>OY728152.1:1888766434-1898766434 GCA_963277665.1 Viscum album
TTTTTTTAAACAGTTCTCATTGAATTTTGACCAATTATTTTAAAATTAATTTCTACTCATTATATAAATTAAATTGTGATAAATGGATTATATTTTTTAATTCATGACTTAAAAATTTATTAAATAGTTCCCTTTTATTTTTAGGCATTATGAATAGTAATAGTTATAAAATTTATCACCTCAGTAAATAGTATATTTTGTTAACCTTGATTAAAACTAAATGTTAGGATAATAACTTACTCATATAAATTTTTATTGGATGAATTAAATTTTTCCCATACCAAATTAGGCATTAAATTTAATTTTTTAATGGACACATGTCCATGAAAAAGACCTATATGATGTTTAAATAAAATAAAAATAAAAAATATCACTCTCTTACGTTAAATATTTCTTATGTGTTCACGTAGAGGGGAAATAAAGTTGTTGATGTATGTTAATGGTTATTTTTATCATAATTAAATTATTTTCATGATGGTAATTTATTTATAATTTTTAGTCATTATAAAAAATACCTTAAATGCTTATGTAATGTCGACACCGTATTTTTTCAATTAATAGAAAAATAAGATAATGGATTTTCAAAATATTAAAATTAAAATAATACGAATTATTTATAGTGTTTAAATAATTTTATTCACATAATATATCATATTAGTGTAGTTTAAAATTATTTTATTCGAATTATATATTTGTCTTGGTGAAATTAGTGTATAATTAAATAAATAGTGTCAATAATGAAATTAATTATATGTTATGAAAATAATATTTTATAAAATTATTGAGAATCATAAAAATAGTATGATATGATAAATAAAATAATATATGGTCAAAAATATCATTCGTTTTCCATTTATGAGTAAATTTTTACCCTATATGTAAAATTCTAACCCTTTAATAGTGAAAAAGATGTTAACACTATTAAGGTTTAAATAGGATAACTGAGGTGGTAAACTAAAATATAAGGGTTGAAACACCACTTAAACCTATCTAAATTTTATTTTTTAATGGTATTTCAACAACATATGATCTTATATTTTCATATCTAACAATTATGTAGCATTTTTATAGAGAATGAATTTTTTATATTTTAATATTTTAAGAAATTCCAAAAGGGCCCCTCCCCACACTTATAAAAGGTAACCCATACTTTATCATATTTAAAAACATTTGAGGCTTATATGATAACCAAAAATTTTAAAAAAAATTGAAACATACTTAGACATGTTGTATGGGTTTTTTAATTCCCAAAATACCAACTCCAAGACCCTTATGAGGAGATTAAAAGGTGTTCTTTAAAAGAATTTGTAATCACCTTAACTGATCACTTTAGTTTTACATATATATTTTATATCCTCTAAATATATGGTATTTATAATAAAATAATAACTTCAGTATCCAAAAAATAATTACATTTTTTTATTATTATGAAACCACTATTATACACCCTCATTCCCATCAAATGAGAAGTGAAAGCATCACTTATGGGTACGCACAACATAGCACTCCACATAGCGATAAAATTCATTTTTCAACACCATATCATATTGAGGGGTATTATGATGGGTTTAATGATTATTTATGATATTTATGATATAATAATTTTTCATTATTTATAATATCATATCTAAATTCTCACCTTCTTATCAGTTCAAAAATGATAACCTCACTTCTGTGTACGTGTGGGCTACCACCTCTACGAAGTGATGTGATTTTTTTTATTTAGGCTTTACACAGATGGTAATAAATATGGATTTGATAAATATATATGATTTTCATGATATAATAATTATTCTTAAGAGGTTATTTGTTATATACCTTTCATCTTTTTAATTTTTCGAAAAGAGAATAATCCTTCATGAGTAAGTACGACCTACCATCTCCATTAACAGTTTAATTCATTTTAATATATATAAATTTTATAGATATATATATATATAATATTATATTTATATCATTATTAATATACTATATTTTAAGTAACCATGGTCAACGTATGAAAACTATATTTACTGAACTAAAATTATTATGTAAAAAGAAACAATTAACACCATGAAACGATGATTTTAATAATGAATTAGTGATAAATGGGTGTTAAAATGTTATAAAGGGAAAATATTTGATATTATAAGTTTTTATATGTTTTTGGTTTTAATTTATTAAAAAATTAAATATATTATACCATAGGATAAAAAACTTTCATATTAATTGGAACCTGAGGTAAGGGATAAATGTTACAATCTCATTATTTAACTAGATTATTTATGATTAAGTTAAAATGGTGAAATATTATTGTATAAATCTCAATAAACTCATGAATTTTATTATTTAGTGGTTATTTATATAAATTAAATGGTTTCCTTTCATTTTATTCTCTTTAATTATTCAATACACTGAAAGAATATTTTTAAGGAAAACCAACATTATTTCTCTCTTCAGTCGAAAATACATTTTCTTCCATATCGATTTTATCTTAAAAAAATTAAAAATTTTAAAATATTATCCTATGATTTTTTAAATAAAATTTCATACAATATTTTATATTTAGAAAATGTTTTAAATTTAATATTCTTTTCATTTTCTGAATAAAGTAATTTTTTACTTTTAAAAAAATACGAAAGGAATGTTTTCATTTAACATATATGTTATGAATGGAATTTTACACTATCGTGACCACTATATTCTTTGAAGATTAACATACATGTTTCCAATTTTCATTTCAAATAATTTTTTTCATTAATATTTGGGAAATTTTTATATTTAAAATAAGTTATTTCAATGTAAAAATGGTATTTTTCACAAGAAATGTTCCAAGTGTTCTTCTAAATGAATTTTAATCAATGATAAGATCTTTAATGTTAATTATGATTTAATAGGGATATGATTCAATGATATATTACTTATTATTTATATTTATGGTTTATGATTATGATGAAAATATGTTTATAAAACCCATTTCTTTTCTATGGGTTATTCTATGATGAAATTGTGAAATGTTTATGAATTTTTTTTCTTTTTTACAAGTGATGTTATGTTTATAAAACTTGTTTTCTATTCATGGGTTATCGTATGAACAATGTTTTATGATATTTTAGAACATACATGAATTATTTTCATTATGTGATGAGTGGTCTCAAAATTATATAGTTCTTCAATGCATTGTGTAATGATTGATATCTCATGAGATAAAAAAGTCTTGAATTGGGATTAATCATAGTTTAGTAAGGGATTATTTAAAATATGATACTATTACGAATAAACCATAAAATCTATGATGATTTGGGTAGTGAATTAATCCAATATTATATTCTTAGTAATAACCCTTGACTACTAAGGAAATTATTTTATATCCTTATGTGTGTAAATTGACTTATGTTTCATGCCAATGTTATTATCTCATGGATCATGGTATTTGATTCATTTATGACTAATTTATTATGAAATTTAAATATTTATTCAATGATTAAATATTATGATCTATGATATGAAGGGTGTGATTTTAGAAATTTATTCCCATGTTCTCAAACCATTATTCTCATGTTATATTTAAATGTTTATTGATATCTCCCTTGTTTTCCCTTAATGAGCATGTGATCTCACCATTTCTTATATTTTCATTCACCATGTTATGAAGAATAGTTTTTGGTCTGATATATCTAAGAAGGTTTCTAGTCATGAATAATTAAGTGGGAGAATATGTATATATATAATGAACAAGTTTCTTATGTGTCCAAGTTTCCCATGATACTAGACTTATATGATTCTTTTGTGGATAATAATGTTATGTATTGAATATTCAGCTAATAAGATGTAATATCTATTTATGAAAAGTATTTTTCAATATAGTTGATATTAGAGTAAGGATTATTTATCTTTTTAAACTAGGATTAGAAATATTTGCAGAGAACTCTTGAGATAAGTTTACGTATAGGTTAAAATCATAAATTTTTGGAAATGATCATGGATAACCTAGATTAAAACTAAGGTGTAATAGATTTAAAATAAGGAGTCTTGATTTAGATATCATTTAAATGTATTTTCATGATTATATAGTTTCCCATTAAGATTATTTTTTCTCTTTATATTTATTTTTGTTTTAGTTGATGGGCTTAACCTAAATGAATCATCTAAATGTAGAATGAGATGGACAATGAAATAATTTTTTCTTTGAGAAACCAAATATACTAGGATATAGAATGAAAAATATTGTTATTATTCTTATAAAAATTTCTAAAAATATGATTAGTTTTTTTCTTCCAAATCAGTAAAGGAGGGTACGTTGATCTGTTAAGTCCTTGATGCAACACCCATATTCTTTTAGTTGGTCTTATGATCCCCTTGTAATTAATAAATAGATCAGTAGCACTAAAAAGATATTCTATATTCTCTACTGTTCAGAACATGAAAAAGTTATCTTTTAGGTTTATCCTTTGGAAGGTGAAACAGATCAATTTTCGTATCTTATAAAGAACATATGGTAATTGGAATATATTACGTTCTTTTAGTGGGGTGAGTTTAATACCTTATTTTTTAATTATTACTTTCCTCATATTATTCATATTAAAATGGAGAAAACATTATTTGAGAAAAAGTATAAGTATGATGAATCTATTAGTAACTATGAGGAAAATTTTATAATACTTGTAAGGTATGCTTCTGGTATTATCATCTACCCGGAATGTAATTTTAATAGATTCTTTAGTGCCTTAAAACCAATTATCCATAGAGATGTAGTCGTAATAGACTTCAGTATCTATGGATAAATCATTTAATGGGATGTTAATATGGAAATAGAAATTTTAGTTACCTATCAATATCAAATATTTGATAAGAAAAGAGATATGGAATTCAAATGGAATTCTAAAAATCAAAGAGAGATGAATATGAGACTTCATTTATGCTCGAAGTGTGTATGTAAAAATGGTCGAAATTTTATTAAGGGGACTGGTAAATGTTTTATGTTTGGAAAGAAGGTAAAATGGAAATTTAATGTCATAGTGATAGGAAAATGTTAGCCAATGATGTAAGAATATAACCATTGAATGAACCAACCACCCTCCATTGTTTCAAATATAGGTATTTTGTGCATTATGATAACCAATTATCATATTTTAAGGTTAATGGTGATGATCAAAATAAATAACATCTTATGACTAGACAAAAAGTTTTTATATTGTGTGATAACTATTACTAATGTGTGGTACAATAATGAAGTCATAAAAGGTAAAATTACCGTCCTCCTAATAAATATTAATGTATTATTTGATTACAAATTTACCTGCTCTTTTTAATATGAAAAAATTACTAACGGAATTATAGTGCCACCACAAAGATTAAATGTTGAATTGGAATTAAAAAACCCCTAATGGTATGATGATCACATCACAAGTCTATGATTACTCTCTAATTAAATTTTTTTTTGGAATATGCTTCATATAAATATCATTATTATCCCTCTATTTAAATTTGATGTTAATATTGACATATATTGGATTTATTTACATAAATCACACTTCAATTTTTTAGGATGGGAATTCATGTTTTATGTATTCAAAAAACCTGTGAGCATCTATTAGTGTGACAATAATAATGAACAAACAATGGAAATTGAATCAATTGTATGGGTCTTGGTTCCTATTCACTATGGGTGTTTATTTCAAATGTTTGTGGAGAAACTCAACAGTGATGATATTATTATTATGTAGAAGAGTTTACTAGTATTACAAAAAATATTGAAGTTGAATTATCAATAGAACTCATACATATTCCTCCACCTATCTCAGAAACTCTATATAGAATATCCCCAATGGAGTTATAGAAATTGAAGAAGAAACTATATGAGAATATTTACAAGGGATCTATTTGTCCAAGTATATCCTCTTTGGGTGAAACTATTTTTTATTTAAGAAAAAATATGGATCACTATGAATCAATATTTATTATCTGGAACTTAACTTGATCAAAATGAAGAAAATGTACATCTTCCTCGTATTGATGAATTTTTTAATCAATTGCATATAGATCAAAATTATTCCAAGATTGATCTTTATTATGAATATCACTAATTGATATTAAATAAGGGGGATATGACCAAGAAATCATTCCATTTAGGGTTTGGAATCTATTAATATATAGTGATTCTATTTGGTCTTATTAATACCACCTCTATCTTAATAAATTTAATGGATCGATTATTTAGATATTTCCTTGATCAGTTTCTGGTGGTATTTATAAATGATGTTATTATATATTCAAAGAGTAAGGATGATTAGTAATATCACTTGAGGTTTGTATTGAAGACCCTATTTAATGATAAGTTGTACGTAATATTTACAAAGTGTGAATTTTAACTAAAAAAAGTTTCACTTTTGGGTCATATAATCTCAAGTTGGGGTATATCAATGGATCCATAAAATACGAAATTTATTGAACATTGGCCTAGAAAACCCACTATAACTACGTTTTTTATTCTTATTTATTAGTTGGGATAATATTGATGATACGTATTGAATTTCTCATGATGTTTTAATCCACTATCCATGTTATCTCATAAGGGAGACATGTTCCTTTGGACAGATGAATGTGATGGAAATTTCAATGAACTGAAGTAAAGATTACTAAGTAAACCTATGATTACAATACCTTCCAATAGATAAAGGGTTTTAATCTATATTGATGCATCAAATAAGGAATTGGGATGAATTATCATGAATAATGATATGGTTCTAGCTTATTCCACGTGAAAATTGAAGGATAATGGGAAAAATTACAAAAATCATGATTTACATTTAGTTGTGGTATTTTTTTTATAAGATCTATGGATTCACTATTTTTATAGAGAATTATTTGATATATATTCTAGTAAACATATAAATTTATATATTCACTCAAAAAAGATGAATATGCACTAGAGAATATGGTTTAATTCGATTAAATATTTCTACTACTCAACACATTATCACCCTGGGAATGTGAGCTAGGTGGAAGATTCTATAATTCGAAAGGATCATGCTAGCTTATTTATGATGAGGATCACAAAATATCCAATATTTATAGATTTTCAAATTATGGATCAAGAAATATAGAAGTAAGATGAGAAATATTATCTTTCTCAAATGTGTGTCCATCCATCAATCCATGTAAGGATTAATGTAGAATAGAATGATGATGTGAAGCTGTATAAGGAGGTTAAATATGTTCCTAAGTTAACCCTTTATTATGATGGAATGGTAAGGTTCAAGAACCATTTATTTTTTTCTTCCAAACCAGATTTAATGAAGGGGATATTGGATGAGACTCATAGTTAACTATTCTTATTCATATAAGATGTATGAATGTGTATAGAGATCGAAAACATTATTTCTAGTGGGACAACATGAAGAGAGATATTTTTAAACATGTATTTGGTGCTTGGTATGTCAAAAAGTTAACTCTGAGAGAGAAAATTCTAATGGGATAGTACAACCATTACCCATACTATAAAAGAAATGGGAAAACATCCCCATAAATTTTGTCATCATAATTCCTAAAATGTATAAAGTCCATAATGTTATTTATGTGGGATTTGATCACATTAAAATGTTAGTAAACTTCATTAGTATCAGATAATATTTTTATTTTCATCACCTTACTCAAATTTATATTAAGGAAGTGGTAAAGTTCCATGTAGTACCACATTATATTGTATCTGATTGAGATCATAGATTTTCCTTAACGTTATAGTGAATTATTTAATAATAGATTCATACATAGTTTAGTTTCAGTATATTTTATCATTCTAAGATATATGGTTTGTCTGAGAGAACCATTGAAACCCCAATGGATATATAGTGATCTTATTCTATGGATTTTGAATGTGGTTGGAATCAACCCCTTTATCTAGTCAGTTTTTTTCTTACAATAATAAATTTTATAAGATCATTCAGATAGCTCCCTATGAATCCTTCTATGTAAAGAAGTGCAGAACTCAAATGTACTGGGATAAATTTTGAGAAATAAAGCTATTCTTTCTTAAGATAACTGAGGATATAGAAGAGAAATTAAAAGCTATTTAGAATAACATTAAGAAACCCCATATTCAACATAACATTTATAGTGATAATAATTAGTGAAATATATAATTCTATGTTGTTGAAAATGAATTTCTATAATTTTCTCTATGAAATAAGTTTTTGAGATTCATGAATAAAATAGATATAATCCATTTGTATATTTTTTCCTTTAGTATTCTTGATCTACTTGGGATGGTATCTTATCATGTGGCGCTTCCACCAAACCCCTCTCAAGTATATGATGGGTTCCATGTATCTAACCTAAAGAAGTGCATATCTGATCCTTCATATGTAATGAAATTGAATGTTGTATGGATTGATCATGATCTTTTCAAGAGATAAAAAATTGGTATAAACAATGGATCATAGAGAAAAATTTCTATAGATCAAGACTACTCACCTGGTTAAAGTTCTTTGGATGAATCATAAAATTGGTGAAGCTACTTATGAAACTGAGGATGTAATGAAGCAATTATATCATAAATTTTTTTATCATAGTATTATACTTTTTAGGGGAAAATTTATTTTATGGATGGTCAAATGTAACACCCTAATATTTTATTATATATCTATCTAAAAAAATTATTTTTTTGAGATCTTTCTTTACACTTTTTCAAAAAACCAGGAACAATTTCTACCAGGTGCTAGGTTTTTGGTGATTGAGGGTAGTTGAACAATCATTTTCATCAGTTATACTATACATTTCTCAATCGAAAACTCCTAACAGTTTCTATATCCATAACTTGGTACAAAGCTTCTTTTCATATGCAATCAATACTTTAGGGTTTTAAACCCAACATCATTTAGGAACTCACATGGGTCGAGAGGATGGGAGGATGGGATCATCCCTCCATTTTGAAGGAAATTGTTTCCTATTACGCAACTCTCTTATATATTTAAGATACACTCACAAAATCTTTCCTAGGCTCTGATATGGGACAGTTTACCCCTATTTCAACAACTTTATTAAGACCATGCATTGATGAGAAATATAATGAGTGTCACAAGTTCTCCCTCATTTACTTATTCATATATTATGCTTTAGTTTATATCCATATCTAGGCACTCTGGAGTTTATTGTTGTCTAGGGAGATAGTTAGTGTCTTGGATATGAGACTGAACATCTTCAAGGTGTCCTACATATCCTTTGAGAATAGGAATCAAAACCCACAAAGTTTTTTTGAAGTAGTTTAATGTTGTGTGATTGGACCGATCCATTTAGTTTAACAACATACGGTAAATAAATAAATATAGTGCTTTGGCCTCGAGGAGGCATCCTATGTATCTTGTTTTGGTAGGAATCAAAGTTTATATGGTTTATGTTTCTGTCCCAAAATGTGAGACAACAGAATCCTTGGGTTGTACTTATGCATATAAGGATGCACTAGATTTTCTTATCGGGAGTATGGATCTTTGAGTGAATATGAGATATAATCAAACATAAACCCCAATGATGGGCTCACACTAGGGATATTCTTACCCTGTTTTTGGTAAAATTATTTCCAATCTCTAATCCCACATGATCCTTGCTCAGTGTGAATAATAACTGATAGTGGAATATTGGACTAAGCACATGGGATCATATTTGTTTGGGATATACACATTTATGTTCACCTTTGAGAGTTATGATGACAAGCCTCCTTAAGGATATAATATAGATCATGGGCCTTAGGAAGTTGTTCTACATGGACTGATTATAACAAGAATCACATTCATCACAGTTCGATTTTCCTTAATCCACTGATGGGTGAGTTAGAATGATAAGCCCATGAGATTGATTAATCCCTAAGGGTTGCAATGTTGGAGACATGTAGGGGATATCACGAATGTGGTTTCCAATTAGATATTGTTCCTTAGAAAGATGTCATATGCATCCTATTTGGATAGGAATTAGTGTTCACATAGTTTAATTAAATTCTCAATCCACTGATTGATATGTAAGGGAGAATAACCCATAAGATAATGTTGGCCCCATGGGTTTGAATATCGGAGACATGGAGGGGCCTATACCAAGATGGGTTCCCATAGGAGCTCGAGTCTTAGGAAGGATCCCTACATATCATGTTTGGATCATTATCAGAGTTCTAGTATTACGTTTCATACCTAGACCATTGATGGGTTAAAGGTAATTGAGGGTATGGTTGAGGCATACACATAATTTTATTCCAATGTTTGATCCCTCTCCTCATTCTTTGATAGATGAGGAAGGATGGTAGATATAATGATGTTTTTAGTCCCCTAAGTGAGTAATATTTGGGACATGGATGGACCTACAACAGGGTAGATTCCCACTGGAGCTCAAGCCTTAGGAAGGAATCCTATGTATCATGTTTAGGTAGGAATCAAAATAATCATAGTTTGGGTTCCCCATAACCTACTGATGGGTTGAGGTGGGTGATCACAATTAAATACATTATTTTTATCCTATAGGTTTTAGGAATTCTTGGATATTATACTAGGATGAATTTCCATTTGTGTTTTCATTATCTATCTTCTAAAATATAAAAAGAGTAGGAGAGCATGAAAGGTCTGTTGGATATTCTTGATACAACATAGAGGGGTCATCCAAGTGCATAAAAAAATAGGGTCTCATGAGTGTGTAATAGATAATTTTTTAGGACACTCACATTATAAAGGTGGTATGCGGTTAACGGTTCCCAATCAAACATCCACATCACATATGTATGAGTGTTTCTATTATAAAAGGTTGAGATTACCTTAGAGATAAAATTGACATGTCTTGATTATCTAACGAAAATGACTTGTTTTTCTACTAGACATGCCTTGATTGTCTATTGAAAATTGATTTATTTTCTTTCGGACATGTCTTGATTGTATGTTGGATATGTTTGGGGTGTCAGTCTGATAAGTCATACACATACAAGGGTATTTTCATGACATTTCCAAGATTATTTTCCTCGTAAATAATGACACTTATAAAATATTTCACATCATAAACTTACATGCATGATCAAAGTGACTTTACCAGAATGTATTTTCCTAGTTATAGTGACTTATATATGTTGTCTTTTTATGATCTATTGGCACTTTTTGGGATGTCTTTTCATGATTAAAGAGAACATGTCCAGGGACTTTTCATGAACAAAGTGAATTATATGTGATGTATTCACAAGTCCAAAGTGGACATGTCCAGTTCCATTCACATAACAATGCTGACATATCGATATGTAATATCATGATCAACATGGATTACCAAAGTCTTATTATGTGATAAAAGAGACTTGTCCATGGTATGTCTTATGATCAAAGTCACACATCTATGGCCACCTAATGTAATCATGATACCGGTGAAGAATATTGGGATTTCATGCCCTTAATTGAATCACATTAAGAGGTATCGTGAACATGTTTCTGATCACATGCCTATCCATGTGATGGAGTTTCATGATCAAAGGGATCATGAATTAGTCACAAGGTATAGAATTTTCCTAGGAGGAGTGCATGACAAATAGGTCATGTTGAATTCACACATCCTAGGGTTTTCATGGAAAAAGAGGGTGCATGCCCATGGTTTCATATTCATGTTGAGGTTTCCTTCTAATTAGTGTTTTCAAGAAAAGGGTTATTTCTGATGTATGTACAAATACATGGACGAGGGTCTAAAAATGGGTATGTAATGTCATGATAGGTATGTATATTGGTTTTATACACATTTATATTCCCTCTCATAATATCATTTCATGATTTTTAATTGTTCATGCAATCACATGATCTCAATGGGGCCTTATGGGGGATTTTTTGATCATGCATAGGGGCTACATATCAGAACCACTACATGCAATAATGAGGGTGCATGACCAAGGATTGTAACCTCATTTTTCATATATGGGGTTCATGTCAACAACATTATCTTTTCTTGAACGGTGATCTAAAGGGGTACTACATGTCATGGAAGCCTCATCCAAGGATGAATGAAAACACCGTGAAACTTATGGGTTCGTGTGATCTCCTATTCAAGATTTCATAGAGAAATTGCATTGTCCATTGGTGTAAACCCACAGAAACCAGCATGGTTGCCTCATGTGTTTGATATACAACATTGTGTGTATAAATCGAGGCATCATAATACCAAGGTTTCTGCATCTATTTAGTTATATATTGTCGAGAAACACTCATCCACGCCCCATCGCATAGCAAAGGTCACATGATCATCATGTGATGGAATAATTTCCATGGGATCATGTGAGGGGATCTATGTACATGCGTTGAAGATACTATTTGGTTCCAAATACATAGATGAGGTATTTCATGGAAGAGTCATGAAACCAATGAAGTACCACATGATTGTTTTAATTCCCAATATGATACAAAAATTCAATGATATTTAGTCTATCGTGAAATCACGTGATCTTCAAGGGGTCACATGATTGGTTTTTTATGATGGCCTAAAAAAGTTCTCTGAGGGTAGTTGTTAGTTATAACTATGTTTATCCACTTCTCATTCATTTTTCTCCCTCCTATCTCAGGTTTCCTTTTATTTTTTATGGGGAGAAGATTTTATATATGAAAAGGTAAACCGTGGTTGATGATTATTTTCACAGGGAAGGTGTGTGCACTAGAAGATGGAATTGGAGGCTTTGTGTAATCCTCATCATGAGATTGAAATATGGATTCACAAAATGTCATGAAAAAAACACTGGGTCTTCACGTGATCATTTTTGGGGCAACAAATGACCACTTTTTTCATTTGATGGATTCTTGATCATCATATAAGGGATTCACATGATCTCTAGGGGCTTAACATGGTCGAATTTATTCTATCATCATATGATCATGGGTATGATGGGAGGTTCCTAGTAAAATAATTTACACTCTTATTCTCACAAAGCACATGATTACCACATAGATTCTTCTTATCATAACTATTTTAACACATGGATCGTGATTCTTCTAGTGACGACCTCACAGTGGGCTTCACATGATCAGTCTCTTAGTCACGTGAATTTATAATGATCATCAGCATGCCTTCATGAAATTTTTCTCTATCCTTTTATTGCTTTTTGGCTATCTCCATTTCATCGCATGATCCATTTAAATTCTTTTTATGGATTCATGTGATAGATTTGAAAATATTCATCTAAATAGAAGACGTATGCAAAACATTGAGACGTCAACGATGGTTTGACTGTCTTGATATTAATCATTGGATACCGCCAGAATGGTGGTCATTGAGTGTTGTGATCTTGTAGAAGACATCATTTGTGACTCCCAGTGTCAAACTAGGGGTTTTCAGATTATGGAAAGTGGGAGAAGGTTGACGAAAATCACATGATGAGATTAAATGGTTGAATGAACATTGATCAAAAAGTGATGGTTATTTCCATAAATTTTTAAGGTGGTGGAATAGTTTCACACTCAGAAAACATCCCATATCAATCATTCAACTGGTTTAGCTCCGTTTAATAATCCTGAGAATTTCATCTAGTACTCGTTCTAATAGAGGGTTCAACACCCAAAACCCACAAACCCACTCCACCAACAGTTTCACCCTCTCATTGCATAGACCACCTAGGTACACATGAACCACATGCATTCTGTGTGAACCACATGAGAGATACTCACCCACACCCATTCCTCTCTACCAGATAGTTGGCTAGATCCTAGGGCACAGTTGAGTCCAACTACCACAGGTTCCCATGATCAATCTGGTTGGACGTTTAGCTTAGCTGGCCCCTTTTTTGGAAAAGGGTCCCATAAATATTTATAAGGTTAATATAAGTGAAATGGAAAAGATCCAAAATTATATTTCTTTATAAAGAAAATCCCAAACTCATATTCTTCAAGGATTCTACCAATGATTACTTCCTATGAGGTATATTGGTATTTTTTTCATAGTCTTCATATTCTTCAAAAATTCAATGGTAAAGTGTATGGAGAACTATTATGGGTGCCTACAAATCCCCTCTATAATGAGATTCATTTGGGATGAAAAAATATAATTATAAGGAAAATGTAGATCACTTTTCTATATTTATGAACATATGAAGGCCTTTTGTATTGATCCCTATGAGAGAATTTTTCCAGAGAATGTTGACTGAGGGATTTTAGGTTATATCATGAGGAGACTTCTGGCCCTGAGAGCTTGGTGGAATACAAAATTGGGAGTATCATTGGCATGGGATATGAAAATATTGAAATTGGAATATGTATGAATTCTAGTATGGAATAGGCATTTGGTGGATAGGGTCTTGTGGTTGGATCCAAAATAAAGTACATGGACATCACTACATATCCCATAAGAATTGGAATCAATCCATGGATAGTTCTGAAGTGAAAACATATACAGATCAAGATCATGTATAGGTAACATAGTTTCATAAATGATGATCTTTATGATTAATGTACATATGTAGTTCTATCTCATACGTAGGAAGGGGAATTTCATTGTTTTGTGATGAAACCCTGGGTAATGATGTATTTTTTGGTGGAGATCATAAATGGATCATCAATGATACTCATCCTTTGTGTAATACCTAATCAACCCAAATTCATGGATTTAAGTTCCTAACATAAAATATATTGTTCATGAGAAATTCTGAAGAATTCCCAATGACATAAGATTTCATATCAATGTACCTACTCTAGTTGTCTTGAGATAGCCTGATTTACAAGGATACTTTGGTTAAGATATAAATCCCAGAGGGATAGTGCTACATGTTTTTCCTTATTTTGATTAATAAGTGAGTATAACATTATTCTTTATAGGGGAAGGTAACAATGAATACAATATTTGTATCTTTTCTGTTTCATTTAACTAGATTTTTCCTATTCTTTATATATTTAAAGATTAGCGGGAATGGATTGGTTTGTACTCAATCCTCCCTCCTATGGGATTTTAGTAAGAAAATTTTTCTACCTTTTCTATTTTATCAGTGCTTAGTATTTCTGAGAGCATGAAAGGTGTATGCCTAATGATAATAGACTCGACTTTTTAGGTGGATTCACTTTTTGGGTTTTCAACATGGAATATATTGTGATCATTCAGTTGGATGTTTAATGGTCATGGAAACTGGACCATAGATGTTTTGCAGTTTAATGTATTCAATCTTAGACCTTCTATTTTTATATATTAAGGTCTTCTATCTTAGACTTTCTATTTTTTGTGGTTTAAGGTCTTCTGGCCCAGACATTTTATTATTGTAGATAAATTTATTCTAGATCAAACCTTATATTGTTGAATGTCACGACCCGTCCTCAGGGCCCGTGCCGTGACTACCCCAAGCCCGCCTTCCATAGGCCAGGGGATGGCGACTAGCACCAAGGTGTAACTCCCGGTAAAAAGGGAAGGCATTGCCTTTGTAAAGTAAACAACAACCACCATAGAGCAAGAAATAAGAAGTAAACACTAAGTAAAAGTTGAGTACAACTGTAAGTGCGGAAAGGTAAGTGAGCCAGAATACAAACCCAAACTGAAAAGAAAAGTACAACTGGAAGGGAAAAACGACAACTGAAAGTAAAACTGAATCCTCGAGCCATCCACTGGAACTCCCACCTGAAGGGTGGGTACAAATATCCTCCACTGCTCCTCGGGTCCAGCCGACTGCTCCGAGTACGTCCCGCCCAGTGGTCCACCTCCAGGTACCGTCCTGCTGCGCAAGCCTCAACCAAGATCGGCACTATCCGTCGTTTGCAACCAACACAACGTAGTGAGGGCATAGCCTGTGTAGGGGTGAGTATAAGCTACTCAGTAGGGACCTCGAGACCCCTGATGCTCTCCCAGAATCCAAAAATGATAATCCACAAAGGAAAGATACAATCACGAAGTAACATTTGACTCTGCTTAGGTATATGCCCATACATATACTTAAGTCATCAATTCTCGCTCGGCTCAAACATCCAAGCCCAAGTACAACCTAGTCCACACAGGAAAGGAAAACGTAAATCCACACAGGAAAGCAAAACATAAACCCACACAGGATAGCATAACACATTCCACATAGGAAGCAACACATGATTCATCTCACACAGGTACACATCATTTGTAAAGTAAGATAGATGATCAGATGTAGTCACTGATTCAACTTACTGGGACCCACATAGGATACAAGCACTGTAGTCATCACAGTCGAACCCACAGAGGATTCTGGTACAATTGTATTCATCATCGAACCCACATAGGATTCTAATACGATAGTTTTCATCGTCGAACCCACATTGGATTCCAGTACGATAGTCTTCATCGTCGAACCCAAATAGGATTCCAGTATGATGGTCTTCATCGTCAAACCCACATAGGATTCTAGTACGACAGTCTTCATCGTCGAACCCAGATAGGATTCCAGTACGATAGTCTTCATCGTCGAACCCGCATAGGATTCCAGTACGATAGTCATCATCGTCGAACCCCCATAGGATTCCAGTACGATTGTCTTCATCATCGAACCCACATAGGATTCCAGTACGATAGTCTTCATCGTCGAACCCACATAGGATTCTAGTACAATTGTCTTCATCGTCGAACCCACATAGGATTCCAGTATGATAGTCTTCATCGTCGAACCCACATAGGATTCCAGTACGATTGTCTTCATCGTCGAACCCACATAGGATTGCAGTACGATTGTCTTCATCGTCAGTCGCATCCAGCTCTAGTGTTCCCGCACACAGCAAGCTCGTTCGGGAGGATCCGCTCCATGAGCCGAACGGCTGATACATCAACTGACACATAGTCAGGAGTTGATGTATCCAAAAGTTCTGTATCGCCAACAGGAACTCAACGTCGCAGACAGCGTGTCAATCGGACGCCCGGTCTGAGAGTTATTGGCTTTTTCGTCCCAGGGGCCCGGTTGGTTTTTAAGTCAAAACCAACCCGACCATGCTCCACCTGCATCCAAAACTCAGGCAGATTAAGACAAAAGATTCGTCTCACTTAGAGGAATCCATCAAAGTTGACGGCACGTCATTCGGACGTCCGGAGTTCTTGATATAAGTGTTTCCGCTCCGAGGGCCTGGTTGGTTTCATGTACGAACCAACCCGGGAAAACCCAAAGTACCCTGAAACCTTGAGTGCGATATGTCAAAATGACCATCTCGGTCCGAGGATCGCATCGCCGCTTATGGTACATCGATCGGAG
Organism: Viscum album; assembly: GCA_963277665.1. Taxonomy (NCBI): domain Eukaryota; kingdom Viridiplantae; phylum Streptophyta; class Magnoliopsida; order Santalales; family Viscaceae; genus Viscum; species Viscum album. Next base: position 1,888,783,581 of record OY728152.1, read on the forward strand.
GCCCGTAGCCCAAGATACAGGCAAAAGACCGAAAAGGTCCGAAAATGGGGGGTATGGGCCCGGACCGACCCAGCCCAACCCCCCTGGGTTGGCCCGAAGAGGGTCGACCCGACCCGGGTCCAGGTCCGACCCGGCCGGCGCGGCCCGTCCCGAATAGGGTGGGACGGCCCGGCCTGGGCTCGACCCGCCCCGGCCTGGGCGCGACCCGGCCCGGCTGGCGGGTCGGCTTGGCTGTTACGGCTGAGCCGCGGGCGGGGGTGCGCTGCCCCCGCGTGAAGGAGAGCCGCAGCCCCGCGTAGGGGCCGCTCCGTGTCACCGGACGTGGCGCAAGGCCGTATCCCTTCCACGCAGTCCCGCGCGGCCGCGGGACCTGCCCTCGCCGCCGCAGCTTCAGCCGCGGTGGGTCTTTCCGGAGGCGCACTGAGCGCCGCCGCTTCCTGGAGGTCGGCCGCCGCCTCCGGCTGCCGGCGTGGCCCGCCGGCGGAAACATCCGCGGACCCCCAAACGCACTCCGTTTGTCCGTTTTGCATGCGGTTTGTGCCTACGGCTCTCCTGGGATTCGAAATTTGCAGCGAAGACCTCCAATCGCCATTCCGATCCCATTTCATAAATGTCGTTAATCCACGCATCAACGAAAACTGCGGAGGGTTATCGGGCCGTGTTTGTTTGGCCCGCACCCTCTACGTTAGCTAATAAAAATTGGGAATAATAATCAAAACATGAAAACATAACAAGGAACAATTTTAATAAATTAAAATTTAACTTTGATCCGGGTTCTTTATTTTAGAAGGAAAAAACCATGGGAAAAAAATATTATTCTCAAATAAACCCCTACCTCATCATTGTCATCGGACGTGAGTTCTTCGCGGGATTGACCATCGCGGAAGAAGAGGATCGTCGCGTCGCGGAAATGGCGTCGTTGTCGTTGAGGTACACGGCATCGCGCCGTCAAACTCAATCGGTTGTCGATCGAAGATCGTCGCGGGGAAGGAACGTCGCGGAAGAAGCGTCAGCGTCGTGGTACTCGGCGTCTCATCATCAATCTCCGAGGGCTCGATGTATTTCGTCGCCCTTTCGTCGGAGGCCGGCGTTCTTTGCATTTTTTGCGTTCTTCGCATTCTTCGCAAAGGAGGATGAAGATATTTAGAGATTCTCCAAAGGATTAACACAACATCCAGATAATAAAATAAGTCCTCATCTTATTTTATTATCAACATAAGAATTTGGAAAAAAAAAGATAAGAAGCGAACAATTAACTCAAAGAATTAATTGTAACAATTTAACTGCCCAATTAAATGGGGCGTTTCTTAACCAGGAAAACGCATAGTTGACCTTCATTAAAAGGAGGTTTTCGCGGGTGCGTTACTTAGAGGAAAAGAAACTGTGAGGCTCATGCGGCCCCCACCTCACAAATAACCTACCCAGTGGGTAGGATATTTTGGGTTCCACCAAAACTGCTTAACTTAGCTTAAGTGGCATTAAGAGGCTTTAAGTGGCTTAAAGTGAAATAAAATAAAGTGTTTCACCACTTTTATTTTATTTCTTAACTTTAACCCCAAAAAAATTTAAATCCACACCTGAGCAAATGCAACTCCGGAAAAGGAGTTTCTAATCAATTATTGGTGCTTCGATTCCATCGGTGCCCTCGGAATTCGATTCCGAGCACCGGTTCAAATGTTAGGAAAACTCGCTCGTTCATTCAATGAACGTACCTGATCCAAACTTCGGAAAATGATTCTGGGCACACCGGGCCTCGGAATCAGGTGCCGTCAGAAACTGCGTTCTTGTAAAATATCAAAGAAAATTAAGAAATAAAATATTCCTTGAATTTTACGGGTCTTTACATCAATCCCACCTCAGGGCTTTACGTCACCGTAAAGATACATCATAAACTAGGGGAACAAAAGTGGCTACTGACCACGCATCTAAGCCTCCCACTCTCAAGTGCTCTCCTAGAGGTTCCAGTGCTGCCAACTGATCCGTAATAGAGGAATCGACCGTCCATGTAGGACCCGCTCCTGTCGATCCTCAATCTCCATCAGGACTTCCTCAAAAGTCGCCCCATGATCAATGTCCAGCTCCCCATGGTCAAAGATATGTGTCGGGTCGTGCACATATCTCCTCAGCTGAGATACATGGAATACATCGTGCACCTGGTGCAATTGAGGTGGATGTGTCAAGTGGTAAACCACCTTGCCTACCCCATTGAGGACCTAGAAGGGTCCAAATAAGTGTGGAGACAACTTGCCTCCTCGACCAAAATTCCATAACTCACGTAGAGGTGAGACCCGCAAGAAGACGTGGTCGCCATCCTCGAACTATAGTGGCCTCCGCCTCCTGTCAGCAAAAGACTTCTGTCGGCTCTGAGTTGTCCACTTCCGCTCCTGGATGACTTGGACCTTTCTAGTCCTACAAGAGCTGCTGTGATTTCTTCTTTGCCAATAAGAGAAATCCGGTCTCATCCCCTGGATGAACCACGTTCTTCGCCTAATACAGTCAATCCCGTCATGGATGATACTATTCCATACCAAGGATGACATCGTAAGGTCTCGACGCTACTACCATGTGATCCAACCATTACTCTCGCCTCCAAGGGTTGAGTCACACTGTTAGCAGAAGTGTGTGGTCACTGGTTCTCCTCCAGTAGGTATCTCAAAGTGAGGGTCAAGTCAACGGTTTTTAAACCGGAACCTCTTAGTAACAACTAAAAGAGAGGACAGGAAGGTAAACTCCACAAGAAAAGTGTCTTTTAATTACTGCATCTCAAAGTACAAAGACACAAAGAAACATCAAACAAACATCAACAGAGCTAGAAGAAACATGAACAAAAGCCCCAGGTCTGGAGCAAGTTTCGCTCATATCCATCTGCTCCCGGAGCTCCATGATCGTAGGCCTCAGCTGCCTGAAGTTGAGCTCTTCCCTGTCCACCTGTTCCCTGCGGTCAGGGTGGTCTCCCAGGTGGTGGTGGTGGTAAGGCCTCAAGGCGTCGTCAACCACCCGCTACTCGGCCAGCTCCTCTGCCTCGCCCGCCTACTCCCTGTGGACCGTCATGGTTGATCCTCTTCTTGGGAGGTCCCTCTACCGCCTGTTGTTCATCAGCAGGACGAGTCGGGCAGTCTCGAGCCATGTGACCTTGCCCTCCGCATGCGTAACATTTCCTGCTCCTCGAGTAGCTGGATCTCCTTCGTGTTCCCCGCACAACCGAATCATCACCCTGAGATTTCCCATCTAAAGGACTGGCCCGCTTGGACATCTGCGTCACCTGTCGACTGCCAGCTGCAGAAGACTCCGCTACGGGTCATCCTGCGGAGGGTCCTGCCGCTGGTGCCTGCTCGGCGAGGAAACTCTCCACTAAAAGGGCTCTCTCCAACACCTCTTCCTACGTCGGAATGTTGAGGGAGATCATCGAGGCCCTGATCTCATGCCTCAGTCCCTGCTCGAAGGTCCGGGCCCAGAAGAATGGATCACGTTCCATATCGGTGGAGTAGCTTGAGAGATCAGTAAATCTCGCCGAGTACTGGGCAACCGTCATGCTGCCCGGCCACCGTTGTAGTAGCTCCTGGATGCGCACCGCACGGAGGGTTCCTGTGACGAACTCGGAGAGGAAGATGATCTCAAAGTCCGTCCAGAGGAGAGATGCATCATCGTGCACCTAGAGCATCAAGCTACACCATCTTCCTGTTGCCGCGTGCAGGAGGCTCGCTGCGAGGATCACCATGAGGTATGATGGTGTCCTCACTAACCTGAAAAACCTTACAACTGCCTCCAGCCAGTCCTCGGTGGCCTGAGGGTCTGTCTCCCTGCGGAACCTGGGCGGTCGCTGGCGCTGAAACTCGTGCAGTGCACTAAGGCGACGTGCATCTTCAACGGCTGGGGCTGGTAGCATCGGTGGCTCAGCGGGTATAGGTACCACCGGTGCCTCAAATGTGAAAGGGCCATGTACTGAGGCCTCATCACTCGGTGGGCTCTCTCCGCGCACAATGCTCGGAACCCAAGTTGGCTGCCATCGTGGGGCCATCCTGAAAAGAGACAGGTGCGCCATGGTCAGAATAGTATACCTGGTGAGCTGACACAAAGTAATCACAAAGAAAACTGGAAACACACATGTACTCATTGTTTTCGTGCATTAAGTTAGAAATCAAAATTCAGGGTCCTGGTGTACGATATGTTGGCCACCACACCAACACTGGACTCCCTGGACTGATAATCACACTAAATTCTCTTAACACTATTGCTTTACACAGAAAAATATCAGAGTCACAAGTTCTGCAGTAGAACCGAACTCCTCTGATACCAATTGTCACGACCCGTCCTCGGGGCCCATGCCGTCACTACCCCAAACCCGCCTTCCAAAGGCCAGGGGATGGCAACTAGCACCAAGGCGTACCTCCCAGTAAAAAGGGAAGGCATTGCCTTTGTAAAGTAAACAACAACCACCACAGATCAAGCAAGCAGAAGTAAACTCTAAGTAAAAGCTGAGTACAACAATAAGTGAGGAAGGGTAAGTGGGCCAGAATACAAACCCAAACTGAAAAAGAAAGGTACAACTGGAGGGGGAAAACGACAACTGAAAGTAAAACTGCAGCCTTGAGCTGTCCACTAGAACTCCCACATGAAGGGTGGGTACAGATAGCCTCCAATGCTCCTCGGGTCAATCTGACCGCTCCGAGTATGTCCCGCCCAGTGGTCCATCTATAGGTATTGTCCTTCTTTGCAAGCCTTAACCACGATCGGCGCTGTCCGTCGTCTGCAACCAACACGACGTAATGTGGGCATAGCCCGTGCAGGGGTGAGTATAAGCTACTCAGTAGGGACCCCGAGACCCCCAATGGTCTCCCAGAATCCACAATGGAGAATCCACAAAGGAAAGATACAGTCACAAAGTAACATTCGACTCTTATTAGGTATATTCCCATTCATATACTTAAGTCATAAATTCTCGTTCGGCTCCAACATCCGAGCCCAAGTACAACCCAGTCCACACAAGAATGAAAAACGTAAATCCGCACAGGAAAGCAAAACGTAATCCCACACAGGATAGCATAACACATTCCACATAGGAAGCAACACATGATTCAGCTCAAACAGGTACACATCATTTGTAAAGTAAGATATATGATCAGATGTAGTCAAAGATTCATCTTACTGGGACCCACGTAGGATACAAGCACTGTAGTCATCGCGGTCGAACCCACAGATGATTCCGGTAAAATTTCTTCCTCGTCGAACCCACATAGGATTCCAGTACGATAGTCTTCATCGTCAAACCCACATAGGATTCCAGTACGATAGTCTTCATCGTCGAACCCACATAGGATTCCAGTACGATAGTCTTCATCGTCGAACCCACATAAGATTCCAGTAAGATAGTCTTCATCGTCGAACCCACATAAGATTCCAGTACGATAGTCTTCATCGTCGAACCCACATAGGATTCTAGTATGATAGTCTTCATCGTTTAACCCACATAGGATTCCAGTACGATAGTCTTCATCGTCGAACCCACATAGGATTCCAGTACGATTGTCTTCATCATCGAACCCACATAGGATTCCAGTACGATAGTCTTAATCGTCGATCCCACATAGGATTCCAGTACGATAGTCTTCATCATCGAACCCACATAGGATTCCAGTACAACAGTATTCATCGTCGAACCCACATAGTATTCCAGTACGATTGTCTTCATCATCGAACCCACAAAGGATTCCAGTACGATAGTCTTCATCGTCAGTCGTAGCCAGCTCTAGGGTTCTCGCACACAGTAAGCTCGTTCGGGAGGGTCCGCTCCATGAGCCGAAAGGCTGATACATCAACTAACACATAGTCTGGAGTTGATGTATCCAAAAGTCCCGCATCGCCAATAGGAACTCAACGTCGCAGACGGCGCGTCAATCGGACGCCCGGTCTGATAGTTATTGGCTTTTTCGTCCCAGGGGCCCGGTTGGTTTTTAAGTAAAACCAACCCGACCGTGATCCACCTGTGTCCAAACCTCGGTCAGAGTAAGCCAAAAGATCCGTCTCACTTAGAGGAATCCATCAAAGTCGACAGCACGTCGTTCGGATGTCCGGAGTTCAAGATATGAGCGTTTCCGCTCCGATGGCCCGGTTGGTTTCGTGTAAGAATCAACCTGGTCATACCCAAAGTACTCAAAAACCTTGAGTGTGATATGTTAAAACGACTATCTCGGTCCAAGGATCACATCGCCGCTGACAGTACGTCGATCGGAGGACCGTATCCCATGATACGTGCAAATGACTGAAAAGGTCTGAAAATGGGGGGTATGGGCCCGGACCGACCCGGCCAGCCCGGCCCGGCCTGGGCGCGACCCGGCCTGGCCGGCGGGTCGGCTCGTCTATTACAGCAGAGCCGCGGGCGGGGGTGCGCTGCCCCCGCGTGAAGGAGAGTCGCGGCCCTGTGTGGGGGCCGCTCCGTGTCACCGGACGTGGCGCAAGGCCGCATCCCTTCCCCGCGGTCCCATGCGGCTGCGGGACCGGCCCTCACCGCCGCGGCTGAAGCCGTGGCGTGTCTTTCTGGCGGCGCGCCGGGCGCCGACTCCGACTGCCGGTGCCGCCGTGCCGGTGGGGCGCGCCGGTGGAAACTTCTACGGACCACCGGACGCGCTCCGGTGGTCCGTTTTCCCTACGGTTTGTGCCTACGTCTCTCCCGGGATCCGAAATTTGTTGCGAAGGCCTCCAATCGCCATTCCTATCCCATTTCGTAAACTCCGTTAATCCACGCATCAACGAAAACTGCAGAGGGTTGTCGGGCCGTGTTTTTTTGGCCCGCACCCTCCACGTTAGGTGATAACAATTGGGAATAATAATAAACACATGAAAACATAACAAGGCACAATTTTAATAAATTAAAATTGAACTTTGACCCGGGTACTTTGTTTTAGAAGGAAACAACCATGCGAAAAAAATATTATTCTCAAATAAACCCCTACCTCATCGTTGTCATCGGACGTGAGTTCTTCGCGGGATTTACCGTCGCGGAAGAAGAGGATCGTCGCGTCATGGAAAGGGCATCGATGTCGTCGTGGTACACGGCGTCGCGCCGTCAAACTCGATCGTTTGTCGATCGAAGATCGTCGCGGGGACGGAACGTCACGGAAGAAGCGTCGGCGTCCCGGTACTCGGCTTCGCGTCGTCAATCTCCGAGGGCTCGGTGTTCTTCATCACTCTTTCTTCGGAGGTCGACGTTCTTTGCGTTCTTCGCGTTCTTCGCGTTCTTCTCGTTCTTCGCATTCTTTGCGAAGGAGGATGAATATCTTTAGAGATTCTCCAAAGGTTTAACACAACATCCAGATAATAAAATAAGTCCTCATCTTATTTTATTATCAACTTAAGAATTTTAAAAAATAAAGATAAGAAACGAACAATTAATTCAAAGAATTAATTGTGACAATTTAACTGCCCAATTAAATGGGGCATTTCTTAACCAGAAAAACGCATAGTTGACCTTCATTAAAAGGAGGTTTTCGCAGGTGCGTTACTTAGTGGAAAAGAAACGATGGGGCTCGTGCGGGCCCCACCTCAAAAATATCCTACCCAGTGGGTAGGATATTTTGGGTTCCACCAAAACTGCTTAACTTAGCTTAAGTGGCCTTAAGTGGATTTAAGTGTCTTAAAGTGAAATAAAATAAAGTGTTTCACCACTTTTATTTTATTTCTTATCTTTAACCCCAAAAAAATTAAAATTCACACCCGAGCTAACGCAACTCTGGAAAAGGCGTTTCTAAAAAAATATCGGCGATGGGATTCCATCAGTGCCCTCAGAATTCTAATCCGAGCATCGGTTCAAAAGTTAGGAAAACCCGCTCGTTCGTTCACTGAACGTACCCGAGCCAAACTTCGGAAAATGATTCTGGGCACACTGGGCCTCAGAATTAGTTGCTGTCAGAAACTGCGTTCTTGTAAAATTCCAAATAAAATTATGAAAAAAAAATTCTTTGAATTTTAATGGTATTTACATTGAATTCTATGGTCTTCTAGATCAGGCCTTCTATTATTTTAGTTTAGGATATTCTATATTAGAAAATATATTATTGTAGATTACGGTATTCTTCTTGTACCATCTACAAGTTTTGTTTGGGGTCTTCTTTCATAGATAATCTATTATTTTATTTTATGGTATTTTATCTTGAACTTATATTAATATAGTTTAAAGTCATTTAGCTCTAAACATCTATGGTTATAGTATAGGGTCTTTTAGCTAAGACCTTTTATTTATACAATTTAGGTTATTTTTAGCTCAGACCTTCTGTTGGTGTATTTTAGAATCTTTTATCATTGACCATCTATTTCTTCAGTTTAAATCCTTTTACCTCAAACCTTCTGCTATTGATGTTTAGATTATTTCAGCTCAGGATTTCTATTATTGTAGGTTTGGGTATTTTAGGTCAGAACTTATATTGTTTTAGTTTATGATCTTTTATATATAACCATATATTATTGTGGTAAGGTATTTTAGGTCATCCCAGATATTTTTTCAATTTAGGGTCTTATATCTAGAACCTTCAATTAATAGTGGAGGATTGGTATTCATGAAGGGTTTGAGATATCTGAATCCTTGATTGAATTATAATGAATGTGTGTCTATGATGGGTTTTGATACCCAACATTCTTAATTGATATTATGAATAATGAATGCTTATGAAGGGTTATAGTACCCTGCATTCTTGTGGATATCATGGGAGATAAGAATGCATTATGGGTTGTGAAACCCTACCTATTGAATAATATTTTGTTTGATTTATAGTGAAATACCATAAATTTAGTTTCCAAATGGATAGTTGGAATATGGTTTGTGTAAGTCATATGTATAAAATCATGAATTGGTGAACATGGGATGGGGAAGACATGCCAACAAAAAAACAAAACTCCCTAAGGTTTTGTGTTCTTCTATAGATCCATTAGGGCTCATGTGGATTAGAGTTCCTTACTTACAAGGAGCATATTACACTAGTTGGTAGTTCAAAATTCACTATACATGATCCCATATGGTTTACATGCTTTGTTAGGTAAAGGGGATCCCTAATCTTTCCCATCATCCATGGATGATTTAGGAAGAATCAAATTTCTTGAATATGAAGTGGGTTATGGGGAAAATAACTATCTGGGAAGCGTATTATCTCCCTAGGGAAGTTTAGATTTTGGGTTGTGAGGCTCAGTACCTTGGCCACATTGTTTTGGTTCACATGTTGTGGTCCACGAAAAGTTTCATAAATGGAGTGTTGCATTCATGTTTTGAAAAAGGGTACAATTCACAGTGACATAACATCATGGATGTGGAATAATAATGAATAATATATAAATTAGATTCATAAATCATGGTCTATGAATATATTATTTAATTTGAGGTGGAAATCAGTTGGTACATGTCAACCATTTTTGATGCCAGGAGACTATAATGTTCGACTATAGTTACCCAAGCCTTTTACATATAACATTTCAGGATTTTAATAATAATTAATCAGCAGAGTACAAATCCATGGATCATTAAGTCTAGTGTCTTGGAAAACTAGGTACATATAACATAAAACATGGGTCTAAAAAACACTTCTTTATTTAGTCTCCATAAAGAGCTCTTAACATCCTTTGAGCCCTTACATCTGCATTGGGTACCCTGGGGAACACATGAACAAAGGGATGACCTGAAAAGCCCAGTAAGGGAATGAACATAAGGATGCAACTTAAGCACATGAGTTAGGAGGCATGACATATTGATATTCAAAACATAGAACACATGAAATAATATCCTATAATCACTGGATCACATAAACATGGAATCATATAAATGTGGCTGAATCATAAAAAAATTCTATAGTATGGGTCAAGGATAACCGTCAATCTCGTTTCCCATTTCAGTGTGGGTCAAGGTTATCCCCCAATCCCATTTCACATTGCATCTCATGAGACTTAAACTTAATCAATGTATTGGAGAACTATTTGGGAGCACCCATCTCAACATTTTCATGAATATTCTTTCCACATATATATTCTTTCCACATAAATAATCACATATAATCAACCATATATAAACATAAAGTTACCCATTGAGAGAATTGGGTACCACAATCATGACATAAAGCATAACCAATGAGTGTATCATGAAAGTGTCCATGAAAGAAAGGGATTAGAACATACATGGATGTTAATTAAGTAATATAGTCATATAAAATTGTAGGTGGTAACAAATAGAAGTGACTACATAAAAGAAATGTATTTTAGATACATCACCATTAATACATTTTGTCCGGTTTTAAGGAAAATACTATAGATATTTTAAAATAGTAAAGAGGGAATTCTTTTATATAAAACCAGAATTTAACCAAGAAGGTTTTCATAATAAAAATACTGATTTTATAAAGACAATGGTGTCTTAAAATAGAGGATATATTGAACATGAAATTAGGTAAAATTTCGAGAAGTTCATTTAAAACGAGTGTGCTTATAGGGAGTATCGAGGAGGGATTCACTTAAAAGAATGTATATCCCTAAAAGAGAATGAGAGATGTATATTAGAACATTATTATGGATCATATAAATAGAATGTATAAGTTTTTTAAAAAAAGACAACTACATTTTTGAAAAAAAGAAAGATAGGGTAACCCGAAGGAATAAGGGAAGTTCATGTAGAATCCATTACGGTTTATTGGCATGGTATCAGGTGTTACTAAAAGATTAAAGAGAGGGTTAAGGGATTTGTAATTACTTTTATAAAATTATGGAAGTTTTGGGAGGTTATATAATATTCCCCGTCACTTGGTATTACACAAAAAGGCATAGCATAGATAACAATCTTGACTAAGATTGAAAAGGAGAGGATCCATTACCTTAAATTCGTTGGTGTTCTCCACTTGTCATTTAAGAACTGAATAAACAATTTTAGGATTATTAATTAATAATTCTAGAACCTATTTTATATGTAATTTATTTATTATAACCCTTTTTTGTTCATTCAATGCTTTTTTATTTATTTATAGGGTTCAATTTCATTGTTCGGGCTCATTTGTTTACTTGGATTTAAAAGATCGGTTCACTTATATTCAAGTTTGGATTATATGTAAGATGAAATAGGTTGTCCAGAATTGAAGTTATATTCTTTATGTAACATCCATGAGATTACAAGGTTTTAATTTTAATTAGGTTACGTATAGTGAATTCGAATTTTTATATATATAACCTTAGTGATAACTGTTTTTGTTAATCAGTGGATTTGATTACAAAGAACATGTTTTTCTTTATAACTTAATACCATTTGTACAAAAGTATTACAGACCAAAAAATAGGATATATTAAATATACAATAATCTGGTTAAACCATAATAGAAACGGTTTCATAACAAAAATTAAAGATAATAATATAAATTGATAAATCGTTGTCCTTGAATGTGCTAAATTAGCACATCTCAAACGGTGCTTTCATTTTTTTCAAATAAATGGGTGGGGAAAAGAGAGAAGATAATGAAATATATCATTATAATTAAAACATTACATTACATGTATGTTACTGGATATATCATACTATTATGGTGAAAGGAGGAGAGGAATGAAACAAAAATAATGAGAACATAAAAGAAATGAAGGAATTGGAAAGTGGAATTTACCTCTTGAGAATTCCCCTTTTGGGAACCTCTTAAGGGGAGAGGTTTATTTATTTTGAAAATGATAGGAGATTTTGGAGGTGGAGGAGTATATTTTTGGAGATTTGGGTAGAATAATGTCAAGTCACAAGGCTTTAGATGAGTGAAGAGAAGAGGAAGAGAAGGTGGGTTTTATAGTGGAGGAGATGAGGGATTTAAAAAATATTATAACAAAAAATTTATCATTTCTTCACAAGACAAGGAATAGTGAGAATTTCATGACCAAGAATAGTAATTTTATCATGTTATCCCAAAGCAAGTGCACTTACATCAGTAGAACATCATCAATGACTCTTAAAATCCCTTATTTATCATTTATTGTAAATTATTGTATTTTACTATTCATAAAAAATTCATGTATTTAAGAAAAATCTCAAAAATTCACCCTAACCATTTTTCAATGTGTAGAATCCAAAAATGAAGTCCATTTTTCAAAAATAATTTTTTAAATATTATTATTTTAATATTTAATTAAAATAATAATTTTTATCAAAACCAATTTTAAAACATTCATTAACTAATTTTAATATATAGATATATCGTACTTCAAACTTGAATATTATTTTTATAATATCATAGGTGATGTTAATATTCATTAGGGTATATCACTATTCCTAAGGGTATGTTACTATTCATTATGGTGGGTTAATATTCACCAAAAATTATGTTTTCCTTATCGAACTCCAAATAACTTACTGATTACAACTGTGTATGCCGGATTTTCGAAATTTCAAACACAAAAATATAAACCTTATGTTTAGAGGTCACATAGAACATTGTAGTTCATTATTTTGTGTTTCATGTGATTTTATGGCATACTTATGAGAAGGGAATTTCCATTTGAACACATTGGGTCATTATATTATATGAAATTTCACCCTCGAAATTACGTTTTACATTCTAAGCCAAAAATAGGTGTGGGTACTTTTCCTTCATTGCTTCCTCCAGTTCCCAAGTTCCCTCTTTGTGCTTATGGTTTCTCCATAGTAACTTGACCAGATGAGTAGTCTTGTTGCGTAGAAAATTGTCTCTATGATCAAAGATCTTCACTGGATGCTCCTCGTAAGAGAGATCATCCTCCAACTGTACCACCTCTGAAGAGAGTACATGTGAAGGGTCTGGAATGTACTTCCATAAGTGGAATTAATGAAAGACGTCCTGTACTTTCAACATGGTAGGTGGAAGTGCCTGTCGATAGGCCATAGCTCTGACTCGATCAAGGATCTCAAAGGGGGCATATTTACCTGGGACATAACATCCCATTCTTCCCAAACCTCATGACCTTATTCCATGGGTGTATTCATAGAAATACCATGTCTAAAACATTGAACTCAAGGTCTCGTAGATGGTTACCTACATAAATCTTCTATCAACTTTGGGATTCCTTGATATGTTGTTGAATGGTTTTCACCTTTTCCTCCATTTCTTTGAACATTTCAGGTCCTCGCAGCTTACACTCACCGAATCCATCCCAACACACCGATGTTCTGCACCTTTTCCCATAAAGGGCTTCATATGTTACCATTTGGATGCTAGAGTGGAAACTATTTTTGTAAGAGAATTCAACCAGTTGAATATTTTTGTCCCATCCTTCTTTGAATTACCTTGAACATGATCGCAACATGTCTTCAAATGTTTGAATAGTTTTCTCAGGTTGGACATCAGTTTGAGGATGATAGGTCGTAATGAAGTTTAGTTCAATGCATAGAGCATGTTGGAGACTTTTATAGAACATTGAGTTGAACCTTGGATGATGATCAAATACAATAGATAGTGGTACTCCATGCATCCATACCACTTCTTTGAGGTAAATCCATGCAATTTGATCCAATGAGAAGTCCTCTCGAACCTCAAAAAATTGATATGTCTTCGTAAGACGATCCACAACGACCCATATAGCATTATTTTCTCTAGATGTATTTGGAAGTCCAGTGACAAAGTCCATGGTAATGTTCTCCCACTTCCATGCTGGTATGGGTAGTGGTTTCATCATCCCCTTAGACTTTTTTCTCTCATCCTTCACTTGCTGAAATACAAGGCACTTTGATGTATATTTGGAAATTTCCCTTTTCATATTATCCCACCAAACGTTTTCGTGGAGATCTTGATACATCTTTGTGCTCCCTATGTGGATAGAGATGGTCGAGCTATGTGCATCCTTCAATAGAACCTTTTTTATCTATGGATCGGATAGTACACATAATCATGTCCTAAATCTTACAACTCCTTCATCATCAATTTTGAAATCCAAGGATTTCCCATTTTTAATAGCTTCCACCCTTTTCTGAATTCCTACATCCTTTCTTTGAGAATCCTTTATTTTATCCAAGAGGGATGGTTGAGAAATCATTTGTGAAAGGATTGATGATGTTCCACCCTTAATTATTCCCATGTCCATCGTTTGAAAATATAAGAATATCATATCCTTTTCTATTCTCATAATTGATAATGATGCATGATCCTTTCTACTTAGAGCATCAACCACCTTGTTTGCCTTACCGGGATGGTAGTGGATTGAGCATTCATAATCCTTGATGAGCTTTATCTATCTTCACTGGTTCATATTAAGCTCTTTTTGTGTGAATAAATATTTGAGACTTTTTTGGTCAGTATATATTCCACATTTTTACATATATAGATAATGTTGCCAGATTTTCAGTGCAAAGATCACAGCCGCTAACTCCAGATCATGCACATGATAGTTTTTCTCAGGGATTTTTAGATGACTTGAGGCATAGGATAACACTTTATCATTTTACATTAACATACAACCTAATCCATTCTTAGAAGGATCACTATACACCACAAAGAGTTCTCCACTTGATGGGAGTGTGAGTACTGGCGCAGCGATAAGCCTCTTTTTCAACTCCTTGAAACAGTCTTCACATTCCAGTATCCAGAAAAACATTACCCCATTCCATGTCAGCTTAGTCATTGGGTTAGACAATCATGAAAAGTTCTTCACAAATCATCAATAATAAGTAGCTAGACCCAAAAATCTGTGGATCACTGTTACAGAAGTTGGCCTTAGCCACTCTTCAATTGCCTTTCTCTTAGAAGGGTCCATAGATATCCCTTTACTGGTGATAACATTCCCCAAGAATGATACTTCCTCCATCCACAACTCAAATTTACTGTACTATGCATACAACTTCTCCCTTCACAATTTCTTTAACACAGTTTACAAATGCACCTCATATTCCTCCGTGATCTTGGAGTATATTAGAATATCATCAGTAAAGACCACCACATATTTTTCAAGGTAATCTCTAAATACTATATTCATTAAATCCATGAAAATTTCTGGAGCATTAGTGAGTCTGAAGGGCATCACTATGAACTCATAGTGGTCATACCTCGTTTGAAAGGCAGTCCTGGGAATATCTTTCTTCCTCACCTTTAGTTGGTGATATCCCAACCAAAGGTCCACCTTAGAGAAATAAATGGCCCCATGAAGCTAATCGAACATTTCATCTATCCGTGGAAGGGGATACTTGTTCATTATCGTTATTTTTTTGAGCTCATGATAATCAATGCAGAGACTCATTGATCCATCCTTCTTCTTGATGAAGAGGACTGGTCCACCCCACGGTGAAGCACTTGGGTGTATAAAACCCGTCTATATATTCTCCTGTAACTGCTTCTTTAGCTCTTCCAGCTCTACGGTGTCCATTCTGTAAGGTGTCTTTGAGATTGGAAGAGATCCAGGGATAAGTTCAATTGAGAACTCAACCTTTCAGTCAAGAGGAAGACCATGCAATTGTTTATGTAATACATCAGTGTAATCCCTCATGATGGGCATGTCTTCAAGCACGATTCTATCCTTTTTCCCAATCATTTGAGCTAGATATGATTTTTCATAAGGAAGCAGTATCCAAACTTGAGATGAAGATTCTACAGGAGACCCATATTCCTCTTTACAATTGTAAGTAATCGAAGGATGCATCGGAATGTGAAAAGTGATCACCCATTCCTGAGAATTGATGTTGGCCTTATAGAAAGATATCCAATCCAAGCCCAATATAGCATCGAACTCCACTAAAGGATGTATGACAAGATTAGTTGGGAGGTTCAGTCCACAAACGTTAACCAGGGAGGAGTTATAAACCATGGATGCAATAATTTCCTCATTCATTGTTCTCACAGATAACATTTCCTCCAAATTTTGAGGTGGTGTTTGAATAGTTCTACTAATCTTTCAAGATATGAAATAATGCGTAGAACTAGAATCAAATAGTACATTCTCTATTCTTGAATGAATGACAAGAGTACCTGTCACCACATCATTTTCTGGCTCCACCACAATTGTAGTGATAACATAATCCCTTCCTTGTTGCCTTGGAGGTTGTTTCTGATTGCCTCCAACAACCCTCAGCTTAGGTAAATTGTTTGTATAATTCCCGAGCACCTTGAAGTTGTAACACTATTCTACAGGCTGAGTGTTGATCAGAATCATCCTTTCTTCTTCAAAATTAGCAGGATTTTTCATATCCCTTAGGCAGTTCTTGGTCTGATAACCAAACTTTCCTCATTTGAAGCAATTGTTGGTTCCATTGAGACAGTCACCAAGATGCTTCATCCCACAATTTTTTAAAAGGGGAACGTGAGGGTTCTTTCCATCATGGGATTTTTTTGAAGAACCACCCATGTTGTTCTCCATTTTCTACTTCTTGTCACTGGGCCCACGAGACCACTGAGAGTCTCCAATATCTATTTCCACCTTGAGGGCACAACAGACAATCTCTTCATAACTGTCGAAGTCTCGAATCACCAACTCTTTTCATAGACTCGACTTCAGTCCGCTATAGAAGTGATCCACCTTGATTTTGGTTTTCATGAAAAATCCAGATGCATACCTTGCAAGCCTTGTAAAGTTTACTATATACACCCCGATGGTCTCATCTTACTTCTGCTTGAGTCCATGGAACTCTCTTTCGATCTTGAGATGGAGGGTTCAAGGAAAATATTTGTTGAAAAACATCCTCTTGAATCCCTCCAAATCTATAGAATCAATTTCCTCTTGGGACTTTGTATTCCTGATCAGTGTCCACCACTAATTAGCTTCCCCATCAAAACAATAGACCGCTAGTGTAACAACATGAGATATTATGAGAATTATTATTTTTAATTTCATTTATGTCTTGTGTTGTACGCTACACCAAAATTATCTTTTTCTATATGCAACACCGTATTAGCTTGCAGTATACGCAACACTATTCTTGGCTTGTGTTACATACAATTTCAAGTTCGTTTTGTGGGAATTATTCTACGCAACATTAAGTATATATTTTTTTTAATTTATAAATGATATAAGTTTTGATTATGTTATACGCAACCACAAAATGAGCTTCCACTACACGCATCCCTGACTTGGATTGCATCACACGCAATCGCGACCTTCCCCGATAGCGTGTGTATTACGCAATACCGAGATTCGCTAAACAACGATATATTGTAATAATATTATTATGAACTAGCCGTTATGAATATTATTAACTAAATTTTGAATTTTATAATATTATTATTCATATTACACATTTTCTAGAACATGGTATGAGAAAAAAATAATTTTTTTTGGTAAAATATGTATTTTTCAAAAAAAGCAGTTTTGCCGCCTTTTGACGGCGCACCCACATTAAATCTAGTTTTTGACAAGTTTATAAGTTCAATTTGAAAAAATAAAATTATTATTTGGAATAATAATATAAAAATTTAGTTTGGATAAATTTTCCATATTATTCTAATAACTTTCATATTTTAATGAATAGTAAAAACACGCTATATTTTAATTAAAAACAAATATTTTCATCGTAATAATTTATAGGGATAGATTATCTTTTTAATTGGTTTTAAAGTGTAATTATATTATATTTTTACCATTTAATCCAATGTTTGTCATTGGAATTTATTTCACTTTGAAATTGGACATAAACAAGTGTTGATCTTTTGATAGTTATTGATTCTTAAAAACACGCTATTTGTTTTGATAGCGGAAATTAATTTTAAAATTAATTAATTACACTTTTATGTTTTGAATTTCGAAAAATATTCATCATTTTTGAATTCGGAATATCTAATATAGCTTAGGCTGAATTTTTGGTATTTTTCTGAAAAACGTCAATTTTTGATGAATAGTGAAACCACTTAGTGGTAGTTAAAAACTGACTCTTTCAATTAAATGAAATTTTACCACTTCTGTGAATTGAATTTCACAAATACGACATACATATTTGTTATCAATAAGTAAAATGTGGTTCAATAAAATGAAAATAATTTTTGGTGAATAGTAACTTTTGACTTTTATTTACTGCGGTTAAAGGTAAATAGGGTAATTCAAGGTTAAAAAAATATTATAATAATTCCAAATTACCCTAAAACTTGTCCTAAACTTATTGTATGAGTAGTGGCCGACCATGGGCATCCTTGGGAAGATTTAGGGACCCCATTGAGCTACATGGCAGTGATAATGACAATTTGGATTAATTAATTTAATGTAAAGACAAAATTTACATTAACAAAAATATTTTAGTAATTAATCTTTATATGGGTTTATATAAATTATATTTTCAACTATAAATATTCATTGGAAAGATAAAGATATTTCCTACATGATGGTATTTTTTCTATAATTTTTAGACATCAAAAAAATTAAATTATTCATGACACAATAATGATGCATTATTTACCTCGTTACTAAATGATTTAAATAAATAAGAATATAATGATTAAAATATTATCGAATACGTGTAAAATTATAATCAGATGATTTTATTTCGACCATGAGTCATATTATCTTCATCATTAATGATTTTTTGACCTATTTAAACTGAAGATATGTTTATAATAAAATAATATTTTCACACTTTCCAAAAGAGCCCCTCCTCCCCCTATTAAAATGAGACCATTTTTATCCAATTCCTCGCACCTCTCAAGCCATTAGGATAGTCCAAACTCTTCAAAATTAATCTCCCTACATCCCTATCCTCCCCTAGTATCCTTAACATAGGAAGAAGGCACTTAAAGAAGTCCTTTTGGTTCAAACCAAAGGAAGTTACCCAAATTAAAGGTAATAGTTTTTCTTAAATTGTTTTCTTTTATTCTACTTCTCCAACCCCAAAACTCTTTTTAATCATATAATTTGTAACAAAAAAAGTATCCTCAATATACTAGGATATTTTTTGAGAATTATTCTAACTAAACATACACACACCATCATCTAATGGATGAATAACATAATGTTCCTGTGGATGGCAAACTAACGCCTCATGAAATGATGATTGTTCGATTTTCTCCTACCACCTCTCATGGTGAACATTATGATGGAACTATATTTATATATGATATATGTTATTTTTATTATTATTTTATTCTTCTTTATTTCCCAATTATATCAAGCCTTTATGGTTTCCAAAGTGGTTAAATACGATAATCTCATTTGAGGAAGTGTGGACTACCACCACTCAAAGTGATTAATGCCTTATGTGGTATGTATAAACGATGGATTTAATTATAATATATATGATATTATACTGGAATTATAATATACCTATGTAACATTATGTTTTCATTCCATTAAAATAAAAAATAGAAATGAAAGTAGCGTTCATGCGTACGTACGACTTACCGTCCCTATGAACGGTGCATTTCATTTCTTACCTCCATATGTTATGTAATATTATAAATACATGTATATTCTGGATATATATGATATATATGATATATAAATCATGAATATCATTCTGGATATAATGATCATTTGACCAAATTAACAACATGTAATTATAAGAAGTCCATTTTTGACTCCAGTACTAAATATCGACAAAACGAATGTTATTAACTTAAATGGTTACATAATGTTTATAACATGGTAATAAATGATATAAAAGGAATAATAAACATGAAAATGGTTCTTAATCAAGTATAAATTAAGTTCAATTTTTTATTCAGGAGATTAAAGAATGACTGAGTCATGTCGGACACGAGGTAAGGGAACTTCTTAACCCAATTTACGTTCTTTGGGTTGATCTTCTCTTTCTTGTATATGTCGTTCTTTGATTATGTGAGAAATGAATTTTTATATCTCATAATGTATTTATACATTATTTATGTGACCTTATAGTGAATACACATAAGTGATCTATTCTATTTACAAAAAGATCCTCGTAAGGGATAACTTTTCCAATCTCGTTTTGATCTGAGATTGTTTATTCGTAAGTATTTACTGGGGTTATATTTATCATCCATGTACCTATTTTCTAAAAATGGTTTCATGTATGTTTAAATTCCTTTTTACCCATTTTTTTCTTTTACTACATGGTATGTAAGGAATATTTTTTTTTTATACCATACGAGATATTTTTGACTTTTCAGGAAAAAGTACGAGAAGAATGTTTTTTTAACATATACAGCATGAACAGATTTTTATGGTTTTATAACGCCTTATTTTAATGATGATTACTCTACAACATTTCATGACGATTTTGATAAAAAATCCTTTTCTTTTAAAATTTCATGACATTTTTGGATAAGAAAATGATTTTGAAGAAGAAATGATATTTTCCTCAAGAATTCATTTCAAGTGTTTTATCAAAACCATTTTCCATCTAAGATGACATTATTTCATATGTGTATGTTTCAAGTATAATGTCTCAATGATTTACATGGTTTCACTTTTCTTATGATGAAATGATATCCATTTGTTTTATGTTATGATGGAATGATGTTTATGAAACCCATTTTACTCTTTGGGTTATGATTAATGATTTATTTTTATTTTGTGGCACAAGTAAGAATGATTTCATTATGAGATGGCTGAGACCTATATCTCCCTCCAATACATTGGTTAAAGATTTATATCTCATGATATAGATGTGGCTGGAATGGTATATTAATCCGGTTAAGTGATACATGACTGGAACGAGGTGTGAACTCGATTCAAAAAGGGACTTTGTCCACTAGGATGGTCTTAGCAGCAATGCCTTGGCTACTATGGAAATAATAGCATGTGCTTAATGGTTTTCCACAATTAAATGTTTTATTACCATGATATTTTTTCATGATTAATTTTCCTTTATGAACTATTCCTTATGTACTTCCAAGATTTATTTCTAACGATTTTGATGTTTAAAGTTGATGTTCTTATTTTTTTAAGTTACAATGTATATGATTTGTTTTATTTTCTCAATACATACCCTTACTAATCATTTGATCACACCCTTTATATGTCTTCTTTTCCCCAAGATTTAAAGAAACGTTTTAGGTATGAAAACCAAAGAGGATGATCTTTATGGGAGATGTTGAAGATCTTTCACCATGATTAGAAGATTTTGTTCCGAGTTTCCAAAGACACTAAACTATTACGGTCCATGTGTGTCTGTTTTTGTTATGTATTAACTATTACGCAATAGTAATGTAATGTCAATTCACGTCAGGTTTGGGGTCTCTACAGTTGGTATCATAGGAAAGGTTTAGTCAACCTTTGGAAAACTAGGATGCGAGATCTTTAGTGAGATCCCTAGAGATATTTCTATGTTATGTCTAGGGATGTCCCTATGGTTATGTATATGTATAGGTTATAGTCCTAGAAATATGGTAATGATATTAGAATTAAACCTAAGATGTTAGATATTGAAGGTACTCCCCCTTTATTATTTTGTTTTCCTAGCATGATTTTTTCCTCTCACACAGTTCTTTTTCGGTTTTAGATGATGGATGGAATCGGAAAGAACCGTGTTGATAAATGTAATATACAATGCAATGATTTTCCTCACGAGCAACCAAATGTGATGGGAGATGGAGTGAAAAATATTATTGCTATACTTACAAAAGCTATGAATCATTCTAGATTTCCAAATGATTATAGAAGGGAAAAATATTCTATTGATTCCTTCATGAGTCAACGTCCACCGTCTTTCAATGGGTCTTCTGATCCACATGTTGCTGAACAATGGATCAGTACCATTGAAAAGATATTTTCCATACTTTTCTTTTCAGAACATGAAAAATTCATTCTGCTTATTTACCGTTTAGAAGGTGAAGAAGATCAATGGTGGGCTCTAATTAAGAATACGAGGCCCCGAGATGAAATTGAATCTATGGAATGGGATGAGTTCAAGAACTTATTTTTCAATAAGTACTTCCCTCGTATTCTTCGAACAAAGATGGAAAAGTATTTCCTTGAGATTAAGCAAAATGATGATGAATTTGTTGGTATATACGAAGAGAATTTTACAAGGCTTTCAAGGTATGCATCTAGCTTTATCATCCAACCTGAAAGTAAAGTTTATCGATTCTTCAGTGGCTTAAAACCAATTCTTAGAATGGAATTAGCTATAAGAGACTTTATTAGCTATGAATAAATTGTGTGTTTTTCTATCAAGGTTGAAATGGAAGTTGTTATTACATATCCATCTCATGGTTTTGACAAGAAACAAAAGATGGAGTTCAAGGGGAAATCTCAGAATAATGGTGAAAAGAAGATGAATTTTTCATTATGCTCAAAGTGTGGAAAGAAGCATGGTAGAGATTGTATTAAAGGGAATAGAAAATGTTTTAGGTGTGGAAAAGAAGTTCATCGATCAGCTGAGTGTCAAAGTAATGGAAAAAGGGTTGCTAATGATGTTAATAAAGAAAAGACTGCAGAGAACGCACCACCAACACTTATATGATTCAAGTGTAAGGAAATGTGGCATTATGCTAATCAATGCCCTAATCCAAGGGTTAATGTTGATCAACGTGAGAAACCCCATAAGGAAAAGGATAAAGGGATGTAACATGTGATCACTATTTTGGATGTTGAGTATGAAAATGATGTTTTGTGATGATTAAGTTTTTATGTAATGGGATTTCAAAATAGTATCATGGAATCTCATTTATGGTATCGTGGAATTTTGGAATATCTATGTATTGGTTTTCAATAATTATATGGTACAGGTAACCATGAAAATTGATTGAAATATTTTTGGAAAGAAGATGATACGTGCATAATAAAGGGATTAAGAAAAAATGGAATGAGCTCATGACTGATATAAGGACAAAGTTATATCATGGTTTGAGTGTATAGAAATTTTGGGATTTTGGAATGTGGAAAGTGTTAAATTTTGACAGCATTCATGTTTTCACTAAGGTTCAATGGGTATTCATTATTCAAGAGAATACATGATTTATGTATTCACATGTTTTTAATTTGACCAACAAGATATATTATATAATATATGGGGGATAAATGATGATATTCACATGCTCGACAGATGCAATTTCTAGTAATTGTTTTCATTATACTATGAACTTGGAAAGAAGTATTTTGGATAATCCTAAAGATTGGAATTGATTATGTTGGACATAAGTTAGTAATTTTTAAGGCTATAACAGTTTTCGATATTATTGATGGAATGTTATAATAATGTAGTTTCAGAAAAAGGACAAACTGCAGGATGAGCGACAACCCGTTGCGTCGGACAAGGCTATGGGAATCGAACCCACAACTAAAGTACGATAGGCCTTTATCGCTTACCACTAGCCTACTAGAAGTTCCTGGTTAGTAGAAACTAGTTTTATTTTATTAAGAGGTATGATATACGAAGTATAAGTCCGTTATAGGAACCATATATGATTAATCTCACTATAGATGGACTTATGTATATTTAATAACTTCTGCTATCCTTTTGTTTGAGACAGATGGAATTGCCTACCATTCTATCGCATGATCTTCTAACACTTCACGGAAGACAAATTCAACTTCATTTCATTAAGAGATGAAGTAGAAATTGTTCAAGGCACAAAAAACAGTAATATTGTACCAAACTCAAGTAAGTATTACTTTTAATTCAAAAATTCCTCAACTTTAGGGAAATGATCTTGAAAACCAAAAATATTTTCCTAGTGCCCTCATATCTGATGAATCAGATGGTAACTTAGATCATCACAAATTTATGGCTTTGTGATTGTTGTCTTTTTCGAATCCATGTCCTCTACCACTCTTTATCTGAAGTTGATGGTTATATTTCTCTTCCATATCCATATTTTTCACCTTTGTTATCCTATGTGGAAACCCATTGATGTGTTAATTTGGGTAACTGTTACATTTCATACATTAGTTTTTAAAATTAAGTTTTAGTATTCCTTTTTATGATGTGTGTTTCTCTGAAAGAAACATTCAAGTAGTAAACCATTTATAACCCCGACAAATTTCAAGGGAGAAAAACATTTTAAGGGGTTAGAATGTAACAACACGAGATTTTATGAGAATTCTTCTTTTTAATTTCAATGATTTCTGTGTTTTACACTACACCAAAATTATCTTGTGCTATACACAACACTATTCTTGGCTTCTATAACACAATATTTCAAGTTCATTTTGTGGGAATTATTCTACGCAACATTAAGTATAGATTTTTTTTAATGTATAAATGAAATAAGTTTTGATTATGTTATAGGAAACATAAAAATGAGCTTCCAATACACGTAGCCCTGACTTGGCTGGCATCACATGCAATCGCGACCTTCCTCGATAGCATGTGTAGTACGCAATACCGGGATTCGCTAAACAACGATATATTGTTATAATATTATTATGAACTGGCCGTTAAAAATAGTATTAACTAAAATTTTAATTTTATAACATTATTATTCATCTTACACATTTTATAGAACATGTTATGAGAACAATATAAAATTTTTGTGTAAAATAAGTGTTTTTAAACAAATGCAGTTGTGTCACCTTTTGATGGCACACCCACCTTAAATATAGTTTTTGACATGTTTATAAGTTAAATTTGACAAAATAAAATTCTTATTTGCAATCAGGATATAAAAATTTACATTGGATAAATATTTCATATTATTCTGATAACTTTCATATTTTAATGAATAGTAAAAACACAATATATTTTAATTAAAAACAAATTTTTTCATCGCAATAATTTATATGGTTATATTATATTTTTAATTGTTTTTAAAGTGTAATTAGAATATATTTTTACCACTTAATCCAGTGTTGGTCACTGGAATTATATTCACTTTGAAATTGGACATAAACAAGTGTCGATCTTTTGATAGTTATTGTTTCTTAAAAACACGCTAATTTTTTGATAACGGGAATTAATTTTAAAATTAATTAATGCCACTTCTATTACTTTAATTTTGAAAAATAGAAATAATTTTTGAATTCAGAATATAAAATATATTTTAGGCTGAATTTTTGGTATTTTTCTGAAAAACATCAATTTTTGATGAATAGTGAAACCACCTAATGGTAGTTAAGAAATTGACTCTTTCATTTAAATGAAATTTTACCACTTATGTGAATTGAATTTAAAAAATACGACATACATGGTTGTTATCAAAAATTAAAATGTTGTTCAATAAGATGAAAATAATTTTTGGTGAATAGTAACTTTTGACTTTTATTTACTGCGGTAAAAGGTAAATTGGGTAATTGAAGGTTAAAAGAATATTATAGTAATTCAAAATTACCTAAAAACTTTTCCTAACATTATTGAATGAGTAGTGTCATACCATGGGCATACTTGGGACGATTTTGGGACCCCATTGATCCACTTGGTAGTGATAATGACAATTTGGATAAATTAATTTAATGTAAAGACAAAATTGACATTAACAAAAATATTTTAGTAATTAATTTTTATAAGGGGTTATATAAATTATCATTTCGACTATAAATATTAATTGTAAATCTAAAAGGATTTCCTACATGAGGGTATTTTTTTAATAATTTGTAGACATCAAATAAATTAAATTTTTCATCACACAATAATGATGCAGTATTTACCTCATTAATAAATTATTTAAATAGATAAGATTATAATGATTAAATTATTATCCACAACATGTACAATTCTGATTGGATGATTTTATTTCGACCATGAGTCATATTATATTCATATTTAATGATTATTGGTCCTTTTTAAACCGAATATAAGTTTATAATAAAATAATATTTTCACACATTCCGAAAGAGCCCCTCCACCCCCATATAAAAGGAGACCATTTCTATCCAATTCCTCACACCTCTCAAGCCATTTGGATCGTCCAAACTCTTCCGAATTAAACTATCTACATCCCTATACTCCCCCTATAATCCTTAAAATAGTCATAAGGCACTTTAAGAAGTTCTTTTGGTTCAAACAAAAAGAAGTTACCCAAATTAAAGGTAACAGTTTCACTTAAATTGTTTTCTTTTATTCTACTTCTCCAACCCCTAAACTTTTTTTAATATTTTATTTTGTAAAAACACAAGTATCCTCAATATAAAAGTATTTTGTTATGATAAGGATTCGAACTACACTTACACACACCTCCATCTAATGTATGAAGAACATAATGTTTCTGTGGA
Source organism: Viscum album (assembly GCA_963277665.1). Lineage (NCBI taxonomy): Eukaryota > Viridiplantae > Streptophyta > Magnoliopsida > Santalales > Viscaceae > Viscum > Viscum album. Next base: position 1,888,809,585 of record OY728152.1, read on the forward strand.
TGGAAAACTAACGCCTCAGGAAACGATGATTGTTCAATTTTCTCCTACCGCTTCTCATGGTGGACATTATGATGGAATTTTATTTATATATGATATATATTATGTTTTTTATTTCCTTATTCTTCTTTAATTTCCAATTATATCATGCCTTTATGGTTTGCATTGTGGGTAAATACGATAATCTAATTTGAGAAAGTGCGGAATACCGCCCCCTCAAAGTGTTGTGATTAGTTAATTTCTTATGTGGGATGTATAAAAGATGGAGTTAATGATATTATATTTGATATTATTCTGTAATTATAATATAAATATGTATCATTATGTTTTAATTCCATTGATATAAGTAACAGAAATGAAAGTAGCTTTCATGCGTACGTACAGCTTACCGTCTCCATGAACGACGCATTTCATTTTCTACCTCCATATGTTATGTACTATTATAAATACATGTATATGCTGGATATATATTATATATATGATATATAAATCATGAATATAATTCTGGATATAATGAACCTTTGACCACATGAACAACATGTAATTATAAGAAGTCCATTTTTCACTCAAGTACAAAAATATCGACAAAACGAATGTTATTAACTTCAATGGTTACATAATGTTTATAACATGGTAATAAGTGATTAAAAGGAATAATAAATTTGAAAAAGGTTCTTAAGAAAGTATAAATTAACTTTAGTTTATTATTCAGGAGATTAAAGAATGATCGAGTCAATTCGGACACGAGGTAAGGGAACATCTTAACCCAATTTCCGTTCTTTGGGTTGATATTCTCTTTCAGGTTTATGTCGTTGTTTGATTATGTGGGAAATGATTTATTATATCTTATCATGTATTTATAACTTCTTTATGTGACCTTATAGTTAATACACATAATTGATCTATTTTATTTACAAAAATATCTTTATAAGGGATAACTTTTTCATTCTCATTTTTATCCGAGATTGTTTATTCATAAGTATTTACTGGGGTTATTTTTATCATCCATGTCCCTATTTAATAAAAATGGTTTCATGTATGTTTAAAGTACTATTTACCAATTTTTGACTTTTAATTCATGGTATGTAAGGAATCTTTCTTTTTTTACCATATGAGGTACTTTTTGACTTTTCTGACAAAAGTACGAGAATAATGTTTTTTTAACTTATACGGTATGAACGAATTTTTACGGTTTTATAACACCTTATTTTCCTGAAGCATACTCTACAATATTTCATGACTATTTTGATAAAAAATCCTTTTCTTTTAAAATTTCATGACATTTTAGGAAAATAAAATGATTTTGAAGAAGAAAGGATATTTTACTCAAGAATTCATTTCAAGTGTTTTATCAAAACCATCTTCCATCTAAGATGACATTATTTCATATGTGTATGTTTCCAGTATAATTTCTCTATTATTTACATGGTTTCAATTTTCATATGATGAAATGATATCAATTTGTTTTATGTTATGATGGAATGATGTTTATGAAACCCATTTTACTCTTTGGGTTATGATGAAGGATTTATGTTTATTTTTTTGGCACAAGTAAGAATGATTTCATTATGAGATGGGTGGGACCTATATCTCCCTCCAATTAATTGCATAAAGATTTATATATTATGAGATAGATAAGGCTGTAATGGTAAGTTAATATGGTTCAGTGATACAGGACTGGAACGAGGAGTGAACTCGATTCAGAAAGGGACTTTGTCCACTAAGATTGTTTTGGCAGTAATGTCATGGGTACTATGGAAATAGTATCATGTGATTAATGGTTTTCCACAATGAATATTTTATTCCCATGATATTTTATCATGATTAATGTTCCTTTTTGAACAATTCCTTATGTACTGCCAAGATTTATTTCTCAAGATTTTGATGTTTAAACTTTATGTTCATGTTTTTTTAAATTCAAATGTATATGATTTGTTTTATTTTCTCCATGCTTACCCTTACTGAGCATTTCAGCTCACCATTTATATGTTATCTTTTACCCAGGATATAAATAAACGTTTTAGGAAATAAAACCAAAGGGGAAGATCTTTATGGGAGATGTTGAAGATCTTTCACCATGATTATAAGATTTTGTTCTGAGTTTCCAAAGACACTAAACTATTACGGTCCTTGTGTGTCTATTTTTGTGATGTATTAAGTATTCCACAACAGTAATGTAGTGTCCATGCATGTCAGGTTTGGGGTCTATACAGCTAGTACAACTTTCTCTTCTTCTGAGCACTGGAGGATGAAGAAAATCATTTCAGTGGAGTTATTCCATTGTTATGCGAGGAGGGGATCAGAAGATCCGCCAAAAAAGGGAGGCCTTTTCCGCATGAAGGATTATACGGAAACATCCTCATTCCTTGGAGGAGGAGGATGTTCCACCAGATTCAAGTTTTTATTCATAACTCGAGCCAGCTGAGCAAGTACTTCCATGATGTTTTGAGCATCCACTTCTGTCACTTCAGGCATATCGTTTTGGTAATCATCACCATGCCTATCACATTGGTTGTTGGTATGTGTTCTTCTATTTCCCACCATCAACTATGAAAAATAACATATAATTAGATGTCTTGAATACATAGGTGTTGAGCATAATAAAAAATTTGAACGTAAAAGTATAAAATTATAATGAAAAAGTATATCATAACTTGTGATTCCTTAGGTTTATAACCAATTTATCCTCGATCTATTTATTTACTTATATTCTAAGGGTATTTTTTGTACCTTAATAATGGTTTGTACTAAGCTCATAAATCTACCATAGATTATCCACCTGGAGTGTCGTAACCAAGACTGTAGTAAGTCCTGTTGTCGTGCACCAGTTCCCGTTAGATTATAGCTCAAAGAGGTGTTTTCAGGTTTTACCCCGAGATACATTTGTGCCAGAACCACCTCTACCTGATCGTATCCAGACAGGGATGTATTTTCTTGATAAACCACTTACTCAATACTCACCAAAATTTTGGAATGTTTTCTTATACTTAGTCTCATCCTTAAGGTTCTCACTAAAGTTCTATATTCTCAATCTCCATAAATGACTAGACCATCCTCTAATACCAACAATAGAGACCCGAGCCTTTTACATATAACATTTCACGATTTTAAGCATAATTAATAATCAGAGTACAAGCGAAGGATCATTAAGTCTAGTGTCTTGGATGACTAGGTACATATAACAAAAAACATGGGGCTAAAAAATAACTTATATATTTAGTCTCCATAAAGAGCTTTTAACTTCCTTTGAGCCCTTATATCTGCATAGGGTACCATGGGGAACACATGATCAAAGGGATGAGCTAAAAAGCCCAGTAAGAAAATTATTATAAGGATACATCATAAGCACAAGAGTTAGGGGGCATGATATATTAATATCCAAAACATGGAACATATGAAATAATAACATATAATCATTGGATCATATAAAAATGGAATCATATAAATGGGGTATAATCATAAAACATTTCTTTAGTATTGGTCAAGGCTAACTGCCAATCCCATTTCCCAATTTAGTACGTGTCAATGCTATCCGCCAATCCCGTTTCACATCGCATCTCTTGAGACATAACCTTACCCAATGCATTAGAGTGATATCTGAGTGCTCCCATCATAACATTTTATTGAATATTATTGCCAAATAAATATTCTTTCAACATAAAAATCATAAATAATCAACCATACATAAACATAAAGTTACCCATCGAGAGAATTTTTCCCCACAATCATGACGTAAATCATAACCAATGAGTGTACAATTGAATGTTTCCATGACATAAATGGATTAGAAAATACATGGACGTTCATAAGGTAATATAGGCATATAAAATGGTATGTGGTAACAAATATAATTGACTACATAAAATAAATGTATTTTAGAAACATTAGAATTTAAATGTTTTATGAAGTTTTAAGGAAAATACTATAGATCTTTGAAAATAGTTTAGAGTAAATTCTTTTATATAAAACCAGAGTTGAACCAAGAAGGTTATCAAAATAAAAATACTGATATTATAAAGACAATGGTGTCTTAAAAAAGAGGATATAGAGCACTTGAAATTGGGTAAAATTTCGAGAAGTTCCTTTAAAACGAGTGTGCTTATAGGGAAGTATCAAGGAGGGATTCACTTAAAAGGATGTATATCCCCGAAAAATAATGATATATGGATCATGGAACATGATTATTTATCATATAAACAAAATGAATAATTTTTACATAAAAAGAAAAGACAACTGCATTTTGGAAAAAAAAATAAAGATAGGGTAACCTAAAGGAATAAAGGAAATTCTGGTAGAATCCATTACGGTTTATCGGCATGGTATCAGGTGTAACTAAGAGAGCTTTTTGAGAGAGGTAAGGAGTTTATCATCACTTATAAAAAATTTGGGAAGTATGGGGAGTTGAGAAGATATACCCCATCTCATGGTATTACACAAAAAAGCATATCATAGAGAACAATCTGGACTAAGAGTGACAAAGAGAGGATCCCTTACCTTAAATATGTTGGTGTTCTGCACTTGTTATTAAAGACCTGAATAAAAAAAGTAAGGTTTATTAATTAATAAGTCTAGAACATATTATATATTTAATTTATTTATTATAACCATTTTTATTTCCTTAAAATCCTTTTTATTTAGTTATAAGTTTCGATTTCATTGTTCGGTCTCGTTTGTTTTCCTGGCTTTAAAAGATCAGTTCACTTATATTCATGTTTGGATTATAAGTAAGATGATAGTGGTTATCCAGAATTTAAGTTATATTCTTTATTGAAAATACAAGATATTACATGGTTATAATTACTATTAGTTTACTTATATTGAAGTTTAATTATTATATATATAACCATAATGATAACCGTTTTTGTTAATCATTGGATTTGATTACAAAAAACATGTCTTTCTTTATAACTTAATAAAATTTTTACAAAAGGATTACAGAACCAAAAATAGGATATAGTACATTTATAATAATCTGGTTCAACCATAATGAAAATGGTTTCATGACCATAATTAAAGATAATAATAGAAATTGATAAATTGTTGTCCTTGAATGTGCTAAATTAACACATCTCAAATGGTGTGTTCATTTATTTAAAATAAAAGGGTGGAGAATGGAGAGAAGATAATGAAATATACCATTAGAATGAAAAAATTACATTACATGTATTTTACTGGATTTATCATACTATTATGGTGAAAGGAGGTGAGGAAAGAAACAAACGAAAGATAACTTAAAAGAAATGATGGAATTGGAAAGAAGAATTTACCTCTAGAGAATTCTTCCTTTAAGAACCTCTTAAGGGGAAAGGATTTGGTATTTTTAAGATTCTGGGAGATTTTGGAAGTGGGGGGGATATTTTAATGATATTTGGGCAGAATAATGACAAGGTACAAGGATTGAGAGGAGTGAATAGAAGAGGAAGTGAAGGGGGTTTAATAGTGGAGGAGAGGAGGGATTTTATAATATTATAACCATTAATTTGTTATTTCTTCACAAGACAAGTAATAGTAAGTATTCCATGACCAAGTATAGTAATTTTATCATGTGATCCAAAACCAAGTGGTCTTACATCAGCAGAACATCATCAATTACTCAATAAATCCCTTATTTAGCATTTATTGTAAATTATCCTATTTTACTATTCATAAAAAGATCAAGTATTTCAGAAAAATTCCAAAAATTCATCCTAACCATTTTTTGATGTGTAAAATCCAAAAATGAAGTCCATTTTTCAAAAATAATTTTATAAATATGATTAATTTAATATTTAATTAAAATAATAACTTTTTTATCAAAACCAGTTTTAAAACATTCATCAACTCATTTTAAAATATAGGTATATCGTACTTCCAACTTGAATATTTTTTTTATACTATTATAGGAGAAGTTACTATTCATTAGGGCATATCATATTCATAAGGGTATGTTACTATTAATTAGGTAGGTTACTATTCAACAAAAATTCTGTTTTTCTTATTGGACTCCAAATAACTTACTGATTACAACCGTGTATGCCGGATTTTCAAAATTCCAAACACAGAAGTGTTCAAATTATGTTAAAATGTCAATTAGAACTTTTTAGTACATTATGTTGTGTTTACTTGTGATTTTATGACATTTTTATGAGAAGGTAATTTCCATTGAAAAACATTGGGTCGTTACATCCACACAGATGGGACGATAACTCATATATTTAAGGGGGGCCTTTTGAGATCCAACGGTATATTTGGAAGTCCATTCCTTGTTACCAGTCTTCTATCGAAAAGATCCAAGAAAAAATAATCTCATTTTCTATAGGGTTCTAAGATACAGATATCAAATCAATGAACTTTTTGTGTCAGATCATACTTTAAAGGCACAAATGTGTCTTTTTAAAAGTGTAATATTAAAGAAGTATTAGAGCACCCTAAAAGTTGTGTCTCCCCCTATTGAACACAATATAATGGAATGTAGATGTAACAAATCATTACACTATCTTTTCCTAAAATATGAGGTCCAATTAACATGGCATGGATTTTACAAGGGAAAATTGGGCCATGTGAGCTTTATGCCTCATTCATTCATGCTCTAATATTTTTTATAAGCTATAGAGATGAAGATTTTAGCGAGTGAAGACATGAATTTTTCTCATGCCACACTTTTTGGGTTTTCAAACTAAAAATTTTTATGTCTCTTTTACTAGTATTATTAGGGTTATTTTATTTGGATAATCATAAGCTAAATTTTAAGTTCATACCGCATTCACCAAAATTCATCTAGTTTATAGTCATGATATACATTGACCCAAGATGAGGGGAATTTCACAGAATAGAATTATTAGGATATCTAGGATTAAGAGTACTCTAAAATTCTTTTGAGTGGGAGATAAAAATATTTTAAATATTGGATCGAGGTTCTCAGGTTGTGAGTAATGATATAATACAATCATGTCATGGATGGCCTTGAAAACCCTCAAGTGTTGAGTTCTTACACGGTGATGTTAGGCTCACAAGAATCATAAATCCCTTCTTATAGGGACAACATGTCTATAATTGGTTGGTCAAATCCCTTATGCATCTAAAACAGAGATACATATTTTACTTTACAAGGCCCATGAATGGTTTGCAGCAACCTGAGGAACTCAAGACAAGAAGTGTGATTTATGGGATGAGGGGATTAAAATTTGATGGAAGCACCCCATACTCTAATTGAATGGGGTGGTTATTTTGTGTTCATTTGATAAGGGATGATGATGGGTGATGACATTCATAGTTTAACATCATGTATTTGGCGATGTATCTATTAATCTATTTAACATCATGTGATAAGGACATTTTCTATGTAGTTTAAAATCATACAGTAAGGAAATTTTATCCTTTCCCTGTAGTTTAATGTAATGTGGTAAGGATATGGGAACCATGGTAATGATTGTGAAACATATCCTTGGGAACACACTTCACTGGTCGAGGGGAATTTAGATATATGGATCATCTTTTATCCATACACAAGATTATTGGTGTGTATCCATATGTCGAATCCCTTCTTACAAAGATTTATCATGTGTAAGATGAAGTTATACATATAACTAACTCATGCATAGGAATAATGGGATCTTATGACTCAGAATTTTTAAAAATAGGTATATGTTGCTTTTATGGATAGTTCAATGTAAAGTCCCTTTGCTGTGTAGTTTAAATTCATGCAATTTGGATGTGAAAATTTTCCTACACAATTCTGACCCGAATATTTGGAGGGGCATTTTTTATGTTGTGACTGGACCTAGGATTGGAGATAAAGGAAATTCTACTTATCCTATGGTAATAGTAATCAAAACACACATAGATATTGAACGGTAACCGCTCTACCTGGGTCTGACGCAAACACATAGGGGAAATTATTCCTATTTATTATTGCAGCTGGACCAATGATTGGGGATATGAGCATCACTATATATATTGTGCTGATAAGAATCAAGAAACATGTAGTTCTTGAAAACTAAAATATCCACACAAGTCTTACCCATACACATATGGGAGAATTGTTCATATTTATTGTTGTAGATGGACCAAAGATTCGGGATTTGGGCATCAATATGTATCATGTGATGATAGAAATCAAGCATCATGTAGTTCTTAAATATGAAACTCTCTAATTAGGTCTTACCAATATATAGAGGGGTCATTGTTCTCTTTTATCATTGCATTTGGACACATGATTTGGGATTTGGGAAACACTGAGTAACTTTTAATGACTAGAATCAATCCACATATAGTTATTAAAAAGAAAAATCTCCACACAGGTCTAACTTATTTTAGAGGGGGGAATTGTTCCCATTTATTGTTATAGTTGGACACATAATTAGGGATTTTAAAATCACTCCATGTCCAAGGATAACATGAATCTATCCACACGTAGTTCTGGAATGGAGGTGTGGTGAGAGACCAACACCTAGGATAGTGGTCCTCTCGAGAGAGGTCCATAGTAATGCATAATTTTTATTCCATTAAAGAGACATTAATCATGAAGTTTAACATCATGAGATAAGGGCTTGTTGTGTTACTTTAAAGTTCCTTCATCAAAGACCATGCAAACCCTAATTTGAATTGATATGTCTCAATCATGAGGGGTTGCTTCTACCAAAATTCAAAAGCCCACGTGATCTATGCATCGTCTGAGAAACAAGGAATGGAAAAGGTTTCTTGCACCATATAGAGGTGATTAAAGGAATAGATAGGGGCACTTCTTGTCATGTAGTGATTGGGTTAGGATATAAGATATAAGTGTATCTATATATCTCATTGGGGAGTGAATCATGACATATGTACTTTTGGAAAACTATGTAGTTTAGTGTAATGCAATGAGGAAATTAGTCATCCAGTTTATCATCATGTGGTAAGGAAGAATTTGACTAATGGTGAAAAAATAATTATCATGTATGGACCCAATAATGGAGATTTGTTCATCACTATGTATCTTATAATGGTAGGAATAAACCCACATTTAGTTCTTGATAAACCATGCTGTTTAACAATATGTGTTATGGACATCAGCATTGAATTTTAACATCATGCATTAACGATGAAAGTTACCCGATATGAAAACAATTCTTGAATATTGTAACACAATATGATGTATTACGATCGGGATAGATATATTGTAATTGAAATAAGAATTTGGGATCAAGGAATCATTATATTCCTATGATGTTGTGAATCAAGCCACAAGTATTTCTTATATGGGTAGATTCTATATGTGTATCTGACTCTCACATAGGAATGGGGTTCTTCATTTCTATTCCGCACAAATATAACATGTGTTTGTTGAATTTTTAATGTGTTTATTCCTCCCTTTCAGTTTAACGTCATGAGTTGAGGACATCTCCAATTCATTTTAACATCATATGGTAAGGACATATTGTGTAGTTTAACATCATGTGGCCAATAGTTCTTCTATATAGTTTAACATCATGTGCTTTGGCCTTCTCCTTTATAGTTTAATAACATTTGGTCAAGACATCTTCTATATAGTTTAACGTCAAGTGTTCAGGGTGTTGGGATGTTGTGCAGTTTAAAGACCTACTGCCAATACTTATTCCATACAGTTTAATTTCATGTGGTCAAGATGTGTTGTGTAGTTTAAATTCATGTGACCAAGACATAGTATCATGAAAGGTGTGCATTCCCCCAGTTGTTTTCTATAAACTGTGATGTTCCTCAACTAATCCTAGATAGTGTGTAACCACATTAGGGTTTAGACAAATCATTTTCATATAATTCCAAGAGAACACATGTCAGTGTTTCTTTTAGTAATGAAATATACATCTCCTACTCATATAGGGGGATGGTGTCTTTGATAAACATAGGCCAATGATCTTCTTTTTCCACTAAATTTACATACCTAATCTCATCGAAGGTGGTGGAGACACCTTCCTCGAATGTGGGAGAGGTGTCCCTAAGGTAATGATCTTCTTCTTCCATATATGAGTTCATGAATTATTTTTCTGTTATGGTAGTTAATCCAAGGGAATATATTTCATTTTTTGTGTGAGAGAGGCCATGTGAAAATTCATTGTCATCTTGAACAACTAGAGTCCCTACAGTATGATTTTGGAGATGATTTTCTTTCAATTTGTTACTGGGGAAAAAGGATTTTGGACATATGGGATTAAGAAAACTTCCAAAATCATCTTTTTGGTTAGTATATAGTCTCTTTCAACCATTCACCAAGGATTCATAGGGTCGGTCCCTATTCCATTGGGGGGTACAATCGTCATATCATCATTCACCATTGGTTGTTTGTCTTCCCTTTAACAAAACATTCTTCAGAAAATATAGCTTCCTGAGACTTTAAGGAGGTACCATCACCAAGTATCACATCGAACTTCCCATTCCTGAGGTATTTGAGGTAATTATTATATTTTGAAGGTACCATTATGTGGTTGTGAATCCAAGGTCTTCCAAGTAGTACAATATAAACTGTGTCTTTTTGGATAACCATAAACTCCATGTTAGATGTTAGATCCCCAAAATAAACCTTGAAATTGATCTTTCCAAGTGGGAATTACATTCTATTACCGTACCCTTGAATGGATATCCTTGTAGGAGATAAATCCCCCCTCTATATCTCAAACGTTGATGGGTCCAAATCATGACGAGTTTGTTCGTGGAAACATTTTCAATCATATCCCACTAGATATTGACATTATCGAGCCTTCTCAAAACTTAAATGGGTTTTTTATGTCCCTAGATGGCATGTTACTAATATTTTTCTATGAATGAGATGATGAAATGTCATTTTTATGGAAAACTCTCCCCTCGATAAACCTCACCTACAATGAATTCCTTCTTAAACTCTTGTGGGCTCTAGAGGTCCATGATGAGTTTCACTCTGAGATCTTTTGAAATATGGAAGGCATCCGGGATTTTATAACTTCCAATTGATGAAAACAACATCCTATAAATATTAATATGTTATATAGTTTACCATAAATTCACTGGGACTTTCTCCATCCAGTTTAATGTCATTATATTGGGATGTTGTGGAGAAGATTAATTTCATGTGACTAGGAAATATCATGCAATTTAACATTCTGTGACTAGGATGTCCTCATAATGTTTAAACATCCTGATATTAGTACTTGTCATGAATTTTAACATCATGTGACTTGGTCATCTTTTTTCTATTTTAAATTATTTTAATTAGTACGTCTCATTCTATTTAACATCATCTGACTAGGAAATGTCCCACTTCAAACTGTTAGGATGGCATCTCTATTTTCTTTAATGGAGTTCATATGAATATTATTCATTTTTCATGAGTTTTTTTATCCTATAACTCTATCAATACATCAATTACATGATGATCTAACCAATATTTAAATGCTAAATCATGTCTTAATTATGGTCCTGAGACATGGTGGTAGGGGCAGTAATTATCAAGTCCTATCAACCACACCTCACATAGATTCTTCATTACTTGGATTATTATGCAATCATTCTCCATGGAATAATTACAGAACCTGGGGACATGTTTCAATTTGAAGTAATATACCTTTTCCTTTTTTATCATCATGATTTGAGTGACCACGCAGCTTCTCCGATGTGCAGAGCCTTTGTCTTCAATGGTTCGAGGGTAGGTTCTAAGGAATTGGGGGTATTGGATGATGTAGATTCTCTCTAATAATTAACGAAATCTGACTCACCTTGAGTCATTGTGGAAATGAATGAGGTCATATGGTTTCCAAAATACCCTCGATGAGGAGGTATAAAATATGGATATTCCCCCAGCCCTATGTTCTAGGGTGAAGTGGAATAATGTTTGGATTTCCCCTGACGAGGGGATAAAAAATATTAAAATTCCCCAAGCACTACAGGCTCAGGAACATCACTTCAAGGTGGTCCTCCAAGGTAAGGTGATTGTATGTCGTTCTAGTTAAAAGATATCAAGATAATTCCCAAAATAATTTAATATAGATCCTTATTCTCCCATTGTATTTGAGTGATTTATTCCTCTATAGTAATTTCCTTATCATCCATAGGGGGCTGACTAGTAGGATCCATGACAACACCCTTTCCCCTATCAATGGTTGGGTGAGTTGATAATGATAAGAGTCTAACTGTGGACCTTGGATAGTGAATATTTTTTTTCCATTGGCCATATGTTACATCGACATTGCACTCTGAAATACTGACACAGTTGATAATACCTTTTTTATATGCATTAATGATACAATTGAACCGTTATCTTCCTACGTCAAATGTAGAAGGTGGGACACCCTACTATGACTTGAATGACTACAGGAGGGTATTATTATACTTCATATAAGTTTGATCATCGAAATCCTATTAGAAGTATTCATATTTGTTGGAAACCATATTGATGGAGGCATAAAAAGATTGGTGTTCCTTTTCAACAGATCATCTCATTTGACGGGTCAATGCTTGATATGTCGTTTGGTGGGATGGTTCCCACTATACCATTTGGTTGGTAAATGCCCATGATACCATTTGGGGTGTCAGAAACCATAATACTGTTTGGTGTGTTAGTTCCTATAGTACCATTTGGTTGGTTGATTAACTTATTAAATTTGATCCTATGGTAAAATATAATAAAAATTTCCCCATCCTTGTGGGTTGTGGTGCGCTCTAGGATTCTATAGTAACCAGGGATTGTTTATATGAAGTCAGAGGCTCCTAGATAGTGATGATATGGTATTTATTCTAGGACACTGTTAGGATACACTGGTAGTCCTTAGATAGATTAGGGGTAACAAGGATATGAGCCTGCTCTGGAGAGACATTACTTGGATACCCTTAACAGGATCTCCTAATGGATGACCGAATTTGGATGGTTAGGGTTGGCACAACCTCCTCTGAAGCTCCTTTTGGAATAATAATCACTTGTCAAAGATGATTTCGTCTTAGTTAGTTCCTATGTGATTATTTTAATATAGCAATTTTACTCATCCCCATCCCTTAGATAGAGTAGGTATGTGTTTTAATACTCTAGGTATAAGATCCCAAATCAGTTGCATATGTAAAAAACGACCACTTCCTATCCTATAACCTATTGTGGGAATGAAAGCCAGTGGGAATTCATGCTCGGAATAATTTTATGAGTTGGTTCTAATTTCATGATGGAGTCATTAATGTGGCGCTCCTAGAACAAGATTCTCTCAAAATGGAACTAGATTTGTTGCATTAGATAAATCATTCATTAGGGCCTTGGGGCCAAATTAACTTATCTAGTGGTCTCAGAATCGGTTAGTAAATTCACTAATTTCATTTTGATGGTAAGGAATCTAAGAAGTCTTGGAGAGGAGACAAGAAACCTTAATTGTTCAGAAATATATATATATAAGTACATTTTCCCTTCCTTTATGAATGACTTAGAACAACTAAAAACAATCTTTTAGGTTTACTATTTTGTTCTGTGATAAGTGAAGAACAAAATTTCCTAATGGTAACATCATAGTCTATCCTTTTTTACCTATGAAAGGGATAACAATGATGAAAGATTTCATGTTAGGTTCACTATTGTTTCCCAACGAATCCAAAATTGCTTCATCCCAACTCTCAATTGTGGATTATTGACGGAGGTTGTACAATCGTTTGGGTTAGGTTTACCATATTTTTCTATTAAAGAAACTCCAAATGGTTACCATATCCATAACTAGGTACAAACTTGATTTCTATAGGAAGGTGGTCCTTTGGGGTTTTAGACCCAATAGTGCTTAGGAACTCACATTGGTCGAGAGGATGGGAGGTTGGGCTCATGAAATACTTTTAATGGAATTATTTCCTACTATGATAATCTCTTATAGATTTATGATATATTTGAAAAATACTTCATAGTCCCTGATACTAGAATTGTTACCCTTATCTCAATAACTTGATTAAGACTATGCATTGTCGATAAGAATTGTGAGTGTCACAGGTCCTCCATCATTTTCTTATTAATTAATGAAACTTTAGTTTATACCAATTATCAGGAATTTCAGTGTATATTTCCAACTAGGGAGGAACATGGTGTCTTGAATATTTTATTGAACCTCTTCGAGGTGTCCTATATATACTATGAGAATAGGAATAAAAACCCACATAGTTTGTTTGTCATAGTTTATGGTCATGTGTCTGGATGGATGGATGGAGTTTAACATTATGTGATAAGGATGTGAATATAGTTATTAGACATTGAGGATGCATCCTAGGTATCCTATTGAGTTAGGAATTGTAGTCTACTTAGTTAATTTTGGTGTCACCAAACATGTGATTATAGAGGCCTTGAATAGGAATTATGCATATAAGGCTTACCATGATTTCCTCATTGTGAGTATGTCCCTTTGAGTGAAGATGGGATATAATGAAAAAAACATCCCAAATAAGGGAAAATTCTAGGGACATTGTTATCATGATATTGGTCTAATCATCAACATTAACTAAGACGACCTAATCCATGATCACTGTGAGAAACAAGAGATACTGAAAGATCAGACACATCACATGGGATCATATTTTTACCAGGATTACACATTAAAATTTCTCTTTGAGAGGTATGATGAACAGTATCATAGAAGATATGGTATAGAGATCAGGTCATATGAAATTCTCTTGCATATACTACTTATAATATAAATTATATTAATTGTATTTTGATTTATACCTAATCTTCTGATGGGTGATGAATAATGATAAGATCATGGGAGAGATTGGATCTCACGGGTTATAATGTTGGAGACATAGAGGGGATTACACTAAGGTAGATGGCCATTGGAGCTCAAGGCTTAGAAATGTGTCCTATGTATCTTGTTTTGTTAGAAATCAGAGTTATTGTAGTTCATTTAACTTCTCAATCATCGAATGGATAAGGAATATAGATGAACCCATAGGAAAATATTGGCCCCATGGGTTCGAATGTCAGAAAAATGGAGAGACCTACACCACGATTGTTTCTAATTCGAGATCAGGGCTTAGGAAGGAATATTATATATCATATTTATACTAGAATCAGATCTATCATAGTTCAGTTAATACCTAGCCCTCTGATGGGTTTAAGGTACATGAGGGCATGGTTGAGGATTACACATAAAGGGGTGTGTGTGTGTCATCTCTCTGCTCATCTGCTAATGTATGAGGAAGGATGGTAGTCTTACAGGAAAATTTAGTCCAATGAGTCAAGAATATTTGGGATATGGAGGGACTTACACCAAATGGGAAGAATATTAGTGCATGGGACATAAAAGGGAATCCTATGTATCTATTTTGGCAAGAATCAGAGTTCTTGTAGTTTATTTTCACCCTAACCGACTGATAGGTTGGGGTGGGTGATCACACTGGGAGGCATTATTGTTATCAAGGAGGGTTTAGGAATGTTATGGACTTATACCAGGACGAATACCCATTTTTATATTCATTCTCTATCTTCTAATAGATAAATAGATATTTCAACCATGAAAGGTCTATTAGTTATATTTATTACAACATGGATGGTCTGTTCGAGAGTTTTAAATAAATAGGGTCACATGAGTGTCTAAACCTAACTCATTGAGGACACTCCCATTATACAGGGGGGGTTGCAGCTGATGATTCTGGTCGAGTATCAACATGGTATAAGTCCGAGTGTGTATGGAGAAAAACGTTGACATGTACCTAGAGATCTTCCTAACATGACTTGATTTTCTACTGGACATTCCTTGATTATCTGGTGGACATGGGTTGATTGTATGTTGGACATTCCATGATTGTCTGTTGGATATATATTAATTGTCTGTTGGAAGTGTTTGGGGTTTCTGTATGACATGGTAGACACATACATGGGATTATTCTTGACATGTCTCAAAATATTTTCATGATCAAATTTGACATGTACAAGATCATTCATGTGATCAAATGAATTTCATGATCAAAGTGAATTGGCTAACATGTATTCTTCTGATCAGAGTGTATTTTCTAGGATGTCTTCTCATTATCAAAGTTCATTGTATAGTATGTCATTGAATGATCAAAGAGTACATGTCTACGGTCTTCTCATGATCCACTACTGGAAAAACGACCTATACCAACGGTTCAAAACTGTGGGTATAGCCCCCAAAACTGTGGCTATAGCCTATACCCACGGTTTTGGGAACTGTGGGCTGGAAATTCATCGCAATAGGGGTCTCATGCTATACCCAGGGTTTTAGAGAATAGTGGGTATAGGGGATTCAAAGTGTGGCACACCACTTTTCCAGCGTGGCACACAACAGACCCCATGGTTTTCAAACCGTGCGGTATTTAAATTCAAAAATCGCGCATAGGGGGGATTTGAACCCGCACCTCACGCTATGCCTCACGACCGTGCCCCACCAAGGGACCAACCGAGCTATGACTTTTAATTGATATATATACATACATATATGTATATATATTAATATGATCCACAAGGGGTATTTAAATTCAAAAAACGCAGGCATCAAAATTCAAACCCGCGTCTCACGGTGTGCCTCACGGCCGTGCCGCCACAAGGGACCAACCGAGCTATCATTTTTTTTGATATATATGCATACATCTACATATATATATTAATATGATCCAGGTTTCGAAAAAATTTAACTATAGAAGTCGAACCCGTGACCTACAGTAGCCGCAGAGAAGGGTTTACCAACCGAGAAAAGGAATTTTTGAAAATATGTATTTAAATTTATGTAAATATATTAATCTAAACCATGAAAAAATGTTTTCCCACCATATTGTTTTCATGTCCCACCTAATTTTCATTCCCCACTACAACACAGGAAATTTATACCCACAGTTCTGGAGAACCGTGGGTATAGTTCTTCAAAAACAACCCCAACACCCCCGTTTTTGAAGAACTATCGGTATAGGTCTTCGAAAAATACCCTATACACATGGTTTTCTCCAAAAAATTTGGTATAAGTCTTAAAATAAAACTATACATATGGTTTTTGGAACAACTGTGGGTATAGGTGGCCTATACCCCCGGTTTTGGAAAAATGTGTGTATAGTGTTACCCTATACCCATAGTTTATTGCAATACCATGGGTATAGACCTATTTTCCAATAGTGATCAATGTACATTTTCTAGTATGTATTAACATGACAAAATTGGACATTTCCAATGAATTTAACATGAAAATGATATCATATCGATTAGTTATCACATGATCAAATTGAATTTTTCAAGTCTTACCATATGATAAAAGCAACCATTCCAAGGTCTATCTTATGATCAAAGTGACACATCCAAGGACACCTAATGGAATCACAAGACCAGTGATGAATCTTATGATCACATGACCTTACATGAATTGTGTCATGGGGTCTCATGAACTTTTTCATTATCATGATCATGTCTATGATTTGGATATTTAGGTAGATAGGGTTCATTCCTTGGACACATGGGAAATTATTTTCCTAGGAGGAGTGAATAGATGGGAGATCATGTTTAAGGCCCACATCCTAGGGTTTTCATTGAAAAGGAGGGTGCATTACCATTGGTTTATATGCATGGTGAGACCACCTTCTGAGGAGTGTTTTCATTAAAAGGGTTTTTTCATGTGGATGTCTATATACATGGTCGAGGGTCTGCAATGGGGTAGTGTATGTCAAGGTAGGTATGCCTGGTGGTTGTCTACACAACAAGAGTCTCCCAAATAATTGCATCACATGGTGTTTAATTATTTAGGCACTCAAATTATCTCAATGGGGACTTTTAAGGGGTTTTGGGATCATACATGGGGGAGGAATACCAGAACAACTGCATTCAAGGATGAAGGATCATGACTAAGGATTGTCAGCCCATTTTTCATATAAGGGGTGCATGTCGATGACATTCCCTTTTTATGTTTGTTGATCTGTGGGGGTATTGGATATAAGTGGAGCCACATCTAGGTCACCATGAAAACACAATGATACCTGGGGGTTCGCATGATATCCTACTCAATATTTCATAGAGGAATTTCATTTTCAAATTGTGTATGTTTGTGAACACCTGTGTGGGTGCCCCATGTGTCTCAGATCCTCACCGCATGTCTAGAAAACATATTGGGAGACCAATAGTTATGCCTATTTTTAATTATTCTTGGAAAATATGGTATATTCCAAGACTCATCGCATAGAAGAGGTCACATGATCATCATGTGATCGCATGATCTAAAATGGATCATGCGATGGGATCTTTGAACTTTCATTTGGACTACTCATTGGAATCTTAGACATGGAATGGGGAATGCACAATGAGGTCTTGAAACTAGTGAGGTATCACAAGATCACATGAATACCCCATCTGAACCTGGAATTGTGTGATATTCAGTTCATC
The DNA here is from genome assembly GCA_963277665.1 of Viscum album. Classification (NCBI taxonomy): domain Eukaryota; kingdom Viridiplantae; phylum Streptophyta; class Magnoliopsida; order Santalales; family Viscaceae; genus Viscum; species Viscum album. Next base: position 1,888,827,877 of record OY728152.1, read on the forward strand.
ATAAAATCTTTTGATGTTCATAGGATCGAATGATGGGTTTTTTATGACCAGAAGAAGTTCTTTGAGGGTGGTAGTCGAGGCTCAATATATTTATCCATTTTTTTACTTTATTGTTCTCCCTCCTATCTCAACTTTCCTTTCTATTTTTTGGGAGAAGGGTTTATATAGGTGATGTTCAGTGATGCGCCCAATGACATTGTTAAATCCTCTATGCATGATCAACTTATAAATTTATATGTTCTCGAACCGTACTAACTACAAAGGAGTAATATAGACGAAGTGTGGGGTCGATCCCATAGATAGAGGGGAACTCCATAATAAGAACTCTCAACCAAGGGTTGGGTCATATCAATTTCAGTTTTATTTAATTAAATTAATGATGCAATTTAAAATAAATTAATTCAAATACAAAAATTGAAGAGAGGGGAATCAGTATCCAAGGGCGGTTTTTCCTAAACGAAATCTAGATTGCACATAAAAAAATACTAATTGGTTGCATAATAAATCATATTTTATCGATAGGGTATATTTCAAAACCTATAAATCTATCCTAGTATCTCAATTCATGGTGTTCTAAAAATTAAAATAACCAGACTGCATTATGATCAGATTATGATTTCATACGAATAATCACATTCGATGGTCATGAATTAATTATTTATATCATGTTGGGTATCGTCCACTATTAAACACACTCAGTCCATGATTTAATAAATTATATGATAAAAATGAGTCACAATACAAATAAAATTTAATATAATCATATTTCATGTTAATAATGAAGTTGAACACTTTAACACACACCCATTTCGACTAGTTCTACTCTCACATATAGATCAATCCTACCACAGTAAGGTATTCTCCACTGAAGATTAAATCCAGAACCATAAGTAAGCGAAAATATGAGAGTGAATGGCAATTAGAATGAATAAAAAGAGATATTGGAATTAAATTTGGAATAATCCAATGATTACATAATGTAATGGAAAAAAAATAACAAAAAACTTATATATGACAGGTCAGAACCCTATAGAAGGCTCTCGAGGGTCACGCCTCAGTCTTAGAATGAAATATATTTTATCTTATAAAAATCCACATATTCATAATCATGTAGGTCATCCCTAGGGGTTTATGTGTAATAATATATGAAAAATGTCTGATAAATCCTTAGAGAACAGGAGAGGTTCTAGAGGCACAAAACTGAAGAAGAAGAAGAAGATGAATGAAATGGAGATTTCAATGTTGAAATCACATATTAAATGATGTGTAAAATCATTAAACTATGTAAAGTATCAAGCGGTGAATCAATTATTGGCTATGAGGAATTAAATTTTACCACACATTACATGCCATGTAATTACATTACAAGACATGTAAATTATCAAAGAAATTAAAAATGTTGTATCTTTCGACATAAGGCTCTATTGGGTCATCTCAAAGGGACTTTTATCACCATTTTTACTCGCTAAACCCTAGGTATAACCTCAAATATTATAAATAAGGGGTTCTATCTAGAGTAATATAGATTCCATTACAATCCTAAGGCGCAACCACTTAGAGGTTGTCGTGGGGTTCTGACCTATCATAGATTGGTTTGTCCTTATATTTTGAATTTCTCTATTTGATGAAATAATTGGAATCCATCTAGTTTAATTTAAATATGCTTTTTTATTCATTCTAATTCTCATTGAATCTCATATTTTTTCTTCCGTATGGTTTTTGGATTAATCTTCATTGAAAATCATTTAATGATGGTTGGCTAAATCTATAGGGGATAGAAAAATCTGTCGAAATGGGTGTGTATCAATGTGTTATATTTGATTCATCACTTGAACATTGATTATATTAAATTTTTATTGTGTTTGGACTCATTTTTATAATATAAATTATTAAACCATGGACTAATTTTATTTAATAGAAGAAAAACTGAACATGATGAAGATAATTAATCCATGGCCATTGAATGTGATTATTCTTATGAAATTACAATTTGAAGTTAATTCTCTCTTGTTAATTTAATTTTTCATTCAACCATGAATTGAGATTCTAAGTTATATTGATAGGGTTTGACCATATCTCCTATCGATTAAATATGATTTATTGTACTTCCAATGAGTATTACTATTTTTCAAGTGCAGTATGGATTTTTTTAGAAAAAACACTCCTGGAAAATGATTCCCACTCGATTGTTAATCTATTTGAATTAAATTATTTTAAATTTAATCATTAATGTAAATAAATAAATCTGAAATTAGAGATACCTAACATTTATTCATGATTTTCCATCTCTGTGTTCCCCGATCGTTGTGGGTTAGACCACATTCTTCTGCTATGTTGTGTCGTGGTAGCTAGGGTTGTTTGGGTTAATAAAAATCTCTAATTTGAACACACCCTGATAATTTAGTAAATTTGATAAATTACACATAATGTAATTTAATTACACAATGTGTAATGTGTAGGCTGAATTTATTATCCATAACTTTTAAGTGGTTCAAAACTTGTAACTTTACATCGTGTAATAATTTTACTCATCTTGTAAAATTTGATTTCAGCATCATAATATCCATTTAATCCTACTTTTTTATATTTGTGTCCTCCATAACCACTCTTGTTCTCTATATCTTCAATCATCGACTTTATATGTTTCATTATTTTTCATTATTGTACTGAGCTATGAATCAGCTCTGTGCAAAGTGCATTTATATTCCAAAATTTCAACATTTTCCTCCATATTAATTCACATTAAAATCCCACAAAATTATACAAAAAAAACATTAATATCAGGAAAAAATATCATATTCAATCAATTAATATTCCATGAATTTACCTATAAATCCTATTAATATATATATTTAAAATTGAGATATCAGTCAGCTGCAATTGATGTTGTTTTTCACTGGGAAAGGTGTCGTGTTCACTGGCTAAAGATGCTGGAGGCTTCGTATGATCCTTCATTATTCGATCACGAGATTTATGATTTCATGATGGAAAACCTCTAGGTATTTGTGTGATCATTTCAAGGGAATTTTATGACCTTTATTTCATGTGATGGACATCCCGACATCCTCTGAGGGTTTCACTCAATCTACGGTGGATTTGCATTATCAACCTTCATCTGGATTTATATGATCTTGAAAATGTTGAGAAATTCCTATTAAGAGGAATTATAATCTGTTTCTTTTTAAGTTCATGATACCCACGTGGATTCTTATAATTGAAAACATTTTAATGTGTGTCATAGGATGTTTTTGGGAATGTCCTCACAATGGGATTCACATGATCAGTCCATTAGTCATGTGACTTTATAATGATCATCGACATGCCTTCATGTGTAGTTTCTTACTCCATTAATGGTTTGGTGATCACATCCATTCGATCAAATGATCTATTATGCATCTTACAATGGATTAATGTGATATATTTGATTGGATATAAAGTGAAGTTGAATGCATGTCTTTGAGATGCTCAGGATGATTCGGCTATCTCAAGCATGATTGTTGGAAAAGGCTAACATAGTGGCCTTTGAGCACTGATATCATGCAAACTACATCATGTGTAACACTCGGTGTCAAACTAGGGGTATCTAGAGTGTAGAAGGTGGGTGGAGGTTGAAGATAATCATGTGAGGTGATTGGATTATGTGGAGCACTTTTATCCAATAGTGTAAGTTATTTCAGTATTTTTTTTAATGTGGGGTAATAGTTTCATGCTTAGATAACATCGCACATCGATATACCAACTATCGTTGATATTCATAATAAACATGAGTGTTCCATCCACCGATCGATATATTAGTGGGGTTGGCACTTGAAACACATACACCCATGCCCCCACTGGTCATGCCTTCCCATTGCACAACTCTCTTAGGAACACCTACACTGAATGCCTTGTGCGTGCACTGCATGAACCTTACTCGCCGACATCCACACTTCTCTGTTGGTTGGTTGGCTAGCTCCATGGGTGTAGTTGATTCCTACGTCCAAATTTTTCTACGATTGATCCAGCTGGCCATTTTCTTTTCTAGCCCCTATTTTTAGAAAAGGGCCCCAAAAGGAATAATCTATGTAAACTTTATAAAGTCTAAAAACATATTCCCTTATAATTAAAATTCCACTACCATATTCAGAAAGGATTGTTTTGGTGTATATATAATATTTCATATTTTTTATATTCCTCAAGCCCCTGAATTAAGAGGTTATGGTCCACAGTTATGGGTTCCTACAAACACACAACATTGAGGATAAAAAAGCACGATATAAAATTAAAATATTTGTATTTAATGTGATAGTTATCACCAAACTGTTGGATTAATGGATATAAATTAAAATAAATAAATTTAAAAAAGAACATAGTTTATAAATTTATAAAATGAATTCATTGGACCGTTTAATTTTAGGATTTATTAATAGTAATCATGGTAAAATTTTTCGCTTCAATATAAGGTCAATACAGTTAACCTATTTTAAAACTAAATTTTAATGTCATCAATTTTTTATATTAATTATTATTCGATGAAGTTACGTTGAAATTTTTTATCTTAGGCTTGAAATTAATTTTTTAAAGGACACTTGTTAATAAAAATGACCTATAATGTATTTAAGGTAAGTAAAAATAAAAAATTTCACCCTCACACTTTTAAATAATTCTTATGTAATCACATATGGACAAAAGATGTTGGGACCAAGTTAGATGGATAAGGATGTAAGTAGAGTTTTCTATTACACAATGTTGTTTTTATTGTTAAATTAGATAAATCAATTGACATTGTAAATGACTTGTAAACCATATGATGCTTTTCTGAAATGTATTTCACAAATATAATAATTTATGGGAACTTTTGATGCAAGCCTTATGAAGGAAAGTGGAAAATTATGCTGCTAGTAAAATACAATTTTGACTGGAAGTAATGATGATGCTGGAAGATAGGAATGTTTCAGTGCTTTCCATTGTAACTTTGATGATTTAAAATAAGGTCTTCCAAAGGATATATATCACGATAGTGGAGTCTGTGATTAAAGTTGAAGAAAGGATATTGGAAGTAGTTGAGAGGAAAATGACAAAGGAATGGACAATCTGGAGGTGGCACAAAAGAACAGTTTCAGGTGGCGTTGTTTTCCAGTGTTTTCCAAATTTTAGGCCATGAAAATCAAGAGATGAAGAAATTTGTTTTGGGAAATGGATGTTGTGCAAAAGATTGAAGATGGTTTATATTTTTGCACGCAAGTCATGAATCAAGGTCAGAACATCGAAAAATGGTAATGTCATGGAGTGTGCAGAAAATTGGGTAGAGTGTGTGAAAAATAAAGGCTTCCCAAAAAATTAGTGTGGTGCATGAAAAATAAAGGTTGCACAAAATATTTGAGAGGTGAGAAAAAATAATGTGATGTGGTAAATATTAGCGGGGTGCGTGGAAAATAAAGCGGTGCGTGAAAAATAAAGTAGTGTGTGAAATATTGGTGTGGTGCGCAAAATAGAGGAATGAAGTTTTCCATGCATGTTTCAAGACCAGAAGCTCAAAAATTGTAAAAGGCATAAGGTGTGTGAAAAATTGGAACATTTCATCAAATATGGTGTTTCTTGAAAGAGTTTTTACATGCACGAAGAGTGTCTTACAGGTAGCTTATTGTTTTTCATGTAGGGTTAAAAAGTCTTATAAATATGAGGTAACCCCCTCTCATTTGGTGTTTCTCGACACATAGAGAAATCTAGAGCTCTGAAGTGAATAAAATTATACTCTAAGTGATTTCTGCAAAAAGATATAGGTTTATGTGAAACGAGGAAAGATGGGCGAAAAGGTGGGAAGTTGCGTGAAAAGTAGAAAGTTGTGAGGAAAAAAGAAGTTATGCAAAAAAAGGTTTTCCATGACAAAAGTGAAATTTTAAGCACAATCAATTTGAATTGTGCACAAGGTACCCTAATGGTTATGCAAAAAAGTTATGGTCTTCACATGTATTTGGATGTGCGTAAGATACTTCTTACCAGATTTTGGGTAAGAAAGTGAATATTTGTACTTCAGAGAATACATCTGTTCAATTGTTAAGAATTAATAAAATTATGTAATTCCCTATTTTTGTAAAGAGGGTGCACACACACTTGTGGATTTTTTTCAATGTGCTACAAGAATGTAAGGGTATATCATACTCATTGTATTCCACATCAAAGGATTTTTTTCCAGTGGATTGTGTGGTACTGGATTATTTCCGTACCATACCAAGGATGTAGCTACTCTTGTTGAGTAGTGACCCTTGTAAATATTGTGTTCCTATGGTTGTGTGTATTAAACAAAGAAGAATCTCATTAATAGGAGATGGATATTGTTTCAAAAAGTAGGGAACATAAAATTAAAAGGACATCACTGATTCACCCCTCCCCCTCTCATTTATAATTAGATCTAAATTGTAATCTTCAAAAGAATGTTCTAAATGAATATAAATGGTTATTTTGAGCATATAAAAATCATTTTGATGGTGGAAATTTATTTCTAATTTTTCATAATTATATAATTAACTTAAATAATTTCACAACACTGACAAATAATTTCATCCATTAATAAAAAAAGAAATAAATTATTTTATAAATATTAAAAGTAATATTAATTGAGTGATTTATAGTGGTATATAAATTTTATAAAAGAATATAACCTGTTAGTGTTGTGTTGAAGGATTATATTGGAATTTTATCCTTTTCCTGGTGTCTTTAGTGTCAAATTAGATGTGTATTTTCAAAATATACATTAATGATATTTTATGGAAAAACTATTTCATTGATTTATTTAAAAAACATAAAATAATTTTAATAGTAATAGTTGGATAAGATATGGCTAATAATGTCATCCTGTGGCCATTTATGATCCAACTATAACATTATAAATAAAATTATAACCCTTTTAGAGTGAAAAATATGATTCCTTGATTAAGGTTTAAATATATTAATTAAGTTGTTAATGTAGGATTGATAGGGAGAAAAAATAGACCAGAGGTCGGGTTAATTGTCGTTTTAATGTCTTATAAAACAATTAATCGATAAAATTATATTATTTACAGAATCTATAGTGATTGAACTATTCAATATATATAATGCAGTAGAATTAAAATAAATGAACATTGTTTTTTTGTAGTAGTTCATATCACTGAGATCCTACTCTACTTTTTAACCATACCTACTTGGTGGGAATATCAGTATCAAATATGAAGAACTATCTTTTAAAGGTGTGGTAACCTATTATAGACACTACCTTTTACAATACCCATTAGTACAACCCTAACTTTATTCGAGAGTCACAACCAATTAAAGACATGAATTTTCTTCTAGAGACCCAACCCAAAAACATCCATTTAGGTGCTATAATAACCAAGAAATACATGATTTTTATTGGGAAAAGTATAAAATGACGTGTACAATTAGAAATAGATCTAATAAGAAATTAATACGATGAAAAATAGAAAGAAATTAAGGAACAATATAGATCAGAATATACAGACGATGTCACTCAAAGATCTTGATCACATCAGTAGTACAAAATGGAATGGTTGATGTTTCTTCATCATAATAACAATAGAATAGTAGTCATGTAATATCTCAATCGAATATCAAGAATTAGTTATGTATTATGTTATATATCATCATTTGAATAATATGTGTTGAGCATGTTTTATTGGGTTCTCATTGATCTCATTCCAACAAAAAAATTTGGCATCATTAATTCTTAGAACATCACGATTTGGGAGGACTTTCTAATTCACTAGTCAAGTAATTCCACTTTTTAAAGAATAACAAAACATATAATAATATCATTATTTGTATTTTGAAACATCACACTCATTATCAGAGTGTTCATGCACTCTTCTTGGACTATAAGAAATACATTAAAATCATTTAAAACATATTAATTACAATAAAAGATCATATTTCAAATAATTGAAATGATAAAAATTAATGTCATAGAAATTTAGTGGGTTGATAATTAAAAGATAATAAAAACCATAGTTGAATGAAATATTATGAAAATTATTATTTTCATATGAATTTCAACATTAATTTTTTAGTCAATGGTTTATAGAATTGTCACTATAATTTTAATTTATTTTATAAATCAATAAAAAAGTTTAAACCAATTAAATAATGTTTTCATAAGTCATTTTATAAAAATGATGCTTAAAGAGACAGTAATACAAAATAGGGTTTTATTAGTGCTAGAAAAAGTGTTTATCAGCATTAAAAAAGTTCTGATAATCAAGACACAATTAAAAGGGGTCCCTATTATCAGAACTAAAAAACAGCTAATAAATCCCCCCTTATCAGTGCTAAAAAAAGTACTAATAAAAGGATCATTTATTAGTACTTAAAACGCGAATAAAAATCAAAAAACAAATAAAATAAAAATCATAGTATAAACCCACCCCTATTTTAAAAATGTTTGACCACTACTTTAACAGTGTTCACCCCCACCCCTTTCACCCACATGTGCACCCCTTTAATAGTTCTAGACCCCAACGCACCCGCCATCACACCCCTATCTCCGCATAGATTTGAACCCAAGACCTCTCATTTCCACGCCTACACCTTTACTGCTTGTCCATCTTATTTTTTTCTCCCATTAATGATATATATTTTTATATATATAGTTATATTTATTCATATATTAATATATATTAATATTAATATATATTGATATTAATATATATAAATATAGTTATATTAATATATATTTATAAGAATAGTTTTAAATACATTTATAAAATAAGTTTTTTTTGTGTTTATAAATATATATATACAACACACACATAGATATATATATTATACATTTATAGATAAGTATAATTATTCATATTTTTATATATTTACATATATTATATATTAATATGTATATACATATGTTAGAATATATTGATAATACATATAATTTGGTTAATTAATACACACACTAATATATATACACACACACAACCACATGATACAGATGTATAAATATTCATATATTTGTTTTTTAAATAAAATAGATATTATTTATTATTTAGATAAGCCTTATATATTAAGAAATATATTTTATATGTAAACATGTTTAATTATTTATTAATATAATTCAATTTTTGTGTGTAAATATATAAAAAATATCTATATATATTTATATATTGGATTATAAATAATATTTCATTGTAAAAATCAATAAATTTTCACAGAAATAATATCAATATGAATGTAGTCCTTAGGAATAAAATAATTATCCAGTGAAAAATGGAAAAAAGAACCCCCTAAATGAGGCTGCAAATCGATTGAATTTTAAAAAATTGGTGTACCCCAACTAAAAACATAGTTTTAGAAGGATTTTTGGCCATCTTTGGCAATGAAAAATGTGTCTAAGTGTTTACTATTTCTTATTTGGTTTTAAATCTCATCGCAGGCTTCGATTTGATATGTAATAGAGCCCAAACGGATACCATGATCAAAAGTTATCATAATTTTAAGTTCGAGTTGTATTTTAAACTTATTTTAGATCATTTATGAATTTTCTTTTTTTTATTATATTCTAATTTTTATTAAATGATTACTACTAAATAAAAATAACCAAATTATTAATTAAAAATATTTATTAAATTATTTCATGAGCCTTTTTTACTAAATATCTTATATATTATGTTTAAGTTTCTATTTATCCTTATCTAAAACACATTTTTTTAAACATATTATATTTATATCTATATAAATAAATTTATATATTATTATATTATTATATTATTTTTAATGGAATACTATTTTTGAAATAAAACTTTTATCATGAGTAGTAAAACATGTTGATAAATGGGGGTCCTATATATTTTTTAGAATAAAAGATGATATTTCAAATAATTAGAATGATAAAATATTAGTTTCAATGAATTATAGTAAATAGGTAATCCAAAATCAATAAAAATAGAATATAAAATAAATATTTTGAAAATTTTTATTTTCATATAAATTTATACAATAAACTTTTATTCATAAGATTATAGCTTAATCATTATAATATTTAGTTATTTTACAAATAAATAAAATAGTTAAAAAATATTAACCAAAGATGTATAAAGTCATTTTATAAAAATGACCCCAAAAAAGAGTTTTGTAAAAAAACAATTCATCTAAAAAAGTAAAGTGATGTACTGGCTGTGGAAGGCACAAGCCTCGCAGTTGATATACTTGCCTTGCATGCATAGTCGGTATACTGACCATGTCATTACGTACAGTCAATTAAAATGTGTTGTAGTTGGTGTCCTAGAACCAACTATTTGTAACTTGATTACATGAATACTTGATGTGTTAAATATTAATAAAACTTTTTATTACATATTATATGTTGTTCTATAGGACTCTAATGTAATTATGTCCTAGAGTATATGTCGAATTGATAAGGTCATAGTAGTTCCCCGCAATGATGAGAACATTTATCTGCTATGAAGATATTCTGAAATAATGTTTTCTGGTTTGATAACATACTATGAGGTGACACATAGTACATAGACTATCAGGTTTGAGTACTCATAAGCATATGAGGCTTCTTCTCATGGAGTTCACATTTGGTAATATCCATGATTGGAGATTATGAGAATAGACCTTCTAGTATAAATTCTATATGTTTTTGGTGTCATCAGATATTCCTATCCACAAGCATGCGTGTTGGTCCTTATACTTTAAAATTATTATTAATGCAAGTTACAACTCACATACTTAGATGTATTTTATATACCCTAATGATAAAAGTTCATAGTGAATTTTGATATGTTGGATATCCCTTGAATGACACGTCATTATTGAATATGTCGAGGAAGGATTCTTCCCCTTAAATATTTATCATAGTTGATATATCATCCCTTTTATTAGAATAGAATCATCGCATTAAATTCCTTGTTCATGGTGTAATGACATATTTATTTCAGATAGTCAAAGAAAGATATATCAAGCACATAAGTTGGTGAAACAGATGTGAATCCTAATTTATGAGATATTATGATAGAGGGATTATATTACATAGTGTGTGATCATATGTGGTTGTCGGCGTTGTGACATTATTTTCTTTTTCATGGATTCCTTGACCCATTTCTAGGTAGTAATAACAGACTTTAGGAAAGTCCACATAATGTCAATGAGAATGAATCCTAGAGGGTCACACACTAAGTATTTTCTATTGACCTTGATTAAATTCTATTTGAATTTAATTAATGGAATAAATATTATTCTCAAGTCTAAGGAATAATTTTACTCATGTTATATTTACTACATAAATTTAATAAGTATTTATTTATCAAATTTAGAATAAAATATTTATTTTATTTGTTGAATATTTTAATAAAACTTTATTCCATTGATTGTGAATAAATATTTACTTACGAATAAAATATTTATTCGGTTGTTCAATAAATTCTAGAAGAGTTCGAACAAACCAAGACTTAGTCTAGTGACAAATATTAATTAACAGGACAGTTACATAATATTTTTTATTACGCAAGTTGGAACACATAAAAAAAATAATAAAATTATTATTATGTATCAAGGGGTCTATTAAAAGTAATAAATTTTATTTAATGGATGGTTTGCAATTGAATAAAACTTTAACTTAAATCCTATCTTTATAAGTAGATGTCTATGTCTATTGTGTAGAGCAACTGAAAATTGACAATACAGAGTTGTTGAACACAAAAAATTCTCTCTCAACTTCTTACCCCTATCCCGCAAAAGAATGAGAAGTGAAAGAGAGATTTATTTAATACTAGAGAACATGGGATCAAAAACGAAAAAATATATACATTCAACTCATCGCACTAGAACATAGAGATTGAGTAGTTATTCTTGGATATCATCACAGAATGTGTGGATCACCACTAGAGGGATTCTATCCTTAGATACTAAAAGCACAATAAAGGTAATCATAAAGGGGATTCTCATATGATCAACATTCACCAACTCAAAATGTTCCTATCCCAATGTATTTTTACTTCAAATATTAAATAAATAAATTATTAATTTGACTTTCAAGATCCTTTCTCTTGGTTTCAAACAATAATTATTAACAAAATTTTTAACATATTTCCCTCCTATTCATTCTTCTGCTGCATGCAGAACCATCTTGTTATATCAGAGCAGTTGTGTTTAAATTTATATTGATTTATTTAACTATTGATCTATGTGTAGTTTTATTAGATTTTCATTTCAATATATTAATTCTTTAATCCTATTTAAATTAACTTGTTACTAACATATTAATCATGTTTGTTGAGTCTTTCGTTTTCTTAAATGTCTATGAAAAAATGATGAATGACTAGAGATTCCATTGAGAAGTGTCAAATATTTGGCCAATAAATCTGGGTTACATAACATATATCTAGAGCACACGCCGTATACCCATGATCAGTATATCTATATGCGTTGAGAAATTAATTACATATAGTGCTTTTATTTCACACCACATATTGATCAGTAAATCCTAACACACACAAAGTGGATACAGGGTGTGTAGTTGGCATGTACACGTCATGTAGTCCAAACAAGTTAACATGTCGAAGCTCTAAGGGTGTGACTTTGATATACAAATATTTAGGTACATAGCATGTAGATGGATGTACAATCTATGTAGTCTCCTATTAATATATAAAATTTAAATTACATTAAATTTGAAAATTGAATCATTAAAATCATATTTTATTGATTGGTCCACCATTTTGTGTTTGAAAATTTAATAATGGTTTTAATGAATTTTAAATGCTCATTTTATTTTTTGTAATTGATATATCATTATTGGGTTTTCTATTTATTTTCCATGAAAGACGTTAATTATGGGTGTCTCTAAATAATATTGGATGAACATTAACATGAAATGGAATTAATTTATTGATTGATTTTTAATGAAAGCATGTTTATCTTAAATAATAAAAAAATGAATAAATAAATAAGTTTTATCAGTTTACTTTTGTGTATTCATTTCATGTTTTTCCATTCAAGAGCTTGACCAATACATATGGATGTCTTTGGTGTTTTAATTTAATTTATTGCATGGTTTTGCAATGTTTTAATATTAAATTAAATGATGGCCTTTGATTCATCCCTCCCTCGATTATTATGTAAGACATACATGTCCAACGATATTTATATAATACCCTTTAACTAACCATTTAGTTCCCCTTACCTACATGTGAGTAATAATTATTTGTAATTAATGGAGCATCCCAAGTTGCATAGATGTTTTTCAAGACGGAGCCATAATGATGCCATCTCTGGTGATACACAGGTGGACAAGTGGAATGTTGTAACACATTCAAAGAACAATAATAATAGTTATTTCCCCTTACTCAATGGTCTATTTAATATCTTCTCATTATATGAACAATAGATAAAGCTCACGAATGAGTCATTTAATTAATTAATTATTTCTTTCTATATAATTATTTATTTTATGGATTGAAGGTTGCGATCATATAAATAAACGAATTAATATACATTGAAAAAAATTAAATAAATTAATTATGTGTAAATGATTTATCCAAAATGGTAAATTAATTAAGTAACATCCAATTAATATTAAAAAGATGTGTATAGAATAAAAAAAGAAAAAAATTATGCATAATAACCTAAAATCCTTCAATTAAATATTATGTTAGACTAATTCTTACATTACATGGTTGGGAATGAAACCACAGAACTATGGGTAGTACATAGAAAATGTCTGGAAACATACTGTTATCATATAATTCTCATGAGAGTGTTGGGTTGACTTAACAAAAATTATATTGAGTTTAATGGCCAAATTCTATTTAATACGAATTTAAAGGAAAGTGTCCAGGAAATCCAAAAAAGGATTTCAAGAAAGTGGAATCCACTCAACAGATTAAGGACTTTCAAGTCCACTGTTAAAAATACTATCTACCGAATTACATTGTTATGGTTTTCATGGAAAAAATTTTGGATCATTAGAAATAGTAATGTGGATCCTTGTCACTAGAATTTTAAGCAATTAGAAATTTCAAGTTCAACGGTGAGGGTTGTTAATACTTGATAAAATAATGGAATATTTAATAAATAAATTACATAAAAATATTTTATTATATCTCTTTTATTTTGTAATAATGAAAAGTACTAATAATATGTTCTTTTTAATTGAGAAATAAAAAGACAAGTTAATCATTCCCACTATTCCTATGATCAATATTAGAAAAAGACAACCTCTTAAATTGTAGTTTCCTTCAAGAGTTATTTATAGGCCTTCGGGTAATGCTACGAGATGAATAGAAAAATTATGTTTTAGAATCCTCAATGTATGATCCTCAGACTAAAGAGGTTAGTGATGTAGAGTTCCTTGTATATGAAAAACATGTGAGGAACATGGTCGATGTTCAACGCTTAATTCTTTCATCGATGTCATGTGAACTAATGACCTCTCACGAAAACATTTATGTGTATAGCATGATTGAGCACCTATGTGGTATTTACCAAGATAGATATAGATAGGGATGGTTTTATATTTCTAAGGCAGTCTTTTAGAGAAATATTGGAGAGGGTGACCTAGCTTGGTCTCTTGTAGTAGTGTTCATTAAATGCGTTGGGTGATTATAGGTTATAGGGTTTAAAAACCCAAAGAACTAGGAATCACCAACATTATAGCATCACTCCGTCATAGATTAACTTATTTTGTTGTGAATTTTAATATGAACCACATTGAGAAGTATCTACAAGTTCTTTTTACTCTTCATTTTCATGTAGATAATGATACAAAGAATGAAAAATCTTTTGTCCTTATGGTGAACAAACAGAAAGGTAAATTGAATAGATTTAATCCCAATGTTTCATCATGCCCTTCCAAGAAAAGAAAGATCAATGGAAAAAAAGGGGACAAAATGTAGTTTATTTCTCAAGTTGAAATATGGGCCACTAGAAGAAAAACTACACCCTCACAAAGAAGCAAGGGGAAGCATCAGGTGAATTTTTTATCTAGTGGAATTTATCTATTTATATAAATTGGGTATTTGATATAGATTTTGATGCTCACAAATGTATTCAAAAATAGGAACCAAGTAGATTTCAAAATATTGACCAAGGATAGGTAGATATTCAAGCATCCAATAAATCTAAACACACTCTTATAGTTATCGGGGACCACCGTCTCATGTTGTTGAATAGAATGATATTGGTTTTAAAGTTTTGTTATTATGTTTCCTCGATTACCAAAAACATTATTTCTATATACAGACTTGATATAGATGGATTCATTTTCAATTTTGGGAATAAATTGTTCTTCTTTTATAATGATATATTTTTTATGGTAAGACACATTTAAATAATGGTCTTTATGTGTTTTATTATACAAAACAAATTATGGAAATTGATAACGAAGTTACTTCACATGACTCATACCACATCTAACTTTGGCATCACTATCTAGGTAATGTAAATGAAAATTGATTGAATAAATTACATCCAAATGAATATTTAGATTTTTTTTTGAACTGAAATCACTTGATGTATGTCACGCATGATTACAAGGAAAAACAAACAAATCCCCATTTAGTGGGAAATGCGAAAGGGCTAAGGATTTTTTTGAAATAGATTATACCGATGTGTTTGGATCATTTAATATTAAAGTAAGGGATGGGTATTCATACTTCACAACTTATTATAATGATTTTAGTAGATATGGATATGTCATCTAAATTAGGTATAGTCGGATTATTTTGATAAATTTAATGAATACTAGAAAGAAGATGAGAACCATCTTGGTATGAATATTAAGAAACATCACTTAAATCATGGTGGATAATATCTTAATCAAGACATAATTGATTATTTAGAAGAGTTCATGATTTTATCTGAACTCACTCCTTTTTATACACCTTATTAGAATGGTGTACGTTAATGGAGGAACCAGAACTTGTGGAAAATGGTAAGATCAATGATGTGTAATGCATGAATTATATTGTACTTTTGGGATTAACATTACAAACAACAACATACCTACTAAACCATGTTCCAACTAAAGAAATGGATGGTATATCATTCTAATTATGGAATGGAAAGAAACTTTTGTTGTCTTACATGCATGTATGGTGTTTCAAAGCATTTGTTAAGGCCTTTTTAGGTAAAAATCTTGCAATACAAGGCACATAGTATATATTTATAGGATATTCAAAAGAAAAAAAGGCATACTACCTATAAAATCTTTTAGACAAATAGGTTTTGGTTGACAAACATCCCACATTTCATGAGGATGGTCTTACATCTAATCGGGATAATGGGAGAGAGATAGAATTTAATGAAGTCTGAGCTCAATATATACAAGAGTTAGCATGGGAACAAATTTCACAAAGCCACTTGGAAGAAGAAATTATTCCAGAGACACAATTACAATGTAGGTATACTAGAGAGGTTATAGAACCAAAATAGTATGATTTTTTATTCATTGAGGATGGTGAAAGATAATTAGATTATAATAATTATCCTCTAACCTATATGGATTTAGTAAGTGGAACAAATGTTTCCAATTGGAAAGAATATATGAATTATAAAATGGATTCCATTTTCCAAAACCAAATATGGATTTTGGTAGAGCCTCCTGTATATGTGAAGCCCATTTGTTGAAAATGGGTATTCAAAAAGAAACTAGACATGAAAAGATAATTCAGTACATATAAGTCATGGCTAGTTACAAAAGGGTTTAAACAGCATCAGTACATTAACTATGATAGAGCCTTTTCACTAGTTTCAATGTTAAAATCAATCAGAATTATACTTATCATTACAACTTTCCATGATTATGAGATTTGGAAAATGGATTTCAATAAAATATATCTTAATAGGAACCTTTAGGAATATTTCTATATGAAATAACTCAAAGGGTTTGTGTATCCAATAGATTCCAAAAAGGTATCAAAGTTTCAAAGATCCATGTATGGATTAAATAAATCATCTGTTCCATAGAACATTCATTTTGATGAGGCCATAATAGAATTTTGTTTCATAACAATTGAATGTGATTTGTGTGTCTATAAATAGTATAGTGGGAGTGCACTTGTTCTCTTAATAGTATATATTGATGACATATTACCCCATGTAAATGAAATACCAGTCTTACAGTCAGTTCAGACATGGTTTAAAAAATTATTCACTTTGATGGAATTGGGGAAAGAAACATATATTATTGGGATCAAGATCTATCTTGATAGATCCTAGAGGTTTCTCGGCCAAAGACAAAGTACACACATTGATAAGATACTGAATAGATTCAATATGGAATAATCCAAAATGGTATTATAGCTAATGTCAAATAGCATTCATCTTTCCATGAAAATGATTCCTTTTACACATGAGGAAGGAAATAAAATTATTAGGATTCCATGTGCAATAGGTATTTGGATATTCATGTATGTTATGCTATAAAATGGTGTTGATGTTTCCTACACATTAAGTGTGGAAAGAAAATATCAAACTGATCCAAGTGACCATCATTAGATGGAACTCAAGACTATCCAGATGTATATGTGGCATACTAAAGATATGATTCTGGTTTATGGAGGAGATATGGAATTAGTAATTAGTGGGTACGTAGATTCCAGTTTCCAAACTGGTCAAGATGACTTCATATAAAAAATGGGATACATCTTTACCTTTAATGGAGGTGTTGTGAGCTCGGATAGCTCAATGTAGTTTGGGGTTTTATATTCTATAGTAGATTCCATGTATATTGTGACTTTTGATGTAGCTAATGAAGTTTTATGGATAAGAATATTAAACCATGTTTATGATGTTGTATCTAGAAGTAAAGACCCTATCACACAATATTGTGATAACACTGCAATGCGGGCTCTTGCAAAAAATCAAGGCCACGTCTACAAACAAAGCACATACTTCAGAAGTATCATCACTTGAGGGATTTTTCTCTGAGAGGTGAAGTTGAAGTGAGAAGTATTTCCATGGAAGACAACATGATAGACCCCTTGACTAAAGCATTTATTTATCATAATCATGACTTTCATGTAAGGTATAGCGGACCAAAGGTTGTAGGCAGTTGGCTCTAGTCCAAGTAGGAGTCTGTTGGATTTGGTGTCCTAGAACAAACTATTTATACCCTGATTACATGTATATTAGATATATTGAATATTTATAAAACATCTTATTACATATTGTTTGTTTTTATTCACGAATCTAATATCATATTGTCCTAGAGTATACGTTACATTGATAAGGTCGTAACAGTTCCCCTTATATTGTTATCCTTGATTTTTTTTGGGGATATTCTCAAATATTATTGTACTGCTGGATAATATACTATGATGGGACACATAGTACATAGACTATTAGGTGTGAGTACTTGTAAGCATATGAGTTTTCTTATCATGATGTTTGAACTTAGTAATCTCCAAGATACAATATTAAGATAATCGAACTGCCTTTAAGAATTCTACATGTTTTGGTGTGATCATATATTCCTATCTACTAGTGGTTGGGATGATCCTGAGACATTATGATTATTCTTTAATCATGTTACAACTCACGTACTTATATGTATTTCTTAATACATAATGATAACTGTTCATGGTAAAGTTAGATACATTGGGTGCGTCATGAGTGAATTCTCGTTAATGAATAAGTTGAAGAAGAATTTTTCGCTTCCATCTTTATAAATTCTGATATCTCATCTGTATGATTAGAATATAACCATCATCTTAAATTCAATAGTCATGGTGTAATGACATGTTTATTTCAAAAAGTAAAATAAAGACATGTTGAGCATATTGGTTGGTGACACTGATGTGAAACCTTCTTGATGAGATATTATGACAAGCATATTATATTACACAGTGAGCATTCTTATGTGTTTTTTGAAATTGTAAAATTAGTATCTTTCTATTGGGTTCCTTGACACGTTTTTAGATAGTAATCTTGTAATTTAGGAAAGTCCATCTAATTCCAATGAGAAATAATCATAGATGGTCACACACTATGTGTTTTCCATTGATCTTGACTGAATTATATTTTATTTTAAAAAATATAAAAAATATAATTCTCAAGTATATTAAATGATTTTATTCAAGTTATATTGATATATTAAATTAAATAGTTATTTTTTCATTGTCTTTTGAAAAAAATATTTATTTTATATGATAAATATTTTATGGAATATTTATTCATTATATTGTGAGTAAAATATTTATTTATGAATAAAATATTTTTTCATTTGATCAAGAAAAGCTAGAGGAGTTTGAACGGACAAAAACTTAGTCCGGTGTAAAATATTAATTAACTAGATCGTTACATGATATTTGTTATTGCGCAATTTGGTGTGCACCAAAAAATAATAATAATATAATTATTATTATGTGGCATGTGGATTATTAAATTTAATATATTTTATTTAATGGTTGATATGAAACTAAATAATATTTTAACATAAATTATAACTCTATAAATTAATGGTTATGTCAATTGTGTAGAGCATCTAAAAATTGAGAATAAAG
Source organism: Viscum album (assembly GCA_963277665.1). Taxonomy (NCBI): domain Eukaryota; kingdom Viridiplantae; phylum Streptophyta; class Magnoliopsida; order Santalales; family Viscaceae; genus Viscum; species Viscum album. The sequence goes on from OY728152.1 coordinate 1,888,847,349, forward strand.
AAGTGTTGTTCACAATGAATTCTCTCTCAACTCCTCCTCTCTCCCTCTCAATAATGAGAAGTGCAAGAGGTATTTCTTCAAGACTGAAGAATGAGAAATCAAGAATGAACAACTCAAGACATTCAATTCATCTCGTTATCACCCAGAGATTGAGTGGTGTTTCTAGAAGATCATAGGAGCACATGTGGATCACCACTAGTGGGAGTATATCCTTGGATCCTCACAATATAACCAAGGAAATCTAAAAGGGTTTTTTTAAACTATCAACATTCCCCAAAAAAGGTAAGATCCTAAATTAAGGTATTTATTTCATAAAATATTAAATAAATTAGCAATAAATATGATGTTTCATATCACCACTCATAGTTTTGGGCAATGATTATTAAAATAAATTTTATTATATTTCCCATATCTACATGCTTCTGATGTGCCTAAAACCCTCAAAATCAACATGTAGTCACTTAAAAATCTATTCATGTGGTAAATAAAAAATTAACACATGAAACCTTAAATAATAATAATAATAATAATAATACCCATGATAACTATATAAAATAATTCATGTTAACTTACTTCAATTTTGGTAGGTACTCAAATATAACTCACAGTAGGTACCCTTTTCACTTCTCGGTAGGTAGTTTTCATAGTAGGTTGGGCTTAATGATAACATCTACTACCGCATTAGAGTAAGTATATTTATCTATTCATGGTAGGATGAATAATGCACATTAGGTACTCATTTATTACTGATGGTAGGTACTCTAGTTTACTTCACGTTAAGTAAACAAATTCACAGTCACGTGGACACCCACTCACTGATGGTTTTTAATAATCATTTATATATATATATACATATTCACATTTGTATATATATTTTTATTTTAATTTTATTGTATATTTATATAGAAAATATTATATAAGTCGATATATATTTATATGAATGTTTATATATATATATAAGTGATTATAAACAATATATTTTGAAAATTATATCAATAAAAACAATATAGTATTTAAAATTTAATACTATAATATTAAAATTTTAATTTAACGGAAAAAATTAAAATAAGATACATTGTATTTAAACTTTAAATATTCAAAGAGTGATATTATAATATAAAAAACATTAACAAATACATTTAACATATATCAATTATAAATATGAAAGTAAAAATGTTAAAAAAATTAAATTCAACTAAATGTTAGGAAATTGTAATTTAACAAATCATAAAAAACATTAATATACAAATTCAAACATTAACAATTTAACCAAATGATAAAGACTAAAATACCACTCAAAATTTTTCATGTTTTATTACTTGATAGGATTTCAACAACCTAATATCTTTTATTCAAATCATTGGCTATATGGAAGCATTGGGTTAGAGAATTACTTTTTTAACTTCTAATCTTTAAAGAAATTTTAATAGTGTGTCTCCCCTGACATAAAAAAGGACACATCCATTTTCTCTTCATTACACAACTTTGAGGCCTTCTAGATCAATAATACTCATCCAAATTATCTTCTCATGATCCTTATCCACATTCTAGTGTTTTTGGTCTTCCCAAAAGATTTACTTTAAGGTCTTTAAGGGGATATATGAGGTATTTCTTTCAAAAAAGATGTAATCATCATAACTGATCACATTATTTTTACTTATTCTTCTACATCTTCTATATTTTTGGTATTTATCATAAAATAATAACTTTTGTATCATCAGTATACTGAAATTTTATTATTATTATGAAATCACCATGATACGCTCTATTTTCCTTCAAATAGGAAGTGAAAACAAAACTCATGTGTGTGTGTATGGTTTACTGTCTCTATATAGAAATACAATTAATTTTAATCACCAAATTTTATAGATGGGTATTATGATGGGTTTAATAATTATATATGATATTTATTAAATTATTGTGCTTCTATAATGATAATATCATATCTATCTTCTAACATTCCAATAAGTTAGAAAATGGTTATCTCACTCATGCGTATGTGTGGACTACCACCTCTACGAAGCGATGTGATTAATTTTTAATTATTTATTTAAATTGATGGTAATAAGGTTTTATTTGATAAAAATATTTTATTTTTATGATATTATAATGATCCTATAAATTTTAATTATTTTTTACCCTTCTTGTATTCCTTCTGTTGAAAACTAAAAACAACTTTCATGTGTTTGTACTATCTATCGTCTCCAAGAAAAGTGTAATTAATTTTTCAATTTCTAAATTTTATGGATGAGTCTATATATATATATAATGAAAATAAATATATAATGAATATATATGATATTTATATAATTATTAACATCTTAGAGATGGTAGAATCATGATCAATGTATAAGGACAAGAACTACCAAACCGACATTCTGATGAAAACTAAGAGGAAATTGATAACACCTATTAATAATGATTTTAATATGAAAATATAGATAAATTTGTGTTGAAATATTATATAGGGATTATATATGATATTATAAGAAATTACATTATTTTGTTTATAGTATTATAATAAATTTAAATTTATTATACATGAGGATAGAGAACTTTCAAGGAATGTGGAACTCAATTTAAGAGTTTAATATTAAAATCTAATTGTTTATAAATATTGTTTATGATTAAGGTTCCATGATGAAATATTTATGGTATAAATATCAAAAAGACTTATGAATTTTTTTATACTATAATTATTTCTATAAATTACATGTTTTCCATTCATTTTCCTCTTATTAATTACTCAAGATGCCGAAAGAATATTTTTAATGAAAACAAACATTAGTTCTCTCTTAGATCAAAAATAATTTCTCATCCATATCCATAATTTTTTAAAAAAAATTCTATTTTATTTAATATTCTCCTATGATTTTTAAATTCATTATTATCCATGATTTCTTTTTTACAAAATGGGTTAAAGTGAATATTATTGTCTCTTTTCAAAAAAGGTATTGTTTTCCTTTTTTTACAAAAGAATGAAACAAATGTTTTATTTTAATTTATATGAAATGAATGGAATTTTTAGCTATCATGACCACTCAATTCTTTGAAACATACTTTAAAAGTTTTCAATATACTTTTCAAAGAAAATTTTTTCTTTAATATTTGGGAAAATTTTAGATATCAAATATGTGTTTTAAAAATGAAAATGACATTTTCCTAAAGAAATGTCCCAAGTGATATTTTAAATGAATTTTCATCTGGGATAACATTATTCAATCAATGATACCATCACTAATATTTCTATGGGTGGTTTATTATTAGGATGACATGATTTTTATGAAACATTTTTCTTTTACATGGGTTATGCTATGATGAAATGATGAAATGTTTATGAAACTTGTTTAATTTCAAAAAGTTATTTTATATTTATGAAACTTGTTTCCTCTTCACAGGTCAAGATAAAATGAATGTTTTATGATCTTATGGAACACGTATATAAGATTTTCATTATATGATTGTTGGACCATAAATTATATTCATGTCTTATGCTAATTTTATGCTCTCATGGATCATGTTATTTCATTCCATTATGATTCAAATATTATGAACTGTCAAACATTATGTCATGATTGAAGATTATGATCTATGATATGCAGGGTAGGGTATTCAAATGTTATTTTCATGTTCTTAAATGCTTATTCTCATGTTAATGTGTTCATGTATCCAAATATACGAGACCTATATGACTATGTTGTGGATCATTGTGTTATGTAATGAATATTCATCTAATAATAAGAAATATCTATGTATGAAGAAACATGGGTCTCTATAGTATTGAATGAAAAATGTCTTGAAATGTGATACTTCATAAGGAATATAAAACATTTCATTTAAAAGTAGATTTATTCTCATTGTCTTATCTCATGTTATTACCATTATGTTTGAATGAATCAGATTATTTAATTTTTAAAATATTTTTTCTTCCATCAAATCAATTTATATAAATCATACTGAAGTGTAACACTCTACACAATGCATAGTTTTTATTACTCATCCAATAATAGAATCCAAACATATTTACACATATTTAAATTCATCTTAGACATAAGGTACATGAACTCTTTTTGTAAAGGCCTAAAATTCTATAGAATTGACAGTCTCCATAGGAGTAACATCAGAGCCACATATAGCATCCACCATTTTAAAACATGGTATAAACCTCTAGGGTAATAAGAACTTCATCCCAAAATCCATATACTTGATGATATCTTACGCAAGAGAGAACTCATTTCATCATAACTCTAACACCTGATATCTAAAAACTATGCTCAAAAACAAAATTCTTGATTAATAACAATAGCTAAAAACCAATGTCTATATAAATTAAAACTAATTATTTTATTGATATAACTTATATGTAATATTGGGCTTGATAATTTATTTGGAGTTACAAAACAACATATATACATTAACAATATAAAAAACATATTTATGAATAATAACCAAGGGAATAAATCTTAAATAAATGGATGCATCAAATATCAAATGCATGAGAGAATAATTTATAAATATTTAATAAAAGTTTAATCATATATACTTTATAACATTAGTTATATCTACAATGAAAAATCTATAATTCTTTAATATAAATTTTGATATTGAAAAATTAAATTTTAATTCATTTTGAATAGACCAATTTTAGGGGTTGAATGGTAACCCAAACAAATAAGAAATTTTAATTCAATGACCAATATTGAACCACTAAATTACTACCTTAAATTAATTGACTAATGATTTAATCCTTCTTATTGATCTTTATTTCATTAAATCCCCAAATAAAAATGTGATCCTTATAATCACTCCAGTCATCTTATTCTTTATTTGTATTAATATTGAGATTTAAAGTGATCATTTTGTTGTAATCCTCCAATGAGAATGATTTTATAGGAAATTTCATTCCCTTCATAGCCTCCTTGTAGTTTTTAATGAATAGTATTTTCTTAGTTTTATTTTTAGAAAATTGCTGGGAAAATTTTGTGATCAGGCACTTAGATGGTATGTGACTCCATGACTCGGTGTGCCTGAAATCATTCAATGAAAAATGTTATGTTTTTAGAAGTGTGTGTCAGTGGATTTCCTAAAAAAGTGGAATAACTCTTAAAAGGGTCCCCATATCATAAATCTAAGGGCACCGTTGCTCATAGGGTGGTAGTTTTACTCTAAGTGCGACTTAAAATTAATCAGCACTCGTCTCCAATGATAAAACTCAAAAAGGACGTACCCATAAATATAACTATTAAATAAAATTATTTTATTTTTAAATTTTAATAACTCTAGAAAATTGACTCAGATTGGATATATAAGACCACCATTGAGTTTGTAATGTGGAATTTTCCTTAAGTGGTATCTAACATCAACCGGCACGGATCGACTATGGAAGTTAATTTTTGGACGTTTTAAAGAAGAATAAAATTATCTTAAAGAAGTTTATTTAATTTATTTGTAAATTTTTCAAAGTGATGTAGTGATGTAGTGACGAGTCAGCCCAATTCATTTCTAAAATGAAATAGTGCATTGATGATGCAATGCTACAATGGGCCAACATGTTTTCTTTTCTCTCTAATTAAATAGGAATTCAAGGTTAATGCATAACCCAATAATTCCTTGGAAACTCAAGAGAAAGGAATTAGAGAATGAAGAATGAAAACAAACACTGCTAGATTTCAGATCAGGGATCGCAGATCATAGATCGAGGATGAAGGATCGACGAGATGATGGATTATGGAGACTCTCAATGGATCGCCAACGACAATTGAACCACGGTGTCAACTGATCCAAACTCTTGTTAGAGTGTGAGTTTTAATCTATTTTCATTCCACATTCTTTATTCCTTTGGAAAACATGGATTAATATTTCAAAAAATTATTCTATGGTTCATTCATATTGTGGGTTCGATTTTACCTTAAAGGGTTTATACGGAATTTTTTATATGATATTGATTTTACTTTGTAGTGGGTTTTTGTTAACCATTCTAATGACAACAAACCATGATCAACACAAACATAAATAGAGGTATGTTCCCCTCTGTTGGTTCATTCCATTCATCCTCCATTCGTCGTTCATCACAGGCTTTCTTCATTTGGCATGCGACTCAACAATTTGAGATCGATCATTCATTGTGCAACTAATTCTTGGCGTAATGATCCGATATCATAGAAATGGGAAGGATGCTGTAAGATGGCGGTGTGATGACGATAGTGGAAGATGGATCAAATCAGTCCAGGAGATATTTATACTCAATAATATTTTACCTATGATGGATTCAAGCATGGATCTAAGACCATGGTAGTGAAGGTTCTGACCCGAGGGTCGCGGAACATCTTTCAGATCAACAATCAGAGCATTGGAGTGAATCTGTTGGCCCGCAGAAGGGGCCATCGGCACATCAGCGCTGTCAGCTGCATGTCGGTGCTACGGAGGATGATCGCACACAACAGAGGACAGCCAGCCATGGTAGAGTAATACCACCAACATCAGATTATGTCCACCCATGGAGGTGACCATGGGATACCATGATAGATGTCGCGGGGTAGGCATTCCACCGCTCGTAGTATTTCCAGTCTGTGTGACCAAATAGGGCTGGATTGGTGTGGAACGCCCCGACACTCAGGGTGACGTAGTATGTGGTCAGGCTGTGTGCTAAGGGAGGTCATATTGTGCCCAGTGGGCTGGCCCAAAACGGGTCAGGATGGACCCGTCCCGGACTCAGGTTATACTTTTTTTAGAAAATTGGATGTATATTTCAAAAAAAATGTTCGTTTGACTAGTCGTCTGTGGAATTGGGAGGTTGTTGATGGGGATGTCCTTTGGATTTGGATTGATGGGTTTTTAATTGGACCAATAAGGGCTAGTAGCATACTTTTTGTCTTTTCTATGAGGGATCAATGCAGGGTCTTAATCGAATCATATTGGGTGACCATAGATATTGAAATCGTACCCTAGGTCTTTCCAATGAATATTTGATGTGGGATCATGTTCCTATCGTAGAGGATGACCAGTGATCCAATTTGAGTTGTCTCAACTCGGCTTCGACATTGACTCAGCCAGCTGGAGCATGTATCTCAACAAGATGCATGATCGATCATTGCTTCTCTTCACAGTACCTTTTATAGGGTTTGTGGATAATTTGTGACAAATATTTATGCAGAAACCTATACCCTATTTAAAATGATTTATCCAGTAGGGATTAGAGTCCTCTAGTGTGGTCTGGGCATCACACCCCCTAACTATGTATCGAGATCAGATTCTTTCCGTCATGACTTGACCTGAACAGTGTACTTCAGGTGGTTCTCATTGAGTTAACTTTTGGAGAGGTCCAAATTAGCAGGACCTTGTTGCAAGGGTCTCCAACTCAAAGAGTAAGTTCTCATGGAACATGTGTTCCTTGATTAGAATTCAGTAATCAAGGATTGATTGTGATATTGAGACACCTTGTATTAGCGAGACTAGAAATCTCAGGGAAACATCATGATATATCAAGAACATATGTTCTCGAATATACATTTGGAAGACTAGTTCTACGTGCTTACAATTAGATAACTCAAGGAGTGAGATCTCCAAATATTTAGCGTGCTACGAGTGGAACCATATGGCTAGAAGTGGATGACACATTGCATCTTGGAATCCTTTATGAGTATATCTGGATGTTCTTGTTAAATGTGTAAACATATACTCATGTTGATCTAGTTGTATCTTTTTAGTGGTGTTTCCTTTGTGGTCTTTTACTTTTTGTTTTAGGGGGACCTACTTAGTATTATTTTACTCACCCCTACTTGGGCTTTGCCCGCATGTGTCATGTCTAGTGTCGAGGGTCCACTCTTTGATAGTGTACCATGCAGACCAGGACCAGTTGGGTCCTAGTGTGATCAGGTAGACCGAGGTGTTTTCTGGTGGCTTACAGGAAGCAATCCTGTGTCATACCTTGTAGTTAGATCAGGTGGGTCTATATATGGACGAGATTCTATACATGTGTTATAGACTCTTTCTTTTTGGTGGGATTATATTCTAGCCTGATTGTACATTGCTTCTTCTTTTTCTACTATAATCTACTATTCCATTGTAGTGGTATTCATGATTTTTCTTTAATTATTGTTTTACATTCCATCATCAATGGCTTGGAATTTTGTGCAAGTGTATATGTTCTTAGAAAAATGTCTCTCATTTGTGAGATATCCCTTCTCAGCGCTAGTCACCGACCCCTGAAATATCATAGGTGGGCTTCGCATAGTGACGGCACAGGCCCTGGGGGACGGTTCATGAAATAGTGGTTTTAGATGGTAGTTGGTTCTACCTTAAGAACCATGAGTCAATGAGTTTGGTTTGGGGAAATAGTGTTATGTGTTTCGAGTTCGACATTGAGTCTGGGGAATACAGTTTGGATGCGGCGACCAACGTATCCGTACACCAAGAACCCGAATTCTTCTTTTTGACTCAGTACATGAAAACACTAGTTTCAGGGGGAAAATTGTACATACATCATATAATAATGGGTTGTGTTTTCCATGTTATTATTAAGTCATCTTAGTAGGTATACTCTATTGATCTTGGTATATCTTATTTTGTTTCAAGATGCTACCACAAAGAAGGCTTGCCAAGATTCCACCGCACGATCATGAGGATGATCTGTAGGGTGGCAAGATCGGTACAAAGACATTTACTAGATACAACAACTCTCGGTTGGGTTTTAGTTATACAACCACCTATGGAGTAGCACATGATACTATTAGTAACATCGAACGATATGGGTGAGCTGAGTGCACATCACAAGCTTCAGCGACAGAGACCCTTCAGGTTCTGAGGCAAACCTAACTCAGAGGCAGCTAATGACTGGCTTGAGCTGGTTACTGAGTTTTCTATATAGTTGGGACACCATTATATTAGATGGTTGTCCTAGAAGTGATTCTTATATGTGGATCATCATGGAAATGGTGGGGTTTAGATTTCTAGACCTTACAATGAGGTGACTCTTCTGTACGCAGTGTTTGAGAACATTTCTCAGAGAAGGATCTCTCACCATAAAAGCTAAGATTTGTGTATTCCCATGATATTCTATAGTTCTGGATGTACAATATGTCGGTATTTGATTATTCATCGAGGCATACCAACCTTCCCAGGTACTCGATGGATATGATACACGAATAGTTCTTCATGGATCATACCTTTGAGAAAAGTTTGATTAGAGACATCCAATCCAGTGTTATTCCTCTATGAATTCCTATTTATGCTAGGGTGATAGAGAGAACCTTTGTGGTTGAAAGTCCTTTGGATGAGCTGATACAACCAGTGGATGTCAGTAGTGGGAAAACAGAAGTAGAGACCATGAGTGTAAGAAGCCGACATCAGTCTAAGAGACATGGACGTGTGAGATGTTCCGAGAGGAGGATCTAGGATAGGGGATCTACATCTCAGGAAAAGGTGAGTCCAGTCATCCTAGAGATAGGTAATGTTTTTCATGATCAAATAGGGGACCTCCCTCTAGAAATTTTCCAGCCCGTCATGCTGCTGACCGGGAAATTATGGATGGGTCACTGAGGTAGAGACATTGATAGGAACACATGGATATATTGGGTGGCAGACATGGAAGAAGCACTGGGAGAGCAGTTTGAGTTGGTATACATTTTGACATGTTACCACCACCACTACCATGTGGTCCACATCATGTTTAGAGTGCGGCAAGATAGGGGAAGGGGCAACTGCATACGGTCAAGGCATATGACCCAAGGGCTCCAGGACTGATTACCGGTACGGTCTGTGTTTACTTTTAGCTACCATATTAATAGACACAGTTTCTAATCAGTCTTCCCTATCATGGATTTTGTTCGAGACCTAGAGTTTCCATTTAAACTGTTGAATTGAACAATACATCTGGAGATACCTAAAGAAGGAGGCTCGATAATCACACTAGAACCGATAGTTTGATATGAACCTTGATGGAATAGATTTAGTTGAAATCACTTGGTGATAGTGTTGAGGCCTTATAACTTCATTCGTGGTATGGATTGGTTATCGATAGTCCATGCTCAGATTGATTATTTTGTTCAAAAAGGTGTGGAATATCTAAAGAGATGGATTAAGATTTTCCTTTATCAAAAAAAGGAAACCTAGGTAGCACATGATATGTCCATTCATAGGAGGGTGAAGTCGATCACTCTTGAGTTAGATATCCTTATCCTCAGGGCAGTGGATTTTATGAGTTTTTATTTCCCAGCAACAGTGGCAGAGTACGAGGAAGTTTTTCTAGGAGATGAATCCATGTTTACCTCCATATAGGTATATATGATTCTCCATTGTTCTACACCAAAATATGGCACTGATAACATCATAAGTATATTTGATGGATTTGGCAGAGCGTCATGAGATGAGGGTACAGGTAGAGGACATGCAGAGGAATGTCTTAGTAAGAACTAGTGTTTGAGGTTATGTGTAGATCACTAGCACTTTAACAAAGTCACCATGGAGAATGAGTATCCACTACCAAATGGCTGATGAACACATAGATCAGTTGAAAGGAGAAGCCTTCCATATGGATAGAAAGGGGCACAAACACATTTCAGTAGTTAAGGAAATGTTTGACAAGTGCCCCGATCATGAGTTTTTCAGAGAAGGCAGTCACGTATATAGTTTTCTGCGATGCATCGGGGACCAGACATAGTTATGTCGTAATGCAGAGGCAAGTAGTGATTGCCTATGGTTTGTGTTAGTTGAGAACACATGAGCAGAATACCCCACCCATGATCTTGAGTTTTCAATAGTATTCTTCGCATTAAAGATGTGACAAAACTACCTGATGGGTGGGAAATGTATCATCTACTCAGACAAAAAGAGTCTCAAATATATATTCTCTTAGAAGGTTCTGAACTTGAGGCAGAGAAGTTGGATATAGTTCCTCCAGGACTATGGCTTGAAGAGATTCTATACTCCTGGTAATGGAAATTTGGTAGCATATTCTCTCAGCACGATATTTAGTTCATAGTTTTTGAATAATGAAATGAGGGAGTTGTTCTCATTATAGTTATCCTTCATGGATGCAGATGATACAACTTACCTCTATTCAGTGGTTGTTGTGCCTCCACTGCTATATTGAGTCACGGAGGCATGAATCGATGATACTGACGATGAGCCTTCATGTTCTCAATTGTCCATAGGGAATGCCCCTAATGGATATTCAAAAGGTGGAGAACATGTTGTTGCATTCCAAGGATTCACATTAGTCGTAGGGGAATCCTAGAGAGGAATGATTCATAGGGATATGCATGTGGGTGTCAAGGCAGACACAAGGAATGACAGAATAGGTTGAAGCTGGGCTTACACGTTGATATTAAAGTTGATTGCTTGTTTGAATTAGTTTTGTCATTTTTGAACTCGACATGTCGATCCCCTGTGCATGGAAGGGGTTACTCTTTTCATTCATAGGGTGTTAGGAAGGTATTTGGAAAGGATATCGACATACTTCATGGTGGGTTTACCACGTATGTCCAGGGGATGCAATACCATATGGGTGATCATTTAATGACTCACCATGTCGGCCACTTCTTATCATTTTGGAAGCAGAGTTTAGTAGAGAGCATCAGATTCCACTATGAGAAGGAGATAAATCGATGCTATGGAATCCCATAGATGATTGTATCTGATTGGGATGTTCCCTTTTCATAATGCTCATAGATATTGATGATCGGTAGGAGTGGACCCTCCCAAGGTTGTACATTCTGTTAGTGTGTGCCCAGTAGAAGTAGGAGGATATTTGGAGGATCACATGGGATCAAGGGGCTCAGTTTCATGCTCGAACCCTCATCTATTTGGGTATACCATGGTTTGGCTTTCGGAGATGTAAATCATTAAGGTGGTAGGAATGTAATGAATATTATTTTCCTGGTTTTATTTTTAGAAAATTACTAAAAAATCGAGGCCAAGCGCTGAGATGATGTGATATTTTTAGACCCGGTGTACCGAGGATGGTTCGATGAAAGATGTTATGTTTTTAATAGGGTGTGATTGTTTTTATAAAAAAATTAGAATAACTCTGAATCATTGACCCAGATCAAAAATCTAAGGACACCATTACTTTCAGGGTGGCGGGTTTACACTAGGTGTGACTTAACATTAGTGGGCATGAGTCTCTAGTGATAAAACTAGAAAAGTATATAACAGTAAATAAAATTATTAAATAAAATTATTTTATTTTAAAATCATAATAACTCCAGAATGGTGACTCAGATTGGAAATATGATACCACCATTGAGTACGTAATTTGGTTTTCTTTTTAGGTGGGGCCTAACATCGACCAGCATGGGTCAACAGTGAATGTTAATTTTTGAATGTTTTAAAGGAGAATAAAATAAACTTAGAGATGTTTATTTTATTTCTATTTAAATGTTTAGCAGTGATTCTTGGACGATTCATCCTGTTTCATTTCTAAAATGAAATAGTGTGGTGATGCTGCAATTCTACAATTAACCGATGCATTTTCTTTTATCCCTAATTAAAAATGAATTCATGGTTAACGCATAACCCTAAAATTCACCGGAATCTATGGAAAAGGGAATTGGAAGTTCACTCCCACTGGCGAATGAAAAATGATGATAAATTCTAGTAGATCACGGATCACGGATCAAGGATCAAGGATCGATGAGACGACGGATCGTGACAACACTTACCAGATCAGACATGATGATTGAACACCAACGTCAACTTTCAATGGATCACCAATGATGATCAAACTGTGACTCAATAATTAATTATTGATCAATGATTGCACAACTGATTCTTGGTGAAACATTATGATATCAAGGACCTAGGATGGATGCAGTACGTCCGAGGTGTGACGAAGATAGTGATAGATGGATCAAAATAGCATGGGAGATATATTCACTCGAATGTCTTTTCACTAGGATGAATTTTTTCATCGATATGAGCCCACGAAATTGAATGTGTTGATATGAGGGTCGAAAAACTTCTTTCGGTTCAAAAATCGGAGCACCAGATCTAATCTAGTGGCCCGTGGAAGGGGCCACCGGTGCAGGGGAGGCCGCGTGCTGCTGCGACAGAGGACGGACTCCCATGATAGATTCCACTGGGCTGGAGGGACGTGGCAGTGCCAACATTGAGTATCTACACGCGACCTAGACACATGTTGGATTACCGGTCCATGTGAGTGAAAAGGGCTGGATGAGGGCGTCACTCCCTGACACTTAGGGTGACCTGATATGCAGTCAGGACATGTACTGGAGAAGGTCGGTCTGTAGAACTGGGGCCGGACTGGAAAAATCGGTCCGCCGAGTGGCCCAATAGGCTGGGCCAAGCTGGACCCGACCCAGACCCAAATTGTCCATTTTTTATAATAATGGATGTATCATTCAAATGGAGTGTATGTTTGACAAGCCTTCTCCAACATTGATACCCTTGGGACGAGAGGGTCCTTTTGAGATGTCATGGTGGGTTTCTAGTTGGACTAGTAGGGGATGGTAGAGTAATATTTGTCTTTAATATGTGGGATCGATACAGGATCTAGATTCCATCATAGAGGGTGATAGAGGGGATTGAGATCGTACCATTGGTAATTTATATAAAGGCTCGATGTAGGATCACATTCTTGTTAAAGATGACAAATCGTGTTCCAAAGTGAGTTTTCTTAGCCCAGCTTCAACAGTGACGTAGTGGGCTAGAGTGTTTATTGCACCGAGAGGCATGGTCGATCCTCACTTATCATAGTGGTACCATTTTTAGTGTTTGTGGTGAAGGTGTGACCAATATTTACGCGAGCACATATCCCCTATTTAGGATGATGTTTCCATTAGTTCCAGGAGTCCCCCAGTGAACTTTGGGCACATGACCCCCTATCTGTGTGTCAATATTAGATTCTTTCCTTCATGACATGACCTGACCAGTGTGATTAAAGTAGTTCTTAGTGTGTTCTCTCTGGGTGGGGCCCAAATTAGCGGGACCTCTTTGAGAGGTTCTCCGAATACTTCATATCTTGAGTAGTGAGTTCTTCCAGAAAGAGCGTGCATTGAGAAGAATCTTGTGACCTAGGATTGGGTATGATATTGAGACTCCTTGCCTTAGCATGACTTAACATCTTAGGAGAACATTGTGACATATCAAGACCAGATGTTCTCTTAGATACATTTTGTATATTGGTTCTACATTCTTACTATTAGATATCTCAAAGAGTTAGATCTCCTGAAATCGAGCAGGCTACGAGCCATATGGATGGAAGTGGAAGAGACATTGCATATTGGAATCACTTATGAGTATACCTTGGTGTTCATGTTATCTATGTTTTTAACTATTGTTCAACATTTTTAAAAACATGATTTTTTAATCTAAATTCATTAATGGATTTAATAAGTTTAATAAGTTTAATAGAGGATTTAACGCTACTTTTTCATCAATGAAAAGAAAATATAAACCTTCCAACGATCACCCATGTACAGAAATACAAAAGAATGTATATAGGAGAAATTAATAATACTAAAATATTATATTCCTCTCACTTTAAAGATGCTAAAACATCTCAAGATTTATCGCATAGGTTTCAGAGAGATGACTAGAGTTGAAGATAAATTCCTCCCACCTCTGGAGGTATCTTGGCGACGACTATATTGCACATCATAAGGGTGAGAATCACCTTTATCCATAGTGTGATAGAACCTCAGCGTTCCATGGAAAAAGAAACAATATATTTGAAGTTTATATAGTTTGTTTGAGCATCATTATAAGTACCGACTCACTTTTTCATCCCATGGAAGGGAATTTTATAAAGACTTGGCGACACTCCTCAGAAAATGAATGCATTAAATCATGCATTATAATACATGAATTAATGATTAGATCTTAATATGCATTTTACACTTGTATTTGTTGAAATCCATCATGACATATCTCATGTAATGGATCCACATATAATTTTTGTTGCTGATGATCTGTTATTGAATGTTAATTTTTAACATATGGGTGTCATAGCCTTTGTTAAATGAATCATAAAAGGTAGTATCTTCCCGTACAAATATAAGGTAATAACAAGAATCATTTATAAAATATAGTATCCTATCTTACTCTATGATTTTTTACATGCAGTTGAATATAATCCATTTCCATGCCCTATGATTTACTCTCGATCGTAAAGTATATTTCACTTCATATGTATATAAAAAACCCTTTTTCATCATACAAATTTTATCCTATTATTTAAGTATACCATACCATATATTATATTGTGTATATATCATATATTTATGTCTTTATTGAATATATCGTCTTTAAGTGCCACAATCATCAATAAAACCACATGTTATTTTACTATTTTCATGAAGAACATGCAATTCATAATCTCCTTGGGCAATATCTTTGTGTTTGATATGACATGGCAGAATATCATCCAACAAATCAAAAGTTTTATTTTCATGATATTACATTATAGGATAACATGATATGTGTTTCGTAGTAATAGAGTATGGTTAGTGTGTATTGTAGTGTACGGTACAACAAAACTTTTTGTTTTGTTTTATCTCATAAGAAATGATATGAGTGATATCGTATGGTATGATTGAAATCCAAGCTGTGTGAAAACAGAATATTAGGTCATAATAATGATATAATGTATATTTTCAATTACAACAAGTAAATGAATTGAGGTTAGAAGGTTATGTGTAAAGGTCACATGAAATATAACATTTATATATGACTTTTCATGGAGGGAAACCATTTTTATTCATTTTACCTTTGTAAATAAAGGAAACATAATGGTTTTTTCACGAACCCGGATGGGATGACATATGACCCGGACACCCATACAGGTCCGAGACATGGCCCGAAGGACATTACCAATACCCATGGGCTAAAAACTATTATCGAGCATCAAAAAATTAAACTAAGGTGAATTATTTCAACACAAAAACCAGGATCAGATAAAATGAACCAAACATGCCACTAGAGTAAATAACTGATCATATATAGATACAAAAGAAAATAAAGATGCACAATAAAACATAGATAAATAAACTCAAACTAAAACGAGACTCAGATTGAGACATGCTACCACCACCTCTATGTGACCTCCATGTCACCACCACCCACAAAACTGAACCGCTCCAAGAGCCAGCTCAAACAAGAGAACCTGAATAAAGGTTGAACCTTCAAAACAGGTCGGTTCTACCGACACTGAGTGGTAGAAGTAGGGTCTGTTCTAGATAGTTTAGTAGTCAATCAGCAGAGGATCCATGTGTTTCCTTTCACATATGAAATTCATTTACAGTAGTTTGACATATAGTTATAAAAAGTTGTTATTTATATCATTTTAATAAAATAATAGTACTTTTATTTTCAAAACAATGTGCACCACATTTATATTTTTCAGAAGAAGGGTTTCCCACTTTAAATCAACAACCAAAACAAGGAGATACCAGGATATAGTAAAAATACATAAACGATGCGATTGAAAATAAAATGAAATAGGAAGTAAACAAGAAAATAAAAATAATAACCATGGGTGATCCTAAACATCCCTAGAGGGGCCCCTAAACATACTTTGTTTGGAACCACCTGAAGATGTATGGTGAAACTCCGTACTTAATAACAAACTAACTGCCATAAACTAGCCTCACCAGTGGGACAACACTCATGGCCTTTACAACATCCAAGGGGTACCAACCCATCTAACAGGGGTTGATCAGCAACCATCACTTGATCCACTAAAATATTCATAGGAACCCACGGTGGTAGTAATATTGTGTAACTAGGAGGCCCTCACACACATGACTCAAATTATAGATTGTCAAAGTACTTTCCTACTCCAAACATGGACACCACTGTATGATAACATGTAAAGGGATATCCCTCCTATAGAGGTTCCCCATATATATATATATATATTTAGCATCATTGAAGGTCCCTACTAGGCCATTACATCTCTTAGGAATTCAATCATTTCTTCAAAAACATGAAAATTTTCCAAATATGACTTTGAATTTACACACCCCAGTACATTATCCAAATACACTTCAAATAACATTTTTAATCAATGTGAAATCCTAATATCACTAAGGATTTTCCAAATTATCCTTTTCACTGAAATTCACCCACATACATCTCAAATTCCAAAAGGGCTTTACCATTCCAATCACTCACCAATACATGTTACATGGCCAATCGAGCCAAAAATCAAGATACACACTTAAAATTACACTTCCAATTCACTAGAAGCAAAACATTCCTTAATTTGAAAATCATAGAACAATTTTGAGAAAAAGGAAGGAAGGAATAATGATAAACATTTAAGGGAATTTTGTTTTAGAGTGCCACCATCATTTGAATGCGCATCCAATGACACCCTATATGTGAACAAAAACACATTTTTTTCCACAAACATGACTTGTTTTAAATTTAAATTTCATTTAATTACCATTAATGATTTTTTAGGCGTTTCCCAAGCTTTTAGGGAGTAATGGGTGAGTTTTCATGAATTGGGTCAAAGCATGGCCCCAATTTTAGATTTAAAAATAAATGTTGATTCCTTTATCAAACCTTAATTTTTCAACATTTTTCATTAATTATAATTCCTACAAGTCATAACATGACCTATTAACACCACCATATAAATTTGGAGCATTCATGAATCCATAATCACAGTGGATATAGGTTTTTATTTCAGTGATTGGGCGTGCCCGAAAGCCTATTTCCTGCATTAAAAATATGTTTTAATTATTTAATATCTCCTTAAATATTTACATTTTCTCATAGATTTCAAATCCCACATGAGGCCACTTAGATATGGAGTTCCCCCATTCTCTCCTCCCCCAATTGGGAGCTCAATAGTATCGCGAAATTGGGGGAAACTTCTCTGGATTTCACAAATCTCCCAGATTTAAATATGTAAATTGATCCTTTTACAAATCCTAATATTTTTACTCTTTTTCCCACATTATAGTTCCTAAATATTATCTTCAACCTTGTTCAAATATTATTTTAATGTTGGTATATTTTAAAATTATGATACTGGTGTAGTTGGGGTGATTTCTACAATATTTTTCAAGGTAGGTGATTCTTTCTTGGTTTCTTCCTTTTCCCTTAGGGATTCTTCCCTCTTTCATTATGTTCTAAATTTTCCAGAAGTTATGGTTAGAACCTAGGGTTTTATTTGGTTTCTTTTTGGTCAAATATTATGGTCTAGGTCTGGATTTATCATCCTTTTGGTGCGGCGGTGGTGCGGTTGATATTTCACACCACGTTTTGAGGGTTTCGACATAAAAGGTACGTTTTTTCATGTGTAAACAATTATTGATGAGTTATATTATTGTATTTAATCATTTTTCACATTCCTTATATATTGGTTGTGGTGTGGAAACTATTTATGATTTATTTGGTTAAGTGTTTAATTTTATAGTTTATTTTTTATGTGAAATTGGGTGTTTTCATGTGTAACTCATGGGGTATTATATGGCTATATTTTATAACTTCTGGAATTGAATTACTAAATCATTCT
Source organism: Viscum album (assembly GCA_963277665.1). Lineage (NCBI taxonomy): Eukaryota > Viridiplantae > Streptophyta > Magnoliopsida > Santalales > Viscaceae > Viscum > Viscum album. The sequence continues at coordinate 1,888,865,833 of OY728152.1, forward strand.
TGGCACAAAAATTCTGGTTTGGTAATGTATTATTGTCATGTTCTCCTAAAAAGAAGGTTTTTTAATAGGTTTGTTGTGTAAAAAATTATTATACTTCTTGAGATCATTTTATAAAAATGAGTGTTTTCATTTGTATCTTTTGTGGTATTATTCAATTTTATTTTATAAAACTTGAATTTTGTTTTATAAATGTATCTAGGGCTTCTAATTATGTTATTGGATAGTAATTGGTATGGTTTTGGACTGAAATGGGCGGTTTTAAATGGGTTTTGTGTGCAATACATAGTTACACCCCTTGAGTTTGTTTTATGAAAATTGTGAATATTTTGTTTGGTTAAACAAAGTGGGTAAAAGGGTTTATATGTAATGTTTGGGCGGGTGTTCACCTAATATGGGTTTTTGAAAGGTAAGGTGGTTATTTAAGATTTCAAATATTTTTTTATAATATTTTATAAAGTGTTTAAATGTTTTAGAAAATGGCAAGAGAGCTACAAAACATGGTTGTGGGATTTTTTTTGTGAGTGTGTTGTGAAAAAAGAATTTTGTTGATGAAAGAGGTATTATATGATATTTGATTGGTCTGTTATGTGAGCTATAATGTCTTGGAATGGTTTATAAATTTTTTTTAAAGGATTTTTGTAAGTGTTAAAGAAATGTGAAAAGTGTTGTGGGCTATTTCTGTGTGAGCCGGATTTCAAAATCAATTTGAATGAAAACTAGACATTTGTGACTTGTGTGGTGTACATGTGGGCTACTTACTTTTGGTTTTTTAACTTTTTTATAATATTTTTGATTTGTTTTAAAATCTGTATTTCAGTTCTGAATTTTTTTAAAATATAGTTTGGTTTGAAAAATCCAGATTCATTTTATTGGAATCTTTTGTTTTTTTTAATATTATAAACTAGGGTAAATCATTCCCAATTCGCATTTTATGATACCCAGGAACTTGTGCTAGACAATAGGGATATATAACCCCATTTGGACCTTGTCATGGACTAGGTTAGGTCATGGTTTTAGTGGCGACCAAATTCAGTTCGTGACAAAATGGTTTCAAATGGGAGGTTTACTCTCTTTGGGTCATATAATTTGGGGAACAATCAAGATAGTTTGGAGTTAGGATTATTGGGACTTGTCATTCTGGTTAGGAGTAGTGTGGATGATCACCACACCTCATGATGGGATTCAAGTCACTAGGGGAAGTTTAGAATTTTCTGAGTCCTTTGGTTTTCTTGGTTTGATAATGAATAGTGGAAATGAAAAGAGAGTTGGATTAATGGTCTTAGTGAGATCACAGGGTCTGATAAGACATGTGGAGCTAGGTATATTTCTCTATAACACTCTCTCTGATTGGGAAGTGATAGGAATATGGCCGCCAGCCATATGTCTAGGTCACCCACTAAAACTAGTTTCCTCTCACATTGTCTTGTGTTCTTTAGTTTTGAAATCATGGAACTTTTGTTTTAAAGTGACTTGGTTTTAAAAAGACTAAAGTATTTGTGAAATGATTTTATAATAAAGAAGAAATGTATTGATTTTTGAAAATGGAGAACTGAATTTCCCAAATTTTATTGGAATTGAAAATGGTGTGTTTGCACCTCTTTTGAAAGCATGAACTTTGTCAAGGTTGTTTTTGAAAAAGTGTTTCCAATAGAGTTATCTAAACTAGTGAAAGGTGTTTTAATGGGATGAGATGTTTTTAAATTGATGTAAATAACCTGAAAGTGAGTTTTAATTGGAATGATTATGCCTTTCTGAAAAGTTTTTTTAATGTGGTAATTTTGGTTCGATTTCGTGGTTAGCGGTCTTGAGAAAAAAGAAGTATTGGTTGATTATTTGGTTTTTAAAAAGTGTAATGAGTTTTTGTAATAACCTTCGGTATTTTTTTGAGCGACCAAATTCATGGGGTTATATGGGAAAATGGATGGTTAATGGAATGACTGGATGAGTTTCAGGATGGATATGAGGAGGGTGCCTGGTGTGGCGCATAAACATGCTTGTGTGAGGCCCATGGGGTACCATTGGAGGATATGTTAACAGCCAAACAGTTAATTTTTTAAAAGACGATTTTAAAGGAAAAACATGATGTCTTGATGAATAGTTTCGAATGGTGTGTATTTTGTGTTTTTGAAAATGTTGATGTTGTGGGATGTTTGGAATCTAAGAACCCCTCTTGTTTGAACTGTGTTTTGGGTTTGTGTTTGGTGGGTAATCATTGTTGATGGTCCGGTTAGTGGTATCTTATAATAAATGTTTTGGGATGCCTTTACGGTGGTTCCCTTCATGTTTTTGGATATGGTTTGTGGTGTGTCTTGACTAATGTTCCATCTTGATTGGGTCCTTAGGTTCAATCATTGGATAAGGTACACCCCATTAAGGGTTAGTTCATGACTGAAGTGCAACCCGGATTGTTTCTCCATTGGAAAATCCTCCTATTGATCAATATAAGGAATCATCTCTTTAGCTCTATAGATTGAGTCTACACCATTTCCTTTCTTGGTTTTCATAATCCACTTATAGTATAAGAGTGCACATGGAAGGTTGAAAGAGGCCTTAGTTTATTAAGCTAATTGATTCGTCGAAGGTGGAAGTGGTCTGGGGTTGTTAGTGTGGATGAGTGTCTCGATGGTGTCTAAGAGGGCCTTTGGGTTCTTCACAGTGTCTTTGAAGCACGAGTTCATGTTAAACCACCAATGTGGGAAATATGATCATGATAGGATTTTTCTAGCACTTTCTATAATTGTTTGGTGTTTGGGATGTTGTATAAGGTCAATCTACATGTATTGTTTATATCATTTGTAATGGTCATGTTCAGTGTTTCCTTGTGATGTCATGTGCTTGATTGACCGTAAAGGTGAAAGTAATGAAAACATATGAGAGTTTCTATTATGTTGGGAGAATTTCTCCCTTTGAAAAACGTAAAAATATTCCATTTTTGAGGAAGGTGTGTATAGGTGTTATTTACTTCTATTGTTTCTCATACGAAAAAACAACGTGTGATGTGTGTGCATCTTCTAATCCCTTGTTTCAGTGAAATATCAGGTTTGGGTAAAGTGAGTTTGGAAAGTGTTATGTCTTGGAAACTTTATCGGGGATTGCGGTGTAGTTTTTGGTTGCATCGAAGGATGAATTATCATTCAGAGGGTTTACAAAGCCTGACTATGAGGCCGAAGATGATTCAATCATTGTGCTCAAGCTATAGGTCTCAGAGAGAAGATGGCTCATATTCAGGGGAAATCCCAGGGTCTTTTAAACCCTTGTACAATTTTATATCCTCATAATTAATGATTGGAATAGTTTAAACGTCTAGTGTCATCATCTTTTCTCTATTGTTTCTATTCGGTAGAAATAGGTGGAGGGACTTGTACCTATGACATCGCCCAGTGTCATCCCCCCCCTTTGATTTCCATTGATTCATTATAGAATGGTTGAAAATTTGTATAGATGTGATGAGGACACAGTTTTTGCACGATTAGAAGTGACTGTGTGCCAGGAAGCCATGAGGAAAGAATGATCTGCACAGTTAGTGCACGGTTTCCCAAACTATGCAAACTAACCCTACGCCCTTCCAAAATCATTATTTTTTTGTTTCTTTCTGTGTCGTCCCATGCAGGTCGGTTAAGATGGATGGTTCTTTTGGGGGGAGACCCACTATGATTCTTATATACGTTCCTTCATAAACATTGAATGGAATTCTACCCATTTTACTAGGGAGTCTGTTTAGTCCTCCCCTGCTAGTGTTGTGATTCTGTCTCAGAAAAATATAGGTTGTATCTTATGGTGGGGAGCGTATTTGTGTCCCCCCGTACCAATAACTCAGATTTATCCATGGTCTTGTTTTGACGGTAGGTAGTCTTGATCATAACTAACTAGCTACCAACATCTTCTGTGAGTAAATGTTGGGATTGGAGAGCACCCAATGGTTTAGTTAAAGTATGTTAAGTGTAACCTTGTTCGAAGTTGTTGTTTGTTTGGGTGAATTGCTTGAGTCTTGTTCAAATAATGTTTGAGGAGTTTTATTTTGGGATAAAATATGACTGTGATTGATAATTTTATGAAATCAGTGTATGATTTGGGTGTGATAGTAATCTGTCCTTAATTGATCACTGGAGGTGTTTTTTCCCGTAGGGGAAAAACTTGGCAAAGAAGTACATCTTGGTTTATCAGTTGGGTTTGTTTTTTTATTTGGCCTTGCTGTAGCTTTTCAGGGATGTAAAGTTTTCATGGTGGGGAGATTTTTCACATACATGAATTATTTTAAAGTTAAATTTCATTTAATTTCCATTCATGATTTATTTTGGGGGTTTCCCAAGCTTTTATGGAGGAATGGGCGAGCTTTCATGAATTGGGCCAAACCGTGAGCCCAATTCCAGATTTAAAAATAAATTTTGATTCATTTATAAATCCTTAATTTTTTAACGTTGCTCATACATTCCAATTTATAATTTTCATCTCATGACCTATTAACACCACCATATTAATTTGGAGCATTTAGGAATCCATAATCCCAGTGGATATGGTTTTTTATTTAAGGGATTGGGTCTGCCCGAAAGCCCATTTCATGCATTGAAAATATTTTTTAATTATTTAATATATCTTTTAATATTTACATTTTTTTGGTGATTCCAACTCCCACCCAAGACCACGTAGCTAAGGCATGCCCCCATTCTCTCCTCCCCTAATCGGGAGATCAATAGTATCACAAAATTGGGCGAAACTTCTCTAGATTTCACAAGTCGCCCAGATTTTAAGAGGTAAATTAATCCTTTGATAAATTCTTATATTTTTAATCTTTTCCCCTCATTCTAGTTCCTAAATTTTCTATTCAACCTTTTCAAGTTTCCATTGAATGGTGGGATATTTTAAAATTAAGATACTGGTGTATTTGGTGTGATTTCTATAATATTTTTCAAGGTAAGTGATTCCTTCTTGGTTTCTTCCGTTTCCCATAGGGTATCCTCCCACTTTCATTATGTTCTAAAACGTCCAAAAGTTAGGGATAAAAACAAGGGTTTGATTTGGTGTCTTTTTGGTCAAATAATATGGTCTAGGTCTGAATTTATCTTCATTGTAGTGCGGTGGTGGTGCGGTTGATATTTCAGACCATGTTTTGAGGTCTTTGATATAAAAGGTAGGTGGTTACATGTGTAATCAATTATTGATGAGTTATCTTGTTGTACTTAAACATTTTTCATATTCCTCATATGTTGGGTGTGGTGTGAAAACTGTTTATGATTGATTTGGTTAAGTGTTAAATTTTATAGTTTCGTTTTAACTTGAAATTGGGTGTTTTCATGTGAAACTCATGGGGTATTATTTGGGTGTATTTTTTAACTTATGGAAATGTTTTAATAAATCTTTTTTGGCCTATAAATTCTGGTTTGGTAATGTATTAGTGTCATGTGGTCTTAAAAAGAAGGTTTTTGAATAGGTTGGATGTTTAAAACATTCTTATACTTCTTGAGTTCATTTTAAGAAAATGTGTGTTTTCATTTGTATATTTTGTGTTATTATTAAAGGTTATTTTATAAAAATTGAATGTGGTTTTAAAAATATATATATGGCTTAAATTATATTTTTGGATAGGAATTTTTATGGTTTTGGTCTTAAATGTGGGTTTTGAAATGGGTTTTGTGTGCAAGGAATAGTTACACACCTTGAGTTTGTTTTATTAAAATAGGGAATGTTTTGTATGGTTAAACAAAGTGGGTAAAAGGCTGTATATTTACTGTTGGGGGGGGGGTGTTCACCAAATATGGGTTTTTGAAAGGTAAGGTAGTAATTTAAGATGTCAAATATTTTTTTAGAATGTTTTATTAAGAGTTGAAATGTTTTAGAAAATGGAAAGTGAGCTGAAAAACATTGTTGTGGGCTGTTCTGTGTGAGTGTGTTGTGAAAAATGAATTTTGTTAATGAAAGAGGTATTATATGATATTTGAGTGTTCTATTATATGAGTTATAATGTCTTGGAATGGTTTATTATAATTGTTTAAAGGATTTGTGGAATTGTTAAAGAAATATGAATAGTGTTGTGGGCTATTTTGGTGTGACTTAGATTTCAAAATCAATTTGAATGAAAAGTGGACTTTTGAGACTTGTGTGGTACACATGTGGGTTGTTTCCTTTTGGTTTTGTGACTTTGTTATAGTATTTTTGAGTTTTTTTTAAAATATGTAATTCAATTCAGAATTTTTGTAAAAGATTTTTTGGTTCGAAAAATCCATATTCGTTTTATTTGATTCTTTTGTTGTTTTAAGATTATAGACTAAGGTAAATTGTTCCCAATTATCATTTTATGATACCCAGGCACTTGTTCCAGCCAATGGGGATCGTGAATTCCATTTAGGCCATGTCACGGGCTGGGTTTGGTGCTTGTTTTGGTGGTGACTAGATTTAGTTGGTGACATTTTTATGTCATTTTCAAAAACACCACTTTATTTCTAAATCAAACCTGACCATCCCATTTAGTTGCAACAGCTTAAACAACCCCATTAAAAACCATGTAAGTCTTTCTAAAATACATCACCACAACCACCCATCCATAAAATTACAAATCAGACATTTAATCCCATATCAAAACCAATAAATTTATCATAACATAATGGGGAAAAAATTTCTCCAAACACCCAATTTCATTCTAAAAGAATGCATGGAATTTTCTCAAACACCTAAAGTGCACATTAAGTAAGGCCTATTTCAATAATAACTTTAAAACCTATTTTTCACAAAACCTATGAATTCCAAAACCTCATAATAAACTAAGAAAGGGTCTCATAAGTATTCGAATCATGTCCAAAAATTATTTAAAAGAACTCAAGAAACAAAATATTACATCGAAATGGAAAAACATAGATCCACCTACCTCAATGGAATGAGACCGCAATGAACCCCTTACAGAAGGAAAAATACACCTCAAAGAAAAATATTCACACACTAGCATCCACGAAATTTACCAAACATTATCCAACCCAAACCCAAGGGTTTGTCCAAGAGGGAACCCTACCAAGAAAGAGAAGGGATCAAGGAGACGATAAGGGAAAGAGGTGGGAGAAGCCTTCCCAAGGAGAGATCCGCCAAAAAAATAAGAGCAGGAGAAACTCGAATCCATGGAGCAGGGATTGAAAAAACCTCCCAAGCCTCCCCTAAGGTTGATTAAATGAGAGGGAGGAGGGAGGATGTGGTTTTGGTTTAGAACATAAAAGGAGAAACATGGAAATTTATGATTTTAGAAATCTAGGCTGATTACATGGTTTGGCATTGCGGTATAACAAACCATGTGTCGACTGTGCGGTAGCCACTACCCACTGAAGGACTGATCACACATTCACCGCACATGGTTTGTGAAACCTTGAGAAAACCATGTTTTAACTCATGTCCCCTCTAGAAGTAGCTACATAGTTACCTACACCAACTACATGATTTCTACTAACCGTGCAGTGCCCGTGCACTACTTGGGAAAACCACCCAATCTTCTAAAATCCAAAACTTTCAATAAGTAATGCAACCTATACCTCAACCAAAGGATCTGAGACCAAGAAAAGGTTAAATGAAAGTAGTATATGTGGTTGGGGTGTGACAATTCTCCCGACCACAGACACATTCTTCCCTCATAAAGTCACAATGTTGAAAGATAACTAGAATCTTAGGCCATACCTCATCAAAATTGAGATAAACCATAAGCCTTAGGATGACCATTCACTCCACAAGTCACACCTAACCAATAAAGAAGAAACCACAACATTATAATGAGGGGATAAAAAGATTGGGGTTATCCCCACCATAAGAACTCAACTAACACAAAAACATCAAAACCCAACCAACACCCCGAAAATATAAATGGGAAACCCACAACGGGGTGACCTAGAAAAAAGGAACCCCAGAAACAAACTCAAATTCCCCAAACTAACCAAAAAACCCCTTCACCACAACAAAAAACTAGGGATAAGGTAAACTCACAATACAACCTTCCCCATATTGCTTATTCTAAGAAAAACAACACTATATCTAGAACTCAAAATTCCCCCACACAAGTCGAACTCCCAACAATATTGAAAATGCACTAAAAAAACTCAAACCAAATGGGAAATCAGAAACATCAACCATCAATTCCACAAAACACAAGCATCTCCAAATGATATCCAATAAGGCTGGAACCAACCCACACAAGGATTAATCACTCAATGAAAATGAAAAATTCAGAATACACATTCATACAGACAAAACTACTTTCATTATGATAGAACAAGTCAGTCACACTTTTATAATGAAATGCTGAACTCACAACAATAACAAAACTACAACAAGGAAAAATAAAATTTTACATCCTGATGTTTAAAAAACTAATCCAAGGATCCACACGACCCTAACAACTTATAACCATTCACGAGCTTCACTCTAAGGCATGTGGCTAGAGCCCTGATGACCGAAACATCTCCTCCATCATAGCAAGGAACTAGAATCATCTATTCATAATGTATTATTTAGGAAATTATTCCTATAGAACTTATCTAGATAACCCAAATGGCCACAATGATGAATGGTCTATATAGGGATGCAACATAATGGCTTCGAATGATCAACCCAGCCACACTGCTGGCACACAAGAGAATGGCCCGACAAACTAGAAGCTGAAACCATTGAAAGAGAATCATTATAAATAGGCTCCTCCAGCAAACACTTATCACTATATGGGGAACATTCACGAGAAATATGAGACAACTAATTTCCAAAATGAACTATAGAAACCAACTTAGTTAGGAATGATTATTCCAGAAGCTTCTCAAAATGAAGGTCCTTGGAATAGAGGACCCACTCCTTGATATTTGGATGAAGACACCCAATGAAAAGAGATAACTTCATTAGATCCTATCATTCCACCTCTGGAGAGAAGGAAACTAGATCCTTAAAATAGTAAACATTGACCTTCAGGTCCACTGGATATTTTGAATAATTGTGATCTCTACAATTTTTCTTCTTAACCTCCTTGGGTATGAACCATGAGATGAAAATAGACTTAAACACATCCCATGTCATCCCAACTTTCAATGACGAAGGGTTGGAAAACACCCATTTTTTCAAAGATAGACCTTAAAAAACCTAGAATGACATAAAATCTAACCAAAATTGGAGTTCCCAACACCCTGAAGATACACTCTAATTTTTGAAGCCACTTCACTACCTCTAATAGAAAATTGTCACCTCAAAGGATGGAAAACACTTAAGAAGAATCAATACTTTTGAATAACTCATTGGAAATTTTACAGGACCATTTTGGGTGGCATATCCTAAAGATCACATGAAACGGAAAATAAAAACCAACATCCTACCAAAATGCATTTGAAAAGAACACCTTATGTTGAAAAATGGGCACACCAAGAAAATAAATATAAAAAAACAAAAAATACCTTTCAAAACCCAACATTTTCATTTAAATTTAAAAAACACATCATTTCAATCCTACTTCCCCAAACACAAAACCACTTTTCAGTAAATAAAGCCAACTCCTCAATGAAAAAAAATTTCCAAAACCATTAAATTTCAAAAAACACACTCATGGAATCCCATGAACCATCCAATATGTTTCCATACATTTCAATCCATGTATTCCAATATGAACTTCCAACACATACCCACACACATGTGACCTTCCATAAATAGTACTGAGGGGCACACACCTCCTTTATTCATAAAACCCAAATCTTAACCAATATTCATTCCATATACATTTGAAAGAGATACTTTCCATTTCAATATTCATTTAAAAGAAATAATATTCAATTCAAAACCACATTTAGTTTAAATGAAAGAGTTACACAAACAGAAACCAAGATGAAACTCACCTAACACTAGACTAACGGAATGATGAACTAGTATTTATGAATATCCCAGCAACATAGTATTGGGTCATGCCCCATGTAAGCATCAATAGGTTGGAGGGGATCAAATTATGCCCTTAAAATCCACATAGGTATATACTCCATGTGAGGTCCTAAAATGACATTATCTCACCATCATTGTCATCAACCAATCCAAAACAAAGACAATAGATTCAAATCCTTGACTACCCTTAGTAACTCGAGGATCAATACTAGTAAGGGTTCTTGAAGTCCATCTCGTACCTAGATCCTATGTTCTGAATGTCCTAATATTCAACTACCAGGCACCCCAAATAACAAGGGACTACATTGATACCATTTCTTCACAAACTAGTCTAGGATTCCATCTGACTCGAACAGCAATCTTGATTTGAAATATATCCCAAATGGAATTCTCGATCACCACAGGCTGACAACTACTGTTTAGCGTCAGAAAATTAAACCAAGGGGAACAATTTCATCCCAAAAACTAGGATTAGATAAAATTAATTAAACATTCCACAAGAGTCAATAATTGATCATTTAAAGATACACAAGGAAATCTAGATACATAATACAACTAAACTGAAACAAAACTAAAAATAAAATGAGACTAAGATCGAGACACTTAACTACTACATTTGTGTGATCTCAATGTCCCCACTTCCCAAAAAACCTAACCCCTCTAAGGGACAAATTGAACTAGAGAACTTGAATAAATGATGATCCTTCAAAACAATTCGGGTCTACCAATATCGAGTGGTATAAATAGGGTGTGAGCTAGACAGATCAATAGGCAATCACTCTAGGATCCATGTTTTCCTTTCCCGAAAGAATTCAATTTACACAAGTTTGAAATATAGTTATAAAAATATTTTTTTCTCATTTTAATAAAACAACACTACATTAGTTTTCCAAGAAAATCACACCACATTTCTATTTTTCAGAAGAAGGGTTAACCACATTAAAACCAACAACCAAAACAAAGAGATACTTGGCTATACTGAAAATAAATAAATGGTACAACTGAAAATAAAATGCAGTAATATGTAAACAAGAAAATACAAATAATAACCCTAGGGGATTCTAAACATCCCTAGAGAGACCCATGGATTTACTCTGTTTGGAACCACCTGCTGGTGTGTGGTGAAATTGAATAGTCAATAACCAACCAATACTAAAAATAAGGCCTTTATCAGCACTAGAAAAGTGCATTAACAGCACTAAAAAGAGCGTTGTTAATTGAGGCAAAGCTAGAGGTATTTTATTAGTTCTTAGAAAAGCACTGATAAATTTCCCTTCTATCAGCACTAAAAAAGATCTCATAAAGGACCCCTTTATCAGCGATAAAAAAGCGCTGATAAAAGGGGTCCTTTATTAGGGAGCTTTTTAGCAAAGATAAAGGACACCTATTAGCATCTCTTATTTTTTATCACTGATTAATGTTAAAAAAATAATAAAAAATGTATAATGTGTGGGGAGGAGCTTTTAACAGTACTTGACCCCCCTATAAGCTCTAGGCAGACCCCTCCCACTCTCCGGCGTGCTTCCCTTGCCCACACATCACCCAACATGCATGTGTGCACCTCTTTGCTTCCACCTGAAATCGAACCCGCAATCTCCCCCCTTGCGAGCTTACACCTTTACCACTAAGCCATTTCGTTTTTTTCTATATTTAATGATATATGTATATATATATTGTTATATTTATTCGTATATTAATATATATTTATATTAATATAAAGGTATTTAGTTATATTAATACATATATATTTATTCATTTATTAATATATTTATTTATTTATTTATTTATTTATTTATTTATTTCTATATTCATATATATTAATATATATATATAGTTATATTTATTAGTATATTAATATAGATTCATATTAATATAAATCAATTTAATTATATTAATACATATATATTTATTCAAATATTAGTATATATAAATTTATTTTTATATTAATTTGTATTTATATTTTATTATATATATATATATATATATTTCTTTCTAATTTTTTATCCATATATTTATTTGTATATTAATTTATATTTGTAAGATTAGTTTTAAATACATTTATAAAAAAAATTTATGGTTGTTTGTAAATAAATAAATAAATACATACATATATACAACACACACACACACACAGAGACACACACACACAGATATATATATATATATATATATATACGAATAAATAAATATATATGTGTATTTTAAAATCCATAGAATGTTAAAATGACTATAACATCAAATCCAGAAGTTTGTTTCAACTCTACAACCAATCAAATCGAATAAAATAAAACAATCTTCAATATGATATGTGGTACAGGCCTAAAGGAAATACAGATTAGATGATATACCTTTTTGAATTTTAATAAATCGGGGTATCCCAATTAAAAACTCAGTTTTGGAGGCCTTTTGGACTTTTTGGGGCTAAATAAATGTGACTGATGGTTCCCTTGGGTCACTAGAATGTAGATCTCATTGCAAGATTCGATTTTATATGCTATAGAGTTCAAAAAGACACCCTGATCAAAAGTTATTGTCGTTTGAAGTTTGAGTTACATTTTCAACTTATTTTATATCTTTTATTAATTTTTATTAATTTTTTGTGTCTTCAGATTGTTATTAAATAATTATTAATTGAGGATAAATAAGAAATTTTTAATTAATAATATTTTTTAAAATATTTTAAATACATTTTCACTAAATTTCTTATCTATTAAATGTAATATTCTATTTATACTTATCTAAAACATATTTACAAAATATATATTATATTCATATCAATATAAATATAATTATATAACAATATATTATTTTCCATGATTTTATTAAATATAAATTATACCAGCACTAGTAAAAATTTCTGCTAAATCCCCCCCTTTATCAGTGCTACTAAAAAAGAGATGATTAAAGGGACCCCTATATCAGTGCTTTTTTAGCACTAATAACCCCCCCCCCCCATTATCAGTGATTTTTAGCACTATTAAAGCCCTAGTTATGAATTCCTTATTATCACTAATAAATGGTGGTGCTTCCCTTGCCTATTTTTGTAGTAGTGAACTTGTTTCCCTAAACTGGCTTCCCCAGTGGCACAAACCACCTGGCCATTGCAACATCCAAGGGGTACCAACCCATCCAATCTGGGTTGATCTGTAACCATCACTCAATCCCATAAAATATTTTTATAAACTCAAGGTGGTAGTAATACTATGTTAGTAGGAGGCCCTCAAATGGTTACTCACCTTACCTGCCATCACCACACTTAACTAACCCAAACACAGAAACCACTCTACAATAACTCGTAAAGGGAAATCCCTCCTATAGAGGTTCCCCATATATTTATACACATATATTTCACATCATTGAAGGTGAAAACTAGGCCCCCACATCCCTTAAGAAATCAATTATTTCATTAAAAACATGGACATATTTCAAATGTGCCTTTGAATTTACACACTCAAATACCTTTTCCAAAGAAACTTCATAAGAAATTTCTATATAGTTTGAAATAATACTTTCACTACGAATTTTCCAAATGAGCCTTTAAACCAAAATTCACCCACAGACATCTCAAATGATAAATGAGATTTACACTTTCCAATCACTCAACAAAACATGTTTCAAGTCCAACCTAGCCAAACATCAAAAAAAATATTTAGAATCACTCTTTTAAATCACATGAATAAACACATTTCTTCATTTAGAAAACATAGAACCATTTTGTGAAAAATGAATGAAGGAATAATGAGAAACTTTTAAGAGAAAGGTGTTTGAGAGTGAAACTTGTATTTGAATGCAGATCCAGTGACACCCTTTATTTGACCAAGAACCCACTTTTTAAGTCATTTTCAAAACTACCAATTTCTTTCTAAAACAAACCTAACCCTCCAATTTAGTTTAAAAAGCTTAAGAAACCCCTTTAAAAAACATGCAAGCCTTTCCAAAATACTTCATCACAGCCACCAAGGCATAAAATTACCATATCAAAAATATAATTCTAAATTAAAACAAACAATTTTATCATAACATAATGGGGCTCAAAATTTCCCAAGGCACCCAATTTCATTCTAAAAGAACACATGGAATTTTATCAAACACCTAGAGTTCACATTCACTAAGGCCTAATGAAAGAATCACTTAAAACCTTATTTTTTATAAACTTTATCAATTCAAAACATCATAATAAAATAGAAAAGAGTCTCATAAGAACAAAAATAATGTCCAAAAATTATTTCAAAGAACTGAAGCACCAAAAGAATGAATCAAAATGAAAAAAATGGATCTACCTACCTCAATAACATGAGATAGTGTCCAAACCCCCATAGAAGGAAAAATACACCCCAAAGAACAATCTTCACACCATAGAATCCAAAAAATTTACCAAACAATAGCCAACCCTAACCCTAGGGTTCGACCTAGAGAGAACACTACCAAGAAAAAGAATGAATCAAGGAGAATAGATGGGAAATAGGAGGTAGAATCTTATATAAGTAGAGATCCACCCAAAATAGGAGGAGGGGCACCTATATTACAATGAGGGAAAAGGGGTTAATCCTCCCAAGGATCCCATATGGTCGATCGAATTAGAGGGTGGAGGACGGAGTGGGTTTAGGGTTAAAACATAAAAGGGTGAAACTTTGAAATTTATGAATTTAGAAATCTGGGCAGATGGAATGGTTTGGCCGCATGGTTTAACATACCATGCACTGATTTTTTGGTATCCACTACCCATGGAAGGACCAACTGAACTTTTACCCTGCACAGTTTGTGAAACCATGTGCAAACCATACAGTAACTTCTAGAGAAAACCTAGACCTTCCAAATGACCAAGCCACACTATTTGTGTGACTGTGCGCAAATTTTGTTGTAGATCCTCTCCCCTATAGAAGCGGTCTCATGGTTAATTGCTACTACCAAATTGTTTCTAAAAACCATGTGGTGCTCGTACACTACCAATAAAAACAACATGAACTTCTAAAATCCAAAAAATTTAACTGGGACTCAAACCCAAACCTTGAAAATAAGATATGAGTCCAAGAAAAGGATAAAATAAATGAATATTTGAGGTCGGGGTGTGATAAGTTTCATATGTTAGGGTTCAAAATTTATGGTTTCATTGTATTAAGGGTCCATGCACAAGGGTTATATCACCAACCAACTTGGGTCGACTCTAAACTAGTCACCTAAGCTGAACTGCGACAAGGATCGAGCAGCGTTCTCTATCCTCCTAGGCTGGAGACAAGAGCTATGGCATCGTTAGAGTGACGATTATAATGATTTAACCCAAGATAAATAAGTAAATGTAGTGGAAATGATAAATAACAGCTCAAAATAAAGAAACCAAACCAAAATACTAAACAAGAATGGAAGAAAAATAAAACTAACTGAACTCGCTGAGCGAACTAAATCCATGTGACCTCATAGGTCACTCTCCAACTCAACGACAAACACAACAAAAGGAAAATGTACCAAAGTTAGAACCTTCATCGGGACTGAAAATAGAAATTAACTATAGGTGTGAGTATTAAAACTCACTATGAAAACATGATATCTATTCCCCAATGCACTACCTTTAAAATAAATGAAACACCATATAATGTATGAAATACAATTTATAGAATTATTTTTCTCAAAATATTTTACTTTAATAAAAAGTAAAAACTCGTTAACTTAACCATTTTCAATTATAGATTCCATTCATTAGTGGCAATAACATTATCAAAGGGAAGGTGATGTTTAAATTTTCATACAGTACAAAGTGGATAAAACACATTCATTTGAAAACTATTTCTTCTAAACATAATCAAAACCAGATCACTACATTCCAAAAAATGCCAAAAAATGCACAATAGCAACCTCGCAAGAAAAGAAAATATAGATATAAATAGGAGTACCATATTCGTCATTGTATATTACTAAAATCCAAAATACATGGGTGAGCCTAGGAGATCACAAATATTCTAGAATAAACTAGTACATGAGTCCTCATCCTCGTGGACATGTCACACATGATCAAATAAAAAATACTCAAAATGCTTAGCCACCTTTTATCAGGTAGGCCGAGGGCCAACCCCATAGAAATAAACCCAATATATCCACCCACTATGGGCCACTGGTCAGTATCCTAAGATAATAGTGTGAAAATAATTCTCAGAATATCCTCTCAATACGATAGATTCCCAAGTATTAAGTATTTTGAGAGGGGATGAGATAACTGATGGCATCTGAGCATTCAATCACGGTATAAATAATAATAATAATGCACAATAGGTCTCACCCTGAGTCACCTCTAAGAAAATTCTCATACATTAAAATAAAATAATTATAGAGTTCCAACTGAAGAACCCTAAAAATGGATCCCAAGAATTCCGAACAAGTACCCCCACCCATTGCAAGAAATCAAGGCATGAGAAACACCCAATAAGGGTTTTAATAATAAGCAATTTTCAAAAATATCATGAAATGGAAAAATAGGACCATGACCATTCACAAAGAAAGACATATCTTAAAATGGGAACACTATTTAGAAATGGTGTCAAGCAAAGTGATACCACTCAATGACATTTATAAACAATCTTTAAAACATTTCCTTCACGCATTAAAAAAAATCTAATTTACTAGAAAAATCCAACCAAGCCATAATTCAACATTTCACATAAAATTGATTTGAAATCCACAACTAATCAATTTAATTTAATACAATTTAAATCATTTTTCACAAAACCCACATTTATCAAAATACACAAGTGATTTTTATAAAGGGTTAAAAACACACCAAAACACCTTCAAAACTGAAACACATTTCTTTATAAATATCAAGCCATTCTGGAAACTATATAAGTAATCCCCAAACCGACATTTCCCATGATTCCAACACATTAATAAATCCAAGTACACAATATGGTAAATCACACTTAACCTATAAAATCCAACCGGGCATTTTATATATATATATAAAATACAAGGCATTTAATCGTTATCAAAACAATTTCTATTTAACACAAAAAAGTATAAAGATCCATTGAATGTCTTAACATTATTTTATTTATCGAACCATGTTTAAAATATAATTAATCATGTGTGAAGTTTCAATTGACAATTTATTAGAAAAGAAATGTGTTCTCTTTAAAAAAATTGAAATTTCATACAAAACATTAGAGTGACTATAATTATAAATGCTATATAATTATTCATAGAGTGAATAGAAGATATTCAGAATGTGTAGAAGGTAAAAATATCATGAAATAATTAATCTTAAATATTAATGCATGTGAAAGGGGAAATACTACCTCAAAACCACGACGCGATGACAATGCAAACTCCAAAACTAGTGTGGATTTTCCTTCGCTCCTCGACCACCCCATTATGGGTAAAAAATGAACCCTAAACATGAAAATAAAATATAGAGAATCAAAATCAAATCCCCAAATCAAGAACCAAAGTTTCTGGAAACCTGAAATCTCAAGGTATACCCTTAAAAAAAGATAGAGATTACTAGAGGGGGGAATAAGGGAGACCCCCACTGGAAGGGAGTGCCCCAATGAGGTTACAACCAGAGTAGGTGTGCTCTAGAAAGGGGGTCCACCGGTGGGACTGTGCGTGTTTGTGAGGAGGGCGGTGGAGTTTTCAGGTCAGTTGGAGATGTGTCAGAGGTGGAGGAGGCACTGATGGTCGGAGGAGGGTCGGCCCAGGGTGTTGCCACCCGTAGGAGTGCCGAATGAGGGTGTTTCTGGTCGGAGGAGGTCCATACGAGGGTGGTGGGTCCATATACGCTGCATATTAGGGGATTTGGGGTCTCGACCGGAGGCCGGGCAGGAGGAAGATGGCCCGAAGGTGGCAGAGGGAGCTGCATTGGCTGGGAGTAGGAGGTCTCAGGGGGGTGTCATGTTGGGAAACAGGGCCATGTCGGGCTGCTCACCCGCATCAAGGGAGGGATCCGTGGTCTGATCAGGGTGTTGGGGCATGCTGTAAGGAAAGTCGGGGTCCGGGGTGGTGCTACAGGGGAAGGAGGTAGCATCCGAGAGGGCTTGTGGGAAGGAGTGTGAATGGGAGTCAGAGAGTTTGGGGTCTGGGTCACGTCTCACACACAAACAATAGGGGGTGATTCTAATTGGAGTGAAAATATGGAAAAACCCCTAGAAAAAATAATAATAATAATATTGAAAGTAAATGTTAAAATAAATATTATTCTACACAAAACTAGTAATAACAATTCTAAAAATAATAAGAACAGTAATAATAATTAGAAAAATAATTATAATAATAGTATGCAGAATAATAAGAATCATTAGAATAAAAATGTAAATAATAAAAAGATTCATCCATTTTAATGATAATAAAATCGTTAATAACAATAAAAATTTTAAAAGACAAAAATTTAATGATTTTTTAAAATAAAAAAAAATATTATCATTTTCCTAGAATAGACGGTCATGCATTTACCAGGGTGATTCCACGTTGGTTCTGAATTGTTCTCCAGCCGTTCACCCAACGACGTCAACACCAAAAAGAACACATTTTATTATAACACATTGAGATTAATCTGGGACTGAACTCGATACCGAAAAAATATTTAATTGAATAAAATAATAAAATGAAAGACTCACAAAAGTCGAGGTTTGACCATTCTCCCCACTATAGTGCTTTCCGCCCCCAGAAAGCCACAACAACATACATTCGATCGACCAATACCTAAATATTCCACATAAACATGACCCATCCTCTAAATCCAAGGACATTCCATCAACTACTAATGGGAATCAACCTCATTGCCGGAAATATATCATGAGTAGAGGGGAGGCCTGAATGAACTCCCCACCATAAACATTTAGGTAGGATCCAATAATGACTTAAGAGAAAACCCAAAGAGACTCATGGTGGGTCTCCCAATCATAGGGAACCAGCCTAAAATCACCCAAATAGAAATCCAAATTTAACCCAAAACAGGCCTTACCCCAGCTAAAATGAACACAACATGGACATTTAAACTATCAACTCCCTTTTTTCCTATGGATGAATAAAAACCAATACATTTCCCGATTCACATGGGTGGTCCACGCAAGGATACTGACTGGAAACTTGCATCCAAGAAGGCACAATTAATGACATTGTGTGAGGGATAAGTCTATCATTCTCTTTGTGTTCATATGGAATTTACAAAAATGGAGAAACAACAAATGAAATGCTAAAAATATCTCACTGCAACAATAGATGTACAGCCTTAACCAAACTCCAAATCATCCAGGGTTCTTGAATACATATCGGCTTCACTATGAGGCCTTTTGGATAGAGATCTGATGGATGAATCACCTCCTACCTCACAGTTTGGTTCTAATAATCCTAATATGAATCAAACATATTTTTATTTTAAAAAATAATAGAAATAATTTTGAAATGAAAACCATACTGGCATTGAACACCGAAGTTCACTAAAAGACCCATGACATTCACATACATTTCCAAACCCAAAACATGATAAGTAAAACTGTAACAATAAGAGATCCCTTACAATAAAAGTAAAAATACACAAGAATATTTAAACAAAAACCAAACAACACATCACTTATGAGAACATCCTCCATGGCACATTCTAGCAACGCCCCAACAGAATCGTTGTATGTGACTCAAACATCCACAAGCATGATAGGGCTTAGGGGTACTTGGGAACGACAGCCTCTTGTGAACTATATTTCCACAATGATAACACAAGATGATCTATTATTGTTAATAGATTTATGAAAGATCATGAGGCCTTCTGATTCCACAACATGCTCCATAAACATTAGAACACTCCCTCATCTTCTTGATAGAAGTCTCCCCACCACTCCTATGTATTGAAGGATGGAGGCCTACCTTATGAACTCCTACAAATAAGGCTTCAACATGAAGGGATTGCA
Source organism: Viscum album (assembly GCA_963277665.1). NCBI lineage: Eukaryota > Viridiplantae > Streptophyta > Magnoliopsida > Santalales > Viscaceae > Viscum > Viscum album. The sequence goes on from OY728152.1 coordinate 1,888,885,599, forward strand.
TCACCACATTAGAAAAAAAAATATTTTGGATACTGACACCTTCGATTAATGATTGGGATGGAGGCCCGCCTCAAAATTCCGATCCTTCGTGGAATTATATGTGGAATACCATGAATCATAAGGGAGTATCTCAAAAAGCACTGGTTATACTCCAACACTAATTGATCACACTAATAAAAATAATAGATCTACATCCCCTCTTCCACCCTTTATTTCTAAAATAAATACTGAAAAATGAATAAATTCTTGGAATAATCCAATGTAAGTTCTTGATGGGGATTTTTTCGAGAAACTGACTTCCACCACATCCATGGTGAACCTTCAAGAATGAAGTTTGCAAACTTGACCTTCACCGACTCAGGAATCTCAATGAGGTTAGAGTCACTTTAAATCTTTCACATCCACTCCTCTGTTACAGAAGCGTCTACTTGTCCATAAAGGAGAGGTGGATCTAGCTTCTAGAACTCATGCATAGAGTCCTTAGGTTGATCAAGTGCACTATGATCAGCCATCGAATCATCAAGGGGACAACTACTATACAAGATAATTCAATAACCCAATCAAGGAAAACTCAATAATTAAATCCTAAATATAAAACAACTCATATGTGAAAATCTCTAAACACAATAAAACAAGCCGTCATAACATCAAAACTTTCCTCTTTTAAAACATATTTAATTTATAACAAACATGGTCGGTTAAACCCCTTCAATTAGTATTCATTAGATTCTCACTCACATGTATTTTTTTGTTCCACACAGGGCATCCATCCACCATTCCAGACATCCATTCATATTCCAATATACCAAAAGGTGTTTGAGCGTCCATAGGAACACCAAGGAAAAAACAAAACAAATTCGTTTTCCAAAAACAAATCATTAATATCATTTCCTTTAAAACAATCCCCAAATTAAACTTATTATTTCAGACAATCATTTTTAAAAACCAATCTTATCTGATTCATAAATCTTTTAAAAGTTAGAGGTGACCCAAAAAAACTCAAATATAGAACAAGTGTTAGTGAGTGACTTGATCATATAGTTGGCAGCCATATTCCAAACATATCACCGAAATGAAGAGCCTTTTAGGACCGTGCACCTATGTCCACATGGATTTCCAAACCATGCTGGCTCACGAGGACTATTAGCTCAACTCCCCTTGTCGTATCCCAATCAATATAAATTACATAAAAACCCAAAGGAGAAAATTAAACCCAATATGCCATGGAAACATGAGGATCAGAATGTGAAAGAGTATGTGACACTCTTCATGCACCTACCCCCATGTCCTGGAAATATTACTTCATCTACCTTGACAACCCAAATAACAAAGGGATATTTGAAATGTGAGGTCTGGGAAGAGCAGACCTACCTTTAATACCATTTTTGTCATGAACCAACTCAGGTCTACCATGTACCAGCCACCCGACCATATCTGCAGCAAGGCCCAAGAGGTGTTCATAATCCTCCCGGGCTGGTGACAAGCACTTGGGCATCGACAGATTGATGATGGGAATGATTTTTCCAAAGATAAAAAAATTAAATTAGTGGAAATGATAAAGAGAAGCTCAAAAAAACAAGAACTGAACGAAAGTAAAACTAACTGAACTTGATGATTGAACTAACTCCTTGTGAACCCGCAGGCCATTCTCCGACTCTACAATCAAACATCACCCATGGAAAACACACCCAGTCTTGAATCAACACAGGGAATAAAAACAGAAAAGAACTGTATGCGTGATTATTAAAACTCAGTAGGCTATCCCGATATCTATTCCTCAATTCATTACCTTAAAAATAGTAGAAACAACATTTCAAGTGTGGACTACACTTTATAAAAGTATGTTACTCTAAATAGTTTACTTAAATGAAATGTACGAACCATTTTCATAAACCTTTTTTTAAATCTAGATTCCTTTCATTAGTGAAAATGACATTCTCAAAGGGAATGTGATGTTTACATTTTCATACTTGTGAAAAGTGGATAAAAAACTTTCATTTGAAACTTAATTATAGAAAACATAATCAAAAACATCTCACCACTTTCCACGAGAAACAATACACAAAAATACACAATAGCAATCAAAAAATAAGGGAAATGTAGATATACATAATATTACCATATTCATCACTACACGAGACTAAACGAAAAAAGGCATGGGTGAACCGAGGAGATCAATAATAATCCTGAAGAAACAAATACATAAAACATCATCCTTATTGACATGTAATACATGATGAAATCAAAACACTCAAAATGCTCAGCCATCCTTTCTTAGGTAGGCTGAGGGAATATCCCATTGAAATAAACCAAATAAACCCACCTACTATGGGCCACTGGTCCGTACCATAACCTTCCAGTGCGGCAATCATTCTCAAAATATCCTCTTAATATGTCAGATTCCCATGTCTCATGTATTTAGAAATGGTGTGAGCCAACCGATACTAGATGAGCATACATTCAGAGAATATATAATAATAATAATAATAATAATAATAATAATGCACAATCGGTCTCACCTAGAGTCTCCCATGGGACCATTATCATGCCGTAAAATAAAACAATTATAAAAATTTCCAACTAAATAACCCTAACAATGGATCCTGAGAATCCTCAACAAGGACCTACCACCCATTTCATGCAACAGAGGTATGAGAAACACGAAAGAACCCTAATAATGGATTTTGGGAATCCCCAACAAGGACCTCCCACCCATTTCATGCAACGATGGTATGGGAAACACCCGAGGACGGTTTTCTTAATAAACACTTTTGACCAATTTCATGAAACGTCCAAACAAGTCCTTAAACATTCACAAACAAATCATTATATAAAAATGAAAATAATTTTCAAAAATGTTGTCAATAAAACCATTACTACTCAAATAAATTTATAATCATTCTTTATAACATTTACATTACACGTTCAAAACAAGTACAATTTACTCAAAAAATCCAACCGAGCCATATTTCAAAAGTTCACATCAAACTAATTTAAAATCCAAAACCCCTCCCTTTAATTTAAAAACATTTTAATTTTTTTTCACAAAACCCACATTAATCAAAATAAAAAAGCGCTTTCTTAAGGGATGAAAACACACCAAAACACCTTGAAAACTGAAACATATTTATTTATAAATCTCAAACTATTTCGGAATCAATATCAGGAATACACGAAACAAAATTTTTCATGATGTCGATACATTTATATAACTAAATCCACAATTATTTAAATCACATATAACCCATAAAAACCAACCATGAATTTTGTATATATATATAAAATAAATGTCATTAAATCTTTATCAAAACTATTTCTATTTAACCCAAAACAAAGTACAAACATTAATTTCATGTTTTAACACAATTTTAGTTACTGAATCATGTTTATAATATCAAGAATCATGTGTGAATTGTCAATGAACAATTTATTAGACAAGAAATGTGTGCACTTTTTAAAAAAATGAAATTCATTACAAAACATGGGATAAATTATCATTTTTCATGCTATATAATTATTCAGAGAATCAATCGATGATATTTAGAATGTATATAAGGTAAAAATATCATGAAGGAGTGCATATTAAATTAAAAGATAAGTGCAAGGGGAAAGCCAACCTCAAAACAAAGAAGTGATGATAACGTAAACTCATAAAACAGTGCAGAGATTCATTCGCACCTCGAATGAACCTTTGCGTGTCAAAAACGAACTATAATCATGAAAACCAAATGTAGAGACTCAAAACCAAATCAAAAAATTAAGAACCAAAGCTGGGGGAAACCCAGAAATCTAAAGGAAGACCCTTACATAAACAATATAAAGCGTACCAGAGGGGGAATAAAGGAGGCCACCGCTAGAAGAAAGTGTGCCGGCAGGGTTACAGCCAGAGGAGGTGCACTCCAGCAAGGGGGTTCACCAAAGGGGTTGCATACACTGTAGAGGAGGGTGCCAGATGTCGCGAGTCAGCCAGATACACGTCAGATAGGGAGGAGGCAATGTTGGCTGGAGGAGGGGTCGACCAAGGGTGTCGTTGTCCAGATGAGGGCGGTCCAAGGGTGTTTTCGGCTAGAGGAGGACCGGACGAGGGTGGCGACATTGGATACACTGCTTACTAGGGGATCTAGGGTCTCGACCGGAGACGGGGTAGGAGGAAGATGGGCCGGATGTGGCAGAGGGAGCTACACCGGTCGGGAGAAGGAGGTACAAGGGGGGCATCACACTGGGAATCCGGGTCGTTCTGGCCTCCTCGCACAAAGCAACCTAGGAAGGCGGGGTCAGAGCGAGGTGTTGGGGCATGTTGCTAGGGAGGCCGAGGGCTTGAGGGTGCTACAGGGGAAAAGGCAGCATCTGGGAGGGCTTGCGGTGGGGAGTGCGATGGGTATGTATAGAGGTTGGGGTCTCGGTTCCACTGCACGCACTCAAAACATGGGGGCTCTAATTAGCGAGATAATAGGGTAAAAAACCTAGGAAAAATAATAATAATAAATTTAAAATAAAACATAAAATAAAAATTAATCTACACAAAACTAATAATAATAATCCTAATAATAATAATCCTAATAATAATAATAATCGTAATAATAATAACAATAATAATAGTAAGAAGAATAATAAGATTCAATCTAATAAAAATGTAAATAAAAAAATATTCATTCATTTTAATGATAATAAAATCATTAATAATAATAATAAAATTAATAGTTATAAATTAATGTCTGGTTTAATTAAAAAAACTATTTATTTTCATTTTCTAATAACGGATGGTCCCAAAGATGCCAGGGTGATACCACGCGGCTTTCGAATCACGCTCCACCTGTGTGCCCGATGACATCGACACCAAAAAGAGAACATTTTAATATAACTCAGTGAAATTACTCCAGGACTGAACCCGAACCCCCAAAAAATATTTAAAGGCAGAAAAATAATAAAATGAAAGTGTCACATGAGTTGAGGTGTGACAATTCTCCCTACCATAATTGTTTTCTCCCCCAAAAAGCCACCACAATATCAATATGATTGATCAATACCTATGGATTCCACATAAACATGATCCAACCTCTAAATCCAAGGACTTTCCATCAACCACCAATAGAACTCAACCACTTTTCCCAAAATAGACCACCAACATAGGGGATGCTGAAACAGACTCTCCTCCATAAGAATTCAAGTAGGATATGATAACGACTTAAGAGAAAACCCTAAGAGACTCACGGTGGGTCTCCCCACCATAGGGAACCAACCGAAAAACAGTGAAACAGAAATCCAACATGAACCTGAACCGGTCATTACCCCAGGTAAAAGGAACACAACATGAACTTTTAAACCATCAACTCCCTTTTTTTCCTACGGATGAATAAATACCAATACCTCACCTGATTCATGGCTTGTCCATGCAAGGACACTGACTGTAAACTTTCATAAAAAAAGGAATGGTTACTAACATTGCATGAGGGATATGTCCATCACGCTCTGCATGACCAGAGGGAATTTAAAACAATGGAGAAACCTCAAAATAATTATAAAAATATATCACTGCAACAGTAGAGGCACAACCTTAACCAATCATAACAAAATATTTTTGTCTTCCTGAGTACATGTCGACTTCACTCCAATGCCTTTTGGTTAGATCTCTGATGGATTAAGTATCTCCTCCCTCACTATCAGGTTATTATAATCCTAATAAGAAAAATACATCTTTTTATTTCACAAATGAATGAATAGGAATTTGAAATGAAAACCACTCTGGAATTGAAAACCAAAGTTCAATAAAAGACCCACGGCATTCACATTCATTTAAAAAAAACACGATCGATACAAATGTAATGATAAAAAACCCCCATATATTGAATGGAAACATACAGAAGAATATTTAAACAAAAACCTGACAACACATCACTTCTAAGAACTTCTTCTACGATGCTTTCTAGCAATGCCCTGATAGAATCATTGTAAGTGACCCAAATGTCCAAAAAATGATAGGGATTAGGAGTACTTGGTCATGATAGCCTCTTGCGACCCAGATTTCCACAATGATAACACACAAGGATCTCATTTTGTGAATAGGTTGATGAAATATCCCAATGCCTTTTGATTCCACGACTTGATGCATCGACTTTCGATCACTCCCTTATCATCTTGTTGGATGTCTCCCCATCGCTCCTAGGAATTGAAGGAGGGAAGACTACCTTGTACACTCATACCATCATGACTTAAACATGAAGGGCTTGCCTCACCACATCAGCAAATGAATTTAGGTTGGACGTTGACACCTTCGTTTGAAGATCAGGATGGAGGCCCGCCTCGAAATGTTGAGCCTTCAAGGAGTCATCTGTGGCATAACCTTAATTATAAGTGACTATCTCCACAATGAACTGGTAATACTCCAACATTGATCAATCACCCTGTTGTAGATAACACATCATTATCTCCTTTCTCACCCTTTCTTTCTCATAGAAATACTAATGAATGAAAAAATACTTGAAATACTCCCATGTAAGTTATTGATGGGGCTTATTCCAAGACACTGAATTCTGACACATCCATAGTGATGCTTCAAGAATGAAGGTTGTAAACTTGACCTTCAATGACTCAAGAAACTCAACAATGCTTAATTCCCTTTAAATCATTCACATCCACTCCTACACTACAGAAGGGTCTTCATGACCATAATAGAGTGGTGGATCAGTTTTTTGAAACTCAAGCATGAAATCTTAAGGTTGATAAACCGCACTACGATCACCCATCAATGCTTCAAGGGGACAACCACTAGACAAGAGATGTCCCAAACCCAATCAAGGTCAACTCATCAATAAAATCCTCAGGATCAAACACCGCATAGGTGACATGTTCTCTATACAAGAAAACAAGCTTTCATAACATCAAAAATTTCCTCTTTGAAAAAATATTTAATTTAAATCAAACATGTTGGGTTAAAATATTTCCATTGGTATTCCTTAGTGTCTCACTCACATACAAGTTTTCGTGCCACCCTGGGAATCAATCCACCATACAAAAAATCCATTCAAATTCCAACACACCATTATGCATGTGAGAACCCATATGAACACAAATTCCAGAACAAAAAAAACTTCATTTTCTAAAAACAAATCATTCACCCCATTTTGATTAAAACAATCCCTAAATTTAAATTGTCATTTTAGACAACCGTTTTACAAAAATAATTTTTCTGATTCAAACAACATTCTGAAGTTAGAGGAGACCCAAAACAATTTAAATAGGGAACTATTGTCAGTGGATGACTTGACCATATGGTTGGCGACCATATTTCAAACACGTCACCGACACAAAGATCCTTTTCGGACCATTCCCCTATCTTCACATTACTTTATAGGCCATGCGGGATCATGAGGACTATTATCTCAACTCCCCATGTCGTATCCCAATCACAAAACATCCATAAAAACACAAAGAAACTAATTAAACTGGACTTCCCATGGAATCTTAAGAATCAAAATGAGCAACAGTTCACAACGCTCTTCTCGCACCTACCCCTCAAGTCTCGGCAATCCTACACCATCAATATTGGCATCCCAAATAACAAAGGGTTCTATGAAAAGTGAGGTATGCTAAGAGCTGACCTTCCTCTGATACAATTTTGTCACAAACCCACTGAGGTCAATCCTGAACATGTGAACTGAGTCGATCTGTAGAAAGGCCTGAGAGGTGTTCTCGATCCTCCCAGGTTGGCTACAAGCACCTTGGCATCGACAAAGTGACAATGGGATTGATTTCTCCCAAAAAAATAAACTTAGTGGAAATGAAAAAGATCACTACAAAATAAATAAACCTAACCAAACGACTAAAAAATAACTGAAGGAAAATTAAACTAACCTAAATCAATGACCGAACAAACTCCATGTGACCCTAAAGGTCACTCTCCGACTCAAAGATCAAACAACTCTCAACATGAATGCACCCATGCTAGAACCTTCCTAGGGAATATAAACTGGAAAAATATATAGGCGTGAGTATTAAAACTCAGTAGGATAACCTGATATCTATTCCCCAATGCACTAACTTTAAAATTAAAGAAAAACCATTTCAATATTGAAAAAAATTTATAAAAGTATGTTTCTCTAAATATTTTACATAAAAGAAATGTATGAACCATTTCCCTTAACCATTTTCAAATCTAGATTCCTTTCACTAGTGACAATGACATTTTTCAAGGGAAAGTGATGTCTAAATTTTCATACTTCTACAAAGAGGATAAAATAAATTCCTTAGAAAAACATTTCTAGAAAACCTAATAAAAACCAACTCACAACATACCAAGAAAAAAATATACAAAATGCACAATAATAATCTCACAACAAGGGAAATGTAGGTATACATAGGGGTACCATATTCATCACTACATGAGACTAAAAACCAAAAGATATGGGTAAACCTAGATGATCAAGAATAATCAAAAAGACCCCAACATATGATACCTCATCCTCATTGACATGTCACACATGATGAAATCAAAATTCTGAAAATGCTCATCCATCATTTCTCAGGAAGTTCGAGGGCCAATCACATAGCAATAAACCCAATACCTCCACCTACTATGGGCCACTGGTCAGTACCATATCCTACAAGTGTAGTAATAATTCTTAGAATATCCTGTCAATATGAATGATTCCCATGTCTCAAGTATTTAGAAAAGGGGTGAGCCAACCAATGCTAGTCAAGCATCCAATCACAGTATATATAATAATACTAATGCACAACAGGTCTCACCCCTAGTCTCCCATAGGACCATTCCCATGCCTCAAAATAAAAAAATTATAAATAGTTCCAAGCGAAGAACACTATAAATGGATCCCAAGAGTCCCCAACATGGACATCCCACCCATATCATGCTATCGAGGCATGAGAATCAACTGAAGAGGGTTTTCATAATAAATAATTTTTACAAATTTCATGAAATGGCCAAACAGACCTTTAAACATTCACAAACAAAACAATATCTTAAAATGAAAACCCTTTTAAAAAATGGTGGCAAGGAAACTATTACCACTCAAATAAATTTATAAACATTCCTTAAAACATTACCTTCACACATTCAAAACAAAACCAATTTACTCAATAAAAGCCAACTAGGCCATAATTCAACATTTCACATCAAACTGATTTAAAAGCCACAAACACTCCTTTTAATTTAAAACAATTTAAAAAAATTTCACAAACCCCAAATTTATCAACATACACAAGCGCTTTTTATAAAGGGATGAAAACAAACCAAAACACCATGAAAACTAAAACACATTTCATTATAAATCTCAAACCATTTCTGAAACCATATAAGGAATCCCAAAAATAACATTTTGAATGATGCTGCCACATTAATAAATCCAAATCGTCCATTTGTTAAATCACAGCTAACACATAAAAGGCAACCGGGTATTTTTAATATAAATAAAAAACACAAGGCATTCAATATTTATCAAAACAATTTTTATTTTAACACAGAACAATGAATAAACATCAATTGAATGTCTTATCTTTTTTTTTCAGGTGTTGAACCATGTTTAGAATATCACGAATCATATGAGAATTTTGAATGAACAATTTATTAGACAAGAAATTTGTACACTTTTAAAAAAATGAAATTCAACACAAAACATAGTATAGACTATCATTTGTCATGCTATATAATTATTCACCGAATCAATAAATGATATTCAAAATTTATAGAAGATAAAAATATCATGATTTAGTTAATCATAAATTATAAGATATGTGCAAAGGGATATCCTACCTCGAAACTAAGGCGTCATTACAATGCATTATTGGAAACCAGTGCAAAGCTCGAACCTCCCCTTTTCGGTTCAAAAACGAACCCTATGCATGAAAATAAAATGCAGAGAATTAAAAACCCCTAAATAAAGGACCAAAGCTTCTAGAAACCCAAAATCCGAAAGAATACCCTTAAAAATAAGATAGAGCATTCTTGAGAGGGAATAAGAGAGACAACTGGTGAAAGGGAGTGTGTCGGTGAGGTTCTGGTAAGAGGAGGGGTGCTCCAGTAATGGGGTTCACCAGAGGGGTTGTGAATTCCAGAGAGGAGGGCGCTAGAGGTTGCGGGTCAGCTAGAGAAGAATCAGAGAGGGAGGAGGTGCTGTTAGCTAGAGGAGGCGTTGGCCAAGGTTGTTGTCTGCTGGACGAGGGATGGCCAAGGGAGTTTCCAGCTATAGAATGGTCAGTCAACGGTTACAGCGCTGGATACGCTGCTTAGCAGGGGAGCCTAGGTCTTGACCAGAGGCTGGGCAGGAGGAAGACATGCTAGATTTTTTGGAGGGAGTTGTGCTGGCCATGAGCAGGTGGTCCAAGGGGGGTGTCGCGCCGACAAGAAAGGTCATACCAGCCTTCTCGCGCGCAACAACATAGGGAGTCAGGGTCAGAGCGAGGTGCTGGGGCCCGCTGCAATGGATGCCAATGGCTGCTGTGGTTCTACAATGGATGGGGGAGGCATCCGGGAGGGCCTGTGGTGGGGAGCGTGATAGGGAGGCAGAGAGGCTAGGGTTTGGGTTATTCCACCCACACCCAAAATTGGGGAGGGGGGGCTAATTGGATATATAATAGGGAGAAAAAACCTAGGAAAAACAATAATAATAAAATTGAAAACAGAACATAAAATAAAAATAACTCTACAAACAACTAATAATAATAATTCAAAAAATAATAATAATACTAACAATTATAAGAATAATAAAAATAATAAAAGTAAGAATAATAATAAGAACCATAATAATAAACATATAAATAATAAAATCATTCATTCATTTTAATGATAATAAAATATTTAATAACAATAAAATTTTTAAAATGCAATAATTAAAATTTGTTTCAATTAAAAAAATTATTTATTTCCATTTTCTGAGAACGGATGGTCACGCAGTTTCCAGAGCGATGCTGAACTACTTTGGAATTGCGCTCCCCCCATGCACTTATTGACGTCGACACCAAAAGGGATGTTTGTAATATAAGTCAAAAAAATTAATCTGGGACTGAACCCGACCCCCCCCCCCAAAAAAAAAACATTTTAAGGCCGAAAAATAAAAAAATGAAAGAGTCACATGAGTCGTGGTGTGATAGGTTCCATGCATGAGGGTTATGTGTGTAAGGGGTCGATGTGTAATGGTTCCTTTCAAAAGGGTTATCTATGATACATGAGGGTAGTGACCTTTACATGATAGACTCGTATAGGTATGGGTCACTCGATACATATGTATTGCTACCTTCGTGTGGTAATGTTTATTACGTGCACCAATTCCAATCACATATTATGATTTGTAATACCCCTATCAATTTTAAAACACTATTTAATCCAAAAATAAAGGAAATTGATATTTTGTCATAAAAAATACTTAAGGTATATAATTGGTTTATAAAATACAAGTGTCAGCATCATAAATTGGTGATTTTCATGGTTAAATAAAATATGAAATGTTCATTTTAATATCAGATGATTAATGTATAAATAAAATGTTTATTTATTTAATCATTTTGAATATTCATGTTTATAAATCGTTTATGAATGTGAATTTTTTATATTCATTAATTTATGTGATACGTTTATTATTATAAAATTTTTATTCCATGCATTACTTGCCAGGTATGGAAACATAAGATTTAGTTTTTATCTACATTCATATTTGTTTGTAAATAAAGTTATTGATAACCATTCTTTTGAACTATCAAAGTTTCATTTATATATTTCCCTGGATATAGTTTACCGTCTAACCCAAGGGTCAGTCTCAAGGAGGCAGTTTTTTATCTCTATGATTCTCCTAAAATATTTTTATGATTTTATATATTTCAAAATAAGTAAAATTAAACATGATACTATAATTCAAGAAACAAAAGAAAATAAAGATATGAATAAAAGATATATATATGGAAAATAGAAAACAAAAAAAGCGATGAGTGTAACCTCAACACATGAACCTATCTCTTCTAAAACATTTAACAAACATATAGAAGATTACCTCCCACATATGAGAGCTCTAAGAAGCGATGAGTGTAACCTCTTGGAACAAGGTTTTCAAGTTAGTCCTCTATGTATATAGGTAAGAGACCATGAATGAAGAATGAAAATGTAACAAATCCAAAAATAGGTTCATTATCTTTGGTGGCAACTACAAGAATGTCGGATTTGGATTTAGATTTGGTTGGCACAACTAATTTAATTCCTCATATAACTTTTTCATGGTTTTTGTGTTTGGAACAATCTCATCCACTATACTAAAAGCACTTTTGTATTTCAACTTGGTTCGCACTCAGATGATTTAGAGATAGGGGATTTTTTAATGGGTTTAGGTTGATTTTTTTTTTCAGGAAATGGGTCTATTATGCGCCACTTCAAGTAGCACATTAATATAAATACCCAAAGCGCCACTTCATGTGGTGCTTTGTTTTTTTCCCACATGATTACTTATTATATATATTTATAATAAATATATATTTATAATATATTTACATATAAATAATAAATAAATTTTAATATATAAATATGTATTTAAGATTATATTTATAAATACATATATATTTACAATAATAAAAAACTATATATAATATAAATATATTTAAATATAAATAAATCTAAGGAATTTTTATAATTTATTAATAAATATCATTTTATATATATAATAATAATAGTATAAACATTTATAATTAATAAATATAATAGTATAAATAGTTATAATTAATTAATATAATTATATATATATAATTACAAATATATATTTATATAAATATATTTGTGTAAATATATTTATATAAAAAATATATTTATAATTATAAATAATTATAAATACTTATATATTTATTAATAATAAAAAATTATAAAAATATATTTATTTATAAATTATTAACAAATAAATAATTATATATTTACAATTAACACTTATTAATTATTTATAATTATTAATTATTAATACTTATTAATTATACTTCTTCAGTATAAATACTTATTAATTATACTTATTAATTAAAAATCCTTATTAATTATACTTATTAATAAGTATAAATAATTAATGTGTATAAAATAACAAAGCGCCACTTTCTGTGGTGCTTTGTGTTTGTCTTTTTTTGGCCGATTTTGTGTATGTTTTATTTATATAATTAAATAAAAAATATATTTGTAATTTTATAATTATAAACCTATATTTATATATAAATATTTATAATTTTATAAATAATTATATATTTAGAAATATATAATTTTTAAAATATTGATACATATATATTTAAAATTTATTTATAAAAATATTTAATATTTATATGTAAATATATATTTTATATATGTATAACTATATTGTAATTATATTTATACTTATATATTTATAATTATATATTTTTACATATATATACAATTTTAAATCTATAATTACTAATTTTTATTTATATAGTTATCAGTATTAATTTATAAATAAATTTGAAATATTGTTAAACATATAATAAATAGTTGAAAATAAAAAGTATTTCGTAAACAATATTGACTAAAAATAATTTATAAGCATTCAAATCCACCTAATTGAAACTTAAAAATGATTCAAGTAAGTTTTTTTTAATGATTATAAAATATAGTGTATAAGAGCAATATAAATGAAACTTAAAATATGGATTAATCCTATATGAAATAGTTGAAAATAAAAATAATTTCATAAATGATGTTGATTAAAAAATTTATAACCTTTCAAAGGAACCTACTTGTAACTTAAAAATTTTTCATATATGTGACTTTGAAAGCCTATAAAATATAAAATATATGACAAATATAAATGAAACTTAAAACATTGATTAAACATACAATAAATAGTTGAAAATAAAAAGAATTTGGTAAACAATGCTCATCAAAAATAATTTATAAGCTTTCAAATCCACCTATTTGAAGCATAAAAATGTTTCAAGTACGTGACTTTGAGAGAATATAGAATATAAACTATAAGACGAATATAAATGAAACTTAAAATATGGATTAAATATATAATAAATAGTTAAAAATAAAAAGAAATTCATAAACAATGTTGCTCCAAAATAATTTATAAGATTTCAAATTCAACTACATGAAAGATTAAAATGTTTCAAGAATGTGGCTTTTAAAGACTATAAAATATTAACTAAATATAAATGAAACATAAAATATGGATTAAACATATACAAAATATCTAATAAATAATTAGTTAATTAGTAATATATTTATTAATTATATAATTTTTAAATTTTAAATAATTAATATGTTAATTATTAATATAATTATTTATAATATATTATTTAATTAGTTAATTAGTAATATAATTATTAATTATTATTCATCATTATAATTATTAATTATTAATGGTTAATTATTGAGTATTTAATTACTAATTAGTAATTTACATTTATAAATATTTTGAAAAATATATAATTATAAATATAATATTATTTAATATTCAAGTTGTCATGTAAAATATTTTTTGTTTATTATATGTTTATTTTTCATTTCATTTTCCAATAAATTGTTATATCTTTAGTCTGTGTGAAAAATTTTATTTATATTGTACTTGTACTGTAAAATTTATACGCTTCTAATGTCACATACATGAAGCGTAATAATGATACAATTATGAGACTTTGAAAATATATAAATTATTAATAGTTAACTAAAATTAATTTGTATGTACTATATTTTTGATATTCTTGTGATTTTTCATAAATAAAAATTACTTATGATAGTAAATATGTTTTTTAATATATAATACATGACGTCCGAAACATCAATGATGATTCCCCCCGATACCACAACGTGATGTCTGAATCTCACATCCTCTCTACATTCAATGTTCGTGTCGCTCTGGTGTCCTAGCTGTAGGTTCCGCTTTTTTCGGTGCTTATGGTGCCTCCACATGGTGATGTGTAGATGAATAACCAAAACCATGTTAGGAGGAGGTCCCAAAATCATATGAGGTGCCATATGGATCTGATGCTCCTATAAATGGTAGAAATGGGGCACTGAAGAAGGACTCATCGGGAGAGTGGCCACCATAAGCTATGTGACCGCACCCAGATCGATATCCATAGTAATCTATGGAGACATTATCGGTGGTATATAAACATCTCCATGTTGTGAAATATCATCATTCTGCTGGGCCAGATCCTCTCTCTGTGGCGCGGTGACATCTGCATGAGCCACTCTCGGATGTCAATGTCGTCACCTCTACCCCTCCTAATGTGCTCATCTCTATCATCCTGTTAGTAGCAGTGGTGGCAGTGCATCATCCTCAACTGGCTTAGTAGGGACATCGTCATCCTAAGGATATTTAACTGGAGTATATGTATCAGGATATTCTTATGTTTCCTCATCAAAAATACTATCACTTATCAATCAGAGATGATAAAGGATAGCTAACACATCCCGATGAACTACATCATTCTTAATATATGCATCCTCTTGAGGATGCGTGGTACATGAAAGATGACCCATGGAGTTTAACTAGAAATGAATTAACATTCAAATTAATAAAAAAATGAGTTAAACAAAAATAATAACTCTTAGTAAACATACCAACAATTGAATGAAAATCCCATGACCTGTAAGGTGCATGATGGTGTGACGTCGATACCAGTATGCATAATCCCCTTGAATAGATAACTTATTGCATTCCGTGGTATATACAAATGGAATGATAGTAAATCTAGCATGTGTGTCCCACATCTCGATATAAGAATCTTGAAATTACCACTAGTTTTCCATTTGTCTACCTGTAAGCACAATCATATGTAAATCGGTAGGATATTCTGGGGGCATGGGGATATGCTATATGAAAACAAACTGGTGCTTGAACAAGTCTATCTGGTGCCAATCAATGATGAGGATGTGGATGAGTGGCCCCACTGTATCATGATCTCCAACCCTAGCTATTCAGTATGGTGGAAGTGATGCATAGAGATGACCGGTATACGGAGTCCATGAAAACTGAAATGTAAACTCAAAAAATATGCCATATATTAGCATGAAAATGATACTGAGATTGTATTGAAATAACTTAAAATAGTGATATCAAAAAAAAATTGACTATAAGAAAGTATTGACTAACTTACATCAGGTGGAAGAATGGCGTTGAATATCGGTCGGAAGCTATGCACACTATGTCTCAGTGTATGTGCATACTTTTGAGACTAACTACACCTAGTTAAAAAAGATTAATATACAGTAAGTTGATAAAAAAATAATAACAAAAGTATTAAATAAATGAAAGTAATGATGTAGACATACCATTGTCCCCGAGGACATTCCTGAAAAAGTTCTGTTGTATGTGGTGTGATAGCTCGAGGACCGATGCGTGAAAAACACTCCCAGGACCACATTTGTAATAACACCATGCAACCTACCATCTGATGTGAATCTTCCCGACAACCAGTACAAAGTGATCTGTATTGATGTGCTAATACAGTGGACCCCCAACTTTATATAGTCGTCTGATCCATATCCTCAAGTAACAGGAGGTACATCATGTGTACAAAGTGGTAGAGTAGTTGATGCACAAGATGCCTCCGAGCATCCAAAAAATGTATGCACGTGTGTGATTAATAGGTGTCTCCTTGTATGAATCATCAGTAATGATGTTGAAATGAGAATCAAGCCACCTCATACGCAAGTCCAAACCCTGGAGAACACCTCATGCACTGATGATGTCAATGCCTAGAGGCCTCTGTATGACTGTAGCCTAGTCGCCACTATTGTCACCCATAACTACATGTCCATGGATGGGAAACCCCATTATATAGGAGACTTCCTCTAAAGTGATGGTCGTCTCCCCCTTTGGTATATGAAATTTGTGTGTCTCATGCCGCCATCTCTCAACTAATTCAGAAATCAAATGGGGATCAATGGTCATGAATTCTCACACCGTGACTCCATAAAATCATAAAAGAATATGTTATGGACAAATAACTACCAGGGGTGTATCGTTATGGAAATGATGTGCTCTCTGAATAGCAATAAGTCTGATAGGTTGTCACGCCAACACATCGTGTGACACGTGCGTCTCCTGGGAAGATAATAGTGGCTCCTCCATATGAATTTACAAATATTAAAGCAGTAATTTCATATAAGATATGACATTTATCATGTAAGGTATGAAAGTTATCGTATAATGATGTAAAGTAGTAGAAACACATTTTGTGACTTATGTTGTCTCCCGTGTTGGGGTGAAGTCATTCAGAGTTTCCTCTTTTTTGTTTTGTAGCCATTGTAAGTTCATCTTTCATTATAATAGTTTGATAACATTTTTATTTCATAGTTCAAATGGTTTTTTAATGTGAACATTTAAATTCTTAGCACATCTTGAAGAGCTTTAAACAAATAACACCAACTAAAAAAAGGAATCTACCTGTATAAGAAAACATTTCAGCGTGGTGTGCGGTATAATTTAAATCATGTTAATATTGACAGTTTGGATTGTTTTTGAATGTATATAATAATTTTTATTTATGTAATTAAATTAACCAGTATTTTAAATGTGTATAATATATACATACATTTCCTAAAAGGATACCTATATAGAAATATGACAAATATGATTATAAATGGTTATAATGATAAAAATGATTACATGTACAAACTTTAACAGCAATAGATAGAGTACATGATTCATTTCAACAATTAGAGGGTTTCCCTATGTGTCATGGACAACGTGTCTTCGTATGACCTTCCCAGTGGCATATTATACACCTTCGTCCAGCTGGTTGTTCACTTGGACAATCCATCTCATTTTGAATATGAGTTGACTATGGCCTCCTATTAGGTCGAAGTCTAGTGTAGTTCAGTAGAAGCGTGGGTGCTCCATCAGACAACCAAAAATTCTTAATATTCCCCGACTGGCATCCACAGAGTATTATAGAAAGAGTTGATTCTCTCGAGATGATAAGCTAAATCAATGAAATACTCCCAAAATACATGTACGTAAGCACATACTGCAATCACATGGCCGTAAGGATATCTCAGTGCCTGAAACTTGCCACATTCAAAGTAACACTTCTCCTGTAAAACTACTCTCACACGACCATTGCTACACACCATAGAATCACCGAGCTTAGAAACCTCAAATTACTGCTCTGGAAAATTAAATGTAGTTACATGGTAAGTTTCAGCCTCCTAAAGAACCATATCTAGCTTGCTCTGGAAATGGTGTCCATATCACATCCCTCTATTCAAGCCCTCTTCAGCCTGATTTCCTCATTCCTGAAAGTAATTTACACTATGATAGAAGGTCTCTTGTACCAAAAATGTAATTTAGATTTATAACATTATAGTAATATTATATTAGAATTGTATCTCGTCTGAGTAACATATAATCAAATATTCATATTTACCTGTGATAGGTAATTTTCGAACTCCCTTGAAAACTCCATTTATATATTCTACAATGTTGGACATCGTATGACCATATCTCCTCCCATCATCATATTCCAATAACCATTTCAACTTTGGAATTAACATCATGTAATCAAAAAATTCTGGATTCACTAGATGAATATCATAAAGACGCTCTTCAATCCGTTGTTATTGAGGCTCATATTCTATCAAACAAGAACTCATGTCAACAGATATAAAAATTACTATGACAAAAAATTTAAATCACCAAAATATGTTCATATTAATTTTTATGATTTCTTTCATCATTAACTTATTTTTGAGCTTCTTTGACAAATTTCATGGAATGTGTCGAATACAGTATCAATGATGAAATAGGGTGGTCTCCACGTAAGACCCTTAGACTATACCACCTCCTTGATTGCATGGTGTTGATCTAAAATAAGACAAATCCCTTAGGCATCTGTAACAAACTCTTAGATACATGCTAAAAACCATATCACTGATTAGAAGTTAAATTTCTCCACAATTCCAAATGCCAATGGTAGAGGGGATCGATTTCCATCATGTGTGGTGGAAATCAATAAAGTTCTTTTATATTTTACATATAGAAATGTTCCATAAATCTATATAAACTTCTTGCAATGTCTAAAAGCTACCACAAATGGTAAAAATGTCCAAAATAATCTATCAAAAAAACCATTGAAATATCATCTTGGTTGTGTTGGTTAACATATTCAGCAGAATGTAACTGATATACCACTTGATTATTGTGGAGTAAAAGATTCAAAAGTTGTGGTAAAACTCGATAAGATTCTTCTGAATCACCATACACTTTTAAAATTGCCTTTTTTCGTTCCTCCCATGCATTCTAATAAGAGATTTGATACCCAAAAAGTTGTTTGATTCGCTCTATCACCAGAACCACATGAACGTCTTGTCATGCTCTAATCATTTCAACAATAATAGTAGAAACAAACTTAAAATCTAACAAAGAGTATTCCTGTGACAATCTTGGGTTCACCCAGCTGTGTAGAGTAAATCTAGTGACGCACTATATGTGAAAAGTTTTATCAATTATAGCTCGCATACGCATTTGACAGTTTGATTCATATTTGTCCCAATGAATCAAATAGTAATACTTCTTTGACTCTTCTACAACATAAGTTTAATGTCTTTCGACGTGATATTGTTTTATCATATTTTCATTTCTTTTTTGCTATAAAAATATCTTCCAATATTCATAAAATTGTCATTTTACACTCGATTTGTGCCACCAATGATTCCTGGAAATTCTAAACTCGGAGTAATAACATACCAATCAAATTATGGAAAGAGATTAATTCCTTCAGTGCACCATGAATCTAATAGTGGAAGATGGTTCAATAGTCGGTTGAACCTCACATGAGTGGTAACAGATTGTTCTTCTATATGCTAATATTCTTCTTCAACTTCCTCTTCATCTTCTTCTTTGAAATTTTCATCATCCTCAAAATCATCGACCAATGCATCTAATGTATGTGGAGGACTATCAATTGAAACTATGGCCTAGGGAAATGATGGAACAACTACTGATGCTAATGGAACTTCTTGATGTGTCGGAGAATATGTCATAGTCTCATAAAATTGAGACTATCCAATTTCCAATGTCAATGGAAATTCCATTATAAATATAGATAAATAAAATTCCATCATTTTATTCTCATGTAGATACATAACCAATGAAAATAAATATTACTAATATTCATCATCATTTATCAGATAGGCCACATGCCAAAAACAATCTATATAATGAATATTTCTGAATTTTATGGACTCTATAACTTGATTCCTCTCCAGTTTTAACGTTCAATGAATTTTCATTTGCACAACATCCAAATCATTACATCCTCCAAGTATCACAACAACTTCTTGATGTATACTATAACTACATCCTTGTTCTGTCTCCACTATTTGACCATTGAAATAAATATAATAAGACATCTTTTTTATCTAAAATAAACCATAATTATAAAATAAATATGATTAGAGAATGAAATTATGTATGCATTCTTCTAGTAATTCATGTTGGAATCCTAATCCCTCAACCAAATCAATATGTTCAAACCATATTGATGTGTAACTCTTTATACAACCCACAAGTTTATGTTTATTTCCCAAAAATAGAAGTCAAACATATTCATACATATCCACATGCATTATATGCATGAGGTACATGAACATGTCATGTAAAATCATAGAGTTATATGAAATTGAAAAACATCACATGAGTAAGCCTAGAGTGACAGATAGCCAACCCCATTCACTTTCCTAGACAAGGTAAACCTCCAGGAAAGTGGGTGGTCCGACTCAATGCCCCTCTACATGGGGATACTTTACTCAAGAAAGTAGTCATTTCATGACAAATCTAACACTTAATATACAAAAAATATATTCAAATACTAATTTCAAGTACATAACATCAATTACAAACTATCGACAAGGTAGATGGAAAACTAAATTCATTATCATACATAGAATGTAATGCAAGGGTATATTCTAGAAGCAATGTATAACTACTTCACTAATTAATATAATTACATCACTAATTAATATAACTACTTCTTTAATTAATATAACTACTTCGCTAATTAATACAATTACTTCTCTAATTAATGTAACTACGTCATTAATTAATTATCTAGTTATATTTAATTAATTACCTAGTTAGATTTATGTAATTTCTTATTTAGATTTATGTATTTCCCTATTATATTTATGTAGTTTCCTAGTTAGATTTATGTAACTGGCAATCACATTTAATTAAGGGACTAATGAAAATTAGTTAAGTTCCTAATCACATTTAATTAAGTTCCTAATCACATTAAATTATTTGCCTAAATATGATTAGTTATGTTCTTAATTATAATTAATTAAGTGCATAATTAGAGTTAATTAATTCCCTAATAAGAAATAATTAATTCCCTAATCAGAGTTAATTAATTGCATAATCACATTTCATTAATTCCCTAATCACATTTCATTAATTGCCTAATCACATTTAATAAAATGCCTAATCAGAGTTAATTATGTTCCAAATCACATTTAATTAAGTTACTAATCATAGTTAATTAAGTTCCTAATCAAAGTAAATTAAGTGTCTAATCACAGTTAATTATGTGTCTAATCACATTTAATTAGGTTCCTAATCACAGTTAATGATGTGGCTAATCACATTTAATGAACTGCCTAATCACAGTTAATTAAGTGCCTAATCAAATTTAATTATGTTCATAATCACAATTAATTAAGTGCCTAATCATAGTTAATAAAGTGCCTAATCAAAAATAATTAAGTGCATAATCATAGTTAATTAGTTTCCTAATCACAATTAATTAGTTTTCTAATCACATTTAATTGGTAGCCTAAGGATAATAAATTAAGTGTCTATGGATAATTAATTAAGTTCCTAAAGATAATTAATTAACTCCTTAATGATAATTAATTAATTTCTTTACCATAATTAATTAATTACTTACTGAGAATTAATTAATTTCTTATAATTAATTAATTACCTACTAATAATTAATTAATTACCTAGTAATAATTAATTATATATTTTAATACATTTAAAAAAACTATTACTATTTATAAATATAATAAAACAATTAAAAACTACTTTTATGATTTAAAAAATTATTTAAATATATCCAAATATTAAATAAATTTAAAATAAGGATTACCTCAAATTTGTGGAGAGGTGGCTATGTGGCAGAGCAATAGAAGTAGAGAGATAGAGAGACAAAGTAGAGAGAGAGTGCGAGGATGTAATGGGAAGTGGAGAAGTGGGGGGGGGGGGATTTTATAGGCCTCCCCAAGCCTCGAAACCACTTGAAGTGGCGCCAAGAGGATAATCCCAAAAAGATCAGCACCACTTGATGTAGCTCTTTGACCCATTTCCCAAATTAAGTATACCCTAAACCCATTTTATTAAAAAACCCTATATAGAAAAATTTTCCTTTATACTCCCTTCAACCCTGACTTTAGTTGTCTTTATATCTCTTCAGACTCAAGCAGCATTGGTGTTTTCTTCTATGAGTATCAGTGACGAATATATCCAGGTTTGGTCATCCCAAAAAATTATCATTCGTATGTAAGATAATTATCTTACGTGAGTACCATTTTATCAAATGCGAGTGACATATTATCCTATGAAACACCATTGTTCTGGAGGGAGCATAAGATAATTTCTCCATCCAACATAAATATTTATTTGACACAAATGTGGATAACTTCTTGGATTTAAAATAACAATAGTGAGAAAATATCTTACTCACACCTCCAAACACATATCATATGCTGATACTTTTCTGCTGGATCAATGTTGTACAAGATAAAATACAAAAAAAAGTAAGGTAGAATAATATAAATGAAAACAAATTATATTATTAATAAATCAAAAATATAATTTAAAATTTAAAAATATAGGGAAATTTAATTAATGAAGATTTAAATTAAAATATAATTAATTAAAGATTGAAGGAAACATAATAATAAAGGGATTAAAAATGTAAAAATGAATGTTTTATGTTAAAACATTTGAAATTAATATTTAATATGTAATTAAATAACAAAAGAAACATAAATTGAAACAATAAAAAATTAATGATTTAAACATAAGAAACAATCAATTTAATAAATAATTCATAAATTTTATAATCAAACAACAAAATGAATACAAGACTATAATTAAGAAAAAATACAAATAATTAAGCATTAAAAATGTGGATTTAAAAAAAAGAGATATGGTAAAACACATAACAAAACATCACATCAATTTTCCCTACACATGAGATGTTGATTATAATTAAGTAATCAATTAGTCACATTTAATAGAAGAAAATGAATATCAAAATGGAAAATCTAAAATTCCACTAAGATTTTTTTTTCAAAGTGATTTTTCATAATGGATCCTCATGAGTAGTGAAATATGAATTTTCTTATTCAGTTCTAATCAGTTTCTTTTTTCCAAAAAAAATTCAATTAAAAAAATTAATGAGAATTTAACAGACATCAATTTTCATCAAACAACATGTCTATATTTCCTTTTACCATTAGGTAAACAAACTTACATAATTTAATAAGGAATAATAAATACACTGACCATTGGATGAGGTGGATTATGAATTTATTTTCAGAATAAATAACTCATCCAATATATTAATGAATAAATAATGAAAATAATGAAGGAATAAGTTCAACATGGATTATGATTTTTATTTCAAAATCCATTTGGATGAATATCATATGAGATAAATTCAAATTAAAAAGTTTAATGTAAATATTACTCATATGACATTATCTCAAGATTTTACCATAAACAATTTTTTTTCAAGAGGATAAGAAAAAAAATTCAGTCAATTAAATCCAAGAGTTAGTAGAAATTAATCTCCTCAAAGTGGAATCAAAACCCTCAAATCGTAGAAAAATTTTCATCCAATGAAAATTCCTATGTGACACACAAATACTGAAATTTTTTAAAAAAAATTAAGGGGTTTTTATGGGAGCACATTGGAACAAGGTTTAGCACAAATTATGTCACCCACACACTTAAAACATGAAAATGTTCTCATTGTTGAATACTACGATGGGAGGAAACAATTTAACATAGTATATTATAAATTATATTCAATTTATTAGTGAATGAGCCATATTTGATCATCATAAGATAGCTCAAAAATTATTTTTACACAAAAAAAAATCACAACATATAAATGTACACCTATTGATAAATACATAGAAAATAAAGCACAAAAACCGAGAATTTTTGATATATTTCATGCTACACATTGAATTTCAAAAAGTTTGTTCAATAAGGTACGAAGGAGAACATGAATGTAAATATATACAGTATTTAAAAACCACCCCATTTTGAATTTAAGTAAGTAACCCTAGTGTAAGATCCTATATTTTTTTATGTATGACTCTCTCTGTTTTTTTCATTAATATTTTATTTAGGTTTTATTTTCATTGTTAATGTCTATCTTTTGAATAAACATAGACTTCAGTTGTAAGGAAACATGATAAGGACTAGAGAGTATCCATGAGTAGATATTTGTTTTATATAATGACACAAAGATCATGGATTTATGCTTGTTTTATTTAATAGATTTGGGATATAAGTGGGATTAGTGTTTCATGGGTTCATGGTGAGTTGAGAAACTTTTAAAGAGGTTCAATTTGTTTAAATAAAAAATGGTATGAAAAATAAACTACAAAACATTTACATTCTAGGTAAAGGAATTACATGTCATGTAATTGTATTATGTTTTTATTAATATAAATCTGAAGTGATGGGTTTTTTGGTGCATTCCAATAAAAAATTTACATGATGTGTAACAACAGTACGTGCCATGTAAATGCCTGACCTACTATCTTAAACATGCTATGTGGCTTAATTGTCATTTGTTTCAGCTTCATCCCTTCTTTTTTGACCTTAGGGATTTTTCAATTTTATTTTGGGGTGCCAACATCCCTTCTTGACATCCCTTTATGTGGGAGGAATCCCTGTTAAATCTTTTTAGTTAGGTTATTTCCTTCTCTCCATTCTTCTCCTACAGATGCGGTGAAATCCATTGACCAATTGCATTGTTAGTTTTAATATTGATTATTTTTGATATAGGAACATCTTTCAAATCATCTACACCTTATTAATCCTGGGTGTTAGATTTTGGATGTGTTATTGGATCATTGATTAAAGGTAGGGGTCTAAATCGTAACCCTATAGTTTGATAATTTCCATGTTTACGTAATATTATCATTGTTCCTTCATTGTGTGAACTCAAATTAATTAAATAAACAAATGGATATAATCCTTGAAGTTCTTTGGTTTCAAATTTATTTTAAATTGGAACATGGCTACCCCATGGGGTGAGCGAACCATGATTATAGTTTAATTGGTAAATGACTTAAATTATGTTTAGCATGACATGTGATGTAGGGAGGTTTATTGTTATAGAATCCAAAAAGTGTGGCTTATTTCTTATTGATATAATTGTTAATAAATTTTGAATTAAATTGAAAGTGGATTATGAATGAAGAATCGTAATTCACATAATTAACCATTTATATTTTTGATGTGATATTGTGATATCAATTCTATATGACAAAGGTCATGTTCCATGTTTTAATGCTTATATATAAGGATCAGCCCTAGAACATGCAATTTTTTTTGTTTTAATGATAATATTGAGTGGGATCGGCCTAGTCCTATGTTGTAATGCCTATAGATAGAAGATTATTCCTAGTACCATGATGTATGGCTTATAGGGACTTGTATTGGATGTTGTAATGATTATAGGGATTTGACTGGATTGTTGTAACTATACCATGGTTATATAGTTATGGTTGGCAATGTCATAAGACATGATTAGAGATATTCTGACATGGTTCCGAAGAAGGTTATTTTACCTTGGTTTTATGGTTGTTGTTTTCATTGTCGTAAGATATGCTTATAGATATCCCTGCATAGATATGAAGTAGGTTTTGGTTATATTTTATTAATTATTAAATTAATTTGTAGACATGGTTATCGCTTTTGTAATGCCCCAAACCTAGTTACCCAGAGCCGGTTCATTATTTTAATACATTGGAATGATTACAAGGAATCAAGTCCCGAAGGACCAATCTGTTTAGCAGTCTTGGAAAATAGATTACATATATTATATTTACATTACAATTTGAAGTATAAAACACAACATAGATAGTTATTTGAGAATTCCATTTTTCCCTTCAGCTTAACCCTACATATCAATCATAATACACTTCTTGGAATCCTACGAAAATAAAACATAAGAAAGGGGTGATATCAGATTCACAATAAGGGTAAATAATTTAGTGGAAGCTATAAACTTTTAAGGAAAGATGTCTAATAAAAACAACAGCCTTTTAAACATAAACATGTACATAATTTGGTAAAAATAAATGAAACATTACCATATAAACATGCACATGGATATTTACTTGTCAAATAATCACATGTAATAACTAATTTCACAATGAGGGAATGACTAATACTGGGCATCATTACCACATAGTCAAGACCTCATGCCAAGAATATAAATAAATGTTTTGTCATGGACTTGTGCCAAGACACTAGTTTGTCTCATGAGACCTACTGATGCATCGAGGAGCTATAGCAGGCTCCACCCGTCACTTACTAAGTCCACTGCATTCCTCATATGAAAAAGTTGAATCATAACATTAAAATATGTATTAAAACTAGCATACGAAATGTCATTAAATTAACCATAATCCATGAATGGTATAAAAATAAAACATCCACAGTCATACATAACATAACTCATTCAATAAAATATGGATGATTTTATTCTAATAAATCAACCTCAATCAAAAATAATATCCAGTAAAGGATGCTGACATAGTTGAAAATGATGAGTAAATTGTTTTGAGAGAAATATCCTTTTTGTAAAATCATTTAAAAGTCACACATTTATAAAATAAGTAATTTAAAAGGTATTTTTCAATCAAAGTGTCCCAAACAACTTTGAATATTTTTAAAGTAATTATCATTTCAAAACATTCATGTCCAAATAAATAAATCCTTAAAATCATTTTGAAAACATGGACATTAATTGAAAAGATTTAAAAATATAAACCATTAAAACATTTAAAATTATAATCTTGATTAAGACTACCTTTTACAAATCCTTAAAATATTCATTTTGAAATCATTTTTATGAAAAATTGACATGGTTGATAAAAATTTCCATCTAAATACTTACACATAAACAATCTCAGATAATAATGAGATTGAGGAATTAACCCTTACCTTGCACGTTCCATTAGTTGAGGTTACATTTAACATCCTGAATGAAGATCGTAGTATGTTATTAAATTATACCAGAACCATATTAATATTTATTATATCATACATGATTCATTTATGACTTTATACTACCCATTTAATAATAGTTTCCATGTTAAATTAACATTTCAGGTAATAATCGCTTTCGTGTTTTAACTTGTTACTCTTGATTGTGTCACTTAGACCAAGATTTAAATACTTCCATAATATAAAAAATGATTTATATATCATATATATTTATAATATTAGATTTTATAATAGACATATATATGAAATTAAAAACACTGTTTATGTAGAAAGGTAGTCCAGACGTATGCATAAACGCTGTTTCTGTTTTCATATCGTGTTGAACAGAACTAAGTGAATAAGATATATGTAAGTACATATATATATATCTCCAGTAGCATTATTATGTCATAAATTACATACTTATTAGTAATATATATATTTTTATAATTTTCCATGAATGGTGATCGTGGAAATAAATCTCATCGCGTCGTGGAGAAGGTAATCCGTACGTACGAATGAGAGACAATATCATTTCCATAAAGGTGAGTAATTGGATGGTATAATAATTTTTCAGAGACATTATCATGTTATTTTTATTATTTATATACAAATTACTCATCATTATATCAATCCAAATAACATAGTGTTGAATAACAAATTACACCACGGCGTGGAGACGGTAAGCCGTATGTACGCACGCATGGTGACATTATCATTCATAAGATGGACAGAATAATGAATCAAGTTGTGAAATATTTATAATAACATCAAAGTATATAGAATATACTGGAGTTATTATTTTATAATGGAAATAACAATGAATGAAGAAGTGGAAGAATAAAATAATTTTAAAGAGGGTGGTGAAATTATTACCTCTTCTTCGGGTTCTTCCTTTTAATTTCATCAAAATTGATCCTTATGTTGGCTTTATGACTAAATAAGTGCCTCTAGGATGAAGTGAGTATAGTTGAGAGAGTATTGGGGTAGATTTTGGCAAAGACAAATGGCTTTGGATGTGTGAATTTGAGAGAAGGTGAAGTGCCCTTTTATACGAGGGGTGAGGGGAACCTTTGGAAAAACTTTAAATATTATTTTATAATAAATTCATATTCGATTTATAATGTCTCAAAAATGTATTATTTAAATTATATGGTGTATATGGGTCTAAAAACACTCAAAGAATAGGTTTCAGACAAGTTTAGGTTAAAATTTTACCATATCATTTAGATTTAACTTTAAGTTAAATAATTTAACTTTTACCTTGTCTTCTTGTATTCATACACTAAATGGTTAATAAACTTACTATATATTTCCAATAGAACCCCATTTGGTTCATTAATGTCATATATATTATTATATAAGTCTTTCTGCTGAACCTTAGATTTGTAGGACCATTATATCCATTAATAATATAATATTTGTTTTAAAAACTAATTTTTGTCTATTTTGACACTATTTGGTATTTGTTTTTTGTTAAAATAATAACAACATTATTAAATCAAACAAAATATATTGAATCAATAATATCATGTCATATTAAACTATAATATTCTTGGATGTCATAAAAACTTTTAAATTATATTTATTTTAATATTCATAATACCATTTATTTGATTCATTAATTAATAAGGTAATTACTGCATCATCATTGTGTCATCAATAAATTTAATTATTTAATCTCTAAAAATTATAAATAAAATACCATTAATGTATTAAATCTTTTAATCTCTCTAATGAATATTTTTAGTCGAATCTATCTTATGTATAACCCTTTATTAAAAATGTTTTAGTCATTAAACTTTGATTTTAACTCTTTTAACTCTTATTTAAATAAAATAATAATAAATGTCTTAATCTAATCCAAATGGACCTAAAGGGTCATATTTTATTTTTAAGGTTGTTGTTTTACTAATTATTATTATCCAATAGAATGAGGACATTTTTAGGGTAATAGTAGTATCATTTTTACCCTTAATTATCCTATTTACTTTTAACCATGGTAGATAAAAGTAAAAAGTTACTGTTCACCAAATATAATTTTTATCTTATTGAACAAAATTTTAATCCTTGATATTAACCGAGTCTCTCTTATTTTAGAATTTCAACTCACAAAAGAGGTAAAATTTAGTTTTATGTAAATTTTCAAATGCTCCTAGGGGGTGGGTAAAAGACGGTAAAAGTTCGATAAAATTTTTATATATCTAAAATTATTATAAATTGACTCAAATTAATTACAATGAACATATATAGGTATTATGTATCTATTTTTACCTAAAATAAATTTAAAGAAAATAAATAATTATTTAAATAAATATTCAGTTTTAAACGATAACTGAGTGTTTTTTCACTTTTCATCAAAAATTGAACAATTTCAGAAAAATACCAATACATCACTCTAGTATAATTCAGATATTAAAATTCCAAAAATGAAGTCTATTTTACCAAATTCAAAACATAAAAGTTTTATTTATTAATTTAAAATTAATTCTCGTAGTCAAAACAAATAGAGTGTTTCTAAGAAACAGTAACTATCAAAAGATTGACACTTGTTTATATATACTTTCAAAGTGAAATTAATTCTAATGACCAAAATTGGATGAAAGGGTAAAAATATAATCTAATTATACTTACAAAACATTAAAATGTATAATTCAACACCATAAATTATTTTGATTTAAAAAGTTTTTTTCAGTTAAAATATAGTATTTTCACTATTCACCAAAATATGAAAGTTATAAGAAAAACACCAATTTTTTTTTCAAACTAAATTCTTATGTCCCAATTCTAAAGAATAAGTTTATTTTGTAAAATTAAATATATAAATGTTTCAAATATTGTATTTAAAAAGGGTTATCCATTAAAAGGTGGTAAAATTGCATTTTTTTTGAAAAATAATTCTTTTATCTGAAAAAATGTATTTGTTCTTACATTATGACTAAAAAACTCATAATATGGATTCAAAAATTATAATAATTATATAAAGCTCAAAATTCAGTGAATACTATTCATAACTGCTTTTGAACGGTTAGTTTGGTAAGTTGTGGTGCGCTTGAACTCGGTGTTGTGTGTAGTGGAAGTTATTGAATTACATTGAAGAAATAACGTACATTGAAATCTTGGGGTGTTACATTCTTCCATCCTTTAATAAATTGCGTCCTCATAATTGGAAATTTTTCTTCAAAAATAAAAGGTTGAAAATAGAAAATACGTTTGGGAAAACCTACATCAGAAATTAGGTTAATAAAATTTAGTATTAATAAGAGTAAAATGTAAATGAAAGGGTCACCACAAAATTATGATCTCGATTAGAGGAACAGTGGTGGCAATTAGAAGCATATAATTAGAGGAAAAAAATAAATATTTATAGGTAGTTATTGAGGTTATCAATCACAAACAAGTGTAAAATTGAGGCCCATAAATTCATTAATCTATGAGGATTTAAAATACAATCGGTTCATCAATACATATGGTATTAGGATAACACATTTTTGGTTTTAAGATCCCTTAACTAATGTATAAGAATTAATTTATTCATATAATAAAAGAAGAAGAAAAATATATACTTGACCAATAGAGTCACATCCTTTAATTAATTTCTTCCACAAACTCATCTTTCACTCTAAAAGATAATATACCTTAAAAATAATATTATATTTATCCTATTCATAGAGGGTTCAAAAAAATGAATTTATAATTCATCCACCAGATTTTTATTTTAAAAAAAGACTACATTATTCAATCCAGGACATCACATGGGCCAGTGGTAGTTGATACACCTTTGTAGCCCTTTGGTTGTTGGTTCACGTCTTGTGGCCTTTCCGGAAGTGACGATTGGCCGTACAAACTCCAGGTTATCCTTTTATGGAAATTCAAAAATAATCTTAAACTAGAATTATCCAAAATACTTCTGTCCAATCTCACAGTCCAAAATTTATAAGGAAGGTAAACATAAGGAAGATCCCTTTTTCCGCGTAATAACATGTGAACACCTTCATCATATATTCTTTAAAAACACTACAACATCATGAATTACCATAAAACCTTATTGATTACATTCATGATCCCTTATTCCTTATAGAATACTGGATATACTCCTTCTATCCAAAAAATGTTGTGAACTCCAACAATGATGGAATATAAAAATTATTAATCAGTTTTAATGCAGTCAAGAATATCCAATATAATTTATCCAAATCAATCATGTATTATTCCAAAATCACTACCTCGGTATCAGAACCATATTATGGTTTATCTTCCTCTTAGCCATATGTTTTCTAAAAATTTAACCTGCTATTGAGTCACTTTTCTTGGTTTCACACAATCTAAAGTCCTTAATGAAATAATACTATAGTTCAATACTTATATACAACATAATTATTATAACCAGTACATTGTTGATACAACACTCAAATGACATAACTCTCTAATAACAACATAAAGAACTCTAATCATTCCTCCTCATCATAGGTAGTATCATAACTTTATTATTATCCAATAGCATCATTTAGGGCATACTCTGATGATTTGGACATTGGTTCGCGTAGTGTCCCAACTCCTTGCAGATGAAGCATTGTACATTTGAAACCTTTTTCATACCCTTGTAGTCACGTACTTGGTGTCCTTTTTCTCCACACTTGTAACAAACTCCCACTCCCTTCAGGAAAGTTCCAGGGGGTTTCTTCCCAAAGTTATCACATATTGTAAAATTATTCTTTTCCCTCTTCCCTTTATCCATCCTTCTCTCTTCCATACTTTTATTATCTTGGTTCCCATCAAATATATAGGATTGCGATAATTTGTTACATATCTTATTAACATGTGATACTATTTCTTGATATGCTGAGAAAACATGGGAGAATATTTCCTTTCAAAATGTTGGCTTAATACCGTGAATGATATGATACTTATTACTCTTTGGATCATACGTATTATTGGAGTTCACATTATTTCTACTGGGCACCATTTCTATACAATGGCATACACTAGATTAGTTTATGAATTGCAATACATAAATCCAAACTTCTAAAACACTTAACATAAATTGAATAGTTTATAGATATAAACCATAATCATAAAATTGTTTTCTTTGAGGAATTATATACTCATAAGACCTTCATAATGGTTTGTAAATAAAATTTGAATTATCTTAAGAATATCCCCCGGGAGTGTCGTAACCAAGAGTGCAGTAAGGCCCGTTGTCGTGCACCAGTTCCCGTTCGAGTCTAGCTCAAAGTAGTGTTTTTGGGTTTTACCCTTAGGTACATCTGTGCCAAAGCCGCCTCTACTTGGTCATATCCAGACAAGGATGTATTTCTTGGAAAACTCACAAAATCTCTACAATACCAAAATTCTAGGATGTTCTTCTATACTAATCCTCAAAGTCTATATTAGGGCTATGTGATCTAATCAGAGTTTATCTAAATTTAGTTTCCAATGTTATTGATAAACATCCTCTAATACCAACTGTAATTCCCCGACCCCGGTTACCTAGAGTTGGTGCATTATTTTAATACATTGGCACGTTTACAAGGAATCAAGTCCCGAAGGACCGATCAGTTTAGAAGTCTTGGAAAATAGATTACATGCATTAACTTTACATTACAATTTGAAGCATAAAACACATCATAGACAGTTCTTTGAGAATTCCATTTTTTTTCCTTTAGCTTAACCCTACATATTAATCATAATACACTTCTTGAAATTCCAGTAAAATAAAACATATGAAAGGGTTTAGCTCAAATGCTCAGTATGGGTAAATAATTTAGTGGAAGATATAAACTTTTAAGGAAAAATGTGTAATAAAAACAAAAACATTTTAAACATAAACATGAACATAATATGGTTAAAATAAATTAAAAATTACCATATAAACATGCACATGGATATTCTACTAGTCTAATAATCACATGTAATAACTAATTTCACAATGAGAGAATGCCTAATACCGGACATCATTACCACATAGTCAAGGCCTCGTGCCAAGAATACAAATAATTTTTTTTCAAGGCCTTGTTCCAAGACACTAGATTGTCTCATGAGACCTACCTATGCATCGAGGAGCTATAGAGGGCTTCACCTGTAACTTACTAAATCCATCGCATTCCTCATATGAAAAAGTAGAAACATAACATAAACATTAGTATTAAAACTAGCATACAAAATGTCATTACTTTAAACATAAACCATGAATGGTATAAAAATATAACATCCACAGTCATACATATCATAACCCATTCAACAAAACATGGAATATTGTAAATTAATAAATCAACCTAAATCAAAAATAATTTCCAGTAAAGGATGCTGACATAGTTGAAAATGATGAGTGAAACTTTTTGAGAGAAATATCATTTTTGTAAAATCATTTAAAAGTCACACATTTATAAATGAAGTAATTTAAAAGATATTTCTGAATAAAAGTGTCCCATACCACTTTGAAACTTTTGAAAAGAATTATCATTTCAAAACATTCATGTCCATATAAATAAATCCTTAAAATCATCTGGAAAACATGGACATTAATTAAAAATATTTTGAATGATAAATCTTTAAAACATTTAAAATTATGATCTTGATAAAGATTAACTTTCAAAAATCCTTAAAATATTCATTTTGAAATGAGTTTTATGAAAAAATGGACATGGATGATAAAAATTTCCCAGTAAATACTTACACATAATCAATCCTGGATAATAAAGAGATTGAGGAATTAAACCTTACCTTGCACATTCCATTAGTCGAGGGTATGTTTAACCTCATGTATGAAGATTTTTACTATGATATTAAATTCTACCAGAACCATATTAATATTTATGATATCATACAAGATTCATTTATGACTTTATACTACCCATTTAATAATAATTTTCATGTTAAATTAACATTTTGGGTAATAATCGCTTTCGTGTTTTAACTTGTTACTCTTGATTGTATCACTTAGACCAAGATTTAAATACATCCAGAATATAAAACATGATTTATATATCATATATATTTACAATATAAGTCTATATTATAGACATATATATGAAATGAAAAACACCGTTTATGGGGATGGTAGTCCGTACGTACGCATAAACGCCGTTTCCATTTCATATCGTGTTGAACAGAACTAAGTGAATAAGATATATGTAATTACATATATATATATATATATATCCAATAGAATAATTATTTAATATATTATATACTTATTAGTAATATATATATATATTTATAATTGTCGATGAATGGTGATCGTGGAAATAAATCTCATCACGTCGTGGAGACGGTAATCCGTACGTACGCACGAGAGACAATATCATTTCCTTAATGTTTTGGAATTGGATGGTATAATAATTTTAAAAACACATTAGCATGTTATTTTCATTATTTATATACATACTACTCATCGTTATATCCATCCAAATAACATAGCGTTGAATAACAAATTACACCACGACGTGGAGACGGTAAGTCATACGTATGCACGCATAGTGACATTATCATTAATAAGATGGATAGAATAATGAATAAAGTTGTTCCACATTTATAATAACATAACATTATATAGAATATACTGGAGTTATTATTTTATAATAGAAATAATAAATAAAGAAGAAGTTGAAGAAGAAAAGAACTTGAAAGAGGGTGGTGAAATTATTATCTCTTCTTCGGGTTCTTCCTTTTGATTTTATCAAAAGGGAATCTTAAGATGGATTTATGGCCAAATGAGGGACTCTAAGATGAAGTGAGGATAGTTGATAGAGTATTGTTTCAGCTTTTGGCCGAGCCAAATGGATTTGGAGGTGTGAATTTGAGAGAAGGGGAAGTGCCCTTTTATAAGAGTGGAGAGGGGAACCATTGGAAAAACTTAAAATATTATTTTATAATAAATTCATATTCGGTTTATAATGGCTCAAAAATTTATTATTTAAAGTCTAAATTGGTTATGGATCGAAAAAACTCAAAAAATATGTTTTAGACAAGTTTAGGTTACCATTTTAACCTAATCATTTAAATTTAACTCTAAGTTAAATAATTTAAGTTTTATCGTGTCTTCTTGTATTGTTACACTATATAGTTAATTAACTTAATATATAATACCAATAGAACCCTAGTTGGTCCATTAATGTCATATATATTATTATATAAGTCTTTTGGACGAACCTTATATTTTTAGGACCATTATATCAATTAATAATATAATATTTATTTTAAAAACTATTTTATGTCTATTTTGACACTATTTGGTATTTGTTTTTTGTAAATATAATAGTAGAATGATTACTTCAAAAAAAATACATTTAATCAATCTTAAAATGTTATATTCACCTAAAAAAATCTTGTAAGTCATATAAACATTGAAATAAAATTTATTTTAATAATTATAATTCCATTTATTTGATTTATTCATTAATAAGGTAATTACTACATCATCATTTTTTCATCAATAAATATAAATACTTAATCTATATAAATTTTAAATTAAATATGAATATGTAGGAAATATGTTTATCTTTCTAATGAATATTTATAGTCGAATTTATCTTATGTATAACCCAATATTAAAAATGGTTTAGTCATTAAACATTGATTTTAACTCTTTTAACTCTTATTTAAGTAAAATAATAATTAATGTCTTAATGTAATCCAATTGGACCTAAAGGGTCATATTTTATTACTAAGGTTGTTTTTGGTCAAATTAAACATATCAAATAGTATTTGGACATGTGTTAGGGTAATAGTAATATCATTTTTACCCTTAATTACCCTATTTACTTTTAAACGTGGTAAATAAAAGTAAAATGTTACTATTCACAAAAATTATTTTTATCTTATTTAACCACATTTTACTACTTGATATTAACTGTTTCTCTTGGATTTTTTAAATTCAACTCACAGAAGCCGTAAAATTATGTTTTATGTAAATTTGCAAATGCTCCTAAGAGGTAGGTAAAAGACGGTAAAAAATTGATAAATTTTTTATAAATATAAAATTATTATAAATTGACTCCATTTAATTAAAATGAAAATAAATATGTATTAGGTATCTATTTTGAACTATAATAAATTTAATGAATATTAATAAATATTCAAATAAAAATTCAGTTTTAAACGATAACTTATTGTTTTTCCACTATTCATCAAAAATTGAACATTTTCAAAAAAATACCAAAACATCACCCTAGGATAATTTCAATATTCCAAATCCAAAAATGAAGTCTATTTTACCGAATTGAAAACATATATGTTTCATTTATTAATTTAAAATTAATTCTAGTTGTCAAAACAAATACCGTGTTTTTAAGAAAGAGTAACTATCAAAAGATTGAAACTTGTTTATGTATAATTTCAATGTGACATTAATTCCAATGACAAACATTATATTTAAGGGGAAAAATATAATCGAATTATACTTCCAAAACATTTAAATTTCTATTTCAACACCATAAATTATTTTGATTAAAAAAGTTGTTTTCAGTTAAAATATAGTATTATTCACTGTTCACCCAAATATGAAATTTATTAGAAAAACACCAAAAATTTATTGAAACTAAATTCTTATGTCCCATTTCTAAACAAGAAGCTTATTTTGTCAAAATAAATATATAAAATTATCAAATATTGGATTTAAAAAGGGTCCGCCATTAAAAGGCGGTAAAATTGCATTTTTCTGAAAAATAATAGTTTTATTTGAAAAAATGTATTTGTTCTTACATTATGTCTAAGAAACTCATAATTTGGACTCTAAAATTATTAGGTTTATATAAAGTTCAAAATTTAGTTAATATTATTCATAACTGTTTTTCAACAGCTAGTTTGGTAAGTTATGGTGCGCTTGAACTCGGTGTTGCGTGTAGTGCAAGTTATTGAATTACAATGAGGAAATAACGTAGTTTGAAATCTTGGGGTGTTACAGCTTTATTGCATACACTTCTTATCTGACTAGTTTTGTTTATACATTGTAGTGTTGGACTACTAAGTTATAATCACACTCTATTTGGGCCTCTATTTGATACATGAGCACATTTTGTGGATGCAAGTTTGGACAAGGGTAAAGGACCTTGCAGTTGATTGCTTATTTGTAGATTGGGATGGACTTTGGAGATGGGACCGACGTTGGGTTCATGACCTAGGACTTTGTGTATTTTATTTGAGTATGTTAGTATTTTTCTTATATTGTTCTATCATGACATTTAGTAACATTACAGGATGTCATTACATTATTAGTTATTCTTTATTGGATTGTTTAGTTGGATTTTGTTGTAGTAATATGCTATGCCTTTACATTGATTATTTCATTTCTATTACGTTTTTTTATTTATCTATGACACTTCATACCAGTTGAAATAGTCTCCCCACTAAACATTTCACACCCCTATTGGTAGTCATAATCCTCTGGAGTACATGGAGGCACAATTGAGTTCTCATAACTAACTCTTTTCGGCCACATGAGATAGTTCCAGGATGGGGGATGTTAAAAAGTTGTATCAAATAAGCATGTTTTCTTTTCATCTACATTACTATTTGGGAAAGGTAGAAACGAGACTAGGATGTGTCAAGACATGGTGATAATATTTCCCTGGTATGATGTGAGATAAGAATACATGCATCATAACAGAAAAAATAAGGATATATTGACATGTATTGTTCATGATATGGGGATATATATTTTTGCACATGATATATACATTCCTATATAATTGTGACATGAGATGTCTGTTTCACTTAATAAATGAGATGAGTTGTCTTGTCATGATAAAATAAATGTAATCCATGTCTAGGGAGACTATGATTTAGTGGTTCTTAGTTGTATCCACTTACTAGGGTTGAACATGTTTCTATCCAATTCTCTAAGGTGTGTGTGTGACTTGTAGATAAAATTCATAATCACCATATTCACCTCAAGCGTCAGGAGAGTGACAATTATAATTCTCCTAACATATTTGAACCATAGCATCTTGTAGTTCTTGAGGAGCTATTGAATGTTTAGCTTCACAAAACCTTCTTGAGAGTCATATGATCCATGAAAAGTGTAACATTCATGTAATTTTCCACCTTTTCTAAGTCCCCTTTTTGTTAAAAATCCTTTTAGGTGATTTTTATGGGTTTACTACAAACAACAGAATAGGTACACACCATGTACGCAAAGTACATGACATTTACTTGGTGTTGGTTTCATGTCGTGGATAAGAAGATCACACCTTTAATGGGGAGATCACACCGTGATCTGGTACATGCTATGTACCTGAGGTACACATCATGAAGGGATTAAATATTAGTTTTCCTCTCCGAGGTGATTGGTTTTTCAGCATACTTATCCAGCATGGGCTATACATTGTGACTCCTTAGTACATGTTGTGACTCGGCTCATTCCCATCTTAAAGTCACACTTTCGGATTTTTAACTATGTCTTTTCCATTTTAGACTTTGTGTCTCTCAAACTAGAGATGTTCTAGTGCATTTTTGAGAGACTAAACTCCTTCCAGATCAAACCAAATGAGTTGGGATCTTCATTCTTCTTGCGGTGCGATTCTGAGGTAACTGTCCCCCCAAGTTATTCATGTTTCTCTCTTCATATCCTCTTGGGTCTTCAATGGCTCATCATGGGATTGATGGATCCATGTCTTGTGGTGTTGGATATTTCTACTAGGTAGAGTTTCGAGGTCTTCCACACATTTGTTCATGTGAATAGGTTTCATTTCATGTGTCGTTCATTGAGAAATAAGTAGGTTGTTCTACCCCAATTTATCAAATTTATTACCACTGTATTTCTTGATTTATTTCAATTTCTGATTTAAATTTAAATAATCAATATATCATTCACTTTTTTGATAAAATGAAATTTTATTTAATTGGGAGATTTGAAATATCTTTGGTATTGAAATTTGGAAAACCCTCTATTCTATTGAATTGGGGTGGCTTTTTGGAAAATTGTATGATTAAAATTATTGAATTTAAATTGTGGATTTGATGGAAATACATTCAATTGAATTGCTGCATATAATTGTTAAAGGAAAATGTGAATAGTATGGAATTGGTTTTAATTAATTTCAAACCTGCGAATGGCATAAAATGATTTGATAGAAACCCATTGATTTTATCTTGAAAAAAGGAAGGATCTTTAATAAAACCTATTTTGGTTCTAAATGGAACAAAATTGGCATTTTTAAAATCAAAAAATGGGATTTATCATATTTTAAGCAGTCTTAAAATAGTTCACCCATCAGGTAAGTGCGCATGCAAGGCTCGGGTTGTAACATCCCAAGTAAATAAAGAATATTACTTGTTCAAATTTATTAATATTTGAGAATAAAATATTAATATTATTTTAAAGTTGATGCTAAGTTTGATGGCATACCCAATACCAACAACGAGTTTCTTTGAAATCTTACGATGTACACTAATAATATAATAATATTATTTTAAATGGTAGTAAACTTATAGCCAATGTAATGGCAGGAATGAACATAACTAACTAAAAAGTGATTATATATTCTTGTCAAATATTTTTACATTTATTTCATAAATTTTAGATGCTTAAAATCTGAATGAATCCAATTTTAAGCATAAATATTCTAATATTCTTTAAAAGGTCGATTAACCGCCTGTTTATGGAAAACCATTTTTAAATACACTTCTTGACAATTTTATATGTTTCATTTGAAAAAAAAATTATTTTTTAGAATCGGGACATCAAAATTTAGTTTGCATAATTTTTTGGTATTTTTCCGATAAAGTTCATTTTTTAATAAATAGTGCAAAATGCTGTACTTTAATTCAAAACCTCATTTTAATATAATTTATTTATATGCATATATTATCTTTTTAATTTGTTTTCAAGTGTAGTTAAAATATATTTTTACTATTTAATCCAATGGTGGTTATTGGAATTAATTTCACTTTGAAATTGGACATAAATGAGTGTCAATCTTTTGATAGATATTGTTTCTTAAAAACACGTTATTTGTTTTGAGAGTGGGAATTAATTATAAAAATAATTAATGAAACTTTTATGTATTCAAGTTTTTAAAATGGATATCATTTTTGAATTTGGAATATCAAATATATCTTAGATTTAATTTTTGGTATTTTTCTGAAAAACATCGATTTTTGATGAATAGTGAAACCACTAAGTGGTAGTTAAAAAAATGATTTTTCGTTTAAATGAAATTTGACCACCTCTCTGGTTTGAATTTCAAAAATCCAACATACATCATTTTTATTAGGGAGTAAAATGTGGTTTAATGGGATTAAAATAATTTTTGGGTGAATAGTATCTTTTAAGTTTTATTAATCGCGATTAAAGTTAATTAGTATAATTTAAGGTAAATATAATGATATAATAATATGAAATTATCTTTACATTTGTCCTACACTTATTGGATGAGTCATGACCGACCAAGACAATCCATGTGTCAACTTGGGGGCCCCATGGATCCACTTGGGTAAGAAAATAACATTAATAACCTTTTATTTAAAGTAAAAATAAAAGTGTCACAAACATGTATTGTTTTACTAAAACAATTTTTACATTGGGTTATAAAAGTCATATTTTTTACTATAAATATTAATTAGAAAGCTAAAAATATTTCCTACATCATATTATTTTTTTTATAATTTTTATTCATTAAATAAATTTATTTATTTATGACACCATGATGATGCAGCGATTACCTCATTAATGAACGATTTAAATAAAATGAAAATATAATGTAAAATATAAGACTTACACTTTTTAGAACCTATTGGATGGGTTGATTTAGAACCCTTATCACCTAATCCTAGAAATATATAATTTTGGGACCTTTGATATCAGATAATCACTTTATAATAAATTATCTTTTCAATACTTTCTAAGAGTGCCCCTCCTCCCTCTT
Source organism: Viscum album (assembly GCA_963277665.1). Classification (NCBI taxonomy): domain Eukaryota; kingdom Viridiplantae; phylum Streptophyta; class Magnoliopsida; order Santalales; family Viscaceae; genus Viscum; species Viscum album. The sequence goes on from OY728152.1 coordinate 1,888,926,700, forward strand.
ATAAATAGCCCCCACCTCTACCCTCCTTACCCACACCTCTCAAGCCATTGGCTCTGCCAAACTCTGATAATTTTATCTCCATATCTATCCCTTCATAAGAGAAGCCTTACCTTAAGCATAAATCTTTTCAGGTAACCCTTTTGGTTCAAACCAAGGGGAGTTACCCGATTTAAAGGTAAAGACTTCTCTAATGTTCTTTTGTTTTATTTTTCTTCTCCAACACCCTAAAATAATTTTATTCCTTTATTTTGTAACAACACCAGTATCTTAAATATAATAGGATTTCATTATGAGATGTGTTATAGCTACACTTACACACACCTCCGTCTAATGGTTAATGAACATACTGTTTCCGTGGATGGAGAATTACTGCCTCACGAAACGATGATTGTTCTATCTTGTCCTACCACCTCTCATGGTGGCCATTATGATGGAAATATATATATTTATGATATATATTATATTTATTTACTCTCTATAATTATTTATATTACATTTATAACATACCTTTATGCTTTTCATGTTGTGAAAATGTGATAATTTCATTTGAGGAAGTGTGGACTACCGCCCCCTCAAGTAATGTGACTCGTTCATGCAATACATGGAATGTTTAAAGAATGAAATTAATGAACTAATGTGACCCATATAACATATATATTATACTTTAATTATAATATATATATATATATATCTCTCTCTCGTTTAGTTTTAATTCCGATAATGTGACAAAGAAATGAAATTAGCGTTCATGCGTACGTACGACCTACCGTCTCCACGAACGGTGCATTTCATTTTTTCTCTCCAAATGAAATGGAATATTATAAAATGAATATATACTGGATATATATAATATTTAAATCATTAATACTAATCTGTAGATGGTTTAACTATAACTACATGGACAATTCTTTTCAAACATGTTGATTTATGACTCATATACTGAACATCGACAAAAACGTCTGATATGAACTCACATAATTAACTAATTATGATAACATTATAATATGTGATACGAGTTGAATAATAAACATTATAGGAGGTAATTAATCAATTAGTAATTGACCAATGTTTATTATTCAGGTATATAATGAAATGAATAAGACAAGTCGGACTTGAGGTAAGGGATCCTACCACTCTCTTTCTTTTTAAGTACTCTCTTTTATGTCACTTCTTTTAAGATCCTCTTTCTTTTGTTTGGGGATGTTATTTTATATTCCTCTTAGTAATAATATTTATGTTAATATTATGAGATACCCTATTTGATCTCATCAATCCATTTTTGGAAGTTTTAAGTGGCGTTGTAAGGCTGCTGAAATTTCGTAAGGGTTTTTTTATCTCACTTTGTGTTCCCGTGTGATTCATGCTACATTTTACACTATTTCGTTTTTTGGTGTATGTACTACCCATGATTGTATTATTTGTGTAATATAATTTAATTTATGGGTATTTACATCTTCATTGTATGATCCTTCATTCATGGGGTGTACATTTTGAAAGTTACCCAAATCAGTAAGGGAACCTTCCACCCTCCTCTTCTTAAAAGACTTCGTTTTGTTAGGTCTTTTAATTTACATCTTCTTATGTTGGGATATGTTATTATATATCCTTATTGATGTAAATGTTATGTACAAGTGATGAGATACCCTTATTATCTCTCATCATCTCATTTTCATAATTTTAAAGTGACGTCGTTAGGCTGTCGAATTTCTCTAGGGGAACTTCTTAACCCAATTTCAATTCTTTGGGTTAAACCTCTACTTTTGATTATTTCATGCTATGAATAGGTGTGGATGACATCTGATTGTTTTACACTGATTATCCACTTATATTTGGTGTATTTATATTTTTCACACATAATTATGTCATTTCTTTATCCTTGCTCTAATGGCATGATCCTTGATTGGGATTACATCTCAATTTCTTATCATTGAGACATTTCTTAATGATATGCACTTTTATTCTTTTATAAAGTGTATATACAGCCCCTTTGACATTACATATACATATTATGTCTATAATAAAGTCATTTAAATGTTTTATAAATGGTCTACTTTCATGTGGCTTATAATTTAAATGTTCAAAATGGAAAATGACTCTTTTATTAAAACATTACTTTAAATTGTTTTAAAGATTTATTCTATTAAATATTTATCATCAATGTCCATTTTTTAAAAACGGTTTTAAGGATTTATTTATATTGACATTAATTTTTTAAAACCCTTTCAAAATTTTCGAAGTGGTATGGGACTTCGTCGCAATCTCCTTTCATTGAGGCCTATTTTGTTTTATACACCACTTTCTTTTATACTGTGTATAAACCCCTTTGAATTTTAATTTTAATCAAAAGGAATATTTTTTATATGAATCCTTTTACAAAACGACAAAAGGGAATGTTTTTGTCATACATATGCGGCGACAACGACTTCTCCGCCTCCATGAGCATTATTTGAGTTTCGGCTTCCTCTACAAGCCATAAAATTTTTTAAATGAAAAATAAATACCATGTTTTACTTTTTTTTTATTTTGGTATTTAAAATGGATTTTATAATGTTTTTATTATATCAATGTGTTGTATTGATATCTTGTGATTGAAATGTGGAAATTCTATGTTTCCTTTATGCATGTTTTATGTGATATGATTATGTTATGGTTCATGGGAATTGAATATGAAGACGGGTGGTTCCGTGATAAAATAAGGGCAGGTGAGCCCGATATAGATCTCCAATGCATTGGGTAATGTAAAGGAGTTAAACGCTAAGGTTTCTCCAAAGAGATTTATGGAATACACTGTGGTGGGTATTCCAAACGTAACCATGAGGGTTACTCCCTACGTAATAATGTTATGAATGCCTCAAGTTACCGTTACGTCTGATGATTTCTATGAGTTATTCATAAATCTTATGATTTCATTAGGTATGTTAAAGTGCTTATGTTTTATGATTAAAGTATGATTTCATTGATTCTTAGGTATACATGGACTAGTGTTTTCTTTCCATATTTTTATATCCCTTACTGAGCCTTTTATGCTCATCCCATGTTTTTGAAATGTTTTCCATAGGACTTAAAGGTGAATATGGTCAAGGATGGGATCAAGGAAAGAAATTATATCTAAAACATGGATCTAGAAATGTTTCTTTTTAAGAGTTTTTATTTTATGGGAACTGAGTAGAAGTGTCTACATTGTATTCTTGTGAGATATAATTGTTATGTCGTAGTTCTCTAAAACTCTAAAACTGAAAAGATCCTCAATGTGAATTATTCATTTAAATCAAGATTATGTAATGTTTTAAGGATGGGTCCTTATAGTTGGAATCAAAGGTTGGTTTAGATAACTTTAGAGGTTAGGGTATTCTTTACGCATAAGTGACATTAATATAATGGCTGGGATTTTAGAAAGATTCATAGTTTTTAGATAAAGTGAATAAGTAAGTATATCTTAGTGTTTTTCTTACTCATTAGTACATGATGATTTTTTTGATATACTCACACTGACATTTTTGGTTTTAGTAAATGGATGGATATAGCAGGCACCAAAGTGAAAATGGGTTTGAAAGAAACTGTGGTGGTTCTCTAATTAAGAGACTGGATGAAATGGGTGTTTCAATGAGGAATCTCGTGGTTATTCTAAACCAACTATCAAGGAGTCATGATTAGCCACTTGAACCGTGGTGAGTTCTCTGATGCATCATGTATGAGAGAACCAACTCGATGTGGAAGTTTAGGTAATAATTAAAATGGTAACCATTAGGTTTTGTATGATCTTTACTTTTGAGGTAATTATGGGTTACTATAAGATGGAAAAAGAAAGGCATGATGTAAAATTGAGGTTAAATTATGTTATTGATATTTCTGAAGATTTTATCTCTTTTTGGGGAATTTTTTAAGAATTATATAGTTTTAGAAAAAGGACAACATGCAGACCGTGTGACAACCCGTCGCGTCGGACAAAGCTGCTGGAATCGAACCCACAAGAAAATTGTGACTAGTATTTATTGCCTACCACTGGAATACGTGAAGTGCCTAGTTAGTATAACTAATTTTTTTAGTTATATGATCTTATGAATTAGGAATAAGTTTATTTTGGGTTATCTATGGAAATGATTATCCTATCATGGAGGATATGTTATTAGGTTAATTACTTTTCAGTATGATACTTTAAGAGCAACTGATGTTATTTGGAGATAAATGTTAATATTTACCTTGGAAGACTATGTGATTAAATCCTTCAATGATTTGGGTTTCAATCTTAGTTTTGTTTACATTGATGAATTTTATGGATAGCTGTTTATTTAATGGTCTTTGATGAACTTTGGGTTTTGTTGGACAAATATTGGAGATTAAGAGTACTGTTTCTTTTTATAAAGGATTGTCCCTTTTGGGTATTATCTAATCGCATACTAACAATTTTGGTTATGGTTAAGGTATAAGGACTTGGTAAATATATATTTCTCTTTTGTGGATTAGGTGATTCTAAACAAGTTGATTATAATACTCTTAATATGAACACGTCTTCCTAAATGCTTGTCTTTTGGAGGAAATATGAGTTTTTGTAAGAAATCTAGTAAAGTTGAAAGTCAACATGACAAGTAAGTATGTTTCCTTATGTTTTAGTTAAGCTCATAAAAAAATTCCTCAATGAAAAGTAACTTAAAACAAAAATGTTGTCTGTAAAATTTTCCTACTGGGGAATCAAATACTGTTTAACCCATCACAATTTGTGATTTTCTAGTGGTTAACTTTCTCCTAAACATGTTTCTATCACTCTCCATCAGAAATTAACCCTTTGTTTTTTTCTTCCATATCCATGTTTTCATGGAATCCTAGTACCTGTTATCTTGGGTGACCTTGGTACATTTCTTTCATTCTTTTAAAGTGATATTTTAATTTAGTCCTTTTCCGAAGTGGGGCTTTCAATGATGTTTCCAAGCCCAATTTTAAATTTGCAACATTCCCAAAAGTGGGGGAGGATGTAACATCCCAGGTAAATAAAGAATATTACATGTTCCTATTTATTAATATTTGAGAATAAAATATAAATATTTTTTTAATGGGGATGTTAAGTTCGATGGCGTACCCAATACGCAACAACAAGATTTATTGAAATCTTACGATGCACACTAATAATATAATAATATTATTGTAAATGGTAGTAAAATTATAGCTGATGTAATTGTGGGAATGAATAAAAATAACTAAAAAGTGATTATATATGCTTTTCAAATATTTTTACATTTATTTAATAAATGTTAGATGCTTAAAATGCGAATGAATCCAATTTTAAGCGTAAATATTCTAATATTTTTTAAAAGATCGAATAACAGCCTTTTGATGGCAAACCATTTTTAAATCCAGTTTTTGGAAATTTTATATGTTATATTTGACAAAATAAAATTCTTTTTTAGAATCAGGACATCAAAATTTACTTTGTATAATTTTTGGTATTTTTCCTATAAAGTTCATTTTTTAATGAATAGTGTAAAATGCTGTATTTTAATTCAAAACCTCATTATAATCTAATTTATTTATATGGATAGATTATATTTTTAATTGGTTTTAAAGTGTAGTTTAAATATATTTTTACCATTTAATCCAATGGTGGTAATTTTATTTAATTTCACTTTGAAATTGGACAGAAAAGAGTGTCAATCTTTTGATAGATATTGTTTCTTAAAAACACTTAATTTGTTTTGACAGCGGGAATTAATTATAAAAATAATGAATCCAACTATTATGTTTTGAATTTGGTAAAATAGAAATAATTTTTGAATTTGGAATATCAAATATAGCTTATAGTGAATTTTGGTATTTTTCCGGAAAACATCGATTTTTGATGAATAGTGAAACCACAAAGTGGTAGTTAAAAAACTGATTTTTCGTTTAAAAGAAATTTTACAACCTCTGTGATTTGAATTTCAAAAATCCGGAATACATTGTTTTCATTAAGAAGTAAAATTTGGTTCAATGGGATTAAAATAATATTTTGGTGAATAGTAACTTTTAATTTTTATTAATCGCGATTAAAGGTAATCAGTGTAATTTAAAGTAAATAAAAAGATATAATAATATTAAATTACCTTTACACTTGTCCTAAACTTATTGGATGATTCATGGCCGACCTTGAAAATCCATGGGTCAACATGGGGGCCCCATAGAGCCACTTGGGTAAGAAAATGACATTAAAAACTTTTTATTTAAAGTTAAAATAAATGTGTCACAAACATGTATTATTTTACTAAAACAATTTTTACATGGGGTTATACAAGTCATATTTTTGACTATAAATATTCATTAGTAATATAAGAAGATTTCCTACATCATAGTATTTTTTTATAATTTTTATACATTAAATAAATTAATTTATGTATGACACCATGATGATGCAGCGATTACCTCATTAATGAACGATTTAAATAAAATTAAAATATAATGTAAAATATAAGACATAAACGTGTCAAAAACTTATTGTATGGGTGGATTTCGAACCCTTATCATATTATCCTTGAAATATATAATTTTGGGACCTTTGATATCCGAAAATCATTTTATAATAAAGTATCTTTTCAAGACTTTCCAAGAGTGCCCCTCCTCCCTCTTCTAAAATACCCCCACCTCTACCGTCATTACCCACATCTCTCAAGCCATTTCCTCAGCCAAACTCTGATAATTGTTTCTCTCCACATCCCTCCCATCATCATAAAATCCTTCCCTTAGGCCGAAAGCTCTTCAAGAAAACCTTTTGGTTCAAACCAAGAGGAGTTACCCGATTTAAAGGTTAAGTCTTCTATAATGTTCTTTTGTTTTATTATTATTCTCCAACCCCCTAAACTATTTTTATTCCTTTATTTTGTAACAACACCTGTATCTCCAATATACAAAGATGTTGTTATGGGAATGATTCTTAGATAAAATTACACACACCTCCATCTAATGGTTAATGAAAATACTATTTCCGTGGATGGCGAATTACTGCCTCACGAAACGATGATTGTTCTATCTTCTCCTACCACCTCTAATGGTGTCCATTATGATGGAAATATATTTATTTATGAAATATATAATATTTATTTCCTCTATATGCTTCTTTATTTTACATTTAAAACATACCTATATGCTTTTCATGTTGTGAAAATGCGATAATTTAATTTGAGGAAGTGTGGACTACCGCCCCTCAAGTGATGTGACTCGTTCATGCAATACATGGAATGTATAAATAATAAAATTAATGAAATAATGTGACATATATAAAATATATATTATACTGGAATTATAATATATATATATCAAATTTAGTTTTAATTCCATTAATGTGACAAAGAAATGAATGTAGCATTCATGCGTACGTACTGCCTACCGTCTCCATGAACGATGCATTTCATTTTTTATCTCCAAATGCTATGGAATAGTATGAAATGAATATATACTGGATATATATGTTATTTATATAATTAATACTATTCTGGATATGGTTTAATTATAACTACATGGACAATTCTTTTCAAACGAGTTCATTTATGACTCATGTACCGAACATCGACAAAAACGTCTGATATGAACTCACATAATTAACTAATTATTATAACATTATAATATGTGATATGAATTGAATAATAAACATTAAATGAGGTCCTTAATCATTTATTAATTGAAAAAATTTTATTATTCGGTAGTATAAAGAAATTAACAAGACAAGTCGGACTTGAGGTAAGGGATCCTATCACTTTATTTCTTTTTAAGTACTCTCTTTTATGTCACTTCTTTTAAAATACTCTTTATTTTGTTTGTGAATGTTAGTTTATATTCCAATTACTGATAATTTTTATTTTAATATTATGATAGATGCTATTTTATCTCATCAATCCATTTTTGGATGTTTTTAGTGGTGTCATTAGGCTGCAGAAATTTCGTAAGGGATTTTTTTATCTCTCTTTGCGTTCTCGTGTGATTCATGCTACATTTGCCACTATTTTCTTTTTTTTGGTGTATGTACTGACCATGATTGTATTCTTTATGTAATATAATTTAATTTATGGGTATTTACATCTTCATTGTATGATCCTTCTTTCACGGGGTGTACACATCAAAAGTTACCCAAATCAGTAAGGGAACCTTTCACCCTCCTCTTTTTAAAAGACTTATTTTTGTTAGGTCTTTTAATTTACATCTTCTTATGTTGGGATATGTTATTATATATCCTTATTGATGTAAATTTTACGTAAAAGTGATGAGATACCCTTATCATCTCTCATCATCTCATTTTCATAATTTTAATGTGACGCCGTTAGGCAGTCGAATTTCTGTAGGGGAACTTTTTAACCCAATTTCAATTCTTTGGGTTAAAACTCTACTTCTTGATTATGTCATGCTATGAATATGTGTGGATTACATCTGATTGTTTTACACTGATTATCCACTTATATTTGGTGTATTTATATTTTTCACACATAATTATATCATTTCTTTATCCTTGCTCTAATGGCATGATCCTTGATAGGGATTACATCTCAATTTCTTCTCATTGAGACATTTATTAATGATATGCACTTTTATTCTTTTATAAAGTGTATATACAGCCCCTTTGACCTTCCATATCCATATTATGTCTATAATAAAGTCATTTAAATGTTTTGAAAATGGTCTACTTTCATGTGGCATATAATTTAAATGTTCAAAACGGAAAAGGAATCTTTTATTAAAACATTATTTTAAATTGTTTTAATGATTTATTATTTTAAAAATTTATCATCCATTTTCATGTTTTAAAAATGGTTTTAAGGATTTATTTATATTGACATGAATGTTTTAAAACCCTTTCAAAAGTTTGGAAGTGGTATGGGACTTCGTCTCAATCTCTTTTCATTGAGGCATATTTTGTTTTGTACATAACTTTCTTTTATACGATGTATAAACCCCTTTGAATTTTACTTTTATTCAAAATGAATCTTTTTTATACGAAGCGTTTTACTAAATGAAAAAAGGGAATGTTTTTGTTGTACGTATGCGGTGACAATGACTTCTCCGCCGTTGTGACCATTATTTGAGTTTCGGATTCCTCTACAAGCCATAACATTTTAAATTGAAAAATAAATACCATGATTTACTTTTATTTTATTTTGATATTGAAAATGATTTTTATAATGTTTTTATTATATCAATGTGTTGTATTGATATCTTGTGATTGAAATGTGGATATTTTATGTTTCCTTTATGCATGTTTTATGTGATACGATTATGTTATGGTTCTTGGGAATTGTTTATGAAGACGGGTGGTTCTGTGATAAACTAAGGGTGGGTGAGCTAGATATAGCTCTCCAATGCATTGGGTAATGCAAAAGAGTTAAACACTAAGGTTTATCTGAAGAGATTTAGGGAGTATACTGGTGTGGGTATTCCAAACGTAACCATGAGGGTTACTCCCTATGTAAGAATGTTATGAATGAATCAAGTTACCTTTCCATCTTATGATTTCTATGAGTTATTGATAAATCCTATTATTTCACGAGCTATGTTAAAGTGCTTATGTTTTAAGAGTAAAGTATGATTTCATTGATTCTTATGTATACATGGAATAGTGTTTTCTTTCGGTATTTTTATATCCCTTACTGAGCCTTTTATGCGCATCCCAAGATATTGAAATGTTTCCCACAGGACATAAAGGTGAATATGGTCAAGGATGGGATCAAGGAAATACATTCTATCTAAAACATGGAACTAGACATGTTTCTTTTTAAGAGTTTTTATTTTATGAAATATGAGTAGAAGTGTCTACTTTGTAATCTTGTGAGAAGTAATATTTATGTCTTAATTCTCTAAAACTCTAAACCTGAAAAGTTCCTTATTATGAATTATTCATTTAATTCAAGATTATGTAAATTTTTAAGGCTGGTTCCTTATACAGGTAGTTAGTGAGTTATTTGGATACACTTTACACTAAAACAATGTTCTAAAACATACATGCAGCAGGTCACATACCTGATGGGTTGGTGATGAGTCCCCTTTGTCAAGAGTCATAGGGACATGTGTATACATTTTTCCAAGTTCACGTAGAGTGTGTGGAATCCTATATCTAGTGAATACTATAATACCTTTTGGCAGATGACCTTGTTGGTCACTTGTTTATTTATATTTGAGATATAAGTGTATGCCAATGTTTTTTTGAATTTATTTACATTCCTATTGAATTTATATAAACTAGTTTATATAAATGTTTTAGTTAATCCATTTTTTAGAAATTTTTCCATCTCTTGTAATGTAAGGCCTATGCTTTAAATGAATTTTTCATCTTAATTAAACTATATATAATGTTTTTTTGAAATTTTATTTTGAATTGAGAAACATATTTATTTGGAAAATTGAAATCTTTTATTTGGATAATCTATATTTTAAATCTTTTATGGAATCTTTGGTGGTATCCTACTAGGATTTGGCTCACACCCAACATTTTTCTTCAAGTGTTTGTAGACTTTCCCCTTCCAGGATTGAAAAAAGGGAAGGGATTACTTTAAGGTGGTTCTATCTACTGAGATTTGGACATGTGGAGTTGTGTACATAGGGAATTTGATGATGTTTCCTATTTAAGTACTTGGGTTTTAGTACTTTGGATTTATTCACTTTTGTATTCTGGTACCATGCTTCAAGTGATGTTTTCTTATTAGTACACATACTGTATTTTATCTTTATCTTCCTCATTCTTGTGGAAAAATAATTACCACTTTTATGTTGTATGATTCTAGGTTCTAGTCCCGAACCCGTGGGGATCAGTAATTCCCTTCAGGTCATGTCATGGTCGGCTTGGTTACCAAGTTACTAGGGTACCCAGGTTGGTTCATGAAAAATTGGTTTTAGAGGAGCTTGTTGATCTTTCCTCTCTCTTGAAGTCAATATGCATTTTTGATATCCTGTCAGGACATAGAATGTAGTTGTAATTGAGTGCCTATCCAGCTCTCACTACAATGAACCTGAAGTCTCTAGGGGTGTTTAGGGAAAGATGTCTTGTGGATTAGTTCATGTCTTTTCCACATAGAGTTTTGAATAGGTTGAAACCCAAATATTTTTTGTACCTTCTGTTGAGAATACTTTCTCATGTTACCCAGTTTGTGTGGAAATAAAATGTATTCTTTTATCTTCTGATGTTTTGTAGAATCATTCCTCTGAGAAAACATGAGAATCAGTTAAAGGAAAAGGCTACTACTGAACCTCATCTATAAAATCATGATGTTGATCCGAATCTAGTTGAGGTGATTGTGTGCACTGTCCTAGATCAATTACAGGTACCACCTCTAGTTCCAAATAAGGCTACAATGTTGGATCCTCATGGGAATGTTCTTCGGAATCATTCACAAGAGTTCCTTCACCAGAATCTATCAGTCTTTAAAGGCTCCACTGATGCTTAACATGATGAATAATTTTTGGGAATGATATAACATTTGTTCCAGTTCTTCGAGTTTCCAGAAGTGATTAGGGTGAAGTATTCTACCTTCATGCTGGTGGGACCAAGAAAGATATGGTGGGACATGACGGTGAGGACAGGAAAGCATGATAACATAGAGTGTAAGGCCTTCTAGGTTCCTTTAACCAATCAATTTGATCCAAATTCCAAGTTGTTGGCCTATGATGTAGAGTTTTTCAAGATTTATCAGGCCGAAAATACTGTGACCGAGTATTCAAATCGATTTTCTAATATGGTTCAAATTTTAAATGAGATTGTATCTAATAATAGGATGAAGTCTCTATGGATCGAGATGGTACATTAATCAGATATCTGTTATCATGTTTTTTTGGGGAAGCTACCAACTTATTCTAATGTGTTGGATAGGGATATGACGGTTGATATGGACAAGGATGGCAAGTGAGGGTTAATGGGAGTTTATTTTTCTCTTAGTGATATCATTAGTTCCTTCAATGGAAAATAGAAGTGTGATTATCCACATGGAAGATCTCGATGAAAGAGCCATTCCAGACCTCCTACAGCTCCAGGAGGATGTTTATTGACAAGCAACCAGTGTGGCATGCCATGAAATTCTAAGAGGGTTTTCACTAAGACACCCATGAAATATAGCACCAACAGATGTTTAGAACACTTACAGAGGTTATTCAATCACTTTTCTTATTCAGCATTATAGGACCAGATCATTATATCCTCCTAAAACTATGGGTCAATCAAATTTATCAATGATTAAAGGGTTCCAACAATAGGAATCCAGAATGAAGCTTCTGATGTAGTGGAAGAGACTCTAGAGGAAGTAGACATGGGTCCATTGACTGTGAAAGGTACCATTACCATTCCATCATTATTAGTGGCTAACCTTTTTGATACTGGTGCATCTCACAATTTTATTTGAACCCACATCATCAATATTATAAATCTTCCTATGGAGAAACTATCATGTGATGGATATTACTACACCCCTTGGAACGATGAGAAAGCATGATCTCTATAGTCATGCTTTTTTCTTCTATATATCGAATGTTGATCTATCTTGGTGTTTTCTGGTTCATTATATGAAATATCTTGACATCATATTTAGGATGGATTGGCTTATTTCCAACAAATCCCAGACTGATTCTTATCTTCAATTGGTCTATTTTACTACACCCAGTGGCCTGCCTCTTGTTTTTCAAGGATAATGGGACCCAAGGTCGAGCATAAGAAGACATACTTATTCGGAGTTTGGGAAAGTGATATCAGTGTTTTCATTTGACCTAGAGTGAGATTCAATTGGAGGTGATCATCCTCCAGTCGTAGTTATGTTTTTCAATGTTCTTACTTCAAATATCTCTAGTCTGCCACTAGTGAGAGAGGTTGAGCTTTCTATTGACTTAGTGACTAGTACTCAACCAGTATCTATCCCCTCTTACCTCATGGAACTATCTAAGTTGACAGAGCTGAATTTTCAGTTGTATGATCTTCTTGAGAATGTAATTATTCATCCAAGTGTGTCACCTTGGGCAGTGTTGATTCTCTTTTCTAGGATGGATTATGGTTATCTTCACTTATGTGTTGATTATAGAAAGCTCATTAGAGTTACGATAATGAAAAATTATCTATTCCCATGGATTAACAATATTTTTAATCAAATAAAATGGGTTATGTGGTTTTTAAAGATTGAATTTTTATCTGGTTACCATTAGTTGAGGAAAAAAGAATATATCATTTAGAAGACCACCTTTCAGAGTAGGTACAGGAAATTTGAGTACATTGTTATGCCCCTTGGGCTGGAAAATTCTCCTACAGTTTTCATAGAATAAATGATAAAGATTTTCCACGTGTATCTAGATACCTTTGTGGTAGTCTTTGTGTATTCCATTCTTGTTTACTCCATGTTTGAGGATGATCATGTACAACATATTAGAATAGTTTTGAATCTTCTATGAAATCACTGCCTTTTTTCATGCTTTCAAAGTTTTATTTTTGGATTTGGGAAGTGAATTTTATTTAGACACGTGGTGTATGAATAGGGTGTATTAATTGATCCTGAGAAGGTGATGGCTGTTATGATGTGGGAGTAACCATGAAATGACGTTGAGATCTTAAGCCTCTTGGGCATAGCAAGATATTACAGCAGGTTCATGAAAGAATTCTCGAAGTTGGCTTCTCCAATGACCTCTATAACTCAGAAGGGGTGATGTTTTCATGGAATGATAAATTTTAGTGTTCTTTTTTCATGTTGAAACATTTATTGACTACAACCTCGGTGTTAGCTCTTCCAGATGTTGGGCAGGGATATGTGGTCTTTTGTGATGCATCAGTTTTTGGGTTGGGCTACGTTCTTATGTAGGTTGATCATGTAGTAGTATATGGATCTTTTCAGCTTAGTCCACATGTGAAGAATTATCCTACCCCTAATCTCAAACATGTAAATGTAATGCACACACTTAAAAGTTAGCAGCACTACCTTTTTGGAAAAAGGTTTAATGTTTTTTCAGACCACAAAAGCCTGAGTTATATCATTTACCAAAAATATTTGAATCTTCGGTAGAGGTGCTGTGTGGAGTACATGAAGTATTTCTACATTGAAATCTCCCATACCCCTAGGAAAGGTAATTTCATTTCTAATTCTTTTAGTAGAAAATTCAAACCCATGCAGTGAAATAATCTTCAAAAGATTGGAATTTGATGGCTCTATTTGCACAATTTGATATTGGAGTTTAGGAGGAAGAGGTTTATGTTTTTTTAGCCAATGTGCAGTTGATGTATTCCCATCTTGAGATGATTATTCAAGATTAAGAGATTTATAGTTAGTTCTATAACACTAGATAATCCATTTATGGTGGGGAGAAAGTTTCCTAGTGGTTCTTCTTCAAAGATGATGTTTTATGATATCAGAACCACATCGTTGTGATGTTAGCAGCAAGAAAGGCAGTGATGGGAGATTGCAATAATTATCAGTAGGATGTACAATTTGGAACCAATAATATGTTAATTGACATAAGGCAAAAATTCTGGTGGCCAGGAATGAGAGGAGACATTGCTGAGTTTGTCTCTCATTTCCATATGTGCCAAAATGTGAATGTCAAGAACCATAAACCTTCGGGTTTACTACAACCACATCCATCCCCAACTTGGAAGTGGGATGATATCTCTATAGAATTTTTGGTTGGGTTTCCTCTTACTCCGAGAAAGAAGAATGAAATATGGGTTGTTATAAACAAGATGACCAAGTCTTCTCACTTTATACTCATTCGAGATATGGAAAAAGTTATAGATATAGTCAATCTATACATAAAAGATATTGTTTTTTACACGAAGTTCCATCTACAATAGTCAATGATAGGGATCCTCGATTCACTTCTCACTTCTGGAGAGGACTTCAAAAGGCACTGATATCTCAGATTCATTTGGGCACAACCTTCCATCCATAGTCGGATGGCCATATCGAAAGAGCTATATATATTCTTGGGGATAAGCCTCGTGCCTGTGTCATCAACTTTGTCAGGGGTATTTAATGATCACTTGTGCAGGTTGAGTTCTCATATAACAACATTTACTAGTCTACCATCAGAATGAAACCTTTCGAGGCCTTTTATAGTCAGCCATGTAAACATTTGTAGTGTGTTTCGGAGGATGGTGAATGTTTTTTGGTTGGACCAAGATTGGAGTATGAGAAGACATCAATGATTCAGCTGATACTTCAAAGTATGTTGACATCACAAATCTGATATATGTCTTATTCTAATCAACTCCATAGACCTTGGTAGTTTTCAGTTGGTGATCTGGCATTTTTGAAATTTTCACCTCGATTAGGTCATCGATAGATTAGGCGGCAAGGGAATATTTCTCCTCACTTTGTGGAACCTTTTGAGGTTGTTTATCAAGTGGGTATAGTTTCTTACCACTTTTCACTTCTATTTTACCTAACGTTGATACATAACGTGTTCCATGTATCCGAGTTGAGAATATATATATCTGACCCATCTCCTGTTTGAAGTTGTAGTGATCTTGAGATCAAGCCTGATTTATCATTGAATGAGAGACCAAATAAGATATTTGATTCTGGGACCAAGGTACTTCATGAGAGGATACTATCTTTTTTTCATGTTCTATGAAAAAATGGCTCTGATAATCATGAGGAATGAGAACATGGGGAACCGATGAGAGAGAAGTGACCTCATATTTTTGGCGTGGAGGCTTCGTCATAGGATTTCTAGGGGAAGAAAGATTTAATGGTGGGGAGGTTATAACATCCTGTTACCTTGATCAAGTAATATTACACTGTTTCTAAGTCCATTTTTTGTTAAAAATTATTTTATGTGATATTTCTTGGGTTTACTAGAGACTACATAATAGGTACACATTGTGTACTTGAAGTACACGTCATGTACTGGGTGCTGGTTGCATTCCGTGGATTGGGAGATCACGCCCTAAATGTGGATATCATTCCTTGAGAGGTACATACTATTTACCTAAGGTACACATCATGAAGGGATTCAATATTGGGTTTTTAACTTTAGGTGACATGTATTTTAGGGTACTTATCCAGTGTGGTCTACATGGCCTGACACCTTGGAACATGTCGTGACTCAGCCTGCGCCTAGCTTAAAGACACACAATTGGAGTTGTTTCTTGGTGTTTTTCATTCTAGACATTTTTTATCTTGCCCTTGAGATGTTCTGGTGAATTTTTGAGATACTCAACTCCTTACAGAGAGAACCAAATGACGTTGGATCTTTATTCTTCTTGTTGGGGAATTACTGGGTAAGTGTTCCCCCTTGTTATTCAAGTTTCTCTCTTCCTCTCCTCTTGGGTTTTCAGTGGATCATATTGGGATTTATTGATCCATGTCTTGTGGTGTAGGATATTTCTACTATTTAGAGTTTCTAGGTATTCTACACCTTCATTATCATCAACGAGTTCCGTTGTGAGAGTCGTTCTTCAGCAAAGAGGTAGGTGGTTCCGTCCTGATTTTCAAAATTGATTACCATTGTATTTCTTTATTTATTTCAATTTCTGAATGAAATTTAAATACTCAATATTTCTTTCAATTACGGTGATAAAACCCAATTCAAATGAATTGATAGATTTGAAATGGTTTTGGTATAGAAATATGGAAAACCCCCAATTCCATTGAATTTGGGTAGGTTTGTGGAATATTGTATGATTTAAATTGTTGAATTTAAATCATCAACAAGATGGAAATATTTTTAATTGAGTTATTTAATTTAAATGTAAAAATTAATTTTTAAAAAGGATGGAACTGGTTTTGAATGAATTCCAAACTAGTGAATGGCTTAAAATGATTTGATAGAAACCCAGTGGTTTTATATTTAAAAAAGGCATGTTTTTGAATAAAAATATATTTTGGATTTAAATAGAAATAAATATTTATATTTGAAATGGATGAATGAGATTTATACTATTTTAAATAATCATAAAATATTTCTCCCATCATGTAAGAGCACATGCAGGCCTTAGGTTGTTAATGGGTTATTTGGATACACTCTACGCTATGAATACGTTTTAAAACAAACTTGTTGTGGGACACATCCTTGATGGGTTGGGGAACATTCTCCTTTGGACAATGACTTATGGACATGTGTCTATACATTTTACTGAGTTTACAGAGAGTGTTTGAAGTCCAATAACTAGTTAATAATATCATACCTTTTGGCATATGACCATGTTACACACTTGTTCATTTATATTTGAGATATAAATGTATACCAATTTTTTTAATTTACTTGCATGCCTGCTGAATTTATATAAACTATTTAATATAAATATTTTAGTTAATGCATTGTTTTATAAATATTCCATTTAATGTAAAGTAAGGCCTTTTCCTTAAATGAATCTTCCATTATATTAAAACAATTTAGCATGATTTGTTTAAATATGAATATGAACTGACAATCCTACTTATTTTGAAAATAGAAATATTTTATTTAGATAATCTATTTTTTGAATTTGTTATGGGTTCTTTAGTGGTATGCTTCTGGGCTTAGGCTCACACCCTACTATTTCCATCAAGTGTTTGTAGACATTCTCCTTATAGGATTGTGCAAAGGGAAGGGATCTCTTGGAGGTGGATCCATATCTTGAGCATTAGATGTGTTATGTTTTGTCCTTAGATACTATGGTGTTGCTTCCTATTTTCGTTATTGGGTTTCAGTACTTTGGATTTATGCCTTTTTGTATTCAGCTACCTTACATCCAGTGGAGTTTGAAAATCGATATGCATGATGTCTTTTATCTTTCACTTCCATATTATTTTGGTAAAATCATTTCCACTTGTATGTTGTATGATTCCAGGTGCTATTCACCAACCCATGGGGATCAGGAATTCCCTTTGGGTTATGACAAGGATGGATCAGTTACCTTATTACCAGGGTTCCTGGGTTGGTTTGTGATAGAAAGGGAGACTGTTCGTACCATTCCTTTGATGTCTGAGTTGAAAAGAATGTTTTTTTATATAGAATTTTTCTATGATTACTGGGAATGGGGACCCTAGGAATTCATGTTCAAGATTTTGTAAGTCTAGATTATTCTCAACCATCTCGAGACACCCACATATAGGTGGGTGAATCTTTCTGTATATATTCTTTATAGACCTTCCAAGCAGTGGTGGGATATTCTAGAAGTCGGGCAACAGGATGAGATATCATGGAAATAATTAGACATGAATTTTCTATGCCTTTTCTATCCCAATACCTTGATGGATAAAAAATACCAAGATTTCATGCATCTGAAGAATGAGGGTTTGTTATAATTGAACTACGATGGATGTTTTACTGACCTATAGTGCTTTATGCCTTATTTGGAAGTTGATGAGATATCCAGGGTGAGACATTTCTAAGAAAGTTTTCGGTATGAGATTAGACAATAGGTAATTGTTTTCTATTTAAGAATCTTTGAAGGCTTGATGAATTAAGCACTCATCATAGTAGGGAATGTAAGAGAGGCCCTGAGCAGTAGCCATACTATTTTAATAGGGAAATTTGGGAATTATTCATCAAATGGTAAGAATAATAGTAATGATAGTTTCCACAAAAGAAGTTGTGGGTATATTATTTAGGGTAGTCAAAAACTATCTCATGATCATGTTTTGTCTCAGTGCTATCAGTGTGGCATGTTTGGCCAAAAGCACCCGCACTATCCTTACCCCCACTGTCAAGTGTCATATCTGTTGAAGTGTGGGTCATCATCATAGGTTTTATGAGAACTATTTTCAACATACTAGTGATAGAGGATAATGAAATTCTCCATAATCAGTAAGGGTATCAACTACCCCTCAACAGGTTTATAGATAGAGTTCCACATGCCATTCAGGATGAGATAGGGGACTTGGTACCCAAGTGTATGAGCAACAATACCAAGAAAGGGATGCATCATAGGGTAGTTAGACTGGATCCTTGGGAAGAGAGACAAGTCAGTTACATGATATGAAGACCACTAGAACTGACATGGATAGAAGACCATCTACTGTCAGAGGTGTGATTCTTGTATCATCAATATTATCTTCTGTTTTTTTGATACAAAAGCATCACATTATTTCATATCATATCTTTTTTTCAAATGGTTGGTCTGGGATGTGGAAAGAGTAGATGGTGTTTTAACTATTTACACACTGTTGGGACTGTGGTCAGTGAATATCAAAATTACAAGGTGTATTCTCTAGATATTGGTGGTTACCATTTTATTTGGGAACCATTCATGATAGAAATGACTGGCTTCTACTTGATTCTTGTTATGGAATAGTAATTTATATACCAAGATCATATATACTATTACATGAGGAGATTTATCTTCTTATCTCTATAAAAAAGCATCTATTCTCACCAGGTTTAGTGGGATCTTCAATCTAGTCACGCGAGACAAATTTAGTGCATATTGGATTGTCTCACATATCAGATCATCAATAATACTCTAGATAATGGTGGAATGAATCATGAATCTTTTCCTCCATTGGTAGCCCATTTTTAGGTTGTTTTTCTTGATGAGTTTTATTAATTACTTCCCCAGTTAGATGTTGATTTCATGATCACTTTTGTTGTTGGGGGTAGAGCTAGTTTATATCCTACTTTACCAAATGGGACCAGTAGAGCTTCGAGAGTTTAGTGATTAATTGGAAGATCTCTAATCTAAAGGCTTCATAAAACCTAGTACATCTCCTTGGGTTTCTCTAGTATTTTTCCCAAAAATAATTATGGATCATGGAAATTATATGTGGATTATCGTAGGATGAATCAGAAGATTGTTAAAAAATGGTATCATTTTCCATGAATTGAAGATCTTTTTGATCAACTAATAGGTGCTATGATATTATCCACGATTGACTTGAGATCAATATTCCTTCAGTTAAGGGTGAGAATATTGTGCATACCTATGATTTCTTTTAAGAGCAGTTATGGAATTATGAATTCGTAGTGATGTCGTTTGGGTTGACTAATGCACCTGTAGTGTTTATGGACTTAATGAATAATATATTTCATCCTTTTATGGACCAGTTTGTGGTGGTTTTCATCAATGATATCTTATTGTACTCCCAGCCAGTATACAATAATGCCAAACATCTTAACATCATCTTGAGTACATCGAGATAGCTTCAAATTTATTTCATGATAACCAAATAATACTTCCAGATTAATGTATTGCACTTCTTCAGCCATGTCATCATAGAGACAGGAGTGTCAATGGACCAAATGAATGTCATAGCTAGGATATCTTGGGAATATCCCAATAATGTATTCGAAATTCAGATCTTTCTAGGATTAGTAGTTCATTTCCTGTAAATACCTGTAAATTTCAAGGGAATTTTTTTTAATTTTCTTTGGGATTTTACGAGTACGCAGTTTCTGGTGGCACCTGATTCCGAGGCCCGGTGTGCCCAGAATCATGTTCCAAAGATTAGCTCGGGTACGTTCAGGGAACGAACGAGTGGGTTTTACTAACTTTTGAATCGGTGCTCGGAATCGAAATCCGAGGACACCGATGAAACCGCAGCACTGATAATTGCTTAAGAACACCTTTTACGGAGTTGCGTTTTCTCAGGTGAGGTTATTAATTAAATGGGTTAAATAAAGAATAATATAAAATATTGTGGTACAAATTTTATTTTTATTCTAAGTAGTGATAACCTAGGCATGGTGGTTGGAGTGGGACCCACTAATATCCTAACTCCACTAGGTTGGATATTATTAATGTGGGGCGCACACGAGCCCCACCCCCATTATTTCTTTTTAACCTCCCAGGTGAAATTTATTTTTGTAACTCACCTATAACCCACTTTTAAATTCCAAGTCAACTATTTTAATTAATTAATTGAATTATGTTATTAAATGTAATCAATTCTTGAATTCATTTTGAATTTCGAATTGAATGTTGGCTTGTCTGTGTTAATTAAATACGACAAAGTCTTATTTCTTTGAGGGTTCTTTCGTTGTGCGAGAAGGTTGGAGAGGAATTGCTCAAGCCTTGGAATCTTCATCTTCCTCCTTGAAGAACGCGAAGAATGCACTATCACCAATGAAGAACGCCGACCTCCGACGAAGGATGACGAATAAAACTGATTCCTCAGAGATCGATGATGCGATTCCATGTACCGCGGCGCTGACGGTCCTCTTCTCCGTGACGCCGTGTACCGTGACGCTGTGTTCCGCGACCACGATGATCCTCCTTCCGCGACGCCGTCTTCCGCAATGTCCCTTTCCCGCGACAAACCTCGTTCGATGACTTCATCGAGGTAGGGGTTTGATTTTGGTTCATGAATATTCTTTGACCATCCAAACATCAATTTCTTAGATGCTTGATATCGGATTAACGAGAGATGGCTGGACCACACGAACACGGCCGACCATACTCCCGCTTTAATGATGTATTTGTCGCGGCATGAACAAAGGTAGCGCGATGCAAAGAAACCACGTGGAAACAAAGAAGAACGGGTGAAGAAGCGCGGCGCCGTCACGTGGTGCCGTTGAGGCCGAAAAAATCCGCGGAGCCATCATGATGTGCCAGTCGAACAAGGCCGTGGCTCAAAGTCGCGACGGTGCAAGGCGGGGCGGCCAGAACCGCCAGCCGCGGGCACCTCAGAGGGGCGGGACCGCGGGGTCTCGCAACGGCAGCACCGGCTGGCCGGACCGAACCAGCCATTTCGGGAAGAAGACCGGGGGTTATAACCCCCGACTGGCAAGGGAGCAACCCCACATGGGGTAGCGGTTTCAATCAAGGGGGGCACCCCCCCCCCCCTTCCGCTCGGCTCAGCCTGTGCCGAGCTGGCCACACCGCGCCATGCCCACGCCGGCTGGGCTGGGCCGTGCCCTGTTGGGCCGGACACGGACCTGGGTCGAGTCGACCCGGTTCAGGCCGACCTAGGGGGTCTTGGGCTGGGTCAGTCCAGGCCCAAAACCCCCTAAAACCGGACAGGTTCGTTTAAATGCCAGTAACATGGGCAACAGACCTCCGATCGATGCACTATCAGTTACGATGCGATCCTTTGATCGAGACGGTTATTTTGGTATATTACACTCAAGGTTTTGGAGAACTTTTGTTACGGCCGGGTTGGTTCGAGCACGAAACCAACCGGGCCCTCAGAGCGGAAACACTTATAACTTGAGCTACGGACGTCCGATTGACGTGTCGTTGACTTAGTTGGTTTTATCTTAGTGAGATGGAACTTTTGGATTACTCCACTCATGGTTTGGATGAAGATAGAGTACGGTCAGGTTGGTTTTGACTTAAAAACCAACCGGGTCCTTGGAACGAAAAAGCCAAAAACTCTCAGACAGGGCGTCTGATTGATGCGTCGTCTGTCGCGTTGAGTTCCCTTTGCCGTGAAGGAACTTTGGGATACATCAACCTAGAATAAATGCCAGTTTATGTATCGACCTCTTGGCTCGTGGATCGGACCATCCCGGAAACGAGCATGTTGTGTGTGGGAACCCTAGATCTGGCTGCGACTGTGACGATGATGATGACTGCACTGAAATCCTCCATGGGTTCAGTAGCAGTGAAGACTGAACTGAAATCCTGTAACACCCCAAGCTTCCACGATACACCTCTCTTTCAATAATGCAATAGCTTGCATTGTACGAAAGTTCGAGTTCTAACACACCGCAACTAATCAAAGTAGCCATTATGAATAGTAATAACCACCTTTTAAATTTATAGAAATTTTATATTTCAAAATGGACTTCATTTTTTTATTCCTCATATTTAAATTAGCCTATGTTTAATTTTTTGTAATTTTCCGAGAACTTCCAAATTTTTATGAATAGTGAAAAATACTTAAAACAACTTTTTTAATCAAAATAATTTATAGTGATAAGTTATAATATTTAGTGGTTTTAAGGTATAATTAGAATATATTTTTACCATTTTATCCAATGGTGGTCATTAGAATTAATTTAACATTGAAATTGGACATAAACAATTGCCAATCTTTTGATATAAATTGTTTCTTAAAAACACGCTATTTGTTGTAACAGTGGGAATTAATTATAAAATTAATTAATTCAACTTATATTTTTGGAATTTTGTAAAATAGACAACATTTTTGAATTCGGAATATCAATTATAGCTTAGGGTGAAATTTTGGCATTGTTCTGAAAAACTTCAATTTTTGATAAATAGTGAAACCACTAAGTGGTAGTTAAATAACTGATTTTTCGTTTAAATGAAATATTACCACTTCTGTGATTTTATTTTCAAAAATCCGACATACATGGTTGTCATTAAGAAGTAAAATGTGGTTCAATGAGATTAAAATAATTTTTTTGGTGAATAGTAACTTTTAAGTTCTTAATCGCGATTAGAGGTAATTAGTGTAGTTTAAGGTACAAATAATGTTATAATAATATGAGATGAGCATGACACTTGTCCTACTCCTATTGGATGATTCATGGCCGACCAAGACAACCCATGGGTCAACTTGGGGACCCCATGGAGCCACTTTAGTTAGAAAATGACATAAATACCTTTTATTTAATGTTAAAGTAAAAAATGACACAAACATAAAATGTTTTACTAAAACAATTTTTACGTGGGGTTACAAAAGTCCAAATTTTGATTATAAATATTCATTAGAAATCTAAAAATATTTACTACATCATAGTATTTTTTTTATAATTTTTAGACATTAAATAAATTAAAATTTTTATGACATCATTATGATGTGGCGATGACCTCATTATTTAACGATTTAAATAAAATGAGAAGATAATGAAAATTTCCAAGGCTTACACTTGTCCAAAGCCTATTGGATGAAGAGATTTCGAAACGTTATCACCTTATCCTCGAATTATATAAGTGTGGGACCTTTAGAATCCGAAAAGCATTGTGAAATAATGTAACATTTCAATCTTTCCAAAAGTGCCCCTCCTCTCCACTTATAAAAGGCCCCCACCTCTCCCACCTTATTCACACCTTCAAGCCATTTGGCTCGGCCAAACTCTCCCCAAATACTCTCCCAACTTCCCCCTATTACTCCTAGAAGCCTCACTTTGGGCAGAATTCTTCCCAAGGAAGCCTTTGGATCAAATCAAAAAGAGTTACCCGATTTTGAGGTAATGTCTTCTCTAATGTTGTTTTGTTTTATTTTTCTTCTCCAACCCCATAAACTCTTTTTATTCATTTCTTTTGTAACAAAACCAGTATCCTCAATATACTAGGATGTTGTTATAAGAAGGATTCGAGCTACACTTACACACACCTACATCTAATGGTTAAAGAACATAGGGTTTCTGTGGATGGCGAATTTCTGCCTCACGAAACAATGATTGTTCAACACTCATATAACACCTTCAAAGGTGGTCATTAAGATGTCACTATTATTATATATGATATATAATATGTTTATGTTTTACTTATGCTTCTGTATTTCTCATTTATGTCATACTTTATGATTTCCATTATGGGTAAAACGCGATAATTTCATTTTAGGAAGAGCAGACTACCGCCCCCTCAAAGTGATTTGAATCGTTAATACCATATGTGGGATGTATAAAGGATGGAGTAAATGGTATTATACACTATATTATACTGGAATTATATTATACATTTATATCATTATGATTTCGTTCCATTAAATATGAAATAGAAATGAAAGTAGCGTTCATGCGTACGTACGGCTTACCATCTCCATGAACGGTGCATTTCATTTCTTACCTCTAAATGTCATGTAATATTATGAATGAATGTATATACTGGATATATATGAGATATATGATATCTATATCATGAATATAATTCTGGATATAACGGATATTTCACCACATGAACAACTCGTAATTATAAGAAGTCTATTTTTGACTCAAGTACCAAAGATTGACAAAACGACCGTTATTAACTTAAATAATTATATAATGTTCATAACATTGTAATAAGTGATATAAAAGGGATAATGAACTTGAAAAAGGTTCTTAATAAAGTAGATATTAACTCTAGTTTATTATTCAGGAGGTTAAATAACGGTCGAATCAAGTCGGACACAAGGTAAGGGAATTTCTTAACCCAAATTACATTCTTTGGGTTAATCTCCTACTTTCAAATTATGTCATGATATTATTATGTCCTATTTTGTATTTGTACTTTATTTATGTGTACCTATAGTGAATACACATAATAGATCTATTTTATTTTAAAAATTATCTTTTTAAGGACTTCGTCTCAATCCCCTTTCATTGAGGCATATTTGGTTTTATACACAACTTTCTTTTATACGGTGTATAAACCCCTTTGAATTTTACGTTTATCCAAAAGGAATATTTTTTATACGAAGCGTTTTACTAAATGACAAAAAGGGAATGTTTTTCTTTCCGTACTTATTCGGCGACAACGACTTCTCCGCCGCCGTGACCATTATTTGAGTTTCAGCTTCCTCTACAAGCCATCATTTTTTTTAATGAAAAATAAATACAATGTTTTAACTTTCTTTTATTTTGGTATTGAAAATGGTTTTGAAAGCGTTTTTATTATATCAATGTGTTGTATTTATATCTTGTGATTGAAATGTGGAAATGTTATGTTTCCTTTATGCATGTTTTATGTGATACGATTATGTTATGGTTTATGATATGTCTAAACCTATTCATATGAGGAATGGATTGGACTTAATAAGTGACGGGTGGAGCCCGCTATAGCTCCTCGATGCATCGGCAGGTCTCATGAGACAAACTAGTGTCTTGGCACGAGGCCTTGACAAAATCTTATTTGTGGTCTTGGCACGAGGCCTTGGCTACGTTGTTATGATAGTCTGGCATTATGAATTCCATCATTATGAAAGTGGTTATTGATATTGCATGTGATTATTCGACCAGTAGAATATCCATGTGAAGATGTAAATGGCATTATCTCATTTTACTTTTTCCATATTATGTTGATGTTCAAGTTTAAAAGGCTTTTGTTTTAGTCATACATTGCCTTAAATGTTTATGTTTATTTATGAAAGCTTCCGCAATATTGTTATCCTTACTGAGCATCAGAGCTCACCCCTTTCAATGTTTTAATATTTTCCAGGATGTGAAGAAGTATTTTATGAATGACCTGCAGGGATTGTCAGAAGAGGATATGAGTGTGGACTATGGAGACTTTGTTATTGTAGTTTTTCACTTTATGATGTAATGTAACATTTATGAATGTATCTAGTGTTTCCAAGGCTACTAAACTAATCGGTCTTTCGAGACTTGATCTTTTGTGATCATGCCAATGTTACGAAGTAATGCACCGACTCTGTGTAGCTGGGGTCGGGGCGTTACAAATCCACCGTCGGTTCAATAGTAATGAAGACCGTACTAAAATCCTCCGTGGGTTCGATGACAATGACTACTGTTCTTGTATCCTACGTGGGTACGGTAGTACTACTGTTCTTGTATCCTACATGGGTCCGACAGTGATTGAATCTATTCTTGTATCCTACGTGGGTCTGGCAGAGTAGCTGGTCTGTATCCTATGTGGGTCCGACAACATAGCTGGTTTAGTATCCTACGTGGGTCCCAGCTTAGATTAATCAGTAGCTACATCTGATCATCTCTATTATCTTACGAAGAAGTATACCTGTGTGAGCTGAGTCTTGAATTTGAATCATTTTCTTCGATATGATTGGCTTGATTTCCTATATAGATTGTGTTGTGATTTCCTGTGTGGATTGGGTTGTACTATCCTGTGTGGACGTGATCGAACTTGGGCTTGGATGTTGGAGCCGAAATGGAATTGATGACTTAGGTATATGTATGGGCATATACCTAAGTAGTGTTGGATGTTACATCGTGATTGTATCTTTCCTTTTTGGATTATCCTTTGTGGTTTATGGGAGACCTTCAGGGGTCTCGGGGTCCCTACTAAGTAGCGTATACTCACCCCTGCATGGGCTATGCCTGCACTACATTTTGTTGGATAAAGACGACGGACAACGCTGATCGTTGTTGAGGCTTGTGGAGCAGGTTGGTACCTGGAGGTGGACCACTTGGCGGAACGTACACGGAGCGGACGGCTGGACCCGAGGAGATGAGGAGGCTATCTGTACCCACACTTCAGGTGGGACTTCTAGTGGACGAATTGACGTTACTGATTTACTTTTAGTTGTTGTACTTTCTTTCCAGTTGTACTTTACTTTCAGTTTGGGTTTGTATTCTGGCCCATTTACTTTCTGCACTTACTATTGTACCAAGTTTTACTTAGTGTTTATTTCTGTTGGCTTAATCTGTGGTGATTGTTTACTTTATAAGGCAATGACTTCCCCTTTTTATTGGTATGTACGCCTTTGGTACTAGTCTCCAGCCCCTGGCCTATGGAAGGAGGGCTTGGGGTAGTCATACATGGGTCCCGAGGATGGGTCATGACAATTTTGTATCTGAGGAGTTCGGTTCTACCACAGAACCCAGGACTTTGATCCTTATTCTATGTAAAGCAATAGTGTTAAGGCTATTGACTGTGGTTATCAGTCCAGGGAGTCTAGTGTTGGTGCGGCAGCCGACATATCCATACACCAGGACCCTGACTTCTGATTTCCGACTCAATGCACGAAAACATTGATTGCATGTGTGTTTTAAAAGTTTTCTTTGTGATTATTTTGTGTCAGCTCACCAGGTATACTGTTTTGACCATGGAACATATGTTTCTTTTTAGGATGGTCCCACGATGGCAGCCAGTTAGGGTTCTGAGATTTGTGCGAGATGACATCCCACCGAGCGACGAGGCCTCGGTGCATGGACCATTTTCAGCGGAGGCACTGGCGGTACATCTACCCACCGAGCCACCGATGCTACCAACCCCAGCCGATGAGAGTGCATGTCACCTTAGTGCACTGAATGAGTTTCAGCATCAGAGACCGCCCAGGTTCCGTGGGGAGACGGACCCTCAGGCAGTTGAGGATTAGCTGGAGGCTGTAGTTTGAGTTTTCAGGTTAGTAGGGACACCAGCTGACCTCATGGTGATCCTCGCACCGAGCCTCCTACATGCGGCAGCAGGAAGATGGTGGAGCTTGATGCTCATAGTACACGATGAGGCATCCCTCCTCTAGATGGACTTTGAGAGCCTCTTCTGCTCGGTGTTCATCCCAGCCACCCTCCGTGCGGTGCGCATTCAGGAGCATCTACAGCTGTGGCAGGGCACCATGACGGTCGCCCAGTACTCAGCGAGATTTACCGATCTCTCACGCTATTCGACTGATATGGTATGGGACCCATTATTCCGGGCCCAGACCTTCGAGCAAGGACTGAGGCACGAGATCAGGGCATCGATGATCTCCCTCAGCATTCCAACACAAGCAAGAGTACTGGATAGATCCCTTCTCATAGAGAGCTTTCTTGCTGAGCCTACACCAGCAGCGGGACCTACCTTAGGGAGGCACGTAGCAGAGTCGTCTACATCTGGAAGTCGACATACATCACAGGGGTACAGGCGCACCATACCATAAGGCGGACGACCTTAGGGCACTGGCTCATAGGTGCGGGTCACCCGACGTAGAGCCAACCTTCTGAGGAGCAGACAGTGCTACGTATGCGGTGGGCAGGGCCACATGGCTCGTGACTTCCCGACCCGCCGTGCAGAGGAGCAACAGACAGTTGAGGGGCCACCCAGGCATAAGCAGAGGGTCGACCGTGGCAGTCCGCAGGGAATAGAAGGATGAGGCAGAGGAGATGGCCGAGCAGTGGGTGGTGGGCAACGCTTTGAGGCTCTACCATCACCACCACCCGGAGGTCCACACCGACCAGAGGGAGCTGGCGGGCAGAGGCAGGCTCAGGTTCAGGCAGCGGAGGCCTATGACAACAGCGCACCAGAGATGATTTGAGGTACTATCTGTGTCTAATCCACCCTTTATGTAGTTCTTATAGACATAGGATCGAGTCATTATTTTATTATCGATGCCCTTGTTCGGAGCTCGGATATTCCGAAGGAGCCGTTGGCTCGATCCTTACGACTGGAGACTCCTACGGGAGTAGACTCGACGATTATGCACTGGTGCCGGAAGTGTGATCTTACTATAGGAGGTGAGAAATTTGGCTGGGATCTTCTTGTATCAGTGTCTAGGCCTTATAAAGTCATCTTGGGCATGGATTGGTTATCTACAGTCCATGCTCAGATCGACTGTATTAGGCCCAAGGTGCGGTGTGTTCGCACCGATGGGAGGAGGTTCACCATCACTAGCGAGAAGAAAGACTTTGCAGCGTAGGATGGACTCACACAGAGGAGAGGACATCCCATCACTCATCAGTTGGCTAGCCTCATCCTAGGAGCAGTTGACGTGCGGAGTCCGAGTTTTCTTGTAGTGGTGGATCAGTATGCAGAAGTTTTCCCCGACGACATTCCAGGACTACCTCCTTATAGAGAGGTAGACTTTTATATTGACCTGTACCCCTGGACAACCCTGATATCTACTCCAGCATATCGGATGGCTTTCGCTGAGCTTCGAGAGCTACGGGTACAACTGGAGGACTTGCAGAGCAAGGGATTCATCCAATCCAGTGTTTCACCCTGGGATTCCCCAATATTGTTCGCTAAGAAGGTGGACAGGAGATAACGAATGTGTGTCGATTACCATCGCCTAAACCAGGTGACTGTGAGGAACATGTATCTACTACCATGGATTGACGACCTCTTCGATCAGCTCAAGGGAGCACGGTGGTTCTCAAAGATAGACCTCAGGTCAGGCTATCATCAGCTCAGAGTTCTGGACGGGGACGTGCAGAAGACGACCTTTAGATGTCGGTATGGCCACTTTGAGTTTTTGGTTATGCCATTTGGCATAACCAATTCTCTAGTGGTGTTCATGAGTCTCATGAACATGATCTTTCAGCCATACCTCGATCGATTTGTCGTGGTCTTCATCGACAACATTTTGATATACTCGACCACTAAGGAGGAGCACGCCTACCACTTGTGGGTTGAACTGGACACACTCCGCGAGAACCAGCTTTATGGAAAGATCTCGATGTTTCAGTTCTAGACACGTGAGATCCAATTCTTGGGACACGTCATCTCTGAGGCGGGAGTTGCGGTGGATCCTGCGAAGATCGAGGCAGTGCTAGCTTAGGAGCCACCCATGAGCGTCACAGAGGTGCGGAGTTTATTGGGGAAAGCTGGGTACTACCGGAGGTTTGTGCCAGACTTTTTCAGAGTTGCGGCACCACTCTCAGCTTTGAAGAAGGAGGGTAAATCCTTCGCGCGGTCAGAAAGACGTCAGAAGAGCTTCCAGGAGTTAAGATAGAGATTGACCAACACACCTATCTTGAGGCTACCAGAGGAGGGAGTAGGGTACGTAGTCTACTGTGATGCATCAGGGACTGACTCGAATGTGTCCTGATGCTGGAATGGGTAGTGATCACCTATGGATCACGTCAGTTGAGTCAGCATGAGAAAAACTATGCTACCCATGACCTGGAGTTAGCAGAAATGGTCTTCGCTCTGAAAATGTAGTGACACTATATGATAGGCGAGCGCTTTACAGTCTATTTTGACCACCAGAGTCTCAGGTACATCTTCTCGCAGAAGTACCTGAACCTGAGATAGCGGTTGTGGCTCGAGTTCCTCCAGGACTATGACTTTGAGATAGTGTATACTCATGGAAAGGGGAATGTAGTAGCCGATGATCTCAGCAGGAGGAGGGTCATTTAGCTACTCGGGGAGGCGATGAAGCAGCTAGCCGCTTTGCAGATATCCTTCATGGATAGAGATGGAGCAGCCTTTCCTCAGTCACTCACAATCACTTCTCTACTACTGTAGTGGTTCATACAGGCACAACGTGGGGATGCTGACTATGAGACGTGACGTGCACAAATATCCTCAGGACAGGGACCTGATGGATTCTCTATAGGAGGAGAGAACGATGTCATTTTCAGAGGACATACCACTATACCAGCTGCTTTGTAGTAGGAGGTTCTGAGAGAGTTTCACACTTCCCCTTTATCGATACATCCAGGAATGGCGAAGATGTACCAGGATCTCAGACGACAGCACTTGTGGCTGGGTATGAAGAAGGCTGTAGCAGAGTTTGTTTCTCGATTCCTCACCTGTCAATAGGTGAAGGCAGAGCACCAGGTAACAGAAGGCTTGGTACAACCCTTGGAGGTCCCTAAGTGGAAGTGGGATGGGATATCTATGGATTTTATCACTAGAATTCCATGCACTTCCAGAGGTCACGACTCTATTTGGGTGATTGTCGACCGACTCACCAAGTCGGCCCACTTCTTACCCATCAGAGAGCAGGGCTCGGTGGAGAGCTTGGGATGTCTCTACATTCGGGAGATTGTACGACCTCATGGGGTTCCATCATCTATCGTCTCCGATAGAGATGCTTGCTTTACCTCCCGGCTTTGGAAGGGGTTGTAGGAGGCATTCGGGATGCAGCTACGTCTGAGCATCGCCTTTCACCCACAGAAGGATGGTCAGATGGAGAGGCCCATTCAGACTCTCGAGGACATGCTCCATGCATGTGTCCTTGAATTTGGTCGTAGCTGGGAGGACCACCTACCCTTGGTGGAGTTTTCATACAACAACAGCTACCACTCCACCATCGGTATGTCACCATACGAGGCATTGTATGGCCAGCCATGCAGATCACCTCTGTGCTAGACAGACCCTGGGGAGTCAGCACTTGTGGGACCAGAGATGGTCCAGGCCATGACAGAGAAGGTCCAGGTCATCCAAGAGTGGATGAGGATAGCTCAGAGCCGGTAGAAGTCTTATGCTGACAGAAGGTGGAGACCACTAGTGTTCGAAGATAGAGACCACATTTTCTTACGGGTCTCACCTCGACGTGGATTACAGAGATTTGGCCAGGGCGAAAAGTTATCTTCATGGTTCATCGGACTATTTTAGATTCTCAGTAGGATAGGCGAGGTGGCTTCTCTCCTGGATCTACCATATCAGTTGCACCGGGTGCACGACGTCTTCCATGTATCTCAACTGAGGAGATACGTGCACGACCCGACGCATGTCATCGAACATGGGGAGCTGTTCATCGATGACGGGGTGACTTTTTCTGAGGTCCCGATGGTGATCAAGGATCGACAGGAGCAGGTCCTATGTGGGAGGTTGATTCCAATAGTGTGCATCAGATGACAGCATGGGAACCACCAGGAGAGCAGTTTGGAGCGAGAGGCTCAGATGCGTGCTCAGTACCCTCATTTGTTCCCCTAGTTTGTGATGTATCTTTACGAGGACGTAAAGCCCTGAGGTGGGAGTAATGTAATGACCCGTAAATTTCAACAGAAATTTTTTTTTCTTAATTTTCTTTGGGATTTTATGAGTACGCAGTTTCTGACGGCACTAGATTCTGAGGCCCGGTGTGCCCAAAATCATGTTCCGAAGTTTAGCTCGGGTACGTTCAGTGAACGAACGAGTGGGTTTTACTAACTTTTGAATCGGTGCTCGGAATCGAAATCCGAGGACACCGATGAAACCGCAGCGCTGATAATTGTTTAAGAAAACCTTTTCCAGAGTTGTGTTTGCTCAGGTGAGGTTATTAATTAAATGGGTTAACTAAAGAATAAAATGAAATATTGTGGTACAAATTTTATTTTTATTCTAAGTAGTGATAACCTAGGCATGGTGGTTGGAGTGGGACCCACTAATATCCAAACTCCACTAGGTAGGATATTATTGAGGTGGGACCCACACGAGCCCCACCCCCTTTATTTCCTTTTAAACTCCCACGTGCATTTTAATTTTGTAACTCACCTGCAACCCCCTTTTAAATGCCATGTCAACTCTCTTAATTAATGAATTGAATTAATTTATTCAATGTAATCAATTCTTGATTTCATTTTGAATTTCGAATTGAATGTTGGCTTATGTGTGTTAATTAAATAAGACAAAGTCTTATTTCATTAAGGGTTATTTCGTTGTGCGAGAATGTTGGAGAGGAATTTCTCAAGCCTTGGAATCATCATCTTCCTCCTTGAAGAACGTGAAGAACGCACCGTCACCGACAAAGAACACCAGCATCTGACAAAGGATGACGAATAAGACTGATTGCTCAAAGATCGATGACGCGACGCTGTGTACCGCGACCCCGACGGTCCTCTTCTACACAACGCCTTGTACCGCGATGTCGTGTACCATGACGCCGACGATCCTCCTTCGGCGACGTCGTCTCCCCTGATGTCCCTTTCCCACGACAAACCTTGTTTGACGACTTCATCGAGGTAGGGGTTTGATTATGGTTCATGAATATTCTTTGACCATCCAAACATCAATTTATTAGCCGCTTGATATCAGATTAACGGGAGGGGGCCGGACCGCACGAACACGACCGACCCTCCTCCCCCTTTGATGATGTATTTGTCGCGGCACGAACAAAGGTAGCATGGTTCAACGACACCGCATGGAAACAAAGAAGAACAGGCGATGAATCGCAGTGCCATCACGCCACACCGTTGAGGCCGATCAAAGCCGCGGTGCCGTCGCGCTGCGCTGGAGAACCACGAAGGGGACGCGGCCGGAGCGAGGCCGCGGCAGAGGGGTGCGGCACCTTCACGCTGTGCCGGTCGGACAAGGCCACGACTCAATGCTGCGATAGTGCAAGTCGGGGCGGCCGGAACAGCCGGCCACCAGCACCTCCGAGGGGCGGGACCGCGGGGTCTCACGGTGGAGGCACCGGCCGGCCGGACCGGGCCGACCATTTCGGGAAGAAGACCGGGGGTCATAACCCCCTAGTAGAAAGGGAGCGGCCCCACATGGATCCGCGACATAAATCAAGGGGGCAGCCGCCCCTCCCTTTCCGCTCGGCTCGACCAGCGCCGAGCTGGCCACACCAGGCCGCACCCGCGCTAGGCCATTCAACCGCACTGAGCCAGGCCGCGCTGGCCGGGCCGGGCCGCACCCTTTTGCGCCGGACCAGGACCCGGGTCGGGTCGACCCGGTTCGGGCTGACCCAGGGGGTCTTGGGTCGGGTCGGTCCGGGCCCAAAACCCCCAAAAACCAGATAGGTTCGTTTAAATGCCCGTAACATGGGCTACAGACCTCCAATCGATGCACCGTCAGTTGAGATGTGATCCTTGGATAGAGGTGGTCGTTTAAGAATATTACACTCAAGGTTTCATAGAACTTTGGGTATGGCCGGGTTGGTTCGACCACAAAACCAACCAGGACCTCGGAGCGGAAACACTTATAACGTGAGCTCCGGATGTCCGATTGAAGTTTTGTCGACTTAGTTGGTTTCCTCTTAGTGAGACAAACCTTTTGAATTACTCTGCTCAAGGTTTGGATGCAGATGGTGCATGGTCAGGTTGGTTTTGAATTAAAAACCAACTGGGCCCCTAGAACGAAAAAGCCAATAACTCTCAGACCGGGCGTCCGATTGACGCGCCGTCTGTCGCGTTGAGTTCCCATTGTCGAGACTGAACTTTGGGATACATCAAATCCATACTACGTGTCAGTTGATGTATCGAACCCTTGGATCATGGAGCAGACCCTCCCGAAAATGAGCATGCTGTGTGTGGGAACCCTAGAGCTAGCTACGACTGCGACGACGATGACGACTGTATTGAAATCCTCTGTGGGTTCGGCAGTGATGAGAACTGCACTGAAATCCTCTGTGGGTTCGACAGCAATGAAGATCATACTGAAATCCACCATGGGTTCGACAACGATGACTACTGTTCTTGTATCCTACGTAGGTCCGGTAGTACTACTGTTCTTGTATCCTACATGGGTCCGGAAGTGTTTGACTCTGTTCTTGTATCCTATGTGGGTCTGGCAGAGTAGCTGGTCTGTATCCTTTGTGGGTCCGACAGCTTAGCTGGTTTACTATCCTACGTGGGTCCCTACTTAGATAAATCAGTGGATACATCTGATCATCTCTATTATCTTACGAAGAAGTATACCTGTGTGAGTTGAGTCTTGACTTTCAATCATTATCTTCGATATGATTGACTTGCTTTCCTATGTGGATTGTGTTGTGCTTTCCTATGTGGATTGGGTTGTACTATCCTGTGTGGACATGATCGATCTTGGGCTCGGATGTTGGAGCCGAACTGGAATTGATGACTTAGGTATATGTATGGGTATATACCTAAGTAGTGTTGGATGTTACTTTGTGACTGTATCTTTCCTTTGTTGATTATCCTTTGTGGATTCTGGGAGACCTTCGGGGGTCTCGGGGTCCCTAATGAGTAGCGTATACTCACCCCTGCATGGGCTATACCCGCAATACGTTGTGATGGATGCAGACGACAGACAGCGCTGATCGTGGTTGAGGCTTGTGGAGCAGGTTGGTACCTGGAGGTAGACCACTCGGCAGAACGTACACGGAGCAGACGGTTGGACCCGAGGTGCTGGGGATTCTATCTATACCCACCCTTCAGGTGGGACTTACAGTGGACGGCTCGACATTGCTGATTTACTTTCAGTTGCTGTACTTTCTTTCGAGTTGTACTTTAATTTCAGTTTGGGTTTGTATTCTGGCCCATTTACTTTCGGCACTTACTATTGTACCTAGTTTTACTTAGTGTTTACTTCTGCTGGCTTACTCTGTGGTGTTTGTTTACTTTATAAGGAAATGCCATCACCTTTTTATCAGTATTTACACCTTTGGTTCTGGTCGCCAACCCTTGGCCTATAAAAGGCGGGCTTGGGGTAGTCATGACACGGGTCCCGAGGACGGGTCGTGACATTTCCAGTGTGTTATCCAATATTTCTCTTGTTTGGTAGCACCAATTTATAGGTTGACTAAAAAAAGTTGAGGTTTGTTTGGTCTGATGTGTGAAAGATATATTTTTAAGATATGAATGGTAGGATGACCTCAACACCTATCCTAAATTTACCTGTACGAAGTAAAGAAAATACCATGTACTATGTGACATACGAAATAGGACTCTAAGCAGTTCTGATATAGGATGATTGAGTGTTTTCCTATGGATCTAGGTAGATGATGTAACTCCCCGACCTCAGTTACCCGGAGTCGGGGAATTATTTTAATACATTGGCATGATTACAAGGAATCAAGTCCCGAAGGACCGATCAGTTTACCAGACTTGAAAAAAATATTACATACATTAACATTACATTACAATTTCAAACATAAAACACAGCATAAACAGTTCTGTAAGAACGCCATTATTCCCTTTAGCATAACCCTGCATATCAATCATAATACACTTCTTGGAATCCTGGAAAAAATAAAACATAGAAAGGGGTGAGCTCAAATGCTCAGTAAGGGTAAGCAATACAGTGGAAAATGACATAAATATTAAGC
The DNA here is from genome assembly GCA_963277665.1 of Viscum album. Lineage (NCBI taxonomy): Eukaryota > Viridiplantae > Streptophyta > Magnoliopsida > Santalales > Viscaceae > Viscum > Viscum album. Next base: position 1,888,962,819 of record OY728152.1, read on the forward strand.
ATGGTGAATAATTGAAACCACATGCCTTTACCAATAATAAACATGAATACTTTTATGGATAGAATATGAGTTGAGTAAATAATTCCATAATAAAACATAATCATGGGTATTCTACTAGTCGATTAACCACATGAACCATCAATATTATTTCTATAATAATGGAATGTATAATTCCAGACATTCTAAAACATTTTTTGAAGGCCTCGTCCAAGACATCTAAAAATTATTTAGGCCTCGACGAAAACCATATATCAAAATGGGAAAGGGCCTCGGCCAATTCCACATATAGTTGTCTCATGAGACCTACCGATGCATCGAGGAGCTATAACATGCTCCACCCATCACATATTAAGTCCAATGCATTCCTCATATGAACAGGTTTAAACATAACATAAACATTCGTATTAAAACTAGCATACGAAATGTCAATACATTTTATATAAACCATGAATGGTATAAAAATAACACATACACAGTCAAACATGTCACAAAACCTTCAACACAATATGGAAGATTTGTATCATGATAAATCAACTACAAAACAAGTTTAAAATCCATTAAAGAATTTTGACATAGATGAAAATGATTTGTAAAACTCTAAGGGAGAAATACCCATTTTCATGAAAACATTTAAAAGTCACACAATTTAGAAAAGAATTCATTTAAAGACATTTTTGAATCAAACTGTCCCATACCACTTTGAATCTTTTCAATGGAATTAACATTTTAAAAACATTCATGTACATATAAATAAATCCTTTAAAACCATTTTGAAGGCATGGACATTAAAGAGAAAGATTTAGAAGAATAAATATTTAAAACATTTGAAATGATGTTTTAATAAAAAGTCCCTAAAAATAATTCTTTTGAAATCTATTTCATAAAACATTGACATGGATAATAAATATGTCCCAGTACATACATACCTAAAGACAACCTCGGATAATAATGAGATTGTGAAATTAACCCTTACCAATTTGGTAACTTACGAAACATACACCCCGTTAAAGAGGTATCATACAATGAATATGTAAATACACATAAATTAATGTGTATTACACAAAGAATAAAATTATAGGCAGTACATACACCACACAAAAGGTAATAGTGGGAATATGGCATGAATCTCATGGGAATAAGGAGTGAGATGAAAACCCCTTACCTTGTACTTTTACTTTGTCTAGGGTAGGGTAATCTCATGTATAATGATTAAATGATTGTTATTAAATTATACAAGAATAATATACATTAATAGGATATCATATATGATCTATTAACATATCATTGTTAATAATATCTTAGTATTATCGTCGTTTCGGGTGTTAACTTACACATTTTATTTTATATGTTTTGTAACATAAGACATGTTTGTTATGGATATGTTGTATCATATACATATCCAGAATTATATCAAATCCTTAAACATTATTTTTAATCATAAAATGAGAATTATACTTGAATGGATATGATGGGGAATGAATCTCATCGCATTCATGGAGACGGTAGTCCATACGTACGCACGAACGGTACTTCCATTTCATTTTTAACTTTAAAAGGAATCATAACCAAATAATACATAGGTATATTATTATTACAGTATAATATAATATCTTATATTTGTTACTTAAGTTCATTAATACCACCCTTTATATGTTCCATGTATGGTATAAACGAGTCATATCACTTTGAGGGGGCGATAGTCCTCACTTCCTCAAATTAAAGTATCGTATATATATAGAACATGAAAAAAATAATGGTATGCTATAAATTGGAATTACAGAAGCTTATATATAAAATAAATTTAATTAATATCATATTTAATTATAGTTCCATCATAATGTCTACCATGATAGGCGGTAGGATATAATTGAATAATCATCATTTCGTGAGGCGTGTGGTTGCCATCTGCAGAAACATTATGTTATTCACCGATTTGATGGAGGTGTGTGTAAGTGTAGTTCAAATACTTCTCATAACAATATCCTAGTATATTTAGGATACTGGTTTTTTTACAATATAAAAGAATGAGAAGATTTTAGGGGAAGGAGAAGTAAAATAAAAGAAAAGAATCTAAGAGAAATCCTTACCTTTAATTGGGGTAACTCCCTTTGGTTTGAACCAAAAAGGACCCTTGATGTGCCTTCTGCCTAAGGTGAGTCATCTAGAAGGAGGAGAGGTATGTAGGGAGATTAATTGGGCAGAGGTTGGATGAGGAAAAATGCTTCAAAGGTACGAGGAATTAGTTATAACTGGTGTCCTTTTATAAGGTGGAGGAGGGGATCTTTAGGGAAAACTTAAAGTATTAATTCATAATAAATTCTTATTCGGTTTCTAATGGCTCAAAAGTGTATTATTCAAACTCTATTGTGGGGATAAGTGAAAATACACTTAACCAATAGGTTTTAGATAGGTTTTTGTCACTTTTTTAAACTTATATTTTAGTTTTAACCCTTAGTTACTTAGTTTGACATTTACCATGTCACTTAGTATTTTAATATTCTATGGTTAATAAACTTAATATAAACTTCCAAGCGACCCCCAAGTGGTCCCTTAATGATAAACCTATCATTATATAAGTTTGTTTGGCCGAAACTTATATTTTTAGCAATATAATATCAATTAATCATATAATATTTGTTTTAAATATTAATTAATGTCAATTTTGACACTATTTGGTATTTTGTTTTTGTGAAAGTCATCACAACTTGATTACTTCGAACAAGATTCATTGAATCAGCCCTAACATGTCATAGTCACCTTGAAAATTCGTGTATGTCATAAAAACTTTCAAATTATATTTATTTTAATATTTATATTACCATTTATTTGATTCTTTCATTAATAAGTAAATTCCTGCATCATGATTGTGTCATAAATTAATTTAATTATTTAATGTCTAAAAATTATAATTAAAATACCATTATGTAGGAAATATTTTTATCATTCTAATTAATATTTATAATCAAATTTATCTTATGTATAACCGTATATTAAAAATGTTTTAGTTATTAAACTTGGATTTTAACTCTTTTAATTTTCTTGAATTAAATAATAATAAATGTCCTAATCTAATCCAAGTGGACCTAAAGGGTCATATTTTATTCCTAAGGTTTTTTTGGTCGAACTAAACATATCCAATAGAAATAGGACATGTGTTAGGGTAATAATTATATCATTTTTACCCTTAATTACCCTATTTACTTTTTACCGTGGTAAATAAAAGTAAATAGTTACTATTCACAAAAAATTATTTTTATCTTATTGAACCACATTTTACTACTTGATATTAACCATGTCTCTTGGATTTTTGAAATTCCACTCACAGAAGTAGAAAAATTAAGTTTTATGTGAATTTACAAATTCTCCTATGAGGTGGGTAAAAGACGGTGAAAAAGTTCAATAAAATGTTTATATATCTAAAACTATTATAAACTGCCTCCAATGAATTACATTGAATTTATATAGGTTTTAGGTATCTATTTTGACATAAAATAAATTTAAATAATAAAAATAATTATTTAAATAAAAAGCCGGTTTTAAACAGTAACTTAGTGTTTTTGACTATTCATCAAAAATTGAAAGTTTTCAGAAAAATACCAAAAATTTACCCTAAGCTAATTTTGATATTACGAATTCAATATTGAAATATATTTTACCAAATTAAAATCATATAAGTTTCATTTATTAATTTAAAATTAATTCCCGTTGTTAAAACAAAAAGCATGTTTTTAGGAAACAATAACTATTAAAAGATTGACACTTGTTTATGTCCGGTTTAAATGTGAAATTCTGTCTAATGAACAACATTGGATTAAATGGTAAATATATATTCTAAATATAATTTAAAACTACTCAAATTCATAATTTATCACTATTAATTATTTTGATTACAAAAGTTGTTTTTAATTAAAATTTAGTAATTTTCACTATTCATAAAAATATGAAAGTTATCCGAAAAGTACAGAAATTTCACCCAAGGCTAATTTCAATATTATGAATCCAAAAATAAAGTCCATTTTGAGAGATAAATTTTATAAAATTTCAGAATGTGGGTATTACTATTCATAATGGCTACTTTGATTGGTAATGGTGTGTGTTACAACACGTAGTTGCGTACAACCCACGCTACTGTATTATTCAAAGAGAAGCGTACCATGGAATATTGGGGTGTTACATTCTCCCCTCCTTCAATAAATTGTGTCCTCAAAATTTATGCTCGGTATTGGAAACTTGGGGTTGACATTTCAAAATATCTTAGTTGAAATCCCACATTGAAAAATGGATTAATGAGGCCTCTATTGAAAATAAAGAGTGGTAAGTATGAATGTTACTGAAAATAGCACATACTAGGGTTCCATGTAGGAATATATGGATATGGAAGAGAATTCTAAACATCAATATCTGATGGAGAGTGGTAGAGAACATGGCTATGAAAAGGCCAAAAATCCCAAGCCATAAATTTGTGATGATATAAGGTACCATCTAGGAAAACATTTTTTCTAAGTTCCTATTCATAATGTTGAGGAATTTATTTACGAGATTGAATAAGATCATAAAAAGAAATACTTTATAATTAGAGTTTTATCCATTTATAAATTTCTACCACAAACTCATCTTTCACCCCAAAACATAATATATCTCAAAAATACTATATTTATCCTAATCGTATAAGGTTCCAAATATAATTAATTTATAATTCACATATCAGACCGTTTAAAAATGAAACTACATTATACCATCCAAGAATGTCATCTAATCTAGTTGTAGGTGATAAATCCAAATTGCACTATGGTTGTGGGTTCGATTCCCACAGTTTTGTCCGACGTGACGGGTCATCACACGGTCTGCGTATTTTCCTTTTATAAAAATCCAAAAATAACCTTTAAAACTTAATCCCTTCCAACCTTTAGAATTATCCAAAATACTTCTTTAAACTCTCAGTCCGAAATTTATATGAAAGTTAAACATGATGTAGATCCTTTTTAACCCGTAATAGCATGTGAATACCTTCATCATGTATTGTTTTAAAACACTGAAACATCCTGAATTACCCTAAAACCTTTTTGATTATATTCATGCTCCCTTATTCCTTAGAGAATACTAGATATACTTCATCTATGAAAAAATGTTGTAAACTCCAACAATGATGGAATATACCAATCTCTAATCAGTTTCAAGGCAGTAAAGAATATCCAATATAATTTTCCCAAATCAACCATATCTTATTCCAAAATTAGTACCTCAATATTATGACCATATTAAGATTTATCTTTCCTTCAACCATGTAATTTCCAAAAAGTTTAACTCACTGTAGAGTCACTTTTCTTATAACAATAAAATCTCAAATCCTAAATGAAATAGTGCTGCAATACAATCCTTATTTATTTCCAGTACATCATTGATACAACACTTCAATGAAATAATTACAAAATAAAAACATAATAACACTAATCATTCCTCTTCATCTATGGTAGTATCATAACATGATTATTATACAGTAGCATCATTTGCGACATAGTCAGATGATTGGGACATTGGGTCGCGTTGTGTCCACACTTATTGCAGATGAAAAATTGTACATCTGAAACCTTTTTCTTACCCATGAAGTCACATACTTGGTGTCCTTTTTCTCTACAGTTACAACATACTCCCATTACCTTCAAGCATTTTCCAAGGTGATTCTTTCAACAGTTATCTCGTATGGAAAATCCTTCATTACCTTAATCCCTTTATCTTTCCTTCTCTCTACCATCCTTTCCTTCTATGGAATTCCTTCAAAGCCATAGGACTCTGAGAATTCATTACTTATCATATCAACACATGATACTATTTCTTCATATGATGATAATATGAGGGAGACTATTTCCATTCTAAATTATGGCTTAATACCATGAAAGATATGATCTTTCTTACTCTTTGGCTCATGTGTATTGCTGGAGTTCTCATTCCTTCTACTCGGCGCCATTTCTAAACAATGACATACACTTGATTAGTTTATGAATAGAAATACCTAATCCCAAACTTGTAAAACACTTGACATAAATTAAACAGTTTATGGATATAATCCATAATCATAAAAATGTATTGTTTGAGGAAGTATATACTCATAAACCCTTCATAATGGTTTGTAATGAAAATGAGAATTATCATAAAAATATCCCCTGGGAGTGTTGTAACCAAGAGTACAGCAATGCCCATTGTCATGCACCAGTTCCTATTCGAGTCTAGCTCAAAGCGGTGTTTTTGGGTTTTACACCTAGGTAAATCTATGCCAGAGCCGCCTCTACCTGGTCGTATCCAGACAGGGATATATTTCTCGGAAAACACACAAAATCGTTACAATATCAAAATTCTAGGAAGTTCTTCTATACTAATACTCAAAGTCTATCTTAAGGATATGTGCTCTAATTAGAGATTATCTAAATCTATCTTCCTAATTTATTGATAATCTTCCTCGGATACCAACTGTAACACCCTGACCCTAGTTACCCGGAGTCAGAGCATTATTTTAATACATTGGCATGATTACAAGGAATCATGTCCCGAATGACCGATCGGTTCAGTAGTCTTGGAAAATATATTACATACATTAACATTACATTACAATTTCAAACATTAAACAAAGCATAAATAGTTCTGTAAGAACGCAATAATTCCATTTATCTTAACCCTACATATCAATCATAATACACTTATTGGAATCATGGGAAAAATAAAACATAGAAAGGGGTGGGCTCAAACGCTCAGTAAGGGTATGAAATACAACGAAAAATGACATAAATATTAAGGATATTGAATAATTGAAACCACATGCCTTTACCAATTATAAAAATTAATACTTTTATGGATAGAATATTAGTTGAGTAAATAATACCATAATATAACATAATCATTGGTATTGTACTAGTTGAATAACCACATGAACCATCAATATTATTTCCATAATGAGGGAATGTATAATGCCATACATTCTAGAACATTTTTTCATGGCCTCGACCAAGACGCCTAAAAATTATTAAGGCCTCGGCCAAAACCATATATCAAAATGGAAAAGGGCCTCGTCCAATTCCACATCTAGATGTATCATGAGACCTACCAATGCATCGAGGAGCAATAGCGGGCTCCACCCGTCACTTATTAAGTCCATTGTATTCCTCATATGAACAGGTTTAAACATAACATAAACATTCTTATTAAAACTAGCATACCAAATATCAATACTTTCTCCATAAACCATGAATGGTATAAAAATAACAAATCCACATTCAAACATATCACAAAACCTTAAACACAATATGGAAGATTTGTATCATGATAAATCAACTTCAAAAAAAGTTTAAAATACATTAAAGAACTTTGACATAGATGAAAATGATTTGTAAAACTCTTTGAGAGAAATACCCATTTCTCATGAAAACATTTTAATGTCACACAATTTAGAAAATAAGTCATTTAAAGACATTTTTGAATCAAAGTGTCCCATAACAATTTGATACTTTTGAAAGGAATTAACATTTTATAAACATTCATGTCCATATAAATAAATCCTTAAAAACCATTTTGAAGACATGAACATTAATGAGAAAGATTTAGAAGATTAAATATTTAAAACATTTGAAATTATGTTTTAGTAAAAAGTCCCTAAAAATAATTCCTTTGAACACTCTTTCATAAAGCATGGACATGGATAATAAATATGTCCCAGTAGATACTTACGTAAAAACAACTTCGGATAATAAAGAGACTGTGAAATTAACCCTTACCAATTTGAAAACTTATGAAACATACACCCCATAAAAGAGGTATCATAAAATGAATATGAAAATAAACATAAATTAAAGTTTATTACACAAATAATACAATTATAGGCAGTACACACACCACACAAAAATTAATAGTGGCAATATGGCATGAATCTCACGGGAATAAGGAGTGAGATGAAAACCCCTTACCTTGTACTTTTCCATTGTTGAGGGTAGAGTAATCTCTTGTATAATGGTTAAATGATTGTTATTAAATTATACAAGAATTATATACATTAATATGATATCATATATTGTATTTTAACATTTATTTGTTAGTAATATCTTAGTATTATCGTCGTTTCCGGTGTTAACTTACTCATTTTATTTTATATGTTTCGTTACATAAGCCATATTTGTTATGGTTATGTTTTATCTTATACATATACAGAATTATATCAAGTCCTCAAACATTATTTTTAACAATAAAATGATAAATAGACTTGAATGGATACGATGGGGAATGAATCTCATCGTGTTCGTGGAGACGGTAGTCCGTACGTACGCACAAACGCTACTTCCATTTCATTTTTAATTTTAAAAGGAATCAAAATAAAATAATACATAGGTATATTATTATTAAATTATAATATAATATCTTATATTTGTTACATAAGATCATTAATACCACCCTTTATATGTTCCATGTATGGTATAAACGAGTCATATCACTTTGAGGGGGCGGTAGTCCGCCCTTCCTAAAATGAAAGTATCGTATATATATACAACATGAAATGAATAATGGTATGCTATAAAATGGAATTACAGAAGCTTATATATAAAATAAATATAATTAATATCATATTTAATTATAGTTACATCATAATGGCCACCATGAGAGGTGGTAGGAGATAATTGAACATTCATCGTTTCGTGAGGTGTGTGGTTTCCATCTGCAGAAACATTATGTTCTTCACCCATTAGATGGAGGTGTGTGTAAGTTTAGTTCGAATAATTATCATAACATTATATTAGTATATTTAGGAAACTTGTTTTGTTACAAAAGAAAATAATGAAAAGAGTTTAGGGGTTGGAGAAGTAAAATAAAAGAAAAGAAGCTAAGAGAAATCATTACCCTTAATTGGGGTAACTCCCTTTGGATTGAACCAAAAAGGACTCTTGAAGTGACTTATACCTAAATTGAGGCTTCTATTAGGAGGGTAGGGATATAGAGAGCGTAATTTGGTAGAGTTTGGATGATCCAAAAGGCTATAAAGGTGTGAGGAATTGGTTAGAATTGGTGTCGTTTTATAAGGGGGAGGAGGGGCCCTTTAGGAAAAACATAACATATTAATTATAATAAATTAATATTCATTTTCTAATGGCTCCAAGGTGGATTATTCAAATTATAAGGTGTTTATGCATCTAATTACACTTATCCAATTGGTTTTCGACAGGTTTGGGTCTCTTTATGAACCTTATATTTTAGTTTTAACCCGTAGTTACTTAGTTTGACATTTACCATGTCTCTTAGTATTTTTATATTATATGGTTAATAAACAAACTATAAACTTCCAACCGATCACCAAGTGGTCCATTAATGATACACATATCATTATATAAGTCCTTTGGCCAATCCTTGTATTTTTAGGAATATAATATCAATTTATCATATAATATTTGTTTTAAATATTAATTTATGTCAATTTTTACATTATTGGATATTTTGTTTTTTTGAAAGTCATCACAACATGATTACTTCGAAAAAGATACATTGAATCCACAATAACATGTCATAGTCACCTAGAAAATTCATGTATGTCATGCAAACTTTTAAATTGTATTTATTTTAATATTTATATTACCATTTATTTGGTTCTTTCATTAATAAGGTAATTACTGCATCATCATTGTGTCATAAATAAATTTAACTAATTAATGTCTAAAAATTATAATTAAAATACCATTATGTAGGAAATATTTTTATCTTTCTAATTAATATTTATAATCGAATTTATCTTATGTATAACACTATATTAAAAATGTTTTAGTTATTAAACATTGATTTTAACTCTTTTAACTCTTCTTTGAATTAAATAATAATAAATGTCCTAATCTAATCCAAGTGGACCTAAAGGGTCATATTTTATTCCTAAGGTGGTTTTTGGTCGAATTAAACTTATCCAATAGAATTAGTACAGGTGTTAGGGTAATAATAATATCACTTTTACCCTTAATTACCCTATTTACTTTTTACCGTGGTAAATAAAAGTAAAAAGTTACTTTTCACCAAAAATTATTTTTATCTTATTGAACAACATTTTACTCCTTGATATTAACCGTGTCTCTCAGATTTTCGAAATTCCACTCACAGAAGAGGTAAAATTATGTTTTATGTGAATTTACAAATTCTCCTAGGAGGTGGGTAAAAGACGGTGAAAAAGTTCAATGAAATTTTTATATATCTAAAATTTTTATAAACTGCCTCCAATGAAATACATTGAATTTATATAGCTGTTATGTATCTATTTTGACCTAAATAAAATTTCAATAATATAAATAATTATTTAAATAAAAATTTGGTTTTAAACAGTAACTCAGTGTTTTTCACTATTCATCAGAAATTGAAAGTTTTCATAAAAATACCAAAAAATTACCCTAAGCTAATTTTGATATTACGAATTCAATAATGAAGTCTATTTTACCTAATTAAAAACATAGAAGTTTCATTTATTAATTTAAAATTAATTCTCGTTGATAAAAAAAGCGTGTTTTTAAGAAACAATAACTACCAAAAGATTGACACTTGTTTATGTCCGGTTTAAATGTGAAATTATGTCCAATGAACAACATTGGATTAAATGGTAAAAATATATTCTAAATATAATTTAAAACCACTAAAATTCATAATTTATCACTATTAATTATTTCAATTAAAAAGTTGTTTTTAATTATAATTTAGTAATTTTCACTATTCATCAAAATATGAACGTTATCCAAAAAGTACCAAATTTTTACCCTAGGATAATTTCGATATTCTGAATCGAAAAATGAAGTCCATTTTGAGAGATAAAATCTATAAAATTTCAAAAAGTGGGTATTAATATTCATGACGGCTACTTTGATTGGTCGTGGTGTGTGTTAGAACTTGAAGTTGCATACAACACACGCTACTATATTATTCAAAGACAAGCGTACCGAGGAAGCATGGGGTGTTATAGCTGAGACCACATTAGAGGAATTATCTACTCACGATCTGGAGTTAGCGGTAGTGGTACATTCCTTGAGATTTTAGAGACACTGTATCATTGGTGAGAGGTTTTTTTTGGTATACATGGATTATTAGAGCTTCATGTATATATATTCATAGAGAGACCTAAACATTCAAAGGAGTAGGTGGGTTGAGTTTTGGAAGAATTTAAACTTTGAATTGTCTTATACACGAAGAAAGGGAAACATCATTTCGGAAAATTTGAGTCAGAAGACAAAGACAAAGGCTGTACAAGAGTTTTTTGATGAGTGACAGATAATGGCCCTCTTTTCATACATGCTTCTGGATGTTCGGAAATCATAAGGGTAAGTAGATCAAACACAGAAAACTATTAAACCTATGATTTTAGACCAAATTACAGTCAATAAGTTGTCTAATCCAAAGGGCTCAGTTTTGAGAGACAAATAATATAATAGGTAGATTCCATCATGATGATCTCTTTGCTGTGATAATTATATTTTAATCTGTTGTCAATTATGGGTTACTACGGGCTTTCGTTAGGAGATAATGATGTTTTTTAACAATTATAGATGAGTAGTGCATCCGATTTTAACACATCTGTATTGTGATATCTATAGATAGTACTAGTGGTTAAGAATTAAGAAGGAGGTGGCTAGCATTGTGGATAGAAGATTCACTTGTCCATAAGTGAAAGATGAGAATCAAAGACCAACTAGGCTTTTGTAGCCTTTACCCATTATGAAGTGGAAATGAGATGACATCACAATGTATTTTTTAATAAGACTACCTAAGAAAAACCATAAGAATGTTGTTGTATGGGTTGTTTTGTATTGACTGACTAAGGTAACCAAATTCCTACTTAATTGGGAAGCCTTCATAGTTGAAGATATGGGAAATATTTAGGTTCATGATGTGTTTTTGTTACTTGGTGTTCTCTGGTGCATTGTTTTAGTCAGACATCATCAATTCACATCACGTATATGTTAGGGTCTTCAGAAATCCCAAGGATCACAATTTCATTTTAGAACAACATATCATCGATAGAATGAATCTCAATTTTAGTAGACTATTAATATTTAGGATGATTTGTTACGATCCATTGTTTTGGATTTCAGTAGTTCATGGGAGAATTATATAGATCTTGTGGAGTTTTTAATATAATATTATCTTCTAGGAATCAATCCAAAGTCAAATTTTGAGGATTTTTATGGACAATTGTTCTATTTTCTACTTTAGTAGATGGAGGCAGGCGAGTCAGCAATTGTTGGGCCTAGTCTTATGTAGGAGACATATGAACATGTAAAATTGACATGAAAATGTCCAATGACGCTTCGGAGCAGGTATAAATATTATGTTAACCATCCAAGAATACCTGGGGAATTCATGAATGGTCAACATGTTTTCCATTGGTTTTCTCTTATGATGGTCTGGCGTCGTATCACGAAATCGTGAAATCTAGTGCCAAGGTTTTTAAAGTCATTTAAAATAGTGTAAAGGTTCGGTCATGTAGAATACCATTTATCCCTTCCACAGTGCTACAATTCCATGGATGAAGTGTTCCACATGTCGTAGCTATGAAGATATCATCCAGACCTTTTCCATTTGATAGACACAACAGACGTTGAGCTTTGTGATGGTGCGTCCTTTAAGGAGCATCCGATAATAGTTGTGGATCATAGTGATAAATATATTTGGTGTAAGAATATACCATTGGATGGGTTTCAGTGTTAGTTTGGGAGATTTCTAGAGGAGTCATGGAAGATGGATTATGATATGTGAACTCAATGGTTAGAGTTCTTCACTGATACCTCATAACTATTTTTATAGCAACTTAGGGACCAGCAGTTATAAGTTTGGGAGGTTGTAAGATCCTATATTTTTTGGGTACGTATATCTCTATTTTTTCATTAATCATATCTTTTAGTATTGTTTTCAGGATGAAATACTTTCATTTGAATAAACATAGTCTTAGGTTTCAAGGAGACTTGAGAAGATCCAGAAAGTCTCTGTGAGGAGAGGTTTGTTGGAGAAAATGACTTAATATTTAGGGATGTATGATTGTATGATTTAATGGTGTCTATATATAAATGGGTTAAGTGTTTCATGGGTTCCTGGTGAGTTGAGAAACATTAAAAAAAGTTCAGTTACATTACAAGGAAAATGGGATAAAAATTTCGACTATATAACATTTACAGACCATGTAAATGGATTTCTCAACATGTAATCTTTTGAGGATTTTAATAAAATAAATCTGAAGTACTATGGTTTTTCGTGTATTTAATTAAAAACATTTACACGACATGTAATAACATTACATTACATGTAAATTATTCAATTTCTAATTTTAAAATTCAATGAAATTGAATTAACTTTTGTTTTAGTTGATGCTCTTCTCCTCTCAAACCTGGGGCTTACTCTATGAAAATTTTGGGGTGAGGACATCCCTTCTAGATGTCCTGTTTGTTCGAGAAATCCCTCATAAGTATTTTCAGTTATATTTCTTACTTCTCTTCCTTTTTCTCCAACTGTTGTGGTGAAATCCTTTGAACAATTGAATTATTTGTATTTAAATTGATCTGTTTTTATCTTGAAACCTTTTTGAAATCATCTGCACCTTCATTGTCATGGGTGTTGGCCATTGGAAGTGTGTTAGGATCGTCGATTAAAGGTAGGGGTATAAATATTAACCCCATGGTTTTATAATTGAAATGATTATAAAATATTTTTAATTTTCTATCATGTTTTTCTCTTAAAGTAATTAAATAAAAAATGGAATTAATCATTGAAGTACTTCAGTTTCAAACGGATATTTAACTAGATCATGGTTTCCCATGAGGTGAGAGAATCATGATTATAATTGAATTGGTAAACGAATTAATGTATGTTTAGCATGACATGGAATTAGGGTGATTTCTTTTTATAGTGTCCCTAAATTGTGGATTATTTCTTATTTATATAATTGTTAATCAATTGTGAAATAGATTTAATGTTTAATATGAAAAAAGAAAGGTAATTCACATAATTGACCATTGAGGATTGTGATGTGATATTGTAATATCCATGATGTATGACTGGGATTGTGTTCTATGTTGTATTGCTTATATATTGGGCCTTCCCAAGAAATTGCACACTTATATGCTGTAATGATGATATTGAATGGGCTTGGCCTAGTCTGATCCTATAATGCCGATAGAGAGCGGTCTATGACTAGTCTTACGCTATAAATCTTATAGAGATTTGTCTGGGATGCTGTAATTCTTATAGGGCCTTGATCATGATTTTTTTGACTGTACCATGGAAATATGGTTGTGGTTGGTATGATCACAATACATGATCAAAGATATTTCATCATGGCTATAACACCCCAGGATTTCATAGTACATCATCTCTTTAAAGTAATTCAACAGCTTGCAGTACACGCAACATCGAGTTCGAGCGTACCATGACTTACCAAACAAGCTATTCAAAAAGAAGTTACGAAAAGTATTAACTGCATTTGGAATACTCCGTAAAATTTTAACATCCATATTATGCATTTCTTTGACCTAATGTAATAACTAATTAATTTTTTCATAGAAAAATTATATTTAAAAAAATTGCAATTTTACCATCATTTAACAGAGAACCCTTTTTAAATCCAATAATTGATAATTTAATATATTGAATTTTACAAAATAAACTTCTTCTTTAGTATCAGGTCATACAAATTGTGTTTGGAAAATTTTTGGAGTTTTTTTATAACTTTCATATTTTGATGAATAGTGAAAGATATTAAATTTAAATTGAAAACAACATTTTTAATCAAAAACGTTTATAGTTTTAAATTATATATTTGAATGGTTTTGAAGTATAATTAGATTATATTTTTATCATTTAATTCAATTTTGGTCATTGGACGTAATTTTAAATTTAAATTGGATATAAACACATATCAATCTTTTGATAATATTTACATCTCAAAAACCTGCTTTCTAGTTTGGACAATGGAAATTAATTTTAAATTAATTAATTCAAATTAAATGATATTAATTTGGTAAAATAGACATCTTTTTAGAATTTGGATTACCAAATTTATCTTTGGATGGTTTTTTGGTATTTTTCTGAAAACATTCAATTTTTGATGAATAGTGAAAAACACTGTGTTATTGTTCAAACCCGACTTTTATTTAAATTATTTTTATTATTTATATATTTTTTAAAGTAAAAATAGATACATATTACCTATATTAATCCAATTTAATTTATTTGAGTCATTTTATAATAATATTATATGTATAAAATTTTATTGAACTTTTTGCTGTCTTTTACCCACCTTCATGGCACATTTGTAAATTTTCATAAAACATAATTTTACAGCTTCTGTGAATTGAATTTTAAAAATCCAAGAGACACGGTTGACATAAGTAAGTAAAATTTGGTTAAATAAGATGAAACTAATTTTTGGTGAATAGTAACTTATGAATTTTACTTACTATAGTTAAAAGTAAATAGGGTAATTAAAGGTAAAAATGATATTATAATTACACATAAAATATGTCATAATTCTATTGGATAAGTTTTTTTTGAACAAATTCAACCTTAGGAATAAAATATGATCTTTTTTGATTAACTTGGATTAGATTATAACATTTATTATATTTTATTTAAAGAAGAGTTAAAAGTGTTAAATTCCAATTTTAATAACTAAACCATTTTTAATATGGGGTTATAGATAAGATAAATTTGATAACAAATATTAATTAGAAATCTAAAAATATTTCCTAGATCATGTTATTATCTTTATAATTTTTCAACATTAAATAATTAAATTTATATTTGACACAATGATGATGCAGTAATTACCATATTAATGAATGCATAAAATAATATATATTATAAATATAAAAATAAATGTAAATTGAGACTTATGATGCTTTACATGAATTTTCAAGGTTAATATGACATGTTAGGATATATTTAATGTATTTTTTTCTAAGTAATCTTGTTTCGTTGACTTTCACAAAAACCAAATTCTAAATAGTATCAAAATTGACATAAATGAGTTTTTAAAACAAATATTATATTATTAATTGATATAATATACCTAAATATATAAGGATCATTCAAATTGCAAATATAAGGTTAGAAATTTCATTAATGAACCACGTTGGGCTCTCTTTTCAATTTATAGTACATTTATTAACCATGTAATATAAAAATACTAGAAGACATTGTAAAAGATAAACTATTTAACTAAGAGTTAAATCTAAACGATAAGGTTAATATGCTGTCCTAAACTTGTAAAAAACTTATTGGTTGAGATTAGTTTGACCCATACTCGCCTTATCCATGAAATAAATACATTTGGATCCATTATAAACAGAAAATTATTTTATAATAAAATAATATTTCAATATTTTCCAAAAGTCACCCTCACCGCTCTTATGAAAGGGTAGTCACCCTTATCTTAACTTCACACCTCAAAAGACCTTTGGATCAGCCAAAACCATCTCTAATGTCATCCAAACTACACTCACTTCAACATAAAGGCCTTACATTAATAAAAAATCCAACCTAATGAGCACTCTTGATCAAATCAAAAGGAAGCACCTGAAGAAGAGGTAATAATTTCAACACCACTTTCAATGTTACCCTATTCTTCTACTTCCCCTTTATTTTTTGTTTCTATAACAATATAATAACATGAGTACCTTATAAATACTTTTATGTTATTATAAATATGTTACAACCTTATTCAATATTCTATCCATCCTATGAATGACTAAGTCACTATAGGTGCGTACATATGACTTACCGTCTCCATGTCAGGGTGTAGTGTGTTATTCAACATTTCATTATTTGGATGGGTATAATAAAGAGTATAATTGATTTAAATAATAAATATAACATGTTAATTATTCATTATATATGATATAACATCAAATTAAATACTATTTTACCATCAATATAATGATATTTTCGCTCGTGCATACGTATAGATTATTGTTTCCATGAACACAATAATATTCATTTTCCCATTGTAACCATTCAATAATAATTTTCATTTTATGATTAAAAATAATTTTTATGAAATTAATATCATTCTGTATATGAATCAAATACATCCTATCCATAACAAACATGACTTACATAACAAAACATATAAAGGAAAATGAATCAGTTAACACCCGAAACAATGATACTACTGAAATATTATTAACAAAGAAATATTAGAAGATCACATATGATATCATATTTATGTATGTTTTTATTGTATAATTTAAAAACAACAATATAACTATTATACAGGACGTTAGCATGACCTCAACTAAGAAAAGTACAAGCTAAGGGTTAATTCTACAATCTCTTCATTATCCGATGTTGTTTATATACTTGAGTATCTACTGGGACCTCTTTATCATCCACATCCGTTTTTCTTAAAAATGTATTTTAAAACATCTTTACTATTTCCTAGACTATGGGTTAAATTCATTTATAACCTTATTTTAATTTTAAAAAAAATTACAATGGAATCTTTCTATTGTTTTCCAAACAAGGTCCTTTAGGTTATTTTCGTCAAAATTAAGGAAAGAATGTATTTTAAATTATACAGTGAGTATAGCTATTTTTTGTCATTATAACACCTTTGATGCTTCCATTAAAATCTTATAAATATATTTTCAAAATAATGGGTTTATTTTATAATAATTTTACTTTTATATGATTACAAAATAGAAAGATATATTTCTCTCAAATAGTTTGAATTTCATCTATGCCAACATCCTTTAATGGATTTTACACTTGTTTTCACTTCATTTATTATGATACAATATTTCATATTGTATTGAAGGTTTCGTGAAATTTTTGACTGTGGATGTGTTATTTTCATACAATTCATGGTTTATGGTTAATGTATTAAGATTTCATATGATACTTTTAATACGAATGTTTATATTATATTTCAACCTTTTCATATGAGGAATGAATTGGACTTAATAAGGGACAGGTGGAGCCCGCTATAGCTACTCGATGCATCGATAGGTCTCTTATGTCATACTAGTGTCTTTAAAAAAGGCCTTGACAAAATATTATCTGTATTATTGGAATGAGGCATTAACAATGTGGTTATTATGTCCAACATTATGTGTTACATCATTTTAAAATTATCTATTGATATTACATGTGATTATTCGATTAAAGAATATCTAGGTGAATATGTAACTGGAATTATTTGATTTATATTTTCCATATTATACTGATGTTTAATTTTAAATGGATTGTGTTTCAGTCTTATACATTGCTTTAAATATTTATACTTATTTATGAAAGTTTCCCCTTATTGTTATCCTTACTGTGCATCTAAGCTCACCCATTTCTATGTTTTATTTTCCCAAGATGTGAAGAGGAATATTATGACTGACTTGTAAGGATAAGATAAGGGATATGATTGTGTTGAAATGAGACACAAAGTTTTTTTTAATTTCATAATGTATTGTAAAACTTGTGTATGTATCTAGTACTTCCAAGGCTACAAAACTGATTGTTCTTTCGGGATTTGATCTCTTGTGATCATGCCAACGTTATGTAATAATGCACTGTCTCTGGGTAACTACGGTTGGGGAATTACTGTTTGTATCAGAGGAAGTTTAATAAAAACCTTGGAAACTAGATTTAGAAAAACTATGATTAGAGAACATTAACCTAAGATAGACTTTGAGGATTCGTATAGAAGAACTTTCTAAAACATTGGTAATGTAGATATTTTGTGATTTTTCCAAGAAATAAAACCATGTATGGATAAAATCAATTAGAGGTGGATCTAGCACAAATGTAACTAGGAGTCCAAACTCAAACACATGATTTTGGGCTTGACCTGGGGTATCTGGGTACACGACAATGGGCTTTGCTGCACTCTTGGTATTAAAACACCTGGGGGATATGCTTAGGATAATTCACATTTTCATTACAAACCATTATAAAGGATATATAAGTAAATACATTTTGAATGAATTTTTTATTATTATTATGGATTATATGTATAAAAATTTCAATTAACATTAGGTATTTTACACGTTTTGAATTGTGCATTTTGATTCATAAACTAACTTAGTGTATGTCATTGTTTAGAAATGGTGCCCAGTAGAAAGAATGCGAACTCTAGCAGTACGCAAGATCAAAAGTGTAAGAAGGATCATATATTTCATGGTCTTAAGCCAAAATTTACAAGGTAAATAGTCTCCCACGTATTCTAATCATATTAATAAATAGTATCATGTGTTAATAATATAAGAAAAGAATTCTCTGAGGCCTACGGGTTTGAAGGGAATCCAGAAAAGAAAAGGATAGTAGAGAGAAATATGTATAAAGGGAAGAAGAAAAAGAAGGATTTTTCCATATGTGATAAATGTGGAAATAATTCCCTTGGTAAATTCTTGAATATAATGATAGTTTGATAAAATTGGGGAGAAAAAGGACACCATGTACGTTATTTAAAGGGTAAGAAAAATGTATCAAATGTACAATGCTTCATCTGCAGGAGTTGGGACACTATGTGAATCAATGTCCCATTCATTAGACTATACCCCAAATGATACTATTGGATAATAATCAAGTTATGATACTACTACAAATGAAGAGGAATAAATAATGTTATAAATTTTTTTTAATGAATTATGTTATTTTATAGTTTTAGGAATGATGTACTGGTTATATTAATGGTGTAAATAAATAAGGATTGTACTGTAGTACAAATTCATTGAGGATTTGAGATTATATTGTAATAAGAAAAGTGACTCAACAGAAATTTAATCTTTTTTGGAAAATACATGGTTGAAGGAAAGATAAACCTTAATATGGTCCTAATACAGAGTTATTGATTTTAGAATAAGAGATGGTTGATTTGGATAAATTATATTGGATATTCTTGACTACCTTGGAATTGATTAATCGTTTGTTTATTCCATCATTGTTGGAGCACTCAAAATTTTTGGATATAAGGAATATATATTGTATTCTATAAGTAATAAGTGAGAATGAATGTATTTAATAAGGTTTTATGGTAATTTAGTACGTTACCATGTTTTAAGAGAATACACGATTAAGGTACTCACATGTTATTATGTGACAGAAAGGGATCTTCATTAGGTTATGTAGACCTTCAATATAAATTTTGATCAATGAGTTTGGAAAAAAGTATTTTGGATATGTCTAATGATTTTAATGAATTTAGTTGGACATTGGATACTATGGATTATGTTTTAAACATTTTTAAAATTATTTTTGGATTTTTTATAAAAAGGACATCCCGAAGGTCGGTCGAGAACCCATCGCATTTGGAAAGGCCGTGAGACATGAATCCGCAACTGAAGGGAGAAAAGGGTGAATCACCTACCACTGGCCTATGCGATGTCCTAGTTTGTATAATTTCGTTTTTAAATGGTCTGACAGATGAATTATAAATTCATTTTTTTGGAACTCTATACGATTACGAAAAATACAATATTTTTGAGTTCTATTATCTTTTGGAGTGAAATATGAGTTTGTGGTATACATTAGTTAGAGAGGATAGAACTCTAAATTTCAAGTATTCATTTTTTCTTATTTTATGATGAAATTAATTATTTAACTTTAGGGAATGATTCTTAAAACAAATAATGTGTTATCCTAATTACTTATGTTTTGTTGAACTATTGATATTTCAAATCATCATAGATTTATGGCTTTGAGGTCCTCAATTTTTCATTCACTTGTTTGTGATTGATGAACTCAATCACTCCCTATAAATACTTATGTTTTTCTTCAAATTATAATTTTCAATAATGTTCTTCTATTTAAAATCCTAATTTGGTGGTGACTTTTTCATTTCCTTTTTCCTCTTATTGATACTAAATTTTATTAACCCAATTTCCAATGTGGATATTCCACAAAGGTATTTTATATTTTTAACCTTTTATTTTCGAAGAACAATTTCAAATTGTGAAGGCACAATTTATTTATGTAGGGGATAATGTAACACCCTAGGATTTCATTGTACATTATCTCATTAAAGAAATTCAATATCCTGCACTACACGTAACACCGAGTTTGAGTGTACCACGACTTACCAAACTAGACATTCAAGAAGAAATTAAAAATAGTATAAACTTCATTTTGAATTCTCCATATAATTTTAACATCTATATCATGTGTTTCTTTTATATAATATTAGACCAAATTCAATTTTTCAGATAAAATAAGTATTTAAAAAAAATGAAATTTTACCACCTTTTAATGGAAAACCCATTTTCAATACAATATTTGAATCATTTATATATTAAATTTTAAAAAAATAAACTTCTTATTTATAATTGGGACAGAAAAATTTAGTTTGGATAAATTTTTGGTGTTTTTTCGGATAACATTCATATTTTGAGGTATAACAAAATGTACTAAATTTTAATTGAAAACATCTTTTTTAATGAAAAAAATATATAGTGTTGAATTATATATTTGAATGGTTTTGAAGTATAATTAGATTATATTTTTATCATTAAATAAAATGTATGTCATTTTATGTAATTTCACATTTAAATTGGACAAAAACACTTACTAATCTTTTGATGGTTTGTACTTCTCAAAAACCTGATTTCAGGTTTTGAAAAGGAGAATTAATTTTAAATTAATTAATGAATCCTATATGTATTGAATTTGGAAAAATAGATATCATTTTTGAATTTGGAATATCAAAATTATCTTTAGATTATTTTTTGTTATTTTTCTGAAAATATACAATTTTTTATGAATAGTGAAAACACTATGTTATTGTTTAAAACCAAATTTTATTTCAATAATTATGATTTTTATATAAATTTATTTTTAATTAAAAATATATTAATAATACCTATATTAGTCAAATTTAATTCATTGGATTAATTTTATAATAAGATTCGATATATAAAATTTTATTGAACTTTTTACCGTCTTTTTCCACCTTCTAGGAACATTTCAAAATTTTCATAAAATATATTTTTACCGCTTCTAGGAATTGAATTTAAAAAATATGAGAGACACATTTGACATTAGTAAGTAAAATGTGGTTTAATAAGATGAAAATATTATATAGTGAATAATAACTTTTGAATTTTATTTACCACAGTTAAAAGTAAATTGGTAATTAATGATAAAAATGATATTATAATTACCCTTACACATATATTAATTCTATTGGATAAGTTTATTTTAAACAAAATAAATGTTATAATAAAATATGATCCTTTTTTATCCACTTAGATTAGATTATGACATTTGTTAATATTTTATTTAAAGAAGAGTAAAAAGTGTTAAATTCAAATTTTAATAACTAAACCTGTTTTAATATAGGGTTATACATAAGATCAATTTGACTATAAATATTCATTATGAATTTAAAAATATTTTTGAAATCATGTTATTTTATTTATAATTTTTAAAAATTAAATAATTAAATTTATATATGACACAATGATGATGCATTAATTGCAATATTAATGAATGATTAAACTAATTGATATTATAAAAATAACAATAAATGTAAATTGAGACTTTTGATGAATTCAACGAATTTTATAAGTTAATATGATGTGATATTATTGATTTAATGTATTTTTTATGTAATAAAGTTTCTTTGACTTTCAGAAAACCCAAATACTAAATAGTGTCAAAATTGACATAAAGGAGTTTTTAAAACAAATACTATATTATTAATTTATATAATATGCCTAAAAATATAAGTCTTAGAAATAGTACATAAATAAGGTTAGAAATTTCATTAATTAACCACTTTGGTTTCAATTTTAATTTTATAGTATGTTTATTAACCATTTAATATAAAAATAAAAGAAGACATTGTAAAAGTTAAATTATTTAACTAAGAGTTAAATCTAAAATATAAGGTTAAAATGGTGACCTAAACATGACTAAAATCGTTTTTGAGAGGATTTTTACCCATCCTCACCTTATCCTCAAAATAAATCCATTTTTATCCATTATAAATCCAAAAGGATTTAATAATAAAATAACATTTCAATCTTTTCCTAATGTGACCCTTAACTCTCTTACAAAAGGGAACTTCCCCATATCTTAACTTCACACCTCTGAAGCCATTCGGATCAGCTAACCCTTAATCCAATATGATCCAAACAACCCTAAATTGATTCTAGATGCCTTACATTGATCAGAAAGCCTATTTATCTATCCCTTTTGTTCCAATCAAATGAAAGCACTCGAAGAAGAGGTAATAATTTCATCACCTCTTTCAAAGTTCATTTCTTCTTCTACTTCATCATTATTTGTTGTTTACATAAAAAATATTAAATCTAGTGCCTTATACATAATTTGGTGTTATTATAAATATGGTACAATCAAATTCATTATTTTATCCATCCTATGAATGACAAAGTAACCATACGTGCGTACACACATCTTACCGTCTCCACGTCGTGGTGTAGTTTGTTATTCAACATTTCATTATTTGTATGAGTATAATAATTAGTATAATTGATTTTAATAATATGTATAACATGTTAATTATTATTTATATATGATATAACATCCAATTACATACTATTTATACCATCAACAGAATGATATTGTTGCTCGTGCGTACGTACGAATTATCATCTCCATGAACGCGATAAGATTTATTTCCCCATCGTAACCATTCAAGAATAATTTTCCCTTTATGATTAAAATTAATTTTTGAGAAATTAATATCATTATGAATATGAATCAAATACATTCTATCCAATACAAACATTAATTAAGTAACAAAACATATAAATGAAAATGAGTCAGTTAACACCCATAACAATGATACTACTGAAATATTACAAACAACACAATATTAAGAGATCATATATGATATCATATTTATTTATGTGGTTATTTTATAATTTAATAAAAATAATTTAACTATTATACATGAGTGTAATATGCCCTCGACAAAGGAAAAGTGAAAGGTACGGGTTAATTCTGAAATCTCTTCATTATCCGAGGTTGTTTATATGTGATTATCTACTAGGACCTCTTTATCATCCACATCCATGTTTCTTAAAAATATATTTTAATTTTTTAAATAATTCCATGAAAATAGGTTAAATTCCTTTATACACTTGTTCTACATTTTATAAAATGTTTATAATGAATCTTTCAATCATTTTCCAAACAAGGTCCTTTACGACCTTTTCCAACAAATTAAGGAAAGAATGTTATTTAACATATATAGAGAGTGTGGATATTTTACACTCTTATAACACCTTCAGAGATTCCCTTACAAAATTATAAGAATATTTTCAAAATTAATTTTTTCTTCTATAAATACGTGATTTTAAATTATTTCAAAATAGAAAGAGATATTTCTCTCAAATAGTTATTAGTTCATCTATGTCCCATTCTATGATAGATTTTACACTTATTTGAAGTTAATTTATTATTATACAATATTCCACATTTTATGGAATGTTTTGTGAAATTTTTGACTGTGGATGTGTTATTTTTATACCATTCATGGTTTATGGTTAAAGTATTAACATTTAATATTCTTGTTTTAATATGAATATTTATATTAGGTTTCAACCTTTTCATACGAGTAATTCATTGGACTTAGTATGTGATGGGTGGATCCCACTATAGATCCTCGATGCATCAGTAGATCTAATGAGACAAATTAGGTTCTTGGAATAAGGCCTTGATATAATCTTATTTGTAGTCTTGGCATGAGGTATTGACTATGTGATTATGATGTCCAGCATTATGAATTGTATCATTATGAAATTAGATATTGATATTACATATTATTATTCAAATAGTATAATATCCATGTGAATATGTAAATGGAATTATTTGACTTATATTTTACACATTCTACTGATTTTTATGTTTAAAACTCTTGTGTTTTAGTCTTACGCATTGCCTTAAATATTTATACTTATTTATGAATGTTTCCGCTATATTGTTATTTTTATTGAGCATCTAAGCTAACCATTTTCTCTATTTTATTTTCCTAGGATGCAAAGAAGTATTTTATGAATGCATTACATGGATAAGCTAAGGGATATGAGTGTGTTCAAAAGAGACACAATTTTTTTTCATTTCATAATGTAATGTAAGACTTATGTATGTATCTAGTACTTCCAAGGCTACTAAACTGATAGGTCTTTCAAGATTTGATCCCTTGTGGTTTTTCCAATGTTATTTAATAATGCCCTATATATGGGTAACTAGGGTTGGGGATTTACAATGGTGCTAATGAAGGTTATTTTACATTGGTTATATGGTTGTGGTTGGCATGGTCGTAAGACATGCTCAGAGATATTTCAGAATCCAAAGTAGTTTTTTGTTGTATTTTTTTAATTAATTAATTTATTGAAACACATCGTTATCAATTTGTTATGTACAATTCCTATCTGAATATTTTTTATACACAGTGGTGTTTTCCTACAGAGTTATACTCACATCCCATTTAGGACTTCATTTGGCACACAAGATGATTTTGTGGATGTAGGTTTTGATAAGGGAAAAGGACCTTGTTATTAATTTCTTATTTGCGAATGGGCTAGAGTTTTTTGATGGGATTGGTGTGGGGTTTTGGACCTGAGACTTTGAGTAATTTATTTAAGTCTTATATAGTTTTTCAAATATTGTTTTAGCATAACATTCAGTTACATTCTAATACATCATTACATTAGTCCTTATTATTTTTAAAATATTAAGTTAGATTTTTTTTCATCCCATATTAATTTAATTTTATTATTTCCATTATATTATATTTTGTTTCTATTGATTGACACGTAATACCAGGGGTAGAGTCACCCAAATGTACATTTCACACCCTCGTAATTAGTCATAAACCACTAGAGTACTGGGAGGCATTCTTAAGGTCTTGTAACTGACCCCATCCATCTATGTGAGAGAGTTACATATTAGGGGATGTTACACATGAAATGAAAGTTTCTAGTACTTAAATTTTGAAAAATAAATGATTTAAATTCAGAAAATTAAAATTAAAATTATAGAAAAAACTATAGTATTTGTCTAGGGAGTTTGATTCAAGTTTATCTAACTATTATCTCCCATTGAAGATAAAAAATAATATTGAATATATTATTATATAAGATAAAAAAATTTAGCTCACCGCAAAAATAATAAGAAAAAATTAAAAATTTACATATATTAATTATATTTGGGATGTAAAAATTTTTCAAGAAAATTTAATTATGCATCATGTTTGACATTTATTTCAAAAATAAAAAATTTCAAGAGTAGTAGAAAAAATGTATACCCACCTCTAAATTTACTTTTTGGAATAAAATAAGAATGTAAACTCTTTGAAAGTTAAGGGTAGAAGGATAAAAGACGATATTTTCAAGGAGTAAAAGATGTGACATGAGACTGATTATTGCACAGCGTAATGTACTTCCACATTATTATTTTTCTATATAAAAAACTAAAAACATTTATTAAAGAAATAATCAACAAAACTAAAAATCTAAATACATAGTAACATCATATTCTTGTGTTAAACCCCACAATAGGTTCTATATTTATAAATTCAATATCTGGAAAACCTTTAGTTCATCCCCAATCAGATGGGGGTGTGACTTCTTTCATAGAAACCACCATATGTGCTTATTCCATGCAGTGTCTTTTCCCAACATAATAATCTTGAGGAATACCCTATTTGAATCTACCATTATTTCCCATTCTTGAGAATTGTAACATTCAAGGATTTTTGGAACGGTAAAAAACATAGGAGTACAATCATTCTTACTTATCTTGAGAAATTCTGTGAACAAGCTATAAAGGTTCATGTCTTGGAAGAAAATTTTCTGTTGATTCAATCTCTTATAAAAATCCATTATTAAAAAAATATTTGTATCATTATCTAATTATAGAAAAGTGAACTTCATAAAAACCGTCACTCTCTATTTGACCACTCCCATACCTGTACTGATAATTGGATGTGGGAGTTTCAAAAGTTATTCATAAGGTTCATTGGCATCCTTCTTAAGTCCCTCCAGGAATTCAAAATGTTCAGCAGATTTTTCAGAACCTATATAGGGAGAATAATTATCAAAAAAACTTCATTAAAATTATAATTAAATGAATGAAAATATTGTTATATATTTCGAACAACTCCCTAAATTTGGTTATCTTGCTCTTGTTCATTAATATTTAGTGCTCCTGGGGGTGGTATCAGGGCAAGAGTGAGGTATTCATCCTTCTAAAGCCTCTAATTAAAATAAAACACCTAATTTGTGGTGTCATCCATGGCATAATAGATGGTATCCTGAGCTAGTTTGACCATTTCTTTCATGGAAAAAATTAGTAAATAGGACAGTGTAATAAAAATCATTATAATTAAAATAAGAAAATGAATGTTGGTCAAATAGTTTTATAGGTTTATTATATTATGCATCTCTAAACTCTTCACATCAGATAATACAATCATCAACATGTGGATCTTGCATCTACAAACATGCTTCAACATCCTTGATCACCTCATCAACTAATGATAGGATTTCCCCTTCATGGTAAACATCTACTCGATAATACTTAGGGAAAACGTCTAAGAATTATTTTAGTTCTTTGTATAAGGCTACCATAATAAGTTTCTTAAACTCCATATAATATTTAATAAGATCCAGAAAATATTATTTACTTGAAATTATATATTTTTCCATGACATTATATGTAAGAAATCCTATGAAGAATTCTGATCGTAGAGGACATTTATTTTTTTCCTTTTGTTATTTTTTATTTAAATTGAAAATGAAGAATAACTAAAAAAACATACCTCTGCAAAAACTATGGTAATTTTTTATAGTCATTCATTTTAACTATCAAAGATAAATTTACATTTCCCCTAGATATATCTTAGTGAATAACCTAGGGGTCAGTCTCATTAGGGAAATGTGTTTTTCTCAATAATTCCTCTAATTTTTTTTTTGTTTTAATCTATTTCAAATGAAGTAAAATGAAACATGAAACTATGATGAAAAAACATAATAAAATTAAGATAATATTATAATAAAGAGATAAGGAAAAATAGTATAAGAAAAGGAAGTAAGTAAGAACGAACAAACTACAGTATTATTCACTCTATTGTTGATTATAGATCTAAATAGAATTAAACTTTGAAAATAAAAAATCAATCATCACATTCTCAATATCCCAACACATGCACCTTTATGTAATAAAACCTTAAACAAAAAAATAAAATATCTCCTCCCGCACATGAGTGCTCTGTTAAACAATTTAAAGTTTTCCTAGGTCAAATCAAAATAGTAGAGGATCTCTGCCATGAAAATATGATCATCACTAGTCAACAAATTACAATACTGCACTAGAAAAACTAAATTGAGTAGAAAAGAGAAGGATGAGAAAGAATTAATAAGAAAATAAGAGTAGAAATCTATCCATAGTATAATGTGTAGTGTCACATCACCTCAATCAGGACCACTAGTTGCAAAGGTCAATGAAGATATCGACAATTGAACTAGATATTTGATCTCCAAGTAGTGATGAGCATCACTTCATGGAACTAGGTCTATGAGTAAGTTCTTCATGTCCATAGGTAAGAGTTCAGACATGATGAAAGAAAAGGTATCAAACATTTTGTATTTACAAAATGAGGAAAATAACTTATGATAGAAAAAAATAAGAAAGAGAAACAGATGATAGAGATAATAACTTATAAAATATAGAGGGAGGGGACTCCTCTCTCTTAGACCTGATTCTATATATGAAAGTATTAAAGAAAAATACAACTATAAATTGATATCCAACCTGACTCATCCATATTGAATCCTTCACTCAACAACTCCTTTTTCATGTGATGCTAGAAAAACTTCCTTCATTACATATCAATCAACTATCATCCAAAATTATTCATATTAGATTTCGTAAATGAATGAAACATAAAACCTATAAAAATTATCTTACTTCTAATTAAACATTTTAATTCATCTATAATCATTGATCAAATGCTTCTACATCAAAATGTTCAGGCATTTTCTTAGAAACAACTCACCAAATACCGTGTATGAACCCACTCCTATTTCATAAATTGGTGAGTTTGGAAACAAAAAATTTCTAATGATAACTGATGTGGGGCATGCACAAACTTGTAGAAAAGAAATTCAAAAACAAAACTACACTTATTTTCACTCCAATCCAACCTGTAAAAACAGACAATACCAATAAACATGACATTGATCCAAAAATTGTTGATATGTAACTACAATAATGTTTCAAAAAAATCATCTCATAATGTTTATTTGGTAGAGAACATAGGAAAATATAATTTCCCATATCGGCTAACACAAGTTCATATTCCTCTATGGTATAATCAACATTGAATCTTCAGAACTCAAATTATTATTTTAATGAAATACCTCAAAATCGACCCCCAGAAAAAACCTAGAGGCTCGATTCAAGTCCATTGATTCATTATTAGGAATATGTATTTTTTTATTAATCTATGACCCTTGATTGAAAAGCTTTATCTCAAATCAAGAACAATACTGGAGAACCTTATTTAATACAATTGAATCTATATCTGAAACAAAATCTTCAAACATAGGACATTGCCAATCCAAAAAACCCTAATCGATCACAATTTTAAAAAACAACTTCAAGAGATTTAAAGGATCATCATTATCAATAGCTGGACCATGAATTGATTTGAAACTGTAAAAATAGATACCCAAATATGTTCATAATCTTTTTCGTTGACCACAAGAAGCTCTGATTCAACGTAAGATTAAAGTTTAGATTCAGATTTCTCATATTCTTTAGTTCATTGAATATATTTTTCACAATTTTTAGGTTTTACACGATCTTAGATAACCTACTACAAGAATAGCTTAATTTTGACATGGTTTGTACTCCCTTCAATATCGACTTTAAATGTCTTTATTCTTCTTTAGACATGGACATATTGGGTGTTTTCTTTTTTGAGTATTAGTGAGGGATCGAGCTGAGTTTGATTGGCCCAAAAAATTATCATTGGTATGTAAGGTAAATCTCTCTACATGTGGACCATTTTATCAAATAAGAGTAACATTATAACTTACACAACACCATTGTTCTAGAAGCATCATAAGATAAAATCTCTATCCAACCTAAATATTCATTTGACATGGACATGTAAGACTTATTTGATTAAAAATGTGGACAGTGATAAGATATCTTACTCATGCCTCCTAAAAATTATCATACATTGATGCTTTGTTGTTGGAACTATAGTCCAAAAAATAAAATATAAAAAAGTAAAATAGAATGAAATAAATGAAAAAAAAGATTATTAATAAATTAAATCTTTGATTTGAAATTTAAAAAATGAAAAAAATAAGTTATTAAAAATAAATTGAAATACAATTAATTAAATATTGAAAGAAACATAAAAATAAAGGGATTAAAATTATAGATATGAATATTTTATGTAATAACATTTGAAATTAATTTTTAAAATGAATTTTAAAAATATAAATAAATCATAAATTGAAATAATTAAGAAAAATAATGATTGAAATAAAAAACACAATTTAAAAAATAATTCTTAAATTTTATAATCAAGAAACAAAAATAAACATAAGACAATAATTAAGCAAGAAATGAAATAATTTATCATTAAAAATATGTATTTTACAACAAAAGATATGTGAAATAACAAGTGATAAAATTCAACATTAGTTATTTTATTGAATTTAGTTATTGAATGTAGTTTATACATATTATTTAACACCCCGTTATTTTATGGTATATTTTTTAAAATAAATTTAATCTATTCGATAGCTTACATTGCATGAAACACTAAACTTAAACGAACTCAAAAATACTATTATTTTATCACAACCATTATAAATTGTCCTTAAATTGGAATATGTGAATATGATTGACTATATTATGTAATATATAGGAATAGAAATTTTTTAAAAAAATTATTTATTCTTTTGAAATAAACATATACTTTTTAGTAAGGTCAATTTGTTCTTCAAATATATGTTTTCTTAAAAAAGTAATTTTCAATTCATTCTATGAGAAAATAAATATAATTAATTTTTAACACTTTTAGAAAATTTATTTAGTAAAATGAAAATAATTTATAGATAATTCATATTAAAATTAACTGAGGATTAATTTTTTATATTTGTCTAAAGAGTTCAATTTTTCAGTGAATAGTAAAAAACACCGATTTTTATAAAACTCTAATTTTCATTAATTTTAACAGTTATTTTATTATTTTTAACTAATATTAAAGTAAACAATGTAAATTTTAGTTATATAAAATCTTATTAATTACATTTGAACAATATTTATACATTATTTTGAAATTAGTATATTTTTGGGCCTAGAAAAACATTTATCCAAAAAATAGATTTTCGTTGCATTTTGACAGTTAACATTTAAATATAATTTTGAAAATTATAACATTTTTAATGTTTAAAAATTTATTCCACATTTAGAATCAATAGTTATTAATTATTTTATAAGTTTATTTTCATTTTTAGTCTTAAAAAATTCATCGTGGGAAAAAAATTATTTACCATAGTATAAGTAAAGTAATGCAACATGTTAAAGTTAAAACGTAAAAGATTAAAATACCAAAATGCTAAAATATTAAATTGGTGGTTTATTTGTTTCTTGAAATTAAACAAACATTAATAAATTTTTAATCATCCAAATTATTTGTAATTAATGCAACACAAATATGGTTGGATTTAAATATAAAATAATCATTATTTAATCTCTTAAAACCACATCTCCTTAATTATAAATACCACTCATCTCCACAAAATTTATCCTCAAAATCATTTAAGATATTAAAATATAAACCAAACCCTCTCCTCCCCACTCCCCTATGTCCAGGTTATGATGGTGTCACTCAATGACCAATTCCATGTTCAACAAGGGGTTCTTCAATGTGGTGATATTCAAGAGGTAACTTTCTTAAACAAACTCTATTAATTAATTTACTTTTTCTAGATTAAATTAACCACCTTCAAACATAAAATAATAATAACACCATTATTTTGTGTATACTATAATTTTATATTTCTAATGAAATATATTCTATCCACTAGTTCTCTTATATCCTCTTATTTAAAGAAAAAAAACCATTGTCCAAATTATGGAAGTTAATCTTCTTCAAGGATAATGATTTTTTTTATTCCATTAAAAAATTCATGTCTGGTAATAAAAAAATTATTATGGTTAAATAATATTTTAATAGGTATTTTATGACCTCTTTAAAATTCTAGAACTAATAAATAAATATAATATTATATAAAATGAAACCAGTTCATGATGGTCAGAAAGTAACCAAAATAAACTAAAAATTTATCACTAATAATTTAACAAATTATTAATCATCATGTTAGAATGAAAAATAATATATGGGACTATCTAACCTATATATGTTCATGAACACTATTTAATTTCACTTTTGTTGTCTTATTTCAACTTTAAAGGAAAATCCAAATTTATTCGAAAATTAACTGACCATGAAAACCATGACATGAAACACCCAAAATAATTAAAATAATAAATATTATTAATAATAGGGTGGTAATATGATATAAAAGTTTCATATAAGGTAAAATAAGTATTATTATTGTTTTTAGTGAATTAATAATATTATTTTATAGTTTATATATGAGGTTAAAATATAAAAAACTAAAGGGAATCGTGAGGTAATAATTTCTCATCTCACTTTTACTATTATGATATATATTCCTTATCCAACACATATTTATTTTCTATGTTGTATATACGACCATTTGATATATAATAGCATGAATCTCATTTTATTCATGTTATTTAATGTTTCATTTTATTTTTTGGGGAATATGATTCGACTGATTATAATGTTGAAATGGATTTCTTAAATAAATTTCAATCCATTGGGTGAAACATATTCTTCATTGATTATACCATATTAAGATTTTGTGAGGGATTACTTCTTTTTTATCTTGTACTGTATTTACACAATTTTTTATTTTGATTTATAATCCATACACATAATCTATTCATTTTATTAATTCTCACATCAATTATATGATATTTTTAAGGGGATTTATTTAAGAGAAATTATTTTTAATGTTTCCCTTTAATGTATCTCTTTTTTCAATGTCCATGTTTTCTAAAATTATTTGTAAAATTTTTATTACTATTATCATATGATTTATTAAAGTCATTTTTTCTCATATTTTTTTTATAATTTGTTTTGAAAGGATTCATTTGGTCATTTTCTAAAAAATGTTCTTTGTGACTTTTCCATCAAAAATATAGAAGCAATGTTTTTTTAACATAAAATACATGAGAAAGATTTTCCTCTATCAGGACAACTTTATTCACTGATGTTCCTTTAAAATCATACAAGGGTATTTTCAACTAATTATTTTTCCTTTATAATTGTGCTTCTTTTAAAAATTAAATGATTTGAAAATTAAAATGTTATTTTTTTCAATAATTATTACAATAAATCTCTAAAAAATTATTTTCCATACAAGATAAGATTATTTGATTTAACGTATGGTTTAATAGGGATATTATTAAAGGATAATATCATTATTCTTTTTATGGTTTGTTTATTTTTATGATAGAATGATATTTATGAAACCTATTTCATTTTAGTAGGTTTTGATATGATATAATTTTTATAAAACCCAATTTCATTTCACAAGTTTTGATATGATTTATGTTCTTCTGAAACACACATGTATATTTTTCATTATATTAATGGTGGGACCTATATCTCCCTGCAATTAATTTTTTTATGATTTATATGTCAATATGATAATAATGAGGAACAAGATGATTATCTTGATTGACTATGGGAAATAGGTGCATCCTTATCCACAATGGGAAAGTAGTGTGTCCTGATACACTATATTGATGGTCTTAGTAGTTAAACATGAAATATATAATGGTTTACAATATTTATGATAGTTCTAAACTTCTATGACATGTTTTTATACTTCATTATTGATTTATAATGATTTATCACTCTTATGGTCCATGTTTTTTTTAATTATAATGTTTATGCCAAGAATCATAACAGGTTGGGTATGAACTACCTAAGTTATGATCAATATCTTATAAATTTATTATTATCTTATGATTTCATATGATCATAGATTTAAATATCCAATGTTTATACTTATTTATAATCTAAGATCACATTTTGTTAAATTTTATTTTCCCCAGGACATAGAGAATGGTTTAAAGTAGGATATTTATAAGAAGGGTGATAGACGCAAATAAATTTTAGGGGATGATATAGATTTTTACGAACTAGCTATTTATGTTTCCAAGTTTCCAAATTCACTAAACCCATGCAGTTATAGCAAGGTTTTGTAATGTTATGTGATGAATATTAATCTATATATATGTAATGTCTATGTATGAAAATTATGGGTCATTATAGTTAGTAGTAGAGCAAGGATTAGTTAACCTTTATAAACTAGGATGATAACTGTTAAGTAATATCCAAATGGATATTTCTAAGTGTAGGTTACAGTCCTATAATTTTAATAAAGATCATGAACAACCTATGATTAAATATATGGTTTAATATATTTGAAGTTAATAATTAATTGTTCATTATTATGTGGTTTCCAAGTATGATTATTGTTTCTCACACTATGTTTTTTTTGGGTTTTAAAAATGTTCAAAATGAGGAGGATTCATGTTAATGGTGAATGTGATGGACAATGGAATGATCTTCCTTATGAGTAACCAAATTATATATAATTCATAAGAAGAAAAAATATTTTTATTCATAATCATAACTCCTATAATATGATCAATACATTCATCTTTGGTGAGTTTCCTTACACATTAAATAAGAGAAATATGTATTTTCATGGTGATAATAGAGGAAAAGAATTTATTTTTCATCATGTGAAGCGTGTGGGAAGATTCATCATGGAGAATGTTTAAAAATAATTGGAACATAAATTGGGCGTGGAAAAGGACACAAATGAAGTAATTGAAAAGTAAAGGTGAGTGGTTTTTTTAATATAATGGATGAGAATAATTGTAATCCTATGGAATCATCCTCAGTTAAATTTTTTAATTGTAGAATTTATGGGAATTATGAACATTGATTCGATAGTGGGAAATTTTATCAGGATAATATGAAAGGTTATATGATTAATGGTTATATTGATGATGATGAATAGACTATGAATGATATATGAGATGAAATAAGTGTTGAGGAATAAAATGAGAATTTCTGGTTAATGGTTTAAGAAAGAGGTGGAATGATTGAGTGTTTATGTATTGGAACTAAATAATAATATTGTTGAAGTAATTTTATGATATTATGGAATAATGAAACATCTAAATACTGTTACACTATTGTTTTTCTGAAAGTATTTGAATGTATATATTGAATGGTACTAGTAACAATGAAATTTGATTGAGGTGGTAAGGGGATTTTTTTAGAGAACACATGACTATGGGATAGATAACCTTTAATATGAGCATGTTGTTGGGATAATAATTTGATTAATAGATGTTTGATTGTGATAAAATAAATGGGATAGTATTTATGACCTTGGAAATGATTAGTAATATGATGAAAATTTGGTTTATGAATTGTGTTTATATAATTTTTTTTATTATGATATGAGGAAAGAGTTAATTTTTTTAATAATTCGTGTTTTCACTATGGTTTTATGGTAATTATAGTTATTACCATGTTTCAAGAGTATTCATGATAATGATTATCACTTTTATTGTGTGTGATAATTAATATCTCTATCAAGTTGTTTGGTATATTAATTATATGTTTTTTTTAAATTTAGTGAGCATCATTCGAAGGTTTTAGATTTTAATCTTTTAGATTATCTATAAGGGTAACCATTTTTAAAATTGTTTACACTTAAATTTGGATGTGGTTTATGAGATTAATGTATTAGATAACCGTATGAATATTTATTTGTATTTAATAAATGGTTATAATCATTTTTTCGATGATAACTAGAGAAATAAGGATTGGATTTTCTTCTCATTTTGTATATTATGATCCACTTGTTCTTTGAGAATTACAATTTCATTTTTATTTCTTTGAGTTGGAAAAGAATAATAAAATTATCAGGGCACAAAAAAATAGTGATATTGTAGTTATTGAATGAATTAAAATATTTATATCTTCAAAATGGGGGTTGAAGTAAAATTTTATCCTATTATCATCATTTCTGATGATATCAATGATCTTTTGTAGACCTATTTGGTCAATGGTTTTTTTGTCATTAACCTTATATTGACTATGTTATCTATGATCATCTATTAGTTCATTGGTATTATTTTTCACTCACAAATCCATATTTTTATTTTACAACAATGTTTTACCTTTGTGGAAACGATGTTATGCATTACTTAAGGTAACCTTTATGATTTCAAATTTCCCTTTTTAAAGGAAGTTTTATTATTAATTTGTATGTTGTGGGTTTCTATTAAAGAATTATCATGATTTAAAACTTTGATTAATTAGTGAAAAATTTCAAGAGAGAAGTTTATTTTTAGGAGGGCATAATGTAGCATCCCATGATTTTATAGTATACCTATTATCAAATATATTTAATCTCTTCGATAGCTTACATTGTATAAAACACCAAGATGAAATGAACTCTAAAATATTATAATTTTAACACGAAAAATATAAACAATCCATTACATTGGAATATGTTAATATTAGTAACTATATTATGAAATATATATGAATTTCACAATCAATAAAAATTTATTTATTTGAGTAAATAAACACATAATTTTTAGTAAAGTCATTTTGTTCATCAAATATATATTTTGTTCAAAAAGTGTATTTTATTGCTTTCTATGAGAAAAATAAATATAATTATTTAATAATTATTTTAGAAAATGTATTTGATTAAATTAAAATAATTTTTGTATTCATAATATCAAAATTATCTCTATATGAATTTTTGATAATTTGTTGAAATTTTTTAATTTTTTAATAAATAGTAAAAAAATCACATTTTTTAAAAAACTATTAGTTTATTTATATTTAAAAGTAATTCTGTTATTATAAACTGATATAAAAGTAAATTAAATAGTTTTTAGATGAATATAATACAATTAATTACATTTAAAAAAATATGTATTCCGTATTTTGGTGTAAGTACATTTTGGGGCCTAAGAATACAATTTTCTAAAAAAAATGTTTTTCGTTGCATTTTGAAAATTTAATTTTAATTTTAATTTTCAAAATTCTATGTTATTAATTTTAAAAAAATTGATTCCATATTTTTAGTCATATGTTCTATTTTATTTTATGAGTTCATTTTCATTTTTAGGCATAAAAAATATACTGCGGTAAAATAAATATTTACCATAGTATATGTAAAATAATATAGTGGGTTAAAGTTAAAAGGGAATCATATAAAATACATAAAAACTACAAATTTAAATGGGTTGTTTTTGTTTTTAGATAACTTAAGAAACCATGAAAACATTAATTTTCATCCAGTTTCATTGGAATTAATTCCTCCTAAATATGGTTGGCTTTAAGTAAAAAATAATCAATATTTAATCACATAAAACAACACATCCTCAAGTATAAATACCACTCCTCACCACCTTTTTCTCCTAAAAATACTTCAATCTGTTAAAATATAAAAAAACTCTCTTATCCACTCTCCCACATGTAAATTTTCTATTGGTCTCACCCAACATCCAATTCTATTTTCCATATGGGACCCATCATGGAGGTGATATTCAAGAGGTAACTTTCTCAAAAAAAATATCTAATTTTATTTTATTTTTGTACATTTTCTTTACATAATTCACCTATAAAATCATAATAACACCAGTATCATGTTTATACTAGAATAAGTTTTTCTAATAGAATATCTTATATCCACCCGTTTTCTTATCTCTGATAAATTCAATGAAACAAATCCATTGTCTAAATTAGGGTGGTTAACCATCTCTCTGAATAATGTTTTTTAGTTTTCCATTACCTCCTTCAAGTATGTTCTTAAAAGTATTATTATGGTAAAATCATATTTTAAAAGTTATTTTTAACCTATTTCACTTTCCGTAACCAATATATAGACATAATATTAAATAAAATAGAAATAGTTTGTGATGGTTGGAAAAAGCACCAAAATAAACTAAAAAATTATCATTAACATTTTATCAAATGAATCATCCTCATGTCAGAAAGAATAATGATATATCATAAAATTTATAAATATAGAAGTTCATGAATACCATTTCATTTCACTCTTAAAGTTTTACTTCAATATGAAAATAAAATCCATAATTGTACACAAATGAACCGACCATGAAAACCATGAAACCAACACCCCCGAAACAATGAAAGTAATGAATTATTGTTAATGAATGAGTGGTAATATGTTATAAACGTTTCATATACGGTATAATAACTATGATTATAGTTATATAATTAGTTAAAAAAATTATTTAAATCTTCATACTTGAGGTTAAATAATGTAAAACAAAATGGAAGCTCGAGGTAAGGGTTTCTCATATCACTTTTACTTTTATGTGATATACGACTAATTCACAACTTATTTCTTTAATAAGTTGTATGTACTAACATTTGATATATCATATAATTAATATCATTTTATTCCCAATATTAATTGTTTCATACAATTTTATATGGAATACTATTCGACTGATTACAAAGTGGTAAGGTATTTCTTAACTCAATTTCCATCAATTAGGTAAAAAATCTACTTTAATGATTATATACTGAAAATATTATATGTGAAATGAATTTTTATTATATTATATTTTATTAGAACTTTTTTAATTGTAATTATAGCTTATATACATAACTTATTCATTTTATTAATTCCAATTTCAATGATATAATATCTATAAGGGACTTTATTTTAAAAATTATCATTGTAAAAGATTCCCTTAAAAATCAATGTTTCTTAAATATACATGTCTTATAATTTTTTTTTTAAATTTTTTTAGCAATTATATTATTATTTTTTAAAATGATTTTTCTCATATTTTATATTATTTACAAAAGGGAAGGATAGGAGACTTTTTTTGGAAAATTGAAAAAGAAATAGAGTGACTATTTAGGAGTAGTGTTAAATGCACATCCTAAGAATCCTAACATTTGATTCGTGGAATGATCTATGATTTCCCTTGAAAACATCCCTATGATTATGAAATCATTTGACTCGAAATGGGATTGATCCATCACAACCAAATAAAAAAAATTTATGGAGGGGAAGCCATCACATAGGATAACCCTAGACATTCTGTTATAGACATATATAAAGGGATTTGGTTCCTTGATGATGTTAAAGGAACAGATCAGTAGAAATTGACAAAATTGAAGACCCCATTTTTAAGAAACATGATTATGGGGGATTCCTAGCAGATTATGATATTGACTCCCTTTAAAAACACACGGAAATGTGTAAATTCTCTATCATGGGGCATATATCTAATCTAAAAGGTGACCATCCCTAGTCCTTTTATTAATTATATCCTCATATTGCAAACATTTACAATTTTTTAAATTGGAAACTGATACTAATAGAAAGATTCTATTTTCTTATACTCTTAAAATCATAGGAGTTCCTTGATATAAAGTGGATACTGGGAATTTTAATGTGATGTCAAGTTTCCTTAGAATATCCGATTGAGACTATGCTTTTAACCCACATACACATAAGAAATCCATGGAAAAATATGGGTTAAATTACATTGTCTCAATTATTATTTTTGGCATACAATAATCTTAAATAAAATAGTTTCTTACATTGGATATCCAAAAACAAAATTGACAAAATAACATTTAATGATGAATTGGGTCTATATGCGAGAGTTAAGGTTGACATTAATTTGGATTCAAATCTGACCAATACAATCAGCTTCAATGCTAATGATTATAAAACTGAAATTAGAATTGAGTATGAGAGAAAACCCCCCTTCTGTGATCTTTATAAGATTATTGGGCACTTAGTCTCAAATTATAGGGTGGTAAGAAAACAATTCAATCGACAAATTGAGAATGAATAGAAGGAAATGAGAAAAAATAAGAAATATAAGCCCCCCATTGCATACATGCCTAAAAACTCTATGAATAAGACTAAAATCATGGTTAGAAATGCATATAGCTTGACCCCCTTAGAGGAAAATTTAGGTAAATCCTGGGAATATTTAGCTTAATAAGAAGTTATTTTCATAGAAGAACACTACCTCTTAGATGAAATAAAGTATCTAGTCATGAAAGGTATTATGAAATCCCATCAAGACCTTGAGGTTGTGGAATATGGTACCTACAAGAATACAATTAAACCTTCTAAGAAGGTGTCATGTTCTGTTATCAACAAATGAAATGAACCGGGTTGCAAAGATGAAAGACCTATGATCCCTACTAGAAAAATTGTAGTTGAGAATGACTTTACACCTTAAATGCTGGGCAATTTCCTAATGCAATAAAACATTAGTATGAATGATCCAGTTAGACTGGGAGTGGATGATGATAATTCCAACACACCATTGGCGATATGAGCTACCAAGAAGATGGGAAATCATGTTAAGACTACTCATGATCAGTTGTGTTTTAAAGACATACCAAATCTACTCACTGATTTTTCTAGGCAAACAATTGGACTATGTCCTTCAGGTATGAGAAATATCTTACAACAGAAAAAACCTACTATAAATGACTTTGGTACACCTTCCCCTACATTTTCAGTCATTCTGTATATGGTTTCCAAGCCATTGGTGACAATTTCATTTCTACTACCTCTGAGAATGTTATTATTACTCTAACTATTGATCATTTGGATAATAATAATAATAATTTTGTTGAAAAACCTTTGAATGCCTCTTTACATGAGCCTCCCAATGATAATGCTATGGTGGGTAACCCAAATAGCCCCTGCTACTCCTAAAACTAACCAAGAGCATAATAATAGCCCAAACATTGCTAAAAAGGATAGAATATCTTATTGGAAAAAGGACTTATAGAACAAAAAATGTAGTTATAACACCAAATATGGGTCTAAATATTGATTATTTTTTGTAATTATCTAGGCATTGCCGACTTTGACATGTTTTATATTTTAAAAATAATGATTAACACTCATTGTCTAATTTTTTTTCTACTGTGGAGCCAAAAATTAATTATTACTTTAAGTAAAACCATTGGTTCCATCATGATTATTCTTTTACAAGTTCAATAAAAACTCCACCTATTTTGAATCCCTCTGGATCCCCTCGTACTCTTATTTATAGAATGTTAAAGTTTTTAATGTTTATAAGAATGTCTTTACATGAGACATTATTATTGATGGATCTTTTTTATTATTATCTTTTGTTTATTCTAAGAATATATAAAAATATAAGATGCCTCTTTTGAATAACCTTACCTATTTAGGAAATAATATTAATAAACATTTGTTACTGATTAATTACTTTAATGATATTCTCAACTCAAGTGAGAAAATTGGTTCATCTCATGATTCTATTTCGAAGAGAGAATTTAAATATTCTATTGAAGACAACAACCTCATTGAAATAAATCTTACTAGTGTGAAATAAACTTGGTATAGAAGGCATTACAATAGGGTGGTTGCCTTTAAGATGGATAGAGCTTTAACAAATTTCCTTGATTAAGATAAATGAGACACTATCTCTATCACAAACCTTTATAAGTTACACTCTAAACACCATCCCATTAATGTCAATGTATCCACCAAAAAGATGAAACCCTCTATAACTTTCAGGTAAAACAATGTTTAGTTTTCAAACCCTGAATGCAATGGCATCATTAAAAAGTTTTGGTCTTTTATGACACACTTCAAGGATGTGTTTTCTTTCACCATTATGTTAAAATACCTTCAATATATTCTTAATGGTTAGTGTAGTTATAAAGCTAAAAAAATAACAATGACATGCTTCTTCTTAACGATGATCTTAATCAATATTAAAACAATAACACTAGATCTGATTTCAACATGGATCTGAATCATGAAATCTACATTTTGGTAAAGCGAAAATCATTTCTTATCATTAAAGAGAACATAAGGAAACAATATTTTAATGTAAAATGGTTATCGAATGGTTAAATGAATTATATGTTCTATAACCATCTTTATTGATTAAAGAAAGATTTTAGACCACAAACCTTTTTAAATGACGATGACCACATTTTAGACAATAAAGATGATATTTCGAATCACATTTTCTCTTAATTTGAATCTATTTTAAATTTCATTAACAATAAAAAATACCTCTTACCTTAGGTCATTATGATGGCGATAAATGATGAGGATACCACTATTCTTTTAATCATTACTCTTGATTATGAAATTAATGACACTATCATTAGATTGAATATCGATAGTGCTATGGGTCCTGATGGCATCAATAATGGTTTATTTAAAAATTATAGTGATGTTTTTCAAATTTATGATTGTAAGCTTGTCAAATGTTTCTTCTCCTATGGTGCCCTTCCTCATTGTCTTAATGATCAATTTCTCTCTTTGTGTCCAAAAGTGGACAATGCTTCTGAGATTCATTTGTTTATGCCCATTTCTCTCATTTACACCCTTTATAAAACCATCACTAAACTCATTGGTAATAGAAATTAAACTATCAAGGAAAAAATAGTCTTCCAGAACAAATTTGGGTTTATTACGGGTAGATCTATATAAGACTGCATTTTTATTGCCTCTTAGTGTATCAACACATTAAAAAAAGGAAAGAGGAGAGATAATATTGCCATTAAACATGACATTAAAAAATATTTTGATACCATGGACTGGAGATTTATCTTGAAGGTGCATCAATATTTTTGTTTTAATAATTTTTTTATCACTGAAATCAGAAACCAATTCGATTTGGCCTCTATTTCCATTCTGGTTAATGGCTCTCCCAGGGGAGATTTCAAATGTACCTAATGTGTTAGGCTAGGTGACCCCCTCTGCAATCATTTTTCCTATTTCAAGAGACTATCATAGTCACCTGATTACTCATCTTGTTTACCTGACCAATCTAAAACCCATTCATGTTTTTAGTAATGTGAAATCTCCCACAAACTTATTATATGAAGATGGTATCATCTTTTTCATGCAAGGTGATAAAATCAATATTCCAAACCTCAAAAGTTCCCTCTATCACTATGAAGAGGTTTCTGGTCAATCCATTAGTTGGAAAAAATATTCTATATTCATTG
Organism: Viscum album; assembly: GCA_963277665.1. Classification (NCBI taxonomy): domain Eukaryota; kingdom Viridiplantae; phylum Streptophyta; class Magnoliopsida; order Santalales; family Viscaceae; genus Viscum; species Viscum album. The sequence continues at coordinate 1,889,005,999 of OY728152.1, forward strand.
GGAATACCTTTAATCCTAATAGAAAATGTAATATTATCAATGAATTAGGAATAAAAGAAGGTTCATTTCCTTTTACTTATATTGGTGTTCCCATTTTTTGGGGTAGTCCCACATCTGGTTACTTTTCTGCAATAGTTGTCCAAGTTCTTAGTCAACTATCTTCTTGAAAATGTAAATCTTTATTTATGGTAGGTAGAATAAACCTTGTAAAATATACTATTGTTTCTAAAATTGTTTATTCTTTGATGGTATATAAATGGTATGATGGTCTTATAAAAAAATAACTCAATCAAAAATTCTATTTGGACTGGTAGCACTTTGGAAAGGAAACTTTTGACCATCCCCTGGTCGACTTACTACTATCCTATTGATAACTGTTGCATTGGAATCAAAAATCTTATGTACTTTAATGAGGACCTTCAAGCCAGACTCACTTGGAACCTTCATTACAATAAATCTGATTCTATCGCTTTTCAAAAAAATATATTTCCCAACAATATTAATAATGATAATAATAATTTAATCATTTATTATATATGTACATCCATTATGGAATGTTTTTCCATAATTTTCAATAATTCCAAATGGATGCTTTCTAGGGATTCCTCCATGAATTTATGGTTTGATAACTAGACAGGAATACCCTTAATATCAATTATTCCTTCTAATAAAACCCCTGAGAGTACCAACTATTCAATTAGAGATATTCTAAATTCTCAAAATGATCATCTCCTTGAAACCATTATGTTCTCCATTGAAAACAACACCTTCTGTAACACTGGTGAATTTTTAATTTGGGAGCAAGATCATAATGGTATTCTTAATTAAATTATAATCATTATTTTTGTAATTAGGAAAGTGAGTTTGGTTGGATAAAAATATTTGACAAACCTTTGATAAAGCCTTCAAGATTCACTATTATTTGGAACGTTTCTCACAATATGGTTCCCATAAACATGTGCCTTCAATTGTTTGGAATTAAACATTTTGCTAAATGTAGACTCTATACTAAACAAAGAGAAGAAACTAATCATCTTTTTCATTCTTGTGCCATTGAATCTTCTCTTTAGACTTATATTTTTAACATTTTTGACTATAGATTATTGATTCTTGACTTTTTCCACCCTCAAATAAAGATATTTGTAGAAATGGAATGTTCTCAAAAAAAATCATGAATATCTTCTTTACTGATTTTTCATAAATTCATCATGTAATTTGGTATGATAGAAATGTTATTATTCATAATAATTTCCCATTAAGCCATAATGATGGTCATATGCAGATCCTTGTTTCCATACATGAAGCTTCATTATGCAAAAGGGCCATTGAAAAAACACTATAAGTCACATTGGGATTCTGCAACACCTTTGGATTGATAGAGTTTTTTCCAACCATAACGCACTTTTTCAATGTTCTAGAGAGTACCTTTTATGGGTTCAATTAAAGTAAATGTTGATGGTTCCTCTAGAGTCAATCTAGGTCCCACAAGTTGAAGTGTTATCCTTAAGAATCTCCTCGGTCAGATCCTTAGATGCTTTTTGGTAGCTGCGACATTCCCTCTTCTCTGGAGGCTGAAATGATGAGTATGATTCATGCTATTTATTTCACAATGAACTATGGTTGGTACATTCTATGGATTTAATGTGGTTTGACTACCCTTGATAAAGAAATTTGGAATGTTGTGACACATCTTTTGTAAACCATTACAACTCGATGTATGGATTTCACCCACATCATCTACATCACCACCCATATTTATCATGAAGAAACCATGGTTGCATATGGGCTTGATTACAAGGGAGTAAACTAGGGCATTACTGGGATTGATGATCTCCCTGCTGATTTACTCCCTCTTCAGGATAAGTAATGTAATATGATTTCATTTTTAGAATCTTCTTACAAAATTATTTTATAATATTTGTTCTTTAGTCCTTTGTCTAAGGCACCATCCTCTTAACATAAGGATTTTTTCTTAATTTTTTAAATGAGGTTCTTTGTGACTTTTTTGACAAAAATACAGAAGATATATTTTTTTTAACTTATACGACAAGAGAATATTTTCCAACCATCATGACATAATTATTATTTTATGATTACATGAAAAAAATGTAAGGTTATTTTTTTTTAAAATGGTTTCCTTTACATATTCAAGACTCTTTAAAATTAAATATTTTGAAAATGGAAATGCTATTTTTTTCATGAATTATTTTAAATGATCTTTCAAAATTATTTTCCATCTAAGAAAACATTTTGTCATGTTATCTATGCTTTACTGGGGATATTATTCAATGATACTATCCTTATTATTTTTATGGTCGGTTAGTGTTCATTATAGAAATATATTTATGAAATCATTTTATCTTCCATGGTTTATGATATAACGAAATGTTTATAAAACCTAGTTTATTTTCATGGGTCCTGATATTACTTATGTTAATTTTGAACACATATGTATGGTTTTCATTATGTGATGGGTGGGATTTATATCTACACAAAATGAATTTAATAAATCTTTATATCTCATGAGATAACATTGGAAAACAAGTCGATGGGCTTGATCCACTATGAGAAACATGTTCCTCTTGATCTACTATCGGAAACAGGTGGTCGAGATCCACTATGTTGATGGTTTTGATAGCTAAACCTAAAATATGAAATGGTTTACTATATTTATAATTAGCCCATACTATTATAACATGATCTAATATATCATGGTTTATTTATAATGTTTTATCACTCTTATGGTCCATTTTTTCTGAAATAATAATGTTTATTCAATGAATCATGAAACATTGGTTATGAACATCATAATTTATGATCATGATAACCAAACCTTTTTTTTATGTTATTCTTTCATATGATACTTGATTGATATCACCTATATTTATCCTTACTGATCATCTAATATTTCCCTCATGTAGGTTTTCTTTTCCCTAGGTTATAGAGAAATGTTTTTTGTATGATAATCTTAATAAGGGTGCATGACATGATGAATTTTTGTGGGATGTTATAGCTTTTTATCAACCATATGTTTATATTTCCAAGTATTTAAAGACATTAAAACAATACAGATATGGAATGGTAATTTATGTTATGTAATGAATTTTTATCTATCTAGAGGTAATATCTATGTATGAAATGTATGTCATGTTATATATTAGGTATTAGAGTTATGATTAATTGTAATCTTGAGTAAAGTATCCTTGAGTAGAGGTACATTGTGTCAAAATTACAACAATCTTGGAGTCTTGGGAATTAATTTAAATGGATAAGTGTTAGTAATTTGTGGCTCCTTGAATACTCATTTAGGGATTTATAATTTCATATAATTCTATACCTTTAAAAAAATTATATACCTTATGATTGAGCTTAATAGATATATGTGTAAATATGTTTGGATTCAATTTTTGGGAGAGTAACACAAACTATGGATTATGTAAAGAGTTACACTTGTATATTATTTTAATATATTATTTTGGTGGATGGAATAGTGATTCCAAAAATAAACCATTAGATGAATTCATACATAAAAGAAAAAAATTAAATATAATTAGGATTACATGGGAAGAAATAGTTATTAATTTAATATATATATAAATATAATGTAAATTAAATTGGTGATATTTCTAAAATAAAAATATATAAATACTAAGTGTGAGATTTCTTCAAAAGTTTCCCTTTTCATGTCCTTTACCATCCATCCGAGTAGGTCATACCAAATATAGGTGAAATGGGATAATATTTTTTTGGAAAGAATGTAATGGGTGACCCTAATTAGATTAGGATCCTATTATTACTATTTGATTTGGGTAATAATTAACTGGGAGACTTTAATTGGATTGGGATATCATAGTAATAGAGTTTATTTTATCCATATGTTGGATTGGGTAAAGAGTTATCCACTAAACTATCCATGATTTATATCTTATTTCATTAGGATGATACCAAACCTAAATAACTATGTGGTTAGATAAACACTAAGTAAGATTCTTTACTTAGTAAAATATGGATATTGTCCCACTAATGTTAATTATGAATGAGGTCATCATTTTCATGGGAGACATTCATTGAATGTTTTCAATGAAGATATATAAAACATAATACCTACCTATTGATAAGTCTATATTTTAGATGATGAAATAAATCATGTTTATCATTATTTGTATTATTATATGTCTAACTTATTAAAATATTAAAAAATTGGAATATAATGTTGAGAATTTTTCCCAAAGAGAATCATTTATGGTATATAATGTTGAATGTTATAAAGATCAATTTCTCTAACCTGAACTCAGGGGTATTATATACTAGGTTAACATAACAGAATATTATAGAAAAACATAGACATAGATATAAGAGAGATTTGAATAAAGGTGGAATGGACCTATGTATGCTTGGGGAAAGAGTGGCTAAATTGTTGGTCAACACTTATGATCTGTATTTACCGGGGGGATTAGTGATAGAATTATAAAACTATTTTTACGTTTCTTCTATAAACATAAATTTAAAATTTATAACCTGTTTAGAAAATATGGGATTTTCATTCATTATTAAGAACAATAGTAGTTATATATATATATATATATAAATGAAATTTTTTATATAATCAAGAGTATTCTTGTTGGTGGGGATTTTAGAGAGATGGAAGACCACCTATCTCTAAATCCTTCAAATGTTTAGGGGGTTTTCACCCCCTCTCTATGATCTCAATCCCATGGCGATCTTCCTCACACTCGTGTGATTTTATTCTCATCATTTCTTGATGCCGGAGATGACATAGCTTCCCCATGTGCACAATCATTCCATGGCTATGTGAAATGTGGAGGCACCAGATGATGTCTCCCGCAACCATCCTTTTTTTAGTTGAACCCAAGGGATTTCATTCCTGGATGCGTTAAAAATCTTTGACCAAGGTAATGATTTCATGATGAACCTCCCTGGTAAAGCGATTGGATGATGGTGGTTACCTAGTGGAAGCTAACCTGAATTCCCTTCAACAACGTAAACAACTATGAAAATTCTTGGTGATGGGTCGTATCTCCTATTACAAAGGTAGCTACCCTTGGTCTCTTATGTAACATCACTCACATATTGCACTTTACGAGAATACTAAAAAATGGAAACCAATTCCCATAGAAAAAGGATATTTTCACTTACTGTTAAGATCAAAATATGATTTTGAAAGAGTTTGGAATACTGTTAATCTCATCTTCAAGCCAGGTTTACTTAAAATTTCAGAGGAGGACTCCACCTTTAACACACACACACAAAAAACACTTTGTTACAAGCCTAGATTAAATTTCAAGGACAAAACTTATTTTTTGGCACCCAAAAACACTAAATGATATTGTCCCCTGCATAGTAACACCTCTTAAAATGGATCATAGGACCTTACATGCTGATATGGGTCTCTTTTCCAGAGTAATGGTTGAAATAAACCATGACTCAAAACATCCAAGCTCAATTAAATTCAACTCCATTGAATACAAAACTGAAATTGGAGTGGACTATGAGTGGAATCCATAATTTGTGATCATTGTAAAATCATAGGGTACTCTATCTTCAACTGTATGGTGATTAGAAGTTAGTTAATCCAACTATATGAGAGTTATTGGTAGGAAATAATGAGATCTAAAAAAGATAAACCCCCATGATAGATATACATGAACCATCCCAAAAGAAATATTATTTTTGGGTCAAATAAACACACATTATGACACACATAAATGATAGTTCAGGTACTAACTGGGTTGATGAAGTGGATGAAGAAGAAATTTTTTTAATGATAATGACTTCTCAATAAAAATTACAAATCTAGTCCTAGACACTATTAGAGTGTACATTGAGCCGGAAAATTTTACTAGCCATCAATAAGAACTTGCACGTCTTAATATCCATTATCCAATCTTGGATAGAGGGAATTTTAATACTAATGAACTAATAAAACTAGCCTGTAACATTAGTACTACCACTCACAATAATGATGTCTGCACCAAGGAAATTCATGTTACAGATGACACTACAGCCTTAGGCACCAAGAAGACCCAACCCCCCTCAATAGTTACTACCACTTATAACATAGGTACTCAATAGGTAGTGAAAACATGACATCTTGATTATACTTTACAATATCGCACCTCCCATGTTGATTTTTCTAAATTTCTTGTGTCCATGAACCTAACATATGAAATATGAATTATTATGATCAGCCCAAAGGACAATCAAGAAACCCCTCGGTATTCTAGCTCTATGGTGAAACCTGCCTCCATGGACCTAGAAGATGGAGAAGACATGAAAATGATCTCAAAACATGTCTTACATGATAATTCAGATTCAGTTCTAGTACCCAAGCATATGCAGGTCTATAATGTTCCCCCGGAGAAGAAGAAGAGTCTCTCTTATAACTCTGTCAAAAAACTATCTACATTATTCCCTTCTAACTCGGGTACTCATCCTACTCTTTCTAATGCATCTGAAGACAATTCCATGTTGCCTAAAAAATGAATTTATGATCAAAATGACTCTTTCACTGATGTTTTATCTAGGAATTTTTTTATTGAAGTAATGCAACCTGATCACTACTAACCCATCACTTATTTTTTCAAAAATCAATGCCTCTTCTATGGACTGTAGACCTATTTTTACTACATGTGATTCCACAATTGAAATGAAGCATGAAACCATAACACATGTCTATAAACTAGACCCCTCACCCTCAACACACACTACACCCCTTAATAGGGTTGTTCAACCTAAGATACAAAATGCTGAGCACACTTCATATACTAACAAGAAAATTAAACCTATTGTACATGATAGTTTACCTATTATTCTAGAATCGATTGACATATAGGAGTCTAAAGTCTCACTCGAATAAAATAATACTACCATGACACTGTCCATAGTGGATAAAACATCTCCAGGTTCAATGGATTCTACAGAATCATGTATGAATACTCAATTAAAAGAACCTAAAAATAACAACTATGCTATCTCTCAAAATGTATAGGAAAATACCATTAACACTCCAGATATTATAAGGTCTACTAGAAATAAAGGATCGGGGAAAAAAGAAGAAATGGAGTTCTATATTCAAATCAAATCCAAATAAAGATCATTTTTTTTGGAATTTTCATGGTATCTCAACTCTGACACACTCATTGTTTTGAATAGAATGATTAACATGAATCACCCCATTACATTTGTTATTATTGACCCTAAAATCACTTTATCCTATAAATATTCTATCTTGTTTCAACAAAATTACATTTTTGTAGGTTCTATCAATAACAATCTCAATGTTGGCTATTTATGGATTTTTTCACACTATTCTTTATAGAATTTTTGTGTTTTTAATATCTCTGATCAGATTCTCACTTTCATCCTTACTATTGATGGTACTCACACTTTCATCTCCTTTTTCTATGATAAGAGTAAATATCAAGAAATAAGAGATCTTTGGAATGACCTATCTAATTTAGGCATGAATATTTATTCCCATTGGTTTCTCATGGGAGAAATTAATGCTATTCTGAAATCTAGTGAATAATTGGACCATCTAACACCTCTATTTTGATGAGATAATTAAAAGACTTGATTGAAGACAAAAACCTTATTGAGATTAACCTCACTGGTGAAAAATATATCTGGTATAAAAGACATTACAACAAAGTGGTCACCTCAAAATTTGACAGATACTTTTTGAATGTACTTTATTTAGGCCAATGGGACACTATCTCCATCATCACCCTTCACAGACTGAACTCTGATAATCATCCTATCATGGTAAAAATTTTCTACAAACACATGAAACCTTAGTTACCATTCCATTTCAACAACATATGTATCTCTGATGATGAATGTAATCATGTCATCTAAAAATTAGGGTTCTCAATACATCATAGTAATAGGGCCTTTGATTGCAACCGCAAACTTAAACACCTCAAATAGATGCTCAAATATTTGTGAAACTCCAATGTCAAACAAATCAACAATACCATTACTCTTCTGGAGAAAGATCTCAATGATGTGAAAAACAAAAACAGAAACCCTAATCTCTGTACTGAACTTACGCAAGAAATTAACATTGCAGTTAAAATCAATTAATTTCTAACTTTTTAGGAAAATATGAGAAATAAAGCTTATAAAGGCAAATATTTAACTAACGGTGACATAAACACCAAATTCTACAACTATTTCCAAATAATCAGGAAGGATAGAAGACCTTTCATCAATCTAAAGGATGGGGATATGATTCTTTAAAAATAAGATGATGTTTCTAATATTATATTATCCAACTAAGAATCCCTCTTCAATGGCCCTAATAATAACAAAGACCTCATCACATAGGTTATTCCTTTAGTTATAACTGATGCATAAAATTATTCCTTTTTAACCCACAACTGAATTGTGAAATCAAAGACACTGTCTTTATTTTAAATCCCAACAGTGCTCCCAGTCCCGATAGATTTAACAACGATTTCTTCCCACACTATTGGTAGGTGGTTCATATCGATGTATGTAATCTTGTTAAGTATTTTTCAGCAATGTACTGCTACCCCATTCTCTTAATTTACAGTTCCATTCCTTGATCCTTAAATTGGATAATACCTATGACATTCAACTTTTTATACCAATTTTTCTAATTAACACTCTTTAGAAAATCATCAATAAATCATTGCAAATCTACTCACAACTATTACTGAAAAATTGAATCTTAAAAAAATTTGTCTTTATAAAGGGTAGACCCATTCAAGAATATATCTGTCTTTCCATTGAGATTATCAACAACTTGAATAAACCTAATAGAGGAGTCAGCATAGCTATTAAACTTGTCATTACAAATGCTTTTGACACCATGGATCAGAGCTTTATCTTTAAATTCCTTCAAAGTATTGGTTTTAGTGCCCATATATCACTACTATCAAAACACTCTTAAAATCTTTTACTATCTCCATTTTGGACAATGGAACTCTTAAAGGTTACTTTCAATGCACCAAATGTGTCAGACAAGGTAACCCCCTCTCTGGTATTCTCTTCTAAATAGAGAAATACTACCTCAGTCATCTAATATATCGTCTAGTGGTTCAAAATAAACAGAAACCCATTCATGTATCCAAGAATTTAAATCCCCCCACCCACCTCCTTTATACTGATGACGTCATCCTTTTCAACCAATGTGACTAGAGAATCATTATTAACCTCAAGAATTCTTTAGGTCGCTATAAAGAAGTTTTTGGTCAAAACAGATGTTGGAATATATCATGCATCTTATTTGGTAAGAACATCCCCCTCAACCGAAAATGTAACATTATCAGTGATTTTGGGCTAAAGGAAGTCTCTTTACCTTTCACTAACCTTGGTATCCCACTATTTTGGGGTAGCCCTAAGTCTTTCCACTTTGTGACTATTGTAAATCAGTTTCTCATCCAACTTTACAATTAGAAGGGTAAGGGTCTCTCTATGGTAGGCATGACTTTCCTTATCAAATCCACTATTGTATCCAACATTGTCTCCTCTATGATGGTCTACAAATGGCATTTTGGACTTATCAAAAAATAAACGTATCATTTAAGAACATCAACTAGACTAGTAGTATTCTAGAAAGAAAGCATGTGATGATCTCTTGGTCCACTTGTTACAAACAAATTAAAAATGATGGCATTGGTATAAAAAAGTTAATGTCCTTTAATGAAGCTATTTAATCTCAGCTCACTGGGATCATTTTTCACAATACTTCTGATTCTATCACCTTTCTCAAGAATAGATTCCTCAAAAAACATATTACTAGAAATTGGACCTTCATTAATTCTTCCATTTGGCCCACCCCCATGCTCTCCATAAATAACATTATTAATAATTATAGATAGACTGTTTCTAGAGATTCCCCTATGAAATTATGGCTAGATAAATGGACTAGCACACCTTTATTTTCTATGATTCATTCTGATCAAAATCCTAAAAACTCCAAGATCTTTATCGAAGACACATTGAATTCTCAACATGATCATCTTCTGACAACCATTTTGAATATCATTTAAAACTTTCCTTTTTCCTACAATTATGATTTCTTAATTTGCAAGCCTGCTCATAATGGAATGCTTACCTTAAAATATTACTAAAATCATACTTGCTACAACAATGAGAATGACATTAGTTGGATCAAACAATTCATCAAACATTGGATAAAGCCTTTAATATTCAGTCTCATCTAGAGTCTTTCTCATAATAGAATTCTCATGGTGGTTTGTCTTCAATCGTTTGGAATTCAGCTTTGCTATAAATGTAAAATATGTAACCAACATAGAGAAGATGATAACCACCTCATCCTTTAATTTTCTACTTATTTTCCTCTTTGGAAGTATATTTTTGAAATCATTGATTATAGATGGTTGATACTTGACATTGTCAAAATTCAATATAAGAAATGTGTAGAGATGGAGGGCTCTTAGAAAATCAAGAATCTCTCCCTTTTTATAGTTGATGAAATCCACTATGTAATCTGGTATAATCGAAATGATATTATTCATTGCAACTAATCACTCAATCTTAATGCTGGTTGGACCAGAATCCTTATTTCTATAACGAAATATTCTTTTTTACAAACAAGTTCATTTCCAAAAAACCGTGCATGAATTTGGAATCCTAAAATGTCTACAGATCAACGAAAACTTTTGTCATCTGCATCACACTCTGGAGGTGTTTTGGAGAGCCCCTCTCCCGGGATGGTTCCAAACCAACACTGATGGTTCCTCAAAAGGGAATCTGGGGATTGCAGGATGTGGTGCTGTCTTTAGGAATCACCTCAGCCTGATTTTAGGCTGCTACATGGTTCATTGTGGCATTGCCACCTCCCTTGAAGCTGAAATGATGGGTTTGATTTATGGGATAAAATTTTCCACGGTTTTTGGTTGAAAAAGCTTTGGATTGAAAGTGACTTAATGAAAATTTTACAAGCTATTTGGAATGGTGTAAGTCATCATTCATGGCTAATTACTACCCATTGAATGGAATGCAACCGTTCTCTCACCGAGCTAAACTACATCATCAAACATGTCTATCAAGAAGCAAACATGGTTTCTGATGGCTTGGCCAACTTGGGAGTTAGTAAAGACATGACCTAGTGTGAATACCTTCCTACTGCTCTTATTCCTTTCCATGTGAAAGATTGTAATATGATCTCGTAAATTTGACCCTTGTAATATTTCTTTTAATAAATTTTGTGCTTTGGATACTTAAGTCAAGGCATCATCCTTAAAAAAGACTATTCAGATTGGTTTGTACATTTGAAATATGGATAATCCTATCTATAATATTCCAAAATAAAAGGTCAACGTTGATAATAACCCCACCTACCTTTGGAATTGTTGTATTGAACAAATAAATTTGAAACACATTTGAATACACCATAGAGATGGATTATTAGTATCATTTAATTATAATTCATTTGATAACTGAGAATAATTTTTATTAGTAATAATATCCAAATATCCATTTAGTGAAAAAATTGGGAGGGCTAATCGACTAGTGGATCTTATAAATAGTGATGCATGTTGACTAATGAGTACACATGAATGTTGTGATTGTAAGTAATTTTTAACCTTTAGTTATGAATTTAATCGGTGTAGTCATGTGTTTATGATGAGACACATGTATGAAAATATTATAAAATTTAAATAGTTTTAGAAAGAAATAAAAAAAATCAAATTATAAAATTTATTAAGATTCTCTCATCTCACCATGATGGTGAATACTTAATATTGTAATTAATTAATCATCAAGATATAATGGGATTATTATATAAACCACTCCTCCCAAAACCCTATAGTCGATGAGATGTCTAAGAGGTGTAGTCATACCTTATTTTACATGGTTAAATTGATAATAAGTTAGTGTGACCATAATATTTCATTTTAAGGATATTATATAGAAACTATTATGTTCCAGTTTAACCATGTCCTATATAAAGTAGATATAAAGACACAAATGAGATATAAACTAGGAAATTTCTTAATTCATATTTTAAAAAAAATTTCGGGTTTTGAAGAACTCATAAAACTTTTGGATTCCAAAAATTCTTAACCTTAAGTCAAATTAATACATACTTTTTGAGGCATATTAGACCTTCACTCCCATATATGGTGCTAAAAAAACATTCTATACATTCTAATGTCAAATTATTTTTATTCAATATTAAACACTTTATAATGAAAAAAATTATCAATGAGTCATAAATAGGTTAGATCGATATCATGTGAGAAAGCATGAAAAGATGATAAATATCTGATTAAAATGAATATACAATCATAAGAGTTTTCCATAAAATAATAAAAGAGTGAATATAAAATCAACAAATCAAAAAGATACCATGGAATAATAATTAAAAAACATAAAAAATAATCATGATCCATTGATCATGATATATGCACATGGTATAATATGGAATTGTGGAATGAAAATATGCACAGAAAAATCATGACATTATGTGCATAGCTAACCACAACCATGTCAATGAACAAACATGCGAATAGAGTTTTTTTAAATCACTTCCATATACAAATTCATTAACATAAAAACCTAAAATCATCTCTATGCACAAATATGTGAACATAGCCACCAAAAATCATGTCCATGAACAAATATATGAACATAATTACCCCTAATCATGTCTATATGAAAACACCCTTACCATATGAGATATAATGATTTACTTAAATAATTGGAAGCCTATATCATACCCAACCATATAATAATGATTATCCATAGATATGTGTTCCACATTATATCATTCATATATCTCATAATGAAAACCCATATAATAAAAATGGGTTATATAGCCTTTTCAAATGGTATCACATAAGATAATATCAAGAATTAAATTGATTGGTACCAAAAATATGAACTCACAAAAGAAGTATATCATAAGAGAATTTAGATATTTATAACAAAAATTACCCATTAATGAATGTTTTTTGTGAGATATTGGAAAATTGAAGTGAAATCATAAAAATATCCTTTATAAAGTATTTTTAACCTCATTGTAAAATGATAGAGTTATAATCCACTTTATAAAATATTTTTTGATAAGGTGATAATAATTATTAAGAATTATTTGTTAATAATTCCTAACAATTAAAATATTAAAATAAATAAATTTAAATCTAGTAAATTTATATTGGAAGATAAAAACACATTGAGAGTGAAATTAAGTGCCCATTTAATGATTTTTAAGGATATTTAGGGAAAAAATCACAACAATGGAAAAGTTATAAAACTTTCTTTTGAAAATAGAAAAGGATAAATATGTAAGGTATGGAAGATGATATAATTTTTAAATTAAAAATATTATATGAATTGATTTTGGAATGAAAGAATATAGACTTGGAGGGAAATATCCGTTAGAAATAACGGATCTATTCTCAACATCATTCTATTTTTATTAAAAAATAATTCAATCAAAGAAAAATAATTTTACCTAAAAGTTTAATTTACTTATATATAATTATAAAATCACATAATAAATATGGTAAATATTGAATATAATAAGCTTTGAAAAATATTCTAAAGATAGAAACATTATTACCCACTTAAATAGAAATTGGGTTAATAAAACACTTATAACTATGGTAATAATTAAATCAAAAGAATATGAAGGATAAATCCTGAAATATATTTTTAAATCCCATTAAATAAACATAAATAATATTAATATATGTAAATTAGGTATTAATAGAACTCTATAATATAAAATATAGTTAAAACATGAAACATGTCTAAATGAATTGAAATTGAGGTAAATGCCCCTTACCATGGATTCCTTATTGTTCACACATACTCTAAACTTCTGTATAATCAATTTATGGTTATTATTCATATATTAGAGGAAATTTTATATATTTATTTTAATTTATTGCATTAATTTATAAATTTTTATTACACATTGCTACCATTTTTTATTTAAATTAATATTCAAGTGTTTATTGTGACAATTGTTTTGCACAAGCTTCAGTATGACCGTTTCGGGCCATGGTACATGATCATGTGTTCATCACAAAAATAATATAAATTTATTTTAAATAATTTTTTTGATATAGTTCTTAATTACAATTGTTATTTTATGGAAGATATGGTGATGGTTTGCTAAGTGCAGTTAAGATCCCCTTTTGGAGAATTTCATTTTAATAAAAGTATTGATTTTTATTAATGAATATACTAATATATACTAATATTAAATAATTAATAAAAAATAACAATTCATAAGTGTTACATTTTATTATAATTTTTTTATTAATCATTTATGATATAAAAATTATAACATCCTTCTGGTAGGTGGAAGAACTCACCCAATTGAGAACATGTTATCACAAATGAATGAGTATGAAAGTAGAGTGATGATTTGATAATATAAATTTTTTATAAGAATAATTATGTTAATATGACATAATTTTAGCGGTTAGTGGGGTTTAATAAGATTAGTGGTGATAATGTAAATACAATAAAAGGAATTAGACTCATTACTAACTTTGATGAAATTACTCTTCCTGATGACTTCTGTCTGAATGAAGGAGTTTGGCATCCATCATGTGACCAAATAATTCACAAAAATATAGAAATATAGGAGATAATAAATGGGAAGGTATTAATGAGGTATTTAAATAAAGTAAAGCGGTTTGGATTGGGTTCAATAGAGCTATTTTTATAGGTGAAATTGGGGATTTTTTTTTTGAAACATAAGTTAGGTGAAGGGTAAAGATATAATCACATTAGATATAGGTAAATTAGGTGACAAATTTTTTTAATAAATTTATAATTGAAATAAAAACTAAAAAATTACTTCTATAATGTATAAATATTATATTAATAAAATAAAAGTCAAACCATGATAATTAAACTCTTTTTACACCTTTTAACAATGTTTAATTATTTATGGTGGAAATTATTTGTTATAAAATATATAAGTTTACCCATTTTACCTACTTTCAATATTTCATTTAAATTTGGAATCTGTTTAATATTATTTAATTTATATATATGATGAAACTAACTTTTAAATTAAAATATAAGATATATAGAAAAAACTATTTTTGTAGGAAAATGACTTTTTAAATATTTAGCATTCTTATTGTTATTTCCAATCAATTATTAATTAAATGAGTGAATATATGTATTTTTTATATATTTAAAAATAAAATTAGAGTCACGATTTAGAATATATCAATTTAATTTATTTATATTCAAAATGCACAACACTTAAAAAGATAAATATTTGAAAATATTTTTTTTTACCTTTTTCGTGGTAATAAACTTTTACCCTAGTAACATAATTTAATGTATTAAAATTAAATGTCCTTATTAAATAATTTTATTAAGATTATTATAAATATTAAATAAATTTTAATATATTAATTTTTAAATGTGATAAAAATATATTTTTAATATAATATCACATAACTCTTAAAAACAATTTTTAAAGAAATGTATTTTTATGAAACACAAATGAATTTAATCACATTAATTACTAAGTAATGTTCATGGAATGGAGACTAAATTATTTATTTATATATAATAAAAATATAATTCTTTAAAATAAGTCTTCGTCATTAATAATTTTAATTTCTTTAAATACATATAGAAAAACCATTCTTTGAAGTATAAGTGAATAAATTATTATGAATAACACATTAATAATCAAATAAATAATGTTTCATTATTTTTTTAATATAAAAATAAATTTATTATATTTCACAATCCATATATGAGAAAATTAACCTTTAAATAAAACATATAATATATAAAAATAATAATTCTAAATGAAACACCTTTTGTTTTGCTTTAAATAATTAAATTAATATTCTATTTTGTTACATAGATATTTATTGGATGCAGTTAACATATTTTAAAACCATTTCTTGAATTTTATCAATACATTTTATTAATATCACTCTTTAATAGTAATAAATTTAACCAAAATGCATAATTTATAAATACAATTTCAATAAAATAAATGCTATTTTCAAAAATGATTTATTATTAATTAATTATATTACAAAATTATTCATTTTATTTATAATAAATTCTTCATTATTAAAATGTATATTTTTAAAATTAGAATAAACTATATCTATATTAACAATATGTCGGTAATTCTAAATTAGTAACTTGTTTACCGGTATCATACCGAACAATTATATAACCCTTTATAATAGTAAAATAACAACTATATTACCCATATAACCTCCTGTAAATCCATTCCATTCTAAATTGATAAATCACACTTCTCATTATTATAGTTATCATTTTAAATTTTATAACATTCTTCTTATTTTTATGATTTTATTTCACATTTTATGTTTTGTTATACTAATATTGATTCTCAAGAGAAGAGATGATCTTGGATATTTCCTACTTTTAAAGATATTATTATTTTCTATTTATTTTTTTCTATTCATTTATACACTATTAAGTTATTTAATCATCTATGGTGTGTTATAATTCATAGTAATTAATAATCTATGTTAGGAAATACATGGATTCATTGACCTTTGCAGAAATTCTCCCTTATGAGTTATAAAATGATGTTAATTTAATTCATATATTGTATAACCAATTTTCTACTCTTGTTTAATTATTTATAAATAATATAATATTTTTAATATTTATAAACATTTTTTTTAAGGTAATAAAGAGATTCCTAAAACATATGGTATTTCATTGTTGGTTATCCTAAGGAAACTGAGAAATGTTATTTATATAATCCAACCGAACACAATGTATTTGTGGCTTAAAAGAGAATATTTATTGAGAAGTAATATATATGTTTAGGAGTACGTGGTAGGAAATTTTAACATAAATAAAAGATCCTAGAAGGTTCATAATATATAAGTTTATATGGTTCCATTAATAGTTATGAAAGAAGAACCATCTCATGTTACAAAAGAAACCTAAATATATAAAAGTATCTGACATTATCTTGAAATCATGGGATTTATTTTGGAAAATGATGAAGAATTATTGTTTATAGATGATGAACCTAATACCTAAAAAATTACAATGAGGTTTGGATTTCAATATATCTCTAAAATAAATGGAATTTGAAATAGAATACATGTACAACTACTATGTTTGAATAATAGTGGATGCACCTGATGGGATGATACCTATAGGGTCGAATTTGGTTTTCTAAAATAAAAATTAATATTGATATTATAATTTATACCTATAAAGAATTCATGGTGGAAAAGGGTTAGAAACAAATTCATAGTATTGACTACGAAGAAACATTCTTCCTAATTGTAATGATAAATTCTATATAAATATTTATTTTTGTAAAATTTCATTATGATTATGAGATATATAAAATATTTTTGAAAAATGGTTTCCTTAATGGAAATTTAGTAGAGTATGTGTATATGATATAGCTCAATTATTTTAAAGTTCAAAATGAATCTTATAAGGTTTGAATGTTGGAGAAATACATTTATTTATGGAAGAAATCCTTTCAGAGTTATAATACTTGGTTTGATGATGCAATAAAAGAGTATGGTGTCTTAAAAAACATGGATGATTATTGTGTATTCAAGTGTATTAGTGGGAGTGTGGTGTAATTTTTGATATTGTATATAAATGGTATAATACATATCAAAAATGTTTATTCAAAATTACACAATGTAAGGAAGTTGTTGGGAAAATGATTCTCAATGAAAGTATTAGAAAAATCATCCTATATACTGATTATGAATATTTATAGTGATAAACTTATGAGGTTTCCTAGATTATGTTATAACATATGTATTGGTAAAGTGATAAAGGAGTTTATCATAGAGAACACCAAGTAGGGTATGTTAACAATGTTTTATGTCACAATTCATAGGAAGATTATAATATCATCTAAAGCGTTTTAAATGATGGATATGACTGTCTATGCATCCATCATATGATATATCATAAATGTAGTATTGTGTACTCAAATTAATGTTTCCTATTATTTGAAAATAACTAATAGATACTAATCCAATATAAGTGAGATTCACAAGATTTTAATTAATAATATTATTAAGTAATAATAAAAATCATGTATATGTTCTCCATATTTTGTGGTGAGGTTAAGATCAGTGAAAAGGGTTATACAATTTCTAGTCTCCTGTCTAGAAATGATGAAATGAGATATCATACTGGTTTCATGTTGTGAAACCACCTATACGTTTTATGAGAGATCACCAAGAGGGGGAGGGGTTGATTTAGTTATATTAGTTATTTATATTACTATTTTACATAAAACATGACCACTGATTAGGATGGGTGATGTTTACTACCCAAACATACTTTTAAACACACCCAAAACTAAGGAGAACCATGTATAAAAAGGTTCACTGCTGAATGTGACAAAGATAGTCCTTAGTGAGATGTGTATTCCTCCAAGATCAATATACACACTAAAATCAACATGTTGGTACATTTGATATGGGTTTATCATTGATCTCACATGACTTGTCTTCTAATAAAACTTTAGTGCATACCATATAGAAGTGCATATCACACTTTAGAATTATATTAAATGTTCAAAACAATTGATTTCTATTCTACTAGAAAACTACTATATTATTTTTGAGTGTGTCGAGTTCTTTTTCTTATTATAATATTATTTTAAATTATCAGTACAACACATCAATTTTCATGAAAAAAATTTCATTCAACCACCGCTATCTTCATCTTTATCATGAATGAGTTCATTTAAAAAATATATAGAAAGAAAAATTTCTTATGTATTTCTCTCTGCTATGAACATCACATAAAACTCTCCTAAAATTATTCAAAATATTATAAATAATATTCCATAGGATTAATTTATACTATTTCACACAATTTATCTTCAGGTTATTTGAATATCAATTCATAGAATCATTTGAATAATTCTCCCTTTATTTCTCTATATTGTTTAGTCTCTATTCATGGAATAAAATTGTAGTATATATTTAGATATAAATCATGGAAGGATCAATTTTCAAAAAATCCAACCCCTCATTTTAATGGCCACTCATAACTATAGGATAAAACTAATAATTATTATTCATTAAAACTTAACATTATCTAGGGAATCTTGTTATTTTCTTGAAACTCACACCCTCATCCATGTATGCTTCCATTCACTCATATTGTGTCAATGATCATAGAACCTTCATTTATAGTACAAAAATCACCACAAATTATTATTCCTTCATCATCACCTGAAAGAACCACAATTTAAAATAAGTGATATTTAAATCCATAATGATCATCTTACCTAATAATGTATCATTTTTATAATTATATTTTGTAATTTAGGAAATCAAAAAAAAAAATTATTTTTAGAAACCATGAAATTTTCACCCACTATGAAAGTATTAAGATTCATAATTAACTCCCATCATATGAAATTACATTTTCAAAACAATTTTTCATTCACATGAAACCGAAATTCATACACTCCCAAGGGTAAAGTCAAAAAACTCCAAATTAATAACATACAAATAGAAAATTCATACAAAGTCTAAATTCGTATATTGAAGGCATACAAAGTATCCAAATTCATATAGATTTCTCAAAGACATAAGAGAAATTTTAATGTTTTCCACATATTGAATTTAAATTTATACAAAAAACTCATGTGTAACACCCAAATATTTTGAAAATAAATATATTTTTGACAATGTATATAACACAAAACACTGACCCTAAACATTCCATAAAAACATTATTATTTAAAAATGATCCTTAAAGCCAAGATATTAAATTAGAGGTTATAAATATTACAAATATCTTTATAAAATACATATAAATATAAAATTAAATGTAAATTTATTGATAAATTATATGTAAATAGTCACTTAGTTTTTAGTAAACTTATATTATTCTTCAAAAAAATATATTTTCCTATAAAATGTATTTTATTTTATTTTTTTGAGAAAATATTATAATTAATTTCAATTTTTTTTGAATTTTAGTTTATAAAATTAAAATAATTTTTTAAATCAGGATATTACCATTAACTTATGTTCATGTTTTGGTATTTTTCTAAAATGATTAATTTTTTTGTGAATAGTAAAAAATACTGATCTTAAAAACACGATCATTTCTTTCCATTTAATCGATTTATTTAAAATTAAAATTTTATTTTAAATTTCATGTTGATGTTAAATATCAACCATTTTATTTTATAATAGTTTTATTAATTTTTTTAATTAGTAATTATCATGATTTTGATATAAGTTTACTTTTTATGTTTAAAAACGCAGTTTTCTTAAACTGTTTTTAAGTGCATAAAGTTTATCCATTTTAAATAATTAAAATAACAACTAATATGAAAATATTTAAATTCAATTTTTATATTATATATCTATATATATGATGTTAAATTTATATAATGACGGTTACATGACAAAGAGTTGATGTAAGATCATCTTAAGCTAGAAAAATACATTTCTTGACAAACCATTTTTCAGCTATATTTATGGGTTCATTTTTAAATTAAATTATTCCAATAATGTGAGTTGAATTAGATAAAATGGATTAAATATTTAAAATAATCATAATTAATATTAATTAATAAGGTCAACTTAATTTTTGGTCATATTGAATTATAAAAATAGTCAAAATTTGCCTCCATAGTAAAAGGGTAAATCGGGTCAACCTAGGTTAAAACTAAGGGACAATGACACTATATTTATTATTAATTATTATTGGATAAATTCATTACTACCCTTATCACCTTATTCCTTATATTAAATTATTTATGGGAAATTTTTCCACGTAAGTGACCTATATAATAATTTAAGCAATGAAAAAATAAAAATGACACTCTCTTTCCTATAAATATCTCTTATATGTTTTAATAAGGGTTACAAACAAATAGTGAAGGATTATTAAATTTTATTTTTATTTTAAAGCAATTATTTACATTATGGTATTTTTTTAATTTATATTTATTATATAGTTACCTTAAATGTTTATATAACACTTACATAGTGTTTGTGCAAGAAGTGGGAAACTCAAGGTAAATAATTATAAAAATAATTAATATAATATATTTGGGATGATTTCTACTTCTGATATATTTTTAATGTTAATAATTATTTATTATTGATGGTAAAATGTATTATATTCTAAATTTAGTATTATAATCATGTATTTAAATTAAATTTTTACTAATTGTGCCAAAAAATTACATTAATGATATTTTATGTTAAATAATATTTTATTAAATTATTAAAAAATCCTAAAAATAATGGAATTGGATAAGTAGGATGATAAATAGTTTATAACATCATCCCTTTTCAATTTATTTTCAATTTTTATCTTAAATTTAAAATTATAACCCTTTCAGTTTAAAAATTTAATTACTATGATCAAGGTTAAAACAAGTTTATCCGGGGTTAAACTAAAAGATAAGGGTATGTTTTCCAATTAAACCTTTCTAAATAGTATTTTATATCCATATTTAAACCACAGACAATCTCAATTTTGACACTAAGTATATTTAGAATCATATTTATTCAGAACTAATTTATCATTTTGTAATCTTTTATGAAATTTTATAATGGGTCCTCTCTCCCACATATAAAAGGACATATCCTCCCCTCTTTTATACACACTTACATATTATTTTAGTTATGAAAATAATAGACTGAATAAATTTGTTAAATCCTTAAAAATGCACTATAGGTGTTTTTTTATCATAAAACCAACCTAGTTAAGCTTTTGGTGTAAACCATTAGATTTTTTCCAAAGAAGATGTGAAGTTATTAATCAATCATTTTTTTCATTCTTCTTTCACTTCAATTAAAATTAATTCCACCATGATGGTATAATAAAAAAAAATATACCATATAATAATATTCTTTTTTGCTAATAACATTCACTAATCCATATCATCTTCCATAAAATGGGAAACAAAACAATCGTTTGTGTGTTTGGAGGACTGCAACCTCGTAACCCAATGTAATTCATTTTCCATCATAACCTTTCACAACTATTTCTTATGATGAATTTAATATATTTATATATATATATATAACATCCATAAAATATTTATAATTTTTTAAAATATATATAAAATTTATTTTCTTACCTTTTGATCCGTAGGGAAATGATAATGTCAGTCATCGGTACTCATGTATTACCACCTCCATAAAGCGATATTATTCATTTTTCAATACCACAAAAAAATATGTTTTATATAAATGTACTTAAAGAGATTATATGATACTTAAATTCAATTATCATTATTTAAATATAAAATTACACTTATGTTTTTCTATCATGATTGTTAAAAAAAGGAAACGTTACTTATGCATACGTACGACCTACTATCTCATTGATTGAAATTTTGTTCAATTTTCTTTACCATTTTTAATGGTTTATTTTAAATTTATATTTAGTGTATAAAAATGATAATTATTTCATTATTACTATTTTTTAGATAATAAAATAATAATATATTGGACCCTAGTCAACATTCCAAAGCGATTTAGGACATATGATTTGAACATCAACAAATCATGGGACATAAACTAAAATGATTTAGTAATTGAATACAAAAGGATAATAAGTAAAATAAAAGGGAAAATAAATTTGGGAAAATTTATTATACAATTAAATAATTAACATATGTTTTTATTGAGTAATATAAATAATGCCTGTGATGAATCAGAATTTAGGTAACATATCTCTCTGAACCACCCATTTTCTTCAAATTATGTTAAATATCTCTCTAAATCACATTATCCATATTATTAAAGTTATCTAATTCTTATAAAATATTTATATATTTCTCTCACATATATATGTATATTATTCTAACTTTAAATGATGGGGTAATACATTCCTTATGTTCAAATCTCAAATGCAATCATTATGAAATTTCACCTTATTATGATATAAGGAAGGATTATGAAACCCATTTTATTTCCTAGGGTAATTCTTATTTTTATTCCAAATGATTGATTTTATTTTTTCCTCACACATAATCATTAACATCATATGATTGGTGTTCCCATATAACACTCCAATTCATTGGGTAATGCTTTTTTCTCCTGGGATATTATGCATGGAATTAGGATGTAAATATAATCCATTATGAGACTTTTTTCACCATTTGATATTGTATAGGTTGTTATCCATGACTCACGTTATATGTTTCGGCCACATTTCCTATGTCGCAGTGATCTTATGATACCATGTTCTTTATTTTATGATTCCATTTTATTACCAATGAGCCTCTCCTTTATGATATCGTGTTATTCCTTTAACTAACATGTAATGTTTCCTTATCATTTTTATTACCTTACTTGGATTTTTATATCACCCTTTTCTTTTATGTATTATTCAGGTTATCCAATATAGGTTTAGGAGCTCAAATACAATGAAGATCCCACTATGAAGAATGAAAATAATGATATAATGTCTTTTTATGTTATATGTACCTAGTCTTGGAAAAAAAATTGACCTTAAAATATTTTGATTGTAATTAATGGATTTTTATGTTGAAATTCATGATATAATATTTATAAAAGTGTTGCGCCTCTATAGTTGTTATCAATGAAATATATGATTATTTTTGGGGATTAATATTATATAAAATTAGTAAAAACATCGAGGACTAGTCTAAGTATAGTATAACATCCTAATTTTTTGGTAGGGAAAAGATTATGTTTTTTTTCAAAGACTATGGATGAAACTATGTTCTACCAATAATTTAGGTGAATGTATTTATGTATTTATGTATTTGGATTTAAGAATTAAGTTATATAAGTATTTTTTTCAATGGTGTTTCAGTTATATGAAAATTTAAACATCTAAAGGTTGTGTTAACTTTTGTATGAATATATTATTGTAATGTGGCATTATTGAAATTCAGGTTATTTATTTAAATTATAATCAAAATTGATTAGGGAATATACATTTTGGTATGAGACTTTTAAATCGGTTGATTTTATTTAGAGATACATGTTAAATTTTTAATGGTTAATAATATTATAAAATAAACCAAATATATGGGTTTCAACCTTATTTAGTAATATTTTGAATAATTTTAAGGTTATTTATTTATAAAATGATATATGTCGAACATTGGGTGTTGTTAATGTATCTTTAAGGATTAGAATTGTATTCCATCATTTGATGGTTTATTCATTTTGGGAATTATATTACCTTATGCTATCAATTTTGGTTTTGGTTAATGTCCAAAGACAATAGGAATTCATTATTATCCTTTTTAATAATTATGTGAACTGTTATAAGTTGATTTTAGTTCTTCAATCATAAAAATTTTCATCTTGAATACTCATATTTTGGAGAAACATATAAAATTATGGTAGAAATTGATTAAATGGTGAAATGATTTTTGTCAAGTGAGTATATATTCCTAATTTTTTAGTGCATGTGGTAATTAACTCTCTATATCTATGAAAATAATATTGAAATGAAAATTATATCATATTATTTTCATTTATAATGAATTGATGGGGTTTTCACACCAATAGTATTTATGGTTTTGTCTTCATTAACATCCTCTTGATCATTAAATTTCATGTAATCAACGATATCTATCACTCTCCATCATTATTTAGACATTAATATTTTCTTCCAGGTCTATATTTTTACTTCCAACTAATTTTCCTACTTGTAAACCTAGTTATGTGTTATTCAAGATGACCTTCGTACTTCCCTTTCACTTTTATTAAGATTATGTTTTATTAACCATTTTTATGATGTAGGATTTTGAGAAAGGGATTTAAAAAAAAATCTATTATCAGTATCATGATAAAATTGTGAGTATGCGATTTATTAAATAGGTGAATAATTCAACAACTTGATATTTTAAAAATAAATCTTTGTTTGATAGAATATATGACATGTACCACCAAGCCAAAACAAACCATAAAATATTATTATTCAAACATGAATATTATGACATTGCCATTAAATTGGTGAGTATGAATATGATTAAATAATTTATAAAAAATATAGAAATATCCTACTAGAAATAAATTTATTGATAAATTCATAGTAAATAATCACTCATTTTTCTTAAATAAATTTTATTCTTAAAAAATATTTCTTAGAAAACCATTTTATTTATTTTTTATAATAAAATATTATATTCAATTTCAGGATTTTTTAAAATGTTATTTAAAGAAAATTTAAAACATAATATCAAAATTAAATTATTGTAAATTTCAAGTTTTTCTAAATGATTGATTTCTCAATAAACAGGTAAAATTACTAATTTTTTAAATATTGTCATTTATTTCAATTAAATAATGTAATTTAAAATACCCATTATATTTTGGATTTGGTATTATAGTTACATATTAAAAATTTGTTTTATTATAATCTAATTAATTTCATTTAAGTTAGTAATTTTCATGATTTTGATATATGTTTATTTTTATTCTTAAAAAACATATTTTAGAAAACTAGTTTTAACTAGATAAAGATTATTCATTTTAATTAATTAAAATAAAACATAAATATTAAATATTAAAATTAAATTTATAGATTATATATCTATATAATTATGATTACTAGTCATATAGTTAACGTAAGACCATCTCATTCTTGAAAAATATATTTCATGAAAAATAAAATTTCAACACATTTTACAGGGTTCATTTTTAAATTTAATTCCACTAATATTTTAATTTAATTAGATAAAATAGACTAAATATTTCTAATCATAAAAATTTATATTATTTAAAAATTAAATCTAAATTTATTGTCATAATGAATAGTAAAAACAATATAAATATGTCACCGCGGTAAAAGGGTAAATCGGGTTAACCTAAGTTACAGTCAAGTTTTAAGGCCATAATTTTTCATCTCAATTCTAATTGGATGAATTTATTTGTAACTGTATCATAGTATTCTATATATTCTCTTATTTATGGGAATATTTTACCGGGAACTGACTTATATAATAATTTAATCAAATAAAAAGACAAAATATCACTCATTTCCCTTTAAATATCTATTATATGTTCACATATTGATTAAAATAAGTGGTGAATGAATATTTATGGTGATTTTGATTATAATGAAATTATTTTCATATTGGTAATCTATTTTCAATTTTTATTGATTATATAGTTACCTTAAAAATTTATACAATGATGACATATGGCTTATGCAAATAGTGGAAAAATAAAGGTAAATAATTTTTAAAACATTAAAAGTAATGTATTTGAGATTATTCCTATTTAAAAAATAATTTTTAAATTAATAAATATTTATTAATGTTGGTTAAATAGATTATATTCTAAAAACATTATTATCTTTAGTTATTTAAAGTCAAATTTTATGAATAACATCAAAAATGATATAATGATATTTTATATTGAATGATATTTTATTACATTATTAAAAGAAAAAATTATGAAAATAGGAAAATTATGATGATAAATAATCTAAATTTTCATCCCTTTTTATTTTTTATCCAATTTTAATCTTATAAAAAACTATAACCCTTTCTTTTTGAAATTTTAATTACCATAGTTCGGGTTAAAATGAGTATACCGAGGGGTTAAAACATTAGATAAGGGACTATTTTCCAATTAAACATGCCTAAATACTATTTTATGAATATTTTTAAACCTTATCCCATCACACCTTCGAATATATGGCATTTTAAATCATTTGACATGAGAATGAAATTATTATTTTGTAGTCGTTTAAAAATGTCTTAGTGGGTCCCCTCCACCACTTATATACGGACACATCATCTAATCTCTTATCCACACTTAAATATTCTTATGTTTTATCTAATACCTAAAAAATATCCTTACATATCTAACCATTTCCTTGAGAAATTATTTTGATCACAAAACCACCCTTGAGAAGATTTTGGTGTAATCCGGAAGAGATTGTTCGAAGAAGAGGTATATTTCTTAATCAAGAGAATTGGTTTTGTTTTTATTAAAACTCCATAAAATATCATTAAATAATTATGATATAATAAAAATAATATCTTACATATAATAATATTTCATTCAGTTAATTTTATAACCAAAATCCCTCTCCTCTTTAATAAAATGAGAAATGAAACCACCGTTCATGTGTATGGAGGAATACCAACCCACGAACCAATGCATTTCATTTTCTATCATTGCATCTTATGGTTATTTATCATGATAGATTTAATTTACATATATATGACATTAATGAAATATTTATCATTATTTAAATGTCATATATCATATTTTTCTTACATTTCCATTTATAGAGAAATGATAACGTCGTTCCTGCGTAGGTGTGGATTACCACATCCAATAAGTGACAATATAATTTTATCATTATTGAATTACATTAAAGGTATGTAGTAGAGTATTTAAATAAATAATATAATATTAATGGTATTATTATCATTATATAAAAATAAAATAACACATACCTTCTTTTCATCAAGATCATTGAAAAATAGAAATGTTACTCATGCATACATACAACCTAACATCTCAATGATTGTAAAGTTTTAATTTTCCATAACCATAATTAATTATTAGTTTTAAAATTATAATTTATGTATAAAAAAATATAATTATTTCATTTGTATTACTCTGGAGGTGATGGATGAATAGCCACTTTGAACTTATTCAACATTCCAATGTGATTTTGGACATATGATCCGATCATCGCCAAAACATACAAATTGAACCTAAATGATTAATTAATTGAATAAAATATGATAATAATTAAAATAAAAGTAATAATAAACATTAAAAATATCTTCATAAAGGAAATAAGTAATATAATTTTATTATTTATGAATATAAATAATGCATGTGATGAATGGAACTTGAGGTAATGGATCTCTCTAAACTAAACTTTTTTCTTCAGGATATAAATATTATCTCTATAAATAACTTTCTATATCTATATAAAGATATTTAATACTTCTCAATTAATTATATTTTTGTCTTACATATATACCTAGCTTATTCTACCTTCCTTTATGGGGTAATAAAAGCCTTATTTTTTATCTCTTAAATACCTTCAGTATGATATTTACTTTGACTATGTTATAAGGAAAGATTATGGAACAAATTTTATATCCAAGGGGAATTTTCATGTTCATGCCTTATGATTAATTTATTTTTTTGGCACACATAATAATGAAAATTTTACTATGGGTTAACTCAGATAGTGCTCCAATGCATTGCGTACATCTATTGTCTCACGAGACGTTATGTATGTAATGCCCCGACCCCAGTTACCCAGATTCGGTGCATTATTGCGTAACTTTGGCATGATCACAAAGATCAAGTCTCGAAATACAGATTAGTTTAGTAGCCTTGAAACACTTGATACATTCATAAGTTTTACCTTACATTATAAAGTAATAAAAAACTACAACAACATCTTGTCTTCATATCCCATCATATTATCCCTTCAGGTCATTCATAAAATACTTCTTCAAATCCTAGAAAAATTAAAACCTTGAAAGGGGTGAGCCCAGATGCTCAGTAAGGATAAAAATATAGCGGAAGATTTCATAAATAAACATAAATATTTAAAGAAATGTAAAACTAAACAAAAGCGTTTTAAACATGAACATCCTCATAATATGGAAAATTAAAATGAAATAATGCCATTTACTTATTCACATGGATATTCTACTAGTCGAATAATCACATGCAATATCAATAACTACTTTCATAATAATGGAATGGGTAATGCCAGACTATCATAACCACGTAGCCAAGGCCTCGTACCAAGACTACAAATATGTTTTTTTCAAGTCCTTGTGCCAAGTCACTAGTTTGTCTCATGAGACCTTCCGATGCATCGAGGAGCTATAGCGGGCTCCACCCGTCACTTATTATGTCCAATGCATTCTTCATATGAACAGGTTTAAACATATCATAAACCATAACATAATCGTATCACATATAACATGCATAAAGGTAACATAAAATTTCCACATTTCAATCACAAGATATCAATACAACACATTGATATAATAAAAACTCTTTCAAAACAATTTTCAATACCAAAAAAGAAAAGAAAATTAAAACTTGTATTTATTTTTCATTTTTTTAAAAAGTTATGGCTTATAGAGGAAGATGAAACTCAAATAATGGTCACAACGGTGGATAAGTCGTTGTCGCCACATATGTATGACAAAAAAACATTCCCTTTCTTCGTTTAGTAAAACGCTTCGTATAAAAACTATTCCATTTGAATAAACGTAAAAGTCAAAGGGGTTTATACACCGTATAAAAGAAAGTTGTGTGTAAAATAAAATATGCCTCAATGAAAGGAGATTGAGACAAAGTCCTTACAAATATCATTTTTTTAATAAAATAGATCTATTATCAGTATCCACTATACGTACACATAAATAATGTACAAATACAAGATAGGACATAATAATATCATGACATAATTTGAAAGTATGAGATTAACCCAAAGAATGGAAATTGGGTTAAGAAGTTCCCTTACCTCGTGTCCGGCATGACTCGACCATTCTTTAACCTCCTGAATAATAAACTAGAGTTAATTTATACTTGCTTAAGAACCTTTTTGAAGTTCATTATTCCTTTTATATCCCTTATTACCATGTTATGAACATTATGTAATTATTTATGTTAATAACGGTCGTTTTGTCGATCTTTGGTACTTGAGTCAACAATAAACTTCTTATAATTACAAGTTATTTATGTGGTAGAATATACATTATCTTCAATATTATATTCATGATGTACATAACATATATATCATATATATCCAATAGATACATGCATTTATAATATTATATAACATTTAGAGGTAAGAAATGAAATGCACCGTTCATGGACACGGTAAGCCGTACGTACGCATGAACGCTACATTCATTTCTATTTCATATTTACTGGAATGAAATTATAATTATATAAAGGTATAAAATAATTTCAGTATAATATCTTGTATAATATCATTTACTCCATCCTTTATACATCCCACACAAGGCATTAACTATTCAAATCACTTTGAGGGGGAGATAGTCCGCACTTCCTAAAATGAAATTATCGCGTTTACCCATAATGGAAATCATAAAGGTATGCCATAAATGAAAAATACAGAATCAGAAGGAAAACAAAAACATAATATATATCATATATAAAAATATTGTCATAATAATGGCCACGATGAGAGGTGTTAAAAGAAGATTGAACAATCATCATTTCGTGAGGCAGAAATCTGCCAACCAATGAAACAGTATGTTCTTTAACCATTAGACGAAGGTGTGTGTAAGTGTAAATCAAATAATTATCATAAAAAAATTCTATTATATTGAATATACTGGTGTTTCTAAAAAATAAAGGAATAAAAATTGTTTAGGGGGTTGGAGAAGCAAAATAAAACAAAAGAACATAAAAGAGGACAATACCTTAAAATCGGGTAACTCTTTTTGATTTGAGTCAAAGGCTTCCTTGAGAAGACTTCTGCCCAAAGTGAGTCCTCTAGGAGTAAGATAAGGAAGTTTGGAGAGTATTTGGGCAGAGTTTGGCCGAGAAAAATGTCTTGGAAGGTGTGAATAAGGTGGTAGTGGTGGGGGCCTTTTATAAGAGGAGAGGAGGGGCACTCTTGGAAAGTCATGAAATGTTACTTTATTATATAATGTGTTTCGGATTTTAAAGGTCCGAAACTTATATATTAATAGGATAAGGTGATAAATTTTAGAAATATACCCATCCAAAAGGTTTTTGTCAAGTTTAAGTCTTATATTTTACATTATCTGTTCATTTTATTTAAATCGTTAATTAATGAGGTAATCACTTCATCATCATGGTGTCATAAAAATATTAATTTATTTAATGTATAAACATTATAAAAAAGATACCATGATTTATTAAATCTTTTTATATTTCCAATGAATATTTATAGTCAAAAATTAAACTTATATAACCCCATGTAATAATTGTTTTAGTAAAACAACACATGTTTGTGACAATTTTTTTTACGTTAAATAAAAAGTTATTAATGTCATTTTTTTACCCATGTGGCTCCATGGGCTCCCCAAGTTTACCCATGTATTGTCTTGGTCAGCCATTACACATCCAATAAGGGTAGGACAAGTGTAACTAAATTTTCATATTTTTATAATATCATTTTTACCTTAAATTTCATTAATTACCTTTAATCGTGATTAATTAAACTTAAAAGTTACTATTCACCAAAACATTATTGTAATCCCATTGAACCAAATTTTACATCCTAATGACAACCATGTATGTCAGATTTTTGAAAATCAAATCACAGAAGTGGTAATGGTTCATTTAAACGAAAAATTAGTTTTTTAACTACCACTTTGTGGTTTCACTATTCAACAAAAATTTAAGTTTTTCAGAACAATGCCAAAATTTCACCCTAATCTATAATTGATATTCTGAATTCAAAAATGATGTCTATTTTACAAAATTACAAACATATAAGTTGAATTAATTAACTTTATAATTAATTCCCATTGTCACAACAAATAGCGTGTTTTTAAGAAACAATATATATCAAAAGATTGAGAATTGTTTATGTCGAATTTCAAAGTGAAATTAATTCTAAAGAACACCATCGGATAAAATGGTAAAAATATATTCTAATTATACTTTAAAACCACTCAATATTATAGATCATCACTATAAATTTTTTTTTTTTTTAAAAGTTGTTTTTAAGTATTTTTCACTATTCATAAAAAATTGGAAGTTCTCAGAAAAATACCAAAAAATCAACTTAGGATAATTTCGATATTCCGAATCCAAAATTGAAGTCCATTTTGAAATATAAAATATATATATTTTTAAAAAGTGGGTATTAATATTCATAATGGCTATTTTGATTGGTCGCGGTGTGTTAGAATCTGGAACTTGCGTACAATGCAAGCTATTGCATTATTGAAAGAGAAGCGTATCATGGAAGCTCAGGGTGTTACATTCTCACCTCCTTCAATAAATTCTGTCCTCTCAATTTGCAATTTTTCTTTGAAAATAAAATTTTGAAAATAGAAAATACCTTTTTTGAAAACCTGCATCAGAAATAAGGTTAATAAAAATATAACTTTAAAAGAAATAAAGAGAAGTACAATGGTCACCCAAGATAGCCCATACTAGGATTATATGAAAATATGGATCTGGAGGAAAAACAAACCATCAAGGTCTGATGGAGAGTTGTATAAAATAGGATTAGTAGAAAGTTAACTACAAGAAAATCACAAACTTGTGATTGGTTAAACGGTCATTGATTCCCCAATTGGAATAGTTAACCGAATTTTTTTTTAAGTTGCCTTTCATAAAGTTGAGGAATTTATTTAGGAGATTTACTAAGAACGTAAGGAAATATACTTACTTGTCATGTAGACTTTCATTCTTTAATAAATTTTTACCACAAACCCATATTTCATTCCCAAATGTAATAGAACTCAAGAATATTCTATTTATCATAATTGTATAAGGTTACAAATATTATCACATACCATTTAGATTAGGAAAACTTTAATTTAATAACCAGGGACTTCCTGTAGGCTAGTGGTAGGTAATAAAAGCATGTCGTACTATGGTTGTGGGTTTGATTCCTGCATCTTTGTCTGACGCGACGAGTTATCCCCCAACCTGTAGGTTGTCCTTTTCCTAAAGCTATAGTATTATAATATTCCAAAATTAATATTCAGAAATTCATTAACCATAAACAATACTATCCAAGGTTCAACTTAATCCATTCCAACCTTTATAGTTATCCAAATTACCTCTATCCATAGATTTTCTAAAAGGTCCCCAAATTCCAAAATCAATTGTAACATAAGATTCCCCAAACAATGTAATGTTTCTCTTATTATCACATACTAAAAATATGATTACCATTATCATATTAAAACATTAATGAAAACAACAAGTACTGCAGTATAATCCTTATATATATCACATTATTCTTATAACCAGAATATAATCCTTGAGTCCAAAAGCACCAACACATTAATTATTCCACTTCAACTGTAGTAACATCATAAGATTGTCCTTGATCCCTTGGCCTTTTCTGAGGTGAGTTTCCCTGACGCTTAGGACATTCATTTGAATAATGCCCCATTTCTCTACAATTATAGCATTAAACATTGATATCCTCTTTCTTTCCCTTACAATCACGTGCCTTGTGACCTTTTTCTCCACATTTATAACAAAATATCATTCCTTTTAGGCAAGTACCAGGGTGATTCTTCCCAAAATTATCACAAAATGGAAAATCCTTCTTTCCCTTTTTCCCTTTATCTATCTCTTGTTCCACCATTCTCTTCTTCTCTTACTTTACTTTATTGTCATAAGATTTAGATAATTCATTTTCTGTCTTGATGGAACATGAGACAATGTCTTCGTATGATGAGAAGGTTTGTGAGACTAATTCTCGATGAAGAAATGTTTTTAAACCATCAAAGAAACGATCACTCTTACTTCTTGGGTTATGTATATAATCTGTAGCATGCCTCGATAACCTTGTAAAGTTGGCCTCATACTTTGCGACATTCTCATCCTCTTTTTTTCTCAGACTTAGAAATTGTCTTTCCATATCTTCTCGATGGTCACGAGGATAGTATTTTCCAAGGAAAAGCTCTTTGAACTCCCTCCATTCCATATTTGATACTTCATCATCTTACTTTGTGTTTTGAATCAATGACCACCATTGATCAGCATCTCCAATGAGCTGGTAAACTTCCATGACAACCTTCTCCCTTTCGTTACTCCCCAAGTTGTGGAATATTTTCTCTAAAGAGTCTATCCATTGCTCAACTACTAATGGATTTGTACCCCCAATAAATGTTGGTGGTTGTTGCGTCATGAAGCGTTCTAACATTTATCCTCCACGTTACGGATCAAGGTGCTTCATACGAGTACGGTTATTATTCATAACCTGAGTGAGTTGTCCTAGTATGGTGATTAGTTGATCAGCACCAGTTGTATCTCCAGCTCCATTATAATTATCTTGAGCAGGAGGAAAATCCCTACATGGAGTGCATGCATTGATATGGTTTCCATTCCTCCCACTAGGATCCATTTCTAAAATATGGCATAAACTAGATTAGTTTATGAATCAAAATACATAATTCCACACTTGTGAAACACTTAACATAAATTGAAATATTTATTTATATAATCCATAATCATAAAAATAAATGTTTTCATTGAGGAAGTATATACTCATAAACCCTTCATAATGGTTTGTAAATAAAATGATAATTATCCTAAGAAAATCCACTAGGAGTGTCGTAACCAAGAGTGCAGCAAAGCCAGTTGTCATGCACCAGTTCCCGTTCGAGTCTAGATCAAAGCGGTGTTTTCGGGTTTTACCCCTAGGTACATCTGTGCTAGAGCCGCCTCTACCTGTTTGTATCCAGACAGGGATGTATTTCTTGGAAAACTCATAAAATCTGTATAATACCAAAATTCTCAGAAGTTCTTCTATACTAATCCTCAAAGTCTATCTTAAGGATATGTGCTCTAATCAGAGTTTGTCTAAATCTAGTTTCCACGGTTAGTACTAACCTGGATCTGATACCAACTGTAATGCCCTGAACCTAGTTACCCAGTGTCGGTGCATTATTGCGTAACATTGGCATGATCACAAAGATCAAGTCTCGAAATACCGATTAGTTTAGTAGCCTTGAAACACTAGATACATTCATAAGTTTTACCTTACATAATTAAGTAATACAAAACTACAACAACATCTTGTCTTCATATCCCCTCATATTATCCCTTCAGGTCATTCATAAAATACTTCTCCAAATCCGGGAAAAATTAAAACATTGAAAGGGGTGAGCTCAGATGCTCAGTAAGGATAACAATATAGCGGAAGCTTTCATAAATAAACATAAAGATTTAAGGCAGTGTATAACTAAACAAAATCCATTTAAACATAAACTTCAGCATAATATGGAAAAATAAAATGAAATAATTCCATTTACTTATTCACATGGATATTCTACTGGTCGAATAATCACATGCAATATCAATAACCACTTTCATAATTATGGAATCCGTAATGCCAGACTATCATAACCACGTAGCCAAGGCCTCGTGGCAAGACTACAAATAAGATTTTGTCAAGGAATTGTGCCAAGACACTAGTTTGTCTCTTGAGACCTACCGATGCATTGAGGAGCTATAGCGAGCTCCACCCGTCACTTATTAAGTCCAATGAATTCCTCATATGAACAGGTTTAAACATATCATAAACCATAACATAATCGTGTCACATAAAACATGCATAAAGGAAACATAAAATTTCCACATTTCAATCACAAGATATCAATACAACACATTGATATAATAAAAACTCTTTCAAAACAATTTTCAATACCAAAGTTAAAGAAAATTAAAACTTGTATTTATTTTTCTTTATAAAAAATTGTTATGGCTTGTAGAGGATGACGAAACTGAAATAATGGTCACGGCGGCGGAGAAGTCGTTGTTGCCACATACGTATGACAAAAAAACATTCCCTTTTGTCATTTAGTAAAACGCTTCGTATAAAAATTATTCCTTTTTAATAAACGTAAAAGTCAAAGGGGTTTATACACAGTATAAAAGAAAGTTTTGTGTAAAATAAAATATTCCTCAATGAAAGGAGATTGAGATGAAGTCCTTACAAAGATCATTTTTTAATAAAATAGATCAATTATGTGTATCCACTATAAGTACACATAAATAAGGTACAAATACAAGATAGGACATAATAATATCATGACATAATTTGAAAGTAGGAGATTAACCCAAAGAATGGAAATTGGGTTAAGAAGTTCCCTTACCTCGTGTTCGACTTGACTCGACAGTTCATTAACCTCCTGAATAATAAACTAGAGTTAATTTATACTTGATTAAGAACCTTTTTCAAGTTCATTATTCCTTTTATATAACTTATTACCATGTTATGAACATTATGTAATTATTTATGTTAATAACGGTCGTTTTGTCGATCTTTGGTACATGAGTCAACAATAAACTTATTATAATTACAAGTTATTTATGTTGTAGAATATCCATTATCTTCAATATTATATTCATGATGTAGATAACATATATATCATATATATCCAGTATATACATGAATTTATAATATTATATAACATTTAGAGGATAGAAATGAAATGCACCGTTCATGGACACGGTAAGTCGTACGTACGCATGCACGCTACTTTCATTTCTATTTCATATTTAATGGAATGAAATTATAATTCTATAAATGTATAATATAATTCAAGTATAATATCATGTATAATATCATTTACCCCATCCTTTATACATCCCACATATGGCATTAACGATTCAAATCACTTTGAGGGGGCGGTAGTCCGCACTTCCTAAAATGAAATTATCACGTTTACCCATAATGGAAATCATAATGGTATTCCATAAATGAAAAATAAAGAATCATAAGAAAAAAAACATAATATATATCATATATGAATATATTGTCATCATAATGGCCACCATTATAGGTGTTAAAATAATATTGAAGAATCATCGTTTCGTGAGGCAGAAATTCACCAACCACAGAAACAGTATGTTCTTTAACCATTAGACGAAGGTGTGTGTAAGTGTAAATAAAATAATTATCATAACAACATACTAGAATATTTAAGATACTGTTGTTGTTACAAAATAAAGGAATAAAAATAGTTTAGGGGTTGGAGAAGCAAAATAAAACATAAGAACATAAAAGAAGACATTACCATAAAATCAGGTAACTCTTTTTGATTTGATCCAAAGGCTTCGTTGGGAAGAATTATGCCCGATGTGAGGCTTCTAAGAGTAAGATTAGGAAGCTGGGAGAGTATTTGGGAAGAGGTTGGCCGAGCCAAATGGCTTGGAAGGTGTGAATAAGGTGGTAGTGGTGGGGGCCTTTTATAAGAGGAGAGGAGGGGCACTCTTGGAAAGTCATGAAATGTTACTTTATTATATAATGAGTTTCGGTTTTTAAAGGTCCCATACTTGTATATTTCGAGTGTAAGGTGATAAGGTTTTGAAATCTACCCATCTAATAGGTTTTTGACAAGTGTCAGTCTTAGAGTTTACATTATCTTTTCTTTTTATTTAAATCGTTAATTATGAGGTAATCACTGCATCATCATGGTGTCATAAAAATTTTAATTTATTAAAGGTATAAAAATTATAAAATAAATACCATGATTTAGGAAATATATTTATATTTACAATGAATATTTATAGTCAAAAATTTACCTTATATAACCCATTGTAATAATTGTTTTAGTAAAACAACACATGTTTGTGTCAATTTTATTTTTACTTTAAATAAAAAGTTATTAATGTCATTTTCTTACCCAAGTGGCTCCATGGGGTCCCCAAGTTGACACATGGATTTTCTTGGTCGGCCATGACTCATCCAATAAGGGTAAGACAAGTGTAAAGGTATTTTCATATTTTTATAATATCATTTTTACTTTAAATTTCAATAATTACCTTTAATCGCGATTAATTAAACGTAAAAGTTACTGTTCACCAAAAAATTATTTTAATCCCATTGACCCAAATTTTGCTTTCTAATGAAAACCCTGTATGTCAGATTTATGAAAATCAAATCACAGATGTGGTAATGTTTCATTTAAACGAAAAATTAGTTTTTTAACTACCACTTAGTGGATTCATTATTCATCAAAAATTGAATTTTTTCAGAACAATGCCCGAATTTCACCCTAAGATATAATGGATATTCTGATTTCAAAAATGATGTCTATTTTAAAAAATTCCAAACATATAAGTTGCATTAATTAACTTTGTAATTAATTCCTGATGTCACAACAAATAGCGTGTTTTTAAGAAACAATATATATCAAAAGATTGACAATTCTTTATGTCCAATTTCAAAGTGAAATTGTTTCTAATGAACAACATTAAATAAAATGGTAAAAATATATTCTAATTATACTTTAAAACCACTCAATATTATAGATAATCACTATAAATTATTTTTGTTAAAAAAGTTGTTTTTAAGTATTTTTCACTATTCATAAAAAATTCGATGTTCTCAAAAAAATACCAAAAATTCAAATTAGGATAATTTCGATATTCCGAATCCAAAAACGAAGTAAATTTTGAAATATAAAATATATATAATTTCAAAAAGTGGGTATTAAAATTCATAATGGCTATTTTGATTGGTCGCGGTGTGTTAGAATCTCGAACTTGCGTACAACGCAAGCTATTGCATTATTAAAAGAGAAGCGTATCGTGGAAGCTCAGGGTGTTACAATGTATGAGACTATGGAGTAATCCTAGTCTATTATGAAACTTTTACCACCATATGATATTGTATTTTAATTTATTAGTTACTCATTTTTATGTTGTTTTATATGTTTATACTACATTTATTATATTTCTATGATTTTATGATACCATGTTATTTATGTTATGATTTTATTTTATTACTCACGAGCCTTCTCTTTTATGATATCTTATTATACCATTTAATTACATGTTATCTTTCCCTATCATGTTTATTCCATTACTATTTTTAGATTAACCCTTTATTTTATGTATTCCCTATGTCCTATGTTGTTTTCTAAGGTTAAAGAGATTTAGGATCTCACTAAGGTGAATAAAAATAAAGATTTTATGTTTTATTTTTCTTCATATGTTATATGTAACTGGTCTTCTAAAGACACTAGACCTCATGATTTTTGAGTTGCAATAAATTTATTTTTATGTTAAAAATTATGTAATAATATGTGTAAAATAATCAGGTTGTTATATCCTGCATTTTCTAATTTTCATCCTTAACTCAAAAAACAACATATTTCATTAAATTATTCATATAACCTCTTTATACCTTATTCAAACAACTATAAATAACTAATAAAATTCACCTCACATAATAAACATTATATAATGTGAGTTTAAAAAAGATTTATGCATTGAAAAAGATATTCATCATTTATATTCTATATTTACTTAAAAAATTTCAAAAGATATCCTTGTGATAATTTTCACATTTCTATAGGATATTTTTTAATATTATAACACAACAACATAATCATGGGCCTTTCAATAATCATCCTCAATAACTTATTCTTCTCAAAATCTATTACACTCATGACTTTGTCTCAATAATATCCACTTTTGATGTTGTTGTCATTCATGGAACAAAAGTCACTATCAAAAAAATAAAACATAGTAATTAATAATTATATAGTAATAATAAGACAACTTAAGTGAATTTAGTGTATTAAATAAGAATAATAAATAATAATATCACACTTTCAATAAAAATTGTTGTAAATATTATACCAATTCAAAACAAAACCTTTTGATTTTTTAATGTAATTATTCCACTTAAAAATAAATATAAGTATCAATAATTTTACAATAAAAAAATTACAATAAAATAAAATATATCCCAAAATTTATATATCTTTCTAGATACCCTATTAAATAACAAAATACTATATTAACTAAAAAAAACTAGTAAAATAGTTTGCATACAACATCTTATAATAAAAGCATACACCTTTTAATAACTCTCTCAAAATATTTTACCCCCTTAAGAAAAAATTGGATACTACCCTATATTATATCACCCATATAAAAAAACATATTAGGATAAAAATGAAGGAAGATCTATATTGTATTACCCCTTTGTGTAATCCTTGAGTGGGGTGAGGTTGAACTACCATCATCAATCTTCAATTTTGAAATTCATCCTTTGTAAATGGATTTGTGAACATATCTACAATTTAATCATTTGTAGGAAAAAATTATAACCTTAGTTTATTTCTATCCATAGGATAATTGATGAAGTGATAGTTTATATCAACGTTCATAGATATTGAATTCTAAACTAGATTCCTTGTAATATTTATAACACATTGATTATCACATCCATGCATTAGAGACAACTTCAGAACAAATTTATAATCATATAACTATGTTCTAATCTAAATTAATTGAGTTACATATTTATTTATGGACAAATTGTCTACTATAGTAGTTTTTAGAGTATTAACATTCCAATTATTAGTGGTCCAATAACCACACTTTTCTCAAAAGAAGAAATCTACACTATATGTGGACCTCCTATCATTAACACAAACATTCCAATATACATATATGTATCTAAATAGATTAGCCAAAACATTATTTTAATTTTTTTTCCAAAACATAATAAACCTTAAATATACCTCAGAATCCTCCCTATAATACTAAATTAGACTCTTCTAGAACACTTTAGTACCTAACAAAAAAGGTAACAATAAACACCAAATATGGTCTTGAATCTATCAATTATAGTAATAATCCTGTAATTTTTAACATATCACTTGGATCAAATTACTTTTCAAGTCCATCATTTGATATATCTATTCCAATTTAAATTGGTGTCAAAATAGGTTTTCAATCCTCTATTCCAAACCATTTCAAAATTTTCTTAGCATACTTTTCTTGCAAAATAAATTTTTTACATTTATCTGGAGAAAAGTATTTTCCATGAAAATTACTCATATCAGCAAGAGTGACCATTTTAAATAAATTCTTCATATACATGTAAAATTTCTCAAAGAATTCTTCACTATTTCAAGTTAATGTAATAGTATCTACTTAAATAATAACAATGAGATATACCTCTTTATCATCTTTGATATAGAGATTTCTGTCCACTATAACCCTTTTGAAATTAACTTCTTCAAGAAGGTGTTTATATTAGAATATCAAGATATTTAGTATTTTTTATGGCTATATAAATCATTCATTAACCTAGAAACACAGTTATTATATTTTAAAATAAAAAATAGACACATTTTCTCAATGAATACCTCATCATCCAACACTCCATTGAGAAAATAACAGTTGAAATCTATTTGAAAAATCATTTATTTCCATTGGCATATAATAGAATAAAATATTATTATATTATAATTCCTCTTAAATATTTTATAGTTCTCATTAAAGTACACCCATTCAACTTGTGTATATCCTTTAAATACTAATCTTGATTTTTCTCTCTCATAACTTTAACTTTTTCATTAAATTTATTTTAGAACACCAAATTTTCCCTATTGTCATTATTTTCATTAGGAATGGGTACCAAATACCAATATTTATTATTATCTATCTAGTAAAATTATATATTTATATCACTAAACCACTCTTTATTTATTAATGTTTAATCAAAATATCTTTATTTTATTTGAGAAAACAAAGAGGCATGAGTTTCTACTATTAAACTTATCCTTGTTTTTCCTTGCTTCCCTTCATCTCTAACAATTTTTGGTCCTTCATTTTCCTTCCCATCCCTGCATTATATGAATGATATTGTTCCTCATCACATGAAATGGAAAAATATTCTTCTTCAACCTATACATTTTTAACACTTTCACCTTTTTCTAAAATTTCTCTAGAATGTTACAAAAAAATGTTATCATTACTTTCAAAACATTTTCATAATGTTCACATTATTTATTTGAATATAATATCGCATTCACATAATATGTTTCAATAATTTTCCTATTTTCATTGTTATAGTAATGGTTACCTCTTTTATTTACAGGGTATACTACGAAAATTCCATTATCACCTCTCTTTTCCGACTTCTTAATATTTAACCTTGATAACATAAGGAATTTCAACCAAAAAATATTACCCAAACATATATAATTTTTATATTATATCAATTATTGGGATATATAGGATTTAATATAGTTAAGAAAAGGTTTTTAATGAGAACTTCTATACTAATATATTTCCTTCAAAAGTATTAAGAAGTATATTGCTTGAATAACATTTCCTTGGAAATCTACACCAAACATATATTTTATTGTTCCCACACACCATTTTTATTATAGAGTGTATGATTCATTGATTGAATATAATATTTCATGATTCTATAGATAAAGATCAAAAAACCCATTTGTAAAAATAATATCATCATCTATTTGGATATTCTTCAAAGAAAAAATGTACCATTTTTCTTGTACTTATTCAAAAACATTTAAACATTCTTACAAACTCAAACATTCATATCATATAAAAATACATATAAAATGTGTGAAATTATCAATAAAAGAAATAATTTACTTATCTATATTGGTTTATTGCATCCCCATCGGCCCACATACATCCAAATGAATATGATCTAATGATCAGATAGATTTAATATACAACTTGTTTTGTGAAGAGATAACAATATTTTTATTTTGGTATATTAATAAAATCTAGTATCATTATTTTTTTAGTAAAGTAACATGAAAAACATTTTATTATAATGTTATCTTGTTTATATTCTTATGTATGTTATGGATAAGTCTCTGATGCCACAAACAATTCAACCATTCATGGATAGATAAATGAGTTTTCAACATCACCCAATTGAAAAAAATACATTAATATAATATATTATTATCATCATTATTGTATCCTAAATGAAATTTTAAAAGAACTCATATTTCCAAAAAACTACTTCATTTCCTTCATCGCAATGCTAGTAAACTCTTAACAAACTACGATTTAATTAATCAATAAACAATGTATTTTTAGATTTTATCTTTTCTTTTCTAAAAACTATTGAGTAACTCCTTAACTATGGGTGAAACATATCTTTTTAATTATATTAAGCCTATATTTATCTTTTAAATATCTTTCAAATTATTTAATTACTCTTTCATGTGAAAACAAATTCACTGGTCAAGATGTATGGACTTACCTCTTTAAATGATATACATAAAAATTACACATATAATCCTTTATTTACAACCCTTTGATATTCATATCCAATGGTTTTTTAGTATTGAGAATCAAATTTTATAACTATAAAGAAGGATGATACATTTATTAGTATTATCACCTGGATGGTCACACCTTCAAAAGACTTCTTGAATCACATGAAACTTATTATCATTTTTTTTGTTTTGATTTATTAAAGAGTTATTAAGATTCCTTACATTGAATGGACTAATTATCCCTCAAAACATTCATCATTAATATATATGTATTTTTTTTATTTTTAGTTAAAACAAAACAAATTTTTTATATTCAAAAACCTCTACATAACTATAATAAACCACTGAAATCATATATTCATTTGTATACAACATGTTTCCCCGAATATGGTAATTTTACTTCATTAAACATTGAGTCATAAATACTATCTAGTTTTTTGAAAATAAAAACTATTTATAAATTAAAAAATATTCTTATTTATATTATATTTATTCTCAACTTTTACAGAGTCACCAGTTTTGTAGGTTCCTTAATTTAAGTCAATGTTCGTATAATTTCTATATTTTTCAGTATCACTAGATTTCACTGTAAATTTTTTACTTAATGACTTGATTCATAGTATTTTAATATTCACCAAAATGTTTTAGATTTATTTTATTATATTGAGGATAATTTTTTTATTGTTTTCCAAAGTCTCTTTCTTCAACGAACATTCTATAGCTTCCAAAATAGAATTGTCACACTTGTATTTGAACATTACTAGAATTTATTCTATTTTAACTTATTTTTGTTGTATATGGTCAAAATAAATTTATTTTTTTCATCCATTATTTCATATTTATTTTAAGAATCTTATCATCATCAATAATATTATATATATATATATCATATCTATTAATGAAATTTGTATTTTTTTTGTAAAGAGATATTCTATTCAATTGGAGGGCTGATTATATATTTTTAAATTTAAAATATCTTTTTCTAATGTAGATAGATTTTAGAGACATTATTTTAATCCTATACTTATCATGTAATATAATATCAGTCCCTTCTTAACCACTTTTATAAATTATTTCTTGACATGAATAATTTTAATCATTAAATTTTGAAATCAATAGTTTTTCACCATCTTCATCTTGAAAATAATCCATTCCATCATCATAATTACTACCATAAATTTATTTAGAAAATAATTTTATTCTTTTGAAATCTAAGTAAATTAATAAAATTACCATTAGAGGAATCCTTTGAATTTTTGGATTACTTTTTTGAGAATCCTCTAGGCCTAACCTCTTCCTCTCAATGTATTATTAAATTTCTTATTTTGGAAATTATTCCACAATGTGTA
The DNA here is from genome assembly GCA_963277665.1 of Viscum album. NCBI lineage: Eukaryota > Viridiplantae > Streptophyta > Magnoliopsida > Santalales > Viscaceae > Viscum > Viscum album. The sequence continues at coordinate 1,889,050,063 of OY728152.1, forward strand.
CAATTTATCCACACATAAAAAGCATTTATGGTTGACTGACCTTCTAATTTTCTCTCCCTATCATCAATTTCTGTGAGATAAGGGAGACAAATTTATCAAAATTCTCATTCCAATCTTCTCCAGAATCTATAATTCTTATATATCCTTCTTTAGAAATACTCTTCGTGGACTTATCTGGTTTTGATGTATTAAATAAATTTCCTTTTCATTACATCCCTTATTTTTATTGAAATTATATTATCTTATCTTATATGATATCAAAATTCTATTAATTTAATCAAGAGGGATCTCACATGAAAAATTATTTAACATGGAGGAAACATTTGCATCAAAAATTTTAGGAAAGATATGAAAGATATTCCCAATTATAGTAGAGTATTCAAAATTTTCACCTTATCCCCTGATCATGATAAACATTAATTTACACTTATGAATATATTATGAATAGAACCACCATCATGCATCTTAAGGTCTTAATTCTTAATTCTCATAAGTTGTAACTTTTTTAATGCTCCCTATTGGTTTATTTACATCATAAATATTGTCTATTTTTTCATGAATAACTTATACTATTTTAATTCCTTTGAATTTAAGATATCCACTATTTTAAAATGAAGATAAAACAAAAATTCATGATTTTCCATCATTCAATATATTATTCTTATCCAGAGCTATTATATCATTACATTCATCAAGTGGAGGAATCAATCAACTGCAACATCCAATATAACATAATTGATAGATAAAATGTAGGTACCATTATATCTATCAACATGTGATTACCTTAATCATAAAATGTGTGAATCCCATTTTTTTTACTATAGTTAAATTATCCTTTGAATATAATTTTAATGTAGGGATAATTTGTTAACTTGAAATACTTTTTGTATATACTTATAAATATCCAACCACAAACAAAGGAACCTATGGCTTTGATACTACTTTTGGAAACACTGACAATATCCATGAGAGGCCACTAGGGGTGAATTAGTGATGTTACATATTTTTATGTCTCATTAAAAACGACTTCAAAACTAGTTATGATGAGGGATGATTATTTTTGACACACACTTCCAGACGAACACTAACATAATGCGCACGGTGATTTATAAGGTTCACCTATTAATGTGAGAAAGCTAGTCCTTGGTTTGATATGGATTCCTCTAAGGTCACACTACCCACTAGAATCAATCTATAGGTATAAGTGAGTATGTTTTATTCTAGAAAAAATATTACATGTCTCCCAATAAAACATTAGTGTATCCCACACTTTACAATGATAATAAATGTTAGTAACAAGATATATTTATTCCATTAAATAATTTATATCAAGATGTTGAGTGTGTTATGTTATTATAATATTACTATTATATTATAGCATTTGGAAACCACTCCAATAACCTATAGTTTCATTTTATATATTATTATATTAATTAATCACGGGTTATTTCTAAAAAAATTATTAAATTTTGGGATTTATATTTTTAAATTTTTAATTATTTTTTCCATTAATGGGTTGAACATTGTCAAAAAAATGTTTGTAAAAAACATTTAGATGAAATTTTCATAGTAATATCTCAGTACCTACTTTGGGTGTATAATTTAAGATAAATCATGCATTTTACACTTATATAGGGCCTCCTAATTTAAATATTAAACATGAACAACTAGTCGGTATATGTAGTGAATGACTAAGAGAGACATTTTAGGGTTACCCTTTTTTGAGATTTCTTTAGAGAAAAATAATAAGAAACCAACATCGTGAAGTGTTTTATAATCTTAGTGGATATTTTCTTCATGGTTGTCGCACAAGTTTCAAAAATGTTATGTAACTATGCGAGCTTCCCAATTTATTATAATGTTATATTCCCTTTTTTTCCTTGCTCAAATTTAATGGGGTTTCATTTATTTTCTTATTTATTTCATTTGAACATCCCTTTGGAATAGAAAAGGGTGTCTACCCCATCCTTTGGGGACTCCAAAACTCTCCCTTCTTCTTATCAAAATTTTCCAAAGTGAGACCCTTCTCCCCCTATTCCTTTCTCTTTGTTCCCCCTTTCCCTTTCCTCCTGGATTCTTCCTCCACCAATAACCCTAGGGGATTATAGGGTTCTATTTTTTGTTCAATATTGGTCTAATATTGGTGGATTTTTTGTCTAGGTATTTCTCATGTTTTTTGAGTCTTTTTTTAGCATTCACCATTGAGGAGAAGAATTTCAGATTTTTTACCACTGATTTTAGGAAGGATTTTTTGTGTGTTTCTTTTATTTAGAATTTTGTTTGATGATTGGGGGTTATAAATTATTTATTTATTAATTTAAATTAAATTTTTTGGTCAAATTATATTTATAAATGATTTGAAATTTGTTTCTCACATTGAATCAAATGTGTTAAATGGTTTTATGGTATTAAAAAGTTATTTTAAGAACCAAGTGTTTTTGAAAATAATTGAATGATTTATTTAAAATTTAATTGATTTTTTTGGAAATGTATTAGAACTTGTTTAGTTAAATCCCTTGAAAAAGGGTTATTTCTATCAAAATGGTTTTAAAAAGAAGGAAATGTGTTTCCATTCTCAAAATGTTTAAATGGATAAATTAAATGATTTAAAAATATATTATATGGGTTTTAATGATTCATTTTAGAGAAGTTATATGAAATTATTTTCTATGGGAAGATTTTAAAGGGTTTTTTGAAATATAATTTCAAATGATGAGGAATGTCTTGGAAATATGATTCTATTTTAATGTGAAAATTTTGAAACATTCTAAATGATCTTCTAGTGATGAATCTGGAATCCTTTTGTGTATCTATAATATTTTTATTTACATTTAGGACCCATAGAGAATATTTTATATTTCATGTGGTATGAAATGTGATTGGTGTTGTTTTATTTCAACGGAGTTGGAGCTGGGGTGAGATTTGTTTTCATTCATATTGATGGTATGTCTTGTTGATTACTCACCAATTATTACATAAATTCAGTACATAATTAGGAACTCAGTTAGAGGTCCTTATTTATGATACTATATATTGTTTCATATTACTAGTGTCCCACTAGTTTTGATAGGATCTATGTAAAGTGGGAAGTACCACCTATTGAGGCTTGGTTTAGGCAGGTTGGCTTGATTATATCAGGGATACAGCATTTTTCACTAGTTGGTCAACTTTGGTAATGTCTTAAACTATCTCAAATTAGGTCTTAGTTTATTTCCCATGATACTACATGAAGCTAATTATGGGGATTTCATTGGATTGTGTTATATATATCAATGTAATTTATGGAACTATGATTCAATTTTCCCATAATATTTCATTTGTAATGTGGTGCCTTAGTTTTTTATTTAATTGTTATATATTTTATCTTGTTTTATTAAAGTGTTTCCAAATAGATTTTATGGATTTATTAATCAAGTGGTTTTGAAATTAGACTTAAAATGACTGTTTTATTAAGTAAAGATTCAATTGGGGGAATGTTTTCCAAGTGATTATTTTCAATTAATGAAAAAATAGAATGATTATATTATTTTCATTGAAGTGATATATTTTTTGTACATATATATGAATGAAATATTATTTATTTTTATTTAAAAATATCATGGATTAAATATCATTTCAAATTAGTGACACAAAATAATTGGTGAAATCCTACAAGTCCTAGTTTTTCTCACACTATGTATAAATTATACATTTTATGCAGCTTTTATGAATTTATTTTTAGGTGAATTGGATTCAGACTTATTTATCTTGGTTGTTCAAGTTGTTCATGACGATTGGATCAGTGTGTGGAGAGTGATCATGGGTTGATATATATATAAATAATATAGGGTTGGATTAGATTTTAATTTTGATTTTTATTGGGAAGGTTTTGTATTATCCTTGGAGGCATGGACCTATTTCAGCTTATTCTTATTGTATTTTTTATTCTTATTATTATCATTTATTTAATGAGTTGGTTTATTTTTTAGGTCTCATACACTTTTTTCCTACATAACATTTACTTATATTTTAACAATATTAACTGATCTTAGGGATTCCTAACATCTGGATGGATCATTCCAAATTTTTTGCTGGAAACCATTGTGTAATTGTTTCGTATTCTAGGGTGAAATAATTCTTATTGGTTGTTGATTGATACCTTTGATCTAATTTATAGCATAAGGTGATCAGGAACATGCCTGGAGTATGTGGTGGTCTGACTGAGGTTCCTAGTTCATGGTGTCCCTTATTGGTTCCTAAAAAAACTAGTATAAGGGAACCCTCACGCTACATGGGATGTATCTAGGTAGTTTGGTGATTAGTATTGTCATCGAGACTTGGATAAAATGGTGAAAAAGTGTATAGATAGATATTATTTGAACCAAACCTTAATTTTTCATCGGTGATTGGGATTTGAGTCAATATGTTCATTTTGATTTTTTGTATATTATTTGGGTTTTTTGTTTATGATGATGAAATGTTTATTCTTAATAATTACCTTAGTTATTTTAGTTCTCACATTGAGTTTTAGTGGTGAAGGTGGAGGAAGGACCAGAGTTGAATAGTGAGATCACATAGTATGGAAAACTATGTGAAGTTTGTGTATACGGTCCTAAAACTATCATAGAGCCCATTGCATAGTTGAAAAATTGTTTCCTATCTCATGTGGACAAACTATGTACAATGCCATTTCTCCTCTGGAAATGTAATTTTTCCTCCCTTACTTTTCAAAAGGATCCCACTGGTACTTACCATTTGTGTGATTCTAAACAAGGATGTTTTTCATTATGAAGTTAATATTTTTTAATTTTTTTGGATTACTTGTATTTATAATTATGTGATTTTTTCTTTTGAAGGATTATTGTATTTTTTGTCAAATTATTTTTTCGATTAGTAAGAGAAAATTTCCTGGGGTGGTTTTTTTTGAAATTGGTTTATATTATTTGGACGATTTTTTAACCATCAAGGAATATTTTTTATTTTTTATTTATAGTGTCTTCAAAATAAATGAATATGAAAATGAAATTTTGAAAATATGTTTTCATGAAAATGGGTTTGATACTTAATGGATTTTGTAGTTCGTTTTGATGTTCACAAAATGTTTTCAAAATGATAATTTTTTTAGAAATGAATTTTCATAATTTTTCTATTATGAGTAATAATTTTTATGAAATATTTTGATTATATGATGAAAAAATTCATAAGATGATTTTTTATTGAAATATTTTTTTAAAAAGGGGGTAATGTGTTTTTAGTCAGAGTGTATGATTCAGAAAAAGAGGATATTTTTATATATTATTTGGATGAGATATTTTTTATTTTTGATGGAATTGTGTGATTTGATATTTTGGAACATGAACTAATTTATTTTCACATATTGTTTATTTAGAGAAATCCTCATATAGATTCTTGGATGAAAATTTCAATGTCTATTAATTGGTATGATCATTAGGATGGTCCCTCTCATAGTTCTGTTTTATTTTCTGTGATTTTGAAATCTGAATAAGCTAATGAATGAGTGATGGATCAGAAAAATCTTCGACCCTTGCACTCTATCAGGGAATTCATTAATCTGAGTGGCCATAATCCTAATCTAAGAGATTTCATGGGTGATTCTAGGATACATTATCATGTGGGGGAAGTTTATAGATCCGTATTGGTGGAACATAGTTAGTGTGTTTGAGTTGAACCATGTAGGGATTATCTGTTATATGAAAAGTAAAAGCTGTTGGAGCCCAATATTCAAAATTTGATGGGATAAGGTTATTCTTTTCCAAATACAGAGAAGAAGAGGTATATTGTTTCCTTCCATTATTGATCACCTAGGAATTCTATGTTATATTGTATGAAATATATGTGTCCTTGTCACAGATGTTACCACTTTGGTCATATTTAGTGGTGTTGTAAGTTAGGTTATCAAATAGGGAAGTCATGAATGTAATATGGTTTTGAGTAACTCGAATCATTGTGAATTTATCTAGAATGTATCCAGGGACTCAAAAGAGTCTATATTATGGATATATTAATTGTTTTATTATTTATAATAAGAAATTATGTTTTTTGTTTGGTTTGTTATATAGATGTGGTTTCATTGGGATGTGTGGTTATTTTGTAGTATTCTGAGGATGGGTTCTTGATGGGTTGAGCATGGGTGACCTTATTTTAGTACTAGGGTAAATAAGATGAGTGTTTCATTTTTAATGACCCAAACACTTATAAATAGAACACCTTTTTTTTAGTAAATCCCTTATTATGAAATGAATTTAATGAAGGTACATGCACTACTTTGGATATTTTTGACCATCATATGATTTTTCAATTTTAGAAAACCATTAAGAATCATAATTTTTGATAGTATTGTATTTTTACAATGAAAATTTTTATTAGTATATTAAGGGTAATGATAATGTCCATTTGACACAAAAATGGAAGCAATGGCCTCAACCAATATGATCGTACCCTATGAATCCCATTTATCGGAGCTCCTGAATGAGATATCATCCATATTATTTCCCATTAATCAAACCTAATATGAGATTCATCAACTACACCATGAATAAAACTGTTTATGAGAAATTCTCAATCTCATCGATATCATGGACCAAACCATTTTCACTGAACCACACTATGAAAATCTCACCATTTCATACCTTACCCTTAAGAAAATTTCTACTATAATAAATGGATATGTTTCTAGACCCAAAAATTATGAATTTTTTTATTCTATTTTTAATAAAATAATTATTATATTTATTCCCTTTTTATCATTACTTTGTAAATGTTTAAATACCGAGTTTGTTAAAAATTAGATATTGATACGATGAAACACTAATTGTATTTTCAGGATATATACGGTGTAAATGAAGACACTACTTCTCATGAATTAATTAATTTTTGAAATACATTTTATTTTAATAAAATATTATTATTGAATAATATTTATTAAATATAAATGGTATTATAATTTCAATAAGTTAAATTTTATTTTTTTATGGGTCATAAAAAAGTTATTGCAAACAAATCAAAGTATATTTTAATAAATATGCATGTTTGATTTAGAAGTTCAAATTCTATTATATAGTTAATTATTATTATAAAATAAATATTAATTTTTAAATTATAATGTAAAAATTATCCAATAGTGATTTTTAATAGTTTTTTAAGACAGTAAAATGTTTAGGTAAAAATTAAATATTGTATAAGTATACAGTATGTATTATGACATCATAAAAGCCAAAAATATTTATAATAAATAAAATATAGAGTATCCGAAACCAAAATTATGTTTCTCATTTGAAATAATGTTTTTATAATTTATTTATTAATTTTTTAAACTGGTAAATAATCCTCCAAATCATATATTATATTTTAAGGTTTTAAAATAAATTATTTATAAATATGACTCACTTCCACATCACCAAGGGAATAATTTTAATGTTTTTAGTTAATAGTCTTACAAAATAATTAAAACCACTTATCTTTGTTATATAATATGGTAAAACACAAGGTAATGTTTGTGGTTTTTATTACATTATCATATAGTCCAAATACTATGTTTGGAAATTAATAAAGAATTGTCCTCTATTTTTCTATATAATCCCACCCAAATTCCTAATATGATTCACTAAAAACCCTTAGAGTATGAAATTATTCTTCATTTACCTCTTTATATTCCTCAAAAGGTTCCCCAAATATTTTAATAAGATCCTCCCAAACATTTAGATGAGTCCTCTCAATGTAAGTGATTTTCTCCTTATCCTCTTTGTTCAATAACCTTCTTTAATACATGCCTTTTGATTTATAATTTTTCACGTTTGGATATTTTTTTATGAATCCCTATTACTATCCTTACAATTAACTGAACATGAGAGACCTCTTCCTCTCTCATTCACCCCTTCTATAATACATTATGCTCACCCGTTAGGATGCCAAAATTATCCTACGATTTTCTATGTCACTCTTTCATGTAGTGAATACCCATATACATTTCCACTCAAGGATATTAAATGTTATTTAACTATAATTATTTAATGATTATTTAAATTTACTTATCCCAATATTCTTAATAATTGGGTTAAAATTTATGAAATACATCCATATGGCGTATGATCCATGTGGCACACTTATGCATGTACATGATAAGAATGTGACAGGTGATCCCATAATTATATAGCCCTCCTATCCATTAGGTAGAATTTTTATCTCATTATGTTCCACTTATGGTTAATGATAGCTTATACTAAGAAAACTATGTTATGTTTTCTTTGGTTTTAACCCTGATTTATGTTTACGATGTCTTGTTTTTTGTTGTTTCCACACTTTTATTTTTCCTTTATGCTATCAAGTTATATAATTTCTCATTATTCATGATTTTTATTATCACCCCTCTTATTCTACCTTAATATGCCTCTTGGATCACATGTATTACTTTTACTTAAGATATTATATTATAATTTTATTATTTTCCATTATATATCACCCTTTTCTTATGTATGTCGCATGATTACCTCGTGTAGTTTTAGAAGAACTATGAGATTTTAGGAGCATGTTAAGGAAGTTTTAAAAAATACTTATATTTATATTTCATGTTGTTATGCTACATGCCTATTTTTTAAAATACAATAGGATTCATGATATTGTTGGATTTTATAATGTATGACTTTATATAATAAATATTGAAAAAAAGAGTATAAAATAAATGGTTTTTCAATGTTAGTATATAAGGAAAGTATAGTTATTTTTGGGGATTATGATCATAAAAATATAGTAAAACCCTAAGGTATATGACTAAACATGAGGAATCATACCTAAATTTAGGTTATTTATATATTAAGTGGTTTCCAAGAAAATATATCCCTATATAGATACTATATGTGGATGCGGATCTGGAAAAAATGTACCGAGGGGTAATAACCCTGAAAATGGGTGTGTTGAGCTTGACTTTATCATCACATAGTGTAAGAAATACCCTTGATAAAAACAATTTTTGACACTCCTAGGTGATATGATTTGATCAATTTTCAATCTCATTAAAAACCATTATTATGTGAACAAAATTCCCATGTGAATTTTTATTCATAAATATATCATGGATAACATAGAATGAAACCTATAAATTCTTAGCTTAAATAATTTATTTTATTTACGAGTTATCCATTTAATGTACATGTTTTCTAGTTTATGTGTTTAATTGTTTAAAAATACTCAGCCCTAATTTTCCCTTTAATTTTAGTCAATGGATATAAATATGAGAAAATGATCCAAAAATCAATATATGGGGAAATGTGATGAAAGACCAAATGAGATCCCCAACATGATGATATTTGGAATCATGAACATAATGATAATAATTTCTCAGTAAAATCCAGTTTTCAGTCAAACCATGAATCTATAAGAATGAAAAAATTTCCCCAATAAAGAACAAAGTTTCAATTGAGACCTTTATAGGAAAAATTCATTTGACTTTAAATGAATATTCTTATCCCTTAATCCTGGTGAAATGGATCATCTCAATTTATAATATCTTATACATCCTTCAATGATCTATGAAAGAGATGTTCATGCTATTTGTTTATCTAATGGATGGTGAATTTGAACAATGGTGGATGTTGGTAACAAATATGAAGACCAAAGAGGATATTGAAGTGATTAAGTGGAAGGAATTTTAGAAAATGTTTTTTTAAAAATATTTTACACACACTCACTAACATAAAATAGAGAGGTATTTCCTTAAACATATGAAAAATGGTGAAAATTTCATAGGGGTTTAAAAAGATAACATTACAAGACTTTCATGATATACCCCTAACTGTTCCATCTCTCCCAAAAGTAACGTTGAATGATTATTTAGTGGGATAAATACAATTATGAATTTTTTTTTTGTAATTTATGAATTTAAAAGAAATGATAATTTTTTTATGTTCCCTCAAAGTTGAAATGGAGATCATCAAATCTGAAGGTTATAATGTGGATAAGAAGTAGAAAGTGTATTTTAATTCTGACATTATGATGGAGAAATTTAACGGTGGAAATAATTTCCAACATCATACTTATAAAATGTGTGGGAAGAAGAATATCAAAAATAATATAAAGGTTATGTTAATGACCACTAAATGAGTATCGAAAAATCTACAAGGGAAGAAACACCTGAAGCATGAGTATTATTTTATCTATAAAGAAAAGGAAAAAAGGAATCTAGAATATGAAGATCACATAACCTTATAAAGGAAAGATTATCTCATTAACATTGAAAGGTCATAAGAAATGGTCATGTATAGCACATGACCAGCTGGAGATCATGTGGATCCCCTTTGACAAGCCTCATAATACTTGAAAAGGTGCCCAATACACTCATTGTTCATGCCGAGGCTACCATAGTTGTTCCTCCAAGTCTCATTACATGTAAAATATTAGTCACCTAGAAATCATATGAAAATACAAGTAAAAAAATATTAAAATATGAAAAAAGGAGACATTATGTGGTTGTTGATCTTCTTAGGATCCACTCATATAGGCCATAATACCTCACAATGTCCGTGGGGACATATATAACTTGTTGTTCATGAGCTTGCTGGAATATCAGATTTATTATGTAAAGGGTATCATGTATATACATTCATCATATGTTTCCCCTTCATATTCATAGAAAAACATAAGGATTTTCCACAATAATGCTCACACATCACTACAAGACACCTTATTGGTTATGTGATGCATCACAAACAAGGAGGATGATTATCATTACAAAACCACATGAATATGGGATATATAGTGTTTAATGGTACATGTTCTCCAGATCTTTTAATTTTCATGTTTTGAGCATTAGAGGTATTTGGGGGAGGTTTTAGGAGGTTTTTATTGATGTTGGAGGTGCAACATGGCCGCTGTTGGAATTACACATCATGTATACATTACATGATGCGAAAGTTGTATTCATAGATTGTCCATGTCCAGTTCAAGATGTGTATATTTTTTGGGATATATAAGGAAAATGAAACACATTTTTTCATAGAAACTGAACCCCAAGGATTAAATAATGTGAAGGGGATTATACATCATGTAAATTCTTGATGGATTGCAGTTTTAAAAGTTAATTTCCAGCCAAATTTTTATTCATTCAATTGAGGATTCTTATTCCTCTTTTTTTGAAACCCTTAGATGCTCTGAGGATTATTTTTTGAGTCATATCCCCCCTCTTGGATTTATTAGCCCGGATTGTTTTCTGTTATAAATATGTGGTAAGCCCTTTCTTCTTCTTGGATAGTTTTCTCCTTTTATTCTTTTTGGATTTTCTACGGTGGTGCAGTTTGGTTTGGGATGTGTGTTTTGGATGCATTATGATTCCATTTGGGTGTGTGGAAGGTTGATACATGGTTTCTTGTGGTGTAGTTTTGGTTTTAAGAGCTTATTCTTCACCTTACAATGCACAACGAGTCAGAAAAGATTCTTTGAGGTAGGTACTCTATGATTTATCTTTATTATGTATCATACAAGAGGGGATTTATTTTATTTATCTATGTTTTTATGGTTGTTTTGGATTAATCAAAGATAATTTATTGGTTAAATTTAAATTAACAGGGTTAATGGGGTTTGATTCACATTCTATTATAGCTTTGATATTATTTTTGATATTTTTGATTATACTAGCTTGTGGCACCATTGAAAATTTTGGTCGTAGGGGTATGATTTAGGCTGGATGAAATATTATACGAATTTTTCATCTTTTTTATTGTTGTAATATCACCCTAAAATGGAAATTTATTTACTAAATATATTTGGATAATGAAATGGTTTCCCTATGATTTTGTCTTTTGTGATAACACCCCCAAAATAAAGTGAAATGTGCTAAAAGACCCTTTGTAAATCTATTGAATTATCTTGATGTGTTGTGATGTATGAAAATGATTTTGGGATGATAATTCATTGTTGGAAAATGTGGGGTTTATGGTTTATGGGACATAAAATTGGGAATGAGGTGTTTTGTAAGCCATACTTTTGGGGATGAGGTGTTTTGTGGGCAGTGATTTTTGGGTGGTGAGGTGGTTTTGTAACACCCCGAGATTTTATGAAAAATATTATTTTTAATTTCATTGATGTACTATGTTTTATGCTTCACCAAAAGGATCTTTCACATCTCACATCCCTGACTTTTCTTGCATTACACGCAATCCCGACCTTCCATGATAGCGTTTGTTGTTTGCAATACTGAGTTTCACTAAACAACGATATGTTATAGAAACTAGCCTTTATTAATAGTAATACCCATTTTTTTAAATTTTATAAATTTTATCATTCAATATGGACATCATTTTTGGATTCAGAATATCGAAATTAGCCTAGGGTGTATTTTTGGTATTTTTCTGAAAACTTTCATTTTTCGATGAATAGCGAAAACACTAGGTTACTATTTAAAACCAGACTATTAATTTAAATAATTATTTATTTTATTTAAATTTATTTTAGGTCAATATTTATACATAATACCTATATAAGTTCAATGTAATTTATTGGAGTCATTTTATAATAATTTTATATATAAAAAATTTTATTGAACTATTGACAGTCTTTTACCCACCTCCTAGGAGCATTTACAATTGTACATAAAACATAATTTTACCACTTCTGTGAGTTGAATTTCGAAAATCCAAGAGACAAGGTTAATATCAAGGAGTAAAATTTGGCTCAATAAGATAAAAATAATTTTGGTGAATAGTAATGTTTTACTTTTATTTACCACGGTTAAAAGTAAATATGGTAATTAAGGGTAAAAGTGATATTATTATTCCCATAAAACATGTCATAATTCTATTTTATAAGTGTAATTAGACCAAGAACAACCTTATGGATAAAATATTACCCTTTAGGTTCACTTGGATTAGGTTAAGACACTTATTGTTATTTTATTTAAATAAGAGATAAAATAGTTAAAATCAAAGATTAATAACTTAAACATTTTTAATATTTGGTTATACATAAGATAAATTTAACTATAAATATTCCATATAAAGATAAAAAGATTTCCTACATAATTGTATTTTATTTATAAATTTTATATATTAAATAATTTAATTTATATATGAAACAATGATGATGTAGTAATTATCTTATTAATTAAATATTAACATAATTGATGTTATAAATACCCAAATATATGTAATTTGAGACTTTTTAGGAATTAAAATAATTTTATAGGCTAATATTACATGTTATTATTGATTTAATTAAATATTTTTTAACTAATCATGCTGTTATGATTTTCACACAAATCATGTACCAAATAGTGTCAAAATTGAGATAATATAGTTTTTAAAACAAATATTATATTAATAATTGTTATTTTATTCTAAAAAATATAAGGTTCAGCCAAATGTCATATATAAGGATATATATATTAATTATGAACCACTTGGGGTTCATTTGGCTTGTTATAGTATGTTTATTAAACATATAGTTTAAGAATACAAAAAGACACGATAAAGTTAAATTATTTAACTTAGAGTTAAATCTAAATAATAAGGATAAAATAATAACCTAAACTTTTCTAAAACATATTAGTTGAGAGTTTTCAGACCCATCCCTACCTTATCATCGAAATAAATAAATTTTGAGCTATTAAAAAACGAATATGACTTTATTATAAAATAATATTTTAAGTTTTCCTAAGGTCCCCCTCTCCTCCCTTATAAAAAGGGAATCCCTTCCCTCTTCTCTTCACACCCTTTTAAGACTTGAAGCTCGGCCAAACCCTAAAAATTACTCTTATAATCCTCTCTTGTTATATCACAGAGGTTCTGGTCTTCTCAAAAGTCCAAATCTAGTGCCCTAAGAAGAAGATTAAAGGAGGTGCGTCGAGGAAGAGGTAATCTCTTCTACCGACTCTTTCAAGTTTCTTTCTTATTCTACTTCCTCTTCATTAGTTGTTTAATTATAAAGTAATAAAATCTATCTAATTTAAATACATATATGTTATTATAAATATGAAACAACCCTTTTTCATCTTCTATCCATCCTACGGAGAGCGAATCACCGCGCGTGCATACGTACGGCATACAGTCTCTACACCGTGGTGTAATTAGTATTTCCACCACCACCATACTTGGATTGGTATAATGGTGTAAAGAATAACTATATATGACTATTATAACATCATACTGATTCTGAGACATTATATCATCCACTTCAATTCCATTCAATAAATATTGGAATGATATCACCGCTCGTGCATACGTACGGATTTCCGTCTCTACGACGTGATGAGATTCATTTTCCATGTTAACAATTCAATAATGATTATATAGTATATATAATAAGTAATAATGAAATGTATGACATAATAATTCTACTGGATTTATGTATATATATATATATATATATATATCTATTTCATCTACTAAATTCCATTCAATTCAATATGGAAATGAAAAACACCGTTCATGCATACGTACGGCCTACCGTCTCCATGAACGGTGTATTTCATTTCATTTATCTATCTTATATATATATATATATAGATAATATTATATATAAATAATTATTTTCATTATGGAAGTAATTAAATCATGATATATGTAAAAATAATATCAAGAACAACAAGTCCAAACACATATGATAAATAAAACGATTTTACCCAAAACATTGCTTTAACATGGAATTTACAAAAGAACGGGTAATATAAAGTTATAAGTGAACCATATATGATATAATAACAATGAATAAGATTCTGTAATAAGTAAGTGACATTATTTAAATCATTATACAGGATGTTTGGATACGTACAAAGCATATCGGACCTAAGGTAAGGGATAACTTTTCCAATCTCTTTTTTATCCAAGATTGCTTATACGTAAGAATTTACTGGGGTTATATTTATCATCCATGTCCTTGTTTTCTAAAAATGGTATCATGTTTTTTTATATTAATTTTTACCCATTTTTGAATTTTACTACATGGTATGTAAGGAATCTTTCTTTGGCTACCATAAGAGGTTCTTTTTGACTTTTTCAGCATAGTACGAGAAGAATGTTTTTTTAACTTATACGACATGAACAGATTTTTACGGTTATATAACACCTTATTTTCATGAAGCATACTATACAAGATTTCATGAATATTTTCAACAAAATCCTTTTCTTTTAAAATTTAATGGCATTTTTTGAAAAGAAAATGATTTTTAAGAAGAAAGGATATTTTCCTCAAGAATTATTTTCATGTGTTTTTTCAAAACCTTTTTCCATCTAAGATGACATTATTTCATATGTGTATGTTTCAAGTATAGTATCTTTATGATTTACATGGTTTCAATTTTCTTATTTTGAAATGATATCCATTTTTTTATATGGATTATAAAATGATGGGATGATGTTTATGAAACCCATTTTTTTCTTTTGGTTATGATGAATAATTTAGGCTTATGTTGTGGCAGAAGTAAGAATGATTTCATTATGATATGGGTGGGACATATATCTCCCTCTAATGCATTGGGTAATTATTTATATCACATGAGATAGACATGGATGGAATGGTAAGTTAATCTGGTTCAGTGTTACAGGACTGAAATGAGGAGTGAACTCGATTCTGAAAGGGACTTTGTCCACTAAGATAGTCTTGGTAGCAATGTCTTGGCTAATATGGAAATCATAAGTTGTGCTTAATGGTTTCCACAATTACATGTTTTATTATAATGCTATTTTATTAGGATTAATGTTTCTTTATGATCTATGCCTTACGTAATGCCATGTTTTATGTCATTACTCAAGATCGTGATGTTTAAACATTATGGCCATGTATTTAAGTTCAAATGTAAATGATTTATTTATTTTCTCCATGCTTACCCTTACAAATCATTTGAGCTCACCCTTTTATATGTTTTATTTTCCCTAGAATATAAATAAAGGTTTTAGGTAAGAAAACAAAAGGGGAAGATCCTTATGGGAGATGTTGAAGATCTTTCACCATGACTAGAAGATTATGTTCCAAGTTTCCAAAGACACTAAACTATTACGGTCCTTTAGTGTCTGTTTTTGTTATGTATTAATTATTCCACAAAAGTAATGTAATGTCTATGTTTGTAAAGATTTGGGTCTCTATAGTTGGTATCAGAGGAAAGGATTATTTAACCATTGGAAACTAGGATGTGAAATATTTAGTGAGATCCCTAGAAATATTTCTATAGTATGTCTAGGGATGTCTCTAAGGTTCAATATACATATAGTTAATAGTCCTAGAATTATGGTAACGATATTACAATTAAACCTAAGATGTTAGATACTGAAGGTACTCCCCCTTTATTATTTTGTTTTCCTAGCATGATTTTTTCCTCTCACACTATTCTTTTTGAGTTTTAGATGATGGCTAGAACTCGAAGGAATCGTGTTGATCAATGTAATGGACAATGAAATGATTTTACTCCCGAACAACCAAATGTGATGGGAGATGGTGTGAAAAATCTTATTTCTATACATACACAAGCTATGAATCATTCTGGATTTCTAAATGATCAGTCAAGGGAACAATATTCTATTGAGTCCTTTATGAGGCAACATCCACCGTCTTTCAATGGGTCTTCTGATCCACTTGTTGCTGAACAATGGATCAGTATCATTGAAAATATATTTTCCATACATCTATTTTTAGAACATGAAAAGGTCATTTTCAATGTTTACCGTTTAGAAGGTGAAACCGACCAGTGGTGGACTCTAATGAAGAATAAAAGTCCCCAAGATGAAATTGAATCCATGGAATGTGACGAGTTCAAGAACATGTTTTTTAGTAAGAACTTCCCTCATATTCTTCGAACAAAGATGGAAAAGGAGTTCCTTGAGCTTAAGAAGAAAGATGATAAATCTATTGGTATATACGAAGCGAATTTTACAAGGCTTGCAAGGTATGCATCTGGATTTATCATCCAACCTGAATGTAAAGTTGATCGATTCTTCAGTGGCTTAAAACCAAGTCATCGATGAGAATTAGCTATAAGAGACTTTAGTAGCTATAAAGAAATTGTGCATTGTGCTATCAAGATAGAACTGAAAGTTGGTGTAACATATCCATCTTATAGTTTTGACATGAAACGAAAGATGGAGTTCAAGGAAAAACCTCAGAAAAATGGTTATAAGAAGGTGAATGTTTCTTTATGCTCAAAGTGTGGAAAGAATAATGGTGGAGATTGTCTAAAAGGTACTAGAAAATGTTTCAAGTGTGGAAAAGAAGGTCATCAAGAAGCTGAGTGACAAAGTGATGGGAAAAGGTTTTCTATTAATGTTAATAGAGAAAAGACTACATAGAACACTCCACCAACACTTCAATGCTTCAAGTGCAATGAAATGGGGCATTATGATAATAAATGCCCTAATCCAAGGGTTAATGATGATCAATGTGAGAACCTCTTATGGCAATGGATAAAGGGAAGTCACATGAGATCACTATTTTTGATGATGAGTATGATAATGATGTTGTGTAATGATTAAGTGTTTATGTAATGGGATTTCAAAATAGTATCACGGAGTCTCATTTATGGCATCGTGGAATTTTGGAATATCTATGTATTGGTTTTCAATAATTATATGGTACTAGTAACCATGAAAGGTCATTCAAATATTTTTGGAAAGTAGATGATATGTGCATAATTAATGGATAAGGAGAAAATAATATGTTTGATAGTATTTATGAGATAATGACTTATATAAGGACTAAGTGATATTATGGTTTGAGTATATCGAATTTTCGGGATTTTGGTATGTGGAAAGAGTTAAATTTTAAAAACATTCTTGTTTTCACTAAGGTTCAATGGGTATTCATTTATTTCAAGAGAATACATGATTAAGGTATTCACATGTTTTTAAATTGACCAAAAAGATATATCGTATGGTATATGGGGGATAAATGATGGTATTCACGTGCTTGTTATGTGACCTTTCCAGTAATCGTTTTCTTTATACTATGAGATTGGATATATGTATTTTGGATAAGTCCGAAGATTGGAATGCATTAAGTTGGACATTGGATAGTATTGTTTAAGGGTAGAAATTTTTGATATTATTTCTGGAATGTTGTAATAATATAGTTTTAGAAAACGGACAACTTGTAGGATGGGCGACTACCCGTCGCATCGGACAAGGCTTTGGGAATCAAACCCACAACTGAAGTGAAACATGCCTTTATTTCCTACCACTGACCTACAAGAAGTCCCTGGTTAGTAGAAACTAGTTTTATTAAGAGGTATGAAGATGAATTATAAGTCCATTTTTGGAATCATATATGATTAACCTCACCATAGATGGACTTCGGTATATTTGATAACTTTTTCTAAACTTTTGTTTGAGACATATGGAATGACCCATCATTCTACCACATGATTTGCTAACACTACACGAATGAAAAGTTCAACTTCATTTCTTTAAGAGATGATGTGGAAATTTTTCAAGGACCAACGGTAAGATTGTAACAAAATCAAGTAATTATTTCTTTTAATTCAAATTCTTCAACTTTAGGGAAATGATCTTGAAAACCAAAATGTTTTCCTAGTGTCCTCATATCCGATGAATCAGATGGTACCTTAGATCATCACAAATTTATGGATTTTTAAGTTTTGGATTTTTCATAGCCATGTCCTATACCACTCTCCATCAGAACTTGATGCTTAGATTTTTCCTCCATATCCATATTTCCACCTATGTTCTCATATGTGGAAATCCAGTGATGATTTAATCTGGGTAACCATTACATTACTTACTTTAGTTTTTAAGATAAAGTTTTAGTATTCCTTTTTATGATGTGGGTTTCAATGAAAGAAACTCTCATGCAGTAAACCATTTATAACCCCGACGAATTTTGAGGGCGAAATTCATTTTAAGGGGTGTAGAATGTAAGACCCCGAGATTTTATGAAAAATATTCCTTTTGATTTTATTGATGCCTTGTATTGTATGCAACACCAAAAGTAGAATGCACTACACGCATCCCTGACATGTCATGCATTACACACAATCACGACCTTCCACGATAGCGTATGTTGTACGCAATACTGAGTTTCACTAAACAATGATATGTTAATAAACTAGCTATTATGAATAGAAATAACCACTTTTTTGAAATTTTATAATTTTTATCATTAAAAATGGACTTCATTTTTGGATTCAGAATATTGAAAATAGCCTAGGGTGACTTTATGGTATTTTTTTGAAAAATTTCAATTTTTATGAATAGTGAAAACACTAGGTTACTATTTAAAGACCGAATTATTATTTAAATAATTATTTATTTTATATAAATTAAATTTAGGTCGAAATTGATACCTAATACCTATATAAGTTCAATTTAATTTGTTGGAGTCATTTTATAATAATTTTAGATATATAAAAATTTTATTGAAATTTTGACCGTCTTTGACCCACCTCCTAGGAGCATTTACAATTTGATAGAAAGCATAATTTTACTTCTTCTATGAGTTGAATTTCTAAAATCTGAGAGACACGGTAAATATCAAGGAGTAAAATGTGGTTCAATAAGATAAAAATAATTTTTGGTGAATAGTAACTTTTTACTTTTATTTACCACGGTTAAAAGTAAATAGGGTAATTAAGGGTAAAAATGATATTATTATTATCCTAACACATGTCCTAATTCTATTGGATAAGTGTAAATCGACCAAAAAAACCTTATGGATAAAATATTACCCTTTAATTCCACTTGGATTAGATTAGGACAATTATTATTATTTTATTTAAAGAAGAGTTAAAATTGTAAAAATCAATGTTTAATAACTAATAAATTTTAATATAGGGTTACACATAAGATAAATTTGACTATAAATATTCCATATAAAGCTAAAACTATTTCCTACATAATGGTATTTTATTCATAATTTTTAGACATTAAATAATTTAATTTATTTATGACACAATTATGATGTAGTAATTACCTTATTAATTAAATATTAACATAATTGATTTTATAAATACCCAAATAAATGTAATTTGATACATTTTATGAATTAAACTAATTTTATATTTTAATAATAAATGTTATTATTTATTTAATTAACTTTTTTCGAAATAATGATGCTGTTATGATTTTCACAAAAATCATGTACCAAATAGTGTAAAAATTGACATAAAATAGTTTTTAAAACAAATATTATATTATTAATTGTTATTTTGTTCCTAAAAATCTACAGTTCGGGAAAATGACTTAGATAAGGATATATATATTAATAATGAACCAATTGGGGATATTTTGTCTTGTTATAGTATGTTTATTAACCATATAGTGTAAGAAAACTAAAAGGCATGGTAAAAGTTAAATTATTTAACTTAGAGTTAAATCTAAATGATAAGGATAAAATAGTAACCTAAAATTCTCTAAAACCTATTTTTTGATAGGATTTCGACCTATACCCACCTTATCTATGAAATAAATCAATTTGGAGCTATTAAAAACAGAATAAGACTTTATTATAAAATAATATTTTATGTTTTTCTAAGGTTCCCCTCTCCTCCTTTATACAACGGGCACCCCTTCCCTCTTCTCTTTACACCATTTTGAGCCTTGAAACACAGACAAACCCTACCAATTCCTCTTATAAACCTTTCTAGTCATATCACAGAGGTTCTGGTCTTCTCAAAAACCATCTCTAGTGCCCGAAGAAGTTTAAAGGAGGTGTGTTGAGGAAGAGGTAATCACTTCTACCGACTCTTTCAAGTTTCTTTCTTCTTCAACTTCCACTTATTTAGTTGTTTCATTATAAATTAATAACATAGGTCTTATTTATATACTGATATGTTATTATAAATATTAAACAATCCTTTTCACCTTCTATCCATCCTACAAAAAGTGAAATCCCCGCGCGTGCGTACGTACGGAATACCGTCTCCACGCCGTGGTGTAATCAGTTTTTCCACCACCACCTTACTTGTATGGGTATAATGGTGTAAAGAATAACTATATATGATTATTATAACATCATACTAATTCTGAGATATTATATCACCCACTCCAATTCCATTCAATAAATATGGGAATAATATCACCGCTCATTCGTACGTATGGATTACCGTCTCCACGACGCGATGAGATTCATTTTCCATGTTAACAATTCAAATATGATTATAATGTATATATAATAAGTAATCATGAAATATATTAATTAATAATTATACTGGATTTATGTATATATATATGTATGTCATCTACTTAATTCCATTCAATTCAATAAGGAAACGAAAAACAATGTTCATGCGTACGTACGACCTACCGTCTCCATGAACAGTGTCTTTCATATCATTTATCTATCTTATATATATATATATATATAATATATATGATATATAAATTATTATTTACATTCTGGAAGTAATTAAATCATGATATAAGTAATAATAATATCAATAACAACAAGTCCAAACACATACGATAAATAAAACGATTTTACCCAAAACACTGCTTTAACTTGGAATTTACAAAAGAATGGGTAATATAAAGTCATAAGTGAACCATATATGATATAATAAAAATGAATATGATTCTGTAATAAGTCAATGACATTATTTAAATCATTATACAGGAGGTTCAGATACGTACGAAGCATATCGGACCTAAGGTAAAGGATAAATTTTCCAATCTCATTTTTATCCATGATTGCTTATACATAAGTATTTACTGAAGTTATATTTATCATCCATTTCCCTATTTTCTAAAAATTTATCATGTATTTTTAAAGTCCTTTTTACCCATTTTTGACTTGTACTAAATGGTATGTAAGGAATCATTATTTTTTCTACCATACGAGGTACTTTTTGACTTTTTCAGCAAAAGTATGAGAAGAATGTTTTTTTAACTTAAACGACATGAACGAATTTTTATGGTTTTATAACGCCTTATTTTCATGAATCTTACTCTACAAGATTTCGTGAATATTTTCAACAAAATCCTTTTCTTTTAAAATTGGATGGCATTTTGTAAAAGAAAATTATTTTTAAGAAGAAAGGATATTTTCCTCATTAATTTTTTTCAGGTGTTTTATCAAAACCATTTTCCATATAAGATGACATTATTTCATATGTGTATGTTTCATATATAATATCTCTTTGATTTACATGGTTTCAATTTTCTTATGATGAAATGATATCCATTTGTTTTATATGGATTATGGTATGACTGGATGATGTTTATGAAACCCATTTTTATTCTTTGGGTTATGATGAATGATTTTATTTTATGTTTTGGAACAAGTAAGAATGATTTCATTATGAGATGGGTGGGACCTATATCTCCCTCCAATGCATTGGGTAATGTTTTATATATTATGAGATAGACATGTCTGGAATGGTAAGTTAATATCGTTCAATGTTATAGGATTGAAATGAGGAGAGAACTCGATTCAGAAAGGGACTCTATCCACTAAGATGGTCTTGGAAGAAATGCCTTGGCTACTATAGAAATCATAACATTCTCTTAATGGTTTCCACAATTACATGTTTTATTATCATGATATTTTATGAGGATTAATGTTTCTATATGATCTATGCCTTACGTACTACCATGTTTTATGTCATTGCTCAAGATCTTGATGCTTAAACATTATGTTCATGTATTTAAGTTCAAATGTATATGATTTGTTTTATTTTCTCCATGCCTGCCCTTACTGAGCATTTGAGCCCACCCTTTTATATGTTTTCATTTCCCCAGGATATAAAGAAAGGTTTTAAATAAGAAAACAAAAGGGGAAGATCTTTATGGGAGATGTTGAAGATCTTTCACCATGATTAGAAGATTCTGTTCCAAATTTCCAAGGACACTAAACTATTACGGTCCATTGGTGTCTAAATTTGTTATGTATTAAGTATTATACAATAGTAATGTAATTTCTATGTATGTCAAGCCTTGGTTCTCTACAGGTTTTCTGCTTGTGCTTTTGGAATTGTGAGTTTGTGGTTTCATTATGCTAGATTCCCATGTAGTGATAGAATAAATAATTAATAATGATTTGAATTACATGGGTTAGTTAGGTTAATAGGATTAAAATTGTTAATGATTAATAAAATGGTGGTTTGTGTGGTTAAATTTGTATGATGATAGATAATGAAAAGAATGAGATGAGTAAACGAAAGTAGTTGGAAATTTGAATGTGGTGTGTGGCTTGTTTTGTGGTGTCATTCATTTATAGGTGGAATAAAAAAGTGACGGTGTTGTCAGTTGGTTATTTTATTTATGAACCCATAGGGTGGGATTTAGTGTTTGATACTATATATAAACTTTTATATTCCTGTAATTTCTATATGCACCCCACCCATGTTGAGAACTATGTGACTACAGCCACATAGTAACATGAGGGTGGGGTGGTGTTTTTCCATAAATCTACTAAGGAGGATGGATGGATGGGTACCTATGCTTTACTGCTATCTCTTTCTGTAAAGGTATGTGTTTCATAGGATTTGATGGACAAAGGCCTTTTAGTGCATTAAATTGTTGTTACTATGGCCCAATTGTTTTCAGGAGAGATATAGATGTGCTTGTAGGGAATCATATGGTTGGAGTCATGCATGGTAGGAGTAGAACATGAGGTTTATATATTTCATGTTCACAATGCCCTACTACTCTAGTTTTGGAGGTGGTTGTGTTTTGGCCCATGTGTTTTTGGGTGAGATGTGTTGTGACCATGTTTGTGGGGAGGTCAGCCCAGGTGTCTTTGGGAGAGTTATGTAGTGACTATTCATATGGGGTGGTGTGTTATAAAAAATGGATAAGGTAAATAGGATGTACAATGTTGGGGTGTGAGTGCGAAATACCTGTGGGAAAATAGTGTGGGGTACCCTTATTGGAATGTTTCTTGTAACATTATAATCCATGGATTTCATTATTCGGTGAGTGTGCCTTGATGAGGTTGTGTTTGGTTAGTATGTAGGTAGAGGTGCTATTCAGTTCTAATGTTTTCTCACAGGTGCATTATTATGCTTCTTTCATATGTTCATGAGATACTTTAGTTTTTCCTACTAAGTATAGTTATATACTCACCCTATGTATATAAACTATTTTCAGTTTACAAGAGGATTACATGGACCGTACTAGAAATTACATGCTTAGACCTTGGATAGATGTCGTGTCACTGCTTAATATTTTCTTTTTGGTATTCAAGTCGAATACATTTATTGTATATATTTTAATTATACATGCATTGTGGGATGGTTTGGGTTTCTTTTTAATCAATTTCATGGAGTTTATTATTGATTATTCACATTATATCCCAATCCTTATTATATCATAGAGGGAAATGCCACCCATACATGAGATTTTTATAAACATGTTTCTAGTCACCAACCCAGGTCCTACAGGGGGAGAGACTAGGGGGAATTATCTCTCTACCCTCATTATGATATCTTTGAAGGGAGGGAGACATAAAAGAGTGTTTTCAAAGGATATGTTGAGATATAGAATGAAGTTTGGAGTTAGGAATAGTGAGGATTTCATGGTTTGGTAAGGAAATAGTGCTAGATGACCTTGATGTGCGACACATGTTAGTGAGACATTCTAGGAAATGACATTATAGGGCACCCCATGATCTAGTACATTAACTCATAGCTTATTGAATGATATAGTGAGATAGACCTTCTTACATGGGAGAGACCGAGTAAATATACATGCATCATGATTACTTGTGATATTATTTAAATTGGGTTTCTTTGGGAAGTTAAATATGGATAATTTTAATTAAAACGAATCTAAATAAAAATTTCATACTACCGACTTAAATATGTTCCTCGTTTTCCTTAAAACTGTGGATCCAGTTCATTTTTCATGTGCGGATCATGAAGTTGAGGTCCAGCAGGATGACGTGGTTGATCACTATATGGTTGATCTAAGAGAAGAGGATGATGCTTGGTAGAGTGTATTTCATGATTACCAGTAGCAGGCCGTGGGGAAGTATGAGGGTAGTGTTTCAGATGTGGAGATAGAGAGATGGTTGCATGAGATTGAGATTGCTTTCAGTTTCATTCGAGCCCCAATTGGGTACTATGTCCCTTTGGAAGTCAGTCAGATTTGGGGAGATACAAGTCATTGGTAGTCACCGTATCTGGGAGAGCATCGAGAACAAAAAATTTTGTGGTTCAACATGCATAAGTAGTTTTGGGTAGAGGTCCTTTCATCGACCATGAAGGTAGTAAAAATGCTGGAGCTTCATTATATTCAATTAGAGAGTATGTTAGTGAAAGGGTTGGGAATAATGTTAAAAAAACATCATTGTTTTTTAATGTATCTTTTTTAGGATTTGGAGTCTCGTGTAAGAAATCTTGAGGAGGCTCTCTTTCCTTCTACCAAGTATGTATTTACTCCTTTTTTATTTCCAATGTGTTTAGTGATTTAGAATAAAGCAGAGGTGATTGAGAGGATTAACTCATAGGGAGGTTTTCCATTATAGGGGAACTAGTTGGGTTCTTTGAGGAGTGTATTTGGTAGTAGTAGTTCACAGACACTAGGACCATTGACATTTCGACCAATATGGATTTGACCTCAACAGATTTCTTTGTGACCTTTTGGGGCTAGTGTTTTTTATGATATTTCTAGGAGCCTTGTGCCACTGTGTTTTGGTCATGGGGTTCATGACCATTTATATAACTTTTACTCAGTGGATCGATAAGCACAGTTTGGTGGTGAGGGACTGGTTCAACAACATATTTAGTTGTAGTTTCCCATGAGGCCATTTAAGTAGCAGAGGAAGCATGTTTTTGCTCTTCCAAGGGGAGATGGAGCAGGTATAGGCTGACCTCAGGAAGATCCTCATGTTCAAGAAACATGACCCACGTGTGGATGTCGAGTTTTTTATTAGTATATAGTTAAATGATACGAGAATGGTCCACTATATTTATAGGAGGAAACATTTCAAGTTGGTCCAAAGATCATCAGTGGTATGATCAATTGTTTTAGTACCCTTGTTTTTTCCTGGTATGATTCAGGAGTTTCACACTCCTTTTTTTCACTTACTATAGCTCATGCTCCAGGACTTTATATTGAGAGGATTCATGTACCCCAAGTGTTATCTATGAATTTCAGAGTCCAGATCATCTTGTTTGATGTTTCCTTGGGACGTGGACTGATGATGGGTCCTCATATATCCTATAGGGAATTTTTTTTATTATAGATGTATCCATATGATTCTATCCTTAGCATCAACTAGTTGTATTCTTTATGTTCTGTTATCGAATTATTCTAGAGGATATTCATATTTTCAGATGTGGATGACCAATGTGTTGTTTTCATTGGTGAATAGGGTTTTTAGGTGGGAAGTTTGTGTGTGGAGACCATTATTTTTATGTGGGATGAGTTTTTTGTTGAATTAGTGGACATTGGGATGGTAGAGGTTCCCTAGGTCATTGGGGAGTTATTGGATGTTTTTTCCAAGGATTCTATGATGCTACCCTTCAATATGATGTTGATTTCAGGATAGACTTACAATCTAGTTATTCTAGGATTTTGATGAATTTTTATTGAATAGAACCTTCTGAGTTGTGGGAGATTAGGATTTAGATAGATCTTATGATGTAGAAGGTTTTATCTGGTCTAGTGTTTCACTGTGGGGTTCCATAGTGTTGTTCGTAAAGAATGAGGATAGTATTATTAGGTTTTTCATATAAAACTATAGGTCGAACAAAGTGAGGATCAAAAACAGTTACCTACTTATGAAGATATATGATATTTTCAACTATTTGAGATGGGAAAGTTTGTCTTCTTTGATCGATCTATGGTATGGATATCACTAGTTGAGGGTGAATCAGGGTGATATTCAGAATTCTGTATTTAGATGAAGGTATGATCTCTTTGAGTACATCGTCATGTAATTTGATGTTATGAATGCTCCAATTATGTTCATGGGGTTTATGAACTCTATATTCTATGAGTTCCAGGATCATTTCATCATTGTATTCATTGATGGTATCTAGGTCAAGTCAAAGTCAGAGGGGGAGCATGCTGATTATCTCAAAACTATATTGTGGGTTATTCAATGTTGTCATCTCTATGGAAGGTTTTCCAAGTGTAACTTCTGGACATGTGAGGTTCTTTTCCTTGGTCATTGTGGTGTCTCATCATGGTGTGGTTGTAGACTCATCGAAGGTTTATGTAGTTTTTTCTTTAGAAAAACCCAAGAATATGGGAGTGGTTCAAAGTTTCTTTGGTCTCACAAACTATTATTGTATATTTTAACTGATTTATATTAATTTGAATCCACGTTGATAGATTTTACTAGTAAGGACTAGGTTCTTGTGTGGAGTGATGAGTGCTAGGTAGTGTTATCTTACCTAAAGTGTTAGTTGGTTAGTGCTATAATACTTTGGTTTCCTGAAGATGAACTGTTGTTTGAGGTGTTTTGTGATGATTTCCTTCTAGGATTGGGATGTATATTGATGCATCAATAAGTGGTAATCTCTTATGTTTCTAGGAAGTTACATCCCCATTATCATAACTATTCCACCCTTCATCTAGAGTTAGCATCAGTTGGGTTTGTGTTAATGTTTTGGAGGAATTACCTCATTTGGGATCTCTTCGTGGTCTTCATAGATCATAGAAGTTTGAGGTGTATAATTTCCCACAATTATTTGAACTTTATAGAGTAGTGGTAGATGTAGTTTCTTTAGGATTATGATTTTGAGATCTCCTACACCTCAGTAAAATAAAATGTTGTGGATGATTCTTTGAGCAGGAAGTTATGGAAGGGTGTTTTTTGGGAATTTGGGGATTCTTAGAGAGTAATAGTGGAATTGGTAGCCTTATGATCAGATAAAAATTGTATAATTCTAGAGGATGTTTGTTTCAAATGATGGTACAATATTCCTTGATGTAGTAGGTGGAAGAGGATCAGTGGGGAGACTCATAGGAAAAGGATATATGCAATTATTATTTCCATGGTGATACTATAGAGGGATGGTCGATGGATGGTCAAAACCAAATGTTATTTCATGGGATGTTTTTTGTTCCGGTACTAATGAATGGGGGAGTCCTCTATGGTTTTTATAATTATCCTTTGGTTGTACACCTAGGATTTTCCAATATGTACTTTGGAATAACAACGTAGTTTTTGTGGCTCATGATGAAATAGTTAGTTGTAGGGTTTGTGAAAAAGTTCTTGGTTTTCTAGTCATTAAATGCATGATATCATGTTCCTTGGGGGTTTTTATATCCATTGGATTTTCCTAAGTGTAAATGGGATGAAATATAGATAGATTTTATCATAAGGTTACCTAGATATTTGGGAGGTTGGGATCATATATGGTTGTTCATGGATCCGTTGAAGAAATCTGCCCACTTCTTAGTAATCACAGACTCTGGACCATTGCCTGATATGGATAATATGTATTTGGATGAGGTGTTAACATTTCATGTAGTTATGATTTCCATTATCTTAGATCAGGATTCACATTTTACATCCAGAGCTTGGAGGGGATTGCAACATGGTTTTGGCACTTAGTTATGTCTTAGAACTCTTTTCCACCTTCATACAGAAGGGCAGATGAATCAAACTATCTAGAAATTGGAATATATATTGAGGTAATACATCTTTGACATTGTTGGATCTTGGGTATGATGCCAGACTTTGGTATAATTTTCTTATTATAAAATTCATCAATCTTCCACTATCATTTATCCATTTGAGGCTTATTGTGGGAGAGCGTGTTGTTCACTATTATGTTGGATGGAGGTTGGGGAAACAACCATTCTAGGTCCCAATGTAATAAAGGGCATGGAAAAGAAAGTTCATCTTGTTTGTGAGAGAATAAATTCAATAGAATATGGATATAAATTTTATTACAATCACAGAATTAGCCCATTGGCATTCAAGGATAGCGACCACATGTTCTTGAGGGATTCTCCTCGATGTGGGCCAAAAAGGATTCGTAGAGTGAGTAATCATTCTCTCAGGTCTTTTGGGCCCTTTGAGGTGTTGGGGTGAGTATGATAGGTGGCATATCAGTTGGAATTTCCACCACAGTTGGATAAGATACAAAACATATTCTACATCTCTCATATTCTTTGGTATCTTCATGATGACTCCCAAGTCATTGACTGTGGAGATTAGGATATTGAGGATGACGTGATGTTCGTAGATAGACCAATATAGATCTAGGATTATCATAATAATGAACTATGTAGATGGACCATTTCATTGATTTGTGTGATATATAGGCATGATAGCCTAGAGGATGGTACTTGGGAGTGAGATGCATAGATGCGTTCCTATTACCTAGATTTGTGTTTGAGTTTTTCTTTTCTTTGTTTTTAGTTATGATGTGATGTTTGGACCTTATTTTATGAGATGATCTATTTTACTTGGTTTTTTATTTCTGTGGTGTGATATTTTTCTATCATATGAAAAGTGGAGGATCTGATTCTATATTAAGACACATTAACTATGTTGTGATTAAACCCATGTGGGTGAGTCAGTACCACCCTGACCAGATAGTTTCTTGAAACAGTGGTTGATATGGTTGTGAAGTGGTTTTTCTGTAGTGTGGTTATGTGAGAGGAGGTGTCCTATGGTAATGTGGGGTGTTTTTTTTGGTATTTTGGGTTTTCATTTTTGGCTAGTGATAGTGTTTGAGTTATGAAGATATCCTTAAGAGGGGTATCATCAGGTGGTTTTTCGAACCCCTTTCCATCAGTTATAATAGATTATGTGAGCCTTGAAACTTTTCAACCAATACAAAACTAGGATTATATAATAAAAATACATCTCAATCATAAATAATTACCAAATTTATTTTGATCCGTCAATAGTTATAAAAAATTTATTACATATAATGTCACAACATTCTATTCGATCAATAGGTGTTTGGAGTGTCAAAATAGAAGGAAACATATCAACAATCATACCTATAATATCTACACCATGGGAAGAAATAAAAAAATGAGATAAACCCATATAATTTTTTTTGTAAAGGTAGAATTCAACAGAATCATACCTCTCACTTTCGGTTGTGAAGAGTGATCATCCAAAATAACTTTATCATCTCAAAATAACTTTTTACCCAAATATAATTGTTATTTATTTCACTAGTGAGATTTCAATTATTTTGGAGTCATTATATTCCTTGAATCACCGTGTATAGATCTGTTTTTTTAAGATAACTATTCTACGAAACTCTTCCCATCGATGAATATGACATCGGAAAAATAAGAGATGTTTCATAAACACCAGACCTTAGAGAACCATGACAATAACATTCAAGATGGCCTATCTATTTTCAATTATGTAATGCTCTCAGTGGTTCCATACAATCCTGATTGATGTGATAGAAAATACACATCGGAACCATCCAAATTTACTCTTGGGTTTTGGAGGAAGATTCTCTAATCCAATTATATAATTTTGATTCATAATCTCACCTTTTAAAGAGGTTTTCCCCTTCTTCTTATTCCAAGTATTAGTGTTCCCACAATTTCCCATAAATATAAACATTCTCCCTCCACCTGTAGCTCCTAATATGTTCCTTTCAATGACTATCTCTCTATTGGGCATCTCTGTATAATCCATTATAAAGAGTATAACAATCTTCAAGTGAATTTATTTCCATAGCCCTGATTCAGAAAATGTGTTCCATTATGGATGAAAAAGTAGAAACTTTAGGTTAAAAAATGAACTAAATTCATAATTTTAGTCACATACTCTTTTAATGAGATAATATCCTACTTATATTTGAAATTCTATTTCATTATAGAAATACTAAACATGTGAGGATATAATTTTTTGTAGAAAAAGTCTTAAAAATACTCCCATGCAATGAATTTTTCCAATATAGCCTAAAATGATAGATCCCACATGTGTCAATGATATTCTAGAAAATACATTGCTAACATGAATTTCAGATATTTTGGCATGCTAATGAAATCAATTTTTTGAATTATTTTATTCAATCGCACCTCTTCTTTCTCTGTTTCCAAATCACCCCCAAAAGATGAGAGGATTAAGCTTTTGGAACTCAATAGAATGATCTAATTGACATGATTTATCCATTATGTTATCTTTATCCAATACATGAAATGCATGGAAAATAATCTGAACCAACTATTGGTTCACATGTGTCTCAGGTGCAACCACATTCTCAGCATCTTCTTTTGGTTGGTTTCTTCAGTGCCTAACTTAAGCTATTTTATATAACAAACAAAATTCCATTAGACTCACTATAAAAACTGATGCTTTAGAAATTTAAATTTATAAAAATTAACACATATCAGAATATCACTTTAAAAAAATCATCATTTCTCACTTTCAAATTTTTTTTAAAATTCCACCATGCTTTTGAAAATTAAACAATTTTTGACATACCACTACCATGCCTTATCAAAATATGACATTTAAAAAATATTCCAACATTTTTCAAAAATGGAAAACCA
The DNA here is from genome assembly GCA_963277665.1 of Viscum album. Taxonomy (NCBI): domain Eukaryota; kingdom Viridiplantae; phylum Streptophyta; class Magnoliopsida; order Santalales; family Viscaceae; genus Viscum; species Viscum album. The sequence goes on from OY728152.1 coordinate 1,889,081,418, forward strand.
CTATATTATAAATGATAACAATGTAATAAAACTCATAGTATAAAATACCCAAGTAAACCATATCAAAGTACCTAGATAAAACCAAAAACAATAACAATATATATTAGAATTAAAAACCAACCAAACTTGAAGACTCCAAAGACACCATAACAAAAACTCCCAACATGATCCATGAACTCACTCTACATTCCATGCCCAAGTATCTTGAATGATATCTAAATAACTTAGACAATTTTACGTTACCTATATCTTGATAAAAGATAGCAACAAAGACACCAAAGTTCCCAAGAAGGGGTTGAGTAGTGAAAATCATAAGATTTTTCATAAATGAATTCCCTACTAAATCAACTAGGATAGAGCATGTTAGACAATTAGTTTTCTATATAATTTTTTTTTACAGATTATATTAAAATATAAAACCATTCCCATACATATTTTTCCCAAACCAAATCCATTTCCATGGAATGATACCAAACAACTTTAAAACTATTTCCCAACATTACTTTTTGACATACCCCATTCTAATATACATATCCACACATGCATTCCCATGTGATTGTTACATACTCATGACATGACACTCTTCAATCTACCAAGTCACCGAAAGGTAAAAATACACCAATTTCTTAATGAAACACTCTCCTTCCACAGGGTTATATCAATGAAAATGAATACATGCCGACCTATGATGCCACAACTATGCCAAATCAACCATTTTAAGAGACATAAATAAATCATTTTCTTTTATAGAGACCATTTACATCAAGAAATTTCAAGTAACTTCAATAAAAAATCCCATTAGTGAAACCATTTTCCATGAATCAAACAACATCATATTTAAAAATCATCATTTTAAAACCATGAAACAAATCACTTTATATAAAAACCAATATCTTTACAATCCATCACTAGATAGTGTTTCTTTGAATATTTTCAAATAAATTTCACAATAAATTTAATGAAATTCAATCAATTTGAAACCAATCCCTCAAAATATAAGTAAATGAGTCGAGATTGAATCCAACTACATCAGAAATTATGGTGGAAATAAAGAAAGACAAAAAATATTCAACAAAACTGGGTTGAAACTCTATAACCTACCTTATATACAATTCCTCAACATCAACATAGCCATATATCAACATTATTTTCATCAAAAAACATAGATCCATCCCAAAATGATTGGATTTATCATTACAATAGAGGGGATAAGAATAATCTAAGGGAGAAAAAAATACAAGAATAGAAACATACATTGAAAATCGAGCCTCCAACACATAAGGAATCCCCAACAGATCTCTCATGGATCAAGAGGAATGGTCTACACAACCATTGGTAAGAGAGAATTCATGTTAGGGGAAAACTATGAAAAATGATCCATTTAGGAGAAAAAATGAATCATATCGACAATTTTTTGATCTAATTATTGCCATACACAGTTAGGGAATATAGTTAAGAAAAACATGCGTTAACCATGAAAATGCCTCTATCCCCAAATGCACAGTTTATCCAAAGTGGCTGCACAGTTTGACCAAACTGTGTGCCTAATAGTGTGCCTATCCAGAGCCCACTACCTCACATTTCATGGCTTTTTATTAATTTCAAGTTTTTCACTAACTGTGTCCAAAATTTTCAACTTTATAAAATCCCCAATATGATTCAAAAAGATCTCCAAACCTTCCCAAACTTCCCCCAAACCCTTTACATCAATATAATACATGATGAAGGAGTTGATTAAAACCAATGGTTCTATAATTTGATTTCAATCTAAACTAGGATACATAGGATACCATTTTAATGACGAAGTGTAAATGGGAATCCACCTCAGTGTATGCCTTCCCATGTCTCTGACATTATAACCAAGGAGACCCAATCACTATCATGGGCGGACCTAGCTGCATCATCCACTAGTGGATTGAGAAGTTAAATAAACTATAATGAATCTGATTCCTTTTATAACTATCATACATAGTACGTATTCCTAAGGCACGATCTCAAATGATAATCCACCTTAGTGGAAGTCCATTTATGTATCAGACATTCCAACCATCGGGACCCAATCACTCCCATGGGATGATCATTATTTCTCATTCATCAAAATATTAAGATGGAAACCATAGTGTGTAATCCCCAATCAACTAATCAAAAATGAATATTATTCCTAACAAAACCATTATACATATGATGCCTTCCTAAGGCTAAGATCCCTATGAAACATCCAAAGGGATTCCCTAGCACATATGTCATACAGAGAGGATAATTAATTTCTATCCCTTTTTTTTATCAAACTAAGAATGAATCAGATGATATTATATTGTTACAATGATCTTATCATTTATATCGTAAATCTCCACCATCCAAGGAAACCTCATTTTGTAAGCCCCGTTTTTTTGGAAGGATATGACTACCCCCATATAAGGAAATCTACCTTAGGGAATGTCCCAAGGGCATGAATGAACTACGATGACTTGGATTCATACTATAACCTAGATATAAAGGATGCCTATTTGTGGATATATCTTGATACTTGATGATTGTTTTCTCTCATATATGTCCTTTACACATGAAATTAAACTGTATGTTCTTAACAAACTACATGGGTTTTGATTCCTATTATGAGTAGGGTATGTATGGTACCTTACAATAGATCAATACGATCTTCAAAATATTAATTAACACCATAGAATATAATAAACCCTAGAGTTACTAGTTATATGGTTTTAAAATATAAGTAGCTACCCATTAAGAGAAAATGTATGAAGAACCTAAGATACATATAGATGGACTCGTTAATAGGACCTATTTTTCACATGGAAGGATTTGATACATTATTTTCTTGTTAGGGTATCCAGTCCCATATAGGTATTGCAAATAGATTCTAAAACAAATCTTAAATCCATAAGAGAGTCCTATAGTAATAAAACCCCCCCCAATGGGTGTGATGAGACCAACCACCGATTTTGTAGACCAATGTGATTTTCAATGTGTCATTGGGTTAGAAACCCCAGTTGACTACCTGGCCATGGAAAGTATGCCTACACCATTTTACAGTTATGGGAACCGTTTTATGTTTCTATGAAAGATAATAATGAGTGGTAAACACAATGTGAATGACTATATATTCATAATACTCCTATAATCAAACTGTCAGACCATTTTATTCTCACTCCATGGGTGATCAACATATCTGTTCCTGATGAAATAATAATGGTGAACCCGAAATAAAATCATTTAAATATGAAATATTCCTTATAAGATAAAAATGGTTAATATTATAATTCTCAATGGACCATTTTGTTCCTACCGTATAGGTGATATTTCGAATGAAACAAAAATAGTGAACCTGATATGAATGATTGTATATACATCAAACTCCCAAAAATAAAATCGTCGAACAATTTTATTGTCGCCACGAGGGTGATTAGAATATATTTTAATGATGAAAATAAAACATTGAAATGGACATGAAATAATTTAACAAAGTCATCTTAATTATAGGATAAAAAGGGTGGACTATCCAGTACTCACTGGACCATTTTGGTCCTACAATTTAGGTGATCTTTGGAACTAAACAAAAAGGTTGAACCTGAAATGAATGATTCTATAGACATAAGACCCCCATAATCAAATTGTGAGATCATTTTTTTCTCACCACATGGATGATCAATATATCTTATTCTGATGATAAAAAAATAGTGAACCTGATGTAAAATCATTTAACTATGACATCGTGTTTACAAGATAAAAGGTTAGACTTTCCAGTTCTCATCATATCATTTTTTCCATACTATTCATCTGATATTTTGAACCAAAAAATGGTGAACCCAATGTGAAATCATTTAACTAAGCCATATTATTTATAGGGTAAAAGGGAAGATTTTCCAGTTACCCATGGTCCATTTTTTTTATACTATGTGGGTGTATTTCAATCAAAAAAATGGTGAAACCAACCTGAATATATAAAATAGAAAAATTATTGGTTACTATACAAAAACCCATTTTGTTTTTCATATATTATGTATATAAAAAATGATGGACCTAGAATGAGTCTTTTAAATGAAAAAAATGACCGGTTGACCCTATATAGTAAGAGGTTCTCCAAAAAAAAGTACATCCTTAATTGGAAAAGTCTACAAGATTAGAATGGTTGGACCATGAATATGAAAGGATAATTGTGCTACATGAACATATCTAATTGAACAAATATCATGCTTGAAATATTTTATTGATTGATGACTGTGTTCCTTATTGTTTTTATGAATGTAGATGTTTCTCTCAGAAACAACACCCCGACCCAAGACGGTGTCTTCATCGAGTGGAAATTATGGTAAATCTGTTATAACTATAACCCCTTTGGGTCTCAGAATGTCCTCACCCTCTCGACACCTTCAATTACGTGTGAATAATGCAATAGTCTGGGAACAATGTTGATATGGTACCATCATAACCCATGATACTTCCCATGGGGGTCTCAAAATTCTAAAACTGATAAGTCTACATCATCCAAAGAAAGCTGCAATAAATCCAATTGCAATCGTTCCCACCAGTAACCTCTATGGAATCGTATCCCTAGAGAACGACAATCACCACCTTTAGTATATGATGAAGGTGGATCAAGGAGTCACCTATGGATCCTTTTTGGTTCATGAGACACCGAAGAGGGATCCTATCAACCACCATCAGTAGTTACATCACATCAGTTCCCCTCATTTCCCTGATGAGGGAACCAACCAACACACTTTGACTTCTTACACCCATGAACAATAAAAAGGAATGATTCATTGGTTGTGGAAAGATATGGATAACCAAGATTTCACTCATATTATTGCTGCCACTAAATAATCCTACTAGCATATTATGGTTGTATCCATTGAGAAAGCTCCTACCATTAGTCTCTTGGAAAATTTCTATGGGAATATTCTTGCAGCAATCATGGGGGAGGTGAATATATTTAACACCATGTAGAAATCCCATCAGAATATTCCAATGGAACAATGAGGAAAGAAGTGGGCTCATATCCATTCATAAATTGATTATATCTCCTAGTATATAGTGGATATAGAAAATGTACATAGTTAAATTCTTATGAACACTTTCCTAAAGTGTCAATATATCCAAAAATTAGATGAATAACTCCATAAGTATATTACAAAACTGGTATAGATAGAGGTACATACACATATTACTATCCCTATAGCCAGGGATACAAAACACTCACATCATCATGAACAATAGGTTTCTATAGAGAATGTGAACATTCTTTCTCCTATTCTAGTGGATTTTCAATATATTCTAGTTAAGGGAGAGGCACAATACCATGATCATATTCCCATTCCAACCAGGGATCATCATGTGAGAGCACCACATGCCTTGAGATAAAGGCATGTTTATGTTGAAAAATACCAGAAAAATATTCCTAAGGACCAAGATCTTGTCAAATCCCAGTTCTAGCGAGGTCAAACCAAATAAGAGTGGCATATTTTTCAGGACATGCTCGTATTCATGTTGAAAATAAAGAATTCATACAAAAAAGTTTCAAGATCATGATTATATCATTATTCTAACTGAGGCCTACTATTTGAGAGTGACACATACCTTAGGATAGCTTCATATTATTGTTAGTGAAGCTACTGGGAATATTCTTGTAGATCACAATATCTAAGTTCATATCCATACTTATTATTAGGAATGAATACATCAACAAAATTTATAGGCTATATAATAGGAGGCTTATATCCCTCCTCTGATTTCAGAGGTCCATCGACATATTTTGATGGGGAATTCATATTTAATCTTGGATCATATTCCTGTTCTAACTAGGTATAACCATGTAAGAGTAGAACATGCTTGAAGATAGGCTCATATTAATATTGAAAGAGACTAGTGAAAAACTCCAAAGGCTTATGATTCGGCTCAATATTCATTATGGAAAAGCTTCCTCAAGTAATAATGACACATGAATCAAGACAGAATCATATTACCGATAGAGAAGATGATATGAATACTCTAACAAATTCATAGCAGTAGGATAATACTCTCACAACACAAGATGGTTATCAAAATTTTTCAGAAAACATCATACAAAAGTTTCATATCCATACACAATCAAAAAAAGGAATGTAAGTTTATTCCTTATATGATGTAGAATGAGGATCATACCACAAATCATCTCAATGATCTTTTTAATTAGGTTGTTGAAGACACATTATCAACTCCCCAAGGGTCAGTTGAATCTTCAAATGAATTATAATATGATCATTACAATGATAGTCCTTATTGTTGTCTAGAGATGGATTATAAGGACTCCACTCCTGGTATCCACCATGGTCAACCTACCAATGTTGATAACTTCCATAGATAAGGAAATAATCCCATTTCCCAAACACCTCCATATAGAGAGGTTCTAAACACTCTTATGCCTTTTTTATAGAGAGGTTATTGAAGCATCTGGGTATACTGTATATAGTTCTTCCTAAACATCCATTAACACTCTACTCCATTTACCATGTGACCCCAAGAAGCACCTATGGTGGTCCGGATAGACTGAGGAATGTAAGCTTGATCAAGATGAGGTTTATAATGATATTTGGATATAGTTATCCAGAAAAAACCTCCCCACCATATTATGCTCCCTTTCCACTTATGACAATGAGATACCCGATGATCTTGAGAAGGAGATAATTCCTTATATATACCAAAATATGTGGGAAAATCATATGTAAAAAAAGGATAGACACATACCTTATCCAAGATATGAGGTTCACTATCATACCATCAAGACACTCTATTATGAGAAAGACCTATCTATTATTTCCATGACTCGAGACTAAAAATTGGAAAAGAAAAGTGTAAACATACATTACACTTTCCACCATTGCAACAAAAATCATTTTCATGTAATCATTGAATCCTCTTCATGTATCTATATTTGAGGATATAGACTGTATGGAGAATTACACTTCACTGTAGCCCACGAATAATATAACACACCATAAAAGATATCCGATAATGTCATAGCCTCAAAAAAATTAGGTGACCGAGTAACCCATGATCTCGTTGGTCACTACAATAGAATTCCACACTTTAATGTTATCAAGAAATCCCAAATGGAGGGTGGAGGAAACCAATAGGTCTTTGAAATAGTCCCCTTATGGAAATGAGAACAAATTTCATACAGGAAAAATGAAGCCACGATCAAATAGAAAACATCATGTAAAGAATGACTCCCATCATGGGATACCCTTTCACCAAGATCATAAAAGAACACAACTACCCTGAATTGAGTGAATTGGAGTATCAATTTATATAGTATCCATTCAAGAGTGAACCCAACCCGATGGGTAAGGGGAATATCTACCACCACCTCCACCCATCAGAGAATCAAATATTGATAAGATTTAATACATAACAACAATAGATCCAAATCAACCCCAAACCAATGGGAGAGGGACATTTTTATATCAATATCCATCACCAGGTTCATCATACTTTAAGAGGTTCATAGATAAATAAATAGAAATATCAGATCAACCCTAGCCTACTATGATGGGAGAATTTATATCTCAATGTCCATCTCAAGAATCATCAATTACTTTACTGGAATCATCAGATCCCCAATAAAAATATAAAAAAAATTCATATTGCGTCCCTCAATAGTCCCCAACCCATAGGGTTAAGGTTATATTCGTCATCATCATCACTAAATAAATAATTAGTCTTCTCCATGTTGGGAGTTAAATAACAATGGTTTACATTCCATCAATTCATCCCACTGCAAGTCGAACCTCTAATATTTGGGGCCCATTCAGAAAAAATTACTAGAAACACCATCAATGTTATTATTCACAAACCAAGATGGGAGGAATGTACGATGAAGGCAATAAATACCCATCGGGGTTGCAAGAAAAAATTTCCAATATGGCCATTGTTTTATGTAACAACCCTAAAGTAGGATGCAAAGAATCGTCATATTGTTTTAGGAGTAATGGAAAAAATACCATTTCCTGACACACCTCTTTGAATGTTATCACCATAAAAAATAGACAATAAGGATCAATATGTAGATCCAAATGGATGAAATGTGGAAAATATATCATGAGAGGATGATCTGGGGGTATCCACAAAGGCTACACAAACCTGAAACTAGAGGAGAATACAAAATATGGAACCTATGAATATTGAGTTCCCACCACTATGGTAGAACACTACCTAGGATAAAGGGAAAAAAGTGTTCATGCCCCACACATCACCCAGAAGAGCCAAAATCCTTTCCATAGAAGAACAAATAATAGAATATGATATTTAAATAAAAACTCCCAGACAAATCAATGAGGATATACTCAGGAAAAACATTACCATTGGATATCATTTTAGGATGAGATAAATATTCCTACTCCCCGAAATTAAGAATGATCCAATCCACTTATAAGAGTTTAATATGAGTGTCAAAACAGCTCTAGATCTAGGCAGCCAGTCTAGATAAATGACTAAGTAAAAAATTATCAGGACACGTCTCCATTATAGTGGAAACAACTCCATTGTTAAGGAAATAATTTAGTTTTCAATCAAACTGAGAATCAACAGGAGATGAAAATGGGGCTACCTCATCAATCCCCTCTTTCCCCTCCCTTATAAGGCTTCATCTCAACATCCCGGATTGACTCATCTTCAAATATATCCTCCAAAACATCTTCTATTTTGGACATGTGATTTTGGATAAATCGTCATTGTGGATGACATGCATAACCATTTCCCAATTAGAAGAAGAAGATGATAGGAAAAATGTTTGGCATGGTGTGGAATGAAGTTCAACAACCAGATGACTCAAAATTCCATTTATGGAAATCATTATACCCTAAGAGAACTACTTCTTAGACCCATAATAGTTCCTTCACCCATGTAGATGACATATAAAAAACCTATCTAAGGTGAACATGACCATTGGAAATAGGAAGTGATAGAAAAATAAGATTCACATTCATCTCTGAAGCGGGCTCTAAATACTGTAGATTTCTTCCCTTCAACATCTGAAGCAAGATCACCACCCCATAAAATGGAACCCCTATCATATGAAGATATCATTTTTTAATCTGATAACATGATACAATTGGTAGAACACTCTTCTATGATGAATATATCTTTGATTATTAGTTTCTTGTGCTTCACTGGGGAACATGAGACCTCATGGACATGAAAATAGGTTCTAGGGGACAAGATGGACATGGTGATATACAATATTTTGGTCAAATACCTAAAATGACATATTTAGAGTTAAGACTCATGGAAAATCACTCCATAAATCCCAAAAGTGATATTGTGGTGTCCTAAAACCCTATAATGGTCATCCATACCCATTCATATAGCATGACCAACTAGCAAGAGTGAGATTGTCTAATCATCCCCGACAATGAGGAGGGTTGGTGTGACCTTTTAAAATTATAGTAGATGGTCCCCCAACCTCTGAACAAGAACCAAAACCATCTACCTCAAAAACCTCATCCCTTAAATCCTCTAATAATGATCAATCCCACCTTGGGAAGAACCGGCCTCTGACAAAATATATGAAATTATAAATTAGTTGGATGTTTTACCAGCCAAGATCTCAACCATGGATGAACTCCATATTTCAAAATAAATTTTAGGGGATCTTTTTGAAGCCCTCAAAATTCCATAGAAATTAATGAAAGAAGTGTCTGTTATTTAAGTTTATCGAGTAGAGACCATGTCATCAGAATTACATATCGCTATCTCTTTTATATAGCAGGATAAAAAAGAAGTCATCTTGGGACACATCATACCCATATACGTTTCTGGGAAAATCAATAATGTCAATATCCAAAGGAATTTTTATTTGAATTCATATGGGATCAACCTCATTCTGATATTTACTATTTAATGTTTGGTATATAAATAAGTGTACTTATCTCCCACAATGAAAACCATTCAATGGTATGATAAATTTGATCAAATACTTATTATGAAGATCATTATCAAGGATCTGTTTTGTGATCTCACATATAACATTGAGTTTATTTTTATTCATTAAAAATCCACATACAATTTCTTTCTCAGAAGTCCCTAGCTCCACATACAAGTTTCTAAACAATAAACATTCCATTAGTGTTTGAAATACCCCATTGATGGAACGGTTAAAATAATACATGGTGATAGTTTCCTCTTTCAGACATGAAGAGACACCTATTTTGAGGTAGGTTTCTATAAAAGGAATAGAAAAAAACCTATGCTGGATGAAAATATATATGTTTCGTCCACGAATGGTTTGGGGTCTTCACCTGTGAATCTCTAGAGTATGTTAAATAGTGATTATGTGCTACCCATAAATATGATTAAGGAAATAGACCTAATATAAAATGTCCAAGCCCCTTTTGTCCACAATGATAGTGTAAAAGAAAATAATCTACAGAATCTCTCTATAATGACGCTAGTAGTACGTGATGATAATATCATTTATAATGGCCTCTTTCACCATGAAAATGATATAGATGCCCTTATATTTCCAAAATTGTATAAAAATGAATCCACAGACTCATAGGTGGAATAAGAAGGGGATTGTGACATCCCGGACCTGGCTGCCCCTCAACCTGAGCCCTGAGCCGGGTTGGCCACATGACCCCTGGCTCATCTCCCCATATTCCAGGGGCTTCCGACTAGCAGTGGGGGTGTAATGGTAAGTCAGTGGGGAAACTGTACCCCCATGTCAAAGTACACAATGGTATAACAACAAGTAATTAAATAGTGAAATCACAACCAATGTATAAACATGAGAAAAAGGGAATCATACGAACCAAACAACAAAAGTAAAAAAACCATGAAAAATATACCAAAGTCACATAGGTAGTGTCTGATACATAATGGATTCATGGAATGATGATACAATGGGAATAGATGGAAAAAATGATATTCAGTAATACAAAAATGAACAAAGAACAAAAGTAGTCCACGAGCATCTCTAGACAAGCTTGGTCCTCTGCTCTGGAACTCCCGTTAGAACATATGTGTATCAACAACCTGAAGAAGGGCCCTTTCCACTACTAGTACCTACCACATCAAAGTCTGCACGGTGCCAACGGCCTCCCGGGTAGGGTGTGAGACAATTCTTATAAGGACACCACCAACAATGTCTACGTGTATTCTATATAGGTATCGTAAGATAAACAATGTGTAGTAAACTATAAGTATGTAAAGTAATGTAATAAACAACCCTCCCACTCATGTTCTAGAAGGACACATGGAAGGTCTACCTGCTTTAGTAGATGGCTGGTGAAATATAGGTTTTTTAATGGTAATATTAAATGAAGAATAAATGTGGAGTTGAGTAAATTTTTTATATTGAAGTTAATGAAGAATTTAATTAACTAAGGTGAAATATAGGTTTTTAATTATATTTATGGTTAAAAATATTTTAATTAATCGCTATTAAGAAGGGTTTTATTTAATTAATTCTTGTAGAGATAAATAAATTAAATAAATGTGTTATAGTTTTTATTTAATTACATTACCTTGGATAGAATATAATTATTTTTATGTATTAATGATGTATTAGTTTTTACCTAATAGGGGTGTAAAATAATTATTTATTTGAATAATATAATAATAATAATTATTTTTATTTTTATTATATTAAATATATTAATTTAATAGGGTAGTATTTATATGGTTGAGAGGGGTGATTGAAAGGAGGAGCTGCACTGCATGAGCAGTGCAACCCACACCATGCCTCCCATGAGGCATGCTACACAAATTCAATTGGGATCCTCTCCGCATATCGAATCCTTCTGGTGTCTTCATGAGTCATTTCTGCCTCATCAAGGTGATTTCATCTGGATATATTTCATGTTTCTCATTAAGATTTTGGCTACTCCATCCCCATATTTTCTGAACTGAAACCCTAAATAAATTGATTAATTTGGTTTCCTTGTTTCTTCAGTTCTAGGGTTGTGCAAATGGATCCTATAGAACTGTTGGTTAATTTTCCAGCTATCGCCACCAATGGAGAAGTGTTTAGGGTAAGTTTTGATTCCTCAACACCATATTCGGGTAAGGGTTTAAACCTGTTATTTGGTTTTGCACCTTATTTTTTTGATACTTATGTTGATATTGTATTTTGGTTAAAATTTTAGGTGTGAATTGGTTCCTATCATATATTTATAGGTATCGGTTAATGGTGTGTTTGTGTTTCTATGTGCCAATAGAAATATGTTTCCACAAAGTAAATCAAAGGGATGAATAGTCAATCTGGATCCACCATGAGGTAGGATCATTTTTCAAATCCTCAACTTTAATAAATTCATTAATAAAATGATTGTTACACTTTTGTGGGTATTTTAATTATACAGTGAAGTATTTATATTGAATTCCATTGAAATGGGAATTTAGTAAGTTTGATTAAATTGCTAAATGTGATATGTGATATATTGATGAACAACTTTTGATTTTATTAAATGATGTTGACCATGTGAGATAAAATATAACAAGATAATGTATTGGTTTTAAACATGTATTGTTGAATTAGTAAAAGTGATACGATAAAATAATTAAATAATGGGATAGATTATATTTTTTAAATAAAATTAATTAATGGGGTGATTCTTTTTTTCTTAATTAATGAAACTGATGTTGAATTAATTATGTGAAATTATAGTGACATATTTAAATAATACATTTTTGAAATTAAATATGGGGAGGTGAGATTTAGAATGAGATAATTAATTTTCAGAAAATTAATTATGGGATGTCTTTTTTTCGTTGAATAATTTATGGAAGGAATAATTAATGGTAATATGCAATTAATTAATTATTGTGATAACTAATAGATTTAGTATATTTAATTATTTGATTGTATTATTAGGGTAATTTTGATTGTTGTTTGGTGATTTCATTATCATGTTTTCAGACATGAGATTGGGATAATTAATCATTGAGTTTACAATCTAGTAATTTTACTTTCCTTTAAGAATAAATAGTGGTTAATTAATTATTTATTATTGATATGTTAAATGGTTAATTGATTATAGAATTGTTCAATTTGGTATTTATGTTGTTAATTAGTTGTCGAATTAATTAACAGATTTAATTAATTAATTAATTAATTAATTAATTAATGGTTTTGGGGTGTTAAACATGACATTCTACACCAAGGATAAATATATTTGTATTATTGATAAACGGGTTGTGAGATAGGGACTGATGCTCTATGTTCTCATAGGGTTCTAGACATGGAATTCTAGTTCTAGATTGCATGTATATTTTCTTTTATCGTAGAGGGACTGATGCTCCAAATACCCATGGGTTGTGAGAAAAGTGTTGATGATCTAAATACTCATGAGGGTGTTTGACATAGAATTCTATACTTATTAATTGACATTAGACTGTGGTTCCAATTGTTTGTACATGAACTAAATTAAATTGTTAATGAAATATGGTGTAATGTAATAATTTGTGACTGAATATAGGAAATGGTTCAGACCCTGACACATCTGAGGAAGGTATTGAGATACGTGAGCCCAGTAGAACCAAAGAGCGAATCACTATGTATAGTTGATGGGATCAGATTTTGGTATTGGTTGGGAAAATAACTATTTTTAGTGGATGTACTTCGAAATAGCATATGAAATATTAAATGAAATATCTTATGACATATTATCCAAGACAAAGAACATGATTGGATTCAGTCTTTACTTTGATTTCATAGATGGCCATTAGAGCCATCTGTTGTGAGTGACTTTAATGGGGAATGTCAGTCTTAGGCAGGATATTGAGACTTAAATTATATAACGAGGTTTGAATATATGAAAAATGAAAATTAATGTGTGATGACAATTGTGTAATCATTACAAACGTATAATGAAGTTTCAAACACTAGTTGAGGGTTGAAGTAAGTACTTGGTTATATAGTTACCTGACACTGCTTACTTTCTTTGTGCATGCTTTCACATTGTTTAAATTATTTATTGAATTTTTGGATTTTGGGTACACAACAATGGTGATGGCCTACTAAGATGTATATCTCACATTCTACTTAGCCTACCATTGCACTAGGGTGCCCGTGTAGACCTTTATTGTGTTTAGGACTGTGGACCTTGTAACTTGCTTGTTTTTGTATTCTTGTACCTAGAGATAGGAGAAAAGGACTAATTTGGAGCTCAGGATGCTTGTGGATTTTTCTCTTGGGGCTATTGATTCATTGTTTATTTATTTCTTTATTGATATATAAAGCATGATTTATTGTTTATTTCTTTCATTGTTGTATGATCATAACATGCATGAAATATATATCATTGGCGTTGGCCATTTTGTTTTATACCCGATTTATAAAATTATATTTTATGTTGCATTATCATTATTCACACTGATTCCACATTTTCCTAATATTTTCCACTGATTTTACTCTAATAAGAGGGTATAGTCTCCCAACAGACTATCCTTAGATGCTTTTTGTTAGTTGAAAGCCTATGGTATACGAGAGATGTGCTTGAGGTCATATGGCGACCATTATAACCACCAGTTCTGGGGTGAGCTAGGTTGGAATGTTACAAAGTGGTATCAAAGTTTTCTTTTCCACTGTCATAAAATTTTTGGGTTGGTAGATAGGAGACTAGGAATGTCTAAATGCTTGGGTTAATATCCATTCCTGGGATTGATTAGCCCATGTATGGTAAATGACCAAGTGGCCAGGGATGTGATTTTATATTTATACTATTCATTGTTACAATTGATATGATTTCACCTTTGAGTGACTTGTATATTTTCCTCTACTTATTATATTTTATAATTTTGAAAATAATTTTCCTGGACGGATAAGGCAAGAAATTTACATACATACATCATCACAGACACATAGAGATTCACATTCAATTAATAAATGCCATTCCATTTAGTTACATTAGTAGTATGTGAGCTATGATGGATTGTGTGCCATAAATATGTGATATGCCACCTACTTATGTAAAATGCCTTTTTAAATAGCATATTTTGGTGACAGATTTATCCAACTTGGGTTTTTATATTCCATGTTGCATTTATGATTTTCATGTTTTATAATTGTTCCATGATTCTATGTTAAAACATTCTATATTGTTACTTCTTATGATAACATTATAGAGATGTTTTGATGTGTGAAAGAAATTTTAATGTTAAAATTTTAAATGAAAGTTGATTGTGATAAAAGGGATCCAAATTCCAGTGATAAGGTGTTTGGTCACCTTATCAATTGATATATTTCCACCCAAGTGTTTTAACCTTATATAACCATAGTATATTTGAAAATGGTTATTAATGTAAAACTGTAGATTTTTTATTGAAACGAACTGTTGTTGGGTTTCTTTTTGAAGAACCCATATTCAATAAATGGGACCCTCAGTGGTCACTTTTCATTTGTAAAAGGAATTTATATGCTAAATTGCCTATTTATATTTTGAAAAAACTAAAATTTAAATGATTAAGCTGGATGTTTGTGATAACATGAATATTTTTCTGTAGGGAATTTTTTTGATAAAAAAGTGACTTGTTTTGAGAAATTACAAGTGGGTTAGTTGATATCCATTACAAATTTTAAAGGCTGAGAAGAATTATTTAAAAGGATAAAATGAAAAGAAGGTTTTTCAACCCCATGATTTTGGTTTTGTGTGACCAAGAGAGAGGGTCGACGTTTATGTTTTGAATGGGGTTATCTCGTGGTATGTAGTACCCTTAAAATGTTTTAGGTGTTAAGGTATGTTTTTCCCACTAATCGGGATGACTTTTCAGGACAATAGTGTTTTTACATGCCAATAGGTTTATGTTACGGCTTTTATAATCAATGTTTGATGTAGTGATCCTGGTTCGAGGAAAGCCACACACGTGCATTAAAGTGTTGTGAAATAGCACACTAGTGAGCAGTAGATCTTTTCCTATAATGATGTGGACAATCATAATGAGGGTAACGACACAAGTGTAATCATTGAATGAACACAAATTCTATTGATGGTATAGGCATTGAGGTTTGGTTGATGATGCGTCAGTAGGAGAGGCTGAGGTTTTAGTATAAAGAGTCAACCAGTGATATTATGACTGATCTTTTTGAGGCCTTGGTTTTCTCTTAGTGTGCTCTTTTAAAAGAGAACAACATGTCCCATATCTTTACCTTCTCATGGAGACACTAATATAGTGTTGGTCTTATGTCGTGCTAATGTTTTAAATGTTGTTGGGCTTAGGAGTTGTTGTTATTTGGGTTATACGTGGCATGTGTGGTTTCATTAGGCCATGCCTTTTTCATATTGGGGAATATTAGTTTTATAAATAGACTTACAATGGATTGAATTGGTAATTCCAATAGAGGTTGGTTAAGGACTTCAATGTACATGTGGTTTGAGATGTAATAATTTTAAAATGCACATCGCCAGTTTAAGGGTTAGAGTGTGTTTTGGGACCATATTGTATTTCAGAAAAATCATGCACCAACAGTTTCTTTTGATCGATTGAGATTTGATCTTTCTCTCTAATTAGTTCTCTATAATGGCCTCATATGTATGCTTTGTTTTAGTGAGCTTCGGCTATAGTTTTAAAGAATTTAGTAGTTGGACTTTTGTTTTTGTTAGTAGATCATTTATAATTTGGAAATGTAACTTCTTTGTTCAAATGAATCTTTTCGACCTTTGTGGGTCATAAGCTATGGCATTAGTTCCCAATAACTTCTTGCTGAAGATAAGTTTTTTAGTTGGTTAGATTGTAAATTCCCGTGTTTTTTAACTAAGTTGATGTTATGAAGGTTTTCAATATTTGTTTTCATTTTATCAATGGGTCAGTTTTTAAAACGATATCCAGAACATTATTCCGTGTTTTGGATCACATAAAGGTGTTTTTTAATTGTTTGAATACTCGAAAATTTTCATAGGTGTCCGGAGAAGTCATGGGAGCATCAAATCCTGAAAAGTCCACTATAATGGATTTGCATGGGTTGCGTACGGTTACGGTCCAACCTATGTATCTTACCTAGATAATATTTTATTTATTTTAATTAAATAATATAAAATGGGAGATTTTTGTTTAAAGAGAATATTTTGTTAATAATAATAATTTTATTTTTATTATGGTTTCATAAATTATTTTTATATAAAGATATTTTAATTGGATGAGTAATTAGGTGTAATATTTATGTCAAATTAGTGTGGCCTTTCTATATCTCAAAGAAACATTTTTTTAATGAGTACTTTCAGATTTAATGAAGATATGTTTAATTAAATTAGTAGTTTTGGAATTAATAAAGATGTGTATTTATTTTATATAGGTTTTGGGTTTTAACAAAGGTTTAATAATTAAAATAATGTGATTATTAATATTATGGTTTTTTGAGTATAAGAATAATTATTAATTATGGTTATTATTATTATTATTATGAAAAATAATATTTTTTAAATTTGGTTTTTTAATTAAATACAAGGAAAATGGGGATTTAATTAATTGGTGTAAAGTAGTGGTTTCATTTTAATAAATTGAGTTAAATGGATTTGATATAAATGATGTGTAGTGGGGATTTTTGGATTTTATCAAAGAAGCATTTTATTTGATGATAATAATAAGGATGGTTATTATTATGGAAGTTTCATTTATTTAATTTGAGGATGAAATTTATTTCATTAAATGAGATGTTGGGGGTTTCTTTTAATTAAATTAAAGATGTGATAATTTAATTAAATGACATGTCAATGGGGAGGTGAGTGTTATAAAATAATGGTAATATTAAATGATGTGTAAATGAAGAGTTGGAGTTATTATAGAATGGTAATATTAAATCGTAATATTAAATGAGGATTACATATGGAGTTGGATTTAAAATAATTTAATTCATGTTAATGAGGGATTTCATTATTTAAGGCGAAATGGATGTTTTTTAATTAAATATATGGGTACAATAATTTAATTAATATCTATGAATTTGAAGTTTTATTTAATTAATTATTGTTATGATAAATAAATTAAATAAATTATTTATAGTTTTTATTTAATTTAATTCCATTGGGGGAGAATTTAATTATTTTGACGTGTTAATGAAGTATTGGGTATTACATAATAGGGATGTAAATTAATTAATTATAAGGATAATAATAATAATAATATTTTTATTATTATTATAAATCTATTAGTTTAATAGTTTATTAATTAAATGATTGAGGGTGGTGATTGAAAGGAGGAGGTACACTGCAAGCGTAGTGTGACCCGCACCATGCCTCATATGAGTTGCGCTACAAACAATAAACTAGGCTCCTTTCCACGCATCAAATCCTTTTTGTGTCTTCACGAGTCTTGTCTTCCACACCATGGTGAGTCTATCTTGGTATGATTCAAAATTCACATCAATTGTTTGTTTATTCCATCTCCCTGTTTTCTCAGTTGAAACCCTAAGGCTTTGGATTAATTGGGTTTCCTTTCTCTCTACAGTTACAGGGTTGTGCAATGGGATCTTCTAGACTTGTTGTTCTGTTTTTTGACTACCACCGCCATGGGTTAAGCATTTAGGCTTAGTTTCGGTTCATCGCTACCATATTCATGTTTGGGTTTAAACCAATTATTAAGTTTTTCATCCAATATATTGGATGTTTATGGTGTTTTTGTGATGTGGTTAATATTTTGGGTGTGCGTGTGTTCCCACTACACTATTTATAGTAGTCAGTTAATGGTGTGTTTGTGTGACTATATGTCAATAACAATTTGTTATCGCCAAGTCAATCAAAGTGTTTCAAATTCAATATGGTTCTACCATGAGTTAGGATCATTTTTAATGTCCTCAACTTTAATAAATTCATTAATAAAATTATTTCTACACTTTTTTGGTATTCAAATTATGTAGTGAAGTATTTATATTGAATTCCATTCAAATGTTAATTTAGTTAGTTTGATTGAATTGATAAATGTGATATGTGATATGTGGATGCATGAATTTTGATGTTATTAAATGATGATTCTCTTGTGAGATAAATGAGGATATGACCATGTGTAGGTTTTAAGAAAGTATTACTGAATTGGTTAAAGTGATACGATTAAATAATTAAGTGGTGTGATAAATTATTTTTAAAAAAAATTAATTAATATGATAAGTAATATTGACTAAATTGACCTAATTAATGGTGAATTAATTATTTTCATTTATATTGATTTATTTAAATAATTAATTTTGGAAATTAAAAATGGAGAGTTGATATTTAGAATGAGATAATAACATTCTAGGAAATTATTTATGGGATGTGATTTGTTTTTTAGATTAATTAATTGAAGGATTAATTCATGGTAATGTGTACATAGTTAATTTTTGTGTTAACTAATAGATTTAGTATATTTAACTAATCAATTGGATTAGTAATGGAATAAAGATAGATGATTGGTGAATTAATAATCATGTTCTGATCAACGAATTGGGAAAATTGAACGTTAAGTTAATTATCAAGTTGACTTGCTTGTGGTTGGGAATAATTATTTGTTAAATAATTATTAACTATTGAGATGTTGAATAGTTAATTGATTATAGAATTATTTTATTAGAGATATATGTTGTTAATTAGTGGTCGAAATAATTAACCAATTTGATTATTTAATTTTTTTAATTAATTAATTAGTGGTTTTGGGGTGTTATACATGACGTTCTACACAAATGATAAATATAAATATATATATAATTGATAAATGGGTTGTGACACAGGGACTGATTCTCCAAATACTAATGGGGTGATAGACATGAAATTCTAGATCTATCTTGCTTGAAAATGTTCTTTTATGGGATAAGGACATATGCTCCAAATACCCATGGGTTGTGAGACAAGGACTGATGTTAAAAATAATAATGACGGTGTTAGAAATGGAATTCTATACCCATTAATTGATATTGGAATTTGGTTCCAATTGGTCATACATTAACTCAATTAAATGGTTAATAAAATCTTGTGTGATGTAATGATTTATGATTGAATATATGAAATGGTTCACCCCAGAGCACAACTGAGGCATGTATTGAGATACGAGTATCCTGGGGAACCCAGGAGGGAATCAATATGTATAGTGGATTAATTAATTGAAGGATTAATTCATGGAAAGGTATACTTAGTTAATTTTTGAGTTAATGAATTTATTTAGTATATTTAACTAATCAATTGGATTAGTAAGTGAATAAGGATAGTTGAATGGTGAATTAATTTTAATGTTTTGATCAACAAATTGGGAAAATTAAACATTAAGTTAATTATCAAGTTGACTTACTTTTGTTTGGGAATAATTATTTGTTAATTAATTATTAACTATTGAGATGTTGAATAGTTAATTTATTATATAATTATTTGATTAGAGATTTATTTTTTTAATTAGTGGTCGAATTAATTAATTGATTTGATTAATTAATTTTTGAATTAATTAATTAGTGGTTTTGTGGTGTTAAACATGAAGTTATACACCAATGATAAATATATATATATATATATATTATTGATAAACTGGTTGTGACACATTGAATGATTCTCCAAATACTCATGGGGAGATAGACATGGCATTCTAGATCCAGCATGCATGAAAATGTTCTTTTATGGGATAGGGAAAGATGCTACAAATACCCATGGGTTGTGATACAAGGAATGTTGTTTCATATAATCAGGATGATGTTAGACATGGAATTATATACCCATTAATTGTCATTGGAATTTGGGTTAAATTGGTCATACATTAAATGAATTAAATGGTTAATAAAACCTGGTGTGATGTAATGATTTGTTATTGAATATAGGAAATGGTTCACCCCATAGCACAACTGAGGCATGTATTGAGACACGAGTGTCTAGGGGAACCCAGGAGGGAATCACTATGTATAGTGGATGGGCATGGATTTTGATATTGGTTGGTAGAATCACTATTTTTAGTGGATGGCCTTGGACATAGTATATAAAATATTAAATAAAATATCCAATGATGCATTATCCAATACAATACACAACCATAGATTCAATCTTTACATTGATATCTAAGATGGTATTTAGAGACATCAATTGGGAGTGACTTATATGAGTAATGTTGGGATTAGGGCGTATCTCAATACGTATATAATTTAATGAGGTTTGAATATTTGATAAATGAAAATTAAAGTGTGATGACTGTTGTGTAATCATTATAAACATATAATGCAGGTTCATACACCAGCTGAGGGTTGAAGCAGGTACTTGTGTATATAGTAACATGGTAATAGTAACATTATTTTTTCATGCTTTCATATTATTTAAATTATTTATTGAATGTCTAGATTTGGGGAAGACATCGGTGGTGTTAGATTATTGAGATGTGTTTCTCAAACCCTACTCGGGCCGCCATTACACTAGGGTACTCGAGTAGACCTTTTTTGGTTCGTAAGACTATGGACCTTCTACCTTTCTTTTCATTATATTCTAGTACCTGGATATAGGATAAAAGGGCCTAGTTGGAGCTCCTAATTCTTGTGGAGTTTTCTCTTGGGGCTATTGAGTCATTGTTTATTTATTTCATTATTGAAATATAAATCACAATATATTTATTATCACTTTCATAGTTGTACAATAATAACATGGATGAAATGTATAAAATTGGCATTGGCCATTTTGTTTTAGAAAATATTTATAAAACTATTTCTTATCTTTCATTATAGTTATTCAAACTGCTTCCTCCTTTTGCTAATATTTTCTAATGTTTTTACTCTAATAATATGGTATTGTCTCCCCATTGAGTATACATAGACATTCATTTATAGTCAATATCCTCTGTCATATGGGGAGACCCTCTTGAGTTCATGTGGTGACCAGTTCAGCCATCGGTTCAGGGTTGAGCTAGGTTGGGACGTTACACATTCATTGAGAAATGGAAATTTTAATTTTTTGTACGTGTGGAGTACTATCTCCACAAAAAATAAATTTTAATTTTTTATGACCACCCTTCATGGAGGGTGCAAAAATTGGATTTAATATATAAATATGATGTTTATTAAACATTTATTCCTCTGTAAAGGTTATAATATAATTACATAAAAAGCATTACTACTTAAATACTTAAAACACTCTCTTGTTTGGGTTGGTTTTACCACCAACATGAACTATATTATAATGTTAATATCATGAATTATTTTTTAATATTTTATAATTTTATGTTCTTGTAATATAAATTTATATGATATTTTTAATTATTCTAGAATTTTTTTTGTTAATGTTTAATATATTTATTAATATACCACCCTTAAATCTTTAATCATTCAAAAATTAGTTCAAAAAAATTTCCTTTTTCATATACGGTATTCATGTATTTCACCTAAAGAAATATTAATTAAAGAATAATTTAAAAACATTGATAATTATATCTTTAATAATTTTTTAATTGTATAATTTAAACTAATAAGGGATAATAAAACCCATAACCATGATAGCTATTTGAAGCAAACAATCATATATACTACCTTTTGTTAATGAAAATAAACCATAATTGAGAAATAAATTAGTAATAGATTTTTTTAAATAATGTTTTTAAAAGATAATATACTTTAATCATGTTTTTAATTTTTTTATTAATATTATTTTCTTCTTTATTACAAAATTTCATGCATGACCAAGTAGGTGATAATAAAAGGAATGGTTTATTTGTCTCTATTTTTAATCCAAGGAAAAATGGTTGATATTATAAACCATAATATATTTTATATGGTGTATTTCCAACAATATTTTATATAATTGTAATTAATATATATCATTTCATGATATTTGAACTTACATTTCAAGATATCTCTCTTATTGTCTTTTGATTCTTTCTCAACCATTATCTTAATGGTTTTTTATTTTTATTTTTCTTCATTGAGATATGATGCATATTCAACACTTTTTTCATTTTTATGGTGTATATATTGTACATGGATTCATTTTATCTTATCTTTTCATGTAATAAAATTGATAATAAATCCAAATCATTTTATACATTTCCTTGTTTTTTCAATTTGAATGTTAATGATGATGAAAGTGTTCTTATTAACTCAAATATTTTTTCATAGATTTATAATTTTTCTTCTTGAATATAATTTGTATAAGTTAGGTTAATTCTATTAATTAGTTGTTTTATGTGTTATTTTTTATTTTTTATATGTATTTACATATTTACCAAATAAAACCCCTTTCAATATGTCTTTGTCTTCAAGAATTTTTATATCAATAATGGATTTAGTTGACTTAGTTTCTACTCATTGAGTTAATATTTTTTTCTTGAGAAAAATTATTCTATATTTGATTAAATATTCTATTTATATTTAAAAATATATTTTCACTTTTTAATCTAGGTAAAATTATGTATTCAAATGAAATATTACTCCTCTATAAAATTCCTTCGTATAAAAGTTCTTTTTTTAAAAATTGTATCTTATTTAAATATAGTGTTTCCGCAATTTCTATGTTCCTTTTTCGAAAAAAAAGGTTTCCAATATTATTTGAAAACAAAAATATTTTTTTAGTAATGTGACCATCCTATTTTTCATTACCACTTTTAAATTAGAAATATAACTACTTTTTTACAGTGTGTATTTTCTACAATAGTTATTTCAAAATAATAAAAATATTTTCTATCCTTACAAAAAAAAACATTTTATCTTCCACTCTAAATTCTCTTTTCAAATACTTTGTTTTATTTAAAATTTATATTATAGAAAATTCTATTTAAAAGTACAATTTTCCATGAAAAGAATCATTTCACCTTATTGAAACTTTTATTTCCTTTTCAAGGATCTATTATTAGATATTATTTAATAAAATTAAATGTTTTGAAGATTTTTCTCTTCACCATTTTGAAATATTTATAACTTCATATGGGATCCACTACTGAATGTTTTTTAAAAGTAAATTATATCAAATTATATCACATCTCCTTTTTGAAATTTACTTTTAAAAGTGACTACAACATCTTCTTTTATGATAATGATACTAGTTTTTTCGAAAAACTGTTATAAATTTTCTTCTATTTTCTCGTAATCTCAAAAGGATTAATTTCATTGGAATTTATTCTAAAAAATCTCCATATAAATTTTCTTATAATATATTATTTCATTGTGAATCAAAAATTGTTTTATCAATTTTTAGCATTCATAAGGTCAATTATAGTTATACCATCTTAAAATGATATTAAACCCCCTTTTAGCCATTATTTCTTAATAATGTGATGAATGATATTTTTTCAAGAGGCACACTCATATGTGAATGACTGCATATTTTTATCTTATATCACCCTTCAAAGCATTAGTAATTATTATATTTCATGACCTTAAATGGGTACATGAGATGATTATCCTGCAATAAAGTGTTCATGAAAAGATTATCCCACAAAAAAGTGTACATATAAGGCTTATCCATTGACGAAGGGTACAATAGAATATTATACTAATCCTAGGAAAGGTACATGGATGTTACGAACATACCTGAGGATACATGGATGGTAAGACCATTCCCAAGAAGGTGTGTGGATGGTTATCCTAAGCATGTTATGTGATGAATGTCTTAGTAGGCAGCCTTGACATATGATTTCTTTGATTATATTTACGAAAAACTATTTTTCAATAATCATATTCGTATGTTAGGATTCATATATTATTATTATTGTATCATGATTATTTGTGCTTATTCAATAGAACTTGTTTTTTCATTTGGGATTACAGATTTTTCATTCATGACTTATGGAAAACTCTTTTTGTTCCATGTTCTTTAGAATATAATATTTATCACATACTCATGTTTTCTCATATTCTTATGATACAACCCTTGGTTAAATATTGAAAGGTTTTCCCATAATGAGTTTTTACATCAAAATTTTCTTAGATTTCCCTTACCGAGGTTATAAAGATGAGTATATCTTATGAGAATCCTAGAAGGGATTATATTGTTGTTCTATTATGGATAAATGTTTAAAAGTTTTCTAAGATAACATACATATGTAACCAGTCCTCAAAGTCACTAAACCTTACATTCATGGAATTATGTGATTATTTTTTAGATTTAACATTTAGAAAATGTAAATTATGTAAAATAAATATAGGTTAATCTAAATTTCTATCAACATTAGTTTTGAAATATTTTTTTTGGAACCGGACCTAGGAGTGTAGGTCTGGGGAACCTCAAGTTTAAAGTGGTATCTAGTGAATATATTTGATGAAATTTATCTTTATATATAGTATTATAAATTTGGTGATGAAATTACACCTTTAGGTATCACCTCCTCACTTCTTAACCGATTAAAGGTGAGTCAATTGTCTATCTTTGATTATGGGGTTGTGTGGGATATTGTAATGACCCAAACATTTGTAAATAAAATTCCCTCCGCGATTGAATTAAATTAACGATTATGGTTATAGAAAACACATTAAATTATTTGGTTTTATTATTTCATATAATATTTTAATTATAGTAAATTATTATAAACATTGATAAAATAGTCATTTAATAGTGATTATGTGATTAGTATACATATAGGGTTATGATAAATCCAATTGATGCTGACAAAAGAAGTAGTGGAATCAACCAGTTGAATTATACCCTATGAATCCAATTTTTTGGAGATCTCTAGAGAGATACAATCACTTTGATTTTATGTTGATAAATCATATGTTTTGATTCAACAACTAAATCATGTGAAAACCCATTTATAGGAGATGTTCAAGCTCATCAAGACGGCATCCTAAAACAAGTTGGGTAAACCACCTCATGAAAATCTCACCATCATGCACCTTACCATCCTGGATTTTCTTAGTCTAATAATGGTATATTCATCAAGACCCAAATAATATGAATATGTATATTTTATAGAATAATTAATTTTTTAATTTTTTAATTTATTATTTTAATTACCATGTAAATGTTTTTTATTTTGATAAGATAAAAATTAAATTTTATTTTAGTTTAATATAAAATTTCAATTAAGATATTACTTTTTGGGGAAATATTGAATTTTAAAATATTTTTTAAAAAAATAATAAAAATAATTAATTTCTTATATATATAATTTATAATATGATCTTTATAAAGACAAATTTAATTGTTATAATGGATCAAGAACATTTATTTTTAAAAAACTAGCATTTTGTCAATAAATGCATACTATTATTTTAAAAGTTATGATTAAAATAGTTTGAAAAATATTTTGATAAAATAAATATTATTTTTAATTATCAAATCAAATTATCCAAAAGTGAATTATTTAATTTTTTGAGACATTCAAATTTTTAGGTAAAAATTAAATGCATTATAAATATACGGTTTGTATTATGAAATCATAATGACCCATAAGTGTTGTAATGAATTATATAAAAGGTATAAATGTCAAAATATATGTTTACCTTTAAAAATAATATTTTTTATGTTATTTTATTAATTTTATATATCCTTTATGAGTCCTCCAAAATATAAATTATATTTTATTATTTTAAATAAATTCATTACAAACATGACTCACTTACACATAACCAAGGGTTTTATTTTATTACCATAAGTCTACTTCCTTATAAATTTGATAAAAATACCCCTATTTAGAAAAAACAGTGGGAAAACCATGGAATTTTTTGTGGTTTTAATTACTTTATTATATAGATTCCAAAACTTATGTTTGCGAAATAATAATAAAGTCCCCTCTCATTTCCTCTATAAACCCACCTAATATACCATTTCTATTTCCTCAAGAACCTTGAATCATTTTATTAATATTACATGCTATCTGTATTGTCATCATAAGGTTTCCACAATATCTTAAAAATATAATCTCAAGATTTTTGAATCATCCACATAAGGTATGGGACCCCTGTATCTTATTTTCAATTCATGCACCTACTTTGTATTTAGCCATTCGAATATCAATTGGTTATTTTATAATAATTTTAAATAGATACCTATATAATAAAATTTATTTACTAATAATTATATATCATTTATCCCCTACCAGTATAAAATCTACATAATCCATTACTAAATTGAAATTTAGTAAGGGAATATATATTTCTTTCTTTATTCAAGAATCTTATTTCTGTAATACACTTTTTCTTCCAATTAATATTTATGGGATTTTCCTTTCAATGTCCCTATTACTACCATTATAATTGATAAGTGATTATTGAAACCATTAACAATCATTAATATATCCCATGATTCATTATGTACCCACATTACATATCTGAAATTTTCCAATAATTTTCCATGCCATGTTTTTATTCAAGAACCTATTTCTCTTATACCATTAATTCCAAAACTTTCATGTTAAATTGCATTCTTAAATATCCCTCATGCTATCCTTTTTAATTCCAAGATATTAGAGATCCATTTTTCTCTCATTTTACCATGGTATGAATCTTCATGTACCGTCATCACACTCTCAAAATGTCACTATGATTTTCCATGACCAACATTTGTGAGGTGTATACCCATACACATTTACACTAAATGGTATTCAGTTAGTTATAATTATACTAAATTAATGGGAAATTCCATTTATGTGACATAAAATCCTTAATCTTGGAGATTTTTTTGATATATGTTGTTATGTTATATGATCTATATGGTGTACTTATACAGTTACATGATATGATAATTGTGGGTGTTCCTAGATATTGCTTTAATGCATTAAGTCATTTTTTAGTCTCATGATATTCCATATATTTTGCATGCGAGGTTATCCTAGGAACATTATGTTATGTATTCATTTTTTGACATTTAATTATGCTTATGATGTCATGTTTAATGTTTTTTTCCACATTCTCATGTTGACTTTATGTTATCATGCAACATCATGCCTCTTTGTTCTTGTATATGGTTCTCACCCTTTTATGTCTCATTGAAATGCCTATTTTATAACATGAAATACATTATTCATGTTATGATTTGTTTATTACCTTACTCTTATCTATATCTAAACTCTTTTTTATATAGGTCCCTAGGTCAACACATGTAGTTTTATTTACAATGTAAATTTATAAGAATGTTGACAATGTTATGAATAATGTCGTCATACCCTCCTATTTTAAGTTATAATGTAATGTACCTAACTACCCAAAGTCTATATTTTTTGATCATTTGGGTTTTATTATGGGTATTACTATGTATTAAACTATGAATTAACTAGTAATAAAGACAAGGGTTATCAAATTTGGTATCATAGGATAGTTTAGTTATTTTTTTGTTTTTGATTAGAAAATTCTAAGAAAATACATAGGGATAATACTATGTATAAAATAGCATCCCCATGTTTTGGTAAAGTATATAGTATGTATTATCTATAAAAATATTATCATGTATTCATACTATAAATGGGTGTGGATCTAACACAAAGGTTTCTAGGGGTAATAATCTTGAAAAGGGTGCATTTAGTTAGAAATTACCATCACCCGGTGAAGTACAACTGGCCTTGCAGCACACATGGTTTTATACTCTTAAGGGATATGATTTGGTATACTCACAAGCTCATTAAAAATCATTATTAAGGGAAAAAAATGCCCATAAGGGTCTATGTTAGGAAATAAAACATGGATAATAATTATTTAATACCTTGAATTCATAAGTTAACGAAATACATGTCATTTATAAATTATCCATTTAATGTTATTGGATTCATGTTTGGGTGTTTAATTTTTTAATAGTATGAATCCATAATTTTACCTTTATTATATACAATGATCGAATATAGGAGGATCAAAGTAAGCAACCAATTCAGAGTGAAATGTGATTACTATCAAAATGAGATGATTGTCAATATGGGATCTCAGTTAAAACTTTTTTTATTATGCCAAACTAGCTATCAAAATCATGACTATAAACTAGTATACAGTTGAATTTACAAATATTTCAAAGAAGAGTAGGATTAAATATCATGTAATTTCATTTAATAAAAATGTTAAAGGATAGAAGGCCTAACTAAAATTCTACAAAAAAATGTGAAAGGAGGCACCAAAGAAAATGTCACAAAGGATCTGGGTGATGTTTTATGTGTGTAAGGATAACGAATAAACTATCCATTTTTCATATAAAAATGAATAATATGTAAGAGGAAAACTGTTTTAAATTTAAGGTACCACATACAGTTCAATGGCCTGAATTTGGAGAAGTTGGCCATTATGAAAGCCAATTCTCTTTTCTGTGGGCTGACATGTATAAATAGAATCAACAATAACTAAGACTAATGTAACAAGGGAAGTCATATACAGATATGGGTTATGATGAATGAAGTATATGTAACCTCTACATTATAATATAATATGTCCCGTTTTATTTAAATTCTTCCCATATTAGTTTAATTTTTCTAATAACACCAGGTCACCACCTAAAATGATTTAAAATCATCAAGGAAAATTACTATGATTATTATATCACATGTTAAAGTTTGTGGTAATTTTCTTCAAGAAAATATTATCAATCTACAGTAAGTTTTAATTTTTATTATACTAGTTATGGAATTTTTTATCTTCACAAATTCATCATAAATTTCTAGGATATAGAATTCACTCTCTATACTGTGAATCACCCTTAAATTATGCACAAGTTTAAGGAGGAGGATTAGTCTTATCTGGTATCATTATCTCAAGAATGTATATTATTTCCCTATGAGTAAGAATATATTTCTTAATTTATAAAGAGTATGTAAAATATAATCCTTTATTAAATTCACATATAAGGGAATACACTTTTGTGTTTCTATAATAATTTTCTTCTCTCCATCTTAATAGAGTTGTTGAGTTCACAATTCAAATTATACATAGAACAAGTTGCATTACTAGGGAATTATATCACCATAAAAATGGATATATATATATATATGGACCCTTTAAAAACAAAATCAATTAAAGGATGTACAAGACCAAACAATATGATAGAAATTCGTGGTTTCCATTGATTATCATGGTAAAATCATTAATTTTGATGAAATTTATCATGCTTTCCCAACCCTCTAACCAAGGTACTCAGAAGGGAGATTTTTTTTTGGAATAATTAATTATAGGAGAGATTCAAGGATTTAGAAAATAGGCATATCACTAAAACTATATTTATTCTACCAACAAGTGTGAAACTTTTCATGGTTTATAGTGATGATTTGAATAAGGTCTCTGACTATGTGAAAATGCAGAATAACAATGTGATAGCATATGTCTCAATGAAATAGGAATTTAGAAACAAAAATAACTAAAAAATAATATACACTTTCATATTGTAATATTCATGTTGAAAATTTAGTGACATTATCTAGTTGTATATATGTGTGAAATATATAGATCATAAGAGCGTAGAGTATATATTCACACAAAGAGTCATGAATATTAATCAGTGAAGATGGTTAGAGCTGATTATGGACTATGGATTCTCAATCCACTACCATCTTCAGAAAGAAAATAAAGTGAAATATTATCTGTATAGAAAGCACCCATAAATTTTATTATTGATGAAAATTTTTATTGATCCAACATTAATAGATTTGAAAAGGATGTGCATGGGAATCATAAAGGAAGAAAAATCATCAATCATTTCATAAATTAATAACATCATGTATGGCCTAATATCTCTGCGAAAGTGCAAGCTGGTAAGAAACTGGTCTGATTCTCTTCATCACCTCAAAGGTTCCTACAAACCTTGGTGAAAGATTACTCTACTTCTGTATACATCTTTGCCCCAACCTGGGTAAGTCCATCAAGAAAACCCGGTTCCCAACCATGAACTCAAGAGGACGCAGGTGCGTGTTTGCATTGGACTACTGTATAGACTGAGCTATCTAAATATGCTTTCTAATAATATGTATCTTCTATGTAGTATACTACACACGACATGTCCCTAGAACCGCTACCTCCCCTACTTCAAGCCCACACAAAGGCATGCGACAAGGCCTACAATATAAGTCTTCATAGGGTGCCATCTCAATGGTATCTAGGAAGCTATTGCAATAGCTGAACTCGAAAAGAGGAATGATTTTCTCCTGTGAACCTCCAAAACCTAGAGCACATGCACATAACATATCCTCTAGTACCTGTATAGTCTTCTCGGTTTTTCCGTCAGTCTACGGGTGATAGGACGTGCTCAAAAGTACCTATGCACCCAAGGCCTTCTGTAAACCCTGCCTGAAATGAGATGTAAAATGAGGATCTCTATCTAAGACAACAGAATGATGTGCTACATGAAGGCACAATATTTACTTGACATACAGTCTTCCCAATTCATCAATTGTGATGGTATCCCACATAGGTAAAAAATGTGTTACCTTCATCCAACAGTCGATGATAACCCATACTGCATCATATCCACGAGGTGACCTGGGTAAAATGGTTACAAAGTTCATAGAAACATCGTCCCATTTCTACTCCATAATGGACAATGGCTACAAAAGACCTGTTGAACGATGATGTTCCTCCTTCACCTGCTAACTGGTGGCACAACACGTGATAAAACTGGCTATCTCCCTCTTCATTTTAGGATAGTATTAATATCATCGCAAGTAATGATACATTTTTTGTGATGCCTGGGTGAACTGCCCATGCTGAGGTGTGGAAATCCCTCATCAGATCCTCTCTGATGACTTTTAGGACCCACACACACCCACAGAACAACAAAGTATCACCTTTATCCATGGTCTAATCTGTAAAGGCATCACCAGTGACACTTTATCTTAGAACAAGGCATTTCAGATCTGATAACTATCTTGCCCTCACATGTTCCAAAAGAGTAGATGTCACCGCTAAGGCTGAGAGAACATTCTAACCTTGTCACTCCTGAACCTCAACATGCATCTCTGAAAATAGGGCTATCAATGTCCACTCCACATTATATTCCCAAACCACTTGTGACTGAGTTTTCGAACTCAGTGCATCAGCTACTGAATTTCCTTTCCCAGGAGTGCAGGCCAGTTCAAAATCAAAGGATTGCAGGTACTCGACCCACCTGTGTTTCTAGAGATTTAGATCCCACTGAGTGAATATATATTTGAGGCTTTTGTGGTCAGTGAATACCACAAAATTCTCTCCCAACAAATAGTGTCTCCAACAGTGTAGGGCATGTACAACCCCTGCGAGCTCAAGTTCATGCGTTGGATAATTCCATTAATGAGGCTTTAACTGATAAAAACCATACGCAATGGCTCGCTAATCCTACATCAAGAGAGCTTGAATCCCAATACATAATGCATCACAATAGACCGTAGAATCTATGCATGGCTCCGGCAAGATCAGTATCGATGCTCAGGTTATTCTGCCCTTCAGTTCCTGAAAAGTTACTTCATAAGGTTCTGACCAATCGAATATCACCACCATTTTTGTCAAAGCGGTAAGCGGTGATGCTAAGCGTGAAATGTCCTGAATGAACTGCCTATAATATCTAGTAATCCCCAAGAAACTCTTGATATCAAAGACGTTCATGGGCTGCTCCGAATAAATTATAGCACTCACCTTCTCAGGGTCAACTGAAACTCCATACTCAGAAATAATGTGACCAAGTAAGTGAACCTTATTTATCCAAAAGTGGCATTTACTGAGCTTATCATAAAGATGATTCTCTCTTAGTGTATTAATCATGATCTCGAGATGGGTTGCATGGTAGTGTCTCGAGCATGAATATAATAAGATATAATCCACAAATAAAACCAAAAAAGATTCAAGTTAAGGGTGAAAATATGATTCATAAGATCTATAAACACTACAGGTGCAATCGTAAGCGCAAATGGCATGACTAGGTACTCATAGAGACAATACCTACTCCTGAACACCATATGAGGTATGTATGAAGTCCTAACATGCACATGGTGATAGTTCGACCTCAAATCTATCTTTGAAAACACCTTTTCTCCCCGAAGCTGATTGAATAGGTCGTCATTTCGAGGAATTGGATACTGATTCTTAATACTCAGTTGATTTAACATACGATAATCCACACTAAGATGGAGGGTACCATCTACCTTCTTGGCAAAGAGAACCGGTGATCCCCAAGGAGTAGTACTAGGATGTATAAAGCCTTTTGTTTCCAGTTCCTCCAGCTAACTCTTGAGCTCCAGAAGTTCCTTAGGTGACATCCAATAAGGAGGAATTTTCACTGGTGCTGCTCCTGGTATAAGCTCAATAGTAAATTTCACCTCTCGCACTAGAGTTATACCAGAGAAATCATTATAAAATACATCACTGAAATGATCCACCACATGAAGATTAACTAAGGGTTGTAACCCTTGGTCATCGAGATAAATACCGGCAACCTATGTCGTGACACCACCTAAAATCTGGTTTTCCATTCATTCTCATGTCACAATAAGATCCCATTATCCCTAATGCATATGTGTCTCTCCCTCTGGTGACATAAATTCCACCCTCTAATGATAGCAGTCAATCCGGGCTCTATAGGGAACTAACCAGTTCATCGTGATTATTACATCAAAACCTGTCATATCTAGAACAAACAGGTTCCACACGAAAAGGTAACTGCCAACCTCGAGGGGAAAATTCTGAAAATGATTAATGTCCTCTTAACGGATACCTAGAGGGGTATATATCGTGATCATACCATGATATGACTCAATGTCGAGGCCCAAACGTCCAATAATCGCCTCTGATATAAATGTGTGAGAAGTGCATGTGTCACAAAAATAGATACTAACGTAGAAGCAACTAGAATCGTACCTCATACAGCAGATGGTCCAACGTACTGCTCATGTGGCATAGGCTCGAATGCATACAAATGGCCAGTACCACGGCCCTGAGTCACAGCCTGGCTACCCTGAGTAGACCCGCCCTGCTGGAACTGAGAGGCATACACCTGATTACCTCTGTCTTGAATACTTCCATGGCCTGATCGAACCACAATATTCCAGATTCCTAACTGATGTGATCCTGCCGATCCAGCACCAGAAATTGGAGTAGGTATATATCCCTGCTCACTAGGCCCTGGGGGAAAAGTTCTCCATAAACGGTGGAGATGACCCAACCTACCACAACCTCTGCACTCCACTGGATTTCTTGTACACTGCCTCCTCATATGTCCTGGCACCCAAAATTTGTGACAAATAGAAGTACCACAAGAGAAAAGGGTATGCCCATAGCTAACACCATGATAATCCTCAAAATACTACTTCTTCCCTGATGCAAATCCACTACAAACCTTAGGTGTGGAACTGCCTTGGTTCACACTGTCCGCATCTCTCAAATTTCTCTCTATAATCAAATCCTGATTAACAATTTCTAGAATAGTCATCAACATGAACATGTTTACATGTGTCCAGATGGCGTAACATAGCCCATCCTCAAAATTCCTAGTTTCCATATGATCATCAACATCTAGTGTAGTATCAAAACGATGTAACTCAGTGAAACGGGATGAATATTCCATAACTGTCATAGTCCCTTACTGCAGATTCAAAACTCCCTAGCTCTATCAGCCCTCAAAGTATGGGGAAAGAAATAATATTAGAACACAGTCTGTAAATCAGTCCAAATCATATCTCTCTATTGTCCCGACAGGGTGATGACATCCCACCACCTCCTGGATGAATAACGTCGCATATAATCTGCGAGCTTGACCCTCCACTCCGGAGGCATCACAAGGTGCTCAAAGATGGTCATAATAGCTTCCAACCAGGACTCCGCAACAAGTGGTCTGCCATATCTTGTAAATGTAGGAGGATGTTGCGACTGAAGCTCGTGGGTCACCTCTACCATACTCAGGGAAGGTTTCATTCCACCTTTCATACTCTTTATCATACGAAAAAATCCTTCACTGAACTGGGCATCGGTGCCCATATCAAGAATAGAAAGAGGAGCTACGGGTGTCTTGACAGGAAGATCAACTGGAGGCTCAGGGCTCGCCACCTCAAGAACGTGATCATTACCGCCTTCAGCACGCACGACTCAAGGACATCTCTAAGGCATAGTGCTACAATTCCAAATGAACATATCATAAGAAGAAACCAACAAATTAATGGTTGACCTCTAGAAGATACGACTGGTACTAAGCCTTCTTACCTCTATGATCACCTATCCACACCCATAAAAATTCTTGGTGAAACCTGCAACTGTTCAAATTTAACATAATCCAGTGACATGGAATTTCCCAGCCCATAAGGGTCCAAACTCTTCATGAACTGAAAGATGAAACACAATTGGATGTAATTTCTCATTTACATGTGCTAATTAAGTATTTTAATTTCTTTTAAAGAAAATTGTTGGTTTAGTTGGAATGTCATTTTACTATCCATATGTGCCCATACACCTTATGAACCAAAGAGTGTCACTCACCAAAACCACATCATTCCTCAATTCACAACCTGAAAGATGGGTTAGCATAGTTGCACACATAATAACAAGGCATGGAAATATACAACATGCAATGCTTGCTGAAAATTTAAACATGTCATGGAATGATGCATGGCCTAATCATACTGTGCCTATCGTGATGCATGTTCTAAAACATAACCCTAATTTCATCGGGTCGAACCATGAAATTCAAATTTCAACCTCACATATGTCATTAACATCACAAATCATGTGAAGCACCTAACGGGGAAATAATATCAATAGTAAATAGAAAAATCAATAACACCATAACTTAAGAAACATGGTCTTTTCCCCATACCTGGGTTCGCGATTCCCAAGAACACCTTATAACTAAGTCCATAAGCATTACCATTCCCCATGTCTCTCATCACAAAATAGTAAATAAATAAACAAAAAGCTCCTCTGATACCACATTGTGATGTCTCGGACCCAGCTGGCCCTCAACACGAGCCCTGAGCCCGGTTGGCCACATGACCCCTAGCTCGTATCCCAATATTCCAAGGGCTATTGACTAGCAGCGGGGTTGTAATGGTAAGTTAGTGGGGAGATTGTACCCCCATGTCGGAGTACACAACTGTATAGCATCATGTGAATAAATAGAAAATGCACAACAAATGTATAAATAGGATAAAAAGGGAAACATAAAAACTAAACAACAGAAGTCAGGAAAACCAGGATAAATATACAAAATCCACATATGCAGTGTTTGATAAAGAATGGATGCTTGGCAAGCTGATACAATGGGAATAGATGGAAAACATTCTACATAGTAATACAAAAATGGAAAAAGAACAAAATTAGTCCACGAGCATCTCTAACCGTGCTCGGTCCTCTTCTCTAGAACTCTATCAAGTACATATGTGTATCAATGACCTGACGTAGGGATCTTGCCCCTACTAGCAGCTACTGCAGCAATATCTACACGGGTGCCAATGGTTGCCTGGGTAGGGTGTGAGACAAGTCTCAGTAGGCCACCACCAACGGTGTCTACGTGTAATCCAAATAGGTGCTGTAAGATAAAAAGTGTGTAGTAAACTACAAGTATGTAAATAATAGTAATAAACAACCCTCCTGATCAGGTTCCAGAAGGACACCTGGCCGGTCTACCTACTTCATCTCATGGCTAGTAATGTGAACAATCAACATAGGTATGAGTACATAGATATATGTTATCACTAGCATGAGGTAACCATGCCCTCGTCCATAAGAACTTTAGCTGGCGTGGGGAAGAAATCCTCCCACCCATAAAGGTTATATAGGCACGAGGCATAAATGCCTCCCGTCCTATTACACAGTGGTTCATCTGGAATGGGGTAAGATTGCCTCCCACCCACTCACGGAGATTCATCTGGCATGGGGTAAGAATGCCTCCCGCCCACACATGGAGATTCATTTGGCATAGAGTAAGAATGCCTTCTACCCACACATGAGTTATCACAAGCTTTTCCACACAACAATTCATAACCATTCACACACATTTTATAAGTAATTCCATATTATATCATATCACATTAACAAATCATGACATTTCCCAATCATACTATAAGGAAAACATACACCTCAACTCATTAAAGGGTTCAGGCTATCTCATCCTAGCCAACCTATAACCAAACCATCTATTTTCCTAACATGGAAAATCTCATTAAAGACATAGAATTAAGGTCCAAAGTTGATAAAAATAAAAATCAAAAGGAATATCACCTATGGTTGACCACACCCAGTCCATACCTCATCTAAATAGCTTAACAAGGTTAGATTCATCAATCTCATAAAACACAGCTCAATTAGACATGAGGCAGCCATTATAAATAAGGTGTTTGGTGAAAGACAAACCATGAAATGACGATATAAACTCAAAATGTCGAAAACAAAAAATGGAAACCATGTGACCACCTACCTTAGAGCCGTAGGTGTAGGCTCTCTTGATATCGACATTAGATTCGCAGTAGAAGTGATATGAGTTCCAGTCCAATGCCCGAGGGTGATCCAATGCCTTTGACGGATCAAGGATCGGATTCTGGATGAAGAATCCACCAAGAAAAGAGAGGGAGAGATATTTTGGAGTACAATGAGGGCTCCCCTCTATTATGTCCTCTTTACCAATGAGTCGGGTTGTTACAAGGATGACCCCAAGAATTCCCATCCCACATTTGAGGAAGGCATATCCACCCCCATTGATGAGATTTTGAAGGAAAATCAAAGAACAAAATTGGACTCATGACCTACACTAATTAGTTCTTCCATACCTATATAGGAGAATGATAATTATATTTCATTTCTAAAGAAACATCAATTTGTGTTCACATAGGACTATACAAAAATGACCAGACTGAATCTAGATATAGATATGCATATTCTCATTTTACTCAATGATCATCGAGGATTTAATCGGGCATCCAAGAAGATACACCCCTCTCATTCCACTAATATAGAGGTGGACGTTGAAAAATTATTTAGATAATGTTTTGTTTAGGAAGGGTAATACACAAGATGACACACGAATATCATCCTTGTTTAGAAATATAATGGGAAGATTATGGTCTACATCAATTTCATAGACTTTAATTAGCAATTCCCAAAGAATGGATTCACATTTATGATAACCAAAATCTTGATCAATGAAACTACTGGCTTCTAAGACATTTATTAATGGATGGGTACTTAGGGTACAATCACATAAAGATAGCCCTTGATTATGAGGAAGATAATACCTTTAGTGAAACCCATGGTATCTTTCTGTAATAGGAAGTTACCTTTAGATTAATTAAAACATAAGATACTTGTCAATTCTCCAGGCATCATATATTTAATCCATTCACAAGAAGAATATCTAGATTTTATGTTGATAACAAGGTAGTAAAATTCCATTAGCAGTGAGATCACTTTACATACCTTCAAATAGTCTTCAAAAAATTGGGACATTAAAGTATGAAGATGAATACACTGAAATACAATTTTAGGGTAATATCATGAATATTCCTTGTCATTATGGTATGCCACCATGTCATTGAAGTAAAACCTAAAAGTATTAGTGAAATACTGGCTATGACCCTAGTTGGAATCTCAAAGAACCGAGGGTAATTCAAGGGAATGTTTCTTACATTTAGTGTTTCACATCCAATCCTCCCAGATAATCTCTCCCCTTCAACAAGCTAATGTCTAAGGGGATTTCTTATCAAATGTATATGGACTTCCATGAAGCCTTTGATATTTTAATATAGTATATACTGAACCCACTACTCCTAATGCCTTAAGTGGAAGGAAACACACTAATCATATATATATCCACCATGGAATGATCAATTGGAACTCTCCACACAAAGAAAAATGATTTGGGGAATAAAAAAGTAATATACTACCTCGTTCAAATGATCCTAGGAATTGAGACCTGATATTATAATGTCAAATAGAATGGACTCGCACTCATATTCGCAGTGCAGAAGCTGGGGAATTACTTGAAGAACCACAACATCCACCTAGTCTCTCGTATTGATCCACTCAAGTACATCCTTGGTAATCCCATGATGACTATGAATTTGGTGTAATTGGAGACCAATCTTCTATAGTATGCGATTTAGTTTATTCTATATAATTTAGTGAAAGGGTAGGGCCTGGATGGTTTACTTGCGGCACATCCCGCCCCAAAACACACACCAGTGGACACTTAACTTCAATATAGAGAGTTTTTCTTTTCCTCTTAGACTCCCCATACATGGGATATATATTTTGATGGTGCTTTCCAAATTCCTATCTGCAAGATATTGGGAAACTTGATAATAAATCAAGTTGTCCTTGGGATTGTATTTTGATATCCAAAAAAAGATTTTTTTTCATTTATCTTTCTCATTTTTTGAAGGTTGTATGAATAATGAGGCTAAATGTAATGCCAACATCATTGTCTTGGAACCATCCCTAGAACTAAAAATATCATACCTAAACATGAGAGGGGATTTAAAGATAGTAGTAAAGAAGGTCAATAGATAATATTCTATTAAAAAGGAAGAATTTTACCATCTCATTTACTACATTAGAGGACTGATGGAAGTGTTCCATGTCCAAGCCAAGTTTCACCAAGTTCCCCATTCATAGAACTCTCATTCCGATGCATTGGATAATATAACCACTACCATAGAAGAGCCTAATTAGTGGAAGAATACTTTTTTATCACGCATCGAAGAATGGTCTCATTGATCATAGTCTATGATATGGAAGAAATCAATAATGTCAACACAACCCCAAAGCATGCTGAATCAATATTTACCCGTGGATGGTGGGAGCCTATAATTAATTATCTCTATAATGGGATTATGTCAAAATAATGAGAAATAAGGGAGTAGATCCAATTCCAAGAAAGGAACATTAACATGAAGGATTTAACAAATGAGATAAAACCATCTACAAGTGAGGATTTGATGGAATCCTATTTATATTCATAATAGAAAGAGATATTCTCGCCATCATTGAGGAATTCTACAAAATCTCTCACTGTGATCATAAGTATGGGACCAAACTCTCCCATAAAATCAAGAGCCAATGATCCTACTAGAAAACCATGATACAAGACTATGTTCAATTAACCAGGAAATAACATGCATGCTAGATTCCTGAAGGATTCATCCATCAAACAATTGAATTGATAAATATAGAAAAATATTCATGGCCATTTTATATATGGGGAATGGATGTTGTGGGGACATATCCTTTCTCCATAATTAATCTATCGATGTACATACTTTCTACTATCGACTTGTTTTTTATGTGAGATAAGAAAATACACATTATGGAAGCCGATATAAAGAATATCATCATATTTGTGAAGTACCATATATTCACAAGGTTCATATTCCCTCACACGATATGGATGGAAACAACACCAAATTCTATTCTATGTAGTTGAAGAAACTATTCAAAGTTCACAACATCGAGTTCAATAATTCATCTCGCTATAGTGCACCATAAAATGAAAAGGAGGCCTTTAATTAGACTTTGTCACATATAAATCAGAATATGGATGAAAAGAATAATATGTCATGGCTGGACAAGCTTCTCCATGCTATATAGACCTACCATACCACCACCTATACTGCTACACAAGAAAATTTGTATTCATTGGTAAACAGAACCAAGATGGTGTTTCCTACAGAAGTCCAATTTCCCTCACTTCAAATATATATTTTCAAAAAACACATAGATGATGAGAAATTGAAAAAGAAACTGATTTAATTGGAGTGAATCAATGAGAACATGTTGCATACATCATATAACCTTGAAGTACATCCTCATCAGATCACATGTGACATCAACAAAAAGGTTCACCTTTATTCATTCCTTCAAGGAGAACTGGTGTAAGATCTCAGAACCCTAATGAAACTAGGAACGAAGCCTCATAATATGGAACCCAAATGATAAAGGACTTATATCATGCATAAGGTATATCCCAATAGAGCTCATTCAGTTGCCACAATGGATAGGTAACATGTCACACCACTCTAGAAATGCACGATTTCTTAGGAAATAATTTTAAAAGACACATTAAAATAATCACTTGTCCTAACCATATGATGTTAAACTATACGGACCACGTTATGGTTACATGATGTTAAACTGAACCAACATTTCATAACCACATGATGTTACATTTTAAGGATCATTTCTAGACCATATGTTGTTAAACTACATGGACTATGTGATGGTATCGTTATTTTGAACTAATCAAACATGTCCTAACCACATGATGTTAAACTATATAGAACACATCCTGACCGCATGATTTTAAACTCCATGTAATAAGTCCTAAAAGGAAGACATTAAACTGAAAAAAATATCTTATCCTAGTAAGACTATGTTAAACGATAATATTTTTCCCAGACAACATGATGTTAAACTACATAGATGGCATCTTCACCACATGATATTAAACTACATGCGAAGAATCTCTTAAATAGTTAATAATCACACATGAGATATATTTATGAAAAAGATAAATTATGCTCCCCCATCCCTATGTGCGAGTCAGATACACTTATGAAAATCCACATTCAAAAATTATGTGCATCTTGACTCCTACCCCTATAGGATATGTAGTGATACCCAAGCCTTTGACCTTGGATCCAACCAAAGTATTGAGTTCTCAATATGGGTAACCTTAAACCTCATAGCATACTGTAAAACATCAAGAATCCCAAATATTCTTTTCCTTCCATGTTGGGTGACTTTTTATTTACCGCAGGATGTTAAATAGTATGGTTAAAGTCCTCGCCACATGACACTAAACATCATGGTTTCTAAGAACTATATGTGGCTTGATTCCTTCCATCATAGGATATTTATTGATTCACAAACCTCCCTTCATGGGACAACCATAATATTCTTCTTCTTTCACATGTATTTATCTTCATCCTTATAGCATGACATTAAGAAACATGACTAATGTTAATTTTGAATGACACTAAATTGAATTGGTTTTCAAGATCTATGTACATTTTTTACCATTCCAATGAGATATGTAGTGAAACGAAGATCCTATATATTGGACAGACCACTGAATAATAACAAAATTAACCTATCATTTCTTTAATTTCCACCATGTCATGAGATTAAACATTTTCATTCCTTATTTCTCACACCTAAAATAACACACATGTGATTAGGGATTTTTATAAGGGATTCTCTGCATGTTTAAGATATATCAACTCAAGGTAGAATTATCATGGTTCTAGATGCAAGACCTTAAAATGTGCAGTATGATTCCGTTCCACATTACATTAAATTTCATGGATGATGTCTCTTTCATGATATTAAAATACACCTTACCATGGACCTCTCTTAAGGGGGATATTATCATTGGTTTTGTTCTCGCGCCACACTTCCATTAAATAACTACATGTGTCTTGATTCATTATATTATAGGATATGTTTTGACACCTATATCTCTATTCTCGAGCCAAGTCACAACATTACCTATTCACTTCAAGGATCCCATATCCTATTTTCATGATGTAAAAATTCATGTATTCCCATGAACTACATGTGTATTAATTAGTATCATCATAGGATGTGGCATGATACCTGAATCTCAAATCCTATGCCCAATTAAAATATTTAATGGTAACAATTCCCCCCTCTGCGTATGGGTCAAACCTATATAGAGAGTTTTATATTCATTAAATAAATGTGGATTGATTTCTATTATCACAATACATGTTGTAACAATCGATTCTCCAACCTCGGGTCTAGATGAAACAATTAAAAAAATACCCCCTCCATTCTTATGGGTCGGACCTTCATAGGGAGGTTCAATACAAGAACTATGCATGGCTTGATTCCTGACATCACATGAAATATTGTGACACCCAAATATCCAATACTGTGTTCAACCACAATATATAAATGATACAAATATACCCCTAAATATATATGGTCTAGACCTTAAATAAAGTATTTACATACCACATTACATTAAACTACAAGGAAAGTAAAAATTCCATATAACATTAAATTAAATTACAAGGAAATTTTTCTAGTCGCATGACATTAAAACTACATGAAAAATAAATCCCCATCACATGAAGTTAAAATTTGTATTCCATAAACCATTATAATAATTTATCAAAGGACAACAAGATCTTTACTCAGGTAAACTAGAGTAAAGAGTGATTTCATCATCTTTTAAGCACTTCAACTCATAAATCACACTTCATGTATTGAGTGCCTCAAGTTGTATGACACCTCCCATGGACCT
This sequence comes from Viscum album, assembly GCA_963277665.1. Lineage (NCBI taxonomy): Eukaryota > Viridiplantae > Streptophyta > Magnoliopsida > Santalales > Viscaceae > Viscum > Viscum album. Next base: position 1,889,124,449 of record OY728152.1, read on the forward strand.
TTGAATTAAATGATATCTATCTATATAAACATTTTATCAATGTATAAGGGTTGAGACCTACCATCTAGAGACATCTTGGCCCTAATGTAAGGGATTTATTTTCGTTGTGAGACTGAAATAACCATTAAAAAACTCAACTCCTTAGGGTGTTTTGTGATATTCCTAGTATGATTTCCCCATATCATTAATCATTCCCCAAGAACCCCAAGCCATGATTTACAACATATTCATCTCCCACTCGAAAATACACTAGAGTAATTTTGACCCTAGGTATTTTAATTTGGATATTATCTAACATTCCCATTATATAATGTCCATATGCGTAACAACCTTAAACAACCTTCACTTTGGTCAATGATATATGACCATAAATTCTAGACTTTGATGTTTCAAATCCCAAGACCCAAAAAAATTAGTGAATGAGACATAAAACATTTTAGGACAAAAAACACAAAGGGTGGCCTAAGTAAGAGTCATGTATTTATTTCTAAACTCTTCTCCTCCAAAGTTTAGGTAAAAATTCAGGCATACATAAATGATACATAAACATCATAAGTCTTACTTTATATCCCTAGTAAAAGTCGATCCATGCTCTCAAGATACCCTGGTCTAGGAAAAAGTTAGGGAAATTATTTTTCACATCTCCTCACCATGATAACATGTTAACTAGGTGTAAACACAGGTTTTAGGGTACTCCAACCCTTCTGGAATCTTATATTTCCAATAAATTACACTTTATGATTTGAGCAACATAGATCATCTTAATCCTTTCTAGGCCCTTAGAAAGGAAAAGATATATCTTTATTTGACCATGTTATTGATTCATAAAGTCTTAAAACTACCAACCAGAGACATAATTTACCTGTATGAAGAGATTTATGATCCTTGTGATCATAACGTCACCATGGAAGAACTCAACACCTTAGAGTTTTCCAGCCCATTATTGACCTGATTTTCCCATAACATCATCATGAACCAAGCATTTTATACCATTATTTACAATCCATGTGAACAGAATATTCAAGGGGATTCAATATACTAAATGTTATGTCACAATGATTGGTACTATTTCTCAATGATGGAATGAAAAACTCCATTCATGAATATTTTGATGGACCACACCCTATGACTTGAAACCATAGGTAATAGGGACCAAGCATCACAATTAAGATATAAACAACCCTAGGGTTCCATAATGATTCCAGGATAGATCTATCTCCATACCCAAATTCATCATATGAATGTTTTAGTATATGAAAATATACCATGGCTCTTGGAAAGGAGAAGGGATCATATTTTATTGATAATGTCATTAATGGATAAAGTATTTTACCTAAAAAATAAAAGAATATCATCCTTATAGAAAATGAAATATGATCTTCATGTGCTCTTGTAACACCACTGAATAACACAAAACCTTAGGGTGTTCTGGCCATCCTTGGTTTGTCTTACCCATTTCACAGTCCTTAACTCAAACATTTGGATTATGACTTTCTCAACCCATGCTTCAAATATCCAGGCAGACCTAACATCCATAATATTTCTCCCATAACCAATATCACCCTCATAAATATTCCATGGAACTTCAAAAATAATGGGAAATCCTTTTTTTACCATACTATCAATGAATAAGTACTTTGACCTATGAACTACATGTATCTCATCCTTATAGGAAAGGAGCACTAATCCTCATGAGTTCCATATAAATCACGATGGAACTTATCACCCCAAATCATTTTGGGTGATCCCTAGCATGTCTATCCCATATTCTACATTCACCAATCATGTCTTGGAAGAAATTATTTAAATTTCATAACATATTTTATGTCCTTAAACAACACTATAGATGTCCATACCACATGAAATTAAACGATATCCAATATTTTATTACCGCATGACATTACACTACATGAGACATTTCCTTAACGCATGAAATTAATCATCTTGGAAAATTTCCTCATCATATGATGATAAAATACATGAAAGATTTCTTTTCTGTATGATGTTAAATTTCTCAAGGAATGCTACTTCGCAAATAGTATATTTTTTGTGATAGAAGGTCCGATCTAAAATACCCTAAACTAAAACAATAAATGATCTGAACTAAAAGAACCTAACATAAATAAATAGCAGTTTTGAGTTAGAAGAACCTAAATAATAAAAAAAATTGATATATTTTTCAATAATGGAGAAGAAAAAATACATGTCTGGTCAAAAACCCTTAAAAGGGAGGCCTAAGAAAAATAAAAGTCCACATCTGCTAAGCCTTTCCCTACATATACATTATAATAATATTAGTGAAAAAAGGATAAAAAGATACAGATCATGTAGGGCCCACCACATGGACTTAGAAAAAATAAATACATGCTCCCTAATTCCACTATCTTTAGAAAAAGATAGAAAATTCTCCCTTCTAGATGAATATTATACACAAATTATCCCTTTGTGAATCTGGTAATCTCAAGATTACTAGAGCATATACATCAATGGAGAATATCATGTTGGTGGGAATTCATGAGAGTTTCTTAGTAAAAGTATGTTAATATTTAAAAATTTATATTCATATATTTTGGTTTAATTAATATTATAATAATGATGGGTATCATTGAAGATTCATGCAACATCAGGTCAATGAAATATCATTCACATCATGAATGCATGAAAGATGAAAAAAGACATATAAATTTCAGAAGATCTATTCCTTGATAGCCTAAAAAGGATGGATCTACTCATTTCAGATCCTCTATAAGGATTCAATCAAAATAAAAAAACTTATAAATTATTAAAATACCATAATACTTGATCATTTGAGATGGCCAAATTCGCAGAAGTCTGAAGAGAAGCATTGATTGACAATTGAAGAACTGCCCACCCAATTTCTTGTACTTTTTATCTAGGATGAAGGTAGACAATAAGAGTATATAGATCTCCAAATATTTATGACTGGTTTCTAATTAAGATGATGTAACTAAAAGATCATAATTTGAGTGATCTGTGATCTCCTCATACATATCTATCTATGTGATCAAGACATCCATTTGGGCACAAAACTCAGATATGAACTGAAGAATCACATCCAATGACTCAAAATCTTATCTTATCAGTTTAGTTAGGGGATTACCATCATAAATATCATAAAAAACTTTTTTCAAGTAGCCAAATCTTTTCAAATTGTAATTATTTATCATATAATTTCATGTAATTGATGGCAGTTAAATCTGTCCACCCACAAATCATGAAAAACTAGCAAATATGTTCTTCTTGATAAAAAAATGTTTCTATAAGAGACATAGAAATCAAAGAGTGAATCTTCATCCAGACTAGTATATGATGTTTCTAATCCTCTACAACATCAAGATTAGGTATTTCAAATGGAAAAAAAATCTTTTGAGATGATGAATATGTGAGAGAGGAAGCCCTATATAGTATTCTCTCAAAGGAATCATTTCTGAAATGAATAGATTCCACAAAAAATTCTACCCCACTAATGGGATGATCATAACCAGTATGGGGATACTTCCCCAAAGGCATTCTCGAATCTTGAATCATCTCTATTTTTGCTATAAAAAAATGAGTCGATAAGGCACAAGATCTATACAGTAGGGGAATGGGTATTCACAACATTTGGTATCCTCGCATAGAAAAATATCCAAAATTAGAGTATAATCCTTGGATTTCATTCTCCCTGCATACCATCCGAGGGTGGGGAGGGACCTGTTGGATGTATCCAAACTAAAGAGTGAATTAATAAGGGGTATATGAATCAAAAATGATTACCTCATCCATCCACACTATGGTAACAATAACCCAAAGGGAAATTGTGTATCACCGTTTATCAAGAGATCCACCACTAATATCAATATTTGATATGTTCAGTGTAGGTTAAGGCATGAAACTAAAGTAATAAAACCAGACCAACATATTAAAAAACTTATCAGGAATTAATGTAATTGCATGAACTCAAGAGCTATCCACTAGCCTGAAGAAAAATGAGGCTCCCACGATCTTGATGGTGTTGTGGAATTTGTAGTAGTGGAAATGATCCCCTATATAGATGAATTAAAACATTAAAGGTCCACTAATTCAATAAGGGGTTTTTACATAGTGGTATGGCCCCAAAGATGGTAATTCATGGAAGAGTCACTACAACTAGATTGATAGGCCATCCCTTTTATAACCCAGTTGTCATCACTAGTGTGCTAACTCGAATTCTTGAGTGTGAATCCCCAGTCATAAAATAAATTTGTTCAAGAACATAGACAAAATATATTCCAGCCTAAGGTTTTAGGACATCTCTAACCTCACCCAAAATCCTAATGTTGTATATTCTCCAACATCCAAGATTACCCAATATGAGTTGATGTTATCACAAAACTATTGATAGGGGCACTGATGTGGGAATATTATAGTCGTCTGAGCGCTGATATGATAGAGGAAAATTGTGAAGGATTGATTAAATGAGTTTAGTGAGTTCATAATCATATCCTTAATTTTTCATTCAAAATGTTGATCATGTCCCTTACTAAAATTGGAGTCTATGCGGGGTCATCCAAGATGTCTATACCAGGAAGGAACTTATTGTATAGTTCCCTAATTAGGTATATCCCACCCGATCCATAGATATCTTGTAGACTAATTGAAAAATAATCATGGAAAAATGGAATGAATTTATACCAAGGAACCAACAAATAACCAGTTCTATGAAATTGTATGAATGATAATAGATGATGAATTAGGAAACATATATAACATCATAAATATGGATAGCGTGTATCTAGTCAATAAATTATGAACAACTCTATCTAACCTAGAATGAAGATTCCCATTCATCAAAAAAGCTATCACTAAGATTCATGTCCCAATTTATCTTCCAAACACTACATATGTTATTCAAAGAAAAGATGAATATGTTGGAATAAATTTGTGCAATGGAATGATGGGTGAACTCACAACTGTCTGGATCTAGAGGGGAGTTTTACATCATATATGAAAACCCCTGGGACTGTGCTATAACAATTTTCCCATCTTCAGAAACAATCATCATTATAAAATTGAGAAAATATTACTCTTAGAAAGATGGAAGATTTTAGTAAGGATAAGGAATGACAACATCATCCATAAGGAAAAATACATATAGGGGAATTCAGTGTGGTAAAGGATAGATTTTAGATTTAGACAAGAGAATCCTTTTAAAAAACTCATTGAAATAAGGCAAAAATTATCATGGGTCATCATTACAGTTCCTAGAAATCATGGACCTATGTATAACAACAATGGAAGATGAACGAGATATTGAATCCATATGAACAAAAGAAAGAGTAATATATCAGGATAATAAAGATAAAATACATGATCTCATGACCCTATCATTGTTAATAGAACCACATAATATTCAAGAGATTTTATTAACAAACTAGAGGATCACATGAAACATTCAAAGGTAATATATAGCCAAGGACTTAGATTAAGGCTCAAGCAATTATGAAATTTGATTCATGGTTGGTATGACAAAGTGTTGTGTCAAAGAAGGGCTCATAAAATGATCTTATGAAATATGTTCTCATGAATATTATTGTGGCTAGGTCTCCTGGTTAGTTATCATGGATGCTATTGAAAATTTGTTACACAATTGAGGGTGATCACAAGAGCTATAGAGAGTTATAATAGTTGTGTAATGACTTTCCCTTCATTTCCCTATTTTTAGATAACACTATATATTTCCAATCGTTTTTTAGAAGCCCAAACATACACTAAGAAATTGATTGGAAACAACTACAAAGACCCCCAAATGCATTTTTTTTTTCTCAAAACTGAGCCCTTACCCTGGAAGACATCACTTCGGGTGGGGGGAATTTTTTGATGCTCACCAAATGAGCATCAAAAAATATCTATGGGATGAAATAACCAATGCATGTGTATTATTTTCTATGAAATGTAATGGAATATAAGGTGTCCATGACATGAAGATCCTGTAAACTCTAGAAGTACCCATGATCAGATGATCCTCAAAAGGCCATGTGAATGGTTCATGTGCACTACATGACCTATTATAGATATCACAGAGCATCCATTATATTTTTAATTATTAATGTAAAGGTATCAATGGTGCTTGAAGATCATGTGGAGGCTACCAAACAAGTTCCTCCATGTGATGTAGCTTTTCAACTAATAGGTTCTTGACAATAATCCAAAAAAATCGTGTAAAATAAAGGATGAAAGTTTGAAAAATATGGATGCCTTATGTGGTAACTGATATTCTTGAGATGCACTCATATAATCCTAAATACCTAAAAAATTATTTCTTGACTTGTCTTCCAAGCCCCAAAAGAGCCTACTGGAATACCACCTTCATCATTTGAAGGGTCTTAGACATGTCCATTAAATCCTACACTACCCCTTATGTTTCATTGAAAAAATAGATGTATTATCCATTACATTTTCATTCATCACCATGAGACTCATTATTGGTTATTCAATGCATCAAATGCAAGGAGTGTGATTGTCTTCACCATCACACGCACAACTATGCGGGATCTCCCACCCCTATAAAATAAATAATGAAATAAAAAGGGGAATGATATGAGCTTCCTATAAGGGTATGATGTGATTATTTTCATGATAATAGAGTCATACCCCTAGTGTGATCACCGTTGATCTCACAAATCACCCATTGATAATCTATTATGATCCCACGAAAGAACTCTCTATAAGATTTGATTGTCTTGAAAGACCCATGACGAACTCTCTTTGATCACACGAAGGAATTCCCATAGGCATCCTAATTTTACAAAGGCCCCTAGAAATTTAAAAATGACCATGTGGAAGATCCTTGAAATATCCACATGGTTAGAAGAAATCCCTTTGTCAGCCTAGGTCCAATAAAATATAAAATGTGTAACATTCTAATGGTCACTATCATCATGTAGTTCCATGAATAACCCACAACAGGATCATATGAAGCATATGAAACCAATGTCCCTCCATTGACTCCAAAAAAAATATTTTAGACATGTGCCACACATGGTGACACATAATAAGGGTGGTGAGTCCTATAAATCTTTCTATCTTAGAAAAAAAGGCATCCCGAAATCAATGACCGATCACACACGAGAGAGCAAGAGAGTAATTATCCGAGTGGCCAATCAGACAATCACAAAGATATACCACCAGCTAAAATTTGGGGAACAACATGAGAGATAAATAGGCACGCATATGAACATCACATGTTCACTGGAAATCAGGATAATGAATTCTAGTCTGTTAACCTTATTATATAAAGCATATACCATAAGTCAGTCGGGTCACTTGAAACCTAAACTAAAGTAACACCGGAAAAACATGAGGCATTTATATAATAATGGCTAAAAATAGACTAAAGGATTAGAAACTTATTTGAATAAAATAAGCACTGATCCATATGAACGTCACATGACTCATCCATATCATGTGATAGCATTGAGAAATGTCTCTTAAATCATGTGACGCTCCCTTAATATACTATTTGGATCATGCGATGTCCCTAGGACCTATCAAATAAAGTCATAGACACCCTTTGAGCATATGAAAAATGTATTGAAAATCCCTATGGTATTTCTATACAAATCCTATGTTGTCCACTAGACATGTCTCCCATGTTATGTGGTGATACTAGGATAGGTTAGCTATGTCTTGTGATGAAAATAAGACTTGTAATCTTAGATCATGCGACGTCCTCCGGTCATGTGAGCCTTGATCTTGTGACATCCTTCGAACATGTTAGACTTGATCTCATGATGTTATCCATACATTTTAGCCTTGATATAATGAAATCATCTAAATAATTTATCTAGAACATGTGGAAACCTACAAATATGTCTGCCTAAATCAAGAAATTTCCCCCAAACTGGTCATCCATGATCATGAAATGGTCCCCAGAAATGTCGCTATAGTTATGTGACATCCTTCAGAAAAGACAAATAGAACGTTTTATTTTATTTTGGAATGTGTGATGAGAATCCTGGGTATATCAAGACATATTAAAATATGGGAGGTATATAATCAAAACACGTCAAGAATAAAATCAGACCATGTTAACGAGACGTCACGGGGCATGATAACTTTGTCCAGTTGATATATCTGGAAAGACTAAATGTGTATACCCCGATCAGTTGAATTATATGAAAACCCCTATATTAGATAATACCTAGTGTTTAATCCTAGATCATTGGAATAATATTACTACCTATATATTAATGAATCCTTAGTGTGTAATTCCCCAATCAATGGAATAATATGACTTTCCCATATTAAGGAAGCCTCAGTGTGTAAGCCTTGACATACTGAACTATGATGACTTTGATTCCTGCTATAACCTGGATATTTATTTCCCATTCCTAAGGACTGAGCTCAAATTGGAATCCACCACAATATAAGTCCTTCCATGGCTCGGACATTACAACTATCAGGACCCAAATAGTCTCTTAGGATGATCATTATTTCTCATCAATCAGTGCATTGAGAGGGAAACCATAGTGTGTAAGCTCAAATCAACTAAAATATGATGAATTTTATTCATGGAATAACCAAGATATATAGGACCCCTTCCAAAGACCTAATCTCCATAACAAAAATAAAAAGTGATACCTTAGATCAGAAGTCCCACATTCATATTCAATGTGATTGGTTACTTTCTATCCTTTTTCCCACACAGATCATGAATCATGTGGGCATATGAATTTTCAATGATTATATCATTATCATACTAAATATCCACAATGAAGGTAAACTTCAATGTGTATTCCCAATTTAGTGGAATGATATGACCTCCCCCATATAAGGATATATAACATGGGGAAAGTCCCTAGGGTGTGAGTTAACTATGATGAATCTGATTCTATTATAACCTAGATACCTTGGATTCCACTTTGAGGATCAAGATGTATACTTAGTTCACATGTTCCCTCATATGTTTTCTTTCCACATGAAATTAATCTTCATGATATTGACAAACTAAATGGGTTTTGATTCCTGATATGAATAGGGTATGTAGAAATCCATAAAATTTATCCATCCCATCCTCGAAATATTAATCACCTCCCAAGTTGAAAAAAACCCCGTAGTTCCATGTTATATATATTAAAAACATAAGTAGCTACCCATTAAGGGTAATTGGATAAATAACATCAGATATATACATATGGACTCATTAATAGGACATATCTTACATATATATGGATTTGATACATTATAATTTTTTAGGGTAACCAGCCCTCTATTGGGATTACGAATAGATTCTTGAACATATCTTAAATAGGTAAGAGAGTCCCGGAGTAGGCAATAATTCACCCCAAACGGTTTGAGGAGCCCAACATCCCATCCTCTCAACTAGTGCATGTTTTTAAGTTCCGTTTGGTCTGAAACACTAACTGAATTCCTTCCTTTGGATAGCAGATCTATACTCAGTTTTGGATATGGGAACTCTTGGAAGATTGTATGAAAGATAAGTAAGAAGGGAAAAACTGATATGAATTATTTTCTATAAATAAAACCCACACAATAAAAATGTCAGACCATTTTTTCTCACCACATGGGTGATCAACATATCTTTTCCTAATGAAACCAAAATGGTGAACCCAATGAGGAATCATTTAACTATGACATATTCATTATAGGATAAAGGGTAACTTTATAGTTCCCATTTAAGCATTTTTTCCAACCATGTGGGTGAAATTTTGAACAAAATATGGGTTACCGAAATGATTTAAGGGTAGTAATGAAGGACACCTAGATAGAAATTTCATATGGTATAAAACCACCATTGTGATGGAAGAAAGGAATTATCTTATCTACCCTCATACATTCAACAAATGTTTCTACTGCAAGGAAGTTAGGAACTATTGAAATCAATTTACTAAGACAAGCGTTATCAACGATGACTAACACCAACAACCTATGAGGCCTAAAGAGAATGGGAGAGCTTATGACATCAAAACTACATAGGTGGATATCTAAAAGGAAATAATGGATGGTATTCTAGTTATTCATTAATGAATAGAAAATGTATTTTTTTTGGATTTTGGTTATAGAAATTCATTCATATGAAAAAAAATAGTAGAATGCTTAAAAACCACCACAAAACATGGAATTTGAGTTATTAGTGACAACAAAATAATGAGAGAATTATTCCATCCTAATTATAGAACTCCTCCCCTATCCAAATTTTTGGCTTTAATTTACTATAAAACATCGTGACACCCCTTTGTTAAATTCAATTATATTTTGGACATGGATGGAATTTCCTTGTATATATCCAACAAAAATTTCCAGGAGAAGGAAATCACCTTCCATATCACCAATTTCCCTTTGAATCTATACATGTTCAAAGAGGAAAATTATTATTTTTCACCAACATCTCAAGAATGTATATTATTTCCTTATGGAAATGTATATCTATAACAAATGATTGAGAATATAGAAAATATCATCATTTATGACATGTATATTGTAAGGTAATTAACTAATGAGTTTCCCAAATAATTTTATAGACTTCCTCATAGCCATGAGGTTGAGTTATAAATAGATCTTATACATGAAAATTTTCTAATATCAAAGACTCTATATAGTATATAAATATTTGATCTTTAAGAGATAAAGAAAAAAATGTATGAGAATATGTATAAAGGCCTTATATGCCCGATTGATTCACTATGGAGAGAACCATACCACTTTATTAATAATCAGTATGGGTCACCACACCTCTTAATTTATTATCATGAGCACAACAAAATCATGATAAAGAATAAGTATGATCTTCCATGGATTAAGGAATTGTTCGATCTTCTATATGGATCCCAGGAATTCAATAAATTGGATTTTCAGTAGGGATATAATCATGTGATGGATAAGAAGGAGGATATACATAAGATTACTTTTCATATAAGGTATGATAACATTGAGTTCATAGTTATTACATTTGCAAAAACTAATACTTAATAAATCTTCATGGACTTAATTAATAGAGACTCTAGGGATTACCTTGATTTGTTTTTCTAGTATTTTGAGATGATTTTATTATATAATCTAAAATAAATAAGGAACATGAAGAACATTTGAATTCCATAATGAGAACATTTTTAAAGTAAAAGTTATATGAAAATTATAATAAATGATAGTTTTGTATGGATCAAGTAACATATTTAGGGATTGTTACACTAGTGCAGAAAAAAAAATTAACGTCACAATTTTTTACGTCGGTACTATATAACCGATGTGAAAATCAGTGATATGTGATTTTTAGGTCGATTATTTTATAACCGACGTAAAAAACTGAGAGTAAATTTTTTTTACGTCGGTTATAAAATAACCGACGTAAAAAATGAGGTATCTAATGTCTTTTTTACGTCGATTATTTTATAACCGACGTAACAAACCAATTCGGTATAACCGACATAAAAAATGACATACATAAAGACTTATTTACGTCCGTTATGAAATAACCAACGTAATAAAAGTGACAGCTGAGGCGTTTTTGACGTCAGTTATTTGATAACCGATGTAAAAACTCAACTCGCAAAAGTTTTTACATCGGTTATATTATAATCGACATAAATAACCAACACACAGCAGTTTTTACGTTATTTATAAAATAACCGATGTAAAAACTAGGCTTTCTAATGTGTTTTTTATGTCAGATATAGAATAGCCGATGTAAAAACCCAACATGTGACTTTTTTTTATGTTGGTTATAAAATTAACGACACAAAAAATGCGGTATATGATACATTTATAATGTAATTTATTATGATAAACAACGTTATAAATGTAATAAAATATTTTATAACGTATTTTATTAAATAACCGACATTATAAAACATTTAAAAAAATTTCAACGCCCCGTGGATTGTCTTTTCAAATTTTCAATCGACAGACCTGCAACTCATCTCTCTCATGCGGAAAAACTAGAATCGACTTTTCGATATCATTTTGATACACTTGTTTTTCCATCATCTTTACTCTTCCAGAATAATTCATCTCCACTCGCAACACTTAGGTAAGCCTCCCATGACTTTATTTCATTCATTTTTTCCCGGATAGTCTATACTTACATTTTGCAATTTTTTTTGTTTAAACTAGCTAATATTATTCAATTTCAAACCCTCTTACCTCGTTTTTCCATCATAATATTATTTATTATCACCAGATCTATTAGATCGACTAGAAATATTCAATTAGGCTTCACCAACTACTATTTCATTTGTTTTTGTTTCGCGGATGCCCTACATTTATGGTAATATATGTTTTCATTGACAACTGATGGTCTCATTCACCTATATTACTACAATTTATATCTAACCCATTGTGATACACCCATTTTGTGTACCAATGCAATTTATTGTGTAAATATATATGTTTTTTCATGGTGGAATGTTTATTTTGGATCACTGGTTGATTCTATTTTGGGTATCACTTTTTTTTGTTCCATAAACTATTTATGTCGCTTATTCTTGTGGACTATTATAAGTCTTCATATGCTATAAAAACTCGATTTATTGAACAATAGAGTATTTTAGTCTAGTAGGAGATACGGTTCATGGTTCTCATTTTGAATAATGGAATGATACCAAAACTAGTAGCTTGATGTTCAAATCCCTAGATATGCCAAAACTAGTATCTTGAGGTTAAATTCCCATGGTTATGGGGGGATGTCCAGAGGGTTGGGGCCGTCTTGGGGGTTGGGGGTCGTTCAGAGGGTTGGGTGCTATCAAGGGTGTCCATAGAGGTTGGGGGTAGTCCAGGGGGTGTGACTGTGGGGGGGGGGGGGTTAAAGGGGGTGGGGGTGTCGAAGGCATGGGGGGGCTGTTCAAGGGGGTGGGTGGGCGGATGTCCATTGGGGTGGGGGCTTGTTCAGAGGGTTTGGGCGGTTGTCCGGGGGGGTGGGGGCTATCCAGAGGGTTGGTGGTGTCCAGGGGTTGTCCAAGGGGGTAAGGGGGTGGGGGTGGTGTCTAGGAGCATTGGGGTGTCCAAGGGGGTGGGGGTGCTCGAGAGGGGTGGGGGCTGTCTAGAGGGGTGGGGTCTGTCCAAGGGGGTGGTGGTGTCCAGGGGGTGTCCAAGGGGGTGGGGGTGGTGTCTAGAGGTTTCGGGGGGCTGTGCAGAGGGTGGGTGTGGGGGGGGGGGGGTTGTCTAGGGTGTCCATGGAGGTGGGTGGGGGGGGGGGGGGGGTAGTCTAAGGGTGTGGGGGGGGGGGGGGGTCCAAGGGGGTGGTGGTGTCGAAGGGGGTGGGGGTGTCTAAGGGGGTGGGGGTCTGTCCAAGGGGGTGGGTGGGTGGGGAGAGGGGGCTATCCTAGGGGGTGGGGGCCTGTACAGAGGGTTTGGGGGGTTGTTCAGGGGGTGGGGGCTGCCCAAAGGGTTGGGGGTATCCAGGGGGTGTCCAAGGTGGTAGGGGGTGGTGGTGGTATCCATGAGGGGTGAGGGTGTCCAAGGGGGTGGGGGTGCTGTCGAGAGGGGTGGGGGCTGTCCAGGGGGTGGGGGCTGTCCAAGGGGGTGGGGGCTGTCCAAGGGGGTGGGGGTGGAGTCTATAGGGTTCAGGGGGCTGTCCAAAGGGTTGGGGGTGTCCAGGGTGTCCATGGAGTTGGGTGGGGGGAGCCCAGTGGTGTGTGTGGGGGGGGGGGATCCAAGGGGATGGGAGTGTCGAAGGGGGTGAGGGGGGGATGTCCAAGGGGGTGGGTGGGTGGTGGGGGGATGTCCAAGGGGGCGGGCACTTGTCCAGAGGGTTTGGGGGTTGTTTGGGGGGTGGGGGCTGTCCAGAGGGTTGGGGGGTGTCCATGGGGGTGTCAATGTAGAGACCCCAAACCTAAAGTACATGGAAAATACATTAATTTTTCGGAAAACATAATACATACTAAAAACCAACACACAAGGACTGTAATAGTTTAGTGTTTTGATACTCAGAACATAATCTTCTAATCATGGTGAAAGATCTTCAACATCTCCCATAAAGATATTACCCTTTTTTTCTTACCTAAAACCTTTCATTATATCCTGGGGAACATAATTCATATAAAGGGTGAGCTCAAATTACCAGTAAGGGTAAGCATGGAGAAAATAAAACAAACCATATACATTTGAACTTAAAAACATGAACATAAAGTTTAAACATCAAAATATTGAGCAATGAAATAAATCATGGCAGTACGTAAGGCATAGATCATAATGGAACATCAATCATGATAAAATGTCATGGGGATAAATCATTTAATTGTGGAAAACCATTAAGCACTTGATATTAATTCCATAGTAGCCAATGCATTGCTTCCAAGACCATCATAGTGGACAAAGTCCCTTTCTGAATCGAGTTCAATCCTCGTTCCATTCCTGTATCACTGAACCAGATTAATTTCCTTTCCAGCCATGTCTATATCATGAGATATAAATCATTACCAAATGTATTTGATGGAGATATAGGTCTCACCCTTCTAATATTGAAATCATTCTTACGTGTTCCACAACCTTAACATAAATCATTCATCATAACCCAAAGAATAAAATAGGTTTCATAAAAATCATCCCATAATAACATAATCCATATAAAACAAAAGATATCATTTCATCATAATAAAAGTGGAACCATGTAAATCATAGAGACAATATACTTGAAACATACACATATGAAATAATGTCATCTTGGATGGAAAATGGTTTTGATAAAACGCTTGAAATGAATTCTTGAGGAAATTACCCTTTCATCTTCAAAATAATTTTTCTTTCACAAAATGCCATGAAATTTTTAAAGAAAATAATTTTGTTGAAAATATTCACGAAATATTTTATAGGAATATTCATGAAAATTAGTCTTTATGAAACCATAAAAATCTGTTCATGCCGTACAAGTTTAAAAGAAAACATTTTTCTTATACTTTTTCTGGAAAAGTAAAAAAGTACCTCGTATGGTAAACAAAATAAGATTCCATACATAACATGTAGTAAAATTTAAAAATGTTTAAAAAGGAATTTAAAAATAAATGAATCCATTTTTATAAAATAGGGACAAGGATGATAAATATAACCCCAGTAAATACTTACGAATAAATAATCTCAGATAAAAACGAGATTTGAAAATTTATCCCTTAAATTATGTCTGATATGATTCGTATGTATCCAATGCTCATATATAATAATCTAAATAATGTCATTTATTTATTACAGAATCATATTCATTGTTATTATATCATATATGATCATATTCTTATCTTTTCATTAGTAATATTTAATTGCTACTTGTTATTCGGGTGTTCATTGCTTTATGTTCTTACGCATGTTTTGTCGAATAAATACTTGTTCATATTTTTAGGATATAGATACCTCATTTACATAATGTTATTAGTGTAATATATATCATAT
The DNA here is from genome assembly GCA_963277665.1 of Viscum album. NCBI lineage: Eukaryota > Viridiplantae > Streptophyta > Magnoliopsida > Santalales > Viscaceae > Viscum > Viscum album. The sequence goes on from OY728152.1 coordinate 1,889,139,824, forward strand.
TTATTCATTAAATTCATTTATATAATCATTATTCAATGAAGATCATGTAGAACGAGTCGCATCACATCATGGAGACGTTAGGCCGTACGTACGCACGAGCGATTATATCGTTCCCATGATCGTGGAACTGTATTTAAGTATATGTATACTATTTCAGAATCAATATCACTTTACAATAATCATATATAGTTATTCTTTACACCATTATACTCATCCAAGTAAAGTGGTGGTGGAAAACATATTACACCACGGCGTGGAGACGGTATTCCATACGTACTCACTCGCGGTGATTTCATTTTCCGTAGGATGAATAGAAGGTTAAATAGGATTTTTTCATATTTATAATAACATATCAGTATATGAGTGATACTTATGATATTACTTCATAATGAAAAAACTAAATAAGAGGAAGTATGAGAATAAATAAATTTGAAAGAATCGGTAACGGATATTACCTCTTCTTCGACATGCCTCATTAAAAACTCTTCTTAGGGCACTAAAATTGGTCATTTAAGAAGAAAAAGGCCTCTAGTATATTTATAGGGATTTTTATAAGGGAAATTTTCAGGGTTTGGCCTAGATTTAAGGCTCAAAATTGTGTAAAGAGGAGAGGGATGAGGTGCCCTTTCATAAGGGAGGAGAGGGGAACCTTTGGAAACCTCAAAAATATTAATTTATAATAAATCAAACACCACATAGAAACTTCCAAAATTACTCAAATTCAAAGAATATATGATATAGGGTTGTAATATAATCTACCAATAAAATTTATACATGTATGGAATTTATTTTAAACCTTATCAACTTGATTTATCCTTATTTAATCTATTAAATTTTATTTGTGGTAATAATATTCTAAATTTTAAATTGATTTAAATAATTACTTACGTGCTATGAAATATCCATAATTAGATAATTTATGACATTTTAGACCACATAAATATAAATTTATAATTTATAAATATTTTTTAGATTTTTAAACAATTTTATAATATGTTATTTTTATCAAATAACAATAGTGTCAATTTTAACACTATTCATTTATTTGAATTTAAATAAAATCTACATAGAGGATATATTCAAGTTAAAAGATTTCATAGATTTATAACAAGTAATATTTATCTAAAAAAGTAGTGTAACACATTAAATAGTTCATATAATATTTATTTTAATATTTTTAATTCCATTTATTTGATATTTCAGTCAATAAAATAATTTCAATATCACTATTGTGTCACCTTTATTGATAATTATTTAATCCCTAAAAATTATAAATATATTCACATGATGTAGATAATATTATTATATTTCTGGGTACTATTCATGTTCGTTGTTTTCTGACCTTTATCAATAAATTAAAATTATTACACTTATAAGATTTAAGAGAGTGACATATTGGCACTTTCTTTAGTTTTAATAAAAATTACATCATTTCCACGGTAAAAGGTACTTGAAATGAATATATTCAGGACCTTAGGTGATATGGGTCTACTTTTATTCATCCAAAAGAATTTTGGAAATTTTTAGGGTAATTTTACAATATTATTTTTACCCTTAATTACCCGATTTACCTTTAACTTTAGTAAATAAAAATTACCGTAGTTACTATTCATAATATAAAAAAAATAAAATTAACATATTAACCTAATTTTGACCCACTAAATACAAATATGGAATCCATTTTTCAAAATTCAAAACAAATAAGTTTCAGTAATTAATTTAAAATTAATCCCATTAAGCAAACATGTTTTAATAGTTAAAACACTGCCAAAGATTGAAATGTTTTTACCTATGAATTCAATGTAAAATTAATGATAATGACATACATTATATTAAATGGTAAAAATATATTATATTTATTCTTTAAAACCATTCAATAATATATTTTAACCATATAAATTTTGTTGATGAAAAAAAATGTTTTCAATTAAAAATTTGCGTATTTTTACTATTCATCAAAATATGAAAGTTATCAGAAAAGTATCAAAATTTTATCCAATTTAAATTTTTATATCATGATTCAAAGGAATAATTTTATTTTGTAATATTTAACTTATAAACTTTTCAAAAACTATATTTAAAGTGGGAGCGCCATTAAAAGGTGGCAAAACTGCATTTTTTTGAAAAATACTTATTTTACCTGAAAATTTTATTTTGTCCTCGTACCTTGTTCTAGAAAATTATTAAGATGAATAATAATGTTATAAAATTAAAAATATATTTAATAATATTAATAACATCTTGTTTATAATAATATTATAACAATATATCGTTGTTTAGTGAAACTAGATATTGCGTACAACACACGCTATCGAGGAAAGTCGCCATTGCGTGTAATGCAAGCCAAGTCAGGGTTACGTGTAGTGCAAGAATCCTTTGTTGTTGAAAATAATATAATCCAACCATATTTCATTTATACAGTGAATGTATATATATATATATACACTCAATGTTGTGTATAATAACTACTATCAAACGAACTTGAAATTGTGTGTAACATGATCTAAGAATAGTATTGCCTATACTGCAAGCTAATACAGTGTTGCGTATAGCGCAATATAATCTTGGTGTAGCGTACAACAGAATATAAGGAAGAAATTAAAAGGAATATATCTCATAAAATCTCGTGGTGTTACATTCTACCCCCCTTAAAATGAATTTCGCCCTCAAAATTTTTTGGGGTTATAAATCGTTTACTACTTGAAAGTTTTTTTCATAGAAACTCACATCGTAAAAAGGAATACTCAAACACAATTTTAAAAAGTGATGTAAGAAACATAACAGTTACCCAAATTAACTCATTACTGGGTGTCCACATAGGAGAACATATGTGAAAATATGGATATGGAGGAGAAATCTAACCATCATGTTCTTATGGAGAGTGGTAGAGAACATGGTTATGAAAAATCCAACAATCACAAAGATATAAATTTTTGATGATCTAAGGTACCATCTGATTAATCGTATATGAGGAAACTAAGACAACACTTTTGGTTTTCAAGATCATTTCCTTAAAGGTGAATAATTTGAATTAGAATAATTACTTACTTTATTTTGGTACAAAATCACCGTTTCTCGTGCCTCGAACAATTTCAACTTCATCTCTTAAAAAAGTTAGATGAATTTATCATTCTTGAAGTGTTAGCAGATCATGTGATAGAATGATGGGTCATTCCATCTATCTCAAACATGAGGTTATAAAAAGTTATCAAATATACATTAGTCCATCTATGGTGAGGATAATCGTATATGATTCCAAAAATGGACTTATACTTCATCTATTATACTTCTAAATAAAATAAAACTAGTTTCTACTAACCAGGGACTTCTTGTAGGCCAATGGTAGGTGATAAAGGCATGTCGCACTTCAATTCTAGGTTCGATTCCCACAGCCTTGTCCAAGGCGACTGGTTGTCACCCATCTTACGAGTTGTCCTTTTTATAAAACTATACTATTACAACATAAAATATTTCTACCCTCAAAAAATACTATCTGATGTACAACATAATGCATTCCAACCATTAGGCTTATTGGAAATACTTCTGTCCAATCTCATAGAATACAGAAAATGATCATTAGAAAGGTCATCTACCAAGCATGTGAATACCATAATTTATCCCCCATATATCATAATATATATCTTGTTGGTCACATTCCAAACCTTTGAATTCCTTAATCATATATTCTCTTGAAAAAAGAATACCCATTGAACCTTAGTGAAAGCATGAATGCTGTCAAATGTTAACTCTTTCCACATACCAAAATCCCAAAATTTCTATATACTCAAACCATGATATCACTTTGTCCTTATATCTGTCATGATCTCATTAATAATATACAAAATATTATTTTACCCTTATCCATTCATTATGTGCATAACATCTACCTTCCAAAAATATTTGAATAACCTTTCATGGTTACCAGTACCATTCATCATATACTTTAAAATACTCATGGAATGAAAACAGTGTAACAATCCTTATATTTTTCTTTATTCCACAGTACCACACATTATTCTTGATAAACAAAAAATCATTCCACTACCTTCTTAAACCACTAACTGAGCTTCATCGTTTCTTTCATCTCATATATCATTTTTATTCTCTTCATCATCATCCATATAAATACTACTAATACGACCATGCTGATTATCTGGATGAGATTTTACTTTAGGGAATTAGTTTGCATAATTCCCATACATTCCACATTTAAAACATTTAATCATTGTTGATGTCGTAGCAATACCATTATCCTTGTCCATGGTGTTAACTGAACCTTTTTCTTTTCACTTATTGGATTTGTGTCCTTCTTTTGCACACCCAAAGCATCTTCCAGTTCCTTTGAAACATTCTCCCGGATGCCTCTTCCCTCATGATATACACGAGGAAAATTGAACTTTCCTTCCTCTATGATCATCATGAAACTCCATATTTCTCTTATTAGCTGAGTCAGGAAACTTACCAATGTTGAGATTATTGATCATATTATGAGATTGCTGATTAGGCATAATAATGATATGTGGACTTCTAGATCCAATTTAATTCGGTTTCTCATGATTAATATCATTCCATTTTCCATCATATCCTCCATTATCGTGAATCTTCCTATTTGCATCCATTTTCTAAATCCCAAAAAGAATAGTCTGAGATGAAAATATCATAGTCAAGGGGGAGTACCTTCAATATCTAATATCTTAGGTAAAACTCTGAGATCGTTACCACAATTATAGGAATATAACATATACTTATACTTAAACTTAGGGACATCCCTAGACATAACTTTGAAATATCTCTTGGGATATCACTAAAGATTTCACATCCTAGTTTCCAACGGTTAAATAAACCTTTCATCTGATATCATTTTTAGAGACCCCAAACCAGACGTCCATGGAGATTACATTACTTTTTCGGAAAACATGATACATAACAAAAACCAACACTCAAGGTCCGTAATAGTTTAGTGTCTTTGGAAACTCGGAACATAATATTCTAATCATCGTGAAAGATCTTCAACATATCCCCTAAAGATATTCCCCTTTTTGTTTTCATAACTAAAACCTTTAGTTATATCCCGGGGAAATGAATACATATAAATGATGAGCTCAAATTCTCAATAAGGGTAAGCATAGAGAAAATAAAACAAACCATATACATTTGAACTTAAAAACATGAACATAATCTTTAATCATCAAAATATTGAGCAATGAAATAAAACATGGAAGTATGTAAGGCATAGATCATAATAGAACATCAATCATGATAAAATATCTTGGGGATAAATCATGTAATTGTGGAAAACCATTAATAACTTGATATGATTTCCGTAGTATCCAAGGTATTGCTGCCATGACCATCTTAGTGGACAAAGTCCCTTACTGAATCGAGTTCACTCCTCGTTCCAGTCCTGTATCACTGAACCGGATTAACATGCCATTCCAGCCATGTCTATCTCATGAGATATAAATCTTTACACAATGCATTGGAGAGAGATATAGTTCCCACCCATCTCATATTAAAATCATTCTTACGTGTGACACAACATAAACTTAAATCATTTATCATAACCCAAAGAATAAAATGGGTTCCATAATCATCATCCAATCATAACATAATCCATATAAAACAAATGGATACCATTTCATCATAAGAAAAGTGGAACCATGTAAATCATAGAGAAATTATACTTGAAACATACACATATGAAATAATGTCATCTGGTCTGGAAAATGGTTTTGATAAAACACTTGAAATGAATTCTTGAGGAAAATAACCTTTCTTATTCAAAATCATTTTCTTTTCCCAAAATGCAATGAAATTTTAAAAGAAAAGGATTATGTTTTAAATATTCATGAAATATTTTATATGAATCTTCATGAAAATTAGGCGTTATGAAACCATAGAAATCCGTTCATGCCGTACATGTTTAAGAGAAAAAATTCTTGTTTTACTTTTGCTGAAAAAGTCAAAAATCACCTCGTATGGTACAAAAAAGAAGATTCCATACAAACAATGTAGTAAAAGTCAAAAATGGGTAAAAAGCACTTTAAACATACATGAAACCATTTTTAGGAAATGGGGACATGGATGATGTAAGAACCCGGTTCTTATTTTTGAGGTATGGGCTTCTTCCTTTTCCTTTTCCTTAAGTGTTTTTGAGAAAATATGGAAAATGGAAAAGAATGATAATTTTCAAAACTACACGACGTGTACTTTGTCCACACGTCATGTAATTTTGGCCGTGTTGGGATGAGTACACGGGGCATGTAGCCTTGTCGGCTACGAGGGGTGTAGGAACCGACTACATGCCGTGTTGTGGTACCTTACACGCCGTGTAGTCAGTCAGCAGGATTGAATAGTAAGGAGCTGGAGTCACCGCCAGATGGGCGACTGTACACGCCGTGTACTTGGGAGTACATGTCATGTACTCAGGTCGACAGATGAATAGTGTGGCAGTGCTGCCAAATAAACAGTTAATTGAAAGAAGTACACGCCGTGTACTCAGAAGTACACACCGTGTACTTTGTTTTTTCAGCTTAAAATAGGAAGTAGACTCCTCATTTGGTAGAGGAGGCATTCCAGCCATTTTTGGAGCCAAAGGAGGAGGCCAGATATTTGAAGATCCACCGGGCGTTCGTCTGGAATCCGTTTCGGCTTCAGACGATTTCGTTGGAACCGCACGGGTAAGCCCTCTCCCCTCCTGGTATTGTTTTTACCAATTCTTCTCCTAACGTAAGTTATTTACATTTGAATGGGTTTTGTTCTTCGTCATATCTACGACATTCTTGGGCGTTTCTGGAGTCAGTGTTCGGGTATAACGTTCGTTGGTGTATAAGGTAGGTGGCTTTGTGTTCATTTTCCAACTGTCATGTGTTTTTGTGCATTTTTGTGCCATGAACACATGTTGGGGTGTCGTGTGGATGAGGTCATTGCAATATTTAATGCTTATAATTGAATAGGTGATTAAATCGTGATAATAAAATGCTGGTTGAGATCGTTGCTTGGATCCGGAACCACCCCCGGGGTGTGTTTCACTGTTTAGCCGTTTGGCCAGGATACCCGAGAGTATGATTTTAAAGTAGTAATTGTAGAATTTCCTTGAGAGGAATTGCTTGTTACCTCTTGTTTACCTGTTGGGTATGGACTGGTTACATGTTTAGCCTGAGGGTGTTGTTGTATTTGGTCTGAGGGCATTGTTGTGATTAGCCTATGGGCACTGTACTATATTAGCCTGAGGGCATGACTGTTTTAGCCCGAGGCCTGTCGTTATTCCGCCTGAGGGCAACTTTTCGTGCCTGAGGGCTTGACTTCTATGCCTGAGGGCGACACTTCCTACACATTAGGGCAATTTCTGTTATGCCTGAGGGTAATACCTGCGGGTTGGATTCTGTATAGCCTGAGGGTAAGCCTGAGGGCGTGGGTACTATTTTAGCCTGAGGGCACTGTTCTTGTTGGCCTGAGGGCTTGGTGTTGTTGAGCACAAGAATGTTACTAAATTAAATAAATTAAATGAATAATAAAACGACAATTTAATTGTTAAGTTAGTTACTTTTTATTACTGCTTACTTTATTGGATTTTATTACTGCACACTATCATTTCATGCTTACACGCAGTTGGGCACGTGCCTTTGGTGGGTGCCTACTGAGATATATTTCTCACACCCAGTTTGGGTCACGTTCTTCGGCCTAAACAGATTACATTTCTACTGGTGTAGATATGGGAAAGAGTCCCTATATAGGTACTTGACTGTTGCTGCGGAGTAGGAGGGCATGGGACCGAGCCTAGGCTCACGATGCCGATGCCAGCTGTTTTGCTTTGTTTTGCTGTACTCTGCTTTTGGTTGTATCATATTGATGTATAACATGTTCTGGCAGTTTTTTAGAACTTGAGACATGTATAATCATCAATTATATATTGTTTTTTATATCCACTACTGTTGTGTATTTCAGTTGTGTATGGTTTACTGCTTCCGCTGTTTGTTGTATGTTTTATTTAAATTCTGCTACGCTACACTTTGACAAAATGAGGGCATAGTTTCCCCACTATCAGACTTGGGCCCTCGCTGCTAGTCGGCAGCCTATGGAGTTTGGGAAAATGTGCTTGAGGTCACGTGGTGAACTGGGTTGGGGGCACCCATTGCGTGACACCTGGGTCAGGGATGTTACAAAGTGGTATCAGAGGCATTTCTTTTCTTGACTTACTAATTGGAGTCGTAGTCAGGGATAGGACGGAACGGTAGTTGGTAATAAACTATGCCCGCGTGTAGCTAACCCATGTACATGGAAAAGCCAGTCCACCTCCTATTTTGCAATGCTTGGATTTTGCAATTTTACGGTTGATATGTTTTCACCGTTGGGTGACGCACGGAGATTGTGCTGTTTATATTTTATCTGTGGGTTCTATTTAGTTGCAACCTGATAAGATGAGGGTATGTTGTCTCATGCATTATATAGGCACAATCTAGATACCATAGACCATGAATAGTTTCCATGCCATGTAGGTGCATTAGAATTTGCATGTTGTTGTGATAGTTGTTTTGCTAATAAAGAATGCTATTGTGATAGTTGCATGATAAATACCTGCCTTGTGATATGGTATTTTAGTTGAGCTTGTTTATAGAATGGACGCCAAACATTGGTTTTTGGGGAGTATGGGCCCCCATTGACCGGAATTTGGTGGGTCATTGGCTGATTGTTGGTTATAACACATATAAGATGTCAAACTTTGATTCGTGGGGAGTATGGGCCCCCAGAGGTCTGAATTTGACACTTAGGTGTTGTTTTTCAGTATTTTATGGGTTCCCAAGAAGTTTCTGAGGCATACTGTCAGGAATCCTAGTATACACACCATGTAGTATTTTTATACACGCCATGTATGTTCTTCTGTTCAGGAAGAAAAATGAACTTTTGAGTACACGCCGTGTACCCGGAGTACACGCCGTGTAGTCTCTTCCCGTGTCACAAACCGTGTGGGCGGCGACATGGGGTAGGGAAGGGCTTGGGTAAAACACGCCATGTAGGTCTGTGGACACCGTGTAGTGTTGACCCGGAGTCCGGCCGTGTAACAAACAACACGGGTCGGTAAAATCATTCATAGAACACGCTGTGTCAATGATGCACACGCCGTGTGGTGTGACCTGGGGACTCGGTCATGTAAATAACAACACGGGTCAGTGTCACCACTCCTTGAACGCGCACTATACCTATGGGACACGCTGTGTAGTCTTGACCGAGGACATACCATGTCGACTTAGCCATGTGGCTGGGAAACAGGGGTGGTGTACACGCCGTATGTGGGAGTAACACATTGTGTAGTTGTAATCCGAGTAGTCAGCCGTGTCATAGACGACACGGGCAGTTGGAAAATAACACCGTACATGCCGTGTATATATTATACACGCTGTGTAGTTTTGTTGAACGGAATCCGTGCGAGCAGGGGAAGGGATGTCAAGTACACGCTGTGTAGTAATTGTACATGCCGTGTAGTCTTGTTTTGCAAAACTTTGAAAGCCTTCTTCCTCCTGTTCCTTTTTGGTTCCTTCGCTTTTTGGTCTTAATAATATTGAATCTGAGGCTTGGTTTTGACCTTGTAGTGTCATGCCGCCTAGACGACCACGAGTTGTTCGCCAGGAGAGCGGTGGCAATTATACTCCAAAGATGGTGGGCCATGGGTTACCAGTGGATCCACTGGTAGAGCCAGTTGCAGCACCAGCTATTATACCGGACCCAGGCACGGAGGCGCTGTTCCGTGAACATTTTATGCGATTTATGAAAACCTTTCCGGGAGCACCGCAGGCTGCGACATCTATGGCTGAACTGATTCGTATCTTCCAGCAGCAGCATCCACCTCTGTTTTCAGGGGATGGTGGACCACAGGCTACAAAGTCTTTTCTAGGATCGATGCAGACTATTTTCGAGCATCTTGAGACTCCTCCAGGGTGGAGGGTCAAGTTTGCGACTTCCATACTGTGTGATTCTGCCAAGAGGTGGGGGGATGTTACCACCCAGTCAGAGCATCACAGGGACATGGCGTGGGATTATTTTCAGGCAATCTTCTATGACTTCTTCTTTCCCGAGACACTAAGGGTAGATAGAGCTCGAGAGATCATGAATCTATAGTAGGGCGCTATGTCAGTGATGGACTATTCTTCTTGTTTTATGGAGCTTCAGCGCTTTGTAACCGTGTGGGTGGGTGATGAGACGCTGAGAGCCAGACGTTTTGAGGATGGTCTTTGGTATGACATCTGAGCACTGGTGAATGTTTTTAGGTTACCAACTGTACACGCGATTGTGAACTAGGCATTGATTACATAGAGGAACCTGCGAGAATCTGGTGGTGTGGGCCAGGGCAGTTCAACACCAGTTACTGGTACTATTTTTGCATCCAAGAGGAAGAGACAGATGGACTTCTCTCAGGGCGGCATTACTAGCCAGGCATCATCTACAGGTGGTCCGATCAGGTGCTACCAATGTAGTAGAGAGGGGCACAAGAGGACATAGTGTCTACGAGACCCAGTGGAGTGCCGAGCTTGCAACAAGATGGGTTATCTACAGCGCTTTTGTAGGGCATTTCTACCATTGTCTAGTGAGAGGGGTTCTGTGCAGACTCCGCATGCAGTAGCAAGACCAGTGGCTTCTTACCAGTCTGGGAACTGGAATACGTCAGGGCATGCAGGCAAAGATGGTGGTCATGGCCGTGGTAGCCAGACACTAGGATCATAGAGGTAGTGGGGCAGGATAGCTCAGGGTAGCCAGGCTGTGTCGCAAGGTCGCAGCACTGTGAAGGCATATGCAATGCAACAGACACAGCAGGAGCAAGATCTCGGACATTCTACAGTCATAGGTACTATTCTAGTAGCTTTTTTCTTGTCTTCCATACTTTTTGATATGGGGGCTACACATAGTTTCATATCTGTATCCGTTGTGGAGATCCTTGGGCTCGGTGTTTCTTCCTCTTCTGATATCATGATGCTAGACACTCCGTTGGGGACTAGAGCGGCTGGTGTGCGTCAGTGCAAGGAGTTCCCCTTGAGGTTGATGGGTGTCACTTCCTTTGGGACCTCTATGTCTAAGAGATGACGAGCTATGATGTCATTCTCAGGATGGACTGGTTGGTTCCCTTCCGAGATTTTGTAGACTGCTATCGTCGCAGGGTGTGTTTCACGTCAGCAGAGGGCGGAGAGTTTCTATACAAGGGTGAATGGGATGTTCAGGTAAGTTGAGCTAGACCAGAGCATCATGGGCGAGGTGGAGTCACAGCCCAGATTGAAAGATTATATCTGGATGACCAGGGGACTTGTCAGACGTATTTCCCTCCAGTTGTTGATCGTTTCAGGGATGTCTTCCCGGACGACTTTTCAGGTCTACCCCCTGGCGCATGAGGTGTATTTCTCTATTGAGCTTGTGCCAGGAGCAGCACCGGTGTCCATTCTTCCTTATAGGATGGCCACGCTAGAGTTACAGGAGCTCAAGAGGCAGTTAGAGGAGCTACAGGCGAAGGGTTTTATCCGACCTAGTACTTCTCCTTGGGGTTATCCGGTCCTTTTTGCGAAGAAGGCGGATGGTACCCTTAGGCTTTGCGTGGATTATCGGAAGCTGAACTAGTTGACGGTAAAAAACCGATATCCCTTGCCGAGGATAGATGATCTGTTTGATCAACTTTGTGGAGCAAGAGTGCTCTCGAAGATTTACATGAGATCCGGATATGATCAGATGCATGTTAGACCATCTGATATACCTCTCACAGCTTTCAGGAGCAGGTATGGTCTATATGAGTATACGGTTATGCCGTTCAGACTGACGAACGCGCCAGAAGTTTTCATGGCTTCGATGAATCGTGTGTTCAATTAGTATCTTGATTCTTTTGTGGTGGTATTTGTGGACGACAACTTGGTTTACTCCCACACTTGACACGACCATTCCACCCATCTTGAGATCGTATTGAGTACACTAAGAGAGCATCAGCTATATGAAAAGCTCTCAAAGTGACACTTTTGGATGGACCAGATTCACTTCCTGGGTCACATTATCTCAGAGGCGGGAGTTGAAGTAGACCCAGAGAAGGTGAGAGCAGTAGTTTCCTGGGAGCATCCTAAGAACGTTTTTGAGATACAGAGTTTCTTAGGGCTGGATGGTTACTACAGATGCTTCATACAGGACTACTCCCGCTTAGAAGCACCGTTGACAGGTTTGACTAAGAAGGGTGTGAAGTTCGTTTGGTCGGAAGCTTGCAAGGCAGGTTTTCAGGACCTGAAGGGAAGGTTGACATCAGCACCGATCCTGATACTCCCAGAGCAGGGGAAGAGCTATACAGTTTACTGTGATTCATCAAGGATTGTGATGGGAGCCGTTTTGATGCAGGGTGACCGATTTTTCGCGTACGGGTCTCGGCAGTTGAGGCCACATGAGATGAATTACCCGACGCATGATCTCGAGTTGGCTGCAGTTGTGCATGCGTTTTGTTGTTGGAGAAACTATCTATTGGGAGAGCATTTTGTGGTTTTCATCCACCACAAAAGCTTCAAGTATATCTTTACTCACCGTGACCAGAATCTGAGGTAGAGAAGGTGTGTTGAGTACCTACAGTCCTTCAATTTTGAGCTTTCCTATACACCTGGTAAAGGTAATGCAGTAGCTAATGCACTGAGTAGGAAGACTCAGATACAGGCAGTGCAAGAGGCCAATGGTGAGTGGGAGCTCATGGATTTGTTCTCTAAGATGCATCTGGAGGTTCATGACAGACAGGGGCAGACTTATCTATCCTCATTAGCTGTGACTTCTACCCTCCTGTACAGAGTGAGGATGAGGCAGCTATCTGATTAAGAAGGCCTAGTTCTATGGAAATCGGTGGCAAGTGAAGACCCTCCTACCAGTTGGGCGATAGGAGATGATGAGGTTTTTTGTTTCCATGGATGAGTATGGGTTCCAGGTGATATACGCAAGGAGCTGATGTGGGAGTTTCATGCGTCAGCTTGGGTAGTTCATCCCGGAGTTACCAAGATGTACCGAGACTTGAGATGTCAGTACTGGTGGCTGGGTATGAAGAGAGAGATAGCTGGGTTTGTTACGAGATGTTCCACCTGTCATAAGGTGAAGGCAGAGCATCAAAGACCAGCTGGACTGTTACAGCAGTTACCCATTCTAGAGTGTAAATGGGATGATGTCGCGATGGATTTCGTGACGGGTTTGTGGAGGTCAACTTGTGGCAATGATGCCATGTGGGTTGTTGTGGACAGACCCAAGAAGGTAGCTCACTTTTTTCCGATCAAGGAGACCTTCGGTGTGGATGAGCTTGGAAGGCTGTATATCCGAGAGATCGTACGTATTCATGGGGTCCCTCGTTCTATCATTTCAGATAGGGATGCCTGCTTCATGTCTCGTTTCTGGCAGAGTTTTCAGAGGGCGCTGGGTACAGAGGTGCTTATGAGCACAACATACCACCCTCAGACAGATGGCCAGTCAGAGCGGACGATACAAGTGCTAGAGGACATGCTGCGTGCATGCGTCCTAGACTTTGGGGGATCTTGGGAGAAGCATATACCCTTAGTGGAGTTTTCCTATAACAATAGTTTTAAGGAAACTATTTAGATGTCACCATACGAGGCTTTATATGGTAGGCCATGCCGATCACCTTTGTGCTGGTTAGAGGCAGGTGAGGCAGCTTTACTGGGGCCACAGCTCGTGCAGGAGACATCTGAGCAGGTCCAGTTGATTCGGAACCGGATGGCTACCACACAGTCTCGTCATAATTATTATGTTGATCACCACCGACGACCTTTGGAGTTCTTGGTTGTGGATTAGGTTTTTCTATGTGTTTCGCCAAGGCTGGGACACAAGTGGATCAAGAGACAGGGTAAGCTTTCACCGAGGTATGTGGGGCCATTCAAGATCCTGGAGATAGTCGGGCTGGTTGCCTATCGGTTTCAGTTACCACAGCGGTACCAAGCCATGCATGACATCTTCCAAATGTCTTCATTACGTCGCTACCATTTAGACCCGTCTCACACATTTCAGCCTGAGGAGGTAGAGCTTTAGCATGGTGCGTCCTTTGAGGAGCATCTGATCCGTATCGTTGACAGGAGCACGAAGGTTCTCTGAGGCCAGTCAGTTCCTCTTGTACTGGTGCTATGGCAGCATGGCTGAGTGCATGATGAGACCTGGGAGAGAGAGGTCGATGTACGTGCTCAGTGGCCAGATCTGTTCTGAGCTTTATCTTCACCACCCTTGGAAGGGAAATTCGGGGACAAATTGCTATAAGGGGGGATGTTTATAAGAACCCGGTTCTTATTTTTGAGGTGCGGGCTTCTTCCTTTTCCTTTTCCATAGGTTTTTCTGAGAAAATATGGAAAATGGAAAAGAAATATAATTTTTAAAACTACAAGCCGTGTAATTTTTCCACACACCGTGTACTTTTGTCCATGTTGGGATGAGTACACAAGGCGTGTAGCCTTGTCGGCGACGACGGGTATAGGAACCGACTACATGCTGTGTGGTGGTACCTTACACACCGTGTAGTCAGTCGGTAGGCTTGAATAGTAAGGTGGTGGAGTTGCCGCTAGATGGGCGACTGTACACGCCATGTACATGGGAGTACATGTCGTGTACTCAGGTCGACGGATGAACAGTGTGGCGGTGCCACCAAATGAACAGTTAAATGAAATAAGTACACACCGTGTACTCAGAAGTACACGCTGTGTACTTTTTTTTCGGCTTAAAACAGGAAGTAGCCACCTCATTTAGAAGAGGAGGCATTTGAGCCATTTTTGGAGCCAAAGGAGGAGGCCAGATCTTTGAAGATCCAACAGGCGTTCATCTGGAATCCGTTTCGGCTTTGGACGATTTCGTTGAAACTGTACGGGTAATCCCTCTCCCCTCATGGTACCGTTCTTTACAATTCTACTCCTAACGTAAGTTATTTAGGTTTGAATGGGTTTTGTTATTAGTCAGATCTACACTACTCTTGGGCGTTTCTGGAGTTGGCGTTCAGGTATAATGTTCTTTGGCATATAAGGTAGGTGGCTTTGTGTTCATTTTCCAACTGTCATGCATTTTTGTGTGTTTTTCTGCCACGAACCCATGTTGGGGTGTCGTGTGGATGAGGCCGTTGCTATATTAAATGCCTAGAATTTAATAGGTGATTAAATCGTGATAATAAAATGCTGGTTGGGATCGTTGCTTGGATCCGGAACTACCCCCAGGGTGTGTTTCACTGTTTAGCTGTTTGGCTAGGATACCCGAGGGTATGCCTTTAAAGTAGTAATTGTAGAATCGCCTTGAGAGGAATTTCTTATTACTGCTTGTTTACCTATTGGACATGGCCCGGTTACCTGTTTAGCCTGAGGGAGTTGTTGTATTTGGCCTAAGGGCATTGTTGTGATTAGCCTGTGGGCACTGTACTGTATTAGCATGAGGGCGTGACTATTTTAGCCCGAGGGATGTCATTATTCCACCTGAGGGAAACTTTTCGTACCTGAGGGCTTGACTTCTGTGCTTGAGGGCGACACTTCCTACGCCTGAGGGAAATTTCTATTACGCCTGAGGGAAATACCTGTGGGTTGGATTCTGTTTACCCTGAGGGTAATCCTGAGGGCATGGTTACTATTTTTGCCTGAGGGCACAGTTCTGGTTGGCCTTAGGGCTTGGTGTTGTTGAGCACAAGAATTTTACTAAATTAAATAAATTAAATGAATAATAAAACAGAAATTTAATTGTTATGTTAGTTACTTTTTAGTACTGCTTACTTTATTGAATTTTATTACGGCACACTATCGTTGCATGCTTACATGCAGTTGGGCACGAGCCTTTGGTGGGTGCCTACTGAGATATATTTCTCACACCCTGTTTGGGTCACGTTCTTTGGCCCAAACAGATTACATTTCTACATGTGTAGATAGGGGAAAGAGTCCCTATACATGTACTTAACTGTTACTGAGGAGTAGGAGGGCATGGGACCGAGCCTAGACTCACGATTCTACTGCTATCTGTTTTGATTTGTTTTGTTGTACTCTGCTTTTGGTTGTATCGTATTGATGTATAACATGTTCTAGCTATTTTCATAGAACTTGAGACATGTAGCATCATCAATTATATAATCTTGGTTATATCAACTGCTGTTGTGTATTTCATTTGTGTATGGTTTACTGCTTCCACTGTTTGTTGTATGTTTTATTTAAATTCCGCTGCACTACACTTTGAAAAAATGAGGGCATAGTTTCCCCACTACCAGACCTGGGCCCTCGCTGCTAGTCGGCAGCCTCTGGCGTTTGGGGAAATGCACTTGAGGTCACATGGAGAACTGGATTCAGGGCACCCGTTGCATGGCACCCTGGTCTGGGACGTTACAGATGATAAATATAACCCCAGTAAATACTAACGAATAAACAATCTCGGATAAAAACAAGATTGGAAAAGTTATACCATACCTTATGTCTGATATGCATTGTATGTTTCCAAACCTCATTTATAATGATTTAAATAATGTCATCGACTTATTATAGAATCATATTTATTGTTATGATATCATATATGGTCACATTATTATATTTTTATTAGTCATATTTCATTGCTACTTGTTATTCGGGTGTTCATTTCCTTATGTTCTTACGCATGTTTTGTCAAATAAATTATTATTGTTCTTTATAGGTTATGGATAACTCATTTCTAGAATGGTATTAGTGTAATATTTATCATTATTATTCATTCAATTCATTTACATAATCATTATTCAATGAATATCATGTAGAATGAGTCGCATCACATCATGGAGACGATAGGCCGTACGCACGCACGCATGATGATATTGTTCCCTTGATCGTGGAATTTTATTGAAGTGTTTGTATACTATTTAAGATTTAATATCACTTTAAAATAATCCTATATAGTTATTCTTCACACCATTATTCCCATCAAAGTAAGGTGGTGTTGGGAAAAAAATTACACCACGGAGTGGAGACGGTATTCTGTACATACGCACACTCTGTGATTTCGTTCTCTACAGGATGAATAGAAGGTGAAATAGGGTTGTTTAATATTTATAATGAAATAACAGTATATGAGTGATAATGATATTATTACTTCGCAATTAAACCACTAAATAAGAGAATTTAGAAGAAGAAATAAATTTGAAAAAATTGGTAACAGATATTACCTCTTCTTCGACACGCCTCATTGAAACCTCCTCTTAGGGCACTAAAACTGGTCTTTGAAGAAGACCAGGACCTCTAGTATGTTTATATGGAAGTTGATAAGGGAAATGGGTAGGGGTTGGCCTATATTTAAGGCTCAAAATTTTTTAAAGATAAAAGGGATGAGGTGCCCTTTTATAAGGGAGGAGAGGGGCAGCATTGGGATCCTCAAAAATATTAATTTATAATAAATAAAACCCCACATAAAAACTTCCAAAATTACTCAATTTAGAAGATTAGATGATATAGGGTTGTAATATAATTAGCCAATAAAATTTATACATGTAGGGAATTTATTTTTTACTTATCTACTTGATTTATTCTTATTTAATCTATTTAATTTTAATTGTGGTAATAATATTCTAAATTTTAAATTTATATAAATAATTAATTATGTTCTTTGAATTATCCATAATTAGATAAGTTATGACATTTTAGACCATATAAATTTAAATTTATAATTTATAAGTATTTTTTGTGAATTTTAAACAATTTTATAATATGTTATTTTTATAAAATAATAATAGGACCATTTTTGTCACTATTCATTTATTAGAATTTAAATAAAATATACATATAGGATATAATCGAATTAAAAGATATAATAGATTCATAAAAAGTTATATTTTTCTTGAAAAGTAGTTTAACACATTAAATAGTTCATATAATATTTATTTTAATAGTTTTAAAACCATTTATTTTATATTTCAATCAATAAAATAATTTCAACATCACTATTGTTTCACCTTTAATGATAATTATTTAATCACTAAAAGTTATAAATAAATTCACATGATGTAAATAATTTTATTATATTCATGGAGACTATTCATTTTTGATGTTTTTTGAAGTTTATCACTAAATTAAAATTACTACACTTATAAGATTTAAGAGAGCGACATATTTTCACTTTTTTTAGTTTTAATAAAAATTACATCATTTTCATGGTCAAAGGTCCATAAAATGAATCTATTCAGTACCTTAGGTGATATGGGCCTACTTGTATTCATCAAATAGAAATTAGGAACGTGTCATGGTAATTTTACAATCTTATTTTTACCCTTAATTACACGATTTACCTTTAATTGTAGTAAATAAAAATTACCAAAGTTACTATTCATAATATAAAAAAATAAAAGTAACATATTAACATAATTTAGACCCCATAAATCCAAATATGGAATCCATTTTTAAAAAATCAAAACACATAAGTTGTAGTATTTAATTTAAAATTAATCCCATTGTTAAGCAAACAGGTTTTAAAAGTTTAAACATTGCCAAAGATTGAAATGTTTTTACCTATGAATTTAATGTAAAATTAATGCTAATGAGATAAATTATATTAAATGGTAAAAATATATTCAATTTTTTCTTTAAAACCATTCAATAATATATTTTTACCATATAAATTATTTTGATGAAAAAAGTTGTTTTCAATTAAAAATTTGCGTATTTTTACTATTCATCAAAATACGAAAGTTAACAGAAAAGTGTCAAAAATTTATCCCACTTGAATTATTATATTTTGTTCCAAATTAATAATTTTATTTTGTAAAATTGCACTTATAAACTTGTCAAAAACTATATTTACGGTGTGTGTGCCATTAAAAGGTGGCAAAACTGCATTTTTTAAAAAATACTTATTTTACCTGAAAATTTTATTTTGTCCCCATACATTGTTCTAGAAAATGTTTAAGATGAATAATAATGTTATAAAATTAAAAATTTATTTAATACTATTCATAACAGCTAGTTCATAATAATATTATAACAATATATCGTTGTTTAGTGAAACCTGGTATTGCGTACAACACACGCTATCGAGGAAGGTCGTGATTGCATGTAATGCAAGCCAAGTCAGGGTTGCGTGTAGTGCAAGAATACTTTGTTGTTGAGTATAATAGAATCCAACCATATTTCATTTATACAATTAATATATATATATATATACACTCAATGTTGTGTATAATAACTACTATCAAACGAACTTGAAATTGTGTGTAACACGATCCAAGAATAGTATTACGTATACTGCAAGCTAATAAGGTGTAGTGCATAGCGCAAGATAATATTGATGTAGCGTACAACAGAAGATATGAAAAAAATTAAAAAGAATATATCAAATAAAATCTCGGGGTGTTACATTCTTCCCCCCTTAAAATGAATTTCTCCCTCGAAATTCATCAGGGTTAAAAATCATTTAATACTTTAAAGTTTCTTTTATAGAAACCCACCTAGTAAAAAGGAATACTAAAACATAATTTTAAAAAGTGAAGTAAGAAACATAACAGTCAACCAAATTTACTCATTACTAGGTTTCCACATAGTAGAACATATGTGAAAATGTTGATATGGAGGGGAAATCTAACCATCAAGTTCTGATGGAGAGTGGTAGAGAACATGGCTATGAAAAAGCCAAAAATCACAAATCCATAAATTTGTGATGATCTAAGGTACCATATGATTAATCATATATGAGGACATTAGGACAACACTTTTGGTTTTCAAGATCATTTCCCTAAAGTTGAAGAATTTGAATTAGAAGAATTACTAACTTTAATTTGGTACAATATTACTGTTGCTCATGCCTCAAACAATTTCCACTTCATCTCTTAAAAAAATGAAGTTGAATTTATCATTCTTGAAGTGTTAGCAAGTCATGTGATAGAATGATGGGTCATTCCATCAGTCTCAAACAAGAGGTTATCAAAAGTTATCAAATATACATAAGTCCATCTATGGTGAGGTTAATCATATATGATTCCAAAAAATGGACTTATACTTCATTTATCATACCAGTTAATAAAATAAAACTAGTTTCTACTAACCAGGGACTTCTTCTAGGCTAGTGGTAGGCGATAAAGGCCTGTCACACTTCCATTGTGGGTTCAATTCCCACAACCTTGTTCGATGCGACAAGTTATCACTCGTCTTACAAGTTGTCCTTTTTCTACAACTATACTATTACAACATAAAATATTTATAGCCTTAAACAATACTATCTGATTTCTAACTAAATGCATTCCAACCATTAGCCTTATCGGAAATACTTCTGTCCAATCTCATAGTATACATAAAACGATTATTAGAAAGTTCATCTACCAAGCATGTGAATACCATCATTTATCCCCCATATATCATAAGATATATCTTGTTGGTCACATTCCAAACATTTGAATTCCTTAATCATGTATTATATTGAAAAATGAATACCCATTGAACCTTGGTAAAAACATGAATTCTTTCAAATGTTAATGCTTTCCACATACCGAAATCCCAAAATTTCTATATACTCAAACCATGATATCACTTTGTCCTTATATTAGTCATGAGCTCATTAATAATATCCAAAATATTATTTTCTCCTTATCCATTATTTATGTGCATATCATCTACCTTCCAAATATATTTGAATAACCTTTCATGGTTATCGGTACCATTATTCATATATTTCAAATACTCAAGGAATGAAAACAATGTAACAATTATTATATTTTTCTTTATTCCATAGTACCATACATTATTCTTGATAAACATAAAATCATTCCACTACCTTCTTAAACCACTTTCTGAGCTTCAACATTTCTTTAATCTCATATATCATTTGTAGTCTCTTCATCATCATCCACAGAAATACTACTCATATGACCATGCTGATTCTCTTCAAGATATTTTCTCTTAGGGAATTGGTTTGCATAATTCCTATACATTCCACATTTAAAACATTTAATCATTGTTGATGTTGTAGAAATACCATTATCCTTGTCCATGGTGTTTACTGAACCTTTTTCTTTTCACTTACTGGATTTGTGTCCTTCTTTTCCACACCCAAAGCATCTTTTAGTTCCTTTAAAACGTTCTTCCTGATGCCTCTTCCCACATGATATAGATGAGGGAAATTGAACTTTCCTTCCACTATGATCTTCATGAAACTCCATATTTCTCTTATTATATGAGTCAGGAAACTTACCATTATTGATATTATTTATATTATTGATCATATTATGAGATTTTTGATTAGGCATAATAACAATATGTGGAATTCTAGATCCAATTTCATTTGGTTTCTCATGAATAATATCATTCCATTTTCCATCATATCCTCCACTATCGTGAATCTTTCTGTTTCCAGCCATTTTCTAAAACCCAAAAAGAATTGTGTGAGAGGAAAAAATAATATTCAATGGGGAGTACCTTCAATATCTAACATCTTAGGTAAAATTATAAGATCGTTAACGTAATTATAGGACTATAACCTATACTTATACATAATCTTGGGGGCATCCCTAAACATACCTTTTAAATATCTCTTGGGATCTCACTAAAGTTTTTGCATCCTAGTTTACAAAGGTTAACTAAACCTTTCCTATGATACCAACTGTTGAGATCTCAAACATGACGTACATGGACATTACATTACTTTTTTGGAAGACAAAATACATAAAAAAACAACACTCAAGGTCTTTAATAGTTTGGTGTCTTTGGAAACTCAGAACATAATCTTCTAATCATGCTGAAAGATCTTCAACATCTCCCATAAAGATATTAACCTTTTTGTTTTCTTATCTAAAACATTTCTTTATATCGTGGGGAAAATCAAACATATGAAGGGTGAGCTCAAATGCTCAGTATGTTTATTCATGGAGAAAATAAAACAGACCATATACATTTGAACATAAAAACATGAACATAATGTTTAAACATCAAAATATTGAGAAATTAAATAAATCATGGAAGTATGTAAGGCATATATCATAATGGAACATCAATCATGATAAAATATCTTGGGGATAAAGCATGTAATTGTGTAAAACCATTAATCACTTGATATGATTTCCATTGTATCCAAGGCATTGCTACTAAGTCCATCTTAGTGGACAACGTCCCTTACTGAATCGAGTTAACTCCTCGTTCCAGTCTGGTATCATTGAATCAGATTAATTTACATTCCATCAATCTCTATCTCATGATATATAAATCTTTAACTAATGAATTGGAGGGAGAAATAGGTCCCACCCATCTCATATTGAAATCATTCTTACGTGTTCCACAACATAAACATAAATCATTCATCATAACCCAATGAATAAAATGGGTTTCGTAAACATCATCCAATCATTAAATAATCCATATAAAAAATGGATATCATTTCATCATAAGAAATTTGGAACCATGTAAATACTAGTGACATTACACTTGAAACATACACATATTAAATAATGTCATCTTGGATGGAAAATGGTTTTGATAAAACACTTGAAATGAATTTTTAAGGAAAATATCCTTTCTTATTCAAAATAATTTTCTTTTCACAAAATGACATGAATTTTTTTTAAAAAATAATTTTGTTCAAAATAGTCATGAAATATTATATATGAATATTCATGAAAATTAGGCATTATGAAACAATAAAAATCTGTTCATGCTGTACAAGTTTAAAAGAAAACATTCTTCTCTTACTTTTGCCGGAAAAGTCAAAAATTACCTCGTATGGTACAAAAAATAAGATTCCATACAGACCATGTAGTAAAAGTCAAAAAATGGGTAAAAAGGAATTTAAACATATATGAAACCATTTTTAGAAAATAGGGACATGGATGATAAATATAGCCCTAGTAAGTACTAACGAATAAACAATCTCGGATAAAAATGAGATTGGAAAAGTTATGCCTTACCTTATGTCTAATATGATTCGTATGTATACGAACCTCCTGTATACTGATTTAAATAACGTCATTGACTTATTACAAAATCATATTCATTGTTATGATATCATATATGGGCATATTTTTATATTTTTATTAGTAATATTTCATTTCTACTTATTATTCGTGTGTTTATTACTTTATGTTCTTACGCATGTTTTGTCGAATAAATTATTATTTTTCTTTATAGGTTATAGATAACTAATTTCCAGAATGGTATTAGTGTAATATATTTCATATTTATTCATTCAATTGATTTTTATAATCATTATTCAATGATTATTATGTAAAACGATCCGCATCACATCATAGAGACGGTAGGCCGTACGCACGCACACGTGATGATATCGTTCCCATGATCATGGAATTTTATTGAAGTGTATGTATACTATTTCAAAATCAATATCAATTTAAAATAATCATATATAGTTATTCTTTACACCATTATACCCATCCATGTAACATGGTGGTGGAAAATAGATTACACCACGGCGTGGAGACGGTATTCCGTACGTACGCATGCACGGTGATTTCGTTTTCCGTAGGATGAATATAAGGTGAAATAGGGTTGATTCATATTTATAATAACATATAAGTATATGAGTGATAATTATGTTATTACTTCATAATTAAAGCACTAAATAAGAGGATGTAGAAGAATAAATAAATTTGAAAGAATCGGTAACTGATATTACCTCTTCTTCGACACACCTCTTTGAAATCTCTTCTTAAAGCACTAAAATTTTCCTTTGAAGAAGACCAGGACCTCTAGTATGTTTCTAAGGAATTAGGGAAGGGAAATGGTCAGGGGGTTGAATATATTAAAGGCTCAAAATTGTGTAAAAAGAAAAGGGAGTAGGTGCCCTATTATAAAGGAGGAGAGGGGCACCTTTGGGAACCTCAAAATTATTAATTTATAATAAATCAAACACTACATTAAAACATAAAAAATTACTCAATTTAAATATTCTATGAGATAAGTTTGTAATAACATCAACCAATAAAATTTATACATGTATGGAATTTATTTTAAACCTTTTCAGCTTGATTTATTCTTATTTAATCTATTTAAATTTATTTGAGGTAATAATATTATAAATTTTAAATTGATATAAATAATTACTTATGTTCTGTGAATTATCCATAATTAGATACTTTATGACATTTTGAACCATATAAATATAAATTTATAATTTAGAAATATTTTTGTTATTTTTAAACAATTTTATAATATTTTATTTTTATAAAATAACAATAGCGTAAATTTTGACACTATTCATTTATTTGAATTTAAATAAAATCTACATAGAGGAAATATTCGAATTAAAAGCTTTAATAGATTCATAACAAGTCATATTTATCTTGAAATGTAGTGTAACACATTAAATAGTTCATATAATGTTTTTTAATATATTTAAAACCATTTATTTGATATTTCAATCAATAAAATAATTTCAACATCAGTATTGTGTCACCATTAATGATTATTATTTATTCTCTAAAAATTCTAAATAAATTCACATGATGTATCTAATTTTATTTTATTTCTGGAGAATATTTATGTTCTATGTTTTATTAATTTTATCACTAAATTAAAATTCATACACTTATAAGATTTAAGAGATTGACATATTGTCACTTTCTTTAGTTTTAATAATAATTACATCATTTTCATGGTCAAAGGTCCATGAAATAAATCTATTCCGACACTTAGGTGATATGTGACTACTTTTATTAATCCAATAGAGTTTTGGAAAGTGTTAAGGTAATTTTACAATCTTATTTTTACCCTTAATTACCTGATTTACCTTTAACTGTAGTAAATAAAAATTACCGTAGTTACTATTCATAATATAAAAAAAATAAAAGTAACATATTAAAATAATTTAGACCAACTGAATACAAATATATAA
The DNA here is from genome assembly GCA_963277665.1 of Viscum album. NCBI lineage: Eukaryota > Viridiplantae > Streptophyta > Magnoliopsida > Santalales > Viscaceae > Viscum > Viscum album. The sequence goes on from OY728152.1 coordinate 1,889,164,622, forward strand.
TCCATTTTTCAAAATTCAAAACACAGAAGTTGGAGTAATTAATTTAAACTTAATCCCGATGTTAAGCAAATAGGTTTTAAAAGTTAAAACATTGCCAACAATTAAAATGTTTTTACCTATGAATTAAATGTTAAATTAATGCTAATGACATATATTATATTAAATCGTAAAATATATTCTATTTATAAATCAAAAAAAATCATTAATATATTTTACCCATATAAATTATTTTGATGAAAAAAGTTGTTTTCAATTAAAAATTTGTGTATTTTTACTATTCATCAAAATATGAAAGTTATCGGAAAAGTATAAAAAATTTATCCAATGTAAATTTTTATATCTTGATTCAAAGGATTAATTTTATTTTATAAAATTGAACTTATAAACTTTTCAAAAACTAGATTTAATGTGGGTATACCATCAAAATGCGGCAAATCTGCATTTTCTAAAATACTCAATTTAACAGAAAATTTTATTTTGTCCTCATACCATGTTCTAGGAAATGTTTAAGATGAATAATAATTTTATAAAATTCAATATTTATTTAATACTATTCATAATTTCTAGTTTATAATAATATTATAACAATATATCAGTGTTTAGTGAAACTCGGTATTGCGTACAACACACGCTATCGAGGAAGGTTTCGATTGTGTGTAATGCAAGACATGTCAGGGTTGCGTGTAGTGCAAGACTCCTTTTTTGTTGCGTATAACAGAATCCAAACATATATCATTTATACATTGAATATATATATATATATTTTAACACTCAATGTTTCATAAAATAACTACTATCAAATGAACGAGAAATTGTGTGTAACACGATCCAAGAATAGTATTGCATATACTGCAAGCTAATATGGTGTTGTGTAAAGCGCAAGATAATCTTGGTGTAGCGTACAACATAAGATATGAAAGAAATTACAAATAATATATCTTATAAAATATCGGGGTGTTAAAGTCCAAAGGGTATAAACCATGTACGATTTATAAACAACAGACGTCATATTGTCAATTGCATCATGGGAGGAAAACAATGTACATGGGTCATCAAAAGTTTTTGTCTATGGATCACTATTATATAAAAATAAAAAAGGCATTCAATGGCCTAAAAGAATTTGATATTTCTCCAAATCATTTATCCCCTAATATGTATTTTGAGGGGGTGAAAAACCTTGATGTGACATTGGGAAAGACACAGAAATATAGAAATGATAGATATTTGGAAGAAAATGTCAATATTTTTTGAGCTACCATATTGAAGATATGATGAAGTTAAACATAATATTAATGTCAGGCATGTGGAGAAGAATAACTGTGATAGTTTGATTGGAACATTGTTAGATATTAATGGAAAGATAAAAGAGTGGTTGAATGAAAGCTTTGACTTACTACCAATGATAATACGTTTGGAGTTAGCTCCCACTCCTAATGGAAGATGAAAAATTCTTCCCCCGACTTGTCAAAAATTAGTAAAGAGGGAGAAAATTATCTTTTTTCGGTGTCTTCATGATATCAAAGTGCCTCAAGGTTATTCTTCAAATGTAAAAAAATCTGTCTCATTGAAGGACTTGAAGTTTATTGGTATGAAATCTCATGATGGTCACATCATGATGCAACAACTTCAACCTGTTGCATTTCATGGAATATTGACCAACCGTGTCAAAAGGACTATAATGAAGTTGTGTTATTTTTTCAATTCAATTTGTAATTAGGTGATTAATGTGAATGGTTTGAACATTTTGGATTCCATTTTTATAAATTTTCAATTGGAAAGGTATTTTCCTCAAACTTTTTTTTGATATAATGGATCATTTAATGATTCATCTGGTTCGAGAAATAATGCTTTGTGGACCTGTATATCTTTGTTGGATGTATCCTTTTAAAAGGTATATGAAAATATTGAAGGGGTATGTTAAGAATCCATATCGACCAGAAGCCTCCATTATTGAATATTATATTTCTGAGGAGGTTGTAGTTTTTTGTATGAGATAATTGGCTATGTCACAACACATAGGTTTTCCTCCGTCTCGCCATGAACGAGTTAATAATGAGGGAAAGTGGATTCGTGGCTTGAAAGTCAAATCTTTGCCAGCTGAACAGATGAAGAAGTTAGAATCATACATCTTTAATAACATAGCTGATGCTCAAATGTATATCACATTGCATATTAATGAGTTGAAACAATTTCATCCAAAGAAGAAAGAAATGTAGATTTTGAATGGGCACAAGAAAACATTTTTTTCATGTTTTAAAAAGACATTGCTTGGTAGATAAGATTTATGAGAGAAATTATAATGGATAGTGGGTGGTCCATGTTTAAACCTAATAACATTGTCCAGTTATGAAATTAATGGCTATACATTTCATATGAAATCTCAGGACAATAGAAGTGCAGTTCAGAATCGTGGTATATTGTTGTTTACAGAAGCAATGCATTTTTCGAGTGTTAAGGACAAAAACCTAATTTATGCATCATGTGCATATTACAGAGTGATTGAAGAAATATGGGAGGTGGATTACATTAAAATTAATGTTCCTGTTTTTAACAGTAAAAGGTTTATCGGTAACAACAGTTCAAGACACAATGAATTTGGAATGAAAGATGTTAATATGAATAGATTGAAAGAAACATCTGATTCTTTTTTGTTGGAAAAACATGAAAAACAAATTTTCTATGTAGTAGATCAACCAGATATGTAGTGGGATGTTGTTTTACAAGGAAAAAACAATATGTTGGTGAGGATGAACTTGATAAAGATGCTGATTTATGTGAGATCCCTACTGCCATGAAAAGAGTAATAGGACATAATGATGAGCATGTTGAAGACATGGTTTGTGCCATAAATAACGATCACGACAAAGGAATTTTGGAAAACAATCCATTTGTACATTCCTAAAATTACATGTAGCATTTTTTTATTTCTTGTTTTTTTTTATTTTCATAAAATGTTAGATATTGTATGTTTTTATTTATTTAAACATGTATTAAAACAAAATAAGTAAAAGTTTTTGTTTGTTTTATTTTTGTTTAGTTTTCTTTATCATGTTTACCATTACATTAATTATATATCTCTTGTTTTTGTACAGTGACAATTAGTTTACCATGTTTACCATGTTTACCAGGTTTACCATGATTACCATTTTTTAATTTTGTTTAGTTTACTTTATCATGTTTACCATTACATAAATTATATATCTATTAATTTTTTAGTGAAAATTAATTTACCATGTTTATCATGTCTACCAGGTTTACCATGTTTACCATGTTTACCATGTTGACTATCTTTAACATCATTACCATTGTTGAACATGCTTACCAAATTAACCATGTTTACTATTACATAACTTAGTACAGTTTTCAATTTTCTGATTACAGTAGTATTAAAATATTTTATTTTGTATATTTTTGAACTAATGGTTGTTTTTTTGATTTGAAGGATAATGTCAGATCAATTAGTTGATCAACCACATGATTATGGAGATAAGAATATTGGTCGTACCTCTAGGGAGGAACATTTACATGCTCCTCTTGTTGTTCCTCAATCATCCTCATGTGCTCCCATTACTAAAAAGAGTTCAAGAGTTGGTAATCGTGGGTGCACACATTTACCAAAATTATCAGTTTCCCATACGCAGGATTAGAGGATACTCGTTGAGTTTGATGAGGACGGATATTTCTAGAGGTCCAAACGCAAATAATTTTAAGAGTTTTGTATCCACTCAGGGTAAGAGGGATGTAATCATTTTGTATGATGACTGGGGAAGTGTGTACAAAGCGATAATCTCTGAGTTGTGGGATACGATTTTAGTATGATATTTTGTTATTTTTTGCATATTCATTAAATGTTTCTATTATATATTATATGTTTAACCTATTATTTATTAGATGACATTTGATATTCCTGACACTGGAGGAGTCAGGAAGAAATGTTTATCGATGGCTGCCAGGAGATGGAGAGATTTCAAATCAAGCCTCACATCTGATTTTAGTTTTGTTCATAAGAGTCATGTCAATCCTTGTCGTATATATCCTTTCATAGATGAAGACACATGGAGACAGTTTGTTGAAAGTAGAAGAGAAGAATCATTTTTGGTAAGGGAAATGTAAACTTTTATAAGCTTTTTTATATAAATGACATTATTACTATTTTTTTTAATAATTTCTTATTCTTAATTTGCAGCAAATAAGGAAATATCATCAGGAGATCCAATCTAAAATTATATACCCTCATAGTTTATCTCGGTGAGGGAATACATTATTGAAAGTAACGAATGATTGTAGAAAATATACAAAAACTAACAGCTGAGTCTTCAATCTATGGAGAGGTGGCCCCTTCATCCCCTTCCTCTAGATATTAAAAATGGAAGAGAGCTCAGTTGGGAAAAAGGGAAATATCTTTCAGAATATTCTATAATCATAGATGAGAGGATTGTAAGATATCTATTTTATTTATTTAAGTTAACAATTTTCTTCATATAATTTTAATCATTATAGAAATATAAAATTAATTAATACAGGATTCTCTTGAGAAGTAGAGCTCACAGGGGTTATTTATAGCTACTGATAGGCAAGATATTTTATCCGTAGCATTGGAAAAACCCAAACATCACGGTCGTGTACAAGGATATCTAGCAGGTGTATTGGTAAGAAAAGTGTTGCCACGTTCCTCAACTACTTTTGTTGAGGGTGGTTATAAAAAAATAGTATCCTTGGAGGATGAAGTTCATAATATTAATGCGAAGATGGAGGAAAAAATTAGAGCATCAATACAGTCTATGTTTCCCAACATTCAAAGACAATTTCAAACTATAGGTCCCACTCCTCCACCTCCCCTTGCAGACCCCATTATTTATCCTCCACCTCTACCCGTAGCTCCCACCCCCCCACCTCAGCCCGCGGACCCCATTTTTTATCCTACTCCTCTCCCGCAACTTCCTACTTATTGAGACGAGTATATCGATGATCCTCAACATCATATAGTTTCATATATATTAGTATATTTTAAAGGAGATACATTTCATCATCAACAATTAAGGTTAGAGAATCAGAGGGTCACTGTACAGGGTATTATAGATAGATCAGCTCGAGTACCATTACCTATAGATGAGGTGACGACCGTTGGACATAGTATCAGCCATTTTTTAATTTGTCCATCTAGACTTCTTCGACTCATTACCATAGAGGTATGTATGGTATATCTTCTATTTAATTTTTTTTATTAAAGTAATTTTATCATTTGAAAACTAATATATGTTTTTATTTATTTTCCCTGGAATACTTCAAAGTTAATGAAATAATATATAGACAACAACAAAGAAAAATGGCTATGAAAACAGATAAAAATTCAAGTGGTTTTGACAGATTATCATGATATTCAAATTTGTTGGTGGATAATTATGAGTTTCCAAAAAAAAGCTCATGTTTGTGGGCGTGCAATAATAGTGTGGATTATGAAAGCTGATATCATGGAGCTTGTTACTTGAGATAAGTTGGGCATCAATGTGGTGTATATTTCTTCCATGTAAGTATTAACACCTATTCCTGCATTATATTTATTAAAAATGAATAATTATGTTTGTTTTGTATTAGGTATCTTTATAAAATTTGTGAGAAGAATGAGCAGATAGATGTATATGGGTTCTTGGACCCACATTTTATTTCCCCTGATGCATGTGCATTGGATGAGGAACAAAGAATGGTTTATATTTCTGAAAGACTTGAACAGAATATAGTCACAGAATGTTGGATAATTCTTTTTATGAGAGTTATGAAATGCATCCCTCTCAAAGAGTTCATTACCTTTTATCCTAAGAAACAACTAACCTTAATTTTTGTAATCAGTGATCATTAGATGTTATAGGTTTTTTAACCAAGGTAAAAGACACTTTATTGTATATGATCTGTCTATGGTGATGTGCGAGAATTTTTTATGAAAATATTGGTAAAGAATGTTTAAATTTTTAAATAGTTTTCTATATTATAGTGAATTTTAAATTTATTCCATTCGTATTATTTTCTCACAGGGGATGTGTCTACTTTCGAAAAAACACAATGTAAAGGAGTGCAAAGATTAAATATGTAAACATAAATGTAAATATCCATTTATAATTTGTGATATTTGATTTATTACTTACAAATAATATATTGAATTTACATTCATTAAAATATAATTTTCATGAACAACAAGTCCTCATCGAATATAGATATTATATGTTAAGATTTATGTATGAAATAATTACAACTGGGATAGTTGTGAAGATTGACATGGTAAGATTTCCTTTTAAAATTTTCCATAATATTTCATTTGATTTATTCATTATACATGTTATCTACCATCCTTTTAATTTGTAGCTATTTGATGACCCTCAACCCTAGGGTGTTGAAGACATCAAACACTTACAAGTGGAATGGTCAAATTATTTTATAGGTTTGATTGATTTTTAGTTGTTTGTAGTGTAAAATGTAATTTTGAATACTGTCATTGTAATTGTGTATTTGGTAGTCATTTAGGATGGATTTATTTTTTTAAGTTGACATTGTATATTTTTAAAGTTATATATGTGAATGATTAATTATTCTTTACTCCTTGTTTAGGTATACTTATGATGGTTTTTCTAGTATAGATTCTGGACTGGGGGGAGGGGTTCCAAGGGTGTGTGGGGGGGGGGGTGTTTAATGGGTTGGGGGGGATCCATGGGTTTGGGAGGGTTGTTCGGTGTGGTGGGGGTATCCTGGGTGTCCATGAGAGTGGGGGGGGGGGGGCATTACAGGGGGTTGTGAGGGTTCTATAGGTGGTGGGGGGGCATTACAGGGGGTTGGGAGGGTTCCATTGGTGGTGGGGGTGTTTAATGGGGTGGGGGTATCATGGGGTGTTGGAGGGCTATCCGGTGGGGTGGGTGGGGGGTATCCTGGGTGTCCATGAAAGTGGGGGGGGGGGGTAGTCTAGGGGTGGGAGGGGTTCCACGAGTGTGTGTGGGTGGGGGGGTTCAATGGGGCGGGGGTATCCAGGGGTGTGGGAGTGCTGTTTGGTGGGGTGTGGGGTATCTTGGGTGTCCTTGAGAGTTTGGGGGCAGTCTAGGGGGTGGGAGCATTTTCAGGGGGTGGAAGCACTGCCCAGGGGAGTGGGGGGCTGTCCAGGGGGTGTCCTAGGGTGTGGGAGGGCTGGCTAGTGGGGTGGGAGTGGGGGGTGGGGTCTAGGGTGTCTATTGGGATTGGGGGGGGGGGGGGGGGCAGTCCAGGGGGTGGGAGAGGAGGAACCGCCATCCATCAGGGGGCTTAACGTCGGTGTAAGGTACTCATCACTCCCACATGTGATACATTTTGAGATCTCAATCTTTGCATGTGGGAGTGATGATTACCTTCCAGCGGCATGCCCCCCGAGGGATGGTGGCGCCTCCTCTCCCAACATCAGCGGTCCAGGGGATGTCCAGGGGCTATCCATGGGGTCGGAGGGAAGTCCAAGGGTGTCCATGGGTGTCCAGGGGGTGGTGGGACGATCCAGGGGTGCGGGGGGGGGGGGGGGGGGGGGGTCCAGGAGGGTGGGTGGTGTCCATGGGTGTTGGGGGTTGTCCAGGGGGTGGGGGTGTGGTGGGGGTTGTCCAGTGGTGTGAGGGGGTTCTGGTATGTATTTGGTAACTTTTTGGTCTGTTTCAGGGGTGTGGGAGTGCTGTCCAGGGGGTGGGGGGAACATGAGGGTGGGTGGATGTCCAGGGGGTGGTAGTGATGTCCAGGGGTGGGGGGGGGGACTTTCTAGGGGTGTGGGGTGGGTGGGGGCTATCCAGTGGGTTGAGGGCGTTTTGGTCTGTTTTTTGTTTCTTTTTGGTCTGTTTTAGGGGTGTGGGAGGGTTGTCCTGGGGTGTGGGAGGGATGTCCATGGGGTGGGGGTATACATCGGTGTGGGAGGACTGTCCAGGTGGTGGGGGGTATACAGGGGTGTGGTAGGGCTATCTTGGGGTGTGGGAGTGCTGTCTAAGGGGTGGGGGGACAGGAGGGTGGGGGGATGTCCAAGGGTGGTGGTGATGTACATGGGTGTGGGGGGGAGGGGAATTCCAGGGGTGTGGGGGGAAGGGGAATTCCAGGGGTGTGGGGTGTGGTGGGGGCTGTCCAGTGGGGTGAGGAGGTTCTTGTATGTTTTTGGTAACTTTTTGGTCTGTTTCAGGGGTGTGGGAGGGCTATACAGGGGTGTGGGAGTGTTGTCCAAGGGGTAGGGGGTAGACAGGGGGGTGGGGGATGTCCAAGGATGGTGGTGATATCCATGGGTGTGGGGAGGGGGGGTCTAGGGGTGTGGTGGGGTAGTCCAGTGGGGTGAGGGGGTTGTGGTTTGTTTTTGGTAACTTTTTTTCATGTTTCAGGGGTGTGGGAGAGTTGTCCATGGTTTGGGAGTGTTGTCCAGGGGGTAGGAGTCTACATGAGGGTGGGGGTTGTACAGGGGTGTGGGGGCTGTCCATGGGGTGGTGGGGATGTCCATAGGTCTTTGGGGCTTTCCAGAGGGTTGAGGTGCTGTCCAGGGGTGTTTGGGGCTGTCGAGCGGATTGGGGGGAAATCCAGGGGTGTGGGGGGGGGGTGTCCAGGGTTGTGGTGGGGGTTGTCCAGTAGGGTGAGGGGGGTTGTCTAGGGGTGTGGTGGGGGATATCCAGTGGGGTAAGGGGGCTGTCTAGGGGGTGGTGGGGGGTTGTCCAGTGGGGTAAGTTTAAGATGTGGTCAATGTAAATGCTTAATTTTTCTTTGGTTCTTGTTTTTTTCTACTTATGTTTTTCTGGTACGAATTCTTGGTTTGGTTTCTGGTTTCTTCTGGGGAGATCAGAGGAATGATATATATTTTAAAATAATTGGGTTTTCACGTCGGTTATGAAATAACCGACGTGATAGAAACCTGGGAAATGCTTTATCACATTGGTTATTATATGACAGACATGATAGACCATTTTCCAGGTGTTTATGACGTCGGTTATTTAATAACCGAGTTGATAAACACCCTCCGCGCTGGTTTATCACGTCGGTTATTTAATAACCGACGTGATAAACACCCACCCACACCACTTTATCACGTAGATTAATTAATAACCGACTTGATAAATAGGGGGAGGGTGGGTTTAACATGTCGATTATTATATAACTGAAGTGATAAACATGCCCCCTCATTTTTTACATCGGTTATTAAATAATCGATGTGATAAAAATCTTGGGAAATGGTTTATCACGTTGGATTTTTAATAATCAACGTGATAAGCATCACGATGATCTGTTTTTTATGTCAGTTTTTAAATAACTGATGTAAAAAATGAAATTTATAGTGTCGTCTGTATTAACGTCGGCTAAAAACCTATGTCAAAAATAAAAAATAACCAACGTAAATAACGTTTATTGCACTAGTGTTATCACTAAAAAAATGGTTAACTATATATCCTTAAAAAACATAAGTACTCAAATGTTGGCCAAAACCAACATCTATAACAGAAATCCAAATATTCCTTGGATTAATTGGGTATTATTGATGATTTGAGAGAAACTTCTCATGATTTTTAATCCCATGAAACAAGATTACTCATAAGGGAGTCAAGTTCATCTGGGCTGATGAATGTGAAGAAATACATAAAGTGATAATGAAGAGGCTAATCAGTGAACCTATATTCACATTACACAATAGTGGGGAAGGATTTTTTATCTACATAAATGAATTCAAAAAGATATTGGGTTGTGTATTAATGAAATTTGAAAAAGTGATATCCTATGGGTCCCAATTATTATATATCCATGAGAAAAATAATCCACCCCATGATCTATAATTGGATGCAATTATCTTCATGTTAATTATTTGGTGAAATTATCTCTATGGGGAAAAGTGTAACATATATATAGTTAATAATATCATTGAGTATTTATAAAGGAAAATGGATATTAATTTGTTCTAATAAAGGTCCTTATGATGATTAATAATTTTTATTATTCAATCCATTACCATCCTAGGCAGGCAAAAAAAGTGGTAGATGATCTGAGTAGAAAGGATCATAAAACCCTATCCATGATCAGGATTGAAAGGGATCCAATATTATTGGACATGAATTGGATTGAAATGTTAATATCAAAAGGGAATTCATATTACCTTTGTTAGATAACTACTCAACTATCTATTCGTGAGAGGATAAATGGACCTTAGAAAGATGATGAGTTTCAATAGAACAAGGTAGTGAATATTCTGGTGTTAAAATATGTTAAATCTGGAGTTATAAGGTTTCGAACTAGAGTATGTGACCTATGAAAACATTAAATTAAGTAGTAAATTCTAGATGATACACATATCTCATCCATATCTTTTCATTTAAGAATCACTAAGATGTATAAATATTTAATGAAAAACATTTTCTGGTATAACATGTAGTAAGAGACTGCAGAGTTTTTATATTGATGCATGGTATGACACAAGTCGAGGACAATTATATAAGTCTAAGGGAATGATGAAACAATTTCCCATATCATTTTATAAATGGGAAAACATATCATTTTATTTCATCCTAGGACTCCCCAGGATACCTAATGGAAATAATTCCATCTGGGTGGTAGTCGATCACCTTACCAAGTCAACAAATTTCATTACAATGAAGAAATATCTCACTCTTATATGACTCTCCAAGATATACACAAGGGACGCGGTATGAAAATATGAAAATCCTCTCTCTATTTTATCTGATCGAGATCTAAGGATTACCATTAGGTTTTGGAGAATCCTTCCATAAGAATTGGATACAAAAATCTTGTTCAACAATTCTTATCACCCTTAGATATAATGTTTGTCTAAAAGGACTATTAAAACTTTATATGATATACTGAGTCCATGTTCAATGTATTTCAAAATATTTTGGGTCTAAAACCTTACCCTAGTTGAGTTCTCATATAAAAACAATTTCCACTCTATCATTCAAATGGAACCTTATGAGGATCTATATGGGAAGAGGTGATGGAATTGAATATATTTGGATGAAGTTGGAGTGATGAAGATAATGTGACTTGATCTTATCCAATATGTGATAGAGAAGGATCAAAAAATATGAAATCATATAAATTCCACACAAATTCAATAGAACAGCTATGCAAATAATCATCAATGAGACCCGATGTTTGAGGTTGGAGATCATGTGTTCCTTCACATATCATCATGGAATACATCCAAGAGATTTTTTAAGAAGGAAAATCTTAGTATAAGACACATTTTCCTCTTTTAGATCCTTGATCACATCAGAGTGGTGGCCTATTGATTCGCACTCCCACCTAACCTATCCCATGTACATGATGTGTTCTATGTATCCATTTTGTGGAAGTATGTACCAAGCCCCTCACATATAATGAATCTATAGGTGGTAACTTTATATATTTATTTTTTATATTAGGGGTAGTAAGTGAAGATCTTATATCATTGAGACATATTTATTTGGAACAAGACAACTCAGTTGGTCAAAGTGCTATGGAAGAACCATAAGTTTGAGGAAGCGACAGCTGAACCAAAGAAAGTGAGGAAAAAAAGTACCCTAATATATTTTAGTGTATGAAATGAAAATTGGGGGGGGGGGGTTAATGTGGGGAAATTTAAATAAACTGAACATTTATAAATGAAATTCATTTTTTATGTAAATTCCTTATTAAAAAATGATGTTATAGAAAGCACATGCAATACTTTGGTTATTTTAGACTATTTTATGGTCTTTAAAATATAAAATAATATAAAGAAAAATAACTCTTGATTATATATATTTTAAAAAAACCACTAAAATTATTATATTAATGGTTATGAAAATCTATATTTGACATAGAAAAAGGAAGTGACAACCTTGACTAGTAGGATTGTACCCTATGAAGAAAATTTATTGAATCTTTTTAGGGAGTTAGCATAAATTGATTTTTTTGACCAATACCAAGATGAGATTGAGAAACTAATACTTGAATAAAACCACTTATAGGAGAATTTCAGTATCATTTAGATCATGACCCAAACCCTGTTCGTTGAACAACCCTAAGAAAATCTCACCATTACAATTTGAGAATTTTATGGCGTAACAAATATCTATGAATTAAGACACTAATTTTAGGAATTTGTATATAATATTTTATATAAAATAATTATTATATTTATTACCTTTTTATTGTTAATATTTTATATGATTCAATAACAAGTTTGATAAAAATAATATTATTATACAATGAAACAATAATTATATTTTTGGGAAATATATAGTTTCCATAAAGACACTCTTTTTGATGAATTCATGATATTTTTAGATAAATTTTATTTTGGTGAAATATTATTATTAAATAATATTTATAATATATAAATGATAAAATAAATTTTAAAAGTCCAATATAATTTTTAAAAGGCACATAATACCGTTATTGTAAAAACAATCAATATTTTTTTTATAAATGGGGATGTTGGATTTAAAAGTTCATGTTTACATATTTAGCGAATAATTTTGATAAAAAATTATTTTAAGAATAATCATTTTTAAATTATCTAGCAGTTAATTTTCCACAATTCTCAGAGCTAGTCAATTTTTGGGATAAAAATTAAATATGGTATAACTATATGATATGAATTATTACGTCATAAATTACCAAAAGTGATGTAATAATTATAATAAATAATATCGACGACCAAAATTATGGGCACCCTATTAAATAATGTGTTTTAGAAGTTATTTTATCAATTTTATAAACCCTTAATTAATCCTCCAAAAGCTATATTATATTTTATGTTTAAAAATCAATTATATATAAAAATGACTCACTTCCACACAACCAAGGGAAGTATTTTAATGTGTTCATTAATTATAATTATAAAATAATTAAAACCTCTTCTATTTTGTAGAAAACATGGGAAAATACCATGGTTAGTTTTATGGTTTTTATTACTTTAACAAATATAGTACAAAAATAATATTACTGATATAATAAATAATTGTACTCTATATTGATATATAAACCCATAAAAACTCCCATTATTCTTCACTAAAACACTTTTATAATGATATTAATATACCTTTACCTCACTATATTCCAACCAAGGTTCCCCCAAGATCTTAAAAATCTCTCCCAAGCATATATAATCTTCTTATCAATATATGGGATATTCTACACCTCTTCCTTCAAGAATCTTTTTATGGAATGACTTTTGATTTCAAATTTTTAAAGTTGGTATACATTTTTATAAATACATATTATTGTCCTTATTATTACAAATTAATTAAATACCTATTTCTCTCTCATTAAACCTCAATTTTAACCATTATAAACACCCATTATGATGCCAAAATTATCCCTTGATTTTCAATTAACAAAATTTGTGTAGTTAATACCCATATCAATTTCCACTAATGGATATTAAATTAGATACACAAATCCTTCAGTTATTTAGGATTTAAATTTTTGTATCCTAAAGTCCTTAATCATTAGGTTAAAATTTATGAAATGCATTCTTATGATTTATTATCTATGTGGAACACTTATGTATATATATGATATGAAAATGATGGGTGCACCTAGAATTATATATCCATCAAATGAATTGGGTAATATTTTTATCTCATGAGATGCCTTGTATAATGCACAATTATTTATCCTAAGAACACTATGTTTTTTATTGGTGGGTATCCTTGAATTATGGTTATGATGTAATGTTTCATACTGTTTCCACATTCCTATATCGCCTTTATCCTATAATGTTATATCATGCCAAATTGATTAAGATTATGATTATCACCCCTCTTATGTTTCCTTGACATGATTCTTTGTTCATATAGACTAATTCACCTCATAATATGCATTGATTATTCCCATATTGGGATTTATATCTCAACCCTTTATTATGTACATCTCATGGTTATCGCATGCAGTTTTAGAAGAAATATAGAATTTTAGGATAATGTTAAGAATTTTTTCTATAATGTTAGTGTATTTTTATTTCAATTTGTTGTTATATATAAATAATTTACCAAATAAACTAGGATTAAAAATATTCTCAGATTAAATAATGTTATCCTTTATGTAATAAATCAAAAAATAAAGTGTATTAAAGATATTTTTTGCATATCCTTTGGGAAGATGATAACATGATAACAACAGATTCAGTTTTTTATACTATCACTATGAAAATGGTGTTCTGAGTTTTAGTTCTTAGTTTATCTATTGAGTATGCAGACCTAGGTCTAATACCCATGTTATTTATTTATATATACATGGTTATGAAATTTTAGTGGGTTTTTAGAATGAATTACTGATCTTGATGATGATTTTCATATTGTGGATGTTGATATTCTAATAGGTATTGTTTCATTTGGTAGTTAAAACTAGAGATATCGGTGGTTGTGAATAATTGATCGAATTTTATTATGCTTGTTAAAATATTTTAGATGAATTAAAATGGTTGAGGTTTTAGTCTATTAGCTTGAATTCCATTTGTTTCACCATTTTAGTTGAATTAAAAATGGTGGGGATACCTATAGTAAGCCTCAGATTCATTTGGACCTTAGGTGTTGTGATTCTGGGTGAGAGTTTTGTGGAGATGTTTGGTAGTGTTCATGGTTTTTTATGGATTAAAGGTGTTATTAATTTTGGTTTTGAGGGATTTTGTTTTTTTTTGTATTTCATTTCATTGAAATCCTTATATATGGTTCCCCAATCATCCATCCTCCTTTCATAAGTATTGTCGGTGCTCTTATTCTGAGATTTCAACTTTTATTAAGAACTTTTTAGGGGTTGAAAGTGGTACAATTGGAAGATTATAACACCAAATTTCACTATATCTATTATTATATTACATTATTTTAGGTTAATTGAAAATAATTTATAAATATTTTTTGTTTATATTATTAATTATCAGAGTTATTTTTCATTTCATGGTTTTTAAAAGGTACCCGGATGATTAGTAGAAACCATGACAATGAACCATATAAATAAATGTTGTAGTTCATGGGTTCTTATGAAATATTTTTGAGAAACCATGTATGATTTCCTTAAATTGTGACTTCTTAGTTCATTTTTGAAAATGCATGACTAGTCTTCACATGAATTTAATGGATCAGAGAGACCGTACGAGTTTACACATCCATGAGAGTTTTCTGGAACAAAATTGGTGAAAAGATAAGTGAAATAGTGTAGTACCCATGAGAAGAGTCTTGTAATATTAATAAATCCATTATTCATGATTGTAACATGGTTTTACCAATCGTGAGGTAACTGTTTGAGGTAACCTATTTATTAAAAATGTGATTTTCCCTTTTTACCTTATATTGGTTTAAGGGAGATTCACCAGTCTTCCTCTTTCTATCATTAAAATGAGCATATGTAATGACCAAGGGTGTATTATATTATCTGTTTTGTTTATTTTAATCCCCTCTATCCTCTTCCCATGTATATTTCTCATGGTGATACCCTCTTTCCTCACATTTCCCTTCTTTTTCTTCACCCTTTCCCTTTCCCATGGGTTTCATCCTCTAACATAATCTCCTGGGGAATCTTGGGTAGGATTATAGGTTTTATAAGGGTCTAATATTTTGGGTTTTTGTTGTTATGTCATTATTGGGTTTTGTTGATGCTTGTTTGGGAATTATCCATTGAAGGTGATGAATTACATCTTTGATTCCATTTATTTGAGGTTGGTGGTTATGTGTATTTAATTTATTTGAATTTTTTTTTATGATTATTGGTTTTAAATTTTTTTATTGTGTTTTATCATTATGTGATTGTGAAATGTATTTTATAAATTATTTGGTATTGGTTTCTCACTAACCTTCAAATGTGTAAAATTGTTTTACAGTTATAAAAAGGAATTATGATAATAATGCGTTTGTGAAAATGTGTAAATTATTTATTAAAAATTTAATTTGACATTTTTTAAAGGTATTTGAGCTCTTTTAAGTCATTCCCTTATCAAATGGTGATTTATGGGTATTTTTTTAAATAAAAATAATGTATTTTTCCTTTATCAGGTTGTTTAAATGGATAGGTTAAATGATATAAAAAGATATTGGTGTGGGTTCTAATGACTAATGTTAAAGGATAAATTTTAAATTAATTTTAATTGAATAATTTTGAAGAGTACCTTGAGGGAATATTAAATGATGATAAATGAATTTGAAATACAAATTGATTTTAATATTATTAATTTGGTACATCCTAAATTATCTTTCTATGATGAATATTAGACCTTATGGGCTTATATTTGACCATTCATGACTTTAGTGTACATGAGGGGATTTTTTTGTATTTCATTCGATATTAAAATTGATTGGGACTATTTTATTGCAATGGATTTAGAGCTTAGGTGAGATTTATGATTTTATTTCATATTGATGGCATGCCTTTTTTATTGATCAGTTCATATTTATTGTTTTCTAGAGACCACTAGGAACTGAGTGAGAGTATTCAATTTATTATTCACTAAATAATCTCATATTTTTAGTTTTTCCTAGTTTTTCTATAAGGAAGGGATAGTGGGGAGTTCCCCTAATTGAGGTTAGGTGGAGGCAGGCCAGGTGTATTGTGTTATGGATGAAACAAATGTCAGATGTTGGATTGTTTTTTGTAATGTCTATGATTTTATAACCTTACACCTAGTATACTTCCCATTACACTAGATGATACTAATTTAGTGACTTCCTTCCATATTTAGTCCCTATTTTTATTGACATCTATGGCACCTTTCTTTATGATTACCCACATTACCTCATTATTAATATAGCACCACAGTGTTTTGTATTATTATTATTTCCCTTTACTAATTAATAAAAATGTTTCTATAGAGATTTTAATGTATGTATTAATAATATGGTTTTGAAATTTTATTTAAAATAAGTGTTTTAATAAGGGATCATTCACTAGGGGAAATGTTTTACATGTGATTTTTTTTCATTTAATGAAAAAAATGAAAGTTTGTAAATTGTTCATAGATATGATATTTTGTTTTTATGAATGTACATACGAAAAAATAGTTTATATTTTCATTTCCAAATATTATGGATGAAATTTAATTTCAAAAGAATTGAAAAAACATATTGGTGAAATCCAACTAGGCTCAATTTTCTTCAAACCTTGCTTACACCATTCATTATAGGAGCTCATATGGTTTTCTTTTTAGCTGTCATGCAATCAATATTCATAATATTTGATTTTTAGGTTTTCCATGATGGTTGTATTTAGGTATATAGAGTGATTTAGGGTTCACATAGATATGGTTGGTAGTGGGTTAGTTTGGTTTTTTTTATTGGTATGCTTATGTAACATTCATGGTGACTAGGACCAATTATTGTTTATTATTTTTGTATCTATGATGGTAAATATTTTCATTTAGTTGATAAGATGATTTATTTATTTACACTGCATACTCTATTTGGATACTTTACTTTTATGGGTTTTTACTCTGTTTATGGATATCATGGACGTCCAACATCAGGATAGGTCATGTATGATTTCTAGGAGGAAATCATTATATTATTATTTGAGGATTAAGGATGAAATTAACACTATTGGTTATGAATTAATACCCTTGAAATATTTTCAATCACAGGGTGATTGAGAAGACACCTCGGGTATGTCATGATCTTGCTCAGGTGCCTAGTTAATGAACTGACCCAAAATATCATCCCTGTCAATATCTGAACTACTTCCCCACTAACCCAAAGAGTGTTCTCAATCGACACATTCTAGGGACAATAAACATAGTATCCATAAACGTTTTTTGGGAATTATATTACCCACAAAATAATAAATAATTTAAAAATAAACTACTAAAATTTCCTCAAATAAATAATATAATATAACCATAACAGTGTATAGGAAGATTATACAAAACTGAAAGTAAACCAAAAAAACAAAAACTATCAAACGGTGGTCCAAAACCACCCACCATCTCCCAAAACACCAGATATCATCCAATAAAGCATGAAAAAAATAAGGGAAGATGGCATGAACATAGAAATATGCTATAAGATCATAACGTGATGCAAACACCAAAAAATAGAAGAAGGGAATGAGTTGCAAGGCCAAGTTGGATTTCACCAAATAATAGAAGAAATTAATTTATAAGGTAATTAATAAGTGATAAAAGTGAGTATAATAAGATATTCAAAGGCTTTACATTTCATAATAGGAAACTAAATCCATTAATATAAAATTACATCAATATCACGTTTTATTATAGAAAATAAATCATTTTAAAATACTTTACAAAACCATGGATGGAAGTATTCAATTTCATCATTTTAAAACCAAAAATTTTCTCAAAAAATAATGAAAACCATTTCAAAATCTATGTCATATAAGTCAAGAAGTGATAAGAACATGTAGTATATATCAATATGTTGTACAATATTCAATACAATAGAATCAATCTCTAAAAACTCAATAATTAGATAAATAAATATCATCAATCAAGAAATAAAGGAAACACTAGTTCCTAGCGTAGATAAAAAAACTTTCATGTGTGATGTATAAGTATAACCGTGTCAGGGATAAATCTAAATATGATAGTGATTCCACCATATTCAATCTAATATATCAATCAATAATTTATAACTACTGGTTTTATATCAATTTTCATGGTTTCTCAAGAAAACCAAGTCCATGAAACCCAATTTATTTGATACCCTTACATATAATTAAATTTTAATTTTATCTAAATATCTACTAGACGGTGTGTGAGTCCTCTAGCAAATCATAAAGTTAGGTCATCTCATCTAACTATTGAGGTTCCCATTACTAGTCAAAGAAAGTGATTGAGATAATCACATAAAATGGATCACAATGGGGATCCTCATCAATAACAAAATTTTCCATAAACATTCCATATCATTCAAATTTCACATCTCACCCTCACCCACAAGATCCCTTAAACAAGACAATACCTTTATCAACATCCATCAATAAAATGCACAAGAATAAAATAAGTCATAATAATATATTTTCATAGGAGAATATCATTAGAAAGTTACAACTAGACCATAAACATCATCAATTTCATATAACACTACAAAATATTTCACTTTTTCCAACAGGGGTATATCTGTTGGTAAAAGTGAAATTTCTGTTGGTAAAACGTTTTAATGACATATATGTCCCTGTCACTAAACTATCATTACAAACTATGTCACTAAATGCTTTTGAAATAGATAAATTCATTCTATTGCAATTATAATAATACCAATAGATAATATATATGTTGGTTAAAACGTTTAGCAACAGGAACTATCGAAAAATTTGTTTGTTGGTAATAATATTAATAACATATAATATTTGTTTATAAATTACATTTGAATAAAAATTATAAATTTGTATTTCTATTAAAATTTCAAATTATATTTATTAATTTATCATATATAATACATCTGTTTGAATTATTAAACCGAATATGATTTTAACACACGTTCAATATTAGAAAAAATAAAATTATATTAATAATGAAATTCATAACAAAACCAATCAATACAAAAACACTGGACACCCACCCCCACCCCCACCCCCAGCTCCAGTGGGTTAGCTCGAGCACTAGCAGCTCTAATGAATCATCTCACCAATAACACTAGCCCATCATCGCCAGTGAGGCAGCTCTAGCTCATCCATGCCAGCGAGCCTGCTCCATCCACTAACATGCACTAGCGACCCATCTATGCCAGCGAGTCAGCACCAGCACCAACCCATCCATGCCAAAAATCCACCTCTATCGAGCCATCCATGCCCTAGGACCAGAAAGCCAACTCCAGAGAGACCTCATGTCACTACAATACCAAAACCTTCTGCTCCATGATCTCCACCACACAACCAAAAAGCATACCCAAAAATGAGTCGGCTCAATTAAGAGCCATAAACAAATCGATATAACTCCAATTTATGTCACAAAATTCAGCTCCAATATCTACATCACAAACAACCAAAGAGAATACACACAAATCAGTGAAAAATACCTACATGAATTGAAACAAAAATAGAAATAAATGGAGGTATCAAAAAATTATTTTCACAGTGATCATTTTGTATCATCCATGTTGACATATTAGGGATCGGTATTCCGAATGACTCATATTGAGATTAAATGGTTGCATTATATATAGTTATCAGAAACTAAAGAAAAAGTAAAACAATCATGAATTCTGAAGCAGCCATTAAACAATGCCTTCACTTACATCCATGGGGAGGTGGGTTGGGGAAAAATGTGGTGGTGGCTTTTACCTTCGTACAGCTCCATCCTTCCTCTGCATTGCATAAATCATCAAACATGGCATTCCCTCTCCCTTACATGATCCATCCAATGGGCCAAACCTATGTCCCATGAAGAATGTTCAGTCACACTTTATGTTTCTGTAGAAACTCCTCACAAACAACGTAGAACCCAAGTGACAAACTGAACCACAAAGAATCCCTAGCAAGAAATTGAATATGATTTCACATACTTACAGCAAAATGCACACAAATAAATAAAACAATTCACCTCCAAAATGATCAACATCTCCAGGTCATCTTTCACAACATCCTAGACTGAAAACACAAGAAAGATGTAATGATGTCCACCAGTTCATGAAAACCGAAGCTCTAGTGACAAAAACATCTCTAAAGGTCCAAAACTGATGAAACGTCAATCAGATTATGTGGTAAATGTAAAGAAATCCTCCATGATCAGCATCAAATGGGTACATAGATATCTAAACATAATAAAATTTTCCAAGAAAGTGCTCCTTAAGCCAAGAAGACCATGGATCTAGCAGCTCCAAAACACCATCATGCAGAAGTATACAAACCAAGAAGAAAAGATGACCTAGAAGTTTTTATTCAAAATTAACGCACAACCTGAAACTTCATATTAACATTCAAACACAAAGGAAAGTTTCTTATCAGTGTTTTCTTTTCATTCTTTAATGAAGGATAATTGGTTATTTGCTATTTTAAATCAATTAACATAATGAAAAAACATTTAACATAAAGAAAAACATGGAAGTCATTACCCTTTTTCCACATATAACACCCAATTTTTTTTTATTAAGATAAAAATAAAAACCTTCATAGATACTAATTATTAAAGTCAAATCTAAAATTATCCAAGGAAACAGCTATAAACAGGAAAAAAACAAACATGGAAAAAAACATTCAATTGTGGGCACCAACCTCACTTTCGATCTTGTCTTTTTTGGGGAGCACATCTGATGATCTCAAAGACCATGAGGATCATCTTCGTAGCTTCAGTGGTAGACAAAAGAACATCCTTCTTCACCTTGAATGCTTATAAAATCCACAGCTTTTACATATCCCCTACATGGACCGAGATGACATCAACCCCAGCATTGCTTCCCTCTTAATGTTCTCCACGCAGCTGTGAAATCAATTAAACACTGTCCATGACCTTGTTATCATCAATAGTTAACAGAATCGATAGAACAGCTCCTGAAAAAGCATTGATGGTAGTGGGTTTTTTCTCAAGGGTCCTCCGTTCAAGCCGATCCACTTCCTTCCCCATTACCAGGTCAGGCCACCCTCTACCAAGAAATAACTAGCTCTCATTCACTGTTTGGGACATCACAGATAGGGAATCGTGAAGAGGCCTTTCTTCCTTGTCAAGCACATGAAATCATGCACCTATCAAGACTATAGTACAATCCTGACCCATTTCAACATCCGAAAATTGAATTAGTCTGTCTTCACAGATCAGGATTTCTCCAACAAGCTTTCAATACCCAAGCTTCAGAGACTCTATATTGTCAAAGGTTGATTCAATTTCCCCACCTTTTACCAGAGACAGTCGTTCAATTCCCGCAAAATCAACATGCTTGATTGAAACTATGCAAGCATATGAAATGAATTCCTTCGGGAAATTATAGATACGTTGTCTTTTGACGACACAGTTAATTCTATTGGCTTTGATCTTCTGAACATTTCCACGCATCTTTCTGTTTTCAGTTCATTCAAAGTCAACCACCTTAGACATTGACTCCACAAGGATACATGCTTCATAAATCTTCACTTTATCTGTGTCCTTGGAGTTGTTTTCCACCAAAATATTATCACTCTCCATGAATTTGGGGTGGCCAATACATATTTTTTTTATCAAGAATGAATCCTTTGTAATGAAATATGACAACCCTGCTTTTATTACAACTTAAACATGCTTTATTACATAAAACTTCACTTGATACAACAAAGAAGATCGAGAGGTTTAGTGTCTTTGGGGATTAGGATCATTACATAAAAACTTTAAACTTGAAATACAACATCCTTATTGAAAACTTCCTTTACATGACCACTACATTCCTTCGTACTTAGCATTGCATGGGATAACCTGAGGACATGCATAAGAAAAGGGTGAGCTATAAAGCCCAGTAAGGGAGTACATAATGAATAACATGAGGAGTAAAACACATGTTAGGAAATAGGCATATCAATAGAGCATAATAGAGACATGAACATAAAGTCATGATAAAGCATGATAATCATAACATGGAAATGTGGCAAAAACACTTAAAATTGAATTAGCATGAGCCAAGGCTCATTGCACATGGAGCATGAGTAAACCCTCATTGCACTTGAAGCACGAGTAAACCCTCGTTGCACTTGAATTAGCATGAGTCAACACTCATTGCACATGATGTATCATGATACTTTACTTTACCCAATGCATTGGAGCGCTATCAGGGCGCACCCTTCTTAAACATTTCATTTCATGCATAAGTGTGCCACATGGATCATAAAACATGGATTCATAAAACATAATCATTTATTCCACGATAAAGGAATGTGGAATTCATACATGAAACTTTACAATCAATATGTAAATGTGCTTAAAGGTGAATACCCTTGATGGAGAAATGGGCATGGTATTCACTACACAAAGACATTGGCTTAGAAAATCGGTGCGATTTCGGCAGCATAACGGCGTGACATAAGAATTCATAAAAAAAAGTTGATGAGAGAGAAAGGGGTTCCTCATCATATATACATGTAATGGACAGTAAGGAGGTCATATATATACATGTCCCGACAATTGAAATGGAATTTAGATTCATGATACAAAAGTATTGCTTGAATGTAAAAGAAGAGAGAGAAGTTCCTTTCGGAATTTCGGCATAGTAACGGGTGTACATGGAGGCATTTAATGAGAGAGAAAGGGTTCTCCCATCATTCAAACAATAAGAGGGCAGTATGGGGGAGGTGCGAAACCATACCCCAACATTCATAATTGAAATAAAAAGGGCAATACAACTTAAAGAAAATTGAAAAAAAAAGATAAAGGAAGAAAAAACCCTTACTTGGAAGTGTGCTTCCAAAGGCTAGAGAGAGGCTTGTGAGAGGCTTCTTGGGAGCTTGGGGCACCTTGAGAGGATTCTAGAGAGAGTAGGTCAGAGGTTGGACGAACTTCAAGGGCTTTTAGTGAGGAGGAAGTGGGAGCTTGGGTGGGTTTATATAGGAAAGGTGTGAGAATTCTTTATTATTTAGGTTTGGGACCCCTTATATTAAAATAATCCAAACCACAAACCATCCCATGGTATTTGCCCATGGTTTCTGGAAAAGGAAAGAGGAAAACAATATTTTACAAGGCCAAGGTCCGAACTTATTAAAAAATTAGGGTTGCTTATGTGGAGGTGAGTCACACTCCCATGGAAATTAATTTAAAAAGGCAAAGTGTTGAATAAGTCTTGAGGGCTCCATTAATGCTTTGAAAAGTGAGTCCAACAAACCCAAAACCTCATTATTTTAATGATAAAATACATATTGGCCGAACATAAGGATTATGGTATTTTATTACATCACCATTGGGTCATTATGATGTCATAAAACACATTATATATTTAAATGGTATTTAATTTTTACCCAAAAATTTGACTGTCTCAGAAAATTATGAAAAATTCACCGTTGGATAATTTCGACGTCCTGATTCCAAAAATAATATTTATTTTATCTAAATAATTTTCTAAATATGTGAATTTTCACTTTTAAAATAAAAACCGACATTTATAAAAATTTCACGGGTTTTGACAGAAAAGGCTTTCAAACCATAATAAAAATTTTAATTGCATTCATAAAATTATAAGATCATTTATATTTAATAAAAATTAATTTAATATTAATAATAATATTTTATTAAAATATTATTTAATTCAAAAATCCTTTAATTTAATAAAATATAATTCTTAATTAAATAACAACTAAAAACATCATTTGTACTTTAAAAACTAATTACAATGCGTCAAAAATGACTAGAAATTATGTTCATTATTATATAAAAAAATAATGTACGTGAACATGGTGCTACTTATTTGTTACATAACCCCTTAAAATAGCCACATAAGACCTAAGGGTAAGGTGTGCGATGGTGACAGACTCTTGGGGTTGCTCGGATAACATCGCTCGAGTGGTGATCTCTATCAACTTCCATTTTTCCCGTAGACGATCACGTTCGAGCTTGACTTGATGAAGCTCAACTTGGGCTTGGTCAAGGGCAAAGCCCAAAGACGCCACCTCCTTTCCGAGCTCCGACAAATGGGCTTCGTAAGGGGCTATTCTACTGGATGAGGCCATCGCTTCCTTTGTCTGAGTAGAAAATTGGTTCGTTAAAGCCTTATATTTAAACTACCCAGATGATCACTGTTCAACGGCTATAAAAGTAATGGTCACAAATCTTAACATAAAACATAAATAAGTTGACATCTTATAAAAACATGTTTCATAAAGAAACATTTAACTGGATCAAGAGGGATTTTCCATTAATGAAACTTTGGGTCGTTACAACATTCCCCCCTTAAGAAATTTCGCCCTCGAAATTTTCCTTTTCCCACACTAAAACAAATGTGGGTAACTTAGCTTCATCATATCCTCTGACTCCCAAGTTGCTTCTTCAAACTTGTGGTTTCTCCACAACACCTTGACGTGGGGCATTGTCTTATTTCGTAGAACTTTTTCTCTACGATCCAAGATCTTCACTGGTTGCTCCTCATAAGAAAGATCGTCTTCTAATTGTACCACCTCAGAAGAGAGTACATGTGAAGGGTCTGGTATGTACTTCCTTAAGAGGGATACATGGAAGACATCATTCACCTTGGCCATAGTAGGTGGAAGTGCTAGTCGATAGGCCACAGCCCCAACACGATCAAGAATCTCGAAGGGGCCGATGTACCTTGGACTTAACTTCCCTTTCTTTCCAAACTTAATGACCTTCTTCCACGGAGATATGCGTAAAAACACCATGTCTCCGACTTTAAACTCAAGGTCTTGTCGACGATTATCTGCATAACTCCTCTGTCGACTTTGGGCTGCCTTGATATGCTGCTGAATGGTTTTCACCTTTTCCACCATTTCTTCGACCATTTCTGGTCCAAGCAGCTTACGTTCACCGACCTCATCCCAACATGCCGGTGTTCTGCACCTTTTCCCATATAGGGCTTCATATGGTGCCATTTGGATGCTCGAGTGGAAACTATTATTATAAGAGAACTCAACTAGAGGAAGATGTTGATCCCATCCTCCTTTAAAGTCCATTGAGCACGCTCTCAACATATCCTCAAGTGTTTGGATAGTCCGCTCGGATTGGCCATCAGTTTGAGGATGATAGGCCGTACTGAAGTTCAGTTCAGTATTCAGAGCATGTTGAAGACTCTTCCAAAACTTAGAGGTAAATCTTGGATCTCGGTCAGACACAATAGATAGTGGTACTCCATGCAACCGTACCACTTCCCTGATATATATCCGTGCCAGTTGATCCAAAGAGAAATCATCTCGAATAGCAATGAAGTGTGCAGTCTTTGTAAGACGATCCACAATAACCCAGATTGCATTGTTGCTTTTGGATGTCCTTGGAAGTCCAGTGACGAAGGCCATGGTGATGTTCTCCAATTTCCATTCTGGTATGGGCAATGGTTGCATCATCCCCTTAGACTTCTGCCTCTCTGCCTTCACTTGCTGACACACAAGGCACTTTGATGTATATTCGGTGATCTCCTTCTTCATATTCTCCCACCAAAAGTTTTCTCGGAGATCTCGATACATCTTTGTGCTCCCTGGGTGAATAGAGAAATTTGAACTATGTGCATCATCCAAAAGTTCCTTCTTCAGCTCCGAACTTGATGGGACACATAGTCTTTTCCCAAACCGCACAATTCCTTCTTCATTAACATTAAACTCTGAGGATTTTCCCTTTTTGATAGCTTCCACTTTTTCTTGGATTCTCGCATCATCCTTTTGAGCATCCTTTAACCTTTCCAAAAGAGATGGTTGAGCAATCATTTGTGAAAGGATTGATGATGATCCCTCCTTTATGATTCCCACGTCCATCTTCATCAAGTCTAAGAAGATTGGATCCTTCTCAATTCTCATCATTGATAGAATTGCTGGATCCTTTCTACTTAGGGCATCCGCTACCTTGTTCGCCTTCCCAGGGTGGTAATGTATTGAATAGTCATAATCCTTTATGAGCTCTATCCATCTTCTCTGGCGCATATTAAGCTCTTTCTGTGTGAATATATATTTAAGACTCTTGTGGTCAGTATATATCTCACATTTCTCTCCATAGAGATAATGCCGCCAGATTTTCAAGGCAAAGATCACCGCCGCCAACTCCAGATCATGCGTTGGATAGTTTCGCTCATGGATTTTCAACTGTCTTGAGGCATAGGATATCACTTTATCATTCTGCATCAGCACACATCCTAAGCCCTTCTTCGAAGCATCACTGAATACCACAAAAAGCTCCCCACTTGTGGGTAAAGTGAGCACAGGTGCAGTGATAAGCCTCCTTTTCAACTCCTTGAAGCTTTCTTCGCATTCATCACTCCAAGCAAACTTTACTCCCTTTCGAGTTAGCTTGGTAAGAGGGTTGGACAATCGTGAGAAGTTTCTCACAAATCGTCGATAATATCCAGCTAACCCCAAGAAGCTACGGATATCAGTTACCGATGTTGGCCTCGGCCATCCCTCAATTGCATCTGTTTTGGAGGGGTCCACAGATATCCCATTGCTTGTGATGATATGGCCCAATAATGAGACCTCCTTCAACCAGAACTCACACTTGCTGTACTTGGCATAGAGCTTCTCCTTGCGCAAAGTCTCCAGTACAGTTCTTAAATGCTCCTCATGGTCCTCCTTGGTTTTGGAGCATATTAGAATATCATCTATAAAGACTACCACAAATTTATCTAGGTAATCTCTAAAGACTCTATTCATCAAGTCCATGAATATTGCTGGAGCATTGGTGAGTCCAAAAGGCATTACTATGAATTCATAGTTCCCGTACCTTGTACGAAAAGCAGTCTTGGGGATATCTTCCTTCTTCACCCTTACTTGATAATATCCCGACCGCAAGTCGACCTTGGAGAAGTATTGTGCTCCACGCAGCTGATCAAACAAGTCATCGATTCTTGGGAGAGGATACTTGTTCTTTATCGTGATTTTGTTAAGTTCACGATAATCGATGCAAAGCCGCATCGACCCATCCTTCTTCTTGACGAAGAGGTCTGGAGCACCCCATGGTAATGCACTTGGGCGTATAAACCCTTTATCCAGATTCTCCTGTAGTTGTTTCTTCAGTTCTTCAAGCTCAACCACAGCCATTCTATATGGAGTCTTGGATATTGGTAGCACCCCAGGTATAAGTTCAATTGAGAACTCAACATCTCTTCTTGGAGGAAGACCAGGAAGTTCCTCGGGAAATACTTCAGCGAATTCCCTCACAATAGGCATTTCTTCAAGGGTGGTTTCTTCCTTGGACTCAATCATCTGAGCCAGATATGCGTGCTCATAAGGCAGTAATATCCATTCTTGAGATGATGGAGCTAAAGGAGATTCATCTTCCTCCTGACACTTGTAAAGAATCGGGGGTCGATTCTCCATATGGAGTGTGATTTCCCTCTCCCGACAATTTATGTTGGCTCTATATAAGGAAAGCTAATCCATGCCAAGAATTGAATCAAATTCCACCAAAGGGAGTATGACGAGGTTCGCCGGGAAATTCAATCCACAGATTATAATAGGGGAGGACTTATACTCATGGGATGCAATGATTGCCCCATTTTCCGTACTCACCGACATCTTTACTTCCATGATTTGTGGTGGTGCAGGGATTATTCTACTAAACTTTTGAGATATAAAAGAATGCGTAGAACCTGAATCAAAAAGTACGTTCGCTATTCTTGAATGAATAACTAGCGTACCTGTCACCACTTCGTTGTCGGGGTTCACTTCGGCAGAAGTGATGGCAAAAGCTCTTCCTTGCTGTCTTGGAGGTTGTTGATTGCCTCCGATAACCCTTGGATTAGGGCACTGATTCGCAAAATGACCCAGTTCATTGCATTTGAAGCATTGAACAACGCGTTGAGGTTCGAACGGAGTGTTCCTCCCCTCCATCGCAGCCGTGGGTCCTTCTTGCTGACAGTTAACAGCTAGGTGCCCTTCTCTTCGACACTTGAAGCATTTTCTTGTCCCCCTAAGGCAATTTCCAGGGTGCTTCTTTCCACACTTTTGGCAAGTGGGGTGCTGGAATTTCTTAGCGCCGTTGGATTTATCCATCGGACCACCAGCATTGAAGTCCACCTTCCGCTTCTTGTCCCCATGATACCCCTGTGATTCCACGATCTCCATTTCAACCTTGAGGGCACATCGGACAATTTCCTCATAGCTGTCGAAGTCACGGATCGCTAATGCTTTCCGCAAGCTAGGCTTCAGCCCACCAAAGAAGCGGTCAACCTTGCATTCGGGGGTAACGACAAAGCCGGAAGCGTATCGTGCAAGCCTTGTGAAGTTTGCCTCGTACGCTCCCACAGATTCCTCATCTTTCTGCTTGAGGGAAAGGAAGTCCCTTTCCATCTTAAGACGGAGGGTGCGTGGAAAATATTTATCGAAAAACATCTTCCGGAATACCTTCCATTCCAAAGCCTCGATCTCCTCCTCAGGCTTCGTATTTTTGATCAATGTCCACCATTGATCAGCTTCACCCTCCATACGATAAGCCGCCAAGAGAACCTTCTCTTTTTCAGAGCATTGGAGGATAGAGAATATCTTTTCAATGGAGTTGATCCATTGTTCAGCAATCGTGGGATCGGATGATCCACTAAAAGTAGGAGGCCTTTGTCTCATGAAGCTTTCAATAGCGACTTGTTCTTTCTTAGGGGGGGTTGAACGTTCCTCTTGACCAGTGTTTCTATTCAAAACTTGAGTTAGCTGAGAGAGAAGCGTGACAAAGTTCGCGATTCCCGCTCCCATTGGATTGGGCATCTCATAAGTACAATCATCACACTGATCTTCACAACGGTTGTTAGCCCGAGTTCTCCTATTACCGGCCATTGGCTGGAATAAAAGGAAAGTTAGGGGTAACACATAAAGGGTAATCCAAAGACAAAAGTTGATGACTTATAAAAAAACTTTAATCTCTTTAACTCATGAGTCTATAGGATTCAATCCAGGCTTTTCATGATCTTCCTTCTAACATATATTCTTAGGGGCATTTTTCCCTTAATAAGGGTTCATACTAAGATTGTGAATTTATCAAAACATATACCCCGGGAGTGTCGTAACCAAGAGTGCAGCAAGGCCCGTTGTCATGCACCAGTTCCCGTTCGAGTCTAGCTCAAAGCGGTGTTTTCGGGTTTTACCCCTAGGATACATTTGTGCCAGAGCCACCTCTACCTGCTCGTATCCAGACAGGGATGTATTTGTTTAATAAAACACTTACTTAGTATTTACCAAAACTTAGGGATGTTTTTATTATGCTTAGTCTTGTATCTAAGGCTTTACTAGGGTTTCCTAATCCCAAAAATAACTAAACCTATCCTCTGATACCAACTATGACAACCCTGCTTTTATTACAACTTAAACATGCTTTATTACATAAGACTTCACTTGATACAACAAAGAAGATCGAGAGGTTTAGTGTCTTTGGGGCTTAGGATCATTACATAAAAACTTTAAACTTGAAATACAACATCCTTATTGAAAACTTCCTTTACATGACCACTACATTCCTTCGTACTTAGCATTGCATGGGATAACCTGAGGACATGCATAAGAAAAGGGTGAGCTATAAAGCCCAGTAAGGGAGTACATAATGAATAACATGAGGAGTACAATACATGTTAGGCAATAGGCATACAATAGAGCATAATAGAGACATGAACATAAAGGCATGATAAAGCATGATAATCATAACATGGAAATGTGGCAACAACACTTAACATTGAATTAGCATGAGCCAAGGCTCATTGCACATGGAGCATGAGTAAACCCTCATTGCACTTGAAGCACGAGTAAACCCTCATTGCACTTGAATTAGCATGAGTCAACACTCATTGCACTTGACGTATCATGATACTTTACTTTACCCAATGCATTGGAGCGCTATCAGGGCGCACCCTTCTTAAACATTTCATTTCATGCATAAGTGTGCCACATGGATCATAAAACATGGATTAATAAAACATAATCATTTATTCCACGATAAAGGGATGTGGAATTCATACATGAAACTTTACAATCAATATGTAAATTTGCTTAAAGGTGAATACCCTTGATGGAGAAATGGGCATGGTATTCACTACACAAATACATTGGCTTAGAAAATCCGTGCGATTTCGGCAGCATAACGGCGTGACATAAGAATTCATAAAAAAAAGTTGATGAGAGAGAAAGGGGTTCCTCATCATATTTACATGTAATGGACAGTAAGGAGGTCATATATATACATGTCCCAACAATTGAAATGGAATTTAGATTCATGATACAAAAGTATTGCTTGAATGTAAAAGAAGAGAGAGAAGTTCCTTTCGGAATTTCGGCATAGTAACGGGTGTACATGGGAGGCATTTAATGAGAGAGAAAGGGTTCTCCCATCATTAAAACAATAAGAGGGTAGTATGGGGGAGGTGCGAAACCATACCCCAACATTCATAATTGAAATAAAAAGGGCAATACAACTTAAAGAAAATTGAAAAAAAAGAGAAAGGAAGAAAAAACCCTTACTTGGAAGTGTGCTTCCAAAGGCTAGAGAGAGGCTTGTGAGAGGCTTCTTGGGAGCCTGGGGCACCTTGAGAGGATTCTAGAGAGAGTAGGGCAGAGGTTGGACGAACTTCAAGGGCTTTGAGTGAGGAGGAAGTGGGAGCTTGGGTGGGTTTATATAGGAAAGGTGAGACAATTCTTTATTATTTAGGTTTGGGACCCCTTATATTAAAATAATCCAAACCACAAACCATCCCATGGTATTTGCCCATGGTTTATGGAAAAGGAAAGAGGAAAACAATATTTTACAAGGCCAAGGTCCGAACTTATTAAAAAATTAGGGTTGCTTATGTGGAGGTGAGTCACACTCCCATGGAAATTAATTTAAAAAGGCAAAGTGTTGAATAAGTCTTGAGGGCTCCATTAATGCTTTGAAAAGTGAGTCAAACAAACCCAAAACCTCATTATTTTAATTATAAAATACATATTGGCCGAACATAAGGATTATGGTATTTTATTACATCACCATTGGGTCATTATGATGTCATAAAACACATTATATATTTAAATGGTATTTAATTTTTACCCAAAAATTTGACTGTCTCAGAAAATTATGAAAAATTCACCGTCGGATAATTTCGACGTCCTGATTCCAAAAATAATATTTATTTTATCTAAATAATTTTCTAAATATGTGAATTTTCACTTTTAAAATAAAAACCAACATTTATAAAAATTTCACGGGTTTTGACAGAAATGGCTTTCAAACCTTAATAAAAATTTTAATTGCATTCATAAAATTATAAGATCATTTATATTTAATAAAAATTAATTTAATATTAATAATAATATTTTATTAAAATATTATTTAATTCAAAAATTCTTTAATTTAATAAAATATAATTCTTAATTAAATAATAACTAAAAACATCATTTGTACTTTAAAAACTAATTACAATGCATCAAAAATGACTAGAAATTATGTTCATTATTATATACAAAAATAATGTACGTGAACATGGTGCTACTTATTTGTTATATAACCCCTTAAAATAGCCGCATAAGACCTAAGGGTAAGGTGTGCGATGGTGACAGACTCTTGGGGTTGCTCGGATAACATCGCTCGAGTGGTGATCTCTATCAACTTCCATTTTTCCCGTAGACGATCACGTTCGAGCTTGACTTGATAAAGCTCAGCTTGGGCTTGGTCAAGGGCAAAGCCCAAAGACGCCACCTCCTTTCCGAGCTCCGACAAATGGGCTTCGTAAGGGGCAATTCTACTGGATGAGGCCATCGCTTCCTTTGTCTGAGTAGAAAATTGGTTCGTTAAAGCCTTATATTTAAACTACCCAGATGATCACTGTTCAACGGCTATAAAAGTAACGGTCACAAATCTTAACGTAAAACTTAAAGAAGTTGACATCTTATAAAAACATTTTTCATAAAGAAACATTTAACTGGATCAAGAGGGATTTTCCATTAATGAAACTTTGGGTCGTTACATGAAATGAATCCTTCAGTGATCCTCCAGGCTTCTTGATAATTTTCATGGCCTCTAGATTTGTACAGCCCTTTAGCTTGAGATCTGCATCCACAACCAACTTTAAAAATTGTTCCTTTACATGACAGAGTATTTTGGAACTCAATGTAGTTATTAAAATCATCATCAAATCTGACTTAAATGTTTCTTAATCTTATTTATTATCCACAAACTACTGTGACAATGAATTCCAAGAACATTCTGCTGCCATATGGTAGCATGAAATTATGGTCTTCAGATGGATCTTTTGTGCTATTACCTTTTCTTCCTCCCTTAAAAGCTCCCTGGAAAGGACAACAACTGATGTAATTCCATCACCAACTTCATCAACTTGAACTTTAGAAATATCAACAAGAACCTTGGAAGATGGATTGTCAATATGTAGGGACTTCAAGATTATAGAACCATCATTTGTTATAGTGACATTTCTCCCTCTACCTACCTAATTGTAGACGTTTATCCATTCCCTTTGGTTCTAATGTAGTCTTTACCGATTTAGCGATCACCATGGCCCCGACAAAGGATGAAATCCTTGAATGATCCACTTTTTCTTTAGTGGCCTCATCTTTCAGATGACTCTCGATCACCATGAGGAGAGAGCAAGTACAGAACGACTAAACTAAATAAAAAAAAATGTCAGCACCTGTAATAAGAAACAAAGGAAGCAATAAATAACTTGGCAGTTGTATATATTGAATCCAACCAAACACGAGAGCGAGACTGGCCGAGGAATCCAACACTGGGGAGGCACTCCGCAGTATTAGGTTTCCACCAATGGTGATGCAACACCAAAAAGATCATATTAAGAAACATGGAAGTCGTTACCCATGTTCCACAAAACCTGCCACTTCATATTCATAATTAACAACCAAACACAAGGAAATTTCTTTTTGGTGTTTTATTTTAATTCTTTGATAAAGGATTATTTGTTATTTTATAGTGTAAAAAAATTATCATAAAGAAAAAAAACATGCATCAGAACACTAATACCTCATGAAAACACCACTTGAGCATGTTAGTGTAGGTCGATATCGCAAAGATATAAACTGCATTACAGCTACCCACTAAAATCTCAATAAAAAATTAAAACATCCAAGTTTATCCACACATCATTTAAAAAGGTAAAAAGAGATTATGTAAAATGTATTCATGTGTAATATTAGGAAAATATTGGTTGTGATTAAAGAAAGGGTGGTAAGCCATTTCCCTTTTTTCACATATAACACCCACAACTTCACCCTTTATCACTAACTAATAGACCTAATTAATAAACCAAATGGTGCAAGAGTCTCCAGTTCGGAAAAATTCATGTATTTTTTGTGGGCTTGAGCTCTTGGAAGGGAGTAATCTACACAAAAACAATGTATCCATGACTGATGATGGTAGCAGAAAAAAGTCAATATGTAATTTCTATGTGATCATCCACATAATTCTTCCACAACACGTCCGTTGTTTTCTCCCCAAGCCCCGATACCTAGATATATATGGGATGAAATCAGATTAGAAGTATATAAGAGGTCAAAAAACCCACTACTAAATACATAATTTATTAATTCTTTTAAAAAACACCACTATAAATTAGATATTCAACCTTTACAAGATTGTTTTGGAAACCATAACTAAATAACCTTCACTTTTCATATTTTTCTTGTAGTGTACATTTTACTCACACCATATTGGATCACTCTCCATTACTGCTCAAATTATAAGGACTATCTATGGTGAAAAATGACATATATTTGACAAAGCATTGGATATAGAATGAATATTTCTATTGGTTATTCATTATTAATGGTAAAATCCATTACAAGTCCAACATTTTTTGTTATGTTGAATAAATTGTGGCATCCCAGATCCCCTTTTATAGAATAAGTGATTGATGATATTTCACAACCTATCACTAATAATGTACAATGAAAAAAGATATAGGGAGGGGAATTGAATTTCAACAAAGGTGGGATACTGATCTCTTCCATAGAAAGGATGTTATGAGTAATTAGTTGAACCACTGAATCTCTTAGGAAGAATAGTTGTAACATCAGAAATCATGTGCCCTATAAGTTAAGGAATGGGAAAAAAAATATGGCATATATCCAAATTATTCAATAATGGAGGTTTTAAGAACCCGCGTTTTGTTAAGAAAGACTTTGGAATATTCTTGAAAATATTCCAGAGCAGTGCCTTTAGACGGCATGCGATTCCGAGCCCCGGAGTGGCCGGAATTAAATTTTCAGTGCATTCACACTGGAAACGCTAAATAAATGGGATAACACCTAAACAGAGTTCCAGATCAGAGATATGAGTGTACGGATGGGTCTGGAATGGGGTGTTTACCCTAGGAGCGACATAAATCTTATCGGCGCGGGATGTTTGGACCCCTCGCCCGCTTCTGGAACGTTAAACGGATAAATTAATTATTTAATTAATTCGTTTAATAGAGAAACGCTAGTATCTCTTGAAAGGTGGCTCGGATTGGAAAACCGAGGGCACCGTTGAGTTCGGACCGTGCCGTTTACCCTAGGAGGGGTATAAGTTTCGCGGGCGCGGGCCGTGTGTGAAAAATGGCCGCAGGGGCGTTTTCGTAATTTAGCGGCTTCAGACGTTAAATTTTATAACTTTTGAACGGGCTCTCGGATTAAAATTCCGATACCTCCTTTGCGCTCAGAGTGTGGTTCTTAGCCTAGGGGAGGCTAAATCCCGACCTCGTCAAGAGTTCGGGTTCGGGGCTGTGGGGCGGGCGTTTAAGTGATTTGTACTTAAACACCCCCCCTTCTTCTTCCTCTTCTCCCTCAAACCCTTCTCCCCCTCCTTCATCTCCGGCGAGGCGAGCTCCGGCGAGGCGAATCCGGCAAGGTGTGGTGGTGCCGGCGGGTCGACGCAAAGCTCCGGGCGAAGCCCAACAAGGTAGGAGGTGTTGTTTGAGTTTTAAATCCCGAGCCCCCTTTGAACCCCAATTTTAGCATTGGTTCATCATTTAATCTTCGAACAAATCCCATGGACGCGTAGTCTACAATTCTCTCTTTCCGACGCTTGTTTCGGATTTGAAATTGGAGGTCGGAGGCATCCGCAATCGTTCGCCGAAGTTTGCGGGAAATTCGGGTTTTCTGGGTGTTTCCGGCGGGTTCCGGCGGCGGCAGGGGCTGCAGCTGGCGGCGGCGCTCTCCGGCGGGGGCGGCCGGCGGAGGTGCCTTCAGCGGAAGCGGCTGGCTTCGGCTCCGGGCAGGCGGCGCGGCGGCCGCGGTGGCGTTTGGAGCGGCGGCGGCAGGCCGGTAGGGTGCTGGCGAGAGGGAGAGGGGCCGCGAGGCGGCAGCCCCGTGCGGCGCAACAACGACCCGCACTTTGCGGGTCGTTGTCTGGAGATGCGACAGGCCCTCGTGGCCGGTCGGTGCGGAATCCCGCGCGGAGGGGGCGCGGGTGTGAAGAGGAGCGGGGCGCGGAGTGGTGGCCCGCGGCTCGGTCGGACCGGGCCAAGCGGCTGGGCCGCGGTCCAGCGGGCCAGCCGGCGCGGGGCGTCCCAAGCAGGGCAGACCGGCCGTTCCGGGCAGGTCCGGCCCAAGGGGCTTTTCCCCTCAGCCTTCGGACGCCCGTATTTCGGGCTACGGGAATCCGTTTTGCGCACCGTCTGCGGCAGCACGGAGCTTGCGTCGGGGCGAAGCTTTTGAGATGGTTTTGGGAATTTTTAGTTCCCGAAACGAGGGGCCTCGGAGGTGCGATGTGCCCTTAAGTGGACGAGCTCTTTTCCCAGGATTCTTGTTTTGGTCGGTGAAGACGCGTCCGACATCCGTTTTGAGCATCGTCAGCGGCATTGTGACCCTGGCATTGAGGCGGAGGTTTCTAGTGCGGTTCCAGGCGTTGAGGCTGGAGTTGAGGCGCGGGTCCCACGGGCCGACTCTTGAGCTGCATGCGGCGTTTCACGAATTTTCCACCGGACGTCCGTTCGGGGCGTGCGAGCAGTCATTTCTGGATGTTTTTCCGAGGGGATTCCAGTGGTGCAATTCTCCCTCCCTAATTTGGCACGATGGTGTGGGCCCCTTGAGGGCTGTTTCGGGAGTTGACGGTGATTTCCATCTTTATCACCAGGGCGACCGTTTTGGACAAGTGAGTAGTCCATTTCGTGTACTTTTTCGAGAGGATCGCAATGGTGCGATCCGTTCGCTGAGTTTTGGGACCGAGATGCGGGTCCCACGTGGCGTCGCTCGTGTGCGGTGTGCTGGAACGCATCTTTTTCTCCGGATACCCGTTCTACTCAAGCGAGTAGTGCTTTCGACGTGTTTTTCCGAGAGCATCGTGATGGCGCAGTCTGCCCGACCTCTTTCGGAGATGTGTTGTGGTTTCCACCATACCATGCTACAGTGAATAGTACCTTTTCCCCGGGTGGCCATTTTGGGTGATTGAGTAGTCAATCCTGTGTGTTTTTCTATGGGGAACGTCGTGGTGTGCTCCGTTTGTTCAGTTACGGGATTCTGGGGTGGGCCCCACACGGGTTTGGTCACGGTGAATAGTATATTTTCCACCTATTGACCGTTGGAGGCCAGTAAGTAGTCGATCTCGCGTGTTTTTCCGCGAGGATTACAACGGTGTGATCCATTTGGTTGTGCGGAGCCTCTTGCACGATCTTGAGAAATGTGGAAGCATGAAAGGTGCTCCAGTGGTGGTTTGCCCTACTTTGCTTGTAGCGGACCTTTGGCGAGTGATCGCGTGCACTCCCGTGTGAGTGATGTAAATGCTTGAGGTGACGTGGTTGGCCGTGCCTGGGGCCTTTGAGGTGGAGTTGTTACGTCACGCCTTCGCGTTGACGTTGGGTGATGTGTGCACGATAGCCTTTGGGCTGGAACGTGGTATACACTGGGAGTATACGGAAGCGCTTGGAGGTACGTGTGGTTTGTACCTGAGACGTTTGTGCGCTCAGTTGGGGTTGACTTGGGGCCACACGTAGTGTGGGCCCCACGTGCGTGTCGTGTTCTGCTTGGCGTACCTGGACCTCTTGCGGCGTAGAGGGTCCCTTTGTGCTCTTTTGTTTGGCTAGCAGGGTGGAGTTTATTTCCCATGGCTTTCTGCTCCTTGGTTTGACCAGCAGGGTTGAGTGGTCTCCCCCTGGTTTCATCCATGATGGATTGGCCGGTAGCGGTGCTAGCCACCCAGTGCTGGGACATGCGCTGAACCCCTCAGGGTGAGTTGTGCTGGAGTTGGGTGGTTGCACGATACCCACTCTGCGTTTGGTTGGCCAGTGTTGTACCCTTCAGTAGATGTGGCCAGAGCAGTTCTGAGTTTTACCCTCCAGCGGGGCTGGGCAATGGGTTACTCATCGGCTTCTAGGCTCTACCCTCCAGCAGAGACTGGGCAATGGGTCACCCGACACTTTCAGGGTCTACCCTCCAGCAGAGACTGGGCAGTGGGTCACCCGACACTTAGGGTCTACCCTCCAGCAGAGACTGGGTAGTGGGTCACCCGACGACCTCTTAGATCCTACCCTCCAGCATGGCTGGGCAGTGGGTCTCCCGTCCTCTAGTTCCAGGTCTACCCACCAACAAGGCTGGGCAGTGGGTCGCCTGTCGACTTATTCCAGGTCTACCCTCCAGCGGGGCTGGGCAGTGGGTCGCCGGATGATGTAATTTGGTTTACCCTCCAACAGGGCTGGGCAATGGGTCGCCTGATGATGTGTTAGGGTTTACCCTCCAGT
This sequence comes from Viscum album, assembly GCA_963277665.1. NCBI lineage: Eukaryota > Viridiplantae > Streptophyta > Magnoliopsida > Santalales > Viscaceae > Viscum > Viscum album. Next base: position 1,889,202,790 of record OY728152.1, read on the forward strand.
AGGGCTGGGCAGGGGGTCACCCAATATCTGATTATGGTTTACCCTCCAACGGGGATGGGCAGTGGGTTTCCTGATGATGTATTATGGTTTTCCCTTCAGTAGGGCTGGGCAGTGGGTTTTCTGATGATGTATTATGGTTTACCCTCCAGCAGGGCTGGGCAGTGGGTCACCCGATATCTGGTTATGAATTATCCTCCAGCAGGGCTGGGCAGTGGGACACCTGTTGGCATTCCAGGCCCAGTCCTTTCTTCTAGGCTAGCCTGTTGCTTTCGTCCGTGTTTACCAGAGCGGGACCCTTGATTGTACGGGTCGGTGATGGAACAACTTTGTCTTGAGGAGACCTCTCGACTGTAGGGCAGTGATGAGGTTTGGTTTGACTTTCCCTAGAACTCTCAAGTATGAGGGGCGCATTCCCCACCGAGACGCGTTCTGGTGACGCGATCTAAAACCGTGCGGGCGAGTCAGTGCCGCCCAAAGCGGATAGTGTCAAGGTGCGGTGATTGAGCCCCTTGGCTTGTGGTTCAGGGAAGATGTCCGAGATACTGGGCATCGATGCTGGGTTATGTCTGGGACTGTTGGAGACTCACCTTTCTTGGGATGAGCTACGGGACGGAGATCCCCTTACGAGTTTGTTCGGGCTTCTTGGCAGAGCGTAAGGATATGTATATACCTTGATTCTGGTACCCACTTCTTGGGTTTGGTTACTCTCCTTCCAAGTGAGGCGAAGACGCGCGGGGTATGCCACGTGCTTTCCGTGTCTATCTTCTCATGGTTGGACGAGTCTACTCTCCTGCTATAGGAAGCGAAGACTCAACGGGAAGTTCATCTTCTCACCGTTTCCAGCTCCTTGTGCCTGGACGAGCCTACTTCCTTTCTATTGTTGGGTTGAGCTGGACTCTCTACTTCACCCTCGGTTGTACACCTATACTTTCCCTGTTCGCTCTACTTCTCACCCTTTGGTACCTCCTTTTGTTGCTCCCTCAAGCGTTCGGGGTATCCTACTGAGTATTTTTATACTCACCCCTACTTGGGCTTTGCCCGCACTTGGTGTGCCCTTGAAGACGACGGACAGGTGGAGCTTGACTTCGGTGGAGCGTAGGAGCTTGGGAGCTTAGACCGCGTGTGGTGGTCGTGGCTGGGTTCCAGGTGGCAGACCCGTCAGCTGTTTCTTTTCGTTTACATGTTGCCGAGTTGTGGCACTTTTTGGTTGGGCGCGTGTTTTGCCCCTTTTTCCATTTCAGCACAATACTTTGTATTGTTAGAGGTCGATGCACACTGTGGTTTATTTATAGCAGTTTCCCTTTTCTTTTCCTTTTTACTCTGCACTTTTGAATTTAGTCTGCTGCGTGCATGTGTACAGGTACATAGGCAAAGGCCTCCCCGAGTTGTTGTGCCTTCGACGCTGGTCGCCAGCCCCTGGTCTATGTAGGCGGGCCTGGGGTAGTTGCGGCTCGATCCCGGGTAGGGTCGGGTCGTGACAAAGTGGTATCAGAGGTGGTTCGTTCCTTGGGGCGTTGTGCAGACGTCCCTAAAAGAGGAATTGGTTGGGATATAGGGAAAAGGTGTTAATGTGTCTCGAGAGTGGCTCTCAGGCCAGGGAGCCCAGTGATGGTGCGGCGGCCGACGTATCCATTCACTAGGACCTTGATAACCCGCTTGTCGACTAGGCATGCTGAGACACTTGTTGCCAGAAAATTTGGTTATGCATCACATAGGATCGAGTCTTTGACATTCCTTCTTGAGTTAGCTCCCCATCGTTGTTGTTGTGGTATATACATATATTCTCATCTGACCGCGGCACTCCTTGATAATATTCAAGATGTCTCCGCGAGGACAGACAGCCAGGATACTAGCTCGGGTTCGTGACGACGACCCTGTGAGCTACGAGGCCTCAGTCCAGAACCCATCATGCGAGCCCTTTATCCGGGTGGGCCGGTAGCAGCACCCTCACCTGTTGAGTAGCAGGCAGTTTCAGCAGAGTAGGCTGAGTTTGAGCGCAGGTTGAGCGCGCTCCGTGAGTTGCAGCGGCAGAGACCACTGAGGTTCAGTGGTGAGCCAGACCCTCAGGCAGCAGAGGTATGGCTCGAAGCAGTGGTTCGCCTTTTAAGGCTTGTGCAGAAGTTTGTAGATCAGATAGTGGCTTTGGAAGCAAGCCTTTTCCGTGGATCGGCTTGGCGTTGGTGGAGTCTGGTGACTCATCTTCTTGATGAGTCGTCACTTTTGTTGGACGACTACCAGTTGTTGTTTCATGAGGAGTTTTTCCCCTCCTGCTTGCGCTCCGTTCGGATTTAGGAGCTCCTACAGTTTCAGCAGGGAGGGATGACGGTGGCCCAGTACGCGGCTAGTTTTGCAGACCGTGCACGCTTTTACCCGGACTTGGTCTGTGACGACAACCTCCGAGCACAGAAGTTTGAGCAGGGTCTCCGCCGAGAGATTCGTGCTGTCAGATTACCCTTGGGAATTTCCACATATGCCGGGGTGCTAGAGCAGGCGCTGGTGACAGAGGGCTTCCTGTCATGTTTTGCAGTTGGTAGTGGCAGTGGGCGCGACGGAGCCAGGACGTCTGCCGTAGCTAATAGGCGCCGGAGGATAGGGCCTCGATGCAGGTGGCCTTACCACTACCGGTTTCGGAGACGTGGTCGTATACCACTGTGGCGAAAAGGGCGCAGGGCCTCAGCCGAGGATGCCCTTCCGTGAGTGGATCCCGGGCCGTGGTCGTACACCACAGTGGCGCCGGAGGGCACCAGGGAAGCCCAGCGAGCGTCGGTGATATGCTTGTGATGGACGAGGTCACTTGGCATGAGACTGCCCAACCTGAGTTGCTGAGAGTTTCGGGCAGGCAGCAGGCGCACCACCACGACGGAGGCAGCGCCGTGATCGGAGTAGTACCCAGAAAGGTGGTGCTAGCAGTGGAGTGGGAGGAGATGGTAGTGGGGGACGACGTTACGAGATCTCCCCATCACCACTAGGCGGTCCACGTCACGCTCCGGGAGCTGACAGTTGGGACTGCGGGTAGCCGCGAGATTTGGATGTCTACAATCCTGCAGAGCACGGGATGGTGAGAGGTACCCCTTACGACCCTTCTACTGCTTGCAGTAGAATTTTTAGGCTCTGCATGTGAAATTATTCTCTCCCGGCTCCTTGTTTGAGGTGTTACCAGGGTGACGCAGGGCGTCGGGTGTAACCCTGTGGTGGTAAGGAGAAAGGCGCGAGACCTTTTCCTTTAGTCGATGGTGTTGACTCATTCGCCTTTTTGAGCGTGTATGAGAGCATCAACTGTGGATCCTAGCATGACCAGATATCTTTGGGTGTTTCACCATATGGATATTCTGAAAGAGGGAATCACCAGGATTTGTTTCAGGTGCGGGAAGTTATTCCAGTCGTGGCGGGCGACGTAGAGGTTCGTCCGGGGAGGTGAGCTACCCCCGAGGGCCTTCGGGCCGTTTGTGACTGTGCAAAGGGATGGCGAGGTACCCTACCGCCTTGCCCTAACCCCAACGTCTGGAGTGGGTGCACGGCATCGGCAAGGGCCGACCTAGCGTGAACAGATCAATCCTTTGGTCTGTGCACAGTGACACAGAGCTGTGCGTGGGTTCTTCTGGGTATGAGAAAGCCAGGTGTGGGCTTAGTACCCTATGTTGCTCCCTAGTTTTGATTTTAGAGGATGAAAATCTTGAAGGAGGGAATGACTTAAGAACCCGGTTTTTTTTTGAGAAATACATTGGAGTATTCTTGATAATATTCCAGAGCAGTGCCTTCAGACGGCGTGCGATTCCGAGCCCCAGAGTAGCCGAAATTAAATTTTCAGTGCGTTCACACTGGAAACACTAAATAAATAGGATAACACCTAAACGGAGTTCCGGATCAGAGATACGAGTGTACGGATGGGTCCGGAATGGGGTGTTTACCCTAGGAGCGACATAAAACTTTTCGGCGTGAGATGTTGGACCCCTCGCCCGCTTTTGGAACGTTAAACGGATTAATTAATTAATTAATTAATTTGTTTAATAGAGAAACACTAGTATCTCTTGAACAGTGGCTCGGATTAGAAAACCGAGGGCACCGTTGAGTTCGGAGCATGCCGTTTTCCCTAGGAGGGGTATAAGTTTCGCGGGCGCGAGCCGTGTGTGAAAAATGGCCCCAGGGGGCGTTTTCGTAATTTAGCGGCTTCAGACGTTAAATTTTATAACTTTTGAATGGGGTCTCAGATTAAAATTTTGAGACCGCCGTTGCGCTCAGAGCGTGGTTCTTAGCCTAGGGGAGGCTAAATCCCGACCCCGTCGGGAGTTCGGGTTCGGGGCTATCGGGCAGGCGTTTAAGTGATTTGTACTTAAACACCCCCCATCTTCTTGTTCCTCTTCTCCCTCAAACCCTCCCCCCCTCCTTCACCTCTGGCGAGGCGAGCTCCGACAAGGCGAGCTCCGGCGAGGCGACTCCGGCAAGGTGCAGTGGTGCCGGCGGGTCGACGCGAAGCTCCGGGCGATGCCCCTCAAGGTAGGAGGTGTTGTTTGAGTTTTAAATCTCGAGCCCCCTTTGATCCTCAATTTTAGCATCGTTTCGTCATTTAATCTTTGAACAAATTCCATGGACGCGTAGTATACAATTTTCTCTTTCCAACGCTTGTTTCGACTTTGAAATCGGAGGTTGGAGGCATCCGCAATCGTTCGCCGAAGTTTGCGGGAAATTCGGGGTTTCTGGGTGTTTCCGGCGGGTTCCAGCTGCGGCAGGGGCTACGACTGGCGGTTGGCGGTGGCGCTCTCCTGCGGTTGCGGCTGGCGACGGTGCCTTCAGCGGGAGCGGCTGGCTTCGGCTTCGGGCAGGCGGCGCGGCGGCCACGGCTTCGGAAGGACGCGGTGGCGTTTGGAGCGGCGGCGGCAGGCCAGTGGCGCCGGCAGGGCGCCAGTGAGAGGGAGAGGGGCCGCGAGGCGGCAGCCCCGTGCGGCGCAACAATGACCTGCACTTTGCGGGTCATTGTCTGGAGATGCGACTAGCCCTCGTGGCCGGTCAGTGGGGAATCCCGTGCGGCGAGGGTGCGGGTGTGAAGAGGAGCGGGCCGCAGAGCGGCGGCCCGCGACTCGGCCGGACCGGGCCAAGCGGCTGGGCCGGCCCAAGCAGGGCGGACCGGCCGTTCCGGGCCGGTCTGGCCCAAGGGGCTTTGCCCCTCAGCCTTCGGACGCCCGTATTTCGGGCTACGAGCGTCCGTTTTGCGCACCGTCTGTGGCAGCGTGGAGCTTGCGTCGAGGCGACGCTTTTGAGATGGTTTTGGGAATTTTTAGTTCCCGAAACGAGGGGCCTCGAAGGTGCGACGCGCCCTTAAGTGGACGAGCGCTTTTCCCGGGATTCTTGTTTTGGACGGCGCAGATGCGTTCGACATCCGTTTTGAGCGCCGTCAACGGCGTTGTGACCCTGGCACTGAGGCGGAGGTTTCCAGTGCGGTTCCAGGCGTTGAGGCTATAGTTGAGGCGCGGGTCCCACGGGCAGACTCTTGAGACGCGTGCGTCGTTTCACAACTTTTCCACCGGACGTCCGTTCGGGGCGTGCGAGCAGTCGTTTCTGGATGTTTTTCCGAGGAGATTGCAGTGGTGCAATCCGCCCGCCCTAATTTGGCATGATGGTGCGGGCCCCGTGAGGGCCATTTCGGGAGTTGACGGCGATTTCCAGCTTTATCACCGGGCGATCGTTTTGGACAAGTGAGTAGTCCATTTCGTGTACTTTTTCGAGAGGATCGCAACGGTGTGATCCGTTCGCTGAGTTTCGGGGCTGGGATGCGGGTCCCACGTGGCGCCGCTCGTGTACGGTGCGTCGGAACGCATCTTTTTCTCCAGATACTAGTTCTACTCAAGCGAGTAGTGCTTTCGACGTGTTTTTCCGAGAGCATCGCGATGTCGCAGTCTTCCCAACCTCTTTCGGAGATGTGTTGTGGGTCCCACCCGACCGGGCTACGGTGAATAATACCTTTTTCACCGGGTGGCCATTTTGGGTGATTGAGTAGTCAATCCCGTGTGTTTTTCTGAGGGGAACGCCGTGGTGTGCTCCGTTTGTTCAGTTTCAGGATTCTGGGGTGGGCCCCACACGGGTTTGGTCATGGTGAATAGTACCTTTTCAACCTGTTGACCATTAGAGGTGAGTAAGTAGTCGATCTCGCGTGTTTTTCCGCGAGGATTACAACGGTGCGATCCGTTTGGTTGTGCGGAGCCTCTTGCACGTTCTTGAGAAATATGGAAGCATGAAAGGTGCTCCAGTGGTGGTTCGCCCTACATTGCTTGTAGAGGACCTTTGGCGAGTGATCGCGTGCACTCCCATGTGGGTGATGTAAATGCTTGAGGTGACGTGGTTGGTCGTGCCTGGGGCCTTTGAGGTGGAGTTGTTACATCACGCCTTCGCGTTGAAGTTGGGTGCTGTGTGCACGATAGCCTTTGCGCTGGAATGTGGTATACTCTGGGAGTATACGGAAGCGCTTAGAGGTACGTGTGGTTTGTACCTGAGATGTTTGTGCGCTCAGTGGGGGATGACTTGGGGCCACACGTCGTGTGGTCCCCATGTGCGTGTCGTGTTCTGCTTCGCGTACCTGGACCTCTCGCGGCGTAGATGGTCCCTTTGTGCTCTTTTGTTTGGCTAGCAGGGTGGAGTTTATTTCCCCTGGCTTTGTGCTCATTGGTTTGACCAGCAGGGTTGAGTGGTCTCCCCCTAGTTTCGTCATTGATGGATTGGCCGGTAGCAGTGCTAGCCACCCAGTGCTGGGACAGGCGCTGAACCCCTCAGGGTGAGTTGTGCTGGAGTTGGGTGGTTGCAAGATACCCACTCCGTGTTTGATTGGCCAGTGTTGTACCATTCAGTGGATGTGGCCAGAGCAGTTCTGAGTTTTACCCTCCAGCGGGGCTGGGCAGTGGGTTACTCATTGGCTTCTAGGGTCTACCCTCTATCAGAGACTAGGCAGTGGGTCACCCGACACTTAGGGTCTACCCTCCAGCAGAGAATGCGCAGTGGGTCACCCGACGACCTCTTAGGGCCTACCCTCTAGAAGGGCTGGGCAGTGGGTCACCCGTCATCTAGTTGAAGGTCGACCCTCCAGCAAGGCTGGGCAGTGGGTCGCCTGTCGACTTATTCCAGGTCTACCCTCCAGCGGGGCTGGGCAGTGGGTCACCTGATGATGTAATTTGGTTTCCCCTCCAGCGGGGCTGGGCAGTGGGTCACCTGATGATGTGTTAGGGTTTACCCTCCAGCAGGGCTGGGCAGTGGGTCACCCGATATCTGATTATGGTTTACCCTCCAGCGGGGCTGGGCAGTGGGTTGCCTGACGATGTATTATGGTTTACCCTCCAGCAGGGCTGGGCAGTGGGTTGCCTGACAATGTATTATGGTTTACCCTCCAGCAGGGCTGGGCATTGGGTCACCCGATATCTGGTTATGAATTACCCTCCAGCAGGGCTGGGCAGTGAGACACCTATTGGCATTCCAGGCTCAGTCCTTTCTTCTAGGCTAGCCTATGGCTTTCCTCCGTGTTTACCGGAGCGTGACCCTTGGTTGTACGGGTCGGTGATGGAACGACTTTGGCTTGAGGAGACCTCTCGACTGCAGGGCAGTGACGAGGTGTGGTTTGACTTTCCCTAGAACTCTCAAGTATGAGGGGAGCTTTCCCCACTGAGACGCGTTCTGGTGACGCGATCTAAAACTGTGTAGGCGAGTCAGTGCCTCCCAAAGCGGATAGTGTCAAGGTGCGGTGATTGAGCCCCTTGGCTTGCGGTTCAGGGCAGACGTGCGGGATACTGGGCATCGATGATGGGTTATGTCTGGGACTGTTGGCGACTCACCTTTCTTGGGCTGAGCTACCGGACGGAGATCCCCTTACGAGTTTTTTCGGGCTTCTTGGCAGAGTGTAAGGATATGTATATACCTTGTTTCTAGTACCCACTTCTTGGGTTTGGTTACTCTCCTTCCAGGTGAGGCGAAGACGCGCGGGGTATGCCACGTGCTTTCCGTTTCTAGATTCTCGTGGTTGGACGAGTCTACTCTCCTGTTATAGGCAGCGAAGACTCGACATGAAGTTCATCTTCTCACCGTTTCTAGCTCCTTGTGCCTGGACGAGCCTACTTCCTTTATTTTGTTGGGTTGATCTGGACTCTCTACTGCACCCTCGGTTGTACCCCTCTACTTTCCCCGTTCGCTCTACTGCTCACCCTTCGGTACCTCCTTTTGTTGCTCCCTCGAGCCTTCGGGGTATCCTACTGAGTATTTTTATACTCACCGCTGCTTGGGCTTTGCCCGCACTTGGTGTGACCTTGCAGACGACGGACAGGTGGAGTGTGACTTCGGTGGAGCGTAGGATCTTGGGATCGTGGACCGCGTGCGGTGGTCGTGGCCGGGTTCCAGGTGGTAGACCCTTTAGCTGTTTCTTTTCGTTTACCTGTTGCCGAGTTGTGGCACTTTTTGGTTGGGCGCGTGTTTTGCCCCTTTTTCCTTTTCAGCACTGTACTTTGTATTGTTAGAGTTCGATGCACACTGTGGTTTATTTATAGTAGTTTCCCTTTGCTTTTCCTTTTTACTCTGCACTTTTGCATTGAGTTTTCTGCGTGCGTGTGTACAGGTACTTAGGAAAAGGCCCCCCCGATTTGTTGTGCCTTCGGCGTTGGTCACCAGCCCCTGGCCTATGGAGGTAGGCCTGGGGTAGTTACGGATCGTGCCCGGGTAGGGTCGGGTTGTGACAGAGGTTCTTAGGGATCCTCAAATTGAAAATAGACGGATTACATTTTTATGAATTCAACATTGGAGGGCTTATGACATCACTTCACTCTTCCTCTTTTCTTATTGACCCAATGTAATGGTTTGATACTTGGAGAGGATGACAAGGATTGAATTTTTAAAAAACATTTGTCAATATCATCCCCTCATTTATCACTGTTCAGAACAATTCTAGTCTCAAGGTCATCCCAGATTAATTATTCATTTTGGATGTTATCAAAATCATTATCCTTGACAATTCACTAGGTTTGGATAGCTTTCCTATATCCTTCCTTGTTGTGTCATGGGATATCATTAAAAAAAGAATGTCAATGTTTTCTAAAACTAATTTTGGGGTGAATTGTTTCCAAAAGTATATACTGTTTCCTCCCCTATCCACATTCCAATGATTAAAGACTCTATCTCCACAATTTTGACCTATTTTCATGTGTGACATTGTGTACAAGAATCGAGGCCAGAATCCATAATGGAAGACTTGAGCCTCTCCTCCCCATCCTAGTTTTGTTAGAACAACATGGGTTAATTAAATGAACATCGATTCAAGATATAAAAGGGAAAAGTATGAAAAGAGAATTTATACGTACAAGTATGGAGGTCCGACTCAAATAACTGGAGTGGATTTGGAGAATCAATCAATTAGAGACCAAAAATCACCAGGAAAATAAATAAAAACAAAAACATGAAAACACATTTCATAGGAATTTCACTAAAACCCTATCATCTATTCAATTAAAATGCCATAATCCCATGATTTCAATGGATTGAAATTTGAAAACAAATTTTGCATACCTATTAAGAGGCTCAATCATCTATATTTTGAATGAGAAATGGGTGATACTCAATATTTTTAGTTGAAAGTGGAAAAAATTAATCGATCAATGATATAAATGGGGTGTAGGTGGTGCTTAAGAATCAATGGGGTGCGGTTGTGGGTGTGGAAGATAGCGATGAACCATGTCTGTGACTGAAAGAAGAGATCACTTGTCCGAGATGCGGCGTCGGGAAGAGATGATGATGTGGGGAGAAGGGAGGCGTGAGATGAGCACGATGACATGGTGTGTTTTTCATATTATTTTAATGGATCAATTAATAAATTTTTTTATTTATACCATTCAATTCTTTTGAAATTTATTTTAAATAAATTTAATTACATGTCAAATATAATATATATTGGATCAAATTTAAAATTTATTTCAACTATTCACAATATTTACTTGTTAATAACAACAATGTTTTTTGTGATTAAGTTATAAATTAGTCTTATAAGTATTTTTATTTTTGTTAATAACAATATACATTTTTAGTAGATGATTAACTAATATTTAAAAACAATTTTTTTGTCAAATTATTAGTTTGTATTGAATAAATAATGGATAAAAATTTGTATGTTGAATGAAATTATTAGTAATAATTATTAATAATTACATATTGATTTGTTGGTAAAAATACTGTTGGTATTAATATGATAAAGTAACCAATTTAATTGTTGGTAAAGTATTTATTTGGATTAAACAATTAATACCAACATATACATGTGTTGGTAAAAATAAATGTTGGTATTTAAATTTAATAACAAAAATACTTAATATTTGTTGGAATTATTCATTTTTTACCAACATATATGATATCTGTCGCTAATTTTATATTGTTAAAAGTCACTTGTTTGTAGTGTAAATATTTAATTATAAATCAACATTAAGAGGGTAATCACAAAAACTCTATTCTATAAGTAAATACCAATATTTCAAATAGTATTTTAAGCCAAAAAATTTCAGTCAAAAGCCCCCCAAGGCATTCAAATGATGTTTGTTTTTATGAAGGATTCAAGTATTTTTAAAACATGTTTCAACAACCTTTTATAAATGAAAAATTCATTACGTAAAAATATTCTATGGATTTCCATTTTAAAAATAATTGGAATTATTAAAAATGGATCATGGTCATTTCAAAACTATATAATTAAAAAAAATGTTAATAAATTTCATATATAAACCTATTTCCAAAAATTTAAATAATATCACATTATGAATTAAAATCAATCAATGTCCAGAAATTTTATTATAATACCCGTTAAAATTTATTTGAAAATGAATTAAAATTAACATGTAATTCATCAATTTATAAAAACAAAAATAGAAACCAAGATCTTTGTTAATTTTTTCTAGGACATTTTCATTTCATAGAGAAGGAGATAAAAGAAAATTTACCAGGATATTTCTAGGAAAACCTAAAAAAAATACAATAAATTAAAAAAAAATTATATGAATTTTTCCAGCAATAGATTTACAAGATGAATGAACTACACAAAAAACACATACTTAGAGATTTCAAAAACTAAAAAAGAACATAACATAATTTCAGAGGAACATTATCTTTTTATATGGTAGTATAATTCCCAAACTCCTCTCAAGAGGATACCATAAAATGGAGGGTACTTATGGTTTGATTGTTTTTTAAAATTACATAGATCATTTGGTTTTACCAAATATAAAAACATAAGTTTAAATTCACCAATTAATTTTATTTTTCACTTGAATCTTGAATGCAGAGGCATTAAAAACATTTAACATAGGAGTTATGGACGTTAAAATAGGTTATGGAATCATTTCTCATAATTTCCATCATTCTAAAATGTCAAAGTGGAGTCACAGTCTTAAAATGGGGAAGAAGAATGGAAAACAAAATTTTTATTTATTATTCCACAAAAGATCACTATATAATGGTTGCATTGTTTTACCCTTATACATCTATTAATTTTCACATAAGGGAAGAGTTACCCTTGTCAATACATTGAAAATGAGGTGCTACCCTTACACATCTCTCTTTACCCGTATGCAATTGTTGGGTTACCCATACATAACCTTTTGAAAAGTCATATTACCTTTATTAAACTCTTGGCTACATTGACATAGGCTTAAAAAATGGTTTACCATAGCACAAGAACCTTACTTAATACCCTTTCATAAGATAGTACCCTAACATGAGACCCTTACTTGATCGAGTAACCTTATGGGAGACCCTTATATGAGACACTTTCACAAGCTAGTAACCTTATGAATGACCCTTATGCTGCGCAGTTTCCCTTATGTAACCGTAATTTTACCCTTAGATAACAAATGGTATCCTTATTCAATAAAATCCTTAACTTTACATAAGTCTTGATACCCTTAATCAATACATATAAGAGGGTTTAAACTTACACAGAGGCTTGATACCCTTTTAAACAGATGTTACCCTTAGAAAAAGGGATTTACCCTTACACAACCAATAAAAATGACTTTCACCATTATGAAAGTTACTTAATAACACTTTTTTCTTTAAAAAGTAACATAAAACATAAAAAAGGATAAATTATATTAAAAATAATATATTTTTAACATAATGAGGATTATAAAATAAACCAAATAAAATACATTGATTATTAGAAAAAGATGGTATTTTACAATTCTCTTCACCATAAGGATTTTTACCCCCAGAATGCTTCCAATTAAAAAGATAGAAAAAAAGAGTAAAAAAATACCACACTCAATCCATGAGGTGGACCATCAAAGAAATAGAAGAAGACTCACCAAACCAGCTGCAATCAAGTATAACATAAAGTGAAATATATATCTCTTAACAAAAACTCTACAACACTATGAGGAACAAAATAAACAAACCTGGGAGCTAAAATACGTCTCTAAATAATTTTATGATTTACAAAATGGCGCAACATTATGAAATAAAATTTTTCAAAACACATTTATTAAACACAAATAAGATACTTTGGTTACTAGACATTTTGAAGTGTACAACATCCATGATTCTAAATTAAAACCTTAGTGAATGACATATCCAAAACTCTACAGTGATTCTCTAAAGATACATTGCTCAAAATATATATATATTATCAAAAAATACATGAAAAAAGTATAGAAATGATATGTATTTATACCCCATTAAAGTATTAAAGGGTAACCTAGGAGCAAAAACAGCAAGACTCACCTCTTTTATGAGCTCATCCAATCATTAACTAGCACCTCTAGGTGCTAGGTCCACCAAGAATCCACATTTTCTTTGATACCTGTGTATATACCCTATTAAATCCAAAGTCCAAATGAGAGGATCACAAAATAGCATTATCAGTTCAATAATTGGGAACTATCCTCTCACAAGGGAGATCATCCATCATTTCAATATTGAGCTCTGACTATCATGGAAAATAGGATTCTAAGAAATAACAACTAAGTTAATTTTATTCAACACTGACCATATGGGAAACACACCTTGAAGGAAAAAACATGAGTGATTTTGTATAACAACTACCCAAAATAAATTGGTAATATTAGTACAAGATTCCATTCCATTACCATGAGCACATTAAACCTAAAAGGATTAAAACCATTTACAATAAATACAAACCATTAAAAGTGATCATTCAAAAGGCACTCCAGTAGAGCTTGAAGAAAATGAAACCATCATCACAATCACAACTAGGGTCCATAAGAGAACATCCAAAAAAGACATAAAATAAAACACAATAGTTCCCCAGAGTAACTAGGTTAAAAATCTCTGACAATCTAAAATAAAGGAAAATAAAATGGTTTCTAATTTAGCCTCGATAAAAAATGGAAATATATAATCCAAAACAGGTTGCTTATACACTACATGGAAAGATTCAATCTGAGGCCTATGGTTGGATACTTATTATCTTGATGGATATTCTACCACATATCCATGATCTAATAATCCTCGATAGAAAATTTTTATTTTGGTAGTCCAAATTATAGAACCTCTTAAGGTGACCCAAATGACCACACCATTTATAAAATCTCAAAGCCTTCAAACAAGAATTCAAGGAATTGAAATGTGTTTCACCCTGGAAATGTATGGAATTATTTTTTTTCCATGAATACTACCCATTCTCTTATAACTCCCATGATCCAATAGATGATACCTCTTCTCCTAAGTCAACTATGGATGTTTCATTAACCAATCCATTTTTCTTTCATAGCATCACTTTGACTGAGAAGGCTCTTTAAATCACCAATAGATAAGAGGCAAGAGAGACTACTCACATAAAATTCATAAGGTAAGGGTAAAGGCCTATTTTTAAATAGTGTTATTTAAGGGAGTCTTCACCGACCAGATCATTGTTAGAGATATACAAAAATAGAGAATTTATTGGGATAATCCATAACTGATTAATCAACTTGATGGAAACCCATGATATTAGAAACTTTTTCACTATTTACTTCCTCATAATAATTCCACTAGATAAATATTGACTTGAAGAATTCACAAGAAATTCCTTCATGAATATATGAGGCAATCATGACTTCCCACTACTCTCATCTAGGTCCCTCAAATAAAGAGTTGATATACTTGACACTCAAAGCATAAAAATTGTTGAGAGAATCACAAATCCCATCAACTACATCAAGACACTTCACCAATTCAGGAGAACACCTATCAACCATTTAAAGAAGGTGGATAATGATCCATGAAGACATAAGGTGGTATAAAGGATATAGAGGATCTAGAACAACCACCTGATTCAGTGTCTTGGTAGATTCATCAGCTATGTTTACCACTTTTGAAAAATGAAAAGGTATATTTTGATGAATGGACACAATTCATTTCCAAATCGTTCCTAATGGAATTTATGGGATGCATTTTTGGAAATCACAAAATCAAAGATCATAAACTCAAGAAAATAACAAAAAAAATTAAAATAACCAAAATCTTTCTAACATGATACAAAAATAACTTTTATAAAATCACTATTATTTTCAAATAATTAAATATATCTCACCATAAAACATTAAACATTTATTCAAGAATGGTAAATATTGATATAAATTCATAAAAAATTCAAAAATTCCTTCAACAACTCATTGAAATTGTTCTATGATTTACAAATAATTAATCCCATTTTCAAATTCAAAAAAATTTCTATTTTAAAAGCACTGTTAATGAAAAATTATTTTTAAAATATTCATTCATCCCATCACACAAGAGTCTTTGAAAACTTTTTTTCTTAACCAAACATTTTATGACACATTTTGGTAATTTAAATTTATTTTCAAATTACTGAAATAATTTTTTTATGTCATAGATTTGGGTTATCAATGTTTTTGAAATCATAACCAAGAGATTAATGTTGAAACCAAAAAACAAGTGCATAAAACAAACCACACCAAAAAGGTCCATTGAAAATAAGAACCCTCCAAACTAACCTCACATGAGTGAAGTCATTTGGATAAAATGGATCGGGTATCATTTTAAAAATTATAATATAACTATGCATGGATTGATCACATGGGATGGTGAACCATAAACCAACCTCACAATAGTTCCTTGGTTGAATTTTATATCAGTAACATTGATTCTACGCAGATTACCAGATCATGAAGGCATAATGAGACTCTAGTTATCATTCCATTCCAATTCCAAAAATCATAATATATACCCAAAAATCAATAATAGACTCACTAGAAATATAAATATCATTTATCAATAGGAAACCAACAACTTAAAATAAAGACTCACGTCCCCACATTCCTTGGTAACTTATGTCTCATTGTGAATAGGTTGTGATTAAGAACCCAATCACGAATTAAGTCTTGAGTCCCAACTCATAATTGAACTACTTTCTATAGATAATCCCAATAAATAACATAATTTATTCAAAGGAAAATTAATTTATTTTAAGTATAGAACTACTTTGATACTATTTGTAATGAACCAACCCAAAATACTATTTGACCCAGCTTTCGAACTGATTCTAGACCAACCCAAAGAGTGTAAATGCTCCCCAAAGGTTACTGAAAAGTTACTAGGATTCCTTAAACATCAATAAGAAATTATTTCAAAAATAGAATATGAAAAAAATTAAAGAAGTGTCACTATATAAGAACACAATGCGACCATATCAGGTTATACAAAGAAGTTACAAAACTGAAAGAAGAATAAAACTTTCAAAACCCATCACCAAGTGGTATACAACCATAAATAGTGTCCCAAACCACCGAATCATTACTAACCAAGTATAGAGCCATATATTAAGATGGAGAGAACATGATAACCTACTATAAGATCATAATAAGATGAAAACACTAAAAATTTCATGTAGAGTGTTAGCTATAGTTCTCAATAGGATTTCACAAATGGTTCTAAGCAGTTACTTTTTAAGGAAATCCAGAAGTACCAAAAATGATTATTATAAGATAAAATGGGGATTTTTATTTCATAATATGAAACTAAATCCATTTATGTAACATTACAATAAGGTTAGGTTCTACAATAGAAATTCAGAAATTTAAAAATCATTTTTGAAACCAATTATTGAATTATTCCATTTCAACATTGAAAAACCAAACATTTCATGAAAAATATTTGAAAAACACATCATAAGATAATTCAAATAAGTCAAGAAGAGGTAATAACATGAACCAGATATCAAGAAGATATATAAAATTCAATATAATAGAATGAAGGTGGAACCCCTCAATAAGAAGATCAATCGAGAATAGTTGTAAATCATGTATGTAAAATATAGTGCCAAGTAGTGGAAAAAAATATTTTCAAATTTTCAAGTATATGTATAATTTTTTCATGGGTATAACATAGATTTGATAATGAGTCTACCATAGTAAAAATACGTAATCAATCATGTACTGATTCTAGGATTATATCATGTTTCATGAGTTCTGAGTAAAACCATGTCCACACACACATGCTTTCATGGCCACACATATGTAGCCTAAACTTGTCATGTTTTATAAGGATACACAAGATGGGGTGTGAGTCTACTACAAAATATTAGATCTAGCTTATATCATTAAACTATGTAGTTTACCATGACTAGTTAAATAAGGTGATGGAGATAATCAAGTAAAATGGATCACAATAGGGATATTAATTAGCAACAACATGTTCCATCAACATTACATTCCATTAAAAGTTCAAATATCACCCTCACCCCATTCTCACTAAAATATAATAAAACCATTATCAAAAAAATAGAGGCATAAGGATAAAAAAATTTGAAATATGAGATTTTTATAAGTGAGGTTCATCATAAATTTAAAACCATACCATCAGCATCATCAATTTCAAATCAATAATTTAATGCTAAATGAACATCCCAATGCCTAATCACACTTGGTCTATTGAATAAGTCAATATCCACATTCTATATGAGCCTCTAAGATTTGAATTTATTTTAAAATATGTCTAAGACATTAAAAATAACTTTTATTTTTTTAAAGGCTTCAAGTCATTATAAAACATTATTAACACCTTTTTCCACATGAAAAATTCATTCTTTAAAATATAATGAAGGATTATAAATTTATAAAAAATTAGAATAATAAAATGGGATCACGATCATTTCAAAATTAGGTCACTTAAATACTTGTGTAAAATATTTAATTATTCAAACTCTTTCATTTAAATTAAGAAATTTCTCTTCAGAAATAAAAATCCAGCATAAGACCTAACTTTTAATAAAACATTATTTTAATTTTCTTTGAAAAATAAATTAAAACAAACATATAATTAATTAGTTTAAAAAATATTGAGAGGAATCAAGATCATGATTAATTCAATACATGACAAGTTCATTTCTTATAGAATACGATAAAATAATATTTCATCGATTATTTTAATGTCAACCTTCATAGAACATGTATTATTAAATAATAAATACATTTATATAAACTTTTCAAGAACAAAAACTAAAAAATGAAATAATTTTATAAACACACCTCCCTGATGATTATGGAAACAAACAAAAATACAATTTCAATGTAATTGTATCTTATTCTATCGATGAATAATTACCAAACTCCTCTCAAGATAATGTTATAAAATCAATGATAGTGATGTTTGGGGGTTTTAAAATGACACAAATTATTTAAATTTTCATAATTTAAAACCCCAATTTAAATTCTCCAATTAATTTTTTATTTCAATTTAATAATAAATGTGATGGTTTTGAAAATAATTAAGATAGGAGTTACAAATATTAAAATCGGTCCAGTAATAAATTCCTATTATTTACAACATTTAAAAACATAAAAGATGAGTTATATACCAATATGGAGGAAGAACAATGAAGAACAAAAATTTTATTTATTTATTCCCCAGAAAGTGTGATGTATGAGGGTAAATTGGTTTTACCCTTACCTATATCTAAAGTGTCATGAATGGGTAGAGTTACCCTTATTTGTCCTTTGAAAAAGATGTACTACCATTACATAACTCCATTTACACTTATGTATTAGTCATGTTACCCTTACAAAACCTTTACAAATCTTAAATATCCATTACCCAGGACTAGAATACCCTTACACAGACTTGAAAAAATAATTTTTACCCTTTCACTAGACCCTTATGTAAGAGTTATTCTTATCTGAGACTCTTACAAAAAATTATTTCCCTTATGAATTGGTAATTTAACCCTTACTCAGTGCATGGTACCCTTACACAACACATCCCTTATCTTTAAAAAGAGATCAGTACACTTAGATAGTGCATATAAAAGGGAGTAACCCTTACACAAAGGCTCATTACCCTTACAAAGTGTATGTAAACCTTAAAAACCCCATAGAAAAAGGGTTTTACGCTTACATATACTATAGAAAAAATATTTCACCATTACATAAGGTTCTTAAATCACATTTTACCTTTTCTAGAAACCAAACAACATAAGAAAGGATTTTTTTATTCAAAAATAAATTATTTTCACATAACAAGACTTATAAATTTAACCAAATAATATTAATTTTTTTAATATAAAAAACATGGATGTTTTAGGCCTGGTTTAGTTCATGACGTCGTCAATTTTGATACACAACATTGCATATAACCACCATCACATTCATCTTTCCCGTGAATGATATCCCTTAAATAATACATAGTAACTAAAAATTCTTCTATTTGACTCTCTTATTTGAACTTGAAGTCCAACTCACCTAATATTATTTAATTTCTTCTTGATAATATTTTATAGGATTCATTCACATGATTTTATACTCATTCCCTTAAATCCATACAAATATTTATTCATAGAATTATGTGAATAGTTTTACCCCATTTTCTCCATTTCATAAATCAAAATTCCATTAATAAATTAGTTATTGATATTTGAATTTAAATCATTAATGAATCCCTATTCAAAATATCATACTATTTATTTTTATAATTTCTCATAACTTCCAACAAACATGAAAAACTATCGAAGTATTCTTCATTCGAAACATCCATCATTTTTGGAATATGATTCTTTCCAAAAACCCCACTCCATTATCCATGTATTCTTGTATTAATGCATATTTTAGACATGATAATTGAACCATAATTTATATTATAAAACTCTCTTAAAATTATTATTATTTCAACATAATTTTCAATAATAATGATTTTAAACTTGTGATATTTAAATCAATGAAGAATATCTTACCCAAATTTTTTTATTTATATCATTTGAATTTTAATAATATAAATCCCAAAATTATATTTAAAAATTAAATTAAAATATCCCACACTATGGAAGTACTATGATTAATAGTTAACTCTGTTTATAAGTCATTCAATTTTTCATAAAATTTACAAATAATATAAAATCAAATGTCATACGATGCCAAGATAGAAGTCATATTAAAATAAAAGTCTTATATTACCATGTGAAAAGTAATATGAAGTATAAATTCATATCCTAAAGTTATAATGAGTCCCTAATTTCATAAACTGAAGTCATATTGATCCCCCAATGTCATACACACACACACACACACCGATATATATATATATATATATATATATATATTTAAGTCTAACATGTATGATTTACAGAGTCCCACAAAAAACATATATCCTTACTATTTTACACCTTTAACTTCAAAACATCATACCTATTTAAATTATCCATAAAAAATCTTATGAACTTATTAAAATGACACCAAACAATCAATTACTTTTAGCTTATATAAATAAAAATTATATAAATAAACATTATATAATCTGATTTTGAATCCTATTTATGAACTGGAAACAAAATCCAACATAATATATCATATTTACTTCAAATGATTCTAAAATATTTTATATAGAGAGTTTTCATATTTTTAGAGAAACTTATTATATCTCCCAAAGTTTTTTTTATCCTAGTTCATTCAATAATCTCTCCCATGACCATATTCTCTTAAAACATTCCTTAACTCATTACTTGTATTCTATTCATTTTTTCTACAAGATGGAGTGATTAGTTTCAAAAGTTCCAAACAAGGCACCATAAAAATTCAAAAAAGGTGTTGTATATGATTTCATTAGATTTCATTAAAATTTTTTTTGGTTAAATTAGTTTATTTGTAAAATTGGGTTGGTTCCTATAACTAAACAATTATTGAGGTTTACCTTGTAATCCATGGATAAATTACTCTGGCTAAGGAACCTTGGTCTCAATGAAGGACCAAATACATCCTTCCCAAGTACCATATCTTCCAAGAGATCATTTTCAACGACGATATAATGTTATTTTGGGTGGATATTGAGGAAAATTTTGAGAATAAATTTATAAAAACATTAGTGAACAAAATAATTAGGATAATGTTGGAACTCGTGGTATTACATATATGAGAAATTGGATGTAATGGTTTTAAAACATATCATAATCGTTTTGTAAAGGAAGTATAATTTTATAATTAATTCATGCTTAATATGTTTATATTACTTGAATAGTGGAATTATAATGTACTTGAAAAGTATAATATATATTTTTCCTTGATCAATGATCATGCAAATGAATTAGGGTTTGTGATGATATATTAACATTGGTGGGAGAAAAATATTGTACTCAATACAAAGTGTTTTTTACATGATTAAAATATTATAATGAAGAGGTAACAAGTTTAGACTTATTTTTTGTAATGATCTTCCAAATTATACATCAAGTAATGTTATATGGACATTAAGGTGACTCAAGAATTTAACACATCCATTTTATATCATTTTACATAAATATTCATTTTATCTCACAATGAATCAATTCCTAAAACCGAAAAGTATATTATATTAAGAGATTATATATATATATAATTTATTTTACAAAATATTAAACATATTTCACATATATTCTTCAATTATGGTAACTTTATGGACCCATCATATAAAATATCTTTCTTTAAAACCCATATATTAGAAATATAAGAAAGGGTGAGCTCAGATTCTCCATAAAGTTAAACATGAATGTAATAAATCTAATATCATAATTGGGAATAATATAAACATGTGGGTATGATAATATAATCAAATTATATGAATATATAAAAAGGAAACCATACTTAATTAATCATGTATAATAAATTTGGAATTATGATAGAAGGATTTGTGCATAACATAAAACATGTGTCATGAGTCAATAATATATTACCATGACCTAGGAACAATGTGTAAAATAAAAATATGAATCAAATATATTAATTGAAATGAAATCAAGGTAAAACATAAAAATATTCATGATATAAAGGACTACATCATTTAACTATTTATAATATAGTATTATTTAGATAACCACCAGTGTACCTTATTGGGATTGTGCATACCACCGATGTACCCTTGGGCTTCGGTTGACCACCAGTGTGCCTATGGGATTGAGTTAACCATATATTTACTATTTTGATAAAGTGAAGCATAAAACAATACCCAATTCAATTATGGTCTATAATAAACAGACATATCACGTAATGATAAACTATACATAGGTGTGCCATAGTATCTTGAAGTTACTCATAATTCTAATATATATTAATCAACCTATGAAAAAGAAGCATGTTTTATGAAAATATCCACAAGAAAATATCAAAATACATATAGAGTAGAAAATTTGATGGTATAATTAGATCTTATTCTTATTAAATAATAATAATCATTAACTTATATTGAAATAGGATAAATTAAATTTATAAAGGAATTGTAATTCACTTTGAAAAATTAGATGAAATAAATTTACAAATTTTTAAAACATTTTATTTTAAAATATAATATTTTTTAAAACAAATGGAATTGAATTTTCTTTGGAAAACCATGAAAAATTTTATAGGTATTTTATTAATTAAAATTGACGAAGATAATGGAAAAAATGAATTTTTATGGAATATGGAATTAAATAGATTCTATTATCACTTCGCTAAAAAGGTAAAAGCATTCATGTAATGAACACATAAAAAAAATTAAAAGAAGATTCAATTTTTTAATGAAAGTAAATTACATTGAACATAAAATTAACAAATAATATGATTAGTGATAAGTGTGTACAAAAAATTATACAACATGGACATGAGAGATAAATATTTTCAACTAAAAATTAGTGATATGGTGGGTTCCTCTTACAAGCATCACATTGAATGAATTATAAACCATATGGGGAAACGAAATGGTATGAGGATATGTAAAACTCATGAAAAATGATATGAGGAAATTATATTTGTAGTTTTATATAGTTATATAAAAAAATTCACCTATATTCAAACTTATTCACAATAATATCAAATTAAAATTAAGATTGGATAGAAAACCATTACCTTTTACAATCACCTTCAATGAAGGTTATTAAACCTCATGTATAATAAACATAAATATATGAATAATGTTTTTATATAATTATTCTTATATATTAATCTTTGAAATTCCTCATTTAAAATAATTCAACAGACATAAATTATTTTTTAAGTGTTCATTTTTATCATCGAATGTTAGTAAATTTGGTTATTTCATGCATGCTTCTTAGTAAGGATCGACCACCTTTTTTTGGACTCAATTTCTTGTATTTACTCAGAAAAATTAGGGAAGACCTGTCGAACTTATTTCTTCACCTCTAATATTGGAAAGTCAATTTATATTTTATTTTTTCTAGACCACTATAATATTATTATCATGTCTTTATAAGAGTTCCTCCTTAGTATAGTCCATTTTCTTTTATTTCACATGTCATTATTTAGAATTATGAATTGAAAAAAGATTCTTTCAAGAACATCATGTAAAAATAATTTTTTTTTCATTTTTTTAAATAAAAAATAAAAATTATCTATAATGTGAAAATACAAAAGGTGATCAAAAGACTCCTTATCTCCATGAAAATAGTTCCAATTTTGACACATGAACTACTGGAAAACTAGTCTATACCCATAGATCTATACCCATGCTTTAAAGAAACCATGGGTATAGAGTGTCTACCCAAACCAATACCCGTAATTATAAAAAACCATTGGTATTGGTTGAGCTATACAAATGTTTTTATTAAAAACATTTGGTCTAAATATTTAATATGGGGCCCTCACATGGGCTCCCCAACCCCATCATCATTTTATTCCCTACCTTTCCTCTCCCAGGTGGTCTTTGGCATCCCCTAAACTCCTTCAATGACCTCATGCATACCCCTCCTCCCCAGGTGTCCCCCCTGCCTACATTGACCTCAAACATCCCCCCTCCCCTCCTCAGTTGACATTCGAGATCCCCCTTCACTGTCCAAATATCCCTCTCACCTTAGAGTTAATGTTTTCTATTATTTTTTCTATTATATTTATTTTAATTCAATTTCATTCAATTTATTTTACATTAGATTAGTCTGGTTTGGTTTGGTACAACTCTATTCTAGGAACTTCTATTTGGTTTAATTTTATTCAAATCAAATTTATTTAACTTATTTTTTTAAGAATATAATTTTTTAAATTTAATTTTAATTTTATTTATTTTTTATGGTTTAGGTTATTTTATTTTTGATAAATTTTTTCCAATAATATTATTTCTAGATTAATTTAAACTTGTTTGATTATTTTTTTATTTATTTTTTATCATATATTTATAATTGATTTTTTTAATTTGGATAATTTTTTTGATGTTTGACTCATCTTGGATTGGTTTAATTTTATTTTTGTTAGTATATATCCACTTTTTTACATTATTATATTGAAATTAATTTTGTTTGGTGTAGTTTAGTTTTTATCTATTTTATTCAAACTATTTAACTTTGATTTTTCTCTGATCTATGAATGTCAATAAAGTTGGGTTTAAAATGGCTGAGTTTGGGTTGGTATTATTTAGTTAGATTTAGTAATGGTTAGTTTATGTCTTTTTGATACATCTATATTAAACATAGTTTTTTTGTTCCATTCATTTTTTCTGAGTTTCATTTTCTTGTCTATATGCGAATCAAATCCACATAGTTTGGTTGTTTATTAATATTATTCTTGATTTTATTTATTGAGTTTTATTTGGTTTTTTATTAGAATAGAATGTTTTTTTTATTTTATATGGTTTGTTATGGTTTTTATAATATTAATTACAAGAGAATTTGGTTTAATTAAGATTATTTATGTTGGGTTTGGTTTTTTTGGTTCTATTTTTCATGGTTATGTTTAATCCAAATAAGTTCAGTTATATTAAGTTCAATTAAATTTAATTTATTTTGGGAAGATTTAGTAAAATTATAATTTTTTTGATTTGTTTGGTTTTTGTTTTTATATATTTATTGTGACATGATTTAGTTCATTTTGTTTTGATTATCCTTAGTTTTATATAATTCATATTAATTCATTTTAATTAAAGTCACATTGATTCAATTTAGTTTACTAATATTATTTCAAATCAAATAAACTTCTTTAATTACATTTCTATATGGATAAAACAAAATTCATCTATTCAATTTTATATTTCTCTATTTTTAATAATTTTTATCTATTGAATTCAATTTTTATTGTTCTATTGGGATTAGTTTCATAAGTATCAATTCAAATTTTCTTGGTTTAGTTCCATTTCAATCAATTTCATTTTACTTTCAATGAATCATCTTTTTATGTAATGATCTAGTTTTTTACGTTTATTTTACCTCATTTTCAAAATTATTATAATTTTATAACATGTTAGTTAAATTTATGTTTTTGGTGCAATATATAATCAAATAACTCAAGAGGGTGAAAAAATAAGAACATTAAAAATTATGAATTTTTAAAATAAAACATCAATTTTTATAAGTATCCTATTTAAATTTAAATATTATATATATAAAAATAAATTAATCAATCATGTATTGGATTCAAGGTTTTTTATACAGGTTTACGGTTAGCTATATAATCCCATTCTAAAATCCACTAATACTAAATTTGAGTTTGAAAAGTTTGATTGTAATATCCTTTCAACTATGTATATTCATAGATAGGTATAAGAATAATAAGATTAGTATTTACTAAATCCATGGTATTTTAATAGTTTATTTTAAAAAATGTAATTTTTGGGGTCTTAAAACCCACACAACATACATGTATTGTGTATTTTATGAAAACAAATAATTGAGAAAGATGACATTTACATAATTTGATTCTAAATGATTCTAAAAACATAATTAAAAGAAATAATGTCATATTTTAAAATATATTTTATTTTGTCCTATTATTATATGAGCTATATCTAAAAATGTTATATGATTAACATGTTATATATTAAAAATTACTGATCTAAATGATTTCTTTGAACCAAATATTATAATATCAAAAAATCCTCTTTGTAAGTGATAATTTTTCACTCAATGAAATATATAAGTCAGTATAGCCTTGAAAATAATATTTTTAAATTTTTGTAGGTCCCTTAATCAATGTTTCATATATTATATGAATTATCTTAAAAAATAACCATTAATTGCACCAAAAACTTTTATAAATTACCCAATAATTAGTTGTTCATATTTATTCATTAATTTAAATGAAACAAATATATCCTCAAGTAAATCTGTCAATTTAATTGATAAATATTATTAACCAGTCTTACACTTCTAAATCTAGTGCAACAAATACATATTTTTCTTTTCTTATAGAATATGTTATTTATCTTATTATTTTTTGGTAGCTAGTAGTATGATTTAGTTACTTTTATATTAATTTTTTTATTGAATTTTTAAATTATGGTTTATATTTTTGGTTGACAAATAATTATTTTCCTATAATAGAGTGGATTTGAGATTGATGTATCATAACAGTCAAATTTCAACTGAGTTTCAAAATAATTTGGTTTTTATAGATTTTATAGTTAACAAATGCTTTAGATTTTTGTTGTATATAGTTTTCAGGCGATAAATGTGTTCTAAGACCATGGTTAAGCTGGGAAGTAGTTCGATAGAATATAAAAAAGAATGTTTTTAAATAAACTATTATTTTTGGTATCCCTATAGAGAGAAAAGTTATTCTTATTCATTCCATGAACGAAAAGAAAGAAGTAGAATGAAAAATTAGATATTTGATCAGTTTTCATTTGTGAATCATCATGAGAGAGATATTTTTATACTGAAAGAAGACAATGATATTCATAAACATAAGTAAAAGACTAAGGATGATGATATTGAGAGTGTGAGAGGTTTAATGGATGATGCCAGAACACTAGTATATGAAGAATGTACTAAAATGAATAAGATTTAAATTTTAATGTGGTTATATCATTGAAAACCCATGTATGTAATTTCTATTATTACCACTGACTATATTATTAACTTTTTGAAGGACTAGTTTCCAGATAGTGCATATATTCCATAAAATAATTGTAAGTTGTTAATGATAATTTACCAGATTGGATTTTCTAGAAAAAATGTTCATGCTTGTCCAAAATATAATTGTTTATTTTGGGAATAAACAGTAGACCTTAATGACTCTAAAGAATGTGGTACATCATGATGGAAGGAAAATTTATATGGAACACCATCTCATTTGCCTAAAAAATTGATGTGACACTTTCCAATGATTCTTAGGCTTCAAAATATACTCATTAATTTAAGAATATTAGTCAATATGTGATAGAATGATGATAAGGGAATTTATATTAGTGATGAGATTATTCATTCTAAAGATGGATTAGGATACGGGGATTTTGATGAAAAACATCCTGATTTTTCAATTAAGGTATGTAATGTTAGGTTGGGACTATCCAGTAATGGTTTTAATCTGTTTAGTCATATGCTTAGTTGTCACAACACATGGCCAGATTTTATTCATGTTTATAATCTTCACTGCTGATGTATATGGGAAAACACTTCACTTTATTGAGTAAAATAATATCTTTATCTTCTGATGCTGACAATGAATTGATATATACTTTCAACCATTAATAAGAGAGTTTAATCAGTATTGGTATATGGTTGTCTACATATTCTATACATCTTCAAAAAATGTATTATAATTCATGATGTATTCTATGAACTATAATGGATTTCCCTTATTATGAAATGATGTCTGGTTGGAGAAAAAAAAGTAAAACTATATAGTACTATTTGTAGGAATAATATAGATTGTGAATTCTTAATCATCATTCTAGTTTTTGTTTCATGGTGAATCAATGATTCTTGCCAATGGATCATCAATACAAGAAGAATCATTGGGGATTTGATAATACTGTTTACAATGAACAACAACCTTAAAATATTCCCAGAAGGGATCAGATTAATCAATTGAAATATTTTTTTTCATTAGGAAAAGGTTAGCTAAAATATAAAATTAGGAATAATGTTGACACTAAATCCACTTAAAATTGGAAAAAGTTATGTATATTTTTTGACTTTCAATATTGGTCTATAAATTTGTTAAGTAATTTTTTAAATGTAATTTTCATTGAAAAAAATATTAAATGTTTATTTCAATTATTCTAAATATCAAGGGGAAGACCATATATGTATTTTGATCTTTTTTTGGGCTTTTTTGACTGGGGTATTCGAATAGAACTACATCTTGTTTGTATCGATGAAAAAAAATATAATGTTTCATGTGCTTCTTATGTGATGAAAGCCTCATAGAAAGTTAAATTTCTAGAAATATTGGAGAATTTCAAGGTACCTAATGGCTATTCCAACAACATATCAAAATGATTGAATAGAAGGGATTTGAAACTAAAATCCCTAAACACTCATGGTTATGAAATCCTTATTTGTGAATTTATTCCAATAGAAATAAAAAATTTCTATCAAATAATGTTAGTGTGATAGTGATTCACTTGTTCCATTTTTTAGAGACCTTATGTATAAAAGGATATCCAATTCACTCTTTAAAAAAATCCATGAAGATTCACTATTAATTTCTTTTGAGTTTGAATTTTTTTTATACCACACCTTTCCACTTCCATGTTGCATTTAATGTTTCATATTCCAGTTAAAACACTTCTTAGTGCACCATTTTCTTTTTGGTGTATTTAACTATCACGACCCGTCCTCGGGGCCCATCCCGTGACTACCCCAAGCCCGCCTTCCATAGGCCAGGGGCTGGCAACTAGCACCATGGCGTAAATCCCAGTAAAAAGGGAAGGTATTGCCTTTGTAAAGAAAACAAGCACCACAGAGTAAGAAAGCGGAAAAAGTAAACACTAAGTAAATACTAGTACAACAGTAAGTGTGGAAAGTAAGTGGGCCAGAATACAAACCCAAACTGAAAGTAAAGTACAACTCGAAAGGGAAAACATCAACTAAAAAGTAAGGCCACAACGTCGATCCGTCCTCTAGAAGTCCCACCTGAATAGTGGGTCCAGACAACCTCCACAGCTCCTCAGTCCAGCCGTCCGCTCCGAGTACACCCCGCCCAATGGTCCACCTCCATGTACCATCCTGCTCCACCAACCTCGACCACGATCAGCGTTGTCCATCATCTGCAACCAACACAACGTAGTGCAGGCATAGCTCGTGTAGGGGTGCGTATAAGCTACTCAGTAGGGACCTCGAGACCCCCGAAGGTCTCCGAAAATCCACAAAGGAAAGATAAAATCACAAAGTAACATCTGACACTACTTAGGTATATGCCCATACATATACCTAAGTCATAAATTCCCGCTTGGCTCCAACATCTGATCCCAAGAACAACCCAGTCCACACAGGAAAGCAAAACGTAAATCCACACAGGATAGCATAACACAATCTACAAAGGAAAGAAAAATGTAATCCACATAGGATAGCACAACACAATCCAAAAAGGAGAGAAAAACATAATCCACATAGGATAGCACAACACAACCCACAAAGGAGAGTAAACAGGATTCATCTCACACAGGTACTTCTTCGTATGACGTTAGAGATGATCAGATGTAGCCACTGATTCATCTAAGCAGTCGGACCCACAAAGGATCTGTAGGTACTAACCCCCGCAATGACCCACACAGGATCGATCAAGAAGTTGAACCCAAAGCTATTGGGAAACTCCTTATCCATCAAGTACAGTGGATATGCCGCTACAACCAAGCACTTCTCTCTCACCTTGGACTGCTGTAGTACTCCACCTATCGAGTACTGTGGGCTTGCTGCTACAACCAAGCGCTTCCCACCATGGGTCTGCCGCTACAACCAAGCGCTCCCCCTCATAGCCTCTAAAGGTACCCCTTATGTTGAGTACCACGGGTCAGCCGCTACAACCAAGCGCTCCTCCGTCGTGGGTCTGTCGCTACAACCAAGCGCTCCCCCGTGCTGCTACAACCAAGCGCTCCTCCATCGTGGGTCTGCCGCTACAACCAAGCGCTCCCCCTCATAGCCTCCAGAGGTACTTCTTCTGTTGAGTACCACAGGTTTTCCACTACAACTAAGCACTCCTCCATCGTGGGTCTGCCGCTACAACCAAGCGCTCCCCACTGGGCTATCCGTAACACACCGAGTTGTTCGATCAGCATTCGTCAAGTCTCAACCGGCTCTAGGGCTTCCGCCCATGGCATGCTCGTTCTCGGAGGGTCCACTCCACGAGCTAAGAGGTCAATGCATCAAATGACATGTAGTCCTGAGTTGACGTATCCCAAGATGCACCATAGTAGTCACTGCCGAAAACACAGAGGATTCCCGTACTGTTTTCATCATCGTCGCAGTCGAATCCACTGAGGATCTCTGTACAGTCGTCGTCGTCACAGCAGTAGTTGCAGCCAGCTCTAGGGTTCCCGCACACAGCTAGCTCGTTCGGGAGGGTCTGCTCCACGAGCCGAGAGGCTGATACTTCAACTGACACATAGTCTAGAGTTTATGTATCCCAAAGTTCCGTATCGTCAACAGGAACTCAACGTCGCAGACGACACGTCAATCGGACGCCCGGTCTGAGAGTTATTGGCTTTTTCGTCCCAGGGGCCCGGTTGGTTTTTAAGGCAAAACCAACCCGACCATACTCCACCTATGTCCAAACCTCGGGTGGAGTATACCAAAAAATCCTTCTCTCTTAGAGGAATCCATCAAAGTCAACGGCACGTCAATCGGACGTCCGAAGCTCAAGATATGAGCGTCTCCGCTTCGAGGGCCCGGTTGGTTTCGTGTACGAACCAACCCGGCTGAACCCAAAGTATTCCGAAACCTTGAGTGTGATACACCGAAACGACCATCTCTATCCAAGGATCGCATCGCCGCTGACGGTGCATAGTTCGGAGGCCCGTAGCTCAAGTTATGAGCAAAAGACCGAAAAGGGTCCGGAAATGGGGGTTCTGGGCCCGGACCGACCCGGCCAAACCCCCCCTGGGTCGGTCCGAACCGGGTCAACCTGACCTGGGACCGGGTTTGACCCAGTTCGGCGTGACCCGGCCCGGCCTGGGCGCGACCCGGCCCGGCGGTTCGGCCCGGCCCGGCTCGGCCGAGCGGAGGAACCACGGGGCGCTGCCCCCGCGGGATTGGGATGCCGCGGCCCAGCGTGCGGCCGCGCTTGGTCAGCGGACACGGCTTTGCCACGTCCCGTGTGTCGCCAGAACCACACGGTCGCCTGTCTGGTCGGCCGCCACCGTCTCCGGCCGCCGGCGCCGCCGCGCCGGCGACTCGCGCCGCCGGTGGATTTTGCGGGCCACCGGAGTTGCTCCGGTGGTCCGATTCTACTTCCTTCTACGCCGTAGCTCCTCCCGGGTCCCGTTCTTCACTGCGGAATCAAAAAAATCATCTCTGCGGCTCTCTTTGTCATCGTCCGCCGTTCCGCACATCAACTAAGAACTGCAGAGGGTTGTCGGTCCGTGTTTGTTTGGCCCGCACCCTCCGCGTTAGGTGATAACAATCGGGAAATAATGATCAACATATAAAAACATAACAAAATACAATTTTAATAAATTAAAATTGTACCTTGATCTCGGGCTCTTTGTCTTAGAAGCAAACAACTACGGGAATAAAATATTATTTTCAAATAAAAACCCTACCTCGTCGAAGTCGTCGAACGAGCGTTCTACCCGGAATTGATCGTCGCGGAAGAAGAGGATCGTCGCGTCGCGGAAGGGTGTCGCGTCATCGTGGTATACGGCGTCTCATCGACGATCTCAAACAGATGTTCAAAGATTTTACATGGAAGAAGGAACGTCGCAGAAGAACATCGCAGGAGGATAATCGTTGGCGTCGCGGAACACGGCGTCACGTCGTCGATCTCCGAGGGCTCGGCGTTCTTTGTCTCCTTTCGTCGAAGGCCGACATTCTTCGCGTTCTTCACGTTCTTCGTGTTCTTTGTGAAGGAGGATGAAGGATTTGAGGTTTCTGTCAAATCCTCTCAATGAACAACACTCAAGAAGAATAGTGTTGGTCTTATTTTATTAACATGCCAACAAATTGAAAACGTGTTATGAAACGAACAAAATTAATTCATAGAATTAATTTCAACGAATAAACCGCCCAATTAAAAGGAGCGTTTAATAGTTTAAGAAACGCCCTAGTTGACTTTCATTAAAAAGGGTTTTCGCGGGTGCGTTACTTTGCGGAAAAGAAACGGTGGGGCTCGTGCGGGCCCCACCTCACAAATATCCTAACAAGAGGGTAGGATATTTTGAATTGTACCCTATCCGCTTCAACTCAGCTTAAGAAGCTTAAAGTGGCTTTTAAGTGTCATTAAGTGAAATAAAATAATGTTTGTCGTACCACGTTATTTTATTTTCTTAAATTAAAGCCCAAAAATTAAAAACCACACCCGAGAAAACGCAACTCCGGAAGAGGCATTTATAAGAAACTATTGGCACTATGATTAAATTGGTGCCCTTGGAATTCTATTTCGAGCACCGGTTCAAAAGATAGAAAAACCCGCTCGTTCGTTCACTAAACGTACCCGAGCAAAACTTCGGAAAATGATTCTGGGCACACCGGGCCTCGGAATAACGTGCCGTCAGAAACTGCGTTCTTGTGAAATTCCAAGGAAAATTAAGAAAAAAATTTCCTTGAAATTTATAGGTATTTACATCACTCCCAACTCAGGGATTTACGTCCTCGTAAATCTTTAACACAAACTAGGGTTACAAAAGCGGTACTGAGCACGCATATGAGCCTTCCACTCCCATGTGCTCACCTGAAGGTTCCCATGCTGCCAAAGAAAGTGGACAAGAGGAATCGACCATCCTCCTATGATCCGTTCCTGTCGATCCTTGATCCTCACTGGAACCTCCGTGAAAGTCACCCCATCGCCATCGTCCAGCTCCTCATGGTCGATGTTGTGTGAAGGATCGCGCACGTATCTCCTCAGTTGAGATACGTGGAAGACGTCGTGCACCCGGTGAAACTGAGGTGGTAGAGCCAAATGATAAGCCACCCTGCCAACCCTGCTGAGGACCTGGAAGGGTCCGATGAAGCATGGAGACAACTTGCTGTCTCGGCCAAATATCTGTAACTCATGTCGAGGTGAGACCCGTAAGAAGACGTGGTCGCCATCCGCGAACTCTAGTGGCCTCCGCCTCCTGTCAGCATAAGACTTCTGCCGGCTCCGAGCTGTCCTCATCCGCTCCTGGATGACCTGGACCTTCTCTGTCATGGCCTGGACCATCTCCGGTCCTACAAGAGCTGCTAAGATTTCTTCTTGCTGATAATAGAAATCTGGTCTCATCCCATGGATGAACCACTTTCTTTTCCTAATA
Source organism: Viscum album (assembly GCA_963277665.1). Taxonomy (NCBI): domain Eukaryota; kingdom Viridiplantae; phylum Streptophyta; class Magnoliopsida; order Santalales; family Viscaceae; genus Viscum; species Viscum album. The sequence continues at coordinate 1,889,235,361 of OY728152.1, forward strand.
CAGTCAATCCCGACATGGATGATACAAACCCACACCATGGATGATGTCGTAAGGCCTCGACGCTACTACCAAGAGATCCAACCATTACTCTCGCATCCAAGGGTTGAGTCACACTGTCGGCATCAGTGTGTGGTAACTGGGTCCCCTACAGTAGGTATCTCTCATGAGAGGGTCAAGTCAACAGTCTAAACCGGAACCTCTTAGTAACAACACAAGAGAGGACAGGAAAGTAAATGGAACAAGAAAAGGTGTCTTTTATTACTGTAGCTCAAGTACAAAGACACAATGTATCTACAAATATACATCAACAAAACTAGAAGCAACATGAAAAAAAGTCTCTAGGTCTGGAGCTAGTCCCGCTCCTGTCCATCTGCTCCCGGAGCTCCATGATCGTAGACCTCACTTGCCTGATGCTGAGCTCTCCCTTGTCCTCCTGTCCCCTACGGTTGGGGTGGACCTACTAGTGGTGGTGGTGGCAACACCCTGAAGCGTCGTCCACCTCCAGCTGCACGACCAACTCCCCTGCCATGGACGCCTACTCCTTGAGGCCCGCCCTGATCGAACATCTTCCTCTGCCTGGGGGGTCCTTCGTTCACCTGATGGTCATCCGTATGGCGGGTCGGACAGTCACGAGCCATGTGACCAATCCCGCCGCAGGGGTAACACTGCCCGCTCATGGTAAGTCGTTTTCCACCCCGAGTGCCTCCCACAAACGATCCTAAGTCATGCTGTCAACCACCTGTAGGTCTAGTCCTCTTGGACCCCTGCATCATCTGTCTACTGCCCACACCAAAAGACTCTGTCGCACGTCGGCTAGTGGTGGGTCCTACTTCTGGAGACTACTCAGCAAGGAAACTCTCCACTAAGAGGGATCGCTCCAACACCCCTGTCTGTGTCGGAATGCTGTGAGAAAAAACTGAAGCTCTGATCTCTTGCATGAGCCACTGCTCGAAGGTTTGGGCCCTCAAGAATGGGTCCTGTACTATGTCTATGGAATAGCGCGAGAGATCGGTAAACCTCGCTGCGTACTGGGCTACTGTCATGCTGTCCTGCCGCAGCTGTAGTATCTCTTAGATGCGCACCGCTCGGAGGGTGGCTGGGACGAACTCTGAGCGAAAAAGGCTCTCAAAGTCCGTCCGAAGGAGTGATTCCTCTTCGTGCACCTAGAGCACGAAGCTCCACCATCTTCCTGCTGCCGCATGTAGGAGGCTCGCTACAGGGACCACCATAAGGTCTGCTGGTGTCCTCACTAACTGGAAAACTCATACAACCGCTTCCAGCCAGTCCTCGACTGCCTAAGGGTACGTCTCCTCGCGGAACCTGGGCGGTCGCTGGCGTTGGAACTCATGCAGTGCACTAAAACGACGTGCATCGTCAGCGGCTAGGGCTGGAAGTATCGGTGGCTCGACAGGTAGAGGTACCGCCGATGCCTTTGCTGTCAAAGGGCCCTACACCGAGGCCTCGTCGCTCGGCGAGCTGTCATCACGCACCACTCTCGGAACCCAAGCTGGCTGCCGTCGTGGGGCCATCCTAAAAAGGAAACAGGTGCGCCACGGTCAGAACAGTATACCTGGTGAGCTGATACAAAGTAATCACAATGAAATCTTGAAACACACATGCAATCAATTTTTTCTTGCATTAAGTTAGAAATCAGAAGTCAGGGTCCTGGTGTACGGATACATCGGCCGCCGCACCAACACTGGGCTCCCTGGACTGATAACCACACTCAATACGCTTAACATTATTTCTTCACATAGAGGAAAGATCAGAGGGTGCGGTAGAACCGAACTCCTATGATACCAATTTGTCACGACCCGTCCTCGGGGCCCATGCCGTGACTACCTGAAGCCTGCCTTCCATAGGCCAGGGGCTGGCAACTAGCACCAAGGCGTAAATCCCGGTTAAAAGGGAAGGCATTGCCTTTGTAAAGAAAAACAAGCACCACAGAGTAAGCAAGTGGAAAAAGTAAACACTAAGTAAAAACTATTACAAAAGTAAGTGTGGAAAGTAAGTGTGCCAGAAAACAAACCCAAACTGAAAGTAAAGTACAACTCGAAAGGGAAAACACAAACTAAAAAGTAAGGCCGCAACATCGATCCGTCCCTTGGAATTCCCACCTGAAGGGTGGGTCCAGACAACCTCCACAACTCCTCGGTCTAACCGTCCGCTCCGAGTACACCCCGCCCAGTGGTCCACCTCCAGGTACCATCCTTATCCGCCAACCTCGACCATGATCAGCGTTGTATGTCGTCTGCAACCAACACAACGTAGTGCAGGCATAGCCCGTGCAGGGGTGAGTATAAGCTACTCAGTAGGGACCCCGAGACCCCTGAAGGTCTCCGAAAATCCACAAAGGAAAGATAAAATCACGAAGTAACATCCGACACTGCTTAGGTATATGCCCATACATATACCTAAGTCATCAATTCCCGTTTGGCTCCAACATCCGAGCCCAAGCACAACCCAGTCCACATAGGAAAGCAAAACGTAAATCCACACGGGATAACATAACACAATCCAAAAAGGAAAGAAAAATGTAATCCACATAGGATATCAAAACACAATCCACAATGGAGAGAAAAACGTAATCCACATAGGATAGCACAAAATAACCCCCAAAGGAGAGTAAACAGGATTCAGCTCATACAGGTACTTCTTCGTATGACATTAGAGATGATCAGATGTAGCCACTGATTCATCTAAGCAGTCGGACCCACAAAGGATCTGTAGGTACTAACCCCCGCAATGACCCACATAGGATCGATCAAGAAGTTGAACCCAAAGATATTGGGAAACTCCTTCTCCATCAAGTACAGTGGTTATGCCGCTACAACCAAGCGCTTCTCTCTCACCTTGGACTGCTGTAGTACTCCACCTATCGAGTACTGTGGGCCTGCTACTACAACCAAGCGCTTCCCACTATGGGTCTGCCTCTACAACCAAGCGCTCCCCGTCATAGCCTCTAGAGTTACCCCTTCTGTTGAGTACCACGGGTCAACCGCTACAACCAAGCGCTCCTCCGTCGTGGGTCTGCTTCTACAACCAAGCTCTCCCCCCCATAGCCTCCAGAGGTACTCCTTCTGTTGAGTACCGCGGGTCTGCCACTACAACCAAGCGCTCCTTCACCGTTGGTCTGCTGCTACAACCAAGCGCTCCCCACTGGGCTATCCATAACACACCGAGTTGTTCGATCAACAGTCGTCAAGTCTCAACCGGCTCTAGGGTTTCCGCCCATGGCATGCTCGTTCCGAGTGGGTCCACTCCATGAGCTAAGAGGTCGATGCATCAACTGACATGTAGTCCGGAGTTGACGTATCCCAAGATGCACCGTAGTAGTCACTGCCGAAAACACAGAGGATTCCCGTACTGTTTTCATCATCGTCGCAGTCGAATCCACTGAGGATCTCTATACAGTCGTCGTCGTCACAGCAGCAGTTGCAGCCAGCTCTAGGGTTCCCGAACACAGAAAGCTCATTCGGGAGGGTCTGCTCCACGAGCCGAGAGGCTGATACATCAACTGAAACATAGTCCAGAGTTGATGTATCCAAAAGTTCTGTATCGTCAATAGGAACTCAACGTCGCAGACGGCGCGTCAATCGGATGCCCAGTCTGAGAGTTATTGGCTTTTTCATCCCAGGGTTCCGGTTGATTTTTAAGGCAAAACCAACCTGACCGTACTCCACCTGCGTCCAAACCTTGGGCGGAGTATACCAAATGATCTGTCTCACTTATAGTAATCTATAAAAGTCTACGACACATCAATCGGACGTACGAAGCTCAAGAGATGAGCGTTTCCGCTCCGAGGGCCCGGTTGGTTTCGTGTACGAACCAACCTGGCTGAACCCCAAGTATTCCGAAACCTTGAGTGTGATATACAGAAACGACCGTCTCGATCCAAGGATCGCATTACCACTGACGACACGTCGTTCGGAGGCCCGTAGCTCATGTTATGAGTAAAAGACAGAAAAGGGTCCGGAAACGGGGGGTCTGGGCCCGGACCGACCCGGCCCAACCCCCCCAGGGTCAGTCCGAACCGGGTGGACCTGAACTGGGTCCGGGTCCGTCCCGGTTTGGCACGACCTGGCCCGGCCAGGCGGCCCGGACCGGCCTGGGCGCGACCTGACCCGACGGGTCGGCCCGGCTCCGCTCGGCAGAGCGGCCGGGCGGAGGAACCGCGGGGCGCTGCCCCCGCGGGATTGAGGTGTCGTGGCCCCGCGTGGGACCGCGCTTGGTCAGCGGACGCGGATTTTCCGCATCCCGTGTGTCGCCGGACCCGCGCGGTCGCAGGTCTGGTCGGCCGCCGGCGCCGCCGGGCCGGCGACCCGCGCCTCCAGTCGATTCTGCGGGCCATCGCAGTTGCTCCGGTGGTCCGATTCCACTTCTGTCTGTGCCGTAGCTCCTCCCGGGTCCCGTTCTTCACTGCGGAATCAAAAAATCGTCTCTGCGGCCCGCTTTGTCGTTGTCCGCCATTCCGCAGATCAACGAAGAACTGCGTAGGGTTGTTGGGCCATGTTTGTTTGGCCCGCACCATCCGCGTTAGGTGATAACAATCGGGAAATAATGATCAACACATGGAAACATAACAATATACAATTTTAATAAATTAAAATTGTACCTTGATCCCGGGCTCTTTGTCTTAGAAGGAAACAACTACGGGAATAAAATATTATTTTCAAATAAAAAACCTACCTCGTCGAAGTCGCCGAACGGGCATTCTACGCGGAATTGATCATCACGGAAAAATAGGATCATCGCATCACGGAAGGGCGTCACGTCATCACGGTATACGGCGTCGCGTCGACGATCTCAAACGGATGTTCGAAGATTTGTCGCGGAAGAAGGAACGTCGCAGAAGAACGTCGCAGGAGGAGAATCGTTGGCGTCGTGGAACACGGCGCCACGTCGTCGATCTCTGAGGGCTCGACGTTCTTCGTTGCCTTTCGTCAAAGGCCGACGTTCTTCGCGTTCTTCGTGTTCTTCGCAAAGGAGGATGAAGGACTTGAGGTTTCTGTCAAATCCTCTCAACGAACAACACTCAAGAAGAATAGTGTTGGTCTTATTTTATTAACATGCCAACAAATTGAAAACGTGTTAAGAAACGAACAAAATTAATTCATAGAATTAATTTCAACGAATAAACCGCCCAATTAAAAGGAGCGTTTAATAGTTTAAGAAACGCCCCAGTTGACTTTCATTAAAAAGGGTTCTCGCGGGTGCGTTACTTAGCGGAAAAGAAATGGTGGGTCTTGTGCAGGCCCCACCTCACAAATATCCTACCAAGAGGGTAGGGTATTTTGAATTGTACCATATCCACTACAACTCAGCTTAAGCAGCTTAAAGTTGCATTTAAGTGGCTTTAAGTGAAATAAAATAAAGTTTGTCGTACCATGTTATTTTATTTCTTAACTTAAAGCCCAAAAATTAAAAACCACACCCGAGCAAACGAAACTCCGGAAGAGGCGTTTCTAAGAAAATACCGGCGCTGCGATTCCATCGGAACCCTCAGAATTCGATTCCGAGCACCGGTTCAAAAGATAGAAAAACCCACTCGTTCGTTCACTAAACGTACCCGAGCCAAACTTCGGAAAATGATTCCGGGCACACCGGGCCTCAGAATCCCATGCTGTCAGAAACTGAGTTCTTTTGAAATAACAAGGAAAATTAAGAAAACAATTTCCTTGAAATTTATAGGTCTTTACATTAACCTACTAAATTAAATATGTAAATAATGAAGTCTTTTTTCAGTAACAAGAATTATCCTAAAGGCTCCATTTTTAGAGGTTATATAGGTCAAGAATGTGTGGATTATTCCTTACTATATTTTTATTATGTTAGCATAAGACATAACAGACCAATGAGATATAAAGATGATAATATGGGGAAATTGATCTCTCATTTTAATATATTCCATAAAATGAGGAATTACTAGTTCATATAAATTGGATTCATTGAGAATTGAAGACCAGGATATGGAATATCACACAGTCTTGTTTAACTATGTTTTATTCGATGGCTATATCAAGTAAGTAATTTGAATATTTACATTTTATCTCTTGAAATTTAATTTAACATATATATTAGTCATTTAGAATCATTTTATGTTGGGAACATAAACAAATTATATGTAGAGTTAATTGAACTTTTCTTTTGAGGAGAGAACCCTTTCATATCCATGAGTTTAATGTTTGGATGAAATAAAATGTATGACCATTAAATTAATGACCATGAAATATAAATATCATTTTAAATTTTTCATTAAAATATACATCATTTATTGAGATTACCTCATATTCAAAATCATAGTTTATTTATTAAATTATTCAAATCAATAAAAAAAGAATCTAGAGACACAAAATTAGAACATAATATATGGAGGCCTAAATTGGTTTAGTTCGAGGAAATCCTGTCTTACGAGATTCTCTGCCCTTATGCTCAAAGAATTTCAGTCAAGAAAAATAGCTGAAATCAGATCCAAGATCCTCCATTGGAGAAATATGGTCAGCAACCTTGCTTCCTTCATGCTAGGTATGAAAAACATGGATGTTGTTTTTGAGAAGGATTTTACATTTTATGACATGATAAGAGGTCAACCATGTTATAAAATCTATACCCTATAGAGAATTATATAAAATAATATAGTCGGTTTCCACTTCTTAGAGAACTATATTTTTCTAATGAAATAATATTATGCCGGTGAGCATTGCCTTGTATTTTGGTATAAGGGAGTTACCACAATCAAAATGAGATGTGAAGCCAAATTGATCGAAACCATAGAGTCTCGAACAACCCCCCTCCCCTCTTGTATCTCGAATTTTCAGAACCATCCATGTTCAATTTAAGGCCCGTGCGAGGAGGGATCCATCAGACCCAATGACCTTGGGAGACATTATGGAAGGCCTAGATAAACAAACTCTATTTTAATTTGGTATTAATATAGAATCATCATGATAATTCTTCAGAAATCCATCCAGATTGAAGAGAATTTTCCTTGTTCTGATGATGATATAATTCCCTGATACAAGAACACCCTTATTAAAATCCATGTTTCTTACATTCCTAGTACACCAACATTGGAAAATTAACACTATTAACCTCGCCATATTTTCATGTCCCGTATCACCCACTCTGTAAAACTATCATTATAGAAATGTCACAAAAATAGACTGTTGGGAGGAGAAGTCTTTGAAATCACTGAATGATCCCTAAATAGCTTGTGCCTAGACACCTTTGAAAAATAATAAATGGGTATAACTTTTTTTACAACAGATCAATTTGTGAAAATTAGAACACATCATGATGGAGTTATATTAACTTCTATAATGGATTGTTATTCTAATGCATCAGATAGTCGGCCCTGATATAAAGATTTGTATTATTATTGACTTATTGAAAAAATATTGTTATTAGATTAATACTCTCAAGGTCAAGTAATAATGATGAAATTTAAATGGTTTGATTCAATGACATGACATGGTATATTAATTGAGGATTATGGATTCATATTTATTGACATTAGTCAATTCTTTCATACCAAAGAATGATACCTTTTAGCATGAATGAAAAACATGTGTTTTAGGTAAAAGATCAGTTGAGAAATAATTATGGTATGATTTTTTAAGTAGCAATAAGAAATATTTTTCATGATTTTTCGGGATAAATTACCACCATTGACACCCCACCGGTGTTGACCAAAATATTTCAACTAATTACTCAAATTTTCCCATTGTGAGAGTTGATATTATACCTGATGTAGAGGTGGGTGATATATAGAAGCAACCATATATGATCAAACATCATCATACACACCTTGATATGAGTTTCATAGGTTGTCAATAGTGTAATTACTTTAATTTAGTTTCAGTTTGGAATGATATGTTTGTTTGAGTATTGTTTGGTTTCATTTAATTTAATAATATTTATTTCAATTTTGAAAAATTTGTTTAAGATGGGTTTAAAAAAAATTATAACTTGGTTTTAAATGAATGTTTCAAAAATATGTTATGAAATTTGTTATTATTAATTTACTTCTTATGATCTTTGCATGTTTTTTAAAAAATATTTTGAAAAATTTACTTTTCATTCTTATGCATATTATAGAAAATACTCCACCAATTCGAAGGAAACAAATATTTTATCCTGATTGAAAAATGTTTGAGTGTGGGGTTCCTCCTTCGCTTTCCTCATTGAGTATAATAATTTTAATATTTCTCGCCACATTACATATTTTTTCTTGTTTAGAATCTTTATCAAAAATTTTGGGACATTTGGTTCCACCTGCCATGATTCTACATCCTACTAATATGGGTCTAAGTGGGGATGCTCCTAAACCGTTATTGATCACCCACCATACCTATTTCCACCCGAACCCACCATAGAATAACCAATATACAACACATTTCCATCCTCTGCATGAGCCTCCAGGAATGTTCTCATCCAATCCTGTATCATCATCTCATTTATCCTCTTATTCCCATACCATGTCTATGCTACCTCTAGGTATATTCCCACTCATTCCTTCATTATCATCATCTCATTTAGCCTCTTATTCTCATATATTATCTGCACTTTCTCCATGAATATTGTAACATTCACCATATCCATATAATTTGATGTATCCCCAAGACTAATACCCATATTCTTTCATGTATATGACACCTTCATTTCCTACCCTCTATCAAAAATCTGATCAATCTGTTCATTCTGCTTCTACTATAGCAGATGAAGATCACCCAGAGCATGCATTGTAATGGAAATTTATTTCAGAGTATGGTGATCCAAGAAATCCCATGTATCAATCACAAACTATTTAATATCTTTTATTAGGTTTTTTTTATTATAAATTTGTTATATTATATCACTTAATTTTTTAACTATTATACCGAGACATAATACTTCTTCTTCCCATGTTATCTTATTCTATGGGATCTTCTAGCAGGTGACGTGGTGAACATGTTTGTGGGAATATTAGAATCATCAAAAATATATTATGAAGGATTACAATGAATAAAATAAGATGATAGGGACAAATTATATTCATTGTAAAAGTTTCAATGACACTTTATCCAGGTACCAAAAAATCATTCCAGTGGAACCAGCCTCATAGAGACATCTCAGTAATGACATCAAAGAAAAATAATGTGTACATATATGGGAAAATAAATTTTATAAATTTATATCTATATTATTCTTGTATTTATAGCAATTAACATATTCATTATATAGTATGTTTATCTTTTCTGATGGTGGAGCTACAAAGGTTGTAAGGTTGATAGATCTATGAGAGTTACGATGATCATAAAAACCTAAATTATATGACTATTGGAGGAGAAGAGTTGGTTTTGATTTATATGGTGTACCTATGATACTCAACTTTCCAAAAACAAAATATCAAAAAATGATCACATATTAGAAGACTGATAAGTTCAAGTTATTCCCAATCTATAATTTTTGGCATATAAAATTTTATTCTAATTAGTTGTGTTGAATTTTTGTTTTTAGGAAGAATCAAGAAAAAATATATTCAATGGAATATATACACACATGGGGGTACACTAAAATTTCTAATTATGATAAGATCTAGGTAATTTAATCTGAATTGTAGTAATATACTGATTTATATTGTTACTTAGTTATATTTCCATTCTAGATTTTATGTCTTATTGTCAGTAATCCATTTATATAATTTTTAAATTACCCATTTAAAATGGAATAATTCCCAATTGTACATTAGGCCCATATAAAAATAGTCCATGTGGCTCATAGGCCAATTTTCAATTAGGCCTAGAGGCCAATTGGCCTTGAGGCCCATAGGTAGTTGGCATATAGGCATAATGGAATTTTTCCATTAATCCTTGTCCCCATTGTTTATCACGTGTTTAAATTGATGAATTATTCATTAATTTAAAATTTATTCCCTTTTATTACTATTAATGATAATAAAACATTTATATTTTGAATATGTGTACACTAATCAATGTAATTTTTTGAAAAATGAATTGGTCATCAAAGGTCATGTACCTCGAGCAAGATTATTTTGCTTGAGTAGGAAGAAAAATGATGGATGTTTAGTAAATGAACAAAAAAAAGAGAGGGTTGTTAGTTTTTTTTATATTAAAATATTTATATGAAATTATTAATTAAATATCTTATTAATATTATGAATAGTTTTCCCTTGAATTCCTTAATGATAAATAACATGAAAAATTTGTTCACAATGATCATCAGAGTCAGGTATTAGGTGAGGAGCACCTGGGGAGTGTCTGAAGTTGACTAGGTAAAAACATACTATCCTAGGTATTGGTCCTCATGAGGATCTTCTCAATCCTCTCATGCCCCTTAGTATTAAATCTCTCATGCATAATCAGGTAAGGTAAAAAATGTTTTAGAGGAGCGCGAAAGAAGTAAATAGAAGCATGAAAGAAGTAAGATGATTGCGAAAAAACTCCTAACAGTTTTTTCAGTGATAATTAAATCACTTATATCAATTTATAACACTACTAATGATTCACATATGTAAAAAATTAAATATTTAAATGAATCCCTGTGTGATTCCAATGAAGGTACTAGTGGATATCATGCTGAAGGTAGTTGCGATGATGATGTTATCGATGTTTCTTCTCTAGATGATGTAGTTTCTAATCAAGATGATGTAGTTGGTGACGAGGATGCTAGTGATGGTGATGATTATGTTTCTCAAGGTGATGATTATATTGATGATGGTGATAAGGGCATTTTTTATGGGGGAGATATTGATCCCCTCCAATTTTGACATACCAGAAAGGAGAATTGTGGAAGTTCTTAAATGACATTAATTGATTAATTATATAGATATATAGGTTTGTTTTAGTATTTTATATGGTTTGAAAATTATTAAAAGAAGTTGTTTGAATAGTAAATATACAATATTTGTAAGGAATTGAATGTATATTGTGTGTTTTATTTGATTTATAGGTTTAGGAGTACGAGGAAGAGGTGATGGTGGTGGTGCTTCCAAATGTTGGAAGCCACATATACCCATGGTTCTCCAAACAGTGGGTAGAGTTTGTATTCCAAATAATATATAGCCATGTTTTTTAATCCATGGGTATAGATATATGTTAAATTTTTATCTAAAACATGGGTATTATAGAATATCAATGAGCTATACTCCCACCTCCATCATCCATGGTTTCTAAAATCCTGGGTATAGGCCTTAACCACAATTTTAGGGGATATAACCATGGTTTAAACACATGGATATAGGGTTTTATTCTAGTAGTTATGCATATTATAAGGAATAAAAAATAGATTTTATTTTTGGAATTCAGCAAATAGGTTGAATAGGGTTGGATCACTTGAGGAGCACCACAGTCGATTCAATCACTAATTTCTAATTCACATAAAGTAATTATTTTAGGTTTTTATTATCTATTGAAAACAATGGTTTCTGGTTTTGGAATATAATGTAATGAAATAAAATATGAGCATCCTAACATGCATACTAAACATATAATGAAGGTAATAAGGAATAGCTTTGGTCCTACGGTTGGTCTCATTGGGGTTTTTGTTATTATTCTTTGTTTAAATTTATTTTGATAATTCATTTGATCAAACCCCATTAAAAAATTACTTTCCTATTATTAATTGATTGTTTGATATTATTATGCCTTCAACATATGAATACTCACCTCCTCTAACAGTAAACTAGTATACCACTTCAACTAAGAATTTAATTACTAAAAGAACCGAACTCATCGTGGGTTGTTTCATCCCTTCAAGCAACCATAGCTCCACCATATAAGGGTTTTTCCAAGATAAGGCATGTAAAAAAAATGAATCAATTAAATGGAATTGAATTGGAAATAATTTTGTGGTGGATGACCACCACACCCATTCAATAATTTATTATCCCCCAAAAATAGATTAAAAACATGTTTCAGTTAAGCACAATAACTAAGAATGTTGTAAATTATCCCCCAAGGTTAAGCCCTAGGTTATTCACTTTATATTACAAAAGTGAAAAGTGTTCAAAAAGGAAATATGTAAGAGATAGATAATGAGATTAGTTTTTGAAGTGAAAAATGGATGGAAGAAGAAATGGATACACTCTAATTAAAATATTAATGCACATTACATGTGAAAATAAAACTAAAATAAAATAATATAAAAGATAAATCCTAAAGCATGGCCATTATCCTGAGATTCCCTATCTAATTGATCTCCTCTTCAATCAACTACTATAAACTTATTTATAATCACGATATAGGATTCAAGGTTTCATAAAAGAATATTATTTTGTTTTGAGATTAAATGGGTCTTCCAACATTGAAATTTTGTTCTAGAATTGTACTTCAAATGTTTTCACTTGTTACCCCCTCATTTTGGATGAATCAAAAAAATTAGTCTTCTATAAATATTTTCCATCATATTTTTCTCATTTTTAATCAAAAGTTTAGCTCCATAATCCACATCTAGAGGAACTTATATCTCAATTAATATGGGATTTTATTATGGATGAATTTTTCCAACATCTTTATTCAATTATGAGTATCCAATTGCTACCATAATGAGAGAATAACTACTTGAAATTTAATTTTGAAATATGGATATGAGTCCTATTTCATATAAAATGTGAATAACGTGAATTGGAGGCATGTATACTGATTTATGGTTTATTTACAGATATGGTTTCCACTACGTTCTTGAGAATGGTTTTTAACAGTGCTAGATTTTTAGGGCCTTTATATGTTTTAATTATCTCTAGTTCCAGAATATAATGTTGAATCCCCCAAATTATGGAATGCTACAAAAAATAATCACTCAAATTGGATCAATATTTTAAATTTTATGATCAATATACCAAAGAGAATAAAATATTTTAAAGTTATAGAATTAATCATTATTTATATTTTTTCCCAAAACACACCATAAATCCAAAAATTATGTAAATAAGATCTCATTTATAGATTGGGTGGGTTAAAATTGTTGAAATACATATAATAAATTATGAAAATATTATCTATTCTGTTGTGTTTAAATTTTCATCCTCCATTTATCTTCTAGGATGTGATTATTTTTTGTTAATAAAGTTTTTTTGTCAATTGATTTAATTTATATTGATATATTTGCTAACCCCACATTAATTTTTTTAGTCTTTATTCTATAAATGGATAATTATATTCAATGTAATGTTTTATAAAAACCATTTTTATTTCTATGGGTTCATTTGGAAAAGAGAATGATTTTAATTTTAATGTTTATTGAAACCCATTATATTTACATGGGTTCTTTATAATGTGATTAGTGAATTATTTTAATGTGTCCCTCATAAATACAGATTATGATGGTTGGGGTTCTATATCACCTTCTAATTATTGGATAATATTTTAAAACAAAGTGGATAAATATACACAAACAGAAATTAGTTATTCACAAGCATGTGTGACAGTGTCTGACTCTCAATAGATATATATATGTGGGTAAAATTAAGTTATCTCACTTGCATTGGTGAAAGTGTGTGACTCATCAATGTAATTATTCACTATTATAATGTTTTCCCATAGTTTAAAGAGGCTATTAATTAAGATATTATGATTTTTGGATTCAAGGTTTATGTTGAATGTTTTAAGCGATGATAGGACTATTATGTTTTTTTGTTCATTTTTATGACATTAATTTCTTTTCCCATGTCCTTCAAATCCCAGTTATGTTATATGATTATAAATCAGAATTACTTAGAATTTGATATCACCTATTATGTTTTTATTCCATAAATTATTAGTATAAATTTTTTAATTGTGAATATTAGATGATGGTATAGTATGGATTAAATAAGAAAAAATGATCACAAAAACTGTAAAATAAGCTGATTGTGCAGCTAGCCTCCAAATAAATCTAACATATCAGTCCCTAGTATAGGATTACATTTACTTATTAATTTTAATTTTTTTATAATGTTAGAGATGTAAAGAAAATTCTTGGGTCTCTATAGTTGGTATTAAAGGGAAGGTTTCTTTTTTTGAAGATCTTAGTAGTTACTTTTTTAGAATTAGGATTATGACACCTTATAAGAAACCGTATAGATGAGTCTAATCATTGGATGAAATGTTTAAATTGTAATAACATCTCTATTATGTGGTTTTCCTTGAAATTAAATCTATTTTTGTATAATTTAATGTGATTGTGGATATGTTATAGATGAATAGAGGGGTCATGTCTTCAACAAAGGATGATTTAGCATTGACTATATATTTACATTGGTGCACGACACCTATCCATAAACTCCTAGGAGATATGTTTTAGTGATTCAAATTATTTTTATTAACCATTAATAAGGATTTGAGCATATTGGTATGGTATGTTTAAAGATCCTAATTGGATGTATATAATGAATAACATAGATTTAACACTTAAAATTTATATGTTGTGGTACGAATGTTATTTATTATTCATTCCTTTAATGATAATGGTTTTTTTGAGTTATGTGTTCCTATAATTTAAATATATTTATTTATAAAATGGATGGAGAAAAGAAAAACTATGTTAATGTTGTGTGTAATCGAAAATTCAACTATTGTCCCAATGAACTACTAAACAAGATATGAACTAGTGTAAAAACACATAGCAATTCTCATCCTAATATAAAAATATATGAATAGTAACAAGAACCATGATGAGATCTTGAAAAGGACAAATAAGAAGAATATTTTTATTTTGTATTTTATTCAATTGTATCCACTCTCCTTTAAGGGATCTTATAATACACTTAAAACTGATAAATGGATCAATGTGATGTAAAATTTATTTTTTTCTCCAATTATTAAGTAAATAAAAGCTTTTCTTGGTAATATATCGTATGGAATAATAGTCTAAACAATGATAGACTGTTATTATGAATATTATAGATAAATAAAAAATAAAAACTATGGAATGGTATGAGTTCATGAATGTATTATTTAACATTAAATTTTCTCAAACCCTGTTCAAGAGGATGTAGTGAAAATTTCTAGAGTTGAAACAAAAGGAATATGATTCCCTTAGAACAGTTGAATAAAACGTCAGGAGTATCATTAGGTATTCCCTTAATTATATCACTAAATATGAAAACAATATCAACCATTTATATTATATTTTAAAATGATATCTAAAAATTGAATTAACAATAAAGGAATTTATGAGATATGAGGAGATTTATCAATGTCCACAAAATGTGGAGATGAAAATTGAATACTAAAATTATTTTAGGGAATGAAAATAAAGGTAAAATATCAGGATCACACTTTTTTTAAGTCACATGGGTTGAATAAATTTCAACCACCTATATCATAAATGTGTGGTATGAATACCTAGAGTAATTTCTTAAAAGGATTAGGGAAGTGGTTTAAGTGTGGTAATGTAGGCCCTAGAGCCCACAACTACTATAGTAAGGATAAGACACCAATTATCACAATTGAGGAAAAGTGGATCCCACTAAATGATCCACCCTAAATGAAATGATTCAATTAGAATTGATTTTATACATTATAATAATAAATTCCCCAACCCTTGATCCAAATAATTAAATAAGCCTAAAAATCTCAAAATCCAAGGGAACATGGAAGGGAATTAGTGATCACTAATACTAATGTAGTTAATGATAATTAAGTGATATGAGGGTCACTTAGTATATATCCTAGAACTCATAACACTTTATTCTATCCTGGTCCAATAATTATTTTATGACACAAGTTTTATACGATTGTGTAATCACCACTACTTTTAGTGATATAAAACTATCTGTGAAAACATATGGTGGAATAATGATCAAATTTATATATATAAATCTTATCAATTTAGATATGTTTGAAGATTATTCCTACATATATCATTATTCTTCATTTAGTTGAATTTAACATAATATTGGGTATGAATTTTCTTCCCCCACATAATGAATATATCAATTATTAGGGAAAAAAGAACTCATTTAATATTCTAAATAATCCTATAACAATGTATGAACATGTGAGTAATCATATACTCCCCTTGGAAAAAAAATTCGATAATATGGATCATGATAACAAAAAATGAGGTATTTCATACTAAAATTATGAGGGAGAATGTAAAAATTGATGAAATAAATATTTTATGGGAGTATACTGATATGTTTATTTATGAACTATTTGATCTTCCCTCAGAGATTGAGGATACTTTTTTGATTGAAATCATACATGGATCCAGGTCTATCTCAAAGATTCCATATATAATGTTACCCATTGAAATATAAGAGTTGATGAAACAACTTCAAGAGAATATAAATTATGGATTTATAGGACCAAGTGATTTGTTATGGGGTTAACCATTCATTATTGTGTAAGAGATGGAATGATTAATGCATCCTTGCATTGATTATGATGAGCATAATAAAACCAAGATAAAAAACAAGTATCCACTACTATGTATCATTTTTCTATTTGATCCACTCTATGTATTTCAGTACAACTCAAATGTGGAAATTTGATCTTGATATCATCATTTAAGAGTAAAAATGGAGTATATATCAAAAAACTTTCCATATAAGGTATATAAACAATGAATTTATATCAATTCCATTTGGAATTAAAAATTATCCTTTTATAATTATGGATTTGATTAACAATGTGTTTAGCGAATACGTCGAAAATTCATGGTTGTCTTTATATATAGTATTATTATATATTAAAAGAGAAAGTATGATTGTAGATAACATTTATTGATTTTATTGAACACCTTAAGAAAGGATAAACTATATTCAATGTTTAAAAATGGTGTGTATTTTCTATATAATGTATCATTGTTGGATCATATAATCAATGTCAAGGTCATATCAATAGATCCAAGAATGAAAGAAGTTATGAAGTAATGACCCAGACCGTCCACTGTAACCTAGATCCTAATTTTTCATTGGTTAACATGAAATTACCAATGATTTATGAAAAATTTATCATGACTATGAAATACATTAACCAAATTTTCATTTAAGGGAGTGATGTTCCCTTGAATATTTTAATGTAAATAATGTTTCAATAAAATAAAGAAGTGGCTGGCCACTATAACTCTACATAAATTACCAAGTAATGGGGAAGATTTTTTAATATAAAATGATTTGTAAAAAGGGTCTTATGATTCATCAACATAAATAATGGTAAGGAAATTACTTATTCAAAATTCCAATTAAAATTTATTGAGGAAAATTACTAGACACATGATTTGGATTCAGAAAAAATTATCTTTGAATTAATTATTTTGAATCATTATCTATCAGGAGATAAGTGTGATACATATACATATTACATGATCTTGAAATATATATTCACATAAATAGAGTTCAATATATAGAAAAGTTTATAGTTTAAATAGATAAACTTTTTTTACATATAAATAAATTACCACCATTGAAGAAAAAAACATAGAAAATGACATGGGAAATAAATATCATACTAATCTATCCATGATGAGGAATGAAAACAAACCATTAGTTAAGAATTTATAGAGGAGTAATATTGAATTAATATTTAGAGAGAAATAACATCTTACCCTAATGGTTGTTAAACCATACATTCATGCGAAGATAAATGAATAATAAAAATCTTATTCCCAACATTAAAAAATGTAGTAATTGTTTTAGAGTTCATATATGATAAATATGGACTTATAATGTTGGATATCATATATGTGTTCCATGAAAACCAAAAATTAGGTGGGAACATTTTGATGATGCTCATAACTCATCATTATCTATTAATCTAGGAATCATGAATAATTATATAATTATACTGAAAAATACTATAGTGGGATAACAAATAGAAGGTGATTACATTATATATATATATATTTATTCTTGGTATATAACAACCCTGATTTTTATTACACAATTAAACATAATTTATTACATAAACACCACTTGATACAACATAGAAGATTGAGAGGTATAGTGTGTTTGGGGCTTAGTATCATTACATAACAAATTAAAACATGAAATACAATATCTTTATTGAAAACATCCTTTAAATGACCACTACATTCCCTTGTACTTAGCATTGCATGGGATAACATGAGGACATACATAAGAAAATGGTGAGCTATAAATCCCAGTACGGGACTAATCATGGAATAACATTAGGAATAAAATAAATGTTAGACAATTGGTATATCAGTAGAGCACAAGAGAAGCATAAACGTAAAGGGATGATAAATCATGACAATCATAACCTGGAAATGTGGCAACAACACTTAACATGGAATTACCCTGAGCCAAGGCTCATTGCACATGGAGCATGAGTAAATCCTTATCACACATGAAGCATGATTAAACCCTCAGTGCACTTTAATTGGCATGTGTAAACACCCATTTCACATGACGTATCATGATACTATACTTTACCCAATGCATTTGAGTGCTATAAGGGCGCACCCTTCTTAAACATTTCTTTTCATGTGTAAGTGTGTCACATGGATCATATAACATGGATTAATAAAACATAATTATTTATTCCTTGATAATGGAATATGGAATTCATACATGAAAATTTATAATCAATATGTAAATGTGAATAAAGGTTACTAACCTTGATAAAGAAATGTACATGGTATTCACAACACAATAATATTTCCTTTGAAAATCGGTGCAATTTCGCCAATGTGACAACGTGATGTAAGAATTCATAAAAATGGTTGATGAGAGTGAAAGAGGTGTCTCATTATATATAAATTAAATGGATAGTAAGGGGTTATATAGATACATGTTCCAAAAATATTATCATAATTTAGATTCATGATACAAAATAATTTCTTGAATGTAAGTGAGGAGAGATAAATTCCTTTTAGAATTTCGGCATAATAACGGGTGTACATGGGAGGAATTTATTTACAGAGAAAATGGTATCTCATAATTCAAATATAAATATGGTAGTATAGTGGACGTTTAAAACCACACCCCAACATTTATAATTGAAATTAAAAGGGCATAACAATATTAATAAAATTGGGAAAAATGAGAAAGGAAGAAAAACCCTTACTTGGATGTGTGCTTCCAAAGGCTTGAGAGAGGCTTGGGAGATGATTAATTGGAGAATGGGGCACCATTGGATGATTCTAGAGATATGAGGGTATAGGATGTACGAACACTAAAGTATTTGAGTGAGGAGGAATTCATAGCTTGGGTGGGGTTATATAGGAAAGGTGAGGGAATTCATTATTATTTAGGTTTGGGACACGTCACATTAAACTAATCCAAACCAAAAACCCGCCAATGGTTTTTTCCCACTGTATTTGGAAAAGGGAAGTCAGAAATATTTTTACAAGGCTAATGTTCAAACGTCTTAAAATAATGGGGTTGCTTATGTATAGGTGAGTCACACTCAGAAGGAAATCAATTTGAAAATACAAAATGTTTAATAAGTTTTGAATGGTCAACTATTGCTTTGTAAAACAAATAAAACAAACCCAAAATTACATTATTTTAATGTTAAAACATATATTGGCCGAAGCTAAAGTTTATATTATTTTGTAACATCACTATTGTGTCATTATGATTTCATAAAACACATTATATATTCAAACAGTATCTAATTTTTATCCAAAAATATGACTATCCCATTAAATTATGAAAAATTCACCATTGGATAATTTTGACATACTGATTCCAGAAATTATATTCATTTTGTATGAATAATTTTATAAATATTTTAATTTTCACTTTTAAAATAAAAACCAACATTTATCGAAAATTCATGGGTTTTGACAAAAAATGGCTTTCAAACCTTATTAAAAATTACAATTATATTCATAAAATTAAATGATCATTTATACTAAATAAAATTTAATTTATTAATAATAATAAAATTTTATTAAAATATTATTTAATTAAAAAATCCATTAATTCCTCAAAATAGATTTCATAGTTGAATGATAACTAAAAATACTATTTGTGATTTAAAAAATATTTACATGGTAACAATAAAAAAATGAAAGTATATTCATTATTATATACAAAAATAATGTGCATAAATATATTGTTAAGGTCTTGTTACATAACCCCTTATAACACCTGCATAAGACCGAAGGGTAAGGTGTGCGATGGTGAAAAACTATTGGTGTGGCTCAAATAATATTGCTCATGTAGTAATCTATATCAACTTATACTTCTCTCATAGGCGGTATCGCTCGAGCATAACATATTCAAGATCGGATTGGGATTAGTCACGAGTGAATCCCAAAGACATAACCTCCTTTTCGAGCTCTGAAAAATGGGATTTATATGGGGAACATCTACTGGATGAGGCCATCGCATCCTTTGTCTGAGTAAACTGGATTTGTTAAAGAAATATATTTATACTAATCATGGGATCACTATTCAATGGCTATATTCACAATGGAATCAATTATTAATAGTATTTTAAAATCCAAAATCATAAAACCAAAGAAGTTGAAATTTTATATAAATATTTTCATAAAGATAAATTTAATTAGATCAAGAGGGATTTCCATTAATGAATGTTTGGGTCCTAACAATATTCCCCCCTTAAGAAATTTCTCACAAGAAATTTCATTTTCCCACACTAAACAGATGTGGGTGACTTTGCTTCATCACTTCCTCTTATTCCCATGTAGCTTCTTCAAACTTGTGGTTTCTCCCCAAAACCGTGACGAGGATCATTGTTTAATTTAATAGAACATTTTATCTATAATCTAATATCTTCACTGGTAGATCCTCATAAGAAAGATCATCCTCTAGTTGTACAACCTTTGGAGAGAGTACATGTTAAGGGTCTGGTATGTACTTCTTTAAAAGGGATACATGAATGAAATGATGTACTTTGGCCAATGTAGGTGGAAGTTCTAGTCGATAGGCCACAACCCCGACAAGATCAAGAATCTATGAAGGGTTGATTTACCTTGGACTTAACTTCCCTTAACTTCCATACCTCATGACCTTATTCCATGAAGATATTCATAGAAATACCATGTCTACAACTTTAAACTCATGGTCTCATTGACGGTTATCTACATAACTCTTCTATCGACTTTGGTCTACCATGATATGATGCTGAATGGTTGTCACCTTCTCTACCATTTCATCGGCCATTTTGGGTCCAAGAAGCTTACACTCACCAACCTCATCACAACACGCTGGTGTTCTTCCACTTTTCCCATAAAGGGCTTCTCATAGAGCCATTTGGATGCCCGAGTGGAAACTATTATTATAAGAGAACTCAACTAGAGGAATATGTTGATCGCATCCTCCTTTAAAGTCCATTGAGGACACTGTAAACATATACTCAAGTGTTTGGATTGTCTTCTCAGATTGGCCATTAGTTTGAGGATGATAGGCCATACAAAATTTTATTTCAGTATTCAAGCATGATGAAGATTCTTCCAAAACGTTGAGGTAAATATTGGATCTCGATCAGACACAATAGATTGGGGTACTCCTTGCTACATTACCACTTACATAATATATATTTGTGCTAGTATATCCAATGATAAATCCTCCTGAATTGTAGTGAAGTGTCTAGCCTTTGTAAGACGATCCACAACAACCCAGATTTCATTATTGACGTTGGATGTCTTCAGAAGTCTTGTGACAAATTCTATGGCGGTGTTCTCCAATTTCCATTTTGTTATGAGAAATGGTTGCATCATCCCCTTAGAAATCTACCTCTATACCTTCACATTCTGACACACTAGGCACTTTGATATATATTCAGTGATATTCATCTTCATATTATCCCATCAATAATTCTTTTGGAGATCTCGATACATCATTGTGTTTCTTGGGTGAATCGAGAAATTTAAACTACGTGCAACATCCAAAAGTTCATTCTTCATCTATGGACATGAAGGTACACATAGACTTTTCCTAGATATCATAATTCTTTCTTCATTAAAATTAAACTATGAGGATTTCATTTTTACGATGGCTTCCAATTTTTTTTTATAAATTTCCACATCATCCTTTTAAGCGTAATTTATCCTTTCCAAAAGAGACGTTTGAGAAAATAATTTGTGAAAGCAATGATGATGTTCCATTATTTATGATTCACATTCCCATATTCATCAAATCCAAGAGGATTGGATCCTTCTCAATTCTCATCAATGATAGAATTGTTGGGTCCTTTATACATAGAGCATCTTCAACCTTTTTCACTTTCCCAGGGTGGTAATTAATTGATCAGTCATAGTCTTTGATCAGCTCTAACCATCATCATTGGTGCATGTTAAACTCTTTCTATGTGAATATACACTTTAATCTTTTGTGGTCTGTATATATTTCACACTTCTCCCCAAATAGATAATGCTACCAAATATTCAATGAGAAGATCACTGTATCTAACTCGAGGTCATGTGTTGGATAGTTATGTTCATGAAATTTTAATTTCAATGAATCATAGGAAATGAATTTGTCATTTGTAATCAACACACATCCTAGGCCCTTCTTAAAATCATCACTGAATACCACAAAATGTTCTCTATATGTGGGTAAAGTGAGCATGGGCACTGTGATTAGCCTCTTTTTTAACATGAACCTTTCTTCTCATTCATCGCTCCAAGAAAACATTACTCCCTTCCGAGTTAGCGTGGTAAGAGGGTTGGACAACCGTGAAAAATTTCTTACAAATCTACAATAATATTTGGCTAACCCCAAGAAGCAATGCATATCCGTTACCGATGTTGGCATCAGACATCCTTCAATTTCATCTATTTGGGAAGGATCCAAAGATATCTCAATGCTTGTGACGATATGGAACAATAATGAGACCTCATTTCACCAGAACACACAATTTTTATACTTTTCATAGAGCTTCTCTTTCTTCTAGGTCTCTAGTATAGTTCTTAGATTCTCCTCATGATACTCCTTGGTTTTGGTGTATATTAGAATATCATCTATAAAGACTACCACATATTTGTCCAGGTAATATCTAAAGACTCTATTAATCAAGTTCATGAAAATTTATGGAGAATTAGTGAGTCTGAAAGTAATTACTATGAATTCATAGTACCCATATCTTGTACGGAAATCAGTCTTGCAGATATCTTCTTTCTTAACCGTTACTTCATAATATACCGACAAAAAATCCACTATGGAGAATTATTGTCCTCCACACAAATGATCGAACACGTCTTCAATTTGTGGGAGAGGATACGTGTTATTTATCGGGATTTTGTAAAGCTCACGATAATCGATGCAAAACAACATTGACCATCCTTCTTCATGACGAAGAGGACTGGTGCACCCCATGGTGAAGTACTTGTGCGTATAAACCCTTTATACAGATTCTCCTATAGTAGTTTCTTTAGATCATCAACCACCACAACAGCCATTCAATATGGTGTCTTGGATATAGGCAACATCCTAAGTATAAGATCAATTGAGAATTCAACATCCCATCTATGAGGAAGACCATGCAATTCCTCAGGAAACACTTCAGCAAATTCCCTCACAATTGTCATGTATTCACGGATGGTTTCCTCCTTAGCCTCAATCATATGATCTAGATATGTATGCTCATAGGGAAGTAGTATCCACTCATGATATGAAGGAGCTAAAGAAGATTAATCTTCCTCCATGCACTTGTACAGAATCGGGGGTTAATTCTTTACATGGAGAGTGATTTCCCGCTCACAGCAATTTATGTTGGATCTATATAATGAAAGAAAATCCATGCCAAAAATTGCATCAAATTCCACTTTAGGGATTATGACGAGGTTCACTAGGAAATTAAATCTAAAAATTATGATATTGGAGGCCTTATATTCATGGGATGCAATGATTTTCCCATTTGTCATACTCACCAAAATCTTTAATTCCATGATTTTTAGTGGGGTTGGGATTTTTCTACTAAACTTTTGGGATATAAAATAATGCGTAGAACCTAATTCAAAAAGTATATTTTCTATTTTTGAATGAATAACTATCGTACTTTTCACCAATTCATTGTCGGGGTTCAATTCGGATGTAGTGATGGGAAAATCTCTCCCTTGGTGCCTTAGAAGATTTTTTTTCCTCTGAATTTCCTTGGCTTAGGCCTCTTATTTTCAAGATGCCTTAGTTTTTTTCTATTATAGAAATGAAGAATACATTGATGTTCAAACAGAGTGTTCCTATCATCTATTGCAGCCACATGGTTTTCTTGTCGATGTTTAATAGCATGGTGACCTTCTCTTCCACACCTAAAGCATTTCCACATCCCCTTTATGAAATCTCCAGGGAGCTTCTTTCTGCACCTTTGGTAAGTGGGGTGCTGGATCTTTTTAACACCATTGGATTTATCAATCAGACTACCAGCATTGAAGTCAACCTTACGCTTCTTATCCCCACAAATCCCTTGAAATTATCTTATCTCCATTTCATCCTTGAGGTCACATCCGACAATTTCCTCATAGCTGTCAAAGTCACAGATCTCCAGTGACTTCCATAGGCTAGGTTTCACCTCGCCAAAGAAGCAGTCAACCATGCATTCGTGGGTAACAATAATGCCGGAGGCGTATCGTGCATGCCTTGTGAATTTTTCCTCATACGCTCTATCATATTCATCATATTTTTTCTTGAGGGAAAGGAAGTTACATTCCTTATTATGCCAGAGGGTTCATGGAAAATATTAATCGAAAAACATCTTCCATAAATCCTTCCATTAAAACTCCATGATCTCCTCCTCAATCTTTGTGTTTTTAATCAATGTCCACCATTTATCATCTTCACCCCCCATACAATCACCTTCCCGGAGAAACTTATATTATACAGAACATTGAAGGATGAATAAGATCATTTCAATGGAGTTGATCTATTGTTCAATGATTGAGGCATCAGATGATCCATTAAATGTCGGAGGCCTTTGTCTCATGAAGATCTCGATAGCGACTTGTTCGTTCTTTGGGGGGGGGGGGTTGAACGTTCCACTTGACCCATGTTTCTATTCAAATACCGAGTTAGCATAGATAGAAGCATGATATAGTTTGTGATACCTGCTCCCATTGGATTAGGAATCTCATTAGTACATCCACAACATTTATCTTCACATTGGTTGTTAGCCCGAGTCCTCCTATTAATAGCCATTGGCTGGAATAAGAGGAATGTAAGAGGTAACACATAAAGTGTAATCCAAGGACAAAACTGACAACTTATAAATAACTTTTATTTCCTTAACATATGAATATATTGTCTTTAGTTTATGTTATCCGTGATCCACTTTCTAACATATATTCTTTGGGAATTTGTTTTGTCCCTTTATAATGGTTCATACTATGATTGTGAATTTACCAAAGAATATCCCCTAGGAGTGTCATAACCATGAGTACAGCAAGGCCCGTTTTCACGCACAAGTTCCTGTTCGAGTCTAGCTCAATGTAGTGTCTTCGGGTTTTACGTATAGGATATATCTGTTCTAGAGCCACCTCTACCAGCTCGTATCCATGCAGGGATGTGTTTTCTTCATAAACCACTTCCATAATAATCACCAAAACATAAGGATGTTTTTATTATACTTAGTCTTCTATCGACGACATTAATAGGGTTTTCTAATACAAATCATAAAAATAACTAAACCTATCCTCTTATACCAACTATGGAAACCCTGCTTTTTATTACACAATTAAACATAATTTTTTATATAAACTTTACATGGTACAACATATAAGATTAAGAGGTATAGTGTCTTTGGGGATTTGGATCATTACATAACAACATAATACATGAAATACAACATATTTATTGAAAAATTCCTTTACATGACCTCTACATTCCCTCGTACTTAGCATTGCATTGGTTAACCCGAGGACATGCCTAGAAAAAAGGTGAGATATAAAGACCTGTAAGGGAATAATCATGGAATAACATGATGAATAAAATACAATTTAAACAATAGGAATATCAATAGAGCACAATAGAAGCATAAACATAAAGGTAAGATAAATCATGATAATCATAACATGGAAATTTGTAAACAACACTTAACATGGAATTTGTATGATCCAAGGCTCATTGCATATAAAGCATGAGTAAACCCTCATTAAACATGAAGCATGAGTAAACCCTCATTGCACATGAATTATCAAGAGTAAACAACCATTTCACAGGATGTATCATGATACTATACTTTACCCAATTCATTGGAGCGCTATAAGGGTCTACCCTTCTTAAACATTTCATTTCATGCATAAGTGTGCCACATGGATCATATAAAATTGATTTATAAAACATCAATAATTATTCCATGATAAAGGTATGTGGAATTAATACATGAAACTTTATAATCAATAAGTAAATGTTCATAAAGGTGAATACCATTGATAGAGAAATGGGCATGGTATTCACTACATAATGACATTGGCTTGGAAAATCGATGCAATTTCGGCAGTGTAACGGCGTGACGTAAGAATTCATAAAAATGGTTGATGAGAGAGAAAAGGGTGTCTCATTATATTTATATAAAATTGATGGTAAGGGGGTAATATATATACATATACCAACAATTTTAATGGAATTTAGATTCCTGATACAAAAACATTTCATGATTATAAGTGAGGAGAGATAAATTCCTTTCAGAATTTCCGAATAGTAATGGGTGTACATGGGAAGAATTTATTTAGAGATAAAGGGGTATCTCATAATTAAAACATAAATAGGGAAGTATGGAGGAGGTGGGAAACCATACCCCAACATTTATAATTGATATTAAAAGGGCATAACAACATTAAGAACATTGGACTAAATGGGAAACGAATAAAAACCCATACTTGGAAGTGTCCTACCAAAGGCTTGAGAGAGGCTTGAGAGAGAATTATTGGGAGTTTGGGGTGACATGGTAAGATTCTAGAGAGAGGAGGGAAGAGGTTGGACTAACTACAAAGTCTCGGAGTGAGGATTAAGTGAGAGCTTGGGTGGGTTTATATAGGAATGGTGAGAGAATTGTTTATTATTTTGGTTTGGGACACCTCACATTAAAAAAATCCAAACCAGAAACCAACCCCTAGTTTTTTCCCATGATTTATGGAAAATTTAAGTAGAAAACAATATTTTATATGGATAAAATTCTAACATTTAAAATAATGTGGTTGTTTATGTTAAGGTGAGTCACACTCCCAAGGAAAACAATTTAAAAAGACAAAATGTTTATTAAGTCTTGAAGGGTCCACTAAAGCTTTGTAAAATAAATCCAACATACCCAAAATCACATTATTTTAAGGTTAAAACATATATTTTCTTAACATATAGTTTATAGTATTTTATTACATCACTATTGGGTCATTATGATGTCATAAAACACATTATATATATAAACTGTATTTAATTTTTATCCAAAAATATGATTGTTTCAGAAAATTATGGAAAATTAAACGTTGGTAAATCCTGACGTCCTGACTCCAGAAATAATATTTATTTTATCTAAATAATTATCTAAATATATTAATTTTCAAATTCAAAATAAAAACCTACATTTATAAAATATACATGGTTTTGAAAAAAATGGATTTCAAACCTTAATAAAAATTACAATTGCATTCATAAAATTATACGATCATTTATATTTAATAAAATTTATTTTAATAAGAATATTAATATTTTATTAAAATATTTCATAATCCGAAAATTCATTAATTCATCAAAATAGATTTTTAGCTGAACATTAACTAAAAATACTATTTGTGCTTTAAAAAATATTTACAAGGTAACAATAATAAAATGGAAGTATATTCATTATTATATACACAAATAATGTACATATGTGAAAAGGTATTTTTCCATTAACCCTTACAACACCCACATAAGAGCAATTGGTAAGGTGTGTGATGGTGACAGACTCTTGGGGTGGCTCGGATAACATTGCCCGAGTGGTAATCATTTTCAACTTCCACTTCTCTCATAGGTGGTACCGCTTGAGATTAACATATTCAAGCTTGGCTTGGGCTTGGTCAAGAGAGAAGCTGAAATATGAAACCTATTTTCTGAGCTCTGAAAAATGGGCTTCGTATGGGGCACGTCCACTGGATGAGGCCATCACATCCTTTGTCTAAGTAAATCGGATTTGTAAAAGCCCTATATTTATACTAATCATGTGATCACTGTTCAACAGCTATATTAGAACGGTCAAATTTCTTAAAAGTATTTTAAAATAAGAAAACATAAAACAAAATATTCTGACATTTTATATAAAAATTTTACATAAAGAGACGTTTAATTAAATCAAGAGGGATTTCCATTAATAAAATTTTGGGTTGTTACATGGTATGCTAGAAAGTTAAGGTTGAGTGATAGAATTCTAAGGATATGATGAAACCATTACTTATACTAGTATATAAATTGGAAAAACCTTAACAGGTATTTCTCATATGAATCCCCACAAAATCTAAGTACCATAATTATATTTAGGTCATAGGTGATCGTCTTACTAATATAACACATTTTTTTCCATCAAGGAAGACTTCGATCTTGACCGACTTCTCTAGATATTTATAAGGGAAGTGTTAGGGCTACATCACAACTCTCTGTTATATCTAAATGGGATATGAGGATTATCTGAATATTATAGGGATTTTTTAGAAATCATTGAATATAGAGTTTATTTTCCACACTATTTATCACCATTAGATATATATTTAGTTTGATAGTACTATTCAAAATCTAGAAGATATATTGAGATCTTGTTCGGTGGGATTTTAAGGATGTTGGGATTAACACATCCCCTTGGATGAGTCCTCATATAATAACAGTTTCCATTATAGTATTCATATGGAAATATTTGAGGATCTATATAGGAATATATATATGACTCCAACATGGATGGATAAAGTTGTAGAGGGGAAGATGATAGGTTATGAACTTGTTTGAGAAATAACGAAGAAGGATCAAGAAATTAATTTACATATGAAAAATAACAAAGTTGATAAAAGGGTTATGTAGATAATCATTTATGGGATCTATAATTTTATGTTGGTGGCAGGGTTTTCCTTCCAATATCAATATGGATGTGGGTTATGAGATTTGGGAAGAATGGGATGCTTAGACCAAGGTACATCAGTCCCTTTGATATATTTGATCATGATTGGATGGTATTTTATCACTTATCATTATATGTAAACCTATCATAGGTTTATGGTTTGTTCTAAGTACCTCTTTTGAGGAAGTAGATACCAAATCCATCATATATACAGCAATCAGAATCAAATAAACTAGAACACCATCTTTCTCAGGAGGAACAACTAGTGGAAATTTTGGGTCGAAGTGATATGGTGTTTCATTACAAGGCCAAACATCTTGTCAATTTTATATGGATTAATCTAATGTCTAAGAAAGATACATGGTAACATGAGGATGGAATAAAGAAAACTTCCCTTATTTGTTTCCATCTGGGTAATAAAATTTTGAGGATAAAATTATTTTTAATGAGGGTAAAATAAAACTACCCAATAGATAAGTGAAATAACACTCCTTAAATAATAATTAGGTTTTATATATTGATTTAAAAATGAAACCTTTTCTAAATAAACCACAACACATTTTAATAAAATAGATATTGACCATTATAGGATAGTAGTTAAATGAGAGGGTACAAACAATTCTATCCATATTACAATATAATGGACCCTATTAATAATATTTCAATTAGTGAAAATAATTATATGATAAATTATTTTTATACATAAAATTTATTTTCAAAATTTCATACTTTTCAAGAGGAAAATTCTATTTTTAGATGAATAATTAATATACTTACATAATGATTTCCTATAAAAATAGTTTTCACTATAATTTATGATTTTATTTTGAAGTTTAATTTATTAATTATATAATGATAATTTGAAAAAATTAAATTTATTTATGGGATTATATTTTCGATATTATCTTAATATTAAGTTTTGATATTTTATAAAAAGTTTTATTTTTTGGGTTAAAAGTGAAGAAATACCATTTTTACAAATACCAAAACTTTTATAAAATTATTACTATAAATGTATGACTTGGATATTTTTGAAAATATTTAAAAGATGAAATGTGTATCATATAATTGGATTTATAATTTTAATTTTAATTTAAAAATTTTAATTTTTATATTTAGATCTTATGTTATATATATATTTTATTAATTTTTTTTAAGAAATTATAGAATTATTATTTTAAAATCAAATTCCATTGGTTTTTGAAATTTAATTGTTTCTCTCGGAATTTGCGGATGACCTCCTTGATGGGAGGTTCAAACATTCCGATCGATTTTTAACGGGTTTGTTTGTATAACCGGAAACATCCAATGATTCCACATCCATTTGGACCTGCTTTCCAAAGGTAGGCGCTCATTAGTTTGTGGACTGATAAGGCTTAGGAATTTGCATTGTTCAAGAGGATGGTAGGTCGGACTCATCACACCTTTTGGAGGAGAATTATTGTCTACTTCGGGACTCTCTTTATAGATTTAAGTTATGCTCGTGAATCCTTATTACATTACCAAGTATAAAATGAGCTTTTCCTTTATATTTTACAATCAATGATCAAATATGTAGGAAATTTAGAGAATATTTTATATGTTTTCGAGGTTCTTCATTGATAGAGAATCATCTGTATTTATTAATGATTCTTGGTCAATGGTATCCTTCTAAATATTTATATAAAAGTCTCTTCGTCATTATTATGAACATGATGGTTTCAAAGACACTCACTAGGGCACTTGACGTTTATTGTCATTCAGAAAGACCAGGATTATTTCAGAGTTGGGATCAAACCCGCAGATGGGATACCTACGTATCCTTTGTTTTGTAAAAGGAATCAGAACCCACGTAGTTCGAGTAATGGAGTATGATGATTATGATTGATGGCTCAAAGAAGGATGTCATAATTACTCTTACCCCTTAAGCTCACGTGAGTCATGCTCGGTGTGAGAAACAAGAGGTATTGGTAAAAATTAGACAATTGGGCCATGAATGTTGTAATCATAAGAAATGATGTGGGACTTATGTATGTATGACTGCCCAAAATAGATGAAGATTAGGATTAACTTCAGAGAATAAATCTAGGAACATGGTCCATAAAGGTATATGTGCTTCATAGAGATTCGAATACTCTTACTTGGGACTTACTCCTGGAATGGAGGCCCAAAATTAGGAGAGAATTGATGATTGGGTTTTACTCCTGATAAGGAATCCCAGATCAAGGGTAAATTAGGATTGATTAAGAGAAATTAAGACTGGGGCTTACTCCTGAAAAGGAGGCCCATGTTAAAGGAATTATGACTGGGACTTATTCCTGAAAATGGAGGCCCAGGGTTGGATTCTCTCATCGTATAGGATGAGGTTGAATGAATGAAATATCAATCTTTAGTGACATCGAGATGTGTAAATCACTATGTTTTGAGGGATATTCCACAGAATTCCATTCAGATAAAGACGTAAAATCAAGAAATCATTCCATCAATGGATTTGAAGAGTGTATTGAAGACTAAATCTTGAATAGGATAGGTGGAATGGCTTAAGAGTGGTAAAATTGGTAGGAAGGGAACCCAAAAAGGTAGGGGCGCACAAGTCCTAGCAAGCGCACAGGTACTACGTGGGCGCGCAAGTCTTGGTTGCGTAGGTATACCTGCGCGACACATTGGGTACTTACGCGATGTTCATCTAGCAGGGAAATACTTGAGAAAATTTTGGTTAAGGCCTTTAGAATCCTCTTGAGGTTCTTCCAGGAGTGTGGTGCACCAGTTCTATTGAAGGAGTAAGACAGCGCGCAAGTGTGGCCATTTCCCTTAAGGGCTGGCCACCTAGGCGCACAAGTGTTGATGAGTTTCAACACTTAGGCCTTCCTCACCCTCTTTAGATCTTCCGTTCTAGTTAAGAAATTACCTTAGAAGTGTTCCGGAAGCTTTGAGAAAGGACTAGGGTGCCAGGAGCTCAAATATGAGTTTCTGGAAACAAACCTCCCTCGAATCGGGGGCCCACATGGTCTATTTATAGGCAGGAGAAGACCCCGGGAGGTTATCGCGTAGGTCATGCAAGTCACTTGCACGACCATCATGCGTCGCGCAAGTAGACTTGCACGATAGTGATAGAACTTGCACGACACATGTGTTCTTGATCCCTTGTTCATGCCTTTGTTGATTTTTGATGTTTTCTTCAAAGGATGAAACAATTTGTGCTAAGTCATTTCCTTTCCATTCCTTTAGACAATGTGACGAAAAGGAGTTTCATCAAAAGTCCCCCCTCAGAGTTGGATCCAAAAGAAGTGCAGATTTGACTCTAAGGAAAAGAAGAAAACCAATGGAAAGGCGGTGCACAAGTTTGGGCACGCAGAATCCAGCGCGCAAGGGTATGGCCTTTAGTCGCCCAGGATACGGCGCACAGGGTTTTGGCCAGGTGTATAAATAAAGGGCCTCCCTTCCGTGAAAAGCATCTGGATTTCCGCACTTCAAACCTTCAAGCTCTCGCCGCGTGGGTCACCTTATCCACGCAGGTTGCTCTATTTTTTGGTGTTTCCTTGATGGCACACTGCTGTCAAGGTATCTTGGCTTGCGCGGCACACCCATACTTGTGCGCCAAGTTTTAGACTTTCGCACCTTAATGACTTTTCCATTTTTTTGAATTCTTTCACAAATTTTATGAAAAATCAACTTACTTAAGAGTTAATTATTCATCCTTTGTGTAGATTCAATGGTTCCCATGGGAATTGGAACGACTGATGAACTATCTAGAAAGCAGATTGATGACATGATGAAAATCATTGGTTATGATTACTATGATATATGTGACAACACTCTCCCAGATTTGGCTAAGTACTTGAAGAAATATCAACTTAATTTCCCACATAGCATCTATCTTCCTTTATGTGGTCATGTTCATCTGCAAGGAATTAATGTTCCAGAAACAAAGAACTATACACCTGAAATGTAGCTGCACTGCTACTCCTCCATTTCAGTTATGCTATGCATTAAGAGCAACAACAATGGTGTGAACTTTCAAATTCCTCCATGTCATTTCCTTGCAGATATGAAAATGGAAAACCCATGGGCTGAAATGTTTTCCGCTGCCGGTTGGTGTAGAGAAGACAAACATGGAATTAGAGCAATATCTGAAAAGATTACTCTCTCCAAATGTATCTATACTTCCAATGCTCCATTCTCAAATCCATGTATCCATCTTCCAAGTCTCTTGGATAGAAACAAAGTCACTAATTGATCATCATAAAATTTTCTCAAACCGCACTCAAGAACATTCTTTTATAATTGTTCCAAGAAGAGCTGGTATCACTGCATTTCTTATGGTATCCAGTTGAATAAATGAATTCCAAGTGGTTTCTGATGAAGCTCGAGAAGTCGTAAATCAAATGAAGAGTTATGTTGAAAGCCTCTTGTAATTATTGAAAAAGTGAAGAGACTCCAGTCTGTGGATGTCCTTATAACTCTTGTGCATCAATGAAAAACACTTTAACCTTCACTCATTTGTACCTGCATTCTCTTTTTCTAAATGCTTTAGATTTTACCTAATCCAATGGTCCTAGTAAGAATAGTTTGATTTTTACTAGGATTAATGTAAATAACCCAACAAACATCACACCATTTAATTTCTCAATGTTACCTAAATCATACAAAATGTATGTTTAGTGTGCTGGGAACTTGAATTTTATTCAGAGTTCCCTTGTCTTTTGGGAGAAGTTTAAATTCATGTACGTCGGACATAAAAAGGCTAATGTTTAAGGTCGAAATAGCTTTGACCGAAATGGATTAGAATTGACTCAATTCCTTGAAAATTCATCTGAAAACATATTACCATACTCAAGTATGAGGGAAAATATGTAAGCTGTGACTTAAGAATATTTGAATCTGAGAAATGACATGAAAAAAAGATAAAAGGCATTAGAAGAAGTATCTTCCAAGAATGATGTTACCATTATTTAACAAACCCGTTAGGGGGTTGAATTTATGCAGGGCCACCTAAGGGCATTGGCTGCATAGTTAAATAAAATAGTATCTTTTGGCTAACAAGTTTGTTGTGTAGACTGTTTATGGATGGCCTCCTATGGGCACGTGCTGCATAGTCAGGCAAAATAAATCTCAGAAATTTACTTTCCTAGTGCTAAAATATAGTGAAAGTTTATGGATATTCAAATCTTCCAAAGTATAGAGTTTTCTGTATGGAAAGAGGTATTTGAATATGGAGAAGATATTTCCAAACAAGATTATCAAAGAACTGGATGAATATCACTCCTACGAAGGTTTGACCCAAATGTAGGGAAGGAGAATATAAACCATAGACTTGAATACTTTCAGATCATGAAAAAGGATATGGGACAAATATTTTAAGGATGACTATTTTTACGGATCCCTACATACTGTCATTTAAGACAAATAATAACAAAAGAGGAATTTTTCCCAATAATGAAGTTACCACTATCCGAAAAACCCGTTACGGGGTTGAATTATGCAGGGCTACCTAAGGGATTAGCCGCATAGTCAAATAATAGAATCTTTTGGATAACAAGTATGTTATGTAGACTGTTTATGCAAGGCTTCCTATGGGCACGTGCTGCATAGTTAGACAAAAGAACTCTCATAAGTTTGACATTTTTGTGACTAGAAGTCATGAAAAGGGTTATGAGGATCTGAAAATATTTAAGGTTAGGATTATGACACATAAAGATGGATATTGTTCAATGTTTACAAAGATACACAGAACAATTCTAACCATAACCATGTTGTGGCTGGGGCCTGAATTGAAATGTTGGACTTCACTACGTATACCATAAGGATGGGAATCAAGCTCATACATAGTTCTTAAACTACAGTTTAACGTCATTTGGGACAAAAGGATTAGAGATCTTAGTTTAGGGTCATAGAGCTTGGACCATTGTAAGAAATACACAGTGTGTGTTTTCATGGGGACTTTTCAGCCAAGGGACTGAAAGTGGAATTTGGGGATAGGCCCAAAGACTTGGGGATGGATTCGAGGGACACTCAAACATTCCTACGTACCCCATAAGGATGGGAATCAATCCCACGTAGTTATAGAAATACCCTTTGTACAAATTTGGTTCGTACATGTGAAGGGTGAAGGGGGACTTTAGTACGTGATTGTTTAACCCAAGATAAAAGGTTTAGGAATTTCCATGTATGTACGTAATCTTTGAAATGAAACATGATTGAAAAATCAATGTAAATAATGGTTCCCTCTCAAGTGAGGATATCAAAGAATATTTTAGTTTATTGTCATACTGGACAAAAGTGTTGTATAGTTTAACGTCGTATAACAAGGACAAAAGTGAACCAATGTAAAGATATTGATTCTAGGGGCGGTTTCATGAATTAACATCATATAAGATGGAGGTGAACCGATGTGAAGAGATTGATTTTGGGCTTGAAACTTGGGAGGTTTCTTACATACCCAGCCTGGAAGGAAAGGATCAAAGTCCACATAGTTCAATTTAAAAATGAATTAATGATCAATTTGTTCTTGGGTACAACGACCTAAAAAATGATGTTGGGACTTACACATGGTTTGTAGCCCAGAGAGAGTGTTGTGGTTGAGGTTTGCTCTAAGCTCACGTGAGTCATACTAGGTGTGGGAAACAAGAGGTAGCAAAAACCTTAACGATACATAGTTTAATGTCATGTAGTACGTATGAAGGGACTATGAAGTTTAAAGTCTTACAGTTATGACTATTGGTGCTGCACATTTTAATGTCATGTTGCAGGGACAAAATACAGTTTATTGTCATGTAAGATGTATCAAAGACTTTCTCTACAGTTTAGCATCATGTAGTTAGGATGATGGGGACAATAGAGTTTAACGTCATGTTAGACGAAAGGGGGGGACTGTGCAGTTTAATGTCATACAGTGTGGACAAAAGAGTACACCATTTAACGTCATGTTGGATGCATTGGGGATTTTTTCCATAGTTTAGAGTCATGTTGGATGAAAGTGAGAATAGTTTAAGGTCATATTCATGGACCGTGGATGGTGCAGTTTAATATCATGTTGGACAAAAATGTAGTTTAAGGTCATACAGGACCTTTGATGATTATGTAGTTTAACGTCTTTCCAGAAGTAGGGGAATTTTA
Organism: Viscum album; assembly: GCA_963277665.1. NCBI lineage: Eukaryota > Viridiplantae > Streptophyta > Magnoliopsida > Santalales > Viscaceae > Viscum > Viscum album. The sequence goes on from OY728152.1 coordinate 1,889,271,384, forward strand.
TACAGTTTAGCGTCATGTATTTAGGACGTCACAGTTTAACATCTTTCTGGACGTAAGGGACTGTCAAATAGTTTAGGTTCATATGCATGGACCGTTGATGATGCAGTTTAAGGTCATACTGGACCAAGATGCAGTTTAAAGTCATACTGGACCATTTTGGGGACACCGTTTAAGGTCATGTTGGACCAAGTTGCAGTTTAAGGTCATACTGGACCATTTCCGTATAGTTTAACGTCATATAGAATGGAAAAAAGAGGTACTTTGTAGTTTATACAAAATACTTCTTCAAAAATCTGGTATTGGTTGGAGTACTAATGAGTTCTCTATCCATCGAGATTAATGAATAATCTCCATTGGAGTAGACCCTATTTATTGAATAAGGTCCTTCCCATTTTGGCTCAAGCTTGGGAGGTTTCTTTCCTGATATCATTGGAGTTCTGAGAACTAATACCAATTCTCCCTGAGTGAATGAACGAAGACATACTTTTTTGTTAAAAGCTCATGCTATTTGATTCTGATAGACTTCCAAGTGGTGCACAGTGCACAATCATTTCTCATCTAACCGTTCCAATTCATTCAATCGCTTTTGAGATTGCTCATCTATAGATGACTGATCGCAAATGGATACTCTAAGTGAGGGTAATTGAACTTCAATTGGAAAGACTTCTTTCGTTCCATATACCAATGAATATGGAGTTGATCGTGTTGCAGTGCGGGTGGTAATTCGATAAGCCCATAAATCATGAAAGAGTTTATCAGGACATGACTTCTTATCTTTATCCACCATCTTTTGCAGTGTATTTGAAAGAGTCTTGTTGAAGGCTTCTATCTGGACATTGGCCGCTGCATGATACCAAGATGAATGGTTGGATTTGATGTTGTATTCTTGATACAATTTCTTCATGTCGGATGAACAGAAGTTGGTGCCATTGTCCGTCAATATGGTATGAGGGAAACCAAATCTTGTAATTATTTTAGACTTGATGAAGCTAAAAACACATTTAGAACTGACTTCCTTGAGAGGTATTGCCTCTGCCCATTTGGAAAAGAAGTCAGTAGCAGTAAAAATGTACATAAACTGCTTGGCCGTAGCCGAAGGGTAAGGTCCCACCACATCCATCCCCCATGTGGAAAATGGCCATGAGTATTTAGCTGTATGTAGAAACTCTGGAGGTTGATGAATGAAGTTGGAATGTAATTGGAATGAATGACACTTCTTTGTGAAATCAACACAATCTCATATCATTGAAGGCCAAAAGTATCCAAGCCTTCAAATTTGATCAGACAATCTATGTCCAGACTGGTGGGACCATAGAATCCTGCATGCAATTCTTTCATGAAAGCCATTGTCTCTTCACCATCAATGCATCTGAAGAGAACTCCATCAAAACCACGTTTGTAGAGAATTTTTTCTAGGTGATATGGGCTATCATAAAGAGTAAAATTGACCACACATTGCCAGATTTATTCTTTCTCGTCTCTATCAGGTGGAAGTGTTCCATTTTGAAGGTATTCCCTGATAGGTGACATCCATCCTGTAGTATGACCACACAGTTCAGGAATGGGACAAATTTCATTAATTTACTCTGTTTTGAATCAAATATATGGTGAAATTGCACGACGGTGGGCAATACTGATGGTTGTCTCGTCCCGATTTGGATCTGCCAGAGCTGTGGCTATATTATCCAGCGCATCATCTTGAGCATTTTGTGTTCTTGGGACATAAGAAAATGTTAGTTCTGAAGGGAATTCCGCCATTAACTCTCTGACGTAATCATACAAATGGATTAGTTCTTCTTTTCTGATGGAATAATCCCCATTGACTTGTTTGATTACCATGTCTAAATCACCCTTCAACATTAAGTGATTCACTTGTGCTTGAAGCGCTAATTCCAATCCTGCGATAAGAGCTTGGTATTCAGCTTCATTATTGGTACCACCTTCCCATAATAAGAAGGAATAAGGTAACACTGCCTTTTCTAGAGAAATGAGCACAATTCCTAAGCCAACTTTTTTGAATTTAGGATTTTCCATTTTCTTCCCTGTTGGACTTCTAGAAGCACCATCAAAATACGTTTCCCATGCTTGAGGACTTTCTTGAATAGAGAAGACATCCTCATCAGGGAGTTCAATATCTGAAGACGTGTCTTCCACTGAAGGGTGTTCAGCCAGGAAATCAGCCAGAACTTGGCCCTTTATTACCTTTTGACACACATACTTAATGTCGAATTGCTGCAAAATAACTTCCAACCTTGCTAGACGTCTTGTAAGCATTGGACGACTAAGGATGAATTTGAGCGGGTAATTGCGAGATACCAATTGGACCTCATGATGTTGCAGGTAGTGTCTCAACTTCTGAATTGCAAAGATTAAGGCCAGGCAGCACTTCTCAATACTTGAATACTGGGTTTCTACTTTAAGCATAGTTCGAGTGAGATAGTAGAGGCTGTTTTCATTCCCAACATCATTCTTTTGAGCAAGAAAGGCACCCAATGATTGCTCTAGAGCTGTCACGTAGAGGATAAGTGGTCTTCTGTCAACATGTGGCATGAGTACCGGTGGACTCAAGAGGTATTTCTTGAGAGTATCGAATGATTCTTGACATTCTTCAGTCCACTGGTAAGTGACACCCTTCTTCATCAATTTGGTAAAGGGTGAACTTTTGCCTGCCAAATTGGCGATTAATCGCCGAATATAGGCTATGTGTCCTTGAATTCCTCTTAATTCATTCAAATTTTGAGGAGGTGACATACCAAGGATTGACTTGGTCATCTTAGGATCGACTTCAATACCACGATGGCATACAACAAAGCCGAGAAATTTCCCTGAGGATACCCCAAAAGACCATTTTAAGGCGTTCATCTTCAAATTAGGTTGTCGAAGCTTGCAGAATATGACTTTCAAATCAGCCAAGTGATTAGAAAGTTGTTTGGATTTAGCCACCAAATCGTCTACATAGAATTAAACAAACTTCCCTAAGAAGGGTTTGAAGATATGATGCATGGCGCGCTGATATGTTGCACCTACATTCTTTAAGCCAAAGGGAATTACCCGGTAACAAAACACACCCTGAGGGGCTCTAAAGGATATGGATTCCTCATCATCTAGGGCCATTCAGATCTGATTATATCCAGAAAATCCATCCATGAAGTAAAGTGCTTCATTTCCAGCTGTTCCATCAATTAAAAGTTCTGTAATCGGAACTGGGAAATCATCTTTAGGACAATGCCGATTAAGATCTCTGAAATCGATGCAAACTCTAATCTGTCTGTTCTTCTTCTTTACAGGGACAATATTAGCAAACCACTTGGGATACTGAACATCTATGATGAAGTTAGTTTTGATAAACTTATCCACTTCAGCATAAATTTTAGAAGCATAAGTTGGGTGTGTTCTTCTCGCGGCTTGATTAAATCTTCGATGTTCTTCTGGTAAACACAAATGATGATTAGCAACATTAGGATCAAGCCCGGGAATTTCTGTATAGTTATAAGAAAAAATATCTCTATTTTTCTTTAGAAAATAAATATACATCTCTTCCTCTTGAAGGATCATGGCCTCACTGATTAAAGTGGGGTGTGGATCTTCCTTTGTACCCAGATTTATTTCTCTGAGTTCATCCACAGTGGTAGAGATACCCACTTCAAATGTTGGAGGAGCATCTCTGAGATATTCCTCTTTTTCATCATCATGGGTTATTTCTTCCGTTTCTACTTGCATAGTAGATGACAAACTAGAATTTTCATGATCAGAAGAGATGTCAAAATTTGCACATTTTGAAGAGGAAGCTTCCATTTTTGACCCTATTTATGATGAAGAGTTTTCTTTGTGTAATAAAGAGGAAATTATGGATTGAGAATCAACATCATTTTTCACCTATAATTTTTCTATAACTCCTTTTGGCATAATTGGAGAAGTATAGACCTGTCGGATTTCAGCAGATTAAATGAAGACGTTACCATTTGTGCTTTCATTACTACTTGGTGGGTTACTAATTTCTCCCATGTTGTCTGGTTCGATTGCCGTAATTGACATTATGGATCTTTCCATAATAGTATATTGATTTGAGTATACCTTGTCAATTTTACTGATAGGAAACACATAATCTATACTCACATGTGTAAATGGATTTACTAAAATCTTCTCCAAACCATATGGAGCATTAACTTTGGTAATTTCATTTGTTGTGGATTTCTCATTTCCCTTCATGTGATAGAATTTCGCCTCAATGTATTGAGACTCACATGTCTTGAATGGGTCCTTATCACCATATAATGTTCCAACGTGACCATCGAAACAGTATTTGAGACATTGATGTAATGATGAAGGGATAGCCGCATGCTGATGTAGCCAGGGTCTTCCAAGAAAGACGTTGAAAGATGAGTCTTGATCAACAATCATGAAATCCGAATTGGATACAAGATCTCCAAACTGAATTCTGAGTGTAACTTCACACAGTGGTTCTTGTTCATTTTTATCATATCCTTGAAACATCATGGTAGAAGGAGATAAATCATATTCCGTGAGGCCCAATCGACAAAATGTACGAATGGGCATTAGGTTGACTCCTGAACCATTGTCAATGAAAGCTCTTCGGACGCCTACACCATTGACCTTTCCAGATAAATACAGAGGTCTGATATGCCCATGCACAACATCATATTCATCTTTATCAGTAAAAGATATTATTGCATGGCATTCTTCAGGATTATTCTCTATGTGATATACTTCAGCTGTAGTAATTTCAGTTTCAAACTCCTGAGGACTTGACAAAGCCTCGATGAGTGCTTCCCGAAGATCTTTTGATAGATTCAAAGCATCCAATATTGATAAATTGGCTGGTACTTGGGCCAAGTGTTTCAATATATCATAATTTTGATCCAGAGGTCTGCATTTACCTATAGGAATATATGGTTCAGCAGGTACCTTGGAATTAGATGCTTTGGAATTTGATGAATCTTGTATTGGGATAAGAGTTGGAAACATCCTTGGTTTTGGAAGATTAGAACGATTAGATCCATTTTCTTGCGGAGAGGAAGAAGATGGAACCTTCAATCGGTCTTCCAAAATAACTGTGCCAGGAATGACTTTTCTATTGGTAGAAGAAATTCCTTGTTCTTGCTGAGCTCAATGAAGGGTTCTACCACGAGTTTCCGCTACATACACAGTTCTAGCAGGGGTAGAATTGGGGTAGTGGCTTCTGAAAGATCCACATCTTCCCCTGTATCCTGAACCTCTGTAATTCCTCTGATTCCCTTGTTTGATATAAGGAATTCAGGCTCATCAAAATTGAAACTGCGACTGGCATATGGATCTGTTAATTGAATCATGTTAACAGAACCGAAGATTAACTCTTCATCTGATGAAGACTATGCCTGATTAGCCTGTTTAGGCTGTGTCGTTTGGTGGGGCGGTGCCCGTGGATTTGAAGTAGATGGCATGAATCCCGCCAAAGTCAAAGACAACATAGTCTTTGACACATACTCATCCTCTTATTTTTCTTTTTCTTTCTTTGAATCATTCCGTCTGTTTGAGGACTTTCCCTCTCACGAAGAGGGTTTTTCTGCAACATTCATAGAAGAAGACACAATTGGTTTCTTTAATTGTGTTCACAAAATAGCATGAGTTCGATTGCTTGTCTTTTTGACCATCCAATCATCATATTTCTGTTCATTTTTTCTTTTGAATTTTTTCCATTCACCATCCTCCTCTGGAACTGTAGCAGTAACACATGCTACCTGAGCTGAAGAACCTTTCAATTTGACTTGTCCGGAGTCGACCATCTTTTGCAGGAGGTCTTTGAAGACAAAACACTACTGGATGGGATTCCCCATCATTTGATGAAATGGGAAATAATTGGGACGGTCTTCATATCCTTCCATGTTTGGCGTTGTGGGCCCTGGCAATTGAACCATATAATTTTCCAGAGCCGAAATGAAGTAACCAAGAACTTGTTCATTTCGGAAAGAGTATGTTTTTCTCTTAAAATCCTCTAATTGTTTTCGTCTTTGATCTCATTGATCATATGGATGAAACGATCTTTGTTGTTAGCTCTCATGAGGTGGAGCCCTTTGAGAAGATAAAGGTTTTGAATTAGAAATAGGTACAGACGCTTGTTTAAGCATAACTGTGGCAGTTTCTGCTTTACACATTATCCTTCTTGGAGCTGATAGAATTACACAAGATTTATCCTTAGCCTGTATAAGGGAATCTTTAATCTACTGAGCGATTTAAGTAAGGTCTCGAAACCCTCCTGTGTATTTTAGAGGAATCAACAACGTGTGTAATTCGTCATGCAGATTTTCCACACAGATTGGAAACAGTTCAACTTGAGGGAGTGCTAAGCTCAGGGAATATGTTAACCCCTTCCAGCGAGCAATGAAATCAGAGACTCTTTCATTCTCCCTTTGCTTATAGTTTGTAAGATCGAAAACTGTCGTCTTTGGAAAATTTGAGCTGAACTGAAGAAGGAATTATTTTCGAAGATCCTCCCATCCGGTAATTGACCGGGATTGCAAGATTGTATACCAGACAATGGCTGGTCCATGCAAGGTCTGAACAAAGCATCTGAGTTTTACTACTTCTTGCTGCTCCGGAGTTCCCATCATAGGATCACAACAAGACGCGTAATGTGTTAAATGTTGTTCGGGGTCTCCTGATCCATTGAATATAGGGAATACAGGGTTTCCAAAACTGGATGGAGGAGATATTGAATCTACCCATTCATGGTAAACATTATTTTCTGGTTGAATCTGTGTACGTTTCCCTTTCATAGTTTCTAACCGAGCTGTTAATGATTCAATGGTAGTTATTAACTTTTGAGAAACATCTGGTTGAACTTGTACTTGGGTAGGTGCAATGACTGGAGCTTGGACATATGTGGTGGTTGGTGCTGCAACTGATGGTAACACTATCAACTATTGTTGTACTTGACCCGTAGGATTAGACCTGTGAGGGTGTAATGATAAAGGAGGATATTCTTGATCCATCTCAGTAGCTACAAAAAATTCCTTTGGCTGATTGACTCCAGCACACTTAAGAAGAAGACTACTTTGAAGTAGTTCTGTATTCAACCACCTTAATTCCTTCATTTCTTCCTCCTGTTGTGCAAACAATTGCTATAGTGAGAGTGATTGGCCTTCTCCAGAGGAAGGATATGTAACCTGAATCTTTCCCCTCCCTTTTTGGACCCTTTTTGGATAGGGGGAAGTGGGTTACTCGAAGGATTACCTATGTTCTGAGTAATCCTTTGATTTCCTGTACGCACACCTTCTTCATTTGTATTGGTGCATACATATTCTTGAGTAGGAACCCCTTCATCTAAGTCCCCAGAGTGAGCCTCATCTGGTGGATCAGCAACAACAGCATTGATGACATTGATTGATGAATAATGCATCGCATCCCTTCTATCAGTATTTCTGTGATATTGTCTTTTTCCATGTCTTTGATGATACATTGAATTTTGTTGATTCAATCCCACTGGAATTTCTTGACGAACCATAATTTGGGGGGAATCTCCTGATAATTTGGCTCTTCGTTCCTCTTGAGTCTTCTTCCCTAATCGAGAAAAGACCGACGTTCTCTGAGGAGGGGATTGATGATTTGAAAAAGTCCCTAGTCCGGTGGACTGGGGATGTTCCTGCTGTTCCCACTCAACTCCTTGGATCCTATTTTTTGATTCCAAGGGCTGGTTAAAAAGAGTCCCCAGTCTGGAAAGCTGGGGTGGCTCTTGACATGCTAGTTCTGAGACATTCTTAAAATCTCTCTTGATCTTGAGAACCTTAGTATGGAAATTAGTTGGATGCATTAACCTATATCGACTTTTATCACCTGGTTGAAAAGACCGTTGGATGATTTCCGACACTTCTGTCACATGATGATGTGCTTGCTCCATATGAGAGGCATGTTCAATATTCTCGTTTGCTTGATGTAGGAGTAATTGAACAACTTGTTCCCTGTATTCTTGATTTTGAGAGGAACAAGTTGAAGCCTGTTTTTGAGCAATTTTTTGATTACAAACAAATCCCATTGACTGTGGCCGGCCATGGGAAATAATATTGCATGAGACCATTTTCAGCAGGCATTACTGACTAGAGGGCACTATGAAATGTAGTGATCCATGAACACCCCACCCTCTAATTTGAAAACCAGATGGGGCATTGGAAATTAACTGGCGAAATCTTCTTAGTGTGCCAAGGTATGAAAATTGAAGGGCTCTCTACTGCTTTTCAGCCTTCAGATATCGAGAGACTGATAGAGATGCCAAATCAATCTGACGTTGTAACCCTTCTATTATCATAAGATTATTTTCATATTCATCATAAGATAATACCTTATTCTTCATTTGACAAAGAGTTTTCCATATGTTGAGACGAATATCATGGATTCCATCTTCCGTCTACATCAATGGAATGTCATACTGAGAGTCAGCCAAAGGCCAAAACATGACTGGTACTTCACCTTTTGCTAGTTGTTTTCTCATGTCTATCATTTCATCTTTATCATTAAATGAAGATTCTTCTACCTGTTTTGACCAGAGTTGGTGTTTCCATGTTGCTTCATCAGATTCAACAAGATTGGTAGAGAAATCATTGATCAAACTAGAATATTCATGACTTAGGGGTGGTTCGGAGAGTGACCTACACCCTGGGATATCTTCTTATTGAGAAAGTATTTCACCTTCTAGCGATGAAGCAACAGACATGTCTAGATTCGCATTTGAAAGTGCCTCAAGATAAGAGGGATTTCTTGACACTACATTGTCCAGTGGAGCATTTTCCGAGCAATGTGCATCACTACTGCGGAGAGGACCTTCGTAGTGAAATTCATCATCACGGGGAGGACCACCATTATGGGTTACAACAAAAGATGAGATCTCTTGCTCCTTGGTCTTCTGACCACACAGAGGGTTCCTGTGGCTTTCATCTAAAGATGAAACTTCATGATTGACAGAATTGTCATGAAGCAAGCCTTCATGAGGATGTTTCTATTGAAGAACATTGGAATTAATGTTCCCATTATTGGGAAATGAGTGAGTAGAATCTTGAATTCCAATAGATAATTGTCTGAGGGATTTAATAACTCCAGCATTGAGCAAGGCCTTGTTACAAGTTGGACCTTGATCTCCTGACTGTGCTGGGTGGGTCTTTTTCTTAGACGCCTTCTTACTCACTTTGGAAACCACTTGTTGACAAAAGTGGCTGCTCTGAGCAGGTCTATTTTCCTGATCAGGAAAGATGTCCATGTTAGACTGACGGTCTCCCCTCAAATCTGGTGTATGTGCCTGACTTGGTTGTCCGTATGATATGGGGGAGTATTCTCCACAACCCTCTTGGACTGTAGCAGATTTGTGTGTCTGTTCCGAAGTGAATTGTTGACGTGTCACTCCACTGGTAGGGATATATTTATGTGTTTTTCCCTGAGATGTTGCTGAAGTTGTTATAATATCCTGGCAAGCAACCAGAATATGAGCAGGAATTTGCTTCTTCTCTTTCATCATTGATAAAATATGCTTGGTGACTTCAGCTACCGGAACGAGGATATATGTCCATTCCGTACTTGGAGTAGGTGTATGTGCCTGCTCCTGTCCTTCTTTTCCTATCAGTGAATCCTGACAGTACTCAAATGTGGGGACAGAGAGTTGAGTCTACCTCCTGTTTGTCGCCGGAGCTTTCTGACAGACTTCTCCATGTGCTACCAAGCAAGACTGTTGGTAGGCTTGATTAATACTAGCGGGTGTATGTGCCTGCTGATTTCACTTCGCCAAATGTTGTTGATGAGCTCCATCATATGTAGTCAAACGAGCATGCTGACTAACTAATGATGTATAAATAGGTGTATGTTCCTACCTATAGTACTCCACTGGAATTGCCTAGCGGGATTGGCATGATGCTACCGGACGAGTCTGCTGGACAGCGGAATTAAAACGGGCTGGTGTGTGTGCCTGCTCGTTGCTTTCCACCAAGTTAGGTTGGTGGGCTTCTCCGGAGATGGAAGAGATGAGAACCTGCTCACTGTTGACCGGATTCCGCCTATGGTGGTTCGTCTTGCCTTCTCGGGTTCGAGGAACCTGAGTCGAACGCCTGGAGTCGATACCGTTACCATTTTGAGGGCGCACTGCCGCATGAGTCTGGTGGCGATTGTTGGTGGGAGCCTTCATGAAGGACTCCTGTCTTCTTGAATTAAGGCCCTGAGGGACCTACTAATTCACTTCCTCAGAATAAGGGAGTGAATGGTAATTGCGTTCTATGGATAACGACCCGAAACGATAGTCAGCACCACCTATTTCTTGATCACTGGTCATCGTTGTTCGGATGACCGGTGTGAGTTGTTCGATTGGAGGGCTTGTCAGGCAGCCTCTAGAGTTGGGATGGTACCGTGTTGATGGAACTCTTTAACCAGCGTGTTTGATACCCAGCGTTGAAGACGCTGTGTAGGTGATATCGTCCTTAGAGCGGACGATGATCCAGCAGGATTAGCAGCAGTGGCATTTGTAGCAGTAGTATTTACAGGTGTGAACTTAAGAGCAGCCATTCTAGAAATACAGAAGATCTTGGAAAAGAGTGCATGTTTGATATAACAGATGTAATCAAGATAAATTCAGCTACTACATCATTTGGATGAGCACATATGTCAATGATTGTTTTTTTGGCCCTCTCATTGTGTTTTAAATAGACGCCTAACAAATAGGTAAAAGATCATTTTAACTTGGTTAAGGATTCAGGTCGGGTTCACCATTTTTTGTTTCTCTCGGAATTCGGGGATGACCTCCATGATGGGAGGTTCAAACATTCTAATCGGTTTTTAACGGGTTTGTTCGTATAACCGGAAACATCCAATGATTCCACATCCATTTGGACTTGCTTTCCAAAGGTAGGCACTCATTATTTTGTGGACTGATAAGGATTAGGGATTTGCATTGGTCGAGAGGATGGGAGGTCGAACTCATCACACCTTTTTGAGGGGAATTATTGTCTACTCCATGACTCTCTTTATAGATTTATGTTATGCTCGTGAATCCTTATTACATTACCATGTATAAAATGATCTTTTCCTTTATATTTGAAAATAAATGATCAAATATGTAGGAAATTTAGAGAATCTTTTATAAGTATTCGAGGTTCTTCATCGATAGATAATCATCTTTATTTATTAAAAATTCTTGGTCAATGGTATCCTTCTACATATTTATATAAAAGTCTCTTGGTCATTATGATGACCATGCTAGTTTCATAGCTAGTCAGTGGGGCAATTGATGTTTATTGTCATTCAGAAGGACATGGATTATTTCAAAGTTGGGATTGAACCTGTAGATGGGCTACCTGTGTATCCTTTGTTTTGGAAAAGGAATCAGAACCCACGTAGTTCGAGTAAGGGAGTATGATGTTTATGATTGATGGCTCAAAGAAGGATGTCATAATTACTTTTACCCTCTAAGCTCATGTGAGTCATGCTTAGTGTGAGAAACAAGAGGTATTGGCAAAAATTATACAATTGGGCCATGAAAGATGTAATCATAAGAAATGATGTGGGACTTATGTATGTATCACTGCCCAAAATAGATGATGATTAGGATTAACTTCAGATAAGAAATCCAGAAACAGGGTCCATAAAGGTATATGTGCTTCATGAAGATTTGAATACTCTAACTTGGGACTTACTCCTGGAAAGGAGGCCCAAAATTAGGAGAGGACTGATGATTGGGTTTTACTCCTGAGAAGGAATCCCAGATCAAGGGTAAATTAGGATTGATTAAGATAAATTAAGACTGGGGCTTACTCCTAAAAAGGAGGCCCATGTTAAAGGAATTATGACTGGGACTTATTCCTGAAAATGGAGGCCCAAGGTTGGATTCTCTCATCTTAAAGGATGAGGTTGAATGAATGAAATCTCAATCATTATTGACATAGTGATGTGTAAATCACTAAGTTTTGAGGGATATTCCACATAATTCATTTTAGATAAAGAAGTCAAATCAAGAAATCATTCCATCAATGGCTTTGATGAGTGTCTTGAAGACTAAATCTTCAATAGGAGAGGTGGAATGTCTTAAGAGGGGTAAAATGGGAAAGAAGGGCACCCAAAAAGGCAGGGGCGCGCAAGTCTTGGCAGGCGCACAGGTACTGCGTGGGCGCGCAGGTCTTGGTCGCGCAGGTATACCTGCGCGACACGTTGGGTACTTGCGCGGTGTTCAACCAGTAGGGTAATACTTGAGCGAATTTTGGTTAAGGCCTTTAGAATCCTCTTGAGGTTCTTCCAGAAGAGTGGCACACATGTTCTATTGAAGGAGTAAGGCGGCTGGCAGGTGTGGTCATTTCCCTTAAGGGATGGCCACCTAGGCACGCAAGTGTTGATGAGTTTAAACACTTAGTACTTCCTCCAACTCTTTAGATCTTCCGTTCTATGTATGAAATTACCTTAGAAGTGTTCTGGAAGCTTTGAGAAGAGACTAGGGCACCAGGAGCTCAAATCTGGGTTTCTGGAAAAAAACCCTCCCTCGAATGGGTGGCCCACAGGGTCTATTTATATGCAGGAGAATACCCTAGGCGGTTATCACATAGGTCGCGCAAATCACTTGCGTGACCATCATGTTTCGCACAAGTAAACTTGCGCGACAATGATAGAACTTGCGCGGAACATGTGCTCTTGATCCCTTGTTCATGCTTTTGTTGATTTTTGATGTTTTCTTCAAAGGATTAATTTATTTGTTCTAAGTCATTTCATTTCCATTCTTTTAGACAATGTGATGAAAATGAGTGTCAACATTAATATAATAAATCAATTTAATATATGGAATTATAAGTTAGAAACCATATAATTTATGTGTACAAAGGGTGTGTTACCATGGTAAACAATTAGTTATCTTAGTAGAATCCAAAATTGGTAAATCGGGGAAACCTTACGAATAAAAGGATTAACATGTTAAAACATGTTTCAAATTGAGTTTCTGAGGTTTGGATAAAAAAACCATCTACACTGAAATATTTCTATTTTTCGGTCCACTTTACATGATTAACATGTTCTCTCTTTATATTAAGGGGTTATAAATAAAATAATTAAATTCTCACCACTTATAAAAGGGGCTTGTCACCACCCCTTCAAGAAACATAAAAAAACTTATTTATCACCTAGACATATTCCAATTATCATTACATTATATATCAGTTTATTTTACTTTAACATATGGTCACAACATATCTTATTAAGACCACTATTTTTAAGGAGTCTTCCTAGGGAAAGCTTATGTTCTCTACATGAGTACTTTTTTCCTTACTTTTTTTTATTTCTTACCTTCCAAATATAATTATATAATTAAAATATAATGATAAAGATATTTTTTTATACTTAATTTTATTATACTAAAGTAAAATATTCTGACCACATTTCCCCTTTTCTATTTAGGAAAAAAACTTTCATTCATGGATTGTGAGGACTACTGCCTCCACAAGTAACGATTTATGTTTTTTCACCACCGCTTCTATTTTTTTATTATAAGGATAAAATTAAAGAATAAATGTGATATATACATAATATTAATTATATTGATTTTCATTTTTTACCCATTATATTCCCCTCTAATTATATGATAAATAAAAATGTTAATAGTACATTACGCGGACTACGACCTCCACAAAGTAACATATCTTGTTGTTCATCCACAATCATTTTTATTTTGTAATATATCTTAACATAGGACTAAGAATATTATTATAAATTTAAATAATATCATTATACTTTATTTATAATGATGTTATGATAAAATAAACCAATTTCTTAGTCATAATATTCCATTAATCATGATATATTGTTGTTTAGGTTGGTCTAACCACAAAATTGAAAGACACTATAATATAATATCATGGATGAATATGAAAACTTAAATATTTATAGTATATGATATAAAAAAGAAAATAATTATTTAATTTTTTCCTAAAAAGGAAAATCTAATATTAAACTCTTTAATTAAGATACCAATGCTCGTTTGATAAAAAGAATCAAAATATGCACATCGAACATTTCATCTTTAAGAATCATAACCAATTATCCAATAGAATGAAATTATAAAAAAATTAATAATTATAAATAATCAATTATAGAAAATTTTATAATCTAGGAACTATTAACATTGGGAGAATAATGCACACCAACATCTCTTTTACCAAAGTAGTTTAAAATAGTCAAGATTACTCAGAAATAATATTGAAAATGGATAAGAACTAAGGAATATACATATAGAATAATTCTTATTAATTAGGTTTATAAATTTTTATATATTTGAATAAAATTATATAATTGGTAATTATGATATTTATCTTTATGATACAGCCGTATAAAACACTTCCATGGCAGTCAAGAGTAACGATATAGAATTTGGGTACTCAATATCCTTCATTTGATTAATTAAATATCTTATTGAATTTATTTCCCATATGTACACTATATTTATAGATTTAAATTTTTAAATGGTGTTATCTATTATATATCTAGGTAAAAATATTTTTTAATTAAAATCCACTTCTATAATGGGATTTTATTTCACTTAAAAATGATAATTTTTTTAAAAAAAACACAAAACTATGAATTGTAAATAGATGATCACAAAATGATTTTATGAAATATATTTTGTGATTTGGTATAATTATCTTCTATATATAGAAAATATATTTCTATAATGGGGTTATGTTTCAAATTTCACCCTCTATTTTCTTCTATTATGTGATTATTTTTGGGTGATAAAGTTTTCAATGTAAATTGATTTAATTTATGTTGGAAAATCATTATGAAATGTTATAAAAATAACTTTTATTTACCTGTGTAATTTATTTAATTAAAGGTGAATTATTTTCCATTACATTTTTTTTATTAAAACAATTTATTATTTCTATTGGTTATTTATGAAAATTGAATGATTTTCATTTACTAATTCTATAAAACCCATTTTATTTCTATGGGTTTGTTATGATGCGATTATTGAAGGATTTTTTATTTTAACTCAAATGTATTGATGTTTATGAGTGGGGTCTTACATAACCCTCTTATTCATTGGTTAAACTTTTATATTTCTTGAGACATGTATATGGGGTCATAAATAAGCTTTTATAATGCATGGGTGACAGTGTGTGACTCCTGAAGGGGATGTTTCCACTGGAATAATTAAACTATCTCAAATGAATGGGTGAAAGTGTGTAACTCATTAAAGTAATGTTTTCTTATGATAATATTTTTTTATTAATTTTAAAATATGTTATGAATTTTTATCTTATGTTCCAATGATTCATGGTTTATTTTTAATTTTTTTAATCTATGTTATGACTGTTATGTTTCCTTGTTGATATTTTTTGGCTTTATGTTCTTAATCCCTATCATTTGAAGTTCACTTATGCTTTATAATTATCACTCATGTTGGTATGATACATCTCTTCTGATTAGTTTAATTTTATTATTAATGTAATCTCATCATTGATGAAATTTTTATTCATCCCTTTATAAGGATTTAAATTCACCCCTTAGGATTTCAATCCCTAGTTCATGAGGATGAGTTTTTTTAAAGGGGTGTTTAGATAATAATCTAGAATGGTGAAATTAATTATAAAATATTTTAAGAATTATAAAATTAGATTATTTTTTAGCTTGTATTTAAATTCATTGAACTCATTAGTCCCTTTTATATTATTAATATTATTTTTGAAATGTAATGTTTATACCACCCAAATAATGAAATATAATGGCATATTTATCTTGGATATATTTATAAAATTCCAAAAATATATTTATATAGAATTAATAATTTTTGAAATATAATGTTTAATTATTAAATATATTCTTAACACCATCCATATAACGTGGTAATGAAAAATGAAATCTTCATTAATGGAGGCGGTAGTCCACATGAAAGTAGGGCGATATTTTCATTTCACAATAGATGAGAGTGATATATATAATGTTTTTTTAATCAATATAAAATATTTTCAATATAATAATGGTACTGATTTAATTTCATTATTATGATTATAATTTATTTATAGAATAAAGATAGGTTAGAACAGGTTATGGAGTGGATAATACTCATATTGAGGACATGATTCATCACTTAGAGTAATTCTTATAAATGGAGGACTTGGGATTACTTATTGTGACTAATGGTTGGTAAAAATGGAAACATTTTATTGGATAAGTAAAATGAGTAGGGATTTAACTATAATTAAGAGAAATATATTTTTGAAGAGAGAGGATGTGAGCACATTTTTAGGTAAAAATGAGGGATATATCATTGGAATATAAAGTTTGTTGATGGGTAAAGATGGAACAACCTGGGAAGTAGGTGGGTTAGTTGAATAATTTTTTCGGAGACATGTGGTTATGAATTTATAACTTAATAATGGTATTCTAGAATGTATATATGTCATTTTGATTTTGTAAAATTAGATCTTGGAAAGATTACCACTTTTAAAAACTTTTAACTTGTTTAGTTTTTTTCATGGTAAATATTTGTTATCCAAAAGTTATAGATACCCAACCTCACCAGATTTTTATGTTCCAATTTCAAATTTTTATTCTATTTAGTTTTATTAAATTTCAAAATTTAATAATTTTAACATTTTAATAAATACAATAATTTTTATAGATAAATTTATTTGATAGAAAAATGTCTTTTAAAACAAAAAGAGTTCTTAATATTATTTTATAAAAATAAATAATTTAAATGAGTGTTCAAATAATTATTATAATTTAGTAAATACATTTGGTTAATCATTTAATATAAACTAATATAATTTTTTAAAAAATACACAAAACTATAAATATAGTTCTTTGAAAAATTTCATTTTTTAATATTAAATTATTCTATCCTTAATCTAATAAAATTAATTATTAATATTTTAAACATTCAGTTTTATCAATCCATTGGTACAAATTTTCTATTTTTAATTCTTTAAATACATAAAATGATTCTTTAATAATAATAATAATAACAATAATAATAATATGTAACACATAAAAATATATTTATATAATAATATATTTTAATTAAATATCTTGATTTTATTGTGAATTATATTATTTTAAACTATACAACATACCCATTAGAAATTCCCAATGATCATATATATTCGACAACCATATTTATAACAGTTATATATTTAATGACTATATAACCATTGACCATATATATAAGGGTTCTATTTCATTCCCAATATATATCCTTTCATATATTACTAACACCATTCATTCTGTTTATGTCTCTCTCAATATCATTAATTGACCCAGAGGGTTCCTCTTTTCTAACTGAATGTTGAGCCATGAAAGCTCCGAGACCACATATAATAGTCTAGGTGTTGTAGATAAGTGTTGAGAAGACATAATATAAAAAGTAAACCCTTTTACTAATGTAGCTATATGCACACACCCATATGTCTACATGAAATATTGCATAGGAATAATAAAAATATAGTAAAATATATAGTAAAACATGAATAAAATTACCTCTAGGAAATATATTAAAGTACAATATAATAAAATAAAAGTGTAAAAGGAAAAAATACACCAAAAACCTCAGATTAAGTCCCATCCTGATAACAACTAGAAATAAAGAATGTCGGGGGAGCCCAACTCTTAATCTCTAATCTAAACCACTATACATAGGAAATACACCCATGTGTGAATATGATCAACTAAAGTAACCACTAATTTGTCCATTATCTGCATAAGTCATAAAAAATGTGGTAAAATCCAAGATAGTGTGAGTATATATATACCCAATAGAATACTCTGATGACAGAAAGGGAGTGATATAATGATAAAATAATCACAGCCAGCTCAAGACAAATAAAGAGAGAAATAAAACCTAACAAAAACACACACACACACACACAGATATATATATATATATATATATACTCAAAAAGATTCATATATAAGAGAGAAAGGAGATCTCCATCTCACATCACAACTAAATTTGATGAGTCAGCCTGGAGCTCTAATTAGACAACACCAATTCCCAACATCAAACATAAATTCTAAAGAATATATATGGTGGGGGCTTCCCATCACCACTTCACTCCGTAGACATGGGATACACAACACCTATGGATGACCCACACACTTCTAGAGCGCATATAATGGGGAGTACCACTCGGTAGATTAATGACCCATACCTAGTGTTTGGTAGTACCATCTCTTAAGGCTTAATGGATATGGGGAACCTATACATTGGTGTGACAAAAGAGTACTAATCTAGAGTTTCTCTAATAGTATGGGGAACCTTTACCCTAGTGTGACAGAGGAGTACTAACCCCAAAATCTCTCTCATGATCCTTCCTTAATCACTATAAACATAAAGAATCACCTACAGAATATTCATGCTTAAATAATCTCTCAACATATATCATATTCCAAAATTATGTAAAAAATTGCATTCAACCTGGAAAACTAATTAGGATAGGCTACTCATAGGAGAAGATTTGTGTCCATGTGAATGACATATAAGAAAAGGATGTTATAGAGAAAACTATATGGTGTGAATTGGGGGTCACAAAGTGTGTGACCTCACATAGCCTCCTGGACATTTCCATTATAGCATAAGGATTGGATACCCATATTCTAGTTATGATGTATAAGGATACTACACAGTGGGAATGAACACCTAAGGCTTACCCGTGTGCTCCATGCAATGTCTGTGTACTTTGGGTTGTGCAAGTGTACCTGGCAATATACCTGGTCATGCTCGGGTATGGGCCAAAACCATGTACAACTATATTAAATTGATTGCCCCCCACATGGGGTCCTTACCATGTGTAGCTGGCACATAGCTTATCCACCCAATGAGGGTCAAATAGCACATTGTCCCAACCACACAAGGTGTGATATAATTATATTCCACAAAATCCAAGCTGCCAAAGCTATGTTGGGCTAAATGGTGTGTGCTCATAGAATACATGTCATATAGATAGGTTTTCCACAAAAAACCCCTGATAATTATTTGGTTATCTAGTTATATAATCTTCTACATTATTTCAACCATTTACCTATTGAAAATCACATCTGTCAAAGTTTAGGTCATTGTACATTGATTTCATAGAATCTGGTGGTTGGAAATCATAATTCAGTCACCCATATGATGCTCATAGTGCCTTAAAATACATCTCATCACCCATAATAATTTGTGGATACAGAATCCAAAAATAATCAACTAGAATCCATCTTGTTCCATTTTAAGAACACCGATACATTCATTGTTCTTTAAACTGTCACAAATCTGGGGTTCCAATCATAGTTGAACTCGTTGTGGAAATATCAAACCATAAACCCATTGTCCAACGATGAAGAATGTGAATAATGTGTGTGTGGGGGGGGGGGTAGAAGTACAATAAAAATGGTTAAAATATCACATAATATGTTTTCTTGACCAATAATTATAAATTAGGGGAAACAAGGGTAAATAGAATAAAAAATAAGAACAATTGATATAAATAAATTAAAAAGGGTCATTGGAAAAACATGTGATCACATAATCAAAAGACCTTAGATAATCCATGCTCAATAATTTAATCAAAAGTTATTAATCCAAAATTTATGTATCCTATATCGATATGGGATTGATCATCAATGAAGAACATATTCACCAACAATGGATAAGTCATCTTGCATTCATTTCCTCTTAATCCATGTTGATCCATTCAACTGAATCCCTATGATCTTGACCCAAGAACGAAGAATGTCATACTATCCCATACAATACTCCAGGGTTATAAGAATAACCCTAGATAATTTCCATAACAAAATATTTATATATAAAATTAGGTTTTTGTGTATTAAATAAATAAATAAACAAAATAAATTAATTAATCTACTTAACATACCACCAATGACTACCTCATTCAAACATATAGAGCTGAAAAAATTTTGGTTGCACCTAGGGTAAACCCCAAATTTTGAAATCAAATATGGTCTCATATTTCTAATTTGAGAATCTATTAAAGATATATTCTGTTATTTCTAAAAAACATCACATGCGTGATATTAATATATTTAACATATTTTTATAATATCAAATCCGGCCTCATTGGGCATCAAAATATAACACTATCTTAGTGTCTGGATTTGAAATTATTCCATAATATATTTCAATGTCTTATAAGTAAAAAATATTTTTGTAATATTCTACCCTCCTTCATGTAATTTCTCCTCTAAAATGAAAATCAAAAAAATGTGGGGATACAAAGCTCTCATATGGATCTCCCACACCCCAGAGCTCTTTTGTATGTTTCTATGCTACCATAACACATGAAAAAAGGGAATGGTATATCCTTATCGGATCCTCTTTTTATGATCCATGATTCCCATTGGGTACTCCGTGAAGGTGGATCCATCCTTGTTGTTTATATCTCCCCATTCAATAACATGCATCAGATCATGCACTTATATCTTTAGTTGTGACACATGGAAGACATCATGCATCCACTACAACTACGGGGGTAAGGCTAGGTAGTAAGAAAACATGGAAACCCTCTAAAATATCTTCAATGGCCTAATGATCTTCAGGGATAACTCCCCACATTCGAATCTCCACAATCCTCATCATGGGAAGACTCTTAGAAAAATATTTTCTCCCTTCTTGAACTCCAAGGGAATTGATGCCGACTTGTGTAATATTTCCATTGTCTCTTGGATTTCCACATATACTCATGGATCACATGAAC
This sequence comes from Viscum album, assembly GCA_963277665.1. Classification (NCBI taxonomy): domain Eukaryota; kingdom Viridiplantae; phylum Streptophyta; class Magnoliopsida; order Santalales; family Viscaceae; genus Viscum; species Viscum album. The sequence continues at coordinate 1,889,292,080 of OY728152.1, forward strand.
ATTTTCTATCATCCCCTAAACATTATTTGGCCGGAAAATATATCACTACATAATTTTAGTCCATCATATGTGTCAAATTCATGGTCTCCCATATAAGCACAATAATGGTTTCATTTAGATTGTAGAGTGATATATGTTATTATATGCATGATATGATTGTGTAAAGTGATCCTCATTGCTCTTATTGAAGTATAAAACACAAGACCTCCACCTGTCCTCCAATACCTAGAAATTCCACTCAGTTTTCCCATCAGTATGGGGGTGGAAAGGCATATTTATCCCTAAATAGGTCCAAAATTTCTCTTTTAGGATTATCCATAACCATTATGTAAACCACACATCATGTCCAGATAAATTCATCAAGGTTACCCCACAGAGTAGGATGATATCACGTACATAAAACATCCCAAAAATGTCTACCAAACAATGCTCCTTGAGAGCAAAGATATGCACTGACTAGGTAAGGTAGTGAAATATCACCCAGATGGAATCATATCCTCAACTTATATGTGGAAGACCTATAAATTATTCTAATGGATATTATGTCCCATTTAAACATTATGATCTCTAGAGGCTGTAATAAAACCATAAAAACCAGGTTCATAACCTTCACTTACTGATATGTGAGACATCGGGAGATGAACTCAGCTACACTCTACCTCATGTCAGTCTAACAGAACTACCACTGAAGGTCTTCTCACATCATTCCCACTTCAATTTTTACAAGAAAAAGAGAATTTTGAATCTCCCTCATCACCTCCTCTTGTATCATGGATTGAACCACCATCCTTCCATATAATACAATTACATGATCCCCACCTTAAAATAATCAATCTAGTGAATCAGTTGAGGATTACTAGTTACGAAGAGCATCGTAGTCGGTGTCTAAAAAATAGGACCCCCTCACACATTTAAGGAGAAGAGGAGTCACCAACATTGATTGAAGAAAATATTACCTATTGACCAATTCCATTTTTATCCATAAAGAAGCCAACTACTTAAATTCCCCTTCCATTAACTATGTTTGAGACTTCATTCTAAGGGAATCTGCCACCACATTTCCCTTCACAGGGGTACAGACTATCACGAAGACATATTCCTGTGGGAACTCCAATTGACACCTATATCTTAGGTTAATATATCCCTATGTGAAGATGTACCTTCTATTTTGATGGTCTGTGTAAATAAAATATTTCTCACTGATAATATAGTGTCGCTACATATTTATAGAGAAGACTATTGTTTCCAAATCTAGGTCATGAGTCACATAGTTCTGCTCATGGGGTATCAACTACCTCAATCCATATTAGATCACTACCTACCTTTACATAAATATATAACTATGATCATATTTAAAATCATAAAAAACACTATATACTTCATCGTATCTTCCAGTAGTCTCAATATAAGTGCATTATTCAAACTCATCGTAAATTATTTGAATCCTACGTAACACTACTTGGTCTAAGTAAGTGGATTCCCTTACCACATCAGGGTTGTCAAAGGGGATACTACTCTATAAGATTCAGGAATAAAAATGTTGCAGTACCATGTCAAAACAATAAATCGCTACACCACTATCATGTTGTTGTGTGGCTCCTAGGAATTAAAAACATCAACCTTTATTGGGTTCACATATTATCCTTGTTGAAAAGTGGCATGTCCCAATAATTGAACCTTATATATCAAAAATTCGATCTTTGAGAGAATTCCATAAATCTAGTACTTTTGGAGTAAGTATAGGACCATCATCTAATTCTATGAATGCACCTCATCTGACACAAAGTAATTTAGTATATCATCAATGAATTCAATCAAAAATCGTTCCACATATAACAAAAAGATCTTATTCATAACATACATAAACATAGTAGGGGAATTCATCACAAAAAAAGGAATCAACAGGAACTCACAGTGTCCGTAGAGAATTGGAATACCATCTTCCGAATACAAGCCATACGAACCCATAAAAATGGGCAGGAAAACATGAGAACGATTTTTAAGAACCAAATCACACCTTTCGACTGGTGAAAGAGGTATTGAATCATTTAAAATGGGTACTTGTTATTTAACATTACCTGGATTATGATATTATAATCAATACAATTTCTCAAGCTCCCATATTACATTTTTTCACACAAAAAATATAGTTTCCATGAGGGAAAACATGGTCTAATAAATCCATTTTCACGAAGGTCATCCTACTACTCTCTCAACTCATGGAGCATAACAGGGGACATCTGATATGCCTCTAAAGATATTAGTGTGGTCCCAGGGAGTATTAAAATATAAAATTCAATATTCAATCATGAAGGAAGTCCTAGAATACCCTAGAGGAATTCATTCATAAATTCTTCCTCTACAGAAGGAATACATATGCATGAAGTGGTTACTACGCCAAGGGATAAAATTTCAAACTGATGGGTGAAGGGTTGTAGCCTCCTAATCACAATTCCCAATCACTCAGACAGAAGATTTATCTCACTCATAAAGGATAATCGCATCCAATTATTCCATTGGAATATAATATATCTATGTTATTTTTAAATATAGTCTCAAAACATGGAAATCTATTCTATACCCATGATGACGTCATATGGTTTTATAATGATGAAAAAGAGGTCACATGAGAAAATCTATCCATTGAGTGACATCTCACACTACCAGAATATAATAGATATAAAAAAATCTCTCACTGTAAGAACCTATACCCATATCTTCTGGGATAATGTATCATATGGAATCTCCAACTCTCACAATAGAAAAAAAGTTAGAAAGGACTGAATTTCACCAATGTATAGTAGTAATGAGGGAAGAATATAATAAAAAAATATTGTAACTTAGATAATATCATGTATAAACTAGTAATATCCTTATATGGCCAGTAACTTCCAATAACCCTGATGGCCATTTCCCTAATCCTAAAATGTGACACTTAGTGGTAGTGGTGTTAGAATCATGTAGTGACATCTTCTACCAACTGATCCTATATCTGATGTTTCTCTTGTAACTCTTATTGCACCACTTCCCTTGGGATTCCTTAGCCATGTTTGAGAGATCATTGATCATGATGATTCCTCTTCTATTGGGGTATATGCATTATTTTTGTACACCTATAAATGATAATTTTTGGGAAATTACAATCCATGTGACCATTTTCAATATAAGAATAACATCACACTTCTATGGGATGAAAGGATCATTTAAATGATCCCAACACTACAATCCCACATGATTGTGTCTAGGAATGAGCATGCCTCCTCCCCCAATACCTCAATTTTTGATTCATGTTAGATAATGAATATGAATTATCCCTATGATACAAACTACTAGCATCAACCATAAAATGAATCTCTTCCATTAATCACTCTAAAAAGTGAAATCTCTATCACTCCAACATAGGAAGGGATACAAATGGATACAATGATGAGTTGGATGTATTTATGGATCCCCCTATAAAAATTCCACAACCAAAATAATCCTCCTCACACCATATCAAGGAAGTATCATATTAGGTCAGTGAAACTCACGAATTACTTAGATATTGTCACATCACCTTACTGTAGATCAATAAACTCCTGGATTTGAACTATGTATAGGGAAATGGGTAATAATAATCATCAAATAGCTACTAGAAGTCAGAAAATTACAGTATTATATCATCATGGGTATGCATACCAAGACTACACTAACTCCTAGCTAAACCATGGAATGAACTGAATGCAAGTGAAACCATATAATCTATCAAGGCCTGAACCTTCCCAAATACTCAAACCTCTAGCTCAATCTAATCCTTAGATTCCTTGAGATATGGCTGTCTATGGAACCTTAGTAGTCTATGATGATGGAACTCATGTAGAAAAATCATCTTGTGTGCATCCTCTGCCTAACCTAATGGTACTATCTGATGCATGACAGGTAGGGGTACTACTTCCTACACACATAGAATAAACACCTCATGTGATTCCCCCTGAACTATGACCTCATCATTCATTAAACCATCATCAAAACATTGAATCAGTGACATGGATATCTATCTTCATAGATTCATCCTAAAAGTGATAAATATATACCATGGTATTATGGACATATATATAAGGGAATATGACTCAATAAGGATAGTCAAATGAATCAATCCTATATGAAAAATTTACCATTGTTACCTATAAACAATGTCCCTTATATTAAGATGATAAGTAGTTAATTAGAGTCATAGTGCATGAATAAGTTTGGAACCACACCAACATATTGTTCCCTGGTCTAAAAGGCTCACCCGAGATACTCTAACACTTTTTCCCCAAGTCCCTATTATTACTCATAAGAAGTGAACTCAAAACACCATCCCAAGGAATGAACTTCATCAATACCACTCTTTTATGACTCGACCCACCCGGGCCCTCTTGGATGGAATATGGATGAGACTCACAAACCCCATGATCGACTACAATTGCCTATGGTCTAGCAATATGTACCGAGATGGGATAAAATAAAATGGGTTGAATTTTCTAAATTTCCTTGTACAAACATACACATCTATATCAATGTAATTGTATAGAGGAATAATAAATAAGATATAACATCTAGAAAAACAAATCATGCTATATATTCTAGAAAATATATCTGAGTACGGAAGAAAAAAACCAAAATTAAAGGGGAGAAATACATGCCCCACTAGATATAAAGTCCCAACCTGAAAATAACTGAAAATAAATAAATTTGTGAGATCCCGACTCTTGATCTCTAATATTGGCCACTGTATGCGATCAATGTACCCATGTATCACAATGCGATACCAAAGTTACCACCAATCATGCATCATCTTCATAAGACATGACACCTGTGGGAAAACAATATTCATGGGTGGGTAATAACATACACAATAAAAAACCTCAAGTAACAAAACAGAATGATAGAAGGACCCAAAAATATTATTTCTCTCAACCCAAATCTAGAGGTATACTATTCCCAATATACATACACACAAAAATTCTCATAATGAAACCGAGATGATAGATACAGGGGATATCCATCTCCTAACCCAGCTAAAGTTGATGAGTTATCCTATATATCAAATATTCCATCACTTCTTCCTCACAAAAATTCTACCTCATTAGAATATGTGTCGTAGGTCCCACTCCTCACAACTACACTCCATAGTTGAGTGATCCACAACACCCATAGAGGACCCTGATGCTGTCGAAGCTCAAATATGGGAGAGTACCACTCCATATACATAGGAACCACACCCAATGTAGGAGATTAATTTCTTTATCTATATAAATAATATGAGGCACCCACGACTTGGTGTGACATTATAGTAATTATCCTGACATCTCTTCGATAGTATAGGGAAATCATGCCCTAGTGTGATAGGGGAGGGCTAAACTTGAAATCTCGTTGATAATCCTACCATGATTACTACCATAATCAAGTGTTTCATAAAGAAGTATCATTATTATAACATCTACCATCATATATAATCTATAACAAAAAAGGTCACCAATATGTTAAATATGAAAAAATACTAAGGATTGGCTATCAGTGGGAAAAACTTCATGTTAAAATGAAGGAGATACGATAAAAGAAAATTACTATGAAAACTACATGTTGTATACATGGGGTTATAAAGCACGTTACCTCGCCTATTCTCATAGCAATCACCTTTCTAACACATATTGTGTAACCTTTATGTTCCCCAAAACCCTATCCAGCGCTGCTAGGTGGGGCTACAAGGAATGTATTCTTAGACTACCTATTGTGTAGTGATTTTTCAAATAGAAACTCGTGTTCTTCACATGGTTAACCATATGCCACCTCTACAACAAAATTTAAACCATTTAATACCATAAAACCAATTCCTTAAATGGTTAGGTTTTTGTCTATAAATTTCCCACCATCTGGTGGCTAGAAATCATAATTCATATACCTTCTTAATGCATTCAGTGACACCCAACATGTCTCACCACCCATCACCATTATTGGATCCTAAATCCACAAAGAATCACATAAAATGCTTTGAATATATCTAAAAAACAAAAATCTGTTTCTCATTTACCAAAACCCCACATAATTGGGGGTCTAATTTCACTTGAACCAGCCCTCGTAATGTTATTTGCGACCCCATGGTCCAACAACAACAAAAAAAATTAATGGGTGGGGGATGAATAAGAATAATGGTGTGAACATCCTTGGATAATAATTCTTTTCCAATTATCATAATCCAGGGAAAACTGGGACGACTATAATGTAAAAACAAGAATAACTGATATAATCAAATTAGACAGGCTTATGTGAAGAACATGTGATCAGAACATCAATAATAGATAGATAATCCAGGCTCAATATTTTAATAAAAAGGGATAAATACAGAATGTATGGGTCCTAACAAAATTTGGGATCTATCATTGGGGAGAAACACATTCTCCAGTGTAACACCCCATGCTTCAATGCTATATTTCTCTTTGAATAATACTATAACTTATGTTGTACGCATCTCTGAGTTCTATCACACCATGACCAATCAAACTAGTCATTTAAAAAGATTTCATGAATATTAATACCCAATTTTTGAAATTTAATAAATTTTATTTTTCAAAATGGAATTCAATTTTTGATTCATAATATCAAAATTAGTTTCTGGTGAATTTTTTCTATCTTTCTGAAAACATTTATTTTTTGATGAATAGTGAAAAACATTGCATTATTGTTTAAAACCGAATTTTTATTTAAGTAATTATTTTTAAATTTAAATTTATCTTAATGTCAAAATATGTACAGAATACTTATATTAGTCAATTTTAATTTGTTGGAGTCATTTTATAAAAATATTTGAAATATAAATTTTTTTTGAACTTTATAATGTCTTTTATGTAGCTTCTAGGAACATTTTCAAATTTGCATAAAACATAATTATCCCACTTTTATGAATTGAATTTCAAAAATATGAAAGATACGGTTTTCATCAGTTTCTAAAATTTTGTTCAATATGATGAAAATAAGTTTTTGTGAATTGTAAATTTTGAATTTTATTTACCATGGTTAAAAGTAAATACGATAATTAAAGGTAAAAGTACCATTATAATTACCCCAAAAAATTTCCTAATTCTATTAGATATGTCACTTTTCTACCAAAATCAACCATTGGAAAAAAATAAGATCCTTTTTATCCATTTGGATTAGATTAGAATACTGATTATATTTTATTTAAAGAAGAGTTAAAAGTGTTAAATTCATGTTTTATTAACTAAACAATTTCTAACATAGGGTTATACATAACATAAATTAGAATATAAATATTCATTATAAATATAAAGATATTTCCCAAATTAGGGTATTTTATTTATAATTTTTAGATATTAAATAATAAAATTAATTTATGACACAATGATGATGCAATAAATACCTTAATAATGAAAGGGTACTTTACCTTATCAAAAATTCACATGGACAAACCCATTTTACACAGTCAACCCCTGCACAAATATCCTAAAAACTACCTCAATTCAACCTAGAGGCCTTATGTTGGTCATAAAGCCAACCTATGGAGGCCTTTTATTCAAATAAAAAAAAGCACCTGAAGAAGAGGTAATTATTTTATCACCTATTTCAATGTTATTTTCTTCATCCACTTCCTATTTTGTCGTTGATTACCTACTAAAATGATAAATCCACTACCTTCTACATACTCAGATTTTATTATAAATTTGGTATTACCATATTCATTATTCTATCCATCCTATGAATGAAAAAGTCACCATACGTGCGTACGTATAGCTTACCATCTCCATGTCATTGTGTAGTTTGTTATTCAGAACTTCATTATTTGTATGAGTATAATAATGAGTAAAATTGATGTAAATAATAAATATAAAATTTTAATGATATGTATATATAATATACCATCCAATAACTTATGATTTCACCATCAGTGGACTGATATTGTCGCACGTGCATATGTACAGCTTACTATCTCCATGACTTGATAAGATTTCGTTCCTCCTCGTTACCATTCAAGAATAATTTTCCTTTATAGATTAAAATAAAAGTTTAATAAAATAATATAATATTATATAGGAACCAAATGCATTCTATCCATAACAAAAATGACGTACGTAAAAAAAATTATGTAAAACAAATTAGTTTACACCCGAAAAATGATAATATAGAAATATTATTAACAAATATATATTAGACGATCATATATGATGTCAAATTTATGTATGTGGTTCTTCTATAATTTAATAACAATTATTTAACCATTATAAAATAGTTTAATCTAACATTGACTAAGGAAAAATACAAATTACTGGTTACATTTTCAATCATTTTATTATCTAAGGTTTTTTATACGTAATTATCAGCTGGGACTTATTTATCATCCCTATTCATGTATCTTAAAAATGAATTTAAAAAAAATTACTATTTCCAAGATATGGGTAAATGTAATTTATACCATTGTTTTACTTTTTATATATTTTTTTAAAGTAATATTTCCATCATTTTTCAAACAAGGTACATTATGTCCTTTTCAAAAAATTAAGGAATGAATGTTTTTTATCTTATATGGATGGTGGTGCTATTTTATGCTTTTATAACACCTTCAAAGCTTTCCTTACAGGATTATATGAATTTTTTTTCAAAATAAATTTCTTCTTTTATAATAATGAAACATTTAAATGATTTCATAGTGGAAAGAGATATTTCTATAAATAGTTTTTTTATTTTTTTAATCTATGTCAACATCTATTATTGGATTTTATGTTTAATTTATATTGATTTTTTATGATACAATATTCCATATTGTAATGATATATTTATGATATGTTTGACTATTGATGTGTTATTTTTATGTCATTCATGGTTTATGGTTAAAGTATTAGCATTTCATATGTTAGTTTAATAGGAATGTTTTTGTTATGTTTCACCCTTTTCCTACGAGGAATGCATTGGACATAGTAATTGATGGGCGAGGCCCACTATAGCCTGTCGATGAATTAGTAGGTCTTCTAAGACAAACTAGTGTATTGGAATAAGGCCTTGATAATATTCTTATTTTTATTCTTGGCACGAGTCCTTGACTATGTGGTTATGATGTCTGGCATTATGCATTCCATTATTACAAGATTTGATATTGAAAGTACATGTGATTATTCGACAAGTAGAATATCCACGTGAATAATTAAATATCCTTTTTTATTTATCTTTTCCATATTATTCTCCTGTTTAATTTTAAAAGGATTTTGTTTTAGTTTTATAAATTTTCCTAAATGATTTTGATTATTTATGTTAGTTTCTGCTATATTGTTATCCTTATTGAGCATATAAGATCACCCTTTCTTATGTTTTATTGTTCCTATGATGAGAATAAGTATATTATGACTGACCTATAGGGATAGGATAATGGATATGAGTGTGTTCAAAGTAGACACAATGTTCTTTGATATCATTTAATAATGTAATGTAAAACTTATGAATTTATCTAGTACATCTAATGGTACTAAACTAATCATCCTTTTGGGGCTTGATCTCTTTTGATCATGCTAATGTTTTGTAAAAATGCACCGAATCTGGGTAACTGGGGTTAAGGCATTATAGTTGGTATTATAAGTAGTTTAGTTTAAACCATGTAAAATTATTTAGAAAAAACTCTGATTAGAGACCATTACCCTAAGATGGAATTTGAGGATTAGTATAGAAGAACATCCAATATTTTGGGTAATGTAGATATTTTTTGGTTTTTCTATCAAATATATCCATGTATGAATAGTACAAGTGCACGTGGTTCTAGAATAGATGTACCTATGAGTGAAAACTCTAACAAGGTGTTTCAGGCTAGACCTTGGGTATCCTGGTATAGGACAATGGGCCTTACTGTGCACATGATTTGACACTCCCAGGGGATATGCTTAGGATAATTCACATTTTCTTTATAAAAAATTATAAACTATTTATGAATATATAATTCCTCAAAGAATTTTTTTTTATGATTATGGATTATATGTAAAAAAAATTCAATTTATGTTTTTTATTTTATAGGTTTGGAATTATGCATTACGATTCATAAACTAATTTAATGTATGCCACAATTTAGATATAGTGCCTAGTGAATGGAATGAACACCGTATCAACGTACATAATACATGTAAGTATTTATTTCCTATTAAAGATAATTATAGTGGAGTTAGTTATGCAACTGGTGATGAATATCTTATAACCATACTGGGAAAACTCACTTAGGTTATGAATAATAACCTTACCCATATGGAGAACCCTATTCCATAATTTGGAGGATCAATTTTAGACTTATTCATGAGGATGAAACAACCAACATTCAATGGGAATAAAAATCCATTTTTTAGTTGAGAAATGTATAAGTTCCTTAGAAAAAATATTTCATGATTTGGGGAGTAGCGAAAGGGAAAAATATTTCTTGGAAGTTTATTGCCTCTCAGGAGTTGCATATCAATGGTGGTCATTAATTCAGAGCACAAATGATGAAGAAGACATATCAAATATGGAATGGTGGGAGTTTAAAGATATTATATTAGAAAAAATACTTTCCTCATAACCATCAAGCGGATATTGAAAGGTAATTTCTATGTCTAAGGGAAAAGGAGGATAAGCTCGTCAAAGTGTATGAGGTGAACTTTTCATGTTATAAAAGCATGTTTCAGATTATATATCTAACCCAGGAAGTAGTAATGATCAATTATTTGATGGGTTAAAAGAATTTATCCATCGAGTATTAGTCTCACAATTCTTTTTATTTTACGAAGATGTAGTCTCACGTTCAATCAAGTTAGAAAAGGAATTCTCTATGTCTTATAAATTTAAAGTGAAGGAAGAGGAGAAGATATTTGTTGAAAAATATGAAATGGAATTAAGGGGAAGAATGAAAAATTTTACTTTCCATTCGGTAGTAATTTTTATATTAAACACTCTAGTACATTCATTAAGGGGATGGGAGTTTGTTACATGTTTGGAGAGAAATTCCACCAAACTCTAGATTACAAGGGGAAGAAAGAGGATTTTGATGTTCAATTATAAAAGTTTAAGGAAATGTGGAATTATTAAAATTAATGTCCTAAGAGTCATAGATACTTACCTCATAAAATAACAAGGGAGAAAGGCCAAGCTTATAGGATCCAAACTGCTGAATTTTATGTTCTTAATGATGTGGTGGACAGTACTTTAATAATTTCCCCAAAATTATCCAATGTATTATTTGATTTTTGATCAATGAATTCTTTCATATCTTCCCAGTTTTCATTGAAAAATATATGTTTCCCATTTGATATAACATGAGATTTTTCAGTGAAAACTCCTAAGGAATATCATAAAAAGAAATTTTTGTCATTCAGTGACCATTATGGATCATAAATTATTTTTATCCACTAACCATATTGTCATACTCATTATTTAATTTGATATAATCCTTATTATGGATTGGCTTTCAGGCCATGATGTGAAAATTTATTATAAAAAAAAGTTACTATCTTTTATGATGATAATGAATCCCTTATCTTTAGAGAAGAAGTATCACCATATAATTCTCATCTAGATCCACACCTTGTAGCTCCACTAGATTAAATTATTGGGGAGGAAGGGAGTGAAGTAACTATGACTGAGGAAAGGAATGGTAAAATAGAGGATGTACCTATTGTAAAAAAATATGTTGATGTGTTTCTAGAGGATTTACCTGGACATCCTCTAGAATAAAAAATTGAGTAATCCATTGACTTAATTCATGGTTCACAGCCCATATCGAGGACCCCTTATAGAAAGTCCAGATTAGAATTAGTGGAACTAAAGAAACAACTAGAGGAACTGAGTAATAAATGATTTATTCACCACAACATTTCTCAATGGGGAGCCCCTATTTTTTTGTTATGGGGAAAGACGGATCTATAATGTTGTGCATTGACTATAGGGAGATCCTTGATATAACAAAAAATAACAAGTATCCCCTACCTCACATTGATGATTTATTTGATCAACTTTTTGGAGATCAATATTTTTCAAATATTGACCTTCGATCTGAATATCATCATTTGTGCATGAAGAAGGAAGACATTCTTCAGAAGACATTTCAATACATGTATAGGAATTATGATTTTATATTAATTCCTTTTAGACTGACTAATGGACCCTCCATTTTCATGGATCTAATGAATAGAGTTTTCAAGAAATATCTTGATGAATTTTTAGTGGTATTTGTTGATGACATCTTAGTATACTCCAAAAGAGACGAAGATCATGAAAATCACTTATGCACTATTCTCAAAACCATTTGAAGAAATGAATTATATTGGAATTTCAAAAAGTTTGAATTCTGGATTCATGAGATTTATTTTCTTATCCCTATTTTCTCTATGGATGGAATCTATGTTGATCTTTCAAATTCATGGGAAATCCATGAATTTTTAGCACCGATGAGTGTAACTGAGTTACAAAGTTTTATTGGTTAAGCATGTTACTATCAGCATTTCCGTCCAGAATTTTTCCCGATTGGCTAACCCTTTAACCAAGATCACACATAAAGGGGATAAAATTTTGGACAAAAGTGTGTAAATAATGTTTTGGTGAATTGAATATGAGATTATTCAATGATTCTATCTTGACTCTATCATCAAGGTATGATGGGTTTGTTATTTATAGATATGCTTTAATGAAATGACTTGGTTGTGTCCTTATGTAGAATAATAGAGTTATTTCCCATGCATCATGACAGCCAATAATTCCTGAAAAAACTCTCCAACTCATGATCTTCAGTTAGCAACTGTAATCTTTTCTCTGAAGATATGGAGACATTATATCTATGATAAAAAATATGAGATATATACTGATCACAAGAGTTTGAAATATATTTTCTCACATAAATAACTCAACATGGGGAAATGGTGAATGTTCAAACTACTCAAAGATTATTATTTCACAATACACTACCACCTAGGGAAGGAAAAGAAGGTCTTAGATGCTTTGAGTAGAAAAGATCATGGATTTCTCAACAAGATAAGAGTTGAAGGTGATAATATGTTCATGGATATAGTAAATATGGATATCGGAATAATCCTGGAAGGTGAAACATCAATAAATTTTCAAATTGTTTCCAAACCATATTTACTAGAAGGATAAAAATTTCTCAGACTGATGATAAGGAGTTTCAGAAAAAATTAATGTTGTGGATGATGGGATACTGATTGACTTTGTTTATGAAGATGGATTTTTGAAAATTTTGAAGAGGATTTATGTTCTCAATATACCTTAACTAAAAAATGAATTGTTGGATGATGCTCATAGCTCTAATTTCTCTACACACCCTGGTAGTACTGATTTGTATAGATATTTGAAGGAACATTTTTGGTGGGACAATATGATGAGGGAGATTGTGGAATATTTGTTAAGAATTATGGTTTTTCAATAGGTGAAGGCTAAAAGAAAACCTCCTAGAGGAGTCATGAAACCTCATCCCAAACCTGAGTGGAAATTGGATGACATTATGATGGACTTTTTCAGGGGCTACTAAAGACTCTTAAAAGGAATGATATAATATTGGTCGTTGTCGATCACCTAACCATTTAAGCACATTTTCTTGCTATAAGAGATGATTTTCCACATGAACATTTAGAATGAATGTATATTAATGATTTTGTAAGACATCATGGTGTACCCTTATCGATTATTTTGGATCGTGATATCCATTTTACATCATGATTGTGGAAAAGGCTTTAGAAATCCCTAAATACTGAACTTTTTTGAGCATTGCCTACCACAATTAAAGTAATGGACAATCAGAATAGACTATTAAAACATTAGAAGACATGATGAGATATTTCTCCCTTGACTTTCAAGGAATGTGGGATCATTATTTACCTCTGGTATAATATTATTATAAGAATATAATCCATTCAAGTATTCAGATGGAACCATATAAAGCGTTATATAGAAAGAGATGTCACACACCAACTTTTTGAGATGATGTTGGTAAAAGAAAACTCCTAGGCCTAGAAAATGTTGAGGAAATAATTGAAATGGTGAATACTATCCAAACCCACATCAAAGTAGCTCAACATAGAAAAAAGGGCTATGTCGAAAACTGAAGGAAGGAATTGTAATTTCAAGTAGGAGATCATGTTTTCACGAATGTACTTCCATGGACGGGTGTTATACAAATCAGTAGGAAGGTTAAATTAAGTCCTAGGTATATTCATACTTTTGAAATTCTAGAATGAATTTGAGTAAATGCTTACCATTTGGAAATGGCTCCATGTATATCCAAAGTTTATGAAGTGTTATACATATCACTGTTGAGAAAATACATGCCTGACCCAATGCATGTACTCAGCTATGAAAAAATAGAACTGGAACCTGATCTATCTTATTATAAAGTGCCTATCAGTATTATTGATACTATAGAATAGGTTTTGTGAAACTGAAATTCTCATCTGGTAAAAGTTCTATGGAGAAACCATAAAATATAAGTGGCAATGTGAGAAACTGAGGACCTTATGAAAAAGAACCACCTAAATATTTTTAAAACTAATATTCTAGAAATTTAGAGGACAAAATTATTGAAAGGTAGAAAGACTGTAACACCCCAAGAGTCCACTATATGTTTCTCTTTGAATAATACAATAACTTTATTGTACACAAATCCGAGTTTAAGAACACCACAAAAAATCAAACTTGCCATTTAAAATGTTATTATGAATAGTAATACCCACTTTTTTCAAAATTTTATAAATTTTATTTTTCAAAATGGACTTTATTTTGGGATTTAAAATATCAAAATTATCTTAGGTTGAATTTTTGGTATTGTTCTGAAAACATTCAGTTTTTGATGAATAGTGAAAAGCCCTGCATTACAGTTTCAAACTAACTTTTTATTTAAATAAATAATTGTAATTTTTAATTAATTTTAATTTCAAAAAAGATATATAATACTTATATTAGTCCAATTTATTTTTCTGGAGTGGTTTTCTAATAATATTATATATATAATATTTTATTAAACTTTTTAACGTCTTTTACCAACCTTCTAGGCACATTTGAAAAGTTTCATAAAACATAATTTTAATGATTTTGTGAATTTAATTTAAAAATTATGATAGAAAAGTTTTCATCATAAAGTAAAATGTGGTTTAATATGATGAAAATAATTTTTGGTGAATAGTAACTTTTGAATTTTATTTACCATAGTTAAATGTAAATAGAATAGTTAAAGGATAAAATAATATTATAATTACCCCTACACATGTCCTAATATTATAGGATAAGTCTTTTATGAACAAAATCAACCTTAGGACAAAAATAAGAACTTTTTGATGCATTTGGGTTAAATGAGGACATTTATTATATTTTATTTAATGAAGAGATAAAAGTGTTAAATTCATATTTTAATAACTAAATCATTTTTGAAATAGAATTATACAAAAGATAAATTAGACAATAAATATTGATTATAAATCTAAAAATATTTCAGACATCATGGTATTCTATTTATAATTTTTAGAAAATAAATAATTAAAATATTTTTATAAAACAATGATGATGCAGTAATTACCTTATTAATGAAAGATTAAAATAAATGATATTATAAATTTTAAAATAGATATAAATTAAAAATTTTGATACAATAAAAGAATTTTCTAGGTGAATATGAAATGTTTGGGTTGATTAAATGTATTTTTTTCTAATGAGTCATGTTTTATTAATTTCACAAAAACCAAATACTAAATAGTGTCAAAATTGACATAAATGTGTTTTTAAAAGAAACATTATTTTATTAAATGATATAATAGTCCTAAAAATATAATATTCGGTCAAATGACTTAGATAATATTATATATTTCATTAATGAACCACTTGAGGTTGTATTTACATTTTATAGCATCTATATTAACCAGTAGTATAAAAATACTAGAAGATACGGTAAAAGATAAACTACTTAACTTAGAGTTAAATCTAAAAGATAAGGTTAATATGGTGTCAAAAACATGTCCAAAACTAATTGGTTAATATTATTTCAACACATACCCACCTTATAATTTATGTAAATCTATTTTTATTTATTACAAACTGAATATAATTTTAAAATAAATAAATATTTCAATCTTTTCCAAAAGTGCCCCTCACACATCTTATAAAAGGGTACTTCATCTTCTCTTTAATTCAAACCTCCAAATAAATTTGGCTCATAAAAACCCTCATAAAATCTTATCCTAACTACCCTCAAATAAGCCTAGTGGTCTTATTTTAATCATAAAGCCAACCTATAGAGCCCTTTTGTTCAAATTAAAAGGAAGTACCCAAAGAAGAGTTGATTATTTTATCACCTCTTTCAATGATGTTTTCTTCTTCCACTTCCTCTTTATTTGTTGTTTCCATATTAATATTTTAACTCCAATACCTTCTACACACTGAGATGTTATTCTAAATATGTTATAACCATATTTATTATTCTATCCATCCAATGAATGACAAGGTCATCATATGAGTGTACGTACGACTTACCGTCTCCACGTCGTGGTGTTGTTTTTTATTCAACACTTGTTTATTTGGATGGGTACAATAACGATTATATTATATTTAAATAATATATATAAAATTTTAATTATTATTTATATATGATATAACAACAAATCATATATTATTTCACTATAAATAGAATGAAATTTTCCGTCGTGCGTAAGTAATGATTACCACCACCATGACGCGATGAGATTTTGTTCCCCATCGTAACCATCCAAGAATAATTTTCATTTGATTAATAAAAATAATTTTTAAGAACATAATATAATTCTGGATATGAAAAAAATACATCCTATCTATAATAAACATGAATTATTAAACAAAACATAAAAACGAAAATGAATCAGTTAAAACTCGAAACAAAGATAATTGTGGAATATTTTTAAAAAAGCTGTATTAGAGGATCATATATGATAACATTTTTATGTATGTAGTTGTTGAATAAATTAATATAAATTAATAAACCATTATACAGGAGGATAATGTAACCTCGACTAAGGAAAAGTACAAGCTAAAGGATAATTTTACAATCTTTTTATTATCAAAAGTTGTTTATACATAAGTATCAACTCTGAATTCTTTATCATCCACATATATGTTTCTTAAAAATGTATTTAAATTTTCTTTTAACTATTTCTTATACTATGGATTTAATTCATTAATACCCTCTTTTGAATTTTTATAAAAAAAAATTAATGGAATGTTTCTATTTTTTAAAGAAGGTACATTATGACCTTTCTGACAAATTATAGAATGATTTTTTAACTATTACTGAGGGTGTGTCTATTTTCCACCATTATAACACCTTTGAAGATTCCGTTAAAATCATAAATTAATATTTACTAAAAAAAATTTCTTTTATAATTATGAAACTTTTTATTGATTTTATAGTAGAAAGATATATTTCTCTCAAATAGTTTTTTATTGATTTTATATATGTCAACTTCTATTATGGGATTTAATGTTTAATTGAAGTTGATTTATTATTATACAATATTACATATTGTATTGATAGTTTTATGACATGTTTGACTATGGATGTACTTTTTTTATTTCATTCATGGTTAATGGTTAAAGTATTAACATTTTTTATGTCAGTTTAATATGAATGTTTATATTATGTTTCTGCCTTTTTATATGATGAATCCATTTAATGCAGTATGTAACAGGAGGGACCCCTATAACCCCTCAATTAATCAGTAGGTCTCATGAGACAAACTAGTGTCCTGGCATGAGGACATGATAATAATTTTATTTTTTTGTCTTCGTACAAGGCCTTGACAATGTGGTTATTATGTAATGATTTATTTATTCCATCATTACAATATTAGGTAATGATATTACATGTGATTATTAGACTAGTATAATATCCATTTGAATAAGTAAACTGAATTATTTGATTTATCTTTTCCAAATTATATTGATGATTATGTTTAAATGGAATGTGTCAAAGTATTATACATTTCCTTAAATGTTTAAGCTTATTTATGTTAGATTCCACTATATTGTAATCCTTACCATGAATCTGAGTCCACACATTTCATATGTTTTATTTTCTCAAGGATGTGAAGAAGTATATTTTGAATGACCTACAGGGAGAGGATAAGGGATATGAGTGTCTTCAAAGAAGTCACAATGTAGTTTTTTTTTCATTTCATGATGTAATTTATAACTTATAAATGTATATAGTACTTACTAGGTTACTAAACTAATCAGTCTTTTGGGACATGATCTCTTGTGATCATGAAAATGAAATGTAATATTACACCGACTTTGTGTAACTATGGTCGGGGTGTTACAGCCGATGAAGGAGATGTCCTGCTACATTTGTTTCCTCTCAATCCATCTCAATTTGATTAATTGTCTTCCTTCGATCTTGATCCACCAACAAAGAACATCAGAGGCTCCTCTCTAATCTCCCAAGGTTATTCGAATAATCTAAGAGAATTTACATAAAATGATATTTAAATAGGAGTTAGATTTTTTGGTATTAAATGAATTTTTTAAATTAATGAATCCACTTAAAGTAACCATTAAAGGCTTCCTCATATGAATGTCTGGTGCTGACCAACATTAGGATTTTCATTTGGCAAATCCCATGTTTTGGAATGAACCGTGGTTTAAAATTTTCAATCTATGACTCTTTTTAGTAGATATTCAATTATTTATAAAAAATGTATCACTCATGATGTTAATGTATTTAATATATTTTTTAGAATATCAATTTTTGGTAAATCAGGCCTTGGAATCTCAGACACTCTTAGAACCTGGTTCTGAAAATATTTTCCTTTATATTTTATGTCTAAAAAAATAGTGTCACTACATTCAACATGTATATTATTTTTCTATATTTTGATTACATTCCATATTTTTAGTCTGTGTTATTATCTCTATATAAAACCAAACGGATAAATAATTTTTTTTAATGTCATTTCAATTTACTTTTGGAATTATTTGACATGTAATTTTTTTAATGTTATTTCATATAGAATTCTAATAACCAATCATTTTTTATATTTTTGTGTGATATTTTTTCTCAATACAATACATTATTCATTTTATTTCATTTTTGTGTGTGAAATAAGATATTCAACATAATATTTATTTCATGTTAGTAGAAAATACCTAGTAAAATCTTGGTGTTTTATATTCTGACCACTTAAAATATTTTTCCCTAAAAATATCATTACATTAATGTAAAAAATTAGGATACATCTACATCATTACATATTCTAGTTCCAATGTATATTCCTAACACGAATGATTCACATATCAATATTTTACCAGGTGATTGGTTTTTTTAAGAGATTTAACTCTATAATCTTATATTTCTATAGATTTCACCGTATAAGAATGATATTATTCCAATTATACAACATATGATTTTTGTATATGTGAAGGGTGAGTTTGTTATTTCTTCAAATGTGATACATGTAACACATAATGTTCTTAGGAGAGGGTTTGTGTAACTGAAAGATGAAAATCTACCATTATCATGTGTTTAAGGATTTTTAAGGGGTATTATATAATAGGATTAATATTACCTTGTTCCCTAATATCGTATACCTCCTCCATGGTGATATTAAAAGAAGTATATTATCTACAACTTCAATGTCCATATATCATTAAAAATAATCAACACAACTCCTATTTTGACTCTAGGATGATTTAATATTATAATTAATGGTTTTAATCATTTATTATATTTATTAAGTAATATTTGGTCCATATAGTTTACTATTTTTAAATTTTTTCCAACCTGTTGGATTTCTACAACTATTTCCATTTAGTTCCTCACATGGTATCATTTCAATTATATAATTGAAAATGTTGTTATATGAAAACTTTACCAGGTCATGGTGTGTATCCCAACCTTCATTGAAATCCATTGAACTAGATTTTAGCATATCTTATAGTGATTAAATGTTCCTTTCATTTTTACCACTATTATGAGGATAATAAGTAGTGATGAATCTCAACTCTATATCCTTTTATTTTTTATGGATTCTCTATAATTTAAAGTTAAACCTCAAATATCAAATATATATAATTTAAATTAGTACTCCATGGATCATTAAAAATTTCTTTTGGTATATCCTTATATGTTTATCAAGTGAAAAATATTCTCCAATAGATATGAAATGTGCCAATATCATAATATTATCAACCAAAACTGAAATGGAATTTTATCTTTTTGAGGTTTTGGTAAGACAACTAATGAAATCCATGGCGATTTTTCCAATTTCGATATTAGTATGGGTAATGGTTGCACTGTCATGTAAAATTATTTTATTTTTAATTAACTTTCATGGATACCAAGAATCATGATACTGTCTCTACAATATCACTATTCATGTTGTCTCACCAAAAATGATTCTTGAGACCTCTATACATGTTAGTTATTCAAGGATGTATTGAGAATTATTATCTATGTGAGTCAAACAATAACTCCTTCAATTATAGTCTTGATGGACAAAAAATAAATTTTATCAATATTATAATTATATCATTAAAAAATATTTCTACAATATATACCCCACCTTTTTTATATATCTATACCCACTTTATGTGACTCCTTGATCATAACATGGATGGGTGGCTGAGCAGTATAACACCCATTTTTTGAGTTATGTGATGATCTTTTTTTTGTTTTATAGATTTGGTTTAGTTGGTCTTATTATCAATATTTTTCTATGATATTTTGATGTGTTTTATAAAGTGTTATTAAATTTCATGTTTAGTGAATAATTAGAGGAAATAATGTGAATTCCTTGAGTTTTTATGTGCAATGCTGTGGAAATCTAGGGGAGGTTCACAATTAGGGGGAACCATTAAAATTTTATAGGCAACTATGTGAAATGGGTGAGACATATTTCAAATGGTTGGCGTATGGTTTTATAAACCATTGTCGGAAAATATGGGAGTAGGGCTTTTTTATAGTGTTTCTCACGCACAATTAGAACATGATTTAGTACATCATGCAACCAGATCATGCGAATCATTTAATTAAATCTAAAAATTTAATTTTATATTTTAAAAAGTCTTTCAAAAACCTTATTCTTCCTTTGGTGTTCTAGAGTCTCATTTTTTAACCCTACAATAGAATATTATAGTGGCCTTATTCCTTATACATGTTTATTTAAAAGGATCATGTTGTATTGGATAATTTTTTTATGGTAAGTCTCAATATATTCTTTCTCTTATGTATTATTCTAATAGTATCATGCAAGGAACCTTACATTGGATCTTTATTGAATGTATCTAATGTAGAGAAAATACTTTTTTGATAATTATTTTGGATTCATTTAATTAAATAGATAAATAATATGAATATACCATGATTATATTATGATTATCAAAAAATAAATACATTAATGGTAAGTAAAATCTCTATATCTATTTCTACTTATTCTAAATAATGAAAATTTTGGATTTCTAAAACCCTTATTTATTTTTATACATGAAAACAATTTATAAAATATTACTAAAATCTATATTTCATTAGGGTTTTGAAAAGTTGATCAAAATGTGTTTTCTTAAATTATTTAAAGATTAATGTTAATGAATATATGTTCTAGAGATACTTTGAAATACATGGGTTAATTTGTGTTCATGATTTCATTGTATAAGTTCATTTTAGTTTGAACATGTATACGAGTGTGGTTGGGGAACAAGGATGTTACCACCTAGTGTTGATTTGTTGTTGGTATGGGTCATTACTCATGAGTAGGGGACTACCATTCACCATGAATGGGTGGGTGTGTGTGTGTGTTTATGGAATGGGTATTCCAAGAGATTTATTATTATTGTAAAAACTAGTAAAAAATTATCTTATAATGAGACTATATTATATGAAATTATCATTACATTATATGAAATTATCTTGATGAAAAATTTTATACACATAATTATTTATATAAATTATACTATCATGTTATGGACTTAGTTTCATGTGTGAGAGGATTCTGATAGATTTCCCATAGAATTTTTTACTCATCCTCTATATATACACCTTTGTGTGTATTAATATACTATTTTTATGTCAAAATCTTAGGGAAGATTTCATTTTTCTCAAGACGGTAATTATGTTACTATGGGATTGTTGATGATGGGTGGAACTTAGAGATGTACAAATTATTTTTTTAGAGTGATTCCGCATTGGTGTCATTGTGTTGGGATCCTTTTTTGGTTTTGATAGATATTATATATTACATTATTCTACAACTCTAATTTATGTACTTTTATTGGATTTTATGTTTTTTTATTTACTCCCTTGCAAAATATATTATCATGGGGTTTTAAATATTATTACATCTAACAGGTTGTGTATATTTAAGGGAGATTCATCCCCTAGTGAAATTTATTTCAATTGTAATTTGTTTCTAGAATTCTGTATCTTTGGTATGTCACCTAAGGTCAGTGACACCTTCTAATTTTCAAAAGACAATATTTTAGGGGTAGGATGAAACAAATGGTATCATTTTGGGCCATTCTATCTATCTGAATGGTATTTATGGTGATTGGACATTTTAAAACATGGAATATAAATCCTAGAAAGGTTTATATAACCAATTTATGTTGAACATCATTTTATTTGGGTGTTTTGGGTATATTATGAGTTTACAAAAACCATTAATAGTGTTGTTACCTCTTTTTTTAGTTTAAATAATAATTTTAGAGTATCATGAATTAATGTAGATACTTCTCACTAGAAGATCATCGTATAGGTTGTATTATATAACTCTTCTAAGTCATGATGTAATGATTTAATTGTTATTATTTTCAATATCTTAAGCCTTTTATTTGGTTTTCATATAGTGTTTGTGTTATAATATCATCTATGATTATAGAAAGAAGTATACCGAGGAGATGGTTGGGAATTAAATAAAAATATTTGGATAAAAATGTGTCTTAACCTGAACCAGTGGTGGATCAAATGATTTTCTAGATGATTGTTTAAAACAAGGAAGATATTAAGAAGGAAAATTATATTTAAGAACCATGCCATAATAATCTATCAATATAATTTCAAAAGCATAATCCATTAATATTTTTTGGGGATTCATGACTATAAAATAAAGAGGTGTAACTTGGTTGAATTAATAGAATCATTGAATTTTTGGGATCATAGAATGATATCAAGGTAATGATTGTAGAATAGATACTTGAAGACCTCATGAGGAAATAATAGTATATAGTTTATAAAACCAATAAACAAAAATTACTTACTTGATAAAAGTTCAATGAAATTTTTAATAATGAATTTTACCCACATACCATCAAGATCATGGGGATAACTAATTTCATTACTCTCAAGAAAAATATATATCTATTTTTGTTTTTGAAATTATTTTCATGAAGCTAGTTTTCATTGATCCAAAATACACTGCTAGTGATTACCTAAAAGAACATATCATTGAGGTAGGTCTATGAAAATATATTCTCGCTATAGTATTCATATTCGGTATTGATGATTATAAAAATATTGTGAACAGAGTAATAGCTATTGTAACACCACAAGTTTTTATGGGAAATACTCTTTTTAATTACATTTATGTCTTGTGTTGTATGCTACACCATGATTAGCTTGTACTGTATGCAACAACGTATTATCTTGTAGTATATGAAAACACAATTATTGGATTGTGTTGCACGCAAGAGCTACCTTCCTCAATAGAGTGTGTTGTATGCAATACTGAGTTTCACTAAAAAAATATATTATTATAATATTATTATGAACTAGCTGTCATAAATATTATTAACCACATTTTGAATTTTATAACAATACCATTCATATTACACATATTCTAGAACATGGTATGAGAACAAAATAAATTTTTCAGGTAAAATAATTATTTTTCAAAAAATATAGTTTTTCTTCCTTTTGATGGCACACCCAACATAAATCTAGTTTTTGACACGTTTAGGTGTTCAATTTGAACAAATAAACTTATTCATTGCAATAAGTATATAAAAATTTACTTTGAATAATTTTGTTTAATATTTTTTCTTGTTAACATTTATATTTTGATGAATTGTAAAATACACTAAATTTTAATTAAAAACTACTTTTTTCATCAAGATAATTTATATGGGTAAATTATAATATTGAATGGTTTTAATGTATAAATAGAATATATTTTATCCATTAAATATAATTTATGTCATTGTCATTAATTTTACATTGAATTCATAGGTAAAAATATTTCAATCTTTTGAATGTTTTAACTTTCAAAACCAGTTTTCTCAATAGTGGGATTAATTTTCAATTAAATACTGCAACTTATGTATATTGAATTTGAAAAAATGGATTCTATATTTGGAATCAGTAGGTCAAAATTATGTTAATAGTATGTTTTTTATTTTAAGGAATTATGAATAGTAACTATGGTAAATTTTATTAACACAGTTAAAGATAAATCATGTAATTCAGGGTTTAAATAATATTATAAAAGTACCCTAACACTTGTCTTAATAAAATTGGATGATTATATTTTTCTAAAAACATACTTGGGTCAAAATGGAATCTATTGGATCCCACATGGATGTGATTAAGACTTTAATTTATTTTATTTAAAGGAATGTGAAATATGTATCACTCAAACTTTAATAATTAAAGTATTTTTAATACAATGTTATAAAGAATATAAATTTTATTATAAATAATAATTTTAAAGATAATTTTTTTTAATTATTATGTTATTTTATTTATAATTTTTATGAAATATATAATTACCTTAATATAATATACAATAATGTTGTAGAAATTATTTATTTAGTGAAAAATAAATACTACATTTTTTATTAAACAAATAATGCCCATAAAAGGAACTCAAATCTAACAAAAAAATAATGGTCTTGTACATGTAAACCATAAGAATCCAATGGTATAATTTTTTACCATTTGGAGCCTTATATAAGTGATTATGACATTTATATTATTTTATTTTAAATGTTGTCAAAGTTGTCACCTTCATACTTTAATAAAGATAACATTTTAAAAGTTGGTTGTTTTAGAAGATAAATTAAACTAAAAGTATTCTTATGAAAGTGAATATATTTATCTTCACCTTAGTATTTTATTTTTAATTTTTATGCAAAAAATAAGTATACTAAATAATTATATAAAAATGTTGTAGTAATTATTTTATTAAGAGAAATATAAAATAAATGGTTTGACAAATATTATATGAACTAATTAATGTGCTACATGAATTTTTTAGATGAATATGACATGTTATAAATTTATTAACTTTTTTATGAATATAACCTTTTTGTGGATTTTATTTAAATTCAAATAAATTAATAGTGTCAACATTGACACTATTGATATTTTATAAAAATAATATATTAATAAATTATTTAAAAATCACAAAAATATTTAAAATATATATATTTAAATTTATATTGTTTAAAATTTCATAAAGTAACCAATTATGGACAATACACAATACATAAGTAAGTATTTATAACAATTTAAAATTTAGAATATTATTACCAAAAATAAAATTAAATAGATTAAATATGGATAAATAAAATTGAAAAAGTTTAAAATAAATTACCAACAAGTCTAAATTTTATTGGCTGATGATATTACAACCCTATATCATCATATATTACAATTTGAGTCATTTTTGAGGTTTTTAGGTGGGGTTTGAGTTTATTATAAATTAATATTTTGGAGGATTCCAAAAGTTCCCCACCCCTGTCTTATAAAAGGGAACCTCCTCCCACTTATCTTCACATTACATTAAGCCTTCAATATCAACAAACACCAACCAATTCCTCTTTTAAACCCTTATAGTTATATTATAGATGTATTGGTCTTCTCTAAAGGCCAACTGTAGTTCCCTAAGAGGAATTTTAAAAAAGGCATGTCGAGGAAGAGGTAATCTCTTCTACCGATTATTTCAAGTTTCTTTCTTCTTATACTTCCTATTATATAGTTTTTTCATTATTAATTAATAATATCTGTATCAATAATGTAATTATATGTTATTATAAGTATGAAACAACCCTAATTCACTTTATACCCATTCTATAAAAAACAAAATCACTACACGTGCGTACGTACGGCTTACCGTCTCCAAGTCGTGGTGTAATATGTTTTTCCACCACTACTATACATGGATGGGTATAATGGTATAAATAATTACTATATATGATTATTATTACATCATACTAATTCTGAAATTTTATATCATCCAATCCAATTTCATTCAATAATTATGGTAATGATTTCATCGCTCGTGCGTAGGTACAGATTACCGTCTCCACGACGCGATGAGATTCATTCCCGATGATAACCATTTCAGAATGATTATATTGTATATATAATAAATAATCAGGAAATATATTATATAATAATGATACTGGATTTATGTATATGTAATTTACATACTTCCATTCAATTTAATAAGGAAATGGAAACAACGTTCATGCGTACGTACGACCTACCGTCTCCATGAACGATGTATTTCATTCCATTTATCAATCTATTATATATTTATATATATTAATCTGAATATATTATATATAAGTCATGTTTTCTATTCTAGAAGTAAGTAATCATGATATATGTAATTATATTAATAATTACACGTCAAATCACGTACGATAAATGAAACGATTTTACTCAAAACGCTGCATTAACATGGAATTGACAAATGAACGGGTAATATAAAGTCGTAAGTGAATAATATATGATGTCATAAATATTATTATTGTTCCATTACATGTTAATAATATTTTTAAACCATCTATATAGGAGTCTCAGACACATATGGATGAAATTTGACAAAATTAAAGGTAAAATATCGTAGTCTCATTCTTATCCGAGATTGTTTATACTTCAGTATTTACTAGGGAATATTTATCATCCACATAAGTGTTTCCTCAATATGTAATATTATTTCTATCCCCCTAAATTTTTTTAAACATAATTTTACCAATTGGTGAATTTTTAGTAAAAGATATGATTGGAATATTCTAAAGATTTCTGTACGAGATACTTTTTGACTTTTCCTGCCATAGTATGAGGATAATGTTTTTTTACCTTATACGGCATGAACAAATTTTTTATGATTTCAGTGAAAATTATTTCCATGAATCTTAATTTAAATGTTTTGAAGTTTATTTTCAATTAACTTCTTTTATTTTAAAATTGAATGACATATTGGGAACAGAAAATGTTTTTGAAGAAGAAATGATATTTTCATCATGAAGTATGTT
Organism: Viscum album; assembly: GCA_963277665.1. Lineage (NCBI taxonomy): Eukaryota > Viridiplantae > Streptophyta > Magnoliopsida > Santalales > Viscaceae > Viscum > Viscum album. The sequence goes on from OY728152.1 coordinate 1,889,319,341, forward strand.
CAAGTGTTTTATCAAAATTATTTTCCATCTATGATTATATAGGGTTATATTTCTATCCCTATTATTAAATTTATTTTATTATGTTATGATGGAATTACTTTTATGAAGTTTTTTTTGTTATATGGATTATGTTATGATGGCATGTTGTTTAAGAATTCCTTTCTATTAAATGGGTTTTTTTATGATGTATGATTTATGATTTTGCGGCACACAATAGAATGGTATCATTATTAGATGGGTGGGACATATATATCCCTCCAATTCATTTGTTAACGATTTATATCTCATGAGATTGACATGGCTGGAATGACAAGTGAATCTGGTTCAGTAATATATGGATAAAACAACAAGTAAACACGGTTCAGTAATGGACTTTGTCCAGTATGATGGTCTTGGAAGCAATTCCTTGGATACTGTGGAAATCATAACACGTGGTTAATGGTTTTTCACAATTATATGTTTTATTCCCATGTTATTTTATCTTGATTAATTTTTTTTTGATCTATTCCTTATGTACTACCAAGATTTTTGTCATTAATCATGATTTTGATGTTTTATGTTCATGATATTATGTTCAAATGTTTATGGATTCTTTTATGTTCTCCATGTTTACCCTTATTGAGAATTTGAGCTTACCGATTTTATGTTTTAATTTCCCTAGGATATAAAGAATGGTTTTAGGTAAGAAAACAAAAGGGGAATAACTTTATGGAAGATGTTTAACAACATTCACCATGATAATAAGATTATGTTGTGAGTTTCCTAAGACATTAAACTAATACGGTCTTTCAGCGTCTGTTTTTATCATGTATTTAGTATTCTGAAAAAGTAATGTAATGTCTATGTACGTCATTTTTGGGTCTCTACAATTGGTATTAGAGCGAAGGTTTAGTCAACCTTTGAAAACTAGAATGTGAGAAAATTAGTGAGATCCCATGATATATTTATTAGGTTGGTCTAGGGATGTCCCTATGGTTAAGTATAAGTATAGGTTATTGTCATAGAATTATGGTAACAATCTTATAATTAAACCTAAGAGGTTATATATTGAAGTTACTACCACTTTATTATGTTGTTTTCCTAGAATTATTTTTTCCTCTCACATTAATATTTTTGGGTTTTAGACGATGGTTGGAACCCAAAGGAACCATTTTGATCAATGTAATGTATAATGCAAGGATTTTCCTCCAAAACAAACCAATGTTACGGGAGATGGAGAGAAAAATATTATTACTATACATACCCAAATATGAATCATCATGTACTTCTAAATCAGCACAAAAGGGAACAATATTCTTTTGAATCGTTCATGAGGCAATGTCCACCTTCTTTCAATGGGTCTTGTAATCCACTTATTACTGAACAATGGATCAGTTCCATTGAAAATATATTTTCCATACATCGCTATTCAGACCATGAAAATTTTATTTTGGCTATTTACCATTTATAATTTGAAGAAGACCAGTGGTGGACTCTAATTAAGATTACAAGGCCCCAATATTAAATTGAATCTGTGGAATTAGACGAGGTCAAGAACATGTTTTTCAATAAGTACATCCCTTATATTATGTGAACAAATATGGAAAAGCAGTTCTTTGAGCATAAGCAAAATGATGATGAATTTTTTGGTATATACGAGGAAATTTTTACAAGGCTTGTAAGGTATGCTTTGGTTTTATCATCCAAACTGAAAGTACACTTGATCGATTCTTTAGTGGCTTAAAACCAATTCTTTGAATGGAATTAGCTATAAGAGACTTTCAGTAGCTATGAAGAAATTGAGTGTTGTGATATCACTGTAGAACTTAAATTTGGTGTTACATATCCCTCTCATGGTTTTGATAAGAAATGAATGATGGAGTTCAAGGAAAAATATATAAACAATGGTGAAAGGAAGATGAATGATCCATTATGCTCAAAGTGTGTGAATAAGAATGGTGGAGATTGTCTTAAAGGGACTATAAAATGATTTAAGTGTGGAAATGAATGTCATCGACTAGCTGAGTGTCAAAGAAATGGGAAAAAGGTAGCTAATGATGTGAATAAAGAAAAGACTACATAGAACATACCACCAACACTTCAATTATACAAGTGCCTTAAAATTGGGCATTATGCTAACCACTTCCCTAATCTAATGGTTAATGATGATCGATATCAACAACCTCTTAATTAAATATACAAAGGGATGTCACATGCAATCACTATTGGTGATTTTGAATATGAAGTCAAAGTGGTGGAATGATTAAATGTATATATAACGGGATTCCAAAATAGTGTTGTGGAATATCATTTGTAGTATTATGGAATATTGGAATATCCATGTATTGTTTTTCAATAATTGTATGGTACTGGTAACCAGGATAAGTGATTGAAATATTTTTGGAAAGAAGATGATATGCTCATAATGAAGGGATAGGGAGAAAATAATATGTTTGATAGTATTAACAAGCTCATGATTGATATAAGGACAAAGTGATATCCTGGTTTGAGTATATAGAAATTTTGCTATTTTGGTATGTGGAAAGAGTTAACTTTTGATAGCATTCATGCTTTCACTAAGGTTCAATGGTAATTTATGTTTCAATAGAATACTTGATTAAGGTATTCACATGTTTGGAATGTGACCAGCAATGTATATCTTATAATATATGGGGGATAAATGATGGTATTCACATGCTTGGTAGATGACCTCCCTAAAAATCTTTTTCTTTACACTATGAGATTAGACAGAAGTATTTTGGATAATCCTAAATATTGGAATGTATTATGTTAGACATCAGATTGTATTTTTTAAGGCTTGAACTTTTTGATTTTATTTCTGAAATTTTATAATAGAATAGATTTAGAAAAAGGAAAACCCGTCATGTCAGACAGGGATGCGGGCATAGAACCCCCAACCGAAGTGAGATAGGCCATTATCACCTACCACTAGCCTACACAAATCCCTTTGTTTTTAGAAATTAGATTTATTGTCTTAAGTGGTATGATGTATGATGTATCAGTCCATTTTTGGAGCCATATATGATTAATATCACCATATATAGAGTTATGTTTTTTTAGTATCCTTTCTAACCTTTTTTTTGAGACAGATGGAATGACCCATAATTATATCACATGATCTACTAACACTTCACAAATGACAAATTAAACTCCATTTAATTATGATATGAAGTGAATATTTTGAACGACCAACAATGAGATTGTACCAAAATCAGTTAAGTATTTCTTCTAATTAAAAAAATTTCAAATTTATGGAAAGGATCTTGAAATCCAAAAATGTTGTCGTAGTACCCTCATATCTGATGAATCAGATGGTACCTTAGATCATAAAAAATTAATGGATTTGTGATTATTGGATTTTTCACAGTCATGTTCTCTACCACTCTCCATTAGAACTTGTTGGTATGATTTATCTTGCATATCCATGTTTTCACCTATGTTCTCTTATGTAGAAACCCAGTGATGATTTAATTTGGGTAACCGTTATGACTCATTCTTTACTTTTTAAATTTAAGAATCTGTATTCCTTTTTACGATGGAGGATTATATGTAATAAACTTTCAATAAGTAAAATATTTATAACCCTGGCGAATTTTGAGGGTGAAATTCATTTTATGGGGGGTAGAATGTAACACCCTGAGATTTTATGAGAAATATTATTTTTAATTACTTTGATATCTTGTGTTTTACACTACACCAAGATTATATAGTGATATACGCCACACCATATTATCTTGTATTATATTCAAACACTATTCTTGGATTGTGTTTCATGCAAGAGCGACCTTCCTCAATAGCGTGTGTTGTCCGCAATACCGAGTTTCACTAAACAAAAATATATTCTTATAATAGTTTTATGAACTAGATATTATGAATAGTATTAATAACATTGTGAATTTTATAACATTACCATTCAACAAACACATATTCCAGAACATGGTATAAGAACAGAATAAATTTTTCGGCTAAAATTCTATTTAAAAAAAATGCATATTTTCCACCTTTTGTTGGAGAACCCACTGTAAATCATGTTTTTGACTTTTTTATGAGTTAAATTTTACAAAATAATCTTACTAATTGCAATAAGTATATAAAAAATTACTTTAGATAATTTATTTAATATTTTTCTGTTAAATTTCATATTTTGATGAATAGTAAAAATACGATAAATTTTAATTAAAAACAACTTTTTTTCATCAAAATAATTTATATGGTTAATTTATAATATTGAATAGTTTTTAAGTATAAATAGATTATATTTTTACCATTTAATATAGTGTAAGTAATTATCATTAATTTTAAATTGAATTCCTAGGTAAAAACATTTCAATATTTTGGAATGTTTTAACTTTCAAAACCCATTTTCACAACAACAGGATTAATTTTAAATTAAATACTGAAACTTCTGTGTATTGAATTTGGAAAAAAGGATTCTATATTTGGAAATAGTATGCCCAAATTATTTTAACTGGAATATTTTTATTTTTAGGGATTACGAATAGTAACTACAGTACAGTTAAAGGTAAATCAGGTAATTAAGGGTAAAAATAATATTATAAAATTACCCTAACACTTGTATTAATATAATAAGATGATTATATTTCTCCCAAAACATACATGGCTCAAAATGGAATATTATGGATCCCACATGGATGTGATTAAAACTTGTAATTTATTTTATTTAAAGGAAAGTGAAATATGTCTCACTCAAACTTAAATAATTAAAGTGTTTTTAATATAAGGTTATACAGAATATATATTAGATTATAAAAACACATTTGAAAGCTAAAATGTTTTTATTTATTAGGGTAATTTATTTTTAGTTTTTATGAATTATTTAATTACCTTAATAGATTATACATTAATGATGTAGAATTTATTTATTTAGTGAAAAATCAATAATACATTTTTTATTAAACAAATTATGCCTATAAAAGGCACAAACATCTAACCAAAACTTATTGGACGTGTATATTTAAACCATAACAATCAAATTGTCTAATGTTTGACCACTTGGGGCCTTATATAAGTGATTATAACATTTATATTATTTTATTTTAAATAATGTCAAAGTTGTCACCTTTATACTTTAATAAAAAAAACATTTTAAAAGTTAGTTTTTTAGAAGATAAATTCGTCTAAAATTATTAAAATGAAAGCTATAAGATTTATATTCATCTTAGTATTTTATTTTTAATTTTTATGAAACATATAAGTATATTAAATAATTATACAAAAATGTTGTATTATTTATTTTATTAAGAGAAATATCAAATAAATTGTTTTATAAATATTAAAATAAATATTATATGAACTAATTAATGTGTTACACATAATTTTATAAATTAATACGTCATCATAAGAATTTATTAAATATTTTGGTTCAAATATATCCTCTGTGTGGATTTTATTTAAATTAAAATAAATGAATAGTGTTAAAATTGGCACTATTGATATTTTATAAAAATTACATATTATTAAATTGTTCAAAAATCACAAAAATATTTAAAAATTATAAATTTAAATTTATATAGTCTAAAATGTAATTAAATATCCAATTATGGAAAATTCACAATACATTAATAAGTATTTATAACAATTTATAATTTAGAATATTATTACCACATATAAAAGTAATTAGATTAAATAAGGATAATTCAAATTGATAAAGTTTAAAATAATTTCCCAAAATGTCTAAATTGTATTGGAAGATGATATTACAAACCTATATCACATCTTCTTCTAATTTGAGTCATTTTGGAGGTTTTTAGGTGGGGTTTGAGTTTATAATTAATTAATATTTTGGAAGTTTCCAAAAGTGTCTCTCTCCTCTCTTATAAAAGGGAACCTACTCCCTCTTATCTTCACTCCATTTTAAGCCATAAATCTCGGAAAAACCCTGCCAATTCCTCTTATAAACCTCTATAGTAATATTATATAGGTTCTGGTCTTCTCAAAAGGCCAACTCTAGTACCCTTAGTGGAATTTTAAAAGAGGCATGTCAAGGAAGAGGTAATCTCTTCTACTTATTCTTTCATATTCTTGTCTTCTTCTACTTCCTTTTATTTAGTTGTTTCATTATAAATTAGTAACATCAGTATCAATAATATACTGATATGTAATTATAAATATGAAACAACTCTAATTCACCTTATATCCATCCAATGAAAAACAAAATCACTGCACGTGCGTACGTACGGCTTACCATCTCCACGCCTTGGTGTAATCAATTTTTCCACCACCACTATACTTGGATGGGTATAATGGTGGAAATTATAAATATATATGATTATTATAACATCATAATTATTCTGAAATATTATATCATCCACAAAAATTCCATTCAATAATTATGGGAATGATATCATCGCTTGTGCGTACGTAGAGATTACCGTCTCCACGATGCGATGAAATTCATTCTCCATGTAAACCACTCCAGAATGATTATAAAGTATAGATAATAAAAAATCATGAAATATATGACATAATAATGATACTGGATTTATTTATATGTTATTTTCTTACTTATATTAAATTTAATAAGGAAATGAAAATAGCTTTCATGCGTACGTACGATATACCGTCTCCATGAACGGTGTATTTCATTCCATTTATTGATCTATTATATATATATATATATTTTATATTCTAAATATATTATATATAAATCATGTTTTACATTATGGATGTAAGTAATCATGATATATGTAATCATATGAATAATTACATTTCAAAACACGTACGATAAATTAATTGATTTTAACCAAAACGCTGCTTTAAAATGGAATTGACAAATGAATGGGTAATATAAAGTCATAAGTGAATCATATATGATATGATAAATATTATTATGGTTCTGTTAAAAGTTAATAATATGTTTAAACCCACTATACAAGAGTCTCAAATACATACAAATGAAATTGGACTTAAGGTAAGGGAAAATCTTACAATATCATTTTTATCGAAGATTATTTATACTTTAGTATTTATTGGGGAATATTTATCATCCACATCCATGTTTCATCAATATGTAACATTATTTATATCCTTCGACAATTGTTTAAATCTAATTTTACCAATTGGGTAATTTTTAGTAAAATATATGAAATGAATATTTTGTCATTTTTAGTATAAGATGCATTTTGACTTTTCCGGCCATTGTACGAGAAGATTTTTTTTACATTATACGGAAAGAACCGATTTTTATGCTTTTAGAGAAAATTATTTCCATGAAGCCTACATTAAAATTTTTCATGTTTATTTTCAATTAAATTCTTTTATTTTAAAATTTCATGACATGTTGAGAACATAAAATGTTTTTGAAGAAGAAAAAATATTTTCCACAAGAACTAAGTTCAAGTGGGTTATCAAAATTATTTTCCAAATAAGATGATATAGAGTTATGTTTATATCCCTATTATTACATTTATTTGATTATGTTACAATGTAATTATTTTTATGAAGTCATTTTGTCTTATATGGATTCATTTATGATGGCATGATGTTTAAGAATCCCATTATATTACATGGGTTATGCTATGATGTATGAGTTTTGATTTTGGGGCACACATAAGAATTGTTTAATTATGATAGGTGTGGGACCAATATCTCCCTCCAATTCATTGGGTAAATATTTATATCTCATGAGATAGACATGGATGGAATGGTAAGGGAATTTGGTTCAGTAATACAGGGCTGGAATGACATATAAACTCAATTCAATAATGGATTTTCTCCACTATGATGGTCTTAGCAGAAATGTCTGGGAAACTATGCAAATCATAACATGTGCTTAATGGTTTTCCACAATTACATGTTTTATTACCATGCTATTTTATCAGGATTAATGTTCCTCTGTGATCTATGCCTTATGTACTACCAAGATTTATGTCATTACTCATGATTTTGTTGTTTTATGTTCATTTTATTAGGTTAAAATGTTTGTGGATTTTTTATGTTCTCCATGTTTACCCTTACTAAGCATTTGAGCTCACCCTTTTTACGTTTTCTTTTCCCCAGGATATAAAGAATGGTTTTAGGTATGAAAAAAGAGGAATATATTTATGGGAGATGTTAAAGATTTTTCACCATGATTATATGATTATGTTTCGAGTTTCCAAAAACACTAACTAATATGGTATTTGGGCGTCTGTTTTTTTATGTATTAAGTATTACAAAAATTTAATTTAATGTCTATGTACGTCATGTTTGGGTCTCTACTATTGCAAAAAATAATATCTCTATGTTGTATAGTAAAGGAAACACCTTTTCCTATATTGGAATAATGGGAAATCCAATTACATATCAATGTGAAAGAGGGAGACCAACTCTATGATAATAAATGCGGAAAAACCCAATCTACTAGATTAGTTTACTTTCCTCCATGTTTAAGTAATCAACCTATATGCTTTTGATATTTTTTATTGAATTATATTATGACGAATTTTATGACACTACCATGAAATTGTTTCAATTTTTTTAGATTGGAAAACATCATGGTCTATCATCCACACACTTTAATTGTTACTAGAATTGATGGCTCAAATATGTCTTAGGTATCTTATTCTCCAACTAAATAATCCTGAAATAATTTTTCTCAACCCCAGAACTGTGTGAGATTGGGTGATTCTAGAAACACACTAAAACCATTTTCAATTCAATAAAAACATGGAAATAAATATTATTTGGGATGTCCTAACCTGTATTTTTATAGTGTGATTATAATTTTCATATAGGATTAATTAGGTCCTTAAAATTTTCAAGGAATAGTCCTCTGAAAATCCAATATTATTCAAGTTTTTTATTAAAAAAGAACACATTTCTCTTTTATTTCTTTTCATGTAATTTGTAATATAGGCCTACATGTTGAAATGATTCCTTACATTATAAAAAATAAAACAACACTAGGAAAAAGGGTTTATAGAGGGTTGAAATATACATTATGTTCTATAAAAATTGATGAGGATCAATTTCTATGTAATTTTTCTATTTTTTATCTGAAAATATTCCATTTAATTCTATTAATAGACTATTTAACAACTATAAAATATCATATTTATTTGTACACCTTATTATTTTGTTATAAATCTTATAATGAATTGGTAAATATATTTAAGGGATACTTGGATTTAAATATTATTAGATAAGTACATGTGTTACTGAGGGTTGATACTCTCTCTTATCAGTTAGAAGTAGTCACTTTATATATTGTTGATGTAATAATGAAAATATATTTTATAGAAATCATTAATAATTATCTGAATGTTTTCCTTGAAAAATATATAGTGATATAACATAAAGAGAAGTTAGATATTATATTGATTTTCTACCAAGGACCATATGGCATCCAACCTTTTTACTACATAATTTTTCATAACATTTTACAAACAGAGGATCTTTAAAGTCTACTGTCTCAGAAATCAGGAACAAAAAACATTAAAATATAAAAAAATTCTTGTAATCCACTTTGTTAGATTCACAATAAGTTCATAATATGTAAATTTTTTTCATCTCATAACCTGGAAACATTCATCAAAGTAAAGGGTGACCATAAAACCCTAGTAAAGAAAGAAAGGGAATCAGTTTACCGGGGAAATCAATAAGAACTTAATGAAAAACATAAAGACATGAGAAATGGAAGTAGAGGAATTTAATAATTAAAATAACCTGAATCATAAAATTAATATATGGATAAAACATTTAATTTAGTTATTCATGGACATATCACCAAGTTTCATCCCCAAGGTGTCATAAAATTTACCAAGGTAATTTACCAAGGTATCGTGAAACTTATCATCTCTAGAGATCAAAATCATTACCTAATTCATTAGAGTTCTACCATGGAAAACCATTAATATCTATTTAATTTCACATGATCCAAATAGATAACAATCAAAAATTTCATAAATAACCCAAATAGAATAAAAGAAATGGGTTTCATATCAAAATCATGACGTTTTAAAAGTGCTTAAAAATAAGATCATTATGTAGTTTATAACCCATGGATAGAGTGTGAGGGTTATATGTATGTCAATTCCAGAATAAGTTACATCATTATTTTGTAATTATGGACACTCATATATATGAAATAGGTCTAGGTATTCTTGTAAATAAACAAGATAATTTCATGAGAGAAAGAGAGAGAAATTTTGAAACAAGATTTCTGCAGCATAACAACTATATAACATGGTTTTATAAAACGTTGAAAAGAGAGAGGATAGGAGTCATCCACTAATATAAAACTCCTAATATAGTATGGTTATAGACTAAGAATAAATAAGATCATGGTATGGATATTTTAAGGAAATATCATATGAAAATTAAACTCGAAAGAAAATAGAAGATGTCATTTCTTTTACAAAAATTTGACAGCCTAACGACGTGATTTTAAAATTCAGAAAATTGGTTGATGACAGTGGAAAGTGTATCTCATAATTTAGACATAAAATTGATATAAATAATCATATTAAAGAACATACCATCACATAATAAAAATGAAACAGGAATACATAACATAAAGGAAGTCGTGACATAAAAGAAGAGGGTGAAATGATCCCTTACCTTGAAGAGTATCTTAAAAATCATGAAGGTTGGGACCTTGGGGGGATTGAGGGCACCTTGGGAGGACAGAATGGGAGATAAAAATACCAGAACATAGTTTAGGTGGATTTTTTTAATGAAATGAATGAGGGAATGGCTTGGTATTTATAGGGAAAGAGAGGGAATATTTAATTAATTTCCAAGGGACACCTTATTGGTGGTATTTGCTAAACCATGGGATTTTGCCACGGTATTTTCCCATGATATTGGCCACTTGGAACATCTCATAACATATCTTACTATTAAAAAGTCGACCAGATTTATTACTTTATGATTACATCATCAATGATGTCATTAAACACACAAAACACATAACTGTATTTTTATTATTCAATGAAAATTCAACTATTTTAGAAAAATCCAAAAAATTTAACCTAAACTAATATTAGTGCTCTGAATTGAAAAATGAACTAAATTTTATGAAAACAATTCAAAATATTTTTAATTTAATTTTAAAATAAAATAATTATTTATTCAAAAAAAACTCTTAAACAATAAAATGTTTTGTAACACCTTGAAAAAGTAATCATGGTCCCATAAAATTATCGTATAATAATAAGAAAGTAATGTAACAATTTATGATTACATTTTCTGAAAATAAATTTCCATTTCAAAATTTTAAATTAATTATAAAATTGAAAAAAAGTAATTATGACATATAGAAATACCAAAACTATTATTATGATCGTTTTTTACTTTTATGATGTCTACGTTATATTTAAACATTCATGGGTGGAGCTTCTATTATTTTGGATGATTTACTATTCATTACGATTCATTACTTTTCATAAGGTTATATTACTATTCATAATTTACTATTCACTAAAATTTATGTTGATCTTATTAGACCCTAAATTTATTACTCGTCACAATTATAGAATACAATTTTTTGAAAACCATTTGAAATTATTAATTATTTAATTATTTCATAAATATTTTAAAATACCATTTTTTCCAAAATCATCAATAATATTAATCCCATATTTATTCGGACTTTTTAAAATCACAAATTTTACCATAATATTAAATAAGAATTTTATTTATACCAAGGGATTACAAAAAGAATCTATGTCCTCATTACATAGCCCCTTATAACACTTGTATTGGACCTAAGTGTAAGGTGTGCAACAATGATAGAATCTTGGTGAAGATTGGACAACATTGCCCGATTGGTGATTTCTATCAGCTTGAACATCTCCCTTTGGAGATTTCATTCAAGCTTTACATGTTGAAGCTCAGCTTTGGATTGGTCCTGAGAAAATCCTAGAGATGCTACCTCCTTCCCAATCTCTAACAGAAAAGTTCTTTATACGGCCCTAGTCTACTAGATGAGGCCATCGACTCTTCATTCTATATTAATTATCCAATACCAATTATATTTATAAAGAATAATTGTTAGGTTAAGAGATTAGTTTCTGACAGTCATATTGACCAATAGACATATAACTATTGAAACCCGATGGTCTCATTTAATTATACTCACTTAAATAGTTAAAGGATATAGTTTTTGGGAGTATAAAATAAAATAACACACAAATTTAGGAAATAAATATTCTTAAAAAGTTCTAATCGTTACATTCTTCCCCCCGTAATAAATTTCTTCCCAAAGTTTTTACTCGTACCCTCAGAAGAAAAAAGGTGTGGGTAGTTCTGCCTCATAGACTCCTCTAGTTCCCACATGGAATCTTCACACCTGTGGTTCCTCCACAACACCTTAACAAAGTGGGCAGTCTTGTTTCGTGGAACCTTGTCTCTACGGTGCAAGATCTCCACTAGCTATTCATCAAATGAGAGGTCATGTTCTAGTTGTACCACTGCATCATTTAGTATATATGAAGGGTTAGGTATGCACTTCCTCAAGAGGGATACATGGAAGACATCATGAACATGTGCTAGATTTGGAGGGAGTGGAAGCTGATAGGCCACTGCTTCTATGCGATCAATGATTTCATAGGGGCCAATGTACCTATGGCCGAGCTTCCCTTTCTTCCCAAAACTAATGAATCTCTTATAAGGTGAAATTATAAGAAATAAATTTTCACAAATATCAAAATCCATGTCCCTTAGATGGTTGTCGGCATAGCTCTTTTGCTGAATTTCAGCTGTCGTAATGTGTTATTGGATGGTAGGGACCTTTTCTATTCTTCTCTTGCAGAAGATAAATCCCAAGAAGTATTATCTACCCAGATTCATTCTAACAAGCAAGAATTATATATTTCTTACCATATACAGCTTCATAGGATGTCATTTGAATGCTTGAGTGGAAGCTATTATTGCAAGAGAACAAAACCAAAGACAGATGTTCATCCCATCCACCTTTGAATTTTATTGATCATGTTCTCAGTTTATCCTAGAGTGTTTGAATATTTCTTTTGACTGACCATCAGTTTGGGGGTGATGGGAAGTACAAAAATTCATTTCAGTGCTCCGAGCATATTGAAGACTTCTCCAGAATTTTGATGTGAACCATGGATCACAATCAGATATGATTGAAAGTGGAAATCCAATCAGCCTTACTACTTCTTTGACATAAATCATATGAAGTCGATCAAGAGTCAAATATTCCTGAATGGAGATAAAATGTTAATTCTTGATGTGATGGTCCACAATAACCCATATCTCATTGTTTCACCTGGAAGTTCTCAAGAGGCCAGTGATGAAGTCCATAGTGATACTGTCCTACTTCCATGCAGGTATGGGTAGTGGTTGTAATACCCCTTTATGAAGTTGTTTCTCTGCCTTTACTTGCTGACATACTAGGAACCCTGAAGTTTAGTCAACAATCCCCCTTTTAATATTATCCCAACAATAATGATCATGAATGTCCCTATACATTTTGTGCTTCCATTATTTATAGAGATAGTAGATCTCTGAGCTTCATCCATCAAATCTTTATTTTCAGAATAGATGGAACACATATTTTTGTATGAAATTTTAGTACACCTTCTTGAGTGATATTGAACTCAGGAAACTTCCCATCCTTCATGGCCTCAAACTTCTTCTATAACAAAAAATCTTCATTTTGATCTTTCTTGATCTTCTCCAGTAATGACGGTTGAGAAATTATTTAGTTTAGGGTTGATGATGCCCCTTTTCTTACAATTACCATGTAAAACTTTACTAGGTCATTGATCAAAGGATCTCTTTGAATCCTTATCATGGGAAGAACAACTGGGTCTTTCCTACATAATGCATCAGTGACTTTTTTTAATCTTCGGGGATGATAATGAATTGAACAATCATAGCCTTTCAGAAGTTCCAACCATGTTCTTTGTCTCATGTTCAATTCCTTTTATGTGAAAATATACTTCAATATTTTATGGTCTATGTATATATTACATTTCTCTCAATTATGATTGTTCCCCCATATATTTTGAGCAAAAAATGAATGCAGCCAGCTCTAGATCATGCGTAAGACTGACCTTCTCATGATATTTCAACTATCGATATTCATAAGCAATGACATTCTCATTTTTCATGAGGAAACACCCAATCCCTTTCAGATATGCATCCATAAAAATAATGAATCCTTCTCCTCTTGAGGGAAGATTTAAAGTGGGTGCAGTAACCATTCTCCTCTTTAGCTCTTGGAAACAATACTCACACTGTTTTTTCCAGTTGAACTTGACCCCTTTTGAGTTAACTTTGTTAATGGATTATAAATTCATGAAATTATTTTTACAAACCTCCTATAATATGTTGATAGTCCAAGGAAACTATGAATCACAAATTATTTTGTTGTAGTATTAAGCCACTCCTCTAAAACTTTTTTCATGGAAGGGTTAACTTTGATTCCATCATTGGTAACAATGTTCCCCATGAAATAAACTTGTTTTAACCGGAATTCACATTTAACAAACATTCTAAAAATCCTCTCCTTCTACAGAGTTTGAAAAATAACACTTAGATAATCCTCATGCTCCTCACAAATTTTGAAATATATCAATATATCACCAATAAAAACTATGACCAAGTTATCAAGGTAGATCTTAAAGGCTCAATTCATCAAATCCATAAAAATTGAAGGTGCATTATTGAGTCCGAAGGGAATAACAAAAAAATCATAATGCCCGTATCTTGATCGAAAGGTTGTTTTCAGAATATCTTTTTTCTTCACCTCATTTGATTATAACTAGATCGAATTTCAATATTATTGAATAATTGATCCCCATGAAGTTGGTCAAATAAGTCATCAATTATAGGAAGATGGTATTTGTTCTTTACTGTGACCCCATTCAGTTCTCTATAATCAACGAATAGTAGCATTGATCCATCCTTCTTCTTCACAAAGAGAACTAGTTCTCCCCACGGATACATGCTCGGTCACATAAAACCCTTCACCAAAAGATCTTGGAGTTATTTCTTTAAATCCTGTAGCTCCACATTTTCCATCCTATATGGGGCCTTAGATATCAGATGTGATCCAGGTATGAGTTCAATGGAGAACTCTACCTCACTTTCTAGGGGAGGTCTAGGTAACTCCTCGAGAAATACATTAACGTATTCCTAGACGATTGGGACATTTCTTATCCTCAAACTCTCATTTCATTCTTCTTATTCACTGATCAACTCCATAAATAAGGATATAAGAGGTTCTTATAGACAATTATCAGGTTGATATATCTCTCCCTAGAATATAACTTTAGGTTTTCCTTTCAAGACAACTAATACTTCCTTAATGATGTATTTGATCTTAGCATTATACTTTGAGAGACTGTTCATCCCTAGTATAATGTAAAATACCAGCATGGGAATGAATACTAGATAGGAGATAAGATTATGATCACTAATGTAAATACTAATGTTTATAAACACTTATAATGCTTGGATAATTCATCCAGGAGTCTGGACTGATAACACTCATTTTAGAAAATTAGGGGTTGATTCTAAATTCATTGAAAACTTGGAGGAAATAAAAAAGGAGTAGAAAAAAATCAAACAAAGTACTTACTAGCTTTGAGAGAACAACAAGACTACCTACCACCACATCATTTTGTGCTTCAACTTCGGCCATAGTGATTGAAAAATTACAAACTTGTTTCCTTGGCTGTTGCTCAGGCTGATGGTGATTCCCCTCCACTACCCTCAGATTTAGATAGTGATTGGAAAAGTACCTAAGTTTTATACACTTACAGAATTGTAATCTGGTAGGGATTACACCATATTACTTTTTTAATTAGGCTTGGTATGTTGTGTCTTGACCGAACAATAACAATTCCATGTGACATAGACATCTCTTCAACAATTGTAGCATTTCCCGCTCCTGAGCAGGCAGATCCCTAAATGCTTCTTCCCACATTTATTACACATGGTACATTACACTTTATTTCCTCCTCTCCCCAGATATAAGCTCCTCCCTAATCTTGGCTCCATCGATATTTTATTTTAATTGGATTTTTGAGACCATTGTGTCTTAAAAAACTCCAATTCGATATTCATCACACTTCACATGATCTTTTAATAGTTATAATAATCCTGGTTGGCTAGATTCATTTATAGATGAGGTCTTAGTCCACCGAATAATCTATCAATATTACAATTTGGATACATGAAAAATCTAGAGGTTTAACGTGATATCCTTGTGAAGTTCATCTTATAGCTTCCCACATATTCATTCTCCTTCTTCTTCATCTCGAGAAACACCTTCTCTATTATTGTTCTCAATGATCATTGGAAGTACTTGCTGAAAAAGAACCCTATGAACACTTTACACTCCATAACATCAACCTCTACTCTTGGCCGCATGTTTTTAATTAGTTCCCACCATTTATTATCTTCTCCACTTAAGGGATAGGCATCCATGGTGACCTTCTCTTGCTCTGAACAACGGAGCATAGAAAAGATATTTTCGATATAGCTGATCGACTGTTCAGTAATTAATCCGTCGGTAGATCCATAGAAGGTTGGTGGTCATTGATGAAAAAAGTATTCAATAAAAAACATTTACCTTCACGGTGAGATCATTCTATCATCTTGATTCATGTTATTTCTCATAACTTTAGTTAGTTGGTTCATAATTCACATGCATGTTTCCATTCCAGCTTCTATCAGAGGGTCATCCGTGCATGGTCTATTGCAGTCGCTATTTGAATGGTTCCTCCTATTTCCCGCGATTATCTATTTGAATAAAAACTTAATGAGTACTTCATTTTTCAATCTTTTATCTATAATGGATTTTGTTTCATAATATTTCATTCTTAAAAAATTATATATCTCAATATGTCTTTGATAATGATTCATTAAAAGCTTATGATTAACCAAACATATCCCCCGGGAGTGTCACAACCAAGAGTGCAGAAAGACTCGTTGACTTTTACCAGGATACCCCAAATTAATCCTGAATATCCTTGTTAGAGTTTTCACTCCTAGGTACATCTGTGTCAGAGCCACGTCTACTTGCTAGTATCCAGACAGGGATGTATTTTCATGATAAACTAATTACTCAATACACACCAAAATTCCAGGAATTTTTCCTATATTTAATCTTTTATATTGGTTTATTCCTAATGTTTTCATATACTTATTTCCATAAATAACAAAACTATTCTTTGATACCAACTATGGAATCCGGCTTTTTTTCTACATAAATTTTCATTACGTTTTACCAACAGAGAATAATTAATGTCTAGTGTCTTGGAAATAATGAACATAAAACATGAAAAAATAAAAAAAGTATTTTGATACACTTGTAGGGATTCATCACAATTTCTGCTAATGTATAGTTATTGAATCTCATAAACTGAAGCGATACATCAATGGAAAGTGTGAACAGAAGGACCATTAAAGAAAGCAATAGAATCAGTTTACTTGTGAAATCAATAAAAACTTGATGAAAAACATAAATACTTTGGAAATGGAAGTATATGTATTTAATACTGAATATAAATTGAATCATGATATGAATATGTGACTAAAATATTTAATTTATACATTCACAAACATATCACCAAGGATCATCCCCATGGTGTCATAAAAATTACCATGGTTATTCACCAAGGTATTTTCAAACTTATCATCTCTAGAGATTAAAATTTTTACCCAATGCATTGTATTTATATAAAGGAAGTCTATTATTATGTATTTAATTTCATGTAATACACATATATAATAATCAATCATTTCATGAATAACCCAATGAGAATAAAATATATGGGTTTCATTTCAAAATCGCGACGTGTTAAATGTTCTTAAAAATAAGATCATTATGTCGTTTATAAATCAGGGAAAGGGAGTGAGGGTTAAATGTATATCAATTAAAAAATAAAATATATCATTTTTTTTTATTTATGGACACCCAATTAAGTGAAATAGGCCTGGGTATTCACATAAATAAACAAGTTAATTTAATGAGAGAAAGAGAGAGATGTTTTGAGATGAAATTTCTGCATCATAATGGCTATATAACCTAGTTTTAGAAAACGTTGAATTGAGAGGGGACAAGAGTCACCCACTCATAAAAAACTAATAATATAGAATGGGTACTGAATAAATATAAATAAGATCACAGAATGGATATTTTAAGGAAATAACATATGAAAATGAAACTCAAAATAAAAGAGAAGATGCGATTTCTATTATTAAATTTTAGCAGCCTAACTATTTCAATTAAAAATTCAGAAAATTGGTTGATGGGAGCGGAAAGGGTCTCACATAATTTGGAAATAAAATAGAAAAAAATAATGATATTGAAGAACATCTCCCCACATAATAAATTGAAAATAAGAAGGCATGGCATAAAGGAAGTCATGACTTAAAAGAGGAGGGTGAAAGGTTTCCTTACCTTGAAGAGTATCTTCAAAAGCCTGAAGGTTGGGACCTTGGGGGGGGGGGGGGTTAGGGAACCTTGGGAGGACTCCTTTGGAGGTAAAAATACCAGATCTTCATTGAGGAGTATTTTGGAATGAATTGAATGTGTGAATGGCTTTGAATTTATAGGGAAAGAGGGGGAATATTTAATAAATTTCCAAGGGACACCTCATTGGTGGTATTTTGAAAACAATTGGCTTTCCATTGTATTTTCCCATGGTATTGGACACTAGGGACACATCATAACATATTTTACTATTCACAAGTCGGAAATATTTTTTACATCATGATTACATCATCAATGATGTCATTAAACACCTGAAACTCAAAACTATATTTTTACTATTCACTAAAAATTCAACTGTTTTAGAAATATCCCAAAACATTAACCTAACCAAATATCGATTATTTGAATTAAAAAATAATTTCCATTTTATGAAAATAAATATGTAAATATTTTTAATTTATTTATAAATAAAATCATTTTTAATTCAAAAAAACAACTATAAAACAATAACTAGTTTTGTAACACCGTGAAAAAGTAATCAAGGTCCCATAAAATTATCATATAACCATAAGACAATAAAGTAACTCTTTATGGTTACATTTTATGAAAATAAATTTCCATTTTAAATTATTAAATTAATTATAAAATAAAAAATAATGTATTTATGAAATATAAAAATACCAAAACTTATACTTTGATTTTTTTTCACATTTAAGATGTCTACATTATATTTATACATTTATGGGTGATGTTTCTATTTTTTTCGCCGATTTAATATTCATTACTATCCATAAGGATATATTACTATTCATACATTACTATTCACCAAAAATAATGTTGATCTTATTAGACTCTAAATTTCTTACAGGTCACAATTTTAGAAGACCATTTTTTGAAAATAATTTCACAATATTAATTTTTTATTATTTACCTAAATAATTTAAAATACCATTTTTTCCAAAATCATCAATAATATTTATCCCATATTTATCCAGACATTTCAAAATCACAAATTTTACCATAATAAGAAATAATAATTTTATTTATACAAAGGGATTACAAAAACAATCTAAGGCCTCGTTATATAGCCCCTTATAACACCTGCATATAAAAGAAGTGTAAGCTGTGATATGGTGTTATAATCTTGAGGTGGCTTAGACAACATTGGCCAAGTAGTGATTTGTATCAGCTTGAACTTTTCCCTTATGTTATTTCATTCAAGCTTCATGTGTTGAATCACATCTTGGGCTTGGTCCTGAAAAAATCCAATAGATGCTACCACCTTCCCAAGATCTGAAATATTTATCCAGTCATTTGAAAATCAATAATTTTACCATAATGAAAAATAAAAATTTTATTTATACCAAGGGATTACAAACAGAATCTAAGGCCTCATTACATAGACCCTTATAACACCTGCATATGACTTAACTGTAATGTGTGATATGATGATAGATTATTGGGGCGGCTCAAACAACATTTCTTGAGTGGTTATTTTTATCAACTTGAACTTCTCCCTTAGGCGATACCATTCAAGATTCACATTTTAATGCTCAGCTTGGGATTTTTCTAGAGAAAATCCCATAGATGCTACCTCTTTCCCAAGCTCTGACAGACGATCTTTATACGGCCCTGAGTCTACTGGATGAGGCCATATACTATTCTTTTTTGTATTAATTTTCCAAGATAATGTGTATTTAAAAACAATACTTTTAACATTAAGAGTTTAGTTTCCGAAGGTCATATTGACCAACAGTCATATTACAGTTGAAACCCAATGTTCAAATTTAATTCTACTGTCTTCATTAATGAAAGGATATAGTTTTTGTGGAGTATAAAATGTAATGAAACACAAATTTAGGAAATAAATATTGTTAAATTGTGTGGGTCATTAAAAACCAATCTTATTTTCCTCCCATCTTATAGAATAATTCCATTAGAATAGAGAGAATTGATGGTCTAGTTGGATGAGATAGTAAATAAAGGTTTCATAAGACCAAGTACACCACTTTGGACTACTCAGGTTGTCTTTTTGAAAAAGGTAGATGGTTTTCCTTGGATTTTCATTTATTATTAGAAGATAAATTATCTTATAATTAATAATTAAAATCCTCTTCCATGAATTGATGATTAGTTTGATAAATTTATGGGATCCAAATTTTTCTTTAGAATTTATTTATGATCAATGTATTTTAAACTCTATGGTCTAGGTGGAATATAGTATGATTATATATTTTATAAGTCATTATTTATATTTTGAATACCTTTTTATTCACTTTGGTCTCATGAATTCAATAACAATTTTCTTGAAATTTTTGGGTCATATCATTTAGTGGTACCTTGACTCTTTTGTTGTGGTATTTTTTGATGATATATTGGTGTATTATCAAGCCAATAGTGACCATGAAGAACTGTTGGATATTGTATTTATAACCCTATGGGAACACCAAATTTATAAACAATTCTCTAAGTGTGACATATGGATACAAGACGTGTAATTCCTTGGACATATGAGTTATGAGAAAGTGGAATTAGTAGATCCTAGAAAGGAAGAATCTACTTTATATTAGAAAATACTCGATAATATATCTAAAATTGTAAAATTTTCAAAATTAGTAGGTCATTACCATCTGATTATTAATGAATTATTACAGCTTTACTTTATGATTGAAGCTTTGACTAGGAAATTTATTTCATTCCAATGGAGTGACAAGTGATATAAATCCTTTTATAAGAGTAATGTGAGACCCACTTTAGCACATATCAATTCCTCAATATAAATGGTGAAGGGTTGTTTAGTATATTATGATATGTATAGATATGTTTCTGGTTGGGTTCTCATTTATAGAATTCATGTCATAGCTTAAGTCTCATAGTAGTTACACGTGTTTGTAAATAAATATTTGATTAATAATATGGATCTAGTTACGATAGAATATGCTTTTAAAAAATAGTTTCACTATCTCTTCAGTGAAAATTTCACTATGTTTACAAATTATAAAACTTAGAAACATATTTTCATAATGATATATAAACCACATTTAATGATTATGTATTAAATATCTTCAGATATTAAACATTTAATTAGGGTGTACATTGGGTAAATATAATTTTATGGAATATTCATTAAGTCAAAAGTCATGTAACAAATATTATAAATAAGATTATAGTTTGTGGATACTGATGATTGTGATCAATTAAATTCATTTGGATTACATTGAGTATAATATTGTTTCAATATTCTTCCCAGTGTCACTTTCTCCTGATATGGATGAGAAGGTTAAGGATTATTAAATAGCTTACCCTGATTATCTAACCATTTAGGTTAAAACTCAATGGTGGGGATACAATTAACCAATTAATGGTAAATGGGAACTTGGTGTTGAGTTTTTTATATTGTATAATAGTTCCTCATTCATATTATGAAAAAATTCTTCATGCCTATAACCATTAAAATGGGATATTCATCTAGGAATATGAAATATGTAACAGTAACTAAGGAACCATTTATGGTGGTCAGGTGTGAAATGAAGAGTGGCGAAATATGTTTAAATTTTTTTCACTAATTATCTAGTCAAGGATAAACATCAAGGATTATTTGTTATATTTCAATCCCTACCAAAATTGGTATATAAGTTGGATAAACTTTTTATATAAATTTTCATTGTTTTATCAAGACCAATTCTGAAGCATGATGCCATCTATGTGATTATGGAAAACACAAAAAGTCACACCACATCATTTCAATATTAAAGTGCAATATGATGGATGAACTAGAAAATAATTATACCCAAGAAGTAGTTTTGTTGCATTGTGCATAGTTTTGATTTTATATAGTTGAGATATATAGTTTAACTCTCCATTTTTTTAATCATTGCAGTAATCAAACATGACACAATTTACCATAGACATGAAATATTAATCTCAAATGGATTCAAATTCATAACATATGATCTTAACATTCGGAGGATTTTTTAAGGATTGTGTTTTAAATTTTGGTTTCTAATGGGAGGATTATTTACCTCTAGTGGAGTTATCATATAAATGTTTTTATGTTGAAATCATATATATAGATATATTCAAATAATTTACTAGTAATCTTAATCACTCTCTACTTTTTTGGTTTTAGATAATAGTGAATTCACTAATTGGACCAATATTAGTGCTTAATACAATGGGGAAGATTCATATAATTAGAAAAAGTATGAAAATTACACATACATATCATAAAACTTATGTGGATCATCATGTTAGGTTATTATCATCTGTATTGGGGACCACGTTTTCTTAAGGGTTACTGTAAGGTTTTGGTATCTTCATTTGGGTAAATAAAGCATATTTTATTCTTACTAAATTGGAAATTTCAAGATAATTGAATAGATTAATGATATGGATTATCAATTATATATACTCAAAGGTTTAGTTTGGTTCATAATGTGTTTCAAGTATGTCAACAATAGTACTATCCCGAAATTGAACATGTGATTAAATGTGACCATTTTGATCTTAATTCTGATGCTATATTTATACTTCCCCCAATACATATTATGGAATAAAAATATGAGGTATTATGTTTGAAATTTATTTGTTTATTGTGGTTATTATGATATCATGGATATATTATAGAAGATATGTGGAAATGAGAGGACTTCATGTTGGCGTAATGTCCAGATCTTCTCCAAAGAAACTCTAATCAATTGATTTCTAAGGATGGAAATCCCAATGTTGGGGAGAATTTAACACCCATGGTTTGAGTTTTATATTACTCTATTATGTGTTTTGAGATATATTTTGGTTGGTATTATTATTTTAAAAATTCATTGGGATTTTATAGAGTTTTGGGTGGATTTTTTAAGGTGAATGATTGGTACATGATTAGGGGAAACCGTTTAAATTCTCCACGTAACCATGAAATATACCGAGAAAAAAATAATAGGATGTAACCAATTGGTTCATAGTTAGGGGAAACTATATTAATTACCCAAATAACTCTATGAATTTTGATGATGGAATGTCACATGGTATTCTAATCATGTAGGAAAATTATGGGAGATAGAAGTTTTGATATAGTGGAGTCTACACGGTTAGTGTACAATTAAGAAAACTATGTATCCTAACCAAGTGATGCATTTAATTAAATCTAAAAATTGGATTTTTAATTTAAAAAATTCCACAAAACCATTATTTTTCCTCCTATCATATGGGATCTCAACTCTTAACCCTTCACCTAGTGATTTTTTTTATCTTCTTCCTTGTATTGATTTTTTTTAATGGATCATGGTGTATTGGATCTAGAAATTAAAGGTACGTATACATATCTCCATTATACATCATGATGTTATCTTATTATTATGCAAATAAACTTAAATTGGATCTATCATGGATGAATATAATTTGAAAACATATTTTGATGATATTTATTTTGGATATGGTGAGGGAAGTAAAGAAGGAAAATAGATCTTCCATGATTTTCATTTGTTTCATTGGAAATAGTATACATTAGAGGTAGGTGTGTCGTATCTCTCCAGTTATTCTTGAAAATATAGGGATTGGATTTCCAAAACACTTTTTTATGATTCAATGGAATAACCTTAGATGTAATATTTTTGAAATATAACATATTATATGGTTTTTGGAAGTTTCAGTCAATATGTACTTTTCTTAAAACATAATATACAAATTGGTTTAAGATAGTATATTTTTTTAATCTTTGTTATACATGGTTTGACATGTGTTTATTATTTCATTGTACATGAATTTTTTTTGGAATTATCTACCGATTCTATTGGAAAACCTGGAGGTTACTAATAATTAATGATTTAGTTATGGTATAGTTCACCCCTCATGAGAATTATGATTTTAATTTGGAATTAATGTTTTTTTGTATGTTTGTTTATGGAATGGGTATGAAAAGTGGATTATAATTATACTAAAAACTAGTTAAAGCATCTCTTATGGTGGTAATATTTTATAAGTATCATTCCCTCATTAATATAAAATACAGTTGATAACTATTTTCAAAATACTTCATACTTTATACAAAATGTTCTAACTTTTTGTAGACATTGTGGACTATGTGGGATGTTTTTTGGAATATTTTGTACTGGCATGTAAACTACCAACCTGTATATACATCTTAGTGCTTACATATGCAATTGTTTTCATGAAATAAGTTAGGGGAATAATTTATTTTATTTTTTGGTGGATAATCATGGTGATAGGAGCTTTGTGAAAGTTAATGGACCATAGTTATGTTATAGTTAGATATTTAGGGTGATGCCACATTAGTTTCATTGCATCAGGATGAGTTTTTTTATTTGAAACATATTGTATCTTACAGTCTTCTATAACCCTATTGTATTTATTTATATTATATTTTTAGTTGTCACTTTTTATCATATGCATGAAATTGTAAGATAATTTTTGTTTATATCGAGATCTCTAATAGGTTGTGTATGTTTAAGGGAAAATCATACACATCTACCTTGTTTTCCCATAGTATTTATTACTAGATTTTGTTGTTTTGGGGATTCCAAAAATGGTTTGTAGTGCCTCTACCTCTTCTTAATCTAATTGGTTATGGGTTGGATATAATAAGAAATCAATTATGAATGATAAAATTGCTCCCCTTCCCTCATGATATCAAGATCCATCCTTTAAAAATACTTGTGTATTGGTTCTCTTTAAATCCTCATCATGGATAAGGTATCATGATGAATAATGATCAAAGAATTATCTATATTTTTTTTATTCACATGGTGGTAATGTATTGAGCATTCATATTCCCTGTTTAACTACATCCATCACATTTGGACCATGTTAAACTCATTATATATAATTATATAAATTACACACTTTTAATTTGTATATATTTCATACTTTTTACAGTAGATATAATTCCACAATATATTGAGTTCAAATATTTTCACTACTAAATCCAAATCATACCTCGGGTAATTTATCCCATGAATCTTTAATTTCAACGTGGCTTGAAATACTACTATGTCATTCAGTATTAGGACATATCCCATCACCTTATTTATTATAAAATTGCAAATAAAAAACCCTTCTTTACACTGGGGCAGTTTATGTAAATGTTTAGTTATCAACCATATCTTGATATAATTGAATTTTTTTCAAATTTATCTATCCAAAGGACCATTAATCTCTTATAATTTAACATTTTCAATAGATTTTAATGTCTTTAAATATCTTTCACAAAACATTGATAGTATCTTGATAAAAATAAGAAAACAATGTATCTATTTTATATTGGTTGGTTTAGATTTTTCATCAGTCACCATGATCTTTTAAGGATCTATAAGTATGCCCTCTATTGTGATTTTATGACCCAAGAATGATACTTTATGATGACAAGACTCACAATTAGAAAAATTTGGAATAATTATTCACCATTATTAAGGTGATTAGAATAATTTGTAAATAATTTTCATTCTTTTCCTTACTCATATAATATGTAAAATTATTATCTATAAAGACATCCAAAAATTTATTTTGTTATTATCTAATTATATTCTTTGTTAGATCCATGATGATAACTGGGTAATTGGTGATTCTGAATGGAATTACATCAAATTAATTGTGATCATCTACTATATGGCAAGATGTCTTGGATACATACCACCCTTTATCTATTAATTGATGACTTATAGGTCAAATTTCAATCCTTGGTAAGTATTTAGACCCTCACAACTGATTAAACTAGTCAAAAATATATAGTAGAGAAAACATATTCTTGATTTATATTTTGTTAAGAATCCATTAATCAATGCATATATGCAATGATTCGAATTTTTTCTTAACAAAGAGGATGGGTTCGCCAAATTTTTAGAAATAGGGCATGTAAAACCCATTTCTATATACTTTTAAATTTTACATTTCAATTAATATAATTGAATTTATCTTATTATATATGTAGTATATGAGATTTTAATAACACCATGTATGAGATATATTGAAAATTAAACCTCATTTTCTCTGTAAATACTAAGAAATTATACTATAAATATATTGATATATTACCACATGATTGGTATATCATCAAAAAAATATTTTCCCCAACCATTTGTGCTATATATCCATCATTATTAGGTATTAAGACAAATATAATGGAAGTAATTTCTATATATATTTCCTTGAACCGATAGGTGATCATGGGTTGATTTAGATTTTGAAATATAATTTCCCTTTCCAGGAAATTTATATGGGATTTATTTATAAAGATCCAATATTTGGAAAAAATAATATCAAATTTAATCAAAGGGAGAATCATAATATCTATAAGATACAAATTCACCCAAAACATCATGGGAGAATAGTTGTATACTTTTGAAGAATTCATTTGATAAAAATGATTTTTTACTGATAAATCAATATCTAGTTAGCGAGGTGGTAATATGATTCCATTAATAAACATTCATTATATAAAAGAGTGGTTAGAACCAAAATCAAATAATACATTTACATTTGAAATGAATATTATAAGTGTATATTTCACCAATTCATTTTCATAACCCACAACAATAGTCATGATTGTATAACCATTCCCATTATCCCCTAGATTTGGGGGTAACAAATGTTATTTCTAATCATTAACCCATGGACTAGTGAACATGTTGGAATAATTCTCATACTCATTATGATTGAATCATTGGAGTTTTGGTATTACATTAGGATAAATATTATTTTCAACCATTTCATTTGTTTTCCGCTTCACATTTATCTTAAATTGATGTAATCAATGAAGTTTTTTTCAACAATTAAATCATTTATATATTCAATGGAGAAATTTCCATTTATACTTATTCCATTATTTGAGAAATATATAAAGATAAAATTTCTTTCATCCATATGATTTATCATTCCAGTTTTGTTAAAACTTCACTTTTTATTTCTTATCACTAAATTCATGAGAATAATGAGAATCACTCTATTACATTTCCACCTTAATTTCAGTATAATAAAATTAGTCAAAACAATATAAGTATCTTAGTGCCAATTATTTGAAATAATTTGTTTTAGTACATTGAAAAATTATTAATTTTGCTTTTATTATCATTAATAAAAATTGAGGCATACCTTATGAGTATCTTGATGATTTCTTCATAATTTAAACTAGATTTATAGTAATTCATAATCATCTCTAGTAATTCCTACTCCATTTTTGGTGTGAAGAGTCCATGAAAAATCATTAGTATAGAGTATTTCCATTGGAAACTCTCATTTCATAGATTCCACTTTTTTCCTTTTGAATAATATTATTTTTGAGGATACACAGTTTTTCGACATCACCATAGAAATGAAACCAATTTTGGGAAACATCTTCATACTATTGGAACTAGAGATGGGAAAATAAATTATCAATTTCATTGATCCGTTTCTTTGAAATTAGTGGATTTCAATTCATACTAAAATAGGGAAGACATTTATTCATGAAATATTAGATAAAAAGACTTTTATACCAGGGTGAATTGAGTACCTCAACATGTTCCACATCATTGTTCATTTTATGGGATAGTTATGTTTCTCTATACATGGTTTTTTCACTATTTCTCCCATATTTTTTGGTTTCTCATTGTGACAATAATTTCATTTTCTATCCCACCCATTTTTATCTTCGTTCCTCTTGTTTTTAACCATTTACAAAAATAAAATAATCTTTGTTAATGAAGATACATTATTCATTTATAATATTAAATAAAAACAATAAACTTATAAATAATAACCCTTAGATGACATACATACACTAAATTATTAATTTATAGGTTTCAATCTAGGTTATCCACAGTCCTATTTGTATTAGGATATCAAACCTAACAAGTAATATATTACATATTTTAACTTCCATTTAAATAGTTCAAAAAAATATAACGAAAAAAATGATTAAAACAAATAATATCCTCTAAAAGTATCAAAAAAGGTTTACAATTTGGCCCAACTATTTTGAGTCGATTTAAGATTGAGTCAATACCAAACCAAACCATTTTAGAGTTTTTACACCTATATCAATCTATGATAGATCTTTTATTGTCTTGTCTATATTTAAAAAGAAATTTTATTTCTAAGATATAATACACTATACACTCTACCAATAATTCATGGTGTTTTCCAATATTTTCCCCATGTCATTTTCACAAATTCTTTGTCATAATAATCAATAAAAATAATTAAACCCTACCTGGATACAAAATGTGAAATCCCCTAAATTTCATAAGTACATTTTATTTCTTTTATAGGTATATTCATTTTCTCTCAAAAAAATCACACTCTAGAACCCAATGGTTTAGTGTCACTTGATATTAGATACATAAATAACTTATTTTACAACATATTCAGCAAATTACTAAAATATAATTCACATATGGTACCAATTGCTAGATATCATACTTAATATTCATTTAAAAAACATGGGTAATGGAAGAATAAGAATGGGTGGGTTCAGACACTCAATAAGGGTAAATGTTAATTTCATCGATTGAAGATCATAATTGAGGTTATGATATAGATGTGTGAATGATACTATGGTTAATTTACACAATCTTGTAATAAGGATAGAATACCTAATTAAACATGGAGTATAAATCAGGGAACATGATATAAGTATTTGTGATGAAAATAAGACATGAGTGATAAAATATAATATATGAACATGACATAAGCAGAATATGTAACATATGGAAATTTAATGAATATGATTAAAGAACTAAAATAATGGTAAACCTTAATAACCTTTATTTTATAATGGATGAAATGTATTTTTAAATGAAAATATTCATGTTAGAAAAAATCCATTTTACATGATTTAATTAAATTATTTTAAATAAAATACATTTTATAAAAACAAGAATACATATTTCTTTATAAATATATTAAAACATAGAAATTAATTTTTGTAAAGAAGGTTGATACAGACTACTGGAAAATTCATTTTTTTGGAAAACATTAAAAAGTTGATTCCTTTATCTCTTCTTAAAAAAGCTCAAAGTTGTTGGAAAATCAACATATCAAAAATGATTAAATTATATTAAATTTTTAATATAAAGTAAATGAAATTTAATAAATATTAAAAAATGATATAAGTATAGATAAGGATATCTATAAAAAATAATATTGACATGGGAGAGGAAGAATATTGAATGAAAATTAGTGGTCATATTAGTTCTTCTTATAAGCATTACTCTGAGAAAATTATGAACTAAAGTGGAATTTAAATTGTAGGATATTATTTCAAACACATTAAAAAGTATATTATAATAAAATAGAGGTGGTTTTATTGAAAAATATCACACTATTTCCCCAGATGAAAACATAGTCATAACAATCTCAAAAAATGATATTGTAATAAAAATCATTACCTTTAACTCCAGAATTCCATGGATTCACATTAAACTCATGTATAGTAAACATGAAAATATTATTAAAGTATTTTATAATTTTATTTATATCAATTACAATTTTTTATTCCAAATTTATATAAATTTATTACACATAAATTAGTTGGTCAATATTTATTTGCATCATCAAATGTTAGTAATTTTTGTTATTTTGATCATGTTTTGTAATGGAGACATTGGACCACATTATTTAATTGCATGTTAATCATTAATAGTTAATTTATAGTATTAGAATATTTCTTTAGTAATAAGTTATAATGTTATTATTTAAATCTATTTTAGTTTTAGTAGGATTCGTGATGATAAAAATTATGACCAACTTGTTTCAGTTATTTTAGACAAATAATGTTATATTAAGGATAGATTAGATATTAAGAGAATAAATAAATTAAATTTATTTAACATTATTAAATTGTGAAATATAGGTTTTAATTTATTATATATATTTATATATCCAATTATGTAATGTGGTGTGGAAAAATGAAATATGTAGTTCATGGAGAAGGTAGTCCACAAATAACACAGGAAGTGTTTTTATTTCCCTTGGATTGGAGGGAGTTATATAGTGGTTATTCTATATATATAATAAAATTTTAATATAACTTAGATATTAATTTCATTACATTATTAAGGTTGGAATATTTTTTATAGAGAATTTATGTGAAGAAGCAGTTAGGGGGTTGATAGTAATCAAATTGATAACCTGATTCTTCTCATAGAGAACATTTTGGTAATTGAGAACATGGAGAACTATAATTTAACAAGAATCATCAAAACATGTGAAATTATTATAGTATAAGTGAAATGTGTAGGGATTAAAAATTAATTATAAAAAATAGAGTGGATTGAAGTTGGTGGAATTGAACTGTTTTTTGTTGAAAATAAGGGACATATCCTTGGAATCTAACATGAGGTGTGGTGTAATAATGAAATCACATGGGTGTTATGTGATTTAGGAAAATAAATGTTATAGAGCCATGTGGGTATAAATTTATAACCTAAAAATTTATTCCTTATGTTCATTAATGCCCCATATTTTTACAAAGGTATGAGTCATTTTTTTAAATTTTAATTCCTTTGTTTAATATTTATAATCATGCACTACATTCTGTAGAAGGTTTTATGAGAATCCACGGTTAGTTAGAAGCCCAAATTTCTTAAAAATGGGATTCTACGGTAGATCCCATAGTTACCGCTTGATTAGTACTAACCGTATGGGGTCCCTTTGATAAATTGGGTGCCTCATGGTTTTTTTCGAACCATGTGAGCCTAGACGCATGCCCGTGTGAAATGATGTAGTTGTTGGATATTGGTATTCTCTATAGTTAGAGAATACATGTCAGGTCCATCTCTGGGATGTAAAGTGAGCACAATTTTCACATGATTTATCTAAACCATGTTCCCCTAGTTCGGAGGGTGAAATTAAATTTTTTTTCATTAATAACATTAAATCTAAAACACAGTTTTCTCCACCCATTTATCTAATGGTCTCCCATGGTTTATCCTCCCATTGGATCTCATAATCCTTAATCTTGGTATTTTGATGTCTCTACTATTCATTATCCAAATCGTGATACATTCTATGTGATGGATACATATAGGTATTCTATTGAATTATCTTCATTCAACTATAAGATTATCTTTAGATCTATTATGCTATTTAGATGTAAGAACTATTTCCCTATTTTCTGGGTGAT
Source organism: Viscum album (assembly GCA_963277665.1). Lineage (NCBI taxonomy): Eukaryota > Viridiplantae > Streptophyta > Magnoliopsida > Santalales > Viscaceae > Viscum > Viscum album. Next base: position 1,889,350,864 of record OY728152.1, read on the forward strand.
GGACCATGTATTCAATTTCATCCAAACTACATTGATTATAATGAACTATAATATAAATAGTTTTAAACATCCCCAAATTTGGTATTATAGTTTTTCCATGAAATGATTGTTCTTTTCATAGCTGCGCCACTGTTCCACACAGAGACCGTTACCACGCATTGTCTTAAAATGGATTTCTTCATTATAAAAATATATAGGAACCTTGTTATACTCTTTAGGATGTTTGTTTTGTAGTTAAAATATTCCAAACTCAATCATGGATACCCATTGGGTGTTATGTATTGAAATTCCCCTCTCTGATGAATTGATTAAATTCCTGGACCACTTTATAAGCCTTCATCATGAAGTGTAAATGAAATTTCATATTGTCATATAAATTTTTATGAAACCAAATCACCTCCAAATTGCTTATCTTGACATATAAATTGATTTCCCCTATTATAGGTAATTTAATAGTTGATAATATCACCTATCTGTGTTATTTGGACCATGTAATTGAAATTCCATTATTTTCTTAAGTAAATGCATTGTGTAAATGTAATAGAATTATTTAGGATGTTTTCCTCACTCAAAATAAAATTAATGGACTAATTTATTTAATTATAATGGTTGGTAAGACCAAAACAATTGATTTATGATTTTTTATATGGTTTAAATGATTTTTATTTCCCTTAGTTATATTTGAGCTTCATCAATATAATTTATGAGTGGTGATGACTCTTCGATATTTTTATTATTATGATTATTCTATTGATAATGGATGTAAAATGATGGTTAAGGGAATTATTAACATGATGATTCAATCTAACTTATATCAGGTGTCAAGATTGATGTCTCACAACATTGAAACTATTTGTATGATGGTAATGACACACCACTTCCCTTACATTAGGTGTTTAAATAAAGACTCACTCAACCTCTTGAATAACAAGCTTGATGTATCGAATTCTTTATGATATGTACGGTATGTAACGTTTTTGGACATTATAGGATTATTCATAATAGTAATGGATGACTGAGTTATTCCATGATCTAGAAAGTACTTAGTATTCACAGTTTATGGCTACATACCTCCACACATACATAGAATAAATCGGTGGATACAACATATAACTATAGTATATATATTTAAAATATATTAAATTATTTACCATACCCTCATTCTAGCCTACTCCGAAGTAGGTAGAGCTACCATGTATACTTTGAAAACCTGATCAAGATGGTTTTTATTTATTTATCATTTTATGTTATTTCATTTATAGCTTCACACCACTATTTCTATGCACACATCATGAATTACTTCTAGACACCATTGGTGGTGGCGTACTAGGATTTTTCATCACAACATAATTGGTCCACCTTTGTTACTCAAGTGGATTACATATCTTTAGGTATGGATAAGGGAAAACACCCTGATATAGAAATTTGATACGATGAGCTTATAGTTGGATCATAGGATCATAAGACCAATCACATGACCAAGATTCTGCTGGATAATCATTTTTAGTTTTTTTATATAATGTTGTATATTCTTATTATCGGTTTCTATTTTTATATTATCATTCTCTGACATCATATATGTGAACTTTTTTTTGATCATTGATATTGTTATCCAGTTGTTCTATTATTTATGCATCGACAATTTATAATTCTATTCGTTTCATTTTCATCTATTTCAGAAGGTTATTGGTCCATTAATTTATTTTCTATTTAAATCATGATTACCCTATTATATGCTTATTATTATTATCTAATTTTCCACTCTAATATGATGGTATTGTCTCCCCACTATACCACCTTATACACTTGTTTCTAGTTAGAAACCTCTAGTGTGCATGGAGGCATGCTTGAGGAAATGTGAATCATCAACATGGAGCCCTATTTGAGTGTATGTAGATTTAGGACATTACAAAGTGGTATCAGATCCTTATTTTTCGTTTTTCTTACTATTTGTGTATTTGACAGAAAACTATGAGTTATTATGATTTATTAATGAGAATTTTCCTAGGCGTAGTTGAACCTTGTATAGGGGAAACATAAATTACCTTGGATGGGAAATTGTTATTATTGATTATTTCTTTTATGGTTGATATGACCTCACCATATAATGACACACAAGTTATATGATGTTATTGATATTACTATCAGTGAAATGGGATTTATTTTATCTTGGACTAATGGAATGTGTGTGTTTCATTACCTGAATAATTATATGAAAAATACGAGTAATATTATATGCATTTCCCATGAAACATTTACTTTTAGATTTAATTTTCCTGTAATATTTTATTAGTTACTTGATTATATTTATAAATGTGATGAAATTCCTTAATAGGATAGAGAAAACATATTTTAAACATAAAGTGAAAACATTAACCTACTTGGTTTTCCTTTCACAGGTTAAAGAAGACACCTTTAGTAGTCTGTTATAGCACTTTGAGCCACATACCATTTGTTTCCAGGGTTATAATTTGTTATTGTATGGATTAAGTTGATGCCACATTCTGATTCATGAGGAGTATGGGACCTTTTGGATGATAAGTTGTGATTCACTTGAGTCAACCATTTAATTATATTTCAATACATAAATGACTATGATGTTAAAATAACGAATTTCACTTGCACAATGAAATGAACACATTAATTTATTATTGGATACTTATACATGAACATGGCCTTAGTAGTGGGTAGATAAGAGTCACTTTTGTTCTTATAGAGTGTTATAGTCTCCTAATTACCACATATACCAAACTCTTAGAGTGGGTAGAGAGGTGTGATCTTTTCATTGGAAGGATATACACCTATCGAACTTTTATAACTGTAATTATATTAAATATTAAACTCTACTATGACAAATTCATTTGGTATTATGGCATCATGAAATTATGAAGTTCTCTGCTCGCATACCCTGAAGGCAATGAAGACCATTCACCTGAGGTGACAAGCCTTGCGCTGCCAGTGATTCCTCGTATAGTGCCACCCGTGTAACCTCATTTTATTCCCAATATATTAAATGATTCCAAGTTCTATGATGGTTTTTATATGATTCCATCTATGAAATGTTCTTCTTGACCACCCTTAACATAGAAGAGTTGACTCGGGAGTTCCAGTTGAATAATCCTACCACCTTTTCAAGGGATAGAGGAAATCATGCTGCCGAGTGTTAGGTCGAAGATATTCAATCTATATTTTATAATATTAAGACTCATATAGAGTGGAGGGTCAATCTTTTTTCATATATGAAATAATATTATTCCAAGTTCTGGTAGAATGTTATTACCTTGTCAAATCAACAACAAAATATGGTTTGGGAAGATTTACAAACCATCTTCTATGATTATTTATTTTTGCAGACTCTTTGGGATGACTGAGCTAACAACATTATAAACCTATTATATAAACCATATCTATCATAAAGTAATCTATGTTTATTACTAAGATAAAGTAGATCACACTACCTTTAGAGGGTGATCATATTATTCCCTCTAGTTGATTCAATAATGGCGTGGTATATGCCATCCGATTACATGTCATTGTTTTATAGAAAATTATAATTTCTGATATATTCAACCAAAACCTTACTAAAAAGTTGAATATGACGGATGATGATGGTGAAAGTAAGGGTGGTTCAGCACTTAGATCTATCAATGTTTCTTATAACAGATGTAAATGTTTCATCAAGGCCACTCATTGAGGTAGAATATATCAAGAACCTTATGCTAACATTTTCATAACATATCCTAAGGGAGGAGATTTGGGAAATACAAAACCTCAGTGTTTATGGTATCCAGTGTAATGTAGAGGCTGCGAATGGATGAGGCACATCCAGTGATTCTACAGGACATTTCCATCAGCTCTTAGAGAGTGGGGATGAACACCTACTCCATGTTCATGATCAAGAAATGTAGAATCCCATTAGACAAGTCCATGGAATACCCTGGCCACTCATTTTGTGGTAGAGGTCAAGCAAGAGGTATTCAGACTCATGATTCTTATCACCATCGTAGTATGATTGGTTAGGAAATTTAGGATGTGGCTAAAGGCTATGATATATTCCAGTTACATGCAGTGCAACCTATGCTAGAGGAGTAGAGTGACAAACATTCTATAGTACAAGGTACTAATAGAGTAGCCTCTAATTTATTATATAATTTATTTGACATATTTGAGTCTCATTATTTCATATCTATTTCTGTTACAGTGAGTTTGGACCTTAAGATCGAACGATTCTATGGCATGATGACACTTACTACCCCGTTAAGTATCTGATCAAAGAATGTTTGCTGATGTAAATATTTCTCCATGATATAGGCATATATCTATTCAAATGCGATATTATCTTCTGTGACATGAAGGCCTTTTCTATAATCATTCTAATGGACTGGTTGGTTTCATATCGATCCTATATTGATAGATATCAACAGAGGGAAATGCTTACATCACTATAGAGGAATATAAATGTGAATAATGGAGAATGTAATGTTCATGTGACTTGATATGGACCCATTTAGAAAAGGATGGGTTGTGTGATAGCATAGGTTGATTGTTTCATCTTGGATTATCAGTGGTTATGACTCACCTTTTCTCCTCCTATATTGGAGAATTTCATGAATGTCATTTCTGGAGACTTATCTAGTCTACCATCAATGAGAGAGGTAGAATTTATTATTGATATTGTTCTAGGAGATACACCAGTGACATTTAATTGTTATAGGATGAAAACTATGGAGCATTTGGAAATCAATAAATAGTATGAGGATCTTGAGGATAAATGATTTATACACCCCAACAGTTCTACATGGTCTTCACAAGTCCTTTTTTCTATGAAGGAGGACGGTACCCTCAATATTTACATAAATTAGCATCAGTTAAACGAGATCATGGAAGATAACTACTATTCATTACATTGAATATACAACCTCTTCGATAAACTCTGAGGAGATATAGTGCTTTTAAAGATAGATCTGAGGTTGTTCTACCATCATGTGCTTGTCTGTTCATCATTCATTCCTCACATTGATTTATGAAGTAGATATGGTCTATATGAGTACCTAGTCATATCGTTTGGTCTAACAAGAGAACCAACAATTTTCAAGGATCTTATGAATTAGGTTTTTCACCAGTATCTGGGTTCATTTGCAGTGGTACTTGTTAAATATATCTTGGTGTATTCATGCCCTAGACATGACTATTCTAATAATATTGAGATGACATTAAATAATTAAGAGAGAATCATATATATTCTAGGATTAGAAAATACCACTTTTGGATCAACAATATCAATTTCTTGGGCCATATCATCTAAAAGTAATGAGTTTCAGTAGATCCAAATAAAGTGAGAGTTGTATTTTACTCAGAGTATCCCAAGAAAGTCATTGAAAAACATATTTTTTAGGGATAACTGGATATTATAGATGATTCATCCTTGGATTCTCATGTCTTGCAGCACTAATTATGATATTGACAAAGAAATGTTTGAAATTCATATAGTAAATAGCTTGTAAACTATGATTTTAGGAGTAGAAGGGCCATTTGACTTCATCTATGACCCTAACTAGATATGATCCAGTAAGGATCTATATAGTCTATTGTGGTACATAAGGTAATAGTATGTTATTTTTTTCTGCAGGATTCACAAATCTACATTTATAGGTGTCATAATTTTAGTCCTCATGAGTGCAATTACCCAACACAATATCTTTATATAGATGTTGTTGTTCATGATCTACACTATTGGAGATTCTATCCTCTTGGGGAACATTTTATTATGGCCACTAATAAAAAAATCCTCAATTACCTATTTACGTAGTATAATATCAATATCAAGAAGCGTATATGGCTTAAATACATATAGTAATTTGATTTTGAGATTTCCTACAATCTTTGGAAAGTTAATATAGTAGTTAGTTCTTGGAACCCAAAGACAATGACATAGGTGGTTTAGGAGGATAGTAGTATGTTAATGCTTATGGACTTGTTTTTAGAAATGAATGTTGAGGTTTAGAAGGATTTTAGGTATCTTATTTACCATATAGATCACCTTTAACCATCTGAAATATGCGAGGTTGAGAAAAATAGCAGAACATGAGGTCCTTGCCCAGAGGCAATTGTATCAGATTATGATACAACATCTGGTCGGACCATGGATGGGGATGATAATTTACAATTCTATGGGTGTTTTGGGGTTCCGACAGACATCAAAGAAGAGATGCTGTCAGAATTTCATGCATGATCTTGGGAATTTGACCTTGGTGTCACCAATATGTATCAGGACATATGTTAGTATTATTAGTGTGTTGGTATGAAACATAATATTTTTATTTTATCACACTGTGTTCCTCCTGTCAGCAGGTGAAGGAAGAACTTCATTGACTAATATTTACTTTTGTAGTCATTGTCTTAAATTACTTTTGTAGTCCATTCCAAAGTAGAAATGAATGATTTTTTACTATATTTAAGGACTGGTTTACCAAGATAACCATGTAAGAATGGTATAGTGTGGGTTTTCATTGATATTTTGTTGATGGTCTCACATTTCTTACCAATGGTAAAGACATAATTCATATATGAGCTATAAAGGCTATATGTCAGGGAGTTCATACATCATCATGGAACTCCTCATTCTATCACATATGATAGAGATGATCTCTTTATGTCATGGTTCTGTAAGATGTTTTAGAAGGCCTGGGGTACCAAGGTGATTCATAGAATGGGAAATCACCCTCAGACTGATGAAATCATAGAGTGTATGATTCTGGTCTTAGAGTACATGATTTTTTCATGCATCCTTGACTTTTTGGGTTCTTGGGAGAAACACATACCCTTCACTGAGTTTGTTTATAATAACATATTTTAGGATACCGTTTAGATGGATCCTTAGGAAGCCCTATATAGTTGGATTTTTGTTTAACTTTATGCTGGATAGAGGTAAGGTAGGATACTTGTCTTGGGCCGTTTCTTGTTTTGGAGACTACAGAGTAGTTCAAGTTAATTAGAAATACCATTAAGAATGTTTTGTTTGAACACCAGTATTATGACAACCAACAGTGATGACCTCTTCAGTTTGAGGTATGAGATTGAGAATTCTTGTGAGTCTAACCCAGGTTGGGACATAAACATATTGAGAGGTAGGGTAAGCTATCATATATATTTTTGGACCCTTTGAGGTATTTAAATAGATCATACCAATGGATTAATAGATAAAACTTCGACAAAGATACCAGTATACGCATTATTTAATTCATGTATCTCATATTCAGAATTACTATCCAGACACATCACATGTCATTCATAATGATTATATTTATTGGTATGTAAATACTTTCATCGAGGAGTATCTAGTGTTTATTGTGGAATGGAGCGTTAAGACACTCTAAGATAGGTCAATTACTTTGGTATGAGTGTTATAGAAGTATAGACTAGTACAAGATGAGACCCAGGAACATTTTTATAATATATGAACTCAGTGGCCAAAAATCCTTGATGATGAAACCTCTTTACACTCAAAAGGCCATTTCAGGGTTGAGTTCCATTAAGGAGGGGAGGTTGTAATGACCCATAATTTCATGAAGGTATGAATTATTGTTTTTCAATTTTAATTCCTTTTTTTAATATTGGTAAATGTACAATAAGAACTAATAAAGGTCTTAGAAGAATCCATGGATGGTTCAGAGCCCAGAGATTCAAAAAATGGGAAAACATTGTAAGTCAAACAGTTATTTCATGGTTAGTACTAACCATGTGGGGTAACTGTGTAGGGTCCCTCTGAGTAGTAGGGGGCCAGACTATTTTTATGTAACTATCCGACCCAAAGAGCACACCGGTTTGAAAAAATATAGTGGATGAACAGTAGTATTACACACAATTTTCACATGGTTAGGAAAACCATGGGCCTTAACCATGTGGGGTCCCTTTATTGGTAGTTAAAATAGCCCAGTATGTGCATGGTTTGACCAAACCATGTAGCCAAACCATATTGACTTAAAATATAAAAACCACATTTCACCACCCATTTATCCATTAGAATCCCTTGGTGTCTCCTACAATGGGATCCCATTTTCAATAATATTGGTATTTTTTTGTCTCCCCAATATGGAATCTAAATCTTGATCCTTCAGAATCATTAGATTAATAGAGGAATTATCTAAAATCCTTATCTTTATGGTATACATTTATCTTTTAATTTTTTACACTATTTAGGTGGATGATATTTTTCCTTATTTTTAGGTTGTTTGACTGTTTCATTGATTTTCTATAAACTACTTCAAATATGAGGCTATTATTGGATGATGATTCCACAATAGCCCTAATGTAGGAAGACAAGTTTTTTTCAGGATAAGAGAGTTGTTTTTATAGACACATTGTTGCACCACACACGAACCTTTGCCGCATGTTTCATTAAAATGTATTTCTTTACAATATATTGATATACATACCTTATTATACTACAGAGGATCATTGTTCCTTAATTAGAGGATTCCAACCTTGATCATGGACACCCATTGGGTTTTCCATCTAGAATATCCCCTCTCTAATTAATTTATTAAATGCTCAAAACACCTTATAAGTGTTTGTCTTAATGTGTAAATAGAATTCCCCATTTTTATATCAGTGTTTATGAAAATAAGGAGCCTCATATGTGATTTTACTGAATTATAAATAGATTTTACTCATGTAGGTAATTTTCTATTTGATATTTTCACTAATATGTTTTTCTTTGAACCGTGTAATTGAAATGACATGATTTTCTTAATTAAATGGATTTTATAAATGGAATGGAATACTTCATTATGGTTTTCCAAAATTAAACAAAATTAATAGAATAATTGATTAAATGTTAATGGGTGGTAAGACCATTCAAATTGATTCATTATTGTTTATATATGTTAAATGAAATTTAAAACCATTGGTTATATTTGGGATTCATGAATACAATTCATGAGAGGTGATGCATAATGGATATTATTATAATTATTACTACTCCATTGATAATGGAGGTGGAATGATGGTTAAGGGAATTGTTGAGCATGATGATTCACTATACCTTAAATCAGGTGTTGAGCATTATGTCTCACAACATTGACACTATTTGGATGGTGGGAATGATGCACCAAATCCCCTTGCTTAGAGTGTTGAGGTAACGACTTCCCCTCCTTCTCAAATGATATGCATGATGACTAGAAATATTTATGAAATGTAATGATTATACCCTTTTTAAAAGATTATCATCTTGGTCAGACTGGTTATGGATGATTGAGTTATGGCTTAGTGTATCCAGCACCATGTCTTCAAATTATTTGGATACTTATGTCTGTACATACCTAGCACATATAGCTTTATGCATTTTATAACTATACGGTACATATATTATTAATATATATGTAGTAATAGATCAGACACTCATTCCTTCATATGCTAACATAGGTAGATCATCCAGGTCTCCATTGGGAACCTAAACCGGATGGTGTTTATTTATTTAGAATTTTCAATTATTTAATTTATACTCTCACACTACTATTTCTATGCACACTAATTAGATTAATTATAGACACCTTTAGTGGATTATTACAGGGATATTATCTAAAAGCCTACTCGGTCCACCTTTGTTCCTGAATAGATTACATGTTTGTAGGCATGGGTAAGGTAAAGATGACATGTTATAACTATTTGATATTTCTAGCTTATAGTTAGATCATGGGAGAAGTGGATGGAGCAGAAGATAGTGAGTCTAGTGGAGTATCCTTCGGTCTTTTTTGTAGTTTTTTATAGCATGTTGGATATGCCAGTTCCATGTTTTCCTTTTTTATATTAAGATTCCATTCCATTATGCATATGACACATCGTTGTGTATTTTCATATTATTATTCAACTATTAATTTATTTACACTTTTGAATATTATTATCAAATATTTTTTATGTGCTTCCATTTTGGATGGTTATGAGTTCTTTCATTTACTGTATATTTATATCATACTTCTAATGTTGTTTACATATTTTTGTTATCTATTATACCACTCTGGTTTGAGGGTATAGTCTCTCCACTCTGTCACATTAGACCCTCACTACTATATCCTCTGATGTATATGGAGGTGCGCTTGAGGCCATGTGACTCACGTGCTTGGGGACCCAATTTAGTGGATACTAGGTTGGGACATTACACGTTCAACGTGTCATGTTAATTTAGTAATATTCAATCCATGGATGATTTTTCCTTTTACAATGTGAAATTTTCATTCAATGGTAATTATAATTTTATGAAAAATATAATATAAACCCTATTAACCAATTTTGATGTGATGTTTCAAAATTTTGAATCCATTTAATAAAATTTAATTTATAAATATTTTAATCATAATTATAAAATGAAAATACTATATATATAGAAAAAAATGGTTATATAGAAAATTAATTTCAAAACCAAAATGTGTTCTCAATACAATATAACAATAATTTTAAATTTAAATGATTGTTAATATATTTGTAATAGATTGTAAAATTACATTATATTCAACATTTAGTATTGACCAAATTAATTTATCAATAAAAAATAAACTATTAAAAAATATTTATGTAAATAATACCATTTCTTAAAACTAGATTATTCCAAATACATACTATTAAAAAAATTATTTAAATTTCAAAAATATAATTCTATCAATCCATTGGTATTAAAATATTTAATTTTTTGGAAATACATACTATAATTATTTAATAATTATAATATATAACGCTTAAAAATATATATTTTTTAACAATATAATTTAATTATATATAATGATTTTTATTTAGAATTATATTATTTTAAATTACAAAGCATATATGTTGGATATACCAAATTGACATATATATGATAATCATATTTATAGTGAAAATATTTTCTAACACCATATTCCCAATGAAAAAATATATAATTATTTGATTTGATTTACATATATAGTCTTACATACATTACTAAAATCATTCATCCTATTTAATTTACTTTCAACAACTTTATTATGATTCTAATATTTTTCCACACTTCCATTATTTCATTTTATGTCATCATCATCCTGGAAAACCATGATGATAGTGATTTTTTGTATATTGATTCATTTAATTTTAGATTATTCCACTTTTAATTTTATTAGTGTTGTTTCATATTCAATTTTAATAATATATCAATTTTTATTTTGTGCTGTAATATTATATTTACGTAAAATTCATTTTGGTTCATTTTAGTTTGGAGTTTTGTGTGATATATGTTTTCAATACAATTTCTTTTAAATGAAAATAAAAAAAATACATAGTAAAATGATGTAGTGTTATCATAATTTATAATCTTAGGGGAGTATTCTTATTATAAATCCCCATTTGATAAGGTTGAAGAGACACCTTTCTTAATAAAATTTATAATTTGAATCATTTCATATATAATCCACGAGGTTTAACTAATGAGGGGGTGTTTGGGTATATAGTTGATCATGTAATCAGTTGGATATCAACAAATATTGGTTTCATCAAATTAAATGGTGAGATAGATACATTGATTTCCATTATTGAATTTGACTGAGGAAAATCATTGATATTTATAGTTGAGTGACATGTGATGTGCATAACTACTTAGATGAATGAGTAGCATTGATGTTTTTCTAGAGGGAACTCTTTGATTATATATTTAAAAGTAGGATTATACATTTGTTTTCAATTATTCCAAGGCCTATAGGGTTACATAGTTTGGTTTTAGGATATAGATTAAATTTTTTGAATTTTTTTTTATAAAATAAAAATATCTTGATAAATTTTATCCAAAATAGTTTGGATGGATTCATAATGAGTTTTAATGTTTTTATGTAATTTCTTAAATGGATTTAAGTTCATGGGGGTTATTGTTTAAAATTTACTAAAATGGTATATCATATTGTATGATATACAATACTTCATTACATTCAATATGCATGTGATTCTTATTACAAAATATGGTATCATGATATCATATAAGAAAAAATATGCCTCTCTCATAGAATAAAATGAGATTATGATATCGTTTTATGACTATTAGAATTTTTTATTCATGGTTTACTTTAGTAATAAATAATCGATCTAGATAATTTACATAATTATAAATCATTTCAAATGTTCAACTGATAGCTTTCTCAATAGGCATGCGTTATAGGTAATTCATGTTTACTATAATGTAATTATAGCTAACCCTAAACTCTATTTGTTGAATCAAGGTACCCTATTTAATGATAATGGATCCCATTATTGATAAAACATGATTATTTTAAGGAATATATAAATATTTTTTCCATGCCTTTTTCAACCTTCATTTTTATGAATAATGTTCTTTTACACTATTGGTGTCCCAGGCTTTTCTAATAGTGCGTAAGGATTATAATGGTCAATGGAATCCATATAGGAGAAGATTATGATTACTATTGGTCGATGATAACTATCAAGAAAAATATAGTGTGGTCAGTAGACTCAAATCTCACTGTGATAAAGTTAAGAATTTTTGTTTTTATGTTCTTTATTGTATATTGATTCATGATGATAGATAATTCATATATATGGGTTTTTATATTCTAAAATGGTCATATGATGATCCTATAAAACTTATCTGAAAGACACATGATGTTTCTAAATATGATATAGTTTAATCTAGATAGATTGGTTTGTATTGTAAATATATTAGAAGATGGTATGGGTAATTTTTATAGAGTATCATGGAGGGTATCATGAGTTTAAGGTTTATAGTTTTATCATATATAGAAAGTGGATATTATAATAGTATGTATAACATTCCTGGGGTTTTTATAGGATGTCCTAAACACATTTATTTTTTAAACATACAACATTATATGTGAAATAATATTAAACATTTAATTCACATAGAAGATTGAGTATTAAATGGAGACTAACAAACATAAAATTAAATTTATTCATTCACCACAACTTGATTATGACTTTATATATGAAGAGATAGATACTTGTACATAGATTCATTCATGATGCCTTTAGAATATTATGAAAATTTAAATGGATTATGGTTTTGTTTATGATATAAGGAAATGAATTTTATTGATATTGGAATATTTTTTTTCTCAATGATGAAATAACATAAAACATTATAGATATATATATTGGAAGCTAGTAAGAGTAGATTTGGTAAGAATTATAAAAGTTATATACAATAAAATATTCTACTAGATCACATTTTAAAATTAATTATTTAACAAATCATTCCATATAAATGTTGTGACTATGGGTTAGTCTAGGAAAATTTGTATTTTCCCCAAATTCTATATCCACATTAATCTTTATTACATTTTTACCCCTTAACCTCTAGGAAATTGTTCATAGGAACCCATGATCATTGGGATTATCCTTTAATAATGAATTTAAAATTTATTAGATAAATACCCACATGAATAATTTATAATATCATTTAGATTTATTAGATGAGGGTATTAGGGCTATAAAACTAAAAGGATTTCTCTAAGAAATCGATGTACTCCTATCGTGGGGTGTGAAAAAATAATTTTTTATTTACCTAAGTATAATATAGTTACTTATCCATTAGGTTGCCTCTAAAATAGTTGTGTTTAAAAAATGAGTTTGTCACATTTTATTGATTTCATGAAAGGTTGGTTTTAATTGATTTTGTGAAATCATGAGAAAAAAGTAGTTTAATTTAATTGATTTAAAACAATTATTTATCATAGTGACCAGAATGGGATTGTCTTGACCAAAGCAATGATATAATAGTTTCCATTTTTAAATAATTTCACTTATATTTACATATATATGATAGATTCGTGTACTAATTAAATTCCCCCCTTTCCTAGATCTTAATAATGATAATATCCTAATCTGAAATCCTCATTTCGATCTAAACTCCATACTATGTGGGCGAGTGTTTCAATAGTTCCCTTGGTTTAATTAGGGAAACCCACCATTTTGTATTGTGATTCCCTTATCATCAATGGTTCCCATTACAATCATATGCACATGTTGATGATCATTGAGCACTCAACACACAAAACTAATCTATTCCATTGTAATAAAAGTAATTGGGTGGAGGGATAAATGGATCACAGACCAATGAAATTAAAATAAATATAAGAAAATACTAACACAACCAAATTCAAAATTTTAAAATATAAATAACATATTGAATGAAAATTATCTTTTTTATATTCACAAAAACTATTAAAAGAAAAGTGAGAAACGTGAGAGCTAAAAATACAAATAATCAGTCAACATAATAGACCCCAGAATCATTGAATGGAATTTTAAGAATTGTAGAATCATTATTCCAACATAATTTCAAATCAAGGGAACTTAAATCCACATATAAATAATATTTGATGAGTCCTTGAAACCAATAAGACATATGTTCCCATGATACAAAGTACTCTTAAATATTTAACTTCCTTGCATATAATCCTCTTACCAAAATAAGGTATTTCTTGTTTCACCACTCCCTGTTCTCCTTGTTTTTTTCCTAAGTATAACTATATCAATCACTTTATCAATGTTCTCTTATGAGGTGTTAATTAGGAATTCCTCCTCCAACATTTATTCCTTATATTGAATGAAAATATCATATATTTCCCTTTTATTTCCAGCCTCCTTAGCTACCTGACACTGATGATGAACCAAACACTTCCTTTGTTGGGGAAAACCAATCAGTGATAAACAAAATGTAAGAGTATTTTTCCACCACATAGCCTCTATGCCCCTATTTTATTTCTTAAATAAAACCACCATCCATCTCCTACTTATTAGAAGCAACACAGTCAGTTAATTTGTTCCCATTAATAATGGATTCACATTCTATCACCTTGGAATTCTTCATTTTTATAGAAATTATGTCCATTGGTTTTGTTAAGAAATAATATTCCTCTAACCCTTTATATTTTTATCTTTTAACCATAATATAGTTCCCTGAATCCAAATTTCCTATTTGACCCTTCTTCATCCTCAGCCTATGAATCCCTCTACGTCATCTTTCATCTACATTGTCTTCTAATAATTTAATAGAGATATCATTTCTAAACTATGAACTAGAGTCTCCCTAATAATAATTTATATTATCTTCATGAACTAGTTCATAATACTAGACAATCCCTTCGATCTCCAAACATTCAAATCGATTACCAAACTTAATAGCTAGTATGTCCCTTCTTTGTCTTGACCTGATTGCTGCATTCACCCAAACCTCAATACCGACACGTGAAACATGTCAGAAATGTAAATAAGAATTGAAATCCAAAATTAGAATAAAGAGTTTATTTTTATTACTTTTATGATATAAAATGAATAATAAAAAATATATCCAACTTATCCCTATCTTAATTAGTCCTAGAAACTACCACTCCATGGATAATGATGTAAATTTGATTTGGGAGAGGGGAGACGTCACAAGAAAGAATAAAAATAAATGAAAATAAAGGAAATAAATATACAGTAGGACATCTTCTAGAACTTACACTCACCAAGTGTTCCCCTTTGAAATACCTCAATAATCTTATTTATAGTCATATATCCTAGCTTCAAGATTTCATAATTAGTCAATAAATGATTTTAGGTCAATAAAAGGTTAGAAATTGGTTTTTCTTCCCTAATTCACATCAAATCAATGAGATTTTATTTTATTAGTCTTTGTCACATCATGAATAGTGTTTACAATGTGTAATGTAAGGGTCTAGACTTCTCATTTTAATTCATCAAGGTTCACATCATGAATGACATTTATGAAATGTTTTTTTAATCAGGTGTTTCCCTCTTTCATCTCAATTTTTGATTTCAACCTTTGTATTTGGTATTTTACATCATCAATATTACACTAATAAGACATGTCCTAAATTAATTATTTTTGTTTTTTTTTCAAATTACTATGATATCCTTCCATAAAAAAATATTAAACAATTCAATAATGGGATGATTAATAATTTAATGATGCATAATTAATGTATTTTGTATTCTATTAAACATTAAAAAATATTTCCCTATAATAAATGAATACGAAGTTAATGTTTTATATCATCTGGGTGATTCCATATGCAAGTGGTACAATTGCAGATAAGGTTGGGAAATATCACTGAGGGATAGTGACCTATGTGATTTATATTTTTTAGTACTGGGAATTATAATGTAACAATAATACAAAGGATATATTAATTACATGTTTTAAATTTTTTAAATATTCTCTAATATAATCTTCTATGTACTATAAGTGTAAATTAGGCTAATGTATTATATATTTTATATTCTTTATATATTGATCTATTTGAAAAATAAAAAATCATGGAAGTAATGAATGAGTATAACTCAATTAGGAGATAAATCTTGAGTAGGATGAATGTTTTGTACCATATTCTGAATGGGAAATACTATAAAAAATTCTTATGTTATACATTTATGAAGACATATTTTTTATTATTGATTATATTTATAATTAACCAATGATGACTTTTTGTTTGGATTATGAGTATTATTTATTTTTGGGATTTTGTTGTCTTATATTAAGAGTGTGTTTTTTACCCTCATCATTATATCATTAGTTGTTTAGTTTTTAAAAATTATATAAAAACTAACCCATGATTATTATATACAATTTCTAAAAAATAATACCATTCTAAGGTACCAAATATAGAGTAATCATTGAAATTATTATTTTGGGTGAATGTGGTCTAGCTTTATTTCAGTCCTTGATAATATTTTATTGAATTTTATTATGGGTCATAGTGATTTGGTATTATTATGAATCCTAATAAGTCATTAGGTATATTGAAGTTCAAAGGAATCTTTTTTATTGATATAAAGGTTGTGTGTGTCCCAATATATATTCATAAGAAACAGTTCCTATGGATGGATTTACATATCATATTGGGTGTTGTAAAGATATTCTAGTTAGATTTTAAAATTTTATATTACGATTTGATTATTTATGTGGTGAGTTAGGGGAATATCCATTTATAGTTTTTTTCTATTTCGTTGGATATTAACTTTTTGATATAATATTGACTAGTTTGTATAATAATGGAAAATTAAAAACTTTTATAGTGATAATCATTATTTACTATGAAGAGATACTGGTTATATCTTGAGTTTTGTATGAAAAGTGTTTTTGAATTTATTGATTATTATTTTCCATTCCCTATTATGAACCCTATTGTGCTTATATATATATATATATATATTAAGTAGTAAATTATTATATCAGGTCTGGAATTTATCACATTTCACATAGAATTTCACATGTATATAAATTTATCACACCTAATCACATTAATTAAAGTAATTATAGAAATTATAACTTTTTTAAACTCATCTGTTATCCATTTACATTGTTTGGTATGCCTATATTAATTTTAAATTTTTATAGTTTTTAAGAGGCTCTTCAATTGGAGAATTAGATTTATTGGACATTTTAATATAGTTATAGTTTTTTATTTTCAATGTTGTGTTTATTTATTTAATTATTTTGATTTTGATACCCTCGGGGTTGAATATTATTCATAAAAGTGTATTTCTTTCATTGAGAATATTATATTCGGTTGTTTTCACATATGAATAATTTCATTTCAAATAGATGTTTTTTTTATCCCAACCTATGTGGTGACCCCCATTTCTATAATTAATTTAAATAACCTATCATATATGTACATGAGTTGATATGGATGAAATTTTATACATACTACACCTTAATTGTGCTTATAAAAAATTATATGTCCCATGTATATCATATTCTTGATATATCACTTCCATGTTTTATATCATCCCAAAATAATCCATTTTCTCATATTTATTTTTTGTAATTGGGTTCATATAAATAATCATTAATGTAAACAAAATAATAAAAACTTTAATATGATTACTATAAGCATCATTATCTCTAAATCTAGCTTTTTTGGTAAGTGGGTTTTCAGGAATTTTTTTCTCTTACACAAAAATATTTCCTTATTTATTAAGAATGTTTATTATGTTTATATTCCATTATAGAAAATTGAATTTAGTATCCTTTTCTTCCTCTAATATTGATCTCAAATTCATTTTTTTTGATTATGATTCCTTTTTTTAAATGATTTTTTTATAAAATTGGTATCATTTTATTCATTCCTTCAAAAAGCTATTTTATTGAATGTGACCTCTTTAAAATGATGAACCATTTATTGAATTACATCATATCCATTAGTGGGAAAAATATCGATATTTAACTAAGAAATTATTCCTCTTTAGTGTTCATATCATATCCTGATAATTTATATAGACTATCAGGATAATATTATCGTATATTATTCTATTCTCATTGATTAGAAAACTCTTTTCTCAATCCATAATATGTATAAACATAACTCTATTCATTTGTTATCCAAAATTATTGGATTTTCTAGCTATGTATAACCCAAATAATACAAAAAATATCATCTCCCATAAATTGACTACCTTATAAAAGATAATCCATGAGTACCTTACTTTGAAAGAACCTACCATGTTGGATGATTGAGGTCTTGAAATGAGATTATTTATAAGGAATCATACTCTTAGTAATTAAGGGGTTTTATTTTCTGACTATATTTTGTTATGTATTCTCTTAAATTTTATGTTTTATTCTAATTATTTTGTTTCTATAACTAATTTAATTTTTTAAAATCAACATGGTCACACCATATTATTATGTAAATCTTTACAAAACCCATCACTTGTGTAACCAAAATAAATTAAAATACATCCATATTTTTAGAAATTGAAGTTTATCACATGAAAAATGTACATAAAAACAAATCTTTTAATGGTTTAAAATATTATGAAATCAATAATCCATATAACAGTATGTATAGATTGATTGGTATTCACCCCCACTTTTTTAGAATTATTCTAAGAGTAGTGGATAGTGAGTGTTCTGAGAAAAATCCCCTCTACCAATAGTTATTTACACAAGAGTGACATAAATTTCATTAATATTATAACACCTAAAATGTATAAACTACAATTATCCATTAACATCAATATCATAACCCATAGAAATGAAATTTTAAATACAGAATAATATTTATCTAATTATATAGAATATAAATCCTTAAATTCTTCTGAGATAATTTAAAAAACTAGTTTTAAAAACATTTATCTAAAGAATGGAACAATTCATAATAAAAACATTTTACATCTATGAAAAAAGTTATCGAATTGACATAAATAAATGAAAATTTCATAAATTTAGGAATCGAATAAATTTTTTTTGGGAAATTAATAACTAAAAGAAATCATAATCACTTTATAATTTTAGTTTGATCTTATAGAAAATCGATAGAATAGGTAATCGTTAGGATTCCATTTTTATTTTAATACAAACCCTTTTTATATTTTAAATTTATATAAAATTTCATATAATCTTATTTATATTAGGAAATATAAGATAATTTATGAATAAATGTATAACAATATAAACATTTCATAAATCATATTGACATTTTACATAATTTAATCATATCCAATGTGATTTTAACTAAACCATTTACAAATTCACCCAAAAAACCTTTTGTAATGGTTTGAATAATTTTCTAAATAATTTTTTACAATATAAACATTTTCTATTCTCATTTATGAATAAATCATAAATCAATATATACACTTTTTAGGAATTTTCTTTATTTTAAAATTTAAAAATATTTTATAAATTATTCAACATGTAATTAAACTTTAGACATAAATCACATTTATTATTTTATTTTACAATTTAAAGACCAACCTAATATTTGGATTTGTATCTCTGAACCCCCATTGATTAGGGTTTATTATAATTTTAATAAAATTATTTTTTTTAAAATTTATACACCCCATATATTTTCACCATTATAATTTTGACTAGGGATTTCAATTGGATGGTCATACAAAAAATCCAAAACCACTATTATGTACATTTTCTGTTAGTATTTCTATTTTCTAAAATTTGTGGTCATTTTGAAAGTTGTTTAAAGTAGAATATATTATAGTGGGCTCAATTATCTTATAGTGTATACAAATATTAAAATTCCATACAATCCATGTCCACTTTCAAGTCAAGACAAACTACATGGGGCTGGTATATGTTAACACCTACTAGGGAATGGTTTTTTCTTATGGTGAGTATCACCATGCTATAACGCTCAGTTCACCATGACATAGTGAAATAAATTGACATCACAATATATTTATAAATCAAAAATATGAAAATTTTGAATAAATTTTATAGTGGCTATATAAATAATTTTGGGCCATGATTATTTCTTATAACACTGAAGCCGTTGTTTGGAATTTTTTTAAACTAAGATAACCATTTTGAATAGTGTTATGCCATTATAATGGGATTATCCAAGAATAGATAGAGATAGAGTCTGTGAGTGAGGGAGGGAGGGAGGAGGTATATATATAGAGATATATCCTGAATATATAGGTTTCATAGTTTCTATATGAAATGGAATACATGACAATCGACCTTTAGTGTTTTCAGGGAGAATGATATGATTCTTGTTCCATGCAATATTAGATATAATGTAAGCTTCCATGAATATCACCATAGAATATTGATACTTTCTATATCTTGGTCTATATATGTATATGTCATGATGAGTTATAAAAAACTATGTAATATTAGTTCCTTTGGTGAACATTTCAAACAAATACATTATCAATAATTTTTTCACTGATTTCAAACATTGCCCCAAAAATACAGTGGGGGTATATTCATCAAATCTTCCACATTTTGAAAACTGTATAATTGATTCATATTTAAAGTTATTAATATCCCCCTTTAATATTCACTTTAGGGATCTAATAACTCTAACCTTTCCTTCCTTCTCTTCTCCCCTTTTGGTGAAGAATAAATTATCCTTGATATGTTTCACCAAATATCTAGAAATCCATATTTAGAGAGATGAAAATACATATTGGTTATATAGTGTCACTAAAACCTTTATCTCCTTGAGATAATATCTTTTCTCATAATAAATTCAACATTTGTTAACTAATTATTGGACACATTAAATTATGATTTGAAATTTATATTTGTTTGGCCTTTACTCCTCAACTTCTCTCCGTGCTTGAAACCAAAAATTGTGTTTCATTGAATTTCAAAACAGATTCTCCATATATATATAATAAATATTAGTCATAATACATTCAAGAATGATTTTCATGATCATAAAACACTTCCAACTATAGTTATTCCCTCAATAATTTTCAATGATTGTACTTAGAACATTTCAAAAATTCATTAACAATTCCTCTGAGCCTACCAAGTAAGAACACATGGTATAAAATAAGAAACTATGTTAACGATATAAATGCTATCATTTACTCTAACTTATTTCCATTAAAACATGACACCTGATATTTAATTTTCACCATCATCAAAATCCCTATGATCTCAATAATGATTCTATAGAATAATAACAATCTATGAAATAATGAAAAATGTTTAGGACTTATAAAACTTGATACAAATTATAGAAATAAATTCTTATATATGAATGGGTTTCCCCATTTCATGTGTGAGGGTTAATTAGGCATTAAATATTTACTCCAAACTCTCTATGAATATCTCATCTAAAATATAAATTATATAATTTTTATTCATCATGGGGGTCCTAGTTTAGTAGAATTTGGTATCCTAAAAATTATCATTTGATATCACTTGTTAGATCGAACAAAAATATGATATGGAATTTATTTTTGGTACTGATTCTCCATCAAGTTTTCCTTGTTCACCTTCATGATCCTAAAGCACATGGTCTATATGAGATAAAACATGAAAATTTTGAATATGATTTTAAACAACTTAAAATATATATTAGGATCAGTAATTCTTGAATTTTTTATATTTGTAATTATTATAATTAAAATTTATCTAACTCCACTATAAAACTTATATTGTACTTTGATACGAATTTAATTTTTCAATGCATTCACCCCATGGATTAAATCACCCCCTAAAACGTTCATCACTCAGACAAAAAATATAATAATTGAATTAATGATGATAGGGGTACTTCCCAAACATCCTGAAGTTGTGGAATCTATTTGATCATGATAAATCAACAATTTCCTTCCAATTTTCATCTAATCCTTTCCCATGGTTCAACTTTACAGGATACAACATATTCAATTATCAATTTATATATATTATTTTTAATCCTAAATATTCTCTGGTTTACCATCTATCTCCATTATCAGACTAATACCACATGTTCATATTTCACTCATAGATTCATTATCTTTATATGCTTCATGATGCTATCTGCACCATAGAAGGTATATTCCACAATTCATGTACTCAAGCCTTATAGTGATATTTGAAAAACCTCTTAGGAGTGATTCATGAATTCCAACTTTTATATCCCTTAATAACACCTTTATTTTCCGATTCCTAGGTAGGTTCATTATAACATCCTGACCCAAGTGACACAAACCAGTTTCCCAAGATGGTCAGTCACATGACATCAAGAAACACATGCCATATTCTTGATTCTACCAAAAAGTAGTGGGGGTTTAATATATCAAATGGGGAAACAATACCATCTTTATAAAAGTAGAAAAACACTAAAATAACCAAGTAATAACCAATAGAAAATACCAAAAAACTATAATATTACCATAACAATCAATATCAAATGATGAACCAAATCTGTAAACAGTATCCATAAATAAATAACATATATTTCATGCAATGTAAGTGTCAAGTGTCAAAATGAAATCCCAAATAAAGACAGTGAAAAGTCCCCCAAGAGGGTCTCAACACCAAGTCCAGTTCCCTAATCCATGCTCCATCCCAAATCCTCCATATAACATAGGGTTCACGCCCTTATCCTATCTAGAAAATATGAATTCTATTTACATTTCAATCAGGAAGCCCATGCAGGGTTTGAGTACATCATAGCATGCTTCCATCAAAAAATTCTAAAACAATACGGAATAAATAATATTGTATAATGTTTTATAGTGAATAAGGTACAATACATAAATCAAACAATTATCACATATTATTATTCATTAATTAACAACATAAATTCCATAGGTACACAATGAAACCCAACCCATCAATGCCTACCTATTCCAATGTATGAAATATTTACAAGGGGTATAACATATGAAAATACCATGGTTATCTTTTATCACTTAAATTCAATTTATATCATGAACATTCTGATCCATATTTTAATTCCCCTTTGATGGGAATATAACACCGTGTCTAACACCCCATGGGTATTTTGAGCCTCTATCCCAATCCCTCACCACAAGGTCACAAGGGTATTTGGATCCTCATTCATTATCCCACACTCACTAAAACATATTTTTATTTGATTCTTATGTACCTGTCCCACACATCAATGTCACATGGGTATGTGGTGCCTCATTCCTTATCCCACAATCACTAAAACATATTGGTATTTGTAGCATCATTTTTTATCTGACACCTCAGTTTTAGATATATAAACATATCACAATATCACATAAATAAAAATATTATATCCTTCAAGGTTATGCATCATTAACCTTCTTATCAAACATTCCCATTAATGTGCACCTTTACATTTTATCACAACAATCATAATTGTTTATTTCTATCACATGGAATAATAGAAACAAATCATCGCTAAACCTCTTATCAACATTATCAAATAACTCGTTAACCCTTTAAGGTTAAGAAAATAAAACCATTATTTCTAATATTAGTTAAATCCATATCTAAAGAATTTACCATATTTCAAACTCCAATTAACTGACCAATTCTAAAATCCCACAATCTCAATATCCCATCAATTTCATTATCATGAGTCAAACAATCTCAATTTCCCCAATTTAACCCAATTTTTTATCACATGGGAATTTTAGTTAATCAATTAAATTTTGTATATAATTTCAAAATAATTGAAATTTAAATTTAAAAACTACATATAAAAAATTAAATCAATACTATGGTATTATAAATTTAGGCCACCTACCACAAGATCGTTGATGAATTCTTGGCGATGGAAATACCCACGTTGAAGCAGAACATTCATTTTCACCATAAAGAATAAGATAAAGATACAAAATCACAATTGAAAATTGAATGGATTAGTATATAAAGAAAACAATATCTGGATCCATAAAAAATGGATGAAATAATACCGCAAAAATATTAAATAAACATGAGAGGGAGGTAGGAAAACAATAGGGACGACAATGTCTTATTGAGCTAGGTGTAGATTCTTCAATCCGATCATTGATTCATCATGAAAGGATTTATAAAGCCCATCGAACCCCTCCCAAAGCCTCCAAAATCATAGGAAATTGTCCAAGGGTGAATAGGTCTGAATGAGGGTGTGATTTAGGGGGTTCTAAAATATTTAATAAAATCATAATAATTAAACCCACACACAAAATTTGCTAGGATAGGGTACAAATATTACACTAACCGTGTGCCTAACCATGCACCTTCTCGCATGGGTCATATGGTTACAACTGTGAGTGTTCATAGTTTCAAAAAATGTAAACCAACCATATGAACCCCCTCTCTTTGGGTTTATATGGATTGTTGTTATGGGCGAACAATTATCGAAAACAGTGCAATGCTCCACTTCCTTCCAAGATTTTCCAATTTCACCCCTAAAACCCCGAAAGTAAAACCCTACCAAAACACACTAAAACAAGGCTAAAAGAATACTTATAAATTATCATAATAAATATCCAGAAAAGGTATGAATCTTATAATCTGACCAACTTATAACATATATTCCTAGAGCTAAACTCCAAAGTATCATTGATATTGTGAGGTAAAATGATTAGGCCACTGAGCCCATATATACACTTATATCACCCATGTTTCATCTAGAACACCCCCACGTTTCCATAATAAATTTCCTAGAAACACATTAATTTCTCTAAAAAATTATGATTATAATCCATTACACATATCAGATGCTTCTCAAAGGATGCATAAATATCATGCTCAACATCATCCACATTGACCACAAGAAAGGGTTGGGGTGGTACTGCCAATGATGTGACACATGAAAGGCATCATGAATAACAGTTTAATTATTTGGAAGATCTAATCGGTATGACACTGACCATATTCTTTCCACAAACTCAAATTAACCAAAAAAACCCGTCTCTAACTTTCCCTCCCTCCAAATCCTATGCTAACACAGTCTAGGAGATACCCGAAGGAAAACACGAACACCTTATGAAGTCTCTTGGGGTTATTGATTTGTATTAGAATAAGACTTCTAGATACTTTGATCCATTTTCATACACATCCAAATCATCTGAACTAGCTCAAACATATCCTACACAAGACTCAGTCCCAACTACTCTAAATCACCAACCTCCATCCAACAAAGCGGCGGTCTACATGGATTACCTAAAAGAGACTCATATGGTTTCATCTGAATGGTTTCTTGATGAATTTTATTATAATAAAACTCCACGTGCTCTAGGGGGTTTTCCAATCAAAAAAATCAAGAATGTATGCCTAAGATATATCGAAAAGTACCTATAGAGTATGTTCATACTACACATTTATCTACAGGTGGAAAGCTATACTCAGCAATAACTATGTACCAGGAAACTTCTTCAACGCTTTATAAAATAATGAAGTAAAACATGTTTCATGGTCGAAAACTATACACTATAGAACCCCATGAAGATAGAGTATGTTTCTAACATACATATATCTAAACTTTTCCAATGTGAATGTATTCTGTATAGGTACGAAATACACTATTTTCTTCAATTCATCCACAAATATCCAAATAGAATCATTCTTATGAGTCATCCTTAGGAGACCCACTACACAGTCCATGGTAACGTCATCCCACTTCTATTTTAAAATGGGCAGTAGCTGTAGTAAAAAACCTGGACATTGATGCTTGGTCTTCACATATTGACAGGTGTAGCATCATGTCACAAACCCTATAATATCTTTTTTCATGTCCGACCAACAATATTGTCGATGTAGTTAATGATACATTTTGGTCAAACCCAAATATACAATCCACATCGAGGCATGAAATTCATGCATTAACTCCATGTACATAATCGTAGGCACAACTACACATCCCCAGACATAGATGATTTCTTCCACATATATAGGCCACAAAAAAGGTGATTTCCCTCTCTTTATGGATTTCCCTTAAGCCCAAACACTCTAGATCCTCATACTACCTCTCTTTTATTTTCAACAAAAGTGTGGACTCCAATACTATATTTATGAGATTTATCTTCAAATATTCCAATAGAACCACAACATGAATCTCAGTCAACAACGTAATCAACTTCCACTCAAAGATAGACTCCTGAACCACCTGAGTTTGTGTTTTGTAGAGAAATGTGTAAGAAATTTTTTTTTCATTCCTGGGTGTATATTCCAACACAAAATCAATTGAATTCATATAATACACCCACAAATACTGACAATGATTCAAATACCACTTATAAAAAGAATTCATTCAATCTCTTATGATCAATATACATATTAACCGTTTAACCCAAGATATAATGATGTTGCACAAAAAACCATAAACCAATGTATCCGAATCAAGGTTTTTCATTGGGTAGTTCCATTAATGAGGCCATAACTTCGGTTACCCATATTACACAAATCAATCCCCCTGTATAAACATTGTTCAACGTCCTATCCTAGAGGCTTCAAATAACAACATATACTCCTCACGTGGATTGAGTAGAATCAATATCGGTGAAATTAACAACCACTTCTTCAATATCTAGATGGTATTATCTCATGATATAGACCATTAAAAATTCAACCCCTTATTGGTATAGATAGAAAGTGGTTCTTCAAATCGGGAAAAAATTCAAGATGAACCTCTGAAAATAACTCGCCAACCCTAGAAAATTTTGGATGTTAAAGACATTATTGGGATGCTTCTAAGAGACAACAACTTTCATCTTCTCTAGGTCCATTGACTCACCTTTATCCTAAATATTCCACTTTGTGTGTGGATTGTATTTCTTATCAACATATTTTCATTGGTGGTAAATAGTGATCAATGAGATAAGAATATATTGGTGTGGTCAATATGATGATTCATTTCCAAAGATAAAATATCTTGTATGAAGTGTTTAATTAATTATATTCCATGGAACATTTAAATGAATTGAATACATTGAGTTTCAAGGTGATGAATGGAGAATTGATATAGATTCATTTGATGACATTTGATTTCATGTTTGAATAATTATTCTACAAAAACATGATGATACTTCTATAATTTTTATTTAGCAAATATCATAAGCTATTTGGAGAACATGTGATGCAATCCTTATGATTAAAATGTGGAGAAAAGGTGCTTCCAATCACATTTATGTTTGATTAGAATGAATGATATTGCAGGACGACTGGGAATTTACAATACTTACCTTGGTAAATTTGATGTTGCTAAAGGTTATTGATCAAGGGTAATATATCACAATAGGTTTAGCACTTGAGGAAATTATATTACCAAAAATAAATATGGTTAGTTTTACCAAAGCATATTTTCATGGTTGCACTATTTCCCAGTATTTGAAAAACAAAATATGGGGTCCAAAATTTGGAGGGTCCATAGCATCAGAATAAATTGTTTTTCCATGAAGGCTGTATGAAAATATGTTAAAGTCATGTGATTAATGAATATTGGGCTTTGTGAAGGGTGGTTCACGAAGGCATGAATGGTTCTGACGATGATCTCCCCGATTATGATAAGTATCTTGAATGGTGATAGTGATATTTATATTTATAAAAAGCATCATGAATGGTGATGATAATCTCTGTTATTACGAGAATTGTAGCATCATGAGAATATGATGTTTTGATGATGATATCCCTAAAAATGGAAAATATCAATGGTGAATTGTGAATGGAGAAGCACCGTGCAGATATTGTTTAGTGATCTAGAAAATTAGATGGAGGAGGTAGTGCATCTGGAATTGGTTAACCTATAAATATGTGGTGACCCACACTTCATTATTAATGAAAAAAGACAGATATAATTCTAATTTCCTTGATTTAGTGGTTTTAGTGGAGCTCTGTGATGCTATATTTATATATGATCTTAAGCATTGGGAAAGGAATAAGGAATTCTTGAATGATTTCAATGATTTTATGTAATGGGTGCCTTGAAATGATGGGATATTGTGTATTGAATTAGTGATCATCGTGAAGGAAATTTTATTTATGAAGGTTATTATCTTCGTGAGGGAGCTTCGTGAACATCATTTTTGAATATTTGGTTTAAGTAAACAATGTGTGTACACAAATGATACAATAAATACAGAGAATAGAAAACCCACATAGTTTGTTTTTCTCAAGAAGAACCAAACCAGCACCTAAACTCATATATGCACCATGGAAGAAGAAATTAAATTGATACAATCATGTCTTGGTATTGAGTATCAATGAAAGAGAATAATACCCTTGTGCACTATTAAAAATTATGCAATTTTAAAGAAGAAAAAATAGAGTGGCCAATCTAAATTCAGTTATTCAGGATATATCAAAAATGATGATTCAATATTGAACTGATCATTATGGATTTAATAATAACAAATTGTTTTCTAGATTTCAATAAGAATATGAAGAAGATATATTAATGTATTTTTACACTGAATAAGATAGTGATAAGAAGAGATGATGATTTGGTGACTAAATTGAAATTAGTTGATTATAAATTGGGTTAGAGAAAATTCATTCTTCTATTGTCCACAAAAAACTCATATTATCATGACTTATAGAAGAATAATATTTCGCATCATTATGTTTACTGATGGGAAAATATTAGAGGAGTTGATTTCATTCTACCGTGTAAGTAGAAAAAGTGAAGAAAAGGGTTGTGGAAGAAAAAAGTAGAATAGTGATATCAGACAAGACTCAATAGGTGGAGGACTTTATTAATGTTATAACCCTTAACAATAAGGAAAATACTATCTTGAGTGGCAGTACAAAGACACAACCAAGAGCAGCAAAACATGAACTATTGGATTGTTTTTATAGTTTTACATGAGTGAAAGGAAATATCCAATTCATTTTAATATTATTAAATTCATTTTTTCTAGTGTTAATGTGGTCAGTATTATTTCTAAATCATTCCACGTACTGGATACTCTTATTGAGTAGAAAATCATATAAAAATATCATGTGTTTTCTTTACTACATTCATATGCACGCATGAGATATTGAAAGGATAATAAAATAATCAAGATCCTAATAGTTCTAATTGGTATCGAGATAAAATGTTGGAATTGGATTAAAAAGTCCCCAACCCTGATTCACCCCCCTCTCAGTGTTAGGAATATCCCAATCTAGTTCTATTATCTTTGTGATGATGCTACCTAATAAATAGACTTGGTCAATATAAAATTGTATCTTAGATAGCTTCATGTATATTTGATGCTTCCTTAGTGTACACAGGATAATATCAAGATGTCGGGAATGATCATCACGAGTCTTAGAGTACACTAAGATGTCATCCAAAAATACTATGGCAAGATGATCTTGGTACAGTTGAGAGATTCTATTTGTTACGGAAATAAACATAGTAAGAGAATTCGTTATCCCAAAAGGCAACATGATGAACTCCTAAGGGCTATAACATCTTCTAAAAGTAGTCTTAGGTATATCATAAAGTCAAACTATCACATGACGATTCCTCGATATTAAGTTGATATTGGAGAAAACAAAAGCTCCCCTCAACTAGTCAAATAGGTCCTTGATACATAGAAGAAGACACAAGTTTTTTTCTATTATCCAATTCAACATTTGAAAACCAACACAATAGTGCAAGGTCCTCCCAAACTTATTCATAAACAATATTAGAGAACCCTAATGAGACAAACTATGATGGATAAAACCCTTATCCATAAAATCTTCCAGTTGAGTTTAAAGCTCTTGAGGCTCTGTTCTTCCCATTCAATATTGGGGAATAGAAATTTTCACAGCTCCAGGCATGATACTTATTATAAATTCCTTATCTATATCAGGTTGAATCCTTGATATTTCCTTAAGAAACACTTCATGAAACCTATCCACAATGGGTAAAAATAAATCATTCTTTTCACCCCATCATACAAAAACAATCTAGAAACCTGGCCAGTGAGCTCCCCCAGTTGATGATGAATTGTCCCTGAATGGACATCCAAGATATCTGACTCCCAGGGTGAATATAACTGTCACCCTGAGGAGATGTGGATGTCACAATCCTACACTAGCAATCTAAGCTAGATTAGTATGACACTGACAAGTCTATCCCCATAATTAGGTCAAATCCTAACATTACTCGGATATAACGATCCAATATAAAATGATACTCCCCAACCTCAAGAGAATACCCCATGAATAAATAAATGTCCCTAGACTACACTTATTATTGTGTATTGATCATCATCACTCAACTCATGAACTCTAGGATAAGACTCGACTAATTTAGAAGGTGTGCAGATATAAAAAAATGAGAGGTAACTATATCAAACAATCCACTAGAAAGTCTATAAGGTAAAATAATTGTACCTATAATGGTCGATGGTCCAATCTCTCTATCTACAAATGTAAGATGAACAACATACTACTATATTGACTGGCTTCATTGTGATGTAATATGAGTCCATGGGTTGTACAACTCAATTTGTATGGGTTCTATTTCCTAGAATCACCTCATCCATTAACACAACTTCCATGTCCAATATAACTATATCTACTAGACTGATATATGTTTGAAGACTCCCTTCCAGCACTCTGGTTGTACCTTGTTGCTCTATCACAACCCATATTTCATGGGTTTCTATAGAACCACTATAGATTACCATTCTTCCACAGAATTGTTACTCAACCAATTATTGGTTAAAATGTCTATGAGTGTGACTCGACCAACTACACTGGTAGAAGAGAACATAAGTTAGAACCTGAGTAACCGATCCTTCCCCATAGACACTCTTATTTCTATTACATTGTCCAAATTCTCTGAGTAATGCTTGGTATTATCAAAATTCGTACCTCATAGTCATTCTGCAGAAACCACCTACATCTCACTGGATACCTCATTCAGGTTCTCCTCAGATATGTGAGCTTGATCCGCTACCTCAAAAAATCCCATTAACTAAAATATGTTAACACATGAAATCATATTAGATTTAATCCCATCTTGAAAACTACTTTATATAACTGTCTCATCCCCTTACGACACTAGATGAATGTTCTGCATGTCGGTAATGTGGCCATCATAGACATACTCCCCTGGGTCAACCACTTGATCTTAGCTCTCTTATCCCATTTCAGTGACTCTGGATAAAAGTGCTCTAGGAAATTCTCCAAAAATTCATCGTATATGATATCATTTGCCTGCCCAATCTAAGATTTAACACCCCACTAGAACCTATCTAATCCTCATAACATATATGATACCACCTTTAATATTTTCACAGTATTAGTCTCTAATTGGTCATGTATCATCTATATATACTCAATCAAAAACAAATCCGCCTTAGGTCCACATTCTCTAGTAAAAGTGACAAGGTTCAATAACTAAAACTACCATGTAAGGCCATACAAACTCTTCAAAACCTGCCTTGGGTATCTTTAAATAAACTACATGATGTAATTAATTTTCTCATGGGATTTCTCTCTATCTCCCTCACCCAGCACTATTGGTACCTCATGTCCCACTACTAAAGGAACATTTCTAGGAATTTCCTCTCATCATCCTCTTAACAAGAGACATAATAGAGTGATATCTATAAAATTCCAAAAATAAATCATAGCACACAAAACATAACATATAAAAAATTATAGGTATTCAAAAAAAAATCCATAAAAATTCATACCCCAAACCTTTCCACATGGTGAAAACCGAGGTGCTATCACTATCCTTAACCATACTATATATAGGTATTGGTTAATAAAGGGTAAAAACATTTTCATAATTTATGTTTCCCATTAGGCACAGAATTATTCAATCTTTTTCCCCATTTTAAAACATTCAGTTTCATAATAGGCTCCCTTTTTATTCAATTACACATTAAAATAAAACCTTTCAATTTATTATGTTTCCCAGAACCTGTTTTACCAAGAAGGCTTATAAATTATGCATGTTACAATAATATCTATGTGCCTAGAATGATGCATGCATAGTTAACTCTCATGTCATACTAGGACATGAGTCAAATCATAGAATGTATCAGAAACATTAATCACATAACTCAACAGGTGAATCAATCAAGGTGAAATAACATCAAACTATTAAAGCAGAAAACAATAACAACAATCCCACCCTCGGTACTTGTTTTTACCCCCATAAAAGTTTTAGAAACTTCCATGAAAAAGCTCTTGACTAAAGCATGACTCATCGAATCCACATATCTAACTATTCCAAAATAGTAATATAATGTAAAATGAGATAAACCCTCTAATAACACTTTGTAACATCCCGACCTATGTTCCACCCATGGGTTCCCCAAACCGTTCTATCACATGACCTCAATTGCACCACCCCATACGCCAGAGGCTGCCAACAACAATGAGGTTCTAATATATCAACATGGGGAGACTATAAAAACTATATTAAAATAGAAAAACAAAATAAAAAACCATTATAAAATATTTAACTACTAGAATAATAATAAAATAACCAATATCACATGATGAAGAAAAACATAAAACAATATCCATTACTAAATAGTAGATATGTGTTGAAAATTAAGTGTCAAGTGTCAAAATGAAAAACCAAAATAAGTACATTGAAAATTCCACCATGTGGGTTCCAGAACCTATTCTGGTTCACTCATTCATTATCCATCCCAAATTATCCATATAATAAAGGGATCTTTACCTTATCCTGTCTTAAACACATAAAGTCTCTTCGGTAACCTATTGGGAAGCCAAATTAGGGTGTAAGTACAACTCAGTATGCCACCACCAACAATGTATAAAATAATATCATATTAGTAATATTTTATGTAGTTATATATATATAATATGTTACCATGAATAAAGTATATAGTTATCAATTTTCATTATTCTTTAATTAACAAAATAAATTCCCCAGGTTTATAATGACACCCAACCCATCAATACCTGCTTCGGTATGTGCCAAATTATGAACTATCTAACATTATTATCACGTATCAAAATAACTTGGTTATAATTTATCATTTAAATTAAATTCATATCATAGACATTTGAAACCATATTCAAATGCTAATTTCAGGGAAATAGAACGTTGTGTCTAACCCCCAATGGGTATTTGGAGGCTATGTTCATGTCCCACAACTTAATGTCAAATGTGTATTTAGAGCCTCAGTCTATGTTTCACTGACTAACACATATAATTATTTGGAGCCTCAGTACTTTTCCCACACCTCAACGTCACATAGGTATTTGGAGCCTCAGTACCAATCCCACACTCACAATCAAATATGGGTATTTGGATCCTCAGTTGTTGTCCCACACCTCAACATCACATATGTAAAAAACATCAAAATATCATACAAATAAAAATTTTATATACATCAAGGTTATGATTCATTAACCTTATTATGAAACATTATTATTAACGTGTACCTTTTTAGTTTATCATAGCTATCATAATTCATTACTTCAGTCATAATGAATAATATGGACTAATCACCATTAAACCATTTATCAACATTGAATCCAAAAACCCATTAACCTAGTAAGGATAGTCTAATCATCCATTTATTTCAATTATGAATTAAATCCGTATCTCAAAAATTTACTAATTACATAATCCTGTTTCATTGATCGATTCCACAATCCCAATATGCCAAAAATTTCATAATCACAATTCAACTAATTTCAATTTACCCAATTCAACCAAATTCATTATCACATGGTAGTTTAATTTAATCAATTGATTTTCTAATGTAATTTCCAAATAATAAATATTTTAATATCACAATTACATACATGTAATTAACTTCATACTATGGGATTTCAAATTTATACCACATACCTCAATATCATTGATGGATGCTTGCCAACAAAAATCCCCAAATTGAAGTAGAAAGTTTAATTTCACAATAATTTTGAGACATATATCCATAACATAGATCCTAAATAGAATGAATTAAGATATAGAAATCATATATATAGAGCCATCACCCATTGATAACAAAATACCTTAAAAAGATGAGATAATCATAGAAGGGATGGATGAAACTAATCAGGATGTGAATATCTTACAGGGAGAGGTGTAGACTCTTAAATCCTATGTTCGACTCATCAAGGAAAGAGTTGAAAATACATTGGATTACTTTCAGAATCCCCCAAAATCACATATTTTTTTTGGTGAATAAGGGTGAATTATGATGTGATCCAGGGTGTGTAGGAATTTTAAAACATTTTCAGGTATAATTAAATCCACACACACAGTTTCCTGGCCATGGGAACATAGTTTTACATAATTATGGACCACCTCCCTAGGGTTGTACAATTACTACTTAGAGGAAACATGGATTGAAAAACCCTTGAAAAAATGTACGAACACCCTATTTTTGCGTTCAAATGGTTTTCAGCATTGGTGAAAAATTTTGGAAGACAATGAACTAACCATGAAATTACCTTCTCCCATGATATATTCTCCAATTTCACCCCAAAACTCCCAAATGTAAAACCCAACCAAAAATCAAAAAAAAAAGTAAGATAAGACCAATATATTTGAATGATACATCTCAAGAAAAGGATCAAATCTTACATACTTATTCAATTGTTATCTATATTCTCTCTTGGAATGGAGTATTTTTCCATAACAGTTCTTGTTTTATTCTTTTCCTTCTACGATAAAAGCTATGAATATTCCACCGTTAGTGTTTTACGTACCATCAATTTCATTCCTTCCACGAATGCTTCTAATTCCATCTAAATATTTATAAGTAAATTTTTTGGTCATATTCATACTTTCCTTCCCCTTAATATGGTAATGAGGGTTCTTTTCATTGAATAATAATAAATTATCATATAGTATTACCTTTTCATATATCCATGGTTAGCACATATACAAAATCCTACACTAAAGTGATAACCCTTGGGTATTGATTTCGGATCAGATGTTTCAATTGCTATAATTAAAACATTAATAACATTGTCTCTTGAACACATATTCAGGATGTTACCGAAAACTTTACAATAGTATCATTTTAATGATACCTTTTACTGAATAAAATTTCGTTCATATTTTTCAAGATCCATATTCTTAATTATGGATTTCTAATTTATAAAATTGAATTATCTAGTAATTTAGGTGCACATGGGAGGAATCTTTTACATTCTTATTGAGGATTTCAACCTTATTTCATGATATTTTAATATGATATACTTCGCAACAAGTTTGGAATACATGTTCTGTCTCCTAAAATAATCATCATTTCTTAATTTCATGTCATGTTTAATGTATGATTTTGGAGGGATAAAATCTACATTAATCTCTTTTTTCCTTTATAATTTTTTCCCCCACCTAATACGAATGT
Organism: Viscum album; assembly: GCA_963277665.1. NCBI lineage: Eukaryota > Viridiplantae > Streptophyta > Magnoliopsida > Santalales > Viscaceae > Viscum > Viscum album. Next base: position 1,889,386,345 of record OY728152.1, read on the forward strand.
ATTCTACTAAGATAACTTTTTTTCATCTTCACACTAATATTTTTAATGGATTAATTCCAGGATAACTATTATTTAGTAATAAATTTCATACATATAACAAATTATAATATGAAAACAGTATACACTCAATATATAAACTCTAATTTGTCCAACTTATCATATTATACTTGTATCTCCGCTTAGTTACTAAACAATCATTATCCATATCGATAATTTGATATTGTTGAATCTTCTAAAATGTTATCACTCTCCTCTTAAATCGTCATGGATAAATCTATTATTTTAGAATAATATTAAAATTTTAAAATTATTAATGTTTTGGATATATCTATAGTGTTAAAAACTATCACCTTGATTATAGTGTACATATTTATGAGAGTGTTATTCTTCTTTCATGTACTCTTTATTCTTTTTCCAGAAAAAAAAACTATCATAATTTATTCATTAAAATCTTATAATGATCATATGTATAGATATCTCTTTTATACATAACCACATCATCCTTAGAATATATGGAATTCCCATAATTTTTTCCAATTTTTTCCAAAACATAAGAGCAATAACATAATTAATAATTTTTACGTATCTTATTGGTAACATTATTATTCAAATTCCTTTCAATCATTGTATCATGGACTAATTAAATGTGTATAGTCATAAATACATCACGATGTAGGTACTTTATATTATCATCCCTAACATCCTATGAAAAGAAAAAATATCATTCTTCCAATAATCAAATTTCATACCATTAAAAAATTGAGGACTCAATATCAAATCCCTATATACAACAAACCCAAAAATAAAATTAGAACATTAATTTCTAAATTAGAACCTATATATTATGATACCCTTTTTCAGTCTAATGGGTTATGAGAATAGTCTCAATGAACCGTGGAGGGGGGGAATTAGATTGTTTTCCAGTTAAAAAGTTTCCTTTCAAATATTAACCTTCACCCATCACAATAACTTGTTCTCTTATAGGAAGAAACACATTCAATCTATCGTTCTCTCTTAATCTCAATATAACCTAATGTAAATCTCAAATATAAATAAATTAATCATTAAAACTAATGAACTTTATTTATTTCAACCACATTAGGATATGTATTAGGACCATATACTTGAAGATGTTTTAATGTACCAAAATACACTGTATAAACTATTTAGTGGATAAAATTTTTGTTCATGGACACTTCATTCCAAGAATCGCTATCATTACAATGATTTAGGACATTATAATTTCTAACCTATAAGAAACTCAATTTGTGTTGTTTTCTATACTCCGATTCAATAAATCATATAAGTTTATAAACATATTGAAATCATCAAGATCATCATATGATATTGAATCTAGGTACATCATAATTCCAGAATCTATGTGACAATGAACTCCAATTAACTATTATCAATATCTCTAAGTAAAAATGAGAATGAATCCTTAGTGGGAGAGTTAAAACTATAATATTCACATGATCACAACAATATTAAATGAAAATGACATATATGAATAAATTTTCAGTATAATTATCTTGTTGTACTATGTATTCTTATATAATAAATAGATATATAAATGAAACTCCATAAATAATCAACCATCCTTCAATAAAAATAATGTATAGATGAAAAAATATATTCATCATAGTTATTACTAATATATATAATTGGATATATCTATGTATTTATATTCCATTTTTATTCCCATAACTACTGTAGTATTATCTTAAGTAACTACTCAACCATGAAGACTTTGTCCCAATTATAAGATATATTTTCATTCATATCATGATATAAAATCATTCTAATTGTCCCAAATGTTTTAGTGTGGTAATGTTTATCCATTCAATTTGAGTATATCTCTTTAATATTGATCCACAAAATCATCCATTATAATTTCAACCAAATCATCAATAAATAATCTTTACATATTTCATTGTGTGATTCTATCCTTTATGATATGACTAAATTTTTATATTACCATTTAATAGTGTCAAAACTATGATTTTAGGAATGAAACACTATATAAACCATGTACTCTAAATATCTTAACATAATATACTTCTCTTTATTTGAAACCATAGGTTGTTCCTTTCATGTTTTTCTACCCTCAGTTCTTTAGTGGAATGACCTATTACATCAATATAGAGTGATTCCCCCATCAATATATTTGACCACACTAAATTATCAGGGACTTCCACTGTCATTATGATGTAACTATCCTCCTTGAATAAACTTTTCTATTTTAGCTTGTTCCTTTATTACTCATCTCTATATGGTGTAATATAAATGTGGTGGAGTGATCCAAAAATACTTATTCTTTTATAGTTTTAAGTTATTTATAATAAAACCAATTTCAATGAGTCCTATTTATAATCATATAACCATAAATCCAAGATATATAAATATACATAAACAACCAATTAAGTGAAATTTACTCTTACACAAACTTTGATTATTATTTCATGACTTATAAACTCACATATATAATATAATATAATATTATAGTTAATATCACTATAGATTTAGAATCAAAAAAATTATTTTACGTAACATTCTTTGATGTATTCTTACTCATCCTTATCTTGTTGATTTTATAGGTTAATAATAGTCAATTTTTTAAAAAAATTGTAATCTTCCATTAAACCACACTTCACCAAAATTATCCTTTCTTCTCTAAAAATCCATAAATGTCAAATGTTAGTCTCGACCCAAGTTTTCTTAAATATATTATTTATAAAAAAACTAAATCAATGTTAAATATAAATCTTTACATGATAAGATAAATTAATTTTAACTTTTCATGAAATTATATAGTCACTATGGTGGACAATACATATGGTCTTAATCTTCCATGCATCACTATAATCATCACCAAATATAAGCTCCATGTATCTCTATAAACTTATCTAGACCAATTACATACTATGTTATTACATATTTTCCATATGTGATATAATATTTCCTCTTGCTACCAATGAAATAAAAATTTCCAAAATTTCCACCATTATTTAACAATAAATACAAAATACAACCCCTAGTTCCAAATTCCCTTTAATCCTTATCATCTGGGTACTCGGTGCATGTATATCGGGTTATTAAAGCAATCTATTATTTCTTTGAAATATTAACCACCTTGTCTAGTTTTTGAAATAAAAACACTCAAAATTTTAAAACTCCTCTAATAACTTAATATTATATGAAAAACGAATGTTTTGTTATATTTTCAACAAGTTAATACCACATTAGATGGGGGAATTTACAACCTCCCTACAATACAATAACTTGTCCTTGAGATGTGTCATAACATATCATCGATAAAAGGTTTTGGCCACTTTTATTAAAAATCTTCCTATCATTCCTACAAATCATATTGGATATGAACATGATTTCATTTCACATGTACTAGGGGTGCCATATCCTCTCAATAATATTTTTCACTATAATATACTATAAAATCTATTCTATCCATGAATGTCACTTCAGGCTCCATCTCAGCATCATTAACATTGATAAAATGAGAATAATCATGATGATATATCTGAGTACATAGTGTTTGGAATACATAATTTATTACACTATATAACTTAAGAAGCTGTAATTGGTCTGACTTTTTAACAGTACTCTTGATAACCTCAAATGAATTGATGAATTTGGGTGCCTTATTTTCCTTTTGACAAATAAATTCGTGTCTTAATCTATACCACATTATTATGAATTCCAAATACCACACTACAAAAAAGGAATCTCATATCCATGTGTGATAAATTCCTACCTTGAGAAATTTCAAAACATTTTCTGATCAACTACATATGCTATGATATCTTCAATATGAGTCTTGACCCAACAATATAGGAATCATGTATCTTTCCATCACATAGGATATCGACACAACATACCATAAAAGTACTCAAAAGATTTTATATATATGACTAAAAACTATTATTATAGGTGAACTTGTCTAAGGTGAGATGACTCTCCCAAGGTCATTTATTCATATTGATGAAAAAATAAAATGTGTAAAATTACCAAATATAAATATCATGATTGAAAATATATAATAAATTATATAAAATTTAATATATATAGTTGGAAGAAATCGAAATTAAAATGAACAAAAAAACCCAATGGAAAATATTTTTTTAAAAATATATATTTTATCTATAAGAATGTTTTTTACAATATTAATTCATGATTCTAAATAAAATTAACATAATTTGATTATTAATAACATAATGGAACTATTTTCATAAAAATAATTATAAATAAATGACACTTTTGGAATGCTTGAAACCAAAATATAGTATTCAATAAAAATTTGTATTTTTAATATTCACTAATAAATCAATATTTTCATAAAAATATTAAAATTTAACAAAAACATAATTTTGATAAGATGATTTTTCGGAAAATTATTTTTTATTTGATTATCAAATTACTTTGTAAGGAAAGTGAGAAAACATAATGTTCTGCATAACAACCAAAAAACAGAAAATTCCCAAGCACAAAAAAATTCTACCTATGCCCAACATTTTAAACATGAGTGGGTCTGCCACCAAGACATGAGAACTCAGACGGTCCCTTTCAAAGATGCGCATGCACAATCCTGATGCCCATGCAATACACTCTCAGAGTCTATGTGCCATGCTGAAGTGGTGAACTTGTGCTCTGAACCTCATCTGAAGTAGAACCAGAAAAATACAGGGAACATAACACCAAAATCTCCTTTAACAGATTGACTAAAGATAGGTCCTCATAATAAAACACTCAATCAAAATGAAATACCGATCATTAGTCAGAAAATGCAAGAATAGTGTCATTGAAATAAAATTTCAACATGTAGAGTTCATATCCCTAAAGAGCTTCTATGAAATATCTGTTACCTGAATATGTGGAACTTCCGTTAACATGACTTCTAAAGCAGAAGATAGTTTATCCCATACCTATTTGTATTACTTGAGCTTTAACAACCCCTGGTTGAATCCCTAAACCAGAATCGAGTCCTTTTTGTCTAACCAATAGTATTGCTCCTCTTTAAGATTGATTTCAATATTATGGCCCATTATCTTGGATGCATCCTGTTCAGACGCATTGAGATATAAAACCTGCTCTTTAACCTCATAAACCGAACATAGAATTAAACCCCATGATCTGGGTTGATCTGGGTGCTCCGGCTTACATACATCCTCACAGGCCACCCTCTCATCCACACTCTTTTTGGCTGACCGAGTCCTCGCAGTAGGTGGAAATGAGGAGTTGTCCTTCCTTCCCTTCTTCCTTCTATTGCTATTACCCCTTGGGCTTGATTCACCAGCAGATATACTCTTACTGCCTCCCATGGAAAGATCCACTATGTCCCCATTTGCACAATCTGATTCTTCATGATTATTGTTAAGCACTTTCAAATTGAGGCCATCAAATTGATTCCCCACCTGTATGGAGTACTGGACCCCCTGAACACTTCTTCACAGGAGGAAACACCAGCATGCTCGGCCCCTGGAGAAACCACATTGGTTGAATGGACCACATCCTTATTCAGCCCTTTCCTTCCCAACCTCCGGTCATCCTGGTTGGGACCCTCCACTCCCGCTATAAACTCCTCCACCAAAACCGAACACTGCTCTGGCACCTGCAAAATCCCAGACACCCTTGGCCCTTCATGAGTTGCAGTCGGTTGAACCTCCCTACCAGCAAAATTGAGTCCACTGCTAGAGGATGGCCCAGACAGATCCTACCTAAGCCTCTTAAAAACATTCTCCACCGTTGGATTTACCTGGTTATTCGAGACTTCCTTCACCAAAGAACAAATTCGGGGAGCCTACTCAGGTAAGAGCCCCCTTGACCCATCACACACCCTGGGAGGACTGGCTGACCCTCCTTGTTGCTCTGTCAACCCAGAATATTTCACATTACCCTCAGTATGAATTTCAGCTTCTCTGCAACTGGAATAACTCGACTTCATAGAATTGTTCATAGACTTCCTACGATATGTATCCTTCAAGTGACCCAGCCGGTTGCATTCAGAACAATAATCAGTCTAGGATTCAAAAACCGCACGTTGTTTGCAGTGGTATTCTTCTCCCACCGTTATCCATACATACTCAAATGGAGCTCGTGACAAATCCATTTCGACACAGATTCTAGGATTCACGGGATAACAAATTTCCTCTCTACGGCTATCCGAACACATGTATCTACCTAACAAATTTCCTAACATACGGAGAATGGACGGATTTTGAAACGGTAGAGGGAGGTTGGAGAAACTTACCCAGATTTCCATCGAAGAAGGTTCGTGATTCATATGCCAGTCGAAGGTCCACCAGAGAAGATGAAATTGTAAATGATTGAAGCCCCTTGGACCGCTTGACCAGGATGTGATGAGATCGTCCTCCGAGGCGAAGCGGACCATAATTTGGAAGCTATCCAAAAGACCCACGTTCCATAATCAAAGTTATATATGTATATATAAACTACATTGTCAAAATCCCACATAGTAAAAACTATTAATTTTTATTCCTTTTGATAAGAGAGAAAGGGAGGTATGAATGTTTTCTATAACAACACATAACTAGGTTTCCAAGTTTGAAAAATATAGTCAGAAGTGAAAATCTGGATATTAATGAAAATAATAAATACTTATAGAGAGTGGTATAGATCATTTATTACATGACATTGAATGATCAAGACAAAGTTAACAACCACAAACAATATATTTGTGAAGGCTGATAAGGAAGTTAGTTCATAAAAAATAAATTTACTAGGATATATATCTTATTGCTATATAATTTTACTATTGTTTGGTAATTACATTATGATATAGAATAATAAAATAATTAAATATACTTACTTAGAATTTATAACTTAATTCTTTTATGTTTACACTATAATCCCACATTTTTCTTCAAATGATGAGTATTCAAGAATAATTGTTTTATGTCTGAAACACTAAAATAAAATTATTGTTTCTTATTAACCCATGATGAAGCCCCAAAAAAAATATATTTATATGATTCATAAACATTTTGTCTTTGGATAATTTTATCAAATTCTATCATAGGTTATGTTCCATAATCTATTATTTCCTTAATCTAGTTCATAATATTTCTACTAAACATAAATTGATAACAACTATAAACACTCTGGACCTAGTAAACTGAAGGAAGTGGCTACATTATTACATTTGGACTAGATAAAAATAATCATATCATAAAAGAGAAAACAATTTAACATAAATGGTAGTCATGATACATAGTTGAATCTCACATTTCAATTTAAAACATAAAATAAAATATAGTACTTTATTTTAGTAAACCATTATTATTTTTAAAATATACTTCTTTTTTCAATAATAATACACTTCTCCAATTCACGGGGAAAATAAATCAAATAAAGGGATGAGATCATTTTCTTAATAATGTTTAGAATTTAGTGAAAGCTAATAAGGAATGAATACCATGGAATGAAATGATGATCAAATAATCCCATATAAATAATCACTTCAGTTAGAAGCATATCCCAAGAATTCATATTAAATAAAATAATAACATGGAAATTATTAGAATCCAGTACTATAGTTGAGTTGTAACACCCCAATCTTCCTCTGTATGCTTCCCTTTGAATAATACAGTAGCGTGTGTTGTATGCAACATCAACTTCTAACACACACCACAACCGAACAAACTAGCCGTTATGAATAGTAATACACATTTTTTAAAATTTTATAAATTTTATATTGTAAAATGGATGTTATTTTTGGATTCGGAATATCGAAATTTTCCTAGGGTGGATTTATTGTATATTTTTAGAAAACAATCAAATTTTGATGAATAGTTAAAATATTATTCATTAATTAAAAAAACAATTTTAATCCAAATATTTTATAATGATAAATTATACCATTGAAAGGTTTTAAAGTATAATTATAATATATATTTACCATTTAATCCAATATTGGTAATTGGATATAATTTCACATTAAAACTAGACATAAACAAGTGTCAATCTTTTGATAGTTATTATTTCTTAAAAAACATGCTCTATGTTTTGACAACGGGAACTATTTTTAAATTAATTTCTATCACATTAGTGTTTTGAATCTATAAAAATGGATTCCATATTTATAATCAGGAGGTCCGAATTTCGTAAATAGGTAACTTTTATTTTTATACATTTTAAATAATTACTTTAGTAAATATTTTTTTTACAATGGTTAAAGGGAAAATCCGGTAAATAAGGGTAAAAAATTAATATTATAATAATATAAAATTACCCCAAAACGTGTCTAAACCCTTTTGGATGATAATTTTCTAACCTTGGGCATCTTTGGGTCGATTTTGGGACCCCATGGAGCCACTTTTAAGTGATAATGACAGTTTATATTAATTATGTTAAAGTAAATACAAAAATGACATAAGCATATATCTTTTAGAAAAAAAAATTTACATAGGGTTATATATGTTATATTTTCGACTATAAATATTCATTATAAATATAAAAATATTTCCTACATAATGGTATTTTATTTATAATTTTTAGATATTTAATAATTAAAATTATTTATGACACAATAATGATGCAAAATTTTCATTATTAATGAAAGAATCAAATAATTGGTATTATAAATGTTAAAATACATATAATTTGAAACTTATTAATGACATACACGAATTTTACTGGTTAATATGACATTTTATAATTGATTTAATAAATTTGGTTCGAATTAATAAATTTTTTATTACTTTATCAAAACTCAATTATTAAATAGTGTCAAAATTGACAAAAATGAGTTTTTAAAACAAATATTAAATTATTAATTTCTATTCTATTTCTAAAAATACAGGGTTTGGCCAAAGGACTTATATAATGATATTTGTATCATTAATGGACCACTTGGTGGTCATTTGGAAGTATATAGTATGTTTATTAACTATATAATATAAAAATACAAAGAGACATGGTAAATGTCGAACTATTTAACTAAGAGTTAAATCAAAACGTTAAATTTAATATAGTGACCCAAACCTATCTAAAACCTAATTTTTGAGTGGTTTTAGACCTATAGACACCTTAAACATTAAATAATCTAATTTTTATCCATTATAAATCGAATATGAATTTATTATAAAATTATATTTCTAGATTTTCCTAAGGTGCCCCTCACCCCTCTTATTAAAGGGCACTCCCCGTAATCACTAATTCACACCTTCCAAGACTTTTAGCTCCACCATACCCTACCCAAATATCCTCTAAACACCCCTTAAATAATCCATGAGGCACTTATTTGGTCAGAAAGACAACATAAAAAAACCTTTTGATCAAATCAAAAGAAAGAACCCGAAGAAGAGGTGATAATTTCACAACCCTCTTTCAAGTTCTTTTCTACTTCCACTTATTCTTTCTTTATTATTTCCATTATAAAATAATAAATCTGATATATTCTATATAAAATTATGTTATTATAAATATGGTATTTCCATCTTCATTATTCTATCCATCCTTTGAATGACATGTCACCATACGTGCGTACGTACAGATTACTGTCTCCACGTTGTGGTGTAATTGTTATTCAATACATTATTATTTAGATGCGTATAATAATGATGAGTAATTAATTTAAATTATAAATATAACATGATAATGATTCTTTATATATTACACACCAACAAATTATATATTATTTTAATATCAAGAGAATGATATTGTCGCTCGTGCGTATGTACGGACTACCGTCTCCATGAACGCGATGAGATTTGTTTCCCATCGTACCCATGCAAGACAAAATTTCATTTGATTATTAAAAATATTGTTCAAAGACGTGATATCATTCTGAATATGAATAAGATAAACCCTATCCATAAAAAATATGGCTCACATAACAAAAAATATAAAGGAAAATGAATCTGTTAACACCCGAAACGACGATAATACTAAGATATTATTTATAACAAATCTATGTTCAAAGATCATATATGATATCATATTAATATATAAAATTCTTGTATAATTAAATAAAAAATATTTCACCATTATATATGAGGTTAAACTACCCTCGACCATGGAAAAATAAAAAAGTAAGGGGTTTCTTATCTCACTTTTAATTCTGTGAGATTTCCATTGTTCACCACTTATTTATTGCATGTGGTGTGAATACTACCCATGATTATATTCATTGTGTAATATACATTAATTTATGGATATTTAAATCATCATTGTATGATCCGTATTTTGTTGGTGTATGTTTCATATGTTTCCAAATCGATAGGGGAATTTGAAAATTCATTTTCCATTCATTCAGCTTTACGCATACTACATTGATTATTATACACCAAGATTATGTGTGGAATCACTATTCATTTGCTTATGTAATAAATTCAACTCCCCTTTCTTTGGATATACTTTTGATACACATAATCACTCCATTTTTAATTTCTCATGTCATCGATATGATATTGATAAGAGTAATTTTTACTCAATCTCCATTTGTTGTGGTAAATATCCAATTCATTTGTGTAGTTTTCACAAGAATATGTGTGAATGTACTCTGACAGATTTACACTGAATATCAAATCATATTGAGTGTATTTATATTTGTCACACAAAATTATGTTGTTGATTTATCCTTAACTAAAATATCATTTTAATTGTTTTAGAGATTTATTACTCTAAATCGTTTTTAATAATGTCCATGTTTTAAAAATGGTTTTAAAGAGTTATTTATATAGAAATTAAAGCATTAAAATAAAAATTCCTTTTAAAAAATTTAATGTGTTATGGGAAACTTTGATTAAAAAATATATTTATAAACGGCTTCTTGACAAATAATGTGACTTTTAAATTATTTCAAGAAAACGGTGGATATTTCTCTCTAATAGTTTTGATGATCATTTTCATCTATGTCAATATCCTTCATTATTCTCAATTGAGGTTAATCTATTTCAATACAATCTTCCATATTGTATTTAATGATCTATGTTTGACTACTTATGTGATATTTTTATACCATTCATGGTTTGTGGATAAATTATTGACATTTAGTATTCTAGTTTTAATTCGAATGTTTATGTTATGGTTTAAACTTCTCAAATGAAGAATGCATTGGACTTAGTAAGTGACGGGTGGAGCTCGCAATAGCTCCTCGATGCATCGGTAGGTCTCATGAGACAAACTAGTGTCTTGGAATAAGGCCTTGGAAAAATCATACTTGTAGTCTTGGCACAAGGCCTTGGCTATGTGGTTATGATATTTTGGCATTATGCATTCCATCATTATGAAAGTGGTTATTGATATTGAATGTAATCATTCGACTAGTATAATATCCATGTGAATAAGTAAATGAAATTATTTTATTTTATCTTTTCCATATTATGATGATGTTTATGTTTAAAATGATTTTGTTATAGTCTTATACACTACCTTAAATGTTTATGCTTCTTTATGAAAGTTCTACTATAATGTTATCCTTACTGAGCATGTGAACTCACCCCCTTCTATGTTTTATTTTCCCAGGTTTCAGAGAAGTTTATTATGAATGACCACTCAGGATAGTCTATGGGATATCAGTATTGTCTATGGAGACAATGTTGTTGTAGTTTTCCATTTTATGATATAATGTAAACCTTATGAATGTATCTAGTACTTCCAAGGCTACTAAACTAATCGGTCTTTCGAGACTTGATCTATTATGACCATGCCAATGATACGTAATAATACACCAAATCTAGGCTTCTGGGGTCGGGGCGTTACAGTTGGTATCAGAGGAAGTTTAATACAGACCTTGGAAACTAGATTTAGATAAACTCTAATTATAAATCATAGACATAGGATAGACTTTTAGGATTAGTATAGAAGAACTTCCAAGAATTTTGGTATTGTAGAGATTTTGTGAGTTTTCCGAGCAATACATCCCTCTCTGGATATGAGAAGGTAGAGGCGGCTCTGGCACAGATGTATTAAGGGGTAAAAAAAAGAAAACACCGCATTGAGATAGACACGAATTGGAACTGGTGCACAACAATGGCCTTTGTTATACTCTTGGTTACGGAACTCCCGGGGGAAATCTTAGGATAATTTACATTTTCTTTATAAAATTATTTGAGTTATTTTTATATAAGATGAGAATAAATGACCTTGGTTAATCCTAAGGTGTTTCAGATTGAGAATATGGTGTCTTGATATTCTCTTAATGATTTTATTACTACTGTTATTCACAAAATTCTTTCTGGTTTTAGTCAATGGCTAGATTCCATGGAACTCATAGCAACATTCAGAATGATGTACAAGGTGGGAATGGTGGTGGAAATGAGTAATAAAATGGAATGTTGATAGGCATAAAAGATATCATGTTCATGAAAAATCTGTTTTCCAAAAATATGATCAATAACACATATATTAACCAACTCTCAGACTCAAAAAAGAAGAGAAAGGTGATGAATGATAAGAGCTATAGCAGTGGAGTCCTTGGAGAAAAGAATCCTCAATTTCCATCATGCATGAAATGTGGAAAGAGACACCAAGGAAAGCTTCTCAATTGAACAAATAAATGCTTTACATATCGGAATGAAGGACATAAAGTGAAGAATTGCTGAGAAAAAATGATGAATACAATAGAAAAAAAATTATCCCAAGAATCCATTTACATTTATTTTCTATAAATGTAGGGGACCTGGCCATTACGCGAGTGACTTCCCTATTCCGTAGGATATTTTCTTGGTCAAAGAAGAAGCTTTGTGGAAATAAATGGTTGGAGAAATTTTTAAAAGTACTAGTACTCCTTATTGAGGTGATTACATTGGAATAATTTTCTATTGTATTTGTAGCCTGTAGTTTATCCTTTGAAAATGATATTTGAGGAAGAATTATCTTTTCTATTGTGGATATAGTTATAAATAACCATTTGGTTTTATATGATCATTGGGTTTGAGGCAATTACAATTTATTATATTTTGGGATGAAAATTCAAGGTATGAGATAAAATTTGTGGTTAAATTGTGTTATGGTTATTATGAGGAAATTTTCTCATTTTGGTAATGTTATAAAATATTTTTTTTGAAAAAGGAAAACACACAAACCGTGTGACAACACGTCACGTCGGACAAAGATGTGGGAATCGAACCCACCACCAAAGTGAGATTTGGATTTATTGCCTACCAATGGACTACAAGAATTCTATGGTAGGTGTGACTAATTTTTTTTAGTTAAAGGATTTTATTGATTAATAATAAGTTGATTTGGGATATTATGTATTATCAAATGAATACCCTAAGAATAGGAAAATGATTCAGTGATTAAGTGATAAATGTTATTTTAGAAGATGTTCGCTTTGTTGGGAACACTATATGCACAAGGAAAATAGAATACTATGGGATTTCATTTGAGGATTAATTGTTGATTTTTATCTATGTTTTTATTTTGTATTTATAGTGATTTGGGTTATTTATGGAAATTATTAACAAATAATAGAGAATATGTGATTAGGTTAATTACTTTTAAGTATGTTACTTTACGAGTAGTTGATGTCATTTGGAGATATAATTTTACGTGGAAGACTACATAACCAAATTCTTCTTTGTTTTGGGTTTCAATATTAGTTTGGATTATATTGAAGTATTTTAAGGAAAATTATTTATTGAATGGTATTCATTTATCATTGGGGTATTGTTGGTTTAATTTGAGAAATTAAGATTAGTGTTTCTTTCTCTAATGAAATACCATTTTGGGGGATCATCATATCTTATACTAACCATTTTTTTTGATTAATCTCTAAAGACAAGGTAAATATATAGTTTATCCTTTGTGGATCATGTGATTATATAGAAGTTAATTTTATCTCTTCCTGTGTGACCATGTCTTCTTGGATACTCATCATTTAAAAAAATGATTTAGTGGTAGAAATTTATTTAAAAATTAAACTCTAATTAAAAATAAAGTATATATCTTTATGTTCTTAGTAAATATCATAAATTAATTCCTCATCTTTATTTAATGTAACATAAAACAAAAAACATTTGTCTGTTTACTATTCATATTGGGAGACAAATAACTGTTTTTACCATCACAAGTTTGTGGTTTTGTTGTTGTTAAATTTTTCCTAATCATGTTTTCTATCCCTCTACCTCAGATCTTGACACTTACTTTATCATCCATATCTGTGTTTTCCTACATGGAATCCTAGTATGGTTTATCCGGGATGAGCTTTGTATTTCTCTTTCTTTCTTTTAAAGTGATAGTTTTGTTGACCCTTTTTCCGATGTAAGACTTTCCATTATATTACCAAGCACAATTTTAAAAAACATTATAAGAAGAAATTATTTGAAAGAGGGGAGAATGTAACACCCCAAGATTCCAAGATATAATTCCCTTTGAATAATACTGTAGCGTGTGTTGTACGCAACTTCGAGTTCTAACACACACCACAACCAATCAAACTTGCCATTATGAATAGTAATACCGATTTTTTAAATTTTTTAAATTATATCTTCCATAACGGGCATAATTTTTGGATTTGGATTATTGAAACTAGCCATCGGTGAATTTTTCGTATTTTTTTAGAAAACCTTCAAATTTTGATGAATAGTGAAAAATACTATATATTAATTAAAAACAAATTTTTTGATACAAATAATTTATAGTGATAAATTATACTATTGAGAGGTTTTAAAGTATAATTAGAATATATTTTTACCATTTAATATAATATTGGAAATTGGATGTAATTTCACATTTAAACTAGACATAAACAAGTGCCAATCTTTTGATAGTTATTATTTCTTAAAAAACATGCTCTTTGTTTTGACAACGGGAATTAATTTTAAATTAATTTCTGCCACATCTGTGTATTGAATTTAGAAAAATGGATTCCATATTTATAATTAGGAGTTCCAAATTGTGTAAATAGGCAACTTTTATTTTTATACATTTTTAATAATTACTTCGGTAAATATTTTATTTACCATGGTTAAAGGGTAAATTCGGTAAATAAGGGTAAACAAATAATATTATAATAATATTAAATTACACTAAAATGTGTCCTTACCCTATTGGTTGATACATGTATGACCATGGGAATCTTTGGGTCAATTGTAAAACCCCATGTAGCCAATTGTAAGTGATAATGACACATTATATTAATTAAGATAAAGTAAATACAAAAATGACATAAGAATATATCATTTAGAAAAACAATTTTTACATAAGGTTATATATGTTATATTTTCTACTATATATATTAATTAAAAATCTAAGAATATTTCCTACAAAATTGCATTTTATTTATAATTTTTAGACATTTAATAATTAAATTTATTTATAACACAATAATGATGCAGTATTTTCCTTATTAATGAAAGAATGAAATAATTGGTATTATAAATGTTAAAATAAATATAATTTGAAAATTTTTATGAAATAAAAGAATTTTATTGGTTTATATGACATGTTATAATTTCTGAAATTAATTTTTTTCTAATTAATATAGTATTTAAGAATTTAACAAAAAACAATTATTAAATAGTGTCAAAATTGACATAATTGAGTTTTTAAAACAAATATTATATTATTCATTGGTATTATTTTCCTAAAAATCTATGTTTCGGTGAATGGACATAAATAATGATAGGCGTATCATTAATAGACCACTTGGTCGTCTCTTAGATGTATATTGTATGTTTATTAAATATATAATATAAAAACACAAAGCTACATGGTAAATGTCAAACTATTTAACTAAGAGTTAAATAAAAAGGATAAAGTTAATATAGTGACCCAAACTAGTATAAAACATATTGGATGACTGTTTTCGACCTAGTCCCACCTTATCCTTTAAATAACCCACCTTGGAGCATTTTGAATCCGAATATGAATTTATTATAAAATAATATTTTTAGCTTTTCCTAAGGTGCCCCTCACCCCTCTTATAAAAGGGAACTCACCCTACTAACTAATTGAATCCTTCAAAGCCTTTTGGCTCCACCAAACCCTGCCCAAATATCCTCTCAACATCCCTAATTTCATCCAAGAGGCCCTCCTTTGGTCAGAAATCCATCTTAAGGAGCCCTTTTGATCAAATCAAATAGAAGAACCCGAGGAAGATGGAATAATTTCACCACCCTCTTTCAAGTTCTTTTCTTCTTCCACTTATTCTTTATTTGTTATTTCCATTATAAAATAATAACTCCAGTATCTTCTATATACTGTGATTTTATTATAAAGATAGTACAACCATCTTCATTATTCTATCTATCATTTGAATGAAATGTCACCATACGTGCGTTCGTACAGATTACCGTCTCCATGTTGTGGTGTAATTGTTATTTAAAACATTATTATTTGGATGGGTATAATAATTTTGAGTAATTCATGTAAATAATAAATATAACATGATAATTATTCTGTATATATGAGATACCATCCAATTATATATTGTTTTAATATCAAGAAAACGATATTGTCGCTCGTGCGTACGTACGGACTACCGTCTCCACGAACGCGATGAGATTCGTTCCCCATCGTATCCATTCAAGACTAAATCATTTGATGATTAAAAATAAATTTTAGAGACATTATATCATTCTGGATATGAATATGATAAATCCCATCCATAAAAAATATGGCTCACATAACAAAGAATATAACGGAAAATGAATCTGTTAACACCCAAAACGATGATAATACTAAGTTATTATTATTAACAAATAAATGTTAAAAGATCATATATGATATCATATTAATGTAAATAATTCTTGTATAATTCAATAAAAATGATATCACCATTATAAAAGAGGTTAACCAACCCTCTCCCAAGGAAAAAGTACAATGTAAGGGGTTTCTTATCTCACTTTTAATTCTATGAGATTTCCATTGTGCAAGACTTATTTATTGCATATGGTGTGTGTACTACACATGATTGTATTCATTGTGTAATATAATTTAATTTATGGATATTTATATCATAATTGTATGATCCCTCTTTCATGGGTTTATTTTTCCTAAGTTACAAAATCTGTTAGGGAATTTAAAATTTCAATTTCCATTAATTTGGCTTTACACATACTTCATTGATTATTTTACTCCAAGATTATGTGTGGAATAACTATTCATTTTCTTATGTCATAATTTCCACCCCCTTTTTATGTATATACTTTGGATACACATAATAACTCCATTGGTAATTTCTCAATTCATCCATATGAACTTGATAAGAGTAATTTTAACTCAATCTCCTTTTATTGAGTTAAATATCCAATTCATTAGTGTTGTTTTTACAAGAATATGTGTGAATGTACTCTGATAGATTTAAACTGAATATCCAATCATATTGAGTGTATTTATATTTGTCACACATTATTATGTCGTTGATTTATCCATAACCCAAGGATATGGTCTTTATAAGACATTTCATCTCAATTTAAATTACATTGAGATTTATTTGTTGTTATACACCAAATCACTTTTATATGGTGTATATAATGTACTTTGACATAGTATATCGTGAATAACTTTATTATCATGATATTAAAAATTTTTGATTACCTCAATTATTTTTATTCAATTGTCTCTCTTTTGGTTAGGAACTCTAACTAAAATATGATTTTAAATGTTTTAATGATTTATTATTCTGAGTATTTTTCATTAATGTCCATGTTTTAAAAATGGTTTTAAGGATTTATTTATATGGACATTAAAGTTTTAAAATTAAAATTCCTTTTTAAATTTCCAAAGTGCTATGGAACACTTTGATTAAAAAATATATTTTTAAATGGATTTTTAACTAATAATGTGACTTTTAAATGATTTCAAGAAGAAGGGGGATATTTCTCTCTAATAGTTTTGATGATTATTTTCATCTATGTCAATATCCTTCATTATTCTAGATTTATGTTTAACTATTACAATAAAATATTTCATATTGTTTTTAATGAGCTATGTTTGACTGTGTATGTGCTATTTTAATACAATTCATTGTTTGTGAATAATGTAATGACATTTAGTATGCTAGATTTATTACGAATATTTATGTTATGTTTCAAAAATTTCATATGAGGAATGCATTGGACTTAGTATGTGACGGGTGGATCCCTCTATATCTCATCAATGCATTGGTAGGTCTCATGAGACAAACTAGTGTCATGGCACATGGCGTAGACAAAATCTTATTTGTAGTCTTGGCATAAAGCCTTGACTATGTGGTTATGATAGTCTAGCATTATGCATTCCATCATTATGAAAGTGGTTATTGATATTGTATGTGATCATTTGACTTGTATAATATCAATGTGAATAAGTAAATGGAATTATTTGATTTTATCTTTGCCATTTTATGCTGATGTTCAAGTTTAGAAGCCTTTTTTTCTAGTATTATACACTGCCTTAAATGTTTATGCTAAATTATGAATGTTTTCGATATAATGTTATCCTTATTGAGCATCTGAGCTCACCCCTTTCAATGTTTTATTTTCCATGGATGAAAAGAATTATATTATGACTAAACTCCAGGGATAGTCTATGGGATCTCAGTGCTTTATTTGGAGACAATGTTGTTGTAGTTTTCTATTTTATGATTCAATGTAAACCTCATGAATGGATCTATTACTTCCAAGGATACTAAACTAATCGGTCTTTCAAGATGTGATCTATAATGATCATACCAGTGATACATAATAATGCACTGACTCTAGGCTTATGGGGTCGGGGCTTTACATGAGTGGTACTCTGTTATAGCTCCACACCCATGTGATTGGGGATTAAATCCCTAGAACATCACATTTATACCCATTTTGTGGGGGGAAATAGTTTTTTTTCTCACAAAAAAATATGTTGGACCGGTATAGTGTGACAAAAGTGGAATCATCCTTCATCGACGTGAGGGATGTTGGGTTGATTCATGATGGTTTAGGTAAAATATGTGATCAGACCACAGTTTTAGTTGTTTGGTCTCTATGTGTGGTCTAGGGTGATGATAAAGGCGTCAGTCTTCAAAAAAATGATATGAAAATAGTCTAGTACAAAATGACAAGAGGAATGAAAGTGATGGTAGACATCAATTGCATATGTGGGTTTTAAGCATAAACTGATGTATATTGGAGTAGTAGGATAGGATGTTAGAATCATTATTAGACATCAACAAGTCTTGATGAAATGTTACAGATGCATGAGATCTAATGAGGTAGGGAAGGTCCACAAGATTTACTAGGATGGATGCATCCATTAGGAATTAGGTAACCCACTATCCCAACATGATGAAAAAAATACTATGAAGGAATCTAGTAAACCCCTACCCCAACATAGTGTAAAATGTCCTAAAATGAATCAGGTATGTCCCTATTCCAAAATGATGTATCATGATACCAAAAATTAACCAATGCATTGAATCACTATCAGTGCACACCCTTCGTAATCATTTTAACCTCATGCTTAAGGGTTCCACATAGGTCATATATCATGGATTCATTAAACATAATAATTTATTCCATGATAATTTTATGTGTAATATACATATGAAAGTCTATAATCAACATGTATATGTGCATAAAGGTGAATAACCTTGATAGAGAAATGTACATGGTATTCACTACACAATGATTTTGGCATGGAAAACCGTTTTGCAATTTAAACAAACTAACAACATCACATGGTGATTCATAAAATGGGATTATGAAAGAGAAATTGGTTTCTTATAATTTAGAAAATAAATGGGTTGTAATGTGGCCATATAAATACATGTTCCAACATGAGGAATTTTTAAATAGAAGGAGTAAAATAATAAATAATTTTGATGTAGTTAAAGGAATGAAAATACTCTTACGAAAGTTCAGAATGGTAACAGGTTTGAATAAGAAGTAATAATGAGAGATAAATGGGTATCTCATCATTAAAAAAAATAAGTGCAGCACGGTGGATGTGATAAAACATACCCCATAATTTTTAATTGAGAAAAAAATGGTGTATTAATATAAGGAAACTTGGATAAAAATAATAAATGAGGGAAACTAAGGACCCCTTACATGTAATAATGATCCAAAAGGATTAGGAGATGATTTTTGGGAGCTTCAGGGTTCCATGGGAGTACTCTATGGAGTAGGGGTAAGAAGTTTTTCGAGCTTTAAAGTGCATGAGTGAAGAAGAGTTGGTGATTGGGTAGGTTTATATAGGAACAATGGGGGAATTCATTATTATTTTTGTTATGGATGCTGCACACTAAAATATTCAAACCCACAAACTATATCGTGATTTTTCCCAATAGTTTATAGAGAATGGGTGTGGTATACTTTATTTTAAAAGGAAAAGGTCCTAATATATTAAAATATTTCCCTTTATTATGTGGATGTTAGCCTCACATTCAAAGGAAGTATTTTAAAATCATTAAATATTTTATATGTCCTGGAGGATTCACTAAGGCTATAAAAAATAAATCAAATAAAATTAGAATTATATTATTTTAAAAGAAAACATATATTTGGTCAATAATACACTTTATTTTATTTTATTACATAATTATTGGGTCATAATGATGTCATAAAATGCATTATATATTTATACGATATAAAATTTTTACTCAAAAATTCTACTGTCTTGGAAAATTATGAAAAATTAACCATTTTATAATTTTGACGTACCGATTCTATGATTAATATTCATTTTATCTAATTTTTTTATAAATATTTGAATTTGAATTTGGAAATAAATAATAATATTAATTTAAAATTGATGGGTTTTGAAAAAAAACAATTTTCAAAACTTAATAAAAATTAAAAATGAAATCATAAAAATTATAAGGTCATTTATATTTAATAAAACTAGTTTAATAATAATATTATATTAAAATATTATTTAATTCAAAAATCCATTGATTCATCAAAATATATTTTTATTTGAATTTAAATATTAAAAAAATAATACAATTTGTTCTTCAAAAATCATTTACAAAGTAACAATAATAAAATGAATGAATATTAATTATTCCATACAAAAATAATGCACATAATCAAAATTTTAGGGGATTGTAACATATACCTTTATTACAGTAGAATATTCCCTAAGAGTAAGGTGTGAGATGGTGGGGCTTTCATTAGGTCATTCAGTGAACATTGTTTGGGTTATGATCTCGATGAGCATGAACTTCTCCTTCAAACAATTTTCTCCAACTTAAGTTTCTGGATCCCTTCTAGGGCTTAGTCTATGGAAATCCAAAAAAATTATATCTCCCTTATAAGCTCCAATAAATGTGGTTCATAGGGAATGATCCTACTTTTTTAGGCCATGTAACGCCCCGACCCTAGTTACCCATAGTCGGTGCATTATTACATAACATTGGCATGATCAGAAGAAAGATCAAATCTCGAAAGACCGATTGGTTTAGTAGCCTTGGAAACACTAGATATATTCATAAGTTTTACATTACATCATAAAATGAAAAACTACTACAACAACATAATTTTTCCAAAGTCCACACTATAATCCCCTCATAATATCCCTGCAGGTCATTCATAACTTACATCTTCACATCCTGGGAAAAATAAAACATAGAAAAGGGGTGAGCTCAAATGCCTAGTAAGGATAACAATATAGCAGAACATTCAAAAATAAGCATAAACATTTAAGGCAATGAATTACTAAAACAAAAGCCTTTTAAACTTGAACTTCAACATAGTATGGAAAAATTAAAATTAAATAATGCCATTTACTTGTTCACATGGATATTCTACTAATCGAATAATCACATGCAAGATCAATAACCACTTTCATAATGTTGGAATGCATAATGCCAGACTATCATAACCACAAAGCCAAGGCCTCGTGCCAAGACTACAAATAAGATTTTGTCAAGGCCTTGTGCCAAGACACTAGTTTGTCTCGTGAGACCTACCGATGCATCGAGGAGCTATAGCGGGCTCCACCCGTCACATATTAAGTCCAATGCATTCCCATATGAAAAGGTTTAAACATAACATAAACATTCGTATTAAAACTAGCATACGAAATGTCAATACATTCACCATAAACTATGAATGGTATAAAAATAGCACATCCACAGTCAAACATATCACACAACCATCAATACAATATAGAATTTTTGTATCATAATAAATCAACTTCAAATAATCTTAAAATCCATCAAAGGATGTTGACATAGTGGAAATCAAAATTCTTTTTAAAGAAATATCTCCTTCTATTTTGAAATCATTTAAGATCCATATAAAATAAAAAATTTTCTTTGAAAATATTCTTATAAGCTTGTAAGGTAAGCTTTGAAGATTTTATAACGGCGGAAAATAGCCGCACCCGCCGTATAAGTTAAAAAAACATTCTTACCTTAATTCTGTCGAAAAGGATAAAAAGGACCTTGTTTTGAAAACGACAGAAAGATTCCTTTATAAACCTATTATAAAAAGTCAAACAAGGGTATAAATGACTTTAACCCATATTCTTGTAAATAATAAATATTTTTGAAATAC
Source organism: Viscum album (assembly GCA_963277665.1). Lineage (NCBI taxonomy): Eukaryota > Viridiplantae > Streptophyta > Magnoliopsida > Santalales > Viscaceae > Viscum > Viscum album. The sequence goes on from OY728152.1 coordinate 1,889,408,790, forward strand.
ATTTCGAAGAAACATGGATGTGGATGATAAAGAAATCCCAGTAGATTATTACATATAAACAACCTCGGATAATGAAGAGATTGTGAAATAACCCTTACCTTGTAATTTTCCATGGTTGGGGTAGGTTAACCTCCTATATAATGGTGAAATAATTGTTATTAAATTATACAATAATCATATACATTAATATGATATCAGATATGATCTTTTAATATTGATTTGATAATAATATCTTAGTATTATCGTTCTTTCGGGTGTTAACTTACTTGTTTTCTTTTATATGTTTTGTTACATAAGACATGTTTGTAAAGGATAGGTTTTATATTATTCATATACAGAATGATATCAAGTCCTTAAACATCATTTTTTAAATCATCAAATGATAATTATACTTGAATGGATACGATGAAGAATGAATCTCATCGCGTTCGTGGAGACGGTAGTCCGTACGTACGCACGAGCGACAATATCATTCTTTTGATATTAAAATAATATATAATGGATGTTATATCATATATAAAGAATCCTTAACATGTTATATTTATTATTTACATTAGTTACACATCATTATAATACCCATCCAAATAATATTATATTGAATAACAATTACACCACGACGTGGAGACGGTAAGCCGTACGTACGCACGTATGGTGACATGTTATTCAAAGGTTGGATAGAATACTGAATGTGGTTGTACCATATTTATAATAACATCACAATATATATATATGATACTGGATTTATTATTTTAGAATGGTAACAACAAAGGAAGAAGAAGTGGAAGAAGAAATGAACTTATAAAAGGGTGGTGAAATCATTACCTCTTCTTCGGGTTCTTCCTTTTGATTTGATCAAAAGGGCTCCATAAGTTGGATTTCTGATCAACCTAAGGCCTCTCGGTTGTAGTGAGGGATGTTGGGAGAGTATTTGGGCAGAGTTTGGCCGAACCAAAAGGCTTTGATGGTGTGAAGAAATGGGAAGGAGGAGTGCCCTTTTATAAGAGGGGTGAGGGGCACCTTTGGAAAAGCTAGAAATATTAATTTATAATAAATTCATATTCGGTTTCTAATGGCTCCAAAGATGATTATTCAAAAGTTAAGGTGGGGATAGGTCGCAAACCACTCAACCAATAGAATTTAGACAGGTTTGGGTACTTATATTAACCTTATCTTTAAGTATTAACTCTAAGTTAATTAGTTTCACTTTTACAATGTCTCTTTGTATTTTTATATAATATGGTTAATAAACTTACTACATACATCCAAGTGACCCCCAAGTGGTCAATTAATGATGAAAATATCATGAAATAAGTCTCTTGTCCGAACCTTAGATTTTTAGGAATTTAATATCAATTAATAATATAATATTTGTTTTAAGAACTCTTTTATGTCAATTTTGACACTATTCAATAGTAGATTTTTGTGAAACTCATAACAGATTGATTACTTCTAACAAAGTCAAGTAAAACAATCCTAATATATCATATTATCCTATAAAATTAGTTTAATTCATTAAAAGTTTCATATTACATTTATTTGGGTATTTATAATATCAATTATTTTAATTTTTCACTATTATAGTAATTACTGCATCATCATTGTGTCATAAATAAAATAAATTATTTAATGTCTAAAAACTATAAATAAAATATCATTATGTAGGAAAGCGTTTTATCTTTCTAATGAATATTTATAATCTAAAATCCAACATATATAACCTTATGTAACAATTGTTTTGCTAAAAGATATATGCTAGTGTCATTTTTGTATTCATTTTAACTTAATTAAAATAAAGTGTCATTATCACTTACAAGTGGATCCATGGGGTCCCAAAATCGCCCCAAAGATGCCCATGGTCGACCATATATCAACAAATAGGGTTATGACACGTTTTAGGGGAATTTAGTATTATTATAATATTATTTGTTTAACCCTTATTTACCGGATTTACCCTTAACCATGGTAAATAAAATATTTACCGCAGTAATTATTCAAAATGTCTAAAAATAAAAGTTACTTATTTACACAATTTGAACATCCTGATTCCAAATATGGAATCCATTTTCCTAAATTCAAAACACAGAAGTGGCAGAAATTAATTTAAAATTAATTCCCGCTGTCAAAACAAAAAGCGTGTTTTAAAGAGATAATAACTATCAAAAGATTGACACTTGTTTATGTTCGGTTTAATTGTAATATTATGTCCAATGACCAACATTATATTAAATAGTAAAAATATATTCTAAATATACTTTAAAACTACTAAAATTCATAATTTATCACTATTAATTATTTTGATTAAAAAAGTTGTTTTTAATTAAAATTTAGTAATTTTCACTATTCATAAAAATATGAAAGTTATCCGAAAAGTACCAAAATTTCACCTTAGGCTAAATTAGATATTACGAATCCAAAAATGAAGTCCATTTTGAAATATAAAATATATATGATTTCAAAAAGTAGGTATTACTATTCAGAACGGCTAGTTTAATTAGTTGTGGTGTGTGTTAGAACTCGAGGTTGCGTACAACACATGCTATCGCATTATTCGAAGGGAAACGTACCGTGGAAGCTTGGGGTGTTACATTCTCCCCTCCTTCAAATAATTGCGTCCTCACAATTTCTAGGGTAATACTGCATAAAAAGACTCGGGTGGTTCTTCATCATATGTTCCTCGGGTTCCCACGTTGCCTCTTCCATCTTATGATTTCTCCACAAAACTTTTACTAGACGCGTCGTCCGGTTTCTCAGTACTTGTTCTCTTGTATCAAGAATCCTGACAGGCTCTTCACAATAAGACAAATCAGGTTCCAGTTCTAATTTCTCATAGGTGAGTACATGCGTTGGGTCATGCATGTATTTTCTCAACAGAGATACGTTGAACACCTCGTGAACTTTGGAGAGACTTGGCGGCATTGCCAATCGGTAAGCTACAACCCCAATTCGTTCTAGAATTTCGAAGGGTCCGATGTACCTGGGACTCAATTTACCTTTCTTACCAAAACATATGACTCCCTTCCATGGAGATACCTTCAGGAAAACATGATCACCGTCTTGAAATTCCAAATCCTTCCTTCGATTATCGACATAGCTCTTCTGCCTACTTTGAGCTGCTTTGATGTGATTTTGGAATACTTTCACCTTTTCCACCGTTTCCTCCACCAGTTCTGGGCCTACAAGTTTTCTTTCACCAACCTCATCCCAACAGGTTGGTGTACGACATCTCTTTCCATATAACGCTTCATATGGTGCCATCTGAATACTCGAATGGAAGCTATTGTTATAGGAAAATTCTACCAGTGGTAAATATTGATCCCACATACCCTGAAAGTCAAGTGAGCAAGATCTCAACATGTCTTCTAGGGTTTGAATAGTCCGTTCTGATTGTCCATCTGTCTGAGGGTGGTAAGCAGTGCTCAAATGAAGTTCAGTATCCAGGGATTTCTGAAGACTTTTCCAAAATCTTGAAGTAAAATGGGGATCACGATCAGAAACAATCGATAGGGGTTCTCCATGAAGTCTCACAACTTCATTAATGTATAGTCTTGCTAGACGTTACAGGGGTAGATCTTATCTTATAGCAAGAAAATGTGATGACTTGGTAAGACGATCAACAATAACCCATATTGCATTGTTCCTTCTAGGAGTCATTGGTAGCACCATGACAAAGTCCATCGTAATATTGTCCCATTTCCACTCCGGTATGGGAAGAGGTTGCATGACTCATCCAGGCTGTTGCCTTCCAGCTTTCACTTGTTGACAAACCATACATCTTGACACAAAATCAGCAATCTCCCTCTTCATGTTGTCCCACCAAAAATGTTCCTTCAAATATCTATACATTTTTGTGCTCCCAGGGTGTATAGAGAAATTGGAACTATGAGCATCATCCAGTAATTCCCTTTTTAGATCAGGTATATCGGGAACACAAAGTCTCTTCCCAAATTTCAAAATTCCATCTTCATACACAAAGTCTCTCAATCTCCCATCATTCACAGCTTTAATCTTCTTTTGAAATTCTCCATCATCGGTCTGAGTACTCTTAATCCTTTCTATTAAAGATGGTTTGGCAACCATTTGAAAAAGGATTGATGTTTCACCTTCCCTGGTTATTCCCATGTCCATCTTCACTAGATCCATGAAAATTGGATCCCTTTCAATTCTCATATTGTTCAAAACTCCATGGTCTTTTCTACTCAAAGAATCTGCCACCTTGTTTGCCTTCCCCGGGTGGTAGTGTATCGTGCAATCATAATCCTTGAGTAATTAAAGCCATCTCCTTTGCCTCATGTTGAGTTCTTTTTGTGAGAAAATATACTTCAATCTCTTGTGAGTAGTATAAATCTCACATTTTTCACCATAGAGGTAGTGTCTCCATATCTTCAAAGCAAAGATCACAGCTGCTAACTCGAGATCATGAGTAGGATAGTTTTGTTCATTAATTTTCAACTGTCGTGATGCATAGGCAATAACTCTATCATTCTGCATAAGGACACAACCAAGTCCTTTCTTCGATGCATCACTATAAATAACGAACCCATCATTCCCCGATGGTAGAGTAAATATAGGAGCATTGACTAATCTTTTCTTCAGTTCTTCAAAACATTCTTCACAATCTTTTGTCCAAACAAATTTAACCCCTTTACGTGTGAGCTTCATTAATGGGTTAGCCAATCAGGCAAAATTCTGGAAAAAACGTCGATAATAACCTGCCAAACCAATAAAACTGCGTACCTCAGTTATACTCGTAGGTGCTGGCCATTCTTGGATTGCATTGGTCATAGAAGGATCAACAGAGATTCCATCTTTAGAGACAATATGGCCAAGAAAAGAAATCTCCTGAAGCCAAAATTCACACTTGCTAAACTTCCCATATAATTCATGCCTCCTCAGAGTCTTCAAGATTATGCGCAAGTGATTTTCATGATCTTCGTAGGTTTTGGAGTATACCAAGATATCATCAATAAATACCACCACAAATTCATCGAGATACTCCTTGAAAACACTATTCATCAGATACATGAATACAGAGGGTGCATTAGTCAATCCAAAAGGCATTACAGTAAACTCGTAATGCCCGTACCTGGTTCGAAATGATGTCTTCGGAATGTCTTCCTTCTTTACACACAACTGATGGTATCCAGATCGAAGGTCAATCTTTGAAAAGTATTGGGCTCCATGCTGTTGGTCAAATAAATCATCAATATGAGGCAGGGGATACTTGTTCTTTATCGTTATAGCATTGATCTCCCTGTAGTCGATACATAACCTCATAGATCCATCTTTCTCTTTAACAAAAAGAACAGGGGCTCCCCATAGAGAAACACTAGGGCGAATGAATCCCTTATTACTCAATTCCTCTAGTTGTTTCTTTAGTTCGACTAACTCTACAGTGGCCATTCTATAAGGGGTCTTCGATATAGGCCCTGATCCAGGAATCAAATCAATGGAAAACTCAACTTCTCGTTCTGGAGGATGTCTAGGTAAATCTTCCGGAAATACATCTACAAATTCTTTCACAATAGGTACATCCTCTATTTGAACATTCCTTTCCTCACCAAAAGTTATTTCATTCTCTTCCTCCCCAATAATTTAATTAAGTTGAGCTACTGGGGGTGGATCTAAATAAGAATTAGGTGGTGACGATTCTGCTCTAAAGATAAGGTGTTCCTTATCATTATCATCAAGAATCGTAACCTCTTTCTTCTTACAATAAATCTTCGCATCATAGTCCGAAAGCCAATCCATACCGAGGAATATATCAATCTCAATCATAGGTATGACGATAAGATCAGCAGATAAAGAAAATTTATGTGCTCTAATGGGGACTGATTCACAAAACTTTGTTGCAATGATACTTCCCTTAGGAGTTTTAACTGACAACTCCCTTATTAAATAAAATTGGAAATATCTAATTTTCTTAGCAAACTGGGAAGATATGAAACAATGCGACGATCCAGAGTCAAATAATGCATTTTCTAAACATGAGGAAACCATTAAATTACCTGCCACCACGTCTTTTGGAGCTTCTACCTCTGCAGTAGTGATAGCATAAGCCTGGCCTTGATCCCTTGGACTTTTCTGAGGTAAGTTCTCCTGACGCTTAGGACATGCATTTGCATAATACCCCATCTCCCTGCAATTGTAGCACTGAACGTTGGTAGCTTCCTTCTTCCCCTTGCAATCACGAGCTTGGTGGCCTTTTTCACCACAGTTGTAACAGACTCCCATTCCCTTCAAGCAAGTACCAGGATGTTTCTTCCCGCATTTACCACAAGATGGATATTCAACCTTTCCCTTCTTCCCCTTATTTCCATTTCTAGATTGATCAGCAGGTCTCTTCTTCTCTTGCTTTGCTTTAAAGTCATAAGACTTATAGAATTCCTTTTCGGTCTTGATAGCACATGAGACAATGTCTTCGTACGACGAAAAGGATTGTGAGACTAATGCTCGATGGAGAAAGGGTTTTAACACATCAAAGAAACGATCAATCTTACTTCTTGGGTTGCGAATATAATCTCCAGCATACCTCTCTAACCTTGTAATGTTAGCCTCATACTTTGTGACATTCTCATCCTCCTTTTGTCTCAGACCCAGAAATTACCTTTCCATATCTGCTCGATGGTTGCGAGGGAAGTATTTTTCTAAAAACAGATCTTTGAACTCCCTCCATTCCATATTTGATACTTCATCATCTTCCTTCATGTTTTGAATCAATGACCACCATTGATCAGCATCTCCAGTGAGGCGGTAAACTGCCATGATAACATTTTCCCTTTCACTGCTCCCCAAAGCCTGAAATATTTTCTCTAGGGAATTTATCCACTGCTCGGCTACTAAGGGATTTTTACTCCCATTGAATGTTGGTGGTTGTTGCCTCATGAATCGATCTAACATTGATCCTCCACGCTGCGGATCAGGGTGCTCCATACGAGTAAGGTTATTATTCATAACCTGAGTAAGTTGTCCCAGTATGGTGATTAGCTGATTGGCACCAGTTGCATCACCAGCCCCACTATAATTATCTTGAGCAGGAGGGAAATCCCTACATGGAGTGCGTGCATTGATACGGTTTCCATTTCTTCCACTAGGCGCCATTTCTAAACAATGGAATAATCTAGATCAGTTTATGAATCAAAATACATAATCCCATACTTATAAAACACTTAACATAAATTGAACTATTTATGGATATAATCCATAATCATAAGAATGTTTTCTTTGAGGAAGTATATACTCATAATCCCTTCAAAATGATTTTAAAGAAAAATGAGAGTTATCCTAAGCATATCCCCCGGGAGTGTCGTAACCAAGAGTGCAGCAAGGCCCGTTGTTGTGCACCAGTTCCCATTTGAGTCTAGCTCAAAGCGGTGTTTTCGGGTTTTACCCCTAGGTACATCTGTGCCAGAGTCGCCTCTACCTTCTCGTATCCAGACAGGGATGTATTGCTCGGAAAACTCACAAAATATCTACAATACCAAAATTCTAGGAAGTTCTTCTATACTAATCCTCAAAGTTCATCTTAGGTCTACGTGCTCTAATCAGAGTTTATCTAAATATAGCTTCCAAGGTTTGTACTAAACTTTCTCTGATACCAACTGTAACGCCCCGACCCTAGTTACCCAGATTCGGTGCATTATTACATAAAATTGGCATGATCACAAGAAAGATCAAATCTCGAAAGACCGATTGGTTTAGTAGCGTTGGAAACACTAGATATATTCATATGTTTTACATTACATCATAAAATGAAAAACTACTACAACAACATAATGTTTCCACAGTCCACACTATAATCCCCTCATAATATCCCTACAGGTCATTCATAACTTACATCTTCACATCCTGGGAAAAATAAAACATAGAAAAGGGGTGAGCTCAAATTCCTAGTAAGGATAACAATATAGCGGAACATTCAAAAATAAGCATAAACATTTAAGGCAATGAATTACTAAAACAAAAGCCTTTTAAACTTGAACTTCAACATAGTATGGAAAAATTAAAATGAAATAATGCCATTAACTTTTTCACATGGATATTCTACTAATCGAATAATCCCATGGAAAATCAATAACCACTTTCATAATGTTGGAATGCATAATGCCAGACTATCATAACCACATAGCCAAGGCCTCGTGCCATGACTACAAATACGATTTTGTCAAGGCCTTGTGCCAAGACACTAGTTTGTCTCATGAGACCTACTGATGCATCGAGGAGCTATAGCGGGCTCCACCCGTCACATATTAAGTCCAATGCATTCCCATATGAAAAGGTTTAAACATAACATAAACATTCGTATTAAAACTAGCATACGAAATGTCAATACTTTCACCATAAACTATGAATGGTATAAAAATAGCACATCCATAGTCAAACATATAACAAAACCTTCAATACAATATAGAAGTTTTGTATCATAATAAATCAACTTCAAATAATCTTAAAATCCATCAAAGGATGTTGACATAGTGGAAATCAAAATTCTTTTTAAAGAAATATCTCCTTTTATTTTGAAATAATTTAAGATCCATATAAAATAAAACATTTTCTTTGAAAATATTCTTATAAGCTTGTAAGGGAAGCTTTAAAGATTTTATAACGGCGGAAAATAGCCGCACCCGCCGTATAAGTTAAAAAAACATTCTTACCTTAATTCTGTCGAAAAGGTTAAAAAGGACCTTGTTTTGAAAACGACAGAAAGATTCCTTTATAAACCTCTTATAAAAAGTCAAACAATGGTATAAATGACTTTAACCCATATTCTTGTAAATAATAAATATGTTTTGAAATACATTTCGAAGAAACATGGATGTGGATGATAAAGAAATCCCAGTAGATTATTACATATAAACTACCTCGGATAATGAAGAGATTGTGAAATAACCCTTACCTTGTACTTTTCCTTGGTTGGGGTAGGTTAACCTCCTGTATAATGGTGAAATAATTGTTATTAAATTATACAATAATCATATACATTAATATGATATCATATATGATCTTTTAATATTGATTTGATAATAATATCTTAGTATTATCGTTGTTTCCGGTGTTAACTTACTTGTTTTCTTTTATATGTTTTGTTACGTAAGACATGTTTGTAAAGGATAGGTTTTATATTATTCATATCCAGAATGATATCAAGTCCTTAAACATCATTTTTTAAATCATCAAATGATAATTATACTTGAATGGATACGATGAATAATGAATCTCATCACGTTCGTGGAGACGGTAGTCCGTACGTACGCACGAGCGACAATATCATTCTTTTGATATTAAAATAATATATAATGGATGTTATATCATATATACAGAATCCTTAACATGTTAAATTTATTATTTACATGAGTTACACATCATTATTATACCCATCCAAATAATATTACATTGAATAACAATTACACCACGACGTGGAGACGGTAAGCCGTACGTACACACGTATAGTGACATGTTATTCAAAGGGTGGATAGAATACTGAATATGGTTGTACCATATTTATAATAACATCACAGTATATATATATGATACTGGATTTATTATTTTAGAATGGTAACAACAAAGGAAGAAGAAGTGGAAGAATAAATGAACTTAGAAAAGGGTGGTGAAATCATTACCTCCTCTTCGGGTTATTCCTTTTGATTTGATCAAAAGGGCTCCATAGGTTGGCTTTCTGATCAAACTAAGGACTCTAGGTTGTAGTGAGGGACGTTGGGAGAGTATTGGGGCAGAGTTTGGCCGATCCAAAAGGCTTCGATGGTGTGGTTAAATGGGAAGAAGGAGTGCCCTTTTATAAGAGGGGTGAGGGGCACCTTTGGAAAAGCTAGAAATATTATTTTATAATAAATTCATATTCGGTTTATAATGGCTCCAAAGTTGATTATTCAAAGGTTAAGGTGGGGATAGGTCGAAAACCACTCAACCAATAGAATTTAGACAGGTTTGGGTACTTATATTAACCTTATCTTTAAGTATTAACTCTAAGTTAATTAGTTTCACTTTTACAGTGTCTCTTCGTATTTTTATATAATATGGTTAATAAACTTACTACATACATACAAGCGACCCCCAAGTGGTCCATTAATGATGAATATATCATGAAATAAGTCTCTTGGCCGAACCTTATATTTTTAGGAATTTAATATCAATTAATAATATAATATTTGTTTTAAGAACTCTTTTATGTCAATTTTGACACTATTCAATAGTTGATTTTTGTGAAACTCATAAAAGATTGATTACTTCGAAAAAAGTCAATTACATCAATACTAATATATCATATTATCCTATAAAATTAGTTTAATTCATTAAAAGTTTCATATTACATTTATTTGGGTATTTATAATATCAATTATTTTAATTTTTCACTATTATAGTAATTACTGCATCATGATTGTGTCATAAATAAAATAAATTATTTAATGTCTAAAAATTATAAATAAAATATCATTATGTAAGAAATCGTTTTATCTTTCTAATGAATATTTAGAATCTAAAATCCAACATATATAACCCTATGTAACAATTGTTTTTCTAAAAGATATATGCTTTTGTCATTTTTGTATTCATTTTAACTTAATTAAAATAAAGTGTCATTATCACTTACAAGTGGATCCATGGGGTCCCAAAATCGACCCAAAGATGCCCATGGTCGACCATGTATCAACAAATAGGGTTAAGACACGTTTTAGGGTAATTTAGTATTATTATAATATTATTTTTTTAACCCTTATTTACCGGATTTACCCTTAACCATGGTAAATAAAATATTTACCGTAGTAATTATTCAAAATGTCTAAGAATAAAAGTTACCTATTTACACGATTTGAACATCCTGATTCCAAATATGGAATCCATTTTCCTAAATTCAAAACACATAAGTGGCAGAAATTAATTTAAAATTAATTCCCGCTGTCAAAACAAAAAGCGTGTTTTAAAGAGATAATAACTATCAAAAGATTGACACTTGTTTATGTTCGGTTTAATTGTCAAATTATGTCCAATGACCAAAATTATATTAAATGGTAAAAATATATTCTAAATATACTTTAAAACTACTAAAATTCATAATTTATCACTATTAATTATTTTCATTAAAAAAGTTGTTTTTAATTAAAATTTAGTAATTTTCACTATTCATCAAAATATGAAAGTTATCCGAAAAGTACCAAAATTTCAACTTAGGCTAAATTAGATATTATGAATCCAAAAATGAAGTCCATTTTGAAATATAAAATATATATGATTTCAAAAAGTAGGTATTACTATTCACAACGGCTAGTTTAATTAGTTGTGGTGTGTGTTAGAACTCGAGGTTGCGTACAACACACGCTATCGCATTATTCGAAGGGAAACGTACCGTGGAAGCTTGGGGTGTTACAGGCCATCACTTTGTCATTTCCAATATGATTTTTTAAAACCCTATATTTATACTATTTATGTGATAAATTTTCAAAAACTATATTATCAATGGTATGGATACATAACAGTCATTTAAATACAATTGGATATAATAAAACCAAAGTATTTCATGTGTTTTCCCAAAGAAATTAAATAAAAAGTAATGGAATTTTATTCATAACAGTTTGGTTTGATATAATTTTAATATCAAATAATTCTCTTATTAGAGTCATTAACATAAATAATATTGAATAATGATGAGATTTTGAAATAAACCCTTACCACTAAGGTAAATTTTTAATTTTAAGCCCCATGAATGAAAAAACATAAAATAAATGTTTAAAATAATATGAGAATATATATATTCATGATATAAAATATAAATGTGGATGTATGTACACCACCAAAAATAAATATGTGGGGTGTATGAAAAATGTCTCATGGTTGTAAAACTAAATGAGAAAACCCTTAACTCATGTTTGATTTCCTTCATATGAATCAAAACCCTATGAATAGTAATGATATATTTACTATAAATATATTCTATAACCATAATAATATATATAATACCATATTTTATTTACTTATAATATTTTATAACCAATTTATTTATACATATTTATTAAATTCACTATTCTGGGTGATAATCTCTTTTTTCCATGTATGTTTTTGTTTTGATAGTTCAATTACAAATAATTTTATTAAAATTAAATCATATAAAGAATATTTTTCTTGTTTTAAATATCATATATATTTATATATATATTGATTCATCCAAATAATATATATATAGAAAAATAAATTACACCTTTAATGGAGAGGATAGTTCGTTTTCATGCATGGACATTGTTTTCACTTTTTAAAGGATGTAATGAAGAGAATGTAAATAATATTTAATATTAATAGAATAATTGTTTTAAAAAATATAATATATATCATATTTATTAATTAATAATATCCTTATTACCATCCATATAAAACATAATTTAAAAATGGATCGCATCACTTCGTGAATGTGGTAGCAATATGTACGCGTGAGCGGTGTTATAATTTTATATTGAATTGGAAGGCATGAATGTTTGTATGTTATTATTGTTAAAAAATAGTATTTATTTCACAAATATCATAAATTATAATTATTTAAGTCTATATAACCATCCATGTAAATTTTTGAAGAAAAATAATTACACTGCTATGTAGAGACGATGAGTTGTATTTACGCATGCACAATGTTTTAAATTTTCGTAGGATGGAAATGAGACACAACATACTTTTACCATAATAAAAATAAATATAAGTATATTTGTTATAATGGAACTGTTATCTTAGAATGGGTATTCTATTTGGAGAGGAATTAGGATAATAAATAAACATATAGGGATTAGTAAATATGATTATATATTCTTTCGTATAAGTCCTTAAGATCAATTCTTATGGTGCTGACGATAAGCCTTTTGCGATAACATGACCCCAAGAACATGGATAAGGATGTTTATAAGAGGAATATGCAAATATTTTGAAATTATATATGATTCAAATTGGTGGGAATAGTTGAGATAATGAGTGTACTTTTACAAAGCACGGATGTGAATTCATGGGAATTAGTAGAGTTAAATTAATATAAATTATTTTTCATATAAAAATGGATACAAATTTATATAATTAGAATAGTATGGGGATTAATATTTATTTTCTCATCTAATAAAATTTTGAAAAATTTTACTTATATTTTCATCCTTTTATTTTAACTTTAACCCATCATCGACCCTTTTAACAATAAAAATAATATTATAGTTTTTTACACATTAAAGGTTAATAATGATACAATAAAATGAAAAAAACACATAAATAGACAAAATTTTATTTTCAAAAAATTATGCCAATAATTTGGAAGAGTATAAGTTTTTTTAAAAAAATTTAAATCATTTAATAAAAAATTATTTATTATAAAATATCATTAATGTCATTCATAACAATATACATTTCATTTTAATTTAAATACATCACTAAAAAGGTATAATTAGAATATAATAACTTAAAACCTATATAATAAACTTGCACATAATACAACCTTGAAGATTTATAAGCCTAGTTAATTTGGGGATTAGGAAAATTACATGACAAATTTTGACATAAAATAAAACATATTTATTGAAAACATATTTTACATGACCACAACATTCTTTCGTAATTAGAATAACATGAAATAACCAGAGGACATTCATAAGAAAAGAGTGAGCTATAAATCCTAGTAAGGGAGTAAAGAAGGGATAACATAAAGAAAAAAAATACATTTTAGGAAATATGAATATCAATGGAGAACAATAGAAACATTAAAATAAAGTCATGATATATCATGATTATCATAAAATAGAAACATGACAACAAATTATAATATTGCATCATTAACATAAAGGAATTAGAGAATCCCCTCACCCAACATGATGGAAAAAGTCCTATAAAGGAATCATGTAAACCCTTATCCCAACAGGGTGGTAAAATTTACTAAATCGAATCAGGTAAATGATCATACCAATATTATGTATCATGATATAAAAAATTACTTAATTAATTGGAGATCTATCAGGGTGCACCCTTCATGAACATTTTAATCTCATGCTTTAGTGTTTCACATAGATCATATAACATTGAATCATTAAACATAATCATTTATTCAATGATAAATTAATAGGGAATAAATATATTAAAGTATATAATCAATATGTATATGTTTATAAAGGTGAATAAATTTGATAGAGAAATGGTTATGGTATTCACTACACGATTATTATGGCATGGAGAATCGTGGTGTTATTTCAGTAGCATAACAACATCAAAAAGGGATTCATAAAATGGGTTGATGAAATTGAATGTGGTCTATAATAATTTAAAAATGAAATGGGATGTAAGGGGATCATATAAATACTTATCCAACATGATGAATTTGTTAATAGAATTCATAATATAATAAATAATCTTGAAGAAGGAAAATGAATGAAATAACTCTTACCAAATTTTGGGATTGTAATTGGTGTACATGTGAGTGATTAATGAGATATATTGGGGTCTCTAATCATTCAAAAATAATAAGGGCAGCATGGGGGAGGTGATAAAACATATTCCATAATTTTTAATTGAAAAAAAGGTGTAAAAATATAAGGAAACATGGATTGAAATGATAAAAGATGGAAAGTGATGATCCCTTACTTGGATGTGTGATCCCAAAGTCATGGGAGAGGATTTTTGGAAGATTTAGGGTTCCTTGTGAGGACTCTAGGTTGTAGGGTTATTATGGTGGTCCATCATCAAATATCTTGAGTGAAGAGGAATGGGTGCTTGAGTGAGTTTATAATGGAATGGTGGGGGAATTATTTATTATTTTTGATTTGGACCCTACACACTAAAATATTCAAAACCACAAACCATCCAATGGTTTTTGAGAATTTTTTCTAGAAAATGGTAGTCTTATACATTATTCTAAAAGGCTAAGGTCCAAATATATAAAAATATTTTCCTTTCTTACGTTGAGGTGAGTAACATTTTCAAGGAAATGATTTTAAAATTTTGAATTATTTTATAAGTCTCGGAGGATTCTCTAAAGATTCCTAAAATAAATAAAATAAACCTAAAATTACATTATTTTATAGAAAACAAATTTATTTCCAAATATTACATTTATTTTATTTTATTACATCACTATAGGGTCATTATTATGTCATAAAAAATGTTATATATTTATATGATATTTAATTTTTACCCGAAAAATCGGTTGTCTCAGAAAATTATGAAAATTTAACCATTGGATAATTTCTATGAATTTATTCCATAAATAATATTAATTTCTTCTAAATAATTTTCTAAATTTTGGAATATTCATTTTTAAAATAATAGCTCATATTTATTGAAAATTAACGTGTTCTGAAAAAAATAGTTTTCGAACAGTAATAAAAATTAAAAATGTCATTATAAAAATTACAGGATTAATTATATTTAACAAGATTAATTTAATAATAATTTTTAATTAAAATAATATTTAATTCAAAAATTAAAAAATCTATGAAAACAAATTTATTTATTTAATTTGAATATTAAGCAAAAAAATACTTTTTCTGATTTAAAAATCATTTACAAAGTGAAAATATTAAAATTAATGTATATTATTTATTATATACAAAAATAATTCACATAATCATAATGATAGGGTCTTGTTATATATCATTTTATTACACTATCACATGCCATATGGGTAAGGTGTGCGATGGTGGGGCTTTTATGGGGCTGTTTAGTGAACATTGTTTGAGAAAATGATCTCGATGAACTTGAAATTCTCCTATAAATGGTTTCACACATGCTTATGTTGTTGGATATTGGATTTGGTTTGGTATAGGGAATGGACCAGAAATCCTATCTTCCCTAGATGCTCCGACTAGTGGGCTTCATATGGTATGATCCTACAAGTTGAGGACATCACATCCTTTGTCTATGTTAAAAGGATTTATTAAAACCCTATATTTATACTAGTCATGTGATCATTGTCCAGGAGATATATTATAATTGGTAAGGATAATTAACAATGATTTAAATCCAATTTGATATATTAAAACCAAAAGAGTGCTTGTGTTTTTGATATCAACAAGTAATTTTATTAAAAAAAGTAATTTTATTCATAACGGTTTGGGTCGTTACAACCTTACCCCCTTATGATTGTTTTCCCACAAAATATCATTTTCCAACACTAAAGAAGATGAGGGTAACTCTGGCTCATCACTTCCTCTAGTTACCGTGTTATTTTCTCAAACACGTGGTTTCTCCACAACACCTTGAAAAGGGACATTATCTTATTTCCTATAACTCATTCACTATATTCTAAGATGTTCACTATAATATACTCCTAGGAAAGGTAATTATCCAATGGTTGGACCTCTAGATTGAGTACATGTGATGGCTCTAGTTTGTACTTCTTTAATAGTGAAACATGGAATACATATTGTACTTAAGACAAGTTTGGTGGGAGTAATAGTCGATTGGCCATTGTTCTGATGCGATCAAGGATCTCAAAGGGGCCAATGTAACATTGATTAAGCTTTAACTTCTTCCCAAATCTCATCACTCTCTTCAGTAGAGATATCAAAAGTAAAACCATTTATCCAACATGAAATTTTTGGTATCATCGATGGTTATCAACATTGCACTTTCATTGGCTCTGAGAAGCTTTGATGTGTTGTTGGATGGTCTTAATCTTCTTTCACCATTTTTTCAACCATTTATAGAACTAGATTTTTTTGTTCCCCAACTTCCTCCAAACATGCTGGTGTTCTACACCTCTTCACATAAAGGGCTTTATAAGGATCCATTTGTATTCCTGAGTAGAAACTGTTATCTCAAGAGAACTCAACTAGAGTAATATGTTGATCACATCCTCCTTGGAATTCCATTGATCTTCATATCAATATGTCCTCAAGTGTTTTGATAGTATACTCATATTGGCCATCAGTTTGAGGATAAAAAACCTTACTAATGTTTTTCTCAGTATTCAGAGTGTGTTGGACATTTTTCCTGAACATAGAGGTGAATATTGATGTCGACCAGACACAATCGATAGTGGTACTCCATGCATCCTTACCCCTTCACTGATGTATATACATCCTAGTTTATCCATTTATAAATCCTCTAAAATTTTCATGAAGTGTGAAGTCGTTGTAATACAATCCACAAAAACCCATATATAATGGTTTCCTTTGGATGTATTCGGATGTCTGGTGGCAAATTCCATGGTGATGTTCTCCCACTTCTATTGTGTTATGGGTAATTATTTCATCATCCCCTTATAATTATTCCTCTCAGACCTAACATGATGACATACCAGACACATTGACGTATACTCAATTATCTCTTTCTTCATGTTATTTCACCATTAATGACCTTGGAGATCTCGATATATACACCATTGTGTTTCTATGGTGAATAGAAAAATTTGAACTATGTGCATCATCCAAAAGTTCCTTCTTTAATTAAGGATTTATTAGAATTCATAGTTTCTACCCAAATCTCACAATTACCTCTTAATTAACATTGAAATATGAGGATTTCCCTTTCGTGATAGTTTCCGCTTGGTACTGATTTCCCACATAAACTTTTTTAACATCCATTCATCTTTCTAAAAGAGATTGTTGGGAAATCATATGTGAAAGTGCTGATTATGTTTAATTATTTATGATTCCCATGTCCATATTCATCAACTATAAGAAGATTTAATCAATTTCATTTCTCATAAATGATAGAATTACTGGGTCTCTTCTATATAGAGCATCTTCTATATTGTTATTTTTTCTTAGGGCGGTTATAGATTGAGCATACATAATACTAGATGATATCTAACCACCTTTTTTAGATCATATTTATCTCTTTCTATGTGAATAAATATTTCAGACATTGTGGATATGTATATATTTCCCACTTCTACCCAAGAATATAATGCCACCGTATTTTCATCATAATAATTACAGCTTCTAACCCCAGATCATGTGTGGGATTGTTTTTCTTGTGAACATTCAACTACCTTGAGACATATGCAATGAGTTTTTCATTTTCCCTCAAATTCTATAAAAGGGATACTTATAATATCTTCTTGAATAAAATTCAAACAAATTTCAACATGTGATACAACATTTTAGAAGTTTTTCCTAATGACATAATTTTTTTCATTGGGGGGGGGGGTCAATGTTCCTAGAAAACATAAAAGATATACTAATAGGACATGAATTAAAAAACATTATGGAAAACCCTACTTTGAAGTAGTGTGTAGATGTAATTCATTAATCTTTATCCATATTAGAATTTAAATTTTTGTGCTCCCTTGATCATAGATATTATTGATGGTCACCATGCTTCTCAACCCATATAATAGAGCATTGTCTAGGATAATACCTGAATTCTCCACATTCATGACATAGAACTATGTCATATTCCTTGCATTGAACATTGTTTCCATCAATAAAATTATCCATTCCTTCATGGAAATTGATACATTTTTTCTTTCCATTCCACAAATAAATCATCTCATAGTACCAATGTGACATTTCCCTTGGTTCCACTTTCCACGCCTATTTCATGATGAAAATTGGGTTTTATTTCCCTTGTCACATTTGTCAGATGGTCTTTGATGAGATGTCTTCTTCCTATTCCTTGATGTCCATGGGAATTCAAAAAATATCCAATTTTTAATCATGATTTTTGATTTTTGGTTTGTAATAATCACGATATATCCTAATTGAGCTCCCATTTTATTGAGAATCACATTGGGACATTCATTATATTTTACTTAACATTGGTTGTTAGCCTGAATCTTCATATTACCAACTATTGGCTAGAATAAAAGAAAAATTAGAGATGAGTATCTTTAATAGTTTAAAACATAAGTGGAAATATAATATAATTAAAGGGGTAACTTTTAAATTACATTTATCTCCTTATCATATAAATTTGTAGGCTTCAATCTTTGTTATCGATGACCAGTCTCCAAATGTATATTCTTATGGTTTTTTCTCCCATAATAATGGTTCATACTATATTTTTGAATTTTACAAAGAATATACCCTAGTAGTGATGAACCAAAAGTTCAGAGAAGCCTGTTGTTATGCACCAGTTCCCATTCACGTCTAGCTCAAAGTAGCATTTTCAAGTTTTACCCCTAGTTTCATATGTGCCAGATCCACCACTACTAGTTCGTATCTAGGTGAGGATGTATTTTTTTTGATAAACCACTTTATCTATACTCATCAAAATTAAGTGATTTTTTTATTATACATAGTATTATGCCTATTTATTTCACTAGGGTTTTCTAATCCTAATCAAACAAATAACTAAACCTATCCTCTAAAAAAACTACAAGTACCATGAACATTATTTCATATTTAGAAATTCTTTATTACATAAATTGGTACTTAGTACAACCCAGAAGAGCGAGAGGTCTAGTTTATTTGGGGCTTAGGAACATATCATGACAACGTAAGACATAAAATAAAATATCTTTATTTCAAACATATTTTACATGACTAGAATATTCCATTGTACTTAGAACTTCATTAGATAACTTGAGGACATACATAAGAAAATGGTGAACTATAAAGCCCAGTAAGGTTGTAAACAAGGCATAACATGAAGAATAAAATACATGTCAAAAATATGAATATCAATGTATCACAAGATAAAAAAGAAAATAATGACATGATATATCATGATTAGCATAAGATGGTAATTTGGAATCAACTTAAAACACTGTATCATTGACATAAAAGAATCAGTTAAACCCCCATCCCACCCTGATGGAAGAAGTCCTATGAAAGAAATTAGGTAAAACCCTATCCCTAAATGGTGGAAAAATGTCCTGAACGGAATAAATTAAATCCTAATACCAATATTATGTATGATGATACTAAACATAAACCAATGAATTGGAGCACTATCATGGAGCACCCTTCATGAACATTTTAATATCATGCTAAAGTGTTCCACATAGATTATATAACATGGATTCAATGAACATAATAATTTATTCCATGATAATGAAAAGGGGAATAAATATAATAATGCCTATAATCAATAATTATATTTTCATAAAGTTGAATACCATTTATAGTGAGATGGACTTGGTATTCACTACACGATGATTTTTCCATTAAAAATCATGGTGCAATTTCAGCAGCATAACAACATCACATGAGGATTTATAAGGTGGGTTGATGGGAGAGAATTATTTATCTCATAATTTAGAAATAAAATTTTTATTAATTGGATAATATAAATACATGGTCTAACATGCCTAATTTTTTAATAGAAGGCGTAACATAATAAATAAACTTGAAGAAGGAAAATGAATGACATAACTATTACGAAATTTTTCCTTGGTAACAGGTGTACATGTGAGGGGTTAATGAGAGATAAAGGGGTATATAATCATTAAAATATAATAATGGAAACATGGGGGAGGTGATAAAACATACCCCATCATTTTTTATAGACAAATGTGTTTCAATATATGGAAACATCAATAAAAATGAGAAATGAAGGAAATTGATGATCCCTTACTTGGAGGTGTAATCTAAATGGATTGGGAGAGGCTTTTTGGGAGATCAGGGTGACTTTGGAGGACTCTAGGGGGTAGGGGGAATAATGTGATCTAGCTTAAAAGATCATGAGGGAAGAGGAATTGGTGCTTGGGTGGATTTATATTGAAAAAGTGTGAGATTTCATTATTATTTTTGTTTTGGACCCTACACACTAAAATATTCAAAACCACAAACCATCCTTTGGTTTTTTCACATGGTTTATAGAAAATAGTAGTGGAATAAATTATTTTAAAAGTATAAGGGCCAAATATATTAAATTAATGACCATTATTATGTGTAAGAGAGTCACACATTCAAGGTAATTATGTTAAAATCTTAAAATAGTTTATATGACTTGGAGGATTCAATAAGGATTTATATAATAAATCAAATAAATTTAAAATTACAGTATTTTAAATGAAAAAAAATATTTTCATGAACATACCCTTTATATAATTTTATTAAATCACTTTTGGGTCATTATGATGTCATCAAAAACATTATATATTTATACGATATATAATTTTTACCAAAAAATTCGACTATCTCCGAAAATAATGAAAAATTCACCATCAGATAATTTCGACATCCTAATTACAAGAATAATATTAATTTTGTGTAAATCATTTTATAAATATGTTAATTTTCATTTTTAAAATATAAACTGAAATTTATTGAAAATTTATTGGTTTTGAGAAAATCCGTTTTCCAACCTTAATAAAAATTACAAATGAAATCCTAAAAATTATACATTAATTTATATATAATAAAATTAACTAAAGAATAATATTTTACTAAAATATTATTTAATTAAAAAACCTATTTATTAATAAAAATAAATTTCTTTATTGAAATTTAATATTATCCAAAAAATACTATTAGTGATTTAAGAATAATTCATAAATTAACAATAATAAAAGGAAAATATATTCATTATTTTATACAAAAAAATGGACGCAATTATAATTTCAGGGGATTGTAACATATCCCATTATTATGTAAGAATATTTCCTAAGATTAAGGTTTGAGATGGTGGGGATTTCATGGGGTTTTTCGGTGAACATGGTTTGGGCCCTGATCTCGATGAGCTTGAACTTCTACCGTAAATAGTTTTACTCATGACTCAGTTATTGGATCTCCGATTGGGCTTGGTCTAGGGAAATATTATAAATTATTTATACCTCATAAGATCCAATAAATGGTGTTCATAGGGTATGATACTAATATTTGATGACATCAATTCCTTATTCAATATCAAAAGGATTTTTTAAAACCATATATTTATAATAGTCATGTGATCACTGTTCAACAACTATATTATCAATGGTATGGATACATAATGATCATTTAAATCGAATTGGATATAATAAAACAAATGGAGTGAATTTTTTTATATGTCAAGAAGAAATTTAATTAAAATAAAGATAAATTTTTAATTATATTTTGTGACATGACAATTTAAATATCAAATAATTCTCCCATGGGAGAAATAAACATAAACAATATTGAATAATTATGAGATTATGAAATAAACCCTTACCACATTGATAAATATTGAATCATTAACCCCAAGAAATAAATAACATCAAATAAAACATTAAAATAACATAACGATATATATATTAATGATATACATATAAAAGGTGAATTATGTAAACATCACAAAATAAATAAGTGGTCTATATGACATATTTCTCCCAGAAGTAAAACTAAGATGAGAAAACCATTATCTCAAGTTTGAGTTCCTTCATTTGAATCTAAACCCCAATCATAATAAATATAGATTTATTATAAATATATTCTTGAACCATATTAATATATATCATACCATATATTATTACCTATAACCTTTTATAACCCATTTATTTATACATCTTTATTAAAGTCAGTGTTTGGGAAGATTGCAACTTTGTTTTTCAGGAATGTTTTGGTTTGATAGTTCCATCACATGTAATTTTATTATAGTTACCTCATATAAAGAATATTATTCATTGTATAAATATAATATATATATATATATATATTGATTCATCCATATAATATAGAGATATAAAAATTAATTATATTGTTTATGGAGAGGATAAGTCGTTTGTATGCATGAACATTGTTTTAACTTTCTAATGGATGTAATGAAGAGAATGTAAATAATATTTAATATTAATATATCATTATTATATAATATATATAATATATATCATATTTATTCATTAAATATATCCTTATTACCATTCATATAAAACATAAATTAAAAACGGATCACATCACTTCAAGGAGGTGGTAGCCACATGTACGGATGAACAATATTATCATTTGCCCATGGATTGGAATGAATGAAGGTTTGTATGATATTATTGTTCTAAATTATTATTTATCTCACAAATATCATAAATTATAATTATTTACATCTATATAACCATAAAAGTAAATTTTTTAAGAAAACAAAATTACACCACTATGTATAGATGATATGTCGTACGTACGCATAAACGATGTTTTCACTTTTCGTAGGATAGAAGGGGGACAAAATATGGTTGTATCATTATAAAAATAAATATATGAATTTTTATTATAATTTATTTATGATCTTATTATGGTTATACAATTTTATGTGAAATTTTAATAATAAACAAACATGAAGGGCTCGGTAAATACGATTACATATTCTTTAGTAGAAGTCCATAAGATCGATTCTTAAGGGGCCTAAGATAGGAATTTATGAGAAAATATGACCCCAATAACAAGGATAAGGATATTTATAAGAAGTATATGTATGTTTTGCGAATGATATATGACACAAAGTGCTGTTAGTAATATAGATAAGTAGTACACTTTTATAGGGGAGGGGATGGGCATTCTTGGAATTTTGTAAAGTGTTAAATCAATATAAATTATTCTTCATATAAAAATGTATCAAAATTTATATAATTAGAATATTATGAGTATGAATAATAATATTCTCATTAAATAAAATTTGGTAAATTTTTAATTCTATTTTCATTCTTATCTTTTAGCTTTAACCCTTTATTAACCCTTTTGACAATTACCATAATATTACAATTTTTTACACTTTAAGGGTTAATGATGAAACTATAAAATAGAAAATACCAATAAATAGACCATATTGTTGTTGATAAAAATTATCCAATAAATTTGGAAGAATATATAATTTTTATCAATTTTAAATCATTTAATCAAATATTATCTATTATAATATATCATTAATATCATTTTTAGCGATACACATTTCAATTGAATTAAAATATATCAAGAAAAAGGTTTAATTAGAATAGAATAATTTAAATCCTTTATAAAATTCCATATAGATATATATATTTTTCATTTGGTATTATGAAAAATTCAAATTATTTCACTTTAAATATCGAATATATAATTTTTTTTATTTTTTTTATTAATTGAATAATTATCAAGACAGTGCTGTTTATTAATTTATGGTAATTATTTATTAACTAAAAATTATAAATACAAAAAAAATTTCATTAAATTAATTATATTTCCAAATAATATTTTCAACCAAATATATCATTATGTTTTCCCGATGTAAAAAATATTATTGTTATTAAAAGTAAGATTGTTTCATTTTAACCTTTTCTTTCCATAAAAAATTACAATGGTCATAGTCACATAGAAATGTAAAAGGAAAATATATTAGTCATTTATATTATTATAGATGAGATATATTCATAAAATAAAATGTAGGAAATTTTTCTGGACATGTTCTATTCATTATCATATTATTTTTAACTTTAATTACCTGATTTACCCATTACTCTGAAAACAAAATTACAAAATTTACTATTCATGTGGAGAAAAAAATTAAAAAGAATATTTATAAAATTTGAACCTCATGATTTAATATAAGGAATAAATTTTATCAAATTCAATTTATTTATGTTTTAAAAATTAATATTATAATAATTTTTCAAAATGCAATGAATTTGTTTTTCTTCAGAAAAATTCCCATTAAGTATAAAAATGACATTATACTAAATTCAATCACTAAATTTATTAAAAATAACATAATTGAATTATGAATAATTTCATATTACAAATTTTATTTTTAAATAATTTTAAGAAAAAATATATATTTATAAATTCTTGAAACAAAGTATATTGTTTTCAATAAAAAATATATATTTTCCACTATTTACTATAAAAGTAGTCTTTTCTAAAAAAATATTTAAAATTCACCATATGATAATTTTTTTATAATGATTTAATAAAATGATATTATTTTTATGATTTAAAAATTTTATATCTTCCAGAAATTAATTAAAATAAATTCTTATAAACATTAATAAATTTTTTTAAAGATAAAATATTTCTCAAACATAAAATAACATTACTAATTACTTATTTCATAAAAATTAGACAATGAAGTTTTATTGAAAAGGCCCTTTATATTTATTTTATAATTCAGTTTATAATATTCATATCTACGGATTAAATGGATAGGTTATTGAAATCATATTTAAATAACAATATTTTGTGGTTAATTTAAGATTATTGTTGCATGTTTTTTACACTTTCAACCCTAATTTTATTATATTAATATATCATGGTGTTACATGGAATGTGGGAGAATAGAAGAAAATTATTTAATAATGGTTATTAACAACATGATAATAAATTTAGTTGAACCTATTATGCACCCTTATGTTGTGTGTGTTTTTTCTCACTCTCTCTCTCTTTCTGTTGTATCATTATCGTGGAGATCAGTATGCTCTAATTGGTGATATGAATCATTTTTAGAGAGTCAGTCTTTTAGGTCAACAAATAATTCAACCACTCTTATTAGTGATTTAATATCTTGTAGTAATATCAATGGGTATTAGAACATAAATCATTCAAGGTTTAATCATAAATAATTATCTCATACTTATTAGTTTTTATTAGTATAGGATATAAGTCTATCAAGTTAGAATATTACAATGATATTATTAGGGGTTTTAACAGAAAATGATTAGATAAATTACTATAAATCTTTGTTTTTTTAACTTCTTATATATATGATTGATTAGATCAAGGGATTTAATGAACAATGTCAATAATAAATGAGTTACATTATTTGATGAATATGGATTCCATTTATAGAGAGAGAAGACAATCTCATAACATTTACCCAAACAATATAAATTATTGAAATCATTGTGAATGGTGTAAATATTATGGATTTTTGGATAACTTATACTCTATTAGATATGAAGAATATTAATGTTTTTTGAATTTTACATAATGCATTACATTCATCTCTTTAAGAAAATTTGTTAACACATGTTATGTGGAAAAATAGAAGTATAATATAGAGGAAACTCTATGATATCCATGAGAGTGATAGAAATGTGAAATAAAAATGGGTAAAATCTATTCAGTATTAATTTGAGGATATATTATTGGGTTAATATTAAATGGTGTATTAGTTATTTATATAGGTAAATAATATTATAATCTTTAATCAAATATATAGAGAAGTTATTTAAGATTCTACCACAATTTAAAAATTAATTAAAATAATCTTAGATAAGTTTGATTCAAATAACAATACCTTTGAGGATAAAGATCTAAATTTATGGAAAATTTAAAATCATAAAATGGTATAGATTTATTATTAGATAATAAGAGTATCTACCATAATAAGAAAAAGAAAACTAGTGAAAGGGTTTGATTTTAATGATATAAAAAGTATGAAACAATTTTGATCCAAAAAATTCTCATATGGAGGACACCGATTCTAAATATGATGTTATGCAGTTAAATGAACTTATATATTTATTCTAAAAAGTTATATAGTGAGTCAATGAAAAATATAAGGTTATTATTTCATATAAGGGTTTTAATTATGTAAATATTGGACACTTTTCCATAAATTATCCTAATAAGGATCTGAATGATGAAGATAATGAAAAATATAAAGCATTATCCAGAAGAAACAACATATAAAGTGACTAAAGTTGGAGAAAGATAAATTAAGGTAAATGTAATGCCTATGCAGTGAAAAATAAAATTTTTTCCTAAAAAATTATAACACACCTTGTGAAAAGGAAATTACAAGAGTGAAATAGGACTTAGGGGATTAAAGGTTAATGACCATCATGGTTAAATCAAGTCAGAACAAATTTCACTATAGAAAAGAGGACTTTGGGAGTTCTAAAGAAGATAAAATTAGTTTTGGGGACACACATAATTTTTTAAAATTATATATAGATATATAGTTTTATTTTAATGACAAATAGAATATTATGAGAGAAAATAAATCACTAAAATCTAAGAATAATTTATTACAAAAATATCATGATGAATCGATAGATTAATCTTTTGATTTATCTCAAGTGTAATTCACAAAAAATATCGGAGATATTAATGAAATATTAAATATTTGGATTTTTGAGATTATGAAATAAATTATCATTGATAAAATTAAGTATATATCTTGATGTAATGTCAGCTATTGTGGAAATTCTATGAGAATCACTCACCTAGTGTTTCAAAATATTATTTATGAAATTTATGAAATATCTTAATAATTGAATTGGTTTTCTATTTATACTGAGAAACTCTGATATGATCCCATGGTTTCAAGAACAATTTTTTGTTACCCAATAATTTATTAAAAATAATGGTAGTACGAACAATGGGAAGAAAATGAATGTTTCATCACTAATGAAATAAAAAATATTTATTTTCTAAAAAAATTATGGTTAATTTTTTTTAAAATAAATGTGTTATGGTAGATGATAAATATCTATGCTAATAATATAGTTTAGTCCAAGCTGATGGATACATATTATATAGAGGATTATATTTAAAATAAATATTGAAATTCTAATCAAATGAAATTTTAGCAATAAAATTTTAATCAATCCATGTGCGATCTAAGAATATTTCACATTTAATAAAGATGTTAGTGTTGTAATGTGTCATGACATAAATGATATGTGGTTTACTATGATTTAACAACTCATAATCAGTTATAGGTTATTAACTGAGGTGTATTCATCCTAAATTTTTTAGAATTCTACTGATACAATATATAAAACACAAGGGACAATTTCATACTAGTTACAATTATATTGGGGAATCATGTGGTTGGTGGAATCAACCAGGAAATCCCCAAAAAATTACTATTCTACCATAGGAGGTAACGAAAATGGATAATTATAAATCAATAAAAATATGGAATGAGAAAAACATAGCAATGGTGGTTGAGTTTATATATAAAGATAGAAAAAGAGAAAATCATTGGACACTAAACACTAGTTTCTCATCACACATGACTCAGAACCAAAATTTATTTAAAAATATCCAATATTATTTTAATTTAGGTGTTAATTTAAATAATTATTGATAGGTAATTTTAAAAGGAGTTAGATTCACTAAAATTATTATGAATAAATACAATGATGTTGTCCTTATCTATGGTATGGAAAACAATATCTTCGTTGTATTTAATATTTTCAAAAATGGGAATAAAGAGATATTTCAGAAATATTTATTTGTAATAAGGAATTTTAAGGATGATATAATCATTATGTAGGAAAATAGAACAAAAAATAATGCATATCAAATTTCAAATGATAATGACACTTTCTATAAGATTGTGATTGTAAAAAATCAGTTATGGAATAAAAGTATCTTCTATTTAAGTAAAAATAGCATAGATAAGTTCATAAAACATAATACATTTAGTATTATATTAATGTTACATCTTGAAAGGATTAAAACATGTGATTCATGGAATAATGTTAAAATTTTGAATAAAATCTACTTGTGAGGGGAGATAAAAACAAATAATCCTCTTGAGTTGGTTCACTCACCTGCATGTGGAATATTGATATTTTAGAAATAATGCAGGTATTGATATTTCATGACTTGAAAAAATTTTAATCATATTGCACATATATATTTTATATTTGATAAGACACAATATTTCGATAAATCCAGGAATTTTTATTGAATTGTAGAAAATAATGTGGCATATGCTCTTAAAATATTATACTCTAATAATTGATTTAAATATAAGAATGATTTTGGTATATGTGTTGATAATAATTGAATAAATCAAGAAAGAAGTTTTTTATATTTAACCCATCAAAATAGGATATCTATGTGGAAGAACATGTGTTTTGTTAATATCAGGAGAACTATTGAAAAGAAAATGATTTCTTCCATATATTAGTTTAGAATATTATATAGAATATTTTTGGAGATAGGCACTAAGATGACATGAGATTCTAAGGGCTGATGAGATCAAAATTAAATTTTGAAACATATTAAATTTATTAAATATCATATGTTAATATTTTTCCTAAAAAATTAAAAATTAAACTCTTATGTAGAGGCCCATATCAGAAATATAAGGCTACCATTGAGTTTTGGGCATGGTTTTTACCCTAGGTGTGACTTTACCTTGGAGAAAATTGAACGTTTGTGAAGAGCACCATTAAAATAATAATATTAAATGAATAAAATAAATTATTTATTTTATTTTATTTGTTATCCCTGACAATGAATGTTCGATAAATAGGTAGTTAATACCAATTTGTAGTTTTTGACACATAACCCTATAAATTGAGAGAGATTGTTTATGTAGAGAACTGTTGGTGGAAGACATATAATCAGATTGGGATCAAGGAACATTATAAAATTAGAATTCAAGGATCTAGAAAAAAATTAAAATGGATTTTTTTCATTATTGATTTATTCATAATAAGGTGGTAATTTCATACATTTGGATTTCTCCCCATTCATTTATTTGTATAGAGAATAAGAATCAATCAAAAAAGAATTTATTCATGGATTACGTGTATTATGGGTATGTGATGGGTATTATATTGGATTGAGGATATATTTTTTGATTATATTATATATCCTCATTCATCATTCTATCAAAAATAATTGAGGCAATCATAAACATTCGACGACATATTTTCCACATGTTTCTACCATATTTATTTCTTCCTGCATTCTATGTTTATAATGGGAAATTACTTTGGCCTGAATTTCACTGAATACTTGGCGGTGAATATTTTCACACCCATTTAGTATAGTAAAGTATTTATACATCATATCCATGTTCAGTTTGATAAAATGATAAAACTATGATATCGATGACAATAGATTAGGATCGGTCCAAAAATCCATGCTCTTCCCATTTGGGAATACGACAACAATGAGGCATGATGAAACCTGATTAACATTCAATTTTGATGTATGATTTCCACCAAGAGGCCACATAGAGACTTGGTTTGGAACAATATTCATTCTTTGAATGAGGGCGGTGGAGGAATCAGAGGTGATGGTGGTGTGGGAGTAAGTGGGGGAAGAATCATGTATTCTAGAAAATCCTAGATTACATGACATATAATCCTAAATTAAACTCCATATTGGACCCTATATTAGGTTATAATGTTTCTATTATAAGAATAATAAGACATGGAATTTGAAAGATATCACAAGGAATGTGACACTTACCTAATGGCTTAGGTTGTACCAAGGGAGGTACACATACATGACTAGGAGTACATGGTCACAGACACACTGTGTACTCAGGAACAGACACAGTCAAGAGTACATGGGTTTTGAAATACAATGTAATCAAAACCAGACATGAGAATTGGTTGAGATACATAGGTAGAAATCGATTATGAAGGGGCATGTCACATACTACTAGTACACATGTTGCGTTTCTTCAAAATTTACGTGGATACCTTGCCATATTAAGCATGGAAATGTTTTTTTGGGTAACATCCCTCGATCCATTTTTTGGAGTGTTATCATAAAGGCATGTCTTATATAATTGGATGATGATCCCCTACAAAGAACATTATTCTTGGATTAAAATGTTAGAATCCTTTATTATGGACAAGAGCGAGATCTTTTATCATCATCGTTGACAAGGGTGGGGTTCTTGGTATTGTTGTGACGAACACTACATGGGTGTCAATCCCATCTTAGTGGGTTAATATATATTAATTTTTTGGTCTACCCTGTAGTCTTTGGTGTGATCCCAAATTTTGTATCGTTCTCCTAAATCTTCCAGTGTGTACTTCTAATGGAGAAACATGCTGAACATGACATCTCAAATGTATAACATCAGTGTTATCTGACTTATGGAGTGTGTTCTCTCAGATGATCACTATGTGGAACCTTTGAGTATAAATCCTAGAAAAAATTATGGTTGTGATATTAATTGAGACTATGTGTCTACTATGTTTATATCTGTGTATTATTATTATATTTTTTGGCATATTACAATCTTGACCTGACTATTATTCATGATGTTTTATGATTTATGATTTTAGTGTATAATATTGAGTACTGTTATACTCACCCCATGTAGAGGATTTTGCATCATGTTTCACGTCTTATAAAGATGACTGAACTTTTGATGGAATCTTAAAGGGGGCGGGTATAAGGACCCAACTTTAGTACATTACATATTCATGAATTATAGGAATAATTAACATTGAACAACTTTTCAGGTTTAGTGTTTTAGAGAATTATGACATAACTATTACATCTCAAAGATTACAAGGTAGACACATCTACTTAGTTTCCATTTTTTCACAAAATATAAACTCTTGAACAAAATAGTCATGTCTAGTTTCATGATTTAGACATCATGACATTTCCAGGATCCCATCCTTGATCGTATTCCACTTTAAATCCTGAGGAAAAAATTTACAAAAAAACTTGGTATGAGCATAAAAAGCTCAGTAAGGGTTATAATAATACGGAAAGAAAACATTAGTCCATCTATACATAAGAATAAATGAAATAATACTTTACTCATAAAACATAAGCACTTAACTTACCTTATGAAATCATAAGATTTATGTATAACTCAATAGAAATCATAAGTTATAAAGGTAACTTGAGGCATTCATAACCTTCTAACGCATGGAGTAACCCTCATGGTTACGTTTGGAATACCCATCATAGTATATTCTCTAAATCTGTTAGGAGAAACCTTAGCGTTTAACTCCTTTGCCTTACCCAATGCATTGGAGAGCTATCTCGGGCTCACCCTTCCTTGGTTTATCACAGAACCACATGATTTAATTTACATTGCCGAATAACCATAACATAATCATAACACATAAAACATGCATAAAAGAAACATAAAATTTACACATTTGAGTCACAATAGATCACATCAAGATATTAACATAAATAAAAACATCTACTAAAATCATTAAAACTCTATGAAAGAAATACACTTTTATACTTTGGAAATATTAAAAGAATACATTTAAATAAGATTTTTGAATCAAAGTGTCCCATACCACTTTGAATCTTTTGAAATGGTTTTCAATCATTCATGTCCAAATAAATAAATCCTTAAAATAATTATTAAAGCATGGACATGGATGATAAATGTTTAAGAGAATAAATGTTTTAAACCATTTAAAACAATGTTTTAACAAAAGAGTCCTCTTTCCATTTTGAACATTTAAATTCTAAGCCACATGAAAGTAGACCATTTTCAGAACATTTAAATAACTTGAGTATAGACATAATATGGAAATGGAATGCCAAAGGGGATGTATATGAACTTTAAAATGAATAAAAGTGCATATCATCAAGGAGTGTCTCAAGGAAGAGAAATTGAGACGTAGTCCCATTCAAAGATCATGCCATTAGTGCAAGGATAAATCAATGAAATCATTATGCGTGAAAAGTATAAATACACCCAATATAAGTGGATATAATGTGTAAAACAATCAGAGGTAATTCAGACATACTCTTGGGAAAACAAAACCAATGAAATAGATATTTAACTCAATGAAATGAGATTAAGTTATTATTTCCCATACAAGTTCATATAAATGACGTAAGAATTTATCAATGAGATGATTATGTGTAGAAATAGTATATCCACAGAAATGATTTTGGAAATTACAACAAAGATATTCAATACACAATCTTGGTATAAAAAATCATGAAGTAGAGGTTTAACCAAAAGAATTTAATGTTGGTTAAGAAGTTCCCTTATAGAAATTCAACAGCCTAATGACGTTACTTTAGAATTCATAAAATGAGATGATGAGAGATAAAAAGGTGTATCTCATCACTTGGAGATAACATTCACAACAATAAGGATATATAAGAAAATATCCCATCATTATAATATTAAAATACCTAACAAAAACAAGTATTTAAAATGAGGAGGGTGAATGAATCCCTTACGGATTTGGGTAACTTTCGAAACGTACACCCCATTGAAGAAGGGTGATACAATGAAGACGTAAGTACAGATAAATTATGTTATATTAAATAAATACTAGAACAATGGGAAGTAAATATACCACTCAATTTAAATAGTGGAAAATGTAGAAAAAATATCATGGGAATAAAAGTGAGATAAAAAATCCCTTACAAAAACTCGACAGCCTAACGATGCCACTTAAAAATTCATAAAATGAACTGATGAGAGTAATAGGGGGTCTCTAATAATATGAAAATACAAATTATAGTATGGTGAATACAAAATAACATCCTCCAATATATGAACATGGAGCATAAAAGAAATTACATAAAAGAGATTACTTGAAAAGAAAGAGAGAGGTCGGATCCCTTACCTCAAGTCTGACTTGTCGTGTTCATTTATTTATATTCCTTAATAATAAACATTTTTTAATTTATAATTGCTTAATTACATACATTAAAGTTTATTATTAAATTAATATCATGTATTATCATGTCATAATAATTAGTTAATCATGTGAGTTCATATCATACGTTTTGTAGATGTTCGGTACATGAGTCAAAAATGATCTTCTTTGAAATGCATTGTCAATGTAGTTGTAAGTAAATCATATCCAGAATAGTATTAATGATAAAAATATCATATATATTCAGTATATATTCGTTTTATACTTATTCCAAAATATTTGGGGATAAATATAAATGAAATGCCCCGTTCATGGAGACGGTAGGCCGTAGGTACGCATGAACGCTACTTTCATTGCTTTGGCACATTAATGGAATTAAAACTAGATGAGAGAGATATATATATATTATAATTACAGTATAATATATATGTTATATGGGTCACATAATTTCATTAATTTTATTCTTTATATGTTCCATGTATTGCATGAACGAGTCGCATCACTTGAGGGGGCGGTAGTCCACACTTCCTCAAATGAAATTATCACATTTCATCAACATGCAATGCATAATGGTATGTATTAAATATAAAATACAGAAGCATATAGATGACATAAATATAATATATATCATATATAAAAATAGTTCCATCATAATGGCCACCATGAGAGGTGGAGGGAGAAGATAGAACAATCATTGTTTCGTGAGGCAGTAATTCGCCATCCACCGAAACAGTATGTTCTTTATCCATTAGACAGAGGTGTGTGAAAGTTTAGATTGAATACAGATCATAAAAACATACTAGTATGATTATAATACTGTTTTTGTTAAAAAATAATGGAATAAAAAAAGTTTAGGGGGTTGGATAAGCAAAATAATACAAAAGAACACTAGGGAAGACATTACCTTTAAATCGAGTAACTCCCATTTGTTTGGACCAAAAGGGTTTCTTGAAGAGATTTATGCCTATTGTAAGGTTTCTATAATTAATAGAGGGCTGTGGAGAGATAAAATGAGCAGATTTTGGCCGAGCCAATGGCTTGAGAGGTGTGGGTAAGGAGGTAGTGGTGGGGGCCTTTTATAAGAGGGAGGAGGGGCACTCTTGAAAAGTCAGGAAATGTTACTTAATTATAAAATGCTTTTCGGATATTAAAGGTCACAAAAAGAAATATTTCAAGGATAAGGTGATAAGGGTTAGAAATCCACCAATCCAATAGGTTTTGGACAAGTTTATGTCTTATATTTTACCTTATATTTTCATTTTATTTAAATTATTAATTAATGAGGTAATCGCTGCATTATCATGGGGTCATAAATAAATTAAATTATATAATGTCTAAAAATTATAAAAAAAATACTATGATGTAGGATATATTTTTTCTTTCTAATGAATATTTATAGTCCAAAATATGACTTGTATAAAACTATGTAAATTTTTTTTAGTAAAACTACACATGTTTGTGATACTTTTATTTTATCTCTAAATAAAAAGTTATTAATGTCATTTTCTTACCCAAGTTTCTCCATGGGGTCCCCAAGTTGACCCATGGATTTTCATGGTTGGACATTACTTATCCAATATGTGTAGGAAATGTGTAAAGGTAATTTCTCTTTATTATATCACTATATTTACCTTAAATTACTCTAATTACCTTTAGTCGCGATTAATAAAATTTAAAAGTTAATATTCACATAAAAATTATTTTAATCCCATTGCACCAAATTTTACACCCTAATGAAAACCATGTATGTCGGATTTTTGAAAATCAAATCACAGAAGTGGTAAAGCTTCATTTAAACGAAAAATCAGTTTCTTAACTACCACTTAGTGGTTTCACTATTCATGAAAAGTTGAAGGTTTTTAGAAAAATCACAATAATTCACGATAAGTTATATTGGATATTCCAAATTCAAAAATGATTTGCATTTTAAAAAATTCAAAACATATAAGTTGAATTAATTAATTTAATAATTAATTTCCGGTGTCAAAACAAATAGCATGTTTTTATGAAACAATATCTATTAAAAGATTGACACTAGTTAAAGTCCAATTTCAAAGTAAAATTAATTCCAATGACCACCATTGGATTAAATGGCAAAAATATATCCTAATTGAACATTAAAACCAATTCATAAGATGATCTAATCATTTAAATAAATTATATTAAAAAGGGGTTTTGAATTAAAATACAACATTTTTCACTTATTCATTAAAAATGAACTTCATCGAAAAAAATAACAAAAACATACACAAAGTAAATTTGGATATCCAGATTCTAAAGAAGGATTTTGTTAGGCCCAATATAACATATAAAATTGTCAACAAGTGGATTTAAAAAGGGTTCTCCATCAAAATGCGGTTAATCGATCTTTTAAAAAATATTAGAATATTTACGCTTAAAATTGGATTCATTCGAATTTTAAGCCTCTAACATTTATTGGATAAAAGAAAAAATATTTGACAAACATATATAATAATTTTGTAGTTAGTTCTCTTCATTCCTGCCGTTACAACGGCTAGGCGTTTACTACCATTTAAAATTATATTATTTTATTATTAGAGTGCAACGTATGATTTCCAAGAAACTCGTTGTTGCATATTGGGTATGCCATCGAGCATAGCGTTCCCTTTAAATTAACATTAACATTTTATTCACAAATATTGATAATCCTGAGAATGTAATTTTATTTATTTACCTGGGATATTACATCCTTCCCCCATTTTGGGAATTGCGTCCTCAAAATATTAAAATTGGGCTTGGAAACATCATTGAAAGCCCCACATTAGAAAAAGAGTCAGAAAAACTATCACTTTAAAAGAAAGTGAAGTACAGTGGTCACCCATGTTAACCCATATAAGGATTCGATGTAGGAAAACACAGATATGGAAGGAAAAACGGGTCATGTTCTGAGGGAGAGTGATAGAAATCATTATTAGGAGAAAGTTAACACCACGAAAATTACAAACTTGTGATTGGTTAAATGGTATTTGATTCCCCAGTTGGAAAAATTAACAGACAACATTTTTGTTTTAAATTAATTTTCATTGAGAAATTTATTTATGTTATTAACTAAAACATAAGGAAACATACTTACCTGTCTTGTTGACTTTCAACTTTTGCTATATTTCTTACACAAACTCATTTTTTTCTCCAAAAGATGAGTATTTAGGATGACTTGTTTACATTAAGAGCGCTATAACGAACTTCTATAGAATCACCTAATCCACAAAAGAGAACTATATATTTTCCATGTCTTTAGACTAAAACCAAAACCAAAAATTGTTAGAACGATATCAGATAATACCCAAAAAGGGATAATCCTTTATAAAAAGAAAATCTATTCTTAATCTCTAAATTTTTTCCAACAAAACCCAATGTTCAACAAATACCATTCAATAAACTTATATCCACAAAATTCGTCAAAGTAATAAAAACTAAGATTGAAACCCAAATCTCTGAAGTATTTAATCACATAGTTTTCCGAGATAAAATTTAACATTTATCTCCAAATAACATCATCATCTCTTAAAGACTCATATTGAAAAGTAATTATCCTAATCACATATCCTCCATTATTGGTTAATAATTTCCATTGATAACCCAAAATCAACTTACTATTTATTCATAAAATCATTTAACTAAAAAGAATTAGACAAACTAAACAGTGACTTCACGTAGTCCAGTGGTAGGCGATAAATACCAATTGAACTTTGGTTGGGGGTTTGATTCCCGATGCTTTGTCTGACGTGACGGGTTGTCACACGGTTTACGTGTTGTCCTTTTTCCAAAAATACATAATTCTTAAAACATTCCCCAAAAAGATATGAAATCATCAAAAATAACCATAACATAATTTAACCTCACGTTTATCTCATGCCTTTCATTTTCCATCATAACATATAGTAACCCATAATTACCTCAAAAGTAAGGATCTTATAAACCATAATGGTTACCTTTATAATAATTACATGAACTTCCACATTGAGTTGGTTCTCTCATACATGATGCATTAGAGAACTCACCAAGGTTCAAGTGGTTAATAATGATTCCTTGATATTTGGTTTAGAATAACCACTATATTCCTCATTGAATCCCCCATTTCATCCAGTCTCTTAATCAGAGAACCACCACAGTTTCCTTTATACACATTGTCACTTTGCTGCCTGCTAGATCATTCCATTTACTAAAACCAAAAATTTCAGTGTGAGTATATCATTAGAATAATCATATAATA
This sequence comes from Viscum album, assembly GCA_963277665.1. Lineage (NCBI taxonomy): Eukaryota > Viridiplantae > Streptophyta > Magnoliopsida > Santalales > Viscaceae > Viscum > Viscum album. Next base: position 1,889,446,163 of record OY728152.1, read on the forward strand.
CTATGATTTAATTATTCATGTTATCTTAAACTCATTCACTTTATCTAAAACTATGACTCTTTCTGAAATCCTAACCATTATGGTAATGTCACTTATTCGTAAAGAATACCCTAACCTCTAGAGATATCTAAATCTCCCTTTGATACCAACTATAATGACCCGGACTTAGTACATTACATATTCTTGAATTAAATGAATAATTCACATCGAGGATCTTTTCAGGTTTAGTGTTTTAGAGAATTTGGACATAACTATTACATCTCAAATATTACAAGGTAGACACATCTACTCAGTTTCCATTTTTTTCACAAAATATAAACTCTTGAAAAAAGAGTCATGTCTACTTCCAAGTTTTAGAAATCATGACATTTCTGTGATCCCATCCTTGACTGTATTCCAATTTATGTCCTGAGGAAAACATTTCAAAATAACTTGGGATGAGAATAAAAAAGCTCAGTAAGGGTTATAACAATACGGAAAGAAAACATTAGTCCATGTAAACATAAGAATCAATGAAATAATACTTTACTCATAAAACATAATCACTTTAACATACCTAATGAAATCATAATATTTATGCATAACTCAATTGAAATCATAAGTCATAAAGGTAACTTGAGGCATTCATAACATTCTTACGTAGGGAGTAACCCTCATAGTTACCTTTGGAATACCCATCATAGTTTATTCTGTAAATCTATTTGGAGAAACCTTAGCATTTAACTCCTTCATGTTACCCAATGCATTGGAGAGATATCTCGGGATCACCCGCCATTAGTTTTTCACGGAACCACCGGATTTCATAAACATTACCCAAGAACCATAACATAATCATAACACTTAAAACATGCATAAAAAACATAAAATATCCACATTTCAATCATAATAGATCACATCATGATTTTAACATAAATAAAAGCATCTACTAAAATCATTAAAACTCTATGAGAGAAATATCCCCTTATACTTTGGAAATATTAAATGAAGAAATTTAAAAGATATTTTAGAATCATAGTGTCCCATAGCACATTGAAACTTTTGAAAAGGTTTTCAAACATTAATGTCCATATAAATAAATCCTTAAAACAATTTTTAAAGCACAAACATAGATGCTAAATTTTTAAGAGTATAAATCTTTAAAACCATTTAAAACAATATTTTAATAAATGAGTCCTTTTTCCATTTTGAACATTTAAATTATAATCCACATGAAAGTAGACCATATCCAGAACATTTAAATGACTTGAGTATAGAAATAATATGGATATGTAATGTCAAAGGGGCTGTATATACACTTAATAATAATAAAAGTACATATCATCAAGAAGTGTCTCAAGGAAGAGAAATTGAGATGTCATCCCATTCAAAGATCACGTCATTAGTGAAAGGATAAATCAATGAAATAATTATGCGTGAAAATTATAAATACACACAATATAAGTGGATATCAAGTGTAAAACAATTAGAGGTCATTTACACATACTATTGGGAAAACAAAACCAACGAAATAGATATTTAACTCAATGAGATGATATTCAGTTATGATTTACCATACAAGTTCGTATAAATTACGTAAGAATTTATCAGTGAGATGATTATGTGTAGAAATAGTATATCCACACAAAGGTTTGTGGAAATTAAAACATATATATTCCACTCATAATCATGGATTAATAAAATCAAGAAGTAGAGGTTTAACCCAATGAATTGAAAGTGGGTTAAGAAGTTCCCTTACAGAAATTCGACAGCCTAACGACGTCACTTTAGAATTCATAAAATGAGATGATGAGAGATAAATAGGGGTATCTAATCACTTGGACATAACATTTACAGCAATAAAGATATATAATAAAATATCCCATCATAATAATATTAAAGAACATAACAAAAAGAAGTCTTTTAAAATGTGGAGGGTGAACGAATCCCTTACCGATTTGTCTAACTTTCGAAACGTACAGCCCATGGAAGAAGGGTCATAAAATGAAGATGTAAATACCCATAAATTAAGTTATATTACATAAATAGTAGAATAATGGTCAGTAAATATACTACTCAAAGTAAATAGTGGAAAATGTACCATAAATCTCACAGGAATAAAAGTGATACGAAAAATCCCTTACGAAAACTCGGTAGCCTAACAACGCCTCTTAAAAATTCTTAAAACTAATTGATGAGAGTAAGAGGGGGTCTCTAATCATATGAAAATAAAAATTACAGTATGTTGAATATGAAAGAACATCCTCTAACATAATAAAATGGAGCAGAAAATAAATGACATAAAAGAGATTACTTGAAAAGAAAGAGAGAGGTCGTATCCTTTACCTCAAGTCCGACATGTCATGTTCATTTCTTTGTATTCCTGAATAATAATATTTGGTCAAATTATAATTTTTTAAGGACATAAGTAATGTTTATTATTCAATTAATATCATATATGATCATGTTATAATAATTATTTAATTATGTGAGTTCATATCATACGTTTTGTCGATGTTCTGTACAAGTGTGAAAAATGATCTTGTTTGAAAAGCATTGTCAATTTAGTATTAAGTACATCATACGAAGAATACTATTTATGATGTATATATCATATATATCCAGAATATATACGTTTTATATTTATTCCATAATATTTGGAGATAAAAAGAAATGAAATGCACCGTTCATGGAGACGGTAGGCCGTACGTACACATGAACCCTACTATTATTGATTTGTCACATTAATGGAATTAAAACTAGATGATAGAGATATATATTATAATACCATTATAATATATATCTTATATGGGTCACATAAGTTCATTAATTTCATTCTTCATACATTCCATGTATTGCATGAACGAGTCACATCTCTGGAGGGGGCGGTAGTCCACACTTCCTCAAATGAAATTATCGCATTTGCACAACATGAAAAGCTTAAAGGTGTGTTTTAAATATAAAATACAGAAGAATACAGTTTACATAAATATAATATATATCATATATAAAAATAGTGCCATCATAATGGTCAGCATGATAGGTGGTGGGAGAAGATAGAACAGTCATCGTTTCGTGAGGCAGTAATTCGCCATCCACGGAAACAGTATGTTCTTTAACCGTTAGACGGAGTTTTGTGTAAGTGTATCTTGAATACATTTCACAAAAACATCCTAGTATGTTGAAGATATAGGTTTTTTTACAAAATAAAGTAATAAAAAGAGTTTAAGGGGTTGGATATAAAAAATAAATCAAAAGAACATTAGGGAAGACTTTACCTTTAAATTGAGTAACTCCCCTTGGTTTGGACCAAAAGGGTATCTTGAAGATCTTTCTACCTAAGGTAAGGCTTCTATGATGAAGAGAGGGATGTTGAGAGATAATATGATCAGATTTTAGTTGAGCCAATGGCTTGAGAGGTGTGGGTATGGAGGAAGTGGTGGGGGCCTTTTATAAGAGGGAGGAGGGGGACTCTTGGAAAGTCAAGAAAAGTTACTTTATTATAAAATTATTTTTAGATATTAAAGGTCCCAAAAAGATATATTTAGAGTCTAGGGTGATAAGGGTTTGAAATCCACCCATACAATATGTTTTGGATAAGATTATGTCTTATATTTTACCTTATCTTTTCATTTTATTTAAATCATTCATTAATGAGGTAATTGTTTCATTATCATGGGGTCATAAATAAATTAATTTATTTAATGTTTAAAACTTATAATAAAATACTATGATGTAGAAAATATTATTATCTATCTAATGAATATTTATAGTAAAAAATATTACTTTTATAACACCATGTTAAAATTGTTTTAGTAAAATAATACATGTTTGTGAAATTTTTTTAACTTTAAATAAAAAGTTATTAATGTCATTTTCTTACCCAAGTGGCTCCATGGGGTCCCCAGGAATACCCATGGATTGTCTTGTTCGGCCATGACTTATAAGTGTAGGGAAAGTGTAAAGGTAATTTCATAATATTATATCATTATATTTACCTTAAATTTCACTAATTACCTTTAATCGCGAGTAATAAAACTAAAAAGTTACTATTCACCTAAAAATTATTGTATTCCCATTGAACCACATTTTTCATCCTAATGAAAACCATTTATGTCGGATTTTTGAAATTCAAATCACAGAAGTGGTAAATATTCATTTAAATGAAAAATCAGTTTTTTAACTACCACTTAGTGGTTTCACTATTCAGCAAAAGTTGAAGTTTTTTAGAAAAATACAAAAAAATCACCCTAATCTATATTTGATAATCTGAATTCAAAAATGAGGTATATTTTACATAATTCAAAACATATAAGTTTCATTAATTAATTTAATAATTAATTCTCGTTGTCAAAACAAATAGCTTGTTTTTAAGAAACAATATCTATTAAAAGATTGATAGTAGTTTATGTCCAATTTCAAAGTTAAATTAATTCTAATGAACACCATTGGATTAAATGGTAAAAATATATTCTAATTGAAATTTAAAACCAATTAAAAAGATGATCTAATCATATAAATAAAGTATATTAAAAAAAGGTTTTGAATTATAATATAACATTTTTTATTTATTCCTTTAAAATTAAATTTATCAAAAAAAATAACAAAAACATAAACAAAGTAAATTTTGATATCCCAATTCTAAATAAGGATATAATTTGGTCCAATATAACATATAAAATTGTCAACAAGTGGATTTAAAAAGGGTTCACCATCAAAAGGTGGTTAATCGACCTTTTAAAGAATATTAGAATATTTACGCTTAAAAATGGATTCATTCGCATTTTAAGCCTCTAAGATTTAATGGATAAAAGTAAAAATATTTGACAAACATATATAATCATTTTTTAGTTAGTTCTGTTCATTCCCTCCATTTAAACAGCTAGGCGTTAACTACCATTTAAAATAATATTATTTTATTATAAGAGTGCAACGTAATATTTCCATGAAACTCATTGTTTTGTATTGGGTACGCCATCGAGCATAGCGTTCCCTTTAAATTAATATCTACATTTTATTAAAAAATATTGATCATCATGAGAAATTAATTTTTTTATTTACCTGGGATGTTATAGCAGGACTAGGTGGAGATTAGTGAACTAGAATAACGAAGGTGTATTTTTTTTATTTCCTTCACAGTAGTCCTTTTCAACCATGTGGGACTTGATTTTAGTTTTTTTTGTAAGATGTTATTTTTCCATTGATTTCTATTTATTTTTATTATATTGAGATATAGGTATTTTAGATGTATGCATGCACAGTTATTAGCTGTTTTAAATTTCGTAATTGTATGGGCATGGATTTGTGTTCACATGTAAAGGTATATTAGGTTAAGAAATCCCTTGTGAGTGATATGCATACTCATTGATGAACACTATCTATTGGGCTATTTGAGGCGGTCTTGGGGTAGTCATCATTCTAGCCTCATTGGGTCGGGTCATGACAGAGTAATGTCGATGTATCTGATTCTACCTTAGAACCAAAGTCTGTGATATTGGTTTGGGATTTATAGAAATTATGTTAATAGTTTCAATTTCTGCTCTCAGACCTAGGAATTCAGTGTTGGTTCCATGGTTGACGTATTCCTAAAGTAGGACTCTAACCACATGTCTTTCAACTTAGTACATGTAAACATTTTTTTCATTGAAAACATTGGTACATGCATCATAAATAAATGGGTTATTGTTTTAAAGTACTTGATTAATATATCTAGATATAATCAGTGATCTTATTAAATATTATCTATTTTTCGATGCCTCCATGATGTTTTAGAGTTAGTATTTAGAAACAAGATCATGAAGATGTTCCCTTTAGCAATATCGGTTTGATATAGGGACTTCTTCAGGAGGTATAACCTCAATGTGGTGCACCGATCTAACAAACACATGTAAATGAGGTGCACATGATGAGTGAACTTCATGAGTTTCAGCATCAGTGACCACTCAGGTTCAAAGGTAAGTTAGACCCATAGAAGGCTGGGGATTGGTTTGAAGTGGTGATGCTATTCATTACTCTTGTACGAAAACCTTCAGACCAGACGGTGGTCCTTGAAGTTTTCATTATTTACTGTTTTTAAAGATGATGGCGGGGCTAAATGACCAAATAATATGATGAGGAAACTCTTACATTTTAAGAGTTTTAGTGTATATTCATAGAAGAGTTATCTATAACTATATTGTGGGTTTTTCATAACCAATAACTTCAAAAACATCATCATCAAAGGATGACTCTAGCTAACTATTGGTCAAGCTTCACTAACCTATCTCAATACATGATTGATATGTTACATGACTAGTTTATTCATGAATAGATAATTGAGTGATTACTACATAGAGAAATATAATATAGAGTGATAACTATATTCATTTCTAAGTATGTAGGGGTGGTAAATAATAATTTGGTAGTTGAGAGTTTCCAAGCCGATTAGATGCAAAAATTTTGTTCCAACTAAGGGCGCACATGAGATGAGACTTCAGAATCTTGGAATTTGTGATAGACACAAGGGATTGAAAATGAGATACATTTTAGGAGGAATTACTAGGATAAATGGTCTATAGTTTGGGACTTATAGGATGGATGTAGTCAGCCTAGGTTGAGGAAGTTCTACTCTTTTGATGATAATGGACATCTCATGTGGGATTGTATGACTTTATCAACAATTGATAGAGAGGTAGTGGATGGGATTCCAGTGAATAGGTAGAATTATGAGAAGTATGTTACATAAAGACTTTGTCATGGTAGAGTATCTTGGATAGATGATGGAGGTGATAATTTTTTTGACTTGTTACCACCACCAAACCCTTGTGGTATACACTGGGCATAGGGAGATGGGGTTCATGGGTGAGGGCAGTTGAAGGCGGTAAAAACTTATGAAACAGTGGTTCTAGATATGATAAAAGTTATAATACATATCATTTATACCTTTTCTATAGTACTAATAAAAATAGTTTAATTTCATTAATTTATTTCTACTAATCTGGTTCAAGAGGTAGAGATTTCGGTTGAGCATTTGGCTGGAAAATTTCACTTAGAGACTCTTATTAGAGGCGAATCAGAAATAAAAATCTTTTACTAACATTGTGAATTAAATATATTAGGAATGATATTCATTTGGGATCTACTTTATAAAGTTCCAATTACTTAAGAAGTATTCTTAGGTATGGATTGATTATTTATAGTTCATGCCCATATCAATTGATTCAAGCGGAGGATGCAATGTGTCCATAGTGATGGGATGAGGTTTTACATTGTAGGTGAAAAGGAAACTTAGGAAGATAAGTATGGACTCTTGAATATGATTGGGTATCCAATCATATATCAGAGGGCTATTTGGAACCTTGGTTTAGTAGATTCTATGAGTTTACAATTTCCTACAGTGGTGTCAGAGTGCGAGGAATTCATCCCTAGGGATGTTCCAGGCTTACCTATCCTCTGATAGATAAACTAATAAATTTAACTACACCTTGGTAAAACATTTATATCTGTAACACTATATTGGATGGCTCCCTTAGAGCCTATCGATCCATATGCGATGTTGGAGAAATTACAGAAAAATTGATTTGTTAGACCCACTATCTCACCATGGTTAGCCCCAATATTATTCCTGAAAAATGGGGTTGTGAACATGAGGTTGTGTGCATATTACCATTATATAAACTAGGTTACTATAAATAAAAATTAACCACTATTGAGTATTTATGACCTCTTGGATTAGTTTATAGGGTTATGCTGGTTGTCAAATACTAACCTCGGATAAGGTGATAGCTAGCTAGGAGTACAAGATGATGATATACCTATGATGAAATTCGGATGTCACTATGGTCACTATGAGTAATTTCTGATTCCCTTTTGCATGAATAACTCAACATTAGTGTTCATGGGACTCATACACTAGAGTATTCAATAGTTATTAGACTAGTTTTTGGTAATCTTCATTGATGATATCCTAGTATACTCAATGTATGAGGAGGATCATATAATACACTTGAGGATGGTTCTAGATACACTTATATATCACCATATATACAAGATTCTATTGAAGTGATAGTTCTAGAGGTTATAGGTACACTTTCTGGGACATGTTATCTTAGTAGATGGTGTAGTAGTGGACCCAAAAAAGTCTGAGGAAGGGTTAGCTTGGAATCCACCTAAGTGTATGATAGAGATATAGAGATTCCTTGGGTTTGATGGATACTATCAAATACTCTTACATTATTTCTATAGGATATCATCTTCCTTGATTTCTCATACTTGAAAGTGTAATCCTTTCATGTGGGAAGAGATGTTCTTGTGGGATTTCTAGGAGTTAAGGAAGTGATTGATGAGCTCTTCCTTCATAAAATTATGATAAGAGGGTGTAAAATATGTAATGTTATGTTATGAATTAAGTACCAAGATTGGTTGTGTTATGATGTATAGGTAGGCTGTGATTTCTTATTTTTCAGGTTATTTGCGACAACATGTGACGAATTATAAAACCCTACAATCACATGTTTTTAGTGGTAGTCATTGCAGTAATGATGTTACAAAACTATGTGATGGGAAAGTGGTATTCTATCTATTATGACCACTATAGTCTCATGTAGAAATTATTTAAGTTATATTATCTCATGATAAAAAGGATATGAGTAGAGTTCCTTCATTATTATGACATTGAGATGGTCTATACAAATTTTAGGGGGAATGTGGTAGCATATTCCCTCAGAAAGTGATTATTTTCACTACTATTGAGAAATGAATCAAAGATATTATCATCATTTTAGTTATCCATTATGGATGGGGATGGAAGAACTTACCTTCATTCAATAGTTTTTACCCATCAACTTTTTCAGTATATCAGGGAGGCACAAATTGGATATTCCAACTATGAAACCCTACTTACTCAGATATCCATTAGACATACTTATAATAGATTTTATGAAGGTTTGAAGCATTTCATCATTTACAGAGGATACAAGATGGTACTAGTAACGTAGTAGGAGGTGTTTCTAAGGGTTTTTCAAGAATCTCCCTTCATAGTATATTCATGTGTGGAAAATATTTACATGGACCTCCAACAACAGTTTTGGTGGCTAGTGTTGAAGAAGGGAGTTATAGAGTTTGTCTCTCAATACTTTATTTATCATAATGTGAAGGGTGAGTACCAGTTATAACAGGATTAGATCAACCCCTTTATTTGATCAAGTGGAATTGGTATGAGATACCAATAGAATTCATGATGAGGTTACCATGGACATCGAGTGGACATGATTCTATTTGGGTGATTGTAGATGGACTCACTAAGCTGACATACTTCTTATATATTCGAGAGCATTGTTTTGTAGAGATCATTGGGTTCTTCTTTGTACATGAGATAAAATGACTCTATGGAGCTATTTGATGGAAATTTATGACTGTGATACTCACTTCACACCTGGTTTATTGAGTATATTTCAGATGGCTTTTAGGACTAAGTTATAATTTGGATTAATGTTTCACCCCAAGACAAAGAGCTTGGATGATAAGACATCTCATGTTCTAGAGGACATGCTCCATACATTCATGTTGTAATTTTTTCAAAGTTAGAATAATCACATACAATAAATAGAGTTTTCATATGAATATAACAACATTTCTACCATTTTTATAACACCATTTGAGTCCTTGTAAGGGAGACCATGTAGGTCCCCACTATGTTGAACTGACCTAGGTAAAATCTGCACTTACAGGCTCAAAGTGGGTGCAAGACACTACAAATAAGTTGAAGATCATCAAAGAATGGATGATTACTAAACAGAGACATTATATGTCTTATGTAGACTAATGAGGGTGACCTTTGAAGTTCAAGAAAGTTGGAAATGTGTTCCTAAGGGTATCGCCTTGATGTGGTTTCAGAGATTTTTCTAAGGGGGCAAGATATATCAAATATTCATTAGAACATTCTAGTTACTATATAGGGTGGTTGAGGTGGCATAACACTTATCTCTACACCCTCAGTTAAACTAGGTACATGGTGTCTTCCATTGGTCCTGAATGGGGAAGAACGTTCATGATCCATCACATGCTATCGACTAGGGAGTGATAGACAATGAGGATGAAACTAAATTTATTGATTACCCAACGGAGATCTAGGATTATCAGTAGAGGATACATAATGGGTGATCCATTCCCCTATTTCATGTTCCTTGGTAGTACATGAATATTTAAGAGAGAACCTGGGAGTAGGAGACCTGGATGCATGCTAAGTACCCACATCTCAATATGTTTCTTTTTTCATGGATTTTTTTGGATGTGGAGCCCCATGGTGGGGAGAATGTAATAAATCATCTTTTTCATATACTAATTCCGAATATTGTATGAATTATCTTCAGATCTATGAACTGAGATGACGTGATATTCCGATCCCTATTTAGTTTAGAATTAATTTTATATTAAAGATATTAATTCTCACGCATGCACATGTTTCCTAAAAATTTGACTAAATATTATATTAAGGATTTCATCAAGAATCTAATTCAACAGTGAATTTCATTTCATGGGTTTTATCTCTGGAGGGACTTCACCTTGGAGAGAATTGGATGTTCGGGTTGAGCGCAGATGGGAGAAAAATAATAAATGAATAAAATAAATTATTTATTTTATTTTATTTATTCATTGTGAAGTAGAATGGGTTTTAAATATGAATTTATGAAAATTTTTTAGGGTTAACAACATAAAACATAAAATTGAGAGAGGGTTTTTGAGGGGAGTGATCTTGTAAGATGACATCAGATAAGATCGTGATCAAGGTACATTGCACTATCCAAATTTTTTGGATATCGCCAACTATAATGACACATATTCTTTTTTTAATAATCGGTCCATCATTAGGTGGGATGTTGTTATTTTTGGATTTATCTTCATTAATTTATTCTGATTGTAAGTGTTAATTAATCTAAAAGTGAATTGATTTGTGGATCAGGTGTGTTGTGGGTATGGGAATGATTTATCTGGGATTGATGATTTTATAGTGGATTATATTATATTTCTTCATTCATTGTTATATTAGAAAGTAATAAAGGAAAAAATGAACATTGGATGACATATATTTTTATTTTTTATTTTTTTTACATTTATTATCTCGTTATTTATTTACCATAGGAAAATACTTTGGCTCACAGTTTGACGAATACCTTGTAATAAATTTTTGCATAATAATTTTGTGGTGAAACAGATTAATACCGAATATGAGTTAAGTTTGATGAAGAGAATGACCTTTGATGGTGAAAATAGTGAATCGGGATCGGTCCTATGATCCATGTTCTTCCATCTTCGGTGTGTAATGATGATGAGGAATGATTAAAACCAATTCTAATTTGAATCAGATTGTTGATTTCAGACGAGCGGCTAAGACGAGAATTGACCAGGCTAGATATTTGAGCTCTAGGTGAGGAATGTATCAGAACTGAGGGTGAGTAAAGTGTCGTAATATGGAGATGAATAAATTTTAATTTTAGAATATCCTAGTGCACATCATTTTTCATATATAATTACACACTATTTGTGTCCCCCTATATGACACTAGGGTTTTTAAGAGAAGAAAAATATAACACGGTTTTTGAATGTTATCACATGGGGTTTGAACCATATCAGAACGATTTTCATGTACCTAGGGATGTACACCGACATGATCAGAATTAAACATTCTTGGAAACACATGTACTCAGACATAGACATAATTAGGTGTAAATGGGAGGGTACCCACCGTGTGTTTAGACACGAACATGATCCCGAGCCGCAATACACGGGTAGAAGCTGGTTCCAAATGGAAAATTTCTATACTATAATTACATGAATTTTACTTCTTCAAAATGGATTTTATAACCTTTCCCCTTTATCATTCAAGAGCTTCATTAGAATATATTCCCTTAATACATTTCTACAAGTGTTTGTGTGTAGTCTCATCCTATGCAATAGGATGAAGATCCCCTCTGATGAACTATAGTCATGGATAGAGTTTTTATAATCCATCCATGAGGTATGGAGTGAGATACAATATCATTGTCATTTTCCATGGTTGGGTTCTTGGTATTGTCATGATCCACAGTACATGGGCGTCGATCCCCTCCATAATAGGTTAATCAAGATTGGGTTATTTTTATAAATCATGGTCTTGGTTGTGATCCCCATATATATATATCATTATATTCAGACTTCCATCAAACAATTATTAGGGTGAGACTTGAAGATCATGATATAATATATGGATTACATTATATTTTTTTTGTATCATGGAGTGTGTTCTCCTAGATGAGTTCTACATGGAACATTCAATATGGAATCCATGGTTGGAAATACCATTGTGATATTTACTTGAGACAATGTGTCTAAACTAAGTATATTTGAGTAATTTTATCATATATGACATTGATATATACCTATGATGAAATAATTATTATTCTTTATGATATATAATTAGTGTTTTTGAGGTGTCCTACTGGGTATTGTTATACTCAACCCTATATAGGATTTTCCCGAACATGCTGTATCATATAAAGACGATTAACCTTTTCACAGAGTCCTAGATGGAATTGGACAAGGTGACACATTGTGATCCATAACCCCATGATGTGTTCCTAGATTTTCATTGAAAAATTTAATTTTATATCTAGTTATATTTGTTTTTAGTTTTTTTATGGGCTTGCATTTGGAGCATTCGTTCTACAACATTCTGTTGACCTCTGGTGTGGGATTTTAAATTTATGAATTTTTTTCTTAACATTTGTTTCACATTTTAGAATTATATGTTCATGGAGATGTTTACATCTGTACATGTAAAATATGCTAATTCAATCAATGCATGTTATATGCTTACTCAGTACTGTTCCCCAGCTCATTACCTAAGGGATGTAGGTTTAGGCTAGTCATAGTTAGGGGCCCATTGGGCAAGGTTGTGACAAACATTTTATTAGATCAAGAAACCGGAAAATATTTTTGAGTAAATACATTAACATATTTTTATACAACTTTATTTTATGCATACATTGATTAAATTCAATACACATGCCTTATGTGTCACAATTTGTCCAGAAGACATACTTGAGAATTATAATAGTCTTTTTCCATAAATTGTCTTATAAAAATTAAAGCAATAAATTTTAAAAAATCTGTGATAGAATTGAATAAGGTATATTAATTGGATATACCCTATATTTAAAGAGTTACTAGTGATACAATAATAAACTATGTAAATTTTTTGATATCTTTGATGTAAGTATGTTGTATTATGTTTCACAAATATTATTACTCATTGATGATGCTCTTGGAGAAAACATTGTACAACATGATATTATGAAGAATTCATAAAAACATATTCAAATATCTCCAAATTATTCTACTATCTATTGATAAGAAAGCCCCCCCCAATAATGTGGAGACTTTGGTTAAAAACACAAAATATATGTTGATGGTGAGGACCTTTTTGACATTGGTAAAGGTGTTCAAACCCAAATGATTTTTTGTAATTTCAATCCCGCCAAATTTCATTCACATGCGGAAATAAATATTATTCAATGATATTTATAATATAATGATAAGAAAATATTAATAAAAGTGAAGATATATACAATTACTATTAATGATACTTGGGAGTTGGTTTTTATCAAAAAAATACTAATATGATTTAGATAAAGTGGTTATTTAGGAATAACATCAATGAGAAAGGATTACTATCATAAAAAATATCAACTTTTTTGAATTGGATAACCTGAAATTGTTGGTATTGATATTGATGAGATATTGTTTCTAGCCATAGTGGTTTAAAAAATTCAAATATTTCTTGTGATATGTTCTCAATGAAATTAAAAAAAATTCAAAATTAATTTGATGTTAGAGTTTCCAAATTTTAAATTTCATGAAATGTTCAACATAGAAAAAACTATTTGTTTTATACTTGATGGAGTTTATTCTTGAGTTTAAAAGATGAATAATGAAATTTATAGTCTTGAAAAAGTTCCCTGAGAATATAATTTAAATATATTAACTAGTTTAAAACATGTAATTCAATAATGGAAGGGTGGATTATAATCTCAATGTCAAAGGAGATGAAACAAATTCACCTATAGTGATTGATTATGTTTATAAAATATTTTTATAGAAAACAATGAAAAAACATATAAGGAAATTTTATCTCAAATGAAATGACACATTGAGATGTATATGATAGGAGAGAAGACATTCTTATTGAGTTTCGACGTAACAAATATTGTAGGTTCTATAAATATATCACATAAAAAATAATATCATTATTTGTTTAATAAATTTAGAATGTGAAATTTAATAGAAGATTGTACTCCTATAAAATTTGTGAAGAATTTATTTGTAAATGAATAAGGAAATAGTGTGGATAAAATATAGGTCTTGAGTCTTATTTTTAACCTACATTACTCAAAATTTTCTATAATAGACATCATATTTGTAGTAACAATTGGAGTTTGATTACAAAGAAATAAAAAGGAGTCAAATCATATAGTGATGAAATGAAATATTTAACCAAATAAAGGAAACTATTGAATTATTTTGACAACATGAAAAGAAAAAAATAATTTTCGAAAAGAAGGATGAAATTGATACTAGACGAATAAGATAGAAAAACAACTTCATTTCCATGATCATTCACTGATGTGTTTTACAGAATAACTACTGCAAACATCTAGCCATGCACAAATGATTTCATGGTCCATGATATTTTTATTAACCCTAAACACTTTCCTCAACTTGTAAAACTGACGATTTGTTTCTTGAAAAATGAGGTAAACATGTATGATTTATATTTTTGATTTGTGCTTGTTGGAAAGTGTCCTAATTATATTTCATTATTGAAATTTATAATAAACTCTCTTGATACCAACATATTCTCCAGTTTTCATATCTGTCATGAATTATTTGAATTTTTTTCTACAATTTTTCCAAGAATGGTTTGTATACACTTTGGGTGAGGTGATCATTGTTTCTGGGGGATGTTATTTCAAAGTTCTTAAATGGAATACAGACTTCAACCCCTATTATGAGCCACCAATTATTCTGATTTGGATTGGCTTCCCTTGGATGCCTCTCCACTTAATTAAAAAATATCCCTATTTTTGATTTAGGTGTTCATTGGAAATCCATTAAATCGGGATTTGGTGACGAGGAAACTCTGAAGACCATCGGTTTCTAGAATTTTCATTGAAATCGTTGTTTTTAAGGACCTTCCTTCTCATATATGGATTCAAAATCCCGAGTATGGATTTTTTAGGATGTTTTTTTATGAATGGATACCAGATTATTTTCATTCTTGTCTTAAACTTGGGCACGATCAGAAATAATGTTACTATATGACTATATTCCCTAAGGCCAAGAAATTATCTTGGTTTGAAAAAGGAAAGCATAATCCTATAATAGATGGGACTAATGTTACTCACACAACTAATGATGGCCCCTTGTACGTTAGGATACCTAATGGAGGGTAGAAAATTGATGAGAACAAAGAGATTTTTGTAACCAATGTTCTACCTTCCCAACCTGCAAGACATTCTATTACAGATAAGTTAATGTTAGGCTTTGTTGATGCTTTTTCATACTACCACAAGTGCACATACTATTACTTCTCTCTTGGTGGAGGAGTTGGAGAAAAACATAGAGTCGCATGATACATGATATAAAGATCTGGGTTCCCTCTCTTATTCTATTGAATCCATACTAGAGGCTGGTGATCAAACTAATCATATTTAGTAATTATTCTTAAAATCAAGTTCTAAAAATGGATAAAAAATCAATGGTGGATAATAATGGATACATAACACCAAATCCTAGAAAATGAGTAATCCCAGAGACACCTCTCTCCTCAAAATAAATATTGTTACAAGATATTTAGATTCCCCAAGGAAGTAAATAATTAAACCTTAAAAACTCCCAATTGTGGTTTATCACCCAATTAAAATATCTATTTTATATGTGGAATACGATGAAAGAAAAATATAATCCTATGTAGACAGATGCCTATTGTAATTAGGAGGAGGCGGGAGAAGAAGTTTATGTCTATATGGATGGACAATATGTGATCAAATTCTAGAATTTTTTTCATTGTATCATTAATGCAGAGAAATACGTTGAAATCAGGAATCATATGTTCATTAGGATTTTGTAATAATATAAAATAAATTGTAATTTTAACTTTAAATACATACCTTGGGAATGAATTGTTTTCTACTCATAAGCTTTGATATTCTTTTTGTAATGGTTTATACTACTTAGTGACTTGTTTCAAATGAGTTGTACTGTTTTTGGGATTACTCCTTGAATGGAGGATTTTCAAATTTTAGGAATATCATGTAATACACTAGAATTTTTCTATTTACTGTGGTCTTTTTTCATATGTTTTTCTTGATAAAATCTCAATCATTTGAAGGATATCATCTCACTTTCATGATTATTACTCTAAATTTTAAAGTGTTCATCCTAATTTGATTACTTTTTGATAAATTTAATTGGTTGATATATTTTTTTTCTCTCAGCAAGATTAATTTAGATTTCAGTGTTGTTCAATTTGATGATAGTGAGCTCTATGTTTCTCTATCTTACTTGATTTTTTTGCTTTCTGGAAGATCTTGGTTGGTGGGCTTGAACTTTCATTTATTCAGCTTCATATTTTCAGTAATAAATGAATTATATTCCTTTTTTGTCAAAAATTCATGCAGTTACATCAATAGATATAGACTACTACCCCTTTTGGAGGATGTCTTTGACAAGTTAAGGATAAGATGTTTCAGACACGTTTTATGCAACTCGATGGTTTCATTTTTTTCTCTTGGATTCCTTAATATGTATCTCCCTCGATCACCTATTTCTATAAGATTGTTTCACTTTGAGATTGTATTATAACATTATATTCTTTTAAAAAATTTATTTTGGGAATGAATTGTGTGACCAATTCTTATCATCTCTTTTCTTAAATATCATAATTATTTAGCTTTATGATTATTCCTATACTGATTAAGCTAAAGATGTGGGAGATCAAAAGCCTACATTTATTGGTGCATATTGTTTTGGAGGAAGTTTTGTTTCACAAATCTCTAGGAATGAAAATTACATCATATTGAAAAAATATAAGCTAAATATATTATGAAAATAAAGTTATAAACACAAATGACGTGGATAATGTCCTAGCTCAAATTAATGAGGTTATATATCTCATACCCATTGATGAATGTGTATTCTGAATAAAGGAAAATGAATTTTTAAAATATCTATTGCAATATTATAGGTTAATTAATATTGAGGTCATATTCCAAATTATTATTCAGAATGTGGAAATTAGGAAGAATTAATTAGATAATGTTTCAACCAACGATTTTTTTTGGATATCTTAATAAATCCCCCATCAAAGATTTCATCCAGCGATTGAGAGTGTTGTGGGGATTGCATTATCATATAAAATACCTATATGTTTTCTTATTTTTTTTATTTAATTTATTTTCATTTGTTCAAAAAATTCGAATGAAAAAGGATATCCTGTGGGAATGATGTTGAGAAACTGGATTCTTTTTTTGGGAAATGGTCATGGTAAAAGGTTGAGGTAGTGGTAGATGAAAAAGAATTGAGATATCTTCTTTATATGGATTCACATGTTACTATAAAATCTGAAAGCGAATATTGAATATACCTTACTATATTTAAGATTCATTTATGATCATGGGAGTTGATGAGTGTTGGATTTTGGAGAAGTACCACTTTAATTGAATCGATTGACCAGAACTATGATTTGAATTTAATAGAGGCATGGTAAAAATTGAATTGATATTACATTTAGCAATATAATACTATGACTAACACAATTTTATCCTATGGTGTAGAGTGTAGATAACATTTACATTAGCTTAATTAAATTAATATACTCTTTGAGAAATTCCATAATGTGTTTTTGAAGTGTTTTGACATTGTATAGGTTGAAAACATACTCATGGATGAGTTAAATGATCTTTGAAATTTTTAACTGATGTAGAGGAACTGAGTTAAGATGATTTGTGTGGAATCATGATCTTATGTGTATATTCCAAACCACATCAAATCTAACATAGCGGTGAAACTCATGATGAGTCTGTGTATACCTTAAAAAGATAATATTTCCTATGAATAAACCATTTTTATATAATAGTATGTTTGGTGTGATGGATGGATGGTTATATTATGAAGACAAAGACCTTTCTACAATAGTCTCAAGTAATTGTAAACTAATGATAAATAATAATGAATTCATGACTTCCATATAAAAATGTTATCAACATATTGTAATTAGTTTTGAGGAGAGGTTTATGGAATATAATCAAACAAAAATGCCCATGTCGGGATAATTTCATGCCTCACTAGAATGTGGAGTCATAATGCTCACACCATGAGAAATATAGTCATGTCATAATATGTATTTCATATATGAAGTTAGATATGGGGATATATGAAACTTATTCCATGAGTAATTATGTTATGAATATATGATTTTTTATAATATAGAAAGTTCACCTTTAAAAGGTTTCTCATCCAGTCATTATGTTATGATATAGGAGGTCACACTGTGATACTTATCCTCTCAATAAGTAGAAGCCATTCAAAAACAAAACAAATAGTTATTTTGGATTGAGGTATAAATTTAATTATTCCTACATTTTATTATATTGAAATCTTATAGAAATTTTTGTTGAGATTTTATAAGAAGAACAATAGTGACATGAGATCCAAATTTTGTAGTTACATGAGAAAAAGGGAAGCAATGATTAATCAATTTATTGATGATTATTTTTATTAATTAAACATGAGATTCTAGGTCTATCTCCCTACCACTTTAATTTTTTGTGCTGACTATAAAATAAGAACAGAGGTGGTAGTATCACAACAATTTCACATCTGTGATTAACCACTTGATAAAAAGATTATATTATCCTTTCATTCACCACTATGATTTTTGTGTTTAATCCCTCCCTTTCTCTTATCATCTAATATTCTTAATAAAGATATATGATAACTAATCAACAATTAGAATAATTGATTAATATTTTTTTTCTTTATTTCAACCATTTATTCATCACCATCAGTTATAGTTTACTATATCCATGTACAATAAATATCCATGGCCCCATGTAGTCCCAAATAGAAGTGAGACATGACCTGGTAATCCAATTCTAATACATTACTACTTTTACAACCATATAGGAATTGTAAATATCTCAACCCTAGTAGCCAGAGTCAAATTATTTTTTAATATATTGCCACTAGATACAAGTGATCACATCCAAAAGGATGGAATATTTTATATATCTTGGTAAAATAGGAACATTATTAGATCCCATATTTAATTTTAAAATTGAAAATACAGCATTGTATTTTATTAGATAACATAATTATCCCCTCAATAATATCCTTTCATATCAATTATAGAAGATTTCATGGAATTTAGATAAAGGAAACAAAAGAAAGGGTTGAGCTCAGAAGGTTAGTAAGGGAATGCATACAATGGAAGACGTCATTGAAAAAATAAGGACTGAATAATATAGAAATAATAAATGACGATCAAATAATAACAAAAAATAGTCATAATAGCTTAAAACATATCCATGGATTCCATAAAAAATTATAACAATCACATGGACATAAAATACAGACTCATAATGATTTAATGAATAATACCGGACATTTGAATATTAACATTGAGGAATCATGCTAGGAAATATAAATAAATGAGAAAGGCTTTGAAAAAAAATACCCAAGTTTTTTATGTCTCATGAGGCCTATTAATGAAACAAGGGTCTATATAATTCTTGATCCCACAAACCTTGTATAAACAAGCAATAATAATTGATCCGCATTACATAATAACCAATAACTTTCCATATTTGAATAAATAGCATATAAAATGTTAATATGTTTCCTAGTGAAAATGATAGTCAGCTATCTATTCAATTACATTGGAGGGCATCATTATAGTATATCCCTTATAAATAATAATATTCATCAATGACTGTCACCATAGATGCAAATACTTTTAATAAATCATTGATATATTTATTAAGGAAAATACCCCTTTCACTTTGAAAAATATTAGTTAATATAAAAATTTTAAAAAAAATTAAAAAAAAATTAATATGGAAAGAAGCATGGAAACATATAAATTAATCATTATCCAAAATAGTAGTAATGATATTTTGATGATCTTTTTTTGTGTTTTATGCTGAAACAAATATTCTAAGGACACATTCTATAAAAAGTTCATGATTTTGAAAAAATATTAGAATATTCCTTTTAAAAAAATTTATATTAAGCGAGGAAATGGGTAACTATAAATTTAATAAAACATTTGAGTATGTCAACAAAATTCATGAAACCATTTGAAAAAAATATTAACATGGAATAATAATATTCATGACCAAATAAAAAATGTTGATTTTCATATAAAACAATTTTTCTGTATTTTTTGAGTGAAAAAGAAGGTTAAATTTGAAATAATGCTTGGAAACCCAAGAAATAACCATACAAGAGTAACATTTTTGGGGTTTAACATAGAAACAATTTATAATTACCCAATAGTAAACCAAAACATAAACAATCCTGAATAAGAATGAGATTGTGAAATACAACCTTAACATTGGTCTAGATTGCTTCATAAGTTCATTTAACATCATTTTTAATAAATTTAAATTTATTATAATTAAATAGAAGATATATATATATATATATATCATATATGATCCACTTATAAGATTTCAATACCCATTTAATTTTTATTGAAATAGTCGTTTATAAGTGTTAATTTTGTTTGTTTTTTATGAAAGTTTCAGTTCTATAGTTTCAATCCCGGAATATTTATCATGGTTCCAAAATATATATAATTTTAATCATAATATAAATATAATATATTATATATATATATATATATATTTATAATTATCCTTGAACGGATGACATGAAAAATTAATTACATCGCTTTGTGGGTGTGGTAGCTCATATGTACAAAGGGGCGACACTATAATTTTTAACGAGTGGAAGAGTAAGAAGTTAATTGAAATATTATATTTAAATGAACATAATTATTTCATAAATTTAATATATATTAATTATTTCCATATTTGTAACTCTCTATGTAAAATGGTGATGAAAAACAATTTACACTACTACATGGATATGATAATACATTTTACCTATGAGCAGTGTTTTCCCTTTCCATAGGATAGAAAATATGTAGGAAATGGTTTTAACATAAAAATAATATTATCTTATTACATTTATTTTACTTTATTACATTTTTTTATGATAGGAAATATAGATTTTGAGGAAATAAATTATGAAATAAATTTGAAAGAGTTAGTAAAAATGATCACCTCTTCTTTGGAATACATCCTATAGATCCCCTATTAGGGACCCTTACAAAAGTTTTGTATGAATAAAAATCCTCTAATTCATGTATAGAATATTGTATAATATAATTAGGCTATTTTTTTCAATATGGGAGTTTCAATGTGATGTAAATAAGTTATAGGATCAGTGTCCTTTTATAAGTGGGGAGAGGGACACACCTATAATATTTTAAAGGATTAAAATATTATTAATTCATTATCATAGAAAAGTTTCACTGAAAAAATAAAATAAATATAATAAGATTATAGTGGTCAACATAATGTAATCTAATAATAATGAGGATGAATAATTATGGCCATATCACTTAGTTGTAACCCATGTTAACCTGATTTACCCTTTTTATAGGGACTTGGCCTTAAACCTTACCTAATATTAAATTAAATGAATAATTCACATTGAGGATCTGTTCAGGTTTATATTTTTAGAGAATTAGGACATAACTATTAAATATCAAATGATTACAAAGTAGACACAACTACACAGTTTCCATTTTTTTAAAACACATGAACTCTTGAAAAAAAAGTGTCATGTCTAGTTCCATGTTTAAGACAACATGACATTTCCTTAATCCCATCCTTGACCCTATTCCATATTATATCCGGTGAAAAAAATTTAAAAACTTGGGATGAGCATAAAAATCTCAGTAAGGGATACACAAAGAAGGAAAACTCTTAGTTTTTCAAAACAGCAAGTAAACCATGAATACATTTAGAGAAGTAATACTTTTCACCTCTATGAAGTTGTAAATACTCTTTACTGAATAAACGATCATTACTTACCCTTTTTTAACCATAATATTACCATAAAACCCATATTGAGAACACATAACATATAAAGGATACTTGGGACATAAACATACTTAAATGGAATAACCATATGGTCAACTTCCACACATATCACTAAATGGAATTTCTGTACGGCCCGTAAGAACCCGGTTTTTACTTCATATGTCTTTGGAATATTGTTGATGATATTCCTGAGCAGCACCTTCAAACGGCGTGCGATTCTGAGCCCCAGAGTGGCCGGAATTAAATTTTCAGTGCCTTCACACTGGAAACGCCAAATAAATGGGATAACTCCTGAATGGTGATCCGGATCAGAGATCCGAGTGTACGGATGGGTCCAGAATGGGGTGTTTACCCTAGGAATGACATAAAAATTGTCTGTGCGGGAAGTTTGGACCCCTCGCTCGCTTTTGGAACGTGGAACGGATAAATTAAATAATTAATTTATTCGTTTAATGGTGAAATGCTTGTATCTTTTAAATAGTGGATCAGATTGAAAAACTAAGGGCATCGTTGAGTTCGGAGCGTTCCGTTTACCCTAGGAGGTGTATAAGTTTCGTGGGTGCGGGTCGTCTGTGAAAAATGGCCCCCGAGGCGTTTTCGTAATTTGGCGGATTTGAACGTTCATCATTATAACTTTAAAATGGAAACTCGGAATCAAATTACAAGACCACCGTTGTGCTCGGGATGTGGTTTTTACCAAAGGGGAGGTTAAATTTCGACCTCTCCAAATGTTTCAGACGCGGGTTAAATTTGGGGGTTTTTAATTAATTAAAATTTAATTAATTTATTCTTAAATAAACAAACACACGTCCCCTTCTCCCTTCAACCCCCTGGCGAAACCCCACCCCTATCCTCCTCCATCTCCGGTGAGACGGTCCGGCGAGGTGACTCTGGCGAGGTGCGGTGATGCCGGCGGATCGTCGCGAAGCTTTGGGCGAAGCCCCACGAGGTAGGATTCATCGTTTGCATTT
Organism: Viscum album; assembly: GCA_963277665.1. NCBI lineage: Eukaryota > Viridiplantae > Streptophyta > Magnoliopsida > Santalales > Viscaceae > Viscum > Viscum album. Next base: position 1,889,469,297 of record OY728152.1, read on the forward strand.
TCTATTCCCGTACCTACTTCAATCTCAAATTTTTGTATCGAACCCCTGTCGAATAATCAAGAAAAGCCCATGAATTTGATGTAGATTTTATTCTCTTTTCGATGCTTTTTTCGGATTTGAAATCGGAGTTCAGAGGCGTACGCAATCGTTCGCCGAAGTTTGCGAGAATTTGGGGGGGGGGGGGGGTCCGGCGAGTGCGGGTGGCGGAGCGCGGAAGCTGGGTGTGTTCAGGCGGCGGCGGACGGTGCGGGTTCTCGGCGTGAGGCGGCTCGGTCGGGCAAGCGGGAAGCGGAGGTGGCCGAGCGTACAAGGGCGATAGAGCGCGACCGGCTTCAGGGCGACAACAGGCAGGGTTCCGGGCTGCTCTGGCGTAGTGCGAGGGGCAGAGGGGTGCCGCGAGGCAAGCAGCCCCGTGCGGCGCGACCGCGACCCACTTAAAGTGGGTCGCTGTGGGAGAAGCGGAGACCGGCCTTGACGGGCGGTCGGTGGTGGCAGGCCGTGGCATGCTGGCCGCGGGCCGGCTGTGGGTAGACCGGCCGGTCCAACCCAAGGGGGTTTCCCCCTTTGGAATTTTCGACACCCGTAGCTTTCGCTACGGGCGTCCGTCTGGCACGCCGTCAGCGGCAGTGTGGACCTTGCGTCGAGGGGAATGCATTGAGATGGTTTCAGGAATTTTTAATTCTCTAAAGGAGGGGCCTCAGAGGAACGGCACGTCTTTAAGTGTTTTGTCGTTTTTCGGGGGAAAATTGTTTAGGACGGCGCGGACACGTCCGACAACCGATTTAAGCACCGTCAGTGGCGTTGGGACCCTGGCATCGAGACGGAGCTTCCCAGGGTGGTTCCAAGCATTGAGGACGAAGTTGAGGTGTGGGCCCTAGGGCCCGTCTTTTGAGCTGCGTGCAGCTTTTAGTGACTTTTTCCTCGGACGTCCGTTCGGGGCGTGCGAGCAGTCGATGTTGGGTTTTTTTTCAAGGGCATCGCATTGGCACAGTTTTCACGTTGTTATTCCGCACGATGGTGTGGGCCCCACCAGGGTCGTTTGGGCGTTGACGGTGATTTTCCATCTTTATCACCTGGTGACCGTTTTAGAAAAGTGAATACACTATCTTGTGTGATTTTTCGAGAGGATCACAACGGTGTGATCCGTTCGTTGAGTTTTGGGACTGGGCTGCGGGTCCCACGAAGCACCGCTCGTGTGCGGTGCACCGAAACGAACCTTTTTCACCAGATATCTATTGCACTCATGTGAGTAGTGCTTTTGACATGTTTTCCTGAGGGGATCGCAATGGTGCGATGCGCCCGACTTTTTTCGGGGCCGAGGCTCGGGATCATGGGGCGCCGTTCGGGCGTGAGGCGGTGTTGGTGACTTTTCCGTCAGATATCTGTTTGAGGCGAGTGAGTAGTCGACCTCGCGTGTTTTTCCGTGAGGATTACAACGGTGCGATCCGTTTGGTTGTGCAGAGCCTCTTGCAGGATCATGTGAAATGTGGAATGTGATGGTGCCCTGGGGCGGTTCTTCTACTGTGGTTGTAGCGGACCCTTGGCGTGTGATCGCGTGCACTCCTGTGTGAGTGAAGTAATGCTTGAATATATGTGGTTGTCTGTGCCGCAGTCGTTGAGGTGGAAAGGAGGAAACGTTACGTCACGTATTCACGTTGACCTTGGGTGTCATGTTCACGATAGCCCGTGGGCTAGAGACGTGGTATACTATGGGAGTATACAAGGTCACTTGCAGGTACGGGTGGTTTGTACCTAAGACATTCGTGCGCTTGGTTGGGTTTGACTTGGGTCCACACATCCTGTGGTCCCCTTGTGATTTTCGTTTTCTGCTTTGCATACTTTGACCTCTCGCGACGTAGAGGGTCCCTATATGTGTTTGGTTGACCAGCAGGGTGGAGTGTTTCCCCTGGCTCTATGCTCATTTGTTGACCAGCAGGGTTGAGTGGTCTCCCCCTGGTTTCGTTCTCAATGGATCGGTCAGTAACGGTGCTAGTGGCACCCCGTGATGGAACAGGCACTGAACCTCTTTTGGGAGAGTTGTTCTGGAGTTGTCTGGTTGCGTGAAAACCACTCCATGTTCGGTTGGCCAGTGTTATACCCTCCAGTAGAGATGGCCAGAGAAGTTCTGAGTTTTACCTTCCAGCAGGGCTGGGCAGTGGGTTGCTCACAGACTTCTAGGGTTTACCCTCCAGCAGAGACTGGGCAGTGGGTCACCCAATGCACTTAGGGTCTACCTTCCAGCTGAGACTGGGTAGTGGGTCACCAGATTACCTCTTAGGGTCTACCCTCCAGTAGAGACTGGGCAGTGGGTCACCCGACGCACTTAGGGTCTACCCTCCACCTGAGACTGGGCAGTGGGTCACCCGAAGACCTCTTAGGCTCTACCCACCAGTAGGGCTGGGCAGTGGGTCGTCCATCGTCTAATTCCAGGTCTACCCTCCATCATGGCTGGGCAGTGGGTTGCATGTCAACTTATTCCAGGTCTACCCTCCAGCGGGGCTGGGGAGTGGGTCACTTGATGATGTATTAGGGTCTACTCTCCAGCAGGGCTGGGCAGTGAGTCACTCGATATCTGGTTATGGTTTACCCTCCAGCGGGGCTGGGCAGTAGGTCGCCTGATGATGTATTATGGTTTAGCCTCCAGCGGGGCTGGGCAGTGGGTCGTTTGATGATGTATTATGGTTTACCCTCCAGTAGGGCTGGGCAGTGGGTCACCCAATATCTTATTATGGTTTACCCTCCAGCGGGGCTGGGTAGTGGGTCACTCGTTGAGATTCTAGACTCAGTACTTTCTACCAGGCTGTTCTATGGCTTTCCTCCATAATCACTAGAGCGGGGCCCTTGGTTGAATGGGTCGGTGATGGAACAACTTTGACTTTAAGGAGACCTCTCGAATGCAGGGCAGTGACGAGGTGTGGTTTGACTTTCCCTAGAACTCTCAAGTACAAGGGGCACATTCCCCACCAAGATGCATTCTTGTGACGCGATCTAAAACCGTGCGAGAGAGTTAGTGCCACCCAAAGCGGATAGTGTCGAAGCGTGGTGATTGAGCCCCTTGGCATGCTGTTCGGCGCAGACGTGCGGGATGCTGGGCATCGATGGATTTTACCTCTAGGAATGTTGGCTACTCGTTTTCTTGGGCTGAGCTACGGGATGGAGATCCCCTTACAATGTTGTTCGGGCTTCTTGCTGAGGATAAGGATATGTATATACCTTGTTCGAGAACCCACTTCATCGGTTTGGTGACTCTCCATCTAGGAGAGGCGAATACGCGTGGGGTATGCCACGTGCTTTCCGTGTCTAGATTCTCGTGGTTGGATGAGTCTACACTCCTACGATAGGTAGCGAAGACTCAACGAGAAGTTCATCTTCTGACCGTTTCCAGCTCCTTGTGTCTGGACGAGTCTACCTTCTCTCCTCTTGTTGGGTTGAGCTGGACTCTTTACTGCACTCTCTATTGTACTTCTGTTCTACTCCCTGTTCAATCTACTGCTCACCCTTCGGTACCTCCTTTGATTTTCTCTTGAGCCTTCGGGGTATCCTTCTGAGTATTTTTATACTCACCCCTGCTTGGGATTTTCCCACACATGGTGTACCCTTGCAGATGATGGACAGGTGGATTGTGACTTCCTAGGAGCTTAGGATCCTGGGAGCTTGGACCGCGTGCGGTGGTTGTGGCCGGGTTCCAGGTGGGGGACCCGCCAGCTATTTCTATTTTTTTACCTGTTGCCAGGTTGTGGCAATTTTTCTAGTTGGGCGCGTGTTTTTCCCCTTTTTCCCTTTCAGCACTTTACTTGTACTATTTAGAGGTCGATGCACTTTTGGTGGTTTTTATAAAGCAGTTGCACTTTACTCTGCTTGTATTTTCATTTAATCTGCACTTTTGCATTGAGAGGGATGCGTGTGTGTGTACAGGTACTTAGACAAAGGCCTCCCCGAGTTGTTGTGCCTTTGGCGCTGGTCGCCAGCCCCTGGCCAATGGAGGCAGGTGTGGGGTAGTTGCGGCTCAAGCCCGGGTAGGGTCGGGTTGTGACACAACTGACTTTCATACCCAATGCATTGGAGGTTATAACGTTACCACACATCCTGGTATTCAGGAAACCACCCGTCAATTGGTTTATCACGTAACCACCCATCAAATGTCCAAGTACCATTTTAAATTCATAAGAATGAAATCAAATATAAAGGAAAGAAAACAATTACACATTTCAATCACAATATATCAATTAAATATATTGACATAAAAAATCCATTATAAAAACTATTTTCAATACCAAAAAACATAAAAGAGTATGTGGTATTTATTTTCTTTGAAAAACATTACGACTTGTTGAGGAATCCAAAGATCAAATAATACTCACGGTGGCGAAAAAGGTCGTTGTCACCGCTTACATTAAAAGGAACATTATTTTTTGTCGTTTAGTAAAACGCTTTGTAGAAAAAGATTAATTTTGAATGAAATGAATAGTCAAAGGTGTTTATATAGAGTATAAAAGAATGTCATGTATTAGAACAAAATATGCCTCAATGAACGGAGATTGAGACGAAGTCCCTTACCTCATGTCCGACTTGACTCGATCGTTCTTTAATATCCTGAATAATAAAATAAAGTTAATTTATACTTGCTTAAGAACTTTTTTGTGTTTATTATTCCTTTTATATCACTTATTACCATGTTATAAACATTATGTAATCATTTATGTTAATAACTTTCATTTTGTCGATATTTGGCACTTGAGTCGAAAATGAACACCTTATTATACAGGTTGTCCATGTGGTCAATAGTCCATTATATCCAGAATGATATTCATGATTTATATATCATATATATCATATATATATATCAATTATATACATGTATTTATAATAGTACACAACATTTAGAGGTAATAAATGAAATGCATCGTTCATGGAGACGGTAAGCTGTACGTACGCATGAACGCTACTTTCATTTATATTTCTTATTTTAATGGAAATAAAACATAATGAAACAATGTTATATTATAATTCCAGTATAATATCATATATAATATAATTAACAGTATCCTTTATACATCCCACATAAGTCATTAAAGAGTCAAATAACTTTAAGGGGACGGTAGTCCGCACTTTTTCAAATGAGATTATCGTATTTACCCACTATGAAAACCATAAAGGCTTGATATAATTGGGATGTACAGAAGATTAATGAAATAATAAAGAAAATATATATCGTATATAAATACAGTTCCATCATAATGGCCACTATGAGAGGCGATTGGAGATATTTGAACAATTATCGTTTCGTGGGGCATTAGTTTTCCATCCACAGAAACATTATGTTATTCATCCATTAGATGGAGGTGTGTGTAAGTGTAGTTCGAATCCATCTCTTAAAATCATGTGAGTATATTGAGGATATTGGCGTTGTTACAAAATAAAGGAATAAAAAGAGTTTAGGGGTTGGAGAAGTAAACTAAAAGATAACAATTTAAGAGAAACCATTACCTTTAATTAGGGTAACTTCCTTTAGATTGAACCAAAACGACTTCTTTAAGTGCCTTATGCCTATGGTAAGGCTTATAGGGGGTGGATATTGATGTACGAAGATTAATTGGTCTGAGGTTGGACGAGCCAAATGGTTTGATAGGTGTGAGGAATTGGTTAGAAGTGGTCTCATTTTATAAGGGAGAGGAGGGGCTCTTTAAGAATGTGTGAAACTATTATTTTATTATATAATTATATTCGGTTTCTAATTGTCCAATAATCATTAAAGATGAAGATAAGATGACTCATGGTCTAAATAAAATCATTCAATCATAATTTGACATGTTTTGGATATTATTTTCATCCTTATAATCTTATTTATTTAAATGATTTATTAATGATGTGAATACTTCTCCATTATTATGTCATAAATAATTTAATTTATTTTTTGTATAAAAAAATATCATGTAGGAAATATTTTTAGAATTCCAATGAATATTTATAGCCAAAAATAGGACTTATATAACACCATATAAAAATTAATTAATAAAAGATTTTTGTTAATGACAATTTTGTTTTTACATTAAATTAATTAATCTAAATTTTTATTATGACACCCAAGTGGCTCAATGATGTCCCAAAATCGACAAAAAGATGAAAATGGTCTTTAATGACTCAACCAATAAGTTTTGGACAACTTTTAAGGTAATTTTGAATTATTATAATATACTTTTTACCTTGAATTAACCTATTTACCTTTAACCGTGTTAAATAAAAGTCAAAATTTACCATTCGCCAAAAATTATTTTCATCTTATTGAACCAATTTTTATCTCTTGATGACAACCATGTATGTCAGATTTTTTAAATTCAATTCACATAAGTGATAAAATTTCATTTAAATGAAAAAGTCAATTTTTTAACTACCACTAAGTGGTTTCACTATTCATCAAAAATTGAAGTTTTTCAGAAAAATACCAAAAAATCAGCCTAAGCTATATTTGATATTCCGAATTCAAAAATGATGTCTATTTTTTCAAATTCAAAGCAGTGAAGTAGAATTAATTAATTTTAAAATTAATTCCCATTATCAAAAAATAGCGTGTTTTTAAGAAACAATAACGATCAAAAGATTAATACTTTTTTATGTCCAATTTCAAATAGAAATTAATTCCAATGAAAAAAATTGGATTAAATGGTAAAAATATATTTTAATTTAACTTTAAAACCAATTTAAAAGATAATCTAACCATATAAATAAATTATATTAAAAGGCACTTTTGAAATAAAATACAATATTTTTCGCTATTTATTAAAAATGATCTTTATCGGAAAAATTATAAAAAATGTACACAAAGTAAATTTTGTGTCCCCATTATAAAGAAGGATTATATTTGGTCATATAGAATTTATTAAAGTAACCAAAACTATATTTAAATAGGGTTCTCCACTAACAGGTGATAAATCGGCCTTTTAATATAAATTATGCTTAAAATTTGTTTCATTAACATTTTAACCCTCTAACTTTTATTAGATAAATGTAGTAAATTTAACAATAATTTATTATCATATTGTAGTTAGTTTCATTCATTCTCTCAAATACAACATCTTGGAGTTAAATTCCATTTATAATAATCATATTATATTATTAGTGTGCAACTTAAGATTCCAAAGAAACCCGTTGTTGCGTATCGGGTACGCAATTGAACATAGAAAACCTTTTAAAGTAAAATTAATATTTAATTCAAAAATAATAATAAATATGAAATATATATTATTATTCATTTAGTTGGGATGTTACATCTTTCCCCCCTTTTGGAAATTGTGTCATCGCAATTTTTATTCACTTATAAAAAAAGTGGGGGTATTTTTCCCACATAGCATTTTATGTTTCCCACGTTGCCTCTTCAACCATATAGTGTTTCCACAAAACCTTTACCTGGTGAATTACCGAATTCTGTAACACTTTCTCTATATGGTCATAAATCTGTACTGGTTATTCTTCATAAGAGATATTCTCTTCTAATTGAACAACCTCTGGGATTGAAACATGGGATGGATTTGGAATTTACTTTCTCAACATAAAAACATGAAAAACATTGTGTACCTGGGATAAAAATTGAGGTAAAGCCACTCTATACGCAACAGATCCCACTTTCTTTAGAATCTCATATGGTTCAATGATCCTCTGACTCAACATTCCCTTCATAAAAACATGCATCACACTTTTCCATGGAGAAAGTTTGCGAAAGACATGATCACCTACCTCAAAGGAAAGATCCTTCCTCCGGTTATCGACATAAATTTTCTTTGTACTTTGAGCTGTTTTCATGTGCTTCTGAATCAACAGAACTTTTTCAGCCATCTCTTCTACCAATTCTGGTCCCATCAACTTTCTTTCATCTACTTCATCCCAAAAAGCTGGAGTTCGACAATGCTTTCCATATAATGCATCAAATGGAGCCATCTATATACTGGAATGAAAACTATTATTATAAGAAAATTCAACCAATGAAATTGTTGGTCCCAACATCCCTGATAATCCAACAAGAAGGCACATAACATATCCTTCAGTGTCTGAATTTTTCGTTTTGACTTCCCATCTGATTGAGGATGAAAAGCTTTACTAAAATTTAATTCAGTACCGAATGACTTCTGAAGGCCTTTCCAAAAGTTAGAGGTGAACCTGGGATCATGATCAGATACAATAGGGAGAGGAACTCCATGAAACCTGACTATCTCTTTAACATAAACCCTTTCAAGTTGATCTAGAGAAAAATTATCTCGAATAAGAAGGAAATGAGCAGATTTAGTCAATCGATCAACTATAACCTAGATTGCATCATTACCTCGAGATGTCTTTTGTAATCCCAAAACGAATTACAAAGATATATTTTCCCATTTCCACTCTGGCACTGGTAGAGGATGATGAATCCCTTTCGGTAACTGCATCTCTTCTTTATCTTTCTGACAAGTCAAACACTTCATAGTAAAATCAGCAATATCTCTTTTCATTCCATCCCACCAGTAATACCCCCGAAGATATCTGTACATCTTAGTACTACCAAGATGTACTGAAAATAGAGAACTATGAGATTCACATAACAACCCATTCATCAACTGTGAATTAAATGATACACACAATCTCTTCACAAATCTCAAAACACAATCATTATCAATGTCAAATTCAGGAAAATTACCCTTTTGAACCAACTCTACCTTTTCCTGCAACCCACTGTCTTCTTTTTGCGCATGCTTAATTCTGTCTGATAAAGATGATTTCACTGACTCCTAAATCAAAATAGAAGAATTTCCTACAATAAAAACTTCTATGCCAAAGTTCATAAAATCATATAATAAAGGATCTACTTCCATACTTAGAATGATTATTGAAGTATTACTTTTTCGACTCAAAGCATCAGCCACTTTATTTGCTTTTCCGGGATGAAAATGGATCATTAAATCATAATCCTTGATTAATTCCAATTATATTCTCTTTCTCATGTTCAATTATTTCTGAGTGAATATATACTTGAAACTTTTGTGATCAGTATATATTTCACACATCACTCCATACAAATGATTCCTCTAAATTTTTAAAGAAAAAAAAACATCAGTTAATTTCAAATCATGTGTAGGGTAATTTAACTCATGAGGTTTCAATTGACATGAAGCATAAGCAATTACCTGATCATTCTACATTAGGACAAATCCCAATCCTTTCAACGAAGCATCATTGTAGATAACAAATTCACCATTTATGGATGGCAGTGCCAAAACTGGAGCATTCACCAATTTTCTTTTTCAATTCTTTAAAACAATCATCACCTTCTTTTTTCCAGATGAACCTAACTTCTTTTAGAGTTAACATAGTCATTGGACTAGATAACGGTGAAACAATTTCAACAAACCTCTGGTAATAACCTGCCATACCAAGAAAACTATGGATCTCAATTATATTTGGGGGTTTTGGAAAATCTTCAACAACTTTTATTTTACATGGATCAACATTATATATATTTTTTAAAAAATGTGACCAAGGAAAAAAAATTTGTAACAATAACTCACACTTGATGAATTTCCCAAATAGTTTCTTTTCATTTAAGGTTTGCATGAAAACCCTTAAATTACATTCATTTTCTTCCTTACTTTTGGAATAAACAAAAATATCATCATTGAACACAACCACAAACTTATCAAAGAAATCATGGAAAATTCTATTAACAAGATCCATGAATACAGCTGGTGAATTGGATAACTCAAAAGGCATAAATCCAAATTCATAATGACCATATCTAGTATGAAACACAGTCTTTTGAACGTCTTCTTCCTTTAAATTCAACTGATTGTCCCCGACCTCAAGTCAATCATTGAAAAATATTGAGCTCCCTAGAGTTGATCAAAAAAATCATCGATATGAGGCAATGGATACTTATTCTTAACAGTGATGTTATTCAATGATCTACAATCAATGCAAAGTCTCAATGAACCATCTTTCTTTTTAACAAACAAGATAGGAGCACCCCATAGTGATGTGATAGTTTGAATGAAACCTTTATCAAATAACTCATGCAATTTCTTATTTAACTCTAAAAGTTTAATTTGAGGCATTCGATAAGGGGGTTTTGAAATTGGCTTAGCATCAAGAACTAAGTAAATAGTAAATTCAACTTCCTGATCAGGTATAATACCAGGAAACTCATCAGGAAAATCATCAAGGTAATCATTTCACACTTGCACATAATTAATCTGAATAGTTCCTTTATTTTCCTCAATATGTGCAATGTAACATTTATTTCCATCTTTTACTAGTTTCTCAGCTTCCTGATATGTTATCAACAACAAGGGTTCATTTTTGTATACAAACTGAAAATCATTCTGAAAACAAACCTCTTTAGCTCTGCAGTCAATCTTAGCATGATAAAAATAAATCCAATCCATGAACAATATAACATCAAAATCTACTAGTGGAAAAACAATAAGGTTTTCAGTTATATTTTCCACACACAAAGACATGAATGTTATTATGTTTTCCTTTTCTCTGAACATTTCCTCAAAGTTTTTTTACTGTCAGTAATGTATTCCTATCTTGAGATGGAATTCCCAATTTACTAGAAAACTTCTCAGAACTGAAAGAGTGTGTAGACCCTGAATCAAAAAACACATTGGCATAATTTGACCAAACAAACCGTTTACCTGATACTACTTCGTTTGATGGACCAACATCTGCTGAAGTAGTTGCAAAGGATTTCACCACCCTTTTTTGCTTATAGTCCGGCTGCATTCCCTCAGTTGAGTTCTTCACAGGACACTCATTTTCTTAATGACCAATTTCATTACACTTAAAAAATATTACCCATTGTTTTTCATTTCCTACTTGATCATCTTCCTTACAGTTACAAGCAATATGACTTTACTTTCCACTCTGTAAGCACTTTCCAGACATCGATAAACATTCTCCAGGATTGTTTTTACCACACTTCTCACAAGTTGGATATTTAGTTTTCTTACCTCAAGGCTTCTTTGATGAATTCTTCCCCTTTTCCTGCCAACTAGACCTCTTATTCTATTGTTTGTCAAAGAACACTTGATCATCGACAAACTCCATTTCCACCTTCTTCAAACATCGAACAAGTTTTTGATAACTATTGAAATCACAAGAGGCTAATGCTCTTCGATATCGTGGATTTAGTCCTAAGTGAAATTGATTTATCTTACTATCAAGATATCCGATGAAATTTGGTGCATACATTGCCAGTCAAGTGAAAGTTTCTTCATAAGCGGCCACTCGGTCATCCTCCTGCCTCAATTCCAGGAATTGTTATTTCATCATAATATGAACCACCTTAGGAAAATATTTCTCAAGAAACATACCTTTGAATTAATCCCATAAAAGACCATCAATCTCCTCACTATCCCTGATATTTTTCACCATTGACCACCTTTGATCATCTTCACCTTCAAAACGGTAAACAGCAAGACTAACCTTTTGATGTTCTAAACCACCCATGACATCAAAAATCCTCTCCAGTGCATTAATCCACCCTTCAGCTATCACAGGGTTAGATGATCCTCTGAATAATGGTGGATGTTTCTACATGAAGTGATCCACTACTGACATGTTCCTCTACTTTGATCTGGCTAATCTCTTCCATGAATACCACAACCATTTAAAGCCTGAGTGAACTATGCCATCACTGCAACAAACTGTTCAATTCTGATTCCAACCATCTCAGGTTGCTGATTTGGAAGGTTGTATTACTTCTGATGTTTTCCCAACATAGCTTCCATGTCTCCTCTATGGAAAAACATTCTAAACACAAATATATATTAGTAAAAGAAACATGGTAATCTATAAATTCCACTTGATCTCGATATTAACATAAATTTCTTTATGGATATTAATTTAATAATATCATAACTCCAAAAGTTATCTAAAATGACCACTGATACAAACTATATGGATCTGGCCTTAAACCTTACATAATATTGAATTAAATGAATAATTCACATTTAGGATCTTTTTATGTTTAGAGTTTTATATAATTAGGACATAACTATTACATCTCAAAAGATTACAAAGTAGACACTACTACACAGTTTCGATTTTTTTTAAAAAGCATGAACTCTTGAAAAAAAAGAGTCATGTCTAGTTCCATGTTTAAGACAGAATGACATTTCCTTGATCCCATCCATGACCCTTTTCAACATTATGTTCTGTGAAAAACATTTCAAAAGCTTGGGATGAGCATAAAAATCTCAGTAAGGGACACACAAAGAAGAAAAACTGTTAGTTTTTCAAAACAACAAGTAAACCATGAATACTTCAACATAAGTAATAAATTTCACCTTTATGAAGTAGTAAATACTCTTCACTAAATAAAAGATAATTACATACCATTTTGTAACCAAAAGATCACCATAAAGCCCATATAAAGAACACATAACATATAAAGGTAACTTGGGACATAAACATACTTAAATGGAATAACCATACGGTTTCCTTCCACACATATCACTAAATGGAATATCCATACAACTGACTTCCATACCCAATATATTGGATTTTATAACGTAACCACCCATCCTGGTATTCACGGAACCACCCATCCTTTGGTTTCTCATGTAACCACCCGTCAAATTTCCAAGTTTCAATATAAAAGCATAAGAATGAAAAAAAACAAAGAAAAAATTTCCAAATTTAAATCACAATATATCAATTAAATATATAGAAAAAAAGAATCCATTATCAAAACTATTTTTTTACCAAAATACATAAAAGAGTATATGGTATTTAATTTCTTTTAAAAATATTATGGATTATTGAGGAATCCAAAGATAAAATAATACTCGCGGTGGAGGAAAATGACGTTGTCACCGCTTACGTTAAAAGGAACATTTATTTTTATTGTTTAGCAAAACGTTTCAAAGAAAAAGATAGTTTTTTAATGATATGAAAAGTCAAAGGTTTTTATATAGTGTATAAAAGAAAGTCATGTATTAGAACAAAATATGCCTCAATGAAAGGGGATTGAAACGAAGTCCCTTACCTCGTGGCCAACATGACTCGATCATTATTTAATATCGTGAATAATAAACTAAAGTTAATTTCTAATTTCTTAATAACCTTTTTCATGTTTATTATTCCTTTTATGTCACTTATTACCATGTTATAAACATTATGTAATCATTTAAGTTAATAACTTTCGTTTTTTCGATATTTGGCACTTGAGTCAAAAATGAACACCTTATATTTACAAGTTGTACATGTGGTCAATATTCTATTATATCGAAAATGATATTAATGATTTATATATCATATATATAATATATATCATATATATAAATGTATTTATAATAGTATATAACATTTAGAGGTATGAAATGAAATGCACCGTTCATGGAGACGGTAAGCCGTACGTACACATGAACGCTACTTTCATTTATATTTCTTATTTTAATGGAAATAAAACATAATAAAAAATAGGTATATTATAATTCCAGTATAATATAATATATAATATCATTGACACTATCATCTATACATCCCACATATGGCATTAATGAGTAACATCACATTAATGGGGCAGTAGTCCACACTTCCTCAAATGAGATTATTGTATTTACCCACTATGGAAACCATAAAGGATTGATATAATTGGGAAGTAAAGAAGTATAATGAAATCACAAATATAATATATATCATATATAAACACATTTCCATCATAATGTCCACCATGAGAGGCGGTTGAAGATATTTGAACAATCATCGTTTCGTGAGGCGTTATTTTGCAATCTACAGAAACATTTTGTTCTTCATCCAATTGATGGAGTTGTGTGTAAGTGTAGTTAGAATCATTATCATAACAACATCCTAGTATATTGAGGATACTGTTGTTGTTACAAAAAAAGGAATAAAAAGAGTTTAGGGGTTAGAGAAGTAAAATAAAAGATAACAATTTAAGAAAATCTATTACCTTTAATTTGGGTAACTTCCTTTAGATTAAACCAAAAGGACTTCTTTAAGTGCCTCCTGACTAAGGTAAGGCTTCTATGGGGAGGATAGGGATGTTGGGAGCTTAATTGAATAGAGTATGGACGATCCAATTGGCTTGAGAGGTCTGAGTAATTGGTTAGAAGTGGTCTCCTTTTATAAGGGAGAGGAGGGGCTCTTTATGAATGTGTGAAACTATTAGTTTATTATATAATTATATTCGATTTCTAATGGTCCAAAAATCATTAAATATGAAGATAATATGACTCATTGTTGAAATAAAATCATCCAATCATAATTTGACATGTTGTGGATATTATGTTAATCATTATAATCTTATTTATTTAAATGATTTATTAATGAGATGAATACTACATCATTATTATGTCATAAATAATTTAATTTATTTTTTTTCTAATAATAAAAAAAGTCTATCATGTAGGAAATCTTTATATAATTCCAATGAATATTTATAGTAGAAAATATGATTATATAACACCATATAAAAATTAATTACTAAAAGATTTTTGTTATTGTCAATTTTGTCATTACATTAAATTAATTAATCTAAATAGTCATTATCACACCCATGTGTCTCAATTTGGTCTCAAAATCGACCCGAAGATGCCCATGGTCGTTGATGACACAACCAATAAGGTTTTCAAAAGTTATAAGGTAATTTTGAATTATTATAATATTCTTTTTACCTTGAATTAATCTATTTATATTTAATTGCGTTAAATAAAAGTCAAAAGTTACTATTCACCAAAAATTATTTTCATCTTAATGAACCACATTTTACTTCTTGATGACAATCATGTGTGTCATATTTTTGAAATTAAATTCAAAAAAGCAGTAAAATTTCATTTAAATGAAAAATTCAGTTTTTTTAACTACCACTAAGTGGTTTCACTATTCATAAAAAATTGATGTTTTTCAAAAAAATACCAAAAAATCTGCCTAAGCTATATTTGATATTCAGAATTCAAAAATGATGTCTATTTTTCCAAATTAAAAACATATAAGTGGCATTAATTAATTTTAAAATTAATTCCCGTTATCAAAACAAATAGCGTGTTTTTGAGAAACAATAACTATCAAAAGATTGATATTTGTTTATGTCCAATTTCAAAGTGAAATTAATTTCAATGACCATCATTAGATTAAATGGAAAAAATATATTTTAATTTTAATTTAAAACTTATTAAAAAGATAATCTACCAATATAAATAAATTATATTAAAAGGAAATTTTTAAATAAAATACAATATTTTTCACTATTTATTAAAAATGAACTTTATCGTAAAAATTCCAAAGATTTACACAAACTAATTTTTGATTTCCCCATTCTAAAGAAGGATTTCATTTGGTAATATAGAGTGTATTAAATTACCTAAAACTATATTTAAAGAGGGTTCTCCACTAACAAGCGATAAATCTCCCTTTTAATATAAATTATGCTTAAAATTAGTTTCATTCACATTTTAAGCCTCTAACTTTTATTAGATAAAAGTCAATACATTTAACAAACATGTATAATCATATTGTAGTTAGTTTAGTTACATCCCTCTAATACAAAGGCTAGGAGTTAACTACCATTTAAAATAATAGTATTAAATTATTAGTGTGCAATGTATGATTCCAATGAAACCCGTTGTTGCGTATCGGGAATGCTATCGAACATAGAAACCCTTTTAAAGTGAAATTACTATTTGATTCAAAAATATTAATAAATATTAAATATTTCTTATTCTTTATTTACTTGGGATGTTACACTTTTAATCTGGGGATAAAATATTTTTTTTCCATTCATTGTAAAAAATTATTAATTTGAAAAAATTAAATAATTTTAATTATTATCTTTCTAAATACATAATTCTACTTAAAATATTCAATTTATATATGTTTTAGAAATACATTTTAAAATAATCACACAAAATGTGATGAAATACTGTTTTATGAAAAATACAATTTTACGTCTAAAAGTATTTTATATGTGGATAAAGTATAATATTGAAAAATGGTATAATTTTAATTATTTATATAAAAATAAAATAATAAATTTTTTTTAAAAAATTAATCTATTGGGGGTTTTTATATTAATATAAAATAAAATATAGTTTTTAAATATCAGTATTCTATTTACCCAAAATCATCCTTTTTATAATATCTCCATAAATTCAACCTAATATAATTTTGATATGATGATTTAAAAACGGTATAATTTTTATGAAATTAAATATCTAAAATTTGTAGAAACTAATTATAATATCCACCCAAATAATTCTATAAAAATCATTTTTGGATGGAATCGTAATTTCAATGCATAAATGATGCTATTGAAAATTGAGTAATTTATTATTATTTAATAATCAATATATGTTATTTAATTTAAAACATTATACATATATTTCATAACATTTTTGATCCTATTAATACCTACTAATCCAATGGCTATGTGAAATCTAACACATTAAATAATAATAATTTAATATTATATCGCACTTCGTTAAAACATTATTTTCCATGTAATGCTAGATATTAAAGATATTAAATTTATTTTAGAATAAATATATCATAAAATCCAAAATAGTTCTATTATAACCCCTTATAATAATTACACCCTAAAATTCCCTCAGTCTGGTACATACAACTAAGGATATGTCTTCCTCATGACATTCTCACGTTTCCACATAGCTTACTCAAATTTATGGTTTCACTATAAAGTCTTGACCTGGTGACTGGTCTTGATTCATAAAACATTCTCTCCATAATCCAGAATATCTACTAGGTTTTCAATAATATAGATGTTTCTATAATTGTAGGACCTATGAGTTCATTAATTGTGACGAAGGAGTTATTCACTTCCTTAGGAGAGATACATGTAAGACTTCATGAACTTGAGAGAGATTCAGTGGAAGTTCCAACCAATAAGGTTATATCCAGATATAATTGATAATTTGGACGTGATTGATATATACATGGATTAATTATCCCTTATTTTCAATTATCATAACATCATTCCGTTGAGATATTCATTGGAATACATCTTGACAAACTTTTAACTCTTTATCTATATGATGATTTTCAATATAAATTTTATGTCGGATCTGAGATGTATTTATGCATTGACTAATGGTTATGAAAATATCTGTTATTTCCCCAGGTATGTTTGATACCAATAGAATTTTATCTCCAAATTATTTCCCAATAAATATAGTTCTACAATTATTACCGTAGAGGGAATAATAAAGATCCAAATGAATGATTTAATAAAAGTTGTTTCTATAATAAAATTAATCAAAAGGCAGATGTTGATATTAATGACCTTTTAAATCATGAAAGAAAAATTTCAAAATTTCTTATATATTTTTACTTGTCCTCTTAGAATGAACATATTTCTGAGGATGGTGAGTAGTTTTGAATGTAAAATATATATCCATATCCAACCGGAGACTTCTTCAGAACATCGAAGTAAACATAAAATATTGATTAGATATAAATAAGAGTGGAACTCCTTTAAATATTACCACTTTTTTATATTTATCAAGATTTAAATATTATATAATTTTAAATAAAATTCACTTATTTCATGAATAGATCAACTAAAATCCAATCAATATTTTTCACTTTAGTTCTGTGTGTGTGTTTGATGATGAAATCCATAGTAATTTTTTCTATTTATATTCTGGTATGGGTAATGGTTGTTGATGTGGAATTTATTCCATGTATTTTTTTACATTATTTTTATTTTATATTTTATATATTAAAATTTGAAATTATTATTAAAATTGTGAATTTTAATTTATCTTCATTTTAAAAAAAGGTTTCTAAATTGATGTAAATTTAAGAGATTATGTTTATTTTCTATTGGTAATTAGAATGTGTATTTGATTATTCTTTTGTGATATAGGAATTAAATATATATTACTTTGACGTTTATATTAACCTATTTATTAAATTATATAATGTCAATTAAATGTTTCATATATCATGTTTTAAATAATTTATGAACATGTAATTTTAGGCCACAATTTATTTTGTAATATTTATCAGTTCTTATTTTTTAAAATTTAATAAATAATTAAATAAAATAAATTTAAATTAAATTATAATATATATATATATATTTAATCTTGTAATATTTATTATGATGTAATGGTTTGTGTGATTGATATGTGTATAATTTTTATTCAGAGGCATTTGACTACATTCCTCCCAGATTGACAATGTGTGACAGGTCAAGTGATTAGAATTTTTTTTATGAAAAGAGAACATGATTTCTTTCATCAACCATGCCAATGATGGGTGGATAGTCTGGTGAAATTTATAAAATTAAATAATCAAATTCATTAAGAGAAGAAACAATTCTGAATTGTTAGGTAGTCAATTGATAGAATGAATTTTGGGAGCAACCGTAAGAATTTTTTTGTGGTTGATATGTGTATAATTGTTTTTCGAAGGAATCCAATAGCATGGCTACCGAATCGACCATGCATGAAAAGTCAAGTGATTGGAATGTTTTAAAATATAATAGACAATGAATTATTTCATTAACCATGATTGTGAAGGGTGGATAGTCTATTGAAATTTATAAAATTAAATAATCTAATGCATGAAGAGGAGAAACTAGTCCCAAGGATTAGGTAGTAAATTAACCAAATTAATTTCAGAGAAACCATAAGTATATGTGGGAGAATTATCCTAGAAAATTAATAATTGAAATAAGTGATGTATTCCCTAACTCAATCGAACAAAATACTTGCATCAAAAGTAAAGAGGATATGTTGAATTTCAACCGACCAAAACCCTGGAATCCATATTATCACATATTTTCTTTCATGCTAGTCAATATTACCATAAATCAAATCATTATTGAATGAAAACAATTGGATGAAGATTTAGGAGAAATTTATTAGATGTGATTCGAGATAAAAGGGATTTCCTATCATTATTTTTAATACTAGTTCTGAGAACATTCCCCCAATATTTACATTCATATTATCTTGATTACGAAACTGATCATGTATTTAGTTTTGAGTAAAGAGTATGATACGAGTTAGTGTTGAATGTGATTTTCCCTTATGAGTTATTGAACAGAAGTCAATTGTCAATCCCCAGACCGATTCACACCAAAATAGAATATTGATGAAATCAATTATGCCTCTATAGATTTGATTCTATATAAAGTTAGTTATAATATAAAAACCATGATTAATATTGGTTTAAGGTTGATCACTATTTTTTTTTGTGCGCGTATAATTTTTTATTGCATTGGTGGCATTGATAATCCCTAATCCATGTGCTGTGAAGCTGAAGAGAGTTGAATTTAAGGTGTTTGGTTATATCCCCATGAGAATTTTTTTAAACTGAGGAGGGTGATTGGATCCTAGGCTCAACATAAGGAGGGAGATGGCGTTGAGTAGTTCATTTAGTTGAGGAAACATCCGAGTTTTAGTTAAAGGCTGGAAAATGATAAACATCATTCAAAGAGGGATTCTATATTCTAACGGATTATTTGAAATAGTCTAACCAAGAATCAACAACATATAAGGGTATTCATTTGGATATAGATTCATTATTCTATCACTTCAATAGTTTATACTAGTGTTATCTAATAAGTGTTATGATAAAATGGACCTACGAAAGTTCGTTCATGCATTCTCAAATGTTACGTCAATGTACTTCATGTAAAAACCGAGGAACTTCTAGAAGTTTAATGAGTAATCCATGAAAGATAAATAATACTAGGAACATCTCTAGGATCATTTTTCTTAATGATATAATGGAACACATGTGGGGTTTTCTAGATTATATAAATGATTTAATCATGTCTTGTGAAGGTAATATTGATTGGTCAATGAATGTAACATGGTTTTCAATGGTGGATTTCAAATTAATTAACTTTAATTTGTATACTGATAATTATTGTATAATATATTTAGAGGCATATTTTCACTAATTAGAAATTTATAAGGATAACACACATTATATCAATAAATGGAGATGATTTAGGAGCTTGATATGAAGATATTTTCTTGACAGTCCATGGTGGTGAAATTACTACTAACATCTTCCATGAATATGAAAAGTGGATATTACTCATTGTATGTGATCCTTATTGGATATTTATTTTAGAGTATGAAACTAGAAGGTTTGAATGGAGATATATTTTTGAGTTTTCATTCCATTAATTTCATAATTCAAATTCAATCTAGATTATTGAACGTTGATTTTTAATCATTATTTTATGTTGAATCCTTTTTTAAATTTTTATGTTTTTTTATTCCATTCTAAAAAAATCACATCCTTTGTTAGAGTGTTTCTATCACTTAATACATCTGTAAGTTCACATCATGTCTTATTTTGATTTTTAACCTCTTTGTTTAAATTTATCAATCCCCAATTTATGATTATGAGTAAAGAGAGTGCTAAATATGAAATTATTCATGGAAATCACAAGGTAATTTGATCGACAAAATTGAGAATGATATTTATAGATGATATATTGTTTGATGATCTAAATTTCAAAAACATAATGAAATAATTTTTTTGATATTTCAATTTACGTGTTTAGAGGGTTATAATTGTGAATATCTTTTCAAGAAAATGAATAGGGGTTGATCCATGAGAATAACTATTACTAGTCACCAGTATTTCAATATTATTATTTAATCTACCTATAAAATGTATCCGATTCAGTTAAAATATAAATCATAAAACATTTATCATTTATTCATATAAATTATGACAAAAAAATAAAAAATTACATGTATTTAATAAAATTTAGGATAGTATTAAACTCTTAAGAGGTAGTCTCATTGGAGGAAACATCGTGATTTTTTATATTGTTGAACATAGGGGAAATTTGATCTTAGTTTTAAAAACATATAAATAAAAATAATCACATTAATTTGAACCATTATTCGGGAGAATTCCATGGAGTTTTTAAAATGATAACAAAATCATAATGTACCTGAAAAAAATTAAAATTTTTGTTAAAAAAATTAGACTATTGCTTTTATATTTACATAAATACAGGTAAAGGGGATACATTACCAATAAAGGAATGAAACACTCAATACAGGAAATTATAAAAATATAAAAAAAATTCTTTGATATTGAAAATTTAAATAAAAATTAATTTTCGATCCAATGTCACTAAAACTAAATTTATTGAAAAAAAAATAAAGTAAAACAATGAAAATATGGATCAATTTAGAACCTTAAAGGATATTGATTCTCTTAGATTTTTAATCCATTAAAATATTTAGTATACCATGAGATATCCCATGGAATTAAATTAATATAAATCATAATTCACCACTTTCCTAAATTTCAATAGATGTTGTGTTAAGACCCCCAAAAGCACATACAAGAATTTCATATATTATGTTGATGAGGAGTGTTTATTATACATCCAAAAATATTTTCATAGATAAAGACTTCCTAGATTTTACAACTTCTACTCTTAAGAAGGATATTTAGAAAACATGTAGTTGAAAGGGGAGAGTCTCCATGAGTACTGGAAGAGATTTAAGAAAATATGTTAACATTTTCATCATCACTAAATTTCCTATCATCTATTAATTTATTTTTTCTATTTGGGATTATTCTTAATGTATTGAAGTATTATATATTAGGGCCCAAAATTCAAAACATTTTTATAATATTTTATCAATTCATATCAAACCTACCATGAATGTATCTACACCCAATTCTTACCATTTCCAAATTTAAAGTCATTTTTGTTGTTTCACAAATATGATGAGACATATGTTATCTAACTTTGTTGCTTCACAAACACAACTAGAACAAATTTTTCCTATTCATATACATAGTGTAATTTGTTTTTCTCAAGATTATTTCAATGATAAATTTAACCAAATTAATGATACTTTTGAATCCTAAAATATAATCTTCCATATAAATCATTTTTATAATATCCAAAATAGTCAATTTTCCAACCAGAAAAATTAACCTAATCCCTTAAAACTCTACTAAGATTTCAATGAAGTATATAATTACAAAAATAATAATACTATTTTATAACATAATCAACTAAATAGGTCTTTATATCTTCAAAATAATAATGAATATCATAGGTTCAATTAGGATTATTTTAGTAATCAATTTGAAATAAATTTCTCATGTTTTAAAAATCAAGGGGGGTGATCTATTTGAAATCCACATCCAACTGAAATTTATGAAAAATAATATTTAAATATCTATGAAATAGTTATTAAATAGAAATCAAAATATCAAAAAAAACAAGTGATGTTACAAAATATAGTAACTCTAATGTGTCCAATGAAAACTAAAATTAGTTGTCTAAATTTGTATGAATATAGTATTCATCCATCACAAGATGAAGATAAACCAAGGAAAATATAGAAATTCAGTTCCATAATTCTAGTAAGTTGAAAAATAATTCATAACCCACAATTTAAACCCAATGAACATGAACCTAGAAAGGAGATGTACACTTTTAAAATAAATGGGAAATGACATGATGTAGTTGGAAAACCAAAAGTTAAACCTGTTTTTGAATATTATAAAATTTATCCTTCTTTCCTCAAGCCTATAGAGTAAGAAAATAAATAAATACAATGACATAATTATTATAATAAATTTTTTTAAATTTCATTAATTTTTTGTTTTTAAAAAATGGAAGAACAATTTTTTGATGATGTAAAAACATACAAGGAACCATTGATTTAACCTCCTAAAACCTCTTATCAATAATAACATTGAATATAAAATGTTTATGGAAGTTACAGAAACATTTTGAAAATTTTAGGTCAATATTATCATGTTAGATTCTATAAAAAAATCCATAAATATGAAAAAATTTATTAAGAAAATGATTACTCACAAAAGGAAGTTTATGGGAGGTGAGAAAGTCAACATTGGGAAGAATGATTCCTCTATGATCCAAAATTCGTTGAATATTAAGTTAAAGGACATAGTCATGCTTTCTATTCCTTATGTTATTAGAGAACATTAATTTTTGGTTGATATGTTAGATATATGATCCTCTAAAATGGTAATTCTCATTCTTCATTTTCATTTATATAGGATTGAGAAATAAAGAAGTGGGGAATAGTAAAACATTAGGATAATAGAATTTTTGATAATATAGTTTTATTGATAAGGGATTTTTTGGTAATGGTAAATGATATTGATTTCCATTTTAAATTTTATTTTTTATATATGTTTGATGGTGTATTTAGCATATATTCACCCTTAATTCTAGGTAGACAATTTTCAAAAACAATGAAGCCTATAATAAATTTTCACAAAGTAACTTTTTCATTTGAGGATTGAGGAAAGATCATTAATTTTAATATCATTGAATATATAAAACACCCTTTAATAGATAATTCTACATAATAAGTTAACAAGATTGAAGGTTTTTCTATGATTTTTTTCAATATTTTATTTAAAATACAAATCTTATTAATTCATTAGTAAATGAAAATTTTATTGATCACTAGTATTTTGAAACTAAAATTCATAAAAACTATAATGATTAATAAACTAATTATATTTTTAAATAATATTTCAATATTTGTAATTTTTTTGAAAAAATGTGGTGAAAACTCTAATAACTGTTCCAAAAATATCGTTTAGTTAGATGAAAAAACTTCTAAATATTTTGAAACAATTATTCTTAATATGAATTTTAATATTTTAAATGAAGTGGAATTTAAATTAATAAATCTGGTTCAAAATATTCTATAAACAATGATTTTTTAGATAATGATTATTTTGTTGATATTAATTTTTATTAATCCAATATTTAACAGTTGAAAACTACTCAATATGATTATAGAGATTTACCTCATGATTTTCAATTTAATATAAAATTTCATTATTAGTTGAAACATATTATCCATCTAAAAAAAGTTATGCTACTAGTATAGTGTTTTGTAATTTTGATTTATTAGATAATAATTTAAAGGCTAGAAAGGTAGTCACTCAAATAAAAAATACCAGTTTTCTGAAAGGAAAAACCCAGCTACACATGAAAGAAGGCCATGAAAAAACATTTAATGTATTCCTACATAGTAAATGAACAATAATTTTATGTCATAGTTTCTATTAGGTTTTACCCCAAATAGGAGAACCAGCTCTTAGAGGTCATTTGGGAGAATGGGTAGGCCATTTTCTAGTTTTTAGATGAATTGATAGGTATTATTTATTTAGTGTGTATGCTCATGATATTTCTAGAGGAAAATACCATACATGTATGCCAATTCCCGAGGTTGTTGAATCATACCCATCTCAATGTTTCTAAAAAAGATGTGACTACCTTATTAGATTTTAGTATAATTTAAACTATTCTTGATATCGAATTTGAAATTCCATCCCATATTGTTTCTAAAAGGGTGTTTCTTAGATGTTAAAAAAGAATTTAAATAATTAGATCTATCTAGTTTTTCCAATAAGGGGAGTGTATTAATTGATTATAGGAAGATGAATGTAGTGACTTGGAAGGACTATATTCCTATTCTGTTTCTTGATAATGTCCTTGAAATGATAGCTGTTCAATCCCATTATTACTTTATAGATTATTCTTATAGATATTTTTGGATTCATATTCCACTAGATGACAAGGATAAAAAACATTTACATAGCCTCATGGTACCCATTTTTATTGTATAATACCATTTGGGCAATGCAATTCCACTTCCACCTTCCAAAGATACATTGATAGTATTTTATAGAAATCTGTTATGGAATATATAGAGGTTTTTCTAGATGATTTTATATTTTATAGTCTATCTTTTAAGAGTATACATAATAGTTAAAGAGATTTGATTATGATCTACAAAAAATAACATTGTTTTGAACTATGAAACAAGCTATTTTATAGTTAATATTGGATTTTTCTTGGTTATTAAGTGTCTACAAATAGACTTTTATTGAAAATCCTAAGGAGGATATTTTATCTTTATTTTATTTTCTAAATAATATTAAGGATATTAAATATTCTCTTGGATATGTTGGATTCTATAGGGGGTTTATAAATGTATTTAGTTAAATTTCTTTTACTTTAACAAGACTAATACAAAAATATTATCCTTTTTCATTTGATATGAAGTGTAAATAATATTTTAATGTATTCAAATATATTAATGTATCCCCACATGTATTTCAAGAACTGTATTTGGAATATCCTTTTGAATTTAAGACTGATGATTTATAATTCTGTTTTGGAACTGTTCTTGGGAGAATATTTAAAAATACCATATTTCATATCATATTTATCTAAGACTCTATATGATTACCAATAAAATTAAAAATCAATAATGAATTAATTTTTATCCATTGTGTTTGACCGTAATAGGTTTTATGCTACATTTTGGCATGTAAGGTAGTCGTTGTTATTGACCATTAATCTATATGAAATTTTATGAAGAATCATATGAGTAAAAAAATGTTGGGATGGAGGATCTAGTTTATTAATAGTTTTACTGAGATATCGAAGATAAGAAATGAATTGATAACAATGTGGATAATCATTTGAGTAGGAATGATACATATTTTTTGAGATTTTTTTTATTTCGAACCCATTAGTGTGTCATCGCGTAAGGATAGATAATATTATGTTGTGGTATATAAGAGACACAAGTTTTCAGAAAATGTGAATTTCTTATCCACTTATGTTATCAGCCAATGTAAAAAAACTGGTTGAGAAATTGATTTTTGGGTCCAAGAAATATTTTTGGGATAATCTTTACCCATGTAATTTATAAAATGATCAGATTATTATGAAAAATATCCTAAATTATGGAATTTATTCATTGTTGCATTGCTTCCACATATTGATCAATATAGGTCACTTTTTTATAAAGAGAACAACAAATAATTTATTGGATTTAGGGTTATTATAACCTTTAATTTTTACCAATTGTCATGATTTTTGTAGGAATTGAAACAATTTTAAATTCTCTGTAATCATTTTTTGATTACATGATATAACATAATAACCATTATTGTTTTGTGATGTATTTACTGATTATGGGATGGATATTATATGCATTTTCCCAATTCGTTTAAATACAATTACATTCTTCTTACTATATGTAGTGTGTCTATATAGATCAAATCTTTACAAACTAGAGCTGATGATTCTAGATTGGTGTCCTCATTTTTTAGAGTAATATATTTTTTATATTTGGAATGAAAAGGCTTATTAATATTGACTAAGACACTCATTTATATAATAATTCATTGAATATTTTAAAAAATTTATACAGTGTTAATCATAGAGTGTATACACCCTATCATTCTAAAACAATTGGGATGGATTATGTTTAAAATAGAGAAATAACAAATTTTCATGACAAAAAAGTAAACCCGAACATGGAGGATTACATTTAAAGGCTTGACGATTCTTTTTAGGAATATTTTATAGTCTATAAAAACCTATAGGGATGTTACCCAATAGTATTTCCAATGGTAATGCCTTTCAAATACCCTAGAATTTATAACATAGATCCTTTTGGGAAGTTAAGTAATTTAATATGAATCATTTTGAAGAACAAAATATTAGGAACATATGTTTATCTGAATTAGAAGAAGTAAAAAAATCTTATAAAAATATAATGATTTTAAAGATATAATAGGATTTTGATGAAAATTGATACTTGAAAATTAATTTTATATTAGATATAAAGTTAATTTTTATAACTCTAGTATTAATATATTCACAGGATAATTTCATTCCACATGGGATGATCATTTTATTGTGATTCATGTTATTCAATTTGGTGATATGTAGATTAGAGATCTAAAGAATAGTTATCATTTTAATATAGAAGGACATGGACATAAGATTATTCAAGAAGAGACCAAGGAACCTATACGTGAGGATATACTTCCATTTAAAATTGAAACCCCTGAGTTTTATATGAATCATCTTACCTTTCTTTTTTTATTCTATATAATGAGTATGGTGGAGAAAATAACCATTTTTAGCATTATGTTTTCTTTTTTGATTCATTGTTTTTATATGCAGTGAATAAATAAATATTACATTAATACTATATATTATTTTGGTTACCAAGAGGATTCAATAGGGGTTATTCTACACTTCATCATTATATTTAAAAAGATACATTTCAATATTTATTGATCAGGATAAACTATATATTAAAGATATTTGAATCAATCTACCCTATATTTCTATACTCTGGTTGTTTTATTGAGAAGTATGTAGTGGTGTGGTTGATTAAGTGGTAAATGTGGATAAGTTGTATTGATTTTAATATTGTTTTGGTGGTGTGATTAGTTGGTTAGATCTATAGCATAAAGAAACATTTTTTTTAACATCACTCCATGGTTCAAATGAGTTGTAAATAGAGTAGAATGGATAAAACCTCCAATTTCACTACCACTAGTTATTTTATTTCATGATTATTAATTTTTGGAACCTCACTTTGATTTTTTAATCTTTTATATGTTGTAACTTATAACCCAAGAGTATCATTTCTTAATTAAATGTAGTTTACACATGTTTTTATTTAAAGGAAATATATAGATTTTTCTTTCATAGAAGTAAATGTTTTAGCATATTCATTTTTATTACCCTAGTTAATTATATTGTGTTTTTGAAGGTTTTTTTCTTGTTTTTTAAGGTATTTTAAGGAATTAAAATTGATGTTCTTATTCCTAAAATCCTTTTTAGTCACTATCTTATCTTATGTTATCAAAGTGTTTTGCAACTATGTAAATATATTCTCTTTTATGATTCATTTTAAAATCATTTTTTACATTCCATATATACATGTTGTATTCTAGAAAATGTTTTTCTATTCTATATTATTTTGTGTAGTTTTTAGTAAGGAGATTTTTTTGCATGTTTTGAAATTTTTTTGTTTAATTTATTTTTATAGAAATGTTTTATTAAGATTTCATATTACACCTTTGACAACAATTTCTCAGTTTCATTTTTCAAAATAGGTATGAGTGAAACAATTTTTATTTTTCTTCCTCTTAGAAATATAACATTTTGGAAAATGTTGAGTTTTAACTGTGGAGGGGTGGGGATTTTATATGTTGAACTATTTTTCAATGTAACCCATCAAAAATACCTTAAATATTTTCATAAATTTTTATTTTATATGGGTCTCTTTGGAATTTTATGTGGTTCAAAATACTTCTTAAAATATGAAATATGTTTATCCAACATTGAATATATTTACATTTATAATTAATGGGATTGATTATGTAAATTACTTTTATTTCCCTGTTAGAATCATTAATTTTTTATCATGTTTGGGAAAATATTACACATTTATCATTTAGTTTAAATTTATTTGACTTTAATTTGAACTTATAAGATATTTATTTTAATGTTCTATGAAACAAATCCTTATCCAAGTTGAAATTTAATTCCTTAATATTTATTCATATAATCTTTCAACCACTAGATGAGTTAATTATAGTACCTTCATATTTATTTTATTCTCACTCGTATATTATTATGTCTAATTATTCTTTTCTATTAATTTACATGTGTCTATTCACATAGAGATAAATAAATGTTTGTAAGATCCATATTTATTCATATTTTTGTTGGTTTAATTGAAGTACA
The DNA here is from genome assembly GCA_963277665.1 of Viscum album. Lineage (NCBI taxonomy): Eukaryota > Viridiplantae > Streptophyta > Magnoliopsida > Santalales > Viscaceae > Viscum > Viscum album. The sequence continues at coordinate 1,889,497,861 of OY728152.1, forward strand.
AAATAATAAAAATTCAATCATATTTTTTAAAAAATAACAACTATTAAAGAACGAATATTTTTCTTTAAGAGGAAACTGATTTTTTTACACAATATAAAATCCATTGGGGGAAATAATTTTTAAGATCGAATATTTGTGGAACTATAATTTTTTAGTTAGGATAATAATTTTTTTCCACTATTTTTATGTGACTATTTCTGGATATGAAAAGTTTTATTGTGGGGGATTTTGATCTGCCCTTAATTTTATTTCTTGTTTAACTTTGTTTTCATTTTATATTTCATGTTTTAAATTAATAAATTAGTAATTTAATAGTTATTTATATTTTTTGGTAATATTATATTATATGTTGTAATTTTTTTAGCAAATTGTAATGATTATGATTATTTTATATTCAAAATTTGAGTTTATATTTGATTAATTTTTGTTTTATTTAAATTATATATATAATCTTTTGTTTTTTATTTAAATATATTAATTAATTAATTTATGATTAATATAATTTTTAATATACCATGTTTTAAATTATTTAATAATTTTTAGTTTTACTTTACAATTTTTTGGTAATATTTTTAAGTACGTAGTTTTATTAATTAATTAATCAATTAATTAATATAATTTAAATTATATTATAAACATTACATAATTATTTTAATTTTTAAAATTTTATTATGATGTTTTGTTTTGTGTGTTTTATAGGTGTACAATTTTTTTTCAAAGACATTAGATTTAATTCATATTGAATCATCCACGAATGATAGGTCAAGTGATTATTTTTTAAAGCCAATTTGTAGTTCTTGTGAATATTTCTCAGTCTACTGAATTTTAGAAAAGTAAACAATATATCACACGAAATTATGTGATCATACATTGGGGTCTAGTAAAAATCAAATATTTTTTAGTTTGGGCGAATCCACAACTATCTATAGGATAATTGGCCAAGAAATTTTGTAAGGAAAATAAGTGGCCATGTGCCCCAACTCAATCGACCATGGAAGTGTTGGGAGGGTGATAAAACCTAATGGAAAGTGTCTATGATGAAATAAAATTAGCCAAAAACATGGTATCAAACTAAATATATGTGTGCATGGTCTCTCATGATTCCTAACACAAATTAAATCATCTAGGAATAAAAATAATAATATTGGAGGATGATTTTGGAGAAATCTATTGGTCGCGATTTTGGATGAAGGATATCCCATCACACCAAGATTGATACTTATGTCTATTGAGATCCATAAAAATTTACAATTATAATATAATTATTCTGAAATAGTCTTGGATTTCGGTTTGAGTGAAGGGGATTCTTCATGTTGGTGTTGAATAATCTTCTACTTTCTGTGCTGTTGAATAAATATCAATCGATAAACCTAGGATTGACCATCACCAAACATGAAGATGGATTAAACTAATTATTCCATTTAATATTTTTTATTGTATAATATAATTTTGGATATAAAAAATTTATAAAATATGGTTAATGGTTGATTGAGATTTATTCATCTCAATCATTTCTAAATTTTGATGATAGTGTGGAATTTAATAATCTGCAATCCACGAGCTGCGAGGTTAAAGAGAGATACATGTAATGTGTTTAGTGATATTCCCCTAAGTTGTTTCTATAGAATATGATGATGATTGGAACCTTTTCTCAATGCATGGAGGTTGATGTAATGATTTGAGACCAATTTTTTTGAACCATCCTAGTTTGAGATGAAGACCATGAAAATATTGGATATCAATCGAAGAGGGCTTCTGCATTTTATATTATTATTCTAATGAGTCCAAAAAAATTAAATTCATATAAAGGAATTCATTTATCCACATATTGACAATTATAGTGCTTCCTTAGGTCACATTATCGTAATAACAAAGGCATCAAGATAAATGGGACTTATGTAAATGTCATTCTTCCACACTTAAAAGTTTCATCAAGGCACTTCAAGTAAAAATTGGGGATCCTCATGAAGTTTTTAAAAAAATACAAGAGGTTGAGACAATTCAAAAACATTTCTAGGATTATTATACATAGTGATGTAATAGAAACAACATGGGTCTATCATTTTCAGTTACTCACATCATGTGAATGTGATTGCTATCAGTGAAAGCATGTCACACGGTGTCTTATGAGTGGTTTTCAAATCTGTTAACATTGATATATAGCCCAAGATTTTTTTATGTTATATTTAGAGATATATATTGAAAATATTATGCCTAAATAATGATAACATGGCTCATATAAAAAAATAGGGTTGATTTTGGATATGCAGATGAAGATTTTTTTTGTATGTCTAAGGTGGTGATATTTTTGAAACCTTCTTCAATAAATATTGAAATTTAATATTCTCCATACTATTATATCATTATAATGTAATTATATCTTTGATCAAAAAAATATTATTTGATAGATGAAATATTTCACTGTTTTCACAATTGTAACTCATTCCAGATTACCAAACCTTGAAATTTGATCATTAATTGATGTTTAATTATCTTAAAAAAGTTAGTAATTTATTTATTTATTTATAATAATAATACATCACGACTGAAGTGTTTTGATCAATTTATATGGATTGATTGTTTAGGAAGAGTATGAGTTTGAATTTTATCATCTTTGTTTAAATTTATTAGTCATAAATTGTGGATTTTGAGTACAGAGATTGTTGACTATGTCATAGTACTTGATGATGTCTTGGTAGATTGATTGAATATTTTTAGAAGGAGATCGATTAATGAGATAATCATTATTGATCTTATTTTTTCAATTTAATTAAATAAATGATTTTGGATTTAATTCTATGTGTTGAGAGAGTTATAATTATAAAAATAATTTCAAACAATGAAGAGAGATTGATCATTGAGAATCACTACTACTGTAAACTATTCTTCTATTTTTATGAATTATATGATCTAAAATTTTATATTATCTCTAGTAAGATTATAATACATCCCAAAATTTTCTTTTATACATATAAATTCTCCTAAAAATATCAAAAATATAAAATAATTTTTAAAAATTCCTAATTATAAGATACTCTCTAAGGGTAGTATCATTAGAGGAAACTTCAGGATCTAATATAGTATGGAAATTAGGGGAAATTAGCAGTTATCTTTTACAATAGATAATGGAAAAAAATATATTTTGTTCTAATATCTCCTTATATTAATTTTTCTCAAAAATAACCTACTAACAAACTATGAATCAAGACATGTACTTGGATTTTTTATTAAATTTATCCCCAATAGAAATACTCTTTAAAATATCTAAACATATTCACGCTTCTAAAATGAATAGATAAGGATGAATTAGTATATTTATCGAGAATATACTTCTTAATGTATAGTATTAATGAGAACATACTTTGTTCTTGAACCTTATCACTCCCGCATGATCATAACTAAAATTATGAAGTCTCCTCAACTTATTTTGTAATTACACATATTACTTCTACATCTTGTTATTCCTCTCATGGATTGATTGTTAAACCTTAATATGAAAAAAGATAAGATATATCCCATGTACCCCATAATTTTTTATCCATCTAGTTGAAATCCCTAAATATTAGATCTCTTTTAATCCTCATCATAGATAAAATAGCATGGTCTTTTTGACTTAAAGCCTCAACCACCTTGTTCACCTTCCCCGGGTGGTAATGTATCGAGAATTTATAATCTATGATAAACTCCATTTTTCTTATGTGATTCATATTGATATCATTCTATGTAAATATATAGTTAAATATTTTATGATTGACATATATATTACACCTTTCACCTTATAGATAATGCTTCTATATATTCAATTCAAAAATTAGAATTTTCAATTAAAAATTTTGAGTGAAGTAATTTTTCTCACGAATTTTTAATAAGAAAGGGGAATATTTTATTACAATTTCATTTTACAAGGGGATGCATTGAGTTCCCTTCTTTGATAAATTACTATATATCACAGACCCTTTTCCTCTAAATTGTAGTCTAATCATAGATGCACTGAGCAACATTTTCTTAATTTCATTGATATTATCATAAAATTAATCTATAAACATTAACTTAACCCCCTTCAAGTCAACTTATTTATTGTATTATATCCTAATAAAAAATATCTCATAATGTTTCTATAGTATCTATCCATCCTATAAAAACTGTAGATATAGATTACTGTAGTTGCTCTAGTCCAATATTGAATAACTTTCATCTTTGATATATCCACACATATACCCTCACATGAAAATATATGACCCAAGAATGAAGATTTATAAATTTAAAATTCATTCTTGTTAAAATTAGGTAATAACGTTTTCTTCCCAAAGGTCTCTAGCACAATTCTCAAATGCTGTTCGTGATCTTAATTTCTCGTCAAATATATATGAATATCATTTCTGATGAAAAACAAAAACTGATCAATGTAATCTATAAAGTCTATATTAATCAAATCCATTAAGATATCATGGGAATTTGAAAGACCAAATTGAGTTACAATAAAGTAATAATGATCATATCTCATACAAAATGTTGTATGGGGATATCCTCCTTGACACTTAGATGATGATATCCAAATCAAAGATCAATCATGAAAAAATATAGATCCCTTCATAATTGATCATATATATCAACAATATGGGGTTGAAGATACTTTTTATCTATAGTGATGTTGTTAAGTTATCAATAATCAATGAAAATATGCGTTGAATCATCATTTTTATTAACAAAAAGAATAAGAGGACCCTAGGGTGAAGTGCTAGGATGAGTAAATCCCTTACCTAGATTCTTAAACTGTTTATTCTTCAATTACTAAAACTAAATTAGGTCTAGTGTATATGGAGTATTTAAAATAGTTTCAGCACAAGGTATGAGTTCTACTAAAAACACTACTTCATGATTTTGAGGAAACAAGGAAATACCATAGTGAAATTATCAGCATATTCTTGAATAATAGGAAAATTTATAATGTTTAGATTCTCCATAAGAATTTTAGATATGCATCCCTCATTAATAGTTAGTAAAAACTTTATGATGAATGTAATTTTCATTGGGTTTATAGGTTTATCCTCACACCTATTGAAGATTATAGGTTGATTCAGAATATTGAGTGTAAATTCCATTTATCGAAAAATTATATGATCCCAATACTAAGAGATACAATCCAATCCACAAATTACATTTAATTAAAATAAGGAGATAGTAACAGTATTTATTGTAATCATTTTTCCATAAAATTATATTATAGGGAAAATATAAAATTGCGATGTTACCATCATACCATCAGGATTTTTAACTCCAAATGAAACGTCTAATCATTGTGGTGGTTATATGATACCTTTATAAAATTATTCTGATATGAAATTGTGGGTAGAACATAAATCAAATAAAACAATTTCAATCCCATAGTGCATGTTATGTCCACATTTAACAAAAGTTCATAGAAATCCCACATTGTCAGTATTAATTATATAAGAATAGATATATCCCATTTCCTTGTTTTGTGGTATGTTCCCTTGATTTTTGGGGCATTCATTACCATAGTGACCCACCCCCTTATCGTTGCATCACTAAGATTTTATATATTCTCCCTTTCCCTTTAATTTGTGATCATAAAGGAAATTCTCTACACACATGAAGAAAACTCTTATTACCTTCAAAAATGAACAAGGGTGTTTCCTTCCACAAGTATCACATATTGAAATTTACCCTTACCTTTTTTTACCTTATCCTCTATTTACTCTACTATATTTTTATTCTCATTATATCCTTCAAATCCACAAGACTCTGATAATTATTTCTTCATCTTGATTGTAGATGATACTGTAAACTCATATGATAAGAATGTCTTGGATACTAGTTCCATTATAAGGAGTGTCATTAGCCTATCAATGAAACAAATAATCTATGTCTTTGGATTATGAGCGTAGTCCACAACATGACTTGTTTTCTCTTTGAAGTTATCTTCATACATAATAACATTTACATCATTATTTTGTCATTGAATCATAAATTTTCACACTATATATTTTCACTCTTTCTGAGGAAAATATTTGTCCATTAAAATTACATTAAAATTATTTAACTCTAAGATCACTATTTATTATAAACCCTTGGGGTTTTAAATCAATGAAAAACAGTAATCTAATTCCCTCATGATTTGATAAACCTCCATGGAAAAATTACTCCTTTGATTAATTACCAAAGAATGAATTTTATTTTCTAAATAACTTATCAATCACTCAATAATAAATTGTTTTTTGGTTATATGGAATGACAGTGTGTATTGTTGTACAAAACTTTCTAAAATTGATTCAATGCATTAATGATAAACAATATTCTCTATAAGATAAAGGTTATTGTAAGTTAATCGAGTTAAATTACCAAATATAGGTATTCTGTGTTCCCTTATAGCTCCATATCAAGCTACAACATCATTATCTCCCCCAAGAGGGAAATCCCAACACATATTATATATACTGATACAGTTTCCATTACTTATACTAGGTTTCATTTCTAAATAATTTCATACATTATATTATATCATAACATTTTATTCAAAATTTATAACTGTGAAATTGCTGAAACACATAACATGTAATAAAAAATTAGTCATAGAAAATCCCATAATTATAAAATAGATTTATTTTGGAAAATTATTTAATGATAAAAATATACTAACATATTTCATAATTAATTATAAATAAATTAAAAATACAACCCAATAAAATATTCTATGTATGTTATATTAGGTGCACAATAAGGGAAAATTCCCAATACATCTGAATGATAGCTGAGATATAACAAATTTCCATTTTTAGGGTTACTATACATAGATGTATCTATGCAAAAAACCATGTCCAAATGTATTTTCTAGACAAATATAAATATTTCTTGGGAACATCATAATCTCTACCTTACCAAAATAAAAATACAATATTGTCCTACAATTTGGCATATACTCATTGTATGACATATGGTTTTGTTCTCTAATATATATTTTCCTAAAACTAGTTTCCAAGTTTTCCACTAAACATTATTTAGTACCAATAGTAAATACCCCAACCCTAGTATACCAAATACAATGGTTACATTAATAAATAATTACTAGATACAAGAAATCACATTTCAAAAGAACCAAATACTTTAATATTATTGGTATACTATATAAATTATTGAATATAAGATTAAATTTAATAATATAAAGTACAACATAGTATATTCATTGATAAAATTATTATTCCCCCAAAATATACTTGCATTCAATCAGATTACACTTCCTAACAACTTGGGGATAGGTAACATAAAAAAGGGAGAGGTCAAATTCTTAATAAGTGAAGGCCAACACTGGAAGCTGTCATTTAATAAATATGGAATAGATAATATGGTTGAAATAAATTATGATAAAAATAATTCCATATAATTAATCACATGTGCTTTAAACTTATTCATGGATGACATAATTATTTTAATAATCACATAGAAACCAAAAAATTATTTTATAATAATGGAATGCATAATGTGAGACATCTAAAACATACCATTGAGGCCTCATACCAAGATATCTTACATAAATTTTAAAGACCATAGCCAAATATCCAACGTATATTGTCTTAGGAGATATACTTAAACATCAAGATTTTATATAATTCTAGGAATTATATATCACTTAATTAATATTATGTATTCATTATATGAATAAAAATACAAAATGATCAACATGCCTTAATAATCAATAACTGCCCATATTAAAAGAGATAGAATACTGAATGTCAATATTAACCAAGTGAAAATGATCATAATGCATCTAGATAAATATGTTGGTCGATATCATTATATTATATACTTATTAAGTCATAATATTAATCAAAGTATGTCAACATATATAAAAATAATTTTAAAATAACCCTGAAATATTTTATTGAGGAAAATGCCCTTTTTATTTTGAAATCGCATATCCAAAATTTAAAATTTCCCAAAAACATTATGAATTAAATTATGTGAAAATTACATTGGTAAATTCTAATCAAACTTCATATCGAATAGTAGTCATGTTGGTAGGAAGATCCATTCATCATTGTACATTAAAATAATGATTGTGTTCCCATATTTGGTAAAAGTGACTCATTTTGAAAATGAAAAAAAGATTAATTTTAAATGATTTACTTGAAAGATATATTAAGGGAAAAAATATTATCAATAATTTATGTTTATCATTAATAAATAGAAAAAATTTTATATAATATATGTATGTGGATGATAAATATTCAAAACCCAATGAAATTTTTATTTCATATAAAATAATAAATTTTTCATTTTGAGTCCAAATATGTTAAAAATGGAACTAATACTTTTAAATAAGAGAAATATCCATAGGATATTACATTTTATTGGGTTTTGGATTAAAATATTAAATTATTCCCTCAATGGGAACTCAAACATATATTATCCCAAATAAGAATGAGATTATGAAATAAACTCATTCCTTGGGTCTAACATTCTTCTTATGTTATTTTAACCTACCATATAATAAATTAAAATTTATGATAATTTTATATTATTACCATATAAAACTTATAATATCATATATGATCCAATAATAAAATATCAATATAATTTTTATTAATAATTCCTTATGAAAATAATTATTTTCGAGTATTAAATGTCTCATTTTTCATATATATTTTAGTTCTAAGGTTACAATACTTGAATATTTTTCATGGTTACATTATCCATATAATTTTAGTGAAATTTTAAATAAAATATAATTTATTAATAAACATATTTATAATTATACATGAAATGTAGACATAAAAAATGAATCTCAATGCTTCTTAGTGGTGGTTGTCCACCGGTACGCATGATCGACATTATACTTTTCTTAGTGAGTGGAATGATAGGACGAAAAATTTTATATTATATTTCTAGGAATATAATTATTTCATAAATATCATATAAATTCCTTATTTATATCATTAAAACTACCCAAGTAAAATTTTGATGAAATATCAATTACAATACAATGTAGAGATGGAAAGACATACGTACATTGGAACATTGTTTTCACATTATATTGGATGGAAAATAAGGGAAATGGATCTAAAATTATTATAATTCAGTATTAGTATATTAATTATATTTTAGTTATAATTTTAGGATGGTTATAATATTTATATTAAGTATATGATGAAATAAATTTTAATGATTTGGTAAAAAATGATTTCCTATTTTTCAACTAACCACATTTAGATCCCTTCTTAATGACCCAGGGAAATGTATTTTAAAAAGAGAAAAACATAAAATTCATGTATTGTAATTTTTATAAGGTAATTTATTTGGATTATTCTGAGATAAGTGTCTACAAGTGGTGAAAATAAGAGGGAATAGGGCAATATTTTTATATGTGGGGGAGATACACACCTTGATTATTTAAAAGATTTAAATATTAATGATCCATTTTCAACAAAAAGTGACCCATAAAAATTAAATCTCTAGAATAAAATAATAAGTGTAAAAATAAATTAATAAAATTAAAATTTAGAAGAAAATTATTGCCTAATTACTTAGTTTTAACTTATGTTTACTTGATTTACCCTTTTATCATGGTGACAAATTTTTAATATTTTTACAAGTCAACATAGAAAAACATTTAATTTATTGTATTAAAAAATATTTATTATGCTATTTAAAAATATGGAATACATTTTATAAATCTGAATATATTTAATTATAATGAATTAATTTTTAAAAAATCCTTCAAAATGTGATGAAAAATCATTTTATGAATAATTTATTTTCAAGTCTAATAGTATTTTAATACCAAGATAATGTATTATATTGATCTAAGAGTTATAAGTTAAATAATATTTAATATCATTTAACTAATTAAATATTGTATCAAATTAAATTAATAATGGTTCTTTTAAAATACTTAAAAGAAAGTCTAGTTTTTTAAAAAAAATTATTTTCACTATTTTCTCAAAAATCAACTTTTTTAGAAAAATCCAAACAAATTACCGTAAGTTAATTTTGATATTATTAATTCAAAAATGGTATAATTTTTATAAAATTTTATTTATAAAATTATAATAAATTAATTTTAATATTCGCAAAAAAAAAATATTTAAAAAAAATATTTTGAAAAATATATATATTTTAATACATAAATGACTTTACTGAAAATGTGTAATTCTTATTAAAATTTAATAAATACATTTGTATTAATTAAAAAAATTAAAAATATTTATCAAAATACGTTTAATCAAATTCATACCCAAAAATACAACGGTTATTTAATAACTATTGCATTTAATAATAATATATTAATATTATATCACTAAATTTTGAAACAAAATGGTTTGTGTAAAACAAGCTATCAAAGAAATTAATTATATTTATAGAGAAAAATATTAAAAAAATTACTGTATTATATGAATAATATATCATAAACTTAAAGCCATATTGGTTTATCAATAAATTAGGCATTGTAGATAATTTAGGACATGATATCTTTTTCAACTGGTTCACAATTACACATATTGTGTCGCTTTATCATAGTTACCTCGATAAACATGCCACTAAATCTATCATCACCTAATACCACATCCATTTGGTAATGGTTAGTGGCTGAAGAAGACTTTGGGGTTCTTGATGCTCAACCTTCTCCTAGGTATAAGTAAAACATTTTGAAACAATCACCACAAAGTCTATTTATATCCCTAGTCACCAATACTATTTACAAATGTCATGAAACATCTTGGTCCACCTAGAAAGATAACCAATCACAAGGCATGGAATTATCACATTAAATCCTCACGCATGATAATATGAACCACATATTAACATTTTATATATAGAATCCCATCATTATACAAGGTTCAACCATGTTATAACTCCCCATAATATATAATATCTATAAAAAACCTTTTCTTTATTATACATTAATTCAAAATTTAATACATTGGAATAAACATTATACAACCCAAAATAATAATATTTATAGTGTATTTAGGTAATTGGGTATATAACACAACCAATTAGGGGGAGTTACATTAGATTTATTGAAAACATCCTTAACATGATCATAATTTTCCACCATTCTTAAAGCTACATGGGATAACCTAGAGACATATATACCAAAGGATTGATATATAAATACAGGAAAAATAATATAAAAATAGAAAAATTATAATGTATTTCATTTTAGAAAATTATAATTTCAATGGGTTATAAAAGGTGTGAGAAATATAGAATTGAACAATGACAGATGTTGTAGCATGATAGCATAAAGGAATCATGGGAATATAGAATCAAATTTACGCATGAAATTATAATCATATGTTAATGTTAAACACCAATACATAATTACATTATCTGATTAGAATAACTAGTTGTTCACGATACATATAATCTCATGAGAATAAAATATTACCCAATGCATTAGAGTTCTATTTGGGTGTATCCATAAAAATAATATCACACACCTGAATTAGTGTCCCACATAGATCATAAAACATAATAAAAAATTTCACAACATTTAATCCCAAAAATTAAGGATTATTTGTTAAGTACATTTAATTCCCCAATAAAATAATTATAGAAAAAACTAGGTGAAAACCCTTGAGTTGAAATGGGCATGGGTATACACGTCACAAATGGTTAGTATGGAAAACTATAATGAAATTTTGATATCATAATGACAATACATGAAGATTAATAAAATTGTTAAATGCAATCTAAAGGGGACTCTAATAACATGTAATTAAAAAAGGAATTTATAGTGGATATTTGAGAAAAAAATACAATACAGTATTTTTGTAATTAATAGGTATAAGATAAGGAGAGTCCTTAAAAAAACATGTCATGGAAAAATTATAGGATAATTTTTGCAGCACAACATGGACACATAATAAATCATGGGAGGGATTAATGAGAGTGAAACTAATTACATTGAAATAATAAGGGATGTAATATTGATATGGATTATCATATCCAATAATTTGGAATATTAGGAAAATGTGAATTACATAAATAACGTTATTGAATAAAGAGGGAAAAGAGAGCACCCTTACCCAATTTAATCATATTAATGACTTAGGTAAATAATAAAATGAAATATTATAAATGGTCTCTCGTTATTAGAAGATAAATAATAATGTATATTGATATTTATAATGTCATGAAAACATAACCCAAATGAGATTATAAAGGCTGAATACAAAGAAGGTCCATGAATTGAAAATAAGAGAGAGGGGACTATTTACTTGAGACAGTGATTCCAAAAGCATGATAGGATATTCCTTAGATATTCAAGGAAACAATGGGGGAAAATAGAGAGATGATAATAGTTTAAGAATGTTATATAATGATTTTTTAGTGAAGAAAAAGAAGATATTGGTTGGATTTATATATGAAAATAGAGGAGAGTTCTTTATTTTTTCTCAAAAATAGCCTTTAGACTCTATAAAATAATTTAATCAAAAAAACTAACCATACCATTTTTTTGCCAAAATTTTATAAAAATAGATGTCATATTTTATTATTAAAAGGGCATAAACAAATAAAAAATTACCCTAGGTGATTTTTATGAATGTCATGTTCATAATGAATTGATTTTAAATCCATAAAAAATAATATATGTTCCAAAGGATTCATAAAAGCTTTATAATATTAATCAAATAACCTAAAAATAGTATTTTATTGTGGAACATATATTTATTCATATATAACATTTAGAAATTTTAATACATTACTTCCAGGTCAATATGATGTCATTATAAACACTGTATATTTATGTCCCATTTAATATTACCAAAAAACATGACAATATTAGAATATTACTAAAAATTCACCATTGTATAATTTTGATGTTTTGATTCCAAAAATTAAATTCATTTTATCAAATTTTTTTCTAAATTTTTTAAATCTTCACTTTTAAATAAAGAATCATTATTTATTGTGAAATGATGTTTTTTGAAAATAATAGTTTATAAAAACATATAATAATTACATTTAAATTCATAGAAACAATATTATCATTTATTTTTAACAAAAATAATTTAATTTTATTATTTTTTTAAAATATAATTTTTTTTCTAAAAATAAATAAATCCTCAAAATGGAATTTCTTATTTGAAATTTTATATTACATAGAAATACAATTTGTGTTTTATCTTATCAAATTTTAAAATAATTTACAAGGTAATGAAAATAAGAGGTCAATATTTTCATTATTTTTTAAAATATTAATATTAATATTATTCGGGTCATGATATATATTCCAATATTTCTCTAAAAAACTCCTAGAGGATAAGGTGTGTAATGCTAAGATTTTAATGGGGTGGTTTAGTATACATGGTTTGAGTTGTGATCTCGATGAGCATGAATTTATCCTATAAATGGTTTCTGTCATGATTTGTTTTGTAATATATAGACTTGGATTTGGTCTATAAAAAATCTAGGGATGTTATCGCCCTCAGAAGCTCCAATAAATTGGATTCAAATGTAATGATCATTCTAGTTGAGGACATTTCTTCTTTTGTGTGTGTCAATTGAATTTATCAAAACCCTATATTTATACTATTCATGTCAGTTGAATTGATATTTTATCAACAGTTATGATGATTAATAGTATTCTAAATTTGATAGGATATAATAAAACCAAAAAAATTAAATGTGTTTTCTTGAAACAAAATAGGGAATTTAATTCATTCATAAATGGATTTATATATATAAATGTTCAGTTCATTAAAATAACCCCCTTACAGAATTTCACCCTAAAAATTACCATTTAACCCACAAACGAAGATGAGAGTAATTATATTTTATCACCTACTATAGCTCCCATAAAACATAATCAATCGTACGGTTTCTTTATAGCACTTCGACTAGGTGTATTGTCCTATTTCATAGAACTTTGTCTCTATGATCTATGATCTTCCCTAACTTCTCTTCATATGAAATATCATTATTCAATGGTACCACATATTAATTGAACACATTTTAGGGTTCTAGTATGCTCTTCCCCAAAATGCATACATGGACAACATCATGTACTTGAGAAGGGTAAGGTGCGAGTTTTAGTCGATTGGCCACCAGATTGATGCGATCAAGGATCTCAAGGGGAACAATGTACCTTTGAATAAGCTTTTCCTTCTTCCCAAATATGACGAATTTATTCCATGGAGATATATAGAATAATACCTTATCTCTAACCTCAAAGTCCTTGTATCATTGATAATTTTCATCACAGATCTTCTATAATCTCTACGCAGTCCTGGTGTATAGTTTAGTGGTATTGACTGTTTCCACCAATTCTTTGAACATTTCAAGACCCATATATTTTCATTCAATAATTTTAACACATCTTTAATGTGTTTTATACCTCTTCTTACAATGTATTTCATAGATAAATATTTTGATGCTAGAGTGGAAACTATTATGGTAGGAGAAGCCGACCAAAGGAAGATGTTTATCCCATCCTCCTTTGAAGTCAATTGAGAATGATATCAACATTTCTTCAACTGTATAAATAGTTTTCTCATATTGGACATATTTTTTAGAGTGATAATCCATGAGGAAGTTCTACACATTATTTAGATCATATTAGATACTTTTACGGAACATGGAGGTAAATATTTGGTCTGGATTAGATACAATCAATAGTGGTGGTCCATCAAGCCTCACCACTTTTCTAGTGTATATCCTTGTGTTTTGTTTGAGTGAGAAGTCATATTATATTTAAATAAAGTTAGTATGCTTTGAAATAATATCCACCACAACCAATATAACATTTCTTACACATGATATTCTCAGAATACTAGTGATAAATTCATAGGTTATTCCTTCCTATTTCCATGTATGTATGGGTAATGGTTGCATCATCCCCTTTTATGAATTAATTATAGCCTTCAAGTGCTAACATATAAGACACCTTGATGTATATTATGTTATCTATGTCTTCGTATTATCCCAAAAATTGAACTCTCAGATATCGTGATACATATTTATGATCTCTTGATAAATGGAGAAGGTCGCGCTATGTAAATCATCCAGTAGATCATTCTTTATCCTATGATTTGATGGTACACATATTCATGAGCGAAATATTATGAATCCTTCTTCATTAATTTTTAACTTCTATCATTTCAATTTCATATAGCTTCCACCTTCTTCTGAATTTCTAAATCATATCTTTGAGAATATTTTATCTTCTCTAGAAGGGATGGTTTAGAAATAATTTATGAAAGGATTGATGACGTTCCTTCCTTTATGATTCCCATGCACATCCTTTTCAAATCTATTAATGTTGGATCATCAACAATTTTCATCAATAATACAATTTCTGGATTCTTTCTATATAGATCATATTTCACATTATTTTCTTTCTAAAGATTGTAGTGGATTGAGAATCCATAGTCCATAATCAGCTCTAACCATCTTCACCAATTCATATTCATGACTTTCTGTGTGAATATATACTCCATGTTCTTATGATCTATATATTTCACACATATCTACAACTAGATAATGTCACAATATTTTCATCATGAGTATTAAAATATTAAAATATAGATTATTTATTAGTTATTTTTTTTAAAATTCTAATTTCCTTGAGACATAGGCTATCACATTGTTATTCTGCATTTGCACATAGTCAGAGACCATCTTCGAAGCGTCACTATAAACCATGAAAAGTTTCACACTTATTGGTAGAATAAATATAGTTTAGTGATATGCCTATTTTCTAAATCCTTGAAGCTCTCCTCCAATTAATTATTCCAAAAAAAAATTACTCCCTTCTAAGTATATTGGTTAGAGGGTTGGGAAAGCATGATAAATTTCATCAAAATTAATGACTTTACCTAGATAATAATCGGAAACCACAAATGTCTATCACATTGTTTTGTATTGTACATCCATTAATTGATTTTGTTTTTGAAGGGTCCATATATATATATATATCCATTTTTATGGTGATATAATTCCCTAGTAATGCTACTTGTTCTAGGAATAATTTCAATTGTGAACTCAACAACTCTGTTAAGATGGAGAGAAGACAATTATTCTGGAAACACAAAAGTGTATTCCCTCAAAATGTGAATTTAATCAAGGATTATATTTTACATACTATTTATCATTTAATAAATATATTCTTACTCGTAGGGAAATAATATCCATTCATGAGATGATGATACCAGAGAAGACTCATCCTCCTCCTTTCACTTGTGCATAATTAAAGGGTGATTTACAGTATAGAGAGTGAAATCCATATCATAGAAATTTATGATGAATTTATGAAGAAAAACAATTCCATAACTAGTATAACAAAAATTTAAACTTACTGTAGATTGATAATATTTTCAAGAAGAAAATTTCCACCAACTTTAACATGTGATACAATAATCATAGAAATTTTCCTTGATGATTTTAAAACATTATAATTAGTGACCTGGTGTTCTTAGAAAAATTTAACTAATATTGGATGAATTGAAATAAAACATGACATATTATATTATAATGTAGAGGTTACATATAATTCATTCAACATAACCCATATCTGTATATGACTTCCCTTGTTCCATTAGCCTTAGTTATTGTTGATTTTCATTATATATGTCAGCCCACAGAAAAGAGAATTGGCTTTCATAATGGCCAACTTCTCCAAATTCATGCCATTGAACTGTATGTGGTACCTTAAATTTAAATCGGTTTTCCTCTTACATATTATTCATTTTTATATGAACATTGGATGGTTTATTCGTTATCCTTATACACATAAAACATCTCCCAGATCCTTTGTGACATTTTATTTGGTTCCAACTTCCACATTTTTTTGTGCAAAGTTAGTTAGGCCTTCTATCCTTTAACATTTTTATTATATGAAATTACATGATATTTCATCCTACTCTACTTTGAAATATTTGTAAATTCAACTGTATACTAGTTTGTAGTCATGATTTTGATAGCTAGTTTGGCATAATAAAAAAAAGTTTTAACTGAGATCCCATATTATCAATCATCTCATTTTGATAGTAATCATATTTCCCTCTACATTTGTTGCATACATTGTTCCTCCTATATTCGATCATTGTATAGAATAAAGGTAAAATTATGGATTCATACTATTAAAAAATTAAACACGCAAACATGAATCCAATAACATTAAATGGATAATTTATAAATGACATGTATCTCCTTATCTTATGAATTTAGAGTATTCAATAACTATTATCCATGTTGTATTTCCTAACATATACCCTTATGGGAATTTTTGTTCCATTAATAATGATTTTTAATGATCTTGTAAGTATACCAAATCATGTCCCTTAAGAGTATAAAACCATGTGTGGTGCAAGGCCAATTGTACATTATCGGGTGATGATAATGTCCAACTAAATGCCCCCTTTTCATGATTATTACCCCAAGGAACTTTTGTGTTAGATCAACGCCCATTTGTAGTATCAATACATGATAATATTTTTATAGAGAAGACATACTATATACTTTAGAAAAACACGGGGATGATTTTTTATACATTGTATTATCCATATGTATTTTCATAGAATTTTCTAATCCAAAACCAAAAAATAACTAAACTATCCTATGATACCAAATTTTATAACCCTTGTCTTTATTACAAATTAATTCAAAGTTTAATACATAGTAATACACATAATAAAACCCAAATGATATGAAATTATATAGTCTTTGGGTAATTAGGTACATCACATTACAATTTAAAATAGGAGGGTACGACGACATTATTCATAACATTGTCAACATTCTTATAAATTTACATTGTACATGAAAGTACATGGGTTGACCTAGGGACCTATATAATAAAGAGTTTAGATATAAATAATAGTAAGGTAATAAACAAATAATAACATGAATAATGTATTACATGTTATAAAATAGGTATTTTAATGAGATATAAAAGGGTGAGAACCATATACATGAACAAAGAGGTATGATGTTGCAAGATAACATAAAGTCAACATGAGAATGTGGAAAAAAACATTGAACATGACATCATAAGCATTATTAATGGTTAAAAAATGAAGACATAAAATAATATTCCTAGGATAACCTCCCATACAAAATATATGGAATATCATGAGACTAAAAAATGACCTAATACATTAGAGCAATATCTAGGCACACCCATCATTATCGTATCCTGTAACTATATAAGTACACCATATAGATCATATAACATAACAACATATATCAAAAAAATCCCCAATATTATGGATTTTATGTTACATAAATGGAATTTCCCAATAAATTAAGTATAATTATAACTAATTGAATACCATTTTGTGTAAATGGTTATGGGTATACACCTCACAAATGTTGGTCATGGAAAATCATAGTGACATTTTGAGAGAGTAATGACTGTACACGACGATTCATAACATGGTTAAATGAGAGCGAAATGGGTCTCTAATAACATGGAATTAAGAAGGATAGCGTGAGGGATATTTATTAACGCAATTTAACATGAAAATTTTGGAATTAATTGCATAAGAGAAAGAGGTTCTTGAATAAAAATGTGGGATAGAAAATTGTTGGATAATTTTGGCTGTGTAATGGGGGACAAAAATGAATCATGGGAGATATTAATGAGAGGTAAAAGTTTCAATAATCACTTATAAATTATAATGGTAGTAATAGGGATGTTGAAAGGAATATCCCATAAATATTAATTGGAAGAAAAAGTGTATTACAGAAATAATATTCTTGAATAAATAAAGAAATAGATGTTCCCTTACTAAATTTCAATTTAGTAATATAATATGTATATTTTAGACTGGTAGGGGATAAATAATATATAATTATTAGTAAATAAATTTTATTATATAGGTATCTTTTTAAAATTATTATAAAATAACCAATTGATATTCAAATGGCTAAATACAAAGTAGGTGCATTAATTGAAAAGAAGATAGAGGGGTCCCGTACCTTAAGTGGATGATTCAAAAAGCTTGATAGTAGATTTTAATGATATTGTGGAAACCTTATGGTGACTATAAAAATAACAGGTAATATTAATGACACGATTCAAGGTTCTGGAGGGAATATGAATGGTATATTAGGTGGGTTTATAGAGGAAATGAGAGGGGATTTCATTATTATTTCCCAAACATAGGTTTTGGAATCTATATAATAAAGTAATTAAAACCACAAAAAATCCAATGGTTTTGCCACTATTTTTTGTGAATAGGTGTATTTTTATCAAATTTATAAGGAAGTATACCTATGGTAATAAAATGAAAACCTTGGTTATGTGTAAGTGAGTGATGTTTGTAATGATTTTTTTAAACAATAAAATAGAATTTATATTTTGGTGGACTCATAAAGGATTTATAAAATTAATAAAATAACATAAAAAATATTATCTTTAAAGGTAAACATATATTTTGACATTTATACCTTTTATATAATTTATTACAACACTTATGGGTCATTATGATTTCATAATACAAACCATATATTTATACTGTAATTAATTTTTACCTAAAAATTTAAATGTATCTGAAAATTAAAAATTTCACTTTTGGATAATTTGATGTTATAATTAAAAATAATATTTATTTTATCAAAATATTTTTCCAACTATTTGAATCATTTCCTATAAAACAATAGTAAGCATTTATTGAGAAACTGCTAGTTTTTTTAAAATAAATGTTTTTGATCCCTTATTATAATTAAATTTGGCTCTATAAATATCATATTATAAATTATATATATATTAAATTAATTATTTTTATTATTTTATTAAAATATATTTTAAAATTCAAGATTTCAACAAAAAGTAATTTCTTAATTTTAATAAAATATTAAACTAAAATATAATTTATTTTTTACCTTATCAAAATAAAAAACATTAACATGGTAATGAAAATAATAAATAAATTATTTAATTATTCTATAAAATATACATATTCATATTATTAGGTTCTTGATGAATATACCATTATTATACTAAGAAAATCCAGGATGGTAAGGTTCATGATGGTGATATTTTCATGAGGTGGTTCAACCAACTAGTTTTAGGATGCAGTCTTGATGAGCTTAAAGATCTCCTATAAATGATTTTTCGCATGATTTAGTTGTTGAATAACAACATATGATTAATCAACATAAAATAAATGTGATTGTATCTCTATAGAGATCTCCAGAAAATTGAAGTCCTAGGGTATAATTCAACTGGTTTATTCCAATACTTATTTTGACAGCATCAATTGGATTTTTCATAACCCTATATGTATACTAATAACATAATCACTATTATGGGACTATTTTATCAATGTTTATAATAATTTAAAATAATTAAAATATAATAGGAAATAATAAAACCAAATAATTTAATGTGTTTTCTATAACCATAATCAGAAATTTAATTCAATCACAGAGGGAATTTTATTTTCAAATGTTTGGGTCATTACACTATCCCACACAACCCCGTAATAAATGATAGACAACTGACTCTCCTTTAATCGGTTAAGAAGTGAGGAGGTGATACCTAAAGGTGTAATTGCATCACCAAATTTATAATACTATATATAAATATAGATTTCATCAAAGTTGTTCACTAGAAACCACAACAAACTTGAGGTTCCCCAGGCCCACACTGTTATTTCTTATTCAAAAAAAACATTATTTAAAAACTAAGGTTGATAGAAATTTACATTATCCTATCTTTATTTTACATAATTTACATTTTATAAATGTTAAATCTAAAAAATAATCACATAATTCCATGAATATAAGGTTTAGTGACTTTGAGGACTAGATACATATGTATGTTATCTTAGAAAACTTTTGAACATTTATCCATCATAGAACCACAATATAATCCCTTCTAGGATTCTCATAAGATATACTCATCTTTATAACCTCGGTAATGTAATCCTAAGTAAATTTTGATGTAAAAAACCATTATGGGAATACCTGTCAATATTTAACCTGGGGTTGGATCATAAGAATATGATAAAACACGAGTATGTGATAAATATTATATTCTAAAGAACATGGAGAAAAAATAGCTTTTAATAAGTCATGAAAGAATAATATGTAATCTCAAATAAAAAAACATGTACTAGGGAATAATCACAAATAATTATAAGATAATAAGAATAAGATATGAATCACAACATACGAATAGTATAATTGAAAAATAGTTTTTCATAAATATAATCAAAGAAATCATATGTCAAGGCTGCCCACTAAGACATTCATCACATAACACGCTTAGGATAACCATCATCACACCTTATTGGGACTGTTCTTACCATCTATGTATCCTTAGGTATGGTCTTAACATCCATGTACCTTTCCTAGGATTTGTATGATCCTCTCTAATAACCTTGGTCAATGGATAATACTTATATATACCATTTTTCAAGGGACAATCCTTTCATGAACCCTTTATTTTGGGATAATCATCTCATGTACCCATTTAATGTCTTGAAATATAATAATTACTAATGCTTTGAAGGGTGATATAAGATAAAACTATGTAGTCATTCACATATGTGTGTGCCTCTTGAAAATATATCATTCATCACATTATTAAGAGACCATGGATAAAATAGAGGTTTCATATCATTTCAAGATGGTATAACTATAATTGACCTCAAGAATGATAAAAATTGATAGAAAAAATATGAATCAAAATGAAATAATATATTATAAGAACATTTATAGGGAGATGTTTTCGAATAAATTCCAATGAAATTAATCCTTTTCAGATTATGAAAAAATGGATGAAAATTTATAACTGTTTTTCGAAAACACTAGTATCATTATGATTAAAGAAGAAGTTATAGTTACTTTTTAAAGTAAATTTCAAAAAGGTGATGTGATATAATTTGATATAATTTACTTTTAAAAAAATTCAATACTAGATCCCATAGAAAGATATAAACATTTCAAAATGGTGAAGAGAAAAATCTTCAAAACATTTAAATTTATAAAATAATATCTAATAATAGATCCTTGAAAAGGAAATAAAAGTTTTAATAAGGTGAACTGATTCTTTTTTTGGAAAATTTTACTTTTAAATATAATTTTCTACAATATAAATTCTAAATAAAACAAAGTATTTGAAAAGATAATTTAGAGTGGATTATAAAATGTTTTATTTTTAAAGGATAGAAAATATTTTTATTATTTTGAAATAATTATTGTAGAAAATCCACATTATAAAAAAGCAGTTAAATTTATAATTGAAATGTGGTAATGGAAAATAGGATGGTCACATGACTTAAAAAATATTTTTGTTTTCAAATAATAATGGAAAATTTTTTTCGAAAAAGGAACATAGAAATTGGTGAAACACTATAATTAAATAAGATACAATTTTATAAAAAAGAACTTTTATATGAAGAAATTTTGTAGAGGAGTAATATTTCATTTGAAAAAATAATTTTACTTCGATTAAAAGGTGTAAATATATTTTTAAATATAAATATAATATTTCATCGAATATAGAATAATGTTTCTCAAGGAAAAATATATTACCTCAACAAAAGGAAACTAAGTCAACTAAATAAATTATTGATATAAAAATTCTTGAAGATAAAGACATAGTGAAAGGGGTTTTATATGGTAAATATGTAAATACATATAAAAAATAAAAAATAACACATAAATGAACTAATTAATAGAATTCACCTAACATATAAAATTTATATTCAAGAAGAACAATCATAAATCTATGAAAAAATATTTGAGTTAATAAGAACACTTTCATCATCCTTAACATTCAAATTTAAAAAAACAGGAAAGGTATAAAATGATTTGGATTTATTACCAATTTTATTACATGAAAAGATAAGATAAAATGAATCCATGTACATTATATACACCATAAAAATTAAATAAGTGGTGAATATGAATCATATCTAAATGACAAAAAATAAAAATAAAAAACCATTCAACTAATGGTAGAGAAAGATCCAAAATATCAGAAGAGGGATATCATGAAATGTAAGTTCAAATATCATGAAATGAAATATATTCATTATAATTATAGAAAATATTGTAGGAAATACACCATATAAAATATATTATGGGGAATAATATCAAGCATTTTTCATTACATTAAAAATAGAGACAAATAATCCTTTCCTTTTATTATCACTTACTTGGTCATGAATGAGATTTTGTTATAAAGAAAAATATAATAT
This sequence comes from Viscum album, assembly GCA_963277665.1. Classification (NCBI taxonomy): domain Eukaryota; kingdom Viridiplantae; phylum Streptophyta; class Magnoliopsida; order Santalales; family Viscaceae; genus Viscum; species Viscum album. The sequence goes on from OY728152.1 coordinate 1,889,521,038, forward strand.
TAATAATAAAATTTAAAACCAGCTTAAAGTATATTACCTTTTAAAAACATTATTTAAAACAATATATTTCTAATTAATTTCTCAATTATGGTTTATTTTCATCAACAAATGTTAGGAATTTTGATTGATTGTTTCAAATAGGTATCATGGTTATGGGTTTTATTATCCCTTATTGGTTTAAATTATACAATTAACAAATTATTAAAGATATAATTATCAAATTTTTTCAATTATTCATTAATTAATATTTCATTAGGTGAAATAAATGGATAGATTTTATGAAAAAGGAAATATTATTGAACGAATTTTGGAATTAGTAAATATTTAAGGGTGGTATATTAATAAATATATTAAACAGTAATAAAATATTTCTTGAATAATTGAAAAATATGATATAAATTTATATTACAAGAACATAAAATTATAAATTATTCAAAAATAATTCATGATAATAACCTTATAATATCGTTCATGTTGGTGGTAAAACCAACCCAAACAGGAGAGTGGTTTAAGTATTTAAGTAGTAATGTTATTTTTATGTAATGATATTATAACTTTTATAGAGGAATAAATGTTTAATAAACATCATATTTATATATTAAATCCAATTTTTTCACCCTCAATTAAGGGTTGTCATAAAAAATTAAATTTTATTTTTTGTGGAGGAAGTACTCCACACATACAAACAACTAAAATTTCCATTTCTCAATGAATGTTTAACGTCCCAAACTAGCTCAACCTTGAATCAGTGGCCAAACTAGTCACCAAATGAACTCAAGAGGGTCTCCCCATATGATATAGGATATTGACTATAAGTGAGGGTCTATGTATAGTCAGTGGGGAGACAATACCATCTTATTAGAGTAAAAACATTGGATAATATTAGAAAAAGGATGAAGTAGTTTGAATAACGATAAAAAAAGAGAAGAAATAATTTTTTAAATATTTTGTAAATCAAAATGGCCAATGACAATTTTTTACATTTCATGCATGTTATGACTGTAAAACTATGAAAGTGATAATAAATACATTGTGATTTATATTTTAATAATGAAATAAATAAACAATGACTCAATAGCCCCAAGAGAAAACTCCACAAGTATTCAGATCTCCAACTAAGCCCTTTTATCCTATATCCAGGTAGTAGAATACAATGACAAGAAATGTAGGGGGTTCATAGTCTTACGAACCAAAAAAGGTCTACTCGAGTACCCCAGTGTAATGGCGGCCCGAGTAGGGTTTGAGAAACACATCTCAGTAAGCCAACACCACCGATGTCTCCCACAAATCTAGAAATTCAATAAATAATTTCAATAACGTGAAAGCATGAAAAAATAATGTTACTATTACCATGTTACTATATACACAAGTACATGCTTCAACCATCAGCTGGTGTCTGAACCTGCATTATAAGTTTATAATAATTACACAATAGTCATCACACATTAATTTTCATTTATCAAATATTCAATTGTCATTAAATTATATATGTATCGTGATACGCCCTAATCCCAACATTACTCATATAAGTCACTCACAATAGATGTCTCTAAAGACAATCTTACATATCAAAGTAAATATTGAATCTATGGTTGTGCATTGTCTTTGATAATGCATCATTAGATATTTTATTTAATATTTCATATAATATGTCCAAGGCCATCCACTAAAGATAGTTATTCTCCCAACCAATAGAAAAATCAGAGCCCATAAACTATACATAGTGATTCCCTCCAAGGTTCCCTTGGACACTCGTGTCCCAATACATGCCTCAGTTGTGCTATGGGGAGAACCATTTCCTATATTCAATCACAAATCATTACATCACACCATCTTTTACTAACCATTTAATTCATTTAATGTATGACCAATTGAACCCAAATTCCAATGTCAATTAATGGGTATAGAATTCCATGTCTAAAACCCTTCTGATTATTTGAAACAGCATTCCTTGTATCACAACCCATGTGTATTTGGAGCATCTGTCCATATCCCATAAAAGAACATTTTCATGCATGCTGGATCTAGAATGCCATGTCTATCACCCCATGAGTATTTGGAGAATCCCTCCCTGTGTCACATCCTCTTTATCAATCATATATATATATATAAATATATATCATTGGTGTAGAACTTCATGTTTAACACCACAAAACCACTAAATAATTAATTCAAAAATTAATTAATCAAATTGGTTAATTAATTCGACCACTAATTAAAAACACAAATCACTAATAAAATAATTCTACATTCAATTAACTATTCAACATCTCAATAGTTAATAATTAATTACCAAAAAATTATTCCCAACCACAAGAAAGTCAACATGATAATTAACATAACGTTTAATTTTCCCAGTTCGTTGATCAGAACATGATAATTAATTCACCAATCAATTATCCTTATTCACATACCAATCCAATTAATTAGTTAAATATACTAAATATATTAGTTAACACAAAAATTAGCTAAGTACACATTACCATGAATTAATCCTTCAATTAATTAATCCACTATACATATTGATTCCCTCCTGGGTTCCCCTGGATACTCGTATCTCAATACATGCCTCAGTTGTGCTGTGGGGTGAACCATATCCTATATTCAATCACAAATCATTACATTTCACAAGATTTTATTAACCATTTAATTGAGTTCAAGTATGACCAATTAGACCCAAATTCCAATATCAATTAATGGGTATAGAATTCCATGTCTAACACTCTCGTGATTATTTGTAACATCAATCCTTGTCTCACAACCCATGGGTATTTTTAGCATCTGTGCCTATCCCATAAAAGAAAATTTTCATGCAAGATAGATCTAGAATGTCATGTCTGTCACCCCATGAGTATTTGGTGAATCAGTCCCTGTGTCACAACCCATTTATCAATCATATATATATATTTTTAATTGGTGTTGAACGTCATGTTTAACACCCCAAAACCACTAATTAATTAATAAAAAACTTAATTAATCAAATTGGTTAATTAATTCGACCACTAATTAACAACATAAATCTATAATTATATAATTATATAATCAATTAACTATTCAACATCTCAATATTTAATAATTATTTAACAAATAATTATTCCCAACCACAAGCAAGTCAACTTGATAATTAACTTAACATTCAATTTTCCCAATTCGTTGATCAGAACATGATAATTAAATCACCAATATACTATCCGTATTCCATTACTAATCCAATTTATTAGTTAAATATACTAAATCTATTAGTTAACACAAAAATTAACTATGTACACATTAACATGAATTAATCCTTCATTTAATTAATCTACAAAACAAATCACATCCCATAAATACTTTTCTAGAATGCAATTATCTCATTCTAAATATCAACTATCCAATTTTAATTTCCAAAATTAATTATTTAAATAAATCAATATAAATGAAAAATTTTAATTCACCATTAATTAGGTCAATTTTTACAATATTACTTATCACATTAATTAATTCGTTAAAAAATAATTTTTCATATCACTTAGTTATTTAATCGTATCACATTAACCAATTTAGTAATACTTTCTTAAAACCCAAACATGGTAATATCCTCATTTATCTCACGAGAGCATCATCATTTAAAAATATCAAAAGCCATGAATCTACATATCACATATCACATTTATCAATTCAATCAAACTAACTAAATTAACATTTGAATGGAATTCAATATAAATACTTCACTACATAATTTAAATACGAAAAAAGTGTAGAAATAATTTTATTAAAGAATTGATTAAAGTTGAGGACTTGAAAAATGATCCTACCTCATGGTTGATCTAGATTGAATATGAAACCCTTTGAATGACTTGGCGATAACAAATGGTTATTGGCATATAGTCACACAAACACACAATTAACTGACAATTGTAAATAGTGTAGTGGGAACCTACGCACACCCAAATTATTAACCGTAGGAAAAAACCGTAAACATCGAATATATTGGATGCAAAACTAAATAATTGGTTTAAAACAAAACATGAATATGGTAGCGATGAACCGAAACTAATCCTAAATTCTTCACCCTTGGCGGTGGCAGTCAGAAAATAAAACAACAAATCTATAGGAGCCCATTGCAGAACCCTGTAACTGTAGAGAAAAAGGAAACCCAATTAATCCAAATCCTTAGGGTTTCAACTGAGAAAACAGGGAGATGGAATAAATAAACAATTGATGTGAATTTCGAAATATACCAAGATAAACTCACGATGGGGTGGCAGACAAGACATGTGAAGACACAAAAAGGATTTGATGTATGGAGATGAGCCTAGTTTATGGTTTGTAGCACAAATCATAGGAGGCCTGGTACGGGACACACTGCTCTTGCAGTGTGCCTCCTCCTTTCAATCACCTCCCTCAAAAATTTAATTAAAAAACTATTAAACAAATAGATTTATAATAATAATAATAATATTATTGTTATTGTTATTATTGTTATTATTACCCATACAATTAATTATTTTACATCCATATTATTTAAAACCCAATACTTCATTAAGAAATCAAAATAATTAAATTCTCCCCAAGGGAATTTAATTAAATAAAAACTATAACTCATTTTATTTATTTATTTATCTTAGAAATAATTAATTAAATAAAAATGCCACTTAATAGCGATTAATGAAATTACTTTAACCATCAATTTAATTAAAAAACATCCATTTCGCCCTAATTAATCAAATCCCTCATTAACATGAATTAAATTAATTTAAATCCAACTCCATATTTATTCCTCATTTAATATTACCATTAAATATTACCATTTTATAAATACTCTTACTCTTAATTTACACATCATTTAATATTACCATTATTTTATAACACTAACCTCCCCATTTACATGTCATTTAATTAAATTATCACAACTTTAATTTAATTAAAATAAACCCCCAACATCTCATTTAATGAAAAAAATTCATCCTCAAATTAAATAAATGAAACGGCAATAATAATAACTATCCTTATTATTATCATCAAATAAAATGCTTCTTTGATTAAATCCAAAATTCCCCTATACACATCATTTATATCAAATACATTTAACTCAATTTAGTAAAATGAAACCACTACTTCACAAATATTAATTAAATCCCCATTTTCCTTGGATTTAAATAAAAAAAATCCAAATTCAATTAATATTATTTTTCATAATAACAATAAAAACCATAACTAATAATAATTATTATACTCACAAAACTATAATATTAATAATAACATTATTATAATTATTAAACCATAGATAAAACCCAAAACCTGTATAAAATAAATACACGTCTTTATTAATTCCAAAAATACTAATTTAATTAAACACATCTTCATCAAATATGAATGTACTCATTGAAGATATTTTTATTGGAGATATATAAAGGCCACACTAATTTGACATAAATATTACACCTAATTACCTTTCCAATTAAAATATTTTAACGTAAAAAAATTTATGCAACCATAATAAAAATAAAATTATTATTATTAACAAAATATTCTATTTAAACAAAAATCTCCCATTTTATATTATTTAAATAAAATAAATAAAATATTATACTAGGTAAGCAACATAGGTTAGACCGGAACCGTACGCAGCCCATGAAAATCCATTGTAGTGGAATTTTCTGGATTTGATGCTCCCATGACTTCTTCGGACACCTATGAAAATTATCGAGTATTCAAACAAGAAAAAAAACACCCTTACGTGATCCAAAACACGGAATAATGTTCTGGATATCATTTTAAAAACCGACCCATTGATAAAATGAAAAAAAATGTTGAAAACCTTCATAACATCAACCTAGTCAAAAAACATGGGACTTTACAATCTATCCAACTTAAAAGCATATCTTCACCGAGAAGTTATAAGGAACTACAACCATAGCTTATGACCAACCAAGTTCGAGGAGTTTAATTTGAACAAATAAGTTACAGTAACAAATTCTAAATGATCTACTAACAAAAATAGAAGTCCAACCGCTAAATTATTTAAAACCAGAGCCGAAGCTCACCAAAACAAAGCTTACATATCAGGCCATTAAAGAGAACTAATTGAAGAGAATGATCAAATCTCTATCGATCAAAAGAAACTAGTTGTGCATGATTTTTTTGAAATACCATATGGTCCCAAAACAAACTCTCACCCTTAAACTGGCGATGTGCATTTTAAAATTATTACATCTCAAACCACATATACACTGAAGTCCTTACCCATCCCATAGTGGCATTACCAATTCAATCCATTTTAAGTCTATTTAAAAAACTAATATTCCCCAATATGAAAAAGGTATAGCCTAATGAAACCACACATCCCACATATAACCCAAATAACAACAACTCCTAAGCCCAACAACATTTAAAACTTTAGCACGACATAATAACAATGATATCTTAGTGTCTCTATGAGGAGGTAAAGATAAGGGACATGTTGTTATCTTTTGAAAGAGCACACTAAGAGAAAACCAAGGTCTCAAAAAGATCAGTCATAATATCACTGGTTGAATCTTTATACTAAAAGCACAGCCTCTCCTACTGACGCATCATCAACCAAACCTCAATTCCTATATCATCAATGGAATTTGTGTTCATTAAATGATTACCCTTGTTTCATTAACCACATTATGATTGTCCATTTCATTACAGGAAAACATCTACTGCTCACTAGTATGATATTTCAGAACACCTTAATGCATGTGTCTGGCATTCCTCGAACCACGATCACTACGTCAAACATTGATCATAATAGCTGTAACATAAACCTATTGGCATGTAAAAACACTAATGTCCTAATAAGTTATCCTGAGTAGTGGGAATAACATACCTTAACACCAATAAAAATCTAAGGGCACTACATACCACGAGATAACCCCTTACAAAACACAAACATTGACCCTCTCTCTTGGTCACACAAAACCAAAATCATGAGGTTCAAAACCCTTCTTTTCATTTTATCCATTTAAATAATTCTTCTCAAACATTAAACTTTCTAATGTATTTCAACTAACCCACTAGTAATTTTTTGAAACAAGTCACTTTTTAATCAAAACAATTCCCTATAGAAAAATATTCATGCTATCACAAACATCCACCTTAATCATTTCTCATTTAGTTTTCATGAAATATAAATAGGAAATTTAGCATATAAATTCCTTTTAGAAATGATAAGTGACCACTGAGGGTCCCATTTATTAAATATGGGTTTTTTTAAAAATCAACCCAACAACAGTTCATTTCATTGAGAAATCTACAGTTTTGCATTTATAACCATTTTCAAATATACTATGGTTATATAAGGTTCAAACACATGGGTGGAATTCTATCAATAGATAAGGTGACCAATCCACTTATCACTGGAATTTGGCTCCCTTTTATCACAATCAACTTTCATTTAAAATTTTAACATTAAAATTTCTTTCACACATCAAAACATCTCTAGAATATTATCATAAGAAGTAACAAAATAGCATGTTATAACACAGAAACATGGCATAATTATAAAATATGAAAATCATAAAGGCAACATGAAATATAAAACCCCATGTTGGATAAATCTGTCACCCAAATATGCTATTTAAAAAGGAATTCTACATAAGTACATGGAATGTCACATATTTATGGCACACAATCCATATTATCTCTCATACTACTAATGTAACTACATGGCATGTCATTTATTAATGGAATGTGAATCTCTATGTGTTTATGATGATGTATGTATGTAAATTTCTTGCCTTATCAAGTAAGGAAAATTATTTTCAAAATTATAAAAATTAATAAGTAGCGGAAAATATACCCGTCACTCAAAGGTGAAATCATATCAATTGTAACAACGAATAGTATAAATATAAAATCACATCCCTGGACACTTGGTCATTTCCCATACGTGGGGTAATCAATCCCAAGAACATATATTAACCCATGCATCGAGACATTCCTGGTCTCCTATCTACCGACCCAAAAATTGTAAGAAAATGGAAAAGAAGCCTTTGATACCACTTTGTAACATTCCAAACTAGCTCACCCCATAACTGGTGGTTAGAATGGTCTCCATATGACCTCAAGCACATCTCTCGTATACCATAGGCTTTCAACTACCAGCAAGGGTCAAAGGATATTCTGTTGGGAGACTATACCATCTTATTAATGTAAAAACAGTGGACAATATTAGGAATTGGTGGAATCAGTGTGAATAATGATAATGCAACGTAAGAAATAATTTTATAAATTGGGTATAAAACAAAATGGCCAATGCCAATGATATAGTTTTCATGAATGTTATGATCATATAACAATGAAAGCAATAAACAATAAATCATGCACTGCATATCAACAAATAAAGAAATAAACAATGAATCAATAGCCCCAAGAGAAAAATCCACATGCATCCTTAGCTCCAACTTAGTCCATTTCATCTATCTCTAGGTACTAGAATACAAAACAAGAAAGTTATGAGGTCTGTATTCCTACAATCAATAAAGGCCTACAAAGGCACCCCAGTGCAATGGTAAGTTGAGTAGAATGTGATACATAAATCTTAGTAGGCCATCACCACAGGTTTGTACCCAAAATCCAAAAATTCATTAAATATTTTAAACAATGTGAAAGCATGCACAAATAAAGTAAGCAGTATCATGTAACTTTCTAATAAAGTACTTACTTCAGCCCTCAACTGGTGTTTGAACCTTCATTATATGTTTATATTGATTACATAGTATCCATCACACATTCATTTTCATTTTTCATATATTCAAACCTCGTTATATAATATATGTCTCGATATCCGACCTAAGCCTAACATTCCCCATTAAAGTCACTCACAATAGATGTCTTTAATGAACATCTATGAAATCAAAGTAAAGAGTGAATCCAATCATGTTCTTTGGCTTGGATAATATGTCATAAGATATTTCATTTAATATTTCATATACTATTTCCAAGTACATCAATGAAAAATAGTTATTTTCCCAACCAATACCAAAATATGATCCCATCGACTATACATAGTTATTCGCTCTTTGGTTCTACTGGACTCCCGTATCTCAATACCTTCCTTAGATGTGTTGAGGTTTGAACCATTTCCTATATTCAGTCACAAATTATTACATTACACCAGATTTCATTAAAAGTTTACTTTAGTTCATGTACAACCAATTGGAACCATAGTCCAATGTCAATTAATAAGTATAGAATTCCATGGCAAACACCCTCATGAGTATTTAGAGCATCAACCCTTTTCTCACAACCTAGGGGTATTTTGAGCATCAGTCCCTCTACGATAAAAGAAAATATACATGCAATCTAGAACTATAATGCCATGTCTAGAACCTTGTGAGAATGTAGAGCATCAGTCCCTATCTCACATACTGTTTATCAATAATACGTATATATTTATCCTTGGTGTAGAAGGTCATGTTTAACACCCCAAAACAATTAATTAATTAATTAATTAATTAATTAATTAATTAGTAAAATCCGTTAATTAATTCGACAACTAATTAACAACATAAATATCTAATAAAACAATTCTATAAACAATTAACCATTCAACATCTCAATAATAATTAATTAATTAACAACTATTTATTCTTAAAGAAAAGTAAGATAACTAGATAGTAAACTCAATGATTAATTATCCCAATCTCATGACCGAAAACATGATAATGAAATCACCAATCAACAATCAAAATTACCCTAATAATACAATCAATTAATTAAACATACTATATCTATTAGTTAACACGACAATTAATTAAGCGTACATTACCATTAATTATTCCTTCAATAAATTAGTCTACAAAAAAAGACATCCCATAATTAATTTTCTGAAAATTATTTATCTCATTCTAAATCTCACCACTCTATATTTAATTTCAAAAATATATTATTTAAATATATCAATATAATTGCACATAATAATTTCAACATAAATTTCATTAATTATGAAAAAATAATTATCCCATTAATTAATTTTTTGTAAAAAAATTTAATCTATCCCATTATTTAATTATTTTATCATATCACTTTAACCAATTAAACAATAAATGTTTAAAACCAATACATTATCATGTTATATTTTACCCCACATGGTCATCATCATTTAATAAAATCAAAATTCATTCATCAAAATATAACATATCACATTTAGCAATTTAATCAAAGATACTAAATTCACATTTCAATGGAATTCAATATAAATACTTCACTGCAAAATTGAAATACCCACAAAAGTGTAATAAACATTTTATTAATGAATTTTTTAAAGGTGAGGTTTTGAAAAATGATCCTACCTCATGGTGGATTCATATTTATTATGCATCCCATTGATTTACTTTGTTGAAACTTATTTCTATTGGCACATAGACACACAAACACACCATTAACCAATACCTATAAATAGTATTATGGGAACCAACGCACACCCAAAATATTAACCAAAATAAAAAATCACCACAAGCATCAAAATAATATGGTGTGAAACCAAATAACAGGTTTAAAACCTTACTCAAATATGGTGGTGAGGAATCAAAACATACCATAAACACTTCTCCATTGGCGGCAGTAGCCGGAAAATTAACCAACAGGTCTATAGGATCCCCTTGCACAACCCTAGAACTGAAGAAACAAGGAAAGCACATTAATCCATAAATTTAGGGTTTCTGCTGAGAAAATATAGAGAGGGAGGAGCCAATATCTAAATTAGAATCATGAAACATATGCAGATGAAGTCACCTTGACGAGATAGACAAGACTCGTGAAGACACCAGAAGGATTCGACATGCGGAGAGGAGCCCAATTGAATGTGTGTAGCGTGCCTCATGGGAGGCATGGTGTGGGCTGCACTGCTCATGCACTGCACCCCCTCCTTTCAATCACCCCTCTCAACCATATAATTAATACCTTATTAAATTAATATATTTAATATAACAATAATAATAATAATAATAATTATATTATCCAAATAATTAGTTATTTTACACACCTATTAGGTAAAACCTAATACATTATTAAAACATAAAAATAATTACATTTTCTCCAATGTAATTTAATTAAATAAAAACTATAACTCATTTATTTAATTTATCTATCTCAACAAGAATTAATTAAATAAAACCCTTCTTAATAGTAATTAATTAAAATATTATTAACCATAAATATAATTAAAAAACCTATATTTCACCTTAGTTAATTAAATTCTTCATTAACTTGAATATTAAAAATTTACTCAACTCCACATTTATTCATCATTTAATATTACCATTATTTAATAACCTCTAAATCCTTATTTACACATAATTTAATTTTATCGTTTTTTGATAACACACAACACCTCAGTAATATGTCATTTAATTAAATTATCACAACATTAATTTAATTAAATGAAAACCCACCAACATATTTAATGAAAATCATTTCAATCTCAAATTATTGAAATAATACCGACATAATAATATCAATTACTATTATTATCATCTAAAAAAATTCTTCTTTGATAAAACCCAAAAAACTCAACTACACATATTTTAATTCAAATCTATTTAACTCTGTTTAATTAAATGAAACTAATTTTTCACAATAATTAATCAAATCCTCATTTTCTAGGAATTTAATAAAAAAACCAAAATTTTATTATTATTATTCGTCATAACAATAATAATAACCATAATTAATAATAAATAATATACTCCTAATTCCTTAATAATAATTTCATTATTATTGTTATTCAACCTTAGATAAAACCCAATAACTCTATTAAATAAAAACACTTCTTTATTAATTCTGAAACATGCATCTCCATTAAATTTGAAAATCCTCAATGAAAAGACATTTATTTGAGGTGCCCAAAGGCCTCATTAATTTGACATAACTATTACACTGTATTAATCATCCAATTAAAATATTTTAACATAAAAATAATTTATGGAACCATAATAAAAATAATAAAATTATTATTATTACCATGTTAATCAATTTAATACCAAATATCCCTTTCCCTATTATATATTTAAAATAAATAAATTATTATCTCTTGTATGTTTCATGAGTTAGACCACAACCATGCACAACTCGTGCAAATCCCTTAATGTGGAATTTTCCAGATAGGGTGCTCCAATGACTTATCGGGATACCTGTGAAAATTATTGGGTATTCACAAAAGTAAAAAATAACACCTTTAAGTGTTCCAACACTCAAAATAATGTTCCTGATCTCGGTTTAAAAACCTACGTTTTGATAAAAAGCAAAAAATCAAAAACCTTCATAATTTAAACCCAATTCAAAAATAAGGGACATTAAAAATGGGATGAAATGAAGGTATATGATAAAAAACCATTTTAGAATCATATTATTGAAATAATAAAAATAATAATTCATAAAATACATCATTTTTCCATCAATTAGTGGAGTGGTAAAAATAATATATCTTTTCATGGAGGCAGTAGTCCGCATGTACACAAGATTGATGTTGTTCTTTTATTATGGGATATAATGGACTGTATAATTATTTGAAAATTAATATATATTAAAATTAAAATATATATAGGATACTTATTTGAATTTATTAGAGAGGATAGAAAATTATTGGAAGAGGAAGACTAATAAGAAAACATTAATGAGTAAGAAAAACTCACATTGAGAATTTGAGACCCCTCATGGAATTTTTTTTGAAATGGACGCCTAAGGAAAAATAATTGAGAAAATATGATTATTAAAATAAAAAATGATTTTATTAGAAGAAAATTATAGTTTTTAAAAATAAATTTGAAGTTATATGTTTGTAATGCAGTGATGGAAGTGATTACATTTTATAACTAGAGAGAAAGGTAGTTTTGAAAGTACCCATTAAATTTCATTGATGGATTGTAAATATTCATGGGTAAAATGATATGAATGTGTAAATTAAGGGATGTTACGAGTTTTTTCCAATCCATATATCTTTCAAAAAGATATAGGCATGAATTTTTTATTTTTTATATCATTTACACATACTGAAACTCATTTTAAAATTTTTATATTTACCATAAGAACTAATGAACTTATCATTGATAAATAATCTTAATAACCAAATTTGAAATAAAAATGATTAACTAGTTTGATCAATATGATTTAAAATATAAAAATAATGTAATAAAATATAATATAAAAGGTTAAAAATTATTAATTTTCATAATTAACACACAAGTCATGTAGAAACTATTTTTAGAAAATGTGTGGTTTTAGGATTAAATTTTAAGTATAGGTTGATGTTATCAATGTAATTTATTTCAATAAAATAAATTGGTTTATTATAAAATAATTTTTAGGCTTTAAATGAAATAAAATATCTAAATTTCCCATAAAAATGTTTTATTTAAAGTATACACTAAACACAATTTTTAATTGGAAAAAAGTATTACCAAAATTATAAAAATTAAAAATAGTTTTTCTACATTTTTGATAATAAATAAATACATACTTTATTAATTAAAATTTTCAATAAATATATATTTCATTATAATATAACTAGAAATCATAATATTTTGATTTTTTATAAAAATGTATTTTTTTCATTATCGATGTAAAAATAATGGATTCAAGATTTTTTTAAATTTACTACTAGATATTTTTAACATTAATATTTGAAAAATAAATTTCATTTTTTAAAATTATAATTTTGAAATTTATAAATTTTTCTTTTAAATTTAACTAAAAAAATAACTACTTTTATTGTAAAAGTTTCTTTTTAAATAATTAAGTGTTATAAATACTATTATTTATATTTTTTAATTTAGTAAAATACTTTTATTTATATGGAGTTTTATTATTATTAAAATTTCTTAATATTATTTTCCTACTATGTCATGACTCATTTTTGATCGGAGTTGTGTGAGCTACAGTCTATGGATAAAATTTCTATTTAAATGGAAATATTTTTCAAAATCTCAAGGTGTTACCCTATTAGCCTCTTGAATATCCTAATATTGGTTATTAATACTTATAAATTATTATATATTATACCTCAACATTAGGATAGTCAACTTATTTATGTTTAATTGATGAAGGTACTTGATCCACCTTCTTTAAAATCATTTCTAGACATGTTGTGAGAATACTTCCTTCATGACTTTGCATTCATTATGGGATATGAACCTCTCACCCAATAATTAGTGAAGATAATATCGTTGAATGTGATAACCTATTGATATTTCTAAATCATGGATCATTTAATATTTCTCATATGGTTTAGGTGCCTTGAAATAAGTGACTACTCACTTATCATACATTTGGAATTCTCAAAGAACAACTCCTATTGAATCATAATTAAAATTATATTCCTTTCCAATATCAAGTATAGATATAATCAAAATAGTGAGAAATTAACCATTTATATATTGTAAGTATCTCTCATTGGAATTATATTACTAGAAAAATTCCCCAATCTTGTTCAATGATTTCATTAGTGTTACGATTCTGAAGAAGTCTTGAATAAATATTCATTAGTATATTTACAAACCCTATAACTAGGTACCTCTGAAATTTTCATATATTACTTCTAAGAAATGATATCCTTGACCTTATCAAAGTTTACTAATATGAATTCCTCTGATATCACATTCCCTATTAATCATACCTCCCTAATCTAGAAAATAAACATTCATATATTTTCATAAAGTCAATTCTCCCTCAGTGTGATCAATATGATCCATAGTTATTAAGAATGATACTCCCATGTATGAGTGTAAGATAGTTTTTTTAATGATAAGAAAAATAATGAATCCAAATATGAATTAACAACATTATCAATCATGATCCTGAGCACTATCAACATGTTTTTCAAACCATATAACATCATAGTGAACTCACATAATTTATATCTTCACTTGAGACCACTTTCTGAAAAAATAAATTTCTTTAATAAAAACCAATGATATGTAAATATGTGGTTGATTTTAGATAAATAATTATCTCTCTTTAGTTTATTAAATAGATAATATATATGATAAAAAGGATAAAAATTATGTATACATTTCTGGTTTAACCTCTAGTGTTACACACATAAAGGAAGGCTCGTATATCTCATCTTGGTAAATAATAGAGGAAAACTATAGCAAGATGTACATGTGTGAATCATTCCCATTTTCAAAATATCATCAAGTTAACACTTTTTCTCTCTAGTCTCAACATGAGTTATATTATATATAGGTTTATATGTTGTATGCACACTTTAGATTGAATCAATTGTAAACATAAATCTCTCAATAGGAAACCAAGAGAAGTCCTTAAAAAATAATAATGAGTTGGTCATGATAACATTTTAATAGATAAAACGAATCTAACATGAGCCTAAATGACTAACCCAACATTATATTGAATGATTGCATTAAAGAGAACTACTCTTCTGTATCCACTACTAGGTATCAAATCTCCATCCATTCTTTGACCGTCTAAAAGAACCATAAGAACGACTCTAAGATGGGATGGATGAAAGATATATATATCCATGTCTATTACCATATTTAAACACACTACATGATTGAAATTTATTAGGATGAATGTATTATAGATGCCCCATTTTCCAACTTGAATGAAGCTTTAGATATGGTATATGGAATAATGATCAATCATTCCTATAATTAAGACATTGATTATACACTATATGATCCCTATATTTTGGGTGAATAGATGATCTATGGCCCAAATTGCATTTCTCATTACCCCCTTAATGGAAATTAATATATAGCTTTTTCATTAACCTATAATGACCACTAATAAAACATATATAAAACTCATAATCCACTAGAATAACACTACATACCCATTTCCTCTTATAGTCAACATATTGAATTGCTATCTAAAACAAATTTTAGGTGATAAACATTCACCTGAACCATTTTTGGGTAACACTATCCACCCTAAAAAAGAAAAACTATGATAATAATATAGCCTAAAAAAATGGTTATAAAACGATGAAAATATACAATTTATATGAAAAAATATATTATAAATATATTACTCTAGATGAATTGAATATAATCGTATGTTTTTAGTCACTCAACATATTTTTAAAGAACAATATGAAGAGGAAATATTGTAATTAATTTAAGGTAAAAATAATTTTGTATTCTATATATACTAGTAAATCTCACAAATTCTTCAATGGTTCTAATATAATATGCCAAAAAATATTCACAATCTAATCAAAGGATGAATCAATGTGTTTGAAGATGGTTTGTAATGACTTAATTCAAAACATGGTCGCCTATGATCCACCCTCACTAGTAACATGGGGTGGGTTCTATATTAAAAATCATAATTCCAAATATATCAATTAAAACTCAGATCTTTGATCACTTTTTCCAAATACTATATAACATAAATTAGACTCACTTAGAGCTACCAATCAATATTTTTCTGAACACAATAGGGGGCTCTAATTCAACTCTTAATGTGACATCTGATGATGGTCTATTATAGGTTCCTTGATAATGAAATTTAACACACACATGTATCTTTTTGGTTATCCAATGTTTTATTTGATGGCACATAATAGACACCCACAATTCTCAAGTTATCACGTTTATTTTTTTTGATTTATTAATCAAAATATTAATGAAAATTTGTAGACATTACATTTGTTTAGAGGAAAAAACGTAAATCAACATAAATTCAGATGCATGAATACTTGGTTACATAGGTTGAGAAATAAAGTCTTAACCCTTGGGTATACACAAATTAATTCTTTAACTACTTCCTAAATGTTTACCTCACTACCACTAAACGTGAACTTCCCATATTAAATGAATAAATCCCCCTGTTACTTGTGATTAAATGAATATTACACATGAGATCTCCAAGCACACTATACATCCACCTCTTCCATTGGTATGTAATTTAAAAAATCATTAGCCTAGATAATCCCATATTTAATTCAATATCTTGGAAACAACCCCATCAAAAAGTATCATTTTGTTTTGGTCATAGACCAACATTAAGATACATAGACGGAACAAATATTTTGTTATAATATGAAATAATATATGGACATAACAAGGGTGATGAACTACAATAACATTCCCATCACTCCTGAAACCCCTTGGATATTAATTGTGTAAAAATTAAGAATTTGGTTAAATAATAGCTTGAGAACACATGGAACCATCCCTTAAGTGAACCTTAGTTTTCCATTAATCCTAAATAGAGGAAATAGAAAATTAATAATATTGAAATCATCACCACCTTAATGAAAAAAACATATAGATGATGAAGAAAAAAATGAATTAATAAAACCCAAAAATCCAAATGGATAGTATGAAATTTCAAATCCTAAATTTGGGAACCCTTTAAGTAGTGGAATAATGTCCCTTTTATATACTTTTCCATTATACCTTTATTAGGTTCCTATTTATATGGATATGATCCCAATGTATTGAATATATTGGGTTATTATTTTTCATTGGTTTATTGAAGAGTGATTTTTTGGCCTGGAATCATTCCTTGATAATCTATAATATTCATATGATAATTAATATTCTATATACTTGTATTAATGGAACATTGAGTGTCTATTACTGCATTACACAATATAATTGTTTAACACCATTCATGACATTAACATGCACATTTTAATTAATTCTAGCACCACCCTTGGTCTTTATGATCGTTATTAATTCTCATAGAGTAGTCCCTAGCCTCCTTTGGATGAGTTGAGTTGTTCATATGTAGGTCAGAATTGAGTGGTGGTGTGGTGATAAATGATTATCAATGAATATTTCATAATTTTAGGTAGTGATTTCATGATATTATATAAAGAAATGAAGTGGGAACATAACATTTCTCAAGGATAAGTGCATATATTTTTTATAAATTATATTGTTGTACTTATGGATTTATAACAAACTAGATGGATCTAATGAAATCTTAAATGGATGTATTGAATCACATGCCCCCATATAACACATAAGGACCTAAAAAATGATCTAAATTATAATGCATCATACCAATTCAGTATTTTTTGTTCTATAGTGCCTAATGAATGTCAAATGGAAAGGTGTGAATTAATAAATTTTATATTCGATTTTAAAAAAAATTGCCCCAATCATACTTGTATACATAACTCATATATATTTGAATAATAATCAAGGAATTATCTAGTTTAATTCATGAAACATGGATCTAAAAAATAGTTTTCCGAAAGAATATTTCTATAATTTCAAAACATCCACTCAGTAATTTGATAAAAATATTGAAAAATTAGATCAAAAACTAAAAAATCATATCCAATTCACTCATATGAACTAATTTATATAAAATAGAACATTAAATCATATAAAAAATTATAATAATTCAATATTTCAAAGTTATTGAGCTCTTAAAAAGTGTTAAGGCATCTCCCTCAAACAATGTATATATAGTCGAATTTTTATTGTTTTTACATTTTTGAGAACATCAGAAATTAAAAAAACACAATCCAATCACGAAGATGAGATCCCCCATAAAAAAAATTTATAATCCATTATTAATCAAAATTAGTTTACCCTAATAAAACTTATTATGTTTAATAAATATAAACACAAGTTTGGAAAAATAGAGAAAAATTAAAAAATAATGATATTACCTAGTTATATTTCAATTGCAGTGTATGTTAAGATCCTATCCATTAGATATTCTTTAATCCATAAATAAAAAATAAGAAAACATTAATAATTTATTCATACAAAATGAAAGGAAATAGACAAGGAAAAAAAGTATTAGGTTATACCACATAAGATGTTTTGGGTTTTTACAATCCATAATCAGACAACTCCAATTTCTATTAGCTATCTAAATGGGGACCCAATTTCTTTTATGGGAACTAATACCCATTTTTTATTCCAAACCTCTTCATAATTTACTTCTTCTTAAAAACCCCTTTCTCTAGGTACTAGTTCCCAAATGATAATAAGGGTGCCATGAGTGTCCATCAAATAGTATTTTAAATTATTAATGTGTGTATCTAAGTGGTGAGATTAAGGTTTTATGTCTAGGATAATCAAAATTTTAAATTTTTTATATATATTTTCACTTACGTTTTTTATAGAATTTTTAAGATTACAATGAAATAAATAAAATTCTATTTTTATTTAATGAATTAATTAAAAAAATACTTTAAATGAAATAAAACAAACAATAAAAAATGAAAATGCTTACTGAATAATTGATTGATCAACTGGAAGAGTTATTGATACTTTTTTTTAATATTTACATTATTCTAATTCAGTGTCAATGTTATATGAAACTGAAGTGACTTTTATCCAGAATTAAAAGTGTGTCTTTAGCATGACTGAGATCCTCACTAAATATATTAACCAATTAATTCTCGAATAATGATGAATAAAGATCTACCTCTCTTTAGTGCATTTCACTACTTCAATACCTATCCATATTATGCATATTATTAAACACCAATCACAATTGGATAAATACATTATTAAGAAATGGTTTAGAATGGACATAAAAATGGTTTGACTGTAAAAAAGATGGATTTGAATAATTAATGTAATGCTTGAAATCTGTTTTCTCTTTCCGTAGATCATCCACTACAATACATATAACACTAAAAAGTAGTTAAAATTTATATAAACTAAGAAAATAGTTAATCATACCACTTTGGATAAATCATGGGGGTAAAACACCATTTAAATGGATTTAGATATATTTATGGTGGAAGAAAGGAATGGTGTAACATGAAGTAAAATAAAAGTAAAAGGGGTTATTATAATAAATTGAAAACAACACAAATGAAAAAACAATATACAAAAATTTAAATGAAACCCCATCTTACTCTTGTGTCTAGTTGGGAACTACCCATGAAATCTCCATGGAAACCTCCCATTATTGATTTCATTTTCTTTTTATAATGTAGTAATAGTGGATCTTGATTTACTCTTTCATAATGAGATACCTCCAAGAACTATGGATTGGGTGAGTGAATTAGGAAACATAAAATTCTTCAAAAATCTATTTATTAGGCCACAAAATATCCCCAAAAGTAACCATAACCTCATAGAAAACTTATCATGCATGACGGATAAATAAAACCTACCCTATATACCCAAACAGAACTCTATGTATGATTAAAATATGTTATTTGTTCTCCCTAATCCCCAAGATAAGCCTAACTGTTTCTTTATGTTTAGATATGTGGTTGGGAATTTATTTACCCACATAAGGAATATAAATAAGACATCGATGAATTTGACTAATAATTAATAATGACTCATCCATAAGAATGACATTATGAAAAATAAAACTACTAATAAAATGACCATAGATAGAAACATAACCATTACACAACTTACTCTATGAATACACACTAGAGAAATCAACATAAAATACCCAATATATAACTAATCCATAATAATTATGTGTCCAAATAAGGATTAAGATACGGTAGTAAAAATAAAGTGAATGTGATGTGCCAATGATAACCTCAATCTATCGCACTAACTCTCTAACATGGTCATATTAAATAACCCTTCCCAGGGAGAGAAATACAAATAAACCCATGTCATCGAAAAATAATTTCATATGTTTATATATGTCAAATTTACTGATGAAACTGCATATTTACCATAGTTTCCATCTAGGGTGTGATAATAAATACTTGTTAGGGAACACCTGCAGTGTCACCACTCAAATAGTGAATATATATATATTTATACATCAATGTACCTACACACACAGATATATATATATATATATATAATATTTTTAATATCCAAAAATAAAAGTATAAAAATAAATAAATAGTGGGGTAATTCATATATTAGTTCCAACCAAAACCATTAACTCCCAATACAAGGAGGGCACATACCTATACTATTGGATTTGTGCCAATGTTTGGAATTTTAGATAAGTAAAGAAAACCCCATTTATTTCTGATCCCATATCTTCAAACCATACATTAATAAAGGGTTTCCTACTCAAAAAAATATTATTAATACACAATATCTCTATATTCCATACATCTAGTAATAAAAACGATCAATATCAAAGTAGTAAACATGATTTATACCAAATAAATATACATTGTATAAATAAAAAAAATAGAATTATGGTATTATAATGAATTAATCATTACATATATCAAAAAATAATGCAAAATATGAAATTTAAAAAGATACAATTTTTCACTAGCATTCTACTAATCAAAATAGTAAATAGGAATGATAACTAGTAAATAACTAATAGAATAAGGTATAAAATGAAAGAAATTAACTATACTAGTCTTAATAAAAACGAAACTTATGGGATGATATACGCTACCTATAAGATATAGTATTAGAATTCCAAAAACATGAATACATTGAAATATAAAAATGTTTTAGATATAATAAGAACAATTAAAATGAGGCATTAACTAAGCATACATGTTGTTGTGATAAAAAAAGAATCATTAGAAATGAATAACTAGAAATCAATAGTTCATGATTCAAAAATAAATACTTATTGTAAACAATTTGGTTTTAAGATCCCTATTTATCACCATAGTTTTATTATGGTGTATACGTTATTAATTAATTTAAAATAGAGTTTGTTATTAAAAAACACACTATTTAACTAATATCTAATAATACACTTCACTGATTCATAATTATTATAGTAAAATGAAGTTTTAAAACTAGTTACACACATAAAATTTCATTAAAACATTCATAATTATATATTTATAATCTACACTTTAAAATAGATAAAATAGTGTTTTTGAATTAATGTTTAAATAAAATGTTTTAGATAATATTAAAATCCACTAAAAGGTTTTCTACAAAAACCCATTTAAAAAATTATTTAAATAAAATTCATTCCACATTTGAAATATTTAGAAATAAATTTTATTTTTTATATAATGAATAATTAATTTATTTAGAAACAATCGAATGTTTCATGTCAAATCACTTCATCCTACTTAGCCAATCAAAACATTAAATCTACACTAAAGTACTCTATTAACATAATGTTTGGTGTGTGTCATGGACATATAATTCATTCATGATTATGTGGGAACATATTATTTCCTTGGTAGAGGATAAGAAAAACACATAATTATTCTTTATATATATATAATAATATTTTTTTTTGATCAGGAACCATTCCATGATTTCTAGTTTCTGTCAAGTTGGCTTGGCACGAAAGTCACAATCAGTTTTTTATTTTATCCCATGATTAATATTTCATGAAAGTGTGTAATACATTAAAACTATAGTATTATAAAACATAACATCAACATAGGGCACCCAAATCACACTTTAATATAAAATTTAACAATATGGACTATGATTTGTAATATATCAATCAAATATAAATCATTATAGATAAATAATGAGAGAAAAAAGCGTGAATTGATTTCCCTACATATTCCAATTTGAATTCATTATAAAAATTTCAATTTTTATACTAAAATATAATTACAATGATACTCATTTGTACTTCTAAAATAAAAATACAGTCATTAAAAATTATTTTGGAAAAAAGAATACAGTTATTTCAGAGTCATATCTCGAGAATCTATTAGAGGGTTGAGAGAACCTATCATAATATTCAATGATAATTCCAACTCAAAAAACCACCAAGAAGAAAAAAATAATCTCCCAACTAATTTCTATTACTAAGGTACCTAATTACATTATCCTTGTAATATAAAAGGGAATAAATAAAAGAAAAAACAATGTAATCAACATCTAAAATTACACACAAATATGACATCCCAAATCCCCAATTATCAAACATGTAATATTGTAAAATTTATTGTTAATATATATAATACCGAGGATAATTAATACCTCAATATCCTTTAACTAAAAAATAAATGAAATTAAAATGACCATCTACGACCATCCTTAACCACGAAAAGTAGAATCCCATTATTTGATAGTGTTCATCATTAAATCTCTAATCCCTTCAAGAGAACTAAAGGATAATTAAAGAAGTAGAAAAGAATAGAAGATAGGAAACATTTAACCTTTTATATTCTATGAAATACATTTTTGGTTCTTCCTTGAATCAATATACAAGGGGGTAAAAGAGGACCATGGGAGGAAAAATAAGGTTCTTATAAACATATAAGGAGACATGAGGTTTCAGGGAGAGGGGAAATATGGGTAAAAGGGTTTAATTAGAAAATGAAAAAATACCATATTTTAAAAAATGGGATAGGATACTGGAAACCTAGTGGAAACTCTATGCTATAAGGCCCTCTTCAAAGTTTAGTGGGAACAAAATGTTCCTCCATTGGGCACCACATGCCACAAAAAATCTTAAATCTGGGGTAGAACCACCTCTTGTCCACCTCATTACTAAAGAACCTCCCACCAACTAATATGGAAACCCAAAAACCCTTAATATATCATAATAAACAACCTAAAATAATATATTAATATTATAAGAAAAAATACTCCACTAAAAGAAAATCAAATGGGACCTCATTTATTATATTCAAATTACTATGTGAATGCACATTTTCTCATAAATTGATTCACTAAGGATAGGAGCAGTTATAGCCTCCCCACCATATAACTTATTATACCTAAATATTTTATGATTTCTCTAAAATAATTAACAACATACTTACCATGTCACAAATTTAGCTATCATATCCTGACAAATCTATAAACATGGATTACATCATGTATTAATTGATCCATGAATATCACAAAACATACACCTCTCATCAGGTTCATTTTTCCATGTTAAATACAGAACAAAAAACACTATATAATTATAATATTCATTACTATCACACTAATGCAAATTCCAACAACTCATCTTCATTACCTTTCATAACTCCATAAACTTAAATGTGTCACTAATAAACATGAGGTATCAACAAAGAAATGTAATAAAAACCTTATAATTTTTTAATTACTAAAAATGGAAATAATATTAGCTAATTTTCTCCGCATTATAGGTATCTACCTGATTATAACTTTGGATAACTATCAAATGAATAAAAATTTAACAAAAAAATCCCACATTAAATGGTTTTAAAAGAAACATTCTTCATTTTAGAAGTAACATATAAAATAATTTCCAAAAACACCAAATTTTATACAATAATAAAACTACAAAACATGGAATATAGGAAATACTTCCACTATACCTTTTGAATCATCGTTTACATTAAAAGATATATTATGAAACCAACATATGTTGGGTTTAATTTGACATTAAAATCAAAACTCAATTTACATTTCAAAATTACTTTCTCACCCATTTTTAAAAATTAATTATTTTCTAAAATATCATTACATTTTATAATCACCATATATTAAAACATTAATTATGGAAAGATAGTTTTTTCACAAAGGCTCATTATAGTTAAAGAGATGAAACTGAAATTCTTATTCAAAATAACTATTTTTTCATCATTTAATGAATCCAAATACCAATATAAATGGAATAGAACATCTTTTTTAAGAATGTATTTAAAATATAATTCCATTTTAAACACATTTATATTTTGTCCTTTTCTTTACCTTGTAAAAAATAATGTTATAAAATTGTTTCCTTTATGATGGGACACTAATAATCCCATCATAATTACTCAACAATTACGATACCAATTCAATTTAGAGATTACCAAAAAGTAGTGACTAGTATGATCACATGCTACATTTCCAAAAAAAATCTAGTAGTATATATTAAAGAGTAGATAAAAAATATTAAGTAAAAAACTTTTAAATATAGAAAAAAAATTGTATTTCTGTAAAGTATTACTAAATAGAATACTAGTATCATATTTGGAAAATAAATATAAATAATAATTTATTGAAATACTCAATAATTGAATGTATATTAAAAAAATCACTAAAAAATAAAATATAAAATAGGAATACGAGATATTAATGAGAATAAAATTAGATATCTCAGTAAAAGGTATTAATTGTTTATTTATATTAACCAATAATTAATAATATTTAAATAATAAAATACTAATGATTTATTTTTATTTTTTATTTAATAATAACCTCCAATTTATTCCTATTATATTATAACAAAAATGGGAATTTAAATGACATATAATGATTCAATTTAGTGCCTACCTATGGAAATGTAATCCTGATGCATGCACCAATAGAGATATTAGCTCCCAGATAATTCATCTAAAAATGTATGAAGTTCAATTCCATCATAATCATGAAAAGTAAAATATATCCTAACTCAAACCTATGAGGATTTATGAGTAATATAAAATCCCCTAGTAACATGAGATTCCACCACAATGAGGCTTATTATATCTTTTTAAGAGTTAATTCTAAATTATCTATTATCCTTAATCTTGTATGATAAAAAATAATGTCATAATAAACATAAATGTAATATGATACCACTTGTAGTAACCTTTATTCGAATACCAAAATATAACATACGGTAAAATTCTATTACCCTATAGATGGTATCTTATCCCTAGGGGCTGGTGACTTATTCTATAGTTTTCATTATATATTTGTAGATTAATTTACATACACTAGTTGTGAAAACAATTCCTGTATGGATTCTACAGAAGATAAAACATGACTCGTTCTCAAGTTAAACATTACATAAATAATACTTAATAAAAATTATTCTATATATTAATATAAATTAATAGATAATAATATAATCATAAGATATCTATCTATATTAATGGAAACTCAAATAATCAATATACACTCTACAATATACAAATCAACCATTAACACTGAAAATGTTAAATAGGGCCTAACTGAATGGACAATAAATAATGAATAAATGATGTTACAAAAATAACCTCAAACAATCACACCGTAGTTTCTAACACAAGTATGAGGTTTAACGGACCCCTTATAATGTGTGAAAAACAATCCACCAACATCCATATCCACATTTTTACCCGTATATACCTAAAATGGAATAAATGAAACTGCATTTCTACTAATGTTTCTATAAAACACGAGAGCATAATTACTTAGTAGGGATCCACAAATAGTTTCACAAATCACTCAGTGGATATACAATTGTATACATGAATATATAAATCATTTTATATATTTATTAAATAGTGTAGTTTTAATAATAATTAATCAATGTCCAGAGGTAGATTAATTGTGTAAACACCCTAACCCTAGTATCCTAGAGTAATGGTTACTTTAATATGTTTTAATAAGATAAAGTATTGGTATCCCAAAGTATCGTATAGTTTAGTATTCTTGTTAAAATAGATACATACTTGAAACTCAAATTATAATTGAAAACATAAAAGACAAAAAAGTATTTTTTTTGAGTTCATCATTATTTCATAAAGTATATCCTTTATTATCAATCATAATACCCATATTGGAATCCTATAGAATGGAAATAAGAAAGTGATAAGATAATATGATTAGTACGAGTTTGTGTATAGTTGAAGCTAAGTATAATTAATATTATAAATAAATTAACTGAAACATATTCCATTAAATAAATTACATGAGCATAATAAGTAATCAATAGATGATGATCAAATAATTCCATATAAATAATAACTTGATCTTGAAACAAAACAATTGGTATTATAGCTGACAGAATAATAAAATGGAACATAAATAAATAATATCAAAATGAGTTAATTTATAATTATGGATATATAAAAAAAACTATCAAAAACTTACATAAGATAGTTTAAATATTTGGGTTGAAACCTCTCTAAATTGGATAATTGTTTTGTCATATGAGACATGTTTATGTGTTGAGGGGATATATATAACTGGCCCCACCCATCACTTATTATTAAAATTAATTACTCATTTGAAATGGCTAAAAAATAATCAATATAAACATTCTTATTAAACAATGATATAAAAACGTTAATAATTACCCAAATCAAAAAAACATAATCATAAACCATCTTGAGTAATATAGTAAATTGTAATAAACTTTTACATCGTAATTCAAAATGATAATAAACCATTAAGAGATTGAATAAGTATAATATCATTACAACATATCCCAAATGTATCATAAGTCAAATGAAGTTTTCATGTCATTGATGAATTTAAATACCATACGAGTTTCACTAAAAAACATTTCTAGGAAAATAACTATTTCACTATGAAATTATATATTACTAAAAATAAATTATTAAACAATATTAGATAATAATTTTATTTTAAAATAACCATTAACACTTATTAATTAATATTTAAACAGATTAGTGGTCATAATGTTTGGAAATTAATTTCATATTATACAAGTCAAAATAGTGATTCCTTTCACATTTTCAGAAAAATCTTGTAGTACCCCCGGTTTATGGTATGTAACCCTTAAATGATGCTCGTATTGGTTTTAAATGATAAGGGAGACATATGGGAGATTCAGGAGATCCTGGATTGAAGTTTGAAGCAAAGGGGAAGTTGCACGGGCGGCGCACGGTTTGTCTAAACCGTGCGGCCAATCCGTGTGTGGCTGACTGAGGAGGCAGTGGCCTCTGCATGTTGGGTGAAAAATTAAGGAAAACCGTGTGAGGAGGCTGTGTGAGAATGGTGGCTGAGATAGTAGAAAATGCACGATTAGCACACAGTTTGTCAAACCGAATGGACTAACCATGTAATCACTTAAAATTAGATCCTTAAATTGTGAATCTAACTCGTTTTGCCTCTAGTTGCCTCATTAAAGCTTCTAAGAGGCCCTAACTCTGTATTTTGGTTCTCTTAAGGTCAAATAGGGTTCCCCCATTGTTCCGGAGGTCATCCGAAGGCTTCTATTGGCGAATCGAAGCCGGAGTCTGGAGTTATGTTATCGTTCTCTTTTTTTCTTGATCGTTTTCTTAGATGTACTCAGATCTACTTCTCATCTTCTCTCAGTTCCTTAGAACTACACCTGTTATAGGTATATCTATGTGTGTGGATGCCAAATATGATGATATTTGGTCTTAGTTGTGTTAGGCGAAGAGATATAAGGTGGGTTTTTGGAGATTTGACCTGTTGTTCTTGATCGTTCATCATCTATTGCTTGGTTTCACCTTTTTGTTGAGGTAGGTGGCTTCACATTCGAATCCCCTTGTTATAATTGTTTGTTTAGTTTCAAATTTGTTATTTTAATGGAATAAATTTTAAAAAGCATGGAATAAATCTTATTTAGTGATGATTTATGGTTTTGATGAAATTTTGAAATCTTGGGGAATTGTGTGAAAAGTGACTTGGATATTTGAATTTAAAATGTTGATTTTAAATTATGAAATTTCAAAAATTGTAAATGGTATGATGAGAAATGGGTTTCAATAAAAAGGGCGTTTTATTGTAATGGTTTTGATGGATTTGGTTTTCAATAAAAAGATAAAATTATTGAAATGGTTTGAATTGTTTGATGATGCTGTGTTTGGATGAAAAAATGGTTTTCAATAAAAGGAGTTTTATTGAAAGGATGGTTTCGCATGATTGTTGGGAATGTGTAGTGCATGTTCGTATTTCATTTATGGGGCTTGGTTGAAATTGGATGATGTGCTCAGTGCCAAACGTGTAATGGAACATGGTAACTATATGTATGAGGCTTGGTGGAAATATGACCTTGTGGTTGGTGCCAAAGGTGTAATGGCACATGGGATGTAATTACCTTGTGATGACTTGGTAGATCGACGAGAAACTGCTCATGAGTATGGAACTTTCATAACGATGCATGCATGGTTGATTTCACTGGTTTGTGAAATGGTTGGGAATGCCAAAAAGGGATGTTTGTGAAATAGTTTGGAAATTTGTTTCCTTATTTTTCTGGAAAAATAATGTTTTGGATAATCTGGTTTAAATTTCACTTTGATGATTTTGAGCATGGATGGTTTTGGAAAACTTGTTTATTTTTAGTAATAAACTACTTTGGTGAAAATTTATTATATAAATTGTTTTTATATAAATTTGGATAACTCTTCTATCCTAGTGGCGTGATTCGGGAAGTCATTAGGGAAACCTACTGAGTTTTATACTCACCCCTGCTTTAGAACTTTGCTGATTTTGTAGATGTTGTATTCTAAGACATAGGTAAAGGTAAATCATCTCATTACTAGTGGTTCGTGGTGATGCTTGGGAGATGTGGTGGGGCTTGGAGCATAGAGCTCAGGGTGGAGTCATGGAGTGTATCTTGGTTTGTTTTGGGTTTTTGATAGTCTTTCTCTTGGTACTCTGATTTTGTGTTGGTTGTATTGGCTTGTGGAATTGTGTAGTTCCCATTGATGATACATTAGTTGGTTGTTTCAATAACAAGCATCATATGGTGGTTGTTAGTGGATGTTTTTATTTTTTATCTCAAAGTTTGAATCGTCCCCCAACTGTGTTTGAAACCCTTCAGCATTTATTTCCAGCCTTTGGTGTCTTGGGGACTTCTCTTATGGCTATGTAACCCTAACCGCCTCCACAATCCAATGAGGTAGGGGCGGGGTGTTACAAATGGTATCAGCTTGTTCGGTCCTTGCCTAACATGTGGTCATTGATGTTCTTGGTATTGGAGTTGAAATTCCTTCTTTTCTATTCCTTGGGTTGTCATCTTAGACAGGAGTAGGATTGTCGGAACTTGAAATGTATAGCATAAAAAGATGTAGCTAACCCGTTTATGATGAACTTCAAGTTACCAGGGTGTTGGGAACATAAGTGTTTTCAATAAACTACTAGAATGTTGGAAATATAATTATAATGGGATTATCCAATGAGATGATAAAGACAATAATTGTATAGGAATGACTTCCCACTAGTATTGCATATCTCTTTGAGAAGAATGAGTAAGAATCTTGTGAATAGTGCCAATTTTTTTTGAAAAATGCAGAAATGTTTTTCAACTGAAAGGATTTGAAAACATGGTATTTGGTCTATTTTGAAAATGGATTGATTTTAAAAAATTATGGTGAATGTTTTCAAAAATGGTTGAACATGGAATTTTTTTTTTTGAAAACAATGTTGTGATTGTTGATTTGATAGAATTTTAAATTATAAGCCAAAATTTTCTAGAGAGTGATATTGATGGAGTTTGTTGTTGGTTTAGAATATGTCACCCGGTAGGTGTCATCGAAACCAACCCGAAGAAGCTGCAGAGAATGTGGTTTCACTGGAACCACGTGTGAACCAATAGCTGGTTTAGAGTATTGTCCATTCTTTTCAAGCATTGGATTTAGAGAACTGGTGGAATGAGCCATGAAATGTGGATCATACCATCCAGTTCACGATGTAGAATCCACCGAACTTTCAGGGTGATGTTGAACCCGAAAAGGTGGAGGTGTGGCTAAGAAGGATGGATCATATATTCTATTTCATTAGCACACCAGTAAAGCTAAAAGTAAATCTAGTGATGTATATTCTTGAGGATCTTGCATATCAGTGGTGGGATTTAGCGGTTCATGATAAATTGGATGAAGGCCTTACATGGGAGGATTTTGAAGAATTGTTTAACAATCAATTCTATCCTAACCCGTTCAAGATCCAGAAAATGACGGACTTCTTCAGCTTGAAACATGATAGCCTCTCTATCACAGATTATGCGGCTAAGTTCATGAATTTAGTCCATTTTCCACCAGAGGTTGTGACAAGTGATTCTTTAAAGGCATTCATCGTCAAATCGTGACTAAGGCAAGAGATTCGATCAAAGATTGCGGTGCTCTGTATTGCAGATTATACGAAGATGGTGAACAGAGTAATGGTTGTTGAACGTGATATCTCATGATCTATAGGAGGAGTCATGATGATACCCATGGGAATGGGTGGGAACTTTAATATTGGAAACAAGAGGAATAGGGACACCTACTTCCAAGGTGGGTGTGTGAATCCGAACCAGACAACAGGATCAGTCAACCTTCCTCCACAACCCCATAGAAAAACATTTTTATTTCAATGTGGTTCGACTGATCACATGAAACGATAATCTCCAACACCACCAATAGAATGCCACAATTTCAACAAGATGGATAATATTCAGCGATATTGTCACAGTGCTCCAAGTTCGGGTGTTCAGGACACTTCCCAGGCATCACAATCATCGTATGATTCCACAAAACAAGGAAATTAGAATCAGTATCGTCAGCATAACAGAGCTATCCATGGTGATTCTCAAAATACCATGACTCCTCAACTATGGAAATATCAAAAATGAAAAAAGTATAATAGTGCAGCGACGAAGCAATTGTATGGAGCTGAGTAGATGATGGTCGATGATCAGGTTGGACCATCTACGGAGAGAGGTACGATTATTCTCAATTCTACCCTCATGAAAGTGTTTTTCGATACTGGTTCATTGAATTCCTTCATTGCTTCACATGGTATTGATTTTCTATATTTAAAACTAGAAATGATTCCTTCTATCTTGAAAATGTAAACTCCTCCTGGTGAAAGATAATGTCAAGCATTCGTTTGTAGAACATGTGCTATAACTGTTGATGGATCTGAGCTGAAATGAGATTTCTCTGTGCTGGAGATGGATGTCTATGATGTAATCCTGGGTATGGATTGGTTGACAAGATTTACAGCTCACATCGACTATTATAAGAGAACAGTTAGTTTCACGACCGAGGACGACATCGTCCATCTATTTAGAGTAGAGAGAATGGTAAAGAAAGGTGCAAAGAGATTGTTGGAACCAATGGTGGGAACAATATCTTACCAATTAGCAGTGTTGAATTTGGAATCAATGGAAGAGATTGAGGAAAATAGTTTTCTAGCTGTTGTGGATATATTTCCTGATTTTTTCCTGAAAAAATATCAGGATTTCCACCTATAAGAGAAGTAGAGTTTACGAATGATCTCCTTTTTGGGACCATTCCAATATCACTTCCATCTTATAGGTTGGAACCAATGGAGTTAAATGAATTGAAAGTGCAGTTAGAGGAGATGGAAAGAAAGGGTTTTATTCGGCCAAGGGTGTCTATGTGGGAAGCAACTATTTTGTTTGTAAAAAAGGAAGATAGAACTCTTCACCTGTGTGTTGATTATCATAAGCTTAACAGAGATACAATAAAGAAAAGATACCCACTTCCACACATTGATTATCTGTTCGATCAATTAAGGGGAGCTCAGTGGTTCTCCAAGATTGACTTGCGATCATGATATCATCATTTCTGAGTTTGGAAGGAGGATATTCCAATGACAGTATTCTAAGTCAAATACGGCCACTACAAATATGTAGTCAAGCCTTTTGGTATTATGAATGCACCAACATTCTTCATGGCATTGATGAATTGAATATTTCAGCGATATCTGGATTCTTTTTTGGTGGTGTTTGTTGATGATATATTGGTGTATTCATGAATAAGGGTTGATCATGAGCAACACTTGGCGATAGTGTTGGAAATTTTGAGAGACAATCAGTTGTATTCCTAAATATCAATGTTCGATTTGTGGATACAAGAGGTATGCTTTATGGACCATGTTGTTTCTGATAAAGGTGTTTCAGTGGATCCAGAATGATAGAAGATTTTGTTTCTTGGAAACCGATAAATAATGTCTTTGAAATATGAATTTTTGTTGGTCTAACTGGTTATTACCAGCGCTTTGTCCGTGAATTCTCACGACTCACTTAGCCTATGAAAGAATTGACAAAGAAGAATAGTGCATTTCAATGGACTGAGGAATTTCAAAGATCTTTTTAAGAGTTTAAGGATCGCCTTACATCATCACCCATCTTTATTTTTCCGGAATCGGGACAGGGGTATGTGGTGTACTGTGATGCCTCAGGATCAGGGTAGGGTTGTGTTCTCATGCATGGAGACCATGTTGTTTCTTATGGTTCAAAACAGTTCATAGTGCATGAGAAATTTTACCCAACACATGATTTTGACTTAGCTACAGTCATCCATGCTTTGAATACATGGAGACATTATCTCTTTGTTGAGAAATTTACTGTGTTTACGAATCATAAAATCTTGAAACACATTTTATCACAGCGAGATTTGAATCTAAGGCTGAGGAGCTGGATAACGTATATTCAAATGTTAAACTTTGACTAAATGTATACAATGGGTAAGGGCAATTCGGTGGCCGATGCATTAAGTAGGAATCCGTATGCTCAGTTGGAAAAGGGAGCATCAGACGAATGGCAGTTGATGTCAATCTTAGCCAACATGCATGTGGAATGTGAAAACTGAGATGATGTTGTGGTTTCTTTTTCAGCTACACTTGTTCCTGATCTGGTAAATGTGGTCAAAGAGGCACAAACATCAAATGCAGAATTTCTGGTAATGAGTTCAAAACTCAATGGTGGGGAGACCATTGTTGGATGGAAACTGGAAGTGAGTTCAGTTTTCGGTTTTAGAGATCAGATGGTTGTACCTATAGTTTTTCAGGAACAAATTTTTAATGCTTACCACCACTCAAGATTGGTTGTACATCCGGGTACACAAAAGATGTATAAGGCACTAAAGGCGCAATTTTGGTGGAGCGGCATGAAAAGTAAGGTGGTCGAGTTCGTCTCTCGATGCTTAAATTTTCAGATGGTTAAAGCCGATCATGAGAGACCAGCAGGTATTTTACAGTCTTTACCTATCCCAGTGTGGAAATGGGATCAGATATCAATTTATTTTGCTACAGGTCTTCCAAGAATGGTCTAGAAACATGATGCCATTTGGGTGATATTGGATCTCCTAACCAAGTCGGCCCATTTCATCCCTATTCATGAAACCCATATAGTGGAAGATCATTCAAAAATATTTATCTGGGAAGAGGTAAAGATACATGGTGTACCAATGTCTATAGTCTCATATAGAGATTCGAGGTTCACATCTCATTTCTAGAAATCATTACAGCTAGCTCTGGGGACTCAGTTGAGGATGAGCACGATGTATCATCCTCAAACATATGGTCAATCCGAGCGGATGATACAAATGTTGGAAGACATGTTGTGGGCTTGTGTAATGTATTTAGGTGGCTCATGGGTGGAGCATATAACCCTAGTGGAGTTCTCATACAATAAAAGTTATCAGGCCTCGATACACATGGCTTCGTTTGAAGCATTGTATGGGCGTCCTCATTGTTCTCCACTTTGCTGGGTGGAAACATGTGAGACTTCACTAGTTTGGCCGAGCCTTGATAAAAAAATGGAAAAGATTATGTTTATTAGAATGAGGATGGAGACAGCTCAGAGTCGTCAGTAATCTTATGCAGATCACTGCCAAAGACCGTTGTAGTAAGTAGTAGGTGATCATGTCTTTTTAAGAATCTATCCAAGGCCTGGACATCGTCATTTCAGGAATCAGGTCAAGTTATCTCCTAGATACAGTGTCCATTTTGAGATACTGGAATGGGTTGGAGATGTAGAATATGGTTTGGCATTACCACCATGGTTTAGTGCAGTTCATAATTTCTTACATGTATCTCAATTAACGAAGTATCAATCCGATCCTGACCATGTGATCAGATGGGATCACGTTGACCTAGAGCCAGATGCTTCATTGGTACATATCCCGGTGCAGATAGTGGATAGGAAGTATAATGTCTTTCATGGAAAAATTATTGATCTTGTGCGGGTTTTGTGAAAACATGGACAGATTCAGGATGAGACATGGGAATGTGAGAAATAAATAGGAGAGCAGTGCCTATAACTCTTTCAGACAAGCATTGGTTTTCTACTTTCCGGGGATGGAAATACCAATGGTGGGGAGAATGTAGTACCCCCAGTTTCTAGTATGTAACCCTTACTTGATTCTTTTCATTCTTTTAAAAGATAAGGGAGACTTATGGGAGAGTCGGGAGATCCTGGATTGAATTTTGAAGCAAAGGGGAAGGTGCACTAGCGGCGTACGATTTGTCTAAACCATGCGGCCAAACCATGCGTGTCTAACTGAGGAGGCAATTGCTTCCTTGCGGTCGGTGCGCAGTTAAGGGAAACCATGTAAGAAGGCTGTGCGAGAAGGGTGTCTGAGGTAGTAGCTAACACACTGTTAGCGCACAATTTTTCAAACTGTGCGAACAAACTGTGCGGTCACTTAAAATTAGATCCTTAAATTGTGGATCTAACCCGTTTTGCCAATAATTTCCTCATTGAATCTCTTCAGAGGACGTAAATCAGGATTTTGATTATCATAATTTCAAAGAGGGTTCTCCCATTGTTCCGGAGGTGATCTGAAGGCTTCTCTAGGAGAATCAAAGTCGGATTCATGAGGAAAGTGATCGTTCTCCTTCATTCTTGATCGTTTTCTTCGATCTACTCAGATATACTTCTCTTTTTCTCACGATTTCATAGATCTACACATGTTATGGGTAGATCTAAATGTGTGTATACCAAATATGATGATATTTGGTATTGGTTGTGTTAGGAGAAGATATCTAAGGTTGGTTTTGGAGATTTAACCTGGTGTTCTTGAGCATTCTTTGTCTGTTTCTTGGTTTTGCGTTTTTTTGAGGTAGGTGGCTACAATCTCGACTCCTATTGTTAGAATTGGTTGGATTAGTTTAAAATTGGTTATTTGAATGGAATTGATTGTGAAAAGCATGGAATAATTCTTCTTTAGTGATGATTTTTGGTTTCGAAGAAATTGTGAAATCTTGGTGAATTGTGTGCAATGTGAATTGGATATTTGAATTTAAAATATTGATTTTAATTATGAAATTGATGAAATTGTAAATGATTTTATGAGACATTGTTTTTCAATAAAAAGGGTGTTTTATTGAAATGGTTTTGATGGATTTGGTTTTCAATAAAAATCAAGATTTATTGAAATGGTTTGAATTGTTTGAACACACTTGGTTTGGATGAAAAAAATGGGTTTCAAGAAAAGGTGTTTTATTGAAAGGATGGTTTGGAATTATTGTTGGGAATGTGTGGTGTGTTTTCATATTTCATGTACGGGGCTGGGGTGAAATAGGACCTTGTTCTTAGTGCCAAACGTTTGTTGGAATGTAGTAACTATATATATGAGGTTTGCTTGAAATATGACCTTGTGAACGGTGCCAAAGGTGTAATGGCACATGGGAAGTAATTACATTGTGAAGACTTGGTAGATTGATGAGATACCACTCAAGAGTATGAAAATGTCATAAATATGTATCCATAGTTGATTTAAAGGGTTTATGAAATGGTTGGGAATGCCAAAATGGGATGTTTTTGAAATTATTTGTAAATTAGTTTGGTTATTTTTCTGAAAAAATAACATGTTAGAAAAGCTGATTTAAATTGCACTTTGATGATTTTGAGAATGGACAGTTTTGAAAAACTTGTTTATATTTTGTTATAAACAAGTTTGATGAAAATGTTTTATATAAACTACTTTTATATAAATTTGGTTAACTCATATATCATAGTGGGGTGAGTACAGAAGTCATTAGGGAAAACCTACTGAGTTTTATACTCACCCATGCTTTGGCACTTTGGTGGTTTTGAAAATTTTGTATTCTGAGACACAGGTAAAGGTAAAGAATCTCGTTACTAGTGGGTTTTGGTGATTCTTGGGAGATGTGGTGGTTCTTAGAGAATGGATCTCATGGGGGGGTGCGTGGAGTGTGTCTTGGTTTGTTTTGGGTCTTTGTTAGTCTTCTGCTTGGTACTATGATTTTGTGTTGGTTTTATTTGCTTGTGGAGTAGTGTAGTTCCATTTTTTGATACATTAGTTTGTTGTTTAAATAACATGCACCATATGGTGGTTGTTAGGGGTTGTTTTGGTTTTTTTTTCTTAAAGGGTAAATCGTCCCCCAACTATCATTGAAACCTTTCGACATTTATTTCCAGCCTTTGGCGTCTTGGGGGTATTGCTTAAGTCCAAATAACCCTCACCGCCTCCTCAATCCAATGAGGTAGGGGAAGCGTGTTACAAATAGATAAGGTCAATGTTTCAAATAAGGCAGAATGATTACATTAAAAAAATTCAAAAAAATTGATGAATATTTCACAAATAAATAATTTTTAAAAGATAAAAAAAATTTAAAACTGTTTTAGAAATAATCAATTTTGATGAAAAAAGATTTCTAACTGAGGGGAAATGGGCTTTGCTGGCAGCTTGCCTATAATTTGGAAAATTAATCCCATGATGTCATCCATAGGGACCCTATATAAATAAAATGGTACAACTATCTTCTCTCCATTCATATTCCACATATATGAACTTTTCATATTTTTCTCCACAGTTGCATTTTTTTCTTCTTAAGGAACAAAAAATTAATATAAAAAAGTTCAATATATTTATTTATATTAAAATTTTTAACTATAACAGTGACCGTCTAGTATGACCATGATGAACTCTAAGTGGCGTGACACAGCCCCACTACTAAGGCTGCTGACGTGGGATTTAGTGGCTCAACTTCTAAAGGGACTCTCACAGAGGGTGTGAGAGATGGTTCATGGGTAGATTGTGTAGGGGGGCAGGCAGCTGGTGGATCAGATATCGTAGGGAGGGACACAAAATGATTATCATCAGTTGCAATAGTGGATAAAACAATGTATCACTTCATCCTAGGAAATCCTATCATTTATTCAAATAAAATTAATTTCAAAACGGATATTTAAAAAAAAAATCCGAAAACAAATTTAAAAATGGTAATAGATTCCATGTATTAACAAACAAACTATCCATAATAATGATAATAAATGATAACACAAATGAAATAAGTGGTTGCTGAATGAAAAAATAACTATACAAGAAATCAATTTCCACTTCAATCATGTCAGTTTATAGATTTATTACTTCATACACTTCATTCATCTTTGCTAGATTAATATTTTTAATGCCATGATGGATAAATAATTATACTCTTGTTGTTAATGAGATTCAATTTCAGAGGTCAAATCGAACACATCATCACCCATTTCAAACAAATATTTTTGTATTACATGAGAAAATACACTCCACCCTTCATCCACAACATCATTCACATAATATATGATTTTTTTGTGACGATAATATATATGGATCATGCAGTTCACTGTCGCCAACATCCATCAAGTGAGAGATGTTCAAAGAAGTAAATTGCAAGGAATCTCTTTTAACACCTCTGATAATATCGAACCAATTACATTTTAATAAAAAAACTAAAAAATCCCCATGGTAGTTTAATTCAATAATATCATTCATCATTCCATATTATCCCACTTAAAAAATGTAAATATACCACTATTATTTGTTTTGAAACCCCTTTATCGATCGACTGTACTAAATCTAAATCCATTCATGTTGTAAGCGTTGAACATTCTAACATTTTTTAGAAGACCTCAAGCAAGAAACATCAAATATTATTACAAATATACTCGAGTATTGGTATTCATGATCTCAAAAATGAAATATAATTTATTATATTTACAAAATATATGTTTCAAACTAATATTTGTATTTACTATAATATTTAATAACATCAAAATCATGAAAAACATTCCATAAGATCTTTATTAACAGCTTTCATTATATCATTATCATTTCGTGTTCGAACTCTCATTCATCTCTTTTTTGTGTCCTCAACTCTTAAATAAATGGGTGTTCAATTTAACTATTCAGCAATGCATATTTATGTGCTTGTAATAATTTCAATTCTGTTAGTGTCACATTTAAGGTCCTCCCAACTGATCGAACAGTGGGAGGAAATATTTTTTATTTATAATGTATTTGAGATTGAGTCATTGTGTCATCAACACATCCAACATGATTAATTGTTGCCTCAATATCATCAAAGTATTTAGAACAAAAGATAAGACACTCCTCAGCTAAATATCCTTCAACAATAGAGCCTTCTGGTAGAGATTTATTTCCTATGTACGATTTCAAATGCCCAATATATATGTGAGATAAAATAAACATAATTATGAATTTAATTAAGTGCCAAAAATTGTTTACATGACTGAAAAAATATAAATAAAGTAAATACAAATTAGATACATCCATCGATAATGAACAGGGCCTCCCAATTTTTCTTCCTCAACGAAATGCACAGTTAAATGAAACAGGACAGTAAGAAACTGTTGTTCGGAGTGGATACTCAAAAGGGGGATGAATTGAGTTCCAATTACAAATTTATGTTAAAATAATTCTATTAAAATCCCCCAATTCAAAATGGATTAAAACTGTAGTGAATTTGTAAAACAGTAAAGGTTAAAATAGATTCTCAAAGGATTGATCAGGGCTCAGTTAATTTATTTAGAGGATTAAATTAGCTTTTGAAGTAAACATAATGATTTACAAAAGTTACAAACACTTGCTAATTTAACTATCAGAGTGACATTAAAATAGATTTCTATTTCAAAGTAAATATCAACAGAGTACAATATATATATATAAATATAATACATTAAACATAATCTAAGATGCACAGCTGAAATAACCAAGAGGTTCAGTCTCATGGAGAGACTTAGTCCTCTCCACCAATTTATATAAACATGATCCAAACAATATATCAGGGAAAACAACAGTACATAGAATGGTCAGGTCCTAAGACCTCTACCACAGTTCTACATGGGAAAAACAATTGCAACAGCTCTTAGGCTATTCAGGTCACACTTGACCCCTTCCACAACTGACAGTGGGATACAAGAAGGTGTAGAATGTTTTCTGTAAGGATTTAAAATCCTCTAGTTCATCTCATGAGATAATGTGTATCTAGAGTAGACAGATGTACACACACAATTCTCAGAATTTTATGTAAATGGTTATTACAGAGGAAGTAATAGAGTTTAGAAATCTCTTTGTGATTGGAGATCTGCTCAGGACTCTTTTTGATGTTACAGATAGAAGTCAAGTACTTTCTGGTGAGGATGACTCAAAACAGAGTATCGTTTTTCTTCTCAGCTGCATCTATTTAGACTTGTGCATATGATTTTTAGTGAGGCACACCTTCTAGTCTTTGTGTTCATTTCAGCTGAAAGATCTGCTTCAAGGCTCTCTGGTTTTTATGGGTGTTCTTCATGTTTTTCTTTATGTTCCATGAGACTTCACACATGTGCACCTTCTTTCATGTATATGATTTTTTTTCATTCGACTCTTCCTTTTCACTACATATCTTCCTTTTTATTCCTTGAGATATAGAAAAAAAATAATTATCTTTTTACAGGTACGATGTAAGGTTTCCTGACATCCAACCACCAGCATTAATTAATAACATGTGAATTTTACTAAGAAAATATGACAGTTAGAATTAAAAACATTAGTAGAAGGTTCAAACAGCTTTCCCGACTACCGGTGAGACATGAGATTGGTACGAAATTTTTGAATTGGCATCGGTCTTGGTAGGTCATTTGATCAGTAATGGTTTCAGTAGGTCATTTGATCAAAATTAGTTTCGGTAGGTCATTTGATTAGAAACAGTTTCAGTAGGTCAATTTATCAGCATCAGTTTCAGTAGGTCATTTGATCAGCATCGGTTTCAGTAGGTCATTTGATCAGCATCGGTTTCGGTAGGACATTTGATCAACATCGGTTTCGGTAGGTCATTTGATCAGCGTTGGTTTCAGTAGGTCATTATTGGTGCGATTGATCTTCATTGGTGCGAGCATTTTTCATTGGTGCGTCATGACGATAACTAACAGTGAGTCCAAAAAATGAAATACACACCAAGTTTCTATTTAATCTAGAACACATCCAAGTCAATAGTAATCCATAAATAATCATAGATAATCATACATGATTAATCATATATAAACACCTTTAAAGCAGAATGAATAGTTGACTAAAGTTACTTATAAATAGAAATAACAATGATTTGTTATTATTAAAATAACCATTTTAAAGAGGGTTTAACAGTCTCCCCTTTTGGATAATCACAAATCTATGGCATAAAATAAAAGAGAAGAGAGGATATAACATTCAGTATGCTCCCCCCTAAAAAAAATATACAACCAAAGATAATCAAATCATCAGAGAATGCACCAGATCATAAACAATGTAAGAATTTAAATAGTCATCATTTCACCCCATTACATCATACAGTCTTACTGTATGCCTATTACTATATTCCTGTTCTCCCCCTTTGGGATTATCAAAAAAAGAAAAAGAGACCTGAGAGAGAAAATAGAATAAAGTTACATTGAAATAACCACCGAAAAAGGTACACATAAAAGACACCCTATCAAAAATGAAAGACACATCTATTTCTTTCGGTGCAATAGAGGTTTCCCTTTGGAAGTGGGAGGAATGGATGGGCCAGAGGGTGACTTGGTGGAAGGTTGATCTGGAAGGATGGAGAGATGAGGCAGGATGGCTCTAGCTGGAAACAGAGAGGGTGCTAGGGTCACTTGAGGTTGAGTAGGATATCTTGATGAAGGGTGCTGCTGAACAAATGGACGAATATTTGGTAGAGATTGAGAGACTAATATATGACCAGGAGAAACATCTGATGAACTAAGAGGCTCTGTAGTAGGAAGAACAATGGCCTTCGCTTGTACATGAAGATAGGGTTTGAGAAGATTGATTAAATCTTGAATGACTTCTCTACCATATTTCATATCCTTTTCAATGTCATCCTTGTTCTGCATGAAACTCTCCAGAGTAAGAGTAAAATCATTCAACTGCTGTACCTGAGCCTTAAAGGCTTGAGTGATTGGAGGAAGCCTCAAATTGTCAGCCAGGAATTTAAACTAATGGTTCAACTCATGATTGGTATATATTTTAGAGAAATAGTGATCGACTTTTTCTTTAATCTCTTTCTAAGCCATCATAGCATCAACTGAATAATGCTTCACCATCTTGTGAATATGATAACTGTTTCTTCCATCTTTTTCAATGATTCCAAATCCAAAATCTGTCCTAGTGCAGATAAATATTCTTTTATAACATCCTCTAAATCATTGATCTCATGACCAGTTATCTTGGACACTTTAGAGGAGCTAGCTTGAGAAACAACATGAGTTATCTCAGCCTTAAACTTCCTCCAATACGACTTCTTTAATTGTTCTATCAAATTTATAAGAACTTCCATCATACTAGAGATGGTTGATTTATATTATCTTGACAGAGAAAATGTGTCAATGCC
Organism: Viscum album; assembly: GCA_963277665.1. NCBI lineage: Eukaryota > Viridiplantae > Streptophyta > Magnoliopsida > Santalales > Viscaceae > Viscum > Viscum album. The sequence continues at coordinate 1,889,562,905 of OY728152.1, forward strand.
TACGACCATGACTACATGATTTAAAGAGGTAATGTTCCTACCAATCAATTCACTAGTATTGCACAACTCTGGCTTGATAATACTTACTACTCTTTGAGTTATAGCATCCATAGAAGCCTAAGATAAATTCACAGAAGTAGGAGCTGGAGCATGAGATAATTCCACTTTAATTTTCTCTCTAACTGCATAGAGAAACTCATCTTTAAATCTATCTATATCTGATCGAGAAACTGGCGGACCAGGTCTTTCTGCTGTCACTTGCTCATTTTCAGCAACTAGTCTAGCCTTAACTGAAAAACTTCCCCCGCTTTGTGCACCCCATATTCTTCTTCTTCCTCTGAATAATCCAAACTATGAACAGATAAACCTAGGTGTTCCTCCCATGCAGCTTTACAAGAGGTATATTGCGGCTTTAAAAAACCAGATTTTCTAGAATTTTCATGGGAAATTTCTTCACCTACATCAATATTTGTCTTCATTGTTCTTTCAGCCTCGGGAATATCTTCTTCTTCAACTTGTTGTGGTTATGGATCATCTTGGATCACATTTTGACCATATAATGGTCGAATATCAGCATCATCATCACCACCATCATCATTATTTCCATCATCATCATCACCATCACCATCATCACCATTTTAATTTCCATTATTATTTACTGAGGTCTCATCAATACTATCTTTACTACTGGATTTATACTCCTCAGAATCTGGTACCTCAGTTTCATCTTTTCTTCACCACCTAAAAGAGGTTCTTACTTAGGTAACTTGAGAGGTGGACTAGCTGGTCCAAATTCCATTCTTCCTTTCCTAAGACTTGTTGTATCATGATCACTACTATCATCAGGAAGTGATTTAGTTTCCTTTTCAGTATTCACATCATCATCAGCCTCAGCTTCCCATGTTCCATTCTTACTTGACTCTTCAGTTTCTTTAGGAGATTATGTCTCCTCTTCCTCATCATAATAAATAACTTAATCATCCGGTTTTAAACCAAGATCTCTCATCCCCTTTGGTCTCTTAGGATGGTCAGAAGGATTAAAGGTGTCATAAAACTTATCTTCATTAGAAACCCATGCCTTCTTTAATGGATTCCAGTTGATTTTCATTATTTTAATGATATCCTTATTAATACAAAAATAACTACTGGATGAGATACACTCATCTCCATCTTTAACACAAACCAAAAACATTAACATAGAAAAGATTTTCATAGAGTAGAACCAGGTTGTATCTTTCTTGGATGGCATCACCATCTCAGAAATATAGGTAGTTATATATCTGCACAAGTTGATATTCTCATCATTTATCAATAAAAACAACAGGAAAACATCCCGATACTTCACAACAACAAAATCACTATTTTTGGGACATATTTGGTGATGAATAAACATAAAAAAAATTCTACATTCACCATCAAACTAAGCAGCTGTTATTCATCTGGATTCATAATCTCCAGTCATCATCTAAAGATCATGTTTCTTATGAAAAATATTCAATGGTAGGAGGAATATTACCAGAATAATCTTCATATCTACCTTTATGAGGTACTCCCAAACACTCAGCCCATTGTTTTAAAAAAAGATATCTTTTTTCCCTTTGACTATTGAAGATAATCTTGCATCTTCTACTACATCCAATATAATAGTTAAGTTCAGATGAATCTCATGCACACGATTTGGGTAGTAGACTAGGTTATTATCACAGAACATGTTTTTCCATCCTTTCATTTCTAAAACTTTTAATAGAGGAGACTTACTGGTTGACACCCATTCGGAACATACTTCCTTTTCAGCTATAACCAACCATGTTTCCAAATCATTGTCCACTAACCATTGAGTCATGCTTCTTGATTGTCCTTGTTGGTGTTTCACAGAAGGGGAACCTTCAGATTCCTTGCTTTGAGGCTTTTGATTTTCCAGTTGGAGGTTTTAGAGGTTTGAAAGTTTTCATAGATTTTAAATGTTTTGAGAGGTTTAAGAGGATCAACTCTCAGAAAAAGTAAGGTTCGGCAGAAGAAGGGAAGTCACCGTTCTTTGGAAAATAAATAGCAGTGTGTCATTAAATTTATCATTTAGGGATACAATATTACGAATAATATCGATTAAGTAAAAAAAAGACGTTTTGATAAACCCTAAAGGTGTTAAACACTGCACGATACAAACGATAACAAAATATCTATTTTACTGGTCATTTTCACTGATCGGTTTCACGGATCGGTTTCACTGATGGGATTCACTGCTCGGTTTCACTGATTGGTTTCACGGACCAGTGTCACTGATCGATTTCACCGATCGGTTTCACTGATCGGTTTCACTGATCAGATTCACTGGTCATTCATACCGAACTCTTTCTTAATAAAATTTAACCTTTCTGAGGTCAAGGGTTTGTTGAAGATATCATCTAATTGAAGTTCAAAGTCAATAAATTCTAGAGAAATACCCCCTTTTTGATAATTAACTCTCAAGAAGTGTTGTCTGACATCAATGTGTTTGGTCCTAGAGTGAGACACATGATTCTTAGAGATACTAATTGCACTAGTGTTATCAAAATTTATTGACACATGTCTAAATTTATATCCTTAGTCCAACAGGGTGTGTCTCACCCACTGAATCTATGCACAACAACTACCAGTAGCAATGTATTCTGCTTTAGCAGTAAACAATGCAATAGAGTTATGTTTCTTACAACACCAAGATACTAGGGTCTTTCCCAAAAGATGACATGTTCCATATGTTCGCATCCTATCTAAATTGCAACATGCAATGTCAGCATTTGAATAACTCATTAAGTCAAAGTATTGTCTTTTTGGATAAAACAAACCTAAATTGGTACTATGTTTAAGATATTTGAAAATTCTTTTGACAATAAGTAATAGATAGTCTATAGGATTAGCTTCAAAAACTAAACACATGCATACACTAAACATGATATATGGTAAACTAGAAGTAAGGTAAAGTAGACTCCCAATCATACCTCTATAATTTTTTTGATCAACTGATTTCCCAGTTTCATCATCGTCCAACTTAAAGGTGGTACTCATAGGAGTATCACTTCCTCTATTACTATCCAAACCGAAACGTTTCAAAAGAGACTTTATATATTTACTTTGATTTAAAATAATACCACCTTTCTTTTGAAAAATTTGAAATCCAAGGAAATACTTGAGTTCTCCAATTAATCTCATTTCAAATTCATTTTTCATAATTTTTTAAAAATCAGTACATAAATAATTTTTAGAAGATTCAATGATAATATCATCAACATATATTTTTACAATCAAAATATCATATGAAATTCTTTTAATAAAAATATTTGGATATGAAATTTCTTTAGTAAATCCTTTAGAAATAAGAAAATTTTTAAGCCTATCATACTAAGTTCTTGGATCCTGTTTTAAACCATACAAGGCATTATAATGCTTAAAAACATGATTTTGAAAATGAGGGTTTGAAAATACAGGAGGTTGTTCAACAAAAACATCTTCAATTATAAAACCATTTATAAAATCACTTTTGACATCCATTTGATATAACTTGAAATTCAGATGAGAAGCATAGGGAAGTAAGATCTTAATGGATTCTAATCTAGCTATAAGTGAAATGGTTTCTTCATAGTCTATACCATCCTCTTGACTATACCCCTGTGCAACTAGCCTTACTTTGTTTCTAACTATATATAATGATTCATCAACCTTGTTTCTAAAAACCCATTTAGTGCCAATAGTCAAGGTGTCCTTAGGTCTTTCTACCAATTCCCAGACATTGTTTCTTTCAAATTGATTTAACTCTTCTTGTATAGGCATTACCCAAAATTCATAATTGATTGAATCATTGATATTTTATGGTTCTAGCTATGAAATAAAGGCTTGATGTTCAAACTAGTTTCTTAGAGAAGCTCTAGTCTGTGTCCCTTTATCAAGATTACCAACAACATCATCTAAAGGATGATTCTTTAGAATCCTAGTTGATCTAGTGTAGGTGGGACAAGAAATTTCAGGTTCTTCTCTAGATTCGGATTCATCAGAAGCAAGTTCTGGAACATTTCCAGAGATGGATGACTTAACAACAGGGTCATTATTTGTGTCATTGCAGTTCATAAGAGAAAAATCATCTTCATGATTTTCTAGAAAAGGTTTAGGTTCTGGTGGATCAGTTTCATAAAATTTGATGTGAACATATTCTTCCACACACTTGGTTATTTTATTAAATACTCTATAGGCTTTTCAAGTAATTGAAAATCCTAAAAATATTCCTTCATCACATTTAGAAGAAAACATTTAAAGATTATCCTCAGTATTGAGAATAAAGTCTTTTCAACCAATGACTATGAAGTAAATAACTTTAGGTTTCCTAATATTCCACAATTCAAAAGGGCTATTATTTAGATCAGGTCTAATAAAGACTCTATTAATAATATAACAAGATGTATTTACAGCTTCATCCAAAAAATAAATAGGCTGATCATATTCATTTAGCATAGTTCTTGCAATTTCTTAAAGGGTTCTATTTCTTCTTTCTACTACACCATTATGCTGAGGTTTCCTAGGAGCAGAAAAGTTGTGATTATAGCTATTGTGTGAGCAGTAAAATTAAAACTCATAATTATCAAACTCACGACCATGATCACTTCTCAGGGTCTTAATCATAAGTCCACTAATGTTTTCTACAGACTTGGAGTATGTTACAAAATAGGAACAAGCTTCACTTTTGTGAGCTAAGAAGTATAACCAAGTATATCTAGAAAAGTCATATACTAAGACATAGACATAGTGCTTCCCATTTAAACTATATACTTTAGAAGGTCTAATCAAATCTATGTGAACCAAATCTAGAGGTTGAGAATTTGAAACATCTTTCTCTGATTTAAAAGAAAATTTATGTTGCTTTCCCTTTTGATAGGAATTACAAACTTTATCAGTTGGGAATTCAAGCTTAGGTAGGTCCCTAACTAAGTTCTTCCTAGTCAATTTGTGACTGAATGAATGTTGCAGTGTCCTAATCTTCTGTTCCAATGCCAAGATTTTTATGAAATGAATTCAAACAAGTAATATTTTGTTTAGCTAATGAATTCAAATCAACTGCATAAACATTTTAATTTCTCAAAGTATAAAATACTAAAACATTTTTAGAATTAAAAACATTACATGAATCATTTCCAAATTTAATATTGAAACCATCATCACACAATTGAGAAATACTTAACAGGTTATATTTAAGTCCATCAACAAATAAAACTTAGGAAATTAGAACTGAATTAGTGTTACCAATATGGCCTAGGCCGATAATCATTCCTTTACAGTTATCACCAAATGTGAAATGGCCTCCATCAACATTGATTAAGTTCTTAAAGCATGAGTAATCTCTAGTCACATGACTAGAACATCCACTTTCCAAGTACCATACCTTCTTATGAGAACTCTTCAAGCAAGTCTCCTACAAAATATGTTTAGATAGAAAATTATTTTGGTACCCAGATTTTCTTGGGTCCATACAGGTTATCAAGGAAAGCTTTAGGTACCCAAATTTTTCTTATGGGTCTCAAATAATTTACAAAATCGAATGATTTTGAAAGATAAAACATATTTGATCTATAACCAGTTGAATAACTAGTTGAAGGACATGAATTTCTAAAACATGAACTAGCAACATTCTATCCAGATTTAGGAATAATTCTTGTTTTAGTAATCTGTCTCTGTCAAGGATGATATCATATTGTAGTGGTATATTTTGGTGTCACTTGTTTTCCTAACATTTTTGTTTGATTATCCTTTCCATTTGTGAATTTCTTATGTCCTTCCTTAATTTCTCATTAGAAAATTTCAATTCAGTATTTTCCTTAAGTAATTGGGAAATCTTTTCCTTCTCTATATCAAGGGAGGATTTAACAGAACTGGTTAGAGCATGCTATTTCTTTAAAGCTTTATACTTGTCCTTCAATTCATTACAGGTTTCTTCTCGCATATTACATTATTCAAATAACTCTTCCCTAGACATATTTTCAGATTCATAATCAGAATCAACTCCCGAATAATATGAATTTCAAGCAGGAGTGTCTAGTTTTACCTCAGATGTGTTTTTCATAAAACACATGCTAGCCTTGTGAGAGTCTTCATCCTTAGTATAATAAGAATCACTTGAAGTGTCTTCTGAATAACTCCACGTTGCTTTCATTTCATTCATTTACTTATTGCCCTTATAGTCATATTTCTTTTTGAACTTTAACTTTGGATAGTCAGCCTTAATGTGTCCTTTCCTTTTGCACTCATAACAGACAATCTCATCACTCTTATCAAACTTCTTCCAATATTTCTTCCAGTGACATTTGTTGTCATATTTACCTTTATAATTTTATTTTCTAAAGAATTTCTTCTTCCTATATAACTTCTTAAATCACCTGGATATCTGATCCATCTCTGCATCACAGTTAGAATCTAAACATTCACTTGTTGATATTTTAGTAGGTATGTGAACATTCTCCTAATACATTCATCTGAGGTAGTAGACTTAAATGCCACTGAATTTCTTTTTGGATCATCATCTTCTTCCTTGTTTACCATCAATTGTTCTTCATACATAATAAGCATATCAATTAATTCCTTAATAGGTAAAGCAAAAACATCACATGATTCTCTAATTGAAACTAATGTGCCTCTCCATTTGTCAGGCAGACATCTTAATATGCTCATGATCTGTTCATTTGCAGGAACAACTTTTCCAAGTGAGCTCATTATGTTGAAAATATCATTGAACCTGAGATACATGTTAGAGATAGGTTCACCAGGATTCATTTTAAAATTATCATAGATAATAGTATAGGTATTCAATCTCATTTCATTATCATTGGTTGTTACTTTATTAGAAACACCCAAGGTATCCCAAATTTCATAAGCTGTTTTACATGAAGATATGCGATTAAATTCTTCATCTCCTAAAGCACAATACATGGTATCCATTGCTTTACAATTATTATTATAAGTTGTTATAGTAAGTTCATACCATGTAGTTCTCTCAGTGTCTGGAATCTAATATTGAGTTTCTATAGCAGTCCAGATATCAAATCCCATACTCTCTAAATGAATTTTCATTTTAAGCTTCCACTGAGCATAATTAACACCATTAAAGAAGGCTGACCTGTTGGTAGCAGAACCATCAAGTCTGTTATCCATAATAATATTTTAGCAAATATATTTGAAAAGATAAAATTTAGAACTAACATAAATTTAAGAACTTTGAGATACAACTAGAATCACAGTTGAAAACAGATTTTTTCGAAACCCTTTAATAATAATTTAATCCTCTGATAACAAATGTTGGTCGGTGTGGATACTCAAGATGGGGGGTGAATTGAGTTCCAATTAAAAATTTCTGTTAAAATATTTATATTAAAATCCCCAAATTCAAAACTATGTTAAAATGTAGTGAATTTTTAAAACTATAAAGGTTCAATTAGATTTTCAAAAGATTTCTTAGGTCTCAGTTAATTTAATCATAGGATTAAATTAGCTTTTGAAACTAATATAATGATTTACAAAAGTTTCAAACAATTTATAATTCAACTATCAGAGTGAAATTAAAATAGATTTGTATTTAAAATAAAATAGAAACGAAAAACAATATATATATATATATATATTACTTTATACATAATATAAGATGCACAACAGATATAACCATGAGGTTCAGTCTCAAGCCATGACTAAGTCCTATAAACCAATTTATATAAACTTGATCCACACCTTGGATCAAGGAAAACAACAGTATAAAGACTGTTCAGGTCATAAGACCGCTACCACAGTTCTACATTTGAAAAACAATAGAAACAGCTCATAGGCTATTCAGGTCACACATGACTTCTTCCACAAGTCACAGTCAGATACAAGAAGTTGTAGAAAGTTTGGTGTGAGGATTTAATATCCTCTAGTTCAGCTCAGGAGACAATTTGTATCTAGAGTAGATAAGTGTACACACACACTACTCATAATTTTAGGTAAAGGGATACGACAAAGGAAGTAATTGAGTTTAGAAATCTCTGTGTAATTGCAGATATGATATGGACGCGTTTTGATGTTGCTGATGGAAGTCAAGTCCTTTCTGGTGAGGAGGACTCAAAACAGAGTATCATTGTTCTTCTCAACTACAGCTATTTAAACTTGTGAATATGATTTTCAATGAGTCACAACTACTAGTCTTTGTGTTTGTTTCATCTGAAAGATCTACTTCAAGTCTCTTTGGTTTTCACCGGTGTTCTTAATGTTTTCCTTGTGTTCCCTAGGACTTCACAAACATGCACCTTCTTTCATGTATATGAGTTTTCATTTCATTCAACTCTTCCTTTTCATTAAAGATCTTCTTTTTTATTACTTGAGATCTGGAAAAAATAATGATTACCTTTTATAGGTATGAGGTATAGTTTCCTGACATCCAACAACCAACATTAATAAATAGTAGGTGCATTTTACTAAGAAAATATGACCGTTTGAATTAAAAGGGTTAGTAGAATGTTAAAACAGTTTTCATGACTATAGGTGAGTCAAGAGACCAGTAAATCATTTTGAATTTTCATCAGTTTCGGTAGGCCATTTTATCAGAATCGGTTTCGGTAGGACATTTGATCAGCATCAATTTCGGTAGGCCATTTGATAATCAACAGTTTTGGTAGGTCATTTGATCAGCATCAGTTTCAGTAGGTCTTTTGATCAGCATTGGTTTTGGTAGGTCATTTGATCATCAACAATTTCGGTAGGTCATTTGATCAACATCAGAATAGGTAGGTCATTTGACCAGCATCGGTTTCAGTAGGTCATTTGATCAACATCGGTTTCAGTAGGTCGTTTGATCAGCATCGATTTCGGTAGGTCAATATTAGTGTGACCATTCTTCATCGGTATGACCATTCTTCATCAGTGTGACCATTCTACATCAGTGGGACCGTTCTTGATCGGTGCGACCATTCTTCATCGGTGTGACTATTCTTCATCAGTGCGATCGTTATTCATAGGTGCGACTGTTCTTCATCGGTGTGACTGTTCTTCATCGGTGCATCAAGAAGATAACTAACGGTGTGTCAAAATCATGAAATATGCACCAAGTTTCCGTTTAATCCCAAACACTTCTAGGTCAATAGTAAACCATCAATAATCATAGATAAACATATATGATTAATCATATATAAAGACATTTAGATAATAATGAATAGTTTACTAAAGTTACTTATAAGCATAAATAACAATGATTTGTGATTATTAAAATAACTATTTTATAGAGGGTTTATCAGAATCGATGGAGGAAAGATCATCTCTATTGCACCAAGGGTCAATAAAAACCTCTCCTGTAGGTTTTCACGATGAAATGGATGTTGATATATCTTACATAGTTTTCTAAAAAATGTGTAGAATTGGAGTGCAACATCATTAACTTTTTTAGGTTATAATGTACGCAGTTCCATTGGTATTAACTGTTGTAACGAAATATGTGAATCATGACATTTCAATCCATGTAACTTATGATTATTCATGTTAAAACACCTCATTATATTACTTTAATACCCATAATATAACTTGAAATTCATTAACAAATAAAGTAATGTATCTTTATCCCTATTTTTCACTGCAAAAATTATCGGAGCATAGTTTTCATTCTCATCTGGATAGAGATCAAATTTTATGTTCATTATTTTTATGTCTTTGCAAGCATTGATATGATCTTTTGGATTTTCATGCTCATTATGAAATATAAAAATCAAATTGTCATAGTAATTCTTCTCAATAAGCATCACATCAAGATTATGCTGCAACATATTAAATTCCCAATATGGATGTTTGAAGAATATAATTTTTTTCTTATGTTGTTGAGTTCTGATTTCACTTGACGTTGCACTTTGAACTCTTTTCCCATAATCATTCAAATGATGAACCTCCCCAAATTTTGTTTCAACTTTTTGAAGTTGTGTCAATATTTTAGAACCACTTAACGACATTGGAGGTGGTCTACGATCAATGAATCCTTTAAATTTTGATCTATTTAGCAGAAATCTATGAGATGCATTGAGAAATATTTGATAGCACAAGAAGCACCATTTTCTACGGTGAGGTATCCATTTGGTCTCAAAATCAATGTTACAAACAGGAAAATCCAATCCCATGTAAATGTTCTGACTAGATAAATTCCCTATCCCAGGGAAGTTACTAATGGTTCACATTAAAGAAACATTCATTTTGAATATTTTTTTATAAGAAGCACCAAATGTATCAACACCATTGCTCCATAACTCCTGTAATTATTAAATAAAAGGTAGAAAGTATACATCAATACCATTTCCAAGAATTTTTTTCCCAGTAATAATAATCAAAATGATAAAACATATATGTTTCATACACATCCACAGAGGTAGATTGTAAGGGATCAAAATAACTGTCCTAATGCTATAACTGGTACTAAAAGTCCCAAATGGGTTGAATCCATCAATAGCCAATCCCAATCGCACATTCCTATTATCAGTTGAGAAATATGGATGTAATGAATCAAATGACATCAATTATTTTGAATCTCATTGATATCTCGTTAAACGATCATTGTTATTATCTACAACATTCCACTTCATTTGTTATGAAATTTTTGATGACATGAATAATCTTTCTAGTCGAGGCATTAAATGAATGTAGTGAAAAACCTATACAGGTGTGTTCCCTTTCTTCTTCTTCATGAAATTTTTTTTATTCATACTTCCAACATCACCCACTAACTTCCATCTAGAAGAAGAAATTTTTTTTTTAATTTTGACTACTTGTATCCTCTCACCAAAAAAGAAAACAATCATTGAAAAAAACATATATTTTTTTATAATTCAGACCAAGCCTATCAACAACTTTTTTCATATCATAAAATGACTCCCGGATTTTTGCATCCGGAAATGCATCGTGCAACAATTCCAATATCTAGAAAATTTCCTTATTTTTAATTCCACATAGACATTGGATATGGTACTACTTCAGTAGAAAATAAAGCTTTGAATATTTCATACATCCACTATATAACTCTTGAATTCCATTGTCATCTAAATCATGAAATTGTTTTTCCTTAGTGAATTTTTCTCTTACATTTGTCTCCACATAATCAAGAGGAGGATCCAATGATATGTCACAATCTTGAACGGGTTGTGTTACACTCTCAAAAACATCACTTGTCCCATTATAATTTGTATCACCCCCATCTGGTTGTTCTATTATGTTTTGATGTTGATAGTGGAGTCATGCCATACTGAGTGAATCATTTATGAGGTTTTTCATTTCATTTTCCATTGTCGAAAAATTTAGTAGCTCATTCTATGGATTAAAATCAGTGCTCAACCTTTCTGTAATGTTTTATTCTCCATACCAAATCCAACAAAAATATTGATCAAAGGATTTTATTTAGTATTAAATGTTCATAAACATCATCTCTCTTCAACCATATTATAAATTTACATTTAGGACATTGAAATATTATTCTCACATCAACAGATTGATTGGAAATTTAAAAATCTAAAAACACATTCAAACCCTTAACATATTATGGTGTGTTCCTCGATAATGTGATCCAGCTTTTCTCCATGTATATCAAAATTTTCCTACACAAAAAAAATTAAATTAAAACAAATAGATAATACTAAATAGGGAATGAGATTCATATATACTAGTCGAAAATATATATAAATATGTTACATAAGGTTTTCCTATATAAATACATATGTTAAATCACTGACTAGAAAACCAAAGTACATATGTACATGAATGTGTATGCTTATACACATGTAATTACAAGATAACTTGAAGAAATAAAAAGATAGTGGGTATTTTCTTATGAAATATACATTTTTAGAAGATAGTGAAAATTTCCAGATATATTTTGCGAAAGTTAAGCATTAGAAAAAAAGATAAAAATTAAGATAAAGAATTATATTAGATGTCAACATGCAGAGCATTGGGATATTTTGAAGTTGATCATTCTGATATAGTAGTTCGTTTAATGGGATGTATTATCTTCTACAATTTATGATATTATACTAAATCTACCTTGATGAAAATTTATTAATTCCTTTAAGTGTAAATCATTTAATTTTATACCTTTTATAAGAGGAACTACAATTTCTAGTTAGAGAATAATACTGAAAAATTGGTTTTTTCCATTAACATGATATATAAAAAAATAAAATAAAAAATATTCACTTTATCAATGCACAACATTTATAAAACATGGTATAAATTTTTTTTCCTAAAACAATTACAATTCAAAACTCATTCATCTATCCTTAAAACATCATCCCTTTTATAAAAAGACCATTTCATGGTTTAAAAACAGATCAGTGGAATTTATAATAATGTCCTGAATTTTTTTTAAAAAAATCCCCTCACATGAATGCTTTAACACAAAAAACTAAATGTATATAAGGAAACACGGATAAATATGAATAAATATTCTCAATAGAATGTAGTGAAGTATTCCAATAAACATGTGGAACAACATTTACCAATATTAGTACAAAATCATCGGAGGATTAATTCTTTAATGAGATTCCATCCAAGTAAAAAAGAAATACACAACACATATAATAATTTAAGTCATAATTCATAACAAATATCATGATGAAGGACATTAAGAAATAATGGTACAAGTATAATACATGAAAATGTGGACCTAAATCCATTATGTTTACAATCACACATCCATCAAACAAATCACTCTAAAAACAATCTCATTCGTGACACCACACTAACTCGGTATTTCGTAAAACTAGTGGTGATAGGAAAGTGTGTAATATATGGTCCTAGAAACATCCCATGACGTCCCACTTAGTATCCTAGGTTCTATATAAAATAAATAAAGGAGGTGATAAACTTTTTAAGTGAATTTCATTCAATGTAAATAATAATATTAAAGTATATCATAATAATTAAATCCTTCCCACATCCCATATTTAGATTATAATGATCCCCCACCCATAAGAAAATCATGAATAACATAAAAAAACCATCCCAGGGATATACATGACATCATAAATAAATGAAAATAGGCTCAACAAGGTAACAACAAACCAATCAACTCAAATATCGAATCAAAAAGTGTTATCCAAGACATTCAATTATCACAAATAATATATACATTTGTAAATATTTTATTAAAATGTTTTGGAATCCAGGAACCAATATAAGGGAATTCATAATCATTTCTGAAACCCAACCAAGAAAACCATAATTCCATTTCATAAAATAATATGTCCCTTTTAAACATGGAAACCATTTAACCATTAATGGGATACCCACTTTGAAAAACCAATTTCCCTTAAAATCGAATGACCATGTGTTTTTCTTATATAAAACAATTATTTTCATTTTTTTAAATATGTCAAATGTATAAAATAACAATTTAAATAAAAATTTCATCTAAACATGAAATTAAAACCATTAAACCACATTAAAACCAAGTTAAGTTATATAAAACCTTTTTAAACAAAATCTAGATAACTCACAACCTCATTATCTTGATTATAAATTAATTTATAAATCCAAGCACACATAAATATCTTAAATAAAATTCATGTAAAGGGAAACCCTGACCAAAATAAAATTCACCGGTGGTAGGGAGGCGAGCTAGGATTTGGGTCACACTGGGGTTAGGAGGAGAACGTGGGGTCATGGGGGTTAAGGGGAGAAGGTGGTTTGTGGTTGGGTGTTGGGTGTTGGGGGGAAGTGGCACGATTGGATGGTCGATGAAGTTGGGGATCAGGGATCGCTTGCGGGGTTCTGATGGAGAAGGGGAGTCGGGGTCGGGGGGAAGTGTCACAGCTGAAAAAATGGGGTTTTGGGGCGTTTTTTAAAAAACTGCATCTATTTTTTTAAATGGTTTAGAAATGGTTTAAAAAACCTCTGCTAAAAGACCATCTCAAAAGGTGATTTATGTTGTACTGTGAGGAGGGGTAAATTTTTTGGATCAGGTCACATGCCATGTACAATCCCTATTTTGGATATTTAATTATGATACAAGTTGACCTATTAATTCCCCTATAAATTCCTCTTGAATCTTATCAATAATGGTATGAAATTAATGATTACTAAATATTACGTATATTTTGAAATTTTATTCATCAAAGGGGTAGTTGATGAAACTGTAGAGAAATATTGAATCTTTATGTTATTGTGATTGTCCATTGAGGCATGAACTCAATTTTTTTTGAATCATTATTTGTTCCATTTTAAATTATAATTTCTATATTATCATTTTGGAAATTATCATGATGACATTTAATATTTATCATTTTAATTATAAAATTAATTTTGGTCTAATTTTTTATGTGTATATTAATAGAGGTAATACATGGGGGAAGAATGCCAATTGTGATGTGGTAAGGTTTTCAAAAACCAATGTAATTCCCTATAACACTCGGATTTTCCATGAATGATTCATGTTATTAACTTCAGGCAGGCATGATTTAGAGGGGAGAGGCATGTAACATTTATCGCTGACTAAGTTCCCATCCCCAAATTCTCATCATGGATATTCCTAGTGAAAAAGTCAACTAGACCTAATGGGGGATGATAGAGGGTGATGAAATAAGGGTTTAATGGAGGGGGACGAAGGTGAATGTATATGGAATTGAATGGGTTAAATAGCATATGTGAGTCTATAATGATTTATGTTGATTATAGAATGGAGCAATGGTGTCACCAATAGTTTATATGTGAACTTGTGATGGGAATCATTGTACGATGAGGTGGAAGTGGCTGCATGGAGAAGGGTTGATGAGTTTATTTTTTAGGGGATAACATTTATAGCTTGGATCTTGACAATTTTATTAAGAATATATTCATGTAGATTCTATCCCTCAAGAGGTTAGTGAATCTGAGAATATAGGTGATGTTTTCCCAACCTAGAAGAAAATTGGCCTTGACCCTATATATGGTCGAGTATCATGTGTGAGTAATACTGGTGGTCTCTCTATAGTATCCCATCTTAGATAATAGGTTATGTGTCACTAGTGGGTTAGGAACATCAAACCTGCTATACATGTATGTGTATAGTCTCGATCCATTGACTAACCTCAACCCAAAATCGTGTGAGGTAAGTTGAATGTACATAATGGCATAAATCCCACTATTGTTCATCAATAACTATATTGTTGGATAGAGATGAAAATCCCAGGTGAGGTCCATTATATCTTGATCTAGTCATTTAGAGAGGGAGTAGGGAACTACACTCCTAACCCACCCAATAATGGTTGGGACAAGCTCCCATGGGAATGTTGTCCACCACTTCACAATGCCACATGGAATTAACTTGGCTCCTACACGTGGCCTTATAAATTCCCTTTAAGTTGTTTTACAATATCTATCAAATTTCTGTTAGAATGGGAAAGTGATTAGTCACTTCTAAGAATTTATCTGTATATAATGTTATGGTGAAATTATCGTTACTATTAGATCATATTAAGAAGAAATTATAAGAAGTTATTTAGTCCAATAAAGATGATTGTTTCATTTTTTTTGATACACTCAGAGTAGGAACATGGTTCAATACTCTCATTGAGAATTATTAATGATAATATATGGGGGACCTCCACGTATATTGGTGTTTGTTACTCCTTGGTAATTTTTTTGAGGGTGTGGTTTCATTGATAGATGGTGGAAGTTTCACAGGTGTGGAGAATCATGGATATTTATTCTAGAGTACCATTGTAACAATAAAGAATATAGAGGTGACTTATATAATGAAATTGATGTAATTTTGTTTCATTTTGTCCATTATGTCCTATGATGAGTTTCACAAGTTCAGTCAAAAGAAGCAATATTGGTGATTTTTTATTTGAATCTTAGTATGCTTTGTCTAAAATAAAAACATGATATGTGAAGTGTTAAATGATAAATCTCACATACCATGTTAATTTTACTATAGTGGGATCTAGAGAATTTTTCTGTAACTTGGGATATTCTTGATCTTAATCATTCTTTCAATCATTGGTGATCATGAAGAGAAGTGTAGTGTGAGACTGGAGGAGACACTCTATATGTAGGGTATCATGAATGTGGTAAAGATATTCCCTTAATTGGTTAGAGTTAGTACTCCCCCAGTAACCTATGATTGATTTTTTCAACATATGATTTTACTTTTAGACACTCTTTGTATCAATATTCTATCAATGAGGAAATATTTCCATTATATATATTTGGCTCTGAAATCCCTTATGGGATGGGGTGTTAATTCTCCCTTTGTCATGTCTACACTCCCTCAATCAATGTACATATTCCCCAGAGATGTGTGAGTGATATAATATGAATAGTATTTCAATATAAGATTCTATAAATAATTTTTTAAATGGTTGTTATATGTTTATGATGAATCAATGAGAAATATGATGTAGTGTCTTTTCATGTTTTTTGATATTTTTTTTAGAATAGAAGTATTGATGTTGGTCATGAATTATTGAGCCTATATAAATATGTTATTCCCTACCAGTTCCTCAAGGAATGATATATAGGTTTTATATTATAATTTTGATTTTTTGGATGAGATTTTCTCATTCATTTCCTTGTCAAGGGTGAGTAGTGAAGTATACTATTTTATCCCATATGCTATTCAAAATAAATTATGTTGTCATTTATTTGATGAGGATAGGAGTAATCAGTATTCCATTTCATTTTTTAAGTAATATTGTTTAGCTCTTGAGAATCTAGGTGGTCCAGGAATTGGGAGTCTTATGATTTTTTAAGTGTCATATTTTTTTGGTATTATTCAACCTTTACAGCATTGTGATGTTACATTGTGATTTTGATTCATGTTGATTTTCCTAACATAATGCATACATAGGTTCTATTGGTTTTATAATACATTTTTTCTTCACATAGAATAAATTCCTGAAACATTATAAAATTTTATTAAATATAAACTGGGAGGGGGGAAACACATAAACAAATCATGGAGGTCTAAAATAGTGAAATCTTAGGGTGTTCTACCATAAAAGGTTAAAAAATTCATGGAGAAGGGATCTAGTAATATACAAAATGACACATGGGTAACATAGGGTTCCATAGATATTAAATTAGTCTACTATAATGTTACCCTATCTTCATTTGTGTTGAATAGAAATTTAATTAGTTTTAAGATTCATGAACTTGCACATAAGATAAATAACAGCCCAAGGAATGGAAGTACCTCCTCGAATAGACTTCTGAATAATTGAGAAATCAGTGTCAAAAACATCCATATAAATACTATGTGAGATACATAGTTCAACCCTAGATTATGGTAATGGATTCATCCATGATATATTCACCCTTGACAAGTAATATGTTTAATGAAAATAAAACCAAACCATTCTAATCACAAAAACCCCCTCCCCCCCGCATGATGCCCTCAATACATGAACCATCAAAATTTATCTCCTGTACACCATAAAGGTGTTTCAATATTATTATTTTTCCTTATCCTGGTAGCTTGTGAACTGATATTTCATGTCCCATACCACCCATGATCCTTTGAAGAGAGGCCGACAGATCCCACTACTTAAGAAGAAAATCTATCTCCACCTCAAATGATCTATTTTGTAACTTTAGTTACATCTAAAATATTAAACCCCATTCATAACTAGCTGTTATTTCATTCCCTATAGTCTCATATCAAATTATCATTCATTTTATTTCTTCTTGTCATTGGTTTATCCAACATGTAATGTTTATACTCACCCATAAGTGTCAATTTTGCTTATACATGTTTTTATATTTATAGATGATATGATGATCATGTGTGGTACTAGAGGATGTGGTAATAGTGGATTAGATGTTTTTAGTGGTTAATGGTGAACAACATAATGGGTGTTCAATTTAGAAATTTATGTGATGATGAGGTGTCTTTCCCACCTGGTTTCTATACTTTTTTCCTTAGTTTGAATTAGTATCTTTTATTTCAATTATATTAAATGATTTTTTCTATAATATTATATATATTAAAATATATAACTTCTAATTTATTAAATATATTTCATATTTTGTTTATGTTTCTTCATTTTATCATGGGATATGGAGTTGGATGGGTTTTCTATTCATTCATTGAATAAGGCCTTTTATGGTTAGTTATGTCTTTTTAATGTTAGTCATCAACCTCAATATAATTAATGGTAGGGTTAGGATGGAACACTAACACTAACTACCAGACCAACTCGGGTATCATATGGATGGTTTTTGTTAGATCTGTATCATATATAATATTTGGTCCAACATTCATATTTTAGATATTGGAGTTCTGTGAGGTTATTTTTTGAAAATATGTGATAAATTGTTTGATGTATTCGAGTCCAATCAATAGGAGAGAGAGGTAAGATAAAGGATAATGTGACTGATGAATTCCTACTCAAGGATTCATGTAATATGTTGACTAATTCAATAGCTTATAATATTATTCACAAGGTATGTTCATATTCTTTTATTAATCATATATCAGTCATGTAATTTTCTTTTTAATGACATGGAATAATAATTATAGTGATTTCACTATACGAAAAGGATATAGAACATATAGTGAAAATATAACCATTGAAATATCATCAAAATCCTTTTGGGGATAACATTAACAATATAAAAATATTAATAGTGTGATTTTTCAAATTTGTGTCTTGATCAACAAAATTGTGTTTGATTTCAATGTTCAAATTTCAATATAACCCAATCACTGATATAGAGAACCTTGTTCCCATGAGTGATAGTATAGGACTGGGCTGGGGTAATAACATATCGATATATCCAAGGAATAAATAACATATATATTTGAAAGGATTAGGTACTATATTTTTTGACATGTCTTCATAATTTCATGGGTGTCATATATATTTGATGGAGTTTTGGAAATCCCCCAATGATATTGGAAATAGTCATCTATCAGTGGAGCTAGTTATCTTTTGAAAATAGGGGTGTGGTTCTCCCAATAGTGGAGTTAGTACTCCCATATAAACAAGGGTATCTATCAACCATTAGTAGAGTATGTACTCCCTCATCGAATATGATGTGGGCCCCCACTACTGGAGTCAATTAAATCAATGATTAATTCATATTCTTCTCAACTAAGCACAATTCCTACACATAATCATAGTAGTTAGTTAGATA
Organism: Viscum album; assembly: GCA_963277665.1. Taxonomy (NCBI): domain Eukaryota; kingdom Viridiplantae; phylum Streptophyta; class Magnoliopsida; order Santalales; family Viscaceae; genus Viscum; species Viscum album. The sequence continues at coordinate 1,889,582,030 of OY728152.1, forward strand.
TTATCAAGAAAATAGTGTGGTTATCATTACATGAATTAGGGAATATTATTATGGTCTCTATTTAGAAAATATTTTACTTGGATTTTACAAAAAACACATAGTCTTGAGTTCCCTTTACATTAGGGGTGCCTCCTCATCAACTAGAGGATATCATTTAGAAGAGAGGGTATAAAGGGTGACAGTGTAGAGACTAAACCCTCTGATAAGAAAACCATAATAGGAGAACAATGAAATCATATTAATAATAAATAAACATAACAAACCAAGACATAAAGAATTCATCACATTATAAAAATCTACCATGTTATATAAGTCATATAGAAACCAATCAGAACATCCTTATGCTGATCATACATAGGTGTGCCTATAATGTAAAGAATCTACACCTAGGCATTAAGGATACATGTGGTCCAAATCAAATACCCATCACCATCCTACCCATTCATCAGTTACACCAATATCTCATAAGAACCTATCACCTGCATCTTTTCATTTCTTGTTTCTTGAACAATAAAGTCTACATTAATCACCTAGGGTCTATGAAAGTTTATAGTATGAACATATTATTCCACCAAAAATTACATACCCAAATAATATCCACATGAATAATATTTTATAAATAGATAAATAAATAGTCCAAAATATATTCCAAAAAACTATGTTTACATTATGGTATATAATCAATGAGTGAGAAATTTACCTACTTATGGTAGTGTTAGAGTGGGTTAAAACACCCAAAATGGGTTGTAATAGATGTTTCTCAATCCTTTCAACCATTTCTATACCACACAATTTCACATGAAAACTTATAGACTGCATACATATTCCATGAAAATAGTAATGATGTTTTATAGGAAATTATATATACCATATCATAAGAACATATATCCACTAATTCTCATATCAACCACTAACATATTAGCTTGATAAAACCCAAGAACAATGTGTTCCCACTCCCATCCTCCAATCATAATCACCACACATATCATATGTAACTCCCTACACTGTGTTACATATTCTACTCGATGGTCAACACCATGTAACCAAAGCTGCTCAAATATGAAGGATACCACTAAGAAACCAATTGTCAAAAAAAGCTCATAAGCCATGTATATTGAGTGAAATAGCAAAAATCCCTCAACCCCACGGCGAGTTGAAAGAAAAAATATCTTATTTCCACAATAATTATAGAGAATGTTGATCTCCACCCACTAATGTAGTCATTTCCTCCCCCAAAACATCAATGAGCATACACCGCCCCATGTCCAAAAAGACACATCCATTTTGTTCACAATGAAATGCATAAATAAAAATATTTCTATTTCAAAAAAAAATAACATAAGATGAATTTACTCATATGCCTAAAAAATAAATCAGAACAATACACACATATAGATTAAACACCAATACCTTCTCCAAACCACCCTTGTACATCTCACATTAAAAACAAAAACATCATGTGGTTGTTTTTCTTGGTCGCACACATGAACCTGCCAACACTTATAAATAAAATTTTGCATAAACACACATATAAAATATGAATAATCTAGGAACCACCTACCTAATACCAGAAGAGGCCTATATGTCAAAGGATATATCCTAATTAAATTCAAGGAATAATAAATATACGAAATAGAAAAAAATCCCCAAAATAGGGATTCTAGATGAAATATATCACAACGGTGGTAAAAATATATGGAAAGGAAAATAAATATTTATACACAATGAATCATAAATACCAACCGCATAAATATCCAATGAATAACATAAAAGATCACATATTGAGAAGGAGAGAACAAAAGAGAAGGGGGAAGATGAAATCATCTTGATGAATGGACATAAAATGAGGGTTCATATAATTTTAAAGTAAACTATTAAATAATTAATTAATTTGAAAATTAATAATGAAAATAAAAAAGGAATTGGGTTCTTGATACCCTTTCATGGGGTACCCATTAGCCAATAAATACGTATCTTTGGTCTACATGGTGTCTGATGGACCTTATAAAGTGAATTGATCCCTTTTTTCTACCATTAGGTACCTTATACAAGACCACTAGTTACTAGGTTCCATCCATATTCAAAATAAAGTGCCTAACACCATGAATAGTTTCATGAATCTGACCGTTGGACCTTCTTATACCCCTCTAACACCCGAAACACAACCAATGATACTGTATTAGGACAATCCTAAGATCAAATTACCTATAACGATTACCTTGTATAATGCAACCTACCAACAATAAAAAAACATTCCCCAGCTATTTATTACCACACATTGACTAATCTTTACAAAAACATGATCATCATAGTCACTAAATTCCTCAAAAATCGAGACAATGTTATTTTTTTGTATTTCTAAAATTACCAAATATAACTAACACAAATTTATTTATTCCATATATGGGTATTCCCCACTATAATATCACCAACCAATATCACCACAACCATCTTATCTGACAAATAAATGAAGCCATAGAGACCATCACTCTAAATACAAGACATATTCCCCATCAAATTTACTTATCATGATCATATCTTATGTACATACCTCAACCATTATTTTTTTTTCTATTTATATAAAATTTAAAATATACACCAACAACCATCATTCCAAAATAAAATACCAAATAATCATTGTTTTTACTTGACCATCAGGGACCCCATAGAGTACATACAGAACGTTTGATTGATCACATACAAATGAACTGAATCCTGAATTCTCAATGGTTTCCCTCACTTCATAGTCACAATTAGAATCAACCACTTTCCACATTACTAGTTATAATATCCAACACCACAACTAGATCTTGCAGATGAATCTTTTCTACCAATTCCAAAAGACACTTCGGGTTCAACCTAAGATGTTATAGTTGAACCATATCACTGACCAATATATTACCTCAATAGAATGCAACAAAACAACTATTGATGAATTATCTGGACATAAGATTGAAGCTCGTTAGGTGATTAATCAAAATTGGACTAGATATTAATATCTCTCCATATAGGTATATTCTTATTGATTACCAACTCTATAGTGGAAACATCGATCCTCTACTATATCTTCGCTACTAGGTAACCTTATATTCAAACTTCAAGCCTCCCAAATATTCACTACCCATACCACTAGACACCACTACCAGACTAAGAACTCTCACATAATTCAAGTTCCAATCCACTATATGTGCCTACTTTATTTACTAAAAAATATTTTCTAACAAAACTTATTTCCCATAACCCTAATAGCGAATCAAACATCATCCTTGAATTATATTACCTTGAAGATATCTTCCCCTTCAAAAATTTATGCAATCCAAAACTAATTTTTGATCCTAATAAAATAATCTATAAAAGATTCATCCCCTTACATTATGTTAATATTCTCATAGGCTTATTCCATTCTGAACATCTTAAGAAATAGGTTAAAAAACATTACCTCACTATCTATCTCCATCATAAGATACTTAATACCTACCCATATTTCCAAATTTTACCATATATTTTATTTTCCACTCTGAATATGTCTCTAGAAATATCCTCCTTCTATTTTGAATCTCAATCTTACTGAAAATTTTATTGAATGAGTTGATCATGTAATCAACTAATTAGGATCCACCCACTCCTAGGAACAAGGGAGGATTCTATATATATAAATACCAAATAAAATATACCATGTATATACCTAATCATAGATATCCTCAGTCAATTATTGAAATCAACCATACAATATATTCCTTTGACTGTTCATGAAACCACGACCTCGAATCCTCTACTTACTGTAGCTGACCTTCCTACATTAGAATATTCACCATCATCTTATGGTCATCTATTATTGTAAAGAATACATTATATTTTTTACTCTATGTAACTGTATCCCTTCCTTATTGATTCTATGATAGGGGTTTTTGTGGTGTCATTCCACTAAGAACTAAATAATAGGTCCAATATACATATTACAATATAAGTAACTTAAATAAGAAAAAAAAAATAGATTTTGAATAAAAAATTCTTTCAAACATATCTACTCAATCCCAATTCCCATATATTATTGACCCATAAACCTCCGTATCAGTTTTTTCATATGAAATACAAACAACACTTATGGTTGACCCACATTCTGCACAATATTTGTAATTAAGAACCTAGTTTAGATGAGTATAATGTCCACAAGAATATATTTTAGAAAACATATTAAAATTTTTTGTTAACACATTAAAAATTCAAACCCATTAAATTAACATATAATCAAACTCATATGGTCATATGAATTTTATTTCGTACTAATATGCCAAAAAATATTCATGCTCACAAACCATATTCCCTCCAAATAACAAGAGTAGAACCAAAAGTTAATAATATCAGGTCCCATATTTATTTAGATCAATAAATCTATTGTTACCACAAAAAATATTTGTTACCTTGGAAACTATGATCTTATCCCGTACATATACTATCCAGGGATATAATACAACATCCATCCCATTTCATGATAAATCCCTAAAGTCTATCTTTCATTTACCAATTAAAAAATTAAAACTGATCGTGTACCATTTATAGATACATGCTCTAATCCCATTTTATATTATCCCTGACCCAAATTTTCCAAATAATTCCCAAAAAATATTTGCACTAACCTCAGGTGCACCTCCACCTATGGAAGAGTCTATTAACTATCATCAAGGTTCTAACGTGTGATATGGGAGAGACTATACAATTTAATAATAAAAATATAAAAAATAGATAGTAGTAGAAAAATATATACTATAAGACTACATAAAAATTCAAAGTGTAATATAAGCTATAGATAAAAAACATCTACAACATCATAAATGTCATATAAAAACTATTCAGATTTCTTTTGGTCCAATCATACATAGATGATTCCATAATGGTAAAAAACCTATCTAGGAATTAAGGTTCCACATTCTAAACTCTAAAACTTATCTCGAACCTATTCATGCATTATATACTCCTCTATATTCAAAGAAATTGTTTTAATATGCCTTCTTTTTCTTGTAATGTAAACCACAATGTTTTCACAGATTTTATAGGTCCTTTGTAGGGTGTCAATATGAACCTAATAGGCCACCACCAATGGTGGCCTAAGATAATATACATTCATATATGAGTATATTAAATATTTTAAAAAAATAATATAAATACACTAGACAACATAATCAATATTAATATTCAAAATCCATTAATGAGGACTTTACTTAATTTCTGATGTGATAGAGTGGGATGAAGCACCGATAGTTTTTATAACAGAAGTTCCCCACGTACGGGTGCTTAATGGGCCACATGACCATGGGACAAGCACCCCAACTAGCATCTATGGCTTCAGATAGACTATAAATATATTTCATATATTTTAGTGGGTTTAAATATACCAATGAAAAACATTCATGATAATATATAATATAGCCCCAAAATATGTGTTCCATTCAATGGGAAAGAAATTATTATTATTTATTTTAATATATTTAACAAATATATAATTTTTTTGAAAAATAAAAAATTATTTTATAAATTAGATGAATATATATATTAACTATTTATTATATCTATAAGATTTTTAGTATTTAATATTACCTAATATTAAGTGATTTTTAATCGTTTAAAATTCATTTAAATCTAGTTTACATATCTAGGATGACATGGGGAGCTATCCACCTAAAATAAATGTTGTAATAGACTCAATTTTTGATCCCATATTGTATTTTGGTCAAAATGGATTCCATAGTATTTATCCCAGTCCATAAAACCTTAGACCATAGTACCCCGATTTGGACTGTTCTGGACCCCTCACCCTATGAACTCTAACAAATACCATACCACAAGGAATATAATTCTAATATATTGAAAAAATATATTCTATGAGATTATCAATGATTATAAATGGCACACACATATAATATATCACTAGATCTATCACCCACAAATTATAGTTCAAACCACAATCTCAATATCCCAATGAAATCCAACCATGAAGAGAACACACTCTTATCCTTTAGTAAAAATCACCAGTCACATACCACAGATATCCTAATGAAATATCCCACATCTGAGTCCATGATCAATACCATCAAATCTAATCCAATTTACTATGGAGGATATAGTTATTATGTATTTTTTTAATACCACCTTATGAGACCTATCCAATATGAACAAGGCCCCAATGGCCTTTTCTCCATGACCAGTAGTAATAACCACCCTCTTATAACCATAACACATACAATAAAACCGTATCTCCACCCAAGTGAGTGTTTATCACCTCTGGAGTCACACCAGAAATTCTACACCACCACATGTATACACTTTCCACATATGTTATATTCTCTGGGAATCACATAAAGTAAAATTTCATAATTAAAAAAAACATTTCACATATGTAAGCATTCCTTGGATATCTCAATGTGAAAAATAAAAAAGGAAATTCACATTACACAACCAATTAATACCCACTCAATACCACTCCTAGGAATATCACCTAGGAAAATTGAAACTACAACTAGTTCTATCACTGATATCACACACGACCATACCCACATCATTAAATCACCAAACACATAAATAATATAATAAAATGAGAAGAATCTAGTAAAAACATACCTAATACTATATGAGTATATGATGAAAAATACTATAGCCTTATTTAACCTAATGTAGAATAAATCAATGAATAAGAAAAAAACCATAAAATAGTGATTTCAGTTGAAATAAATGTAGGGATTAAAAAATAAGAAATATATACAAGGAAATTATAGACTTACTCATAGTGAATCCAAAATTCCAATTATATAAAGAATAATTAAATATTGAGAATGATGAAAATTATGGAAATATAGATTAAAAAAAATTGGATGACATCGCATGACAAAATAACCAAAATATTAAGGATTACATAATTTTAAAATTAATTAAAAATAAATTAACTAATTTAGAAATAAACAATAACAATTAGAATATAATTTTTTACTATGTACCCTACAGAGATAGGGGGTCCATCATCAGCCCACCAGGTGGTCGGTGGAGAACTCAATGAATCCAAAACCAATACTACTACCACCAAGTTCCTAGTACCAAATCACAAGGTATGGGGTTCCCTAAATCCTCAATGTTAATATACCAAAAACTAGGAAAATTTCCTAAATTCATCTATTGAGCCTTGTTTGACCACGAAAACTCCTTAAAAACACTTAATTACACATTTTAGGCCACTTTTAGGCTTATATTACCTCACCTATGAAACCAGGTTGTTATACTATTGTTTATATAAGTATATATTTTTGAGTTATATCATCTAGGATGTACGTCTTATAGTATACTTGAATCCATAATGGGGAATCTTTACTTGATGCGACAAATTAGATATTTACTTTTAATTCTTTAAGGAACCATATTTATTGATAAGGTTTTTATGACCTATAGAGAGATATAAACAATTATTATTTTATTAATTTTCTTTTAATGATCTATATTTACATGATTTCGTATTTTGAAACTGTAGGAATACTCTCAATCCACTTATTTTTTTGAGGATAATGTTTCGATGGTCAAATATTAAGAAATGACTTTCTACCTATATAGATATTAAAAAAATGAATCTAGGGCATCTTAATCCTTATTCATATAACATTTTTTTACTTCTTATCATGTTAGTTTCTGTTATTCAAATGATAGTTTTGGGGAAGCCCAACCAATATAGAGGGGACATGATGTGGTCTCTATGATAGGCGGGGTTATGATAATTTGTAGTATATTCATTAGATGTATGTTTTTTAGTGATATTTTATTGTGATATATAATATGGTATCATGAAATAATATTTTATTTGAGATATATGAATATAGAATGGTTCTAAGGTAGTAAGAAGAAAATTGGGTAGTTAGTGATCTGCATTATGCTAAAACACTAAGTAAATAGAATTAGTGTAATTGAACATGCCTTCTTGGACCATCAAATTATAATTTTTTGTTCTTAGTGTTGTTTCATTGGAGGCTTGAGGAGGTTCCTTAGTGGTTGGAGGTGAATTAGAGATGCTATATGAAAAACACACCATGTATTGTTTACATGACATTAATTTTTTAGTTCATTGTGTGTGAAGTTGGCCGGTTCATGTCTTGTATATAGGATGAGGTAGATTCAATGAGATGTATTAATGTAGTGAAAGTGGAATTCAAGACATGCAATAAATTTAGGTCGATGCAATGAAGTTTTCAATGACACTTTAATTTTTTAGAAAACTCATGAACTACACCTCGTGAATGCATTACAAAATGTAAAAATGAAGTGATCGGAGATTTAAAGTAATTTTTTAGTTGGTTTAATTCATTTAGACATGGATTCATCCCCTCTCATTATTAATGGGAAAAATAGTATTTGAGGGATCTTTATTCCCTCCTTCCCTTTCTTCAAACTGTAGGATTCTATGATTGTTTTTTGGTGATCTATTGCTAGTGATTCTCCATTCCCCATAGTTTTATTATATTCTTCTCTTGGGGATTCACAATGGTGATGTTTCTCTGGTTTAGGAAGAGTTATGGATTGTTTTTTGACAACCTGTTGATTTGGTATAGGTTTATTTGTGATCTTGTGGTATAATTAATGTTTTCAAGAATTTATTCTTCACTATAACATGTGAAGTGAGGTAAAAAAGGCTTATTTATGGTTTGGAATCACTCATTTCTATTTATTTTTTAACATGAGGAATCAATTTAACTTATTTTTTCCAAGGTATATGGCTGTAATGGATTAATATAATTTAAAGAAATTGATAATTGAAATTGAATGGGGGGAAGGGAAATGATTCGAATGCTTTTATATAATTGGAATTACTATTATATTATGATTTCAGGGGATTATTGATCCAAAAAATGCTTCCATTGGGGGTCTATTTTATTTGGCTTGATTTATGTTATAGAAACCTTGTATCACGATGTTTGGATATCACCCAAAAATGAAATTGGTTAACCACATATATATGTGAAATGAAATGGTTTCCCCAGGATTATATATATTTTTAAAACACCCCTAAAATAAATTTAATTTTGATTAATATCTTCTTTGTTAAAATATAAAATTGGGTTTTGATGTATTGTGATGTGTAGTCATTCATGTCAGGTAATGGTGTATGATATTTATTAAATGTGGGGATCATGGGTGAGATGTGTCTGTGCTTTCAGGGTGGTGAGTAGGTTGTTATTTGGCTATGATTTTGGTGCGATAAGGTGGTGGTTGTGTTGACATGATTTTGGGATAGTGACTTGGTGGTTGTACGAACATGCTTTTGGGGTGGCGAGGTGGTGATTTACTGAATGTTGTTTTGGGGTGGCAAGGTGGTGGTTGATTGGCCATGATTTTGGGACATCTAGTTTTAGGTTTTTTGACCAATCATGTGAGGATGTGGGGTGATGGTATGGTGTGGATGATAAGATACATGTGATATATGGTTTTATTACAAAATATTCCCTAGTAGTGAAGGAATAAATAATTGTTTAGTAAGGATTGAAATGGTTTGATTTTCCTTTAGTTATTGGTAAATAAATAATTAATTAACAAATAAAGATGGATTGTGTCATCTAATGTTGATGATTCATAATAATGAAACAAATGGGATGGATAATGGAAATGATTGGTGATGTGAAGTGGCTTTGGGTTTTTTTAGAGTTATAAATTTAGATGTGGCAGTGATAGTGGAAATGTTGTGAGTGGGTTATTGTTTGGTTATAGACCCATAGGTTGGATATTTTTGTGGCTATATGTATATACTTTTATATTCCATAATATTTCTATACTCACCCACCCACGTAGAGCATTATGTGAAAACACCCATATCATCACACGAGGGGTATTTATCTATAAATGCCAATGATGAGGATGGATGGATGACTAAATTACCTTACTGCTCTCTTTTCTATGTGAGTAGATATGCATAAAATGTGATGGACAGAGGTCTTCTAGTGCAGTTTGTGATAGACCTTGTGTTCTTGGTGAGATGTGATATGACCATGTTATGGGGTAGTGGCCGGAGTGATTTTAGGTTATAAGTGATGTTATTGTACTATGTAAAATCTTATGTTGAGGGGTTTTCATGATAGAGGGATAAAACAAGATTTATTTCCTTCACGTTCAAAATATCATACTACTCTTGTTATGGTTGTGATGTAATGGACCATGTGTCCTCAGGTGAGATGAGATCTGAGCGTGCTATGGGGAAGTGAACTAGGTGTCTCTGTGTGTGATGTGATGTGACCATTCTGTGGGGATATGGCCTAAGTTATTCAAAATATATGAGAGTTCTAGGATGTACGATGTAGGGGTGTGAGAGAATAAAATTAGTGGGAAAGTAATGAGGGGTACCCTATAATCGATATGATTATTTTTATATTTTTATATTTCTCTGGAGTTATTTGGTGAGAATGGATTGGGTAGGTAGGGGTTGGTTAGTATACATGTATAGATTATATTTGGTTATATTGTTTTCTCATGGGTTCATTAGTTTTCTTTTTTCACATGTTCATAAGAGACTTTTTTCCTCATAAGTATTATTGTATACTCACCATATTTATATAGACTAATTTTTTGGTTTACTGGGGTTCTACATGGAATGTGCTAGACATTAATGGCTCAAATCGTTGGATAGCTTCTATGTATCAAATTTGGATTTTCTTTTTGATATTTACATTTGGAGACTTTTACATCTATCTATTTTTTATACATGTATTGCGGGATGGTTTTGGTTTATTTTTATATTATGTCCTAGAGTTTTTTTAAATAATTCATCTTATTTTCGGATCCTATTTTATTACAGAGTGTAATTCACCCATATCATGAGATTTTTATACCCATAGATATATTCTCTAACCTATAGATTAATGGAGGTAGGAATTGGGGGTCATTTTCCCTCTCCCATTAATGTAGTATCATTGGAGGGAGGGGGTCATGGATGTGTTATATCATAGGTGATAGTTTAGAGATATAATGAATTGTGGAGTTAATAAAAATGACTATTTCATGGGTTGGTATGAAAACAACGCCAATTTTCTTTAGTACATGACATGAGCTAGAGAAAATAGATAACATATGGGATTTTAGGGACCCTCATGATTTGGTGAAGAGAATCTGAGTACATTGAATTACTAAGTGTGGTGTACCTTTTTGTAGGGTAGAGACCTTGGAGAGGTATATGCAGCAGGATAAATTGTGTTCTAGTTTGAGTTGTGTTGTATTTGGAAGGTAAAAATTAATACTGTGAAATTAAATGAATCTAAATAAAATTATATACTATTTGTATTTGAGAATTTTTTTTCCTTTCAGCCATGGAACATGGATGTCATCCACATGTGGTTCAAGAAGTAGAGATTCAATAGGCCAATTTTATTGATTGATAGAGGGTTAAACAATTTTAGGAGGATGATCAGTGTCAGAGTAAGTTTCACACATTCCAGTAGCATGATTTTTGGATGTTTGTAGGCATTGTTTCAGTTTTGGAGATAGAGACCTAGATAGTGGAGCTTGGGATCTCTTTCAGTTTGATATAGGTTTTTTTTAAAATTTTCCCTTTGGAAGTTAGTTCGATGAAAATATTTGTGCTTTAGTTGTTGATGTTGTATAAGGGTCTATAGAAGGAGGCTGATGTTTTATTGGTAAACATTCAAAAAAATTTCCAAGAAGACTTCCTTTAACTAACCATGAATACAATGAATAATCATGAGCTTCTTTATATTCAGTAGGGGAGTATATTTGTGTGGGAGTTGAGAATCATGTACACAGGATTCATACACTTTTCTAAAATATTTTTCCTAATGGGGAACCTTGTGTGAGACATATTAAAGAGGCACTTTGTCTATCTATCCAGTATGTAGATACACATTTTACATTTCCAATGTATTTTGAGGTTTCAAAAAAGTTGGAGGTGATCAAGTGGATTCTCTAAAAAAGAGGCTTCCCATGAGATGGTAACTAGTATGTTTCCTCAAGGAGAATTTTTTTAGTGGAAATTCTTAATCACTAGGAGCTTAAAGGATTTGACTAGAATGGATTTGACCTCAGTAGTTTCCCTTTCATCCTTTTGGGGCTAGTAGTTTCCTTGTTTTTTCTAGAGATATCATGATATTCAGTTTTTCTTCTAGGGATAATGTAAATCATTGAAACCCACTACTAGAGGTTCCCCAAGATCCATTTGGTGGTGCTGGATAGGTTCAACGCCAGCCTCAGCATCAATTCATAGTGAGACAATTTCTATAGTAGGGGAATCAGGGTTATGCTCTATTAATGGGAGATGAAGAAAGTAGATGTCAATCTCAGGATGATCCTCGTGCTCAGGGACCTTGACCTGGGTATGGACATTATGATGGTCATTAGAAGAGATGTTGAGGAGATGGGCATGGTCAATGGAATGTAGTGTAGGAAGTAGTTCCCAAGGTATCAGATATCGTCAGTGGTATAATTTGTTTGTCTAGTACTATTTTTCTACATTTTTTTATTCAAGAGATTTCCTATCCTTTATTTCTCCCTCTATAGTTTGTGATATGTGACATGAAATAGTGAGTCTTACCATAACCTTGGTGTTGACTATGACAGTCAGATGCCATAACATCATTTTGGATGTGTGAAGGGGGTGTATATTGATGATGGGGTAACATTAGTCATATGGGGATATTTTATTACCACAGAAGTATCCAAACAATTATATCCTTAAGACATACAAGTTTTATTATGTGAGTGATGTTATCATATTATTTTAGAGGAGATTCATTTTCCAAGATGTGGATGGCCAGTCTGCAGTTTTCAGTAGTGATAGAGGTTTCCAATTGGGTAGTCGGCATGTATATCCCCTTCATTATTTGGGAGCTATATTGTTAATGAAATCAATATATTCTGGGATAATGGGTGTCCCCAAGGTCTTCGGAGAGTTTTTTTGGATATTTCCCCCAAGGAGGTTGTGATTCTACCTCTTCAATGTGAAGTTTTTTTCGGGATAGACTTGTAGACCGGTGGATCTCCGATATTGATGGATCCTAATTAGTTAGAAAATTCTGATTTTCACGAGATGAGGAATCAAATATATGATCTTATGTAAAACGGTTTTATCAGGCCCAGTTTTTCTTCGTGTGGTGATTCAGTGTTTTTCCTTAATAAATAAGATTATAGAATGAGGTTGTGAAAATAGTACTGAAGGTTGAATCATGTGATGGTTAATAACTGTTACCCACTTACTAGGATAGATGATATCATTGAAAAAATGGGTGGGGTGTGTTTTTTTTTCTAATATTGATATGTGGTATGAATATCAGGAGTTAAACGTGAAGGATGGAGATATCCTAAAGGTTAATTTTTCATTCAGGTATAGGGAGTATATGTTTATAGTCATGATTTTCAGTGTTATAATCCTACCATCAATGTTCATGGGGCTTATAAACTCCATCTTTGATGTGTTTTTAGACTTATTCATCATTGTATTCATCGATATCATATTAATCTTCTCTAAATAATAGGAGGATAAATCCAATAAACATAGATATTTCTGGTAGGTTCATCAATGCCACCATCTCTATGGAAATTAGTCCAAGTGTATGTTTTGGACATAATAGTTTCTTAATCAAACATACACTATCACATCATGGTGTGGTGGTATACCAAGAAAAAGATGAGGGAGTTGTTTCGGGTGAATTACCGAAGTACATGGAAGAAGTTCATAGTTTCCATAATCATATATGATTTTATCGGCGTTTCGTGCCCAATTTGAATCTACTTACAACCCAGTTATAGTGTTGACTAGGGAATTCTAGGATTTTGTGTTCGATGATCAGTTCCATGATGTTTTTGGTTACTTTAAGGGGATGTTTTTCAATGCTCTAATGTTTTTGTTTCCCAAGGAGGGGTGATATTTGAGGTATTTTTTGGTGCTTCTTGTCTTGGAGAGGGGTGTGTATTGATGTAGAAGAGGGTATATATTTCTTATGGTTTGAGGAAGTGATGTCCCTAAAAGCATAACTATGCTATCCAAGATTTGGATCTGGTGGTGGTTGTGTTTTTTATAATGTTTTGGCATAATTACCTCATTGGGGATCACTTTTTGGTCATTATCAATCAGAAGAGTTTGAGGCATATCCTTTCTTAGCATGACCATAATTTTCGATAGTGTAGGTGGATAAATTTTCATAAGGATTCGGATTTTGAAATCTTTTATACCTTAGGAAAATGGAATTTTATGGGAGGATCATTGAGTTAGATGTTGGGGATGGATTATTTATTATATAATAGGTATTCATGGAATGTAATGAAATGTTTGTAATCATGGAACATAGTTTCAAGCATGGATGGTTGTAGAGGTTATTTAATTTCGATGATAGTGTAATCTTCTCAGATGTGATAGGTGATTCCCATTTCCCCATTTTTTTCTTTAGTTCTTCTCTTGGGAATTCATTACGGTGACATTGATTTGGATATGGATTAGTAGTGAGATGTGTTTTGATATCCCTTTTTATGTGGTGAATGTTGATCTATAATCTCATGGTGTTTTTGTGGTTTACAGGCATTTCGTCTTCCCCATGATGTGTGTTGTGAGTTATCAAAGCTTCCATGGGGTACAGAACCCATTATTCCAATATATTATGTATCATATAGGAGGCAATCACATTTGTTAATCTATTATTGATTTTTTTGATATATTAATCAAGTATACAGAATTGGATAATATAAACTGAATTAGAAAAGGTGAATGATTTAAATGATTTAATAGATTTGATACTATTTGGATCTAATGATTTCACGTGAAGAAAGACCCAATAAAAATTATTCATGATGATTTAATAACATCCCAAAATGGAAATTAGATAAAAACATATATTTTTTTTAAAAAATGGTTTCCCCTATATTATAGACTATGTAATAAAGCCCATAAAATAAAGAGAAATTTGATTAAAATCCCCCTTTTTAAATCAATATAATTTTCTTTGATGTGATAAAATGTTCATAAATTCTTTTTTGGTGATAATTTATGATTACAATGTGATGTGGGGATTATCTGTGAGATACAACCATTTTTATTGGGTGGATATGGGGTGGTTATTTATCCATGATTTTGTAGTGATGAGGTGGTGGTTGTGTGGTCAAACCTTTAGGGTGTAGAGGTAGTGGTTTCATGGATGTGTTTTTTGGTGAAGCGAGGTGGTTTTCTCTCATTCTTTTGGGATCATGATTTTAAATTTTTTCCCACAATTTTGGGGTGGTTAGGTGGTGGTTGTTTGGCCATTATTGTGGAGTTTAAGGGAGCTGGTATGATGAGGATGTTAAAATGATTTTGGTATATCTATTCATTGTGATAGATACCCAAGTAGAGATGGAATCATTAATTTTTTAGCAATTTTTTAAATTGATGGGGTTTAGATTAGTTAATGCGACAGAAATAATTAATGAAAAAATAATTGATGGGTAATATGATTAAATGTGGATGTTTATTAATAATGAAATGAATCGGATGGATCGGTGGTGGGATGTGGATTATATTTTTTGTATTGTTAGGCATTTAGAGATGGAATCAAAAGTGGAGATGGTGTTAGTGTGTTTTGGATTGGTTGTGAACCCATAAGTGGGATTTATGTGTGTATATATGCCTATAATTGTATATTCATTGTGATTTTTATACACACATCACAAGCATCATGAACTATGTGAAGACACATATATATTCAAACAGTGGGGGTGTTTTTTATGAAATCCAATTGATAATAATGGATGATTGGATACCCAATAACCCCCCCTCTATTCTAGGGGTGTTGATATTCATAGGTTGTGATGTCCGATGTTCTATTAGTGCACTAGGTGAGGACCCGGGTGTTTTAGGTTGGATGTGATATGACTGTGCTCTTAGATAGTGGACATAGTGTTTTTGGGTAAGATATGATGTGACCATGATGTGGGGAAGATTATGGTGGGGGTCATACTTGGTATTATGAGGTAATGAGGTAATTTTTATTATAGTTCATGATACCCTAATACTCTAGTTATGGTTGTGATGTGATAGACTATGCGTATTCAGGTGAGAAGAGATGTGGCTATGACATAATGCGGTGGATCATGTGTATGTGAGCATCATATAGTGTGTTCGTGATATGGGGTGGTGGTGTATTTTATTTTTTAGATATGGGATGTCCAGGATGTACTACATTGGACTATAAGGGTATAAAATTAGTGTGAAATCGGTGCGGGAAAACCTAATATCGACATCCTTCTTTTTATTCAATTAAATTTCATTTGAATTATTTGGAGAGCATTCCTTTTTGATGTTGTGGTTCGATAGTATACTTATATAGGTTCTATTTTTTTCCTTCTATTTTATCGTGAGTTCGTTGGTCTTTTTCTTTAACATTTTAATGAGAGGATTTATTTCTCCTATCTAGTATACATGTAGTCTCATGATATGAAAATAAAATAAATTTATGTCTTCTAGAAGGGCTATGTGGACTATGATGGAAATCACATTCTCATAAAATTTGGTATTTCCTATGTAATATCTTTAACATTACTTTTGGGTATTCACTTTTTGATACTTTTATCTATATTATATTTATTTAAACATGAATTTTTGGATGGTTTTAGTTTCTTTTTGTATTATTTCTTTGTGTTTATTATGGATGATTCTTAACATATACCAATAATATTTTAGTATATAGAGGATAATGGCTTCCATATCATGATATTTTTACACCCTCATTTTCAGTTTCCAACTCAGGTCCTATTGGAGGCGAGACATAGAGTTTATTATCGTCCTCCTGTCATAATGACATCTCTGATGGGAGGGGTTCTTGAAAAAGTGAATTTATGGGATGAATATTTTTTAAATATTGATAATTATGATTAATGATGACCTTTTATATGAGGTGAATAATTTCTTATCATTTTTTCCCTGAACTAAGAAAATGTGGAAAATTGATTTGATATGATGTAAGCAGTTTGTAGAGATATAACCTTTGTTACTATGAGTTTTGGTTTCAACAGTTTTGGGTTATCTATGTATTATAGGTCTACATTATTTGTATTGTGGTGTATGGGTAATCTATGTGCTAAAATATAAGTGCTTTTTCATTTTAGGAGGTAGTTGTAGTGGTCAATGTGCTTATATATTTGATTTGTGTGGGAATGATGATGTATCGACTAGGATATATACGATAGTAAATGAGTATATTACAAAGGGTAGAGAAATTTTTTTATTTTCTTCTATAGTTTTGGATAAAGATAAAATTAGAATATTGGTTTTATCCTCATGTTGTGATCCAAAGATACTCATATGTACAATTTATTCATGAATAAGAAGAAAATAAGGAAAAATATTGAGGAATATATAAACGTAGAGATCCTATGAGGTTGATGTGGTGTTTATGTTTATACCACAACGGTAGTATTTTATGTGGATAAATAAACAATCATGTGTAAGTAGTTTATTTCTATCAATTAAGGTGGGGTGAATGATGTTTATTCATAATTATACCTTTTTAAATGTACCATTACATAGTTATTATTGATAGTGAAGGATATTATATTACCTAAATAACCAAAACCCCATTTTCACCCGATGAAGATGTGGAAATCATATGTAATGATAGTGATATATATTAAGGTAAACATTTATCGTATTTGTCACATTTTTATTATTTGTAAATAAGTCTATATGTTTTTTACAATTCGTATTTCATGGTTTGAGAAATGATGCTAGTGAAATTTGTGTCATATCATATTAATAGAGGTGTCATAGAGAATGGATTTTAATTTGATTACATTAATCCCCCTTCATGAAACCTCTTAAAATAGTATCCTTGGATTACATGCGTTAAAACGATTTTTTAATATGATTATATTCCATATAATTTCCATAAATCATATAATATGATTTATATATAAATTCTACTACACTTATATGGGATGTAGAATGATTAAGTGTTATATAGTTTCTTTAAACATTTACCTAATATATCATTATAGAAATGTTTCATGAGATATAACATGAACTATCATCTTGATTTCACCCATGTGATGAATGAACTAGATAATGAATTATTTCATATGTTATAACTCATGAGCTAATGAATGCATCACCAAGGATAATCCTCTAGGTGTTATATAAAAACACAACCATGTGATGGAATTGACTGTGATATATGGATGATACTCCAATTATCAAAAATCATTATCCTCTTCCTTCCTCACATATAAGGTGATATCACACTATGATAGAAAGAGGTGTTCCATCCATATTATCGATGATTCAGGGGCATGCAATGGATGAATTATTTATCCCATATGAGTTAGAAGTGGATTTGATGACAATATGATTTGGATTTATTTAATTTCTTTCATATAAGAATATAATCTAATATCATGTAATATTGTGTAATGGTAGTTTATGACTTTCTTAAGGGTATCATGGAGGATGTGTAATGGTATATAGTGACCTTCTGTATGGTTAGATTTATCCTATGTTAACTCGGAATAGTGTAATGGAAAATAGAATAGGTTACAAGGTTGCCTAAGGGTATATAATAAACCTACATAAGGTAACCCGCTCACATAAGGGTAGACATAAGATTACTCATCTCTTGTAATTGTCAATCCTAGTATACAAAATGGTTATATACCATGTATGGGTAATATGGTAGGCTCAAATAAGTGTATCTTCATGTATAAAGGTGGTTGTGAGATTCCTCATCTTGGGTAAAGGTCAATCTCAACTCGTGAAAGGGAAGTTCTAGTCTTCCATTACCAGAGTAATGGTAAGATAATACCTATGTAAATGTATTTATAAGTATCTATAGTTAATTTGAGGGTATTAATTTTAGGATATGATTTAGGAGAACATACCACATTATATCCTATGTGTAGTTTATATGTTGAGTGTCTTCGAATATCATAGAATAATGTCTTACGCATTGGATGATGTTCTAAATGAGTTTATTGTGTTACATACATAATAAAGAATAATAAAAATAATTTAAAAAAATATCATTGCACCATGTATCTAATGTATACACTGTAAATGTAGGAGAAGCTTATTTTTAGAGTTATTCCATTTGAGATATGTCCACACTGTAAAGAAGAAGTTATGTTGTAGTAGTTCGTGGCTCTAAATATATGGAGAGATCTTTAAAATGGACGATAAATTAAGCCACAATGGTTTTTTAATACACCATTTAGGCAATGGATATGCCACAGAATACATAAATTAATATAGTAGTGGACTTCTGGAGACCCATATATGTCATCAAAGGTAGTTAACATGAGAGGTTGTTATTAAATAAAGGGTAAACCACATTTGATAAAGTATTTATGATCATTGAACATAAACAATTAAGAATTAAAGAACCTAATAATCATGTGTTAATATTAGATCATTCTTATTTACATATATGGAAATAATATTTTTAAAAAATTAAAAAGTCTCATGAAGTTACCTCTTTCACGATATAAAATATGCATGCAGTTACAACATAAGGTAAATGAAGAATTTTAGAGGTACTTAAGACTATTAATGTGATAGTTACATAACATGTGATATTTTCTATATAAGATTATAATATCAATATCACATTATATATATATTAGATGAATATAAAATAGAGGATATATTTCTATGAGATATCTTTAAAATAAAATGGTGACTCTGCACCAGTAGACATATCTTCCAAAGATGAAGAAGAGATAGAGAGAGAGAGAGAGTGTGTGTGTGTGTGTGTGTGTTTGTGTATCCCATTTAAATATATGCTTATAGAAGAATAATAATCTTTTCATTTCAATATATTAATGTTAAAGGGAGGAGTAACTATATCTAAAAATCTGAATCTATTCCAGTTTTTTATTACGAGAGTCACATAATTATTATAGAATCAAGAATCCATGGAATCAAGTGTAGTATTTTCCAATGAGGATGAAGAGTAAATAATACATGTCTAGTGAAAAAGGGGATTCATGAAATATATTAGAAATTATAAAAAATAAATTCAATACCTATAATGGAATAAATATTCAAAAAGTGATATTCACAACGGGCTTTTGAATGAGAAATTGGGTATTCAAAGGCACCCATATTGGAATAGGTGAACCTACGTAAAAAACATGACTTCATTCTTATTCTATGATCCAATATTACTTCATAATTAATTTAGTTAGGGGTAAGGAAAGTTTTGAGGGATGTAATCCCAAAGTGATATGGCATCTACCCAAAACCATAATATATCAGTGATACTATGCATGAGTGACCCAACCTAAACCAATATGAATTGATCCTTGGTGGGAGTGACCTATACTAAAGTAACAAGAAAAGATCCTTAAAGGAAGGGACCTATCCTAATGAAAAATTTAATGTTATTAGTGATTTTGGTTCACCAACACAATGTTGATTTCATGATCCATAGATAAGACTACAATGGTGACCCATGTAAAAACCCTTGTGTCCATGTTCTTATTCAATTTTATTTTAGTAGATCATCATAAAATAAAAATGTTAAAGATAATTAAAATTAAATTGATATATAAATCCCATTCAAGTAAAATTTCATGAGGTAAAAAAGATAAAATCATAGTGATCCTTATAATTAAGAGGTCAAGATCCACAATGAATAAAAGAGATAAGAAACAGTATAAATAACTTGATTCACCCTCGAGTGTACCGAAGCCAATATTAGAGACAAAAAATGTTATCAAAAGGTGGTTTCATTATTGAACTTTTTTTCTATGATTTTGTTCATCCGTTTTTGGAATTTGATGATTTATTTTGACCATATATTGTGGGAGGCATGTATAATGTAATAACATCAAAGAAAAATAAAAAATCATGTGGGATCCATCTATGTTGAATAGTTTTTGGGAAGAGTGATAATAAATTGTAAAAGTCGAATAATGTGGATAAGTGGGGTATAAATAATTCATATTGTAAATCCATTCACTCGTTAAATGATGTTTTAGATATGAGTGAGGATCCTTAAAAAACTTGTGATATTTGGACCACTAATAATATTATAATACCAAAAATTATGAGATGTAAAATTTTCAATTTATAAAAAATGCGAACCATAAATGAAAGTAAGATAGTTTTTGACTTATAGAGGAAAATTAGTCTATAAAAATTAATGTAAAATTAATGGATTTTTTAGAAAAGATAATAAGACTAAAAGAATCCTTGTGAATGTATCAACTAACCTCAAATATAAGAATTATTCTCAAATAGAATAGTGAAATATTATATATAAAAATGTGGAAATACATGAATATGATTGAAATGAAAGGAGTCTACACAAAAAAGTGTTTCAGATACTACAGGTAAATAATTATTCGATGGATGGTCATGTGGATGAAGTAGTTAATGAGAATTGATGGATGAAACAAGAAAATATATCCTTCAAAGATTGTATTGATCAAAGTGATTATGAAATTAAAGACTAGGAGAACATGTTGGATAATATTAACCCAGACATGAAAGAGGAGGCATTTAGTGGAAAAACTTTTATTGGTTGGAGTTAATATCTCAAGAGGGGGTGGGGGAATTGAGTACCCAATAAAATTTATGTTTAAAATGGATTATTTTAAAATTCCCTAAATATTAAAATACAACCATATTTATTAAACTATGTAGTATGATATAGTTATAAATCTTTTTAAATATTTCTATAAAGATTTATTAGGTCTCAGATAAATAATATATTATATTATTGGATCCTTGGAAATCAATTTATATGAAAAAACAATATATGAACACAAGTTAAGATAAACTAATAATGTATATATTTTTATTACACTTAAAATAATTTTTAGTTTTAAATAAAAAATAATAAAACAAAATTCAAAAAAATGGTGAAAATTTTGAGTACATGAATTTTAGTATCATGTCGAGACATGCCTCTATCCACTAACTCATCACCTGCCACCATGTAGATTTTATAATATAAAAAAGATTATCCACATCCTGTATTGGGTTTTACAACCATTTACAACTATCTAGTTAACACATGACCTCTTCTATAGTTATACATGGGAGAAAAAATAAACAACCCAAATAAAGACTGCATCCAACTCTTACCGATGGGCTAAATAAATATGAAATGAGTTTTTGAAGATAATTTGTATCTTCTAGTTCAATTCAAGAGACAATGTGTGTCTAATAAAATAGAGTATGCACTCACACATGACTCAAATTGCAATAATGAAAAATAGAATAGAGGGATCTAAATGTGTAGAGTTTATAAATTCATTGGTTTTGTCTTAAAGTCTGGGACTCTTGATTTTATTCATTAGTGAATTTTGAGTCAGGTTAGTATAGAAATCATTTGAAAAATAATTATCTTAAACTCGTGTTCTTTGACTTAAAGAAAACTTTGGATGTTATGGTGAAATTTGGATTCCTAATTTAGATATTGTAATAGGCGAACTCTTCCCATTTTTAACCAGTATTAAATCTATGTGTACTCAGAAGTTATGAGGCCATATCTTGATATTAGTCACCTTAATCCACTATTGCATCTCATACTGCACAAGGGAGTGAGCTACACTTTAATTAACAGTATTAAAGAGATTGTCTGGATTAGCTACTTCCTCTTACTTCACATTCTGATACACTCTTCTATGTGTTTATAAATAATTTAAGATAAAATAATTGTAAATGAAATGAAATTTAATAAATAAAGTTAATAGAATAATATAATTCAAAAAATTATGAAAATAGTGTGGGTGTCTAATATGGGTGGTGACTCAGGTTCTGATGATGTCTCGATATGGTGGTATGTTTTTCAACAAGAATGATACTAGCAATGTCTTATACTAATCCAAATTCCTACTACGTTGATGGATTCTCATCTTCTAGTTTATGTTTTGGTAGTGTGTGGTCTGAAAGTGTCTTAGACATAGCCAAAATTCTATTTTGGCAGTATGACATTGGAGGTGACTAATTTAGTAGTATCTCATTGTTATCCAAACTTGCTTTCTGGAAACATGACATCTAGACAATATTTCAATAGATAGTGTCTTATACTTGTTCATTATTTATATCCATCGATACGATATTATAGTGTCGTGTCATCCTCAATGGTGACTCATAAATAGATAAATTTGTGACCTAGATCAGAATAAATATTTCATACATAGAAACATAAAATTCATTAATATATTTAGAATCATGATTTTTTTATCATTAAAAATAGGATTTCAATAATATCCCCCTTTTTTATGCGAAACAATTATGGAATCTAAAAATTTAAAAATGTTTAAACATGATATCCAAGGTAAGATAAAAATATAATACAAATATATAAGCCATGTCTTATAATTCAATGTATTTTTTATGGTGTGAATGAAAAATAAGAATATAGTATGTATCGAAGGATTGTAACCAAGATATAAAGATTAAAAATTAAAAAAAAAGATATTATCAAATATAACATTGAATCCTCACTAGAATAAATCAAAAATTCCATTAGGTTTTCCAATATTAAATAATAATTCTCCCCCTTTTATGATTATATAAAAGTTAAAAATTAGAATAATAAAGATAGTAAAAGGAAGATAAACACAGAGAATGAATAGAATAATATTTATAATAAGAATCCAAACAAATTAAAAAAAGTTATTACACAATAGGTCCTTGAAAAAACATACAATCAGGGAAAAAAAAGGATTAATATTTTTAAGAGAATTACATTGGTTATTTGTATTTATCCTTGGCTTTAACGTTCTCCTTATATGATGTAGTAGGATCAACCTGAGGTAAAATATATGGAACACCAGATGATAGTCCATATATAGTCCAAAAAAATCTTCAAAAATAAAAACTAACTGAATATGTTTCAAGATTTTGTAGGAGACATAAAAAATGTATGAAAACTAGAAGGCAATGGTTCTAGAGGATCTCAAGAAACTCCTAGTCTGAGGGACATATGAGGAGAAATAGGAACAATTTCCTAGTAAACAACTACTCGGACATGAACATGAAAAAAAGGTTTTAGTATATTGATGAAATACATTATTGTTTAGAAACCCCTTTTTATTTCACTAATTAAATCATATTTGTCTTCCTTAAATTAGTTCAATAGTTTAGTCATCTCTTTGTGCAATTTTTGTTATTCTTTTAATGCTTAAGTCACAAGATGCATCCTCAAATTTTCATCCAAGAATTTAAAATTTACATCTGTTTCATGCTTCATATAAATACGAGTGACATAGTACTTAATGGCCTTGGTTATAATTTCACAATAAGATTTCATATCTTGGGAAAATATAGAAATTATTATGAGAACATGACAAGAGTTATACTGAATTCTATTAAAGGAATATTGGGGATGATCGGTGACACTTATAGAAGAACTGGATAAAGTAGATCGCAACTCATCTATGACAACCGTTCTTAACAGATAGATATCAGTTTGAAGAGTAGGAGGAGTATAATAATATTAATATGTATCCTCAAGATATTAAATATACCTTCTAAAGAAGCATGAAATGATGAATTCAAGTCCTCAAGAACAACCTTTATAGACTCCAAGTCACTTACAATAATATTATTCTTAATCTCAACTTCTCAAATGTGATGCTTCATCATTTCTTGGATATAATGAATAAATAACTAAAGTATTTTCCTTCCATCTTTGTCATGGATGAAATTATATTTAGGACTTCAATTCATTAGATTAATTGAAATATTAGACATCAACTTCTTACCAAAATCAGCCAAGTCACATTTAGTGAAAACATACACCAAAATGGAAAAAGGTTCTTGAGTAGGTTCATGTACATGAGATCTAATAGTATATAACATATCTAATATACCATAAATATATATTTGAACTATAATAGATCTCTTATTATATTCTATAATTTGAACCTTTGGTCCACCATGATTTAGAAGTCTCATTGAAATACTGGAGTACCTTCACTCTTCTTCTTCTATTTGATCAACCCATTGATATGGAAGAAAAAATAAGATAGATTCAATGGAAGGATTTACTTCACTTCTAGGAACTATAGATAATTCAAGATTTATAATACAATCTAAACATTATGCAGCTAAGGAGTTTTCAACACTAGCATGGTTAATTTCGATCTAATTATCATCAAGGGGTGCCACTAACGATTGAGAATTATCCTTTGGGCCATCAACTATAGATTCTAATTGCATATGGTTGTCAATTGTAAGATTATCATCATCTAAGACATGAATCTGTACATCACTTCCATTCTCGGAAGAAGGATTCATGATTTTTTTTGTTCAGCCACATGCTATTGTACATTAGCAATCAAGCTCAACAATTCAATCATAGTAGAATTTGATACTGTTTTAAAAGTGTCAATATAGGTGGCCTAAACTTCATTAATAGTTTTATATTCATGATGTTTTTCTACATATGGGGATTTCTTCCCCTAAAAAAGTGAATCTTGAAGATCTAGAGGTATCTCCACATCTTTTCAATTAATTCAACCACTAGCACTATTTGGGTCAGTTTCATAATCATTATCACTTTACTAATATTCTCCATTTAATTTAGATTAAAATTTATATTATCCCATTATTATTCATTATATTCATCCTCATTATCATTATCATCAGCTTCATTGATTTAGAACTTTTGTATTGCTCTTCACTAGAGACCCCATCCACTTATTTACCACTTTAATCTAATTTTCCAATTTTTGGCAACCTTATAGGTGGAATAGGAGTCCCAAAAGTAATGGGAGAATATTTGGGCTACATGTTAGGATCACTCCCTACACCAAAAAATGGTTCCTTTTCATATTATTCAATATAATTATATTCCTTATACTCGTCCTATTATTCAATAACTTCATCAGGATCCAAGCCAGGATTTACTTCGTCCCTAAATTTGGTTGGATGATCAACCAAATTATACTCATCATATAACTTATCTAAATCTCTAACCCAATATCTCTTCCTATGGTTCTAGGAAATCATTATCCTTTAACTAGTAGGAATTTTAATTCATAAACCACAATAATCTATAATAGACAAATCAACCTTATATACAAGGCTCTTGAACTTCAACATGACATAGATAAACTCTAAGTAGATCAAGGAGTTGTATATAGAGGATGTTTTTATCATATCACACATAAAAACAATGAGATATCATTATAGATTGACCGTTTTACCATTTTTAATAAGATATTTAAGATAAACCACTTAATACCAAAGGGTTGAAAATCACCGTTTCATGGGAATAATATGTACTATAAAAACCTAAACATCATCCTACATTCCCCATCCAGCATTGAGGCCATAGGCATTTGGATTGTCCCGTATCCTGTCAGCACCAAAAGAGAATCCTCATATAAAAAATCAATATATTCTTGAATGATGCCATGGTAGTAATCATAATGACCATAATGAGGTATACGTAAACATTTTGTATGTCTCATTGATGAAATAATAAATACAGTTTCTTTCACATGACTTATGGTTCAATCAGTACCATATTGATCAAAATCAAACTCTACAGGATGAAAATTACATAAACTAGCTTAGGGTAGAGAGGTATTTTGGTATAGGAAAACCTCTTAAACCATCTTTGATTATGGATCACTTTGTGTAACAATGACATACTAGAAAAAAATCGCATCGATTGACATCCTTTTCTGTAATATCAACTCTGTTGCTAAGACCAAATTAACTGGTGAAACTAGAAGAGATATAATATATTCGTTATTTTGCTTCACTGATGTTCCCAATGTAGAAGGTGAATACTCATAGGCACAATTCATTCTAAGAATTCATACTAGCTCGACAAGTTTGTTTGTGGGTATGGAAATGGTTTGAAAACTGGTAGGTGAATTGGTTTCACTAGGCTTGAGAGAGAAAGATACGAGATTATTGCACAGGGCTCAAGGTATTTTGGGAATTGACATAATTCCATTTTAATATCATTTGGTATATTAGGTATAGTAAAATATAATTAAAATGTGAAATTCAAATCATGATCTGAGGAAAAAATGCATATTGGGTTATAGTATATAACGAAAACTTAATGAAATTTTAATCAACAGTTCAAAATATTGGGAAATAGAAAAACAAGAAAATGAATAAAAATAAATTTTGTGACAAGATAATTTTATGATAGATCTACTACCTAATAAACCAATGGTGTCGAAATCCAATGAAATGAGAAGATATAGACACGGAAAATAGGTAACATGTTATGTGAACAACATAATAATCCAACAGTCATGACAACGACAATAGTATATCACCACAACGGGTTTCCACTAAAATTTAAACTGAAAAAAAATTTATCATTCCTAACTCAAGTTTTATATAAATAATTCTATCAAAAGTCAAAGTCTTAGAAAATATATCATCTAACTGATGAATTGTGCTAATAAATTCTGGAGTGATATCTCCATTTTGAGAATAGCCTCATAAAAAGTGATGCCATGTGTCAATATTCGTTGTTCTTTCATGAGAAATAGAATTCATAGTAATTTTAATTGCACTTTTGTTTTCATATTTCATTGGGACATGTCCGGGTTGATATCCATGTTCTAGTAAAGTGTGTGACATCCACAAAATTTGGGAACAACAAATGGCTATATCTATAAACATTGCCTTAGTAGTAGATAGTGCAACCCAATTTATTATTTAACTACACCAAAAAACTAGAGAATTTCCTAAAATGTGACATGTTCTATAAGTTTTTTTTCTATCTAACTTTTATCCACTAAAATAATCATCAAAATATCTTTCTAAATAAAATTCTTTTCCTCCTGGGTAAAAAAATTCTAAATTTTTATTATACTTGATGTATTTTAAAATTAATTTAACAAGAAATAGGTGTTACACATTTTAGTTCACTAAAAAAGTGAGGACACGCCCACACAATAAACATAATATCTAGGTAACTAGCTGTCAAGTAGAGAAGATTTACAGTCGTACCTCGATAACTAGTTTGATCAACTGGTTTCATTGTTTCATCAAGAGACAATATAATGGTGGTTCCAAAATGAGTATCACTACTCTTAATGTTATCCATGTCAAATGGTTATAGAAGATTTTTATATATTTATTTAAATTTAAAATAATTCTCTTTTAGTTTTGAAAAATATAAAATCCATAATGAATTTGATTTCAACCACTAAACTCATTTCAAATTCATTTTGCATCATTTTTGAAAAATGAGTATATACATATTTTCTCAAGGATCCAAAAATAATATAATCAACATATATTTTTACTAATAATGCATCTTTTGAAAATTTTTTATGAAAAGGCTAGTATCAGCTATTATTTTTATAAATCCTTTTGAAATAAAAAAATTGTACAAAAAATTAATAAGCACTTTAAAATTTTTTAAAACATATAAATATTTGGTTAATTTAAAAAATTGATTATGAAAATGAGTATTTTATGAACCAGGGTCTTATACAATAGAAACGTCATCAACTATAAAACAATTTAAGAATGCACTATTGATATCCAATTGATAAAGCATGAAATTTAGATGTGCTGCATAAGAAAAAAGGATTCTTATAGATTCAATTCATTATACAGTTGAAAAGGTTTCCTCATAGTCAATTGATTCTTCTTGAATATAACCTTATGTGATTAGTCTAGACATTTTTCTGAATATAGTGCATGAATCATCAACATTATTCCTCAACACCCAATTTGTTCTAATAGTACTAATGTCCTTGTGTATATTTAAAAGTTTCCACATATTTTTTTTAAAATATATTAATTTCTCCTTGTATAACTATCACCCCTAATTAATCATTAATAGTGTCGTTGATTTTTTTAGGTTCTAATTGAGAGAAAAAAATTTCATGTTCAACAGGATTTCTAACGGGATAAATATTTTTTCCCTTTATTAAATCACTAAAAATAACATCTAAAGTATGATAATTAATGTTTCTAATAGGTATTGGGAAAGAGGGACTAATCACTTCAAGATATTCAGGTTATAGTTCTTGCAGTTCTAGAAATTCTATAGAAATAGAAAAATTTTCTTTTTGTTTTACATCATAGTGTAAAGGTTTGGATTTTATGTTTATAGAAGATAAATCATCCTCAAGATTTAATAAGGAGCTCTTTGGCTCATATTGATGAGTATCATCGAATTTTACATGGACTGATTGATCCATAATTTTGTTCTTCATATTGAAAACCCTATAAGATTTTCTATATAATGAATAACCATGGAAAATCCCTTCATCTCTTTTTGATAAAATTTCATCCAAATTGTCCTTAGTGTTATGAATAAGGAATTTTAATCCAAAAACACAAAAGTAATTAATCTTAATTTTATTATTTTTCCATAACTCATATGAGGTCTTCATAAGGATAGGTCTTTTTAAAACACTATTTATGATGTAGCATTCTAAATTGATAGCATATTCACAAAAATAGATAGGTATTTCATAATCATTTAGCATGGTCCAAGTTACCTTGGTATGGTTATATTTCTTCTTTCAACAAATCCATTTTTCTATAGGGGGTCCCAGGAGAATAAATGTTATATGTTTATCCATTTTTTGAGAAAAAACGATTCAATTTCATGATTCAAAAACTCAAGAATATGGTCACTACGTAAGATATTAATTCCAATTATAATAAGATTTTCTATAGACATATCATTCATGGTAAAATAATAGAAAACATCAATTTTTTGATCTGAAAATTACACCCATGTATTCCTAGAATATTTATATAGTAGTACATAAACATAATGCCTCCCATTAAGACATAAAACTCTAAAATTCCTAAACAAATCCATTTGAACCAACTCAAGAGGTCGAAAATTTGAGACATCATTGTTTAATTTAAAATAAACATTGTGATGTTTTCCTTTTTATAGGGGTTAAAATCTTTATCAATTGGGAAATCAAGCTAAAGTTGATCCCTAACTAACCATTTTATAATTATATTTCTATGTTAGTGAATGTTATAAAGTCATAGTATCCAATGAAAATCCATGACTCTTTGTGAAAGGATATTAAGAAAGAAACATTTTGAGAGATCAAGGGACTTAAATATATAAAAAAACATTGACTTCTTTAAGTAGTAAAAATTTAAAAAAGAAATTAAAAAAATCATTGCAAGAGTGAATCTAGAATATTAAAAAAACTCATCATTAGACAACTGAGATATTATAAGAAGATTATTCACTAAACAATCAACATATAAATCTATAGAAATTAAAACTAAATTTTTATTAGCCTTCTGTCTTAGGCTGATGATATTTTCTTTTACATTGTAACCAAAGGTAAAATTTACACTATCGACCTTTATGAGGATCTTTATGTATTCATAATATACCTTCAAATATCTTTAACCACTACTTTCCATGTACCATAAACTTTTAATAGACATCTTTAGTCATTTTTTCTATAAAAAAACGTTTGAAACAAGAAATAATTTTGGTCCAAAAATCGTTTTGGGTCCATAAATTCCCATTATCAAAGCATTGGAACCCACATTTTTTGCATGGGATTCCTATATAAAATGTAGAAATATATAAATTAAAACCTTGTCAGGTCTTTTGGAAAAATGACTGGTAGTATAAATTTTATGTATGGAATTAGGAATAAAAGTGTTTTTTAATATTTTCCTCCATCGAAGCTGGCATCCAATTCCAGTAACATATTTTTATGAATATGTAATTACCAAAATTTTTGTGAGTGTCTCTATACCATTTATAATTTATTCAATGTCTTTCTTATATTTCTCATTTGAAAACTACATTTTATAAATTTCTTGTAACCGTTGAGAAATTCTGCCTTTTTTATAGATATTTCCAATTTTATATTTATTGTTATAGCTTGATACCATTTTAAAATTTATTATTTATCCTTTAATTCATCAAAGGTATCCTATGGAATGTTGAAATATTTAAATAAATCATCCTTTGAATTATTTTTATCCTAATTTTGATCATTTTAAGAGTTATTATATTCAAAAAATGAAAAAATTCAAACAAATTACGTAAAAAAGATACCTCACTAACATTATTCATAAAACACATATTTTCTATGTCTATTAAATCTTCATGTGAATAATCCAAATCATTTGTGCTTACATTAGATGTACTCTATGTGAATTTGATATCATTTTTATAACTCTTATCATTTTCCTCATACTAACTTTTTTACTTAAGATTTTTATAGTCAAAATTTTTAAGAACATTTGTTTAATATTCATAGAATAAAATTTAATTTGTATCATCATCCTGTTTTCCATTCATTCTTCTAATTTTTTATGCTTTAATAAATTCCCTTATAGTTTGATTTTATTAGGAAATTATTATTCCTATATAAATTCATAAATCTTATATCCAAGTGATTAATATCCTCATCAATATCTAGAGGTGATTCACTATTACTCAAATATACATATTTGTCTTTCTCTTATTCATTTTCCTACTTTTTTCTAATGGTGGTGGTGTTGAAATATAATGACTTTCTTTTAGACTCTTCGTCTTCTTCAATTTTTATCATCAATTCATCTTCATATATCATATACATTCTGATAAACTCCTTGAATGAAACCTTACATATTTCACATTATTCTATGATTGAAACTGATGGTCCTCTCCATTATTATTGTAGGTATCTCAACAATATCAGTATTTGGTCCTTGTATGTTACTGGATTTCCAAGTAAGATCATTATGAAGACAATGTCATTAAACATGAGATACATGTTTGAAATGGGTTTATTGTGATTGATTTTAAAATTATCATATTTAATATTATATGTATGAATCCTCATATCCTTAACATTTTAAATTCTCTCATGGGAAATAGACAATGTTACCAAAATTTCAAATTCGGTTTTACAAGGAGATATTCTTTTAAATTGCATATATACTAAAGCACAATAAATGTCAATCATTGAATTATAAATATTAATATATGTAATCTTATTAGTATCATACCATGTACTTCATGTTGTATCATGTATTACATATTAATCTTACAATGTAGACAAATATCAAAACCCATCCTTTCTATATGTATTTTCATTTTATTCATCCTTTAAACATAATTTTCACCCTTAATGAAAGGAGGTCTATTGGTAGAAAAAAATTCTTGAGGCTTATAAATTTAAAAGAAATAAATTTAAAGATGTTATGAATTGGAGATCTTTAATGTAAACATCAATCAAATTTAAAATGATTTGAAAAAATTTAATACCAAAGAAAGATAACATTTGATACCAAATGTTGGATGGAGTGAGTATCCCAAGAGGGTGGGGGTAAATTGAGTACCCAATGAAATATCTGATTAAAATGTATTAATTTAAACCCCCAAAATATTTAAATAGAATGAAATTTATAAAAATAAGTTATATGATATAGATTATAATCTTTCTAATTGTTTATCAAATTTTTAGTCAGTATCAGATGAAAAATATATAATATTGTTTGATCCTTTTAAATAAGTTTACATGATCAAAAAACTATATGAACACAAACTAAAATAAACTATTACAGTATAATTTTCTTATAGTTAAACCAATTTTCAGTTCTAAGGAATAAATATAGTAAAAAATTTAAAGGACACAATGGAACGTTTGAACAGAATTGGTTCAACTTTTTAGGTTACACACAATCTATTACATGGTTGTATATGGGAGAAAAAAAATAGGCTGCAAAAGGACCTCTACCACTCTTATCCATGAGAGATAAAAATATGAAAATATATTGAGAATATATCAAGTATCTTATATTACTACACATGAGATTGTGTGTGTGTGAAAAAATAGATTATGTACAAACACTGTTAAAAATGTATTAAAGAAAAATAGAACACCAAGATCTAAAAGGGTAGAGTTTATAATTTCATGGTCTGTTTCAATATAGCTTGTGAAAAATTATTTGATTTTAGAGTGAAGATTGATTAAGGTTCTCTTGAAAATATTTTGAAAAATAGAGTGTCGTATACTCTTGTTTATTGACTGAAGGAAATCAGTAGATTTGATGGGAGAATTCAGTATCCTAGTTGAGTGATTCTAACAAGTGATATCATTTTGTTTTCAACCAAGTTCAAATCTACATGTATTCAAAAATTGTGAGATCTTAGATATCTATTGGTCCGTTTTCTCCACTATTTGATCAATTATAACATCTGGGATTGAGCTTCGCTTTTATCAGTAATATAAAATAGAATATCTGGATCAGTTTCTTCCTAATACTGCACATTCTAACACACTGTTAAATTATTTATATCAATAATTGATGTGACAATAATTAAAGTTGTAAATAACATTAACTAAAATGAATATATTCCTTAGAATAATGTAATTCAAAAAAGATAAGTAAATAAAGCAGTGTTGGTGTCTTAGTCATGCAGTGACTCATGGTATGATGGTGTCCCGCTCTAGTGGTTTGTTTTTCTTGTGGCATGATACTAGTTGTGTCTTTTACATTTCAAAATTTACACTATGCCAGAGGCCTCTCAACAGGTGGTGTCTATACTAGTAGTGTGTGGGATTATGGTGTTTTAGTCTTGACCAAAATTCATTATTGGTGGTATGACATTGATGGTGCCTCATCTGGTGGAATCTCATACTTATTTAATTTTTTGTTCAGGCATAATGGCATCCTAATAATATGTCGAAAGATGGTGTCTCACATGTTATTTATTTTTCCAATCTATCGGTACAATATTCATGTAGTGTGATATCTTGGTGGTGTCTCATCCTCAATAGTGAATCATTCATAGATTAATTTTTCACCTGGCGCAGAATGTAGATTTCTTACAGAGAAAACTAAAATTCATTATTATCATTAAAATCATGATTTATTGATCGTTGAAACTAGGAGGTAAACAACTCTTAATGAATAATTTAGTGGTCAATTGGAATCAAGGATCTGGAAGATCTGTATGTTGGAAGAAGAATAGGATTCATCCAAAAACCATCAAGATTCCTTGGGTAAGCCTAATATAAAGATTGATTTACATTAATAGTTTGATCACCCATTGGATGGTGATGATGAAACAAATAATAACTATGCTATCATGGAGGACAAATAAAAATACATTCTCTTTTTATAATGATCAGACATAATGGATAAATAAAGTGTATTCTTTGATGGATCTCCCCCAAGGCATTTGAATAAGAGACTTGTGAATATTCCCCATAAAATGGAAAGTTTTGAAGGTTTGATAAATGGTCATAAAAGGGATTATAAAATATAAAAGCGATCACTTATTGATAGAATCTTGAAGGCCCATGTGAATGGGATGTACTAATGAAAGAAAATAATTAATTAGATAGATAATGATTCAAGGGATAATAAAATTAATCAAGAAGGATTAAATAAAGAAAACATAAATAATTATGGGAAAAGAAGCTATTTGTGGTAATTATTCATAATAAATAAAAAATTGCGTGAAAAAGAAAAAACCAAAATATTATGATAGGTGGTGTAAATTAATCAAATCAATTTGATATCTAAATATGAATTCTAAATTGAATGAAAATGGAATAATAGTGGTCCATAATGACTCACCATCATCTCCAACTTGAATATTTTCAAGGTACCATTTTCATTATACTCTATAAATACTATAACTTGTTTGAAGTAGTGTAGGAATAAGGGGATATTCGATCCATGGGGTAAGTGTTCTCAAAAATGATAAAGTGAAGTTTACATCAAATTTTAAATTTAGCTGGAGATTTTATAAAGAAGGTGGTGATTGATGTATTTCAAATCTAAATCAATATGATGTATTATGAAAATGTATATGATAATGAAAATTTAAAAGATTTCTAGTTATTTAAAACAGAAAAAAAATAATGGAGAATAATTTACCATGGTTATGGTTATAATGGTTCTTCAGTATACCCATTCACATTCAATCATGTTTAATTATCTCTGTCATATTTTAGACTATAAAATTCTATTAAAAAAGGTGATTATCAATAATTGATTCCATAAAAAATGACATTCAATTCAGATAATCAATTATGAAATCAAGGGGGAATTATAGTTGAATATCTAATGGTTATTTAATTAGTAAAATATTCCATATAATGTAGAACAAAATATTGGTATCATATATAAGTCATAGATATTCCAAATTCTATTAATCTGTGGGTGCTTTTTAGAACTCGCATGATGTGATAGACCATGAAAACACATATATACTACCTGAAAAAATGAATAATAGAAGGGTCATACTAAATGTCATAGAAATATAATTAAATTATATTTTTTGTGTTATAAAGTCTAATAAGTAATGTTGGAAATTGTACATCATTTACTATTTGTTCATTAAGGATTATGCGATAATAATATTCTATGAGTTTAGATAATTGGATGTGTAGAGAAAGTGAAATTAAAAGGATTTTATGAATTAACTAGATCTATTTAGTTACATGGAAGATATTTTAGGGGTTAGATAAGGCTCAAATTTTCTACAGTGATACTATGATGAATTTTCTTAGAGAACTATTGGACATCTCAAGTGATAAGTGGGAATTTTCTCACAAGATTTATTATGAATTATATGTTGATAATATTGAATAAATATATTAAAAATCTTGATTAGTGAAGGTTTATGTATTTGGAAATTCATCCAAAGAGTGTTTTATAGTTGGTGTTCATGAAGGATGAAAAGAATCTATTTACATAAGGGGAGAAATTTCTTGAAAAAATGAATATTTTCCTTATTAAATACAATAATCTTGGTGGAGTAAAATTTCATGGACTAGTCCCTCTTAATTTATTAGAAATAAGGGGGAGAAGTAATGATATTGATTAGATAACATAGTTTAAATTTAATATTATCAAGGAAACATTTTTAAATAAATATAAGGGGGATATTGATGAACTCCTATTCTTTTTGACTAGATTATTTTATTATATGATTTGTATTTTTGGAATTTAATTTTTTTTAACAAATATATAATTTGATACAATGGAATATTGAAAAATTTTACTAGATTATATGGGTATATGTACCATGGTGGCTTTTTCAGGGTTTCTAAAAATACATTAATAAGGGTATATTTATATAAGTGAAACTAGGAATGGTGTAAAGGTAAATAGGTCGGGTTGTGAGGATATGTAAGGATTTCAGGGTGACCAGTGTAAGGGTAGTCAATCAAATAAGGTTATCTACAAAATTTATCAACTCATGTAATGGTCAATCCTAACGAATGTAAGGATGTGAGTCCATATAAGAGTAATATTTTTATCTTTCTTAAGTGTAACCACATACATAGGTGTTTCTTCTCACTTCCTCAGCTTGTATAGAGGTTGATCCCAAACTATGAAAGCGTAGACTTGTTCTCCCATTACCCACATAAGAGGAAACTAATACCTTTTTAAATTTATAGACATGTTTCTATTTCTTATGTAAGGGTAATATGTTGAGGTATGATATAGTAGAAACTACAATGTCATAGTCCATGTTGAGTTTAGATTCTGAGATTTTTCACATGTTGTAGAGTAATGGATTTCACCATAGAAGTCTTTGAAACTATTTTATGGTGCTTCATACACTATATGAAATGATGCACATCCTAGGAGAAAAGGATCATTACACATATGAGTAAATGGATATTATATAATTTTATTTGTAAATTATTTTTTGTTGTTCTACCCTTTGAGAGATTTCTATACGATAGAGAAGAAGCTATGATGTAGCAATTGGTGGTTGTGATGATGTGGAATGTACTACAATATGGAATACACAATAGACTATAATGGTTTTTTGCCTCACTACAGAGGTAATTTCTATTTCATAGTAGCCATGTGTGAATACATGAGTATATTATTAGAGACCCTTATCTATCAAAATATGTAGTGAAAATCGGTGGTTATTGTTAAATAGAGGTTCAATCATATTTGATGAAGGATTTATGATCCCAGTCCATGAAGAGTTAAAAAATTAGGACTATGATCATCATGGGTGCACATTTATTCGTCTATATTTATAGGTATATAGATAATGGATACTAGAATCCAAAAGTCTCAGGTAGTTATATGTTTCATGATATAACAATATTCAAGTTGTTAGAATATGAGATTCATGTCAAATTTTAATGAAATTTATGACTCTTAAAGTTGTCATTACATCGCATGTGATATCAACTATATAAGACAATAAGATATTTATCAAAATAGATATATCTTGTTAGAAAAAATATAAGATATATATATATATATTTGAGATATCTAAAAAATTGAAAGTTGATTCTACACCATCAAGAATATCTACAGAAAAAAATAGAGTGTGTGTTCCCTTGATATATATTAATTACAAAAGATGAATATTTGTTGCACTATAGAAAAATGAAATGAAGGGTTTGAGTTTATATATCCATGAATGTTATGTCAATCCAATATTATTCAAGAATAATGTTCTATAATATTTTATAATGAAGATTCATTTACATATTGGGAAGGAATTTACAAAGAAAAAGAAGATCATTTCACTATTATAAAGTAAATAAGGTGATTCAACACTTCTTCTAGAAATGAATAAAGGATATTCCATGAGCTCTTATAGAAATAAGATTATTGAGGTGATATTCACAAAAGAAATTAAAAGTTGAATATGGATATTTGAAGGAACACATATAACAATAAGAGAATCTACATCATCTAAGTGAATTTATTCTTATCATGTGAGACAATTTGGTTTTCCTATTGAAGCAGTGAGTGAGAAGGAGATTTTTAGGTAAGTTATCTTGAGGAGATATTACATGTATCCAAAACAACTATATGGTTGTGAGCCTTGGTAGGAGTGACATAGCATAACCAAATAAGTAGTGATCTATTAAAAGAGTGACCTAGACTAGATTAGTTGGTAGTGAGACTTTTTAGGAGTGACCGTGAATAATGCAACAAGTAGTGATCTTATTTATTTTGATTCACTATCAAAATGTTGGTAGTGTGCTACATAGACTATTCCCTTGTGGTTAACGAATTAAAAACCCATGTGACATTGTTCTTGTTTTATATACATCATGTAAATCACCATAAGATAAAATTGAATAAGATAATGAATTTGAAAATTGATATATAATGTATTCTCTATTAAAAGGTAATTATATGAAAAATAGAAAATCAAAGCGACCCTTATAATTAGGTGGTTAAGAACCACTGGGTTAAGAAGAGATAACAAAAAGAATCAAAGACCTTATTCGACAACCCACACTATGGTTAACTAGTACCCTATAATAAATTACATAAACCATGGATTTTAGAGTTATTTATCATACCATGGTGATCATTATAAATAATTCAACATTGTTGCATAAGCTCTTTAGTGTGTGTTTCTTGGTTTAAATTTTTTTTCATAATTATCAGTTTTTTTAAAATTCATATATTTTTTGATGAATATATTGGGATTTTGTTTCAATCATTTACACTTGTTAAATATGGGGTTTTGGTCTCATATAAAACCTATCAGTGGTATTAGAGCATCTCAGGTTCATAGATTTATGAAATCATGTTTGAAAATAGGCTTATAAAAATCCAAATTAATATCAATTTCAAAAAATATATTATGATATATTGAATTGTTATTCAAATTTTATATCATAAAATGAAATATATAATATAATAAAACAAATAATAATTGAATTCCAAATAATTATTATAGGTTGTATAATATGATCTTTTCCAATCATTAAATATAAACAATGCCTCTAGTTTTTCTAAAAAAGATCATCATATTTTATAAATAATATCATACATATCAAAATATAGTATTTTCTTGTTCTAAGGTACATCATTAAAAAAAATATACAATTCAGTCATATAATATTAATAATAACAATAAAATAATATTATTTATCATTTCCAATGATATGAAATTAATAATAAATTTTGATTTGAATGAAAAATTAAATTTTTATTTATATATTCAGTTATAAATTTTAATATTTATTTAAATAAAATTTATAAACAATGAGAATGTTATTTTTGGGAATATCTTTTAATTTATAAAATTATGAAAAACTATTTAACTAAAAAGAATATATAATTCAGAAATAAATTTTTATAAAATATTTATTAATAAATATTCCTTAATATTAGATGTCAATATTTAAAATACCTTTTATAAAAATATATGGCATTCCTTATGAATTATAAATATAGTGTTTATTGAATAAAAAAATTATTAATATATAGTATTTATAAATTACAAAATATTCCATTATATAATTTGTTTATATAAAAGAAAACGTTGAAATCTTTATAATGATAAATTGTATGTGTTTATATTAAATATTTATTATATGGAAATTAATTAAGCCTCGTGAAAATATATTTTTGATTGATATTATAGTGGTTTAATTTTTTTATTAAATATGTGATATTTATTATTATTTAAATAGTACACATAGAAAAATTTAAAAACTGTTTAAAATTTATAGAAATAGAATAAGACCAATATAAAATTCCACATAATAATTAATATGAGAATTTCATATTTTGAAGTGAATATTTAGAATTTATATTGATGAATTATGGAAATTCCCATATTGAATAATTCTTAATTATAAAATAATTACACTTATCTTTTATTTATCAATCATTCATTTATTTTTTCCTCATTTTCATATTTTTGAAATGATCATTTATTTAAACTTTATTTCATTTATTTATTGATAATTATGAAATGTCTGTATTACCAATTGCAATGTATGAGTTATTTTATGATGATTAGCTACTTTATATAAAATTTTCAATCCCCACATGCTTTTCATGTCATCATATTATTTTTCTATCATCTATATTGTCCTTTTTTTGTAATTAGATTTATTAGCCTAAATGTTATTAGTGACCATATTTTATACATATTGGTTGTTAGTGTTATGATGAAATGAATTCAATCATAGGTAATTAATACCTAGGTATTGGGAATTTTGGTTATATTTTCCACTATACCAGGGGCTTATTCCATAATCTTGAAAGATAGGGATTTTTTATAGGTTCCTAGGGATAGCCCTGGGGAAATCCCCACGATCCACCTTGGGCTAAGGCAACACTCATGAAAAGTGGAAAAATAATGAAAAGCATATAAATATCAAAACTTTACTATATATTCCAATTCAATCAAGGGAACAATTATATTGTTGTTCATTTATGTGTATATGGGAATACTTTTTTGGATGTTTTTAATCATATAAAATTCTGAACATTTAAATGAAATTTTCATATACCTTCTGTATGAGATGCATGTGGATATTTTTAAATATGTCTATTATTTGGGATAATAACAAAAACTATGGGTATTGTAAAGAGATACTGATCAATATATACTGAATATATTGATTATGTGGAAGTAATAGGTTTCTAGAACTATATAGTTTAAATTATAATGTCATTAATGGAATAAAATGAGATAACATGTTGAGATTGTATATATTTCTAATACTAAGTAAAATATTCCTTATAAAGTAGCATTTATCATGAAATCGATCATCTAACTAAGTTCGGTCATTCCAAATATGGGTTCCCCTTGAATATCTTATTTAAGAAAATAAATTTATGTAGTTACAATAAAAATTAGTCCCTAATTCAGTGATTTTTTTGGTTACACTTATTTTGGAAACCATAATGATTAAGATATCAGTGTAATAAAGTTTATCTTGTCATATAATTAATTGGGTAGAGTTTTATATACTCTAAAATCCAAGATTCACATATGATATGATTGGGAAAATAAACACCTAAATAGAGAAGTAGTGAGATGGATACCATAAAATAAGGATTTCTTATTGAAATATCAATTTTGGCCCACTAATGGGTATGATTAATTCAAAATTTGTCATCGTTTTAATGGGATAGAATTTTATACAATCCCTTTTTAATTGGTAACAATACGTGATACACATAAAATAAAATCTTATTTTTTAGATAAATAAAATCATCAACGTCAAACTTGGATGTGAGATTAATACATAGGATGGATAAGATTAATATAATAAATTACTACAATTAGAAACATAAAAAATATTCCTAAATAATTAAAATTATAATATCTTTTAATGTAACACCATACTGAGTAATGTAGTACCAATGTTGTTGAAAAACTGAATATTGATTCCTTTAAAGCATAAAAGGATTTAATTGGGATTTCAATGGAATTTAATTATAAATAATATAATAAATTATAATATCAAATACTCATCATGATTGAATTTTTAATGATACTTAATTTGATTAATTATTATTATACTTTGGTGAGACTTGATGTTTCCTTAAATATTATTATGGTTATGAAATTCATCCTATTTTTATCATTGAAAATTATATAACAAGACAAATAAAGTCATGTCATGTTTACTCGATTTCATCCAAATTGTAGAATTGGTAAAATAATATTATGATATTTAGTTTCTAGTAATATGTAGATATTACAAGTTCATAAAAGTTATCTCAATAAAAAGAAACATTTGAGTGTCCATAAATGTTTCTTTAAGTAGATAGTTATGGTCCTTGAAACATAAAGGTTAAATAATGGAGGTGTCATGAAAACATAAGATGTAATTATTAGAGATACTTAAAAGAGTTTTTGAAACTCTATAGAATGTCCATAAAGAGGTACATAACATTTGAACATTTATATTTTGACACCTTTTTCTCTAAATCTGTTGCATCTCAACAAATCAGGGGGTGGGTAGGTTTGTTGGAGATCATGTGATCGACTGGAGCTCAACAAATTTATTTTTTCCACTCATTTGATGAAACTGATACTATATACTTCAATTTAGATATTATAAAGATATTAAAGTACATCTATTTTTCATAAATTGTTTAATTCATTCTTTATATGAGGGGAATTTAGTGTTATCATTTACATATATTAATAGCATGTGACTTACTCATCGATCATTATAGTCTATACTCAGGGTGTAAATAAAACATGATTTGTTCATATGGGATTAACAAAAACCATATCCCATGTTCATAGTATGTTTTATATTAGTATAATTTATGAGAATTAATTCTATAATGAGATAATAGTTGTGGAAACATGCATAGAGATACATGAGTTCTATGAAGATGATGAAACATTTATTTGTATCAAGAGTACAATTGATGGTTTTATATATGTAATTACTTGCATACTCCAATGGATCTAGTGATCCATATTTTTTTTCATTTTTATATAGGTATGTGGGATCAAACATTTCTGTTTATATAATGGGGATTTATTATTTCTCAACGAGATTATCATAATGTGTTTTAGATGTAACAAAAAAGTTCCTTGGATGTGTATTGAAAAGGTATTACATATGATGTGATATGAGGTTAATGATCAATTTCCAAAAGTTTTTTAAAGGTATTCAAATGAAGATTGGATAATATCTTAAAAGTTTTCATATATGATATGATATAAGGTGAAATTCCAAAAAATATATTAAATTATAGTGAAAGTACGAGATTAGAGTATATGATATACCCTAAAGCCGTAAAAATATATTTACATACAATATAAATATGGGAATAAAATTTATTTATATTTGGAAATGGTAAGGTATAAATATATACCATTTTTTTTATGTTTATTGGAATATAAAATTATATGATTGAACGATGTCAAATAACATGGTGTAAGAAATCATGACAGTGCTAGCTGTGATATATCAATTGATGTGAGGAGACATTAGGCCTG
This sequence comes from Viscum album, assembly GCA_963277665.1. Taxonomy (NCBI): domain Eukaryota; kingdom Viridiplantae; phylum Streptophyta; class Magnoliopsida; order Santalales; family Viscaceae; genus Viscum; species Viscum album. Next base: position 1,889,624,665 of record OY728152.1, read on the forward strand.
GATGGTAATGTAACTACATTCCATTAAATTCATGAATCCTATTAAGATCAAAACTAATGATTATATTTGTCCTAAATATTATTTGATATAATTATATTCCATTATATTTCCATGAATCCTAAACTGGGATTTATTTGAAAAGGATAGGACACTTATTTTTGTAGATGAATTATTATGTTTTAAATATTTAAAAATAAACTAATATATCATTATAGAACTAGTACATGATATGTATCTTGAATGAATTTGTTTAGTCAATGCATGTGATGACTGTATGGGTAATGCATTAACTCATGCATTATAAAACATTAGTTTATGCATGAATCACTAAGGATAATCCTTATATTGTTATATAAAAACACTGTCATGTGTTGGAAATGGATGGGTAGCATGGATAAGACTCCATGTATCCAAAATATATGTCCTCTCCCTTCTACAGATATGAGGTTCCAACACAATGTGATAAGTATATCAGTTCCATCTATATGAATAATGATTTAGGATCATCCCATGGATAATATTTGGATAGTAGGGTCCTCTCACTATACATTGGTGATCGTTATCAGGTAATGAAGATTGTTTTATAAATTTATTGGTGTAAGTTACAAGTTTTATGCATATTTTACATATTTATAGTTTACGTATATTTATTATATTCTTTTAATTATCATCTTAGAAATGGTTTCCAATTATTTATATGTGTTATTTATGTGTTGATTAATGTAATTTAAATCTTATCATATAGTTTATTTCTTCACCTATTTGTGAGGAAAATGGATACCTATGGATTGGAAAGGAATTAAGATAAAATATCCATAAAATATTATGGAACATATGCATGAATATGTTTTCACGCTTCAACTTATGTAGGTCATGATCAAATTTTTCATCATATATAATTGAAAATCATGAAATAAGAGTCTTAATTAATGTGATCGAAAGATGATATGTTTTTTTACAATCCAAAACTATGAATATATTAGGATATTTAAGGATAATGGATGTAATAGTGATGGAATGAAATCATTTTATATGTGGATGATTTAAAATATTTTCAATTTTTTATCTTTATTTATTTTTTGGGATAAAAATTTAATGGGTTCGAGAATATAGAGACTCGGGGTTTTTCCAGGAGAGGGTCATAATTTTTCATCAGTTTTATTGTCCTCCTAACATTGGAAGGAAAAATATTAAATTTAAATTAGTAAATGGGCACACATATTTTATGGATTCAATTTTTATATAGTCATATTTTTTATTCTTGGACAATTTTTATATAGGCATGGTATCTATTCTTGGACTAATGTTCAATGAAATTATGAGATGATTCGTTTTAAAGGATCATTTAATATATAATAATTTAAAAAATAAATCTTGTTTGTATGTGTATCATTGATCAATGATATATTTATAATAGTGACCCTAATTGAAAATTCATAATCATAGTTTTAAATAGGAAGATGATTTTTACCTATGTGAGGTATAAATTATCATTTAGGCTTCGATTAATGGGTGGAATCTATTTCATGTACATAATTAAAAATTCTTTTAACCTAATGATCACTCTATTAAAACCTATTTTTGATTATAAATTGAGGTTATAAAAAAATAATTAATATTTAATGATAATTATAGATCTGATTACTCCATGGGAAGTCAATGATTCCAAAGAGTGAACCTGAATCATGAAGCATTAGTAATTCACCAGCGAGATAGTGATTTGTATTTTTCTAGTGTAGCTATTGGTTTCATAAGAAATCATGTTTTATTTATTCATATTAACATTTTGAATCTTTTATTGATTCAGTTATATGAAATTTTTTAATTTTACAAAACAAACTTATTTATTTTTTGATTACAATATGGATCATCACAATGTGTGTTTTCAAAGGAATAAGGCATAATATTGAGTACTATTCTGCCCAAATAATCTCCACCTCTATGAAACTAATTGGCATGTGGGGCAAGATTCTATCCTAAAGAAAATTTATTGATGTAAATAAAGTATACTCTATCATGATATATCATAAATCCCTCTCTCCCATCTCCCTTTATCACCCCCACTCTTCATGGTTAGACTAGAAAATGAAGTCTACCAACCCTTATGGTGGATAGTTCTGAGAAAATCTATTATGGCATGCTAGTGTGGTATAGTGCTTGTAATGATGGAATTGAACATGAAATGAAACTTGGGTGGAGATATTAGAATGTGTGATGGTCATAGTTAGTGAAATCTAATGTTTTTTCGAGAATCATTATTAAAGTATATCCATTATGAAAGTAGTGATTAGAGTCCCTAAGGGTTTCTCTCATTGTGGTTAATTGATAAGTTCTGATTTAATGAATTATTATTATTATTATTACATTTTTCTATAATTTTTAAGAATCATGGGAATTTATATGAAATCAATGAAATGATCATGGACCAAAAATTGATCATGTGAGAATAGTGTGAGAACAAGTAGAGGAAAATATCTATGAACTAGTTTCAACATTTAGATCCAACAATTTAAACTACAATTCTTTTGTATCTTATTTAAACTCTTTAATACCCAATATAATACAAAATAAATAATTTCAAATATATCCTAAAATTTAATCTAGAACCTCAATATAATTGTTATTCTTTTTTTGAATGTGATCTTACTACTCAATAAATATATATAATTTCAAACTAATTAAACTCTCTATTATATGAAAGAGTCTATTAATTAATAAATTTATCTTGTAAAAAAATTATTTTACTTCCATTAATTAACAAAATTTAATAATTTTTTAATAATAATTGAAACCAAATTTAATAATATTTGAAAAAATAATAATTTTAAATAGAATTAGAAAAAATTTCATTCTCCTAAAAAATTAACCGGTATTAGATAATGATCCCTAACTCTAGAAGAAATCATACTAGAGTGAAAAGAAATCCAAAATCAATAATTGATCTATTATCCTACAGTAGGTCACATTAATAATTGATTTTGTTGGACATGGTTATGTAGGCTGAAAATTCTATCTCTTACTCCACAATAATTTTAATGAGTTTCCTCTTATGAATTTTTATCTATCCATTCATAAAATTTATTTTCTAATCCCATTATTTAATTGTAGTAATGATTTATTACGTTCAATATTATTTGATATTGAAAATACTTATCATGTTTTAGGGTTCTTATAAATCTACATATTTCAATTATTTTCCTCCAAAGAGTACTTGAAAAATGGAATTTTAGCTTTACTCTTCACATATATTAACACATGATTAAAAATATTATATATGTAAACATTTTAATGGATGGAGACCCTAGGATTAATTACATGAATATTCAAATTATATGGAGAAAAAAACATCAAGTGATAATTTTATCCAAATTTCTCTATATATAAATCCTTATGGATCACAGGGAATCTCCATGTGTGACTCTTAAAAATAAAAAAAAGGCAAAATTTTCAAGGGCATAAATCTAATATATTAGATTAACTATGGGATCTCTTATAAATACAATTTCTCCTATATGTTGCCTCTAAATTCCACATATACAAATTTTATATTAAATAACTATTAGTACTAGACTATGTATTCTTATTTATAATAGGGGGAATTAATTATTCACTTATAATGGAAAATAAATTTACTCTTACATATTGATCATCTAATAGTTTTATTATATTATATGAATAAAATAATTGATTTTCCCCTAAACCATATCCCTTTACTATATCATTAATATGTAACTCCAAAAATATTATTATTTATGTTATTTATTAGATGTAATATTTTACTGTTTTTTAGTCAGAGACTTCAATAGAGTAACCCTAATGTATGTACTTTTCTAAATATCCACTTCATAAATAAAAATTAATTTGACTTATCATGCTATGTGATCTTACTAGTAATTTTACAAATTCAAAACATCTTTATTAGGGACAAATTCACAATTTCAAACATATAGTATATAACATAACTATATTTTTCTACGTATAGTATTTCATTTTTCATATTGTAAACTGTGTTCTCAAATTTAATCATCATATTTCTGAAATTATTATTCTATATTAGTTTGATATCCATGAATGATCTTCCAAAACATTTATCTTATAGAGAAATAAATAGTTCATCAAATATAAATTTTTTAGAACATTTAAAAAAATTATAACACATTAAATTAAAAAATAAATGTATTTTTTTTGTAGTTGTCATTTACTTTTATTCTTTAAATTTTATAAATAAAATAAATTTACAGTCCAAATATTTTATATAATATTGAAAAACCCCAATGAAATATTCCTTTATTAACATGTAACTCTAAAACATAACAAGTCTATAAATGTGAGGGAAAAATTAAATGAATATGAAAAAATATAATTAATTTACTTCCTTTTTAATTAACCAACACATAATCCATGGACTCATTGACATGTTAATATAAAAAATACTACCCCAAAAAAATACCTTCTAATGTGAGTTTATTTTTTGAAAACAAATTCACTCTATAACATAATTTTTCTTACATGTTATTTGTTCCATTTTCTCTATGAAGTACCTTCAATTTATTTCCACATATTCTACCCTCTCATTCTAACTTGTTATAAATATTCTATAAGTATTTATTTTTATACAATTTTTTTTAATATTAGAAATGTTTCCCACATTCCAACTCATATGGTGGTCATCATCTCTTTACTGATTATCTAAATATACAACTTACAATCCATGTACATGTGTTGATCATAAAAAGGGATGTTGATATGGTTTTAAGGTGTAAATATCAAAATTTTAATTTATAAAATGTTGAGGTTTTGGATATAAATAAACTAGAATTCATGATAATAGTTTTCAATCAAGAATTGTATCCTTACTCACGCTCCATTTAAAATATATAACTACCAACTCCCTATGGTTTATCATTCAATGTTCACATAATAATAACATAGGTAGTAATTATTTACAACCTTTACTCCCTTTCGGATAATTATTTATATTTTATTTTAGTATTTTTGTTTCATTCTTTTTTGGCTTTTTCAGGAAGAGAAGAATCTTATAAATTCAAACAGTTTTGTTACATTCCATGCCTAATTTAAATTATTTACCCATCTATATTTCATAAAATCAACAATTTTTTAAAAAAACTTGTTATAAGAAGATCCATTTGATTTAAAAACAACCAATGATAAGGAAATAATATACATTTACACAAAATATCTCCCAGCCCCAAACTTGAGTTCAACTATGAAAATGTATTTACTTCTTATGATGAGTAGATAAGGATTTTATTCTAAAATTAAGGCTACTCAAGAAGATTTTTCAGGATTTTTATGGTATAAAATTATGATATGTTATGAAATTACAAAAAAGAAATTTATTTTAAAAGGGTTCGTAATCCAAAAAATGCATCAATAATTTTCAACACAATATCCTTATTCCTTATAGGTTTTTACTAAAATCCAATGAAAATTATGAATATTTATGCATGTATTGGTCTCATAAATATTTGAGTTAGTTTTTAATAATTTGTTAAAAATGATTTAAATGCATATTAAGTAAATTATTTTAAATTTAGATAGAATTTAATTCCATGAAATTTAAATATTTATAGTCATTTCATGAATTTCACACACTATTAACTTGAAAATAAGTTAATTCATCATTCATTTATATTGAGTTTCTAGGGTTAACATAGTTTCCATCAAATAGAGGAGGTTTTGAACAAATAAGGGAAACAAATTTTATCTCAACAGTTGTCAAAAACACATAACAGTAATTAAAAACCAAAAAATGAAATTTCATAAATAATAAATTTCCTAATATTAAAAATATTTTCCTTCCCTCACACCTATTTTATGCAATGTACTCATTGTGAAACATATTTTTATTAGAAATATATTTATAAATTTAGGCATCCCATTCTATAAAATAATACATTTTACATCATTTCCTCAGGAATAAAATTAAATATATCAAGTATTCTTACAATATTAAAACATAAAGGTTTAATTTCTTTTGATATTATCTATATAAAACATATTATGTAACATCCCATGTAAATAAAGAATAATACTTTTTCATATTTATTAATATTTGTGAATAAAATATTAATATTACTCTAAAGGGAACGCTATGCTCGATGTCGTACCCAATACGCAACAATGAGTTTCATTGAAATCTTACATTTCACTCTAATAATAAAATAATATTATTTGAAATGGTAGTTAATGCCTTTCTATTTTAATGGCAGGAATGAAAATAAATAACTAAAAAATGATTATATATTTTTGTCAAATATTATTACTTTTTACAGTAAATGTTAGAGGATTAAAATGCAAATGAATCCAATTTTAAGCGTAAATATTCTAATATTCATTAAAAGGGTTGATTAACCACCATTTGATGGTGAAACCTTTTTAAATCCCCTTTTTGACAATTTTATATGTTATATTGGACCAAATAATTTTTTTTTTAAAATCGGGATATAAAAATTTACTTTGTGTTGGTTTTTTTTTGATAAAGTCCATTTTTAATGAATAAGTGAAAAATGCTTTATTTTAACTCAAAAACACATTTTAATATAATTTATTTATATGATTATATCCTCTTTTTAATTGGTTTTAATGTGAAATTATAATATATTTTTACCATTTAATCCAATGCTGGTCTCTGAAATTAATCTCACTTTGAAATTGGACTTAAACTAGTGTCAATCTTTTAATAGATATTGTTTCTTAAAAACAAGCTATTTGTTTTGAAAGCGGGAATTAATTATTAAATTAATTATTTCAACTTATATGTTTTGAATTTTTTAAAATAGAAATCATTTTTGAATTTGGAATATCAAATATAGCTTAGGTTACATTTTTGGTATTTTTCTGAAAAACATCAATTTTTGATGAATAGTGAAACCACTAAGTGGTAGTTAAAAAACAGATTTTTTGTTTAAATGAAAATTTACCACTACTGTGATTTGAATTTCGATATTTCTACACACATGGTATTCATGAAGATTTAAAATGTGGTTCAATGGGATGAAAATATTTTCTGGCGAACAGTAACTTTTAGGTTTTATTAATCGCGATTAAAGGTAATTATTGTAATTTAAGGTAATGATAATGTTATAATAATATGAAATTACCTTGAAACAAGTCTTACCCTTATTTTAGGAGTCATGTATGAACTTGAAAATCCATGGGTAAACTTGGGGACCCCATGGATCCACTTGGGTAAGAAAATGACCTTAATAACTTTTTATTTAATGTTAAAATAAAAATGTCACAAACATGTATTGTTTTACTAAAAAAACATTTACATGGGGTTATAAAAGTATTATTTTTGACTATAAATAGTAATTGGATATGTAAAAATATTTTCTACATCATAGTAATTTTTTTAATTTTTAGACATTAAAAAATTAATTTATTTATGACACCATGATGATGCAGTGATTGCCTCATTAATGAATGATTTAAATAAAATGAAAAGATAAAGTAAAATATAAGGAATAAACTTGTCAAAAACCTATTGGATGGGTGGATTTCGAACCCATATCACCTTATCCTTGAAATACATCTTTGTGGGACCTTTAAAATCCGAAATTCATTTTTAAATAAAGTGATATTTCATGACATTCCAAGAGTGACCCTCCTCCCTTTTATAAAAGGTCCCCACCTATACCCCCTTACCCAGAACTCTCAAGCATTTGGTACGACCAAAATCTGTCATTTTATCTCTCAAAATCCCTATCTTAATCCTATAATCCTTACCTTTGATAGAAATCTCTTCAAGAAACCCTTTGGTTCAACCCAAAGGAAGTTACCCGATTTAAAGGTAATGTTCTCTCTTATGTTCTTTTGTTTTATTTTGCATCTCTAACCCCCTAAAAACTTTTTATTCCTTACTTTTTTTAAACAAAAACAGTATCATAAATATACTAGGATGTTGTTATGATATGGATTCGAGCTACACTTACACACACCTCCGTCTAATGGTTAAAGAACATATTGTTTCCATGGATGGCGAATTACCGTCTCACGAAATGATGATTGTTCTATCTTCTCCTACCACCTCTCATGGTGGCCATTATGATGGAACTATATTTATTTATGATATATATTATATTTAATTCCTCTCTATGCTTCTGTATTTTATATTTAATACATGACATTATGCATTTCGTGTTGTGCAAACTCGATAATTTCATTTGAGGAAGTGTGGACTACCGCCTCTCAAGTGATGTGACTCATTCATGCAATACATGGAATTTATAAAGAATGAAATTGATGAACATTTATAACCAATAAAACATATATATAATACTGTAATTATAATATATATATATATATATATATCATCTAGTGTTAATTCCATTAATGTATCAAAGAAATGAAAGTAGCGTTTATGTGTACGTACGACCTACCGTCTCCATGAACAGGGAATTTCATTTCTTTTTATCTCAAAATGTTATGGAATATATAAAATTAATATATACCGAATATATATGATATTTAAATCATTAATACTATTCTGGAGATGATTTACTTATAACTATATGGAAAATTCTTTTCCAACAAGTTCAATTGTTACTCATGTACCGAACATCGACAAAAACATCTGATATGAAGTCACATTATTAACCAATTGTTATAACATTGTAATATGGGATATGAACTGAATAATAATACTTAAAGGTGTTCCTTAAGAAATTATAAATTGACCAATGATTTTCATTCAGGAATATAATGAAATGAACAAGACAAGTCAGACTTGAGGTGAGGGATCCTACCTCTCTCATTCTTTTTTAGTACTCTCTTTTATTCCCTTTATTTTAAGATCATATTTCTTATGATTGGGGTATGTTCTTTTATATTCCTCTTAATTTAATATTTTTTCTAATATGATGGGAGACCCTATTTGATCTCATCAATCCATTTTTTTATGTTTTAAGTGGCGCTGTTAGGCTGCCATGTGTTTGTAAGGGATTTTTCATCTCACTTTTATTCCCGTGAGATTTATGCTACATTTTCCACCATTTAATTTGAGTGGTGTTTGTACTGACCATAATTCTACTCTTTGTGTAATATAATTTCTTTTATGATTATTTACATCAATGTTGTATAGTCCTTCTATTATGGGGTGTATGTTTCAAAAGTTACCCAAATCGGTAAGGGAACCTTTCACCCTCCTCTTTTTTAAAGACTTTTTTTTAATGGGTATTTTAATTTACATATTTTTATGTTAGGATATGTTCTTATATATCCTTATTAATGTAAAATTTGTGTCCAAGTGATGAGATACCATTTTCTCTCTCATTAAATCCTTTCCTGAATTTCAAAGTGATGATATTAGGCTGTCGAATTTATGCAGGGGAACTTCTTAACACAATTTCAATTCTTTGGGATAAAGTTGTACTCCTGGAATATGTCATTAAATGAATATGTGTGTTTTAATATGATTGTTTTACACTTAATATCCAATTATATTGTGTGTATTTGTTTGTCACACATAATTATGTTGTTTATTTATCCTTAATCTAAGGATACAGTCTTTGAACGGGACATCATCTCAATCTCCTTTCATTGACGCTTATTTTTTTCTAATAAAAGAATTTATTTAATACGCTGTATAAACCCCTTTGACTTCAACTTTTATACAAATGTAATCTTTTCTATACGAAGAATTTTACCAAAGGACAAAAAGTATGTTCCTTTTTAATGTACACGATGACAACGACCTTTCCACCACCACGAGTATTATTTTGTCTTTGGCTTCCTCAACAAGCAGTAATGTTTTTAAAATAAAATAAATACCATATACTATTTTATGTATTTTGGTATTGAAAATGGTTTTGATAATGTATTTTTTATGGAAATATATTTAAGTGATATATTTTGATGGAAATGTGGAAATGGTTTCTTTCCATTATATTTGTTTTATGTTTAATGTTTTTATAATGGTACTTGGACATTTAACAGGTGGTTACATGATAAACCATATGACGGGTGGTGCTGTGAAAACTAGGATGGGTGGTTACGTTATAACCTCCAATTCATTGGGTATGGAAGTCGGTCATACGACTATTCTTTGTAGTGATATGTGTGGAAGTCAACCATATGGTTATTCCATTTAAGTATGTTTATGTCCTAAGTTACCTTTATATGTTATGTTTTATTTATATAGGTTTATGGTAATCTTTTGGTCACAAAGGATAATTGGTGATCTTTTATTCAGTGAAGAGTATATACTACTTCGTAAAGGTGAAAATTATTACTTTGATAAAGTATTCATGGTTTACTTGTTTTTTTGAAAAAAAAATAGTTTTCCTTCATTGTGTATCCTTTAATGGGATTTTTATGCTCATCCCATGTTTTTGAAATGTTTTCCATAGGGCTTAACGTTAAATATGGTCATGTATGGGATAATAGAAAGACATGGTATCTAAAAAATAGAACTAGACATGATTCTTTTTAAGAGTTTTTATTTTATGGAAACTTAGTAGAAGTGTCTACTTTGTAATGTTTTTTGATGTAATAGTTATGTCTTAATTCTCTAAAACTCTATACCTAAAAAAGATCCCTTATATGAATTATTCATTTATTTCATGATTATGTAATTTTATAAGGTCGGTTCATTATAGTTGGTATCAAAGGTCGGTTTAGATAACTTTAGAGGTTAGGGTATTCTCTAAGCATAAGTGACATTACCATAATGGTTGGGATTTTATAAAGATTCATTGTTTTAGATAAAGTGAATGAGTAAGTATATCTTAGTGTTTATCTTCCTCATTAGTACATGATAATTTTTTTGATATAATCCCAACGACATTTTTGGTTTTATTAATTGGATGGATCTAGCAGGAACAAAAGTGACAATGGGTTTGATGGAAACTGTGGTGGTTCTCTGATTAAGAGACTGAATGAAATGGGGGATTCAATGAAGATTCTCGTGGTTATTCTAAACCAACTATCAAGGAGTCATGATTAACCACCTGAACCTTTGTGAGTTATCTGATGTATCATGTACGAGAGAACCAACTCGATGTGGATGTTCAGGTAATAATTATAATGTTATCCATTAGGGTTTATATGATCATTACTTTTGAGGTAATTATGGGTTAATATATGATGGAAGATGAAAGGAATGAGGTAAAGTTGAGGTAAAATTATTTTATAGTTATTTTTGAAGATTTTATCTCTTCTTGGGGAATATTATAAGAATTATATAGTTTTTGAAAAAGGACAACACGCAGACCGTGTGACAACACGTCGCGTCAGACAATGCTACGGAAATCCAACCCACAACAAAAGTGCGACTGGTATTTATCACCTACCACTGGACTACGTGAAGTCCCTGATTAGTATGATAAATTATTTTTAGTTATATAATTTTATAAATAAATAATATGTTTATTTTGGGTTATCTAGGAAAATATTGACCAAACATGGAGGATATATGATTAGTCTAATTACTTTTCAATATGAGACTTTAAGAGAAAATAATATTATTTGGAGATAAATATTTATTTTTACCTTTGAATACTATGTGATTAAATCCTTAAAATGTTTGGGTTTCAATCTTAGTTTGGTTTACATTGAATAATTTTAGGAACAAATTGTTTATCGAATGGTCTTCGTTGAGCATTGGGTTTTGCTGGACAAATTTTGGGGATTAAGAATAGATTTTCTTTTTCTAAAGGATTATCCTTTTGTGGATTATCTGACCTTGGTCTAACAATTTTTGTTTTTGTAAGGGTCTAAAGACATGAGAAATATATAGTTCATTTTGTGGATTAGGTGATTCTCTAGAAGTTGATTATAACACTCTTAATGTGAAAAAGTCATCCTAAATACTCGTCTTTTCGAGAAAATATGAGTTTGTGTAAGAAATATAGAAAGAGATGAAAGTCTACATGACATGTAAGTATATTTACTTTTGGTTTAGTTAAGATCATAAATAAATTCCTCAATGAAAAGTATCTTAAAACTAAAATATTGTATGTTAACTTTTCCTACTGGGGAATCAAATACCGTTTAACCCATCACAAGTTTGTGATTTTCTTGTGGTTAACTTTCTCCTAAGAATATTTTCTCTTACTCTCCATCGGAACATGACCCGTTATTTTCTCTTCCATGTCCATTTTTTCTTAAATGGAATCCTAGTATGGATTAACTCGAGTGACCTTTCTACTTCCATTTCATTCTTTTAAAGTGACGTTTTAATTTACTCCTTTTCCAATGTGGGGCTTTCAATGAAGTTTCCATGCCCAATTTTAAAATTATGAGGATGTAATTCCCAAAAGGGGGGAAGGATGTAACATCCTAGGTAAATAATTAATATTAACATTCCATATTTACTAATATTTGTGAATAAAATATTATTATTACTTTAAAGGGAATGCTATGATCGATGGCATACCCAATACGCAACAACGAGTTTCTTTGAAATCTTACGTTTCACTCTAATAATAAAATAATATTATTTTAAATGGTTGTTAACTCCTAGCCGGAGTAATGGTGGGAATGAAAATAACTAACTACAAAATTAGTATATATGTTTGTCAAATATTTTTACTTTTTGCAATAAATGACAGTGGATTAAAATAAGAATGAATCCCATTTTAAGCGTAAATATTCTAATATTCTTTAAAAGGGTCAATTAACCACCTTTTGATGGAGAAACATTTTTAAATCCACTTTTTGATAATTTTATATGTTATATTGGACCAAATAAAATACTTCTTTATAATTGGGACATTAAAATTTACATTGTGTAGGTTTTTGTTTTTGTTTTTTTTTTGAAAAAGTCCATTTTAAATGAATAAGTGAAAAATGTTGTATTTTAATTCAAAACCACGTTTTAATCTAATTTATTTATATGATTAGATCATATTTTTAATTGGTTTTAAAGTAAAATTAGAATATATTTTTACCATTTAATCCAACGGTGGTTAGTGGAATTAATTTCACTTTGAAATTGCATTGAAACTAGTGTCAATATTTTAATAGATATTTTTTCTTAAAAACACGCTATTTGTTTTGACAGTGAAAATTAATTATTAAATTATTTAATGAAACTTATATGTTTAGAATTTTTAAAATAGATATATTTTTTGAATTCGAAATATCAAATATATCTTAGGTTGAATATTTTGAATTTTTCTGAAAAACATCAATTTTTTAGGAATAGTGAAACCACTAAGTGGAAATTAAAAAACTGATTTTTCGTAAAAATGAAAATTTACCACCTCTGTGATTTGTATTTCAAAAATTCTAAATACATGGTTTTCATTAGGATGTCAAATTTGGTTCAATGGGATGAAAATATTTTTTGGTGAATAGTAACTTTTATGTTTTATTAATCGCGATTTAATGTAATTAGTGTAATTTAAGGTAAAGATAATTTTATAATAATACGAAATTACCTTGACACATGTCCTACCCTTATTGGATGAGTAATGGACGACCGAGATAGTCCATGGGACAACATGGGGACCCCATGGAGCAACTTGGGTAAGAAAATGACTTTAATAACATTTTATTTAAAGTTAAAATAAAAATGTCCCAAACATGTATTGTTTTACCAAAACAAATTTTACATGGAATTATACAAGTCATGTTTTTGACTATATATATTAATTACAAATCGAAAAATATTTTCTACATCATATAATTTTTTTTATAATTTTTAAACATTAAAAAATTTAATTTATTTATAACACCATGATGATGCAGTGATTACCTCATTAATAAACGATTTTAAAAAATGAAAAGATAATGTAAATTATAAGATATAAACTTTTCAATAACCTATTGTATGGGTGGATTTCGAACCCTTATCTCCTTATCCTCAAAATATAACTTTGTGGGACCATTAAAATATTAAGAGCATTTTAAAATGAAGTGACATTACATGACTTTCAAAGAGTGCCCCTCCTCCCTCTTATAAAAAGCCCCAACCTCTACTCCCTTACCCACACCTATAATGCCATTTGCTTGACAAAACTCTTATAATTTTACATATCCACATCTCTCTCTTCATCCTAGAATCCTTACCTTATGCAGAAAGCTTTTCAAGACACCCTTTTGGTTCAAACCAAAGGGAGTTACCCGATTTAAATGTAATGTCCTCTCTTATGGTCTTTTGGTTTATTTTTCTTCTACATCTCCCTAAAAACTTTTTATTCCTTTCTTTTGTAAGAACACCAGTATCATCAATATAATAGGATTTTTTTATGAGTACTATTCGAGCTACACTTACACAAACCTCCATCTAATGGTTAAAAAACATATTGTTTCCGTGGATGGCGTATTACTGCCTCACAAAACGATGATTGTTCTATCTTCTCCTACCACCACTAATAGTGGCCATTATGATGGAACTATATTTATTTATGATATATATTATATTTATTTCCTCTATATGATTCTGTATTTTATATTTAATACATAACTTTATGCTTTTCATGTTGTGTAAATGCAATAATTTCATTTGAGAAAGTGTGGACTACCGCCCCCTCAATTGATGTGACTCGTTCATGCAATACATGGAATGTATAAAGAATAAAATTGATGAACTTATGTGACCTATATAACATATATATTATACTTTAATTATAATATATATAAATATATAATCTAGTTTTAATTCCATTAATGTGCCAAACAAATGAATGTAGCGTTCATGCGTACGTACGGCCTACCATCTCCATGAACGGTGCATTTCATTTATTTTTATCTCAAAATGTCATGGAATAGTATAAAATGAATATATGATTGATATATATGATATTTAATTAAGTAATACTACTCTGGAGATTATTTACTTATAACTACATGGAAAATTCTTTTCTAACAAGTTCAATTTTTACTCATGTACCGAACATCGACAAAAAACGTCTGATATGAACTCACATTATTAACCAATTATTATAAAATTATAATATGTGATATGAACTGAATAATAAGCTTTAAAGGATGTCCTTAATAAATTATAAATTGACTAAAGAATATTATTTAGGAATCTAATGAAACGAACAAGACAAGTCGGACATGAGGTTTGGGATCCTACCTCTCTCTTTCTATTTAAGTACTCTATTCTATGTCCTTTATTTTAATCTCGTATTTATTATGTCTGGGGGATGTTATTTTATATTACTCTTACTATAATTTTTATTTTATTAGTATTGAGGACCCTATTTGATCTCATCAATCCATTTTTTGTAGTTTTAAGTGGCGTTGTTTGGCTGACGAGTTTTTGTAAGGGATTTTTCATCTCACTTTTATTCCCATGAGATTTATGCTACATTTTCCACCATTTCCTTTAAGTGGTGTATGTACTGTCCATTATTATAATCTTTGTGTAATATAATTTCTTTTATGTGTATTTACATAAATGTTGTATAGTCCTTCATTCATGGGGTGTACGTTTCGAAAGTTGCCCAAATCAGTAAGGGGACCTTTCACAATCATCTTTTTAAAAGAATTGTTTTTGATGGGTCTTTTAATTTACATATTTTAATGTTGGGATATGTTATTATATACCCTTATTAATGTAAATTTTATGTCCAAGTGTTGAGATTCCATTTTCTCTCTCAGCAAATTATTTTCTGAATTATAAGGTGACACCGTTAGGCTGCCGAATTTTTACAAGGGAGCTTCTTAACTCAATTTCAATTATTTGGGTTAAACTTGTACTCCTTTAATATTTCATTCTATGAATATTTTTAAATGAATCTGATTGTTTTATAGTTAATATCCACATATATTGGGTGTGTTTATTTGTCACACATAATTATGTAATTGATTAATCCTTAATCTAAGGAAACCATCTTTGAACGAGACATTATCTCAATATCCTTTCATTGTGGCATATTTGATTCTCATATAAGACTTTCTTTTATATGCTCTATAAACCCCTTTGAATTATAAATTTATTGAAAATGAATCTTTTCTATACGAATCATTTTAATAAAAGACAATAAGTATGTTTCTTTTTAATGTACACGGTGACAACCACCTTTCCGCCGCCGTGAGTATTATTTAGTCTTTGGATTCCTCAACATGCTGTAATGTTTTTAAAATAAAATAAATACCATATACACTTTTATGTAATTTATTTATTGATAATGGTTTTGATAATGAATTTTTTATGGAAATATGTTTAAGTGATATATTGTGATCGAAATGTGCAATTGTTTTCTTTCCATTATATTTGTTTTATGTGTTATGATTTTATAATGGTACTTGGACATTTTATGGGTGGTTACGTGATAAACCATATGACGGGTTGTTCTGTGAATACAAGGATGACTGTTTACGTTATAACCTCTAATGCATTGAGTATGTAAGTCAGCCGTATGGCTATTCCATGTAGTGATATGTGTGGAAGTCAACCGTATGGTTATTCCATATAAGTATGTTTAAGTCCCAAGTTACCTTTATAAGTTATGTGTTATTAGTATGGGTTTATGGTAATATTTTGGTTACAAAGGATAATTGGTGATCTTTTATTTAGTGAACAGTATTTACTACTTCGTAAAGGTTAATAGTCTTACTTTGATAAAGTATTCATGGTTTACTTGTTGTTTTGAAAAAATAATAGTTTTCCTTCTTTGTGTATCCTTTACTGGGCTTTTTATGCTCATCCCATGTTTTTGAAATGTTTTCCACATGACATAAAGATGAATAGGGTCAAGTATGGGTTCAAGAAACGACATGCTATCTAAAACATGGAACTAGACATGTTTCTTTTTAAGTGTTTTTATTTTATGGAATCTTAGTAGAAGTGTCTACTTTGTAATATTTTGAGATGTAATAGTTATGTCCTAATTCTCTAAAACTCTAAACCTGAAAAGATCTTCTATATGAATTATTCATTTAATTCATGATTATGTAATGTTATAAGTCTGGGTCCTTATATATTATTTCAATTTATTTTTTTAATAATTTCTAAAAACAAATTAATAAAATCACCTATTCTACTTTTATCCGCTATGATGTTTTCTTAATTAAATGGAAACCAATAGATTGAGTGAGCTCAAATGCTCAGTAAGGAAAATCATATTAATGATTCATAAAGGATTATATATTATTAATTTGAGATAACATAAACGTTGGACAAATATCTAACTAAAAAGACAGTTTAATAAAAAGTGATAATAATCTTGTCATAAGATCATTGGGTAATAATAATTTTAAAAACTAAGCATATAACATATAGCATGGATCAAAACTATATAAAATATTTATAAACTATGAAGACATAAAATTAATATATATAATAAAATGTAAATTTGTAAAAGTATAAGGAATGTGAATAAAATACACAGTGCGAAAAACCAATAATTACCAAACATTAATTTTATAAAAAAACTAACCCTGTCCACAGATTTTAATAATATAAAACCCAATCATTATGATACATTTATTTTTGAAAAAACGAAATCATGTCAATGAATTTTGATTTAATACCAATCATTCACATATATTAAATTGTGAGAAAACCCATTCATATCCACACTTATTAATTAACCCACGTCATATAAAACGTTAACCAATGTATGTATAGGATATATAAGACCCTATTAATCATATAATGACAAAACACACTTATTTATACCACAATATCAATTGTAAATTCATCATTATTTCCGAATATAGTTAACTGTTAGAAATGAAATTGGTATCATGAAAATTTTCTCAAAACCATATCATATTTTCATCATGAGAAAAAAAGTTAATGGTATTATTAGATAATATACCATGTGAGGAATAATAATCATAAATTGATATTTATATAGAAAAAATAATTTTGTAAAAGAATTATAAATCTTCTTTGAAAAAAAAGAAATATAACTTTATTCAATAATTTAAAAATGAAAAAAACATTGAATAATGTGAAACATTTTTTCTTTGGGAAAAATTGAAAACATATAAAGGAATAATGATAATAAATAAATCTCAAGATGATGAGAAAATGCGGTTAAGTGGTAAAATTTAAAAAGAATATTTTTCCATACCTTTGTAATGGATATCGAAATTGACCCGTAGGGAAAATATTAAAATGATTCCTTTTTAAGACAATATAGAGATATTAAAGGAAGGATTAAAATAAACCAAAATAATTATTAATGTATATAAAAGAACATTCTTGAAAAAATTATAAATATTGAAATGAAAGAGAAATTTTTAGGTATGTGACTTTAAAATAATAAAATCAATGATTTAAAATAATTCCCCTAGGACATTTATAATTAAAAACCCATTAAAAGAAAAAATTTTAAAAAGAATATAATGTTAAATGAATAAAAATATATAAATTATATAATAAGTAAATGTGGTATTATATATAGTATATAAATGAATATAGGTGTATACTTGGAACAATTTCTCAAATAAGGAAATTTGAGATGAGAAACCTTTACCTTGGACTTCTATTTTGTCAGACATGATCTAATCTATTGTATAATAAATTTAAATATTTTATAAATATATATTATAAAATTTTTTCTATTTTTCATAATGGATTCCAATTACATATAATTTTTATTACCCACATATGAATATTTTTTTAGAAATCAATATTTATGTGTAGATTATCCTATTTACAAAGAGTCATTAAACTCAGCGGTTTCTATTACTATACGTTGGACAATGATTTATCATATATATAATTTTTCATTTTATTTTATATATGTATCTTATTTTATTATATATTTCCATAGATATTTCCCAGAACTTATGGTGATGATCCACAAGGAACCCTTAAAAATGAATTTTCTAAATGTTTTGATTTTGTAAAGATAAATGGTTATATATATATATATTATATATTACTATTATAGTTTTTTTAAATCTCATAAATTCATAATTATCACTTAATATTACTAATGCGTAATATTTATTAATCAATCCTAACATATACATTATAATAATCCTCATAAAGGTAAAAAAACTGACCAGAATAAGGGCACTTTATAATAGTTGAATCCGTAACAAAATATTATTATATAATAAAAATTTAACTCTTACAGTTTTCTAATAAGTTCATAAATATAATAATTATCTATTAATTTCATCATTGTTACCATCCCTGCAAGAAAGTGATGAAAAAAAAATATGTCATTCATGGAGGTGGTGGTCCACACATAATCATGAGAGACATTATCATTTTCCAACAAATGGAAATGTGTAAGATAATTGTTTTTCAATAAATATAATTTCATTTTAGTATAATAATTATACATATTTAATTTACATTGTATTATTATAATATATTATTATTAAGTTAATGAAGAAAGTTACTTGAAATAATTCGATGAAGACCATTACCTATTCCTTTGATATCTTTCTTACCATTATAATTAAGCCACTTAGAAGAGTGGTTTATAGTCACAACATGGTATTGAAGAAGATTAAAGAGATGTCTTGAGAGTAATTTTAGATTAATATTGAGTGAAATCTAACTCACATTGTTCTTTGTGAATATTAAATTGAGTGACCTTTTCTAGGTATGAAATCAATGTCATTTTCATAAATATCCAGTATTTGTGGGTTATGAAGGGAATTTTAAAATGTGTAGTGGAAAAAAATTAAATAGATTATATTATCAGCAATATATAACCCAAATATATATATAAAAATATTTTATGAACTTTAATGGATTGATAACTAATTTGTAACATCAAATAACCGTTAAAAAACTTTTCATAGTTATTTTCCTAATTAATCTTTAAAAATATCAAGAGGAATATGGAATTAAATTTTAATCATTTAGATCAATTATTATATATAATTTTTATCAATAATATTTATCTAATAATCCATTTAAAATAAAATTTACCACTATTTACATCTTTAAAAAATTACTTTGTCTTTTTTACCACTTTCACAAGCATGACATCGACGCTGAATAAGAATTTTTAATAATTATAATAATATTTAAAATTTAAAATAAATTACATGCATTAATATAATTTTTTAATCATTAAAATAATCATCTATAACCATTTTGAGTTTTTTTATAGTTTTAATTATCATGAGATCATATTCAAGATATTATGTGAGAGAGAGTGATATTTTATAAATATTGATTTCTTAATATAAAAAGGAATGTTATTCTCAAGGAAATTATGTCAAAAAAAGGAGACATGATTTGGGGGAGGTTTAAAAATAATTCATACACTCATTTCAATATAACCTTTTTTTGATAATTTGGAGCTTTATTACTTGATTTAACACATTTATCTTATTTTATATATTACCTTGGTGACAAAGTTTTACTATGTAAACATATTTTTATGAATAAAGAATAAATGTTTCTTATTACCTAATATGAATATTTTCATTCCAAATGTGATTTATTTATAGGATTCAATCTCCAGTGGTGTTAAAAATTAATTTTAATATAAACCCAAAAAATTCAACATAATATAGTTTTTATAAAAATTGAAATTTATGAATACAAATGATTTCACAATAAAATCATATATAATATTGATTACCATAACATTTATTTTACTATTAAAAGTTTATTTATTTTACCATAAAACCAATCCAAAAACTAAATGTGACATTTTGAATAATTAATTAAATAAGAGAATAAAAATAATTCTTTCTAGAGTAAAAAATTATTTTAGTGTTTAAAATGACAATGATAGGTTTCTAAATTCAAAATAATACTTTCAAATTATATAATTTACACAAAAAAAATTTATTTTCTCTAAGAATTATTTTATAACCTTTCATTTCATTCTTATATCATGATGATTGAATAAAAGTTATAGAATTATTAAAAAATATATTTTTCCCTATTCACCCAAAAATCAATCGTTTTATAAAAATACAAAAAATTCACTCTAAGTTAATTTTATTAAAAATAATTTAATAAGAATTATAATTTCTTAATATTATTATTTGAAAATTAATATATTTATCTTTTTATTGAAAATAGAAAATATAATGAAAATTTTGATTTTATAGACAGATTCCTTTAACCGTTAAGTGTTATTAATATTATTTCATAACATTTAATTATTAATTAAATTTTAATATATTATTTAATAAATTTAAATACTATATTCTATCATAATAATATTTAAAACATGATAAATTTAATTTATTACTATGAAATAATCGACAATTTAAAAAATAGTTATTTGTAAAATAATATTTTATTAATAATAAATCCTATCAATTATTTATCTTTACAATGTAATAATTTTTAATTGATTAGAAGATTTTTATTTAATACAAGATTTATTTTATTACAACCCATTTTTCTAATACATTTTATTTCATTATTTTTATCTTCAATTTCCATATAATAAAATCCATGAAAATGGAAGGGCCTAATGCCTTTGGTAAATTAGAAACACAACCACTAACAAAAAATTAAATACAACATCATAATTTTAATCATTATAATTCCCCCTTAGAGTCCATGGAAATCTTAATACTACACATGATAACTTTAGGACATACATAAGAAAATTGGTGATCTATAAAGCCCAGTAATGGAATAATCAAAGCATATTGTGATGATAGAAAATATATGTGTTTCATGATTTATATCATGATAAAATAAAAGGTTAAGAATCATATTTATTCATTTGTAATAATGGAATTGAAAAAGGACATCACAAAATAGTGGTTTAATATAAATGTGGGAAAATTATAAGAATAATTTGAGGATAAATAGAAATAAATAATAAAATAATGTTCTTAGGTTATCCTCCTATGCACTATACAAGGTATTTAATGAGTTGAAAACATTTATAAATGCATTGGAGTTGTATCATTACACACCAATAATATTTTTAACTTCTTGTGAACCACAGTGATCATATAACATTATAAAACATTTAATAATTTCAATCCCATGATTAAGGAATGTAGATTGAATACATTGAATTCCAAAGTCAATAAAGTATAGGTATGTCAATGTGAATACAATTAAATTAATAATAGGTTAAGAATTTACAACACAAATTTTGGGAACAAAAAATAAAGGTTTACTATTTTTATCGTAATTGTTGTACATGAAATAATATTTATTAGATAAATGAGGAAAGATGTTTGTCAATCATTATTTATGTAAAATATGGATAGAAAATTTATTTTTATAAACACAAGACTATATAATTAATTTAGAATTAAAAGTATTATTAAATTTTATGTTCATGAATGAAATATAAGAGGGAGAGAATCTCATACCGTGAGGGTTTTCTTCAAAAATCATGGAAAATGATCCTTAGAACCATAGAAACTTCTTGGGAGAGATTTAAAGAGAGAGAATGAAAATATATCAGTGAATCAAGGATTTTTAGTGAAGAGTAATCTGAAATGGGTGGGTATTTATAGAAAAAGAGACTATATGCTTTACAAATTTTCAAACATAGGTCTCAGACACCAATTTAAAAAAATATGAAACCTTTGGCCTTCCCATGGATTTCCAAAGGTATTTTCCAAGGTGAGGATGTTTTTATTATTTTATTTGTTTATGAACAAAAATACATAATTTAATATCATCGATGATGTGCATGTGAGTCATGTTCATGAATAATTTATTGTAAATTCATAAAATATATTTTATTTCTTATAACGTTCATTATAGGATTGAAAAAATTACACTATCACATTGAAATACATTATTTTAATGAAAATCCCCATTTTTTCTCAATCTAACCTTTATAGAATATAGTATATCACTTTTTGATTATTAATATGACATTTTATACATACATTATGATCATTGGATATTTAATTATTACCCTAAAATGTGAAATTTTGAAAACTTCACAATTGGATAACTTCATCACAGGGATTTCAAAAATCCAATTTACTTTATCAAAATTTATTTATAAATATTATTAAAATAACTTTTAAATAAAAATACTAATTTTTTAAAAAATAACTGATTTTATGATATAATCAAATTTAATAACCTTATAATAATTATTTGGGACATTATAAAATTATATTATCATTTATATTTTAAAAAAATTTATTTATATGAATAATTATTGACAATGAATTTTATTTAAAATTCATGAATCTATCACAAAAGTTAATTATAATTGAAATTATATTTTTTTATAAAAATATAATTTTGTTTTATTTGTATCTAATAATCTATTTATTATATTCATCTTATATTTATGTTATTTTATTATATAAAATATAAATGAAAAAGGGATAGAAGAAAACATTATTTCATTTTTTAAAAGGAAATTATACTTTTATAAAACTAAGGATTATTTGCATAACCCATTATTACATTGACATACACCATATTGGTAAAGTGTGTTATGGTGGTATTTTTATGGGCTTGATCATCTCACATCTATCTAGTGGTGATATCTACTAACTTCAACTTTTTTAATAGGTTTTTTCTTTATCCCTAACTTTTTGAAGCTATTCTTGTGGTTGGTCATGAGTGAACCCCAATGATGCTAAATCCCTCCAAATTTATGAAAAATGGGCTTCTCAAGGACAAATTCAACTGGTTTATTATATCATTTATCCCTTCTGATTCAATTAGTTCCCTTAATTACTATTTATATAGATTGATTCTAATAGTAAAATTATAACTATTACATTATTAATGGTTATAATTTCCAACAGTCACGTGTTTTTCCCCTTACTATAAATACTTTCTATTTTAATCATTCATAGTACTTCAATTTCTATCAAGGTCCAACGTTATTCATTTCAAAAAAGATTATTACAATAACTATGCTCTATCTTCATTTTATTATTTCATTCACATGTGTAATAATAATATGATATTGGCATAATCCAAATTTTCCAATTTTAATTATCTTATTTTTTCAATTTAGTTTACCATTGTAATATCATACATTTAACTTCATTTAACTATTTAATATATTTAATTTTATGAATTTTTAATGACCCTAACCTCTCCAAACATTACATTATGTTTTTATAAGGATTATAAGTGTTGAGGGAGATTTTGGAAGTGATGCATATCTTGTACGTTGTTTTTCATCCATCTTGAGGGACCCCATGACAAGGAAAATGTCTTCGAAAGTTGTGGTAGAGGGAGTCTTGGCATTGGGGTTCTCCGATATAAGTCATGCTACGTGACCATGCCTTGGAGAAGGTGTGATGATAGGTTTCTTAGTCTGGTGGTCTACCTATGCACCATGAGTAGGTTTAAATGAAGAGAAGAGGGTGTAAAAACTATCATGGTGATCCTGTATAGTTCTGATGTGGAATTAAAAAAAAATAGTGTAACTACGCCATATCCCTGGATATGGTGATGGTAAAACAAGAAAGCTGCGGGCACAATGGCAATAAGTCTAGCTCTAATGAAAGACCTAATAAAGACCAATAATTATACCATGTTGTGGTCTAGATTATGGTTGCATTGAAATCCAATTTTTAAAAGGAGTGGTAAATGTGTATCTCACACTGGGGTTTCATATTCTACAAATACCATACCCACAATAGTTGTTTTTTATACTCCCCACAACATGGTGATGTCCAACATTATTTTCTTATAAATTTTACATTGGCTACCCCTTATTTTTATTTTCATATCATTACTTAACTCTTTTCCAGTCCATGACCATCCCTCCCTTCTATAGTCAACTCCTTTGGTTATTTGAACAGATTAGTTCATTTAGATCATTAAATTTAGTTTTATCTGGATCTTGGAAACACTCTTTTACCTTGTTCCTCCTTTATTATATTTCTCTTATATACTAAAGATAACTATAGTAGTTTCTCTACTATTTTGGGTTGTTATTTATGGGGTGTTTCTATTCCTTTTAATCTAGTGATGTTTACATGGAAATTAGTGTTTGTTAATCTTTAGTTTATGTGGTTCTTATTTAAATCGTCAATCAATGTAGGGGATCCTTCATCTTTCCTCCTCTTGTTAGACATATGGGAATATCATTCTTTTCATGGGAGGTAGTATATAACATCTTAATAAACATGAATAATTGGTTTATTGAAATTAAAGGGTAATGGGTGAAATGACATGAGGTTTACATATTCTTGATTTTTACCTATGAGATTGAGCATACATTGTTCTTAATTTCCTATATTTGTTTTATGTTGTGGTTTATTATTTTGTAATGTAAGTGGAATTACTAAACCATGTTTTTGTATTGATTTCACTGGTTATTCATGAAAATGGATAAGAAAATATATCTAGATAATAAATTGCTTACCCATGGAATCTCAGTTTGTGTGATAATTCCCTTGAAATTAAAGAAGTAAATATGATGAATTAAATTTTTGAGAAATGAAATATGATGTGCAGTGTTTTTTATGTGTGGAGGTTTCAATAATAAGTGGTTTTAATATGTAGTATTTTTAGATGCGGCTTGTTTATAGAAGGAAGATATGATGTTTGTGTTCTATTTTGATAGCTTTATAATAGTGATGAAATGAAATTCTAATAGGAAAACTGAATGGGAATAGGTTATAATGTCTAATAAACTATTAAAGTAAAATGGTTGAGTGTGTTTTTAATATGATTTATTGGTCTTGTTAAAATTGTGATGGTAGGTAATTGGAACGTCTAGAAATGGATTAAAAAATGGGAAAGAATTAATGATTTATTTGGTTTTATTATGTGGTGTATAGAATTTAGAGGTGGAACCATAAGTGAAGAATATTCGGTGTCCTTATGGTGCTATATTGAGTTCTAAGAGAGGTCTTATTATAAATTCAAAGGATAATATTGTATGTGTAACTATTATGTCTTTTATTTTCGTGGTGATTTATATATTCACCCCACCCACATTGACCATCATGTGATAGCACCCAATTTTTTTGGGAGGTGTTTTTCGAAAAACTCTTTTACTATGAAAAAATGTAAGGTTACATCCTCTTCCATGCGCTCACTTATAGGAGGGATCCTTATGCATAGTTTGTGATGGGTTTTAGATATTTTTCATTCATTGTTGTTCTGATGATATTGATGATGTGATTAATTTTCTTGGATGTGCATGGTAGGAGGAGCAGACACTATTGATTTCTTTCACGTTCACATTACATTACTATCCTAGGTATCTAGAAATGGTTATGGGTGGATATTAATGTGTTGAATAATTTCATATAGGGTTCTTGGATTGATGAGGTTACTAAGGTGTATTTTTGTAGTATATAATGACGAGTTACACATGGGGTGATTTGTATGATGTTGTTTCACATGTCTTTTTGTGTGTGATTCTACAAAAGGTATTTGAGTAATGGAATGTATATTGATAAGAGAATGAGAGGTAAATTTAGTTCTAAAGTCATATAGGGAAATATTTATGAATATTTCTTACATTATGTTACTATAAATGGATACATTATTTTGATAGCATACCATAAAAAGGATTGGTTCAGTCGGTTTTTTCATTTTTTTTGTGTTGGTTCTAATGTTTTTCTATTGGTTTATTATTATACACTTCTCATATGTTCACAAGAGACTATGGGTATAATCATACTAAGAATACATGTTATTCTCACCCCACACATATAAAAAATATTTTTATCGTTTTTAAGTGGAATTAAAACACCAAGATTTACCTTATAATCCTAGACATTAGAGCTATTACTGAGTTGATACCTTATATTTTATTTTGGGTATTTATATTGATACACTTTGAATTTTTTTTCATTTACATGAATTGCGTGATTTTTTTTGTTTTCCATTTTTTATTTTTTATATGGAGTTTCTTGATGGTTGGTATCATTTAACTATATCTATCTTTATCTATTGAGGGGAATGAATTCCATATTTTGAATTTTTTTACCTTGGTTCTTGTTTCCAACATGAGTCCCACTGACTGAAAATTAAATTTTTTATTTTCAAACACTTTTGAGGATAAAGTGATAAACCCGATGTTCAACCACAGAAGGAAAAAATAGTTCCATTAAAGTAAAAATTATGCCCATCATATTTAAAATCTCTAAATAATATTCTAAGAGATAATTTTTACATTAATATTTTGTTCGTCCTTTAGAAGGACTTCATTTCAGGAATCCAGCCTGTATCATGACTGAATATACTCCTCAACATTGATCTTTCCCTCAATGAAACCCCTTATTATTATCAGATATTTCATGTCAATCCAATAATATTGTTCATGGTTTGAAGGTACCTGAAATATCTTTCTTATCATCATGTTGGAATCTTCATCAATGGATTTAATAGTCAAAACAGAATCGTTCATTTACACTCCCGAGTTCATGATAAATTCTAAATATTTCTCAACCACTGCACTAGACTCCACCAATTGGTAGATGAACTTTATGGGTTCATTGTCCACCATCCTATCTTTCAAATTTTTTTGCAGATGTATTCTACAAAGGAAGCGGAAAATCATATAAATCTTATTGTGTGACTATGGCTTGCTATAACAGAAATGAAATTTGATTTTAGGTCCCCCAATGAACTGATGTATGGGAATATGAGCCTACTAATTTCTCAAGTGAGGTGGAGACACTTTCTTGATAGAGACATAAGATATGTTCATGCACCCTAATTGTTTTTTATTTGAATCAGAGGGTTTTGTGAAATTTAAATGACATAATTGATCATTAATAAAATTACATTATCATGGGAATATTTAACAATTATTCGTTTTATTTATATATCTAATACATTGTGCACGTGTGGTTAAACTCAATGGGGGTTCATCATGATGACTTGGTTGGCCACTGGAGGGTTAAACGAGTTAGGGAGTATTTTATGTTGAAGAGAATGTTTCATTCCATTCAGAAGAGTGATTTGGAAATTTATTAGGAAATAATATGTAATATGGAGTGAAAACATTGGTTAGAGGATCCCAAGACTGCCTTGAATCTTATTTGGGCCTAGATAGAGTACTAGGTCTCATTAGTAGTCAATCAGATAATGGGTGCAACTCATTAGTAGTGGATGTTATATCTCAGTGAGTGGAAAGTGGTAGATGTTTCATCAGTATACTTCCAGTATGAAAACCGATAAGGGTTCCTATCATCAAACCCAAAGGTTGTATAGAGGATGTATTTTCATTATCTTCAATATTGAAGGTATGTTTTTGAGATATCTTCAGATCATGTTCAAGGATCTCCTACTATTCACCTTTGATCATTTAAAGGATGAGGAGCCTCATTCCCATCATCCTGATGAGGTAACCTCCAATATATTTAGTATACAATTAATCCATTTACATTTCAAAAATATTTAGAGGTATATAAAATATATATTTGATCGATCATGTGCACTCACAGGGTGGTTTACCATGAGAGGGGTTTTATAAGATTTCTTTTAGGAGAAGAGTTATTAGTGGATGGTCTCAAGCACTAGGTAATTATATGTTTCAACTTGTGGGGATTTTCCCCCAACAAAATTATTTTTAGTATTCAGGGGAAAATATATTTGTTCATCTCCTAGGTTATTTGGGGTTAGTATTTTATGTCTAAATGGACTAAATTCATCATTATCAATTGTACATATGGGTTCTTAGATCCTAACATAGTGGTGTCAGTTAGGTTCAACATTATCCTCATCTACATGAAACATTAAAATAATTATATCACAAAATTTCTTTTAAATAAATGTTTATTAAAATTATTTCTTCACAATTAAAATAATTATATATATTTTAATATAAATCTTATTCTATAAAATAAAATTATTTTCTATAAATTTCAATTTTATTGGAATTGGTTAATTTAAAATATTCATGTTATAAAAATACTAATTTAACAATATTTATATTATTTACCCTAAAATAATATGAATAAATTTGTATTAAACATAAATTCACATTTAATTGGTTATCATTTCCAAATGTAAATTTAACTAGTATTTTTTCATGAAATAAAAAGTTCATTATAAATATATAGATATAAAGTAAATTAAAATAATTAAGATTAATATTATATGTTATTAATATTGGAGTATATTTTTTTACAAATTGAAAAAGTAGGGTTAGTAAAATTTTAATTTTATTAAAATTTTACTATTAGTATGACATATATTAATAATAGAAGACAGTATCATAAATAAAATGCTATGTGAGTAAAATTATGAGAAGATAGAAATAAGAATATTTTTTGAATTCAAAATAATTAATTTTTACATATATAGATATTGTAATTGTATAGAAATTATATTAATATGTTATAAAAATTAATGAATTATACGAGTTTTTAAAATTATAATTATAAATTTATAAAATTTTATACATAAAAATTTATCTTTTGTAAAAACAAATTCTATGTAATGATAATACTGATTATTTGATAACACATAAAGGTCATCTTATACTCTCTTAATAGTATGAAGAAGCTTGTGTAAGGGTACACACATGTTGTGTAAAGGTTACAATCAATCTTTTTTAGGGCCATTGAAGGATTTTATAAATTATATAAGGGTAGGCTAAAACATTCCAAAATTTACCAATAATGAAAAGACCCTGTTTTCCTTAAAAAACATTTAAATAATTCTAAATATATTTCCAAATATAAGCTCAATGATAGAATGAGGTTCCATGGCCAGATGTACCCATAATTAATTTTATAAAAATATTAAAAATATTTTATATTTTATATGCATGGTTAATTAAAAAAAGGGATAAATCTTAAATAGTTGATCAGATTAGAAAATCAATACCACAATTTGGTTCAAAATGTGGTGCCTACTCTAGGAACAACATAAAATTCGTCGGTGTGGGACATTCATACCCCATGACCATTGGATGTGCATTTATGTGAATCAAATATGTAATTTAAATAATTAAATAATTAAAACATGAAATAAATTGAAGTTATAAATTCATCTCTTAAAGGGTTTTGGCCATGGATGACCTCATAATTCACATATAATAGTGATTCACTCTTTCCATCCTACATTGTAGAATCTCCTCGATGAATGTAGAATCATTGGATCAAAGTTAATCGAAGCACGATGAACAGAGTCGTTCCTTCCAAAATCATTGTGCAAGTGAATTATTCCTGAACAATTGATCAAAATTATAATAAAAACTTATCTTTTGGGGATTTGCACATATAGATTAAATTTTTGAGAAGTTTGATAATAATTATTTTATCTGTAACCTCCCTTCATCTTTTTGAAGATCCAATGTATTGAAATTGAATTATTTATTTTCATTAATCAATTGTTTCTAACCCAGAATATATGTTCAATTTTTTTTGGATAAATACACTTTTCCAATGATGTTTAAACATATATTTTTTCTTATCTCACCATTTATTCATGTTCATCAATGATGGAATCTTTGTGGTTCCCCGTTCGACAATTCCTAGGTAACCTGAGCTCTATCAGGCATCCATATTCAGGGAGGATCGATGAAATGTTGAAGATGACATGGGTGAAGAATAAATCAAGAATCATCGTGACTATGGGATTCTAGATATGAAGGTTTGAGATCATGATCAAATGATGAATGAATGACGTTGAGCAGAACAACCGATTAAAACATCATGTGTGATGACAATTGGTTTGTGGTGAACAACGACTAGATTACACACACTAAAGTTAGATCCACCTTTTTAGAGAATATTAGTGGCCATAATCACTGTGGAAAAATAGATTCCACAACATAAGTCAGAACTAAAAAATGAGAAAATACATGACTACATGCCATTTTTAGTATGAAAAACTTGGAGGGTAGCCTCCCTTAGTAGAGCAATAGGGTTTTGGGACAATATGAGGGTAACATGGCATGTAACCCTTCCTCATACTCTATATATCCCTTATCGATTAGAAACCCTTGTGATGGTTCTCGTGGGTGAGGACTCTATATGGGGGGACATAGACATGGGTCGACCACATAGGAGACATCCCATGTGCTGCCACATGCCATGTACCAGAGTATACATACACAAGGGTCAAGTACATATACTTGACCACAAGACAAAGTCCCCATACTAGTTAGTCTAGACACTACGTGCAGTCCACCTACATGGAATTTTCTACTACATAGTATGGATCTCTGTGTTACCCAGGTATATGGATAGGAAAAATGATGGGACCAAACATTATGTGGGTCTCCTCACACTCTATTTTTCCCTTGTTCACTTCTATGTGAAGATCAAATGACTGTATGTCCTTTTTTTGAACTCAGATTATGGCATATAAGTATCATATCCTAATGGTTTTCCCAAATAGAATATGATGGTGCCCTCTAAAGTGGATCTTGATATACGATGTGAAATGTTCTGGTTTTGTCACACACTATGTCGACACCCAATGATGGTAGAAATCATAAATAATCACTTGAGTATCCCGGGCATAACCCTCCAGCAATTTTGGGAAGTGGAGTTACACAAGGATAGTACCGGTCATACCCCCTAGTAGAAATTAGCAGTGGAGTTCCTAGATGATATTTTTGATTTATCCTTCAATAAGAATGGGTAGTGGAGTTCCTATACATTCTAGGTATACCCTCGAGAAGGGATAGCCAGTGGCTTTCCCTATTGACAGTTCTGGTCTTACCCTCTAGTAGGGTTGGGTACTGGTGTTCCCCGATGAAATATTCCCCAAATATCGCTTCAGAATATCTGGGGAGTGTATTTCAATGAAGAATCACATGGATTACCCTCTAGTAAGAATGGTATGTAGCTTTCCCCAATGACATTAGAAAGAATAACCCTCTAGCGGAGCTGGGACGTAGAGTTCTTTGGTGTAACATCTTTATAATTTACCATATTTTTCTTTGTAAATAAAAATAATTTATTATATAACATATAATTTATGAAAAAATGAGTATCTTGTGTTACACTCAAGAGTGACTTTCATTGATAGATTGCATTATATGCATGACCATGTTTTTCCGAACAAAAATATATTATTAAAATATTATTATTTAATATAATAAGATATAACCAATCTGATAAATTGAAAGATATGAATAATATTAACTATATTACGAAAATATATGGTTGAATTCGTAGGATACAAATTACTTATAAATGAATATTGAAACCAATAGAAAATATTATAAATATTTTTATAATGAACTATTTTTTTCAAAAAAGTTTTTCCTCAATAAATTAAATTAATTAAAATTATTTAATCATATTAATGAAATTAATCGTTCATATTTTCAATATTTTTTTAAAATTCATCTAATGGATTTTGTGCTGATAAGATAATAATAAATCGAGTTTTATGCTTAATTATAGTATTTTTCTAAAATATCTTTTTACAACATTTTAATGGAGAACATATTTTAAATATAATTTTGACTATTTTATATATTATGTATAACAGAATAAACATTTTTCATTTTGATATTTATATAAAAATCTACTTTGTACTATTTTTTTTATTTTTCTGATATGGTTCATGTTTTTATGAAAAGTGTAAATAGTAAATTTCAATTGAAAACAAATTTTTTCATCGAAATAGTTTATCGTGTTAAATTATAATTTTACAGGGATTATAATATAATTATGTTATTTTGTATATAATTTAATGAAATTAATGTCATTTTAATCTATTTTACATTTAATTTTGATATTAAAACATTTCAATATTTTATACGATTTCACTTTTAAAAACACGTTTTCTCATTCCTTCAACTAGATTAATTTTAAATTAATTAATTCAAGTTCTGTGATTTGAATTTTGAAAAATAGATTAAATATTTAGAATAATAGGGTATAAATAATTCAAATAGTTTAATTTTATTTTTGGGATTTTGAATACTAACTTTTGTAATTTTTTATTTATCATTGTTATAGATAAATTGGGTAAATAAAGGTAAAAATAATATTATAATATTATAAAATTAACCTAAACCTTATTATAATTTCATTGTTTAAGTGGGTTTCGACCAAAATATACCTTAGGATGAAATTATGACCCATTTACACCACATATGTAACTTTATGACGTTTGTTATAATTTATTTAAAGAAGAGTTCAAGATGTAATACTCATATTTTTATAACCATACCATTTTTAATATAAAGTTATACATAAGATAAATTTGACTATAAATAGTCATTTGAAAATAATAAATTTATATTCAAAATTATTAATAATTTTTATATTTTAGATATAAATTAATTTATTAAATTATTGAATAATATTGATGCCGAAATTATTTAATTAATTGAAATATTAAATACATGATATTAAAACTATTAAAATAAATATAATTTTTCATAATTAATTACATAAAATAATTTTATAGGAAACTTAGAAATTTTAGGGATATATTTCTAGTGGTGGTCTGAAGTTACCATGATGTTATTACATATTAAAAAATATATTTATAGCATTAAAATTTACATAAATAATACCTTAAAATAAATAATATTTTATTAAATGATATTAATTCATTATTTAAATAATTCTGCCAAATAATTAGAATAACTTTAAATATGTCATCAATGATCCATTTGGGGTCCTTTAAGAATATTATAGTATCTATATTAACCCTTAAGTGGTAAACCCACATGTTTCATTGTAAAAGTTAATGAGATTAAATAAGGGATAAATCAAAAGATAAGGTTATTTATGGGACATAAAATTATCAAAAAAAATTATTTTAGAGGATTTATACCCATAATAAAATTATATTATAAATAAATGACTTTTGATACATTTTTAATTCTATTTAAATTATTATTAATTTAAAATTTTTGAGTGTTTCAAGAATTGACCCTCAGCTCAATTATAAAATGGCCCCTTCTCCCTCACTTCATCACACCAATTTCATCCTTATTTATCGACAAAAACCTACAAATTTAAATTAAAAACATCACTATATATATCCTATAAGTTATATTAAACTCATAATTCCATACCTAGTGCATCTATGAATATATCCAAAGGTGGTTCTCTAAAAAAGAGGTAATCATATTCACAAATTCCATTAATATTATTTCTTCTTCTACTTATTCTTTGCACATTAATTCCTTTCAAAATAATAAATAAAGTACCATATATATTCATTGAAGTTATTATGATCATGGTACAACCATATTAATCCTTTTACCCATCCTATGGAAAATAATTTTACTATGTGTTCGTACGTACGACTTACCATCTCCACGCTATGGTGTAATTTTTTTTCATCAACATATTTTCTGGATGGCTATAATTATGTTTATAATGGATATAGATAATAAAATTGACATGATATTTTTAATTAATTTATCATCTAATTCCTTTCCAATTTAACATTTATAGAATGATACCTTCGCTTGTGCATACGTACGGCCTACTGTCTGCACAACAAGATGAGATTCATTCTCAAAATTAACCATTCAAGAATTATTATAAAAATGTATATGATTACTAAATATAATATTTATGGAAATAACTTAGTAATTTATATGAGTAAAATATATCATATTGATTATAAATTGAAATTAAATAACAAAAAAATCATAGATAAATGAAGAAGTAAACAACCGAATCAAGGGTAATAATGAAATATTAATAATAAAATGATATAAGAGGATCATATATGATATCATAAATATTGATATATTTCTCATATGATTTAATATCTTAATTTAACCATTATAATGGATGTTAAATCACCCTCAACTAATGGAAATTATAATGTATGGGTTAGTTTTGAAATCTCATTTTCATCCGGGACTGTTTATAAGTAAATATATACTGGGGAATGGTAGTCATCCAAGTCCATGTTTCTCAAAAATGTCATCCAAATTTTTTTAATTATTATACCAAAAACACTTAATGTGTTTTCTACCCATGCTTTAAATTTTATAAAATTGTTTTAAAAGAATCTTTTTTCATTTTCCAAATGAGGTACTTGATATCTTTTTTGATAAAAAGAATTTTTTTTACTTATGGGGCATGAAAGGATTATTCCATTGTCATGAAACCTAAACATTTTGAAGCTTAAAATACAATATTAGAAGGTTATTTTTAAAGGAAACGATTTCTTTCATAAATTAATAGATTTTAGAAAAATAATTAAATAATAATAATGGGTATTTCTCTCAAGATATTTTTAATGATTTTTAGTGAATTTTCTTCTATGTCAAAATCCTGTATTGGATCTTATTCTTGATTGAGGGTGATATATTATGATATAATTTACCATATTTCATGGAATGGATTATGATATATTTTGACTATGGATGTGCTTTTTTATACCATTCATGGTCTATTGTTTAATTATTCACTTTTAGTATGCTAGTTTTAATACGAATGTTTTTTATGATTATATTTCATCAACCCTTTAATATGAATAATGATGTTGAATTAGTAAGTGACTAGTGGAGCTCGTTATTTACCCTATATTCATTGGTAGTTCTCATGATAAAATTATGATATTCAATTGGCCAAGGACATTACCATTTATTTTTCAAATATGGTTTTGGCTGAGGCCTTAACCATTTTATTCAAATGTCTTGGATGAGGCCTTGATGATATGTTTCAGATGTCCATAATTATGTATTATTTCATTATTATATAATTTATTGATATTAAATGTGATTATTTGACAAGTATAATATACATACAAATGATTATATGGAATTATTTGATTTATTATTTCTATATTATGCTCTAGGTTATGTTAAAAAGGATTTTTATTCAATTATACACCATTATTTAAAAGTATAGTCTTATTTATGATAGGTTTTGATGTATTATTTTCCCTTTAATAGCATATGAACTGACCCATTTCATAAGTTTCATTTTTCATAAGATGTGAAGTTATATATTATTACTGATATATAGAGTGAATCTAAGAGAATGATTATATTCAATATATTCTCTATTATTTAGTTTATATTATTAATTGTAATGTGGGGATCATGTATGTTATATATTTTCCAAAATTTCTAAACTGGTTAGTCCTTTGGAATTCAACACATGTATATTTTCCAAAGTAATTAACAAAGTCATCAGCTCTGGGATACTGGGATTAGGTTTGTAATAGTCAGTATAATAGGAAATTTAATCAAAAAACAAGGAAATTAGATTAAGAAAACAATGATTAGGGACCATAACCAGAAAGAAAAAATAGATTATAAGTATAAGATAATGTCCTTGATTTTTTTTAAGTTGTAGATTATGTGTGTATTTTTATAAATATGTCCTTTTTTTATACTACAAGTGGAGGTGGTTCCAGAATAGATGTACCTAAGTATAACAACAATGATAATTTGTGTTGGGCCTAACTTAGCGTAACCAGGTACAAGAAAATGAACATTACATTGCAACTGGTTTGACACTTCTTAGGGATATGGATAGGATAAATTACATTTCTGATAAAAACCAATATGACAAATTTATAAAATAATAGGTCCCGAAAAAAACCATGTTTTATGATTATGAGTTTATATATGTATAAAATTTTCAATTTATGTAAAATAGTTTACATGTTTGAAATTATAAACCATGATTAATAGCGTAAATTAGTGTCAGTCATCATTTAGAAATAGAACCCAGAGGAAGGAACCTGAACCTCATAAATTAATCCAGATCCAATGTGTAATAAGAATTATACCTTTCATGGTATTAATGACTTATTTCCAAGAGAAATAGTATCCAAAAAATTCTAATTATATAATGAAATTTTATCATTTTATAACATGACAACTAAATATTACTCTAAGTATTATATATTCAGACGTAATCATGAGAATAAGAGGAATGATAGGAAACATTTAGATAATGTTATGAAGGCATGATGTATTTTACCAAATGTAGTAATTGTGAAAATAATCACCCTAGTACATTCTTAAAAGGAACTATAGGTTTATACATGTGTAGAGATAAAGGCCACCATAATGTGGATTTGAAGGATAGGCAAACTATTTCTATATAAAATGATTCAATTGAAAGATATAGGACACTATGGAAATCAATTGTTATTTATAATAGAATTATAACCAAAATAGGATAATGGCTCGTGGTGAATATTATGTTATTACCACATATGAAGAAGAAAGATTAATGTTAAATTGGGGATTCAAGAATTTTTTATAAATGAATATAGGATCCAGTTAAATATATTAGAAATGTTTTTATAAAGAACGATTTTTTTTTATTTTAATGGATTATTTTATTAATAAAATAAATTAGTTACAATAAGGGAATAATATTAAATAAATATTTATTTTATTTATTAAATAAAATATTTTTATATTCATCTAATAGATTTTATATGAATTATATAAGAATAAATCTAGTTTTATACTTAAATATTATATTTTTCTAAAAAGGTATTTTTACCGCCTTTCAATAGAGAACCTATTTTAAATACAATTTTTGAAACATTTATATTTTATATTTGAGAAAATAAACTTCTTATATTAGATAGAGATATAAGAATTTAAATTTATTGAATTTTCATTATATTTCTGTAATGTTAAATGATTTAATGAATAATGAAAATCTAAAATTTTAATTTAAAACAACATTTTTCATCGAAACATTATATATTTTTAAATTTTATTTTTATTTTTTTCAAAATATAAATATATAATTATTTATCATTTATTCTAGTATATTTTATTTTAATCAATTTTACATTCGTTTTTGATATTAAAAAATTTCAATCTTTTGAAATTTATTTCTTTTTAAAATATGTTTTCTCATTTTTTCACCAATAATAATTTTATGTTCATTACTGAAACTTCTATGATTTTAATTTTTAAAAATTAATTCCATATTTGGAGTAAAATTTTCAATATTATTTAAATAGGTTACATTTATTTTAGGTCATATGAATATTGACTTCAATAAATTTTTTTACTATAGTTATGTTTATATCTGGAAATTTAAGGTAAAAATAATATTATAATATTCTAAAATTACACTAAAACATGTCCTAATTTTTTTGGATAAGTATTTTTATTAAAAAATAAACCATTTTAAAAAATTATGATTATTTTAAGTCACTTTTTTCTGATTATGACATTTTTTATATTTTACTTAAAGAATAGTTAAATATATCAAACTCATATTTTAAAAACAATAAAATTTTTAATATAGTGTTATATAAAATATATATTATAATATCAATAGTAATTTGAAATATAATAATGTTAAATTAATCATGATATATAATTGTTAATTTTTTCAGAAGAAATAATTTCATTTAATTCTTGAATAATAATGATGGTGTAATTTTTAAATTAACAAAAATATCAAGCAAATGATTTCAAAAATATTAAAATAAATATAATATTACATAATTAATTTCATAAAAGTATTATATATATTTAATATACATTTTAGTGATATATTATAAGTTTTTTCATGTTATCATATTTTTATGATATTTGTAAAAAGATAAATAATGAATAGTGTCAAAATTGACATATATGATACTTTAAAATGAATAATATTTCATTAACTGATATAAAATTTATAAAAATATAAAATTTTACCAAATATCTTTAATAA
The DNA here is from genome assembly GCA_963277665.1 of Viscum album. Classification (NCBI taxonomy): domain Eukaryota; kingdom Viridiplantae; phylum Streptophyta; class Magnoliopsida; order Santalales; family Viscaceae; genus Viscum; species Viscum album. Next base: position 1,889,663,032 of record OY728152.1, read on the forward strand.
TTTTAAATATTTCATTAAATATTAGTTTTGTGATCTTTGGGAATATTATAGTAAGTATATTAACCCTTAAGTAGTAAAAACACATGTTTCACGATAATAGTTTAAGAGATAAAATATGGGTTAAAGAAAACAGATCAAGAAATTTATGTGACCTAAACTTGTAAAATACATATTATTTGAGATTATTTAGACCCATTTTCATGTTATATTATAAATAAATCAATTTTGATCTATTTGGAAATGAAAATTAATTTATATTAATTTTACATTTTGAGAGTTCCTAAAAGTGACTCTTGCCTAGATTATAAAAGGAAACATACCCCTTACATCCCAACACCACATTGAACCTTATTTATCATAAAAAACATAACATTATACCCTTTAAACATGCCTATTCACATATTATATGTTCTGGAATTCTCAAAATACCAAACCAGGGTCCCTAAGAGGATATCCAAAGGAGGATCGCTAACGGTGAGGTAATCGCCTTTACCGACTTCATCAAATTTTTTATTTTTCTCCATATTATTATAACATTTTTCCTATTATAACATTTTTTCTATTATAAAATAACAACTACAGTATAATTAACATTCTAGGACTTTATTATTTTTATTGGATAACCATATTTATCTTTGCATCCATCCTATGATAAATAATATCACCGTAGGTTCATGCGTAGGACTTACCGTCAACTTGTCATGGTGAAACTTTTTTTCATAAACATGTTATTTTAATGGGTGTAATAATGAATATAATAGATATAAATAATAAGTATGACATGATTTTCATTATTTATAACTAATATACCATACAATTTCTTTACCACATTACCATTATGTGAATGATACCGCTGCTCGTGTGTATGTTTGACCTGTCATATCCACATCACTATGAGATTCACTCTCCAGGTTTATAATTCAAGGGTGATTATAAAAATGAATATGATGATTTAATAAAATATTTATGAAATGAATATCAATTTGGATATGAATAAAATATATCATATTCCAAAGAAACATGTCTAGCGGGAAAAAATAACCATAAGAAATTAAAGTAGTTAGCACCTGAAAAAATGGTAATAACGATGTATAAAAATAATGATATCAGAGGATCATAAATTATATAAAAAATATAGATATAGTTATGATATAATTTAATAACATACATTAACCATTTTACAAGTGGTTAGTAAATCCTCAACTAAAGTAAAGAATGAGGTAAGGGTTAATTTCAAAATCTCATTTTCATCTATGATTATTTATACGTAAGTATCTACTAGGGAAAATTTCTCATCAATGTCCATGTTTCTCATAATGAATTTCCAATCAATTATTATTATTATCCTACAAATTTTTAATTTCTATTTTACCTATGCATTACATTTTAAAATTTTATTGAAAGGCATATTTTATCATTTTCCAAATGAGGTACTTCATGAATATTTCAAAAGAAATATTGTTTTTTAACTTATGTGGTGTGAGAATCTTATTCCTCCTTCATGAAGCATTATCATTTACAAGATTACCATTCAAGATTAAAGGTTATTTTCAAAGAAAACTTTTCTTTTATAATTGAATGGCTTTAAAATAAAGGATTTAAAAATAAAAAAATGGTATGTCTCTCTTAATATTTTTAATAATTTTATTAGAGTATTTTTCATCCATGTCAACATCCTTTGATGGATCATATGCTTGATTGAGAATGATGTATTATGATATCAGTTATCAAATTTCCTTGAATTGTTTCTGATTACATTTAATTATGGAAGTTCTACTTTAAAACAATTCATGGTTTATGGTTTATGTATTCAAATTTTGTAATCTAGTATTAATATGATGGTTTTGTTAAATATATTTCCATCACCCCTTTGATATGAGGAATGCCTCGGACATAGTAAGTGAATAAAGGGCCAATATATATCCCCTTGATTCATCGATAGGTATAATGGGAAAAATTAGACAAATATATGGCTGATTCCTTGTCCATTTGTTTTAAGATATGGTTTAGATGAGGTCATAACCTTTTATTTTTATATGTCATGGTTGAGGCCTCGATGGTATGTTTCAGTTGTATGGAATTATGAAATCCATCATTATGATATTTGTAATTAATATTACATGTGATTTTTTTGACTAGTATAATAACCATGTTTTTTATATGAATTTATTTGATTTATTCTTTCTATATTAAGCTTAATATTATGGTTAAAAGGTTTTTGTTTTCGTGGTAGACATTTCTTTAAATTTTTTTTGCTTATTTATGATTGATTCCACAATATTATTTACCATTACTGAGTATCTGAGCTCACTACTTTCTTATGTTTCACTTTTACTAGGAGGTGAATTTGTATATTATGATTTATATGAAATGTTATTCCAGGAGAATCATGATGTTCTAAGGATTCTTTATGTTTTATTTTATATTATTTCTTATAATGTAAGGATCATGTATGTAATCTATTTTCTAAAACAAAAAACTGATTTTTTTCATTTTGATTTGAAACTTGAATGTATTCCAATGTAATAAATTAAGGCACTAAATCTGAGCTACAAGGATTGGGGTTGTTACACTTGGTGACGATAATAGTGGGACCCACCTATCATACCCGGGCATGGGATCCTTACCTAGAACTTATAGCCCCGCGACTGTGTGACATAGTGACGAGATATGGTTTTTTGTACCATTGGAATCATGAGGAAGAGGGGCGATTTCCCCTCCAAGACATGTTCTTATGATGTGACCTAAAACCATATGGGTGAGTCAGTACCACCCAAAGTGGATAATATCAATATATAGTGATTTATTCCCATATAGTTATTTTTTCAGGGAAGATATGTGAGAAATTGGGCATAGTTGAAGGACTTATCGTGAAACTGTTGGGTACTATCCATTTTGGGATGGGTTGTGAAATTGAGATCCCATTACCCTTTCATTTGGGATTCTTTATCTGATATTATATATTCTTTCTTTAGAATTCACCCTTTATATTTGGATATTATCGTTCCAAGGGAGGCGAAGATGGGTGGGGTATGATACATGCTTTCTATGTCATGATTATCATGGATGGATGAGTCTACTCTCCATCTATAGGTAGTGAAGGATTGAAATTCATCTCATGTACACATCATGTTTAACACCATGTTCTTTGAAAAGTTTACTTTTAGTGTCTTATTCAGTTTAGATTTACTCCTTTACAATACCTTGTTCTTTCTACTATTATTCTCTTTAGTTTTATCTCTTACTACTCCCTCTTCACCCTTTTTGGGGTGTTAAAATGGGAATGTCAATACTCATCCCTACATGGGCTTCCCCAAAATGTGTCAACACTTTTGTAGACCACAGACATGTCGATGGTGACTTCATAGGATAATAAAGATACAGTGTGCTTGGACCATGTATAGTAGTCATTGCATGGATCAATGATTTGTTCTCTCTTGGCTATTTTAGTTTTCCATTTTTCTATCAGGTTGGGACACATTTTTGGATGGGCATGTATTTTTTCCCTTTACCTTTTACTTTACACTATTGCACTTCGTACTATTTAGAGGCCCATGCATGTTTTGTTTATTTATAGCTGTGTTGCTTATTTTATTTATTTCTCTTTCTAATTTTTAATTTAGTTGGATTTTTTTGTTAATAACAGTATATAGAAACCCACCCCCCCCCCAATTTTAGTTGTGCATTCAGCACATGTCGCCACTCTCAGGCCTACAGAGGTGGACCTGGGGTAGTTTCGGATGACTCCCCAACTTGGGTTGAGTTGTGAAAGATTGGTAACTGAGAAAGATCATTCCTTGAGACATTGTTCAGTTGTTTCGTTTTAAAATAATGGGAAGGGTATAGAGATACAATTTCAAAGTGCATTGAGTGTAGATATCAGGACAAGGATTCCAGTGATTGTGTGGGAAACCGACATATCCATTCACTAGGACCCTGACTAGTATCTTGTCCTCTCGCTATGCTGATAAATTTATGGCAGGGATCAATGCAACACTCGTCATATTAGATATAGTATATGACTCTCCTTATTGAGTAAGCTCCACATTGTTTTATATACATATGTATGTTCATCTGATCGAGATATTCCTTGTTAATTTTCAGGGTTCCTTTGCAACGACTGCAATCTAGGATACCGGCTTCGATTCATGAAGAAGACTCGATGAGAGAGGAGATCTCAGTTCAGGGTCCATATCTAGATCCCCTTCCTCTAAGAGAGTTGGTAGAGTAACCATTACATGTTGAGAAATAGATCATCCAATCAAATAATGATGAGGATGTGTGTACGTTGAGTGCACTCTACGAGTTCCAGTATCAGAGACGGCTACATTTCTACATCGAGCTTGATCCCTAGGAAACGAGGGATTGGATCGAGTCGGTGGTCCATTTCATCAAGATTTTTCAAAACCCAATGGATCATATGGTGGCCTTGGAATCTATCGTTTTCCATGGATTGACTTGGTGTTGGTGGATCCAGGTAACATACATTCACAATTAGTTTACACTCTCATGGGATGACTTTCAGAACCTGTTTCAGGTAGAATACAAACCTCTTATTTATTCTTAGTTATGATCCAAGAGTTTTTTGAGCTTCAAAAAGGAGGGATGAAAGTGGATGAGTATGTACAAAGGTTCAAAGACCATATTCCATATTCCATTGACTTGATCCATGAGGGAAACTTCTGAGCATAATGTTTTGAGAAGGAACTCTATAAAGAGACATGAACCTAAGACAAAGGTACTGGTGGGAGTTCTTATAGGAATAATAAATTTAGATAGTAAAAAATTCAAGGAAGGTAAACATTTTTGTATATTACCATCATATTATTTTCTATGATCTAAAATTTTTGGAATCTTTAGAGAAGTTAGATTCCCAGCAAGTTACCTTGATAGAGTAGGAGGGTAGAAATTTTCTTCAGTTGATGGTGTTGACTCATTTTATTCTTGATCATGTGAGAGAGTCTCAATAGAGAGACATTGTCTGTGAGGATTTTTATGACATGATATATATAGGTGGAGTAACATATGAATATTCTGATTGATGGAATCACATCATCTTGTCCAATGTCTGAATAGTGATTCTTTTCATGATGCGGGAATACCACACTTCCCTTATAACAGTACGTCCTGACATGAGGAAGATGTATAGAGACAATTAGTAGAATTATTTGTTTTCTTTATGAGCCAATGCATATATGAGTTCATCACTCATTTCCTAACATGTCAGTATGTGATCGATGAGCACCAAATTTTAGTAGGTTTGTTGCAGCCTCTTGAGACTCCATAGTGGAAATGGGAAAACAAATCCATAGACTTCGACATAGGTATTCATCATTCAACAATGGTCCATGATTCCATCTTGGTGATCATTGATCGACTCATTAACTTGGTAGACTTCCTTACCTTATGGGATATAAGCTCGGTGGAGAGTTTGGTGCAGAAATAGGTAATGGGGATCATTTTCCATAATAGGGTACCCTCGATGATTATCTTTAATCATGATGTGTGTGGTTTACATCACGATTATGGATAGGCCTATATAAGGAATTTAGGTTCAAGATGTGTATATGTAATCATTTCACCACTAGACTAACAAGAAGACTTTGTTTTGTCTCTAGGTGTTGTAGGATATGGTGAGGCCTTTCATGTTAGACTTCTTCCAAAGGTTGGAGGATCACCTTCCTTTGGTAGAGTTTTCATACAACAATATCTACAACTCTATCATTAGCATGAAAACTTTTGAGTCCATATATGGGATACCATATAGGCCACCATTTTTCTAGAAATAGATTTTTGAATCATTAGTTGTGGGACCATAGTTGGTGTAGGAAATAATGGAGAAAATTAAGGTCATCTATAGGAGGATGAGGACTCCCTAAAAAAGGCGAAAATCATACACAAATTACCATCAATGAAGCATGGATTTCAAGTATGGAGAATATTTTTTCTTGATAGTATCCCCATGATGTATAATTTAGAAGTTGGATGGGGAGGCATGTTATCCCCAATGTTCATCGAGTCATTCAAGATCATGAAGAGGGTTGCTGAAGATTCCTACCACAGCGCCCTACCCCACACTACTAGAGAGGGTGCATGATTTCTTTGACATGTCATAGCCTAGGAGATATGTGGATGATCCTATTCCCTTCATTGATTAAGGAGAGATCTACATGGAGAATGAAGTCACCTTTGGGGAGTACCCATTGGAAACATAGTACTGACAGGAGTACACCTTGCATCGATGGGTCATCTATTTGGTTTGTGTGTTGTGGTAACACAAAAATGTGTAGGAGAGTTCCTAGAAGAGATAGATCATTGTTAAAACTCAGTATCCTGATTTTTTTCTTTGTTTTTCGTTTTGGAGACAAAAATCGTGAAGTGTGGAATGATGTAGAGACTATTTTTTCCTTTATAGACATTGAAATATTTTCAAATATATTTCAAAATATTTTCAGTGAGATGACATGTCATTTTGAGTCCTATAGTTCGAGAAATTTGTTTTATAAAAATATTAAATAAATTTTATATTGTGTATGTGTGATTAATTAAATAAGAAAAGATAACACTTAAATAATTGATTGGATCGACAATCTAAGACCGCGGTTGGGTCCATAACATGGTATTTACCCAAGGAACAACAAAAAAATGAGTCAGTGTAGGATGTTTGGAACCCTTGATTATTGGGGGATAATTTAAGTGAAAAAATTAATTAATTTAAATAATTAATTAATACACGAACTAAAATGTAGTTATAAATTCATCGATAATGGTATTTATCCCGGGTTGGGTCATAATTAATATACATCGGCAAATATCTCTTCCCCTACCCCATTGTTGAATCTCTTCAACGAATAAAGAATCCTTCGATCAACACCAATAGATTCCTGGTGAACATTATAAATCCTCCAAAAATCATTTTTTGGGTGCTTTCATCACAGAAAATTGACCCAAAAAAGAATTAGGGATCATTTTTTGGTTATTTAAATACCTAGATTAAAACTTTGAGTCAGTTAATAATCATTATTCAATATGATCCCCTCCATGTAGCATATTCTTGAGCCAATTTACTGAAATTGAAAAATTTATATTCATTAATAAATTTTTTCTAACCTAGAATCTTTGTTCTAAGAATATGACCAATAACGCATGGATAATGACATTAAAACATTTTTTATTATCTCCCTAGTTCTTTATGTTTTTCACCAATGGAATCCCCATGGTTCCGAGTTTGAAAATTGTCGAGCGAATTAGGCTTGATCGAGTACCCAGATTCATGGAGAATTGATGAAACGATTATGATATTGTGAGAGAAGCATTGATCTAGAATCATCATGACTCAAGAATGCTTGTTCTTATGTTATGAGATCAAGAACTCAAACAATGAACAAATGAGTGTAAGAATAACACTTGAAGAAACCCTCATTTGTTATGATGATTGTTTTCCGATGATATTTACTCAAATTTTGAAATCTATGGTTATATCCACAATTTTATAGAATATTAGAGGCCAGAATCAATGCTCTGTTGAATGATTCACTTGAAAAAGATGGATATAGAAAATTGGGGAATACCTAACTACACATCGTGTGTCCGATGGAAAAAATAGTGTGTAACCTGTATCAATGGTGGTTCTAGGGTTTTGTAAAATTTGAGGGTAACACATTGTGTAACCCTTACTCACATGCATTATACCCATTCTGATGTTGGACAACTCGTATGATGGGTCAGGTAGGTGGGTACTCTATGTAAGGGGACCCATATATGAGTTGACCACATGGGAACTAGCATATGTGAAGTCACATTCCATGTACCTGAGTACACAAACATGGGTCCATGTACGCGAACATGACCAAATGACATGACCCCCATCTTAGTTAGTCAGGACACGGGGTGTAGTCAACCTACATATCATGTTTTACTACATGTGGTGGAGTAGTTTGTAGGTTAGGGATACACCTAGGCTATGTAATGGGGACACATGCCCTGTGGGACCCCTCACACACTGTGTTCCCCTTTAGCTCTTCTAAGTGGGATTAAAAAATTCTCATCTCCTTCATTTTTACTCAATTTTTTCATTACAAGTAGCATCTCTAGAGTGTTTTTCTTGATTAAATGTGATGATTCCATTAGAATAGTATTTTGATATATAAATTGAAATATCCTCTGTTTGGAACAAGTGTAGGTCACACCTGATGATGACGAAAATCATATAGAACCACCAGAGAATCTTAGGTGTAACCCTCTATTAGGGATGGGTATTAGAGTTCACCGAATGTAGTAATAGGATTACCCATAATGTGGATAGAATATTGTCATTATTTGATGATCTATCTAAGTTTTCCTCTAGTAGTACTATGTGGTGTAGTTCCTCGATGTTTTGAGCTTCCCCTCCAGGAATGCTGGTTAGTGGTAATCCCTAATGACAGTTCCACCCTTACCCTCCAGTATGGCTCGACAGTGGCCTTCCCCAATGATATCATCCAGGAATAACCCTCCAAAAGGGATGGGTAGTGCAGTTCCCTAGATACTCTCACTGATTAACCTCCAGTGGGAATTTTTAGTGGTATTCATTGATGATATTGTCGATCATTACCCTTGTTCGGGGATGGGTAATTGAGTTCCACAGTGACTATCAGACTAGGCCCCACCTGTGGAACTAGTGCATGAGATATTTAGCTAGAACTTATATCCCCATGGATATATGATATAGTTATGAGATATGGTTTGATGTACCATTGGACTCATGAGAAATTTGGATTATTTCTCCACTGAGACACATTCTTTTGATGTGACCTAAAACTAAAAGGTTAGGTCAATGCCACCCAAAAAAGATTGAATCAAGGTGTGGTGATTGAGACCCTTAGACTTGTCTGTTCATGAAAGATGTGTGAGACGTTTAGCATTGTTGATGGACTTCCCTTCTAAATTGTTGGATATAGTAGATTATTCAAGAAGGGAGGGGGGAATTGAGTAACTATAAAAAAATTTAAAAAATTATTTCTACAAGGTTTTTTCCAATAGATATTCTATAGCCCAATTAAACAAGGTTATACTGTTATATGAGTTTGAATATTTAAATAACTTCTTAGATGATTGATTAGTTCTCAGTACACTTAATATTAATTACTAAAACTACTTTGATGGTTTTCTACTAAGACAAGACAATTATTACTTCTTTCCAAGACTAACTATCAATGTGAATGTAGTGATTTCATAGTTATGAAGAAAAGCAGTAAAACAAGGAAAACTGAATTGAGCAGCACATCGGATATGAAAAAAGTGGTTTAGTCTCATTCCAAGACCTAATCCACTCCACTTGGTGATGAAATGCCACCAAGATGTTTATATAAATAAACTTTGATCCACACCCTGGATCAGGGTTAACAACAGTACACAGGACTATCTAGGCCACACAGGGACCTCTTCCATAGTTCTTCATGGGTACAAACTACTAAGACAAACTGGGACCTCTTCCGCACTTATCTATGGGTATACACAAGGGTAAATGAGTGTTAAAGTAAGGATATATTGTATCCTTCAGTTTGAAGAGGGAGACAGAGTGTGTTATTATACAGAAAAACACACTTCTCGATAGTTAATGAAAAGATACATAATAGAGATGAAAGATTGAGATAGGTTTAGAAGTGATCTGAGTGTTGGTCTTTGTAGCTCTGGAGTTCTGAGATGAAGAAGATGCAGATTTCAAGTCCCCATATATAAAACAGAGTGTCGTGATTCATCTTGTTTTCTTCGTGAGTTTTGACAGTGCGAAGATGTTCTCTAGTATTGATATATGCTTTGAGTGTTATTCAACAGTTTTGAGTGGCATGCAATTGGCCTTTATTTGAAAATTTTGATCTAAGTGTGTACTTCGTTATGGTGATCACACCTTCTTGGTGTTCTTTATCATCTATCTCTTTTTTCTGGGCAGCACTTTTCTTTTATCTTGGAAAGAATGTGTTGATGTTGATAGGATTCACGTATTCGGTACCTCGTACCTCGTACTCTCAGATGATATATCTACAAAGAAACATTAATTATGTCAATTCATTAATATCTTAAAATATGAACGTTAGAGATTAAATTGAAAAACGACATAACATATTAGGATACAGTGTCACAGTATGTCATGGAAACAATGTATCCTTCACATGGTGTCTGGATTGGTCACGGTGTCTGAATGCCATGGTGTCTCATGGTCACGGTGTCTCATGGTCAGGATGTCTCGATGTTTATGTTGTCTACTTCACGGTACCTTACATTCAAGACGTCTCACAGTCGTGGTGTCTCAATGTTCATGGTGTCTACTTCATGGTGTCTCACTGTCACGGTGCCTCATGGTCACAGTGTCTCAATGTTTTCGGTGACTGCTTTGCTATGTCTGCTTCATGATGTCTGATTCACGGTGTATGATTCACGGTGTCTGCTTTACATTTCTAGAAAGACATAACTAGTTGAAGACTCACGATGTCTTAGAATTTTCATGATAATTGTATTCATAATTAAGCAATGATGATCATAGAATGGATTAGACTTAATCATTTTTCAGAGAAATCATTATAAAGTGAGTCAAAAAATAGTATAAGGTAATTAAACAGAATGTAGAGAAATTATGATCTTATATGGATATTCATGAAGCCTGAGAATACTTTAATAAATAATAAACATTATTTGATATAATTTTCAGGATTTTACCAGGATGAATACAATTTTTGACCATTAAAACATGATTACTACATGGGGAGTCCAACAATATCACCCTTTTTGATGATCACAAATCATGTAATGTTAATGTTTATATTTGACTAAAGTGTAGATATAGAGAAATATGTCTAACATACAATATATAGTGATTTCTCCCCCTTTGGGATTAATAAAATTAAGGAATAAAAGAAGTTATAAAAAGTACACATGTCATTAATGCAAATAAGGTTCAGTACAAATAGAAAAGATAAAAACAGAAGCAATAACATACCTATCAAAAAGGAGTAATCTCTATTGTTTTTCATGGGTTGGAATTATATTTTCCTTTAGAAGCAGTAGCAAAAGAGGAATCCATATAATCAGAGGTCGAGGTAGAAGAAGGGAGTGAGGTGGTTGATAGAGAAGTTAAAGTAAGGCCTTCAATAATAGATGGACCAGAGTAAGAGTAGTAGAAGATAGAGGAAGTTGTTGATCAAAGATCACATTATAGATCTGACATAGTGCTTGGAATAATGACATAGTGGTGGAGGATAGGTAAAAGGTGAAGGTAGGAAACCCAGCACATAGAGGAGCATCCGCAAGAGCAACAATGGTTTTACTCTGAACATGAAGATAAGGCCTTAGAAGCATAATGATATCTATAATGATCTCCCCACCATACTGCATGGATTATTAAAAATCATATTTATTTTACATAAACTTATCCAAAAATTGATTAAAATCTGTGAGCTTCTTGTACTAGGGTCTTGAGAGCTTGACACACAGGTGGAATTCTCATATTTTCCACAAGATACTTGAAATGATTTGTCATATCACCATTTGATAAGATTCAGTTGAAGTAGAAATCCACTTTCATGTCAATCTCTTACTGAGAATCATTAGAAATTTCGGAGTGGATTTATACTAGATCAAGAACTCTATCACTATTCATGATAATTTCAGAGAGATAAGCATCATTGAAACCACTGAGTACATTCTAAAGCTCTTCGTTGACTACAGTTATGAAAAGATCACTGTCAAAAGAGGGTTTAGAGGATTGACCAGATGCTTTAGAAGCATTGACAGCAGCAGTGAGAGATTTTATTTGGTTCCACACTTTTTGAAGACTCCCCATATATTCATAAGTGATTTTGTTATGATTTATAACAAGCTCTCTCATCTCCTTCATGATCAGTTTGTTTCTTTCAACGACCTTTTCATCCAAGGAAGCTACATAAGGTTGAATATGAGATACAACAACCTATGGGGTTTGAGTGACAACAGGTTCTACATAAGGAGAAATAATCTATGATCTCCTTTACATTTATTTTTTTCATGTCCTCAATCATACCTCTCAGAGTCTTCACTTCATCCATATGTAGCAAGATTTCAACTCTGACTTCTTGAATCTAATGAAGCATTTTAGGTTTAATCTCCCAGATTATCAATTTCAACAACAGTGAGGCATCTCTCTCACTTAAATTGGTCACAATAAGAGGTTGGGTATTCATGAGTTTCTCAAATCAAGCAAAGAGGGTAGCACCAATTTCTTTTAGATCATCCTTAATCACCAAGGACGATTGGTCTGATGATTGTTCAGAAACAGGTGCTAATACGGTTTCGAGTTTGTTTGTAGGGGAAAAATTAGAGGTCGATTTCAAATGAAACAATGAGTAAATTTCAAGTCCTTTTACTGATACTTTTTGAGATTCATCCACATAATATATGTTGTGGAACTTATATTGAGTGGATACATGACTTGAATCAACCAGATTTAGTACTTCAACAGATTCCATGTTTGGGAGTTACTACCTCTCAACGGTTGCATCCTTTTAAGGACTGATAGGCTTAGGGTCTTGATCTAATTCCACAAAATTTTCACATATTTACTCACCCATTTACAGTCTATCTAATGTATAAGCTAGATATATACTCTCATTATACGAAGGGATAATTTCAGAAACAGATTGTTTCATAGGGAGTTCTTCAAAGTTAGATTCGTTCATAACATGTAGATCTTCCACTATTGGTTCTGTAATGGAATTATTTTTAGTTTATTTGGTAACATATTTGGCTTCAAGGGTGGGTTGATCTACCAGATTAATAATATCTTTTAAAGTAGGGCATTCTTCTTCAACAACATCATGAGGAATAGGAGGACATTTTTCCTCAATAGAAACAGTTTCTTTAGGATGCACATCAGCTTCTTCTTCTTCTTTAGAAGAGTACTCAACAATCTCATCTGGATCCAAACCTGGATCAAAAATATTTTATGGTCTTGAGGGATGTTCTGCTAGATTGAATTTCTCATAAGTTCTATAATTGTCTTCCACCCATTCCATCTTCCAAGGATTCCAATTTATCTTCATTCTACTGATAGTAACTTTTGTGAGGCAGATTTCACAATCCTTAATTACTTAGTCATTATGTCCGACCATACCATTGGCAAAAATCATGGGTGAAACTAATCGAGAGAAAAACAGGGAAGTTGAATTTGATGTGACATTGATCTTCTCACACCTATGGTGTATGATATACTTTCATAGGTTGATATTTTTCCCACTTTTTATAAGGTATATCAGAAACACATCTAGATATTTCAAAACAAGAAAATAACCTTTTCTAGGACTGACTAGATATTTTATAAACTTGAAAAAAAGCCTTGATTGTCCATCCAGTTCAGCAGTAATGGCTCTCATCTGGGTGCAATTTCCTATTAGGGCTCTCAAAGCATCCTCTATATCAAAGAATTCAGTTGAAGGAGGGGGTCCTCTCTGATAATCCTCATAGATGCCTTCATGAGGTATCGTAAAGAATTCATCCCATAACCTCGAAGATAATTAGCATCTCTACCCATTTATCTATCTTCCCATGACGTAAATTTCAAAAGAATCAAAATAGAATTGTACATGCTGATAAAACGGATCTACCAACGTAGGATAGATAGGTCTGTCTTCCTTAGAAAACCACTCTAACAATACATGTTATTCTAAAACATTCAAAAAGAAAGGCTTACATGACCAAAGCCATTTGGGGAAAACCACTTTCTCAGGTACGACAACTCGGTTTCCAAGATTTGGATTTATAGGTCCTTCAGGTGCTAGATTTGGTGAGATATTCTTCTTCTTTGAGCTGTGCTTCTCCAGAATCCACGATGAGGGGCGCTTCATCATGGTAATCCACCGAATGTTCGAGAGAGTGAAAATGGTTTTAGGGTGGAATAAGGGTTCGAAATGAGTGAATAGAAGAAATCTTGAGTGAAGAATCAAGTGATACTTTCATTATTTTATCATTTAGTAATTTCAAACATCGTAAAAGTAAATATATGGAAAAAACAAAAAGGTGAAAGGCATAATTACCACGATATAGGTTTTTTTTAAAAATCATAAAGAATTTTTATGGTGAGACCGTTTCTGGTTGTTATAGTGATACAGTAACTAAGAATTATGGTGACATAGTTATACGGTGACACAATAACTGAGCATTACAGTGAGACAATAATTATCAGACAATAATCACAAAACACTAACATGGAAACCATAATCAAGAAACAATAAAGTATAAAATAGTATGATATAGAACATTAAGACCTGAAATAGTAATATATCGATCATTAAGACATGGAACAGTAAGAGGTAGAATAGTAAGACATGAAACAGTAATATATCGAATAGTAATACATGAAACAGTATGATGTCGAATAGTAAGACATGAAACAATAAGATATCTATTTGAGGATTATGATGCCTAGTTCATGTATGATGTAGTATATTCTTTCATAATTTAATGGTTTGGTGAATATACAACAAGCTGATACTCAGTAACAATGAATTCCAATGTGACATCAACTTTTTGATAATGATCTCTCAATAAGTGATGTCTTACATTAATATGATTTGTCCTAGAATGTGAAACATAATTTTTTGATATGTTAATAGAACTTGTGTTGTCACATTTTATAGGTACATGCCTGAATTGATATCCATAATCTCTTAATGTGTGTTTCATCCATAAAATTATTGAAAAAAAACTGATAGAATCAATGTATTTATCTTCTGCAGTAGATAATGCAATAGAATTTTGTTTCATAATACACCATGATACTAGTGACTTGCCTAAAAATGACATGTTCCATAGGTGTTTTTTCTATCTTACTTATAACCATCGAAGTCAGCATCTGAATAACTAACTAATTCAAATGATTATCCTCTAGGATAAAACAGTCATAGATTGGGCGTATGCTTGAGGTATGTGAAAATTATCTTTATAGCATTTAAATGCGATTCCTTAGGATTTTCTTGAATATGAGCACACATACACACACTAAACATAATGTCAGGACGACTACCAGTTAAGTAGAGTAAAATTAAAATCATTCCTCTATAAGTGGTTTGATCAATAGATTTTCCAACATCATTAAGATTAAACTTACAAGTGGTACTCATGGGAGAGTCACTACTTTTAGTGCTGTCAAATCCAAAACATTTTAGAAGATCTCTAGTATATTTACTTTGAGTTAAAATAATTCCATCACTATTTTGAAATATTTGAAATCCATGAAAGAATTTCAGTTCACCCATTAAACTCAATTAAATTTTGTTTTGAATCATTTTAGAAAAATCAACACACAAATAATTTTTTGAAGATACAAAAATAATATCATCTACATAGATTTGAACAACTAAAACATCATTTGAAACTCATTTTATAAAAATGGTAGGATCAGTTGTTCCTTTAATAAACCATTAAAGATAAGAAAAGTACTAAGCCTATAATACCAAGCTCTTGGAGAAGGCTTTAAATCATATAAATCTTTTTATAATTTAAAAATATGATTTGGATAATGGGGGTTTGTAAAACCAGGGTGTTTTCTACAAAACATCCTCAACTATATACCTATTTATGAATGGACTTTTACCATAAATTTGATATAGTTTTAAATTCATATGTTCAGTATAGGCAAGCAAGATTCTGATTGCTTCAATTCTAGCTACTGGTGCAAAATTCTCTTCATAATCAATTCTTCTTCTTGACTATAGCCTTGTGCAACTATTCTAGCATTATTTCTAACTATGTTACCATATTATTCTACCTTATATATTAACACCCATTTAGTGCCTATGGTCAATGTGTCCTTATGTCTTTTAATAAGTTTCCAAACATTGTTCCTTTCAACTTTATTATGCTCTTATTTCAAACCATCACCCAAAATTCATCATTAATAGCATCATTTAGGTTCATGTTTAGACAAGAAGGCATGATGTTCAACCTGATTTCAAAGAGAAGATATAGTATGAGTTCCTTTGTTTATGTATCCTACAACAACATCTAAGGGATGATTCTTAAGAGTTCTAACATCTCTAGAAAAGGAGGGACTAGTTATTGCAGGTTCATCAACAGATTCAGGTTCATTGTGACTTGATTCTAAGGAATTTCCAAAACTAGATGTTTTCACAGATTCTTTCACAGAATGGATTAATGGTTTTAGATTAATGTTCAGATTTTATAAATCATCTTCTAGGTTTTCTAGAATAGTTTTAGACACATGTGGATCGGCTTCATCAAATTTTACATGAACAGATTCTTTCACACATTTAGTTCATTTATTAAAAACACTATAGGCTTTACTGCACATGGAATATCCTAAAAAGAAACCTTCATCACTTTTGGATGCAAATTTTTCATGATTATCCTTATTATTATGGATATAGACTTTACAAACAAAAACTTTGAATTAGTTCACCTTGGGGTTTCTATTTTTCCATAACTCAAAAGGAGTCATTTTAATAATAGGTCGGATCGACACTCTATTGATTATGTATCATGCTCTATTGACAGATTCCGCCCAAAAATAAATAGATTGGTCATACTCACTAAGCATTGTTCTAGAAATATCTTGCAGGGTTCCATTTATTCTCTCAACAAATCCATTTTTCTGATGTGTTCTAGGGGAAGATAAATTGTGACTATAAACTTTTTTTGAGAAAAAGGATTTAAACTCCTGATTTTAAAACTCACGGCCATGATCACTTCTTAAGGATTTAATTCTATTTCCACTATGATTTTCTACAAACTTAACATATTTTGTAAAATAAAAGTAGGATTTACTTTTGTGAGCCATAAAGAAGGTCCAAATATATCTATAGAAGTCATCTACCAGATCATAAACATAGAACATCCCATTTAAACTATAAGCTCTAGATGGTCAAAGACAAATCCATGTGAACCAGTTAGAGAGGTTGGGATGTCGACACTTATTTCATTAGTTTGAAGGAAACATTGCGTTGTTTTCCTTTTTGGCATGCATTAAACAATTTTTCATTTGGAATCTCTAGTTTGGGTAAATATTTAACTTATATTTTTCTAGTTAGCTTTCTAAGGGATTGAACATTATAGTGTCATAGTGTTTTATGCCAAAGCCAAGACTCTTTATGAAATACACTTAAGCATGAAAAATTTTGGGGAGCTAAAGAATCAATGTTAACAGAGTAAACATTTTCACTTCTTAATGTAGAAAATACTAATTCACATTTAGAATTAAAGACATTGCAAGAATCATTATCAAATATAACCTGAAATCCATCATCTCCTAATTGTGAGATATTTAGAATATTATATTTTAATCCATCAACAAATATTAATTTAGAAATTAAAAATGAGTTAGATTTAATGATTTGGATGAGGCCAATAATCTTTTCGTTGGCATTGTCACCAAATGTGACATGTCCTCTATCTATTTATATTTGTTTATTGAATCATGAGTCGTATCCTGTCATTTTCCTTGATCATCCACTGTCCAACTACCATATACTTTTACAGGAACACATAAAGAAGCTTTCCTACAAGAAGATTAAGCAAAAACGGATTTTGGTAACCCTACTTGTTTGGGACTAGTGATATTAATGATAAGTTCTTTAGGAACACATATTTTCCTCATAGGTTTCCTATAAGAATTAAATATAGTATTTGAAAAATAGACTCTATTCGGTCCACAAATACTTGAAATAGTAGAATATGTATCACAAATGGAACTCGATGATTTGTGTCCAGAACCGGGAGTAAAACTGCATGTCCTAGATTTTGAAAAAAAAATTGTTCTACCTAGATTTCTTTTTCCAGGATGATGACCAATTCTAGTGTTGTATTTTGGAGCAATTTTTTTCCTAGCATTTGAGTAAGGGTATTTTTTCCCATTTTTAAACTTTTCTAGGTCACTATTTAATTGCTCATTAGATATTTTTAATTGATTTTTTTCTTTGAGAAGTTGAGACTTTTTCACTTTTTTAGTTGTGAGTTCAAATTTAATAGGTACTATAAGAGAATTGTGTTTCTTTAATGATTAATAATTGTCATCTAGTTCATTGAATGTTTCCTCAGTCATGTTACAGTACTCAAAAATTTCCCCATTAGTCATATTTTCAGAGTCACTCTCATCTCTATAATACTATGAATCATGTACATGAGAGTCCAATGTTGCATCAGATGTGTTTGTTATAAAACACATATTGGATTTGTTACCATGTTCATCATGTGATGTTTCTGAGTCGTTTGAACTATCCTCAGAACCACTCCTGGTTTCTTTTGATGCCATTTTATACTTATTATCCTTGTCCTAATATTTCTTTTTGTATTTGAGATTTGGAAAGTCAGCCTTTATATGTCCTTTTCAATTACATTCATAGCAGACAATTTTATCAGCCTTGTCAATTCTTTTCCAGTCCTTCCTACAATTTCTTTTTTGGTCATATTTTCCCTCAAAGTTAGGCTTTCTGAAAAAGATCTTATTATTTTAAAATCATTTAAATCTTCTGGATAATTGAGCCATTTCTTTATCACTATTAGATGATGATTGTTCATCACTAGAACTTTCTATAGAAGCTTCCAGTTTCTGATTGTCTTTGTGCTTAGAGGTGGTGGTCTTGAATGCAACAGATTTCCCCTTTGGGTCATATTCCACCTCCTAGTTGACATTCAGCTCTTCTTCATACATCATTAGTTTCCAAAGGAGTTCATTTATAGGTAGTTTGTTGATGTCTCATGATTGTCTAATAGAGATAGAGGTTCCCCTCCATCTGTCAGACAAACATCTGAGAATTATCTTGATCTGTTCCTTGGTAGTGACTTCTCTTCCAAGAGAAATCATTAAGTTGACAATATCATTGAACATAATATACATGTCAGAGATTGGTTCATCGGGTTTCATTTTAAAATTATCATATTTAATATTATAATTATTAAGTCTCATCTCTTTTACTCTTGATGTTCCTTCATGTGAGATAGATAGAGTATCCCAAATTTCATGGGTAGTTTTACAAGTAGAATTTTATTTGAATTCCTCATCTCATAAAGATCAATATAAACCATTCATAGAATTGCAGTTGTAATTGTAGGCTATTTTGTTTGGTTCATCCCATGTGATTATATTAGTTGTAGGAATATTATATTCATTTATAATAAATGGCCATATTTCAAAAATCATACTCTCTAAATTCATTTCAATTTTAATTTTCCATTGATCATAATTGGTTCTATTAAAGAATGGTGGTATTTTGGTTGCAGTACCTTCTAATCTGTTGCCCATAATAATGTATTACATTAAAAGAGCTAGAATTTTATAATTAATATAAATTTACAGATCATTAAGGTTCAACTACAATCACAGTTGAATAAGATTATTGAGAGTCCTAATAACTCTTTATGATACCAAATGTTTGTCAGAGTGTATTACTCAAGATGGGAGGGGTGAATTGAGTAATTATAAAAATATTTGTAAAAATTATTTCTACATGGTTTTCCCCCAATAGATTAGATACAACCCAATTAATCAAGGTTATAATGTTATAAGAGTTTTACTATTTAAATAAATTCTTAGAATATTGATTATTTCTCAGTACTCTTAATATTAATTACTAAAACTACATTGGAAGTTATTCTACTAAGAAAAGACAGTTATAACGTCTTTCCAAGACTAACTATAAAAGTGAATTTAGTGATTTCTATGTTATGAAGAAAATAAGTTAAATAGAGAAAACTAAATTAAGCAGCATAGCGGATATGATACTAGTGGTTCAGTCTCAAGCCAAGACCTAATCCACTCCACTTCTTGAATACCAACCACCATGTAGTTTATATAAATATAATTTGATCCACACCCTGGATCATGGTTAAAAAGAGTATGCAAGACTGTACAGGCCACACAAGGACCACTTCTACAGTTCTTCATTGGTACAAACAACCAGGACACAAAGGGACCTCTTCCACACTTATATGTGGGTATACACAAGAGTAAATTAGTGTTTGAGTAAGGATATCATGTATCCTTTTGTTTGTCGTGAGGGACAGAGTGTGTCATATTATAGAAACACACACCACTCGAGAGTTAATGAAAAGATACACAACAGAGCTGAAAGATTGAGATCGGTTTAGAAGTGCTCCGATTGTTCGTCATTGCAGCACTAGACTACTGAGATGATGTAGATGCAGAATTCGAGTCCTCATCTATAAAATAGAGAGTGGTGATTTATCTTGTGTTCCTCATGAGGTTTGACAGTGAGAATATGTTCTCTAGGCTTCAAATATGCTTTGTGTGTTCTTCTGTAGTGTCGAGTTTCATGCAATAGGCCATTATTTGACAAAATTTCTCTAACTATGTTCTTATTTTTCATGCTCATGCCTGCTTGGTTTTCATTTTAATCTATCTTTTATTTCTATTAAGAACTTTTATTTTATCTTGGAATGCATGTGGTGAGTCTGACTTGTTACATTATTCTGCACCTCGTACCTCATACTGTCAGATGATATATCTACAAAGAAACATTAATTATGTTTGTCCATTAATATCTCCAAATATGAATGTTAGAGATTAAATTGAAAAAAGACAAAACATATTAGGAAATTGTGGGGAATAATCTCTCAAGGTATCATTGAAGCATTTTTGAGGTGATTGTGTTTGTTGACAATGTGGGACTCTGTGTTTTGTATGTTGACTAAGAAAACCATGACGTAAAGATTTTTTGACAAGGGGGTTTTCATGGTTACATGTCTAGTTCAAGGTATTTTTTTAATGATACATTATTGATTCATGTACAATGACAATGTAATCATCGATCTGGAGGCAGCTAAAAAAGAGCAGATACAAGGTGGCGTCGTTTTCTAGTGTTTGCCAAATTTTTGGACCTCAAAATCGACAAATGGGAAATAATGTTTATTATGAAAAGTGACTTGCATGCCAGTGTCTTGGAGGATTGGAAACTTTCATTCCATATGTTTTTTAAGACCAAAACATAAAAATATGTAAAAGGAAAAAAGGGGCGCTCATGTTTTGGGTTTGGTCGCGCAAGTGACTAGAGCAACAGATACTAGGGCGGCTGGACTTGTGTGCTGAGGGGAGACTTGTGCGCCGACACCCAGGGTATCAAATGCCTATAAATAGAGGTTGATCCCTCCTCATTCATTTATATTTCAATACTTAGAGAAAATCAGAGCTCCAGTCGGGTAGGCGGTGTGGTCGCGCAAGTATAAAGATAATCAGAAGTTGTGCGCCAGTTGATAGTTGCACGCCCAAAGCTGTTTGGCAGAGAAAGGGTGTTAGTCATCCAAGTTTAGAGATTATAAAGGGGGTGTCACACAGGTTGTTTGGTTACACTTGTACACTAGGCTTTGAAGAATCTCAACAATTGATATTTGTGCGCCAAAATTGTTTTGGGTGTAAATGTGTGTGAGTCGTGAAAGTTTGGAGTTGAAGAAGCGAGTGTCGCGCAAGTGATTGAGGTGAACTTACACGCCGGCATGGAGAAGCACGCAAGGTATGGTAGAAGCACACCAGTCATTTTAGGGCTATGAAAAATCTGGAAGATTATATGATACCTTCAGTGTAAAGTGAGTTTCATATCTGGGTGAAAGTTGGACTTCAACAAAGCATGTACATATAACAGAGGATGTATTCATTAGTGATAATTAAGAGACCTACAGGTCTATAAACTGTGAGTGGATATTTTCCAGAGTATTGAGTAATGGAAGATGAATAAGGTGATCCTCTCCACCGGTAGTGAGCCAGAATGAGAAATAGGGAGTGGCCCTTGGGAAACTAGTGAGCTGACCCTAGACATTGTAAAGGCAGTGAGCCTAGTAATAGAAGTGATTTATCCTGAACTTTGTCAATAGCAGTGTGATGATAGTGGATTTGGTACATCAGCACATCACTTGTGTATTCTCCTTGGACGTATCCTAGTGAGGGTGAACCAAGTAAAAATCGTTGTGTCCTGTGAATTCTTTAGTTTTTGTTAATAATTTGCTATAGTAAAGTGAGAGAAGAGAGTCTTTCTTAATAGCAAGACAAGATCAATAGGGGAATTTGTTTTAATATGTCATACCCTGATTTACCCCCCCCCCCTTCAGGGTATCTAACCTAGTGGACCTAACCGAAATAGTATCATAGTATGTCATAGAAATGGTGTCTCCATCACACTATGTCTGGATTGGTCACGATGTCTAAATATAACGTTGTCTCATGGTCACTGTTTCACAATGTTTATAGTGTCCGCTTCACGGTGTCTCACTATCACAGTGTCTCATTTTTTATGGTGTCTTCTTCACAGTGTCTCGCTATCACGATGTCTCATGGTAATAGTGTCTCAATGTTTACGGTGTCTTCATCACTGTGTCTGTTTCACGGTGTCTGCATCACAGTGTCTGCTTCCTGGTATCTGCTTCACTTTTCCAGAAAGACATAAAAAGTGGCAGACTCACGGTGTCTTATTCTTTTCAAGATAACTATATTCAAACTGAAGCAATGATGATCATACAATGGATTATACTTAATCATTTTTTATAGAAATCATTATAAAGTGAGTCAAAAGACAGTATAAGGTAATTAAATGGAATGTAGAGAAATTAAGATCATGAATGGATCTTCTTGAAGCATGATAATATTTAAAGCAATAATACACATGAATTGATATAATTTACAGGATTTAAACAGGTTGAATAAGATTTTTTATCATTAAAACATGATTAGTACATGAGGAGTCCAACATAAATGTTGGATACTCTTCTTCTTGGGATAGGTTGTGAGATTGAGGTCCCCTTACTCTCTCGTTTGGGACTCATTGACCCAATATATATATATTATTTCTTATGGATTCACCATATTTATTTGAATACTCTCCTTATTAGAGATGTGATGAAATGTGGGTTTTCCACATGATTTATGTATTTAGTTTATCACTGTTGGATGATTCTACTCTCTAGATAAAAGAGATGAAGGCTTGATGGGTAGTTTATATACTCCCAGTGTTTAGCCTCTTATGCTTGGATGAGATAGCCTTTTGATTCATATTGTGATAAGCTGTACTTTGTTACCACACCTTGTTCTGTCTATTGTATTCCTCTTATGTTGTGTCTGTTACTGCTCCCGGTTCACCGTTTTTTGGAGTATTCTACGGGGTATGTATATACTCACCCCTTCATGGAAATTGTCTAACATGTGTTGTTTCTTTTTCCAATGATGGGCAAGCCTATTGTGATGTTAGATGAGATTAGTGATACATGGTGCCTGGACTTTGTACGATGGTCATTATACAGGATCTATGAAATTTTCTATCTCATATATGGTACTTTTCTAGTTTTCTTACAGTTTGGGACACATTTTCTATTCGGCATGAATTTTTCCCCATTTTTTGATTTTTACGCAATCATACATCGTACAGTTTAGAGGTGCATGCATGTTTGGTTTATTTCTGAAGTTTTGAATATTTTATTTATATCCCTCTTCACTTTTACATTATTTTGGCTATGTGCGTGTGTACATGTATATAATAAATTCCTTAGTGAGTTTAGTTGTGCCTTTGGCACTTGTCTCCACCGCTGGCCTATGGAGGGAGGCTTGGAGTTGTTGTGGATCAAGCCCAGACATGGGTTGGGTCATGGGAACTACAATAAAAAAGGGATTCCAAACCTCACATAAAGGTAAACCCCCAACAGATTTCTCCAGGAATGGTCATCACCTTCATTGTATGGTACAGAACGTACTATATATGGGTAGTAATCCACTTGTAATTTACAGACCGTGGCTATGTAAGGGTAATCAAGACATCATGTAAAAGTAAAAATCACTTAAATTAGGGTCAACTAGAGACACATAATGGTATGGTGACCTCTGTGTAAGGGTATGTATTATGACCAAAAACCAAAAAAAGATAATTATATAATGGAAAATTTAACTTGAAAAGGCTTATGTATTGGAACAAAAAAACCCACGAAATGATAAATAACTGTATATAATGATAATATTAATGTCACATAAATTTAAATCCATGTAATGTAAGAATGTGCCCTTAAATTTAAACCTACTACATCATTATATTTTCATCATGTGAAAAAAATTTGTTAATAAAATGTTTTACATAGATATATATTATAAATGAAATTGTAGAAAAATGAAAAATAAAATACTAATATTAAAATGATTCTTGTAAAAATAATTATGAGGTGACACTTTTTAAGATTAAATAAAAAAATACAAATATATATTGTATGATATTATCACATTAGTTTAAATGGAAATTATTTTGACATTAAAGATACAAATATATAGAACATGTCCAATTTATAAACAAACTCATTAATAAAATGTTGTTTTATTCATCATTATGTTCTGTAATCCTTAATGAAATTGATCCCCATAAAAGAATCATGTTTGGAAGTTTAAGGCTTATTAAATGGTTAAAGTCGGGATGTTAATATATCCACTTGATTAGGAGTGTAGATTTATGTGGTTATATATGTCCATGAATACATTTCCCCATAAATTGGAGATATATTTATTTTATAGAGGATCCATATATTGTAATACTATAAAATTCCATGGTTGATAAGGATAATAATAAGAATAATATTTTATTTAAACAAAAATGTAAATGAGATTTTTTAAAACATCAAAATTATGTGGACAAGGATAATATAACATTTTTATATCTAATATTTAAATATAAATGTATAATTAACACTAGTTTTTTAAAGGATACATTTCCTTTAGGTTACATACTATATATGTTCCTCTTATAACCATGTGGTTATCCTTATAGCTTGACACTAAGAGTGAATGTGAAGAATAAATAAAGTCGGATATTAGGATTCTTACTTCAAGTAAATATGTTCTACATAATAGGAGTTCAAGTTATTTTAATGATTAATGTAACTGAATATGATACTTTAACTTCTAAATTTTCAATAACATATTTTAAGGGAGATAAATTTTATATAGAAACATATTTTTATATTTCTAGCCCATTATTTTTTAGGTAAAATCTTTTTTAAATCTCTATTTTAAAGATATCAATGCTATTTATTAATTCTCAAGAGAAATTTCTATTTTGAAAAACCCTTCTAGTGTTAGGGAATTTTTTAAATGTTATTTGAGTTCAAGGATGATTTAAATAATTTTAATTATGTCAATTTATGTGAAAAATATTATATTAATTTCCATGAATGTAAATCATGATTACATGCATAGTATGACCACACTTTTTTAAATAATTTACCTTAACTATATGTTATAAAACATATTTGATTAAGTTAAATTTATGAGAATCATTTATAATTTATTACTATGATTTTTTAGATTACATCCCATATTTATGAAAATATAATTTTTTCTTTAGGGAAACAATTATATGTTTTATAATATATGATTTTATTTTCTTATTTGAAACATAATCATGTAGATATATTGTTTTTAAAGGCTGTTTAATTGTATTTATAATGATAAATACACAATTTAAAAAAAATGTTTTACAAAATATTTTTGGCACTTGGGTGTTGGTTTGAATGAAAAAGAATTGGTGGGGGGTGAAACTATATTTTTTATGGGATGTTTACCAAAAAGTGATGTTGAGAGAACCAATATTTGTAGTGGGAAAAACGTTTTATTAATGTTTTGGGAGTATTAATGCATTCAAAAGGGTGTATTATTTGAGAAAAATAATGTTTTAATGTTTTCAAATTAGAAATTTATTTTATAATATTTTTTGTGTTGAAATGAATTTTATTTCTAAATTATTAGTCTATTAACTAATGTATTTAAATTATGATCTAATATATTTTTTTACAAAAAATTATTTATGGAAAAGTATCTATTTTATAAAATATTCTATTTTTCACAAAATATTTTATATAAAAGATATGTTTTTTTAAAAAAAAATTACATCATTTTAGCTGTTAAAGGATTTCACATTAGGTATTATAACCCCTTACTAAGAAATTTTGTTCTTATCATGAGTTTCAATATTATTTTTCACCACTATAGTTATGAGAAAAAAGATCAATGGTCAATAGTATTGATTTAGATTCTCGCATGAGTAAATCCAGATAAGGGTTCATAGAATTATTTGTAAACTCTTGTTTGTAATAAGGTTTTATAATACTATAAAACTCTAAAACATTAACAACCATGGGTATGTATGTGATCCATTATTTTAGATTGATGTAATTTATTTTGAAGGGATGAAATTAATTCCTATTTATTAGTAGAAATACACATATCAATTATTTTAGATTGATGTAATATGTTTTCAAGGGTTGAAATTGATTTTTATTTATTCATAGAAATACCTAAATGTAATGTTTATATTTTTAGAACTAGATATGAGAGTGAATGTATTGGTCTATCAAACAGAAGCATCTAGTAAGGACTATTTAGTAGTAGGGAAATAAATCATATTTA
Organism: Viscum album; assembly: GCA_963277665.1. NCBI lineage: Eukaryota > Viridiplantae > Streptophyta > Magnoliopsida > Santalales > Viscaceae > Viscum > Viscum album. The sequence goes on from OY728152.1 coordinate 1,889,689,436, forward strand.
TTATTGACAGGATATGGGGAAGGAAGGGGATGAAATTAGGATATTTACTGAGTTGAAGAACCCCTACTTGATCACAAATGTAATGGTGAACACCATTTGTGAGGCAGGGAAGAATAAGGTGGATTATTGAATGGTATAGAGGTACCGATTCTAGAGGGTAATCATATTTTTATTGGTACAACTAGTTTATGACCTACCATTGATTGTGCCTTGTTTGATTCAAGATCCTTACTCTAATTTTTCCACTTAATTTAGTTTTTTATTTGGGTGTAGTTGAGGAGAAGATCCTTATGCCCCTAGTGTTGACTATAATAGTTAGAGACCCGATTATCTTGTTTGATGAGTAGACTGGTGGTGGGGAAACAACAATCACGTTGGGCTATTTTCATTCTATAGATAAAGCTATATGATTCCATCCCTAACAATGATAGGTTATATTCTGTACATTTTATTATAGAGTAATTCAAAAGGATGGACACATTTTCTGATATGGATTTTCAGTGTATAGTTTTATTTGGAGAATAAGGATACAATATTGCTATTATATGTGTGGTTACCCTTCTCTTTATGATGGTAGAGTTTTTAGTGAAGTTATTAGGTATTAGATTGGTGCAGCCTCCTAGTGTTGTCATTGAATTTTTGAATGTCATTCCCAAGGAGGTTGTGATGTTATCCCCTCTATGTGACATCATGTAAGGGAAATATTTATAGACTATAAATTATCTAATTTTTATGGATCCTTATCATATGACGCACTTTAAGTTGCTAGAGTTGAAGATTTATATAGAATAACTAATGTATAAGTGTTTCTATTGGATTAGTGTGTCATTATGGGGTGCTTCAGTTTCATTCTCCAAGAAAGTGGATACTAGTCTAAGGCTGTATATAGACTACCAAGGGTAGAATTCGGTGATAATGAAAAAATTATACAATCTTAAAATGATTTTTTATCTTTATGACCATTTAAGAGGAGCAAGTTGGATCTATATGATCGACCTATGTTCAGGATATCTGATGTGGACATAAAATCTATAGATTTTCCACATATATTTATTAAATTTTTAATCATATATTTATTAAATTTTAACATTTTTACTAATTAGATTCAATTTTCAATTTAATAATTAAATTCATTAAAAATAAATTTTTTAAATAATGTTTATATTTTAGACATTATTTATTTTTGGTGTTTTACTTATTTCTATCATTATTAAATTATAAAATTATTATTTTTGTTATAATATTTCTTTAAATATTAATTTTTTTATTTTTTAAATTAACTAAGAATTTATGCATTATTTTCTTTTAATTAACACAATATTTAATGGAATTTTTAATCATTTAAATTGTGTTTTTAGGTTAAAGTTTTAATTTAATGTTTTAATTCAAAATTATCTAATTATTCTTTTTTTATAATTTTAATTATTGTTTAAAATTTTTAGTACAGTTTTTAATAAAATTATTTTCTTTTTATTTTTAATTAAATAATTTTTTTAATTTATTAATATAATATTTTAATCGGAGTAAAATTTAGTTAAATTATTACATATTTTTTATATTAATTTGTTTGTTTTAATTAAATTTCACTACAAATATTGTTTTTAACCTTCTGTTCATTTATTAGTTGTCTCATCGTTGCTGCCACAAAAAAAGTCTCACCGGCAAGTACATTGAAATTTTTTTATGAATCACTATTGTATACGGTGACTCGTTTTTACATTGGAAAAAAATCATTTTTATTTCACCGTCATATAGAGAATATCAGGACACTAATGTGTTTTTTAAGTTTGCAATTTTTTTTGATATAGCACAGATGTAAATCCACACACCGTCAACTGCAACAGTATCTCCCGGACACCGTTGTCGTTTCGTTGACCGCAAACCCTTCATCAGTTCCTATAATCAACACCAAAGAGGAAGATTTATGATCTATTGGAGATGTGAGGCTTCCTTCCCTCATCTTCCAGCTCATAAATCACCACCTTCTACCGAAGCCGCAACCACCTATTATCAATGCTGGTGCTAGAGGAGGGTCCATCGATGCCACAACCACTGTGAAGAGGAGAGGCGGAAACAACAGCTTCTCTAGGAAACCACCCCTACCACATGTAGGAAAGGGATAATGGGGAGATAAAAATTAAATTTAATAAAAATAAAATAAAACCCTATAATTAATATAAATAAATATAATAATAATAATTAAATTGTATTTATAATTAATAATAAATTACATTAATTAATAAATTAAATTATTTAGTCAAACTAAATAATTACTAAATAATAATCTTAATAAATTCTTATAATTAAATTAATATTTAATAATCCTAATTAATATTAATTTAATAACTATAATAAAAACAATAATATTAAAAAACTAATAATATTAAATTATATTCACAATAATTATTAAAAAATTTAGAATAATTATTAAAATAATTATAAATTAGAGAAATATTAACTATAATAAAATATCTTAATGAATAAAAAATAATAATTTGTAATAGTTTTAAATAAAATGAGATAATATATAATAAATTTAATATAAGAAAATAATTATAAATAAATATAATTTATATAACAATATTTTATTTATAATCGTACATATTTATTTATAAAAAATAAATCTTATAATATTTTATTTCATCTTTGTTTTACGTTGTATTGATATAATAATGATATCAATTTACATACTGGTTCATTAAGAACATTGGGTTGGAGGTTGTTATATGGGTTTCATAGGAGTCACATCCCGATAACACACGCCACCTGGTCTGCGCCACATGTTCGGTGATTTAGGGGAAAGCAAGGACAAATTTGGGGATGACATGGGTGACCAATGGGAGATGAAGGAGGAACATAAATTTAAAATGGAAGTAGTATATTGCGATATCTATCTCATTTATATCATTTTACTATCATTGAACAAATCTTCTGGAGAAACAACGACACTTTAATAAGACTTCTCGGGAAAAGAGACTCAGAGATCCAAGAAAGAATGATCAAAAGGGGAATCTTTTATTCCTATATTAGTTCTAAATTTATGAGCTTTTAATTGAATGTTTTTAATTCTTAATATGAACAGGATTTGAGGATAAATAATTTTAGTTCGGGGGAACTTATTTTCTAATAGTAATCATTAATTACCCATTTCATTTATTTTCATTTCAATGTTTTAGGAATTGATCAGTGAGATCAATTATGAATTAATCTAATTGAATCATTCCTCTTGTAATCCATATCAAACTCCAGGATAAATTAGTTATATTGATCCTAGATGAAATTTATTTACTCTCTAATTTATCAATGGTGTCTTTAGAAAATTTGGGGTGATTTTTCTGTTGAAATTTATCAAATAAAAATTTTCAGTTGATTCTTTCATGGAGTGGAAAACACCATGTTTTTTCAATCTGTTTGATTAATCCCTTTGAGAAACAAATAAATAAATCATTTTAGTGGTTAGGTTTTATTTATTTTCTTTTATAAAGGAACCATTTTTTAGACTAGTAGGTTATATTTTCATCAGGCATTTCATCTTGACTATTGATCTATTAGAATTCACTCTATTTATTGCTCATTGTTTGTCCATATTGTTTCATATTTCATCATATATTTTGAAAAACATATAAAAAATCAATATGTCTCCTTATTGATTTATATAAAAATGTATAATGAAAATTCACCAATTATTAACAAGAGTGGGGTTAGTTATGAAATCTGTTAAATCAATCTCTTTTAATCCTTCCGTAGGGTTTCATTGTACAATACTCTCTATAGTAGTAAAAATGGTTTCCATGATGATCATGTCAATATAATATGTTGAGGGTATATGTGTAAGGTATCTCAAAGGCCACCTTCCAGTGCATTTATGAGAATATAGAGTCCATAGTCATGCCGCTCAATGTTAAAAATGAACAAATTTTTTCATGGTTATTATAAACCCTATGTTCTATGAGTTTCTATACCTCTTTATACTCATGTACATCAATGAAATATTGATTTACTAGAAGTTAGAGGAGGAGCATAATGACCAAACTGACGCTATTTTATAGGTCTATTGATTCCACCAGCTCCATAGAACATTTTATAAGATCATGTTTTAGATATTGGAGGTAGAACTATATAGAAATATGGTGTCCCATAAGGGTGTTAAATTGAATCTATCAAATATTGAGAACATTTTTATTTGGAATAACACAATAATATGGATTATGATCAAAGTTTCTTTAATGTTTTGGGAAATTATCAGAGGTTTAAGTCTAATTTCTCATAGATTGTGGCCTTGTTAATATCTCTGAGCTGAAAATTCTATTATTTTATCGAGATAGATTATTGTCAGGTACAATTTGACTACATTAAGGTGATGTTGATTAGTTATATACTAAATCAGTTTTTAGAGGAAGGGGCGAGGTTTGATGTGTTGTGGAACACTTCCCATCCTTCCTTGGGATGTGTCTTGATTTAGGAGAAGATAGTGTTTTCTTTTGGGTTTAGGAATTTATATACCCATGAGTGTATATATACCATCCATAATATAGAGTTATCCATAGTTGGGTTGTCACTAAATTGTTGTCGACATTACCATATCAGAAAATGTTTTTTGGTCTTTACTTTTCATAAGAACTAAAGGTATATATTCTCTTATTGTGACCTGAATATGTGATAATAAAGGTGAATATATTTCTAAAGGACTATGCCTTTGATATTCTACATCTCATGAAAGGTGAATTTGTTTCCTGATGCACTAAGAAGGACATTAGAAAATGATTTTTTTGAGAGCCTAGATATTTTTGGATGACAATGGATGAGTTGTAAGAATGGTATCTCTATGAATATGAGGTTCTAGATTAAGGTTTCCTATTTAAAATAATATTAAAATATTATATAATGTAGTAAGTGGAAGAGTTTAAAAGGGAATAGTCAAAGGAAGAGGTTATTCACGACCATGTTGGTTGTGTTAATTCAATCGGATGATGGTTAATGGTTGGTCATAAAAATATGTTTGTTTTAGGGGAGATTTTTATTTCTAATAGTGATTCATGTGGGCGTCCTACATGATTTTCACTACTCATCTTTGACGTTACACATGTGATTATAAAACATGTACAATAGCTTGAGGACACATTTCAGGTGGCTTGGGATACAATTTGGGGTGTTGGAGTACGTGGATTGATATCATTTTTTCTATTCGGTTAATGTAAAACAACATCTTCATAGAGGTTTTTATAGAACATGAATATTCTTGAATGGATGTGAGATGAAATATTGATGGAATTTGTTATAGTATTACTTTAAGCTCAAGGAGTATATGATTCTATCTGGGTAATCCTGAATCAATTGATGAAGTTTGATAACATCCTATTAGTCACAAATTCAAGCACTATTGATGTTTGGGACTTGAGCTATGTGAATGACGATATGTTGTTACACCGAGTCCTAATGTCCATTTTCTTGAATTTGGATGATCAATTTCCATCATGAAACTAGATAGGATTAATTTTTTTATGGAACTTGGTTATGCCTCAACAATCCTTCCACTATTATAATTTACGATAGGGAGGAAACACCATCTAGATGATAGATGATATGTTGTGGGTATGCATTTTTTACTTTAAAGGATCATAGGAAACCCATTTTTATTTTTTGGATTTTGCATATATCAACAACTACAACACATTTATCATAATTTATTAATTTTATGATTTTTATCGGAGATTATGTAGTTCTCTATTATTATGGCTTGATGTTGGGGAGTAATCATTTATAAGTCCCGATGTTGTACAATTCATGTCATTAGAGGTTTTATTAGTTCAAGGTAGGGTGAATGTGGAAAATGACAATCAATAATATAATTCCAATCATAGAAGGACACCCTTGGTGTTAATGTTTAGGGATCATGTGTTGCTAAAGGTTTAAAAAATTCATGGCAAGTGGAATTTAGGAAGGTGGAGTAATCTTTCTCCGTGGTTCATGAGACCCATCAAGGCGTTGGAGTATATTAGTGAGGTGGTGCATAGATTTGAAATTCCACCATATATAGAAATGATGCAGGATTTATTTCAAATTTCACATCTTCATCAATACCATTTTTATGAATCCTATTTCATTGGATGGGGAGAGTTGGATATAAAGGATTAAATTATGTTTATAGAGTGACAAGAAGATATATAAGGTCAATGGAAGAAAGTGTTTCATTGAAGAACCATCCTTTTTTGTGTTTTGGAGGTAGGTGGATTTGAGTAGGGTATATGGTAATGTGAGATGCAAATATGTTCTCAATACCCATAATTCTTATGTGTTTTTTAGGTTATATTTTGTATGATGATATTATGGATGAATCATATTGATTTAGTAAATTAAACCATTTCCCTTGATAATCAAAATTTTAGGGATTCATGTTTATATGGAGGAAGAACCCCCTTATTTGACAATATGAGTTATATTATGACACATTTTTGAACTAAAAAGTAAAGTTGTTATTTTTCAATAAAGATAACATATTGATGTGAAATGTTGGTTTCCTTGATTTATGTTTATAGGTTCATGTTTTGGGATATTTTCAGAAATCATTAGATTGGGATATGTAGAGGTTGAATTGGTAGGGTGTAAAATAGGTGGTTTGAGGTTGGTGTGAGATGTTAGTGGTGTTTTAGTTGAAATGAGACCCGAAGATGTATCTTACATGATGGTAGTTTTGACCCTACCCTTCTTTAAAGTGTTCAGGATTTGCTTTAATTATCGAGGATAATAATTTTGTTAGATGTATTAATGGAATTTTGTCAGACCATCAAGGCCATTAACTTTTTAGTTTAAAATGCTTTTATGTTTTAAGGAGTGTTTTGAGGTGATCTAGATATTGGTGGTGGTATTGTTTTCCTTTTTATGGAAAAATAATCTTGTAAAATGGATTAGAAATATATGGTGGATAGTGTTTTTTCATGGGTGAATAACCATGTAAAATGTTCTACATGACCATGCCTTATGAAATGTGTGTTGTTGGATATTTTGGTATGGTGTAATGAAAATGCACTATAGAAAAATGATAATACATGGTAAAGGTCATAGTGTTGGGAATGATACTATAGTTGAGCACTTGTGTGAAAACTATAGAAGTAGCTCATGAAGCCCTAACCCTAGGTGTGGTAAAGGGAACATCAGTAGGAAATAAGTACTAGGATGTGGTGTTTTCCCATGTAATAAGAAGGAAAAAACACCATTTCATAGAAGACATTTTTGTCCAGGGTGTGGTGGTGGTCAAATCTCTTTTTTAAAACAAGTGTGAAAATTGTAACTCGTGCATGGACTTGGGATCACATGTTGATCAGTAAAACCACTGTATTTTAGGTTATTCCCCATACCGTCATCAAATCATGTTGGATTCTGATATAAAAAATATGTTTGTTACAACCTTATTTTTATTTTTAGACCTTCCATCGACTCATGGTTAACCCCTGTTCATCCCTATATTCTCTAGACACCTCCTTTGTTGATTCAAACCTATTGGTTTATTTTGATAATTTTCAATTCTTTTCTTTAGATAATAATAACTCTCTAGTTCCATATTCCTCTTTATCATTCACTTATATGATGGAATCCACTATGGTTATTTCTCCTCAATTATGGGTGATTTTTGTATATATTTTTACTGTGCATAGAAATATTGTGGTGTTTTCTTTGAAACTAGTGGCGGTTAGTCTTAGTTTTTAATGTACATCCTTAATGATATAATCATCTTATGGATCCTACATATTTTTTCCATTAGTTTAATATGTGGTAATACCATCATTTTTTCCCTTTTGGGAGGTAGTGTGAAACTACTTAATGTGTATAATTAATTGGAAAAATGAAATTAGATTGTGAGTGGATAAATCAAAATTTTAGTACTCATTATTGTGTTTTACCTATAAAGGTGACATTTATTTATTTATTTTCTTTTAATAATTATTTTTGCGGTTTTTATGTTATTACGGCTATTGAATTATTGTACCTTGTTTTTCATTCTAATTTATCTAATCACACCTGAAAAGTGATAAGAATGTGTATCCCACTAATAAAAAGGTTTCTCATGGAATCAATATTGTATAGGAATTACCAGGAAAATAAGTAAGATTATACAATAAAATCCATTTTTTAAAATAAAATGATATTTATAGTGGTTCTGATATATGGAGTTGGAGATGATAGGCGGTTTTGATGTGTGATGGATATCATAAGAACTGGTTGTGATTTGTGGTGGTAATGATGTGGGGCTTGTTGATATGAAGAAGATATATTTTTTTGTGTTGTGTTGTGTTAGTATCAATATAGTAATAGAATTAAATACTAATGAAAAAAATGAAATTTCATAAGATGGAAAGACTATTAAAATCATGAAATAAATGTGATATTGGGATAAAAAGGTTTTTGTTAAATATATTGAATGGTATTGATAAAGGGGTGATGGTTAGTAATTAGAAAATATATAATGGGATTACCATAAAAGGAAATGAAGGAATTTGGTTTGTGGATTATTTCTTGTATGTGTGGTGTGATGAATTTATATGTGGAATAAAAAGTGTAAGAGTGTGAGAGATCTTCTGGAAATGTTGTGATTTGGGATGTTGCTATTATTATATGTCCATAGGATGGGTTTGTGTATGTAATTATTACATATTTTATTTTAATTATTATTTATATATGCACCCCACCCATGTAAAGAACCATGTATCAACACCCAAATATTTTGGGAGTTTTCTCCCAACATCCAAGATGGTGAGATTGGATGACTAGTTACCCCCACTTCCATACTCTCTCTTCCCGGCGATATTCTTCCACATAGTATGTGGTGGTTAGTAGATACATTACAAAATTTTTTGTGCTAATATGATTAATCATGTGGTTTATAATAGGGCTGTTCATGGTACCTTACTATCCTGAATATATGAAAGTGGTTATGGGAGGATGTGGATGTGATGACTATTTTCACATGTGGTGTCTAAATACACTAACTCTATTATCCCAAAGAGGGTGGTTTCTTTATTCAATGAGAACTATATACAAGTAATCACTACATGATGGATAGAATGGTTTAGCAGTATTGGTAATCTAGATACATAAATGCAATTCAGATTTCATTTTAAAAAAATGTAATACAAAAATGGTTTTCTTGGAAAACTCTTTTATAAATTGCATATCCATGTATATCAATCACAGAACGATTCCTGGTATCTTGGGGAAAATTAAATATAATAAAGGGGTGATATTGGATGCTTACTAAGGGTAGTTATTCAATAAAATATATCCTCAATAAATAAAGATAATAATTATTTCTTGGTAAATAACTGAAACACATTCCTTTTAATCAATTAACTAACCATAATATGATAAAAATAGATTATGTTCAAATAAATAATCATAAATAATCATATAAATGTGAAACATATCCATGGATAATGTAAATAATATAATAATCACTTGGAAATCATTAACTTATATCATAATGAGGGAATTAATAATGTCAGGCATATGAAACATAAGGTTAAATCCTTTCACAAGATAGTATAAATGTGTGGCCATAAACCCATATAATTTGGACAACAGATTTGTCTCATGTGACCCATTGATATATCGAGGGTCTATCTATGACCAAAACCCACCCCTTAATTACTAATTCTAATGAATTCCTTATATAAATGAAATTGAACATAATAAAAAAATCATTCATATTGAAAAACTATGATAATTGTTTTAAAACATATTACTATCAAATAATACTAATCCTAAACCATTTATTGAAATATGGTGAATCGTAATAAAATATTACATTATTATTTAAAATATTATAATCCACACATAGAATGAATATGGTTGATATCAAAACAATATATAACCAATTTATCATAAGTAAAATAAATGGTTGATGTAATTGATGAAAAGAAATATCCTAAAAATGTCATTAATAATTTTTTATGAATTTAAACTTTTCAATAAGAAATAGTTTTTAATAGAAAATTTCAAAACACATTTTGAATTTATTTTATTTTATAATTTCTTTTTAAAACATGTAAAATATGTCTAAAAATGGGTGTTCTTGAGGTCATAATGTTCTTTTCATGTTTTATATTTTAAAATACATCTTCTTTACATAATTTTGCTAAAAGAAAAATAGGTTTTCCTAGGAAATGACATGAATATTATTTTCAAAATTTTCAGTAAAAAATTAATGTATGGAAAAAAAATTCATTATTAATTTTTTAAAATGTTAAAAGAAATTTTGAAATTTTTTTTAGAGAACAATGTTTTTGAATGAAATGGGTTTTCGATTGGAGAGGTAAATAAAGTCAGATTTTCATAAAATAATTTTTCAATCATTTTAAGTATCAAAGAGTGAAAAATGGTAATATTATTTGAAAATTTTATTAATAACTAGATAATAAGGAAATATTTTAATTTTTATATAGAAATATAAAATATTTCCCTCAAGGGTTACATAAACATAAAAAATTATAAATAATGATAATATTATGAAATAAAACCCTATCACTTTGGTAAATACTAAATCATAAGCCCCAGGAAATAAAAAACATCAAATGAAACATAATATAACATTTAAATAAATATATTCATTTTATAACATATCATAATGGGAATTATGTACAACACACAATGGAATAAGTGATTAATATGACATATGTCTCACAAAAGTAAAATTGAGATGAAAAACCCTTACCTCGGGTTGGTCATCCATCCTATGTGTCTGAGACTCATGTAAAATAACTATATTATTATTATAAATATATTTCTAAACCATAATCATATATATCATACTATATATTATTTACTTATAAGCTTTTATCACCCATTTAATAACAATTCACTGTTAAAATATCTATTTTAGGTGATAATTGATATATTTTTCATGTATATTTTTGTTCACTAGTTATTTAAATTTATATTGATCATCATTAAACAATATATAGAATTTTTTCCCCGATATAAATATCCTATATAGTAATTAAATATGAATTTAGAGAAATTAATAAATTATAGAAATATAAAATGGATTATACCATTCATGGAGATGGTAGACCGTACGTACACATGAATGATGTTTCCATTTTCCTTGATAGAGGTAATGAATGGAATAACAATATTAATTCACATTGTAAGAAAAAATAATATTCTACATATATCATTTATGTTAATAAAAAACATCCTTACTACCATCCATGTAAAAATATGAAAAACATTTTATATTGCTATGTGGAAGCGTTAGTCCATATGTTCAAATGAGCTACATTATTATTTTCCAATGGTTTAGTAGATAAGAAGTTGGATATGATATTATATTTATAGAAGTATGAATCAGTAATAAATATCATAAAATTTTGATGATCATTACCATTACTAAATTCCTTGTAAATAATAAGGGGGAAAATGAATCACATCACTTCGCGTGGCAGTGGTCTGCCATAGACATGAGCGACATTATTGTATCCCACAATAGAATATAATGTAATAAGGTATATGTGATATAATAATTAAGAAATTATAATAATTTAATAGGTATCATATAAATATGCTAATTCCATAGTCATATCCATCCTTAAAAGGTGGTGATGGAAAAAAAATTCATCAGTTTGAATGGTGGTAGTCCGCCACACACACAATTGAAGATTTTGTATTACATATGATTGAAGTGGAGATTAATATGATTTATTTCAGTAAAATAATATCATATAATTATATATACGATAATATTTTCATTATATAACAATTATTTATTTATATTTTAATGAGGTGGAAGAAGAAATAAAAAATACACAGTTTAAAAATTTAACATTTTGTTTGAAGAACTCCTTTAGGATTATACCTAAACCCTTCGTAGATTGTAATTATTATAAAATATTACTCTTTTATATTTTTAGAGGAGTTATTAGGGTATTTTGGCAGGTTTTGGATGAACTAAATAGTTTTGGAATTGTTTTTAAGAGATGATATGGGGTGACCTTTTAAAAGGGGGGGGGAGAGGATACAATTAGTATATTTAAAAATTAAAAATGATACCCATGAAATTAACATGAAAAAAAAATCCAAAAATTGGTCATTGTAAAAAACTATAGGTGATTAGGTCTAAATATATATATCCAAAGTACTTTTTATAAGTTATAGGTCATTTGTATCCCTTACCCTCTTAGTTTAACACCTAGTCAACCCATTTTACCTTAACCACAATAATTATTTTTTATTGTTTTAACAATTAATTATGATAAAATATCATCTATAAATTTTTATATCATATAAATTATATTTATTAAAAATATTGAATCAAAATTTTCAAATTAAATTTATAGTACTGGTACGATTTAATTTTAAATTAAACAAACATGAACACCGAAAAAATGGGTTTTCTGAAGAAAAACATTTCAAATGTATAAAATGTTTTCATATCAAAATCCAAAATTAAATTCATTAAATTACCCATATAATTTAGTTTTTATTTAAATTAAACTAATTTAAACTTAAAAACAATTTAAAATATATTTTATCTTTTCAAAAAATTTAAATGAAAATAAGTTTTAAAAAAAATCAGTATTCTTCACTATTGATTAAAAAAAATTATATTTATAAAATTACCAAAAATTTAGGAAAATTTAATTTTTAAAAAAATATTTTAAAAAGTATTTTTATTTTTCTGATAAATATTATATAATTTATAAAGTTTAATTTCATATATTGTGCATAAAGTGTGACTAAACAACCTTTTTTTAAATTAGATATTTTTTAAAAAAAATTATTCAAATGATTAGAATTTTCTTTATAATAAACAAATACCCATTTAATTAATTTAATAATTTGTTAAACTATATGATTTTCATAATTTATTTATTACTATTCATACCCACTAACATAATGGAAATGTTATAATGATCATTTTTAAATAATAAATTTTTAATAAAGTGATGTATTTCATTCAAACCTCGTGTTGCATGCATTAAAATCTATTAATGAAATTAAATTTATTTTATAAAATATATCATAAAGTCTCAGATTTTATATTTCCCATAAAATCTTGTTGTTTTATGTCATATACAATATCAAATATGATGTTCTTCATTTTCAACTTTGAGGTATTACATTCTACCACCTTAAATAAATTGTATCCTCATAATTTAATCTTGATCTCAATAATCATGTGTTTCAAATGATAAAATAACAATCTTGAAACCCACTATCATAAAAACGGTTAATAAAACATCCCCTTTATAATAGAGGATCCTCAATATGATGGTAATTTTGAATAATCATATAATAAGGCTTCCCAATTAGATAACATACGTGGAATGTGAATATATAAACATAAAGAAAATCATAACTCGTTACAGAGAGTGATATAGATCGTTGATCATTATAATTTTGGAGATCTAAATAAGGTTGGTAACCATATAACCATAAATTTATAAGGGTTGAAATGATCATCAGTTTGTTATAAATGAAGGTTTTAGGATAACAATTTTTTTTCATTATCATTTTTGTAGAGTTGAGAAATTATTTTACTATATAAAAATATAAGGAAATATTATTGATAAATTTCTATTTTATAAACACTATTTTATCATATGGTTAGTCATTGATCAATTTCTATATCATCCCTTCTTCAATGGAATTAATATCAAAAAATTAAATATTAATTCATGAAGTACTACAATTAACTTTTAAAGGATCGTAAGATCCTTAATATAGTAACAAGATATCCCTACTATCCTTATTAAAATGAAAATGGTTATAAAAAGTTATCCAATAATACACATAGTTCAAATTAATCCATTCCATAAATATTTTTCCTTAAAGATCTTCCAAAATATTTTTGACCAAATTCAATGTCTGAAAATTTATAAGGGTGGTCACAAAATCAACATTATTTTCCCAAAATAATATTAATTAGCTCTTATTATCACATATAAGAATAGAAATACATTAATATCCCTAAAATATTTAAGATAATATGCATTCTTCCAAAAAAATTCAATTGTTTTCAAATATATTACCTAAATCCATAAATTTAATATGGTCTAACAAAGGCAACATAATTTTCTAATAAATTTCAAGGTCATTGATAATAAAACATAAACATATCTTTAACATTATTATCTCAACATCACCAACATTTGAAGGTTTTTACTCCCAAGATCATTTTTTTAAAAAAAATATCAACTTTTTAATGTATTACTCTTCTAGGTCATTGGTACCATTTAACAAATGACTTCATATCCATATAGAGAAACTACTATTGTAAAATCCTTATACGTTTGGTGATTATTATCATTGATAAACTACTTATATTGAAAAATTATTGAATCCAAATACACAGTCACATTAATAATTCCAAATCAATCGATAGTAATAATATAATCATAACCTTGATCCCTTAACTTATTATAATATATATTCCCTTGATGCTAGAGGAATTCATTTACTATGTTCCCCACATATCGATATATATTCTAACCGGTAAAATAATCATATGGACATCAATAACTAATATCATAATGAAAGAATACATAATTACATACATCCTAAACATACTATAAATACCATTCAAAATATATATTAATTTTTTTGGGAAAAACCCATCTAATTTTGCCAACTAAATTATCTCACTAGACATATTGATGCTTCATGAGGCTATATATAACCTGGATACACCAATCACATACTACGTGCAGTGAAAAAATTTTATAAAAGGATTAAAACATAATTAACATAAGTATTCATATTTATAATCTAACATAAGAAATTATTATACTTTCATTAATCATATAATAATAATAATTATATACCATCTAGAGTAATAATGTGAATATTAATAAAATTTTACATCCCAAGTCAAAATTTTCATAATATATCCAAATAAAATTAAGAATGATAAAACAATATCCCCAATAGATCATAATAAATGTCATGGATTGAATTCATTGATGAATAGGAATACAATAAAGATTCCATTAATTTTTTTGAGGGAAATAAAATTTTCACTTTAAAATATTTTTAAAATAAAAACATCAAAAAATATTTTTAAATTTATTTTATTTGAAAATAATGTTTTAAAACTTTTGAAATAAGACTTAATATACCTATTGGTCATGATTGATGAAAATTACATTCACGACATACATGTTAAAACAAATATCCCTTTGACATTTTCGATAAAAACCAAACGTGATTTATTTGAAAAATAACGTGAATATTCATTATCATTATAAAACAATTTAACATGGGTAATAATTTATTTAATAAATAATTTGGATAATGTTAGAATCATTTTATGTCATTTTTAGATAACATGGGTTTGAAGAAAAATGTATTTTGGCAAAAGTGAGAAATGAAGTTGATTTTTCATAAAAAATCTTATATCAATCATTTTATGTTCCATGGAGTAGAATAATTGTAATTTTATATTAATTTATCATGAATATCAATTCTATAATTAAATATATTTATTTTATAACATAAATATTAAATAATTCCCTTAGTGTGGACTTAAACATAATCAATCCTGAAGAATGATGAGGTTGTAAAATAAACAATTACATGTTTAGTAACATTGGAATCATAAGACCCATGAATGAAATAAAAAAAAATGGAATTTAAATAACATTAATATATATATATATATTAATGATATAAGATATCTAAATATTTAGTATATACATCACACAGTGAATAAGTGGTGAATATAACATATGTCTCAAGGAAGTAAAAGTTAGACCAGAAACCCTAATCTCAGGTTTGACTTAATTTGTATGTTTCTAAAACTCATTTTTAATAAAAATTGATCTATTATAAATCTATTAACTAAATACAGTAATATATTTTATTCCATATAATATTTACTTATAGTATTTTATCACCCCATTAATAACAATTTTTTTGTTAAAATCATTGTTTTGTGAGATAATAGAATCATTTCTAATGTATATTTTCATTTGGTAATTTAGGTCCCATTATATTGATACAGATTACATAACCTTATAAATTTTAAGCATTATATGAATATAATATTTTTTTATTCTATATGTATTTTTAGTAATCTATAAATTTTATATATAGAAAATGGATTACACCATTTAGTGAGACATCGGGCCGAACATATGAGTTAATGTTATTTCTATTTTCTCAAATGATGGAATGAATGGAAAATGAAAATGAAAACAATATATAATTATAATTATTATCTTATATATATAATTTATATTAATAAAATACATCCTTATTGACATCCATGTAAAAATAAAATAGAAAAAATCTCACATCACTACTTGGAAGAAATACTCCACACATACTCATGAGTGATGTTTTTGATTTCCAATAGATTGGAATCTAAGAATATAGATGTGTCATTTTTTTATAATATTTTTATTTCATAAATATAACATATAATTAATTAAAATTAAGTTTACTAAAAACCATGTAACGAATAATAAAAAATCTATCACATCACTCTGTGAGGGGGTAGTTTGATTTACATAGGAGAGACATTATCATATACCACCCACAGAATGGACAGTTATATGGTATATGTGATATAATAAATACATATGTATAATAATTTCAGGATTATAATACAAATATATTAAATCCATCATCATATAATTCCTTGAAATGTTCTGATTTAAAATGAATCACATCGGTTCACAAGATGGTAGTCCACAATACACACGATAGACAGTTTCATTTTCCATTTGATGGAAGTGGAGATAGATATAGGCCATTCTATTATTATATAAAAATATAATTATATATTATATTAATGTGTTTTTATATTATCATTATTTAGTGATATTATTATGAGGTGTCAAAAGAAATAGAACTTGTATATATTTTAAGAATTTTATCTCCTCTTCAATAAACTCTTTTATATTTATACCATAAGACATCCTAGATTAGATTAATGATAAAAATGACTATTGGATGTTTTTAGATGACTAAGGATATTATTGTGAAAATTATTTGAAACACAAAATGTTTTTTGAAAGTGTTAATTGGGAATGATAGTGGGTGACCTTTTATAAGTGCGGGAGAGGACAAATATAATATGTTTGGAAAATAAATCATGATACATGGGTTTTTATTTTGTAAAAACACACCAAATTTCTATTTATAAAATATTTTTTTATCAAAATTTATATATGTTCCCATAAACAAATATTTTAACAAGTTTTATGTCATTTTTAGTCCTTATATTATTAGATAAACTCTCGGTAAACCCATTTTTTACCTTAACCATAGAAATTAATTTTTACTAGTTTCACTATTCATTAAGGGAAATAATTTATGTTGAAATTATTATATAATATAAATTATTCTTATTCCAAATATGGATTAAATTATGACAATTCATATAACATAATTTGTAGAATTAAATTTAAAAATAAACCAATTTGTAAATAAAAAACTTGTTTTTTGAAGAAAAACTTCTAAAAGATTCAAATGTCTTAAAAATAGAAATAAATATGGAATTTATTCTAATGAATTAAATTAGAATTTTTTTAATATTATTTAACTAATTTAAATTTTAAAAATTTAAAATATAATTAAACTTTTAAAATCATTTAAATGAAAAGTCTCTCTTTGATAAAAAACCAGTATTCATAACTATTCATCAATAAAATAAAATCTTCAAAAAAATTTACAAAATATACCATACATAATTTTATCATTCATATATTCAAAAATACTATTTATTTCTTCAAAAAATTCCATAATTGTTAAAATGTAATTTTAAATTAAGTGTACAACGATCGAATATACACTTTTTTTGAAAAAAATTGTTTTTTCAAAAAAAAAATATTTTTATTTTGAATGATAATTATTTTATTTAAATTTAATATGTATATCCATTTAAATAATTTCATAAATTTTGTAAAAATAAAATTTTCATAATTTACTTATGACTACTTGTACCTTCCAACTTAATAGGTATTTTTAAATGGTCATGTTTAAATTATAATATTTTCATAGATTATTGTGTTTTGTTTGAACTTGTTGTTGCGTTCATTGAAAGATATCCAAGAGATTGAATTTATTTAAAAAAATATATTATAATGTCTTCAGGTGTCACCTTATATTCAAATCATGTTGTTTCATGTCATATACACTATGAAATATGGTGTCCCTCCTTTAAAATTTTCATGTTTTACATGGGGCTTGGAGTGATGCGATTTAATATGTGTCTTTAAGTAGAATGTGATTACCAAATGCATGCGAGGTTATATGAATGATTTTGTTTATCATGTTTCTTTGGGTGGGATATGATGACCAACTACATGTGGTGTTTTTGGTGTGATGAAGTTTCCCAGATGATTTTAGGTGAGATTATATAGAATGGATAAGAGCGCTAGGATTTACATTTCCGGGTCATGAGGGTGGAAAATTATTCAGATATTGGTGTGTGTAACCCAGTATTGATATACTTCATATTGTGTTACTATACATGGATACATAATTTGGTGACTAAGAAATAATGAGGATATGGTTGGAAAGTTTACTTGATTATATAAGGAACTTATTGAAAAATTACATAATCTAGTATCTTTATAAGAGAATTTACATCCTTTCTTTCCAAAATATCATTTAGATTTATAGTTTTAGATAATTAGGTCATAATTATAACATAAAGAATCCATTAACTATAAGATGGAAACTTCTACACTACATCCATTTTCCAACAATATAAAATTGATAAAATAACAGTTCGTTAGTTTTTGGTAAAAATTTCTCAAAATTTAAACATAAAATATTTTATTCCCATAATAAACCCAAAAACCAATGATTTTTTTTAAAATTGTACGAACTCCAAAATACCTATAAGGTAATTTTAAAAAATAAACTATTAGTCTTTGAGTTATTATAAAAGTTTTATTTTTCCAAAATAATATTTAGGCTCAAAATAAACCCATTTTGTTCCTAATAAGTCATTATATATATATATATATATATAACCTTCATAAAACATTTCTTTACATATAGTTATTTGAAAATTATAAACACCCGGATTTCCCGTTGATTTTTTTTTAAATACATGGGAATTTTATGAGTCCGTAGTTTCTGACAGCGCTTGATTCCGAGGTCCTGTGTGCCTGGAATCAATTTATGAAGTTTTGTTTGGGTACTTTCAGTAACCGTACGAGCTGGTTTTTATATCATTTGAACTGGTGCTCGGAACTGATTTCTGAGGTCATTGTTGAACTCGCATCGTTGGTGATTGATTTTCGAGAACATCACTGCAGTTGGATTTTAACAAGATTGGAAGATAGTTTTTGGGTTTTTTAAATAAAATTAATTAAAAATAAGAATTAACTCATTGTTATTTTATGGTGGATAAAACCTCCTAGTGGTGGTTAGTGGAGGGGGACACCCGCACATAACCTCCCTTGGGATGATTTCATTTAGTGGGGCCCAAATGAGTTTCATAACACTTTTAACTCCCCATTAATTTTGGAACACCTCTAACCCCACATTTATGTCGGTTAAACTCTCCACCTTCCCACATTACTTTAATGTGCCAACTCTCTCACAAAAAATTAATTAAACCCTTGAAATTAATTAATTACCTCCTTTTGAATTATTTTTAATTCAATCAAACAATTAAATAATAGACAAGGCTATTATTTCATTTGGTTGGCAATTCTATTGGGTGGGACTTGAGAGACAGCTTTATCCTCTCAATGAAGAACGTGAAGAACACTCCTTCCACCGACGAACAATGAGCACTATATTCTACCTCTTCAACTAGAGAAAGTATAAGATACAACGCCACCAATGAAGAATTATGATGCCATCCTCAGCTTGTTCTTTCCCGACGTCAATGAAATGACGCCGCCTTTTTCTGCGACTTCATCAATGAACAATCATCAAGCAAGGTAGGGGTTATTTGACGATGGAATATTACCCTCTGTACCCCATCATATGTTATGTGACTTGTGAACCGAATGATATGAAAGTAATAAGGAGGGTTTGGACTACACGAACATGGCTCGACCCTCCCGTTTTGTAGGTTCTTGTTCGATGACGATGGGGGTGGTACTCATGGCAACCGAAAACGAGATAGCCGTGAAGAAAGCCGGCAGAGAATGGCTGCCAGGTCGCCCCAATGGCGCGACACCACAATGCCGCGTAGTGAACCATGTCGCAGCTAGGCGGGTTGCGGCGGTGCTAGAGGGGTGCGGTGTCGTCGCACTGTTCCAGAAGAAAGAGTCACGGCCAGGAGGGCCGTAGTGGTTGGACGGAGGAGAGACACCGTCGTGATGTGCATATCAGTAGGGAGCCACGGCCTGGGTGGGACGTGGAGCTGTCATCCCGCGCCGGTGTTGCAGGACTGCTGCCTTAGGCCGTGGCGAACACAGGAGGGCGGCCGGCTGAGCCAGATGCCGGTGTGCGCTATAGGCAGGACTGTTGGGTCCCACAATTACTAGAGGTCGGCACTTCGTGCCCACTGTTTTGAGGAAATGGGGGTGTGAAAAAACCCTCCCAAGCATGGCCATCCAGGCCCCGTGGGATGCCCAGTCAGGGCACGCTGGCCACCACCAGGCCATGTGCGCCGTCGGGCCGGGCCACCCCTTCGAGTCAGCCACTTACGGGCTGGGACGCACCCAAGGTTTGAGCCATTACCTAAGGTAGAGCCGCCCCTTCGGGCTACATCAGATTCACAGACTTGGTCGGGTTGGTCAAACTGGGTCAGACCATACACGAACCGATCAGACCCGTTTACACCTTTTCTCCCATATCTTGGGCTACAGGCATCCGTTTTACGAACCTTCAATGGCGCTGATATTCATGGAACGAATCCATCCCTTTGAGAATACCCCATGGGAGTTTGGGGTATAGTTGAGATACGGTCTGGTTGGTTTGTACATAAAACCAACCAGGCCCCCGGGACTAAAAGGATAATAACTCACAGACCGAGTGTCTTATTAACGCGCTGTCTGTTACGTTGAGACCCCAATGATGTGGTTGTACTTAGAGATACATCAATGTTAGGCTTTGTAACACATGGTGTATCAACCAGTGGCTCGATGAATGGATCCTCCTGGGGAATAGCAGACAGAGTGAGGAGACCTAATAGCTGACAGACCTGATGACTGCTTGAGCGATTCGACACGGAGTGATTCGACTAGCCCAGTGGGGAGAGCCCGATATTTCGAGGCAGAACCGTGGAGGATGAAGGGCCTAGTAGTTGGAAATAGACCTGTGATACTCGATAAGAGGATTACCTCTGTATGCTATTATTGGGAGCACCCGGTATTTGGTGGCACACCCGAAACGGATGGAGTGCCTAGAAGTTAGCAGCAGACCTGGGGTACTCGACATGAGGAGTATCTCAGCAGTCCATGGTTAGTGAGAAGTGCCTCGGTGTCGCGACATGCCCACTGTACTCGACAGAGGAGAAGTTATCCAGTAGCCGTGGTTTTGATAATGAAAATCTTGGTTTGAGGTTAGTCAATGACTTTTGTGTTTATCTCTTTATTGAGATTGGTTACTTGATAACATAGGTATAGGATTGGGCATATACCTATGTAATGGTTAGAAGTTGAAATCATACTTTATGGTTTATCCTTGTTGTATTTTTTGAGACCTTGAGGGTCTTGGGTTCCTTACTGAGTATCATTATAGTCACCCCTACACGGGCAATGCCATCACCTTATTCTGTTGGAAACAGACGATGGACCGCACTGATCAGGGCGAAGTGTATGAGGACTTGACAGTACCCAGAGGTGGACTTCACGATGAGTTGGTACCCAGAGGAGATGGATAGACATGAAGAACTGAGTAGGAAATATGTACCTACCCTTCAAGAAGGATCTGTGGTGGATGATCCAGGAGGTGCTAGAAACCTTCCTGCTGTTTTCCTTTTTAGTTGTACCTATTTTTCCATTCATTATACTTTACAGTTAGACTTGTATTTCCGGCCTCTTTATCTTCATTATACTTATTATACAGTTTTATTTAGTGTTTTCTTCTGCTTTTACTCTGGTTGTGTGTGTTTACGATTTATAAAGGCAATGTCTTCCCAGTTTTATCGAATTACGCCTTTGTTGGTAGTCCACAGCCCCATGCCTATGGAAGGCAGTCTTGGGGTAGTCACGATATGGGACCTGGGGGAAGAGTTGTGACAAATTGGTGTCAGAGGAGTAAGTTCTACCGCAGATCTTAGGACTCTGATATTTCTTTTATGTGAATCCATAATGTTAAGGGTACCTAGTGTGGATTTCTGTTCAGGGAGTCCTATGTTTCTGCGGAGGCCGACGTATCCGTACACCATGACCCTGACTATTGATTTCCGACTTAGTTCACAAAAACACTAATGGTGTGTGTATTTTCAAAATGTTTTCTTTAAGTCATCTCAAACTAGGTCAGCTCACCAAGTATAGTCTTTTGACCATGTCACATCGGTTCTTTTAGGATGACTCCCTACATATGACCAACTACAACCTCGAGAGTTGTATTTACTAATAGCCCACCAAGAGACGAGGCCTCAGTACAATGCCCTCTTCTAGTTGAGGCACTAACGTAGGAACTAGCAGTACTAATTCCCTTTGGGTCACTAATTCCACCAGCCCCAGCAGCAGAGAGTGCATGCCTCTTGATCATGTAATAGGAGTTACAGTGCCAGATGCCACCCTAGTTTAGGGGAGAGACAGACACGCAGGCAAATAGGGATTGGCTGGAGGCTGTGGTGAGAGTCTTCAGATTGGTAGGGACACCAGCTGATTTCATGGTGATCATTTCTGCCACCCACATTTAGGTAGCAACAGGTAGATGGTGGGGCCTGATGCTCCAGATGCCTGATGAGGTGACACATCTATGTGAAGAATTCGTGGGCCTGTTCTGGTCGGAGTTTTAAGCAGCCACCCTTCGAGTGGTGCAGATAAAAGAGTTAATCCATATGTAGTAGGGAAGCCTGAGTGTAGCTCAGTACTCGGTGAGGTTCACTGACCTCTTACGCTACTCCATTGATATGGTATGAGACCAATTCTTTAGGGCTTGGACTTTGAGCAGGGACTCAGGAAAGAGATCAGAACATCATTTATCTCCCACAGAATCCCGACGCAGATGGGGGTGTTGGAGAGAGCCCTCCTAGTAGAGAGTTTCCTTGTTGAGCAGTCTCCAGTAGCGAGACCCACCACTAGTCGACTTGTAGTGGATTATTCTGTAGCTGGTAGTAGATAGATGATGCAGAGGTCCAAGAGGACTAGACCCACAGGTGGTCGACTACACGACTCATGATCGGTTGTGCGAGGTACCCAGAGTGAAGACAAATCCATACATGCCAAGAGCGTGCATTGTTACTCCTACGGTGGGCCTGGTCACATGGCTTGTGATGGTCCATCCCGCCATACTGATGATCAGCAGAAAGTTGAGGGACCATCCAGGTAGAGGCAGAGGTTCGATCGAGTCGAATCGGTCATGCAGGCGAATGTTGTAGAGGAGCTGGCTGTGCATCTGGCGGTGGATGGCGTTACAAGGTGCTACCGCCACCACCACAAGGAGGTCCACCCCGACCACATGGATAAGGTGGACAGGGCAGAGCACAACTTCAAGTAGTTGGGGCCTATGATCATAGCATTTCATAGATGATACATGGTATGATCTATGTCTACTCCACCTTAGCTATAGTTCTTATAGACACAAGTTCCAGTCACTTTTTCATTGCCACTGCCCTCGTTCAGAGCTCGATGATTTTGACGGAGCCATTGGCTCGATCCTTATGGCTATAGTCTCTTATGAGAGTAGACTCGATGATTACGCACTTGTTCCGATAGTGTGAGCTTACTCTAGGAGGTGAGATATTTAGTTGAGATCTCCTCGTAGCAGCGTCGAGGCCTTACGATGACATCATGGGAATTGAATGGTTATCTAAAGTCCATGCTCAGATCGACTATATGAGGCGAAACGTGTGGTGTGTCCACAAAGATGGGACTAAGTTCACCTTCACCAGCGAGAAGGGAACCTTTGCAGCACAAGACAGACATACTCAGAGGAGGGTGCAGCCAATTACTCACCAGTTGTCTTGCCTTACCCTCATAGAAGATGATGTAGAGAGTTCGGCATATCCTATAGTGGTGGACCAGTACTCGAATTTTTTACTTAATGATGTTCCAGGACAACATCCTCACCGAGAGGTGGATATCTACATTGAATTGTACCCCGGGATGACAACGATATCTACTTAAGCGTATCGGATGGCTTCTGTGGAGCTTCGTGAGCTGCAGGTGCAGTTGGAGGACTTGCAGGGGAAGGGATACATCTGGCCCAGTATTTCTCCTTGGGCAGCCCAGATTCAGTTCACCAAGAAGGCGGATGGGATCATGAGGATCATTATAGACTACCACCGCCTAAACCAGGTGACCGTGAAGAACAAGTACCCACTCTTGAGGATTGATGAAGTTTATTCTCATCTCAATGGAGCCCGATGGTTCTCGAAGATAGACCTCAGATCAGGCTATCACCAGCTCATAGTTCGAGATGAGGATGTGCAGAAGATGGCCTTTAGATGTTTTTACGACCACTATGAGTTCTTGGTTATGACATTCGGTGTAACCAATGCACCATCAGTGTTCATGTGTCTCATGAACAGTATCTTCTATTATTACCTAGATCACATTATTGTGGTCTTCATTGATGAAATTTCGATCTACTCATCTACTAAGGAGGAGCATGCCTACCATTTGCAGGTAGTGCGGGATAGACTTCGATAGCATCAGCTTTATGGTAAGATCTCGAAGTTCCAGTTCTGGATTCAAGAGGTTCACTTCTTGGGACACGTCATCTCAGAGGATGGAGTTGCTGTGGATCCAGTGAATATTGAGGAAGTACTTTCTTGGGAGCCACCTAGGAGTGTGACAGAGGTATGGAGTTTCTTGGACATGGCTGTATACTATCATAGATTCATTCCAGACTTTTCCAGAGGTGCAACACCACTTCCAACCTTGACGAAGAATGGGAAACCCTTCATGTGGTCGTAAAGATGCCAACAGAGCTTTCAGGAGCTGAGGCAGAGGCTGAATAGTGCCACCATCTTGAGGATTCTAGAGGAGGGTGTAGGGTATGTAGTTTACTACGGCGCATCTGGCACAGGACTTGGGTGTGTCCTGATGAAAGAGAGGGATGTGATCGTGTATGGTTCTCGGCAGTTGAGACAACATGATCCGAACTACACATCACATGACCTGGATTTACTAGCAGTGGTTTTCACCTTGAAGATGTTGCGACACTATCTGATGGGTGAACATTTTACTATATACTCTAATCATAAGTGTATTAGGTATATCTTCTCTCAGAAGAACCTTAACTTGAGATAATTATGATGGCTTGAGTTCCTCCAGGACTATGACTTTAAGATAGTCTATACTCCGGGGAAATGGAACGTTGTTGTAGATTCTCTCAGCAGGAGATCAGGAATTTAGCTGCTAGGAGAGGTGACAGAGCAGTTGGTTGCCTTACAAATATCCTTTTTGGATAGGGATGGAGAAGCCTATCTTCAGTCTCTTACAATCACTCCACCACTTCATCCGCAAGTCAAGAGTCGTAGGGTGAGGACGCTGACTGCGAGACACTACGATCTTAGATATCCACATGGTAGGCATCATGTGGATTTTCTGAAGGTGGGGAGCACATCATCCTCTTTAGAGGATGTACCATGGTACCATTTTCACTTCAGGAGGAGGTGTTGGGGGAGTTCCACACTTCCCCTCTAGCGCTACTTCCAGGTGGGTGAAGATGTACACGGATCATCGATGATAACATTGGTGGCTAGGTATGAAGAAGGAGGTAATAGAGTTTGTCTCATGATTCCTCACTTGTCAGCAAGTGAAGGCAGAGTGCCAGGTACCAGAAAGCATGGTTAAACATTTAGAGGTCCCAGGGTGGAAGATGGATGGGATATCCATGGAATTCATGACGGGTCTTCCACGTACCTCCAGGAGTCACTAATCGATTTGGGTGATCGTCAACCGACTCACCAAGTTGGCCCACTTCCTACCGATTTGGGAGCAGTGTTTAGTTGAGAGATTGGGACGCCACTATGTACAGGAGATAATGTGTTTTCATGGAGTACCTTCCTCTATTGTCCTCGACCGTGACACAAAGTTTACTTCTCGTCTATGGAAGGGGTTATAGGAAGCTTTAGGGACACAGCTTCGCTTGAGCACCGCCTTCCATCCACAGATTGATGGTCAGACCGAGAGGACCATCCAGACCATCGAGAACATGCTTCATGCTAGTGTAATCGACTTTGGTCGTAGATGGGAGGACCACATATCGTTGGTAGAGTATTCCTACAACAACAGCTATCACTCCACCATAGGGATGACACCTTTCGAGGTGTTGTGTGGTTGACCTTGCAGATCACCACAGTGCTAGACCGAACTTGGAAAGTCATCACTAGTTGGACTAGAGATGGTATGGGAAACCATATAGAAGGTGCAGATCATCAAGGAGCAGATGAAGACTGCACTAAGATGACAAATGTCGTATGCTAACAGGAGATGGAGACCTCTAGAGTTCTAGGATGGCGACTATGTCTTTCTATGGGCCTCTCCTCGATGAGGTTTGCAGAGATTTGGCCAAGGTATCAAGCTATCTACATGGTTCATAGGACCTTCACAGGTCCTCATAAGAGTAGGCGAGGTGTCTTACCACATAGCACTTACACCTCAGTTGCACCGGCTGCACGACATCTTCCACGTATCTCATCTGATTAGATACGTACACGACCCTTCCCACATCACCGACCATGGAGAGATAGACATCGATTACGGGGTGTCTTTCACAGAGGTTCCAGTGGATATTGAGGATTGACAAGAGCGGGTTGTACATGGACGGTCAATACCTCTGGTGCGCGATCGTTGGTAGCACGAGAACCTACAGGATAGCACATGAGAGTGGGAGGCTCATATGCAAGCTCAGTACCCCCTTTTGTTCATTTTGTTCGAGTCATATCTTATGGGTACGTAAAGCCCAGAGGTGGGGAGAATGTAGAGACCCAGATTTCTCATGGATTTTTTTAAATACATGAGAATATTAAAAGTCCACAGTTTCTAACGGCGCTTGATTCTGAGGCCAGGTGTGCGCGGAATCAATTTCTGAAGTTTTTTTCGGGTACTTTCTATAAACGTACGAGCGGGTTTTTATATCGTTTGAACCAGTGCTCAGAACTGAAATCCGAGGGAACCGTTTAACTCAGAGTGTCAGTGATTTCTTAGTGAGACCTTCACCGCAGTTTTTCTTTGACAAGAGTGGAAGATAGTTTTTGAAGTTATTAAATAAAATTAAATAAATATAAGACTTAACTTATTTTTATTTTATGGTGGATAAAAAAACCAAGTAGAGGTTAGTGGTGGCTGCCACTCGCACATAACCTCCTTACGGAGGATTTTATTTAGTGGGGCCCACACGAGTTTCTTAACTCTTCTAACTGCCCATTATTTTGGAACATTTCTAACCCCACGTTTATGTGGGTTAACCTCTCCACCTCCCCCCATACTTTAATGTACCAACTCTCTCACAATTAATTAAGTAAACCCTTGAAATTAATTAATTAGCACCTTTTGAACTCTTTTGAATTCCAGTTAATGATTAAATAATAGAAAAATATATTATTTCATTTGGTTGGCAATTCTTTTGGGTGGTACTTGGGAGAGAACTTCATCATCTCAATGAAGAATGCGAAGAATGCTCCGTCCACCGATGAATGATGAGCGCCGTCTTCTCCCTCTTTAACCGTAACAATTAGAGGAAACATCGCCGCCCACGAAGAATGCTGACACCATCCCCGCCTTCTTCTTTCCCAACATCCATGAAACAACACTGCCTTTTTCCGTGACTTCGTCAACGATCAATAGTCAAGCAATGTAGGGGTTATTTTACGATTGAATATTACCCTCCAACCCTATCATATGTTGTGTGCTTTGTGAATGGAATTATATCACAGTAACCAAAAGGTTTCAGAACACACGAACATAGACCAATCCTCCTCTTTTGTTGGTTCTTATTTGATGAATATTGGGGTGGTACTCGCGGTGAATGACAACGAGCCGGCCGGGAAGAATGCTGGTGGTGCAAGGGTGTCGGGTCGCCACAAGGGCATTACACTGTATTGCGGAATAGGGAAACGAGCTGCGGCCAGACGTTCTGTGGTGGTGAAAGAGGGTCCTGGTGTTGTTACACTACACTGGAAGAAAGGTCCGCAGTTAGGAGGTCCACAGTTATTTGACGGAGGCACGACACCGTCGTGCCGTGCAAAGCAGTAGTGAGCTACGGCCAGGGTGGGACATGGCAGAGGGTCACGGTGCCGTCTCGCCACACCGGTGGTGTATGACCACACCTTTAGCATACAACGAATGGGAGAGGGCGGGTGGTTATGCCGACCCCGGTTCGCGCTACAGGTGAGACTGTCAGGTCCCGCGGTTACAAGGGTCTAGCACCTTGCGCCGGGAGTTTTGGACAAAGGGGGCGTGACACCCCCCTCCCTCACGTGGCCAACAAGACCACGCAGACCTGCCACCCAGCCACACAGGATGCCACCAGGCCAAGCGGGCTTTCGGGCCGAGCTGCTGACGGGCTGGGCCGCCCCCACTGGATGGTCCGTACCTTTGGGCCAGGCCTCCCCTTTAGTCCATCCGCCCCTTCGGGCCGGGTCAGATTCATGAACCCGATCAGGTCCGTCCGACTGGGTCGGACCAGACCCGAACCCGTCAGACCCTTTTACATCTTTTCGCCAATATCTTGGGCTATGGGCATCCATTTGATGAACAGTAAATGGTGCCGATATTCATGGAATGAATCCATCTCTTTGAGAATACCCCACGGGTGTTTGGGGTATATTTGTGATATGGTTAGGATGGTTCATATGTGAAACCAATAGGGCCCCCAGGACTAAAAGGCTAATATCTTATAGACCTGGTGTCTGATTGATGTGTCGTCTGTTGCGTTGAGACACCTATGATGTGGCGGTCCTTTGAGATACTTCCATGTGAGACTTTGTGACATGTGGAGTATTGACCAGTAACTCATGAAGCATATCCTCTCGGAGATAAGAAAACAGAGTGCATAGACCTAGTAGCTGACGGACCTGACGACTGCTTGACCGATTCGACTCAGAGTGATTTGACAAGCCTAGTGGAGAGTGAAAGGTATTTGGAGGCAGACCCATGGAGGATGGAGTGCCTGGTAGTTGGAAGCAGACTCATGGTACTCGACCGGAGAAGTACCTCAATAGGATATTAGGGGGAGCTCCAGGTATTTAGTGTCAAACCACAACAGATAGAGGGCCTGGTAGTTGGTAGGAGACCTGCGGTACTCGATAGGAGAAGTACCTCAGTAGTCCAAGGATAGTGAGAAGCACCTCAGTGTCATGAAAGGCCCACTGTACTCGACAGAGGAGAAGCTCTCCAGTAGCCGTTGTTTCAATAATGAAAATCCAGGATTGAGCCGAGTCAATGACTCATGTCTTTATCTCTTGATTGTGATGGGTGATTTGATAACTTAGAAAAATGTAAGGGCATATACCTAGGTAATGATTATCTGTTGAAATCATACTTTGTGGTTTATGCTTGTTGGATTTTGTGAGACCTTGAGGGTCTCAGGGTCCCTACTTAGTATCGTTGTACTCACCCCTTCACGGTCTATGCCTGCACCTCATTGTGTTGGATGCAGATGACAGACAACGCAGACTGAGATGCAGTGTACAAGGACTGAACAATACCTGGAGATGGACATCACGAAGAGTTGGTACCTAGAGGAGATGGACAGACATGGAGCACTGAGGAGGCTATCTGTACCTTCCCTTCAGGTAGGATCCATGGTGGACGATCCAGGAGCTGCTAACACCTTCTTGCTATTTTTCTTTTTAGTTGTACCTGTTTGTTCTTTCCCTGTACTTTACTGTTGGGCTTGTATTTCCAGCCCCTTTACCTTAAGAATACTTGTTATACGGTATTTACTTAGATTTTACTTCCGCTTGTACTCTGGTTGTGTATGTTTACGATCTATAAAGTAAATACCTTCCCAATTTTAGGGAATTACGCCTTCGGTTCGAGTTGTCAGCCTTTGGCATATGAAAGGCAGGCTTGTGGTAGCCACAATTCGGGCCCCGGAGGACGAGTCATGAGAAATATAAACATAAATATTTTTCTTTTAAAATTTTAAAATCACATGAATTTTTTCAAAATGTTATATTTTTCACTCATACATATGGAATAATCATCATGGTAAAATTTGGAATAACCATCACAACTTCATATGAAATACCTTAATAATTATCTTCCAATAAGTACCTTAGAGTAGCTACCATAACTAATAATGTATTAACTATTATTTTTAATAATATGATAAACATCATAGTATATTCCAATTTTCTATTTGGAGAAACATAATTGGTTAACATTATCCCATATTTGAAATATCCTTAAGTTTGATTTCCTTACCCAATGAATTATATGTATATTATGGACCCACCCATCTATGTATTATATAAATACCACCTCTCATCATAAATAATTTAAAATAACCATTAAATTATGCATCATAAAAATATTTTTTCACAAAAATGAACATTTCCAATATAATTTCACATAGTTATAAATTTGCACATTGAAATGTAATATTTTTTTTAAAAAATATCAATTTAAAATATTAATGTAATAATAAAATTAAATATTATCCATGATGATGGAAAAATCCCCTCATGCCTTATATGTTACAAAAACATTACTTCTCTACTTTTTATGGAAAAGTAACAAAGTAACTCATTTTGAAAAAGGATTTTTTTTTCTTTCAACCCATTTTTAAAAAATATTAAAAAAATTTAAAAATTAATTTAATCATTATTAAAATAATAATATGAATCTTCATTAAAACATTTTTATAAAATTTGGATACAGAAGAAAGGGTCTTTGAAGTGAAATTTTGAATTATAATTTCATAAAGAATGCCCCCTACCAAGAGTATGAGTCATCAAATGCATTCACTATCATCCTGATTAATATAATTAGGTTAATTATTTACATTATTATGAAAACTATTACATGTTTACTCTCCATTTTATATCACTTAATACAATATTATATACAATTAATTAATCATTTAAGTTCCCATCAATCTTTTTGAAGATATAAATTTCATAAGTTCAAAATGACTTCGGTATGATGACGATGCTCAATGTGGTCATTACATCACCATATAGAGATTAATAATAATAAAATAATTATCAATTTTATACATAAATTATAACATTAAATCCAACAAGTAAATGTGGTTATGAAAAACGAACGGTGTTACAATCAAAGAGATGATTGGGCGTACGTTCACATGTGTAACATTTCCATATTTAAAAGATCATTATAGAAAAAAGGTAATAACTATTTTTTCTTCCAAAAATGAAAATTATATAAAGAATATCATATTAATTCTCTAAATATAATTATTTTTTTCATCCATGTCAAATGGTGATGAAAAACGAATCACATCAGAGGTGGTAGTCCACACATACGCAAAAAATGACATTATCATTTTTTTAGAGAATGGAAAGGTAATAAGGTAAATGATATATTATCCCCTTAGAATAATAAATATGTCATAAATAAAAAATATAAATTTTAATTCCATCATTATATTCTATCATCTAGTGATGGTGATGGAAAACTAATTACACTGGATCATGAGGTGATAGTACGTCATACACATGAAAAATGGTTTTTAGTCATTTTGAATAAATATAAGACAAATATATTTTATCCCATTAATATAAAAACACATATTTATATTAAATGTACTTTTTTTAATTTATAGTAATTGTTAATAAAAAATTTAAGGGCGCATAAAAAGTAATATACCAAAACATGCAATTAAAAACAATACATCCTTTTTGGAAAGCCTCCTTTGATTAACATCGTAATCTCTATAATGTTGTATTTTTGAAAAACAAACCTCTAAAATGAGGGGTGGTATATTATTAATTTATAGGGGTATAGATTGGATGAACCAAATAGGGTTTTTATATCTGATTTTATGAGGAGCAGTGTGTCCCTTTTATTAGAGAGGGGATGGACATTATTGGATTTCGATAAATTCTTAAATTAGTAGAAATTAATTATCAATAAGAATGGATATTATATTATTTATTTTCAACATAACATGTGAAAGGATCTAAATAATATCATAAAATCTAAATTAGTCATGTTTTTAATATTTTATTGCCATTTTCGTTTGGTTTTATCAACTTGTTAACGAAATTCAAACATACCATGACAATAACGAATTTTATCCTTTAGGGGTAAAATAGTATATATAAATGGAATAATGGCCCAAACGAGACCATGGTTGATATATTAAATGATATCTTAATAGCATAGATGAATATAATGTTTTTATGAATTTTATATCATTTTATAAAATATTATTAATTAAAATATAACTTTAATGACAATTTTTTGAACTACACCTTATTTTGATTTTTATAACATCATGTAAAACGAAAAATTCCAAAAAGAAGGTTTTATTATATATATATAACATGTAATTTTAATCTATAAAAATCATTGATCTCATTAATTTCATAAAAAATAATTTATTTTAATATTATCAATATACTTAATTTGATCATTCCATTATTTTAAATATTATTACGTCAACATTGTGTGAATATTTAAGGTAATCATTTATTCACTAAAAATTATAATAATTTACAAATTTGAAGATAAATATTTTATATTTAAAATTAATAATTATAACTAAACATATTCTCTAGTCAATCCCATGGTAAAAATATTATATATATTAAAAACAATAGTGACATTATTGACATTTCAATTAGTAAAATATTATGAATGTCATAATAAAACCCAAATTGAAAAGGAATATATTTTAATTTTTTCATGAATATGGATAACTTCTAAAAATAATATTAAATTTTGGTAAATGTTAGGGTCATTTTATAGTCTTTATAATATAATTTTTAACCCGTAATTACTTGATTTACCCTTTACCATTGAAACAGAATTTACTAATGTTACGAGTAATATTTACAAAAAATGGAATATTAACTAAATTTAGAACTCCTTATTCAAAATATGGAATCTATTTTTCAAAATTCAACTTACAGAAGTGGAATAATTTAATTAAAATTAACCAGGAAAAATACAAGAAAAAGAGTTATTCAGAAAATTTAACCTTTTATGTATAAAATGTTTTTTTTACTAAATTCATTTATAAAATTCATTTAATAAACCATAATTGGATTATTAATAATCAAATGGAAGTAATTAAAATTAACCAATAATAAAATATTTAATTTTATATTTTAAATATATTAAATGGAAATACATTTCCAAATTTAGTAATTTTCAATATCTATTAAAAACAAAAATATTCACAAAATTCTCAAAAATTAATCACAGGATAATATCTAGATGAAAAATTATAAAATTAAATTATTTTTTTCAAATAAATTTTCTAAAAAATCATGAAATTAATTATTATATTCACTAAGGGAAATAATGAAAAATCATTTTTTAGTTAATTTTTTTTAAATAATAAATTTACATTTCTAAATATCATGTTATTATTTAAAAAAAATTAATTAATACATGATAAATGTGATAGAAAATTGTATACTTCATAACGTGGTTAATACTAATCATTCCTTCTTATTTAATAGTTATGTTATAATGGTAACATTTAAATAATAAAATTCCATTGTTCTTTTAAGCATGGTGTTGCTTATCTAATATTCTATCAAACATAGAATTTTATTTTAAAATATTAGTATATTACATTATCTCTAGTTACAAAATTCTATCCTTAAAATTATAACTTGGTCATATTAACTAGGCTTTTTTATTATCAAAATACCTTTGTGGAAGCCCCACATTTTAAAAAGGGTAAATAAAACTAACACCTTAAAAGGGAGAAAGGGAAGTACAAAGGTCATATGGAATTATAAATATAGTATTTTAGTGTTGGAAAATGTTGGTGTGAATTTAAAAAATCAATATAGAAGAGATAAATAACTATGAATAATAGATAGATAGTAATAGAAAATATTCTCATGAGAATATTAACTATCACAAAACCATGAATCAATAATGGGTTAAAAGGACATTTATTTCATGTGAGAAATGTACATGGATAATATTTTTAATTTGAAAATAACATTTATAAAGATAATTAATTATTTTACTATATATATTTATAACATAATTATGTATTGTTACTTGATAATAATAATTTCAACCATTAATCAATTCCCACTAAAATCACATATTTTCCTTGAATGATGATTATTCCTGATGAATTTTCCATGATTAAATAACTATAATCGAATTCTATAGATCACAGAATCTAGAAAATAATAACCCCATATTCATCTAATCATTATAAAATAACCACAACCAAAATTCTTATATGATTATAATATGATTCCCAAAATGAAAAATCCTTCCAAAAAGAGAAAAATAATTTAATCTAAAAAATTCAATAATAATACACAAAATTAAAATTGAATCATTCGATAAATAATTAACATTTATATTATAATAAAATATTCCACACTAATATTTAAAATAAAAAATTATAATGATTTATCTAATAATCTTCTATTAAAAATTTAGTATATGTCTCCAACAAACATTAATCACTCTTAGCTTCTTATACAAAAAATGTAATTTCCCTAAAAACATAATAACCAAGATAAAATAATCATTTAAATAAATAAACCGAATCAATATATATTCACCAAAAAATCATTTATTCTTATAGATGATAATTCATCATTTATTTCAAAAAAGAAATCTCATATCATTCTATTTACCTTGATCCGATAATTCTCAAAAAAAAATATAGCAACCATCTTTTGAAATCAAATTAAAAATTTAATAAATGAATCAGTTTAAAATACAATGGTTTTCTATATGATAAAATTGATGTTTAAAAATTAAAATTTTCCATTATCAATCAGAACAATTTAATAATGTAAAAAATCTCATACTAACCAAGCATCACGTAGGCTAGTTGTGGGTGATGCACCTTTATCATTAATCGGTTTTGGGTTAAATCATTTTAACATTGTATGATATAGTGGTTTTTCTCCTAAGATTTGGAAGTAATGTTTTTTTTAAATATATTATTATAATTCATACACCATTTTAGAAATTTATTGATGTCCTAAAAATTAATAATATTATATTTTTCATTAAATAAATGTTTTGACATCAAAGGTTATCTCACACCTTTCATTTTCATCTCTAATACCCATAACTACCTACAAATAAAAAATCATATAAAACCTAAATGGTACATATATATATCACTAGTAAATAATTTATACCTTAGCTTCTAACATTCATGTCTTATTGTATGCTATTGATATCTCCTTTATCTTTTAATATGAAGTCCATATCCATAGAAAATAAATAGTCATGTCTATGGCAGTGTTTACATTGATGAATGAGATTGTTAAATTGAGATTTTTAAATTATATAAAAGTGAATCCATTAGAGAAAGAATATTTTGAAAACTGAAAATGTATTGGATAGATCATATAGTTTCTTGAAGGCGATATGGATGTTCAAAATGATTTAAAATTCATTTTTAAATTTTTTTC
The DNA here is from genome assembly GCA_963277665.1 of Viscum album. Taxonomy (NCBI): domain Eukaryota; kingdom Viridiplantae; phylum Streptophyta; class Magnoliopsida; order Santalales; family Viscaceae; genus Viscum; species Viscum album. The sequence goes on from OY728152.1 coordinate 1,889,725,071, forward strand.
CATGATAGTATTGAATAAATCATTTGGTACAGATAAGAAGGTATGGTGAGATAATTTCCATTAAAACATGATTATAAGTATTTTAATTCTAGAAAATAACATTAGATGAATTATTTAAGGTTAAAATGAAAACTTTCCTTTCAAATCTAATATCCTTAAAAAACCAAAATATATTAACCTTCAAATCAATCATATATAAGTGAAAAACCCTTAAAAATAAATTCCCTAAAAATTAAATTAATCTTCTCAAAATATATTTCTTCTATCCAAAAAAGGTGTTTATAAGACACTGATATTATAATCAACCACAAACATGTAAACGCATTGTGTCATCCATAACACATAAGACAACCACAGATAAAAAACATCATAATCTCTAATATTGTATAATCATTTATTTGATATAAACTATAGGGAAATAGATATGAATATTTTATAATATAGTGTCTTTAGACAATAATTCACTTCCTATCATTCTTAAACAACTTTTATGTTTAGTGTTTTATAGAATTTGGTCAGAATTTTTACATTAAAAAACCATAAATTACAAGGTGGACACTTCTACTATGTATCCATTTTTACCTTAATATAAAACCATTAAAATAAAACATGTTATATTTTTGTGAAAAATCATCCTTACATTCATATTGGATTCTTAATTTATATTTCCTATCCTTAAAACTTTAAAAATATACATTTTAGAAATGCATGATGTTCCAAAAAATATCTGTAAGGGACATAAAATTAAGAAATAAACTATTATTTCATGAGTACATATTCAAATTTTCATCTTTCAAAAATAAAACTTTGTCTCAAAACAACCCCTTTTCTTAACAGAAAAATATGCTTCTGTACCTGTCACCACTAATAAAGAATTTCATTAGAAAAACATGAGGAAAAAAACTCTTAATGGTTTCAATGTAAATTAAAAAATCAAATGAAAACATTTTCACAAAGATATTTTTTTTAAAATTACATTTGGAATGACCCCATAGTTAAATTTGGAGTAATCCACAAAAATACTCATGGAATACCTTCATGTTTAAATTTTGATAATTATCTTAGAGTAACCAGGAAAACTACTCATGGATTAACCATCAAAGTCAATCTTAGAATAACTACTGATGTATATTTCTTTTATTTGTCAGGGGAAACCATATCAGTTAAATCTATCCCATATATAGACAAATCATATAGTCAAATTCCATACCCAATTAATTTTAGTAATATCTCATTACCAATGATATATTTTATATAATGGATCCACCCATCATCTTAAACAATTTACATGATCCATAAAATCATACATCATAAAAACATTTTTTTAAGGAAAATAATATTTAATTTTAACATCAAATATTTAAAAATATATGCAGTTGTAAAGGAAAAAAATTATATTTGGAAATTTAATTGAAAAAATGAAAAGGATTAATCAGAGAAATTATTAGTCATGACACAATGGAAATATTTTCAGTACGGATAAGATAAAAAACATTCCTTCCATAATTTTATTGGAAAAGTCATAAAGTTATTCATTTGGAAAATGAAAAAAATACTCCTTTCAAATGGTTTTGTAATAAAAATAACACTGTTAAATTAAATTTAAAATCTAATGTGATAATAATAAATTATATCTTCTATTTTTTTCGAAAATATTCATATTAAAGAAAAAATATTTGAATGGTGAAATTTAGAAGATAATTTTTTAAAAATGCCCCTACCTTCTATATGACTAATCATGTATGATATTTATCGTCCTAAATAATAAATTTAAGTTCATTATTTTTAATCGTAACAATCTTTTTGATGATAATTGTATACTTTGTATCACTTGTTACCATGTTTTATATAGTTAATTAATCATTTAGTTTAATGTTAGATGTTTTTATGATGCTTGGTTCGTAAGTCCAAAATAACTTATATATGATGGATATGGTCAAAGGGTTAATTTATACACCATGGATATAATAATAATATTGAAATAATTATCACTTTTATATATAAATTAATCCTTTAAATATAAATATTAAATATTTTTATGAGAAATGAATGATGTTACAATCATGGAGATGGTAGGTCATATGTATGCATGATTACATTTTCCATTTTCAAATACCATTATGTAAAGATGGTAAATATTATTTTATCATTAATTAATGATCATAATATCATATTAAATCTTTAAATATAATTACTTATTTTATTCATGTGAGGTGATGAAGAAAAAATAATTGTATCGCTTTTTGGAGGTTGTAGACCACTTATAATATCTAATGGATTTATCATTTTTCGGTGGATGAAATGGAAAGAAAGTGTATGATATATTATGTTTTGATAATAATAAATATTGCAAGAATATAATATATAAATATTAATTCCTTAATTATAATGTATAAATGGGATACAGTGATGGAAAACAAATTATATCAATTCAAGAGGCGGTAGTCCGTCGTAAACATAAATAATTGTTTTATTTCCCTTTTGATAGAATAGAAGGTAGATATAGGTTGTGAAATTAAGATAAAAACACATATTTATATTTAAAATATTGGTGTTATTATATATAAATTTTTAAGTAAAATTTAGTTGATGTGGAAAAAGAAATAAAACTAAAACTTATGGTTAAAAACAATATCAGTTCTTTAGAAAGTCTCCTATGATGAAAACCATAAGCACTCTAAAGTTGATGTGATACCTAAACAAATACATATAGAATGAGGGTATAGATTCTAGATGGTTATTTGGGCTGGTAATGTCTAATCATTTGTTTTTATGTTTGCAATATTGAGAATAAGAGGTTCTCCTGGATAAAAGATTATAAGGGAACTTTTAGAATTTTTTTCAAAATATTTAATTAATATAAATTATTTTTCAATTAAAAATTGATCCAACAAGATTTATTTAGAATATATAATGATTATGGATCAAAAAATATCATTAAATGATAATATATAAGTTTAAAATATGTTATTCCTTATATTTACTTTTTAACCTCTCATTACCACTTTTACACTTAACGTGACAAGAATGTTTTTTACACTATGAGGGTCAATATAGTTACTATAAGTTTTCATAATTTCTATAAATGGAAAATTTATTATATAATAAATCATATAATGATCCCTTGTACAATTTTACTAATTTTATAAATTTCATATCATTTTCTGATATTTTATTTATTATAATATATCGTTGATACATATTTTTTAAAAACATTCATTGAATTGAATTTAAAGACATCAATAAAATAGGTAATATTTAAAAATAATATTCTATTATATCCCAAAAATATTATTTTAATATATAAAATTCTTGTATCACATTAATTATCTCAGATAATATTTCATTTAATATTATTAATATAATTTATTTGATTTTTCAATTAATTTAATTATTAAAACTTCAATATTGTTTAAATATTAATGGTTGTTATTTCTATACTAAAAATTAAAAATAAATAAGCATGACAAATATAAATATTTTATATTTAAAAAAATATTTAAAACTAGACATATCCTTTTTTAGTCTGATGTTAAAAATATTATATTTATTTAAAAAAAAAGTGATATCTCTGAATATTCATTAAATAAAATAATATAATGATTATAATTACCCAAAATGGAAAAAGGTAATATATTTTACCTTGGGATAAATATGGACTATTTATACTATTAATGTAAAATTTAATCAGGTTTTAGATTCATTTTACAGTACGTATCATATAATTTTAACCATAAATTACGCAATTTTTCTTTTATCTTGGAAACATAAATTACTAAGGATACAATTCAAATTGACCCAAAATAAATTGATCATATTTACAAATTTTTTACCTCATTATAACAAATAACGAATCCATTTTTTATAATTCAAAAAAAATAATTTTTCAAATTTAATTTAAATCAAATAAGAAAAACCCAATGAAAGATAATTTAAAAAAACAATCTTTTTTTATGTATATGATTTTTTTACTAAATTCATGTTTAAAATTATTTTTGAAAAGTAATTTCATTATTCCTTATAAACTGTATTTTAAATTTTTTTAAAGATAATCAATAAAATTATTTAATTTTATCAATACATTAAAATAAAATATATTAAAAAATCTATATTTATCAATATTCATTGAAAAGGCAATCTTTTCAGAAAATTCTAAAAAAAATTTCATAGGATAATATTGGAATTATGAAATCAAAAATTAATTTCATTTTTTCAAGTATGTTTTCCCAAATTTCTAGAAATTAGTTATAATATCCACTCATAAAAAGAATGAAAAACTATTTTTTGATATTAATATATTTTTGAAAATTAAATTACTTTACTAAAAATAATGTTATTATTTGAAAAGATTTAATTAACACTATATATTCGTGTTGGACCTTTATATGTTTCAAATTTTGGTTAATACTATCCATCACCACTAATTTAATATCTAGTTTATTTGGACTTGTTTAAATAATAATATTTCATTGTTTGTTTAAGATCGATATTGTGTATCTTATATGCTACTGAACATTGTCTTTTATTTTAAAATATCATAATATTATAATTTATGTTTGTGTTTGTTATATGATTTCTCCATCAATTCATTAGTATGTTTTTTTCATATTTGGACAAGAGATATTGCGAATGATACAACTATGTATACTTGTAATGACACCCCACATATATACAAACTGTTTCTCTTTATTCTAGGAGGACTATAGGGATATAATTCAGCCTTATTGGCTTATAAATTGGTTATATTATTGTGTCAAGACCCCATGGTTTCTTTTTTGTATTAATTTGTAAATTGTATATATATTTTTAACATTATACATGCAATGTGGTATATTTTTTAGATTTATTTTTTTAACATGGAGACAGGGGATTACTCCTGAAAAAGAGGCCCAAATTAATGAGGACATGGGGCTTACTCCTAAAAAGGATGCACAAATTAATGAGGACGTGGACTGGGGATTACTCCTAAAAAGGAGGCCCAAATTTATGAGAATTTGGACTTGGGATTACTCCTGAAAAGGAGGCCTAGGTTAATGATTCTCTCATATTTAAAGGATGTGGTTGAATGAATGAACTCTCTAACTTTAGTGATGTTAATATGTGTAAATCACTAGGTTTTGAGAGATGTTCTGTGGAATTCATTTCAGATAAGGAATTCAATCAATAAAATATGCCATAAGTGGCTTTGAAGAGTGTCTTGAAGACTGAATCGTGAATAGGAGAAGTGGAATGGCATAAGAGAGGTGAAATAGGCAGGAGAGGCACCCAAAAAGATTGGGGCACGCAAGTCCAAGTGGGCACGCAGGTACTGCGTGGGCGCGCAAGTCTTGGTCGCGCAAGTATACATGTGCGACACCTATATAAATGGGTGATGGCTAACCAGTAAGGTGATACTTGGGTGATCCTTGACCAAAGCCTTTGAAATTATCTCGAGGTACTTCTAGAAGAGTGGCGCACAAGTTTCAATGAGTATGTAAGGAGGCGCACAAGTGTGTTCATTTCCCTTTAAGGGTAAAACACTTAGGTGAAAAAGTTTTAGTGAATTATAACACGTATACCATATTCCTCTTGTTTAGACCTTTCGTTATAGGTATAGAATTACCATATAAGTGTTCGGAAGACCTGAAGAAGAGACTTGGGCGTTCAGAGCTCTGTATGTGAATTCTGGAAAAAAATCCTCCCTCAATGGGGGGCCCACCGGGTGTATTTATAGGTTGGAGAAGACCCTGGGCAGTTTTCGAAGAGTGCGTGCAAGTCACTTGCGAGACCATTAGGCTGCGCGCAAGTGTACTTGCACAACAGTAATGGAACTTGCGCAACCCATGGTCCTTTGACTCCTTTTTAATTCCTTTGTCAATTTTTGATGTTGTCTTCAATGGATGAATCAATTTATGATACGTCATTTCACTTTCCATTCCTTTAAACAATGTGACGAAAAGGAGCATCAACAAAATTCCCCCCTCAGAGTTGGATCCGAATGAATAAGGATGTGACTCTGAGGAAAAGAAGAAAACCAAAGGGAAAGAGGCGCACAGGTGTTCACCGTGCCACTGTCATCGCGTAGGTGCGAGTCATGCAGGGCTAGAGCGCGCTGGATGTAGGCACATAGGAGGGCAGCCGTGCCTATATATATGCACTCATTTTTCGTGCATTGCACAGAACATCATATTTTTGAGCTCTCGCTGCGCAAGTCATCTCCGCCGCGCAAGTTGCTCTATTTTCCGCTTTTCCATTACTGTCACGCTGCTGTCAAAGTATCTGGACCAGCGTGGTGATACTTGTGTGCCAAATACTTTAACAACACCTTATACTTGCATGACACATCCACACTTTTGCGCCAAGTTTATACTTCCACGCCTTAATGACATAACCATTTTTTTCGAAATCCTTCACAAATTTTATGAAAAAAAATCAACGTACTTAAGAGTTAATTATTTATCTTTTGTGCAAAATCAATGGCTCCCAAGAGAATCGGTATAGCTGATGAACTAGAAAGAGAGAAACATGATGATATGATGAGTATCATTGGCCATGATTATTATACCGTCTATTACATCACTCTCCCAGATTTGGCTAAGTATTTGATGAAGTATCATTGCGACTTCACCAAAGCATTTATTTGCCTTTGTATGGATATGGTCATCTATGATAAGTTACTATTCCAGAAGCAAAGAACTATCTCCATTTTCATGGTTTCAGAATTACACCAACTTTGCATCAGCAAATATCTCATGTGGAGGATGATTTATAAAATGCTGGAACAGTGGATAAGGCCCATATGATGCATCACAGCCCTTGTATGCCAGATCTGAAACCTCATAAGCCCAAGCTCCAACCACATTGTCATCCCTCAATCTTCTGAAATTCTTTGATGGATCAATCCAAAGACTGGAAGAAAATTTGGAACTTCCATCCTGGGGGAGGTGTGAAGCCAACTTGGATGTGGGCATAATGGGTGTGAAAAACCTGTACAGAGTTTGTCGAGTATTTGAAAGGAGTCGCGATATACGAAGTTGTCTCGGTTGAGAAAACATATGTTTACAGAAATGATAACTTAGTGCCTGAGATACTTAGCCACTACAGGCCAGAAACCAATTCATTCCATCTGAATCATGGAGAAGTAGGCATCAGTCTATGGGATGTTCACAGGATCTCAGGGGCTCCAATTTTGGGCGACATGTATGATGAATTCATTCCTCCCAAGGAGAATTGGAATTATTCAGAGAAGAGACTGCTTAGGCTCGGGAATTATTTAAAATCTTCCACAGGATTAAGAGTTTAGATACCACCTTAACTTATTCTAGAAAGGATATTCATCCGGAGGAGTTGATGAATATATTTCTTATTTAGAAGAAAGAGAAGGAGACAAAGGAGAAGGAGCCAAAGGAGAAAGGATCCAAGAAAAATAAATCCAAGGATAAGAGGCCCACCCGTCCTACCACCTGCCCAAAAACTGAGAAGAGAGGTTATCCTGGAACATTTTGGAAAACTCTAGAAGGAGGAGAGTTTGAGAAATAGGGAAATTAGGTGAATCATAGGATCCCAAAGAAGACTCATCTGGAAGGATTTTTGGATTTTTGGCTCAGCATTTATCTCTTTCCAGTCAGGGACTCAATGGGAGGCGTCAGGCCAGGGACCATCGTTATTGCAGAAAACATGGATGAGGGAAAAATGGTTGGGTTGGCTACCCCCATTTTAGCAAATATTCACAAGAGTTTACTTCATGTCTTTATGGGTAAATATACTTTGATAATAGTGGGACCATTCCATGTTTTATATGGATGGATCACAACTCACTTCAGGACTTATAATGTACAGAATGGAGTACAAATTCCTGGATGTTCATTCAGGCCATCCGCTCAAGCATTCTATGGAATTTCTCCATTAGATCTTAATGCCTATGACATGAAAGTGAGGCTGAGAATGTTTAAGGAATTCAACTTCTTTCACTATGGAAATACCCCAACCGAGAGGTTTTTTGATGATGGAACAACCCACTTGGATTTGAGGGCATACATCATGGATTGCAAAGATGGTGTGCTAGTTTCTAGGATTGACAAAGTAATTATATGCGAGGCCTATGCTGCATATAGATTTTCATGTCAATTCAAGTGTCTGCAACAGATTGTTGTATCTCCCCCAATAAAAGTTAGGTTAGAGAAACAACTGATGGTTGCTCCGCAACTATGGCTGCTGACGTCAAGGGAGAAGACTAGGGCGGTATTTTATCTACCAGTTGAAAGGGCGGCACACAACTTCACTACATGGTATGTCGAGCACTAGATAGAATCATACCCTAAAGGGGTGCTGAATCACCCAGTTTATCAGGTGGGGAAAATGAAGAGGACTTTTGAGAAAGAAACCCTTCTCATGAAGGTGATGCTTCCCCACCTGAAGCTGATTCGCAAGATTCCTCCTCTAGGACTGGTTCACCGGATTCCCATGATGGGGATGATGAGGCACAACAAGTGGAAAAGTGGCCTCATGCCCGATATAATCCTCGAGTCATAATCAAAAGACCTACTCCATCAACTCCTAGTGAGTTACTTCATTGTGGTAATTTAATCACCATCACCTTATGAAGGAATATGTATTATTTTCCTAATCTCTATCTGAAGTTGAAGGAGCTGGGATGAAATGGATGTCGAAGATTGTAGGACCTTATTTACAGCCGTCTTGTACATGCACTAAATATCTACGACAAGAGGCTGTCCAGATATGGAAGAGTTTATACTATGGTATTGAAACTACCTGGCTGGATTTATGTGAGGGGCTACATCTCCCTGGAATCGGGAATCTTATGGATTCTACCAATATTAATTTCAAAGATAGCCACGATGAAGTGCGATCTTACATCAGAGAGCTTGAAATGCTCATATATTCCACCGATGATTCCATTCCTGTCACCGAGCGGGTGAAGGAAATGATAGGTCATGGCTACATTAAGGGGACTGATGAAGAGTGGCATGATTACGTGGCCCCTAAAGATGTATGTTTTCTTTCCTTATTTTCTTCGCAACATGGTTTCATTCGAATCTTCGTTACTCAAGGAATTTATTTTCTTCATCTTACAGCTTGTAAGGAAAGGAACTATTGATGTTCCTTCACCACAGTATAGCCCTGGTGGTACTGCCATTGGGGTTGCTGCTGAATCTCCTCGCGAGTCGGGTGGGATATCTCCCGGCCAGCAGGCCATGGATGAGGAGTTGGCAATGGCTTTCCATTATCCAATTCATGTACCTATAATAGAGACTGATGATACTACCAAAACTCAAAGGAAGCAAAAGAAAATAAGGAGTAAGTCCACAGAAAAATGCTTCATCAGTTGTGGTAAGTCCTCTGGATAATCATGAGTCGTAAATCATGAAAAAGATTGCTCAATTTCCTTGGGATTGTAGGGGCTTTGTCAATTTCCCCTCTGAGGGAAAGTACTGATCCTCCTCTAAGGACCATGAGGGTGCTATGGAATAATCGCAAATTCAGACTGACTTGGATACTCCTAGAAAAGTGTGAGTATCTGTTCCCAGTATCCCTCCTTCTACTGTTGCAAGAAGAGAAGAACCCCCTTCTCGTAAGTTAACAATGCTTCATAAAATGTTTAATGAAACATCTACTGACTTACATTCTGTGATACATCTGGTTCAACCCCTACATTGGAGCTTTTGGCAGCTATTGCAACTGAAGTCGTGATTTTATCTAAAGATGTTGGCTAGGGTCAGGTACTGCATGATGAGGGTCGCCAAGAAGACACATCAAATGCTCCCACTGGTGAGACTAAGAAGGATTCAGAGATGACATTAGATGAAATGATGGAACTTGGCGCATCGTTCGATGATTTTATAAATCATGTTAAATTACCATGTAATTTAGAAGATTATGGACTTGAGTGTTATCCTTCATCCTATTAAGAATCTTCATATTAAGAATAATTTCTTATTACATGTTTAATGATGATTGGTTCAAAAGTGAAGTTTTGTCTGAGCAAGATAATGTACTACCCATGCATGAAGGGGGTACAGAAAACCATACCATTGGAAATACATTAACACAAGTGGAGCTGAACATAGTAGAGCTTCCTCAAAATCATCCTGAAAATCATGCTGAAGCTAAGAAAGATGGGGAGGAGCCTTCTCAGGTTTCTGATCTACCGTTGGGTAAGGAATAACAATATTCGTGATTGTACTTAATTTGCGAGACAACCGATTCTTTTGTTATCCTTTGAAACAAACCAAAGCTTTCAATTAATTATGTAGGGCCATCAATTGCAGTGACTAGATCTGGAGGTGCGGCCTCAGGCTCCACCCCAATGGGAATTGAATGTGAGGAAGATTAGGTCAGGGAGGAAGAAGCCGAACATGGAACTTTCCTATGTGCATTAATCCCATATTATACTCCCCCTGTGATAGTGACGCTGAATTGGACCCAGATGTTCAAAAGTCATTCCAATTTTTACGATGCAAGGCATGTCATAACATATGGAAAATCATATCTGAAGTGCCTCTAGATGAGTTTCCATCGAAGATTCCCTGGCTGTCATCCCTATTTGTCAAATAGGGAATTGGCGGTTTTGAATATTAATAGATCAATGCCGCGGTGAAAGAGGTCATTTTGATGAGGGAGCAGGAGCAAAAATTTCGTGAAGATCTAACGAGGGTGAAACTCTAAGCCAATATTATTGAATCTGAGACTACAGTATCCCAAGATGAGGCTGATTATGCTGCCAAGATGATGGATCTAAAGAATAAGATCAAAGATAAAGTCGTCCAGCAGATGCACCATCAGTAACAGTTAGATGTTGTTACTGGGGAACTTGATCAACTCAATATTTCACTGGAGGGAGCTCAAACGAATGGTATGAAAGCCATTGCAGATGCCAAGAAAGCACTCCATCAGGCTAAAAAGATTGAAGTTGGTCATGTTCATGAGCTTCAAGTAGTTGCTGATGATGCTCGGGATGTTGTTCATCAAGCGGAGACTTATGTTGACAACCTCTTGTAATTTCCTGGAAAAGAGAAGATACTCCAATATGTGGATTTCCTTCTAATATCTTGTACACCAAATGAAAAACTTTTTCATCTATGATCATTTGTGCATGTATTTCCTTTGCTACCTGCTTTAGATTCTTACCTAAGCCAATGGGCCTAGTAATCATAGTTTGATTTTTACTAGGATTATTATAAATAACCCTACAATCCTTGAATCTTTTAATTTCTCAATATTACGTAAATCATACCAAATGTACGTTTAGTGAGCTGGAACTTGACTTTTATTCATATTTCACTTTCCTTTTGTGGGAAGTTTAATGTCATGAACATCAGATATAAAAAAGGATAATGTTTAGGGTCGAAATAGCTTTGACCAAATGGATTATAAATTGACTCAATTCCTTGATAATTTGTTGGAAAACAAATTACCACACTCAAGTATGATGGAAAGTAAAATAATGTAAATGACGACTTCATAAATTTTGAATCTGAGGAATGATATGAAAAAGGAATAAAATGAATTAGAAGAAGTATTTCCCAATAATGAAGTTAACATTATTTAAAAAATCCATTAGGGGGTTGAATTATGCAGGGCCATTTAAGGGAATTGGCTGCATAGTCAAAAAATAGCATCTATTGGCTGACAAGTCCGTTATGTAGACTACTTATGCAAGGCCACCTAAGGGAACGTGCTGCGTAGTCAGGAAAAATAACTATCTGAAAGTTACATTCCTTCTACTAAAAATCCAGTGGATGTTTATGGAGATTCAAATTTTCTAAAGCATAGAGTTTGTTGTATGAAGAGAGGTACTTGAATATAAAGAATATATTTCCAAACAAGATTGTTTAAGAATTGGATGAATGTCACTCCTACGAAGGTCTGACACAAACATAGGGAAGGGAAAATATAAACCATAGACTTGAATATTTTCAGATCATGAAAAATAATATGTGACAAATATGTAAAGAATGGTTATTTTTGCGGATCCCTACATATTGTCTTTTAAGATAACTAAGGACAAAAAAGTTTTTTGGCCTAAGAATGAAGTTACCATTATTTGAAAAACCCGTTAGGGGTTGAATTATGCATGTACACCTAGGGGAATTGGCTGCATAGTCAAATAATAGCATCTTTTGGCTGACAGGTCTTTTATGTAGACTGTTTGTGCAAGGACACCAAAGGGCATGTGTTGCATAGTCAGGCAAAAGAATTCTCAGAATTTGGACATTTTGTTATTAGAGGTCAGGAAAAAAGGGTTATGAAGATCTATAAGTATTTAAGGTTAGGATCATGACACATAAAAATGGGTATTGTTCAATGTATTTAAAGATACATAGATCAATTCTAACCATAATCATGTTGTGGCTGGTTCCTGAATTGAAATGTTGGACATCACTACGTATCCCATAATGATGGGAATCAAGTTATATGTAGTTCTTGAAATACATTTTAACATCATGTGGGACGAATGTATGGGATATCTTAGTTTAGGGTCATAGTGCTCGGACCATTATAAGAAAAACACAGTGTGTGTTTTCATGGGGACTTTTCAGCCAAGGGACTGGAAGTGGAATTTGGGGATAGGCCCAAATGACTTGGGGATGGATTCAAGGGACACTAAAATGTTCCTACGTATCCCATAAGGATGGGAATCAAGCCCACATAGTTTTAGAGATACCATCTATACAGATTTAGTTCGTACATGTGAAGGGTGAAAGGGGACTTTAGTGCAATGATGGTTTAACCCAAGATAAAAGGTTTAGGTATTTCCATGTATGTACATAGTCATTTTAATATAACATGATTGAAAATCAATGTAAATAATGATTCCCTCTCAGGTGAGGGTATCAAAGAATATTGTATTTTATTGTCATACCGGAAATTGTGTTGTACAGTTTAACGTTGTATAGTAAGGACAAAGGTGAACGAATGTAATGATATTGATTCTGGGAGCGGTTTCATTAATCAACATCATATGAGATGGAGGTGAACCGATGAGAAGAGATTGGTTTTGGGGTTGAACCTTGGTATGTTTCCTACGTACCCAGCCTAGAAAGCGAGGATCAAAGACTGTGTAGTTCAATTAAAGAATGAATTTGTTATCAAGTTGTTCTTGGGGATAACGACCTAAAAAATGGTGTTGGGAATTATTCATGGTTAGCGGCCCAGAGAGGGTGTTATGGTTTATGTTTTCTCTAATCTCACCTGATTCATACTCGATGTGAGAAACAAGAGGTAACAACAACCTTAACGATTCATATTTTAGTGTCATGTAGGACACATGAAGGGACTATTCAGTTTAAAGTCTTACAATTAGGACTATTGGTGTTGCACAGTTTAGTGCCATGTAGCAGGGAAAAAATACAGTTTAACGTCATGTAGGATGTATGAAGGGATTTATGTACATTTTAGCTTCATGTAGTTTGGAAGATGGGGACAATACAGTTTACTGTCATATTGGACAGAAGGGGGACTGTGCAGTTTAATGTCTTGCAGTAAGAAAAAAAGAGGACACAGATTAATGACATGTTGGATGAAAGAAATTAAAATAGTTTATAGTCATATGCATGGACTCTGGATGCTGCAGTTTAACGTCGTGCTAGATGTATGGGAAATGAAAATAGTTTAAGCTCATATTCATGGACCGTAGATGGTGCAATTTAACGTCTTGCTGGACATAAGAGACTTCTGTACATTTTAGCATCATGTAGTTAGGACATCATAATTAAACATAGTGTGGGAATAATGTAATACAAATATTTTAAGGTCATATGTATGGACCGTAACAATATATTTTTTGTTTATAAAAAATAATTCTTCAGAAATCTAGAATTGGTTGGAGTAGTGATGAGTTCTCCATCCATTGAGATTAATGAATATGCTCCGTTGGAGTAGACCTTATGTATTGAATAAGGCCCATCCCATTTTGGCTCAATCTTGGGAGGTTTCTTTCCTGGTATCATTGGAGTTCCGAGAATCAATACCAGTTCTCCCTAGAAGAATGAACGAAGATGAAGTTTTTAGTTGAAAGCTTGTGCTATTCGATTATGGTAAACTTCCAAGTGGTGTTGTGTGCAAAATCTTTTCTCATCTAATCATTCCAATTCATTCAATCGCTTTTGAGATTGTTCATATCTAGATGATTGATCACAAATGGATACTCTGAGTGAGGGTAGTTGAACTTCAATAGGCAAGAATTCTTCTATTCCATATACCAATGAATATGGAGTTGACCGTGTTGCAGTGCGGGTGGTAGTCCGATAAGCCCATAAAGCATGAAAGAGTTTATCAGGCCATGAATTCTTATCTTTATCCACCGGCTTCTGCAGTATTTTTAAAGAGTCTTGTTGAAGTCTTCTATCTGGCCATTGGCCGCTGTGTGATACCGAGACGAATGGTTGGATTTGTTGTTGTATTCTTGATACAACTTCTTCACCTTGGATGAATAGATGTTGGTTCCATTGTCCGTCAGTATGGTAAGAGGGACACCAAATCTGGTAATGATGTTAGACTTGATAAAGATAAAAATGAATATAGAACTGACTTCTTTGAGAGGTATTGCCTCTTCCCATTTGGTAAAGAAGTCAATAGTAGTAAGAATATACATAAACTTATTGATTTTAGCTGATGGGTAAGGTCCCACCATATCCATTCCCCAAGTGGAAAATGGCCATGAGTACTTAGCTGTATGAAGAAAAACTGGAGGTTGATGAATGAAATTGGCATGTATGTGGCATGAATGAAACTTCTTTGTGAAATCAACACAATATTTTATCATTGAAGTCCAAATGTATCCAAGCCTTCAAATCTGATCAGACAGTCTATATCCAGACTAGAGGGCACCACAGACTTCTTCATGCACTTGTTTCATGATAACCATTGTCTCTTCACAATCAATGCATCTGATGATAACTCCATCAAAACCACGCTTGTAGAGAATTTTCTCGTGGTGATCTGGGCTATCATAAAGAGTAAAATTGAACACATGTCGCTGGATTTGATCGTTCTCGGCTCTATCAGGTGGAAGGGTTCCATTTTTAAGGTATTCCCTGATAGGTTTAATCCATCTTGTAGTATGACCATACAGTTTATGAATGGGATGAATTTCATTGATTTCCTCAGTTATGGTTCAAACATAAGGTGAAATTGTACGACGGTGGGAAATACTAATGGTCGTTTTTCCCGATTTGGATCTTCCAGAGCTGGGTCTATATTAGCCAATGCATTAGCTTGAGCATTTTGTGATCGTGGGAAATACGAAAATGTCGGTTCCGTAAGAAATCCCACCATTAACTCTCTAACGTAATCATACAAAGTGATCAAATCTTTTTTTCTGATAGCATAATCCCCATTGACTTGTTTGACTAAATCACATTTCACCCTTAAGTGATTCACTTGTTCTTAAAGCGCCAACTCCAAGCCTACAATGAGAGCATGGTATTCTTCTTCATTACATGTACCACCTTCCCATAATAAGAAGGAATAAGGTAACACTATCTTTTTTGGAGAAATAATAATACCTCCTAATCCAACCATGTTGAATTTAGGATCTTCCATTTTCTTCCCTGTTGGACTTCTGGAAGAACCTTCAAAATACATTTCTCATACCTGAGGAATATCCTGAATAGAGAAGACTTCCTCATCAGGCAGTTCAATATCTGAAGATGTGTCTTCCGCTGAAGGGTGTTAAGCCATGAAATCAGCCAGAGCTTGGCCCTTTATTGCCTTTCTAGACACATAATGAATGTTGAATTGCTAAATAATAACTTCTCACCATCCCAGACGTTTTATAAGCATTGGACAACTAAAGATGAATTTGAGCGGGTTATTGAGAGATACCAATTGGACCTCGTGATGTTGCATGTAGTGTCTCAACTTCTGAACTGCAACGATTAATGCCAGGAAGCACTTCTCAGGACTTGGATACTAGGTTTCTTCTTCATGTGTAGTCCAACTGAGAGAGTAGAGGCGGTTTTCATTCCCAGCATCATTCTTCTGAGTAAGAAAGGCACCCATTGATCGCTCTATGGCTATCACGTAGAGGATAAGTGTCCTTCCTCTAATAGGTGGCATAACTATCGGTGGGCTCAAGAGGTAATTCTTGAGAATATCGAATACCTCTTAACATTCTTTAGTTCACTGGTAAGTGACTCCCTTCTTCATCAATTTGGTGAAGGGTGAACTTTTTCGTGCCAAATTGTCAATGAAATGCCAAATATAGGCTACGTTTCCTTTAATTCCTCTTAATTCCTTCAAATTTAGAGGAGGTGACATACCAAGGATTGACTTGGTCTTCTCAGGATCGACTTCGATACCACACTGGCGTACAACAAAGCCGAGGAATTTTCCCAAGGTTACCCCAAAAGAACATTTTAAGGGGATTATCTTCAAATTATGTTGTCGAAGCTTGCAGAATATGACTTTCTATTCATCCAAGTGATTAAAACCTTGTTTGGATTTGACCACAAAATCGTCCACCTAACATTCAATAAATTTCCCTAAAATGGGTTTGAAGATACGATTCATGGCACACTGATATGTTGCACCTGCATTCTTTAAGCCAAATGGCATTACACGATAGAAAAACACACATTGAGGAGCTCTGAAGGCTGTGGATTCCCCATCTTCAGGAGAAATTTGGATTTGATTATATCCATAATATCCATCCATGGAGGAAATTACTTCATCGCCAGCTGTTTCATCAATTAAATGATCTGTAATCAGAACCGGAAAATCATCCTTAGGAAAATGTCGATTAAGATCTATGAAATCGATGCAAACTCTAATTTGTCCGTTCTTCTTTTTCACATGGAAAATATTATCCAACCATGTGGGATATTTAACTTCTTTGATGAAGTTATCTTTGATAAGATTTACCACTACAACTTCAATTTTGGAAGCATAATTTTGGTGTGTTCTTTTTGCGGCTTTCTCAAATCCTCGATGTTCTTTTGGTAAACCCAAATGATGAGTAGAAACATCAGGATCAAGATTTAGAATATATGTATAGTTCCAAGCAATTATGTCTCAATTTTGCTTTAAAAAGAAAATATACATCTCTTGTTTTTAAAGAGTCATGTCCGCACTTATTAAAGTGGGGCATGGATCTTCTTTTGTACCCAGATTTATTTCTCTGATTTCATCCACGATGGTAGAGATACCCTCTTCAAATTCTAGAAGAGAATCACTAAGATCTTCCTCTTCTTCTTCAACAAGTGTTATTTCTTCCGTTTCTACTTTCGTAGTAGATGATGAAGTAGAATTTCCATGATTAATAGAGAAGTTAACATTTGAACATCTTAAAGAAGAGGCTTCCATTTCTGATCCAATTGAGGATGAAAGGTCTTCCATGGGTAATAAAGAGAAAATGATGGATTGAAAATAAACATCATCGTTCACTTCTGGTATTGATATAACTTTTTCTGGCCTGGTTGGCGAAGTATAGACTTGCTGGATTTCAGTAGATGAAATGAAGACATCTACATTTGAGCATTCATCACTACATGGAGGATCACCAATTTCTCCCATGTTGTCTAGATCGATTGTCATAATATAAATTATGGATCTTTCCATAAGAGTATTTTGATTTGGGTCTATCTTGTCAATTTTATTGATAGGAAACACATAATCTTTACTCACATGTGCAAATTGATTTACTGGAATCTTCTCCAAACCATATGGAGCATTAACTTTGGTAATCTCCCTTGTTGAGGATTTCTCCATTCCCTTAATGTGATAGAATTCCGCCTCAATGTATTGAGATTCACATGTATTGAACGAGGCCTTATCACCATAAAATTTCCCAAATTGACCAACAAAATAATATTTGAGACATTGATGTTATGATGATGGGATAGCCGCGTGTTGATGTAACCAGGGACTTCCAAGAAAGTTGTTGAAGGCTGAGTCTTGATCAACAACCATGAAATCTGAATTGGATACAATATCTCCAAACTGAGTTCTGAGTGTAATCCCGCCCAGTGGTTCTTGTTCATTTTTATCATATCCTTGTAACATCATAGTAGACAGATATAAATTAGATTCCTTGAGGCCCAATCGATGAAGTGTATGAATGGGGATGAAGTTGACTTCTGAACCATTATCAATGAAATCCCTTCAGATGTCCACACCATTGACCTTTATAGATAAGTAAAATGGTCTAATATACCCATGCACAACATCATCTTCATCTTCATATGTGAATGATATCACTGCATGAAATTCCACAGTATTATTTTCTACGTGGTAGACTTCAGCTGCATCAATTTTATTTTCAAACTCTTGAAGACTTGACAAAGCCTCGATGAGTACCTCCCGAAGATCTTTTGACAGATTCAAAGCATCCAGAATTGATAACATGGCCGGTAATTGGGCCAGGTGTTTCAATACATCATACTTTTGATCTATAGGACTGCGTTTCCCAACATGAACATGTGGTATAATAGGTGCCTTGGAAGTTAGTGCTTTGGAAGTTGATGCATCTTGTATCGGGATAGGAGTTGGCAATGTTCCTGGATTTGGAAGATTAGACCGATTAGATCCATTTAATTTTTGAGAGGATGAATTTGGAATCCCCAACCGATCCTCCATAATAAATGTGCCAAGACTGAATTTGTTATTGGTGGAAGAACTTTCTTGTTCTCATTGAGCTCGCTGAAGGTCTCTTCCACGAGTTTCTCCTGCATACACAGTTCTAGAAGGGGTAGAATTGGAATAGTGGATTATGGTATATCCACGTCTTCCTCTATATCCCAGACCCCTGGAACTCCCTCTAATTCCTCTGTTTTATACATGAGATTCAGGATCATCGAAATCGAAACTGCGACTGGCATAAGGATCTGTTAAATGAATCATATTAATAGAACCGATGATCAGTTCTTCATCTGATGAAGACTCTGCCTGACTAGCCAATTTAGGTTGTGCCGTTTGGTGGGATGATGCCAGTTGCTTTGATATAGATGGCATGAAATCTGCCAGAGTGAAAAAAGCATAGGCTTTGACACATACTCATCTTCTCCTGATTCTTCTTCCCTCCCTAAATTATGTTGTCCTTTTGAGGATTTTTCATTTGATGGAGGTTTCACTGCATCATTTACAGCAGAAGACACAATTGGTTTCTTCAATTGAATTCGCAAAGTTTCATGATTTCGGTTGATCATTTTTATGACCATCCAATCATCATATTTCTGCGCATTTTTTCTTCTGACTTCTTACCACTCACCTCCTTTCTCCGGATCTATAGCAGTAACACATGCTACCTGGGCTGAAGATCCTTTTAGTTTGACATGCCCCGAGTCGACCATCTTTTGCAGGAGGTCATTGAAAAAAAACACTACTGGATGGGATGCCCCAACATTTGATGAATGGGGAAATAATTGGGACGGTCTTCATCTCCTTCCATGTTTGGCCTTTTGGGCCGTGACAATTAAACAAAATTATACTCCAAAGCCGAAATGAAGTAGCCATGAATTTGTTCATTTCAGAAATACTAAAAATTAATCTTCATCTCATCAAATTGTTTTCATCTCTGATCTATTTGATCATCTTGACGAAACGGCCTCTATTGCTGACACTCAGGAGGTGGAGCTCTTCGGGAAGATGAATGTTTTAAAGTAGAATCAGGTATAGGTGCTTGCTTAAGCATAAATATAGCAGCCCCTTATTTACCCATTCTTTTTCCTAGAACTGATGTAATTATATGAGATTTAGGCTTAGTCTGTATAGGGGAATCTTCAATCTTCTAAGCAATTTAAGTAAGGTCTCGAATCCCTCCTGTGTATTTCATATGAATCAAAGGCATGCATAATTCATCATGCAGATTTTCCGCAAAGATTGGAAACTATTCTTCTTGAGGGAGTGCTAATCTTAGGTAATATGTCAATCTGTTCTAGCGAGCAATGAATTCTAAAACCCTTTTACTCTCCATTTTCTTACAGTTTGTAAGATAAAAAACTGTTTTCATTGGAAAAGTTGAGCTGAATTAAAGAAGAAATCGTTGATGGAGATCTTCCCCTCAGGTAATTGACTGGGATTGCAAGCTTGAATACCAATCAAAAGCTGGTCCTTGCAAGGTTCCCACGAAGAATCTCAGTTTCACTGATTCTTATTGTTCCATAGTTCCCATCATATGATCACAACAAGACATGTAATGTGTCAAATGCTGTTTAGGATCACCTGATCAATTGAAAATAGGGAATACAGGGTTCCCAAAACAAGATGGGGGAGGGATTGAATCTACCCATTTAGGGTAAGCTTTCATTTCTGGTTGAACCTTCACACGCTTCCCTTCCATAGTCTCTAACCAATATGTTAATGACTCAATGGTAGTTATTAGATTTTTAGAAACATCCTGTTCAACATGGACTTGGGAAGGTGTAATAATTGGATTCTGAACAGGTATAGTTGCTTGTGCATCAACTGATGGTAGCACCACCGATTGTTGTTGCACTTGACCCGTAAGATTGGACCTGTGAGAGTGTATTGATAAAGGATGATATTTCTGATCCATCAAAAAAATTACAACAAATTACCTTGGCTGAATGACTCCAACACGCTTAGGAGGAAGACTACCCTGAAGTAGTTCTTCATTCATCATTCTTAATTCCTTCATTTCTTCTTCTTGTTTTGAAAATATTCGCTCTAATTAGAGCGATTGTCCTTCTCCAGAGGAAGGGTATGTAACCTGATTCTTTCTTTTCCCTTTTTTGGATACCTTTCAGAGAGGGGGAACTGGGTTATTTGAAGGATTAAATAGGTTCTAAGTAATCCTTTGATTTCATGTAGGCACACCTTCTTCATTTGTGTCTATGCATACAACTTCTTGAGCAGGAACCTCTTCATCTGATCCCTCTAAGTGAACCTCATCTGGCGGATCAACAGAAACAACATTGATGACATTAATTGATATATAATGCATCACATCCCTTCTATCAGCATTTATATGATATTGTCTTCTGCCATATCTTTGAAGAGATATTTCCTATTGTTGATTTGATCCCTCAGTAACTTCATGGTGAACCTTAATATGGAGAGAATCTACTGATAATTTGGATCTTCGTTCCCCTTGTGGTTTCTTCCCCAATCAAGAGAACACCGACATTCGCTGAGTAGGGGATTGATGATTTGAAAAAGTCCCAATTTCGGTGGACTGGAGCTGTTTCTGCTATCTTTGCTCAACTCATTGAATCCTATTTGTTGATTCTGAGGGTTGGGTTTTAAAGAGTCCCTAGTACGGAGAGCAGGGGTGTCTCTTGACATGCTATGTCTGAGACTTTCTTAAAAGATATCCTAATTTTGCATACATTGGTCTGGAAATCTACCGGATGCATCAACCTATATCAACTTTTATCACCTGGCTTATATGAACGCTGGATGATTTCTGGCATTTTTTTCACTTCATGATGTGTTTTCTCCATACGAGAGGCATGTTCAATATTCTCATTCTCTTGATGAAAGAGTAATTCAACATCGTGTTATCTAAATTCTTTATTGTGAGAGGAAATTGTTGAAGCATGTTCTTGGGAAAGCTTTTGATTACAAACAAAACCCATTGACTATAGCCGACCATGGGCAATAACATTGCATGAATCCATTTTCGGTGGGCTTTGCTAACTGGAGAGCACGGTGAAGTGTAGTTCTCCATGAACACCTCATCCAATGATATGAATACCAGATGGGGCATTGATAATTAACTGGCACAATCTCCTTAGTGCGCCAAGGCATGAACACTGAAGGGCTCTATGCTGCTTTTCAGCCTTCGGATATCAAGAGACTGATAGAGATGCCAAGTAAATTTGACGTTGTAACCCTCCTATTATATTGACAAGATTTTAATATTCATCATAAGATAATATTTTCTTTTTTAACTGACAAAGAGTTTCCCATATTTTTAGACGAATATCTTTAATAGAATCTTCCGTCAACACTTTTGGAATGTCATAATGAGAGTCATCCAACGGCCAAAACATGACTGGAATTTCACCTTTTTCCAGTTGTTTTCCCATATTCAGAACTTCATCTTTATCATTCAATGAAGATTCATCTACCGGATTTGACCAGAGGTGGTACATCCTTGTTGCTTCATTGGATTCAACCAAATTGGTAGATAATTCACTGATAAATCTAGAAGATGAATGACCTGGGGTTGGTTCATAGAATGACCTACACCCTGGGCTATCTTCTGATAGAGAAATTATTTCACTTTCTAGTGATGAAGCATCAAACATGACTGGTTTTTCATTTTCAAGTGTCTCAAGATAAGAGGGCTTTCTCGGCACTACATTATCCACTAGAGACATTTCCGGGCAATGCGCATCACTACTGTGGAGAGGACTTTCGCAACGAAATTCATCATCATGGGGAGGAACACAATGGTGGGTTATATAAAATGATGAGATCGCTTTATCCTTGGCCTTCTGGTCACACAGAGGGTTATTGTAGCTCTCATATGAAGATTAAACATCAAGATCGACCGAAATGTCATGAAGCAAGCCTTCATGAGGAAGTTTCTGTTGAAGACCTTCAGAATTAATGTTCCCACTATTAGGAAATTAGGGAGTAGAATCTTTGATTCCAACAAGTAAAAATCTGAGGTCTTCGAAAACTCCAGCATCGAGCAAGGCCTTGTTACATATTGGCTCTTGATTTCTTGACTATGCTTGTAACGACCCAAAGTTTCATTAATGGAAAATCCCTCTTGATCCAGTTAAATGTTTCTTTATGAAAAATGTTTTTATAAGATGTCAACTACTTTAGTTTTTTGTTAAGATTTGTGACCATTACTTTTTAGCCATTGAGCAGTGATCATCTGAGTAGTATAAATATAAGGCTTTAACGAACCCATTTCTACTCAGACAAAGGAAGCGATGGCCTCATCCAGTAGAATTTCCCCTTACAAAGCCCATTTGTCAGAACTCGGAAAAGAGGTGGAATCTTTGGGATTTGCCATTGACCAAGCCCAAGCTGAGATTCATCATGTCAAGCTCGAACATGATCGTCTACGGGAAAAGTGGAAGTTGATTGAAATTACCACTCGAGCGATGTTATCCGAGCCGCCCCAAGAGTCTGTCACCATCGCACACCTTACCCTTAGGTCTTATGCGGCTATTTTAAGGGGTTATGTAACAAATAAGTAGCACCATGTTCATGTACATTATTTTTTTATATAATAATGAATATAATTTCTAGTCATTTTTGATACATTGTAATTAGTTTTTAAAGTACAAATGGTGTTTTTAGTTATTATTTAATTAAGAATTATATTTTATTAAATTAAAGGATTTTTGAATTAAATAATATTTTAATAAAATATTATTATTAATATTAAATTAATTTTTTATTAATTATAAATGATCTTATAATTTTATGAATGCAATTAAAATTTTTATTATGGTTTGAAAGCCATTTTTGTCAAAACCCGTGATTTTTTTATAAATGTAGGTTTTTATTTTAAAATTGAAAATTCAAATATTTAGAAAATTATTTAGATTAAATAAATATTATTTTTTGAATCAGTACGTCGAAATTATCCAACAGTGAATTTTTCATAATTTTCTGAGACAGTCAAATTTTTGGGTAAAAATTAAATACCATTTAAATATATAATGTGTTTTATGACATCATAATGACCCAATGGTGATGTAATAAAATATCATAATCCTTATGTTCGGCCAATATGTGTTTTATCATTAAAATAATAAGGTTTTGGGTTTGTTTGACTTACTTTTCAAAGCATTAATGGAGCCCTCAAGACTTATTCAACACTTTTCCTTTTTAAATTAATTTCCATGGGAGTGTGACTCACCTCCACATAAGCAACCCTAATTTATTAATAATTTCGGACCTTTGCCTTGTAAAATATTTTTTTCCTATTTCCTTTTCCAGAAACCATTGGCAAATACCATGGGATGGTTTCTGGTTTGGATTATTTTAATATCAGGGGTCCCAAACCTAAATAATAAATAATTCTCTCACCTTTCCTATATAAACCCACCCAAGCTCCCACTTCTTCCTCACTAAAATCCCTTTTAGTTCGTCCAACCTCTGACCTACTCTCTTTATAATCCTCCCAAGGTTCCCCAAGCTCCCAAGAAGCCTCTCAGAAGCCTCTCTCTAGCCTTTGGAAGCACACTTCCAAGTAAGGGTTTTTTCATCCTTTCTCATTTTTGTCAATTTTATTTAAGTTGTATTTCCCTTTTTAATTTCAATTATGAATGTTGGGGGTATGGTTTCACAACTCTCCCATACTGCCCTCTTATTTTTTGAATGATGGGAGACCCCTTTCCCTCTCATTAAAAGCCTCCCATGTACACCCGTTACTATGCCGAAATTCCGAAAGAAACCTTTTTCTCCTCTTTTATATTCAAGTAATACTTTTGTATCATGAATCTAAATTCCTTTTCAATTGTTGGTACATGTATCTATATGACCTCTTTACATTCCATTACATGTAAATATGATGAGGAACCCCTTTCTCCCTCATCAACTTTTTTTTATGAATTCTTATGTCACGCCGTTACGCTGCCGAAATCACACCGATTTTCTAAGCCAATATCATTGTGTAGTGAATACCATGCCCATTTATCCATCTAGGGTATTCACCTTTATGCACATTTACTTATTGATTATAATTTTTCATGTATGAATTCCTCATTCCTTTATCGTGGAATAAATTATTATGTTTTATGAATCCATGTTTTATGATCCATGTGGCACACTTATGCATGAAATGAAATGTTTAAGAAGGGTGCGCCCTTTATAGCGTTCAAATGCATTGGGTAAAGTATAGTATCATGATACGTCATGTGCAATGAGTGTTGACTCATGCTAATTCAAAAGCAACGAGGTTTTACTCGTGCTTCAAGTGCATGGAGGGTTTACTCATGCTCCATGTGCAATGAGCCTTGGCTCATGCTAATTCAATT
Source organism: Viscum album (assembly GCA_963277665.1). Lineage (NCBI taxonomy): Eukaryota > Viridiplantae > Streptophyta > Magnoliopsida > Santalales > Viscaceae > Viscum > Viscum album. The sequence goes on from OY728152.1 coordinate 1,889,749,979, forward strand.
TTCAGTGTTGTTGCCACATTTCCATGTTATGGTTATCATGCTTTATCATGCCATTATGTTCATGTTACTCTAATTCTCTATTGATGTTCCTATTGCCTAACATGTATTGTACTCCTCATGTTATTCATTGTGTACTCCCTTACTAGGCTTTATATCTCACCCTTTTCTTATGCATGTCCTCAGGTAATCCCATGCAATGCTAAGTACGAAGGAATGTAGTGGTCATGTAAAGGAAGATTTCAATAAATATGTTGTATTTCAAGTTTAGAGTTTTTATGTAATGATCCTAATCCCCAAAGACACTAAACCACTCAATCTTCTTTGTTGTATCAAGTGAAGTTTTATGTAATAAAGCATGCTTAAGTTGTAATAAAAAGTAGGGTTGTCATAATGCTGGCCGAGTCTTCTTCTTAGATGCCTTCTTACTCACCTTAGAAACCACTTTCTGACAAAAGTGGCTACTCTGAGCAATTTTATGTTCCTGATTAGGATAGATGGCCAGGTTAGGCTGATGATCTCAACTCAAATCATGTGTATGTGCCCGACTTGGTTGTTCGTATGATATGGGGGAGTATGCCCCACAACCCTCTTGGACTGGAACATAGGTGTGTATCTACTCCAGAGTGAATGGTTTATGTGTCACTCCACTGGTATGGATAGATTTATATGTCATTCCTTGAGATACTTCTAAAGATGTTATAATATCCTGGCAGGCATCTTGAATATCAGCATGGATTTTCTTCTGCTCTTTCACCATTGATAAAATATGCTTGGTGACATCAACTGCTGGAACGTGGATATAGGCCCACTCAGTGCTTGGAGTAGGTGTGTGTGCCTGCTCCTGCCCTCCTTTTCCTGTCAGTGAATCCTGACAGTGCTCACGTCTAGGGGAAGAGAGTTGAGTCTGCCTCATGTTTGTCTCCGGAGCTTTCTGACTAACTTCTCCTGGTGCTACCAAGAGAGACTGTTGGTAGGCTTGATCAATACTAGCAGGTGTATGTGCCTGCTGATTGTACTCTGCCAAACATGGTTGTCGAGATCCATCATATGTAGTTAGGTGAGCCTGTTGACTATCTGATGATGTATAAACAAGTGTATGTTCCTGCCTATAGTAATCCACCGGAATTGCCTGGTAGAATCTGTGTGCTACTTCTAGATGAGTTTTCTAGGCAGTAGCATTAAAATGGACGGTTGTATGTGCCCGCTCATTTCATTCCACCAAATTAGGTTGGTGGAATTCTCTAGAGATGGAAGAGATGAGAACCTCCTCACTGTTGACCGGATTTCACCTCTGGCGATTCCTCTTGCTAGCTCGGGTTCGAGGAACCTGAGCCGAACGCCTTGAGATGATACCCTAATCATGTTGAGGGTGAACTGCCACACGAGTCTAGTGGCGATTGTTGATGGGAGCCCTAGGGAAGGACTCATGTCTCCTTGAATTAAGGCCCCGAGGGTCCTTCTCATTCACCTACCTAGAATATAGGAGTGAGTGGTGATTGCATTCTGGGGATAACGACCAGAAACGGTTGAAAACGGTGGTTGGCACCACCTGATTTTTAATCACTGGTCTCCGTTGTTCGGACGACCGATGTGAGTTGTTCACTTGGATGGCTTGTCGGGAAGCCTCCAGAGTTGTAATGGTACCATGTTCACGGTACTCCTTAACCAGTGCATTTGATACCCAGCGTTGAAGATGTTGAGTAGGTGATGTCGTCCTCAGAGCAGATGACGATCCAGCAGGAGTAGCAGTAGTGGCATTTGTGGAAGAAGTTTTCACAGCAGATGTATTCACGGGTGTGAACTTAAGAGACGCCTTTTTGGAAATGTAGAAGATCTTGGAAAAGAGTGCATGTTTTTTATAACATACGTAATTAAGATAAGTCTGACCACTACATCATTTGGATAAGAACATATGTTATTGATTGTTTTGTTGTCCCACTCATTGAGTTTCAAATAGGGGCCTAAAAAATAAAAAAAATCATTTTAACTTGGTTAAGTCTTCACGTCGATTTCACCATTTTCTGTTTCCCTCTGGAATTGGGAATGACCTTGTTTGTTTAAGGTTCATACATTCCAAGCGGTTTCTAACAGGTTTATTCATAGTTTCGGAAACATCCAATGATTCCATATTCAGTTGGACCTATATTCCAAAGGCAGGCACTCATTAGTTATGCACTGATGAGGCTTAGGAATTTTCATTGGTCGAGAGGATGGGAGGTCAGACTCATCACACATTTTTTAGGGGAATTATTGTCTACTTCGTGACTCTCTTTATAGATTTATGTTATGTTCATTAATCCTTATTACATTACCAAGTATTAAAATGTTCTTTCCTTTAGATCTGTCAATCAATGATAAATATGTATGAAATTTTGAGATTCTTTTATATGTATTATATGTTCTTTATCGATAGAGAATAATTTGTGTTTGTTTAGAGATTCTTAGTCAATGGTATCCTCTAATACATTATAGAAAAGTCTCTTGGTTATTATGATAACCATGCTGGTTTTAAAGCCACTCAGTGGGGTACTTGAAGTTTATTGTCATTCAGCAGGACATATATTATTTCAGAGTTGGGATCATACTCACAAATGGGCTACCTATGTATCCTTTATTTTGAAAATGAATCAGAACCCACGTAGTTCAAGTAATGGAGTATGATGTTTATGTATGATTGATGGCTCAATGAAAGATGTCATAATTAATTTTACACTCTAAGCTCATGTGATTTATGCTCGGTGAGAGAAACAAGAGGTATTGGTAAAACCAGAACATTGTGCCATGAAAGATGCAATCACAAAAAAATGATGTGCAGCTTATGTAAGTATGATGTCCCAAACAGATGAAGATTAAGATTTACTTTAGGGAAGAAATCCAGGAAAATGGTCCATAAATGTAAATGTACTTTATGGAAATTTGAATACTCTAATCTTGGGGCTTACTCCTAAAAAAGATTCCCAATTTAGTAGGGGACCTGTGATTGGGTTTTACTCCTGAGATGGAAGCCCAGATCAAAAGTAAATTAGGACTGGTTAAGAATAATTAATACTGGGGCTTACTCCTGAGAAGGAGGCCCAAGTTAATGGACATGGGGATTACTCCTAAGGAGGATTCCCATATTTGTAGACTTTGAGACTGGGGATTACTCCTGAAAAGGAATCCCGGATTAAGTGAACTATGGTTGGGGCTTACTCATGAAGAGGATTCCCATATTTGGGAACATGGAGACTGGGGATTACTCTTGAAAAGGAGGCCCAAATTAATGAGGACCTGTGGATTAATCCTAAGTAGGATGCCCAAATTGTTAAGGACATGGACTAGGGCTTACTCAAGAAAAGGAGGCCCAAATTAATGAGAATTTGGACTAAGGCATACTCCTGAAAAAGAGGCCCAGGATAAATATTCACTCATCTTTAAAGGACGAGGTTGAATGAATGAACTATCTAACATTATTGATGTAAAGATGTGTAAATAACTAGGTTTTGAGAGATGTTCCACGGAATTCCTTTCAGATAAGTAAGTCAATAAAGAAAACATGCCATAAATGGATTTAAAATGTGTCTTGAAGTCTGAATCTTGAATAGGATAAGTGGAATGTCAGAAGAGAGGTGAAATAGACAGGAGAGGCACCCCAAAAGATAGGGGCACACATGTCCTGGTGGACGCGTAGGTACTACGTGGGCGCGCAAGTCTTGGTCACACATGTATACTTGAGTGAAACCTATACACATGGGAAACGGCTAACCAGTAGGGTAATACTTGGGCGATCCTTGACTAAAGCATTTAGAATTATCCCGAGGTACTTATAGAAGAGTGGAACACAAGTTTCAATGAGTAGGTAAGGCAGCGCATAAGTGTTTTCATTTCCATTTAAGGTTAAAACACTTAGGCACACATGTGTTGGTGAATTATAACACTTAGGATTTATTCCTCTTGTTTAGACCTTCCGTTATAGGTAAAGAATTACCTTATAAGTGTTCGGAAGACCTAAAGAAGAGACTTGGGAGTTCAAAGCTCTATATGTGAATTCTGGAAAAGAATCCCCCCTCAATGGGGGGCCCACCGGGGGTATTTATAGGCTGGAGAAGACCCCGGGCGGTTTTCAAAGAGGGCGTGCAAGTCACTTGAGGGACCATTAGGTGGCGCACAAGTGTACTTGCGCGACAGTAAGGGAACTTGCACGACCCAAGGTCCTTTGACTCCTTTTTCATTCGTTTGTAAATTTTTGATGTTTTCATCGAAGGATGATTCAATTTTTACTAAGTCATTTCCATTTCCATTCCTTTAAAAAACGTGACGAAAAGGAGTGTCAATAACTGTAGAAGGTCTGGGATCCTACTCTTGATAGGTCTGCTCGACCGCAAAAGTCTGGCCTACTCTGCGGCCCTGTGACCCTGCCTAACCACTTTGAGCTGATCTTCCTTATAGACAATGAAAGACTGGTGTCTGACCGCCACGACCACGACCTCCACTTCAGGCCAAACATCTGGAAGAACTCCAGTTCCCTGACTGGTGAGAAACCGGTGGTGCAGCTCCTCAATAAGGAGTCATAGAAAAACCCCTTTTACTAGCTACTAGTGGGAAAACCTGGCAGAAATGATGAAGGTGACCCATCTTTCTACAATATCAGCACTCCACTAGGTCTCTATGGAACTGCGGCCTCGGGTTCCATTCTCATCCACACTGGAAGCATACTACCTAGCTACCTGAAGATGTATCTCACCTCCTCGGCTCACCACGCGTAGACTCCCTACAGCGCTTCATGCTGTCAACTAGATGAATACATGTTATGGAAGCAGAACTGCCCTAGATCGTAGCTCCGAAGTCTCTCATATTATGCTCCACAGTCAGTGCCTAGATGATGATGGAAGTGATGGAAGTAAACTAAAAGATATTCACCAGAGAGTGGATCTCCCGCCTGAGACCATCCTCATAATTTTTTGCTAAGAACATCCACTCTCTGCCGTGGAGGGGTGTGAAACACTACAGCTCAGTGAAACGAGAGGAACACTCCATAACAGAGAGTGTACCCTGATCTAGACTCATGAACTCCCAATATAGATCAGCCCTCAGGGTATCCAGGTAGAAGTAGTCATAAAACATGTGCTGGAACTCCTCCCAAGCCATAGCCTGCTGATGACCCGCCTGTGAGATCCCGTCCCACCACCTCTTGGTGGAGTCTCGTAGCATATAGGTTGCGAGCTTAACCCACCACTCTAGAGGCGTTTCCATATTCTCATAGATAGTCAGCATGGATACCATCCATGACTCTATAGCCCGTGGTCCTCCTTCCACCGAGAAATTAGAAGGATGCTGCTGCTAGAAAACCTGAATCAAGTCTGTCGTAGTCATGGAAGGAGGTGATGCTCCATGAAAGGTGTGCATCATCCTCATAAAGACTTCCCTAAAATGTGCATCCATGCCTGCAAATGGTACGACATCCAGTGCTAAGGCTGGAACGACTGGAGGATTGGTAGGAAGTCCCTGATAGGCTATATCTGGCGTCTGATCACTATCCTGCAACTAACGTACAACCGGAGGACATCTTGGAGGAATAGTACTGAAAGATCAAAAGCATACCTTAGATCATGAATATCAAGGACAGATAAAAAGGATTACAAAACGGAAACAGGAGAAGGAAGAAGTCATGTTTCACAAAACATGACTACACGACATGTATAAACTCTACACGGTGTGTACTTAACTCTATTCCCCTGCTCGAGTCTCATTGCACGGTTAACCACAAGGTCTTCTTAAATTGAGACTACATGGCGTGTTCCCTGTGGACATCGCGTGTAGTGGACAAGTTTTCAATTCCCTGTGTTGTTAGTTACACGAAATGTTACACGGCTAAGGATACACGGCTTGTTCCAAACAAACACGCCATGTACTTGAAATTTTTTCCAAACTCGTTTTGTTGGTGACACGACCGGGTACACGGCTGACCCTTACACGATGTGTTCAGAACAAACACGACATGTATAAGAGGTGATAACATCGTACCGTGTTGTTGGTGACATGACCGGGTACCTAGAACAAGGAAACATGTCATGTTCATACAAAACACCGTGTGTATTACACATGTTTCCCCTACCCATGTTGTTAGTGACACGACCGGGTACATGGGTCACTACTACACGACGTGTACCCACCGAACCCAGCGTGTCCCTATAGATTTTTCACAACCCATGTTTCTACTCACACATTATGTGAAACTGTTTAAAAAATACATGGCATGTATATAAAAAGTACAAACAGGGTATTCTGGGTTTTTCTGGTTAGTAGCTCTGAAACTGCACTGAAGCCCAGAAAACACTGAAAAACAAGCATTGAAGGTGCCAAATTCTGATCCGTGAGGGCCCATACTCCCCGTGAATCAGACTTTGGCATATTCTATATATCATATATAAGGGAAACAAGTCAATGATACACCATGTTCCGATTCATGATGTTCTATATCACCTCATGAACAAAAAATCGGCGTTCATTTAAGCAAAGTATAAAACAAACAACCTCTCTATCAAACTACCGAAGTTCTATCAAAGAATCTATCACAACAACATGCATAATCTAGAAAACGTTTATCACAACAACATGCAATTGATAATGTACCCTAGATGGCATGGAAAGAAAACATGGCATGTGATTTATTAGAACTGCCCATATGATGCATGAGATGGAATAGCCTCATCTCATCGGGTTGTTACCTAAATAGAACCACAATATTGACAACAATAACAACACAAGACATGTGAATCACTCTAGGTGAAATCAGATCAACTATAACATATAAAATCCAGAAAACTTTAATAACTGAGGTATATTGGATTTTCCATGTACAAAGGTTAGCTACTCCCAATCACAACTTATTATCATGTACCGAATCCGTCCTATCCTTGGATAAAGGCTCCAAACAGTAAATCAAGAAAAAAACTGCTCTAATACAACTTTGTAATGTCCCGGTTCCGGAAGCCGCCCAAAGGCACCCTGTACCCGGTTGGCCACATAGCCTCAAGCGCATTTCCCCGAACGCCAGAGGATGCTGAATCACAGTGAGGGCCTTGGGTGTGATAGTGGGGAAACTATGCCCTCATTGAATGAGTACAGACAAAAAGTAAACAATATACAACAACAGAAGTAATAATAATCCATACAGAAATAAACAGCAGAATATTGAAAGAAGAAAACCGGGGCACACAAAAATAATAATGATGTATGATACATATTTCTAGGAAAGCGGCCAAACAAGTCACAATGCCGAATACAATACTAAACCAATGTGTAATGTAAAAACAGGTAAACTCCACAGCATCACAAGCCATAGCTTGGTCCCATGCTCTCCATCTCCATAACAAGGCAAGTACCTGATGTAGAAGGGTTCTTTCCCTTATCTATACCTGCAATAATATAGTCTGTTTGGGCCTAAAATCATGTCACAAACAGGGTGTGAGACAAGGTCCCAGTAGGCAACCACCCAAAGATATGTGCCAAACAGTCAGTGAATACATGGAAAGTAAAAGTACAGGAAGCAGTAAACAGAAAAGCACACTACAGCTACATTCCACAGTGTCTAGCATATAAAGTACACATGTAAGAACCAAACAACACGAAGAACAATTCGTAAACCCTGTGTAGTTCTCACATCCTAACCCTTATGGTTCGAACTACAAGTACTAGCAACCCTTTGGGAGGCACACACAGTCTCACCCCTTTGGCTCAGCTAAAGAAGAACACATAGACTCTTTGAGGAAGCACTCACCATCAATTCCCCCCATAGTCTCGTATCATTCTAAAGGCTCTCTGGGGAAGCACACAACATCTCATTCCCCATGTGGCACGTGTTGAGGAACTACAGACTCTCTGAGGAAGCACTCCACATCAATTCCCCTTACGGTCTCGCATCGTAAAAAAAGACACTTTGTAGAAGCCCTTACATCCATTCTCCTTATGGTCTACTACACTAGGTCTCACAGCCCTATGTAAAACAACACGAATAGCGCATTTAATGCCCCATTTAATCCTCAAGAACTACTTGGCTATCATTCTAATACACAACAACATAACAGTACAATAGTTTCTTTATCCTACAACAAGGCATGGAAAATGGAAAAAATGCATAACAGGAAAAACATGAATAGAGAAACATCCAGAGCACAGTAAGGATTACCCTATTCACAAGAAATATCATCTACTCAGGCATATAAGAAAAGAAGACAAACAACAAGGAAAAACTGGAAACACACAATACCTCGTTCAAGGGAATTGGTGAAATTGCACAAAATATTCAATGAATTCCTACTGAAAGGCACAAACCAACTATCTCGATCTTAGTAGATCAATATACGTGAACCACAATGATTGATTCTCGCTAGAACAGTATAGATCTACGAAAATTCACAAGCTACTCAACACATGATATCATGAGAAATATGAGGAAATGGAAAACAAGTCTCTAGGAGAAGGAAGGGCATACCGCTGCGGTTCTAATGCAATTGACGGCGGTTGATTCAGAGAACAGAAAGAGGCTCGGGGGATCGGAGAAGTTACGCGGTTGTACGTGTTCTCTCAGACAAAGAACCTGAAAAAGATGCAAGTTCTGTCCATCAAGCGCGACCCCGGTCCGTTTAATGAAAAAATAAAGTACTCGATGATTACATCTGGGGTACATGGCTTGTATGTGTCATTTCTGAACTCTTGTTTATGTGGCCTCCACATCACTCCTACACACCGTGTGTGTGTCCCGGACACGGCCAGAACATGGCCTGTAACTGTATCAAAGTACACAGCGTGTACATGAAATTTTCCAAAATTTCATATTTTTCTCAAAAACGACCAGAAAGGAAAAACATACCTGAAATGAAGATCTAGGTTCTTAAATAATGAATCTTATTTCCAATTGAATCCTATTTCATACAACCATTAAGATTTACTACTCTGACAGGTGCCACACTATAGCTAAATCCATTCTTCGTATAAATGGCCTCACCATTGCAATATTTTTGCCCAGAAATTATTACCTACAAAAATAATTAATAAAATATTATTTAATACATTAATATTTTTCATTATTTAATATAATGTTATATATTTTAATTATTTATGAATAATTAATCATGAATTAATCTTGAGACTTATTGTTAGATTATTATTATTTTATAAACAAACAAAAACCTATGGACTCATGGAGTCTCTATTATCAAATATTTCAGCAACCATTAGCCTTCATTCAAACAACAATTCCTCATGTCGAACGCATGTTCTCAAACACCTCTTTGGTGACACCTCTCCAAGGATTCCTCTTCAAGGACACCTCTTGTTTATTGAATTTTAATTAAAAATTTACTCACATGCCTGTGAGGGGGTCTAGGGGTTTGAAATACATATCATTTTTTTAAGCGGACATGCAGGTCCTTACAAAATTATTCAAAGATGACTCACATGTCATCTATACAACAAAATAAAATAAATTATTACGAATTTAATAACCACATTCACAAAACAAGACATGCAATTTTAAGTAGGCATCAGTCGATCATCTCAAGATCTGTCATCGAATAACATACCATGTTTTAGGGTATACTTATTGTATCTATTAATATATGGAATAAATATTAAATATCTATACCTCTTTTATATTTAAAAATATTAATTGTAACAAATATAATTTAAATTTTTTTATTTATTCAATTTTTTTATACCATTAACAGAAAAAGTTTTCTATATATTTTTTAATAAATTTAAATATGATACATATAACTAATTTATTATTCACAAATTATATTACTATTGTATAAAAGCATTATAATTTATATTAATATTACTCTCCAAATAACATTTTTTATAACATATCTAATTTTCATAAACATTTTATACGAATTCATACAACAAACACATTTTTTATAAATTAAATCATACAGAAGACACTAATTTACACATCAATACATATGAATTAAATAAACCATACAAAAAACACTAGTTTCTATATTTCACAAATCAAATAAACAAATCATCAAAATGAAATAAATAAACACAATTAAAAAATTAAAAATTCAAATATAAATTTTACCATCTTAAAAGAAGAAAAAATTTGTTTAGAAAGAAATTCTATGGGGCTTCACAGAAAACTCCAGAGGAGGAGAATAAATTTGGGGGGGGGAGACCCCATTTTATAGAATTCTCAGCGAAATGCGTGAACAGGGTTCACACATCCTTCACCCCGTCTTCGAAGGATGCCTGAACCCTGTTCATGCATCCTTTGTACGGAGAGATACTTGAACAGGGTTCACGCGTTCGGTCGAGAAGAAGATGCATGAATGGGGTTCACTCATCTAAAGGCCCATTTTTAAAAATAATCCAAACCCTATCCATTTTCCATAACTTTTTAAAAACCCATATATATATAACTTTATTTCACCATCAAAAGAAATATTTAGTCATTATAAATCTGATTTCGTTCAACGATAAACAATGGTTCTATTTTTTTGTTATTTCTTGTTCATTTTTTATTTCTGTAAGAGTTTTTATTAGATCTTTTGTAGTCATCCATTTAATGAATTCGAAGGAGAAATTGCACATCAATTTCCATTATTGAAATTCTTATACTGTATGTTATTTTTTTTAATTTTGAAGACAAATTATTTACCATTTAGTAATAGTTTTGAGTCATTGCATCAATTTTTGTATGCATTTTATTATTAATAACAAATGATAATATCATTGTTTATTTAATATGATTGTTAGTTTTTATTTTTTGTATGTGTTTGATTATTAATAATTAATTTATTTAATTCTATTTTTAGAGTTTGTTAAATTTAATTGTTTGTGTTAGATTAATTTTATTCTTAATGTTTGTTTAATTGTATTTTTAAAGATTCATAATTATTATTTTTAATTTAACTATTAATTAATTTTTTTTTTAAATTATAAAAATGAATAATATAATATTTTTTTAATTTTATTTTTAATTATTAATTTGTTTAATTATATTTTTTATAATATTTTTTGTTAATTTTTTTAAATTTATTGGTAATATTTTTATAATTTGATTATTAATTATTAATTAGTATATTGTGATTTTTATTTTTTTTAATTTGATTGATTAAATTTTTATAATTTGATTATTAAAGATGGTTTAATTTGTTTGTTAATTTTAAATTAATATGTATGAATTCAATTATTAATTATATATGTATATAAGTTGAAATTAGTAGCTATGATATTTTTCAATTTTCATTCAAAAAAAATTATATACGTTTGGATCCCCATGAAACACATCATGTAAATATAGATTAATATATTTCATAATATCGATAAAAGTTTCTTTTATAATATATACCATTTTTTCCATTAATTTCAAACAAAATAAATATTTGGTGATAATAATAACCATCCCGATATTTAATATTCATCATAAAATGGAAATGTAATAAATTTTTTCAGTCAAATATATGTACATTACTTTTAACCCATTTTATTTTTTCATTGGCATTTAAAAAATTATTGATTTTTATATGTTCTTCTACAATAATCTATTATTCATTTGAACTATTTTCATTACTCATAAATTTTACATATGTTTTTTATACTGAAAATTCAAAATTATGTTTACCATAATTTATTCTAGGATAACTAAAGATGAATATTGATGTCTATTTTAATGGATATAGGTAGAATGGAAGTGGTGTTGTGTCATGGTCATTAAAAAAATGTATCTAAACTTGATAAAAGTACATCTATTCCTTTACTAGGATCATCATACATAGTTTAAAATTATTTATTTATTTAAATTAATATATAGAGTAATTTATTCTAGATTTTATTCATAATAATCCTTGATATCTCGCAACTAATCACAATTGTTATTGATTTTATGTTTTTATGTTTAATATATATATATATACATATTTAAAATCTTATATCTTTTAATATAATAATGATTTATATTTTGAACTTGTGTATTGAATTTATTATAATTGGTTAAATGGTCAAAGAAACATTGGTGAATATGAAAAAAAGAGTTGATGATTTCCTAGAATTTAATAAAAGAAATATATAAAAATATATATGATTTTCTATCAATGTGTGAAGTGTTTGAATATTAGAATGTTAAATTCCTATGATGTCATAGATCATCTCATTTTTCATAGTTTCAGCATTAATTATACTTATTGGATCACGTAGGATGAAACAACAAATAATTCAACCTCTTATTTTGATGAAAATATTCATAACAAGATATATGATTGTATTGATGAATTAATTTGTGATTTAGTTATTGAAAATAAAATTAAAAAATAATATTTAATGATTGTGTTGAGATTATGAGAAACCATTATTCTTTGTTGAACTAAATATATAGTGCTATTACAATTTTGGAGATTATGTAACATGAAATAATGAAATTGGTGGAGTGATAAAAGTTTCAATTAATTGCTTGAAATTTTAGATGGGATATTTTTAAGAGAGAATGAATATTCAGATTCTAATTTTGTGGAAAAGAAAATAATATTCCCAATGATATTGGGATGTAATGAGATAAATTATTTCAAAAATTATTTTGTCTTGTATAAGAATGAATGTTAATATTTATCAAAATTTCCTACAAATGGCATATCGCGACATAAGATGGTCAAAAAATCCGACTGAAATTCATTCTCAGGTACTGGATTTTAACCATATGATAAATAATTTTTTCAATTTCTAATAATTCCATCCAATAATTCCTTCATATAATTCCACTAATTAAACTATGATTTATTCTGAAGAAATAGAATCAAATCTCATGCTAGATAAATTTGGTATGGTCCAATAATCTCTCCTTTGATGAATTTTCTTGAAATCTGAATTGATGAAAAAAGGTTAAGATGGTACTCAGATGAGTAAATATATGATGGTATCCCATGTCAACCTAGTGATTCACAACATTTTAATAAATTTTATAAACAATTTAATGATTTTTTAAGTGAAGTTAGAAATATGATAATGGGATTATTTAATGATAGAATGAATCCATATCAGAGCCTAAGTATCTAACATAGTTCATGGAATGTTTTTTTGGTAGTTTACAACATTTCCTAACATATATGTATGAATAAAAACTATATTATAATAAATTTTATGATATCTATACTAGAAAAACCAATAAATGATATTGGTTCCTATCTTTTTCTATTTATTGATTATTTGACCTTTTATGGGAATTATTTTTATTGTTTTCAATGAATACGAGAATTAGTATTTTCCTTTTCATGTTATGATAATGTTACGTATAAATGAATTTCTATACATGGAAATTTATCTAGATACATTGTTAAGGGATATAAAGAATTTCCTTTTTTTGTAATGAATGGACTTCATATTATCAATTATAGAACGGAATAAATATAGCATACATGGGACATAAAATATTTTTTTAATTGACTATCCTTATTATATATTGAAAAAAAATCATTTAACGGTTTACAATAATACAATCTCCCCAATGACAATTTTCAGTTGATGAATATTACGACAAGGTAGATAATATTAATTCATCATTTGGAATAAAACAAGATATGGTCCAAAAAAGTTATTTGCGTAAAACATTCTATAATTTGTGAACAAAAATATTTGATATTATTAGAGATAAAACATAATATTGATGTGATGAATGATGAGAAAAACATATGTGATAGTTTTATTGGAACTTTTTTATACATTACTTGAAATAAAAAAAGTTGAATTTTTTGCTAGATTGGAAATGATATCAATATGAAGACATTTTGGAGATAGCTCACACTCTAAAAGGAATAAATACATATTTACATTCAACCTTTCACACATTTAGTGAGATTGAGAAGATGAATTCTTCTAAGTGTCTTCATTGCATTAAAGCACAAAGTGGATATTTTTTAAATGTGATGAGTTTTGTGTCATTAACGGATTATAAATTAATATGTATAAAATATCATGAGTATGATGTATTGGTCAAATAACTTCTACCAGCCACATTATGTGGTATATTACTAACTGATGTAAGAAATACTATCATCATGTTATGTAATTTTTTCAAATCCCCATGTTGAAAGGTCATTGAACCAAATTTGTTAGATGTATTGGAGAATGAAGTTTCCCTTACATAATGTTAACTAGAAATGTATTTACCCCCAATGTTTCTTTATAAAATGGTTCATCTAGTGATTCATTTAGTGTGAAAGATAAGAATATGTGGAACTATTTGTTTATGATAGATGTATCCTTTTTAAATATAAATATTTTTTTAAAGCGATATATTAAAGATAATCGTTGACTGGATGCCTCTATTGTAAAAAAAATAATCTAAAATTTTCAGTGAGTTTTGTAATAATTATTTATATGAAGTGAAGAATATTGGTCTCTTTTTATATTGAAATATGATAGTTTATAGTGAAGGTAGAAGGGTTTATGGATTAATGGTAAAGATCATTCCAAGTGATGAAGTGATGAAGACACATTTATACATTTTGAGAATCACATATGAATTTCAATCATATATATCATCACATATTAGTAAATTAATGGTATGATATCTAAAATGAAATGAATAGTGAATAATGATAGAGCATAAAGAAGAATTTATTTCTTTTTTTAAATAAAAAGAAATCACATATATATCTGTATCAGAAACATTGAAATGGTTGGTATGGAGACTATCTCTTAATGTGATCACATGGTCTAGTTTTGATATTAATGGGTACACATATAACACTAAATCGATGGATGACGATATTACCATTCAAAATATTGGTGTAATGGTAATCGCCAAAGTACTGCATTTTTCGTGTACAAAATATAAAAACCAAATTTATACTTAAATGACATATTTTGGAGTTCATGAAGACCAGTAGGAATTCTATTATACTAAATTTCAAGTCACATTGTTTAAATGTAATTGTTTTCATAATAATAGTGATGTGAAACATGGTGAATATGGATCTAAACAGGTTGATTAGAAAACATTTAACTGAAATGAGGGACCATTTATCATAGAGACAGATGAAATTAAAATATTTTATGTCATTGATCTATCAAATAATCAATAGTCTATAATTTTTCAATGGGAAAAATAATCTATTTGGGTGATGAGGGTAATTATTTTGTAATTAATTTATCTGTGGTTTATTCACTTGATACAGGATTTCTAGATAATAGTTACTATAACACAGACATAGTGCATGAAACAAATGATTATCATGCAAAAGGGATATTTATTAAAAATTAAATAATCCCCTTTTAATCTAGTAAATATTTAAATTATATTTATTTTTTAATTTTACATTTTAAAAAATTATATTTTTTAATAACTATTGGATTTTTAGTTATATATATTTGGTAATTTATAAGCTTTTTTCTATCAAATGATATATTCCATGAATGTGGATAAATTGTTTTCATTGAAATATGTTATGTACATTGTTATATTTGGGTTAAATTTAATCATATGGAATCACTTTTTTGTAACTTCAATATTATAAGTATAAGAGATTCTATAATTATAGAAGTAATGGTTATATTTAATATTCTATCTTTCATATTTTTTTGTTATGAATCCTAACATCATTATTTGTTAAAAACATACACATGTGTTCCACTTTTCTTACATACATATTTTTCTACATTGTATTCAATGTATTCACCTGTTTAATAATATACAATTATTTATTATTTATAAAAATTTTCTTATTTCAATGATATATATAGATATCGAGAAAAATGAATATATACTGATTTATATGAATTTTTCATATTATTAAATATTCAATAATATAATTATTTAATGCAAGTTAACTTCTTATTTAAAAATAATAATTTTAGCACTACTAATGAGACTTCAGTAGTGGATTCTACTCATTTTAGTATGTAGAAATCATTATCTCATATTAGTAAACAAGGAATTAAATGTTTACAGAAACTATAACATTATTGTGGAGATGATTGATTACATATTACATTTATTTATAATAATAATGAAACTATCCCAAATGAAACACATTTTTTATTTATATCTCCATTCAGAGGCATTAAAGAATTATCATTTTATATCATGATTGTACTTCCATAAAAAATATTATGATAAACAAGAATAGGTAGTACATAATAATATAATATATAAGTTGATTAATTTTATCTCAATTTTGAATATTATATTTTCTTAAAAGACTAATATTTAATTTATTCAATTACACACGACATTCTATTTTGATGAAAATAAATAAATAAATAAAAGATTTATTTCTTTTGAGGTGGTTTGATAGAGAGATTTAAAAAAAAATTGATAAAAAAATATGTTTTTGAAAATAAATCCAAACCCATGCTTCATGTATGTGTTTCTGGATGCAGATAAAATAAATAAAAATTCCATCGATTATGATGAAGTATTTATGATATGATAATTATTTTATATTGTAAAAATTATTATATATTAAATTAATTATCTATTAGAATATTTTTTATATTATATTTTTCTTATAATTCACATCAAGATATCCTGTTACAAAATGTATACCCTTTCAATTTATCATGTAGAGGGAATCATTTATTAGGGTGAAAATTAAGTGAAGAAAAGTTTGAATTCATAAGAGATCAGTATACAAGTACTTCAGATGATTTCTAGTTATGTCCTATATCTCCCCCCACCCTCAATGAAAAATGGAAAGAGGGAGAAGAAGAAAAAAATGAACGTATTCTATAAAGAAAAACATAGAAGATACTGAATGAATGGTATATAAATAAATTATATTTTTCATTATTTTTTATATTTTATAAATTATCAATAGTATTATAACATTTACATTATTCATTTTATGATATCATAATAGATAACTAAACACAATTCACTTCTATCACTGAGGGTAGGATGAACATCCTAGACACTCCATAGGAATGAAAGAACAAAATGGTTGTATAATCGGATATGAGGTGGGTATTAGTATTCATAAAGTAGTTGGTCATTTATGTAAGAAATCCAAATACTGAGACATAGAATACATAAAATTTGACATTTATGATGGGATACAATTATAAAGTAAATATTCTTCTTATTTGGATAATTTATATGTCTTTTAGATGACATATTATATTTGCAGAAGAGAATATAAAATGATAATATTCAAAAAAAATATCATCGATATGATTAGTTTTGATAAGGTCATCATGATTGTACAATAGTTGTTTTCCATGTAAGCAAATTTATGTTTCCATTTTTCATTACATAATTATATATGGTTTTACGTGAATAAATATATTAATTATTTAATTAGGAATCAAAAAATACTTCTTATTCAAAAAGAGACCATTGGAATTTATGGTTTTATAAACCAAAAATACCACTTAACAACATTGAAATATTTGAACACTGCTGATATATTTACACATACATGTGAGAGATTATCAATGACATAGACTGGGTGTTGGTTTTTTCTATTTCTTGATGGGAAGGAACAATAATATAAATATGAAGTAATGTTCATTATAATGTCATTAATCGTGAACTTTTTTTTATTTTGTGAATTGGATGTTAGGTGTATTCTTCCCAAGTGAATGCAGATTACATTGTTTTTTCTCTTTGTTAGATTATGTTCATAAAAAATCTGCCAACTTGTTCGACAAGTATGTTTTATTCTTTTTTATAAGCTCATAACATTTAATTATTTTTATTTACACATGTTTTTATTATATATATATATATATTGGACATGGAAAAAATTTAACATAGGCCAATTTTCGATAATAAACACAAATCAAATCCAATATCTTATACTAAATGGATATATTTTTATATATTAGATAATATTCTAATTTTTGATATATATATATATATATATTTTATTATCAATTTAATGTCTTATAACCACAATTTTATTATAAAAAATGAAATGTGGAATGTGTTATCATGTTTTACAAATCATGTATGAGATAATCACCACAGGGGTAACTACTGTATTTGATAAGGTTATTTATATTAATTATTTTATATTTTATGTCATTGTATTTTGTTTTTTAATCTTCTAAAAGTCATTGTTATTTTATAAATTCATTGTACTGGATTCATATACCAACGATAATCTTACCCATATTTTATCAATGTTTGAAAAATATTTGTTAAGTATGATTTTGAATTAAATTATCTTGTTTCTGTAACACCCAAGGATTTTATTGTACGTTATCTCTTTAAAATAATTCATTTTTTTATCATACATGCAACACCGAGTTCAAGCGCATCATGACCTTTTAAACTAGAAATTTAAAAATAGATTATGAATAGTATTAACAATATATTGAATTTTATATATATCCTATATAATTTTAACATTCATCTTTTGTGTTTATTAGATATAATATAGTGACAAATTCATTTTTTCATATTAAAGAAGTGACTTTAAAAAAAATTAATTTTCCCACCTTTTAATGGAAAACCCTATTTAAATCCTATATTTTAATCTTTTATATATTAAATTTGATAAAATAATATTTTTCTTTAGAAATGGGACACAAAAATTTAGTTTTGTTAATTTTTTTTTACTTTTCTGATCACTTTCATATTTTGATGAATAATGAAAAATAGTAAATTTTAATTAAAAACAAATATTTAATAAAAATAATTTATTATGTTAAATTATAAATTTGTGTGGTTTTATTTTATAATTAAATTTTAATTTTATCATTTAATATAATTTAGGTCATTGGATGTGATTTTACATTTAAATTGGACATAAACACATATCAATCTTTTGATAGTTTTGACATCTCAAAAACCTACTTTCTGGTTTTGACACCGGAATTAATTTTAGATTAATTAATGAAACTTATATGTTTTTAATTTTCTAAAAAAGAAATATTTTTTTAATTTGGAATATCAAAATTATCTTTGGGTGAATGTTTGGTATTTTTATGAAAACATTCAATTTTTTGATGAATAGTGAAAACACTGCATTTTTATTTAGGAGTAATTTTATAACAAAATTAGTTGCATATAATTTTATTTAAATTTTCAATGTATTTTTCCAACCTTCTAGGCACATATGAAAATTTTCCAAAAACATAATTTTACCGCTTTTGTGAATATAATTTTAAAAAAATGATAGACATAGTTTACATCAGTAAATAAAATGTAGTTCAATAGGATGAAAATAGTTTTTGGTGAATAGTAAGTTTTTAATTTTATTTACAACGGTTATAAGTAAATAGGGTAATTAAAGTTACAAATACTATTATAATTACCCTAACACATGTCCTAATTCTATTGGATATTTTTTTAAGAAAAATCTAACTTAGTAATAAATTATTATCCTATTTAATCCATTGGGATTAGATTATGACATTTAATAATATTTTATTTAAAGAAGAGTTAAAAGTGTTAAATTCAAATTTTCAATAGTAAGAATTTTTTAATATAGGGGTATACATTATATAAACTTGACTATAAATATTCCTTATAAAGATAAAAATACTTCCTTGATAATGGTATTTTATTTATAATTTTTAGACATTTAATATTTATATTTATTTATGACACAATGAGTATGTAGTAATTAATTTATTAATAAAAAAATAAAAAATTAAAATTATAAATGTTAAAAAAAATGGAATTTTATTTATAATTTTTAGACATTTAATATTTATATTTATTTATGACACAATGAGTATGTAGTAATTAATTTATTAATAAAAGAATAAAAAATTAATATTATAAATATTAAAATAAATGTGAAATTAGACTTTTGATGAATTACACTAATTTTATATATTAATATGTTATGTTTTGATTGATTTAATTTTTTGTTTCAAAGTAATTTTATTTTGACATTTACAAAAACCAAATACTAAATAGTGTCAAAATCGACAAAAATGAGTTTTAAAAACAAATACTATATTATTAATTAATATAATATATCTAAAAATATATGGATAGACCAAAAGACATAGATAGGGTTAGATTTGTAAATTATTAACCACTTTGGGTTCTCTTGGCTTTTTATAGTATGTTTATTAACCAATTATTATATTAATACAAGAATACATGGTAAAAGATAAACTAATTAACTAAGAGTTAAATCTTAAATATAAGGTTAATATGGTGACCTAAACTGAAATAAAACATATTGGTTGAGAGGTGTTTGACCTATCCCCACCTTCTCCTCTAAATAAATCTTTTTGGAGCCATTATAAACCTAATATGATTGTATAATAAATTAATATTTCAAGCTTTTCTTAAAATGGCACTCACCTCTTGAATAAAAGGGTATTTCACCTTCTCTCAAAATGCCACCTCCAAAGCCATATGGATCAGGAAAAATGAGGTCAAATATAGTCCCAAATACCCTCAATTCAACCTAGAATCCATAATTTTATCAAAAATATATCCCAAAGATCCCTTTTGATCAAATCAAAAGGAAGCACCCAAAGAAGAGGTAATAATTTAACTCCGTTTTCAATGTTCTTTTCTTCTTCCACGTCATCTTTATTTGTTGTATCCATACCAAAATAAGAAATTCAGTACCTTATACATACTGTGATGTTATTATAAATATGTTATAACCATATTAATTATTCTATCCATCCTATAAATGAAAATGTCTCGATACGTGCGTACGTACAGTTTACCGTCTCCACGCTGTGGTTTAGTTTGTTATTCAACACTTCATTATTTGGAAGGGTATAATAATGAGAATAATTGATGTCAATAATAAATATAAATTTTTAATTATTCTCAATATATGATATACCATCCAATTACATATTATATTACCATTAATAGAATGGTATTGTTGCTCGTGCATACATACAAATTACCATCTCTACGAACAGGATAAGATTAATTTCTCCATCACACCCATTCAAGAATAATTTTTATTTTATGATTAATAATAATTTTTAAGAACATAATTTCATTTTTGATATGAATAAAATATATATTATCCTAAAAAACATGACTTATGTAACAAAACTTCTTAATGAATACGAATTATTTAACACCTGAAATAATGATACTTCTAAAATATTATTAACAAAGAAAAATTAGAAGATCATATACTATATCTTATTTTTGTATGTGGTTCTTTTAGAATTTAATAATAATTATTTAACTATGATACGTGATGTTAACATACCCTTTACAAAGTAAAAGTACAATGTAAGGGTTAAGTTTAAAATATCTTCATTATCTGAGATTGTTTATACATAAGTATCCACTGAGACTTATTTTTCAACGATATCTATGTTTTTTAAAAATGTAATTACTTTTTTTTAATATTTCTTAGACTATGGTTTGAAGTAATTTATACCCTTTTTTGAATTTTTAAAAAAGGTTTTGAAATGAATATTTCCATATTTATCCAAACAAGGTGTTTTATGACCTTTTCGAAAAATTAATAAATGAATGTTTTTTAACATATATAGCAGGTGAAACTATATTTTTCTGTTATATATCCTTGGAAGATCCCCTTACAATATTATAAGAATATTTCCAAAATAAATTATTTCTATTATAATTATGTTACATTGAAATTATTTCCAAATAGAAAGAGATAATTATCTCAAATAGTTTTGATTTCATCTAAATCTATATCCATTGATGGATTTTACACTTGTGCAGAGTTGATTTATTATTATATAATCATTAATATTGTATTGAATAAGTTTTGTTTTAATGTGTATGTGCTAATTTTACACCATTCATGGTTTATGGTTAATGTATTAACATTTCATATGATAGTTTTAATATGAATGTTTATGTTATGTTTCATCATCTTCGCATGAGGAATGTATTGGACTTTGAAAGTGATAGGTGGAGCCCACTATCGCTCTTTGATGCATCGATAGGTCTTATGAGACAAACTAGGGTCTCAGAAAAAGGCCTTGACAAAATCCTCTTTGTAGTTTTGGGATGAAGCCTTCAGTATGTGGTTATGATGTCTCATATTATACATTCCAACATTATGAAATTAGCTATTGATATTACATGTGATTATTGAACTAGTAGAATATCTATTGGAATAAGTAAATGAAATTATTTAGTTTATATATTCCATATTATACTGATATTTAATTTTAAAAGGCTTCTGTTTTATTCTTATACATTTCCTTCAATTTTATTCTTATTTATGACGGTTTCCGCTATATTGTTATACTTACTGAGAATCTAAGCTCACCCATTTATTATGTTTTATTTTTCCCATGATATGAAGAAGTATATTATTGTTAACCTGCAGAGATATTCTATAGGATATGAGTGTGTTCAAAGGAGACACAATGTTGTATTTTATTTCATAATGTAATGTAATACATATATTTGTATCTAGTACTTCCAAGGCTACTAAACTAATTGGTATTTCGAAACATGATATCTTGTGGTCATTCCAATATTATGTAATAATCCACTAAATCTATGTAACTAGGGATGGGGCGTTACATTTGGTATTAGAGGATGGTTCTTACAAACCATGGAAACTAGATTTAGAAAAACTCTAATGAGAGAACATTACCCTAAGATAGACTTTGAGGATTAGTATAGAAGAACATTCAAATATTTTGGTAGTGTAAATATTATGTGGGTTTTCAAATAAAATACATCCCTATCTAGATACGAACAGGTAGTGGCGGCTCTAGAACAGTTGAACCTAAGAGTGAAAACACTAAAAAGGAGTTTCAGGCATGACCTCAGGTATCTTGGTACATGACAACGGGCCTTGCTGCACTTTTGGTTACGACACTCCCAGGGGTTATTCTTAGGGTAATTCAAATTTTATTTAAAAACCATAATGAAGGATTTGTGAGTAAATATACCAGTGAAGAAACCATTTTTGTGATTATGTACTAGAAGTGTGAAAATGTTCATTTAAGGTTGATAAATTTTCTAGTTTTTGTATTACACGGTATGATATGATCTAAACTATTATATTTTGTCATTTAGAAATGGATCCCAGTAGAAGGAATAAAAAATCCTGCAATACGCATGATTCAAAGAGTCAAAAGGATCGTATATTTCAACATCTTACACAAGAATATAGAAGGGAAATAAATTCACACGTATTCTGATCACATGAAGAAACAATATCATTTGTTAATAAGACAAGTAATGAATTATCTAAGCCCTATGTATTTGATGGGAAACAAAAGAAGAAGAGGATGAGAGAGAAAAATATGGATAAAGGGATAAAGGGAATGAACGATTTTGTCACAAGTAATAACTGTGGAAATAATCACCTTGTTAAACGCATGAAGGTAATGAGAGTTTTTTTATAATCATGGATAAAAATGACATCAATTATGTGATTGTAAGGGTAAAAAAAGGTTTCAAATGTATAATGCTTCATCTGCAAGATTTGGGTCACTACATGAATCAATGTCCCAATCATCAGAGTATATCCCAAATGAACCTATTAAATAATAATCATGTTATGATACTACATCTGATGAAGAAGAATGAATTATTTTCTTATGTTGTTATTAAAGAACAATGCCATTAGAGTGTTGTATCAATTATGTACTGGTTATATGAATTTTGTAAAGAAATAAAGATGGAAATGTAATGTTATTCCACTGAGGATTTGAGATTATCTGGTACTAAGAAATGTGACTCAGTAACAAGTTAAATATTTTTGAAAAATACATGGTATAAAGAAAGATAAACCTTAATATTTTCCTGATACTAAGTTAGTTATTTTGAAATATTAGATGGTTGATTTGGATAAATTAAATTGGATATTCTTGACTACCTTGGAAATGATTAATGTTTTATTTATTCTATCGTTGTTGGAGTATTCAAAATTTTCGGATATAAGGAATATATCTATTATAATTTAAGGAATAAGGGAGAATGAATGTAATCAATATGGTTTTATGGTAGTTAAGGGTGTTAACATATTTTAATAGAATACACGATTAAGGTACTCACATGTTATTATGTCACAAAAAGAGATCATCATTGTGTTATCTTGATCTTATAAATTTTTGGACAATGAGTTGGGACACATGTATTTTGGATAATTGTAATGATTAGAATGGATTAAGTTGGACATTGAATACTATGGTTTAAGAATAAAACATTTCATAAGAATATTTTTTGGATTTTTTATAAAAATTAAAAACCGAAGTTTAGGGAACAACCCATCACGTTCGACAAGGCCTCGATTCTTGAACCCACAACCAAAGAGTGACAAGGGTGAATCACCCACCACTAGACTACGTGTTGTCCTGGTTTGTATAATATAGTTTTTTAAAATGGTATGACAGATGATTTATAAATTCATTCATTTTTGAAACCATATACTATTAGGTTTAATTGAATATTTTTTAATTCTATTATCTTTTAGAGAGATAGTTGATCTTTTGGTAGAAGGTGGATAATGGATGGAAAGATACATGTCTTGTATTATTTTTTTATTCTATGATGAAATTAATTCTAAAAGATTAAGGAAATTATCACAAAACCAAAAATGTTTATCCTAATAACATATGTTTTATTAAAATGATGATATTTTTTATGGCATTGAGGCCTTCAATTTTACATTTATTATTCACTTGTTTCTGATTGATGACCTGAATCACTCTCTATAAAAATTTACGTTTTCCTCTAATTATGGGTCTATAATTTACATCAATTTCAACATATTCAAAACACTAATTTTATGGTGACCTTTTCATTTCCCTTTCCCTCTTATTAAGACTAAATTTTAGTAACCCTATTTCTGATGATGGTTATCCACAATAGTATTATCTGTTTTCAAACTTTTATTTTGGAAGAAAAATTTGAAATTTTAAGGATTCCAATTATTGAAGGAGGGGAGAATGTAACACACATGGATTTTATAGTAAGCTATATCTTTAAAATAATTCAATATCTTGTGCTACACCCAACACTGAGTTCAAGCGCATAACGACCTATCAAACTAGCCGTTAAAAAAGGTTATAAAGAGTATTGGCCACATTTTTAAATATATATATATCCTATATAATTTTAACATTCATATTTTGTGTTTCTTAGACATAATATTTGGATAAATTCAAATTTTCAGATAAAAGACGTTTATTTCAAATAAGCTATTTTATCGCCTTTTAATGGCAAACCCTTTTGAAATATAATATTTGATAGTTTTATATATTAAATTTTAAAAAATAAAATTATTCTATAGAAATGGGACATAAAAATAATGGTTGGTTAATTTTTTTACTTTTCTGATAACATTCATATTTTGATAAATATTGAAAAATACTAAATTTTCATTAACAACAACTTTATTAGTTGAAATAATTTATAGTGTTAAATAATATATTTGAGTGGTTTTAAAGTATCAATAGATTTTATTTTAATAATTTAGTTTAATTTAGGTAATTGGAAGTAATTTTACATTTAAATTGGACATAAATTCATATCCATATTTAGATAGTTTTTACTTTTCAAAAACCAGCTTTCTGGTTTTGACAACGAGAATTAATTTCAGATTAATTATTGAAACTTATATGTATTTAATTTGGTAAAATAGACTTAATTTTTGAATTTGGAATATAAAAATTATCTTTGGGTGATTTTTTGTATTTATCTAAAATATTTAAAATTTTGATTAATATTAAAAAACAATACATTGTTGTTTAAAACTGAAATTTTATTTAAATAATTATTTATTTTTGATAAAATTTATTTTAAGTAAAAATAGATACATATTAAATATATTAGTTCAATTTAATTGATTGGAGTCATTTTATAAAAAAATTATATGTATAAATTTTTGTTGTACTTTTTAATCTCTTTTACCAACTTTCTAGGCACATTTGAAAATTTCCATAAATTTTTTTAAACAGTTTTGTGAATTGAATATAAAAAATCATAGTGACAGGGTTGAAATCAGTATGAAAAATTTGGTTCAATAGGATGAAAATAATTTTTGGCTAATAGTGACTTTTTAATTGTATTTAGCACGGTTAAAAGAAAATATTGTAAATAAATGTAAAAATGATATTATAATTACCCTAAATAATGCCCTATTTCTATTGGATAAGTTTTTTTTCGACCAAAATAAAACATAATAACAAAATATGCTCCTTTTTTATCCACTTGTATTAGATTATGACATATATTATTATTTTATTTAAAGAAGAATTGAAAGTGTTAAATTCAAATTTTGTTAAATAAATTATTTTTAATATATGGTTATACATAAGAAAAAATAAAAAATAAATATTAATTATAAAGATTAAAATATTTCCTCCATAATGTTATTTTATTTATAATTTTTAGACATTAAATAATTATGTTTATTTATGACAGAATGATGATGTAGTAATTACCATACTAATGAAATATTAACAAAACTAATATTATAAATATCCAAATAAATGTAAATTGAGACTTTTGATGCACTCCACTAATTATATAGGTTAATATGAAATTTGAGGATTTAATTAAATTTTTTTTGAAGTAGTCCTTTTTTTTGACATTCATAAAAACCAAATACAAAATAGTTTCAAAATTGACATAAATGAGTTTAGTTTTAAAAATATTATATTATTAATTTATATAATATACATAAAAATATAAGGTTTAGCCAAATGACATAGATAAGGTTATATATTTCAATAATGAACCACTGAGGGTTCGATTAGATTTTTATAGCGTGTTTATTAACAACTTATTATAATAATACAGGATTACATGGTAAAAGAAAATCTATTTAACAAAGAGTTAAATATAAAATATATGGTTAATATGGTGACATAAACCTATGTAAATCCAATTGGTTTAGATGTTTTCG
The DNA here is from genome assembly GCA_963277665.1 of Viscum album. Taxonomy (NCBI): domain Eukaryota; kingdom Viridiplantae; phylum Streptophyta; class Magnoliopsida; order Santalales; family Viscaceae; genus Viscum; species Viscum album. Next base: position 1,889,776,744 of record OY728152.1, read on the forward strand.
ACCCATACCCACCATAACATTTAAATAAATTCATTTGGAGCCATTATAAACTGAATAAGACTGTATAATAAATAAATATTTTATTCTTTTCCTAAAGTGACCCTCACCTCTCTTATAAAAGGGTACTTCTCCTTCTCTCTAAATCACTACTCTGATTCCATTTTTCTCAACCAAACCCTAGTCAAATATCTTACAATCTACCCTCACTACAATCTAGAGGCATTACATTAATTATCAATCCATCATAAATAACCCTTTTGATCAAATCAAAAGGAAGCCCTTGAAAAAGAGGTAATAATTTCATCACCTCATTCAAATATCTTTTATTCTCCAACATTATGTATATTTGTAGTTTCAATAAAAAATTAATTACTCGGGTACCATATACACAAAATTATGTTGTTATTAATATGGTAAAACCATATTCATTGTTATACCCAACCTATGAATGGAAAAGTCACCAAATGTGCGTACCTATGGATTATCGTCTCCAGTTCGTGGTGTATTTTGTTACTAACCACATCATTGTTTGGATGGGTATAATAATGAGTATAATTGATGATACTAAAAAAATATTAATGATTATGTATATATTATATACCATACAATTACATATTATTTTCCCATCAATAAAATGATATTTTAGATTGTGCGTATGTAATGATTACCCTCTCCATGAACCAGATAATATTCATTTCCCCATCTTAACCATTCAAAAATAATTTTCATTTTATGATTAAATATAATATTTGTGAACATAATATCATTCTGGATCTGAATAAAATAAATCTTATCCATATCAAATATGACTTACATAACAAACATAAAACAGAAAATGAATCACTGAACACCCAAAACAATGATTCCACCAAAATAATATTAATAAAGAAATATTAGAAGATCATATATGATATCATATTTATGTTTGTGGTTCTTTTTTAATTTAATAACAATTATTTATCTGTTATAAATGAGTTTAACATACCCTAGACTAAAGAAAATTTTATGCTAAGGGTTTAATTTAAAATCACTTCATTTTCTAAGGTTGTTTATACATAAATATCTACCAAGATTTCCTTATCATCCACATTTGTGTTTCTTAAAAATGTATTTCAAACAATTTTACTATTTCATTGAAAATGGATTAATGTCATTTATACCATTGTTTGAATTTTTATAAAATAGTTTGAAATGACTCATTCCATCATTTTCCAATCAAGGATCTTTATGAACTTTTCAAAAAATTCAATAAAGAATGTTTTTTAACATATACGACAGGTGCGACTATATACCTTTATTATAACACCTTAGATGCTTCACTTACAAGCGTATAAGAATATTTCCACAATAAATGTTTTCTATTATAATTATGTGACTTTTAAATGATTTCAAAATAGAAATACTTTCTTCTCTCAAATAGTTTTGATTTCATGTATGTCAACATCTTTTGATGGATTTTTCACTAGTTTAAAGTTGATTTATTATGATACAATCATCCATATTGTATTGAATGGGTTATGTTTGACTATGGATGTGCTATTTTTATACCATTCCTGGTTTATGGTTAAAGTATTATCATTTTATATGCTAGTTTTAATACGAATTTTTATTTTATGCTTGAACCTTTTTGTATGAGGAATGAATTTGACATAGAAAGTGACAGGTAGAGCCCGCTATAGCTCCTTGATGCATCGATATGTCTCATGAGACAAACTAGTGTCTTGGATCAAGGCCTTGACAAAATATTATTTATAGTCTTCGAACGAGGCCCTAACTATGTGGTTTTAATATCCAACAATATTCATTCTATTATTATGAAATTAGATATTGATATTACATGTGATTATTCGATTAGTATAATATCCATGTGAATAATTAAATAGAATTATTTGATTTAACTTTTCCATATTATGTTGAAGTTTAATTTTGAAAGGCTTGTATTTTAGTCGTATAAATTTCCTTCAATGTTTATTCTTATATATGACAGTTTTTTTATATTCGTATCCTTACTGAGCATCTCATCTCACCATTCTTATATTTTATTTTTCTTAGGATGTGAAGAACTATATTTTTATAGATTTGTAAGGATAGGCTATGGGATATAAGTGTGTTTAATGAAGACCCAATATTGTTTTTTTTTCAAAATATAATGTAAAACCTCTGTATGAATTTAGTACATCTAAGGATACTAATCTAATGGGTATTTCAAGGATTGATCTCTTATGATCATGCCAATATTATGTAATAATTCATCGACTCTAGGTAACAATGTTCAGAGCATTTCATATGAATATTTTATTGTGTTTGATTAATGTTATATTTTTATAAAAAAAGTTTTCAATAAATAATTATTTTATTATAGTAGGTGTTTGACCCAGTTATATAAAAATAATTCATCAATAATATCTAGGAATGATTATGTTATTAATTTTTAGGTATGTTTATTTTAACACTAGTTAAAAATATAATTATGTTGATAATATTTTTCTAATTAAGATTATAATTTTTTTTCACTTATATATTTTTATTATGTGATACAAGATATTTAATTACTATATATTTTGTTTTATATTACATAAATTTTGATAATTGGGGGGGGGTGTACTTACAATTTCAGAATTTTTTATCTTTCGTCCTCATTTTTATAAAAAACTAACCATGAAATTGTTTAAAAAGAAAAATGATCATTAGTATTAGTTTTATAAATAAAGTGATTTCAAAAATCATTTTTAGCATCAGTTTCTATTAGAAAATAATTCCAAAAAAATATTCTAGAGTAAGAACTAGGCATCTATTTTTAGGAAAATTAACGGTGAATATTTAAAAAATATTTAGACTTTGGAAATAGTTTTCATTAAAACTAATGCTAAATCCGACACCATATCTTATTTTGGCATCGGTTTATACGATTAACGGATACCCAAAATTGGATCTAAATTAAAAATATATATATTTTTCATATTTTTTTAAATAACTAACACTTTATAATTTATTTTAGGGATTACCTTTAAAAGAATCAGTTAAAAAACATCGTCAAAATTTTATAAACTGATGTGAAAACCTAAGTTTTTTACTAGTGATTTCATTATGAAATTGTTTTTTTCTCTTTATAAAGTACATAATTTTTATAAGCATTATTTTTTTTACTTGGTCTTGAATGTATATTAACATTCTTTGCTAACAATGTAATGATCTGTGTTATGAAAATTGATATAAAAAAAATCAATTTTCTAACTCCAATGGTTTGTTATAATCTCTCCCATACAATATCCTAAAAAGATACATCCCAAGTAATGTTTATAGTTATTTCTATAAGACCAATGGAAATAATATATTCTCAAGCTCTAATCCATCATATTAAATTATATTGTTTTATTAAGAATTAATTTGATAAATCTATTCAATACCTTAATCCTAAAATTTATTTTGAGGACTTGAAGGAGTATAAACATTATGCATAACTATTCATTTCCTTAAAAACAATATCTAATGTAATATTACAAAAACGTGTACCCAAATCAGTGATAATAAAAATCATAATCCCAAACCTATAAAATAAGTTGGTTCTAGATTGGGAACTAAGTTAACATCATTAGATCTTTTAAGACCCAAATATTTTTTATAACTACTAGAGGTTTGTTTAAATAAAACTATGTATAATAGTGCATACGACATGCAACAGTGAGCCTAAAAAATCATGGAATATTATTTTTTAGATATGTCTTTTATAACCTATCCATTAAAATTATGTTTATGGCTAGGATTAACCAAAATATGAAATATATATTATGATCCAAATTAATACAAATGTATCAATCAGTTTTTACGAAATAAGAACTCGTTTTTTAGTAAATTTATTTTTTTGTTCAAAAATACATTTTCCTGAAAAATTGTTTCTATTTATTTTTGAGAGAAAATATTATAATTGACTTCTCAAAATATTATAAAATTTATTTGATAATATCTAATAAATTTTTGAAATCAGCATATTAACGTTACATTGTGGAATTTTTTGGGTCTTTTTTAATTATTTTATTTATAAATGAATAGTAATAAAATAAATATTTTTCTTGAAAACTATATTTTTATTTAATGTATTTACAATGTAATAATGTATTTTGTATTATTTTTAACACTCTAACTAGTTATTTATATTTATAATAATAATAATATGTGAATTTAAATTAATTTTATATTTTAATTTAGTATAAATACATTTTCTACTTTAAAAATACATTTTTATGAAAAGACTATATCATCGAATTATACAAGTTTCGATTTAAATGAAATTATGATAATTTTACATTTAAAATAATTATTAATGGATTACATATTTATAATTTGGAGTTTTAAAATTTTTAAATATGCACAATTTATATTTATTAATTTAGAATAGTAATTATTTTAAATTTTGGTACCGTAGTAAATATTAATGTGTTAATTAAGGTTAAAAAATGAGATAAAGACTAAAATAATGATTTTTGAAATTGAATTAATTTAATTAAATGAATTTTTTCTATACATAATCATACAAAATTTTATTATATGGATTCATTTTTCTATTTGGGAATTAATTTTACAACTAAATTATTTTTTATAAAGAAAACAAAAATTTTTTATCTCTTTGTTTTATTATATATGTATTTCTTCAAAGGGATAAATAGAGGATATTTTATGTTATAAATATTAATTTGAAATAAAAATCATTTTTTTCACATTAATTTATTTCTCATTTTTAGTAATGAAATAAGTTTCTTAAATGCTAATGGATTACTAACATAGTTCTCATAGAATCAGTAGAAAAATAAGTAATATGATTAAAAAACAATAAAAATAATATTATTTGAGTGATTTATAGTATACCAAATTTTTTTAGTTAATTAATAAATATTTTTGAATATTTAATTTTTTATATGATAATTCAAGATTTCTATTTAGGTGATTAATGTAAAATTAATTGAATAGTGTCAAAAATGAAATTAATGATATTTTATGTTAAATAACATTTTATTAAATGATTGAAATTTTATGAAAATAATATATTTTTCCAACGTAATAATATGTGGTATATAAAATCAACCATGGTCCATTTTCGATCTATTTTTATTTTTATATTAAATATATTGTCCCCTAAATAATAAACACCTTGGTTATCAGTGTAATCGTAAAAATGGTTAGTAGGGATTAAAACGAAAAGATAATGATGGTAGGAACCCCAAAACATGTATGAATATATTTTTGATGAGATGATATCAACCCATTATCATACTATAATCTATTTATATAATGTAGAACTATTTTTACAAGAATATTAGTTTATATTATTTTAGTATTTTAAGAAATCTCAATAGTTCCCCTCCCCTATCATATAAAAGGGTACCTCATCTCCACTTTTAGTCACACAAAAAATTACTTCTTGTTCAATGAATGACTACCAAAATAAATTATATAAATCAATATCCACATCCTATAGGTATTGGTTTTATCATAATACTAGACTAGGAGATATTTTTGAGTAAACCATAAGAGGTTGTTTGAAGAATATGTATCGTTCTTAACCAAACGTTTTTGTTTTATTTCTTCTTTCAAATCATCAAAATTTCCCCTTACCTTGATGATATAATAAAATAAATATATAATGTATAATTATATGTTATTATATTAATCTAATAACTTTTATCTATCACCAAAATCTATCATATATGGAATGTAATCCATCATCTGTGTGTGCGACAGAGTACCGCCTCCCAAATCGATGTAATCTGTTTTCCATCACCACTTCACACAGATGGTTATAAAGATGGATTATATATATATATATATCGTTTTAATTAAATATTTATCATTATTTAATGATAATAGAACACTTAATCTCTATCTTTTCCATTCACTATAAAATTATAATGTCCTTCTTGCGTAAGTCTAGTCTACCACCTCCAGAAGGTGTTGTGACACATTTTTCATCACCAAACTACATATATTATATATATATATATATATATTTAAATATATAATATTTAATTTATGAAATAATAATCATTATTTTATGTTAAAATAATATTTACCCACTTTCCAAAATTATCATTGAACAATAAAAATGTTACTCTTGCGTACATATGACATATCCTCTTCATGGTTGTAACATAGATATTTTTTCATAACAATTTTTCATGGATGGGTTTATATGTATAATTTACATATTTAAATTGTAATTATGATATTATTATAATTCTATATATGCTGGAATTTTGACAACATTGATCATTCCCAACTAATTAAAGTAATTTGGGATAGATAAATTGAATATTTTCAAAATGTCTAATATTAAGTTAACTTATTACGTAATTGAATATGAAATGGTATTAAATAAAATATAATAAATAACTAGTTATCAAAATGTTATCATGAATGTAAATTACTTAAATAAATTTTCTATTATGGAAAATGAATAACTTATGTGACAAGTCAGACTGTAGGTCAAAAAAATTCCTTTAAAAAACATATTTTAAAGTATCCCTTTTAACAATTTCTCTTCCATGTCTATATTATTATAATTGTTTAATAAATTAATTTATATATAGAGGAATAATTATAAATTACATTTTTTTTTTCACTTTTTACATATGTTTTTTTGGTTTCAAATACATTATTTTTATATAATTGTTTCACTATCATTAAAAAAGTCAAAAGGAATGTTTTATTTTAACTTATATAGTGAAAATGAGTTTTTCCACCACCATAAATATAATTTGATTATGAATTATGATAAAATATTTCATTTTTTATAAAAAAACCACATTTCCCTTCATTTAAGGGATTTTATTTTTCAAATGGGTTATGAAAAGAAAATGTATTTCAATATGGAAAAGTGTTTTTAAAATGAGTTCAATGAGTTATTTAATGTTTTTACGATGAAAAGGTGAAATAATTAAATTATATGTTAATTATATTATAAATGAGAATTATTTATGATACTAGATTAGCATGATATATCATAAAATGGGTCAAGACCAACTATAGCTCATAGAGACGGGTGATCCTGATATAGCTTATAAAATGGGTAATACCCATTGTAGCTCTACAATGTATTGGATAATATTACGTTTCATCAATGATAAAAAAGAGGGAGTTATGTAATTTGGTTTCTCATATGGATATAATATGGATATAATTATTTTTTACATGTGTTGAATGTGGGTTATGATAAGGATTCTATAAGATTCCTAAAATGGGTTTATATTTTCGTTCTCTGTGTTTTTAATGTTTTCTTTGAGAAAAAAGAGTCATTTTTTATATATGGAAATTATTTAATTCCCATGATCATATAAAAATGTGACAATGATAAGTATTTAATGGCATTTAATGTTTTTATCTATACAAACACGTTTCATGTTTCCCTATACTCAACTTTTTATTATCATTCCACGGTTTCAAATGTTTCTCTTAGGGTTTTACGATGGGTAATAGAAAAGTAGAATCCACGTTTATGTTTGTGAAGATTTATCATGAAATGAAAACATGTTTTTTAATGTTATAGATTTTTTTGAATAATTGATAATGATTAAATATTTCCACTTTACAATATCTTTGTTTGTTATGTTAGTGTTATGACCTAATTATCTAAAAATATAAATCATAAAGACCCTCAGGAATGAATGTTAGTTAGTTAATAATTAAAAAATCAAGAAAAAGTAATATTTAAGGTATTTTACATATATTTTTCTCTATTTATATTAAAATTAAATAAATATAGTTTTCTTGAAAGCTTTCTCTAGATGTAAAACGTAACTAAACGAAATCCATGATTCATTTTGTGAAAATTAAATTTTAAGAAATAAATATATCCATTATAATAAATCCATTAAGATAATTGGTGTAAATAAGGGAATCTTATTTTTGAAACAAATTTATAAATAAAAACTAATATCATTTTTAATACTATTTCAAATTTATAACAAATAACACCACATTATGCTTAGAATTGTATTTTTTTTTTAAAATTATATTTTTATATTAATTATTTTTAGAAACTAAATATATTATATATATGATAATATTTCATATAAATAACATATATTATTGATATGAATAACAGTTTAATATTAGTTTTATTAGAAAATGATTGGAAATAGGAACAAAATTGGTCATTGATGGAAATGTTATTTTCCAATAATAAATGGGGTTTTATTACATTTTAATATTTTATTTAAAAGTTAAATTATAAAATCTTATATTTTGAAATTGAAAAAATGGTCTTTATTATGGGATTCAGCACAAAAATATTACCTTAGGATATTTGTTTGAATTGTTTCTAAAATAATTATTTATAAGTGGAATTGTCAAAAATAAAGTATTTACTAAAACCGTTGGGTTTATGACTCTACCAAAATGTTCGGGAAACATAAAAACTTCTGAATTTCAATTGAATACTTTTTTTGTGGAGTTTTATTGTTTAATTCAAAAATATATTTTTTAATTTCTTAAACCCAAATTTGATATTTTGAAACTAAATTAATATTTTATTCTAATAAGAATTTTTTTTCAATTTTTAGTTTAATTATGATATTAGTAGGTAGAATTCAAATTTGGATTTATTTTTAATCTTTATAAATATATAGTTTTAGTTATAAATTAATAAATTTTTTCAAATAAAAAAATTAATCATTTTACACTAAAAAATATCTTGACACTTTAAAATAATTGTTTTCTTAAAATTTGTATCTCACCCATTATATTCACTAATAATATAATTGATTTTTATAAAAAATATAATTTTTATTTAAAACAATTTATTTATTAATTGGAGTCATCATATACTCAGTAAATAACAAGTTCCATTTTATTTTCAGTTATTAAAAATAAATTACTCAGGTATTAATTATTTATATGAGTAAGAAAAAAAATGGTAAAATTGAAAAATATAAGAATAAATGAATTAAAAAAAGGCTAAAAACATATTTTAAAATATTTTTACTGCTCTTTAGATATTAATATTACTCCAAATAATTATATTACAATATTAGTTTCATTTGATCTTTGAATAGTTACATTACCTTTTACACCGTACAGAAATGTCAATCCTCTCCCTTATGAAAGCATCCATCACCACCCAAGTTATCTCCATAGCACAATACTCTTTTATTCCACTATACACTACCAAAATAACAACCCTAAACTACTAGAAACATATAATAGGTTTTGCTCCTTTCAAAATACGACCTCTCAAATCCATAATCATTTTCATAAAAGTAGTTTTCACATGGGTAGGGTAAAAATTCAAAATTTAATAATGTCTATATCAATTAATTTTTATATACTTCCAGCTATTTTAGATATATTTCATCAATTATATTATATTGAAATCAAAATTATTAATATATTAAAATTTCATTATGATGATGAAATAGTCATTAACTACCCTACAACCTTCATTAGTGACATGATCGAGTTTTTATAACTTCCACACAAGAATGGTTCCAAATGTGTTTTAATAGATTGATAAGATATTTAAAAAAACATTAAGATTATTTAATTTTAAACCATTCCATATCTTCCTCCTGATATATAGAAAATTGATGTTTCCCCCAATCATATATGAAGACAACCTCTGGAAAAAAAGTGATATATTTGATTTTCCAAAAATAGTTTTTTTGAATATTTATCAAACTCTCATAAAATATCATGAAACAGCTTAAAAATATATAAATAATAACAATATACTTATTTAATGATGATTTATATCTAAATCACCCTATATTCATACTTATCCATCAATTATAACATGTTATTGTTTAGATTGTTTTAACCACCTACTTGAACAATGATATAAATTCCAATCATGGATGAGTATGGAAACATAAAAACTAATATTATTTTAAATTATTTATCAAATATATGTTTTGTAATGGTTTAGGAAATTTTTTAACCATTTTTAACTTTTTTTTAATATATCGATATTATTTATTAAAAATTATCAAAACCATCTTGTCACTAACTTGTTCATCAGGATTCATAATAGAAATAATAATGAAATTACATTATAACTTTATAAATAATTATAAAACTTATAGTAATACATATATAATGTTCTTGGAATGATTACATCTTAAAATATAACAAATAATTGACATCACCAATGTGAAACGAGTATTAGGAAAACATTCTAAACTAATGATATCTAATTATGAAAATAAAATATAACTAACTAATATAATGATTATAAATGTTGTTTATAAAAGTATATATGTATAAATGAGGTTTTAAAATAAGTTATTAATATGTTTTTAGTACCCCCTCTTTCAAAAAAGATTTTTTTTATGATTTTTAAGTATGCTAATCGTTTGGGTAATGTTAGGGAGGGTTTAGGGAACATTTGGAGTGTTTTGGGGATTTTATGGATTTCGTAATTTGACCATGGTTAGTATAAATCGTGAATTTCCTTAGAGAATCTATGTAGAGTGTGACATTGACCTTTGGGTAGGAAAACGATTATGTTTATAGTTTTTTGATACTATGCGACCACCTAAGTGTAACAATGACAAGTGGAATAGAGGGAAAGCCATGGTTAGTGTAGAGTATGTCTAACTATGCATTCAAACCAATTAAAATGTTGTTGGGAGGTAGTGACAGGTGAAGTTTTTGTATATCCATGTTACCCAAACTTGAACGATTATTTTTTAGATCCTAAAAGTGAACCTAACTTCACTTTTCCCTTAATCCCCTTTTCCCCCTACATGTAGACCTAAACTCGTATTTTATTCCACTAAATGATTGTGGAGACCTTCCCCTTTGAACCCAGAGTTATCCATCGGTAAATCTAGGTGCATTGAAGGTTGGATCATGATGAATTTCTCTATTGATGGTGATTTTTTCATAGATATACTTTTATTTACTCTCTTGGAATAATAGACCATGTTCCTTGGGAATATATATATATATGTGATATTTGATGCCAATAATGATGATATTTGTCTATTTTGATGATAGTAAATGATATATAATACTGGGTTTTGGAGATTCAAACGAGTTTTGTTGAATAATCTCCGTGTTCTTTGTTTTCATCATAATTTATGAAGTAGGAGGATTCAATATCGACTCCTTTGAGTAGAACATTAAGGCATAATTACCAATTAGATTTTTTGATTAAAAATGTTTTTGGATATTATTGTGAAATTTTTGATGGAATCGTAATGTGGTGACGATTTATAGTACTATGATAATTAGCTATTTTTGTGGAAAGTGAAAATGATAAATTAAATTTAAAATTATAATATTTAAATTTTTGTTTTGTTTTAATTCATGAAAAATTGGTTTTTGTTTCTTCAATTAGAATTTTGTTTTATTGATATTGATTGGAAAATATTCTTTGATCATGATTAATAGATTAAATGGATAAATGTGTGTTGAATTGGATAGATAACAGTCGTAAAGTACAACCATCAAAGGGATGGGTTCTGTACGTAATGTTTAACCATGAATGGTTAATACAATATTTTTTGGTTTTTTGTGTTTATTGGGAAATTTTGAATGAAATGTGTTATGAAAAAATAGGAATTGTGAAATGATTTAAAAGATTATTTTTTTTATTTCCTTGGAAATATATTTTTCATAGAAAACTGTTTTGTTATGAAAATTGTTTTACTTAGAATTTTTTGGGCTTTGATATAATATTTTTAAATTGTTTTATATAATGTTTTAATATAAATTTTATAAAATCTTCTATGCCATTTGTGTGAGTAGGGAATTCATTTGGGAAAATACTACTGAGTTACATTACACACCCCCTTATTAGGAACATTAGCGCGATTTGAAATCTCATGTATTGTGACACATGTAAAGGAAATGAATCTCATTTAAATTGTGGTTAATATTTTAGTTTGGGACATAGATTTTGGAGTGGGATCGTGTAGCACATTGGGAGGTGTAGAGTTTTGACTTTAGAGCCATTGAAATGGTTAGTCTTGTTTTCTACTTTTCTAATAAGATATTGGTTTTGGTGTGGTTTGGTTTGGTATTTTTTGTCTTTTGATATTATATTGAGTTGTATTACATTTTTATCGTGAAACCAATTGTGGATTATTTATGGTATGTTGGTTGTGATGGTTTTAGTTTCAAATTATAAATCATCCCCAAATTGTAAGGAATCTCATGAAATTTATTTCCAGAAATCGATGTCTAGGAAGTGTCATTTAAGGAAAAATTAATATCGATCTGCTTTATCGTGATATTGAGTATTGGAGTGAAAATAAAGATTGTATCATCTTGTTTGGTCATTAACATGACAATGGTATAAGTTTTATTCATTCCAAATATATTGGGACAAATGGAATTGGTTTTCTGTTATTTCTATTGGAAAAATATTTTTGTTTATTCCATGAGTTGGGATGGTAGAAAAGAGTTGGATTATCTGGTCATAAAATAGAGAACATAAAAATATGAAACTAACCTACTTATTATGAACATCTAGATACTAGGGATTTGGGTACACATGTGGTTTGAGAAACTTATGGAAATGTAATCTCATTGTCATGGGTTTATCTAATGAGAAGAGCATGACATTCATTGATAGAAATGACTTACCACATTGAATGAATATTTAATTTTGAGTATTTATTTATAAATTTAGTGAAAAAATAATGTTTTTTCAGAAGTGTTGAACAAATTTTTTTCAAATGTGAAATTATGAAAATGATATGATAGTGTTATTTTTAAAATTGTTTGATTTTAAAAATAATGGTAGAATTTTCATACTGGGTTGAAAAAGGAAAGTGGTGTTTTTTTGAAATGATCATTACGATGTCATATGTTTTTATTGTTAATACTAATGTTTATAGAGAGTGAGACTTATGTTGTTTTGTATTTTTATAGAAAATGTCACCAGATAGGAATACAAGAAAATAACTAGAAGAATATTATGAAAATGTGGTCGCACCTAAGCCATAGGTGAACTAATATCTAGTTCAGTGTATATTATAATAGTTTCATGATATGGATAGGGAGGACATGAGAGAATAAACAAGGAATATGAATCATTCTGTGTAGTTCCATAATCATAATCCATCCATATTTTGGGGTGATTTGGAACCAGAGAAGTTAGAGGTGTGGCTGCATAGGTTGAAACAAATCTTCAATCATCCAGGAACACCAAAAGAGTTTAAAGTCAAGTTGGTGATGTATAGGTTTGAAGATATTTCATTCTGATGGTGGGATTTATATGTTCTAGCTAAATTATACCAATTTATTTCAAGGGAGTATTTTGTAATCAAATTCCACAAAATATTCTATCCTTAAACATTGAGGATTCCAAGAACAATAAAATTTGTTAGAATAAAGTATGATAATCTCTTAGAGGCAGATTATGGGTAAAAATTAATGAATTTAGTTCTCTTTTCATCAACCTTTCATTCTATGTTTCTACAAGTGCATCCTCAAAGGAACACATTATTGAATCAGGGCTGAGGAAAGAGATTCTATCAAATATTTTCATGCATTGTAGAACATATTATACATATACGGTTTATAGATAAATATTTATAGAATGGTACATCTTAATAGATGTTTTTGGAGTGACTAAGTTGATACCTACATGAAATGGTGGGAACATTAATACTAGAAGAAAAAGAAAAAGGAGAACAGATTTCTAAGGTAGTGGAATGGTTTAGAACCAAACAACTGGATTGGTGAATCTTAATACAAAACCTATGTGTAATTCAAGATGTTTCTAATGGGGATATTTGTACCACATATAGTGAGATTCTACAACACCACATAGAGCATGCGAAAATTGAAACCATATAATATATCTCCAATGCTATTGTCACCATTTTTTGACGATAAGCGTTCAGATCACAAATCATCTTTCATAGATGTCATATGATTTGGTGGGGTGAGGGAAGAAGAATACATTTTTTCAACATATTAGAGGAATACAGGGTGATTCTAGGAATACAGTAAATATTAATCAAGGGAAATATCAATAGGGTAGTAAATAACATAGCACAACGATTAAGCAGTAATATGGATTTGAGGATTTTATTAGTGAGGATCAATATGAATCATTATTAGTAAGAGGTAAAATTATTTGGAATAATAACCTAATAAAACCATTTTTTGATATTGGTTCATAAAATTTATTCTTTACTTTTCATTGAATTTATTATATGGGTTTGTTTATTGAGTTGATGACCTCTATTTTGGAAACTCAAACTCCTCTTGGTCAAATAGAATGTCGAGACTTTATGTGTTATGCATGTTCTATAAATGTTTAGTGCATTGAGATGAAATGATATTTATCTATGAATGAGATGGCTTCCTATGAACTAATCCCATGTATAGATTATTTTGACAATGTTTAATAACCACTTTTATTATTATACCCACTATGTTATATTGATGACTGATAATGGAATCGAGCATCTTATTAAAGGAGGCCACATTTTAAAGGTAGGGGAAATGAGAAATTTGGTAGTTGCAGTTGGAAAGATGACATACCAATTGGAAACTTTTTCTATGTCATCGATGGAAAATATTGAGAATATATGTTCTCCATTGGTTGTTGATCTATTTCAGGATATTCTTCCGGAACATTTTATAGGGCTTCATTCCAAATGATAATTGATGTTTATAATTGGTCTACTTATAAGGACCAACATAATTTCTCTTCATTTTTATCAAATGACACCAAAAAAGTTACGATAATTGAATGTGTAGTTGGAGGAGATAGAAATCAATGGGTTCATTCAATCTAATACATCTCCATGGGTAGCACAAATCATTTTTGCTATGAAAGAGGATGTTACTATTCAGTTGTCAGTATATTGTAATTATCTTAACCTATTTACATTAAGGAACTTATATCCACATGCACACATTAATGATATGTTTGATCAATTTATGGGATCCCAGTGGTTCTATAAAATTTAATTTCTCTTAGGATACAAGAAATTGATGGTTCTAATGGAGAATAATGAAAAACATCATTCAAGCATTGATATAATCATTATGAGAATGTTTTTAGGACTTTCGGTGTTATTATGTAACAATAAATATTCATGAAATTGATGAATTAGATATTTCATAGATATTTGGATTCTTTTTTAGTGGGGTTTGTGGATGACATATTGGTGTATTAAAGGACAAGGGATGAGCATGAGAAACACTTTGAGAGAGTTTTGGGAATTTTGTGGGATCATCAGTTGTATAAAAACAATCATGGTTTTTATTTTTTATATGAGAAATATGTTTCTTAAGACATATAATCTATAAATGTATTTTATAAAAATCCAGAAGAAATAGATTCTATCATATCCTCAAAACCACAAAATAATTTTTTGGAGATACATAGACTCCATGGTCATGCTAGTTATTACTATAATCTAGTTCATGGTTTTTTATTACTGGCTTCACTGATGATAATTTTGAAGAGGAAACATAGCCAATTATAATGGAGTGAGGAATGATATCAATCTTTTCAAGAGCATAATGTTTTCTGTACATCACCTCCAATATTGATTTTTCTAGAATCAAGAAATTGGTATCTAGAGTATTATGATGCTTTGGGATTTGGGATTGGATGTGTTCTCATTCAAGGAGATCATGTTATTGATTTTGGATCAAGGAAATTATAATTTCTTGAGAAGAACTACCCAAACAGATGACATGGATTTAGCATATACATTCCATGTTTTGAGGTGTTAGAGTCATTATATATGTGGTGATAAAGTAATTGTGTTTATAGATCATAAGAAATTGAACAAAATTTTCCCACAATAGTATTTGAATCAAAGGCAGAGGATATGGATGGAGTTTTTCGAAATGTTAAAAATTGACAAAATGCATTCACAAGATAATGGTATCTTGGATAAAGTTGCACTAAGAATAAATAACTATTCTCAATAGGAAAAAAATGATTTACATTAGCATAAATTTATGTTAGTGATAGACGACATGATCATGGAATTTCAAGAAAAAGGTGAAGTTGATGTTTTCTTTCTAGTATCCTTTTTTGTGAATTGGTTGAGATAGTTAAAGAGGAACAAACATCTAATTCAGAATTTGTTTCTATGAGGTAAAAAATAAATAGTGGGGATACCATTGAATAATGAAAGATGGATTGGAATTCCTTTTCTTTAATTCAAATGGTCATTGTACCTTTGGTTTGTTTGGAAAAACATATCCATGTTTTCCACTATTCGAGATGGGTTGTTCATCATAGAATACAATATATGTATTGGTCATTGAAATGATCGTTTCAGTAGGTCGACATTGAAAGTAAGTTGGATGTGTTTGTTTTCAGATGATTAACTTATTAGTAGGTTATAGTGGAGAACTAGTGGCTAGTAGGTATGTTGAAGTCTTTACCTATTTCTATTTGGATATGGAGAAGATAGCCCTAGATTTAGTTAAAGGTATACCGATATTGGTTTGGAAACACAATTCCATATTGGTGATAGTGGATCATCTGAAATATTTGGACCATTTCATCCATATTATAGAATCTAATATGTTGGACAACTCATAAAAATACAATATCCGGAAGATGTAAACAATAATGGTTAACACATTTTGATATTTTGAGATAGAGATCTGAGGATTACATTTGGTTTCTAGAAATACTTATAACAATCCCTTGGGACACAATTTACCATGATTATGGAATATAATGCTTCGATATATGGGATACCTATAAGGATGATACAATCAATGGATGACATATTTTGTACTTGTGTAATGGATTTCTGTTGCTCATAGGAGGATCAAATACCATTAGTGGAGTTCTTCTATAATAACAATTATCAGGCCTCGATACAAATAGATCCTTTTGGATAATTTTATAAATTTCTTTATTTTTCTCCCCATTATTTGGTAGAAATTGGCGAAACATCATTGGATGGGATAATACTTGTCCAATAAAACATAGAGAAGATTCAATTGACCAGAAAAAAGAAATAGATTCTTCAGAGTGTTCATAAATGTTATGTGGATCATCATCGATGACTGTTTTCCTTTGATGTGAGTGATTATATGTTCTTGAGAATCTCTACAAGGCATGAGATTTTTATGAAAGTAGTTCAAGTTATATCGTTTATATATTGTCCCTTTTGAGATACTTGAATTAATTTGTGATGTGGAATATCAATTGGATTTTTTCACCACGGTTTAGTGCAGTGCATAATGTGTTTTATGTATCATAGTTTAAAAAGTATCACCCAAATCCTAACTATGTGATTTTATGGGATCATTTTGACATTGATTTGGATTCTACATTGGTACAAGTTCCATTATGGATTATGGAAGGTAAAGAGAAAGTATTTATGTGGAAATAAATCAGCCTACTAGAAGGTTTTGGGGAAACTTGATTAATTCAAAAAGAAACATTGGAATGAGAGAATAAAATGATGCAACCATTTACAATCTTCTTCAGGATAATGTTTATCTTTCTACTTTTTAGGGATGGAAATTCTAATAGTGGGTAGAATGTAGGCCCCCTTTTTCACGTATGTAACCCTTTAATTATGTTTTTTAAGTATTTAAAGTGTTTGAGTGGTGTGTTGGAGGGTTTAGAGAAATTTTGGAGTGTTTTGGGATATTTATAGAGGTTTATGGTTTTAGAATTGTTAATATAAGCCATGAATTTCCTATAAGAAATCATGAAAAGTGAGATAATAGGATATGGGTAAGTGAAAAGTTAGGTATACATTTTGGCTGAACCGTGTGGACACCTATGAGTAATTGTGTAAAGTGGAACAGAGGGAAAAACCAGGCTAAATCACGTATTTTCTAAACATGTGATCCATGCATTGTGAAGGGTGTTGGGAGGTATTGTCTGGAGCAATTATGGGACATGGTTTGTCTAACCGTGTGACTAAACCATTGACGGTCAGTTTTTAGTAACTAAAAAAGTGAATCTAACATCTTTTCCCCCATTAATAACTTGTTTTCCTATATTTTGACCCTAAAACGTTTTTTCTACCTCCCAAAGGTTGTGGACACATTATTCTTTGATCCATGATATTTCCATTTGAAAATCATGGTGGTTTGAAGGCTATACTACAAGGTTTGTCTCTATTCATGATGGTATTTATTAGATGTACTTTTCATCCATATCTCAGATTCATAGGTATAGACCGTTGGGGATATATCAATGATACTAGACTCCAATCACCATTATATTTGGTTATTTTGGAGGTTATTTAACGAGTTAAAAGGATGGAATTGGGTGATTCAACCCAGTTTTGTGGAATAATGCAAGTCCTTTTTAATTTTCTCTATAATTTTTAAGAAGTGTGGAATAACTCTTGAATCCTATTAGTAGAACATAACTGATTTATTTGAAATTGGTTTCTTTTGATGAAATTGATTATGAACTTATTTTGTATCGATTGATGTAAACCCTCATTGATGATGGTTTAAAATTTTTTGAGAAATGGGTGTTTTGGTGGAAAGTGAAATTGGTGACATGATTTTAAAATGACGATTTTTAAATTATTTTTTGGTTTTGATGCATGAAAAATTGGTTGGAATTTGTCTTCAATAATTTTTTTATTGAATTAATTTGTAAAAATACTATTTTGAGACATTTTTTTGGCTTAAATGATTTCATGTGAGTTGAATGGGATGTATAATGGTTTCGATGTACCACATTCAATGAGACATGTTTCATATGTGATGTTCCACCATCAATGGTAACACCATTCTTGTGTGGTTGTGTGTGTGTTTGTGGGGATATGTGTAATAAAATGGGAAATTCCAAAATGGGAATTTGGAATATTTTTAAAGGCTTTTTTTGTTTCATTCCTTAGAAACAAATTTTTTTTGAAAAATAATTTTGGAATGAAAATATGTTTACTTATAAATTTTTTGTATTTGGTATAAACTATTGCAATGTGTATTATATAAATTGTTTTATATAAATGTGATGAAGTTTTTATATCCTATTGGTGTACGTAGGGATGTTATTTTTGAAAATCCTACAGATTTTCATTAAGAACCCCATCATTGGATCATTACTGTGTTTGTTGATATCACTTATTGAGACTGAGGTAACTAAAAAGTATAAAATTTCATTAGTGGTTCAACATGAAACTTTAGTTCATTTTTTACGAAGTTGGAACATATATCATGTTGGGAGATGTGGAGATAAATCTCTTTAGTCATTTATTTTTTTTATTCTTGTTTTACAGTTTGGTACTCTGATATTGGTAATTGTGTGGTTTATTATTGTTTTCTTTTGGAATTATGTTGAGTTGTATTACATATTTATAATGAATCATATATTGGTTTTTCTTATGGTATGTTTTTTTTGACTATTTTAGTTTTAAAGGGAAATCATCCCCCAATTATAATAAATACATAGCATTTATTTCCAACATATGGCGTCATGGGGATGTATCCAATGTCCATGATAAAAACTTTTCCCTTCTCAATCCAATGTGGAGTTCTAGGATGTTAGAGTTTGTTTATCATACATTAGGATAAAGAATGTTTTTCTATGAAGTATTTATGGTAATGAATTTTCATTTCAATTATTATTCATCGAGATATTATTTGTGTTCACTATTTTTTTATTTTTTTGTTTATATAACTTAAATGTATATTTTTCATCATAATTTTAATTAAATTTTATATAATCATAAATTAATTTCACATTCTTCCATTTAGATTTTTTTCAAAAGATATTATTTTTTAAGTTTCCTTCTTAAATCAACTCTCTTCTTTGAGTTATAATGGTTAATATTTATCTTATTTCATCAAATATTGGTTTCTTCCACAGTAAAATTTTATTTCATTATACCTTTTATTTCTATTTAGGGAGAAGGAATTTTTAATTCAATGAATTTAGATAGATTAATTTTTTTACCCAAACCCTATATAAATTTTAGAATCATTAACATCATATTTAACAACATTTTCTATTCTTGTACATATTTTCATTTTCCCAAAAATCTCTCTTTTTATTTTTTGAAATCCAATTATAGGTTTTATCATGTGACCTTGATAATTAAATTTTATTATACTATTTAAAAAATTATTTTTATTATATGTTTTTATGTTGTGGGTTTTCAAAAAAAGGAATTGAAATTAAAAAAAATTTCATTGTTTTCATGGTAAATTATATGAAATTCCCCTCCAAATTTATTATTAATAAAAAAATTTATTTTCATGGATCCATTAATGAAGATCATTTTTAATTGTAAATTTTTTCCAAAAAATTTATGTCAACTTTATGAAAAATACTTTTGAATACGTCCCATAACATTTTGTTTACTGAGTAGAGTAACACCAATTTCTAAAAACTATTCTATTTTTCACTCACCATAAAATAATTCTTATTAATGAATATTCATTCCTAATATATAAAATATATTTAAAATTTATTTTAACTTTATATGATTTATATAAGAAAATGAAATATTTTGTATATTCTTCAAATTAAATGTTGCATTTTTTAATAGAAATATTGATTTTAAAAGTGATATTATAGGCATGTGTTTTTAAGAAATAGTTTTTTTCATATTTTAATGTTTTCTCAAATTATACTTATGAAATAATATTTTCTTTATAAATTTTTTTTTTGGGAACCCTTTTTGGTTTTAGAGATTTATTATTAATTTTTTACACATTAAAAGCATTTCATTTTAAATAATGTATTTCTTTGTATTTTGTAACCATTTCAAGAATGGTATTTTATTCTTATTTTTCAAATATATTTATCAAATAATATTAAAAGGGTGTTCTACATCAATATAAATATCCTTTTACATTCCTTATATTACTTTTGGGATTTGTTCCTCTGATACCAACTACATTATTTCTTTAAATGGATTTTGGAATGTTCAGTGAAGGCATTGATGATTTTGATCTCTGCTACCCATTTCATTTAAGAGATGACTAAAATATTAATTATTGATTTGAAATTGACAACATATCAGGAAGTGATGATGGTTGGGTTCCTAAATCACCCTCTAATGCATTGGTTAAGGTTTTATATCTCAATCGATAATGACATTGAGTGTGAACCCATTGTGGGTTATATCAGTTCACATAATTGAGTATGAACCTGATCCAAGTTAGATAAGACCACCACATTGTATTTTAACATGATGAAGATTATAAATGATTACATGATTGATCCAAAACATTATATAGATTATATTCTCTCACAATATTGAGAATGAAAATTATGCATATTATATAAGTTCATAAGATTGATAAAAAACCTAATATAGAATTGATAGGTTCACAAGATTGATCACAGTCCAAATATGGTTAGTTAGGTTTAAAATATTTTTTATACCTATGATTAAGAAAATTCCATATTTGGATGTTTTGAACGTATTATTATACACATTGGATCTATTTAATTTGTAATGATTTCATAAACACTTTTCATGATTTATTATTGTTAATTTGAGATTATATGTCCTTATATCATAACTTATTGATAAATATTTTTATTCTATTTTATTTTTAATATGATAATTTCACCCTTATCATGTTTTCTTATATGATTATGATTTGACTATTGATAACATTTTGACAATTTTTCCCCTATTGGGCATTTGAGTTCACCTATTTTTTATGATTCCATTCCTTAAGTTTTAAATTTGGGTATAACATATGAAAATTCAACACGGGAGTCCTATATTGATCAATTGTATAGAAATTTTTCTTTTTTTAAAAAAATTTAGTTTATTATATATATAGTCTTTAATGACTCTAAAATTTATGTTCATGGGATTATGAGAATATTAGTAAAATGAAAGTATTGTTGATATAAAATAATGAATTAAGTGTGTTTATCTAGGTCGGGTCACCTGAATTATTATTCTAATGGTATCTCCCCATGTAGAAAAATAATCCAAAACAACTAAAATGTAATGATTTCTAAAATATTTATGAAATTACACCATAGAATCCATACCCCGAAAAATCAAATATAACACAAAATAAAATTAGTTGATATGGAATCTCATCATTCCAAGATATATTACATTGAATCTATCTTGCATTAAAATCTCAATGGAAATAAAATAATCATTAAAGATTTTTGTAAAAAAACCTGAATCCTAAACCGTCACGACCCGTCCTCGGGGCCCGTGTCGTGACTACCCCAAGCCCACCTTACATAGGCCAGGGGCTGGCGACTAGCACCAAGGCGTAAATCCCGATAACAGGGAAGGCATTGACTTTGTAAAGTAAACAACCATCACAGAGTAAGAAAGCGGAAAGAGTAAAAGCTATGTAAAAACTGTAACAACCTGTGCTGAAAGTAAAATGGGCCGGAAATACAAGCCCAACTGTAATGTACAACTAAAAGGGAAAAACATCAACTAAAAAAGAAAAGATGCAACGTCGAGCCGTCCGCTGGAAGTCCAACCTGAGGGGTGGGCACAGATAGCCTCCACAGCTCCTCGGTCCAGCTGTCCGCTCCGAGTACGTCCCGCCCAGTGGTCCACCTCCAAGTACCGTCCTGCTCCGCAAGCCTCCACCACGATCAGCACTGTCTGTCGTCTGCAACCAACACAACGAAGTGCGGGCATAGCCTGTGTAGGGGTGAGTCTGAGATACTCAGTAGGGACCTCGAGACCCCCGAAGGTCTCCCGAAATCCACAAAGGATAAACCACAAAGGAAAGATACAATCATGAAGTAACAACCGACACTGCTTAGGTATATGCCCATACATATACCTAAGTCATCAATTCCCGTTCGGCTCCAACATCCGAGCCCAAGCACAACCCAATCCACACAGGAAAGAAAAAAGTATACTCACACAGAGTAGCACAACACAATCAATGAAGGAGAGAAAAAGTAATCCACATAGGATAGATCAACAAAATCTACAAAGGAAAGTAAACAGTAAATCCACCCAAGATAGTTCAACACAATCCACAAAGTATAGTAAACAGGATTCAGATCACACAGAAAATACTTCGTCGAAAAAGGTGAATGGGATGATCAGATAAAGATACTGAATCATCTAAGCTGGGACCCACTGAGGATGCAAGACTAGCTGTCTTCACTGAATCATCTAAGCTGGGACCCACATAGGATACAAGAACAGCACTGAATCATCTAAGCTGTTACCCACATAGGATACAAGACCAGCACTCTTCATTGATTCATCTATGCTGGGACCCACATAGGATATAAGACCAGCACTGAATCATCTAAGCTAGGACCCACATATGATACAAGACCAGCACAGCTGGGTCCCACATAGGATACAAGACCATCACTCTTCATTGATTCATCTATGCTGGGACCCACATAGGATACAAGACCAGCACTGAATCATCTATGATGGGACCCACATAGGATACAAGACCAGCACAACTGGGACCCACATAGGATACAAGAACAACACTCTTCATCGTCGCAGTCCACTGAGTATCTCTGCACACTCGTCGTCGTCGAAGTCGCAGCCAACACCAGGGTTCCCGCACACAGCAAGCTCGTTCGGGAGGGTCCGCTCCACGAGCCGAGAGGCTGATACATCAACTGACACAAGGTCTAGAGTTGATGTATCCAAATGTTCTGTATCATCAACAGGAACTTCATGTCGTAGATGGCGCGTCAATCGGACGCCCGGTCTGAGAGTTATTGGTTTTTTCGTCCCAGGGGCCCGGTTGGTTTTTAAGGAAAAACCAACACGAACGTACTCTACCTACATCCAAACCTCGGGCAGAGTGAGCCAAAAGATTCATCTCACTTAGAGGAATTAAACAAAGTCGACAGCACGTCAATCGGACGTCCGAAGCTCAAGATATGAGCATTTCCGCTCCGGGGGCCCAGTTGGTTTCGTGTACGAACCAACCCAGCCGAACCCAAAGTATTCCGAAAACTTGAGTGAAGAATACCGAAACGACCATCTCGATCCAAGGATTGTGTTTCCGCTGACAGCGCGTCATTCAGAGGCCCGTAGATCATGTTACTGGAAAAAGACCGAAAACAGTCAGAAGACGGGGGGTCTGGGCCCGGGCCGACCCACCCTGGGTCGGCCGAACCGGGTTGACCCGGCCCGGTCCGACCCGGCTAGACTCGGTACGGTCCGGCCAGGGCGCGGCCCGACTCGGCTCGGCCGAGCAACGCGGTGGCAATCTGCCCCCGCGTGACAACTCCACAGCCCCCGCCGGGGGAAGCCCTGGTGAACGGACACGGCAAAGCCGCGTCCTGTGTGCGTCGGACCCGCGTGGCCGCAGGTCCTTTGGCGCCGCTGCTGATGCCGCGGCTGAAGCCGCGGCGGCTCCCTTTGGCGGCGAGCCGGGGCGCCGCCGCCTCCGGCCGCCGGTGGCTTCCGCGGGCCACCGGAGTCGCT
Source organism: Viscum album (assembly GCA_963277665.1). NCBI lineage: Eukaryota > Viridiplantae > Streptophyta > Magnoliopsida > Santalales > Viscaceae > Viscum > Viscum album. The sequence goes on from OY728152.1 coordinate 1,889,801,061, forward strand.
CCGATGGTCCGATTACATTCCTGTCTGCACCGCTGCTCCTCCCGGGTCCCATTCTTCACTGCGGAAACATCAAATCTCCCTTGCGGCACGTTTTGTCATTGCCTACAAAATCCACACAACAACGAAGAACTGTGGAGGGTTATCGGGCCGTGTTCATTTGGCCCGCACCCTCTGCGTTAGGCGATAACAATCGGGAAGAATAATCAACACATAGAAAACATAACAAATAACAATTATAATAAATTAAAATTGTTCTTATGAAACCGGGTTCTTTATTTTAAAAGAAACAATCACGGGAATATAAATTGTTTCACAACAAACCCCTACCTCATCAAGTCGTCGCACGCGAGTTCTTCGCGGAATTGAATATCGCGGAACAAGTGGAGCGTCGCATCGCGGAAGGGCGTCACATCGTCGTGGAAGGGTGTCGCATCGATGATCTATGAGGATCAAGAAACAACAGATTTAATAAATAATAATTAAATCCGTGATGTTGTTATATCCCACAAAGAGATTTAAATGAAGCGCAACCCCCTACCTTGTCGTTGTCGATCAATGGTTGTCGCGAGGTTGGATTGTTGGAGAAGAACTTCGCGGAAGAAGAACCATCAGTGTCGCGGTACTTGGCATCGCGTCGTCGATCTCTGAAGGCTCAGCATTCCCTTCGTCGAAGGCTGGCGTTCTTCGCGTTATTCGTGTTCTTCGCGTTCTTCGTGAAGAAGGATGAAGAAATTGAGGTTTTTCAAATCCTCTCAACGAACAACACTTAAGGAGAAAAAGCGTTGGTCTTATTTTATTAACATGCCAAAAAACGAAAAAGAGATAAGTAACGACCAATTAGTTCATAGAATTAATTTAACGAATAAAACCGCCCAATTAAATGGTGCGTTAAGAATATAAGAAAACGCGTTAGTTGACTATCATATAAATGGGTTTTCGCGGGTGTGTTACTTAGGGGAAAAGAAACGGTGGGGCTCGTGCGGGCCCCACCTCACAAATATCCTACCAAGAGGGTAGAATATTTTTGGATAGCACCCTATCTGCATCAACTCAGCTTAAATAGCTTGATGTGGTCTTTAAGAGGCTTTAAGTGAAATAAAAATAAAATTGTCGCACAACATTATTTTATTTCTTAACTTAAAACCCAAAAATTTAAAACCACAACCTAGAAAACGCAACTCCGGAAGAGGAGTTTATAAGAAAAAACCGGCACTGCGATTCCATCGGTGCCCTCGGAATTTGATTCTTAGCACCGGTTCAAATGTTAGAAAAACCCGCTCGTTCGTTCACTGAACGTACCCAAGCCAAATTTCGGAAAAGGATTCCGGGCACACCAGGCCTCGGAATTCGGTGCCGTCAGAAGCTGCGTTCTTGTAAAATTCCAAAGAAAATTAAGAAAAATATTTCCTTCAAATTTAAGGGTCTTTAAATTACTCCCACCGTAGGGCTTTACGTCCCCGTAAAGCTTCACTACAAACTTAGCGATACAAAGGCGGTACTGAGCACACATTTGAGCCTCCTGCTCCCAAGTGCTCTCCTGGAGGTTCCCGATCTGCCATCTGAAGCACACTAGAGGAATCAATCATCCACATAGGACCTGCTCCTGTCGATCCTCGATCTCCTCTGGGACCTCCGCAAAAGTCGCCCCATCATCAAAGACCAGCTCTCCATGGTTAAATATTGGCGTCAGGTCGTGCAAGTATCTACTTTGCTGAGATACGTGGAAGACGTCATGCACCCGGTGCAACTGTGGTGGTAGAACCAGGCGATAAGCTACCTTGCCAATCCTGCTGATGACCTGGAAGGGTCCGATGAAGCGTGGAGACAACTCGCCGCTTCATGCGTAGAAATGCTTGCCCCTCATGTAGCTGGCTCTCCTTCGGGTGCCCCGCACAACCAAATCTTCATCCTGAGACTGCCCAACTGATGGTCTGGCCCGTTTGGACCTCTACGTCACCTGTCTACTTCCAGCTGCGGAAGACCCTGCTACGGGCCGTCCTGTAGAAGGCCCTGTCACTGGAGCCTGCTCGGCGAGAATAATCTCTACAAGAAGGGCTTTCTCCAACACCTCTGCATGTGTCAGAATGTTGAAAGAGATCATCGAAGCCCTGATCTCGTGCCTCAGTCCCTGCTCGAAGGTCCGGGCCCGGAAGAACGGGTCCCATACCATATCTGTGGAGTAGCGCGAGAGATCAGTAAATCTCACCGAGTACTGGGCCACTGTCATGCTATGAGGCCGTAGCTGTTGCAGCTTTTGGATGCCCACCACACGGAGGGTGGCTGGGATGAACTCGGAGCGGAAGATGCTCTCAAAGTCCGTCCAGAGGAGAGATGTCTCGTCGTGCACCTGGAGCATCAAGCTCCACCATCTGCCTGCTGCCGCGTGCAGGAGGCTCGCTGCGAGGATCACCTTGAGGTCTGCTGGTGTCCTAACTAATCTGAAAACCCGTACAACTACCTCCTGCCAGTCTTTGGTGGCTTGAGGGTCCGTCTCCCTGCGGAACTTGGGCGGTCGCTGGCACTGGAACTCATGCAGTGCACTAAGCCTACGTGCATCGTCAGTGGCTGGGGCTGGTAGCATCGGTGTCTCGGCGGGTAAAGGTACCGCCGGTGCCTCTGCTGACAAGGAGCCCTGCACTGAGGCCTCGTCGCTTAGTGGGATGTCATCACTCTCCACTCTCGGAATCCTAGCTGGATGCCATCGTGGGGCCATCCTAAAAAGAAACAGGTGCACCACGGTTAGAACTATATACCTAGTGAGCTGACACATGTAATCAAAAAGAAAACTTGAACACACATGTAATTAATGTTTTCGTGCATTAAGTTGGAAATCAGAAGTCATGGTCATGGTGTACGGATACGTCGGCCGCCGCACCAACACTGGACTCCCTAGATTGATAACCACACCCAATACGCTGAACACTATTGCTTCACATAGAAGAAAGATCAGAGTCTGTGATATAACCAACCACCTCTGATACCAATTTGTCACTACCCATCCTCGGGGCCTGTGTCGTGACTACACCAAGCCCGCCTTCCATAGGCCAGGGGCTGGCGACTAGCACCAAGGCGTAAATCCCGATAATAGGAAAGGAATTGCCTTTGTAATGTAAACAACCATCACAGAGTAAGCAAGCAGAAAGACTAAAATCTAAGTAAAAACTGTAACAAGATGTGCTGAAAGTAAAAGGGGCCGGAAATACAAGCCCTACTGTAAAGTACAACTAAAAGGGAAAAACAACAACTGAAAAGAAAAGCCACAGCATCGAGCCGTCTTCTGGAAGTCCCACCTGAGGGGCGAGCACAGATAACCTCCACAGCTCCTCGGTCCAGCCGTCCGCTCTGAGTATGTCCCACCCAGTGGTCCACCTCCAGGTATCGTCCTACTTCACAAGCCTCCACCACGATCAGCGCTGTCCGTCGTCTGCAACCAACACAATGAAATGCAGGAATAGCCCATGCAGGGGTGAGTATAAGCTACTCAGTAGGGACCCCGAGACCCTTGAAGGTCTCCCGAATTGCATAAAGGATAAACCACAAAGGAAAGATACAATCACGAAGTAACAACCGACACTGCTTAGGTATATTCCCATACATATACCTAAGTCATCAATTCCCGTTCGGCTCCAACATCCGAGCCCATGCACAACCCAATCCACACAGGAAAGCAAAACGTATACTCACACAGAGTAGCACAAAACAATTCACGAAGGAGAGCAAAAGTAATCCACATAGGATAGATCAACACAATCCACAAAGGAAAGTAAACAGTAAATCCACCCAAGATAGTTCAACACAATCCACAAAGGAGAGTAAACAGGATTCAGCTCACACAGAAAATACTTCATCGAAAAAGGTGAAAGGGATGATCAGATAAAGATAATGAATTATCTAAGCTGGGACCCACTGAGGATGCAAGACCAGCTGTCTTCACTGAGTCATCTAAGCTGGGACCCACATATGATACAAGACCAGCACAGTTGGGACCCACATAGGATACAAGACCAGCACTCTTCATTGATTCATCTATGCTGGGACCCACATAGGATACAAGACCAGCACTGAATCATCTAAGCTAGGACCCACATAGGATACAAGACCAGCACAGCTGGGACCCACATAGGATACAAGACCAGCACTCTTCATTGATTCATCTATACTGGGACCCACATAGGATACAAGACCAGCACTGAATCATCTAAGCTGGGACCCACATAGGATACAAGACTAGAACAGCTGGGTCGCACATAGGATACAAGACCAACACTCTTCATTGATTAATCTATGCTGGGACCAACATAGGATACAAGACCAGCACTGAATCATCTATGCTGTGACCCACATAGGATACAAGACCAGCACAGCTGGGACCCACATAGGATACAAGGCCAGCACTCTTCAGCATTGCAGTCCACTGAGGATCTCTGCACAGTCGTCGTCATCGAAGTCGCAGGCAGCACTAGGGTCCCCGCACACAACAAGCTCGTTCGGGAGGGTACACTCCACGAGCCGAGAGGCTGATACATCAACTGACCAAGGTCCAGAGTTGATGTATCCAAAATTCTGTATCGTCAACAGGAACTTCACGTCGCAGACGACACGTCAATCGGACGCCCGGTCTGAGAGTTATTGGTTTTTTCGTCCCAGGGGCACGGTTGGTTTTTAAGGAAAAACCAACCCGACCATACTCCACCTATGTCCAAACCCCGGGAAGAGTGAGCCAAAAGATATGTCTCACTTAGAGGAATTCAAAAAAGTCAATGGAACGTTAATCAGACATCCAAAGCTTAAGATATGAGCATTTCCAATCTGAGGGCCCGGTTGGTTTCGCGTATGAACCAACCCGGCCGAACCCAATGTATTATGAATCCTTGAGTTCAGTATACCGAAACGACCGTCTCGATCCAAGTATCGCATTTCCACTGACGTTGCATCATTCGGAGGCACGTAGCTCAAGTTACGGGCAAAATACTGAAAACGGTCCGAAGACGGGGGGTCTGGACCCGGGCCGACCCGACCCGGTCCGACCCGGCTGGACCCGGTCCGGTCCGGCCGGGGTGGGGCCTGGCCCGGCTGGCCGGCCCGGCTTGGCTCGGCCGAGCGGCCCAGTAACGCGTGGGGCACGTTGTTCCCGCGTGACAACTCTGCAACCCCCGCGGGGGGCCGCCCTGGTGAACGGACGTGGCAAAGCCGCGTCCTGTGTGCGCCTGACCCGCGCATCCATGGGTCCGCTCGCGCCACTGTTGCCGCCGCAGCTTCATCCGCGGAGGCCCCCTCCGGCGGCGTGCCGGGGCGCCGCCGCCTCCGGCTGCCAGCGTCGCCGGTGGCTTCCGCGGGCCTCCGGAGTCGCTCCGGTGGTCCGATTCTGTTCCCATCTGCGCCGCTGCTCCTCCCGGGTCCCATTCTTCACTGCGGAAACATCAAATCGCCCTTGCGGCACATTTTTTCGTCACCCGCCAAATCCGCACAACAACGAAGAACTGCGGAGGGTTATCGGGCCATGTTCGTTTGGCCCGCACCCTCCGCGTTAGGCGATAACAATCGGGAAGAATAATCAACACATAGAAAACATAACAAATAACAATTTTAAAAAATTAAAATTGTTCTTATGAAACCGGGTTCTTTATTTTAAAAGAAACAATCACGATAATATAAATTGTTTCACAACAAACCCCTAGCTCGTCAAGTCATCACACATGCGTTCTTCGCGGAAATGACCGTCGTGGAACAAGTGGAGCATCGCGTCGCAGAAGGGCATCGCATCGTCGTGGAAGGGCGTAGCATCGATGATCACCGAGGATCAAGAAACAACAGATTTAATTAATACTAATTAAATCCGTGATGTTGTTATAACCCACAAGGAGATTTAAATTAAGCGCAACCCCCTACCTTGTCGTTGTCGATCGAAGGTTGTCGCGAGGTTGGATTGTCGCGGATGAACGTCGCGGAAGAAGAATTGTCGGCGTCGATGTACTTGGCGTCGCGTCGTCGATCTCCGAAGGCTCGGCGTTCTTCGTCGCCCTTCGTCGAAGGCCAGTGTTATTCGCGTTCTCCGTGTTCTTTGCGTTCTTCGCGAAGAAGGATGAAGAACTTGAGGTTTGTAAAATCCTTTCAATGAACAACACTTAAGGAGAAAAAGCGTTGGTCTTATTTTATTAACATTCCAACAAACGAAAGAGAGATAAGTAATGACCCATTAATTCATAGAATTAATTTAACGAATAAAACCTCCCAATTAAATGGTACGTTAAGAATTTAAGAAAACGCGTCAGTTGACTTTCATAAAAACGGGTTTTCACGGGTGCGTTACTTAGGGGAAAAGAAACTGTGGGGCTCATGTGGGCCCCACCTCACAAATATCCTACCAAGAGGCTAGGATATTTTTGGATAGCACCCTATCCGCATTAACTCAGCTTAAACAGCTTGAAGTGGTCTTTAAGCGGCTTTAAGTGAAATAAAAATAAAATTGTCGCACAACTTTATTTTATTTCTGAACTTAAAACCCAAAAATTAAAAACCACAATCGAGCAAACGCAACTCCGGAAGATGCATTTCTAAGCAAAAAACTGGCGTTTCGATACCATCGGTGCCCTCAGAATTCGATTTCATGCACCGGTTCAAAAGTTAGAAAAATCCGCTCGTTCGTTCACTGAACGTACCCGAGCCAAACTTCGGAAAAATATTCCGGGCACACCGGGCCTCAGAATTCGGTGCCGTCAGAATTTGCGTTCTTGTAAAATTCAAAGAAAATTAAGAAAAAAATTTCCTTGAAATTTATGGGTCTTTACATAAACATTCTTGGTTATCCTTTGAAGTCTAATATGGATAACAAAAGCCGATTCTTGATATAATTTAAATACGAATCAATCTAAAAATATGAAATGCATCACCTAATGAATTGGACACTTTCATAAAGAAATAAATATGGGTTATCCCATATAAAAATATTAGCATCACTAACTAACCTAAAAACATTTTTCATTGAATATGTTTTGGGATTTAAATTGGAAATCATATAAAAAACAAGGCCATTGATCCATATTTTAAATATTCTAATAACATAATGTTCTTTATAAGAAAATGATTAACTAATTTGTTAATTGATTTTCATTTTCCTCCCAGAATAGTTGGAAGTCTACTCATAAGGATGGACACTATGTTATCACTACCATTAATTACATTATTGTCCCATAATATTCCCAAATCAACAAAATTGAGCTCAAGAATATTGGGTTTTCTTCTTGAATTTCCTAATAAAAATTTTGATAGAAGGATAACCGGTGAAAACCGAATTTTAAATAATAACATATAACACATGAACATGACTATTGTAAGGACACTGGCTAGAAAATTATTTTAAGTGGTTATGTAATTTCATTTTCTGAATCTATATACCTAGATACTTATGACATGAAAATATATATCCGTTACACCAATTGAATAGAAAATTCCAAAGATAAAAATTTTATGCATTAATCATAATATCAATAGGGAATTTATTATCTTAGTGGATAAATAATGGTTTGAGAAACTAAATTTAATTTTATATTGTCAATGACCACTTTATAAACATTGTCAATGAAAATATGATTCTATTTTTATTTCAATCATGAAAATATTAAGGATATCTTACTAAAATACACTATAAAAATCTTATGGAACCTTGTATGTGTTTTGAATGTTCTCACATCATTCAATTTTGTGTGTGTGTATGATAGTGGGGAAATTACACCAACCATGTATTTATGAACATGGATTCATTCCCTAGACACTACATGTTATAGAATTAATCATCCCTTAACCATAAAATTTTATTTTTTATTGTTTATAAAAAAGTTTATATCAGTTAATTAAATTATGAAAATATCAAGAATCTTAAAATAACTCTAAAAAATGTGTCTATAATCTATTAAATAATAAATTAAATCCTTAATAAATTCTTTTAAAAAATTGTAAAAATATTTATAATACCCTATTAAAAAGATACTAGTGCATTAATTTTTTTTAATTTCACTCATCTTTATAAATATTTACAAATATATAGGTTAAAATTTATTTTTATTGATCCTTAGGTGTAATTTTAATCTAAAATTACCGTGAAAAATATCTAAAACATTATAGTGGGATAAACAAGAAAGGAATGTTTTCATGTAAGATTAGTGGGTAGTGATTTTTACTAATCATAAGGTTTTTTTCCTATAATCTATACAATCTATCCATTTTATAAAATTATAACATGGAAAAGCTTTGTAAATTAATTCTTTGAAATAGTGAATAGAATATTCTTGAGAACCCTTTGGACTAGACTCATCAATTGGATTGATGAAATTCAAAAACATTTCCCAATATTTATAAATTTAGTCAATTTTTAATTATATACCTTTATGTTTTTTGGATTATTACCCATTTAACCTATATAAAATTTTTCAAATCCATCTTGAACACGTTTTAAGGAATTCATTCTGATATATAATGGCAGATTCTAGACATATCTTTTTGGATCCATCTTATTCCCCCTTATTCTCTATAGGGACTCATAAAAGATGATTTTAGATGTACGTGTATAGAAATTTAGAAATGATAGTGTGAATATTCTCATTCTTCATTAAAAAGTATTATTTGTGATTCTTGAAAAATATATTCAGTTTTAAATATGTATGGTAATCTACTCATGAAAAAGGGGATTTTATTGACTCTGCAACATTTAATTCATCTCTTTAAATGCTGTTAAAATAATTATATTCTATATTTACAGTATTACTAGACATGTGTCCAATATAATATGGAAAAATTTTATATTAAAAAAAATTATTATTTCAAATTATCATTTCACATATAGATTTAATGTATTCAATTTATATCGATTTAAAATATTCTAAAATTTATTAATATATTTATTAAAAATAATTTTAAATAAAATAGTAAATTTATTTATTTGTTTTGAATGTTGTTCGTATTTTTAATAAAATGAAATGAAAAATATTATTTTCCAATGGATCGATTAAAAAAATTCAATAATTTGATTGCTTAAAAAATATTTATTCTTTTTTTAATTTTTGAAAATTTCATTGTAGACAGATGATCATATTTATAAGAATCAAAACGAAATTCTTGACATTGAATGTATGGAAATAAATATATAGAGAACTAAACAGTGATATTAACATAATGATATGAGTTTACCTCCACAAAAACTATTATAGACTCAAATATATTAAGAGAAGATCCACTCATTAATAGTCCCCCCACTATAAATATATTCCCTAATTATATATAATTCATCATCAAGATACTTCTAATAAAGAATCATATATATAAAAGTTGTGTAAGGTTGAATGGTAGTCAAAAAATAATCACTCAAATCCTCCTATAATCCCAAATAAAACTATGAAAATATATCCATTATATTCCAACCAAATACTTATTTCTTCATTTTCTTGGTTAGACATTTCTAAATCAACAAATCTGCAATGAAATCCCTCTTTCCAGGGGAGTAAGAAATATCATAGTCAAAATACTATAGATATTACACCCATCAAATCTTCTTGAGATTTATATTTTTTTATAGAAGATAAAACTCTAGATATATTGGTCTGAATAAATGGTAAAATTTTCTTTGAAAATTTTTTTTTGTATATCTTAATGAAATCATCAATACTATAAGTTCAAGATCATGGTTTAGATGATTCTTCTGTTGTGGCCTAAGCTATATGGATCCATAGGCTATAATGTTATATCCCTATATAATGACACAATAAAAACCCTAACTTTATATGTCACACAAGATAACATAGGACTTCCTAGCCATTATAAGAGTCAATAATGGAATATAAGTCAAAATCGGTTTCATCTAATCAAAGGAATTATGACATTTAAAATCCCATAATAACATCACAAATTTTCGATTATGAGTTTTCATTAGAGAATAAAATATTTATAAATCATATATGATCCAATGGTAATATATAGGTAATCCCATGAATATCTAAATCTCAAGGAAATTTCATAGTTGTTCCCACATCATCACAACATCCAACTTCTTAGGATCAACTGAAGTAACAGTTTTGGATACCACATATCATAAAATCATCACTTCCTAAATCCTTAAATTGACCTTTGTATGATTGGAAGAATGATAGTTATTTTTTAAAAGTTTTATAATTATTCTAATATGATGAACAAAATATTTTATTGTTTTGGAGTAAACCAAAATTTCATAGAAAACTAACACAGATGAGTCTAGAAACTAATTGAAATTCCAATTAATTAGTTTTGTAAAGACATCAGAAGAATTGGTAAGATAAAAATGAAAAACAAGCAACTAATAATGTCCATAACTACTATAGATGGTGATTATTATCATGTTAAATTATTTAATTCTCAAATGTTAATAATATTTTCTAAGTTTAATTTTCAAAATAACCACTTCTACACATTCAATTGACCAAAAAAAACATCTATCCAAGGAAATGGATGATTTTTCATTACAAAAACCAGTTCAGTGTTTGGTAATCAATGAAAAGATGAAGCATCCAATCAGAATTAATTTAAAAAAGAATAGGTTCTGGCCAATGAGAAATAGTCATTAGAATAAATTTTCGTTTCTATCAAATCTTAATGCTTATTTTTTTAACTCATTCAATTAAACTTGTTCCATGTTATAAGAATTGTTGATGATGGGATGTGTACCAAATAAAAACTAAACAGAGAAAATTACTTTAATTAATGGTGGAAATCCAGAAAATTATTATAGAAAAATATAGATAAACTCATTGAAAAAAAGTGAGATATCACCAATATATTATTCTTTATATAGATCAAAAGAAAAAATTGATATTACACTACCAAACTTTGAAAAATGATGTCCCCCTCTACTCTACTTTCGGTCCCAATCTTCTTGAAAAACATGGAACACACCATTTATCATTATAAATGATACAATTAAAAGATAATAGTAAATTTTGGATTTCTGGGAATAAATAAATAAATAAATTAAATAAATTGAATAGGTTTACTTTATAGAATCATAAAATTCAATGGGAGATAAAACCCTGATAGTGAAAAAACATAAGAGTGACATTGGATACCCTACTCTTTTTATTGTTCCTTAGGGTATAATAATATCAATTATATAAGAAACAATTTATGTCAAAAGATTCAACTTGATTGCAATATGAGTTTATAAAAATGAGTTAGATAAAACAATATAAAATAAAGTAGTTCCTAAAGTTGTAGCTATAGTGAAGGTACCTCTCACTGTCTCTATACAAACATCAAATTCCTCTTAACACTCTTACATTATGTGGAGATGATTCATTCTAGATGACTTTGGATTGAACTCATTTTTTCTTGCTGAATTTTATTCCACCTTAGTAATTTTTATTTCTATCAAGACTATTAATCTACAAATATAAAATAATATATAAAATATCTTATATATATGAACAATTCATCCATATAGACTAAAAATCATGGGTTCTTCAATGTAAACCCATTTAAAATTCCCAACATTTACACACTGAAAGAAATATATATGGACTCTTCTTGGAAATTCATGAGGTTTGAATGACACATTTTATAAGGATCCACCAAAAGACTCATTAAAATTTCTATCTCCTTTATAGAATCTAACACAACCTCCTCTGGGAGAAAAAATAAATTCCAGTTTGGGTAAAAGTTACTCTTCTCAACACTGACATACCAACAAGGTAAATCTCATCCATTAATGATCAATCTTGTATGTCAACCATCAAAGTGAGATAAAACATGAAAAAATAGAATAAAATATCTTATCTAATACCCATATTAAATACTTAATCCTTTATCTTATCTTTAATCACTACCTCAAGAGAAAATTGAACATGTTTAACAAAATTGATTCCATACTATTTAATAGTCTAATGACCCTATTATGTGCTAGGAATCACAATGGATTTCACCATGAAAATATATTCAGGAAAGAAGTTATATGTTAAAATAACTATACAATATTTCAACTCAAATACTTCATGTTTCTTCACCACCAACATCACATACCACCATCTCCTTTTAGGTCCCACAAGCTTGAATGTTGCACACTTCAGTTTTATTGAATCAAGAACCTACATGAACTCCAAAACATATATTATAATTTTTATCCAATACACACATTCTTTGGATTATTAGAGACATAGAGACATGGTGGATTATAGTGAAGAAACTCTTGAGAATGATTATGAGAATCACCCATTCATGATTACACTATAAGAGACTAAATGTGAACGTTTTCATGAACCTATCCAACATTATGGGTCATATGAACTCATATATCTATAAGATTATATTCCAATGGAGGATTATAATATCATGGTTCCCTAGCAACATCCTCCAATATCATATTAAAATTTCTTCTCAGATTTATGATTATAGTAAACATCAATAAACAACATTGAAACATCAACAAGGATACCCATATCAATAACGCAATCAAGAGATACCGGATAATTAATTACATCCATAAGATTAAACATATGAGTTTTAGAAAACTAAAATCAAATGTAGGGAATAGAATAGAATAAGATAAATTTATTTCTGAATGAAATTTTTCCCAAACAGCAATGGTTAATTAAGGATCATTAAAATAAGAACTGTTCATGGAATCACACATAACTACAATTTTTGTCCAAAAAACCTACCTACTATCAAGATGGATATCGCAAAACCACATACTGAAATCACATAATCGTGAAAAAAAATAATTTGATACAACATTTCTATGAACCAACATAGATACCCTTGTACAGTGATATTGAGCTACTCAAAACAAGTCTTGAAGGGAATTATTTGTCCCCATGGGTTGGGAACTAGAACTTATCATCAAAACATAATAATGAGGGAAAAATTCTGCAATAATTTAGCTAAATATAATTTGTAAAAATATTTATTTTAATATACATTAAGGAGAACATAAAAAAATCTAGTAGGGAAGACAATTCTGAAATAACACATAATAAAAATAAAAGTTATCTTCCAATGAAATGCTTGGAAAAAAATAGGTGGACCAAATCTCCACAAGTAACCTATGTCACCCTAGATACCATGAATAAACTATAGATTCCATATACAAGTGGGTATTTCCCTTTTCCTATGAATGGTATAATAAAAACTATAAATGATTGAACACAAAATTATGGTATGGTAAAAATATCCCAATATGATACCAAAAGAGATTCCATAATAAATTTCATAAATGTAAATGCTTATTAAATTTAATATGAATAAAACTCAACATCATAAGGAATTTACATAGCTTCCACAAAATAATATTCCATCTCAAAATGATGGAAGATATTTCAAAATAGGATTCATTGAAACTTTTATATAAAACTATTTTATAAAATTGTTGGCATGTATAAAATTGTTCTATAGTTAATGCAATATATTATCAAGTTAAAAAAATAATGCACCATTATCATAATCCCAGAGTAACATTTTATTATAGAAATAAAATATTCTCACTTCTCAATAATTATAACAACTCATGAAATGTGTGCTGAATCAAATCAATAGACTAATAGGGGACCCATTATAGGAAAATCACACTGAAATACATTTAGTTAGTGTTTTCCAAATCTATACATTTATAGGGAGGTAAAGTCCTTATATGATTGTCTTAATAACCAAATAACTACCTAGGATCACATTTCCTTCAAAAAATAATAAATAAATATTATGGAAATCAATCATTTAAAATATTTTAATCATTCATGGATCAATTTATCAATTTCAGTTTCAACATGCCTTTAAATTTCAAGACCAAATCATATGTCTTCATTATATTCATTCATTTTTAAATTAATCTATTAAATTTATCCAATTTTATCATGAATCAACATAAATTAATTTGATAAAATCCACTATCAATTTAGTTCATTTTTTTCAAAATACATCCAATTATTCCAATTCTATTGAAATTGTTTTTTAAAATCACATGCCCTTTTAAAATGAAACATATAATTGTATCAAGTTAAGTTTTTAAATCAATTATAAATTCATTTCAAATTTATGAACTACCCTAGGGGTTTTAGTATTATATTAAATCGTTAAGGAACCAAATACCGTTTAATCACACGATCAAATCAACACCCACATGAGAAACACCAACGAATAATGGAGGTGAATATGATCAAGAAATACCCTAGAATCAATATCTATCAAAAAAATATTATATCCATAAATATCTTGAGGATATCTCACTATATATTAAGGGGATATGAGAATATCTAGGGTGACCCAACAAGAGGAGATCCACATTCTAGAAGGCTACCGAATATAGACACTAATTTTTTATGCACCAAGAGAAGATGTTATGGGAGTAAACATCACCACTTGAGTGCCATAAAAAATATTAAAATATAGAATAAGGATTAAGCTAGAGTATAATGGGGTAATAAAAATGGTTTTGTAATTTAATGTTGTTAATACCTAAAACACACTGTGATACCACATGGACATATCTCATAGGGGTGAAAATACCCTAGAACATAGAACATTCAGCCTTGGCCATACCATTGCCCCTCCTAGTAAACCGACCTTCTAAAAAACACCCCATGCAATTTTATAGATCAAATTAACAGATTTTAATAACATGGGATATCCCAATAACCATGCCACATCAATTATTAAATATGATGTCGAATTCAACTTTGTCACTCGAGCCTCTACACCGTAATCAGCCCATTCCACCATAGCATCGAACCACCATAAAAGTTCTATGATAAAACCCATTATCCATGACATAGATTTGAAAAAATTTACATAGTTATAAAATTGGGTCTTGTGGGATCCATTATGTGACCAAACGTATACGCTTCATACCGTCCCAACCATAATCTCTAATATACCTAAATTTGATGGTCTATGATGTAGCCAACTAAATCCAATGTTCCTTTTATTAACAATATTATAGAGTTAAATAGTACTCGAAAGTGGTAATGGTATATTATAGAATAGATACCGTATATAGGAATATATTATTAAGAATTATATTCTGTATGGAGGAGTATGAAAAAGACTGGAGAGTGTGGAACTTGATTTTGAAGCCATTGGTGAAAGATGCACTATCATCAATTAGAAATGTTTTTTATTCTGCACATTGTTTTGATAAACATAGAATTAGAAAGTGTGTCTATAAATCTAGTGGACAAGAGTGATGTTTCAGTATGGATTATTAATAATACCTAAATTAATCTAATTCATACTATATTTTACATATACTCATTATTATTTTCTACACTAATCATGTAGTAAATGAAAATTTATAGGAAAGTGAATGTGGGAATGTCAAAATATAATACCAAGAATTTAGAGTAGGGTCTTAGTAATATAAAGAACCAGAGTATTGAACTAGACTAATTATTTTGGAATATTTAGTATAAAAGAACTTAGGGGGCCAAAAAATTCAATTAGAATTTGAGTGACTTGAGACGTCACTTGAAAAAATAGTTAGTGTTCAAGGAATGAACACATAGATTTTTCATAAATAACCTATAGTAATGTAACCAATATTAATACCCCAAAATTCAATTTTTATTCCTCGAATAATTTTTAATTCTTTGCTTTCCCACTTTACATCAATATAGATTTCTTATTAAACCACTCACAAAAATAACTAACCTTATCATTAAGTAATGACAAAAGAAAATTTAAATAGTGAATATAGTCATTTATCTTAGTGCATATAAACTAAGAAACTCTTTTTTAATGTACTATTCGTAGGTATACACTAACAGTAAGGCTATTTAGCTTCACTACATAGTTTATATTAAATAATTATTGAATTCACATCCCAAGAGTGCAATGAAAATGTAGCTTATTTGTTTCTATGTCACTTTTTATAAACAAAATTAGGATTATATATTATAAATAATTATTATAAAATCAATGATTTTATTTATTTATCAGTACTAAATATTCACTAATTCAAAACATTGGCCTTCAATGTAAATTCAAAATAGGAAATGGAGTGCAGGTTTAATACCTTTAATTATTTTTTATTAAAATACACTTCCAAAAAAGTGTAAAAATTAAAACTAGTGAAATAGATGAATCAAATATTATTAGGAGAGAATAGAATAGATAAGGACCTAAATAAAATGGGGACATAATATTTAATTCACAAGGGATAACAATATTTAGGGACTTACAATTCCCTATGGTGTTTTGGAAATCCATATTACATCACACTGAAAAATAATGATAGAAATAATGAGATGGAAAAACATTACTTATAGAACCAAAATATTTTAGAATGAGTTGCCTAAAAATATTATTTCGATGTAATTATCTAATTTAAAACCTCTCCTACATACTTCCCACTCACCAGAGTGGGTTATGGAGAGATAAATAAAATATTTTTCCCAATAAACTTATGGGTAAAGAAAATAATTGGTTATTGTAATAATATAATGATTAAATTAAATCTAGATAATGGATTACAATAAATTTATAAGGATACACTATTATACATAGAGAATTATGTTCCTAATGATAAGGATATTTAACTATTTATTAAATTACTATGATATTTATTCGTTATTAATGGTAATTATTCAAGAGTTACAACCAATAGTTCCCCCATAATTATTCTCAAATACATTACTCATGAAACTATTTAATAAAGTACTTTAACTTATAGAATAAATTCATATTAGTTAATACAGTAGCACATCTGAATGTTGAGAAGATAGCTGAGGAACATAAAATTCTCAATAATATGATTTAAAAATTTCTCAATACAAATCAATAAGAGGATGTAGAGTTACAATCAATGATGTAATAAACATAGATTATTTTATGATTAGAATATATGGGTTATGTAACTACCGTACTCCAGGAAGCTATAGTATCTATTTTCATTATTACATTGGTACATCTGACCTGATATCTCACGATGAAAGATTTATTAGTCTAACAATATTTGAAAACTGGGTACATATATGATTAAAATTTTAAATTGTAAACAATGAAACATAGTATATGAATTATTTTATCCTTTTAATCATTCATAATTTATTTCTTCATATCCTAATGAATAAAAATAAAATAAAGGGTAAGATTTTATGCTTAATGAGGATTTTATACAAAAAAATACAATAAGTAAATATGGGATAACAAAAATAGTATAGTGGATAATCAAAGCACATAAATTTCACTTAACAACTTGAGTTTAACATACACCAATTGGTAATATCAATATAAAAATCACATGTATATTAGAAAATTAATTATTGATAAACTAAATACATACTATTTGTCATTTTTGATCATGGACCCTCTACCAAGATATCATGAATCTTACCATCATGGCCACTAAACTATGAAATCATTTTTAATAAATGGGATGGTGTAAACCTGATACCAATCTAATATAGAATTCATACTATTTTATCAAATGTTAGTTATCTATTCCTCAAGGAGATACTAATATTTAGGACTCAATCATCTATTGAATGATATATTAATTATTATATTTTTAGTGATCAATAAAACTTACTCTCAAAATACCTTACAAGTCGACAATTATGAATATTGAATCATGAATTTGTAACATAAATATTTACCCAAAAAATGAAATAATAAACCTAATAGGATTCATTCAAAACTAATATTGTATATTAATAGGTGAAACTATTTTATCATCTTTAATTTAAAATAAATTATTCTCAATTCGTTTATGTAATAAGAAATATCTATATGATGGAGAAATGTAATGTCCAATTAATAATTGATTGTGATAGTGAAAACAATCATAACATCTGAATTATATTAGAAAATGAATAATCTTTTATTACTAAGAATAATAGAAGACCTCAAATTCATCACAAATTAAGGTTTATTGGTAAAACCAATATATTATAAATTAAAAGAAGATTAATTAATTAAAAATTACTTCCTTATAAATTTCATTTAATAATACCGTTACAATTAACTTTTTAAAATTATTTTCATTCATTATTTAAAATAATATCCATTTCTTATGATATCATAAAAATTCCCAAGATATTGAGAATATAATTTTCTTTAAAATATCCATAGAAACCTATAATTTAATATTCAATAATATAATATTCATCATGGTGGGGAAATCCATTATTTTGGTGTATATCAAAACAAGGATAACTTTCACACTTTCGTTAAATATAGCTTGTTAGGAAAAGAACTAAAAGATTCATTATAATAATTTTTAGTCAAAATGGGTAAAAATAACATTTATAAATATTTTAAAAATACTGAAAATATAATTTATAAAATTATATGTAATGTAAGGACATGGTTGAAAACTCAGAGGAAGGAAAACATCAAAATAAAAATTTTAAAACGAAGTCTCTTACACGTAACATAATTGTGGATTCTAGATCCAATAAGAGAACAATTGGAATATAAACGTGTAAAAATAAACTTAAAATGGTATAAATTATATTTGGTTTAAAATATTATAATAATAACATTTTATAAAATGAAATCATTATACAAACAATCATAAAATAAAATGAGATTATAATAAAAATTTCATAAAGTATGTTCGATGTGCCTGTTATGTGATTCTATCCTAAGGTATAATAGATTTAAAATTATTATAATTAAATTTAATAAAAATATCAATAATTATAATATTATATATTATCTAATTTAATTTTTTTTACAATCATTCAAAAATAATATTTCATTATCATCTAAATTTTATGTGTTAACTACTTTGTATTTCATGTATGTTTTGATTTGGAGGTTATGGTCATTGAATCATGAAAATGGTTTCCTCATCTACATATTGTTAATAATGATAGAGAAATAATATATAATAATTATATAAATATTTAGAATCATTAATTAAACGAAAACTTGAAAGATGAATCAAAATGCTTCATGGAGGTTTTAGTCCACACGTATGCATAATTGACCTAATCATTTTTATGGGAGGAAGGATATAAATTAAAATGATATATTATCTTTATAGAGTCATGATTACTATATAAATATAATATATATAGTTATTCACTTATTTTCTCCTTTATTATAACCATACATGTAATGCAATGATGATAAATTAATTACACCACTATGTAGTGACGGTAGGCCATGCGTACTCTCAAATGAATTTTTTTCATTTTATATTGGATGGATAAGAGGTAGAATTTTTGGTAAAATAATAATAATATCATATAAGTGTTCTTAAGATACATTATTAAATATTTTATGATATGAAAAACAAATTTAAAGGAAGTAGAAGAATAAATGAGATTTGATAGAGTAGGTAATGACAATTAGCACTTATTTTATAGACCTATAATGATTACACCTTAAAACATCATAAGATGATCTTAGGAGATGAAAAAAGATGAACAGTTAAAGGAATTAATCTCTGAAGGTTCTTGGGAGGGGATTTTAAAAGCTAGTGAGATCATTGTTTTTGACCGAGAGAGGAGAAGTGTTTCCATTTTTTATGCTAGGGGAGGCACATACCTTGAATTATATAAAATAGTTTATTAATATAATATAATTTTCAATGTAATGGTTCTGTAAATTTTCATATATTTTTATAACTATTATATATGAGTAAAAATAAAACCAAAAATGATGTTGAATAATGTTATGGATTTTATATTATTTCCAAATCCCTTTATTTTGAACCCTTTTAACCAATTTTACCATTAATCGAGGTTCTAAATATTTAAAATGATTTCTATTAATTTTGACATAAAATTAATTTTATATTTTTTGATAATTTTATTTATAATTATTACCAATATTAAATTCATTTAATATATTTCAAATTAAATAATTTTATGAAATGACTTGTAATTAAATTTTCAAAATTCAATGAAAAATGTTTTTTAAAAAATGTTTTATTTAAGTATAAAAATGATCTTATAATGAAATAAATTACAATGTTGGTTCTATTGTGATTAATTGGATTATGTTAAATAAAATTAGAATTATTATTCTGTATAACCAAAATGATAACAAAATGTACCTTGTAAATAAATTATTTTAAAAAATAACTAAAAACTATTTTTATATAAATTAAATTAATTAATAAATATATATTTTTTATATTAAAATTATTTCAAATAAATTTTATTTATTCATTAATAATAATAATTTCTTAAAATTGAATGTTCATTAAAATTTTTATTATTCCCTATTCACATAACAATTTACAATTTTTTTAGAAATAAAAAAATTCCATCTTAGGAAAATTGTTATATGAAGAATTCCAAAAAAAAGTGATTTCTTCAAATTAAATTTATAATATTTGGGAATTTAAATTTTTTAATAATTTTATTTTTATTATACTATAGTTTCTTTAGAAATAATATTTTACTTACTATAATTTAATATTAGGTTTTATATTCTTTCATTCATAAAAAGTTTCAGTGTTATAATTTTTAGAATATCAACTCATGGAGAAATATATGAATTTGTTCATTTAAATCATATGTTTCAACCTCTATTTTATGATTTATCCATTATGAATTATTCAATAAACACATCTAATTTTGTAGTTGTCTATCTTTAGATACATGAGTATGGATATTCTCTTCATAGTATGATAAATTAAGTTCTAATTTTATTTCCAAAGGGAAGAGCACATTCATTAGTTCTAATATGTAATTCCTCCATATATATATGGAACACATAATTAAATTTATAGAGTAAATATGTGAATTTACTAGTGTTAATCTATAATTATAATTCATTCAAAAAATTTAAATTTCCTAATATACCTCAGACATAGTTCTTTTTAATTGATGATCCTTATAAAATCTTTTTTTCCCAGTTGCCTTTAGGAAAACATTATCTACTATTAAAATAATAAATCATTCCATAGTTTATCTTAATATCAATTTTATATTACTTAGATCTACTAAGATATGACCGTTTTTTTTACTTTCTTCATTTCTCCCTTAACATGTTTTGGGCATGAAAACATCCTTTCACCATCTTTATCCCATAAAATTGATGTGTAAAATTTTTTCTAGGGAAATGCTTCATAAATTTATATTTTAATTCACAAATATAATATATTATTATATGGAAATAAAAAAATGGTGATTTGAAATCCCATATACCTTGAATTTCATGTGAGCATGACTTCAATATGTCTTTTATTGTCTTAATTGTCCATTTAAACTATCCATATGTCTGAGGTTGATAAGAAGTTGTGGAACATATTAAATTTTTGAGATATTTATAATTAATTTTCCATAATTTTGTTATATACCATTGTTCATGATTAGAAAAAATCTAAATTGGTTAACCATGAATTCCTAAATCTTGATAAATATTGTTTCCTTGAAGGTACTCAAGTGGCTGACCTTTTCTCATAGCAAGGAAATGTGTGTACAAGGTAAGGTGATCAATAATAAACTATATAAAATCATTATTTATTGAATTATTTTGAAATATAGTGAAACATTTTATAGTAATATGATTCTATTTCCACATAGTAATTGGTATAGGAATCATGACTACTTTGAGATATTGAATCTCAGTGTTTAGTTATTGAAAAACCAAAAATATTGATGCATAGTCTAAAATTTATCATTTTATATTATACTATTTTTTTCCAATATATCCATTTAATATTTTTGATCCACCAGGTTTTGTATAGAAAATTTATATATGATATTCATATAATAAATCACCTGTTATCTTTGGAAAACATGTGACTGATCTAAATGTCTATCTATGAATTTTTATATGGTTGGTGTGTGGTTTACTAGTACATGTGACCAATCCTGAAATAATTCTACTCTTAATCGAACTTGGTTCCAAGTCCATGGTTTCTAAGATGACATCACTTATATAGTGTCTATAGAAAATGATAAGGATGATTTTTATTCCATACTGTTGTTTTGTTGTTTAAAGGTTAATCCATTATCAATGAATTCAAAGTATTTGAGAAAAATAAATTGTGGGATTAAAGAAGTTTTGATTGATTGTGTAGTGATATCATGTCAATTACCAATTTAAGATTTCTTATAATGTTTTTGGGATTTAAACCTAATATTCAATGAAAATTTTATAATGTTTTGAAATAATTTTTAGGAATAAATTTTGGGTTTAATTGGATTTAAATGCGAATCATATTGATTAATGGAATGTGGGATTAGTATTTTTGAAACCATAAAGGGATTTCCATGACTCTATTATGAATTTCTAAAAAAAATGATGTATTTAGAAAATGATTTATAATATTTCACTTGAATGTGTATTGTCTCATAATCAGTGAAATATTGTTTGTTTTGAAATTGATGGTTCTTTGTTAAAGTGGTTTATAGATTTTTTTAAAGGCTTTAAAATTCCTTATGTTCTAATTTTGGTTATGCTTTATGCCATATTTGAAAATCATGTTTTAAATGATGTATATAAATTTAACCGAAGACTTTTTCTAAGAAATATATAATTTTTATTCATTCGTCCATTTTTTAGTGATTCTTCATGTTTTTGAGAATTGGCATTTCTTTTTGACCACTATACCAAGACTCCATATCAAATAGTAGAGAAAAAGAACTTATAGCCTTTAAAACCATCATTTTCATCTTTAATTATCATTCAACATTTTATAAATTTGAAAAAATGTTATATTGAGGTTGTAAATTTTCTTGAACAAGTTTATAGGATTTTTGATTCCTTCAAGACTCCAGATGCCCAGATAGTTATGTCTATCAACTATTCATATGAGGGTCCAACACAAGAATTATTGGAAGTTGTGATTATATAATTTCTATATGAAATATTTTCATTTCAATTATTGAATTAATTATTAATTTGGTGTAAAATTATAAGGATGTAATGAAGGATAATTTTTTAGAGTTCTTGTGTTTTGGTAAAGGATATATCAGTTGTAAAGCATGTCATTCCATTCTCAATGTTTATATCTTCCATGACTAGTATTTTCTGTAATAATTTCATTATGGTTATCTAATTTTAAAAAGATCTTCACCCTTTCCTTTTAACCTCCATCCTACATGATTTGATGATTTCTTAAAAGGATATTCTCAATAGGCATTTTTAAATGAGGATGAGTCAGTAAAATGACAGGAAGGGAATAATTCCACATTCATTTTTAGGAAGGATAACCTCCTCAAGAATATAAAAACAATACCTGGTGTTTATAGTGTAGATAATTTGTATATTTAAATTAGTATTTTTGTAATTATCTAATGGTTTATAGATGTTGGAAAAATTTAGGTAACATTATGATGTTTTGTCAGCTGGAAAACTAGAAGGATAAGTTTCATTCCGGAACACCAGATCCTAACTATGGGGAATTTGATGCTTTAAAATAATATGCTTCTATCTATATGCCTCTGAGTGAATCTTTTCATATAGTGGAGGAGTTATCAACTAGTAGGTGCATGATGTGGTTTATATTGATCTGGATTATTGTTTTTAATGTTGGAGTGTATAGTAATTTGTTTTTTACTTATTATGGACCGTTTTTTTGGAATCATTCTTTTTTCCGAATGATTTCAGATGATATCAAATGGAACATGGTTTAGATATTTAGTGGTTTGATGATTTTAGAGTGGTTTTATTTTTCTTAGTATATCTATGGGTGTGTGTTGTCGATGTGCACTATTTAATGATTAATCTTATTTTCAAATGAATTTAGTTCCTTGATGTTCTTCATGATCCTGGTGATATAGTGGAATGTTATATTGAGAAACTGTAATATTTTTTTTCTTGATTATTATTCCTTGGTGTTATCATGTTTTTACCTTGACGAATATAACATTATTTTATTTTTTGTATGATCTCTCTTATGGGAGGGTAGTGCCATAATTTTCATTAACCAAAAATATGATATCAATCTAGTTGGACATGTATAGGCATTGGGAATGTACTCAAGTGACAAGGATGATGTGTATTTTTGAATGAATAGGCACCCAGGGGTACTCATGTTTTATTTGATGATCTCTCAAAGAGGGGTGGAATAGTTTTGAAAATACTATGTTACTATCGAGTACAAACCCATTTTACAAATCCATGTTAGTGATTTTCGATTCTTAGGGATGTTTGATATTAACTGTTTCTCCAAGGTGAGGAATTGAAGCCCCTTATTTAGATAAAAGGGAAATTCCATTATTATGTTATACACGTTTTTTGATTATTTAAATAGTTGTAATACCTATTCTAGGTCTCAAATATTTATCTGGTTGTCATAGGTTTGATGATAACAGGGTGTCGATCTTGGAGTTTTGTGTGAGTTTTTAACCATTCTGTGATTCTATATTTCAGTCCACAGACCATCCAACTCAAGAGTTGAGTGAGGGAGTTCTTCTTATACCATCATATATTATTATTCAAACTTGATTTTTTTTGGAGAAATAAATTCGTATAGTGGGGAGGTTGTAACATCCCATTACCAATTTTTAGATGTTTTGGCCCATTGATTTTAGTATCCATTGATTGGGTCTCCTCATGGTTTATTTCTGATGTGTATTTTTTTTCATAATTTGTATGATGGATTATAGGAATGTAAAAGAGTTTATAATGGGTTTATAATGGTTTTACATTCCACAAAACCAAGATAAAATGGTATCACATGGTTTGTGTATGGTTAAACTAACTGTGCAACCTAACCATGCATCTTTTAAAGTGGATCTATTTTGGGAACACAATTATGCATAAGGTTAGAAATAAACATGTGACCTGACCAAGAAACCCATGAAACTATATTTTAAAGCTCCAATTTTTTTAAATAAAATACATAAACCCTCTAATTAATCCTAAACATCTCTCACTCTAGCCTAATTTGACCTATATGATTTTGGTATCCATCTGGAGTCATTTTGGATCTCCCAAATTCATTTCATCTCAGATCAAAGTTTTCATCGAAGTAGTGACCCTATTATGGTGATTTATTTTATTCTTTTTATTCTACCTCTATTCTATAATTGATTTCTTCTTTTTAGAGGTTATGATGGAATTGTTTCACTAAATCTTTAATAATTGAGGTTGAATTATTCATCTTTGTTCTTTTCTATCTTCTCTTGATATCCCTCCTCCAAAATTCGGGGATCTCCATCAGAGGTGACACATCTAGGGTTCATTATAGTTGGATCCCAGGTCAATAATGCATGTGTTTCAGTTATTTATCTTCAAAGTTTAATTCATTGTTTCTCTATAATTCATAGATACATGTTTCTCAAATTTTTACAATTATTCTATGAAAATTGATCATGAAATTTATTTGTAAAAGATTCAATGACCATATTTTCAATGAATTAAACATAAAATTATACAAATGACTATTCTCTTGATCTCTATTATCAATTTATGAATTGTTTAATTCTCCAAAGTTTTTTGATTTAATTTTTTAGATAAATTTTAAAGGATGTTTTGCGAAATAGTGGGATTTTCATGGAGTTACATCTTAAAATTAAATGCCTTGATTTGAATTAAAGGAGTTGAAATATATTATATTACATAAATAGATTCAAATTATGTAATTTCATAAATGAATAATATACCTCTTAGAATAACATTTGATTTTTTTGTATTGGGTTCTATTTTATATAAATAACCTATTTATCCATATAGATGGAGGGAATAAACCTATGTTTTGAAATGTATTCTAACATTTTTGAATATTAATACTCAATTTGAATGATTTAGTTTTCATTTAAATGAAATAATTTTTAAGTGCCTTTTTGGAATTTTTATGGTGGTTTTTAAATGGATGTGGGAATGCATACACTTTTAAATATTGAATTTTAAAAAAAGGAATTGAAATGAATAAATGATATTTGATGGGCCGATTGTCACTTTATAATGATATTATAATAAGAAAACCCCTTAATGTAACATTATTGAATCTTGTACTTCCCATTTATGGGTTTTGAAAAATTGAATTATTTACATTGAGGGAGGTTGAGGATGACAGCGAGATGTAATTTGAGGGAATGACCAAATGATTGATATCGATAAGGATCACCTCGTGATCCCTATAACTTAATTATACAACTCACATATATTGAATAGATAGGGGAACATAACAGATAGTTTGGGTGACCTAGATATATGATTCATTAGCAGACTCACACCCTTCATAGTGGATCCATAGAAAACAAGAAATGTTCAGGCTATGGTCTTGTGACCAAGAAGGCATGCGTATATGGAAGTGGTTTTCTTGAGACTTGTGATAACATATCTAACCAGAAAAATTAGTCATGATGAATTTTGATTAGATAGTCTATGGAGGAATCAATATCATACCATGTATGTACCCAAGAAATATATATAAATGATATTCGATACATAAAAACCTTAATTTTAACTATCTAGAAGAAGATTTTCCTTTCATGATTGATTATTCCTCTAGATAGAAACATTTACTATTATTATGATCTTTGACTCTATTTTATATCATTTTGTGTATCATTTGATCTAAAGTTTATATAACATATTTTCATGATTATATGATTCAATATTGGGAAATAGTTTTCAAAATGTATCTAAAAAATGATTTGTTTTTATATAGTGAAAGGGCTTGTTTTACTGGTTTGATTTGATAAATTATTTTAAATGTGTAAAAATATAATAAAAAATAATTATTTTCAAAATCTTTATTATTCTTTTATTTTATCATATTGGAATTTAGTAATGAATTAACTACATAGAATCTTTAATGGTAACCTACTGGGATCTATATCACACGCCCTATTATATTGGTTGGTCATTTCATCCCTTTATGATATTATAGATTTTGTTTATGCTTTCATATTCCTTGGAATGTTAGAGATACGGTGACCAAGGGAGGGTGACTTGGGACATGGTGGATGGTTTTGGACCACTAGAATATAGTATCAAGATGATTTATATCTTGTTAAACTAAATTTGTACACACATTTTCATAATGAGACAACTCTTTATAACTAAACAAACTCACCATCAGATAAATATCGATTACCCCATTGGTTAGATGTTTATGACTCCTTTTATTTATTATTACGAGACCTATAACTAAACAATACTCAATAAAAATAATTCCTAGATCCAATCAAACATATATTTTAATATTTTGTTCCACCCTTTGAATATTTTTGGGTCCTACCTCTAGACATATTAGATTGTTTATTCTCCATTTACATAAATCTTATCAATTTATAACTATTTTTATATCATTGAATCTACCAATAATTAAACATTCTCACAACACTCATAGAACAATGAACAACTTTTTCATAATCATTACATTGTTCTACAAAGAAATGTCATCGTATACATGATTTAATCTTTCAGTAAAACCTTTTAATTTTCTATCAGTGTCCCGAATAAAATCTATAAAATACCTGGATAATATTTTCAGGGTTACTTCATATGTAGAGATGGAATATATATCGTTTTACCTCAATTATTGGAATCATTTTTTTCCCGAGTAATGAAAATATATGGAAATATTTCTCAAAGAAAATATATTTGAATGTTTCCCATTAAATGGAATCATAATAAAATTTTTCATTAGTATATTTAACAAAATTCCACTATTGATAAGATTAAAATTAAAAATGATAAATATAAAGAGTTATATTTTGATGTTCCAAACATCACAATTAGAAATTTATGCTATATCCAATGATCAAAACTGTGGTTATAGGGGTCAAAACCATGGATATAAGTTATACCAACTGGTTTAATGGTTGTAGAATATATTTGTGTGGATTTAGAAAAAATATATATCCATACTTGGAAGAGGATATATCCATTGTTTAAACTGTGGATATAAGTTCTATTTCCGTAGTGGAAAACCATTGCTATAGGCTTTGTAAATAATGGATATAGATATAAAATAAATAGCATCCAACTAGATTAGATCTCTTTAACACTACTATCTGAACATGACTTGTTACCACTACACCATTGAATCCTTTTTGTGTATATATATATATATTATTAGGATCTGTTTCAATAACTTGTAAATTGTGTCTATAGACCTTCCCGACATTTTATCATGGGTTAATGTTTTTCCAGTGTATGGGAAATAGACATATAGCCATAGTTTTGATGAATCGTGGCTATTAAGAAAACAATATATCCATATTTTAGGAAAACTATGTCTATAACTTTTGAAAAATAGACCTATATCCATGGTTTTGGGAGGTTATAGCCACATTTTTGGAACCCATGGTAATACCTAAAGACATTCTCCACCATAGCTATAGGTTTATAGTGATGATTAAAACCCATGGATATATCCCATGTAAATCGTGGCTATATCCTTTGTATAAATACATATAGCCACGGTTTTGGAAATCAAGGGATATTAGTCTATGGCTATAGCCTAGTTTTATAATAATGCATCCTATAACATCAAATATCTTTCCCAAATATTATATCTAGCCATTAAATACCACAGGGTTAGATGACACACAGAATGATGGAGGAATTTTTATCTTGAAATTCTATAAAAAATACATATTCCTTTATGGAAGATCTGGTCCCTATCTAGAATGGATACCACCTCCATTTATTACTTGTGTCAACTGATCCATATCTATATAAAAGTATTGTCTTCTAATTCCAACCATCTTGGAATAATGATTTGGAAGAATATTTTCCTCTCAGTTCCATTCCAATTCATCTTCCAAATTTAATCTATGGAAAACCATTCTATACTGAACAATTTTAGAAGAATCAACATGGTAATATTAAAATGCTATACCAAATTAGCCTAACTATAAAGTAAGATATTCAAGGGAATAATATGTACATTATCCTAACATATACATCAATCTAAACCGACACTTTGATTCTATGTATAACTACATGGACATACACATTAATTAATTTCAATATGATAATGTTCTTATATTATCCCTTCCAGTCATCATATATGGGCATGGTAAGTGATAATAAGGTTTTAATTTTTCCTGTGCAATGAAATGTAAGATCATAATATGGGGGGTGGGAATTTTGTTTCTGGGGAGAGACCCTCATGTGATTTGTTTAATATAACCATTAAACCATTTGAATAATGGTAGTTGTAGAACCATTATTCCATTAAAATGATGAAATCGTGTACACCTGGAATCCTCATAAAATACTAGGAACATTTTTGGTTATGGATTATGGTGAAATACTGAGGTGGGTATTAAGGTCAGAGTAGCGCATGATGACTCGTGGAATTGGGATCAGGATAATTTTGTATATGTAGATATAGAATAATGATTATTTTTCCTAAAAGATAGTTCATCAAAAATCCATCACGAGAATTAAATTATGATCATTGACGATCATTATCAGAATTATATAGGCACCCCTTGGGATAAAGGTGTCAAAATCATATTCAATGACACATTGTCTAAAATATTTGACTATTTTGAAAAATTATTTTACAAAAAGAGGTTCAACATGAGTTATCTACAATGGAGGGATGTTCTTGGTGATGAATCAAATTTGACACACCACCAATATGGGATTGGTGTAACTTAAAGGGTATTATAGTGATTTTCATGGAAAATATGGTGAGAGCAGTTTAAGCGGGGATGATTTTGGGTTCTTCCATTTTTAAAAATATGAGTATTCATAACAATATCCTTGTAGGTGATTTAATAAATATGTTAGAAGTTTCTATATAATTCTACACAAACTTATAAGTTTGGAAATATGAGGGTGGGGGCACCATGACTCAGAATTGACCGTGAGGAATCTAGAACATATCATGGGGAGACTATATTTTGGTTGAAAAAATAGATTATGATTTGATCATGTGTTAGGGTATATGATCTTGGTTAAGCACATTCTTGATGATCAACTATATTTATGAGATTTGGATCATGTTTTGTAGGTTATAATACTCTATTCCTTAAATGACTCTTGATGGTGTGATATAAATTCAGAAATGAAACACAACCATTTTCGTGGGAAAAAATTATAAATCTAAGTCAATTAATGGATGTTTTACATTTCCCTAATACTTATTGGGGTTGAGATGTTCTATGGTGATGAGCTTGTAAGATCCCACGTTATGAACTAATTGAAATTTACAAAAGAGTTTAAATTTTTTAATTTTTGGAAGAGAGGAATATTAAATTTACCATAAGATTGGAATTTGGTGATTTGATTTACATAAATGTATTGTTTCTAGATGTATTTTAAGGCCTAAGAGGTGTCTCACGATTTTAGATTATTTTTAGATGAATCATTATTTATGTATTATTTTATGGAATGACCAGAATGTGGTTCATAATAAGTGCATAATTAGTAGTAACCATGAAGATCAACTATGTGGACTATAAATGGAATAAAATGGTTTCATATATCATGAAATGTAGGAACATGGCCCTGATAGAGTACTTTAGTAATTTTTATAGGATATTTAAGGGTATTCATGGTTTACCAATCTATGTGCCACTTCCACTTGGTTAGTTCTACTTAACAAGTATTGTTTCATGGTTAGGCGCACCATTTGGAATGTAATGCGTAGACCATGCACCCATATATGTAATTTCTTCTATATCTATTACCAAAAAACTTATACCACATATAATAGATTATCAAACAAGGATCCTCTATTTATAGGTCATGTGGTTGAGTCGTAAAATTACTAATAATCGTGCGCCCCAACTTTCTACTTATTTAAAAGAAGCATCAAAGCCCAATTCTTATGAAACTTATTATAACTATTTATACATATACTAGGACATAGAAAACATATAAATAAAATAAAATTTTCATGATATAACTATCTAAATTCATTATTAATGGTAATTTTTAGATTCAACCTATCCACCAAAAGAAAAGTTCAAACTCTCATGAAATTTTCAACTCGTTTATAACACAAGATCTTATAATAAACCATGAATTCAAGCCATAAACCCATTTACAAGGGTTATACCTTTGCTTATTATGAACACATGGTTTTCATATAGTAAAACATAATGTAGAGACAAACCATTCATGTATTAAATCCATATATTTTGAAATATATATTTTTAAAATAAATTTAATTATTTTTCAATTTATTATGTTACACAAAACAATGAGTATAAATGAAATATGAAATACTATTAAAAACCTAACATTTGATATTATATTCATCTGGTATCAATTTTAATAGATTTATGAATAATATTAACTAAATTATGAAAAATATGTCTTACACATTAATTAAAATGAATTATTTGGTGAATAATTAATTAAAAATGAAAATAAGAACCATTTGAAAATAAATAAATTTTTTATAAAAAACATTTTTTATATTAAAAAACATTTTTTAAGTTAATAAATTTATTAATTAACTTTTTTTTAATAATATTAATTAAAGGACAATTTTTTTTAGTAAATAATGACAATATTGATTTTTGTTGAAAGTAAGATTTTTGTTTTCAGAATTTATTCAGTTTATTTTCATGTGGAAATGATTTTAGATAAAAATATGTTTAATTATTTATAAATGAATAAATCAGATATTATTTCAAAAAATATAATATTTAATTTTGTTATTAAATATTTTTAATCTTTTGAACATTTTCTATTTGGAGAAGTGATTTCTTATCGTGTCTATGGGTTTAAAATTATATTAAAATTTTCATCTTCTATGATTGGAAATTTGAAAAATAGAATCAATATATGGATTCATATTAATTTATATTATATAATACATTCATAAAAATATTGAATATAATGAACAGTTAAAGAATTATTTTTTCCCACAAATAAGGTAAAATTGGGTTTACAAAGGGTTTGAACAAAAAAGATAAGGGTTATAAATGACCCGAAAATTTTACAACACCCATTTTATGTTCATATGTATATATTATAAATTAAAGTTTTTTTAATTTACCATTTTTATCCTTTTCTAAGATGGAATATTTTGTTATACCCTTCTGTTTTCATATATTACAAATGTTTCACTCACCTCGCTTATAATAGCCATCCCCTCCACACCTCTAGACAATTCACAAAACCATTGGTTTTTCCAATTAATACCCAAATAAATTGTTCATGACCCTAATATAATCATTGAATCATTAGTTTTTTTATAAATCATTCATAATAATCATTTTGGTACAAACAAGAAGAAGTTGTTTGTTGAAGAGGTAACACCCTTAACTGAGTATTTTATTTTATTTGTTCCACAAAATCCCTAATTTGTGATTATAACATAATGATATAATATCCTCATTATATTAAATATACAAAAATGATATTATTTTAATGGAATAACCAAAATCTTTATCCTACTATATGAAATGGTAAAAAAATAACCATTTGTGTGTACGACATACTACCGTCTTGTGGACCAATATTATTTAATTTACATCACCACTAATAAAGGATATAAAATGATTTATTTATAAATTTTATATTTTATATTATTATTATATATTATTATTATTATTCATTCATTAAATCAAGTATGTCTTTTTACCTTCTATTCTGTGGGAATATTATAACATCATTATTTTATAGGTCTGATGGTCACCTCATGAAGCGTTATGATTTGGTCTCTATATATGCTTTACATGGAAGGTAATATGAACTAGTTTAATTAAAAAAATGTGATATATATGAAATAATTTTTTTATGATGGTAATATACAATTTACAATTCATTCATTTAATTAGTTGAGTGAATGGAAATAGTGTTCTTGTTTACTTATGGAATACCATCTCCATAAATGATTTATTTCATTTTATACATTTTTTTAAGGATTATTATAAATAATTATATACTTAATATATATATTAATTATTTAATTGTTTATATATTATAGATTATTGAAATGTGATGAATATATGTATAATGAAAATAAAAATTTCAAAACATACTCGAAAAACAATTCTTTTAGTACTAAAAACGTGATTTTTACAAGTAATTATTGATAAACAGTATATAAATGGTCATATTTAAATAATATATAGAATGATAAATTTAAATATAGTTTTTAATTGATTTATAATAAACATAAATTTATTTTAAAATGGGTTTTAATATGTATGAAGGATGTCGAGACCTAAAAAAAGGGGTTTCTCTCTCACATTTATTTTCCCTGAGAAACATGCCCTATTAACTGCATGATTATATAACATATATTATAATCATAAGATAAATTTATTTTATAGCGAATCTACTGATTTTTTTTGGATTTACATATATATTATAGGATATATATTTCATGTGGATTGTGATACAATGTTTCTAATGTGGTAATGTGATTATAATACAATCTCAACATTGATCATGATTGTTTATATTTATGCTTATAATGATAAAATATTATGAACCATCACTCAAGAAACACATTAATTTAATTATCCTCCCATTATGTCATGAGAACACATTTTTTTCTATTCATATTTCTCTCTTTGTGTTATAATGACTAAAATATATTTTTTGGTGAAAACTCAATTTATTTATCACTTTATTTGCAAACCCACTTTTTATTCTATATTGACATTTTCTAAAAAGGTTTTCAAAAAAAATTAACATTATGTAATGGATTTATTAATTAAATTTTTATATGTTTTATATTCTGAAAAAGTTTCAATAAAGAATCTTCATGTCTGTTTCAATAAACCATTCATGTCCATATTTGACAAAAAATATGATAGGAATATTTATTTTAATTATAAAGGTATGAATGATATTTTACACTGTAATGACCAAATATTTATTTTAAATATTCTTTCATATGATTCAAATATTATTTTAAAATAAAATTATTTTCAAAATGTTTTATGAGTTTTTTCTCTTTAATAAAATGATTTTCAAAAAGGAATGAATATTTCCTCAAAAAAAGTATTAAATGATTTGAATATATTTATTTATAGGTTTATATGTTTATTCATGATGAAAAGTATTTTCAAATATTTTTATGTTTTAAAATTTATTTTTCCAAGTGTAAAGGCTATTTTCCTCAATAAATTCTCAATACGATCTTACAAAATAATTTGCTATCTATAATGGCGACCATTAATGTTACTTATTCTTAATTGGGTATATGATCCAAAGAATCCATTTTTATTTCATCAGAAGAGGGTTTGTGTTTATAATGGAAAGATGCTTGTGAAACCCATTTATGTTCTTTGCGTTATACCATGATAAAATTATTATAAACCCACTTTTTTCCATGAGTGATCCCATGATAAAATATATAAAAAAATTCATTCTTGTTCCATAGGTTATGATTTGATGAAATAATGAAAATATTATACTACACATTTGTTTTCCAAAAGAAATTTTATTATGAAATGTTTATAATACAAATTTATTTTCATGTTTTTTGATATATAGAATTTTTTAGGACATTTTAGATCACATAATTATTACTTTATTTATGTAATGGTGGTTATGTTGAAATCGGGGATGTCAGTTATGACAAAACCAAGGAAAGTGGGAATATTATAACCAAAATGGGTGGGGCCTATATCTCCATCGAATTTATTGGGTAATGATAATGTTAATATTATCTCAAAGGGTATAAAAGAGGATATCCCAATCCTATAAGAGGGTACATGGTAGGATATCCTAATCTCAAAAGAGGGAACACAAGAGGTTATACCAAGCCCAAAAGAGGGAACACAAAAGGCTCTCCCAAGATTGAATAAGGTAATTGGGTGGTTAGAAAAATCCTAACATGTTATGAATGTCTTGGTGGGTATCATTAACAGATGTTATTCTTTGATTATGTATATTCCCCAAATATTTGTCTTATAATAATGTTATTCCCCCATGGTTCATGTTATTTGACTCTATAATGATTCATGACTTATAAATAACCCTAATTTATGACATGAGACATTTTTTTGATAGATGATATACATATTATGGTTTTCAAATGTTGTTATCATTTTTTAATAGACATATACTCATGATATTTTGATATCTCCTCAGTTTACTCATACTGAGAATATGATCCCACACTTTATTATGTTTCTTTTTTCCCGGATTTGATGAATGATATTTTGAATTGTATGTCTATGAAGGGTTCTAATTATGAACTACATAATATAAGATGATATTACTAAATTGTAGACATGTTTTTTAATATGTGTTCATGTTTCCAAATTCACTATACCTTTTCAATTTTTAGCCATGTGTTTTTTTAATGTAACAAATATTTATCTAAAAATATGTAATATCTATTTATTTAAAATTTGTATCATTATAGTTGGTTTGAAAGTATAGGTTTAGTTAATCATTAAAAATTAGGATGATAAATCCTCAGTAATACCCCTAAGGATAGGTCTTAGGATGAGTCAATGTGTAGGAAAATGTCATAGAAATTAGTTAATGGTTATAGAGAGTGGATTACACAAACTTACACCCCTTCAGGGATACTACAAGTCGATGTGGATTTGGATCATATGTTCAATGGGGTAATGAATCATAAAAGGTTCCATTTAGAAGGACTCAAACTTTATTTGGTGCATTAAAATGAGCCTGGATTCATACCTCATTTGACACTGTTGAGGGATATGACATAAAAATCCACAAACTATTTATGAACCATAATTATTGTTTTAAATAAGCCATGAATATTAATGACCTATGAAAATACTTATGTGTAAAATAATAATAATAATAAGTTATCATTATATGGAAATAATATATGTTATTTTCAATAATTATGGGGTTCCCCACTATGATTTTTTTGTTTTCAGTATAATTATTTGTTTTAGACATAGGATAGAACCAGAAGAAGCAACGTTAGAGGTGAAAGTGATAGATAATGTGTTGATGAAAAACTAAATGGGATGAGGATTTGTGTGGAGGAATTTTTTGTTTTTATTAATCATTTATCACAATATATGATTAACAACATAAACCATAACCAAATATAAGAATAACCAAAGAAGATAATGATATAGTTCATTGAGTGTTCTAGGGGTGGTGACCATGGGTGAAAGAAGATTTAGTTATATATATGTCTATAATGGGGGAATAAACACCCATGTGAATGTGTCAATTCTTCAAGAAGATTTTTCTATTGTGGAAAATAAGGACCCAAAGAATTTAATTTCCAAAGAAAAATTACGTGTTTGGTTAATATAATGGATGAGAATAATGTTGTCCCTATATAATCATTTATTGTTGAATGCTTTAAAGGTAAAATTTATTATAATTTTAAAAATAAATATCCTCTAGGTAAATCTACTGAACAGAATAGGAAAAATGGTATGATTAATATTTTTACTACTAATGATAATGATATGACTAATGATATATGAATGGTATGGAATATTCTAACATTATTTTTTATTTTAAAATAAATACCATGATTAAATTGAGGTTTACAAATTTGAAGACATTATTCAAATTTCCTATTCTAGGAAACAAGTCCTATGGAATATGATGATAAATAATAAGTATGAAATATATTTATTGAAGTGATTACATATTGTAATTAAATAATAATTTTATATTAATTTTGAAATCAATTATGATTTTTATATTGGTGTTTTACATTAAGGATTTGTAAGAATATTTTCAATGGTCAAATGAACAATACAAATAATTATTTGATATGTGATATTTTGTGAAAAAAACTTGATTAATGGAATATAATACATAATATGTTCTTGATTTTGATATAATGTCATTTAGTTTGGATAAATATGATATTGATAAGGATAATGTAAACTGGATTGTATTAATGAACCATTTTTTAAATAAAGTTGTATATGATATCATTGACGGTGTTTATAAATTTTTTGGATTTAGGGAATATGATCAATAATATGTTATTTTATTAAGAAAGTGTTAATTTTTTAATGAATTTATGTTTTCATTAATAATATTTTTGATAATTATGGTTATTTAAAAAATGTAGAAGAATTTATGAACATTGTTATGATGTATTTGGAGTGTGACCATTATGAGATATTTGTTGATCATTGGTTGTTTATTGTTAATTTAAATTTTGAAAATTTAGTGATGTTATTTATAAATTTTCAATTCTTGAATAGTCATAAGTTTAACTATTTAAGGAATGGTTTAAAATGAATTTTGGTTTAGGTTTTGGCGATTAATGTATTATTTAACCAAATTAAGATTTATACATAACATGTGATAATTTTTTTAAATAAAGAAATATTTAATGTTTTATTATTATTTTATGGATCTGATGATCCACTAGTTCCTCATGAATTAAAAATTAATATTCATTTTGTCACGAACCGAATCTGGACGCCGCCAAAACCGGCACCAAACCCAGACCGTGACAAGTCCCGAAGGGCGTTCCCGATCCCGACGGGCTGGCACAAGTGCCCGGGTATCATAAAATGATAATTGGGAACGAATTACTCGAGTTTATAAACTTAAAACGACAAAAGAATCCAATGAAACGAATCTGGATTTTTTTTATACCAAAAAATATTTTTCAAAAATTTAGAACTGAATTACACAATTTTAAAAAAAAAATTAAAGACCATTACAAAGGTAAAAACCCAAGAAAATACAGCCCAAGAACCTCCACATGGAAAGAGGCACCGCCCTCATGCCATCTCCACGACACTCCATCACGATGGACCGCTAAAAACCCGAACCAAAGGCATAAAACCTGTACCCAAACCTGTGACATAAAATAAGCAAGTCTACTTACAACCAAAGGTGTAAGTAGGGTGTGAGCGATAGCTCAGTAGGATACCACCTCTATGAGATTCCATGTGATAAACATTTCATGACAAAAAGCATTGCATGTTTTGTAAATAACAAATGCTAGTTACAATTTTCTAAAGGATGAAATAATAAATGAAAACAGTTTTCATGTGGGATAATTTTAAAGGAACAAAAATTTTAAAATTAATGACAAAGCTACTGAATTTTCCAGCCAACAATACCGTATACTGATGGTAAGTACAAAGGATCTAATGAGCACAAGTAATAGGAAATAACCCCTAGGCACTAACTAGTTGTGGGTCCCAGGTACCTCGTATCTCGGTGAGAGTAACCACAAAAAAATATCCGTTCTCGTGCACGTACCACTAGTAGGGATCATACCCATAACCTAGTGGTCCCCAATCATCATCATCATTGTTTAGTTAGAGTTGTAAGCGTCAATCTTGCTAAGTGAAACTGAGTCCAAACCCCACGGATTCACTAGCATACTAGTACACGTCCACCCACCTAGATACCCGGGTTTTCCCTTTGTGCTCAAACAAGTTCAACAATCCAAGAAGTATAGTTTTCACATGAAAATATCAATTCCACATCACACATTAACCAAACAGCCCCATGTACATCACACAAGTCACAAATTCCACTATTCATTCAAATGCATTTTGAAATCAAACTCACACCAAAATTCCCTACAACACTTTTCACATTTCTTTAACACTTACAAAAATCCTTTAAACGATTTTATAAAACCATTACAAGTTATTCAACTCACAAAACAGCCCACACACATGTCACATAATACCCTTCTCACCTTCACAATTCATTTTATCAATAAACTCACACGAAACATCCCACACCCGTGTTTCGCACACAAAACACAATTTAGTAAAACATTTCTGCAATTTATAAAACATTTTAAAAATGTTTGACATCTCAAATCACCACTTTACCATTCAAAAACCCACATTAGGTGAACACACTCACCCAAACAGTACATATACACCCTTTCCCAACTTTTTTTAACAAAATAAAACATTGGCAATTTTTATAAAACAAACCCAAGAGGTATAACCATTGTTTGAACTCTAAACCCATTTCAAACCCCTCATTCAAAACCAAAATCATAACAATAACAATCCAAAACAGAATTTTCAGCCCTAAAACAATTATTAAAGCACCCCCAAATGTTATAAAAATACATCAAATAATACCACAAAGGTACACATGAAAAACACACGTTTTCATAAATCTCCTTCAAAAAGTAAAACACGGTTTTACAACATAAAATCATTCAAAAAACCTCTTTCAAGGCCCACATGATAATAAGGAATTAAAAAAACAGAATTGGCAGCCCCTTTCAAGACTACTAAATCACTTTCATATGTTATAAACTAAATCCAAACATTACCCCAAGAGTCACACATGAAAAGTACCCAATTTCAAGCTAAAATACAACTAAAAATTAAATGTTTAACCAAATTCATCAAAAACTGTTTTCAAACCACACAAGACAGATTATAAACATACTAAATTAACAAAACAAGCAAGCTAACTCATCATAAAATGGTTACACATGGAATCACCTACCTTTTGAGTCGAAACCCTCAAAACTTGGTGCGAAACCTTAAGCGCACCACCGCCGCACCACAAGGAATATAAATCCAGACCTAGACCACCAAAAATTGACCCAAAAGATACCAAATCAGACCTTAGGATCTAACCCTAACTTCTGGACATGAGGAACTTCAAGAAATAGGAAATAAAACTAAAAGAGGATGGAAGGAACCAAGAAGGAATTCCCTTACTTGAAATATCTTAAATAAATCAGCCCCAATCCACCAATATATGAATCTTCAAGTACCCAAAACTGATATGGAGGTCCAAAGGAGTCATATTAGGTCATGTGGGGACTGAAATGGGGTGAATAGGATGAAAATTGAAGGAGTTATGAAAGATTCATTTCACCTCATCAAATATGGTCGATTTGAGAAAGATTGAGAAAGATCATCCATCTCCGCGGGGTATTTGAGCTCCAAAGAGGAAAACTAAATACATGGAGTGAGGATGCGGTTTTTGGATTCGAGTGGGAGGTGGAATCACCGAAAAACAGTAAAAAACAATTGAGATATTGAAATTTTAAAAAAATAATTTAAAGCAGGAAATGGGCTTACGGACATGCCCATTACCTTAATTAAAAACCCAAATCCATCATGATTTGGGATTTCTATGTGGTTCAAAGGGATATGGTGATTTCAATATATTAGGTTATGACAATTGGGAAGTGGAATGAGTATAAAATAGTAAAAATTGAAGGAGTTATAGAATAATAAAAATTTGTTTTTAAATCTGGATTTGGGCTTAGGGTTTGGCCCAAATTTTCAAAACCCACTATTTTCAACAAAATGAGTGGTAAACCCCCAAAACAAATCAGGAATGGAAATTAAATGAATAATGAATTAAAAAAAAGTCATGGGTGTGACAATTCTCCCCACCATAAAACTTTCCGCCCCCAGAAAGCCACATCACTGATAAAGCAAAAACCAAACCCAACCGAAAGGCATAAGTGGACTCATTTGCTAAGCTTTACCCCCAAAGGTCAAAACACCTCCAGTGATCAATTAAGGAAGAAATACTTCACAACCAAAAAATACACCTCATTACTGAAATTATCAAGCACATTCAAGATTTATCCTAAAATAAAACTCCTCAAACACTATCTGAACAAGGCTCAAGAAATTTACCCAAACAAACAAGAACATCGAACAAGGTTACACTTACCTTGATATAACTAAACAATTGGGAAATCTCCAATCCCAACGTTTACTCAAGGAAGATGTATGTGGTTATATATCTCCGAATGAGACTAACCACATCTAATCCAAGAACATGTACAAAAGTGAGTTACTTGTACAAGGATACACAAATGGGCTCCCCAACCATAAGAGACAACTTAATTTTTTTTCCCGAGAAAGAATCAAGACACTAATAGGGGAGCCCCGAACAAACTCCCCAGTAAAATGGGTATAATCCCATTAGGAATTTTCAAAATAATATACATGAGACTCATAGTCGTTCTCCCCACCATAAGAACCATCCATTTTAACTGACCAATATGGGCCGACATAGAAAAACCCCAAAATATAAAGAGTTGGGACGACAACACGGTTAGCCTGCACAGTTTGGGAAACTATGTGCTAACCATGTGGATCCTGATACCTACATGGTTTTCTAGGGAATGGTTACTAATAAGTGTTCACTCAACATGTCTAGAAATATCTAAAACCTTTCCCCCAAACCAAAAGGGAACCAAAGGGGAAAAGAACGTCATTGGGAGATAACATGGGGATGAGGCCCGCCACCTCTTTCCACCGAACGTGAACAAATGAAGCAAGATGACAACAAAAAAAGTTTAAAATATTCTCTTCTCTCATACTAAGAACATTTATTTGTTCAAGGTTAAAAATTGCCCTGGGATTTCCTCTGACTACGTGCCAGCTTCTCTCCGGGACCTATGGCTGGAGCTGGAATGATTGAAACATCTTCGGCCTCGTAGTTAGGATTTGGAAACCCCCAAATAGAATTTCTTATTATGACTATACAAACAACTACATGTAAGCCCAGATGGGTTCACCCAGACATAACACACTCCAGAACTCACTTTAACCTAACTTTTAAATTCACTGAAATAAGGGTTTAGAGGATGCACTCACATCACACCCTGCTTCTTCGGGTGAGAAACAACAGAAATAAAGGACACATATAAACACATTCCTCTAAAATAGAGGATTTCGAGATCTCCCAAAAGGAAAAACAGTTTTGAAAAAAAATAGACTCACATAATATTGTATAACTTCACCTTCGACGAATTAGGTAGCTTAAGAAACTAAGGTCTCTTTCAACCATCCACAAGCACTATTACACAACAAGAGGATCTGAAAAAAAACCAAGAAAGTAAATGGTGTAGAATCATTCTACAAATCTCAAGAAAATATTCCTTACATTGATCAACTGGAGGATTTTCCAATGGAAAAACAGTCCGTGTTGCCCTTCAGTTGTGCACTAAATCTTAATTGGGGAGCACCTTATCCAATGAGAGAACCCACGGACCCAACCAAGCTGGTTCATTGGTAAAAACATGAAACAAAAAAAGATCCAAACTCATTAATGGAACCATCTTAATGGTGTCCCGAAACATATATCATAGGATACTACTAACCGGACCTTTTACCCAGCTTTTCGACCAAACACAAACAAAAAAAAAAACAGTTTGAACAGGAGGGGTTCTTGGACTCAAAACATCCCACAACATCAACATTTTCAAAAACCCATAATAAAAACCATCCCAAAATATTCATCAAGAAAACATGTTTTTCTTTAAAACCATTTCTAAAAAAATGGTTCTGCGGTGAGCGTATCCACCAATGGTACCGCATGGGCCTCACACATGCATGTTGTTGTGCCACACCAGGCACCCTCCTCATATCTGTCCTGGCACTCATCCAGTCATGCCATCAACCATCTATCATCCCATATAACCCCATGCATGAGGTCACTCATGGAAATACCAAAGGTCAATGCACTGATTTATTTCAACTTTTCGAAACCAAAACGGTCAACCAACACATCATTCTTATCAAAACCGCTAACCAGGAGGTCGAACTCAAATTACCGCATTAAAAAAACTTTTCAGAATGGCACAATTGCTCCAATGAAAACTCACATTCAATTTATTTACATCAATTTCAAAACATCTCATCCCATTAAAAAAAACTTTTAATAGTTTAGAAAACTCTAATGGGAACACTTTTTCAAAACCAACTTAAATATAGTTTCTGCTTTCAAAAGAGGTGTAAGAACATAATTTTCCATTTCAAAATAATTCTGAATATTCAGTTCTACCATTTCATAAATCAAACCATTCCATATTTTTTTGAAAATCATTTCACAAAAACATTACACTTCCTAAAACCAAGTCACTTTAAAACCAAAGTTCCAAGATTTCAAAACTAAAGAACACCATACAATGCGAGAGGAAACTAGTTTCAGTGGGTGACTTGGACATATGGTTGGCAGCCATATTCCAATCACATCACTGTCCTAGAGAGTGTTCTAGGTAATATCCCTGGCTCCACATGGCTTGCCAGACCCTACGAGCTCATTGAGACCATTAACCCTACTCTCTTTTCATTTCCCCTAATCATCATCAAACCAAGAAAACCAAAAGACCTAGACAAATCCCAACTTACCCTGGTGACTTGAATCCGGAAATGAGGTGTGGTGATCAAGCACACTACCCATAACTAGAATTCCACATCCCAACAATCCTAAATCTAGACTATCCCGACTATTTCCCAAATAACATGACTCCAATGGAGCGAACCTGCTCTGATACCATTTTGTCACGAACCGAATCTGGACGCCGCCAAAACCGGCACCAAACCCAGACCGTGACAAGTCCCGAAGGGAGTTCCCGATCCCCACGGGCTGGCACAAGTGCCCGGGTATCATAAAATGATAATTGGGAATGAATTACCCGAGTTTATAAACTTAAAACGACAAAAGAATCCAATGAAACGAATCTGGATTTGTTTTAAACCAAAAAATCTTTTTCAAAAATTTAGAACTGAATTACACAATTTTAAAAAAAAATTAAAGACCATTACAAAGGTAAAAACCCAAGAAAATACAGCCCAAGAACCTCCACATGGAAAGAGGCACCGCCCTCAGGCCATCTCCACGACACTCCATCACGATGGACCGCTAAAAACCCGAACCAAAGGCATAAAACCAGTACCCAAACCTGTGACATAAAATAAGAAAGTCTACTTACAACCAAAGGTGTAAGTAGGGTGTGAGCGAAAGCCCAGTAGGATACCACCTCTATGAGATTCCATGTGATAAAAATTTCATGACAAAAAGCATTGCATGTTTTGTAAATAAGAAATGCTAGTTACAATTTTCTAAAGGATGAAATAATAAATGAAAACAATTTTCATGTGAGATAATTTTAAAGGAACAACAATTTTAAAATAAATGACAAAGCTACTGAATTTTCCAGCCAAAAATACCGTATACTGACGGTAAGTACAAAGGATCTAATGAGCAGAAGTAATAGGAAATAACCCCTAGGCACTAACTAGCTGTGGGTCCCAGGTACCTCGTATCTCGGTGAGAGTAACCACAAAAAAAATATCCGTTCTCGTGCACGTG
The DNA here is from genome assembly GCA_963277665.1 of Viscum album. Classification (NCBI taxonomy): domain Eukaryota; kingdom Viridiplantae; phylum Streptophyta; class Magnoliopsida; order Santalales; family Viscaceae; genus Viscum; species Viscum album. Next base: position 1,889,844,885 of record OY728152.1, read on the forward strand.
CCACTAGTAGGGATCATACCCATAACCTAGTGGTCCCCAATCATCATCATCAATGTTTAGTTAGAGTTGTAAGCGTCAATCTTGCTAAGTGAAACTGAGTCCAAACCCCACAGATTCACTAGCATACTAGTACACGTCCACCCACCAAGATAACCGGGTTTTCCCTTTGTGCTCAAACAAGTTCAACAATCCAATAAGTATAGTTTTCACATGAAAATATCAATTCCACATCACACATTAACCAAACAGCCCCATGTACATCACACAAGTCACAAATTCCACTATTCATTCAAATGAATTTTGAAATCAAACTCACACCAAAATTCCCTACAACACTTTTCACATTTCTTTAACACTTACACAAATCCTTTAAACGATTCTATAAAACCATTACAAGTTATTCAACTCACAAAACAGCCCACACACATGTCACATAATACCCATCTCACCTTCACAATTCATTTTATCAATAAACTCACACGAAACATCCCACACCCGTGTTTCACACACAAAACACAATTTAGTAAAACATTTCTGCAATTTATAAAACATTTTAAAAAAGTTTGACATCTCAAATCACCACTTTACCATTCAAAAACCCACATTAGGTGAACACACTCACCCAAACAGTACATATACACCCTTTCCCAACTTTTTTTAACAAAATAAAACATTTGCAATTTTTATAAAACAAACCCAAGAGGTATAACCATTGTTTGAACTCTAAACCCATTTCAAACCCCTCATTCAAAACCAAAATCATAATCATAACAATCCAAAACAGAATTTTCAGCCCTAAAACAATTATTAAAGCACCCCCAAATGTTATAAAAATACATCAAATAATACCACAAAGGTACACATGAAAAACACACGTTTTCATAAATCTCCTTCAAAAAGTAAAACACGGTTTTACAACATAAAATCATTCAAAAAACCTCTTTTCAAGGCCCACATGATAATAAGGAATTAACAAAACAGAATTTAAAGCCCCTTTCAAGACTACTAAATCACTTTCATATGTTATAAACTAAATCCAAACATTACCCCAAGAGTCACACATGAAAAGTACCCAATTTCAAGCTAAAATACAACTAAAAATTAAATGTTTAACCAAATTCATCAAAAACAGTTTTCAAACCACACAAGACAGATTATAAACATACTAAAATAATAAAACAAGCAAGCTAACTCATCATAAAATGGTTACACATGGAATCACCTACCTTTAGAGTTGAAACCCTCAAAACTTGGTGCGAAACCTTAAGCGCACCACCGCCGCACCACAAGGAATATAAATCCAGACCTAGACCACCAAAAATTGACCCAAAAGATACCAAATCAGACCTTAGGATCTAACCCTAACTTCTGGACATGAGGAACTTCAAGAAATAGGAAATAAAACTAAAAGAGGATGGAAGGAACCAAGAAAGAATTCCCTTACTTGAAATATCTTAAAGAAATCAGCCCCAATCCACCAATATATGAATCTCCAAGTACCCAAAACTGATATGGAGGTCCAAAGGAGTCATATTAGGTCATTTGGGGACTGAAATGGGGTGAAAAGGATGAAAATTGAAGGAGTTATGAAAGATTAATTTCACCTCATCAAATCTGGTCGATTCGAGAAAGATTGAGAAAGATCATCCAGCTCCGCGGGGTATTTCAGCTCCAAAGAGGAAAACTCAATACAGGGAGTGAGGATGAGGTTTTTGGATTCGAGTGGGAGGTGGAATCACCGAAAAACAGTAAAAAACAATTGAGATATTGAAATTTTTAAAAAATAATTTAAAGCAGGAAATGGGCTTACGGGCAGGCCCATTACCTTAATTAAAAACCCAAATCCATCATGATTTGGGATTTCTATGTGGTTAAAAGGGATATGGTGATTTTAATATATTAGGGTATGACAATTGGGAAGTGGAATGAGTATAAAATAGTAAAAATTGAAGGAGTTATAGAAGAATCAAAATTTGTTTTTAAATCTGGATTTGGGCTTAGGGTTTGGCCCAAATTTTCAAAACCCACTATTTTCAACAAAATGAGTGGTAAACCCCCAAAACAAATCAGGAATGGAAATTAAATGAATAATGAATTAAAAAAAAATTCATGGGTGTGACACATTTCCTAATGTAAGAGATGTTGTGTTTGTGGAATGAATCAGAACCAAAAGATGATATTGTGCTTATGGAATAGAATAAAATCATGTTTCTATTATCATTAAACGTTATTTTCCATAATAAAATGTTATTGAAATATAATTTTATAAGATTAAAAACATTTATTCTGATATTAATGAAAATTTCACACCTCCTTTATTAATGGTTATATTGTAATTGATTCACAAAGGACCATTAAATTTATTGTAATTAATGATATTTATCACTCTCCATTAATATTTAGACATTATGATTTTATTCAATTTTAAAATATTAAATTAAAATATATATTATAATATTTTTAAACCTAATATGTGTTATTCTTGATGACATTTTTTTAATTCTATTTTCTTCTTCTCCAGATGATGTTTTATTATGACTTTATATAATGTGGGTTTTCTATAAAGGGATTTTCAACTGAAATCCTTTGATTACTGAGCATGATTTAAAAATACTAGGATAGAATTTATTAATATGGGGGAGAATCTTACAACATGAAATTTTTTGAAATAGTATTTCAAATAAATTTTTATTTTTTTGATATCATGAATTACATGTAACATCATGTTTTAGAAAAATGAAATATACAATTAAAATATTGTCATTTAATATGGTTGTTATCACCCATACATTAGAATGGTCGGTATGAATATTATTAAATAAATTAAAATATATATATATTATAAATTTTTATAAAATGAATTCCTTGGTGATTTTTTTTATAGAAAAATATAAAAGTTATTTGAAAATAAAGAAAATAATTTTCAGAGAGACTATTTTTGTAAACAAAAACATGTTTTAAATAAATTAATTACAATAATAATTTTTAAGTATATTAATCATATATATATATATATATATTTATTATATATCCATTTTATTATTTGATATTCATCATATGAGTTTTCTAAACATGAAGTAACATAATCTCAATTATACACATAAAAACATTTTTTTTCTGAAAATATTATTTTTCCTTTGGTTTTTTTTCAAAACAAAATTATGGAAATTTAAGATAAATTATTTTAAAACACTAAATTCATATTATATATTATAATGTAAAATTATATTTGGGTTAATTTTTTGGATTTTAATGAAAAAATTATGTTTTCAATGAATATTGAAAAGTATTGTTTTTTAAAACCACTTTTTCTTTTAAAAAATTTATAATGTTTATTTCATTAAATGAGTTGGAAACTAAAATTAGTTAAATAAAATTATATTTAATCTAATTTATATAAATGGAATCATTTTCATATTTAATTTAGGATCAATTTTTTTACCTTTGGAACATTTTCTTTTTGGGAAACTGCTTGCTAGTTCTATACGCATGATTAATTTTAAATTACAATTTTCCAATTATCTGAATGGAATTATAAAAAATAGATTTAATATTATTAATAATAATAATTAATATATTACCTAACATTTTAAAATTAAATATTCACCATAATAAATATAAATAATAAAAACTATTTATTGTTATTAAGGTAAAAATGGAATTATATAGGGGTTGAACTAAAAAGACAGGTGTTAAAAATAACCCAAAATTATATCATCACCAATTTAATGTCATTATTTCAACCTTATATTTCTTAGGTTCTATAATAGATGATATTGAGCCTTTTTACATATAAGAAACCTAGATATATCATTTTCGTTTAAAAATTATAAGTGTGCCACTCACCAAACATATTAAGGGCTACGACCTATCCGAGAGTTTTCACACATTCAAAACCTATTAGTTCATAAAATAACTTCTAAAATAACATAATTACTTAAGTAATCTCATCCAATATGGATTATTGTTTACATAAATCCAACCTTTGAATCCTTTTGGTACAATCCAAATGAATTTGTCAAATAAATAGGTAATTTCCCTAACCGAGAATTTTATTTTTTCCTTTACCAACTCCTTTAATTATTCTTATAACATTATGATTTAATAATAATATAATTCTAAATATAATTCAATTTTATTATATTAATTTAGTTACATAAAAACCTATCATATTCCATCAAATGGAATACACAATCATCATTCGTCTGTTTAGTGGAAAACCGCCTCGCAAATAGTTATTATGTTTTACCATAAATAAAAATAATAAATGGATATAATTATGTATTTAATATTTATGTAGGATATATATGATATTATTATTCTTATTTAATCATGATAAATTATGTTCCATTGTTTTTTACTATCCACATATATAGAAAAACGTCATCTGTGTGTACGATAAACTACCACCTCGCGAAGAAAAATTATTAGTTCTTAAAATATGATTTAAATGAAAGGTAATGATGATATTTTTAATTGATAATATGTGATATATATGAATTAAATATTTTTATTGAATTGTAATATACTATTTCTTTTATTTCTTCCATTCTGTTGAGAAAATGGAAGCAACACTCATTTATACATACGACATACAGTCTCCATGAACTTTGAATTTCATTTCCTATATGTAATATTTATTGAATATAATAAATACATAGATGATGAATATATATGATATTTATATAACTATTAAATATCTGGATATGGTTAAACCAAGATAAATGTATTTTTACTAAAAAAATATTAATGTAGTAAAAATTGTTGCCAATATTATCAGAAATATGATGTTTACATGGACTTACTATTAATCGAGTAATAAATGACCACATGTAAATCTAATTTGGTATGATTCATATAAGTATGGTCATTTAATATATATATATATATATATATTATAAATATATATATAATAAATAATTTTTTTAACATATAAAATAGAATTCAAGACGTAAGATATGGGATTTCCGTGCCACATTAATTTTCCTTGAGACACATTCCATATTCACAACATGCTTTTATTAAGTGTTATATATACATTAAATGAATGAGTTTTATTATTATTCTTCAGAAATTTATGATTTTTATATATCCCCATTCGAATTTTTCTTTCACAGGTCTCAAAATTAAATGTTACCAAAGTGGTAAATGATTTATGATATAATCAAATAGTTTATCAGGATTATTAATGTCAATGCGTATGATGATAAAATACTGTGATCAACCCCTAATGAAACTCATGAATTATTTCCCTTGATTATTTCATGAGAATGCATTTAACCTTAATTTCCTTCTTTATATGTAATCAATATCTAAAAGAAATATTTTAAAGTAAAATGTCTTTATTTTCTTCTTTTGTGTAAAAAATAAATTTTCATCAATATATGTATTTCAAAAATGTTTTAAAAAATATTTTAACATTATATAAAGGATTTATTGAATTTTTCACATGTTTTCATTTATAAAAATATATTCAAAATTAATCTTCAGGTTGATTTCATTATGAAATTCTTGTATTCCTTTTACTAAAATAGGAAAGGAATATTTATTTTAAAGAGTATGAAACGAAAATTATTTTCTACCATCATGACAAACTCATTTTTTTAAAGTTTTCTTTATAGGTTTCAATTTTTATTTTCAATGAATATGATTTACAAAATGATTTAGGATTTTTTAGTTTTTAAAAAATATTTATAATGGAAAGGTTATTTCCAACACAGAATGTTTTCAATGATTTTTAATGATTCATTTCATTGGTTCCAAGTTTATTTTTAATTAATTTTTTTTGAAAATTATATATATTTTAAGATGTGTATCTAAAAGTGGAGAGTCCATTTTATAAATGAAATGTTCTATGTTATCTTCCAAAATTATTTTCCACATACGATTACATCCTTTGATGTTACATATGATTTACTAAGGATATGATCCAAAATACCATTCTTATTAACTCTATTAATGATTAATATTTATTATGATAATATTTCTACAATTACATTTTCTATAAGACATGTTATGAAAAGACAAAATGATTATGAAAACCAATTATTTTTATATGGGAAATACCTTCATAAAATGATAATGAACCCCAATTCTTATTCCATGGGAAATTATTTGATGAAATGATGAAATTATTATTGGACATATTTCTTTTATAAAGGAATATTTATGATTAAATTTTTATGAAACTCTTTTAATTTAATGGGGTTTTATGTGATGCATATTTTATGTTTTTTTGGATGACATAATCATGAATTTCATTTTATGACGGTGGTTACATTGTAACTGAGGATGTTGGTTTTGTTTTAACTAAGGATAGTGTATATATTATAACCACGATGAGTGGGAGTTATATCACTCTCTAATGCAATGGGTAATGATTATTGTTAAAGGATATCAAAGGGTATATTAGAGGTTGTCCCATACCCAAAAGAGTGTACACATGAGGTTATCCCAAGCATTAAAGAGCGTACATGAGAGGTTATAAGAATCATAATAGAGTGTACATGGAATTTAATATTAATAATGATGTAAGCACATAGGTGGTTAGCCTAATCCTATCATGTTATATATTTCTCTGTGGTTATTCTTGAAATAATATTATCGATGATTATATATATTCCATAAATCTATGTATTATCCCAATGTTATTGTCTCATGGTTCATGTTCGTAGATTCCAGTACAACTCATGTCTTATGATGTGCCAAATTCTATAACCTATCTCATGTTTAGGGTCAGTGATATTCAGGTTATGGATTTCAATTCTTATTCTCATCTTACCATACTCTTATACTCATATCATGTTGATATCTACATTATTTATCCTTAAATATCATCATAGCTCATCCATTTTTATGTTACATTTCCATATTTAACAATGAATGGTATTTTCTATGATATGTATAATAATTGTTCTATATATGAATATCATAGTGGGAGATGATGTAGCTCAATTATGGACCGATTGTTTTTGTTTCTTGGTTTCCAATGACATTATTCATTTATGATCCTCATGTCTTTGTTTATGTAATGTAATGAATATTCCTATTACAATATTTAATGTCTATGTATGAAATATTTAGGTTGATACATTTTAGCTTTTAAAAATTTAAAAAATAATTTTTTATCTCCATCAACCATTAAGGGGGTTCACCCCATTTTCCTTCCACATTCATGTATGAGGCCTAAAAACCTCACACCTCTCCTCATCCTCTTCCAATAATAGGTTCTACCAATTTACTTTTCTGAATTAATGATCATTAGGTGTGTTTTATTTATAAATGTGATTCTAGAAACCCGTTTTTCTTTATTTATGATTTTAAATCGATGCATGGAATACTAAATCCATGTGATATCTTTTTCTTTATTTTGAGGAAGATTGAAATTTCTACATATGTTATTTACTTGTGTTGAAATAAAATCTAGTTGATGGATGTGTGAGACATCTATGGTATGGTGTCGGTGTTTTATGAATTTTTACATTTAAGTATAACTGGTTATAAATTTTTCAATTATGTCTAATGCCATATTTTCTATTAATTTCACGCAAAAATGATAAATAACATAAATTAAATATCTAAATTATGACCTAGAACCTTTATTAGACAAATTATAATTGATTTAGGTTGGTTACCTCATCTTGGGAAACCGCTTTGGGTGTGTCCTGTTAAATTATATTATTGGTGATTGGTTTTTAATTGTCAATAGGGAGAGAATTGATAATTTAATGACAAATGTGTTGTATAATTAAAACATAGAATGTCATTGTTATTAAAATGTAACACCTTTTTAATTTTAATTAAATTGTCGAAATAAATTGATAATAACATTTTAAATTAATTGATTAATTATCATAAAAAATAATTTTAATGGCATTGATCTACACTGGAATTGAATCAATTAATGAGTGTAATTATTGATTTTTATTAAATGATAGTTTAGTAGTGGCATTGACCTTCCTTTGATCTTATTAATTTATTAATAATTAATGGTCCTAAATTTTGTAAATGAATTATGAAAGGTCATTATTCTGGATATGGCCTATTTATATATTATATTATAAATTTTGATATTTTGGCATTCTCCCTCATTTTTTTGAAGATACTCAGGAATGATGTTTGTTACACATTTTTATACTATGGAATGGAATCCCTCATTCTTTCAAACAAGGTTTCCCTTATTATTAATTTTGTGTTTTTGACACATTATTTATGGGTAAGTAATTTCTTATATATTGTGATAATAATGCATGGAGTCCCTAATTATTGTGGGCATGGCATCCTAAATTATTTACAAGAATTTCAACCCTCATTTTGATAATTGGGAACAATGATCTTTCTTTTTAAATTAATGGAATTTCTTATCATATGTGGTAAAGAATTCCCCTGTTATGATACTCAAGCATGAAATACCTCTTGAATGATTGTACTCACGCTTGTAATCCATCTTGATTTATCATATTTAGGCATGAAATCACATTTCACTATATGAGAATTCTTTAACTATGCGTGGACGCCTAAGGTAAGCCTTATGTCCTAACTAGTATCTATATCTGTATATAGAGATACACATTTCACTACACATATAGTTAATATATATACAAATAAACATATACATATACATATATATATTCACTCGTCATCAGAGAGATTCCACTTTAGCCCGAAGTAGGAAATTTTTTAATAGGTGTCTGTTGGAGAACCTGTGTTCAACATTTTATTATCTATTTGTTTTTAATCTAATTTTTACACGCGAACATAATTATATTATATATTTATGGAATTTATGTGTAGTTGAAATCATTGGTGGTTGTATAATGATTATATCTCACTCCCTGTTTGGGCCACTTTTTGGTACCTGAATATACTTTATGGTAAGAGGTTCAGCATCCTGGATTATAATATGTGCGATTACCATTGAACTTAGATCTTTGGAGAATAGGACTTATCCGGTTGTTAGTATGCTCATGGATTTATCCATTGAGGAATTTGGATATTTTTCTTTTTATTATGAATTTATTTCATATCATCTCTTCCACTATGTATTCCATTTCTTATACATTTTAACATGTTCATGAATGAATTTCATTCATTTATTATTAATTTTAAGTCATTATTATCATCCAATATTCTATTATTTACTTTATTCCAATATTTTATTATTTATGAATACCACTATTCCACTGTTATTATAATGGTATATCCTTCCAATCTTCCTGTCACTATTCCCTCACTACTATTAAGTAGCCTCTGGTGTATGAGGACGCATGATTCAGCCCAAATAACCAACCATCATGGGGAACTATTCTAGTGTATCATGGGTCCAGATGTTACCCAAGACTACAATAGATTCATTAGAACTATATTTATTAACTAATCTTTTAATTGTATTCACATGATCATTAGATTCTTGTTCACCTTTGTATCTATATTTATAAAAGTCTGCAGATAATTTAAAATGAGTTTCCAATATTCACAAAAAACATACTAATAATACAAATAAAAATATAGAAAACAATAGTAATTATATTAATTAAATCATTCAATATACGAAATTGATATAATATGTTATATAAAAAATAATAATTAGTGATAAAAAATAAAATAACTATCAACAATAAAAAATAATAAAAATGGAAATATAAAGTATCATAATTCCATTAAAATTGAAAACCAAAACTCTCAAGACAAATTAAAATTCACATATGAAAAAAATATATATGATATTGTAGTATTATATGATATAGTTTTAATAATATATAGTGTTCTCATATAATAGAAATATCATATGAGTAAACAACATATGAGTGATATTCATATGTGAGTAATTTCTTATATGAGTAATTTTATATATGAATCATATTTAGTGATCCAAATGAGATAAATTTTAATATTTTTATATGAATAAATTTATAGTTTATGTTTCAGTCCTTTTACTTTTTGTGTATGACTGAAAATTTAAAACTACATAATAGTAAAATAAATCATATAAAATTATTGACACAAGAATCTATGTAAGAATAATTTCACATTGGAAGACTTCATATAAATGGATTTCAAGTGAGAAATTTCATGTAAAGGATCAGAAACATAATAAAATAGTGACTTTGTAGTGCAATATAAATATATTATAATAGTAATTATAGAAATATTATAAAAATATTATATACATGTGAGGTAATTTAATAATTGAAACATACTAATAAATTAACATAAAAAATACCAATCTAAACTAGAAATATGAAAATAATAATTTTATATTTTAAAAAATTAATTAAAAAAACTCATCGTTTTCTAAATTTATAAATACAATAAAAAAATTAAAATTTATTTTTAAAATCCCCACATTTCATATAGTAAACAAAATATTTTCCAAAAAAACAATTATCATATTAAACAGGTAAAACATGTTATAAAAGTAGTTAGGATAAAATTATAAAAATATTAAAAAAATTATACCCCTTAATTAATGTATAAAAATAATTTTAATATATAATAAATAATGTAAAAAAATCAAAAAAATCCAATCTATCCCTATATAATTTTTATTAACAAATACTAAAAACACAGAGATAATAAATAAAGAAAACATCAGAAAAAGTAATCCAATTAAAAAACTCCTCTAATAACATGAAATATAATGAGATATAAAGAGACATATATATTTTTTTCTTAAATTATATATAAGATACATATAAATTGATACCGTATATCCATTATGGAAATAAATATTTTTTCCCATGTAGTCATTAATGTATGATAAATATTATATAACCAATAAAATTTGAGCACAACAGTTACAAGTAAAAAATATACTCAAACTCTTTTATGTATAAAGAAAAAAATATTTTCTTATTTAAACTACATTAAATATAAGCTTTTATAAAACCCTATATATTAAAAATTTACTATTCCTATTATTCTAAAAACCTATATAATTAGAATTATAATAAGATATAAAACCAAAATAGTTATTTTCGAACAAAATAAACCATAATTTTTATTTCCTTTTGTCAAACCTGTGAATCATCTAATATACATTAGATTAATTTCCTCAAGATTATATTGAATCCTAGGACACATAAAATAGTAAACATTATACAAGTCCTACAATTTTTTAAATATAATAAAATTCAAATCCTACCTCTAAAATATTTATTATCAATAGGATTTCTAAACATACTTCAATTTTAGTTCAAATTAATCATTAAATGGGTTTTAAATGTTTTACTAGAAACAATATAGTACTTTTAAATATGTTTTTTTGTTGATAAATATATTAAAAAATATTTTATTATGTGTTTTCAAATTTTATATTCTATCAATGTATTTTAAGAGTCCAATTAAAATCATATAAAATTAAAAATTGATAAATTTTGAAAATCTTATAAAAAGTAAATCACTTGAATAAATGATAAGAATATCATCATAATATATTTTAGAAAATAAAATTACATTTGAAACTTCCGAAATAATCAAATTTTATAAAATATTTAAATAAAAAAAATTATTATTCTATAAAAACAATGAATGAATTTTATACAAATCTTTTGGTGATTAGTTATTAACATATACTGATTTTAAAAATATATGAAAATGATTTGAAAAATTTTCATTTTACAAATACGGTGGTTGATTAATATATAATTTCTAAAAATATGAACCCCTTTGGAAAATAACTTTTATTATCCAATTGAAATAATTTAATAAATTTAAAATATTAGAAATATAAAAATATACCAGTATTTTATAATCCTAGAGAGAAGATGCAAATATGCATCAAAACACTTATTTCCTTCTAAAAAATACTTAATCAATAATTTTAACATTATTATTAAAAATATTAATTGATTCATCTCTTTCATTCATAAAAATATATTTATTTGTCATAGTATAATTTTTTCTTAAGGGTTTTAATGAAGAGAAAACATTATTTCTCTCAAATTGATTAATTTCATCTCGTATAATAATAATCTAATTATATTTTTTCTATTATTCTTCAATATAATTTGGTAAAAATTCCAAAATGAAATAAAAATTAGCAAAATAATTCAAAATAGATTTTCTACTTTTAATTAATGTTAAAAAAATTCAAATTAAAATATTTAATGGGAAATATTAACAAGTCTTACGAACAAAAAGGTCAATTTTAGAATAATTATCCTCCCCATAAATAGATATTTTAATATTTTATGGAACATTTTCATTAAAAGTAATCTCATGAAATTCGATTTTAATTACCAATAAATTAGTAGTTTTTTATTTTGAAATGTATTCGTCAAATTTTATATTCACAGTTTATTCTAAAATCACATTTCACAAATTAAAAACACTATAATAATTAATATTATAAGAATATACATAAAAAATTTCCTTCATAAAATTTTCCATAAAATTTTTCTATTAATATTTAGCATTTAAAATACATACAATACACCAAAATATTATAAAAATGAAATTTTTAGGGTTAATTCTATTACTTAATTAAAATAATGTTTTTTAATATTTATCAAATAATTAATCTATCTAAAATATTACAATTTGTTAGTTGTCAATTTTCCTCAAAATTATTTTTGTATATTGAATTGATTATGAATAGTTCCAAATATTTGAAATATAGTTCTATTTTTTTTCTCTAAAACCTTTTAATGTTGTAATCTAGGGGTATTAATTATAAAAGTGTTTATTTTCATATAAAAAATTAAAAATGTCCTAATTTAAAATTTCAAAAATACAATCACTTTGAATAGATCCAAATAAATAACCCCTTGAATTTTATTTAATCTAAAAAATAAAAAAATCTAGCTTATGTTTCACTTTTATGACACATAAGGTAAGTCTTTGTAAACATATTAAATTCATTAACCATTAAAAAAACATTTCCCTTACCATTGAACCTTGAAGTTTTCATACAACCAATAAAATAAAATTTTATGAGTTTTTGTGGTTTTATTGTTTTAAATTCATTGTTATATTGGAATTTCACCTTAATGTTTTTTCATTTAAACAATAAAAAAACAAAAATTACATATGTTATGCTCAGGTAGTTATTGAACCTCCCCACACATAGATGGTTTTGAAAAAATATGATTTTTTTTCACATCCTTCCCTACCATACCGTATGATAAAATTTTTTATGTAGAATAGTGGTTCTTAATATTTTTAATAGTAGGTTTAAAAGAAAGAATAGTTTTTTTATATTTTTTGTCTTCCAAAAAATGGAGTCATTATTAAAAGCTAATAATTAAATATATCAGAATTGACCATTCATTTATTAATTAATAATATGTGAAATAATAGTTATGTTTTGTTTCACTCCACAATCATACAATACATAATATGTTATTATTTTATAAAAAAATATATACTTCACAAAATACCTTATTCATGCCTTTTGAGTTATCACGGAATGACAATGTTTTTCTATCACATTAATTATACCATAGATAGAACATTGAATCACTAATAATATTTTTTGAATAACTCTTATTCAGGTATCATTTTCTATTGATTTTCTTAATGAAAATTTATAAAAAAGTCAATTTTTAAAATTCATTGGTACCTATAATACCTTGGTTGTAATTGGTTTATAATGATATATTTTTTGTAACAAATTATTTTTTATACATTAAGTGTTAGTAAATATTGATTTAAATCTTTTAGAGATTAAATGTTTAGTACTAACCAACAATTTCTTAAATATAAAATATTATTCATTTGCACATGACCCATCATGTTACAAAAAAAAAACTTATAATATTTGATCCATTAACTTTTTAAATTTTATCAAAGAAGGTTATACATGATGTAGTTATTTTCTTATTATAGAAAAATTCAATTTTTTTATTATTATTCCGAGGTATCATATTTGTAAAATAATCCCATTATGAAAAAATTAAATAAATTTTCACTAATCTTAATGATTTAAATATTACGATTTTCAATATATTTTTGTGAAAACATTAAATCCATATAATAATTTTCATTAGAATATGATTATTTATTACATATATTCTCACTATATTGAATAATTTAAATATTATATTGATTCAAATATTTATATTTCTAAGTATCCTTTTCAAATTTTAACCTTTCAACTCTCCAAAGAATTCAACAATTATTTAAAATTAATCTATTTATTTTTATTTTCGTATTTTAATTATTCAGAATAATCATTTTCAAAATATGAAGGATATTTATATATTGAACTATAATTAAATATAACTTCATTCATGCTTATAGCTTTCAGTTCAAATTTATCCCATAATGTTTTACATATTAATTTTTTCCATTGAGTTTGATTCATGTTAGAAGTTACATCAATACATAATTAATTATTTTTTCTCAGCTTTATAGTTCTTATCATTACTTTATTGCATTATCTTTTTATAATTTTACATAATGCTTCCCCATTTTTCACTCATAAAATGTTTTTTCTGAAACATTATATTATTTACTAGAATTACCTTTTTTATATTGACTTGTCCTCTGAATATAGGTTCTAAATTACTTGATGAATGAAATCATTTTTCATCATTATATAATCCCCATTAAAAAAGTATGCTCTCTCATATTTATCACATCCATTCTATTCTAAATTATAATGGATAATAGATATGTTTACATTTGATCTATATAAAATACCTTTCTTCTTTGTTATTTAACCATATATAAAATTATTCCTTTTTAATAAATATTTTAGATATTAACCAATGATTTCATATAATTTATTTTTCATAAAAAAAAAACTCTTTTCATTTTCCTCCTTCGTCACATTCCCTAATTTAGTAGTGGCTGTAAAACCCTTTCAACTATCACACTATAATCAAAATATTCTCCCAATTCACACAGAAATTTTATGTTACTCATAAATATCTGATACTCATAGATCACCAATTTATCATCACCTATTGTAATGTCTTGGTATCCTACTTATAAAATTTTTAGTTTTTTTCACAAGAGTTTTGTTATTTTTTAATGGGTGAATTTCTGATTTCTTAACATGTTTTGAGATTTCTTACGTGTCAATACATGGATAAATTAATTCTAAAAAATAATACAATATAACATATTCATAATTATATTTTTCAAAACATATTATATCACATAAGTACTTATAAGAGTATATGGATCATAATTTCAGTATTTGTATGGTTTTATTGTTCATATCAAATGGTCTAGGCATAGATTTTTTTGGTTTTCCAATATTCATCCTTTATAAGATCCATAATCATTTTAATTGAAACATGGTTTTTAGGGGATCTAACCAAAATTATAATTCATTAATGATATATGTAAAAAAATATATTTTTCGATAATTTTTATTGTAACATGGTTAACATAAAATAATGAATAAAAAAAAACATAATTCATAAAATTATATATAATTATTTAAATTAATGGGCCAGTGTGTGATGTAGAATAGGAATGGGTGGTGGGGGTTGGAAGTTTAGAGAACATGATAAAATTTTGAACATATTATTATAATAATGATAAATATTAGAGTAAAAACACAAGAGAATTCGATAAACAGTGATATAAGAATATAATTAATATTGCATTGTAGATAAGAAGATAAAAAATTAAGAAAATATAAAAATATATAAAAATAATGAACACTAATATTTTATAATAGTTTTAATATATTTTTACTATATATATATTTTATTAGTCTCTCCTCATTTAGATAAATTGAACCTACTAAATCAAACCTCACATTTGAAAAGATATAACAACCTTTGGTAATACCATTCCTTTTTCTCACATAGAGGTACATCTATGAAATAAATATAAATTTATACAGACCCTAGAATATGTTAGATCAAATTATACATTTTATGATATTTAAAACATTAAATACCCACCTTTTCTTATATACATAAAACCAAAAAAATATTCTTTTGGAAGGGAAAATTTCAAAAAGTTAGTGAAATCACAATCAAAAATGAAAATGATTGAAATTTGATAATAAAAATAAAAATATTGAAAAATAAAATGTTGATGTAGCTCAAATATTCCTATAAAAATATTTTATATTAACTATCCTTCATAATCAAATAGTATAATAGTATTCATTTTAGATTAACTTGAGTACTTTCAAATTTCACATCTTAAAACAATTACACTTTCATTTCTTCTAAAAATAGTTGTTTTGAACTCTATGTTTTTCTGAAAATCCAAATTATAATCCCATGATCATCATGATCATATTCATTTTTGGGTTTTCTATATTTATAAGTATATTGTTACTTTAAGATGACATTATAAACCACAAAAAAACTATAATTGAAAAATAAACAATTCGAAATGAATATGATAATAATAGAATTATTCAATATATAATTTATATTTTATATTTTATATAAAAAGAATAAACTAGGTAGAATAAATCATTTTTCAGTTCATCAATAAAAAATATTAAAAAATTTAAAATATAAATTCTCATAATTTCATTTAAATTGAAAATCTAAAATTAATAAAATATATAATCATCATCATGTGATAAAATTACCTAAAATATACTAATATCTCATGAAATAGTTTTCATAAGATTAAGTAATCTCATATGGTATAATTATTATAAGAGTAAATGATGTCTGAGGGATTTCAACAAATGAGTCATTTAGAAAATAAGTGTGTCACTATTGGGAGCACCTATTATTTTTATAGGAAAACGATAGTGTGATGTGAGTTTGAATTTATTATAAAGATATGATCAAGATAAAACTTAATAAAAAGTATCATCTTCCCCATATTAATGAGTTTTTCGATAACTACACAGATCATGATTTTTTTCCCAAAATTGACCTTTATTCATGATATCTTCAATTGAGGGACCAAAAAAAGGATAGACCAAAGATATAATTCTATAAATGGTTTTGAATATATAAATATATAGAGGTTCATTTCAGTCGTAATAATTCCCTTTTTATCTTTATTTGTTTAATGATTTGATTTATTAGTGATTACCCTTATCAATTTGTGGTTTTTTTATAAATGATAGACTTATCAATTCAATGAGAAATGAAGAGAATGAAGATAAATTCAGAATATTATGGAAGACACTAAAAAAAGAGAAACATTATGAGAAATTTACAATGTGTAAATTTTGGCTCCAATGGGGTTCATTTTTTGTCACGAAATTTCAAAAGATGGTTTATTAGTTTATTTATTAAAGACGGAGGCTACTGAATGTCGGTCCAGAACCGCCATTTTGAGTAAGATCCATATTTTTTTGTTTGTTAGGATATTATTGATGGTTTTTGGAGAGTATCTCGTGAATATCTAATCATATGACCAAGTTGACACTAAATGGATTATATTGCCTCTAGATAGATGAATATCATGAAAATTTCAAGGAACCTAAGAGAAGGTTAGTCAGCACATTTGTGTTTACATTACTCTATAGTAGAGAAATGTGTGATATGTATACAGATAAAGAAAGCTTAAATTATATATTCTAGTAGAATGAGTTGAGAATGCACCAAATAATATGGACATAGGTGATTATATATTATGATTTCTCAATACATTACTACGTTGGGAAAGAGAACAAGGTGGAATATGATTCGATTTGAAGGGATCATGGTACATTATCCATGATGAGGGAAATTACAGTATTTTTGGATTTGGAAATCCTAAAGGAAGGGGATAAATATTTTCTATCTCAATTTAATGTTCAATAATTAATCAATGTGAATATTAAATAGGAAAAAAATTATTACGTAGAGCTATAAAACAAGGTTAAATTTTTTAAATAGTTTAACCTTGATCATGAAAAAATTATACGGTTTAAGAACTATTCTTATGTCCCTTCCATAGAATACTTGAATAAGGTGTTGTTATAGAAATATCATACTTATTCATTCTGTATTTATCATAGATAAATGAATATATATACATAATTGAGTAAAAAAATATGGTGGGATGGCATGTAGAGATTTATCATTGAGTGTGTATCTGAATGATTTTAATGTCAACACATTAAGGATGAAAGTAAAAATACTAATCAGATGTTAAATAAATTAAAAACACCAGAATGGAATTGGGAGAATATCACACTGTATTTTTTCATTGGACACCCAAAATCATCTACAGGGCGTAATTATCTATGTTTATTAGTCTATCAACTAAAATTTTCATCACACATAATCAATATTAGAGAATATTTGTATCTGGATTAGCTTTATAGGACATACATTATGTATGTGGTAAGGTTACAAGGAGTGAATGATTCCAAATATTTGAAAATGATCTATGGTTTTCATAAGAGTTTTGTTCAAGAGTTTAGAAATCCCTTAAAAACTGAGTTTTAATACTTCTTATCATCCTCTCATGTATGGTTTGTATGAAATAAAATTAAAACAATATAGGATATGGTGAGATATTGTTCATTGGACTTAAGAGGGGGTTGGGGTCAACACCTTAATACAATTAATTTTTCATAAAACAATATCATCCACTCAAGAACTCATATGGATCCTTACGAATCCATATATGTAAATAAATATATAATTCTAATGTTGTTTAATGAAGCTAGAGAATGAAAGCTATTGATACATGAGATAGATGAAGAAATAGAAGATAATGTTAAAGATATTCAATATCATAACATGGAATCTAAATTTTAATAGAAATTTTATCCAGATAATCTCTAAAATGAAAAATAACATAATGTTAGGGACAAGGTGGTTCAATGAATTTCTTTATAGAAAAAGCTTATTAGATTATAGATGACAATAATACTAAGACCTACAAATATTAGTTTTATTGAAATTATTGATCATAGTAGGTCAGTATCCTATCACATAGCACTTACAGTGAACCTACCTCCTGTCCATGACATGTTTTATGTATATATACTATAGAAGTGCATACATAACCCCTCACATGTACTAATATCAGTGGTTATGCTACTAGAAATAGACAATTCTTTTGAGGAACAACTGATAGAGATTATGAATCATATAGATAATGCTACATAAAAAACCACTCACCTATTTAAATTATGTGGTGAAACCCCTTATTTGAGGAATCCATGTGGGAACATGAGAATATTTTAAGGAAAAAATATCCTTTTTGTATCATAGTGATTAATTTCACGAGAGAATTTCATTATAAGGTGTATAGTGTGACGCCCTATGTTTTTATGAAGTTTTTCAATTAAATTACTTTTCATCAATTGATTTAATTACATTCTCAGACAAGTTATGTTTGGGTTGCACTAAACCGTGTGTAATCATTCACTTCATGTAACACTCATTTATCTTACGTAACACATGACACCGATTTCTAACAAAACATCGATCTATTATTAATATAGTTATTTAAACGTGACCATTATAACCTATCCATTAAATATAAAAATTTGAATTGTAATAACTAAATATTAAAAATTTATTTGATTTATTTACATAAAATAATCATACTGATAAGAAAATATATAAATTTGTGTAAATTCATTATATGTGTCAAAAATACCATTTTCTAAAAAAAATAATATTTCTGTATTTTGTTAATAATATAAAAATTAATACATGAAACTTTTAGAAATTTAATTTGATACATAAATTTCATTTTTTAAATCAAAATTTCAAATATATCTTATGGTGATTTTTTGGGTTTTTTCTCAAAAGTTTCATTAATTTGATGAATAATGTATGATATTGAATTTTGATTGAAAGCATCATTTTCTTCTAATTTATCTATATAAATCAAGTAAATAATATTTTAGTTTTAAATTATATTATGATCAATTATAAATACATATATCCCTTTTATTTCATTATAATCAATTAAATATTTAAATTGAATAAAAAAATAATAAATTGTTTACCTTTTTCTGTATAAAAACCCTCTTTTTCAACACATTTATGGGATAAATTTTAAATTAATTTTTTCCACTTATTTTTTTATAAATTAGAAAAAATGAATTCAATATTTATAATCAGAATAATTTATAAATTGAAATAATCTCAACTTAATTTTTTACCAAATTTATTTGTGAAATAATTTGAAAATCTATATATTTAATAAAGTAGGCAATTTTTCGCCACATGTCACCTTCTCAGTGCCTCCCATTGCTAAATCAATTCATTCATCCTGTTTTCCAACCACTATTTTGGGCTTCCAATTGAGATTTTCATCACCCCAATATCTCATTTTTGTTGTTCCTCCATTTTTTGACTTTTAGCATCATCGGTGTTCCCAAAGTAGGGTATCCTAAACTTCTCAGTTTTTCGACTTCCTTCCTCGTGGTCCCTACGTGTTCCTCCATGACCATTTCCCCAGTCCACCCCACCTCCATCCCGCGATTCCCCTCTTGAAAACTAGTGATCCCTTATTATCCATCATCTATGGTTCTCAAATCCCCTCCCCTCAAACCTGAAGCCACTTTCTATTCGGAATCTACTCCTATAGATCACACTACCATTTCGGTTTCCCTTATGATGACCTTCCCAAAACCCACTGCCAACATCGTCCTCACCAAAAAAACTTGTGGTTAGATTCAACACCCTCAAAAGACTAATATATTCATCAACTATGGCTCAGGTGGTTAGGAAACCATCTATAATAATGCAGAACCTCCAAGATTCATCATTTTCAATGGCATGGGCATGAATTAACTTTTCTTTATGGAAACTGTTTATAGCTTTCCTGGATATGGTTTTTCCTTCCTGTTGTTTCATTCTCACATTTTCTTCATTTGATGTCTATATGTTATGTGGTCCTCATCCATTTCTTGATCAAATTTTTCATAAAGGGATATTCATTTCCCCGTTGCAGGAGTTATTTATTTATTAATTTTAAAAGGAGTTAATGTCTCGGTCTAATTTTTTTTCTCTGAAATGGGTAATTATTTATTTCATTATTTCACAATGCTATATATTGTGTTTTTCTGATTTATAAGGTTTGATTTGGTATACATTTTCATTGTAGTCTAATTTTTATAAATCTAGCTACTTTTAATATGGAGGACTTTTTAACCCTAACACTAATGAATGCACTATTCAAGCACATTTTATAGAATTATACAAGGAATTTTTTTTGTGAAATTATATGTATTATAGAAATCGGTCTTCATTAAATTTTTCAATATCTCATTGATACTTTTAATTTTTGATTAATGTTTCATGTTTTGTTCGGGTTCAAAATTTTTTTATCTCTACTGATTGAATTGGTTATCACCGGTTGATAATGCTACCAATAAATCTATGATGGTTTTCAAGGAAAGAAAACACTTTATATTGGATGATTTATCTTGTTTTAGAAGTGATATGGTATGCCCCGAATATTATTCACATTGTTTCAACTAAATTATGCATGTCTACATTTAAATGATTTGAAATTGTATCCATTCACGTAAACTATTTGAAATGGTTCTTTCTCAATCAACAAGAAGAAGTAGAGAACTGCTGGTTTTCTTTCATCCAGTACTCAGTTAAAAAATTATCCAAATGGAAATTTAGTCAATGATAAGGAGTCAAAGTACCATGGTTAAGAAGATTTTTCTGGATCATCTTTTTAATTTTACCAAATAGAAACACCATTCCCCTTTTTTTGACTATTTTATGATTTGCAAGTGTTTATATATTAGTAATTCATAGATATGTATATAATTCTTTTATAAGTTTCCCAATTATTCATATATAGTTATATTTTTATTTTTATTTCTTATTTAAGTGTTTCTATATTAGTCAAACATAGTGTATATTCATAATTTTAAACATTGTTGTTTCTATAGATAAACATATTTGATGAATTTTTAGTTGCTCACCTCCAAGATTATTAATTCTTATTTCACCACTATAACTCCTCACAACAAAAAAACCAGGTACAATATCTTTTTTTCATGAAATATTTTCATATTGGTCATCAATAACTTTACATACTAATCTTATTGGTTACTTTTACTACCACTAAATCTTACATGACTTGATTTAGAGTAGTGGATCACTTTTTATTATAGAGTATCTTGTATAATTTTTGATTAGTAGATAATATATTTTGCTTCAGTAATGATTCATTTTTTGTAGCATTGGAAAACGTTTTTCAGTGAGCAAGTCAGTCATGCATTTTGTTTGGGAAGTGGATCATGTAATTCATTAGAGCATTGGACCATGTGTGTTATGAAATGCGAGGGTCATGTGTTTCATTATATCAATTAATGATTTTTAAAATTAGAGGACCATGTATTTTATATTAGTGGATAATGTAATTTCTTTTAGTAGTGTATCATATATTTAATTTGAGCATTGTATAGTTTTAACATAACAGAAACATTTATTTTATTTGAGTATTGGATCCAAAATTTTCTATTGTTACATGATTTCGGTGATATTAAACTTCTTAGAACGGGCAAGTTATGGAAGAATGCATGATATGTGGAACAATTTCTATTGACTATGTCATTACTTTCTTTAAACTATACTACATATCAATTGTTAATCAAGTATTTCAAAACTAGACCATGTAATTTTAAAAAACATATCAACCATTAGATCCAAGGGATTTATATTTCATTCTTTTCATTTGTTACATTTCCCTTTTGAATGTATAGTCAATCATTCCAAAGTATTCATATTATCTGTATATTATTATATTAGGTATGTTGGAAATGAAATGCATAATTATGTACATAATATCTTGGTCTGAATTCCACTACCACTATGATAATTACAATCACTACGATAGTAATGTGGATGAATATCCTCTAGGAATACATTATTTTACTTTGTAGAACATATGATCTATATCTATATAATGATTCAAAGAAATCACACCACTAGGTCTAGGTGTCCTATTCTAAAGTCAAGGTGCCATCATATGGGAAAATATGACATTTCATACTAGGAAATGAAATATTTAGGTAATGGTGTAGATAATTTGAGGTATTATATGTGATTTATTTATATTATTAATTGTACATATGAATATGGTCTTGAGTCATCCTTTTCTTTATTGTATCATACATTTGGGAGTTTGAGGTACCAATATATTTCATTGGTTGTCTCTATTTATAAAAGATTTGAATTGGGGGTCATCATCTTCTCAACTGTAACTTCATTGTTTATGAGTTTACTATAGGGAAATACTGGATCTATATGTGTTCAAAAATAATTATTATCTTCCAACATTTTTCATGTAGGGATCTAGAGGATTTGATGTAGATTTCTGTTGCACCATGCCTTACTGCCTCTATATTTGTTCAACTACATTACTGTCTTCCTTCCTCTATATGCGTTCAAGTGCATTCTCATGATTCTTTATGATTCTATAAACATGAACCCTGTGGAATATGATGATTCTGAAAACATAAGATGGAATAAAAATCCACATATATATTGACATAGGATATTTACATAACTATTTTTATACCTACTGATTCATATATATATTAATATTTTTTTACAGGGAATCTGGTGGTGCATTTAATTTGAGGTATGATATGTGTATTATTTATATTATCAAGTGTACAAAAAAATATAGTTATGAGATATCCTTTTATTATCTACTATTTGAGGGTAGTATATAATTTTTTTTGTAGTGGATCTTGTAATTTCTTTGATTACTGGATCATGTATTTTATTTCAGTGGTGATTCATTTTTTAGAGTAGTGGAACAAGTTTCTTCATTGAGCATATGGGTAATCCATTTTTATTGGGTTATAGATCATGTAAATCATTAGAATAGTGGACCATATGTTTTATTAGATCATCAGACCATGTGTCTTGTAAAATGAAATGATCATTTTTAAAAGTAGCAGATCATGTATTTTAGTAGAGCAGATCATATACACTATTTGAGTTATTCAGGTAATGATGTAGATAACATGAGGAATGATATGTGTAACCTTTATATTATCAATTGTACATATGCATATATTTTTGAGTCATCCTTTTCTTATTATATCAATCATTTGGGAGTTAGGGGAACCAGTATATTCCATTTATTGTATCCATTTTTTAATGATTCAAATTGGGAGTGATCATCCTCTCAAATAAATATTATTTTTCATTGAGTTTACCCTAAGTAAAAACTAATATTATATGTGTTCAAAAAGAATTATTTGCATCCTTCTTCTTTTTATGGAGGGATCCGGAGGTTTTGAAGTAGATTTCAGTTGCACCCTGCCTTACTGCCTCTATATGTGATCAGATATATTACTTTTTTCCTACCGATAAATGTGTTCAAATGCATTTTCATGAATTTCCATGATTCTGTAAACATGAATCCTAGGAAATATGGTTATTATGTAAACATATACCCTGGAGATAGCATGATAATAAATATATATATGTATATAGGAGTTCTACTAAAGGCTTGGTATACCCAATGATTGGTATATAAATTAATATATTTGTTTTGTTTTTTTGGGAATATAGTGTTATAGATAATTTGAGGAATGATATATCTATTTTTTATATTATCAATTGTACACATGAATAAAATTCTCAGCCATAATTTTCTTATTATATCATTCATTTGGGATTCTTATATACTGTTACATTCTATGTCTTATCTCCAACTTTTAAAGAATTATATTGGGGTGATTATCATCTCAGCTTCATTTTACTTGTATGTGATTTTACTATAGGGAAATACTAGTTATATATGTGTTGAACAAGAATTAATGTATTCATTCCTCTTTTCATGTAGGGATCAGGACATATTGAATCATATTTCAGCTGCACTATTTCATACAGCCACTATATGTGTTCAAATACATTACTGTTTTCCTACCTCTATATGCCTAAAACTGTATTTTCTTCATTTTTGACGATCTTTTAAACATCTAACTGGTGAAATATGATGATTATGTAAACATTTTCTATAGGTATGGAATAATAAATAACATATATATAGACATATGAGTTTTACTTAATGATTGGTATACCAAAAAATTGGCATATATATTATTATATTTGTATTGTATTGTAGGAAATCTATTGATGCTACTCTTTTTAATAGAATAAATTAGATTATTTTAATATAAACACACACCTCAATCATCAAGTATTTTATAAATTATTATATTATATAAATTTCATCATTTTTTAAGAGAGGAAATTCCATCCTTTTAGGTAGTGGGATGATGGGATTTTTTCATTAATGTTTCTTTACATTTAAAACTTTTTTGGTATTCCTGTTATTGTTATGTGTTATGTGCTCCATTCACTACAATTCTTCATATGGATATATCTTATATCCTCTCCATGGAAACTCCATTCTAGTGGTTGTCCTCGAATATTATCCATATTTCCCCCTTTGCATTTTCATCTCTTATGGGTTTTTGATCTTTTATGAAAACTATGATTTTGGTTAATCGATGGTTTTCTATGGTATATGTAGATTCTATAACTCGGTAAAAGTGTACTATTGGGATAGAATCTATTATAATGTTGGAACATGGTGATAATAAAATGTGTATCACTAATTATGGATTCATTGTTTTGGTTTATCTAGTTTTCCATTCTTGTGGTATTGAATTTTTTTTGTTCTTTGCTCCATGTTTTTGGTGTGTTTCTCTATAGGGTTATGCTTGACGAGGGTCATCAGCACAATGCTTGATCCTGTGTTTTTAGTATTTTGATATGCGTATCCCAGGGAGATTGGACATGACTATCTCATCAGACACCTTTCTATCCCAACATTTGGGGCCTGACAGTTTCCAGTTTCCCTTTAGTGGAAACCCAAATAGATTTCCACATTCTGTTTAATCTGTAGGTTTTGTTCTCTGTATCTCCTTTGATAATTTCGTACCCTTTTCCATTTAGAAGTGTATCTTTTATGAAAAAATAATTTATTATAGAATCATTTTTTTATGTTAATCTAATTCTCATAATTTTCATTAATATCATTATAAAATATTATTCTATTATTTAAAATTAGCATTGATTTTATAGAACCATGAGAATGCACAAGCGATTACTAGTTAAATACAATTATGTGTATAAAAAAAATATTACTAAGAGGATAAAATTTGATAATATGGTGTAAAAATGACCCAAAACGTGTTCAAACCTGATTTTATAGACATATTTAGATTTTATAACGTCTAAGGATAGAATTTGAATAATTTATGAAACCATTTAACATAAATACTGTGGTTTGAATACTCTCTAAAAAATATACTTGTTTTCCACTCACCTCCCTTAAAAATGGTCACCCCATTGCCCCTATATTTACAACTATTATGTTCCTTTTCTAAAAAATTCCTATCAAAATATCTTCCCACATTCCATCCTCTAACCCTATATCTTTACATTTGGAATAAATCCAAAAATGGGTGGCCCCAGCTGAAAGTAAAAAGGAGACACTCGAATAATAGGTGACATTCATCAACAAATGTTTTTGTTTTATTTCATCCTCAACCCACATAAATTATTTTAATATCAATATTATATAGTATAAATAGTATCTCAAGCATGAATATTTTTTTTATATTAGTGTAATTAACTAAAACCACACAAAAATCCATCAAATGGGTTATGAAATCATCATTCGTGTCTACCGCACACTACTAGATCCTGAAAAAATGTCATTCATTTTTTCAATACCACCTATATTGGTTGGGAATAATGATTTAAATACTATTTATGTATTATATTAATAATTTTTTTGATAAATTTTTTTATAATGTAGTTTTTATATCAGACATAGAGTCATGCGTTCCTTTTTTTTTGGGAATATGATAGCAACGTTCATGTGTACGACATATTACCACCTCACGAAGCTATGTAGTTCGTTCAAAAATTATAATGGACTTATTTAGGATAGGTATAATAATAATATTTGATATATATTATATAAAGTTTTTAAATAATTATAAAATATCATTTATTTGTATCCCTTTCAATCTAATGAGAAAATGGAAACAACATTGTTGCATACATAAGGCCTACTATCTCCATAAATGATGTATTTTATTACCTATTTCTATCATTTATATATCATTATGAATTAATACATAATGAATATAAATAAATATATAAATATTATATTTATATCATGTTTATAAATATTTAAAATTTTAAATATTGATTAAGGTATGATAATGAATAATACTATGAATCAAAACATTTATAAGAAACAAAGTGGTTATTACCTGAAACATAACATTAACAATGAATTGTTAAAATATTAGTAACATAAAGTCACAAGTAACTCATATATGTTAATATATGTATCAATATGTATATTTTAAATATTTATAACAAACATATATTTATTATAAAGTAGTTTATAATGAGTATGATGAGAGTCAATACTAAATGTAACTAAATTTTGTCTCAGTTTTCCTTCATTGAGCCACATCTTATGTTCGAACCCTATTTTAATTTACAAGGTGTATGAATGGAACCAATTAAATTTTATATCATATATATAATGGTTTAATTATATATTAATATTCATGTAATGTTATCCACACGTTGGGATTATCAATCAATGTTACCAAAGTGGTAATATTTAATTTATAAAATATCATCATTTATCAGGGTTATTTATGACTATGATTCCATAAATTAAATATTATGATACATATATCATTAATTATATTTAATTTTCATATATAATAGTTATTCATGATATCTTAATTTAATGTTTCCATTTTTAACACTTTTTTTCCTAAAATAATTAATAATTTTTTACGAAAATATGACTTTATTTCTCTATTCAACTGGACATCTATATTCTTTCAAAACCATGTTGACTAAAAATGTTTTCCAAATAATATTTAATATATTCCAATTATTTTATAAGATAAATTTTCATTTATTATTGAAATTTAAATTTATTTATAAAAGAATCTTCATGTTTTTTGCAAAATAATTCCATTTTTCATTTTACAGTTAATTTGAAATGACTATTAATTTTAATGTGTAGTAAATGGGTATGATTTTTGGATTACATAACTGATATTTACATAAAAGAATAATTTATATGACCTAAAGTTAATTTTCAATTAAAATTTATCTAAACTTTTTTATGTTTTGAATATTGTTTTCTTAATAGGAATTGAAATTTACCTCAAGATATGTTTTAAAGGATATATTGAAATTATTTTCTATATAAGATGAAACTAAATGGGGTAAAATATAATTTATTAGGGATATGATCCCATAATATTATTCATATTATTTCTATGAAGGTTTTATATTTTTTTGTCATTGGGTTTATGAAGAAAATATATCTTTTATGGTTTTTACCTTGATAAAACACATACGAAAAAATGTTTCTTTTCATGAGTTATTCTTAGATGAAATATTTATAAAACTTGTCCATTTCTCATAGGGTATGAAATGGTGAAATGTCCATTATACCAATTTCTTATTGTTGTTTAAGATATGATGAATTTTTATGATCTTGTGACACACATAAGATTGATTTCATTATGTGATGGGTCAGACATACATCTACATCCAATGCATTGGGTAATGATTCATATATCCTGATATAGAAATGGTTATAATTAGGAGTGAAATATGTTTATTAATATAGGTCTAAAATAGGAATTTAACATAGTTCACTAATACAGGTTTGGGATGGCATGCGAATTTGATTCTATATTACAGGTTTAGAATAGCGAGTTAGCCGATTCAATAATATACATTTTCCAAAATGATGGTTATGGATGTGAGTCTTGACTAATATGGAAATTATTTTCCACCCTTTTTTGTATGCTAAAAATTCAATGTCTTATGATCTCATAGATTATGATCTTTGATTCCCTTTTGACTCATTTCTTATGAACGACTAATATTTATTGAATGACTCATCATTGTAATATTTGATATTTGTGGTATGGTTTTTGAATGTTATTATCATGATCTCATACACCAAAGTTCATGTTATGCGTAGTCATATCGAATGTTTTACCTTATTGAACATCTAATATCATCATTTCTTATGTTTCCTCTCCCAAGTATATAAAAATATTTATTATGTATGATCTGTATAATAATGGTGCTAGTTATGAGGAATGTAATGGGATATGATGTAGCTCCCTTATAGGCTAGTGTTTCTGATTCATTGTTTATAAAGGATCTAAAATATTATAGTTCATAGGAATGTAGATGTGTAATGTATTAAATATTTTAAAAAATGATATAAGGTGTTATTAAGTTAAGCCTTGGTAGTTATAGTTATAATACCCCATTGATCAAAATGATGAACAAAAGTTATTTGTTCTTAAATACAATCATTGATATCAAATTTTCTATTTGGAATCCCCCATGATTCACCTGACACCCGCATTTCACCCTATGTATCCCCACAATGGTCCCTTATATATCCTCAATGGTACATATAATTGGATAAAAACATAAACCAATCAAGAATATAGTTTATATAGTGAAACATCAATTATAATATGTTGTCTACTGGTGAAATTACTAATTCTATGAGGTTAGATCAAGACCTCTTGGCTACTATACCTTGGTATAATAACAATCATTATCCTCATAGGAGGCTATTACCTCCCTCTCCAACCATTCCATCTGAGCATTCTATTACATTAAAAGGGATAACCCCCTACCTATTATAATCCATTGTAATGAATATGGGAAAGTGTGTGATAAAAAAATTAAAATTAAAATAAAATACCTGATTAAAATCCAATCTGGATGCCCAGATTTTGAAGTATTTATATATCTCATAAGGTAAAATTCCCTAATTTTGGGATGATCCATGAAGTAATAATTCTCATATAGAGATCTATTTAAGTGTAATAAATATCACAACATTTTGAATATTTAAAAATTCAAAGAGATCATTATCACAGAAAATTCATTACCTATTTTAAAAAAACCATCCTATATTTAATGGAACAGTTGAAAAATACGTTTGGAGAAAATTTTTGTGAATAAATTAAAATTTCTCCACATTAAAACAGATTATAGGAAATTAAAATTTCCTATCATTTCCACTATGAATAATGAAATATGTCTTTATAAACCAATAATGATTAAATAACTATGTTAATGATTTTTTAATTGGCGTTGTTGTTGGTAAAAATCGTGAAATGGGGAGATACTCTATTTATGATGATAATAATCTCTTTAATGATGTAGAAGAATTTTTTTTCACGATAGAGATATAAATTATATAATTTTTTTATTCTTTGGAGAAAATCAAGATATATTAAATTTTAATTAACAAAACTATTTTTACAAACCATTATTCTTCAAAACATGTGTTATCAATGAAGGAAGATATCTTATGTTTGATTAGATAGTTATTTCTCTTGCAATAATCTGATCTTCAAATCCTAGAAAATAAGGTGTAGAGATTGAAGTAGTGGATCATGTGTATAGATTTTATGATATAAGGGATGATCTAGCACATAATATTAGGGGATAATTTTGAGATTATCTATTATTATTAGTAAAAACCATTTTACCACTTTATTATCCATGTTTTTCTAACTAAATTTCTATTATGAAGAGGTCACATTGGAAGATGTGTAATAATAGGTAGAAGTTTGAGGCATATGTGAGGTAGTACATATGTTAATATCTATATCATTACAAATATAAATTTAGTGGAATTAAGATAAGGAGTGTTTTAGATGTTAATGTTTAATAAATTATAAACTACTAAAAGAACCACATATTTGTTAGACACTCTGGAAATATAAAGTTTGTAGTTAATTTACATCGATGTGGTTTTAATTGGATTACCATTTTCAATGATTTCTTTATAATGTATGAAATATTTCAATGGAAATGAAGAGTTAGGATAATATAGAACATTACTAACACAATACTAGTATAATTTTTAATTGTTTGTGTTTGGGGTCTAAATATAATGAGACCATTTGTAAAATCTAAATAGAAAACATTTATTTTGGTTAAATTAGACTATAATTCAACGTTGGTATAGTTTATTACTTTACATTATGATTTTAAGGTGTTATGTGGTTAAATTAATGAAGTGTGTTAAATTTATTGTAATTGGACATCATTGCTTAATCATTAGTGTTAATGGATTACACTTCCAGAAGAATCAATTCAAAATGATTATGAATAATTATTGATACAAGAACAAAAAATAGAACTGTGTGCCATCCAAAAATAAGTGGGAATGTTGGAATTTCTAACAATAATAAGAAATTAATAATAGAAAATGAATTTAACTTCCCTAAAATTTATTTGTACTAATATTTAGATGATTCACTTTAGGAACACATAGCAGCTTATAAAATTAATATTGGGGTGTCTTTATATATATATATATATTTAAAAGCCATGTACATTGGGAGATACAACCTAAATGTATTATATGATTTCTAAAAAGAAGAATATATTTTATTTTAATAATTTATAACAGTTAAAAAAAATAAAATGATAACTCAATTATTTTGAAATAAAAAGAAAGGTAGATCTATTATAAGATGATATAAAAGAATAACACCAAACATGGAATGTTTCCTTCAATTTATAAATTATTATAATTCATGGGAAGATAAATCCAGATTTTCTAGAATAATAAAGGATATGGAATTGGATTCTATTGATGATGTTAATATTATTGGATAAAATAGATATCCATTTATAGTTAACAGAAAAGGATTAACCTGAAATTTATGAGAAAATATAGAGAAATCACCCAATTTCCTATGTTAATAATGGAGAACTGATGTGTTAAGATACTGACTATAAACTAATCACTCATTAGAGGAAGAAAAATTTATTTTCTAACATTTTATACTTTTTTAATACCCATGATTCCACCACCGATTGTGATATCTAAATTTTTCAATATGGATTGGTGAAATATATATTTATCAATAGGCAAGGGAAATTGCAACATAAGAGGAGATAAAAAATAAGTGGAGTATTCTAATAACCCAATATCATTAATTGGGATTACAATTTTTCACAACTGTAATACCGTATATATGTATTTACTAATATACTAAATGAAATATAGATATTAGGGAGTTTGATATGTGAATTTAACTTGAATTACACATTGGATTTTATCCATCAATTTTCTAGGAGTTAGATCACTTAGTAAGTATTGAGTTTACTTTATGTGAAATTAAATTTTTATTTTGAAAAGGAATGTTTCAGGGGGATAATAATCTACTTTGAAAATTTTGGAATTAAAAATTAAATTTGGGTTCATTTTTTACTATAAGGATATTACACAACACTGGTAAAATTTAAATGAAACTCATATACATCTATTAAATCTGGATGGAAAATAGGAATTAAAATCTAACATAAAGTTTATGAGATGATTAAGGATCACATGTTTGAGTAAAAAAGTAAATTCGTTTATGATGAAATGAAATTTTGAGTGTTTTTTTACCTATCTAAATTCTCATACTTGAATATATCAATTATTCCTATGCAATTTCTATTATAAGGAATGTTTTACTTCCAAAATAGTTACATAGAAATAGTATTTGAATAGTTTATTATTTTATTAAAAAATTTAAAAAATTGTTCCACTTCATTTGGGAATCATATAGTGGATAGTGAGGTGAATATTGAACCCAGATGAAGTAGGGGAAACTAAATAATAATATTTTGATTTATGTTGTTGCAAGGAAGTGAGAAATTATGTAGTAAAATATAATCATAGAAGATTGTGATTTATGAAATTGTTTCATGTTAGAGGAAGGATTTAACTACTGTGTCTTCATCTATTTTTCAATTATATGGTAATTAAAAATGACACTATTTGGGTTCCTTAGGAAATATTATTATAGAAATAACTTAAGGAAAAGTTATTATTTATGAGTTAAGGAATAATCATTTCAAAAAAATTATATCATTTTTGTCTATTTATAATTCCACTTTTGTGTTTCATTCTCAAATACATAAATCATTAAATTATATTTCTTATAATTTTGATTGTTTTTGAAAATAATATGTCAATTATGGATATACATTCATTGATTTTAATTCTTTTAAGATATAATATAAATATTAATAATTTTAGGTAGAATCATTAATTATTTACGTATTTAGAAATAAGAAGCGGATATTTTAATGATTAATTAGACGAAAAAGGGAGTTATAGAAGATTAATTACATAATAATTGATTTTAAATGGCAGAGGGAATGTTCTGAATAATAAAAAGTTGAATCATAAACATTGATATGAGAATAAATTGAAGCATTAATGTATTTTCATAGAAACTTTTTTGCATCCATTGAGTCAAATGTAATATTATGGAGAGGATAATGAGAAAACTAATGGGAAAAAATAATCGTATGTCAAGGATTTAGATTATTCTTATTCTTCAACCTAATATTTGGAATAGCACCCTGAGGATATGTTGGATCAAAAAATGAATGCCACATTAAAAATTTGGTTACCGTCTCTACAAAAACTATCTTATAGAAGTTGATGAAAAAATTTCTAGGATCCAACATAACATAATAATCTAATATAATATTAAATCATAAGAAAGAATACTTAGTGTTTCAATGGTTTTTTTAAGGAAATTTAAAATTTGGGAGGCTTGGATTATGTTTACCTGGAAACGTAGTTGGTATGAGGACATACAGATGTATTATAAGATATATTATCACCAACATGACTTGAATCACTCCTCAAGGAAAATTATTCAATGTAATGAAATATCAACTAGTCAATATAGGATAAATTTACAACATAACAGAACTAGGAGGTGACCAAAAAAAGTATATACTATCATGAAAATGTATTTTCGGGACACAATGTTGGATATATGGAATCCAATGTACTCTTATAGCTGTAATTTAAAAATTAATTCATATCAACAAGTGAAGGATTAAAGTTTTCACCTTAAGTGTTAATTATAACGAAATAATTAAAATACTACACAAAATGGATAATATAAGAGGAATGAAGCGTCATATAGAATTATAGCTATGGATTTATTGAAATTCCAATAAATATATATATATAAATAAAGGGGGAGATTCCCAAAGCATTATTTCATATGTAAATTTCAAAATTCATTAAATACGTGAAAAATGGTATTTAATATATTTGAAATTTATGGTATCCCCATAGGAAATGTAGGTTAATATTTACTAATTAAAATGAGTGTTTTTTACTATATAGACTGATCTCATCAATCAAAATCAACATGGAATGATTGAGAGAATATGGAAAGCAGCATTGTTGAGATCATATGAACAAAAATATGGGAAAACGAATCCATTTATTGAGGTTGGGGGGTTATTTAATAATTTATAATTACTAGAGAGATTAATTTTGAGTCAATTATAGTCAAAATATATATTTTCCATTACAGAATATACTTCTACCCTACCCTATATTAATATTTTTACCATGAGAAAATGTGGCTAAACACATTGTTGGGAAGGGAATTAAGATATTTTTTATTGTAATTAATGATTAAATTAATATAATTCAGAATATATTTTTCTTTTATTATTAATTACCTTCTATTATTATCAACTAATAGATGCATATATGGGGAAGATGATGGAGTGGGAGTGGAAATAAAATAAAATTTAATTAGTGTAATTACTTTTTTCTCCAAATAATGACTATGTATAAGGGGGATAAGTCACCCACAATACAGTCATAAAGAGATTAATTTTCATGGTGTAGTTATCACATGATACATCATTGGGACCTTTGATTTCACCAAGAAGATAAACACTGACTTGAGAGAGAACATGGAAAGGAAGAGTGAGTTTACAAGTATTTTCCTGATAAGTTTTTGAATAAGTAACATAACACAACCAAACCATTTCCAAAACCACACTATTTCCATATTTGATTGTTATATTCTTTTTAATTTCTATTTTCTTTTCCCTCTCATCATCATGAATTTAATGACCCTTCATTAAAAAATAAATACATTTCTCAGAAAATGATCACACAAAAAAACATAACATGGGAATTAAATATTCCATACATGTTTATATAACTTGGTAACTCAAAATTAATAAACAAATTAAAGCAGTTCAATTGTATATAGTACATATATATTCACTACATAGTTTACAAACAATAAATAGTCACTCATAATGGTAAATGAAAAGATGAGTGGGTCAGGGAAACTGTACAAAACTTATAAGATATGGAAACATATAGAACTCTCTAAAATGATGAAACTTAGAGGACACTAAGAACTATATTTTTGTATGAGAAAATAATGAATCATAAATTACATTTTACTTACGATTTATATAAATAGTTATAATAAATAGACTACAATGAATCTATTTTAATAACATACCAAAGGAGGTGCAATAAATGGCCTCCGATGATCTTTTAGATCATCGAATATACAACAATGTATCTGAAGTCCCAAAACGCAATGGTAGGTGAATTAACAACCATCAAATTTTGATAAATATGGAAAAGGATGTTCTTTAATGGAATTTGATGTTGGGATAATATTTCTTGTTAAAATTATAGTATTTAGGATACCATTATATTAATCCTGATACCAAATTCCAATTAGGTTTTAATATTTCCTCATATTTAATTATTAATGATATACATAAATAATTTTTATATTGTAGTTAAATATTATTTAATTAATTAACTGAATATTTTTAATTTATTATTTCAGAAACGAAAATCAATAACCTTATTTGTGTTTTTAACAAAAATATATTAATTTACACCTGAATTTGTCACATTAGTCCACAGATCCAAATGGTTACTATCTTGTGTATGACCACAAGGGAACTTTGGGATGTTGTAAGTTATTATGACTCTCAATCATAATCATAACCTAATAGTGGTATCTAGAAAAAACCATAAGCATCCAAATTGATAAGGGATTTGGAGTGACATAATCAACCGTATGAACATTAGCTATGTTCCTTTTTCCTTTAAGAATAAAATAAAATAGGATATATAGGTATTGTCAAACCCATATATATTATATTTTTGTACAGTTCTATAGTTGACAGTGTAATATATAATTACAACACATGTATATATCTTGGAATAACAATGGAATTTTTATAGAGTTAATAGAGGGTCACGATGCCACATCTATTCATATAGGCATACACATCCTATCTTGTTATTCAAATACACATTGATCATACTTTTTAACACCAAAAAATAGATAATGAAAAATTATCATATGAAATTTTATAAATATAAAGTAAGAAAAGTTATAGGTAGAAAACTAATTTTATACCTCATGATGAAGTATATATAGGGAATACTTACTTAAGTAACACCAATAAAAAATATAATACAAATCATTTTGTATATATTCAGAAGTTTAGTATATTTTTTCAGAAACATATTTCTAGTAAGTGATAAATTGTATATCTTTATAAGTTATGCTAGTTAAAATGATCATACCAATTCATCACAAACCAATATTATGATCTTCAATTAAGGATAAACCAATGATAAATATATTCAAGGATTTTTATTGTGAAAAACTAAGAATATCATATGCACGTAATAAATAATTTTACATGAATAATCATTCCATCTCAAAAAATTCATACCTAAAAACCTAAAGGATTAGTGGATATATATTTTAGAATCATAAACTACTTATTTAACAAAATTTTGGATATTTCTCTATAGTTTCAACACATAGAACCACTCCAAGACAAATAATATGTTCTAATCATAACCATAATGTAGGAAATTAAAATATATGAAAGGGATGAGCTCAGATTCTCAGAAAATGGTGAAACAAAGGATATTCGTTGATGATCATAAGTGAACATATTATGAACATGTGGTTAATAGAAGAAAAACACAGTTTGTTAATATAGAATAAGAAAATCATGCATAATAAAAAATAAATTATAAATAACTAGTCACGAAATAGTGATTTTGAAAAAACAATAGTTATGGTTTATAAGATTGGGGGAAAATGTTTCAATCAAAGAGATTTATAAGAATAATAAATATTATTGTTTCAAAATAGAAGAGTGTGGCATAAAAATACAAAAAAAAATCATAACATTTGTAATGGTTAATCCCAAAGAAACAAATATCTCAGTGTTTTAGGATAAACACCTAACCATAACATATTATACTTGGTGTAACTAAATATACCCACAAACATTTATAATTAGGGTAACCACCACACTCTGTGACCCTTAATTGTTGGTCTAACCTCTTATTCTTGAAAAACATTTGGAATTTGGATGATGACGCGCATACATTATCATTTTTTTAATATGGGATTCCCCACATGAATCATCATGATCTCATGAGATATAAATAATTTACAAATTTATTTGGGAGATATATCCGACCACTAGTTATATGATGAAAAACAATATATATGTTTGTCACATGAACATGAAAACAATCATATTTCCAAACTACCTTAATTAATCCATGTGAATGAAATTATTTTCATGATAATACTCATTATACATGGTCATAATACATCATGAGAAGGAAGGTGGATGATATCACTATAGATAATAAATTTTGGAACATAAAAAATATTTAAGGGATATTTAAATAGATAAAAAAAATTATAAGATAATTAAACATTATTTTATGAAAACTAAAAAAACTCCCCTTACAATTTTATAAAGTACTCATTTTAAATGAAAATTATTTATAAAACCAAGGGAATATAAATTGATTTTTCAAAACATGAAAATTAGGAGTTGAATCGTCATAATGAAAACTGACTATGTTTGTGAGAAACTAATTTTATTTAGAAAATGAAAAAAAAATTCATTAAAATTTTTATAGATAATGTAAAAATAAATTAAAAAAAACAATTTAGAATCTATTATAAATATATTCCTATAATTATTTTTTAAGCATAGTCATAAAAAATATAAAATCATCCTAATAAATCATTATTATTTAGAGAAAATTTAGAAAACTAAATAATTAATATGAACATGGAGTAGACATATTCCAGATCTAAATGATGAGATATTGTAAATTCCATTAACAAGAACAAATTCAGTATAAATGTTTTACAAATGGATTTGAAATGGTTTCAATAAATAAAAATACCAAAAATAACTAAAATAGAATAAAATTTATGGGTATTTAGAGATAAATAATATAAAATATTCCCTTTATGGAAATTCATCCATAAATACATTCAATTTCAATGTTAAAATAGAAAGAAATACATAGGGATTATAATTTTTTAACAAAAAATAATTAAAGTATAGAACATGATATTTATATTCAAATCACATAAATTTCATAAAAAAATTTAGAAAATAATTCATTGGGCTATTGTACTTACCAAAAAAACATGTTTTGATATAATGCATATCTTAGTGAAAGGAAATTGATATGAGAACACCATTAACTTTCTTCTTAACATCAATGATGGTGATTTAACATACTATATAATATATATAAAAATGTCAATAACTTATTTGATAACCTTATTTATATAAATTCACTTTTATACATATGAATTAATATCATTTACTACACATATATTAGTCAACTATTGTTTATTTTAATCATCAACTGATAGTAACATTGAATGTTTCATATAATGTTGGTAATAATGATATAAATCCTTATTAAAAGATATAATTTTACCATTTAATGATAATTCATGTAATTTTATTCATAGTGTTCCAATGATTTATTCAATCCCATGTTCATTTGATTGATAGTATGAGTGTATTTTGCTTGAATGTAATCAATGATGTTTATGTTTTCAGTAATTTTATGATAACATCATGTTTCCTTATAATTAAAATTACTTATTGAGTAACCTTTACAAAATAATATTCATAACATGAATTACTCATTAATAAAGTATATTAAAATTACTAATGTATTTATAGTTATTCATGATGAAAAGTATGAAGTTTGAATAACACTATTTATATTGGTGATTGAACCAACCGAAGAAAGAACAAACAATACTGATAAATGTGTAAGAGTTCATGGTTATATAATAATAATGTATATTTTAAAATTATAAATATTATGTATATAGTTAAATATTTGACATTCCCTAAATCATAGTTCTAAGAATACATTTAAAATAATGTATCATTATAATTCCTATTAGATATGTATATTAGAAATTAATTTTCTCAACATATTGTGGGATTATGATATACACAAGCTATCAATTTTATGTCCATTTATTATATTAATTTTTTCTAGGGGTTATCATTTGAATTTTACTCCCACTTAATATAACATTAATTGAATCATTTCATGAGATGAAATGAAATGGTTGAGTCACATTGATTCATGAAGGGGATAAAGATTTATCTAATGTGTAATAATGCATGACTCAATAGTTGCATAGAATCCTCATAAATCATTATAAATCCCATTTTCATTTAATGGTTATGTGATGAAGTAAACTTGTTACGTAGATGATATTATATATCACTCTAATTTTCCTTTCTATATACATTCTTACAACATGTGTTTATTAAATATTTTGGTGGATAAAATTTCCCACACACATGATAATTGATGAATTATTCTCATGAATACCCCCAGAGGTGGGGGTTCTTAATCTGTAACTTAGTAGATCATCAGAAAGACTAATTGAGGGTGTTTTAAGGTAATAAATAATATTGTTTAAATAATACAGTGTAAGGTATAGATGGTTTTAGACATTCATCATTTCATGTTTTAGGGAAAATTTATATTATATAAAATGGTGATAATAAAATATGTGCAGGGAGGGCCTCATGGTGTATTATCAAATTTTGTAATGCCAAGACTACTCCTAATGTTATCCTTATGATATAACATAACACTCATTGGATCTTGAAATACAGTAGTACAAATAAAAAAATAGAGTGCCCAAAACACATTATAAATAGTATGACAACATAACATGTATCCATAATTAAAATAATATATTATCATGAAATGCCTTAATGACATTATGTTGTGAGAAAACATAGTGTAAGAAAAATTTCCTGAAATTATATAGTGGGAAAAAATTATGTATTTTTCAATGCTCGGCTTGAAAATATGATGTGAAATAAAATAGTGTAGTGATCGAGTATTATACTAAATTATGAGTGAACATATTCTCAACTGTCAAAAAAAATTAATTAAAATTATTTATTCTATTTATTTAGATTAAAATATAAATAATTTTTTATAAATGATAATTTAATATTTATAAATTATAATAAAAATGTATTTTTTTTGTGTTTATTAATTATAAATTGTTTATAAATAAATAAAATATAGTATTTACTAATAACTAATTAAATGTTTTGGATTATTGGGTAAATATTAATTAATATTAATCATTAATATCAAAATACCATTTTGGATATTACACATAATTATTTTAATTTAAATATAATTTTTTTATATATAAATTTTAAGTCTAATTCATAATGTGTTTATAAATTACAAACGTAAAGGAAATATATTACATTTCTATTTGAATATTATAATTTTTTATATCATATGATTGAGATGTTAAAATTGATAGTTTTAGTTGGGATATTATTTAAACCTCATAAAAAGAGTTTAGGTGATCAATTTGATAATTTTTTATGTAATTATAATTACATGTTATTTAGATTATTTAAAAAATTTACATAATAAAAAATGTTATTAATTGTTTATAGGCCATAAAATATTAAATATTTAAATAACATTCCATATAGTGTATTATATAAATTATTTTATATTATAAATTTAACATAAAGTGTTTATATTTAATATTAAGAAATTTATATAATGATTAACTAATTTATAAAATTTTATTTTCATGTTTTGCTTATAAATTATTAAAAAAAATTTATCTAATGGTTAAATTTTTTGATTGAATTTTTATTAAAAAATTATTTCATTCATTATTAATAGTTATAAATTTTTATATTATGAGTGGTGTATTATTTGATTCAATTTACATGAAGCTACATGGGTCACCCCTCATATGGGAATATAGTCCAGCCCATAGAATTGACATAACAGACTTCCATATATCCATGGGTGGCGTAACCAATTCATGGGAACTATAGGAGTGACAATATGAATGGTTTCTACTAAAAAAAATAATACAGATACAACCGAATTCTACCAATAATATAGAATGACTCATCTGTATCTTATAAATGCATTTTAAAAAAACAAATAGTTTCAAAATAAGATACTAATCTAATATTAAATATCTAAAATAATCATCCAAGTCACATCCATTGACTAAAAAATGATACAACAAAATAAAGGAAATTTGTTTCAAGTATATTAAAATTATAGAAAGATCATAAATAAATTTTAAAAAATAATGACTAAGATACCAATAAATAATAAAAATATCATCATAACCCATGGTCATGCTTCAACACTACCACTATGATTTTACCATGAGAAACTCGGTAAAAATGTATCACCCTAGAGGATGTACCCACTGATAAATAAAAAAATAATAACCGGAATTTTTATATTCATGGATGAAAAGTCTAGAAGGTTACGTCCGCATGAAAAATCCATACCCATTCCAAATAAACCCATTTCATGCTTGTTTTAAAAAGTTAAAAATAAAAAATTAAGAACTTTTTAATCAAATAAATCACATGTTACCACTATAATTATATATGTCATTTAAAAACAATTGTTTATCCAAATTTAAATTAAAATATATCATTGTAAGGTTATAAGTAGAATAGATAGTAAAAATAAATTTAAGAGTTCAGAAAATAATGTTCTTAATTTTTATATTTAATTAAAAATTGATAAACATAAAACATATGAAGTTAACTTTTTTCAATATATTTATTTTTAAGAAAAAAAATAATATGAAACCATCATACATGTAAATAATGACCAAAATAAAATGCAACAAACATCAATAGTAGTATCTCACACGAGGTAAAAATAATGATAAAGTCTAAAAAATTATAACAACCATTATATTAAATAATTAATACTATATGACAGTAGCTTATATTAGGAGAATAAAATTCCATAGGTAATTTTTAAAAAATTCTAAAAATTAAGAAATAAAATAATTTTAATAATACAATATAAAAATTACTGAAAACAGTTGTTATAAATAGTACTAACAACATCATGGGAGTGGCCCTAATGACTAATGTCATGGAGTACATGGACCATGTACTTTGTCTGTTATTGAACCAATTATAATAAATTATTCATAATTTAATGGGAGATTAATCCCAATTCCAAATGATGAGATTTTCCCCAAAATGTTACTCCCTAGTCGTGTCATAAATTTTATCCAATTTTTTATTTTAGTCTAAAATTAGGCACGGTACACCAATATAAGTATAACTATTCAAATAATTCCAAGCCCCAGTTTCCATGTTTCGAAAATTAATCCATTCGAGGTTGATTAGTCTATTACATGAAAATAAAATTAATGTTAATTTTTTTTAGGGTCTGATAAAAAATTGGCCATTAATTTATATTAATTTTTTATAATTATAACTGAATTATATAATTGTGAGAATTTATAAATAATATATATATATAGATAAAATTTATCATCATTTTTATAATGGGGAAATAGTTTTTATAAATAAAAATGTGACATTATCACTAAAAATGGATGTAACACCAAAAAACAAGATGGTTCTAGGAATATGATTAGAGACGTATAGATTTAAATATTCATTGCACTTGAGACGATATAAGGGTTCTCACTGAATCTAGTTGGTTCCAAACAAAAAAATAATATATTTACCATAGTGTACTTATATAAGAAGAAATAAAATTATTATCACCAAATTGATGTGGGATAACATCATCTTCTGTCTCTATGAACATATTTTTATGAAATCATTTAATTTCCACAAACCATGACTCCCTCACATTAATAGTAGAACATTGAATATATATTATAAACCAGAACTAGATAAACTATCAAACTATTTCCCAAACAAAATTTGCACATTTTAGAAGGGTGTTATTGATCCCCATGGGAAAACATGTAGAACTCGGGAAAACCACAACAAAAAAACGGAATTATTTATCCCAATGTAAAAAACACAACATTATATATATACACATGTACAAAAATAAACCATAAGAGAAAATGTTAATATATATATATGTGTGTGTGTGGGTGTGTGTGTGTTATAATAAAAAGATAATAACATAAGTGATACAACAAAAAAACAAAAAAAAATGTCACTAGACATGTCTAACATTATAGGATAAAAAACCAATATAGGTAATCCACTAGATATAATTTGATAGCGTGGGATAAAATCCCACCATCTAACCACTATATACAAAAAATCCATCTAGAATAAATCCTCAATGCCTCACTATGGTGACATAAATTTCCCAACATTGAATAAAATAACCAGGTCTATGTACCTTCATAGTGCTGCACAAGGAGTGAGCTAACAATATCTGTATAGTCGTACACCTGTGCTCCATAACAAGAATCTCAAAAATAATACAAGAATTTTCAAAAATAATGATATTAGTGGATGATAATAGTTTAATAGTTTTTACTTCAAATGATTGTAAAAAA
Source organism: Viscum album (assembly GCA_963277665.1). Classification (NCBI taxonomy): domain Eukaryota; kingdom Viridiplantae; phylum Streptophyta; class Magnoliopsida; order Santalales; family Viscaceae; genus Viscum; species Viscum album. The sequence goes on from OY728152.1 coordinate 1,889,888,287, forward strand.
TTAATATTCCCATTTTCTAGATTTTTTAATAAATAATGTAAGTCTATTTAAAATAATTTCATATACATAAATGAAAACAAATTTATTATTTAAATAAAAACATGTATCAAATATGTATGTACATGATAAAAATGTATAATATAAAGAACCCAAAATTATCCAAAATCCCATGTAACGTCCTGCCATGGTTCACATTAGTTTAAGATAACAAGTATAATCAAACCTAACTTAGACAACTGGGAATGAATTAATCTTATATACATATTAATAATGTTAAGATAGAAGAGGAAATACCTAAAAATTTATCACCCCATATTGTCAAACAATTTTCTAGACTAATAAGTCTAGATGATGGAATAAATCCCTATTAGAAAACCCCCAATAGTGGATGAGACCACTTACTATTCCTTGCACCTAGGTACCCAAGGGTTCTCAAGATCTCTATTTTTTAAAAAATTTATCAAACCAACTCATTTTTTTATTCATTGAAAAGAATTTATCCACACTATTTCATAATAATTTTAAAAACCATTTTCAATTTACCTATACTGGTGAAAATTATCACTTATAATAAACCATTTCCATACACACAAATCGAATCCTTCAAGCATGACGTTTAATTTATAAATAAATTTATAAAATAACTATAAAAGATCAATTCACCAACATTGGTTATAGATAGAACCACAATACTCCAAACTCAAGTCGCACACCCAAGCAATATGATACACTAAAATTCAGGAACATACAAAAAATGGAGTCCCTAGAAAAATATACAAATATCAGAAGATATTATCTATATAAAAATGGTTAGTAGATAAGAGGAAACAGTTCATACCAAAAGAACACAAAATCAAGGCACCATAAACAACCTAGAAATGAATTTTAAAACAAGATCTCATAATGGATATATAGAGTAATCAAAGGAATTACAAGCATAGATCAACAATTATGATAACACAATGAAACAAAACATATGAGACCAAAGATAATAAATAATAAATAATGGATTACTCATCTAAAGAGATACCACACACAACCCTAATGATCACATGAAAAAAGAATGGATTTAGAAGGTTCATTAGTTCCATAAATTATTACAGGAGATCACTGGATGAGAGAAATGAGTCTTATAAATTAATTAATAAAAAAATCACACATACAGAGCCCTAAAATATACATTTTTGAAATTTACATTTCATTTAACCCATTCAAAAATAATTTAATCAATGAATCTAGTATATATCAAAAAAAACAATTTCTTTTTTTGAAAATCCAAATTTTAACATTTGTATATGTATAGTAATAACATGGAATGTAATATTTCATGACGTATACATAGATCCTGACAGGATACTACTGAAAATTACATGTCATGAACATATATTACAAGACATTAAATTCCCATAAGATAGAAAAAACAAAATATTGTTATACAATTACCTAATCCACCATGAGCATTCACTTAACTATGGGAGAACCCAACAATCCTTTAAAATTTTTAAAACAAGACTTCATTAATTAAAATAACAACACATTCTTGAACATTAGGTATTTACACCCAATAAATTGTATCCATAAACAAGAGTACTAATACATTTCTCTAATTTAAGAGGATAACAAGTAAATATACGGGAAATACCTAAAATATAGTAACATGATGCTATTAACTCCCCACCATAGGATATTATGTCCTTGAGAAGTCATATAGATGAATGAAGTACAATAAATATTCAAGGAAACTACTCCCTCTTCAATTAATCACTCTCTAAAGTATAATTAGAATCAAATTATTTCATCCCTATCAATCTACCCATCATATTTAACTTCAAACACAAGGATTTCACTTGAGATTCAACTATTTATAATAGTTCCTAAACAATAGAAACATCTGGATCTAGCTCAATATTTTCCTAAATTAGAATGTCTATGTGGTCATGATGGTATTTCCTAAGCTACCACATGTGGAAAACATATTGAATTCCCATCATCCGAACTGCTTAGTAACCTCAAATGGGATAACATATTTTTGAGCCTACTCTCCCAATTTTCTGAGAGGGAAGTGGCCAATGTAAAGAGAAATTTTCAATATAACATTGTAACCTACTAAAAACACCAATTGAGGAAACCATTGATCCTCATAACATTTATATTGACATGAAGTTATAACTAGAAGAAAAAACATATCCCAAATCCTCACATATGTATTATGGACCAAAATAGATCCCATAAATAAGCCTCAACCACTAATTCCCTAAAAAGAGGTGCACAGGTGACAATATGAATTCTACAAAGACACATTCTTATTAGTGACTCATAACTATTGGTATAAGAAAACATAACCAGTCATAGTCAGATATCCCATAACCCACTAAAATCCAAGACAAGGAATGAAGAATATGCTCTATGTTATGAATAGGATGCTGCATCTGGATATATATATGTGTATGATATGTTTTACAGAAATTAAAATATGTCCCCATAATCTCTAAGAGTCTCCTCAAGATGCATTAAGTAAACATAGAATTCATGTTTAAAAGAATAGAATATAAAATCCCATATAACCTCACACTTTTCTATACATACAACGTACCTTGAATCTTTACATTAGTGATGCAATTTATCGAAATGAAATGAGTTTAATTTTTTAACCATTTAATCACAAAGTAGATATAATTCATCCCTTGGATATTTTTTCATAATCATACTAATATCACATATATACCTCATCCTATTTCTTAATTAAAACAATAGGTAGAAGAAAATTGGAAGGTTTTAGATGCATTTATTTTATGTGATGCAAGGTGTTACAATGAGAAACAAAATAGGTATTTTCAAGCTTATTACCCAAATATTGGAAGCATCATATCATGTTATAATACATCATAATAGTGGTTGGATGAATGACCAACACATAACAATGATAATAAAAAACCATATATCCTCACTAATGTTGGGATGAATAAATAATCCCAAAAAATATTAATACTATATGAATATAGATACCATCCAAAAACAGTATCTCCATCATATGGGGTTTCTCATTTTCTTATGAAATAAAAATCATATAGATTAATATGAAGAATAGAATGAAGGAGAGATGATGATAACTAAAAAATGGTTAGATCCATACCTAAAACATCCTCATGAGCAACTAGATTCACCTTAGAAAAGAGACCCATAATCTTACAATCTTCATTCAAATCCAAAATCGCTTTAGATTTAACATTCATGCTAAGAGAATCTGAAACAACATTCCCATTCCCTTGTGTGTATGTGATATCAAATTGAATATCTAATGGTATTATACCCTCTACCTATGTATGATATTAAATTATTTCAGAGAAATGATATAAATCAATCTCATAGTGTCGGAGAATATTGTGGACCTCTCCAAAAACACATGGTGCCTCTAACATTTAAGCACATGAATAATTACCACATGCTCTAAATCAATAGTGGGAAATTATTCTCATACATTCAATGATAAAGAAATTTGTAAGATACCACATGATCATCCTTCATGAGCACACAGTCCAAACCTATTCTAGAAGTATAAAATAATACCAAATATCCCTTATTTGTCTAAGGTAAGATAATAATAAGAGGTGATTTCATAATTTATTTCATCATATTGAAATAAGATAGACATTTTTTCATCCCATATGAATTTCCCCCTTCTTGGAAAGATCAGTCCAACGAGATTCCAAATTTGAGAAATCCTTAACATACAGTCATTATTATCGACCAAGACCAAGGAATATATGAATCTTAAAGACATTGCATGGTTCTTCCAATTTACTGAAAATATTCACCATCTCAAGATCTAATAATATGCCATCATCAGAAATAATTTTCCCTAAGAACATCACTTCAAGATTCCATAAATTAAATTTTAAAAGAATTTTATAAAAATAAATCCTTTATATTTCCATAAAAAAATGAAAATAGTCTCTTTATAATGATTAGAACTTGAATAAGCCTAAAATTCATCCACAAACACTACCACAAATGTGTCGAAATACAAATTGAATATCTAACTTATCTAATCCATAAAAACTAATATAGAAATCATCAGACCAAAATCCATCAAAATATTTCGATAATTTCCATACATTCTTTTAAAATTCAGCTTCATTATATCAAAATATTAAAACTCTATGTTGATGATAACTTGTCTGAAGAATAATATTTGAAAAAAATTCTCCACATTTCGCTGATCACAAAAAATAATCAATACTTGGAAAATGAAAAATTCTATTAAGTGTTTCTATGTTAATCATCCAATAGTCATCAAATAATTGGAGTGAACCATTTTCTTATTTGGATAATAGCACTATGGATGCATAAGTAATAACACTTGGGTGAACAAAATCCTTCGCAATCATATCATGCAATGGTGTCTCGATCTCTTTTATCTCTTCTGGTGAAATTTGGTAAGAAGGTATATATTTTTCCTTGTACCTAGTACTAGGTCAATTGTAAAATCCACCTCCCTCTCTGGTGGAATCCTATAAAAATAATTTGGGAAACATTAAAAAAATCAAACTATTGTTGGAAGATCAAAAATAGAAGAAACATGAGTGTGATAAATTGAAATAGAATACAGAAAACCATAGAACACTATATATGATGGTCTTATACATCAAGACCTAAAAACCTACTCTCTTTGAAACACATAATAGATTCCATCAACCATAATAAATGGGACACTCTGATAAAACAAATTAACCGCATCATATTGAGAATAATATAATATATCCTAATGATGACATAAAATAGGTAATGTTCAAGAGAATAAAAATCTTAGAATAACTATCAAGTAGATAAAGATAGTTCACCATAATGGCAACAAATACCCTGGTTTTTACTCTTCCTAATAGGTGTCCAAAACTCAATAAAAAATGAGATGATCTATGTTGGATGTTCTTCCATATCATCAAAATGGAAAGATATAAATGTTTTTGAACAAACAATATCTAATAAAGAAATTTTTTATAAAGATTCAATAAATATGGTTCCTCTCACTATAACTAGACTCACATATACTTCTATATGAACCTCATATACTATCAAAAGGTACTTTAATCCCTAGGCCTATGGATAGAGACATATCATCTTTGAAGCATCTGGTGATGTTTTAGTAGACTTTATAGCAGTCTATCGCTAACCATATTTAGGTGTAGACAAATCCTAAGAGAAAAATTTCATAGAAAAATAAAACCCACATTTATTTTAAATATTTTAGGTGAATGAAATTAATTTCATGTGCATCTGACCATACTAGATTAATATAAAGTCATAGTCACACCACTAGATTTAATTGTTGGTGCCAAAGATATGTGTTACCTAGAACCACTCCCACAACACCTACAATGTTCCCTATGATATCTCATTGTCCCAAGCATGCTAATGAATCTTCCACTAGGAGGAATATAAGGGAAAAATGTCCAACCATCATTTCCATATTCAATGATTCTATAATATCCATTTTCAGTTTCACCACATAGATGAAAATATTCATAAAAAACACGTGTAATATGATATGTGGTCACAAAAAACATGTAGGAACATCAAATATTTCAACAGGTCATTTTTTATAACCTCTTAAAAATGAACCAAATTTAGAAATTGATTGGTGTATTCTGACTCCAAACACTCCCACTACTGGTAATAGTGGAACTCAAGATACTTCTCCATTATAACTGAATTTTGAATTTTTTGAAATGAATAGAATCCTAAAAACCTTCCAGTTCTAGCCCGTATTATTATCATCCAATACAATCATATCCCAACATCATATAGTATGACCCTTCGATATGAATGACACACACATAACATTAATACTCTCAAGTTCATCCCATGATTCAATGATATGATCAAGAATTTAAAGAAATTCCTCAATTTCATATGGTTCATTCACTCTTAATGGATGAAAAATTCTCATTAATGAACTCATATGATCGATCCTTTTCTCCTACTACTCTCAGATGTACATCATTAAATACATTTTAATCTAGTGGATCATTCTGGTCGATTACAATAATTATCGACATGATAGACTTGATAAAATTTGTAGGAATTAGAGGATTTCCTTGATGATCATCAGCTAAACCCTCTCAAGGAACACACAGAACATGTCTAAGAGATATACTTCTAAAGGCCAAAATAGAATAAATTTTCGGATAATAGAATAATTTTATTTCAAACAAGAAAACTAATAGGAAAAAACGAGGATTAACCTCATAAACATGAAATATGAGACACACAACCGAATATCCAGTTGTAATATGAATCTCTTCAATGAATGTGTTTTCTAGTAACTCATTAAAACCTACCTCTCAAATCACAAAAATCTTATCTCTAGTCTATCAAATATCCGATGATAAGGACTCCTGAAGAAAGACAACATTTAACTGAAAACTATGTCAAGCCAATCCTATAAACCCTTTCAAACGGGAACTCGACCACATTTGAAACATAACAAGAGGGCATTTCTGATCCCCATGGGGTGGAATCTAACACTCAGGAGAACAAAAAAGGGGGAATGATTTCCTTCGAATTCATGTAGAAAAATTGTCATATATACAAATGCAAAAAATTAAAAAAAGTAATAAAACATGAATGTATAGATATGTATTGATATATATTTCATAACATAAAGAGAATAATGGAAGAGATAAAAAAATTTATAAAAACAAATTTCCATTATAAAAGTCTAACATAAAAGGATGAAAAAACCAAAAAAGATACTCTAATAGTCTCAAACTGATAAAAATGTAAAAACTCCTATTATCTCACCACCATTTTCCCAAATCCCAATTTATAGGAAACCACAATGCATCAAAATGGTGCCTAGTCTTTTCCTACACTAGAAGAAAAAACCTAGTTTATACACCACCATAAGGGTATACATGTTGTGAGATAATAGGATTAGCAGGGTCTCACTCAATATTAAAATAACATGTCTCTATATAAATATCCAAGAATTAACCACTTTAAATAATAGATGGGATGATAATAATTTGATATTTTGAAAATCAAAAGAATGAAAATAATCAATGTTCCACTTCTTCTAATTTTTCAAATATGTCAGGTAAACTAGTTTCAAATATTTTCATCTACATATATAAAAATAGATATATCAAATTTAACATGTATCATATATCCCACCAAAAACATGTTAGTATAGACTAAAATAATACATTCCAAAAGAACCCATATTGGATAAAAGAAAAGGTGACATTACACAAAGTATCAAACTAGGTCAATATTGAAAAAACAACTCATACATAAAATATATATTAACACTAATATCAAGAATCTATAAATATTAATATACTCTAGAGAGAAGAGGAACATAATAGAAGGTGACCCCCCAATAGGTATAACATGTCCCTAGAACAACATGCCTTATAATCAGAGGAAAGACCAATGAGAAAACCCCAAAATAGTGGATGATAGGTATTACTATATCATACACATAAGTATCCAAGGATTCCCATGTGGTTTATATTCTAAAACATTTTATTTGACCATTTTATCATATCATTCTATGATATTAATTTCACAAATTCTTATTCCAATGCATAAAAAACTATTTTCCATTTATCCAACTTTAGGGAAACCATATTTTATAATAAAATAATTTCAACACACAAAAATGCAATCATTTAATCATATCACTTCATATATGAATAAAATTATATATTAATTAATATAATGATTCTCACCAATAAAGGATAGTGAAAAAACCACCTACCTCAAAAGTAGAGTCTCTCATTCCTTTAATGGGATAAAAAAGGAATAACAAAAATAGAGGCCATAGAATCAATTTACAAATCATATAATTGATTCCATTTTAAAAATGGGTCAAGAGAGAATAAGAAGAAACACATACCTCAAGAAAACATACTTGATGCACTACAATCAACATTGAATTTGCCTCCAAAACTAGATCACACAAAATATATAGAAAAGAATAAAATGATTAACCAACACATATTAAAAAATAAAACAATAAAGGTGACATTAAAATAAATTCAATTAATGTAGTAGAATTGCTTACATAGATGAGAGATACAACAAAAACCATATAATCAAATTCCAAATGAATCGATCCAAAGGGACCGTAGGCTCCCAAAAATTTCAGAGTTGTGCTCTAGGTTGGGAGAAATGATTCCTATAGATGCATTAATAAAAAATTCATTAGTAAAAAACCAAAAAATATATTTTATTCAAATTTATATGGATTTAATGTCATTTAATCATCATATAATCGACAAAGACATCACACACCGAAAAATACATCACATTTTTGTTAAAAAAAATTAGATTTCTTAACATTATATTTTGTGTAGTCATTGCATGATATGCAATATTTCACACAATGTAATCATCTCATGAAATGATCCTTTAAAATGATACACATCGTGTACTCTCATGAAATGGTATATAAATTCCTAGAAGATAGTGAAAACAACCAATTATTACATAGAAATCCAAACCACATTTGGAATTATCTGAAGCCTGAGAGAACCCTAAAAATCCATTTAATGATTATAACTAGACTCTATTTATTAAAAAAATACATCCTTGATCATTTGGATATTTTCCCTAAATAATTCTCTCCATAATTGGGAGTTTGAAGACACACCCAATTAAATAAGTAAACTAGTAAAGAGAATAGAAATATATAAGAGATTGTGATAGGATGCTATATTATACCACCAAACTAACCCACACATACCTACTAAAATCCTCTATGAATTCATCCTAGTAATTGTGATTTCACATCTATTAATATGTATAATGTTCGAGATAATTTTATAAATTTCCCTATATCATAGGAAAGTAGATATGAGGATAGAGGTAGGGGTGATGTTGATGTGTTGATACTACAAAATGAATGAATCCTGAGGATGGCATTGCCTTGTTCATCGACATAAGGAAACACTCTGAATTTAATGATTTATTTTAATCTTAAAATGATTAAATGGAGAGTTCTATATATTAGGAGAGATGTTCATGTTACATAGGCATGTCTAAAGGATAAAACATATAGTTATTTGATATGGTGACTATCATGGTAACCTGCATAGGCTGAAATAATAGGCATCTACACATGCCTTTAGGGTGTATAGGATTCCTTCTATACTATGGATGATGTGTGTTTGAAAAATTACAACAAAAAATTTAATCTAATAATGATAGGTCAAGGTTCATGATCTTTAAAGAGCTTATGGATTATAGAAACTACTAAAACAATGTTCAACAATATTGTGTTGTTCCTTATAAGATAATTCCACATGTAAAATAGTGATGGTTTCATAGTGGAGGTGAATTTGGAGTCACATGACTAAAAAAATAAGAAAAGTAACAAGAAACATAAATAACCTAGCCCATAACTATGGTTTCATGTTATTTTGGTAGTCTTTTAGATATCTTGGGTGTTTTCAACTCTATGGAAATATGTTTTTTTGTAATGATCAAGAATAGAATGATATATAAAACACATAAATATATACTACGGTGGGGATATTATAATAAATATTTCAATATGAATATTTCTATCCTCGTATAATTTTTTAATGACTAATTTTGGGAGAGATTTATGTGATGCTGTAAATATTTTTTTTACCCCCTCAATAAGTATTTTGATACCCATGCAAATTTCAAAAAGCATAGAGAATTCAAGGGCTATTAAAGTAGAGATATGATGCCAATTTTTTTTCTAAAAGTATTACTATTGGGAAAACTAGGGGAATAAAATACTAAGTTAAATTTGTCAGGTAATACCTTAGGAGGCCACAATAAATCCCCTTCGAGGTTATATTTTCATTAATAATATACTATTATATTTCATGGAATTCTTTGTAAATTATTAGTTTTTTTCAAGGGTTTTTAATGTGAATTGATTTATTAATAAATTTATATTATTTTTATAATATCATGTTGGGTTGTTATCAATTTTCTTTATGTGTTATCCCATTTTTTTCTCCTTTTTATGACAACATATATAGGTGTTGATGATGTGTGATTCATATCTCCTTCAATTATTTGATCATGAACATTTTTGTTGAGTGTTATTTATATTTTCAGCGTGACTTCTATAGTGAGGGTTCCACTATGGCCATTAAGTTAGTTTTTATTCAATGTTTAAATATAGTGTTAGGTTTCCAACCTATTTATTAATCTAAAGTAATTGACTATGATAAATTGTGAGATTTCAGATTTGAGAGTGTTTATATGTTCCACATGATTCACTGATAGATGATTATAATAAAATCATGTTTTCATACACATATTTTATATTTTATTAATGTTTAAAACTGGATTTCAAAAGTCATTATTCATTTCATTGTCACTTAGATTTATCCTTGAGAGAATAATTATTGTTCCTTTTGTATTATTTCTTTTTATATATTTAGTTAGAGTATTTTGTACCAAGTCACTGTGGGTGTAACATAGTTATTTAATTCATATAAAAATTAATTTTAATATTTTTTATTTTCACGATATTGTGTTTATAAATTTCCAAACATTTCTTTGATGATATGGGAGACAGATATTTATGTGTCCTAACAATGTTTATAGCGCCATTTTTTTATGAATTTGGGTTTGATATACTTTATTTTGATAATTATAAAACTTCTCCCCCATTTCAAGTTTATTTATTTTAATAAACATTTTCATAATTTTTGTTTTCCATTAATGATCATGTGTGTTTTGGTTTCATTGTTAAAATTTTAAAAAAACAACATTCACATGGAAAAAATGACAATATTCAAAAATTTATTTATGTACTCATTTGGAAGATACAAAAAATTGTTAATAGTGACAACATGAAATTTGGGTTCCAAAACCACATCCATGTCTTGATAAGAAACTCCTCTAATTATTAGAATAATCATTCAATTAAGGGATATAATTTGTAGGGAGTATAGCCAATAAATATCATGAAAAAATGATGTATCAAAGTAGGAATCTAATGATGAAGAAAAAAGTAAAGTGAATTTAAAAAAAATTATAATATAAAAGCTGAATTCAAGGGATTTTATAATGAAAAAGTTGATTATGATCCATAGGAATACACCCTTACAGGTGCTGAAATATATATAGAATTAATAAAAGTAAAAGAAGAGGATATGAAAAATATTTAAATCATTAATGAAAATATATTAATTTATTAGGATATGTACATGAAAAAACATATATATTTAATGAAAAAAAAACTCCAATATATGTTGAAGAAGGAGATGTCAATAAAGGGAAGGGTGATGAAACTATAATGTTTAGTAAAGTTCATAGAGTATAGATTTATTAATAATAAGAGGAAATGAATTAAGTTTACAATGTCCATATATTATAAATATAATTTTAATAATCATTACAGTTTTCTAGAATTTTTCGATCCTCTTCAATAATGTTTGGTAAAGGTTTAATGGAAGAGAATAATAAAAAGAGGTTTATCACATGATCACAAAATAAGTCAATCATTACTCCACATTGGTTAAAACTAAATTATTATATTATTATAAGGAAAATATATTCATTGTTTATATAAAGAACATAAAATATGTTCTTTGAAGGAAGTGACCTAATATTTTAATTATTTATTTTACATAACTTTTTTATGTATTTGTATAGGAATTTCATTTAGGATGTTGTTTTAGTCAACTTAGCCTTTTTAGCATAAAATCATAGACCTTGTGCATTAAAATTATTTTATTTACATTAAGTACCATACTAGTGAAAGAAATAATAAGAAAGATTGATGAATATATTTAAAGAAGTAGAGTAATGTTTTTAATTATTATTTTTTTCATCCACTCCCATATTTTTTACGTTTATATGTTATTGAGTTTCAAAAAAAATTTCCATACCCCACATGGTTTAATTTTTAATTTTTTATCTATAATAAAAATATTTAATTATTAATTAATTTGTTCTGTGTTTTAGAATTAATTGTTAAAAATAATAAATGATTAAAATATAAATTGAAAATGTATACATAATCATGGGGAATTGATTTGAGAAAATCTGATTTAGGGGTATGAGTTTATTAATTTAATTATAATTTCTCACAGATTTCAAAGGCATTAATTTTTTGAAATTAATATTGATCATTTTGATATTTGTGTGTATCCTATTACTGATTTCACATATTATATGTTCCCATTCAATATGGTATTCTAAAAAATATATTCTCTTCATTTCAAAAATATTTCTTACTTAAAAATCAGATATTTTTCCTTCTATATGTATTATTTCTACTATAAAAATATATTATTATAAAGAAATAAATATAAAATTAATGAGTAATACTTTTTTTAATCCATAATACATGATACTATCTTATAAATTATATCATTCTTTTAAGTTTTTAGAATCTATTAATGTTTTTTATGGTAGAGCCACATTAAAATAAATTTTTTATTTCCAACCCTTATCTTTGTGATTTTATGATATTCTATTAAATATGTGTCGGGGAGTGGTTGTCCATGGTGAAATGGTTGAAAAAAAGTTAAAAAAGATGTGGGGGTGTCCCATTTTTTGTGAAAAATTTTATGATTATGATATCATTGTATCATACAGTTACAACATATTTTTTTTGAAAATGTATTCAGTTATAGACCAGTCAAAAATCACCTTTACTCATACTATTGTCTTGATCTAAAAATTACAATTAATTTCATTATGAAATAAAGTACAATTTGGTTGATAAATTATGTATTTTAATGATGTACAATGTTTGATAAAAGAGAAATTAATATTAAAAAACAAAAGCTGTTAATTATTTAAGGGTTCTTATAAATATCTTCATTTTTGTATTCATTTAATTTGTGGGGTAGCAATTAGATAAAGATTGGAATAAAAGTCTTTAAATGAGAGATATTATTTATTATCCTAAAAAATATGTTATCATTTCTCCTTAACTATTAGATATTAATTATTTTATTTGACTATCTAATGACAGTAATTTTGAGAGATGATTGAATCTTAATGTGAATTTCTTATGATTATATGTCATGATTTTCATTATGAGGTGGAGCATTTAGTTTCCTTCCATGATTTTGGTAAGGATAATATACTCTAGTTATGGTAAAAAATTATTTAAATTTCAGTTTATGTGGTGATAGAATACATATCATAGTAAGGTAAATCATAAATTTCATCCATACTAATAATAAAATGATATAATTGAATGTATATTATTATAATATTGATCCCTTAAAAAAAAAGTAAAAATCATGATTTAAATTTTTCCTTTAAAGGAGAGGATATAGTGATATTTATGAGGTAATGCACAATTTTTTTCCATATTAATATTTATTCTACTTTTCTGATTTTGAAATTTAATTTTTGGTATGATGTGTGTTCCATTGTAATAATATTGAGAGCACATTATTTAAGATAACAATAGTTTAATTATGGGAGATTTGATGTGTAAATTTCAATTATAAATTTTTTAATTTTAATTAATTAATTATAAAGTTAAATCAATAATTATTTCTATGATTTATATTTAGTTAATTATATTTATGGTAAGATATTTTAGATTTTTAATATCAAAATATATATAAATAACATTTTAGTATATTTCTATAGAAGGAAAAAATATTTTTTATAATGAAAAATGTGTCTTTCACACTGGAAAAAGAGGGATCACACAAAACTATTTTGGCACAAGGAATGTTATTATAAAAATAATTACTGAATGGGTGTGTGCACCAATGAGGTAAGAAGGGTGTTCAATAGAATGAGTTTGATCTTAAGAGACCAATCAAGCAGTCCCTATCGTATCCATATATAAGAATTGGTATCCTTCTAATTACAGAACCAATATGGGACAAATTCATATTTCGGAACTGAAAACTTATATTTATTTTATCTTTTAATTTATATATACAATTTCATCCTATTGTATATAGAAACATTATCCATATACCTCCATACCATTTCATTACCAGAAATCATAATCCACCTTGAATTCCACATGGGAAACCAATTTTTCATCATGTTTTAGGGTTTAATATTAAATAAAATTATTCCACATCTGGGATTTAAAATTGATAAAATGTGTTCCAAATATTTATTTATAATATTTTATATTATATAATTAGTCTAAATAAAATTTTAGACATACTAATAGACATAATAAAAATTAATTGTCATGATTAAGGATAAAATGGGCTTTTTTTCTCATTAAATATGTTTGCGATAAAATTATCTCTCAACACAAATAGTCTTTTTAAAATTTTATTTAATATTTAGATTAATTGGTTTAAAATTATCTTATAAGTACCATTTTAATTTTATTATTAAAAGATAAGTTTACTAGTTAAATAATAAGATTCTAGTTATAATGGTTAAATCTTAAATGGTAAAATTAAGTATCCTTAATAGATGTGTAAAAACATATTCAAAACAAGTGTTGTTTATGGTAGAGGTTTTCAAGGACCATATAATCCCTACGATCCATTATTTATCAATTTTTATGGGACATTATGGGAGAGGTACTTCCTATTATTGAATAGTTATGGGTTTTTGAAAAAAAGTGTACTCCTCCTTATTTATAAAGGGGGTCTCACTCCACTCACTTATTCTCACTAATCAGGACATTATGTTTCGATATAAAACAAAAAAATATCCCACCCAAAAAAGATTATACACATTTAGGATATTTTATTCTTCCCAAAATACACACCCTAGATTCCTTAAGATGAGATAAAATAGAGGTGTATCTATGGGAAGGGAATCATCTTAATAGAGGTCTTCATTTTTTATCTCACATTTTTAACCATCAATTATGAATTAAAACATCAAATATAACAAAAATAATATGTATCATATAATGAAATATAATTATTTTTATGGAATTATATTTTTCCATCTCTTCTACCATCACATGTGAATATAACTTTTTGATCGTGTGTGTGGAGGAATACTACCTCTCTAATCGATGTAGCTCGTATACCATCAACACCAATCATGGTTAGATATTATGATGGATTGGTTATATATATATAAATATATATAATATTTATGATATAATTATACTTAGTAAATTATTATATAATATAAACCATCTTACCTTCGATTATTTTAAAATATGACAATGTTGCATATCTGTATAGAGGAGTACCACCTCACGAAGTGATGTGATTATTTTTTTATTTATGATTTACATGGAAGCTACTAAGAATAATTTAATTGATATATGTTATATATATGACATGATATAAATCCCATATAATAAAAATAACATAAAACAATTTACCCTTTAACTTATAGAGAGAATTATATCATTGATCGTGCATATGTATGACCTACAGTCTCCAAGAAGTTATCAAATTAATTTTCAATATTATTTTACAAAAAATTGTTAAAGAGAATTTTCTCATGGGGAAAATAATATTTATATATTTAATATAATTATGGGTAAAATGTGACTCTATTATTTATAAGAGCTAAATATTTAATTATATAACATTCTCAAAGAAACAAGGGAATAAACACCTGAAAAAATGAAAATAATGAATCATTATTAATAAATGGGTGGAATAATGTTATAATAAGATAAAATATGTTATTATAAATATAAATATGGCTATTTTATAACATTATAAGATATATAAAACTATTATACATGTTTTTAAATGATATTCAACTAAAGGAAATTATGGGGTTATGTATTTTCTCTAAATTTCCATTTAATTTAGAAATATTTGTTAATATGAACCTATGCTATTTTATGTGTTGTATAAACTGACACGTTAATGGATTTAAAAATAATAACCAATTATTAATGATGATGAATTTTTAATTTTAGGTATATTTTCAAAGGGGTTTTATATTTAAAGATTCCAAAGAAGTAAATTTTATTGTACAATCTCATTTTGGTTATTGTTTCCATTATTTTGAATTAATCACTTTATTGTGATCATTGGTTATGGATATTAAATTTGTCATAAGTTTCTAAATCCTGGTATAATGGATATTATTATTTCATAAACCATATAACTTTTTAACATACATTTTCTTACATTGAATGTCATTTGATTAACTATGGAAATAGTGATAAATCTATATCTTTTACTCAATATTAATATTTTATGATAATTCATATTGATTTAGGAATTAAATTAGTTATTCCATCTATGTGGAATTTTTTTGACGTCTTTTTAAGGGTGGGTAATAGTTATATATTTATCATCTATTAATTTAATGGTCTCATTAAATAAATAATTTGGCCAAATATTATAAGTTTTAACTAGTAGTTTTATACTCTATTGTTTAAGGACTAGAAATAGGATGTATAATGATATCTAAGAAAAATAAATATAATAATTATGCATTTACATTAATTGAAATTAAATTATTATTATTATTATTATAACTATTATTATCCATCACATTTTCACATTGATAATATATATGGATTCTTTACTTTCTCAATATATTGATTATATGAAATGTGTTTTTAGTTATTAACCATTCAATATTAATTATACCTTTTTATATTATGATTATAATTTATTTGATTAAATGGTATGTATTTTATGTCATTTAAATTTATATATTTATTATTCCATATTTATTTATGATATATTTCATTGTACGTATCCTTTACTGATCATTAGAGCTCACCCTTATTTTTTCCCTATTCCCCTTGTATTAGAGATGAATAATTTGAATGAGATTCAACGATTGTGAGAATTTTTTTTGATAAGTTTTATTATATAATACCAGTATAAATGGGTATCATGTTTGAGAAAAGTTATATAAAACTGATAAAGTAATCATTTATTTGGGAATTAAGCATTTTTATCAATGAAAATATAATATAGTAGGAACCATCATTAGGTTACTGGAGTTGAGGTCATTATAGTTGGTATAATAGGGATATTAATAGAATCCTTGGGAAATATATTTTGTAAAAATATATTTGGTAACATGAACCTATGATATTGTTTAAGGATAAGTGTTGAATAACATAATAATTTTTTGGGGAGGAAGAGATTATGTATTTTTTTGAGGAAATAAATCCTTGTTTTGATACTATAAATGGGTGTGGTTATGGATCAAATTCTCATAGGGGTAATAACTATGGAAAGGTATACCAATAATGGATTCATCAATATGAGATACAAGATATCATGCCTACAACAACACCTAGAGATTGTAACTGTAATTTAAATTTTATTTCAAAGATATTTTAAGGTATTTAAATAAATAAATAAATATATCCCCAAAGAAATGATGTTTAATCTTATAAGATTAAAAATGAATAAATTTTCAATTTATGTTAACTGTTACAAAATATTTAAAATTTAAAATTATAATTTAAAATTCATATTTTTATGAGTTAAACAAGTATATTTTATTGTCTAGAAATATGACATGGAACAAAATGTGTATCAATAATCATGTGCAATATAAGGACTTGTATACTTAGTAGGACAATAAATTAAGTATTAGAGATTAGTAGGTCAAGGATATAGTATAACATCATAAATAGTTATTGAAAAATATAATTTCCTGAATAATGAAATTATGATTTCCAAAAAATAATTCTCATATATTAGGTCATCACATATTGTATAATCCCCCGTCATTTTATGGGGCCACTAATCAAATGGTTGGGGAGAAATATGTTAAGCCTCAAGGGAAATTAAATATGTCTTTAAAGGGTGATGAAAATGAAATGTTTAATCATGCGATGTATTATCTCAAATGAGATGTTGATCAATGGTGGTCACAGATCTGTAATACTTAAAAGGTATATGGAATAAAATACATAATATGTAAATTTTTTAAAGAGGCATACATAGATTAATATTTCATTTGTAGGAAAAATATAAAATGAATATATTGTTCCTTGGAATAAAAAAATTGAAAAACTAATTAACTAAGAATGAGGATACCATTACAAGGCTATCCTGGTATATTAAAAATTACATAAATAGATAAAATGTGAAATAATTTATTTCAATTAAAGGAATAATCCAAGTCTCTAAAATGTGATGATATCTAAACCATTTTCATCATATATTGAAATATTTTTCAATAGAATCACTATATGTATGTTGTTTTATATTTCCTATATTATTAAATGAAATAAAGAAAGTAAATTGTTGACTGAAAAGAATGAAATAGAGAATGAGGTTAAAAAGAAAAAGAGAAGAGATACTTTTTTATACTTTTAAATATGGAAAAAGAATCATATAAGGAAATTATTAATCTGAATGGGAATTTTTTATAACTTGATAGATATGGTTCATTAGGATATATAATATAAATGGAAGAAATTAAAAAGGATATTTAGTTGTTAAACTATAGGTAAATTTAGAAATATTCAAATGAATACCCCAAGCGTCAATGTAATCTATCATAGAAGAGTCCAAAGGAATAATTCCCAACTTATACATTCACTACAGGTGAGGTTGAATTTTCTAATTCAATATTGGTATATTATTTAATAATAAATTGAAATTTATCCAATGTTTCATTAGATTATAGATATTATCACACTTTTATATCATCAAATTTCACTAATAAAATTAAATATCTTCCTTTAACCTTGAGATGGAGTTATCTATCAATATTTTCAGTGGAATAATCACTACAATAAGAATGTGTTAGGCAGTACCCATTATGATACATAAACATTATTTCTTTGTGAGATTTATTATCTTACTTAGTGTAGAATTCAATATAATCCTTGTCCTAGATGAACATTAAAAATATGATGAAACAAATTTATTAAAATAAGATAGAAATTATTATTTATGATTAAGATAATGAATTCATATCATTAGAATAGAGAATTCGTCATTTCATTCATGTCTATATCCACCACAAGTAAGTATTCTAAAAGATATTTTTGGGGATGAAGATAAAACACATTATATTGATGGAGAATGTAATATTCCAATTGAAAATGATCCTATTGTACCATAATAAATTAACCTATATCATAAGGAAATATCTAGACATCCCTTAATAAAAGATATTGAGTTTTCCATTGATTTAATCCTTGATTTAAGAATGATATCAATGTTTCCCTAATGAATATCCATCGTGGAATTTGTGGAGTTAAAAAATAGATATTGGAGTTGTGTGATACTTGAATTATTATCCCTTGTGTTTCACCATAAATATCCCCTATTCTATTAATTATTAGGAATTATATATTAATGAGGCCTTTAATTTTCTAGAGGGGAGTCATGGCTGTTATGATAAGGATCATTTATTGAATTCCTTGAATTGGTGATTTATTTGATCAGCTTCATGGAGCCTAATATTTTTAAAAATTGATATTTTGCTTGTGTATCATTGATTGTGATCTATGAAGTAAGAAAATATGATTAAATAATTCCAACTGAGTTACGTAAATTACGAGTTTATAGTAATTTCATTTGGATTTACTAATTTATTCTCTACTTTTATAGATCCAATGAACAAAAAATTAAAGTAATAAATTGATGATATTTTTTTGGTATTGATTGTTGATATCTTGTAATATTCTAAATGTTATCTGGACCATGGGAATCCCTTGTCGATTTACATTAATATTATAAGGAAATAGGTATATGGTAATTTAATAGTGTTGTTTTTTACTTACAAAAGTTTTATTTCTGGGCCATATTTTCTCTAAGGATGGAATGTTAGATGATTCCACAAAGGCAATGTATTCAGAAAATGGACTTTATCAACAATCGTAACTGAGGTATACAATTTCATTGGTTTTATAGGTTACTATTAGAGATGCATTCATAATTTTTCTAATTGGATAACCTCCTAACTAATCCTAAATATTAATGGATTATGTTCCTTTGGATATACAATTATGCGGAATTATTTTGATAAACTGAAGAAGAGATTGATGAATGTTCTGATTATTCGACTACTTTATAGAAATGATGGGTTTAAAGAAGGGAATTAGATTTGTTAAAATGATAAATAATAATGTAATATAATATATATTAAGGAACTTGATGGATCATAAACATAACTATTAAACCCATGATGTTGAGTATCATTAATAATCTTTTAATTGATGAAATGAAGAAATTATCACTATGGTGAACGATGTGAAATATACACATAACATTAGAGCATAAAATTAATAATTTAATAGAACGAGATAAATATGTTACATTGGAAATGTATTTATATAGTAATGGATTTTTATTTATCAATATCTTACAACCCAGTGAAGGAAAAAAAAGGTTGTTGGAGCATTGTGTAAGAATGATCATGGAGTTAGGAAATAAACCAGTGTTGAGAGAGATCCTATATTCAATGCTATAGTAAATGTTGAAATAGGAATTATTAAGGGAATAGATAGATCACTACGTTTTCAAATGATTCCAAAATAATTTATATTATAAAAGATAAAAATTTCTTAATTTGATTATGATAATGTTCATAAGAAAATTAACGTTGTGAATGATGTTAAATTAGAAGGCTCCATTTGTGAAAATGTTTTTCTAAATTTTTAAAGAGATTATGTGTTCTATCTTTAATTATGAGGAAATGGGAATTTATAGATGACACTAATTGATTGAATTTATCAGTAAATCATAGTATAAAAAACTATATAGCATCGTATTAGATCCATACAACAACTTTCTATTCCTATTTACAAATTAGATGAAATTACTATGGAGTTTACCACTGGTTTACCAAAGACGTCGAAAAAATATATGAAATATGGGTTATCATTAATCTTCATAAAAAATACGCACACTTCCTTAATGTAAGAGAAAATTTATATCTTCAGTGCCCCGAATGTATTTATATTAATGATGTTTTAATAAATCATGGTGATCCTATTTCTATTGTGTTATATCATGATCCTTATTTTACATAAAAATTGTGGAAGGGTCTTTATAAAGATCATGATACTAAGATTCATTTGAGAACCTCCTACAATCCATAAATATATTGATAGCCCAAAATTACTATTAAAAAATGGAATATATTTTAAAGTATTTCTCAAATGAATTTCAAGGTATGTGGGATTTTTATTTAACTTTGGTTGGGTGTTCTTATAATACAGTTTCCATTTAATTATTAAAATTTCAACGTATTAATAATTATACACAATGAAATGGAATTCTCTACCATATTAGTGAAATGAAACATATTGGACTTGAACTTGTTGAAGAGATAACAGTTATGGTTATGTATTTTTGGGACCATATTAAAGAATATAAAAGTAGAAAAAGAGTTATACTCATAATAGAATAAGGATTTGAAATTCCCAGTGGGAGGTAATTTTTTCTTCAAAGTAACACCATGAATGAGTGTCATATCTAGTAGTATAGATATAAAAATGTGCCCCAGGTACGTCAGCAACATTGAAATTATGGAAAGGATTAGATAAGTGGATTATTGATTAAAAATTTCACCAAAAATATTTATATTAAATGACGTGTTCCATATATCCTTATTAAGGATGCACATGCCAAACCTTACAAATGTTTTCACCTCTGATGAAATATAATTATTACATGATCTGTCTTTCTATGGATAACCCATCTATATTCTAAATACATAAGTGTACATATTGAGGAATTATAGAACTCAACTGATTAATCTACATTGGAGAAATTATAAAATAGGGGAAGAAAAATGGGAACAGAGGAAGTTATAAAGAAAAAAAATTCCTTATTAGGAGGTAGTAATAATTAAATCTTAAGGACACATTTTTGTTAGGGTAATAATATTACACCTCGAAAAATTAAAATATTTTTCTTTTAAATAAATTTAATCTATTTGATATCTTGCCATGGATGAAACCAAGAGTTTAAGATGAGAATAATGTGTAATACAATTGTAACCATTTAGTTAAATTTGTGTGTAAGAATAATTATAAATAAATTTAGAAATGTACACCAGTCAATAATTTATAAAATAATTTCAATGTATAAATATTTTTATTTTAATTAAAATATGATTCAATTGAAAGGAAAATAGTTGTTTTCTAGGAAATGTTATTTTTATAGAAGGTAGTTTCATTGAATATTGCACATATAATTTTAAATTAATTATCACCACATTTAGTTAATTTATTTTGGAAAATTTACTTAATTTTTTAAATTGAGATGAAATTTTTTTCTTAGATTGAGTTTTTTGGTATTTTACGAAAATATTAATTTTTTGATTAATGGTGAAAAATACATGATTTATTGAAAGCTACCTTTAAATTTAAATAAGTTTTTATTTTTATTTTTATTTAATATTTAATTAAAAATTTAATTATTTTAATTATAAATTTATTAATAAAATTTATCTCATTGGAATAAATTTAAAATTTAATTTTTTAATGAAATATTTCTATAATATTGAAAATTTCCTCTTTCGGAAACCACTATATTTTTCATGTTTGTAGGATTAATATTAAATTTAATTCTCCAAATTAAGTTATTTTAATTAGATATAATATTTTAAATCATCATAGTATATATTATATAATAAGATTGAATTTATTTTTTTATAATGATTAATAATCATAATACAAATTAATTAACTCGATTATGGTTAAAACTATTGCATGTGGGTTATAAGAATTTATGTTAACATTAATTATTTTCACACCTAATATTTTTATTCAAAAGAATTTATTTAAAATTATAAATCACATGATATATATTATATAAAATTTATAATTCAAATTTTAGTCTTAAATGATTAATTACCTAGGTAAATAATAGGATACATGTTACCGTGGTGAAACCTAAAATGGGAAAATTATGTAAACTAAGAAGTTATTTACTAAAAAGTTCAAAACATGTTTTGTGTGTGTTATAGGTTTGTATTTTCATTATCATCCATAAAATTTCTTATTTATAACTTTTATAGTCACATGGAGTGCTAATTACTTCATATTATTTAACAGTTTTGGGTAATTTTTTAATGACACTCCTCCCCAATTATTAAAGGAAACATACACTCCCCCTCCTCTAAACCTCTATGAACCTATTTTTCTCTACCAAAATATAACGAATTATTTCCAAATATACTTAAAAACATTATAAATCTTATGTTATTACCAAAATTTCATCCATATATTCATTAAGATGTGATCGAAAGAAGGTTTCTCTTACTAAGGGTAATCATCTTAACAAGGCACTCATGATTTATTTCTTCTTTTATAACCTCCAATTATGTATTGAAACATAAAATATATTAAAAAATTATTACCATATAAAAATATTTTCTTATATTTGTGTAATAATATTTATCTATATCCTCTTCCATAAAACATGAATCGAAATCACCGATCATGTGTTCGAATGAAAAATAACTCACGAACCGATACAACAATTTTTCCATCAAAACCTCTCATGATTGGAAATATTTATTGATTTAAATTATATATATAAATAATAATATAATATTAAATATTGATTTATAATATCACAAATACCTTCTCAATGTACATTTTTTACGAATATCATGATGATCCTTGTGTGTATGATAGACAACCACCTTATAGTGTGATGTGATTGATTTTTCACATATGATTTAAATAGAAGGTAATAAAGTTAAATTTAATTAATATATGTGATATATATGTCAAGATATAAATCCTAAAAATTATAATATATTATACTTTTTTACAACTTCAATCATTGATGGAATGACATTTTCATTTGTGTGTACATATGACCTACCATCTCTACAAAATTATGTGATTCATTTTTATGTCCGATTTAAATAAATGTATATAATAATGAATCCAATAAAAATATAATATTTATAACATTAATATATTATATATATTATTGATGTATATCATATTACAATGTCCAATAATTTTATGACAAAACACGCATCATAAAATATGGAAAATAACACCGAAAAAAATTAAAATATTAAAAAAGTCATTGACAAAATGGTGGTAATATGTTATAAGAATTTACTATATTATATTAAATATAATTTTATATTTATTTAATAAATTAATAACATGATTTAGTGAATAATATATTATTTTAAGTCATTTTTGACTATAGGAAATATTGATATTAGGGTTTCTATCTAAATTTCTATTTCCTTGAGAAAAATTTGATAATATGAAAATATTTTATTTTTATGGTGTATATACATCCCAATTTACATATTTGATGATATTTTATAATTATTAGTTATATTTGATGTTTAATTTTAGGTTTATTATTCAAGGGGATACAAATTAAATGTTACCAAAGGAGTAATGATTATTGTACGATCTCACTTCGATTTTTGATTGTTTACTTTCTATAAAAACAATAACATTATTGTGATAATTTTTAATTAGTTGTTAAATTTCTATTAAATATTTATATTATTTTATTATGGATCATATTTTATAATAAAGAATTTATAATTTTTTTAAACTTAGTTTTCTTTGAACATTGTTTGATTAATTTAGGAAATATTGAAAATTCGTTATTCTTCACTCAATAGAGATATTTGAAGAAAATGAATATTGATTAATAAATTAAATATATTATTTGATATATAAGGAATAATTTTTACATTAAGATATGGGTGGTTCAATTTTATATATATCCTATTTATGCATCAATATGTCTCATGAGAAAAATCAGTTGTCCAAACATGATGGGGTTTTGCTTGTAGTTTCAAATTGTCTATGTAGTAGAGGTATATGATGCCTAAGCTCATGGAATCCAAAAATTATTTATATGTATTATTTATAATTAATTTATTATTATTATCCATCAGATTTTCTATTTTATTTTATCTTTTGATTCATTTTAATGGTTGTTTATTGATTAATAATATTATGTTTTAAGATATTTAGCTTGCTATATTGAATTTGAATTATATAATTATGGTAACTTAGTAATTTATTTAATGCAAGGTGTTTTAATTTATTTTCCATTACATATTTATCTGGTTCTATTGATTTATTATACATTTTTATTTACATGTCTATTATTAAGAATTTAATAACACCCATATTTATTCTCTTTCCCCGAGATATAAAGTCAAATCCTTTAAATTAGATTTATGGATAATGAATATTTTATTTTGTTATGAATTTTTTTCAGTTCAAAATTTAAAATTAATATCATGTTTTTATTTGGTTGTCCAAAACTAATAATCTAACTGGTTCTTTGGTAATTAACCCTTTATATATATGACAATGTATTAGTAAAGGAACCAAATTTGGGTAACTAGAGTTTGGATCATTAGAGAAGACGGAAGAATCACATTAATTTAATTTTTTTTATCATGGAATTTCTGTTTGATTATAATAGTATATTTTAGTGTGATTTCTCTAGTGAGTAATCTAAAATGGTCATAATGAAATTTTATATTCTATGTTGAGAAATGGTTTTCAGCTACCCGACTATTTAGGTTTCTAGATTAACTAACAATTTAATATGTATGCTTACAGATTATAGATTTTTTTATAGGGCAAAGGGATTCAATATTAAATAATTTTAAACACATCATCATCATTATTATTATTTCAATTATATAATTTACTAATCCTATAATAAATTTTTTTGGTGAATTTATTCCTCACAAGGATTCTTCTAGCCTATGATTGTTTGTTTTCCATTACTTTATCTAAATGTATTAGTTATTGATTTTGATTATTATCTACCTAATCTTTATTTTTTTCATATAATATATTATTTTTATATTACGTAGTTTTTGTATTAGTGATCTGTTGTCTCTTTTTTATAAATTACTAATATTTTGATTGAGGTCCTTAGAATTAATGCCGCCTAGTGTCTGCCTATGTTTTTTCATGTTATTTAATGGGACATGGGATTGGAGTAACTTTATATGATAATTAAGATGATTATTCCCCATCATTAAATTTATATATTTTAATGTTGGTTTTATTAATTTATGAATTGATTTTATGAACATAGGTGTTATTAGTTGTTCACTTAGTTTGGAAACAAAATAAAATCCAACTTTACAATTTATTCAAAATGGTCAATATATTATAATATAATTATATATAAAAAAGAAGATATAATTATAATGATAAAAGTAAAAAATATTGGTTCATTCATTCCACAATAGAAGCTGATATTATATAGTAAGTTCTTCTAAATCCTCAAGAAATTATGTCATCCGAAGTCAACGTGAATAATACTGGTACCATTTTTATAATTTTATACTTAAATATCCTAAATAATCTCATAGTCTGATAACAAAAAAGATTATTATCATTGGATATTAGATACATAATATTATAATTACATATTATTGATTCAGAAAAACCAAAAAAATATTTATACATAAAACATTATTATAAACAATAGTTTTTCAATAATTTTACACATATTATTAAATTATTTTTAACATATAATTCTACCAATTAAAACCCAAATATCCTTTTTTCTAGTGTTTATGGATGTTTCAGTACATTTTTTTAAGAAACTAAAAAATAACCTTATTAATTTTATTTTACATAGTGAGACCCTAAATAGTTTTCATCTAATAAGAAATTACATGATAAGTTGGTGAATACATAAATGAATTTAGTGAGTCAAAAATACTAGCAAAGAAATAGATATGATATGTAATCATAAGATGTGATTAAAAGGAATAACATGATATCACAACTGAGATGACTCATAAGTGATCACAAGGAGTCACTACATAATAAAAATGGTTATATAAGATTATAAAAACATATATAATGTTGTAAGAATATATAACATGACATTAAAATGAGACAAGGACAACTGATTATATAATATAACATGATAGAAAAAGTTCCACATTGGATGGGTTTTACTCCCTAATCCCATACATAATATATCATGATACCATAACCATTATCCAATTCAATTTATCTATCTAGGAACACCATATTATCCTTTACATGATTGTCTATTCCATAAAAAAATCAACAACAATATATACGCTTAATAACTTCCCATGGAAATGAATGGGTTGCATAATCTTAACTCATCTTATAAACAAATTATATATCATAATGAAATAATTCCATATAAGAGATTAAGGAATGTATTACCCTGTCATAGGAAGAGAGAGTGATCGATGTAAATTTTTTGGAGATATAGATATATATACATATATATATAATTTTTGTGAAACATGAAATATAAAAGTTTATTTTATTTGATGAAAATTCATTTAAAATATGAAATGAAATAATTATTAAGAAAAATAACTTTTTCATAATGAAATCCAACCGTTAAAGAAATTAATAATTTTAATAGAGAATAGTTTATTTGAAAAATAAAAAGGAAAAATGATAATATATGTTTCAATGAATTGATATATCATGAAGGGGTGTAATTAAATTCATGTTGTATAAGATTAAATATATTCCTTCCACACTTTTGTAATAGAAGTACAAAAGTATGTCATTTTTAGAATGAAATAAAGAATCCTTTTAAACCATTTGGGGAAAAAAGTAAAAAATTCATAAAAAGGGTTGTAATTTTTTTTGAGAGTTAAAAAACCATTCTTAAAAATATATTAATAGAAATATTTACCTAAAAGAGAAATATTCCATATTTATAGTATAATAATACATTATTAATACATAAAAAACAATCATGTTTTTTTATTTATTTTATAATGGATCAAATAGTAACCTAATATGTAAATCGAATTCTTGAATAGAGGCGAATAAAATATATATTTTCAATGAATAAAATTGTTTGTAATGATCAATAAACGAACATTGAACATATAAAATATAAAAACTAATAGAAATTGTAACATAGTCCCTTTACCACTTTGGTAACATTAAAATAATATCTACATGGATAATGTAAAATTAATTGTAACATAAAATACAATTAGTTATAAAGGACTTGTGATACAATATGTAATCGAGGATGAATTTATACCATATAAAATTATTTTTTTTGCATAATGTTAGAGTATTCATAAATGAAGGGAAATTTAGAGGAAATCCCCTTCTTGGATAACACCATTGATGTAAGAATTAATAATTAAATTGAACATGTTATTCAAATTTAAATCCAGATAAAAAAATTGGAAATAAAATCAAACTTAAAAAAAAGTCATTACACACTTAATCTTACAATATCAATAAATATAATGAAGAAATATATCTGATGGAAAATATGTTGAGTTTGGAAACCCCTTACGCTGAGTTCAACATTTTCCCATATGTACTATATCATCATAAATAATAAACATTTGATAATTATTTAAATTATTAATAACCATTTCAATGTTTTTTTTTTTTTTTTTTTAATTTTTACCATATTTTAATTAATTAATTAATTAACTTCACATTAGTTGTTTTGATGATATTCAGTTCATTTTTCCTAAACAACATTGGTAATTTAACATTTCTAAATAAGTTAATTTTCCATCATTTATATAATAATAATATTTATATAATCCTCATATTTATATATTATTTATAAATTTTAAAAAACTATTATGGGTTTTTATTTAAAAATGAACTAAAGTATAGTCAATGAGATGATCTTCCATATGTATGATTATTAGATTTTCAATTTTTCATTGATCATGATGGAATTTACATAAGTTTTATGTTAAAATTATTTAGATATTTTTATATCAAAAATAAAATATTATTTCCTTAAATACACTTATATATATTATCTATGTGATGTGGTGATGAAAACAAATCACATCACTTTATGGAAGTGGTAGTCTACATATACATAAGAAAGACATTATCATTTTTCAGTGAATGAAAAGGTAAATAAATATATTATATATTCACTTTAAATAATGATAAAAATTTCAGGAATAAAATAAATATATATTGAATTAATAATAGTTAACAATTATAGTTGTTGTAAGAATCTGAATTACATCAGTTTAGGTGGAAGTAGTTTGTTGCACGCACAAATAATGGATTCATTTAACACTGATGAAAGATGATATGAATTTATTTTATTAAATTAAATTAATATAATATCCGTATATGGGGGTTAACTATTTTGGTATATCAACATGTTTTATTAATATTTTAATGAGGCAAGAGAAGAATGAAAGAAAAAATTTCTAGTTTAAGAACTATAAATCTTCACAGAAAAAAATCTTATGGTCTTCGACAAATGCTTTTATATGATAGTTTTATAATCACAAAATTCCTATAGAAAAAGGGGAGGAATGTAAGGAATATTTTTGTGGAGGTATTTGATGAACCAAAATCTTATAGAAGTTTCTATAGAAGAGAAGAGGAGGTGTCTTTCTATATGTGTGAGAGAGGTCCCACTCAGAAATTTCATAAAAGAATACAAAATGATAAAGTAATTAATAATAAAAATGAGTCCAAATGGAAATAGTTTTTAATCTTATATATAATATAATTTAAATATTTCTATAAATTTTGATTTATGTACTTTTAATTGAAAAAAACCCCCATATTTTTTTTCAAACCCGGAAGACATGTTTTTACATAAGCCATGGTAATTAATGTTTTCTATTGAAAGGTTCATAATGTTTTTTATGAGATAAAAAATGTATACTAAAAATAAATGGGTTAAAATTTTAGACTATGAGTCATCCAAAAATTATACTTTCATGATTTTTTGGACTTTTAAATAATTTAGTAAGTTATCATTTTAACCAAAATATCATTAATGTCATTTCCAAACAATTAATTCAATTTGATTTTTTATAAAATAATATAATAAATAATTTATAATATGGTCTAATAAAACATTAATAATAAGTAATTAATAAATAAAATAATATTTTGGAATAATTACTCATTCCAAATTCATTACTTCCAATGTTTTTGAAATTATTTACATTGAGGTTTCCCCTGTCTGCATATGCATTGTGTCAGTAATGTATCAGAATTTATGTTAACTATATAATAATTAAAAAAAATTATCATGATAAAGAGAATTTCATTATTGTACAAATAATATTAATAATCATCCTCCACTTATTTTAATCTATGGGTGAAAATATATGTTTTATTTGAAGGAAAGAGTGTAACATTTTGTCATTTTTCATGTCATAAATTGTTATATACGTCATTATTGGGGAATGGTTTCCCATAAATAATTGAATACTCATAATATGGTGATAAGAATATAAAAAATTACCCAATATAGATTTATCATGGGAAATTTTGGAATAGGAACTTTTTTTAAACTATGATAACATGATTTACCATTTTAACATAATGATAAATCGTTAATTTTTTTAAAATTCATTATTGCCAAAATTAACATTAAATTATTAAATAATATTAATAATTATAATTCCAAATATTTATCACTTTTTTTAAAATTAAATTCCCAAAATTGTTATAATTTAATATGAAAGAAAACTGTTAAAATGTGTCAAAAAATGATTTTTCAAAAACTGTATTTTTCAAGTATATGATTATCTTACATAATCTGAATGATTAGTGATAATAATTATAAGAATTTAATTTAAAAAATGTCGCTATATAATATTTAAATTAAAATTTAATGATACATAATTATGGGTTATTTTCATTAATTTAAAAGGATAAACATTATACACATAATAACAATTTATAGAAAAACGTCTATTGGGCCTTAAAAGAAAACTATACCAAAATAATAAAAATTACTAAATCAAATGAAATTAATGTTATTATTAAAAATAAAATGGTTCAAAATTAATTTTTATAAATAAATAAAATATAATTATATATTTAAATTAATTTATCTAATAAAAAATTATAATATTGGAAAAAAAAATTCATTATTCACTAAACACCATACTCTTTAGAAAAACCAAAATATTAAAACATAATGTAATATGGGTTTGTTTATTTGAAAATATTAATTCCAAATTTTCAAATAAATTTTCTAAATCATCCATAAATATTTCATAAAAATTCCTCACAGAAATCAATAAAAATAATTTTAATGAAAATACATTTTTTGGAGATTAAAAGTTCACTACCAAACATTTATTTATTTATTCAATAAGAATTTTGCAACATATTTATATTAATTAGGACATTTAGATATATCTAATATATTAGTTAAAATTATTTATACCCATTCATTTAATGGCTAGGGTATGAATTCCATATTCAAATAAGAATATGTCATGAGTTTTGAAGACATGGTGTTGGGTGTCATATAAAATTTCAGAAATAAAGTTCTTCTATTAAAATATTGAGGTGTTAAATTTTTCTAAAATTAAAAAAATTTCAACATCTTAAATTTGAAAAAAATATCTATAGTTAATTTATTCTTATATGAAAATAACTTTATTAATATACCATATTCTATAATGGGTTAATTAAAATTCCTATTCCTAATAGGGAAAGCACATTTTAATGGTCTTCTAGAATAAAAAATAACTAGGTTTTGAAGTATTATAAAATTTATGATCATTGGAAATATATAAGTGTAATAAAATATAATTTCCCAAATAAAGATGGAGAGTAACATAAAACGTTGACCCGAAGAAAGTAATCAATCTTGAGAAAGTTAACAACCACAAAACTGAAAATCAATTAGCGGTGACAAGACCATCAATTAATCAATATATATCGAAATAATTTACCTTTTTCATCAATATTGTTTTAATATTGCTTATTAACTCAAATAAAATATATAATAATAATGTAAGTAACTATAATTACTTGATATAGTTTTATTTCATATGAATAATTACTTCTTTTGGTTGTGCTTTGGAAATTGTTTTCTTCATTTCTTACTATAGAGAATGACATTATAATATATTTTTTATGCCTGAGGCACAAAAATAAAATAATAACCGATCATAAGATATATAAAACAATAATAATATTTTCCACCAATCATTAAATATTAAAAAAACATTTACTGTTACCAAAAGGTAAGATAATAAAAAAATATTTGAATATTAATATGAATAAACAATATATTTTACATCAAAATTCACACCAAAAAATCAGTATATATTATTTGAAAAATAAATTTCCCTACATATCAAATAAAAACATCGTATAAATTTTTTTTTGTGATCTTCTCATGAAATTTTTTGCATTAAATAATTTTTTATTCCCAAGGATTACATATACTTAAATCCGATTAATCATGTCCAAAAATATCCTCAGTTACCACAATATCCAAAAAAATTGAATAATATTTGTGTATATAATATATCTCATAAAGTAAACATAACATCTATAAAAAAATTGTTTAATAAATAACTTTGTAATAATAACCAGGACATCACATAGGTTAGTGGTTAGTGATTACCCTTGTCTCCCTTTGATTGTGGGCTCAACACTCGTGACAATTATGAATATTAAATGTTATCTCCTAACTCGAGTCTTTCAATTTTTAGAAAATAATATTAATATAAATCATATAATATTCTCAAAAATGTGGCAAAAACCCACAAAATAGCATTAATCATCAAATATTTTTTAACTACAAATGATTTATATACAAATTAGTTTTTTACTTAAAATTAGTTAATATAAATTTATTATCAATACATTAACAATAATGATAAAATTATACAGAAAGGTTATAAATAATATTAAACTAATTTCCAAAAAAGTATAAAATAATTTTTAATTAAATATCTATAACAAAAACTAACCTAAGGGCTATATTATTTTAAATATCACCCAACAATATCTATAATCAACTTAAAATAAAATTACATAAAACCAAAAAATAGGTATTTATTTTTTTAAATGTACTATTGATCATATAATAAAAAATTCATGATGATTAAGTTTGATCCCATATATATATGGAATATCATAGGATTCCATATTTTATACTATCTAATTCATTATTATAATTAATAAGGAAAATGTGAATTATCCCAATCATATCTATCATAAGTTTCAAAGAAGGAGAATAGTGATTGATTTGTAATTGTACATCAGAATTATAGTTCATATATACTCAACCAACTCTTATTGAGGGAATTACCTCTTGATTGATGTTTTTCAAAACCACTTCCAAATTTAGTATCCAAATATGGATGTATCTGTTTCAAAAACAACATAATCTCATCCTAAAAAAACTTTAGGATATTATCATATACATAAACTTTTACAAAGGGGTTTTTAAAAATTTTCTAGAATATTATGACATGAAAAATGACTATACTTGTATCTAATACAAAATATATATACCCTACTTAGTGGGATCATAAATGTCAATTAGATCATAAAATATTTTAGGAAATCAAATGGAATACATAAAAGAAATGGGTGAGAAGCAAATCTAATATGGGGAATAAAAATGATAAGGAAATATATCATGTGATTCAAAGGTATATTACGATATAATAAAATAATATTTTTATGAGTAATCACATGGAATAATAACACAAAGAACATGGTATCATAAGATCATAAAAACCAATGAGATATGTAAATAATAAATACCATGAAACAAAGATGAGTCAAGGTTTAATTCAATGAAATGATAACATTGTAGGAAATGTCCCATTATGGATTAGGTTTACTCAGTGATCCCTTACATAGCGTCTCATGAGATCAAAAGAACTACAAAATGAATTGGACCACTATTTGGGAGCACACATCATAACATGTACATGATTATTTCTTCAACTAAAATAAAATAAATCACATGGTATAAACATAATAATTACATTTCAAATGAAATGGGTTACATAATCTGGAATATTTCACAATTAAATAATATCTCTTAAAAACAATTTGATAAATAAACATTATATAGTACTACCTAAGAAAAGGATGATATATTGAGTTTGTTATATATGTAAGATACATATATACAAACTTTTTCAGCAATTAATAACATCCAATGTTGTGGTCAATGATAAAAATATTTTAAAATAGACCACAAGAAATATATCATGTGGAAAATAAATTTTTCACATAGAAGTCACTTCTTAAAAATATATGAATTTACCAAATAATAAACAAACAATTTTCCCTTAAAAGAAAAATTTATTAATTTTATGTAATATTCATTGTTTTTAATGGTCATGACATTCACAAATTCCATTCAAGCAGTATAAGTTTCAATAAAATATCCCAATATCATATCTGTAATAATAAAATAATAAAGTAACTTGTTTGGTAAATAATATAAATATTAATCTTAAAACATTTTCATAAAAATTTAGTCATAAATAATAACATATCTAATTAATCATTGTAGAATAGTAATAACATTATTTAATTATTATATGTAATATATAATCATCGAAGATAAATATTCAATATCTAAAAGAAGATACATGATTGGTATTACTTATAAAAAAATTCTTGATTATACATTATTCAATAAGGGAGTAAATGGAATCAAACTTATAAAAAAAATTCATGAACTGATGAGAATAAAATATATGTGGTCAAATAATATAATATTATACAATTTCCCAGAATGGTACCCAAATTATAATCAATCATGAAAATAAATTATTTTTTAACATAAAATCCTTACCACTTTGGTAACATTCATATAAAATTCACTGTTATGAATTCAAATGAATCCCAAATTACAATACCATAATTTATGAAGGATTCCTAATTTAATAATTAAAATTGAAACAATATATACTATGTCAAATTTATTAGTTTTATGCTATTAATATTTGAATAAAATTAGGAAAATTGAGATGAAATCCCATACATGATAGTACTATTGACGTTAGAATTGATCGATGAATCGATTTTTTGTTTAGTATTTTAATCCCAGAAAACAAGTGAAAATAAAACATAACGTAATAATAACTAATAATATAAATAATATATTAATAAAATGTGTAATGAAGAAGTAATATAACATAATAAGTAGAAATTGAGTTGTGATGCCCCTTACCTTGAGACTAACTCATCACACAAATACTATTTATTTATGAATAATAAAAGTATGTTAGGTATTTACATGAATAATAAAATTTTAAATGTTAATAGTTCCAATTTTATAATTATTGAAAATATTATAATTATCTACAAAATCAAATTAATTCGAATTATATTTCTTTAGAATATTCGATTCATATGTTCAAAATTAAATAGGCGAGATTACAATGGAAAATAAAAATATTATTACATAATATCTAGAATTAAAATCATGAAATAATTATCATTTTCCCACATAAATAATATTTTTAAAACTAACTATGAAACGTGGTTATGAAAAAAGGAATGCATTGCAATAATTTAGATGAAAATTCATACACACACATGAGTAACATTATCATTTTTCAATGATCAAGAAAAAAAGAAGGTAATTGTTATTTAATAATTATAGAATTATATTAAATTATTGAATAATATTTGATTCATTTATATATAATTACATGTATATATGATGTGATATAGTGACAAAAAAATAATCTCATCGCATCAAAGAGGAGGTAGTCCACACATAT
This sequence comes from Viscum album, assembly GCA_963277665.1. Classification (NCBI taxonomy): domain Eukaryota; kingdom Viridiplantae; phylum Streptophyta; class Magnoliopsida; order Santalales; family Viscaceae; genus Viscum; species Viscum album. Next base: position 1,889,923,636 of record OY728152.1, read on the forward strand.
GCACAAAGGAAGTTATCATTTTTTAGTAAATGGAAAGGTAAGAAAGTATATGACATATAAATTTTATATAATGATTAAAATGCTAGTAGTATAATATATATAAACTAAAATAACATAATATATATTTAGATGTGATGATGGAAAATGAATTACATCGGTTCACAGGGTGGTATTCTGTTATAAACATAAACGATTCATTCATTTAAAATTTGATGGGATATGATATAGATGTTGTTTATTGCATTAACATAATAAAAAAAATAATATAATAGAGAAAATAATGAAATTATATAGTCATTGTCAAATATTATTTGAAATAGGTGGAACAGGAAATAAAGAAATGCATTATTTGTAAGTATACATCCTTATTGGATAACATCGTAAGGATTACACCAATAGATTCCCTATGACGGTTTTCGGATCAAAACAAGGTCTCTATTAAATAGTTAGGGTTTTCAGGAATTTATTTACTTATGTATTTTATAGAGGAAAATGATAGTGTCGAAATGAGATCACTTGAAGTGGCCTTTTATAAGAGGTGGAGAGGAACCACTATGGCATTTCATAAAAGAATACAAAATGATAAAGTCAGTATCAAGAAGAATGATTTAAAATAGACATATATTTAAATGTATGATGGATTAGAGTTAAAATATAGTTATAAAATAGTATTTTTATCAAGTATAATTGGTAAACATAACCTTATATTTTGTTTTAACACATTGTAAATCCTTTTTTAACATTAATCACAACTTTTTTTATTACTTTAAGGCATGTTAATTTACATAGAAGATATCAATAAGATAATAAATAATGGTGGGATGAAATTTTAAACTATATATCACACTAATTTCTATTTTTAATTATTCAATTGTATTTTTTAATTTTAAAATAAAATATTCTTTAATTTAAAATATCATTCATGTCATTTTCAAAATTTATTATTTAAATCAAATTTGAAGATATGAATATAGAAATGAATTTAATATATATTCCATTTTAACTTCACTAATAGATATTTATTTCCTAGAACAATTAATTTTTAATCTTATATAATACAAAATATTATAATTAAAAAAAAATTCTATTTATTTTCATGAGTTTTCCACAGTTTTCGAAATGGTTATGTTAAAATTGTATAATTATTTAATATAACTATGTAATGACTAAAAAATGAAACTAAATTTTCATCATGTTATTAATTTCATTATACTCCAAATAAAATTTATTATTTATTCACCACTTATTTCTTCACCATTTGAACATATAAATGATACTTAATAGAAATAATGACATTTTATGTTTTTCTTTACATAAATTAATATATAGTTCACTTTCAGGGAAAATTGTACCATTATTAAATTAAACCATTATAATATGGTTATATGGTTAGAAATACAGTATTTCATAAATAATTAAGATTCTCTTCTAGCCTTATTATAATTCCCCAGCCTTAAACCTTACTTAATCTTGAGTTATTACAAGATTACACAATGAGGATCTTTTCGGGTTTAGAGTTTTAGAGAATTAGATCCTAAAACTTGCATTACATTCCACGTAAAAACAATGTGGTTATATAAAGATAGTATTCTTCTTTCCCATCAATGGAAACATATTTAAAATAAAACATGGATTCTTTCTTGACACTTCCTTGACACTATCATCATTTCATGTACCATTCCCTTGGCCTGTGAAAAACATTTAACAAAAACTTGGGATGGGCATAAAAAGCTTAGTTAGGGATATAAAAATATGGAAAGGAAACATTGGTACATATATACATAAGAATGAAATCATACTTTACCCATAAAACTGAAGCACTTTAACATACCTCATCAAATCATGAATAAATCATAGAAATCATAAGACATAAAGGTAACTTGAGGCATTCATAACATTCTTACGTAGGGAGTAACCCTCTTGGTTACGTTTGGATTACCCATCACTGTATATTCCCTAAATCTCTTCGGAGAAACCTTAATGTTTCACTCCTTCGCATTACCCAATGCATTGGAGAGCTATATCGGGCTCACCCGCCCTTAGTTTATCACGGAACGACCCGTCTTCATAATAATTCCCAAGAACCTCAACATAATCGTATCACATAAAACATGCCTAAAGGAAACATAACATTTCCACCTTTCAATCAAAAGATATCAATACAACACATTGATATAAAAACATTAGGAAAACAATTTTCAATACCAAAATAAAAGAAAATTAAAACATGGTATTTATTTTTCTTTTAAAAAGATGATATGGCTTGTAGAGGAAGCCGAAACTCAAATAACGATCACGGTGGCGGAGAAGTCATTGTCGCCGCATACGTATGACAAATACATTCCCTTTTGTCGTTTAGTAAACGCTTTGTATAAAAAAGATTCTTTTTGAATAAACGTAAAAGTCAAAGGGGTTTATACACCCTATAAAAGATGGTTGTGTATAAAACAAAATAAGACTCAATGAAAGGAGATTGAGACGAAGTCTAATACCTCGGGTCTGACCTGACTCGATCGTTCTTTAATGTCCTGAATAATAAACTTCAGTTAATTTCTACTTGTTTAAGATCCTTTTTCAAGTTCATTATTCCTTTTATATCACTTATTTCCATGTCAGGAACATTATGTAATTATTTAAGTTAATAACAGTCATTTTAACGATCATTGGTACTTGAGTCAAAAAAGCCCTTTATAATTACATGTTGTTTATGTATCCATTATATCCAGAATTATAATCATGATGTACATCTCATATATATCTATTATATACATGAATTTATAATATTACATAATTATTTAGAGGTAAAAATGAAATGCACCGTTCATGGAGACGGTAAGCCGTACGTATGCATGAACGCTACTTTCATTTCTATTTCATATTTTATAGAATGGACTCATAATGATATAAAGGTATATTATAATTACAGTATAATATCATATATAATATCATAGATCCATCCTTTATACGTCCCACATATGGTATTTAACGAATCAACTCACTTTGAGGGGGTGGTAGTCCGCACTTCCATAAATGAAGATATCGTGTTTGCCCATAATGGAAACCATAAAGGTATACCCAAAATGAAAAATAGATAAGCTTAAGGAAAACATAAAAATATTATATATCATATATAAATATAATGACATCTTAATGGCCACCTTTGAAAGTGTTAAAAGAATGTAGAACAATCATCGTTTTGGGAGGCATAAATTCACCATCCACAGAAACAGTATGTTCGTTAACCATTAGATGTAGGTGTGTGTAAGTGTAGCTCGAATCCTTATTATAACAACATCCTAGTATGTTGAGGATACTGGAGTTGTTACAAAAGAAAAGAATAAAAAGAGTTTAGGGGGTTGTAGAAGCAAAATAAAACAAAAGGACTCAACAGAAGACATTACCTTAAAATCGGGTACCTCCCTTTGGTTTGAGATCAAAGGAATCTTTGGGAAGACTTCTACCCAAAGTGAGGCTTCAATGAGTAATAGAGGGAAGTGGAGAGAGAAAATTTTCAGGGGTTGGCCGAGCCAAAGGCTTTGGAAGTGTGGGTAAGGAGGTAGAGGTGGAGGCCTTTTATAAGAGGAGAGGAGGGGAACTCTTGTAAAGTTACAAAATGTTACTTTATTTTCAAAAGAGTTTCGGATTTTAAACGTCACACATTGATATATTTCTAGGATAAGGTGATAAGGGCTCGAAATCCACTCATCCAATTGGTTTTGGCCATTTTTAGGTCTTATATTTTACATTATCTTTCCATTTTATTTAAATCGTCAAATAATGAGGTCATCACTGCATCATTATGATGTCATAAATGATTTAATTTATTTAATGACTAAAAATTATAAAAAAAATACTATGATGTAGGAAATATTATTAGCTAGCCATTTAATATTTATAATAAAAAATATGACTTGTATAACCCCATGTACAAATTGTTTTAGTAAAATAACTCATGTTTGTGTCATTTTTACTTTGACATTAAATAAAAAGTTATTTATGTCATTTCCCAACCAAAGTGGCTCCATGGGGTCCCCAAGTTGACCCATGGATTGTCTTGGTCGGCCATGACACATCCAATGAGGGTAGGACATGTGTCAAGCTCATCTCATATTATTAAAACATTATTTTTAGTTTAAACTACTCTAATTACCTTTAATCGCGATTAAAAACGTAATAAGTTACTATTCACCAAAAAATTATTATAATCTCATTGAACCACATTTTACTTCTTAATGACAACCATGTATGTCTGATTTTTGAAATTCAAAACACAAATATGGAAAAATTTCATTTAAACGAAAAATCAGTTTTTATAAGTACCACTTAGTGGTTTCACAATTCATCAAAAATTGAAGTTTTTCAGAAAATTAACAAAAATTCACCCTAATCAATATTTGATACTCCGAATTCAAAAATGATGTCTATTTTAAAAAATTTAAATCATATAAGTTACATTAATTAATTTAATAAATAATTCCCATTGTCATGACAAATAGCGTGTTTTTATGAAACAATAAGTATCAAAAGATTGACACTAGTTTAAGTCCAATTTCAAAGTGAAATTGATTCCAACGACCACCATTGGATAAAATGGTAAAAATATAGTCTAATTTCACTTCAAAAACAATTCAAAAGAGAATATAATAATATAAATAAATTATATTACAAAGAGTTTTTGATGTAAAATGTAGTATTTTTCACTATTCATTAAAAAATGAACATTGTCAGAAAAATACCAAAAAATTCACACAAAGTAAATTTTGATGTCCCAATCATAAAGAATAAGTTTAGTTTGACAAACATAGCTTATAAAATTGTCAAAATATAGATTTAAAAATTGTTTTCCATCAAAAGACAGTAAAACAATCTTTAAAAAAATATTAGTGTATTCCATGCTTAAGATTATATTTATTTTCATTTTAAGCTTCTAAAACACTATCTAATTCATTAATAGACATATATAAAAATATCTATTATTAATTACTTACTTGGTATGTTACATCCTTCCCCCCTTTAAAAAAATTGTGTCCCCGCAATTTATTTACTTATCGAATAAATGGGGCTACATATCCCTCATTGAATTTTCAAATTCCCATGTTGCCTCTTCCATCATGTGGTTTTTTCACAAAACATTTACCTGATTAATCACCTTATTCCGTTACACTTTCTCCCTGTGGTCAAGAATCTGGACCAGTTGTTCCTCATAAGATATGTTCTCTTCCAGCTGAACTACCCTTAGACTCAAAACATGAGATGGATCTGGCATATACTTTCTCAACATCGAAACGGGAAAAACATTGTGTACCTGAGATAAACTCGAAGGTAAAGCCACTTAGTAAGAAACTGATCCGACTCTCTCCATAATTTCATATGGTCCAATAAACCTTGGACTCAGCTTTCCTTTCTTACCAAATCTCATCAAACTTTTCCAAGTTGAAACTTTGAGAAAAACATGATCACCTACCTCGAATGATAGATCCTTCCTCTGGTTATCCGCATAACTCTTCTGCCTGCTCTGAGCTGCTCTCATGTGCTTCTGAATCAGCTGAACTTGTTCTGCCATCTCTTCTACCAATTATGGTCCCATCAACTTCCTTTCACACACTTCATCCCAGAAAGCTGGAGTTCGACACTACTTCCCATATAATGCCTGAAATGGTGCCATCTGTATACTGGAATGAAAACTATTATTATATGAAAATTCAACCAAAGAAAAATGTTGGTCCAAACTTCCCTGATAATCCATCGAACAACCTCGTAGTATATCCTCCATGGTCTGAATTGTTCGTTCTGACTGCCTATCTGATTGAGGATGAAAAGCTGTACTAAAATTTAATTCAGTACCCAACGACTTTTGAAGGCCTTTCCAAAAGTTATAAGAGAACCTAGGCTCATGATCAGATTCAATGGAGAGAGGAACTCCATGTAACCAAACTATCTCTTTAAGATACAAACGGGAAAGTTGATCTAGGGAAAAAGTATCTCGTATAGCAAGGAAATGTGCAGACTTGGTCAAGCGATCAACAATAACCCAGATTGCATTATTACCTCGATATGTCTTCGGTAATCCCACAACAAAGTCCATGGATATATTCTCCCATTTCCACTCTGGCACTTATAGAGGCTGAAGCATCCATTTCGGTAACTTCCGCTCTGCTTTAACCTGTTGACAAGTCAAACACTTCACAGTAAAGTCAGCAATATCTCTTTTCATTCCATCACACCAGTAATACTCCTGCAGATCTCTGTACATCTTAGTACTGCCTGGATGAACTGAAAACGGAGAACTATGATCTTCAAATAACAACTCTCTCTTCAACTGTGAATCACAAGGCACACAAAATCTCTTCCCAAATCACAAAACACAATCATTATCAATGTTGAATTCACGCAACTTACCTTTCTGAACTAGCTCTACCTTTTTCGGCAACTCACTGTCTTGCTTCTGTGCTTGCTTGATTCTATCTGATAGAGATGATCTCACTGATACCTGAAACAAAACAGAAGAACGTCCTGCACCAACAACTTCTATGCCAATGTTCATAAAATCCTTAACCAAAGGATCACATTCCAACCACAACATTTCTAATGAAGCATTACTTTTTCGACTCAAAGCATCAACCACTTTATTTGCTTTTCCTGGATGGTAATGAATTGTATAGTCATAATCCTTGATTAATTCCATCCATCTCCTCTGTCTCATGATTAACGCTTTCTGAGTGAATATATACTTTAAACATTTGTGATCAGTATATATTTCACACTTTACTCTATACAAATGATGCCTCCAAATTTTTAAAGAAAAAACAACAGCAGCTAATTCCAAATCATGTGTAGGGTAATTTACCTCATGAGTTTTCAACTGTCGTGAAGCATAAGCAATTACCTGATCATTCTGCATTAGGACGCAACCAAGTCCTTTCAATGAAGAATCACTGTATATAACAAACTCACCATTCTTGGAAGGTAGTGCCAAAACTGGAGCATTCACCAATTTTCTTTTCAGTTCCTGAAAACAATCATCACATTATTTTGTCCAGATAAACTTAACACCCTTCCGAGTTAGCTTAGTCATTGGACTAGATAACCATGAAAAATTTCTAACAAACCTTTGGTAATAGACTTCCAAACCAAGGAAACTATGAATCTCTGTTACATTTTTGGGTCTTGTCCATTCTTCAACAAACTTTGTTTTTGCAGGATCAACAGTTATCCCATCTTTAGAAACAATATGACCAAGGAAAGAAATTTGTTGCAACCAAAACTCACACTTGCTGAATTTACCATACAATTTCTTTTCTTTAAAGGTTTGCAAAATGACCCTTAAATGTCTTTCATGTTCTTCTTTACTTTTAGAAAACACCCAAATATCATCAATGAAAACCACCACAAACTTATCCAAGAACTCAGGAAAAATTATATTCATTATGTCCATGAATATAGCAGGTGCATTGGTTAGCCCAAAAGGCATTAGTAAAAATTCATAATGGCCATATCTCGTACAGAACATGGTCTTCAGAATATCTTCCTCCTTTACCTTCAGCTGATGGTACCCCGATCTCAATTCAATCTTTGAAAAAAACTGAGCTCCCTGGAGATGATCAAACAAATCATCGATATGAGGCCAATGATATTTGTTCTTAACAGTGATATTATTCAAGGCCCTATATTCAATGCAAAGTCTCATAGAACCATCTTTCTTTTTAACAAATAAAACAGGAGTACCCCAAGGTAATGTGCTAGGTCGAATGAAACCTTTCTCTAATAAATCTTGCAATTGCTCCTTCAACTCTAAATGTTCAATTTGAGCCATTCGATAAGGGGGTTTTGAAATTGGATTAGCATCAGGAACTAAGTCAACAGTAAACTCAACTTCTCGATCTCGTATTATTCCAGGTAACTCATCAGGAAAAACATCAGGATACTCATTTACCACTGGCACATCATTAATCTGAACAGTTCCTTTATTTTCAACAATGTGTGCAAAGTAACATTCATTTCCCGCTTTTACAAGTTTCTTGGCCTCTTGATAAGTTATCAACAGTAAGGGTTCATTCTTGTACAAAAACTGACAGTCTTTATGAAAAGAAACTTCTTTCTCTCTACAGTCAATCTTAGCATGGTAAATAGAGAGCCAATCTATACCCATGATAACATCAAACTCTGCTAGATGTAGAACAATAAGGTTTGCAAGTAGGTTCTTTCCACAGATAATGATAGGAAGATTTTTATATATTCTTTTTGCCTCAACATGTCCCCCAGGTGTTTTTACCAAAAGTTCAGGAGTCATTTCTTGAGGTGGAATTCCCATTTTACTAGAAAAGGTTTCAGAGATGAAAGAATGTGTAGACCCCGAATCAAACAACACACTGGCATAATCTGAAAAAACAATCAAAGTACCTGATACAACTTCATTTGATGCCCGACATCTGCTGAAGTAGTTGCAAAGGATTTCACCACCCCTTTCTGCTTGTAGTCTAACTGCTTCCCATCACCCAATCTTTTTGTCGGACACTCATTTTCATAGTGACCCATCTCATTGCACCTATAACATTTCACTAACTGTAAATCAAATTTGGTCTTACCTTCACCTTGATCCTTTTCAGTGCAATCACGAGCCTTATGTCCCATCTTACCACATCGGTAGCACTTTCCAGAATTCAGAAGACATTCCCCAGCATGCCTTTTTCCACATTTATCACAAACTAGAAACTTAGTTTTATTACCATCGGACTTTTTTGAAGAATTCTTACCTTTCTCCTGACACATCGGTCTCTTCTTCTATTTGTTGTTATAGAACACTTGATCATCGGGAAACTCCATTTCCACCTTCTCAGCACATCGAACAAGCTTTTCATAACTTTTAAACTCACGAGAAGATAATGACCTTCGATATTTTGGCTTTAATACTGAGTAAAAATGATTGATTTTACTATCAAGGACTCGGATAAAATTTGGAGCACACCTTGCCAATCGAGTGAATCTTTCTTTATAGGTAGCCACTGAGTCTTCCTCTTGCCTCAATTCCAAGAATTTATTTTCCATCCTATGTTGAACAGCTTTAGGAAAATACTTCTCAAGAAACATACCTTTGAATTCATCCCAGTCGAGAGCATCAATCTCATCAGCGTCCCTGATATTTTTAACCATCGACCACCACTGATCTGCCTCACCCTCCAAACGGTAAATAGCAAGACTAACCTTATGATTGTCTGAACACCCCATGACATCAAAAATCTTCTCCAGTGCATTAATCCACCTTTCAGCTAACACAGGGTCATATGATCCTCTGAATGATGGGGGATGTTGCCTCATGAAATGTTCCACCACTGACATGTTCCTCTACGGTTGATCTGGATAATCACATGCATGGATACCACCACCATTTATAGCCTGAGTCAATTGTTCCATCACTGCAAAAAACTGTTCAGTTCCAATTCCAACCATCTCGGGATGCTGATTTGGAAGGTTATTTCCTTCTATATGCCTTCCTAGCACTGCTTCCCTGTTTCCTCTGCGGAAAACCATTCTGAACAAACATGTCTTAGATGAAGCAACATGGTAATCTTCAAATGCTATATCACTTCAATTTGACCATAAAAAAATATTTTTGGATAATCATTTAATATAATTCTAACTCCTAATGTTATCTAAACCGACCTCTGATACCAACTATAAGGCCCCAACCTTAAACCATACTTAATCTTGAGTTATTACAAGATTACACATCGAGGATCTTTTCGGGTTTAGAGTTTTAGAGAATAAGATCCTAAAAATTTCATTACATTCCATGTAAAAACAAAGTGGTTACATAAAGATAGTATTCTTCTTTCCCATCAATGGAAAAATATTTAAAATAAAACATGGATTCTTTCTTGACACTTCCTTGAAACTATCATCATTTCATGTACCATTCCCTTGACCTGTGAAAAACATTTAAAAAAACATGGGATGTGCATAACAATCTTAGTTAGGGATATAAAAATATGGAAAGGAAACATGGGTACATATATACATATGAATGAAATCATACTTTACCCATAAAACATAATCACTTTAACATACCTCATCAAATCATGAATAAATCATAGAAATCATAAGACATAAAGGTAACTTGAGGCATTCATAACATTCTTATGTAGGGAGTAACCCACTTGGTTACGTTTGGAATACCCATCACAGTATATTACCTAAATCTCTTCAGAGAAACCTTAACGTTTCACTCCATCACATTACCCAATGCATTGGAGAGCTATATTGGGCTCACCCGCCCTTAGTTTATCACAGAACCACCCGTCTTCATAATAATGCCCAAGAACCTCAACATTATCGTATCACATAAAACATGCATAAAGGAAACATAACATTTCCACCTTTCAATCACAAGATATCAATACAACACATTGATATAAAAAAATTATGAAAACAATTTTCAATACCCAAAAAAAAGAAAATTAAAACAGGATATTTATTTTTCTTTTAAAAAGAAGGTATGACTTGTAGAGGAAGCCGAAACTCAAAAAACGGTCACGGTGGCGGAGAAGTCATTGTCACCGCATACGTACGACAAAAACATTCCCTTTTGACGTATAGTAAACGCTTCATATAAAAAAATTCCTTTTGAATACTTGTAAAAGACAAAGGGGTTTATACACCATATAAAAGAAGGTTTTTTTATAAAACAAAATATGCCTCAATGAAAAGAGATCGAGACGATGTCTCATACCTCGGGTCCGACTTGACTCGACCGTTCTTTAATGTCCTGAATAATAAACTTGAGTTAATTTCTACTTGTTTAAGAAACTTTTTCAATTTCATTATTCCTTTTATATCACTTATTGCCATGTCATGAACACTATGTAATTATTTAAGTTAATAACGGTCGTTTTAACGATCATTGGTACTTGAGTCAAAAATAATCCCTTTATAACTACATGTTGTTCATGTATCCATTATATCTAGAATTATAATAATGATGTATATATCGTATATATCCAGTATATACATGCATTTATAATATTACATAATCATTTAGAGGTAAAAATGAAATGCACCGTTCATGGAGACGGTAAGCCGTACGTACGCATGAACGCTACTTTCATTTCTATTTCGTATTTTATAGAATGGAATCATAATGATATAAAGGTATATTATAATTCCAGTATAATATCATATATAATATCATAGTTCCATTCTTTATACGTCCCATATATGGTATTTAACTAATCAACTCACTTTGAGGGGGCGGTAGTCCGCACTTCCTTAAATGAAGATATCGCGTTTACCCATATTGGAAACCATAAAGGTATAACCAAAATGAAAAATACATAATCTTATGGAAAACATAAACATATTATATATCATATATAAATATAGTGACATCTTAATGGCCACCTTTGAAGGTGTTAAAATAATGTTGAACAATCATTATTTCGGGAGGCATAAATTCGCCATCCACGGAAACAGTATGTTCGTTAACCATTAGATGTAAGTGTGTGTATGTGTAGATGGAATCCATATTATAACAACATACTAGTATATTGAGGATACTGTATTTTTTACAAAAGAAAATAATAAAAATATTTTAGGGGGTTGGAGAAGCAAAATAAAACAAAAGGACTCAAAAGAAGACATTACCTTAAAATCGGGTAACTCCCGTTGGTTTGAGCTCAATGGCTTCCTTGGGAAGACTTCTGCCCAAAGTGAGGCTTCAAGGAGTAAGAGAGGGAAGTAGAGAGACAAAATGGGCAGGGTTTGGCCGAGACAAAGGCTTTGGCAGTGTGGGTAAGGTGGTAGAGGTGGGGGCCTTTTATAAGAGGAGAGGAAGGGAACTCTTGTAAAGTTACAAAATGTAACTTTATTTTCAAAAGAGTTTCGGATTTTAAAGGTCACACATTGATATAATTCGAGGATAAGGTGATAAGGGTTCGAAATCCACTCATCAAATTGGTTTTGGCCATGTGTAGGTCTTAGAGTTTACATTATCTTTCCATTTTATTTAAATTGTCAAATAATGAGGTCATCACTGCATCATTATGATGTAATAAATAATTTAATTTATTTAATGTCTACAAATTATAAAAAAAATAATATGTTGTAGGAAATAGATTTATCTTTCCAATTACTATTTATAATAAAAAATCTGACTTTTATAACCTCATGTAAATTTTATTTCAGTAAAATAACTCATGTTTGTGTCATTTTTACTTTAACATTAAATAAAAAGTTATTTATGTCATTTACCAACCATGGTGGATCCATGGGGTCCCCAAGTTAACCCATTGATTGTCTTGGTCGGACATGACACATCCAATTAGGGTATGACATGTGTCAAGCTCATCTCATATTATTAAAACATTATTTTTACCTTAAACTACACTAATTACCTCTAATCGCGATTAAAAACTTAATATGTTACTATTCGCCAAAAAATTATTATAATCTCATTGAACCACATTTTACTTCTTAATGACAACCATGTATTTCGTATTTTTGAAATTCAAAACACAAAGATGGAAAAATTTCATTTAAATGAAACATCCGTTTTTATAAGTACCACTTAGTGGTTTCACTATTCATCAAAAATTGAAGTTTTTCAGAAAATTACCAACAATTCATCTTAAGCTATATTTGACAATCTGAATTCAAAAAGGATGTCTACTTTACAAAATTCAAATCATATAAGTTAAATTAATTAATTTAATAAATAATTCCCACTGTCATGACAAATAGCGTGTTTTTATGAAACAATAAGTATCAAAAGATTGACACTAGTTTAAGTCCAATTTCAAAGTGAAATTGATTCCAACGACCACCATTGGATAAAATGGTAAAAATATATTATAATTTCACTTCAAAACCAAATCAAAAGATAATCTAATCATATAAATAAATTAGATTAAAACGAGGTTTTGATGTAAAATGCAATATTTTTCACGATTCATTAAAAAATGAACATTGTCAGAAAAATACCAAAAATTCACACAAAGTAAATTTTGATGTCTCAATCGTAAAGAATAAGTTTATTTTGACAAACATAGCTTATAAAATTGTCAAAAGATAGATTTAAAAATGGTTTGCCATCAAAAGGTAGTAAAACAATCTTTTAAAAAATATTAGTGTATTCCATGCTTAAGATTGTATTTATTTTCATTTTAAGCCTCTAAAACACTATCTAATAAATTAATAGACATAGATAAAAATATCTATTATTCATTACTTACTTGGGATGTTGCACTTATCACATAGTATTATCCTAGGTTAACCTAATTTAAATTTTTTCAATTACGACAAATAATTAATAAATTTACAATTCATTATGAAAAAAAGTAATATCAAATTATTAAATAATATTTTTTTAATTAAATTTTTAATTCATTTTATGAATCTTCATTCATTTAAGTTTCAAGTTATTAATTAAATATGAACCCGCCAACGGGTCGAAAAGTAGTTTTTCTAAAAATGTATTTTCCAAGTATTATATGATATTATACTAAATATATAAATACTATTCATCATTATATGAATTGAAAATCATAAATATAGATATATAATCAATAAATTTCATTTAAATACTTCTTATGTTTGAGAATTTAATTTACTAATACGGTAAAACATTATTAAAATTTTAATAGTTTTAAGAAAAAGGTGTTTTGAGCCAAACAAGAATATTATAAAAAAATCATGAAAATTAATGACTATTATGATATAAATTAAATAATTATAAACTTAATTTCTCATATTAAAGACGTATAAGAAACCCAAAATAATATTTCACTTTTAAATTAAATGATTTAATGGTATAAATAACACTATGTGAAGAATCTATAATTTTAACAAATCACTAAACTCTTTTTTTTTCAGAAAATTCTCAATATATCACTATAAGAATAGTTAAATATGTTGTTTTTAGAAACAAAATAAATTTTATCAAATTATAATTTCTAAAATTTCATAAAAATAATTATAATATTTTCTAAAAAAATAAATATTTTTTTGAAAAATTCTTATTTATAAAGAATACAACGAATTTAAGAAAAATATGAGTAATTATTTTATACATATTTAAAAATAAATTTATATTGAGTATAGTATTTATATATAATTGATAAAGTATTCATCATTGTTCATACATACCTATTTAATGGTTAGTTTGTCACATTCATATATAAATAATAATATTTCATATTTCAATTAGGCTTAGTGTTGTGTCTCATATACCGTATTGAATATAAAGATGTTCTTTTTAAATATTATAGTAGTACATAGTCATAGCCTTTCATATAGTTTTTTGGCATGTGTAAAACAAAATAGTGTTCTAAAATATTCAGTAAGGGAAAACTTATCAATGAGTCATAAAGTGTAAGACGACATGCATGTGAGATAACATGAGAATGAGAGAAATATTTGATTATAATAACCATTTAATCCTGATATATAATCATATGTAATGATATAACATAATTAAAAAAGGAATGATATCATTATATCATAAAAGTACCACCATTGGTGCATTAAACCCGAACCATTGATTAGGAACACAAACACAAAATGTTTCATAAAAATAATATTAAAAATCATTAAAATGTTTTTTAATCCCTCTATAACTATTTCCATGAATAAATTTGAGCACATATCAACAATATAAATACACCATGTTATGAAAATAACAACAATTCCCTTTAATCAAATTTTTTATATAACAATAATTCCTATACATAAACATCAATATCACATGGGGTATAGAACATTAACCAATGGAATAGAAGTGTATATAACACCCTTACATCACATATTGATAAACTATACTTATTTAATCGACATGAACCTAAATGTAATCATTATTCTTTCTTGGAATAATTATATTACTAAAATGAAACAGATTTCTGGAAAAATTCCCCATAAGATCTTCATAACACATCATGGGAAACATGCTTGATGAAATCATCAGAGTATATTTCTAGTGAATATGAATAATAATATAAGCATATATACATTTATTTAATATAATTATATAAAAAATTAGATATATTAATTAAAAAAATATAAAATTAAATATCTTTTTTCGGCATCATTAATAAAATAATAAATTAAAAATAAAATAGAATATGATTATCATCACAATATTATTTAATCTTGGAGAGTATTCAGGATAACTTTTTTGGATAATAATTAATAGTAAACTAGAAGAAAAAAAATCGTAGAAAATTTTCTTTTTTTTACCTTTACATTGATTAAAAATGATGTGTAACGAAAATGTTAAGAGGATTCGTTTTTAATGATATTTAGAAAGAGAAATATAATTTTTAAAATTAACTAAATATTATTGCATTATAAAAAATATTATTGAGACAATATAAATAATATTGATAAGGAAGAAAAAACTGTCACGGAAAACAATTCAAAACATTAATTTAAATACTTAATATAAACATCATTCTGAATTTATAAAATAAAACCCAAAATATGAAAGGAAACAAGAAGGATTTTAATATACCATGATCATTAATATTTTTATGTTAAAACATATATATGAGGCAGTGTATACACCATATTAAAAAAAGTGCATTATATAAAACATGTCTCATTGATGTAAAATTAAGATGAAATAACAATACATATTTTCGTTATTTTCAATCAACATCAGTTGAATTGGGGAACTAAAAATTAATTTTTAATTAATTTAATTTCATGATATGTATGATAAAATACATCCAAGTATATTTTATGCACCACATAAATGAAAATGTTTTGAGTATAATGAATATTTTATTGAATGGAATACTATGTTGAGAAACTATTAACTCATGTTTCAATACACAAGGTGTATAAGCATTCCTCATAAATAAAAATATTATACGTAAAAAAAAATTAAAAACATTTTTCATCTATATTTAATTTATGTTACATTTTAGGTCATATTTAATTAATTTACTTTACAATTTTTGCCTAATCTCTCTCAACTTTTGGTTGTTCAGTTAATTATGAAAAGACTGAATTAGTATGTTGATCATAGTCAAAGGGGTTATAGATTTGTTTAATCACATCTAGAATTAATATAATTATGTTATTTATCATTATAGTAGCACAAATGATTTATAGTTTAATATATAGTTGAAAATTAATTCAAATTATGTAATGTGTCACTGCATGCTCAATTTAGGTGGTTATATTTACTATGACACTTTGTGGGTAATATTATTTATATAATAGATGATTAAACTTCCATAATTATAATTATCTTATATGAATAATATTTATTTTCTATATTTATTTTTAAACCATCCATTTATGGTAGTGATATAAAATGAAATAAATCATTCAATAGAGGATGTAATCTACACATAACATGAGATATAATTAAATTTAATATGGTCTTAAAGGAATATAGATAATGGGTATTCTTTCAAAATGATAAAATTTCAGTATATTAAAGATATTTTATTCTATTATAATATAATTTTACTAGAGTATTTGGAGGTTTTATAAAAAGAAATAAAAATGAAAGAATCCGATAACAAAATTACATCTTTCTCAGATTCTTTCTTTGGGCCTTTTTTAAGCCTTATTAGATTGGTATTGTATAGACAATATATCCTATAAATCATGTAAATTTTTTTTAAGGAGAGTTTTTTATTGATTTAATTTGATAAAGGAATGTTTAGCCATGATTATAAGTGGGTGGTGAAGGGATACATTTATATATGGGGGACGAACACTTTTAGAAATACTCAAGTAAAAAAATCATATAAGGATCACACTAATGTAATGTTTCTCCCAAATAGACACCTATGAATATAGTATAAGGGTGTTCAAAAATACAATTATCAAATAAATTGGATACCAGTTTTTGAAATATTTTAGGACTTATCTTTTAATTTAGCCACTACTAAACCATTTAAATATTTACCAATATAACAAAATTGTACTATGGAAATTTATTTTTTTGGATAAATATGAATGGAAAAATATAACCAGAATATAAATTTAGGTTTAAAATTCACAAACCATTATTGTTTTTTCAAGTTATATATGGGTTGAAATGTAATTTTAATACAAATACACTTAACATGTCAATTTTTGATAAGAAAATAATTCATTCGTGAATAATAAAAATGAATCTACACAAATATTATTTTGATTATTGATTTCTATGAAATTTTTTAGCGTATTCCTGAACAAAAAATATTTGTTAACATTAAAATCAAGAATAAATATATTGGATCATTGTGAGTACATAATCAAATTGAAATAACAGAAAGTAGTTTTTTATAACAAAATATTACCTACATTGCAAAAAACCATTCATGGGTTTCTATATTTAACATAATATTTTATATTATTTACTTGTATCGTTAAATTAATTATTGGTATATAAAAATATATCGCATATATTTAAGTTTCACCTATATAATTATGATTTCATAAAATTTATGTTATTTTTGAAGATATTATTTTCTAGTGTTCCCCTAAAAATCATCTATTTCTGAAAAATTATAAATATTATCCCCTAGGTAATTTTGATATTTTGAATAAAAAAATAATAATTATTTTATCAATATCATTTTATAAAATTTAGAAGTTTTAATTTTAATTGATAATATAAGACATAAATAATAATAATTTATTTTGAAAATGACCTTCTAAAAATTATATATTCTAAATGTTATTTCATATAAATTTGTAATTTAATGAGTTTTAATACATTAGTTCCCAAGTTAATATAGAACTCACTATCAAAATTATATTTTAAAACTAATAAATTTAATTTATTATGATATGTTAAAGATCACATTAAAAAAATTCCATGAAAAATAATAGTTTCTAACATTAAATGATATTAATCATATCCCATAACTTATTTATCTTTTAAAAATTAATTTATGTTCAATTTTTTGGAATTAGAATAAATAAAATTATTCCTCAATAATAATAATATTCATTGAATTTAAATATTTTTTTTAATAAATCAGTTTATTAAATTTTATTTACATGATATTTTACACTTATTGTAATTTTTATAGTGTCTTTTTTCATTATATTCCAACAATGTATTAATTTTTATCTTTTAATGAAATAAAATATATCATGGTTGATTCTATTATAGATTTTCATGTGATAAAATAAATTCAACATCATATATAAATATATACTATAATATGATGGTGTTACATTTCCCTTTTTAAATAAATAACTATCTCAATATTTAGATTATCACAAAACAATTAAAATATACTAGGAATTATTAATATATACATGGACCATGATGCATGATATATAAGTTTACAAAGACATTCATTTTCAAGTTATATTTTCATTATCCATTTTTACCAAATAATCAAACCAAATTGTTATAAAAATAATTGATAAAAATGTTAACATAAACATTCAAGAATAATATTTCTTATCCATTAAAATATTCATTCCTATTTTAGATCAACTAAAATTTCATTAAGTTTTATCTTATTAACAATAATAAACTAATAGTTTAAAATAACCAATAAAAAATTTTGCATGATATTTCACACTATACTCAAAAAAATATCATGGAAACATATTCCACTATAATTACAAATAACCCTTGTCATCCAAAAACATAAATATCATACCAATTTATATATAACATTATAAAACATACAATAAAAAATATACCAATAATTTCCAATAAAAGAAAAATTACATAAATCTCAAATTAATTTTCAATCCTAAAAGATATCTATTTATAAAAAATTATATACCTAAAATCAATTAACCCAGTATCCCAATTAATTACATTCACCTTTAGATAATATCAAATTACTACTATAATTACAACCTATTCTTTATGGTAGCACACCACCTAAAATATAATAAACAACTCCAAATATAACATTAATTACCTCGAAATACAGTAACAATGTACCTCAAAAGGGGTACCAATGTCTTTGAAATTATCTAAATCATGGTCAAATATCATCAAAAGCCATCCAAACATAAGAATTACAAATTTTACATCCCATTCATTATTTAAAAATTATATATCATTGATAATATTACTATCATATTAACCCAATTATTTAGTATATTTATTTATGAGATACATTAACAACATTCTATAAATTATTTATTTAATATATTGTATATTCATCTCAACATATAACTTTATTGTACTCATATATTTTCATATACTTCATTAGGAAACAATAAAAAATATGAATAAAGGAGATAAAAATTTTACTACGGGAAACATATCATGAAGTACTAAAGGGTTAGATTATTAAAAAGTGAGATAACATTATTAATGGGATCCACATGATTAAAAGGATCATTTAACGTTAAGAGATCATCATATTTAACGATAGAGAATAATTTTTTAAGGAATTAGATCATAGAATGATAAAAAGATCATAATGGATGAATAAAACATATAACATAAATTGGAAATATTTCATTTGATCATAGAAAAATCATAATCATAAATATAAATTAATTATATATAAAATGTATGAAAACCATGCCTATGAATTAATTTTTGGATATAAAGACAATTTATATTCATAATGTTGTGATGATAACAAGAAATCCCAAAAACTAAATTATGATCTTAAAAAAATTCCTACATATAAAACTAATTATATAATGAGAAATTAAACATTATCATATGTATTGAAGATATATAAAGGACCCCACACACCACATGATTATAAAAGACATAAATATTATCTATAATAACATAACAAAATTAATCATTCAATGAAATCATAATTAACCCATTATAATGAAATATGTATAATGAAAATTTAATGAAAACATCAGCGTATACCAACAATAGAAATAATGGGGATGATATCATTAATTAATATCCCCAATGAATCATACCAATCATAAAAGTAAATTGATATATATGAAAAGTACTTTTATAAAAGAAATAGAAATATTATATGAAAATAAAACAAGAAGAAATACCATTATCTCTTAGTAACATTAATAAAATGAGAAATACATAAAACAATGAGAATATATATTTCATTTATGAATCATGGAAGATTCAATATGATGCCTTAAAATAACGAATGATCATAATTGGAGAAATACACAATTGAGTGAGAAACATGAAAAATAATCCAATTTTTTTTTAAAAAAGTCAAAATAAAATATATTTAAAATGATTAATAAATACCACCTTAAATATTTAGAAAAATTTAATGTCAATATAAAATTACTTTAAAAATAATTTAATTATGGATAATAAAATTCATAAATAAATGTTAATAATATTTTGACAACCATATTTTTTACTACTATATTTCATGATTTATTATATAAAAATAATAATAATGCAAACCAGGAAGATGGATACACCCATTGATTTGGATAAATTAGTTACATACCATAATATTCCCTTAGATTCAGTTTCTCTTCTAATATTTCAGTGGATAACATGGGGAATTATAGAAGGATTGGGTGTGGTTTAAGACGAAGTAATTTAATTATCAATGAATATAATTATATAAAGTCATAAATGTTATTCATGGGGAATAACATATTGACATGTAATTCTTAAAATAATAATCACGTACATTGAATCATTGAGTAAGATGATAAAATAAATGCATCATCATAATTAATAAATAATATAAAACATGATATTGTTACCAAAAGTTATGGATAAATGAATAAAAAACATAACATAACATTCTTATGAACTATTACCATGAACCATAAATAATATCTCTACAAATAAAATCATAGCCCAAGTCATTGGAGAAAAATATACATACAGACACACAAATTATAATCAATATGTATGCCAGCAATATTATATAACATTATAATATATTAATCACTTTTAATTTAAACATTAAATATTATGGGTTGAACACATTTAATTATAAAATAAGTTAATTTTTGATGAGAAATGTTCAATAACCTTGACTGAGAGTTGGTAAAAGAATCTTGAACAAAAATGTTTTCCATGAAAAAATCATGGGATAATATAAGTTACATAATGGATACACATAATGGTTCATTGAAGGGATTAATGAGTCTAAAATCCGTTATATCACTAATTGAGAATCTTTTTGAAATTAAATAGAAGTTTATAAAAACATATCAATGAGAGAAATTTAAAATTAAGATTATTAATAAAAAAGTGATAAATTAGAAAATAATAGGAATAGATACGTTAAATCAGTATAATAACCATTCCTATGAATGTTTTAAAGTGATTGAACGAATTATATCCCATTCATAGAACATAATTTAAAAATTATTGGGACATTATAAAAAATGATAAATTAAGATTAAAATTTCTAAATAAAATGATATTACTTTAATGATGAGGGAGAGGAAGAGAATAACTTACATGAGAGTTTGCTTATAAAATATTTGCAGTTGATTCTTAAGAACAATAAAACTCCTTGGGAGATCATTAAACAGATAAAGTGAAATAAAAATATTATCAATGAGTTTTTTTGAAGATTAATTAGATTATCTTCTGGTATTTGTAGAAAAATAGATTTTAAGTATTTATTAATTTATAAACATAAGTTTTGTACATTGAGTAATAAAATAATCAAAAACCAAAAAAAATAAATTGGTTATTGACCATGAATTATATCTATGTGGAGTGGATTACGATGTTTTATTAGGTTAGTAACAATGCTAATTATAATAAATCTACTAAGGAAGTGTAAGTGAGTCATGTTAAAACCATAAAATATAATATATGTCTTAGATGATTCAATATCAGTCTGAAAAATTAATCAAATAACTTTAGAAATATATTTTTTAAAGGGAAATATATGTCATCCTTGTATTAATTTTATTTATTTATTAATTCACATTTAGCATTTAATTTTTTACTAATACATACCATATATTTGTATAGTGTGAAAATTTTAACCGAAATATTGAATATATTCAAAATTATGAAAAATGAACCGTTAGATAATTAATACCTTTTGATATAAAAAAATGATATTTATTTTACAAAATTACTAATTTTTAATTTTCAATAAAAATTATTATTTATTGAAAAACCAGTTTTTATGACATACAAAACAATTAGATCCTTATTTAAATTACTTGTGATATCATTTACTAAAATTAAAATTCATTTTCTAATATATATTATGTAATAATATTATTTAATGAAAAACCTTTTATTTAGACCCTCTTGGATTTAATAAATATATTTTTTTATTTGAATCTATATATTTTCCACAAATACTATTTTGGTTTTGTCATATCAAAATGTAATTTCTGAAAACTAATATTATAATCATGTTTATATATAAAATAATAATTAAAAGGGATCAGTATAATATTTATTTCATTAAAAAGAAAATATAAATATTCATAGTACAATGGTCAAGATCTGCAATCCCTTATTACCCAACCACATACCCTAATAGTTGTTTGTGATATGGTAGTACCTTATTTTTCTGGTCTAGTTAACATGGTTTCATGATTATATATATACAATAATTAATCTTATAAAATTTTTAATTTTTCAGTTGTTGGATCTTGGATTGGGCTTCAACAAGGGCAAATATCATTGAGGAGACCTCCCCTAGAATCTATAAAAATGTGATTTATAGGGTACTATATTTCTAGTTGAGTCCAAAATAATTCCCTTCTATGAAAATTAGATTTTATTATACCCCATGATATATATTAATGTTGAAGTCACCATATAATGAATTTAATAACAATGTTTATGATTCTTAGTAGTCATTTAAAATTTATACAAATAATATAGATATATTTTAAAAATATCCAAAATTATAAATAAAATTTTTAGAATGTGTTTTGATAATAATAAAGTCTATAAAAATGTATTTAATTTTTTAAAAGGGATTTTCATTTATAAAAGTCGATGTAATTAAATATTCCTCACATTAGAAATTTAACCTTTTGAATTTAATTTCATAAATTAAATACATGTACATCTATATCAATGGATATTATAGTTCACATTTATCATTCTAAAACTAATGGCTCTACTATAGTATATTTACTAGATTATTTGTCTTGTTACATATAACATTTCATCTATAATCTAATATCATCCCTGGATACTCCTCATTTGAATTATAATTATCTAAAGGAACCAACTCTGGAATTAGTATAAGGGTGGGGTTTGGTGGATAATTCATGAAGAGGGACATGTCAAACACATAATGTAATTAGAATTGGTTAGGTGGGAGTGATAGTATATAAAAAAATGTTTCATCAAGGATATCAAAAGGTATGAAAAATCATGGACTATGCTTTCCCTTCTTCCCAAACCACATGACTTTCTTCTTTAGTAAAATTGAAAGAACCCCTTTTCATTTACCATAAACACCATGTATTAATGATAATTATTTACATCAATTTTATATCATATTATCCTGGATTTCTTATGATTTTGAAATGTTTGACCCTCCTCTGAAATTTATTAGATATGATTGGGTCCCATCATATTTGGATCATTAACATGTTCCAAAAATGTTTGATTCTCCAAACATCTCTTATACAGAGCCTCATAATGTGAAATATGATTGATGGAATGTAAATTTTTTTTATATAAAATATATACCAGGAGAAGGTTTTAATCTAAATAACCCTATAAATTTGTTAAACAGTTTTTCAAAATATTGTCTAGAGTATAAATGGTTCTCTCGGAAAGACCATCTGTTTGATAGTGATAAGAAGTGTTGAAACTCATTTCAATATCCCACACATTCTATGTATTCTACATAACAATAAGGAAAAATATAGATTTTAATCAAATACAATGTATATGGGTACACCGTGAAGTCTAACCACTTCTATTATTTTTATAATAGAGAGTTAATTAATATTGATATATTAATTAATAATAATTAGATGTTCTTACTTTGTTAAGATATCAACTACAACCATATGGAATTATGACATTCATATTTCCTTGGGAGTATTAAAAAAAATCATTAGTTTTGTTTTCCCACTTCCATGAGGGTGTGGTAAAAAATTTCAATATACCCTTATACTTATTTCATTAACCATCATCTTTTTTATACCATGCATTATGATACAAATTATACAATCCTTAACTTTATATTAACCAATTGAATTATTATTTTTGATATATATGCATCTCAGGGCTTATTGTATGAATCTAGGAGTATGAACTATGTACATCATCTAGAATTTCTATGTTATGTTCTAGTTTTTATGGAACTCATATCCCAATTCCAAACATTATAACTCCATAATTATCAAATATGATCTCTAGAATATTTGTAACCTCTCTATATAATATATTATCTTCATTTTGGGCCTAATCAATCCTATTAAGAATATATGGTTGATAATTTATTTAATCTTGGTACGATAACAATACTTTTATGATTCACATATGTATCCCTACCATATCATGGAAAATTGGATAACTTGTTTCCCTCATCATGGATATAGTTTTAGAGAGATTTATACCCAGGGCATCTTACACTTTATTATCCTTCCCATGGATGTGAGTGATTGATAATTCATAATCCACAACAATATTTAGTGGACTTTGTTATTCAATATTGATCTCTTTTTATGTGACTATATACATGATTCACTATGAGCCCTATATATGTTAGAAACCCCCCTATATAAATATTGTCCCAAAATATTCATTGTGAAGGTCACTCTAACCATTTCTAGTTCATGGATTGGGTAGTTTTGATCACAAATCTTTAGTTAGTGGGAGTAATAGTGTTAAAGACAAATTATTTTTAATATGAATCATTTTTATATCATAATAATAATTTTTATTTATATTTTATAGAGTTATTTTCATTATAATAATATTAAGTAATTTTTCAGTCAAAGGGAAATGGATTTATTTCATAAAAAATTTGATTTTTAGGAATTATACCATTTTTAATAAAAATGATAATTTAGATATTATTAAATATTAATTTGAAAAATTGACTTCATTTTTTAAATAATCATGTGAAAATTACATCTAGTTGAAATTTTGAGAATCTCTTCAAATTTTTGACTTTTCAATGAATGATGAACAATAATGATTATTATTTAAAATATTCATATATTTGCAAACATTTAATATATCACAATATATTTTGGATAATTTTTAAAATTTAATTTGATATTTTTTAATAAAAATAATACCTTAAATGTTTTTTAATAAACATTTTACTTGAATATAGTATAAAAATATTTTCATACATAGGAAACAATATTTTTGAAAAACAGTTTTTAATCATATTTTGTTAGTTAATTTTTGAATTTAAATTTTAATGTTTAATGATTAAATTTTAAAAAATGGATCCCATGTTTTTCTAAATTATGTTAAAATTCTTTAAATATGTCCATTTTATTTTCTGTAATTATGAATAGTAACATTTGAAAATATTT
The DNA here is from genome assembly GCA_963277665.1 of Viscum album. Lineage (NCBI taxonomy): Eukaryota > Viridiplantae > Streptophyta > Magnoliopsida > Santalales > Viscaceae > Viscum > Viscum album. The sequence continues at coordinate 1,889,949,010 of OY728152.1, forward strand.
TTCACGTCGGTTTTGGTAAATCAAATATATATGGATACAAATAATATAATAAGGAATAAAAAATAACACTAAATCATTAATTTAATATATTTTATGAGTATTGTTAGAACCACCTAATTGAATATTCTAATTTATGTAAATTTTGATCTGTTTTAATTTGAAAATTAATTTTATATTATTTAATGTATTGGGAAATAAAAACAATCACTATCTTGGTTTTAAATAACTATTATATGTTATAATAGTTATAAAAACGTTTTGAATTAATATCTAAGGTCATATTTATAATAATAAAAATAATTTTATTATTTTATTTTAATTATAACAATAACTGATGAAATAATTTCTTTAAATGCATATGAAACATAGACATATTGATTGTGAAAGCAGTAGAGAATTAAAGTAAGTGATATTAAAAACATAAAAATCAATATTTTTTGGATGAATTATGGTTACCAAATAATTGTATAGTTAATAAAAATATATTATTTATGTTTTAATTTATTATATTAAAATTCATTATTTATCATGATATACTCAATGTTAAATTCTATGAATAGTTTATAAAATGAAATTTGTAGTAATTTATGGAAAATATTTATTATTAAATTAATTGAAAATAAAAATAATCTTATAAGATAAAATTTTTTTATAAAACATCATAAACTATGTTCCTTTTAAATATATTATTCACTTTTTTCATAGAAAAAAAATTACATCCCTTTAATATTAAAAATGTTATTAACATGGTTAAGGTTAAAAACAATTAGTAGAAGGGATAATCTAAAATATAAGATTTAAAATGACATAGAAAATATTTAAAATTAAATTTTATGAATATATTATAACCAAATAGTCGTTATATTACAATAATTGTAATTTTCGATAAATTTTATAGGAGTTCATGACATAAAATACAAGAATATTTCTGGTATTTCCAAATGAGCCCCTCTCAACACTTATAAAATGACTGCCACCCTCCCCTCTTATACATAATTCCATAAATTGTTTTCATCCAACATCTCTCAAAATTCATTAATAAAATCTATAACCATGTCTGATATGTCTTGTTTTTTGGTCGAATACCAACCATATATGGATTAAGGTGTAATGAAAAGGAGGTTATCAAATGAAGATGTATAGATTTTAACCTAAAGTTTTAGTTTTGATTCTTCTTATGCTTAAATAAAATCATATCCAATATATCCATATTATCTCCCATTAGGTGAAAAATGAATCCATCATCTGTGTTTACAACACACTACCACCTTTCAAATTGATGTAATGTGGTTTCCATCATTTCCTCTCACAGATGATTATAATGATAGATTTAACGAATATATATTATATTATTTACATCATTTTCAATATTTAAGGATAATATATCACAGATATTCATTACTGTCCATCAAATAAAACAGGATAATGGTGTACTTATGTACTCTTATATTACCACCTCCATTAAGTAATATGATTCATGATTCATTTCCACGTCACATAGATGGTATATATATGTTTATTTGACAATATAACTGTATATTTTATATATAATCAATAATTTTTAAATATAAAATTATAATTAACATCTTTAACTCATTCTATTATAAAAAATGGAAACGTTATTGAATCATATGTACAACATATTTCTTCAATGATTATAATTTAATTAATATTTCAAATAAAAATCATAGTTTATTTAAATAGTATTAGTAATGTATAAAAATAAAAACAATTCCATGATTTAGATTTTTGGAGTTATGGATTTATTATCCCTTTCATCGAGGTAAAAATACAGAATCCTTTTTTAAATTATGAACTGATCGTCCATAAAACACAAGACATGGACGTAAATGATTAAGTAATAAAACATGGTATACTAAAAAATGAAACATATATATTAATAATAAAATAATAAATCATTCAGTGGTTCTTATGAATATAATTTAATTATATAGATGGAAAATGGAATATTTGATAGGTCTCTACTAGAGGTTAGAGATCTCGTCTTAATCCACCTTCATTAATGAAATTTGTGATGTTGTGATAATAATTTAGTTTATATGGTGAATATGTATTCACTTTTCTATATTATATCCATAATCCTTCAAAATTATTAGTAATTTATCTTATAAATTAATTTATTTAATCCACAGGGTTTTTATTAAGAAGTTAACAAAATAGTAAGTGATTTTATCTCAATTTCCCAATATTGAGGTTCATTTTAAAGATACAAAAAAATTTCTTAAATATGATGTTAATAATTATAGGTTAAAAGTTATGTTTTGAACCATTCATAATTTAAGGTATTTTATATTTAAATGAAAATAATTTCATTAAAATTTATTTAAATTTATAGACACCATGTGGTAATTGTATTCGTAACTTAGTTTCTATTCATTGGGATATAATTATACATCATTGACATTTCTATGTTATGATTATACATAAATTGATAATAATATTTTAATTATCTATTTAAAAATGTTTTATAGGGACTTGTATATTTTATCACTATCAATTAGTTTATTAATTATCACATACATTGTAATGATCCTTGAAAGGGTTTTCTTTATCTCAACTGCATTTACATGAAACATGATTCATGTCGTGAACCTTGATTTCCTTGTCTGGTATACATAATTTCCCATGAGTATATTTTGAAATTTTATATCATGGAATTAATTTTATTTAATGATTCATATCATAATCAAAATGAAAGTGGAATTTTATTCTAAATTTACCAATGTGATAAAGGCGTTGTGTTACATTATCATTTTAATTTTGAGACATTATATATAAATATTTTATTTGGGTAATCAAGGGATCATAAATTTTTTAATCACATATATTTTCTTATAATATGGTTATAAATATGTTTTACATGTTTATTTTATACTTCCTTTATAATTTAATCAAGAAAAATCAAGAATTTCGTTTCCAAGTGATGCATATATTGTATATTTTTATAGATTGGTAATCTTTCTCTTTTGTATCCAGGTTTTATAAAATAATTTCAAGAATGTTATTTAAAAACATGAATGAAATAAAAAATTTATACATAAAATTAATCAAAATGTTTTAATGATAAATATTTAAATTGCTTCTATTTTGGAATCTTTTTAATCTCTTTAAAATTGTTTGAAAATAATGTTTCTTTTTAACATTTATGATACAAACATATTTTCTAACAATCATTACCATTTTTTGATTTAAATATTACAATACATATTTAACATTATTTTCTCAAATAAAATTAATTTAACAATATTTTTTGAAACTATATTTTTTAAAAAATATTTTCTCTATTGAAAGGGTATTTTCTTCATGAATTATTTTAATGATATATGTTGGGAATTTTCATTCATAAATTCCAAAAACTCTTGAATTATCATTTAGTTCATTAGTGACATGCTGTAATGATTATATACACATATTTTCTCAAGATCGATTCAGAATATTTCCAAAATAATATTTTATAACTCATTTATTTATAATGGTTAAATCATGTTATGATAGGATAATGATTATTGTTTTGTTATGAAATGCAATATTTCAGGATTTTTTTACAATATAGTTTTTGAAAATTGTTTATGTTGATTAATGAGACTAATATAGCACATAATTATAGGTAATATTGATATATAAGTCCAATAAATTTGTTAAATGAAAAATATAAGTGCTTATTGTTTTTTTCTAATATATTATAGGCATTTAACAAGTATGATAATTTGGTTGTATAGTTGATTGTAAGAGTGATATAAAAATGATGTTCCAAGTTACCAACATGTTTTTTAATGAATTAGTTATGTTATTATTAATATGTTTCTTTTTTTTAATATCACATGGCTCATTATTGTTTACTTAAAATAATATTTCATTATATTAAGGATTTATTCCAGGTGCAAGATCTTGTAATTTTCAAGAGGTACATCCCTGTTTATTTTTTCATATATGAGAAATTTTATTGGTTAAATAAATGATTAATAGTTATATAAGGAAAAATAGGGATGTTTTGGGGGGTTGGGACATGAAATAGGGGCGAATGGGGATATCCAGTGCATGTCGCACGGTTGATACAAAGTTAGTAGTAACCGTACACATTAACCATTCTTTCCCAAAGGGGTGGATCATGATTGGTGAAAACATGAATAAGGGAAGATAAACCATGTTGAATTGGAATTATTAAACCCACAAGATTACTACATGTATTTTCAAACAAGGATATAACTCTTAGAAATTATGTAGGATGATCCCCTCATAGAGAGTGGTGGTGCATGATTGGCTTACGGGTTGACTAACTATGCTGCCAAACCATGCAACTCAATAATATGGGGAAACATTACCATTTATTCTTAATAAATTAGGAGTCCTCACCCTATTTTTACTACAATTAATCCTATAAAAGCTAGAATGGTGAAAAAATCCCCAATATTCTCAGGGATATATATCCCTTGTTTTTAAGTCATTCGGAGTTCCATTTGGAGCAGGTCAAAGCTCTAGGTGATTCTAACACACCTCTTTTATCAACATTAAATATTATGACTTGTTGAAATGATATTATCCTTATAAGTACCTAAAAACACATTTTTCATATTATTTATATGTTCGTGATTTATAGGTATTTTTTTAATCAATGATATGGTTATGCGAGTGTTAATCTTTGTAACCAACGTTGGTTGTCTACACGTCATATCATATAGTCATGTTGATTATTTATGCGTACATGGTTTTGTATGGGTGTTTTTGTGATTTCTTTTTGATGTTCCTTGGTTGAAAGGAATAAATTTTGGACTAAATAGTTAATTTAACCCCCCTTGATCCCTATGGGATGCATTGAGGTTGATTAGACTACTTTAAGGGCCACCCATGGGGTGTTCTACATTCTGGAATGCGAATAATTATAATGATAAGGATAGATATGTATTGTTATGAAATACGTCCTTGATAAACATTGTTACAAGTTTCCTTTAATTTTGAAAAGGAACTTATGTAGTGGTGTTTACCTATTGATACAACATAAGAGGGTGTTTGGAATAATGTTAATGGGTTAGCTGAATTAAAGGGAACATGTTAAAGGACTGTTGGTGTGTAATGGAAATATAAAATTGATATATGGAAGGTGAAAAATTAATGTGTTAAATGGTTTAATATCTTAAACAGAAATGTGATAATTGGGTTATGGCATTTAAATGATAATGTTTAAATTTTTTAAGGCATGAGGATGGGTTTTTTATTGAATAAATTTTTTTTCTAAATAATGAATACATTAGATGGTTTTGGTTTATGTTTGGTAAAAATGTTATGGTTAATTAATCATGTGCACATGGAATTTTGGTATTCATGGTATTGACTTAAGGTTCTATTCTAATGGGTAGTGTTGGGATGAGGCTCTAAAACCCAGCCATATAATTCATCGGTTAGTGAGTCAGGCTATGTCTGTATGTCCCTAACAGTTTTATTTGATTAGAATAACTGTGTTGAGGAACCAAGTTACGTGTGATGTATTATTTTTTGAAATGTTCTTCCCGGGTGAGATATATAAATTTACATATCCACTTGTTCATTACAGTTGACCAGTATAGGCCATAACATATTTAAAAAATTTCCTAACACATGGAATAATGGATGAATGTGGATAAAGTAAAACTTGTTAAATGGAGGGACCTTATTTATCTAATATATTTAATTAATTATGAAAATATATAAAGTATCTGTTTAGATAGGATGTTTTTTTGACACCTTTGGTCTTATACTACTAATTTTTACCCACAACCTGCCTAGGAAACCATTGGGTACTTGAGAATATTTCATGGTTTTAGGTCAAGAAGGATAAATTATCTATGTGAGAGGGTTGGTTTGTAATTGAATATTAATTGATGAGGGTTCTATACCTAGATTCAAGAACTATTTTATGGATTCTTCAGTTTGTCTTTATTTTATGGTTTCCTCCGCAAGGCACTGTATGACATGACAAAACATTTTAAGAGTCAGATGTGGGATTATACTCAGATTTGGGATGTGATTGGAAAATCATGTTTCGTGGTCATACTATTTATTTTTTTATTGTTTTTATCTATTTTGACATACTTAGAAAAAGATGGTGTAATCTCTACATATAATAATTTAAACCCTCAATGCTAGTTGGAACCATCAATCATATGGGGAGGTGTTCCTTGGGTCATTTAGTGACCTAGCGTTAGGCACACTGAATATTCTTGTTACCGAGTCATGGATGTTATAATGTTGTATCAGAGGGTCGGGGTATTCTTTCTTATTTATTATTATTTGGGGGTGGTAGAAGGGGTAATATGATGTTTGAGTTCCTTGAAAATGAGGCTATTAATGTGAGTAGCTAACCCATATATGAGGGAAAATCCATGTACCCTTGGGGTGGGACAATTTTTCATGGTGTGGGTTGTTACAATATAATGATATCTCACTTCTGTGTGATTATCTTATTGTGTGAAGTTACTATTTTATGATATTTTTTTATGACTGAAATGGAATGATTTTATGCATTCCTACATTATTTTAGGCACTTTGGAATATTTTTGGAATGTATCATGTAATAAATAGATATGAATGATGTGTGGTACATGAGGTATAGAATATATTTCAATTTCCTAAAAATTTGATAGAAGTGGTGTCTAATAAAGTTGAATAAAATTGGTAAATGGAGAGAATGTGAATGAATGTTTAAATAATTGTTCCAAATGAAAGTTTCAAAATGGGTTTAAATTCTCATTTTAATAAATTTTATAGATGTAAGGGAGCCTAAAAGAGAAGGATTTATTTTTTCAAAGTGAAAATAGATATAAATAATGTTTTACAAAAATACACGTGGTTGTGTGAGTTAGTTAATCCCATGTTAACTATGACCCACGGTATGGATAAAAAGGGATATTATTGATATGCGGCTATGTATTTTGGGAATAGTGTGTGTATAATATATTATTTATGTCTAGTAGATATTATTAATTTGTAGAAATTTTTTCACTTCTATGATATGTGTTAGTAATTTTAGAGGAATTCCTCCATGAAAACATGTTTCAGTTGGGGGAAAACCTGACATCACATAGAATTCTCCATCAGAAGTGGAGAATGAATCCTTGGTGATCCATGGTAACATAATAGATGAGAAATTTAATGGGATATTTTCACAACTTATACAGATGATGGTGAAATATCCAGGGTGGGTTGGGTCGATAATGATTGAACTAAATTGAGAGTTTAAATTGAAACACCCTCTAACATTTTTTGTAGATGGTGGTCCTGTGGTAGTTGAGTTATGGGTATTGGTCTCCTTGATTGTTCACGTTCACTTAAAAACTCATATTGAGAAGAAATTTAGGATTGGGTCTTATGTGTTTCATTGAAGGATAAAGAACTGTTGAGATATCTTGGTTTAGACTAAGTAGGAAGAGGGTATGTTGTGGATGGGTTTTTTTGAAAATTTTATATAATATTTTTTTAAAGTAACCCTGATGTAGATGAAGGCTATAGAGTTTTTGATTTTGACTTAGTTGGAAATGATTGCGATGGATTATATTGGAACATCAATGGATTATAACACATACCAAATTTTTGGGGGATGAGTGTCACACCTCGAATTTTAAATTAATTTTTATTTTATTATATCATAGTTCTGGGTCCTCGCATTGAGGATTATGTTGGGTCCTTGTTTAATTTTTTTGACATTTAATGATTTGTGTGGGAATCAGACTGGTGCAAGGGGACTTCATGGTTACCGTTAACTGTATGGTCACCCCCAATGCATGTGCAGGTGCCCAAGTGGTTTATAATTAGGCATGCAGCTTGAAAACAATTTATTAAGCCGTGCGATGAGCATGTGGTGACCCAGTTTTCAGATTATGATAAATAAATGGATTAAAAATTTAAAAATCAATCTTGATAGTAATAAGAATAAAAATATTCTGCTATTATTTTTATTAATAATAAAACTACTATTAAGTGTATTAATACTCTTAATGATTTTATTATTATTGTATTAATTATAATAATAATAATAATATTATTATTATTATTATAGCATTAAAAAATTATCTAACCATAATCCCTTCGTCCCTAGGGTCTGCATTGTGTTCTTGCCAATGTCACCTTCTCCTTCCAGTGGTGCTGCACCTCTCAACCCTTTATCGCCGGCGCCCCATCCATTCTCCACCTCTCACATCGTGTGTCCACTCCACTCTTTCTACCCTCATTGTTCGCCCCTCCAGAAACTTCCCTGCTCCCTGCGCAATAATTTTCTCACCTCCAGGACCCTGACCTACCCCTCACCACTACCTCTCTCCCTCATGCACTAGTATGCTGTTGAACCTTACCTTACGTATTCCACATACACCTTCAACCTTGTCATTCCCTAGTCCTCACTTCTGCCCTCTTCCAAGGCCATCGACCTTTCACCATTATCCCTTCCTATCCCTGACCTCCTACTCGAACTCCAGACACCCACAGACTGCCGCTACGGCCTCCGTCCACCCACATAATGCTGCTCCGGCATCCGGCCTGCTGCGCCATGCCGCTCTGGCTCTGGCCAAACACCACTCTGTCCATTAGCCTCCGTGCTAGTGATCCAGCCTCTCCGTGCATGCACCCTACCATGCTTGAACTGTGCCACACCCACACTCTGGAAAACGACTCCTTTTCTCCATCCAATGATGGAACTCTAACCACTTGCACATTTTCTCTAGCCATTGGTTCAGCACCCCTCCCTCCCAGGGGTTATCCTTCCTTTCGTTGAATCAGTGGCACGGTTACACATCATTGAGGTAGGTGAATTCGAGTTTATCATTTATGATGAATTATATTGACATTACATTGTTTAATGTATTTATTTAATCTGATTTACAGCTCTAGTTTACTCTACATTGGTCCTCTATGTTGTATTTAAATTGACACATGTTGTTAAAATTAATGTTTTAGTGCATTATTTATGAAATGTTTACCCTCACCAAGGTGAAATGAGATTGATTAAGACACATTGTTGTCTTAATAAAATTTTTATGTGGTTCCATGTCTTGATAATAATTGTTTCAACAAATCTTTTAATATCATTATGATCCCAAATTATTTTATAAAATACCTTTTCTCATTAAAATTTGTAAATTCATCCTTAAAGAAATTTTTACCTTTTGTGAAGTTATGATCAAATTCGTTGATCGGTAAATTTGGTTCAGGTAACATTAGAACTTATTGTTCATTTAAAATTTATTTGGAAACATTTTATTATTTTAAGGAAATGGTTTTTGGTGGTTATAATGTAATGGGTGGAGCTTTCTAAATAATGTGTGTGTGGTTGGATTTTATTGAGAGTAAATGGTGATTTTTTAGATGATTTAAAAGTTGGTTTTCTTGTGGGATTTTATAGAATAGTATTAGTTGTTTTTTATAAAGTGTTGGTTCATGTATTTTTGAATGTATTTTGGGTTTTCATTAAATTTTTTCTTAATGTTTTCTAGTTTGGATTTCAAATGTGAAGGTGAGGTTTATTTAATAGTTTTATAGTGTTTTTTTGGACATGTCGACTAAAGAGATAGTTTGGAACATTGATCATAAAAAAGATAATGTTGACTAGGATTTAAATAAAGGATGTGGTTTGAAAAATTTATTGTCTAGTCTGTATTTTAATTTTTTTTAGAAAAATGGTTTCAACATGGATACAACGTAACAACCCGTTGGGAACATTCAACGATAATGTAATGTTTGTGTTAATTCTTTGAAAGGATGGAATTCTGATCATTGTATGCACATTTATAAACATTAATATTTTGTAAAAGACATTAAATGTTTTAATACATTTATGGAATGATGGCCCGGTTGGCGCCTTGGATGACATGCTGTATGTGTATTCTTTTGGAACCTCAATAGGGAAGTTATCCCTTATGGGTTATCTTATCGAGTGTATGTGTTTAGGGTAGGCATGTTCTATGAGATGATTCTTGCGTGTGAGGGCCCCCTACTTACACAATATCATTATAAACACCATGTGTTCCGGGGTATCAATATGATGATCGAGTAATGGTTGCTGATCAACCCAAATTAGACAGGTTGATACCCCATGTATTTGTTGTTAGGCAAGGTGGCCTTTGCCACTACATTTGTTAGTTTAGGACGACCAGTTGGTTATAGACTTAGGAGATTCACAATATTCCTGTAGGTGGTTTCAAAATTGACTATGTCTATGGGTCTTCTAGGTATGTTTAAGAACACTCATGGTTACTAGATTATTTACATTTTTTTTATATTCCATTGCACTATTATATTTTCAGTTTGCACTTTTTACTTATTTTACTCTAGCCCAGAGTTGGTATATTCTGTTATGGATTTTATTTATATAATGAAAAATGATTTTTGGAAATGGTGTGTATCATGTGTTTGGGTTTTAAATGGGAAATACCAATGGTTTATTTTAAAATGTGAAAACCTTACTTTTATATTTGTATTTCAAACTTTTGTAATTGGATTGTTTTGGGAAAGGGAACACTTGGATTCCATGGTTGTATTTGGAATCCCTACAAAGTATCATGGGGGTCAGGCCTATAATATTGTTTTAGTTGTAGGTGTAGTTCTTGTTTAGGTTCCTGGTTCAGCTGCTCAGTGTTGGGGTAGGATAAAATCTAAGTCGGGTGAGGACCTAGAAGGTTACAAGGAGTTTGTTTGGGGTTTTTTTGTTCTGTTCCTAGTTTTTGTTTTTGAAACAGAATATTTTTTATTTTATTATTCTTATTTTATGGGAAAAATAATTCCCAAATGGTTAAATTTTGATGCCCGAAACTGGTTTCCATCCCATGAGTATGGGGAGCGCCTTCGAGCCATGTCACCAGCTGGCTTGGGTAACCAGTTTAGGGAAAACCTAGGATGGTTCATGAAAAAATGGTATCATAGGGGCCCTTGTTGGTTGGGGTGTCCAGTGGATGGAGATTAGGAGTATTGGGACTCAAGAGGTAGGTATAGTAAGTACATCATTGAACCTCACCTGTTCTGATCCTCGAATCTCCATGGGTAGTTTGGGAATTGAGTCATTGTCTCGTTCTGATTTGTTTTGGATTGAGAGATGAAAATGGAGGCAAGGTGATGTTACTTCTTGATTTAACATGGAGTAGTCACCCCTATTGAGCTTGAGTACATGGTTTAAATTCCTTCTAGTTTTTGACACATACTTGGGGCATGGCCCACTACCATGTCGCTAGGTTAATCGTGAATAAAAGTCCCTCACATCAGTAGTTTGATTCAAGTTATGTTTTGTCTCGGTTTTGATTTGTGTAAGTTCAAATTTAAAATTTAAAGGGTTTTAAAATGAGAATTACTTATTTTAATTGGATTTAAAATCAGGAAATGGATTTAAATACCAAAATCTATTTGTCAAAAAATCTGATATTTGTTTGGAATTGGTGGAGAAATGGTATCGGTGCAGCCTCAGGTACTCTATGAACATTTTCACTTATGAGGGAATGAATGGGATGTGTGTGTTGGTATGTATGGATGGATGTGGATGAATACATGAGAGATGGTTCATGAGATTACTGTGGTGTGTAATTATAATTAATGGCTTGACCTTGTTATTTTAAATTGATTTTTTTAAAAATCATAAATTATTTTTAGAAATTGAATTTCAATTGAAGTGTGGGTCTGCTATTTGGAATGTGTCCTTGAAAGAAGATGGGTTTGAAATCTAAATTGAAATATGGATTTTTGTGTGGTGTTTGTATTTGTTTGATTTTTGAGCTGGTTGTTTTTGGATGAGTGTAATTTCAATGATATTTCATTGGCTTGATATTGGTTTTGGCTTTATGTTTTATACGTTTTTTAGAAAATGACACATAGAAATGTCCCCAAGGTTTCTGATAAGTCATGCCCTTTTTTTTCCTTCTTGGGCATTGCCTATCATTCACAGTGAATGAGGTTCTTTAGAAGTAATAGAGTAGCTTGAAGAGGTTAAAAAAGTCAATAGGGTATTGGGAACTCCCGAAGTTGTTAGAGGGCATCCCATTTTGGGTCTGTTTGATGGTCTAGCTCTGGATGAATAAGAGTTATTCACCCCACCATCACTATAAGATGGGATTATGTGGGTTCTCTTGAAATCTGTCTTCGTACTATAGTTTATACATGAAGAGGTGAATATTAAGATAAGGGAAGAGTTCATGCGTATTCATCAAGGCCATCTGACAATAAAAGCATATGTTGACCATTTCAAGGAACACCGATCCTTTTATCTAGATGTAGAATTATAGGATTTAGTGAATACTTCTCTCTTAATTGGTTGACATCATTCAGAGATCAAGGAGAAGGTATTACACTCTAACTAACGTCATTTCAAGAAGTTGGTGGATGAGGGGTTCCTTCTTGAGTTGGTATCCTGAGCCCAGATGGTTGGAAAACGAGAATATCCAGTTTCTCATGAAGGCACCCCATTTGGCGAGAGGTGTGTGAGAGGGGGACATGTTTCTAAAGATTCATCTACAATGCTTCTGTCTTACAGTTTTTCAGACCATTCAGTGGTGTTCCACCAGTGTGGACTATTAGGGCTGGTGAAGATGTCATGTCGCATCCCACCAGTGATGTGTCATCATTGGGGGTGCCCTGGTCACCTGGAGAACTTTGGTAGGAAGCATCCCTGGAAGAAGACAATGTGACCAGGGAATTCTACTACTTGACTATGTGGAAATAAATGCTTCAGCCATCAGATCACCAGCCACAGGTCTTGGGGTGAATCTCACACACAGTTAGGAGTTGCCATGGGTGTGAATCCTCAGTTTGGATTTTGTGTTCCGTGTTGGTGGTGGATCATTTAAAGTACATTCATTATTTTTTTTCTAATATTAAATTTTCTATGTCATTTTATGTTCATTGTTTCATCATTGAGTTATGACAGATATGTTCTTCTGAAATCTAAATAGTTTTGTTTGTCTAATTATGGGTTTTTAAATGTTGTGTTTTTCTAAAAAGTGTGTTTGGACCTTGTGTCGGTTGATCTTGGTTTAGCCATGTTTGTTTGCAGATATATGTGCCTACAGAAGAGTTGATGTTTGTGGTTACACTCGGGATCACTATATGGGGCAGGTTCTTCTTGATGGTTTTCTTTCATTGTTGGGAGTTTCTTATCTTTGTCAAGAGGTTAGAGTTTCAGCTGAGGTGTTTCTCGCTCATGATATAGAAGCTAGTTTGGATTGTTTGGGAGTTCCCGTGTAACCCCCACCTTCATGGGGTGATATGTAGGGATATTAATTTCTATAGAAGTTTAATTATTTTGGTGGGGAGAACCCTCTCCTTTTCTCCCATTGTCTTATATTATGGTTTCTTTCTATTTAAATCTAGCATGTATTATTGTTTTGTCTATTGTTTAGTTGAGTGACATTCTTGGGATAGAAAGTGTCCTTGGAGGGGAAAATTGTCACACCTAAACTATTTATAAAATTATTATATTATTAATTCATAGTTCTGGGTTCTCACATAGAGGTTCAGGTTGGGTTCCAATTTAATTTTTTTTTACGTTTAATGATTTTTGTGGGTTTTAGAATGATTTAATAGAACACATGGTTAGCAACAACCATTAGGTTTCCTACGATGCTTAGGTGTGTGACCAAGTGGTTTGGAGTGAGGCACACAACTAGCACACGGCTTAACAAGCTATGTGAAGAGGGCGCGATGACCCAATTTTCAAAATAATATAAATAAATGGGTTAAAAATTTAAACATAATGATCGATAATGATAATAATACTATTACTTTTTTTTATTGATAATATTATTTTTAAGAGTATTAATATTATTAATATTATTAATGATGTTATTATTTTATTATTATTATTATTATTATTATTATTATAACATAAAATGAAAAAAATAATCTATCCACAATCCCATCGCCCCTGGGGTCTCCTTTACATTCCAGCCACCATTGCCCTCTCTTTCCAGCGTCATTTATCTTCTCACCCCTGGATCACTAGTGCCCTATCCATGCTCAACCTCTCACCTCATGGGTCCCCTCCACCCTCGCTACCCTCCCTCCTTGCCACTCCTACTGTTGTCGCACACCACATGACATCACCGGATCTCCTCAATGACCCTAGGCTATGCCCCTCACCCCTGCATCTCTCCCCCATGCTTTAGTAGGCCACATCACCCTTCCCTTCGTATTCTGCCTCCACCTTCAACATTATCGATCTTAGGTCCTTGCTTTTTCCCTCGTATAAAGCCCTCGTCATCACCCCCTTCTTCCTTCCCATCTTATGCTTCCTAATCACGCTTCGACCTCTTACGGACCACGGATTCGGCCTTTGACCACCTATGGACTATCGTCCAAGCCTCCAATAACCAATGGACCACCAATCTGGATTTGACCAGACACTGCTTTGGAAATCCGCATCTTCATCGATGCTCCAAACTCTCTACGCCCACACCCTTATGCGCCCGTACTCTAACCACTATCTCTTTTGCTCCGGCCAACTATGCAACTCCAGAAACCATCTTGTATACTCTCGCCTGTAGTACGCATTCTCCTCCCTCTCGAAGGTTATCCTTCATTTCATTGAAGAGGCGACATGATTATGCATCTTTGAGGTTGGTGAATATGAGTTTATACTTCCGATGCATTCTATTTACAATGATTTTTTTAAACTATTTATATTATCTAATTTTCAGATATATTTTAATTTTTTTTGGTCTTCTATGTTGTTTCTAAATTGTTATATTTTCTTAAATATAAATGATTTAGTGTATTAATTAAAAAATCTTTACCTGCACAATAAAGAAATGAGATTATTTAACACCCATTGTTGTCGTAAGAATTTTTTATGTGGTTTGAAATCATGATAATAATTTTTTTTAAAATATTTTTATAGGTTTATGAACCCATGTAATTTTATAAAATCTCTTTTCTCATTTGTCCTTAATGAAATCTTTACATATTTGTGATGTTATGATGGTATTCGTTGATTAGTATGTTCAGTTCCAGAACCATTAGAGATTATTGTTTATTTTATATTTTTTTGGAAATGCTTTATGATTTTAAGGAAATTGTTTTCTTGTTGTTTGAATGTATTGGGTTGAGCTTTTTAAATAATGTGTGTGTGTTTGGATTTCATTAAGAGGAAATGGTGATTTTTGTAGATGATTTCAATTTTGATTTTCCTGTTGGATTTTAAAGGAATGTTGTCGTTGTTTTTACAATTTTTTGCTTCATATTTTGTTGAAATGATTGGGTTTTGTTTAATGGTGTTCCTAATGTTTTCCTATTTGGTTTGAAAATGTATTGGTGGTATTTGTTTAAAAGTATCATAGAGTTATTTGGACATGTCGAATCAAGGGCCCTTTGGCAGTTTGAACATAAAAATATGATGCCGACTAAGATTTTATTAAATGATATGGTTTGGAAAACTGTGTGTTTCTGGTTAGGGTTTTAAATGATTTTAGAAAAATTATTTCTATATGGATGTGACATAATGACCTGCTTGGAACATTCAACTCTAATGTAATGTTTGTGTTAATTATTCGAATGGATTAAATTTTAATCATTGTATTTTCATTTATAAACATTAATATTTTGAAAATGGTATCAAATGTTTTAATATTTTTAGGGAACGATGGCCTAGATGGAACCTTTTATGATATGTTGTATCTATATTTATTTGGGGTACCCTTATAGGGGGGATATCCATAATGGGTTATTGAATAGAGTGTCTGTGTTAGGGGGATAATGTGCAGTGATATGTGCCACACATGTGAGGGCCTCCTACTTACATAGTATCATTATAATCCTCATGGGTTCCTAGGCGTCTTTTAGATGATCGAGTGATGGTTGTTGATTTAGCCCAATTAGACGGGTTGATACCCAAATGATTTGTTGTTTGGAAAAGTAGGCTTTGCCACTAGATTGGTCAGTTTGGGGCGGCCAGTTGGTTATAAATTTAGGAGCTCCACCATACGTCGATAGGTGGATCTGAAACCGAGTACATCTAGGGGTTTTCTAAGGATGTTTCGAATCACCCATGGTTACTAGATTATTTATATTTTTTAACTTTATTTTTCACTAGTTTGTTTTCTGTTTGCACATTTTACTTATTTTACTCTAGCCTATAATTTTTTTATTCTATTTTGGATTTATTTTATAAAATGAAAAAAGATATTTTGAAATGGTATATAGCATGTGATGTGGTTTTAAATGGGAAAAAATGTTATTTATTTTAAAATTTGAAAAATCAATCTTTAATATTTGTATTTTAAACTAGTTTCATTAGATTGTTTTGGGAAAGGGAATAAATGGATTCTATGGTTATATTTGGAATCCCTACAGAGCATCTCGGTGCTCATGACTATCATATTCTTTGAGTTGTAGGTGTTGTTCTTGTTTAGGTTCCTACATCAGTTGCTCAATGTTGAAGTAGGTTTGATTCTAAGGTGGATAGTGACCTAGAAGGTCACATGGAGGTATGTTCAGTTCTGTTTTCTTTTCGCTCCTAGTTTTTATTTTTTATATAGTTTTTTTGTCTTTTATCTTTTTTTCATGGAAAAAATATTCCCAATGGTTAAATTTTGATGCCCGACACTAGTTTCTAGCCCGAGGGGATCGAGAATTCTCATTGGGCCATGTCGCGTGCCGGCTTGGGTGACCTGTTCTGGGTTGACTCGGGTTGGTTCATGAAAATGAAGATGCTACAATGAAGAATTTCTAGTATGGAATTTAACATGATAACATGTCCCATGTGAATATCATTCCCTTAAATTGGTTTTCCAAGGTGGTGGATCAATCACTAATTTTAGAAATAATCCTCAAGCATTATCTTGGTGGGGGACATGTAGTTTCTATTGGGTGACCATGTGGGGTGAGTTATGATGTTGGCAAGAATGAATTTTATGGTTATTAGTAGGATGGTGGAGGATGATATAGTCATAAACGAGAACCATCCCCTTAGGGTAGTGCTTGAGTATTCTCATATTAGTGTTATAGGAAGGGAAATTTTGATGATAGTTTTTCAGACTACTAGTTTATTTATTAGTGAGTGTAGGATAGGGAATGTGCATAGGTTTTTTAGGAAGCCTTGAAAATTGGGTTATCATGGGGGTCCAATTCTAGTATTGAGTGTAGTTTAGGGGTCCGTTAACAAATTTTTTGTAGGCAGTTGGAGCTCTACCAGCCATACCAGTTGAGGTAGTAGACATAGTGCTCTAGGAAAAGGGTTTCATTAACCATTGGGTAGTAAAACAATAGGTTATTAGACCAAATCCTATTAAAATGGGACATGTAAACTTCATACTGTTTTACCTATAGCTGCAGTAGGTGAGGTTGGAAGACTGTTAATTCAAGGTATGATTCTTCTAGCATCCATGATTTATAGTGTGTTTTTTGATACTGTTTTCCAACATTATTTTATATATACCCAATTTTTTCAGTGAATTTGGAATATTGGTGGAATATTTGTGTGATGTTATGTCGATTGGTGCACCATTAGGGGTGCCGAAAAAAATATCTGGCACTGTACGGAGTGTACCATTGGGGTTAGCAAGTACCATTACATGTGGAAGTTGTTTATTCTTGAAATGATGAGTTTTGATCTTATTTTTAAAATGGAATGACTAGTGTTGTACCAGGACCATATTAAATATTACTGTTATAGGGTAACATTGACGTATCTTGAAGGAGAAACTTATGTTAATTGTGGGGAGTTGGATATATGGGTAGGTCGTGAAAATTTAGTTGTTCAGTAGTTGGGTAAACTAATATCCCATATGGATTGTATTTTTCATAAGGATGTGATGTTTTTATTGTATTCATTCCTAAAATGGTGGTTCTTTTTCATGATGTGTATCATAAAAAATTTGTAGGGCTTTCACCTCAGAAATATTTTATGTTCACAATAGACATGCTTCCAGGAGAAGAACTAATTTATATTACGCCATATAAAATTGAACTGGTAGAACTCTAGTAAACCAAAACATAGTTAGAGGAACTAGAGAAGAATTGGTTTGCTTATCCAAGTACATCACCTTGGGGATCACTCGTTTTGTATGCCATGAAGACGGAATATATGTTGTGGCTGTGGTACAATTACAAGAGGTTGAATCAGATGATAGATAAGAACATATAACCCTTCTAAAAATCATGGAACTTTATGGATAATTGAGTGGTGTCTATGTTCATTTCTATATTGAATTGTGAGCGGGTATCATCATTTGTGGGTTAAATTTATAATATATTTCCCACTTCTTTTAAAATAAGGTATGGGTTGTATTTTTTTCTTGATTCTATTCTGGTTTACTATTCTTCCAATAGTGTTTATAGACCTGATGAACCAAATCATTCACCCATACCTATATTAGTATGTATTTGTATTTATGGATGACGTCTTGGTGTACTCAAAGACTCGTTACGATCATGAAAAACATATTGATATCTTACCGAGTAAACTACGTGATAATAGGTTATATTACAAGTTCTATAAGTGTCAATAATTGATTGGAAAGGAACATTTCTTGAGTCACATCATCTCTAAGGAAGGTTTGTCTATAGACCTTTAGAAATTAATTAATCTTGTGTATTGGGTGAAAGATAATAATGTTTTTGGTATATAATGTTTTATGGGGTTTGAAGGATATTATCGAAATGTCATCAAAGTATTTTTCTAGTTACAAAACAACTCTTGGGATTAATAAAGAATGTAATAATGCTTAAATGGTAAGGGGAATGTGATAATACTTTCCAAGAGTTAAAAAGTGTCTTACCAATGTACTCATTTTGATCCTACCCATGTGGGGTAAGGTATATACCTTGTTCAATTATGTTTAAGGTTCTTGTATTGGGGTATTTTTGATGTAAAATAATTAGGTTATAGTGTATTATTCACAATTTCTTAGGTCTCATGAAATAAATTTCCCTATCCATGATCTTGAATTTGCCTCATTGGTTTTTTCCTTTAGTGTTTTGGAAGAATTATTTTATTTGGGATAATATTTTACTATAAATACATACTATAAATTCCTTAATTATATTTTCTACCTATTTTATTTGAATATTCAATAGTGAAGACATGATAATTAAATTAATTAATTTGATTTTGAACTATTATACAGTCTATGAAATGGAAACCATGTTGTAGATTCTTTGATATGGAAAAATCAAAACTATGTAGTTCAAGAATCTAGTTATGACTGGAGGATGATAGATTTGTTTTTTGTGATGCACCTAGAGGTTTTCAATAGAAATGGGAAAATTACCATTTTATACTTGGATGTTGTTTCCACCATTTTGAGCCATATCCAGGAGAGGTGGTATGAGGATCCAGAGTGTTTTGATTTGAAAGAATGTATTGAATTTGGGGAGTCTCATTCTAATTGAACTACTGGTGATGATGAGATCATTTATTCTTGTGGTTTGGTTGTCATTGATAATTACAAATTGGAATATTTGATACGGGAATTTCATAAATCAAAGTGGGAAGTGTATCCTAGATTGAAAAAATGCAGCATGGCCTCTGAATAATGTATTGGTGGCTAGGAATGAAAACGGAACATGAAGGGTTCATGACATGATGATACACGTATCAGTAGGTGAAATTTTAGAAACAATGATAAGGTCATTTGTTAAGACCATTTCACATCCAATATTTTAATTGGGATGATGCCATGAAGGATATTTTGGTAGGACTTCAAAGGAATCCTCTGATAAATGAAGTATTCTGGGTAGTTTTGGATCACATGACCATAGCAACAAATTTATTACCAATCAGAGAGATTTTCAGTGTTGACCTGATGGGTGATTTATATGTTTGGGAGATATGTCATTTTCACGGGGTTCCACATATTATAGATTCATATAATTATCCACGTGTTACTTCATATTTTTTAATGTGTTTACAAAAGGATCATGGAACCCTAGTGTTTTTGAGAATGTGCTTACACCCATAGATAGATAGGGAGTTGGATAAAATCATTCATGTTCTAGAGGACATGTAGTGGGAATGTTTCTTGGACATTGGTAGAATGTTGGAGAGGCACATAGTTCTTGTTGATTTTTATTAAAAAAATGGTTTCAAGGTAACAATTTATAAGTAACTGTACGATTTGTTCTTCAGTAGGCTTTGTATTCCTTCATTAAGTTAGATTCATGTTTGGGAATTAGAGTTGTTGGGGCTGAGTCTTGTAAGTGATTCATCAGACTAGGTTCAGTTTATTCAGAAGATTATGGATACAAATCATTGAAGGTGGAATTTGTATTCTAATCGAAATCTTTAATCCCTAGAGTTTATGGTGGGTGATCATGTTTTTTCTAAGGTGTA
Source organism: Viscum album (assembly GCA_963277665.1). Classification (NCBI taxonomy): domain Eukaryota; kingdom Viridiplantae; phylum Streptophyta; class Magnoliopsida; order Santalales; family Viscaceae; genus Viscum; species Viscum album. The sequence continues at coordinate 1,889,969,300 of OY728152.1, forward strand.
ACAATGTATGGGTCACCATCACATAAAAAAAAATAATTTATATATAATGTATGTTGGGACATTTGAAATTTTGGAGAGGATCAAACCTGTGGCATATTGATTGGATATTCCATAACAGTACAATGTTACGAATGTTTTTTTCATGCATTAGAGCTTTTACAATATCACCTGACCCATATCATGTGATTGATGTTGAATATGTGGAGCTTGAGGATGATGTATCCTTCAACGAGAATATAGTTCATATTGTGAATCACATTGAGAATTTTCTATCTAGGAGGGGGAACCATGCCTTTGGTTCAACTATTTTTTATACCCGGTAACATTCTAGAAGATACATGGAAGAGGGAGAGAGACCTACTGTCTCATTTTCCTAATCAGTTCAATTCATAATATCAATGATTCTTTGGATTTCATATTGACGATAACCTATTATATGGTGCAGAGGTTGTAAGATATCATAATTTTATTGAGGTACATTCCTCTTTATGTTTTAGTATATGAGTATTTTTTGTTTAATGAAATATTTACACAGTGTATGAGAAGTCTTAGGGGTGATTCAGGGGTTTGTGACATTAAATTGGGGAAAATGGGTCTATATCGTACATGTCTCAAGGTAGGCTCATGATTAATAGTATCCATTTTACCTAACAATGCTTACCCAGTGGCGTGGAATATGTTTGGTGAAACTAAGAATGGGAAGCATGGGGAGGATCCAAAACATGATGATTTTTACATATAAAATTAATATGGTTACCCCACAATTTTTCAAACAAAGCAACATGGCCCCATATTGAATAGAGGGTGGTGCATGGTCGGCACATGGTCTTCCAAAACATGCGTCTAGACTATGTGCCTCATTAAAGGGGATGCAATTTATCATTTACCCCTCTCGATTTAAGAACCTCACCCGATTTTATCCCATATTCTTAATCCAGCAGCTAGAGTGACGATCCAAAAATCCTGAAAGATTATTAGGGGTCGATATCCCTCATTTATATGCCTTTTGGAGAACCTATGGGTGTATATCAATGATTTGGGTATGTCTAAAACATCTCAATTCTCCTTCTTCTGGATTAGGGATACTGAAATAATTCAACCTGTTCCAAATACATAAAACCCACTTTTTCATTCATTGTCTATATTAGGGATTTATAGGATATTTGTTTCTAAATTAAAGGTTATGTATAAGAAAGTATTAATCTTTATAACTGATGTATGTGGTCTAAATTATTAATCCCATATTCTAGTTTATTATTTAGGATTATTTGGTTAGTCATGAGTGATTTTGAGTTGTCTGTATGGATTTCCTAGGATTAAATGATATTTTTTGGTTAAATGTTAAATTAAACCATTCATGATCCCCAAGGTATGTGTTAAGGTTCATTAGAACTATTTAAGGGCCACCCATGTGATGTGATACCTTCTTGAACATGAATAATTAAAATGATAAAAATAGAAATGGATTGATATTAAATAGAGAGATGTAAAATATGATGAAATTTTTGATTGAATTATGAAAATTCACAAATGGTAGTTGTTTCTAGTCCTTGGAATGAGATATGGGGGTGGGTTCTTGGAATGATATTAATGGGTTAAATTAATTTAATTGAATGTGTTAAATGATTTCTGTGTTGTAACGGAAATTTCAAAATTAAAAAATCTACGTGAATGGGGAATTTGTTAAATGGTTATTATATGAAATAGTAAATGGGAAAATTGGAATAACTCATATAAATGGGAAGATGTAAATAGGTTAAGGCATTAACATGGGTTATTTATTTAATTAAATATTAATGTAAATGATGAATTTATTAAACTGTTATGGTTTATGTTTTCTAAATTTATTATGGTTAATGAATAATTTCCACATGACTTGAAAGCATTTGGGGGTATTTTATTGAGGGTCTATGGCCATGTCTCGGGAGGTATTGTGGAACTAAACCCTAGACCTAGAATACATGGGATAAATAGTCAGACTTCAGCTTTATAGCCCTAATAGTTTCTTTTGATGAGGCTACAGAGACAAGGGTTCCAATGAAAAGTGTGACGTAATTTTTTGTGAAATTTATTTTTGTAGTGAGAAATAGAAATTGACTTATCCCTCTATGCATATTGGTTTACATGAATATCACAGAGTTTATTTAATGAAAATACCAAACAATAGGAATAAAAAATGAAAGTCGTTGAGATAAAACTTCTTAATTGCTCGATATTTTTTTCTATAGTATTTATTTTCATTCATTAAGAACATACATTCACTATTTATTTATAATGGATATTGTTTACATACCATTAGTGGTGGCCTATTGTGTTGTACAGACACCCTTATCGGGCCCCCAATACATATATGTTGTACTTCAGGAAAATAGAAAATTCCATATGCAAGTCAGTTTTTTAGGAATGATGTATGAATAAATTTAGGATATGGACCTAAAGAATAGAAATATTTTGGTTTTCATCAATTGGAATTTATTTTGGGGTTTCCTTTACGTGGAACTATATGACATGACATATCATATTAAATATTTGGTTGTGGGCTTTTGCCTAGTTTTGGTAAATGTTTCTTAAAGAATTTTCAATGGTTATGCAGTTTCCTTATTTTCATATTCTCATCTTCTAGGGATTTCTATCTTGAAGATGTTATAGTCTCCACAGATAACACATTAGACCCTCACTACTAGTCGGCATCCACTAGCGTATAGGGAGGCATGCCTGAGCTTATGTGGAGACCCACCCTAGGGAACTTTATATTGTGGATACCAATTTGAGGACACTATATCATAAATTATTTATTATGGTACATGTATTTAAGGTAATTAATTCTATATTTTATGATAATGTCATGAAACCCTTAAGTCATCTTTTTCCCAAAGCTGAAATTAAATTATTAATTCTTATATTTAACCTTACCAAGTTCTTGTGTAACCATTATTAGGTTTTACATTTCCAAATGTCATAAAGAATGATGTTAAATGAATTATGTGTAGAGATGTTTCATGTGTAAAGAATTATATAGAATATTTTTATGTATTAATTTTGAAAAAGAAGTTATGGTTATAGTGGGAAAGATTCTAATGTTAAGACATGGTTATTGTTATGTAATATTTTTCACAAATTCCATAAACAAATTTTCATAAAAGGTCTGTGGTTATGAAAATTATCCAATATTTTAATTTGATGTTGTATGTTTTGGTTGGTTGAATTTGGTTTATTTTTATTGGAATTTAATGAATAAATGTAATGATTATGTTTTTAGAAATTAATCATGGAGTATGGGTTTAGGGTTGTTATATTTGGTATTAGAGGAATGGTTCAGATAACATTTGATATTAAGTTGTTTTCAGGTGATGTTAAGAATCAATATATTAATATAATCATGAGAATAGAAGTTTAATTTTGACCATAAGTTCAAAGGTATAGACCCTAACTTTTTATTTTCTATGTGATAGGATTTTAAAGTGATTAATATTATTTTGGGGAGTGGTTTTACTATAAAATGATTGATTAATATTTTGGTTTATCATGCAGTTTAACGTGAAGGATTATTTGGATAAAATTATACTAATTTTTTTTGATAGATGTTAAAGGGTGTGATATATCCTTTTAGGTTATGAAATTATTTAATGTTAATATTAATGAGGTAATTGGAAATATAAGTTTATTTATTTATAAAATCATATAACTTTATATTTTGGTGTTATTTTTGACTTTTAGCGTTTAACATATTAATTAATTATTTTATGGTTTATAAATTTCATATATTATCTTACATTTTACAAACCATTTCAGTTTTAGATAATATATATATACATAAGGGGTAACTTTTTATCCTTTTTTGGATTATGTGATCCATTAATAATTTATTTTAGGGCTTCATGGGGGAAATATTCAATTTGATTACTCATTGTTTGATGAAAAAGATAATAATTTGGTTGAAATTTATTAAAGGATGAAATCAAACATGTCATGTATTTATATTTAATTTTTCATCTGTATTTTAATGGAATTATACAACCCTATGAAAATGATATTAAATAAAAAAATGTAATATGAGTACCTTCATCAATGATGAATCTATATTCATTCTCACACCTCATTGGGTTATTGTTTTGTGATTATTAACCTTCTCCTGAGAATGAACATTCATGTGATCAATGTTATCCATCACTATTTATCATTATTTGGACATTGTGTTTTCATCCATGTTTATAGTTCCACTTCCTACTAATATTACCTCATTTCATGACCTAATTAAGTGTTATTCTCGATAACATTCATGTTCAACTTTACATATTGTCAAATTGAAATTTTATTATCCCTTTTCATGGTGTAGAGTTTTAAAAAACATATATTTAATTTTTAAAAATATTTTCCTTTATTGTCAGTGTGTTTTATCGTTCCCTCCTTGAAATTTATTATGAAAAAGTTTGAAATCTATTTTATTAGATAAGAGATAAAACTGTATTTATACAATGTATAAAGTGTAAAAAATGTAACAACAAAGTAAATATTAGGATAAATAATTTTATTATATTAATTATATTAATTAATATGATTTTTTATGGTTATATTAATTATTATTATATTAGTTAATTTTTTAGTTCAAAGAATAAGGCATCATTTGTATCCAAATTTGGTTTTCCTAAAATATATGGGTTTTTAAAGCATGGAATAATTTTTTAAATGATTAATTTTACAAAAATAACTCTATTTTTGAGATCCATATTATCACAATTATATTAGTTTTAATGTTTGATAATTTTATGAAAAGTTTGTTTTTTCAATTAATAGTTAAAAATATAGTTTTTTATTTGAATATACATATTTTATTCTTAAATTATTACAACATCGCAATATATTCTAGAATAGTATTTAAAAGTAATTAGTTTATTTTGATATAAAATAATCCATAAAATACTATTGGAATAATAAATATACCTGAATTTGGTATAAAAATATTTATATACCAACAAAATAATTTTTCAACAAATCCATTTTCATCATATTTTACGTTTTTAATTTTATACTATATTATATAATTTTTCATGACCCCAAATACCAATTATTTTTCATTTTATGAACTAGAATAGATAAAAACAATCTTCCCTACTAGAATGTAATTTTGGAAAAGTGATGTGATCATTGTCTTAGTTAATTTTTTAAAACATTTCTTACATATATTAATCTAGAAAAACAATTACTCGCTTCCATGTTAGCTTTTTTAGTGATTTTGAAAATCATGATAATTTGATCACAAATCTATGATAGTACATTGATAATATAAGTAAACTATGCATCTATATCATATATGTTTGTAATGGAAATCATTCAAATTTCTTTGACTTTTAAGGGTATAAAATTTTAAAATTATTTTTTATAACATACCCCATCAATTTTACTTGATCCATAAAATACATTCATTTTTTATACATCATATATAGCTCTACGGATCATAATTTTTTCATCATAGAAAAAAAATTCTCTTTGGGTTTCCATTTAATTCTCAAGTCTATAAGAACATTATCCATAAATACTAATAACTATTTAAACGTGGTAATCTCTAATAAATTTATTCATTTTTATATAAATAATAATAATGAAATATTGATCACAAATGACATCACAATGGACTTATAATGACTTTACTATGTAAAATTTTCACTTAGGGGATATCCACATTCATTACATTTTCCTGATAAGATCTAAATTTTTTTCCACCATAGATACATAATAAGATCTATATAGTTAATAAAAAAAATCCTAATTTTACAAGAGAGGATAATGTTTCTATATTTTGTTCTTGTTATCCTCACAATGACCAATATAGTGGTGAATTGATTTATCCTTTTTCTTTGAAAATGATTATTTCACCCCATGGCAAACAACATTGGTGTTTGAATCCTTTATCTAGAAGAACTTTTGGAATCTCCTTTAAATATTTATGTTCAATAGTATAAATTCTATATGGAGTCTTCGATATTAGAAAATATCAAGGTAGAGGTCGGATTGAGAACACACATTATTGGTTAATAAAATTTCTACAAAATTATATTAGGGGACACTTGAGCAAATTATCTTATAATGGTGATTCCAACAAGGATGATCATTTTATTATTAATAAACATTTATACTATATAATCTAGTTCACAATGCTTCAAAATCCATGATTGATATGATGTTTCACCAGGAATCCATCATCATTCATACCCTTTTAAAGAAATATTGGTAGATTGATGACTATGAGGGTGATTATGTTCTCCCATCAACTTATTTTTGGTTTATTTAGGGGAACACAATCCATACCCAAAATTGTATTGAATAATACACATGGTTTTATAATTAGGATGGATGAGAAATTTATCTAGAAAATATTAACATGGGGGATGTAATATTCTTATGATGCAATAATGGACCCAATTTACATTTTCATAAAAATAATCAAATTCCATGTTTTCAATGTTGTTGAAATAGTTCTAATAAACATGTTTGATATGAATGAATGCATAGAGCATTATTAACAAAATAAATTTATATTTGATGAATGAATAATAATATAATCTCTCAATATTTTATTATCGTTCTAATCATTTACTTCAACCAAAATAGACTCATGGATTCAAATATTCAAGATATAAATTTTATGAAGGAAAATAATGAAAATTAAATATATAAACTACCAATGAATTATATTCAATAACATATTAATTTATATTTGTCAATATATATTTTCATTATCTATTTCATAACATTAAATTTTATATGAATTTTTGTTCCCATAAAAATGGTTTATCACAATTTCACGATTAACTAGAGCATACCTTACAAGTGTGTCTTGATTGGTATGACATCATAGGAATTATTTTCAGGTACTAGATTTAAATCAAGTTAATATCAAAGGATAACTTTCAGTGTGATTATCCCTAGGTACATTTTTCTATATCCATATAAACTTTCATGTATCTATACCGAAATTTATATTATTGGTATAGCATGAATATATGTTTTCTTAAAATTTAGTGTTGTTTTACTATGTTTATTCTTATCTCTATATAATTTACTAATGTTTTATAGTCATATTCCTTAAAAATAACTAGCACTCTCTTTAATACAAACTATAAGAACCAAACATTTTATTTACTTTTTTTCATGGTTTATTATTTTAAGATAAACCTAATACAATCCTAGGTGACTAATAGACCTATTGTTAATGGTAAATTAGATATATAGAACATGAACAATAAATAATATAAAAAATAATTATAAAAAAATCATAACATGAACATAAATATTCTATATCTTATAATACTTAATTGGATAACCAGGGGAAGTACATAAAAACGGGATTAGCTATCAATCTAATTAATAAAATAATCAAATAATTTAAAATAGTAATGCAGTTCATGTGAGTCAAAGGTCCAAACATGGTCACACAAGTATAGAGAGTCATAATCATGATAATCAAATCATGACATAAAATGATAACATTAAGGCATCTTAAAAATTTTACGACAACATAAAACCAAGAATCGTAAGTATAAGTAAATTATAACCACCAAGACATCTTAACTTAGTGTTTTTGTATAACCACCCATTCCCCATAGACATAAACACATGAGATAAAAATACTACCCAATGTATTGAATGACTATGTAATTTTAGTCCCACCGATCATAAACATATCTTGTACATGCCTTTGTGTGACACATATAAAAAAAAATAATAGTTCCATTTATTTCATGTTATGATGTGTGGATTTAATACATGGAAGTTTGTAATAAATGAAATATATGAATAACTATTTGAATAACCTTGGGTGAAAAAGGGGATGGTTATCCATGTAAAAAATATTGACATTGAAAAATTAGAAGATAATTTTTATAGAACATTGTGTGTACATAAAGGTTCATGGAAGAGATTAATGAGATTAAATGGTGGTATCTCATTAATTTTGAATAATTAACGTATTAGAGATATTTATAAAAAATCATGTCAATATTATAATTTTGAAATCAAAGGGATTAATACAAAAAAGTGCTTAAATGAAAAAGAAGAGTGAGAGATTTGTTACTACAATATTATAAAAGATTTGATTGATGTTATAATGGGAGAGGATAAATAATATCCCACTATTATAATATTAAATGAAAAGTATTTTTATATTTTTAAAAACATAAAATAAAAATAAAAATAAATTCTGATATAAACTAGTAAATAAAATCTTTTTATAATGAAGAGCGATAAGTGGAGAATATATTACTTGAGAGGTTTCTTATATATGCTTGGTATTAATTTCATTCCATATTGGGAAATATTTTAGGGGATTTATAGTGGATGAGGGAGAGGAATTTCATAGTAAATGTGATTTGGGTGAAGAATAAATGCGGGGTTTAAATTATTTATAGGTACACATATTGAAATTAATAATAAATTTATAAAAATCATTTTTTTGAATATGGGTAATAAAATAATTAAAACCAAAAACCATCCAATGGTTTTTCATTATTCTCTACAATATATGTGATATTTCTAATATTATTTATTCATTTCAGAGAAAATTCATGAAAATAATATGATTCATGATGTAGAACTCATTCATGATTCCAAAGTATATTTTTTAAAACCATAATATATAATAAAGTTTTTGAAGGATTGATTAGAGGTTTTAAAAACCAATAAAATAAACTAAAAAACAAATTATTTTAATTGGAAACCCTATTTAATATTTAATTAGATTATTTGATGAAAATAAAATTCAATTCAAAATATTTGGAAATATGAAATATATGTTAGACCATTATATAGATTTTAATGTATATGATATGGAACAATAAAAGTGGGGGTGGTTAATTTTAGGTTAAATTTTTTTTATTTAAACTCGTATGAATGAACTTATTTTTATATGTCTTAAAATAATATTAGTCACCACCAATAAAATTGACCAAACAGGTCTTGGATCCGATGGATGTGATATGATGTAATACCAAAAGAAATGAAAACCAATTGTATTTGAATTTAGTACAATGAATAGAGTAATAAAAATGTAAATGATTCTACCATACATCATATATAATCTCTTGTTAAAATTTTTAATGCACATATCAGAACTAAAACAATTAAAATTGAATGTAATTTGAATAGATATAAGAAAAAAATTATTCCCTTTCTATTACAGATTGCAGGAGAAATATAATGGTATTACAATTATTTTATCCCAAAAGGTAGGGTATTATTTCGCCTAGTATAAAAGGTCTATCTTACCAACATCCTGGTAATACTTTGATATTATGATCATCATGACTATCTTTTCTCCCCAGAAGCCCTCAATACAGAAGTCAATCAACACCTCTATCTTTTAAATACATCAATGCCCTCAATCTTTACTACAATGAACAATCACAAATAGTATAACAAAGAACAAATATAAATACAAGAACATGGAACAAGTAGTTCATGTCTTATCATCATTTATTTAACACAAAGCAAGAGAGATGTCACATAGTCTCCCTCTAGAACAAGAAATATTAAAAATTTATTCTATTTGGATCGAATGAACTCTTATTTATAGTACATAGGTTCTAATGTTCATGTTTTCTCAAATGGTCATATTTCTCCAGGAAATTCGAAGGGACTTGGACACCAAGAATTATAAAAGTTAAAACAAATGGAATACACGACATCATTTTGATTGGTAAATAACTAACTCAATGAAAATGTTTTTTTATAAAATAATAAGAATAGAAATATTAAGGTATGACTAACATGAAATATAATGACTGAAATTTATTCTGTATTGTAGAATACATGAGTTCAATTCATTTCATGATTATAATGGATAACATGGTTATGATGTGTATCTTTATTACGATGTATATCATCATTAAAAAACATAATATGGATAAGATTCATATTGTGGTTATCATTCATATCATGGTAACTATAAAAGAACATAGTTAAAATTCATAATGCGATTACGATATATAACATACTTATGATTAATGATATGATTAGGATGTATAATATGGTTATGATTCATGATTACGATAAAAGACGTTACCTAGTTACGATGCATGATTACGATACAATACATAAACTGGTTACGTTGCATGATTACAATGCAATATATAACTTGTTTACAATGCATGATTACAATACAATACATAACCTGATTATGATGCATGATTATGATACAATACATAAAATTATTGCGGTGCGTGATTATGATGCATAATATGAATACGATACATAACTTAGTTATGATGAACACAGTTACAAAAACATCATATGTGGTTATGATTGTAAAACAGTTTATACTGTTATGATTGGAAAAAATAGTGGTTATGATTGAAAAACAAATATCATATGATTTTAATGTATAAATTAAACATATATGGTTATAATGGAAAACAAAATATATGATTATGATTGTAAAAAAACAGTACAAGATAACGATAAGAAAACAACATATGTGATTCTGATATGTGTAATTACAATGAGAATACAACATATATTAAAATAAGAAGTAAATTTTTTCTAAAACAAATTAATTAATAAAAAGTTGAAACATGATTGGAGTCAACAATCTCCCCCCTTTTGGAATTTTCAAAACAAGATAAAGAAAAAAGATATATCTCCCCCCTATGTTTAGTTTCTATTCTAAGATTAATTGTGAATATGACTAATTATTCCCTAGGATAAAAATATCACTAAGGATTGTATTCCCTTTATTTTTAGATACGATTTCTCACCCTTAAAAAGGTATTCACCCTTTTACATTTTAGGAAAGAAACATCTTCCTTTCCAAATTAGTCTACCCTTTGTGATTTTCAAATAGAATAATTTAAAAAATTCATGTCCTATAAGGAGGTATAGAAAAAAATAGTAAGAAACAATAGAAATTACTAGGAATAAAATAATTTTTTATTACAATAAGAGATCAGAAAATCATTTGTTTACCTTTTGTTATTCCAATATATTGACCATGTAATGCTTCACCTTATCAAAATATTTTCTATAAATAATCATTTTTAGTGTATGCTTGAAAAGTCTTCAAAATCACATCTTGTTTTACAAAAATCCTTTCATTCTTTTGGATCTCATATTCATAAACCCGATTGATTTATTTTGGATGTTTAACCCTTGTGTCTTGGTTATTGAAGTCATTCAATCTGAGTTTGTAGACCTTCCCCAAAATTACATCCCTATTTTATAGAAAAACTATCTCATTACATTCATTCTACAATATTTATATTACACTATCAAGCTCATTATATTATATTCTTTTTGATGTACCCAATCATTTAAAGACTTCAAGTTTTTTATTGAAATAAATAACCATCTTTTTATTGATATAATTGAGATCATTTACCTCGAATCACAAATTCTTCATGCTTTTCCAAATGATTTTGGAGACTATCAGTAATGTTGTATGACAAATTCAAAACATTATTATAGTCCTTGCTGTGCTCAGTAGCACGTTCCCTGAATATCTTGAAATTGTCTTCATGATTTTGAAACATTTCCATTAGAATCATTGTTGAATCCATTCATTCATTATGACTATGTAAAAAAATTTCTAGTCGAGATTTAATTTTTGGAATTAAGGGTATAAAATATTCCAATCTATTCAAATCTTGTTTGTTTTATTGAATTCCATTCACTGTGATTCTCTTTTCAGAATCTGTATCATCTTTGTATTTTGGGAGATCACTAAAATGTGTTTTAGTGCCGATAAATTGAGCTAGATGATTCTGATTCTTATGGGAATCTTTTTATTCATCTATGTCTAAAATTTGAATTAATTTCACGGAAGAATCATTTTCATGGAATCTTTTGGATTTCCACATATCAGAAGAAGAAAAATTAAAGGATGGATATTTTGACAAATACACTGAATGATTTATATTGTTTAAATCATCTTTCTCTTTTAATTCTTATTTTCTTGACATTTTTCTTCATCCCATTATTATTCTTATTATTCTTCAAGTTCTTGGATAAGCCTATGTGTAGATAATTGTTCAGATTCTTGTCTCTCTTATCCATTCTCTATTAAATATGATTGAGTCTGAACAGGTGGATCCCATATTATAATTCTGGTTTTGTCTTTGTCATCTATTTTGAGAAGAATATCTAATTCAATAGTTTGGGCCTTTCACTTCTTCTTTATATTATTCTTTTATTACTATTTTAGTGATTCTTCTGATATTATATTTAGCACCAGGGCTTCAGCTAGATCCAATCCAAATTGAGGGTCCACTTCATGCCTTTCTTCCTCCTTTTTCATCCCCTCATCTATAGCCTCATCTGATTCTACATTTTGTTTCCTTTACTTTTAGGGATTTTTAGTCTTAAATATCTATCATTTTACTAATGATGACTTGGATGGATTAAAAGGATTTTTGACATTCTTCATCTAATTATTTTCCTTTCTCAACATCTGGATCTTTCGTTACCTTTTTTTATTCAGTATTGAATTGTAACATAAATCTCTTTATTGTATCCTTACTGATGAGAGGATCCTGGAATGATATCTATTTTACATGATTGCTACATTGAAAAAATTATCCATCTGTTGAAAAACATACTGATTATAGTGGAAAAAATGATCATCTATGACTTTAGGGAACCATATTTGTGCTTTTTAATTGTTAATAAAATGAATCCCATCTGATTGAACTTCTTCACATTCAACAAATAGTCATGAACACAAACAAATAAAACATTCAATGTTTATTTGACACCATTTCATGGTACTAACAAACCTTACATCTAGAGGGATATGAGTCAGTTATCGCCTGAAAACTGACTCACAATTTAATTATCTTCATGATTCCAAAAAAAGAGATTCTTCACCTTTGCTCTTATCAAATGTCTCATACAGTTCTGGAAATTTATGGGAAGTTCATCAGACATCACCCTAAGATAGAACACATAGGATAGTAGTTACCTATTTTATATACATTTTAAAATTATTATCATACATCATAAAGGAAATAATTGGGCCATTTTCTATCTAAATTGTTTTATAGAATTTAAAACCATGCTTATAATATACAAAATCTTGATCTGAATCAGGTATTTCATCACAAATTAATTCCAACCCTCAGAAACGTATTATCCTTTTCCTGGATGAATCAAAAATCTCATAAATTTCTTGAGAGACTATCCATTCACCTTGAAAGGTCATGGAAGAGAAATAATTTGGAGATATTTTCTTTGGAGATGAAGTAGTTGACTCATACGGGAAAGGTTATCTCAAACCCTGATGTTTTTCCTGGTTACGAAAGTTGAGATCTTCTCTGATTACAAAAATTGAGGTAAAAAAGTAATTTTTGAATTTAATATAATTATAGATCATTAAGATGTGAGAGAAAAAAAGTGGAGTTAAATGTGGGTATGTAGGGAGTGGTTCTTTAATAAAATAAAATTGAGATTATGGATTAGATATAAAAGATCCAATGGTTGAGAATGACTGCAAGCTCATGGGGTTTTCTATAAAAAATCATATTCAGAATGAATCTGATTAAAAGTTGAATGAACAAATTTAAAAACAACTATTTGAACAAGAAAAATAATGTTTAAGAAAATATACATGTGGTAGTATCAAGATAGATGTATTGGTTTCATTATATTGTTCTTATGATAATAATACAAACAAACTTGTAATACCGAAAAACATGTGGGACCAATATGAATTATAAAAATGACAATAATAATATGGTACTGATAAAATATTCTAATACTGATAATCTAGTTATGATATAATAATCCAATATTGACTATCTAGTTCTGAAAGAATAATTCAATACTGATATAATGTTAAACCGAAAAATTTGAAACCAATTAAAATGTAAAACAATAAAAGTGAAACTTATTAAAATGTAAAACCGATAAAAGTGAAACTGATTAAAATATAAAATCGATAAAAGTGAAACCGATTAAAATATAAAATTGATAATAGTGATACTAATTTGAAAGTAAAACTGATAATATTGAATCCAATTAAAATGTTAAAATAATAATTAAAACTGATAAAATATAAAAATAATAAGTGAAACTAATAAAATGTAAAACTAATAAGTGAAAATATGGAATGTTAATGTATACCTCCCCTTTCAAAATAAGTTACATAATGTAAGTAATAGATTTAACAAGAAATAGATGTGAATAATTACTTTACCGTGATAATTCCTAGTTTCTTTTTAATATATTCAATTCTATCTGATGATAATCATTTTGGGAATATATTAGCAAGTTGTTCTTTCATTTTTATGAATTGTAAAATAATAACCCTTATATATATATATATTTTTAGTGCCCAATATCTATGTGTTTTTTAAATGAGTGATGTGTATGGTTTTTACTAAGAGAAATGGAACTAGTATTATCAAATAGTATTTGAGTTTTGGAATGACTCATGCTATATTCAGTGACTGTGTGTTGCATCCAGAACACTATATCACAATAACATCTAGCTGCTACAAATTCACCTTCAGTTGTGGAATGTTCTACTGGATGTTTTTTTTCATGACCAATAAACCAATAAATATTCTAAAAAATGACATGTTTAGATTAATTTTACAATCAATTATAAACCACCAAAGATAGCATCTAAAAAACTTTTTAAAATAAAATTATTTTAAGAATAAAATAGTCTTAAATCCATGGTTCCAGTAAAGTAGAGAAAAATTATTTCCCCTTATTTTAAATGATATTCCATTGTATTATATTTATATATTTCACATAATAATACTAAAAACATTATCTATTGATGGCTAGCTGTCAAGTATAACAAAATTTTTATCATACCTCTAGAAGATGATTGATCTATTGGTTTCCCAGCTTCATCAAGATCTAGTGAATTTGAGGTATCGATTAGAGTGATTATACTTTTAGCTTTGTCATATCCATACTTTTTATTTAAATATTTGACATACTTATGTTGGTATATATTGGATTCTTTTTGTTCTTTAGAGATTTTAAAACCTAAAAGGAATGCTAAATCACCCATCATACTCATTTCAAACTCATATTTCATGAGATTCACAAAATAATCAGTTAGTTATTACTGATTTGATCCAAATATATTTTAAATATCATAGATTTGAACTATTAAAATGTTTTTTTATATTTTTTCTAAATGTTCGATCCGCATTACTTTTTTCATAATTATTTTGTGAAATAAATCAAATCAATCTATAATACAAAGCTGTAGGGGATTGATTAGGACAATATAATGGTTTTTTATGTTTAAAAACCTGATCTGGATGATTTGAATCTACCAGACATGGGATTTTTTCTATAGAAAAATTTTCTTGTACAAACCCATTTAAGAAAAAATATATTACAATGATTTGAAAATGTGTGATGTTAAAGAATATTGAAAAGGATAATATAATATGAATAGATTCAATTCTATCGATTAGAGTATAGGTTTCTTAAATCTATATTCCTTCTTGTTGATTATATCCTTTCAAACATGTCTTTCTTTATTTATTATGATGTCTCCATTTTTATCACATTTGTTTCTGAAACTCCATTTCACAACAATTATAGTTTTTTATTATTTCATTAAACCAAGGTCCATACATTATTCCTTTCAAGTACATTTATTTAATATTGTAGTGCCTTAATACTATCTTAATCTCCTATGGCCGCATTCAATATTTAAGTTTCATATTGAGATTGAAAGGAATGATGTTCTATTTTATTTCTCAAGGAATTTCTTGTCCTTATGGATTGATTTACATCACCAATGATATTATCTCTTGGATTATTCCAATGAAGTACTATATTTTGGTATTATAAAATATTTTCTGCAATATAATATAGAATGTCTTATTGTGTAAATATTTTAGGAACATTTTCATGAGAATTTCTATTTTTATAAGAATTTTCAATCAAGGGTTCATAATCCCTTTGTGAAAACACATCTGTTGATGCTGGAAGAGATTATATAAAAACAAAAGTTTATATTTCATCCAATTTAACATTCACTATTTCCTCAATAGTACAATTGTTTTTGTTAAAGACTCTATAGGCCTTATAAGTAGTGGAATAACCTAGACAGATTCCTTCAATAGATTCAGGTTTTAATTTATGTAGATAATCTTTGGTATTCAATATGAATACATTTCAACCAAAGACACTGATGTAAGAGACTTTAGGTTTTCATACAGTCCACAATTATAAAGGTGTTTTTCAAGAAAATGTCTAGTTAAAAATTGATTTGCAGTATATAATGCATTACTAAAAGCTTCAGCCCAAATATTCATAATAATTTAGTATAAACTCAATATTTTTCATTTTATTTCTGGAATAATATGATTTCTTCTTTTAACATCACCATTTTTCTGAGGTTTTCTTGGATCTGAAAAGTTTTGAGTAATATCTATCTTACTACAAAATGTTTCAAAATTGTTATTTTGAAATTATTCACCATGATCACTACAAATTCTTATCATTTGTTGATTTTAATCATTTTTATCATGTGATCTAAAATATTTTAAGTAGTAAAGTATTCATATTTCAATACAAGAAAATAGAGCCTTGTAAATCTATTATAGTCATCAACTAAAAAAATACATAGTATTGGAATCCAATACTTACAGTTTGTGTAAGACCACAAATATCCATGTGAACTGACTGTAATG
This sequence comes from Viscum album, assembly GCA_963277665.1. Taxonomy (NCBI): domain Eukaryota; kingdom Viridiplantae; phylum Streptophyta; class Magnoliopsida; order Santalales; family Viscaceae; genus Viscum; species Viscum album. Next base: position 1,889,985,952 of record OY728152.1, read on the forward strand.
CATTATAAGTTTAAAGTTCATTAATTTAATAAAAGGTAGTTTATATTTTTTCCATATTGACAAGTGTCACATGATTTTTAAGAATTATACATGTGATCTTGTATATCTTTAACATGTTCAATATTTACATGTTTAAAAAGTTTCCTTAGGTTATAGTTTCCTAACTTTCTATTCCATGACCATGATTATTCTTCCATTTCACTTGATCAAGGTATGTCTAGGCTTTTATGGTCATATAAGTTAGGTGCATATACATTCTCATGTAAATGGGAAGAAATAATGAATTCATCATTGTAATTTTGAACGAAACATTTATCATTCCTAAAATTCAAAAGGTAACCTTAATCAAATAACTAAATTATGATTATAAGGTTGTGTATAAGACTCTTAACATACAAAACATTTGAAATTAGAACTTATCCTAAATGGATAATATTAACAATAACAATGATCTTTTCTTGAGCATTATCTCCAAAGGCCAGTCTTCCACAATTCATTTCCATAATATTTTGATAGAATTCATTATTTCCAGTCATATTTCATGAGGAACATCTATCCATATACCTAATATTCTTCTTTTTCATACACTTTTTTTATGGAAAATTAAAAAATTAGTTTTTAAAAACCAAAACATGTTTGGATTCGAAAATATTAGATAAATAAACGTTATGAATTGACATTTTTTTAATGTGAGGCTTATTGAATCCCAATGAGTGAGTTTTATTATGAGAATAATTTCATTCCCAATGTCCATCACATTGACACATGGGGAAAAATCAAGTAACTTCGGGAAAAAAATAATTATGACGAAATTTGATTTTGAATGAGTATAACCAATTCAAAACTACTCTATAGAGAAAGAATTTGATAATAAATTTTGTCACATTCAATCCTTATAATATTGAAATTTGATAAAGTTTATTAATAAGAAAAAATCTCAGATTTTGGTCTAATTACTAAAATATCATTTCCATATGAAATTGTTTTGGGATAGGTTTTTGTCGTATAATAAATTTTATTTAGAACTTTTTGGTCGGAGTCTATTTAATGTTTATCCGACTCGGAATTTACTTCCATAAAGTTTTTTAAAATATTTTCAAAATCATGAGTTTTTTTATCAATATCTTTTTAAAAATATCATATTTCTTTTGTATAGATTTGTATTCTGGTGTATTCATTATCAATATTTTCTTGAGTACTAAATTTTCATTCACATGTAGTTTGGAAAATCTGGATAATTATTCAAAAGAAAGATAATTATCCTATGCTAAGGAAGATTCACCATAGAAAGATTAAGAATATTTCTCATCAGGGTAATTGGAATTTAAATATACATTTTTTGGAGACTTCTGATTGTGTACATTATCTATGGGACAATGTTTTTTAATAGGTATTATGTCTATACGTCCTATATTTCTCTGACCAGAAGATTCATAATTTAAAGATTCATCATATTAATCTCCACCACTTGCAATCTTAGTATCATTTTCATTCAAGAATTTCTTAGTCATTGAATTTTAATACCTTTTCTTGTATCATTCAGAATGATTATCCATCCTGCATTTTCATTTATGCAATAGACAATCTGGTCTAATATGATATTCTCTTTTACATTCATAACAAGTTACTTATGAGACATTATTTCCCTTAATATATCTCTTTTAAAATCTATACTAAACATATTTTAATACAAAAATCTTGTTCATTATTCATGAATGACTGGAAAATTCATTCTCTGAATGATCACTTCAATTGGATTCTTATATAAAAATATGTTTCTTAGCATTGAGTCTTGTTACCCCTTTCCTATATTGATAGTATATGTAGTCGTAAAAGCTACACTTCCATTACCATTCATATTATTATTAAAATCTTTATCTCTGTTCATTCTTGTCTCTTGTTATAAGAGAGTAATAAATAATTACTCAAGAGTGATTTGAGTAACATTCATGTTCTCATCAAAAGATTTCCTTTTCGATTCCCACCCACTGGGAATTATACCGATTATCTTATGAAGAAGAACTACTTCATCAAGACATTTTTTCTCCCATTAATGGAAGAATGTTAAAATTTGTCATAAATCATTATTGAATATTGCATACTGGTTTTCCATAAGGAAATATAACACCATGATATTCAGCTCCGAGATTGTATCTTCTTGTTTCTATAAGATTAGATGTAACAAAATGTGGAACTCTTATTTAATCCATATATAGTTGTATGCCTCACATAAAGATATATGACTATATATATTCTTGGTCATAAAATATAACAAAGTATTGTGTATCTTGTAATTTAGTTGATATTATAGATTATCTATGTTAAGGAATGTTTGCACTTCCTTTTCTGGTATTTTCTAATCTCTAGTGAGCATTAAAAAATTATCTACACTAGTACTAATAACAAATGTATTTATTCTCTCTCTCTAGTACTCATAATCATTTACGCAAAAAATAGGTGGTCTGGTTGGGTTTAGGTTGTCAATTTATCAAATATTTATTCATGTAATCATTTAAAACAATAGTATTCCACATCACACATTAGTATAGTAAGTAAATATAATCAAAGGATTTGTAATATAAATACAATTGTCTTACAGAAATAAATAAAGAATGTAAACAAAATTGTTGAATCTTTATCTTATACCAATTTTTGGATAGTAATTTAGATTTAAAAGTATACGAGATTTCAAATTACAATTGGGGGTGAATTGCAGGATTAAAAGAATTGTATTTAAACTATAAAAAATGATGATAGTTTAATAGGTCTTAAACTAATACAATTCATATCCAATAAAAATGACCATATGGTACTTGGTTCCAATGGATATGATATGATGTTACACCATAAGTAATGACAAATAATTGTATTTGAATTGAAAACAATGATCCGAGTATTAAAAATGTAAATGATTCTACCAATCATCATATAGAATCTCCGAATACAATGTGTAATGAATGTATAATAATTAAAATAATTAAAATAGAAAATAATATGATTATAAAGAAGAAAAATAATAATTCCATATATATTAAAAATGACAACAAAAATATAAAGGTATTACAATTCTATTATCCCAAAAGTGTAGGGTATCCTTTCACCCAAAATAAAAGGTCTATCATACCACCACTCGAGTAGATACGATGATTAACACGACTATATTCCTATCCTCGAAAGCCCTCGATTAAGAAGGTAATCACCACATCTGTCTTATAAAAAATCAATGTTTTTTATTGTTATCAGAATGATTGGTCACACAAGGAAAAAAATCACTTATTGAAATTCAAGAACATGGAACAAGTTGTTCACATATTATATATTCAATGCTTTTGCTTGAAGAAAGAGTGATTTTACACAATCTATCTCTAGAAATTTTAAGTTGCAAAAGTTATTTTCTTTAGTATTAATGACCTCTAATATTAAGTACTTATATTACAACATTCATATTATCTCCAAGGGTCATATTTCTCTAGGAAATTCAATGGGACTTGACACATGACATTATACCAGTCAAAACAAATAAAATGCATGACATCATTTTGATTGATATATAACTAAATCAATGATATCATTTTTCTAGAAAATAGTAAGTTCATATATAAGAAGGTATAAGTAAGATGAAATATAATGAAAACCATATAAGTGGTATTGGAGTAAGACAATAGTTCAATGCATTACATGAGTACGATGCATAACCTGGATACGATGCATATCATGATTATGATGTATATCGTGGTAATGATACATAACATTGTTATGATTCTTAAAAAGGATAATATGAATACCATGGTTATGATTCATATAGTGTTTATGATAAAAAAACATGGTTACAATTCTTAATGTGATTACGAAATATAACCAAGTTATGATTTTTGATGTGATTACGATGTATAATCTGGTTACAATGCATGATTATGATACAAAACATAACCTTGATATGATGCCTTATTATGATACAATACATAACCTAGATATGATGCATGATTACCAAACAATACATAACCTGGTAATCATGCATGATTACGATACAGTACATAAAATAATTATGATACCTGATTATGATACAATACATAACATGATTATGATGCATGATTACGATGCGTAATAATAATACGATACATAACTTGGTTACAATACACAAGGATACAAAAACATCATATGTCATTAAGATTATAAAATAGTTTATGTGGTTACAAATGAAAAACTAAATACGTGATTACAATTTAAAGAGAAAACATCATATGATATGATGCAATACAACATCATGTGTGGTTACAATGGAAAACTATATATGTGATTAGGGTTGTAAAACATTAGTATAAGATTACGATAAAAAAATTACATATGTGATTACAATATATGTAACTAAAATGAGGATACAATATATATTAAAACAAAAAGTAATTTGTGGATTCCAAAACATAATTTTCAATGGGAAATTCAAAACACATTTTTACTAAACAAAATAGTGTTCCACATGAAACTATTTATTTTCAAAAAAATATAATTTAAGTTTCTTCATTTCAAAATAATATTATTTTAAAAAATAATATATTAATTTATATATGTAAATTAATTATAAAAATTGATAAATATAATAAATATTTTAATAAAAATAAAATTTATAAAGTCATACTAATTGGGGTGTCGATATATAACGCCTTGTTATATCAACATACACTGTATGTGTATGTTGTGCAACTGTAGTACATTACTGGGGTCTATTGGTGGAAATTTTTTGTGAGGTGATCTCTATTGGAATGAAAATATAAAATATATGGTTTTTCTCAAGTTTATGTGTTAATGTCATTGATTCTATTTCCCTAAAATGATACAAAATGAACAATACAGTGTATGATCTAATGGGTTAAGGCCACAACTACTTCATTATGTTTCAATTAGAATTTATTATAACATATTATATAGTAATTTTTATCGTCACAATAGAATGGAAAGTTTTAATATGGTTATACTTATTAATTTTTTTAGGACTGGCATAGATATTATTGATTTATCTTATAATTGTCCAAAAAAATTAATTATGGTATATACATATTCTATAACAACCTTACATACTAATAGATACATTAATTAAGAAGGAAATATAATTTTTAAATGTATTTTCATTACATATTTATATATGGAGGACAATGTTCCAAGGACAATAATTTAATATATTTTAATTACAAATTTCAAAGAAAAAATAACCAGCTTTTAAAATAATAATACATGTAAAATAAATAACTCGTTAAGGGGATTAAAACACCATGTTTATAAAGAGGTTCATGATAAATATTTTCCATTATGAAGTATATGCACCATATAAATGAAAAATGATTCCTAATATAAAACATGTCTAAATAATGATTTATTGAGATGAAAATACATTTTTCTTTTTTTAAATTTGATTCAAAATTATTTAAAAGTGGGAACCTGATATTTTTTTTTAAAAATAACTAAATTTCATGATAATTTTGATAAAATTCATCAATCTGAGGCATATATGATATAAAAATTATAAAAGTGGAGAATATGTTATTTATCACAATGAATGAGATATTAAAATGAAAAACCATTACCTAAAGACTCAACTCCCTTGTTACATATTACTTACCACCTAAATAAGCAATGTACGTTAATTGATAAATATCAACAGAATGTTTTTAGATATATTTTATATTTACGTTCTATTTTGTTTAATATTTAATTAGTTTATTATATTTTATTCCCACTACATCTAATTTAGTTGTTTATTCAACTCCATTAAAACAACATCCATATATTGAAAATTGAAAAATGGATTATAGAAAAAAAATTCACCTAAAAAATTATATAAATGTTTTCATGAAAATTTTAGAATTAAAAATATTATATGGTTCATTTCTTTGTTAAAAATAAATTCAAATTTAAAAAAGTGTCTCAATATTCTAATTTTAGGTGGTTATATAAATAAAAATAAGTTATTGTTAATATTAATAATATATGAAAAATATTTATTTAAATATTTATAATAATGTTATATATATTTTTATTATTTAATATATTTAATTTTAGAACCTTCTATGTATGGTAGCGATGAAAATTGATATACATTGTGTCATGGAGGTGGTTTTCTACAAGTAACATAAACATTATTTTAATTTTTTATGAATTTTATGGAAGGAAAATAATGTATATTAAATTGATATTAAAACCTTTTGTATAAATATGAATCTAAATAAAAATTATTCGGATGGTTTTTAAATATTTGGAGGAGGTATGATATGAAATAATCCTGAAATAAAATGGTAAAAAGAGTAATATATTTCATATTTTCATCCTTTTGGACTCATGCTTCGATGTATTATTGTGGAATCATGGTGAGATAAGAATCGCTAGGATGTGGGAAAGAGGGTTAAAGTGGAGAGGGGTTTCATATTTTGGATGATATTGGAAGGTTTAGGTTTTATAAGATGTTGGGGGTAATGAAGGGGTATTTTGTAAAAGTGAGCAGCAGATAATTTAAAATTTCCCATTTATTAAAATAAAAATGAGTTAACTCTAATCTGAAGTTAAAAAGTAAATATTTTAAATATAATATTGATTTCTTTATAAGCTAATAAAAAATATTATAGATATGTTTTGGGATAGTTTGGTCCTCATCTCTTAATTTAATATCCTTTTAAACATTTGAACAATTATCGTAGTGAAATTTGTTTTCTAGGTTTATTTATTATTTATGAATATAAATGAAATGGGTCATAATAACTAATTTTATAATCATTATTCGAAATTTAAAATTAAATTTTCAATATTAAAATTTTATTAATCTAATAGTTCACTTAAAGGTTTTAAAAAAACATCGTTTAAGAATAAAAATGAATCTATAATGAAAAAATGAACAATAAAACATTCCATTACATTTATTGTCCTATGGTTAATTTTTTTTTATAAAATATAAAATCGAATGGGTCATTTTGAATAAATAATTAATGTAAAATGTGTTAAAATAGATATAAAATGTAACTTTATAAATCCCTAGACAATGTTGAAAACTGAGAGGGGGATGGAGAATTAATGATATTAATCTGTGCATTATATCACTTTTTAATTAAACAAGTTGAACCTATTAATTTTATTGATAAACGATATATTATCTATCAGTACCACTTTTTATTTCATAATATAAATATAAAACAAAACAAATTATATTTGAAAGTACCGGTATAAAATAATTGTAATTTCCATGTCGGTTATTAACCACAACCTGGAATCTGCACAAAATATATAATTGGATTAAAATGTAATTATTTATACACTCCAATCATTTAATATAATTTATTGGCTATAAAAAAAATATATAATTCTAAAGTAGTTGGATATAAACCATAGTTAAAAAATCCTTCAGTTTTTATATGGTTATATAGAGATTTTAATAAGCTCTACATTTATTTTGTATAAACTTTACTGAGATATTATTTCTAAAAATGGATGGATCAACATGACCCTGTATATAAAATATCCAAAAACATCAGTAGTTATTATGGTCTTTAAAATATTTTCCCTAACATAAATAATACAATATCTCTTCTTCGGTCTTCTATTTGATATATATGTTATATTAGCACATATAATTATTTCAAAATTCCTGGTGAGCTCTCTCAAAAATATTCTCAAGAAACAACCAACCTTATATCATCAACTACAAGAAATATTTCACCCTCTTTTATTGGATGGTAAACCAATATTTAAAAACTACCATAAAATATTTATAATTTATTGAATTTATTTTTAAGATGATTGGATACATTATCTCACAATTTCTTATTCATAACATCTTATATATGAAAATTTTTATTTTTTTTGTTAATTCAATTAATGGATCATAAATTATCTCCTCAAATAAAATACTTAATGTATTCCTATAATTAATTGGATGGTTATTAAGTATCAAAAATCATCGACCATATTAATCAACACATATATTAAGATATATATCATTACATTATTATTTATAAGATAAGTATAGATTTATCATGAAATTTAAATCAAAATTCTAATTATTATCATGGGAATTATTTCAGGTCAAATACCCCTTAATAGTTCCACATTTTAACTTTTCAAAATTTATGGATTCTCCTATATTTTCCCATGACCCATAATTCTCTTTAATATCATATTATATCTCAGGCATGCAAGTGAAATATTATTGATGTGTATCACATATATAATGATCTCAACAGCTAATAAAACATATCATTCATATATCATACATTCATATATCATGTTTTAATTGATATTTTATCTTTCCATATGCACTCTCTCATTTTAAACTATATAGAATAATATCACATCATATAACCACATGAAAAAATAACGGTAGATCGATGAACATGCAGTTAATTCATCTTCCATGTAATGCTTAGGGTGGAAAAATATCTTTAATATAGTAGATCATAAAGCACTACAGATAACATCTTATATATATTATCAGTTTAGAAACCATTTTACTATCATTCATGTAAGATGTTAGATATCCATCGTACATCCAATTCATTTCAAGCTTGAGGTTTTTTGATTGACTCATGTGGTCAGTTGAAATAAGGAAGCACGATAGTCATATAATTTTTCATTTAGTAAGTAAATTTTATTCGTGATGACGATACATCATCCATGCTAATAAACACCAGTCAGTTACTTCATCATTAATCACGTAATAGTTTTTCATGAAATCCTATCCATTCGGTTCTTATAGATCTTAATAAATAAGGACTAACTTCTTAGAATCTAATGACCTGGAATATCATTTTAAGAATTGTATGAACCCATGGTCTTAAGATGGAAGAATTATCGATTCATATACTAATAATATTTATATGATACTAGAACATAATAATTTATTTATTCGAGTATATTTTTCATGGAAGTTCGTTACTTTTGTTTTGTAAATATTAATCTATTCCAAAAATCATTAGTAGAATTAATTTGAACATAATTTATGTATTAAATAATAACAAATTTAATTATAAATAGTCAAGTAATTGTACAAATACGTTCATGAATCTACCAACTTCACAATTCCTTTTCCATAGTCTATATAAGTTGGTCAATAATTATATAGAATTACCTAGAATCTTTATGAAGCATGAAATTCATTGCCTTGACATGAATCCACAACAATACTCTAAGAACATTTGTAACATCCCAAGTAAGTAATGAATAATAGATAATTTTATCTATGTCTATTAATGAATTATATAGTGTTTTAGAGGCTTAAAATGAAAATAAATACAATCTTATGCACGGAATACACTAATATTCATAAAAGATTGTTTTACTGCCTTTTAATGGAAAACCGCTTTTAAATCAAACTTTTGACAATTTTATAATATATATTTGTCAAAATAATCATATTCATTATGATTGTGACATTGAAATTTACATTGGATAAATGTTTTGTATTTTTCCGACAATGTTCATTTTTTAATGAATAGTGAAAAATACCGCATTTTACATCAAAACTGCTTTTTAATCTAATTTATTTATATGATTTGATTATATTTTGAATTGGTTTTGAAGTGAAATTAGAATATATTTTTACCATTTAATCCAATGGTGGTCATTGTAATCAATTTTACTTTGAAATTGGACTTAAACTGGTTTCAATCTATTGATACTTATTGTTTCATAAAAACACGCTATTTGTCATGATAGTGGGAATTAATTATTAAATTAATTAATTTGACTTATATGTTTTTAATTTTGTAAAATAGACTTCATTTTTGAATTCAGAATATCAAATATATCTTAGGGTGAAAGTTTGTTAATTTTTTGAAAAACTTCAATTATTGATGAAAACTGAAACCACTTAGTGGTACTTATAAAAACTAATTTTTTGTTTATATGAAATTTTTCCATCATTGTGTTTTGAATTTAAAAAATCTGACATACATGTTTATCATTAAGAAGTAAAATTTGGTTCAACGAGATTAAAATAATTTTTTGGTGAATAGTAACTTATTAAGTTCTTAATCGCGATTAGTGGTAATTAGTGTAGTTTAAGGTAAAAATAATGTTTTAATAATATGAGATGAGCTTTACACATGTCCTAACCTCATTGGATGTGTCATGGCCGACCAAGAAAATCCATGGGTCAACTTGGGGACCCCATGGAGCCACTTTGGTTGGGAAATGACATAAATAACTTTTTATTTAATGTTAAAATAAAAATGACACAAACATGAGTTATTTTACTAAAACAATTTTTACATGGGGATATAAAAGTCATATTTTTGACTTTAAATATTAAATAGAAATATTAAATGATTTCCTACATCATAGTATTTTTTTTATAATTTTTAGATATAAAATAAATTAAATTATTTATGACATCATGATGATGCATCGATGACCTCATTATTTAACGATTTAAATAAAATGGAAAGATAATGTAAAATCTAAAACCTAAAAATGGCCAAAACCAATTGGATTGGTGGATTTAGAACCCTTATCACCTTATCCTTGAATTATATCAATGTCGGACATTTTGAATACGAAAATCATTTTAAAATAAAGTAACTTATCTTTACATTCCAAGAGTGTCCCTCTTCTCCTCTTATAAAAGGCCCCCACCTATACCTCATTACCCACACTCCCAAAGCCTTTTTCTCGGCCAACCCCTTCCCATTTTGTCTCTCCACTTCCCTCTCTTACTCCTTGTAGCCTCACTTTGGGCAGAAGTCTTCCCAAGAAAGTCTTTGAGCTCAAACCAAAGAGAGTTACCGGATTTTAAGGTAATGTCTTCTTTTGAGTCTTTTTATTTTATTTTGCTTCTCCAAACCCCTAAACTCTTTTTATTATTTTCTTTAGTAAAAACTACATTATCCTAAATATACTATGATTTTTTTATAATAAGTATTCGAGCTACACTTACACACACCTACATCTAATGGTTAACAAACATACTGTTTCCGTGGATGGTGAATTTATGCCTCCCGAAATGATGATTGTTCAACATTCTTTTAACACCTTAAAAGGTGGCCATTAATATGTCACTATAATAATATATGATATATAATCTGTTTATGTTTTCCTTAAGCTTTGGTATTTTTCATTTTGGGCATACCTTTATGGTTTCCATTATGGCTAAATGTGATATCTTCATTTAAGGAAGTGCGGACTACCGCCCCCTCAAAGTGAGTTGATTCGTTAAATACCATATGTGGGACGTATAAAAGATGGAACTATGATATTATATATGATATTATACTGGAATTATAATATACCTTTATATCATTATGATTCCATTCTATAAAATAAGAAATAGAAATGAAAGTAGCCTTCATGCGTACGTACGGCTTACCGTCTCCATGAACGGTGCATTTCATTTCTTACCTCTAAATGATTATGTAATATTATAAATGCATGCATGTACTGGATATATATGACATATATTATATCTACATCATGAATACCATTCTGGATATAATGGATACATGAAAAACTTGTAATTATAAAGGGTTTATTTTTGACTCAAGTACCAATGATCGTTAAAATGACCGTTATTAACTTAAATAATTACATAGTGTTCATGACATGGTAATAAGTGATATAGAAGGAATAATGAAGTTGAAAAAGGTTCATAAGTAAGTAGAAATGAACTCTAGTTTATTATTCAGGTGATTAAAGAACGACCGAGTCAAGTCGGACCAGAGGTATGAGACTTCATCTCAATCTCCTTTCATTGAGGCATATTTTGTTTTATACACAACATTCTTTTATACGGTGTATAAACCCCTTTTACATTTACGTTTATTCAAAAGGAATCTTTTTATACGAAGCATTTTACTAAATGAAAAAAGGGAATGTTTTTGTCGTACGTATGCAGCGACAACGACTTATCCACCGTCGTGACCATTATTTGAGTTTCGGCTTCCTCTACAAGCCATAATTTTTTTTAAAAAAAATACCATATTTTACTTTTCTTTTATTTTGGTATGGAAAATGGTTTTCATAATTTTTTTATATCAATGTGTGGTATTGATATCTTGTGATTTAATGGTGGAAATGTTATGTTTCCTTTATGCATGTTTTTTGTGATACAATTATGTTGAGGTTCTTGGGCATTATTATGGAGACGGGTGGTTCCATGATAGACTATGGGCGGGTGAGCCCGATATAGCTCTCCAATGCATTGGGTAACGTGAAGGAGTGAAACATTAAGGTTTCTCCGAAGAGGTTTATGGAATATACTGTGATGGGTATTCCAAATGTAACCAAGAGTGTTACTCCCTACGTATGAAAGTTATGAATGCCTCAAGTTACCATTATGTCTTATGATTTCTATGATTTATTCGTTGTTTGATGAGGTATATTAAAGTGCTTATGTTTTAAGGGTGAAGTATGCTTTCATTCTTATGTATATATGTACCCATGTTTCCATTCCATATTTTTATATCCCTTACTGAGCTTTTTATGCTCATCCCAAGTTTTTTGAAATGTTTTTCACAGGTCTAGGTAAAGGTACAGGATATGATAATAGTGTCATGGAAGTGTCAAGAACGAATCCATGTTTTATTTTAAATATGTTTCCATTGATGGGAAAGAAGAATACTATCTTTATGTATCCAATTTGTTTATATATGGAATGTAATGCATGTTTTATAATCTAATTCTCTAAAACTCTAAACCCAAAAAGATACTCAATGTGTAATCTTGTAATAACTCAAGATTAAGTAAGGATTAAGGCTGGGGCCTTATAGTTGGTATCAAAGGTCAGTTTAGATAACTTTAGGAGTTAGAATTCTATTAAATGATTATCCAAAAAAAATTTATGGTCAAATTAAAGTGATATAACATGTGAAGATTACCAGGTTGCTTCATCTAAGACATGTCTGTTCAGAATGGTTTTCCACAGAGGAATCATGGACGTTGTGCTAGGAAGGCATATAGAAGGAAATAACCTTCCGAATCAGAATCCTAAGATGGTCGGAATTGGAACTGAACAGTTTGTTGCAGTAATGGTGCAGTTGACTCAACCGATAAATGGCGGTGCTATCCATGAATGAGACCAGCCAGATCAACCGCAGAGGAACATGTCAGTGGTGGAACATTTCATGAGGCAATATCCCCCATCATTCAGAGGATCATCTGACCCTGTGCTAGCTGAAGGTGGATTAAAGCACTGGAGAAGATTCTTGATGTCATGGGGTGTTCAGACAATCAAAAGGTTAGTCTTTCTATTTACCGTTTGGAGGGTGATGCAGATCAGTGGTGGTCTATGGTTAAAAATATCATGGACGCCGATGAGATTGATGCTCTTGACTGGGATGAATTCAAAGGTATGTTTCTTGAGAAGTATTTTCCTAAGGCTGTTCGACTTAGGATGGAAAATCAATTCTTGGAATTGAGGAAAGAGGAAGACTCAGTGGATACCTATGAAGATAGGTTCACTCGATTGGCAAGGTATGCTCCAAATTTTATACGAGACCTTGATAGTAAAATCAATCATTTTTACTCAGTATTAAAGCCAAAATATTGAAGGGCATTATCTTCTCGTGAGTTTAAAAGTTATGAAAAGCTTGTTCGATGTGCTGAGACGGTGGAAATGGAGTTTGCAGATGATCAATTGTTCTATAAAAACCAACAGAAGATGAGACCGAGGTGTCAGGAAAAAGGTAAGAATTCTTCAAAAAAGTCTGACGGTAAGAAAACTAAGTTTCCAGTTTGTGATAAATGTGGAAAAAACCATGCTAGGGAATGTCTTCTGAATTCTGGAAAGTGCTACCGATGTGGTAAGATGGGACATAAGGCTCGTGATTTCACTTAAAAGGATCAAGGTGAAGGTAAGACCAAATTTGATTTACAGTTAGTGAGATGTTATAAGTGCAATGAGATGGGTCATTATGAAAATGAGTGTCCGACAAAGAGCTTGAGTGATGGGAAGCAGTTAGACTACAAGCAGAAAGGGGTGGTGAAATCCTTTGCAACTACTTCAGCAGATGTCGGGACATCAAATGAAGTTGTATCAGGTACTTTGTTTTTTCAGATTATGCGAGTTTGTTGTTTGATTTGGGGTCTACACATTCATTCATCTCTGAATCCTTTTCTAGTAAAATGGGAATACCATCTCAAGAAATGACTCCAGAACTTTTGGTAAAAACACATGGGTGAATGTTGAGGCAAAAAGAATTTATAAGAATATTCCTATCCTTATCTGTGGAAAGAACCAACTTGCAAACCTTATTGTTCAACCTCTAGTAGAGTTTGATGTTATCCTGGGTATGGATTTCCTCTCTATTTACCATGCTAATATTGACTGTAGAGCTAAAAAATTTTCTTTTCATAAAGACATTCAGTTTGTGTACAAGAATGAACCCTTACTGTTGATAACTTATCAAGAGGCCAAGAAACATGTAAAATATAGAAATGAATTTTACCTTGCACATGTTGTTGAAAACAAGGGAACTGTTCAGATTAATGATGTGCCAGTGGTAAATGAGTATCCTGTTGTTTTTCATGATGAGTTTCCTAGAATAATACCAGATCGGGATGTTGAATTTACTGTTGACTTAGTTCCTGATGCTAAGCCAATTTCAAAACCCCCTTATCGAATGGCTCAAATTGAACTTTTAGAGTTGAAGGAGCAATTGCAAGATTTATTAGAGAAGGGTTTCATTCGACCTAGCACATCACCATGGGGTGCTCCTATCTTGTTTGTTAAAAAGAAATATGGTTCAATGAGACTTTTCATTGATTATAGAGCCTTGAATAATATCACTGTTAAGAACAAATATCCTTTGCCACATATCGATGATTTGTTTGATCAGCTCCAGGGAGTTCAGTTTTTTTCAAAGATTGACTTGAGATTGGGCTACCCTCAGCTGAAGGTAATGGAAGAAGATGTTCTGAAAACCACGTTCCGTAAAATATATGGCCAATATGAATATTTAGTAATTCCTTTTGGGATAACCAATGCACCTGCTGTATTCATGGACTTAATGAATAGAATTTTCCATGAGTTCTTGGATAAGTTTGTGGTGGTTTTCATTGATGATATTTTGGTGTTTTCTAAAAGTAAAGAAGAACATGAAAGACATTTAAGGGTCATTTTGAAAACCTTAAAAGAAAAGAAATTGTATGGGAAATTCAGAAAATGTGAGTTTTTGTTGCAACAAATTTCTTTCCTTGGTCACATTGTATCAAAAGATGGCATAACCGTTGATCCTGAAAAAAAAAGTTGTTGAAGAATGGCGAAGACCCACAAATGTAACAGATATTTGTATCTTCGTTGGTTTGGCAGGCTATTACCGAAGGTTTTTTAGAAATTTTTCACAGTTATCTAGTCCAATGACTAAGCTAACTCGGAAGCGTGTTAAGTTTATCTGGAAAAAAGAATGGGATGATTGTTTTCCGGAATTGAAAAGAAGATTGGTGAATGCTCCAGTTTTGGCACTACCTTCTAGGAATGGTGAGTTTGTTATATACAGTGATCCTTCATTGAAAGGACTTGGTTGCGTCCTAATGCATAATGATCAGGTAATTGCTTATGCTTCACGACAGTTGAAAACTCATGAGGTAAATTACCCTACACATGATTTGGAATTAGCTACTGTTGCTTTTTCTTTAAAAATTTGGAGAAATCATTTGTATGGAGTAAAGTGTGAAATATATACTGATAAAAAAAGTTTAATGTATATATTCACTCAGAAAGAATTGAACAAGAGACAAGAAGATGGCTAGAATTAATCAAGGATAATGATTGTACAATTCATTACCATCCGGGGAAAGAAAATAAAGTGGCTGATGCTTTGAGTCGAAAAAGTAATGCTTCATTTGCAATGTTGCGTTTGGAATGTGATCCTTTGTTTATAGATTTGATGAACTTTGGCATAGAAGTTGTGGGTGCAGGATGTTCTTCTGTTTAGTTTTAGGTATCAGTGAGATCATCTCTATCAGATAGAATCAAGCAAGCACAGAAGCAAGACAATGAGTTGCAGAAAAATGTAGAGCTAGTTTAGAAAGGTAAGTTGCCTGAATTCAACATTGATAATGATTGCGTTTTGAGATTTGGGATGAAATTTTGTGTGCCTTGTGATTCACAGTCGAAGAGAGAGTTGTTATGTGAAGCTCATAGTTCTTCGTTTTCAGTTCATCCTGGAAGTACTAAGATGTACGGAGATCTACAGGATTATTACTGGTGGGATGGAATGAAAAGAGATATTGCTGATTTTACTATGATGTGTTTGGCAAGTCAACAGGTTAAAGCAGAGTGGAAGTTACCGAAAGGGATGCTTCAGCCTTTACCAGTGCCAGAGTGGAAATGGGAGAATATATCCATGGACTTTGTTGTGGGATTACCGAAGACATCTCGAGGTAATAATGAAATCTGGGTTATTGTTGATCGCTTGACCAAAGCTGCTCATTTCCTTGCTATACGAGATACTTTTTCCCTAGATCAACTTTCCTGTTTGTATCTTAAAGAGATAGTCAGGTTACATGGAGATCCTCTCTCCATTGTATCTGATCGTGATCCCTGGTTCACTTCTAACTTTTGGAAAGGCCTTCAGAAGTCGTTGGGTACTGAATTAAATTTTAGTACAACTTTTCATCCTCAATCAGACGAGCAGTCGGAACGAACAATTCAGACCATGGAGGATATGCTACGTTCTTGCTCTGTGGATTATCAGGGAAGTTGGGACCAACATCATTCTTTGGTTGAATTTTCATATAATAACAGTTTTCATTCTAGTATACAGATGGAACCATTTCAGGGATTATATGGGAAGCGGTGTCGAACTCCAGCTTTCTGGGACGAAGTGGGTGAAAGGAAGTTGATGGGACCAGAATTGGTAGAAGAGATGGCAGAAAAAGTTCAGCTGATTCAGAAGCACATGAGAACAGCTCTGAGTAGGTAGAAGAGTTATGCGGACAACAGGAGGAAGGATCTCTCTTTTGAGGTAGGTGATCATGTTTTTTCCAAAGTATCACCATGGAAAAGTGTGATGCAATTGGGTAAGAAAGGAAAGTTGAGTCCAAGGTTCATTTGACCATATGAAATTCTGGAGAGAGTTGGATCAGTTGCATACCGAGTGGCTTTACCTCCGAGTTTATCTCAGGTGCACAATGTTTTTCACGTTTCGATGTTGAGGAAGTATATGCCAGATCCATCTCATGTTTTGAGTCCAGAGGTAGTTCAGCTGGAAGAGAACCTATCTTATGAAGAACAACCAGTCCAGATTGTTGACCGAAGAGAGAAAGTGTTACGAAATTAGGTAATTCACCAGGTAAAGGTTTTGTGGAAAAAACCATATGGTTGAAGAGGCAACGTGGGAATCTGAAAATGCAATGAGGTATAAGTACCCCCATTTATTTGATAAGTAAATAAATTGCGGGGACACAATTTTCTAAAGGGGGGAAGGATGTAACATACCAAGTAATTAATGAATAATAGATATTTTTATCTATGTCTATTAATGAATTATATAGTGTTTTAGAGGCTTAAAATGAAAATAAATACAATCTTATGCGTGGAATACACTAATATTCTAAACAGATTATTTTACTGCCTTATGATGGAAACCCCCTTTTAAATCAAACTTTTGAAAATTTTATAATCTATATTTGTCAAAATAAATATATTCATTATGATTGGGACATTGAAATTTACATTGGATAAATTTTTGGTATTTTTCTGACAATGTTCATTTTATAATGAATAGTGTAAAATACTGCATTTTACATCAAAATTGCTTTTTAATCTAATTTATTTATATGATTAGATTATCTTTTGAATTGGGTATGAAGTGAAATTAGAATATATTTTTACCATTTAATCCAATGGTGGTCATTGGAATCAATTTCACTTTGAAATTGGACTTAAACTGGTGTCAATATTTTGATACTTATTGTTTCATAAAAACACGCTATTTGTCATGACAGCGGGAATTAATTATTAAATTAATTAATGTGACTTATATGTTTTGAATTTTGTAAAATAGACTTCATTTTTGAATTCGGAATATCAAATATAGCTTAGGGTGAATTTTTGGTAATTTTCTGAAAAACTTCAATTTTTGATGAATAGTGAAACCACTAAGTGGTACTTATAAAAACTGATTTTTCGTTTAAATGAAATTTTCCCATCATTGTGTTTTTAATTTCAAAAATCCGACATACATGGTTGTCATTAAGAAGTAAAATGTGGTTCAATGGGATTAAAATAATTTTTTGGTGAATAGTATCTTATTAAGTTCTTAATCGCGATTAGTGGTAATTAATGTAGTTTAAGGTAAAAATAATGTTTTAATAATATGAGATGAGCTTGACACATGTCCTATCCTCATTGGATGAGTCATGGCCGACCAAGACAATACATGGGTAAACTTGGGGACCCCATGGATCCACTTTGGTTGGGAAATGACATAAATAACTTTTTATTTAATGTTAAAATAAAAATGACACAAACATGAGTTATTTTACTAAAACAACTTTTACATGGGGTAATAAAAGTCAGATTTTTGACTATAAATATTCATTAGAAAGATAAGAAGATTTCCTACATCATAGTATTTGTTTTATAATTTTTAGACATTAAATAAATTAAATTATTTATGACATCATGATGATGTAGCGATGACCTCATTATTTAACAATTTAAATAAAATGGAATGATAGTGTGAAATCTAAAACCTACACATGGCCAAAACTAATTCTATGAGTGTAATTCGAACCATTATCACCTTATACTCGAATTATATCAATGTGGGACCTTTTGAATCCTAAAATCATTTTAAAATAAAGTAACTTATTGTTACTTTCCAAGAGTTCCCCTCCTCTCCTCTTATTAAAGGCCCCCACCTCTACCACATTACCCGCACTCCCAAAGCCTTTGGGTCGGCCAACCCATTCCCATTTTGTTTCTCCACTTCCCTATATTACTTCTTGAATCCTCACTTTGGGCAGAAGTCTTCTCAAGGAAGCCTTTGAGCTCAAACCAAAGGGAGTTACCCGATTTTAAGGTAATGTCTTCCTTTGAGTCCTTTTTTTTTATTTTGCTTCTCCAACCCCCTAAACTCATTTTATTATTTTCTTTTGTAACAACTCCAGTATACGCAATATACTAGGATGTTTTTATAATATGTATTTGAGCTACACTTACACACATCTACATCTAATGGTTAACAAACATACTGTTTCCGTGGATGGTGAATTTATGCCTCCCGAAACGATGATTGTTCAACATTCTTTTAACACCTTCAAAGGTGTCCATTAAGATGTGACTATAATTATATATGATATAAAATATGTTTATGTTTTCCTTAATCTTATTTATTTTTCATTTTGGGCATACCTTTATGGTTTCCATTATGGGTAAACGCGATATCTTCATTTAAGGAAGTGCAGACTACCGCCCCCTCAAAGTGAGTTGATTCCTTAAATACCATATGTGGGACGTATAAAAGATGGAACTATGATATTATATATGATATTATACTGTAATTATAATATACCTTTATATAATTATGATTCCATTCAATAAAATAAGAAATATAAATGAAAGTAGCCTTCATGCGTACGTACGGCTTACCGTCTCCATGAACGGTGCATTTCATTTCATTCCTCTAAATGATTATGTAATATTATAAATGCATGAATGTACTAGATATATATGACATATATGATATATACATCATGAATACCATTCTGGATATAATGGATACATGAACAACTTGTAATTATAAAGGGTTTATTTTTGACTCAAGTACCAATGATCGCTAAAATGACCGTTATTAACTTAAATAATTACATAGTGTTCATGACATGGTAATAAGTGATATAAAAGGAATAATGAACTTGAAAAAGGTTATTAAGCAAGTAGAAATTAACTCAAGTTTATTATTCAGGAGATTAAAGAACGACCGAGTCAAGTCAGACCCGAGGTATGGGACTTCATCTCAATCTTCTTTCATTGAGGAATATTTTGTTTTATACACAACCTTCTTTTATACGGTGTATAAACCCCTTTTAATTTTACGTTTATTCAAAAGGAATATTTTTATACGAAGCTTTTTACTAAACGAAAAAAGGGAATGTTTTTGTCGTACGTATGCGACAACAACGACTTCTCC
This sequence comes from Viscum album, assembly GCA_963277665.1. Classification (NCBI taxonomy): domain Eukaryota; kingdom Viridiplantae; phylum Streptophyta; class Magnoliopsida; order Santalales; family Viscaceae; genus Viscum; species Viscum album. The sequence goes on from OY728152.1 coordinate 1,890,006,060, forward strand.
GCCGTCGTGACCATTTTTTGAGTTTCGGCTTCCTCTACAAGCCATACTATTTTTTAAAAAAAATACCATGTTTTACTTTTCTTTTATTTTGGTATTGAAAATGGTTTTCATAATATTTTTATATCAATGTGTGGTATTGATATATTGTGATTGAAAGGTGGAAATGTTATGTTTCATTTATTCATATTTTATGTGATATGATTATGTTGAGGATCTTGGGCCTTATTATGAAGACGAGTGGTTCCGTGATAGACTAAGGACGGGTGAGCCCGATATATCTCTCCAATGCATTGGGTAACACGTAGGAGTGAAACGTTATGTTTTCTCTGAAGAGATTTAGGGAATATACTGTAATGGGTATTCCAAACGTAACCAAGAGGGTTACTCCCTACGTAAGAAAGTTATAAATGCCTCAAGTTACCTTTATGTCTTATGATTTCAATGATTTATTCATTATTTGATGAGGTATGTTAAAGTGCTTATGTTTTATGGGTGAAGTATGATTTCATTATTATTTATATATGTAGCCATGTTTCCTTTCCATATTTTGATATCCCTTACTGAGATTTTTATGCTCATCCCATGTTTTTTGAAATTTTTTTCACAGGTCAAGGGAAAGGTACATGATATGATGATAGTGCCAAGGAAGTGTCAAGAATGAATCCTGGTTTTATTTTAAATATGTTTCCATTGATTGGAAAGAAGAATACTATCTTTATGTAACCACTTTGTTTATATGTGGAATGTAATGCAAGTTTTATGATCTAATTCTCTAAATCTCTAAAACCGAAAAGATACTCAATGTGTAATCTTGTAATAACTCATGATTAAGTAAGGTTTAAGGCTGGGGCCTTATAACATTTCTCACCAATCAAAAATCATAATGATATATAGATAATAAATTCAATATTCATGTGGTCACAAAAATCTCCCACACTGAGTTTTTTTACAATACCATTACTCCTTAATTTCAATAAGTGATCTTACATGAATTCTTTATTATACCACTTATTAAATACAATAAATATTTATAATGTAGGTGTCTTCTTATCTATATTTATTCTATTAAAATCATTCATAATTCTCTCTTATTTGTTAGTTGAGAGGAGGATGATAGTACATGGTTCAGATTGAAAAGAGTCTTTAGTTACTCTACTGTAAGTTTACATGGGCTAGACTACTGTAAAAAAAATTGATAAAAAATAAACATTGTAAAAGTATCTATACACTAAAATGAATATGATATCATTGTCATAAAAATAAATTACAAATCATGAATTTATAAAATATACTTATCAATAATCATGTAATCATAAAAACATCATCATGCACTTTATAATGATATTGTGCAACCCTTTGTATCATATTTTAATAAATTGATAACCCCTTAATAAATATTATTTAATCATTAAGAATAAGGGTTTTATGTGATATGTAGCACCATATTACTCTAATTTTGAAATCTATATAGAGTTTCTATATTCACTAGAATTTAATAAAACGATTTATTCTATTCACTAATGTTAACCCTCAAGGTATGAGATTAAAATTTTGAATTTCATGGTAGTATACAACAATCATTAAATACTAATTTATTAAAATATCAAGTAGTGACATTATCATACATTCTATACAATTATATTGTGTGAAAATAAATCATTAAACTCATTCAACTCCATGCATGTTAACTAAAAAATAAACATGAATATGGAATAATAAGGGACCTTTTTTGTTTTTTATGTGAAATTCCTAGGTTGAGTGTTTCAATTCACTATATCCCAATATCTCAATACATTATCAACACTTATTTTTTAATAATAATTATTAACATATTGTAATATCATTTTACATAAATAATATTTCATCATTTGAGACACATTATTTTTTTCCAATGATATTAATGCAACATATCCTTCTTTTTATTTCAATTAAAATTTCAAAAATTAATTTTAGGTAAGTGGAATTGACATTAAAATATTCATGTCGTATATATTCTTCTGACACAGTTAACATATCATCCTTAGTGTATTATGTCCCCCCATTTCAATAACCTCTCAACACATAAAACATTTTCTTACACCACCAACCACATTACATTACAATCAAAAAGTGTTTTTGATTATGATATTTTCCAATGGTCTAGGATAATAATAAATCATTATTTCTTTACTTTATTATTTATTACAGTTTTATCATTTATATTTTATTTATTCTTAGCTATGATTTATTGAATATACTTAATTTTTTATTAAATATCCCAATCAGACCAGGGGATATTTCTCCAAAATGTTTTATAATTTATGAATCTATTCCATATCATCCAAACACCTATTCCAATGTCCCAATTTTAGGGGCTTTAATGATGTTATATAGATTCATTTGTTTTTTTATCTCAATTTCTTTGTAAAATAACCCCAAGGTCCATATTTCATTTTTATAAGATGTTATTATACATGAAAAATATTTTTTTTGTATATATCTTCCATTACACCAAAAATATTCTATGTTTTTTGATATTTTAGATTAAATATAGTACTATTCCTTATTATTGTGTTGATGTAATGATTCAATATTACCCTTCTTTTTCTTAATGGAAGATACTCTTCTTGGACTTGTTTCATCCTTTGTGGGGGAAGAGTGTTCTCAATATCTATATTTTTCAAATATTTTACATGATTATTGTAGATACATATAATATCATTTATAATGGATTTGTATTGAGATTCCTAACCATCTGTTTTTAACTGATTATTAGAACACTTCATCACACCAGCATGATATGTTTTAATATAAAATTTTATTTTTTTATTGATGAATTATCTATCCATTTTAAACTCATCTTTAACTGTGACAGAAATATATTTTATCTCCAACAACTCTTCATCCTTCTAATTAAAATTTTCTTTTTATTCCACACCATTTTTTATCAGCCAAATGAAAATGTATTCTTATATCTCTATAATTTAAGATGGGTCTTTTTTAATAGATTATTTATTTCTTTTGTAAGCATATCTTTTTATTCCCTTAGTTTTTTATTTTCTTTCCTAATATATATAATCTCCTCATCAAAAGTATCCAAATCATGATTCATTTTCCATTCTATATATTTAATTTATTCTCAGTCATCATCATTTCTTTGTGTGTCAAAACCTTTTTAAATTTTATCAAGGTTATTAACCTCATCATATGAAGGGCTGCATGTTGATGAATCACGTTTCTCAATATTTATCAACAAAATCATTTTCATATTGTTGGATTACATATTCTTCTTTATATCTATAATAAATTTTCAAAATTTCACACCATATTAATTAAATTCATATTTATTTGAATTTTCACTTGGAAAAGCATACAAAAAAGGGCCAATTCCTTCAAATTTATAGTATATTGGTGTCATTTTTCATTTCAAATTGTATATTCACCATTTAATAATCTTTATTTAAGATCAATAACCTATTTAAGACTTTAAAAAACATTAGTATTTGATTCTATTGTTTCAATAATGTATTCTTATTTTCCTTTTCCATTTCTCAATTCATAAATTTTCTTATAATATATTTATTTATTATCGAAACATAGAATATTTAATATCACTTAAGAATATTATTTCTGTAAATTATTGAGTGTCAAATACTACATTTCATCTATATTTGATATTATTGAATCCAAGGAATCAGGTAAAATCCTCATCAATTATTTAAAAAGGATAGAATCATTAATATTCTAAAAAAATATAGAAACTTCCTATATTCTCATTATCCCATGAAATTTATTCTTTGATAACATCATTATCATCTATATTTAAACTTTAAAATTGATTATTTTATTACATTATCCTATTTTAATTGACATTGATGTTACCATCATAACTGTTTTTTTTTCTAGATTTATTATATAGATTGAAGACACGTGAAATTGGAATATAATTTTTCTAATAGAGACATTGATATGAAATATTGATCCATTATATAAAACTATATGTCCCTAAAATCTTGTTGAGTCATATTAGAACATTAATTAATGGTTGAAAACCCATATTTGGTTTCATATCTGACCTCCAAGCCTTGTGATAGTTGATAAAAAAATATCTTATTCCTCTATATTTTATAATTCAGGCCATCTAATTTGGGAAAACCTTAGTTGTTAACTTAGTTAAAATTTTTAGTATCATAATAATTTTATTTAATCATTAATGTGTATCCATTGATGATACCACTTATAAATTCCAAGGTCAATTTTACACTAGTAGGGGGTGAATCAGTGGTCTTATTTTTTGAATTCTATAATTTTTTAATTCAGATTATTAAAGATGTTAGATTTCTATGTATACTCAATATTATAACTTAATTTCAACTAATATGATATAATAGAAATACAGAATTGAAAAAAATGTAAATTGTTATACATACTATCAAACTTCATTATATGAAATTTATTCACTCCTTCAGGGGTTCCATACTAAATCATGAAGTCACTACAGCTGGAATTGATTTTACTCCCCAATACCACACCATCAATAGTTTGTTATACAGCAAACTAAAATTCTCGAAAAAATGGTTATAAAACCTAGTTAAACCCTCCTTTAATTTTTATCACATGATTTTTAGACCCCAATAAGATCTTGGTTTCTTCCTTATAAATGAGGCTTCTATACTCCTCTTCATATAGGATGAATCAATAGGTTTGATCCTGTAAAATCCTTATAGAAATCATTATTAATTTTTGTCTCAAAACTCTTACCCATTAATTGAATAATACGGTTCATCCTATTCCTCATATCTCTTCAACTATGATATTGCATCGTCTCTCAAAATTCATTCAATGTGTTTAATGAGTTATCTAAAAAATATTCTTAATAATAGATGGAAATTTCTTTTAACACCTATAAGAATTATATAATCCAAAATTATATAAAGCTCTCTTAATATTGATATGTCTTAATATATATATAATTGAATTTCATCACAAAATATTCAGATCATTTTTCTCGTGATTTCATCTTCATAACTATATATAACTGTATGTAGTATTTTTTTCAATTTGGTTAATAAATCATAAATTATTAAAATTGATTGAGTTTTTCTTTCTAGAATATGTACTATTTATAATAACATGTGTTACAAGCTATAACCAACATAAATATACTTCTTATTAGTATAAAATTACTTTTAAATATACATTAAAATGATTGATATTAAATATTTAAAAGCATTCACTTTAAAATTATAAAAAATTTATATGAATTATTATTCTAAAAGTTTATTTTCAATAAAAATCATTTTTTATAATTTAATATTTTTCAAGAACTATAATATTAAATATTTAATTGAAAAATTGATAAAAAGAAATTTATTTTTGAAATCCAATCATAGAAATTTAGAAAGTATGGATTTTAAAAAAATTTATAAAATTATTTTTGTAGAAGAAATATTTGGTTTTTGGAAAAAAATAGATTTTCTATGATTTTATCACTATGTCATGTTATCTTAGATGTTTTTTAAATCCATTTTTTTATGAAATATTTATTTAAATAATGGAATTATGAATTTTATTATATTCTTCTAAATTGTAAAAACGATGTCAAATATTTATTAAACTGAATTAAAATTTATATTTATATTTGAATGATGTATTTTCAAGGAAAGACTCAGTTTTAGATTTATTTAAAATAACATTAGTTTAACTAAAATTTTTAGAAACTAATTTATGTCAATGAAAATAGTAAGAATAAAAATTTTGTCATAAATGTAATTTTAATGATGAGAAAAATGAATATTCAAAATGTTTTTTTATATAATTTATTGTGTTTAATTTATAATTATATTTAAAATAATAAAATTTGTATGATAATTTTTTTAGTTTTTGCGGAATAAAGATTAAATTAGAAAATGAGTTCATGAGTGCTTTTAATTAACAAAATTAATAATTATGGTAAAATAATTGTAACCCCAGATAAATGTAAAATGTTAAATAGTCTTTTACTATGGAGAAATTTAAAAAAGAAATTTAAATAAATTTTTTCAAATAAGTGGTCAAAACGTTTTTGGACCTTTTCTTTCACCATAGTACACTTTTAATACTTCATAGAAATTAACTAATGAAGACCTTCCTAAAATTACTAAAAAATGTTGATTGTTTCCAAATGTACTATTCTCCTCTCTAAAAAAATATTACCACATCCACATTTTCAATAATACACTCATATTTTGTAATTTATTTGAAATCCATCCCAAAATTCATCTCTTAAAATTCAGTTATACTAAAAAATCCCCCAGTTCCACTCATATATTCCTACATCCCCCAAATCAAAAGTCATCATAAGAGGAAGGTTAATGTCTAATAATACGTATCTCATATTTGATTGCATTTATTTAATATTCCTTATTTTTTATAAAAACCATATATAGAACTAAATAATAAGTCTAGTAACATTAATGTGTCGACATTTTATTATAATAATTACATAAGCATTATATTTTTTCATCAATTGACTAATGAAAACAAAAATAATCATTTGTCTGTTTGTGTAGATTTACACCTCCATGAAGCAACACTTTTTGTTTATCATCATCACCCCTAATTGATGGTAGTAATTATGGTATTAATTAATAAATATGATTTATATAATCTATTTATTCTTATAAAATGATCAAACACTATCCACCTTCACTCATCGCATATTATGGGTAACAGAAATGCACTTGTGTGCTGTTATAACTTACACCCCCACGAAAAGATGTGTTAATATTTCCTTCACATAAAAAATGGATTGTTTTATTTTATATAGTATGATTATATATGTTATATATAATAAATATAAATTATTAATAAGGTTATTTTTAAATAAAAAAAAATAAAAATCATTATAAGGAAAACCATAAATATCAGTAAATAACAAAAAACAATTTTATTACAATTTTAGTTACCATGAAACATGATTAAAAATCCCATGTAATGGTAATGTTTCAATATAAGTACTTATAAACCATAATATACGGTTTTTTAAATGGATTTTTGATGATTATATTTTGGAGAAATAGGAGGAATGACCCCAATTTTTCAAACCTAGTTCAAAACTATCAAGATTATTAACACCCAATATTGAAAAGATTTTTTGAAAATATAATACATGAATACAATTTCGGTGAATGAATAGTATGAATGGATATGCATATATAAAATGTTATGAAATAGGTAATTAATATTTTTATATTTAGGATAGATGATGTTGAATCACTTCCCTAGAAATCAATAGTAATTGAAAGCGTTATGGAAACTCAAAATCCACTCTTTGTGTCATAAAATTTATTATTTAATTTCTCTTCTCAAGATTATAATTTAAAAATGATTTTCTATTTTTAATTTTCAGGTAAACGTGTTTTAGAACCAATTCCATTTCCATGAAAGGTTTTATCTTCATTTTTACTAAGTATAAATGAAGTTTATTGCAAAGATATGCATAACATTTAATTTTATAATTATGAATGAAATATGTTTTCAGATTTTATTTTTATGATTTGTATATTATTAGATTCAAATGAAATGTACCTATGATATATTTATGTTTCATTTGTATCCATACATTATTATTTTATTATGTGATTATTTATGGAGATAAATTTTTTAGTATGATGTTATTTAATTTATGACATTATTTGGATATTTCATGAAACTGATGTTCTATAATGGTTTCCTTATAAGAATTATTATTTTTTTATTTAAATATTTTGGAAAAACTATTTTATAAAAATTGTTACATTATATGATTTTTCAAAAATGTCATGATGTCATGCTTCTTTATATGGGATATTTTATGATGTGATAATTGATTTTATAATGTGGAACCCAAATATATGGATTCTGATATGGGTGGGGAATATATATCTATCCTATTAATATGTTAAAGGAATTAATATAATAATATATAAATTCAATGTTAATGGGATTGAATGTTACTAGGTTCATAAAGGGTGAGTGTGATAACAATCATCACACCTCAAAATTTCACAAATGAATAGTATTTTTATGTTTCCAGTTTCACAATGATGTGAAATCCTATATTTATTATTATGATACACTATATTTCTTAAATTCCACGACCCATGTTATATGCTTCATTTTTAATTTTTCCAATTCCATAGTAAAAGTTTTATATTTTTTATGTTATATGCATATTTATTTCTTATGGTTTACTCCTATTTTTTTATATATATTTAAATAATATATATCTTTTTTTTCATGATGATCCATATTTTTAATATCAAAACATTATGTTCTTTGATATTTTATCCATTAAAATTATTTTGATATCACACCTTTTAATATTTTCCCTTCCTTTGGATTCTAAGAGGGTTATGTCGGGTGGAATATCTAATATAGGATTTGGTTTATAAAGGGATATTTTCAACTTTTGAATTATCTATTTTTATATTTCTAATCCTTATGATAGTAAACCACCAGTTCCTTGGTTTGTTTGACTATTTGTGTATGTCATAATTATAACATGTAATCTATGTATTAATTATGTATGTTTTGGTTTGGTTTATCTTGTTCCTATCGTATGAAGTTTTCGTTATTTTGTAGTACACGATGAGAAAATATTAGTGATGACCCTAATTACAAGCCCATATATATGATAACATCCTATGTTATAATAAATAATTGAGTGAAATTTTCATTATAGTATATCTATATTAGGATAATTTATGTGGATGTTGTCTAGTTGCATATGAATCAATGTTTAATAACCATGAAAATAGTTAGTCACATATATCTCAACCATCATTCTGGTGAAATATTGAATGAGACATTACTATGCACCTAGTTTGTGACTCTTGATGTATATGAATTGGTCAATTTAAAATATCATTATGAACCATTTTGAAGGAGTTTATTTTGATGATAATTTGTATAGTTATGTATAATATAGTTAGAAATTAATCATGTATAACATAGATTGAAACCTATAGAGTTCTATGGAAGAATATGCTCATTATTTTTTGAGATATTTCTTATATAATCAGTGTTATTTCATCTATAAGTTTATTAATTGTTGTTTCATCACTATGGAATTATATGTATAACTAGTGTGGAAAGAATAATAAGGAATTCATCTAATGATTGATGCATGTATAATGTAGTCACTGTCTAAATGAGATGGGATCTGGAGTTCAAAATAACATGGCAGTGCTCAATCAACAATCACATGGTATGAATAATAACATAAATAATGGGGAGCTCATAATTTCAACATTAATGAAGAATCATTTTATTTAATCATTTATATATCAATTTTCACTATCCATTAATGGGATATCAAACAAAATTATTTATTTTAAATGGATTACTGCGGTGGAAAAGATATATTATGGCCTTTAATTCTTTGAGATTGGGAAGAATAAATAGGTTTTCTATCTTTTATAAAGTTAGGAAGATTGATACTAAAAATTCATTATGAACACAATAAATAGGAATAATTGTTTTTATTATGTGGTGGGATTACAAAGGAATATTTTTCCATATATATTTCCCTTACACACTTTATATTACTACCGAAATAGAATTTCTAGAAATTAAAAAATAGGAAGATGAGTATGTTGGATCATTTTATAAAAACATCACAATACTAAAAAAATTTACAACATAGACTATCTAAATAATTGGAAGTACTATTAAATGAATATTTGGTGGATTTCAACATGGTATTAGAATTTCTTTATCTGTAAATGATTTTCAACGATATAAAGTATTTTTCAATTATGTTCTTAAGGATGAAATAGTAGATAATGTGCCACATGATTCTAGAAGAAGAAAATGTAAGATGAAGTATCGTGGAATACTTAATGATTAATATCATTAGATTAATAATGATCAATTTCCCATTCATGAAATAAACCAGATGAAAAACTTTTTAATTACCTTATTGTTTATGGTATGTGTTATAAATATGGAAAAGTATGCCACATAGATCATTACCTACAATGAAATTAAATTAGGTCAAATAACACCATTTAGGATAATAAGGTCTCATATTAGGATAACACCACTCTTAAATTCTTAAAATTATAAGATTATTTGATATATGTTAAGTAAGACCCTAATATTAGAGTTTAAAGGTAATTGGAAGAATCTACCTCCAAAATATTTGGAGTCGGGGAGGTAATATATACTCACTATTATAGAGGTGGTCCATAACAATGAAGTTGTGAAAGTAAAAATAATTCTCTACTCTAAAATCCAGAATTCCTTATCTAATCCTAGTTTATATCATTATTTTATATCTTACACGTTTGAAGGGAATATAGAGTCTCTACCAGAAAATTTAATATATAGATATCCATGAAAACAACTTAGGTTTTGAATAAATTAAATATATCGTAAAATATTCTAAAATCATGATTTATGGAGAGATACTTATAGAAATTATTATTCTTCTCCATGTTGTTGAATTTTATGTAATCATGGGTATTAAATTACTTTCTTTATATAAATCACATTTTTATTATTTATAAATATAAATCACCTCACATATCCCTAATCACCTAGTTATCATGTTTAAATGAATAGATTATCCTACACATTCGTTAAAATAAAACTCTTTAATATGGGCCTTGATTTGCAATAAAATGGTGTCTACAAATCATATTTATATGTAGAAATAGAATGTTGAAAACATTAAAACTATTCTAGAATATTTTTCATCACTTCATAAAGAATATTATGGTCTTAAATGAGAATTTGATGTTGATTTCCCAATAAAACTCATCCTATGATAATTTTATATCTCTAAAAATACTTAAATAATAGATTCCATTCAATATTGGAGTTGAATATGAAATTGAATGGGGATATTTACTAGTATTATATACCCCTTAGTGCTTCCTCGTGTGGTACAGTAGTCCAATTTCTTATGTTGAAGGGTAGATCAATGAATCTTCATATCTATATAATGAGATCAATAAATTCATGATAAAAATAAAGAATCATTTTTCCTGTATTGTTGACATGTTTGATCAACTCAACAGAGCTCAATCCTTCTCAAATATTGACCCTTTTCCAGGATATAATCAATTGAGCGTGAAATTTTAGGATATTTCAAAAAGAAAATTCATTATAATCTATGGACAAAATGTGTTTATAGATATGATTTTTGGAAAAACAAATTCCCCCACTATCTTCGCGGATCTTATTGTTATAGTCTTTATACGTTACATGAATTGAATTATAGTAGTCTTTATAGATTATATCCTTATACATTTCAAACCAAAAGAAAGAGAATAATTATCAATTAATGACTATGTTGAATATCTTGATGAAGGATAGGTTGTGTAAAAAAATATGAAAATGAGAAATTTGTAAACAAAAAGTATATTTCTTGCTTTATGACCTTACAAGTTAGGGATATATTTATAGATCCATCAACAAATGATTTTTTTAATAAATGGTATTAACTAACCATTATGAGTGAAATCAAAATATTTCATGTGGTATCAAGTCATTAATGATGAATTTTAAGGAATTTCATATGGATATCAAACTCATTAACAATGTTAAAAAATTAATGGAGAAATGAACCCTACGATAAAGGTATTTTATGAAATATTCATGAAGCACATGGATTGTATTTTTCTTATATTGGTTATTACATTAACATATAGTGGTGAGGGTGTTTTAGTTTACATTGATGCTTCATTAAATGGAATGAGGTGTATCCACTTGTAAAATTAAAAGGTTATTTCATATACCTCCCACTAATTAAAAACCCATGAGAATAATTACCAAACACAAGATTTGGAATATAGGGCGGAGATCATTGTGTTGAATATGTGGTGAAATTGACATTATATTGAGAAGTGTGATATATAAATTGTTAATAAGATATTTAGATATATCCCAACACAATAAGAGTTAAATATGAGCTGCCAAATGACATGGTTAATAATCATCAAATATTATGATTGTTCAAAACAATATCACACAAGAAAGGAAAAAATGTTGTTGGTGCTCTCGGTTGAAAATATTATTAAACTCTACCCATGATAATGACTGAAAATGAACTAATGCTATTGGAATCACATATGATGAATCATAAATTCATAATGGGAGGAGATAAACCGTATTTTATTTATTTTAATTCCTACCCCTAAATTAACATGATTATTAAAGAATCCCATAAATATGATATATGGATACATAAAATAGTATGGATAATTCCAAAGTTCATGTTTTATAAATGTGGTTTTATATGGTTTCAAACATGGATTTGTGTCCTATTAATACCATAACTGAATAAGGATATTTTTTGATAATGCACAGAGCTTATTCATCCCTATACTTCATCAATGAACAACTATTTATAGATATTTAAAGAAAAAAATCATGTGGGATAAAATTAAAAGGGAAACCAAAAATTGTATATCATGATGTTTGATATGATTTTATTTTGATGAAAAATCATATATTACTAAAGGTATGGCGATAAAATTTCTCATACCTATATGGAAATGGAAATAAATCACCATGGACTTCATCATAGGACTCTAAAATAATTATAAATGCCAAAATGCCATTTCTATTGTAGTCAATCACCATACAAAGTCAACACATTCTATTTCCATCAATGAACGTTTATCCCTTGAATAACCCTCTATGATATATATATGGTATGTTGATAGTTTGTATAGTGTACCACATTCTGTTTTATATGAACATGATTTATGGTTTATATTGAGGTTGTGGATATGTCTTTAGAAATCATTCGAGATAGATATGGGCTTGAAAACTGCATATCACACATAGATATATGGTTAGTCTCAAAGAACTATTGAAAATCTAGAAGATATATTATTACCTTGTTCAATGTATTTCAACGAATGTTGGGATCTATAAAATCCCATAGTAGAGTTCAGATATAAATTTTTCCCATTATTGAATTTAAATAAATTGTTATGAGGCCCTATACAAGAAGTGATATAATATTCCAATATACTGAGATGATGATGGAAATTAGAATGTGACAGGTCCTGAACATGCCTAAAAAATTATATTATAGGTTTAAAAAAATTGAATCAGATAAAAGAGGAACAAATTTGACATAAAATTGAAAATCCTTGATGATATATATAGTTTTATTTTTGTGATAATCAATTTCTATGATTATTTCTGTTGAAGAAGGTCCTGATATTTTAGAATAAAGAAAATAATGTGCCATGATACATTAGTTCTTTTGAGATCCTTTGTTGTGTTAGTGTAATTTAATATCAATTTTCACTCTTTATTATACTATACCAAGTGAGTGATGTCTTCAATTCTTCAATTCTGAGGAAAAAATACTAGATGTGAAAAATTTACTAAAATTAGTTGTTTTGTAGATGGATCATGACCAATTTTATTAAGAGCGAGCTATGGGGTTCTTTGAACAAAGTGATAAGGCGTTATAGAGAAATATCACTCACATGGTCAAAGATTAATAGAGAATTAATATGTTTTTAGTGGCTTAAAGAAAACATGATCATGTGATTAGAGTAATGTACCCTCACTTTTTTCATTCATTGTATAAAAACATAATGGTTGAAATTCATTTAAGGGGAGTATAATATAATGTCCCATGTTTTTATTCTATAAATCGATTAAATGATGGATAATGTGTGCTACACATTAAACCCAATAAAAAAAGCTACAATATATTTTAATGAAAATTTTCATAATGATATAAAAATCACTAAGATATTAATCAATTAAAATCCATTACCTAAATGTGAAAAAATATTTATAAGAGTTGATATTGATAATTTTTATTATTAATTTAAATAAATATTCCCTATATAATATGTTTTTTTAAATGAAAAAAATATATCAACATAAGAATCTGATAAAATTTATTCATTTTTCAACTCCACTTATGAAAATTTTATTAGGATTCATTTTTATATATATTATAAAATGTTTTACATTTCTATTGAATAATTAATGCTTTATTAAAATTTTAATTTCTATTTTTTTAAATTATTTGGGCATAAAAAAGTTTAAAAAATAAATCAAGTAAAAAAACTCAAATATAGGGAATAAAATAATGCATTTTAATATATTCTATTTCGTCATAAATACTATGTATAATAATTATCCAACAATATAAAGATTCTAATTTAATAAAAAACTATTTTTCAATTCGTTTAATGATGTTTTTCCAAGGTGATATTCAGGTAAAAATTTCTTTAAAATAAAAATATCATTTATTATTTGAATAATAAATCAATTAACTTCATTAAAATGGTTAATAATTATATTATTATCTTATATATAAATTAAATGTGAAACAACCATTTTTTAAAAAACAATTAAAAAATTAGATGGCATTAATTTAAAAATAACATTTCACAAAGTTAGAAACATGATATGATAAAATTATTTAATAATTTATAATTATATATTTAAAATTATATAATTTCATTAATTATAACTTGTGTTAAAAAAATCAATTTATTAGGTAAAAAATTAGTTTTCGTAGTAAAAAGTAAAAATGGTTAGTATTATTTTTAATTTTGGGAATTGGCTAATAGATATTAAAAAATAATTCAATATAAGTGTCTAAGATTATTTTTGAATTTTTATTTTCCCAAAATCAACTTTTTCATCTTTTTATCCATTGAACATTTCACTATGTCATGGAATTATGGAATGATAATTAGAGTTCTCCAAGGGGATTTTTTCTTATCTAATAAAATGATATAACTTATACCCTTAAAATAATACACTTATATTTTGAAATTACATTTAAACCATAATCATATTTTCTCTTGATGAATCCCTTTACACTCCATAATACCCATATTATCCAAAAACTTATCATGGGTCCAACTAATCAAATGACCTCTTTTAGATGATGTCCATGGGCTCAATATAGGTACCACATCTTTCATACCATTTATTTAATATTCTTTTTTTATAAAGAAACTATAACAAAATTATTATAATAAAATAATAATCCTAATTGGGATTATATATTTTTATAACAATGATAAATCTTGTATTTATTCTCTTCCATCCAATAAAAAAAATCGGCATTGTTTCATTTCTGCGATTGATTTCCTCCACGAAGTGAAACTTTTGGTTTTTTCTAACCACAAGTCATGGATGATATTAATGATTTTATTGATCAATAAGTATGATTTATATAATATATTTATGATAATTAAATTATTATGAACTTTCGTTATTCATCACTCTAAATTTCTGGGTAATGGAAATGATTATCATGACTTGTATAGCATACTAGCTCAATGAATAATTATTTTAAATTTAACTTCATATACAAACATTGACGATTTAAATTATAGTGGATTGTTCTATTCTACATATTTAAGTAATATATATCATTAAAATGTTTTTTAAGATAACAAAAATATATATTATATTAATAAGGTAATCTATCAATATTGATAAAAAAAATCTTGTTAATTATCATTATAGTTTTCATGAGACACAACTAAAATTCCAATGTAATGTTTTTATAAATTTTTTAATTATTTATAAAATATAAATTTTAGTACCTAAAATGGGTTTTAAATGATAATGTAATGGATAAAAAGGATGATCTACAAAAATTTTACATACATATGTTCAACTGAACCAGATTACTAACACATGATGTTGAAAAGATATTATAAGATTTTTTTAATTTTCATTGTAAAACATGGAATTAAAAAACTAATGTAGAAATTGAGGGTAAAATTTAGCTACATTGTAATGACCCAAACATCCATTAATGGGCATCCCTCTTGATCAAATTAAATTTACCTTTATTTAATTTTATTATATTAAATGCAACTTAGATGGTTTTAAGTTTTGTGATTTTAAAATACTGTTAAGAATTGTGACAGATGGTAATATAGACTATGAACTGTTATCAAATAATTAATATAAATATAGGGCTTTAAAAAATCCAATTTCCTCAAACAAAGAAAGTGATGACCACATTCAGTATACTTTCCCCATATGAACACCATTTTTCAGCACTTGGAATGGAGATTGCTTCTTTGGGATTTTCTCTTGACCAACCCAGGCTGAGGTTGAATATGTTAAGCTCTAGTAGGACCGCCTACGAGAGAAGTGGATGTTGAGAGAGATTACCACCCGAGCAATGTTATCTGAGCCACCCCAAGAGTCTATCATCATTGCACAAAATACACTTCTGTTTTATGCCGGTGTTATAAGGGGTTATGTAACAAGACCCTTGTACTATGGTTAGGTACATTATTTTTGTATATAATAATTAATATACTTTCATTTTATTTTTATTACCATTTAAATAGTTTTTAATACAGAAATAGTATTTTTAGTTAATGTTCAACTAAGAAATCTATTTGAATGAATTAATGGACTTTTTAATTAAATAATATTTTAATAAAATATTATTATAATTATTGAATTAATTTTTTTAAAATATAAATGATTGTATAATTTTATGAATGCAATTGTAATTTTTATTAATGTTTGATAGCCATTTTTGTAAAAAAAAACCCATGAATTATCCAATGGTGAAAAATAACATATTTAAATAAATATTTTGATAAAATTAATTTTATTCTTGGAATCAAGACAACAAAATTATCCAATGGTGATTTTTTCTTAATTTTCCGAGATAGTCAATATTTTGGGTAAAAATGAAATACCGTTTAAATATATAATGTTTTTTATGACATATTAATGACCCAATAGTGATTTAACTAAATAATATAAACATTATTTTCGGCCAATATATTTTTTACCCTTAAAATAATGTGATTTTGGGTCTGTTTGATTTATTTTTCAAAGCTTTAGTGGACCCTTTAATACTTATTAAACATTTTATCTTTTTAAATTTTTTTCCAATAGTGTGTGACTCACCTCCACATAATCAAACCCATTATATTAAGAGGTTTTCACTTTAGCCTTATAAAATATTGTTTTCCACTTCCCTTTTCAAAAAAAACATGAGAAAAATCCATGGGCTGTTTTGTGGTTTGGATTAGTTTAATGTTAGGTGTCTCAAACCTAATTAATAAAGAATTCCCTAATCTTTCCTACATAAACCCACCCAAGATCCCACTTCCTCCTCACTCAAATAATTTGGAGTTCATCCAACCTCTGACCTCATCTCTCTGTAATCCTCCCAAGGGGCCCCAAGCTCCTAATAAACCACTCTCAAGCCTCTATCAAGCCTTTGTATGCACACATCCAAGTAATGGTTTTTCTTCCTTTCTCATTTTGGTCCAATATTATTTAAATTGATATACCATTTTAATTTCAATTATAAATGTTTGAGGTATGGTTTTGAACCTTTCCCATACTTCCGTCTTTATGTTTGAATGATCGGATACCCCTTACTCTCTCATTAAATTTCTCCCATGTACACCTGTTACTATGCTAAAATTCCGAAAGGAATTTCTCTCTCCTCATTTACATTCATGCAATTATTTTGCCTCATGAATCTAAATTCTATTTCATTTGTTGTGAAATGTATCGATATGAACCTCTTATTGTCCATGTCATGTAAATATGATGATTCACCCCTTTATTTCTCATCAAAATTTTTTAGGAGTTCTTTTTTCTTGTGGTTATGCTACCGAAATTGCACTTCTCTTTTCCATGACAAAGTCATTGTATAGTGAATACCATGCCCATTTCTCTATCAAGGGTAATAAAAATAATGCACATTTACATATTGTTTAAAGAGTTTCATGTATGTATTCCACATTCTTTTATCGTTGAATAAAGGAAAATGATGAATGATTAATTGTTTTATGAACTATGTGGCACAATTATACATGAAATGAAATGTTTAAGAAGAGTGCGCCCTGATAGAACTCCAATGCATTAGGAAAAGTATCGTACCATGATACTTCATGTGAAATGGCTGTTTACTCATGATAATCCATGTTCAATGAGGGTTTACTTGTGCTTCATGTGCAACAAGGGTTTACTCATGCTACATGTGAAATGACCCTCGGCTCATGCTAATTCCATGTTAGGTGTTGTTTCCACATTTCCAGGTTACGATTATCATGATTTATTATTCCCTTTTGTTTATTCTTATCTTGTTCTCTATTGATATTATTATTGTCTAACATGTGTTTTATTCCTCATGTTATTCCATGATTATTCCCTTACGAGGCTTTATAACTCGCCTTTTTTTATTCATGTCCTCAGGTTATCCCATGCAATGCTACGTACGAGTTAATCTAGAGGTCCTGTAAAGAACAATTTCAATAATGATGTTGTATTTCATGTTTTATGTTGTTACGTAATGATCCTATTCCACAAAGACACTAGACCTATGGATCTTCTATGTTTTATCAAGTGAAGTTTATGTAATAAAATATGATTAATTGTGTAATAAAAAGAAGGGTTATCATTGTTGGTATCAGAGGGTGGATTAGTTATTTTTGGGATTAGTATTAGAAAATGGTAGTGAAGACATAGAGATAAGAATAAGAATAATAAAAACATCCATGAGTATTTTTGAGTATTGATTATGTGGTTTGTCAAGTAAATACATCCCAGTCTGGATACGAGAAGGTAGACGCGACTCTTGCAAACATGTATCCTAGGGATAAAACC
Organism: Viscum album; assembly: GCA_963277665.1. Lineage (NCBI taxonomy): Eukaryota > Viridiplantae > Streptophyta > Magnoliopsida > Santalales > Viscaceae > Viscum > Viscum album. Next base: position 1,890,024,657 of record OY728152.1, read on the forward strand.
CGAAAACACCGCTTTGAGCTAGACTCGAATAGGAACTGGTGCACGACAATGGGATTTGCTACACTCTATTTTATGACACTCCCAGGGGTATGCTTTGGTAAATTCATAAGCTTAGTATGAACCCATATTAAGGAAAAAATACCCCTAATAATACATGTTAGAAGGTAGATCATGGATATCATAGAATGAAGCCTATAGATTCATATGTGAAGATAATAAAAGTTATTTATAAGTCATCAATTTTTACCTTGGATTACCCTTTATGTGTTACCCTAACTTTCCTTTTATTCCAGCCAATGTCCAATAATAGGAGTACTCGAGCTAACAAACGATGTGAAGATCAATGTGATGACTATTCTAATGAGATCCCCAATCCAATGGGAGAAAAAATCATGAACATTTTCTTGCTTCTCTCTTAGATAACTCAATATTTGAATATAATCATGGTTCAAGAGGAATGCTAACCCCTCCCCCCGAAAAAATAATAAGTCGCTATTAAGAGCTTCATCAGACAAAGGCCTCCTACTCTTAATGGATCGTCTGATCCCTAAATAGTTGAAAAATGGATCAGCTCATCTGAAAAGATATTATCCACCCTTCAATATTCTAAAAAATAGAAGGCTCTCTTGACTGCTTATCGTATAGAGGGTGAAGTTGAAAAATGTTGTATGTTGATAAAAAATACAAAGCCTGAGGCGGAGATCGATGCATTGGAATGGAATGATTTCCAGAATATGTTTTTTGATAAATATTTTCCACGCATCATCCAACATAAGATGGAAATGGAATTCCTTTTATTCAAGAAAAAAGATGATGAATTGGTCAGAGTGTATGAGGAAAACACCACAAGGAGTGTACTATATGCCTCTGACATTGTCGCTGCCCCTGAATGCAAGGTTGACTGCTTCTTTGGTGGGAAGAAACCTAGCCTGTGGAAAAAGCAGGTGATCTGTGACTTCGACAGCTATGAAAAAATTGTTTGATGTTCCCTCAAGGTCAAAATGGAGATCATATAATCTTAGTGGTATCATGTCCATAAAATTCATACGGTGGAATTCATTGCTAAAAATCTGAAGGTTAAATCCAATGGTGCTACGAAGATCTAGAACCCCACTTGCCAAAGGGGTAGAAAAAAGCACCCAAAAAATTCCCTGAAGGGGATGAGGAAATGCATTAGGTGTGGAACAGAATGGCACCTAGTTTTTAACTTCCGACAAGAAAAATCTGAGGCATTAATAGGGGAGATGAACACTCCCTTGGAACTTCAACGCGTGGTTCATTGCTACAAATACAAAGAACCAGGGCAAATTGAAAATCAGTTCTCTATGCCAAGGTACTTTGGAGGCGACCAAGAACCTCTAAGGGAGAAAGGGATAGCCTTTTTACATCACTACTATCAAAGTAATCCTCAGAAATAAAGTGGTGATATGTAAACTATTTATTTATTTTAGAATAATGAATGTACTTTTTGATTTAGGTTCTACACAATATTTTGTATCTCAATGGTTTAGTCGAACAATCCCAACACCGCCACAAATCATTTATGTAAAGACGTTAGTGAGTATGGAATATGGGGAAATCAATGCATCACATGTATATAACTCATCCCCTCTCATAATCTGTGGATTAAACATCCCAGAGAACATCATCATACTCCCTCTAGTAGAATTTTATGCAATTCATGGCATGTATTTTCTTTCCATATATTAATCCAACATAAATTTCTGTGAGTGGGAAATCACTATCCATATAGAGAATCGACCACTAATTCATTCCATGTGCAAGGAGGAAGATGAACCTTATTTCGATCCATCATATCAAGCGTGGATATTACAGCCCTATGAGAATGCATATCTTTCTCAAATGATTTAGTCTAAGGAGGCAACCATCCTAGAAGACATGACTATTGTGAGGGAGTTCACTGAAGTGTTTCCTGGGGAATTTTCTAGTCATCCTCCTAGAAGAGATGTTGAATTCTTATTTGATTTTATAATTGGTGCATTTCCATTATCCAATACTCCATATTAAATGGCCGTTGTGGAGCTTGAGGAGTTGAAAAAACAATTACAGGATAATCAAGGTAAAGGGTTTATACACCCAACTACTTCACCATGGGCTGCACCAGTCCTCTTCATCAAGAATAGGGATGAGTCAATGCACCGTTGCATCCAATATCATGAGATGAAAAAAATAAAGATAAAGAAAAAATATCCTCTCCATTAAATTGATGACTTGTTAGATCAGCTCTGTTGAGCACAATACTTCTCCAAGGAGGATTTGCAGATGGGATATTATCAAGTAAGGGTGATAAAAGGAATATATCCCCAAGATTTATTTTTGTACAATATACAGGCACTATGAACTCATACTAATTCTTTCTGGAATCACTAATTCTCTGGTAATCTAAATGGACTTGATGAATAGAGTATTTAAAAATTACCTCGACAAATTTGTGGTAGTCTTTATATATGATATTATGATATATTCCAAAACCATGGAGGACTATGAGAAGCATATATGAACTGTATTAGATACCTTAAAGAAGGAGAATATCTATTAAAAGTACAAAAAGTGTGAGTTTTAGTGAAGTATGTCTCATTCTTGATCCATATAATCAAAATCAATGGGATATTTGTATATCCCTCCAAAACAGATACAATTGACAGATGACCGAGGCCAACATTGGTAACGAATATTCGTAGCTTCTTTGTGTTAGATGGATAATTTCGACAATTTTTGAGAAATTTTTTATGATTGTCCATCCCTCTTACCAAGATAACTCGGAAGGGAGTAACGTTTTCTTGGAGTGATAAATGCAAAGAAAGCGTCAAAGAGTTGAAAAGGAGGCTTATCAATATGCCTGGGATCACTTTACCCAGAAGTGGAGATCTTTTTGTGGTATTTAGTGATGCTTCGAAAAAGTGTCTGGGGTGTGTGTTTATGCAAAATGAAAAACTTATTGCCTATGCTTCAAGGAAATTGAATGTTCATGAACAGAACTATCCAACACATGACCTTGAGTTGGCTGCACTAATATACGCATTGAAAATTTGAAAAATTTATCTCTTGGGGGAGAAGTGAAAAATATATATGGACCACAAAATCCTCAAGTATATATTCATACTGAAGGATTTGAACATGTTCCAATGATGATGGTTAGAGCAGATCAAAGTCTATGATTGCTCAATCCATTACCACCCTGGTAAAGCAAACAAGGTGGAAGATACCCTAAGTATAAAGGACTTAGAGATTCAATCATTGATGATAATTTAAAACGATCCAGTCTTCTTATATTTGATGAAGATGAACTTGAGAATCATAAATAAGGGAAAATCATCAATCCTTTTAAAAATGATTTCTCAAAAATCACTTTTGGAATGGTTAAAGGGTGCTCAAAAAGAGAATGTGGGAATTATAGAAAATGTGGAAGCTATCAGGAAATGGAAATCCTTTGAGTCTAATTATAATAAAGAAAGACTTGTGGTTTTTGGGAAAATACCATGTGTTCCATCAAGTACGGAGTTGAATAAAGTACTTTTGGATGATGAACATAGTTGAAATTTCACTATTCACCAAGGAAATACAATGATGTATAAAGATCTCTGAGAGCATTATTAGTGGGTTAATATAAAGACGGTGATCACTGGATATACAACAATGTGCCTAGTGTGCCAGAAAGTTAAGGATGAGAGGAAGATATCTAAAGGCAGGATGCAACCATTGCCCATACTAGAACAAAAATTGGACAACATCACCATGGACTTTGTCACTGGAAATCAAAAGACATCCAAAGGCAACAATGCAATCTGTGTTATTGTGGATCTCCTTACAAAGGATGCACACTACATTGCAATTTAGGAAGATTTATCATTAGATCAACTGGCACAAATATATACTAGGGAAGTGGTAAGGATTTATGGAGTACCACTATCTATTCTATCCAATTGAGATCCAAGATTCACCTCTATGTATTGGAAGAGTCTTAAACTTGATCTAAATACTGAATTGAACTTTAGTATGGACTATCATCCTCAAACTGATGGATAATATGAGTGGACTACCAAAACACATGATGACATGTTGAGAGGATTCTCAATGGACTTTAATGTATGATGGGATCAATGTCCTCCTATGGTCGAGTTCTCTAATAATAACATATTCCACTTGAGAATCCAAATGATCCCATATTAATCCCTTTATGGGAAAAGTTTCATAACACTAGAATGTTGGGATGAGGTCGGTGATCATAAGCTTCTTGGAGCAGAACTGGATGAGGAAATTGTGGATAATTTGAAAACCATTCAGTAGCATATCATGGAATCCCAGAGTCAAGGTACATCACCCCTTCATGATTCTTGATCCTGTCGGGGTTGTGGCGTATCGACTAGCACATTGACCTACCATGGAAAATGTACATGATGTCTTTCAAGTATCTTTCTTAAGGAAGTACATACCGTACCCTTAACATGTAATCTCTTCATAGGAGGTACAGTTAGAGGATGACCCTTCTTATGAGGAAAAAATAGTGAATATCTTAGATTGTAGAGAAAATGTTCTACGAAAAAAGACAATTCCCCTCATCAAGGTGTTGTTGAGAAACCACAAGTTTGAAGAAGTGGTGTTGGAATCAGAGGAAATGATGAGGCAGAGTTACCCATATCTATATTAATGTGGGAAAAGAAAATTTCTCAGGTGAAATATCTTAAGGGGATAATATTGTAATGACCCAAACTTCCATCAATGGAAATCCATCTTGATCTAATTAAATGTCTCTTAATGTAAAATTTTTATATAAAATGTCAGATTCTTCTGTTTTATATTTTTTTATTTTAAAATATTTTTAAAAATTATGAACATTTCTAAAATATCCTTTGAATATTGATCAAATGATTTGTATAAATATAGGGCTTTATCAAATCCAATTTACTCAGATAAAGGAAGTGATGGCCTCATCCAGTAGACATGCCCCATATGAACCCCATTTGATAGAGATCAAAAAGGAGGATGTGTCTTTGCGATTTACTCTTGAAAAAGCCCAATCCAAGATTGAATATGTTATGCTCTAGTGGGACCGCCTCTGAGAGAAGTGGAATTTGATATAGATTACCACCTGAGCAATGTTATCCGAGCCTGCCCAAGAGTTTGTCACCATCGCACACCTTACTCTTCAGTCTTATGTGGGTGTAATAAAGGGTTATGTAACAAGATCCTAGTAATATGGTTATGTACAATATTTTTGCAACTAATAATGAATATAATGTTATTTTATTATTGTTACCTTTTATATATTTTTTAAAGCACAAATAGTATTTTTAGTTAATGTTCAACTAAGAAATCTATTTTGATGAATTAATGGATTTTTTAATTAAATAATATTTTAATAAAATATTATTACTATATTTAAATTAATTGATTTAATTATAAATTATCGTATAATTTCATGAATGCAATTTTATTTTTTATTAGTGTTTGATAGCCATTTTTTTTGTCAAAAACCAATGAATTTTTGATAAATGTCTCATTTATTTTAAAAGTGAAAATTATGATGTATAATAAATTATGTAGATAAAATTTATTTTATTTCTAGAATCAGGATGTCGAAATTATCCAATGTTGAATTTTTCTTAATTTTATGAGTTAGTAAAATTTATGGGTAAAATTTTAATATTGGTTAAATATATAATGTGTTTTATGACCAAATAAGGACCCCATAGTGATGTAATAAAATCCTACAACATTTATTTTTGGCCAATAAATTTTTTAACATTAATATAATGTGGCTTTGGTTATGTTTTATTTATTATACAAAGCATTAGTGGAACCTTCAAGACTTAATAAACAGTTTGACTTTTTAAATTGTTTTCTTTGGGAGTGTGACTCACCTCCACATAATCCACAACATTATTTTAACATGTTTGTACATTGAACATATAAAAAATTATTTTTCACATTCCATAGCCAAAAACAAATGGCATAAACCATGTTCAGGTTTTTGTTTTGGATTAGTTTAAAGTGAGGTGTCCCAAACCTAAATAATAAAGAATTCTCTCACCATTCTTATATAAACCCACCCAAGCACCCACTTCCTACACACCCAAATCCTTTTAATTTCATCTAAACTCTTCCCTCTTCATTATATAATCTTCCTAAGGTTTCCCAAGCTCCCATGAAGCCTCTCTCATTCCTCTATCAAGCCTTTTAAAGCACACATTCAGGTAAGGGTTTTTCTTCCTTTCTCATTTTTGTCCAATATTATTTAAATTTTTATGCCATTTTAATTTTAAGTATAAATTTTGTGGTATGGTTTTGAACCTACAAAATACTTCCCTCTATATGTTTTAATGATGTTAGATCCCTTTCTATCTCATTAAATTCCTCACATGTAAACCCATTACTATTCCAAAATTCCGAATGTAATTTCTCTCTCCTCATTTACATTCAAGCAATTATTTGTATCATGAATCTAAATTGCATTAAATTTTTTAGGAAATGTCTCTATATTACCCCCTTACATTCTATGTCATGTAAATATGGTCAGACACCCCTTTCTCTCTCATTAACCATTTTTACGAGTTCTTATGTCACGTCGTTATGCTGTCGATATTGGTCCGCACTTTTCCAAGTCATAGTCCTTGTGTAGTGAATACCATGCCCAGTTCTCTATCAAGGGTATTCCCCTTTATTCACAATTACACATTTTTTAAAGATTTTCAGGTATGTATTCCAAATTATTTTATCGTGGAACATAATATTATGTTGAATGATTCAATGTTTTATTATCCATGTGGCACACTTTTGTTTGAAATGAATTGTTTAAGAAGGGTTCGCCGTGATAGCACTCCAATGCATTGGGTAAAGTATAGTTTCATGATACATCATGTGAAATAGGTGTTTAATAATGATAATTAAATAACAATTAGGGTTTACTCATGTTTTATGTGCAATGAGGGTTTACTCAAACTCCAGGTGCAATGAGCCTTGGCTCATGCAAATTCTATGTTAAGTGTTGTTGCCACACTTCCAGGTTATGATTATAATGATTTATCATTTCCTTATGTTTATGCTTCTCGTTTGATATATTAATATTTCTACTATCGTACCTAAATTGTATTCCTCATGTTATTCCATGATTATTACCATAATGGGATTTATAACTTTCTCTTTTCTTATGCATGTTCTCAGGTTATCCCATGCAATGCTATGTATGAGGGAATGTAGTGGTTGTGTAAAGGAATTTTTCAATAAAGATGTTATATTCCATGTTTTATGTTGTTACATAATGATCCTATTCCCCAATGAAAATAGACATCTCAATATTCTATGTATTATCAAGTGAAGCTTAGGTAATAAATTATGATTAATTGTGTAATAAAAAGCTGGGTTGTCATGTACATAGTAACTCAAACTCATTTGATTGAGTAATAAAATTTTATATCCGAGTTAATTTTCAAGAACATCCCTTTTAAATTAATTTATCTTGTTTTATTATTAGATAAAAAAATTAATTTGATTCCAATTCCATGATTGGTATTATATTAATTTTTCTTGATAATATAGGATTTTATTTAACGGTCCTCAAAACAGTAAAATTTACGTAAATTAATAATTTATTTCATAAATATCTTTTCATGTTTTTGATTTAAATAGAATCAAAATTGATCTACCAAAAATGGGATTATGTTTCATGTTTCATCCTGTTTGGTTGTTTAATTTTGTGATTAATTAAAGTGATCATATATTTTCTTTTAAGATATTTTATTTATGATGTTATTGGAATATTTTATGAAATTCATGTTATTTTAGGGGTTCATTATGAATATTTAATAATTAACTTTTATATCGTTTTTGCAAACACATTTTATTTAAATGGGTTTAATATATAATGATTTAGTCATGTAATGAAACCCATGTTTCTTTCTATGGGTAATTTTACGATGTGATGATAGTTTTTCTCTGGTGGATGATAAATGAATGGATTATGAGTTAGATGAAACTAATATATTTTTCCAATGCATTGGATGATGTATTATATCAAATGATTTTTAACTTTTATATGATCATGTTAATAGGTATCTATGATCACAAAGGGTGAGTGTAATTGTATTTTTAACTACTCAAAATTTTATGAGTTAATGGGTTGATGGGTATTTAGGTTCACATATAAAATAATTCCTATTTTTATGAGCATATAATTTTAGTTCCTATGGTCAATGGACCATAATATATTATTATTGTTTTATTTTCCCTCATTCCATGGTAAAGATTTTATCATTTAATATTTTATGTGTATATTTCATGATTACAATGAACTGTTATTATTCTATGTACATTTAAATCAGATATTTTTCGTTATTCATGATTTTGTATATGATTAAAATATAAGACTTACAATATTTGATATTTTTTCTATTACTATGTAATTGAGCACAACCTTTTTTATATTCAACTTCCTTAGTATTTTAAGAGGATTTTTTCTCAAGGAATCTCTATTAATTGATTTAGTTTATGGAGTGATGTTCACAATATGTGAAATTTGTTTTATTATGTTTCTAGTTTCCTAGGAACTAATCCTTTAGGTCCATAAGTTATGTGACTGTTTAATAATTTAATAATTAAACACTATAGTAAATGTATTATTTTTGTATGATTATATGGGGTTCCATTAGTTAACTCCTCATTTAAAATAGAAAAAAGTATAGGGTCTTCTTCTCATCCACTAAAAGATTAATAAATAACCAATATTATCTCCCATATTAAACTCTACATGAATCATGATATATGTATCATTAAATTAAAGACATATATTTGGATATAAATGCATTATAAAATTTAATCCATACTTCTTTATTACTAACATTATCATTTTTTCATGTCTAATAACCTAAAGTTGTTCCACATTAAAGAATATAAAAATATTCTTCATCCTTTCAATTATTTTCCATAAGCCAATAATATTACTAGATATCCACTCAACTCACATGCATTAGAGTGAAAATTATTGCATGTATCTTAGACTCATATTGATATTATCAACTAACAATGTATCTTGTTATTGAAACCTAAATATAGATCCATAGTTGTTTCGAAAAAATTTCCCCTTATCTATGAGATCATTAATTTAATTGTGTTAAGTAACATCTCACTTCCTACAATCAATAGAAATAATTTTAGTAGAAATATTCACATATAGTTAGTTCATATTCTGTGTGAAGATCATGGTAGATTAAACTACATAATAAAGTAGCACATAAAACATTGAAAATAACATTTTTTTCATGAGGTTAGTTGGGAAACCCAATGACCAAACATCATGAGGTATTTCTGTCATCCTTCATCTAGTTACTAAATTTTATTTATCTATATATTTATTTTGAAATGTGCTTAGTTAAAATCATTATAAATAGAAGGTATATCTTTGACTAGGTGGTAAGTTCATTCCCTTGATGTAGTGGAAAGATTAATCATTGGTTAACACTATATGTGGACACAAAATCATTATTCATTGATTTTCATTACTTGGAATCATATTCCCTAGATTTTAATTGATAATGATCTAGATGGATTTTCTTTACAAATTCTTGAGTTGTGAAATATATTCTCTTATATGGTAGGCACATCTGTTCATCATATAGAACTGTGGTTGATTCTTTTCCTTATAGAGCATGCTTGATATTCACAAAGAAACACATATTTACTCTAGTCCATTCGACATTGATGTTACTCTGTCTTTTGTTGTAAAAACTATTATATTATAAACCTATTTAAAATAAGTACATTATAATTAAATAAAATGTTTCTGATCATCATATTTAATTCCACATACTCTTTGAATTCCCTAAATAATTAATTTCAGCTAGTAGCCTTAAAAATCCATATCTATAGTCCATGAGAGTAGATAAATAATCTTATATAATTACATTGATATTTTATCAATATAAAAAAGCAATTTTGTTAAATTAATTCATAACAATCTTCCAAGAATCTGCATCACCAAAATTCACATATTTTGAGTGATTTAAAAACATTTAATTTTCACATAGTCAAAGAAACATTGATTACAAAAAGTAAATTATGATATTATTAATTAAAAAAACAATTTTAAATGATTTATTATAATACGTTAATACATATTTTTAAAATCCATATGATCGATATTTTTTTTGATTCATATAAAATTATTATGCCAAATATGTTACACTTGTTGTGAAAATGACAATGTTCACTATTCACTAAAAAATCATCCTTTCCAAAATATTCACAAATTAACCCTATGATACCTTTGATATAATGAATCAAAAATACAATTTCATTTTATCATAATCAAATTATTAAATTTATAAGTTTATTTTTTTATTTAAAATATAAAATAGATGGAAAATTCTCACTTATAAAAATAAACCTTTTAATTCTTAAGTGTACTAAAAATTATTTATTATAAATTTAAAATTGAATGATTTTTAATAAATTAGTTTATAAATTTAAATATTTCAAATTATCATATAAATATATTTAAAGTGATCATTTTATCTTATCATGGTATGGTACACATCACTTTTATTATAGTTCATTCAAAAATATTTTTTAATATCAAATGGTTTTTATCAGGTGAATGTATTATTAATCATTACATCATATATTAATAAATTAACTTTTATTTAAACACATTAATTAATTCTTATAAAATAATAAAAACAATATATAAGTAATCCACATATATGTTTTTTATAATATTTATTTTTATTATTTTATTATTAACAGTGTTTTTACACATATTATTATTTTCATATTTATATTTTTTCATTATAGTCTCACATTGTTGTTTTGTTTTTATTTCATTGAAATAAAATATATCAATGTACATTTTAGTTCTATTTTTTGTGTGATTCATACTATTGAATAGTTTATTTTAATATATACTATAATATCTGATTGTTATGTTGAAACAATAAAATAAGAGGTTCAACATCTAGAGAGAAAGGAAAAAAATAATATCAAGATTCAGAGATACACATAATGATTAATTCAAGGATGAAGTGAATCATAATGTTAAATCATATAACCATACTAACATTATTTATATCATTATATTATACTTTTTATAAATGAAGTTACATTACAACCCCATGATTTATTACTGTATCAATTATTATATAAAATATTAAATGATTAAAAATGAGAAATTTTTATGTAATTATAATCATGGGGAACTATATTAAAATTTATGATTTCAATATGTGATTTGATTAATGTATGTTAAATTTATATTCAATTTGATACTCATTGATTTTTATAATTTTTTTGATAATTTTTTTATTAGTGTGGATGTTATTAATTATTTCTTATATCATATATCCTCATTCCATATATGATTACAAACACAATGTTTTCCATTATTTTAAATATATTTGTCAAGGAGAACTGAATAATGTTCTCTTTATGGAACATGCATTAAATATTTTCAAATATATGATTTTAGAATGTTAAATTTAAAATTATTGAGGTATTTTTTAGACCATATTCTGAGAGACCACATTTTTCATTATTTCATTATTTATTGTCCGTAGAACGTATAAATGAAATATTTAGAGAATAGACCCCTTACATTCAATTTTTTTCCCATCACACCATACAATTAGTTTTTTGATGATATTAAATGGAACATGTTTGGGGGAGGGGTTTTATATGGTGAATGAAATTGTCTTAATTTTTTAGAATATGATTGAGTATATAATGGATTTGGGGGAGGGATATTGATTATTCTATAACTATATTTCATTGTTACAATTCTTGAGAAAAAAATGGGTTATGTCTCATGCAATCTATAAATCACCATTACTGAACCTATAATCTTGTTTTATCTATTACTATCAATGTTGTGAGGAGATATTACAAGTGTTATATTATAGATATTATATTTATACAATTTAAAATATTTCAATAAAATAGAAAATAAGAAATGAAGTCTTACTTTTAAATTATTATTATTTATATCTTAATGATTCTATTCATTTTGTTTGGGTAGTGGGGAAAATATCATTTGTGGAATATTTGTATTTAATTTTACAGTATTATTTATTATCATGTATTATGTTTTTTATGTATACACCCCATATTAGGGAATTTATAGTTTTAATACCATTAACAAGATACATTTATCATGAAATACATTTTAACATTAAATTGAAGTTTTTAGTATTAGAATCGATCATTTTAATCACAAGGTGGAGGTTTGACATGCCATTCAAACTTATGTTAAGGTGAATTCTCTTATGGTGTTAGTACAATTGTGCTTAAATTTTACATTGTGTGATGGAAAAAAGAGGTCATAGTGTGGTAGATAACAAATGGAATTGTTAGTAATAATATATTGAAATTCTTCAATTTAAATTAATAGTGGAATTTTCTACATAAAAGATGAAAATTCAAATGTATAGATGACATTATTTTCATTAGAATTATGGATTTCAATAATTTATCTTATTTTATTATTGAAAATTTATTCATCTCTGATATTCATACGAATTTTTATAAATTTAAACTTAATTATTTGTCGGATTAATGTTTCTTTATTGACAATGTTGAGAGTAAAATCCTCAATACAACATATTTATAGGTGTGGTGGGATTTTATGTGTCTATTATATATATATATACATATATATATATATATTTAATTTATAATTATTAGGTTTAATAAATAATTAATACAATGATTTTTATTTTTTATTTTATTTAGTTATGTTCATATAAAAAAATTTAATATATATATATATATATATATATCTGAGGTATATTTTTAAAAACGGAAAAACTATTTTTTTAGGAAGAATAATTTGGCTAATACACTAGATATGAAGGGTACATACATAAAAAATAAAGAACCTTGAATGGTACTAAATAGGTATAATGTTTATAGGATAATAAATTAGACAGTTTATATGGGTGGTAAATAATGTGGGCTAGTTATTAAGAGACTTATTAATCTTTCTATAGTGTGGCTTCATTTAAGAATCATATGACTCATGAACACCAAAAATATTTGTGATTAACTCATCATCAATAACGTTATAGTTATATTTGAGATATCATTTTGATAGCATATACCATCCCCCTTACATAGATAAAACTACTCACAATATACTGCATTACCAAACCATGTATTATTTTTGAAATCTACCATGAATGATACTTCGGAAGCATTATATCATGTCTGAGAATCAAAAAATATCTTAAAACCAACATAATCACATCACTAGAGCTAAATAAATGAACTAATAACAAATAGATAGTGATAATGATTATGTATATATACTATAATGTATTTGAACATTTACTGTACCACTATGAAATTAATTAGAAGAAGGAAAATGCATGAAATTTATGTTTATAATAGATCTTAAAAGGTTGATGTAATGAGTGTGTAACCTTAGTTTAGATGGTTATGATACATATATATTTCCATAGGATAAAATACTAACCCATTCAACATAGTGTGCATCCTTGTAAACTACGTGGGATGAAACAACAATGACTTTAATGTGTTTAGGTTACTTAAAAGGATAAAAATGGTGTAATCCTAGAAAATATCCACAAAAATTATTAAAGGAATAATTATAGGCCATGTTTCTCAATATCTATTTAACCAGTGAGTAGTGAAATGAGTATAAGTATGTTATTTATTATGATTAACTTTATATAATTATGTTTCATTTGTAAAATGATGAATGTTTCATTATGGTGGTTAATGTGTTTTTGAAAGGGGTAATCAAATAAGAAATGCCAATGTTGATGAGGACAAATACAATGAAATTAAATGTCTATTATTTGAAATATTTTTGGAATGTGTTGGGAATTATTTATGATATGGTACAAAGGATTTCAATAATATTAAATTAGATAATGAATCATTAAACACCCATGCATATTTCATGAGGGAGACAGGTGTTAAAGTAATCTTATCCATATGATTTTTTATTTATATTCAAAGAGATTTATGTACCGTTTCATGAAAAAAAAATCACTCTATCTTTGAGGTGTTCAATACCATTAAAATTGTTAATTATGTAGAGACTATAAAAGAGATTCATGTAGATATATGATGGAATATTTTGGTCTATAAAAGGAGGATTGCTAGGTACACATAGGGTCCTCACACTAGTTCTTTATCTCCCATCTTGTTAATAGATTTCCTTGTATCATGATCATTGAATTAGGGGGTGAGGACGTTGGATCCATCCCCCTTTTATTTATTTGTGTGTGACCATTTATTTTAAGTGTTAAAGTAGTTTTTAGTGTGGCATGTAGTGTAAGAATTCCACAAGGACCATTGTGTTAGTTCTTATTATATTTTTAAATATTGGTTTGGGTTTCAAATTTAATTTTTAATCCAAGGTACAAAACCTTGGGATGGGTGATATTAATGAGTTTAGTTTTTCTATCCATTTTTATAGATTCACTAGTTCATGATATAGATGACACTGTTATTATAATTTACATATTTGTTAACCCATAATTTTATAAATCACTTGTTATAATTTCTATATGCATTTAATTCACAAATGGTTTATTTTGGTCTTAGATATACTTTTTTACATTGGTTTTTTTATTTATCATGGTTATTGAGTTATAATATTATAAAACTAGTCTCTATGGTATTGAAATCAAGCCATTCATTCCTATACTACATTGATCAGTATTTTTTTTCAATCCCTTGATCATAAGTTTTTATAGTTTATTTTGATGTATTATTATGTAATGATTCCTATGACCTAACCATGATGGGTTCATAATCCAGAATATATTTCATGAAACATATTTACTATTCAAAATAGTCCTCAAATTATATCAAAACCATCCTTTACCAAGAAAAGTAATTTTAAATCAAAGCACATCATGCTCAGCACAACCACTGAGTTTATATGTGTAAAAACCAATGTCTAAATAGAAATTATTTTTATGTGCTAATTGGACCTTGATACAACATTGAGAAAATCTAATAATTGGATGAAAATAACACTAGACATCATATTAATGATGATAAGTATAAAAAATCGTAAAATAATAAATCAACCTATATATGTTCTACAAACAATACCCTTGGAATGAATCTATTTCATTTTAGAACATTCATGAATAAATAATTTCTTAAATCTATGTAAGATTCCCTAATAGTTAAATATCTACGTAATACATTAAAACATGAATTTTTTTAAAGGAATTATTAAGGAATTTTATTTTTTACCTAGTTGGTTTTAAAAATAGATTTAAACTATAAATTAAATGAAAACTAAAACATCTCATATTTTATGATTCTGAAAACTACAAAGACTTGTTTAAATAAATACATATTACTCATATTTTAAGAGTACAAAAGAATATCATTTAAAAATTTAGAAAATCAAACATTTTTTAATGTTTAAAAGTATTATTCTTGTAGAAAAATACATCAATACAAAGAAAATTTACAACTAAAGAAATGAATATAAAAGGTCTCACGATGATATCCATGATCCCCAGAAATTAAAAACCGAAATTTACTATATCCCCAAGGACTTATAGTAAATCCACCACACCCCATATGTGAGGATAATAAAATAATTAAATAGAGGAATTATAGGAACAAGAAGATCCTCAAACATTTAATAATATTTTTTTTGGAAATGAAGGAGGATCCAAGAATCCAAAAAGTAGAATGAGAGATTTGCACTTAGGTCTCCTCCTTAGAATCATTGAATGTGTTGGGAGAATGAGATAAAAATAGGGATTAGTATCTAGGTTGGTTAGTTTATGTATCTAAAACTTTTAAAACCTTTATATGTCTCATGGTATGGATATATAGTTTACAAAACAATATTCTAGTCATATTCTCTTATTTAGACTAATCTATGAACTCAAATAGGACGGTTTAATGGATAGTTAAAACAATCTACATATATAAATTTCTCCCCTAATAATTAATTTGTGATTTAAGGGTTATCCATAAGGTTTTCTAAGATATTAGTAACAAATTTTCTATAACCATGAACCTCTCATTGAATCCTAACCATTTGAAATTATTGAAAAATTTGACCAAATATTGAATTTGAAAAGATAAATCTTGAATGATGTAAAATAATAGGGAAAATATTTGTTGGGGTGTGTCAATTCCCCACACCGTACAACATTCAAACCCAAAAAATATCACTATGTTCAAGTAGATTGATAGATAAGAAAAAGATTTGTAATAAATAAATGATAAATACCAACAACGAGACCTATATGTCCAATAAAAAAATATAACCTCCACTCCTTTATCTATATATAAATTGAAAATTCACACATGAAAGATCATTTAAAATTGTGAAATATGATACCCAATAAAATACTACCAACTGTTTAACGTTTCCACAAATGATATTGACCTCAAAGTAAACACTACATGACATATATCGACTCTTAACCAAGGGTGTCAAAGTTAAAAATACATAAAATAATACATCCCTTGAAACATAGAAAAATCATAAAATTTCCTATTAGTGGAAACACATACCGAACAACCCAAAATGATAAAAATATAGGTCGAGCCTAATGGAAGAACATGGAGGTAGGAATTGAAGGAAAAATGCATTTCAAACATTCCTAATATAAATTTAACCAAGATTCCAGCCATGATTGCTCAACTTGTTGTATATTAAAATAGACTCAATAGACCCCCAAATTCAATGAAATAATATAATATTTAAATATAAGGGAATAGAATACCCCTAAATAACCCAATTGAGAATACAATAAATTAATCCCCAATGTATACATGACCAACATAAAAAATGAAAAATAATAGGACACCACCAATCCGAGGATAGCCACTATTAATCAATTTCACAACCATGGATCCACTGATCAAATCATAAAAGTAAGATAAATTATATAAAAATAATCACAATCTATGTATTCAATAAATCGATTCTATTATAATTAATCACTCCTCATGTTCTAAACCAATATATTGAGGAGATGGAAACCCACTCATTGGTATATTAAAATTTATTCTAGGTTAGGAATCATAGTAAATGTTCAAGAACCATGGAGGTTTTAGGTATATAACTCTAAAAATATTCATTTTAGTGTCAGAAAACATAACCACTGGACTCCAATCATGATAGAAACTACCTTGAAAAAAATAAAATGACGTAATAAGACCTATGGGAGGTAAATATTAAGTAATAAGAACACTAGGACTAACCAAAACCATTTAAAATTAATCCCAATCGGATGAAAATAAACCAAAAGTCAATTTGCCAAAAATAATTGTAATTTATTCTCCAAGAGATAATAAATATAATAAATTAAAAAATATACTTTTTTCTTTTAAAAATTAAATTTCATTTTAATAAAATGTTTTCAAATTATGATTTAATTAGTTTATTCATAAAAACATTTAAAAAAAATTAATTTCATCTCACGTTATAAAATCACTTGAAAATTTTAAAAACAAGGATCTCAGGACTAAAACTCAATTTATGCCAATTACCATTTTAAAATTAAACATCATGGTGTTTAAAAATAATTATCATTAGTCTAAAAATTAATTAATTTTGATTTGAAAATTATTTTTCATTTTTAAAAAAATCATAAATTAGAATAATCTTATTCAAAATATTTAAATCAGTTAAAATATATACATGAAAAATTTACTATAATTTTATTAGAAAATCATTTCAATTAAAAATATACTTCCAACAAATAAATAATTCAAAAATACCAATAAAAATACAAATTTATATCAGAAATAATCTCTTTAAAATATCCAATATGACATTTACACATAATACGAAGAAATAAAAAACCAAATTGGGGCCAAAAAATTAAATTGGAGTTAATGGATGTGTGTGGTCTGACCACCCAGTTTATAGAATCATACCCTAACCATGAATCTTCCATTGGAATCAAACATGAACCATATGCATGGGATCAATATGGTTTTCTTGATAAATATATATTTCCATGTTTCTTTAGTTTAACCTCTCTTATAATCCCAAAATAAGAGAAACCTAAAAAATTCATGAAACCCTTATATAATCCAAATGACCCACAATTCAAATCAAAATAGACATCATTAAATTAGGAACAATATCAAAATTATGTCTCACAATTGAATAACCCATTGTTTCATGAATATCCATATAAATAGGATATTTTAATACTCTTCCACAGACAACCTATTAGATTTTTATTATTTTAACTCTAATCTACAAGTACATTAGAGAAAATGGATCTCTAATTTTTTTTTTGCAAAAACTAACTTGGGTCACTAAAATTTGAGAATCTAATGTGTTTAGTCACCATGGGTTGGAATCTAGTGCATTAGAATCAAGAGGACACAGTTGGGAATGATTTCTCTCAATGAAAATAATACAAATGTAGTGGAAATCCATAAGAAATATGACCATATTCGTTCATAGGTAAGACATCCATTTATAATAAATAAATGTCTTCGAAATATTAAACATAAAAAAGAAGGAATAAATAATTTCAATAACCTAAAAACGTCAATAAAATAAAAAATTTATTAAATATGGAGGGAAATAAAATTAAAATACCATAGGTAAAGAAATAATTTTAAATTTATGATAAAAATAATAAGTCAAAAGAAAACAAAAAGGAACAACAATATACTCATGGCATATGGGCATGATCCAACACCATCGCCTAATTCACATAGTGAGTGACTAGGTAAAAAGAATCCCACACACCAACATATCTGGTTACGACAACTTGAACAAAACCTATATTATTAAGAGTCAAGAGAAAAAACCCAATATTGCACCTCATTTCATGAACTAACCCACCTAGGACACTACATGGAAAACAATAAGTAGAGAGTGACATCTTAAACCTCCCCCCAAAAGGAGAGGGGTTAGAGGAAAGTTCCATTTATTCTTATAATTGAAATGGGAGGCCTTTGTATAATGAAAGAACACACTGTGATCAATGACATAATACATATATGTAATAAAACAACAATATCGAGAGAGTGAAGAATGAATGCAACATAATCTAGGAATTTTATCATAATGTATAAATGTATTATAAAAGTAAAAGGAAAATAATTTATATAAAAACATATTGTAAATAGTGGTTCTAAATACAGAAAAACTAAAAAAGAGTAGTAATAACGTGTTCCTAACACATAACCTTCAATATTGACCACTGAACATGGTCAAAACCTCCACATATTGTTATTCTTCATTAATACAACTCCCTTAAATGTTAGTAGTTATATTTATATCATTTTTGTATTACATGAAACATGCATTAAAATTTATATATGGGTGAGTGAAAACATAAATAAATGGATTAACCATTAACTAAGTGGGATGAATTATAACAAGTCATCCATGATAACAATAAGTCAATGAGGGAAACGAACCCCAATGTCATTTGATCCCATAATATAACCCATTTGAAAAAGGAGAGGAATTTCAATATCCATAGAAAGATAAGGATATTTATTCTACCCATAATTATAAGGTCCCCATATCTACTTGCAATCACCCCTCAAAACAGAATGAGAATAATAATGGAGGTCATGATCATTGCTTCTAAGCTCTATAGTAGAGAAATAAATTTTTATACAGGTTCCCCCACTCCCAAACAGTGTTTGATTATGATATAGTAAAAATCTATATAAACGGTGACCATGCACATGGTAGTGTGGTGGTGTTCAACGTCGACATGTATATAGGGTATGGGGGAACCCTTTCACAGGCATGTCAGTAGTCTACTGACCCCTAAATCACATTGATTATCAAACGTAGTCACTCCCATCTATCCAAGTGTTAGTAGAAGATGCATCCTTCTCATATAACATCATGTTGTGTATATCATTCAAAAAATGAAGTCCCCCATCACAAACTATGAATATTTTTAATCAATCTTTTCTACTGATGGGAAAAATTTCAATACATGAAGAAGCATATTTTAATGGTTTAAGGTTATCAGAAATGTATACAATGTGTGTATCATGGAATACAATATATGGAACTGACAGAGGAGCGTGATTCATTAATCTATAGATATATAATGGCCAACCATTTTCCTCTATAAATCATTTTTATATAAGAATAAGGAATGTATAGTCACCCTGGCTCACGACGATGTACTACTCATACATGGATTAACCACATGGGTTGTACCACACAGTTCGTGGGAAAACCCATGTGGTTTGTGATATTGATCATAGACCATAACCCTAGCTATAATATGAAACCAGAAAAAAGCTATATGTTCTTTTTTAATACAAAATGTGTAGTCAATATTTTCATAGAATCCAAAATATCCTCTTACAGAATTTATATTGCTACTCAATTACTAGAATGTCTCACTGTTGACTCCCTATAATGTTAAAATCTCATGTTAACACCTATGATTATTGATTCAGATCCTCTAATGGTAAAAATAATGGTTTTAGGCCCCCATGCATGATCCATCACACCTCTAGTCATAATAATCAGAGCCAAATCTCTAGAATAACTTTTAAAACCCTATATATCTTTTTAATAAACCTGAAAAACATTGTTCTCAAGGTATCTCATGAATCCATATTGAATTTTCTTGTATTCTAATTCTCAATCCAGCATAAAATTGTCATATCACTAATCCCATTGACGAATGATGAAGAGCACAATGAATAGATATGGGACATAGGTGTAATAATAAAGTGAGATTATTATTTTTCATTGTGATCCTGACCAATGATTACAATAATGGAATCAAAATCAATTCAATACATGGGGAAAACAAAAAAATTTAATTTTTTTCAGGAATTCTAATTAAATAATTATTTCATGTGAAGAAAAAAAAATATATGGAATTAAGAAGATATTAAATCCACACTCAATAATCAATAACACAAGGTTAGAAACCAACAAAATATATATCCCTAACTCACGAATGCAATGATCTTTAGTGAATAACATGTTCAACAGATATGTCATTGAAGATTTATCTTCCTTCATCGTTGGTCTCAAAAAACTCATTTACAATTATCCTTGATATATAATGTCAATCATTTAAATTCTAATGGTGTATATCTTACACATTTTCTCTTATATCCATGTATTATTCTACTAACCATATAAATTTATGAGCTTGTTTATATAATGATAAAACATAAAGGGTTTTTATTTAATAAATTAAATAAATTGAATTTTTTTTACTTATTAAATTCACATGCTAATGTTATCCTTCCAAAAAATGATTGATATTGACAAACATTATATCAAACCTAGTGTAAAAATGATATTCTAGGTATAACAGTGGCCTCGTATTTTCCATACATGATTCCAAGTAATTACAAAACAATTAATTATGTAAATATGAATTAATGTGATTTAATATATTTAATATAATATTATATTAATTCTAAGGTCTTAAGACACCAAATAAACCAGGTCCATATTATGGGAAAAATCCAAATACATGAAATGAAATATTCCGTTAATCAATAATGAAAAACATGAGTTTTTACATTCACCCCACATTCATGTTGTTTCACCATGAAATTTAGAAGCTTCACGAAATGGTATGGATAATGAGACTAGATATGGGTCTATCTATCTCTATCTAAGGAGCTTTCTTGAATTTTCCTATTATACCAAAGAAATCAAAAATAGAATGTTCAACCAAAATAGGATCCTCTCATGTCGAGCCTCAATTTCCACTAGGTACTCCATGGAGGTGGAACCATCCTCAATATTCTTCTCTCCCTAGTAAATAACATCCATCGTTCTAGCACATATTTTCTTATATGGGACCCATATAATATTTCATTCTCATATTATAAAAATTGTTCTAACTACTTGGTGTATAAATTTTATCCCACCCTATATATTATCTAATACAACCTAAATAGCATCAGTGGAATCTTGAAACCCTCAACACTTCTCCAAAATCATTTTCTTGTGGATAATCTCAGGAAAAATGGACTCCCATATTTAATATTAATGGTCAACAAAATTAATCAATAAAAGATTTATTTTGAATATGAGAGACCCTATTCTGCTCATGGGCCAATTAAACCTTACCTTTATTCACCTACACCAGTTTTGGAAGAATAAGATATGTCACGTTAATCATAGTCTAGGAAAAGGGTGACCTACAAGGTCTCCTGTAAGTGACTATAATGGTTCCATGCTGATAGTGGAGTGATAGAAATTATTATTAGTGAACTAAAATAATAAAAATTGATACTCATAGATCCATTTTAATTACAATAGATAGGCTCTCATTATATCTTCTAAAACTTTGATTTCTCAATTAGTTTGGCCATCTGTTTGTGGGTGAAATATTTCTTTAATCTGTAACTAGGCACTAAAAGAATCTTGAAAACCCTTCTAAAACCATGATGTGAATTTAGAATTACATTTTAATGTGATAATCATATATACCCCATGAATATATATTATTTACCAAATATAAAAAAACCTCAAACTATAAACTATTCCTTTCTCCTAGATGGAAAGGGATTACGTTTCATGTAAAGTCATCCAAAAACAACTTAAATATAATAATTGGGTCACAATTTACCTAGGATCCCTCTAAAAAATAAATTTATATTCCATCCTACCTATATTTCATAATCTCAATATTTTGAGTTAGACCAACTAAAACGTGATCTTATACCGTCACCTATAGAAAAGTGAGTAATTACGGAACAAATTCAACAAAAATCTAGCTAAATATATACCATAAAAAAATTTATTATAGATATGTAAATATTTTACACTCTTATATTTACCACCAATACGGAGGAAAGAATCTCCATCATAACATCCTAATGAAATATGATAATAATTAATGTATGTCCTAAAAATATGATAACATTCTCCAACAATCAGAAAATCAAGTCGGTGCATCTCTAAATGAAATTTGATCTGAATGAAAATCTTAGTCAGAATAACCCAACTGATCATATTCTACGTGATGAATAAGTAGATTCACCACCATATAATGAAAAAAATATGTCCTACTCTTCTCCCATATGATCAGCTATAACAAGGATTACTTCTTCGATGTATCCTCTTACAAGAGATAATGATATTACATACTAAGGGAATCTTCTAGAACATTTCCCTTACTTGAAGAATAATATATCTAAAATTAATTATCCTGATGGAACTCTAACCATCACCTCTATAACATTTTAGGGTCTATCTGGGTAAATAGGCCCCTAGGGCTTTGGTGGTAAATGTACAAAAATGAAACATTGTCACAAAACTAAAATTCATCCAAATCTTCATGGTGACGATTCCACTAATAATTACAAGATGTGGGTAAGATAATTTTTTTCTTAGGTATCATCTACAAGAACCCATAATAAATATCTCCTTAAATAAACATAAATACCTATATGATCACATATCTAGAGGAATATAAAAATACCACATACTTGACTCTATACATTTTTGGTCTATAAATAGAAGCATAGGTAAACCTATGCATCAACTCCCCAATGCACTATAATTTGGTTTTGTCCAATAATAAAAATATTAATTTCCACATCGAGAAATTAAAATGTAATTCAATCCAAGATAATATAATCAGAACCTATAATATAATCATTATAAATCAAGGAAACATCTCCCTTTATACATGTTATTTGGTAGCTCTAAAGAATTAATTGAATCAATCATTGCTGGGTCCACTACCATATCATTGTTTTATAATACATTCCATAGAATTTGAAGCTATCAATTCCAAAACTCACACTTTATGATCTTATCATATAACCATATCTTTGGGTGTATATCTTAGAAAATCATCAGATGATATTTATGCTTCTCAAATAAATACTAAATGAAAATGAAATTAAAAAATACAACCATGTGCTAATCAATGTAATGAAGAAATGTGTGGTTCAAATGATTCATGAAAACATTGGGAAAATTAATCACCCTAAATGGAATACCTATGAACTCATAGTTCCCATAGTGAATTAGGAATTTTAATTTCTTTGTATATTCTTCTTTCCTAATATGGGGGTATCCATATATTATAACAATCTACAAGAACTATCTCAAAACATGTATATAGTTTGAGAGTATATCATTCATCAATATGTGGTAAATATTCATGATCTTCTAAAGAATAATCTGATGACAATTAATAAATATCATCAAAATCCCATATATATTTTTAATTAACTACACTAGATCTTCTTTGGTGGAAAAACTTTTTTTTGTAAAATTATTCTCATAATTTTCATAAAACATCATGTAAAAATATTTGGGCTTATTAGGGGTTATCATATATGTCATATAATATATCATTGTGGTAATTCGGTGATAGTAAATTAAGAATTATATATCATGACTTAGATGTAGTCCTATAACATATTTAATAAGGAAATATATATGATACATCCCCACCACTGCTAGAAAAAAGCAAAATGGTCCCACTGATCCAAGGAAAGAACTATCGAACAGAAGGGTGATAGGAATTATTTTACTACTTATGAGACACACTCAAACATCAAAAATATCATTCTCTCTGTTGAATGAAAAATGCATCGCATCAACCAATAGGAATCTAACTCCCTTATAGGGATATTACATGTCGATATGTATTGTATACAAACACTCTATACCTAGGATCATGTTTTAATGTTTCAGTGTAATATTTAAGAGTTTACATGATAAACTCTCTATAACAATAATCAACTCACACAATTATAAGATGTGTGAAATAGTGAAACTTCACCCTATAAATACCACTAGTTATAAATGAAGGGAAATAGTATTAACACGAATGTATATAAATTTAAAAATATTCATATAGATAATGTAATAAAAAATACATGTGTCTAGAGGTAATAGATCTTGATTATAAATGTCATAGAGCGTATATTGAATCATATCATGTGTAGTCTATTCATACAACTCATTATCTTTTTGAAAACCACACCCTCTACCTACAAACCTATAATAATATAATGGAACAAATGGTGGTGGTGGTGTATATATCTCAAATCACCTTACTCAACATTTATCTCCTCCTTCTAGGGATCCACATATAACCCTATCTATAAAACCACCCTTTGTACCACCCAAGAAACACATAGGAGATCCTTGATCATGATGTTGGCTCTTCCATGGAGGTATATAACACCCATATACAATATAATATTTTCATTTTCGGATAGATTTTATTTGGTTTATAGTATTATTTTTACGAAATCTATGTTAATCTTACACCATACACAACACTGATATTATCTTTTGGTACACTCAACATTATATTGTCTTCTGTTATAGTTAATATAGAGTTTGTTCGATTGGTTTTATTACGTGCAAGAGAGAGTTTTAGTAGACTAAAATACTCAATTAATATTTTTCTTTAATATGATTGTTATCAATTATAAATTTTATTGAAATTTAAAAACGTGTTAACTAATATTTGAAAATAATTTTTACATATGTTTATATAATTTTTTGGTGTAATAAATGATTTTAAAATGCAATTGAATAAGAAAGATATGTTTTATAAGAAAAATATTTTATGAAACCAAAATATTTTTCTAAATAAATTAAATTAGTTATTTTTAGGAAATGATAATAATTAAACATATATGTCAAATATTCATTATATTATTTTTTAAATTCATCCAGTTTGTCTTATAAGTATAAAATAAGAACAAATCAATTTTTATACATAAAATGATATATTTTTTATAAAGGCCATTTTCAACCTTTTAATGGAAATATGATTTTAAAACTAAATATTTATAACTTTATAAATTATATTTTTAAAAAATAAAAATTATTTTTCAAATATGATGGTAAAAACTACCTTAGGGTGAATTTTTTTATTTTTTTCTACGATGTTTCAATTGATGATAAATAATGAGAAATACTAAATTTTAATTGGAAAATTTGTTTTCTTAAAATTAAATAATATAGATAAATTATATTATGAATGGGTTTAATTTTTAATTTTATCTATTTCAATTCTATTATTTAAAATATTTCACAAAATTTGGATATAAAAAGATTTCAGAATTTTGATCATTTTCATTTTAAAAATCTAATTTCTTGTTCAATCTGGGGGGTAAAATTTTAATTCATTTCTGAAAATTATATTATTTTAATTTAGAAAAATTTATTCCATATTTTTAATAAGAATAATTTATAATTTATAGTAATATCATATTAGTTTTTTTCTAAAAAATTATGTGAATGAAATTATAATTAATTACAACGATTAAGGTAAAAATGAATTTATTTAGTGGATAAAAATTAATCATATGCTTAAAAATGGACATTAAAAATATCAAAAACCTATTTTATATCCATATTTAGCCCATTCATCCCATTTTATTAAATTTAGTTCATTATTGTAGTGAAATGATGTAAGGGAGACCTCGAAATAGTGTTTACATGTTTATATTTACATAAATGTGACTCCTCCTCCAATATAAGAGGGAACTCATCCCCCCTCATTTATACACAACTATGAATCCATTTTGATCATAAAAAACATTATAAATTGATATATAAACATACCTCCTATTTAAATATCATACCCAATTTTAGATTAAAAAATCCAAAGAAGACTTCTGTTATAAATCAGAAGGTGTTACATGATGAAGATGTAATTTTCTTCAATCAGCTCTTTTGTTTTATTTAATTCTCAACCACATAAATTATTATTATATATTGATTTTAAAATAACTTAATTATAATTAATATACTTATATAATTTTATCTTATTGTTAAAACATACACTTTAAAACACTTACATCAAATGGGATACAAAATAATCTTCCATGTATACAGTAAACTACCACCGTACAAACCGATGTCGTTTTTTCTTCTGTTACAACATTTAAATGATTGAAATAATAATATATTTAAGGTTTTTATATGATATATCATATATTTATGTAATCTACTTATTCTTAATTAATTAATTAATTAAACTTACATCCATGAGTTCCTTTTTGTGGGAATACGATAACATCATTTGTGTATTTGTGGAATGCCACCTCCTCAAAGTGATGTGATGTGTTGACAATTTATGTGGAATGTAATAAGGATGATTAAAAAACAGATATTTAATATATAAAATAAATATTTAAAAATAATTAAAATATAATTATATATCATTTACATTTAATTATTTTAATAGTATGGCATTATGAAAATAGCTTTCATGCATACAACATCCTACCATCTCCATGAACAGTGTATTTAATTTACACTCTAAAAATAGTTTGGAATAATATAAATAAATATAATATTTATATTTTAAAAAATTATTATATATATGATTAAATCATGATCTATGTAATAGAAATAATAAAAACATCTCAAAACATACTAAAAAACAAACGCATTAATACCAGAAACAACAAAAATGATGAATGATTATTAATGAAATGGTTATTATATTTAATAAAAGGATTATATATGAAATAATAAATATCAAAGTTGTTCTTCTATAAGTTAATATTAATATTATTACAATCATATGGGAGGTTAAAGATATTCAACCAAAAAATAGTGTCAGGTGAGAGATTTTCATCTCACCTTTTGACGTATGAGATAAATGTCATATTCTATACTTATTTATTGGTGTATATACTACCCATTTTTAATTTAATATCACAGAAAAATCTTACATCATGGTAATATATGTATCACTCAGAATTATCTCATTCAAAGGGTATTGAAATGAAAATTAGCATGTGGTAAATGTTATCGTTGTAATATCACTTACATTAATGATTATTATCTTTCTCTTGAGACAATCAACTTATTGTAACAAAATTTTACTGTAAATTACATTACTATTAAATATAAATATGCTTTTATTATGTATATGTTAATTTAATTAAACCTAATAAATTTTGAAATATGGATTTTACATTGAATGATATTTGATTAATTGGGGAAATGATGTTAAATCTACGTATTTGTCACAATAAGGATTGTTAATATGGGAAGTTCTTTGTTTATTAAATAGATTGTTTGAAATGTGAAATTTTTTTTATGGAAATACATGGGTTGGGGACCATTTCAAATAATCCCCTCAATGCATGGGGAGTATCAGGATTCAAAAATAGTTCACAAAAAACCCTTCGAGTATGTTTCGATGAAGAATTAGATGTGTTTCTTCTGATAAACATAAAATTTACTAATAATATCGATTATGATATAGTTTATCATTTTCCACATAAATGTCATAATATAATTAAAAATATCCTCATGTTCTGTAAATTTTATCAAAATAACTTTCACTATGAAAAAATCTACAGTTGAATTTCATTATCGTGTTATGGATTAAATGGATTGTGTATTATGTTATTTACATTTACAAAATGATTATTGATTATTGATTCTTTATGTCTTCTATTATACATAACCCTATCTAATAATGTTAGAACACCTTTATTTTTTCCGTTTCTTTGGGAAGTGATAATTTATTCTTAGATTGAGTTTCATGGATGGAGTTTATACAATTTGGTTTATATTGTGTTTCATTTTCTATTCCCAATATAAAATGGGTATCATATATGTAATCAGGTTTTCCCAAATATATAAACTAACACGTCCTTTTGATTTTTATTTCTTGTTATCTTGCTAATCTAATATTCTAAGGCACTAGCACGAATATACTATGGTTGGGGAATTACAGCTGGTATAAATTAATGTTTAGAAGAAAACATAGAAACTAGATATAGGAAAAAATGGAACAAGGAACATAACACCATGATATAATTTGAAGATAAGTATATAATATTATCCCAAGGATACCATGCTTATTATTAGGAAATTATATGTGTATAAATTTTTCAATTAATTTTATTACATATTTAGAATTATATATAATTCATAATTTTATGAGACAATCCAATATATTCCATTAATCAGAAACGGATCCTAGAATGGTGAAGGGTTTCAATACTAATGGTTAATGTAGAGGTCCCACTACTATGAAATATTATATAGTTGTTATGGGAACTAATATAGTTATAGGTATATTTGGGAAGACAAATCACATTATGTAAAATCACATTTCCTAGATGGAGTAATATGTTACACATAGATATTCTCCAATGTTGTTTTGCTTTATGTGACAACCCCCCTTGAATTGAATGGGACAACTAATCGAATAATAGTTGAAAAATGAATTATGTATTTCAGATATATATTTATGGAGTTGGGATGTGGTGAAAAGTTAATGGTCACATTTGATGTGTATTTTCTCAATGTAAATGTGGATTAATTATGTTCTTTTATCCAGAATAAATTGTTTTAAGTAAAAAATAGAACTCATGGAATAGAAAGCATGTAAGGATATTCATTGAAAAATATTTCACTCATGAAAAAAACTAATACTAAGATAATGATAATTAGATGATATAAAATTGATGAATAAAGTGTTTTGTATTATGAAACTATCTTTACAATGTTATCTATTATTGATATAGATTTCAAATGCAAAACCGAATGTAAGGATGACGATTTCTTTCAAGGGAGTATTCCATGTCTTTAAAGGGAGTTGGTGTCTTAAATTTATTCATAATAATTTTAAATAGCCTTATACTCCACAAACATAGATGAATAACTCTAAATGTCACATGGATTTGAAGGGAAGTAAGATAAGAATAGGAAAAGGCAGAAAAAAATGGATAAATTGAAGAATGGAAAGAAGGATTTACCCACATGTGATAATTGTGGAATTAATCAAATTGTAATGTTATTGAAGGGATTAAAAGATTTTAATATGTGTGGAGATAACGATCACTATAGAAAAATGGATTGATTAAATGGTAACAATTCAGTGTTACAACTACAAAGTGATAGGGCTCTACACAAATGAATTCGCCAAGCGTCAATATAATATACCACGAAAAAAGCTAAGGGACTAAGTCTCATCATATGCTATTTATATATCTGAAGTTGAATGATTATATTTATTCTATATTTTTATCCTTGAATAATATTATAAATTCCTTCATTCAATAATTTCTATGCTATATTTATTATGAAATATATAATAATTGTACAGTAGTACTTTCTCATCGAGGATTTAAAAGCCTATGTCTATTGATATCTAAAACAAGTAAAAGTTAATCAATATCAAGTTGATGTTTTTGAAAAAAATATGGTTGATGGAAATAAAAGCATTAATATATTCAAAATTATTATCTATTTATGGTTTTATAATTATATATTGATTTGGATAATTTCATTTGGGTGCTAATAACTTCTATTGAAATGAATTTAATGTGTTCCATCGCAATATTATAGAAATGTAAAATATTTATAAAATGAGTTAATTAGATCATTAGACATGGATTTGGATATTAATGTAGTGCATTAATATATGATGCATCATGGGCAGTGAAATGATGTAAAATAATTGAAGGTAAAATCAATGGATATGGTTTTGTTTAGGAAATAGGAATGTATCAATTATACATGTTTTCTTATATACAATGATAATTAAATAAATCATCAACTAAAGGAAAAATGTATTTTTAAATAAACATATGATGAAATTATCATAATTTTTATGATATCAATGAAATATTATATAAGTTTGGTTTTTGGATTTCTGCTCAATGAATTTATCATAAACATGTTCTCTGTAACTATCTATTAGATCTTAATAATTAGTTTTTTCTTCCACCTTCATGTTTTCACTACTATTACCCTATTTGAAAACATAGTTTTGTGGGGACCTTCACATTTCATTTCACCACATATTTGGAAGATGTGTTATTAACAATACTTATGATGTGGTGTTTTCAAACAATATTATTCAAAAATATCAAACATTAGATTATCGAGAGATTGTTATAGTGGAGTGGATGAAAATTTTTTATA
The DNA here is from genome assembly GCA_963277665.1 of Viscum album. Taxonomy (NCBI): domain Eukaryota; kingdom Viridiplantae; phylum Streptophyta; class Magnoliopsida; order Santalales; family Viscaceae; genus Viscum; species Viscum album. The sequence continues at coordinate 1,890,055,528 of OY728152.1, forward strand.
GTGAGGGAAGGTTAAACACCTAGAGATTACAATATATTCTTTTTATAATATATTTATTTTTATTTCTAGTGTGCATTATATGGAAAAAAGTTAATGTTACACTATACACTATAATGATATTAGCTTATGTTACACTCAACACTATGTTGTCTTATGTTATAGAAAATACTAAGGTCATTCGATACCTTTTGGTACATGCCAGAATGAGTATTAAAAATGTAATATATATTAAATTTACTTAAATTTATGAAAATTATTAACTATATCTGAAAAATATTGTTTAAATATGTTTATATTATTCCTTGGAGTTATAAATGAATATAGAATTCAATGGAATATAATGGAAATGTTTTTATAAGAAAACTACATTTTTCACCCATTGAATTTTTTCGTAATAATTTAAATTAATTTATAACAGTGAATGAAATTAATTATATATATATATATATATTATATTAAATATATTATTTTTTAAATTCATCTAATAGGTTTTGTTTGTATAAGATAAAAAATGATAATATTTTATTCATAAAAAGTTATATTTTTGAAAAAGATGTATGACCGACTTTTAGAGGCGCAACTATTACTAATATAAATTTTGAAACTTTTATAAATTATATTTTTACAAAATATAGTTCAGTTTTTAAATATAAATTTAGAAATTATGTTTGGGATATTTTTTGGTTTTTTAATGATGTTTCATTTTTTGATGAATATTAATGAATACAAAATAATAATTGAAAATTGATTTTTCATCTAAATAATAAATCTGAATAAATTATATATTGAATTGTTTATACTATTAAATTAGATCAATTTTCAAAATATAAATTAAATTTATTTTATTTGGATTAATTATATGTAGAATTTGGATGCAAAATACATTTTAAATATTTTAACATTTTCTCATTAAAAACCAACCTTCTTGTTCTATATGTGTGATTAAATTGAAATTAAATTCTTATACTTCTAGGATTGGAATTTAGAAAAATGGATTAGATATTGTTTTAAAAAATAATTTTTAATTATTATCCATTTCAAGTATAGTTTTTACCAAAATATTGTTGATGTAAAAGAAAATTAAGATCAGAAATTAATGTAAAAATGAGTATACTTAGTGGTCAAAATTTAATCTTAAGTGTCCAACTGACCTTGAAACTTGTCCAAAAAAATATTTAATGGAAATATTTATACCATATACTCTATTTTATTTATATTTTTTCGGTATGGTAGGAAATATTTTGAGGGATACATCCTAATTGGGTTTAATGTTTTATATTTACGCAATTTACATTCTTCTACTATAATAGAGAGCTCACATCCCTCACTTATTAAAACATATAAATACCATAATATCATCTAATAATTTCAAAAAATTTCATTTAAAAATACCTTCCGTCAATATATTATAATAAATTTTAGAATAATACAAACCAAGGAACACTTGTTTTATAGAAAAAACAGAGTTACTCAGTGAACATGCATTGTTTTTCAACAAGTAGTTTTGTTTTATATATTTCACCACAAATTAAATTATATTTATATTATTATTATATATTAAATTTATAAAAATAAACATAATTATATATTTTTTCCTTTATGTGTATGATCTATAATTATAATAATTTCCATGAAATGGGATACACAATAATTGTTTGTGTGAATGGTGGACAACCACCATGGGAACTGATGTCGTTTGTTCTTCCATTACCAAATTAAATAATTGTTAATAAGGATGGATTTATATTATATATATGATATATATAGAATATTAATACTATGTTTATTGTTATTTAATTATGATATAACACATATATCAATGTGTTCCATTTTGTGGGGAATACAATAACATCATTTGTGGACATGTGGACTACCACCTACTCAAAGCGATGTGATGTATTCATAGTTTACCTGGAATTCAAAAAGGAATGTTTTTTTAAAAAAACATATTTGATGTATATGACATAAATATGATATTAAATTATATTTTAAGTATACATCATTTAAATTTTTTAATATGAAAAGAAAATGGAAACAATGTTCATGGGTACGTATGACATATCGTCTCCATGGATGGTGTATTTCATTTTCATTCTCCATAATTTATGGATTAATATAAATAAATATATACTAGTTATATAAAATTTTTATAAAATTATTTAAATTAAATATATTATAAAACCATCAAATATATATATATGAGGAATATGAATAACATGTTAAAACATACTCGAAAAACAAGGCGACTAACACACAAAACAATGAAAATAATTAATGATTTTTAGGAAGCGTTAAGATATATTATTAATGTCTTATATGTGATATATTAAATATATATGGTTATGTTAGAGATAATTCCATTACTAAAATAATTTTATGTGATGTTAAAATGGAATTCATCCATGATTTAGTGTAAGTTAAGGTATTTTCATCTAACTCTTTACATCTGTGAAATATATGTCATATTTAACAAATATTTCTTTTTTTGTGGTGTATGTACTACCAATTTTTCAGTTAATATAATTAACTATTAATAATTCATTGTATTTTAATTATCATTTCAAATTATATCATCTGAAGGATTTTGAATTGAAAATTACCATGTGGTAAACTTTATCTTTTCATTCTCACTTTCTTTTGTGATTGTTACCATTTTTCTGAAACTATAACACTGTTCTAATAGTTTTTATTTGGATATGAAATTAGTCTTAAAAACCATATTCTTTTATGATGGAAATGAATATTTTACACACTGTATTCAATTTTTACGTATATTTTTTTGATTTAATATTATTTGATTAATTTGTAAATTTTTTATAAATATGTATCTTTTACAAAATAAAATTTTTGGAAAAGGAACATTATTTTGGAATTAAATTAATTATTTTATATATGGGGAATTTTTTTCATGCAATACACAGGTTGGGGAACCTAGGAAGTAATCCCCTTGATTCATTGGTAGTCTAATGAGATGAAATCAGTTGGAGAGAAACACTTCGAGTTTGTATCAAGATTCATGATTTAAAATTATAATTCATTGAATTCATATCAGTTATTATTCTGCTGAGGATTTTCAATAAAGAAGAAATCTATGGATGCATTTCATTATTATATTATTGATTAAAATTAATGCGTGTTTAGTTTATTCCCATTCCATATTTAATATGAATTATTAATTAATTGTATATTTCATTGTACATATCCATTTCTATGAGTTTGAGATCATTATTATTTTTCCCCTTTCCACAGGATATGAATATGAATTATTGGAATGGGTATCAAGGATGTAGTTTATTAATTTATGTTAGTTATTTTTTTCATTTTTTATTACTGATGTAAAAGTGTTATTTTCCCACTAATTAGATTTTTCCATAATACTAAATTAATTGATAATTTGGGATACGATTCCTTGTTATAATTCAAATATAATAATATAAGGCACAAAATCTAGGCTTCTTATGTCATGGAATTACATGGTACGTCTAATATATTCCAACCATTTTCTATGTTAGGGTGGGAAATCATTATCTATAAGACATATCACAACATAAGTATAAAATAAACCATCATCATTATTTTGGGATGGGATATGTGATTCTTTCATTATAGATCCCCTTATTTGTGTCTAATAATAAGTATTCCATAAACAGTGAGTCCATAATGGTTAATACCTGATAGTTGTTTTAGAAAACATAACATCATGATGTCCACTCACAACTCCTATTTCCCAAAACACATTCATGATAAGGCTCATTATAACTATTTCCATCTTTATCAGACATAAATATATTGAAATTCATATGTAGACCACTCTAGTAGGGATATCCTTATAGATATCCTACTTAATCATTAATGCATTGAATTATACTTCTCAAATAGTTTATATAAATATTTGAGTGAGGTATGTAAATCATGATTAATTCTAAAAATTGGAAATATATTCCTAATAAATAACAAAATTATCCTAGATCTACATGGAGAAAAATCTTGAAAGATATTATTCATCACAAAAAAACTATTGATTTCTTTTCTAGGAGAGTGTCATCACATTTTGTGTCTTAGTGATCTATCCCGACCAACACTATTTTGTTATTTGAATAATGAAAGATAACAGAATTAAAAGTATATTAGTAAGGGTCTATGTATGATGGATAAATTAGACCATAAAACTAATCCAATACTCTTATTAATGAGGGTATGTACGTCACGAACTGACCCAAGATGGGGCTCAAGATGCAACAAAACCTTGATAATATCCATATTCTAGGGGGTGCTGACATGCCTCAAAGGTATAATTAACTTAGTGAGTCCTTTTCCTAAGAGAAATAATAAAATATGATACACTTTTAAAAAATTAATCCAATCATGCATCATCATCTTGACAATACAAAAGTATGATAGTGTTAACAGAAAGTACTTTGCAAAAAATACACACCCAATGGAAAATATGTCCCAACCTGACAAAAATAGAAAACTAAATATCTGAAAAAGAGATTAACTCGGGAATCCCATGTTATGAACACTGTATATGGTCCAAGAAACCAATATCACTAATATTCTCTATAGCTGCATCCAGAATTCTTGTCGTGTTCATAAGATATGGCCCATGTAGGAAATACCCATGCTAGGGTACATATATACATACCAAGTTGGTGTCCTCAAAACATGATGGTGGAGCAGTAAGAGATACAACAAAATATTATGACAATAAAAAGATGAACTACTTGGCGATACCTCACCACCTATAGAAGAATAGAATGCTCATCCAACGATGAAAATCTATACATTGGAAGCAGGTGACATACCCCACATATATTCACCTCTCATAGAAAGGGAGAAAAAAATCCATGGAGTGGACATTGAAGAATGATATTTGTATATATTATTAGAAAAGTGATTCCCAAATGATAGAGAATGATGATCTCCTTCCCATAGATAATCCATATAAGAAGATAAGCAATTAGTTCTAAAATTTTAAAAAATATGACTAGCATGTCACACATCTACCCTAAACACACAAGTCATAGGAACTCATTCAACACACTTTGACACTACCAAATTTGGGATACACTTACTTTCTATAATGATTTTTATTTCATATAAAAATCAAATCTCAGTGGGAGAAATAATCTGTATTCCTCATGAGTCCAAAGATACATAAATCCAAATATCATTACATTATCACAAATTACAGGGGCCACAATTTCAAGGTAGAGGACCCATGACTTGGTACAATAGGTGGGTACGACTCGTAGGGTAGGGGACCAAATCCCAACCCGTTTAGAGTGTTCCACTCTAAGTCATTCAGGACCCATTCCATACCCAATTTGGACGGTTCCATATGTAATGTCAATTACCCATCTCCAACCTAGTGGGTGGGTTAAACTATAGGTAATTGAAGTCCTATGCCCATCCCTATAGGAGGGGTCCTCTTGGGATTTCATGAACCAATGACATACCCTAATGAAGGGTTCCACTCAAAATGATTCCTTTGGTCATATTTATTGATCACATCCATCATCGAGTGTTGCTTTAGAATATTTTATTCCTATAACATATCACATTGTGTCCCAAATTCGAAATAAAGTTCATCATAATGTTCTTTGTGAAAAATCAATTAGGATAGGCAACTCACGAGCAAAAATCAGTGTTCAAATTATGGATACATGGAATATAGATTTTTCATGAATGGGGAATAACGAGTACATGGTGTGTGAGGTGTCCCACATGGAATGTGTCCCCACATCACAACTAGGCCATCAACCTAGCCAACACACACATCCCTTTCCATGTAGCATGCCACGTTTTTCAAGTGGACTACTTGGAATGTTCTAGATAACCGGGGTTATGATCTAAGTTATGATAACTATTTCAATGTACAAGAGTACACAACCTTGTACTGAACCTTGTGTACTTCAAAATAGGTTCACCTCTACGTGACCTATCACATGGGTTATCTTACCATGATAGGGTTACACAATGTATAAGTGGGAAAAAATGCTATGTAATCATTAATTTTCTCCAAAACCCTATCATCTACTATGGGAGGTTCTTCACACTAAGTGTTATTCATTTAACATGGGGTGTAGTCGAGTTTTCATACGAAATCATCGATCTGACATTCATACCTGAATAAATCAACTCTTCATCATATTTCAACATAAACATTCCCAAAAACATATGATTAAGGATAGATCAAGATTTTCAGCCATATCCCATTGGGAAACAACCACTAGAGATTTTTTTAAGGTGTCCGCACTTGTTTAAAATTATGTCACCACTTCTAGGTTGTATTTCATGTTATTAAATCACCAAATCAATTATCCTCCCCTTGAAAAACTAATGGATCTATTCTTCTCCCACCAATCCATTCTTGTTTTGTCAATATTAAGTTAATTTGAGGGTCCAATCAAGCTCAATACCTCCCATCAATTGTCTAGTCGGGCCCATGGGGATCCAGCTGGTGAAGAATGTGAATCACTATAGAAACAAGGTTTTAAACATCATTGGCCAAGAATTCTCGTCCAAAAATTGATAAAATGGGTACTCGGGAAAATAATTAATTATTAAACAATATGATTATATACATGGGTTCCTAAAAAGTCTAAAAATGGATCGCATCTTTGATAATTGATGGATCTACTCATGATGTTAGTTAAAACACTATAAAGTCACCAATTGATGAGAACTACCTCTATTTTGGATCGATCTCTAGTGAATAATGCACTTGAAAAAGATTTGGAAGGATTGGTTACATTTGTCACGTCATGATCAGATCTGTTACAGAGTTCCATCATTGTTCTACATGATTCGCCAATAGAAATAAAGAGATATATTTTTTCAGTGGTTTTTGAATTTAGAGATAAACCTATAAAATTCTCTATAATGAAATATTTATAAAAATATCATTATGTTCTTAAAATTAATTTGACTAATTTAATAAATATATAATCCACTAAAATTTTACTCCAATGAGGGAGGGGTCCAAATTTCCCATATCAAATCACTTTATGTCATGCCTAAGGTAAAACCCGTGTTCCATACTCAATCATGATCTCAGATTTCTTACATAACCAACTATTTTTGAGTAATCTGTCTTTCATTTAGAAGCTGTGTTTGATTAATATAAAATATATTTAACATTTTTATTAAATTAATTCTGTGCACACTGAGCCTTGTAACTTCATGTCATCTTAGTGCCTATATACGTAAATAATAATAGAAATATCTCAAAGTATTTCAAGGAAAAAAACTAGGTCTCTACATTATTCCATCCTTCTTGATTTTCATCCAAAAAATAAAAAACTATGAAACAAATTCAAGATAATGAGCCCTCACATGAGTCTCCTTGTCCATGGAACTCTCCTAAAAATTGTTATGCTACCATAACACACAAATCAAAGGAATTGTTTTCCCAGTTGGGTTCTCTCTGACCAATCCTCAATCACCACCAGATGCTCTATAAACAAGTCTCCATCATTGATGTCCAACTTTCCTAGGTAAATGATGTTCATAGGTTCATATAGGTATCTCCTCATCTATGACATGTGAAAGACACAGTGCACATTCTCTAGATATGGGTTAAATGCAAGAAGGTAGGAAACCATGCCAACACTAAGGATAATCTCAACTAACCCAATGAACCTTGTGGATAACTTGCCTCCCCATCCAAACAACTGCAATCCTCATCATGGGGATATTCTTAAGAAATTATGGTTTCTCAAACTAAACTACAAGGGAAAATTATGGTTATCTGATAAATATTTATGTCTTCAATATGAAATCAGTATCTATTCCTGTATGGTGATTAAATTCTCTGTAGTCGCATGCAGTAACTATAGTTCCACAAGAGATGTGTCCTCGATCTCATTCCAACACAAGGCAGACATACTGTATATCCTATATAAGGCCTCAAAATTTTCCATGTAATTAGTATAGGGGTAGGGGATGTTTTACATGAATTAACCATGAAGAGGTTATCCTCCTATCATCGAATGAAGGTGAACATGAAAGACCTCAATATATCCTCTAACAGCTTGATAGTGCACTAGGTCTACCCATCGATATGGGGGTGAAAAGTTGTTCTCATCCTCATGTGGTCTCAAATACCTCCTACGTGCCCCTCAATAATCATGATGTAAAATGGGAATCACTATCAAATACAATATTTGACACAACCCAATGCAAAACAATGACATCACATTCATACTACTACCCCAAAATAACCACTAAAATATGCTCCCTTATAGAAAAGAAGTTTATCGACATCCTGAGTCAGTCAAATATCACCCAGAGAATTTAATGAACCGTCAATGTGAATAGAATCCCTATGCTAAAGTCTATTGATATGTCATCCCACATTAACTTTGGTATCTCATGGGGCTACAACAAACATTCTAGAACATCATGCTCAGACATTACTAGCTGACAGGTGAGGAACTGAGAGTTGAGCACAGGTACACATCCTGACATTCTAGTCCACCAAAACTACCAATGAAGATATATCTACATCTTCCCCACACTAGGATATACAGCTAGGGGAGAAGTGTGGAAATAATTCATCACATCCTCCCATAATGTTATTGGAACAACTATTCACCCCTAGAACTAGATGGCGTGATCAACTCCTTTATAATATCAATATGGTGAGTATCCTATCAATATATGATCATTTAATACTACACATTCAATGTATCTATGTTTGAACTATCTCATAATCTCAATATGTAAAGGAGTCAATTCCATCGATTGTAGAAAAGTGGAACCCTTCGGCTTCACTAGGGCCAGCAGCACGGAAGCTAGTTACTCAGATTATTACTATAATAAGAATTCCTTTGAATTTATAATAAGGGAATATTATACAATTTTTCCCATTCCCTAGAGTACATAATATCTTTAATTCATAAAGAAGTGGGGAAAACAACCAATATTGATGCCTCAGCTGTAGGTTAATCTGCATGAATATATTAATTGAGACTCCAATGGTCTAAGTAAGCCACATAGTGATCCCCCATGAGGTATTTTCAACACATAATTTTGGAGGAGAAAACTACTACCAAGTGTATATTGTGAGTCATGTTTTTATTCAATGGAATCCCAACTACCTTAAATCGTATGTGATGACTACTTGTCACTGCATCACCACACATCTTGGCCCTGCTCTTGAGGAATCCCAAAATACTATAAACTCTAAACTGTCATCTAGTAGTCTCAATAGTGGATCTCTTGTAAGCTTCTAACTCAAATCCTTAGTGTCCCTCTAACACATCTCAGATCAAGTAAACTGCTACCCATATTATGTCAGGGTAGTCAATTGGGTTGTGATTCAAGAGAAGCCATCCACAAACCTACTATATTACCCATCCAAGGCATGAAATCACCACAACACTCACACACTCATGTATGGCACCAAAGAAACTAATTCCTCAATCAATGAAAGATCAATGGATAAAAAATGATTATTAATGGAATAATCAATAAGGAGAACCTCATATATATAGAACATACACATTAAGAGTTCCAATAAGTTGGTGCTCTAGAATAAAGTTTAGGACCATCCTCAAGTGTTGTGCATGATCCTCCTTTTCAAAATAGATGAGTGTATCATCGATTGTGGAAACAAAAAAATTGACATCTATGACAAAAAAACATTTTTCACCAAAACCATACGCCGATTTAAAAAATTCTCCACACCAAAGTGCTTAATTTGTAACTCAGAGTGTCTGTAGTGACATCAGGATGCCAACTTTGTATTATCAGTCTTTTGAACCCCCAACTAGTGGTACCTATACCAGATATCGGTCTTTGAGAACATCAAAAATCATAAAATATGTCTTAAATTGTCATCATGGGGTATGTTTTCTTAATTAAGTCCTAGTCAGGTGACAAAAATCTATGAAAATACATATGATCCCTTCCCATTTTTCATGAACAATAGTAGTTCTACCCATAGGGAACATTTGGTACAAAGAATAATTTTATAAAAAGCTCTTACAACTACATCCATAGCTCTTGGATCACAGTAGGTACCAACTGATATGTTGTATAAGATATCAGAGTAGACACATGATGCAGGTTAATGAAAAACTCCATATAACATCTCAGAGGTAATCTTAGAACCTCTTGAAGGAAGATTCCATGTAATACTTCACAAATGAAAAACCCAGATACCTGAAGATCTCAGAAGGCCATTAGTTATTTTTGATAGTTAATTAGTTTTTTGATGCATCCTTCATCTCAAAGAACTCACTTCCCCTAAACTGATATCTCGCTCACCAGAAATGGAAAATAATATCCCATCAGGGAGTAGGCATCTGACTTGAATGTGATGATAGTCGATATAAAATCAGACCACATATATCCAACCCATTACCAATATTATGTCATATTTATCCATAATTATCACCATATGTTCCCACATGAACCAATATTTATCAATTGAGAGCTTGTAATACCAGAAAATGAATGATATAGAAGATTCATTCCATATAGGACCCTCAAGATGAAAATGTAAGCTAGTGCCTCAAATTGGATCTTAATATATTTCACCAAGAGTATAGAGATAAGATAATTATAGGAACATTTTTATACTAACACCAACTAAAGAGTATAATAAACAATGATCAAATGACTTATCATATCATGCACTATGGGATCATTAACAACCAATACTTGTAGATATCTGTGGCATCGACTACCAATTACTTGAGCCTAACATGGGCCACCTAGTGGTGGTGGTGGAAGGATCTCATAACGACTATCACCACCCATAGATCATAAATCTCTTATTATTATTTCTCCACCATGGGGTCTACCATATCCACACATGGGATATCCAGGATCAAGGGATTTCCATTTCCATGGAGGTCAACCATCTATCTTATGGGGATACTCTGCATGCCAATAAAAGAAATATAATTCCAATTGACATCATCTATCAAAATTAAAGAGTCAACCCTCTAGGGTATGTAATCAAATCTACATTTCCTATGACCATGTGCCTGAGTCTAATCATGGAAGGATACCACACGATGATATCATGGTGCCTCACATCTCTTAGTTACTGAAGATGACTCAACTCCAAGGAAACCACTGGTATCTCCAACTATCTAGCTTCCCTATGAAAACAAGTTCTCTATCTATAGTGACTTCTCTAACACCCTTGAATAGGTGGGGATGCAAAAGGTAAAAGTAGATATTAGATCTTTTTGTGGAGTTCCGACACATAATTCAATGATCATAAGTGGTTGTCTTGGATTATTTTAATATAGAAACGAATAAGATCATTAAACCTTTATGCATACTCCTCCACCATCATCCGTCACTATTGTTGATGAACAAGGTACTTGTTATAAACTGATCACAAACAGGATGCGTAGTACTACTCAAGAAACATCAAATATAAGTCCGATCATGAGAGTGTCGACTCATTATGCATATGTGTATCAACGCTCCATCAATGCCCATCAACCCTATGGAAGAGGCTAGCTACCAGCACCGTCATCTCATCCATCTGGGTCTGAAATATAATTAATATAGAGACCAATTAATAGAGGCAATCATCAGCATCTTAAGGATCTGGATCACTGCTGAAACTTAACGGTCTCTAATTCTTGAACATGTAGAGAGAGATAATCATATACACATCCTTTCATACTTTGCAGGAATGATTCCCTACTCGATAGCGGAGCTTCTTCTACCGGCCCAAAAATATGAAAGGGATCGGGGGATAGACCTTGAACTATGTCCTCGTTTCCCATATGTTTTTACTCAAGGGAAATAGTTGGTATCCGGGTTGGCTATCAACATGGAGGCATCCATAAATTATCAATGAATATAGTGCTTGAAAGAGAATATATATATATATAACATAAAAAAATGGTTATGTGACTCAAGAAATATTTTCAAATACTCAATACTATATGATTAATGTAATAATAATTCCCTCAAAAAATGTCTTAGAATGAAATGTCAACAAGAAGGTAGTAAATGTCATTATGAATGGAAATGTAAACTTCCTCACCATCATTAGATTCCCTAACCTCTGATTCACACTCGAGAAACCTTCACACTATTTACCTAAACCCAACCAATACTCTATAAGAGAATATGTCTAAAAAAATCCAACAGAATGCAATTTATATGATACCAATCTATCACAACCTGACCCAAGATAGTGATTGAGCCGCAACTACCAAATTTTTTAATTCATAGTCCAGGGGGTGGTGACAAGATTCAAAAAAATAAATAACTTTGGAAACAAATTTACTATGTACTTGTACATACACACACAACCAACTCAATGAAAATTTATAGTGTTAACAAATAACATATGAACACTTAAATAAAAATAAACCAAGAATTACTAAACCACTAGACAATAAAAAAGTACGGTAGTGTAAATTGAATGTAAATAGGGAAAATACAATCCCATCTGGAAATATATCCCAACATGAAAAAACTAGAAAAGTAAACAGGTGAAAGAGAGATCTACTACCAATTCCCAAGCTCCCACCATCATACGTTGTCCAAGAACCGAGTATCCATATATTCTTCTATAGTAACAGTCTACCTATCATTCATTTTAATAAGACACAACACGTACGAGAATAAATCATGTAGGGTTCAGTATATACCTAACTATTTTGAAAACATTGTATGATGAGGGGGAGAAGTATGTGATACAAAAGGAAGAGGAATATAGTATATATATAGGGTATAGTGTAAAGTATAACTTATCCCAACAAAGAGTGATGTTAATCTCTTCCAAGCATAAGGGGGGTAAATAATGATATTTGATTAACTACTCGTCAAGTCGTATCCACCAACATTAGGAGAGTTGGCACATCCAACCAAATAATGATAAACACATAACGTGTGTGGATTACCCTGGGAATCATTGTATCTAATGGAAGAAGAGTAGCCAATTCCAATGAGTTTATTTAAACGAAGGATATATATATATATATATATATATATATATATATATATATATATTCCAAGACAAAATAATCCCAAAAGAGAGTGTATGGGGACCTCTATATCAAAACTCGTCCATGAATTAAGATTATAAAACAATTATAAATGTAAAAAAATGATTCATTGTATCATAAACATCTTCCAGGAACACAAATCTCTAAAGGACCCATTCAGTACAATTTCACACCATCCACTTTGGGCAACACTGACTCAAACGTACATTTTTAGCTGCTTCTCAATAATACACCTCAGTTGTGGAAGAATCCCTCTGTCCATGAATCCAAAACTATACCATTCCACAACTCATCATTGTGCCACATAGTCGAGGAGCCAAATTTTTTTTGTTGGAGGACCCATTCCATTGTACATGATGAGGGTTCCACTATGGTGGTCAGGTACCCTTTCCCATACAGAGTAGAGAGTTACACTATATTTTATTGATGACCCAATCACTACCTCACATGAATGTTCCACTCACAAAAGAAATGACACATGCCTAGTACCACTGGAGGGTTCCAATCTAGATCTTCTAAGACCCTTGACATTCCCCACAAGAGGGTTCCACAAGAGATTTCAAGGACTGATTCCACTCATGGATGGAGGTTTCCACTCTGGCTCTTCAAGGAACCATGAACTTCCATAGAAGAGGGTTTCAATAAGAATGAAACCTGTTGTTGATCTCAAATGATCATGTCCATCATCAAAATTCACCAAAAAAATTTATGATCCTAGAGCATTCCTTATAATATCTCAAAATATTCGAGAATGGGAACCATGAAATTCTATATAGAAATAACAGAGGATTGAATACTCATGAGACAAAATCCGAGTTCAATAAAAGATGATACAAAACATAGAAGTTTAATAAAAAGGGAATAAGGGTACATGACATGTTAGGGGTACCATCCTATGTGTGGCCATAGTTCATAGCCTAAATGTAACCATAGATGGCACAATAATCCATATTCGTGTAGTAGAACATGTCATGTAGTTTGACTACACAACGTTCACTAGAAAACCAGGGCCACATGACATGTTATTCTCACTATGTTAGTGTTCCATGGTACACAGGCATGTACCAAATACAATTTACTTTGACTGGAGATCTGGTCCAGGTGACCCATATCATGGTTATTCTATCCTCGAAGGTGGTATATGTCGTGTATGAGTGACTAAAAACCATTTAATTGTGGATTTTCCCTAAAATAATATCTTCCATAATTTTTGGGACTACAGATCATTTGTTCTTGAATTTACATGGTATGTTGACTGGTATTCACCATAAATCAAATATCCAACTTCAAAACTAAAATCATTCAATTTCATCTCAATTTTCTCCATAATCTACCTATATACATTGGATCTAGGCCAGATATTTTGGTTATGGCCATAACCCACTGGGATATGACCAGAGGATGTTCACCAGGGTTTGACCGCTTTCTCTAGATACATGAGCCACATCCCAGTTCAATTTTAGTTTGTTAAATCATAGAATCAGTCATCGAAACCTTGAAAAAATACCAGATATATGCTTCTATTGATAATTCAATATTTTTTCATTGACCCACTTTGAATATTTGTGTCGGATTGAGCTTATTACCTCCTGATAATTGTCAAACTAAGACCACGTGGTCTAGCTATTGAATAAAATGAAGAAAAGAGGGATAAAATAACCAAAAAAATGTTTTAAACATCATTTTCCAGATGTTCATGACCAAAAATCCTGAACAAATATTTCTGAATAAGAAAAAAGTCATAAACAATGTAAATTTTGGACATGGTCACAAAAAAAGTCTATAAATGGTGAATATCCCAGAAAAAAGATGGCTCTACTCAATCATTCAATAAAAATGGAATAAAGACACAACATGACAAGCCAACCTTGATTTCAGTTCAATCCCTGATAAAGAACAAGCTTTCCAATGATTTAGAGGGATATGTTTCATTCGTTGAATCCAGATCTGATCAGATTCAGAGTTCCATTATCATTCATCATGATTGTCCAACAGATGGAAGGAGAGATATTCCACCAATTGTTTTATAATTAAAATATAACCACGAAAAATTATTAATAATTAAACATGTTTAAACATATAATTAGGTCATACAAGTTATATAATTAAAATATTAAATTATTGATACACTAAAATGTGACACCATTGAGATAGGGGTCTGAACACCTTCCATCAAATCAATTTATGTTGTGCTGTGGGTATACACTACGTTTCAGACTCATTAATGATCTTAGACGTCTTATCTATCATCCACATAAGAGATATCCCATTTTATTTAATAAAATTAATTTTAAAAATATAAAATATATTTGATGTTTTTATAAAATTAATTATCAGAACACAGGGCCTTGAAATTTATCATCGTTAAAATTCATAACTATAATAATATATATACAAATATCTCAATGGCATATAAGGAAAAATAGGTCTCTATACTTGATCATCATAAAACTTGAGAGGCATCTACATCTAGAACTATTGGAATATACTAATCGTATAGTATCTATCATCGTAAATGATTGGAGATATGATCTACTCAACATGAATATGATTATCTAATCAAAGTATAGGAGGGGGATCCATGAATTTCCCATTATGTGTAAGTATTGATATATGTTCTCTTATAGGTAGAAAATCATGAACAATTCATTACACAAATTACTCATCACAAAACTGGTTCACGTCATGACCGTGTCTAGTAATCAATGTTTGATATCCACATAGAAGCATCATAAAAATGAATAATATGTTCTATAGATAAATGAGATTTTATGGGGAGTTGACTCAAGAAGGGAATGGAAATCAAAATACCCAATCCTATATGATGAATTACCCATGGAATCACTGAAAATGATACCTTAGTATATATATTCCATAAGAAGGTAATTAGATTCATAATGTATATATACGATATCCCCCACATCATCACCTGGTTCACAAGAATGAGGGGTGATCTAAATACACTCCAACCTCATTTCACTATGTTCCCAAAAAATCCCCAAAACAAGTCTAACCCAAAAAAAAAAAATTGGAAAATCATCAATTGTGACCCTCTACCACTCTTGGTTTATTCAGGGTGGAGCCTCGAAAAGGTTTCTTGTGGTGACATTCCTACCTTCTCCGTCACAACTTTTCTATAGGTTTTTTATATATTTATTTTTATATACCCACTATTTCTTATAAATTGAGGGTGATTTCTTTTTTCCGAGGAATTCGTGATTAATGGTGATTGAATGTGTGTTGTATTTTATATTTTAATTCTATTCATGTTGGGATGTCATATTTTATCATTAATTCTATCATTTTCCTAATTTATTTGTGTTTCACCATTGGGATAAGGGTTATATATTCGGATTAATTTCTTTCTTTGTTCATTATATTTATCTATAATGTTTGAAAGAAATTTTTAATGTATGATCATTAGTTTATAATTTTACCATGACCAATGGGGTGGTCTCTACTCTATTTTTAAATTTGGTTTTAGGTTTCTCATTCTTTGTAATCCGAAGTACCTTACCATGATAAAATGATAACATAGGATCTAAATAATTTATCATGAACATTTTACTCTCTACAACTCAATTCTATCAACTATTAAATTCTTAAATAATTGTTTAATGTATTGTCATCTCATGGACCTAAAATCATTGTATCCTGTCACCCATTTCAAATTTTATTCTCCCACAATCATCAAAAATCACAACTTTATTAGCATATATTTTATTTCTAAAATTTCAAAGTAGTTTAATTCATTTTTATTCAATTAAAAATTTATCCAAAACTATCTCTGTGGCTTCGACCTTAGACCTTCATATCCTATACTACCCTATAGATTAGGTAATTTTTTGTTTCATGTTTTCAATTTCTAAATTTGGTAACCTAGTGGGAATTAATTATGCCCATAGGGTAATCACTCTACAATATGGGTATAACCACAAAATGGGAAAACATTCAATATTAATAGATCAAAAAAATATTAAATAAATAAATAAATAAATAAAAATAGATAGAGGAGAAACGTAATGGTTTCGAGTGAAACAAAAACACCATATAGGGCATATGAATCATATATTTTTGACATCATCGATTATTAATATGGTATTTAAAAGATGATGAGAATTGTGATTCATAGAAATTAATCAATGAATAATTGAATATCGAACTCCAAAAACATGTAAATCATCAAATATTTTTTATAATTAATTTAAACAATTAAGATATTATACTTACAATCATCCCATCTGTATTAATGTATCTATAAATGACTCTTTATAGTACCATCACATTGTTTTATAAATAATGATTTTATTTTCGATAATAGTGATCCACACATGTTCCATGAGCCTCCAACCATCGTTGTAAGAATCTTTGAGTTCTATAATGGTAGATATTTATTATCACATTTCAAATCTTGGATCACCCAAATAATTACTTTATGGAGGATTTTCTTTGATATCTATATAATCGTTATTGGTTGTTGAAGTGGATTGATCTACGCTTTTAACATTGTTGAACTATAGGGACCTCTGTATGGTTTCAGCAAAATTTTATCATACATGTCATTGTGAAAAAATAAATAAATTTGAACACAATGGATATAATATAATTTTTTTTATATTCTCCTAGGGTTAGAAAATAATGATTCCACATGCACTTTTATTATTTTTTATAATTCATATATAACCTTATGTCAATATTTTAATAATAGTATTTCTTGACAATATCTATTCTAATGAATACAATATTGTTTTATTTATTCCAATAATATTCAATATATGATATTTCCCAAAAAAACCATTTATATTGGTATTTCATTCATCAACAGTATTAATGGGACCCTGAATAATGACATTATGATTTATATCTATGTAACAACACATTATTTTCCAAAAATTAAATAATTTTTATATTCACTAAATACAAAAATAAATTTTAATTAAATATTCTTCTCAAATTATATTCACTTGAAAAACTATTTATGAAATATATAGGATCAATAAAAAGTGAATAAGTATTAAACAGTGAGATGGAAAAATATTTATTAAAGTTGGTAAATATTAAATAATTAAAATATTTAGCTGAGTTTCGAGATATTCCCTATTTGTGACCCTCTAGGGATCTTTTTCAGTGGGATTCGGTGTAACAACCCATATTCCATGTTTAGAATCTCGAAATACCCCAAGGAATACATGTTTAAAGAGGTTAATGATTGAATGGTACAAAAACACATATATATTATTATTGTTTAATATAATCCATTTATTGTTATATCTCTAATCAGGTTGGTTTCATATTGGTTCATTCAACATATGTGATTAATGTTTTTTCCTTTGGAATTAGTGAAATTTATCCTGAATATAGAATAATTTTGAAAAGGATTTATTTAGGTTATATCCATTCTACAAAAGGACCGAAGATATAAACTTCTATTAATTAAATGAAGGGACTAATCCATTATTGCATTATTCATTGATGAAATATTACTCATTGGACATCCAACATCTTCTACATCACTGCAAACATATATCATCACAATTTTATTGAATAAATTAATATATGTGTCTCAAAACATAAATTAAAAATAATACTAATGTCTAAGGACCAATAAACATGTCTATTGATAGGAACATAAAATGAATCATGTTAATTGGTATTTCCTACTAGTGTGTCCCATTATCAAAAATTCCTATATTAGAAATTACTAATGGATTATAAGTTGAGATGGTTCCCCAATGTCCAGTGATTCACTACCCCTTAATATGATATATTATTTTCATCCCTCAAACGTGTTGATCTAGTTATAGAACATATATTTACAAAAAATATAGTGACACTTCTGGGATCTCATCATAGTAATGAAAAATTATGGACTTTCAGTTTGAAAACTTCTCATAGGAAATTATAACATACTATTTCACATATAAGAACATCAATTATGTTTATAAGGGTTTAATAATATTAAATATAGTGAAAATAGTTTAATATAATGTAAAAAATGTTGGTTTTATGCCACACACTCTAATAGAATCCTAGTTTCACTAGAACCAACAACTAATAACCTTTAGTCATCTAGATCTCACATGATATACATGGTTATGATAAGATATTCTATTTTTAAATTTCTATAACATGTTTTCATCCAACTAAAATATTATTGAAACATCTTCACCACTCTATGAAAATGTTTTGAAGTTGTGATACCTTTTTACTATATTCATTGTTCATTATGGTGACAATGGATCTTTTGATGGTTCTGCCACTATAGAATTACGATACTGAAATGTGAAAGGGTATTTATCTATATGTACCACACCATGTTCGGAGGCAATTTTTTCTAACAAAATTGTTTCATTAGAAACATCAAAATCACATTATATTTGGAATCCACTATAGGATCAGTGACAAAAAGCTTTTTTGAATTATTCTATCTCACAACTACTCCATTAGTACTGAAAACACATTCTAACTATAACTTTATATAATTATGATCCATTTGAAGACTATAATTAGTTTAAACATTGATTACTTTCTCATCTTCTCAACCATACAATAGGAAAACATCCTCAGATCTTATCAGATACTTAAAGATATCCCAAATAGCATAATTGTGATATTACCTTAGACCCACATGTTATCTACCAAAAATATTCAATTCCTGAGAAACATCATCTATATTATATTACATGGAATATGAAATTTTCCCTATTATTGAGGTGTAGGTGATAATAATCATTATGTATTTTTTACTATAGTGTTTGAGGACAATTTTTCCATTAAACATGTATTGTGTGTGAAACTAGAACCAATCCAATCTTGGATTTTTCCATAAAAAGTATATATAGTATGTACCATATCTATACGTAACATTCCTTAGTCCAGGACACCTCTTGGATATATAAAAACTGATATTTATCCCAATAATATAGGCTACTTAACCTTTTTAATTCATGTATAATCACATTTATAACCTTTATTTGATAGAATATATAATAATAATATATATTCTAATTAGTAATATGTCATCAATATATACTACTAGGATATTTAATTCATTAAAAATTGATATTAAACACTTGAATAAAATTCATTATTAATGAAACCAATATAATTTATAGATTAAACCAATCAAATGTTCCATAACTGGGTTGCCAAATTCAATATATAAATGGATCCCTATAGCTTTCATGTATTTTTGGATTAACTGGGATTCACAAAACCTTCATGTTGTGTCATGCAGTAATATCCCTAAATTTTTCTATTCTGGAAATTTATTTTTACATTTAACTATTAAATATTATATGATTTGTAAGGTAGTATAGCAAATAGAATTATGATGGATTTAAACATTGAAGTTTGTAAAAATGATTAATGATAGACAATTAAATGACTTTTATAAAAGATTTAGCTACTTGACTTGTAGTATAGTCACTTACTCTATGGTCTATGTCTAATTTTTCCTTGAATACAAATTTTCACCCAACTATAATAACATCAACTGAAAGATTGACCAGAAACCAAACATGGTTCTGATACATGAAATCTATTTTAGAAATCATGGTATCTTACCATATTATAGCTTCTTATTTATCAATGTCTTCTCTATAGATGATAGGTTCATTATTTTCAACCAATAATGATAAAAAATCAACAGTGAATAGAAATCCATAACACCTTTATTTTCATACATATCGAGTGCCTCTACAAAGTACTAGTGTTTTGGAATAAATTCATCCATAGGGTCCTATGGAATATTTTCTTGTAAAAACTATTTTAGTATATTTTCTTTATCAAATTCATAGAAGTAAATCATGCTCTTACAATATATATTGTAGATGTATGTGTCTCATGAAATACAATTTTTTCTACTAATAATCTTTTTTTTGAGCTGATGCAGTGGTAGAATGCCTTTACATCCTCAAGATAACCTATTAAGATACAAATTGTGCGCTATAGTTCTATAATGGTTCCTGAGAAGTATTTAATTAACAACTCACAGCCACATACACATGTATTTGAATAAACACGTCTATTTTAACTCTATAAATCTATGTGATTTTTTACAACTATAGTTGGTTATCTAATTAGTGAGTATTCCCAATTTTAAATTGAATATCCCCAAATGAATATTAGATGATCGTCAACCCTTATCAGTGGCCATACCATGTAATGAAAGGTACAATTCATCCTTTCACTAACACTATTCTTATTTGGTGTGTATGTTAGAGTGACTTCTAAAAAATCAAAACTCCCATAAAAGGATGATAAACTCTTGGTTATTTTATTCCCCATATCGATCCAATCAAATATTCATTATATTATATACTACTTTATTTGTCACATAATTCTTTAATTCATTGAATTTCTTAAAGTACACAAACTAATATTACATAATATAGTAATATCCATAACTACTAAATTCATTAGTACAAGTTATGATCTATAATTCCCACCACATGGTTATACAAGCAATAATCTACATACATCTGTGTGTACCGATCCTAGAATCTATACTGACCTTTTACAATTTACAAATAAATATCATATTATCATTTTTATTTTAATCATGAATGAAATATTTGAAGAAGAATTATCAAAAAAAGTATCTAAATAACCATCTAGAAAGATAATTATCAAACATTTATTGTTTACATGACCAATACAGTCATTCCACAGGTAGGTGTTATATGATTCATGTAAACATGATTCCTTATCAATTTTCAATACATGGTTCAGAAAAATTAATACATAAAGGTTGTTATTTAATGATTCATTCCATAAAATATGTCTCTTTATAATAATAAGAATTTATTTCAAAAATTAAAAGTAAAATCTTTTGTATCTTGGAAGGATATATAAATTTTGTTTTTGGTAAAAATAAATATGCAATAAAAGTTACATTAAACCAATACATTTTATATTAGATATGAATGTTTGTAATATCCAATGGGAAGAGCAACAAACCTCACACTATTGGAAGATCATAAATCCACATATTTTCCATAAATCTATTGAAACCTACTGGGTACATTCATTTGGATATAGTTGTGATAACCATGAACCATATATAATACATAATGTATAGATATTAAAGGATTTCACTCTATAAATAAATGCACATTTTTCTTCCCCATAATTTTTAGATAAATTTATCTTCTAGTCGAATTTCTTCCACATGAAAAACATTCTTCTTCCTTTTCCATTCATTTCCTATGGATCTTCCAATTTATGGAGGTAATATTATTGGTTGATTTTAAATTGTTAGGAATATTAGAAAAATTATCCTTATTATTCTTTTTCTTATTCACCATATAAACTATGGGTATGTTATAACACAAGTCCTTTTCCACTATGAGAATCTGACTAAGATGTTAAAAAAGACTATTTATATTATTAATCATGTTAATATAAACTATAATAATAGATACAATATTGGTTTGTGAGTTAACTATTATAACTATTTGAAATTAATATTGGAATTTTATCCATAATATTTATAATCATTCAATATCACAAATAAATTGGGATACAAGGGGCCCAGTTAGCACTGACTCACCGTGATTATTTTTAATTTAATAATTAGAGATCACTTATCTCTATTTTCCCATCATCTCTTAATAGTGTTCCTGAATGGGAGGCATCATGCTGTACATATCAATGTCCTTATATTCGCTTAGAATCTCAATTTTAATTGATAAGAGAATGATATAATTATATTATGTGAAAATTTACAAATGTTTCTCATAGATAGGAAACTTTTCCTCTCTATTCTCTTTATTATTATATTCAATAACAGTTTCATCAAACACATAAAATATTTGTTTAATGGAAGAAGATATATATATAAACATATTTTCCATTAATTGAAGTTTATGATGGCAAGAATTTTATCCCTCTAAGGTATGTATCATGGTTATTTCTTTGAATTCATGATAATTTATATTTCTATAATTAAGATGTAAAAAATTTTATTAATTTCTCTAATAAAAATATGTAATAAATAAAAATTATATTTTTTAGTCTTCCATTTTCTTATCGAAACTTAATATCCCACACCACTAGATTTATAAATCCAACTTCATGGACATTCTAGTGGAAATGAACAATATTTCTCTTCTCAAAACTCATACTTCGAATTGTAAATAAATTTGAAGGGTATAAGGTATGAGTTGAAAATCCTTAATACATTAACTCACAATTACTTGATTTTCTATGTAGAACCTCCAATACCGAAATCCTAAAATCATATTTCCTCAAGCAATTCATTATAATCAAACAATGTCCTAATTTATTTTTTAAAATTTTATCTTGAACCATGTTAAGTCAACCCAAAATGTCAAGTTATAATTCTATGACAATTGATAGCACCCCAACATTGGTCAGTCATGGACTTTGTACTATGGTTTGGATTTAATGTATGTATTGGAAAGAAATACAAACATAATGTATATGAATGATGGATTTTATCATTATGAGTTAATTTCCTATTTTTTCTTTAATACATAATTTTATTAATAATTTTATTTACATAGGTTATTAACCGGGTCTTAGATATATTTTTTCATAATCCAATTTATTTTAGTTCTATATTCCTTTCTCATTAATTCTAAAATTCAAGTGATCATGAATAAACATCCAAAATGAAATAACCGTGAAACATGATAGAAATAAAATACTACAGTGTTGTGATCATGATATTTTACCAATGGATTGTTTATCTAGTTGATGATACACTAAATCATGTCCTAGGGAAAAAATACATTGAACCATTTTATTGTTTGTTTTGTAGACTATTACATGTACACTCTTGACCCTATTTGATTGGGTTTTCCTCAGCTCAAAACAAGAACCACCTCAACTAGTATGAGATTTATTTATTTTAAATATGATTTAAATCAAAAGCATGTTATGGGAACAAATGGATTTATTTAGGGGTAAAAAAATCAACCATGGGATCACATTCCCTCTAAAATGAGAGGATAGAAGGAGAGAATTCCATAAATTTAATTTCATAATAAATTAAAAGGAAATAAATAAATAATTAATTATATTTCATTCTTATGTTCTTCCACATAAATACAACAAATTCTTCATTTACCAAAACATATTATTCAATTTTAATCATTCTTATTTAAGATAAAGCACAATAAAATAAGGTAATTATATTATTTAATTAATAAATTTTTTTTCTCCAAACTCACATATGAAATTTTCATGAGACTCCCATAAATCATAATTTTATGAAATATAAATATATTTGTTAAAAATTTAATTTTTACAAAAATGTTCTTTGTGGTAACACTGTGAGTACCCATACCTACTAGTAACTGCATGTTATATTTTTATACTATTTTCTCATCTGACATTAGGAATACCTGTATAAAAAAATAATTCAAAGGGTTTACTAATAACATAATTAACACAAAAAACACATGGTATTTATTTAGTGATATATGTTTCAATTTTCATAGAGTAATTAGATAATTATTACTTATACACTATATAAAATTATGATCATTAAGTAGAAATTAATTAGACTTTTAATATATATATATATATATATAACATGTTACATGAAGTTTATTATAAAATTAATTACCATAGAGAAGACTTATTTTTTTCTTTTAATCATTATAATAAATTAATATTAATTCTACATAATTGGAAAATATTCATGGTGTATTCAATGTTGTTACATGAATTAAATTTTTCGCACTATATATTCGGGGATCGTGCATATAGAAAGAAGTGTAATTGTGAAATGGAATATGGGGAATTACATGGAATGTAAATGGTCTAAAAAGTGTTTGGTATTATATTTATATAGTCACCAGTATGGTAAGACATATATATTAATACACAGTCGTTTTGGGAAAATGGACTACACATGATATACATATGTTACATAGCATCTACCCCAGCTTTTCATATGCCAGGTATCTCAGTCAACATGTGGTGTATTTGAATAAACACCATGTGTAATAAATTCTTATGGCTTGAAATAATTATAAATTATTTTGTGGTGAATTGAACATGGGAACACAATTTGTACTAACAGGATACAAATTATGTTCTCTTCTATTTTCTAGATAGAATCCTTAGCACCTTGTAATGCGTCATTAAGAAAACTGTTTCTTAAAAGTAATCTATAAAAAAATATTAGAGATATGAAAAAGAAAGCGAGAAGATATCATAAATATTAATAAATAATTATTAAATTATATTTGAATAAATAATGATAAATTAAAAAATCCTTAAACACACATAATATGTTTATAACTATTTCTGTGATAACACTAATACCAATGGAAGCATTTGGGCATAGCAGAAGCACCATATGGGGCATGTCAAATATGTTTTTTTATTTTAATGATTAATTAAAATGATATATATAATAAGATGAATTATGTAATAAATTTTAAATTACTCATATAATAATTTACAATGGAACATTGTAAACAATATATAGGATCATAAAATGGGTTTTTATGTAATTTTTTCAATTAATGAATTACCATGTAATTAATTAAATATATATTGGTGGATCGAACAATGTATATATCTTATAAGATTAATTGATTGTATAATCAAGAATATATTAATTATAGTTAGGAATAAAAAATTATCCATGATCCTCTGAATGTGATCATTAGAATATACGAGTCATTTTTTGGTAGTTCCAAACACTTGTGTCATTCACCTATAATCACCCCAAGAATCTATTGATTATAGAAATAATTTGGTTTCAATGGACTCATGAGTTGTTGTGGAGGACGATTGATCTACATTATAGATAGAATTTATGAAGATGGATCTCTCTAGTGAGTTGTTGTGGAGGACGATTGATCTACATTATAGATAGAATTTATGAAGATGGATCTCTCTAGGGATTCAAGGGAATTCCCTCCAGATGTCATTGTCCACAACAAATAGAATCTAAAAACACTAAAAAAATATTATAATTTGGAATACATGACATTAGGGTCACGAAATAATAATTTAACATGATCCCTTAGTGTTTTCTTAATTATTTTAGAACCCTATTTCAATAATAATTATAATAATAATCCTTAACATCCACATGAATAAATTATTTAATTAAATTATATTTTTTCCAAATAATATTCAATATATAATTTTCCTCAAAGAACAATTAAAACCAATCTATCATTACTCTAAAATATAAATTAAACCTTAAATAAAGACTATTTATTTGTTAAATAAATATCACTTCTATATTTCCTCATAAATAAATAAATATTATACTCACTATATAAAAAATTAATATTAATTAAATATTATTCTGCCAAAATAATATTTTGAATAAATAGTGAAAACACTTATGTGACCATGAAAACATGAATACTTATTAAACCACATTCTTAAATAATATTTCGTAAACATGTTAAATAATAAATAATAGTAATATTTAAATACGGTTATAGTACTCAATACGTGGGAACCTCTAGACCTCTTTCTTAGTGGAATTATGTAATGAAGCCCAAAGTCTATGATTAGAATCTAGAAACATGCAACGAAACCCCAAATGAAAAAAGGTTATTTCCCAGTGAAATAAAAACCCATAAACATGCTAACTATATAATATAACTGTTTTATCATAATATATATAATCAATTATGATTTATGATGGTACCATCAACCCTAGTGCTCAAAGTTTATTTTATCGAATCTTTGGAAATTGATATTTCCTATAATACACAAAAACCATTGATTTCCATAGGATATATAATTTCCCTCAAAGGGATGAGATATAAACTAATGTTAAATAAAATAATGAAAAATCCCTTCTCACAGTATTAATTAATTAAATATTACTGGAGATGAACCCAATATATCATACTTCTATACTAAAAATGAAAAAAAATGTTTTCATAAATAATTATATGTAACAAACTCATAAAATCAATAAATAAAAATATTTTGGTATAAGGACCAATAAACATGTCCATTGATATGAACATCTAATTAAATGTATAATTTTGATGTTCTGGTTAGCGTGTCCTATTATCATAATCTCATAAACTAAAAATTATAAAGTGAATAATCCATGATAAGGTTCCTCGAGGTCCTATGAGTATCCACCTCCGATATCCAATATTAATTTTGTCCCTAAAATTATTTCTTCATTCTCTATAAAATATTTTTTTTGGAATTCTATTATAGAACTTATTTGTTCTCATCGTTGTGGGGAACTACAATGAATTATTAGTATGCCAACTAATCGTAGGACTTTAACACGTACAATGTCACGTAGAAGATAAACATGATGCGATAAAATGATAATTAATATATAAAATAATGAATATAGGATACCATAAAGTATATAATAGTTTTTATAGAGTAAATAAAATAACACTAATAAATAAAAGAAAGATTTCTTAATTTATGAAAATCACATAATGAGAATAAATGTATAAATATAAATAGTAATAGATTCTGACAATAAATGGAACTAAGAGTAAATAACTTAATACAAACATCCTGAGTCATTGATATGGAGAGATAAATCCATGATACATAGAAACCAAATATATAGAATAACATATACAATATCTAATGCATTACAAGTTATTAAATACCTATAATTAATTAAAATAATGGATAGAGGACTCCAATAACATCCAAAAGATGATCAAAATTATAACATAATTTATCCATATTATAGAGGATGACCTAAAGAAAATTAATTTTAAACATTTTTTGCGCACTAGAAAACTCCATGTCACATGAAATCGTTAATGTAGTGGAAATAAATATTCAACAATGCTCCAACATGAACCAAGTTACTAACTTCCTACAACTTCTAGTCTAATCTATATTTGAAACTATTTCTATTTAGAGTACTGACTATCATTTAATCATGAATATAGTAACCTGATACATAGGATCTCAATCAAAGTGACATCAAATGTGGGAAACATTTATAAAATTTAAAGTAACAAAATTTTATAAGCATACATCTATACTATCACATTCCCTATCATAGGATGATTAAAAACCAACTAATAAATGAAAACCCATCAAAAAGATGCATCAATTAGAAAATCATATGTATATATAGCTTGTCTATGAATAAAAATCAATATAGACATTTCAATGATACTCATGATAACCAGATGAATTTACATACACAAATAATATAATTTAAATCCATATTTGGATTATATCTTAAATCATTTTTATTTATGGAGACTGTTTGATCCCATTTTCAGTGATAGGTAACATAGATGAGTAATCCATATAATTATTTTTTATAATAATTTTGGACATGTTAAATAAACTATTGACTGAAATCCTTAGGGTGAGAAACATGCAGACCAAAAACACCCTTTGTTTTCTCTTTCACATCATCGTCAGATAAATTTGTGACCATTATTTTCCCAACACTAGAGGATCTGGTTATCAAAACAATTTTTATATTTGAATAAATCTTTTCCATATTATATTTTTGTGGTAGAAAATAGTATTAACATCCAAAATCAATTATTTTATTCATCCCCTTGGTTGATTTTGAGAAATAATATTTCTCCTCATTCTCATTGCAATTGGACTAATTTTCTTTTTATGACTAATTATTATTGATATTAGGTCCACTTGTGAACTCTAATTTCTTATTTTAATTTTTTAATAAATAAATATTTCTTGTTAAATAGTAAAAAACATTCCAACTGATACATTAGTTTATCCACATCACCTAGGGTGAGATTTTCCTTTTTATGAACCTCTAAGTAAATCCTTTATCTTCCCAACACATAAATATATACTATTGTGTTTATATTCTAAAGATTCACTTCGGATTATTAGAAAATCTAAAAAATTAATGTTTAACCATTGGAGGGGCCGATATCGGAACCACTATCATTTCTATTCCCATAAAAATATATTTTTTATCAATTAGAATTATCATTTTCAATAAAATTCATGTCTTTATTTCAATTAATTTGTATTCTTATTCTATAATATGGTACCTCATGGTACTAAATATGATAAAAATAACATATAATAGATATATTATATTGAATATAACAATAGAAGGATAATTTATATTCAAAAATCAAGAAAATAAATCCTTTGGTCATAACCAACATTGAAATTAGTTTTTCTATCAGTAGTAGATAAACAGACATAACGAATCCTAGTAGATGATAAATTAAAATGAAATAAAATATGATTATATATTCTAATCATATATATACGATTTTTCTTATAATTATTTTAAGGTGATATAATTGATGAAGAAACTACTTTTGAAATTTTAGGTTGCCAGTAAAATAGACTATGTGAATAATTATAAATAATACCCATGCAAGTGAGTTATGAGATTAAAATGTGTTAAAATGATTAACCATGTTCATGAATGAGATGTATATATGGTTTTAATACAACTGATAAAAAGCACCATTATATCCTGTAAAAATATTTTTATAAATAGATGATTTGAAGTAGAAATTTCTTATATAGATCATCTTCCAGTTTTATATATTCCTCACTATCATGTTTCCCCTCGATAAATAATCAAATTCCCAATGTTTCCCACTATTTGGTAAGGAAAACCATTCAATATTTGAGTGCTTTATTTATTTAGTTAATTGTGAAAAAACATATTAGTCCACAATGGACTATACAATATTCAGTATCATTATAAATAATTGTTTATAAGCATCCATAATTGATGTAATGGAACAATCATTATCACATTGGTGACTCCCAAGTAGTTTTTTATTTATTTTTTGACACATGAAGGACATTTCATGATGTATAATTATCTCATGACCCTTTCATTCTATGAGATTAAAAATTTAAGGTTTCAGAAGCATCTGTTATTACCATCTAGATAATAACTAATCGTACTAATAAAATTTGTTAAAAATTTTAAATAAAACAACATGATGAAAATATTAATAAAATAATCATGGGAGTTATCCAAAGTAGTTTAATTTAATAAATACAAGGACCTTCTACTATCTAAATGATTAAACCAATCGTAACAAACTATGTGAAATTACTTGGTAGTTTTAATTATGTTATCTTAAGAATGGGACACCTTATAAATTGAATCCCTCGAATTACTTTTCCTTGAATTAATTACCCATGTTCCTTGGTTACCATGATTAACAAAATGGATGTGATTAAATAATTTATATATAATCACAAGAAATATAAATCACATAAAAATCGTCTCAAATCCTCTATAAGACCAATTTTACTAATTCATCTTCTTTTACATCAAAGCACAACATGATCAATATAACTATCTAAAGAAACATTGAATAAAATGTCTAGACACCATATCCTTCCAATGTGATAACTATTTCATGAAACTTTATTAGGTCAGTTAATTCATTATTTAAAATTTTAATAGATATCATAAGAATCGAACAATATGTAAAAAATTAAATAATAACACTGATGTACAATGTTGTAGAATAATTAAAAACCCATTTAAAACTAATTGTTTCAAACGAAAAAGGTGACTTCTTTTATTATTAACTATATGGTACATTTGAAAATTAAATTTTACCATTATAATTATTTAAAAACATGAATTTATTTAATGGATTCCTTGATGAGTTTTGTGAAATTATAATATGATTTTAGAAATACATATCAATTGTATGTGGAATAATAACAAATAGAATAAATAACAATCACCTATCATTTTAGAAAAAAATATATAATAAATTAGGAAAATAATCATGTTTAATATGTTTAAAGAATTATATATGGAGAAAGTTTTTCTCAAAACAATATAAACACATAACAACTTATAGAAAATGCTAGAAAACATTTAAAGATAATATCCACAAACAGAAGACATAATGAAACATGTTAATAAACCCCTATGAAATGATGATTGATTTATATATCACTAATGTGATAAGAAAAATAATATAATGTAGTGTAATATATGAGAGGAAAATGACCCAACCCTTGAATAATCAACATGGAAACCAAATAGTTTCCATAAATCAGAGTAGAGAAGGAAGGATCCATGATTAAATCCCATCCTTATACACACTGTCTGAGTGGGGAGAATTTGAGGATAAAGGGGTGTCAAAATTTGGGTAGGGTATATAAAAAATTTAAAATGATGTTAAAAATTGTTAGGCTACATGGTTTGGATACATTTTTTTCCAATCTATGTTCTAACTGTGATCCACTAACCACAAAATCATGAGAAACTACATGAATTTTTCTTATGGTTTGGAAAAGCATTCACCAACTATGGAGACAACCATTTATAAGGAATTTTATTTTTTACATGTTTAGTTATATAGTTAGTATTATCCATGGGATAATAATGTTCCTTGTACTACAACCTCAAAATTCTTAACATATATGAAAATTAAATTTTATATTCATGGAAAAAATAAGGAAAATTAGTAATTAAATATTATGCTAAATGGAAGATGGGAGGTTCAATTATTTTCTAAAATACATATATTTATTATTATTCATGAATCAATATAGTTACATGGTTTGGGATAAATGATTTATTTTCTAAGTACATAGAATTTGGTTTGTAGTTAATTTTAATAACATGGTTATTATTATTGAAAATGAATTGTTACCATTTTGTATTGGATTTATAATGAATTGGATTACCCAATGATTAATATATCACTAGGTATTGGGATAATTGTGTATACTTCCCATTGGACTAGATACATATTACTTACTATAAAATAATGGGGGTCAACAATCTATTTCTTTGATATTAGTCATTCCTGGAATGTTAATGTATTATAATTTTACAACATTTCATAATGATTTTATGTACATCATTCATGATTTAGATTTGGGAATGTGAAAATATATTTGGAATAATTTTTGTAAAGTAACACAAATTGTGAGTTGTGTAAAGAGTTAAAAATCAATATTTTTTAAAACATTACAATTTTGTAAAAGGAAATGGATTCCAAAATAAATTACTTGAATCATGTATATATAACGAGAATAACATGAGATATTATATTTTGATTGTATCTCATTAAAAATACTCTGTGTGAGATTCCTTCTAATACAACACTTCTCAATACCTCGATAATTCATTTTGGGAGATGCTAACTATTAGGTTCCCATGGATTATATTTTATAAATAACCAACGTAATGTGGAAACCCACTCTATTTGGTGTATAATTTATTTAATTTAATTTGGGATTCACTTAGTTGGGAACCCCTAACTGTCAGGATACTAGAGAAATAAATTTGAGTCTACCCATTTAGATAGATTCGAAAAGGTCAAACACCACAAGGATTTACAAAAAAATTAAAATTCATGCAACACTATGTAAATACATTATGACACATTGTTTTAGAAATATTGTTATAACCCATCCTTTGAATTAAAATCTTCCACTTATATGATTCAAATTTCGAAAAAAAGACATACATGGTTGCGATCAGAATGATATTTAGAGTATCATAAGACCAACTAAATTTTTGGTGAATACTATCTTACCCTTATTGATATTAATAATACACTTATGAATAGTAAGATTACCATTATGAATAGTGAATTTTCCAATTGAATAGTAACCCCACCTAGGACAGTAAACATAAAATGTAGACATCTTTTAAATGATAATTTGATAATAGTATAAGTGTTGATATTTTCGTAAGTCATAAATAATTATTTATATGTAATTGATTATTTTTTTAAATTAAAAAAAAATATTTTCATTAAATTTAATAATTAATTAATTATTATGTTCTATTATTGTTATTGTATAATTTTATTAGACCTTGACTAATTTTTCAAGGTGTTATAAACTCAGTTACTTTTTTTTTAATTTTTATTTTCCAAATAAATTATTGTTTTATAAAATAAAATAAATCTCATTTCTAGAAAATTATCTGTATAAAATGGTGTTTATATATGATTTCAACATGTTAAAAAACGGTTGTGTTCAATTTTCCAGATTTTTCTGAAATACCATATTTTATTTGTGAATAGTGAAATACGAAAATTTACAACAAAAGGAAAATATAAGATTTATTGAGTGATAAATGATGCTCTGTTGATGTAAGGACCCCTGGTTCTAAATCACATGAACTATTAACTATTTATTCGCATGAAAACAAAAAATATTACTTGTTTTGAAAAAATAATAATATAATGATTAAAATAATTGATCCCCCCTCTCATCCACTATAAATACCACATATCACCCCCTCTTTGTTAGACACCTCTCTAGATTTTAGAATTGACTAATTTATACCCAGTACTCTTACCAAGGCTCTAACCCATGAGGAAGACGTACTTGTCTCACCAAAAGTCACAAAAAAAGGCATTAATGAGGGTCTTATGGAGAAGAGATCAAGAGGTAAAAATCCTCTTTCATTTTCATTCATTTCATTTCAATTATTTTCATTTTGTTACACTCTATTGACCACCCCTTATCCAAGAGGCATAGAAAATATATTATATTATATATAATTTAATTTTATCTATTTTTTTGGTGAAAATTCCTCATCATACTTATTCTCCTCTACCACTTATTCTTGAAATAAAAATTCCATCTCTGATGTCTCGATTTATCGAAATCATGGACGATGTGTTTTCAATTTCATTTAATGTATTCCTCGTAGATTATAAAACCATTTTAATTTTTTAAATAGACTATAAATTTGATAATATAAATTATTTAATATTATTTAATTAATAGATACACATAATATTAGGTTAAAAACGAAACTATTTTGTGATTATTGAAGAACTTCCAAAATGATCTAAATAATTATAATTTATGTTTAATATAATGTTTCATCATCATATATGTAAAAAATATGATTTATCATATCATTTAATATTTTTGAAATATATTATTACCCATTTTCTCAACATAGGGAGTTTATCTTCCATTCGACAAGAAAATCATTTACGAATAGACTATGGAACTCTCGTAAAGAACACACCCAAAAAAATTAAATGAACATCATATTATTAACATTTGTGCTGAATGATGTTATAAAATGATTAAATATTGTTTAATAAATAAAAATTTCTGTAAAATATTAATAAAAAATTTAACCATTATTGTAGAGGTTTAAAAACATTTTATATAATACAATCCCGATGTAAGATAATTCTTTACCCAATTTCAATTCATTGGGTTAACCATATAATCAATTTATTATTTCATGCTAATATTATTTGTGAAATGAATTTTTATTATATTATATTTTACAATTAGGATTTATATTGAGTAAACATATTTCTTTCATTTTATTAATTCTCACTTCCATAATATAGTATATGTAAGTGACTCTTCTTTAAAACCCCACTTAAAAATTTATATTTTTACAAAAAATAAAAAGTAATGTTTTTTAAAAGTATTCGTGTTTTATGATTAATTTATGTTTCCTGGAAAATGATTATGATGAAGTGAGGTACCTATATATCTGTCCAATGTATTGGATATTTGTATATTAGAGGTCGGCTGTGTGGTTACTCCAAGGGTAACTGTGATTTTTACCCCAGAAGGTAGTCGTGAGAGTTATATTGTATGGTAGAAAATGAGGGTTACCAATAATAAAACAATTATGAGTGTTACAATATTATGTAATTAATTCCCCAAAATAACATTATTATTTCTATTTATTTTCTCCTTGTTTTATGGATCCATGAAGTTTCACAAAGTTAGTATATGATACGTAATGGGTGAGAAGAAAGTCATTGTGAAATTGATTTCAAATATTTATATGTATTCATGTAACAACAATTTCCATATTTATTTTCATATACCTTAATAATATTATTGTTCTCATACCATGTTTTAAAATATTTTTCATAGGGTTTAAGGAAGGATAGGAGAAAAGGAGTAGCGAAGATTAATGTTTGGAAGACTCTTCATGAAATGATTTCATGTTTTTAATAAAATGTTGTGTATTATGAAATAATTGATATTGATTTAGTTGTACCGACTTTATATTCCAGTGGATTTATATGTATAATTAGGTCCTAATTTTATAAAACTATAAATTGAAAATATTATTGGGCATGTAAAGAAGTGAAATCATGTTGAATTAACTTGATTATGCAATGTATAATGTCTAGTCCTTGTAGTTGGTATCAGAGCATGGTTTAGATAAATTTTAGGGTTATAAATAAGTTAATATAATAAAATTAATGATTTTTATCATATTTTTATTTTGAAATGATGTATAATTTAAATATTACCTTGTCACTTCATCTAAGATATGTTTGTTCAGAATGGTATTCTGCAGATGAAATTAGAAAGATGATGTAATAAGGCACTGAGAGGCAGATATCATTCTAAATCTGAATCCCAAAATAGTAAGGATTAGAATAGAAAATTTTATTATACTATTAGTTTAGTTGATTATAGATAGAAAATGTAGTGGAATCAATGAAAGAGAAAAAACCGAGCATCCGTAATATAATTTGATGATACTGAATGATTTTATGGGGAAACACACTTCGGATTTTTAAGGATACTCCAACCTATTAGTGGGTGAAGGATGGATTAAAAACCTTTAAAAGAGATTTGATGTCATGGAATTTTCATATAATAAAAATTTTAGTGTTTATATTTATCATTTTTAGGTGAAGATGACCCGTAGTGGTCAATGTTAATGAATATCAAGAATAGTGAAGAGATTGATGCCTTGAAATTGGATGGATTTAAGAATTTCTTCCTTGAATTTTTTTTATTGAGGTTGTTTGTCTCATCATGGAAAATAAAATCCTTGAAATGATAAAAGGAAGATGATTTAGAGGTATTGTATGAAGAAAAATATCACAGATTGGAAACGTAAGCTCCAAATCTTATTCGTGATATTGTTAGAAAAATAAACCATTTTTTACTTTGTATTGAAGTCAAGATATCAAAGGTAATTGGGTTCTTTGAAATTGAAATGTTATAAGAAACAATTATAATGGTTTGATACATTATAAATGGATTTTTCTAAAGATGATATTTAAATTTATATCAAGTATAATTAGAGATCTATATTGCATGATATGGTCATGAATACATCAAATAAATATAAATGTTAGAAAGTTAATTTTTCAGTTTGTGAAAGTGTGTTAAAAAGAACACTCGATAATTCCTTAAAAAAAATGTCTAGTGTTTTTGATGTAGTTAGTTTGAAAATATTCCATGATATTGTAATATAAATAAACATAATATTTATTCTGATAAATAACTATAAAGTGTTCTAAATGTGGTGAGATGTGTAATTATTCAAAAACCTTCCTAATGAACGATCTAAATGATAGAAAACTACTAGATTATATGAATAAAGGTGCAGTGAGATCCTTTGCAACTACATTATCATTTTTCGAGCCATCTAATGATGTGGTATTAGGTACATTGTTTTTTTACATAGATTTCTATATTGTCTTTTCTTAATAGGGGGTCAACATATTCTTTTTTTTCTATGATTATTTTATTTTAAGTAAGAAATCTCAACATAAGAAAAGTGATCAAAATAGATGGTTAAAACACCAGGGGAAATATTGGAAAAAATATTGTGTAATGAAAGTATTGATGTTGTTTTTTGTGGAAGGACATTACATCCAAACACTATTATTTTGACCATCGTACAGTTTGATGTTATTATGGGTTTGGATTACCTTTCTGTTTATCAATCTAAGGATGATTGAAGAGCTAAATATTATTTTTTAGAAAGAGATTCAGTTTGAATCAAATAATAATCCCATAGATTTGATACAATATCAGGAGGCTGATAAACTATAAAAATATGGAAAATGAATGTTATCTTGCGTATATTTTATAAAATAAGGGAAATATTCATGTCAATAATGTATATGTGGTAAATGAATACCTAGATGTTTTTACTCTTTATTTTCCTAGTGTTATACTTGTTCTAGAAGTTTAATTTACAATTAAATTAGTTCGTGATTCTTAAGAACCATCAAAACCCCTTAACAAATGGATCACGTGGAATTTCATGTATTGAAAAATTAGTTTCATGATTTTCTTGATAAAGGTTTCATTCATCCTAGAACTTCACCATGGGATGCTTCTATTTTGTTCATTCAAAATAAATATGGTTCCATGAGACATTGAATTTATTATTGAGATTTAAATAACATCATGTTTTAGAATAAGAATCCAATTCCTCATATCAATGACATGTTTGATCATATCTAGGGACCTCAATATTTGTTCAAGATTGACTATAGATTTAGAAACCATCAGGTAATGGTAAAAGTGGATGACATTTCATAAATTTCATTATGTACAAAACATGGGCATTATGAATTTGTTGTTATGATATTTTTTTTGAAAAAGTACCCTCTTATATTATTGGATCATATAAATTGAATATTCGTAGAATATTTGAATATGTATATTGTTTATTTTATTTTTAATATTTTGGTCATTTCATAATGTAATGAGGATCATGAAAATAATTTGAGGATTATCATACAAACACTCAAAAAGTAGTTAAATCGGAAATTCAAAAAATGTGTTTTTCATTTGAAATTGATTTATTTACATGGGAAAGTTGTAAATAAGGATTGAATAATTGTTGATCCCACTAAAACAAAAGTAGTTGATAAATGGGAATGGCCAAAAAAGGTATTATAGATTCATATTTTTGATGGATTAACTGGTTATTATTGATGGTTTCTTAAACACTTTTCATGGTTATCTGGCCTGATAACTAACTTCTCCCAAAAAGTGATTAAATTTATATAGATTGAAGAGTGCGAGGATTGTTTTCTAGAACTAAATAAGATAATGGTGAATGATCAAGCTTTGTCCATGATATTCAAAAATAGAGATTTTTTCATCAACATTGTTGATTCAATGAAAATGTTTTGGTTCTGTTTTGATGAAGAATCATTGGGAAATTTATTGTACTCAAGACAACTGAAGCCTCATGAGTTAAATTATTCCAAACATGATTTGGAATTATTATTTGGGTTTTTATAATTGAAAATTTAGAGAAATCATTTATACACAGTCAAATGTGAAATATTTTGTAACCATAAAATCCCTAAGTAGATATTATGTGATAAGTAATTATTCATAAGGGCGAGAAGATTTCCTAAACTCATAAAGAAATATGATTCCATGACCAATTTCCATCCTGGAATAATAATCTATGATAAATATTACTTGAGCCAAAACATCATTCACTATTAACCTTTTTCTTTTTGTAACGAGGCCCGTTAATTAATGTTTTGATGAATTTTGGCATGGATGTTTTTTGGTTAGTGAATTACTCTTTTTTTATTTGATTCTAGTGCAGTAGTCTCTATGAGATTGAATTAATAGAGCACTTAAAGAATACTATGAGTTACATGAAAAGGTAAAATTGGTTATTATGGCTAAGTTTCATGAATTATTCCTTAATTAAAATTGCATTT
Organism: Viscum album; assembly: GCA_963277665.1. Classification (NCBI taxonomy): domain Eukaryota; kingdom Viridiplantae; phylum Streptophyta; class Magnoliopsida; order Santalales; family Viscaceae; genus Viscum; species Viscum album. The sequence goes on from OY728152.1 coordinate 1,890,093,908, forward strand.
TATTATTTGTAAAAATATTCTGTGTGTGTTGTGATTCCCAGCTGGTGAATGAATTGTTGTGCGAAGAACATTGATCTCCATTTTCAGCTTATCATGGTATTAGTAAGATGTATAAAGACATTAAATAGAAGTACTAGTGGGAGGATGTGAAATGAGATATTGCATATTTTTCTATGAAATGATTGACATGTCAAAGGGATAATGTAGAGTGATAATTACAGAAGGTGATATTTTAAACATTTCTAATGATATAATGGAAATGGGAAAATATATCCATGGACTTCATAGTGGGAAAACCAATTTCATCTCGGGGTAACAAAATGATTTGGGTTATTATTGATGGACTGGCTTATTATGCACATTTTCATCCTATTCAAGATATTATGTAATTGGGTCCGGTTTCTCAATTCTACATCGAAGATAATGTTAGGATACATGGATTTCCGATTTCCATTTTAAATGATTGTGATCCCATGTTCATTTATCACTATTAGAAAGTAATTCTGTTGTCATTGGGTACAAAATTAAATTCTTGAATATCCATTCGTACTCAATTAGATTAATAAACTGAGCGAATCATTCAGAAATTAGAGGACATGCTTTATATGTTTTCTATGGATTACTAGGGTAGTTGTGATCAAAATATTTCATTATTTGAATTTTTATATAATAATCATTTTCAATCCATTATAGAGATGGAACCTTTTGAGGCATTGTACCGAAACCATTGTCAAACTTCATAATTTTGGGTAGAAGGTGGGAAAAAGATGTTGATGGGACCAGAATTTGTAGAGGAAGTGGCTGTGAAAGTGAAGATGATCCAAAAACAAATGACTATAGCCCAAACTAGGAAGAAAAGTGATACAAATAATAAGAGGAATTAATTTTCCTTCAAGGTAGGTGATAATTTTTTTCTTAGAATATCACCATGAGAAAGTGTTGTGTGTTTTGTTAGGAAAGGAATGCTAAGTCCACAGTTCAATGGAACTTATAAAATCCTAGATAATGCTGGATCAACTACCAATAGAGTATATTTTTATATAATTTTATCTCATGTACACAATGATTTTTATGTTTTTATGTTGATAAAATATGTTATATATTTTCATATCTTGTTTTGAGCCTAGAAGCAATTCAGCTAGAAGAATATATTTCCTATGAAGAGAAAAATTATCAGATTTTGGATCATAGAGAGAAAGTATTTAAGAATAAGGTAATTCACAAGGTGATGATTTTGTGGAGTGGGAATATGAAAATGGTCAGATGGAAAGGTACCCACACTTTATAATAAGTAATTTAAAATTGGAAAGACACAATTTCCATAACATGGGAAGAATATAACACCCCAATGATATACAAATGAATTGAAATGAATCCAACACCGAGTATCTATATTGTGAAATTTTTTTAAGAAGATAGTTATAACCTGGTAGTTAATCTAAATTTTCCCACTTCTATGATTTAAATATCATAAAACGGACACACATAGTGTATATAAGTATGATATTTAGTCTGATAGGATCAAAATATTTTTTTGACGAATAGTAACTTACCCTTAAGAATAGAAATGTTAACCATATGAATAGTAAAATAACACTTATAAATAGTAAATCACCATGATAAATAGTATCCTTATCAATCAATTTACAAATAAATTTTATGATTGTTTTAAATGAAAATTTGATCATCGTATAAGTGTTGGTATTTTATTGGTCATAAATAGATTTTTATAAATTTTTTATTAATTTATAAATTAAAGGAAAATGTATTTTCAAAATATTTAATCAGAAGTTATACTTTTGTTTTATTATGGTTATAAGGTAATTTTATGAAGCATTGATAAAATTTTCAAGGTGTTATAATATCAATTATTGTATTAAAATATATATTTTCTTCAATAAAATATGACTTTATTTAAAAATTAATGTTATCATATTTAGAAAATTATGATAAACAATTTGAGTTAATTTTTTATTTAAACAAATATAAAAATAGTTGGGGTAATTGTTTTGGGTTTTTTCTAAAATAAATAATTTTTTTGAATAGTAAAATAAGATAATTTCAAAAATAAGAAAAATAGTTAATTTATTGGGTCATGGAAGATTCTATACTCGGGTAAGAAACCGTCATTCAAACACATATTCACTAATTACTATTTTTGTCACAATAACAACTACTATGGGTTTTTTGAGAAAAATATCAAAACAATGATTAAAATAATGGAAAAAACTCCCATATCCTCTACTATAAATACCACCCCTCACCCCCTCCTCCTCTCAAACCTATCAAGCTTTGAGAAATTTCTTAAATTATACCCAATCATATTCTCAAGGATTTTCCCGCATCCAATACCTTCTTGTCTCACCATAAGAAAAAACTAATGACCTTATGGAAGATGTGAATGATAAGTGACCTATAGGTAAAAATCCTCTTTGATTTTCTTTCCTTTTTCGTTGTAATTATTTTTTTTCATATACTCTCTTCAACTCACATTATCCAAGAGGAATTAAAACTATATTATCTTTTATATACTATAATTTTATTATGTTTGTGAAAAAATACAACAACTTAAATCTTCTTCTCTCCCAATTATTCAAAAAATAAAAAAACTCTCTTTGATGTATGGATTTACAGACATTGTGGAAGATGTTTTTTCAATTTTCATTAGCGCCATCATGGTTGGTCATAAAACCATTTTAATGTTCGAATAATAATTTAATTGGAATTATATAACCTATTTTTTGTTATATAATTTAAACATATAAATAATATTATTTTATATAACGATTCTAATTCAGGATTATCTAAGAACAACTAAAATGATCAAATTAAATTTCATTACTGTTTTATCTAAATAGTCATCATCATGTAAGAATAAATTTATTTATGGTTTCATTTAATATTTTGGAAACATATTAATACCATTTATTTCCTCTTCTATAGTTTTTCTTCCATTTGACAAGAAAATCAGCTATGAACCAACCATGGAAATCATGTAAAGAACTCACCCAAAACAAAAAAAGAATAACATATTGTAAATAAATGGATGGAATTTTGTTATAAAATTTTATATAAGGTGTTATACTAATTAATGTTTCTTTATAAAAGATGAATAATGTCGTATTAATCATTATACCGGATTTTTATACACATATTATGTAAGACAATTAGTACGTAAGGGAATTCATATCCCAATTTAAATTCTATTGGTTAACCATTACTTCATAGATTTTTTCATGTTAAGATTTTTTTTGAAATGAACTTTTATTATATTATTTAGTATTATGTGGATTTATTGGGTGTAAATATTCATTTTATTTTATTAATTATTTTTTCAAGGATATGGTATATATAATAGACTCTTCATTAAAAATCACCTTTTAAAATATTATTGTCACAAAATTCAAATGGAATGTTTTTATGCATGTGTTCATGTTTAATGATATATTATGGTTATTGGGAATTATTTTTTAGGAAGGGTGTTACTGATATATCCTTCCAATGTGTTGGGTATGTATATGTTAGAGGTTAACCATATATTTACCCTAAATGTAATGTGATGGTTACACAATAAGGTAGTCATGAGGGTTACCGTGTATAGTAGTTTTGAGTGTTACAAATCATAAGGTAGACATGGGGCTTGTAATAATATCTAATTACTTTCCTAATATAAATTTATGGTTTTATTTATGTTCCCTATGTTTTTTGAAAATATTATTTTTCCCAAAGTATGTGTATGATACTCTTTGGGTGAGAAGTTTGTCTTTGTGAAGATGATTTCATATGTTCATAAGTATCCATTTAATAATGGTTTCTCTCCTTCATTTTATATTCTATATTGAGATTTTTTTTCTCATTAAATATTTTTATATGTTTTTCACAGGGTTCAATAATGGGTAAGAGAAAAGGAGAATCCATTATGATTATTGTGAAGACTTATCTGGAAAGGATTTTATATTTTTAAATAATCTTATTTATTATGAAAAAATGGATATTGTTTTTGTTGTACCCACTTTGTATACACGTGGGATTATATGTTTGAATTATTTCATAACATTAAAAAATAATAAACTGAAATGATCTTTAGGTAAGTTATGAAGTTAAATCTAGTTAAAATAACTAGATTATATAATTTTTTAGGATGAATCCTTAAAAAAGTTGTTTCCCCCACCAAATAAACGTGTAAAAAATATGATATGATTAGAAATAGTTATCTAATGGCTATAGTAGGGGAATATTTTTGTGATACATAATATAAATCAAGTGAAAATATGGACCTTTAATAACAAATGATTATTTTTTAATTAAAAGGGGTCACCATTTTATTCGAATTTAGTTTAATATAAGTCGTTATTAAATTTAAATAAAAAATGATAATCAGCTTATGGGAACCAATTATAAAATACTTATAAAACCACCATCATCAAATTCAATTTTGAAATTAATACTTGGAATATTAGGTTTAATGTTATAAAATCTAAATACTGATGAAATAATAAATGATATTAATTAAATATTATATTTTTTATAGCAACACCTTCTAGATTAATATATGGTCAAGGTGTTCATCCAATGAATCTAAATTCTTGTATCAAGAATCTAATTATTTAATAAGTGTTTTATTGATATTAATAGGAAAATATATAATGTAATATTAATCTTATATACTCCATACAAATATTACTTTTGGAATGTTTCACTATCTTAGTAGAGGAGGAATATAGCTTGGACCAATTCATTTATGGAGGATCCATTACACTATTGTCTGGATTCAGGACTTCATATCCATGCTATGGGAGTCAAGGATGTTTATAATCAATCCTAATATTCAACTAATTATGATGAATATATTCTTGTTAATAATTATTTTCTGAGATGTATGAAGAATATGGTAAATTTTTTGAAATTTAGGAATACATAACTATTAATGGGATAACATCTCGAAAATAAATGAGTATTAAAACTATCCAAATTCGATGTTGAAAATATAAATCATAAATTATTTTATTTCTATGTTGCATTGACACTATTCTAGAAAAATTCATAAAGATATAGACATGTATAAGGCCAAAAATAACCATAAACACTTATTAAGGATATTCAAGAATATAAAGGCTCTAGATCTACTTAGGAGTTGGTTACCTTTGTTATTAGTTACATTTAAGGAAATAAAATTCATCTTACTGACATATGGTTTGAATATATGGATGGTGAAGATGAAAGATTACATGATAGTGCCTTCAATATACTCTTAAATTTCATTAAGGGGATAATGTAAGATTATGTTTTCATATTTTCATTATCAGAGCACACCCTAATAATGCATCAATGGGATATTAGAATATATACCAATTGGTAATAGTTTACATGTGCTTATATCCAATAAATAATATTAAATAGTGGTATTATTTATGGAATATTATTGTTGGGGAGTACCTAGTTAAAAATAAAAACATAGAAAACTACATTGAGGATCTAACTAATATGTTGTTGGAGAAGATTTAATTCTCAATTAACTAGAGATTATAAATAGTGCATGGTTACAACATTTTAACATTGTATTTTGATAATTTGGTAGTTTTATTTTTAATTTAACATCTTTTCTCTAGGTTTTTAACTACTCGGGTTCTCCATGAACCCCCAAAGTTACTTTTTTTATTGTAAAACTATATATTTTGATTATGATTTATTATTTTATTGACAGATAATATGATTTAGTATGATAAGGAATTTTTAAATATTGGCTATTTCAATATGACTTGTTCGGATTAAGTAGTTCAGATATTTTCATTAACATAAATTTTTTATAAAAGTGAATAAATGTAACTAAATAATTAAATGAAATTATAAAATTTTGAGAGCACATGAACTCAGTTTATGATGTCATGGTTTTAATGTTATCTAGAAATATAATGTTGTAAAATTTTCAAGTACATGAATGAAATTTTGTTAGAAATTCCCAAAAGTATTTTCAAAAAACAAATTTAGGTAATTCAATGCTAAATAAATTATTATGAAAAGAAGAGTAATGATTTCATTGGATGAAATTGTCCAATATACCTTAAGGATTTTGGAAACTCTATGGAAAATACTTGATTAGTAATTATTTAATATTATTTTATTCATTAATTTTTATGGTTTCTTGATTCCAATTGTATACTATAGACGTTTTGTAAATATACAAGTGTAGAAGATCAAAGGAAGAAGTCATATATCATGTAATTTTTATTCAATTTGATGAAATAATTAAATCACTCCTCAAATATCTAAATGTATTGGATTATATAGAGAATATATGAATTATAAAAGGATGTGTATATTTAACTCATTTATCTTATAATAAATGATAATATGTTTTAAACATGAAAAATGGGGGTTCAAACCCCATTGGGCGCAGGTACTGTAGCATCACTGTAGCGGTACTGTAGCAGCAGCGGTACTGTTGATCGGCGGGAACTGTAGCGGTGGCGATACTGTAGAGGGTACTGTAGCAGTCGGGTTACAATTCACAGAATAGGAATTTGGCCAAAAATTAGGGCCTACGGGCTATGTAATGGGCTACAAGCCCACTGGGCCTTCAGGCTATGTAATGGGTCTCCCTCTACCCAGTTAAAAGAGGTCTTTGCTTTTCTTTATTAATAAAAATGAGGCTTCGGCCCCAACCTTTAAAAAAATGTTTTAAACATGTATTTGTTTAGAAAAAAAATGATATGGCTAATTTTTTACACATGTTTTATGATCTATGAGATTCTATAACATTTTTATAGAAGTATATTAGGATAAAATTATATTATATCTTTGAGAAATAGGTAATGCTGAAATTTTTTTAAAATATTTTGAAATAGATTTTTACCACCAACTTGTATAATATTTATAAAAGTCTTATTTTGAGAGGAAAAAATACTATAAACACATAAAATGACTTATATGATATGGAATAAATAATATTTTTTTAATTATTCACAATAAAATGAAATAATTTTGATTTCAAAATAAAAATATGAATTTGTAAATTATCATGTTATTATGAATGTAATATATGGTTTAAGATACTAGTGATAATATATTTATACTTAATAAGAAAATTTTAAAAAATAAATGATTATTCCATTCTAAAATAGATATTTGTATTATCCCAATATTCCAAAACATTATATGATATAATGGTAATGATATATTTAATTGAATCATTTAATTATCATGAAAAGTTGATATTACTATTTATTAAATGATTTATTGAGTAGGAACAGAACCTAATTTTCAATTAATATCCTAAAAGTGTTTATTGTATGATGATAATGAGAATTATTTCGACTTCTATTTTTATGGAAACAGAGTGAAAACCACATTATCTGAATGGGGTTTAGAATGCGATGGTGAATTATTTTTTAAATCGTGAAGATATTTTTCATGAAAAATTTATTATGGAAAGAGTTTCTAGGATTATGATATTAATGTAAGAAAGTGTTATAAATTGACAATAAGTTGTTGAAATCAATGAATTTGATGTCATGATTTTAAGGTGTTTGATTTTTTTTCAAAAAGTTAAACATTATAAATATGATTCATAAATCTCACATTTATTCAAACCTGATTTATTCCTACATGTTACACCCTAAAGATTCTTGTGAGAGGACTATTATTATATTTTTATAATGAGAGGTGATCATAATTAAAAATTGATGTGATATGTTAAAAAAACTAAAGAATGTTAAATAAACAAAATGTTGATCTAGTAGATTATCTTATATGAACTTATTAATATGAACTTATATTGTGTATTTAAGTATTCATGATGAGTTAATTAATATTAAATATATCATATTAAAGTCAATATACACTTTATATTATTTCACATTGGATATATATATATGAATCTACAGATATATCAATCTATAATTTTTAATGTCAATTGACCTATCAATGATTGACATTTAATTATCACTAATTGATTTAAATTATGGATTGTTATAATTTAATATTAAAATTATTTTTTAAACTATGTATAATTATAGTGTATTGATCAAGAGGATTTGAAAGTTTTTTTAATGGATGATCCACAAAGTGTGGTAGTTGGAGTGTCATTCACTATATCATCAGTATAAAACAGTTTTATGGGCCATATAGAATTCTTGATTAATAGTTGTTGGTGATATACCTTTTAGGATGAACATTATAAATTTATTCCCTTATTACACAATCATGATTATGACCTAATTAGGGGGTGTTTTTTAATGATGATGACCATGTCAATGAGTGCAGAACAACAATGATGGGTTTGTTTACTACTTTGAAGCCCATGATATTTGGGTCCATGATTGATATATATTGATGATTGTGCATCACCAAATGTATAGTATTTATGATATCCTTATAGTTTCTAATTAGGGTCGTGTGATTTGGTAATCCATATTGGTGAATTCTATGTGATTTATTTATCATAAAAGTTGGTCTATACCCAAAGAATCAATCAGGTCTGACTTAGTTATATAAGAATAAATCAATAGACATCAAATTGTTTCACTATAAAATAGATAAGTGGAATATAGGATAATTAATTCTCTCATATTATATGATTAGTGGAAACATATATATAAATACTTGTGTTTGATTCAGATTATCCTAGATCACTTTACAACTCAGATAACAATGATACTTTTATGGAGGCAACTTTTTCTTACATTTATGGATGTATTGAATCATTAATGTTATAAACCATATGAAGGATTGTGGGGTCAAAATGTTTTTTTGGATGAATTGTTACATAGTTAATTTTAGATATATTATATAAATTGTTTTTGTGATAATCCAAAGTATTTTTGGATGGATATTCATGTTGTATTTCATATGATGGGACAAGTTATGTAGTAAATGATATATTTTTTTAAAAGTATTCCAAAATGATTTTGGGAAATTATTTCTTATCCTTTTGTATATGAAACAATATAAGATTAAATGGAATATTATATTTTGGATTTAATGATGCTGGATATTGAAGGATATGATATGACCAATGGTGTGGGCGTGAGGATACATTGAAAATAACTTATACTTGAGTAGAATGTTAAGAGCATGTTTTAGCCAATTTATTTTCAAGAAAATTTTTAAAATTTAATTTTCATCATTATATTTTAATTTTCATGAGATGAAAATCCTGATAAATTATTGTCTCAATTTATGTAGGGGTTAGAATATGAAAGTTATACTACAACATCCTTATATCATATGGTTAGAAATTAAGGTTTATTGTTTAAATGATCCTACCTAATAAAATATAAGTAGTAGATTCATTACATGAGATGAAACATGATTACGGAGTAACATTTATATAAGTGGTGCTTGAACTGGTTGAAGCATTACCTCATCTGTTATAATGGACAAGTTAATTCACGAGGCCCGAGGAACCCAACTAACATAACAAGGTAGTATTATTATATAATCTTTCTTCTTGTAGAGATTATCTATCTCATATTGTTCACTTTATTTGGTAACATTTTCGGTATGATATTATAGCACATTATGATTGATAGAGATTCCAATGAGCTTATTGTGTGATCCATTCATACCGTGGATACCTCCAATGGTGGGTTTCTTTAACCTGACACTTATGCTATCATCATTAATCTAATTCAAATGTGTAAAAGGTATTAAATATGATTAATTTCATAATATAGTGTAACATAAATAAGGTTTCATAGGTTCTTCATTTTTAGTTTTATAAAGGTTTTGTATAATTTGGTAAGGGGATCTTGGGATTATGGTTTCTAAAAAATTACATTGTTATTCTTATATGGTAAACATTACATTAGAAAGATATAAAATAGAAAATTATTATATTAGTTAATTATATATATATAAATATTTGTGATTATAAAAAAATTTAAAATCATAGATATGAACATTAATAAATATTTTTATGAATGTTTTCCACTTCAAAAATAGGTTTCTCTACGAAAATTATTTAGGCCTCTTTCTTAAGAGAGGAAGAAAAGAATAAATATAATCATTTAGGATATGTAAAATGGTATAGGATTCTATATATAACCTATGGATAAGAGTGGAATTAAATTTTTATTGGAGGGATCCATTTTTAGGGGTTTTCTGTGTGTAATTTTCAAAAATACATGTTCTTTAATGTATATAAATTTCATTTCCAAAATAAAGATGGATACAAGTGAAAACATTATATGTATGGGAAGATGGGATGATGGGAATTTCATTGTCCATATATTAAAATACAATAGTATATAATATATTGGAACTTTATTCTTAGTTAGGCCCATTCAACTCATCTTACCTTTTCAATGGTTAATCAATTTTTACATCGTTAAATTATTTGTATGGATAAAATTTATATCGAGATTATTAATGAAATTAACATTATAATTAAAAATATTTAATAGACATTGTTGTATTCATGTTTAAAAATGGATAAAGATAAAAAAATTTATAGGAACACATAAAGTATAATATACAAATTTTAGAACAAATATTATTTTAATGCATAATTGTTTTTCCAATTCACTAAAAAGATACAATAAGTATATGAATGGAATTTTTTATTTAATATATCATAAATATTTTTCACTAAAAAACTCTTTATCAGTGATTATTTTAATTTATTTTGATAAAAAATATGTTACACCTAAAAAATCAGTTCTTAGAAAAATGTATATTTTCAATATTAAATGGTTTTTATAATTTCTAACTATATAATAATCATTCCCTTAATTTCAAATGAAATTAATATATATATATATAATAGTTCATTTAATTTATTTCTCTTAATAATAAAAATTTATCTTGTAAAAAATAATAAAATATATATATAACCGAATAAAGTAAATCTTATTTCACTAGTCCTAAAAAAACCATTAATATATTTTACAATTTCATAATTTTTATATTGATTATATATAATTATATTAATAATTTTTAATTTTATCAATCCATTTTATTTAAATAATTAGGTAAATGTTATATTTTTTTACAGAAATGTATTGTCATGACCCCCTCCCCACAAATTGTACCCCTCCTGGGTCGGCAATGTGAGAAGGGAGATAATGACCCCTGAGTCCCGCCTCCAGTAGGCCCCGGTTTGGAAACTAGCATCAAGGGTATTGTAAACACACAAATGGGAGGCATTACCCTCTAAGAGATCACATGTAGAAGAGAGAGATAAGATAGACCCCAATCAACTCCAACTCAGAACTGAAATATAAATGAAACCCAAGTGCATATATGTAATGTCATGCAAAAGTACTACAACTGGAAAGGAAAAACTACAAGTACAAAAAAGAAAGTAAAAACTACAACAACCATAAGCCCGAATAGTTCCTGCAACCCCAAGCTAGTAGAAACTAGCTTGATCTCCAACCTACTCCAAGTTACCAAAAAAACAGTTTATATATAAATAGTGTGAATATAACAGTATACTCAGTAGGATCCTCCCCGAAGCCTCTCGTGCAAAAGTAAATAAAGCATAGTAAAGCACAGTGAACAGCAAGTGAAACTAACTCGTCACCTAAACAAGTATACTATGTTCTCAACCTCACCATGGAAACACTCATAAAGTAACGTATACAAGAATATAGCATATTTTAAAGAATATCCAGGTTACCTCGCTGCTACTTCTCCATTGATTTGTCTCTCTTCCCCAACGTTGCACGTCATAAGCATCTCTCTCCAAAAAATCATTCCCACAGACACCTGGGAAAAGCACCACAATATGCACCTCATGCAACACAAAGGATTACCCGCAGACACCTGGTTGAAGCACCACACCATCCTCACAACCAAAAGTAACCAGTTAGGTTCTAGGAGCCACCAGAACTCATATAATGTGTATCATATGTCAGGTATTATACCTCAAACCATTACAGCCCATACACCGAGTAAGGATCCTCAAGACATCACAGCCTATACACGTCACACCTATTGTAGTCCATATGATACTACATCTCGAATATATGTGTGGGAAAAACCACAAGCCATTACATCCCTCTAAACACGTATATGGGTAAATGTAATCATTGTTCTTACCAGCACAAGTATCTACCAAGAGAAGATAGTGGGGCCAATGGAGGTATTCAACCATTCATCCTCCCACCGAAATGTTGGGGAAAACCCCACCTAGGGCTCAGAATCCCCTAGGTGTCAGTTTCCCTTACTGATATGGTGGATTAGGATATATAAATACAAAAAGCACTGAATATACAATATCTCACAACCACACTATGGGCATAACCTAGTCTTAGACACCACTATAGCTAACATCTCTCAGACTCTAGGCTACTACATCTATGTCTAGTTATCATATAACCACACAACCATTTTAAATAATTTTATTGGATTAATACATTCCAATTTTATCAGTTCCACTTTATGTTAATTAATTCATTAAACATTAATTAACCATGAATAATTCTACATTAGACATTATTAGAATCACACCCAATCTCCATTGTCACTATAAAATTATAGCCTTATCATTATGTTCAAGTGAACTCCAACCCCATGGGTTAACACCATAAATTAAAATATTCGTTAAAGAAACACTTTCCCATATTACCAAGCATTATAGAAAAGAATTATATGCTAATAACACCAGGGGGCTCAACTCGGTGAGTAGATGTACTACCCGTTGAGTCTTTGACACCTATATAAAGAGCGCAGACCCATCCTTCCTGTAGAAGATAAAAACGGAAGGCATGTGCCATACCCCACACATCATTGCTTCTTTCGAAAGAAGGGTAAGCAATACCAGTTTCCTTGAGGAGCGGGGAAAACTAAAGCAGATAAACAACCACAGAACCAGAAACACCAAAAAATCAAATCCATCCCACTCCATCATCCCTGGTGTCCTCCCTAAAACCCACATGCATAAACTAATGCATCTCACCACTCTATGTGTAATCCGCTGACACAACCAAAATGCCTCTATGCTCCCATATATCACAACACCTCTCCAGGGTAATGTCTCAACACAAGAATTATGTAAAACAGCAACACTTCAATTGGGCTATTGCCCTTTAACAGTCAATAGGGTAACTCAAAACCCTTCAAGGAAGTACCAAACATAAAAAATATTAAATCCAACTTGAATGAACAGATTTATAATCCATTGGTTCCATCATCAGGAAACCTAAGGAGTAAGCTATCAGAAAGGATTAATCATTCTTACTAAGTCAATTTGATTAACATGATATTAAAATAAGAACCGTATTCGTTTTCATGCCTTTATATCTTTATCCAAACAAATATCAATTAATCATGGTTTACATTCTATACTGATTTTCATCAGGAACAAGCATAGATATCACACTATCTATCAAAAAAAAGAGGCAACAACATATGTTCAATATCAATTTATTTATCCTGTTAAAAATATTTATTATGCCAATTCCATTTTCATCCAGTAGGATTAAACATGCTAACAATATAGTTTCACGTAAAAGAAAGAGAAGCAAAAAATCCCCTACCTCAAACTGTTCGTCATGTTCTTTATCCACACAACGGGTCATGATCCTCCTCACGTGCCAACTATATCCACCCAAGGATGCCACAGTACGACCGCACCAACCAAACCCTAAGATCAACCCCATTTGAATCAAGGAGATTACATGTAATAAAATGGAAAGGAGAAATAGGAGAATATGATCCCCAAAGGAACAACGATAAAACATACCTTATATCAAAGATTGATCGATATAGCTTGGTTGCATCAAAATAGAGTTGATCAAATCTCGGGAGTAATGTTTGATTGTGAAAATCCTATGGGATGGGTTGAAAGGTTATAATGTCTCATAGTTGAGAACAAATAGGAAGAAAAAATGAAGATATCTCATCCATTTTGAGGATTTAATGGTGTGACAATTTAAGATACGGTGAATTCCCCATTAAAAGAGGATCGCATTAACCCACGTGTTTTGACAATGTATAAAAATACCAGACCTTAGTAATAATTAATATACAATTTATGGTCATGGAATCGGCCTTAAGAGTCCTTAAAATAATGCATTAATTGTATTTTATGTCAAAGGAAGCATCAGAAAGGGAAAAACTATAGGAAGTTGGAAACACTGTTCACCTAGAGTTACAGTACACCTATCGATCTTTGAAACTAATATGTGAAACAGATCTGTGAAAGCGATCTGTTTAACCGATCTGTGAAACCAATCTGTGAAACTGATATGTGAAAACGATCTATGAAACTGATCTATGAAACTGGTCTCTAAAACCGATCTTTGAAACCGATCTGTGAAACCGATCTCTGAAACCGATCTGTGAAACTGATATGTGAAACCGATCTGTTAAACCGATCTGTGAAACAGATCTCTAAAATCGATCTGTGAAACCGATCTGTGAAATACATCTATGAAACCAATATGTGAAACCAATCTATAAAACTGATCTATGAAACATTGTACTCCTACTGTTACTGTACACCTACCGATGAAAAATTCATAAAACTGGAAACACCGTTCACAGAACTGGAAATTTGGAAAAGTATTGGGGATAAGTCACCTTGACCTCCCAGAACACCTCCAACACCACATTTTCACAAATTAATGGACCGAAGTGTTCTCATCCATTACATTACATACCTCGGAAAACATTCACATCCTCTATAATTCAAAACCCACCAAAAGAAATGGGGTCAGAACAACCACCCATCAAGATACCTCTCAAAAGAGACATAGACACAAAAGCAACAAAAGGAAAAAGTTCATAAATAAAACAAGAAAGGTCTGACCACAAATGGAACATCGTTAAATGAAATGATTTAAACATCAAACAACTCTGGGTACTGATCACATATATGTGACTCATATTCCCATCTCCTCTCCTCCATGCAACCGTGTCGCCGCAAGACTCTAACTAAGGGGATATAATTCCCGCGCAACACCTTCTCCTTGCAGTCTTGGATCACCATAGGTCACTCTTCGAAGGATCCATCATCATCAAAAGTGATTTATCCCCAATAGATGAAGTGAGAGTCTTCATGAAGATAATGAAGGAGTTGTGATACATGGAAAACATCATGTATTTGACTCATCTATGGGGGAAGTGCTACTGGATATGCCACAACTCCAACACGAACTGACACCTCCAAAGCCCCAACAAGTCGGGAAGAAATCTTACTTCCATGACCAAACCTTCACTGCCCACGATGGAGAGTCTCCTTCAAAAACACATGATCCCAAACATTAAACTTTAAGGTCCTCCATCTTTGATCAACATATGATTTCTGAAATTATTGCGCTATCTTCATCATCTCAAAAATCAACTGGATCGTCTATTTGGTATTCTAAACTAGTTCCAGTCCAAAAATTGCTAACTCTCCGACCCCAGTCCAGCACAATGGAGAACGGCATGGCCGACCATACAAGGCTTCAAACAGGACCATACCAATGGTGGAGTGAAAACTATTATTTTAAGAGAACTCCACCAAGGGTATATGCCTCATCCATGAACCTCTGAAATCAAGAACACAAGAGCATAACATTTCATCAAGAGTCTGGAGGTTTTTCTCTGTCTTACCATCCGTTTGAGGATGAAAAGCTGTGCTAATGCATAGTTGATAACCGGAAGCATGTTGGTGACCTCTCCACACTCTAGAGGTAAAATAAGGATCTCTATCAATAAAACTGTCATAGGTACTCCATGAAATATCACATCCTCTTCTAGATACTTCCTTGACACAAATTTTACTGAGCATGTCTCCTTGATCGCTATAAATTAGGATGATTTAGTTAAACGATCCACTACCACCCAAATAGAATCATGTCCTGTCGGATCTCAATGTAAACTAGTAACAAAGTACATTGAGATTTCCTCCCACTTCCACAGAAGAATCTCTAATTCATAGGGAAGGGCACCAGGGAAACGGTGTTCGGTATTCACCTTCTTGCAGACTAAACATTGAGACACACACTCAACAACTACATGCTCCATCCCAGGCCACCAAAACTGGCTACTCAAGGCTCGAAACATCTTTTTCATGCCAACCGGCACCACTATAGACAAACTATGGAACTCTCTGAGAACTCTCTCACCCATCATCAAAGGAACAAAAATCCTTCCATGATACAACACTCGGTGTTGTTTATCTTCAGTCCAACCATCAGGGCGTCACCACAAACAACTCGGTCTCTCCAGAAATCCACCTCTTGATCCTCCAACTATAAATCTTCCACCTTCTACATCAGGGATGACTATAACAACGTCTAAAAAAGTAAACCTCCACCACTAAATTCTTCAATATCAAGATGTAATGCTGACAATCCCTCCATTACTCTCTAGGAATCACTGGATTCACGAACATCATCACTACGTGACTTTCAGCTCAGACCATCAGCTACAACATTCCCTTTTCCGGGTGTATACGATATTTCGAAGTTGTATTCCTACAAGAACCCCATCCACCGATGTTTTCATAAGTTCAAGTCACAGTGGGAGAAAACATACCTCAAGCTATTATGATCAGTGAAAACCACAAAGTTCTCACCAATGAGTTAATGTATCTACAAAATCATATCAGACAACGCAACTATAAACTCAAGATCATGGATGGAATAGTTGCATTCATGGGGAAGTAATTGCCGAGACCCATAAGAATCAACTGACATCTACTGCATGGGATCAAATCCTAACCCCAAATTTGAAGCATCACAAAAAATATCAAACTGAACTCCCTCAGCTAGAAGACAGAGGACTGGAGCACTAACTAACTTCTATTTTAGAGACTCGAAAGCTACCTGACACTGATTAGTCAATATGAATGCTTGATACTTCCGGTTCAAATCTATCAGAGGAGTCACAACTCATGAGATAGTGGCTACAAACCTCCTATAGGAGCCTGTGAGACCAAGGAATCTTCACACCTCTGACATGGTTTTGGGGCTTCCCAAGACACAACTACTTCCATCTTCAATGGATCTACAACTACTCCCAATTGTGACACATCATGCCCCAAGAAAAGGACTTCTCAACCCAAAACTCATACTTCGACAGCTTCCCGTACAACGGATGTTGGCTAAGAATTGCCAAAACGGCTCATAGATTCTCTACATGCTCCTCTTCAGTTATGGAGTACATAAAGATTTCATCGATGAAAACTACTACAAACTTGTCTAGGATGTCATAGAAAATAGCATTCATCAATCCCATGAATACAGCTGGGGCATTCGTTATTCCAAATAGAATTACAAAGAACTCATAATGCCCATGATGATAACGGAAAGCAGTCTTCGGGATATCCTCATCCTTCAAACATAGCTAATGATATCCTGACCGCAATTCGATCTTTGAGAACCAACTTGAACCTTTAAAATGATTGAACAATTCATCAATCCAAGGAAGAGAATGGTGATTCTATATTATCACTTTTTTAAGTGATGATAATCGACACACAACTGAAAACTATCATCAACCTTCTTCACAAACAAAACTGGTGCACCCCATGGTGACACACTTGGCTGAAAAAAATGGCACTACAATAAAGCATCAAGCTGTATACGTAGATCTCATAACACAAAAGGGGCCATACTATATGGATACATTGAGATTAGAGATTCTCCTGGATGTAGCTTGATCCCAAACTCAATCTCTCGTGGAGGGGGTAATGTTACACACTCTTCTGGAAAATCATCAGGGTACTCCTCTAAGACCCTAGGAAACGCCTACTACTGAAGCTTTAATGTACTCAACATCATATCAGCCACCATGGATGATAAGGATGGAAATTACCAATGACCCATCTCAGGGTCTCGTTCACCAACAAAGACCAATTGCTCTCCATCCTCACCAATGAAGATGACATTCTTCAGGATGTAATCTATGATAGAATACACCGAATACAACAAATCCATGTCAAGGATGATATCATATGGTTGTATTAATTAACATATGAAATCTCTCCAAGAGTGGTGTTTCCCCAACACTAGATCACAGTCTCTACATAATTCAAACATGTCAGCTCGACCTCCAACTGGTGTAGTTAATGCTAGGGTCACTAGAAGCCTCGCTACCACAAGTACCAATGCATGGACAAGGGCAGGTGATATGAAGGAATGTGTTGCTCTTAAATCAAACAAGGCATACACAAAAGTAGAATAAAATAATAGAGTACATAGAACGATGTCTAGCTGTCCCGGAGCTGGAAATGCTAGAGCATGAAGCTGACCACGACCTCCTCCACAACCTCTCTGACCATGATGACGACCACCACCATGACAGTGCTCTTCTCTCTAAAGATGGGGAGCATCATGGGGCTATCGTCTACCTACCCCATCTACCCTCTGCTGATCTAAAGCTTGTGCAACTGGATACTGCTGCCTTGGCTGGAATTGCCTCAACGGAGGAACCTAGAGAATATCACCCAGTGCACGATGATCGCTCTGAAATGTCAGGCACCCCTGCTACTTATGACCACAAGCACCTTAAGAAAAACAAGCACATGATCCCTTTGCATATGACTGAGAGTTACTGCCTCTGGAGAAACGAGATGTGAAGGGCGGAGACCTACCCCCAACTGAACAAAAACTCTACTTCCCTGAAAACCGAGAACCCTGGACCACAGCTCTACTTCATGAGGAATCATGGAGATACCCCTGTCGTGATGATCCGGTCCTAGACAAAGTCCTTCGACAACCTGCTCCCTCACCAACACCTCAAGATATGTTTTCGTCATAAATGGAATTACCTGGAGCTGGATTTATAGACACAAAGCCTCCTCGAAATGGCTCACCCTGGCCTCCTCATCTGGTAGTAGGTCTGAATCATATCGTAAAAGGTTCCGGAAGTGGATTCCAAACTCTCAAACACTAGAGATCTCTTGTCGAAGGGTAAAAAGCTCCGGGTGACTGGACACCTTCACAGTGGAAGAAAGAAACTCGACTCTAAACCAGTCTCGGAACTCCTCCCATGAGATCACGGACTCCTCACGATCCCCGAGGAACAAGAACCACCACTACCTTACTGCTCCATGAAACATCATAACAACCAGGGACACCCAGTTCTCCTTCCGAGCATGAATGTAACTCAAGACAATCTCGAACTCCTCTAACCAGTATTTTGTGACTGCATCTGAAACTGATCCCTTATACTTCTATAAAATCTGGTGCTGAAACTCTCAGAGTTTCTTCCTCCAAGTGTCATTGTTGGCAACCTCTACCCTGCAACGATCTGCTAGAATATCCTTCTGAACATTTTCTGTGAAAACCTAGCGAGGATGTCGACCTGGAGCCATACATGTAAAATAACAAATAGTTAGAGTTCTTAAACCTGGATTGTGGAAGACTCAAAATTAATTAATTAATTGTTTTTTATTCATTTTTGGTTTACCAATCCCATGGTCTACCCAATAAAACATAGGAACAAAGAAGAATGATGCATGATCCATTCCTAGGACTCTACCTTGAAACTAGTATCACCTTGTTTAGTAGCCATTGTAAACATAAAGGTCCATACATTAGATCATTGGGGGCCTAAACACCTATTTCTCAGTCGGTCTCTAGTGTATAACTCACTTGCTAAACATGAATGACACCATTTCCCTACCAACCCATGCAACCTCACCTGTGCCCAACTCCAAACTCTATCATATCCCACAACCAGACCTCTGATACCACCTTTTCATGACCCCCTCCCCACAAAGTCTACACCTCCTAGGTCGGCAATGTGAGAAGGGAGATAATGACCCCCCGAGTCCCACTTTAGTAGGCTCTAGGTTCCGACTAGCACTAAGGGTATAGTTAACACACAAATGGGAGGCATTACCCTATAAGAGAAAACATGCAGAATATAGAGATAAGATAGACACCAATCAACTTCAACTCAGAACATAAATATAAAAGAAACCCAATTTCATATATGTAATGTCATGAAAATGTACTACAATTGGAAAGGATAAACTGCAAGTACCCAAAATAAAGTAAAAACAACAGCAACCACAAGCCCGATCAGCTCTTGCAACCCCATTCTAGTTGAAACCAGCTTGATCTCCAACCTGCTCAATGTGACCTGAAAAAAACTGTTTATATATAGATAGGGTGAGTGTAATAGTATACTCAGTAGGATCCTCCCTGAAGGCTCTCGTTCAAAATTAATGAAATCATGCTAAAGCACAGTGAACAACATGTGAAACTAACTCATCACCTAAAAAGGTATAAAAAGATCCAAACCTCACCACGGCTACTATCACCAAGTGATGCATACATAAATATAGCATATAGTAAATAATATCAATTGTACCCACTACTACTTACCCACTGGTTTTCCACTTTGCCACGACGTCACACTTCTTGAGCATCTCTCTCCAAGAAGGCATTCCCTCTCACACATAGGTGAAGAACCACAATATGCACCTCGTGTAACACAAAGGATTGCCTACAGACACCTAGGTGAATCACCACACCATCCTCACAACCAAAAGTAACCAGGTAGGTTCTGGGAGAAACCACAGCTCGCATAACGTGTATCATATATCGGGTAACCATGTCAGCCCATACACTGAGTGAGGATCCTCAATCCATCACATCATATACATGTTACACCTATAGTAGTCCATATGATTATAAATCCAGAATATATGTGTGTGAACAACCACAAGCCATTATAGCCCTTTACACACGTATATGGGGAAAACTAACCACTGTGCCTACTAGCAAAAGAATCTACAAAGAGAAGAGAGCAGGGCCAAAGGGGGTAGTAAGCCATTCATCCTCCCACTGGAATGTTGGGGAAAATACCCCCCAGGACTTAGAATTACTAAGGTGTCATTTTCCCTTACTAAAAGGGTGGAGTAGCATATATTAACACAAAAAGTGCTGAATATAATATATCTCACAACTACACTATGGGTATAACCTAGTATTAGACACCACTGCAGCTAACGTCTCTCAGACTCTGGGCTCCTACTTCTAAGACTAGGTATCTTTTAAGAACACAACCATTTAAAGAACTTTATTGGATTACTATATTCCCTTATTCATCTATTCCACTTTACGTTAATTAATTCATTAAACATTAATTATCTATAAATAATTCCACATTAGACTTCATTAGAATCAAACCCAAATTCCGCCGTCCCTTTAAAATTATAGTCGCATCATAATTTTCTAGAAAACTCCAACCCCATTGGTTAACACCATTTATTTAAATATTCACTATAGAATCACTTTCCCATATTCCCAGGAATTATAGAAAAGAATTCTATGATTTTAACACATGGGGGCTCAACACGGTGAGTATATGTACTACCCGTTGAGTATTTGCCTCCTATAGCAAGAGCATAGACCCATCCTCCTTCGAGAAGCTAAACACGGAAAGCACGTGACATACCCCACGTGTCATCTCTTCTTTTGAAAGAAGGGTAAGCAAGACAAGTTTCCTTGATCAGTGGGGAATCATAAAGAAGATGAACAACCAATGAACCAGCAAACACCCAACAATCACATCCATCCCTCTCCATCATCCTGGGTGTCCTCCCTGACAGCCACATGCATAAACCGATGCATCTCTCCACTCTAGGTTTCATCTGATGCCACAACCAAAAATCCTATATGCTCCCACATATCACAAAACCACTCTAGGGTCACGTCCTAACACAAGAATCAGGAAAAACAACCACACATCAATTGGGATATGACCCTTTATCAATCAAGAGTGTAACTCAAAACTCTTCAAGGAATTATCAAACAATCAAAATATTTAATCCATCTTGAATTAACATATTTATGATCTGTTGGTTCCAACATCAAGAAACCTAACCAGTAAGCTATCACAAAATATTAAACATGCTTACTTAATAAATTTGATTAACATAAATTTAAAAAAAGAACCGGATTCATTTTCATGCCTCTTTATCTTTATCCAACCAAATTAAAAATAATCTCGGTTTACGTTTTTTAGCGAAATTCATCAGGAACAAGCATAGACATCACACTATCTATCAAGAAAAGTGGCAACAACACACGATCGATATAAATTTATTTATGCGATTAAAAATATTAATTATGTCAATTCCATTGTCATCCAGTGGGATTAAACATCCTAACTATAATGTTGCACATAAAATAAAGAGAAGCAACGAATCCCCTACCTCATACAGTTCATCTTGTTATTTATGCACACAACGGGTCACGATCCTCCTCTCGCGATAACTGCATCCACTCGAGGATTCCATGGAATGACCGCACCAACCAAACCCCAAGAAAACCCACACTAGAAGCTTCAAGATTACATGCTATAAAATAGAAAGGATAAATAGGAGAAGATGATCCCCAAAGGAATGATGATAAAACATACCTTATATCGATGATTGATCGATACAGCTTTGTTGCACCAAAATAAAGTCAAACCAATCTGGGGAGTAATGTTTGATTGCAAAACTCCTACATGATGTATTGAAAGGTTCCAGTGTCTCATAGTTATGAACAAAGAGGAATAAAAAAAGATAGATATATCATCCCTTTTGAAGATTAAATGGGGAGACAGTTTATCATACACATAATTCCCCATTAGAAGTGGATCACATTAACCCATGCGTATTGACCATGTAAAAACATCTCAATCCTTGTGAATAATTAATATATGAATTATGGCCTTTGAATCAGCCTTAAGAGTCCATGAAATAAGGCATTAAATTTATTTTATGTCAATGGAAGCGTCAATAGCGGCAAAACTGTAGGAAGATAGAAACATTGTTCACCAAACGTTATAGCACACCTACCGATCTATGAAACCGATCTGTGAAACCGATCTCTGAAACCAATCTGTGAAACCGATCTATAAAACCGATCTCTGAAACCAATCTCTAAAACTGATCTATGAAATAGATCTCTGAAAACAATATCAGAAAATGATATGTGAAACAAATCTATGAAACCATTCTGTGAAACCGATTTGTGAACTGATCATTGAAACTGATTTGTGAAACCGATCTGTGAAACCGAACTATGAAACCGATCTGTGAAACCGATTTGTGAAACCAATCTGTGAGTCACTGTACACCTACCATTACTGTACACCCACCGATAGAACATTTCATAAAATTGGAAACACTATTCACAGAATTGGAAATTTGGAAATGTGTTGGGGATAAGTCACATTGACCTCCCAGAACACCTCCAACACCACATTTTTCAAAAGTTAATGGACAGGAGAGGTCTGAGCCATTACATGTATATTTTATAAAATTAATTTCATTATAATAAAATAATAATTGTATTAAAATTAATTATTATCATATAATTATACTCAAATATAAATTTTTCAATTAAACTATTTTTATAATATTAATATTTTAATCATCAAAATGAAATATATGTATATCCATTATATATAGATAACTCTAAAATATTTTGATATTTACAAAAATTATACACAATAACAATATATACATTAATTATCCTTATATAACTATTATATTACCCTATTACAAAAAATAAATTCCATACATTATATCTTTAAGACAGACTCTTATAATTAATATAGTATTCATTTTTTTACCAAATTTATTTACCTTTTATGATGTTTTTTCCATATCATACATAGCTTCTAAAATATTATTTCATAGTTATAAGAGTATTATTTATTTGTATCTACTATTAAATTTTAATTTATGTACTTGTACCAGATTCAATTAGCCATGATATATAATATATGGTATCATATAATTTCTTATAATGGTCTTTTATCAGTAACTAAAGTATTGTTAATTTAATTTATTTCATATATAAAAATCATTTTACTCAGGTTAAAATTATAAAAAACATATTTATGAATGATATTATTTTTATTATTCAATGATAAAGGGTCCAAAAACATGGGGTGTTAAATTTATCCCACTAAAATAATTTTCATCATCTAAATTTTAATTATATATCACAAGTGAATAAAATCATGAATATCTATAATGTAACGCCACATACCCATTTACCCAGATTCGGTTCATTATTAAATAACATCGGTATGATACAAGGAATCATTTATCGAAGGAGTGATCATTTTATTAGCCTTGGAAGTACTAGATACACTCATAAGTTTTACCTTACATCATGAAATAAAAAAATCAACAACCTTTTGTTCCATTTTTAAATGCAGTTATATCCTAAGCCTATCCATATAGGT
The DNA here is from genome assembly GCA_963277665.1 of Viscum album. Taxonomy (NCBI): domain Eukaryota; kingdom Viridiplantae; phylum Streptophyta; class Magnoliopsida; order Santalales; family Viscaceae; genus Viscum; species Viscum album. The sequence continues at coordinate 1,890,118,043 of OY728152.1, forward strand.
CAACCATAAAATACTTCTTCACATACTCGGAAAAATAAAGCATAGTAAGGGGTGACCTCAGATGCTCAGTAAGGATAACAATATAGAAGAAACTTGGTAAATAAGCATAAACATTTAAGGCAATGTATAAGACTAAAAAAATCCTTTTAAACATAAACTTCAACATAATATGGAAAATATAAAATCAAATAATTCCATTTACTTATTCCCATGGATATTCTACTTGTTGAATAATCACATGCAATATAAATAGCTACATTCATAGTGATGGAATGCATAATGCTAGACTTCATAACCACATAGTCAAGGCCTTGTGCCAAGGCTACAAAAAAGATTTTGTTAAGGCCCTATTCCAAGACACTAGTTTGTCTCATGAGACCTACCGATTCATTGAGGAGATACAGTGGGATCCACTAATCACTTACTAAGTTCAATGGATTCATAATATGAAAAGGTTGAAACATATCATAAACATTCATATTAAAACTAACATACGAATTTTCAATACTTTATCCATAAACCATGAACGGTATAAAAATAAAACATCCAAAGTCAAACATATCACAAAACCATCAATATATTATGAATAATTTGTATCAAAATAAACCAAAATCGATCAAGAATAATATCTCATAATGGATGTTGACATAGTTGAAAATGATCAGTAAAAATCTTTGAGAGAAATATCCCTCTTTCTTGAAAATATTTAAAAGTCTAACTGTTTTTCAAGAAACTATTTAAAATAGATTTTTGAATCAAAGTGTCCCATACCACTATAAAATTTTAAAAGAAATTTAAATTTTAAAACATTAACATCCATACAAATAAAACCTTAAAAGAATTTTTTAAGCAAGGAAATTAATGAGAATTATTTAGATGAATAATTTTTTAAAACATTTATAATAATATTTTAGTTAGAGTTCCTAGACAAATGATGTTAGGATGATATGTGATTGAGTATGATATACTCTATAATATGAAACATAGGATCGAAATAAAAATGTTATTCTCAGATACAAGAGGGGGGTGAATTGTACCTTTTAAAAATCCCCTTAGGAAATTTTAAGATGGTTATGTTTAAAAAGGTTAAACAAGATAATTCACAAGACCTCTATGGGTACAAAAGACATGCTAGATTCCGAAAAAGTAATTAAAAAATGAAAATTAATAAAAGTTAAAAAGATTAAGATTATACCATAAAGCATATAGAATAGAACTATTTCAGAGTACAAGGATAAGGAAGTATAAGAATGTATACTTTCCTCAACAATACAAAATGCAGCGGAAAAAATTGTAACAAAAATAAGTAACAAGTAATAAGTCTTTTAACCCAAAGATAAGGGTATCAAAAAACCTAGGATAAATTTCCCTTGATTTATACATTCAAGAAATTCTGTCTTACCCACACATGGGTAAGCCCTCGATATGAAGATTAGAGTCGATATTGTTATCCCCGTCAGACCTCAACTACCTGGTCATCGGAACCTCTGTCTTCCACAGTATGGAATCCCTCATCGTCACGGTGTGGGAAAATCTTTCATTCGATCCCCGGATTCCCTCGATTGTACACAGCATCAATCGGAGTCGCAGGAAGAAAATATGCACAAGGAAAAGTTTGAACAAGCTGATCAAACTTTCTTCCCAAAGCTTGAGAGTTGATAAGAGACTCTCACTCTAGATATAATTTTAACAGCATGTAAGCACAGATATCAGAGTTCTATCAAAGTGGTTTCTTCTTTTCAAATGAGCTCCTATTTATCGGTAAAGATCCAATGGTCGACTCCCTCCACTAACAGTCATATTTTACCTTGAATTTCAGAGGGTCCTGTACACATGTCACTAAACCAACGGTTAGTCAATAACTGAATGAATGACATCATTTTGTAATGAAAAAAATTGTAAGAATAATTAAAACTAAAATTCAAAATGAAAATAAATAAAAGATCAAAATTTATGAAAAGTATGAACGTTTTTAGTCTAACAGAAAATAGAATTCGGAGTCTATAATAAAGAGATATTCAGATTCTATTTTGTAGGAATTTGGAACATGAATTATATAGAATTTTGGAGTCTGAATTTCAAGGAAATTTGGAGTCTAGATTCTCATGATTTCCGAACCTGAACATAAAGAGGTCGAAGTTGAACATCATAGAAGTTTAGAGTCAAACTAGTAAAAGATAGGAGTCAAACTATTACATGTTCGGAGTCGAACTAGAAGTAGTTCAGAGTCAGATTTTGGAGTGGATCTTTATGAGAGTTCATATCCAGAATTTGGAGTGAAACTTCATGAGTGTTCGTATCTAGAAATCAGAGTTGAACTTTATTAGAGTTTTTATCTAGAATTCAGTGTGGAACATCCTGAGTGTTCATATCCAGAATTTGGAGTAGAAATTCATTAGAGTTTGTATCCAGAATTCACAGTGGAACTTCATTAGAGTTCGTATCCAGAATTCGGAGTGGAACTTCAATAGTGTTCATATCATGAATTCACATCCTAAAACAGAATGCTTCATATCTAATTATTATATGATTTAGAGGTTTTCGATATGAATCTTATTTTTATACTTAATAAAAATATCGATATGAATAATAAAAACATGGTAGGGGTAAATTCCTTTGGGAAGTAAATTTTCCTTATAGGAGAAAAATATATATTTTCTTAAGTATAAGGTGTTTTTGATTTTAAAAACAAGAAGGAATGGAAAAGTCATATAGAAAACATTATTAACTCAACAATATTTTCCCTTTTTGAAAGCACAAAAAACCTTTCAAAAATGAATATAAGGACTGAGAAATTTTTTTAAGCATATAAATTAAAACGTATCACCCTTTGTTCATGGATGATGGTGAATACAACTAACTCCCCCTTAGGAATAGTAACTCTATAGATTTTATTCTCGATTTCCAGAATGCAGTTTTCATTATCAAGGGAATGAAAAACATCGTAATGAGAAACTCCCCATTACTTAAGGATAGATATTAACTTAGCAAAATTTTCTTCTCCCTATTAGACTTTTCAATCTCCCTTTTTTTTGTAGTTCTTTTTTCTTCTCCCCATTTGTTATTTTCAAAAAGAAATGAGGGAACGGAAAAGAAGTAAAGTACCTGAAACAGTTGAACATAATTACACAATATACAAACAAAAATAGATTTAATTATAATTGAATGAATTTTTCCAAGGAAGGTTATTACAACAAAAAATCGGAATGGTCAATTTGTCTTCTTTTTCCTTGGGGATTAAATTCTTTAACAGGATTTTCAGTTTCATCAAGTCTTTCTAGTCCTACACAGCTTGTTTTTATAAGGCTTTAATCCTTTCATGTTGAGCCTTCAGAGTCTCAGACTATGCCTTAAGAATTTCATCCTACTTCACAAGATTCTCTTCAATCTCAATCCGGAGATCTCTTTCCCCTTTCCAGTTTTGAGTAACTGAGTTATGATTCCCATTCAGATCCTTCACCTGTTGATTCCGAGTATTTTTCTCAAGGGTCACCTTATCCTGAATATTATTCATCTTCGCATCCTCAGTGTCAAAATCTTATTTTATATCATTCTGAAATTGATCAAGCTCATCCATGTCATCATCAATTTTCTTTGACCATAGAGTTGATTTTCTGCAAGATTTTCATTGAACATCATAATTGGTAATGAAATTTTTGTGCTTAGCCTTAATATTCACACAAATATACATCATCATGGATACATATTATGATTTTTGCTTTAGGGTGTGTTGAAGCATCTATAATCTAGAGTCTATGGCGGGAATGATCAGAATTGAATCAAACAATTTCTTTAATGATTCAACAACAAAATCATGTCCCAGTGCTGATGAGTCTGAATTAGACTCCTTTCATGGGGATTTTTTCCTCAATTTCCACCATCATTGTTCTTGAAGAGCCACAAAAATCATCCTTTCTTATGACATATTTCATTGGGGTGTCAATAAGCACTTTCCTAAACTTATCAACATTCAGAATTGCTTCTTTATCAGGATATTCTTCCTCACTTTCAGATAGTTGAACTATCTTGTCTTCATCAGGTTTCTCCTTCTCTGATACTTCTTGAAGAATGTGCATCTCATATCATTCTTCCTCAGATAAATCATATTATTTTTATTCTTACATGTCATCATCTTTCTTGCCATCTTTCTCATCTCCTTTTCCTAGACTGACAAGCTTTGAGGACTCGGCCTCAGATGTTCGGAGTGGTAGTTTTTCTGATGGGTTTGTCTTCCCTTGATATTCCTCAACTTGTTTAATCAAGTCATCTAGATCACCACTATCTTGTTCTTCTACTTATTCTTCTTCTTCTACTTTCTCCTCTTCTTCTACACATTCAACAAATTCATTCCCTTTAGGTTTTTCTGGAGTGAAGTAGTTATTTCCAGGGGACTCCGGTAATGGTTGAAAAACAAAAGATTTCAGTATGGGAATCGTCTCAGAAGCTACTTCTGTGTCTCTTAAAAGGGAGTGTAAAACATCAGATTCATACATCTTCTTCATCATCTTCATCTCTTTTTCTACCTTTTCAAGGTATTTAGAAGTCCTCTCTCTTAAATACTTGGCTTTAGTGGGGTCCAATCCGAACTGAGGTTCCCCTTCTTTCCTCTTTTCCTTGAGGTCTCTCTACTTTGGAACTACCTCATATGGATATGATTTCTATTTCATCATCTTGGTAATTGTGGATCCGACTTCCTTAGACTTAGGAGTTTTACCTTCAGCCACCACTTCTTTCAGCTTCCTCTTCTTCCTTACCTTCTTAGATGGTTCTGCTTACTCTACATTTTCTGGAACCGCTTCTTCCTCTTCCTCTGGAAGATCATAAAACTCACCTGACTATTTTGAAAAGCGTACTTTCATCCTCTTTATGGTTTCATCACTAATCAGCATCACCTTACAATTCCTCGCCTTGGAAGTGAAATCATCCTTGAACGAATCAAGACACTGAATAATAATCTTGGAGAGAAGAGCAGGACACATAATAATTTGAGCTTCAAAGTCCCATTCTTGATCTTATGTACTGTAATAAGGATGTGCTTCATTAGATTGATCATTATTATATTTACCAATAAATACATGTTTTAAATGCCAGTTTTCTTTAAGTTATCCTTGTCTCCTATTCTTGGTATGAAAAACCTTTGAACCCACAACTATAGAATCCGATTGTTGGTGGAGAGATGATAAATCTTTGTTATTTTGACATCTTTGAGTACATGTAATTCCATTTCCTTAACTTTTCTGAAACATCCTTGCACATACAGTAAATTATGTGAACAAAATTCAGCTTCACCATCATATGATAAGCCCACCAAGCATGCAGCCTTGGTGTAAGAAAGCTTGTAAATCTTGTCATAGTTCATAAAAGAGAATTTTTCTCTGATATCTTCTTCATAGAAAGGAAACATACTCATAAAATTCTATAAGAAAATCTGTATAAACAATATCCCGATCCTTTCTCTTTGATATGCAGAAATCATCCCACCCATTTAGCTTGATATTCTTAGCATTATGAGAATCATACTTACTATAAATGTTCAGATGGACCAACCTTTCCATGTAGACTAACAAACATGATATTGGCTTGATAGTATACATTTCTTAAGAAGTGGCTTCTAAAGAAATTTAGAATGGAGGAGCACTGAAAGACTTAGAACGGGCATTAAGAACTGAGGTAGAGCTTCGATATGTGTGGGATTTGAAATCGATGTGGGACACCATTGGGGGTCTCCTTTTTATAGGCGATGGAGGTGACATTTCAACATCAAAAAAATATTAGATGTTTCAAAAACTCTCTAATCTGATCCTATGGTTGCAATCATACTAGCAAGGTAATCTTGAATCCAATCTTTTGAGGTTTTAATAAAATCATTTTGATTTCAGAAGAAACGAATCCAAAAAAATTTAAAAACAAAGGAAACCACCAGTAAGTAAAAGTGACTAAGAAAACATAAGTACGTAAGTCATACCTTTCTGATTGTCTATGATGTTTATTCATAATAGGTGATATTATTCTTGATGAAAATTTGACTTTGAAAAAACTCACTATGAAAAACATACTGAAAAAAACTTATGGGAAAAAATATGCAAAAAAATTAAGTACCAAAACTCAATTACTAAGAAAAATAAGTACAAAAATTACCATTTTAAAAATTCTCATTAGGAAAATTTATAGTAGGAAAACTTCATTATGAAAATTTCTAGTATGAAAACTTCATTATGAAAATTTTCAGTGCGAAACCATCATTAAAAAAATATGAAAACATCATTAAGGATATGTACTCCCCCTATGAAAAGGAGTTTATTACTGTAAGAAGACTGGTTTAACAAATAGTTAATCAAGGGAAACTAACTTATGGTAATCATTCCTATATTTTGTTTAATATATTAAAATCTATAATAAGTTAAAGATTTTGTGAAAATATCAGCAAGTTGTTCTTGCCTTCCGATGAATTGAAAAATGACATCATCTTTTAGTGTGTGATCCCTAAGAAAGTGATGCCTAATATCTATGTGTTTTGAAAGAGAGTGGTGTTAATGGTTTTTTATAAGGAAATGGAACTTTTGTAATCACACAAAATTTTAGTCTTAGTGAAACTCAATCCATAATGTATGAGTGTGTGTTTCATCCACAACACTTGAGCAAAACAACTTCCCGCTGCTACATATTCAGCTTCAGCAGTGGAGAGTGATACTGAGTGTTATTTCTTGCAAGACCAAGAATCTAATGAATCTCCTACAAAATGACAAGTTCAGGAGGTAATTTTTCTATCCATTCTACATCCACCAAAGTCAGCTTCCAAAAAACTTTTTAAAACAAAATCCTTTCCAGATCTATAAAATAGTTCTAAATATATGGTTCCCTTTAGGTAGCAATAAATTCTTTTCAGTGCTTTTAAATGAGATTACTTAGGATTTGATTGATATCATGCACATATGAATACTAAGAACATCATGTCTGGATAACTAGCTGTCATGTAATGTATACTTCCATTCATACCTCTAAAAGATGTTTGATCAACTAGTTTCCCGGCATCATCAAGATCAAGTGTGTTTGAGGTACCGATGAGAGTACATATACTTTTAGTGTTGTCATATCCATAATTTTTAAGAATATAATTATTATATGTATGTTGGGATCTGTTTATTCCTTCTAGTTTTTGAGAAATTTGAAAACCAAGGAAAAATTTTAACTCACCCATCATACTCATTTTAAACTCAAATTTCATTATATCCACAAATGAATCAGTTAAGGATTGCTAAGTTGAACCAAATATAATGCCATCAACATAAATTTGAAAAATCAAAACCTTTTTTTAATTTTTATTTATAAAAAGGGTTGGATCTACATTTCCCATAACATAGTTATTTTGAAGCAAAAATATTATAAGTTTATCATACCAAGATCGAGGGGATTGTTTATGTCCATACAATGCTATGGAATGTCTAAAAACCTGATCAGGATGTTTTGTGTCATCATATCTAAGAGGTTGTTAAACAAAAATATCCTCCTGAACATAACAATTAAGGAAAGAACATTTAACATCCATTTAATGAAGCTTAAAATTTAATAATGCTGTAAAGGCAAGTATGATACGAATAGATTCAAGTCTGGCTACTGTAGAATAGGTTTCTTCATAGTCTATTCATTCTTATTGATTATAGGATTTGGAAACCAATATAGAATTATTTCTAACTATGATTAAATTTTCATCACACTTATTTCTAAATACCCATTTTACATCAATAACAGATGTTTACTTAGGTCTTTCAACCAAGGTCCAAACATTATTCCTTTCGAATTCATTTAGTTCATCTTTCATGGATTTAATCCAGTCATCATCACCTAAAGCTTCATCAGTGCTTTTTAGTTCCAATTAGGAATGTAATTCTAGATGCTCTACTTCATTTCATAAGGATCTTCTGGTCCTTACAGGTTGATTCACATCACCAATGATACTATCACTGTGATGAATATTAAGAAACAACTGGTTTGGTTTTTGTAAAACATGTTCATTAACGTAGGGTAGAAAGTCTTCTGGGGTAAATTTTTTAGAAGTATCTTCGTGTATATTTTCCTTATCATAAGGGTCTTCTATAATAGTTTGATAATTAGTTTTTGAAAACACATCTGAGGATGGGGGTTGAGGATGTTTAAAAACAATAGGATCAGTTTCATCAAATTTGACATGTACTATTTCTTTAACAGTACAATTGTTTTTGTTGAAAACTTCATAGGACTTAGAAGTTGTGGAGTATCCTAAGAAAATTCCTTCGTCAGATTTTGGTGAGAAATTTTTTAAGTTATCTTTTGTATTCATAATGAATACCTTGCAACCAAAAACATTAAAGTAGGAATGTCTAGGTTTTCTACCATTCCAAAACTCATAATGAATTTTATTAAGAAAGGGTCTAATTAAAACATCATTTATAGTATAAGAAGCAGTACATAATAATTTGGCCCAAAAATGTTTGGAAACAGAATACTCACTCAACATGGTTCTATTTATCTCTTTAAAAATTCTATTTCTTCTTTCAACAACACCATTTTGTTGAGGTGTTCCGGGTACTGAGAAGTTTTGAGTAATACGTTTTCTACTACAAAAAGTTTCAAAATCCGAATTTTAAAATTCTCCTCCATGATCACTATGAATAGTTTTCAAGGGAAGGATTTTCACATTTTTAACATGGGTTCTAAAACTTTTCAAATAAGAAAAAGTTTTAGACTTCATTGCGAGAAAACTGACCCATGTAAATCTAGTGTAATCATCAACCAAAAAAATACATAATAGTTTCCCCCAATGCATCATGTATGGGTTGGAAAAAAAAGATCCATATGCACTAGCTATAATTCATCATTAGTTGAAACTTCACTGATTATTTTAAAACATGATTTATTTATCTTTCCATATTGACAAGGGTCACAATCTTTTGAAGATTCAAATCTATGCTCCGGTAGATCCTTAACTAAACCTTTATTATATTGTTTACATAAGTTCCTAAAGTTACAGTGTCCTAACCATCTATTCCATAACCAATAATGATCTTCCATTTCACTAAGGTAAGGTATGTCTTGGCTTATAAGGTCTTCTAAATTTATTGTGTAAACATTCTGTTGCCTTTGGGCATAAAGAATAAACTCTTCCTTGTAATTGTGTTTAAGGAACTTATCATTCCTTAAATTCAAAAGGTAGCCTTCATCACATAATTGACTTATACTGATGAGGTTGTGCTTAATACCCTTAACAAATTAAACATTTTAAATCAAAGGTTTTCCAAGAATAACAATGTTACCTCTACCAATAATTGCTCTCTTAGAATTATCACAAAAAGATACTTTTACTCCTTTCATCTTGATTATATTTTCAAAATAGTATTTGTTACCAGTCATATGCTGGGAACATCCACTCTCCATGTACCATGTATTGTTATTTGGTAATTTTTCAATTTTCCTGAAAATAAGAAGAAGTTAGGTTTTCAGAATCCAGACTTTCTTGGATCCAAATGTTTCAGAAAGTAAAATTTTGGGTACCCACATCTTCTTAGAAAAGTAAGCCTTATGAAATACTAAATATTGGGGTTTTTTATGGAAAAACTAATTTCCCAGTGACCACCACAATTAATTTTTGTGTAGAAAGGGACACTTTGAGGAACAATGTAGTTATTATTGAAAATCGGTTTTGAACAAGTCTAACCAAAACCAGAAATATTCCATCGAGGTCGGATTTGTGGACTTGTAATATTTCATTCTATTCCTTTCAAAATTCCTCTCTTTTATTTCTTTTATTTTGAACATAGGATAATCAGGTCTTATGTGTCTAACTCTCTTTCATTCATAACATGTGACCTATTAATATTTCTTATCTTTCCATTCCTTCTTCTTATACTAGATTTGAAAATTTCTATGTCCAGAAATCTTCTTCATCCTTCGAGAAAGATTATCTAAGTAATTTTCTAAGACTTCACACTCACTAGATTCGGATTGGATAAAAACTTTCTTAGAATTGGATCTAGTAACACTCTCAAGAGTCTCAGATTTCATGGGATTAGATGTTTTAATAAACGCAACACTACAATTCCCATTCTTATTCATTATGTTGTCAGTATCCCTCTTCATTCTAGTCTCATGTTGAAGAAGAGTTCCAAATATTTCATGAAGAGAGATTTGAGTAACCTTTCTATTTTCATTGATAGCAGTTCATTTTTATTCCCACTCATTGGGCATAATATCTATGATGTTGTCAAAAAGGGATTCATCATCTAGACCATTCTCGCCCACTGATTGTAAGTTATTCATGATGGTCATGAATATCTGTTGCACCTTGCAAATTCGTTCTCAATAAGGAAAATTAAAACCGTGGTACTCATCTCCAAGCATGGCTCTTCTTGTCTCAATCACATTAGATTTACCAAAATTTTTAACTTCAAGTATCATCCATATATAGTTATTTATTTAAAAAGACTAAATTTGGCTATATATATTTCTAGACATTGAGCAAAGCAATGTATTGTGTACCATATAGTTGAGTTGGTAATCATGCTTTTCTTGATTAGTAAAGGGAATTAATTCTCTATCATTAATTTGGTATCCACCTATAAGCTTAACAAAATTTTCACCCCCAATGTTGATAATTAATGTCTTCATGCGATCTCTCTGATATTCGTAATCATTACCATCAAAAATTGGTGGTCTGGTTGGATTATGATTGTCAATGGAACCAACATTTAAACCTTCCATTCTTAAGAAAATATTTGGCACACAAACTTGTTAGAAGTATAAGTCTATAAAAAAATAAAATATTCTAAGAAAGAAAAATTATAACTATAAGAAAAAGGTGAATCCGAACTGTGATTCCGAAAAATGGATTCCGAGAAGTATGAATCCAGAAAATTTGTATCCAATAATTCCCTTCTGAATCTAATCGTGAGATTAATTCAGATTGAACCAAATCCTCTGATACCAATTGTTAGGATGGTATGTTATGGAGTATTATATACCCTATAATACAAAACATAATATCAAAATAATAATGCAATTCTCAGATACCAGAGGTGGGGTGAATTGTACCTTTTAAAAATTTCCTTATGACATTTTAGGATGGTTATATTTAACAAGGTTAAATAAGATAATTCACAAGACATCTATGGGTACTAAATTCTTGCTAGATTCCGAAAAATTAATTCCGAAAATGAAACTTTAAAAAAGTTACAAAGATTAAAATTCTACCTTAAAGCATATAGAATCTTACTATATCATAGTACAAGGATGAAGAAGTATAAAGAAAATATAATTTCCTCAACAATACAAAATGTAGCAAAAAAACTTGTAAAAAAAAGTAACAAGTAATATGTCATTTAACCTAAAGGGAAGGGTATCCAACAACCTTGGATAAAGGTCCCATGATTTATACTTTCAAGAGAGTATGTCTTACCCACACCAGCGTAAGCCCTCGATACGAAGATCAGAGTCCGTCTTGCTATCCCCGCAATCCCTCAACTATCAGGTTGTCGGCACCTCTGTCTTCCTCATCATGGAAGCCCTAAAATAAAGGAGGGCCTATTGGATGAAGGGAGGATAGTTGGGAGGATATTTTGGTTGGGTTTGGCCAATCCAAATGTCTTTGAATTTGTGAATTTGAGATAAGGGGATGTGCGCTTTTATTAGAGGGGTGAGGGGCACCTCAGGAAAATATTGAAATATTTTTTATGATAAAATCATGTTTAGTTTATAATGGCTCAAAAATGAATTATTTAAAGGCTAATGTGGGTATGGGTCGAACATCACTCAAGCAATATGTTTTAAACCGGTTTGGGTAAATATATAAACCATATCTTTTAGATTTAACTCGTAGTTAAATATTTTGACATTTACTATGTCTCTTTGTATTTTTATATTATATGGTTAATAAACATACTATTAACTTAAAAGAGAACCCCAAGTGGTTCATTAATGACATATATAATATTATTTAATTACTTTGTCTGATCCTTAGTTTTTTGGAATAAAATAACAATTTATAATATAATATTTGTTTTAAAAACTCTTTTATGTCAATTTTGACACTATTTGGTGTTTTGTTTCTGGTAAATTCATAAAAGAATTATTACTTCGAAAAAATTTTATTAAATCAACCCTAACAGGTTCTATTAACCTATAAAATTAGTTGAATTCATAAAAAGTAAAAATTTATTTTTATTTTTTTATTTATAATATCAATTATTTTTATATTTCATTAATATGATAATTAATGCATCATCATTATGTCATAAATAAATTAAATTATTTAATGTCTAAAAATCCTAAATCAATTTCCATTATATAGGAAGCATTTTTATATTTCTAATGAATATTTATAGTGTAATTTATCTTATGTATAACCCTATTTCAAAAACGTGTTTGTTATTAAACATTTATTTTAACACTATTAACTCTACTTTGAATTAAATAATAATAAAAGTCATAATCTAATCTATGTGAATCTAAAGGATCACATTTTATTCCTAAGGTTGTTTTTGGTCGAATTACACTTAACCAATAGAATTATAACATGTGTTAGGGTAATAATAATATATTTTTCACCCTTAATTACCCTATTTACTTTTAACCGTAGCAAATAAAAGAAAAAAGTTACTATTCACCAAAAATTATTTTCATCTTATTGAACAAAATATTACTTATTGAAATAAACCATGTCTCTTAGATTTTTTAAATTCAACTCACCAATGTGGTAAAATTATGTTTTATACAAATATGAAAAATACTCATATGAGGTGGGTAAAAGAAGGTAAAAATATCGATAAAATTTTAAATATCTAAACTTATTATAAAATGACTTCAATGAATTATAATAAACATATATAGGTATTATGTATATATTTTAAATTAAATAAATTAAAATAAAATAAGTAATTATTTTAAAAAATTGATTTTAACTAATAACGAAGTGTATTTTCACTATTCATCAATAATTGAATTTTTTCAGAAAAATACCAAAAATTTACCCAAAGAAAATTTTGATATTATTAATTCGAAAATGAATTTTATTTTACCAAATTAAAAACATAGAATTTGAATTAATTAAATTAAAATTAACTCCCATTGTCAAAACCAAAAAGCAGGTTTTTTAAAAATAAAAAACTATCAAAATATTTACATGTGTTTATGTTAAATTTAAATGAGAAATTACATATAATGAAATACATTGAATTAAATGATAAATATTTAATCTAATTATACTTGTAAACCATTAAAATACATAATTTAACACTATAAATTATTTCTATTAAAAACGATGTTCTCAATTAAAATTTAGTATTTTTCAGTATTCATCAAAATATAATTGCCATCAGAAAAGTACCAAAAATTAATCCAAAATAATTTTTTATGTCCCAATTATATAGGAGAATTTAATTTCATTAATATGAATATATAAAAGTGTCAAATATTGGTTTTAAAATGGGTTTTCTTTTAAAAGTTTGTAAAATTCCATCGTTTGATAAATACTTCTTTTACCGAAAACAATGAATTTGTTCTTATATTATGTCTAAGAAAAACATAATATGGATTCTAAAATTATATGTAGTATATAAAATTCCAAATTCCATTCATTTTATTCATAAAAACATTTGAACATATAGTTTGGTAAGTTGTGGTGCTCTCGAACTCAGTGTTGCATGTAGCATTAGCTATTGAATTTAAAGAAAATAACTTACAATGAAATCTTGGTGTGCTACATTCTTCCCCCCTTTTGGAAATTGCGTCCTCGAAATTTTAAAATTGGTCTTGGAAGCTTCATTAAAAGTCCCACATCATAAAAACAATCAATAAAACTATCTCTTTAAAAGAAAGAAAGAGAAGTACAAAGGACACCCAAGATAACCCATACTAGAATTCCATTTAAGAAAATATGGATATGGAAGATAAAATTAGTGTCATGTTCTTGTGGAGTGTGATAGAAAACAAGATCAGGAGAATGTTAACAACAAGAAAACCAGAAACTTGTGATGGGATAAACGGTCATTAGTTTTATTTTAGAAAAAGTAAACAGATAACATTTTTTATTTTATGTTTTTTCATAATGTTGAGAAATTTCTTTATGATATTGACTAAGAAGATAATGATATATAATTACTTTTTAAGTAGAGTTTAATCCTTAAAATAAATTTCTACCTGTGACTCATATTATATTTAAATTGATGTGTATTCAAGAATACTTGGTCATGCCTGAAGTGCTAGAATCAACTTCTAGTGAATCACATATTCTACGAAGGATAAAATATATATATTTACCATGTATTTAGAGATTAAACAAAACCAAAAATTCTATTACAAGATAATATGATCCCCAAAATTTTAATCCTTTAGAGGAATAAATACTAATCTTAATTTCTAAAATTAAACCAACAATACCCAAAGATTAATAAAAACCATTGAATATAAAATTGTCTTTAAAATCCATCAATATAATCTAAACTAAAATTGAAACCCAAAACATTGATGAATTTGATTACACAATATTACACATTAAATTATATCTCTACGTAACATTGACTACTCTTAAAGTCACATACTTAAAACTAATTAATTAAACCAAATATTCTCATTGATAAGATAATGATTTCCACAAATAACCGAAATTTCTATAAATCCCCAATAAAAACATAGATAAGTATCCACCATTACTCTTAAAATGAAATCCCATAGTATTCTATTTTCCCCATAGGCATATAGTATTACCAATAGAGAAAATGTCTTCCAAAATAACATTTATCACTTAATCACCAATGATTTTTCTAATACTAAGAATTTCCATTTGATAAGAAATAAGATCCAAAATCAACTTATTATTGATCAATAAAACAATTTAACTAAAAATAATTAGTCCCACTATCCTGGGACATCACATAGTCTAGTGGTAGATGATAAATCTCAATCTCACTAGGTTTGTGGGTTCGATTCTTGTCGCTTTGTCCGATGCGACGGGTTGTCACATGGTTTGTGTGTTGTCCTTTTTAAAAAAGTATATTTTATAATGTTACCAAAGTGAGATAAATTCCTCAAAATATCTATAATATAATTTCACCAAAACTTTTATCTCATACCTCACATTTTTATCCCAAAATTGAATAACCTGTAATTTCCTCAAAATCAAGGAACATATAAACCCAAATGGATAT
Source organism: Viscum album (assembly GCA_963277665.1). Lineage (NCBI taxonomy): Eukaryota > Viridiplantae > Streptophyta > Magnoliopsida > Santalales > Viscaceae > Viscum > Viscum album. Next base: position 1,890,133,216 of record OY728152.1, read on the forward strand.
TTATAACTATATCAAAAATAGAAAAGACAATTCTTCCTAAAATATCATTTTCACATTCCACACATTAGGGTCACACATACAAGAGAAAAGTCTTCCAAAGTAATCCCATAATCAAAGAGAAATAATTCTTTTAAACACTTCACCATTCATTTATTTCCAAATATAATCTTCCTTGATCAAGAGGATACCCTATATAATAGGGCATTCACTTGGGTAATACCCAGGTTCCTTAAATTTATGACAAATGACTGTAAATGGATTTACTAAAAAATATTTATCTTTTTCCAACAAGGACCAATCTATTGGTAATAGAACATTTTATGTTTCTAAAACATTTTACCAAAATATGTCCCCATTAGTAAACTGTTGGTAAAAACTATGTCCCTAATTGTTTTTATGACATACAAAATAGTTCTGTTAAAATTATAATAATACCAACAGATATTATATATGTTGGTTAAAGTGTTTAGAAACAAATACTTATGATATTTTTTGTTGTTGGTAATATTATTACCAATATATACAATCTATTTATAAATTAAATTTGAATAAAAATTATAAATTTTTATTGCTATTAAAATTTCATATTAAATGTTTTTAATTTATCATATGTAGTAATCACGCATATTCAGAAAAAAATTAACTATATTAATAATTTATTATATTACAAATTGACTAAATAGAGAAACACATGATCAACAAGATCCATTCCATCACACCTGAACCCCCCAATGTCAATAGGATCCCACACCCACCCTGAGACCCATCAATGCTCATCCATGCCTCAATATTAGCAAACATCTCTAGCGAGCAGCCCATACATGCCCTACTCCAGCAAGCAACTCATCCTTCACCTCTTACTTTCCCCAGCACCAGTGACCATATCATCCTTGCAAATAAATAGCTCTAGCGAGTAGCTCATCCATGCCCCCAATGAATAGCTACATCCATGCCCCAGGGAAAAACACCAGCGAGAAGCCTATCTATGCACCAACATGCATCCCATCTATGCCCCAACCCGATCACCAGCTCCAGTACTAGTATCAAACACTTCAGCTCTTATATCTACAAAAAAACAAAGAGTATACCCCCAAATCCGTGAAAAATTTCTACATGAATTGAAACAAAAATAGAAATAAATGGAAGTATAAAAAATTATTTTCCTTGTGAACATTTTACATCAACTAAGTTGTATTATCAATAATTGATTGTCTGAATGACTCAAATATAGGCATCATTTCTCTATTTGAATCACTAAAAGGACTAGCAATTTTTACTTAAATTTGGAAAAAATGAAATGGTATCTCTCACATCAACTATCACTGTCATGGTTCACACTAGTAGTGTGGTCCAAGAATTGAATTCACTCAATCATAAAAAGACCACAATGGAGGCAATAATATATAGCTCACAATGGAGATATGACATGAGTCATCCCGATTCATAGACACAGGTTAATGGAAGAAACTCATCATTAGTATAATAATGTTTCATAAATATAAAACTCTACAAAAATTTAATCTAAAACAACTGTTGTGTCAAACTTCATATCCAAATATAGTTAAATCAATAAGTTGTCATATTCTAACACGAAAAGGGGCACATGAATGAGTGCCTCATAAATTTTTGTAAGAGTCATTTAACTCCATAATTGTTTATCCAGTAATCTAATTCTAGTAATTTCTGAAATCTTCCTTGTTGAGACTCCATACAATCATTGGATACATGTAAATTCTGGAGGTTATCTGTGAAATTTGTGAAAGGGTACAACTCAAATAGTTTTAAGAGTCCGTAAGATTGCTCGATACCTATAAATTGTAGAGGTTGATTGTGGAATTCATGAAGATTCAATCAAATGAAACATTGTTTTTCTAGTAATATAATTTCTTGTATGGGTCTTGATGGAAGTATAATCATATGAACAACCTCTCATTCTATCAAGTATAAAGGTTCACCTGCAACAGAATCAAAGAACCAAATTTTAGACTTCAAAGAAATGAAATTTTAATGAAAAAGATGTATATAATTTCTTTTAGGGATATGACGTGAGTCAACTCGAATCATAGACGCAGGTGCTTGGAAGCATAACATCTCATCATTAGTATATGAATGACTCGTAAATATAAAACACTATCAAAATAATATCTAAAACAACTGTTGTCTCCAACTTCGTATCCAAATCTAATTAAATCAATAATATGTTTTCATAGTCTTACTTGAAAAGAGGCACATGAATAAGTACCTCATCAATTTTTGTATGAGTCGTTTAACTCCAAAATTGTTTATCCAATAATTGAATTCTTGTTATTTCTGAAAGCTGCCTTGTTTAGACTCCTTATGAGTATTTCTATTAATTTATAAAAGCTTCCTTGTTGAGACTCTTTACGAGCATTTGATATATGTAAATTGTGGATGTTTTCTGTGAAATCTATGAAAGAGTCCAACTCAAATAGTGTTAAGACTCCTTACGAGAGCTAGATACCTAGAAATTGTAGAGGATACCAATGGAATTCATTAAGATTCCAACAAATGAAACATTTTTTATCCCGTTATCATATTTCTTGAATGGGTCTTGATGAAAGTATAAGAATATGAAAAATCTATCATCCCTAAATGTATAAATGTTCACCTAAAACAGAGTCAAAGAACCAAATTCCAGACTTCAAAAGCTATGAAATTTAAATGAAAAAAATGTATATAAAAAATTTTAGGGAAACAATGCACCCATGTGTTTGCATTAATATTGGAAACAAGATCTATTGATGTTTATAATTGATTTTTAGAATGAGAAATGATCTCATTTCATGAAAAAATGTCAATAAAATAATATTGAATGTAGTTGAAGAAATTTATGAAAAAAACAATTAATAATATTGAACTCCAAACCTATTATTCAGTGATTGAAGGGGAAAAAGATCCAAACAAAGGATCTCAAAACAAATGTAGGGATTACTCAAGGCCTACCTCAATATTAAGAACCTAAAGTTAAGAGTAATCGTTTTTAGGATGTGATAATTAAAAAAACCATTACAGATGAACAATCAGGGATTTAAAATGCTAAATTGAGAAAACAATTTCTCAAGAAACTCATTTGATCGAAATGGTTTCTAAATGTGTAAATGAATGTTGAAAAATATGAAATACCAAAAATCCAAAAAAAAACTTAATATAAATTACCTCAGTTAAAACATACACCAACATCTCTCTAGTAAATGATCTGTGAGAGATTTCTTTTATAATTTTTCTAATCTATACAATAAATGACACTATAATGATCTTACCCTACAAACAACTTTTAATTATCCATATCATAAAACTGATCACTGGAAAATTGTTGAGGATAGCATTCAATGTAATAAGTGTTCAAATATGTACTAGATTTTGGAAAATCACTCCACATGAAAACCTAAAAAATACCAAATCAAATTTAAAAACAACCCATTGCTATTAGTGAAAAAAGCTAAATAAGCAGAATATGGGCAACCTAAATGGAACATAACAAAATTTCCTTGACATTTTAAAATCATCATACCTAGTGTCTAAACACACTAGTCATATTCATAAATACTCATAACTTCATTGTGAGGATTTAACCATTAAATAAAATATATTGATTTAGTTAAAAAAATCATTGGAAAGAAAATTTGAGAAGCCAAATCCAAATTATTCTAATAAATATTAACCTCCCAATTTCAATTTATTTCTCAAAGTTGTGGAAGATCCGCTTACAAACATTTATGAGATAAAATACATTTTTTTAAATGATGATGGGAATTAGTAATGCCTGTAATGTAAATATTTTTTTTCTATGATGTTTGTCAAAAAAAATATAATCCTCTTAGAATTTTGTACTCAATATCCAATTTTCACCATATAAAAATTTGTTCATCCATATGTTCGAAATAAAAAAAGTGGAAGAAGTAATGTAAAAAAGGATATGACCAACCTATCAAAATTTTTTACTTCAACACTACAAAGAAGACTGTAACTCTTAGATTTTGATATGGCTGAACCTAAACTTGATATATTACATGTATCTTCGTCTACATACATTTGGAAACCATAATTGTCATTTGAAAATGATTCCACTTTCACACTTTCATTGTGTTGCCTTATTTTATGATGATTCAAATATTCATTCCTGATAGAAATTGTCATCACTCTAGTAATAATGTTGGGCTCAAAATAGTTAGTTTCAAATTGAGCATGTATGGGCATGCAATTTACAAACATACCCTTGTTCCACCACCAAGATCTACATGCATTGCATAATACTGGCTAATCTAGGGAGGCCCATTGTGTGAAATATGGTTTCCTATTGGAATTTTTTATCAGAAGTGAGTTGTTATAGTGTGCCTATGAATAACATAATTTGGTATATTTTCTCATCATGAGAAGGTGCAACAATAAAAATAAGTAAATAAATTCAACAAAAAAATGCTTGTGTAAAAGGGGATCCTCTACATGATTAGAATGCTGAATGTTCAAAAAGACAAAGTGTGGATCTAATAAATATATCACTCATAATCAATTCATTCTCTGCCTAGACACCTCAAAAATTCATGGTGGATTAATGCATGACACGATATTCAATCAAAATGGAAATTGGATTACATCAATGACATTAATTATTTGAATAGACTCATCTAATACACATTTTGACTTGATGAAGTCATATTTGAGTGTGTATTAGAATTGGAAAATGAAATTGTATCCTATGGGAAAAAATTGATTTGTTGACAAAGCACATACAAAAAATGCTTTTAATGTCCCATAAAAAGGAATTCCTAATGAAATTAATCTTTTAAGATAAATTATTCTTAGGGATAGAGAAAAATAAAGTAAAATCCAACAATTAAATAACTTGAATATTGTTTTCAATGTTATTTGAGGTGAAACCCCAAAAATATAAAAAAATGTTAATATGTAGAGCCCATGGACTACAACTATAAGTGTTTCTATATGATTCTTACACCACATAAACACACATAAATACAACTAAAATCCATTAGGAATTTACACAACAAACACATGATTATTAATGCATAATAATCTTAATATGATATTAATGCAGAACATTCTACTATGATATTAAAAATACCAAACAGTCTATTATTCATAAAGTACCTGAATAATTTTGGCATGTCAACATCTAAAATAGGATATATTTTTGGACCATCAAATAAAGTATTACATTAAGATAATCTAAAACAACTAAACAATTGGTTGAAATGTGGTTGGGTGTGTGTCGAGTCTAAGGAATTCATGTGGGATTTCCCAAAGGAGAATATATAAAACTCAATTGATGTTATACCTCTAGTTGGTCACACCTTGGTGGTTTTCATTCAATACAATCATTCACTAAATTTGATGCATTATGTCAAAACCACAATGAAAAATATGGAATTCATATTTGAGACCATTCAATGCCAAAAGACACACATCTTTGGACTTGTTGTCAATAGCTTGACAAAGGTCAACACAACTCTAATATGATGAAACCCAATGAATGAGGTGCTTCCTATGTTTTCCACATTCAACATGACTATTAAAGCAGATCAAAATACTATGACATTAAAAATACTGTTTTCAATGAGTATAATAAGCTATTAGGGAAATAAAAAACGGATAAAATAAATCAAGAAACAACTGGACTATTTAAGTCACATGATTATGAAATTCATGACAGCACCATTAAAGTGTCATTGATATGTAATATCAATATCATACTAAGTTAAAGTTTTGTGGTTTATGGAAAATTTTGAAGCGTTTCCAATGATGCTCTTCAACACCTAGCCATTCTTCACCCACATCAATGCTCTGGAAGCATCAACATCATGCGACATTATTCCAGCTATTTTTTTAGACCAATCAGATCTAAACCCTATAAAAAGAATAATATTTAAATAGATCCATCACTCCACCACAAAGAACTAGTAGAACCCAAAACAAATTAATAATGATGAAAAAAAATATTTTTTTAAACACTAGGGTCCGAACAACTTACATTGGTACCTAAGAATTTTGCAAGAAACAAAGGCATTGTGAAAGTTAATGAAATGAGATCTATTTGAAAAAAAATATCTCTAGTTTTATTAGAAAAATCATATTGAATCTTGTGGTATCTGATAAATTGGTGTAGGGTTTCTATTTTACCTTTTAGGGAAACGAAATTATCAGGGTCGGGACGCATTGGGGGATGGGCTGGCTGTGTATATGGAAATATTACAAAATGATGTCTGGTGGTGGGAATGTATGCCACAAGTGATGATTGGTTTTCTTGTGAAGGAGATGATGATGTGAAGAAATCGGTGGTGATGTGTGTTCGGTACATGCGATACACAAGGACATTGGATGAAGAAGATGTATCCGCTGTAGGTGAAATCTGAGGGCTTTAGGATTCGTCGCTGGCGATGTGACGATGGGAGGTGCGGTGAAGCAGATCACAGGAGACTTCAATGGTGGGAAGAAATGTCGCCAGTGATAGTGACAAGAGGAGAAAAAAATGGTGGTGATGTGTTCTAGAGGATAAAATTAAAAAATATAAACAGTATTAACATTATGAAATAACACTATCAAATAATAACACTATGAAATAGATATTGAATTTGGATATAAAATTATTAATTTTTTTAAAAAATAAGTTTATCATTGATTGTTTATTAATAAAATTGGTATTATTTAATGGGATGTTAGAAAAAATTTTATTAATAGAAACAGATTTGTTGGTAATATTTATTATTAATAATAGATTCATGTGCTGGTAAACTTTTTTTCATTTGTATGATAAAGTAACAAATATAATTTTTGGTAAAATATTCGTTGCTATTGACCCACTATAATCAACAGATATATCTATTTTTAAAAAAAGTGCTTGTAATCAAAATTAATACAAATAAAACATAATATCTATTAGAATTACTCATTTTTACCAATTGATATATTATTTGTCATTAAATTTCAGTTGGAAATAGTCAAATATTTTGTAGTGATTCTTAGGATCATTTTATTTTTCTGCCATAGTAATCTTCATTTTTCCTTAAAAATTCTTTAATTTATGCAATTCTTTCCCACAATAAAACATTTCATTTTTCATTTGAGACACTTCCCTAGGTGTTTCTTTGCACATTTCCTGCATGATGGAAGTTGATCTCTCTTTTCTCTATGGTCTGCACTACTGGAGCTCTTATCATTCACCACCTTTCTCTTCTTTGTAGTGTCTGGGAGTTGGTTCGTATATATATTGTGGATCATATTTTTGGAAAACGGATTCGGCATTAACATGATATATTTTACACCTATCCACATTCCATTTCATAGATCATTTATACTACTATTCCAACCTTGTACATCATGTTCAATGTTAATATGACTTCCTTGGAATCCAGCAATTGAGTAATAGAAGAAAGTATAGTGTGAGTCATAAAATCCTTTAGATAATAGCATAACACCTTGTTTTCAATCTAAATCGCCATAGGATTAACAGAGGGTTTTTATTCCAATTGTATATTAAAATCATTTAAATCCGTTTGTAAAGAAAATGTGAATTATCACAAGCATATCCCCTAGGAGTTTCGTAACCACGAATGCATCAAAGACTGTTGTCGTGTACCATGATACCCCGGGTCAAGCCTGAAACTCATTGTTAGATTTTTCAATCCTAGATACATATGTTCCAGAGCTGTTTCTACCTGCTTTTATCCAGACAGAGGTGTATTTTTTGGAAAACCCACATAATATTTACATTACCAAAATTTTTGGATGTTCTTCTATACTGTTCCTCAAGGTCTATCTTAGGGTAGTGTTTTCTAATCAGAGATTTTCTAAATACAGCTTCTAAGGTTTATATTAAACAGCCTCTGATACCAACTGTAACACCCCCGATCCCAGTTACCCAGAGTCGGTGCACTATTACATAAAATTGGCATGATACATGGAATCATGATCCGAAAGTCCGATCAGTTTAGTATACATAGAAGTACTTGATACACTCCTAAGTTATACATTACATCATGAAATTAAAACATCTACAACATTTTCCCCTTTTTTAAACACACTTATATCCTTATCCTATTCATGAATGTCAAACATGAAATATTTCATCACATCCTGGGAAGAATAAAGTATAGAAATGGGTGAGATCAGATGCTCAGTAAGGATGACAATATAGAAATGACTTTTATAAATAATAATAAAAATTTAAGAAAATGTATAAGAAAATAACAAAATCCTTTTAAACTTAAATGTCAATATAATATTGAAAAGATAAAATAAAATAATGCCATTTTATTATTCCCATGGATATTCAAATAGTCTAATAATCACATGAAATATCAATAGCTACTTTTATAATGATGGGATGCATAATACCAGACTTTATAACCACGTAGTCAAGGCTTGTGCCGTGACTACAAATATGATTTTGTAAAGGCCTTTTGCCAAGACACTAGTTTGTCTCTTAAGTCCTACTGATATATCGAGGAGCTTGAGAAGGCTCCACGTGTTACTTACTAAGTCCAATGAATTCCTCCTATGAAATGGGTGAAACATATCATAAACATTCATATTAAAACTACCATATGAAATTTCAGTACTTTATCCATAAACCAGGAATGGTATAAAAATAACACATCCATAGTAAAACATATCACAAAACCATCAATATTGTATGAAATATTTGTATCATAATAAACCAACTTCAATCATGAATAATATCCCATAATGGATGTTGACATAGTTCAAAATGAGCAGTAAAAAGTATTGAGATAAATATACCTCTTTCATGAAAACATTTAAAAGTCTCACTATTTATCAAGAAGCTGGTTAAAATAGATTTTTGAATCATAGTTTCCCATACCAGTTTTAAACTTTTAAAAGAAATTTAAATTTTATAACATTAATGTACATATAATTAAAACCTTAAAAAAAATTATAATCATGGACATTAATGAGAAATATTATGAAGAATAAATTTTTAAAAAATTTAAAATAATATTTTTGTTAGAGTTCCTAACCAAATGAGAGATTCTTGAATAAAAATAATGGAGGTAATCAAAAAATTATAAAATAATGAGACTAAATGGATTCATTATATACTATGTCAGAGTAATGTTTATACCCCAAATAATAGTGAATGTGTTCATAACAATAAATAAGTCTCAAAGGAATGTAAGTTGAGATGTGTTCCTTTATAAAGACCGTACATTTAGGTTAATGAGAAATCAACAACATAATTATGTTTGACAGATATAAATACATTCAATATGATTGGATATTCATTGTAAATCAATCATAGTATATTCACACATAGTCTTTCCAAAACAACACCAATGACATGGGTGTTTAACTCAATGAATAGAAATAGAGTTAAAATTACTCTTATCAAGTTTATACCAATTAATTGAAAATTTATCCATGAAATTATTATGTGTATCAAAATTATATCCACACAAAGGGGAGTGGAAATTACTACATATGTAAATAAATAGTGATTTCTCTCATAATCTTGGAGTAAAGTAATCAATGATGTTTTCGTAAAACCGAATGACTATAAATTTTTATTTGAAATTCCCTTACCAATATGGTAACATACAAAACATACACCCGATGAAAGAAGGATCATCCAATGATGATGTCAATACCCATATATTATTTTACATTATGCTAACCATACAATCATCAACATTACATACAACACACTAAAGGTAATAGTGGAAAATTAGCATGAATCTCACGGGAATAAAGTAGAGATGAAAACCCATTACCTTGTATATTTTCTTGGTTGAGGGTAGGTTAAACTCTTGTATAATGGACAAATCATTGTCATTTAATTATACAGGAACTATATACATTAATATTTTATCATATATGATCTTCTAATATTTCTTTGTTAATGATATTTCAGAAGTATCATCGTTTCAGGTGTTAGCTGATTCATTTTCCTTTATATTATTTGTTATGTAAGTAATTTTTGTTATAGATATGATGCATACTAATAATATTCAGAATGATTTTATGTCTTAATAATAATTATTTCTAATCTTAAAATGAAAATTATTCTTGAATGGATACGATGGAGAATGAATCTCATCGAATTCGTGGAGATGGTAATCCGTACGTACACACAAGCAACAATATCATTTTTTTGACATTAAAATTGTATATAATTGGATATTACATCATATACAGAATCATTATCATGTTATAATTATTATATACATCATTTATACACATTATTATATCCAACCAAATGATGAAGTGTTTGAATAACAAACTACACCACGATGTGGAGATGGTAATCCATACATACACATGTATGGTGACATTGTCATTTATAGGATTGATAGAATAATGAATAAGGATGTAACATTTTTATAATAAAGTCATAGTATATAGAAGATACTGGAGTTATAATTTTAGAAATTAAAAAACAAAGATATAGTAAGTGGAATAAGAAAAGAACATGAAAGAGGTGATGAAATATTTACATCTTCTTCGGGTTCATCCTTTCGATTTGATCAAAAGGGCTCCATAGGATGGATTTATAACTAAAGGAAGACATGTAGTACTAAGGGAGCATATTTGGGCCAGGTTTGAATAATCCAAATGGCTTTGAAGGTGTGAATTTGAGATAAGGGGATGAGCCCTTTTATTAGAGGGGTGTGAGGAAACTTAGGAAAAGATTGAAATATTATTTTATAATAAACTCGTGTTCATTTTATAATGGCTCCAAATTATATTTTTTAAAGGATAAGGATGGTATGGGTCTAAAATCACTCACCCAATAGGTTTTACACTGGTTTGGTTAATTATATTAACCTAATCATTTAGACATAACTCTTAGTTAAATAGATTGACAATTACAATGTGACTTTTTATTTTTATATTATATGGTTAATAAACATACTATAAACTTACAAGAGAACCCCAAGAAGATAATTAATTTCGTATATAATATTATTTAATCCCTTTTCCAGAACCTTAGATATTTAGGAAAAAAATACCAATTTATCATACAATACTTGTTTTAAAAACTCTTTTATGACAATTTTATTACTATTTTGTATTTTGTTTTTCCTAAATTCATAACAACATTATTTTTTTGCAAAAGTTATTTATTTATTCAACCTTAACATTCCATATTAACTTATAAAATTAATGTAATTCATAAAAAGTCTCAAATTACATTTATTTGGGTATTTATAATATCAATTATTTTAATATTTCATTAATAAGGTAATTACTGCATCATCATTGTGTCTTAAATAAATTAAATAATTTAATATCTAAAATTATAAATAAAATATGATTATGTAGGAAATATTTTTATCTTTATAATGAATATTTATAGTCTAATTTATATTATGTATAATCCTTTATTAAAAATGGTTTAGTTATTATACTTTGATTTTAACACTATTAAGACTTCTTTGAATTAAATAATAATAAATGTCCTAATTTAATCCAAGTGGACCTAAAGGATCATATTTTATTCCAATAGTTTTTTGGTAAAATTACACTTATCCAATTGAATTAGGACACGTGTTAGTGTAATAAAAATATCATTTTTACCCTTAATTCCATATTTACTTTTAACCATTGTAAATAAAAGTAAAAAGTTACTATTCACAAAAAACTATTTTATTCTTATTGAACCACATATTAATTATAGATATCAACCTTTTCACTCATATTTTTTAAATTAATGTCATAGATGTGGTAAAATTAAGATTTATACAAATTTGAAAATGCTCCTAGGAGGCGGGTAAAGACTGTAAGAAGTTCGATAAAATTTTATATATCTAAACTTATTATAAAATGACTACAATTAATTATGTTGAACATATATAGGTATTATGAATCATTTTTACGTAAAAAAATTAAAATAAAATAACTAATTAATTAAATAAAAATTCGATTTTAACAAATAACATAGTGTTTTGTCAATATTCATCAATAATTGAATGTTTTCAGAAAAATATCAAAAATATACCCTAAGATAATTTTTATATTATTAATTAAAAAATGAATTTTATTTTACCAAATTAAAAAAATAGAAGTTTCATCAATAAATTTAAATTAAATTCCCATTTTCAAAACAGAAAAGCAGGTTCTTTAAAAAGTAAAAACTACCGAATGATTGGCATGCGTTTCTGTCAAATTAAAATGTGAAATTACTTATAATAACCTAAATTGTATTAAATGAAAAAAATATAATCTAATTATTCTTCACTACCATTCAAATACATAATTTGACACTATAAATTATTTCAATTTAAAAAGATGATTTCAATTAAAAATTAGTGTTTTTCTGTATTCATCAAAATATGAAATTTATCAGAAAAGTACCATAAATTTATCCAAAATAATTTTTTTTATCCCAATTATAAAAGATATTTTAATTTCATTAAATTGAATATATAGAAGTGTCAAATGTTGGTTTTAAAAATGGTTTTCTATTAAAAGGGGGTAAAATTGCCTTTTTTTTAAAAACTTATTTTATATAAAAAATGAATTTGTTCTTATATTATGTCTAAGAAACACAAAATGTGGAACATAAAATTATATAGACTATATAAAACTCCAAATTCAGTAAATACTATTCATAACAGCTTCTGAACGACTAGTTTGGAAAGTCATGGTGTGCTCAAACTCGGTGTTGCTTATAGTGAAAGCTATTGAATTTAAAGAAATTAACTTACAATGAAATCTTGGGGTGTCAAATTCTTCCACCCTTTTGGAAATTGCTTCCTCTAAATTTTAAAATTGGGCATGAGAACTTCATTAAAAGTCTCAAATCGGAAAAATAATCAATAAAACATTCTCTTTAAAAGATATAATGTGAAGTACAAAGGTCACCCGAGATAACCCATACTATGATTCTATGAAAGAAATCATAGATATGGAAGATAAAATAAGTGTCATGTTCTGGTAGAGATTGATAGAAAACATGATCAAGAGAAAGTTAACAACAAGAAAACCACAAACATGTGATTGGATAATGTAGAGACCCAATCAATATATACATCGACATTACATTACTTTTGAAGAATACCTAATACATAAAAAAAATAGACACCAAATGACCGTAACAGTTTAGTGTCTTTGGAAACTCAAAATATAATATTCTAATCGTGGTGAAATATTTTCAACATCTCCCATAATGTTCTTCCCTTTTTTATTACCTAAAACCTTTCTTTATATCATGGGGAAAAAAAATATAAAGGGTGATCTCAAATGCGCAATATGGGTAAGCATAGAGAAAATAAATCAAACCATATGCATTTGAACTTCAAAACATGAACATAATGTTTACACCTCAAAATCTTGAGTTGTGAAATAAATCATGGAAGTACGTAAGGCATAGGTCAAAAAGGAACATCAATCATGATAAAATAGAATGGGAATAAAACATTTAATTTTGGAAAAACATTAAGAACATGATATGATTTCCATAGTAGGCAAGGAAATGCAGCCAATACCATCTTAGTGGACAAAGTCCCTTTCTGAATTGAGTTCACTCCTCGTTCCAGTCCTGTATCATTGAACCAGATTAACTTACCATTCCATCCATGTCTATCTAATGAGATATAAATATTTACACAATTAAATTGAGGTAGATATTGGTCCCACCCATCTCATAATGAAATCATTCTTACTTGTTCCACAACATAATCAAAAATCATCCATCAAAAACCAATGAATAAACTGGGTTTCATAAACATCATCCCATCAAAACATAATTCATATTAAACAAATAGATATCATTTCATCATAAGAAAAGTTAAACCATGTAAATCATAGAGATAATATACTTGAAACATACACATAGTAAATAATGTCATCTTAGATGGAAAATGGATTTGATAAAACACTTGAAATGATTCTTGAGGAAAATACCATTTCTTCATCAAAATCATTTTCATTTCCCAAAATGCAATGAAATTTTAAAAGAAAGGGTTTTTTGTTGAAAGTATTAATTTAATCTTGTATATTAGGCTTCATTAAAATAAGGCTTTATAAAACCGTAAAAATCCGTTCATGCCACATAAGTTAAAAAACAGTCTTCTTGTACTTTTGCCGAAAAAGTCATAAAGTACCACCTATAGTAAAGAAAAGAAAGATTCCTTCCATAACATAATATAAAAGTAAAATATGAGAAAACATGACTTTAAAAATACATGAATGAATAGTAAATACTTTATGAAAATATTTTTATAAAACACGGACATGGATGATAAATAGAACCCCAGTAAATACTTACATATAAGCAGTCTCGGATAAAAATGAGATTGGAAAATTTTTTATTACCTTAGGTCTGATATGCTTCGTACGTATCCATAAATACTTTATAATGATTTAAATAATCTAATTGACTTATTATAGAATAATATTCATTTTTATGACATCATATATGGTTCACTTTTTACTTTATATTACCCGTTCGTTTGTAAATTCCATGTTAAAGAAGTGTTTTGGGTAAAATATTTTTATTTATCGTACGTGTTTAGACTTGTTGTTCTTGATATTATTATTACTTATATCATGATTTACTTATTTTCATAATTTAAATCATTATTTATATATCATATATATTTAGTATATATATATATATATAATATATAGATAAATTAATTGAAATACACCATTCAATATGATGGTAGGCCGTACGTACGCATGAACACTGTTTTCCTTCCTTATAGACTTGAATGTAAGTAAGTAGATGAAATATATATATAAATAAATAAAGTAGATTTATCGTGTCATATATTTCATTATTATTCATTATATATACTTTTTAATCATTCTTGAATGGTTAACATGGAGAATGAATCTCATCGTGTCGTGGAGACGGTAATTCGTACGTACGCATGAGTGATTATATCATTCCCATAATTATTGAATTGAATTGGGGTGGATGATATAATATCTCATAATCATTATGATTTTATAATAAATATATATTAATTATTTACACCATTATACCCATCCATGTAAGGTGGTGGTGGAAAAACAGATTACACCACGGTGTGGAGACGACATTCCGAACGTATGCACACGCGGTGATTTCATTTTCCATTGGATGGATAGAAGGTGAAATGTGGTTGTTTCATATTTATAATAACATATAATTATATTATTGATACTGATTTTATTACTTTATAATGAAACAACTAACTAATAAGAAGTAGAAGAAGAAAGAAAACTTGAATGAATTAGTAGAAGAGATTACCTCTTCTTCGACGCACCTATTTTAAGCTTCCTCTTATGGCACTAGTGTTGGACTTTTGAGGAGACAAAAACCTCTATAATGTTTCTAGGGAAGTTGAAAAGTGTAATGGGCAGGGGTTGACCGATCTTAAAATCTCACAATTGTGTAATGAGAAGAGGGAGGGTGTGACCTTTTATAAGGGAGGAGAGGGACACCATAGGAAAAACATATAATATTATTTTATATTAAAGTCATATTCGGTTTATAATAGCCACAAATTGATTTATTTGGAAGAAAAAGTTTGTATGGGTCGTAATAATAAAAAAAATGTTTTAGACAAGTTTAGGTTACTATTTTAACCTTATCATTTATATTTAACTCTAAGTTAAATAATTTAACCTTTACCGTGTCTTCTTGTTTTCTTACACAATATGGTTAATAATGTTCCTATCACAAGCCAGACTAACCCCAAGTAGTTTATTATTAACATATATAAACTTATCTATGTCATTTTTCTAAACCTTAGATTTTTACGAATAGAATATCATTTAATAATATTATATTTGTTTAAAAACTATTTCATGTTAATTTTGACACTATTTGGTAATTGATTTTTTTAGATATCATAACTACATTTTTAGTTCAAAAAAAGTTAATTATATCAATACTAACATGTCATATTAAGATATAAAATCAGTGTAATTCATAAAATGTCTCAAATTACATTTATTTTGGTATTTATAACTTCAATTATGTTATTATTTCATTAATAAGGTAATTAATGAATCATCATTTTGTCATAAATAAATTAAATTATTTAACATCTAAAAATTATAAATAAAATACCATTATATTTAAAATCTTTTTATCGTTATAATGAATACATATAGTCGAATTTATCTTATGTATAACCCTATATTAAAAATGTTTTAGTTATTAAACGTTAATTTTAACTCTTTTAACTCTTCTGTAAAAATAATAATAATAAGTGTCATAATCTAATCCATGTGGAACTAAAGGGTAATATTTTATTTATAAGTTTGTTTCTAGTAGAATTACACTTATAAAATAGAATCAGGACATGTTTTAGGGTAATAATAATATCATTTTTACCCTTAATTACCCTATTTACTTTTAACCGTGGTAAAAAAAGTAAAAAGTTACACTTCGTCAAAAATTATTTTTATCTTAATGAACAACATTTTACTCCATGATATTAACTATATCTCTCATATTTTCTAAATTCAACTCACAGAAGCATTAAAATTACGTTTTATATACAATTGCAAATGCTCCTATGAGGTGGGTAAAAGAAAGTGAAGTGTTCAATAAAATTTATATATATCTAAAATTTATATAAAATTACTCCAATGAATTACATTGAAATTGTATAAGTATTATGTATCTATTTTGACATAAAATAAATTTAAATAAAATAAATGAATATTTAAATAAAAAGTCAGTTTTAACCAATAACTATGTTTTTTCACTATTCATCAAAAATTAAATGTTTTCAGAAAAATAAAAAAATTTCACCCTAGGCTAATTTCGATATTTAGAATCCAAAAATGAAGTCCATTTTGAAAGATAAAATTTATAAAATTTCAAAATGGGTGTATTAATATTCATAACAGCTATTTTATATAATATTTTAATAACATATTGTTGTTTAGTGAATCTCGGTATTGCGTACAACACACGCTATCGTGGAAGGTCATGATTGCGTGTAAAGCAAACCAAGTGAGGGTTGCACGTAGTGAAAGATTCCATTGTTGTTGTGTATAATATAATCTAACAAAATTTCATTTATACATTGAATATATATATATATATACTCAATGTTGCGTAGAATAACTTTTATCAAACGAACTTTGAAATTTTGGGTAACATGATACTAGAGTAGTGTTGTGTATATTTCAAGCTAATACAGTGTTTCATATACACATACTAATATCGGTCTTGTATAAAAAAAAGACATCAAATAAATTAAATAGAATACTTCTCATAAAATCTTGGGGTGTTACATTCTACACCCCTTAAAATGAATTTCACCCTTGAAATTCATCGGGGTTAAAAATAGTTTACTAATTTAAATTTTATTTCATAGAAACCCACATCGTAAAAAGGAATACTAAAACTTAATTTTATATACTAATGTATGAAATTTAATGGTTACCCAAATTAACTCATCACTGGGTTTCATCATAGAAGAACATAGGTGAAAATATTTATATGGAAGAGAAATATAACCATCATGTTTGGATGAAGAGTGGGAGAGAACATGGCTATGAAAAAATCCAACAATCACAAACCCATAAATTTGTGATAATATATGGTACCATCTGATTTATTATATATAAGGGCACTAGGACAACATTTTTGGTTTTAAAGATCATTTCCCTAATGTTGAATATTTTTTAATTAAAATAAATATTTACATGATTTAGGTACAATCTCATTGTTGTTTGTGCATTGAAAAATTTCCACATTATCTCTTAATGAAATGAAGTCGAATTTGTATTCTGTGAAGTGTTAGCAGATCATGCGATAGAATTATAGGTCATTCAATCTATCTCAAACAGAAGTTTAGCAAATGTTATATACATAAGTCCATATATACAGATATTAATTGTATATGGTTCCTAAAATGGACTTATACTTCATCTATTATATCGCTTACTAAAATAAAACTACTTTATACTAAATAGGGACTTGCTGTAGGCCAGAGGTATGTGATAAAGACGTGTCTCACTTCATTTGTGGGTTCTATTCCCTCAACCTTTTCCGACGTGATGGGTTGTATCACATCCTACATGTTGTCCCTTTTACTAAAACTGCACTATTAGAAGATTCTAAAAATAATATCAAAAAAATGTTCTATAATTAAACAATACTATCTGATGTCCAACATAATCCATTCCAATATTTAGGCTTATGAAAAATAGTATAATGAAATTTATTATTTGAAAGGTCACATAACAAGCACGTGAATACCATCATTTATCCCCCATATATCATAAGATATATCTTGTTGGTCACATTTCAAACATGTGAATACCTTAATCATGTATTACCATAGAACCTTCATGAAAAAATGATTGTTGTCAAAAGATAACTCTTTCCACATACCAAAATCCAAAAATTTCTATTTACTCAAATAATGATATAACTTTGTCCTTATATCAGTCATGAGATCTTGAATACTATCAAACATTTAATTTTCTCCTTATCCCCTCATTATGTGGATATCATCCACTATCTAAAAATATCTCAATCACATTTCATGGTTACCGGTACCATAAACTTATTGAAAACCAATAGATAGATATTATAAAATTCCACAGTACTATAAATGAGATTCCATGATACTATTTTGAAATCCCATTACATAATCACTTAATCATTCCACAACATCATTTTCATACTCAAAATCACAAATAGTGATCACATGTGACTTCCCATTGTCTATTGCCTTAAGAGGTTTCTCACGCCGATCATCATTAACCCTTGGATTAGAGAATTGATTAGCATAATGCCCCATTTTCTTGCACTTGAAGCATTGAAGTGTTGGTGGAGCGTTCATTGTAGAATTTTCTCTATTCACATCATTAGAATCATTTTTCCCATTACTTCAGCACTCAGCTACTCGATGACCATCTTTTCCACACTTAAAATATTTTATAGTACCTTTTAGACAATCTCCCCCATTCTTCATTCCACACTTTGAGCATAAATAAACAATCACCTTCTTTTCACCATTGTTCTGATATTTTTCCTTGAACTCCATGTTTTTTTTCTTGTCAACACCATGAGATGGATATGTAACACCAACTTCCAGTTCTACCATGATACCACAATGCAAAATTTCTTTATAGGTACTGATGTCTTTTATAGCTAATGCCCTTTGGAGACTTTGTTTTAAGCCACTAAAGAATCAATCAACTCTACATTCAGGTTGGATGATAAATTCAGATGCATACCTTGCAAGCCTTGTAAAATTCGCCTCATATATACCAACAGACTCATCATCTTTTTTTATAAGCTCAAGGTACTTCTTTTCCATATTTGTTCAAAGAATATGAGGGAAGTACTTATTGAAAAATAAGTTCTTGAACTCATCCAATTACATGGATTCAATTTCATCTTGGAGCCTTGTATTCTTAATTAGAGTCCACCAGTGGTCTGCTTAACCTTCTAACTGGTAAATAGGAAAAATGAATTTTTCATGTTATGAATAAAAAAGTAACGAAAACATATTTTAAATAGTACTAATCCATATTTCATAAACAAGTGGATCAGAAGACCCAGTGAAAGAAGGTGGATGTTGCCTCATGAAGGAATCAACATAATATTGTTTCATTCATTCCTTATTTGGAATTGCAGAATAATTCATAGCTTGTGTTAGTATAGCAATACTATTTTTCACTCCATCTCTCATAACATTGGTTTGTTCAGGAGGAAAATATTTTCATTTTATATTACATTGATCCACACAGTTTTTCTGGGTTCTAGGCATTGTCTAAAACCCAAATAGAACAGTTTTAGAGGAAAAAATCATGCTTGGGAAATAGAATAATAACGGGGGATTAATTTCAATATATAACATGTTAGGTTTAATTATAATATTGATACTATAATTCTAGGGCTATAACCTATACGTATACTTATCCTTAGGGACATCCCTAGACATAACAGAGAAATATCTCTAGGGATTTCAATAAAGTTTCCGCATCCTAGTTTCCAATGGTTAATTAAACCTTTCCTATGATTCCAACTGTAGCAGTCTGGAATAATTTACAATGGACTGGAATTGATACCTATCAGAGCAATCCATGGGCAGCTACACCCCCTACATGGGACACACCAACATTACCAGTACCAGCCATTTCCTCTTGAATCCCTTGGGTAGTGATCCATGCTTCGTCCAACGCACACACGTGAGAGTTCCAAAGGATCAGATTCATTCCTACCTCCATTCCTATGATACCAAATGTAGAGACCCAATCAAGACATACATGGACATTACATTAATTGTGAAAAATATATAATACATAACAAAAATAGACACCAAAGATCTAGAATAGTTTTTTGCCTTTGTAAACATGGAATATAATCTTCTAATCATGGAGAAAGATCATTAACATCTCCCATAAAGATCATCCCTTTTTTTCTTTCCTAAAACCATTATTTATATCATGGGGAAAAGAAAACATATAAATGGTGAGATCAAATTCTACATAACGGTATGAATTGAGAAAATAAAACAAAACATATACATTTTAACTTCAAAACATTAACATAAAGTTTACACATCAAAATCTTGAGTTGTGAAATAAATCTTGGTTGTACGTAAGGCATAGGTAATAATGGAACATAAATCATGATAAAATATCTTGTGAATAAAACATTTAATTGTGGAAAAACATTAAGAAGATGATATTATTTCCATAGTATCCAATTCATTTCTTCCAAGACCATCTTAGTAGACAAATTCCCTTTCTGAATCGAGTACACACCTCGTTCAAGTCCTGTATCACTGAACCGAATTAACTTACCATTCCAGCCATGTCTGTCTCATGAGATATAAATCATTACCAAATGAATCGGAGAGAGATATAAGTCCCACCCATCTCATAATGAAATCATTCTTACTTGTGCCACAACATAAACATAAATCATTAATCATAACCGAGATAATAAAATGGGTTTCATAAACATCATCCCATCATAACATATTCCATATAAAAAATGGATATCATTTCATCATAAAAAAAATAAACCATGTAAATAATAGTGATATTATACTTGAAACAAACACATATGAAATAATGTCATCTTAGATGGAAAATGGTTTTGATAAAACACTTGAAATTCATTCTTAAGGAAAATATCCTTTCTTCTTAAAAATCATTTTCATTTCTCAAAATGCAATCAAATTTTAAAAGAAATGATTTATTAGGAAATAGTCATGAAATCTTATAGATTATTATTCATGAGAATAAGGCGTTATAAAACCGTAAATATCAGTTCATGCCGTATAAGTTAAAAAACATTCTTATTGTACTTTTCCCAGAAAATTCAGAAAGTACCACATATGGTAAACAAAATAATGATCTCTTCCATAACACAACGTAAATTTCAAATAGGGGTAAAATGACATTAAACATACATGGGTGAATATTAAATACTTAATGAAAACATTTTTATAAAACAATTATATGGATGATAAATATTACCATATTAAGTAATTACTTATAAGAAATATCGAATAAAAATGAGATTGAAAAATTATCCATTACCTTAGGTCTGATATGCTTTGTACGTATCCGAACCTCCAATATAATGATTTAAATTATTTCATTTTCTTATTAAAGAATTATATTTATTTTTATGATATAATATATGGTTCACTTATGACTTTATATTACCCGTTCTTTTGTAAATTCAATCTTAAAAGAGTGTTTTGGGTAAAATTGTTTTATATATCATATGTTTTTGGAATTGTTGTTCTTGATATTATAATTACATATATCTGTATTTAATTACTTCCAAAATTTAAATAATAATTTATATATCATATATATTCAGTATATGTATATATATATTTAATAGATAGATAAATGAAATTAAATACACCATTCATGGAGACGGTAGACCGTACGGACGCATGAATGCTGTTTTACATTCCTTATTGAAATGAATGGAATTAAGTAGATGAAATATATATATAAATAAATACAGTAGATTTATAATTTCACATATTTGATTATTATTTAATATATATACTTTATAATCATTCTTGAATGGTTAATATGGAGAATGAATCTCATCGCGTTGTAAAGACGGTAATCTGTACGTACGCACGGGTGATGATATCATTCACATAATTATTGAATTGAATTTTGGTGGATGATATAATATATAAGAATCCGTACAATGTTATAATAACAACATATAGTTATTATTTACACCATTATACCTATCCAAATAAGGTGGTGGTGGAAAAAAATATTACACCATGGCGTAGAGATGGTATTCCGTACGTACGCATGCGCGGTGATTTTGTTTTCCGTAGGATGGATAGAAGGTGAAATGTGGTTGTTTCATATTTATAATAACATTTCAGTATATTAGTGATACTGATGTTATTACTTTATAATGAAACAACTAATGAATAAGAAGTTGACGAAGAAAGAAAATTTGAAAGGATCGGTAGAAGAGATTACCTCTTCTTCGACGCACCTCTTTTATAATTCCTCATATGGCACTAGAGTTTGACTTATGAGGAAGTAATAACCTCTATAAAGTTTCTAGTGAAGTATAAAAGGAAAATGGGTAGGGGTTGGCAAGTTTGAAAGCACAAAATTGTCTAAATAGAAGAGGGAGGGGGTTCCCTTTTATAAGGGAGGAGAGGAGCACCTTAGGAAAAACATAAAATATTATTTTATAATAAAGTCATATTCAGTTTATAATAGATCAAAATTGAATTATTTCGAAGTGAAAGTGGGGATGGGTCGAAAACCTCTAATCCAATAGGTTTTAAACAAGTTTAGGTTACTATTTTAACCTTATCATTTAGATTTGACTCTAAGTTAAATAATTTTACCATTAGAGCGTCTTCTTGTTTTCTTACACTATATACTTAATAATATTATTATAACAATCCAAACGAACACCAATGTGGTTCATTATTAATATATATAACCTTATCTAAGTAATTTTTCATATCTGTTTATTTTTAGGAATATAATATCAATTAATAATATAATATTCTTTAAAAAAACTATTTTATGTCAATTTTGACACTATTTGGTAATTGATTTTTGTGAAAATCATAATAGTCTGATTATTTCGAAAAAAGTTAAATATATCAATACTAAAATTTCATATTAACCTAGAAAATTTGTGTAATTCATAAAAAGTCTCAAATTAAATTTTTTTGTTTATTTATAACATCAATTATGTTAACATTTCATTAATATGGTAATTACTGCATCATCATTGTGTCATAAATAAATTAAATTATTTACTGTCTAAAATTTATAAATAAAATACCATTATGTAGGAAATATTTTCACATTTCTATGGAATATATATAGTCGAGTATATATTTTTTATAACCCTATATTAAAAATTTTTTAGTTATTAAACTTTGATTTTAACTCTTTTAACTATTCATTAAATAAAATAATAAAAAGTGTCTGAATCCAATCCAAGTGGACCTAAAGGGTAATATTTTATTTCTAAGGTTTTTTTGGTCAAATTAAACTTATCCAATATAATTAGGTCATGTGTTAGGGTAATAATAATATCATTTTTATCCTTAATTACACTATTTACTTCTAACCGTGGTAAATAAAAGTAAAAAGTTGCTTTTCACCAAAAATAATTTTTATCTAATTGAACCAAATTTTTCTCCATGATATTAACTGTTTCTCTCAGATTTTCGAAATTCAACTCAAAGAAGCCTTAAAATTACGTTTTATGTACAATTGCAAATTCTCCTAGGAGGTGGGTAAAAGATAGTGAAAAGTTCAATAAAATTTTTATATATCTAAAATTATTATAAAATAACTGCAATGAATTACATTGAACATATATAAGTATTATGTATCTATTTTGACCTAAAATAAATTTAATTAAAATAAATTGTTATTTAAATAAAAAGTCAGTTTTAACTAATAACTCTGTGTTTTCACTATTCATAAAAAATTGAATGTTTTTAGAAAAATACCAAAATTTCACCGTAGGCTAATTTTGATATTTAGAATCCAAAAATGAAGTCCATTTTGAATGATAAAATTTATACAATTTCAAAAGGTGGGTATTACTATTCATAACGGCTAGTTTATATAATATTTTAATAACATATCATTGTTTAGTGAAACTCAATATTGCGTACAACACACGCTTTCGTGGAAGGTCGTGATTGTGTGTAAAGCCAGCCAAGTCAGGGTTGCATGTAGTGCATGATTCCATTGTTTTTGTGTATAATATAATCCAACCATATTTCATTGATAAATTCAATATATATATATATATACACACTCATTGTTTCGTAGAATAACATCTATCAAACGAATTTGAAATTTTGTCTAACACGATCCAAGAATAGTGTTGCGTATACTACAAGATAATACGGTGTTACATATAGCGTAAGATAATCATTGTGTAGCATACAACACAAGACGTCAAATAAATTAAAATGAAAATTTCTCATAAAATCTAGGGGTGTTACATTCTACCCCCCATAATATGATTTTCGCCCTCGAAATTCGTCAGGGTTATAAATCATTTACTACTTGAAAGTCTCTTTCAAAGAAACCAACATCGTAAAAAGGAATACTAAATCTTAATTTTGAAAACTAATGTATGAAATGTAAAGTTTACCGAAATGAACTTTTCACTAGAATTCCACATAGTAGAGAATATGGGGAAATACCGATATGGAAGTGAAATATAACCATCATGTTTGTATGAAGAGTGGTAGGGAACATGGCTATGAAAAAGCCAACAATCACAATGCCATAAATTTGTGATAATCTAATGTACCATCTGATTCATCAGATATGAGGTCACTCGGACAACATTTTTGGTTTTCAATATTATTTCCCTAATGTTGAATATTTTATGAATTAAAATAAATACTTTCTTGATTTTTGTACAATCTCATTGTTGTTTGTGCCTTGAAATATTTCTACTTCATATGTTAAAGAAATGCAGCTGAATTTGTCTTATGTGAAGTGTTAGCAGATCATGTGATAGAATGATAGGTCATTCCCTTTACCTCAAACAAAAGGTAAACAAAATTCGTATACATAATTCAATCTATAGTGAGATTAATCATATATGGTCTCTAAAACGGACTTATACTTCATATATCATACCTCTTAATAATATAAAACTAGTTTATACTAATTAGGGATTTCTTGTAGGCTAGAGGTATGCGATTAAGTCCTGTCGCACTTCAGATGTTTGTTCGATTCCCGCATCCTTGTCCGACATGACGGGTTGTCTCCCATCCTACATCTTGTCCCTTTTTCTAATACTACACTATTATAACATTCTAGAAATAATATCGAAATTTTTTTTATCCTTAAACAATACTATCTAATGTCTAACATAATCCATTCCAATAATTAGGCTTATCCGAAATAGTATAACGAAAATAATAAATTGAAATTTAACATAACAAGCACGTGAATACAATCTTGTATCCCTCATATATCATAAGATATATCTCATTGGTCACATTCCAAACATGTGAATATCTTAATAATTTATTACCATAGAACCTTCATTATGTGCATATCATCCGATTTAAAAAAATATTGCAATCAATTTTCATGGTTACCGGTACCATACAATTATTTAAAACCAATATATAGATATTCCAAAATTCCCCAATACTATAAATGAGATACCATGATACTATTTTAAAATACCATTACATAAAGACTTTATCATTCCAAAACAACATTGTCATAATCAAAATCACAAATAGTGCTATCATGTGACTTCCCTTTGTCCTTTTCCTTAAGACGTTCCTCAAGTTGATCATCATTAACCCTTGGATTAGGGCATTGATTAGCATAATGCCCCATTTCCTTGAACATGAAGCATTGAAATGTTGGTGGAGCGTTCTCTGTAGTCTTTTCTCTATTCACATCATTAGAAACGTTTTTCCCATTACTTCAGCACTCAACTGCTCGATGACCATATATTCCACACATGAAACATTTTCTAGAACCTTTTAGACAATCTCCACCATGCTTCTTTCCACACATTGAGTATAAAGAAACATTCACCTTATTTTCACCATTGATCTAAGATTTTTCCTTGAACTCCATGTTTTGTTTCTTGTCAAAACCATGAGATGGATATGTAACAACAAAATCCAGTTCAACCATGATAGAACACCGCACAATTTCTTCATAGGTACTACAGTCTCTTATAGATAATTCCCTTCGATGACTTGGTTTTAAGCCACTGAAGAATTGGTCAACTTTACTTTCAGGTTGGATGATAAATCTAGATGCATACCTTGCAAACCTTGAAAAATTCACTTCGTATATACCAACAGACTCATGATCCTTTTTCTTAATCTCTAGGGACTCCATTTCCATATTTTTCGAATAATATGAACGATGTACTTATTGAAAAATAAGTTCTTGAAATCATCCCATTCCATGGATTAAATTTCATCTTGGGGCCTTGCAATCTTAATTAGAGTCCACCACTGGTCTGCTTCACCTTCTAACCAGTAAACAGTTCAAAGGACTTTTTCATGTTCTGAACGGCAAAGTATCGAAAATATCTTTTCAATGGTACTAATCCATTGATCAGAAACATGTGTATCAGAAGACCCACTGAAAGGTGGGTGTTTCCTCATAAAGGAATCAATATAATATTGTTCTTTTCTCTCTTAATATGGATCTCTAGAATGATTCATAGCTTGTGTAAGTAAAACAATAATATTTTTCACTCCATATCCCATGAAATTGGTTTGTTCAGGAGGAAAATCATTGAATTTTCTATTATATTGATCAACACGGTTCTTTTGGGTTCCAACAATTGTCTAAAACCCAAAAAGAACAGTATGAGAGGAAAAAATCATGGTAGGAAAACATCATAATAAAGGGGGATTACTTTCAATATATAAAATCATATGTTTAATTACATTATTGGAACCATAATTATAGGACTATAACTTATACATATACTTATCTTTAGGTAAATCCCTAGACATGCCTTTGAAATATCACTAGGGAATTCACTAATGTTTTTGCATCCTCATTTCGAAAGGATAACTAAAACTTTCCTCTGATACCAACTATAGGTGTCCAGAATTATTTTTAGTGGAATAGAATTGATACCTATCAGAGAAATCCATTAGAAGCTACACACCCTGGGCGGGACACACCACCATCCCCAGTGGAAGCCATTTACTCATGAAGCCCTTGGAAGGAGAGCCATGCTTCGTCCAACGCTCACACGTGAGAGTTCCCAAGGATCAGATTCATTCCTACCTACATATCTCTGATACCAAATGTAGAGACCCAATCATTACATACATGGAAATTACATTACTTTTTTGGAATACCTAATACATAACAAAAACAGACACCATATGACCGTAATAGTTTAGTGTCTTTCGAAACTCGGAATATAATCTTCTAATCCTGGTGAAAGATCTTCAACATCTCCCATAACGATCTTCCCTTTTTTTCTTACCTAAAACCTTTCCTTATATCCTGGAGAAAAGAAAACATATAAAGGGTGAGATCAAATGATCAGTAAGGGTAACCATGTAAAAAATTAAACGAACCATATACAATTGAACTTAAAAACATGAACAAAATGTTTACACATCAAAATATTGAGTTATGAAATAAATCATGGTAGTACGTAATGCATAGGTCATAAATAAACTTCAATCATGATAAAATATCATAGGAATAAAACATTTAATTTTGGAAAACCATTAATCATATGATATGATTTCCATAGTAGCCAAGGCATTGCTTCCAAGACCATCTTAGTGGACAATGTCCCTTTCTAAATCGAGTCCACTCTTCATTCCAGTCATGTATCACTGAACTGAATTAACATACCATTCCATCCATGTCTATATCATGAGATATAAGTCTTTACCCAATCAATTGGTGGGAGATATAGGTCCCACCCATCTCATAATGAAATCATTCTTACTTGTGCCACAACATAAACATAAATCATTCATCATAACCCAAAGAATAAAATGGCATTCATAAACATCATCTCATCATAACATAATCTATATAAAACAAAGGGATATGATTTCATCATAAGAAAAGTTAAACCATGTAATTCATAGTTATATTATACATTAAACATACATATATGATATAATGTCCTCTTATATGGAAAATGATTTTGACAAGAAACATGAAATGAAATTTTGAGGAAAATATCCTTTCTTCTTGAAAATAATATTTTTTATCAAAATTCCATGGTACTTTAAAAGAAAGTATTTATTATTGAAAATATTCATGAAATACTGGAGATTATTCTTCATTAAAATAAGGTGTTATAAAGCCGTAAAAATCCTTTAATACAATATAAGCTTAAAAAAAACATTCTTCTTGTACTTTTGCCAGAAATGTCATAAAGTACCATGTATGGTAAACAAAAGAAATATTCCTTCCATAACATAATATAAAATTTAAATAGGGGTAAACCGGATTTAAAAAATACATGGAATAATAGTAAATACTTTCTGAAAAAACTTTATAAAACACGGACATGAATGATAAATATAACCCTAGTAAATACTTAAGTATAAACAATCTCGGATAAAAATGAAATTGAAAAAATATCCCATACCTTAGGTCCGATATGCTTCGTACGTTTCTGAACCTCCTATATAATGATTTAAATAATTTCATTGAAATATTACAGAATCATATTCATTATTATGATATCATATATGGTTCACTTATGACTTTATATTACCAGTTCTTTTGTAAATTCCATGTTAAATATGTGTTTTGGGTAAACTCGTTTTATTAATCGTATGTGTATGGACTAGTTGTTCTTGATATTATTATTAATTATATAGTGATTTAATTACTTTCAGAATATAAATAATGTTTTATGTATCATATATATGAAGTATATATATATATTTATAATAGATAGATAAATGAAATGAAATACATCGTTCATGGAGACGATGGGCCGTACGTACGCATTAATGCTGTTTTCCTTTCCTTATTGACATGAATAGAATTAAGCAGATGACATATATATATACATAAATATTATAGCTTTATCATGGAATATATTTAATTATTATTCATTATATATACTTTATAATCATTATTTAATGGTTCACATGGAGACTGAATCTCATCACGTCATGGAGACGGTAATCCGTACGTACACACGAGCGGTGATATCGTTCCAATAATTATTGAATTGAATTGGGGTGGATTTTATAATATATTAGAATCAGTGTGATATTATAAAAACTATATATTTTTATTCATTTCACCTTTATACCAATCCATGTAATGTGGTGGTGAAAAAACATATTACCCCACGGCGTGGAGACAGTATTCTGTACGTACGCATGCGCGGTGATTTCATTTTCTATAGGATGGATAGAAGGTGAAATGGGGTTGTTTCATATTTATAATAACATATCCGTATATTAGTGATAATTATGTTATTACTTTATATTGAAACAACAAAATAAGAAGAATTTTAAGAAGAAATAAAACATAAATGAATCGGTAGAAGAGAGTACCTCTTCTTCGATGCACCTCTTTTAAGCTTCCTCTAATGGAACTAGAGTTGGTATTTTGAGGAGACAAGAACCTCTATAATGATTCTAGGGAAGTTGAGAAGGTACATTTTCAGGATTTGTCTGAGATTTAGAGCTCAAAATTGTGTAAAGAGAAGAGGTAGGGGTGACCTTTTATAAGGGAGGAGAGGGGCACCAAAGGAAAAACATAAAAAATTATTTTATAATAACGTCATATTCTATTTATAATAGCTCCAAATTGATTTATTTAGAAGATAATGTGGGTATGGGTCTAAATACTCTCAAAAAATAGGTTGTAGAAATGTTTAGGTTGCTATTTTAACCATATCATTTAGATTTAACTCTATGTAAAATAAATTAACCTTTACCACATCTTCTAGTTTTCATACACTATATGGTTAATAAACATACTATAACAAGCCAAACGAACCCCAAGTGGTTCATTATTTATATATATAACCTTATCTATGTAATTTGGCCAATCCATAGACTTTTATGAATATAATAGCAATTAATAATATAATATTTGTTTTAAAAACTCTTTAATGTCAATTTTGACAATATTTGGTAATTGATGTCTGTGAAAATCATAACAGTGTTATTTGTTCAAAAAAAGTAAACTATATCAATAATAACATGTAATAATTACATATGAAATTAATGTAATTCATAAAAAATCTCAAATTTCATTTATTTGTGTATTTATTACATCCATTATGTTAATATTTCATTAATAAGGTAATTACTGCATCATCATTGTGTCATAAATAAATTATATGATTTAATGTCTAATAATTATAAATAAAATACCATTATGTTGTAAATCCTTCTACATTTCTAATTAATATATATAGTTTAATTTATCTTATTTATAAACAAATATTAAAAATGTTTTAGTTGTTAAATGTTGATTATAACTCTTATAACTCTTCTTTAAATAAAATAATATTAAATGTCCTAATCTAATCCATGTGGGCGTAAAGGGAAATATTTTATTTCTATGTCTGTTTTTTGTCGAATTAAACTTATCAAATAGAATTAGGACATGTTTTAGGGTAATAATAATATCATTTTTACCATTAATTACCCTATTTACATTTAACCGTGGTAAATAAAAGTAAAGAAGTTATTATTCACCAAAATTTATTTTGACCTTATTGAACCACATTTTACTCATTAATACTAACTGTGTCTCTAGAAATGTCGAAATTAAACTCACAGAAGTGGTAAAATTATGATTTATGTACAATTGCAAATGCTTCTAGGAGGTGGGTAAAAGACGGTGAAAAGTTCAATAAAATTTATATATATATAAAATTATTATAAAATGACTACAATGAATTACATTGAACTTATATAAGTATTATGTATCTATTTTGACCTAAAATAAATTTAAATAAAAAAATGATTATTTAAATAAAAAGTTTGTTTAATCCAATAACTCTATGTTTTCACTATTCATCAAAAATTGAATGTTTTCAGAAAAATACCAAAATTTCACCCTAGGATAATTTCGATATTTAGAATCCAAAAATGAAGTCCATTTTGAAATATAAAATTTATAAAATTTTAAAAAGAGGGTGTTACTATTCATAATGACTATTTTTTATAATATTTTAATAAAATATCGATGTTTAGTGAAACTCGGTATTGTGTACTACACATGCTTTCGTGGAAGGTCCTGATTGGGTGTAAAGAATGCCATGTAACGGTTGCGTGTAGTGAAAGATTCGTTTGTTGTTGTGTATAATAGAACCAACCATATTTCATTTATACATTGAATATATATATGTATATATATATACTCAATGTTTCATAGAATAACTACTATCAAATGAACTTGAAATTTTGTGTAACACGATCCAAGAATAGTGTTGCATAGTCAACAAGATAATACGATGTTGTGTATAACGTAAGATAATCTTGGTGTATCATACAACACGAGAGAACAAATAAATTAAAAAGATTACTTCTCATAAAATGTCTGAGTGTAACAGAGAAACAATCATTAGTTTCCTAGTAGAAAAATTAGACAGATAAAATTTTTTTAAGTTAAATTTCATAAAGTTGAGGAATTAATTTATTATATTTACTAAGAACATAAATATATATACTTACATTTAATGTTTAGTTTTATCTTGTAATAAATTTCTTCCACTAACTCGTATTTTTTTTCAAATAATAAGTATTTAAGAATATTTGGTCACACCTTAAGTGCTAGAATCAACTTCTAGAGAATTATATAATCTACAAAGGATAAACTATATATATTTACATTATATTAAGAGATTGACCAAAACCAAAATGGTTAGTAAAAGTTCAGACGATCTCCAAAAAGGATAATCCTTTAGTGAAAGAAATACTAATCTTAATTTGTAAAATTAATCCAACAATACCCAAAGATCAATAAATATCATTCAATAAACAATTCTCTATAAAATAAGTCAATATAATACAAACTAATATTGAAACCCAATACTTATAATAATTTGATTACACAGTATTCCACGTAAAATTGTATCTCCAAATAACATTGACTACACTTAAAGTCACATACATAAATGTAATTAACCTAATCACATATTCCCAATTACAGGATATTCATTTCCATAAATAATCCAAATCATAATAAATCCACAATAAAAACATAGATAATAATCCACCATTACTATTCAGATGAAATCCCATAGTATTCTATTTTCCTTAGGCATATAGTATTCCCAATAGAGCCAACTTCTTAAAAAATAACATTTATCACTTAATCACCATATAATTTTCATATACTAGGGATATCAATTTTATAAAGAATAAGATCCAAAATAAAATTATTATTAATAAATAAAATCATTTAACTAAAAAGAATTAGTCACACTAACCAGGGACATCACGTAGTCCAGTGGTATGTGATAAATCCCGATCGCACTATGGTTGTGGGTTCGATTTCTGCAGCTTTGTCCGACGCGACGGGCTGTCAAATGGTCTGTGTGTAGTCCTGTTTCAAAAAATATATTTTATTACATTCCAAAAATGAGATAAATACATAAAAATAATTATAATATAATTTAACAACAAATATTATCTCATACCTCGCATATTCATCCAAAAATTTAATAACATGAAATTGCCTCAAATTCAAGGATCATATAAACCAAAATGGTTATTTATAACTATATAAACAATAAGAAAGATAATTCTTCCTAAAATATCTTTTTCATATAGCAAACTACAGGGTTACATATACAGGAGAAAATTCTCCCAATGTAATCCCATAAACAAAGAGAACTAATACTTTTAATCATTTAACCATTCATTTATTTCAGAATAGTTTCTTCCTTGACCAAGAAGTTACCCTATAGAATAGGGAATTCACTCCAGTAATGCCTAGGTCCCCTACATTTATAGTATATGACAATAAATGGATTCTTGGGATCATTTTTATTTTCTTCCATAGTACTCTTCATTTTTCATCATCAATTCTTTAATTTATGTCATTATATCCCAAAAAAACATTTCTTTTTTCCATTGAGACACTTCCATTGGTGTTTCTTTCATCATTTCGTACTTAATGAAAATTAAGCTTTTTTTTCTCAATGATCTCCTCTAATGGAGCTCTTATTATTCACCACCATTCTCTCCTATGTTGAGTCCGGGTGTAGGATAATATATATGTTGTGGATCATATTTTTGGAAAATTGATTTGGAATGAACATGATATCTTATACACCTATCAATATTCCATTAGTTCCTCATTTCCACCGTTGTTCCCACATTGTATATCATGTTCAATGTTAATATGACTTTCTTAGAATCCAGCCATTGACTGACATAATAAAGTATAGTGCGTGTCATAAAATCATTTAGAGAACATCATAACACCATATTTTTAATCAAAAATGATAAGGGATTAACCAAGGTTATTTAATATCAACTTATATTAAAATCCTTACATTGGTTTTAAAGAAAATATGAATTATCCAAAGAATATCTCCCAGGAGTGTCGTAACCAAGAGTTTATCAAGGTCCATTGTTATGTTCCACGATACCACGGGTCAAGCCCAAAACTCATTGTCAGAGGTTTCACCCCTATGTACATCTGTGCCAAAGCTACCTCGACCTTCTCGTATCCAGACATGGATGTATTTCTTGGAAAACCCAAATAATATTTAAATAACACAATTTTTTCGATGTTCTTCTATATTATTCATCAAGGTCTATCATAGGGTAGTGTTTTCTAATCAGAGTTTTTGTAGATACATTTTCTAATGTTTTTACTAAACTTTCTCAGATACCAACTGTAATGCCCCGACCCTAGTTACCCATAGTTGGAGCATTATTTCAAAAAATTGGTATGATATAAGGAACCATGTCCCAATAGACCAATCTATTTAGTAGACATATAAGTACTAGATACACTCAAATGTTTTACATTACATCATGAAATAAAAACGCCTACAATATTTTGTTTCTTTTTTAAACACACTTATACCCTTATCCTATCCCTGATGGTCAACCATAAAATACTTCTTCACATCTTAGGGAAAAATAAAACATATAAAGGGGTGAGCTCTGATGGTCAGTAAGGATAACAATATAGTAGAAAATTTCATAAATAAGAATAAGCATTTTAGGAAATGTATAAGACTATAACAAAAGCCTTTTAAAAATAAACATCAACATAATATGGAAAAAGTGAAATCAAATAATTCCATTTACTTATTCAAATGTATATTCTACTAGTCGAATAACCATATTCTATATCAAAAACTACTTTTATAATGAAGGAATGCATAATCTCAGACTTCATAACCACATAGTCAGGGCCTTCTGCCAAGACTACAAATAAGATTTTGTCAAGGCCTTGCACCAAGACACTAGTTTGTCTCATGAGACCTACCGATGCATTGAGGAGCTATAGTGGGCTCTATCAATTAGTTACTCAGTCCAATGCGTTACTCATCTGAAAATGTTGAAACATATCATAAACATTAAAATTAAAATTTGCAAACGAAATGTCAATACTTTATTTATAATCAATGAACTGTATAAAAATAACACATATAGAGTCAAAATTATCACAAAACCTTAAATATAGTATTAAATATTTGTATCTTTATAAACCTACCTCGATCAATAATAACATCAAATAAAGGATGTTGGAATAGTTAAAAATTATTAGTAAAAAACTTTGAGAGAAATATCCCTTTTACATGAAAACATTTAAAAGTCTCACTATTTAATTAGAAGTTGTTTATAAAATATTTTTCAATCATACATTCCCATACCACTTTGAAACTATTAAATGTATTTTCAATTTTAAAACATTAACATCCATATAAATAAAACTATGAAACCATTTTATAAACATGGACATTAACGAGAAATATTTAGAAGAATAAATTTTTAAAACATTTAAAATAATATTTTAGTTAGAGTTCCTAACCCAATGCGAGATGATTGGATACAAATAATTGAGTTAATAAGAGTTTTCTAATATCATGAGAATTAAGGGATTCATTATATAATATGTCAAATTAAAGTATATACCCAAAATAAAAGTGAATTCGCGCATAACAACAAAGAACACTCAATGGATTGTAAGATGAGATGAATTCCTTTATAAAGACCATATCTGTAGGTTGAGGATAAATCAATGACATAATTATTTGTAACTAATATAAATACAATAAATATGATTGGATATTCAGTTTAAATCAATCAGAGGATATTCACATATAGTCTTATAAAAACTAAACCAATGACATTGATGTTTATCTCAATGAATAGAAATTGAGTTAAAATTACACATATCATGTTTATACAAATGACTTGAGAATTTATCATTGGAGTGATTATGTGTATCAAAATATATACACAACATAGGGGATTTTAAATTACTAAATAAGAAAATAATTAGTGATTTCACATATAATCTTGGATTTATCTAATCAATGAAGTTTTCGTAAAACCAAATGAGTGGAAATTGAAATTTGAAATTCCATTACTGATTTAGTAACATATGAAAAATACACCCAAGAAAGAAGGATAATCTAATGATGATGTAAATAAGAATAAAATATTTTATATTACGCAAACCATAGAATCGTTGGAAGAATATACACCACCCAATAGGTAATAGTGGAAAATAAAGCATGAATCTCACGGGAATAAAAGTGAGATGAAAACCCATTACCTTGTACTTTTCCTTGGTAGAGGGTAGGTTATCCTCCGGTATAATGATGAAATAAATATTATTAAATTATACAAGAACCATATAAAATAATATGATATAATATATGATCTTCTAATATTGCTCTGTTTATGATATTTCAATAGTATCATCATTTTAGGTGTTAACTGATTCATTTTACATTATATGCTTTGTTATGTAATTATTTTTGGTTATGTATAGGATGCATTCTATTCATATTCATAATGATATTAATTATTTAAAAACCATATTTTTAATCATCAAATAAAAATTAGTCTTGAATGGATATGATGGGGAATAAATCTCATCACATTCGTGGAAACTGTAATCTATACGTACACACAAGTGACGATATCATTTTTTTGATATAATAATCATTTATAATTGGATGGTATATCATATAAATAATAATAATAATGTTATATTTATTATTTAAATCATTTGTAATCATTATCATAACAACCCCAATGATGAAGTGTTTGAATAAAAAACCACACCATGATGTGGAGACGGTAATCCGTACGTACAAACATATGGTGAATTTGTCATTTATAGGATGGATAGATTAATGAATATGGTTGTAAAAGTTTAATAATAAAATCATAGTATATAGAAGATACTGGAGTTATTATTTTTGAATATAAACAATAATGAAAGAGGAAGTGGAAGATGAAAAAAACATGAAAGAGGTGATTAAATATTTACCTCTTCTTCGGGCTCTTCGTTTTTATTTGATCAAAAAGGCTCTTTAAGTTGGATTTCTGACTAAATGAATCCCTCTAGGATTAATTTTTTATTGATGGGGGTATATTTGAATATGTTTTGTCTGATAAAAATGTATTTGATGGTGTGAATTTAAGAGAAGGGGAAATTCCCTTTTTTACGATTGGTGAGGGGAACCTTAGGAAAAGATTGAAATATTATTTTATAATAAAATCATGTTCATTTTCTAATGTCTGAAAAATAAATTATTTAAAGTCTAAGTTGGGGACGGGTGAAAAATCACTCAATCAATTGGTTTTAGACAGGTTTGGGTCACTATATTAACCTTATAATATAGATTCATCTCTTAGTAAAATAGTGTGACATTTACCGTGTCTCTTTGTATTTTTATATTATATGGTTAATAAACATACAATAATCTTCCATGAGAACCCAAAGTGGTTTATTAATGACATATATAATATAATTTAACCCATTTGGTCGCAACATATATTTTTAGGGAAAAAATACAAATTTATAATATAATATTTTTTTTAAAACTCTTTTATGTCAATTTTGAAACTATTTGGTATTTTGTTTTTTCTAAACTCATATTCGAATTATTACTTCGAAAAATATTTATTTAATCAACCTTAACATGTCATAATAAACTATAAAATTAGTTTATTTCATAAATAGTCTCAAATTAGATTTATTTGGATATTTATATATATCAATTATTTTAATATTCTATTAATAAGGTAATTATTGCATCATTAGTCTGTCACAAATAAATTAAATTATTTAATGTCTAAAAATTATAAATAAAATATCATTATATACGAAATATTTTTATATTTCTAATAAATTTTTATATTCGAATTTATCTTTTGTAAAATAGTATATTTAAATTTGTTATTTATTAAACATTGATTTTAACACTTTTATGAAATAAATAATAATAAATGTCCTAATCTAATCCATGTTGACCTAAAGGAACATATTTTATTCCTAAGTTTGATTAGGTCTAATTAAACTTACCCAATAGATTTTGGATGTGTCTTAGGGTAATAAAAATATAAT
Source organism: Viscum album (assembly GCA_963277665.1). NCBI lineage: Eukaryota > Viridiplantae > Streptophyta > Magnoliopsida > Santalales > Viscaceae > Viscum > Viscum album. The sequence goes on from OY728152.1 coordinate 1,890,170,728, forward strand.
TTTTACCCTTAATTACCCTATTTACTTTTAGCTTTGGTAAATAAAAGTAAAAAGTTAATAAGAACAAAAAATTATATTCAACGTATTGAACCAAATTATACTTATTGATATCAATCATTTCTATCGGATTTTTGGAATTCAACTCCCGGTAGTGGTAATATTATGTTTTATACAATTTTGCAAATGCCCATAGGAGGTGGGTAAAAGACGGTAAATGTTTGATAAATTTTTATATTTGTATATTTATTATAAAATGACTCCAATGAATTAATTTTAACATATATTTGTATTATTTATCAATTTTTACCTAAGATGAATTAATATAAAATAACTAATTATTTAAATAAAAATTCTATTTTAACCAATAACACAATGTTTTTTCACTATTCATCAAAAATTGAATGTTTTCAAAAAAATACCAAAAATTTAATCTATGATAATTTTGATATTCTGAATTAAAAAATTAATAATATTTTAATAAATAAAAAACATAGATATTTAATTAATTAATTTAATATTAATTCCATTTGTCATAATCGAAAAGTGAGTTTTTTAAAAATTAAAAACAATCAAAAGATTGAAATATGTTTCTGTCATATTTAAATGTGAAATTACTTATAATAACCTAAATTTTATTAAATGATAAAAATTTAATCTAATTATCATTCCAAACCTTTCAAATACATAATTTAATATGATAAATTATTTCGATTTAAAATGATTCTTTAAATTAAAATATATTAATTTTCAGTATTCATTAAAATATGAATGTTATAAGAAAAGTACCAAAAATTAATCCATAATAAATTTTTATGTCTTGATTCTAAATAATAATATAATTTAACTAAATTTAATATATAAAATTTTAAAATATTGGTTTTAAAAAGGGGGTTTTATTAAAAGGTTGTAAACTTTCATTTTTTGAAAAATTCTTCTTTTATTTGAAAAAATGAATTTTTTCTTATATTATGTCAAAGGAACAGATAATATGGATTCTAAATTTATATAGACTATATAAAATTCCTAATTAAGTTAATACTATTCATAACCGCTTTTGAACGACTATTTTGGTAAGTCGTGGTGAGCTCGAACTCGGTGTTGCGTATAATGGAAGCTATTGAATTTAATGAAAATAATTTACTATTAAATCATGGGGTGTTACATATAAGATAGTGAAGACCATGGATAAATTTTCTAATGAAATATCAACCTTAATATCATAGGAAATACATTGAACCTCATTTTATTATTTCATTGGCATTTTCCAAAAAAATTGGAACCCCTATTAGTCTAGTAGTGAACAAGAGTGATCTTTAAAGACAAACTCTAATAGGCTTTGAGTTAATGACTAGAACCAATGTTACACAACAAATAACAGGACACATTATCCTCATTTCTTGTTATATGAATATAGAAAATATTGAACCATTAATCAACAACATATCATATTACATAAGCCTATATTAAAGTTAATAACTCTACAGACTTATGTAATTCCATATAGAATGATTCTATAAAATAAAACATCAACATTACTACTAAGACACATGCCTAAATGAAAACTCAAGCCCAAGCAATATCGGCCGATCTCAGTCACCAAAACCCCTCCTAAACACATATAATTTTTTATATATATTTATAATTGGATTAAAACATATATTCTTAGTGCAATCTTTGAGACAGTCCTAGACCCACACTCTCAGATCTAGTATGAAAAAAACATTAAATTTCTATCTTTAAACCAAAAAACATGGACCAATTTCAAACCGTCAAATATAACAACAAGAAAATGAAATAAGGGAAATATTAGATACTCAAAGACGTTTTAGGGTTATAGTTTAACAAAATTTTAAAAATTCATTGAAATTAGACACTTACACATAGTAATTATTTTCCCTACAAAACGGTATCATTATAAATAAATTCTTTGTTCATTTCAAGAAACATTTATATCTAGAAATAATACATTATTTACTTTTATACTCATCTTAAGCCCTATAAAAGATTCTATATAACTTTGATGATAGTAAAAATACTCAATAAGGGTTTTAAAATTAATCAAATCCATTATTCTCAATAAAAAATTTAAAACACCTAAAATAATTACCATTATCATCAAATTAATTAATCTTATAAAATAAATGATATTTTTAGGAAAAACACAGACATTTTCCTCAAAAAATATATTCAAAAACACATTATAGGTATATATATAACCTTTTAATATACTTATAAAATTATATTAATGACCTAGGTTAAACTCATGAAATATTTAGCTAAATCATAGAAAAATCTATAAGGGAAACCTGGGACATTAATTCTGTATGACTTTCCTTTAATGAAAAATAACATTACTCAATGTATTCGTGATATATAATTGTGATTAAACATATTATAATTTGTATAGATATTAAATTTGATCATATATAATTCCAAGTACAATATAAAAAATAAAACATTTTATTATTACACCTTTTCATCATAAAAACCTTGAAAAACACTTTTTAAACTATATGAAAATTTCATTTAGATATTGAAAACCCAATTAATTTTAAAAATAAAGATTAAAAATTAAAATAAAAACATAAAATGATAATGTTATATTTTTTTTATACAAAATTAAATCTTATATAGTATTCCAAATATCAAATAACCATTATAGTGGTGGTAAATTCCAAGGATTAAATATATTTTAAAATAAAAAAATTCAATTTTACATTTTGTCACAAAATAATTTAAATGGATTAACTTTTTAAAAAATTTAAATAAAGCGATAATGGAAGGAAAAATTTCATGATATTTAATTTTTTAATATATGATGACATAAAAACATAATTTTAATTAAATAGACATAGAAGATAGTTATTTAGTAAATAATTATTGAGAACATGTAGAATGAGGATTGTAGTTAATGTGTTCATCACCTCCTATTAGAAGAATCACACACCTTCCATATTTTCCTGAAAGAAAATGTTATATTTATTATTTAATTTCATATAAATGTTTTTCATGTTTATTATTCAATTTTTTTTATTTAATACCATGTTATATTTAATTACTGAATCAATAATGTTCATGTTCATGGTTTGGATGATATTCAACTAATATGTCCACAAAGAGGATAGAAGGATGAATTAAGTCAAATAAGCTATTATATAATTATATATAGACTTATAATCATGAAATTATTATCATTTTTATAAATAAATAATACTTTAATAACCAAACACATAATATGGTTATGAAAAGTGACCTACATTACAATCATTGAGACAATATGTTATAGAAATGAACATTTAACGTATCTATTTTTCAAAGGTCGTGATGGAAAATTGTAAGTATTATTTTATATTTATATAATTACTATAATATGATAATTATAATATTAGTAAATTAAGTAAACATATATATATCATCTATGTGATAGAGGGATGAGACACAAATCACATCATTTTATTTATATGGTAGTCCCCATATACACTAGGATGACGTTATCATTTTTATATGGAAGGAATGAAAAGTTGTTATATGTTATATTATATTTAAAAATAATTATTATGCCAAAAATATAATATATATACATTAAATATATCATTATAACATGTCGTGAGTGGGAATGATGAAAAAAATTACATTAGTTTACAAGGAAATAGTATACCGTACACATGAATGACAATTCAATTTCCCATTTAAGGAAATATGATATTAAATAATTATTATTATATTAACATTATTACATGTAATTTTATGGAATATACTATTGTTATTACTTAAGTATGGTTGAATGGTATTTTAACGAGATAAAAAAGAAATAAAATGAAAATTCTTGGTCAAGAACTATACCTCCTCATTGGTAAACATCAATTTATTTACACCTCAAGCCCCATAAAGTTGATATTATTCATAAAATAATAAATATATAACATGGGTAAGGGTTTTAGGATGGCATTTGGTTCAATATTATCCGACATGGAGTTCTCTAAATGTGTGAGGAAGAGAGGAGCATATAAAACCTTTTATAAGTGAAGGAAAACTCTTGGAATTTAAAATGTATTAGATTAATATAAATGAATTTTAATGCTCAAAGGGATTAAAATTGATATAATTTTAATATATGGTGAAAATAATTCTAAAAATCTCCTCAATTGTTGTACCAATTTCAGTAGATTTTCAGTCCAATCTTATTTTATCAACCCACTATAAATCCTTTTGATAATTACATTGATATTAATGTTTTATCCTATTTTGGGGACAAAAAAATTACTATAAAGGAAAAACTAAACCAAAAATAGAACATGGTTTATAATTCAAACCATATTACGATCAATTTTCTAAATATAGTATTTTAATTAAATATAAATCATTTAATAAAATATAGTTTATTATAAAATTTTATTAATGCCGTTTTAAAACATAAACGAAATATTTTAATATAATATCATTGTAGCCAATGTAAAATGACTCCAAAATTAATTTTATTAGAATATAAATAATATAAAGACTTAATTTAATTATAATCTTTTATTTATATATGTTTACATTAGAGTATAAACCATATCTTTTTGTGTATCGCCTAGGATAATGAATTTAATCATTAATAGTAGTAGTGAATGTTTCGATATAAAATGATTATAATATTAAATATAATGTGATAATTGTGGCATAAATATGCAGTTGATGAAAATTTATAAAATTTAAAATCCTAATTTTAATATATAATGTTTTTTATAATTTTTATTATATTTAATAATATTATATTTAACATAAAATAACATTAGTATCATTTTTGACACTATTCATAAAATTTTACTATGAAAATAACATGAGTGAATTTAAATTAGAATATAATCAATTTAAAAATACATTAAATGTTATATTGATCTAAAAAATTCATGATACATTGATTATCACCCAAAATAATATTTCTTTTTCAGTTTTTAAAATTATTTTAATGATTTTCATTCATTCAGAATAAGTACTATGTCAGCATTATGTTATTATTTAAACATATTCTTTATTCAGAAAAAATTAAATATAAATTTACATGATAAAGAAATAATTTATCTTCTAAATTGAAATTTATTTTCAAATTGAAGAGGATTTTATTTCTATCAAATAAAATTATAGATATTGAAAAAAAAGAGTGATATTATTTAGGTTATATTTTTATTAAACAATATAAAATTAATAATTAATTGAAGATGATAGATATTTAGAAATTTAAAAATAATGGATAGTAATGTTCAACAAAATATATAATAAAATATATAATGTTTTAGCAAGATTTGTATGCCTCTTCAACGTATTTTATCCTTAATTTCCTAATTTGCGCATATCAATGTGAAAAATAGTTAATAAGGTGAGGATTAATAATGGCAAAAAATAAAAATATAGTAGTTATGAAATAGGAAAATAAATAATACAAATAAGGTATCTATTTTAGGGATTAAATTCTTATATATGTATAAAATAAGATTTAATTAAAATGTATAAAATATAACAAGATAAGTTTTTTTGAAAAATATATTTGAAGAACAAAATGAATTCATTTCAAAATCAATTATAATTATAATTCAAAGCTAATAAGTTATATTATATATCATTAAGGAATTAATATTTGAAAATAATATCAAATTAAAATCATAATGATGAATTTTGGAAAAAATAAATGATATTTTTACAAAAACCTACATTTTTATCTATTCACAAAAAATCTATATTTTGATAAAAAATCCATAATTTTCCTCAAATAACATTGATATTCCTATTTAAATAACTATTTAATTCTTATAATATTTTATTAAACTATCTAGAATATAATTTAAATATTTAATTAAAAAATATAATAAAATATTTTTTTGAATATAACATATTTTCGAAGCATAAAAGAACAATATTGAAAAATTGAGTGCATATTTTATAAGAATTAATAACAATATTTTTCATGAGTAAAAACTATATTTATAAATATTTCATATAATGGTTTACCCTCATCACACATTCTAATTTAATGCCTATGTTATAGTAATCATATATAAATATTAATATGTCACACTTCATTTAAGCACAATGTTTCTCTTTATTTACAATATAAAATAATGATTCATATTAAAATCATAGATTGTTATATTATAAATAAATTTAGTAAATTTCCTCCTCACAATATTAAATTTATCATGGTAATTAAGGGTTTATAATTTGAAAATACATTAGTCGAAAACCCACATTGTAAAAAGTATTAATAAATCTTCCGCTGGAAAATACCATAAACAAATATAAAGGTAATCTAGAATTACATATAAATATGTTTCCAAATAGGTTTTAATTAATGGAAAGTTAAAATTTGGACAAGGACCAAAAATAAATATCCAAAAAATTAATTAGACAGATAGAGAGTGTTATATACAAGAAATTTAATGAACATGTGAATGTGAATCACCACAAATAAATAAATTATTGATGAATAATAAAGGCAATCAATTTATTATTAATTGAGGTTATTAGATAAAATATTAATGAAGATAATTTTCCTAGAGTTCAGTAAATTTCAAACTATATAGAATAATATCATAATGAAATATACAAACACAAAAAGTGTAATTTCATAAATTAATTAGTTTCTAAAAAAATATCATATTTTCTCCAAACGATAAGTATTCAAGATGAATTTTTCATTCCTGAAAAATAAAATTATAAAATAATCTATAATCCACAAAAAATTAAAAATATATTTTATAAATATGTACACATTATCTAAAAAAATGGATAGAACAATGTAATATAATTCAAAAAATGAATAAACCTTCACATAATGGATTAATAAATTATGTACCATAATTTTTCAGTAAAACACAATGTTAAAACAAAATAATTCTATTAATGACCATACTCAAAATTATTCAAATTATTATAGACTATGATTGAAAACCAAAATTTAGAATGATTATATCACATATTGATTAATAATAAATTTAACATTTATCACAACATAATATCAAACACTCGTAAATTATTATAAAAAATGTATATTACCCAATCATATATTCTACAGGATATGATAATAATTTACAAAAATAACTATAATCACAATAAATCAACTTTTATATCATGTATTTTTCAAAAACATAATTAAAATATTATTCCTCAATTAAAATCCCAAAATATTCAATTTACCCTGATTATATAATGTTTCACATAATAACACTAAAAATATGAAAAAATAAACATAATTATGTAAAATTTAAATAATCTTTTGACCTCACAGATAATCTCACATCTTTTAGATTTCATCCCCCAATAAATAATATCACTATTTGAAAATAAATTTTCATGTTAATCTTATGGGTTATAAATACCTCATGCAAATAAAATGTATCAAAAAATAACATTAATCACCTTACAATCCCATAAATTATAAACTAAAAGAGGTTTTCTAAGCCTTTGAAATTATTATCATCCATAATATTTAAAACCCCTCCAGTTATCCATATATTTAAAGATATCCTCTCATGAAAATATACTATTTTATACACTTTTATTAACCATACATCTCATAACAACTATGATAGCTGAATAACCTAACTACTGGATTTTTTAAAAAACCTAATACTTACATTTATATCTTGATACCAATAAACCTGACCCAATTTGAATCTATTGAAACAAAAAAAAAAAGAAAATAATCAATGGATCACTTACAAAACGAATTAACTTTTAGGATTATATTTTTATTTAAATATTAAAAACACATTCAACATGGACATGTCAACACAGAATCCATTTTATCAGCTAAACGAGCTCATTTTGAATACATTCTTTCTTTATATAAGCTATCATCTATGTCTACAAAATAGACATTATTAAATATTATTATCATTAATAACCACTGTTAATATTTTTTTAAAAATTTTGAGGTCATCATATAAATTCTAATAAGGGAATAAGATAAATAAATTCCATTAACCTAGTGATAACCATGAAATCATATAAAATTTAAACATTTACCACCATATTATTTGACCATATGAAATAAATAATATATTCTTACAAATTTTTTTTCATTGAAATGATTCAAAAACAAATAAATATAAAATAGAAACCCTTTTAGGATGTTCATATCATTATATTCACAATCTATTTTATACACATGATTCAAATAACTAGAGCATAGTTAAAAAAATTGGAGAAACCGTCCTATTTAACTCCCTCATTATTTCCATTGAGGGAATTCGAAATTTAAAAAATGAATTGGAGTGATTTTATGGGGATAACCCATCATATAAATAGTATTAGGATAACCTCTAGGACAAATATATAAATCCAAAGCGCCATTTTTTGAATAATGTTTTTTTATTTCACATTTTCATTATTAAATCAATGAAAGCAATTTTGAACCCATATTAAAAAAACATTTAGATATAGAAAATACACATGGGATTAAAAATATATTTTTGTAATGAATATAGATAGAAAAAATGGGAAATATGTTATTTTGTTTGAGTAAATCATATTATCCTGTAAAATGGAAAAATTACAGACAATAGTTATATTGTTAGTAAAAACCATTGACATTGTATACATTTAAATAAAATCTTTTTTTTTCTTTTTTTCCAAAAAAATCCTTAAATTAATTAAATTTTTAGAACATTTCAAAAAAAGAGAAATTGACATTGAATGTAATTTAAAATTAATTTTTGTATATATAAAATCATATGTGAATTAATTTTATGAATACAGACATGGAAGAAAATGTTTTAAAATATAAAATATGAAAACATTTTAAACAAGGTATTATGTTAGTGTTTCCATTACCATGAGTCCAAGAAAATAGTTATGATCCTTATATGCCACAATAATAAAAATATTATTATTATATAAATTCATAAATACAATTATCATGCTAAATATTCCTTCTAATTTATTTATTACTATGTTATATTTAGTTATATAATCAATTAACTTCATGACAACATTTTGATAATAGGCGACTCATATATCCAATATGACTTCATGAATTTTTCTATTGTAAAATAGATAATTATTAAATCTTGTATAAATAAATTATCTATATATAATTATAGGTTTAAAACATAAATTATACTTCTAAAATAAACAATGAATGATGGTTTTGAAAAATGAACAATGTTATAACCATGGAGAAGGTAGGTTGTATGTACCCATGTTTAACGTTTTCAATTATCAATGAACATCCCGGAAATTTGTTATGTATTATTTTATCTATAAAAATGTTTAAAAAGTACTAAATATTATATTTTCACTTTAAATAATATAACATATATATCATCAATGTGATGTGTTGATGAAAAATGAATCACACAGCTTTGTTGAAGTGGTTGTCCACACATACACATAAATGAAAACATCATTCATAATACGATATATTTTTAATAATGTTGATGAAATATTATGTTTAAAATGTGTTAATTATGTCATTAATATAATTTATATTAATTAAATAAATAATTATGGCCAACCATCATTAGTAGTTATGGAAAACTAATTACATCATTTCATGAGGTGGTAGTTTATGAGACATATAATGGATAATTCCATTTATCATATAATGGAAGATGATATGGAATATATTATTTTAAATTATCTTGATAACATCTATGTTCATGGATGATATTTTTTTCTACTATTTTATCCTACATTAAGCATATTTTGTTGAGTGCCCACGGGGAATGGGTGAGTTAGTGAGCAGCAGTGGCATCCTGACCCCGATGTTCCAGGTTCGAGTCCTCGCAAGGGAACATGCACTATATTCCATTATCAGCTCACATGGGCCCCTCTACCCATGTGGAACTAAACCGAACTCTTTGGTGCTGTTACAACTGGGCATGTGGATGGGTGAGTACCTAAAGGAGCTCGATGGTGGGTGACAATGAAAATATACAGTATAACCCCTTGAGCCTAAAAAACAATGTACATTTAGATGGAGAATCCTTGAGACCTCGACATTCAATTTGTCAATGGAGAAAACTCATGTTTTTGGGTTTGGCTTTAATTCCATCAATGGAATCTTACAACCATTATTGGGAATAATATATTAAAATGAACGACCCTCTTTGATGGATATGGTAAAAGACTCAGATTCTCAAACCTCAGTTTTTGGATTAATGTTCTCTCCTTTTTAGAGGTTTTATCTGGTTCCTGGAATCCAGTCAAATATGACTCATCCAGATCCTCAAATTTCACAAGACTTGAGAATGGTGGGTTCTCTATTGAGGCAGATGTGGAGGCACTCAAACAAACGATCAATATAGGTATGTTCTGGATCCTGGGTCATGTCATTTTTGGAAAGTGTGATAGACCATGGTATTTTTATGATAATAGGAATAGGGCTTCTCATTGCTATGGGAATCATTAGTATAGGATAATTACCATTGGTAAATATGTTTTTTCCTATCATTTTTTCGTCCAAGGATGCGACGAACATTTCCTTGAGTTTTGGAAACCTACATATCAATCCTGGGATTTGTAGAAATTTTTATTGGAACATCAATTTCAATCCTTATTACATGATGTAGTCTTTTGAAAAAATATGGGAAAGGATGCATAGATTAAATTGGATGTAATTGAATATAAATATCCTTATGTATCTTGATTTATGTATTGGAATCCCAATTTTAATGTATTAGAGATCTTTTTAGTGGTAACTTGTTTTCTTTGCAAAATTTTTCGTATATATAAATCTAAAAGTCAAGCGACCTTCCCACATTTCCTTCCAAGACAATGGTAACATGTACAAAATAAAATTATAATATTAAAATGTCCCTCTCTTTTGTGATATGTGTAATATAGTGGGTCAGTCAGTTTATAATAGTAGGATTCTTAAAAAGAGGGTCAATAGTGTCCCCAAGGAATTGTATTGGAATGAATCTAATAAGAATAAAATGAACAAAAACAAGATTTTTGAGAAAAAAGGGGCTCCTAAGAATATGGCAGTACATCCCTATGGATTAATCATGGCATATCTCTTAAGGTTCCTTTGATACCTGGACCTTAACCTGCCTTATCCCAGAAACAATATTGAGAAGATCTAGTCAAGGAAGAAGAAAAAAAAGACTACCATGATGACACTTAAGAAGGGCATGTGGGGAATTACATCATAAGCTATGACATCAAGGTAGATCTGGTCCAACATATTATAATTTAATCTAAAATATACTAACTAGTTTTCACACATCTATATGATTTGGAAGAAAACTCTATAATATTGGAATTGACTAATGATATAAGGAATGTGTTTTGGTTCCTGTAGGATTCACAACATGGACTTCATTCTCAGGTGGATCTTTCTTAGGTTGAGCTACACTGTCAAGCAGAACATAAAGTTTCTATCAGAGAAGATATGCGTCCTTAGGAAGAGCCTAGTTAGCGTGATATACACTCTCAGGATTTTGCTGTTTTTGAAGGACTTGTGGCCTATGTTGTCACAACCAGTTTGGACTCTGGAACACAACATGATCAGGTAGTTTGTAAATATCGACAAATAGGTTTTGTCCCATTGGTTGATAAGGGGGTGGATATTCCTCCCTTGACCAGGCCTTCAGAAATTGAATGCATGAATCTTACATATGGTCTAAAAATATCATAATGCCACGACACTAAAACTAATATATTTTTAATCGATTTCAACATGGCTCTTCCTGTCACAGACATCAAACTGCTGAAAAACCTTCACCATGATTTCACTGAGTGTGATGCCATGGAGTCGAGTCCTTTGCCGAAGAATAGAGTTCAGATTACACAATTAGATAACAAAAATTGGATAACGGACTTCATTGCCAATGTTTCTAATGTGGTGGTTAGTCTTTTAAAGGAGTTTGACCTGGCTATAAATGCAAATGAAACAGATTCCTCCCATAATGATAATAACGATGCATGTAAGGTGGGAACTGGATATGGATTGGATGATGCCAAAGACAATAGTGATCTTATTCAATGTATTCTAGCTCATAAAATGAAGGCTCGTATTCCTCAAAAGTCTTCTAAAAAAATTTATGAAGGAAAATTAAGATGTATCAAATTCAAAATATGAATTTAAATGAAGAAAGTTGGCCAATTAGAATTACTTCTGATATTTTATTTTGGTTCGGTTGTGGCTGGGCTTGCAAAGTAAGGTACTGATGGCATGAATATTCAGTGTCTGACGAGATTATTGATGATCTCATGTCCTTTATTCATTGGGAGCTATAAGTATTTGATTTTCAGAATTATCTAATATTGTTACCTTTTTTTAATAATAATATTCTTGATCATTTGGGAAAGGACCCTCTTAAAAAAAATAATATTTCCTCGAGTCTGAAAAAGGAATAAAATGAATACACTTTGTTAAAAAAGATACCTCTTCACCATAAAAACTCCTTTAATTTACACCTTAAGACGTATTAAGTAAATATTAAGAAAAAATAAGAACTATAGAACATAAGGTTGGATTTTTAAGAGATGTTTTTGTCTTATAAATATATATTTCTAAAAAGATTTATGGAAGAGAGGAGAAGTGGTTTTCATTTATATGTCAAGGGGAGTTGAATTCATTTTATTTCATAAGTATTAAATTAATATAAATGAATATTAAAATTAATATTTTTCAATATTGATATAGTAATGATATATGATAAATATGAATATATATCCAATAACAAAGTAAATTTTGAAAAACATTATTTTATTTGTTAATACTTATCTTTTTTGTTTTAACCCCACGTTATCCATTTTAACAACTATTGTGATATAAATTTTTTATTAGGTGTCAAGTAATTTACTATATAATAATAAATAACATATAACGGGACCACAATAGATATTTTAATCCATATCACAATTTAATGGATGAATATAGTATTTTTAATTTTTTTAAATGATTTTTATAATATAATGTCAGTAATTTCATTTTTTGGAAGTACATGAATTTTTATAATATAATACATTTTAATCACATGTAAAATGGTTCCAAAATGAAATTAATTATAATAAAAATAATATATAGACTTCATTTAATCAACATATAAAATTTATAAAGGAATATATATTATTATAAACCTTATCTTTTTGTTTAACCGCTTGACTATCAAATTTAAACCAATATCTCACTAATGACGTCTTCAATATTAATGGATTATAATTTTACATAGAAGGTGAAAATTGGATTATATATTTCCAAGGTATTAAATTCTAGAAAAATTATATTCGTAAACTTCCTCATCAAATATTTCATTATTAATTTATTTAAGAAAATATTATTTATCATAAAACATCAATAACGTCACTTTTGACAATATTCATTTATTTTGAATATGAAAATAACATAGTACAAATTTAGTTAAAATACAATCCAATGCAATCTCAATAATATATTATTTTGATCTGCTAAATTATTGGCACACTAAAACTTCACCTAACAATAGTACTTTTAGAGTTTATAATATTACTTACTTTATTTGTTTGTTGAATACACAAGAATTATGTCTGCATTTTGTAATTTTTTTTGCTAATTATTTGAAAACTAAAGAGTAAAAATAAATTATCATGATAAAAAAAATTATTTATATTTAAAATTAATATTTATAAAATATTATAATGTGTTTTTAGTACTTTTTTATACATATTACAAATAAGAGAGTAGAATTTTTTACATTATATTGGCGTGAAATAATATAATTTCATTAATCAATGAAAAGTGGATAGGAATTTACTAATTTTAAAATTATGGATAATAATGTTCTAGAAGAACTTATCCAATAACATATAAAAAATTTTTAGTTTCTTTTTTGGCCTTATCACATTAGTTTAAACCTTATGTGCTTGATTTCCCTTTAAGAGGTGAAAAATATTTACTAAGGTTATTATCCACAATGGGAAAAAGAAAAGAGATCAATTTTCCCAATATGGATCTCATACTTATAAAATAAGGAATCCATTTTTATGAATTATATTCTAATAATACTTATAAATCAATTTTATTATAAAAGTTTTAACCATAATTAAAATAATTTTTTAGGAAAAATAATATTTATGCACAAAAATGAACTTATACAAAAATAAAGAATGATTATAAATAAAATGAATCAAATTGAGTTATATGTAATTTAATAATACATTTGTTACATTAATTTAAAATTATATTCATAATTTGGTTTTTTGGTGAAAATAAATGACACTTAAAAAATTGGTATTTTCACTATTATCTAAAAAAGCTATCATTTTAGAAAAATAAAAAAACCTTTAGAATAAAATAAATTTTATATTCTAATTTTTTAAACGGTTCCATATAAAAATTATATCATTTATAAAAATTAAATAATGTAGTATCAATATTCTCTCACAAAAATTCATAAAACCCATTTAAAAAACATAATTTTTAAGCTTAAAAAACTTTACTAAAACATTGATATTTTATATGCCAAAAAATTAAAAATAAAATTTATTTAGTGCGACATATATATATATATCATAATAATGTTAACCCTATCCATTACCAAAAATTTAATGGTTAGTTTATAACAGTCACATATAAAAATGGATATATCATGGTTCATTTATGTAAGATGTAGTTTGTTAAATACTCTATAGAATTTGGTATTATTTTAAAATATATATGTGTTAAAATAAACTACTGGATATCAAATCAAAATCTAAGAAAAAAATATTTATTCTCCAGTTAGTAATGAGTAGTACCAAAATGAAACTATTATGTAAAATACCCATTCCCTATCTCACTTTGTGTCATCCTCCATTAATGTAAATAATGTATAATAGTATAATAATAGGATAAAGAATAAATAGGTTCTCTATAACTACATTCTCACTGGTTTTACATTCTCAGAACCTTATAACAAATTTCTTTTCGACCCATCACTTTTTACCAAATGATGGCCAGGTCACAACCCTTCCTACACCTAATATCGCAAGGCCCAACATCTCATGCTGGAATCAAGGAAAATACACAAATCACATCATCAAATCTTTACCACAAGTAATACACATCAATATTATTAGAACAAGATATATATTGTATCATGAACAATAATCTCATCATTTTATTACATCTTTATACCATTCATAACCCCAACATACCACAATTATTGTAACATCCCCAATAAATAAAGAATAAGCCATTTTAATATTTATTAATATTTAAGATTTAAATATTAATTTTATTTTAAATTTGTTTATATGTTTGATAGTTTACCCGATATGAAACAATGGACGTCTTTGTAATCTTACGTTGCACAAAACAGTGGGTCATACTGAAAAATAAGAATATTATATTATTTTAAATGGTAGGGAACACCTAGCTGTTGTAATGGTGGGAATGGAAATAACTTACTACAATATGAATATACAAGTTTGCTAATTTTATTTACATTTATCTAATAAATTTTAGAGTCTTAAAATAAGAAAAAAATATGATTTTAAGCATAAATACTCTAATATTCATTAAAAGGATTATTTACGACCTTTTGAAGGAGAACCCTCATTAAATATTGTTTTGTTCAATATTATATGCTCTATTTGAAAAAATAAAATAATTATTTATAATCAGGACATCAAAATTTACATTGGGATAATTTTTGGAATTTTTCCGATAAAATGTATTTTTAATGAATAGTGAAAATACTGTATTTTTATTCAAAACTATATTTTAATATAATTTACTTATCAGGTTAGATTATATTTTTTTAATTACTTTAAAAGTGTAATTATATTATGTTTTTACTATTTGATTTAAATTTGGTCATTTTAAGTAATATCACTTTGAAATAGTACATAAATAATTGTCAATATTTTGATAGGTATTATTTTTTTTAAAACACAAATTCTGTTATGACAACAATAATTAATTTTAATTTAATTTATGCTAATTATATGATTTGAATTTTGAAAAATATATTCCCTATTTTGAATTAGGATTTACATGTTATTTAAATAGGTTACTGTTATTTTACGGCATAATTAGTATTACTTCAGAAAATATTTTATTTACTATGGTTAAAGGGTAAATATGGTAATAAACGGTAACAAATAATATTATAAAAATATAAAATTACACTAACATGTGTCATAATCCTATTGGTTTAAACATTTACTACCATGGGAATCCTTGGGATTATTTTTGAGACCCCATGGAGGCCCCTAGGAGTGAAAATGACACTATATATTAGTAAATTTAATGTAAAGGAAAATAGGACTTAAACATAAATATTTTAGTAAATAAATTTTTATAGGGGGTTATATAAGTTAGGTCTTTGACTATAAATATTCCATTAAAATATAAATAGATATTTTACATCATGATATTTTTTGTATAATTTTCAATGGTCAAATAAATAAAATTATTTATGACACAATAATGATGAAATATTTACCTTATTAATGAATGATTCAAATAAATCTGATTATAGTGATTACAAAAATAACCAAAACCAGTCCATTTATTATTGGATGATTTTATTTAGAATATAAGTCATCATATATTATACTTTAATAAGATTTGGACCTTTATATACCAAAAATATTTATATAATAAAATAATATTTTTAAACAATCCAAAAGATCTCATCCTCCCCCTTATAGAAATCCCTCACTTCTAACCCATTACACACACTTTAAAGACCCTTTAAACATCCAAAATATGAAGAATTAATATCCCTACATACCAATACTCCTCCTATGAATCCTTCCCTTATGTAAAAGGTAATTAAAATAAACCATTTGGTTCAAACCAAATAGAGATACCCGATTTAATGGTTGCATCTTTTCTAAAGTTATTTTGTTTTATTTTCCTTCTCCAACCATCTAAACATTTTTTATTCCTTTATTTTATAGAAGGACCAGTATCCTAAATATAATATGTTGTAGTTATTATATGTATTCTAACTACACTTACACACACCTCCATCTAATGGGTAAAGAACATATTGTATCTGTGTACGAAAAACTAACGCCTTACGAAATGATGATTATTAAATATTCTCCAACTACCTCTTACTGTGGACATTAATATGGAAATTTATTTTATTTGATATATATTATATTTATATTGTTTCTATGATTCTTTATTTTTTATTTATATAATACCATTATGGTTTTCCATAATAGGTAAATACGATAATTTAATTTGAGGAAGTGCGGACTACCCCCCCTGAATGTGATATGACTCATTCATGACATACATGGGACATGTAAAGGATTAATTTAATCAAATTATAAATGATATTAAACTGGAATAATAATATACCTATGTATCATTATGTTTTTATTCCATTAAATGTGAAATAGAAATGAAATTAGCGTTCAAGAGTACATACCACTTACCATCACCATGAACGGTGCCTTTCATTTTTTATTTCCAAATGTTATGTACTATTAAAAATACATATATATAATGGATATATATGAAATATATAATATCTAAATCAGGAATATAATTTTGGAGACAATGCAATTTCGTCCACATGGACATTTTATAGTTATAACAAGTTTATTTTTCACATAAGTTCTGAACAACGACAAAATGTATGATATGAACTCGAATATTTAACTGATTTTTATAGAATTATAATAATCAATATAAAAGAATAATAAACATGAAAACGTTCTTAATTAGGAATAAATTAACTTTTTATTATTTTTTAGGAGATTAAAAAATGATCGAGGCATGTCAGACACGAGGTAAGAGACTTTGTCTCAATCTCCTTACATTGAGGAATATTTTGATTTATACATTTCATTAATTTAAATGGTGTATAAAAGCATTCTTATTATCATTTAACTTCTAGAAGAATATTTTTCGATGAGGCATTTTACTAAACCCCCAAAAAAATGTTTCTTTTAACGTACGTGATGATAATGACCTTTCCGCCGTCGTGAGTATTATTTGATCTTTGGATACCATAACAAGATATAATATTTTTAAAAGGAAAATAAACACCATATAATATTTTACGTATTATGGTATTGAAAATGGTTTGGATAATGGATTGGTTATGTAAATTTATTTAAATGATGTAAAAATATTATCATTCATTTATTTTTGTTTTATGTGTTATGAATATGTTATGGTTATTGGGAATTTTTATTTATATGGGTGGTTATATAAGAATCCTAAGGTGGGTGAGACAGAGATAGCTCTCTAATGCCATGGGTAACATGAAAAATGAAAATGAGAATGTGTCTCCAAATAGATTTTGGGAATATTTTGTAATGGGTATTCCAAATGTAACTCCCTACGTATCGGTGAAAGCTATAATGTAAATATGTTATATATGCCACAATATACCTTTTTGATTTATGATTTTTATATATATATCTTATATATTATGATTTCATGAAGTATGTTAAAGAGATTTTGTTATGTATGTATTGATGATATGATTTTTTTCTTTCATTGTTTTATAACCCTTACTGAGCCTTTTATGCTCATCCCATGTTTTTAAATGTATTTCACATGACTAAAAGATGAATAGTGTAAAAATGGTATCAAGGAAAGTCATGCTTTCTAAAACATGGAACTAGACAAGAATCTTTTTTCAAGAGTTTTTATTTTACGGATAAAATGGAAACTGAGTATAATTGGATACTTTGTATCTTTTGAGATGTAATGTTATAGTAATGACCTAATTCTCAAAAACTATAAACTTGAAAATATTCTCAATGTGAATTATTCATTTAATTCAGTATTACGTATTATTTCAGGTATGGGTCCTTATAGTTGGCATCATTGGATAGTTTAGACATGTTTAGGAGTTTATATGTTGTTAAATTAATATCCATAAATTATTTACTGTTTATGTTATGATTGAAGTGATATAGCATTTATAAATAACCCAGTTGCATAGCTTAAGACATTTTATTGTTTAGAATGGGTTTTCACAGAGGAAACATGGCGACAATGATGGGATGACATCAAGAGGGAGAAAACCATCCAAATTATTAACCTATGATGGTCAGAATCAAAACTGAATAGTTTTTTGTAGTGATGTAACAGTTTTCACAAGCGATAAATTGTGGTGGTATCCATGCATGAGTTCAGCCAGAACAACCACAAAAAAAACATGTCAGTAGTGGAGTGTTTCAAAATGTAGCATCCCCCATCATTTAGAGGATCATTCGACCCTATACAAGATGATGGGTAGATGAAAGAAATAGAGAATATTTTTTTATGTCATGTGGTGTTCAAAACATCCAAAGGTTACTCTTGATGTTTACTATTTTGAAGGTGAAGTTGATTAGTAATGGTTAATGGTGAAAATTATTTGTGATTATGAGGATATTGATGCTCTTGATTTGGATGAATTCAAAGTTATGTTTCTTGAGACATATTTTCCTAAGGTGGCTCATCTTAGGATGGAAATATAATACTGGGAATTTATGAAGGACAATGAAATAGTGGCTGCTTATTAAGAAAAATTCACTCGACTAGCATGGTATACTCCATATTTCATATTAGATCTTGATAGTAGAATCGTCTGTTTTTTACTAAGGAATAATGGAAAATAATCGAAGGGATTTAGATTCTCATGTGTTCAAAATTTATGAAAAACTTGTTCGCTATGTGGATAAGGTGGAATGGGAATTTTTAGATGATCATATCTTGATTAACAAACAACAGAATAAGAGTTTGAGGTGGAAGATGAAGGGGAAGAACTCTTCAAAAAATTATGATGGTATGAAAATAAATTTTTCAGCTTTTGAAAATTATGGTAAAAAGCATTCTAGGGAATGTCTTTTAAATTCAGGTAAGTTCTACTGATGTCGTAAAATTGGACATCAGGCTCGTAATTGCACTAAAAAAGATTAGGGTAATGGTTCGAAAAAATCTGATTTACAGTCAACAAAATATTTTATGTGAAACAAAATGATTCATTATATAAATGGGTGTCTAGTGAAGAAATAAATAGAGGGAAAGTAGCCAAACTACAAGTATAAAAGGGTGGTGAAATCCATTGAAAATACTTCAGAAGAGGTTGGGCTATCAAATTATGTAGAATCAGCTACATTGTTTGTTTCTTCTGATTATGACAATGTGTTGATTGATTCAGGGTCTACACACTATTTAATTTCAGATAAGTTTTCTAGTAAATTGGTAATTCCATCTGAAGATATGAATCCTGGACTTTTGGTTAAAACAACTGGAGGAAATGTGGAGACAAAAATATATTATATGTACTTTGTTGTCCTTGTACGTAGAAATAATCTACATAAAAATCATATTTTTCCCCCTAGTAAGGTTTGATAATATTTTTTTATAGATTAGTATTTTATTTATCATTCTATGATTGACTGCAAAGATAAAGTGGTCTCTTTTCAGAATGATTTTTAGATTTTTTACACGAATTAACACATACTTTTGATAATATATCTGGAAGTAGAGAAATGAGTAAAATATCAAAATGAATATTACCATGCAGATTTTGTTGAAACCCTAGGATATATTTAGATTAATTATGTGTTTGTTGTAAATGAGTACTATGATGTTTTTCTTGATGAGTTTCCTTGTATTATACTTTATCGCGATGTTGAATTTAATTTTGACTTTGTTTCTGATGCTTTGACAATTTCAAAACCCCCTTATAGAATGGATCAAATTGAACTTTTAGAGTTAGTGAAGTAATAACGGAGTTATTAGATAATGGTTTCATTCAACCTAGCACACCACCATGGGGTTCCCTTGCCTTTTTTGTTAAAAAAATATGGTTAAATGAGGCATTTCATTGAATATATATCATTGAATAACACCACTATTAAGAACAAGTATCCTTTGCCTCATATCGATGATTTGTTTTATCAGCTCAAGGGAGCTCAGTATTTTTCAAAGATTAATTTGAGGCCGGGGTACCATAAGTTGAAAGTAAATGAATAAAAAATTCCAAATACGGTGTTTCGTACTAGATATAGCCATTATGAATTTTTAGTTATTCCTTTTGGGTTAACCAATTCACCTTCTGTATTCCTGGATCTTATGAATATAATTTTCCATTAGTTCTTGGATAAGTTTGCAGTTGTGTTCATTGATGATATTTTTGTTTATTCCAAAAATAAAAAGGACAACGAAATTCATTTAAGGGTTTTCCTGAAAAATCTAAATGAGGAGAAACTATATGAAAAATTTAGAAAGTTTGATTTTTTGTTACAAAAAATTTCTTGCCTTGGACACATTGTTTAATAAAATGGCATAACTATTGATCCTTCTAAAACTAAAGTTGTTGAAGAACGGTCAGGACCCACAAATATAACTGAGTTTCATAGTTTTCTTTGTTTTTCAGGTTCTTACTTGAGGATTGTTGAAACATTTTCATGGTTATCTATCCCAATGACTATGTTAACTCGAAAATTTTTTATGTTCATTTAGAATAGTGAATGTGATGATTGTTTCTAGGAATTGAATATAATATTGGTGAATGCTCCAGTTTTGGCAATGCCGTCTGGAAATGGTGAGTTTGTTATCTACGAAGATGCTTCATTGAATGAACATATTTGTGTCCTAATACTGAATGATCAGGTAATTGCTAATGATTCACATCAGTTGAAACCTCATGAGTTAAATTACCCAACACTTGATATAGAATTAACAGCTTTTGTTATTGCTTTAAAAATATGGAGGCATCATTTGAATATTGTAAAATGTGAAATATATACAGTCCACAATGGTTTTATGTATATATTCACTTCGAATGATTTAAAAATTAAATAGAATAGATTCTTGGAATTAATCAAGGAACATTATTTGACAATTCATTACCATCCATGAAAGTAAAATTTTGTCGCTTATGATTTGAGTCCAAAAAGTAATGATACCTCAACTGTATAACATTTGGAATGAGATCCATTGGTTTTTTGATATGGTGAACATAGGAATATGAATTTTATGGTTCATGAAATTAATATTTTTGGTTTCAGGTGATAGTGAAATAATCTCTATCAGAAAAAATTAAGAAAGCACAGAAGGAAGAAAGTGAGTTTCCAAAAAAGGTAGAGATGGTTTAGAAGGGTAAGATAACTAATTTTAACATTGAAAATTATTATATTTTGAGCATTGGGAATAGATTATGTGTGCCTTCTGATTCATAGTTTAAGAAATGGTTTTTATTTAAATCTCATAGTTCTCAGTTTTCAGTTCATCTTGGTATTACTAAGATGTAAAGAGATCTTCGAGAGTATTAATGGTGGGATGGAAATACAAGAGAAATTATTTATTTTACTATGAATTTCATGAAATTTAAATAGGTTAATGTAAAGAGGTAGGTACTAAAAGTGATGATTCATTCCTTACCAGTGCTAGAGTTGAAATGGGAAAATATATCCATGGACATTGTTGTGGGATTACCAAAGGCATCTCGAGGTAACAATGCAATCTGGGTAATTAGTTGATTGATTGACTAAATATTCTCATTTCTTTCCACTTCAAGATAAATTTTATATGGATCATGTTTCTTTGTTATATAGTAATGAGAAAGGTAGGTTTCATAGTGTTATCATCTACATTTTATCTGATCATGATCCCAGGATTACTTCTAACTTTTTGAAAGGATTTCATAAGTCCTTTGGTACTGAATTAAATTTTAGTACAACGTTTCATCATCTATCAGATGGGTTTCTAGAACAACAAATTCAGACCTTGGTGGATATGTTACATGCTTTCTCGATGGATTACCACGGATGTTTAGACTAATATCATTCTTTGGTTTAATTTTATTATAATAATAGTTTTTATTCTAGTAAACATATGGCTCCATTTTAGGCATTATATGGGAAGTGGTGTCGGACTCCAGCTTTTTGGGATGAATTAGATGAAAGGTATGTTATGGGACTAGAATTGGTAAAAGTGATGGCAGATAATGTTCAGTTGATTCAGAATCACATGTGAATAGCTCGGAGTTGAAAAAAAATGCAGATAACAGGAGGGAGGAACTTTCTTTTAAGGTAGGTGATCATTTCTTTTAAATGTTTCTCCATGGAAAAGTGTGATTTATTATAGTAAGAAGGGAAAGTTGAGTCTGAGGTTCATTGGACCGTATGAAATGCAGGAGAAAGTTGGATCAGTTGCCTGTAGAGTGGCGTTACCTTCATGTTTATCCCATGTACCAAATGTTTTTCATGTTTAAATGTTGAGAAAGTATATGGAAGATCCATTTCATGTTTTGAACCTAGAGGTAGTTCAGTTGGAAGAGAATATCTCTTATGAGGAACAACCAGTCCAGATTCTTGACCAATGAGAGAAAGTGTTGTGAAATAAGGTAATTATTTAGGTAAAGGATTTTTAGAAAAACCATATCATTGAAGAGGAAACATGAGAATTTGAAAATTCTATTAGATATTAATACACCCATATATTTGATAAGTGAATAAAATTGCGAGTACAAAATTCTAAAAAGGGGGGAAGGATGTAACATCCATGGTAAATAAAGAATAATATATTTTCATATTTATTAATATTTTTGATTTAAATATTAAATTCATTTTAAAAGGAATTCTATGTTCTATAGCATACTCGATATGCAATTGTAGGGTTGTTTGAAATCTTACGTTGCACACAATGTTGTGTCATACTGAAAAATAATAATATAATATAATTTTAAATAGTAGATAACACCTATTCGTTGTATTGGAGAGAATGGAAAGACATAACTAAAATATAAATATACATGTTCGTTAAATTTTTTTACATTTATCCAATAAATTTTAGAGGATAAAAATAAGAAATAATTTTATTTTAAGCATAGATACTCTAATATTCATTAAAAGGTCGATTTACTGCCTTTGGATGGAGGAACCTCTTTAAATCTAGTTTTGGCCACTTTTATATATTATATTTGACAAAATATAATTCTTCAACATAATTGGGACATCATAATTTACTTTTGAAAAATTTTAGGTATTTTTTTGATAAAAATCATTTTTTAATGAATAGTGATAATACTGTATTTTAATTAAAACCCGCATTTTAATCTAATTTATTTATAAGGATAGATTATCTTTTTAATTGGGTTTAATTTTTAATAATATTATGTTGTTACAGTTTAATTAAATATTGGTCAGTTAAAGTAATTTCACTTTGAAATTGGATATAAATAGTTCCCAATGTTTTGATTGTTATAATCATCATCATGTAGATTTTTTATTATCGAAAGAGAAAAAGCACTCAAAACACCACAACGCAGCCCCTGACCTCTTACCTTCGAATCCGAGAGCTAAGGGGGTCTAAAATAGTGAATACCAAGGGCATCCCCTCTAATCAAGTTGCCCCCTCAGGTTTCAAGCTAGAAAGAGTGTAAAAATAAATCCTCTGGGCCTGAGATGACGTGAGATGCATGGTGTTCAGAGACCTTATTTCCCACTCTCCAAGTGTTACCCACTTTGATGTTGCTGCCGAGTAAGCACTGACTATTCCAGATGACATAGGTGATCGACCAGGAGGACATGGCCTGCTACTGGAGGGACATGTGTAGCAGTGATGAGTCTGTTTCCGCTTCCAAGATGATCAGATTCCTCTGGCCACATATGATGTGCCCATAGAAAAACGTGAGGGCCTCAGCCTGTATGGATGATCCATGACCCAGATTAACCATAAAAGGCTAGGTACACGGACCAACTATTGTCGCTAACAACACTGCCTCCTCATAAAATACCTTGAACACATGAGCCATCAGTGTTCAATTTTAACCCTCTAGCTGGAGGGTTCCAACGGACCCAGTTACCCCTATCTTCACGGGTCGTGGGCGGCTCTAATGCCCTTGCATGAAACCGTATGAGGGACTATTCCTCCCTCTAGTTACGAACCACCCTATCTAGGTCAATTAAGTGATTTTTCGTTAAGACAATGATCTCACAAGGTGACGTGTCAGTACACTCATGTCTCACAATGTTCCTTGCCATCCAGAGACACCTACAACCCGCATACAACACCACTGTGTGCACTAATTTTTTAGGACCGCTTTTTCCAGCACCTTGATACCAACCATCCAGAAAGGAGAGACCGTCCCTGCTAAGGTTTATGATCACATTAGGATGCTGAAACTGGTCCAAATCTCCTACGCCCATTCACTTTCAAAAAATAGGTGGTTCGCGCTTTCTTCATTGTGAGATTTGTAACACACGCATCTTGAATCCATGCTAAACCCACACCTATTGATGTTCTCATCGGCCAGGATTTATTTGTTCTGAATCCACCAAGTAAGAAAATTAAGTTTGGTTTGAATATCATTAATCCATAGAGCCTCATCCCAAGTGGCCTCATAGGCTTGAACATGATTTATGGAAACCCGCCGGAAGTCTTTTATTGTGAAGGAACCCGAGGAGGATGGAGTGAAGACACATGTATCTGGGTCGGATGTCAGATCGATGAGGTTTAAAACCTCGCGTTGCTCCCTTGTCAGAACCTCCTTAGAGAAGGTTGGAAAGTAACACGCCTCTCTAAAGCTGATGTTGGTTGGAGGACACCCAAGAAAACTGATGTTGGAACCACACCAGTTTTGTTGCCAAAAGGATAAATCACCTCTCCCAATACGCCAACAGAGATGCGGATGAAGGGTAGAAAGAAGAGGTCCAATCACCGAGTAAATGGATGATGCATATCCCTCTACTGGAGCCTGGTCCCCTTAGGAATAGGTGCGGACGATCTTCCCTGATAAAGTATGTTGTTCGAGGATTCCACATGCCAGTATTTCATGCTTGTAGTTGACATTGTCTTCCTTGCTATGAAGGTTAATACCTCCTTCACAGACCGGCCTATCCATCTTGCTCCATGGGGACCAGTGCTTCGTCCCTATGGTGAGGGGGTCCCATATGAATCTAGCGAGGATTTTATCAATGCTTTTAATAACTCCTTTTGGGAACGTGATTAATGAAAGACCATGCACTAGAGTCACTCGGAGTACGTTGTTAACCAAAACAATCTGTCCCCTAAAGGACATGAAAATGTTATTCCAATTCAGCACCTGGTCTGTAATCTTGGCGAGGATGTGGTCAACCTACCAATCCAAATCCTGAACCTCGAATTGGGGGCACCCAGGTACTCCATGGGGAGAGTAACTCTCTTCATTTCCAATTCTATGCTCATAGAAGTAGCTCACATGGAGGTGAACATGTTCGAAATATATATGTTTCTCTTGGTTTTGTTGATGACCTACCCACTCCAATGACTATAATCCTCCAACAACAATTTCAGCCCAGCAAGAGATCTTCATGTGGCATTTGAAAAAATGATGGAATTTTCCGAAAACATGAGTTGAGACACTGCGGGGAGCATCCATTTTTTGTGGTATAGAATAATCTCTCCAGTAGTAATGATCTGGTGAATGAGGCGGCTAGGCACATCCTGGACTAAAATGAACAGGCTCAGGGAAATCAGATCACCCTACCACAACCCGTGAGCAGCCTTGAAGAAGTCGTGTGATTTTTCCATGAAGGTAACAGAAAACTAGGAGGATCTAATACAACAGAAGAGGATATCAATATTTCCAGGAGAAAATCCCATACTTGCAAGAACTGTGTTGATGAAACTCCACTCTACCCAATCATTTTCCTTGTTCATGTCGAGTTTGATAGCTATATTATACACAAGGGTTTTGAAGTTAAGATCACATAGTATCTTTTGAGCAAGGGCGATGGATTATTGAATGGAGCATCCCCTAAAAAAATTGTGTTATTCCAAAGACACCCACTGAGTTATGTGAATAGCCATCCTGGAGTTAATAATGGTCGCCATAATATTATAGGCTATGTGGAACATGCTTATGGATCTGTAATGCATGATAGAGTATGGGTTCTTATATTTGGGAAGAAGAACCAGAGTTGTGGTAATGGTGACCTGAGGTATGCTCTCGCCTCGAAAGAAGTCTTGCACTACCACCACTAAGTCCTCCATTACTATTTCCCAAGAGGATCAATAGAAGGAGCTAGGAAAACCATCAGGACCTGCAACACTCTCAGGGTTCAAATTAATCATAGTGTTCTGAATCCCTTCCTCCCCCGGTATAGCTCTTAGGCTTTCATTATCCCTAGATGAGACTGAAGAGGGAATAACAGTGAACAATTTTGTTTCCTCTGTAGGGTATCCATTTGGGATTCGTTCGTAGGGACCAGCATGAAGATCTTCAAAAAAGAACTGGCCAGGCCACCCACCATATTCTGGTCATCAGTGTAGGAGCCATCTTCTTGGAGAATGTTTGGTTTGATAATGAACCTCCTCTCCATGATGCAGAACTTGAAATATACGGTATTTTTATCCCCCCTTTAATCCATTTGATCCCAACCACCTCCCTAGCCAGTCATTCCTGTTTCAAGATCATGTTCGCCTAAATATCTTTTTCCCCACAAGTTCATCGAAATTCCATTCATCCCACTTGGCTTCCAAGATCCTCTCCAGGTCTTCAACTGCCTTAATGATGTTCTCTAACTTATCATACGGTTGGTGGAGATATTCCGACCATGCTTGAAGGTTCAGTTTAAATCACTTTAGTTTATTTTGAAATGCAATCCTTGTGTGCCCTTGGGTTTCCAAATTCTAGGAGTCCCGAACCAGTTCATGGTATCCCGTTTTGATGGACCAAAGCTTACTGAAGTGGAAGAGTTTGTTCCGAGCTTTCATGGAGTCCAAAGATATAAGAAGGGGGGAGTGGTCCAAAATTACATGAACCAGATGGATAACCTTTTATCTGGGGATGATCGAGATGGCATGCATGTTACCGAGGCACCTATCCAGCCAGATCAACGAGCGATGGTTCCCCCGCTGTTTATTACATGAGGTAAACTAGTCTCCCATGCATCCAAGTTCTGAGAGACCCTTACCTTCTATGAAGATATTAAAGTCTAGAATTTCCTTCTGAGGTAACGACCCCTACCCTTTTGTTCTGTCGGAACCACAACAGCATTAAAATCACCCCTACCATCCACACCTCAGAAGCAGGATCGAACCCGTTAAGATCTTCCCAGTGACCCTCTTTGAGAAAATGGTCACTGCACCCAAAGACGTAGGAGAAAAAAATGGAGTGTAGGTCATTGGACACCTTGGTGTTAATGAACTGATCTCCGGCCTGGATCAGGTCCACCTCGTAGCTCCTATGACAGAATATCCAGATATGTTGGTTGACAGGGTCTGTATGCATGAAACCTTGTATCCTGAACATTCTAAATATATCCCTATTCCTTTGGGGTTTCAGTTTGTGCTCGAGATCAACCACAACTGTAGCTTGGTCTTTGGAAATCTCGGATGCCAGGAAATCCGACTTAACCCAGGAACCTACCCCCCCAGGCATTTCAGATGAGGAGTGGTGTCATTTATCAATTAGTGTCCTGGGATTGGCTGCAGAACTCATAGCCTTGTCAAATTGAGAGGAAGTGATCTCTTCTTGATTCCTCGACTTTTATCTAGTTCGTACTCCATATACATTGATAGAGAAAACTACTGGAGAAGGCAGTCTGTTGGGGTAACGCTCACTGGGAGCCCTTCATTTACCTTGGAGGGAAGAAGCACCATATTTATAGGAAATAAATTACCATGGTGAATGGATGAAAGGTTTCAGGGGTAGGTCCAAGGACAGTGGCTGGGGGAAAAGATCTTGAGGAGAGACAAGTGATGTTGGATTGGGGGCAAGAGCCCCTCCAGTGGTACTAGAACCGCTATCAGGGGAGGCTGGACCTACAGGACCTAAGTCCATAGTACCCGAAGAGCTAGGGACCAGAGAATGAACCACCATTTTCTTGATAACCCTAATGGATTGGAATATAAGAGAGGAAAGATGCATGAAAGGTGATATTTGGAGATTTGAAAAGGATCTTGTAGCACCGAGGGTTAAGCCCCGTAGGACCATTGGAACATCCACCAAAGGGGAGCCTAGGTATACCATAAGATCTGTCATAGGAGTGGGATCCAAAGGAGCTGCACGAGAGACCAGACCCAGCGCAGAGGCCGCTCCAGGTAGCCAAGATCTAGATGGCCGAGACCGGTCCCCCTTCGGCACTGGAGACCGAATTCCCCAACCCTTGTGCCTGCGATGACAATCATTCATAGAGTGACCCCGAATGAGGCAGTGATGGCAGTAAATGAGGAAAACCATGTAGAGGATATCTTGGATCCAGATGAATGAGTATTCCACTTTGAGATAGTGTTTCTCAGGCACCGGCCAAGATAGATCTAATTCCACGCATAGCTGGGCCACCGAGGTGGGGGAGCCGCTTCCTGAAAAAGAATTCGAATAGAGGAAGCCCCCGAGAGAGTCCCCAATAGACCTAAGGAAACCCTCATTCTGGAAGGGCATGAGAACCTAGGGAGATGAATCCAGATAGTAGCAACATGACTTTATTTACCGGTTTGAGCCTCCATTGACCACTGAGATAAACTGAAGATCCAACGGATGAATGAGAGTGGGGCTTACACCAAGCATGAAGGAAGGCCACCTTAGTGGGAAATGCTATTCTAAAAGAATTCCAATGAAGAGATGACACTAGAATATAAGGACCAAGCCCCCAAGAGTGAAAAAAGTGTTTGAAAACATTATGTGGAGGTTTGGAGCCACAAAACTGGGCCACCAATGTCTAGCACAGGCAGGACCGCGCAACCGCAAAGGCCAACTTGGGGAAGTCCAGCGAGACGCGCCAACCCACCCTAGAGACCAAATCTTGCACCGGGACCACAGGGAAGTAGAAGGGAGGATGGGGGAGCCCCAAAGGGCATCCATTGGTTGATTTTTGGAACCCCATGGATCCCCTTGGGTGTGATAATGACACTTTATATTAATTAATTTAAATTAATGACAAAAATGACTTAAAAATATATCTTATAGTAAATCAATTTTAACATTTGGTTATATAAGTTATAACATAAACTATAAATATTAATTTAAAATAAAAATTTATTTCATACATCATTATATTTTTGTTATAAATTTTAGACATCATATAAATAAAATTATTTATGACACATTTAGGATGCATAATTTACATCATTAATAAATGATTTAAATAAATATGATTATAACGACTAAAAAAATATCTGAAAAATATCCAATTATTATTGGATGATTTTATTTCTAAAAGGAGTTATATTTTATTTGACTATAATAAGTTTTGGACCTTTAGAAACTGAAAATCAATATATAATAAAATAATATTTTCGAACATTCCTACAGAGCCCCTCCTATCCCTTATAAAAAGCCCTCACTTCTAAACCATTCCACACGTTTCTCGATCCCCTTGGCTCATCCAACATATGACCAATTAATCTCCCTACATCCTTATCCTTTTATTATAATCATTCCTCTAAGAATAAATAAATTCAATTAATTTTTTTTGGGTCAATCCAAATGGAGATAACCGATTTAATGGCAATGTCTTCTCTTATGTTCTGTTGTTTTATTTTTCTTCTATAAACACCTAAACTCTTTTAATTCCCTTATTTTATAGAATCAATAGTATCCTAAATATACTAGTTTGTTGTTATGGAAAATATTATAATTACACTTACACACACCTCCATCTAATGGGTGATGAACATACTGTTTCTTTGGATGACAAACTAATTCCTCACGAAACGATGATTATTCAATATTATCCTACCACCTCTTATGGTTTTCATTAAGAAGGATTTGTATTTATATATGAAATATAATATATTTATATTATTCTTATGCTTCTGTATTTTTCATTTATAGAATACCTTTTTTGTTTTCCATAGTGGGTAAATACGATAATTTCATTTGAGAAAGTACAGACAACCGCCCCCTCATAGTGACCATAATCGTTTATGCCATTAGGGGAACATATAGAGGATGGAGATAATAAAATTATATATGAAATTATACCAGAATTATAATAAACCTATGTATAATTATGTTTTTATTCTATTAAATATGAAATAGAAATGAAATTATAGTCTATTCGTACGTAAAACTAACCATCTCCATGAACGGTGCATTTCTTTTATTATCTCCAATTTATATGTACTATTATAAAAAAATATATATACTGAATATATAAGATATATATGATAAATAAATCATGAATATAATTATGGAGATAATTTAATTTTTACCTAATGGACAATTTATAATTATAACAAGTGTTGACCTCACCTGTTTTGATAATCTCAATCATGTATTCATATGTATTGAAAATCCCAATTATGTTTTTATTCTCTATGATATTGTGAAGTATCATTGATCTATACTTTAATTCTTTCAAATCTGTGATCAAACCAATAATAATCTTTAAAATAGTCTCTGGAATATGTTAATCCTCTTTTATCTATGTTCATACAAGTTATAAATTAATTCTAAAACAATCAGATGTGTTCTGCATAAAACAGATAAGTAATCTGCCTATAGCTACTGATAAAGAGCAACCGGTAACCAGTCTACCGATAGACTTAGTCTACCGACAGACAGTCACCGATATACTTAACACAGAGCTACCGATGTGCTTATAAATGTAAGCTACCAACTTATAGACAGCTACCGATACAAATATAGAGCTACAGGTGTAAGTATAAATAGCTACTGATGGAATAAGAGTCACTGATGGATGAAGCTACTGACAGACTCACAGCTACCGATACAAGCATGAAGCTACCGATGCATGAAGCTTCCGACGCATGGAGCTACCGACGCGTGCAGCTACCGACGCATGCAGCTACCGACACATGGAGCTACCGATAATTAAAGTCACTGATACAAGCATGTACCAACCGACGCATAAAGCCACCGATAGAGTCAAAGAAACTAATGACATTGAGCTACCGATGATCAAGCTACCGATGTTCAAGCTACCGATGTTCAAGCTACCGATGTTCAAGCTACCGATGCTGATTACCTACCGATCACTCGACTCACTGTTTGAATTTCTTTATTTATCATTATTTAATCTATCTAACAGTCATATCATACATTTTAATGATTTGTCATATATCTGATAAAGGTTGTCGGATGTCAGGAATCCGTACCTCGTACCTGCAGAAAGGAAATCTTTTATGTCCCCTGTTGCACGTGACATAAATACAAGAAGACTCTGCTGAAGAGGTGATACACACAAAAAATAGAGACAATACACACAGAGACAAGGAAGACATGCGATATACTCAAGAAGAGTTCTGTGCATACAAGACGAACCAATCAAGAACACAGAGAAGCTGATATACAATCAAGACTACTCAAGAAGTGTTCTGTGCATACAAACGAATATCGAAGAGCTTCATCGACAACATTTTTCACTCTGTGAACCTGGAGCATACAACACTCTGTTTCTCAAACAGAAACGAGAAGGGGACTTAGACTCACTTCCGATCGAATCCAAAGGAGTCCAAAGCTACACAGAAATCACCAGAACCACTTCTAAACTCTACATATCTTGTTCTGTAATTTATTACTATACTTTTTGAGTAGTGTGTGTTATCTGCTGTATCTAACACATACACTGTCTCCTGTATTCAAACTGAAGGATTTGTAAATCCTTACCAAACTCTTTCATTCTTTCTTTCCCACGAATAACAGTGGTAGAGGTCGTGTGTGACCTGGGCAGCTTGTTGCTGTTGTACTGTTTCCCACGATGAACAGTGGTAGAGGTCTTGGACCTGGACAGTTGTAAACTGTTGAACCCCGATCCAGGGTGTGGATCATTTTTATATAAACTTTTGAGAGGACTAAGTCTCGGCTTGAGACTGAACCTCTTGGTTACATTGTTGTGCCATCTCTTTCAATGTTTTATTCCGCTGCTAATCACTTTAAAACCAATACTGTTTTTAAAGTTACTTTGATAATTAAATTAGCAAGTGTTTATGTTAAGTGTAGATTAGTAATTTAGTTTCAAAAGATAATCACAGACTCCTGTGTTGATTAACTGGGAATTAATCAATCCCTTGAGAATCTAACAGAACCACTACATTAATATAAATTCACTACAGTTTAATTTATTCTTTTATTTGGGGGTCTTTAAGACACTGTTTTTTAAATACAGAAATTTTAATTGGTACTCAATTCACCCCCCTCTTGAGTAAACCACTCCGACCAACCCTTGGTATCAGAGGATTGAAAATACTTTCTAAAAGTACTCTGCTTTTTGAACTGTGATTTTAGTTGTATTTTAAAGTTCTTAAAATTTCTGTTATATCTAAATTTTTATCTCTTTAAAATTTTCTTATCATGGACAATAGACTTGAGGGTGCTGCTACTAACCGGCCACCTTTCTTCAATGGAACTAATTATGCTCAGTGGAAACTGAAAATGAAAATTCATCTAGAAAGCATAGGTTTTGATATTTGGACTGCCATTGAATCAGAATACAAAATTCCAACAACTGCTAGATCTACTTGGGATGAACCTACAAACACTGCTTACAATAACAACTGAAAAGCTATGAATTCCTTGTACTGTGCTCTAGGAGATGAAGAGTTTAATAGAATTTCTGCTTGTAAAACTGCATATGAAATTTGGGATACCTTAGCTGTTTCTCATGAAGGAACAACGAATGTTAAAGAAATGAGATTGAACACTTATACTATCAAGTATGATAATTTTAAAATGAAGCCTGACGAACCCATTTCTGACATGTATCTCAGGTTCAATGAAATTTTCAATACTATGATCTCACTGGGAAAGGATGTCTCATCGAAGGAACAAATTATGAGAATTTGGAGATGTCTACCTGATAGATGGAGAGGCCCATCTGTCTCAATCAGAGAATCATGTGACATTGCTGCTCTACCTGTCAAGGAACTAATTGGCAAGCTGATGATGTATGAAGAAGAGCTTAAATTGAATAAGGAGGAAGAAAATGAACCTGCAAGAATGTCCGTCACTTTCAAATCCTCATCTTCAAATAATAAAGACAAAGAAAAGCTTCAAGCTGTAGTTGAAAGTTCAAGCTGTGAAGACAGTGAAAGTGATTCTGACAGTGATGCTGAGATGGCTCACATTTCTAGAAGATTTAAGAAATTTTATAGGAAAAAGATGTTCTTCAGAAAAACAAATTATAAGGGTAAGTATGATCACCAAGGCAAATGGAAAAAGGATTGGAAGAAGAATGACAAATCAGATGATGTTGTCTGCTATGAGTGCAAGGGAAAAGGACACATTAAAGCCGACTGTCCAAAGCTGAAATATAAAAAGAAATATGAATATAAGGACAATAAGTTTAAGAAAGCCATGAAGGCCACTTGGAGTGCTTCAGAAGACAGCACAAGTGAAGCTGAATCTTCAGAATCTGAAAGGAATCGAGCCAACATGTGTTTTATGACAAACACTTCTTAGGTAACATCAAAAACTCCTGCTTCAAATTCATATTATTCTGGAGATTATTCTGAAGGTGATAACATGTCTAAATCTGAACTGTTTGAATATTGTGATATGCTGGAAGAGACATGTAATGAACTTAAGGATAAATACAAGTCATTAAAGAAACAGCATGCTCTCACCAATACAATTAAAACCGAACTCACTATTGAAAAAGAGAAGAATGCTCAACTGTTAAAAGAAAACACTGAACTGAAACTATCTAATTAGCAACTCAGAAAATACTTAGAGAAGTTCACCAATGGCAAGAATACTCTAACACAGATGCTAGGAAAACAAGTAGCACCTAAATATACTACTGGTATAGGATACCAACCTGGACAAAGGAAATCTTCCAAAACTAGATTCATTTCTAAATTTGGACAGAATGAAGGTAATTCTGGAACTTCATATGCTTCAACCAGTTATATACATAGCTATGGATCTAATAAAGTTTATCGTTCAAAGCATGTCAATTCTACAAATTATATGAGACCCATTAGACAAATATGGGTACCTAAAGTGTTATTGGATAACCTGTCCGGACCCAAGAAAATCTTGGTACCAAAATCATCTCCCATCTAAATCTGTTTTGTAGGGAACTTGCTTAAAGAGCTCCTGTAAAGAGACCTGGTATTTGGACAGTGGATGTTCATGACATATGTCCGGAGACTTTTCTTGTTTCAAGAGTTTAATAAAAGTTGATGGAGGCTTTGTCACCTTTGGTGATAATTCAAAAGGAAAAATCATCGGCCTTGGCCAGATTGGTAACACTGATTCAATTTTGATCTCTAGAGTTTTATTTGTTGATGGCCTTAAATACAATTTATTCAGTATTTCTCAGTTATGTGATGATGGTTTACATGTCAAATTTGAAAATGATTCTTGCAATGTTTTTAATTCTAAGAATATTTTGGTATTTTCTGCCTTAAGAAATGAAAATGTTTATGCTGTTAATCTGAATTCTTTAGCTGAGCAGAATATTACTTGTTTGAATGCTTTTCATAAAGAATCTTGGCTATGGCACAGAAGATTGGGACATTGCAACATTCACTCACTTAGAAAACTCTCTAGAAAAAATCGAGTTAGAGACCTACCCAAATTAGAATTCCCCAATGATAAAGTGTGTAACCCCTGTCAAAAGGGAAAACAACACAAAGTTTCTTTTAAATAAAAGAAAGAATTTTCGACTTCTCAACCACTTGAATTGGTTCACATGGATTTGTTTGGACCATCAAGAGTTTCTAGTTTAAATGGGAAGAACTATGTTTATGTTCTTGTAGATGAATTTTCTCGATATACTTGGGTATATTTTCTAGCTCACAAAAGTGAAGCTTGTTCTTCTTTTATTAAATACTCTAAATCTGTGGAGAACCTTAGTGGACATAAGATTAAAACCTTGAGGAGTGATCATGGTCGTGAGTTTGAAAATCAAGATTTTGAATCTTATTGCTCACACAATGGCTATACTCATAACTTCTCTGCCCCTAGGACACCCCAACAAAATGGTGTAGTAGAAAGAAGAAACAGAACCTTGCAAGAAATTGCTAGAACCATGCTCAATGAATATGAACTGCCTATTTACATTTGGGCTGAAGCTGTAAATACAGCTTGTTATGTCATTAATAGAGTCTTGATCAGACCAGTTCTTAAGAGGACCCCTTATGAGTTGTGGAACCATAGGAAACCCAAGGTTAACTACTTCAAAGTTTTCGGCTGCAAAGGCTTCATTCTAAATACTAGAGACAATCTTGAAAAATTTGCATCCAAGAGTGATGAAGGAATTTTCCTTGGTTATTCTATCTCTAGTAAAGCCTATAGAGTTTTCAATAAAAGAACCAAATGCGTGGAAGAATCTGTTCACATCAAATTTGATGAAACTGATCCACATGAGCCTAAAACCTCTCTTGAGAATCTTGAAGAAGATTTGTCTATTCTAGACCTTAATGATAATTCTAAAGAACCTGTTATAAAAGCATCCAGTTCTGGACTTTTTCCAGAGTCTGCTTCTGTTGAACCCGAACCTATAGATGAATCTGAAATTTCTAGTCCAACCTTTACCAGATCAACGAGGATTCTAAAGAATCATCCTTTAGAAGCTGTTGTTGGTAATCTTGATAGAGGAACACAAACTAGAGCTTCTCTAAGAAACCAGGTTGAACATCAAGATTTTCTTTCACAGCTAGAACCCAAAAATATCAATGATGCTATCAATGATGAATTCTGGGTAATAGCTATGCAGGAAGAATTAAATCAGTTTGAAAGAAACAAAGTCTGGGAATTAGTTGACAGACCTAAGGACACTTTGACAATAGACACAAAATGGGTTTTCAGAAATAAAGTAGATGAATCTGGAAATATAGTTAGAAACAAAGCTAGACTAGTTGCACAAGGATATAGTCAAGAAGAAGGTATAGACTATGAGGAGACTTTTGTACCTGTAGCTAGACTAGAATCCATTAGGGTCTTAATTGCATATGCTGCACATCTGGATTTCAAGTTATATCAAATGGATGTGAAAAGTGCATTTCTAAATGGTTTTATAATTGAAGATGTTTTTTTAGAACAACCACCTGGATTTACTAATCCCCATTTTCCAAATCAAGTTTTTAAACTTTCTAAAGCATTGTATGGTTTAAAACAAGCTCCAAGAGCTTGGTATGATAGACTTAGCAATTTCCTTATTTCAAAAGGTTTTACTAAAGGGATTGCTGATCCAACTCTTTTCATTAAAAGAATTTCTAAAGATGTTTTAGTTGTACAAATATATGTTGATGATATTATTTTTGGATCTTCTAAACACTCTTTATGTACTGATTTTTCAAAAAGTATGCAAAATGAATTTGAAATGAGCTTAATGGGAGTGCTTAAGTACTTTCTTGGATTTCAAGTATCTCAAAATGAAAATGGTATTATTTTAAATCAATGTAAATATACAAAGGATCTTTTAAAACGTTTTGGTCTGGATAGTATTAAGGAAAATGATACTCCTATGAGTACTACCTGTAAATTGGATGCAGATGAAACTGGGAAACCAGTTGATCAAACAAATTACAGAGGTATGATTGGTAGTTTACATTATCTTACTGCTAGCCGACCTGATATTATGTTTAGTGTGTGTATGTGTGCTAGATTTCAAGATAATCCAAAAGAATCTCATTTGCTTGCTGTTAAAAGAATTTTTAAATATCTTAAACACACGATTAACTTAGGTTTGTTTTACCCAAAAGGACAATCCTTTGAGTTAATGAGTTATTCAGATGCTGACTTTGCTGGTTGTAAGTTAGATAGAAAAAGCACATCAGGAACATGCCATTTTCTTAGAAAATCCTTAGTTTCATGGTGTAGTAAGAAACAGAACTCAGTTGCATTATCTACTGCCGAAGCAGAATATATAGCTGCTGGTAGTTGCTGTGCACAAATTCTGTGGATGAAACACACTCTTTTGGACTATGGATATGTTTTTAAACATGTGTCAATCAACTGTGATAACACCAGTGCAATAAACATCTCTAAGAATCCTGTATCTCACTCTAGAACAAAACACATAGATGTAAGACACCATTTCCTAAGAGATCACTATCAAAAAGGTGATATTTCTCTTGAATTTATCGGCACTGAACATCAATTGGCTGATATTTTCACTAAACCATTATGTTCGGATAGACTAAGTTACATAAGACACGAATTGGGAATGTTTAATCCCAACCGGTGTGAAAATCCTCACTGATGTGAATATTCTCACCGATGTGAAATTCTCACCGATGTGAAATTCTCACCGATGTGAAAATTCTCACCGATGTGAAATTCTCACCGATGTGAAAATTCTCACTAATGTGAAATTCTCACCGATGTGAAATTCTCACCGATGTGAAATTCTAACCGATGTGAAATTCACACCGATGTGAAACTCTCACCGATGTTGAAAATTCTCACCGATTTGTTTTTCTCGCCGATGATTAACTCACACCGATGCAATATTTTAAAACATCTGTCTGCCGCCAAGAATATGAATCGTTTTATTTTGTTTTACTCT
Source organism: Viscum album (assembly GCA_963277665.1). Taxonomy (NCBI): domain Eukaryota; kingdom Viridiplantae; phylum Streptophyta; class Magnoliopsida; order Santalales; family Viscaceae; genus Viscum; species Viscum album. The sequence goes on from OY728152.1 coordinate 1,890,209,050, forward strand.
ATTTTTTCTTATTTGGAATTCCTAAATGATAAACACAAAGTCTAAGACACTTCCTACCTCACCGAGCTCAAAACCTCTCACCTTCAAACCCTTGCTCCCAAATCGGCCAAGAACCCTAAACCCACGATGGCAAAAACTAAGCTTCCTATCGTCAGAGATGAAAGTGTAGAACCAAACGCTAAGAGGCAGAAGACACATCATAAAGCCAGTGTTAGTGAAGTCAGAACTAGATCGGGAAAGCGACCAGTGAATCCTCACTTGCAGAATAGAGACATAGTAATCGAGAAGGAACTGTGTGTGGAATGGCTACTGCCTAGCAAATCGTTAGTACTCGAGATTATGGAGGACCAGAAATGGGTGGATTGTTTCTCGAATAACAATGTCCCATACTACCCGAAGTTGGTAAAACAGTTCTATGAGTTTGTCACCTTCGAGAAGGCTGAAAATGAGAATCGGGTAAGCTCGTTTTTAAATGGAAAAGAGATGTCTTTTTCTTCAGTAGAGTGGGCTGAGAGTTTGAAAGTACCACATGAAGGTGTCTCTGGGTATGTATCAAGAGCAATGACACCTAGCAGTGATATCCTTGATTATGAAACCGCCTTACAAGAGCTGACTGGTAATGGGAATCAAAGGCAAGTGGTAGCTGCTGAAATGGATGGAGAGAATCGACTGCTCTTCAAGTTTGTTCAGCATGTGTTGATACCGAGGCGAGGAGATTTTTCAAATCTGAGATATCAAGATAAATATCTTCTTCATTTGCTATGACATGGTGTAAAAATCAATCTGTGCAGATTGTTGATGCTTCAAATGGAAGACATGATTAGACCAAAGTCAAAGACAAATGCTTTGTTCTTTGCCAAGCTGATTTCAGTAATGATAAAAGTGAAAGGAATAGCTGAGTCTCAGGATGAGACAGTTGTAGTAAAGAACAATTTCTGCATCACCTCGACTGTTTGCAAGTACATGAAAATTAACTGGAACCCATGGATGGGAGAATGGGTCAGTGATGATCAGAAGATATAAGATAGGTTTAATCCTGTGGATCATCCCTCAAGACCAAAGGATATGAGAGATCCAAGTCTGAGACCTGATGAAGAGGAACATGATTATAGTGATGAAACAGAAGAAGAAGAAGAAGAAACTCCTATGGATGTTGGAGGAGATCCAGACTTGCCCCCATGTCCTGTTGCAGAATTGGTCTATTCTAGGAAAGGAAAGGTAGAGGAAATTCTGTCTACTCAGGAGGAAGACCAATCTGTACCTCACCAAGAAGAAGAGGAAAAGGAAAATGTATCTGAATCGCCTGCTTCTGGTAGTTTAAGCATGAGCCCTTTGATTGGAAACTCAGCTATGTCTGCTGCTGAAGTAGAAAAAAATACAGAAGAAGCTGTACCTATATCAGAAGATCTTCTAGATGCTGCACCTGTGGAACTTATAATAGAAGATTCTGATGAAGAGAATCCAGCACTGAATGCTGTTTTGATACATGAGAACGCACCCTTTGAGGGGGAGCATCAGTCTGTGCTTGGAAATATTAGAGTAGCTGTAGAGCTTGGAGACCGGGTAGAAGACCCAGGGTTTATAGTCTGTGGATTGGATTATCCGGATTCTGATAATGAGATGACTGTGAACAGACCGAAGACCAATTATGATCTTGCTTCTGAGTTGTTGCCAGATGATGTAGTCAGATTTCATGATTTGAATAAGCTGAAAGAGGACCTCAAAACCAGTTTTGTTGAAGAAGTGAAGTTAATGGAAACTTCCCTTGCATCCTCAATTAATTCAATAATGACTGCTTCTGTAGTTAGATTGGCCTCAGAAAGAGGATCTGCTGCTCCAAATGATTTTGTCTCTAAATACGATCTTGAATCCATGAAGAATGAGCTGAAAGAATCATTCAGTGCATCAGTTGCTGAAATGAAGCAAAGCTTCTATGAAGAAATGAAAATGTTAGAGAGATCCTTCGAGCTATCTCTGGCTTGTAATTTATCTTCTTTTATGTCTGAGCTTATGGAAGAAGTGAAAGAGTTCCAGACTCAGTCTTCTAGGATCGAAGCAGATCTTGAAGCTCTCAAGACATTAGTTGTTGCTTTGGATTCTTATATGAGCTCCATGTCTCAAGCTGACAAAGACCTAGCTTATGTGAAGAGTGTAGTAAGCCAGTTTGTCTCGGTGTTTGAATGTTTCAAAACCTCAGTGAAGGATCATGTTCAATTGCAAGACTCTAAAGTTCAAAGCCTAATCAGTGGTTTGTCTAAGAGTTTCAAAGAAATTGTTTCCTTTTCTCTTGGCCCTCTCACATCCAAACTATCAGTTGATCTGAATCAAGTTCGAGCAATGTTGAAGGAGGAGATTAGCTCTATTTCAACCAGTTGATCTGTGGACTCATCAGAGCTGAGCCGAGTGGTGCTTTCTACAAGAGATTCTGCCAGAGAAATAATGAAGATTGTTCAAGATTATATGAGAGAAGCCTCTGCCTCTCAGGAAGCCATAAAGAACAAAGTGGACCACTACTTCACTAGAATTTTCACCAAGCATCAAATCGATCACCACTTCAAGATGATGTTGGAAAATATGAAACTACCCCCAGTCACTCAAGCTTTCAGAGAACAAGTGAGCAAACTAAGAGAATTGACTCCTGCCTTGGAGAAATTAATGGAGAACAATGATGATTTCATCTCTGCTATGGAAAGAGGGGGAGGAATTATTATGGATTTTAGAAATCTACTGCTGCCCTTCTTGCATGTTGATGCCAGACCAGTCATCATCCCTCCTGCTTTGCCTGCTTCTGCCTCAGCTGCTTCTACAGTCCAGCTGACTCCTGCTCAAGCTATTCGAAGCCTCACACCAATGATCACCCAAAGATCTTCAACCTATAGGCCTGACTCTGTGTCAGTGGCCCAGCCTCCTTTAATCTTTTCTGGCATTCCAAAACCTTCACCTGAATCCTCACCACCCGACCCTTCTACTGATCCCAAAGGAAAATCTCACGTGGAAGAGGTGGAATGATCCAGTGGCAAGGATTTTTGATAGGAATTCATTTGTATTCTGTTTCTGTACTTTTTGACTACTCTAATACAGAAGAACTCTTTTCACTTATCATGTTTTATTTGTCTTTTATATATATGCATTTTCCCTTTTTGATTATCACAAAGGGGGAGAAAAAAATAAGAGGATACGAAAGGGGAAAACAAATTGAGAGAAAGGGGGAGAAAAATAACACGCGGTGGAGAACAAACTGAGAGAATGAAAAATATTTTCAATGGAGAAAAATAAGGGAAGACTCATTACCCTTTTTCATTTTTACCTCGAATACCTTATGTCTATTTAGTACCTTATGATTGTTACCTCTGATAACTTATGTCTATATCATACTATTTATATTATCTCTGATGTTGTTTTCTCTGAGAAAATTGAACTCAATATTATACAATTAACTATTATATTTTCACTATGCTAAATGCCCATATCATAAATTGTGATTATCAAAAAGGGGGAGATTGTTGACCTCACCTGTTTTGATAATCTCAATCATGTATTCATATCTATTGAAAATCCCAATTATGTTTTCATTCTCTATGATATTGTCAAGTATCATTGATCTATACTTTAATTCTTTCAAATCTGTGATCAAACCAATAATAATCTTTAATATAGTCTCTGGAATATGTTAATCCTCTTTTATCTATGTTCATACAAGTTATAAATTAATTCTAAAACAATCGGATGTGTACTGCATAAAACAGATAAGTAATCTGCCTATAGCTACTGATAAAGAGCTACCGGTAACCAGTCTACCGATAGACTTAGTCTACCGACAGACAGTCACCGATATACTTAACACAGAGCTACCGATGTGCTTATAAATGTAAGCTACCGACTTACAGACAGATACCGATACAAATATAGAGCTACCGGTGTAAGTATAAATAGATACCGATGGAATAAGAGTCACCGATGGATGAAGCTACTGACAGACTCACAGCTACCGATACAAGCATGAAGCTACCGATGCATGAAGCTACCGATGCATGGATCTACCGACGCGTGCAGCTACCGACGCATGCAGCTACCGACGCATGGAGCTACCGATAATCAAAGTCACCGATACAAGCATGTACCAACCGACGCATAAAGACACCGATAGAGTCAAAGCAACTAATGACATTGAGCTACCGATGATAAAGCTACCGATGTTCAAGCTACCGATGTTCAAGCTACCGATGCTGATTACCTACCGATCACTCGACTCACTGTTTGAATTTCTTTATTTATCTTTATTTAATCTATCTAACGGTCATATCATACATTTTAATGATTTGTCATATATCTGATAAAGGTTGTCTGATGTCAGGAATCCGTACCTCGTACCTGCAGAAAGGAAATATTTTATGTCCCCTGTTGCACGTGACATAAATACAAGAAGACTCTGCTGAAGAGGTGACACACACAAAAAATAGAGACAATACACACAGAGATAAGGAAGACATACGATATACTCAAGAAGAGTTATGTGCATACAAGACGAACCAATCAAGAACACAGAGAAGCTGATATACAATCAAGACTACTCAAGAAGAGTTTTGTACATACAAACGAATATCGAAGAGCTTCATCGACTACATTTTTCACTCTGTGAACCTGGAGCATACGACACTCTGTTTCTCAAATAGAAACGAGAAGAGGACTCAGACTCACTTCTGATCGAATCCAAAGGAGTCCAGAGCTACACTGAAATCACCAGAACCACTTCTAAACTCTACATATCTTGTTCTGTGATTTATTACTATACTTTTCGAGCAGTGTGTGTTATCTGCTGTATCTAACACATACACTGTCTCCTGTATTCAAACTGAAGGATTTGTAAATCCTTACCAAACTCTTTCATTATTTCTTTCCCACGAATAACAGTGGTAGAGGTCGTGTGTGACCTGGACAGCTTGTTGCTGTTGTACTGTTTCCCACGAAGAACAGTGGTAGAGGTCTTGGACCTGGACAGTTGTAAACTGTTGAACCCCGATCCAGGGTGTGGATCATTTTTATATAAACTTTTGAGAGGACTAAGTCTCGGCTTGTGACTGAACCTCTTGGTTACATTGTTGTGCCATCTCATTCAAAGTTTTATTCCGCTGCTAATCACTTTAAAACCAATACTGTTTTTAAAGTTACTTGGTAATTAAATTAGCAAGTGTTTATGTTAAGTGTAGATTAGTAAGTTAGTTTCAAAAGATAATCACACACTCCTGTGTTGATTAACTGGGAATTAATCAATCCCTTGAGAATCTAACAGAACCACTACATTAATATAAATTCACTACAGTTTAATTTATTCTTTTATTTGGGGGTCTTTAAGAAACTGTTTTTTAAATACAGAAATTTTAATTGGTACTCAATTCACCCCCCTCTTGAGTAAACCACTCCGACCAACAACAAGTTTATTTTTAACTCAAGTTCCAAACATCGACATAATGTCTGATACATACTCAAATAATTAATTAATTGTTATATCAAGTTAATAATTGATATAAAGGAATAATAAACTTGACAAATGTTCTGAAGAAAGTATAAATTAGCTTTATTCTATTATTCAGGAGATTGAAAGAATGATCGAGTCATGTCGTACACTAGGTAAGGGACTTTGTCTCAAACTCCTATCATTGTTGCATATTTTGTTTTATACATGAAATTCTATTTTACGGTGTATAAAAAATTTACTTCTCATTTCATTTAAGAAGTAATATTATTTTACGAGGTGTTTTACTGAATGAAAAAAAAATAATGTTTCTCTTAACATACGTGGTGACAACAACCATTCCGCCACCGAGAGTATTATTTGATCCTTTGGCTTCCTTAAAAAGCAGTAATTTTTTTAAATGAAAAATAATTACCATATACTATTTTATGTATTTTTTTATTGAAAATGTTTTTCATAATGGATTTTTTATGTCAGTATATATAAATTACGTAGAAATGTTTTCTTACCATTATATTTGTTATGTGTTATGAATATGTTATGGTTCTTGAGAATTTTTACATATACAGGTCGTTCCATTATAAACCTAGGGAGGGTGACCCTGAGATAGATCTCTAATCCATTGGGTAACATGAAAGAGGTAAAAATGAATGTTTCTCCTAAGAGATTTAGGGAATTTACTATGATGGGAATTCCAAAAGTAACTCCCTACATAGATATTAAAGCTACCACGTAAGTATGTTATGTATGGCACAAGTTACCATTATGATTTATAATTTTTATGTATTTTTACTAAATAATATGATTTCAAGAGGTATGTTAAGGAGATTATGTTATGTACGTATTAATGATCTAATGTATTCTTTCTTTGTTTTATAACCCTTACTGATCTTTTTATGCTCATCCCTTGTTTGGAAATTTTTTTCATGTGAATTAAAGAAGAATAAGGTTAATGATGGGGTCAAGAAAAGTCATGATTTCTAAACAATGGAACTATACATGACTCTTTTTTGAAGTGTTTTTTTATGAAAAAATGGAAACGAGGTAGAATATTCTAATTTGAAACTTTTGATATGTAATGTAATAGTGATGGAATAATTATCTAAAACTATAAACATGAAAAGATCCTGAATATGAATTATTCATTTAATTCAATATTATATATTTTTTAAGGATGGATCCTTAAAATTATCTCACTCATCACCTTATTAGTGGGTACAACACATACCAATCTTATATAATTCATGATCAAACCAAGAAAAGGACATCACAACCAATTTACTTCTAAATGGGGAGTGTTAAAGAGGGGCTATAAAAATATACACCCTCAGAAACAAAACTATTAATAAGAACATCTTATAACCAAGAAAATCATCATCGGTATAAAATACACTAATAAGTGGGGATACATATAGAAATCATAATAAATAAATGCAATAATTGATACAAACAATACTAAAAATAAGATTTATCCCAAACAGTCACTATATATCATATAAAAATTTTATTACTAGAACCTGACACATCCTACTATTTTCCACCACTATTTTAACATGTCACGCCAATATCCAACCAATCAACCATGACTACCAACTGATGCACCCCTATTATTCATTATTTTTTAATACACAATATTTCCATTCCCACAAGAAGATTATGTTAATGTCTTCTTTTATTCACTATATATAATGATAAATTTTTATTACTGATAACCTATATTTATTATAGCCTTTATCCTCCCATTTATATTGTGATTCTAATTATAAATTAATTTCATCATATTACATTCCAACCTCAACTATTAAATTATATTCTATATAAATTTAAAACATATTATGTTTTATCACACCTTCAAATTATTCTAGCCACATTCTATACTACTAGGAATCCATAACTCCACCACTTCATTTACCAGAGTCACAACCACATATCAATAAAATGTAACTACATACCATGAATACAATATTTTGGGTAGATAAAAAATATTTTTTGGTTCAAATTATTTTAACATATCATTTAATTTCATTCTTTAATTATAATTCAATTTTTTGGGACACACTCAACATTCAAGAATAATAAAAATAAATTCCTTCAATAGAGAAAAATTTGCATCCCTCAATGAGATCATCATATTAGATAATGAAATATAGAATAACATATAAAAATAATGGAGATTAAATTATCACATATGTTTAAAAATATATTAAATAATTATTACCATAAATTCTATATACTAGTATTAATCTATTAATCACATACAGTATTGACCAAAATTTACTGAAATTACACTCTTTAATGATTTCCCACCATTAAAATTATTATAATGCATAACAATAATTAAAGGGTATAAGTCTAGACACTGTTTAGAGAATAAAATTGAAATAATAAATACTATGCTATACATAAAATTCTATTTTAATTATTATAATTTAAAACATGAAAAAATGATCAATTTTATGGAAAAATTTCTATTTCTCATTCATTTGATAATTTAGGTATTATAATCTTGTTTTAGATGAATCATAATAATTAACTAGAAATTATAAAAGATTGATAAACATATAATTAAAATAATAACAAGAGAGATGGTCTTTAATCCCATACTCAAAGTATAAATACACAATTAAACACAAAAAATATAGAGAAAATATTCAATGGTTTGGGAAAAGGAAGAAAGAACCCAAAATAATCCATAAAGGTTTAGAAATTAAGAATAGAGATATTTTGATAATCTTGATTTGAGAAAGGCAAAAATTATCTCCAAATTATATAATGGGAGAAAATTCAAGTTATTAGAATGGAAATTTAGTCAAAAACAATATTGATTTCAACATTAATTCATCTGAAAAACCTTATGGATTTGGAATATTTTGAAACAAAATCTCATCAAAGTGGGAAACTGTGATGGATTTGTAAATAGAATTTATTGAATTAAAATTATTAACCAATTTATTTATATTTTATTATATTCAATATTCCCAATAGAAAATGTGTTGAACGTTAATATTATCAAAATGATGGAAAAGAAGATAGAAAAAACCAACCATTATTCACGATATCAATGATGTCACATTAAACTACTGTATAATAAAGATAACCAAATTAATCAATAAGTTTACAACATTATTCAAACATATTACCTTTAAAAATATGATGTTATAAATATTTATTATGAATATATTAGATAGTGAGTATTTATTTTATTATCAATTGCAACTATTTTCTATTATTTTATACTCATTTCATAATGGTATTGTTGATAATCAATAAATTATAATAAGTTCCACCTTAAAAAGTTATTTAATTTTTAAAGTAATTATATTCTACATATTTTCTTCAGTCCCATATTATTTTCATAGAATTCTTTTAATTTTTTTTATAGAATGAATCTACAATATGGATGTTTATAGAAACATTTTTATAAAAAAATACATTGTAACATCCATTCATATTATTTGACCCTTGAAAAACAATATTTATAGCATGAATTACCCCTTAATATAATATATTATTGGAGATAATTTCTTGATATAGATAGACAATGAAAATAATTATTTTTTATATGCTCTTTCATATAAGGGGATGAACCGAGAAATAAATAAATTGAATTATTAAATTACAAGTAAAAATTTTGGGTTATAAAAATTTATTATTATTTCAAAATTAACATAATTATTTAAATAAAACACATTTATAATGTTTTATTATATTTAATAATAGTTTAGTGTAAAATATAATTGAAAATGATAGAGACGATGTTTGATATATACATGGATATATAATCTCCCTCTCGAAACATGTACCTTTAGAAAGAAGGATTTTTGAAACTCTTTTCTAATTATAAGAAATGAAACATAAAATAGGTATTTAGGTGAGAAAAAATGGGTTCAAATTAAATATATAACCTAATAAAATTTGTTTCTTGGGATGGGACATAGTGGGAATGATTTTTATTATATTATTATGTGGAATTTTCTTGAATACCTTGTCTTCATTTAATACTGATTTCATTTCAAAAGGAAAATGAGATACCAGTGATAAAATAATATATAAGGGATGAGGTGAGGAAGATAATTCCATTATAAATACATTTAATGAAATTTTTTCCAATATTGTTTTTTCATTACCCTTAGTGAAACCCATTTAAATCATCATACCATTAATATGAGTAATCATTTTTTACCTCCCTGACATTTACATGTGCCAAAATATGAAAAATAGTTTATTAATTATTATTAAAATTTATAATTTTAATAATAAAATTTATTTTATTATATTCAATATCTATTGATGAAAAATAATAATTAAAATATATTAATTAAATATACATAAAATATATATTAATGAATAATAATTTTTAAAGAATAAAATGAATTTATTCTCATTTCTTGATAAGATTTTTTTTAGATTAATAGTAATTTAACACAAAAAAATATTATCAATAAATTTCATTGAAATCATTATTTGGTGGGGATTAACTGAACATTATAATTTAAAAAAATACATTAAAAATATAAAAAATATAATGAAAATATATATATTTAAAAATAATTAAAATAAAAGTTATTTATAACAAAAAATAACCATTCTAGGAATGTTGCTATATTTTTTTCTGTATATATAAAAATTTAGCTAAATTTATATTTCATAATAGATGAAATTTAACTTCTAAATAAAGTATAAAATATTTTAGAAAACAATGTTCTTAAATAAATCATATTTCAAATTCCATGCATATTTAAATTTATATTTCTCTTATTCCTTAATTAATTTAGGCGTGGTATTTTTTTATTTAATAAAAGTTCATTTTATGATTATATTTTTTTGGAAATAACTATTTTCAAGTTAAAATTATTTTATAAAAAGACATATTTTATTAAAATATTTTCCTTTTAATAAAATATTTTATCAAAAATGTTTTTTTAAATGTACTTTTTAAATGTTTTTGTCTTCTAAAATAATATTTTATTTCAAATAAAATATTTACTTGGAAAATTTTTATTTTTGAAGATATACACAATATGTATGTATGTCATGTATATTTATCGATAATTTTAAACTAGTAAGATGGTAACTTGTATTTTTCCTCATTGACATATAGCCTATAATAATTATCATATTTTTGTGATAATAACCCTTTTCACCAATGAAATTCATTTCAATGTAACATCAATCTTTCCTACAATTCTCATTTTGGATTAAAAAAAATTATTCCTAATTTGATGATATTTTATTGGTATAGTTTTATTTATTTTGGTAAATGTTATTTTCAAGGAATAATTTTTTTCTTTCTTGGTTACTTTTTCATTATTATTCATCTATTTACATTATTATATGACTGTTTTTCTATCTCTCATATTTGAGGTGTCTCTTTCAGAATGTGATATAATGGTTTCAAGTGTTTATGGAAAAAGGTTTTGAAAGCGTTTTACACTCTTTTTCAATGACTACATTGTCATGATTTAGTGATAAGAATAAATATTTTTACTTTAAAATAATTTCCTATTAATTAAAATTTACTTTACCCTTTATCAAATTCATTACCATGATTGTGAGTGTCCTTCTATTATTTTCTTACATTGATCTCATCATATGTGGAATCTTAAAATGGTAAAATAATTATTCTTCATATTAAAATGAATAATAAACAAATTCAAATATATTGAAAATGATTATTTAAATACATCTAAATCCATATCATTAATGATATGGAAAAAAATAATTCACATGTTATTTTGGTGTCTAACTATAGTGAGTACATGATTATAAACCAACATTCCTTTTGATATCTAGAATTGGAAAACTTTATTGTCTTCCTTATAACATACAAATATAAATTTCACATGATGATTTTATTTATGGAGTTCAACCATTTTTAATGTGTCTATTTAATATTTTTTTAAAGAACCCATATAATAATAGCATCAATTAGACAATAAAAAACGAAATTATATTTCAAATAGTTTTTATAAGCATCCCTAATTTCATGTGGACTATTATAAAAATCTTTATCTGGGGGTGTTTTCTCCTGATCATATATATTATAACAATGTTTTATAAAAATTATCAATAATAAATAGTATTATATGATGTTATTTAGGTGAATTTATTTTTATTTTTATGTACTGATCTAGATGAAAAATTGGAGTTTTTTTTTGAATTTTTGATTATATATAACAAGATACATTTAATTATTATTATCACGCATGAAACAATTCAATATTTTTTTATAAATATTCTCCCACTATATTAATAACCTATAATATTATAAATACTATTATCTAAAAACCATATATATATATATATATGTCATAAATAAAAAAAGTATTAAAATATCTTTTTTAGGTTGGATTTTTTTTCAATAATGATCAGAATAATAAATGAAAATTTCTGGATATCAATATGTTGTAGTCTAACAGCTTGGATTTTATTTAAGAAAACCATTTATATTAATTCAAGGATAATTTTCTTGTAATAAGGATGAATTTTTCCTATGATTATTGTAAATATTCAATGATTTTTAAGTGCAATATTTTTATGATTGCCACATTTTGTATATTATTTACTCATTATTGAATAAATAAATTTCTAGGAAGTAATTAAAGATAGTTCCATTATAATTAATTTTTTATATTATGTTTTTATGGCAATGAGTTTATTATAAGAATTCATATTTCATTGTTACTGTCATTTCAGTATGTTGAATTTGAGAAGAAAAAAAGGATAATTGAGATGTATTCATGATTTGGTTTTATTCAATTATAATGATAAGAATACATCTATTTTTTTATAAATATATATAACATATATAATAAAAGATATAATTTATATAACCTTATCTGGGCACAATAGAAATCATGACCACTAACTTTAGTTGCCCTTGTATGAAGCTCAATAATAGCTAGCACAAGTAGTGGTTATAAGTGAGTAGAGAGTTCACACACTAAAAGGAAGATCACGTGGGCTGAATAAGGGTATATATCCACTATCATATATGAAATAATAACCTTATCATGGTATATAGTGGTACCACAAGTTTTTATTTACTTGGGTTATATGAATTTATTTTAAAAATAATTTACCTCCTAAAAAAAATTTTGATATGAGAAAACTGTAATGTATGACCTATACACTAATTAATAAAATTTACCATGAAAAACAACATTTAATTAATTCATTTCATCAATGAACCTTTATTGAACATCATGATGTTTGAAAAATTCATTAGATAAACATTGAAAATATCATCATAAGGTAAACATATTTGAAAGTGTTTAAGGAAGACCATATTAATGATAAACTATACATAAGTGTTCAGGTGAATGAAATTAACTTCAATAAATACAGAGATCTAATCTATTTAAAATAACACCACAACACAATTAACAACGGGAGATTAATTTCATGAAATGATCATAATAAAATATATACATTGAATTTCATATAGTAAAACTATGTTTTTAAGGTGCATATATAAATATCATAATATTCAGTATCCTCTATTGTAAGGTTGATTAGTATGTGAATAGTAATAGAAAATTATTGGTTTGAATATTAAAGTGAGAGATAATTGTACATTTGAGTAGAGTTCACCCTGATTCTTGTTAGGTAAATCATAAATTAATGTTGGCATATTTTAGGGTATATATTATTTATAGAGTTCATATAAATAGTGTTAAAAAAGTAGAGTCTATAGTATAAATATAACATTAAACCCTATGAAGAATATAAATTTCATTAAATTATAAATTCTGTTAAATTCAAATATAACTGTGAATAAAAAAGTATGACAATTTGATGATGTGAATTTAGGATTGAAATATCATGATGCTGTGGGTTGTGATTCTAAAAGTTATTAATAGAGACATTTTTAAATTGACAAATATTTTAAAACAAGAATCCACAAATACATAAGTATCAATAATAGATTCTTATTCATACATATATTATTTTATAAATTCTATTTCGTAGGGTCATTATAATTTTTTTAATAAAAGCATTAGTTAAGAAGAAAATGAAGAAGAAAAAATTATTCTTTTTATTACATATGGTTATTAAATATCATAAATTTTTTATTTTTTATAAAGAATCATATGTGATATAGGAAGTCCAAGGATTTTACTATCTTAATATGTAAGATTTCATGTATTTTTCAATTAAAATATTTATGATAATTTAATCCAAATTGTTTTTTACATAGTACATAATAAAATAAGGGTATAATAATGACACAGAAATTATAGTATAAATATAATACAAGTTAATGAAAAGTAGTTGATTGAACCAAGTAAAAAATCATTTAGAGAGCCTATATCAAATGAGGAATGAGATACCCAACCCTATATTTATTTATTAATCATATTAAGTCAATAGAATAAGATGAATAATATGATAAATAGAAAGTGATCATCCATTATAGAATGAACAATAATTAGAAGAAGATGTAATTTTCTATATTTGAACACTACCAATCAAATCTATCCCAATAGAGCGAGATAACAAACCCACAATATTCATATAATATAGAATTATTAAGAAGTTCAAGGAACCCTATCATATTGTTCCGTCTAAATAAAATTATAATGATTACTTTGTCTAATAAGGATATAGACCTCTTATTACAAATCGAAATTAATTTGTTATAGAATATAATATTTTAATAAAAGAAAAAAATGAAATTTATTTATCTATAACTATATTGTTATAGAAAAACATGTCCGTGGATATACCTTTTCTAGTGTTTATTTCAATACATAGTGATTTGTTTTGTTTAAGGGACAAAAATCATGATAAATTGGGGACTAATCTCATATAAATGAAGAAATATCATTAATAAATCAAAGGTTCCTTACTTCATTACACTCCACATACATCATCATTCACGAAAGCTAGTGATATGATGCATACAGAGTTCAATTTATTAAAGAAGAGAGTTTGTGGGAAAGGAAAACCAGTTTAAATAACACTCAATTGCACATAACTAATTCACACACTTCATAGTGTTGGAAATATCCCATTATGAACATACAAATTAGTATTAAAGCGAGTCATATATTTTATTCTTTTTATTAAATTTTTAATTTTTTTAAATTATTTATTGCCTTTACTAAAATAAAATATTTATTGAAAACATGGAGGATTTGTAATAACAACTAATTGGATTTCCATCTATACAAAACCTCTGATAAATATGAACACAAAATATATGAAGAGAGTAATAAATGAATACATACTATATAAAGAACATTATGTATCAGTTCCTATGTTACTTAATAATAATGACTATTGATCTAATTTGAGAGATGAAAAAGTTTTATTTTAATCTGTAATGACATTGATTACATAATTTTATAACTGATGACATTCAATAAATTCCGGTAATTATTAGGTTAGAGGATAACATTTCTTAGTGTGTACCAAATAAGAGAGACACACTAATGTAAACGATCATACGCCAATAAATTCATAGCATGAAAGAATTTCTATAATAAAAATGTATTTTTCACAGTTTTATTAGAAAAGGATACATTATTATTTATGGGAAGTTAAAATTTATGTAGTATTAGATCACTTGGCATGGGGATGTTTCAACAGAAATAAAGAATAAGTTTAATGAGAGGGTGTATATTGATTTAATTTTTTTTACATAATTAAAACTGAGAAGAAATAATTAGAGATCCTAATGAAGTAGTTTCTATTTTGGATGGTGTATAAATTAATGAAATTTATTATAAAAAACCACTTGTAAATTGAAGTGAAAATGATATTATTAGAGGTAAATAAAATGTATTTCATTAATATTAAAAATACAGTAATGGATTTAAAATTTGACAAGAGTAAAGATATTTTCAAATTGATACATGATATAAATAAAATGAATGAATATCAAGTTTAAAATATGACAAATAAAAATAAATACATATTAAAATCAATGGTAATTGATTCAAGATTTCTCCAATAGATATTCATTGACTATGATATTATGGTTATAAAATTTAAAACTATTTATGTTAAGTATTGAAAATATATTAAATCAATACTTTATAATTCTACACAATATTCATAGGATGACTCATATTCTAAAATTTCATTACTTTCTAGCCAAAATCCATTGAGATCATTTATTGATCAATCTTTATAAAACACATGGTAAAGTCTACCATCCATCTCAATATTCAATAACAATATTAAATCTATATTTATGGATATTATATGTTTAAATTCAATATTTATACTAAGGAAGGTGAAAATAATGATGAAAACCCTACCATTATGTTTATGGTGGATAAAAGAATGTGTGAAAGAAACAGTTCTCTAAATCTAAATCAAACAGTTGATAGAGATGTAAAAAAAATGATATTAATTCTATAAATTAAAAACAACATTCTGGAAAAAGAATTAAATACATATTTTTTCAGTATTTATTGCTATGTAACATGTTTGGACATGATAATTTTTAATTTTTATATAATATGAATATTTAATTAGATTACATGTGGGTTTAGTTGTGGTGAACTAAGAATGTGATAAAGAAAAATCCACAGATAAAGGGGAGAAATTTACTATTATTTAATATAGTTAAAATTCCTAATGATCACTATATAAATTATTATTCATCTGGTAATTTGGATGATTTAAGTTTATCTAATTTTAATGAGGATGTGTTAATAGAAAATGAAAATGGTAGACAAATTCATTTTTTATGTGGGTTAAATTTTACATTTAGAAATATTATATGTAATAATTATGATAGGTATATCACCATGGAGTTGTAAATGAATATTGTTGAGCCATAATTAGTTAACAATCATGAGAAAATTACAACACTAAACAAATCAATGTGGGGAAAAAATAAATCTACATTAAAATTGAAGAGATTTTTATTTTTTAAAATAAGTGGACATAACACAATAATTTTTAATCACGCATTGATTATGGGAGATGAATGAAACAATATCAAAAAAATTAAAAGTATAGTATAAGATAATAACAAAAGGAACAAAATATTATGGTGAACACCTATGATGACATGGGGAAATTCAATAAATATAATCACATGATAAAGTAATGCTTGATCCATTAGCTTTATTATTTGAATAATGAATGTAAACTTAAAAGATAACATAAAAAATGTAGTAAAAATGATGATAATTAATTTCATAAGAAGTGTTATAATTTCATGACCATTTTTCAATAAATAAAGACCTAAAAAACAAATAAGTTATATGTGGAAGGTTCAAGGTGGTAGATATTATTCCATGAATTTCATACCTATTAAATATACTAAATAAGAAATATTATAAATTATTAAACCAACTCGTATCGTCCTCCATGTAAATTATCTAAAAAATATCCCACAAAAAGAAGATGAAATAATGAACAATTCTATATTTCCCAATGAGAAAACTTATACGAAAATAAGATGTTCTATCATGATGAAAAATTTCATGGATAAAGAGATAGAAGTATCATTGTTATGATGAAATTCACAACTAGACATTAAACACTAATGTATATATTATTCCATCTTTTTCATATATTTTTTTGTGTAGTATTTGTGTGTGTCCAATGAATGTAATTTTAGGTGAATCTAGTTATCATGGGAAAACATGTGAAGATGAATATGTTAAAAAAGGAATTAGAAAATAGATTTAGTCAATTATAATATTAATATTATTTATCAATTGGAATTATATAGAAAATCTCATTCAATGTTCATCCATGTTTTATATACTAGTGGACTATTTCCATTGATTTAGAGAGAAGTGACGTTTATACATGACAAGATGTTATTAATTAAAATTTTAGAAAAATACAAATTTCAGATGGCATATGATAAATATAACCTTTAATTGTTTTTATACTAACCCTAACATATTTGGATTTTAAGAACAATATCTCAATATAAAGATGTAGAATTTAATTTGTTAAAGATAAAAATGATGAATTATTAGGATGATTCAAGGGTTATTTTGATTTTCTAGTACTTGTGTTCGATTTTTATTAACCTTTGTATTGGGATATGTATAAAAACATAGAATATTATTCCAAAGAGTTATACTTTTATAATTTAATCATTTTAATTCATCTGAAATGTAATTGAAAAAATGGATTATTCATTGTAACTAGTTTTATTTTGTACCACATATTGACTTTCGGTGCACATATTTATGGACAAAATTATTCAATATTTTTTCTAGATATGTTGTGGATAAATTAGGCCTATAGTGGAATTATTAAAGGAAAATTTCTAAATAATTATGTGATTTAATCCTCTATTATACACATAATCTCTATTACATATAATGTGGTGAAAATTAATTGAGATAAAAATAAAAGTTAATAGAATAAGAATTAGATAACATATTGATAATCCAAATTTTATGATTTTAAATTTCAAAAAAAAATATTTATGGTGTATGGTTGAAACAACATAATCTTTTGGTTATATTTTTGGTCAATAAGTATCCATGGAATAAAGGAATGATTCATTACATCAATATGATCATATAAAATGGATTAAAAGTAGTTTGTTGTACTAAATAATATTAATGAGAGGTTGAATGTATTGGAATGAATTTGGATGTTCCCTCAATATTATTGAATAGAATAATTATAAGTAACCATTATTTTCATACATAAATATTAGATTATTTTTAATGAATATTAAATAAATTTCCTAAACACAATCTCAAAGACTGTAAATTTTTATAGTCTTTGGATACAAGAAACACAACCTTCTTATTTCATAAAAGATAATAAAAATCTCCAATAAAGATATTCTTAGAAATTTCTTCTCCTAGGAACTCCTTAAAAAAACCATTATTTATAACATTGGGAATGAAACATAACATTGTGTGATCTAATATACTCAATAAGGGGAAATAAAGGAGTCATAAATGTTTTATTGTATGGAAGTAATATATAAAACATGTTTATATGAATTTGATCAGATATTAAAAATTTTATACCCATACTATCACTGATCATAAACATGATTTGTAAAATAATCATATTTATTTTAAAAAACCTAGGAATAAAGACTATTATATCATCACAAATCAATCATAAATTCTGATATCATTTTAGAAATTTGTATAACCATCATAAATATAGAATCCTAGTTCATTTGTTAAGGAAAACTAACAAGACCATCATCACAATGGATCTAGACTTGTCACATGTTTCCCATTGTGGATCCTGATGCCTAGATTTCCTATAGTGGATGAGTACACACTTATTTTCCATAGTGTATCTGGACTCATAGGTTTCCCATAGTGTAATTATCCAATAACTAGAATCCCAAATTTCTATCCTGAGAAATAATGGTTTACCCAATGTATTAGAGGAATATATAACTCCCACACATGTCATAATAAAGATCATACTTATATGTGACAAAATATCATTAAACATTCATCATATTATGTCATCATAACCCATTTAATGAAAATTTGTATTATAAAAATTTCAACAATTCACCACTGCATAACCCATGAAAATTAAAAATTATTTCATTAATATTTCTTCAATATATAGATTAACCATGTGGAGAAAAAATAAGGATGGTATCATTCAATGTTATCATCAGAAAAGAATGGGTAATATAAAAGATAATGATAATATCTATAATGATTTTAATCCCATAGATCATCATACCAGACCCAATGAATTACTAGATCTTATATTAGATCTAGATTTGATAGTAGATTATTTTGAATAAGAAGAATAAGAACATAATGTTTAAAAGTAGGTGGCTACCTATGTCGGGGAGGGAAGTGACATAGAAATTTCAATGAATGTTGCTATAATTTTAGGACCAGAGAGTCCACATGCTTATCTCTCTAGTTGAGAAATATTGTTATGTGAAATGGAAAGTGGTGCTATTGAAATAGAGGTTTCAGTTTTTAAATATATTAGAAGATTATTTTCTAAATCATCTAAGAGTCTATGAAAGTTGATGATGAGGGAAACAGTAATGATGGTAATCGAACTAGAGAAGATAGAAATGGTGAAAATATAGATGATGGTGAGGATAGTGATTGAGATTTTCCTTATCCTAATACTAATGAAATTAGGGAACAACCTCATATCTAATCCTCTACTATTTCTATAGAATCAGCTAGTTCTATTGTGATAAATTTATCACCTATTCCATAGAATGCTGAAAGATCAGTTTCCTTAAAGTGATAAGTCCTATAACTATATGTTGATGATGTATCCTCCACAAGAAAATATATCCTAGTACATTTTCAGGGGAAATATCAATGGGTTCATTTATTCTGGACACTAATAATGGTAAATGGGAGAAATTTATTAGTAATATATATCTTATCTTGGACTATTCTGAGTCCCAAATATGTTAATGAGGATGTTGTAGAAGTGCTTGGAGATGCTTAGGCAGAGAGGTATGTATCCTATAAAAGAGTTCATTTCCTGGGATCAAAGCATCATGGTATAGAATATGCCGATTCAAATGAGGATGATGGACATACTATACCTACTAGATTTGAGATATATCTTTAGGATCCTTGGTAGATTATTTTGTTTATGACATGCCTTTAGATTAACCTCCTATCCGATCTGAGCCTATAGAGGCTATTGTACAACAACTTTTTGATCCAATTACTAAAGATTATATTTCTAGAAATAATTTGGAATCTTTCATATAGATTATTCATTTTTATTTTGGATGAATTTTGTTGACACAGGAACCTCCAGTCACTCTAATGACTTAGGTTTTCATGAGACACCTGTTTGAGCTAATGGTATGTCCTATTATGCGGATGAATAACTATAACATTCAAGAGGATGATATTGAAAAATTCTTATTGTAATGTGAGTTGGATTCTTTCATACCAGTGATGGAAGACATAAGAGTAACTTTTTCTACCATCTAAATGTTATGACAACGTGCTTGGAGTCTATAACTTTAGTGGAATGTTTATATTCTACTCCATCACCCTTATTTTACATTGATTCAGAGTTGGATTGATTTATTATTCAAGAGGAACATCAAGATACTTTTTTTGATATTCATTCTACTCATCTGGAGGATCTGAGGGATATTTATCACCATGATGAGCATATATGAAAATTTGTATGTGAATTTGAAAATTAGGGTAGAAGTTATATGAAAACCGTCATAATATCAATTATACATTATGTTTCTTGGGTGTATATCAAGCATGATCTAAATTCACATATGATGTTTTTGTATAAGAATCTCATTATAACACATGTCACTAGAGAAATCAAGGAGTATATAAATCAGTAAAATATTGTTTCGCCCCCGCTTATGCTTTTAATGGAGGAAACGTATTTTCTTGTTCTATCGAGAGAGGAGGAAATACTAACATATATTTTTTTAAGTATTATACTTGAAGTTTAATGTGTCTCTTAAACTACTTTTTTTTTCTATAGGGTCGATCCCCATTATAGACTTTATATTTTCTATTTATTTAAATCCACTTCCTCTAAAACACATGTTGTTGAGCCCGACTTCCAGAGAACCTGCCTAGAATCTCTTGCTAATCATTATCATAAAGTTATATTCTTCATTTATACCTTATTCACATCCAATCATAATCAAATCACCCTTATACAATTCTTATGTTCCATCTATATCGTTAAAGGGTAATGGACTTATTTATTCATTATCTATAACTGAGACTGAATCAAATTTACATTATTCTATGATAGGGGTTTTTAATATAATTTCCATGTAAATAAATTTTGGCCAATAATATCATTACCCTTTGTTATAAATGGAATGTATCGCATATTCTCATTGATTAGTTTCAATTGACTTTATCTTTGTATTTCATGTTTCTTATCATACGTTTTGATAATCCTAAAAGTGGGAGAAATTTGGATCATATAAATTTCCTTATTATTATTTTATTTATTTATCCTTGATAATTTAACTTTTCTAATTCCAATATCTACCCTTTATTATGTTAACTTTAATACCATGAATATCATTTGAACTAAAATCATTTGGGTGTTCTTATTCAAATTGTTTCTTTGATATAATATTTATTTGGAGTCATCATTTGTTACCATCATTATTTTTTATATATTATAATTATTCAGGTGTGATTTAATTTACCTTCGACAATCGTAACAGCATTAATAATTGATAATTTACTTCTAAGTTGGTATCTGATTTATTTGAATGTGGCTATTTATTAAAAATTTTGATGAAGATATTTTCCTTTGGAATCACATTATTTGATACCATATTTTTTATTTCTTTTTGTTTTTTATCTCACATTTGACCTATGAAATGTTAAGAAGATTATTATCCATTATGTTGATCTAACAATATATTAATTTATATTATACATGGTTTTTTATAAACATCATCACTTTTGTTCTAAAAAATGGAGATTTTTAGAACTTTTTTACTTTAATGATCACTAATATTTTTTTCTGTTCCTAATGAAATTACTATTTTATGTCAACATTTTATAAAATAATCAAATCTCCTGAAAACATTTCCATTTTTTTGAAGGAGTAAACATTGGTTCACGATATAACACCACCATAGTTGAGCAGATGCTATCAATTTCTTTCCTCTAGACATGTCTCATTATGAGGTCAAATGTATCTCCACAAAATTAGATATTCTACAAGACATGGATCACTTACACATGAGCTACTGCCAAAGGTGTCTAACTTCTAGATTTTATGTCTCACCATAATAGTTAAGTTGTCGCCAAATATGATGGACCACCAAATGATTTACAACTAGAAATGTATCATGGTTTGTTCAAATGTATTACCTCTATAGGTGAGCTACCTCTAGACATGAATTCCCCCCAGATGAGGTACCACCAACATGAATCACTATTAGTTCAAATGAGTCACCTCTATGATGAGTATCATACCCAGATGTCCTTCCACTAGATAGGTTTTTCCACCATGATGTCTTTACACCAAATATGTCCTTCTACCAAAATATAGATCATCACTATATATCTTGTTTTTAATAAAATGAATCAACAAATATAATAATGGAATTAATTTATGTAGATACTTTATAATTATATCCTTAACAACTGTATAGATTCATTAAATTCAATGTTAGTCTTTAGTATGAAGATTCATAAGATATGCATGATTATTCTATAGGAAGACCTCCATTATTTAGTTATTTATATTATAAGAGGACTCTATCATGCAAAAAATGATGTGAGATCATGATGTGTTCCATACATACAAAATACTAGAAGGATCATCACTGAAGTCCTCCCAAATGCATACTTACATGCATTTGATAGTGAAAGGGTGGAGTTCACTGAACTCCCATATCTTTTGTTATACTTAGAATGAATAGAGATTTGAGACACTCGATTTTACATATACTTAAAATGAAACAGCTCGATCTACTGACCAATTCATGTCTAAGGATAGTGAAGAATCTAAAATACTATAAAACGATAATCATTACCATTTATATATATTATTACTTGGTAATTATTTAATTTTTAGTTATATTCAAGGAGTCTGTTATATGCTTTAATTATTAATAAATAGTGACTTCTACAATAAAACTAGATAATACTATATATTATCTTCCATCTATTTTATTATCGATACCCATGATGTTTTTGGAAGAGGTCCTATGTGGCCACTGATTGTTTTCGTCACATAGTTATTGTGAAAGAAGTTAGTGTGTGGGTTTTACATCTTGTAGGTTGTTGTATATATACCTGATAATGGTTTTTGGTCATATTATTGTAATATAATCTTCCTGGTAGCATGTAATATTTATGTAGAGGGGTATTACAACTCCACTTGAGACTGAACCCCTTAATTTTTTGCGTTTTATTGTTTTTTCTATTTATCATTTGTAATATTTAGTTATATTTGATTTTAATTTTGAAATAAAAGTTTTACATTGATAGTTAGTTTTATCTAGTTATTATATAATTAATTGTTTGAGTAAATTTATTTCAAGATTTAATGTGATTATTATTGATTTTTTGACAGGGATCTAATCGATATTTGGAAAATATTTTAATGTAATAATTTTTTAACAAACTATTATTTTGATAAATAGAGAGAATTAGTTTAATTTGGGAATGATATTTAAATTTTATATTTTAATAGAAAAATTATTGGGTACTCAATTCATCCCCTATTTAGTTACTCACTCCGACCAACCTTATAATATATACATTTTATTAAAATTATTCATCAAATTTTATTTTTTATCTTTTGGAAGTAAAATTTGTTTGTGTGTGTAAACTCGTTGTTCCAAAAATGATATCCTTTGTTTTTAAATAATTTTAATATTCATTTATAAATAATTGGTTTCCTGTGATTTCATTATATAAATATATATAATCCATATATTGTTTATAATTTAGTAATTCTATACAAACCCTTCATTCCATTGGCTAAAAGATAAATCTCATAATAACATTTTAATTTTATGTCTTGTTTCATTTAAACCCAGTGATGTTTGTAATTAGATATAATTAATTATATTCAAGTAATTAAGGATAAAACCAACATTATGTGTAATAAAAGACAAACTCTTTCTTGTTTGTAAAAAATTAAAAACACAACATTTCTTGTCCAAAAAAATATCTAGAAGATTAAATTTATTTAAAAAATTCAAAGAAAATTTAATGGTGTTATGTTCTACCCCCCCTAAAATAAATTTCCACCACAAAACTCATCACATTTCTGTTAAAAACAGAGGATACTTTTTCCTCATTATGTCTCAATGTTCCCAAATAACATAATCAATCTTGTTGTATCACAACAAATAATTGTCCAACTGAGTGATATTGTATTGTGGAACATTATCAACACAATCCAAAATATCTACCAATTGTTCCTCACAAGAAGGATCATTCTATGGTAGTAGGACATATGAGTTCAATACATGTGGGTGATGGGGTAAGTAAAACATTAACATAGGTACATATAACACATTGATGACTTGAGATTGGTTCGGGGGATTCTCCAAATTATAGGCAACCATCCCGATATGTTCATGAATATCAATGGGACTGAAATACCCATGGATTCATTTTCCTTTATATCATAAAAATATTTTCATCCATTGTTTTTTCATTTACAAATTTCTAATTCCTCTTTTACACTAGGTC
Organism: Viscum album; assembly: GCA_963277665.1. Taxonomy (NCBI): domain Eukaryota; kingdom Viridiplantae; phylum Streptophyta; class Magnoliopsida; order Santalales; family Viscaceae; genus Viscum; species Viscum album. The sequence goes on from OY728152.1 coordinate 1,890,233,650, forward strand.
ATTAATATTTATAATGATTTATATTTTATGTATAAATCATTATAGTCATCATAATTTTTATATGTCATACCTTTAGCCTTTAAATATTTACAAAAATATAAAGTAGTTGCATAAGTTATCCAAAATTCAACTTAATTCATTTCCTTAAACAATTTACATTAAAAATACACTAAAAATAATTTTTATGAAATTGATTCCAAAATACTAGAATGGATTTTTCTCACATCCTTACATTACCAACTTAACAATAATTTTAATCCCCAATAAGGTCTAATAACAATACATATATACTCTAATAACTTCTAAAAAATGAAAACAAAACCATATATACATACTAAATAAAATTTATCATTAATTCATTAAATAAGATATTATTATGCCCCAAAACATTTCTACTGTAAATAAAACTACATCCTTACACCGAAAATTGTTCATAAGTTGTTTTATAATTTCATACAAGATTTCTTTATTATAAAATATATTTAGATAGAGGTGGAAAATGTTTATAATCGCATATAAACTTACTAAATAAAGAATAATATGATTTTCATATACCAAATTCAAGAATAATAAAGCATTTAATTTCTCATTATTTAGTTCCATAATTATAATTATTCACTTTAGTTTTGGGGATTATAAATGATTTACATTTTTTCTATGTCATTTGTGGTTTTTGAACATTATTATTAACCATTTCCCTTGTATTATGGTATTTGTTTTCATAATGTCTAAAATCATTGTATTAGAAACACTAGATTTTAGGTGGTGAATCTTGTTTTTATCCTAAATTTATTTAATTAAATGAAATATTCACAACATATACACCTTAATTTTCAATATGGAAACACTTACCATAATTATAAAACCCTCATGTTCCTGTCAGGAATTCACATGAGTGATTCCTCCAATAGTCATGGAATATAGGTGACCAAAATTAGGTTACACTAAAAGATTTGTTCATGTACTCATAATATTCAACCTTTATTTTCATATGAAACCCCTTGTAATAATAAGAATATCTATTTTTAATTTATACCATTATTTAACATTTAATGACTTTTTTATAGATACCAGTTTCTCTTATAGGTAGCACCTTTCGAAGAATTGGTCTTAATACACCAAATAATCGGTCAATTTTTTATTTCGTATTTATTATTTAACAAATAGCATAATATGAAATTGTTTTTAGATTATACTTTTAGTCACTAAATGTTTCAAAATCCTTATATTATAGCTCATTTAATACATTTTCCATGCTTTCTAGTAGATTACTAGTGAATTACATACTAAAATATACTCTTAAACACATCCCAATCCCTGGAGATAATTACAATGTGGTTAATAATATTCATAATATGATTCCACCATTTATTTTTCTATCCATTTAAAGGATAGTTGACAGAACTTACTTTTCAACACACTGAACACTAGAGAATAAAAAAATATATTTTTACTGGTATGGTTACTTTTCTTATAAAATAGTGGTTCAGTAGAACCAATAAATGAGTGAGTATGATTCCTCATTAAATACTCAAAAATTTTGGTTCACACATTTTTTTCATTTAGAATATCAGCATGTTTAATTTCATTAGAAATCATGTGATGATAAAAATATTTTTTTTCGTTTCTTTTTCCAAAATATCTATTTCCTATGTGAAAAATAATTACATTCTTCCTCACATTCTATAACAAAACAATTATTTTTTCTTAAATCTATTAACAAAAACAATAAATAATAGCATGAGAAATAGTTATAATAATGGAAAACCATATAATCATGAAAAACAATTATAGAGTGTATAAATCAAGAAACTATATTTTCAATCTATGAATCTTGGTTTTTCTTCAATGGTCTTAAGGGTCATTAGTAAAATTATTCACGATTATTAATAAAGAGTTTTTGAATTTATGAAACATATGCCCCAAGACATTCAAACCAGGTGTATAGCTAGGCCAATTTTCAGGTAGTTGGTGACATCTGAGTACAGTTCATTGCATTATTTTTATAGCTTTAAATCCATTTTGATCTTCTTCCATACCTACATCCACATGTATTTTACAAATTAGGATATAATTTCAAGGAAAACACATAATATGTAGTTAAAAAAATCTATGAAACTTAACTATACTATAAATAATCCATAGTGTTATTCTTACTCTTATCCTTAAAAATATCCTTATAAATTTCCCTTGATATTTCTCTAATGTTTAGTCATCATAGTTTTCAAATGTTAACTAAATATTTCATATAATACCATCTATAAGGACATAATATTTTAATAAATTAATATTAATATTCAGTATATTTCTTAAGAAAATAACCATGAACAGTAGTAGTTTATTATATATTGAGGAAAAAAATATTCTTTTTTTAGGAATGTTCTTCAAATTATACCAAAATGAAATTATAAAAAATCACTTCTATTTGTAATTCCATATATAAACCATTCATCAAAATTTATGGTATGATACATAAGAACGGGAGATATCAGATTTAGAGTGGGGGTAATCATTGGAGGCCTCAATCTATTATTATACAAATTCATAATATATAATAAGGGTATGAGAATATGGACATTCTTTAAAAATATCCTAACAAACCTATCCTTGATTTTGAAGAAGATTGATTAAATAAAAATTTATCATTTCTTAAAACATATGTGATAAGAGTGATAAATCAACATAAATATATCATGAACTACAATATAATATCATAAAAGTGTGGCAATATCATATATATATATAAAAATATTTCACATGTAAAGGCAAAATATGAAGACCATAAACATAGTAGATATAAAATTATCACATGTTTCCCATTTTGGATCAGGACACATATATTTCAGATAGTGTATTTGGATTCACCTATTTTGTAGAGTCAATCTGGGCTTATCTTTTTCTTAATGTAAATGAATCCCAATCGATTTTTTCTAATTGTTATGTCATGATAGACAAATCATTATCAAATTAATTGGAGGGGTATATAAGTCCCTCAAATCACAAAATGACAACAACACTTATATGTTTCACAATATCATTAATCCTTTATCATATCATCAAATCATAACCCATGTAAAAAAAGTTCCTTAAATAATTAATTAATTCATAATGGAATATTCATTGAAAAAATAATTGTGTTTCATAACATTTTATCATCATAAATAATAAACTCCAAGAGAAATCATAACTATGGTATAATTCAATATTATTACCATTAAAGAAAAATTTACATAAAATGATGTGATAGTATGTGTAAAATTATTTTAAAGGATAACATGTGACATTTATTTAGTGAAATAACATTTTAGAATTAAAAAAATCAAAACAGAAAAAAATTTCTAATAATTTTTTTTGAAAATTAACCTAGAATCATAGAAAATATTATATGAAAATAATGTGAAGTATTTATTTTAAAAGATAGATTTTATCATTTGATAAATAAATTTTAATATTTAAAACATTTACATAATACATTTCTTTTAATGTATCATTTGATACATATAAATAAATCCTTAAAAATAATTTAGAAACTCTCATCTTCTAAATAACCTTTCCACATTGAAAATAAAATTATTAAACATGAAATTTGTAACGTATTTTCAAAATAAATTTCATTTAAAATAAAATCTAAAGCATATATTGGTTTTTTATAATAGTGAGTTGTTATGAAGGGTGGAATTCTGGTAATTTTGTACATATTAAAACAAATATTCTTTTAAATTTTTTAGTATTTGTCAAATGTTCCTTATTGTGAGAATTAAATAAATATATTATTTAGATACATTATAAAAAGAAAAAAATTGTCAAAAGGATTTGGAAAATAATATGAGATTTTTAAAAATATCATTAATTATGTTTTTTGAGAACATGTATACGGAAAAAATGAAATTATCGACTGAATAATGAATTGAAATCCAATTATTATAAAAATATTATTTTTAACTCTTGAGTCTATAAAGAGAGGAGAATGAAAAGTGAACATGTATTATCATCAAATCTAATGAAGAGAAAGCATCTATGTCCTTATTGAGATATTAATAAAAATATTTCATCATTATTAACATAAATATAATAATTTCTTGATAAACGATAAAATGGTACCAGAAAACCATTACTAATTTAGTAAGAATTAATAATAAGACCCAAGAATGAATAAAAAAAAATAAATCATATAACATCCTGAGAATAAATAATTTCATGACATGAAATTTTAATGGGGTGGTATATAAACCTCATAATAAATGATAGGTTTATGACATAATATAAGTCTCAAAAAAGGTAAATGTAGACAAAAATATCTTACCCCTTTTGTAAATTTTGAACTGTTAGCCCCATGATATAGATATAAGAAAATGGATTGTTAAATAAAAATAATTTTCAAGATAATATTAATAAAACGATGTTCTTTTTAGTATATACATCTCATTAAATAAATATGTGGTTAATATGGTGTGTGTCTCACAAAAAATAAATGTGAGGTAAAAATCCATTATGATAAGTCCCAAGTTTGATTGAACATAGTCAAAAATATTGGGTACTAATTTTTTTATAAATCTATTACATATATATATATATCATAATATAAAATATTTACTTATAAAATTGTATTTCCTATTTATTCAAATATTATATTTAAAATCACTTTTCAGGCAATAAGTTCATTATTTTTCAATCATACAATAAATTGTTATTTCTTGTCCTCTAAATTTTATGAGGGTAAATTCGTCTCTATAATGAGAAAAATGATATAAATATAATATATATTTAATATATATGTATTTATTGTAATCCATTAATGTAGGAGATATAAAATGAAATGCACCATTCATGGAGATGGAAGATCGTACGTATGCATGAACAATGTTTCCATTTTTTCTATGGATGAAATGAAATAAAGGTAAATAATATTTTACATTAATAGAATAAATTGTATGTTATATATATATATCACATATATTAATTAAATTTAGCCTATATTCCTTCCTTTCAAAGAGTTATTGAAAAACAAATCACTCCTCTTTGTGAGGTTGTAGGACAATGTATGAAAGAACGAAAATATCTTATTCCCTATAGTATGGATTATAAGAAGGAATATATTTTATTAATATTTATTAGACATAAATAAGAGATAAATATAAGATATTAACATTTTATTCTTCATTATTTCCAACAATTTGATCCAGTGATGGAAAATAAATTATGTCTATTTTCTAGGCTGTAGTTCACCATACATACAATCAATGGTTCTGTTTCGCATTTGGTTGAGTATAAGATGGTTTTAGGTCATTAAAATAACATTAAAACATATTAATATATTTAAAAATATGAAAATATTATAACATAATGATTCATATGAATTTAATGTGTTGCAGGAAGAAATAAAAAAATGATGGTTATGTAAGTTACCTATTCGATGGACAACATCTTTTCGTTTAAAGAAAAATCATTCATATGATCATTTTATTAAAAAAAAAGTGTTATAGGATGATTGTATAGAATTCAGTATTGTAATTTTGAATTTATTGAATTAAACAAATGTTTTTGGATGTGTTAATAGAAGATAATAGTTGTGTTCTTTTATAAGTACGGTGAGGGGAACACATTGATTTTTTAAAGGAAAAATGTGTAACCACAATTTAAAATTTAATAAAGGGAGTGATATGATCTGTAATAATTCTCTGTAGGTTAAAATGACATTATAATTCCATTAAATTGTCTTTGGAAAAGTTAATAATTCATTGTATTGCTCATGTTATTAGTTTAACCCACGATAATCCTATTTTTAGCATAACCACAATAATTAATTTCTACTGTATTTATTAATCATTAAAGTAAAAAAATTAAATTTAAATTATTATATAAAATATATTAAGATTAATGAATATATTGAATAGGTTATTCAACATTCCATTAATATTATTGTAATATTTCAAATTAAAATTAACCTCACAAAAATGATGAAAAGGCAGTTATCTAGGGAGAAAATATTTCCAATTTAAAAAAGTATTTATTTTAAACATAAATCGGAAATTTATTCCAATGACCTAAATTTTATTAATTGATAAATATTTGAGATAATTTTATTTTTTTGAACCATATTAGAAATATTTTTAATTTTTAAATGTTTTAAATGAAAATGAAATTATAAATAAGAACAAAATTTTTTCAGTTTTCACTGAAATGTTTATATTTTCAGGAAATTGCCAAAAATTTAGTCCAAGATAATTCGAAATGATTATTTAGAAATTTAATATAATTTTTTCAAATAAATTTCCAAAAAATTATAAATAGAAATTTTTAAATACGTTCAAAAAAACAAAAAAAAACATTTTTTTTGATCAATACAATTTTTCATTGTAAAATTTGATTTATTCATATCTATTATATTGAAAACACAAAATATTAATCATAAAAATTTAGGTATATATATATTAATTTCATTAATATAATATAAATAAACATAGTTTTAAATTTATTTATTTAAAACACATTTGTTGGAATATTTTTTTTAAATAGTTTTAATTTATTTTATAACTAATTAGTCCCCAAAGAATTATAATTTCATATATTTGTATACCAATTGTTTTCATAATTTTAATTATTAAATTCATACCCTCCACTACAACCACTACCTGTTAACATTCATAACAATATTTTAATTATATTCCATGATTAATTTATACTCCAGGTTTTGTGTATCAAAAGATATAATCATTACTTCATGTAATAAAAATCCAATATCAGTGTTTTATGTAACTCAAGATAAAATAATAGTTTTTTGTAACACAACCTAGAAATTGTTTTTTGGGAAACAAAAAATATATATAATATAAAATTTATTTTAAAAAAATATTTCACAAAATCATGGGGTGCAACAACTGTGGTGTTCCCATGAAAGGTATTTTAGTTTATGTAGAATTTTTCATTATTATTTTATAATGTAAAAATTAACCACAATATTATAATTTATAACATCTTCATCCATTAATTATTATTTTTTATATCATGTTCGGAAGTAGTTGAGTAGCTTCTTGTATAGTATATTACATTATGTAAATGTATTATATTGAGATAAAATTGAGAATTAATAAGTTGAATATCATAGGAATTGATATTTCTAGTTTTATTAAATTTTAATAATAAAAATACTCATTATTATTGATGCAAATTCATTTTCAATATATAACAGTACAATTTATTTTCAATATAATCATATTATAGGGTTGTTCTCGACTACAACAATTTTTGGACACAAAATAAATCTCAACAACAAATCTCACATGTTGTGGTTAATATGGGGAATAAGAGGATAGTATATATAAAAAATTATAGCAAGAGCATGTGGAAACATTAGATTATATCATCATTGTGTTTGGAGGTAGAACAACATGTTGTCGGGGTATGGTTCAGAACCACAAGAAGTCATTTTCCAGTGTGAGACAAAATTAGATTAATTGAAAATGCCCTCTTAAAGTCAAATTAAATATGTGAAAAGTCTGATTCATGCATTGTTCATTTATCTATTAAATGGATTTTACTGATATACTCAAATCCTATTGACTCGTTTTCTTCTGTGCATTGATTTTAATATTATATATAATTGTAAATTTCTTTAAATGAACACTACAAGATTTCATAAAAATTTCTTCCCTATAAATGTTTTAAATATGAGCATATTAACGAAATAATGATTATATGTGAAGGTAATGATGAAATACATACCCTGGAAGAAAAAACTCATTAATATATAAATGAGTGCCATGTCATAAGATAACCCGTAAATTCAGTCAGAGGCGAGCCTCACACCATTTATTAAATAAAAGAAAATCCAACAGACAAAAACACCAAAGTGAAATGACAAGTACACATCATATTAATCTAATCCATCACCATACACATTATATATTTCATCATCTGTAGTAGCTGATTCCCACTCTAAGCTGTCGTAATGGCACAAAATCATGGCGTACTTCCTTCTGAGATTCAACTTCCCCAAAGAGATATATTCCACAGCAGACCGCTCAGCCCAACCTTCCCCCACAATGGAGGACCTGGTAGTCATTGGCTTCGACAAATAAGAATAGTCCCCCTTTGCATTCTTCGTAGTGGGGCAGTCATCACATCCGCTTTCCCAGACACCTTGCCTTTCCCACCCTAGACAACATCACTATAGGAGGCCCGGACCATGCCACCTTCATTATATTTTTCACTATTGAGAAAATCCCCCCATTGTCCAGGAATTTTAATAACATGGTAACCCTCCTCCACATCGCGTTCTTGCTGAGATTGGATGTTGGAATCAAGCATATCATGACACTATGAGTTGCCCCAAAGCGCGCAACCAACATTTTTTCCCTACTTCATGAAGAGATCACTGGCAATAGCCTCTTATGAAGTACTTCGCTCATCATTGATTGAAAAAACATCCTCAGTGATAGCAACTTTCCCATTCCCTAGCTCTTGCAGACAAATTCCAGTGGAGTCAAGATCAGGAACCGCAACATCATCCTCCTACCCTTGCAATGGTACATAAGAACAATCTGAGTCCACAACATTCTGCCCCTCCAAGGATTTTCCACCCATATCCACAACTTCATCTCGGTCCAACCCCACATCATCCATATCCAAACCAACAAAACAGTTTCTCAGCTCAATATCAGTCTCCTTCTTCTATGATTGGGGATACAACTCAGTTGGATATTGCTCCTACACACCACTCCCATCAATTGCCTGCTTCACCGACCCATGATCTACAGATGACTCCTTTACAATCCCCTCCGCCACAGCACATGCACTGCTGATGACCACATCCTTCAGGACATCACCCTCCCATGGTCAGTCTGCATTATTAGGTCCACTGGTCATATTCTCCTTCTCACCCTCAAAAGAGGCCAAGATCTCCGTAGAGAGGAAAGGATTGTATGCACTAGTCCCAGCCACAGACCTTGGTTCAATTACAAGATTGTCTTTCATTTTGTTAAACACGTGCAGGACTGATGGGTTTAGGGATGCTTGCACTATCTTCAAACCACCTGCAAGGCCCAACACCACATCAAAAATACCTTGCCTCATCCCCTTCTCTATATGTCCAGCAGGATACGCTTCAACTAGAACACTTTTAGAGTATAGACAATCCATGTGATCCCCTTGCCCAGATGAAACTCCAGGATTGGTATCCCCATCAACGTTCATCGGGCTATCCTTCAGAGCCACCTGAGTCAACTTGACACCCTCACGCACCCCGCCACCATCCCCACTCTGTTCACCCATCTCTTGTGAGTGATCACCGAACCCTCCCCTGCGGAAAACTGTCTCCAAGTGCCCGAAATTTTTACACTTCGCATAGAACTTTATCCATGACTCATCTTGCATCCATCTAAACACTTTATTGTCAGTAATCCAGACACAATTCACTAGGGGTCTCACAACGTCAACCTCCATACATATGCTTGGGCAAACCGGGTGAGACACAGATTCAGTCCATTGATCAGAGCAAAGAAATCTTCTAATCATGTTTCCAATTGCACAGAGGATCACAAGATTTTGAAAATAAAGGGGGAGACTGGGAAGACTTACCCAGGTAGAAATCGATGATGGTTCGCGCTGCATTTGAAATTAAAGATCCCAAGGGATGAAATAGAAGGAAGAGTCGCCACACCTTCTAGGAGCCCGAGACCAAGAGATGATCAAATCATCCTCTGAGCCAAACTGTACCATGATATGTCATCGATCGTGTATCCCAACAACAGAATGCTCATGAAGTTCCCACGATTTTGATATGACATGGGAAAACTCTTCCACCGACAGTCGATGAGGATGAAAACGAGCCAACAGGGTAAACTTACACAGACCCTCAGCACAATTTATCTCTATTGGGAGTAGTGACAACTAAGGCGCCTCTCGGAAGAGAGCCAAAACTTTTGGAGAAATGAAAATTTTAGGAAATAGAGGATAAGGATACACTGTTTCTTCTTTCTCATGAGACAACAAGCGCAAAACTCCCCCCTTCGGTAGAGAGGGGGGAGAGGAATCTGGCAGCATCAATCTAGGTCATAATGTGGTATATATATTGATGATCATAAGGTACAATTGATAATATAAGGTATATAAAGTAATTACATAGTGTTATTATTCATAAGCCTTTAGGTACAATGCATTATGTATAATTAGAGAAGATAAATTTTTAAAAGTTATGTTAGGATACCTTCATTTGGTTGATTACAGATCATTCTAAATTACATAAGTTAAATATTAGGTCACGTCCATAATCTTCATCTAGTACATGTAGTTCATTGTCTTCATTTCTATAGTGATTATACAACATAGTGGTCAAAGATTATTCAGTACATTCATTACAATGAATAATATAAAGATTGATATTGTGAGATTTTTATGAATATTTAATTTCAATATAATGGAATAGAATATAATTAAAAAATGTTCTTAATAAAAAACTAAATATCAAAATTCTGTAAGGTTCGATACTATAAGTGATCAATGTATGAAGACAAAGAGTGATTTGAGTGACAATAAAATCATTCCCAGTATATTCAGTTACAAATCATGTTTCTCTGGAATACATGGAATATTTTTATGATATATATTTCATGATGTCTTGTAGAAGTGATGAATCTATGTATTTTAGATGAAACAATTTAGGATGAAGATGATGTAAATTTAAAATAATTAGGCGATCATAAATAAATTTTTTTATGGAATATTAAAATTGAAAATAATGTGATTATAGAGGCGTTAATATTAATTGATTTCATGGGAAACATTTCAAGGATTTTTAAAAATTAATATTTAAAGAAATATAAATTTTGTAAAAATTTATTTAGCATATAAAAATATAAAAATGGATTAAGGAAAAAATATTTGTCTAAAAATGATGCTTTGATTACTATATGAAAATGTTTGTATCGTAAAGAAAATACATGGTTTAAAAATATATATAAATATTTTATAAACTCTTTATGTTGAATACATAATGTTTTACAAGACACTACATACATTTTTACATGTTGTAATGTCAATGTAAGATGACAACTATCTTACTCAATAGAAATAATAAATACTATGTGTACTGACTGTGAAGAAAACAAAAGAGTATAACAAAATTAAATATTTAAAATGTACAATCTTATCCATGCTGAATGAGTGGTATGACTATCCTACAATATTCATATTACGTAGAAATCTGATGAAATTTAGATAAATTTTTTCATATTTCATCATGTGATAAAGGTGTTTAGGATTACACTATCTCTACCCGACACATATATTTGATTACTAATATTCTTTATTTAGGAACCTCCTATTATTTTATTCCTCTCGAAAAAAAAATCATTTCTCGATTTATACATGGTCGGTTGTCAGAATTTTGGTTTATAGATATAACATTTCTCAAAGATAATTTAATTATTTGAAGCATTTTTGGTGTGTGAGATGAAAACTGTGATGAACAAGAGATGATTTTTACCTACATGGAGGACAACATTAATAATAAATATTGATATTATTATTTATTTTATTTATTTCTGTATGAAATTTATTAAAAACATTAGAAACTAAATAGGAGGAGAGATCGTTTTACTAAATAATTGTGCTGGTGAAAAGAGAGATAAGTCTTAATCATAGAAGAATGTAAAAATGATGATCCACACCTCTTACTGTTTTAGAATTGACATTTTGATCTAATCACTAAGAAAGTAAATTAATTAATATACATTTAAGTAATTATATTTTTTAATCATAGAAAATAAAATAGTTATATAATTTTGGGAATGACATATTTCCAAAATTATATCATGAATATTATTAAAACCATACCTATAAGTACCAATCTAACTATGTTATCTAGACATGTGTTACTCAGCATTTACATTTAGGGAACTGGGTCCCTATTATCATAAAATAAGATATATGTTTGAAGCACAAGTAATAAAATACCATCTATTTGGTCAATCATTTCCTTAAAAATCATGATTTTTATTATAAAAACATTTAAAATATATATAATTTAATAAGTCATTTTATATATAGTATCACCATTTTAATTTTATATATCATATAAATAAAATATATACTTATATTCATAGTTATTTATATGTAGGTATAATATTCAAATTCAATGCATCTAAGGTATATTAATTAAAAATGAATTTATATTTTTATCAGGTAAAAGTATTCCTGACTTTTAATCACATTAAATATAACAATTACATTTCACACAATTTCATTATATCAGATGGTATATTTTTTTATATGTTGATCAATAGTTTAGAGCATACATTTTGTTATATTTCAAACTTGGTATGAGAAAAATTTTATTACCTAAAGTTCCCCTTAATGGAATAAGTAATATATTTAATGCATCGATCAATGTTTTTTCTAAGACATGAATGATTTGTTACATTGTGGGAATATTTTAACTATATAAAAATTTAACATCTATTTAACTCATTTAAAATTGTTTTTGTGGATTAAATATCAATATAGTGTATTAATGAGGTTTCCATTTTTTCCAATATAATAAAAGAAATTATAAATCCAATACAAGAATATTAAAAAAAAATATTCTTACAGACCAATAGAATAAAAATACTTTTTAAAATGTTTTTTAATATTTAGATGTTACATGAATTGATTAATTGATTACTCTAATTATATCTATTGAAAATTATCATCATTAATTATTTAAAGGGTGCCTATCCATATATATGTAATTCCACTAACTCATGAGTGGAAACTGGTAGAATTATGGATGAAGGAAACCCAAACAAACCTATTGAATAAGGAAAAATAAAGATCTATATTTGATGAAAAAATTATATAGGCCATTAAGAATAGAAATTACATTATTAGTATTGAATGAATATTAATTATATATTTTGTGATCTTTATAAAAGTAAGGATAATCTGTATCCTCCATGAAATAAATCATAGAGGCATACTAATTTAGGATAAATATTTCAACATGAAATTTAATTTTGATAATTAAATGACCACCAAAAGTGGTTTATGTCAAAAAAACTACAAGTTACATGCATTAACAGTCCTCAAAATTTATTAAATCTTTTAAAACATGTACAAAAATGGGCTTGAAATAAAGGATTGTGATACTAAATAATTTTATTGGATTTGTATAATGTTATATCAATAAAAATATTATTTCACATTTTTCCTTAAAAATTTATGAATGTTTATCAACTAAATATATAAATTCCTTATTATTTATATTTTTTTAAGACATTAATGATTTAATTAGATAATTTTTAATAAATTAATAATATTAAATTTTTGAATTCAAAATTATTTTTGTTTGTAATAAATATTTGAATATTTATATCTACAATAATCTTCTTCATGTAATAAAGAAATTATCATAACCATTTATTTGACCCTATTTAATGATTCTGAAGAAAAAAATAACATAAAAATATATTAATTTGATGATATAAAAAATAAATCATATAAATAGTGTCACAACCTGAGGGATAAAATGTTTATCTCTAGGATATTTTCTATATTAACATCTTTTATTGAACCACATTCATCCATTATTCTATAATCATAATCATTTATAACCTTATTTAAAATTCTCACATGATTTAATCAATTTTATAATCCAATGAATGAAAACATAACAATGTATTGATTTTAGATGTTTTATAAGAAAGAACCCTTTCATAATGTATCATATAAAAACATTATGAAGAACTAGATAAATGAATAAATATCATAATGAATTATCCTTAGACCAGAGATGGTAGTCATTATTCAATTTAATGTAACAAAATATTATACAAATATCATTAAATAAATAAACAATTTATGACCTGGTTCAAAATATATCTCAATAATCATCAAACATATGATAACAATATAACAGTTCATGATTATTTAAAATTTTTTTGTCACATTAAAAATATAATATCATGAAAATTAAATGCATAATTTAATTATATAATAACATGATAAAAAATATGTATAGATTCCACGATCACCAGTATATGTTTTTTAGAAAATGCATTATTCCCACTCATATTTGAAAAATCTCATTCTATTGACACCCAAAAATGTTAGAAAACACATTACTACCATTAGTTCTGGAATAAACTCATTATTTCTATTTTTAATCATCACATTACATATAAAAATAATATAATATAATGGAGGTTGATATAGGACCCTAGACATCATTACACTTACATATGTTTTCTTATTTAAATAAATCATTATCATATCATAATGAACCTAAGGAATGAAAATGGGTTTTATAATATTTTAAAATAAATAAAATAACATGAAAATATAAAATCATAGTATACAAAAAATAAAATTTTCCAAAAGGATTAATATCTCAATAGAATATAAATGGTGATCAAAATATCATTTCCTAAGAGATTACACCTGGACGAAGATAAAATTAGAAGTATTAACGTTTTTAAAAAACATTTTAAACATTTTAATGAATGATGAATAACAATTATATTATAAAAATTTTAAATATGGAAAGAGAAATCAATTGATATACTCATTAAAAATATTTTCAAATAAAGTATCCTTGAAAAGAAAAAAAATCAATCAAATAAACTAAGTGTGGTAAATAATGAATTTAAATGGATTTATAAACAATTTTATACCATTTCAATGAACGAACAATATATGATAAACGACAAAAGACTTTCACTTCACAAAAGAGTTAAAAAAATATGGAATATAAAATATAAAAATATTTGGATGTTTTTAATTAAAAGAGTTATAATTGGGGAAAATTTAATCTGGAAAAAAATATCCATTGGTATGAATGATAGATATTCATTCAAATATTTTAGTCTTATTTTGGGAAAAAATTTATCATTATCACTTGAAATGTGTAAAAACCAGTTTCTAAGGAATATGAAATATTAAGCATAACAGTTAGGTTTAAGATAAACTTTTCAATGAATTTTTTTCTCATTTAATAAAAATATTTATTAAAGTAATTATATTGATTTTAAATAAAGAAAAAAAATAATTCATCCATTAAAATGGTTAATTAAGAAAAAAATTTATGAAATAATTATTAAATTGGAAATGAATGTAACTAATTTACATAAAAATATTCATAGTTTTTTTAGTATAAAAATAATTTTTCAAAATAAAATATTTTATTATATAAATAAATAAATAACCAATAAAAATGTTTTATAAACATATTGGGATTTCTCATATAAAATTTAAAACATTTGTAAAAAAATTATTATTTTTAACTAATTAAATATTAATTATTTTAGAAAAATATTAAGAATTTTACATAGTGTATTTTTAATATTTTGATTTAAAAATTTAGGTTTTATTTTTTAAATTAAAACTAAAATTTTATAAATATAACATAAAAATTAAAATTAAATATATATTGAAAATCTCATTTTATTTAAAATAGATTTTTTTAAAACATTTTTGTTATTTAATATATTTGGAATGGATTTTGTAATGTATTAAAATATATGTATTTATTGAATGTATTCATATTAATATATACTAATAATAATTAATGTTTCGTGTCTCATCTTAATAATATTATTTTTGTTTAGAATGTTTTAAATGATAGTATTAATTTATAATATATATATATATATAAATATATGTTTTGTTCAACAATCCTAGTGATTTAAATTATCTCCCAAATATAAAAATTTTATTTTGAAATTTTAATTTTTTTTAACTAAATGAAGTAGGTATGAGATCTATAAAAAACCAATGATATTTCATCAAATGAGATATCCACCTCACTATCCATTGTAAAACATGGAAACAATTTATCTCAAATATGATTCTATAGGTTTACATATGGAAAAAACATTGAAAAAATAATTTTCATGATCCCTTTTCCAGAATAAATACTATAACTAAAAGTGATATAATAACATCCAATATTGTCAGATTATATGTTCATAGGAATATGAAAACCCAATAATAATTTGAATTTTTCTTATGACACGTTCATTTCATCTTAAGACACTTCTGTGTCAACTATAATATAATTGGACTAATTTATCACTCATTTAATTTTACCTAGACAACCTATGGTAATTTTTATATTATTCTCTTTAAAATGATCCTAATATAATTTATATATATTTAAATCCATTATATTTCTTTTATATATAACGTTATTTTACCTAATCATATCCCCAATGAGTTTAAAGACTTTTTTTATTTATATTTCATTGTTTTCAACAAAGTACTGATTGAGTTAATACCCAATACCCCATTTTATGTGTTACTACACATAGATGAATCGTTGTCATGTCATGCATCCATTTTTAATATCCTTAAAGGGTTTTTATTTCTTGTAGAAACACAGAACATCTACTTTATGAAAATTTGGGATGTTATTCTATAAATAAATATATCCTTTAGACTTATCCATTATGGATTCAAAATATTTCTCTAATAAAATCCAAAATATAACTACACCCTCCTATAATACCAACTAAAGTGGAAAAATCTGAGCATAACATAAATAAGAGATAAATTATGTAAGTTAATTAATAAGTCTTGAATGTAGCCACACAACCTAATGGCTGAAACGTTTTGCATCACATAGGATAGACACATAAAAATCCTACATTATAATAATTTAGAGAAATTACCCCATAATCCCACTCTTATGGAACAATTTATAGATATATAACAAAATATAATCATCTTTAAATCATATTGAATGGATCCATTAGAAATGTGTGAGTTTAGATTATTAGAAAATGAAAAATTTCATAATGAATCAGATCATAAATATGTAAGAAAAAATGTGGAATGGATAAAAATTAGAAATAAAAGATACAAATGTCGTATATTATAATAATAATACATGATATAAAACAATAATACCATAAAATTATAATTAAGTAATCACACTAGTTATGAAATATGTTATGAAGCATTAAAATAATCACATAACATGTTTTCATTATGTATGAGAGAAAGATACATTAAATATAAGTTGAAACGCGTTGACATGGGATACCATGGAAATTATATGCATTATGGAAATATAAAATAAATAGACAAACAATATAGAAATATTGCACAATAATAACCATTGGTAAACCATTTTTAAAGAACTAAATATTCCCATGTTCATGTGAACCAAATCACTATTTACACAAATGAACATGTGAGAAATGTAATTTTTCCCAAACCTATGAGAAATCACCCATTATTCTTAGGACTCCCAATCATATGAGATATAAGAATAAACCAATGCATTGGAGGGTGATATATTTTCTCTACCATAATCATCATTATATATGGGTGAGAGATCAAATCAATCATTATAATATAATTAATAATTCAAGGAAAGAGAATGGTTTTCATTAACATTTCAAAAACATCACTTAAAATAATCATATTAAATCATAAGATATTATAATGTTTTTTGAAAGGAATAATATAATACTAAAATATATATAGGGTAATATAAATATCACTTTATGTGAGATAAACCTTAATAGAAATGTATAATTTGAAATAGAAAATGTTTCTACAAAACATCTTTAACATTATTATTAATGTTGAAATAAAATTACATAATATTTTTACCATTCAAAGTTGAAGCCTTTTAAAAATCTTATAATAAATAGTTATAAATAGAATACTCTACAAAATAAATTAAATATCAATCTAATTAATCAGTTCTTTTAAATAATTAAAATGAAATACCTTGAATAACTATTTATATCATTCTAAAGAAAAATTAATACATCAAATTTATATTTAGTTAGAAGGTATACTTTTTTAAGGAAAAACCTAGAAATGGATGGAAAGGATCTATTTTTAAGAATGAGAGTTATTGTAAACCAAAATAATATATTTATTTTTTATAATATTTTATTAAATAAATTTTCATTACTTATGAGAGGAAATTACAACCAACAATAAGACAATATACCATATCTAATTCATTAATGCATGGTTAAAATAAATCATGGAAATTATATTTGGCTAGGAAATGATATGAATCAATGAAATATCAACATAGTCAATGATATCCCTATGAAATCAGAAAACATATAATGAAATAATATTTAATCTAATTATTTAAATTTCTAAATTAAATACCACAAATAATAATTGGATCATGATAAAAAGTATTGATGGACCAATATATAATAATTTTCATATTAATCAAGGTGTATAATAAGAAATATGTCTGAATGGGTGAAAACCTGAGATAATAACACCATACATTGAATTTATACTTAGTTAATACACTCTAACAACATATATAACAAACATAACCATACTATTCACTGATTATATTACCTTATTAATTTACGTATCCTTTTATAAAATTAAATTATAATTATCTCTATATGTAAATTTTTTAGATTTTTATATATTTTCAATACCAAATTTGAGTAATTTCAATCATACTGAACTATTTTTGTAACAGTGGTGTGTTCATTCATTGTTATCTTAATTTAATTCATTATAATATCATAAATTTTTATTAAACTTATGTACAGTGACATTTTATAATGTTATAATTTCATTATATGATAGTTTTAGTAATGATTATTTTATATAAAATTAGCGGTAATGATGTTTAAGATATTTTTGACAAACGAATTATGGTATCATAAAAAATGAGTTTAATATTATTATTAGCTTTCAAAAACTAATAAAACATTATATACTTATTTAGGTTATACACCATCAATAATATTGTTATAATATTTATCAATCATATCATTTCACAATACTATTCAATTTTGTTGTAAGATAGAACTAAACATGAACATGCCAAAGTAAATGGATGTGTCTGGTTGTGAATGTTGTTTATTTATGGAATAATATCATTATTATAGAGTCATAATGATAATATATCAATATTTTATGGGTTTTAATCATATTTTTATATGTTTTGATAAATAATATAGACAATACATGTAAAATAATATATATTACTCTATGGAAGAGCTAGTTCACACAACACATGGTTAAAATTTTCATTTATCAAATGATGAAGAAAAAAAATGTTGATTATAATATCACTCATCATAATCATAATTATTTTACATATTTCATATTTTCTATAGCACTTGATATTCAGTCATACTAAGTAATGTTTTCATTCAAAAAAACTATTAACATATTGAATATAACATTATTAAATAATTTAAATTTAAATTTTTTTATTGATATAGAATAAATTAATTTCATTTTTTAATTATGCATGAAAAATTATATTTTTTTGTATTGTTTGTAATTTTATTTAAAAATAGTTGATTTTCATGTGAATAGTGAGAGAAATTAATTTTACAAAATTTTCAATTTTATGAAATTATAATTATGTAAGAATAAATTAACCATTTATAATATAAATTAATTAATTAAATAAATATTTAATAAATAATATAATGTTCTTATTTGAAATATGTTCTTATCATTGTAGAAATGAATGTAATGGTTGTGTTCAAACAAAAACTATTCTTATTTGTTTCTTGTTTATCATTTATTTCGTATTTGGTATTGTTAGAGTAAATAATATGTCTCATTTTACATTATGAAAATCCATTTAATCATTTTTGGAACAAAATTATCCTTGATTTTTTTATAAAATCAATTTTATGCTTAAAAAAATTGTTTTTTCAAAATTGGTTTTCAATGTAGTTTTTTACAACATTAATAATGGTAATTTCTTAAAAATCATAGAGTTGATCATATTAAATAGATTTCATGTTTGGAGTGAAAGTAATTAATATTAGATAACAAGTTCAACTTTATTTTTTTTATAATGAATTTCAACCATGGTAAATATTTAACTCGTTTGTTAAGAGTAAATTTTTTTAATGTATAAAAATAGAGGGATATGGATTTGAGATAACACAAAAACCTGGTCAATCAATATTGAATATTTTTATTTTGATCATACCCTTATAATATTCTATGGTTTGATAATTTGGATAATCAATCACAGTTTAAGTAATTTATATTGTTGAAATATTTTCTCAAATTCCTTGTCTAAGTCTCCCCACATATATAGATAGGGAGTGGCCTCTCAAATAAGATATAACTTTATTTACCATCTATTTCATAACTTTTTTATTCTTCTATACCATATATATCTTTTATAACCATTTTAACACTGTTACTATAGTAATATAAAAATATAGGGATTTTATTATGATTATGGGAGAACCATTAACTACATACTTTATATAATATGTAAAGTTAAAACATTGCTCATGCATACGTAAAACATATATTCTCCATGTAATGGTGCAATACATTTTTCATCACCACCATTATTAAATTATTATAATGATCAAATTAATTAATATATATGTTATTTTTAAAAATAATAAATTTTAAAATATTATATATCATTTATTTATTTATCATTTCACTCAATAAAAAGTTGATCATGTGATCTTCTAGAGTACCACCTTAATGAATGGATGTGATCCATTTCTCATGTTTTCCTTTCATAGATGATTTTAAATATATTCCTAATTTATATATATTAAATTAAAATCATCATTATAATTTCTAATATTATTTAATAATGTTCATTATGCATGCACTATTTCTACTATATCTAGACATATATGAAAAATTTATTAGTTAGAAGCTAAAATGATTATGATAATTATTGATGGTTTAAGAAAAAGTGTTTAAATGATACGTGTAGATCATATAATATATAATAATTAGGTATACCTATCTGGTATATAATTATAGTAATTATAAATTTATTAAACAATTATTTAAAATATTATACTAGGTGATTCTATCTTTTGGAAAGGGATTTTGATTACAATATTATTTAATTTTGGGCCTATTTATTTTTAAAAATTACATTAGGGAAATTACAAAGTTATAGTATTTTAAATCACATATATTTTCCTTCCATATGTCTGTGTTTGTGGTTAAATTTTTTTATCATATTTCCTATATAATTTTACCCAAAGTTATTAATTAAGTTATATGTAAGGGACGTTCATTTAAAAATTTTGTTTTGATGTTTTTATACAGAAAATATTTATTCCATGATCATATTTGGATTATACAGTTTTATGAAATAATTTTATGATTATATAATGATTTATTAATTTTATTTTCACCCTTGATTGACTTTCTATATAAACGATTAAAAAGAGTATTCATTTTGTTTTATAAATTAGGGTCCTTTTAAAAGTTCATTGAAAAAAATCATTATTTTAAATTTCACCACATGACTGAAATTTCCCATTATCACGAAAAATATTTTCATTCAAGATTAAATTACAAATTTCCAATGATATTTTCAACATATTGTTTCAAAATATGATTATATTTTTATATAATTTTTTTTAAATAGAAATGATATTATTTTATTAATGTAATGAAATGAATTTTGATAAGTTATGTAAATGAATGTTACTAGATTTTATGTAATTTGAACCTTTGACCCTAATATACTATTATTGGATCTCTTCACATGTAGTTTTTGGATTTTTTGTGGAGTTATTTTCATGGTTACTGGGCTTATGCATTATTTATGCATAATTAAAAAAATTGTAAATCATTATAGAAATGGATCACATGGTTTGGGCATTGTTATAATCAATGGGTAGAGTAGGTGTACAACCAATGAAGCTCCTGAATAGGATAAATTACATTGTATGTGGACTATTTTTTTAACTGTTTGTGCTATCAATTCAACCCGTACGAAGATTGGTATTTTTTCTCCTTTGGATGATTTTTTGTGAGGTTTATTCCCTTAGACACTACACTAAAATTACACTTTCCGGGATGCCTGAGATGGATATTTTTTACTCCTCCGTGATTTTTCAAGTGTATTTCAAGGTGTTTTCTTGGTGATTCTTCACCTAGTTCATGTGTTTGCGGAATCTTTATCATTCTCCTTCCTTAATGGTTTTTTTCAAATTTTCTATATTCCTCTAACCATAAGTAATTATTTTTATGATTTTCAATTTTGGGTAGATTATAATTAAGAGTTTTTTATTTGTAGTGTATGATTCGTGTTTGGAGTGTATTTCTAGTAGATTTCATCGAAGGATATAAGATTCTTCCTTTGAGTTAGGTTTTTTGAACTCATTACCTTTTATTTAAGGGTTAAAATATTTTAAGATCCTTTAAGTATATTTTTATTAAATTTATTGATATATATGATCGCTAGATTGTATTTTTCTAGGGTATTTCATATTTTAATGTGTGTTTCATTAAGAATGAATGGGTAGATTTCTTTGGGAAATATAACGTTGTTTCAAAATAGGGTTTTATGAATTCATTATGTTAGATAAAAATAAAAGTATTGTTTTCATTTTGAAATTAACTTGTTCCTTATTATTTATTTTATTTGGGATTTTTAATTTGGGATTCTATTTCTTCTGTATTGGTTTCCTTATTTTATAATTGCTAGTTTGGATTTATTTTGTGAGAAATGGAGTTTCCCTTGGATTGATGGTTTTTATTGTTGATGATCATGAATTATATTAGAATTTTTTTTGAATTAGATGATTTTTAAAAAGTGTATTTCCAGATTATGTGTATATGAGTGAAAACTTGTGTTGTCAAATTTAAAAGTGGATTGGTTCAATTGGACGAACCTGGGGATTTTTTAAGTTTTCTATAAGTGGGACCCATGTGTGGAGGATAGATTTGTAATGTTTAGATAAAATCAATGATTTCCACCATTATTTATAAACAAATTTAATTTTTGTTTCAAGAAGTGGGTAGTTTGGGCCTAGATCTCTAAACTAATTTTTTTAAGGTATGATTGGATGTTAAGATATTATAATGGGTTTTACAAGAAGGAAGTGGATTGTTTTCACTCCAAGATGTTGAATAAATGGATCAAAGGTGTTTAATGTATTAAAATTTATTTCTATAATGGTTTTAGAAATTGTTTTACCTTGTTAGAAGGTATTTATTAAGTGGGAATGTTTTTGGTGAAAATGGATTGTAATGTGACTAATAGAAGGTTTTTGGGATATTGTAATGATGATTCACTCCCATGGGTGCTCTTGAATGACGCACAGTAACCCCTATACATACTAGATTTTGAGGGAAGGAATGATTCTATTGAACCCATGTGTTTGTAAAATACTGTTCTATATCAATGTGGATAGGTCAAAAATGTGGTTTCAAGTCCTGTTTTGATTCATGGACCGAATCTCCCTATTTTCTAACATGTGACCCATTTGGTGTATTGTATGGATACCCAAACTGATGATTTTTGGTATAATGGATTAATTTAATGGATATTTAGATTCCATTATTTTATATTCTAAATTTTTTGGTTTCATAAAATATTATAATGGAAAAATAGAGAAATGGTTACATGGTGGAATTCTTCGATGACATACTTTTTAAATTTTTTAACCATGTGTGAGTTAATTAATAAGAAGTGTGAAATTTTATGTAACGTTTTTAGAAATATAAATTGTAATGTGTATTAGGTATTTGGTTGATGGAATGATATTTTTGTTGATACATTTGAGGTCTAACAAAGATTTTATTTAGTGAAATCACATCCATTTATCTAGATTACTTAATTTATTCTTCTATCCTTATTTACATCTTTTACCCAAATTTTGGTGTCTATGTAAGTCTTAAAATAAAATAGTGAAGGATTTCATAAAATAAGATTCCCCAATTACATTGTTTATCTGGACTCACTCACATTGATTCATTATGGTTAGATCCATAAGTATTATAACTCCTCCTGGGTTGGATTGAATGCATGATGAATCTTTGTTAGTTACATATTTGATTTAATGTAATGAGACAGGTAAATCCAATTTTTTTATCATTGAGGGCATGTTGATGTTTTCTCTCTCATTTTCTATGCTTAGTCTAGATAATATATCATGTTAGTTTTATGTGGCCTTGATTTTTTATTTTATCCATGTTGTAAATTATTTTTAAAGGTAATTTTTATATATAAATAAGGCAAGTTTATTTTTTTGAAATGTGATAATGGTGTTTGTGGTTTTAATAAGTAATGGGCTTCTCGATTTGTTTCAAAAACTTGTATATTTGGTTTTAGAGATAATTTATTAAATTTTTTTGGAAGTCGATTAATATTTTGATTTCTGTTTCTATGAGATGATTACGTATGTAAATCATACATTATTAATTTATTTACATACATTAAAACATAGCTTAAATTTTTAAATTATTTAATCATACTTATAGTTTTATCCTTCTAGCATCATCTCACACCAAACATAATCTTGATGTTGGGTATGTAGTCTTTATAAATTGTGAATGTTCCTCCAGCTTTGGGATTTCATGTTGGATTTGGATATCATCTTCCGTAGGATGTAAAATTTTTATTGGAGGTGGTGGTGATGATAAAATCAACTATAATTGGTTATTAGAACTTTGGTTTTGTGGAAAATGTAGGGTCAATGTATGTATAAGAATCAGGGATCTTTATTTTGTTTTATATTCCTTCATTTTTTTAATTATAATCGGTTTCTTATTTATATGAGATGTCATAGGGATATTATCTAGATATTTTACTATTATTAACTCTTATATGTTTTAATTTGTGTTCATGTGGGTGACACAATACCCAAAGGATATATATGATACCCTTGACTCTAGTCGTCAGATTGAGGGGATTAAGTGTTCTATATGGGTACGTGGCAAGTAGAATTGGGAATATAATGAATGGATTTCACTGGATGGTTTGTTACAAAGTGGTATCAGAGCTTCTATGTTTCTTGAAATGGGAAATATGTTCTTATAAAACCCTATTTCTTATTTGGGACTTGTCTGGGATGTATGGAGACTATAAATTTTATTATGGAACAGGAGGAGTGTGTGGGTAAGGGACAATCAACCTCTTCATCATAATTAAACTCATGTTTCCATGGGATTAAAATGAGTGATTCTTGATCTTGAGTTTGAGTTTTGATATTTTACATGATTTTTATATTTTTTGATGATTTGGTGATCACCATTGAGTGTATTGAGGATTTCTAGAGTTCGTATGTGTTTTAGAGGTTAAAATTATGAGTGGTCCAGGGTCAAATGGTTAGCATGCATGGTTTTTTAAAATATGTAATGCCCAAATAACATTGTTATGCAGAACATGATAGAGCCCACAAGACTTTTGAATAACGGTTAACCATCCCATGAGGCCAAAACTTACATAATTTAGTTTCTCCTATATAATTGTTCTTTATTGGGACATTCATCCAAGATTGACTCCAATTCAGTACTCCATTTGTGAAGTGTATTATACGGTATTTTTATGGGGATTTCATGGATTATGGTTTGATGAATGTTGATTGGATTTATATGTGGAATTGTGATCAGGGGTTTTTAACTTATGAGAACTAATTTTGATGATTGGAAAAAAATTTATAATGTAATGTTTGTTTGTTTAAAATAACCATTTTTTGAAGGATTAAAAACCATGTATTTTTTTATACAAACATAACAAAAAAGTGTTTCTATTTGAAATGATATTTTTCCAATTATGAGTAAATTTCTGAATATAATAATTTATTAAAGAGTATTATTTGATAAAAGGATTATAAATTTGTTTTTTTTGAGATAGGTTATTTCAAACAGGTGTTTTCACATAGTTTTGGAATGAAAAGAATGATTCACATTTTATGAATGTAAATATATGATTTTGAAAAAATGGAGTCAATACTAGGGTAAAATTATCCTTGATTTAAATAACTTTTAATACCGATGGCTCAATGTGGTGGTGTGGGGTTTTTTAAAAAGTGTCACTAAACTATTGGGTTTTCGAATGATATATTCAATGTTGTTTTTTTCCAAAAGATATATTGAAATGGTGTTTTCTTAGTAAACATGGATATGGGAATTTGTTTTTGTTTGATGACCATGGGTGTTTGGGATGATATCTTGTGCTCTTTCAGAAACATATTGATGGAAGAGAGTGTGTTTTTTATAGTGGTACTATTTTGATGATTTTAGCCCATCAGTATTGAACTCCTCTATTGTGGATGTCATTCCCAGAGTGCTGAGTAGTTTTAAAATGTCATTGTCTTATGTTTTAACCATTGAATGTTAGAGTTTTTTAGATTTTAAATTGTGATTGATTTGAATTTACTTGTGATACCTTGAAATATGGTTTTCAAATGAAATTCCATGTGAGACATGAAATGATGTGTACTGTTAATTTTTTATGATTAATATTGGTTTATATGGAATTTTAAATGGTGTTTAAACTCATTTGGGTTATGAAATAATATTTAATGACATATTTAAAAATTTAAATGGTTTATATTAGGGGATCAATGTGGTTATTTACAGTCATTAGCACTTTGAAAGTTGATAAAAACGTTTTTTAGAATAGTTTTGATGTTTTGAAATGTTATTACACTAATGTGGTCATGTTGTGAGATTTGAAAGGTGTGTTTAAGTTTGTGGAGTTTTTTGATTGAAAAAATATTCTTTTCATGGAATTTTTCTTGTTTTGGTTGATGAAAACCCAATTTTGGAAGAGGTATTGTAAAATGGATTTCATGAACTTTTTAATTAATGGATGGTTTTAAGGGGGAATGAAAATATTTAAAAATTTTGACCTTTGGTGTTGTCATAAATATAGAAAGTGATATGTGTTTTAAATTACCATTAAAATTGGATTTTGAAAATCTCTTGATAAGATGTTTTGAAAAGGAAAGGTGTTGTGATTTAAAATGTTTTTTAAAAAACTTTTGAAAGGGGTCTGAAATTGATTTTTGTTCCTTATGTTATTTTTTTTGAAATGGTCCCCTTTGGGTGATCATTTATTCAAGTCGGTTAGGTCATGGAATGATTATTTTCAAGTATTTGTTAGCTTAAAAATGTTTGATAATTTTTTCATTTTTCAGATATGTTTTTTGTATGAGTTCTTGCCGTTTTTATGAATGAAACCCTCCTCGGTGATGCCTTGGTTTTGAGATTAGCTGTTTTCCTGGTTGTTCGGTTGACTCATTTTGATTCTTAAGGTGTTACATTATGTATAATCCAATAATAAGGATAATTATTATTACTTGTGGTAATATGGGACCTTGGGGTTTATACATAGTTAATTTGGGTGGACGATGTAGTTCTTCATATGAGAACATGATGGTGGGGGTTTTTAATGGTGGTCCATGGGATGGTGGTATGTTTTAAGGTCATAGATTACCCCTTGAGTATAATAAACCTTGTCAAGGGATCATGCATATGTTGATGTGGCATCCCATAAGGATATCCCTTGAGGAGGTCTTTGATAAGCTTAAGGATTTATATACTATGTTAGTGTTGAGTCATTTGGGTTGGTTTTTAATTATAGAAGTGAAAGATTTATTCTATGGGTTCAATGATATTTTTGGATTTTTTCCCATAGATGTAGATTCTGAGATTTTAGTTCCCTTTTTTAACACAATTTAGCATAATTCTATACGGTGTGGAGACCCATTCAAAGTCTTTATTTCCTTTTGGGACATTTAATGAAATGTGTGGCTTTGTTTTTCTTAGAGACTCGTGGTATCATTTTATGCCTCGTTAATTGGTATTAAGTATTTGTTGTTTCTTTGGAGTTTATGCATAGTTATCTCTATACCTATTCTTTATACAACTAACATCACTATAAAAATTTTTGATGTCACTTTATCATTTCATCAGTCTTCACGTAGGTTTTTCTAGGGATATAAGTTGTCTAGTTGGGAGTTAGTAACATCTTGTTACTTGTTTTTATGTGTTTTGGATAATTGACATTCACATCTTTCGATCTGATCTCTTCACAATTTTTTAATATTTTTTCTATAGTTTTTTATTGTTTTATAGTCCTAGAAAACTATTTAAGCATGATTTTATCATGGTTAGAAAATGTTTGAAACTCTGAAAGAAGGGGGTCATACAACATTAGCATGGTTAATCTATGTGTTCTGCGTACATGTGAAGCTTGTGTAGCAATTACCATTAGGGAATTTCATGGTTTTCACATAGTTTGTTAAAACATGTGAAATAATTGTATAACCCACCAAAAGAGGGATATTTTTTATTATATGTATTATTTTTATATTAGTACATTTTCTTTAGAATCTCACTTTAATTATCATAACATAGATTCCTCCTATAGATATTTTTTGATCCACTAAGCTACTCCAACCTTATTTCAAGGTCATTTTCTTTATATTTTTTTCCTAGTTCAAAATATAAGTACATCTATCTATTTCCCCCATGGTTTTCATTCCTTTTAATTTATTTTTTTAACAATAGGTGTCGCCATTTGATTATTTTCATGGGTAGGGTGGTGAATAATTGGGGGATTTTATTTCTAAAGGTTATGAAATATGGTATGAGTTTTTGTCAAGTATATTTCATATGTGGTTACATGATTCATCCAGTTTTGGTAAATGTTTCTAATTAATATTCATTTATATAATACTTACTTAATTTATAGATGATTTATATATATTTTTTAGTTTAACGTGTTGGTATATAGGATATCATCTTCAATTTTTTTAAATAAATTTCATGCATGGATGGTTTTAACCTTTGGAAAGAATGATTGGATTTATTTGTACAGTAGAAGGTTATTTCTAAATGTGGTTTTATGCATTTTTCATTTTTAACAATGTTCTAATGTGGGTTTATTTTTTATAAGAGATTTTTCTTAGGAATTTAGGTTATGTGGCATTTTTACAACTGGTCATCCTTTAGTGTTGAAATGGTTGCATTGATTTCAAATTGGTGGTTTGTATTTTTAAAGTGAAAATGGATTTTATTATGAATTAATGTAAATAATTTTATATTATCAATATTTATCTTGAATTTTTTTTAATTTCATGTATTTTTTTAAAAGTAGATTTCCAATTGAATTTGATGTGAGTGAAAACCCAAGTTGGCATCTTTAATAGACGTTTGGTAAAAATGAGTAGATGTCGTACATGTTTTGGTGTTTCTAGAGTGATATCCATGTGTGGTGGGCGGTTGTTTTGTTTTTAATACATGTTAAATATAAATCTTCTCATATAAATGATTTAAATAGTTCCCACGATGTAGGGATTTTAGGCTTGGAACTACAAGCCATGTTTTGGTATTGGAGGCAAAGTTTTAAATTTACCTTTTAATGTTGGTTTTACCAAATTTAATTGCACTATTTTCACTCCAAATAATTGAGAAAATTGATAAAATGGTTTTAATGGATTAATATGTAATTCCTAAATGATTTTATAAATCATTTTCCCTTGTGGAATGTATTTGGGAAGTGCACATGTTGTTTGTGAAAATAGTTTGTTACATGACATATAGAATTTTCATGAGATATTGTAATGATAATCCACACCAATTGACGGTCTCGAATGATTCTCTAGAACTCCTATGAACAACCTTTATTTTTGCAAAATTATAAATATCCTAAAACCATGGTTAGGTAAATTGAATTTCATATTAAGGATGGGATGAATATACATGGAATTTCATGTCCCTATTGGATTCATTGATTTATGCATCGTGTTTTATGACTTTTGTACGTATTCATATATAATATTGGAACCCATACCGATTCATTTTGGTGAAATGGATTAAACTAATAGATATATTGGTGCCCTTGTATTCTTGTTTTCCTTTTTTGGGTATCTAAATATTTTTATGGAAATTGGAGAAATTTTATTCATGTTCTCATTCATATATTGAATAATTTTAAAATGTTTTCAAACATGTGTGGGTTTATTATTAAAAAAATTGGTATTTAATTAATTGAAAAATGTATCCCTTTAAATTGGAATGGGTATTATTTATTTCAAGGATGGACTGATTTTCTTGTTGATCCTTTTTTGATTTATCTTTTTTTATTCATATTGAAATTCTGTCCATTTATGTAGCTTGTGGATTTTGGTTATCTACACTTATTTAATTTGTTTACCTCCTCATAGGAATGCATGAAATATTTTAATCAAAAAAATGGAAATTCATTACAAATGGATATTTTATATTAGTAAAATTTTTCTAAATAACTCACCTTAGACCCTTAAGGTTATAGACCAATGTTCACTTACTCATAATGTTCTACATTTAATGCATGTTGCATCTTTCTTAGTTCTATGTCTGATTCAATGTAATGAGTTATGTGATTCCAATTTTTTTGTTATTAATTATTTATTTATGATTATACTCCGATTTTCTATATTTTTTTTGGATATGTGAAAATTTATTTCCTAAGTGTCGTTGGGTTTTTATTTGATCCATGTTGGAAAATATTTTAAAAGCTATATTTTTTAATTAAAATAAAACAAGTAGGTTTTTTTTTGATAAGTGAACAACTTGTGTGTTGTTATTGATATGTATTAGTCATATGGAATTTTTTTCAAAACATCTATATTCTGTTTTGGAATGAAAAAGGGGTGTTTTGGAATGGGTCTCTAATTTTGTGTTTATTTTAATTTATAAGAGTATTTATAGAACATATAACTTCTATAGATATTTCCAATCTATAAAACATGGATTATTTTAATAATGGAATGAATTATACTAATGATGGTATCCTACTAGATTCAGTTTTTTCCATACAAAATCTAATTGGGTGGTATGTATACTTAATGTCTTCGGTTGGATCCTATAGGCTGTGGGTTTCAGGGAGGATATAGATTTCATCTTCTTTGTGAAGTAGGAATTTCCCATCACATGGGGGTGAAGGATTAGTCACACGGAGTTGGTGACTAGACGATGAATTTCATGTTACATTTTGGCATGATATTTGTATTGACATATTCAGTACATATTAAGTATTATCTTCCATTTTTTTGTTTTGTAACTCTTATTGGGTATTTAGATTTTATAAGAAACCCTTTGTCTCTTATTTCCTTATCATACTATATTTCATCATTGGATGTTTTTATTTGTTTTCTATAGGATGAAATTATTCTCAATAGTTATGTATGATACCCTAAATTCTAAAAATCAGCCCAGGGGGATTAGAGAACACATCTAATATATGGAAGGATGACTTGAGAATTTGATATATGGACGTCATGGGTGGTATAATTAAATTTATTTATAACTCAATTATTTCCTAATTTTATAAGCAAGATATAATTAATTAATTACTCATATATTATTTTCTAATGTTAATTTTTTTCTAAAAAACTCTATTTTTGATTAAATTATTTTCTTATATCATCTTTTACTGATAATTTATTATACATTTTATTTATATTGAACACTTTCTTGTGATCATTTTCTCTACCAATCCTCATTATTAATTGAACAAATTTTCTCTGTATTACCCAAAATATTAATATCACGTATGAATCATGAATCATTTATATTACATTGATGATCTCTCTTCCATTTACCATTTCGATATTTTAAATCTTCTGAAGGAATATCATTAAATAACGTACATCATTTACTGGGTAAATATTGATGTTCCATATTTTTGTACTAATACAGATAATGAAATAATTATAATTTATGTTTTTAATAAATTATATTGATTACTTATAATATGTATAATTAACATGATATAACTGTGATAGGTTTCGAACTAGAATAGAAACCTCATCGATGCATCACTAAGATTCTTGGGAAAAATTGTTTTCATTCCATATTTGATGGGTACCTAGAATAAATATAACAATTAATTAATAATGATTTAATGGTTTGGATCCCTTAACTTTGAGATTCATGTTATATTATTTGTGATTCCTTAATCCGGAATATCTAGAATTTTTAATTTTCACTATTAGTAATTTGGTTTCCATTATCCATGTGGTCGATAAGTTTATATTAGACATGGTGGTTCTCAGAACTCATGTTATATATCAAATGGAATGTGTTTATATTATTCATTGTATCGTTTTAAATAATCACAATTTACCTATAATAAAATTCTCTATATGAATCCATTACTAAAAATAAATGATCACGATTTATTGTTTCCCATTCCCTAAGACATGATGATGGATAATATGTATGATTAAAAGGATGTAATAATTTATATTGTGTTTCTTATATATTAAATGTAAAATAGAAATCATTTTTGTATCTTTTCTAGGAATATATCTAAGTTGATCTAACCTATATTGTGATATCCCTTGTAGCTTATACCAATGTTATAAATACAATCTTTGGGTTAATGGATTCGGGGTTTTTTAATTGGTATTGGAAAAAGTTTAATAGGATACTTCAGAATTAAATTTTTAATGAACATAACTAACATGACAATTATGATATTCCCTTATTGTATTTGAGATCTTATACAATTATAGGTATTCATATTTCATAAATTAATATTCATGATGATTACGTGATTACAAATTTTGTTCCATTTTTTACTGATTGCTCTTAATTAAAGGTAATGAATCAACTGATTTATTCAATATTGCGATTTACATATTGAGAAATATAAAATTGATAGTGTTTTAATATAGAATATCATGAGAGTATTAACATTCTCACTCAAGTTTTGATGAATAAAACTTCATATATGGAGAATCATATTCTTCTATAACATGATTCACAGTTGTCAGATTTCTTAATATGAAATAAATATATATCATATAATTTATATAAATATATGTTAGTAGATGTGTAATGAATTTTTTCCCTTGAAATGGTATGGATGGCTTTAGGGAGGAATGAAAGGGAAAAATTTATTTTGACAATTTTTTTTCTATAAGAAGATTATGATCAACAATTTACATTGACCGAAAAAACTACATAGTTTGATAAAATTTACTAAATGGATTGGAAAATTATTAATGTTATATAATTCATGAAAGAAATAGTTCTAGTAAAAAAAGATAATATAGATTGGTGGTTACTAATATTGAATTATAATGAAAATTAATGTTTTTTTGAGTTTGGGGCTTACTATTCAGGATTATCCAAGATTCTTGTATAATATATACATAATATGAAAAGAAAAAATGACAATTTCATAATGGATCTTAAGCTTATTCTCCAAATAACACTTGTTACCCAAAAATTTCCATCATATGATAATATTTTATCATGTTTATAAAGATAAGGAAATAAATTTATTACCCTTACATGTTTATGTTAAATCAAGGGAAAAATAGGTCGACTAAGAAGAAAAAAAATAATTATGTCAAAGAAGATAATATGGGGGACATGATTTACAACATTTGATAATTTTGATAGAAAAAACTATGTATTTGATTGATGTAAACATGAGTTTTTTTCGATTTTTGGGAGAGGGGTGTTAAAGATATTTAATGAAAAAATATGAAGTTGTCCAATTATATCATGTGATTCGCCTATATAAATATGGGGTCTTATTTAAACCAATTTCCCATGTAATAGGTAACTTCATGTATAAATGCCGAAGGAATGATGTTAATGCTCGTTTGATTACTACAACTAATGTTGATGTTCAAAAATCTATAGAGGAATGGATGTTATAACATCAAACTTTTATAATCCTTTAATTGATTGTGGATCTGTTTTGTATTTTATATTATCCATAATTTTTATGAAAATTAAATATTTCCATAAATACATTTCAAAGGAGTTATTAGTGAAGAAACCCAGAAGAAATGTTATTTTAGTAAGTATATGTTAGTGATTTACCATTATGAAAAATAAAAATTCCATATTTGAAAACATTTTTATGATCCTTATGGGTTAAATTAATATAATACAAGGTATGGATTTTATTTGAAATTATAGTGCGATAAATGTTTTTTCTAGAGATTATTATTTTCAATTAATAATTGATATGTGAAATCCATTGTTTTCAGAGGGGACTCTACAACTTAAAATGAATGTCTATATCCAAAAATTGATTCACTAAATATAAAAATTATCAGAGAACAAGGGAACACACAACTTATATGGATATAAATGTCATCCATATAATTAAAGAGTTAACAATTTGGAAGGAATACATTTTTCTATTTCCCAAATAATTATATTGAAGTCCACCTATGCAGGTGGTAGAGATATTTATTAAACACATTCTAGATTAAAAACATATATCAGAGACTCCATAAATTATAAGCATAGTGAAATTATAGGATTAAAATTAAAAACTAAAGTAGTTTTGTTATCATGGATTTATACTTCATAGTGTTTCTATATGTGTATCCACATATCGTTTAGTTATATAAAATAATGATTCTTTGAGGCTCTTCATTGATTATAATGAAATAAATATAACTAAAAAAATAATAGGTATTCTACGATATATATTTTGACTTATTGGATCAACTGATAGGATAAATATATTTTTGATAGTAATATAATTTTTTTGGGTATCATCAATTTTGAGTAAAACATTATTAATTTACATTAATTCCCATCGCATTGATTAATTCACCCTTTTTATTAATATGATTAGTAAAGTCTTTAATGATTATACAAATAATTTCATAAATGTATTTATATATTGTATCATGATATATATAAAATATTATATTATGAAAATAGAAATTTTTTAATGATTATTAATACTTTTAGTTAAATATGAATATGAAGAAATTTAGAAAAAGATAATTTTGGATTTATGAATTTTATTTTCTTGTTATTTTTTCAATAAATGAGGAATATCAATAGATACTTTAATGAAAAATGAAGTGATGGAATGAAAAATGAAAATGAACATATATCAGGTACATACGTTACTTGGATTAGTTGGATTCCATTAATGATTAGAAAAAAATTCCTCTATGAGAAATCCCATTAACCAAGTTGATATTTAATGGTTCTACGTTCAATTAGTTATAAGACTATAAATTAATAATACAATAATTAAATAGGATACTGGTAAATTTACTGTTATTACCAGTAACATTGATAATGTACTTATTTTTAATATATAGAGATGCATCAATGATGAGACCCACATGTGACCTTTTATAGTACAAAAATGTTATTCATGATGCATCAAGGTAGTTAATGAATAATGATTAGAATTATAAAACCCGCGATATTGAGTTTGAATCCATAATCATTTCATTGATAAAATTAGGCAATTTACTTAATCATGAAAAATGTGAAATAAATATGAATTTTTATTTTTTGAGTCAGATATCACCAATGATAAAACTAAATATGGGGAAAAATATATGGATATAATTACATAAGGATTATTATTTCTCAATAAACAACCTCAATATGAAGGAAAATATTATTGTTGACCAGTTGTGTTGGAATGATCATATAGTTTCTAGAAATATAATTATTTATAAAGATACAATATTAATGTATTTATTAAATTTGTTTTTAATAATAATTTAAAAAGGGGAAACCAAACATAAAATACAAATGGTAGATAAACCATCCTAATTATTGAAAATAAAATATACCCAACTAAATATTTTGGATAATAAAAATAAATTCCACAATTTGGATTATTAGAATATGAAAAAAATTTCTCCTAATGATTGTATATTGAAATTTTGGAAAAGGCTACATTCTATATCCTGGCCTGAGCTAAAAGTTGAAATATTAGATGAAGATCACAGATAAAATTTATTTATATATCCTAGTGGCACCAAAATTTTAAAACATTTTATGAATAATTTTTCTATGATAATATAAATAGGAAATTCCAAACAATGAATCTTGATTCTCATTTTTAAATAGATATATGATGATAATGAATACCCAAAATGAGTCAAGTAAACTCTACATATTGTCATGTGCAAGTGGGATGACATTACTACCTAAATTATGACAATAATTCCATGTAACCTTAGAAGGAATTTATCCATATGAAATATTGTTTATCACTATAAATATTTCTCACATTTCATTACAATATGAGAAGATCTCCCTCTTAAGAATTGAACAAGACTCTATATTAATGTATTTGTGAGAATTCAGAGTGAACCTATTTCATTTTTAATGTATCAGGACCCAAAATTTATATCATATTTATAGGAAATATTCAAAAAGATCCTAAAACATACCAATATTGGGTCACTACTTATCATCCGTAGATATATTTAATATTTTAAATGACAATTCAGGTATTAAAAGGTATTTTGAAGCCATGGTTACATAGATATATGGGTATATTTGATCAAAATTTATCATTTATGGAATTTTCATATAATTATATATTCCATTCAAGTATTAAAATGGGATCTTACAAATTAACTTTTTGGAAAATATTCCAAACACCAATTATTGGAAAATGTTTGTGATTGTATGATTTTAAGCCTAAATGTTTTTTAGAAGGTAATATCAAATAGAAGAACTATCGAGAGAAATATAATTAAATCTCATTGAATGAATAATATATATTCTGATAATTGAAGAAGGATTCATAATTTTATTATTGAGATAATGATACCTCAAAGTCATCTTCCTGGAAAGGTGTTATAAGGTTCCACATGAAAGGGATATTATGTCAAACATACATCGGTCCATTTGAAATTTTGGAAATAATTTTATTTGCCGTTATCATATGTAAATTCCAACTACACTCTCAAATTTTCAATATTTATATTATATTATATTATTCAGAAAACACATTACATAACAAACTCATCTGATTACTCTCAAGGAAATAGATTTGGAATATTATTTATCATTTTTTTAATAGAATATATATATTTTTACAATAGAGACCATTTGAGGTGAAATTAGAAGTCTAAATTTGTGTACATGTCTTGTAGAAATCATAAAACTGAATAGGTAATTTGGAATCTAAAATGCTAGGATAAATAACACTACATGTATATTTCTGAGGTGAACTTCAAGAAATTTCTTGTTTTATATATTTAATGGATGTTTGAATGTAGCACATGAGATTAAATTATAGAAATAATGATTTTGATTCTAATGAAACTATATCATAATGGACATATATTTACTCATGAATTAAAATTCAATAAATTTTATAAATTAATTTTTTTTAAAAAATAAAATAATATTTTAACTCATCATTTATAAATTATCATTCGATTAATTATTTATATTTTTTTGAAATAGTTCATTTGTAGTTCGATATTGAAAAATAACCATCTTAAAAACTATCAGTTTATAACATTATATAAATGATAGAATAAATTGAATTATTATTAAAAAATTATTAAAAAAATATATATTAAATAATAAATATAATCTATATAAAAATTTAATTATGATCTTTGTAATATATTATTAATATCAACTATGTTTATATAATTATTTTTAAAATAAAATATATTCTAATTTATAATCATTTAATCATTTTTTATAAAGCACCATTCAGATTTATATTTTTCAAATGACAAAAAACCCTAATATTTTTAAAATAATCCATTTAATATCATTTTAAATCAACATTAATCAATATTTATCTATAAATTCATTTTTATTTTTAATAAAAATTTATTTTTAAAAATAATTTTCATTGTATTTCATGATGTTATATAAAATTAAATTTATCCCACATATTGGACATGAATTTAGTAAAATTGTATCAATTTATAAAACTACAATAAATAAATTAGTTAACATCTCTAACATAATATTTTTTCATAGTGAATAGTAACCGTGGTGAATATTTATTGGTTTAGGGTAAAATGGGTTAAAAGTGTTAGAAATAATGAAATAAGTCATCAAGGTAACAAAAATGAATTTAATAAACATCATTCTGGATTTATTTAATTCATAACCTTTTTATTATAAATACTATGAAAATTTTCATCCACAGTCATATGGAAATGAATATATTATTGAAATCATTTATGTAATTATATTTTTTTCAGCCCTTAAATTATAAAAAGGTTCCAATTATCCTCCAAAATTCCCCATAATTTTGTTCTACAACTCGTCCAAGCACTACCAAAAACACTATATTTCATCACATTATTTTTGTGTCTTTAGTATTCTCATATTACCATCATAAAAAATCAATAATTATTAAGCCAAATGATATCTCTCAAGGAAGATGTAATCAATTTTACCAACTAATTCATTGATTACTTATTCTTTTATTTCTAATATATATATATATAGATATATATGTATATATATTAAAATCATCCTCACATAACAGATCTAGCATTATAAAATTTATTGGTTGATTCATTAATTACAATAAAAACACCATCCTCATATTTTCATTCCTATGGAAAAATATAACATCACTAATGTGTATATATGACAAGCCATATCCATATAATTGTGTAATTCATTTTTCATCCCCCAATAAATTTATGGTTATAAATATGGAAATAATAAATATTTATGATATATAAAATAATTATCATTATTTATATATAACCTATATTTTATCTTCTTACCCTTTATCTCATTAATATATGAATACTTCACTAACACTTATCTGTGGACTACCACCTATATGATTAAATGTGATTCATTTTCATGTCAAAATTTAATGGATGATTCAAAATATGTATATAGTGAATAAATGTAAATTTTATATTCCGATTAAAATTATAGGTATTATGCAGCCATGATCATGGTTCATGGACTATAACTACTAAATCAAAGAATACATGAGAGATAAATCATTTAATACAATAAATAATGGTGTTAATGAAATATTCCTAATAGACGAGTGTTTAAATGTCATTAGATGATAATATGAGATATAATAAGTATATATATCATTTATATCTATAATTATACAAATAAAATTATTATATTAGTGGGTAAAATCATTTACGAGGTTAGTTAAACATTTGGTAATGAGATATTTTAAAAATATCATTTTATATAAGGGTCATATATATTTATCTTCCCATTGGTAAAATTATATTTTGTATTTATTAGAAGCCACATATATTTTCAATTCCTCTTACTATGTTGTAGTATAAATGTTTATTTTTCATTTAATATTTTTAGGATAATGAATCAACAATTATGTCACATGTATGGGAATTAAATTTCAAAATAATATTTTTATATTTTCTAAAAAACGTTACTTCCATGTATATATTTTCATAAAAATTTCATAGATAATGTTTTTACTATTCTACAATGTTTTTAATAGTAATTTTATCTATATTTTACCCTCATTTTTTAAATGGAATCTTCTTTAATTTACAAAAATAGGAACTAGTTACTAAAAGAAAAAAAAGAATATT
Source organism: Viscum album (assembly GCA_963277665.1). NCBI lineage: Eukaryota > Viridiplantae > Streptophyta > Magnoliopsida > Santalales > Viscaceae > Viscum > Viscum album. The sequence continues at coordinate 1,890,272,676 of OY728152.1, forward strand.
TGTTTTTATAGATTCTTAGTTTTATTATATATGGATTTGGTATATTCATATGAATATTTTTGATGTCAGGCATTGAGTGGGCTGGAATTTTTGGGCATAGATAGCCTAATCGGGGTGATTCTAAAAATATTAAATATATTGTATAACCTGAGAAAATTATCATTTTAAATGTGTTATAACTCAAATTTAGATTCATAGATAAAAATCAATGGTATTAGTTGAGTTCATCACATAGGTTTTAGCATAGGAGTGAAATAATCATTTTTATCACCGAGTGTTCTATAGGAGGATTGTTGGAAAGGTGTTAAATTGAGGATATTTGTTTAATAACATCAATGAAATATTCCTCCCCCACCCCTTGGGTTCACACATGGAAGGATCCCCATCCCCTCTCTCCATCTACATTGAAGGAAAACCCATAATATGGATAGACCAAATCATGTTTCTTCAATCTCAAATCTTTAAGGAGGACGCTCCCAGATTGTGTAGTAGTAGCTTTGGAGGACCTATTCATCCCTAATGATTATGTGTTTCCCCATGAGGTAATCAGTTTGATTTTTAAGTCCCGATCACATTGTTTATTAAGAATATTAAGGTTTTTGAGCCCATAGATGCTTTCATGGGACCCCTAGAGGTTCAATCTATGTGTTTCAACTAAATGGGGTGGATTGAGGTACCTTGTATAGAAATTCCCAATGGATATCCCATATAAATGAAATATAGATGATAGGAAAATTATATGTGTTCTTACCATTTATAGATTATGAAATTTTAGGAATACACTCTATGTACCATGGATTAAACACCGTGTTGGGATATCATATTGTGTGGACAAAGGAAACAGCTAGTGGTACCACGTGAACGTTCAAAACTGTGAAAAAGAACATAGTTAGAGTACATTAGAATGGGGTTCCAGACTTTGAAAAGAGAAAAATGAAGGAAAATTGTTCGTGTAGTCGAGACATGCCATGCAGATGGGGGAACAAGTCGTGTGTGGGACAATGTTGGCTGCTTCGTGTGAAGGGAATACACAGAAGTGGTCCAGGTGAGGTGAGACATGTTTTGAACCTCCATTATACGTTGTGTGGTCACACATTCCCATCGTATCCATGTGGCTTAAAGGAAAAAATGTGTGTTTATGTATTGTCACATTCTATGTGGACCCCCTAAGACACCATGCAGTCCCCTCTTGTAGGAGTTTATGCATTTTATAACTCCTCCTTCATGGAATGAATTCAGGCCTATTAGTAGCATATATAGAGTATTTTTTGAAAAATAACATGATGGTGAACATAGTTGGTTCCTTGAAATAGTGAGGTGAGGGTATGTTATGATTCACATAGTGTAGTTTTGTTTGGACCTAAATCAATTCAATGATATTCATTGGTTCATCCTTCATATGGGTTTTTTGGAATTTTCTCCTTCATACAAGATTGTGAGCCCCATGATAGGATGATCTTGGATAGAGTTTTAGTACACCTATAGATATTCTATGGTGGAATCCTCTATCATCGTGTTATACATGTTTCATCCCTCCAGTGGCTGGAGTGAGATCCTCTTTCTATTTCATTTCCATAATTCCTATCTTTTTTTAATATCATTAACCAACATTACATAGGCGGCGATTCCCTTTCCAATAGGATATCCATAAAGGGTTTGTGGAATAGTCAGGTGTACGATCCCTTATATAGTAGGAAACGTTAGTACTGTTGGGACATATTCTGTTATATGTTCACCTACTCAAAAGTTTGTTTTGTAAGGTTGTTGCATCATCAGTAGAATGATCCCCTATTGCGCGAGTTATACGTCATTGGGTTTGTGGAATCATTGTGACCAACACAACACAAGATACAATCCTCTATCTATGTGATATGATCTTCTGATGTCAAATTGGGTATTTTGTACCCCAAATAAAATTATGGTTGTGATTCCCTCTATAATAGAGATCCTTGTGCTATCAGTATGGGTTTGTTGTATCCCCCAGGGAACTCTAGGAGTGATCCCCTATCTGAGAATTTTTCTGTTATCGTTTTCGAGACAGGGTTCGTAGAGTCCCCTAATCTATACTAAGAGGAATGAGGGATCCCCTTTCTAAGTGATGAACCATGGAGTGGTTCTAATAGGGTTTGTATAATCTCTTATTTGAGACTGGTGACCACCTATCTGAGTATCCAGATCTACTGAGTTCCAGTGTTATTTTCATAGTGGCAAGATCTGATGAGCATGTTCCCTCTGATGTGTGCCCCTTTGATGATGGTGTTGTACCATTGGAATTTTGATAATCTATTGAGTGTAATCATATATATTTTCCATCAGGGATGGTTTTATTATACTTTATTGTGTGTGACTATTGGATGAGTGTCATATGATATGATATAGATCATAGAGTGACTGCTCCTGGTTGAGTGTTTAAATTATTTCCTGGTTTTGAAAATCATTGTTGGCTATGAGTTCAGAACATCAGGAGACTAGTATTATTATAAGAATTTATCTAAGTGTATTTTCGGATTTTTTTTAGTGTGGGGGTAACTTTATATGGTTAAAAAATATGTGGTATGAGATAACTAGTATGGTATTTTCAATTTTGTTCTCGATGTGGAGTTTCTCTCTCATTTGCGTTCCCTCTAGCTGGGTCAAGTGGACTGTTTCATTTCAGTTTCACCATTATCTTTTTAGTATTTTGTGAACCTACTAATTATCTTTATACTCACCCATTAATGGGATTTTCTTGCACATCTTGTGTCTTGTACATAACACATGCCTTTAAATGGATTCCTAGGGGGATTCAGAGCTAGTGGAGCTTAATGAGCTAAACTGACCAGGGTTTTTTCCAGAATTGGGATGGGGAGCCTTCATGTGGGTGAATATGATAGTGATAGCTTCCATCTAAGCATGTTGGATTCTTTTACAGATTTATTTTTGTGGGTATTAATTTTTTGTTTTTTACATCTTATCTACTTTAGTTGGAATAGATGTATGAAAAAATTTATTTTTTGTTTTTGTATATATTTTTACAGTTTCATGGTGGTGTTTATAAGTTATTGGATATAATTACATTAGGATAACCCCCCCCCCCCATGTGTGTGATAGCCAACATTTAGCTGGACACCAGCCCTTGGCCTATGATGACTGGCTCGGGAAGTCGCGTCTCGAGCCTTAAGGGTTTGGGTCTTGAATGTGTTGTATGGGAGATGGTTCCAAATTGGGACTATAGTGACATAAGATTGGTTTGGGTTATATAATGATAATTTGATGATGTTTTTAGTCTTCATATCAGTGTACAAGATCCCATATCGGTGAAAAATCTGACGTATCCATTCATTAGGACTCTTATAAACAAATTCACTACTCTGTCTATTATGAAACAGGTTATAGGAAAATAAATCGTACATGTATCATATAAGAATGGGTTTGGGGTTTTCCATTCCTTCATAAGGTGTTTTCAAAGATATTGTCTTTGATCAATGTATATCATGAATATATTTCATGATTCCTCCACGATAACAACCAGATAGTGTTCTATAGAAGGATTTTACTGACAATACATTCCATGATGAGGCTACATTGCAAGGTATCGGTTCTCAGGATGGACCACTAGGTGGTCTTTCAATCGTCCCAGTACCCGTCGAGTAGCAGGTTGTGCCGGCAGTGTAGGCCATGGATGCAAGCGGTTTGTGTAATCTGCAGGAGTTCAAGAGGTAGAAATATATGAGTTTTCTAGGTGATCTAGATCCCCAGGAAGCTAGGGACTTGATTGAGGCAATCATGTGTGTCTTCCACCTCCTGAGGACACAACACGATATGATAGATGTACTTGAGGAGATTATGTTTTACAATTCATCGACACGAATGATAATTATTGTTACACATAACCGTAATGATGAAACACTCTATTTTTCAATGTTTGAGAATCTCTTTATGGGGAAAATCGATCTGGCCATGTTGAGTTTGGTTTGTATCTCGATGCTTCTACAACATTGTCTAGATAGAATTATCATAGTAGATAACTCATAGAGGTTCAAAAACCGATCATGTTACTCACAGGATGTGTGTTGAAACCCATTCATTAGAAAAAAATCATGTAGTAGGGTTTACATAAGGATATCTGGCAGTCAGTGGTGTTGCTGTACATTCCCACCTATGATGGAATGTAGGAGGGGGCCCTAGTAGTGGAGATATTACTAGAAGAATAGTCTCCTACAATTAGTGTTGGCCACGTGAGAGACAATACATTGGAAGCATTTTTGGTAGCTTGTTGTTGAATTCATCCTTTGGGAATTAGGTGTCTGAGGTATTTCGGTAGGCAAACCTAGGATGGATGGGGTGAGTCTCATGGTTATCAAGATTGATTTGGTCAACCATTAGAGATGTGGTGTTATCCATTCGATGACTGGTGAATTTTTTTTTGAGATTTTATGACCCTCCATGCAACTATAAGGTATCCAGTCGATGGGTAGCAATGGTAGAGGAATCGTTTCAAGAATGATGGTCCATATGATGGGGGATGTGGTAGAGGAGTTGGTGGATCATAATAAGGTGTCAGATGGTATGAGTTTGCAACCCCAAGCCCATGTGGTCAATGATAGGTTTATGGTGTAGTAAGAATGTGTAGGGGACAATTTTAGGCCATATAGAAATTTAACCCAAATGATCTTATCGATAGATCTATTATTTGTTTCCCTTCTAAATTTTCACATTAGTATTAGTAAACATTATTATGATGTACTCATTCCCTTATGTTTCTCGATGATGGTTTATTAAGTGTGTTGATGAGACCCTGTGTTCATATTTATCAATGATGTTTCAAATGCACTATGAATAGGGATACTTTCCCCACCAGAAAATGTTTTTGTGATATGAGAAAATCTAGAAGGTAGTGTTGTTTACACCCAATGTATATAGTATCAAGTAGTGGTGTGTGAGTACATATGAATTGTGTATTTGGGAAGGGATGTGTGTCTGTAGTTTGTGTGAAGTTGTTAGTATGACCCAATGTGTGTTCATGGGAATCCCTTTTTGTTTTATGGCACCATCACAAGTTCAAGACCAGTTCAGTACATGATATTCTTCAGGATAGCATTTTTTGGTTGTTGGGGCTTCAGACTCACCTGGATGAGGGACAATTTACCCTATAAGACACGTTCTTGAGACATGATGCACACAATTTACGGTGATACAGTGGAATACAAATAGAATAATATTCAATTTGGGTGGATGAGTTCTTTATTAATTTTTTGTTCGGTGTCGAGTTTCGTTGGTCCATATGTTTGGCTCCTGTGGAGGTGTTATAATAGACACTATGACTATAGATGGACCATGTGATTGGTTTTTTCACCTACCATAGCTAATGATAAATTTTCATGTTCATTTCATGATGTCGAATTGGTTGATCAAGAACTGGGAGTGTTGACCCTTGAGGTTCCCCAGAGTGCGTTCTTGTATGAATCACAAGAAGCCTTGGTGACCTTAGTGTGATTGATGGTTTGGGAGTCCCTATTGAGAGCTAATTTTGGTTCTTTTGTACCGATTATTTAACATTTCATAATTAAAAATCCTTTAGGTGGGGAGGATTTAGTGATTTAGGTTTGTCCTATATGTCTTTGGAATATTCCAATGAATATTTTAGATTCCAGTGGATGATTCGGCATGGAGTTTTGGGGCCGAAGAGCCGCAACATGGTGATTCAAAAAATAATTAATATAGTGCATCACCCATGAACAGTTTCACTAGAAACTTGTTTTATGTTCTATGAGGTGTTATTTATAATATCACTAATTTCATAGATGATTTTATAATTTTTTCATTACATATTGTGTGACATAAACATTTTTAGGTTTTTGTGTTCTGTCCAAGGCATATTGGCTGATGTTAAATGGATGACATCAGATTAATAAAATCAAACCAATATTTATCCCCCACCCACACCTTTGGTTAGAAAATTTAGGATTGAACTTCCCTCTCTGACTCTGGGTGAAGGATAACTCAAGGCCACATCAACCAAATGAGGTTTCATCAATCATAGATCATGATGACAGAATCTCTTAGATTATTCAAAAATAGATTCAGAGTGCCGATTTGACCGTTCAGATTAAGCATTGTTCCATGTGGTATGAGGATTGAGTTTTAAGTCCCAATCCCCATGTTTAGGAACCATTTTCTGGTTTCATATCCCTTTAATTTTTTCTAGGGATCCCTTGTGGGTAGATCAATATGTTTTAGGGTGAATAGGGGTTATTCAGGTAACACACAAGGAAATTACTGACAGATTTCTTGTCTACACAACATGTGAACTAGAGGGACACATTTTATATTCTTCTCATTCAGGGAAGATGAATTTTGGGGACTACATGCAATGAATAATAGGTTACAAGCCATGTAGTGACCCCATGTCGTGTGGCCTGAGGATATGTCTAGGAGAGATGGGTGAACATATATGAAAGTGTAAAAAAACATGTCCGAAGTACATTTGAATGGGGACATCAACTTGGAAACATGTAAAAACATGGCCAAGGGTTCATGTAGATATGAGACACCATATATCGTGGGGTGAAATCCATGTGAGGGATGTAGCTGGCTGAACCGTGTGAAGGGAATACATGATCGAGGGACAGTTTAGGTGAGACATGATGTGTACCTCTTGTACACACTACGAATTCACACATGACCAGCCATGGAATGTTGTTAGAGAAAAATGTTGCGTGTTTAATAAGGGACACACATCATGTGGTCCCCGTTATTCACCATGCAGTCTACTCATGGATGAGTTTCCACATATTGTTACTCTTCCTTCAGAGCATCGTTTCCATCATTTAATTTTCCTATCCTAAACAATTTTTCATGAAGAACCCAATGGTTTCCACAGTTTGGGCCTAGAATATGTGAGGCGTGGTTTTGTTATGAGTACTTTGGTTTAAAAATTATTGTACCAGTAGCGATTGAGTGAGATTCCTTGGTTCTTCCCTATGATAGTTTTTGTGACATTATATCCTCAGAACAAAATTTTAATCCCCTTGATATGATGAGATTGGACAGAGTTGTATTATCCATCTATAAAAGATAGCGTGGATATTCTAGTGTATTGATAGATTTTTATCATCCCTCTCTTGGAAAGAGATAATTACACTAGCATTTTATATCCCTATATCATGTATTTTTGTATCATATTGACAAACATTTAATTAACATTGATCCCATTTAATGAAGGATATACTAATAGGGTTCGTGGAATCATTGAGAGTATGATCTCATTTTTTGTGGTAAACAATAATGTGGGTTTTGAACCATCTGTTATATGACACCCTATTCAAAAAGTTGTTTCATTAGGGTTCCATCATCATGGGTAGATTGATCTTTTATAATGACGGTTATACCAGATGGAGGTTGCATAATCATAATGACCAATACACCATGGATGATGATCCCCTCTCTGTCTTCTATTATCTCATAGAAATTAGACTATTTTGTAAGTAACCCCTAGTATACCCAATAACTGATCCCTTATTTGATAGATATCATTTTTTATAGTTTTGGGACTGTTAAACTGCTTATATGATAATAGCAGTGATCCCTTATTTGAGGATTTCTGGGTTATGGTTTTCTAATTTGGGTTTTTAGTGCCACCTAGTAGATCGAGGGTGGGACCCCCTTTCTGAATGACAATACCTAGTGTGCTTCTAGCAGGGTTTGTAAAATCAATAATTTGGGATGAGTAATATGGAATCTAATTAACGAGATCTGAAAAGTTCCCCATTTTTTCATATTGGTGTTATCTAATGAGAATGTTCTCTAGGGTGTGTGCCCTTGGGATAGCGGTGTTGTGATATCAGCTTTATCATACCTGATGGATTGGTATCTCATTGATGGTTAATCAGGGATAGTTTCATGGTACTTCAGGATGTGTATCAATCTGATGAGTGTTATCTTATCTGATGGATCTTTTGGAGTGTGTGCTTTTGGTTGAGTGGTGCCTTTATATCCTTTTTTAGAAATTAGTCATGGGCTATGATGCTAGAAAATAATGGGAAATAGATTATGAGATGAGTATATCTAGTTGTATTAATGGGATACGATGTAGTGCAATCACTTTCATTAGATAAAATAGCATGTGGTATGGGATGACTAGTCATGTATAACCAAGGTCAGTCTCTAGATATAGTTTCACATTCATTGGTTTCCCTCTGGCTAGGTTTAGTAGATTTTTTCCATCCAATTTCTCACCTTTTGGGTATTTCGGACACCTATGGTATATCATTATACTCACACCTATATGTAATTTTCCCCCATGTGTTGTGTCTTGTGAAAACCAAAAGTCTTTAGGAAGAGTCCCAAGACGACTTGATGTTGGTGGAGCTTAGTAAGATAGACTGAATTGGGTTCTTACCATAGATGGGAAAGGAAGATTTCATGTAGGTGCATTTGATAGTGATCCCCTTCATCTGAGCAGGTTGGATTCTATAATATTTTTCATTCTGGGAGAATCAATTTTCTATTATTGTAATTATACTTTACTCTGGTAAGGATGGATGTATCTATTAATTTATTTTAAATATATATATAAATATATATAGATTTTCATTGATTTCTATGCAGGTACATACGTATAGGTGCCTTAAGCTAATTCCTCCAATGTGTTTTATAGAATATTTGCCACTAGACATCATCCTCTGGCTAATAGAGTTAGGTTTGGCGAGTCATAGCTTGAGCACCAATGCGTCAAGCCGTGACTGTTTTAACATGAACCAGAAGAAATTTTTTTCCTATATTGACAACCAATCATGGAAACAAATTTGACTTTATTTGTAAAAAATTTATTTTCATTGTTTTTTTCTCAATGTTATGATATATTTAATATAATGTTATATCAAAGAAAAATGTTATTGTTTTATTAATGCAATAAAAATAATTTTGTTATGTTATTTATTTTACCATTGATAAATAAATTAAAAAAAAGATTATTTTAATATATTATTCATATTTTCATTTTTTATGGATTTGTTTTTCTACAAAAACATAATTTTTAGTGAATTTATTTTCATCAATATTAATTTACTTAAAAATAATTAAACCGTATTCTTAGATTAATCACTATATTATGATCATTTATTATACCATAATCCATTATTCATTTCAGATTTTTCTCCATCAAACCCATATTTGAATTTCATGGATGAATCTACAATCAGTTATAATACATTGATGATATCCCAACCACTTAAAATTTTTATATATGGAATCAATTGAAGAAATATTATTAACATTGATATATTATTTACAATATAAATATTGATTATATTTCTTCTTGATACAACACAAATAATCATTGATGTATAATTTAGAATGAAATTCATTGATCATTCAAAATACGAGGTATAAATAGGATATAAAAGTGATGGTCGAGTCCTAGTTATATATAGCCCACTGATTGATCAAAAAATTCCATGAGAAAAATAAAGCCATGACATATTAGTTGTGTATGTCATTTAATGACACCAGATTATTAAGAATGATGTATTGGATGAGAGGCATTGATGATATGATTAATTATTACTTGGTTGAGAGGACTCAATCATGAATATATGTAATTTTGAATTTTATTTATGAAGAATTAATTTTCAATTATAAATTATATTTCGATGTTAATATTATACATTGATGGTTTTTGATTATAACTTTTTTATTTAATATTTATTTATTATATATTCATTAATTTTTATTATGATAATTTTTCTATTGAAAAATAATATTATACAAAACCCTTACTGGGAATATAAGATCGCCCATTATTTTTTTCCTATAAATTCGAAATAAATAAGGATTTTATAAATTATTTTAATGAATAAATTATGTTATCTATGCTAGGTTTTTATATTTCTAATGAAATATGAGAATCATGTTTGTATGTAATTTTTAATGAATGAAAAACTGAAAAATCATGTGTGGTGATATCCCTTTTTTTGTACGATTATAAAAAAGGAAACAAAAAATATGGGTTTCTAATGTAAAGGTGAAACATTTATTCCGCACTATAATCAATAAAAATATTTAATAGATAATTTGGGAAAAAATTACGTTGATGCGTAGTAGAGGCAATAGTCTTCCCAACACACGAATAAAGATTTCAATTTTTAATAGAAAATGAAAACGTGGTAAATTGTGATTACGATAGAATAAAAATATTTAGTATAAAAACAATGCTAATTTAATAATATAGTAATTATAATGTTATATTTATGATGAAATTATTCAAATTAAAAGTATATTGAAAAAAATAACTTCATTAAAATCATTCCTTATTTTGTTAGAGGAATCTTCAGAAAAGGAGACCTTAATACAATATATTGTGACTAGTGGTTTATTAAAAAAGATGAGGATTATTAGTGATGAATGATATACAGATTTTTGGGTAGAAAAACTTGCCTTAGTAATCTATAAGGATTTATGATTAGTCCCTTTTTATGGGGTGTTAATGATATTTTAGTAATCATAACCACTTCATATAAAGCGAGAACATGATACACATATCAACTAGTTCAAAAAACGGGTAAATAATGGAGTAGTGATTAGATAATTTATATAATTAATTTGAAATTCATATTTGAACTTCTTTTCAATATTATTTAAGTCTATTACTCTTTGAAATTTCAATTTCACTTTGTTTTTGTTTTTATAGTGTTAATTAATCTTATCCAAAGAATTTTAATTTTTATTCAAAAAATAAAATGTATATTGTTACATAATATGAACATTCTAGTTAAAAATAATAATTATTTTTTATTTTATAATATTTATACATGAATGAAAAATAATTTTCAACATTATAACATTTAGAACATAAAATCCCATTTTGAGAGTATATTTTAGGGAAAAAGTTTCTTTATATGATAAAATTAACAATTTCATTGATTTTAATGATATAAAATTGCAATTTAAATGGAAAAAATTTATGGGTCTTTAAAATAAATAAAAACCATAATTTTATTGTGAAAATTATTAGTTAAATGAAAATAAAACAAATTGTATTTTAGTTACTATAAAATGTTACTTATGTTTTAAAAATTAACCACATGCCATATAAGTTCAGAAAAATTATTTAAAATACATAGTATTACTCCTAGTAAATATATTAACCATTTAAAGTATTTCATTATAATTTACTTCTTCATATTTTGTGAATAAAGTCATAAAATTTACAATTTTATTAAAACTTATAGTTTTTACTATTCACTTAGCATTTAATTATTTTAGAAATATGTCAAAAATATACCTTAGGTTTATTTTTATAAGTGGATTTCTAAAATTAATTTTTCTAAATTCATATTCTTACATTTATAAATTTAGCATTTATAATAAAATTAAATATATGCAGTGGAAAATAAATATATTTGAAAATGTATTTTCAAAGCATTAAATGATCATAAATATATATTTCATAAATTTCCTGATTGATTACAATCGATTTTATTTAGTATTAATTGTATTATTCATATATTATCATAATAATAAATAATTTTCATGTTTTTTAGTTCAATGTTGTGAGTGACAAAATATATTTAACATAGTATAAATAAATAAACTGAAAATATATTCCAAAGTCATTAGTTATTTCACAAACGGACCTTTATAATGTTTTATATAATTATATATCTCATTTATAATCATAAAAAAATTGTTTTATATAGAAAGAAAATATGTATATTGATTTAATAAAGTGATTTTGTATTATGTAATCCACCCCATTACTATTAAAAAATTCCCTTTTTCAATGAAATTGATATTAATAATTAAACATGGATAATGTAAGACTTGGATAGAATATCACTTTTGTTAATTCAAATTTTTACTAAAGAATATATAATTTGATCACATGTAATTACTTTTTTCACGGATATTAATTATGTGAAAAATAAATTTATATCTATGATGTCATAATGATAAATATGAGTAGACACATTTAATATTGGTAATTGAAATAACATGTCTTGAAAAATATCATATACAATAACCTTATATTATGGTAAATCCATTAATAAACTTAGATATATAATAACATATGAAACATCACAACAATAAAAACCATTTCATAAGATCCCATTAAATGATCTATATTTAATGCCCACTTATGTTTCATTATTGACACATTTATGACTATCAATGTTTAGTACCTAAGTATGTAAATCTCTAAACAAGTTCACCATGTCATATACTTGGATTCATTTGTTATATAACTGTTGAAGAAATCCCACTCATGATGATCGTAACTTTTTACAAAAACACAATATAATGATCATCAATTAGGGATAATCTATTATATATATATATTCCACGGGGTTGATATCATATCTTATTCTATGTGATATGTAAAATGAATAAATAAATTTTAATGTATTTCCATTAATATAAACTAGATGATACAAAATTTCCCTTTGTCCACAATACATGATATAATTAGATGTATTTAGACTAAAAATGAGATTTCATTAGATTAGAGATATAAACTAAAAAAATCATTTATGGAATTGAATGATTTAAATCACCTTGATATAGAAATCATTACATTAGGTAGTTTGTGAATAACATTGGTCATAAGTGGTATAAAACAATGTTTATTATAGAAAAATATTTTAAACTAGAAATGAATAATTTTACGAAGATGGCGATTACTAATTTTCATGCTAGTTTGGTTTTCTCATGCGGAATATGGGGGACAAAAAGACTTGTTGAATATAAGGAAGGAATTTAAAAAATTATTTATATGTAAGGGTCATATTTTATGACCTCAATAATGGGTTCATTTAAATATTAGGAAAATTATGTGTCAAATTCCTATATCTATTTCACCTGATTATTTATCTTCATATGATCTAGATGCGAAGAGATTATATGTAAATTAATTAGTTCAGAAATGACTTATTTGATCAAATATTTCACAATGGGGTGTCTTAGTACTCATAAAAAATTGGTGTGGTCAAACTTTTTGACATTATATTCATTATCAATAGTGGAATTTCATTATGGTGTTAAAATACCCTCAACATGTATATTAGATTTATTTGATCAATATAGGGGATCTCATGTGTTCCTAAAAATGTTATTGGGGATGAAATAATAATTTTTATCAGTTATAACATCAATATAACAAATTTTATGTATAGGTTTATTTATTTGGATTATATGTTTTTATTGATGCATTTCTGGGTAATGAACTACTAAAATACATTTGTATGTTTTTTGATCATTATTTTTTTATTAATATTATAATTAGTTCATGGTATTAATTATTGATGATACCGTGATTTACTCATAAATGAAATATGATCATATTAAACACTTTTTTATTGTTTTTGTTACCCTGCCAAAATATAAATATTATGTGATTTTGTTAAAATTATATCATATCATTAGATATTTTAAATTCAATTTTAATGTTATATGTAAGGAATTATTCAATATTTATCATGTGAAGGTGGTTGTACTAGATTAATTGGGATCCACCAATGAATCCTTTTCATGTAATGATTTTCTTTTCCTTATTATTATATTATCTTTATTTTATTCCTGATTTTTAATGTATAGAAGATACTTTATCATTATTGATGAATATGGGTTAATCATTCAAATAGATTGACCAATGATCGAAGGAATTAAATATTATCAACTGTAATTCTAAACCATTCATAAATTCATAGATTTTAATTCAATTAAAATCATTATAAGGCATTCAATGATTCTTCCCATTTAGGAAGTGGGTGTGTTAGAATGTATTATTATGACTATATTCCATAAGGATCACCCCGGTTGTGGAATCCCGATAATAATAAAGATACCCATGATGTAATTTAAGAATTATTAGTATTCACTTTATTATAATGGAAATATTTCATAATATATGAGATATTATATATTTTATAGAATATAATGTTATCAAATAATAATTGCAATAGTTGTATAAATTTAGGGTAACATCAATAGATGATCAATTTATTGGATTATGTTTTTTATAAGACATACACATCTAAAATGGGTCTCTTCATGTTAGATGTATTAATAATGAAATAATGACAATAGTTTTTATATGAGACTTAGTAAGAGTCGAAGGTTATAGAGTAGATAGTAACATAATATCTCAATTATGGAGAAATATAGGTGATAAAATGATTATATTAGGTGAGAAAGAAATTAATGATAAAAATAAAGGACCATAATGTATGTATAGGGCACATTTAGTCCAAGGTATTAGGTGAATATATAATTTACGGGGATAATGGAAAAGATTATTAGAATACATATTATAGTAAATTTTCTATTATTGTTTTTTATCTTTATTATCTATAGAATTTGGTTTTATTATTGGTTTTTTAATAACAATAAATAGTTCATCCTAGTTAGTAAATGATATACAAGGACATTAGGATATAGATTTGGTTCCCTTGAATTAAGTAATATTAGGAAATGTTTGTGTTATGATGGTTGATATGTTTATTGGAAATTAAATGAAATAATGTACCAGAGGGATGAATGTTATCTTATAGTATATCACAATAGAAGTGGAATGACTTCTCAATGTATTTCGTTATTTTTTAAACATTAAACTATATTAAAATTTTTATACGGATAATGGTTGAATGGTTAATGAATTTTAATAAATTTTTACTAATTCAAGAGAATACTATGATATATTGGTATGTAAGACTATATTGTGTAGTGGATAAAATGGTATATGGAGCCAAATTAATTATTTTATCATATATAACTAAATAAATATAATTTTTCATTGAAAATACTCTCTTTAAATGTATTTTTAATTACAAATAGACACAAATACACCACATATAGGTCAGTAAAGCACATCTACATGGCTAGAATAAAAAAATATATTCCTAAAAACTACCAAATTTTTCATATTTATATATTAACGTCTAGGATACTCTTACTAATCATTAAGCTAAATAAAAAACTACAACTCAATAGTGAAAAATAACAATATATTGTAATTATTGAAAAAACAAAATACGGGCAGAGAAATAGATGTCTTGGGAAAATACTAACTAGTTATGTATAAATGATTGTTTATGAAGGTGAAGCACTTCCACAAAGAAGTTTCAATTTTCAAAAGATTTTACCATTTATATATCATTGATAAAGGGTTTCTCCCACCATAAATGATTTAAAAACTTATGATTGATAATGTATTATCGATGGAGAGTATTGAATATATCATATAGGTTACTTAATCAACAACCAAGATATAGTAGTAAGAAATACATGTAAACTAAGAAAAAGAGTAATAAAATTATATAATCTTCAACATGGGTGAATCTAATGGTGAAACTAACTAATCAAATTTTAACCACTGGATATTTGTCTAATATATGTTATTATTTTATGAACCATGCATTTTATAGTGACATAGAATAGATGAATATATTTCATAAAAAAACTATGTTACCCAAAATAGAAATACATTGATCGAGGGAAACCAAAAAAAAGTGGGGGAATTGGGGAAGATAATGTTTGGTTGTTCTATAATATGAATTAATACATAAGGAAGTATAATAAAATTGGACCCCAATGAAGAGGAAAAAACATTACGTTTAATGCTTGCGAGATGAAAGCATGTTTAAAAAATATAATCGAGGTTCATAGCCATTTGGAATTGGAAGAAATAATTTTCCCTAACAATGATAGTAAAATAATGAATTTCGAACTATATCAAATTTTTGTGGGTTTCATGATATATAGATATACTATTATTAAAAATTTCAAATAAGATGGGTATGTGGATCCAATGGGTGGGAATTTCAATATTATTTTGGTAATAATTTATTTTCATTAAAACTACTCATAATTAGACATATATATAGATATATATGTTATCACATAGAGGATAAATATCCTGAGATGGGGGGGGGAGCTGAATCAGGGTATTATAGATTAAACTTTTTTCCTATTTTGATCATATTAAGCTGTTAAACAAAATTTTCATCTCTCCCTTTCCTGTAGAAATGATTGATGAATAATTATAGCATGCATGAGAAACATAAATTTTAATTGGATATCATTTACTAGGATATAACCAAGGAGGAAACAATGGAAATGTTTTGATGTTCCAAATACACTAAAAGACCATTCTTGTTTACAATGTACAGAGAGGACTCACTATCCCTCTTTATTTACATCCAACGATAATATGAATGACCACTAATCTCTAAACTAAATATTTTACATTTCTTCAATAGAATAAACTCCACATAATTTATGAATCAATATGTTTTAAATTTAATTTAGCGTATCATTGAGTTCCACATTCATCATTAAGATGAATGTCTCTTTACCATAAATGTATTGGAAAATTAAAAACACATTCACAAACTTAAGTTTAATTACATGAATATTTAATGACTTACATGAAAACGACACCTTTTTAATGGAAAACAAAATTAAATGATACTTACAACTGCATGAAACTCACTACTTTGATGAAATTCCTCTCTTAAATGCAACTCACTACTTGTGTGCAACTCCCTTTCTGAATGCCACAGAAAATATACAAAATTTAGATCTTTAATTCATCTATGTGAATAAAATTTTCAAATGTGGGGTGGGGGAGGGGGTTACACCAATTTATAAGCATATCCAACCCTATGTGAAAATTTAAACAACATTTACACAAGAGCACCACTATACTTTTGGAAAGTATCTTTTGCATAAACTCACCTATCATGAAAACCCACATTATGTGCATACTAGTTTACTTTTCCATATTATGATGAAATAAACCTAAAAAATTACACACCCAAAACATTACAATCCTCAAAAACACTATCATGAAAAACCTTCACCAAAGACACTTTTCCCCAATTGTCTATTTTTTGGTCCCAAAAAATAGGCAAACACTGGGAAACAAAGCCACATTGTATACAAAATTTTTGTTCCGCCTCTTAAATAGTCAATTCATTTTTCATGGATCCTTGTCAACATTGTTTGTCAAAAAACTTTGCAACACAAAAACTAACCATGAAACGCCACTTTTCTAATTAACACAGTCATCGAAATATTAATCAATGTTTCCTTTATATATTTTACCAACAATATAGGGTATGATTAATTTTCGAGAAAAACATAAGGACATGTATCATAGATTATATAGGTGAATAGTGGAAAAAATTAACCATAAAATTGATTTTTTATAATAATATGAATCTATATAATACATTAAAGATACCCATTGTGGAATTTTATTAGATACACTATTGTTTTTAATTATTTCTCATTATGGTTGACATATTAGCCATTGTGTCATTCCTTTGTTTCAAGTATGATAATGAAGGTTTAATATATTTATAAGTGGATGATAACAACCTATATTCATGTGAATAAATAAATTTATCATGTACAAAAACTTGTAGATATTTAGATTGGTGATATTATTTTTAATGACTTATAATGAAGGGAATATAAGTGGTCTGGGAAAAGTTGTATGCCTATACTATTTTTTAAGGAAATTTGTTGATAAGGAAATAAATCAAAGATATTGATTATATAATTACTCTAAATACCAAATTAGGGATAGTGAATTGAATATTATTTATGTATTATTGATATAATAAAAATGATAATTTTGTGTAGAAAATTTTAGATATTTTTTATTTTTAAGATCATCTATAGTGAGGGTAGATGATATCATAAGAAAAGGATCTATGGAATAATTGTGGATCTGTGGAGTGTACATGGTTTCACAAAGATCGCTACGTAATAATTATACTAAAAAATTTTGTCAGAGGAATACAAATAAAATAATTTACATTTTTGTGGCTGAAATCTAATAGTAGGTATAATATGATTTTATATATTATGTTGATATACAAACTTTGTCACTCATTAACATATAACTTATTTTTCTGTAATTCATTTCAAGGATGAATAGTTCTATATTAAGGGAGGATATAGTATTGTTTGTATCATTTCAACAATGACTTAAGTTCTATATATAGTTGGTTTTCATTTCAGTAGATTAAATAGTGTTAAATTAATTTTATTGTATAGTTTATATATATATTTATTAATATAAGATTACAAAAAATTTGTTATATGGATATTTTATTCATATTAATGAAAAAATTGTAATATTATACCTTATATGGTATCATAACTATAAAAAAAATTCTTTTAAGTCTTGTACAATGATATTTTATTAATGTTTATATTTTTCATTTACTTATAAAAAATTAGTTCATTGGTGTGGTCAATGTGTTTCATAAAAAAATTAAAATAATAGATTCATAATTATATAAATAATACCTTTTTATAAATAGATAGTAATATTCTTTAAAAATTTCCTAGAAATTATATAATTTGTTCTCAAATGGAAGAAGTCATTATTGGGTAACTCAAAAAGATAATTGATTGAATTCAGTAGATTAAGGTATTATTTCATTATGTAATATAATTTTTAAGATTATTTTATAAAAATCATAATAAAGGTTTTATAACACATATATGTTGTAATTCATGGTCTCTATTATATATTGAAACAAATACACTGATGGGATGAACATGTGAGAATAAGGATATAGTGTATCCAACTTATGATTTTAGAGATATTTTTGTAGTGATGTTTGTACACAATTTTCATTAATAATGTATAAAAGTGCACCATGGTTTGAATTAAGAAGATTACCATTTATGAATAAGAAATTTTAGTAATTTATATTTAATGTCACCGAATTCAGGATGATTAATGTTATAAATAAAAAGTTAGACTAGAGATATACTTTATCCTCCCACTAATTTTATATTCAGTTTGATTATATTGATGCAAAATAATTTTTTTGGAAAATGATTCAATATGAACATTATGTTATCATTTGGATAAAATAAATTAATAAAATTTATTGTATTTTAACAAGAGAGGAATTAGGTTGAAAATATGGTCATAAAAATATACGAAATCCATGGGTGTGGTTAATCTAGGACATGTCTCCTTAACATTGGTCATTTGATATAAGAATCATATAGACGAGATTGTGAATAGGGTTCGGTGTATAGTATCATGTGTCATATTGGAGGAATTAATCCTGGTAATGTGGCAGTTCAAAATATCAAACCAAATTGACAGATAAGGGTGTTTAATTGAGGGATATATATATGTATAGTTTATAAAATTTCAATTTTTATTGAAAACATGGCTTCCCAAACCTAATGAAGCCCTTTTTGAATTATTAGTGATGTTTGGTAGTTCTATTTGAATTATTTACTACATTGGAAATATAAATGTTGAGCAAAGTTATTAATTTCAGAAAAAATTTAGTGAATATTATAAATTATGAAATGGTAATATGATGACTTATTATAGATATGATGTTTCCTTTTATTGGTGGGTTTTTATCATTATAGTGATGGTTATATAAAATGTTTCATGATTATATAAACATTCAATAATGATGAAGTGGTGTTTATAATATAGTAATGTGTAATTTTTTGATAACCATTGGTTATTATATTGTTTTTTTACATTTAAAGCATTTAATTCTATTTAGTTAGTCTGTTTTTGTAAACATATAAAGATTGATTTTTTTTTATGTTAGGGTTGATCTTGAATGTTAGGTGATTAGTTATTATGCTAAAAATAAATATGGTTATTTATAATTTCAATACAATATTATTTTTGGCATGAGGTGGCATAACTATAGTTGTATTTATTTTGGAATGATATTGGATATATGTGAATTATTATATAATTATTTTACAATATTATTATAAAAGCATTATAACAACAATTATTTTCTTGTATGTAGTGTTATGAATGGTTGTATAGAGATGATTCATTACATGATTTTTACCAACATGATTAACTATTCAGTTTAGAAAACAATAAGGGTTGTGTAATGTGGTATATATTTAAGTACATAGACTTTTACAACAACTAATATTCTATAGGTAAGTATGGTCCTCATTCATATATCTGGACAGGTACCTTGGTTATTTGTGTAATCAATATGGGTGTAGTATTTGGGAGCTCTTCATTTATAATTTTTGATGCTGTGTTTATATAAAACTAAAAATTTTCATTCGGTGACTATTATTGCTGTCAAAAATGGGTTTATTTAAAAACAAATTAACATAGTTTTTAGATTATATGATTAAATTATTCATCATAGTTACTAGATTTACATGGAGGTCATATCATTTTTTGGGATGATTATATTTTCTTTTCTTTTTAACCACAATATATATCCTCATGAATCCATGCTATTGAGTTATATATATTATATGTTATAACTTGGAGGTGAATTATGATTTCGGTATATTTGTGTTGATTATGTTTTTATTTTCATTGATAAAATGTATGGTATTGATTTTGTTCAGTTTTTTCATTATATATTACCGGTGTACAACTACTGTGTTTTTTGGGTGTTATTATTTTAAGGAATTATTAAATATATTATAGTTTTGAAGTTTATTGATGTATTGTGGTTGATATTTCATCATTAACTATGGATACATATTCTTTAGGAAATGTGGACAACAACCCTTAAATGCCTTGGGGCCAATCATTAGAATTATGACTTGTAATGGCAGGCATAGTAATTTAATATTATATCTAGTTGTGATGTCAAATGATATATTTTTTCATTTATTTATTTTTGAAATATTATATTTTATAAATATTATATGAATTTTATTTTTTTTCCTCACATTTAAATTAATATAAATTGGTCGATGAGTTTTTGATTTTTATTTTAATATTTATTATATTATCTGTATTATTTATATAAAATATCTTTAAATTTCAATTCCTTAAATAATAATTTAAATTATTTACTAAATTTTCTAAATTGAATAAGTAAATGTTTTTATGATGGATTTTAATTGAATTTTCTCTTTTTTTAAATTGAATTCTTGAAAAAGTTGTTTTTCTTGGATGATGTTCTTTTTGGATATGAATAAAATAATCCTTATTAATTTTTATATGATCATTTTTATTTATAAATAATATTTTTTTAGTTCGAGATATTATTTTCAATTATACTAACTGATCAAATTAATTTTTGAGTTTTCTTTGAGGGTTTTAATAAAAAAATATTAATTATTTTTTTTGATTTTGAAATTATATATTATGGTAATCTATTATTTTACATCATCGATAAATACAATATTTATTTTAGGGATATAATAAATTTATTTTAATTATTTGAGAATTTTTTGTTTAAAAGTAATTTTAAACATAGTTTTATAATAAAATTAAAAAAAGTAAATAATAAAAACCTATTTATATTTTGTTTAATTTTTATTATAAATACAAACAAAATTATTTAATATCCCTAGAATTAAATCCAAGATATTTCTTTTTCCTAAAATAATAAATTATTTAGATAATATTTGGGTATGTTTTACCACATTTTGACATTATCGTTTGATGATATCAAAATTCATTTTTACCATTGTGTTTTGTTTATTGTGGAAAGTCTTCAAATTGAATTATAAGTTATGATATTGATTATTGATTCAAGTTAGTTTTTTTATTGAGTATAAAAACAAATTTAGGTAAGTTATATATGAGTTTTAGTAGGTTAGGATTTATATTTGATATCATACTATGGAATAAAAAATTTAGCTAGATGAAATTCCAACTGGATTGATTTTAGATGGTGTATCTTGTAAGAGGTGGTATGAAAGAATTATGTACATTTATATATGATGATGTATATGAATTATAACTAATGGAAAAAAACTTATAATTAGTTGAGTAATTGTTTTTCAATGATCCAGGAGATTATTGTTTCTTTTCAGTATTCATTATTTTAATCCTATATTTTTTAAAAATCTGAATCAGTGTAGTTTGTGGATAAAAGGTATACTCACAAGGATCCTACCTAGAGACTTTAAAAAAAATTAAAGACAGAATTAAAAATCCCCATGTATAGATAGCTAAACAAACACAACATTAAAATACGAATACACTTTTCCCATCCTCACCATGGATACCACATCACATATCTCACACAAATAGTAGGTTAATATTCAATATAATAACGAATTAAGGTACCCCTCTACCACTTCCACACTATTGTATTTGTTTTCACCGATAATTGTTGTCCTAATCCATCTATCTCTGAAAGGTATTCTACCCTAATGAAATTGAGTCAGCTGTATCATACCATAAAACCCATGTATCAAGACATCACATAAATATCACATATCATGCACCCAATATATGAAATCATATGAATCATCTGATAATAATTGTTTTTTTAAACAGCCACTATATCTTCTATATCATTTATTACACCTAACCCCAAACACACTAAACACAACATACCAAAAACAATCCAATGGATACTATATAAAAAGACACTTTTATGAAAAATTATCAATATAATTTATATACCACTATACACACACAAATTAACACACACACAAATATATATATAAATATATATGGGAAAATATTACAACTATGTATACTATTTAATAAAAGGTCATAGAACAGTGAGTGTGGAAATATAGGGTAGTCATTCATCCATTCATCTCTGTCATTGGTTTTGGGGAAAATTCACTCCCAGTGTCTACTGTGTGTCATTTTCCCTACTGATCTGGATAGGGTATCCTATTAAAACATAAATCAAATATAAACATGTGAATATTACACCATACTATTATAATAGATAAAGAATTTATATTGAATAAAACTATCATATCATGGGAACTCTACTATCATCTACATGTAATAAATATTATATTATCATTAAAATATTTCCATAATCATTTACTTAATTAATTTTTTCGTAATTGATTTTTTGTTATATAAATTACCATCCATTTCCATGCCCCCTGATAATAATCCAAATAATCTGATGGTTAATGAATAGTTATCATTTCGAATTCCATTCAACAATCGAAACCATGATTTAACAAAATTATTATTCACTATCATTATATAATTCTAGTTTCTATTTAAATCATCTTAAGAGACAACAATGGTGATGAATAACCAATTCACAACCATATTCATCCTTCTCTATGGAATGAAACAAAAAAACAAGGAACCCAAATATTGGAAAATTAAATTTGATTAATTAAAAATAAATAAAATTTATTTTAACAAAAAAAATAGTGAATCCCATCATATACCCTATAAATTAGTTTGGATTCCTTCTTTAAAAACACCATGAATATTACCATTAATACAACCATTCTAGGTGTGATCTCCTATAATAAACCATATAATCCCTTCCATTATCATCAACCATTATCCTTTTATGATTAAATCACATTATATCATAAGGAACACATACATATAAATCAATGAAGACAAAATGGAAGAAAATTAAGTATATATTAATTCTAATTCTTAGGAACAAGAATTAAAACCTTCAAAAAAAGGCTCACTCAGTCCTTAATATTTGTTATTATAGAATAGCATCTACATTAACATATAAAATTAAAAAATTCATGTATCCGGATTCAACCATAAGACACATATAGTGTTATCTATAAAAACATGTGAATTATTTATAGAATATTTCATATCTAACATCATATTTCATCAAACATTAAGGAAGAATAATATCATTTAATTATTATAAAAGCATCAATTTTAATTATACTAAATTACATAGAAGAGAAAAAAATTTTAAACAAGGCTCTATAATTAATAAGCCCTTAATAATTACTAGATATATGTCCATTATACCAATTTTAAAAAAATAAAGAAAATTTAAACATAGAGTATAGAAAGAAAACACATTGTCTACAAAAAAATAAGCAATGTATTATCAATATAAAAATACTTACCATATTAATTATAATTAAATAATTAATCAATATTATTTTTTAAATATTCATTATTGTTAATTCAACTAACACCCAATCAGACAAAGCATGATAACTTTACAGTGGTATATAAAATAGTTTAAAAAAATGAATCCCTTACCTAGAAAGGATGATTCTGACCACACATTACCTAAAATGGAGTGGAAAATAAGTTGATATATCTACTTCTATATCCTAAAAATAATAGTATTAAAATACATTAATTTTTTTAGTTAATGATTCAAAAAAGAGAGATAATATTCTACATCAAATGTGCCTCTATGTTATAGATTATCATGTTTGATCAAAAAATTAAACATTAATAAAAATATGAATATGGTTGCTGATAATGGATGAAAATGAGTCTTTATGGGTCATAAAAATAGGTTTGTTCCCCATAATTATTGGAAGTAATAATTTATAAAAAAATACATGATCTTCATTTTAGAATTAAGCTTATGAAACTGTTGATATTTTCTATATGAAAAACAATAATTAAAAAATTAATGTGAATCTCTTTTAATTCATATAGAATATCCCTACAGGAAGATTAGGCTTATATATAATAATGTATTTAAATATAATCATTGAAATGACCCTTAATTTTCCGTTTTGTGGATATAATCAAATTTTTATGTTAATTTTTCTTATATATGTAATTTAAGTCAAAAATATATTTTTTAAAATAAATTCAAAACTTTTTCTGTTTGATTCTTATATTACATTTAGATAGCTTCCCATAATTACAAAAATATATATCCATTATCAAATCTATTACCTATTTACCAATCTTCTACTATTTTTTAATTTTTAGTGATTATAACAATACAATATTATAAAACCAATCTTCTATCATTTGAATAAGAAAAAACAGCATAATATAATGGAAATAAAGAACCAAAACACCCCATCAGAACCTCATGGATGATGGAAAATGAAATCTGAATGTTTTTAGAAACTACAAAATTACATCAGATATCTATACAAAAATTATTATCTTTGATATTTGAAATAAGATACATAATCTAAAGGGAAAGGAGAACTAACAAATCACTTGTGAGATTCCTCTCTTTTCTCCTACTACATTATGAGTAGAGACAATCATAGAAGGGAAAAACAAAAAACCAAAATAAATTCTCATCCTATGGAAAGAGGTTGTTAAACCTTTACTAAAGAACAACTATCTCACAAAGTACGACAAGGATCAAAACCATGAAACTATATCGTAAGAGGGTGATACCTCTCTAAGACATAGAAAATCATAAATAAAAAATCACGGACGAAAAACCTATCTCATAAGACATAATAAATATAAACATCAACAATAAAAAATTCCAAATAATATCATGGAATAGAAAACTCATAACATTGACCATGTATCTATGAATTACATTACAAATTACTATCCATTATTCCACCATGAAACTAAAAAACAAGAACTAAGGTGATAGCTCAATAAAAAAAATTCATTCTACTAATAGTCTTGGATCATTATTGGATACTCTTAAATATCCACATTATTATACACATAGATATCTATCTAGTACATTAGATGAGAATCATGATAATGATATCATGAAATATTCAAGAATGGAATGAAATTATGATTCTACATCACCTGTGAGTAATATTATATCTGATATAGAAAAACATGAACATAAGAGAACACATCAAAAGTCACAACACATAGAGATTCAATTTTACACCCATAACAAAAAGATGGTTTCCCATGATAGAGAGTGACATTTAAGAAAACATTATCTGCAATTATTAACCCAATACTTATCCTCTTATGGTTAAAATAGTAATTTTTATGATCGTTCACTAGATTTATCCCCTAAAAATAACCTACACCTTCAATCCCAGGACCAATAATAATTTTTCCTACAAATTGATGTCTCTTTGACCACATTCCAAGACAATGTAGAATGAAATTTCCATCCAGAAAAATACTCAAAGGTTATCATACCAATGGTTTTGTGAGACCTATTTTTGGAAGAAAACCCATTCGAAGGAATGTTTCTCAACCATGATATATTAAAATCTATAGAAAAAAGAGAATAATAAGTGTTCAATAATTTGTAGACTACTTTTTATTTGACTAACTTTTTATGGATGAAACACCATTCTATGCCACAATAGAGATCCAATGTCATGTAAGAGATTTCACCTCATCTTATAGGTGATATGATATCAAAATTTTAGATGATCATACATGATAATCAATATATTCCTTCAACATCCTCCTTGAATGGACTTGACAAAACCTCAACTGAGATCAACTCCAGGATCACTACGAAGAGGGACAATATTATCAAATTTTACACTATTAAACATATATCATCATAAACCCCATGATTATTAGATTAAAAAGTTGATATTTCTATAGAAATTTCCTCCAACATCAACCAAGGAACACATTATAGATGAAAAAAATTGAGAACATAGATTTTAGCCATCCTCATTAAGAATAGTAAATATTTAGACACAAAATAAATAACTATATTCATAAAACTATACCAACAAAACTAGCTTCTAAATGTGTTATAGATGTTTTTCACACCAGGATGCACTGCCAAAGTTGAGATTTGGAACTCATGGAGAACCAATTTTGGCATCAAATAAGGGAAAATAGAATCCTCTAGAACATCACATAGTGTTTATAATCCTCATAGCGACTATTATGAGCATCACTATAAGAAACTCAATCTCACTAAATATTCAACTAGGTATCCCCTAGTTTTGATTGGACTACATAATACACCATAGAATGATACATTGATAAAGACATCACTATCATATAAAAAAGGAATCCTTTACCTCCAATATAACCCATAAAAAGTTATATCATGATTATCTCATCAATTAATCCCTCTGAAAATTTAAACTCTCTTATGTAATCTTTTTATGATGTCATTATTTATGCGAATGATATAACATTATCCTTTCATAGTTCATTTAAAATAATAGTTTCATAGTCTTATAATTAGTCATCCTCTATAATTATACCATTTTCAGGTCATGTTGGGAGAATCTATAACTCCAGATCATATGAATAGTGAAAAAATGCTTATAGATGTGATAATGTCACCATAACTTTATGGAAAACCAAATTGAAACTGACTTCATATCATGGGTGGGGTAGATAAACTAACTAAGATGTGAATTTCATGAAACCTAATAAATAAATAATATCTAATACATCATGTCACTTTTTAATCTAATACATGGAGATTCATATAAACCCTCAATCTAAACACCCACTTCTAGAAAAATAATAATATGATTTCTGGATAACATCTCCATTAAATACTTGAATGCTACATGAAGTCATTAGGTACACAAGAACAAATATTCATCTTTGTACATGGATGTTAGTGGAGTAAAAATATGAGAGAAGTTGTGTATGTATTTTCTATAGTAGAATATATGTCCAATGAAACTCCACAAATATATAATAGTCTTTGTGTATTCATATGAAATGACCTCCTAAATCAATAAATTATCCAAAAATACAATTTATTAGGACACGACATTGTCCATGAATTTCATATCACAAGACCATAAATTTTATTTTGTAATCTAACCTAATAGATTCTGATGACTACGAACTCCAAAAACCATCTATATATTCTTTTCATTCCTCAACATAGATACAAATTATAGAAGTATTTTTTTTATGAAAACCAATATGTACCGATCTAATAACTATTGAAACATTTCCTTCATAAAATCCTTGAACATAGATAGATATAATTTTATGTTGAGTGACAACAAAATAAAATAATAATTGG
Organism: Viscum album; assembly: GCA_963277665.1. Classification (NCBI taxonomy): domain Eukaryota; kingdom Viridiplantae; phylum Streptophyta; class Magnoliopsida; order Santalales; family Viscaceae; genus Viscum; species Viscum album. The sequence continues at coordinate 1,890,300,281 of OY728152.1, forward strand.
CAAAATAAATCATGAAAAGGATTTATAATATACCAATACTTTACCTACATACTATAATATCAGAATTTAGATCAATATTCAATATGTTTTTAGCTCGGTTTATCTAGTAAGATGAATATTCAATCAATTTGATAGGGTTAATATTCATCACTATCACCCTATTAATGTGATGATAATAAATACATAGACAAAAAAACCACACATATTTTTTAATAGAACCAAAACACCAAAAAGAGATATCACATGTTAAACAAAAAACCACTGGGAATGATTGTCACTCTATATATTCATTTCGTGAAACATAGAATGTTCCATTCTACACAAACAAAATGGCATTGAAGAATCAATAAAATCTACATTTATTATGGACTAAATCATCTATTATGAGGGTGACAAAAAAATATATTGATGAATGTAATTAGGATGATATTACACAATCTCATGAGAAACTATTGTTATAATGTGTTACTAACTCAACATCAAATCGTCCAATTGGGATGAAAAAGAGAAATCAAACCTTCTTCTTAAATGTGGGTTTCACAGAATAGTGAACTCCATAAACTCTTTGTCATCATCAAAAAAGAAATTGATAACCATATTAAATAAAAAATATAATACGATGAAATAAATGGGTCCATGTAGAGTATAATATCAAATGGATATATCTAAAACATATAATTTCACTCTATGTGTATTTTTCCCTATAATTGGTTCAAATTCCCTATTATTTATACATAAAACCATGGCCCCCGAATGGATAATTCAAAACTAAGGGAACTGGAATACTCTCTATCTTTTGTACCAAATAATATAATAGGTATGGTGATATGATGTAGTGTGTAGATATTGTGTTTAACAAATAATACACCCAAGTAGAAAATAGGGAGATGATACCACTAATGAAGTCTAGCTTACCAAGTGCAGACAATATAAAATCATGCATCTTGTTATGACCTGATCAAAAAACATTGTGACCTTTTTTATTACCACCTCAAAATACAAACATTTCCCTATAAAGAAGTAGTTATCCATAAGGTAAACCTACTTAATCACTGTATCCCCTCTATAGATGAAGGGTTGGAGGACACAACTGATAATTTTTTGAAAGAAACTTCTATAAGAGAAGAACCTAATGTGGAACACCTATATTATTTTGTGTTCTAATAATCATCAGGGACTCTATATGATAATTACCTATTTTTAGAAATGATGAAAAATGAATCATATCCCTTATAAAGTTCATGTTATCTTCTATCTGAATGGAAATGAGAGGAATAGGTTTGGGATAGACCGTTTGATGTAGTAAACAAACAGCTTAAATATATATATATATATATATTATATTATTTGATGAATTTTAATTTCCCTCAAAAAAACATATATGTGGACAATAAAGGAATATAATATTTGGAAACTTGGATACACAAAAATTGTGTTCATCAGTGTACCACATCATCTCTTGCTAGTTTTATCATAACTATAAACCCTTTTAGACATATCATAGATAAAACCATTCTTCATTACCTGAGGAAACAACGACTAAGGAATGGTGATCTTCAATGGATAACAATGTCTAAAAATGGGAGATATTAATTATCAAATAAATATTTATAAGGGTATAATGTTATAATAACATGATATTTATATTTTAAAACCATAAAATACATGTAAAATATCAAAATAGTAATTATAGGATAACGAATGTATATTCTTAAGAGATGAATCATAATATAAAAAAATTAACATGAGTGATGAGAAAATAATATTTTTATAAGGAATAATTTTTTCACGCTAACATAACCATATAAAATATTTTCTTTAGTAGTAAAGGATTCACTACCTAGACTATCATAGAGGTTTGGGTTCACTCCCCTAACTAAAATGGTTGCAAAGGTTTACTCTAAATACTATCATACTCATATTTAATTAGGTTCTCTCTAAAAACCATCATATTAGTAATTGATCGCTACTATGGTTTTCATAGTGTATAGTGTCTTATAATGATCTTGGATTACACTACATTCTAATAATATTTATCTCATGAGATACAATTATTAATTTATTTCACTTGAGGGGGATATTGGTCGTACTAATCACATAATAGAAATAAAGAAAATATATTCACAATGTCATAAAAAACTAATCATATAAGAATAAATGAAAATAATTTTGTTCATAAACATTTAATAATGTCTTAACTTTTGTAAAAGAAATGACTTTTGTAAATATTTCATAAATTCATCCAGTCAAAACCCTTGTAAATGGAATGGATTTTATAATTTTTTTATCATAATCATAAAAATACTATATAGGTAAAGAATAAGTACGATACAATTCTTTTATATCCCCATTTAAAAATCAACACAAAAGGATTTAGTTTTTTATAGAAAAAGGTTTTATAAGAATATCAATAAAACATAATTAAGGAAAATATCCATTTTATTTTTATTTAAATATTAAAAAATATAAAAATATAAATTATTTTTGGAAAAAATTTTATTTGAAAATATACCTAAATAATAAGAAGGTAATATTTGGATAATTGTTTGGTAATAATGGTAGAAAATTCTATTCATGACACACATGTTAAACGAGGGATTCATTTCAGAATTTCCATAAGAATTGATCAATATGTCATTTAGAAAACAATAAGAATATTTCAATTAATTATTCTTTAAGAATTTAAACATGGAATAAAATATATTTAAATAATCAATGTATATTAGTAATAAAATAATTGAAATGAATTACAGAAAATATTGATGTGATAAAATTTATTTTTAATTGAAGATTTGAATACTGATTTATTTCTTAAAAATGTAATTTTATCACCATTATTACATGAATAGAAAAAACTAAAAGGAAAAAATCTGTTATATGTAAATTAAAATATGAAAATAAATTCTATAATTTTTTGAGAGGTAAAACAAAATATATCCCCATAAAAACCTAATAATTAACAATATTTTTAAATAGATAATATGCATCATAAAAGACTTATCTTTTTAAAAAAAATTTAGGCATACACCCCATGAAAAAAGAACATCAAATGGATATTAAATTCCATAATTTTCAGGGGAATATTCCTTAAATTAATTTATAATAAGTAGATATATACTCCACAAAAGAGAAATTGGTGTTATATAAGACATATGTCCCACATAAATAAGTGGGAGATAGAATTCCCATACCTCAAGTCTCTATATTCTTGGTACTTTTTATAATCATAGGTAAAATAAATATAGTTTATGTATACATATATTATGTAAATATAGTCATATATATAATACAATATATTATTTACTTGAGACCTTTTTATATGAATTAATTAATAATCCCTAGTGAAAATTTTGTTCCATGTAAAATCTTATATATATATTTGTTTTGGTTTGGTATTTTAATTCCTTCTACATTGATCATGGTAAAATAATATAAATAATGTTAAAAAATTATAATATAAAAAATATTAAATATATATGTGTTTATCATAATCCCTAATTGTTATAGAAAAAATTGAAATTTTTTTTCATGGAGACGTAGGGTCATATGAAGGCATAACACTGTTCACCTTTTCTTAATGGATGAAATGAACGGAATGTAAATAATATGTCACATTTGATGAAGAATTTTTATGTCATATATATCATATATAATTTTTAAATTCTTAATTATTACAAACCATTAAAATATTATATAAAAACCAAATCACTTTACATTATTGAGGTGGTTATCCACATGTTTTCACGAGGGACGTTTTTAATTTCCAACAGATTTTATGAGTGGAATTTATATGAGATATTTTATTCTTGAAATAATAGTTATGTATTAAATATAATATAAACTAATGAAATAAATCATTATATCAACACCTGAGATATGTCGATGGAAACAAAATATATCGGTTCGCAAGGTAGTAGACTCCCACGCACAAGATTGACAGTTTCATTTACCATTTGATAGAAGAGAAGATGAATATATGTTTTTCCATTAAAAAAATAATCTCACTATTATAAATGAAATACGTTAATTAAATTATTATTATTAAAAAATCAATGACACCATAAATAAAATATTTATAAAAAATCACTTTTCATAAAGAATTATATTATATTAGAAAAACCTCTTCTGGATCTCTTATTAAGAATCAAGGGGTTGGAATTTTGGGCAGACTAGACGCTATAGAAATTTTTTAACTATTATGGGGAGATATTTTGTTTTGTTCGGGTTGAGAGAAGTTTTTTAAGAGGTATGAATAAGGGAGGGGAGAAGGATACATTTTATAATTGGGAAAGAGTGGCCTTATTTTAAATACCAATATCAAATCAGTATTGCGAAGTCACTCCTAAGAAATGTTCCAAAAAATAGAAAAATAATATATAATAAGATTATGTGGTCCATCATAACCTCAACATAAAAATTAACATGGTAAAAATAGGTTATTCCCATTGATTCAATGTTTAGTCACTTTTACCATTTTAGTTTTCACCACAACAACAACTCTATTTTGATTTACCTAAATAATTTATCCATTAATCCAAAAAACAAAATATACCATATTATTTCATTTTTATAATAAAAATAAATAAATCAAATATAATTTATTAAATAAATATCCTATGTGTGTTGAAAATAAATTTCGATACATGAATATGTAACTTAAAACCCATTATTTTAACATTATCCATATTAAATTGTTTTTACAATTTTACTAATATTTTTAAAAAATTTAAAAATTATTATTAATAACTAATTTAAATATTTATAATTCAAAATATTTAATCAATTTTATCAAATTCGATTCAAGTTAGTAAAAAAATTAATTTAATATAAGGCCCGTAAGTGCAACAAAATAGCAGTTTTCCAGGAATTTTTTTTAAAGAGTTAATTTTTTTATATAAATATTAAAATAATATTTATTCAAGTTAAATAAATTTTTCTAATAATAATAATATGAAAAATTACATTTAAAATCATCTTAAAAAATGGAAATTGTCAATTATTTAAAATAAAAAGTCATTTTTAATAAAAGTCATTATTTTTCATTATTAATTATAATATATATTGTATTAGAATATTCTAAAAAATTAACATTGCAAATGTTTTTATATTGTTACTCAAAAAATGATATTATTTTCTCTAAATACAGTTTCTATAAGTGAGAAAATCTATTATTTTAATGTTTTCACAAAAATTAATAAAACCCAAATTTGATGAAAATTTTATTATCAATTCATATAAATTATTTTATAAAAAATTCTTACATATTTATAAATATATTATATTAATATAAAACATTTATTATTATTTTTCAAAAAAAAACTTAATTATAGTCACACCTGCATGTTTAATACCTTGGTTATAATAGTGTTGTTTAAATAATAATGATGATACTAGTATATCTGAGTTTAATAAAACTCAATGGTGTTTGTAGAAGAATATATTGAAGAAATTAAATTTATTTTTAAAAAAATATTCCATAAACTCACATATTGTATAATTTTACCACTATGATATAAACAACTATGGATACTTCTACATCATCATATCTTTAGTTTACTATGTAGATTCTCTATGATGGTTGATTCAGGAAAAAAACCCTGACCAACTTATTGGTATTGTTTTGTATTAATTTATCTCTATGATATAGAATATCTATAGGTTTTTCTTCAAAGAAAATTTCATGATCTAATGGCATAAGTTCAGATTTTATAACATATTTATGATATGGAATGTAATTCCTCAATCGATATACATGGAATTGTTTATAGACTTTAGGGAGAATCATTGGGGGCCAAAACTGATAATATACCCTCCATAATCATTAATGTTTCAAAAAAAATGAAAAATTATACCTAGGGATCCTCATTCCATTATTTTTTAATCTGGTAACATTTTTTCTATAGAAATATTTAAAAAAATATTATCACCATCTAAAAATTATATATATATTTTCGACGATCATTAGGATAACTTTTATATCAATATTGAATTACAATTATGATAAAATTTATAACTAATAAATTATATATCATTTATTCTGGGGACTCTCGATCCATTATATTTTCTTCATCAACTTCTCCCCGACATGTTTGTGTTCTACATTTCATTCCATTTATGGAATTATAAAGAGCCATCAGAATGTTTGAGCGGAAGCTATTACTGTTGGAAAAATAAAATACAACATGGGATTGAACAAAACCAATATTTAAATCCATAGGAAAAGATATCAACATATCCTCTAGTGTTTCATTTTTTATCTCAGACTGAAAATTTATCTAATGATGATACAAATTGTTGAAATCATAATCTATATCAATATATTTCTAAAGGCCTCACCAGTATATTGAGGTATTCCTTAAATAATGATAAGTTTTAATAAAATGTTATACACTGTAAAACATACAACTATATAATGTATATCATATAATGATGGTCTATAGATAAATATTATCTAATAGAGATGACGTTTTCATGATTTCTACGGTTATACTTTGTAACCCATATAACATTATTCCCTTTAAATGTTTTGGGGATCTTAATGATAAAATCCTTTGTCATGTTATATAGTTTTCATTATGGTAATGGAAATGGAAGTAACACCCCTTATACTTTTATATCAAATCCTCAGATTTCTGACATAACAATCACTGATATAAAATCTCATCAATATTTCTCTTCATCCCATAAAACATAAAATATTCATTTCAATCTATATACATATATGAGAATCCGGAATAAATAGAGAATACCAAACTATGATATTTCTAAATTATTTCCTTCTCCAAATTTAGAATGGTTGGGCCATATACTCATTTCAAGAACATTATTATTCCATCACAACATCGATTGAATATCCAATCATTTACCTCATTCCTTTGAAAAATTGTTCCTTCCTTCGGTGCCTCCTTAATAATCACACAGATTGATGGATAAACACGTCTTTTAGAAGGAGTATAATTTTCTCATTCCATTTTTATTTTTCAAGTCATTAATTTGAAAATATATAAATTTTGTATCATTTGTCATCCTGATCAAAGGTGATCTACAATTATCTTCTCAAATCAACATGTTGGCTACCTAGATTTATTTCCATTAGTGTTAATTTATAGAGTATACATAATCATTAATATGTTCTAACCATAATCTGTGGAATATATTCAACTAATTCTATTTTAATATTTAAATTACAATTTTATGGTTAGAATATATATATAAAAATTAACATCAAAGTTAATGTCTCCATATATTTATGGAAAAAATACATCATCAAATTCCAAAGAAGGAGTTCAGTAATTTTTATCATGAACCATAAATGTTATTAAGGAATTAAAAATCACCATGCCTTTTAACACATGTTTGATTCCAAACCACGTCATCAATGCATAACTATAGATTCTAAATACTTATTTATTAAATTTTAGTTTTTCATAGGTCCACCACATGACAATCTCTTAAGTTAATTGATATTATCCTCGCATTCATACATTCAAAGGATCATGGGTCCCTTCTGAGTTTACTTGGTGAGTGAATTGGACAACCCATATAAATGTTCCACAAAGGATCGATAATATCTAACAAACCACGAAAACTCTGAATCTCAATCACTGTGGTTAGATTATAATGATGTTCAATAGCCTCCATCTTTGATGTATCAATCTATATACATTGTATTGAGATTATATGATCCAAAATAAATATTTTTGTCACTAAAATTAAAACATAGTAAATATTTCATAAAACATTAACTTTAATAATGTATTTAATATAGTCTAAAAAGATAATGATTTTACTCCATTGTTTATGAATATATAAAAATACTCTTGATAATTGCTACCACAAAATTATTGATTTATACCTTAAAGACTCTATTATAAAATTACATAAAGATTAATGAGAAATTAGTAATAACAAATGGAACCCCAATATATTCATTTCTTTTATACATTGTACACAATTATTCCTAGTATATATAATCTTTCATGAACATCAATCAATTATGTCTATAGTGATTTTAAATCATATAAATATATTAATCTTCTCAAAATTTGATCAAACAAGTCATAAATTTATTGAAAATGATAATTTTTCTTGATTGCGATCTTGTTCATTTTGCAGTAATCAATATAGAGTCACATTGATCCATCATTCTTCATAAAAAAATGTATTGGTGCACCCCATTTTTATACACATGGCTTAAATAAGCGCTTATCAATATTATCCCAAAACATCATCTTCAATTCATAAAACTCTATTGGTTCCATTATATAGAGTGTCTTTGAAATTAGCATAACATCAATTATGAGTTCAATTAATTTTTCAACATTATGATTCATTATATGGGTAGGAAACTCATAGAAATATATTTCATAAAAATCATGGAAAAAAAATATATCATTGATTCTATGTGTCTATCGAAACATATAAGATAAAAATATATTTTTAGCAATAATCTGGATCTATACTATCGATGTGATATCCATGAAAATTTTATTTTTATTGTCACAACGATAGAGGGTCATATGTCATTTTTTAATATTAAACATGACTTAAAATATTCATAAATTCATGTGTGATTTAAAAAAGTAAACAAATCCATACCAATGGAAACATAAAAATCAAAAATATTTGAAATATTGAGGCTTTTAGGAAGAACATTTCCTCAAACATTAACTAGAAAAGAATCTTTGACTGAGATATGATCAACGTAACATTATGCTTTTTCAATATTGTTCAACATATAATCAATTGAGAGGAATCTTAATACCTTAATAAATTTATTTAGATATAATATTGAGGGTATATATTTACTCAAATAAAATATTAGTAGTATTATAGTGGATGGTAAGAGTTCATTTTGTCATATCATTATAAAAAACCTCTTTAAAAATTATTATCAAATGATATTTCCATATCTCTTTCATCTTAAGAGGAAATTTACATTGATCAATATCATTAACCACTTGATTTGGGAACTGGACAGTGTGATGACGATACTCCTTGTATTTTCAAAACTTTTTTTGGTGTGGTTTAATATATCAATCCTTATATATATTTGTATCATTAAAAAATTTATTCTGGTCACATTATTAATCAACATCCAGAAGATCTTTTATTCAATACATAAAACATTTACCAAAACATATAATCTAGTTTCCCCCTTGTTTTCTACCACACAATGAGCATGAATGAAGAATAATATTATTCTATCCACGACCTTTATAGTTTTAATTTAATTCCATTTTTAATATTTATCAAAAAAATAGATAGATTGGTAACTCTAATATCCATTTCTAGATTGGTAACAAGCGAAAATATTGTTTCAGAAATAATTATTTCCTTCATGGAAAAAATTATTTAGAGACCTTTTTTTAAAATGAATTATTATTCTAATAAGAGTTTATTTAGTTTGATTATACTCAAAAAATACATCTTAATCCATGTAAAATTCACTTCATATATACCACAATATTAATCATCATTCAAATTTAATTGAAGGAATTTATTATCCATTTCTGTTTGAAGAATATGAGAAAATTTATTATTGAAAAATATGTTATTAAACTCATCCAATTCTATAGAGTGAATTTTACATTTTGGAATCATATTTTAGATAAGATTATAACATTTATCCTCCTTTCTTTCTAAATCATAGATAGAACAAATAAAATTTTCACGATCTGAAAAGAAGAAGGAAAAAATATTTTTTAATTGAACTTTTTCCTTTGAATACAACTAGTGAATTATTATAACCACTAAAATAAAGTTTATGATAAATAATGGAGAACTGAGTATATTTTTTCCCTCCATTTCTCTTTTGTTAGTTTCACATGATTTATTGGTTGAGAATTGTTTTGAGCATAATTATTATATTTTTCATTGTGTCTCCCATAATTTTTGGTTTATCAGGAGCAGAATAATTTAATAATCAGTTACATTCATCCTTAATGTTGTTCCACGGTGTTCCAGCCATGGAGTAAAACCGAAAATCACAATGTAAGATACAATAATCACAATTTGAAATAATAAAATCATAAAAAAGAACATATAGGATGTCAAAATTAGGGTAGCTAATTTTCTTTCTATGACAATTTAATCTTAACAGAAGTCATTCTTATTAACTATTAAAATCGTCCATTATTATTCTGATAGAGTTTGTGAATTTCAAAAACATGTCTCCATAAAGTATCAAACTCATAGTACAGTAAGTTAAATTTTCATGAACCATGTGATGATCCATTTAAAGTTGAACGAACCCTTTTTAATGTAATCACCTTTAGGTATAACTATTCTAGAGACACATCCTCATGTATTATCAAGATTGGGGTGTAATTATTAGAAAACCAATCTCTATATCCATTAGTAAAATTCCAAGATATTTCTCTATACCTATTCTTATCCTTATACATATCACTAAGTTCATCACTAATGTTTTCTCATAATAATTCCAAAATATTGACCTATTATGTCCTTAGATACAATCTTTAAAGTACCAAAATTATCGTAAATATAAAGTACAACATTTCATATGAATAATTTGTTTATCTTATAAACACACATAAAGAATATAATGGTTTAGTATCCATAGAAACATATATAACTAAATAATAAGTTTATATGTGAACTAAAACATCTTCCACAAATTTCATAATAAATAGAACCATTTTTAAAATATCATACGTAAATATTTCATTATATCCTTCATAAATGAATCATAAAAAATTTTAGATTGTATTTTCAATAATGGTAAAAAAGGGATATATCGTTGATCACATAAGGATAAAATGATCATAAGGATATGGGAACATGATTATAACATTAGAAAAAATACATTATATATCGATGATAATAATCTTGAATGGTGGCATAATCTCTGGTACCACATAATTATTTAATAAAAATTGAATAAAATAAAATTAACCATGAGAATATAACATTGGAATAAAACATATATTATTGGCATACATATAATTATTGAATGTAATTTCATCAGTAGTTAAGGATTAGTTGTTTGGACTATCATAGTGTGTTACGTTGACTCTGAAAACCATGACAATAGTCAAAATTCACTAACAAGACTACCAAAGTGTATTTGGATATGTCCCAAATCCAACATAGTAGTCATGGTTTCCTCACATTACTATCATAGTTTAATGAGTCCATTATTTAATTTAGTTTAATCCATATTCCATCCATATTTATCTCATATTATATCAATCTTTACCCAATACATTAGAGAGAGATATAGGTCCCAAATTTTACATAATAAAAATAATAGAAATGTGTACTTTAAGATCATAAAATATCCATCATATCAATAAATAAGAAAATGGGTTTAATTAAAAAGTAATCATGGTATATCCCATGGAAAAAAATATTATTTATTAGTATTTCATCAGTTCATCAAATCAAATCCCTTGAAAATAGAAAGGATTTCATAAAAAATAAATATAACAATAAAAATTAACTATACAATGAATGAATAGGGATGATACCATTAGATCATTTCCTTAGTAACAAAATATTAATATAAATTGGTTTTTTAATTGAAGAATTAAAAAAACCATAAAAATACCCTTAAATAATTCTTGATGAATATACCATGTACATTTTTAAAAGAAATATTTACAAAATTAAAATTTTCCAACAATATTAAGGAAAATGCATAATTTTATAATAAAATTGAGGAATTTAAGGGTAATATTCATATAATCAACATTACATGATGATTGAAAATTAAATTCATTCTATACATTTTAAAACAAGGGTTCCTATTATATTTTTAGTAAAAAATTAACGATACCTCATTTGAATGATGAAAAGAAGATTCATTTTCAAAAAAATTATAAATATAAAATAATATAAAAAAATGACATTAAAATATTATTTTATAAAATTTAAAATATCATATAAAATATTTTTCTGATAATATGGACACGAATGATTATCAAAATTTTTTAACTGAAAAGAGAAATTATGATTTTTTTTCATACAAACAGATTTTTGGTATTTTAGTTCATAAAGTGAATAAAATAAAAGTAAAACATTTATTTTCAAAAAATTAAAAATGTATAAAAAAAATAATCTTATTGATGGTAAGGTAGTAATATTTCATCATTATGATCATAATCATTGACAATACTGATAAATAATGAGACTAAAACCATTACCATCTTTGTAACTTTTTAATCATAGTCCCAACGAACTAACAAACAATATATGCATATGTGTATATTAAATTTTTATGTATAGACTCATAAATTACATTTATTGGTATTATATATAATCCACACAGTATAATCTAGTCGTTTATATTCAATGTGTTCCACAATAATAAGAGTGACATGGAATCCCCTTACCTATAAACTCACATATCTTAGTACATGTTAAGACCTCCAATATATTAAACATAGGGTTGTTATACATATATTATAGAACAATATTCATATATATATATTGTACCATATATTATTTAATTATATATTTTCAACACTAATATGATAACAATTTCTAGTTAAAATCAGTATTCGAGTTATAAAACCTTGATTTTTCATGTATAATTTTTTAATACTTTTAGTTGAAAGAAATTTATCATGGATTCAATATATAAATAATTTTTACCATTATATAATTTAAATATATATTAATTATATTTTTATTTATTGTAATTAATAATATTTAGAGATTGAAAATGAATTATAGTGTTCATTGAAATAGTAGGTAATGTGTACTCATTGATGGTGTTTCCATTTTACCAAATGATGGGAAAAGGGTATGTAAATAATATATAACCTTTAAAAATTGTTTTTATGTGATATATATCGTATATATTCATTAAATATATCATTATTTCCATCCATTTCTTTATATAATGAAAAACATATCACATCACTTCGTGGAGATGGTAGTCCACACTAACACATGGGAAAAATTATCATCATCCAATGTATTGGAAGTTAATAATATATATGTGATATTATAATTAAATAAATATATTTTGATAAAAAATATAATATATAAACTTTAAATATTTCATTACATCCAACCATTTGATGTAGTGATGATAAAAGATTTATAGTTTTTCGTGAGGCGGTAGTCCTTAATAAACATTATCGAAAGTATTCATTCGTATTTTTTGGAAGGTAATATGTATATGAAATTATCATATAATAATTTAATTGTATGGTAGATACATTTAATATTATATTACTATTATTATATCCTCAATGAATGTTTCCAGAGAAGAAGTAAAAATTAATTCATATTTAATACAATTACATCTCTAAGAAAACATCCTATAAATATCCTATTTATCACCAAAGGGTGGGTGTTTGTGGAAGAAAAAAAGTATAAATCATTTAAAATGTATTTTTAGAAATACGATGGTATTTTTTTCAATCAAATTGGTTTTGGTGGTATACATATGTTAGGGGATGAGGTTCTAGTTTATAATTGAGCGGGATGAATTTTCTTGTAATTTTCCAAAACTATTCAATAATGGGAAGTCACACTAAAGACATGTGGGCCAAAAATTTAAAATAATTGGGTTAGTATATTATATGTTCAATAAAATCCTCAATAAAACAAAAATTCAAAGGATATTATTCCCTTTTCCTTTTTGTTTTCAAACATTTTTACTTATTTTTTTGACCTTGGTAACTTGTTTGTTTATATTTATCTAGGTAATATATCCTATAATCCAAAAATTATTATGGTATTTATTAGGTTATTTGGTCTCACTAAATAAATATTTTAAATAAATATTTATTAAAATATTTCTTATGTGTGTGGAAGATTAATTTTAATCCACGCGTATGTAACCCACAAAACCTCATTTTGTCGTTAACCCTCAATATTAATATTTGTTGTTGTTACTATTCATAGTGAACAAAAATTAATTTGATATTATTATATAACATGAATAATTATGAATCCAAATATATAATAGATTTTATAAAAATAAAATCATATATGGGGAATAAAATAATTTTAAATATAATCTGATGATTTGATGACAAAATAGTTTTCGAAAGAAAAGGTTTTCATAAGTAAAAAATGGTTTTATATCAGTAGTGATTAAAATATTTATTTATATAAGATAAATTGGGTAAATTCTAATAAAATTTAAAAAATTTAAATTTTAAAATCATCTTAAAATAAAATTGACCTTGAAAATGTTGTAAAATAGAAGGCAGTTTTTAATAAGCATTGGTATTTTTTACCACTCATGGAAAAATTAATCATTTAATAATATTCTAAAAAATTCACCATAATCTACATTTTAATATTTTATTCAAAAAATGAATTTAATTTTATCACAAATTATTTCTAAAAGTGAAGAACTAAATTCAAAAATTTGTTCACAGAATGAAATAAAAATATTTTTTTTGAAAAAAAAACTATTTTAGAACGGTATAAAGTATTTAAATAAAATAATTACATAATTAAAAGTATATTTTCTATATATAAAATCAACATAATTAATTGTATGAAATTGGTTGTCCCTATTCATACGTCCAAATTTATCATTTGGATATAATGACCATTTTTAAATACTAATATGAAGAGTATATCAGGATTTAATAAAACTCTAGGGTTCATGTAAAGAAATGTTTAGAAAAAATTAAATATATTTGGAAAAAATATTTCATAAAATCATGGGGAGTTACACTATAATTTGTAATATCATCCAAATAAGAAATACTTCATGAAATCTCTCATATTTTCCCCCTCATAATGAAATTATTCTTATATATATTGATGAAGGGTCTAGAAATGGATGTCGAACCCCAACACACTAGAACTCCCTCATTAAACGGTATAAGGATAATAGAGAATAGAAACCTTAATTACAGATGGATGATACCCTTGATAGAACAAATCCTTGAAATTCTACTAGGAAACTAATGACTCTTAAAATATCTTTTTAACTATGAACCACCAAAATTATTTACCCCTCTATGAAACATCAAACCTATAAATGAATCAGTGTTCACCATCCAAGAAAGGATCGGGGAAAAGACTATCTCGCATCCTCTAACCAATCAATTTTTATTGACTACAAATAGATCCATCATACTTTTATAGACTCAATATTTTTATCTATAAGAATATAATCCTCTATGTTTCATCTTCATCAACCACATTCATATAATGATATTTGAATACATCCAATGGAATATCATTAGCATGAACATGACAAGTACATCACCCTGTAGCTACACATGAAAAATAAAAAGCTATTAGGAGATCCTAAAAATATAATAAGGGTTATTTATGATTAATTAAATATATATATATATATATATATATATTCAAATGATTAACATATTTTGATGTTCTACCAATTTATGAAACCATAATAATGAAGAATGATGCATTACCTTTTCCATAGTGTCTTCCCCACAATTAATATCACTTTCATAGTAGGCTCATTAAACATCTTTTTTTGTGAATTGGTTCACCAAGGGACCAAAATACCTATTTCCATGTCAGTATACATTGTTTAAATCACATAATAAAATCACTACACTAAATTCACCAACCAATAAAAAATTCATCACAAGTTTCTATATTAAAAAAACACCACATCCCTTTACCTGAGTATTTGATACAACTCTTCCATAACCACATCTCCAAATTATTCTCCACTAAGGTAGGAATGAAACAAGGGAAATAATGATTCCTAACACCAACCTTCAACATTCCATGGGTTAGTTAAAACCATTAAGTGTATATCATATAAAAAAATCAGAGGAATTAACCTATAAGAGAATGTGAGTAATGTGAGAGAATATAAAAACAACAATTAAAAAATTACTCAAAATAAAAAACAAATTTTTTCATGTACATTCATATAATGTCATAAAGACTAAAACAACAATAATGTAATGTAATATCATAACACACAAATCATTTATAGTGACCATTAAATCCTATACATTTCCTGACTAACTAATGAGCAATTAATTTCTATTCTGATCACCAAAATGCTCCCTTTGTCCTAGAAAATATTATTTATTAACTTTAATTGAGAATAATAGTTAAATCAGTTTGATCCTTCCTAGTTCATATCATATAAAACGAAAAGAAAACATATTGAATCACAATTAATAACACATGAAGCTGAATCATCTCCAAAATTACTATAAAATGTTCTCATCCCCACCATGGATCTCTCACCAAGTATTGCATATAAATAATAAGATAATATTTGAGAAAATATAAAAATAATTCAACAAAATGAATCTCTATAGTAGTTTACTACACTCTCCCAACATCATACATCTAAACCATTTCTCTCCAAAATCGTTTCAATCTTTAAGATACGTATTCTATTTTATAACTTCATGAACCCACAAATCACAAAATCTCATCATCACCTCATATCATAAACCCCATTCATCACATCACACACACACAGATATATATATATATATATATATATATATATTAATTGAGTGTTTTCCAGTAGACACTAATGTTTTTAGATTATTTATTATACATGATGAAATCATAATTGTTAAAAAACTCTTATAATAATCCTTATGATAATATATTGAACAATTCATCTCCCTGAAGGATCCATACGCCTTTACATCCCATATATATATTTATATGAAAAAATATAACAACCATGAATAAAAGAATATAAAACTTATATGGAAATTTATTTGGGTAAGAAGTGGTCATAAATTAAATATTAATCACCATCTTGGATATTGAGGAAAAACTCACATAGAGGCCATAAGGTTTTAACAAGCATACCGACATATGTTGGTTGATTAATAAAACCCATAACAAAAAGGCTCATATATGGATCAAACCACACTACAAGAATCTACCTAGTATTTGGTATAATTATTGATACCACACAAGGGACACCTGATATCCACCACTAAAGAAATGATATACCACAAGAATAAAAAAATTAAATAATCTTATATGTAAATTATTATTATTTTAAAAAATTATTATCACATTAATTACAATAAATGTCCATGAAATAAAAGATTAATACAATAGATCCTAGGGTTCTTCAAGGGTTATCATTTGGAATTCCATAAAAGTAAAAACACCAAGGGAAAAAAATATTATTACTCATTATCAATCAGTATGTTTAATTACTCTATGACTAAGAGTTAATAAAAGAGATTCCAACCACATAGAAAATGAGTTTATTCAACAAGTGATTAAAGAAAATCAATAACATTAAATTCCAAAATATAATATTTTCATTAGATTCATTACATTTTTAGAAATTGTATCTTTTAGAAAAATAATGATAAATCCCAACATCAACCCATTCAATCAATTCATGTTCCAAAACTAACACCACCATGTATATGACCATGAGTTAAACCATATTATTCACCAAATATTATGACAGTCCATGGAAACAACACACATATCACCTCAACCATCATCTGTCAATGATCCAATTTTCTCACATCATAAAGAATACATATTAATAAGTCAAACAATTAAATAATAAACAAAAAAATTAATTCATTGGTGATAATTTTTCATCAAATCATGGAATCCATCCTTCAAATAAATACAAGAAATATTTCCCCCAAAAATTTATCTTTATAAAATAACTATTTTATTATCATCATGAATTAGAAGATTAATTTATCATCATACAATCAAAGGTATCATATTTCATTTAAAATTATAATCCTAAAAATTTCATAAATATTAATATTGACATAAATTATAGCATCATCAAAATTTATGGAAGAACGAGATAATTTAATTATGCATCAGTCATCAATATCACATCCATTAAATTATATGGATGAAATTTTGTATTTAAAAATCACTCATTAATTATTTAAAACAAAAAAATAATAACTTCTAAATTATTTATTCAATTTATAATAATGAAAAAAACATTATAAAACACAATAAAGATATGAATTACATAGTATCTAGAAACCTATGAGTAAAGACAATATCAATGTAGAAATACATTTAATTTAAGTAAACAAAAACGAATTATAACTAAAATATCATTGATGAATCATTATTTTCAATAACACATCAATTAAATAGGAAAATTCTAATGAAATTTCAATTTCATATATAATTACTAATGAAAAAAATATCATACATGGAATGTTGGTTTCCAAACATGATTTTATGAAAAATGAGTTCATGAGATGAATATTATTCCAATGAAATTGTTTAAATATATGATCTTTAACAGACATTAACCAATTTTAGAGAGTGAGTAAAAAGGGATAAAATATCTAACCTCATACAAGAATATATTTAGTAAAAAAAATTCATTAACAAATTTGATGACATACCTAAAAAACCAGAACATGGTGGTTCCCAACAGACATAGAATACTCTTCAAAGGACACAAAAATAACCGAGTTCATCTAAAATTAAAGGAACAAATAAATTATTTTATCCTCATTATGATATAAATTTTTGATACAATGATATGAGACAATCAATATTTTCAATAAGTCATAAATTAATTAAGAATTCATATACACCTCATTTAATTTTCATTAATGATCCATATTAAATTCATTGGTCTTCTATAGAATGAACGATGTGAATATACTCTTTTTGAAGCCCGAAAATTTACATTATTTTCGGGTTTTAAACCATTTTCTACATTAAAAATTAATATTTATGAATAACTAGGTAAAAATAGAAATTAATAAACAAATTGATTATACATAAATTTGAAAAAATGTCCACTATTAAGAAATTTACTATTTTTAGATGAATCCTCTATAATTAGTTATTTCTTTATTATTAGGAAAATAATTTACTACTAAAATAATCTATTTTAATAATCTAATATTAACTATATGACCAACATTCTTCTCTATTAATAATATTCAACAATTAGAAAAAGAAAAAACATAGTAATTTTGAGGAAAAAAATCACAAATACTGCTTTTCACCTCCAATCCTAGGGAAAACATTGTGTATTGATTTATAAGAACCAATGATTTATATAGAATAAAACCTTGAGTTTAAAATAATTAAATATCATCCATAACCCCAAAATAACTAAACTAATCATTGAAAATAACATAACCCCACTCTCATTCAAATTATGGTTCTATAAACTTATATTCTGAGACCTTGTGATAAAAAACATTCATTAAAATAAATTTGATGAAAAATGATATGTACAAAAAAAAATCCATATGACAAACATTATTTTCAAATATTAAACCTTAAATATCGAAAATAGTAACAAAGTCCCATTAATGAAATTTTACATTTCTTTAAGGATCGGCTATATAAACAACTTATTTTATTATTCTGGTAATGAATTTTCTAAAATAAAACAACACCAGAATAACATAAAAACTAAAAAAATATATAATCATCCTTATAACAATGATAATGGGTAAATATAATATTAGTGGGTTCAAATTATTTTTAATCTTAATAATCATCAACATTTAATAATGGTTTGGATCATTACATTATGAGAAAGCATGATATTGGGATAAAAATGACATTAAAAATAACATGGAATAAAAAGATGTATCAATAACCAATTTTACAAAAAACAATTATCTCAAAAGAGAGTACATATAATATTGAATAAGAATATTGAAAAATGATATAATAAAAATTTACCCTTGATCCTAATCATGGGCCTAATTTTAATGAAAGTATTTTTATTGAATAATATAAATAATCTAAAGACCAAGTATTTTCAAAAGTAATAATTACATGATGGATTAGGAATCATAATTATATTGCCCATTAGTGAAATATTTATTTTTATTCTATAGTGCATACATTTCTTTAGAATCACAACTTACAATCCAAATAGTAAATTTGGATTCACACATCTAAGTACCTTTATAGTTTTAGTTTTCAGAAACCTATAGTCCATAAGTTTCTCGTGAGATTTAAATCCAAAAATAATGAATTAATGAGTGATATAATAGATCATTAATCATCATATAGACAGGTGTGTGATATAATATACGAATATCTCATCATATAATGAAATCAAATTGAAAGAAAAGGGGTTTTATTTCATTTTCTAACCATATCGCATAAACTGATATTGAGGAATATGTTGATGTTAATAAAATTAATTCACCCCAAAAGAGTTTATAAATTATTAATTTTTTATGGAAATTAATTAAGGATAACTCTATCATATTTAGTTCATTTAAAAAGTAAAATGGAATATAAACATGGAGAATATCGTATTGAAAACACTTTGTAACATTATCATAATGTAATGAAATTATGAATTAATATAAAAGTTCATTTCTAATAATGTAACATGGTATTTTCCTAATAACCAACTAAAAACTAGTATAAATAATATAACCTTTAAATTGATTAATGTTTCTTAATAAGAAATATCGTGTAGTTAATAAAAAAATTAAATTGAACAAGAAATCTATTTAATGTAATGAAAACACATTTATTGAAAAAAATTGTAAAGAGAGTGAAAAACATTTCATTTCAAAAGAGGTAATGAATCATATTATGATTAATAGAGATAACACCTATTGGTGTTAAAAAATATTAAATGATAATATTGGAATGAATATTTAATAAATATATGGATGGAAAAGAGAACATTTATTGAGAATAAGAATTATTCATAATATCATTAAATTTTATTAAGAACAAACTAGGTCAATTTAATTAAAAAAATTGGAAATTATTTATAATATCATCATAGAATGGAACAATACCATATTAAGTGTCTATATTTAATGAGGAATCATTGTGACTCAAGAGTGTTATTTTATTAATGAAAACCCAAAAACTATACTATCTACTCCTAAGAAAGAACGTTAAGATCATGCATCGTTAAATTAATTATTCTAATAACCTATAGTATAACCATATTAATTCCTATCACAACATATAATATTTTACAGTAATAATTTATAATGAATTTATTTTCTATATAATAATCTTGTTGTCATTATTTAATAAAGATGACATTTTTTGCGTTCATTAAAGTATAACTATTGATTCTATTTTTTATTACATGTTAGTCATTCCTATTTTATCTAAGTTACTAATATATTTTTTATAATATTTTATATATTAAAAAATTAATTAGAAGAGATTTTTGGTTACTATTCTAGGAGTTGAAATCAATAACATGATTGTTTAGATAATTTTTAACGAGTGCAGGGTGGTATTTTGAAAACAAATAAAAATTTAATATAGGATTTATAGAAATATAAACCAAATATTATTTTCTCATTAATTTAAAATAATAATAGTACTTATGTTTTGATATTCTACCATGAAATAAATTTCAATCATGTTACACGTATGTGATTAAACAAATATAAATAAGAACATGATTTAATCTACATGAAAGTATTGTAAAAAAAGAATATTATTTTTTCATAATTCGACTCTTATTGAAGTATATTGATATTTTTCAAATTTTTTGTTATTTTATCATATTTCATGTGTTTTTAATATTGTAAAAATTTCTAGATAAAAAATGAAATATGATTCTTCGGGGAGGTGGTAGTCTGCACGTATACTATGGTATCATTCTAATTTATAATAGAATAAAAACTCTATAGTTATTAGATTATATTTTATGTATATTAATAAATTATCAAATATAAAATTTATTCATCAAATAAAACCATTCTACCGACCATGTAAAGAGGTTATCAAAATCATATTACACCGCTTATGTATGTAGTTTTCTACACAATGAAGAATGAAATTATTAATTTTAAATGGTTATAAGGAATATAGTAAATTATTATCACATAAAAATAATATTTTCTTGTATGAATATGATGTTAATGTTAATAATTAAATTTTAGCAAAATATATTCTTATTATTCATAATAATAATCAAAGTAAAAGTAATGAAAATATGTAATTTCTATTTTTACATTACCCATTGGAATGGAACACTTGAAAAATTTATAAATACTTATGTTGTTGTTTGTTTGAGATCACTGGATCATTAAGGATGTTTATAGGAGTACTGGGGGGTCATTTGAGTTGTTTTTTGGTTTAATATAATTTTAATGGGGTTTTTAGGAGAATTGGGTTGATGATTGATACATTTATCACAGAGATGGGGGAAATTTATTAGATAATATGAAAGGGAGATGAAATTATTCATAGTAAAATTGGTTTGAATAATAGAAAATAATGGAGGGGTGGAAGGGTTATTTTCATGAAATCCTCAAACCAACATTATTATACATTTTTTAATATTTTTATGTTTTTTACTCTAAAATATTTCAGTTTAACTTTTTTTGTCCATTGCAATGGAATCTAGTTTTTACCTTTGAGTAATTTTATATCTGATATAAAAAAACTCAAATATAAGAGAACACCTCAAAAGTCACAACACGTAGAGATTAAATTTTACACACATGAAATAAATATGGTTTCCCATGATAGAGAGTGACATTTAGGAAAACATGATCTGCAATTTTTAACCCCATACTTATCCACTTACGGCTGGAATAAGAATTTTTATGATCCTTCACAACCTTTATCCTGTTAAAATCACCTACACCTTCAATCCCATGACCAAAACTAATTTTTTCCTACAAATTGAAGACTCTTTGACCATATTTCAAGACAATGTAGAATGAAATGGCCATCCAAAAAAATTATCAAATTTTATCATACCAATGGTTCTGTGAATCCTATTTTCCAAGAAAACACATTCGAAGGAATGTTTCTCAACCATGAAACATTAAAATTTGTAGAAAAAGAGAACAATACGTGTTCAGTAATTTTAGACTCCTTTTTATTTGACTATAATTTTATGGATGAAACACATTTATTTGTCACAATAAAGATCCAATGTCATGTAATACAGTTCCCCTCATCCTAAAAGTGAAATGGTATCCCAAGTTTAGATGATCATACTTGGGAATCAATAGTGTCTTTACACATCCTCCTCGAATGGACTGGACAAAAAATTAACTAAGATCAACTTCAGGATCACTACGAAGAGGGAATATATTATCATATTTTACACTATTAAACATATATCATCATAAAACCCATGAGTTTTAGATAAATAAGTTCATATTTATATAGAAATTTCCTCCAACTTCAACAAAGGAACACATAATAGGCGATGAAAAAAATGAGAACATAGATTTTAGCCACCCTCTTCAAGAATAATAAATATTTAGACATAAAATAAACAACTATATTCATAAAAATATGATAATAAAACTAGCTTCTAAATTTTTTAAAGATGTTTTTCACACCTGGATGCACTTCTAAAGGTGAAATTTGGAACTAATAGAGAACCAATTTAGGCATCAAATAAGGGAAAATATCTTCCTCTAGAACATCACAAAGTGTCGATAATCCTCAGACCGACCATTTGGAGAATCAACATAAGAAACTCAATATCAATAAATATTCAACTAGGCATCCACCAGTTTTGATTGGACTACATAATACACCATGTAATGATACATTGATAGAGACATCACTGTCATATAAAAATGGAATCCTTTACCTCTAACAAAACCAATAAAATGTTTTATCATGATTATTTCATCAATCAATCCCTATGAAAATTTATAATCTCTCAAGTCATTATTTTATGATTTTATTCTTTGGGCGAAAGATATATCCTTATCCTCTCATAGTTTATATAAAATCTCATTGTCATAGTCCAATAATTAGTTATCCTTTATAATTATACCATTTTCATGGAATGTTGGTAGAATGCATAACTGAATATAATATTAATATTAAAAAATGCTTATAGATGTGGTAATGTAACCTTAACTTTATAGAAAACCAAATTGAAACTGACTTCATATAATTTGTGGGGTAGATATACTAACTAAGACGTGAATTCCCTAAAACATAAGAAATAAATAATATATACTACTTCAAGTCACTTTTTAGTCCAATACATAGAGAATCATATAAACCCTCAATCTGAACACCCTATTATATAAAAAAAATTTATGTACTGAATAAAATCTCCATTAAACACTTGAAAGCTATAGGAAATTGTTATATACGTATGAACAAATAGACATCTTTGTACATGTATGTTTGTGGCGTAAAAATATGAGAGAAGTTGTGTATGTATTTTCCATAGTAGAATGTATGTCCAATTAAACTCTGCAAATATATAACCGTCTTTGGGGATTACTAAGAAACGACCTCCTCAATCCATAAATTATCCAAAAATACACTTTATTAGGACACAACATTTTCCATGAATTGAATATCATAAGACCATAAATTTGATTTTGGAATCTAGCATAATAGCTTCTGATGACTAAGAACTCCAAAAACCATCCATATTTTCTTTTCATTCCTCAACATAGATACAAATTAAATAAGTATTTTTTAATGAAAACCAGTAGGTACCTATCTAATAACTCTTGAAATATTTCCTTCCTAAAATCCATGATCAAATATAGATAAATTTTTATCTTTAATGAAATTAAAATTAATAAATAATTGGAAAATTAAATCATAAAAAAAGATTTAGAATATAGCAATCCTTTAAATTTATATGATAATATCAGAATGTATAACAATCTTAAAGAAGTTGTTAGATCATTTTAAATAGTCAGATGAGTATTCAATCAATTTGATAGGGTTAATATTCATCTCGATCACTATATTAATGTGATGATAATAAATACATAGACAAAAAAATTATACATATTTATGAATAGAACCAAAACACGCAGAAGTGATATCACATGTTAATCAAAACACCACTGTGAATGATTGTCAATCTATATCTTCATTTCTTGCAAATTATAAGGTTACATCCTACACAAACACAATGGGATGGAAGAATCAATCAATTCTAGATTTATCATGGACTAAATCATCTATTATGGGGGTGACAACAAAATATAATGATGAATGTCATTAGTATAATCTTCCACTATCACATGAGAAACTATTGTTTTAATATATTATTAACTCAACATCAACTCATCCAATTGGGATGACAAAGAGAAATCACAACTTCTACCTAAATGTGGGTTTCAAAAAATACTGAACTCCATAAACTCTTTATCAGCATCATTAAAGAAATTGATACCCATATGAAATAAAAAATATAATAAAATGAAAAAATGGGTCCATGTAGAGTATAATATCATATGGATATATCTACAAACATATAATTTCACACTATGTGTATTTTTCCCCATAATTGGTTCAAAGTTCCTATTATTTATACATAAAATCTTGACCTCCAAATCGAGAATTCAAAACTAAGGGAACTGGAATACTCTCTACCTTATGTACAAAATAATATAATAGGGTTTGTGATATGAAGTAGTGTGTAGATATTGTGTTTAAAAAATAATGCATCCCAGTATAAAATAGGGAAATGGTACAACTAATGAAGTCTAGCCCGCCTATTTTAGACAACAACAAATCATGCTGCTTGTTATGCCTTGATCAAAAAACTTTGTGACCTATTTTTTAACCACCTCAATTTACACACATTTACATATAATTATGTAGTTATTCATACGGTAAACCTAGGTAATCCATGTATCCCCTCTATAGATGAAGGGTTGGAGCACCCAACTGCTAATTTTGTGAATGAAACTACTATAAGAGAAGAACCTAATGTGGAACACCTATATAATTTTGTGTTCTGATAATCATCAGGGACTCTATCTACTAATTACCTATTTTTCTAAATGATGAAAAAGGAATCATATCCCTTAGAATGTTCATGTGATCTACTATCTAATGGGAAATTAGAGGAATAGGTTTGGGATAGACCATTAGATGTAGAGAACCAAACAACTCATATATATATATATATATTATTTGATGAATTTTAATTTCCTTCAATCAAAACTTATATGTGGACCATAAAAGAATATTATATTGGGAAACATGGATACACAAAAATCATGTTCATCAGTGTACCACATCATCTCTTACTGGGTTAATCATAACTATAAACCGTTTTAGACATATCATAGATAAATCCATTCTTCATAACCTAAGGAAAGGACGACTAAGGAAGAGTGAGCTTCAATGGATAAAAATGTCTATAAAGGGGAGATTTTAATATACAAAGAAAATATTTATAAGGTTATAATGTGATAATAACATGATATTTATATTTTAAAACCATAAACTACATATCAAATATCAAAATATTTTGTTATGGGATAACAAATGGATGTTTATAAGATATGAATCATAATATAAAAAAATTATCATGAGTGAAAAAAAAATGTTAATAAGAAATAAATTTTTCGTGCTAACATAACCACATATAATCTTTTCCATAATAGTCAAGGCCTCAATACCTGAACTACCATAGATGTTTGGGTTTACTCCCCAAACTAAATTGGTAGTAAAGGTTCACTATAAATACAATCTTACTCATAATTGATTAGGTTCTATCTAAAAACCATCATATTAGTAATTGATCGCTACCATAGTTTTCATAGTGGATAGTGTCTGATACTGATCTTTGTTTACACCACATTTTATTCCTATTTATGTTATGAGATACTAATATTCACATATTTCACTGGAGGGGGATATAGGTCACACTAATCAAATAATAGAAATAAATAAAATATATTACACAATATCATAAAAAAATAATCATATAAGAATAAATGAAAATATTGTTTTTCATAAACAATTAATAATGTCTTAACTTTTGTAAAGGATATGTGTTTTGTAAATATTTCATAAATTCATCCAATCAAAACCCAGGTAAATATAATGGGTTTCATAATTTATTTTCATCATAATCATAAAAAAACTATATAGATAATGAATAAGTATGATACAATTCTATTATATCCCCATTTAAAAAATCAACACCAAAGGATTTAGGTTTTTATAGAAAAAGTTTTTATAATGATATAAATAAAACATAATTAATGAAAATATTATTTTTATTTTGATCAAAATAATCAAAAATTTAAAATTTTAAAAATATTAAGGAAGAAAATTTATTTGAAAATATTCTTAAATAATATGAAGTTAATATTCAGATAATTTTTTGGTCGTAATGGTAGAAAATTGTATTCATGAAACACATGTTAAACTAAGGATTCATTTCACAATTTCCATAAAAATTGAGGAATATATCATTTGGAAAACAATAAGAATAATTCAATTAATTATTCGTTAAAAAAATTAAACATGGATTAAAATGTATTTAAATAATAATTTGATATTAATAAAAAAATTGAAATTCTTTACAGAAAATATTGATGTGAAAAAAAAATATTTTTTTATTGAAGATATGAATACTAATTTCTTTACTAAAAATATAATTTTATACCCATTATTACATGAATAGAAAAAACTAAAAAGAAAATATCTATTATCTATAAATTAAAATATGAAAATAAATTTCATAATTTTTTTAAGAGGTAAAACCTAATATATCACCATAAAAAACCTAATAATAAACAATCTTGTTAAATAAATGATATGAAACATAAAAGATTTATCTTTTTTTGAAAATTTTTAATCATACACCACATGAAAAAAAACGTCAGATGGATATTTAAATTCCATAATTTTCAGTGTAATAATCCTTAAATTAATTGACGATATGTAGATATATACACCACAAAAGTGAAATAGGTGCTATATAAGACATATGACCCACATAAATAAGTGGGAGATAGAATTCCCATAACTCAAGTCTATATATTCTTGGTACATGTTATAATCATAGGTAAAATAAATATAGATTATGTATATATATATATTAATACATAAAGTCTTATACATATAATACAATATATTTTTTACTTGAGACCTTTTTTATCAATTAATTAATAATCCCATTTGAAAATTTTTATTCAAGTAATATCTTATTTTTATATATGTTTTGGTTTGGTATTTTTATTCCTTCTACATTGATCATGGTACAATAATGTAAATAATGATAAAAATTTTATAATATAAAAAATATTAAATATATATGTATTTATCGCAATCCCTAAATGTTATAGAAAAAAATGAATAATATTTTTCGTGGAGATGGAGGGTCATATGAACGCATAAAATTGTTCAACATTTCTTGATGGATGGAATGAATGGAATCTAAATAATATAATTCATTTGATGAAGAATTTTTATGTCATATATATCATATATAATTTTTAAATTCTTATTTATTACAAACCATTAAAAGATTATGTGAAAAACAAATCACTTTACTCTGTATAGCTGGTTATACACATGTTTTCACAAATGACGTTTTTAATTTCCAACAAATTGGATGATTGGAATTTATATGACATATTTTATTCTGTAAATCATATTTATGTATTAAATATTATATAAAAAATTGAAATATATCATTATATCAACACCTGAGATGTGTCGATGGAAACAAAATATATCGGTTCACAAGGTAGCAGTCTCCCACACACAAGATTGACAGTTTCATTTCCCATTCGAAAGAAGAGATGATGAATATATGTTATTCCATTAAAAAAAATAATCTCACTATTATAAAGGAAATATTATAATTAGATTGTAATTATTAAAACATGAATGACTTCAGAAATAAAATATTTATAAAAAATATCTTTGCGTAATGAATTACATTCTATTTAAAAAACAACTTTTGGATCTCTTATTAGAAACCAAGGGGTTGGAATTTTGGGCAGACTATATGCTATAGAAAATTTTTAAGTATTATGGGGAGATATTTTTTATGGACAGATTGAGAGACGTTTCTTAAGTCGTGTCAATAATGGAGGGGAGAAGGTTCCATTTTATAATTGGGAAAGAGTGGACTTATTTTAAATACCAATATCAATTCAGTATTGTGAAGTCACTCCTAAGAAATGTCCCAGAAAAATAGAAAAATAATATATAATAGGATTATATGGTCCGTCACAACCTCTTCTAAAATATTAACATGGTAAAAACATTTTATTCCCATAGATTCAATGTTTAGTCACATTTAACATTTTAGTTTTCACCACAACAACTACTCAATTTTGATTTACCTAGATAATTTACCCATTAATACTAAATACCACATTAACCTTATTATTTAATATTTTCAATAAAAATAAATAAATTTAATATAATTTAATAAATATATATGCTATGTGTGTTGAAGATAAATTTTAATACATGAATATGTAACTTAAAACACATTGTTTTAAAATTATCTATAGTAAATTATTTTTACTATATTGGTGATATTTTTAAAAAATAAATAAGTTATTATTAATAAATATTTTGAATATTTATAATTCAAAATATTTAATCTATTTTATCAAATTCGATTCAAGTTAGTGAAAAAAATTAATTTAATACAGGGCCAATAGGTGCAACAAAATAACAGATTTCTAGGAATTTTTTTTCAAGATTAAATTTTTTTATATAAATATTAAAATAATATTTAATCAAGTTAAATAAATTTTTTTAATAATAATAACATAAAAAATTACATTTAAAATCATCTTCAAAAAATGGAACATGATAATTATTTAAAATAAATAGTCATTTTTAAGAAAATTCATTAATTTTCATTATTAATTGTAATACATATCATTTTAGAATATTCTAAAAATTAACATTGAAAATGTTTTTATATGGATACTCCAAAAATGGAATTATTTTTTTCTAAATATAGATTCTATAAGTGATAAAATCAATTATTTTAAGTTATTCCCAAAAATAAATAAAACCCATTTTTGATGAAAAATATATTACCAATTCATATAAATTATTTTATAAAAAAGACTTACTTATTTATAAATATATTATATTAATATAAAACATTTATTACTATTTTTCAAAATTAAACTTATTTCTATTCACAACTACATGTTTAATACCTTGGTTATAATAGTGTTCTTGAAATAATAATAACGATACTAGTATATCACAGTTTATTAAAACTCAATGGTGTTTGTAGAAGAATATATTGAAGAAATTAAATTGGTTTTTTAAAAAATATTCCATAAAATCACATGATGTTTAATTATACCAATATTAAAAAGATTTTAACCGTTGAAATTAAATCACAATGATATGAACAACTATGGATACTTCTGCATCATCATATCTTTAGTTTACTATATATATTCCCTATGGCGGTGGATTCAGAAAAAAACACTAACTAAGTGATTCGTATTGTTTTGTATAAATTTATCTCTATGATATAGAATATATATAGGTTATTCTTCAAAGAAAATATCATGATCTAATGGTACAAATTCAAATTTTATTACATATTAATGATAAGGAATGTACTTCCTTAGGAGATATACAACGAATTGTTTATGGAATTTAGGGTGAATCATTTGGGGCCACAAGTAATAATATACACACCCTACTCATTAATGTATCAAAAAATGGAAAAATTATAGATAGGGATCCTCATTCTATTCTTTTTTAATCTTGTAACCTTTTTCCTATAGAAATATTTACAAAAAAATACTCACCCTCTCAAAATTTATATCTTGTCAACGATCTTTAGGCTAACATTTATAACTACATTGAATTAAAAATATTTTTAAATTAATAACTCATAAATTATATATCATTTATTCAGGGGACACTAGATCCATTATATTTCATTCATCATCTTCGATCGAACATGTTGGTGTTCTACATTTCTTTCCATTGATGGATTTATAAGGAGCCATCAGAATGATTAAGTGGAAGTTATTAATGTAGGAAAAATAAAATACAAGATGGTCTTAAACCAAACCAATATTAAAATCCATAGGAAAAGATATCAAAACATCCTCTATTGTTTCATTTTTTCACTCAGACAAAACATTTATCTGATGATGATACATAGTGTTGAAATGAAATTTAATATCAAGATATTTTTAAAGGCCTCACCAGTATATTGAGGTATTCCTTGAATAATGATAAGTTTTAATAAAATGTTATATACTGTAAAACATACAACATATACAATTTATATCATATAATGATGATCTATAGATAAATATTATCTAATAGTCATGATGTTTTTATGCTTTCTATGTTTATCAACTGTTACCTATAAAAGAATATTCCCCTTAGATGTTTTGGGGATCCTAATGATAAAATCCATGGGGTTGTTATATAGTTTTCGTTATGGTAATGAAAATGGAAGTAACACCTATTACACTTTTAAATAAAATCCTCATCTTTCTGACAAACCAATCGATGATATACAATCTCATAATATTTCTCCTCATCCCATCAAAAAAAATATTAATTTCAATCTGTATCCATATATGAAAATCTGGAATAAATATAGATAACCAAACTATACTATTTCTAAATTATTTACATCTCCAAATTTAGAATGGTTGGGCCTTATACACATTTCATGAACATTATTATTTCATCACAACCTCTTTTTAAGATCCAATCATCTACCTCATTCCATTGAAAAATCGTGCCCTCCTTCTTTGCCTCCTTAATAATCACCCTGATTGATGGATAAACACATCTTTTAGAATGAGTATAATTTTCTCATTCCATTTTTATTTTTAAAATCCTTCATTTTAAAATAATGAAATATTGTATCTTTGGTTATCCTCATCAAATATTATCAACAATTATCATCTCAAATAAACAGGTTGGCTACCTTGATTTGCTTCACTTAGTCTAAATTTATAGAGGATACATAATCATTAATATGTTCTAACCATAATGTGGGGAATTATTCAACTCATTCTATTTGAATATTTAAATTACTATTTTATTGTTAGAATATATAAAAAAATATCCATAAAGTTAATGTCTCCATATATTTATCGAAAATATACATCATCTAATTCCAAAAGATTTCAGTAATTTTTATCATGAACCATCAATGGTATTATGGAAGTACCTATCACTATGGTTTTTAACACATGTATGCTTCCAAAACACATCATGAATGCATCACTATAGATTCTAATTACTTATTTATTAAATGTTAGTTTCTCATAGGTCCACCACATGATAATCTCTTTAGTTAATAGATATTTTCCTCACATTATTATATTCAAAGGATCATGGGTCCCTTCCGAGTTATCTTGGTGAGTGAATTGGAAAACCCATATAAATGTTCCACAAAGGATCGATAATATCTAAAAAACAATGAAAACACTGAATTTCAATCATTGTGGTTAGACTAGGATGATGTTCAATAGCATCCATCTTTGATGTATCAATCTATATACATTGAATTGATATTATATGATACAAAATGAAACTTTTTGTCACTAAAAATAAAACATATTTAATATTTCATAAAACATGAACTTCAATAAGGTCTGTAATACAATCTAAAATGATATCAATTTTATTCCATTGTTTATGAATATATACAAATAATCTTGATAATTAATACCACAAAATTATTGATTTAGACCAGAATGACGCTATTATTAAATTACATGAAGATAGAAGGGAATTAGTAATTAAAAATGATGCCCCAATATATTCATAACTTCCATACCATGTATAAAATTATTACTAGTGTATATCATCTTTCATTAACCTCAATTAATGGTGTCTATAAAGATTTTAAATCATGTAAAAGTTTTAATCTCCTCAAAATGTCATAAAAAAGTCATAAATTTGTTTTAAATGATAATTTTTCTTGATTGTGATCTTGTTCAGTTTGTAGTAATCAATATAGAGTCTCATTGATCCATCATTCTTCTTAACAAAAAGTACGGGTTCACCCCATTTTGATACTCATGGCTTAAAGAACCCCTTATCAATACTATCCAAAAACTTCAACTTCAATTCATAAATCTCTATTTGTTCCATTATATAGAGTGTCTTTGAAATTAGCATAACATCAATTAGGAGTTCAATTAATTTTTAAACATCACGATTCATTGTATGGTTAGGAAAGACTTCTAAAAATATGTCAAAAACCTCATGAAAAAAGAATATCATTGATTCAATGTAACTATCGAAACATATAAGATAAAAATATATTTTGAGCAATAATCAGGATCTATACTATGGATGTGATCTCCATAAAAATTTTATTTTTATTTTCACAACGAAAAGTGGTCATGTGTCATTTTTAATTATTAAACATGAGTTCAAATATTCAAAAATCCATGTGTGATTTATATTATGAAAAATAATACATGCCTATGAAAACATCAAATTAAAAAATATGTGTAATATTGAGGCTTTCAGGAAGAACATTTCCTCAAACATTAACTGGAAAAGAATCATTTATTGAGATATGATCATATTACCATTATGCCTTTTCACTATATTTCAACATTTAATCAATGGGGAAGAACTTTAATACCTTAATAAATTTATTTAAGTATAAAATTGGGGTTATATATTTACTCAAATAAAATATTAGTAGTATTATAGTGGATGTTAAGTGTTCATTTTGTCATTTCATTATAAAAAATATCTTAAAAAATTCATATCAAATGGTATTTCCATATCACTGTCATCTTAAAAGGAAATTGACATTGATCAATATCATTAACCACTTGATTTGTGAACTGGATAGTGTGATGATGATACTCCTTGTATTTTCAAAAAATGTTTTTGTTTTGTTTAATATATTGATCTTTATATATCTTTGTATCATTAGAAAACATATTCTGATCACTTTATCAATCAACTTCCCGATGATATTTTATTCAACACATAAAAAATTTATCAAAACATGTAATCTATTTTCCACCTTGAATTCTACCAAAAAATGTGCCTGAAAGAAGAATCGTATTCTTCTATCTAAGGCCTTTATAGTTTTAATTTAATTCCATCATTAATTTTTAACAGAAACTAGAGATTTATTTGTAACTCTAATATCCATTTACAGATTGGTATCAAATGAAAATAATGTTTTTGAACTAAATATTTCCATTATGGAAAACATCCTTTAGAGACATTGTTTTTTAAAATTGAATTATTAATCTAATAAAAATTTATTTAGTGTGATTATACTCTAATAATACCTCCTGATCTATGTAATATTCACTTTATATATACCACCATATTAATCATCATTCAAATATAATTGAAGAATTGATTATCAATTTTTGTAATAAAAATATGAGGAAATTTATTATGGAAAAATTGGTTATTAGACTCATCCCATTATATAGTGTGAATTTTGCATTTTAGAATATAATTTTCAATAATATTATAACATTTTATCCTCCTTTACTTCAAAATTATAGATAGACAAAATAAAATTTTCATGATCTGAATAGAAGAGGGAAATAAATATTTTTTTAATTAAACTATTTCCTTTGAAAACAACAAGTGGATTACTATAACCACTAAAATATAGTGTATGATACCTTATGGAGAACTAAGAATATTTTTTCCCTCCATTTGTCTTTTGGTAGTTTCACATGATTTATTGGTTGAGAATTGTTTTGAGAATAATCATGATATTTTTCATTGTGTCTCCCATAATGATTGGTTCATCAGGCGGAAAATATTTTAATAATCCATCATATTCATCCTTAATGTTTTTCCATGGTGTTCCGACCATCGAATAAAACCAAAAATCACAATTTACAATAAAATGACCACAATGTGAAATAATAAAATTGTAAAAAAATAAGATATAGTATGTCAAAAACATGGCACATTATTTTATATCTACAATAATTTAATCTCAACTGATGTCATTCTTGTTAATTATTAAAATCCTCCCTTATTATTCTAAGAGAGTTTGTGAATTTCCAAAACATGTCACCATAATGTATCAAACTCATAGTGCAGTAAGGTCCATTATCATGCACCAAGTGATGATCCAGTTAAAGATGAATGAACCCTTTTTAATGTTATCACCATTAGGTACAACTATTCTAGAGACACATCCTCATGTATTATCTAGATTGGGACGTAATTATTAGAAAACCAATCTCTCTATCCATTTGTAAAATTCCAAGATATTTCTCTATACCTATTCTTATCCTTAGACATATCATTATGTTCATCACTAATATTTTCTCAAAATAATTCCAAAATTTTTAACAAATCTTATCCTTAGATACCAACTTTAAGGAACCCAAATTATCATAAATATATATTACAACATTTTAGATGAATGTTATGTTTATCTTATAAAAACACATGAGGAATATAATGGTCTAGTATATCTAGAAACATATTTACCTAGATAATAATTTTATATGTGAACTAATACAACTTCCCCCAATTTCATAATAAATAAAACCATTTAAGAAATATCAGACATAAATATTTTTTATATCCTTCGAAAATGAATCATAAAAAATTTAAGATTACTATCCCAATAATGGTAAAATGGGGAGATATCATTGATCACATAAGGATAAAATGATCATAAGGTTATGAGAACATGATTATAACATTTGAAAAAATAAATTATATATTAATGATAATAATCTTGAATAGTGGTATAATATAGGGTAACACATAATACTTTAATAAAAATATGATAAAATATAATGAGACATGACAATATAACATTGGAATAAGACATATATTATTGGAATAAATGTAATCATTGAATGTAACTTCAGCAATAGTTAACGATTTTTTTAGGACTATCATAGTGTGTTACGTTCACTGTGAAAACCATCACAGTAGCCAAAATTCACTCACATGACAACAAAAGATTATTTGGATATGTCCCAAATCTATCATAGTAGTCTAGGTTTAATCACATTACTATCATAGTGTAATGATTCCCTTATTTAATTTATTTTACTCCATACTCCATCCATATTTATCTCATATGATATCAACCTTTACCCAATACATTGGAGAGAGATATAGGTCCCAAATATCACATAATGAAAATAATACAAATGTGTATTTCATGATCATAAAAAATTCATCATATCAAAACACAAGAAAAACTGGTTTAATTAAAAAGTAGTCGTGGTATTTTCCAAAGAAAAAAATATTATTTATAAGTATTTCATCAATTCATCAAATCAAAACCCTTGGAAATAGAAAGTATTTCATAATAAATAATTATAATAATATAAATAAACTATACAGTGAATGAATAGGGATGATACCAGTAGATCATGTCTTTAGTAAGACAATATAAATATAAAATTTTGTTTTAATTGAAGAATAAAAATACCATAAAAATACCCTAAAATCGTTCTTCATGAAAATAACATGTACATTTTTAAAAAAATATTTTGAAAAAATTATAATTTTCTAAAAATATTAAGAAAGATTGATAATTTTATAATAAAATAGACGAATTTAATTGAAATATTCATATAATTGACTTTACCTGATGGTTTAAAATTCTATTCATTATAAACATTTTAAAAGCATGGTTCTTTATATATTTTTAGTAAAAAAATAAAGATACCTGATTTGAATGATGGAAAGAAGATTCATTTTAAAAAAAAATTATAAATATCAAATAATATGAAAAATATGACATTAACATACTATTTTATAAAATTTAAAACATTATATAAATTTTTTTTTGATAATATGGAAATAGAAGAATATCATAATTTTTTAACTGAACAAAGAAATTAAGAATTTTTTCATACCAAAAGATTTTTTATATTTTAGTTCATAAAGTAAATAGAATAAAATTAAAACTTTTATTTTCCAAAAAAAAAGAATGTATGAAAAAAAATCTTTCTAATTGTAAGATAGTAATATTTCATCATTATGATCAGAATCATTGACAATACTGATAAATATTGAGACTATAACCTTTACCATCATTGTAACTTTTTAATCATAGTCCCAAGGAACTAACGAACCATATATGAATATGTATATATAATATTTTTATGGATTGACTCATAAAATAAATTTATTGGTATTACATATAAGACACACAATATAATCTAGTGGTTTATATTCCATCTGTTCCACAATAATAAGAGTGACATGGAATTCCCTTACCTATAAAATCACGTATCTTTGTGAATGTTAAGACCACAAATATAATAAATATATGTTTATTATACATATATTATTGAACCATATGTATATATATATATATATCTTGCCATATATTATTTAATTATAACCTTTAAACAGTTATTAGATAACAATTTATAGTTAAAACCAGTATTCGAGTTATAACACCTTGATTTTTCATGTATATTATTTTAATAGTTTTAGTTCATTGAAATTTATCATGGATTCAACTTATAAATAATTTTAAATATTATATAATTTAAATATATATTCATTATATTTTTATTTTTTGTAATTAATAAAATAAATAGATTTAAAATGAATTACAGTGTTCTTAGAAATAGTAGGTCATGCATAATCATGAATGATGTTTCCATTTTACCAAAATATGGGGAAAGGGAAGGTAAATAATATATAACCTTTAAAAAATATGTTTATGCCATATATATTGTATATATTCACTAAATATATCATTATTTCCATCCATGCCAATATACAATGAAAAACATATCACATCACTTCACGGAGGTGGTAGTCCACACATACAAATGAGAAACATTATCGCCATCCAAATTATTGGGAGTTAACAATATGTATGTGATATTATAATCCCATAATTATACTTTGTTAATAAATATAATATATAAACTTTAAATATGTCATTACATCCACCCATGTGATGGAGTGATGATAATTTATTTAGATTTGTTCGTGAGGCAGTAGTCCTCTGTAAACATGATCGAACGTTTTCTTTATCATTTTCTAGAAGAGAATATATATATGAAATTATCATATAATAATTTCAATATATGGAAGATTCAATTATTATTATACTACTGTTATTATATCCTTAATGAATGTTTCTAGAGAAGAAGTAAAAATTAATTCATATTAAAGTCAATTACATTCTCTAAGAAAACATCCTATAAATATCATATTTATGACCCTAGGGTGGGTTTTTTGGAAGAAAAAAATTATAAATCATTTAAAAAGTTTTTTTACATATATGATGGTATTTTTCGCAATCAAATTGGATTTGGTGGTGTACATATGTTTTGGGAGGAGGTTCTAGTTTATAATTATGGGGGATGAACGTTCTTGTAATTTTCCAGAACTATTTAATAATGGGAAGTCACTCTAAAGACATGTGGGCCAAAAATAGATAAATAATTGGGTTAATATATTATATGGTCAATAAAATCCTCAAAAAAATTGAAGTATATTATTCCCTTTTCTTTTACGTTTTATAACATTTTTACTTATATATTTTGACCTTGGTATGTAGTCTAATTATATTTATCTAGGTAATTTATCCTATAATCCAAAAATTATAATTGTATTTATTAGGATATTTGGTCTCTCTAATTAGATATTTTATATATATATTTTTTAAATTATTTTTTATTTGTGTTGAAAATTAATTTTAATCCACGCATATGTGACATAGAAAACCTCACTTTATCATTAACCATCAAAATTAATATATATTTTTTTTACTATTCATCATGAACAAAAATTAATTTGATATTATTATATAATTGGAATAATTATGAATCCAAATATGGAATAAATTTTACTGAATGAATCTCAGATTTGGAGAATAATTTAATTTGAAATAAAATTTGAGGATGTGATGGAAAAATAGTTTTTGAATGAAATGGTTTTCATAAGTACAAAATAGTTTTATATCAGTAGTGATTAAAATATTTATTTATATCAGATAAATTGGGTAAATTCTAATATAATTGAAATAATTTTAATTTTAAAATATTATTAAAATGATATTCAACTTGATAATGATTTAAAATAGATGACAGTTTATAATAAGCATTGGTATTTTTTACCACTCATGGAAAAATAATCATTTAATAATATTCGAAAAAATTAACCATAATATACATTTTAATAATTTATTCAAAAAATTAATTTAATTTTATCACATATTATTTATAAATGTGAAAAACTAAATTCAAAAATTTGTTCACAGAATGAAAAAAAATATTTTTTTTATAAACAATCTACTTTGGAATCATATAAAGTATTTTAAATAAAATAATTAACTATATAAAAGTATATTTTCAATATATAAAATCTTCATAAATATTTTTATGAATGTGGTTATCCATACTCATACGTCCAAATTTAACATCTTGTTTATAATGAACTTTTTTTAAATACTAATATAATGATTATATCAGGATTCAATAAAACACTATTATTTATGTAATGAAATGTTTAGAAAAAATTAAACATATTTGGAAACAATATTTCATAAATTCATGGGGTGATACACTATAAATTGTAAAATCATCAAAATAAGAATTTTTTCATGAAATCTCACACATTTCCCCCCTCATAGATAAATAATTCTGATGTATATTGATGAAGGGTTTAGAAATTGATCTCTAATCCCAACACGCTGGAAGTCCCTCATTAAAGGGTATAAGGATCATAGAGAATAGAAACCTTAATTTTTGATGAATGATACCCTTGATAGAACAAATCTTAGAAATTATCCTAGGAAACTAATTACTCTTAAAAAATCCAGTTTACAATGGACTAAAAAATTATTTCCCCCTCTATGAAACATCAAAACTATATTTTTATCGACTACAAATAGATCCATCATACTTTTATAGACTCTATATTTTTATCTATTAAAATATCATCCTCTGTGTTTCATCTTCATCAACCCCAATCATATATTGATATTTTAATACATCGAACGGAATATTTTTAGCATGAACATGACTAGGACATCACCCTGTAGCTACACATGAAAAATAAAAACCTATTAGGAGATCCTAAAAATTGAATAAGGGTTATTTATGATTAATTATATATATATATATTAAATGTTTAACATATTCTGAAGTTCTACCCATTTAAGAAACCATAACAATGAGGAATGATGCATTACCCTTTCGCTAGTATCTTCCCCACAATTAATATCACTTTTCATAGTAGGCTCACTAAACATATTTTTTTTGTGAATTGGTTCACCATGTTCTATAAATACTTATTTTAATGTCAGTATCCATTATTTACATCACATAATAAAATTACTACACAGATTTTACCAACCAATAAATGAATTCCTCACAAGTTTCAATGTCCAAAAATAATCCCATCCATCAACCTGAGTATTTTATAAAACTCTTCCCTAACCACATCTATTAATGATTCGCTTCAAATGTAGGAATGAAAAAATGTAAATAATGATTCCTAACACAAACCTTCAACATTCCATGGGTTGGTTAAATCCATAACTTGTATATCACACACAGAAATCGGAGTAATTAACCTATAAGAGAATGTGAGTAATGTTAGATAATATAAAAAAAACAATTATGAAAATTAATCAAAATAAAAAATAAATTTTTTCTTGTACATTCATGCAATTTCATAATGACTAAAACTGTAATAATAGAATGTAATATCATCACATAAAAATCCATTATAATGACCATAAAATCATATACATTTCCTAACTAACCAATGAGCAATTAATTTCTATTCTCATCACTAACATGATCCCTTGGTCCTAAAAAATATTATATATTAACTTAGTTTGAGAATAATAGTTAACTCAGTCTGATCCTTCCTAGTTCATATAATGTAAATCCAAAATAAAACAAACTGAATCCCAATTAATAACACATGAATATGAATCATATCCAAAATTGCTATAAAATGTTCCCATCCTCACTATGGATCTCTCAGCAAGTATTTCATACAAATAATTAGATAATATTTGAGAAAATATAAAAAAATTTCAACAAAATGCATCTTTATAGTAGTTTACTACTCTTCCACAACATCATACATATGAACTATTTCTCTCCAAAATTTTATCAATATTAAAGATACATAGTATATTGTATATCTTCATGAACCTACAAATCACAAAATCTCATCATCACCCCATATAATGAACCCCATTAATCAACTAACACACACACACACATATATATATATATATATATATATATATATATTAATTGAGTGGTTTCTAGTACACAGTAATGTTTTTACATTATTTATTATACTTGATGAAATCATAATAGATAAGAAACTCCTATATTATTCCTTAGGATATTATATCGAACAATTCATCTCCCTGAAAGAACCATAGGCCTTTACATTCCCTATATATATTTATATGAAAAAATATAACAACTATGAATAAAATAATATAAAACTTATAGGGAAATTTATTAGGGTAAGAAGGGGTCATCAATAATATATTAATCACCATCCCGGATATTGGGGAAACCCCTCATAGAATACATAAGGTTTTAATAATCATACCAACATATGTTGGTTAATTAACAAAACCCATTACAAAAAGGGTCATATATGGATCACACCACACTATGGGAATCTACCTATTCTTTGGTACAATTATTGATACAACACAAGGGACACCCGATATCCACCACTAAAGAAATGATATACCACAAGCATAAAAAATTTAAAGAATCTTCTAATTAAATTAGTATTCTTTTAAAATATTATTTTCACATTAATTACAATCAATGTCCGTGAAATCAATGATTTATACAATAGATCCCAGGGTTCCTCAATTGTTATCATTTGGAATTCTATACATGTAAAAAACCCTTGGGAAAAAATGGTATTATTCATTATAAATTAGTATGCTTAATTACTATATGAATAAGAGGTAATAAAAGAGATTCCAACCCCATAAAAAACATGTTTATTCAACATGTGAATAAAGAAAATCAAAAACATTAAATTCAAAAATATAATATTTTCATTAGATTCATTAACATGTAGGAATTTTATCTTTTAGAAAAAAATGAGAAATCCTAAATTAAAACCATTCAATCAATTCTTGTTCCAACACTAACACCACCATGTATATGGCCATGAATCAAACTATATTATTCACCAAATATTATGGAAATCCTTGTAAATATCACCCATATCACATCAACCATTATTCGTCAAAGATCCAATTTTATCACATCACAAGGAAAGCATATTCATAATTTAATAAATGATATAATAAACACAAATATAAATTCATTGGTGATTGTATGCCACAAAATCATGGAGTCCATCCTTCAAAAAAATACAAGAAATATCATCCCCAAAAATTTAACTTTATAAAACAAATAGTTTATTATCATCTTGAATTAGCAGATTAATTTTTCATCTTATAACCAAAGGTATCATATTTCATTTGCAATTTAATCTAGAAAATTTCATAAAAATTAATTTTGAAATAAATTATAGCTTCATCAAAATTTGTGGAATAATGGTATAATTTAATTATGCATCAATAATCAATATCACAATCATTAAATTATATGGATGAAAATTTGTATTTAAAAATGACTCATTAATTATATACCCCAAAAAATATTAACTTGTAAAATATTTATTCAATTTCAAATAATGAAAAACAAATTCTCAAAAATAAGAAATATATAAATTACATACTATCTAGAAATCTATGATTAAAAACATTATCAATGTTGAAATGCATGTAATTGAAGTAGACATGAACGTATTATTACTAAAATATCATTAAAGATTCATTATTTTTAATAACACCATAATTAAATAGAAAAATCCTAATGAAATTTTAATTTAATATAAAATTATAAATAAAAAATTCCCAAACATGGAATGTATGTTTCCAAACATTATTTACTAAAAAATGAGTTCATGAGACGATGATACTTCTAATGATATTTCTTAAATACACGATCTTCAACAGAAGACTCATCAAAGGACAAGAAAACAATATGGTTCATCTAAAATGCAAGGAATAGATAAATTATTTTATCCTACTTATTATATAAATTAGTGATACATTGATATGAGACAATAAATATTGCCAATAAGTCACAAATTAATTAAGAATTCATATATATCTCATTTAATTCTCATTAAATAGCCATATTAAATTCATTGGTCTTTTATAGAATGAATGATTAGAATATACTCTTTTAAAATCTGGTGAATTTTCTTTATTTTCAGGTTTCAAAAATTTTTCTACATTAAAAATTAATATTTAAGAATTGCTAGGTAAAAATAGAAATTAATAAACAAATTGATTCTACGTTAATTTGAAAAATCTCCCACTATTAGGAAATCTACTACTTTTAGATGAATCCTCTATTGTTAGTTAATCTTATATTATTAGGAAAATAATTTACTACTAAAATAATATGTTTTCATTATCCAATATTCACTATATGACCAACATTCTTCTCTTTTAATAATATTCAAAAATTAAATAATGAAAAAAAATAATAATATTGAGGGAACAAAACCCCAAAAACCCATTTTCACCCCCAATGTATGGGAAAACATTGTGTACTGGTTTATAAGAACCAATGATTTATATAGAATAACACCTTCTGTCTAAAATAATTAAATTTCATCCATAACACAAAAATAACTACACTAATCATTGAAAGTAACATCCACCACTCTCATTCAAATTGAGGTTCCATAAACCAATATTCCGAGACCTTGTGATAAAAAATATACATTAAAAATAGATTTGATAAAAAATAAGATCTACCAAAAAACATCCATATAATAAACATTATTTTCAAATATTAAACCATAAATAACAAAAATATTAACGAAGTATCATTAATGAAATTTTATTTTTATTAAAGGATCAGCAATATAAACAACTTATTTTATGATTATGGTAATTAAGTTTCTAAAATAAAACAACACTTGACTAACATAAAGACTTAAATTAAGATATAATCAGCTTTATAAAACGATAATGGGTAAATATAAAATTATTGTGTTCAAATTCTTAGTAATCATAATAATAATCATCATTTCTTAATGATTGGGATCACAATATTATGAGAAAACATGATATTGGGATAAAAATTACATTAAAATTAACAGGTAATAAAAATATTTATCAATAACCAATTTTAGAAAAAACAATTATCTCAAAAGAGAGTAAATATAATATTGAATAAAAATATTGAAACATTAAATAATAAAAATTAACCCTTGAGTTTAATCATGGGATTAATTGTATGGAAAGTATATGTATTGAATAATATAAATAATTTATCAACCAAGTATTTGCAAAATTAATAATAACATGATGGATTTGGAATCATAATTATATGTCCCATTAGTGAAATATGTTTTTAAATTCTATAGTGCATACATTTATTTACAATCACAAACCTCAATCTAATTAGTTAATTTGGTTTCACACACCTAAGTACCATTATAGTTTTAGTTTTCAAAAACCAATTGTTTATAAGTTTCTCATGGCATTTAAATCCAAAAATAATGAATTAATGGGTGATATAATAGAACATTCATCATCATATAGACATGTGTCTGATATAATATACAAATATTTCATCATATAATGAAATAACATCGAATGAAATGAGGTTATATATTATTTTCAAATCATATCACATAAACTGACTTTAAGGAATATGGTGATGTTAATAAAATTAATTCACCCCAAAGGATTTTATAAATTATTATTTTTGGTAGAAATTCATTAAATATGACTCTATCAGATTTACTTCATTTAAAAAGTAAAATGGAATATAAACATGGAGAGAATCTTATCAAAATTATTTTGTAAATTATGATAATGTAATAAAATTATGAAGTACTATATAAGATAATATCTAATATAGTAACATGGTAGTTTTTAAAGACCCACTAAAAACTAGAATAAATAATATACCCTTGGAATAGATTAATGTTTCTTTATAATAAATATAGTGTAGTTAATAAAAAATGAAATTGAACAAGAAATCCATTTAATGTTATGAAATCACATTTACTGACATCAAAATTTTAAAGAGAGTGAAAAATATTTCATTTCAATAGAGGTAATGAATCATTTTATGATTAATAGAGATAATACATATTGGGATTAAAAGATATTAAATGATAACATGGGAATGAATATTTAATAAATATATGGATTGAAAAGATCTCATTTAGTTAGAATAAGAATTAATATTAACATCATTAAATTTTATTAAGAATAAACTAGGTCAATTTAATTATAAAAAAATAGAAAATTATTTATAATATCGTCATAGAAATGAACGAAACCATTTTCTGTGTC
The DNA here is from genome assembly GCA_963277665.1 of Viscum album. Lineage (NCBI taxonomy): Eukaryota > Viridiplantae > Streptophyta > Magnoliopsida > Santalales > Viscaceae > Viscum > Viscum album. The sequence goes on from OY728152.1 coordinate 1,890,345,255, forward strand.
TATATATAATGATGAATCATTGTGACTCAAGAGTATTATTTGATTAATGAAAACCCAAAAACTATAAAATCTTCTCCTGAGAAATTACACTAAGATCACGTATCATTAAAGTAAGAATTTTAAAAAACCTATAGTATAATCGTATTAATACCTATCATAATATCTAATATTTAACAATAATAATTTATTATGAATTTATTTTATATATAATAATCTTGTTGTAATTTTTTATTAGAGATAATGTTTTTTTGTCTATTCTTTAAAGTATCACTGTTGATTTTATTTTTCCCATTACATGATAGGAATTCCCATTTTATCAAAGTTACTAATCTATTTTTTATAAGATATTATATGATAAAAAAATAATTCCAAGAGTGATTTAGTTACTGTTCTAGGAGTTAAAATCAGTTACATAATTGTTTAGATAATTTTTAACAAGTGAAGGGTGGTAAATTGAAAAAAAATAAAAAATTAATATATTATTTATAGAAATATAAACCAAATATTATTGTCTCATTAATGTAAAATAATAATATTACTTATGTTTTCATATTCTACCATGAAATAAATTTCTAACATTTACATGTATGTGTTTAAACAAAAATAAATAAGAACATTATTTAATCAATATGTAAGTACAGTAAAAAAAAGAGTATTCCATTTTTATAATTCCAGTCTTATAGATGTATGAAGATATTATTAAAATTTTAAGGTATTTTATCATATTTCATTAGTTTTTCATAATGATGAATTTTCTAGATAATCAATGAAATATTTTTCATCATGGAGGTGGTATTCATCATGTACACTAAGCAAATATTTTCATTTATAATAAAACAAAAATTTTATATTAATTAGATTATATTTTATGAATATTTGTAAATACTCAAATATAAAATTTATTCATCAAATCAAATCATTCTACCGACCATGTAAAGAGGTTATTAAAATCATATTACACCGCTTATGTATGTAGTTTTCTACACAATAAAAAATGAAATTATTAATTTTAAATGATTATACTGAATATAAAAAATTGTTATAACATAATAATATTATTTTCAAGAAAAAATATGATTATAATGTAATTAATTAAATTTTAGAAAAATATATTCATATTTTTTATAATAATAACAATGGAAATGTAATGAAAATATGTAATTGATAATTTTACCTTACCCGTTGGAATGAAACAAATGAAAAATTGATAAAGACTTATGTTGTTGGTATTTTGACATCACTGGATCCTCAAGGATGTTTATAGGAGTTTTGGGGAGTTATTTGAGTTTTTTTTGGTTTAATATAATTTTAATGGGTGTTTGAGGAGAATTAGGGTGATTATTGTCCCATTTATCATAGAGATGAGTGACATTTTATAGATAATAAGAAAGGGAGATGAAATTATTCATAGGAAAAATGGATTGAATAATATAAAATAATGGAGTGGTGGAAGGGTTAATGTCATGAAATCCTAAAAAAAAACATTATTGAACATTTTTTCTTTTTTTATGTGTTTTACTCTAAAATATTTTTCGTTAACTTTTTTTATCCTTTGCAATGGAATCTAGTTTTTACCTAAGTAATGTACATTTAATTACTGAAAATGAAATATTCCTTACTAAATAATTTTGAACTAATTGTCCAAATATGATTTTTTTTAATTAAATCATTGTTGTGTGATAAATATTAATTTTAATATTAGTTCAGAAAATCTATTCAAACCTTTTTATAATAGGTGTATTTATAAGAAAAACAATATTGATGTCAATTAATGTATCAATTTTAATGGTTTAAATGAAAATATATTCTTTATTATATCATGAATAATAGTAAATTTTCATTTATTTAAATACACACGTAAATTAAAAATTTTGAAAACATAATTAAATAAATTTGAATAATAATAGTTTTTACTGAAATAAATATTTCTTCTCTTTCAGAATTTATACAATCACCTTATAAATTAAAGATAATATTTATTTAATGAAATCATATTTATTATTTAATAAATATTTTTCATGAAAAAAGTTTTATATGTTTTTACATCATACGTAGTTTATAGTAATTTCATAAAAGAACCAATATTTAATATAGTTGATATTTTTTACAAATCGACTAAAAAATAAATTTTTTTTGGAAATTATTAAAAACTCATATTATTATAACACTAATATGATAAGTCAATAAATGATCATTATAAAATTAAATTAAAATTCATGAATTTAGTAATTATACTCTAAAAAGGAAATATAAGATATTATAAAAACATGTTTTTGACATCAATCAAAATTTCAAAATTATTAGTTTTAGGTCCAATGAATTACTAATTAATTTTGTGTGCATGTATCATTAATATCAGAAATAGTTTACTCCAAATTAAATTAAACATATAATAATATATCACATTTAATTCCAATTTTAGATAATATGATATTTTATAATGATTAGTTATATAGATACAATAATTGAGTTTTAAAAATATATTAGTTTAAAAAAAGGGAATTATTTTTAATTAAAATTAAAATTTTGATATTTATAAATTAATATTTATATATAAATGATTTATTCCATTGAAAATTATGTGATTATATCAACTTAATATATAATTTCATAACCTCTCATGATCTCTATATAATATCTAAGTAAATGATATTCTGTAGTGGTAGTAGAGGATAAAAGTTTAGCTCGAAGGGATATCATTGAAATTTCAAATAGTAATGAACTTCCCTACCATATTGTTCTCTTCATTCCATATTTTTCATTTTGGATTTTTACTGTCCTTGATTAAAACATAGTGAGACCACATTTTTTCTTATGACTGCACACGTGATCTTTATAAGGGAAATTTTTATTTATCAACATTATCACTTACCAAATATATATAGTTTCTATAGTCTTGTTACAATAATATATTATAATTTTTTAATGAATATATTATACAATGAAAAGTTCATAATTTTATTTTAAATATTATGGATTTTGTATTAGTTATGATTGTTTTTGTGAAATAACAAATTTTACATAGTAATCATTTTATGTAAAATAATATTAAAATATTAGTGGGTTACGCCATAAGTATATCAATATTGTGAATTTAGTGTTGAAACTAATTTATAATTTTTAAGAGCATAGAGATTGAAATAATCTGTTATGATAAATTAATGATTTATTTCATATTATAAATTTATTTAGAATTGTGTCATGATAAAAATTATATTGGTCAAGAGAAAAATAATTTAAATAAATAAGGTGGTAAAAATTTAGAGACAGAATTAAAATATGTTGCTTATATTGGATTAATTATTCTTTTTAGTGTTTGTCTATAAAATAAAAATTATAATGATATATGAATTTATAATATTGAAATATAGAATTTTAAGAGATGAGTTTCGCTAAATTATTGAAATATGTTATCAAAGAATAATAAGACATGAATAAAATATCTTCAGTTGTTACAAATTGTTAACTATATTAAAATATAAATATTTGTTTACACACCCCTATAATATTGGATATCAATTTGTGATATTCAATGTGTAATCAAATAATAAACGATGAATTTTTTCTTTTAGAATTTAAAATCATTTTAGGTTTATATAAAGGAATTATTAGGATGTATTTGAACACAAAACAAATAATATGATATATAAGTGTTTCCAAAAATTATTAAACATAATTAAATATTACATTTATTGAATCAAAATATATATGGATGTAACAATTTTGAGGAGGTGAAGTAGTTGCTGTGGGGAATCTAATCTAGTCGATTAAAATAAATACTTTTTTTGTTTTTATTAGTTATTACCAAAAACGATTGTGATTTTTATACACACATTTTTTTATCAAAGAGTGGTATTGAATTGGGATATTTGTTTATATGAGTGAGGATATGAGATTATTTCATATAGAGACCATTAAAATGAAAAAAATTAATTTTTATGTTATGGTGTGATATAAAATGATTAGTTTAGATTGAAACTACATTAGAATTTATCTTATGTAATTATTAATGAGTATATTATAAGATATTTTGAATTCCTGGAATATGAGTTTTCATTCTATAAATGAAATAAATATTATAAAAATATATTAAACATGTATTGATTTAATTTTATCGTAGTGATCTAAAGACACTATTTGTTTTGGGATTGTTACTATATTTGGATTAAACATTTCCAAATTAGAAGTGTTTTAGTCTTGGCAATGTAATGATTCTTGAGATGTTTAAAATATGAAAGGGATTTTATATTATTATTCTTTATTATATAAAATAATGTATTATATTATATATATACTAGTTTAGATTGATAATGGGTGTTGAAATTAAAGAAAAATTATTTACATATGGATATTTAATGGTTATAGTGTATGTGATAGGGAAAAATTTCATAATATTGGTGTAAATTATATAATATAATGACACATATAATTTATTAAATCATGCATACTATAACAATGAATAATGGGGTAATGTGAAACTTTTCTATAAATTTTTATCAATCTATGTATCCATGTTTTGTATTATTTCTTGATACTTTTCCACTTAGTCTCTATAAAATCATCTGTATACCCCCTTGATGTTTGGATTCAATAGGGTGTATTCTTTGATGACTGAAATGATTGAATTTTTTTAAGATTGTCATTAAAATTTAAGTGGAATCAAATGGGAGATTTTTTATTATATAATAAAAAATATCCCAAATAAATGAATGAATAATTTATATTTTATATTTACATAATAATATTTTATTTTAATTTTTAGTATGTGGCTTTTTTGCATAGTGATATAAATTTGGGTGAGATTCTCACTTTCTTTTTATTTATTTATTTTATGGGAATTAAATTGTCACAGTCATCTTTAAACCAGATTACTTATATATGTAAATGTTATATAATAAGATTTTGGATCAGGAATGGTGATTTTGGTGCTTATTATATATAGTTGGTTGTATCAAATGTTTCCTTTATATTATTAACACCCAGAAGAATCACATTGTATATTTTAATATAATTACTATAACTTGTGTATGGGATACTACGTGACTTGGTTGAATATTTTATATCATATTCTAAATGAGTGATTTAATGGTAAATGTTACTATTTTAGTGTATATAATGAAAATTTATTTTGAATAAATTTTTTTGATGTAACTAATAAACGATTTTAACTCATGTTAATAGGCCATAAAAAACAAGGGAGACAATATATTTCTCTTAATTAGTCAAATAATAAGGATTTGTCTGATATAAAAATTTTGAAGAATTAATACAACGATATATATATTATATATCCACTATTTTCAACACAATGTTTATCCATGGGATTTGTTTATGGAAATGAAATTATGTCAGTTAGTGAGGTGGAAGACCACCATACACACAAGTTATGTATTTTTTAACCATTTCATGTGGAAAAGGATTAATAAATATTATTCCATAAAAATAATAACATATCAGTATATGGGATATTTTATTTTTATTTTCTTTTATTTTTTTTTTAACATAATTGATATTGGTAAAAGGAGAATGAAAAATAATTACCTTCGTTAAGATGATTAACTTCTCTTAGAGAACTATCAATTTCATCTCTTATTAAGGACCATAAGGATTTTCTTTTGGGATGTAAATCACATAAAAATTTGCCTAATGAATTGATTGTTATTTTTTATGGGTTGGAAAAGGATAATTAATTTAGATTTTTTAGTAAGAGAGGAAATTGAGTGAACATTTATAATGGATGAAGAATGACCAATTTTAATACCCAAAGCTATTCAATAATGATATTTCACCCTCACCACAAGGGATTCAAAAATTGAAAAATAATGGAATGTAAGGAATTTAATTCCAATCTAAACACCACCATATAAAAACATGTTTCAAACATGTTATTCCCTTGTCATTTATGTTTACAAACTTTCACCATTTTATTTTTCATCATGGTAACTTGTTTATTTTAATGTTAGTTACTAATCCCTTAATCCTATAATAAAATAGTATTTATTATATAGTATATAATAAGTTATTTGAAATATGAAATAAAATTTATCAAATACAAATTCCATTTTTGGGAAAATTAAATTTAACACAAGCACATATAACACGAAAAACATTGTTTTGACCTAAATATCTACAATAACTATTCTTACTCTTTTTACAAATCATTTGGATCAAAAATTAAGTTATTCTTATAAAAATATTTTTATTATATTTATTAAAAATATATAAAATATTTTATTAAATTTAATTTCAATAATGTGGAAGAATTTTTTTAAAAAATTGACCGTTCTAATTGTGTTAAAAATACATTATCTTTGAATATATTTTTTAATAACAATATGATATTATATTAATATTTTGACTAGTAAAAAATATTAATCTTCATTAAATTAACCTACTTATATATAAAATCTAAAAAATTTGTTTAAATCATTAATAATAAAATATTTTTTTTAATTAATTAAAACAGATTTCCATTATTCTCTTTAAAAAAAATAGTTTCCAGGGAAAATTAGTTTTCCAAAAAACACATCTTTATTGCATCCAAATGATCTTATCATTTTTTATATCAAATTTTACGTTAACTAATTGTAAATTATATATATTATAATAAATTATTGTTAATAAAAATTAAGGATAGATAATTTATAATTTTCCAATTATTCATAAAAGCTAAAATCTAAGTGAAATTATCAAAATAATTCGAGGTTTATTATTTTAAAGTATTTTAAAAACTAATATTTTTTAGAAAATTAGATTTTTTCTTCCATGTAATATATTTTATTCATTTTATTATAGTCTTATTCTAGATTAATGTTCATATACTAAAATTTATCGCAAGGGTGTAACATTTTACCAAACAAAAAATTCACATTTAAAATTTTAATTTATAATGACTTCTAAATTAATAAGTGTAGTTCCTCGTCACAACATACTTCGGTTCCTAGATCTATTCTTCCAATTTTTTATTTCACCAATGTACCTTTACCAATTGAGTCATCAGATTCCCCAGTAATTTCACTATAGTAGTTTTAATTTAGAATATCACTTATCATTAATATTGAATGTGTTCAAATTTTATTTATTTTGATGTCAGAACATGTGTTGGGTCAAGCATGTATTTCAATGAAAATGACATATGGAACACAACATGTAATTTAGATAGAATTTGTGTCACTAAAAAATTATAATTCATAGATCGAAAAAAATATATATTATGAACAGATTTGAGGTTCCAATGGATCAGTTTTCCCTTCTCACCAAGGCATAAGATAGGATTCCAAGGAGTTACTTTTAAGAAAACATGAACTCAAGTTAAAATTCAATTTTTTTTGTAATTATCTATATAAATGTTTTACAAAATTTATGAAACATTAATTCAAGCCAAAATATTCATTACATTTATAATTTTCTCATTAACATGTTGTAGCTCTATAAGTATTCTTTCCCTAACATAATACCAAAAAGGTAGAGCATGACATATCTTTCAAAATAAGAATTTATATGTTTCCATTTCAATAATTAAACAACTCAATTCATATGAATAATTTTTAATATTTAAATATTCACCCCACATACATTGAAAATCATGTGTTCATGCCATAAATATGTCTTACATTGTTCAAAAATTCCTTTTAGACAATCAATTATTTTGAGGATTTAGGTGATTCTTAATAGAATCTTAGTATCAAGATACTTATTAAGACTCTTCCAGAATTTCAATGAATAATAAAAATCAATATTAGTCATAATCAGATGCGGTGTACCATGTAGTCTTAAAACATTATATAATATTGATCTTCATGAGGATATAGAGAGTTAAATCATCTCTCATTTGTGATTAAATGCACTGATTTGGTTAGGCAATCAACAATGTCTTATATAGAATTATTTTTTCTCAGAGTCTTGGGTAGTCCCATGACAACACACTTGGAAAATACAACCCATTTACACATTGTAATAGAAGTATGATTCCTAAAACATCTATTATTCTTTATCTTATCATTAATTGGTTAAAAATAGATCATATTGATATATAATAAAAAACTTCCCTATCAATGTTGTCCCACTAAAACTGTTACCTAAAATCTCCACACAACATGGTTCTAGTTGGTTTTATAGAGATATTTAATCTATTATAACCATAAAATAATTGTCTTTTCATTTCAGTTAAAGATAAAACACATTCTCTAATTGAAAATATTATGGTTCTATTTTCACAAATGAAGTCTATAAGTTTACCATTTTTCTATGAATTAATATTCATCATAAAAATATCATCATCATGTTAATAAATTTTTCCTATTATGATAAATATAGTTTCATAACCATTAAAAAAGGGGGTGATTTTACCCTCCCTTAATAACTCACATGTCCATATTTACTATATCTGTGAACATAACATACCTCTGAATCATCATTTGGGTTAATATATCACGATCCTTCCTGATGAATGTATCAACTATATTTTTTTTTCAAACTAGTGGTATTGTGTATTTAGAAATCTTAATCCTCAAGTATCTTAATCCATCATGTTTCCTCATATTGAAAAGATTCTATAAAAATATGTATTTTAAATATTATGGTTTATTTATATATCTCATGTTTCACAATAGAGATAATGTACCTATATCTAAACATGAAAACCTATAGCTACCAACATAAGATATTGTTATATATAGATCAACTCATGAATCTTTAACTACATAGATATATTTAAAATAAATTTATAATTTTACGTAAGTATATACCCTAGACATTTTTTGATGTCTCAATATATATATATATATCCAAATCTATCATTTAATCATGGTTGAGTATTAATAGGATGAATTACTAGTCTCCTCTTAAATTAATATAAAATAATTCACATTTCATTTTCCTAATCAATATAACACCTTTAAGTTTAATTATAGTTAATGATTAATTCAATTATAAAAAAAATATTAATTAATAACCTATATTACTATAATGAAACCAATGAAACTATATTCCCCTGTTATATTCTTTAGTATAAAAGATTCATTGAATGCCTATATCTCGTAAGATCATTTGAGATTCCATCATTGAAGACAATGTTTCTATGAAAATAATGAACAAAATTCAATAAATATCTATCACAAAATTGATAATATAAATATTTTGTAACACCCCTAAAAAAGTGAGACTTAAAAGGATAAATGTTACTACCCATGTCAAAAGGTGTATCTTTCTTTTCGGGAGCCTACATGATTAGAACTCCACAGTTAAGCATGATTGGCCTAGAGTAGTAATCAGGATGAGTTACAATCTGGGAAGTTCCCCAGGGTGTCTGTGAGTGAGGAAACACTCTGGAAGAACATGTGTTGGCCTATGGGGACAATCATTAGTCTGAAATGTGACCCTAGTGAGTAATATCCTATGGTGTGCTGAGAAGGCAACCATGGTATTATAGGAGACCCATGGGGTCAGATGACTAGGTGCATGGCCCAGGGAGGCGGGTCGTGACAAATGGTATTAGAGCCAATACCCAGCCGGAAGTGCATAGGCACTGCCTGGATTTGAGGCATGAGGTCCACAACGAGGTCATTGTGCTTCAAAGGGTGGATAATGTAACACCCCTAGAAAATTGAGACTTAAAAGGCTAAATGTTACTACCCATGTCAACAAGGTGAAACTTTTTTAGGATCCTACCTGATTAGAACTCCATTGTTAAGCATGATTGGCTTGAAGTAGTAATCAGGATGAGTTACCTACTGGGATGTTTCCTAGGGTGTGTGCGACTGATGAAAAAACACACTGGAAGAACATGTGTTGGCCTGTGAGGACAATCATTAGTATGATAAGCAACCCAAGGTGACAATCATTAGTCTGATAATTGAACCATGTGAATAATTGCCTATGGTGTGCTTGGAAGGAAACCATGGTATTACATGAGACTAATGGAGTTAGATGAAAATGTTCATAGCCTGGGAGGGAGTTTTAATTTAATGGATTGGATATTGTATCACCCATGGAAAAGTTATAATTAAAAGGCTAAATGTTACTACCCATGTCAACAACGTGCTAATTTCTTTTCAGGAGCCTACCTAATTGGAACTCCATAGTTAAGCATGATTGGCATGGAGTTGTCATGAGGATGGGTGACCTACTGGGATGTTTCCCAGTGTGTGTGTGAGTGACAACAAAACACATAGAAAGAACATGTGTTGACCTGTGGGGACACTCATTAGTCTGATAAGCGACCCATGGGGACAATAATTAGTCTGATAAGTGACCCATGTGAATAATAGCCTATGGTGTGTTGGGAAGTAAACCATGGTAATAACAAAGACCCATGGGGTCATATGAAAAGTTTCATGTCCTGGGGTGGTAGTTCATGATAAATTTTGTTCTAAGAGTCTGAAGAATGATTCTAAGTTTATTTGTTACATTCGTAATAGATATTAGAATATTTAATGTTAACATTAATCAATGACATAGAAAATCATCCTATAATTACATGAAAAATCTAATTAATAGACCCATAATAACATAATGTTAATTAATAAATCCAAATGGAATTATTATAAATACATATTTCCATACCTTATTTGGAATACTATATTTGGATTGTATTCCACATTTACTCACAATTGATGGAACCCATAATGAAGGTTGGTCGTTAAAAAAATATTAGGTTATGAGATGTGGATTGAATAAGTCATCGATGAGATATGGATGATACATTTTAATCATTTTAAAATAATTTAATTTCATTTAATCAATTCATAGCCTTATGTATATATCATTCTTGCTCATTGAATAAACAAGGGATCCCCATAGAAAAAAACATGGGTGTACAAATCCATTTTCACAAGAATCCTTTATATTGTAATTCAACTCTATTATATACCCAATAGTTATTCTCTTGGAAGTCATTGATATTTAACATCTATCAGGGAATAAATAAATGGAAAACTAAACCTCGTTATCTGGTGGGTTTCTATGTAATTCATCATAAAACACATTAATTTATTTGAATATAACAGGTTCATCAAAAATTTAAATATTACCATTTCCATCCATAGATTGTTTTTTCACTTCATCAACATCAATATCATAAATAATATATAATGGAGTAGATCTATGTACGAATCAGATGATGATTTCTCTTACTTAATTATCATGAATTATATATCTTCATAAAAATTAATAATTTCCTTCTACACAGAATAATTTTTTTCATCATATTTTGATATCCAGTCTAGAATATGGATTATACCGATGTCATTAAATGGTATAATAATGTATTATAATAATAGGGAATATTTATGTGTTATAATGAGGAATTATTAACATATCCTTACTGAATTGAGTCTTCTAATAGAATTTTCTTCAGGAAAACCCATTCTTATGGTTCTATGAAATATCTAATTTTTTCTTAAAAAATGGAAGATCTAAAATTGATAAAGGATTAAAAATAACATAAAGCAATTGTTAATTTTATTGTATATTATTATTTTAAATTATACAACATAATTGTTTAATTCCACCTAATATATAATAATCACATTTGATTGGACTTCTCCTATCATCAACATCTATTGTATATTATCTAGATTCAAGAGGATGTGGTGTGAATAATTCCCCATTTCATTATAGATGATTTATGGGATGTAATATTATAATTTAATTAATTATCCAAATAATAAATATCCATACACTTGTAACAAACTCACATTCCCTTAAAACATTTTTGGGGCTGTTTCTTACCAAAATTTCTTATTGAAAGTGATCGATTAAAAATAATATTATTTTTCATTAATGAAATTGTATTTTATTCAGATGAACTATTTACCTCTTGATTACCCTTTAATATATAGTTTCTAGAAAATTTATTCAATGTTTTGATGGTGAATTAAAATAATTCATAATATGATAAATATATTTAGATACTAACACACATTGGAGACTTTTCATAAGAAATTAAATCAAATTTTTGGTTCTAATTTTTTAATTTATTATGTAATTTTTTTCATAATTTGGTGATATAGTTATGATATCCTCATACTCTACAACAAATTCATATGAATTATTAATTAATATAAGTAACTTTATCTTAATTTCATTTTATTATTTATGTTTCGAATATTTTTCAAATAAAGGTTCTTTAAAATCTCCCTATTCTGATTTTTTATTTTCATCAGCTACTCTTTTAATTTGGATTAATAACCACCATTGATTAGCATCTCCTTTGCAATAATATAAATCAAGTTTAACCTTTTTTGTTTTATCATATTATGAGTATTAATGTATATTTTCTATGGATGTAATGAATTTCTCAGTGACCACATGATTAATATTCACACTAAATAATTAGGTTTTATATCACAAGATGTAATAGAAAAGTAAAGAATCACATTGGTAAATATTAGGGTTCTCTATAAAAGAATGATGATTAATTACATCCTGTGTAGGAAACCATCAAATATCATTGATTATCTATGTTCTTATACTATTTTTATTGTCTTACTCATCAGGGAAATTTATACATTTTCCTAGAGTATTGAAACAATTTTTTCTTCTAAGAATAATTTCTAGACAATGTAATATATTATTTTGGCCCATGAGATAGTAAATTTTAAAATATAACATAAAATTATAATTCAAGTGTAACAGTTAACATAAATTGAAAAAAATAATTTTTAATATTAAAATCACAAAAATAGTTTTTTAAGGTTAATAATTATTTCAAAAATCTTAATAATAGATTGTAATAAAAATTTTCCTTATCCAAAACATATATATTGGGAGTGTCAAAATTAGGGCACAGTAAGTCCCATTTTCATGAACATGACTAGGTTTGTGTTAATCCCAATGAAACCATTTAAGATTTATTTCCCTTAGGAACAACTTTTTATGACCCATGTCCAATTTTATTATCTCAACATGGTTGTATTTCATGGAAGAAACATATAATATCACCCTATCCAAAACATAAGGATATTATTCTATACTCTTCATTAATCATTACCATCATTTTTTGTTATAGAAATATTTTTTTAATCTACAACCCCTGGAATGAAAAAATTTCATCTGATACAAACTATATCAACCTCAACTCTCGTAACCCAGAAGGTTTTCTTAATTTTAAAATTTTCATATATGTAAGTGATCAAATCATAAAATAAAAAATAGTTTAGTATTTCTAAAGAATAAGATACATACATGATACCCATTTTAAATTGGTTATATAATATAACATAGATATATGAAACATTTGGTATCCTTGATCTCATTCAAATTGACCTTCTTTTAATACATGGGAAATAAGAAAATTAGGTGAGATAAAATACTCAATAAATGCTACCAAAAGCATAATAGACCTAGATTAAAAAAAGAATAATCTATTTCTTAAGGTAAATAACTAAACAATCCATCCATTTAGTCAATAACATTAATAAAAAAGTTAGATAAGAAATAACCAATTTTTTATTGAAATAAACTAGAATCACATTCAATTTAATCAATAACATGAAGAGAAAATACATCCCTATAAAATATTAAGGAAGTAATATCATGGATATTAATAAATTAAATCACAATGAAGGAAATATAAATTATTTTACATCATGATTTATGACATCATGATATATATACCATCAAAACCATACAATATGAATGTATAAAAATATGCGTAAAATCATATTCAATTGAGCTAATCGAGTTGTCCCATTAGACTTCAAAATGTATCAAGGATATATAAAATTTTGGGACCCACCGATAACTACATATCTAAAGAATTCATCCTATATAAAATGATCAATTTAATGTGATTAGAATATTCTATATCAACAAGTATTCATATTTATTAAGGCATATATATTTATAAATATTTCCCCACTTAATAAAATAATATAAAATGTAAAATCCATTTTTAAAAATATTAAATGATTTATGAAATAAAAATAAAAATAATATTTAAAAGATTTATGTTTTATAACTTTTTAATAACCAAGGATAAATGATCTCAAAAATTTATTATTCTCAAGTAAAATGTTATATTCACAAATATAATCAGTAAATGATTTGTGGAAAAAAATTCACCATGAATATATATTTTTTCAAAAAAATAACACATATATTTGATGAATAAAGGGAATGAAAGTGATGAATTAATTTATTATTTCAAGAATTTTTTAATATTATAAATTATAATAAATTTTAATATTAAGGTTTATTTTGTAAAATGGATAAAATTCTAGGAAAGTCTATTATCACTTTTTTTGTAACAAAAAAACATTCCTTTATTATTTTTATGAATGAGTCATATTTCAAAAAATGGTTGAAAATTTTATTTTAGAAACATTTTAAAAGTATTTTTTAATATAAAATATATCTAATAATTAATTTCAGTAATTAAAATTTATTTTAGAAAGTTATTTTTGATAACAATGGAAAGAAAGAAAAATATATCCAAATAAAAGTGAAATAAAAATGTTATTTCAATTAAATATTTCATTTCACGATTCATGTACCAAAGAAGGAAATTTTTTGTATAATATATTGAAGATAGTAAAAATTTGGTGGATAAGAAATTTATTTGACATTATGAATGATAAATAATAATATTTCATTAGTAATTGTATATGAAAACCCAAGAGAAAGAGATATTGTGATGTAGCTTCATACCATTTTTGTTATATTCTAATTATAAACACTAGAAAGAATAAAAATTAAATAAAACATTTAACTTCATAAATAAATAGGTATTCATGTCATATATTTATTAGAGGAATTATATACACAAAATAAAACTTAATTGGTGGAAATTAATTAATATAACTCAATGAAACAGAAATTGAGAGTAAGTCCCTTACCTTGCACTTCCCTTTAGTTGATCAGTATTTATCCTCTCAAATAAATGTATTATTATTATTTTTTAATTTATATAAGAAATATATTAATATTTTTAATATCATATATGATCTTATTATAATATTTTACCGCATGGTGTTATCAATGTTTTATAATTACGATTATTTTAGTGTTACTTTCCCTGTATTAACATGCATGATTTGGCATGAATTTTATAAGGATTCTGAATATTATTTAGATCCCTAATATATTCAATTATATTACAATTATAAATGTATAATTTAGTTATCATATATATTTTCATAACATTATTTTATGATTCAAATGGAAAATGAATCACATCACTTTTTATAGGATGTAGGCTATACCTACAGAACTGAAGCAATATAATTCCATTCATGGGTGAAATTTTATGTTAATGTATGATATAATAATTTCCCATAATTATTATCATGTCATATAAATATTATTAAATAAATTATTCCACCATTATTAATATCCATGTTATTCAGTGATTGAAAACAATTTATATTGGTTCGTGAGGTTGTATTCAACCACACACATGGGTAATGGCTTTGTTTATACGATGATGGAGAAGGATATGAATAATTATTCTGCTATAAATATAACAAAATCTATGTTTATGAGATATTTTCATAGTGTTATATGTAAAATTTTAATAGTTAAATGGAGGTGGTAAAAGAAAACTGATAATGAAAGATTGTTGTTTGGATGATAACGTTATCTTAAAGAAAACTCCTTTGTATCTCTTCACAAGGAAAGTGAGGATGAGTTTTTAGGAACAATATATGCACTAGAAAGGGTATAAGGTTTTTAGGAAAAAATTTAGTATGGTTTAGCCTATCCAAATATCTCTATGTGTGGGAATAATTTAGGGGAGGTCATTCCATTTTATAATTTTGGAGGGGATGTATTTTTGTAAATACAAAAAAAACAATTCTGTATTAGGATGTCCTTATAACCCTACATGCCTCCAAAATTCATAAATAATTGATTTTAGAAAATTTAATGTTTATATACACAACCATCACATGAAATGATACATGTTATTTTCATATCATCTATGTTAACTTAAATGTATCATTTTTTGTTAACATATCATGCACATTTCGAACACATATTTCATTATTTTAAAGAAATAAAAGAAAAAACTACACTCAGGATGAAAATAATATTAATAATATATTTTTTTCAATTATGATATATTTAAATAAATACTTTATAAAAGTTTTTGATTAGATATCTCTTAGTTTTCTTATGAGAAAAACAAGTTAGTATTCTATACAAATATCTTGGATTTTTTTAAGTCCATAAGGAGTATTAATATGTTAAATAACTTTTTATTAAAACATTTTATTTTAAAAAATAGGTTGGAGTTTAATAAAAAAATTTCATAAAGATAACTATTAAAAATTTAAATTTTTTTATTTTTTTATAATGAAATTATTTTTAGATATCATACAAAGGATATAACCAGTAAGATTGATTAGAATATTGAATCAAATAAAAATTATTCTAAAAAATGTATTCCTTCATATTTATTATAACACTCCAAAAAAATACATTATTAATTTTTAAAAATTATTCCATTTTTTCACATTTATTTCCAAAAAATTATTTTATTCTATTCACAAGATTACTAATTGGTTGTTCTATCGATGTCTAAATAATGTTCCATTAAAATTTATTATGTTCATCTTGCAATACCCTTATGTAATATTCCTAAAAAATATAATCATCAGAGATTTGAGGATTGAAATGAAATATATTTCACAATTTTCACACTCATCTCTTAACGAATTGTGAGTTTTGACTTGTTGATATACTAATACAATGATATTATCAATTGGAGGATTCAATAAGATTTACTGATTTATTATGTAAGTAAAACATTGTTCTCCAACCAAAGGTTAGAATATTTCTTGGTGAAAAATATATAAAAATATTATCTATTTTATAATATATCTAAATTGTTTTCTAAAATGATGTGAATGTTATTTTTTAAAATATCATGTGAAGGTATAACTACAATAAAATAAAAACTAATAGATATGTTTCATCAAACCTAATATACACAATTTCATCAATAGTGTATCTATAATTTTTTAATACCTTATTATGATTACTAGTTTTATAATATCCAAGAAATATTACCTCATACGATTTTGGATAAAAATTATTAAAATTTTCTTCAGTAATTAGAATTATTTCTCTACATCTAAAAAAACTAATCATTGAATGTCTTAAATTTTATCCAATCTAAAAATGTTATTTTTTTTATTAAACACATCATGAATTAAACATCAATTAATATTATATAATCTAGTAATATTCCCATCAACCAAATTTTTTCAATTAACTATTTACTAAAGGTGGTATTATTTATTTTTTGAGTAATTATATTTCATCATTAAACTATATAATTTTTATGAGGAGTTATAGGAGATGAGAAGTTATGTGTAATGAATTATTGAAAAATTTAGTTTTTAAAATTTATAATTTGAAAAACCATCACCATGATGATGACAGATATTAAATAATAGTACGTTTTTATCATTTTAGTATGATCTAAAAAACGTATAAAACAAAAAAGATATTTTGAATTTATTAAATATAAAATATACCCATTAAGGTGTAGTGTAATAAACGAACCAGATATGCATGTAGTGTCTACCTTCAATACATCATGTTTTTATTCTAAATGATAAATAAAAATTCACTAACTATAAATATTCAAATATTTATATTTTCTCATAAATTTAATGATTGAGATATATTTCATAACATATTTCCATGATTGACATATATTTCTTAACATATTTCCATGGGTTTTCTAAAAGAAAATTTTATATCTAGTGATATTCCTTTAAAATAAACTATCTATATATCATATCGTTTAGATGTTTTTACTCATCAATTTTCCTATAAAAAGAATAATTATTTATAACCTAAGATTTGGAGGTTTCATAATTATTAGAAAATATATATTTTGGAATCCAAATACATCAAAATTTATTTTATAATAGAGATTAAAATTCTCTAAAACATATGATTTATTGAAAATGTAGGTATTAGGGGAGCATCATGTAGTGGTTTGGGAAGAATATATGGAAACAAAATGATTGAAAATGATTAAATGAACATTTTTTTAACATTTTACACTTATATGAAATTTTAAAAAAATTGTTCTTTTTAAGGTACTAAATTATTTTACTAAAAAAGAGATTTTATAGAGTTAAAATCTATTCCAAATGTTTTCATATATGATATCAACTATAAACAAGGATTTTCAATAAATTATATCCTAGTGTAAAAATTTAATAGATTTTTTTCAATTGATTATTATCCAAATAATTTTTTATAACTAAATTTAATCATCTATAGATAATCAAGAATTAAATTTCATACATAATATTGATACATGTTTAAAAATTTTGGATGAGTGTTACTTACATTATATTATTAGATTTAGAAATATCATATTAATCATTATAATGATCTATCAATTATTTGTAATTATTTATCGCATGTAATGTAATAGACCTAGTAAATTAATTAAAATAATGTATAATATCCTCATCATCCAACGTAATAAAAAAATTCATTGAAGAAGTTAAACAAAAGACATTATTTGGAGTATTAAATTAATTATCCAATAAATTTACAATTTTAAGGTATTTATCATATAGCATATCCATGTATAAATTATTAGACATTATAATATCAATAAAAAATCCTATATCATTATAACAATCACTACTAAAATTAGAATAACTACATTATAATTAGTCTCTACAACCATCACTCTATGTATCAAAATCCTTCGAATAAAATAATTTTATTTAAATCATAAATATATAAAATTATTTTTATTTATTCCAACCTTGTACAATATGGTCTAATATGTCCATGCTTTTTACAATCATCATATATCAACTAATAATTACCTTTCTATCCAATTTTTTACTTTGCATTATTTTTATAATTATAAGTAAATCCTTTATAACTATTAATCATATTCCAACTCTTTAAAAATGAAAAATTTATCATTTATTTTTCTTCATATGAACATTATTATGACTTTTACATAAAAATACTTTGGGAATTTGTTGGATTTAAAATATTTTTACCAATATTATCATTATAATATGTAAATGTTTCTACTGTTGAATGAAATATACCCAATATTTTCAATTTTAATTTTCTAAAACCTTTTTCAATATACACCTGTACTGTATATTTTTTCTATTAAGATCATACAAGATAATCTTTGTTATATGTTTTGTATCATTAATACATGTTGTTTTGAATTACCAATCTTAATGTATAATATGGATAATTTTTTAAATAATAGGTTCATCAAATAGCTCTTTCTCTCCAAGTTGTTATAAAATATTTATGATAGTCTTAAATATCAAATTAATGTGACATATAAAATCAAAATGTAAGAAATAAATTACCTAATAATCGAGATAATGCATAGTTGATGTAGTTTCTAAAACATAAAAAGATCCAAAATTTGTTTCTTCATGATTTATCTTGATATTAGTATCTATTTTAAATGAACATATACGAACACATATTTTATTTTTAATTTAACACAATAATTTTTTCTAAAATATATAATTCAACTAATATTTATCGTCAACTGTTATATTAAAATCTATCAGGTCGTTATCATGAATATTATATTTCATAATCATTTATAAAATAAATATCTATTATAGTACTTATCACAATGTTCTTCATATGGTCTCTCTAATAGTCATAGTAAATTCTATAGAATATTTATGGTATGAAACTGTTAAAAATATATAACGTACTAAACTATAGTCTAACCATTATTAAAAAAATATCTATGAACATAATTAGATTAAAAATAAACAAAATATGTAGATAGTATTCTCTCATACCAAATGTTTCCTAACAATGTTTATCTGAAATAATAAATGGTGGGGTGTGAAATGTAGTTTATAAAAATTATTCAAATAATATACCAGGACCTAGGTTAGATTAATATCAATATAAAGAACAATCAATCGAAAAGATATAATAATTTATGAGTATGAAACATTTTAATGCAACATAATATAAAAATTTTACACAATGAACAAAAAAAATACAAATGATATTTTGTAAAAAAAGGATTTATAAAAAAATACCTCCCATAAGTGAGTAATTAATTTTTACCCAATGTGATTTTGTAGTATATAGATCAAACTACAGGTATCCTTGGTTATAAACCATTTATAAACTCTATTATTCAAGCCATGTAATCTATTGATCAACATTATTAGAGAAATATTTATATCCAAATCCCCAGGAGTCCTCAATCAACCTGATCAGACAAAAACATTATCTCCATATCCCTGGGATCCCATAATAAATATGATAATAAAATCAATAACTATAATAAAAAATCATATATAATTTATTGTATTAACCTCATAATAAATTCTCTCTGATAATATCCCTACCTATTTGAAATTTAAACTCTATCAACAAAAAAACTATTTTAATAATTCAAAATGAAATATTCATATATCATCTATATTATTTAACCCTTCCACTTGAGGTTGTGTTATTATTTATAGATGTAGACATAAAAAAACTATATTTTTTAATTACACATATATATATATATATTAATATAAAATTGGAAACAATATCTTCATCTTTCAATGGTATTTAAATTTTCCCCTTTTTTGACGGTATTTTTTTAACCAACTCATTAGTATTTGTATAAAATTTCATCCAATATGATTTACATTTCATCATTATATTTATTTTTAACATCTACTTCTAGAATGATTTTTATAACTCTACCCAATATATTTTTAATATATCTATCTGGTTGACATTTTATACCATCATGTTTTAAAATAAAATGTATTCTTCTATTGATTAATGAAAAATCCATATTGTAAAAAAATTCCACCATTCAGTAAAAAAAGGACATTAAAACAATAGGAATTCATATGAGAGAATTTACATATGATGACATAATATTATTAAATTATACATTCTAGAGTTAAATTTATATTTTCAAATGTAATATTAAAAAGATATGATCGAAATCAACACACCAATCATTATTATAATGTAATTATCCAGTATAAAATGTTTTCAACCAAACATAATAATATAAAATTTTCTTTAAAAAAAATAAATAACCAAAAACCTATTATGAGGGAGATTTAAATTATATGTATCCATTAAATAATATTAATCTACCCTGTCATGAAATTAAAATTCAATATATCGTAATAAGTGGTAAATGATATCTAAATATCATTTGAATTGTAATTTCATTAATTTTATTCCCATTTTATTTTATATTAATATTTTTATCCTTTATTTGCACAATATTTTTATTATTTAATAATGAATTATAGTACCAAAATATTTTATGAATTTCACAATTTTAAAAAAATTCTTGACTATCAAAACAATGAAAACTAATTTGGAAAGCACATTTGATCACCAACAACTATATGAAATCATTCTCACAAATTAATTACCATGAGTATAGTTGGTAAGAAAAAACATAAAATATACAGGAGTTACAATTAAATCACATTTTATTTATATAAATGGATATTTTTATTTTTCAAATCATATTGATAAATTGTAAAACAATTGAGATAAGAAGAAGAAAACCATGTGACTGAATAATGATGGATCAATGCTCTTTTTTTGTAATTAAGTATAATATCATTTAGAAAACCAAATTATATCATGTAATATTGATATAATATTATAAAAAATTTACCTAATTCATATTCACTTCCTTAAAATATTTAAAATATACTAAAAATAAACAAATGTTCTAACAAGGTGGTGTGGAGTTATCACATAACGTTGTTTAATCAATGTTTTTTATGATCTATAAGGCATCAAAATATATTTGGTAATAGTTTATACTGAAGTGAGTATATATTAAACTCAATTAAGGTTACATTATAATTAAAATATGTAAAACCATTTACCATATACATGTTGATTATTCATGGTACTAGTAAGCGAAGAGGTGAAAAATTATCAAAAAATAATTACTCAGAAAATAAAGATAAAAAATATTACAGTATAAAATAACATTAATATAATCGAATATTTCAATTCTATGTACACATATAAAGAATCAATAATAATTTAAATTCATTATTTCTAAAATTAATTGGATTATTCACTAATTCTTATTCCTGAAATAACTTGAGATATTATTTGAAAATTTTCTTCTCATAGATTAAATTCTGATCATAAATGTTTTTCTTGACTCTATCCAATATTATTTATCATGCTTTGAGAGTCTTCTAAAAGTTATCAAATTTTATACACTACTATATATACCATCCCATAACTTGTAAAAATAAATAATAATTATTTTTATTAAAAGATATACCTATATATAGAATTTATGCATCTTGAGAACCATTATCCAACTATTTGTACTTTATAGTAATGACAAAAAATATATTTTATAATATCAGAATAAATAATTGTTCATATAACATGATATATTAATATATTTTTTTTCAAAATATCCAATACAATGATAGAAGATGAATTTGAGATCAAGTTCAATTTATTTTAGTAATGAAAAATATTTATAAATGGAAAAAACAAAATGATGCAAAAATAATATTGTTAACATATCATGGAGAATAAATATCTTAAATTCATATAATTAATAAATCAACAAAATAATTAAATCACTCAAAAGAACTGGAATGAAATGGTTATAGATGAAAATATGATTGATCATGTTAATGTGAAGAATGAAATATCTTATACAATGAAAAAATATAGATTGGATGATGATTGATTAAGAAAATAATTAATTGATCACTAATCATATCATAGATTGAGAATTTAATCACATGTGGACATTAATATATTTAATAGATCATGAAATAGAATACTATATTTAATTGACACAAAAATTAATATTATATTGGATTAATTTTTTTAAGCCACTAAACATATCAATAGTATTACAAGACATATATCTTCAAATGAAAACATTTAACTGATAAGTTTGAATTTTTTTTCTCATTTTTCCTTATATTTTAATTATAAATATAATTTTCAAAAAATTCCAATTTATACAAATCCAACTAAATTATATTTGTTCTACTATATAAACAATAAAAATGGAATAAAAATTTCATAAAATTATGAATGAAATATAACAAATCTAATAGTTATGTAGCTATTTTCATCTTATCCTCATATATTATCTGCATGAAAATTTAATATTAAAAAAAAATTGAATTAATACAATATTTAAACGAAACACTTGTAATTTTTTAATTTAATTGAATTTTAAATAATAAAATGTTGATTTTTTTAATAGTAAATTTCTTATGTAATGATAAAAAACAGTTTTAGTCAAACCAATTATATGATTTAACATATCGTGATTCAATTTATATTTTTCAACTGTTTATTGGAGTGTTCATACATAATAATTACTTATTCCCTCTTATAATTTGGTATATATACAAAAAATAAAATTTATTCACCTTTTTCAAATATTTAATATTAAATAATTTGAAATATATTGTATCCTAAAATTTACCATAATTAATAATCCCTTTATGAATCCATATTGCTGTTAAGGAATTATGTGATATAAAGTGATATTTGGTCATTCAAAAACATAATTTACAATCATCGAAAAATAATAATAATTTATATATTCCCTTTATCAATTAATTATATTCAATCCCTGAAAATAACATATATTTCATGTTTTCGGTGAATTGATGACTTTTATTTTTTGTTCTATATATAATAATATTATTGAACATATGAAAGAATTTTTTTTATTGAAAAAATAAATTTATTTAATCATACACTCAAATTTCTCAATAAAATTACCTTATAAATTTTACATTTGAAAATATAATTTGAAATATTTCATTTTAAAATTACTATCAACTTACCCGAGTATTTCATCCTCAATTAGATGTAAATTTACATGAATATAATTCTTTCATATTCAATTTTTTATTTCTAAAAACATTATATATAAAAAATATTTTATATGGATGATAATAAAATTGGTCTCCTATTTCAAAAAATCTTAAAAACAACTGTACTCCCACATTACTACTTCATATATTTAGATGAAATGTTTTAATTGTTCATTACTGGTTTAAAATAACCCAAATAATTCATTTTAGTTTAATCTATATACATTGAACTATAATTATGATAACGCAGTAACCCACCTCCTATAATGATAGAATTAATATGATAATTTATTTGTGAGTTTAGATATAGACAACTACGGTTACAATTTTAAAACAATGCGATCACAATTTTATTAGGGTTATTTATTTTAGATAATTGAAAATAAAAATAAAAAAACTACGATTGAAATTTTTAATAGAAAATAATGGAATGAAAAATATATTAGAATCATATATTTTCACTGAAAAGATCTATGTTTATTTAATCATTAAATAAACTTCTAAATAACTACTCATTTACAATAGATTATTATTATTTGTTCACCGAATTTCCTCAATAATTTATAATCTATATAAAATTAATTTATAATGTTTTTGGTGTGATGGTATCCATTATTATATTTAATATGTATTAAATAAAGACACATGTATTATGGTATCATTTTCCTCTGAAATAGAAATGAAATAAATGGATTCATTAACATAAATTCCCTAAATAAGCACTATAAAAACATTATGTATAATTAAATGTTGCAAATTCTATATTTTTATAATGATTTATAGTTTTATGAGATAAAACATTATATGTATACACCCATAATTTAATAAATACATATTATGGAAATGTTTAAATATAAATAATCATAAAAAAGTATTACACAAACTTCCCCACAATATGATAAGAATTGAAATTGATATAAATTATTTATAATGGATCACACGATTTGGGTTCATCATTATTATCCTTTCTATAATAATTGTATGTATAAGGACATCAAATTTGTAATTTTAATGGTTATATCTTCTCCCCAATTTATTGAAAAATTTTATATATTTTTATATATTATCGTACCATATAATATTGAAAATATTGAGCAACATTCCCTATTATTTTATCCCATAAAAACATTCCTTTTTAAATAATTAGAAATTAAAAAATAAAAAATTGAGTTTCACATGTTAATATTTTTTATAATAATAACATGTAACATATATTTATTATATTTATAATAATTATGTAAATTTGTTTTTGAGAATGAGTTTATAATTAGACTAAGACAAATTGTATCCATTTTCATGGAATGTTATTTTTCATTGTGATTTCTTTCATGATGTTCAAAATAGGTGTATCAATATTGTCTTAGAGTGTCTCCATAACAACAAAAATATATAAAATTATATTCTTGTGTTCTATATTATTAATTACCATTCACTTAATAAAAAACATTAACTAATTAATTACTGTAAAATAGGGATAAAGTTGTAATGTGAAACATTTCTGGAATTTAATGATCATATAAAGAACTATTAACATGGTCATGAAATAAATTAGCAATGACCAAAAAACACAGTAATTAACTTATTGCAGCTTTTTAATTCTAATGTTTTAATATTTGATATATTTTTTCCAATAGAATTTCAAATTGTTCCTATATTTACAATTATTTATATTTTCTACTAGAAATATACAAATAAATATCATTCCCAAAATAATAAAAAGTTTTTTCTATCTATAATTGTCATAGTTTTTTTAAATTCAATTTCAATTAAAAATAAATAAATCAATACCATGATTCCCTTTCCTAAAAAATCAGTCCTAAAATCAACTGCCTTATTTTGAGATTTACTAATAACACTAAAGGACTTGGTGGTACCCAAACAAATGTGTGGTTGATAGTAAAACAATAATTTGACACAAATTTAGTATAGTATTTAAGGATAAGTACTCATAT
Source organism: Viscum album (assembly GCA_963277665.1). Lineage (NCBI taxonomy): Eukaryota > Viridiplantae > Streptophyta > Magnoliopsida > Santalales > Viscaceae > Viscum > Viscum album. The sequence goes on from OY728152.1 coordinate 1,890,371,041, forward strand.
TATAGTAAAAATTATATGATTTTAAATATTATTCAAGATATAACATTGTAATTTTCTTATTAAAAATTAAATTTTAAAACTATGAAACAAAATGATAAAAAATATTCCCAATATACATGGATCTATAATTAGATAGATAAATATAATTTTTTAATTTAATATATAATCTACTTATAAAAATAAATAAATAATTTAATCATGTAAAATATTAATTAATAATAGTTTAATTAATGTACACTATAATATGATATAAAAAATAACCTACTATACAAAAGTGACTTTATCGGTTTGTGGGTGTTTATCACAATGTATAAATATAATTTTATAGAGAGTGATCTATATTCTACAAAAATCCAATGAGTAATATTTTAACCATGGACAATTTTGTTTCAAACTTGAGAATATATATTCATCTTCCACCAACACTACTATAAATATAAATTGATATCATCTATATTGTGATCAATGTTTTAGGTACTAATATGAATGTATTATAATTATTATTGAAACTAATGGAATTTTAAATTATTGATTGAACAAATTTTTTAATAATGACGTACTAATTTTTTTTAAATTACCTAGAACATGTGTTTACAAAACATTTAATTATAAAGAAATGAAAAAAATTTCTTAAAATATATGATAAGTTATATTAAATCATCTTCACATGGTCGATGATAAATATCCTTTAACATTTATATTCCCTTTTTATAAATCATCATCTCTACTTGTGGTTGTTTCTTGTTATTCTGTAAATTGTTCCCTTTGAGAGAATTCTCAATTTTCCATATGTTCTTAATCTTCTAGATAACCTTTTCAGCTGATGTTGACATATCTAAATTTTATCTATTGTTGAATAGATATCCCAGTAAAGTTAATAGTGTTCAGAAAAACACTAAACTAACATATATGACTCCGTGATGTTACCAAAAAAAGACATTCATTTATAATGGAATAGAACATTGTGTATGTATACTGACAAGATAATATAAATTTTTATGCTATTCATTTGAGAATGAAATGATACGATGTTATTATTTCTCATTTTGATAAATCGAAATGAAATATAATCAGAAGAAAAAAATCACATTACTGTATTAAATAAAAATTTGATATAAAGATTTTCTATATAGGTCATATATGAATTAAATGAAATAAATGGGAAAAATGGTTTATTCCATGGTGGTAACAAATTAAATAATTATTATTATAAGAGAAACATTAATTAAATATTTAACCTTGTGAATGAAATGAATTATGTTGTTTTTAGATAGAAATTTGTTACAGAATGGGATAATTATGATCAGATAGTATTTACTACCTAGAATGTAGATAAAATGTCATGGTAGTATATAATTAATAGATATTCCATTATTATAATAGTTTTTTGTAACTAAAAAATCATCATTAGACAAAATTTAGTTGAAAAAACATAAACCTGATGGTTAAACATGCCATATAACATGACTTTTATCATTACTATATTTCAACAAGATCTAACCACTTTTATCCCAAAATAATATAGATTGATTGTGATTTGGGTCTCATGATTAACATAACATTTCCTTTACTAAAAAACATAAATGTATTCCATAAATTAATTATTTTTCTTGAAATTGTTTCTGTTTACACTCCAAGTGAAAATTGTAATTTATTAATTAAAAGATCCCTATAAATAGTAATTAAATAGTTAATATATATATTTTTACTAATGAATCACAATCACGGGTTCTAATCAACGAATTTATTAATCTATAATTGTACAAAATATTCTAGAGGTATATACATATATAGAAAATATAAAATATTTTATTGAGAAGAATAATTTAATTTCAATTAATAAATAATTGAATCCTTATAAAGAAAAATATTTTCATCAAGTTATTGGAAATATTCATTTTAATAAAAATAATTTTATAAAATATTCAAAAATATAATTCCCAACATTTAAAAATTTTCTTACATAAATTAAAAACACCACAAACAACAAACATTTACTTATTCAAATAATTTTGAAACATTTAAATAATTATTTTATATAAAATACATTTAAATAATAAAAATTTATGCAGTTTAAATTATAAATATTATCAAGATTTCCATGACAATGTTACACGATTCTTGGTAAACAGGTTAAACAGATTAGAGCAACGTTATAACTAAAAAATGATGGTAAAAGAGGTAATGGTTATCAATCAATTCAATATATATTTTATCAGTCATTTTCTATTTTTTCAAACATAATATATGTAATATTGTTAGAATAATTATAAATATAAAATATTTCACAAATTTCACTATTAAATTATGAATTTTGTGCCCAATTCCACTAGTATTAATTGTAATTTAATTATTATAGGATATTTAAAAAAATATTCTAAAAATCATACCTATAACAATTTTATAGGAATATTATTATCATATATATAAATTCATATTGGAAATTTATATTATTTATCTATGGGGAGTTTATCTTAATGCACATAAAATGAAAAATAATCACATAAATTAAAACCAAACATATTAAAATTTATTAATAATAATTTACGAAGAACTATTTTTCCTTGTTATATTTTTTGTTTGTAATTATTTTATTTTAATTTTTATTATTAATTTTAGAAAATACACAGAACAAAAAAAATTATTAAAACATCAAAAAAATTATGTGAAATATTTATTCCTTTATAGCACTTAATTTTTATAGAATTCTTAATCATGATTTTTAGTGGTTCTAGTAGCATAACTTATTTTTAACAAAATATTTGAAAAAAATGTTACAATAAAATAGTAAAAATAGATTAGGTTTATTGATTTTTACATTAATCTCTTTTTTCTATTGTTGATCTCAAAATAAAACTAAATATTTCAAAAAAAATAGTATTTTTTAATCCTTAGTTACATTTATCGAACTGATAGTCATATATGAAAATAAAATCTCACTAGAAATGAAATATAGAATATAAAAATGGTCTAATATAATTTAATACAACATGAATGGGGGGAAAATCAATAGTGGATATTTTCAAAACTCATTAATATAAACTAGTATTTCATGTTAGATACATATATCAACATTAAATATTTTTTAATCAATAATTGTAGATATGAATATTATTAGAGAAAACATACAAGAACAATCAACTATTTAAAAGTGTTATTTTATATATGATAGAATACATCATTATTATTACTTATGTAATATATATCTTATTTAATTCAAAAATATCAAAAATTTAGGAAGGAAAAAATAATATAATGTGAATAGTGTTTTCATTTTACTAATCTATTCAACTAATGATGATTTTAATTCTCAATTAAATGTTTTTAACAAACATTCCTTAGTGTCGAATAATGCACAGATGATGATGAAATCATCCTCAAGCGTCATTGGATATTTTTCTACAAAACGAATAAAATAATTCTTTTAATAAAAATTTTATATTTTTTTCCAAAACATATTACATTTAGCTCACATTATATCCAATCAAGGAATATTTATCAAAATAATCTAACTATGGGATCAATGGATTTTTTTTCTTTTTATAATTGTACATGTGTCTTCCTACAAGACATAAATTCTATAATAAAACATTCATTTTTTTATCCCTATGTATTACTTGTTTTTAATAATGTATATAGATTCCTTCTATATCACAATTTTTAACCATATGTGATATTTATTCTAAAAATTCCCTACACTTTTTATGAATCATAATTTTTTAATGATACATTTTTGAAATAAAAATTAAATTTTCATTACATATTATTATAGATTTCAACTCAATCATGTTTCTTATCTTTCACACTACATGTTATTACAATAACAATTCATGACTAATGAATATTTATTTAAGTCAGTATGATCCATTAACAATCAATTACACTATTTTATAATACTTTTAATTTATGGCATATTATCTCATTACACAATATAGTTTCCTTTTTATTTTGAAATAGAATAAAAATAAATACAATACCACTAAATTATAAATTTTAACATAATAAATATCCTATTTCCCCATGTTGTGTGAATTAGAATTTTTATTTTTTTTCCATATAACTGAGTAAAATTTGATATGTTTATTTATTCATATAGTTGCATCAAATTGAAAAAGATAAACAACATGAAAATAATTTTCCCATAAATAGTAAATAATTTCTAACGCATCTAATTTTAGAAAATATAAATACATAGTCATTTAATAAAAAATTTAATTTTTAATAAAATCTGAAAGTCAATTCTAATTAATTGTTTAATACTAAATAGATCACGATATTTTATTGATTAAAAATAAGAAAACAATATTAAAATACATAATTTAAACAAAATAATAAATAGTGTAATTTTTTAACTACTCCATCTTCTTTAATTATTTATAAATTCTTATATATATGAAATTATTTTCACTAACAATAAATATAATATTATTTATAAATTCTTTATTATTAAATAATTTTTCGTATCAAAAATTTATCATAAATGATTTTTCATATTATGAACTATTTTTTTGAACTAGGTTTTAGTGGAATAGAATTGACACCAGCCTAGAATTTCATGTTTTCTAGTCTTATAATTTTTTTATTTGACTATAAAACATATCTTTTTTTTTAAATACTGGTAACTATTTAATATTCATTAAGAGTTAATGAAATAAGACCAATATAGAATTATTAATATTTTTTATTGTCTGGGAAAAACAAATTTTTGTTATTATTTTCTAATCCAATGTTTTGTACCTTTAATTTCACCAATAAATATTTTATTAATGAAAAATCATTGTGACAATCATAGTAGGACTTGTGAAATAAACTTATTTTGTTATTTTATCAAATTTTGATTTTTTTGTTGTGGTGTGGGCCGAGACCATTTGAAAGTTTTTCATTTTGCTAATAAAGGAATATTTTAGCATTGACATCAGTCAATACTAGAGTAGGGCGGAGTCGAAGTGATGCAACCTTACCCATGTCACTATGTAGAATGCCCAATTTTCGAGTCAATTAAATAAAAATGAAATGGATAATTAAATAAGGACAATGTATAATAAGAGAAATACAATGAAATTTATAAAATTATTTTAATAAAAATAATGGTAATAATAAAAATAAAAATAATTATTATTATTATTATTTTAATTAATTTACTATCATGAATGTCATGAATATCATTATTATTCATAATGTTTCAATTTGATAATAATAAAATCATTATCCTGGTTAATATTTAAATTAAAAACATTATTTTTATTACCATTGCTATTATGGTTAAATTATTAATGTCATTAATATTATTATCATTCATGATTGTAATAATTAACCTGATATTAATATTAATATTATTAATATTATTAATATTATTATTTTCATTGATATATTTTTAAATTGGTTGAGAAAAATAATAAGAATATTATTTTTATTATTATTTAGGTTGTTTTTAATTGTTTAGGTATTAATTTCCTTTCTTTATTTCCTTGTTTCTCTCTTCCTTATCTACTCTTTGTGTCACACAAACCCTACCACCAGAAATCCTTTCTGTGCTACTCTCCCTATCAAAATCGGTTCTCCCTCACCAATCACCCGCTCTATTGACTCACACTGCCCCTCACCCAGATCAAACCGCCTAACACCATCCCTCTATGTTTTGTCACCCCAGCTATTCACATTGCACTGAACCCCACACTACGCAACACCTTTCCAGCAGCCCCCTCCTCGCATGACAGCCTCTCAAACCCCCTTTATGCTCCTAATCCCTTTCCACATTTCAAACCAAATAGTTAAACTTCATTCCACCTCCGTAGGGGTCTATATAATTGTTCATTTTTCTTGGTGTTTTATTCACGTTGTTTTTTACTAAACTCTTGATTTAGGGTCTCTTTTGAGTTTTTTGTGGTACAGTTTGTCAATGGTTGTTAGTTTCACAGTAATTTTTGTGTTTTTGTACACCGAGGTAGGTTGATCCATGAATAAAAATTATTTAATTAATTATTTTTCTTGTTTGAATAATTCTGTGTGATCTATGTATAATTGGTTTAGGGAAAATTTGGTTTTGAGAGAGTTCGGTATGTGTTTAATAGTTGTATCATGTTTACATAAAAGGTATATATTATTTATGTAAATACATTTTGAGTCATTATTTAGTGTTTTGTGAGTGGTACTATTAGTATTTTAATTTGTTCATGTGGTGTGAAATGTGTTATTCATGTTGCGTTGTGTGCATTTGGTCATAAAAGTAGAATTTTTGTGGGTTTTATGGATATGGCCACCTTAATTTTGGAGAAAATTGTTTTATAAACATTTATTTATGGTTTAATAATTTATATGAATGGTGTAAGTTTATTTTATAACTTTTTTAATGGTTTTATCGAACTTTTTATGTGGTATGGATCACATTTTAGATTAGTGTTGGGTTGTGGGTTATTTTGAAACCATATTTTGGTAGTGTAAATGGTGACATCAGTATGTGTAGTGTTTGTTTGGATGGATTGTGTGAATGTGTCATACCTCTTTATGTCGTTGGTGATTATTACACTATTTTTTTATTAATGTTGAATGTTTTGGTCATCGTTCGGTGTACTCGAGTCATTGACAACAAATACCTACATGTATATATATGTGTAAGCATATATATATATATATATCCTCCTTTCCTATATTCCCTCATGGAATGTGGAGTGTGTAATTGGGTTTAAGTATATATATATATATAAATATATATGAAAATGTATATGCTTGTTGGTGAAGTGGTCTCAGACCTCCATCGTCATGAGCTGTCTGTCTTGAGAAAGGATACATGTGCCCTATACATTAATTAGAATATCTGTAATTGTTTTTTATTAAAAATGTTTTTTATACTTCTTAATGAAATTAATATTTAATATATATATATATATATACATGTGTGTGTGTTTGTGTCTAAATAGTTTTGGTTTATCAAAATTGATTTGATTGATGTTTTGAATGTCAAGTTGGTATTTCCCAATATGTGTGGTCTTTCGGTCAGTTTTGTTTTGAATGTGAAATAGAATGTTTTTTTTTCAAAAGAAGATCAAAATTGAATGTTAATATGGGTTTTGGTAAGAACTAATAGTTAACCAATTGTTTTATTTTCTAAGAATAATTTCTTCATTTTAAAGTTTGTTATTGAGCTTGAATAAAATAGGTTTCACCATGGGTTTTTATATGACCTTTTAAAATGTTTGGAAACATAATATTTTTGGGTGATTCTGCTTCTAAAATTATAATTACTCCTTTTAAGTGATTAGTCTTGTTTGGATCTATATGAATGATTTAGGAAAAATAAAATTCCCACTTTAGGATGACCAACTTTCTATATAAAAATGAAGTGATTGGTAAATGTATAGATTCTTATATATTCATAGTGAATAGCCTTTTCTAATAATGTGAGTGTTTTTTTTAAATGGGTATTTTTAGAAGGGGGGAGGTCATTGGTGAAAATGGAAGATTTTTAGATAAATATGTGATGTGTGTGTTCCATTACTTGTTGATAAAACTCACCACAACATGAAATAGAACACATTGGAATGTTGGGTATCTAGGTGGGCAGACAACGACTAGTATTCTAGATGACACAGAAGTGGTTCATCCCAGTTTTTTCAAGCAGGATTGACGCTTGAAACAGTTACTAAACATAATTATGATTTGTTGGAGACAACTTGGTTAGGGAGTGTTCTGTACTAGTCAGTCATGCATGAGAAATTATTTCATTGTGGATGCTACTCCAAGTTTCAATAAGGAACCAGCAGTCTAGGGTCCCAACTAACACTAGCTTATTTGGGATTTCTTATGGTTATTGTGTTATGATTATCATTTTTGTTTTTTCACAGTTGTTGTCTCATTTATAAGAAACCACATTTGAATATAAATTTCATCCATTTATTTTGAAATTTTAATTCATGCATAGAGTCTATTTTAAAAATATAGTATAATAGAATCACTTTCCTCAAATATTTAAAACTTTTTATTTGATTTTAAAAACAATGAAAAAATTAAAATATTATGTCTTATTTTCAAGAAACTATAATTTGGATTATTTTTAAAGGTAAGTGCCCTGGAATTTTTTTTATTGGAATTCATACTGATCATCTTAGTGCTCAAACCTACTTTATTTTTCAATTTTATATTCATTTAGTTTGGATCACTCATGGAGTGAGTGTTTTTCCTGTTTTATGGTGACCTATGAGGTCACATGAGGAATGTTCAGCTTCTTTGTTTATTTTTACTTCAACTACTAGTGATGATTCTGTTTTTTTCATTTTATATTAAGTTATATGTATTTTTATGGTATAAATTATTCCCAACTATAACATTTTGATTAATTAAACTAGTTATAATCTTATGGGAATCAGGAATACACTTCGGGGCTTGTCATGGATCAGGTCGGGGCCCAGGTTAGATGTTGACACGGTCTGGTTTGTGACAAAATTTTATCATAGGGAAGTTCTCTATTTTGGGTCGTGTTTCTTAGGAAAGAGTCATGGTAGATAGGACCAAATAATTTCAAAACTTGATTTTCTTACAATGAGTAATTTTCCTGGCTAGCACACCTCATAGAGGGACTTGAGTTGTGAGGGAAAATATTTTCATGTGATTCTTTTTGTCCTAATAGTTCATTGTTATTTGGGAAATGAAAAGAGAGTGTAGTCAACGGTCACCAGGTGCTTGTTGGGCCGGGGAATCCATGTAGATTCATGGTAATTATCCTAGAACACTCGCTATGCTGGTGCTGAGATTGGCGTATGGAAACTAACCATATATATTTGTTTCTAATGGGTAGTAGTTTCTTGTTGAATCATCTTGTGACTTGTTTGGTTCTAAAAGTGTCTTTGAATACCCTTGTTAGAAAAGAGTGGGAATTTAATTTTAAAATAGAAAAAGTTTGACTATGTTCTTGGGTCTCATCATCACCATGTTTATGCCCCCCTAAAGAGTTAGTGCATGGTTGAAGTGTGTCTACGGGTGATTCACTATGAGAGGATCCTCTATTTGATCATTGTAAGAACTTTCATCTTCTTCAAAATTAGAATATGTATCCACCTTCCATTCACATTCTAGTATATCCTCTTACTGTGAGAGAGTGGATGTGAGAGAATTTATATGAAACATTAGTCTATTGGGTATCCTAGGTTATTGATTTTGTTTTAGACATCATTATGTCTATATGTCTTGTCTAGAATTTATTAGAAATTCCAATGGGTAAAAGTATAAGTAGTCTAGGTGGTCAGTATTTTTCAATATCTAATAATGGTATTTAGATCATACATTGGTTTTTTCTATATAAGGGTTTGTGGTAATCCACATGTGCTCTAAATAATTCAATGAGAGGATGTTATGGCCACATAAAATAATCTCACTCTATTAGGGACTCAATTCAGGGTTCCCGTCTTTATGGTGTCTACGTCAGTTAATAAGGTCATGTTTGGTGACGTCCGGAAACATGTGTTCTCTCAAAAGTGAGATGGAGGAATTTATTTAATCCTTCAATAATCCCTATTTTAACAAGATCATATCCTCCTCTTGGTTGGTTTTAATTTATTTGTTCAATTATGATTTATTTTCATCGATCTTTCCTTCTAATGTTTCACGGTGAAGTTGAAGCAGCGATTCTTGTGCATCATTTAAACCCTTGTTTTGGTTGATGTGTCATGCGGGAGTAGTTGGAGGTTGGGGTATATTTTTATTTTTGGTCTTCTATCAGTTGTGGTGTGGTTCCATGTGGCTCCAAAAGGAGAAAAACACTTAGATATTCATCAATGAATGAATACAAAGTAGGAGATGCATCTGAAATCAGGGCTCCAGCTATAGGCCTTAGAGTAAAGCTGGAAGATGGTCAGGAACCCCATGGGTGTATGGGACCTCGATATTATTTTTTTCATCTGTGTTGAAGGTGAAGGTAGTTTAAATCATTTCCTATAGTTGATCCATTCTGAATGACCATTTTGGGATTATCTGGTTTCTCATTACTATGAGGAAGCATGATCGTATCATTAACTTAAATTCTCAGTGGTTCTGAACCACCAGATTTATTCTCTATTAGTGGTCCTAACAAAGTCTTTTTGCATAAATAAGTCTAAATTTTTATTAGTGATCATCTAGGTATTTGAAGATATTGGTTTCTCTTTAGCTATGGTTTTGACACCACTGTGGTTAGGCCCTTCCTACACCGTTTATTGTGGTGGGGGTGTTTGGTATGTGATGGGAAGTCCCCATGTTTATGTGGTTCTGTTGGCTCTAAATGTGGTGAGACCCATTATGGGTATCTCTAAAATTCCCCTGGAATAAATTTATGCAATCATATTATTAATGGCGGGGAGTCCCTCTAGGCCTCCCTGTGTAATTTTTCTATTAGACTCGGGGGGTTGGTTGGTTCCAAATGGTGGGAAGTTTGTTCGTGCCTCCCCAAGTTGATCTTTTCGTACTAATTATATATATGGATTGGTGGTAGGTTCTGGTTGTGTTATTTGGGTTTGGTTTTGTTTACATGTTCATTTTGGAGAAAGGGTTTTGGTATCTGTTTATAGAGTATAAGGATTTTTTGGTGTGATACGCCAGATTATGTAGATGTGAAATCTATATTCATTGATCAATCAACTGGATATGTTTTAGCTTATGGTGGATGGCGTTACATGGAGGGGATTTCATTATCAGACTCTGGAATTTATTTTTCAGATATTTTCTCTTTGTGTTTAGTGTTATTGCTTCTCTTTTGGGTCATTTTCGGTTACCAAATTCAGTTTAGAGGGGGTACTAGTTCTATTTTCAATGTATCGTTATGTATTTTTTAGTGTTAATAGCATAATGTTATAGATAGCTTTCAAAATAATACATTTGAGTGAACTTTATTTTGTTATTTTGTCTGAATTTTAAATTTTTTATTGAGTTGTGGGCTGAGCCCGATTGAACTTTCTATGTTTTATTCATAAAAGTATATTATATCCTTTGAATCATCCAGACCATGGGCAGGGCATGGTTTAAGACATGTGGCTTCGCTCGGTTCAGTGTGTGGCATGCTCGATGTTTGAGTCAGATAAATAAAAATGAAATGAATAATAAAAAGGTTCAATGTAAAATGAGAGAAATACAACTAATATTAATATCTTATTTTAATAATAATAATGTTAATTATTATTATTAATGATGTTTTTGTTAATGTTTTAATTATGTTATTACAATTATTATCATTAATATAAATATAGTTGCTAATTTTTAAATTTATGATTATAAATATTATTATTATCTTTGTTAATATTTTATTTAAGAATATTATTATTATTATTAGCATTATTATTATGATTAAATTTTTAATTTCATTAATATCATTATAATATATGATTTTTATAATTAGTTAATTATTAATAATAATATTATTATTTTCAATGAATTCTTAACTAGTAATTTTTGTTATTATTATTATTATTAGGTTGGTTTATGTTTTTTAGGGTTTAATTTCCTTGTTCAATTTTTCCATGTTTCTCTCTTCCTTCACCACTCTTTGTATCACACAAACCCTAACCCCAAACCCCCTTGTGCACTATTATACCTATTGTGGCCATCACTCACTCTTCTTGAACCTTATCTAGTGACTTGTGTCACCCATCACCCTAACCCAACTACCTCGTACATCCCCTATGAGTCGTGCAACTCGTACTACCTACCTCTCACCAAATCCCTATAACATAAATCCTATCCAGTGGCCTCCTCCTTTCATAGCATCCCCCAATACCACCTTCCAGCTTCTCATCCTTCACTGTAAGTACAATCTAACCAAGTGACCATCATTAGTACTACATAGGATTTTTTTAGGATTAATTTTATTTGTGGTTCAATTCTCATAATTTTTTCTGAAATTATGATTTATGATCTATTATGAGATTTTTGTGGAGTGGTTGGCTTGCAGTTGGGAGTTTTTCATCAATTGTTTTTTGTGTTTTCAACACAGAGGTAGATTATTCTTTGTTCAATCATTATTTGATGAATTATTTTAAATTCATTATTAATCAGGTGTGTCCTATGATTAATTGGTTTGGGTAAAAAAATTCAAAAGATTTATATATATTCAATTGATATTTTTTATCATGTTTTAATAAAAGCAGTACTTTTTTTATGAAACCATTATTCATTCATATGTTAGTGTTGTCTAAATTGAGCGATTAGTTTATTAATCTGGTCATGAGGTGCGAATACTGTTTTTCATGCGGCGTTGTGTGCGTTTGGTTATGAAATTTGGATTTATGTGGGTTTTGTGGGAAAGGACACATGAATTTTTCTGAAAATTGTTTTATAAACTTCTATTTATTTTATATTAAATTATATGAATGATGAAAATGTATTTTAACTACGGTGTAATGGTTTTATCAAAAAAATTGTTTTAGAATTCACATTTTAGATTTGTGTTGGCGTGTGTGTGGCTTGAAACCATATTTTGGGTGTGTAAATGTTGAATTAGGAATTTGTAGTGATAATTTGGATGGATTGTGTGAATAACATATCGTTTGATGTCAATGGTAATTACTACACATTTTCTTGTTGTTGTAGCATGTTCTGATCATCACAGTGTGGACTCGAGTCATCAACATTAATGACATATATTTATATACATGGATAAGCATGTATATATATATATATATATATCTTCCTTGGCCATATCCCCTCATGGAATGAGGACTATTTACTTGGGTAAAATGATATATATATATATATATATATGAAATTTTATATAAGTGAAGGTGAAGCATTCGTGGGATTTTATCAACCTATATTGTGTGTCTTGAGGTAGCTTCCCTATGACGTGACCTTTAATTAGAAATTATAAAATTTCATAGTATTTAATTAAAAATGTGTTTTCATATTCTACAAGAAATTAATCATAATTATCTATATCTATATATATGTGGTTTTGGTTATTAAAAAGTTATTTCATTGATATTTTGAATATGAAGAAGTTATTTCAAATGATATGTGGTCTTTCTACCAGTTTAGTTGTCAATGTGTAATGACATGTTTTTTCAATGAATTTCAAAATTAATTTCAAAAATTGGATTTTCTATCAACTCATGGACTAAAGGTAGTTTCATTTTCATAACTTAATTACACCATTTATAAGTGTTATTTTGAGATTTCATTAAATACGTATCACTTTGGTTGTTTAGTTATTCTTTCAAAATATTTTGGAAATGTAAAAAATTAGGGTGATTATGTTTCTAAAAAGAAAAGTAAACATTGTATGTGATTAATACCATTTGGAACAATATGAACGATTTATGAGAAAGGAAAACCCATTTAAAAGATTTCCCTCGTGATTTAGAAAAATGATATGTATGTTTAATGTACAAATTGATATATGTCCCTAGTGATGAGACTTGTTCAATATTGTGTATTTATTTTAAGAAAATGTGAACTTCGTTAGGGGGTGGTTGGTGGTGAAAACATGAATGTTATTAGGTAATGAATGTGATGTGTTTTTCTTTGATTGTTGATAAAACTCACCCCCACATCAAATTAAGCACATGGGAATCATAGGTAACTAGGTGGGCGAGCTAGGACTAGTACTCTAGATGACAAAGAAGTTGTTCTTCCCAGTTTCCTCTAGAATGATTGACACTTGAAACACTAACTAATCATAATGATGATTGATTATAAACCACTAGTTTATCTGTGTGTTTCATACTAGTGGCTTGTTCATGATAACATAGTCTTTTATGGTTGTTATGCCACATTTCATATTGTTTTGAAGAATCTATGTCCCGAACTAACACTTGATGATTTGGGATTTCCCACGTCTCTTGTGATCTTATTAAAATTTTAGTTGTTTCAATATTGTTGTCTCATTTGTGAAAATCTACATTTCTATCTAAACTGCATCTTTTTATTTAGAAATGTTAATGCATGATTTTAGCCTATTTTGAAAATACAGTAGACCAGAAAAGATTTGCTTAAAATTTTAAACTTCTGATATGCATTTGAAACAAATTAAAAACATTACATTATTATGTCTTATTTTTGAACAAGCATTATTGGGTTAATTCTTAAAGGTAAAGGAATCTGATGTTTTTTATCCTTGGAAATACTACTAATCATCTCAATGCTCATGCCTACTTTATTTTTCAGTTTTTGTTTCTTGTAGATTGGATCGCACTTGGTGAGATTGCAGTTTTTCTGTTTCATGGTGACCCGAGAGGTCACTTGAGGTATGTTCTGCTACTTAGTTTTTTTATTTCCATTTATAGTGTTGTTTCTGGTTTATTTAGTTTAGATATAGTTATGTTACATTTTTTTATGGGAAAAACCTTTCCCAAAAATCTAATTTTGAATTTCAATAGTATTTTCCAGCAAGTGGGGATCTGGAACGCCCTTCATGCCTTGCCACAAATCGGGATGGGTGATTGTTTAGATTAAGACCTGACATGGTTCCGAAAAGTGACAATTCATATAATGAAAAATATTGTATCAAAGAGTTAATAATAATTGTTTCCAATTAAAAATATTAAATAAAAAATTTTATTTATTAATATATTATATGTTTTGTGTTGTTATATATCATACCCTTATACTTAATCCTAATATATTTTTCATCTAAATAACTATTTATTTCCTTGTTTTATTGGGAATGATAATTCTCGTTGTTTTTTAATTGATTAGATGTATACTCCATTATCCTAATGTTAGTTGAAAAAATTACATATATTCCTTTCAAATAAAGTGTTATTAAATATTCTATATTATATTCTATATAACACAAAAAATTAAAACATCCTTAAATGTCACATGTATCAATTATTTTTAACTCTTAAATGATCCTATTCTATGTACTCTTATGTATTAAATAACTATTTAGATCTATTTAGTACAGAATAATAAACAACAAAACATATATTTTAAACTATTATATTTATTGTATCTAGAAAAACTCTAATGTTTCATTATTAGGAAACAATTATTTATTGAATTAATTTTACTTCGTAAGGGAAAATAATCTAAAACACTAATTTCCTTATATTTATTCCCATATAAATATTAGCATAGATGGAAAATATATATTTTATCAAAAAAATTTATATTGATACCTATTTTTATATTACTTACAAAAATACAAGTTTCATAAAATCCATTCGATATGTTATTCCATATAGTGGGTATTTTATTCCAGTCCTCTATTATTTTATGACACTCATAATATATTATGTCATTAATCAATTTGATTTGTGTATTTTCTCATAATATTTGTCGCATCAATTATTATCACTCATTAAATAACATTTTTTTCTTCATAAAAGTTCGGTTTCATGGTAAAACAACCAAGGCACATTTTTGATATAAAATGAAATATGGGTTACTAATGTCTGAATGAAGTGATTCATTAACATTATTTTTTCATGAAGGGGAATCAAATAAATATCGTGGTCTTTCGACCAGTAAACATCATAACTAACCCCCAGAATAGAAATCCCATCCACATTCGTGTTCACATCACAAAATTTATGTGTAATTATATGTTTGATCTCCATGAGTGAGTAAAGGCCATTGGTCTATCATGTTCTGAGAGGACATAAAAGTTTCACCACACCATTCCATAATTCTTCCACGATGGTGGTTTAATCAATTCCAATCCAAATATTTTTCTATCATTTTTACTTTAGAATGGTTATTGCATGAACAGAAGTTAATATTTCTTCCCCCAAAGATGAGGTGAAGCCATAAGAACCATAGAAGCAACAAATTAGGTGACCAAGGTTGAACTTATACACTACTCCACATCCCTAGGGACCTGAGTTAACTATAGAGGCTCTGTTATCATTAACTTTAACCCACCCCAGGAGCATAAATTTCCAAAAGGCATCAAAAGTGAGATGGGGATGACTTTTAATCCCTTAAAAAATGAGTAACCACATGATACTGAAATTAGAAAAAAAAATTATTCCAGTGCACCTACTGAATTATGGAATCTTCACTTATGGCATCAGTTATCTTCACCCATCCGACATGACAACTGAATCAGATACTATGATGAAAATAAGCTTTTTCTATCATACATGATCACATGATGAAGATCAGAAACCACATCTAATAGAGGTGATTGATCTTTTGAGAGGCATCATAAGCAGTATAACAGTGAATTTGAAAACACATTGTGTCCAAAAGAACCCAACTTTAATCAAATATATCAAGAACATATTTTTAATGGGAAGAAATAGTTGAATAAAAAAAGTGAAAAGTTTAATTTCTACTATGATAATATAGAAGTAATTTAGATAAACGTTGGACACCAAATGATTGGTAATAAGTGTAACATCCCGGCCTGGCTCACCATCAAACCGGGGGCCGGACCGGTCACCACAAGGCCTCAAACACGTCCCCCCCCGTATGCCAGACGCTGCCGACTAGCAGCGATGGACTCCAGAGGTGATAGTGGGGGGACTATACCCTCTTATCAGAGTTGCACAATGGTATTATCAGAGTAAAACACAAAATTAGTGGAAGCAGTAATAGATAAACAATGAACAATCATTATTTGAAGAAAAATAGTGATCATTTTTATAAAAGGTGGCCGAAGCCAGTTTACGTGATACAGGGATGATGAATGATACAATTTGAAAACACGAAACAATACAACAAGCTTTCAATACAATGTAAAAGTAAAAATAAAATACAGCAAGGCCTGATGGGCATTCTCCTGATCATCTTGAGCATCCACTCGTTCCCTTGCTCCTATCTCTAGGTAAAATCAACACAACAAACAACCTAGGTCTTGCAAACAGGAAAGGTCTACTCGGGTACCCTAGTGCTATGGCAGGCCAAGTAGGGTGTGAGATATAAATCTCATTAGGCCGAAACCACTGGTGTCTATCCCAAACCAGATAGTGTAATATTAATTAAATCTGGAAGTAGTTATAGTAATATTCAATAACAAAACAATATAGAATAACAACACCCATCCAGGTTCCCTAAGGACACCCAACATTTATACTAGCTTCGGCTCGTTGCAGGTAACGTAGACCAATCATACCATTACAATTACATATGTAAATATTTATAGAAGATGGAATATGGTAAGCATGCCTCCCACCCTTCAGCTGAAGATAGAGGGAACGAGGTATTAATGCCTCTTGTACCTATAGGTCAACTGGCAAGGGGTATGAATGCCTCCCTTCCATCATTAGTGATTAGTGGGAACGAGGTAAGAATGCCTCTCGTCCCTATCGGGCAACTGGAAAGGGGTATGAATTCCTCCCTTCCATAAACATATAGAAAATAGCGGCCCCAAGGTAAGAATGCCTCTCATCCCTATAAGTCAACTGGAAAGGGGTATAAATTTCTCCCTTCTATACACGTATAGAGAATAGCATCTGGTGTGGGGTAGACATTCCTCCCACCCATACTCAAGTAATCTGGAATGGTGTATGCATGCCTCCCATCCATAACCGTTCAAAGTAGATGGAATGGGGTATGAATGCCTCCCATCCTTAAACACACACATTCGTATCAGTGTTATATTACAATGCATAAGGCAGCACCTCTTATGCATTTCATGCAGACTTTCCACATTCACAAACACCCATAATCCATTATGGTACTCATTCACATTCATAAAAATAAACACTATGGTCATGCTCTAACCCTTTCTAGTGTGCTATTCAGTTAAACCATCATTCATACTTATCAAAAAACACATAAGGCATTACCTCTCATGTGCTCCAATAACCATCTCAAATTCACAAACTTACCCATTAAATGATGTCATTCAACACACCTTCCCTATTCAAGGTCATTTTTTCCAACTTCCCTAAACATGGAAAATTGGGAAAGGGTTCCCCATGAGGGTAATTCCATCTAATTTCCAAAACCATGAAGGACGATTAATAATTCAAGTGTCATAGTTATTGCACCTAGTTTCCACCATCTCATTTGATCCATTATAAAAAATTTCATTTGGCCCCCTTAGCTCAATGGAAATTATAGTCCAAGGATTCAAGTGCAAAGTGAGGAATTATGGAAACATAGAATTTGCACACTTGGGAAAATTAAACAAAGAAGAAACAACAGCCAGACATACAATTCAGTAATTATCACATAGGCAAGGCAATGCGGAAAAGCATAAATGTCTACTTCTTTCTTTTTATCTTGAAGATAGCGCACCTCTGATCGAGGGGTTTTGTTATTAAATCGTTAGTTTAGTGACCAAAGACCTCTTTTATCTTGTTCTTGCAATTCACACAGTTTTCACAAAATCATTTACTCAAGACTAACTTGCATAATTAATGTATTAAGGCAATGAATAAATTAACTCATTTAAACATCACTTTAAATAAAAAGGTAGGAGAGGGACCCTACCTCAAAGTGGATCCATCTGTCCACTCTGGCTCTTGATTCTTTCTAACAAAAGATTCCATTGCTGCTCCCCCAAGAGGTATATGTGATTTCACATATGTGTAAGGACACCTAGCTTCTATTCTCATGATTCGTATGGCCATGAGCGTCCACAAGAGGATCCATACACATATGCTTATATGTATAATCCTGTCTCTGCTCACATACGCATGCACTTTTATATATGAAATTTGTAAAACTAGACCCGTATGTGTATATTCTCTGCCATGCAAGAATATTCGCATATCGGGGGAACCCACTTACATATAAATACATACCTATACATACGTAGGTGAGTCGCCTAGACCTTGGCAGCCTGAAACCACACCAAAACATCCATTTCATTGCATGATTAATCCAATGAACCATTAAATGCTTAAAGACACTAATTTGGGATATGCGAAACCAACAAGTAGAATAAACCCTTACCGCAAACCCATGTCGACAGACCAAAACGTGGAGAATCGCTTTGCCTTCAGCGGTGATCGCCACAATACACCCAATAACCACACGATAATCCTTCCGCACGAACATGGAACAAAGAAAAACCAAAATTTAGATCACACTAAACCCTAGGGCATTCATCCGAATCTCACCGGGTGACAAAAACGTCAAAAAAATGGCTTGTAAAGAGGAGGAGAGGGAGGAGAAGGACCTACCATGGAGATTCTGAATAATAATGCTCCAGAAATCGGGAGAAAACAGAGGATGAGAGGGAGGACGTGGGCTTCATGCGTCGCGGTGTGGGAGTCTTCCCTGGGCTGGTGCCGCGCATCTGACGAGAGTAGAGAGGAGATGTGTTCAGTAATTTAGGTTTTAATTCTTATAATTTAATTTTAAATAACTTAAATACCCTAAACATGGCATGGTGCACGGTTTATCCCACACGGTTTTCCAAAACATGTGGAAACCATGCGGCACCCCACTGGACACCCAGGGAACCACACACCGGCTGGCCGCATTGTTTGTGGAAATTGTGCCTAGGTCGTGTGGACTCCCCTGTCTCCCTGATTTAAGCCGCATGGTTTGGGCCGCACGGTTTGGGAAACAGTGCGCCAACCATGTGCCTTCTGCTATTCTTTTAGAAACCAGCCTCCTTCAGGTACGACGCACCTGAAAAACCTCAAGCCACCCGAGACACGTAACGGGCATTCTCCCATGTCCAAAATCACTACAATGAAGGGTTAAAATATTTGGAATCACATTCTAAAGCCCGATTCTAAAAACGACAGGTTTAGTAATTGAAAAAGTTTAATTTCTCCCACTTTTTAACCCGGTTCAAAATGCGGGTCATTAAAACCATCCCACCTTAGATCTTCTCATCCCCAAGATGCCCTCAGGAACAACACACACTTCATTCGACCTACAAGGGTCATGAAGCTTCGTTCAACGATCACGTCACATTTTCAAACTTTCAATGCTCCACGATCATCCACTTAATCACATGACACTCAAGTCGCCAACACCCTAGCCAACACTCGTTTTCCCACCGAACCAACATGTAAGCTCTTACCCATGCCCATTCCACAAGAGACACGATCATATCACCATCTCGCCAAGAAACCAAACAAAGGTTATTCCCCCCTTATACTTTTCATGTTAAATAGCCAAGATTCAAACCATAGCTCCACATCCTTTTGAACTATATCTCAAAATCACCCTCTAAGCGTCCCAACGACGCACCTAGTGCGATTTTGAAATGATCAAATGGTTGATTTCCCCATCAACCTCTAAACCTAAGTTAAAAAGAGTCAATCCACTCCAGATGAATATTCAAGATGATTACCTGCATAAGCAGCCGATGCTTTACAAGCTGAACAACGATGCCTTCTCCCAAGCCATCCCGCATTCACCATGAGTGCATTCACCGAAAAGCTCATACTTGACTCTCAGGAATGTCTCAAAGATCAAACCACAAACGAAACCACGCATGCAGTGTGCAACACTAAAAGAAAAAAACCAACCAAGCTCAACATCTTTTTCAAACATTAGTTCTTATAAGACTGACACTCTCTTAGCGCATCCACTACGAAAGAATGATAAAGGACAAGATCTTCACGTATCGGAGTACACTAAGACAATTGAAAATGGATTCTTATTATTTATACCCAAAAACTGGAAATGAAATCAGTCGAACCACCAATGGTCGACTCTAAAGATGAAACCCGACTTCACTTGCTGACACATCAAGATTTCCACACTGATCACAATGCCTTTTTCCTACACTAGGCATTTCGTGATCATTCACGATTTACTACTGAATTCCTCCTCAGCCAATAGTGTTTCCAAAAAGGGGTTCCATACACCGCAAACTAGACCAATGATGTGCTGTCGAGAAACTATCAACACATAATGACAACTGAAAGCCTCATTGGCAATCAAACAAACCCGAACATTTTCCACGATGGTCCTTCATGGCATGTTCCTTTTACCTAGAAGGACACAGTTTACTCAACTTACATGACGCTTTCCACCTTAGAAGGTCAGCGTCATTGAAAGTAGAAATACAAGCTGCTCATAAGAAAACTTGTTCATAATTAACTGAATGGACGTGTGTCGCACCTCCGAGCCATGATCACCATGTCAAACATACAAGGAAACCAAAGCAACAAGACTGGCGTGTCAACCACCCAAGTCTTCCAAAAATAATCCTGAGCTTTGGGAGAACTAATTCTCAAACTCTAAGGTCACTCTACCACGGAGATGACCTGAGACCATGCACAACAGTGCAAGAGATAAATCAATACTTCGTATTGCCACATACGACAATTAGACTGGATGATGACCTGTCACGTCATCCATTACTATGCAAAAAGAAAGGATCAAACGACCAACAAGGCGACCGAACATGCCCAAGGCATGTCCAACCAACCGATACAGAGTATTACCCGATGCTAAAACCCTTAACAAGATCAAATGAAGCATGACCAGCCGTCCAAAAAGGGTTTCATTATAACTAGAAGTCCTACATGGGACAATGGTACCCGAACAGTACCAAACCTCATAATGTTCACCGAACAAGCCAAACACATAATCTCTATGGGCGATACCTACCACAGGCTATCCCCTCACGAAATACAAGCATCATCACGATATCTTGGTCATGCCCAACAAAAGTCATCAGGATCAAAGCCTTACATTTAACATCATTTCTAGAAGAAAACAGCCTACAGAAAATGTGTAAGGTTCTGTTCCAAGGCACTCAATAGAAAGATTTATCCTACCCACACACGGGGTCTCAACAGAAGACACCACTATAGGTTCTTCTTCCCATTCCCATTATATTTATTCACATTTATCATTAAATATTTTTAAAAATATTAAATTCAACAGATCAACTACCCCTTTTCCAATAGAAAAATCACTAGGCACTTGTTCATTTTATCACACATATCAAAGAAAATAAGGCAAGTTTCAACAAACTCCCTTTTAAAAACTAGGCGACCGACGAGGGTCCCAACAAGCCAATTCGCATCAGATCAAAACAAAATAACCTTTATACACATTAGCATTTAGAAAAGAACGTTTTCATTTTATTCATTATGGGTTTCCAGTTCCCAACTCATGAAGCACCCATACACTCCATGGGTTGAAATTTGGCATCCACTAGATGAAACAAAGTACATTCCAAAAATAATCTTGCTCAAAGAAATCATCCAGTCATACGGATCTCCACCTACCAATCTATAAAACTCCCATACACATTAAAGTGTGGAATTTCGCTCCCTTTAATCAAATCCAAACTCATTTTACAATTGGACTTTAGTATCCCTTTTTCAGAAATCTGATTACACAGGTTACCCTTTCTCATCTATAAGGCTCCCATACACCTTACAACTGAAAATTGGCTCCTGTCATAACCGCAATCACTTAATTTTTCAAAAGAAACCAATTTCATTTTTTTGATAAAAAGCAACATGTTATCATAAGAAGTAACACAAAACATTCTATATCACAAAAGCATAGAATAACTACAATAGTACCTATCACAACAAAAGGCCTTACTAATGCATCCTAGATGGAATGACATGTGATTTCTGACAATGTGCCTATATGATGCATGAGATGGAATAACCTCGTGTCATCGTGTTGTAAAATAAATATAACCCAAAATTGCATCAACAGTATCGATAGAAAACATGTGTGCCACCCAACAGTGAAATAAACGAAACCGTAATAATAAAAAACATTAAAATAATAATTGCATTCAAGGCTATTTGGAATTTCCATGTTCACGAGGTGGCCAATCCTGTACACAGCTCATTACCAAATTCTTATTCCACCCTATACCTATCTCATGTCGCCAAACAGTAACACAAATCAGAAGAGAAAACTCCTTTGTTACCAATTTGTAACGTCTCAGCCCGCCTCACCATTGAACTGGTGGCCGGATCGGTCGCCACAAGGCCTCAAGCGCGTCTCCTCATACACCAGAGTTTTTCAAAAAGTAGTGAGGGTCTTGGAAGGTGATAGTGTCCAAGTCTAGTTTACAAGATACAAGGATGATGAATGATACATTGTGAAAACAAGAAACAATATAGCATGCTTTCAATACAATGCAAAAGAGTAATGAAAAGACAGCAAGGCCCGAAGGGAGTTCTCTTGAGCATACCGAGCTCCCGCTTGATTCATTGCTCATATCCCATGGTACAAGAAACACATCAACCAGCCTTGGTCCTACAAACAAGAAAGGTCTACTAGGGTACCCTAGTGAAATGGCGGCTCATGTAGGGTGTGAGATATAAATCTCAGTAGGTCGGTGCCACCGGTGTCTAACCCAAACCAGACAATGTAATAATAATTAAATCATGAATTAGGTAAAATAGGATTCAATAACATAGAAATATAGAATAACAACACCCTTCCAGGTTCACTAAGGACACCCGACGGCTATAGCAACTTTGGCTCATTACCGGTAAAGTAACCAGATCATACCACTACAGTACAAATGTAAATATTTATAGAAGATGGTGTGGGGTTAGCATGCCTCCCACCCATCAACTGATGATAGAGTGCACGAGGTATGAATGCATCACATCCCTATATGTAAACTAGAGAGGGTTATGAATGCCTCCCTTCCATCATTCGTGATTAGTGGGTACTAGGTAAGAATGCCTCTTGTCCCTCTCGGTCAACTGACAGGGGGTATGAATTCCACTCTTCCATAAACGTATAGAGAGTAGCAGGCCCAAGGTAAGAATGCCTCTCATCCCTATATGTCAACTGGAAAGGGGTATAAATGCCTCCCATCCATACACATATAGAGAATAGAATCTGGCATAGGGTAGACATTCCTTCCACCCATACTCAAGTAAGCTGGCATGGGGTATTCTTGCCTCCCATCCATAACCGTTAAAAGTAGATGGCATGGGGTATGAATGCCTCCCATCCATAACCACACACCTTCTTATCAGCATTATATTACAATGAATAAGTCAACACCTCTTATGAATTTTAAGAAGACATTCCACATTCACAAACACCCATAATCAATTATGGTACTCGTTCACAATCAAAACAATAAACACTAGGGTCATGCTCTAACCCTCTCTAGTGTGTTATTTAGTTAAACCATCATTCATAATTTTTAAACAACACATAAGGCATTACCTCTCATGCACTCCAATTAGCCATATCAAATTCACAAGCCAACCCATAAAACTATGTTATTCAACACACTTTCCCTATTCATGGTCATTTTGTGAAATTTGCCTAAAATTTGAAAATTGGGCAATGGTTCCCCTTTAGGTCTGTTCCATCTAGTTGCATAAACCTGGAAGGATGATTAATAATTAAAGTGTCATATTCATTGAATCTAGATGCCACCATCTCATTTAATACAATCTAAACAAATTCCATTAACCCCCTTATCTCATGGGCAATTACAGTCCAAGGGTTCAAGTGCAAAGTGAGGCATTATGGCAACATAGTATTTTCCCAATTTGGAAAATTCAACAAAGAAGAAACTACAAACAAACATACCATTCAGTTATTATCACATAGGAAAGGCAAAGCAGGCAAGCATAAATGTCTACTTCCTACTTTTTATTTTGAAGATAGTGCACCTCTAATCGAGGGGTTTTATTATTAAATTGATAATTTATTGACAAAAACCCTCTATTATATTTTTCTTGCAATTTACACGGTTTTCACAGAAGCATTTACTCAAGACTGACTTCCAGAATTGAAGTACTAAGACAGTTTATAAATTAACTCAATTAAAAATCACATTAAATAAAAAGGCATGACAGTGACCCTACCTCAAAGTGGATCCATCCGTCCACTTCACCTCTTGACGCTTTCTAACTAAAGTTGTCGTTGCTGCTCCCCCACGATTCATTTGTAATTTCACATACGTATAAAGAAACCAAGCCTCTATAAACACACCCCGCATGTCTATGAGCATCCACAAGAGGATCCATACACATATTATTATACACATAAGCCTGTCTACGCTCACCTTTGTTGGCACATTTATATATGCAATGGAAAAAACTAGCCCCATATGTGAATATTCGCATCTAGGAATGAATATAGACATATCAGGGGAACCCACATACATATAAATACGTACATATGCCTACGCAGGCGAGTCACCTTGAATTTAGCGACCTGAAACCATGAAAAAACATTCAACGCATTACATGATTAATCCAACGAACCTTAAAATGCTTAAAGATATTAATATGGGATATGGAAAAACAACTAGAAGAATAATCCCCTACGGCGAACCCAAGCTGGCAGACCGAAACGTAATGAATCGCTTTGCCTTCGGCGGTGATCACTAGAATACACCCAAACATGACCTGATAAGCCTTCCACACAAATCTGTAACAATGATAAACCAAAATTCCGTTCACCCAAAACCCTAGGGAATTTGGACAGATCTCATCGGGCGACGAATACACCGAAAAATTACTCGGAACAAGGAAGAGAGGGAGGAGAAGTAACTACCAGGGATATTCAGAAGAATAGGACTCTAGAAATAGAGAGAAAATGGAGGAATAGAGGGAGGTCTTGGGCTTCTTGCATCACGACGAGGTAGATCCCTCCCTGGGATAGTGTCGTTCATCTACCGAGAGAAGAGAGGAGAGGTGTTTAGTTATTTAGGTTTTAATTATTTTAATTTCATTTTAAATATCTTCAAAACCCTAAACTGGGCACGGATCACAGTTTATCCTGCACGGTTTTCCAAACCGTGCATGAATCGTGTGGCACCGCAATAGACACCTCGGGAAACATGCATAGGATGTCCGCATGGTTTGGGGAAACTGTGCACAGACCGTGCAGACTCCCCTATCTCCCTGATTTAAGACGCACGTTGTGGGCCTCATGGTTTCGGAAACCGTGCACCAAATGTGTGCCTTCTGTTATTATTTTAAAATTCCAGCCTCCTTCAGGTACGACGCACATGAAACACCACTAGCCACCTGAGACACTTAACATGTATTCACCCTTGTCCAAAAACACTAAAACGAAGGGTTAAAGCCTTCATAATCTCATTCTGATGCCTAGTTCTAAAAAAGATCGCTTCTCTAGTTGATAATGTTAAATTTCCACAACTTTTTATCCTAGTTCGAAACAATGGACATTACAACATGTTTCAGTGGGGAGCTAGTTCTAAAAAACACTCCAAACAAGAGTGAATCATGAAGGTTTAGTCTAATTATTATAAAAAAATAACAAATAAAAATCATTATATGTATTTTTAATATAGTTGTCATTAAAACATTTGATGTGAATAATGCCATTTTGAGTAGGTTACCAAATTAAAAAATAATCGGTATTAGAGAAGTGATAAATATAAATGACATTATTATAATTATCATGATTATCAAAACTGGGAGAATTCATGAAATCATTAATAGAATCATTTGTGTGATCGGGAAAACGAATGGGATCAATAATTTGAATAAGAGGAACACCATAACAGTTATTAAAAAAATTCATAGTATATTCTTTTGAAACAATCAATATATTTTTGACTGCGTACATAATATTCCACTTTTAGTTGAAGGGAATATATAAATATTATAATTAAATTCATACCATTACGACCTTGCTGTTAGAATTACGGGAATGAATAATGTTAAATGATATATGAAAATATGGTTTACACATGTATATATATAATTAATTCTTTTATGAAAAATTAATTATAGATGAATGTAAAACCATTTTTTAAAATAAAATAAAATGTGTTTTTGAAAAACAATTTAATAATGAAGAAATGTGTTTTATACAAATAAATAAGAAAATCACCCTTTTTGAATTATATATATTATATATATATATATAATATTCAATGTAATGTTTAAAATTCATCTCGTATGTCTTACAGACATGATATGATAATTAATTCAATTTTACACAAAAAATAAGAGTTTTCCAAAAATGTTTGTTTATCCTCGTGTTGATGGCACACATGATTTAAATATAATTTTTAATTATTTTATAAATTACATTTGTCTAAATAAACTTATTCTATGAAATTTTAGCTTCAAAATTTACTTTGGTTGGGATTTTGGTATTTCTCTGATAAGATTTAGGTTTTGATAAATAATGAAAAATATTGTATTTTAATTGAAAAAAAAATTAATTAATTTTTTATAGTGTTAAATTATTATTATTATTTTTAAAATTTATTTCTATATCATGTTTTTAAAATTTAATATAATTTTGGTAATTTTAATCAATTTCACGTTGAATGTGGATATAATCTCTATTTCAATTTTTTTTTCAATTTTACATTAATACTAGCTTTCTAATTCCATCAATGATATTAATTTTTAATTAATTTCTTCAATTTATGTGTTTTAAAATTTGTAAAATTGATTCAATATTTTGAATCATAATTTCCAAATTTATTAAATATTATCCCTTTTATTTTTTGACATTATGAATAACAACTTTAGTATTTTTGGTTAACACAATTAAAGGTAAGTGAGGTAATTAATCGTAAAAATAAAATTAAAAATATTTTAAAATTACCCTAAAACAAGTCCTAATAACATTTTATGAGTTTTTTCAACCAGAATCATTAATGGGTTGTTTTAATTACATTTGGAATCCATTTTTCATAGAGTGTGACATTAATAATATTATATTCAATGAAAAGTCAATTTCTCCACTCTTTCCTTTTTAACAAGTAAAATATTTTTAATATGGGGTTATATAAGTGGTGTGTTAGACCATAAATATTATTTTAAAAGATATAATATTTATCATTATCATTATTATAATATTTTATTTTTAAATTTTAGTGATGAAATAATTAACATAAAGGAATATGAAATGGTGATGTTGTAATTGATTAATTACAGTTTATATCAAATAAATGATATTTAAATTATTAATATAAATATAATTTTAGATATCTAATTTTATAAAATAATTTTAAAGATTAAATTGACATGTTATTAGTGTTTTTGATTTATTTTTTTGAATCAATATTTCATTTATGTAATTTTAAAAAAGTCATGTATTAAATGCTGTAACTATTGACATTATTGATATATTAAAATATATAATATTTTATTAAATGAAAAAAACAAAACAAATTATATAATAAAGAAAAAATATTAATATAATTCATAAATTATAATTAATTACTCATTTATTAGTCTTTTGGGATTTTATCATCCCTATATTAACCATCCAACTATATATTACATGATATCATGGTAATAATTAAAGAGGTTAAATTATGGTTAAACCAAAAATATATGTTTTAAAAAAATCATAACTTGATTTATTTTCATTAGATGAATTTATTTCTACCTAATATCATCCTATATTCAAAATAAACACATTTATTCGATTGGGTTTATGAAATAAATTTATTTTTATTTTATATTTTCATGACATCTGATAGTGCCTCTACCCTCTACTATATAAGGGAATCCATAAATCTCTTTTAAATACACATAATACCATTTTTAGTTGGAAAAATATCTTCAAAATCACGTACTAGAATGATATGACAACTTATAGATGAGTTTGTTAAGGAATAAAACTTACCATAGAGGTTTTTCAAGGAGTTAATCAAAAGGCATCGGATTAAAGAGTGATATCATTTTTAATGAAGGGTTTATATTTTACGTATTCTTCAAATTAATTATAATATTCTTCCACAATACATAAATAAAAAATACAATATCCAAAATATATTTAATGTTATTATTTTATGATATTCCCATAAATACCATATCATTACCATTAAAGTGAAAAGGAATTAATCGTTTCGGCAGACAACGGACTACCACCTCACAAACTGATATAATTAATTTTCCATCACCTTATATCATGAGTTCTTATAATGATAAAATTAATGTTTATATATAATATTGAAGAAATACTTTTCATTTTGAAATAATAATATGTCATTTATGATCATACATCTTCATACACATAAAAAATGGAAATTTCATTTGTGCGTACGTGTGAACTATCATCACCCTGAAGCGATGTGGTTCATTTTTGAACACCAAATCACATAGATGATAATTATAATTATATTTAAATTATTAATGTGATATTAATGATGTTACTATTATTATTTAGAAATAAAATAATGATTACCTTTCTCCCATTATGATATTTGAAAAATGGAAATGTTACTTAGGAATACATACAACCTACTGTGTCCATGATTATAACATAGTTTGTTTATCATAACTAGTCATAAATAGTTTTATTTAAAAATATAATTAATGTATCAAAATAATAATATTTTTATGTATATTATTCCTTGGATTATTTAATGATGAAAAATGTTTAGTATAGTATCAACTTTGTGTTTTCACTTAAGGTATATATTTCATCCAAAAAAGTACAAATAAATTATCACAATGAACATAAGTATGGTATATTTGAATTTAATAATTATGATAAATCATATATTCTATTATCCCTATGTTGACAATATTATACATTTTCGAAACATGATTGTATCATTTTTTAGTTTTCATTACAAATAATAAAATAAAGGACATACTCAAACCCTAATAGAAACCAAATTCCATTAAATAAAAACATGGATTAGTACGGATGAGATGGAATCATATGATAAAATTATACCCACCGTTAGGGTCATTTTATTGTCCTTGTCATATTATTTTTAATAAATATCTATATAACTTATCCTTTTCCATTGTTACAAAAATTATAGTTGTTATTATTCACATTCCATCAAAATACAAGGGTCATATATATAAAAATAGTCCTCAATTATTCAAAATATGTAATTCAATGTTAACATTTTTTAATTAACTATTTGTAGAATATTTTTTAAATTCATTCTGGAAATATTTCAATGAAAAAATATTTTTCATTTTAAAATTATTTTATATTAGTTGATGATTGGATTTCATTTTACAAATAATAATTGGATTATTTAAATTAAAACACATCAAATTAACATTTAAAACATATCCAAATCAATATTTTTATATGAAAATAATCAAAAATAATATACAATTTCCAACAAAAATTACTATTTTTATAATTCAATTATAAAAAATATTTTCATTAAATTGTCGAAATTTCACCTTAATATAATACCTATCGCGTCTGTACTTCACGTATGGTATGATTTTAATTTTAATTTAAATTTTATATGTTCATCTACCCTTTTTATAAATATTTAGTTGGAAAGCGCATTGGTACTGACATGTGGTGCACTTCTTGCACTGGTCAGCGAAACTTTGTTTGATAATGCTCTACATGTGAGTAGGACACGAGAGAAGCAACGCAACCCACCTGGCGCATGAGCGGACCTCTTTAATAATACTATTTAAAGCCAATTTTTATTTATTTAAATCATGTTATTTTATTTTTTAGTTTGTTTTATTATTTCCTCTACCTCATTTCTTCCCCCACTCCTCTCTATGTTATTTTTTTCCTATTCTTTCTTTTCTATAATATTTTATTTTATCTTTATTTTATATTTTATTTTATCTAATTTTCCTATTTTCACTCACATATTAATTCCTACCCTAGCCGCCACCCCCCCCCCTTTTATCTTTTCTTTTTTTCCCCACCCTTTCTTCTCCCCCACATCTCTCTCCCACCTCCTCTTTTTCTTCTCCTTCTCTCTCTCCCTTCTCCTCTCTTTCGTGCTGTACCCCAGCTCCCTTATACCCTTCCCTTCCTTGAGGCCTCCCTCTTCGACTATTATCTTCCCCACTCAGTCGCGCCTCCCTCTTCCCCTCCTTTCTTCCCCGTTCAGTTGTGCCTCCCTCTTCCCCTCTTCTCCTACCCGCTCGGCCACGCCTCCCATTCTCCTCCTCCCACCATCAGTTGCGCCCCACCTCTTTATCCCCCTCATCTGCCGCGCCCCCTTCCTCTCCTCCCTGCTCGACCGCGCCTCCCTCTTCCCCTCCTCCCATCCCTTCTCGGCTTCACCTCCCCATCTCCCTTTCTTCCCTCCATTCACTATGCCCTACTCTCACCCTTTCGTTCTCCCAGCTGGCCGCCAGCCTCCCTCTATCCTTATGCCAGACCAACCAGCCGGCTCCCCCTTTCTCCACCTTCTGCCATCCAACCTCTATTCCGGACTCCTCTACACCACTCCACCGTTTTTTCCCTCCTGATTCCTCAGCCTACCTCCCTCCACTCACCAGACAGTTACCACAGCAAGACTCACGCTCATCGGATAGCCGCCTCGCTACCCCTTTGTTGTCATCCCCATGGTTAGGAGTTTGGATTTAATTAATTAATTTATTTTTTATTTGTTTAATTGTTAATTAATTTATTAAGTATTATTTTTTGTTAATAAATTTATTTAATTGATTTTGTTTAATTGTAAATAAATTAATTTAACGATTATTGAATTCTTTTATCTGTTAATTAATCTATTAAATTTGATTATTTGTTAATAAATTTATTTAATAGATTTTTTTTAATCGTTAAATAACTTTAATAATTACTATTGAATTTTTTTAACTGGTAATTAAATTATTTAACTGCTAATGTTTTTTATGGACCGCTGATGTTTTACTGGGTTGGCATTGAGGTTACATGGTATACTATTTAAGGACCTTTTTTACGGATCTGTGTGGTAGGACCATTGTGCAACGGGAGTGTTGCGATGTATCGCTTTTTTGTTACTACATTGAGGTAGGTGGTTTCACATGCTTATGTTATCTGATCAATTATTCTACTGGTTTAATTGAATTGGTATTTCATTTATTTAATTGTTGTTGTGATTTGTTGGTTTTGGTTTGTAGAATATAATTTTTTATTTTTATTAGAGGAATGATCAGGTTGTCTGGGTTTTACTATGTTGTGCCATTGGTTTTTGAGCAGATGCAATAGTTGAAATTTGATTCCTGTTATAGTCTTAGTGTGTGTTTGAGTGATTTTTTTCACCAATTATCGTGTAGTTTTATTTTATTTAAAACTACTAAACCAATTTTTCAAATGTTTGATAAATTTTAGTTTAGTTCATTGAATTGTTTAGTTTATTAGACTCTGTAGTTTTTTCACATTTTGTTCTGTTTCTGTGGATCTCGATTGTGTGTAATACCTTTAAATGGATATTTATTTATTCATTTATATTGAATGTGTAAGTTTAATGGTTGACTTAGTTGACATCCTATGTGTATTTTGTTTGTCTTATATTGAATCTAGGGGTGTTGTGACAATGCCTTGATGTGTAGGGTGAACATTGAACGTTGAGCACAAATGGGGAAGCCTGGGTACTAGGTAGGAAGACTAGACTAGTGTGCTAGTGATATGGGAGTGGCCTCAGCCTAGTTTCACTTAGCTGGAATGATGCTTTTGACACTAACTAAACATTGGATGATGAAAAAAGACCACTATGTTATGGAGGTGTTTCCCTACTAGTGGTTCGTGCACAGGAATGTATGATATGGATTCTTTGGTACACCAATACATGATGTTTTAGGGCCCCACACAGCTTTAGTCCATTTAGGGCCTCTCCCACTTTTTGTGTAATGTGCGATTATATACTCATCATTGGTTGATTGTGTGACTTTTGTGGTGTAAAAATGGTATGAATGTTTTCATTTTCTTTTAATACAGAAAACCCCATTCCCTATTAAAAACTGACTTTCTTTTGATATTGTTTTCATTAAAGTTGTTAGTGTATTTATTTATTGTCAATAATTTAAACATGAAGACTGTTTTGGTCACCTGACCATTATATGAAGAATCATTTCTCTAGTGACAACCTATTGAGTGATTTCTCTCACCCTACTTACACCCTTGGGTGTAAGTAGATTTAATTATGTCGGTTGCAGGGAATGGGAAGGGTTTTGAGAGTGTTGTACTAGTTGTTATCTACTTCTTTAGAATAGGCATCACTGGTGAAGGTCGGATAGTGTTATCCCTTTATCAGGTGATGGTTGTTGACTTTTATTTTGAACACCCCTTTTGGAGTTAGTTTGGGTTGGGTTTTAGTTGTTTTTGAGACTCACTTTTTCTTAAAGACGTGTCGTTCTAACAATGGTTTTGAGTTCAGTTTACTTAGGGTTATTCCTAGTTGTTTATAAAGGTAAATCAGTCCCAAAATTTCAATTTGATACATGGGAACTTTTTCCAGCACGCGGTGATCTAGAACACCCTTCGTGCCTTTCCGCGGGCTGGGTCGGGTGTCAGGTTGATGGCGACCTGACTAGGAAAGTGACAAAATGGTATCAGAGAAGGTTTAGCTCTTTGTTTATGTTATTTGGGATGAGTCTGGATAGAAATGAGTTAGACATGTCAGGGCTCATAATTCTGGTTGTGAGTAGGGTGCCTAGCCATCACGCCTCATGAAATACACTGTGTCACCATGGGATGTCAGGATGCTTGTTTGACTTTTTTTCCAGGTGGGACGTACAGGCTATAGACTGTGCAAGCACACCAGGAAGAAAAATTGAGTTTTGACACAATGTTATTTTTGCAAGTTTCGTTGACTGATGATTATTTATCTTGCTGAAAATTTGTTTTCCCTAGAGATATTAAATATTTATGGTGTTCTTTTATGACTGTTGCTCCTTTCAGCGAGATTCCTCCCTCGAGAGCTTCTACGCACCCACGTGACGAAGATGAAGGGATTTCTCCCCCATTGCT
Organism: Viscum album; assembly: GCA_963277665.1. NCBI lineage: Eukaryota > Viridiplantae > Streptophyta > Magnoliopsida > Santalales > Viscaceae > Viscum > Viscum album. The sequence goes on from OY728152.1 coordinate 1,890,404,497, forward strand.
TGATTAGATATTGGTAGAGGCTATCGTCTGAGCTGTTCAAGATTTAGGACAAGGGGTGACTCCTTCTCCCACCCCTATTCCAACCAGAGGGGATCAATATGGCTCCAAAAAGGATAGAGCTCGTGAGTTTCTGAAGAATAAACCTCTTTATTTACGATGTAGTTCAGAACTTATGGAGGCAGAGGTATGGCTTGAAAAGATATAACACATGTTCGAATTCTTTAACACACTCAAGGAAGTCACAGTAAAGTGTGTCACCTTCCAGTTAGAGGGTTCCAGTCACAAATGGTGGGAATCAGTGCTTCCGGATGGGAAACATGAGCATATGAGTTGGAATGATTTCAAAGTTATCTTCAACGAGTAGTACTGTCCAGAGTTACTGGCCTACTCTATATCATGAGAATTCATGGATCTTTCACAAGGTAATCAGATAGTGATGGAGTATGTAATCCGTATTGGTGAGAAAATGAGGTGCACACATGAGATCGTTTCAAGAGAATACCTGAAAGATCGAAATTTTGTGAAGGGCCTTCGACCAGAAATCCACTCTCTTGTTTTCTTAATCATGCTACGGACATATTCCGAGGTGGTAGATCATTATTTCATGGAAGATATTGACAAGAGAGGAAATTCGGAGTTTTTTGGATGAGTGTAAGGTTTTGGAAGCACCAGTTCTTCATAGAAGAAGAAGAAGCTCGATGAGTAGTGGAAGAAGTGTGATGGCAGTTTATGCCTTCCCTCCGGGAAGACATCATCTGGGGCTTCGGATATGAGGTATGTTGTGTTCCATCAGTGTGGAAGGGGAGGGAAAATCTGATCTGTATGTACCACCCCTCCCAGACCATGCTACTAGTTTCAGATCATGGGCCATGTACAACACTTTTGTAGAGTGACACCCCCTCACTAGAGTAGGACTAGATCTATATCTTCCGGGGGAGTATCAGTGCTATCAGAGCCGACCAGGATGTTGGGATATCAGTTCGATGGTTGTGGGGGTAGGACCAGATCATCTTTAGGCTACTGCCATAGGCGAGAGGCCGTTCTCAGGCAGGGACCATGCATTTTCATGATGTGGATCAAGCACCAGCGGGATCTAATGCCGGATCTTCTACTATTTGAGGTACCATTCTGATTTGATCTTGTATATCTGTAGTTTTATATGATATTGGTTCTTCAGTTTACAATATATCTACTCTTCTTGTGAATCTGCGGAACCTAGTCATCGAACTGTTATCGTGTGGAATGGAGTTAGTGACACTGCTGCGTACGATAAAGGAATAGGGTCTAAGGTGCCCCTCGTGCACACTCTCTGTGTTAGGAGTTGACATAGTTTGGGATTTCATGGTCCTTGATATGGAAATTTTTGATGTGATCCTCGACATAGAGTGTCTATTGTTCTTCCAAGAACATACTGACTGATATCGGCGCTGATTCAGCTTTACGACACCAGATGGGAGTCCTCAATTATTTCATGGAGAATGGGATCCTCAGTCGGGTCGTGCGGGACCTCCACTCCCTGAGATAGGGAATCATTCTTATTAGTTGTCATCACTCACACTAGAGGGTGATGGTGGTGTTTCTTATGGCATGTTACCTCGTGTGGTGGATAAGTTCATACATGTCTTCCCAGATGATTTCTCACGCTTACCCCTGGAGCAGGATGTGGAGTTCTCGATTGAGTTGGCGTCGGGGAACAAAACCTTTATCTCTTCCCACATATCGCATGCCACCGACCAAACTGAGGATAATAATGATAAAAGTGGTCTATTAGGAATCCAAAGGATTAATTCACCCAAGAATATCTCCTTGGGCCGCCCCAGTTCTATTCCCCAATATGGCCGATGGAACCCTCCGGTTGTGCGTTGATTACCAGAAACTGAATAAGGTGAACATTAAGAATAAATACCCTTTTCCTCAGATTGATGATTTGTTTGACCAGATGAAGGGGGAAAAGTGGTTCTCTATGATCGATTTGCATTTTGGATACAACTAGCTCTGGGTGATAGAAGTAGATATCCTAAAGACATCTTTCTGAAGTAGGTATTGTCACTACGAGTACGTAGTCATTCCTTTTAGATTGAATAATTCTCCTGCAGTTTTAATAGAACTCATGAATAGGGGGTTCCACAAATATCTCGACTCATTTCTCGTGGTATTTGTGGATGAAATCCTAATTTATTCAGGATCTGAGGAGGAGTATGAACATCAACTATGGATTGTTTTGGGCAATTTGAGGGACCATCACCTATATTCCAAACTCTCTAAGTGCATGTTCTGAATCGGGGAAGTGATGTTTCAGGGGCATTTCATCTCAAAACATTGGTTTTCAGTGGATCCTAAGATGATTAGGGCAGTTATGTCATGGGAGCGGCCAAGGAATGTGTTTGAGATCATGATTTTTCTGGGCTTGGCAGGCTATTACAAGCGTTTTGATCAGGACTTATCACGGATCACCTCCCCCGTGACTACACTCACCCAGAAAGGGGCGATGTTTGAGTGGAGCCCACAGTGTCAGGCATCCATAGAAGAGTTGATGTTGTGGTTTTCCACCTCACATATGTTGACCACACCAGAATCTAGAAAGGTCTATGTGGATTATTGTGATACTTATGGTACGGGCCTTGGGTGTGTTCACATGCAGGATGACCATTGGTGGCTTATGGTTCTCACCAGCTCCAGTCGTATGAGAATAATTATCTGACACATGACATCGAGTTGGCAGCAATGATGCACACCCTGAAGACATGGTGTCACTATCTCATTGGGGAGAAAATTGTGGTTTATTCTGACCATAAGATCCTAGACTATATTTTCTCTTAGGAGAATCTCAATATGAGGCAGCACTGCGAGATCGAGTACCAGTAGGGTTTGGACATTGTCATTGTTATACTCCGTGTAAGGGTAATGTGTTGGACGATGCTTTGAGCAGAATATTACCACTGTTGGAATTGAGCAAGTCCATCGATGAGTGTACTTTGATGGGGATCTTCACCCATATGAACATGGTGAGCAGAGAGCACATCGAAGGTATGTTCTTGGCTAGCCTTCAGTTGACTCCCGCTCTTCTGGATTTGATCCAGTTGGAGCAGCCTTGTGATGAGCTTTGTCAGTGATACATGTATTTTCTTCACAGTGGCGAGATCCCTTCTGATTGGTATTTGTCTCTCGAGAGGATACTGTGCTTCATGAGACGTGTAGTGGTGATATTGTCTTTGTAGAAGGTGGTGATGCAGGATAGCCACCAATCATAGTGGGCCATCCATCCTGGTGCTACCAAGATGTACTATGATGTTATTCACCAGTTATGGTGGCCAGGTATAAGGTGGGACATATCTGACTTTGTATCGAGATGCTACACCCATTAGCAGGTGAAAGTAGAGCATTAGAGACCATCTAGCCTACTCCAGGAATTACCCATTCCTACTTGGAAGTGGGACGTGGTCACCACGGACTTCTTTATTGGATTTCCTCGTACACCTCGAGGGAATAATGATATCTGTGTAGTGATTGACCACTTGACTAAGTCATCTCAGTTTATCCCAATCAGAGATACAATGAATGTGGAGGAGCTGCGACGTTTGTATGTTGAGGAGGTGGTTAGACTTCATGGTGTGCCATCAGTAGTTGTTTCTGATAGGGACCCCCGCTTTACATATCAGTTCTCGGGAGGACTAAAGAAGGATTTGGGGTCACAAATTAATATGACCACCACATACCATCCTTAAACAGAAGGCTTGATAGAGTGGGCGAATCAGATTCTGAACGACATGCTTCGTTCATTTGTGTTGTATTTCTAAGGTTAATGAGATAGCCATTGTGGATTGGTCGAGTTTATTTATAATAACAGTTACTAAAACTCTATTATAATGGTACCCTTTTAGGTGATCTATAGTCGGCCTTGTTGGTCTCTCTTGTGTTGGGCTAAGTTAGCTGAGACCTCACTCATGGGAACGAGCCTTGTTCAGGAGACATCTGAGAAGGTCAAGCCGATTAGGCATCGGTTGTTGACAGCTCAGAGTTGTCACAAATATTATGTAGATTAGAGGTGGCGGGATATTGAGTTTTTATTTGGGTATATAGTTTTCTTGCAGGTGTCCCTTCTTTTGGGTCACCACCACTTGGGGAAGCAGGGGAAGCTAACACCGAGGTATGTTGGGCATTTCTTGACTAAAGAGCCGATTGGTAAGGTGGATTATAGGTTAGCTTTTCCTTCACAGTTGACGTCGATTCATGACATATTTCATGTCTCCCAACTGAAAAAGTATATCCACGATCCATATCATGTGTTGAATTGGGTGGAGTTAGAGATTGAGCCAAAATTATCAGTGTTTGAGTGGCCAGTGTAGATTGTGGATTCTCAAGAGAAGGTGCTTCATGGAATGTCAATTCCCTTGGATCATATTCTCTAGTAGTATGGAAATTATTAGCACGGGACTTGGGAGTGGTAGTCATGGGATGAGTGGGAGTACCCTTTTCTTATCTTTGATCAGGCTTTAAACTGACCTTTCGAGGGTGGAATGATTTCATTGTGGGGAGATTTGTTGTATCTGGGCTTCACGTATGGTATGATTTTAATTTTAATTTTAATTTTGTAATTTCATTTCCATTTTTATAATTATTTATTTGGAATGCGCTTCGAGCCTGGAGTGTGTTGCGCTTCTTTCGCAGGTTAATGAACCTTTGTTTGATAATGCTTGACATGTGAGCAGGGCACGGGAAAACCGCATTGCCCACCTGACACGCGAGCAGACCTCTTTACTAATAATGTATAAAGCCAGTTTTCATTTATTTTAATCTAGATATAATATTTTATTTATTTTGATTTATTATTTCCTCTCCCTCATTTCTTCCCCCATTCCTCTCTATTTTATTTTACTTTACTTTTCTTTATTTTCTCTTCTATTTTATTTTATTTTTCGTTCCCTTTTTATTTTATCTCATTTTATTTTTTTATATAACCTCCTAATTCCTACCCTAGCATCCACACCCCCTTTTTTTCTTTAGATTTTTTCCAACCCTTTCTTCTCCCCCACGTATATCTCCATAATCCCCTTTTTCTTCTCCATCTATCCCTCCCTTCTCCTCTCTTCCCCATTGTGCCCCACCTCCCCTATTCACTTTCCATCCTCGCGGCCTCCCTCTTCCCCTCATCTCTTCCCCACTACGATGTGCCTCCCGCTTACCATCCTCTTCTCCCCACTCATCTACGCCTCCCTCTTCCCCTCCTCTCTCTCCCGCTCGGTCACGCCTCCCCTTCTCCACCTCCCACCATCCACTGCGCCCCACCTCTTTCTCACCCTCATCATTCGCGCCCCATCCTCTCCTCCCCACTCGGTCACGCCTCCCTCTTCCCCTCATATCTTCCCCGCTCTGTCGCACCTACCCATCTCGATTCCTCCTCCCTCCATTCTCCATGACCCCGTGGTCTCCCTTCCCCTCTCCTAGCCGGCTGCAAGCCTCCCTCCTTCCTTTTGTCAGACCGACCAACTGGATCCCCCACTCTCCACCTTTTTCTAGCCAAACTCCTTCCCAGATTCCTCCACACCACTCCACCTTCTTGTTGACCTCTGGATTTCTCAGCCGAACACCCTCCGCTTTTCGGACAGCTACCATAACAAGACTTTCACTCGCCGGACAGCCACCGCGCCACCCTTCGGTCTTCATTTCCATTGTTATGGGTTTTAATTTAATTTATTTAATTATTTTTTATTTTTTTAATTGTTAATTAATTTATTAAATCTGTTTCATTGTTAATCAATATATTTAATTGTTTTTTTTGTTAATTAATTAGTTTAATTATTATTGAATTTTTTTATCTATTAATTAATTTATTACATTTTTTTAGTTGTTAATCAATTTATTTAATTGATTTTATTTAATTTTTAATTAATTAATTTAATTATTATTTAATTTTTTTAGTTGTTAACTAAATTATTTAATTTAAGAATTTTTTTTGTACTGCTCATGTTTTACTAGGATGGCATTGAGGATACTTGGTCTACTGTTTTAGGATCTTTTTGACGGATCTGTGCGGTGTGACAGTTTCAAAGTGGGAATGTTGCACTGTATTGCTTTTTCGTAACTACTTTGAGGTAGGTGGTTTCTCATGCTTAGGTTATATGATCACTTAGTATGCTGGTTTTATTAAATTGATATGTCTTTTATTTACTTGCTACAGTGGGTTGTTAGATTTGGTTTGTAGAATTTTGGAGTTTTATTTTTATTAGTGACATGTTTCTGTTGTCTAGTTTTTACTGTGACGTGCCTTTAGTTTTTGAACAAATTCATCCATTGAAATTTGATTTCTCTTACAGTAACAGTGTGCATTCGAGTGAGTTTTGGCACTGATGATTGTGTTGTTTTATTTTCTTTAAAACTACTAAACCAATTTTTAAAATGTTTGAAAATTTTTAGTTTGGTTCGTGGAAATGTGTAGTTTATTAGAATGTGTAGTTATTTCACATTGTGTTCTATTTCTGAGGATCTCGGTTGTGTGTAATATCATTAAAAGGTTATTTGTTTATTCATTTATATTTAATGTGTAAGTGTGATGGTTGACGTAGTTGACATCCTAGGTGTATGGTGTTTGACATAGTTGACATCCAGGTGTGTTGTGTCTTGATGTTGATGAGTAGGGTGAACTTTAAACATTGATCACAAAAGGGGAAGCCTGGGAACTAGGTGGGCAGACATGAATAACATGCTAGTGATACAGGAGTGGCCTCGTCCTAGTGTCACTTAGCTTGATTGATGCTTATAACACTAACTAAACATTGGATGATGACTGGAGACCACTAGGTTATGGAGGTGTTTCCATACTAGTGGATCATGCACAGGAACATATGATATGAATTCCTTGGAACATTGAGACATGAGGTTCTAGGGCCCCACACAACTTTAGTCCCTTTAAGGCCTCTCCCACTTTTGTTTCTCATGTGCGATTATATACTCATCACTGGTTTATTGTGTGACTTCTATGGTGTAAAAAGTGTAAGAATGTTTTCATTTAATTTTAGTACAAAAAACTACGCTGCCTTTTTAAAACTATCTTTCTTTAAAAACTATTTTCATTAAAGATGTTAGTGCATTTATTTATTTTCTATAATTTATACTGAAAACTATTTTGGTCACCAAACATGTATATGCATAATCTTTTCTCTATTTCCAAACTATTGAGTGATTTCTCACACCCAACATACTCCCATGGGTGTAAGTATATATAATTATTACTGATACATGGAAAGGAAATGGTTTTGGGAGTGGTGGTCCGAGTTGTTAGCTGCTTCTTCAAACATGGCGTTGGTGGTGAATGTCGGACGATGGTACCCCTCCATCAGGTGATGGTTTCTGACAATGTTTTTGGTCACCCCTTTTGGAGTTAGTTATGGTTGGGTTGTAGATGTTTTTTAGACTCACAATTTTTTTTAAAGACATGTGGGTGCATTGTTGTTTTTGAGTTCAGTTTACTTGCGTTTATTCCTGGTTGTTAATATGGGTAAATCATTCAAAAAATTTCAATTTGATAGCCAAGAACTTGTTCTGGCCTGTTGGGATCGGGAATGCCCTTCGGGACTTGTCGCAGGTAGGGATGGGCATCAGGTTGATGGCGACCTGACATGGTTCATGACAGTACCAATATGATGTTTTAAAAAATATAGTTTTTTTATCAAATAAATTTTCTAAATTTTTCTAAAATTGTTTTTGAGCTTTTATCAACAATGAAAAATAATAATTTATGAAAATTTAGAATTTTTTAATACTGAAATAAAATTACTAAAAATTGAGTGCTTCATTAATATTCATTAATCAGTTAATTTATATTGATTAGAAAAATTATTCATATTTAAAAATTAGTAAATCATATTTTTACTCATCAATTTAATGATTCTTTATACTAGTCATATTTAAATAATAATATTTTGTGGTTATTTTATGATCAATGTTCAGTAGTTAGTATGATATCAAAAATTTTATTCTTTTATAAAATATTTTGATATATAATTATCCCTAACATTATGTAATATCATCATAATAATTAAAACTGGATCTCAATAATCAATGGTTTTCATCCTGAATGCCCGGAAGTCATTTATTATTATTTTTGATAATACAACATTAATGGTGGGATTTGTAACCCTTACAAGTCCTTAATGATTGAGAGATAATTACATGACATGTAGGATATAATGGAATCACCTAAACAAGATAACTTGGAACTTCTCCTCCCAAGTAAATATTATTTTATCCACACTCCTCCTTCACATGGTTGGTCGGCTAGTTTTCATGTGCAGATTTGGACATGCCTGGTACTGATGGCATGGCCATACGCGATTATTTATCCAATTCAAGTTAGCTCTTATCTAGTGAATGTGACAGCATAGAATCCTATTCTAGAGTCTTTTCCTGTGTAATCTAATGGGTACAACTTTATATTTAATGTGGCCCGAAGGCCTTGGTTGGCATAAAGTCCTTGAGGTGGCTTGAAGGATTTGAGAGACAGTTTCCCTGAAGGCCTTGGGTTGCTTCAAATATATTCAGGAGCTGATTACTAAACAAGTGGCCCAAAGGCCTAGATAGATGAATAGTTCTGGTTGCTACAGTACTGAACATTACCTACTATAATATTTGATATAGTGCCTATTACAATAATACTACAGTAACCAAAAATATATATACACTTTGATTTGATCCTGGGTCTCTTGGATTAACTTTCCATGTCCCCAACAATAATGATGAGGATTATGTGAAAAACGTGTGTATGTTTAACCATCGACTACCACTGGGGGCCCCTTCAGACCCCATAGCATGCCACACGTTCCATAGAGAGGAAGTTCTATTTGAAACTCATTGTGCATAATATGCACAATGTCCGAGTCTAGTGGGACATGGGCATGGGATAGTTCCCATAGAGAGTGAGGGACACAACTAGCATGTACCACTCAGCTAACAACCCATGAGAATAATCTGATGTTGTCATTATAAAATACATATTTTCAAATCTCACATCGTAAAAAATGGAAAATAAAATAACTATTTTAAAATAGAGAAAGGTATGTAAATAGATAATATTGGATATCACATATCAGGTATCCAAATAGTATAATATTAGTGTTTTGTGATAATATGGATATAGAGGAAAACATTAAGTTAAAAATGATGATAGATAGTGATACAAATCCTTGATCATAAAAAAGAGAATTATATTGAGAAGTTTAATTTCAAAAAATCTATAATCTGGTGAGGTGTAAAAAATACCAAACATAAATTATAAAAGGGTAATAGGATAACATATTTTGATCAATATACATTTATTAATGTTAATGTATTAATTTATAATTTGTACCATGATTTTATATAAATATACATACCTGAATTGTAAAATTCAATACATTAATAAACATACATAAATTTGTTTCCCTTCATTATATAAGTTTAGTATTCAGTATTTCATTTTCATGTCTATATTAGAATAATAAATTCATAATGAATAACATTTTACATAAGATAAAATCCTGATATTTATCCAATCCTGATATATTAAATAAAAAAAATGGTTACCACAATATATGATTATTTCCTAAAGTAAAAAACATTAGATGAAGAAAAATAAATTAAATCTCATAAATTCAGTTGGAAGTCCAAATTATCCTCATTTTTCATTTTTTAAATCACATTACATATAATTTATGAACATATTTATGAATAATATTGAAACTAAGCAATAGACTAAATAATCTTCCTTGATAACATTACAGTTAGCCTATAAATATAATCAATTACTCTTTATGTCACATGCAATGAATATATATTCACTTATTATATACTTTTAAAAAATATAATATTTTGCACATATAATCTTATTCATCATAAATCCCCAAAAAATCATATATTCATTCAAAATACAATTCATCAATAATTACTCAAATAAAATCCCACAATGTTCTATTTATCTTAATGTTATAGTTTTCACTAAATTTTTTGTTATTTTATTCTGAGATAATATTAATCATTTTATCATAAAATAATGTTCCATTCCCAAGGTTATCTAATACTTAAATCATATATCCCCAAATTGTAATAAACTATATTTTCTTCAATATTAGGGATTATATTTTAAATAAAGGCTATTAATATCATAATTCTTATATGATCACAATGTAATAGAAATATTTTTAAAATAATTTCTATCATTTGTTAAATATTAAGGTTACATATACATCAAACATTTATCAAATACTAATAAATTTCTCTAGAAAATTATAACCTTCTCACTATGCATAATACAGAATTTTGAAAATACAACCTAATATATAATAATCATTATGTGTTTACTTATTCTCGTAATACTAATAAAAACCCAATATATCAAATTTTTGAAAACTATATACATAAACCCATCCATAAAACACTAAATGGGAATCATTTTCATATTCCTTAATTTATTATTCCTATAAATCAATGATATGAATTACGAACATTTAGTTTGTTAATATAAAATGAATTGTGTTTCATACATAGAACATAAGAAAACCATTTATCCCTTAATTTATGATATTAGGATCTTTTTTATGTTATTGGTATCCCCAATATCTTCTTGCATGAAATCCATATATCCAGAATTAGAATATTTCATTACTAAATTGTATTTACATTTCAAAATTATAGGGATAAATTCAAATTTTGAAATTATAAAAAATTGACTACATGACCAATAGTAATTTATTAGAAATGAAAAGTTCTTTCAATGAACAAATAGTTTCTTTTTGGTGATTTTAATACTAATGAATATATCAAAATCATTTGAACATAATTTTATAATAAAAATAATAATGCAATCATCTAGAATTTATAAGATGGTTTTGAAATCTCCCATCCATCATAAAAAATAATAATTAATATTTGGAAAGGAACATGATTAAAACATGATATATATTTTTATAGGATAAACTGAAAATGGTCCCAAAAAAGAAAACACACAAATAAATTTCACAATACATTAACCATTAAATCCATTAAACATAACTCTAATACCATTATAAATCCAATCTCTAAAAATATTACTAATCTCTTCAAAATAAAACAAATAAAACCAAAAAATGTTGAGTCTTATACATTGATCTTATAATCAGACATAAATTTTTAATATTTGATGGCATCCATAACTCTTAAGAAAAAATCCCAGGAAATAATCCTAATATATATGGTTTTATAAATTATACTCTAATACCAACTGTAAGGATACAATATTATGTATTATATATTATAGTTACAATAACTTTAAATAACATCCACATAATACCAAAGATCAATTAGGCATAGAGGTTTGGAATTTTTGGTCAGAACTCTTATAAAAAAACCTCATATGATACTGTGTGGATGGTACTATTGAGTATAAAATTTTTATAGTAAAGAGATCTTTTAAAAATAATCAATTTTTTATTTCATTAATAATTTTAAAATTTTTTATTATCACCACATCCGTATCTTTAATCATCATTTAATAAATATATTAAAACAATGGGTGACCTAACACGATATATGTAAGGAATAAAGAATGAAATAAAAAACTATTACTTTTTAAATACTTATAAAATCTACAATATTCACAAAACCTTTATGCAAAAAATAGACACTTTCTTACCAATGAAATGATCTTTTTGTCTTAAATAATTTTACAAATCAATTTATAAGAAATAAAAATGTCAGAATAAATTTGACAAACGATTATTTAAAATCATGAAAAACTAATAATAACTTTTTTTTCAATATATAATTTTCTACCATTTGTAGTAAAATATACTTTACATTTCATTTTGAAATTTCAATAAAATTACACAGCAATAATAGATAAATAATACAGGTTAAGTGGAGAATTAATTTCATATCACACATATGAATATGATAAAATTCACTATCACCCATTCAATAACCATCATGTCTACATAAAAAAATGGCCACACTGATTACATTTTGGATAACCATTATAGCATATTCCCATAATGTCTTAAGAGAACCACAATCTGTAAGTTCAATCAATTTAACAAATACATTGGAGTTCTATAATGGGATAACCTTACCTAAATTTATAATGTATCCTCCCATCCTCGTAAACATTTCCCTAGAACAATAAAATAATTTATAAAATCTTTCTTATTAAAAATGTTATTTTCACCCACAACAATAAATTCATAATATAGAAATATTTATTCCATTTTAAAACCCCTTTTTTATTATGACAATAATATATAGAGATAGGTATTATTATTGATTAAAACATGCCGTCTTTTATAAGAATCTAGAAAAAAAATAATGGTTTAATTAGAGATAAAATTAGTTTCCTTTGAATAAATTAAAATAAATCATTTATTTTGTATCTTTATAAACAATGTCAAAAACATCTAAAATAAATTTTTTTTTTAATAATTTATAACGTCAAATTGAAAGAATATTATAAATCATTTATGTCATAATAGAAGAATTGATAAAATAAATATTAAAAATATCTATATGGAAGAAAATGATTTTAAATGGAAACATTAAATAAATTTAACAAATATCCCATTAGATACAATCTGAAAAATATTATTTATTTTAAAAACATTGTAAATAAGTAAACTATTGTTTAAAAAATTTAGGAACACCTTATTTATATATTATTTTTTAATTAAAAAAATTATAAGGACATGGAATGGAAGAGAATTATTTAGATATTAATGTATCAAAGTATTTTAATATAGGTTTTTTTATAATGACCCAACATTAAACATTACATAATATAGAAATTTTACTTTAGAATTCATATATTTACATTTACAATGATAAATTTGGTTTAGTGTTTTTGAATGTAAGAAAATAATTCATATATTTAATCCCATAAGTGTAAAAATAGGATACTACAAAAAAATATCTATTAATTCAATTGTACAAATGTTTTTAATAAAAAAATTAAATCTATTCAAGAAAAGTCTTCAAAACCTACATATCGACTTTTCCCTTTATCCCACTCATCCAAAATTGCTATGTTTTTTGAAACATGGGATGTACAAAATAAATATTAGTAAGGTATATAAAAATAACGTGAGAAACTATTATTAAATGAATATTTATAAACATATGAAATCATTTTCACAAATACAAACTTCTCACCAATGAAATATCACAAAGTTACTTTTTGAAAACATGGTATTTATCTAAAACATAGAAATCATAAATAACAGTATAAAGTTAACATGATGAATTAATTAAATATTATATACACCCTAATGGATACCTGTCCATTTTTAACCCTCATGAATACCTTAAAATGTAACCCTCACATATAGCTTATGATATATCACTAACTTCTACCTTATGGTGTAACAATTTTAGTCACTCATTGTGTAACCATACAATCAACCCACATCATAAACATAGCTAATTAATTATAGGGAGATAAATATCACCCCTTCATCATAAAAAAATTACCAAAAACTCTAACATAATCATAGAAAAATAATACATACATAATATAAATCATTACCTTTAAAAATAGAAATGAAATTAAATGTAGAGTTTTAATGAAATCTCCCTTACAAATATCATATATTGGAAGTGATTATTTATAAAATTATAACAGTAGTGTATACACTATAAATCCCCATAAATAAAAGCAATACCCTCAAAAATAATTACACAAATAGTTTTAGTAACACATAATCAATAAAGTTAATGTTTAACCAAAATAATTAAAATTGGGTTTTGAATTCCCTTACCTCAGATTAATTATACTAGAAATGTGGTAAAACCACATGTATAATTGGGTTAAGAAAATAACCCATTTTGGATTATATTAATTATATATATATATATAATATTCTATATAATTTTTAAAAATATCTCATGTGTTTTGCATACATGATATGAGAATTAATTTAATTTTACACATAAAAGAAGAGTTTTTCAAAAATGATTTTTTACCCACCTCTTGATGGAGCACATGTTGTAAAGACATTTTTAATACATTTTTAAATTATATTTGACCAAATAAAAATATTCGATGAAATTTTAGATTCAAAATTTTATTTGGTTTTTATTTTGGTGTTTCTTTGATAAGATTCAGGTTTTGATTAATAATGAAAAAATACTTCATTTTAATTGAAAACTATTTTTCATTAATTTATTATAGTGTCAATTTTTTTAAGATTATTTTTAGATCATGTTTTTAAATTTTAATACAATTTAGGTAATTTTAATAAATTTCACATTGAATGTTGATATAAACACTTTTTGAAATTTTTTTCATTTTTACATTAAAACTAGATTTCTCAATCCATAAATGAGATTATTTTTTAATTAATTTCTAAAATTTTTGGGTTTTGAAATTTTAAAAATTCATACAATATTTGGAATAATTCATTCCAAATTTATTAAATATTTTCGCTTTTAATTTTTTACATTATGGATAATAACTTTAGAACATTTTGTTAACACAGTTAAAGGTAAGTGAGGCAATTAATTGTGCAAATAAAATTACAAATATAATAAAATTATCATAAAAAATCCTCATATCATTTTATGATGTTTTTCAACAAAAATAATTATGGGTTGTTTTGATTACATTTGGAATCATGTTTTCTTAGATTATGACATTTATAATATAATATTCAATGAAAAGTCAATTTCGTCACACTTTCCTTTTTATCAAGTAAAATATTTTTAATATGGGGTTAGATATGGGGTAGGTTCGACTATAAAAATTATTTTAAAGTATATAATATTTATAATTATCATTTCATTATATTTTATTTTTAAATTTTAGTGACGAAATAATTAACATAAAGGATTATACAATAATGACGTAATAATTGATTAATTAAAGTTTATATCAAATAAATGATATTTAAATTATTATTATAAATATAATGGATGAGAATTGATGTTATACACAGTTTTTTTAGAATAAATAGACATGTTAGTAATGCTTTAGAATTATGGTTTCAATTTATTTTCTATTTATGGAATTTTAAAAAAGTAATGTATTTAATTGTGTATATATTGAAATTATTGATATATTAAAAGAAATATTATTTTATTAAATGATTAAAAAAATTATATCATAAGGAAAAAATATTAATATAATTCTAAAAAATTAATTAATTACTCATTTATTGTTCTTTTGGGATTTTATCATCACTATATAAACCATCCAACTGTATATTACATGATTTCATGTTAAGAATTAAAAAGGGTAAATAAGGGTTAAAACAAAAATATATGTATTAAAAAAATGTACAACTTGTTTTATTTTTATTAGATGAATTAATTTCTACCCAAAATAATCATATATTCTAAATAATCACATTTATTCCTTTGGGTTTAGGAAATAAATTTATTTTTATTTTATATTTTGATGACTTTAGAGAATTCCCCTATACTCTACTATATAAGGGCATCCAAAAATCTCTTTTAAATAAACATAATAACTTTTTAGTTGGCCAAATATATTCAAAAATTCCATACTAGAATAATATACAACATTATAGTGAAATTGTTTTGGAATAAAACTATCTATTGTGGTTTTTAGAGGTGTTAATCAAAAGACATCGGGTTAAAGAGATGTATCATTTTTAATTAACTATTTCTATTTTATGTCTTCTTCCAGTTCATTAAAATATTATAAGATAATAATTAAATAATAGATACAGTATCATAAATATATTTAATGTTTTCACTTTATGATCTTCCAATAAATACAATTCCATTTCCATTAATTTGAAAAGGAAGTAATCGTTTTGGAAAACAACGGGCTACCACCTCGAGAACTGATATAATTTATTTTCCATCACCATATATCCTGAGTTCATATAATGATAGAATTAATGTTTATATATAATATTCATGAAATATTTTCCATTTTGAAATAATAATATATAATTTATTTTCATACATGTTCATACACATAAAAATGACAATTTGATTCGTACGTACGTTTGAACTATCATCACCACGAATCCATGTGGTTCATTTTTCAACACTATATCACATGGATGATAATTATAATTATATTTAAATTAGTAATATTATATTAATGATATTATTATCATTCTTTAAAATTAATATTATGATTAACTTATTCCCGTAATGATATTTGAAAAATGGAAATGTTACTTTTGCGTACATACAACCTACCATGTCCGTGATTATAACATAGTCTATTTTTCATAACTAATCATAAATAGTTTGATGAGAAAATATAATTAATGTATCAAAATAATAATCAATTTTTGTTTATCATTCCTAGGATTAGGTAATTATGACAAATTTTGACTATATATTCAACTTTGTGATAGCACATAAGGTACGTATTTCATCATAAAAAGTACAAATAAAATATCACAATGAACCTAAGTAAGTTATATTTGATAGGAATAATTATGATAAATCATATATATTTTTATCCCGATGTTGAAAATATAATAAATCTTAGAAAAAATTTTGTAACTTTTTTTAGTTTTCATTACAATTCATAAAATAAAGGACATAGTTACAAACAAAATTCCATATAATAAAAACATGGATTAGAATGGATGAGAATGAATCATATGATAAAATTATTTCAACTGTTAGGATCATTTTATTGTCATTATCATATTAGTTTTAATCAATATCTATATAATTTATCATTTTCCATTTTTACAAAAATTATTGTTGTTTCTATTAATATTCACTCAAAATAAAATAGTCGTATATAGAAAATTAGTCCGCAATTATTCAAAATATGTAATTCAATGATAAATTTTTTTTATTGACACTTTTTTGAATATTTTTTAATATCATACTGGAAATATATAAATGAAAAAGTATTTTTTATTTTTAAATGATTTTATATTAGGTGATGTTTAAATTTCATTATAAAAATCATAATTGGATTATTTAAATTAAAAAACAACTAATTAACATTTAAAAATTATCCAAAACAATATTTTTATGTAAATAACATAAAATAATATACAATTTCCAATAAAAATCCGTATTTATCACTATTCAATTAAAAATAAATATTTTCATTAAATTATCAAAATTTCACATTATTATAGTTATAATATGATGTTTTAAAAAATACAGTTTTTGTTATCAAATAAATTTTCTAAATGTTTCAAAAATTGTTTATAATAATATATCAACAATGAAAAAAATTATGGAAATTTTGTATTTTTGAATACTGAAATGAAATTACTAAAAATTGAGTTCCTATTTAATATTGTTTAAGCAGTTCATTTATAGTGATTAAAAAAATTATACATATATAAAAATTAGTAAATCCAAATATTACACAGAAATTTAATGATAGTTTATACTAGTCATATTTAAATTATAATATTTTATGTTTCTTTTATGCTCAATGTTTAGTAATTAGTATGCTACCAAAAAAAAATTCTTTAATAAAATATTTGGATGTTAAATTATTCCCAAAATTATGTAATATAATCATGAAAATTGGAACTAGATCTCGAAAATCAATGGTTTTCATCCTAAATGGCCCGAAGTAATTTATTTATTATTTTTGGTAATCCACCATTCATGGGGTGAGTTTTAACCCATACAAGGGCGAGAGTATTGGGAGATAATTACATGACATGTAGGACATAAGGGAATCACCCAAACAAGACAACTTGAAACTACTCCTCCCTAGTAAATGTCTTGATATCCACACTCCTTCACAAGGCTGGTTAGCTAGTTTTCATGTGCAGATTTGGACATGGATGGTACTGATGGAATGTCCATACCATTTTATTCATCCAATTCTGGTCAGCTCTTCTCTAGTGAATGCGCCGGCTGTGAATCCTCTTCTAGAGCCTTTTCCACCATAATCTGATGGGTACATTTTCATATTTAATGTGGCCCAAAGGCCTTGGTTGGCCTAAAGGCCTTGAGGTGGCCTGAAGGCCTCGAAGGATAGATCCCCTGAAGGCTAAGGGTGGCTTTAAATCCTTGCAGGACCTGATTACCAAACCAGTGGCCCAAAGGCCTAGATAGATGAATATTTCTAGTTGCAACATTACCGAACTGTTCCTACTATAATATCTGTTATAGTGCCTATTATAGTACTGCTACAGAACTTGAAAATATGTCACTAATCGGATGTGTTTATGGGTCTCTTGGATGCAATTTACAAGTCCTCAACAATAGGGTTGAGGCTCATGTGAAAAACATATGTATGTTTAACCATTGACTCCCAATGGGGGCCCCTTCAGGCCCCAAAGTGCCCCACTAGTTCCATTGCTAGGAAAATGGCTTTAAAACGCAATGTTCCTAATATGAACAGTGCTAAGTCTTGCATACATGAACATGGGATAGTTCCCATAGAGAGCGAGGAGTACAACAAGCATACACCACTCATCTTACACCCCATGGGAATAATCAATGGTAGTCATTATAAAATTAAGTTTTTGAAATCCCACATCGTAAAAAAAATATAATAAAAAAACAATTTTAAAAGAGTGAAAGTGATGTATATATATATAATATTTGATAACACAGATTAGGTATCCAAACTGGAGAACATTAGTGTGATGTGAAAATATGGATATAGAGGAAAACATTAATATAAAAATGATGAGGTATAATGATAGAAATCCTTGATCATAATAAATTCAATGATGTAGAGAAGGTTAATTTCAAAAAATTTCCAGTCATGTGAGGTGTCAAAAATAAAATCTATTAATTATAAAAGGGTAATAGGATAACATATTCAGTTCAATATACTTTTATTAATGTTAATTAATTGATTTATAATTTGATCCAAGAATTTATACAAAAATATTTTTCTAAAAGGTAAAATTCTATAAATTAATAAACATCCACAAAAAAATTTGTCATTCATTATAAATGTTGAGTATTCAATATGATGTTTTCATGTCTGCTGTAGAATAATAAATTCATTATAAATAATATGTTACATAATATTAAATCATGATATTTATTCAATCCATAGATATTAAATGAAAACAAAATGGTTAACAAAATATAATATTATTTCCAAAAGGAAAAAACATCAAATGAATAAAAACCTCTCAAATATCAAAAATTCAATAGAAACAACAAATTATCGTCATATGTTATTTATTAAATTACTTTAATTATAATTCTTCAAAATATTTAGGAATAATATTGAACCTAACAAATTGACTAAATAGTCTTCCTTGAAAAATTTAAAATTTTCCAATAAATATAATCAATCACTCTTGAAGTCCCATACAATGAATTTATATTCACATAATATATAATTTATAAAAATTAAAAAAAATCACAAATAATCTGATTTCTCATAAGGCCACTGTAAAACCATACATTATTTCAAAATAAAATTCAACATCAATTACTGAAATAAAATCTCACAATATTCTATTTATCTTAATGTTATATTTTTCCCTGCACTTTTTGTTAATTTATTCTGAAATAATATTAATAATTTAATCATAAGACGATGTTTTATTCCCAAGGTTATCTAATATTTTAACCATATACCCCCAAATTTTAATAAACCATATTTTCCTCAATATTAGGGATCATATTTTAAATAAATCATAATAATACCATTATTCTTATATGATCCCAAAGTACTGGAAATCTTTTTCATATAACTCTTATAATATGTAAAATATCATGGTTACAAACACCTCAAACATTTATCAAATATTAATAAGTTACTCTAAAAAATTATAAACTTATCAAAATGCATAATACAAAATTTTTGAAATACCACCTAATATATAATAATATTTATGTGTTTACTAATTCTAAAAATACTAATAAAAACCCAATATATATTAATTTTTAAAACTATATACATAAACAAATCCATAAAACACAAAATGGGAATAGTTTTATTATACTTTAATAACTTATTCCTATAAACCAATGATATGAATTAAGAACATTTAATTTGTTAATATAAAATCAATTATGTTTCATAATTAGAACATAAGAAAACCAATTATTCCATAATTGATGAAATTAGGCTCTTTTATATGTTATTGTTATCCCAAATCTCTTCCTAAATGAAATCTATATCACCAGAATCCAAATATTGGATTAATAAATTGTTTTTACATTTTTAAATTATATTGATAAATTTATATTTTGAAATTAGATAAAATGTACTACATGATAAATATTAATTTTTGAGAAATGAAAAGTAATTTTAATGATCAGATAGTTTCTTGTAGGTGATTTGAATACTCATTAACCTATCAAAATCATTTGAACATGAATTTATAATAATAATAATAATCCAATCATCTAGAATTTATAAGAAGGTTTTGAAATCTATCATCTATATTGATAAAAAATAATTAATATTTTTAAAGGAACAAGATTGAAACATGGTAAATAGTTTTATAGGTTAAAACGAAAATGACCCCAAAAAAGATAACACACATAGAAATTCCACAATACATTAACATTTAAATCCTTTAGACCTAACTAAAATACCTTTCTAAATATAATCTCCAAAAATATATCTAATCTCCTCAAAATAAAAGGAATAAAGCCACTAAATGTTGAGTCTAATACATTGATCTCATAATCAAACATAAAATTGTTAATATTTGATGGAATCCATAATTCCTATGAAAAAATCATAAGAAATAATACTAATCACAATGGTTTTATAAATTCAACTCCAATACAAACTATAAGGATGTGAGATTATGTATTAGATATTATAGTTACATTAACTGGAAATAACATCCACACATTATCAAATATCATTTAGGATTATAGGTTTAGAATGTTTGGTCATATCTCTTATAAAAAACCCTTATATTACAATGTGTATGCAACTATTGAGTATCAAACTTTCACAGTAAAAATATCTTTTAAAATTAATCAATTTTTTATTTCATTAATAATCATAAAAAATATTATCATGACCGCATCCATATCTTTAATCATCATATAAAAAATATATTAAAACAGAGGGTGAGACAAAAAATATCTATAAAGGATAAACAAAGAAATAAAAAACCATTGGTTCCTAAATACTTATAAAATTTACAATATTCAGAAAACCATTAATCTAAAAATAGACACGTTCTTACCAATGAAATGATCTTTTCATCATAAATAATTTTACAAAACAATTTATAAGAAATAATAATGTTAGAAATAAATATGATAAATGTTTATATGAAATCATGAAAAACTAAAAAAAAAAATTTCTTCAAGATATAATTTCCAACCGTTGGATGTAAAATATACATCACATTACATTTTGAGATTTCTATAAAAATTCATATCATGAATAGATAAATAATTCATTTAAAATTGAGAATTAATTTAATATAACACCTATGAATATGATAAAATTAATTTTTACACATACACTAACCATCATTTTTACATAAAAAGATATCCACCATGATTATAGTCAGGGAAAACCATCAAGTACACGCCGTGTTTTCAGGGAGCATGCCATGTAATGTGAACCTTGTAGCCAATCGTGTAACTAACAAAACGGGTTGTTGAAACCTTTTATAGTACATGTTGTGTCCTTTGTGAACACAACATGTATTCTAGGATTAAGAGGACCGTATGGGCTAGCTGTGTAAGGAGACTCGGGCAGGGGAATAGAGTTCAAGTACACACCGTGTGTGGGGAAAACACGTCGTGTGGTTGGGGCATTACACGACTCGTTGTTAAAGAAGTAAAATCCCATGTGAATGGCTTAAAAGAACACTACATATAGTTTTTATACATGTCATGTAGTCATGTTATATAAAACATGAAGGTTTCTTTAGCTTGTTCTCATCTTTTACTCTTGAGTTCTTATTCTTTGATAATCCTGATCTAAGGTGTGCTTTTTAACATTCATAGATATGCCACCGAGATATCCTCTAGTTGTATATCAGCTTCTAGATGGTGATCAGACCCCGGATATAGCCGATTAGGGACCTCTTGCAGATCCACCTATTGGGACACTCTTCGCACCAGCAGTTATACCAGTCACAGGTGCCGATTCACATTTTAGGGATGACTTTCTGAGGATGATGCAGACCTTCCAGGAAGCACCACCTCCTGCCCTGTTGATGGAAAAATTGATGCGTGTTTTCCAGCAGTAGCATCCTCTTACATTCTTAGGTGATGGAGGACCTCAGGCTGCAGATTCATGGCTAGAGGCCACACTGACAATTTTCAAACATCTGGTGATACTTTTAGAGAAGAGGGTGAATCTCGCTACCTATATTATCTGAGAATCCACCAATAGGTGGTGGGAGGTGATATCATAGTTAGGGATTCATCATAATATGAATTGGGATGAGTTTTGGCACATCTTTTACAATTACTTCTACCCAGAGACCTTGAGGTCTGATCGAGCCCTAGAGTTTATGAGTCTGGAAGAAGGTACTCATTTTTTATGGTGTACTCGTCTCACATTACTGAGATACAATGATTCACACCGATTATGGAAGGCGACGAGTTTTTCCTTGCACAGAATATTGAGGATTTCCAGAGGCACGACATCTACTCATAGGTGAACATCTTCAGGTTGAATTTGATATCCTCTATCATCAACAAGGTGTTGATCACTGAGCACAGTCTGAGGTATTCTAGAGTAGTCAGCCAGGGCTGTTCGACATTCAGAGTTAGTGTTCCTCCTACTGATAGCCGGAAGCACGTTGGGAGTCTGTTTTAGGAGATTAGAGTAAGTGGAGTGTATCTTTGGGAATCCAGGTTGTATGCTACCAATGTGGGAGGAGTGGCCCTACTAGGCCCTAGTGCCTGATAGACCCGATGGAGTGCCGATCTTGCGGCAACATGGGACACCTCTGACATTTTTATCAGATATTCTCACCTACAACAGGTGGTAGGGGCTCTTCTATGACCCTGAGTTTAGGATATTCATCACTAGTTTCTCACAAGTTGGGGATGTGGAGTTCTTCCGACCATTTGGGCTGAGGGGGAGGTCGCATCTGTGGTGTCCAGTCATAAGGTTATCAGTGATAGTAGAGTGGATCATCTCAGAGCGGTCAACAAGGGGCGTAGGGGTGTAATATAGGCTTTACTATCATTATCGAGCCGACCCATCTTAATTAGGATCCTAGACCTTCTACAGTTCGAGGTACAATCATAGTAGCCTCAGTTTTATCTGTAGCTCTTTTAGATACTAGTTCTATGCATTGCATTATCACTGTTGTTGTTGTGGAGAGCCTTGGGCTCTGCATCTTTTAATATTCTGATTCTTTGTCTATAGACACACCGTTGGGGACGAGAATGGTTAGAGAACATCAGTGGAGAGAGTTTCCTCTTGAGGTTGTAGGGTGTCAATTCTTATGGGACCTCTATGTCCTAGAGATGACGAGCTATTATGTCATTCTCAGAATGTTATGGTTAGTCACCTTCCAAGTAGTTTTTGATTTCTATTGCTGCATGGTGAGTATCGTATCACCAGAGGGTGTATCCTTTCTTCATAGAGGTGAGTGGGATGTCCTGGAGAGTCGAGCGGGACTCGAGCAGCAGGGGAAAGGGGGAGTTAGATCCCAAGTTTCTAGTCTTTATCTGGATAACTAGGGGAAATCTGTAAAGACCCGTAAAAATCAAGGGAATTTTTTTCTTAATTTTCTTTGGAGTTTTACAAGAACACGGTTTCTGATGGAACCTAATTCCGAGGCCCGGTGTGCCGGAAATCAATTTCCGAAGTTTGGCTCGGGTACGATTAGTGAACGAACGAGTGGGTTTTTCAAACTTTTGAACCGGTGCTCGGAATTGAAATTTGAGGACACCAATGAACTCACAGCGCCGATATTCGCTTAAGGATACCTTTTCCGAGGTTGCGTTTTATGCGGGATGAGAGTTAGTTTTGGGGGGAATTAGAAAAAGTTAAATAAATTGTGGAAGACAATTTATTTTTAACTTTGTTGGTTATTTCCTCCCAAAGGGAGTTAGTGGTGGGGCCCACATCCACATAACCTCCCTTAAGAGGATAAAGTTTGGTGGGGCCCAAACGAGCCCTAACTCTTTAATTCTCCTTAAACTCCCCATTAACTCCACTCTAATTAATTTGACAACATGTGTTATTAATTAAGATGGGTTACTTAATTTCAAACTCTTGAAATTCAAAGAGGTTAGGATGTGTAAATAAAATAAGGCTTGGACTTATTTTATTTTGGTTGGTTTGTTTTGCAACCTTGAGAGGATTGCGAAGCTCTCTTCATCTTTTTCAACCTCGACGAAGAATGCAAAGAATACCGTTCTTCAATGAAGAACTTCTCCGCCGAAGAACACGGTTCTTCCGCGACACCGTATCCGCAACGCGACGTTCTTCTTCCGCGTCGTCTCTTCCGCGACGGTTTTCCGTGATGAAATCGCCATCAATGACTTCGAATCCTCGCTTCGCGAGGTTGACGTACTTTCCCCGTGATGCCCGACCTCTGCGATTCTCATCTTCCGCGGGTTGTTGACGAACACCGTTCCTGAACCGAGGTAGGGCATTTGTTTTAATTAATTCCGTTCATGATTCTAGTTTGTCGATCTTCGTGTTTTTCGACTATTTGATATCGAATTACGTGAGGGGGCCGGTCCGCACAAACACGGCCAACCCTCCTCCATATTTCATGAATGATTCCTTTGTGGTTGGTACGAGGAAGCGTGGTGCCATCGCACCACACGGTTTCATGCGGAAGATATGCACGGCGTCGTCGCGCCGCGCCGTGGGACGAAATTCAAGGACGTAACGCCATCGCACCTCGTCGAAGGAAACCGAAGACGCCGCTGCCGGAGCGGGGTCGCGGCGGAGGGGTGCGGTGTTGTCGCACCGCACCGGACGACAAAGGCCGCGACCGGTTCTGGGCTGCGGCGGAACAAGGTGACCGGCGGCCAGCCTGGCCGCCGGTGACGGAAGCCGGAAGGGGACCGGCCTTTGCCGGTTCTGTTGAGAAGGAACCGGCCGGCCAGGTCGGGCCGGCCGGAAAGGGGGAATGCCGGGGGAATTAAATTCCCCCAACCAGCTTCAAATGGCCCCCCATAAATGAGGGGGGGTCGCGGTTACACAGGGGGGAAGGCGCCCCCCCCCCCCCTTTGTCGAACGGCTCGGCCAAAGCCGAGCCAGACAGCGCGCTGGGCGCGCTGTCCCCGGCAGGACCGACGCCCGACCAGTCTGCCGGGCTGGGCCGAGCACAGCCGGGCCGGACCGACCCTGTCCGGGGCGGGTCGACCCGGTTCGGGCCAACCGGGGGGTCTCGGGCCGGGTCGGCCCGGGCCCAAAACCACCGTTACCGAACTGTTTGGGTTCAAATGCCCATAACTCGGGCTACAGACCTCCAAACGATGGGCCGTCAGCGGCGATGCGATCCTTGGATCGGGACGGTCGTTTCAGTTTATCGCACACAATGTTTCGGAATACTTTGATTTCGGCCAGGTTGGTTCGTACACGAAACCAACTGGGCCCTCAGAGCGGAAACACTCATATCTTGAGCTACGAACGTCCGATTGATGTGCCGTCAACTTTGTTGAGTTCCTCTTAGTGAGACAGATCTTTTGGCATACTCCACCCGAGTTTTGGATGTAGGTGGAGTACGGTCGGGTTGGTTTTTCCTTAAAAACCAACCGGGCCCCTAGGACGAAAAAGCCAATAACTCTCAGACCAGGCGTCCGATTGACGCGCCGTCTGTTGCGTTGAGTTCCTGTTGACGATACAGAACTTTTGGATACATAAACTCCGGACTATGTGACAGTTGATGTATCAGCCTCTCAGCTCGTGGAGCGGACCCTCCCGAACGAGCTTGCTGTGTGGGGGAACCCTAGTGATGGCTGCGACTGCTACTGTGACTGCGACGAAGACTGTGCATAGATCCTCAGTGGAATCGACGACGACGACTACAGCACTCAGTGATCCTATGTGGATCAGTATTATCGATCCTGTGTGGGTCCGATCCTGTGTGGGTCAATGCTCAGTGGTTCTGTGTGAGCCAGCGCCTACAGATCCTGTGTGGGTCCGATCCTATGTGGGTCTTTGCGAGGGTTAGTTTCCAACCGATCCTCTGTGGGTCTTTGCGGGGTTAGTACCTATCGATCCATTGTGGGTCCGACGACTTAGATGGATCAGTGATCATCTCTATCGTCTTCGAATATGTATACCTATGTGATCTGAACCATGTTTTCTTTCCTGTGTGGATTGTGTTGTGCTATCCTGTGTGGATTACGTTTTGCTTTCCTGTGTGGAATACGTTTACTTTCCTGTGTGGACTGGGTTGTACTTCGGCTCGGAGGATGGAGCGTATTGGAACTGATGACTTAGGTATATGTATGGAAATATACCTTAGCAGTGTCGGTTATTGCTTTGTGATTGTTTCTTTCCTTTGTGGATTATCCTTTGTGGATTTTGGGAGACCTTCAGGGGTCTCGGGGTCCCTACTGAGTAGCTTATACTCACTCCTGCACGGGCTACGCCTGCACTACGTTGTGTTGGTTGCAGACGACGGACAATGTTAGTCGTGGTTGAGGCTTGCAAAGTAGGACGGTACCTGGAGGTGGACCACTGGGCGGGACGTACTCGGAGCGGACGACGGGACCCAAGGAGCTGTGGAGTTATCTGTACCCACCCTTCAAGTGGGACTTCCAGTGGACGACTCGGCGTAGCTGCTATTACTTTTCAGTTTCTATTTTCCTTTTCGAGTTGTACATTACTTTCATTTTGGGTTTCTATACTGGCCCACTTTCTTTCTGCACTTTCATTTTTACTCAGTTTTTACATAGTGTATACTTTTCCGCTTTCCTACTCTATGGTGCTTGTTCAATTTTCATAGGCAATGCCTTCCCTTTTTACCGGGATTTACGCCTTGGTGCTAGTCGCCACCCCCTGGCCTATGGAAGGCAGGCTTGGGGTAGTCACGGCATGGGCCCCGAGGATGGGTCATGACAAATTGGTATCAGAGGAGTTCGGTTCTACCGTGAACACTGATCTTTTCTATGTGAAGCTATAGTGTTCAGCGTATTGAGTGTGGTTATCAGTCCAGGGAGTCCAGTGTTGGTGCGGCAGCCGACGTATCCGTACACCAGGATCCTGACTTCTGATTTCCGACTTAATGCACGAAAACATTGATTGCGTGTGTGTTTCAAGTTTTCTTTGTGATTACATTGTATCAGCTCACCATGTATATTGTTCTGACCGTGGCGCACCTTTTTTTTCAGGATGGACTTACGAGGGAAGCCAGCTATGGTTTCGAGAGTCGAGCATGATGACAGCCCACCAAGTGACGAGGCCTCGGTGTTGGGCCCTTTGTCAGCAGTGGCACCGGCGGTAGTTCTACCCACCGAGCCACCGATGCTTCCAGCACCAGCCGCTGACGATACACGTCGCCTTAGCGCACTACATCATTTTCAGCGCCAGCGACCGCCCAGGTTTCGTGGGGAGACGGACACCCAGGCAGCCGAGGACTGGCTGGAGGCAGTCGTGCGGGTTTTCAGGCTAGTGAGGACACCTGCAGACCTCATGGTGATCCTCGCTGCAAGCCTACATCACGCAGCAGCGGGCCGATGGTGGAGCTTGATGCTCCAGGTGCACGATGAGGCATCTCTACTTTGGACAGACTTTGAGAGCCTCTTCCTCTCAGAGTTCATCCCAGCCACCCTCCGTGCGGTGCATATTCAGGAGCTTCTTCATCTGCGGCATGGCAGCATGACGGTCACTCAGTACTCGGCGAGATTTACTGATCTCTCGCGCTACTCGACCGACATGGTATGAGACCCATTCTTCCGGGCCCTAACCTTCGATCAGGGATTGAGACACGAGATCAGGGCATCGCTGATCTCCCTCATCATACCGACTCAGATGGGAGTACTGGAGTGGGCCCTTTTAATTGATAGCTTTCTTGCTGAGTCTACACCAGCGCTGAGACCCACCGAAGGGCGGCACGTGGCAGAGTCTTCTGCAGTAGGCAGTCGACGGATGACTCAGGGGTCCAGGCAGAACAGACCCTCAGGCAGACGACCTCAGGACACTGGATCAGCAGTGCGGGGCACACAGCGCGGAGCCAGTCTTTTGAGAGGCAAACAGTGCTACTCGTGCGGCGGGTAGGGTCACATGGCTCGTGACTGCCCGATCCTCCGTGCCGAGGAGCAGCAGACGGTTGAGGGACCATCGAGGCAGAGGCAGAGGGTTGACCGTGGAGGTCCGCAGGGAGGAGGCAGACGACGCAGAGGAGCTGGCCGAGCAGCAGGTGGTGGGCGACGCTTTGAGGCACTACCACCACCACCACCAGGAGGTCCACCCCGACCACAGGGAGCTGGCGGGTAGAGACAGGCACAGCTCTAGGCAGCGGAGGCCTACGACCACGGCGCGCCCGAGATGATTCGATTTACTATCTGTGTATATTCCACCCTTGTTGCAGTACTTATAGAAACAGGAGCGAGTCACTCTTTCATAGCCACTGCCCTTGTTCGGAGCTCGGAGATTCCGACAGAGCCGTTGGCTCGATCCTTATGGCTAGAGACTCCTACGGGAGAAGACTCGACGATTACCCACTGGTGCTAGCAGTGTGAGATTACTCTTGGAGGTGAGAGTTATGGCTGGGATCTTCTTGTAGCAGCGTCGAGGCCTTACGAAGTCATCATGGGCATGGATTGTTTATCTACAGTCCATGCACAGATTGACTGTTTTAGGCGCAAGGTGCGATGTGTACGCACCGACGGGAGCAGGTTCACCTTCACCGGTGAGAAGGGAGCCTTCGCAGCACAGGATGGACTCACGCAGAGGAGAGGACAACCCATCACTCATCAGTTGGATAGCCTCATCCTAGGAGCAGTTGACGTGCAGATTCATGGATTTCCTAGAGTGGTGGATCAGTTTGCAGACGTTTTTCCCGACGAAGTTCCAGGGTTACCTTCTCATAGAGAGGTAGACTTTTATATTCTCATGTACCCTGGGACAACCCCGATATCGACTCCAGCATATCGGATGGCCCCCGCCGAGCTTCGAGAGCTACGGGTACAGTTGGAGGACTTGCAAGGCAAGGGGTTCATCTGACCCAGTGTGTCACCCTGGGCTTCCCCGATTTTGTTCGCCAAGTAGGCGGACGGGAGCTTGGGACTTTGTGTTGACTATCGTCGCCTGAACCAGGTGACAGTGGGGAACAAGTATCCGCTACCGAGGATTGATGACCTCTTTGATCAGCTCAAGTGTGCACGGTGGTTCTCGATGGTAGACCTCAGGTCAGGCTATCACCAGCTCAGAGTTCGAGACGAGGACGTGCAGAAGACGGCCTTCAGATGTCGGTATGGCCACTATGAGTTCTTAGTTATGCCATTCTTCATAACCAATGCTCCAGCAGTGTTTATGGCCCTCATGAAGAGGATCTTTCAGCCATACCTCGATCTATTTTTCATGGTCTTCATCGACGACATTTTGATTTACTCGACGACTGAGGAGGAGCACGCCTACCACTTACGGGTTGTACTAGACACACTCCATGAGAACCAGCTTTATGGTAAGCTCTCGAAGTACCAGTTATGGATATGTGAGTTCCACTTCTTGGGACACGTCATCTCTGAGGCAGGAGTTGCAGTGGATCCTGCGAAGATCGAGGCAGTGTTAGCTTGGGAGGCACCCAGGAGCATGACAGAGGTGCGGAGTTTCTTGGGACTAGCTGGATACTACCAGAGATTTGTGATAGACATCTCCAGAGTTGCGGCACCACTCTCAGCTTTGACTAAGAAGGGGAAACCCTTCTTGTGGTCAGACATATGTCAGCAGAGCTTCCAGGAGATGAGACCGAGATTGACCAGCACACCTATATTGAGGTTACCTGAGGAGGGAGTAGGGTACGTATTCCACTGTGATTCATCAGGGACTGGACTCGGTTGCGTCCTGATGCAGGAGCAGGCAGTGATCGCCTATGGATCACGTCATTTGAGGCCGCATGAGAAGAACTACGCTACCATGACCTAGAGTTAGCAGTAGTGGTCTTTTCTCTAAAGACATGGTGAAACTATCTGCTGGGCGAGCACTTTACAGTCTTTTCTGACCATCAGAGTCTCAGGTATATCTTCTCGTAGAAGGACCTGAACCTGAGACAACAACAATGGCTCGGGTTCCTCCAGGACTATGACTTTGAGATATTCTATGCTCCTGGGAAGGGGAACATGGTAGCTGAGGCTCTCAGCAGGAGGACGGGCATTCAGCTACTTGAGGAGGCGACAGAGCAGCTAGCCTCTTTGCAGATATCCTTCGTGGATAGAGATGGAGAAGCCTTCCTTCATTCTCTCACAGTCACTCCTCCACTACTTCAGCGGGTCCGAGAGGCACAGCGTGGGGACGCTAACTATGAGACGCAACGTGCACAGATATCCTCAGGACAGGCACCTGATGGTTTCTCCATTGGAGCAGAGCACGACCTCCTTTTCAGAGGACATACCATGGTATCAGTCGCTTTATGAGAGGAGGTGCTGAGATAGTTTCACACTTCTCCTTTTGCGGTACATCCTCGAGTGGTGAAGATGTACTAGGATCTCAGACGACAGCACTGGTGTCCGGGCATGAAGAAGGTTGTGGTAGGGTTCGTTTCTCGATGCCTCACCTACCAGCAGGTGAAGGCAGAGCATTACGTACCAGCAGGCTTGGTACAGCCCTTGGAGGTCCCGGAGTGGAAGTGGGATGAGATATCTATGGACTTCGTGACTGGACTTCCACGCACTTCTAAAGGTCACGACTCCATCTGGGTGATTGTCAAACGACTCACAAAGTCGGCTCACTTCTAACCCATCAGAGAGCAGGGCTCAGTGGAGAGCTTGGGACGACTTTACGTTCAGGAGATTGTACGGCTTCACGGTGTGCCATCTTCTATTTTCTCTAATCGAGATGCTCGCTTTACTTCCCAGCTATGGAAGGGATTACAGGAGGCGTTCGGGACGCAGCTACGTCTGAGCACATCCTTTCACCCTCAGATAGATGGTCAGACGGAGAGGACCATTCAGACTCTCGAGGACATGCTCCGCACATGTGTCCTCGACTTTGGTCATAGCTGGGAGGACCACCTACCCTTGGTGGAGTTTGCGTACAACAACAGCTATCACTCCACCATCGGGATGGCACCATACGAGGCGTTGTACGGCCAACCTTGTAGATCTCCATTGTGCTGGACAGACCCTGGGGAGTCAGCACTTGTGGTGCCGGAGATGGTCCAGGCCACGACAGAGAAGGTCCAGGTCATCCATGAGCGGATGAGGACAACTCAGAGCCGGCAGAAGTCATACGCTGACAGGAGGCGGAGGCCACTAGAGTTCGAGGATGGAGACCACGTCTTCTTGCGTGTCTCACCTCGACGTGGATTACGGAGATTTGGCCGAGGCGGAAAGTTATCCCCGCGCTTCATCGGACCCTTCCAGGTCCTCAGCAGGATTGGCGAGGTGGCTTATCGCCTGGCTCTACCACCTCTGTTGCACCGGGTGCACGACGTCTTCGACGTATCTCAGCTGAGGAGATACGTGCACGACCCGACGCACATCATTGACCATGGGGAGCATGATCTTGACGATGGGGCGACTTTTACGGAGGTCCCGGTGGAGATCGAAGATAGACAGGAGCGAGTCCTAAGTGGACGGCCGATTCATCTAGTGTGCATCAGATGGCAGCACGGGAACCTCCAGGAGGGAACTTGGGAGCGAGAGGCTCAGATGCATGCTCAGTACCCTCTTTTTTTCCATAGTTTTGATGTATCTTTATGGGGACGTAAATCCCTGAGGTGGGAGTAATGTAAAGACCTGTAAAAATAAAGGGAATTTTTTTCTTAATTTCCATTGGAATTTTGCAAGAACGCGGTTTCTGACGGCACCTGATTCCGAGGCCCGGTCTGCCCGGAATCAATTTCCGAAGTCTGGCTCGGGTACGTTCAGTGAACGAACAAGCGGGTTTTTATAACTTTTGAACCGGTGCTCGGAATTGAAATCTGAGGACACCAATGAACTCGCAACGCTGATATTCTCTTAAGGAGACCTTTTCTGAGGTTGCGTTTTATGCGGGATGAGAGTTAGTTTTGGGGGGAATTAGACGAAGTTAAATAAATTGTCGAACACAATTTATTTTTAACTTTTTTGGTTATTTCCTCCCAAAGGGAGTTAGAGGTGGGGCCCACATCCACATAACCTCCCTTGAGAGGATAAAGTGTGGTGGGGCCCACACGAGCCCTAACTCTTCAATTCTCCTTAAACACCCCATTAACTCCACTATAATTAATTTGACAACTTGTGTTATTAATTAAGATGAGTTACTTAAGATAAAAATATTGAAATTCAAAGAGGTAAGGATGTGTAAATAAAATAAGGCTTGGAATTATTTTATTTTGGTTGGTTTCTTTTACAACCTTGAGAGGATTGCGAAGCGTTCTTCATCTTTTTCAACCTCGATGAAGAACGCGAAGAACACTGTTCTTCAACGAAGAACTTCTCCGCCGAAGAACACGGTTCTTTCGCGATGTCGTATCCGCAACGCGACGTTCTTCTTCCGCGTCGTCTCTTCCGCGAGGGTTTTTCGCGACGAAATCGCCGTCAACGACTTCGAATCCTCACTTCGCGACGTCGACGCTCTTTCCCCGCGACGCCTGACCTCCGTGACGCTCGTCTTCCGCGGGTCGTTTATGAACATCGTTCTTGAACCGAGGTAGGGGTTTTATTTTAATTAATTCCGTTCATGATTCCATTTTGTCGATCATCGTGGTTTTCGACTATTTGATATCGAATAACGTGAGGGGACCGGTCTGCACATACACGGTCAACCCTACTCCATATTTCATTAATTATTCCTTTGTGGTTGGTACGAGGAAGCGTGGTGCCATCACACCATGCGGTTTCATGCAGAAGATAAGCGCGGAGTCGTCGCGCCGTGCCATGGGAAGAAATTCAAGGACGCGACGCCGTCGCGCCGCGTCTAAGGAAACCGAAGACGCCGCGGCCGGAGCGGGGCCGCGGTGGAGGGGCGTGGTGCCGTTGCACCACGCCGGATGAGAAAGGCCGCGGCTGGTTCCGGGCCACGGCGGAACAAGGTGACAGGCGGCCAGCCGGGCAACCGGTGACGGAAGCTGGAAGGGGACCGGCCTTTGCCGGTCCCGTTGAGAAGGAACCGGCCGACCAGGTCGGGTCAGCCGGAAAGGGGGAAAGCCGGGGGAATTAAATGACCCATTCCAGCTTCAAACGGCCCCCCATAAATGAGGGGGGCCGCGGTTACACAGGGGGGAAGGCGCCCCCCCCCCTTTGCCGAACGGCTCGGCCAAAGCCGAGCCAGATAGCGCGATGGGCGCGTTGTCCCCAGCCAGGCCGGTTTGCCAGGCCGGGCCGTGCCAGGCCGGGCCGACCCTGTCCGGGGCGGGTCGACCCGGTTCGGGCCGACCGGGGGGTCTCGGGCCGGGTCGGCCCGGGCCTGAAACCCCCGTTACCGAACTGTTTGGGTTCAAATACCCATAACTCAGGCTACGGACCTCCAAATGAGGTGCCGTCAGCGGCGATGCAATTCTTGGATCGGGACGGTCATTTAGGGTTATCGCACTCAAGGTTTCAAAATATTTGTTTTCGGCCAGGTTGGTTCGTACACGAAACCAACCGGGCCCTCGGAGCGGAAACGCTCATATCTTGAGCTACGGACGTCCGATTGATGTGCCGTCAACATTGTTGAGTTCCTCTAAGTGAGACAGATCTTTTGGCATACTCCGCCCGAGGTTTGGACGCAGGTGGAGTACGGTCGGGTTGGTTTTTCCTTAAAAACCAACTGGGCCCATGGGACAAAAAAGCCAATATCTCTCAGACCGGGCGTCTGATTGGCGCGTCATCTGTTGCGTTGAGTTCCTGTTGACGATACAGAACTTTTGGATACATCAACTCTGGACTATGTGGCAGTTGATGTATCAGCCTCTCGGCTCGTGGAGCAGACCCTCCCGAACGAGCTTGCTGTGTGTGGGAACCCTAGTGATGGCTGCAACTGCTACTGTGACTGCGACGACGACTGTGCAGAGATTCTCAGTGGATTCGACGACGACGATGACAGCACTAAGCGATCCTATGTGGATCATTGCTACCGATCATGTGTGGGTCTGCTCCTTTGTGGGTCAGTTCTCAGCAGTTCTGTGTGAGCCAGCGCCTACAGATCCTGTGTTGGTCCGATCATATATGGGTCTTTGTGGGGGTTAGTTTCCTACCGATCTTGTGTGGGTCTTTGCGGGGTTAGTACCTATCTATACTTTGTGGGTCCGAAGACTTAGATGGATTAGTGATCATCTCTATCGTCTTTGAATATGTATACCTGTGTGAGATGAATCCAGTTTTCTTTCCTATGTGAATTGTGTTGTGCTATCCTGTGTGGATTACGTTTTTCTTTCGTGTATGGAATACGTATACTTTCCTCTGTGGACTGGGTTGTACTTGGGCTCGGAGGATGGAGCTTATTGGAATTGATGACTTAGGTATATGTATGGGAATATACCTAAGCAGTGTCGGTTATTACTTCGTGATTGTATCTTTCCTTTGTGGATTATCCTTTGTGGATTTTGGGAGACCTTAAGGGGTCTCAGGGTCCCTACTGAGTAGCTTATACTCACCCCTGCACGGGCTATGCCCATGCTACGTTGTGTTGGATGCAAACTACGTACAACGTTGATCATGGTTGAGGCTTGCAGAGTAGGATGGTACCTGGAGGTGGACCACTGGGCGGGATGTACTCGGAGTGGACGGCGGGACCCGAGAAGCTGTGGAGCTATCTATACCCACCCTTCAGGTGGGACTTCTAGTGGACGACTCAGTGTAGCTTCTTTTACATGTCAGTTTCTGTTTTCCTTTTCGAGTTGTACTTTACTTTAAGTTTGGTTTTTTATACTGGCCCTCTTTCTTTCCGCACTTTCAGTTGTACTCAGTTTTTACTTAGTTTTTACTTTTCATCGTGCTTACTATGTGGTGCTTGTTTACTTTTCAAAGGGAATGCCTTCCCTTTTTTCCAGGATTTACGCCTTGGTGCTAGTCACCAGCCCCTGGCCTATGGAAGGCAGGCATGGGGTAGTCACAGCACGGGCCCCGAGGACGGGTCGTGACAACATCACAGTTAGACTTTCCTACAGTGGTTGATTGTTTTAGAGATGTCTTTCCAGAGGAAATTTCAGGTCTTACATTGGATTGTGTGTTATACTTATCTATTGTGCTCATTCAAGGAGTGATATCGGTGCCCATTCCTTTTTATAGGATGGCTACACCTAAGTTACAGAAGCTCAAGAAGAAGTAGGAGGAGTTTCAGCAAAAGGGTTTTTTCCAACCCAGTACTTCTCCTTGGGGTTTGCCTATCCTATTTGCAAAGAAGGAAGACGACACCCTCAGGCATTGTGTGGATAATCGGAAACTAAACCAATTGACGGTCAAGAACTGATATCCCTTTCCAATAATCGATGATCTCTTTGATCAGCTTCGAGGAGCCCGAGTGTTCTCAAAGATTGAATTGAGATCATGTTATCATCAGCTGTGCGTTAGATCATCTGATATACATATTACAGCTTTTTGGAGTAGGTATGGTCTATACGAATATATGGTTATACCATACGGTCTCACGAACACGCCTGTAGTTTTCATGGAATAGATGAACCGAGTGTTCCATACATAGATGGATTCCTTCATGGTGGTTTTCATTGACTACATCTTGGTGTAATCTCACACTCAAATCAGCCATTCTACCCATCTTGAGAACAGTCTGAGTACACTGAGAGAGCATCAGTTATATGCTATGATATCAAAATGGAACTTTTGGATGGATCAGATTCACTTCATGGGTCATGTTATATCATAGACAGGAGTTTCAGTAGACCCAGAGAATGTGAGAACTATAGTTTCATGGAGGCAGCTGGAGAACGTCTTTGAGGTGTGGAGTTTTATGGGGTTGGATGGATACTAAAAGTGCTTCATACAGAAATCTTCATGCCTATCGGCACCACTGATAGGTTGGAACAAGAATGGGGAAAAGTTCTTTTGGTTTGATTCTTTTGAGTCAGCCTTTCAGTAGCTGAAAGGGATGATGATGTCATCACCGATACTAGTATTTACAGAACCAGGAAAAAGCTACATGTTCTACTATGATGCTTCAGGTATCGGGATGGTATCAGTGCTTATGTAAGGAGATGGATTCATTGCGTACGGGTCTCGGAAGTTGAGGCCACATGAGATGAATTACCCGACACATGATCTGGAATTCTCATCTTTTGTTCAAACCTTATGTTATTGGAGAAATTATCTTCTGGGAGAGCACTTTATAGTGTATACAGACCACATGAGTCTCAAGTACATCTTCACTCAGCATGATCTGAACCTGAGATAACGCAGGTGGGTTGAGTATCTTTAGTCCTTCGACTTCGACCTTGCTTATATTCTGGGAAAGGGAAACGTAGTGGCTAATGAATTAAGCATGAGAACTCAGATACATGCAGTTCAAGAGACTAGTATTGAGCGGAATCTTATGGATATCTTCAATGAGATGCATTTGGAGGTGCATGACATACATGGGGATACCTTTCTATCTTCTAGTGTCCTAACGTCTTCACTTATGGGTGAGGGTGTTTCGAGAAATGACCCTCTTCCTAGATGGATAGTGGGTGAGGATGAGAACTTTCATTTCCAGGGACACATATGGGTGCCAACAGACAAACGCGAGGAGTTGATGATAATATTTTTATTCCTTAGTTTGGGAAGTTCATCCTAGCATAACCAAGATGTATCATGATATACACCGCTAGTATTGGTGGCTATGTATAAAGAGATATTTTGCTAGTTTTTTCATGAGGTGTTCCACTTTTCAGTAGGTGAAAGTGAAGAATCGGTGACTCGAAGGTCTTTTGCAGCAATTATCCATTTTGGAGGGGAAATGGAATGATGTCTCAGTGGACTTTGTCACCAGATTTCCAAGGTATTCTCGAGGGAATGACACAGTTTGGGTTTTCATTTATAGGCTCATGAAGGTTTATCACTTATTTCCGATCAAGGAGACCATCAGTGTTGATGATCTTGGACAGTTGTGCATCTGAGAGATTTTACGTCTACATGGAGATCCAAAATCCATTTTTTCAGAAAGAAATACATGTTTTACTTCTTGGTTATGGCAGGGCTTCAGAAGGATTTGGGTATACATTTACATTTGAGTAAAACATACCATCCCTAGACAGATGGCCAGTACTAGCGTACGATTTAGGTGCTTGAGGATATGCTCTGAGCATGCATTCTAGACTTTGGAGGTTCTTGGGAGAAGCATTTACCTCATGAGGAGTTATCATACAAAAATAGTTTTCAGTAAACTATTCAGATGGCACCATATGAGGAATTGTACGGTAGGCCTTACTGAACACCATTATACTTGCTAGAGGTAGGAGATGCAACATTTCTGGGACCTCATCTTGTTCAGGAGACCTCATAGTAGATAGAGTTGATTCAAAAGAGGATGGTTATAGAAAAGACTCGACAAAAGTCTTATGCTAATCATCGGAGAAGACCTCTAGAGTTCATGGTCGAGGATAAGGTTTTCCAGCAAGTCGCACTAAGGTTAGGACACAAGAAGTTTCATAGATAGTGTAATATTTCACTACGGTACGTCGGGCCGTTTTAGGTGTTGGAGAGAGTTGGGCTAGTTTCCAATAGGTTTCAGTTACCTCAAAGGTACCAGGCTATGCATGACTTCTTCCACGTTTCTCAGCTCTAACATTACTTTTCAGACTCGCATCATGTCTCTCAACCCGAGGAGGTTGAACTCGAATCAGATGCATCGTTTGAGGAGCATCCTATCCGGATTGTCGATCACAATACAAAGGTTCTATATGTCCAGTATGTTCATCTAGTATTGTTGCTATGGCATCATGGGTGAGTACAGAATGAGACATGGGA
Source organism: Viscum album (assembly GCA_963277665.1). Classification (NCBI taxonomy): domain Eukaryota; kingdom Viridiplantae; phylum Streptophyta; class Magnoliopsida; order Santalales; family Viscaceae; genus Viscum; species Viscum album. Next base: position 1,890,442,360 of record OY728152.1, read on the forward strand.
GAGGGAGGTCGATGTATGATTGAAGTTGCTGGAGCTATTTGGGGTTTCATCTTCTAGGCCTCACAAGGTAAATTCGGGGATGAATCTATTTGAGGGGTGATGTCTGTAAGAACCCAGAACTTCTTTTCAGGTATTATTTTCCTTTTTCTGGATTTCTTGAGAAAATAGGAGTTTCTGTAATTTTATGAAGTAAACGTCGTGTACTTTATGAGTACACATCGTGTACTCCTTTGCTGCGCAAGGCTGTGTATGGCTGTGTCTGGTCCACACACACGACCATGTGGGGGTGATGTGGAGGCTGCATAAAGTGTACTATCTAAATTCTTATTACATGCCGTGTACTCTAAAATTACATGTCATGTACTTTTTTTCATTAAGAGGACTGAGTTCACGCCTGACGAACCTAACTAGCTTATTCTGGGTCGTCTTCGTCCGAGAGACCCCGCACGACAATGGAACTTCTCTGAGCCCCAAACCTCTATCTGTTCTCTGAATCGACTATTGTTGATATCATTGGAACTGTAGCGGTAAGCTCTTACTTCTCATAGAGATTTGTTTTCAAATTCCACTTATTTCTCATGTTATCGTGGGTTGAACGTTTTGTGCGTTTTCATAGATTTATGACATTATAATGAGATTCAAGCCTCACTGTTCATTTATATCGATCTTATAGCATCAAGGTATGCATTTTGTTCCATTCCATTCGATTTACTAGTGTTTTATGTGCATTTTCCTCCAATACCCTTGAACAGGGTATTACGTGTTTACTATTTTTCCCTTGTTGTTTTCCTTCCTTTCTTGTATGCTCGTGTAGAGGTAATTTGGTTATGTATGAGGATAATTTCTATGCTTGGATGTTTTCTCATGCCTTGTTCTATTTACGACCTTTTATATTGTTCATCCTTTGGCCGTTATACCTATTTTCCATGCCTTGTGACCGTAGGATGGAGAGTTGTTCTCTGACATGCTTGTTATGTCATAGACTAGTTAGCCATGTAGCTATGTAGGTTGAATTTGGCTTTATTGCATTATTATGCCATGACTATCACGTGACCGTGAGAACCTGGTGCTATATACTATAAGAGGATAGACAGAGTGAGCTTCCTTCAATATTGATGGACATTATAGACTATAGGGGATAGACCTAGTGAGCTTACGATATAGTCTTGGATATTAAATACTACAATAGGGTAGACTGAGTGAGAATCCTTAGAGAGTCTGTGATAGACATGAGGCTATAGGAGGAATTAACCGAGTGAACTTCCTTAGATAGTCTCTAGACCATGGGGCTATAAGGGGATTAGACCACATGATCTTCCTCAAAGAGACCCTTACTACCTTAGACTATAAGGGGAATTGACTGTGCGTGCTTCCTCAGAGAGTCTTATAATTTTGTATGACCAAACAAGAGGGTTTAGTGAGAGTGTATTGCCCAGAGGGTAGTTGGTACTTCTGGGATATGAGCAGAGGGGATGTTTGTGAGTACATCCCAGAGGGATTCCTGTTGGTGGTTAGCTATTTGCTACACAGCTGCTTGCTAATATATGGATTGATTACTGATGTGTATTATCCTGTTCACTGCTTACTGTTTACTGTGTACTATACTTTACCTAATATATACTCACTAACTATTAGGCATATATCTTAGAGTGGTTGCCTACTGGGATTTTGTCTCACACCCTATTTGGGGAATGCTTTTGCGCCCAAAAGTATTATATTGCTGCAGGTATAGATAAGGGAAAGCACCGTTTAAATTTTGGTACTTGGTTGCATTAGAGTAGGAGAGTATGGGATCATGCTAAGGCTTTCGATGCTATAAATTTTCTTATATTTTTTTTCATTTGTACTTTGGTTTAGTATTGTATTGATCATTGTAACTTGTTTGGCTTCTTTCACAGAAATATGAATCATGCATCATTTCATATATACATGTGTGCTCTTGTTATTTACTGTTTTAGTCTTCTCATGTTTACCGTTGTTGGATATTTACTGACTCCACTATTGTATATGTTGTTTACTTCAACTATGTACACTGCCAATGAGGGCATAGTTTCCCCACAATCACCCCCAAGGCCTGGGCTACTAGTCGGTAGCCTCTGGCATTTGTGGAAATGCTCTTTAGGCCATGTGACAAACCGGGTACGGGTTGCCTCTGGGTGGCTTCTATAACCGAGGTGATACAAGATGCATGAAAAAACAGACAATCTTTGTGGAAGGGATTACAATAGATATCCATAGGTGTAGCAATATTGTTTTTGTAGGGATAACATCATGTTCTTATTAGGGTAGAAAGAATATCCTAAAAAGTGTATTAGATAAAGTAGTAATGGGAAGTGCAGTTTGGGAATTGTTAAACCATTTCTCTACTGTTTTCCATTGTAGTGTAATTTTTTATGAATGTTTGGAAACAAGAACCTGATGTTTAGTGTCGTATCTATGGATAACTAAGTCATCTTTATAGGTTCATTATGAAATTTCTACATAAAAATAGTGTAAGGGGATTAATATATGTACCTGAGTTGGGAACAAGGTCAGTTACACCTAAGATGGATAGTATATAGTGTTTTACTTGTCATTTAGGAAGAATAAAGGGAGGTGGTAAGCAAGTGATGGAACAATAGTACCATGAATTTTAAATATATCAGGGTAGTTAGATTGGGTCCCAATGTAGAGGGACAAGTTGTTTTCCTATTATGTAGTCAAATCTGGATATCATGGATGAAAATTTGTCAATTATTAGAGGTGAAATTTTGTAATCGTATTCAATATATTATTTTAAAATGTAAATTCACATTCCTTTCTATCATAACATATTTAAAAGAACAAGGGCTTGGGTTGGGATTTATAAGGTTGGTATTTTACCAATGACACAACATTGGGATTTTAATTACATAAAATCAAATATTATAATTCATGTTTTTTAATGTTTGGTGGTTACTATTTTATTTGGGAAATGTTACTACAAAAATTTATAGAATTTTGGTTGATTTTGTGTATGGAATATTTAGTTCTATTCTAGGAATGAATAGATAATTACATGATGAGATTTATCATTCAATTTCTAGAAGGATGCAGCTACTCTCACAATATTGACTATGATCTTTAGGCTGGCCATGCATGGCTAATTTAGTGTATATTTGATTGTCCCACAACATATATATGTGGTCATTCTCAAGAGTATGTTTTAATTCCTCAATATTTGTTTTCATTAGTGTAAATAATTTTTTAGTTTTTTCAGATGGTTTTACTTTCTTACCACCAGAGAGAGGGCGAGATAGATGTATTTCATGTTTTAGTTGGGGCTGGTAGAAGAGATAGGATCTATCCCACCTTATAGAATAGATCCAATAGAGCTTTGGTATTTTAATGTTCATTTTGAATATCTAGATTCTAAAGGGTTTATATGACCCAGAATATATCTGTGTGGTTCTACAGTTCTCTTCTCTATGAAGACTGCTTGGTCTTTACACATACGTGTGGAATATCAACGGTTGAACACGATGACAGTCAAGAACCAATTTCCAATTCCTTTCATTGATGATATTCGATAATTTGAGATGTTATACATTCTTTTTGGAGATCTATTTGATATAAATTTTCCCAAAAATAATCTTGTGACCATTAGAAATAACTATGTTTTATTTAAAAATCATGTATGGATTTTATGAATTTGTGTTGATGTTATTTTGGCTGACTGATGGCTAGGAGATATTTTTTATCATGATGAATAATATAATTCGTCATCTTCAATTGGGTTTTTGTCGTTTTTGTCAATGACATATTATGGATCATAAATTTAGTATAATATCAAGGAAAACATATTTTCATCATACTGAGTACATCAAGAATTGATTATCTTTACACCAATCTAATCAAATTTAGTTCCAAGATTAATTAAGTGAACTTAATTGGACATTTCATCCTATAGGAAGGAATATTTATGGACCTATATAAAGTTTCAACCTTGGTTTCATTAAAACAACCCATGATTTTATTCAATATTTTGATATTTCATGTAATATTAGGTTATAATCAGTGATTTATTCAGATTTTATACCATTTGAAAGCATCGATGTATGGGATAAAAAATAATGGGGGATATTAGTTTAGTCAGATACATGAGGGATATTTTTTCATATTATATGTAGGGTGACATCAACACCTAACATAACTTTACCAATTTCATATAAAACATATACCATGTATTGTGATGCATATAAATTTAGACTAACCTAATGTCTAATGTAAGATGATTTTTGGTTTCTTAGGACCCTAGGTAGCTGAGACCATATGAGAAGAATTACCCTACTCAAAATATATACCTTCTAGAAATGGTATATTACCTATGATTCTAAATAGATTGTATAATGGGAGGGAGGATTGTGGTATACACACACCATAATTTCCCTGAGTATATCAATTCGTAGAAGTACCAGAACCTTAATCAAATTAGTTTAGTTGATTATCTATAGTCATTCAACATTGATGTGGATTATATTATAGGATTGGGAAACATATTGACAGATCTAGTGAGAAGAAAGATGAATATCATGGAGGTATGGGATTTTGATGATGAGTGGACAATGATAGATCTCATTGAAAAAATTCATTTAGATTTCCTTGAGTGTTAGGGTTGATTAGATATAACTTTTTAATCTATTATACATGACCTTATTTAATGGATAGTTACAAAGAAGATATCTTATTTTGAGGGCTCAGTTCTGATAGAAATATTATAAGTAGATGAGAAAAAATCATGATACTCTCTTAGTGTTGTAAATATAGTTATTTTCTACGGTCAAGTATTTGTTCTTATGGAATTATTCAATAAGATGTTGAGGGGTTTACATGCTTATATATTAAAGGTGCATCTTTGTTTGAAAATTTTGTCTTGTTATATTTTTAGATAGTGCTACTGCTCAGGAAAGATGTTTTAGGTAGCAAGATTTGTTGCTACATGCTTCACTTCTCAGAATCTGAATGATGAGCATTAAAGGTATGACTGTATTTTGCAGCCTTTTTGTGTTCCTAAGTCGAAATGGTATGTTTTATTAATGGATTTTGTGACGGGAATACCCAATACGCCCTATAATATAAAATGATTTATGAGTGAATCTGTATATAATGAAGATGGTATCCCATATCATACCTATCGGGGAGACTATTATAATTGATGATATGTGAAGTATATAATTTTTGAGGTGGTTTGGTTATATAGATATCATATATGTATTGTTTCATATATAGATCTCTATTTCAAATCACATTTAAGTTACATTATTCAGATGAAATTAGGATTTCATTTACTTTTGAGCGTATCCTATCATCCTCAGACTAGTGGTTAATCTAAATAGACTATTCAGATTCTATAAGATATGTTTCAATCCCATTTTTTTGATTTTATTGGATCAAGGGAGGAACATATGAAAGTCATGGAGATTTTAAATAATAATATCCTCCCAAAATCGATCCAAATAGAAAATTTTGAGTATTTTTATGTCTAGTTATTCAATTATCCTCTTTTATGGTTGGAGTCAAGTGAATTACTGATGGTTAGGTCTAGTATTCACCATGAGATGTCTAAGAATCCATAGTTGATCAGACAGTAGTTCGTGACCATGCATAGTATGAAAATGTAATTTGATTCCCATCAAAGATATCATCTAGAATTCGAGGATAGCCATCATGCTTTACATTTAGTGTCACCTAGATTATGAAAACATCATTTTAGGAATTATGGAAGGATAACACCCTAGATTTAAATTTATTTAAGATAATTGCATGGTTCTTTCCAAAAGGAAACTTTATTTACATTCCACATCACTATAGAACCACGCATGACATATTCCATGTGTTTGAGATTCTGAGACAACGTCTAAAATATTCCCATTTGATAGATATAGATTACATTATGATTTTTTCTTATACATCCTTTGAGGACCATCATATATGGATTATGGGTCGTAGGGAGTGATATATTTGGGGTAGTAATATAATGTTGTTTCATGTGTAGTGGAAATGCATGCATTATTAAGAGGTTTCCGAATAGAGGGAGTCTGATATGTGAATACCATGGATGAAATTTTTCATTGAGTTATTATTGTGATTCTTGGAGTAGAATAGAGATGAATTATTATATAGTGAGGAGGTTTAAATATCCCTTTTTTTAGATATGTCTCTTTGGATGTTTTTCATTAATTATTATTTCATTTGATATTTCAGAGATCCTTAATCATTATTTTTCTTGTTTCATCATGGATATAGTTTTTTTTAAATGGAATTCATAGATTGTGAGGGACCATAAAAAATTATGAGAGGATCCATGTGCTGAGCCTTTGTTGGGTGCATTAATTTAATTATATAGAAGTATTTTTTTTGAACTAATGGAGATTTGATATAAATTGGTTTAGTAATATCAAGTGTTCTTGGTATTTTAATAATTTTAAAGGGTGTTCTAGTTTTTATATGTAAAATAGGATGAAAAATAATCTGTACATCATTAACATGCTATGTAAACTGACTACACATCATGTAATGATAAATGGTTATTAATACTTATCAGTGGGGACAAGTTTTTGGATGTTTCAAATTACAAACATTTACATGGTTTGTAACTATAGTACACATCATATAATACCCCAACCAGATATTTTAATATAAGTTGTTCAAAAAAAAATTAAATCAGCTCACACTAGTATTCTCCTCTGAACCCCATGATGTCTTCAATTCAAATTTGGATAGCCAACATACCTTTATAACAATCCATTATCATGACAATACATGGTAAATATTTTTTTGATAGGTTTCCCCATTCTCCCTTTATTTTCCAACAATTGAGGTGTAATCACATGACCATGTGCATTTTTTGGTTTTGATCTTGGTCATTTTTATCATTGAACCTCATTACGATCATATTCACCATAATTACCTTGGAAACCATCTGTTGGAAGCATTGCATTATTTTTCGGTAAACATAAGTGGTCCATATAAGAACCCTAGTGTTTGATAAATTTCAATTTATATGAAATAGTTTTATTTCACCAAAATAACATGAGATTCAATTAAATATATAAGAAATTTTTTTTCCATTGAGTTTATTTTATTAAATTATTTATTGAACTATCTTTTGGCTACATATTGGTGGGGGTACCTTGATTATATTTGAATTAGTTAATGTATTAGAGTGTGTTTAATATGAAATTATTGTTAAGTTATTTCTTCATACCTAATCCCTATGTTATGGCTAAATAATTATTGGTTTCACTTTTGATCAATTGTGATATAAATGAATGAGTTAATTGAAATAAAAATGGTTATTCACATAATTATCCATTGAGGATTATGATGTGATATTTGGATATCCAGGATGTTATTACATGTCCTATGATATATTATGTAAATTTAAAAGGGATTTGACTAGTATTCTATTATGCTTATATGGCTCTAACCTAGATTCTATAATTTATATATATTAGGAATGTACCTCACACATGCACACATATATATTATAATGATGTTATTATGCATTATTGGACCGTTAAAGTATTTAATTTTTATAGGTCATTGACCTAGTTATTAAAATTATGATTGGGATTTGGACCCATTTGATGATATGTTACTATGTTTTTTTTGCATAGCATGGTTATGAGAAATTTTCAGAGATATTCTAGCATGATGATGACGTATGTTCATTTAACATGGTTACATGGTTGTGGTTGTCATGATTTTGAGACATTATCTTTTATATTCTATTATGGAGTAGAATAATGTTGGTGTGTTGATTTATTAATATTTGAATTAATTAATACACATTTTTATCACATTATTTCATACACTTTTTAACATAATGGATTGAATAGACATGATGGGGTCAACCTAATTAGTCATACACCCATCCTATATGGATATCCATTTAGTACATAAGTGGGTTATGGTGTTGCATGTTGGGATAAGGGAGAATGACCTCACTATTAAATATTTTCATACCGAATGAGATGTATTTTTGTGGAATGAAAAACAACAATTTCAGGACTACTTAATTTTGAGTCTTCATATGAGTCTTACATGCTTTTACGTATCTAGGATATAGCTTGACATTTTGTTACATTGAAGCACATCATTTCATTATTCTTTATTATTAAAGATATTATACAGTTTAATATTGTTTTTGGTTTCTAATATTTTTATACTATAATTTAATTTTTTTCTCAACTTTTATCCACTTTTATTACACATCATACTATGGGTAATAGAACTCCCCTATACATTTCACACCCCCACTACTAGTCGGTAGCCATTGGCATACATAGAGGCATGATTCCGGCTTCATAACAAACAATTTTTACAACTTGATAGAGTTATGGAAAGTGAAATTACATTCTATGATGTTATTATGTTAGTGTAATAACCCACATCCTTCTCCTCTTTCATCAAATGAAGAATGAATGCATCATTAATGTGTATAATTGACTACTGCCTTGAAATTTTACATAAGTATTTTTCCATCATCGCTTCACATACTATTTTTGATGGTTTATTTATTTTTTATATTTTAAAATAAGGAAATATGTATCATTATTATAAATTAATATCGAATATATTCTTGTTCATTTCAATTCATTAAAAGGTCATAACATCATTTTTGTGCATGTGTGGATCACCACCACCACAAAGTGATATTGTTTTTTCCATTACTGCACACATTAATGGTATATACAAGTGATGTTTAATAAATAATATGATATTAATAATATAATTATCATTCAATATGGTTAAAATAACACTTTCCTTATTTCAAATGTAATCATTGTAAAATGGAATTATTAATCATACATACATATGACCTCCTATATAATTGATTGTGACAGAATAAATTTTTGAAAACCATTTGTCAGGGATTGTATTAAAATTACAATTTTTTTTAAAAAATGATAATTATGTGATGATTAATATCTTTTTAAGATCAAAATATAATCCATTTGACCATACTCAACATAGAAAATTGATTTTGGACATATAAACTGAATATAATCAAAATATCAAACATGAACAAAATAATTTCAGTAATTGAGTATAAAATTATTAAAAATAAAAAAACATTAATAAATTTTAAAAAATTGTAATGTTATTAAATAATTTACATATGTTTATTTTTTATTATGATAATTATTTTACATAATAAATCAAACTGAATGCCATGTATTTCTCTAAACAATTCATTTCTATCGGTTAGGACAATTCTCATTCCATTTTATGCTATATAAATCATATAAATTATGTATATATGTCTCTAAATCATGTAAATAAATTATTATCCCTTCATTTTATGGGGTAATACATTCCATATATTTATAACTATAATTCCCTCATTATGAAATTTTATTTTATTATGATATGAGGCAAGAATATGAGACCCATTTTTTTCCTTGGGCAATACATTTGTTTATACCCCAATATTAATTTTTATTCTGTATCATATATTATCTTTAATATGGTATGAATATTTCAATAGAAAATTTATCTAATTAATTAGGTAAAACATTAGCCTCATCAATTTTCATGTATGTGATCAGTGATTAAACATATTTTTATATGACTTTGTTTAACATGTGATAGTGGTAGGGTATTTATCATTGACTCATGTTTATGTAATGTTATATTTTGGTTCCATATTTCAATTATTACCATGATATTATGATACCATGTTTTTTATTTTATTCTACAATGTGAGTACTTGTGAGAGTTATATTTTATGATTTCTTGTCACGCCTTAGACTAATACACTTTTTTATTAATCATATTGATTACCTTTACTAGATTTTAGCTCACCTAGTTATTTAATTCACACCCTTGGATATCATATAATTTTTTAGGATATCAACTGAATTTAGGATCTCATTTTGTAGAATAAAATATAAATGTTATTTTTTACTTTTTATTAAATGTATTATGAGAATATTCAATATAAGGATCGCGATCTCATGATATTTGGATTGTAAATAATGGATTATTCTATTATGAATTAAGAAGTAATATATATAAAAGGATTAGGTCATTATAATTGGTTTCATAAAAAATGAATAATAAAATATACCGGAATTTTGGAGATGTTTCTCATGAGTTATTTTAATGAAATTTCATCCCTCCCTCGATACTATACATTGATTTTGATCTATCACAGTTATAGATAGTGGTAATAACTAAAAAATGGAGCATTTTGATTGACTTTATCAACACTCAATTCATAATAACATTCCCTTCTTCACACATGGGTTGACACTCTCAGTGTATATGCATTTCAAACTCATAAACAATTCAATAAATATTATGAAGGATATGAACATATTGTTATTAAAGAATAAAACATTTGTAACATAACTATGGATAACCTAGATCAATTCATAGATACTCAAAATTTAGGATATAATTTTAATTTATAAGTTTTTCCTTTTAGGTTTATATGATTCCATTTTCTTTGATGTTTAATTGTCATCTTAATTTTCATTATTTTTAATAATTTTCATGAAATTGGATAATCACATCCAACAACTAACATGATTAGAAATTTGATGATTTCACTATTGATATGACTAACATTAACAGGGAGTGAGTTTATAACTTATTGAATGTATTAAAATAACTAGATTATTTCATATATAATAACTTGAATAATGGGGAAGTCTCATACTCCTCTAATGAAGGATAATGTTTTAGTCGATTATTCAACGTGATGAATATATCCGACAGTTTTTAGATCTTCTAATCCCCTCACTATGAAACAGTTCATTAACATCATCAAGAAGATATTATGTTTCATAAAATGCATAGAGCAAGAGATGTTTGCGTAGGTCATTTATCATAATGAGGGAGAATCTTAATAGTGTTAGAAACTAATCAAGAGCACAAATTAATAAAAGTGTATGTTGATTCCATGGAATGGAAATATTTCAATAAAATTATTTCTAAAAAAAATTTCATTAATATCCCCATATTAAAAAGTATAGGGAGTTCTTAAGGATGATGTAAAAGGAAGCTGAGTCTATTTGGGTATATGAGGAAAATATTAGAAGTCTTTCAGGGTAGGCCTATGGCTCTATATTAAACATTGAAATTACTGTAGACCTATTATTTATTGGATTAATGATTTTTTTTTGAATTTTTATGATATTTTAGACATTAATAGTAACGAATAAATTTTCAAATTTTACTTGAAATTTGAAATGGATATAAGTGTATATCATTGGTCTCATGGATCTAGAGACAAAAAATGTAAAATGGTGTTTTCTTATACAGTATAAAAAGATAATTATCATAGGGGAAAGAAAAAAACAACACAGATCATGAGAAAGGAGTGGTATGAGGTACCATGGAAATACTCAGAGTAGAAAAGGAAGGAATTTAATTTGTGGAAAAATAAGAGAATCATGCAGATTAGTACTGAAGGGAAATGTATAAATCTAAAATATTGGAAGAAAAAAATAATTGTATGATCAAAACCCATCATATGGTATAGTGATTAAAATATATATAACATGGTAATTATGCAACCCAATTCCTATGGAAAAGTGTTTTCATTGATAATCAATGCCAACTACCACCAAGTCTAAGAGAAAACTGGTGTCAATATGTTATCACTACTACTAAGGTGGCTCTTAATAATTATGAGGTGGTATGTATTCTAGTTAATCATTCATGAATAGTGAATATAATTTTTTATTCTAGTTCTAATTTTTTTTTTCATATCATAAATGTTTATTAGGAGTTTCTTAAAGCCACTTCTAAACGTGGGGGTAGCAATATCTATGAGAATATAAAAAAGAGAGGAATTGTTTCTTAAAAACTCTATATATTATCCCCTATTAAATGATAAATACTAAAAATTCTATAAAATATCATTTTAATTAATTTAGTGTGGTGTGATGAAATATTCAGAATGGATTATTTATTATTATATAATTCCAACATAATATTTTGAGAGAGGGAGATTACCTTTCACATCCAATATCATACATTCATTTTTTATAAGTATAACAGGCAAGAAAAATATCCTAAATATTATTTTAATCAATATTATATAAAATTTCCTTGTGTGAAATAATATATAGGCCAAATGGATGATAAAAAGAAGATAATCATGCATAATAATATTCTAATTATTATCAATTATACAGATGTATTCCCCAAAAAATTCCAATGACTTCTGTATGACTAAGAGGATATGTTCTCAATAAAACAATATAACTATATCTCTACAATATCAATTAATCCTTAAAAAATGGATGTTTCCAAGTTGAAGAGATAAAAAATTAGTAATTAGAGACACCGTAATAGAGTTTTATACATCAGAGCTCTTCATTGTTGGTTGTTTATGACCACTTTTTCAATGAGGAAGATTCAATTCAACCATTAATGACAATCATGAAAAATAGAAATCATAATAATGAAAAAATATTCCATACAATGGATAGAATAATTATTTTACTCACTATGTGATACCCAATATTTATCTAATGTTTAACTTCACATATGATATCCACAATTAATGGATATTATGGAAGATATTCCCAAATCAAACTTTTAATGAAGTGATGAATACTATGATTTTGTAGACATTAGACTCCATAATTCTCCAAGAATATTCATGTAATTAATTAGTAGAGTCTATAGCGAGTACCTCATTAAATTTATGGTAGTTTTTATAGTTTATATTTCCATATACATTATGCGTATGTAGGGGCATAAGGAAAATTTGGATACTATTCTAATGAATTTTTAAAATTTTAATATATATAAGTCTTGAAAATTTTAGTTATAGATGAAATATGTATCATTCATGGGAGATAATATCACTGTAAAAAGGATATCTATTAACCCTTCCATGAAAATGTAATTTGGAGAGTGACTTGGACTATTATTTGTTCAATGCTGAGTAGGTTGGCTGGGCTAGATGAATATTATTGAATATTTATGAGGAAATTATTTTGATTTAATAACCCACTATACAAAATAACAAATAACAGAATAATATTTTTCTAGAATTAAGAATGTGTCGAGAGATTTGAAATGTTGAAATGTGGGTTATCACTACATTAGTCCTCATGCGACCCCCAAATAAAGAACCTGTTATGGTGTGTTGAGATTTATTAATGAATGTTTTTAGAACTATACTGATGAATAATTTTAGTGATAAACTGCATCACAAGGAAGCTTTGTTTTCATGAACAAAAATATCCAATGAATGATATCATTTTGGATACAATGACGATTGAATTGAAAATAATTTGACATTATCTATATGGGGAGAAGTGTAATATATATATACCTCAAAATAGCCAAAATTATTTTTCCATAGATACTTCGTAACATGCACAATATAATATGGTTACTACTAATCAAGTCCCATGACAATTCAATAAATTACCATTCCGGGAAGGAAGAGATATGGAATATTTTCTATATAGAAGGAAGTCAATAACCTTATCACTGATTATAATTTTGTAGGATACATTATTTTTATAATAGAATAGGATGGAAATGATATTAATGAAGAAACAAATATCATGATTCCTACATCAAATTATTGATCAACCATATCATTGATATAAGATTTTAGATAATAATACTATTATGCGGAAATCTAGAAGAAAGTGGATGCCATACGAAAAGGGAAATCATCATAGTTAAAAATTAATGAAGGAGAAGCAAGAATTTGAACAAAACATGGTGTATAATAAAATCATGAGATAAATATTGAGATAATGAATGATGAACAATGGTTAACCTTCTCTATCCTCATAAGGATCAGGAATATGTATCATGGTCTCATAGAGCACTACTAGTGGGACAATATTAAAAAGGATATTAAAAAATATTCATCAGGGTGTCTGGTATGTCAAAATATTATTGTTGAATGATAAAAGTCTAAGGGTATGATTAAACCATTACCCATACCGACATGGAAATGGTATGACATCACAATGGAAATTTTAACTATTATAATAATGGCATCAAGAATAAATAATTACATATAGGTTGTGTTGGAATCTGTTAAAAATATTGATAAAATCATTGAAGTTATAATGGTATTATAACTTGTTAAAATTGAAGGATATACATTAGATTGGTGGTTAAGATTACTAAAAAACAGCATTCTCTTATATCTGATCAAGATCTAATATTTACCTCATCTTCTCCAAGATCCTCCATCATGTTCTAAATACAGTGATTAAAATTAGTATATTTTATCACCACAATAATAATGTCCAATATGAGAATAATATTTAATCACGAGTATAGTTATTGAGATCATGATATATGCACTTAAATAGAGGATGGGATCAATATCTTCCACTTGCTGTGTTCTCATAAAAAAATATATTCCACTCATGCATCCAAATGTAACCAAACGAATAACATTATTTTAATATATGTAAAAAACATTTATGGGATAAACGAGGTTAATGAAAGATCGTGGGAGATAAAATGGATGTGGAAATGGTATAAAAGTTAATCAACATTCAAAACACAGTAGGAATACCTATATGTGATAGAACATATATACTAACAATCGTCAATGAGACCTATATATTGTGGTCATTGATAATGTGTTTATCCATATATCTCCATAGAAGAGAGTCATGAGATTTGTTATGAAGGGGACGCTAATCCCCATGTACATCGACCATTTTCTAAATATCAATCACATCAAAGCTATGGACCGTCAAAAAACTCTCACATTAATCATTTATCAAGAACACAACATATTCCATGTATCCCTCTTGTGTATGTAATTACAAAATTCATCACCTATAATGAATTTAGAATTTGAAATACTTAAATATGATCTCTCTTGTGGCGAGAATTAAGTGAATTTATTGGATTATAGAGATAATGTTATATTCTATAAGATAATTCACTTGTTCAAAGTATGAATTATGACACTTAAATAAAAAAAGGCAACCCAGGGATAGAAGGAATCCATGAAGTAAAAAATCCATCAAATATTTTGGTATTATTTTATAGAATGAAATTTATAGTTTGAAGATATTTTCATGGGAAATTCCATAACAGCCTAATTTTTTGAATAAGAAATCTATGTTCAATAGAGTATACGACATGCAACACTAATCCAAATAAAAACATTCTTATTTAAATATTCCAATTGTAACCTAGTTTCTAATTTTTGTTTATTAATTAGATTATATACATTATCAATTATTTATAACTCTCCTAATCAATATAAATGTATTGATAAATTCATAATAATTAAGAATCCTAATTTTAATAATTGTATTTAATTTTTGGGAAGAAATGACAGGTCAAAATTTTTTTTTATTAAATTTGATAAAATATTATAAATAATTTGTGAATTTTTTTAGAAAATGAAATACTAAAAAGTAAATTATTTTTTTATCATAATTTTGCAATAAACATAGGGTGATTTTTTGTTTTAGAAATGTGTAATTTTTCATGTGAGTAGTAAAAATTTATAGTTATTAAAATACTATCACTTAATTTATTTAAATTATGTAATATAAAATTAAAAATATATTATGGAACTAGTATTGAAGTGAAATATCAATAACTTTTTCTAATTAATTTCATTTTAATATACAATTATCATTAGTTTGGAATGTTTTTATTTGATATATTTAAATTGTGGGTTTCTACAACATATTATTATATGAGCATAATTTAACAATTTTAATAATTTATTAAAACCCCTAGTCTGGAATTATTTAAATTATATATATATATATATATATATATAAATTATTTTATATTTATATAATTCTTAATTTTATTCATATAGTTAATATTAGATCATATATATTATAAAATTAAACTTCTTAAACTAAAATGTTTTAACACATAATGTAATTTTTTTTGAATTATAAATTTCCACTTCTGAGATTTGATTTTGATTAATTGTATTCTAAATTTGGAAAAACATTAATTAATATTAGGTTATATTTTAAATTTAATTTTTGGAAATAATTAATATTAAAATAAAAAAATCTATTTGAATGATTAACGTTAAATGATGTTTTCCATGGTAAATGTCTATTTGTAAAAATTAGTTTTCCGTATAAAATCTATATTTATATGATAAATTAATAAACTATCTAGAAAATTTTTTTCTTTTAGTTTTGTAGGTGATTATAGAATTTATATTCCCTATAATAAAAAATATATCAATTAATAAGCAATATACTTGAGAGTGAATTCCCATTATTGATAATTTTTTTATATTTAAAAAAACATCAATCCATATCACATATTAGAGGTAAACTCATCACCTATTTACATCACATATATAAATAGAAATTTTTGATAAAATAACAAACAAAATACAAAACCTTAATTCCATAAATAGTCCTATAGTCCATGTTTTGATTCCAGAAACCTTATTTAATGGATTTTTGTGCAATCCTAAAGAGGTTGCTCGAAGAAGATATTTTGTTATTAACTTACTACTATTGTTTTATTATGAATTTATCATCAGTAAAATATTATTAAATATTGATTATATACTAATATAAGAATCTATCATTTATTCAGATTTTATTTTGTTAGTTCAACAACATACATCCACCTTCTTTAAATTAATTAGTAATGCAAACAATCATTCTTGTGTAAGGCAGGAAACCGCCTCTCTAACCAATATAAGTCATTTTCCATCATCTGACCTCACAATTGTTTATGATTGTGGATTAAATTTATATAAAAAATATATCTATTATTCATAAAATATATTACCCTCATTAATTAAAATATCATATAGTTATTTAACATAAAATTCATTAGATGATTTTAACTTCATCCGTGTGCACTTGTGGATTTCCACATTTGAGAAGAGATGTGATTAATTTTTTATTATTGCATAAAAAATATTATATATAAGTTTATTTTGTGGACATTATATGATATTTATGATTAATTAAAAATTATAGAAATATAAAATATTATATAAATTTTTTTAAACAAGATCATTGAAAAATAGAGAACATACTAATGCGTTTTTTCAACCTACCATCTCAATGGTGTAACAAAGTAATGTTTTCATAACCGTGTTTAATGGTTTGTTTTAATAGTATAAATTATAAATAAAAATGTTATTTATTTAACGATTATTATTCTAGATAATATTAAATAAATAATTTATATAACTGTATTATACTTAATAAAGTTGTTCTGGGAAAATCAACTAAATATCATGGAGAAATCCAATGTAAACCTAAATGATTAAGTAATTTTCATAAAACTTATAATTAAAAAAATAATATCATAACAGAAATGAAATTTTTCTAATTTTATATATAAAAATAAAATATTTTTTTTATTTAGGAATATAAAAAACATACATGATGAATTATACTTATGGTAATGGATCTTTATAAACTATTATTTCCTTCTCCTTATAACCATTATATCTCTAATAAACTTTCTTTATCTATTTTATGTGGTGAAATTACTATAAAGTTTTTATATATGTGGGTAAATGTTTTTCCAAGCTTATTATACGACCATTTTTTGGCTTATAACAGGCCTTGAAATAGTATCTCAAATTCCATCATTATGAAATGTCCCATGATTATGATATGAGAAATTATTAAGAAACCTATTTACATACCAAGGGTAATTATAGTCATTATAAAATAAGATTTACTTGTATTTTGTGGAAAACCTTATCATGAATATGTTATGATTGGTTCACCCGAATTTCTCTCTAACTCATTGTGTATATATTTAGTCCTAGTGTATATTATGTATGGGATTAGGGAGTAATCTGATTCAATTATCATGATTTCCCAAATATGTGATATTTTCTAGGATGGCATCCTTGACTTAGGTTTATATAATATTTTTAAATATATTTATTACATAACAATTATATAACATTGTGAAAAAACATAATATCCAAACATTTCAGGATCCAAATGTTTATAGTCTTGAAAAAATTAACATCATACATCAATTGTACCTAACAAACCTAAAAAAATTTAAAATAATTTTATTTATACATAAACATATATAATTATCTTTTTAGTACATGTAGTCACATGAGTAAATACATCAAAAAAGGGTAGATTAAAAATCCATTAAGGTGTGTGAAAAGGGATATGAATCAATAGAACATGGGTGAAAAATAACAATGTAATCATGTTATAATCATAAGATAATAAAAAATGTAATGAGGGAAAAAATTTTATGGAATATAATGTTACACATGAATAATATTAAAATATAATAACATAGCGATCAAAACCACACAGTATTGTGAAAAATGTTATCTTCTTGTACACTCATAACATGTGTGTTTAAATCACCATCATTGTAAAAAATAATCAATCATATGAACCACTATTAATCTATTTGTTTAGAAATATTAAAATACCCAATTAATTGGGGGGGATATATTATTATAGTCTAACCAATCAAATCCTAAAATTATCATAATCACATCTTCCACAGGGAAGGATAAATTTTATAGCAATGAAACAACTCATTCAACTGAATGGGTTTTGATAAATATTTCACATATCATAATTCATGAAATTAACATTATGATTCTCAACGAATTAAGGGAGATCTTACTTTGGAATATAATATTATTTTATCTTTTAATGTTTAAACCACTTAAGGGTATTTAAGAGGTGTTTGGTAAATTAAAGTCATTTTGAAAAATTATTTTGAATGGATTAGAATTTTTTGAAGAGTTAAAAACATGTATATTCCTGAATAAAAATATAAAAAACATAAAGGAAATATATTAGTTGTTAAGGAATCATTTTTACAAAAATCTATTTCGAATATGAGATAACACATAATAAAGTGTTCAAGCGTGAGAATACCCATTCTTTAAATCCACCTATTTTCTATCATTTTGGCTACATGAATAATAAAAATAGATATATTATAACATTTAAATAAAATATAATTATTTTAATTTTTCATTAATTATCAATTATACCAATTTGAATTTATTTACAAATGCATGTCATTAAATGGTATAAATTTTGATATCTTCTTTTCCACAAAAAATTCTTTCTTTTAATTTATATATCTTTCTTTTACGGTAATTAATTCATAGATGTAATATATTTATGAAATAGTAAAATAGATATATTTGTAGATTTATATATCAAAATTATAAATTTTAATCACTGAAAAGTTCTGTGCTAGGAGACGAATTAAAAAATACCTTATTTTCCATTACGAGATCGTTAATGGAATTTTTTCCAAAGACGAGGTTTGTGGTGTATAAGATATAATAGAATTGAAATAAATTTTTTTTCAGAATATGAAAATTTTTAGAATAAAATTTACCAGATATTATACTGGTCAAAAAATAAATTATTTACAAATGAAAAGGTGGATATAAAAATATATATGATAAATGGAGAAAAGAAAGAAATTAAATTTAATTATTCTTGAAGTAGTTACTTTTTAAGATTCTTAACATAATGAATGATTTGACATTGAGTACTAAAACACATCCCAAATGTTTTTGAGGTGATAACTATAAGATAATTTTGTCAAATATATGGATTTGGGAAGTAAAAGTGAAGTTATTTTTCTAAGTGCCGGGATAAATTTTATTTAGAGTTGTGGAGAGTAGTATTTCTAGAATAGGTTGTTTAATAAAATTATATAACCATAGTAAACCATGTAATTATGTTATTTTTAACATAATAATTTTTATATCAATATCATATTTTGGATTTGGGACATTAAATTCTATGTAATTGGAAATATTTGTTTATTAAAAAAGGAATGTGGGAAACTATAAATATTATTATTTTTTGGTATACTTTAGATATTATACATTGGAAAAAACATTATATTCATGTGAAATTTTATTAATGAATTTAAATGACTAATTTATAATATTTTATATTTTATATTTCAATCAATATTTACTCAAATTTCATACTTCACTATTACATAATTAATAATACAAATACAAATACAATAGTAAAGAATGATTGTATTCTTACAAATCACCTAAAATTTTATTATTTTAGAAAATTAGGAAAAAATAATCCATTAAAAATCATGGTTTTTTGATTTCAAAAATTAAAATAATTTTATCAAATTTTTTTCTATGATTTATTATTTTTAAATTTAAAAACCAAATTATGAATTTCCTGAAATACCATAAAATATAGTTTATTAAAAATGTTCTTATATTTTCATTGTGTTTTTAATCGGATAATTTATTTTATGGAATTATAATATTTACATTTATTTAAATTACTCCTAAAAAATATTATTAATATTATATGTTATTATTTTGTAGATAGGTTACTATTCTAACAGTCATGTTACTATTCCTAGTTGACAATTTATTATTTTCAACAGTCTTGATACTATTCCAACTATCACATTACTATTCTAGTGGTCACATATAATCTAATAAATAATACTAAATTTCTATAAAATATCATATAATTACTCATAAGATTTTAATTCTTTATGTTTCTTAATGTCAATTTGTTTCCTAATAGTTTGTTCTATTTTTATTGTGATGGTCAGAAGGGATATAATTCTATCATATTGGTAGGATCCGAATTTTATAATTTTATTTTTTGTAAATTATATTCTTTCAGATGATATATATTTATTAATTTCCATGTGTTTAGTTTCTGAGTAATGTAATGATATTTATTAATGAAATGTTTTTTTGGTTTATGAATATTCTTTATGTGTATAATAAGTATATAATATATTTTAATACACATATTTTTAAGAAAATACTATCATTTAAAAAGATAGAATCATTATATAATTCACCCTATTAGAAATTTAATCCTTGAAATTTCAACAAATATTCTTCGATGAGAATAAATAAGGGTACATCAGTTTCATTTTTTCCTCAAATTCACATGCTTCCTCTTCATATTTACTATTTTACAATAACAACTCAAAATTTTTTTCTTGTTGTTTAGATCTTTTTACTTACGAAATGAGATCTTAATGTCCTTATACTGACTTGAGATGTCATTATCCAATTGTACAACCTCAAGATTCAATACATTTGATGGATCAAGTATTTACATCTTTAAGAGAGATACATTGAAAAAATCACGAACTTAAGCCATATTTAGAGAATGTTAAATATTATATTCCTTTGATTTTATGAGATCATATATGTAAAATGGGCTGATTTGCCCAGAGAAATGCATCCCATTATTTTTAAATTTAATTAATCTATTCCATATGAATATTAAAAGGATAATATTCTCTCCAAATTCAATCTCCAAATTACATATACTCATTTTAGCATAGCACTTTGGTAGTCACTGATAATATTTTATATTATTCTAAAAGGCTTGAAAAATCACTATAATATCCTCTCAAAGATTGAATTAAAGTACCATTCATTATCTATCTTCATCCCAAGCTATAAGTATTATACATTTCTTTGTATAATGTTCATTATTTGAAAATAATTTAATAATTGATTAGAATATATATTTTAATGAGAACTCATACAATGAATGAGGTTAGTTCGAACCTCATTTTAATTCCATTGATCCAAACCTTAGAATTTTCTGGAGTTTTTTATTAGTCCATTTAGATTTTTTATTTTTTGGGGGTGACTGGTCATGATGAAATTCAATTCAGTATTCAGTGATTGTTTAATACTTTTCCAATATTTTGATATTGAAATTAGATATTGAGAATGAGATGAAAAAGAGTAATTGACTATATAGTCTCACCACATCCCTTATATATATCATGTAAATCCACATAAAAGAGAAATAATTCCATCTAGATATAAAGCATGTAGTCTTGGTGAGTCGATATGCCATATACCATATTGTATTGTGTCATATAAATTCCATCAATAGAACATTGACAAGGTCCATGGTGAAGTTACTCCACATCCATATAGGTTTGGGAAATTATTATGTCATACCCTTGTAATTATATAATTTTTCATTAATATTACTACATATGAATCATTTTTATGTATAATCAATGATCTCTCTCTTCGTGGTTTCTCACTAGAAGGGCTCTCAAAGATCATGAAACAAACTGGTGCTTCCAGGATTGAATGAGAAAGACTATCTATTATCATTATCTAATATCGAATTTTTTATATAATGTCATTAAATATCTAAAAGTATATTTCGAACTCAAATTACATCATCATAATCAATATGGACGTAAAGAATCATCTCTTACTTTACTTCATTCATGCTATTATTAAAAACCATATCTTCTAATTGGACTTCTATGATTTTCTTTTGGATAGATGATTGAGAAATTATGTGGTCAAGTAAGTATGTTTCTCTCATATATATGATTTCCATATAGATCTATTTTATGTTGATATTCATATTTTTTCTCAATTAACATAATGGATAGAGTTATAGGTAAATCTTTTCTAAGAGAATCAGTTAACATGTTCATTTTTAATGGATGCGAGGGAATAGATAAATCATTTCCTTTTATCATATATAACAAATTCTATAACACAATTTTAGATCCTTATATATGAATATTTAATTTAAAGTATTGTTATCATGTACATGTTACACTTATTTCCATAGAGGTAGTGTCACAAAATCTTAAATATGAAGATCATAGCTAAAAAATCTAGGTAATGCTCAAGGAATCATTCTCATTTATCATCACATATCCTGATTTATAGCATAACACATTATCATTAATAATGAGAAATAAGAAAAATAAATTAATTGAATCATTAATATTTATAACCAACCCCTATTCTCATTATGGTACTCTGAATATAGGCATTGTGACTAGAATCTTTTTTGGATACATAATGATTTCATAACATACAACATTTCATAAATTATTTACCCCATTCCATTATATAATATTTATTTTTCTATAAAATTATGAAAAATATATCTTATTATGACTATAGTACCCTAATAATGAATGAAATTTTCACATTTCCATGACTTTGGTTGGTCATGTCCATTAAAAAATTCCATTTTATTTTAAGGTTTCATAGATATTCCTGAAGATGTGCTCATGTGACTTAAGAATTCTAATCACTATATAGAAAAGTAAAAAGTGTTGAACTTATAATTAAATTTCTCAATTCATAATGTTCCCTTTTCATTCCTTATAATCACTTATGGTTCCTTTTTAAAATTTAAGTAAAATAGAATATTGTTGATAGAGTCTAACAAAAACCATCCTGGTAGTCTCTAAAATCCATATACATAAAATAAATGAATAATTTAAATGAATTGGTAATCCATAAAGGAGTAACTATGATCTCATTGTTCATATACTGTGTACCAAAGGATATATTCTAAATATATTACTTCATTACCTCTACCTAATGATATACAAAATGATGATCAACATTCGAGAATTTTCGAGATCCTCGTAGTTGATCAAATATGTGATCAATCATTTGAATGTGAAAATTTTTTATGTTGATATTGTTGATATCCTATTAAAATATACACAAAACAGTTGATGTATCATTTTAATTTAAAATGATATATATCACTTATTAACGATATTCAGTAGATCATATGAACCATTTTCTAAATTCCCTTGCATCTAATTTATTAAATCTTGCATTATGTTTGGGGTTATACTATAGGTCAATTTAGAGATAGGATTGGCTCTATTATTGAAATTTATTTATAAAAATAACTCATAATACAGTGGAAGTATTTATAAATATTTGTGAAATACATTTTAATATTCATTTACAATGGTAATATTTTAGTTTAATGCTCTCCATTAACTCCACTATCTAGGAAAAATATTCCTCATGAAAAGATATCATAACTCACACAATTGAGGTATTTTCAAAATGATATTCTTAAGGAATTTGTAATGTAGAATTGGATTATTTATTTTATAGAATTATATTAATATTGATTAAAAGTTAATGTGAGCCTATATATTTAAATTTGATCTATGCCTAATAAATAATTAATATCTTAAAAGGGATGGATTATGATATTTTAATGATGAATATTCCAAAAAATTCTAATAATAGAATTTTGTAACACTTGGGTTTCAATTGTATCACCAATATGATTTTTTAAATTATTTTTACTCTACATTATCAAGAATATTATACAATGGTTATATAAAACATGGAAAATAGAATGGAATAAAATTACAGTAATAAATAAATAAAATCCCATTGTAGAGTGAATAATAATTTTACATTGAAAATTTTTATTTTCACACTCTAGTTCAGTAGTAGTGATGGATTAAGACTTCAACAGTCCATTTAGCATGGATTTCAACAGATGGATATTATCATCAATGACTTGTGGTTTTCTAAACTAGAAAACACAATTGAATTTTTCAAAATATTTTAATCATTGAACCATCAGTGGTATATTATGTGGTGTCCAACCTTCCTCAATAATGATGGAAAACAGATTTACGTATCTATTTAATTAAGTATGTTGGTGGGATTATATAAAAAAATTGAATAAATTCTCCATCCCATTGAGGTAATTTTAATGATACTTACCCACTTAATTTTTATGTGTGTGTTTTTGGATCCTTTTTCCACCTTTGAAATTTATCATTCACCCTGAAAATTCATTATTATCTTATAATTATTATATCCAATGTACTATTTTATAAAATGAACCTCTATATTGATATAAAATCAAATTTCTTATTCATAACATTCATATTCTAAAATAGGAAGATCCTTCTAAAGGTTTAGTTTTAAACCACAATATATTCAATAAATATTTCTATAATTTTTTATAAAAAATCATATAGTATATTATGGAATCCTTGTGATGTTTTTCTCGTAATCCATGAAAGATACACCTTCCCTTTTTTATACCCTACTAATTCTATGTATATCATTTTTACGTGTTATAGGGAAATACATACTGAAAAATATTTTATAAAAGTATTCCCACTCCATATTTTACATTTAATCCACTATGATGGTGTTACTTATTAATTCTAACCATCTATTGACCTCTCCATATAAATGATCAACAATTAGAGTGACTATTTAATTTTTATTACATTGGATCATTATAAAGATATTATACATTAAGTTTACACACTATTCCAGAACAAGTGGATTGGAATACCCACTAATTTTCCATGGTCCTTGATTCATGACAGACTAGACAACAAATTTATCCTTATTTAGTTTCAGAGGATGTTAAAAATGGTTTATGTTGTTATACATAGCTTAGTATAACTAGTTAATCATCTATATTATGATTAGAACTCCATCAACCATATTATTGATAATGTCTTTCGAATAATTGTTGCATTTTCCCTTATATGATTTGTTGGCTTATTATATCCTAGATCATAAAATTTTAAAAAATATAAATGGTTTAATACAATAATGAGTTGAAAAATAAATTTGATATAATTTATTTTTTATTTGGAAGTCACCTGTATAAGATATCTTATGTTATCCTTATGTTTAGCCTCTTTCTAATAATATTCTTCTAAGATGATTTCCTGTCAATATGTTGGTACATATTTTTCTTACTCAAATTTTTATGTTCTAATTCTAAAATTAAATAAATGTTCTTTGATACCAACTATAGTGGCCTAATTTTTTTCCTATACTATTAAATAGTTTTTTATAAAAATAGTATAATATAGATACAATTGAGGATATAAATATTCAATGTATTAGTTAAATTTTTCCCATATATCAAATATAAATAATAACACATAAAAATTATTTAAATTCATATTTTTTATCCTAATAAATCTCACACTATATTTTTAGTATATGTGTTCACCTGATGATATTTATTAATGAAAGGATTTATATAAAATATCTTTAAGGGAAAGAATAGTGCTCATGAATCAATAAAACATTGATCAAAATAATAAAGCTCATCGAATACTAAATTTTGTATCATCAAAAAAATATGATGGGACGTTTTTTTATAAATTCATAGAATGTATAATATTCATACTATTGAAACATCATAACATAGTGTTGAAACACCATGCATAGTTGTGAATAAATCAAGCATCACTTCCATACATAACATATTGGTATAAATCGGCATCTCATTGAAAAAATATATAATTATGTTCATTGATAATACACACTATCTGATGAAATATACCATGTTACCGAATCAATTTAATGGATATATAATAATTGTCCTACAAATAACATAACAAAAGTATTTTATTCATAAAATTCACATGGAAGGTCAATAATGTATGTCATAAAATAACCCCTGAAATTGAATGGGTTTTTTAAAATGTTTCCCATATAATATATAATAAATATAACATAATTATTCAAAAAATATTAATGGATATAGTAAATTTTCCTATAAAAATATTTTAATTTTGAAAAGAGATTGAACTCAATATGATTTATGAGAAATTTGGAAATTCATTCATTTAAAAAAATACATTGTTAATGGACAACAATATTTTTGGATGGGTAGAAATATGTCTATTCCTAATAGAAAAGTTAAATAATATTGTAATTATTTTTTTCGGATATTATAGGATCAATAATACTGAAATTAATGTATAATAAGAAATAACAAAAATATAGAGTTTTGGTTTGGGAATCCCCTTACCAAAAATCGTATTTATTTAGTAATTTTTCTTCCCCCCAAATAATAAATACATATTATTTAAAACATTAAATAAGATGTAAATAATTTATTTTTTTCACCAATTATCAATTATTATGATTTTATTTTATTTCCTAATTCTACTACTTTTATGGGAACATTTTTTGATTTCATGTTTTCTATAAAAAATTCCCAATTTGGTACAATTTCATTATTTTATTGGATGTCATTTTTATATAAGTAGAATAAATTTCAAGATATATTAATCAAATTAAAGTAATATATATGTATATATACAATAATTAGTTTATTATATAATTCTATATGGTTGTTTATATGAGATGATGTGGAATCTTTCTCTGTGGGGTTTAAGAGACTATTAATTGGACATTTTCCAAAGAGGAGTAGGCAGATGTTTAATATATTTTTATTTTTAAGAGTGATTTTTTATGTAATATTAAAATTATGAAGATATTTTTTAAATACTATATAATTATTCTATGAGTTTTATAATTAGAAAATAAAATTAGGATATAAAATTTTTAAATGGAAATTCATAAAAAGTAAAAAACTAAATTACCAATTTCTTCAAGTGGTTCCCTTTCCAAATCCCTTAAAATCATAAATTATTTGAGTATGATTTATGACGATATTACCAAAGGATGATTATAGTATTAAGTGATGTAATTTTTGCAATGAATATGATTTTTAATGTTTTAGGAGAAGAGTTTTCCAAGAGTTGGAGTGTTGTTATTTATAATTTAGTATAGAAGCATATTAAGAACAAAATAATGAATAAAATACTACATAAAAGGTAGAACTACAAATAGTGACACTTTTGACACAATTAATAATTTATAAATACAATGTAGTTGTTTAAAGTATTTAAAAACATTTATAATTTCAATCTAATAGTTTATTAAAATGGAATGTGGAAAATTGAAAAATTGTTATTTTAATGAAATACATTAGAATTTACACATTGGGTATTATTTATTATGTTTTGAAAACATTATTAATTTATTTAAATGGCTCATATACCAAAATTAAATTTTTATTGGCCTATAAAACAATTATATTATATATTTGGTAGTTACTAAATCATGTATGATGCAATCCAAAATTCACTAGTAATGTACAACCATATTATTACTAATCATAAAAACATATTTATTTCATAATACTAAAAAAATAAACTTCAAAACTATTTTTTCACTATATGGAAAAATAAATTCTATTTTTGAAATTAATATTCTAACATAGGATATTTTAATTTTAAATATTAGATATATATATATATTTTCAAATGATGTTTAAATATAGTTTATTAATATTGATATTATATTTTCAATGAGTTTTTAATAATGATATTTATTTTATGACATTAAAATAATTATATTTATATAAATCAAAACTGATAAATGTTTATATTATTTCATTTCATTATTTTGAAGTTAGTATACTATTTCAAGGGTCATGTTACTAATCCAAAATGTCTAATTACTATTCCAATGGATCATATTATTATTCTAATGATCACATTATCATTCCAGTTGTCACATAATCTTTTATAAATACTTCATATTTACTATAACATTAAGTAATATTTCTCCCATGGTTCTAAATTTTTCATTTTCCAATATTTTAATTTTTATGAATAATTTATTTCATTTATATAGTGTTATTCATTGTGGAAATGACTCTATATGATTGGAATGATCTGAATTTTTTAATTTTATAATTCCAAATTTATATTTTTTTTCCCAATATAATTTTTCAACTTTTTAATTGTCTAAGTTGTTGAATATTATAATGATATTTATTAATAAAATAATTTTGTTGTATTTTTTATATTTTTTATGTGTATAATAGTTATATAATATTATATAATAAATATATTTTTTGAAAAAGGTGTATTTTAAAATTTTCTTTTTTAACATGTGATATAATATGTTTTTCCACAAAACCAATATTACTTAGGTCAGATGATACAAAATTTCTTTATATTATTCTCCCACGTGATTAGTCATGTTCTTTTTGATTTATAATATCTATTTATATATTTTATTTAAAGTTTTATTTCCGATTCATGTTTATTTCATTACAAGTATTTTTAGACCACACCGTTCATTTATGTATTTCATAGGCTATTAGATGTAGTATTAGGAATTAAATTGGATTAGAAGATCATTATGGTGATTAAAATAAGGACATAAATATTTAGTTTCATTTTTATGTGAGATGAACCTAGTATTATAAAGGAAATTGGCATAAATGGCCTCACTTTTCATACAATAACATTTTATCATTGTTGTTGAATAGATTATACATTACACATAAAATGTCTAAATCATATTTTAGTCTAGAGCCGTTGAAAACATAGAAATATAAAAACTAAGACACAGATGAGATAAAATATATCCCACTTGGATCTCAAAGGCAAGAACCATTCTTAAAAATATCATTCATGATATATATCATCATAACCGGTTAAAGGGAAACAAAATTAGGTGATCCCAGATGCTCATTAAGGGAAAACAAGGGAGATATGCAAGCATAATTAAGAGAATAAGGGTATGATAACGTCAACATATAATTATAAGATCATTCCTTTCATATAAAAGAACATAAACATTAGTCAGAAAAAAATAATAGCAGTACATAATAAAAGAATCATAGGGTGATCAAGGGAATATTCCATTAAAGAATAACATAGTGACACGACATGAAATTTGTGTTATACACATATGAGTATAACCTAAAAAGTGGATGAAAAATCGCTCCACTCTGCCTCCCTTACCTCCCATGGCATAGGTCATGTCTACGGCGTCGTCTTCCCTCTTCAGCCCCCCTCGTCCCGGGAGGGAGGAAGAAGTTCCTTCACTTTCATTCCCTCTAGCTGTCCTTCTTTTTCCCCTTTTTCAGACTCGTCTTCCCTTCCTTGTTTTCCCACTATTTAAGTGATCCCTAAAGACCAGTCATGTGTGGATGGAAATATTTCTATTTTTATTTCTACTCTGGAACTCACGGAATCCTCAGCGCTACTGGACCTTATGATAGTTTCTCATTTTAGGAATATGTGTCCATCCGTTGATGCCTTCGACAAGCTTGCCTTCTCTTCTTGGCATTTGTAGGATCATGTAGTTGTTGGCCTTATGGATTCTAGGAATATTATTATTCTATTTTCAAATGAAAAGGATCTGAGCAAGGCTTGGTATAATTCTCCGTGATTCATGGTGGTTTTTTGTTTCTTCCTCTTTTTGTGGTCCTTCACATTTCTCGTATTGCGCGACTCCTGAGTTACGATGATTTGGATTTCACTCTCGGGTCACCCATTACTATTCCATAATCTAGGTATTCTTTGGTTGATTGGTAATATGATGGGTCGATACCTTTGTTCTGATGCCTGTACATTCTCAATTTGACACTCTATTTCTCCTATAATTTGCGTTGAATTTAATGTCTCGAAGAGTCCATCGGATTTCATAATGATATAGGTTGAAGGAGAACAACACTGGTACCAGAAGGTATGATACGATTCATGGGATCAGTTCTGTGTAGGCTGTAATCGTTTGGGGCACTAAGTTAGATGATGTCGTAGAGGTTCTTGCCCCTTTCCTTAGAGAGATCCTCCTAAGGATCTATGGGATTCTGACTTTTTTGTAGTGCGCAAGGCCTTGGAGATAGGTTAGCTGGATAACAGAGTGATTGGGAGTTCTTCTTTCACAAGAGAAGAAAGTATATCAGTGATGACAATGTTCAGAGTAGTGGATGTTTTGGGTGAGCAAGTGAAGAAGTGATGCACTAGAGGTGTTGGAGGCCGTTGGGAAACATGTGGAGGTTTTTTGGAAGTCGGCTATTATTGCTCAACGCTAAACAACTGTATCTGGAATTTTTAATAAACTAAAAGCTGATTTGGGTGTTTGGATTTCTCATGAGTCAGCGTGTGTTGTTGGAAGAAAAGGGGACAGTAGGACTTCTCGAATGGTGCAGGAGAACGAAACAGGTCTTGAGGAGAGGAATCCAGACTTTAATGCTAAGATGTTTAGGCATATGGATTCATTTTTACCTAGTGGTGCCATAGGGAGGGATGCAGCTTGTGTGTATCCATCCCCTAGGGGAGACACCTCTATGTAGTTTCAACACATGGGTCGTGGTTCTACACAACCAAGGGGTCCAGACATGGCAGCGTAGGACTTGCGGGCACAACTTTCTTTTTCCGAGAAGGTTAAAATTGGAGGAATGCTAAACAAGTATTAGAACTGGTTTGATGTCTTGGGAGAAGAATACTGTCAGTTTCATGAAGAAGACATCGAGATGGAGGATACACATGGAGAGGACCATTCTCTAGTAGGTTGGGGCTACTCAAGAGGAGGCAGATCCAGTACCTGCCTCACCCGTTGAGCCTATGGAAATGGGCTTGGTAGAGGAATACTTTAAATCAACATAATGGAAGGGAAAGAATACAATTATTGATACATAAGGCCTTATTAAGCATAACTAGAGGACGAGATGGATAAATGAATACTCTAACTTACCTGTTCTTCCTGTTACAAGGTCTTCAAGTAAGTGTAAACTCCCTCCAATGGGTACTAATAATGCATAAAACAATTACATGAGCAAGAGGAAGGGATCTGAAAAGCATGAGGATGGTAAGAAAGCAGGTGGCACACATGCCAACGACCAGGTGTCTGAAGAACCTGTGGCTACTACAAGAGAAACTTATCAATAGGGTGAATGGAAAATGCAATCTAAAATGGCGACGGTGGTAATGGGGGATGATATTCAACGGCCTGTGGTAGGGCCTCTTGTTGGTTGGCAGTGCTTGGGGGATATTGATTCAGATATGAAGATGGATTTACTCATGCACTCATGTGAGGAAATGAAGATGGACGTCCTGCTGATTAAGGAGACAAGGGAAGATATTGATCATATGATGAGTAGATTTCCCTGAATGGAAGGTACAGAGGATCAAGGGGAGTGGATTTACAAGCAAGACCTAATATTGGTTAGAGGCATCAACATGGGAAAAATTATAAATGTAGAGTACATTCAAACCTGGGAATACCTAGAAACATGTTATTAATCACATATTGAATATGATCTAGACTGCCAGATAAAGTCCTTTCCATGGAAACATTCTACAGAATTTGACTCTAATAGTCTCAATCTAGTGTTTAACATGTCATTAGTCTCTTTTGATGTTTGATCTGATACAATGTGAGGATTCTCACTTCCCCCCTTAAAAGTGTTGGAAAAATAAAAAAGTAAATATGTATGGATTCTATACACATAAGAATATAAATTCTTATATCAAGGCTACCCAAGGATAGGGTTAATCAACCAAGGACATACATTGTGTTTTGGATAACGACTCATGTAACTTATTATTTTATGCATGGGTACAACCCACAAACACTCTTAGTTTTAGGATTGTGATTCAACCCATATACCCCCTTATTTTCAATAATGTGCTATAACCCATGTACCTTTTTTTGGATGGGCTATAACCCATGTACCTTCTAGTTTTCAGTCAGGGGATAAAACCCCTTTACTATTTGAACACATATACTATTTATCATTACCCAATTATTTGGAAGGCGATATAGTTCTCACCTATAAAATAATGAAATCATAAATATGTGTTACAAAATATCTCAAAAAATAATATCATAACCCATGAAATGAAATGTGTATTATAAACCGACAATAATATCATAACATGGAAAAAATAGTTTGGTTTCATAATCTTATCATGAAAGTATAACCCATGAAAAGATTATTTTTTCTATTTAGTATATCCTATGAATTATAAGTGGGATTCCTAAAAATCATGATATCAATTCATAAATAATTTAGAGATAAAATATATATGTAATATTTAGATCATTTCTATATAAAGTTATGAGTGACAGCAATAGATTTCATCTTTTGTGGGAAATAATTTTTAAAAATCCTTTAAACCATTAAATGAGGAAGTTATCCATTTTTCATGGAAAAAATAATTTCATAAATTGAAACCCCTTAAAAAACAATTTAATTAAAATAAATATTAAAACTTATATGGAATAATTGAAAACATTTTGTAATCCAATTTCTAGGAAAAATTATAATGGATTCATAATAATTAGTAAAAATTATTTTTAAAAATAAAACAAGAATTTTAAAACATTCAATATTAAAATATATTTAAAAATAAATAATGTACATAATAGTAGGGAATAGAATATTTCTAATATATATATACATAAGAACATACAATGGAATCCACATATAAAAGATTATCATGACAATAGGTAAGTACGTACATGCAGAACATTCCTTTTTAACCTTATAATTTTCTAAAAGTGAAATAGTTGAGAAAAAACAAAAATATTCATTAGAAAACATTAATAATTGGTAAAACCAACAATTAAGTATAATATAATAATAGAAAAAAATTGGAATCATTTTTAAAAAATACTATTGTGAAATAACACATATTTTTTCAAATAAAATATGAAATAATGTGGAATCTTCATTAGAAAGAATTATTAAATATCTTAAGAAACAATGTGTGGAAAAATGTTACCAATATACAACATATCATGAATTAAAATAGGATAAAAAAATAATTATAGTTTTCCATAAATGGATAATTATATTAAATCAATGCAAATACAATCGTAAACAATCCCTAAAAAATGAAAAAAATGTTTAAATAAACTCTTACCACTTGGTATCATGGAAATACACTCTCTATTTAAGAATATGATATTAAATAAATCTAAAATATAATTAAAATATTTATATTAATGATATGAAATTTAAAATGTAATTATACAGACCACAATGAATAATATAGGTAATTAACAAGGCATGTGCCTCAAATATTGAAAATAGAAAGAGAATTACTTAAGAAATATGGCTACATTGGATACGTAAACTACATTAAAGAAGGTTAAAAAATGGATATTTAAATAGAAATAAATTTTATTTTAATAATAATAGAATATGTCCATTTTCAATATTCATAAAACGTATAATAGATTAGAGGTGAACAAAGATTGTGTCTCATGGAAAATAAAAGTGAGATGAAAAAACCCTTACAACTTATATAACATCAAAATTGTGATCTCCATTAGAGAATAAAATCTTTTAAAGGCTCAAATATAATTAAATTAATGAAATAAATTATATTAGTTTTCATAGGTAAGTATATAAATCACTCAAAATATATATGTTGTGACTATGGAATTTATCACATTAAAATAATAAGTGAAAAAAATTCCATTACAATATGATTTTACTTTCCATGTAAAAATCAAAACCTACCTTATTATAAATATTATTTTATAATTAATCAACCCCTTAGAAATATTTTGATATTTAATATAGTATATGATTCATTTATGTTGTAATATTACCCATTTATTAACAATTCTGTGTTATGGTAATGTTTTTTGTAATAACCACATTGTTTATTGTATGTGTTCTGACTTTTATTTTTGATCATCTTACATTGATAATATATTACTTATTTAAAGAATGTAAATAATAATGTATATTTATTATATATAAATTATATAAATATTTATATTAATCTATATAATATAGTAATATTAATTGAAATAAAACTTTCATGGAGATTATAGGTCACTCGTACACATAAAAAATACATCTGTTTAATTATTGTTTTGAAAGAAAGAAATTTAATGATATATATATATATATTATTGTTATAGTGTAATTTTAATGTAATATATATCACATATAATTACTAAACCCATCATTTAATAATTTTTGGTAATGTATGAACGAATTACAATGCTTTGAGGAGGTGGTAGTCTAAAATTCCATAGAAGGTGTTATCATTAATAAAAATTGAAATCATGAAGGTATTTTCTATTTAATAATTAATTTATAATAAATAAATCATAAATATCATATATTTAATAAAAAAATTAAACTTTCATCGTAATTTCCAACCATGAAATTAGATAAATAAATTAAAAATTTAAAAAATATCATTTCGTGATGATGTACTTTGCTGTAAAAAAGGGCGGTATGTTCATTAACTATTAGATTGAAGTGCGTGAATGGTAATTTTGATACATTTGAATTATATCATATCAGTATAATTAGGATAATAGGTATAATTTTATCATTTAATAGTATTATTTTAGGTGGTGGAGAATGAAAATAAAACAAAGGTGCCGGGGAAGGATGTTATAACTTCCTTGGGGAACACCATTTGTTTTGTGTCTAAGTGAATCCATGGATGTATTTAAACAAAATGGTATATTATATGATCAATGCATGGATTTTTGGAGCCTATTTAGGAATATTATGTGAATGAAAAAAGGATTCAGTGGTGTGAATAAGGGTGCGGGGTGAGTGACTTTTTTTACTCGAGGAGGAGTAGAATTATTGTAAATATTGGAAAAGTGAATTCCACTAATATTTTTCAATTTAAATTTGAATCCAATAATTTATAATTATATAATAGGTATTATAGTTTCAAAATAATAACATCTAATTTATTTTGTAAAATTTTATAGTTCATTTCATACATTAAGATTATGGTTTAGTCCCTTGATAAGATAATTTCCATCTTAATCGTTCTAACTAATATTAAAAAATTCTAATTTTTTTGTTCCAATTGTTTTTCACTTATTAGTCATTATATATTATGATGATTCTAAATATGGAATTTTTTTTCCAAATTCCAATAATACATGTTTCATAAATTATTTCCAATAAATCTCGTAGTTTGGATGATAATGCATTATTTTAAAGTAAAAATATAAAAATGTTTTATTTGTTTATAAATCTATAATGAATGTTAAATCGATCAAAATAACATAAATTGTATTATAATATATATAATTTACATAATTTGACCATTAATAAAATTATAAAATTAATTTTTCTTTATAAATCTTTTATAAGTAAATCATTTTTAATTAAAATTTATTACTTTTTCCCTAATTATCAAAAAAAATTAAACATCATAGAAAAATTGCAAAAATTCACCCAAACATGATATTTTTATTTCTAAATAAAATTTGATATTTATTTTGACATATAAAATCTATAAAATTTAAAAAATTTACATTTAAAATAGATTTTACATTAAATGGAGGTAAAATATCTTCTATAATATATATAATTTTATATTTAATATTGAGTTATTTCCTATATTATGCCTACCAATTATATTCGATTAATGCTAAAAAAATATTTTCTTTATATATATAATATATATTTCAACAAAATTATTCAACAACCGTAATGAATTTAATATACTTTGATAAAATTCTTTTGTGATCTTAGAATTAGTTTTTATGAAAAGATTCCCACAATATTATAAATTTTTTATATTCATTTATAATTAATTTGTAACCAATTAATTTATCCTATTATTATTATAATTTATTAAATTGTATTCATAAATTCGATCAAAAATGATAGTTTATGTTTTATTATGTTAAATAATAATATTTTTTGTAATATATTATGGTTTTTTATAACTCAATCAATCATGTTACGTAATACATTGATGAAATTCAATCTTGGGTGTAACAAAAGACATCCCAAGTGTTTCTCGTAGATAAATCATTACATTTTATTTCAGGTAGTGAATTTAAAACATCATGTTTTAAATAATGAATGAAAAAAGAGATATTTAATATATAAAAACATTTTAGGTGTTGCGTGTAATGAAAAATATAAAAAAATTTATATTTAGTTGAAAAAAATAATTCAAAAAATCTCAAGGTGTTACATTCTACACCCGTTCAATTGAATTTTCCCTAAAAACTAATTTGTGTTATCAAATGATTAATACTTTTAAGTTAATTTCAATAAAATCAACACATTAAATGTGAATAGAAAGCCATTATTTTAAAAGGGGTTTTTAGATACATAATGGTTACCCAATATAATATATAACGATGATTCCATATAAGAGAACATAGGTGGGAAGTGAAAACATGGATACGGAAGAGAAATAAAACAATCAGGTATTGATGAAGACTAATAAAAAAAATTATTAATACTTATTTAACAACTACAAAACATAATTCAATGATGATCCATAGGGCCATTTGATAAAACAAAAATAAATTTAATAGGATTTTTTTTATTTCAAGATCCTTTTTCTTATATTAAATAAATTTAAAGAAAAAATACACTCATATGATTTAAGGATGACCTTATAATATATTGTGTTTTTCTTAACATCAACATTATCTCTCATTCAAGGAAATAAAGATGATTTTTTCATTCATGGAGCATTAACAGATCATGAGATTCATGAATACATGATAGGTCATTATGTATATTTTTTTCACAAAAAATGGTTTGATCAGGTTATCTAATAAGAAAAAATTCTCATATTCTGTACTAATCCTATAATATTTAAAATAGTATCTGAATTTTAACATAAAGCATTCCTTAAACGGTTAACATTATATATTATTAGAAAGAAAAAAATCCAAAAAATTTGAAATGAGTGCCTAAATTTCTCTAAAATAGTTTATCATGGATCCCCCATATGTTTTAGAGTATGTCTTGATTTCCCAATCCAATCAAGTGAACTAGTTAATCAGATACTCTATTTAAAAAATGCAGTAACCGAAATTTCTATAAATACATATTGAAAACATATATGATTATAGAAGATAATTCACCATTTATTCCTTAAATATGCTATTATCCACAAAAAACTCTTTTAGAAAATAGGGCTTGTCCATGTAAATACTGAAAATTAATGTTATTTCATTAATTATATGTTAATTTATAGAGAAATAATCAATTAATAGATTTATTTCATGTTTCTCTAATGAGTGAACAATATGATATTTTGATATCTTATTTATAGAAAATCCTGCATGAAATTCCCCACAATGGAGTGCCCAAATTGTCATGGTTCACATCATTAATTGTGATTTTATATACATTTATTTTTTCCATTACTATCAATGGTTTTGGAATTTTTCACCAACATTAACCCTTTTGTTTGGTCACCTTTTAGAAAAACTTACAATCCCCATATAATTGAAACACTACTATCTCAGAGGTGTATTCTGTGAATTTTTCTCATTATTCACGTCATTTTATAACCTTTTCCAATTACATTCACATTCACCCACTTTTTTTCCTTTCTTTCCACACTCAAAACATTGACTAGTCTCAAGAACATAACTCCCTCAATGCTTCTTTCCACACTAAGAGAAAAAAGGATGTCTTGTTACCTTTTCACTATATATTTTGTATTTTCCATTAAAATCTATATTTATATAATTTTTAAAATAATGATATTGATATGTAACTCCAAAATCTATTTCAAATTTTACTACACAACATACATTATCTTAAAATATACAAATTTACCTTATAGATACCATATTTTTGATACTTTTCCTTATCTCATTGAAGAACTTATCAACCATACACTCTAGATGGATGATAATTCCAAAATATCACCTATCATGTCTTGTAAAATTTTCATTGTACAAAATGATAGATTCGTCATCGTTTTTCATCTACTAAAGGAACTATATTTTTATATTTGTATGAAGAACATGTCAATGTACCTTTTAGAGAAAAATTTCTTAAAATCATCACTAACTATGGATTAAATTTAATCTTTCTTCTTTATATTATTGTTTAGAGTCCACCATGGGTCTGCTTCTCATTCACACAAATAAAAAGAAATATTTCATTCTCATGTTACAAACAATGGATAATGGATAATATATTTTCAGTGGAAATTATCATGTACTCAAAAGAGATTATATTAGAGGACCTATTGAAATATAGCTTACTTTTCTTCATGAAGGAATGAATTTAATTTTTTCACTCTTATTCTCATTTTGAATATTAACATGATTCATTGATTGATAATGTTAGGTGAGCATAAAAACAAAAAATTAAATATCATTTCACATAATATTTGGTTTCTCAAGTCAAAATCATTGCATTTTCCATCACTATAACCATTAATGAATTTCCAACGGGTTCTATCCAAAAACTAAAACTAATAAGAGTAAAGGAAGAGATATTTTTCATAGTGATGAATGAAAAAATCATGAACAAACACTTAAATTATTTAGAAATTATAAATCCATTCTTAATAAATTACACACCATTAATATCCTAGTATATCTATAGAAATCTTATTTTTAAATCATTCACAATATATTGAGAATTGTTTTTGAATTCCCAATTAGTATCCCCCAAGATTCTCAATCTTGGTTTGAAATAAGGTTGGTTTTCATGTACCATTTTAATATCGAGTTAGGATCGATGAGCCTTGTCATTGTTATTACTCTTAGGTAAATCATTGCAAGAACCATGTCCATATTAAGTATCTAGATAGGGATGTATTTCTAGGAAACGAATCCTTATATCTATAAAAAACTTATTTGAGAATTTCTTATACTTTTCTTTTTCATTAAAATTGTCCTTTGACATTCTATTCGAGTTAAAAACATTGTTTCAATAAAATAATTTCCAATTTATAACTAGAATTTTCCTCTAATACCAACTACATCAACCCCATAAATTCATACACTATCATTTCATCATTTCTTCTAGGTAATTAATCCATTATTCAAATAGACTGCCATTTAATGTATTAGTATTGTGCGATAGGAATCATGGAAATATAAGAACATATACACAAGTGTGATAAATTATTTCCCACTGTTTTCTCTATAACATGAGACCTTTTTCTAAATATCATACATAATACATGATTTCATTACATA
Source organism: Viscum album (assembly GCA_963277665.1). Taxonomy (NCBI): domain Eukaryota; kingdom Viridiplantae; phylum Streptophyta; class Magnoliopsida; order Santalales; family Viscaceae; genus Viscum; species Viscum album. Next base: position 1,890,481,673 of record OY728152.1, read on the forward strand.
GGGAGGGAAACACAAAAACTGGTGATCTTAAATTCATTGTAATGGTAATAAAGTGATATATATATATATGCATAATGTTGATGATAGGGGTGTAAGAACATTAAAATGTCATTAAAATATTATATCCTTTATAAAAAAGATCATAAAATTGAATCATGCCATAATTAATATTTTTTCATAACAAATGATTAATAAGGATATCAAGTGCATAATATATGAAATAATCACATAGTAGAATGAAATGGATGTTCTGGATTTCTCATAAAAATAAAAAATATTATTTAAATGCTACAAAACAATTCATTTATAAAATAGACATCTAGAGATAACCACCAATAAACAGATTCAGAAATGGGAATACAAAACATGTACCCCATTATTTCATCCTTAAGATACCAAACAAGTACCCTTTTACATTAATTCTTTGGATATAGCCCATATAGATGGATATTTTTAAGCATAGGGTATAACCCATATTCCTTTTGGTATTTGGGCTTGGGCTACAACCTATGTACATTATTGTTTTTTCTATTGGGCTATAACATGTTTACCCTTTAAGATCATATACCATTTATCATTATCCAATGCATTAGGCGGAGATATAGGTCCCACCAATCCCATAATGAAATAATACTTACATGTTCACCCATGATCATAAAAAATCATATCATTACACATGAAATGAAATTAGTATCATAATCATGAAATCATATCATAACCTATGGAAAAGAGACATGTTTTATAATATCATCACCAAATAATTACCCATGAAAAGAATGAGGTTTCAATAGAAAATAACCCATGAAGGATAAATCAATTTCACATGAAACATTCCATTTATATATAAGCCATTTAGTGAAGGAATATAAATGTACGCCTTGGATCATTTCACTATAAATCCATCTATTACACCAACTGTAGAAATCACAGGTGGGAAATAATTAGGAATGATTTTTTTGAAACATTTCATTATGGAATTATACATTATTCTTTGGAAAATAATTTTTTGAACCAATATACGTTTGAAAACCATTTTCATGAATGTAATCATGAATAATTATAATGAAATCATTTAATACATTTCGACATTATATTTCTATGAAAACCTATAATTGAATCATGAACTAATTGAAATGTTTTTTAATGAAAAACCTTTTTTTGAAAAGGTTGTTCATTAATGATTCATTAAAATAATTAATTTCCATAATATTATAGAAAATATTTTTCTAGAAAAATAAAAACATGAGAATATACAAAGGAAGATCCAAAGGAGGGATGGTCATGATGGCAGGTAGTCCGTATATGTCAAACAATCTTTTTTCACCTTAAATGTTTAGAAAATTATTTTGTTCCGAAAACCATAATAATATTCCATTAAAAGGTAATTAATGGATAAAAAATTCCTATAGACCTCATAGGATAATATTAATGACATTTTGGATATTTTTTCATTAAAACATGATTTTAATAGTACAATGTTTTTTGACTGATTGGGGAAAAAATTGGGGGTCTTCTGAATTAAACATTATTAAGTATATTAAGTACCGAAGAGTAAAATTAATGGCACCAATACATGAATATATAATGGATATTTATATGAGAATAAAATTAAGAGTTCTTTTGAGAGATTTATAATGATATATCTTTAATGGATGAATAATCCTGAACTATCCCAATAAATGATGACATTATATCAATAAACTCTTACAAGATGGAAACATAGAATAATATACCCAATATAAAAAATTATATTACCTAAATCATATGATATCATTAAATGGAGTGTGTTTATGATACAAAATATGAAATCATAGTATATAGGTCTCATAGAAAAATACAGTGTTATAAACAAGAATGTGTCTCAAAGAAGGGAAATTGAAAAAAATTAATTTACCATTTAGTAACTATTGAAACATAAAACCCATCATATAAAGATAATAAATCTGTTTTTAAATATTCATAAAGGAGACTGTAATAATCATAGAATAAATATATGGTACATGTACATACCAAAATATAATAAATATGAGGTGATGAAGGATTGTTTCTCAGAGAAAATATTATTGATATGAGAAAACCATTATAGCTCTAGTTACATTATAATGATGATACCCAAGGAAAAATATGATTATTTAAAGATTTCAATATTATTAATTAATTTTAATTAATCAGATATCATATCAAAGGAAATTATATACATCACAAAAAAGTTGCGAGTTGTAAATATGTCATATATCTCACGAATATAACAACCGAGAAGAAAATTCCTTAACACGAGTCTTAAAATTATTGTTACATTTTAAACCCTCTTTTAAAATAAATATAATTTTATTATAAATCTACCAAAAAACAATATTTTAATATATAATACCATATATGACTCAATTTGGAAAATATATAACATGTTTATTAACAATTCCTTGTTAATGTAATATTTTGAGTTATAAATGCATTGTTTATCATAAGTGTTCTGAATTTCTTTTCGGGATCCTCATAATAAGATCCTTATTTTTATATTTTATAGATGTAAAATATGATGTATATATTGTAACACCCAATGATTTTGAGAATTTATTTTAAAATTAGTATATCATTTCAACATTTTTCATTTTTACATAAAACTAGAAATATTTATATATATATATATTATAACATTTATTAAAACATTTATTTCCCATGGAATACCAACTTGTCTTCTTCTACACACAATATCGACATTTCTTTCACTACAAGAAACACTAACTTGGCATAATATGCACCCAACATTGAGTTTCTATGAAACATAATTTATATATATTAATACTTCAATGAGGTAATTATAATATAACTATTAAAAATTTTCATTGGAATAGTGTTAATACATTCCTTATATTTCTTTCATTTTTTATATAAATAAAACATACTAATAAGGAAAGATAATTTTTTCCTTAAAGCCCTTTTACGTTATTAAATATCATTCTATTGAATGAACCTCTTATAATAATGAAAGTAAATTTATACATATTTATAAATTGAATTTGATAAAATGAACATATTATTTTAACTCATAAAATAGAAATTATCCTAAGGTAAATTTTAGTTATTTTTCTGAGAAACACAATTTTTGATGAATTGTAAAAAATATGGTGTTTTAGAAAAAAAACTGCTTTTTTCTATAATTAATGGATAATGATAAATGAAATTTTAAATACATTTTAATGTCACGTTAGATTAATATTACATCTATTAATAAAATTTAGTTCATTAGAATCAATTTCAATTCGAAATTTAATATAAAATCCAAACAATCATTTTACCATTTTCCTATGTAAAAACCTCGTTATTTCATCCCATTTACATGATTAGAACTATTCTTAAATATGTTGATTATGTGAATTGAATTTAAAATATCTAACAAAAACTATTTAATTCTGTCTTATTGTTATATATCTATAAAACAACATTAATTTAGGACCAAAATGTTTAGTGAAAGTGATTAAAATTAATCACAGCAGTTAAGGCCAAATTAATCTTAATTAAGGAGTAAACATTAAAATTAAGATCACAAATGACATTTACAGTTATCCAACACCCGTTTTATGTCCATAATTAGGTAATAAACCTTAAATTATTGTTTTTGGTTTTTTTGGTAATACATGGTTAGGTATGACCATTTGCATACCTAATTTGATTCTAAAAATTCTGTGTGAGAAATTTACCTTCCCTATAAAAGGCCGCAACTTGTAACCATTCCTCACATGTCCAAAAACGTTAATTATCATCAAATATATTCCCATTTAGCCTCCCAATTATACTCCATTCGACATTTAATCCACCCTTGGGGTGGAAAGCATCTCAATGAATCATTTTTATATAAACTATAATGAGCTACCTTATTTAGAGGGAACATCTTTAATCAAGAACCCTTCATTTATTTTTCATTATCCACCCCTCAATATTCCTAATTTCATTGTTGAATAAAAAAACAAAATCCATATAATAAGAAGTTTTATGCATATTTTATGACCTAAAAATTCACAATCCTCTATCTAATGGATGTTGAACATCCTATTTCTGTGTATGAAAAATTATGATATCACGAAACGATGATTGTTTATTTCTCCTTTACCACCAATAATCAGAGCCATTATGATTGAAAATATATTTATCAATGTAATTTAATATATATATATCTTCTTTATGATTATATATTCCTTTTTCAACACACATATCTTTAGCATCAATTATTTAATAAAAAAAATACTCATTTGGGGAAGTGTGGACTACTGCCCCCTCATAGCGATGTGAATTGTTCACACACCACATGTAATGTTTTGAGGACAGGTTTAATGAAATAATATGATAAATATATACTATATTTATTATAATAGAATAATTAAATTTATTTCTAAATAAATATATATAAATATGTCATTTGGATACATTATTTCATTATGAAAATTAAAATTGAAACAACATTCATGCGTACATACAACTTACAATCTCGATAAATTGTGTAATGCATTTATTTATTATCTATGAAATAAATTACTATAATATGAATATACTAGATATATATTTAATTTATATCATTTTATACAATCATTAATCATGATATATGTATAAGGACCAATGATATAACAAATTAATACACAAGTTATGAACAAAGGGAATATTAGCTGAACTGAAACATTATCTTGTGATCATTAAAAAGAGGGTAAAAAAGGCAATTATAAAAAAATATGGTATTATTTATATGAATAATATCCTGCATCATATTTATAATAAAAATTAAATTTATTATATAGTAATCATGTACGAGTATGAAGATAGTCAAGACACAATGTAAGGGGATTTCATCTCACTTTTAATTTCTATGAGATACATGTTATGTTCACCACCCATTCCTTTTATGTGGTGTATGAAGTAACCCTTATTTTTTTCTATTTATCTTTTAATTAAATTTATGTGTATTCACATGACAATTTTATGAACCATTTTTCATGGGGTTAAAGATTAAATGTTTAACAAATCAGTAAAAATGCTTTGTCTGAATTTTTTATTTGTGACTCATGTTTTTTATGCACCTAAAATATTTTTAGAGGTTCATATACATACATTTTACATTCCATAAAATTAATATCAATATTTTCATGATATTATATGATTCATTTAATTTCTTTTCCTTCGAGGGAGAGAATGATCCCATGATTCCATGATATAGGATTTTATTGAGACTATGCCATTGCTTTTGAAGATAGTTTATGTTTATGGTTTATTTGGTGAAATCATATGATCTATATCATATTAATATTCATTAGTTCCATTATCATCTATTATTTCATGATATATTAATGTAGTGGTAAAATTTTTGACTCTTGGGTACATAATATGGTAAAGATATTGTTTTTAGGAAATCCCAACATTACTCTATATTCATTAACCAATCTATTTTTTCTAAAAGGTGCTTCCAAGTATATTATACCATTACCCAAAAATATTTAAAATATATTATTACCCTTTATTTCTTTTACCAATCACTTAAAGGGAATATTATTTTCACTTTATAAAAAATGAAATTTTCTATCATTTTCAACATGAAAAATGAATTTTTATTTACATCATATGACATGTATGTATTTACCCACTGCAATTTCATTTAATCTTCCTTTTTAAATGTTAAAAAGGATAATCATAAAGAAATGTTTTTAAATTTACTTTTCCAGGATAATCATTTTCAAAATGGTTTCAAACTTATTTTATATGCTTTCATGAAAAACATTTTTCAATAACTTTATAAGTATTATTTAAATGGATTTAAATTGGTTTCAAATAAATGGATTTAAAATCATTTTGATACTACTTTATATGTATTATTGAAAATTAATTTTCAGGATGTTTTCCAGAATCTCTAAATTTTTTAATGAAAAATGATTTTCAAAACGTTTTCAATAAATAATTATAAGTTTCCAATGTATTTTTAATGAAATGTTATTCAGAATATTTTCATGATTTGTTTACATGCTTTCAAGTAAATTAAATGAATAAAAAATTAAAATGTTCTAACTATTATTTTATATGTTTTCATGAAAAAAGGCTTCCAAATTGATTTAGTTTTTTCATTTTATGTTTTCAGGGAATTTTTTATGAAAATTATTTCCAAATTTTTTTATGTATTAAGAATTATTTTTCAAACAAGAAAGGATATTTCCCTCTAGAAACGTTTTTAGAGTATAATTTAAAATTATTTTCCTTATAATTTAAAATAAATTGATGTTACTCATGAAATTATAGGAAATTATCTAATATTTCAATTCATATACTCTTTATTAATATATTTGTTTTGTTAAATGGTCTTTATGAAACCGATTTCTCCTCCATGGGTAATATGTTTGTGTAATATGTTTCTCTTTAATGGTTTTTATGATTTTGAAACCCACTTCTTTTAATGGATTATGTTTTTGAATAAATTATTATGGAACCTACATTTTTCAATAGGTTATGATATGTTTACGATATTATGACGCCATTTTTATTTAATGGGTTATGATAGTTTTATTTATGATTATTTGTCAGATGAATATATTTTTACATTATATGATAGGTGGGATGTATATATCCCTCCACTGAATTCGGTAAACATTAATATAATTTGATATAGAAAGGGATATAAAAAGGGTTTACTTTTATCAATAATATTGGGTAGGAAGTAGGTTTTACTCAGTTTGGTAATACATGATGGGATTGAGGGTTTACTCAGTCCAGTAACACAGGTTTGGAATAAGTGTTTACTCAATTCCACAATACAATGATGGAATGATTATTTACTCAGTTTTTTAATATTGGGATATAATGGTGGTTTTCTCGGTTCAGTAAGACAACGTTGAAACAAGTGTTTACTTAGTTGAGTAAAACAGATCTAGAATGAGGCTTTAGTCGGTTATGTAATACATGGATAGAACAAGGGTTTACTCAGTTTAGTAATATATGGCACAAATGGATTTTTACATGATTCAGAAATACGGCGCTACAATGGGTGTTTACAAAGATCATTAATGGACCTTTTCCAATAATATGGTCATGTAAGTGTTTCAGTGTCTTTTATGGAAATTATTATATGATTTTGTGATTCTATAATTACATGTTTTATTCTTAAGTTATGATATCATGTATTATTCTCTCTATTTTATTATTATTAATGTCATATGAACTACCAATATCTATTCCATGATATCTATATGATATTGATATGCAGGGTATGATCTTTTATTTTTAAGATCACATTCTAATACGATAATGATCATGTTTATGATTACAAGACTCCCTTTTTTACCCTTACTGAGGATTTATGCTCACCCCTTTTGTAGGTTTCCTTCCTTGGGGAATGAGGGATGATTTTATGAATAAATACTAAATGTGGAGATATTTATGAGAGATTTTGATTTTCTTTCACTAGAATAGGAGACTTTTTTCCATGTTTCAAAGACATAAACAATTATGGTCCAAAGGCAGATATTTTTTCAATGTAATAAATATTCATCTAAAATGTTGTAATATCCATGTATGTCAAGACGGGGTAGTTTGAGTTGGTATCAGAGGAAAGGTTTATTCAACCTTTTGAATCTAGGATGAGAAATATATAGTGTGATTCCTTGGATTATTTCAAGGGATATGCCTAGGGATATCTCTATGGATATGTATAAGGATGAGTTAACAGTTTCGAAAATGTCCCAGAGTTTGAGTCAAAGATAGAGTGTGTGGTTTCAATGCATTAAACACTTGTCAAGATACTATAAGTGGATTTGGCTACGGGATAGATGTAAATTAGGGTAATAACAGTAATGAGATGTTTTTTCATTAACTCTGGGTAATCATGTACAAAATAATTTTCCTTACTGCACACCTGGTTTGACACTCATAGGGTATATGCTCTCAGAATTCACAATCTCCTCCCAAAGATTCAGGATAGATTTTGATACACGTTAGATATGAATAACCATGGATAATCACAAGGATTAATTGATTATAAAAGGTGACATTATTGAGAAATTGTCTAGGTAATTATTATTATGGGTACATGGTTTCCTGATATGATATCTAATGTTAACAATATGATTCAATTTTTATTTAGTAGTGGGAACTGGAAGGAACATGATTAATATTGAATGTGATGTAATATTTTTTTATTAGAAGTAAAAGGGGATTATAATTGGAGTTAAAAATTTAATGATCACGCATAATCAACATTCATGTATGATTATTAATAATGTTTACCTTAACCAACTCCTGGATTTACCAAATAAGATAAAGAAGGAGTTTTTTGAGATTTCAGGTAATAGTTACCATGATGGAATGATGACCTTGTTTCTTTAATGCCATGAATGTTTAATGAATCACCTACATGAATTACTTAGTAGAATAATAAGTTGTTTTGTCTATAAAAAATAAGTAAACCAAGAAGGTGACTGCAATGAAAAAATGAAGAGTCCAGTTAATGAAATGGATGTTAATTTTGGCCTCCCTATGTCGTCATCGATGTTTATGTGTTTTATGGGTGCAGAAAATTTTCAATATGAAAACAATGTCCCAAGAGGAAATTTTCTTAAGAGAATCTGCATGGTAGAGTAAAATAATGGTTGAATTTTAGTTGACAATGTGACTATGAATGAAATTTGAAAGGAAAAAGGTATTACTGTTAATGGAATAATTATGATTTAATTGTGGAATTTATGTATTTGGATTCAAATGTTTTGGATGATGAAATATAAATGAATAGTTTTACTTATCTTTATATCTCAGTATTTTTGTGTATATTTTGAATGATTCCTATGGTCTAGTGAAGTTATTTAATGACAATATGATATTACAAATATGGTAATGTAACCCTTAATATTTTATATATGATACGATGTTAGTGTAAAAATAATGATATGTGGTATATGAAAAATAAATTTTACAAAATTAATTACCCTGTAACTAAGTAAGGACTTGTTTATAAGTAATTTATGCAACCACTAATGATGTTTACAACATTTTGTGATTTATGTTATAAATACATTATACTTTGGAATGAGGAAGCATGCATGTTTACCAAAAGGATTTATGGTAATTCAGGTTATTACCATGTATCACGATAATACATGATGAGGGTATTCACATGTTGGGAATGTGACATCAAAGTGATACCATATGATATAAAATGAAATCAATGTTTTTCTAATGTCATGATTCACTTTCAAATATTTTGGATTTTCACGTTTGAGAAATGTTATAATGTTAACCATTCATGAAAAAATTATGTTAAACATTAGAAGAAGTATTTGTGCACTGATTTTATGTTTAAAACCATGGTTCAAAGGATAATATTTGATTAACCTTATTTAAAATATGTGCATCTTGTATATTATATTAATGGGGTTTTGAAAAATGAAATCATGTATATCGGGTGACATCCAATCAATTCTGGTAAGGTCGTGGGTCTCATTCCCATGATAGAAGGATGATAAGGTTTTCACAACTACATTGGTCTATGTGATGTCCTGATTAATGTATATTAAATTTTAATTAATAAATATTAATGATGAAATATTAGTTAAACTTTTTATTTTTATATATTAATGCATGTATTTATTTGAGAGAAAAATAGTAAACATTTTGTTTTTTATAGGACATACGATCTGTTAATAGCATATTTTAGAGATTTATTCATAAACTTTAATTTCTAGACATTGATTACATGTGGTAATGGTTGTTTTTAATTTTTTTCAAGGTATAACCCATGTGTAAAATTTTGTTTGTAGAAATTTATTAATAATTTGTCAACATTTTGAAACTGATCAAAAAAATGTAGTCCTAATACCTTAAATGTTTTTCAACCAATGTCTTTTAGAATCATCATAGATTTATGAAATTGTGGCCCCCAATTTTTTTGATAATTTACATGTTTCGAATTGATAAACTCAATCACTCACTATAAATATTTTTTTCCCCCATGCCCAATTCCACCCCCAACCTATGTTCTCCTATATGGAAACCATGTTATACGATACATTGGGTAACCATTATGGTTATAGATTTTCCTTTTAAGGGATGGTTTAGAATACATTATTATGTTGTGATATACTATGAATAAAAAATTCAGGTATTAAATTGATGAAATCCCAGAAGAATTTTGAGGGAAGAAAGCCATTTTAAGAGGTGTAGAATGTAACACCCAAAATGTTTTTGAATTTTTTTTCTAATTAATATATGTTTTCAATTTTTGTCATTTCAAATAAAATTTTAAATATTTATATATACATATATATATATATAAATTAACTTAAACAATCTTTTCACACACAATACCAACATTCCTTGTGTTACATTTAATACAAACATGGCTTGCACTATAAGCAATGCTAAATTGGGGTATAAAGCACACAACAACGAGTTTCTATGAAAGAATATTATATATATAATTAATCAAATAATATATTTACTACTAACCAATAAAAATTTTCATTCAAATTATAGTAACTACATTACCAATATTGGTTATAATATTTTTATATATACAATACATATTAGTAAAGAATGATAAGATTTTGGTAATGTCATTTTTTAATAAATAATATTGTTCACTCAAATGAACCACTTATAATAATGAAATTAATTATAGAGAAATTCATAAATTTAATTTGAAAAATTAAATTTAATATTTTAATTCATAACTTCAAAATTATCCTAGGGTAATTTTTGGGGATTTTTCAAATGTATGTCTTTTTTGATGAGAAGTGTAATATACTACTTTTTATTTAAAAACATGTTTTTTCAACAATTATTTATTAATGAAAAATGATATTATAAATATTTTTAATGGTTTAGTTAGATAAATATTACATCTGTTAATACAATTTTTTTCATTAAAATAAATTTCAATTTTAAACTGAATATAAAATATTAACCATCATTATAACTTTTCCCTACATTAAAACCTAGTTATATAGTCTCGTCTGCGGTATTAACACTAATCGTAATTCTTCATTTTCTATAATTTAAATTTCCAAAACTGAAATAAAACTTCTTAATAAGTATAATATTGAACTTATAATAATACTATGTTAATTTATTACCAAAATTATTAGTAAAAGAGATTAAAATTAATCAAAGCAGTTAAGGACAAATTTAGCATAAATAGGGCCAAAACCATAAAATTAATTGACCAAATGAACTATAAACTTCTCTAAAACACATTGGATGTCCTTATTTAGGACCTAAACATGATATTATTCAATAACTAATAAATATCTTACAAAACCAAAACTATTGAATGTTTTATTTCAGACCTAAACATTATACTATAAAATGTTTTATGTTCTTCTAGTTTCTTCCCAAAAATCTTCCCAAAAATCATCCTATATACCATTAATACTCCCTTTGTTCATAAATATTCTCAAGGAATCATTTGGCACATTCCAAAATGAGTTACCTAATTTAGAGGTAACATCTTTTCTCATGCTCCATTCCTTTATTTTCCTTCTCCACCTGCATAAGTATTCATATTTCATTCCTGGGTGACAACACATGTATCATATATATACTATTATATTTTTATTAAATGGTTATGACCTACCTTTATATAAACCTCAATCTAATTGATCTTGAATATACTGGTTCTTCGTATGACAAATGACTACCTCATGAAATGATGATTGATCATTTCTCCTTTACAAAAAATCATGGTGTACAATAAGATTAAAAATATATTTATATATGTCATATATGATATTTATTTTTTCATTATTCATATTTTATTAATTTAGATTACATATATTTTTATCTTCCATTTGGTGATTATATGATAATCTAATTAGAGGATTTGTGAACTACTCACCCTCAAAGCGATGTGATTTATTTTCACACCACATTAATCATAATAAGGATGGGTTTTGTGATATTATATTATATATATAATATAATCATCTACATTAAAAATGAAATATAAATACATAAATATCAATACCTATTTCAATTATATACATTCTTTTAATACAAAAATAAAAACCGACAATGTGTTCATGCATATATACAACTTACCGTCTCAATGAACGGTGTATTCCATTTAAATTTTCATTAAGATATTTTTTTAAATATTAATATATATGATATAAAATATATTTATATCATTTTATATATTTTTTAATCATGATATAAGTATAAGTACCACTGATATAAAAAATTAAGACACATGTGAATAAAAAAATTTACCCAAAGAGAAACATTAACATAGGATCATTAAAAATAGGGAAATATAAGGTCATAATAAATCCATATATGCTATTATTTATTAGAATTTAATTACATAAAGGATTTAAAATTTAATAATATTAATTATATAGGAATCGTTTATGAGTATAGTGTGAGTCACGTCACAAGGTAAGATAATTCTGTCTCACTTTCATTTTTTGTGAGAAACAAGCTATGTTCTCCACACTTACATGTTATGTGGGGTATGAAATACCCATGATTGTATTATAAATATAATATAGTTAAATTTATTTTTATTCTAATTCCAAAAATTTTATCATTCTTTCAAGGAGATTAAGTTTGAATGGTTACCAAATCAGTAAAAAAATTTGGTCTCAATTTTCTATCTTTGAAACTCAATTTCTGTTATGCAACATGATTATTTTTCTAGGTTTTCATACTTCGTTTTTACATGAAATATCCTGAATCTTTATATTATATAATTTATTTAATATCCTTTCCTTACATGATTAGAATGATCTAAATATTCCAATTTATAATAACTTATTGTGATAATCTCTTTGCTTTTCGAGATTGTATATGTTTATGATTTATTAATGAAATATTATAAAACATATATCAAGAATATTCATGGGATTAATTATTATCTACTATTTCATGATATAATCACATTTTTTACCATTTATTAATCTTTGGTTTATAATAGAAATAATAATGTTTTTTTAGGAATGCATGACTTTACCCTCTCTTTGGTCTGAAATTTCTGTTTACAAAAAATAGTTTCCATGAAAATTATACCATTCCCCTAAAATATATAAAATAAATTCTTACCTGTTTTTTCATTTACCAATATTTTCATGGAAGTATTCTTTTTTTTTTCTAACATGGAACATTTCAATCCTATTTACCTTGCTAAAAGAATGTTATTTTGATCTTGTATGACATGTATGGATTTACCCACCATCATTTCATCGAATCTACCTTTTTCATCGTTAATTAAGTGTAATTTTTACAAAAATGATTCTTAAAGTATTTTTCATGATTATTGTTCCAAATGGTATCAAACTTTTTTTTTTGTTTTCATGGAAAACTTTTTTCAAAAAATTTTAAGTCTTATTTAATGGTTTTAAAAGTGATTTCAATGAAATGGGTTTCAAAATGTTTTCTACATTCATTATATTTTTTTATGAAAATTTATTTTTAAAATTTTTTCATGTTTCTTTATAAGTTTTCAAGAAAATAAATTTTCAAAACGTTATCAGGATGATTTTATATGTTTTTATGAAAAGTGATATTCAAAACGTTTTCAATCATTCATTAAACGTTTCCAAAGTACAATCTGCAAAATGGTTTTTATAAAATCCTCATTATTTCATTAATAGTTTTCAAGTGTTTTTAAAGATATTGGTTTTATAAATTATTTATATCATCCATTAAATGTTTTCTTGGAAAATGTTTTCAAAAATTATATTATTTATTCTTTATAATTCATCATTTTTTTTCTAAGAAAAACATTATAAAATAAATTTAGGTATAAAAATTCCTTTTCAGGTAAGAAAGAATATTTCTCTCAATGATTTTTTAGAGTATATTTAAAAATTATTTTCAATATAATATGAAATATATTGATGTTACACATTTCTTTATATGAAATGATTTAAAGGTTGCACTTATATCCTTTCTATGAATGATTTATTCTATATTCCATGGTCTTTAGGAAACCAATTTCTATTTTATAGGTAATATTTTTATGAAACTCAATTTCCTTTTCATGGGTTATATTATTTCAAAACCCTCTTATTTTTATTGGTTATGTTTATAATTAATTGATTATGAAACATACCTCTTTCCATTGGTTATGATATGTGTTCATGTTAATAATAACCATTTCATTTCATGGGATATGATATCTTTATTTATGAGCTTGGTTCACAGGTAAGTATGATTTAATAATGTCAAAGTTGGGACCTATATATATCTCCAATTTATAATTTAATGATTTATATCTTATGAGATAGACAGGACTGGAAATTTGGTTTACTATGTTTAGTGATACATGGATTGAATGAGAGTTCTCTCGGTTTAGGAAGATAGTGCTAGAATAAGGGTATACTTAGTTCATTAATACAAGAATGGAACAAGGGTTTACTCAATTCAATAATATGTGTCTATAATGAGGGTTTACTCAGTACATTATAAAATGTCAAGAATAATGGTTTACACGGTTCGGTAATATATGGCTGGAATGGGGGTTTACATGGTTCAGTGGTATATGGATCGAGTAAGGGTTTACGCTATTTAGTAATATAGGGCTCAAATGAGGGTTTACTCAGTTCAATAATATAGGGTTTGAATGAGGGTTTACTCTGTTCATTATTATAGGTCTAGGATGGGGGTTCACCTAATTAGGTGAATTATTTTTTACTTTAAGAGGGTCTGGGTCGTGATTACTTGGCTATTATGTAAATCATTATATGCTTATTTGTTCCCACAATTCCATGATTCATTCCTATGATATTCATTCATGGGTTATTTTCTATATTTAATCAGGATTCATGTCGTATGAAACTATAATATTAATTCCATGATCTCTATTATTTTCTTTTATATGATTGGTATAATCTTCTATATTCATGATCACTTTCTCTTACCCTTATGATCATGTTTACGCATACATGCCTTCCTTGTTTAACCTAACTAAGAATTTCTGCTAACCCATTTCATAGGTTTTCTTCCCCATGTTATGAGAATTTGTTTTAAGTAGAACTAAAAAATGTGGATATATTTATGGGATATTTTAATGATCATTGACTGGGATTCAATACGTTGTTTCCTTGTTTCCTTGGAATTTGAACAATTACGATCCTTCAGCATGTATTTTTGTAACGTATTGAATATTCATCTAAAATTAATTAATATCCATATATTTGAAGCCTTGGGATTATAAATATATATCATATATATATAGTGTATAAATATTTATTTTAATCTATTGATTATTTAAATATTTAACGAAATACGCCTATCAAAGAGACAATAGGTCATTAGTAAAGAATAACAATACTTTTTTCTTTTTATCTTATTGATAATAATAAAATAAATGACCTATATATATAATATAATTATAGTATTATTTTCTTTTAAAATATATCATTACATATAAGAAACTAATCATTCATTCATTTCATGTAAAGTTTGATAGAATAAAATTTCTTTGAAGAGGATGTAGTCCACAATTCCAAAAATGATGTTATTATAATTAGAAATAATAAATATCATGATGGATATTATTATATAATAATTATATAATAATGTAGTCATCTAAAATTTAATATAAATATTATAAAAAAATAATTTCCATTAGAATTTCCCACTATTAGAGGTGGTAATGGAAAGATGGACAACATCATTTCTTGAGGTGATAGTTAGTTATAAGCATGAATGATACGTTTGTTAGCCATTCTATTTAAAAGTTTGAATGTGTAGATATAACTCATGGAATAATAAGTATGCATATTCATGAAAATGAATTTATTATATCAGTATTCAATAAGAAGAGTTTACTGGTGAGGAATGTAATTAAAACAATGTAACTTTGTGAAAGATGTAACATCTTCTTTTGTTAAGTATTTTTGGATTTCCCCAAATGAATTCCTTATATGGATTACTGAAAAAAAATGAAGTCTTGTGTGATGATTTTTTAGATGTTGAGTGACTTTTTTAGCTGATATTGGGTGATACAAAGGGCTTGAGACATGAGAATAGGGGGTTGGGTGGGTACCTTTTGATAGAGTAGGAGGGAGGTGCTTTCTTGTAAATTTTGGAAAAGGGAATTCAAACCTTGTTTTTTCCATATTCAATGGCCCAAATAATAGATAAACTATATAAATTTGATTATTGTGTCTATATAAGATCATATAATTTATTTTTCTCAATTTTCAAGGTCATTTTGGCCATAAATATTATGGTTTAGTCCCTTTTTATACTAATTTTCTTTTTAATTGTTGTAATTAATGTTAATTATATTCTCTAATGAATTTAGTAAAAACATACTTAACCATATTAGATATTAAAAATTAATCTATTTCAAAATATTTGATCCTTTTTTTGAATTCTGAGGACATAATTAGAAGAAATTAATTAAAAAGAAATCACACATATGGGATTATAATGTGTATTGTTAACATAAAAAGGTCAAATAATTGGTATTTTTTATATCTAATTTAAATGTGAAATTGATCACATTGAAATAAAATTTGATTAACTGTTGTATAATTGATATAATTATAGTTTAAAATAAATTATAAATATAATTTATCCTTATAAATAAATTAAATGAAAATTTGTTTTGAATTAAATTTCATTATTTTTTCACTATTATAAAAATTAAACATCACAAAAAAATACTAAAAATTAAAATTAACATAATTTTAAGGGTTTTCATGAAAAAAATATTTATTTTGGCATATAAAATTTATATTAGTTCCAAATATTAATTTCAAATAGGTTATACCTTAAAATTCAGTAAAATAACTTTTATAAATTATAGGTTTTAACATTTAACATTTGATTTGTTCTTATCATAAACCTTTAAAATATTTTAAATGATAGAAAAAATATTTTTATTGAAAATATAAAATATATTTTTAATTAATACAATTCTACATTTTTTGGTTAATTTAATTAATTAATATAAAATTCCATTATTGGCATAAATTTATTTCTTATAAATATAATTCCTTTCTATTCAATTGATTTTTATATTATTTTCTAATGACTTTTTAACAAATGAATTCAACCACATATTTTAATAAGATAGTTAATCAAATTAATAACTTGTATCGAATGAAATGGGTTAAATTTTATAATATTAAAACATTATTTTTTTGATATTATCATTTTTGTTTAGAAGAATTCTGTCTTTTATATTTCACATGTCATAAAAGAATGAATGTCTTTTTTGTATCACAAGCTACCCTTGGAGATATATTATGAGAAAGAAAAATATTGGTTTTCATATACCTCATGATTAATTTGGTGTTGAATGTAACACAATCCAAAAATACTTCTTTTATAAAAAAACTATTATCAGTGTTGTGTGAAATGAAAATTTTCAAAAATATTAAAGTAATTAAAAAAATCAAAACAATCGGAGGCTGTTACACTAGGCATCATGATATTTGGGTTGTAATTATTTGGTGACTATATTAAAAAAACTTCTATTAATATGGGGATGGATCATGGGATTATATAACCCATTCCACAATAATTTTTAAACCTGAGCTAAAAACTAGATTCGAAAAAACTATTTGAAATCGGATGCCCTATTACATTTTATAACCATTTGGGATTCAACTAACCACTCATGTACAATCATAATCTCATAACTCCAAATAAATATCTACCTAAGGAATAATGGGAATATAATATAACCTTCTAAAATATATGATAATCTATTTATATGTGTGCCACATGGATTTGAAAATAATAATAATAATCCCATTGTATCTTGAAAACCCAGTGGGAAATAATTGAGTTTCATTAATATCATCACAAAACATGATCATAATCAATCTAAACAAAATATCTAGGTAACATCAATAGAATATAAGAATATATTTCTTTTAAATAAATATTGTTGTACAATATGTTTGAAGAAAGTAGACATGTTATGATGTTAATAATTTTTATAAGTTATAAAAAAGGGGACATTATATGCTCTATAATAGTTGTATAGAAATTTGAATTCATTTATGAAATATTATTGATAAAAAATAAATGATTTTTAGTATTTTATTTATGATAATTGTCTAAAATAAAAATAATAGAACATGATGTTAAAAATAGATTAAAAAATTTTTCTATGTGTAAAATGAGTTTTTATCCATTTTAAAATAAATTAATGATTTATTTTAATGAAATTTGAAGATAATATAATCTATAAAATAAGTTATCATTTAATTATTTTTTTACTAGGAATGGAATGATAATAAATTTTACATTATTCATTCAAATCATATTCTCTAAAAATGGTTCTAATTGCATGTTGAACTATTAGTTTATAATTAAATTATAATAGTTAATGGAAATGATAATTTTATATTGTTTTCCATAATTTTAATGAATAATTATATATTTTTTAAATAAGGATGATTTATATTTCTCCCGAATGAGTTGTAGATGAGGGGAAAATTCATTAATAAAATAATTGGTAAAAATGATTTCTGAGGGGTTAAACGATGTGGATAAGGATTAAAATAACATATAAAAATAATAAATGATAGTAATTAGTTTTGTATAGACCAATAATTTTTTTATGATAAAATTTTGTTTTCGATGTTACCACATTCAATGGAATATGACATTATTTTATTATAATATTTTATTCATTTACAACAGTAGTACTCTAATAACTATTAATGGAAAGTCATATCCCCCTCCCTGAATTTTTTTATAAATAAAAACCATTTTATTAAATATAAAATACATTCCAATAATCCCAACCTTGTTTCTAGAGCATCTATTATTCCTAAAAAACTGTCCATAGAAGGTTTAAGGAGCAATACCAATGAGGATTTTTAAAAAGTGGTAATCATCTATACTAATATATATTGAGATTATTTCATTAATATCCACCTAGAAAATTTATAAAACATTATTTCCAAGAAAAATAATAACATCTATTATACTGAAAGTTTTATATGTCTATATTATAGATACATTAAACTCCATTCTATCCAATTAAAAATGATAAATTCATTCATGCATACATTTTGACTAACATCTCCATTAAGTGATATAATTAGTTATCATGTATTTGAAGCATGTATTATCATATTGTTTTATTTAAATAATTTATATGTTATTATCTATAATAATATGATTCTCTAAATATATTCATTTATTAAATTTTCATTTATTTACTTTAATTAGAATATGAAATCACTACTCATGTGTATGTACAGATATCCATCTCCAAGATGTGATGTAATTAATTTTTCATCCACACCATATATAATTGGTTATAAAATATTATATAATTAATAATATATTATATATATCATGATTAATATTATGTATATTCAGATATAATAACCGCATTTCATGATCATGAACCATCAAACCAAAACCTGGATGGAAAAAAGCAATTTATGACCTTAATACTAATTTTAATGAAGAATTATTTAACATACGGTTATTTTAAAATTTATAATTTAATGATATATTGAAAGATATGCATGAATAAATTTTTAATATATATTAATAATAAATATATACTCATTATATAGTATCCTAAGAGTGTTTTAAATGAATGTTCGGATCTCTAATGAGTGTATGTGCCACAATCTCTTTTTTAATCTGGATTATCCATGCATGTGTCTCCTTTTTTTTTGGGATTTATATTCCATTTTTCTCAAACAATACATATTTATTATCATAATATAGTTAATTTGTTATTTAAAAAATTTTCATTTCATTATCATCTCTTTATTACTGAAACTAATCATGAAAATATTTTTATAAAAACCACACCTTATTTCATCTTTGGTAGATAAAACATTTCATCCATGTAAATGATCTACAAAAAAAATATCATGTAGTTTTATTTATTTGATAAAATGATTAGTTAAATTATTTTTAATCAATATTTTACTTTCCGTTAATAGTTCTAAATGGAATCATCTTTTAATTTTCTAAACGAATAATTATTCGACTATTTACAAAAAGTGTTAAAAGAATAATTGTTTAAAAATTAAACTAACAAATATATTTTACTTAAATAATACAAAAAAATTTATATAAGAATTCATTTAAATTATAAAATTATAATTTTCTAGTTAAACTATTTTATCAAAATAATATTAATTGTTAATGAAAATTGTATCAGAAGAGATGAAATTTTTTTCCATGATGTCAATGAATTGTTCTATTGTAATTATAAAGTAATATTTAATTTATTTCAAAATAAATTAATATTTCTTATGATTCCATGGGTAAATTACTAAATGATAACATATAGGTTTTTTTCCATAATGGATTATTATTATATGATGATTATATATTAATGTAACACCCAATGATTTCATAATATGTTATCTCTTCAAAATAATTCAATAACATTCGCAACACGCAACACTGAGTTTGAGCGTACCACAACTTACCAAACTAGCTGTTCAAAAAGAATTTATGAATAGTGTTAACATAATTTTGAATTATATATACTATATAAAATTTTATAATCCATATTATTTGTTTATTAGAAATAATATAAGAACAAATTCAATTTTTCAGATAGAATAAGTATTTTTCAAAAAAATAAATTTTACTACCTTTTAATGGAAAACCCTTTTTAAATAAAATATATGAAAATTTTATATATTCAATTTGTTAAAAAAACTTCTTCCATAGAATAGGGACATTAAATTTTTGTTTGGATAAATTTTTGGCACTTTTCTAATAACTTTCATATTCTAATGAATAATTAAAAATTAAAAAAACAAATTGAAAAAAAAATTTCTTTTTTAAATAATTTATAATGTTAAATTATGAATTTTAATTGTTTTGAAGTATTATTAGATTATATTTTTATCTATTAATACAATTTAGGTCATTATAAGTAATTTCACTTTTAAATTTCAAATAAACACATGTCAATCTTTGGATATTTCTACTTTTTAAAAACTTGTCTTTTGGTTTTGACAACGAGAATTAATTTTAAATTAATAAATGTAGCTGATAGGTTTTAAATTTGTTAAAATGGACTTTAATTTTGAATTTTAAATATCAAAAATTATCTTAGGGTAAAATAATGGTAGTTTTCTGAAAACATTCAATTCTTGATAAAGAGTGAAAAACACTTTGTTATTATTTAAAACCAACATTTTTTTAGATAATTATTTATTTTATTTTAATTTATTTTAATTAAAAATTGATACATAATACCTATATATGTTCAATTTAATTCATTAGAGTCATTTTAAAATAAAATTAGACGTATAAAAATTTACTGAATGTTTTACCATCTTTTACCCACCTCTTTGTAGCATTTGCAAATTTGCTTAAAACAAAATTTTATAACTTCTATGAGTTGAATTTCAAAAATATGAGAGACATGAATGATATCAATAAGTAAAATTTGGTTCAATAAGATGAAAATAATTTTTGGGAATAGTAATTTTTTACTTTTACTTACCATGATTAAAAGTAAATATGCTAATTAAGGGTAAAATGATATCATAATTACCCTAACACATTAACTAATTCTTTTGTTTAAGATAATTTCAACCAAAAACAACCTTAAGTATAAAATATTATTCTTTTGATCCACTTGGATTAGGATAGTAAATTTATTATTATTTTATTTAAAGAAGAGTTAAAAGTGTTAAATTCAATGTTTATTAACTAAGCCATTTTTAATATAGGGTTATACATAAAATAGATTTGACTATAAAAATTAATTAAAAAAATATAAAAATATTTCCTAAAATATGTATATTTATTTAAAATTTTTATACATTAAATAATTAAATTTATTTATGACAAAATGATAATGCAGTAATTACCTTATTAATGAAATAATAAAATAAATGGTATTATAAATAATAAAATAAATATAATTTCAATTTTTTATGACATACATGAATTTTATTGGTGAATATTACATGTTAGGGCTTATTCTATGTAATTATTCCGATGTAATCATGTTTTGATGAATTTCAAAAAAAAACAAAATAGCAAATAGTGTCAAAATTTACATAAAATAATTTTTTTTAAAAATAATATATTATTGGTTGATAAAATATTTCTAAAAAACTAAGGTTCAACCAAAAGACTTATATAATGATATTTGTATCATTAATGAACCACTTCAAGTTCTTGGGGAGTTTTATAGTATGTTTATTAACCATATAATATAAAAATACAAATAGGAAAGGGAAATGTCAAACTATTTAACTAAGAGTTAAATTTAAATGATAAGTTTAATATAGTAATACAAACCTGTCTAAAACCAATTGGTTGAGTTTTTTTAGACCCATCCCCACCATATCCTTTAAATAACTAATTTTTTAGCAAGTATAAACCGAAAATTATTTGATTATAAAATAATATTTCAATCTTTTCCTAAGGTGCCCCTCACCCCTCTTATAAAAGGGAACTTCTCCTTCTCTCAAATTCACACATTCAAGGCCTTTTAGCTCAGCCAAACCCTACCAAAATATCCTCCCAATTATCCCAAATTCATCCTAGAGGCATTCCTTTGTTCAAAAAGACAACCTAAGGAACCCTTTTGATCAAATCAACAGAATGAACCCGAAAAAGAGGTAATGATTTCACCACCCTCTTTCAAGTTCTTTTCTTCTTCCACTAACTCTTTATTTATTATTACCATACCTGAATAATAAATCCAATAACATATATATACTATGACATTAGTATAAATATGGAAAAACCATATTCATTATTCTATCCATCTTTTGAATGATGATGTCACCATGTGTGCGTACGTACGGCTTACCATCTCCACACCTTTGTGTAATTTCTTATTCAACACTATGTTATTTGAATGAATATAATGATGAGTAAAATATATATAAATAATTAAAATAAAAATATAATTTCCTGTAAAATAAATATACCATCCCATTTCACCCCTTTAAGAAAATGATATTGTTGCTCGTACGTACGTACGTATTACTGTCTACATGACGTGATAAGATTCATTTCCTTGTTCACAATTCATTGAAGATTATAAAAATATATATTACTAATATGTATGTAATAAATGAAATAATAATTCAACTGGAGATATATATATATATGTGTGAATTTTTTTACTTACATATATCTTATTCACTTATTTCTGTTTAGTAAGATATGAAAACAGAAACATCATTTATGCGTACGTTCGACCTACCGTCTCCATAAATGTTCTTTTCCATTTTATATATCTATCTATTATAAATATTTATATTATAAATATATATGATATATAAATCAAGGTGTATATTCATGAATTATTTAAATTATTATTTAAATGATATGATCAAGAATAACAAGTCAAAATACGTACGATAAAGAAAGAGATTATTACCTGAAATGTTAATTTAACATGAAAATCGTTATTAAATGGGTAGTATAAAGTAATAAAGTAATCATGTATGATATAATAATTATTAATATGGTTCTTTCATGATCTAATAATATACAATGGTCATTATACAAGAGGTTAAATACACACTTGACCAAAGGAATGTCCAATGTATGGTTTAATTCATCAATCTAATTATTATCCGAGATTGTTTATGTGTAAGTATTTTCTAGGAAATGTATATTATCCATGTCCATGTTTCATAAATGTAATTTAATAATGATTTTTTAATGGTAATATTCAACTAAAACATCATTTTAAATGTTTTAATTATTTATTCTCTTAAATCTATCTAATTAATGTCCATGTTTTCAAAATGGGTTTTAAGGATTTGTTTATATGGACATGATGTTTTTTAAATGATAATTACTTTAAATAGTTTCAAAGTGGTATGGGACACATTTATTTAAAAATGTATAAAAATATAATTTTTTAAAAAAAAATTGACTATTAAATTCTTTTAAGAAAAGGGGTATTTCATTCAAGGCATTTTACCAATCATTTTCTTCTATGTCAACACTCATTGAGGGATTTTAATCATTTGGAAATTGATACTAGTATTACATATTGTATTGAAGGTTTTGCGATATGTTTGACAATGGATGTGTTATTTTTATACCATTCATGATTTCTGGTTTAAGTATTGACATTTCTTATGCTAGTTTTAATATGAATGTTTTTTTTATATTTCAACCATTTCAAATGAGGAATGTATTGGACTATGTATGTGACAGGTGGAGCCCACTATAGAATCTCGATTAATTTTCTGGTCTCATGAGACAAATAGACGTGGAATTGGACAAGGCCTTTCCCAAATTGATATATGGTTTTGGCGGAGCCCTTAATAATTTTTAGACGACCTGGTCGATGCCTAGAAATTTTTTTTTCAGAATGTTCGGCATTATACATTCACTCATTATGAAAATAATATTGATGGCTCATGTGGTCATTAGGCTTCTATAATACACATAGTATTGTTTTATTATGGTATTATTAACTCAAATTATATTCCTTCAATAGAATAATTCATGTTTATTATTGGTAAAGGCATGTGTTTTCAATTATTTGTCATGATAAATATTTATGTTATTTTCTGTAGTACTGCATACCCATACTGAGTGTTTGAGCTCACCCATTTCTATGTTTTATTTTTTCCCAGATTACAGGAAGTTCATTGTGATTGATATGTATGTTTATGCTAAGGCGATAATGGAACTCATAAAGTATTATATATTTTGTGTTGTATGTTATACTGTGTAATGTAACATTCATGTATATAATCTATTTTCCATGACTTCTAAACTGATCAGTCCTTCGAGACATAACTCCTTATAATCATGCCAATGTATTAAAATAATGCACAGACTCTTAGTAATTGGGTTCGGGGCGTAACAATTAAGGAGTCATATTTATTTCACAAATTATATTATAGGATGAATTGACGAATGTTCTTAATATCATGTGATAATGATATGAATGGATTTCATTATATAATGAGTGAGTTATTCAAATACTACGAATTTATTTATAATTATTTATCTCTCATTAGATAATATGGAAATGAATTTTGATTAA
Source organism: Viscum album (assembly GCA_963277665.1). NCBI lineage: Eukaryota > Viridiplantae > Streptophyta > Magnoliopsida > Santalales > Viscaceae > Viscum > Viscum album. The sequence continues at coordinate 1,890,506,625 of OY728152.1, forward strand.
TATCTCTTCAAAAGGGGAATGTTTTTTACAATGAGTGCATTGTGAGTGATCCATGATTAATGAAATAATGGAATATGGAGTTAACATAATCCACTATTTGAATTTTAATCATTATAATAATCTAGGATGTGAACAATGACTAATTGAAATATTTTAGATGTTTATTATTTTTCCAAAATTCATAATGAAATTTTTTCTCCTGGTGATATTCTCTTATAGAACATAATTTTTTTAGGATAATTACAAACTCTTACAACCCATGAATTTGGAAATCCTAAAGCATCATTCCATGAGTCATGATTATTTATCTGTAAAATGATGGGAAGGAAATATATATATTATGATCATTATATCATACACTTATTCTTTTATTAATTTTTAATATGACTATTGATTGATATCTCCCATGTTTACCCTTACTAAGTATTTTAGCTTAGGGTTTTTAAAGTTTCCTATGTCCATAGGTTATAATGAATTGTTTTATGTTGGATATATCTAAGAAGCGTACTACGAGAGAAGATCATTAATGGATATGCTGAAAATATATCATGAAATAATTTTATTATTTATCTAGTCTACCAATACAATAAACAATTGTGGTTATAGGGTAAGTATTATTGTGAACTGTATTGATTATTAATCTAAATTTATGAAATATTATTTTATATTATACTCAGGTTGCCTTATTGGGATACTATAATTTGAATATATATTGAAAGGTAAATAAAAAATTTTAAATTATATTTAAATATATTAAAATTTGATGTCCAAACCTGGGTTCCACTAAACGATTCCCCAAGCTAGTTTCCTAGATAACCTCAGTGTACTTCCCCATACACCAGAGGGTGCTTACTAGAAGTGTGGGTCTTGTTAGTTAGTCATGGGGAGACTATACCCTATTTTATTAGAATAAACCACCATTGGATCAAAACTACAATTACCATGTACATAAGAATATTAAAAACTAGGACAATACCATGTCATGTGATAGTCAAAACCAGAAAATACAATACTCAACTAAAAGGTATAACATTTTATGATAATGAAAGTGTCATGTATCTAAAATGATACTAAAAATAAAGTCCCAATATCAACCCAGAATGTCCCAAACCATGTCCAGTTCCCTCTCCCATTCTCCTATCCCAAAGAGAAACTTATCCTAGGGCCATGTCCTTATCATGTACGACAACAACAATGTATACATAGGTGCTGAACAGGAAGCCCGAATAGGGTCTGAGTAGAACTGAGTAGTCCACCCTCAATGGTCTCAAAAATGAGTCCAAAAAAAGATATTTTATGAAGTTATATGATGTAATAAATACAATATGTATTTAAATATTCATAAAATTATCATTTAATCAGTAATTATCCCATTATATCTAATTTCAATCCATGTTTCCCATTTTAATCATCATTCATTATTATTAATCATTCAGTGTAGTTCATCATTTTTTGTAACCCAAATCTCATTAATTAAATGTAACCATGATTATCACCCCAAATCTCATTAAGTGTTTTTTTTCATGCCTATCACTCTGTTTCTCATTCGGTGTAGGTCGTCATGCATAATACCCCATAATCTCATTATTGTCTAACAATTGGTGTGGAACGCCATCTCTAGGCCCCAAATTTAAATTTGTCTAGTACACCATCTCTATCACCACAAACACCCATCCATTTTACCATTTATTAATTCATAAGAATTAGACACATCAATACATTAAAAATCCAATGATAGATTTATAATTTTGAAGGCCATTAGCTAATTGAGAAATTCACTATTAACAAAATTTATTAGTTAGTTAGTTAATTAATTAATCAATCAACACAATTGCCTTTCAATTATTAAATATTCACAATTACTTATCTTTATAAAATCTCATCTTTTCATAATTAATTATCACAATTAATTATCATTGATCAATATCATCGAACATAATTAATTCTGACAATTAATTATTTTTGGTCAACATTATAGCGCATAAAAAATTCTCATAATTAATTATCTTTGGTCAATATCATGGAACATAATTAATTATAACAATTAATTATCTTATATAGTCAAACATTATTTCATAATTATATCCCCCAATTAATTATTTTAATCCAACCAATTAAATATCTCATTTACAATATCACAACACATAATAAATCTCCAAATTATCTATTTGGGAAACAACCTTCAATTTTTTATATAATTCAGTTATAAATTTATAATCAATGTAATCATAAGTCAATTTTATATTATTAATTACTCAACTTTTGGAAATCGATTATCAAGTGACACTAGAAAATAAAAAACTCTCATATGTAAAGACCCATAAATTTCAAGGAAATTTTCTTCTTAATTTTCTTTGGAATTTTACAAGAGCGCAATTTCTGACGGCACCTGATTCTGAGGCCCAGTGCGCCCGAAATCATTTTCCGAAGTTTGGCTCGGGTACGTTTAGTGAACGGATGAGCGGGTTTTTATATCCTTTGAACCGGTGCCCGGAATCGAATTCTGAGGGCACCGATGAAATCGCAGCGCCGGTATTCACTTAGAAACACCTCTTCCGGAATTGTTTTTGCTGGGGTGTGGTTTTTAATTTTCGGGCTTATGGTTAAGAAATAAAATAATTTTACGACAACTTTATTTTATTTCACTCAAGCCACTTGGAAGCCACTTGAAGACACTTAAATATGGCTTAAATTGAGTTGATCCGGATAGGATGCTATCCAGAAATATCCTACCCCCATGGTAGGATATTTTTGAGGTGGGGCCCGCACGAGCCCCACCGTTTCATTCCGCTACGTAACGCACCCGCAAAAACCCATCAGTATGAAAGTCAACTGACGTGTTTTCTTAAATTCTTAACAGACCATTTAATTGGGCGGTTTATTTTGTGAATTAAATGGGCGGTTTCTTTCATTGAATTAATTCAACGATTTGATGGGTCGTTACTTACCTTTTTCGTTTGTTGGCGTAATAATAAAATAAGACCAACTAGTCTTTTTGGAGGATTACTTGTTGAGAGGTTTGACAGAGTCCTCGTGTCTTTATCCTTCTTCGCGAAGAACGCGAAGAAAGGGAAAAACACGAAGAACGCGAAGAACGCCTAACCCGGAAATCGACGACGCGACGCCGTGTTCTGCGATGCCGACGTTCCCTTCCTACAATGTTCTTCTGCGACGTCTCTTCCTCTGCAATGGATCTTCGATCAGCTTCTTGAGGTAAAAGTCTCAGATTTTTTTAATCTCCTTTGTAGCTTTTACCAAAACACGGATTTAATTATTTAATTAAATTAAATCTGTTGCTTCAGGGTCCGTTGAGTTTGCCGACTCAACATCGGTTTTCGCGATGATTCTACGATCCCCTTCTTCCGCGACGAGCAATTCCGTGAAGAACGTGCGTACGATGACGACCAACGAGGTAGAGGTTGTTGGGAACTTATTCCTTTTTTTTCGTGATCGTTCTTTTTTTTAAGTGATGAACCGGACAATAAGAACAATTTTATTCCCTTAAAATTGTTGATTCATATGTTGAATTTTGTTTCTCCCATTGTTTATCACTGACACGGAGGGTGCGGGCCAAACGAACACGGCCCGACGACCCTCCGTCGTTCTTCATTGTTGTACGGATTTGGCGGGTGACGACGGAATTTGCCACAACGGATGTTTGATGGTTCCGCAGTGAAGAGCAAGTCCCGGGAGGAGCAGCGGCGCATATGGGAACAAAATCGGACCACTGGAGCGACTTCGGGGGCTCGCGGAAGCCGCCGGCGGTGCAGGTCGCCGGCGCGGCGGGGCCGGCATCCGGGAGCGATAGCGCCCCGGTGCGCCACCGGGCAAGGCCGCCGCGGCGGCGGCACTCATGGACCCACGGCCGCGCGGGTCTGGCGTGCGCAGGACGCGGCTGAAGCCGCGTCTGGTAGTCCGAGCGACACCCCACGGGGTGCCGCGGGGTTGTCACGCGGGGGCGGCGGCTCCCCCCCCACCCCCCTGCGTCGCTCGGTTCTCCTGGGCGACACCCTGCGGGTGCCGCGGGGGTGTCATGCGGGGGTGGCGGCTCTCCCCCGCATCGCTCGGCCGGGCCGCGCCCTGGCCGGACCGGACCGGGTCAGACCGGGTCGGGCGACCTGGTTCAGCCGAGCCCGGGGGGGGGGGTGTCGGGCCGGGTCAGCCCGAGCCCGGACCCCCCCGTCTTCGGACAGTTTCCGTTCAAATTTCCGTAGCTTGAGATACGGGCCTCCAAACAAAGCGTCGCCAGCGGCTACGCGATCCTTGGATCGAGACAGTCGTTTCGGTATATCACACTCAAGGCTTCAGAATACTTTGAGTTTGGTCGGGTTGGTTCGTACACGAAACCAACCGGGCCCTCGGAGCGGAAACACTCATATCTTGAGCTACGGATGTCCGATTGACGTGCCGTCAGCTTTGTTGAATTCCTCTAAGTGAGACGGATCTTTTGGCATACTCCGCCCGAGGTTTGGATGTAGGTGGAGTACGGTCGGGTTGGTTTTGCCTTAAAAACCAACTGGGCCCCTGGGATGAAAAAGCCAATAACTCTCAGACCAGGTGTCCGATTGACGTGTCGTCTGCGACGTTGAGTTCCTGTTGACAATACAGAACTTTTGGATACATCAACTTCGGACTTTGTGACAGTTGATGTATCAGCCTCTCGGCTCGTGGAGCGGACCCTCCCGAACGAGCTTGCTGTGTGCGGGAACCCTAGAGTTGGCTGGACTGCTACTTCGACAGCGAAGACCATGCAGAGATCCTCAGTGGACTGCGGCGACGACTGTGCAGAGATCCTCAGTGGACTGCGACGACCACAACACTCATCGATCCTACGTGGATCAGTGCTACAGGTCCCGTGTGGGCCCGATCCTGTGTGGGTCCGATCCTGTGTGGGTCAGCGCTCAATGGTTCTGTGTGAGCCAGCACCTACAGGTCCTATGTGGGCCCGATCCTGTGTCGGTCTTTGCGGGGGTTAGTTACCTATCGATCATTCGTGGGTCCGACGACTTAGATGGATCAGTGATCATCTTTATCGTCATCCGAAGAAGTATACCTATGTGAGTTGAATCTTGAGTTACTCTCCTTAGTGGATTGTGTTGAGCTTTCATGTGTGGATTTACTGTTTACTCTCCTTTGTGGATTGTGTTGAGTTATCCTGTGTGGATTTACTGTTTACTCTCCTTTGTGGATTGTGTTGAGATATCCTATGTGGATTACTATTTACTCTCCTTTGTGGATTGTGTTGTGCTATCCTGTGTTGGTATACGTTTTTCTTTCCAGTGTGTACTGGGTTGTGCTTGGGCTCGGACGTTGGAGCCGAACGGGAATTGATGACTTAGGTATATGTATGGGCATACACCTAAGCAGTGTCGGTTGTTACTTCGTGATTGTATCTTCCCATTGTGCTTTATCCTTTGTGGATTATGGGAGACCTTCGGGGGTCTCGGGGTCCCTACTGAGTAGCTTATACTCACCCCTGCACGGGTGATGCCCGCACTTCGTTGTGTTGGTTGCAGACGACGGACATCGCTGATCGTGGTGGAGGCGTGAGGAGTAGGACGGTACCTGGAGGTGGACCACTGGGCAGGACGTACTCGGAGTGGTCAGGTGGACCCGAGGAGGAGTGGAGGCTATCTGTACCCACCCTTCAGGTGGGACTTCCAGAGGACGGCTAGACGCTACGGCTTTGCCGTTCAGTTGATGTTTTTCCTTTTAGTTGTACATTACAGTTGGGCTTGTATTTCCAGCCCCTTTTACTTTCAGCACATCTTGTACAGTTTTTACTTACTGTTTACTTTTCCGCTTGCTTACTCTGTGGTGCTTGTGTATTTTTTTCAACGGAAATTCCTTCCCTTTTGTTGGGATTTACGCCTTGGTGGTAGTCGCCAGCCCCTGGCCTATAGAAGGCGGGCTTGGGGTAGTCACGACACAGGCCCTGAGGACGGGTCGTGACAAATTGGTATCAAAGGTGGTCAGTTCTATTGTAGACTCTGATCTTTATTCTATGTGAAGCAATAGTGTTTAGCGTATTGGGTGTGGTTATCAGTCCAGGAAGTCCAGTGTTGGTGCGGCGGCCGACGTATCCATACACTAGGACCCTGACTTCTGATTTTCGACTTAATGCACGAAAGCATTGATTGCATGTGTGTTTCAAGTTTTCTATGTGATTACTTGTGTCAGCTCACCAGGTATACTGTTCTGACCATGGCGCACTTGTTTCCTTTTCAGGATGGCCCCACGACGGCATATAGCTAGGGTTTTGAGAGTAGAGAGCGACAACAGCCCGCCGAGCGACGAGGCCTCGGTACAGGGCTTGTTGACAGCAGAGGCACCGTCGGTACCTTTACCCGCTGAGCCCCCGATGCTTCCAGCGCCGATTGCTGACGATGCATGATGCCTCGGAGCTCTGCATAAGTTCTAGTTCCAGCGACCACCCAGGTTACGTGGGGAGACGGACCCCCAGGCAGCTGAGGACTGGCTGGAGGCGGTCGTCCGAGTTTTTCGGCTAGTGAGGACACCAGCAGACCTCATGGTGATCCTCGTGGCGAGCCTACTGCACGTAGCAGCAGGACGATGGTGGAGCTTGATGCTCCAGGTACACGATGAGGCCACCCTCATCTGTATGGATTTCGAGAGCCTCTTCCACTCAGAGTTCGTCCCGGACACCCTCCATGCGGTGCCCATTCAGGAGATTCTTCAGCTGCGGTAGGGCAGCTTGACGGTCGCCCAGTACGCGGCGAGGTTCACCGACCTTTCTCGCTACTCGACAAACATGGTAAGGTACCCCTTCTTCCGGGACCGGACCTTCGAGCAGGGTTTGAGACACGAGATCAGGGCCTCGCTGATCTCCCTCAGCATCCCGACCCAGGAAGGAGTGCTGGAGCGAGCCCTTCTGATCGAGAGCTTTCTGGCTGAGTCCACAGCGAGACCTACCACAGGGCGGCAGGTGGAGAGTCTTCGGCAGCGGGTAGCCGACAGATGACTCAGGGTTCCAAGAAAACCAGACCTTCCGGCAGACGACCTCGGGACACTGGTTCAGCAGTGCGTGGCACACAGCGCGGAGCCAGTCTTCCGAGAGGCAGGCAGTGCTACTCCTGCAGCGGGCAGGGCCACATGGCTCGTGACTGCCCGACCCGCCGTACCGAGGAGCATCAGAAGGTGGAGGGGCCACCCAGGCAGAGGAAGAGGGTCGACCGTGGAGGTCCGCAGGGAGGAGGCAGACGGGGCAGAGGAGCTGGCCGAGCAGCAGGTGGTGGGCGACGAATTGAGGCTCTGCCACCACCACCACCAGGAGGTCTGCCCCGACCACAGTGAGCTGGCGGGAAGAGATAGGCTCAGCTCCAGGCAACGGAGGCCTATGGCCACAGCGCACCAGAGATGATTCGAGGTACGATCTGTGTCTATTCCACTCTTTCTACAGTTCTTATAGAGATAGGAGGGAGTCACTCTTTCATAGCCGCTGCCCTTGTTCGGAGCTCGGAGATTCCAACAGAGCCGTTGGCTCGATCCTTATGGCTAGAGACTGCTACGGGAGCAGACTCGATGATTACCCACTGGTGACGACAGTGTGAGCATAATCTAGGAGGCGAGAGCTTCGGCTGGGATCTTCTTGTAGCAGCGTCGAGGCCTTACGACGTCATCTTGGGCATGGATTGGTTATCTACGGTCCATGCACAGATTGACTGCATTAGGTGCAAGGTGCGATTTGTGCGCACCGATGGAAGCAGGTTCACCTTCACCGGTGAGAAGGGAGCCTTAGCAGCACAGGATGGAATCTCGCAGATGAGAGGGAAACCCATCACTCATCAATTGGCTAGCCTCATCCTTGGAGCAGTTGACGTGCAGAGTCCTAGTTTTCCTGAAGTGGTGGATCAGTATGCAGACGTCTTTCCCGATGACGTTCTAGGTCTACCTCCTCGTAGAGAGGTAGAATTTTATATTGATATGTACCCTGGGACAGCCCTAATATCAACTCCAGCATATGGGATGGCCCCCCCTGAGCTTCGAGAGCTGCGGGTACAGTTGGAGGACTTGCAGGGAAAGGGGTTCATCCGACCTAGTGTTTCACCCTGGGCTTCCCCGATTTTGTTCGCCAAGAAGGCGGACGGGATCTTGAGACTGTGTGTTGATTATCGTCTCCTAAACCAGGTTACAGTGAGAAACAAGTATCCGCTACCGAGGATTTATGACCTCTTCGATCAGCTCAAGGGAGCATGGTGGTTCTCGAAGATAGGCCTCAGGTCAGGCTATCATCAGCTCAGAGTTCGAGACGAGGATGTTCAGAAGACGGCCTTCAGGTGTCGGTATGGCCACTATGAGTTCTTGGTTATGCCTTTTGGCGTAACCAATGCTCCAGCTGTGTTCATGAGCCTCATGGAGAGGATCTTCCAGCCATACCTCAATCAATTTGTCGTGGTCTTCATCGACGACATTTTGGTGAACTCGACCACGGAGGAGGAGTACGCCTACCACTTACGGGTTGTACTAGACACACTCCGAGAGCACCAGCTTTATGGAAAGCTGTTGAAGTGCTAGTTCTAGTTACGTGAGGTCCACTTCTTGGGGCACGTCATTTCTGAGGCGGGATTTGCAGTGGATCCCGCGAAGATCGAGGCAGTGCTAGCTTGGGAGCCACCCAGGAGCGTGACAAAGGTGCTGAGTTTCTTGGGTCTTGCCGGATACTATCGGAGATTCGTGCCGGACTTTTCCAAAGTTTCAGCACCACTCTTAGCATTGATGAAGAAGGGGAAACCCTTCGTGTGGTCAGACAGATGTTAGCAGAGCTTCCAGAAGCTGAGGCAGAGATTGTCCAGCGCACCTATCTTGAGTTTGCCTGAGGAGGGAGTTGGATACGTTGTCTACTGCGATGCATCAGGGACCGGACTCAGATGTGTCCTGATGCAGGAGCGGGCCGTGATTGCCTATGGATCACGTCAGTTGAGGCCCCATGAGAAGAACTACGCTACCCATGACCTGGAGTTAGCAGCAGTGGTCTTAGCTCTGAAGACATGGCGGCACTATCTGATGGGCGAGCGCTTTAAAGTCTTTTCTGACCACCAGAGTCTCAGGTACATCTTCTCTCAAAAGGACCTGAACCTGAGATAGCGGCGATGGATCGAGTTCCTCCAGGACTATGACTTTGAGATAGTCTATTCTCCTCGGAAGGGGAATGTGGTAGTCGATGCCCTCAGCAGGAGGACGGGCATCCAGCTACTTGAGGAGGTGACAGAGAATCTAGCCGCTTTGCAGATATCCTTCATGGATAGAGACGGAGCAGCCTTCCTTCAGTCTCTCACAGTCACACCTCCACTACTGCAGCGGGTTAGAGAGGCACACCGTGGGGATGCTGACTGTGATACACAGCGTGCACAGATATCCTCGGGACAGCCACCTAATGGTTTTCCCTTGGAGCAGAACATGACGTCCTTTTCAGAGGACGTACCCTGGTACCAGTCGATTTACGAGAAGAAGTGATGAGAGAGTTTCACACTTCTACTTTGGCGGTACATCCTGGAGTGGCGAAGATGTACCAGGATCTCAGGCGATAGCACTGGTGGGCGGGCATGAAGAAGGTTGTGGCAGAGTTCTTTTCACGGTGCCTCACCTGCCAGCAGGTGAAGGCAGAGCACTAGGTACCAGCAGGCTTGGTACAGCCCTTGGAGGTCCCGGAGTGGAAGTGGGACGGGATATCTATGGACTTCGTGACTGGACTTCCACGCACTTCAAGAGGTCATGACTCCATTTGGGTTATTGTTGACCGGCTCACCAAGTCGGCACACTTCTTACCCATCAGAGAGCATGTCTCAGTGGAGATCATGGGGCGTCTCTATGTCCAGAAGATTGTACGGCTTCACGGTGTGCCATCGCCTATCGTCTATGATCGGGACGCTCGCTTTACTTCCCGGCTTTGGAAGGGGTTGCAGGAGGCGTTCGGTACGCGGCTACGTCTCAGCACTGCCTTTCACCCTCAGACAGATGGTTAGACGGAGAGGACCATTCAGACTCTCAAGGACATGCTCCGCGCATGTGTCCTCGACTTTGGTCATAGTTGGGAGGACCACCTACATTTTGTGGAGTTCGAGTACAACAACAGCTACCACTCCACCATCGGGATGGCACCAGACAAGGTGTTGTACGGCAGGCCTTGCAGGTCACTTTTGTGTTAGACAGACCCTGTGGAGTCAGCACTTGTGGGGCCATAGATGGTCCGGGCCACGACAGAGAAGGTCCAGGTCATCCAGGTGTAGATGAGGACAGCTCAGAGCCGGCAAAAGTCATATGCTAACAAGAGGCGGAGGCCACTAGAGTTCGAGGATGGCGACCACGTCTTCTTGCGTGTCTCACCTCGACGTGGTTTGCGGAGATTTGGCCGAGGCTGCAAGTTGTCTCCATGATTCATCGGACCCTTCTAGGTCCTCAGCAGGGTTAGCGAGGTGGCATATCACCTAGATCTAACACCTCAGTTGCACCGGGTGCACGACGTCTTCCACATATCTCAGTTGAGGAGATACGTGCACAACCCGATGCACATCATTGACTATGGGGAGCAAGACGTGTATGATGGGGCGACTTTTGCGGAGGTCCCGGGGGAGATAGAGGATCGACATGAGCGGGTCCTACGTGGGTGATTGATTATTCTTGTGCGCATCAGATGGCAGCACGGGAACCTCCAGGAGAGCACATGGGAGCGGGAGGCTCAGATGCGTGCTCAGTACGCACATTTTTTTCCCTAGTTTATGATATATCTTTACGGGGACGTAAAGCCCTGAGATGGGTGTAATTTAAAGACCTTTAAATTTCAAGGGAATTTTTTTCTTAATTTTCTTTGGAATTTTAAAAGAGTACAGTTTCTGACGGCACCTGATTCTGAGGCCCGGTGTGCCCGGAATCATTTTCCGAAGTTTGGCTCGGGTACGTTCAGTGAACGGACGAGCGGGTTTTTCTAACTTTTGAACCGGTGCCCGGAATCGAATTCTGATGTCACCGATGAAATTGCAGCGCTGGTATTCGCTTAGAAACGCCTCTTCCGGAGTTGCGTTCTCTCGGGTGTGGTTTTTAATTTTTGGGCTTAAGGTTACGAAAAAAAATAATTTTACGACAACTTTATTTTATTTCACTCAAGACACTTGGAAGCCACTTGAAGCCACTTAAAGACGGCTTAACCTAAGTTGATTCGGATAGGTTGCTATCCAGAAATATCCTACCCCCTTGGTAGGATATTTGTGAGGTCGGGCCCGCATGAGCCCCACCGTTTCTTTCAACTAAGTAACGCACCCGCGAAAACCCGTCATTATGAAAGTCAACTGATGCGTTTTCATAAATTCATAACAGACCATTTAATTGGGCGGTTTATTTCGTGAATTAAATGGGCAGTTTCTTTCATTGAATTGATTCAACAAATTGATGGGTCGTTACTTACCTTTTTCGTTTGTTGGCGTAATAATATAATAAGACCAACTAGTATTTTTGGAGGATTACTAGTTTAAAATTAAAATAATGTTATTTTGGGTTTGTTTTTATTATTTTACAAATCATTAATGGACCCTTCAATACTTATTAAACATGTTGTCTTTTTAAATTGGGTTCTTTGTGAGTGTGTCTCATCTCAACATAAGAATCCCCATTATTATAATATGTTTGGACTTTAGATTTAAAAAATATTGTTTTCCACTTCCATTTTCAAAAACCCATGGGCAAAAACCATGGCATGTATTGTGGTACGGATTAGATTAATGCAAGGTTTTCAAACCTAAATATTAACGAATTCCCTCACCTTTCTTATATAAACCCACCCAAGATCCAGCATCCTCCTCACTTAAAACCATAGGAGTTAGTCCAACATCTTCCCTCATCTCATTAAAATATTCCCAAGGTTCCCCAAGCTCCCAATAATCCCCTCTCAATCCTCTCTTATTTCATTGGAATCACACATCCAAGTAAATTTTTTTTCATCTTTTTCATTTTTTATAATATTCTTTAAATTGTTACGCCCTTTTTATTTCAATTATAAATGTTGGGGTATATTTTTGAACATCCCCCATACTTCCCTTGTTATTTTTTAATGATGGGAGACCCATTTATCTCAAATAAAATACCTCCCATTTACACTCGTTACTATGCCAAAATTTTGAAATGAATTTCTCTCTACTCATTTACATTCAACCTATTCTTTTGTGTCAAGAATCTAAATTACATTACAATAGTTAGGAAATTTATTTATAGGACATGATTAATTTCCATTTCATGTAAATATAATGAGGCAACCATTTCTATCTCATCACCCATTTTTATGAATTCTTACGTCACATTGTTACAATACGAAAATTGAATCGATTTTTGAAGCCAATGTCATTGTGTTGTGAAAAACATGCTCATTTCTTTATCAAGGGAATTCAACTTTATGAAAATTTACATATTGATTATAATGTTTTATAATTAATTCCACATTCCTTTATCATGGAATAAATGATGTTTTTTATGAATCCATGTTATATGATCCATGTGGCACACTTATGCATTAAATGAAATGTTTAAGAAGGGTTCACCCTTATAGCGCTCCAATGATTTGGGAAAAGTGTAGTATAATGATACATAATGTGAAATGGATGTTGACTCATGATAATTCAAGTGAAACGAGGTTTTACTCGTCCTTTATGTGCAACGAGGATTTACTCATTCTCCATGTGAAATGAGCCTTGGCTCATGCTAATTCCGTGTTAAGTGTTGTTGCCACATTTCTATGTTATGATTATAATGCTTTATCATGACTTTATGATTATGCTTCTATTGTGATATAATTATATTCTTATTGTCTAACATGTATTTTATTACTCATGTTAATCCATTTTTATTCCCTTACTGATCTTTATTTCTTAGCCTTTTCTTATGCATGTCCTTAGGTTATCCCATGCAATACTAAGTACGAGGTTATATAGTGGTCATGTAAAATATGATTTCAAAAAAGATATTGTTTTTTTAGGTTTTAAGTTATTATATAATGATTCTAATCCTCAAATACACTAGACCTCTCAATCTTCTATGTTGTATCAAATTATGATTATGTTATAAATTATGTTTAATTGTGTAATAAAAAAAGGGATGTCATACCTAAGGTGTAAATTTAAACCCTTATAAGGTTTTATCCCTCAAAATTTCATTCTTCGCAATCACAAAAAATCCTGACTAATTTTATTCACTAAATTAACATCATACCAATGAACCATATAAAAAACTATATCCAATTATATATATAATTGATAATCATTCAAGATATATTTAAATATTAATTCCTTTAACAAATTTTACTACATGACGTGTTTATAAAATTAATGGTTTAATCTAGTTTTATTGATAACATTTGAATAGTTATTATGCATAAAAATCCGAAAATTATCATATAAATATATTTACATTATTGTATTAATTATAATTTACATTGAATATCCAATTTCCTTTAATGAGTGTTTCATTATTGATAATAGAAAATTAAATAAAAAGATCCATATTTCAGCAATTCTTGACTAACCAAGGATGCTTTCATAATTAATGAGGTGATGGTTCATATTGATGGAAAAAATACAATAATTATTTATATATTTTTAATAAATTTAATATGTTATTATTTCCTCATCGTTATCCATAATAAAAATTACATGAATTCTTCTATTAGGTGTTAAATCAAACCCCAATATGATCAAACCATGCCTAATAGATGATTATGAGGTGATTTTGTTGCAATATTATTTCAGTAGTAGGATAACAATATAATTTAATGTATACTAGTTTGATATATTGTAATTATAATGGAATTATACTATATAATGGATATTTAGATATTACGTAAATATATTAAAATATTTTCCTCTTAGTATTCCAGTTTTTAAGGATTGAAATGATGATGGTTGTTTATTGATCACATTATCAAAAGATTATAACATTTTTCATCGTAAAATTAATGATATTATAATAATAATATTTAATAGATATTATAATTCCCAAAACCATCCATCTATATAGGTGATGAAAAAAAAAGAAATCAATCTTCTTATGAAGGTGGTAGTCCCCATGTACACATGGATAATGATTTCATTTTCCATAAAACGATAGAAAAGAATAATATATTTTATACGATTAAAAATCTAAAAAATGTAATTGATATCATATTTTTATATTAAATTATTTATTAGTACCATTAATTTAAGGTGGATAAGGAAAATGGAACATAATGTTTTACGAAGGCGGTAGCCTGCACACCACACATACATGAATGCAATTTTTTATTTTATTAATGGAAAAATTGAAATGTTGTAAATTAATATTCCCATATCATAAAAGAACATAATTTAATATACAATATTTATTTATATTTTTTTATATTCTAAAAATATAATTATAGACATTAAATTAAAATCAAAAAATTAAATAAATAATGAGTACACAAATAGAATACATTGATAATTCCTTGAAAGATCTCTTAGAAATGTATTAGTGAGGCCAATAAATTTTAACCAAAAGATTAGTAGTGTAAAATAAGACTATATGAATTGGGAAATAGGATGGATTCATGAAAAAGATAAATATTTATGACTTCCATTAAAGGTTTGTGAGAGGCCCCTTTTATAAGTGGTGAGAATGAAATGTCAGAAAATAGTTTCAATTTATTATAATGGGATAACATGTTAATCAAGTAAATTTTTTCAAAAAAATTTAATAAATTGTTTTGGGGATGACATAAGGTCAATAATGTCTCAACCACTTATTTAGAATCATTTTTAACATGTTTTATATATTTGACCATTGAATTATTACATATTCTATTTATACATTTATGTTGATAATTAGTTATTTTCGTAGGCAATATAATACGTTTTTAAAATAATAATGTTTTGGTTTTTAGAAAAATTTTATACACTGATTATATTTTTTAAATATTTTAATTTTTACACAATTATTTTTATTTAAATTAATTTTTATATAATAAATAAGTAATGTAAAGAAATAATTTCTGATAAAAATGTTATTTAGCTTTAAAATATCAAATATAGTGTATTATGTAATAGTAAATATATTATAAATATATTTTAATTTTTAAAAATAATTTATAAATAAATATATAATATAAATTCCTATGTCATAATTATGTACTAATAATGTCATAAAACTTATTGTATGAGTATATCAAACTATTTAAAAAATAATTAATTTTTGAGAGTTATATAAAAAATTTAGGCCAGAATGATTTTCGAATTATTAAGGGGGAAAATTAAATTTGAATTATCTAATTTAGAATCTGATACTAATATATTCAGTTTTTTAAATAAAAATATGAAATATAAATAAAAATATAATTTTATTGAAAATGGCATATTTAAACATTAAGTGTTCCTAATAACATTTCATATCAATTTCAAAATTATATGATTTTAGAATATTAGTTTATAATATAATATTTAAAAAAGCATTAAATTTAACATATTAGGGTAAAATATAAAATTATTTGAAAAAAATGAATAATAATTTATTCAAAATAAACTTTAACAGAAACCACTAAACCAAATTATTTATATTATAAAATATAATTTTAATACTCCATAGATATTTAAATATCCATATGAAAATTATATATACAAAATATCATATATTGATAATAATAACGACTTTATATGTAACTCATATATATATATATAATATGTCAGTATCATATTTCTATTTCATTTTGTGTATTAATATTTTATATTTACTAAATAAAAATAAACTACCTATGTACGCTAATTGGATTGATAAAATATAGTCATTTCTAAAATTCCCACATTTTCAATGAATATATATTAAAGGACCATATTTTTCATGACTATATTTTATTCCAATATATATATATATATATATATAAACTTTATTAATTTATTCCATTCATAGTTCCCATTTCCATTATTTTCATTTTATTCTCACATCATAATTTATCCCATCATAGAATTCTTTAATACCATCTGGTTTATTATTCATTTCGTGATTCTTACAGAATATAGTCATCTATGAGAAATTGTAATTCTAAATATATTATTTTTTAAATATATTTATCCCTTTAAATTTATGTAATAATATTTTATTTAATAATCCATGATGTGAAATACTTCCTTCTATGTTATTTTATTATAACATATTTCTATTAAATAATAATGTGTTTTTTGTATAATCCCTATATTTTATAACATTATATGAAATATATTCCATTCCCTTAAACAAATATAAGAAAAAACCATTTATTAATATAAAAACATATTTACAGAAATAATATTCTTTTAAAAATAGTGGCATTACATCTTATGTAAGCCCCAAAAAGTTTTATATTTCGAACCCTTTCAGAAAAAATTCCTCAATACATGGACATTATTTGAGATGTGTTCCAAAAATATACCATAAATAGAATCGCATGTAGAATCCCAACAGAGTATCCTATTATTTCCCTTTTACTATACTGAAATAGCTCTAGAAAATCCTCTTTTTTAATCCCCACTCTCCCACATATTGTTCACTTTTATGTAATAGGAATGATCTTTTGATATCTATTTTTTCACATAAATCATTTCCCATGTGGTAATATATTATTAGTAGGATATCTATCTAGTATAATAAAGAGACTGTGCATGAATCATCAATTATTCCAAGATACATGAATGTGAACTACATAGTGTATGTTCTTATAACAATACATTAAAATTCATCGTCTATTATTAATATATGACATTAGAAATGATTACTATAACTATATTAGATTTTAATCTTATTTTATGTGATACACTATATTTATCAGTGTGTTTTAACCCAAAAATTAGTGAAACATTTTTCTTTTCTGACACCATTTTAATATTATTTGAAAACATATCTTGGTTACTATATGTTCCTTATGCATATTGATTTACCTATTTGTCTATAAAAATACATCGATTTAAAATTATCCCCCTGTATACCATATTATTTTCTCCCACTCGCTGAAATACACATCCATGTTTAGACATTTCTTATATGGAATGCATAAGAAACACTTAAGATGTGAATTTGTTTACCCAGACATTCATAAATTGAAGAGCGTTAGGTGATCAAGATGTAAATCCTCTTTTGTGGAGATCCTAGGCCCTGATGTGACAAGTATATGATATCTTTATATTTATAATTCTAAGGTGAATCATATTTATCTAAATAATAACATGGGATGCCTCATATGATAATTTGGGAATGATCCATATTCTCTCTTTTGTTGAGTATGAGAGGCCATAATGGAATTAAATGAGGAATATGGTACGGGACTCCCATTTAGGGTAATCCCCTTCCAAATCATATCTAGTACAGTTACAAAAAACCTTGATGAACTGTAAAGTCTACTAATTCATAATTCACTCACCTTCTATTTATGGTTTCCTTCTAACAAATTCCCCATGCCTCACAATCATAAAACATCTATCATGGTCCTTGTCAAATTACCATAAAACGCATGAAATATACCATTATAAAGCACCAAACTACATGGGTTTTGATTAAATTTCTTGGGTTACATAGGAATACAACTATTATTTTTTATCACAACTTCACAACACCAATTACCTCCACAAATAGTGACAATTTCCAATGCTCCCATCTATGTGGATAAAAAGGATAAAATTACTAGTGATATGAGTTTATGGAGGACCTCTAATATAGAGAAATTTATATAATCCCTTATATACTTTATAGGATCATTGGGATAGGGGAAACCATTCCCACACTAAGATCTGATAAGTATTCATGAAAATATCATAAATCTATAAAAGAGTGAAATATAAGAAATTAAATTACACTAAAGGGAATGAGGATCTAGAACTCACAACCCCTTGATCAACATGAATTTCATTGTTCCACAGGAATTAAACCGTAACAAAATCATGAATTTGGAATGAAAGACTACAAAACGTTTCTATAAGACCCATTATGGGTGAAGGGAATATTAGTGTTCCTTTGGAGAAATCAAGACTAATAGATCTAAATCATGTGCCCAATTATTTTTCTCAATAATCATTAATTAATATGGGGCATAATGAATCAACATATTAATTTTCATGAATCCAAATACAAATCCATTATATTTTGAATCATTTTATATCACAATCCCATCTATACATTGTGGCAGTTTTAGTAAAGTTGGATTTATTATCATTTTCTTTAGATTATTTACATTTTAATCACACAATTTAGTCCAAGGAAACATGACTCCCTATGAGGTAAACATATTTAGTCGATTTGATAGTTTTTGATAAATTTCTAAAAATTCATCAATAATATTCAAATTATATAATAAAAAAATGAATTTTTATTATATTTGTAGTTTTGTGTCATTACATAATTACTTAAATATTTTAAGGATCAAAATATATTCCCTATGTATTGATTATATATCATAGTAATTATATTTTATTTATCAAAAATTGATACTAAAATATTTTGGTTAAATATTTTTCCTCATTCAATGTCTTCAAACCAATAATCAAAGAATATTAATTCCATTTTTTAATGAATATATGTTAATATCATCTATGTTGACTACCACACATTTATGACTTTAGTCTAAATATATTTTATTAATTATATCCCTGAGGATGGTGCTAGAATTTATAAGTTCAAATAGAATAGTAATGATTTCCATGTGTCTATATCTCTTGTGAGTGGATATCTACGGTACATGCTCTCTTTTCACACCGAATTGATGATTTCTAGAATGAATTTCAACTTTAGATAAGTATTGATCGATGTATGTTTTATCAAACACATCACCACTATGGTGAAAATTATACATGTTCGTGATTATGATTTTCTTATATTAATTATAATCAATATATAGACACATTGCTCCATCATTATTCATAAGAACAAGAATCGGTCAACCCCATAGTGAATCATGTGTGTGTTTAAAGGCTATATATATATATATATATTACTATAGTTTAATTTTGATTTTACTTAATTATATCATGTGAAACATATATGGATTAAATATTATTGTAATAACTATAGGAATATATTTTACAGAAAAATAAACATCACAAAATGACCACAAAACTCTTTAGGAAAAAAGCATAATGAATTTTTCAGAAATGATATCTTTTCAATATTGATTTTTTTCAGAATCCATTTGATCCTAATACCCCTCATGAAAATGTAATAAGGAAAATACAATTTATATAACTTATTTTGAATTTTCATTATTAGTCTTGTATTAATATATTATCAATGATAGATTCAGATATGAAATATGAATTCTCTATCCAATAAATAAATTTTGTCTCTATGTAGAGAGATACAATACATGACTATAATAACATAATTTTATAAGAAAATGGGTCTTAAAATATTTTTTAGAAGAACATTTGGAAATAATTATATCTTAGAGGACAAGTAGAATTTTCATTATATCATCGTTAAATATTTTTTTAATAAATCAATATCTATAATTTATAGGAAATATTTCTATGATACTGATAATTATATAATGTTAATTATATAAATAGTCTCAAATAATATGTCTTCAAAATTGAGCATACCTTCCACCATAGGAAATTTTTTATTTAATATTCATTCAATTAATAATTATAAAATGGTTTCCATGACTACCGTACAATAATAATCTGAGTATATAATCTAATAATAATGAAAATCAGCCCTAAGATGTCTAAAATAATGAAAACATCATTTTTTTAATTGAAATTGTAGTTTCATCCAACATTAATTTTTGTATATAATAGTTTTTGTATGTGTTAACAAATTTTTACTCAATTTATATTGCAAAAAAATTACTATAATCCACTCTAACACCACGAACAACGAATCCACTTTAAAATAAATACATATTAAATAATTTTCTATAAAAATTACATATATATCGCAATATATTAATTTTAATAAAATATAGGTTTGTTGTTTTTGGATATTATATACCCAATGAACATAATGTACTATAATTTGTACATTTATATATAGGTACACAACACTAAATATCCTCATAGAAAAATAATATGATATACTCTTCTTAATAACATGTGGAAAAGAATCATATAAAAGGGGTGATATCAGATGGTCAATAAAGAAAATTTAAGAGATAATAATCAATGAACATAAATGTGTATAAGATAAAAATGTTGGCATGATAATGTAATCAAGGTACATGAACATAATCTAAGAAAATTATATATAAGTATACATTTATCATAAAATTTGATACATGAAAGGATAATTATGTAATAATTATGGAAATAAGGTAACGATGATTATAAATAGGGTAAATAAAAATCTCATATATAAGTTTCATAATATATTAGAGTGGTAAAAAAAGTATTCAAAACATAAAACTTATCTTGGTAAAAAACATAGACATTTATATCTTAATGGACTAACATAACAAGATTTATGTAATTTAGTGGACTTGGGTTAACCAATTATTCCCCATAACTTTTTCAACATGGGATTACCACACATTCCCGAATACATTTTATAAGGAACTACCATTAGTTCCCCCACAATATTTTTAATATGTAAACCCACCCATTCTCCAATACCATTTTGGAATTGGGAAAACTATATGTTCCATATATACATTGGAACATGGGATACCTATAATTCATGGAAACCATTTAAACATCATATAAAAAAATATTAGACATAACCTTCTGGACTTTGTCCAACCAACCACAAGCCATAACCTTTTTAATATAGTAAGAAAACCCATGTATCACCCATATCTCATGAGATATATAATATTACATAATGATTTTGATGGATATGTTAGACTATACTATCACATAATACTAAATAATACATAAATATTCCCTGTGAAAAAGAAGACTATAATAATACTATACTATATCAACTATTCTATTACAAATAATTGGGGTTCATGATGATTTAAAAAAAATTGGGTCGGAATCTAACCAGATAGAGAAGGTGTATTTATCATTAAATAATATACCTACTGAGGAATAAAAACAATAAAGGATAGTATAAAAGATAACAACCCAAATATTATGCGACTGAAAAATCACATTGATAAATATTAAGAGGTTCCATTTAAATATTTTATAAATTGAATTCAACTATTATACAATTTATTAAACTGTGGGAATATAATTTAATTTGTAATATCATGAAAAAGAATAACTAGAAATTCTTAAAGAAAAATGGAGATGATAATTGATAAATTAATTAATTAATTAAACATAAAAAATTATTTCTTTCCCAACATTGAAAAATAATTCATATTAAAGGACAAATTCTATATGTGGACAATGATAAAAATGGTTCTGTATATCATTTTTTAATTTAATAAAAAATATAAAATCAAATATAGAAATTATAGAAATATAGATAATGAACTTTATGAAATTTAAAAATGAAAATGAAGAATTAGGAGAAAGACTCATGAAAAAATGAGATAAGGTTGGTTTTACTTATATGCAACTGATTGGATTAGTTGCGAAGAAAAGGGAGGTGAACTTGTATAATGACATGGGTAAACGAAAAAAATTTGAGTTGAATAAAATATATGATATTTTATAGGGAATAAAAATATTAATTCCCCCATGTAATTTTAAAATGAAACAATCTCAATTTACAAGTGTTATTGATATGAAACAATTAAGTATTTATAGACTTTTAAATCCAAATATCATGAATGATAGATAGAAAAATAGATTTTTAAATTCCTTGAATTGATAAATATACACCCATGGGATTTATATAACTCACACCAAATAGGGAAAGTAATGATTATAAATAATATCTCAAAAAAAGGTAAATTTTAATGGGATACCCTTACCACTACTCACAAATATCATGAAGTATATGTATCATCAATGAAAAAATATTTCTATCTCAATATAAGAACCATTATATTAACAAATATTATGTTTCCATATATTAAAAATATAAATATAGTTTCAATTTTAAATTTATCTAATTTATATTTATATTAATTATATTATATGGTTTTCCAGGGATGTTTGTCTAGAGGTAATAGGGATCTCTAGTGGAAGTAAGGGTGGTCGAAATTTTGGAAGAGATTATAGGTTTTTATGATAGTGTAATGATTATTTATCAGTTGAATGATAGACAATATGATGTTTTGGATGGAATGTCAAAGTTTTTTTGTTTCGAAAAGGATGAATAATAAGTAATATCTACCTCTCTGCTAGATGTAGAGTGATAGACCATAGAAATAAGTAGTGTAATAATATTATCTTGACCTCACAAAATATATACTAATTTATGTTATAGTTTAGTGTTATTTTTTTGACTATCTAGGAACACTACAATGATGGGGTGGTATCACTTTATCATTTATTATTAATTGTTTCCAAAATATATAGTTATTATATTTAAAAATTTATATTTTTAATTGAATGTATTTATTTTTTTTGTAATGAATTTTAAGGACATTTTGTCCCATGGTTGTGAGAATAAACATCAAAGAATCATAAAATTGGTGTTTTTTTTATTATTTTTCATTTTTTGTGATGTGTGATTTCAAATGGTTGTGTGGGTGGTTAGAATTATTTTTGTTACTACTGTTCAGTGACTTCCTATCATTTGGCACACTAGGCATAGTGGATGAGCTCATTAAAAATACAATCTTGTAGTGTGTCTCTCGAATTTCAGGGGAGTATATCTGATAATAGGTTTTGACATGAATTTTATTTATAATCATAATCTCTCTAAAGGTAATACCATATGTTATTTTTTTAACCTCAATATAATGTGATAAAAAATATTTTCATCCTCACACTCATTTCTAAATGTTATTTCATTTCAAAATGGAGTTTATTCACAGTTGAATGTATGACTTATGTTGAAGGTAATTTATATATTAATAAGATTTTTAAAATAGAATTTGGATAATGCATAATACAAATTTATGAATATCACATCTAAAATATTGTTAACATTAATTGGATGGAGTCAAACTAAATGATTAGACGAAAAATGAGATTGAAAGGTAGTATTGGAATATGATTGGTTTTTTTGATGATTCCACTACCTCGGATGGTGGTCTCTAGAATATAAAGTATTAAAATCATATAAAAGTAGATAAAATACCTAAAGGATATGTATAAGTAGAATAAAATATTTAATTAATAGTTCAATATGTTTGTATTGTTCAGGAAGAGGCTTTCAAAATGTATGATGACATAAAATCATTTTAATTAATTTAATATGATATGAAGGTAGACTAAATCATTGATGGAAACATTTTTGGATGTTTTTTGTGAGTTTTTTAACTATAATCACTTCTATGATCATGTGATAAAATGGTAATGATAGTTATAAATCAATATTAAATTGAGAAATGGAATTTTTATATTTTAAAAAATCAATCCTCAATGATGAACATTATACATGAGCGAGTTTACCACTATTTAGTAAATCTTTTAATATTGATTGAAGGGGACCCTAACCATAAAAATGTATTAAAAAGATAAAATTAGAAAATATGTTATGAGATAGATGTAGGGAATATATTGAAGTCTATCGACATACAGGTTGGATTTTTGGTTAATATGAGAATCTCAATGATTATTTTAAAATTCGTAAGGATTTCAGTAAAAAAGAAATAAATTGTAAAAAATTCTAGGAATAATGCTGAGGGAAGTAGAAACCTACATGATAGTGTAAATTTTTCGGTGCAATTTAGGGTTATTTAAATTTATGAAGTAGTCAAAAAAAATTTACCATGTATATACAATTAAATATCTATCTAAAAAATCCATTATGGTTCATTTATCAGATGATAATGCACCAAAAATAGTGGGAAAATATGATGTTAACATTAGAAAGAAGTATTCATGAATTAGAATAGTTAAATATGATAGACACAGCCATGTAATATAGAAACAAAAAGTGTATGTTGGAAAGGTGGATGGGGTAGTCTTTAGTAAAAGATTCCAGAACATAGTTTGAAATGTTACTTAATGATCCATATTTGTATTGTCTTGAGTAAGGATGTGACTCTTTATCTAACTAGATGGTATGAAAATAATGAAATTTTTAAAAGAAAAACATTATAATATAATCATTTCTAGAAATTCGGTCTTGGACGTTTTAGTGAGAAAAATTGTAAGGTTATAAAATCTCATGAAATTTATATGATTAATCCAAGAGATATATAAAATTATGAGAGTTATTATTCTTTTGATGAATATGTAGAGACATTCAAATTGAGTGGATAAAATACAAAAAAGTCAAATATTGATAAATAACACTCTGATGTGTGGGGACTATATTTAATTCATTCAATATAAGGTTTTCTTTTAATTTTATAATTAATTGATGTTATTGAAAAATATTTTCTAGATTTAATTCCTTATGAAGAAGTGTTTAGGGTTTGCTGCATATAGTCAGTGGGAATCCATGTTGGAGAGGGAAATTGGATTAAAATTCAACGTTTCGTAATCAAAACATTAAGGTGAGTACAATCATACAAACATGAAAACATTGTTTTGGATGAAAATGATCATGTTAAAGAAGATAAATCCTAGAGAATTATAACAATATAGAGTTGCAGAATGAATTTATAAATATTATATTTAAAAATAATAAATCATGTAGCTACCCATATTAGATTCAATGTATTATGGGTTTAATAAATAAATGATAACACATATAGTCAATAAAATTCATTTATCCGAATCTAGGAAGGGACTTCTGGAGGATCTACGAGTTATAAAGAACCCAAAAATTTCTTAATATCTTATGTATCCCTATTTTGGAAAAAATGGCAGGGATAGATTTTATGTAATTTACATATCATGTTTCTTTACGATATTTAGTGATGATACCATTAGATTTTAAATATGGGACCATGATTTTTACTAGATTATTATGATCTAAGATATTCTCTTCAATGAGAATGAACTATAGAATTATTGAAACTAGGATTAATCCAATGTTTAATGTATGTATTAAATAAATGATGTTCATGATGATTTAAATGGGGATACTAATCTTCATAACATTCAGATGAGTTTAGAGGTCAATTGAAAATTTCTAGAAAATTAAACTAGTGGAAGAGGTTATAGAATACAATAAAACATATAAAATCCAATGGGAACATTCAAAAAATGGACCATCATTAGGTGGTTTCATATAATAGTTCACAATAAAAAATAAAGTTCTACAATTATAAAAATAAAAGGGTCATCTGAGGACATCATCCAAAGTATGGTGGCTAGTAATGAGGTTTAGGATTGATGCAAACATCAGAATTCTAATGTGAAATTATCCTTAGGATTGGTTCCACAATGAGAGTGTTTGGGTGAATTATTGGTAACATAAACAATTTGTGAATGATTCTTTCAATACAATCACCTTGATTCCTCTTAATCAAAATCCTCTCACATTTGTTTCTATAATAAATATCTTAATAATTATAGCAAATATATTTTTGGAAATAATATCATTTCTATATGTTTTTTTATTGAGGAATATTTAATTACTTAATTGGATATTACCCCAAATAATTATTCTCTTCTATAATCACACAATAACTACAATAGTTGGTTCTTCCCACTCAAAAAAATTATCCCACAAAACATTTAATTTATTTTCTCACATGACATTCCTAAATTTAAATTTACATTTATAGAATTTATTCACACTATTTTTCCAATTAATACCATAGGATATATCGATTACATAGTTTTCCGTAGTGTATAATTGATATTTTTTTTGGATCCCCTTTGATATTGATCTCAGTCAACATTGGGATGTTACAATATCAATGAATAGATATATGTCTTCATAGAACACATTTTTTTCATTATAGTAGATATTTATTATATATTTTATAAAAATGGAACATTTTACATAACATATTCAATAATATTCTATGAATATGATCATGTAGATTTATTAACTCAGTCTTAGATCCAATGGTGTTCATAAATCAGAACACCATTATTTGTTAAATGGCCAATAGTACATACCAATTTACCCAGTTAATCTTCTCATTCAAACCCCATTAAATGTACCAATAAAAAATAGAAACTTTCATTATACTCATTATTATTTTCATTTTTCTCTTTGATCTATTTGTTATCACACTGAAATACCATTTGTATTAGTGGCTCATACTCATCTCTTAATTTTCACTATCAATGATATAATCAATCTATCATGAATGAGAAGATGAATAAAATAACTTCCTTTATCTTCAATTATCTATTTTTAAAATTAACCAGATATTATATCTAACAATAAACGAAAAAATCATATAATACCCACTGTTGTGTTTCTATTATTTTTATTTTAAAAAAAACAATAAAATTTATATGCTACCAATAATTTTTTTTTCATTCCAACATTTTAATCATTAATAAATTTGTCTTTATAATTTAAATAGATCATCCTCAAATTATTATTATCCAAAAATATTTTTCCCTATATATAAATATTTATAATTCGATTATGTATATAATAATGGAGTATGATATTTTGTTATTGCGAGATCTCATTATTTATCAAATATTTAATCTAAAAAATTTTTATATATTCCATTTTAATCTATATACATCAGTAGAAACTCACCTATATAATAATTTCATTATTTAACAATTACACATTTTTTTGTAATATTATATACCTTGTATATATATCAAGAATATATTCATAATAATTTTTATTAATATTGAAAAATAATATCCGAACATAACATATTTATTGGTACAATAATTGTGAATCTATATCATGTATCCTGGTTAGGAAAAGGCTAATGATGTTGGAAAAATGTTATCACTACACTAGAATTATGAAAATTACTTTTCTATAGATTCCATGAATTTTGGAAACTCTAATTTTCATTATTCAATGAACTTTTTTCTTTTATCTCTAATCATTGTCTCCTCAGATTGATCTACCATGAATCATGCAACAATATTTGTGATTATAATTTTTTTATGAAGGACTAAATATCCCTATGTCTTCGGAATTTTTTCTATTAAATATCAATAAATCAAAAACGAAATTGTAAATTTATGGAATACTAATTTATTCACTATGTATATAATGAATCTAAATTTGATTAAAAATGATACATACATGTGGAAATATTAATAATTCATAGATATCCTATCACAAATACACAATTTTCCTTATTAGAGAATAAATGACACTGGCTACCCAATTTATAAAAATAATAATCCCAATGACATGTCCCCAACACAAAAATCGGGCATAGATAGTTCATTCATTTTTATTATTATTCATGAATCACCTATGATGAATTATATGAATAAAAATGAATCTCATGCATCATATGAAATTACTCATATAGTGTGAGGAATTTTCCATTTTTCTAATTTATATTTTAAAGGAATAAACCATATATTTGTATACATAAATGTATTCTAAACATCTATTACTGAAAATATATAATACATTAAGGTAAATCCAATTCCCACCAAACCATCTTATGTCCTATTAAGATATAAACGAAGTGTGTATAAACAAGTATTTGAACATATAATATATTATAAACACTGCACATGGATTCTTTATCTTCTTAATAAACATATTTGAATCATTGAACCTATTATATGTATTATGAACATATAATTTTTTCCTTATAGTAATGACTAATAGTCATATTATCTCCAAATATTCTCCACCACTAATAAACTATTTTAGAAAATGAAATTCACTCTTCAATACTATTGTTTGACATGAGGATCAACTCCATTGTCAATTGATTTATAGGCTTTCCAAAAATGTAATATATCTAGTTCCCCATAGTCAAAAACACATACTTCAATTCTACATTACCCATGTAGAATGATTAAACTTCACAACTATTTTCATGTAGCGGCAGTGACACTATAGCTGTGGAGGAACTATTGCAGAACTGTAGCAGTAGTGGTTCTGTATCAGCCTAGGTATTATAGCAGTACTATTCTCCAAGGGGGCCTTTTGGGCTAAAAATTATATTTAAATCCATGTATTCAGGCCACTTTCCCTTGGGCCTTCGGGATATGTAATGGGTCTCCCTCTACCCAGTCCGAAGAGGTCCTCACTTTAAATAAAAAAAATGACGCTTTGGCCCCAACATTAAAAAAAATTAAGAAAATAAAAACAAGTTTTGAATAAATAAAACGATATCCAATTGGTAACTGTAACATCCCCAACCACGATTCCATGAAAGGAGTGCCCCTTGTGGAGTTAACACATTACATCAAAAACAACTCCATGTATTATAGTGATTATATTCTAGTGATGGGGGTCAAAATATGTCATGTAGGGGGACTATACCCCAGTTATCGTAGAGATACATGATAGATGAAAATATTAATGGAGGAATAAAATTCAATGACCAACAAACATGAATAATCAAACAACTCACCATACTGATTACAAATCCAACCAACAATAAGTATAACATGTCATGCTAACAGTGCCAAAATGTGCTCGAAAATAAACCCAAAATAAAGGAAAAATATAAAGAACCAAATTTGTCCGGACACTATGCCTAGAACCTCATCCAAAAAATTTTCCCACGACCAACTCAACTCCCTATCTGAGGGCCCTTTCCCTGGTCCTGATATACATCCATGAAATCTGGTCGAGTACCCAATGATAACCGATTAAGGTGTGAGTATAACTCATTAGAACACCTCCAAAATTATTTATAAAATATCTGATTTAAAAATTCATAAAATGGAATTAGTAAATAAATGAAGAGTAAACAAGAAAGAGAACTCAGGTTTCATTAGTTAATAATAATTACATTAACCATTTCCCACATTTTTAACATTTCCATCATTTTTACAATGATTAATACCTAATTTATTTTCATTTTGAATCCCATGGGTTAGGAATTTACATCAATTCCAAAAGGGTTTATGGAAGTAAAACAATAAACACATGGTTCTATGGTTGGTCCCTATCTCACTATGGATAAACACATGACAAAAAATACATTTTCATCCCCTCAAAAACCATATCCTAGGTTGAATGAAACCATCGTGGGAAAAGTGATTTGTCTCCTTCCCTAACCCTTGCATTGTGGTTGGATTTTAAAACATTGGTCTAAATCAACCCATGGGTATAGAACATCAATCAATACTCCACACTTCCATTACATTTCAACATTATTTATGTATATATACACTTACCACATATAACATATCAGAAAACATTCATAATCAAAAAATTTATCAAATCACAATCCAATACAAAAATATTGGAGTAAATATAATTTAAAAAACTATTAGCAAATTTTTCATTTCTCATTTACTTCACATATCCATTCTAACCGAAATTCTCATTAACGCATTTATCATTTACATTACATAGCCATATAGACCAAATTTTTGTTCTCATACCCCAAATCATTTGTAATATTTAATAATTCCCTTATTATAGTAAATTTAACATATTCATAATTCATTATTATGGAATCCCATTTAACATATTTCTCATATCACAAGACATAAAAATCATACCAATGTCTACATTTCTAATACAATATCATTCTTTTGAGTTTATAACATAATTTCTATATCACTGGACACAATCTTAATTAACCAAATTTATAGCCATGCCAAATAACACTTTAATCCATCATCAATCCTAGTAACATATATCATTATCCCATTTTCAAATGAACCAACCATTATAACATGTTCTTTAAGGTATCTATGTTATCACAATTCAACTCTACCTTTATCATCACTAGTGTAACTATTGGGGAATATCAGAACAATATATAAGTGGCCCTAAATCTGTCAAATAATACTCAATGCATCCCACATAGTCTTAGAGGGGTTAAATTCATCAATTAGATTCCCATTTTACAAAAAACACACCAATGAAATCAAATATTATAATAAGGAGAAATAAGAACATGACTCTTATGAAAAAAACCACAATTAAAACTATAAGATATAACATATAGAAAACATACCAAGAATCCATTGATTATCACACCATTATTCAAATCCATCGATCCGGATTCAATCACACCTTGAATCCATAAAATAGGTTCTATAAGAAAATGTTGGGTTTATCGATTTGAATGAAAATTTCCATAAAATATATTACCTGATCATTTAAAGTGATAAAAGGTGGCTATTAGACTTACTCTATGCTTTGAACTGTATCCAACAACACTCAAAATATACTAGAAATGAGAGTGACAGATATTGAGAGATATTGGGAGTTTTGGTTTCACTTTATGTATACATGTAGAAGAAAGAGGAGAAAAATTGGGTTGAACATAAAAGTCCCAAAAAGGAAAAACTGTAAATATTTTATCTTTTAAAGGGGTACATGGTTTGGATGAACAGTTTTCCAAACCGTGCACCTACCTCTATCCAAGATGAGATGGGCTACATGGTTTATAAGGGAGGGTTGATGGCTTAAATAATGTGGGGACAACTGTTTGGAATTACACTATCCCAAAAATACATGGTTGTCCTATAATTTCTATAGGATTTATGTACCCATGCACCAACCACGCACCTTGCACATGTTAGACTAGTTTCCAACCCATTAATTTCTTAAAACCCTAGACAATACCCTAAGTCCCATCTTACATCTAGAGAAAATTTCATTAACCAGATACATGATATTGGAACAAATATTTATACATGTACACACCTCCATGATGTCTGAGATTTTAGAACCTCCTCAACCTATAACAGCTCATCCCCAAGTAGCATTCCAAATCATCACTAAGCCACCCAAAAAAATATATTGGACCACTATTTCCACATATCCAATTCAAAATATGAATATTCTTCTTGAAACATCCTATGCATCAACAAAATAAGAAATAAGGGCTTAATAATTACTCAAAATACTTTCTCACTACGATCCATAATAAGAAGAAGATTCTTTGAAAAGGATGCATCATAATCATGCTCACAACCTCAACAATAACCACTTGATATGGTTCAGGTTGAATATTTTGAATAATTGAAACAAGAAAACAATCCTCAATAAAACTATACCACTATTTTAGAGCCAATCAATATTACATCTTCTTAATCCTCTTTATGATTTCAAACGGATCCACGTAGATGCGTTCCAACTTTCCCAGCTTCTAAATATGATAGTGACACAATAGTTTCAATGGTAGAACTATCACACAATCACTGACAATAAAGTCAAGAGGTAAAATACAATGACCATCATACAACTTCTTCCTATTTTGTTCCATTTCCATGTTTTTCCGAATCAATTGAACCATCTCTGATGACTCCTTCCCCAAACTCACTTCCAAAATCATAGATAATCCTACCTCCAACCAACATAACAAATATCTACATGGCCTACCACAAAGTACCACAAGTGATACCATCTAAATTATGTCACTCAATATACTGTTGTTGGAAAAAAATATAAGTAATTTTTTCCCATGACCCACTGAAATATAGGACACAATCCCTCAACATGTCTTGTATCACTTGAATCATTCTATATGATTGATCATCTATATACCTATGAAAAGACATATTGTATAACACCTATACATTAGGTTCCTTATGTAATCCCTTCTAGATGCACAATGAGAAATATGAATACCTATATGAAATGATAATTTTTGGTACCCCATGAATCTTCAATATCACTAGAATATACAACTCAACTAACTGGTCAATGGTGAATGCAACCTGGATAAAAAAGAAATAAGCAACCTTAGTCAACTAATCCACAACTACCTAGACTGCATCTTTCATCTAAGGCTTCCTCGAAAGACCCACTAAAAAATAAAAAATTACATTGTTAGACATCTCTTCCATAAAGGGAAATGGACATAAAAACCCACATGGTAAGTGATTATTGACCATCACCTACTAGAATATAAGGAACATCCCCAAAAAATGTGAACCCTCGTTATTAATTCATGGTAACCATTACTGCAGATGAAGATCATGATACATCTATGTACAAAACGGATGTACTATCCACATT
Source organism: Viscum album (assembly GCA_963277665.1). Lineage (NCBI taxonomy): Eukaryota > Viridiplantae > Streptophyta > Magnoliopsida > Santalales > Viscaceae > Viscum > Viscum album. Next base: position 1,890,538,605 of record OY728152.1, read on the forward strand.
GATTCATTTTACTCACATATAAACTCTTCGTACATACTCATTTGTACCACATCATATCCACAAAATTAAACCACTACATCATCACAAACTATCCCACTCGAAGGTGACTCTCCAAATTTAAAACATCTTTTTATATAAAACACTATAGATTATCAAGTTTAATATCTATGACTCAACTCAATATATTGTACTAATCATTTGTAGAAACAAGAGACATATTACCCTATATATGCTATACATTTTGATGCATATCTATAATCAATAATATCATCTTCCACTCAGATATGGACTCTTTAATATCCTTACATTGAGTTTTCTAACTCAAAGAATCAACAAGACTATTCCCTTTTCCTGGAATATAAACCAACATAAAATAAAAGGTCTTAATAAACTCAACCCATCATTTCTACTGAAGATTATAATCATGCTAAGAGAAAATTGAATAAAATCTTCTATGGTATGTATAAAATGCAAACCATTAACCCCAAAATTAATTCTTCCATCATATTTATTCATGATCCACTAAATCCAAATCAACATCATTTTTAGGTTAATTTATTTCATGAGGAAAGAGTTTTTATGAACTATAAAAAATAACTCGATCATATAGCATAAAAAATTCTTGTATCCTCACATCATACATATCAAAAAAATAAATGAATCTTACCAAACTTTGGTAAAATCATGATCATTACAGTAGTCAACTGTTTCTTCATCTCTATGAAATCATTCACACACGACTTAGAACACTCAAAACTAATTCTATTAATGGTAAATAATTAATGTGGTGTTGCAAAATGGGAGAATTACTTAACGAATTTTGGATAACTATATCCCAAATCCAAAAAACATTGGGCATAAAAAATTCCTAGAGTAATCCCAATATATAATTAGTTGAACCATCTCATGATCCATCAACAAAGCTTCATCGGAAATGATGTGACCCAAGAAGTTTACCCTATCAACCAGAATTGAAACATATATAGCTAAGAAAATTGAATATTCCATATTACTTTACTCTAGGAAATGTCATTATATTTTTGGTGATGATCATGAATTTTAGATTACACCAATAATTCAATAATGGATACACCTAGACATTGGTCTATATATGGGTGGAAGATTCTATTCATCAAATCCATAAACACTAATGGTACAATAGTTAACCTAAAATGAATCACAACAATCTCATACAATCAGTACCCTCCTGTGAAGGCAGCCCGTAGTATATTTGAAGAGATCACACTAAACTGGGGATACACACACCTTAACTAAATAATATAGAACACTGAAAAACCTCTTAGTTTGTCAAATAGGTCATTTATTTGTAGAAGATGTTATATTCTATTGACATTCATCTGATTAAAATTTCTATAATCTATGTAGATCTATAATGACCAATCATATGTCAAAGAAAAAAAGCAATATAGATCCCTCAAGTGATGTTCTAGGAGGAAAAACTCATTATTCTCCAATTCCACTAACTAATACTTAAGTACTCGGAGTCCTTATGAAGCCATTTTCTAAGGAAGAATGGAAACTGGCTCTGTCCCAGGTAGCAACTCTATTGCAATCTCAACATCTCTCTCTAGTGGTAGCCTGGATATATACTTAGGGAAGACATCTTAAAAATGATCCACCACTAGAGGTAATTCATTATTCTCTACTACTCCATCATCAGGAAGGATTCATATCACATGTGTTGTTATTTCACCCAACTACTGAAAAATTGTCCCTGCTCATCCTACTCGAACATCCCATCCACCACGAAGGACATATGTGTCTCCCTAAAAATACATGGACATTACCAGTTGAAAATAATAGTCAATATGGACCAAATACAAAACCATCGTATACATACCTATAATAAGTTCAAAACCTAACATCTCGAGGATAAACAAGTCCAACAAATAATGGTACCCACCAAAAATCATATTACATCATTTATATTGTTTGATACCCTCGACTCGCACCCGTAGCAATGTATCAATCAACATAACCCCACACACATGTTCCACTAGTAGGACCAACAAAACTACAAACAATGTAGTGATACAATAGTGTGTTGGGGCATGTCTCCAACAAAGAACTATAGTGTTTGGAATCTAAATAATCATACCTCGACTATAAATGGTACAACCTCATCACCTAAAAATATAGACGAGATTACATGATGCTGACCAGCCCCATTACCTTAATCTCTTGTCCGAGTAACTAAAACTACACTACCCAGCTGGTATGGACCCTCTCGCCCCATATTTCCATGTCTAGCACCCCTATTGTTTCTAGTCGTGGACCCCAACTTCCTACTTGATATTGGGTAACTGACCCACTACCACACTCGAAATGTAGACCTAAAATCCATATGCACCCATATTTTTATGGTTCCTAATGATCATCTATACATGACCCAATAATCCAAAAAACTGAAACTCAACTGGTTGTCAGGGCCACAAACCATATATGTACCCCAGCTTACCATAATGAAAAAACACTGAATATCCATGTTTTCTTTATCCACTACTGGACGAGAATTATAAGAAAAGTTCTTTTATTTCCCATCTAACACACATATTCATGGTGGGAGCTCCCTATTAATCTAAAAATGTTCCTTAGAACACATTATATAATGTAGTCACAATTAATTTAAAATAAATCTCTCAATTATACAAACAAAATCACATTCATATATACAATCAAAAATTCATCATCACCACCCTACCACCACCCTCAAATATCCCTACTGTGGGTCATTCCTAACATGGGGAAACTGATTTAAAAAATTAATAGTCTTATATTGGACACCATTTTTTAGAAACAATTTCATACTCACGTTAAAAACGTTTCCTCCATGAGACATTTAAAATTTTAAAATATTATTAAAATCAACAACTTAACTCATTTATAACCCTTCATTTTTCATAATTATTTACCAATTATTCAATGTGTTTTTTTCATTTTTAACGATTTTAATCATTTTATTAGTTTTCATTTTCTATAAAAATTAAAACGGTCAAATGTATTATAATTTTCATTCATCACACACTCATATCATGTGTGACTAACATGATGTATGTCACCTATATTCGATAGGTACCTAAAATTATTCATGGATGCACAATACCATTACAGTATGACCTTTTGGTAAATATTCTAAAAAATAAAATTATACAAAATGATCACCACCAAACGGTGAAATATCATGAATTATAACAATGCACAACAACGAAAAAAATTTCAAAAGTGGGTGGCTGGAGTTTTCCCGTGTACATTGGTCAGATACTTCAATGAACTAGATCATTACAAATACATGACACATACTATTCTTTTTTTTTCACATCCCAAATATTAAGAACATAGATAATAACATCTTTGATGCATCTTTTTGACATACCTGACCTTGAGGCCACTAAAATAATACCATAATACTATTTTCCACATGACTTGAAACACACCTCCCTATATGCCAGTTGTTGCTGACTGGAAGTGGTGGTCTAAATATGTTATGTGGGGAGACTATACCCCATATATCAGTGTTATACGTAGAAGGAAAATAATTAAATAAAGGATACAAAATTGAATGACCAACAAAAATGAATAATTAGACATATCCCAAAACTAGTTATAACCACACACAACAATAAATCTGGTATATCTTGATTACATTGTAAAAATGTGATGGAAAATAACCCCAATATAAAAAAATCATCTGATTCATAAAATGGGTCATAACACTATGTTTAGATTATAATCCCTAAACTTCCAATTCTAAACTCTACTCCCTACAAAGGGGCCTCACCATTTTCCTAACCTACAAACATGATATCTTGTTGGTCACCCAATGGTGCCTATGAAGGGTGTGAGTACAACTAAGTAGGCCATCATCAGTAGTGCCTCAAAAATATATAGTCAAAATAGTTAAAAGAAAAAAGTAGTAAATATATGATAAGTAAACAAAGAAGAAAATCTAGGTTCCATTAGTTAATAATAGTTTATTTAACCATTTCTAAAAAAAATTACCATTTCATTTACAAGATCCATTTTCATCATGTATTCCCTGGGTTATGTGTTTACATTAATTACACAAGTCTTTTTGGAATTAAATATATAAAATAAAGGGGTAACATCATGTTTGTATCTCATAAGGGATAAAAACATCCAATAAAATACATTATAATCACCTAGAAGCCTCAATGTAAGTGTAATTTAACTATTGGGGGAATATTGATCGATCCCCTTCCCAATGCCATCCATTGTTGCGTGAATTTTAAAACCTCAATCTAGCTTGACATGTGGGTAGAAAAACTCAATTAATAACCCAATCTACAAATCCATGTGCACATGAGTTATGTATATACCCGTTAAGCACATTTACCATAACAAAAACCATTAAAAATAAAAAAAACCAATCAAATTACAATCCACATCCAAAAAATTTGAATCAATATCATGAAATAACCCATTAACACATTAACCATTTACATTACATATTCTATTTATCCCAAATTCCCATTGACACATTTATAATTTACATCTCACAACCCTTTTAGCAAAAATTATCATTCTTGTCCCCAAGCTATTTGGCATGTTAAACAATTCCATTAATACACACAATTTTATGTACACATCAATTTTTCTTATCGAACCCCATTTATCATATTTCTCACTTCACCAGAAATTACCAATTTAACACCACCAATGTTTCATATTCACTAAATATATTAGGAAGTTATAACATCATTCATAAAACACTTTAAACAATATAAATAAACATAATTAACTCATTTTCAATCCATAAAAAAACAAACCCTTCAACCGTCATTAATACTAGCAACATGTATCATTATTCAGTTTTGTACTTATCCAACTATAGTAATAGTTTCTTCTAGGGATCTATGTTATCACATGTCATATATAAACATACCATTACAAGTTTCAAGATTTTGGAAATTCAGTTCACCCCATAGGTGGCCCTAAATCAACAAAATCATCTTCAATGCATCCCAATGTGATCAAGTGTGGTTCAATTTTTCATATGGATGTGAAATTATACAAAAATAATAACAAGGGGAAACAAGAACAAAACTCACATACACAAATACATCCTTAAACTATGGGATATAACTTATAGATCACTTCCCTCAAATATTTTTATGAACACGCATTTAATAGTAGCCTTAGATTCAGGTTCAAGAACCCCTTGATGCGTTTACTTAATTTAGACCATAAAAATGAGTTTCCTGGGGTTCGGATAATGATTTCTGAAAATTCAATCCCTTTTCAGCAAAACAGAATAAAGAAGGGGATTAAACATACCTAGAGCATCGATCATCAACCAATATCACTCCTTAAACACTATAAATGAGAGATATAAATCCATTGGATCTCTTAACTGTTTTGGTTTATCACTACTATTAGGGGTGTGAGAAATTAAAGAAAATATTTTTAGACCATAAATTTTGTGTAGTAAAAAAACTATAAAAGTTTAAAAAAATTAGGGGTTTATGGTCAAATGCATGATTTTCCAAACCATATTCGACTATGAAATTTCCAATATCTAAGAGAAAATGGGTCACCCAATTTCTGAGGAAGAAAACATGGTTTACATTACCATGTGCTAACTATGATGAATTCTAATACTTCAAACCTTATAATTTGGCTGGTAAGGCTGTTCAGTTTACATAACTATTCCCCAAATGTTCACCTTTCTTATGTTTTCTTGGATTCCCACCATTTCATTCCCTAAAACCCCACATCACCATAAAGTCCCAACATTCTCCTAGAAAAAAATTCATTAACAAAATATAAGAGATCTAAAGATGATTTAAAAAAACCTAACACTATTAAATCTAGGATCGTTCAATTACATCCATATCCTCATTTGGATTTTTGAAAAATCACAAATTTCCTCCTCATATAAATATAATTATATACCCTTTAATTGAAATGAAATGAAAAGAAGGGAAATTTATTCTTCAGATATATAGAAAAATAATATTGAAATAGATTTTTCTCCCTATCTCTTATAATGATTGGAGAAATTGAATGGGTGAAAATACTCATACACACATTTCTAGTTTTATGAAATTAAAATTCTCCCTATTTGTTTTCTTCTACAAATAAGTTCTCCATCCACCGAATTTGATAATTAAGTCCCAACATTGTCCTTTTAGATGTGTGATAAATAATCCAACCATATTTAAATAGAATAAGATATGGAATAAAATATGAGAGGGTCAATTTATAAACATTCATATCTAAAGATTCACTTAAATGTGGAATTATTCAATTATTTTTGTATTCGTAGATAGATTTTACAAAATTTACAAAAACATATAAATTACTCTAATATATGGAGAATTAATTTTCAATTCAATTTATTTGTATCCCATATTTTTTAGAATATTTCTCCCCCTAAAAAAATTTCTAACATAAACTATTATCCAGGATATAAGAGATATAATAACTCTTTATCAATCATACTTTTTGTGTTGGATTTCGTTATTTTCATTATAAATACATGGTTTGATTATATTTATCTTCCTAATTATACCCCTCAATGGATTCTCTGTAGTTTTATTCTCATTATTAACTATAAATTACCTTTTTATAAATACATAATCAACTGTATTGTAATAAAGTATTTATATGTAGTTCATTAGTCGTAGAACTAGCATTGAGTAATTTTTCACAACCAAAAAACATTTTTTTTCTTTATAGCTCTGAAGTGTATGCACTATATCATCCATTAAAACAAATTAATTAGTAACAATTTCCATTTTAAAAAATAAAAACAATGTCAATTTCCTCTAAATTTTCCATCTTCTTTAACCTTTCTAACAGATAATGTAATATTACTTGTAAATATATCATATCATGTTCATAATTATTCATATATTAAGAACCCTTAATTATAACAACTAATTTAAAATATGATACCAAAATTCCATTTCCATTTTCACTTTTCAAATTCATTTAACTTGGAAGACATGGTATGTTTTTTAATTTCAATTTTCTTCTTGCAAAATCAACCACAACATTAAATTTTAGTTGAATTCTTTAAAAACACTTTAAAACTCTTCATTAAATATATATTCTACAATTTCAATATTCTTATGTAGTTTGATCTATCGTTTTTTATGTTCAATCATGTCTCTATTATATTTTATAATCATCATAAAAATATTGAAATGGTCAATCATGTGGACTCTCATAACACATTAAAAGAAAATTTATATTAGGTGTGATATATTGTTTTAGAAAATATCTCCAAATTCATTTTTGATGTTTATTTATAATATTTCTCCATCATTTTAATCATTAAATAATAATTATATTTATTATTTTTTTAAATTCTTCTATTGTTTTGGGTTTATAATTATTTTAATATAAGTGTTGGGGGTGGTTGTAAGACACCATCATTCCTCATATGTATGTGAAATATATAAAAATGATCATATAAATTACTAATATGATAAAATCTATTCTTAAAAGAAAATAATTTTTTAAGATAGTCTAGTAGGTGTGTTCCAATCATTAACAATACCCCCTAATTGTATATCTCTTTATGTTTTATATAGTGTAATCATATACTTGAATTATATTAACTTGTATCAAATCCTCCATCCTCACTAACAATGTTAAAAAAATATTCATCAATTACAGTTTGACTCAATCAATCATGATTTATTACATTTATTTATATCAAAAAATTTACCATAATTAATGAATCTTTTGTTGTATGGATCCTCAAAACATTTTAATATATACACATATTGTATTGGTTGATATATCAGCATTTTTACTACCCATCATTGGGGATAATTTTCTTTTTTAGAATCTATTATTTCTGTTAAAATTTGAGAAATCATATATTATTTCTGGTTAATATGTATCATTATGCCTTGTGGATGAGGTGGAGGATTCCCCACATGTTATAAGGCTCATTTACTACAAGTATAAAATCTTTTTTATTGATAACTCGTCACTGATACTTTAGTTGAAGTAGATGTTTTATCATCATATTGGGAAGATCAATCGTTTTATGATTTTATATTGTTAAATATTAATCTATTAAAATTGGATTTCATGTTGATTGAATAATTATAGGAATGAATTAGTTTGAATTTATCATTCCAATATATTTTAATCATAAAAACATATTATTCTGGTAAATTAATTATATCAAGGAGTGAACCATTAATATATTTCATTATTTATTACATCACATACAGTGTTCTTATGTTAAATTCAATTTATTCTTTTTTAACTTTAATAATAGATTGACTACCTCAGTAAAAATAGTTGTAAACCATTCCTTCTAAAAATTGTTCGATAAATTTTTTTGCCAATCCACTAATGATTATTAATTTAATGTGATATTATTTCATCAATAACATTCTCCATTTTTTTGATATTTATTCATCATTACTACTATTTGACCAATCATTCTTCCTTAAAAATAGATTATTTTTTAGATGATACTACTCATAAATTATTTCCTTGAAAACATTAAATATATAGGTTAAAAACAAAGCTGAAATATTCATCAAATAATCAAAAAAAAATTGTGTTGATGTTTTAACATATTTTAACCTCTCAATACCCTCTATATGTTATTATAATTTCATAAAAAGTGTTGTTATTTTTCAGATAAAATAGGAAAACACATATCACTTTATTAAGTCTAATGGAGAGGTGGATCCATATCCTTATTAATATCATATATTATCTTCTTTTCATATTTATTTAATATATCTATAATGTATCTTCACATAAATTCATTTCATATTAATATCTAATTATTTCAAATTCCTTGAAATTTTATTTTTCATCCAACATATAAATTCATTACTTCAAATAAATATTTTAGGAAGGGGCCTTATTTCACTCTAATAGAACTTGTAATCCCCCATAATATTAGTAAATCATTAACATAGAAGGGGTCAATTTTTGGTCACAGAAGTCTTTTATGATTTTTTTTAAAATATTAATCCCCCTATTCAAATCCTAGTATTGATCATATCATTATGGTGTTTCTAAATTGTACCCATGTAATGTATAAAAAATATATGAAAAATAGTTATTTTTAAAAAAACATACTACTAAGATTTACTCATTTCATTGATAATTTATCCACCCCAATCATGGGTTCCCCACCATAAGAAAAATGGTGACACTAATGGTTAGTTATTTCAACACCTACATAATATCACAGTTTTTATAAAATTTACAACATATCATAGGAACACCAAAAAATCAACTTCACATTGAAATAATTTATTTAAACTCTTTTTCCATCAATGCCCACAGACACATCGATTCAAAATCTTCCCATTTGGTAACAAAATAACTTGGATCAACAAATAATGTCACATGAATTGGAAAACCACATTACATAATGAACATTATCTAACACCATGGAATAGCATGAAGCACCAATGATTTGAAATATAAATATGGATTTGATTTTACTCTCAACTGACATGTGATAATATTGAAATAATGTAATTTTTGTAGAATATATCCATAATAAAATACATGTCAAAACATGTAAACCATAAAGGGGGTATCCAATAATAAAACAAAAAGGTATAGATATTAAAACTAAAATACTAAAAAAATATAACCTTATTTATTTTATGGTTCAGTATTCATATTACTTTATAACGACACGCTCCCAAGCTATAAGAAAGAAATACTAAATAATAGTTCTTCCTCACACATGACACCTTTCCCATTACTTGTATTATAAGTCCCCGAACTTAAAACTTACATAATATTGAATTAAATTAATAATTCACATTGAGGATCTTTTCAGGTTTATAGTTTTAGAGAATTAGACATAACTACTACATCTCAAAAGATTACAAATAAGACACTTCTAATTAGATTCCATAGAATAAAAAAACTCTTAAAAAGTAACATGTCTAGTTCCATGTTTTATATAGCATGACATTCCCTTGATCCCATCCTTGACCCTATTCCACATTAAGTCCTGTGAAAAACATTTCAAAAAACATGGGGTGAGCATAAAAAGCTCAGTAAGGGATACACAAAGAATGAAAACAGGTAGATTATCAAAACAACAAGAAAACTATGTATACTTTATCAAAGTAATTCTTTTCACCTTTATGAAGTAGTAAAAACTCTTCACTAAAATAAAAGATCATTACTTACCCTTTTTTAACAAAAATATTACCATAAAACCCATATAAAGATCACATAACATATAAAGGTAACTTGGGACATAAACATACTTAAATGGAATAACCATATGGTTTATTTCCACTCATATCACTTAATGGAATGGCCATACGGCTGACTTCCATACATACTTAATAGAATAGGCATATGACCAAATTCCATACCCAATGCATTGGAGGTTAAAACGCAACCACACGTCTTGGTATTCTTGGCACCACCCGTCATATGGTTTATCATGTAACCACCCATCAAATGTCCAAGTACCATTATAAAAATCATAAGACATAAAACAAATATAATGGAAAGAAAAAATTTCCACACATTGATCACAATATATAACATAAATATATTGACATAAAAAATACAATATAAAAACCATTTTGAATACCAAAATACATAAAAGAGTATATGGTATTTATTTCATTTTAAAAAAATCATTACGGCTTGTTCAGGAAGCCAAAGACCAAATAATACTCGCGGCGACAGAAAAGGTAGTTGTCACCGCATACGTTAAAAGAAACATTCCTTTTTTGTCATTTTGTAAAACACTTAGTAGAAAAATGATTCGTTTTATAAAAAAGTAAAAGTCAAAGGTGTTTATACACCGTATAAAAGATAGTTGTGTATAAAACGAAATATGCCTCAATGAAAGGAGATTGAGACGAAGTCCCATACCTCGGGTCCGTCTTGACTCGATCGTTCTTTAACCTCCTGAATAATAAACATAAGTTAATTCATACTTGCTTAAGAACCTTTATCAAGTTCATTATTCCTTTTATATCACTTATTACAATGTCATGAACACTATTTAATTATTTAAGTTATTAACGGTCGTTTTAACGATCATTGGTACTTCAAACAAAAATATTCTCTTTATAATTACAATTTGTTCATGTATACATTATATCCAGAGTTATACTCATGATTTAGATATCATATATATCATATATATCCAGTATATAAATGCATTTATAACATTACATAATCATTTAGAGGTAAGAAATGAAATGCACCGTTAATGGAGACGGTAAGCCGTACGTACGCATGAATGCTAATTTCATTTCTATGTCATATTAATGGAATTAAAACAAAATGAGAGGTAAGTATATTTTAATTCAAGAATTATATTAATCATTTAGATGTAACATACATCATATATATCCATTATATATATGTACTTATAATAGTACATTACATTTGGGGATAAGAAATGAAATGCACCGTTTATGGAGACGGTAAGCCGTACGTACGCATTAACACTACTTTCATTTCGATATCATACTTTAATGGGAAGAAATAATAATGATATAGATGTATATTTTAATTCCAGCATAAAATCATATATAATAACATTAAATCCATCCTTTATACGTCCCACATATGGAATTAATGAATCAAATCACTTTGAGGGGGTAGTAGTCCGCACATCCTAAAATGAAATTATCGTGTTTACCCATAATGGAAGCCATAAAAGTATGCTCAAAATGAAAAATACATAAGCATAAGGAAAACATAAACTTATTATATATCATATATAAATATAGTTTCATCTTAATGGCCATATTTTAAGGTGTTAAAAGAATATTGAACAATAATCGTTTTGGGAGGTAGAAATTCGCAATCCACGGAAACAGTATGTTCTTTAACCATTACATGTAGGTGTTTGTAAGTGTAGCTCGAATAATTCTTATAACAACATCCGAGTATATTGAATATACTGTAGTTGTTACAACAGAAAAGAAATAAAATATTTTAGGGGGTTGGAGAAGCAAAATAAAACAAAAGGACTCAAAAGAAGACATTACATTGAAATCAGGTAACTCCCTTTGGTTTGAGCTCAAAGGCTTTCTTGGGAAGACTTCTGCCCAGAGTGAGGCTTCAAAGAGTAAGATAGGGATGTGGAGGGACAAAATGGGTAGGTGTTGGCTGAGCCAATGTATTGAGAGGTGTGGGTAAGGTGGTAGAGGTGGGGGCCTTTTATAAGAGGAGATGAGGGGCACTCTTGGAAAGTAAAGAAATGTTACTTTATTTTAGAATGAGTTTCGGATTTTAATGGTCCCAAATTGCTTTGTTTCCTGGATAAGGTGATAAGGGTTCGAAATCCTCCCATACAATAGATTTTGGACATGTGTAGGTCTTAGATTTTACATTATCGTTCCATTTTATTTAAATCGTTAAATAATGAGGTCATCACTGCATCATCATGATGTCATAAATAATTTAATTTATTTAATGTATAAAAATTATAAAAAAACTACTAAGATGTAGGAAATTATTTTATATTTCCATTGATTATTTATAGTCAAAACTCGGACTTGTATAACCCCATGTAAAAATTGTTTTATTAAAACATCTCATGTTTGTGTCATTTTTACTTTAACATTAAATAAAAATATATTTATGTCATTTTCCAACCAAAGTGTCTCCATGGGGTCCCCAAGATGACCCATGGATTTTCTTGGTCGAACATGACACATCCAATGAAGTTAGGACATGTTTCAAGCTCATTTCATATTATTACAACAGAATTTTTACCTTAAATTACACTAATTACCTCTAATCGCGATTAAAAACTTAATAAGTTACTATTCACCAAAAAAATTATTTTAATCCCATTGAACCTAATTTTACTTCTTAATGACAACCATGTATGTCAGATTTTTGAAAATAAAAACACAGAGGTGGAAACATTTCATTTAAACGAAAAATCTATTTTTTAAAGTACCACTTAGTGGTTTCACTATTCATCAAAAATTGTAGTTTTTCAGAAAAATACCAAAACATCCCCCTAAGCTATATTTGATATTCTGAATTCAAAAATGAAGTCCATTTTAAAAAATTCAAAACATATAAGTTGAATTAATTAATTTAATAATTAATTCCCATTGTCAGAGCAAATAGCGTGTTTTTACGAAACAATAAGTATCAAAAGAATGACACTAGTTTATGTCCGATTTCAAAGTGAAATTAACTCCAACGACCACTATTGGATTTAATGGTAAAAATATTTTCTAATTTCACTTTAAAACCAATTCAAAAGGTAATCTAATCATATAAATAAATTATATTAAAAAGAGGTTTCGAATTAAAATACAACATTTTACACTATTCATTAAAAAATGAACTTTATCAGAAAGATACCAAAAATGTACACAAAGTAAATTTTGATGTCCCGATTCTAAAGAAGAGTTTTATTTGGTCCAATAGAATTTATAAGAGTGAACAAAACTATATTTAATTACGATTCTCCATCAAAATGCGATAAGTGAACCTTTAGTGAAAACTAGGGCATATACGCCTAAAATTGAATTCATTCCTTATTTTAAGCCTTTATCTTTTTTTAGATAAATTTAAAAACATTTAAAAAACATATATAATCATATTTTAGTTATTTCTATCCATTCCCTCCAATACAACGACTATGTGTTAACTACCATTTAAAATAATATTATTCTATTAGTAGTGTGCAACGTAAGATTTCAAGGAAACTCTTTGTTGCGTATCAGGTACGCTATCGAACATAGCATCCCCTTTAAAGTAAAATTAATATTTAATTCGTAAATATTAATAAATATTAAAATTATTTATTCTTTATTTACCTGGGATGTTACATCCTTCCCCTCTTTTGGTAATTGCGTCCTCGCAATTTTATTCCCTTATGAATATAAGTGGGGGTATTTATCCCTCGTAGCATTTTCAGATTCTCACGTTGCCTCTTCAACCATATGGGTTTTCCACAAAACCTTTACCTAGTGGATTACCTTATTTTGCAACACTTGCTCTCTTCAGTCAAGAATTTGAACTGGTTGTTCTTCATAAGAGAGGTTCTCTTCCGGCTCAACTACCTCTGGTCTCAAAACACGAGATAGATCTGGCATATACTTTCTCAGCATCAAAACATGAAAACATTGTGTACCTAAATAAACTCATAGGTAAAGCCACTCTGTATGCAACTCATCGAACTCTCTCCAGAATTTCATATGGTCCAATGAACCTTGGACTCATCTTTCCTTTCATACCAAATCTCATCACACTTTTCCATGGAGAAACCTTGAGAAAAACATGATCACCTACCTAGAATGATAGATCCTTCCTCTGGTTATCCGCATAACTCTTCTGCCTACTCTGAGCTGTTCTCATGTGTTTCTAAATCAACTGAACTTTTTTTGTCATCTCTTCTACCAATTCTGGTCCCATCATCTTCCTTTCACCCACTTCATCCCAAAATACTGGAGTTCGACACCGATTCCCATATAATGCCTCAAATGGTGCCATCTGTATACTGGAATAAAAACTGTTATTTTAAGAAAACTCAACCAAAGAATGATATTGGTCCCAAATTCCCTGATAATCCATCGGACAAGCTCGTAACATATCCTCCAAGGTCTGAATTGTTCGTTCTGACTGCCCATCTGATTGCAGATGAAAAGATGTACTATAATTTAATTCAGTACCCAACGACTTCTAAAGGCCTTTCCAGAAGTTAGAAGTAATCCTGGGATCACGATCGGACAAAATAGAGAGGGGAACTCCATGTAACCTGAATATCTCTTTATTATATAAATGGGAATATTGATCTAGTGAAAAAGTATCTCGTATAGAAAGTAAATGAGCATATTTAGTCAAGCGATCAACAATAACCAAGATTGCATTATTACCTCAAGATGTCCTCGGTAATCCCACAACAAAGTCCATGGATATATTTTACCATTTCCACTCTGGCACTGGTAAAGACTGAAGCATCCCTTTCGGTAACTACCACTCTGCTTTAACCTGCTGACAAGTCAAACACTTCACAGTAAAATCAGCAATATCCCTTTTCATTCCATCCCACCAGTAATACTCCCACAGATCTCAGTACATGTTATTACTGCCAGGATGAACTGAAAACGGGGATCTATGAGCCTCACATAACAACTCATTCTTCAACTGTGAATCACAAGGCACACATAATCTCTTCCCAAACCTCAAAACACAATCACTATCAATGTTGAATTCAGGAAACTTACCCTTATGAACCAGCTCTACCTTTCTCTACAGCTCACTATCTTCCCTCTGTGCATTCTTAATTCTGTATGATAGGGATGATCACACTGTTACCTGAAACAAAATAGAAGAACTTCTTGCATCAACAACTTCTATGCCAATGTTCATCAAATCCAAAACCAAAGGATCATGTTCCAAACATAGCATGGTTAATGAAGAATTACTTTTTCGACTCAAAGCATCAACCACTTTATTTGCTTTTCCTGGATGGTAGTGAATTGTACAACCATAATCCTTGACTAATTCCAGCAATCTCCTCTATCTCATGTTCAATTCTTTCTGAGTGAATATATACTTTTAACTTTTGTGATCAGTATATATTTCACACTTTACTCCATACAAATGATGCCTCCAAATTTTTAGAGCAAAAACAACAGCAGCTAATTCCAAATATTGTGCAAGGTAATTTGCCTCATGAGATTTCAATTGAAGTGAAGCATATGCAATTACCTGATCATTCTCCATAAGGACACAACCAATTCCTTTCAATGAAGTATCACTATAGATATCAAACTCACCATTCCTGGAAGGAAGTTCCAAAACTGGAGCATTCACCAATCTTCTTTTCAACTCCTGAAAACAATCATCACATTCTTTGGTCCAGATAAGCTTAACACCCTTCCGAGTTAGCTTAGTCATTGGAATAGATAACTGTGAAAAATTTTCAACAAACCTTCTGTAGTAACCTACCAAACCATGAAAACTACGGATCTCGGTTACATTTGTGGGTTTGGACATTCTTCAACAACTTTTGTTTTAGTAGGATCAACAGTTATGCCATATTTCGATACAATGTGACCTAGGAAAGAAATTTGTTGTAAACAAAACTCACACTTTCTGAATTTTCCATATAGTTTCTTTGTAAGATAACAGTTAAATGACTTTAATTTTCCTATTTAATTTTAGAAAACACCAAAATATCTTCAATAAAAAAAACCAACATTTTTCACCTGAGTCAACTGAGCCATCACTGCAATAGACTGTTTAGTTCTGATTCTCACCATCTCAGGATACTGATTTGAAAGGTCATTTCCCTCTGTATGCCTTCCCAGAAAAGTTGTTCTGTTTCCTCTAGGAAAAACCATTCTTAACACAGAAATATCTTAGGTGATGTAACATGGTAATCTTCAAATGCTATATCATTTCAATCGTACCATAAATTAACTTATAATTTTACACTTTTCTAACTCCTAGTGTTGTCTAAACCGACCTGTGATACCAACTATAAAGCCCCGGCCTTAAACCTTACATAATATTGAATTAAATTATTAATTCACATTGATTATCTTTTTAGGTTTTGAGTTTTAGAGAATTAGAACATAACTACTACATCTCAAAAGATTAAAAAGTAGACAGTTCTACTAAGTTTCCATAGATTAAAAAAACTCTTAAAAAGTAACATGTCTAGTTCCATGTTTTATATAGCATGACATTCCCTTGATCCCATCCTTGACCCTATTCCACATTAAGTCCTGTGAAAAACATTTCAAAAAACTTTGGGTGAGCATAAAAAGCTCAGTAAGGGATTCACAAAGAATGAAAACAATTAGTTTATCAAAACAACAAGTAAACTATGTATACTTTATCAAAGTAATACTTTTCACCTTTATGAAGTAGTAAAAACTCTTCACTAAAATAAAAGATCATTACCTAACATTTTGTAACCAAAATATTACCATAAAACCCATATAAAGATCACATAACATATAAAGGTAACTTGGGACATAAACATACTTAAATGAAATAACCATACGGTCGACTTCCACTCATATCACTTAATGGAATAGCCATACGGCCGACTTACATATATACTTAATGGAATAGAAATACGGCCGACTTCCATACCCAATGCATTGGAGGTTATAACGTAACCACCCGTCCTGGTATTCACGACACCACCCGTCTTATGTTTTATCACGTAACCACCCGTCAAATGTCCATGTACCATTATAAAAATCATAAGACATAAAACAAATATAATGGAAAGAAAAAATTTCCACACTTTGATCACAATATATCACTTAAATATATTGACATAAATAATCCAATATAAAAACCATTTTCAATTCCAAAATACATAAAAGAGTATATGATATTTATTTCATTTTAAAAAAAACATTACGGCTTGTTCAGGAAGCCAATGACCAAATAATACTCGTGGCAGAGGAAAAGGTTGTTGTCACCGCGTACGTTAAAAGAAACATTACTTTTTTACATTTTGTAAAATGCTTCGTAGAAAAAGATTCCATTTTTATAAAAGTAAAAGTCAAAGGGGTTTATACACCGTATAAAAGATAGTTGTGTATAAAACTAAATATGCCTCAATGAAAGGAGATTGAGACGAAGTCCCATACCTCGGGTCCGTCTTGACTCGGTAGTTCTTTAACCTCCGGAATAATAAACTTAAGTTAATTTATATTTGCTTAACAACCTTTTTCAAGTTCATTATTCCTTTTATATCACTTATTACCATGTCATGAACACTATGTAATTATTTAATTTATTAACGGTCGTTTTAATGATCATTGGTACTTGAGTCAAAAAAAGGATCTTTATAATTACAAGTTGTTCATGTATCCATTATATACAGAGTTATACTCATGATGTAGATATCATATATATCATATATATCCAGTATATAAATTCATTTATAATATTACATAATCATTTAGAGTTAAGAAATGAAATGCACCGTTCATGGAGATGGTAAGTCGTACGTACGCCTGAACGCTACTTTCATTTCTATGTCATATTAATGGGATTAAAACTAAATGATAGGTATGTATATTTTAATTACAGAATTATATTAATCATTTATATGTAACATACATCATATATATCCATTATATATATGTACATATAATAGTACATTACATTTGGGGATAAGAAATGAAATGCACCGTTCATGGAGACGGTAAGCCCTACGTACGCATGAATGCTACTTTCATTTCTATCTCATAATTTAATGGGAAGAAATAATAATGATATAGAGGTATATTATAATTCCAGTATAACAACATATATAATAACTTTAAATCCATCCTTTATACGTCCCACATATGGAATTAACGAATCAAATCACTTTGAGGGGGCGGTAGTCCGCACTTCCTAAAATGAAATTATCGTGTTTACCCATAATGGAAGCCATAAAGGTATGCTCAAAATGAAAAATACATAATCTTAAGGAAAACATAAATATATTATATATTATATAAAAATATATTTTCATCTTAATTTCCACCTTTTAAGGTGTTAAAAGAATGTTGAACAATCATCATTTCGGGTGGCAGAAATTTTCCATCCACGGAAACAGTATGTTCTTTAACCATTAGCTGTAGGTGTGTGTAAGTGTAGCTCGAATACTTCTTTTAAAAACATCCTAGTATATTTAATATACTTGATTTGTTACAAATAATAGAATAAAAAGAGTTTAGTGGGTTGGATAACCAAAATAAAATAAAAGGACTCAAAAGAAGACATTACCTTGAAATCGGGTAACTCCCGTTGGTTTGAGCTCAAAGGCTTCCATGGGAAGAATTATGCCCAAAGTGAGGCTTCAAGGAGTAAGAAAGGGATGTGGAGAGACAAAATGGGCAGGGTTTGGCCGAGCCAAAGGCTTGAGAGGTGTGGGTAAGGTGGTAGAGGTGGGGGCCTTTTATAAGAGGAGAGGAGGGGCACTCTTAGAAAGTAAAGAAATGTTACTTTATTTTAGAATGATTTTCGGATTTTAATGGTCCCAAATTGATTTTATCGATGATAAGGTGATAAGGGTTCGAAATCCATCCATCCAATAGGTTTTGGACATTTTTATGTCTTAGATTTTACATTATCTTTCAATTTTATTTAAATCGTTAAATAATGAGGTCATCGCTGCATCATCATGATGTCATAAATAATTTAATTTATTTAATGTCGAAAATTTATAAAAAAAAGTACTATGATGTAGGAAATATTTTTAGATTTCCATTGATTATTTATAGTAAAAAATATGACTTGTATAACCCCATGTAAAAATTGTTTTATGAAAACATCTCATGTTTGTTTCATTTTTTACTTTAACATTAAATAAAAAGATATTTATGTCATTCTCCAACCAAAGTGTCTCCATGGGGTCCCCAAGTTTACCCATGGATTTTCTTGGTCAGACATGACACATCCAAAGAGGGAAGGACATGTTTCAAGCTCATTTCATATTATTACAACATTATTTTTACCTTAAATTACACTAATTACCTCAAATCGCGATTAAAAACATAATAAGTTACTATTTACCAAAACATTATTTTATTCCCATTGAACCACATTTTACTTCTTAATGACAACCATGTATGTCGGATTTTTGAAATTCAAAACACAGATGTGGTAAAATTTCATTTAAACGAAAAATCGGTTTTTTTAAGTACCACTTAGTGGTTTCACTATTCATCAAAAATTGATGTTTTTCAGAAAAATACCAAAACATCACCCTAAGCTATATTTGATATTCCAAATTCAAAAAATGAAGTCCATTTTACAAAATTCATAACATATAAGTTGCATTAATTAATTTAATAATTAATTCCCGCTGTCAGAGAAAATAGCGTGTTTTTATGAAACAATAAGTATCATAAGATTGACACTAGTTTAAGTCCGATTTCAAAGTGAAATTAATTCCAACGACCACTATTGGATTTAATGGTAAAAATAATTTCTAATTTCACATTAAAAAAAATTCAAAAGATAATCTAATCATATAAATAAATTAGATTAAAAAGAAGTTTTGAATTAAAATACAACATTTTACACTATTCATTAAAAAATGAACTTTATCGGAAAGATACCAAAAATGTACACAAAGTAAATTTTGATATCCTGATTCAAAAGAAGAGTTTTATTTGGTCCAATGGAATGTATAAGAGTGAACAAAACTATATTTAATTACGGTTTTCCATCAAGAGGCGATAAGTGAACCTTTTTTGAAAACTATGGCATATACGCCTAAAATTGAATTCGTTCCGTATTTTAAGCCTTTATCTTTTATTAGATAAAAGTAAAAACATTTAAAAAACATATATATTCATATTTCAGTTATTTCTATCCATTCCCGCCAATACAACGGCTACGTGTTAACTACCATTTCAAATAATATTATTTTATTACTAGTGTGCAACGTAAGATTTCAAGGAAACTCTTTGTTGCGTATCAGGTACGCTATCGAACATAGAAACCCCTTTAAAGTAAAATTAATATTTAATTAGTAAATATTAATAAATATGAAAATTCTTTATTCTTTATTTACCTGAGATGTTACATGTATCCTAAAAAACCATGACTAAGACATCTCAAAGGTAAATCGATGGTGTGAGTACTAATATTTAGTAATTTACCTCAATGGAAGCATTACAATACCTACACACATACATATATTAGTTATTATTTAAAATTAATGTCAAAAACATTCAAAGTAAATAATTTTACATATACATTCATCCTTTATTTTTCCATTATAAACATTTATGATTATAATAATAAAATTATTATGAAGTAACATATATCTATGAGGAATAATTATATGACTTGAAATGGTTTTAATACATATATATATACATAATGTGTGAAATAATCATATCAAATAAATATGAAATTATTATATATCCATATAAAAAATGGAAATATACAACATGAGGGTGTACACAACTTAGAAACACAAGGATAAAAACTTGAATAATTAAATCCTTATGTATGGGACCCTGATCCCACAATAAGGATACTCACTAGAGGCAATGGAATCATAACAACCTACCCTATTCATAACTTTAATCAATATGGTTCATTTATGCTTATATTTACATATAACACATGGTCACCTAAATTTATATATACCATAATTATATTTACGGAAAGTGTGGCCCACATTTCATAAAACATTTCTAATTAAATGATTAAATCATATAAAATTAAGAGAAAATTTTTGATATTAATATTTTTCCTTGGGGAATTACTTCAAATCTATATTTAAAATTATATTTTATTATTCCAATGATATCAAATTGTAAATTACTTTTTTGAAAAAAATTCCATATTTCCTCTAAATGATATAAAAATATATTTTCTTATTGGGAATGAAGGAATCATCATGAAAATTCAAGAATGTGAATCAATATACAATTTGATATTGACACAATCCTCATGATAAAAAAAATGTTTCCCTATAAACAGTTGTTGAGATAGGAAGAGACTATAACCTAGAGAACATAGATCTAAAATAAAGAGAATAAATCCCCTATTTAAATGATCTATATAGAAATATAGTCCCATGAGAAATTAATTTCATGTAGAATAAGATGTTATAATAGATCTAACAAACATGAATATAACTAATAGAGATAAAAAATTTCAATTGATATTATGATCCACTGGACTGAATATAGATAAAGATGAAATATTAACCAAGTCTCACGTTGATTAATGTAAATTGTATTATGTTAGTGATTGATTTATTAGAGGGGTTTAGTAAATATTTCTTTTTAAAATGACAGTTATGACTTCACCTAACAATAAATATACTTGCCTTACCGGCCATCCTCTAAACATCCACCAGTTGGATGGTAAAGACCCAATATATATAAAATAGGTTCATGAAGTGGTAATATACCTACATTCCCCTATAAAATAGTCAATAAAACCTATAGAGCAATATGTTCTCAACCAATATGCTACATCTCTATGTTTTCATTAAATAGATTGGTCATGTCTGCATGCTTTCCCCAATTGGACCAAAACAATCCCTTGACTTACAAACATCCCAAAAAAATAAATTTTTAAAAGAGGGTCCATTAATAATTTTATATAATTTATTGTGACAAATATCCCCAATATAATAACTTTTTTCTCTTATAAATTCTCATGTTCAGGAACATGATAAGAGATATGGTAATTATAGTTCCATTATTCCATTTTCCTCTAATGTATCATGGATATCCCTACCGCAATAATATATCACTACAGCCAATGGTGTTATCTTTTCCCATAATATATTATCATATTTAACAATAATATACACACATATATCAATCATTAATGTTTCAAAATCAATTTCAAAATCCACCCCATTGATCACATGGAATTAATCCAGCAAATAAATATTCATTTGGGAAACATGGTACACATCTTGTTATGAATTAAAATGATTAGATAATTCAAATTGGTAACCCATATTACCAAATCAATCCATAATCTAAAATATTTTGACATAATTATATGTTAACATAACCTATGTCTATAAAAATATATTTCCAAAGTGAGTTGAAAAAATGGGGAAATCCCAACCATCTTCCAAAGAAATCTAATGGCCAATGATGCTAATGAGAATCCGAAAAATTGTGAATGTAATTTATATACAATCATTTATTAATCAAATTCATGACACATGATTCACTATGATTAATCTCGGTCTAATAGTAGATCATTGACCAAATATTTTCCCACATAGAGTTGATCTGAATGGCTTCTCATGCAACACCATAAATGGTACCATCATGAGAAATGCATGATAACTACTTTTTTGGAAAATGTACACAAGGTTTATGTGTTTATACCATTATCAATAAAAGAGATTGACACATTCCCAAATATTTTCTGTATGAATATGAATGGATTTCTCCGACCTTCAATATTTACATGGAATATATATAATGATCAATATCAATTGTAAACCCTTCACCTCCAATAACTCACTCTATAAAATAGGATCTATATTTAGGGTCCCTACATGAAATGATATGTGAGGGAACACCATTTATCCTATTGAATTCATATAAATACAAGATCCCAAGAATGTTATCCTTTGTTGAATCCTTGAAATGTTCTAAATTATTTGATTCTACGAGTCAATAAACAATCTCCTATATGACATCATTACCATTGGGATTATTAATTACCAAAATTAAAAAGTACATGACTCTATAATCCCTTATATTTATTATAATAGATAAATGTAATAGATAACCTACAATATCATTAAGCTCTACCTTAATTATATGATCCATTAGGATCTATGATATAAAATATGTAATCATTCCTCTAATTCATAGTCACCAGTCATAAAATATTTTTTTATGACATTTCAAAGTGTATATGGGGTTCAAAAACTAATTTTATAAATTTCTATTACTAATTAATTCCAACCACATATCTTTCAGAAAAACCATCATACTGTAGAACTGATGAACCCCTTATAGAGACTAAGACCACTCACTTAATGTCTCCTCACCATAATGTATTCATATAAGGAAATAATACTCTACATAATCATGTTTTTTATGTAATATATGATAATTTCTATATGAATTAAACTGAGACATAGTAAATAATAATAGTATAAATTTTTAATTTTTAACTAAAAGGTTATTAGACCAAATTCCTTCTTCTAGGGGTGCATGAAATATAAAAATCAATGGTCTAGAAGTACTACACCATACATATCGATCTCAATTTTAGATCCCACTATGTGTAAATAGAATTTAGGATCTTATGGTTTGAATACATTGTAAACTTTTCCTGGAAGAGATATTTATACCAAGTCATAATATCATTCGTCTCTTCAACCAACTGAATATCCAGTCTGAGGTAGATCATTATATTTATATTGAAAAATTAAGATCAACTAGATACCACCATTCATCCTAATATCAGATGAAAACACATTCTTGTAACTAGTTATCATAGTTTACTTCATATATCAATCTAACTAATGGAAGGATCAATACTAAAGAATTATATAATCAAATTTTCTACACCTCAAAATTTAATTTGAACTAATTAATTATATAAATAATTAACCCATTACATGTAAACTATGTCAGATGATATGTAGTTGTGGTGAAGATTCAGACCATGTTTCCATAATAACCTACTAATCTAAAAAAATTTGGATCACACACTTTTCCATGGTTCTCCCAAGAAATAAATTCACAAATATTCTCAAGATCCATAGATATGTAATTCTAAAATATCACATGGCCTATAAATATTACCTATTTAATACAAAATATAAATTTAGAATTATTCCCAAACAAAAAATATAAATTATTGATTCCATGGATGAGATTCAAATTCTTACATGATCATGCTCTAATCTAGGATAAACAAGGATATCAAATACAAAAGCAACCATGATAGAATCCATGAATTGGTTAAATATCTTATTTATCAAATACTTAAACACTAAATTCAAATTATTATTTCCAAATGATATGGCTAGATACTAGTAATGCACATACCTTCTCAACAACATCATTTAATGACTATTATCCTCTCAAAATATTAGCTGATGATATCTCAATATTATGTAAATTTTTTAAAACCAATGGGGATCCCAGGAGTTGATTGAAAATATATATTTCCGTTACAAATGTATTTCATTCTTAATTATATCAATGATTAGATTCAATTCATAAAATCAATGTTAGAGACTCTAATACACATTAATTATACTGAATTATGGTGAATCCCATGGAAACTTGATAAGTTGAATAAATTACATAGCTCCATGATACACAATATGAATTGTTTATTCATTCAACTCAATGATGAATATAATCTATGAATGTATTGAAAATGGAATCATCCATAGAAGAAAGAATATAGTAATATAGTCATTTAATTTATGTAAAAAATAGATATTTAAAATATGATATTTTTTCAATACTCACTAAATATCGTAGTAATAATACCACTATAATACATATATATGACATAATTAAGATTACCTAATAATTTTCATGAGATCCCATCCACACCCGTCTAAATCATAGATTTGATCCACAATCATGGAACTCGGTCATCCTTAATTATTTGAGTTAAACTATCGAATGAAAGAAACTAAACGTATCAATTATAAATTGATCTATTATATATATATATAATCATCCAATCCATAAAAAATAATAAGATAAAATATTTAATGATCAATATCTAGAAAATAATATACAATTTCATGTTCAGTGATCATATGACTACATTCATGACATATGAATCCCTGTATTAAATTATTTTTCAAATGAGTGGGGAGAGTCATGAAAAAATTAATAATATCCAAACACAAACCTAATACATCCATATGATTGGATTGGATAAAGGAATTAGTTAATAAAGTATCAAATAATTTCATTACAATAAAAGACATTACAAACACCAAATATTTAAGTGTCATATAAATTACTTATTTTAAAGTTAAATTCCATTTAATTTCAATTAATGCTATGTTTTGTGGGTTTCAATAGCTTTTATAGAGGAATGGGTGAGTTTTCATGAATTGGGCCAAACCGTGAGCCCATTTCCAGATTTTCAAATTAAATTTGTTTCCTTTATAAATCCTTCATTTTTCAAATTATTTCATCCATTATAATTCATAGTTTTCATTACCTGACCTATTAACACCACCATATTAATTTGGACCATTTAAAAATCCATAATCATGGTGAATATGGGTGTTTATTTAAGGGATTGGGCCAGCCCGATAGCTCATTTTCTGCATTAAAAATAGATTTTAATTCTTTAATATCTCCTTCAATATTTACGTTTTTTCTATGATTCCAAATCTCACCTGAGCCGACTTACCTAAGGCGTTCCCCCATTCTCTCCCTAAACAATTTGAAGCTCAACTGAAGCGCAAAATGGGTAGAAAGTTCCCTAGATTTCATAAATTGCCCATATTTTGAGAGGTAAATGTATCTTTTCATAAATCCTTCTATTTTTACTATTTTTACCTAATTTCAGTTCCTACATGACATCATCATCCTTTTTAGAACCTCCCTTGAATGGTTGTTTTCAAAATTAGATACTGGTGGATTTTGGGTCTGTTGTTTCATGATATTGTTTGAGTACGTGTTTCTCTCTTTAATTTCTTACTTCTCCTTATGGTTTCCTTCCACTTTCATTATGTTCTAAAATATCCATAAGTTAGGGTTCAAAACTATGGTTTTACTTGGTTTATTTTTTGAATAAATATTGTGGTCCAGGGTGGGATTTATCTTTCTTGTGTGCAGTGGTGATGCGGTTGATATTTCGCACCATGTTTTGAGGGATTCAACAATTTCAGTTGGTGGTTCCATGTGTAAATAATTATTGAGGAGTTAGAATTCTGAATTTACTCATTTTTAAAATTAATAATATATATTATGTGGTGAAAAAAATGTTTATTATTGATTTGTTTAAGTGTTTAATTTTATAGTTTCAATTTAACTTGAAATTGGGTGTTTTTATGTAATACTCATGGGGTATTATTTGGGTGTATTTTATAACATATGGACTTGGTTTATTAAATCATTTTTGTCCAGAAAATTCTGGTTTGGTAATGTATAACTGTTATGTGGGCTTAAAAGAGGGGTTTTTAATAGGTTTTATGTGTAAAACATTGTTATACTTCGTGAGAGCATTTTATAAAAATGTGTGTTTTCATTTGGATATTTTGTAGTATTATTCAAGGTGATTTTAAAAAACATGAAAGTGGTTTTATACATGTATATATGGATTCCAATTCTATTTCTGATAGTAATTGTTATGGTTTTTAGACTTAAATGGGGGTTTTGAAATGTGTTTTGTGGGAAAGTCATATTTACACCAATTGAGTTCTTTTTATAAAAATTGTAAATGTTTTAGTTGGTTTAAAAATGTGGGAAAAGGGTGCATATGTACTATTTGGTATGAGTGTTCATATATTATGGGGTTTTGAAAGGTGAAGTGATGTTTTATGATTCCAAACTTATTTATAATGTTTTGTAAATTTCTGAAATGTTTTATTAAATTGTGATGTTGGAGCGAAACTTGTTTGTGTGTTGTTTCATGTAAGTTTGATGATAAAATGATTTTGAATGTAAAAAGGGTATTATGTAACAAGTTAGGGGGATTTTATGATATTTTTAATATATTGGAATGGTTTTATAAAATTTAATAATGGTTTTTTGGAAGTGTTAACGAAATGTGGAATGTGTTGTGAGCTATTTTGGTGTGAGTTTGATTTCAAAAACAATTTGAATGAAAAGTGTAATTTTGTGACTTCTGTTGTATACATGTGGGATGTATGGTGAATTTATGATATGAAAATGATATTTTCATGTGAAAAGTATATTCATTGACTTATTGAACATGTTTTAGCACAATAGGGAAAACTCGGGTATCTAGGTGGGTGGATGTGTACTAGTATCCAAGTGAATCTGTGGGGTTTGGCCTCAGTTTCACTTATCATGATTGATGCTTAAATGCTGACTAAACAAATATTGTGATTATTAGGGACCACTAGGTTATTCCTACATTCCCTACTAGTGGCCCGTGCATGAGAACAGATATTTGTGATGGTTACTCTCACCGAGATAAGTGGTACCTGGAACCCACAGCTTGATAGTGCCTAGGGGTTATTTCCCATTTCATGTGATCACTATATATTTTGTGCTTACCAACAGTATATGGGATGAGTGTCTAGAAAATTCATTAGGTTCGGTATTTATTTTTAAAAGTGTTTATTCATTATATTATCCCACCTGAAAACAGTTTTTATTTAAAGTTTCATCTTTACAAAATGGTAAATCGCATTTCATGTTTTTGAAAACTTGCAAGTTTTAATATTTAAATATTTATAGCAAGGAATATATTAGTGGTGGTATCATATTTTTCTTTGTCTCACACCATACATAAAACCTTGGGTGTATGTAGACTTGGTTATTTTTTTTGTCGCTGGTTGGGTACAACTTTTATTTCCAGTTGTTCGGGTTTCTAGGAGGTCCTTGGTGGTAATGTCTTTTGGAGATGGCTTGAGGGAAGTGCCCCTTACCGTGAGGGTTCTTGGGATATTACCTTTTGGTTTTGAACCACTCTTATAGTCTTTTCGATTTGTTTTAAAATATGTAATTCATTTCTAATTTTTTGTTAAATATTATTTCGATTGAAAAATCCAGATTCATTTTATTGCATTATTTTATTGTTTTAAGTGTATAAACTCATGTAATTCATTCCAAATTTGTATTTTATGACACCCAGGAACATGTTCAAGCTTGTGGGGATCAGGAACACCCTTCAGGCCTTGTGGCAGGCCGGTTTGAGTGCCAGTTTTGAGAGCGACCAGATTCAGTTCGTGCCCAAATGGTATTAAAGGAGGTTTGGGTTAACTCTTTGGGTAAGGTTATTTGGGGAAGAGTTAGGATAGTCAGGAGTTTGGATTCATGGTATGTCGAAGTCAAGTTATTGGTAGTGTGTGTGATCACCACACCTCATGATGAGATTCAAGTTTCTAGGAGAAGTCGGGATTTATCTTAGTCCTTTGGTTTTCTTGGTTCGATGATGATCAAGGAAAATGAAAGGAGAGTTGGGTTAATGGTAATAGTGATATCATAAGGCTTGGAAGCCATGTCAAGCTAGTGATATTACCTATAACACTATATTTGATAGTGATGTGATTAGAATATGGCTGCCAACCATATGTCCAAGTCACCCACTTCAACTATTTTACCCTCGCATTGTTTCGTTCTTTAGTTCTGAAATCGGGGCACATTGGTTTTAAGAAACATAATGTTTTTGTGAAATGATTTTCAAATATAGAGGGATTGGTTTGATTTATGAAATGATGGAACTGAATTTTCCGAATTTTTTATAAATGTAAAATGGTGTGCTTACACCTCTTTTGAAAGAAATAACTATATTGAAGTTGGTTTTGAAAAGTGCTTCCAATAGATTTTTCAAAACAATCATTGTGTTTTTTAATGGGATGAGATGTTTTGAAATTGATGAGAATATCTTGAATGTGAGTTATTTTCTAAATGGTTGTGTCTTTTTGAAATGTTTTTTATGATGTGAATTGGGATTTTGATCATGTGGTAAGCAGTTTTGAGAAAAAGGATGTGTTGGTTGAGAGTTTTTGTTTCGAAAATTGGAATGATTTTTTTGGTTTTAACCATTGTTATTTAGATGAGAAACCAAATGAATGGGGTAATATGGGATGATGAATGATTGATGGTACGACTGGTTGAATTTTTGGAATGGATACGAGGAGGGTGCTCGGTGTGGCACATAAACATGCACATGTAAATCCCATGGGGTACCATTGGTGGATAGACTAACCGATGTACCGTTTATTCTCAAGAAATGTTTTTAATGATAAAAATGATGTCTTGATGAATTGTTTTGGATGTCTTATAATATGTGTTTTTGGAAAATGTTGATGTTGTTGGATTTTTTGAGTCCAAGAACCCCTCCTATTTGAACAGTGTTTTGGGTTTATGTTTGGTCTGTAAGCTTGGTAAAATGACCAATACGTAGTCTCCTTTGAGATATGTTTCGGGACACCTTTATAGTGGTTCTAGTCTTGTGTTTGGATCTGGTTTATAGATTGCATTGACCAGTGGACCATCTTGGTTGGGTCCTTGGTTTCTCTCATTAGATAAGGTATGCCTCGTTTAAGTGTAAATGCATAACTGAAGTGTAATGTAGATTGTTTCACCTTTGCAAAATCCTCTAGTTCATCAATATAAGAAATATTTTATCAATATTTGTGGATTGAGTATAAACCTATTAATTTAATTAATTTGTAGATCCTTTTGTAGTGGGAGAGTGCTCGTGGAAGGTTGAAAGAGACCTCAGTTTCTTAATTTTATAAATTCCTCGAAACTGGAAGTGGTCTAGGGTTGATAGTGTGGCTGAGGGTCTCGATGGTGTCTAAGAGGGCCTTTGGGTTCTTCACAGTTTCATTGAAGCATGAGATCATGTTAAACCAACAGTGTGGGAAATATGGTCACGATAAGATATTGTGGCCACTTTCTATAATTTTTCATTGTTTGGGTTGTTATATAGGGTCCATCTCCAAGCATTGTTTGTATCAGTCGAAATGGTCATTTTCAATGATGCCTTATGACGTCATGTGCTTGATTAACTGTAAAGGTCAAAGTTGGGCAATCATATGAGATACTCTATTATGTTGGGATAATGTCTCCCTTGGAAAACTCTAAAATATTCAATTTTAGAGGAATGTTAGTAATGGTGTTCTTTACTTCAATTATTTCTCAATCGAAAAAACAAGGTGTGATGTGTGTGAATCTACTAAGCATTTGTTTCTATGAATTATTGGCTTATGGTAATGAATGTTTGGAATGTGTTATCTCTTGGAAAACGTATCGGGGATTGAAGTGTAGTTGTTGGTTGCACCGAAAGTAAAATTCTCGATCATGGGGTTTCCAAAGCCTAACTGTGAGGCCAAATATGCTATAATCATTTGATCTCTAGCCATAGGTCTCAGAGAGAAGCTGGCTCATATTCATGGAAAATCAAAGGGTCATTTGAACCCTTTTACAATGACTTATCATCAATATGAAATATAGGAAGAGTTTAATCCTATGGTTTCATCAACATTATTTTGTTGTTCCTGTTAAGTAGAAATAGGTAGAGGGCCTTGTACCCATGTCATTGACCAATGTTATTCCCTCCCCCTTTGGTTTCTATTGAGTCTTTGGAGAAAGGTTTGAAGTTTTTCTAGACCGGTTTAGCCCATGGTTTGCACATGGTTAGTAGTGACCATGCCCCAAAAAAACCGTGTAGATAGAAGGATCACCACGGTTAGTGGATGGTTTCCCAAACCGTGCAGACTAAACATGTGGTCGTCCCAGCACATTAAATTTGGGGGTCTTTCTGTACAGGCCCCTGCTGGTCTGTTAAGATGGTTGGTTCTTATGGTGGGTAGACCCACTATGAGTCATATATAAGTTATTTTGTAAATTTATTATGCAAGTATACCCTTTTTACTAGGGATTCCTTTTAGGCCTCCCCCTATTAGTGTCATGATACTATCTGGGAAAAAAATATAGGTTGTCTCTTATGGTGGGGAGCCTATTTTTGTTCCCCTGTACCAGTAACTCAAACTTATCCATGGTCATGGCTACGAGGTAGCTAGTCTCATTCAGAGCTATCACAGTACTTACATATTCCTTTGGTAAATGTTGATATTGGAGAGTTCCCAATGGTTTAGTTATTGCACAGTAAGTGTATCCTTGTTTGATGTTGTTGTTCAGTTGGAAGAATTGCTTGAGTCGTGTTTAGATAGTGTTCAAGGAGTATTATTTTAGGATAAAATATGAATATCATTTATAATTTCAAGAACGTGGTGTATCTTTTGTCTGTGAGATTAATCCTTCAATAATTGATCACTGGAGGTGTTTTGGGAATTAGGGGTGAAACCTGGCAGGGGCGTACCTCTGGGTTTCTCAGTTGGGTTTGGATGTTTCTTTATACATGATGTGAATTTATTGGGAAACAAATTTCATAGTGTAGAGAATTGTAACATATATGAAATATTTTAAAGGTAAATTACATTTAATTTTCATTAATGCTTTGTTTTGGGGGTTTCCCATGCTTTTATAGCGGAATGGGTGAGTTTTCATGAATCGGGCCGAACCGTGAGCCCAATTCCAGATTTAAAAATAAATTTTGACTCCATTATAAATACTTAATTTTTCAACATTATTAATCCATTCCAATTCCTAATTTTCATTCCCTAACCTATTAACACCACCCTATTAATTTGGACCTTTTAGGAATCTATAATCATGGTGGATATTGGTTTTTATTTTAGGGATTAGGCCTTCCCGAAATCCCATTTTCTATATTAAAAATAAATATTATGTCATTAATATCTCCTTCAATATTTACCTTTTTGGTGATTCAAACTCTCACCCGAGCCAACATACCTAAGGCGCACCCCAATTCTCTCCTCCAACAATTTGGAGCTCAATAGAATCACGAAATTGGTCGAAACGTCTCTGGATTTCAGAAATCACATAGATTTAGAGAGGTAATTTGATCATTTTACAACTCCCTCTATTTTTACTATTTCCCCCCCATTCCGGTTTTTACATGATATCCTTATCCTTCTTCGAACCTCCCATGAATTTTTAGATGTTTTAATATTTAGATATCAGTGGATTTTGGGTCATTTTATTCAATATTGTTTTGAGAAAGTGTTTCCCTTTTCAATTTCTTCCATATCCTTATGGTTTCTTTCCTCATTCATTATCTTCAAAAATGTCTAGAAGATAGGGATAGAATCTATGGTAAATTTTTTTGACTTTTTGGTTAATTTTTGTGTTATGGGGATGGATTTATAATTCTTATGATGCAGCGGTGGTGCAATTTATTTTCACACTATGTTTTGAGGGATTTGACACATTCGGTAGGTGGTTCTTTGTTCACACAATCATTGATGAGTTAGCTTGATATATTTTCTAATTTTTTATATTCCTAATGTGTTGGGTGTGGTGTGAAAATATTTTATGATTGATTTGTTTAATTGTTTAATTTTATAGTTTCATTTTAACTTGAAATTGGGTGTTTTCATGTGTTACTTGTGGGGTATTATTTTGGTGTATTTTTTTAACATATGGAATTGGTTAACTAAATCTTGTTTGTCCTGAAAATTCTGTTTTGGTAATTTATTATTGTTATGTGGGCCTAAAAAGAGGGTTTTGAATAGGTTTTATTTGTGAAACATTGTTATTCTTCTTGGGAGAATTTTATAAAAATGAGTGTTTTCATTTGGATCTTTTGAAGTATAATTCAAGGTGATTTTATAAAACATGAAAGTGGTTTTATAAAAGTCTCTATGGATTCCAATTCTGTTTCAAATAGTAATTGCTTTGGTTTTTGGTCGTAAATGGGGCTCTTGAATTGGGTTTTGTGTGCAAGACATATTTACACCACTTGGGTTTTTTATGAAAATTGTAATTGTTTTAGTTGGATAAACAAAGTGGGAATAGGGTGAATATGTAGTCGTTGGTATGTTTTTTCATATATTATATTTTTTTGAAAGGTGAAGTTAAATTTTATGATTTAAAACATTTTTAGAATGTTTTGTAAATTTTTGAAATGTTTTATTAAATTGTGTAGTAGGAGAGAAACTTGTTTGTGAGCTGTTTTGTGTAAGTTTGATGATAAAATTATTTTGAAGGTAAAAATGATATTATGTAACTAATTATACGGCCGTTGTGATAGTTTTAATATATTGTAATGGTTTTATAAAAATTTTTAATGGATTTTGTGGAAGTTTTAAAGAAATGTGAAATGTGTTCTGGGCTATTTTGGTTTGAGTCGAATTTCAAAATCAATTAGAATGAAAAGTGAAATTTTGTTACTTTTGTTGTACACATGTGGGATGTTTGGTTTATTTATTATATGGAAATGATATTTTCATGTGAAATGTATATTAATTGAATTTTTGAACATGTTTGAGCACAAATAGAAATCCCAGGTATTTAGGTGGGTGGACGTGTACTAGTATGCTAGTGAATTCGTGGGGTTTGGCCTCAGTTTCACATAGAATGATTGACCCTTACAACTCAAAATAAACTATGATTATGATTATTGGGGACCACTAGGTTATGGTTATATTCCCTTCTAGTGGATTGTGCAGGAGAACATATATTTGTGACGGTTACTCTCATTGAGATACGAGATACCTGGGACACACGACTAGCCAGTGCCTAGGGGTTATATCCCATTGCTTGTGCTCACTAGATTTTTTTTCTTTCCATCGGTATATGGTATGAGTGGATATAAAATTTAGTAGATTTGGTATTTATTTTAAAAGTTTTTACTCTTTAAATTAGCCCAGCTAGAAACTGTTTTATTTTAATGTTGTATCTTTTAGAAATTGTAACTAGCATTTCATGGTTTTGAAAACCTGCATGCTTTTTCATCTTTAAATTTTTTTCATGTAGAATATATTAGTGGCTATATCCTATTTTACTTTGTCTCACACCCTACTTACTCCCTTGGGTGTATGTAGTCTTGGTTATTTTTGTTGTCGTAGGTTGGGTACAGTTTTTAGTTCTAGTTGTTCGAGTTTCTAAAAGGTCCTTGGTGGTAAAGTCTTGTGTAGATGGCATGAGGGCGGTGCCCATTGCCTTGAGGGTTATTGGGCTGTTACATTTTGGGTTTTTACATATGTTATATTCTTGTTTAGTTGGTTTAAAATTTGTATTTTAGTTCTGATTTTCTTGTAAGAGATTGTTTGGATTGAAAAATCTAGATTCGTTTTATTGGATTCTTTTGTTGTTTTAAGTTTATAAACTGAGGTAAATCATTCCCAATTTTTATTTTATGATACCCAAGAACTTATTCCAGCCCTTGGGGATTGGGAATGCCCTTCGGGCCTTGTTGCAGGCTTGGTCGAGTTCCAGTTTTTATGGAGACCAAATTCGTTTCATGACACATAGTATCGAGAAAAACTTTTGACACTTCTAGTATATAAAAATTGTACATCGAACTTCATTAAAACATTTCATCAAAAAATAAATCATCTCTATTAGAAAAAAGTTGAGATCCCACCCATTATTTTAAAAATACGATCTAAAAAGATATATTTTTTTTGTTGGATATATATATATATACTTTTCTTGGATGATACATCACATAAACACTATAGATAACCTAATTTCCCATAGTCTGGCCATGGGTGCTACCATAAAATTAGGTTTCACTTTTCCCATTCTCCCACACAAATATAATACCATATATTCATACCCTTTAATTTTTTTTGGACAATCCATCTACCACCTATGTTCTTAACATAGCTCTTCATGTTATATATTGGAAATGAAATAAGGAGGCCTCTTACTATAACCAATTCTCCATTTAGTCCAATCATCCCAGATATGTTTATCTTATCCATAGATTCCATATCTACAACCTCTAAGAAGGGGGGTATGAACATGAAAATTAATGTATACGAAAGTTATTATAAAAAACACATATCAATACACCACTCCATAATATATTAATTATTATGAATATCTAATCATTGATTTTCCTACTTGGTAATCCAAGTAAGATATTCCATTCGAGAATGATCTACCTACCCAATAATAATGAACAACATTTCCATTTAAACTCTTACTGTCATAGGACATAATTTTATATTAAATTCATTAAGGAAATAATTATTGGTGATATTTTTCATGCCATAAAGATTTCCTAATAGATTCCATCCACCTCCTTCAAAAACCATGAAGAACATATTTGAAAAAAACCTAAGAGTATTCGAGAGTATTTTGGAAGTGTTAAATCCTCTCAATCCACAAATCCATTATTCTAATTCATGTGAAAAATTATTAAGATGATATATTATTTGATTTTATTTAGTGAACATAAAAGAATTTTCCAACATCTATTCTAGTTAAAATATTGTTTCATGATCCAATATTGGGAATTTAAAACGATCATTTTATCCAAAATCGAGTTAACTGATGGATTCACCTATGGGGATTGCTTTGCAGGTTCCTCTCTACCAATAATAGATAGTATTATATAAGGAGAAATATAAGACAAAAAATAGAATGAAAAAATTTAAGAACTATATTTTATATATTTATTAATAACATAATCAACAAAAATAAAACAAATAAATGAAAATAGATCCTAGAAAACCATATAATATCCTTGATAAACCAGAATTTTTCATTAATGTGATATAACCCGGTTCACACCCACACTAACCATTGATTTTAGGATGTTATGTATACAGTATACAAATAACCCCTAATACAAGAGTGTGATAAAAAATCATGTTCATCGGATATTAAAAACATCATAACCCATTGGAAAACACTTTTTAACATTCCTACCTAAGACAACCCACAATGTTACCTAAATTTTCTTGGATCAAAGCTTGAAGAATGTTCTCAATCACCATTGGCTTGTCATGGTCAGTAACGAATCAAATAATGAACCATAGAGAATATTTCACCCTAAATAGGAATGTTATAATATTTTAAAAAATATATTATCACATATGATAAATAGTATACAACACATATAAAAAAACTAATAATAAAAGTGACATAAAAATAGATAACATTGTAAAGAAGAAACAACTAGAATACCATTATCATTGAACCTAATATAACACATTTTTCAATTCCCATATGACTATATATAACGACGATTTCATGTTTATAAAAAGAGACATGTATGTTAAGATCCATCATCTAAAATATAATAATCCCTTTAGCTGTATACTAAAAATCCAAGTCTAAAAATCCCATAGGAGGGAAGTTGGGTGTTATTTCTAATTCTATGCAGGATACCAAAAACAAAATATAATGTATTAATCCACATATTTCAATTACTTATTTCAAAAAATAAAAAAAAATATTTCAAAACAATAAATATTCCATATGAAATTATCATCTCTTTTAACTTTCAAAAATACCTAATATTATAATAAAAAATAAGTATGACATAGCATATATCCCAGATGAAAAATCATATTAATAGTCCATTACTTCATGAATTTATATGAATGTAATTTATTCAAATAACAATATAAAATAAAAATTCCTATAATGTACCAATAATGAAACAAAGGTAAATCCATGCCATGGGGGTGTAGCCAATTAAGACACATGATGTAACACATTCCAGCATATGTAATTCCTAATATCTAAGATTCATGGTCCTCGATTATAATGCTACCCACTATAAATCATGAAATCCAATGATCCTACATAGTGATATCCAACTCCACTAAGGATCGTTTATGTATAGTTATTCCCAAAACCCAATGAATCAAAATGTGCAATATACCATTATTATGTTCAATAAATCGATGAATGTTTTCCATAATTACTTCCCATGGAATGTAGAAAAAAAGTGTTAGAATAACAATCCATTTTCAATTAATATTTAACATTTATTCATATAATATAATAATAATATTATATTAAAAAAGATTTTGTAATGAAAAAACCTTTTGAATGAAAATTCATATACCTCAATGATCATATAACCAGTAATGGATATAAAAAATTTAATTATTAAAGACCAATATAGCATCACATGGTCATTAATATTTCAAGTGATATACCATATGATTGAGACACATCCAAAAATATATGGGGAAAAACATTTCCCTTTAGACCAATGATAGGAGGGGAAGAGACCAGATACTCAGGAAACTAGATTCAAAAAAAATCTCCATGTCTGTTGCAGATCACTTGATCTATTACCTAAGAATTAAAATTATGGGGGAATAAAATGTGGAAATAAATTATAAATTTTAAAACACTCTATATTAAGATTGTAAAAAATATTGGATTTCAAAAGGCATGAATATCAACCAATGAGAAGAGGGATAAAGCCCAAATAATCACCATAGAGCTGCAAGAACAATGAAAATAATATTAAGTTTTAAGAGGTCAAATTTTGGGTGATTATTAGTCTTGTTATACCTAAAATAACTTATATTATGTTACTTAATTCATTCCTAGTAGCAACCCTAGATTGCAATTGGATATCTACTAGACCACCAGTGATGACCCACATGTTGACCTGAGGGTACTAGAAGTGGTCTTGTACATATAGTTCTCAAAATGGAGGAATTTAAAACTTATAGACCCTAGGGTTATATATTATAATTTCTTGAGTCCCTTGATTCCCTATACCAAGACAGGACACACCATTTAAACACAATTTTTATCTTTAAGATCTATCATAAAGCTAATATCATTCAACAGAGTATTGTAAAAAATCCCTGAATAGACCGCCTTCATCTCAAATCCCCAAAATAAAATTCTAGTAGGTCATAAACATATAATACGGGATGATTAATACATATTTTAGACAATATTCAAATATCCTAAACATATTTTATCAAATTTACTACTCAACCAAATAAAATCTCATGTTATATTCTAAAATTATAAGTCACCTAATTTATACTATCATATTATTTGAATATAACATCCTAGATGTACAGGTCTACCTATATATCTTATACTACAATTATTTTCATTCATCCCTTAGTATACATATATAAAGTGTAAAGTACAATAACAGAACATCGAATTGTAGAGCTCTATTAATTCACATTTAGGTATTCTTGAAGTATCCTAAATAGATTCCATTTAAATATTTATAAAATCTGAGTGAATGATCATCGAACTCATCTTCTAATGATTCAATCCTACTATTGTTTCATATTTTCAAGAATTATTTTATAACATGGTCATATATGAATATTAATATAAATTATTATTAAAAAATATGTATTTATTAATGATATCATTCACTTGAAATTTAAAAATAATAGGATTATATAATGGAATGAAAATTTTATTATGGTAATTGGAACATAACTGAAAAACAATAGAATCTTCTAACTCCATATTCATCAGAATAATGGAATTCTAACAATTATGATTATCCTAAATATTTTATCTCATACACACACATTTGAGGAATATATACATATATTCATATTAAATGAATAACACACCATTAAATGTGTTTATGTTATTTATTTCACAAAAAAATAGCCATTCAATAATCTCATATATTTCACCTTAAAATCAATAAATCTAGAAACTCACATTTACATATAAAAAAAAGAAATTTTTTACTATGTATAAAAGGTCACATATGAAAAATTATAATGGAATATACATATTTTTTTATTAATCAGACATAGATCGCTAATTCCTTATATGAAACTGTTTATATGAGTTACTGAATCAGAATAATTTCTTAAATGACATATACTCCTCTCTAAATAACACGTATATAGTACATACATTAAACATTTGAAAAAAAGTTATTTCTTGATTCCTCATATCTCTTATAATACAATATATTCATAGAAAATAAATAAATCTTATAAAGTGTTAGGAATGACTCATTATATGATGATAAATTTATGTTTTTTAATATTTATAATATGAATGAACTATACACAGGTTCTAATACATATCCAAATTAATATATTTAAATAATTACATTTAATTATTAATCAAATAAAATCTAGGTAATTCTTAAAAAATTTATACCTTCTCAAAAAGTAATCCATTTTTTATAATAAGTTAGAAAATAATTGGTATATTATACACTCTAAAGAAATATTATCATGTATTAGTTGGCCCTTTATTCAAAAATTTATTTTTTATGATTTTAAAATATAGATATATAATATGTTTACAAGGTATCATCATCCATCATCTATCCTAATGTAATACAAATCATGTACCCTATTTTACAGCCTTACAATCTGATATTAGGGATTTTATTTTAGATAAAAACTAGTTATCTAATCAAATCACTTATAATATTCCCATTAAAGCCATCCAATAAAGGTCATATATAGAAGAACAACTTCTATAAATTTTCATTTGTTATTATATGAATGAGGAATACTTTCACATATTTTATAATATGATTTAGATATTCCATACATTTATAATAGAGTCGACATCATCCATCAGGTGGATGCTCAATCTGTTACCCATGATGGTTTCCTTTTAAAAATTACATTAAAAATAACAGAATCCAAAAATATATGGGAGAAAAATTCAAAATAATCTGAATGGAATATCATAAAAGATTTTGGGGAACTGAATTTACTAGATTAATAAGAACAATTCATTGCCTCAAAAAGTGGTATATAATATTAATGTACAATTAGTTGGTGTATTCTGTATTTATAGTTGTTATATAACAAAATTTATATATGAGAAAAATGATTTTCTGAAAAAATAGTTTATTTGACTAAATGAAGAGATTGGTGGAAAATATATATAGAAAATAGATTTTTCTTAAGGATTTAAATCAGAAATAAGGTATATACTTCACAAAAAGACTCTCACATGTATTTATACTTGAAACCATTAAGATGGTTATATACATATTAGATTATGGTTATTATAAATTCAGTAGATGGATTTAATATATTATAGTTTCTTGTGTAAATAGATTTACATGAATAAAACTAATGTTTTTTTGGGGGAAGATAATAGAATTTATAACTATTTACTAAAGTGAATCCTTTATGTATTGAAGTACTGTACTTGGAAATAAACTGAAATGTTTGATAGTTTCAGGGAGGAAAATGATTAAATGAAGTAAAAACATTCCACTTTTTTCTGTGAGGAATTAGATGATCAATGTTATATAATCATTATTATATACACGTGTGAAATATTATTTTATATAATATATATATAATGATATAAAAGTTAAACATTATTTTTTTGAGGGTTTGAGATAATATATTCAAGATAGAAAAAAATATAATGAGAATAATATTTGAGATTAATTTAATGGATAGAATATTAGTTCTATAATAGATGGATTACACTCAAAATATTTAAAATATATTGGGTATTTTTAGATGAATGTATGTCTAAAATCTAATGGTCGAACAATTTAAGTTGTCCAAGGAAAAGGTATTAGAAATAAAAGATGATGTTTGCAATAAGACAAATGATATATTTTAATAATTTGTATGTTTTTTATAAATATAATTGTTTAATATTTATATTAAACTATCATATTAGTTAGTTATTTCAAGTATAATTTTTGAAAGTGACACTAAGGGGATATGGAATGGATCATCAAGTACATAATGGGATCAGATGATATAAAAACAAACATTTTGGAATATAAACCAGTTTTTGGGGTATTATGTATGTATAAATATCTGAATATATAGATAAAAAATATAATAAAATTTTTTTACCTATAGAGAGACAAAAATATTTTGGATATCCTAGATAAAACTGATTTTCGTTTTTCCTACCCAGGAAGAAGAATATGTGTCAGTAACAAAAAATGGAAAGGAATTTATCAGAATAATTATCATTCAAATGGAACATTGATGATTCAATCTGAGGGAGTTTTATAATATTATAGTTTGATTTTGATTCAAATATCATTAAATTAGGTTTATCTTGATGAAAAAAAGAAAAATTTACAGAAAATTAAATTTCATCTAGAATTTAATATCTGAGAAGGTACTAGAGTTGTGGGAGTTAACCAAAAGAAAAAAAATAGTTCAGATATGTTAAAAAAGTGTATAGTATAACAACTGTATTATGAAATAAAATACCTTTTTAAGAATATGGTGTATAAAATATAATGAAATTCTATGATGTAAATGTAAGGATACTCAACATTTTTTTTATTGTTAATGACTATCCATTGTTTCATTGAAATATTTTCATTAATGGAATTCATAGGATCGTATATCCAAATTCAATTTTATATTATATTTATTTAAACGGAGTGAAATAAGAATATAAATAAAAAATTGGATGTACTAAAAGAAGAAATAGGTATATACTATGATTGATGATATTTTTAGTAATTACTAGATTTTTATTGTTGTGTGTAGATAGTGGTTGAGTGAATATTTTAAAAAGGATGGTATTATTTGTAAAGACCCCAACTCCAAAATACAAAATATTGATTTTTATTTTTTACATTGGAATATGACTTAGGATATCACATACCAAAAGGGTGAACAATTATTTATTATTTTCATAGTATTAAAATAAATTAATCTCACATTAAAAATGAAAATATAATATACAACATAGTTAAAGTAACTAATTTTCATCCATGAACTCATTCAAATATTCTTTCTTCATATAAAGAGGATGTCAAAATATATGTTGTGAGATCAAATAAAAAATAATGGTTTTGTAAGGGGGAATATATTTTTATTAAATAATTAATAATCAATATTGAATGGTAGAGAGATAAACACACCTGAAATTTAATTAATAACATGAACACAATGAATAATATTGAAGGAATATATTGAGGCTCCATAATAAAATATAAGTCATCACATAATATTAAGCATTATCCATGGATATAATAAATACTTAAATAATAAGATTAATATTATTAAAGTCTATCATAATTATGGAATAATATTGTGAGACATCATAAAATTACAGTTAAAGCATCATTCAAACACATCATGAAAAAATGGGCACCACATTAAAAAAATTCAAATGTAGTTTTTCTCAAGAGACATACCAATGTATCATGGGGTTATAGTGGGAAAATTCCATATCTTACTATGTTTTAAACACTCATCACTTGAATGAAGATAATAATCATTCAATACATAATAAACATTAACATTCGTATTTAAATTTGTTTTTTCATATTCAAGATGATCATAAACTATATAGATAATGTATAAGGAGGATATCATTACACTATATTACAAGTAGAGTATATGTGTATTGTTTTTTTTTTTATAGAAATACAATAAAATGATAAATAAATACATTATTAAAAAATATCATTATAATTTTGACATCAATATTTTAAAACTAAAAATTTATATAACATTAAAAATAATCATTTTCGTTGAAAATAACCATATAATAATATAGAGGAAGATTCAAAATATTTATCAGCCATTATGGTGAAAAATTCTATCCATTACATATAAGTTAATATATAAAATTTATTCTACACTATTATAAATAATTTAAATAGTTACATTAGTGGGAAAACAAAAGAAAGATTCCATTTAACCTATATTTAAAAATAATATTGGTAAAAATTTCATTAAAATAAAATTTATAATAGTAAATATATTTTTAAATACATTTTATGGAATATGTGGATATAGAAGAAACTCATTCATTACTAAGTAAGAAAAAAAATACATTTTCATAAAAAAATATGTTGATGTCATGAGTTCTTAATGATTTGAAAAAGAAATGAAAAAAATATTCTCTTTGGAAATTACTCTTTTATAAAAAATATATTTGGATTCAAGGAAAAATATAAAATAATTCCCCCAAGGGATACCTAATCATAACAACCCCAACTAATGATGAGAATGTAGAATAAAATTTACTACTTTGGTATCTTTCTAATCATGACCCCCATGAAAAAATAATAATAATGAAACATTATTTATGATTAATTATAAATAATTAATGATATTATATGTAAATGTTACACTATATACACCATATATAATAAATTTTGTGTATAAAAATAACATATTCCTCAATAAATTATTATTGATATGAAATACCTCACCTCATGTATGACTCATCAAATACATTATTTTTATTATTAAATAATAATCTTATGTTAATTATCGATATTCAAAAAATGTATTTTAATATATATTATTACATTTGTTTAATTCATTTCAATATTTTACATACTTAATAGATTAATTAATTTAACATCATGCACAATGTGATATTTGGTTCATATGTCCAAAATAAATTCAGTAGGTTCACAATGTTAAAAAAAAAATTACACCATCTAAATAATATTAATATAGAAATAATTTTCTTTATATATATATATATATATTATACTTTTAATCTCTTAAATAAAATATTTATAGTAAAAATGAACTGTATTGAAATCATTTTGATGAAAAGTTTTACAAATGCTCGAGTAACATTTACATTTTTAAATAGTCATGAATGAAATAATATAAGTAATATTTTATTACTAAGGTATGATTTTTATGTCACAAATACCATATTTTTAATTAAAATAAACTTAAATTTATTATCCATGTGTTGTGGTGATAGAAAACGAATCACATCTCATTATGGAGGCGATAGTCCACAGGTACACAAGAAAGATGATATCCTTTTCAAATAAATAGAATGGAATGATATTATATGATATATTATATTTTTAAAATTATTAAAAATTCATTAATATAATATTCTAAAAATGTAATCCACGATTATAACTTTCCATGAGAGGAGGTGATGGAAAACAAATCACATTTGTTCGTGAAGAGGTAGCCACTATACATGTGAACGAGAGTTTTGTTTCTCATTCGATGATAGTTGAGATGATTAGAGGTTATTTATTTAGAATAATAAAATTCTAGTCTTTGTAATATTGGGAATTTTTCTAATCATATCATGGTTAGATAATATTAGATGTTTTTAGATTAAAAAAAATAAAA
Organism: Viscum album; assembly: GCA_963277665.1. Classification (NCBI taxonomy): domain Eukaryota; kingdom Viridiplantae; phylum Streptophyta; class Magnoliopsida; order Santalales; family Viscaceae; genus Viscum; species Viscum album. The sequence continues at coordinate 1,890,582,610 of OY728152.1, forward strand.
CTATATTAATTACTAAAAAACATCTTCAGAAAAATTCCATTTTTACCAATTAATCTTAAAAATATTGGGATTATAACCAATATATTAATTCTAAAATCTCTAATAGAGGTTATTATGGTACTTGGGAATGTATTTACTAAACCAAATGGATATTGGGGAATGAATCAGTGAGGCGGTTCCCATTTGTAACAGTGTTGAAGGAAAATTTTAAAGATTTCATGAAGTATAAAATTAATATAAACTACATCTCAAATCAAAATGGCTCCAAATATGAATAATTTAAATATAATATGTGTATTATTAGATATTATATCACAAAATAAAATTTTAACATGTTTTGATTTTATTTTCACACTAGTCATTTAGTTTTAACCAACTATTGACCATTTTGACCATCACCACAATATTAAACTTTTCAAGACATTTAGGGTCATAAATGTAACCATAAAAGGACTAAAGATCAATAAATGGAACTTTATTTATTTTATTAACAATATGTTATTCAATTGAACAAATTTAAAAAATTTATTAATTTTGAATCATTTAATAAAATTCTATTTGATATAAAAAAATATGTACTTTCTATATTTATTCATTTAAATTAAATTTAAATACATTAAAATAGACGAAATTAAAGTATAATAAATTAATTCATAATAAAAATTTCATATATATCATAATAATTTTTCTTAAATGTTATTTATTCATATTATATAATTTTAATATTTTTAGAATCATTTATATTATTTTCTATTAATTTAATAAATAATGTGATGGTGTTGTGTAAGAATTTGATATAATTATTTACCCAAAATAAATTATCAATAAATTACCACGATAATATAAATTATTTACCATTATTATAAATATTTATAACATAACATTTTGTCTATTTATCATCATCTCAAATTTTTAAAGATACTAAAATAACGATAATGATTTTTTTTCTTTTTATTAAATAAAATAATAAAATGTTCCAAATCACAACTAAATGAAAGAAATATCACATATTCAAATATGTAATGAGTATTAATGAAGCAATTTCATTAATTAAATTGATTAAATTTTAAATTCATTTTATAGTCCTTATCATATAATTTTTAACACTAATTACTTGATATACCCTTAATGTGGTGAAATTTATATAATATGGTTACTAATCATAATAAATAAATGTAATGGATCCATATTGAAAACATAGACACCCCAATTCAAAATATGGAATCAATTTTTCAATATTTTATTTCATTACATTTTAGTTATTTATATAAAAAAATAATTCTCGGAAAAAATACAAAAATTGTTTATTTTATTTATACGAATATTTTAATAACATATTAAATCATAAAATTGTTTAGAATAAAAAAATTAAATTCTTAAAAATATATATAAAATGAATTTTTTGAATCATTTTAAAATAAAATATATCTTTTTAAAATAACATTGATATAAAAATTTGAAAAACAGTATTGTATTTTTATAATAAAATATATATAATTTTTATAAATAAATAAACAATTATTATCATAAAAATAAAAAAATGCCAATTTTGAAGAAAACCTATAATCTTGAAGCATAAAATAACATTACAGAAAATTTAGTAAATATTTTAGAAGATTTAATTATTTAATTTTTATTAAATAGTTCCAAAAAATATATTTCATAATTTAGTTAATACTATTCAGACCTACAAATTCACTAGCTAGTCTAAAATAGTCATATTGGAATAATAATAATTTATTAGGCTTAGTGTTGTGTGTCATATATTTGATGAAAATTGTTTTCATTTAAATTCCCATTTTCTTACACTCACCCCACTAAATAAATTGTATCCTTGTGACATGAACATTTTCTTGGTACTATATATAGTTTCACATTTGAAAATTCATCTATGTAAAATCCTCATTATTAAAAGGGTTTATAAAACAATTCTTTTTAAATGAGGGAAAGAAGAAGGAATTTATCATCTAGAAAAACAAAAAACTAGAATTCAAAATTGAGGAATAGTTGGAAGTGAAAATATGTACATGGAACAAAAGTGTAATGTTCAAATAATGATGGATAATGATAACAATCATTTATCCCAAGAAATCGATTATACATGTGAAATTCAATGACCAAAAAACCATAAAAAATAGGTTTGAAAAAGAACATTTATTTATCAAAAATGGATGTAATCGGATAAAAATTCTTTATCATGATTATTTTAATGGAGTTAAGGAATTAATTTACCATCTATACTAGGAATATAGGAAAATATGTATCCTTTTTTCAATTAATAAATTACCACTATAATGTCTTATTTTTCTCTAAAAAATGAGTATTCCAGGTAAATTTTATACAATTATTTAACTGGGGTAAACTATTAAAAAATCTAATAATTAATAAAAGTATATCAATATATTCCTCCACATTATATACATTAAACAAAACTGAAATTTATTAAAATATATTAATATATTACAAAAAATTTATAATACATCATATGATGAAATAATAAATTTGAAAACAATATTTATAAAATAAAATAATAGGTTTAACTTAGGTTATTTCACAAATAAATAACCCCAAATAACAAATAAAATTACTAAAATAACCATTAAAGGATTTATATCCCCAAATTTTATCTCATACCCTTCATATTATACTTCAAAAAATGAAATATCATCTTCTTATATAATCAATTTTTAATCTTATGGTTATATATAAATTAACCAAACAAAACATATTCCAAAATATCACTAATAACCTCAAAATCCGAATTATTATAACACTTCAACTCAAACAATAGGATTCATAAATAAAAATTTATTATTATAAATCATGTAAATTAAAAAAACTAATAATTTTTAGGACATCATATAAGACATTGATAGGTATTTCACCCTTATATATATTCGTTTATTTGATAATATCCAATGAATTTTCTAGTTACAACATGTTTCTATGATACTATTTGATGGATTTTTCAAAATATATAACATTCCCAAGAATATAATGATCATCCTCAAAAATAAAATTATTAATAAAATAATTTATTTAACATCTCTTATTTTCTATAAATTTTATTTGAAAACAGTATTATATATTTTCAAACTATAACCCAAAAATTAATCAATGTTAAAAATAACATACAGTGTAATTTTTAGAATAGTTTTTTAAAAAAATATGAAAAATAAGTAATAATTATCCCTCAATTAGCTTTTGACTAAAACATATACTAAAAAAGGGTTTTATTCTCTTTAATTTCCCAATGATATACTTAATATTTTCCAACCCACATCAAATTAAATATAAAATGTGTCATTTATGTATTTAATATTATGATAATTTATAGAATTATCATCAGAAAAATCATATTGTTTATCATAATATAAAACCCATATTATGGGTTATTATTCATTAAATCATTTTTTCCTAAAATATGACCTTATCACTAAATAAATATTGAATTTTATCATTATCATTAATTTAATATTCTTTAATCCTTCATGAAAAACTAATGTTGAACAATCATTATATTTTTTGAAGAATCTTATAAATAGAATATGATTTCATATAATAATTGTAAAATATAATTATGAGATACCAATACATAAAAACATCATTCCTTATAATTCAATTATTTTAATATAATTAGTATTTCATTGGCCTAGGTGTAACCCTTTGATTAATGAATTTACATAGACAATAAAAATATTCCCCCCACATAAGAAATTGAACTAAAAATGTTATAGTAGGTTGAAATTTATTACATTCAATTATTATATTCAATATTACTAAACAATTCAATGATTTATTCTCTTTTTTTACACACATAATTCATTTTTTTCTTCCTTTAAAATATTATCATATTGTATCATTCCATATTTCATTCATGAAGGAAACCTTTCCTCCACTGCTCCATGTTATCCATTATCTATGATGTATTTAAACTCTATCCTTATCCACTATGGTGAGTCCATTAGTTAGTCATTGTGATCATTGTTAGTCGTATATCATGATAGTTGATAGGGAAAAATAAAAATATGTTTCACTATTGAAATTAACCAACATAATTTCACATGATCACCAAAATTTCTTTCACATAAATTTTTAACAAAATCCATTCTAGTTCCATTAATTGAATAAAACAAAAATATAAAATATTAAAAACTATAGTTATAGTTGGACATGATGAATTATCATTAATTGGGTGTATAAAATGATTAAAAGTTTTATTTACTCTATGAAACCTTAATTTTATCTTAGTTTATCCTTGTTAATTATTTACTAATATTATTTATAATGTCTAATTATTAAAAAAAATTTAATCCAAATATATCAATCGAGATTTTAAAACTATGTGAATAGTAATGGAAAACCAACTGACCACCATAATAACAACCATGATATGCTTGAATAAATTTTTTGGCTTGTTACCTATAAATGATATGTTTCAAAACAACATACTCCTGTAGAATATAGACATGGGTTTATTTCTTGTAAAACCACATAACCATTACCATAAAATACTTATAGGATTTTATCCAACAAATAATAGTATAATCAAATTCATCAATAATGGTTTGTTCTATAAACTATACTTTCATAAAACTGGGTCCCAGGGTTTCTACTAATATTTTTTCGATACAAAAGGTAATGAACACAACAACCGCACCCTAGAGACAATGGTAACATTATTACATCAGCATAAGATAAATTAGATGAAAAAATGACAATATATATTAGTGGTCTTGGTAAAATATCTGCATTCATAAATCACACAATACATTTGTAAATATAAAATACAACATAGTTAATGTAAATTTTATTTATATCTTGAATCATTCAATTACTTTTTCATCATACAATGGTGACGGGAAAAAAAATAATTGGTTTAATAAAATGATTTGATAGGGATACAAACATCTTATTCTATCAATAGTGAATAAGGAATTGTATATATCGAATTGTGGATAACTAAAAACCTGTTACATTTAATTAATAACATGAAAAAAAGAATAATATAGAAGGAATAAATAGTTATAAAATAATTCCATATAACCAAATCAATTATTATGAGTATTATCCATATATATCATAAAAACTTCAATAATGTCATGTAAAATTATAACTAATCTCATAATTATATAATGCATAATGTTAGACAACTTAAAATTATCATCAAGGACTCCTATCAAGTTATCATATATAAATGGATTTAGACTCATCCAAATACCCAATGTAGTTTGTCTGAGGAGAAATATGTATACATTGACAGGTAATAGAAGACCCAACCCATCACTTACTATATCCATGGAATTTATCATATTAAATTTAACAATAACAATTTAATACATAATATATTTAAATATTCATATTAAAAAATGTAGAAAAATGTTCATATTCCCCCAATAAAACTCATCATTAACCATCCAAATAAATATGAAATATGAAATCACTACCACATATTCAGAGTGGGGTATAAGAGGGTGGTTTTTTAATAAATATAAATGCCAAAACAAATATAATTAAAATCACTCTTGGGGAATATAAAATATCCATTTTAAAATTCAATTTAAAAAAAATATATTTCTACACTGTTATGAAAAACATTTCATTCAAGAATAAATTTATAAAATGTAGAGGTTTATTCAAATTATATAGGGACCATGATGGAACAAAATTTAGTTCATGTTGACTAATTTAAAAGAAAAAAATCGGTTAATACTTTTTTTTAATGTCAAAATGTATATCAATTGGAAAATAAAGGGAACATTTCTTATAAACCATTTTTTAAATGTAAAAAATCGGAATTTATATCAATAATATATAATTGGATAATATAAAAAATATTTTTTAAAAAAATTTTAAATAATTTTTTGATATTTAATAAAATTATTCATGACTAAGTAAAAAAACAATGTTGTTATTCCTTGAAAAATTAATTTTTGAAAAACAACTACTTAATGTGATGAAAAATAAATGAAAAATAGTAACTTCTAGGAAAATACATAGGAGAATAAAATATTTTTTGTTTAAGAAAAAATGACTAAATAAATTCCCTCGTGTAGAATTAGTATTAAATAATCCCGAATAATGATGAGATTCTGAAATAAATCATAACCACTTCTATACAATTTTAATCATAATCCCCATAAAATAAATTAAAACAAAGATATCAGTAAAAACAATAATATATGAAGGATTCATGATCAAAAATTATATGTGATAGTATATAAAATATATATATATATATATATATTAAATTATGTATGTAAAAATAAAATATGTCTGAACAACTGATAATATAGATGAGATTTATTACCTTAGGTACCACTGAACACGTTAATTTTTTAGTTTCATTAATAATGGAAGTATGTCAATTCTTTAATTTCTAATGATCTATTATATGCCATAATTTTCTTACATGGTTGTTATTATGTAATAGACATATAATCATTTCATTATAAGAAAATGCATTTTGACAGTTAAGGATTAGTGTCTTTGGAAACAGAGACACATAAAAAATTGGTTCTTTAGTGAATGAAATTATCTCCCACTAAATTATTCATAAATACAAGTCTTCTTAGGAATAGGATACATAAAAAATTCATATCCAAAGGAATGTAAAAGAAATAAATGTTTATTTAAAATTATTAGTAAGTTTTATCAAGGTAGATATCTACCTAACACAATCATAAGGGTGTAATAACATGAGAATAAAATTTTAGAACCATAGAAATTTTATCATAGATCGTAATAATGTTTCATAGCATAAATCATGAATTTTCCTAAGATATTCATCATAATTGTATAAATTAACATAAACCATTAGAGTATAACATTGGATGAAGAAATAGATTTTGTATTTACACTAATAATAGGAAACCATTTCCATTGAAGGCAAATTTTATTTTTAGGGGAATTAATGTGGAATCAATTCCCTCCCCAAACCTTAATAGTATTCAAGGATCACTACCAAGACTATTATAGGGACAAAATACCTTAGTTAATTGGGTTTAATAACTATTATAATCATATTTATCACCTGATATATCAATACAGACCTAATATATTGGAGGGATAAATAGTTACAAACCATATTGTATTATAATATAACCACCCATATGTGGTAATAACACAACCACCATCCTTTTTAAAAATGTAACACTATCTGTGAATATAATATAATCCTCATCTTTGGTTATAACATAATCATTGTCATTAATTTATAAAATAACCACACTTTCAAAAAAACCATATATATCTTTGTTAATAGAACATAAAACATCCATCATATTATCACATCATAACACAAGTAAATGAAATGTGGTATGTAAATATACCAACAATTTCTCATAGTATTGCACTTTAAAATATATAGGTTTCATAGAAATTTCATCAATTAATCACATCATAAACAATAAAAATAATTGGTTTTGATTACATAGACTATCAATATAAATAATTAAGATGTTATCCTAAGACTAGATCCTAAGGATTTAATATTTAATTTGAAAGGATAAAAGATTATATTGAAAATTACATGGGAATACTTTGTTGAATTTCCTTCACCAAGATGATGGTAGAGACAAAAAACTTCCTGAACCATACTTATTCATGATTAAGGAGATATAATGTCCTCAGAGTGCTGCATTCAATAGGCCTTGGAGTGGCAACTAGCACTATGGGTATGGAATATCATGTAATATAGATGGAATTACCCTTTTTATAGAACAAGACTGGGAGATGAGATGGAAAATCCCATACAACCCCAAAGAATAAAATTAAAGGTAATAACAAAAACCCATCATCATAACCATGTTCGAAATAATGTCATTCAATGTAGAAGAAAAATATTAAAGTATAAAAAGAAAAGAAAAATAGAAACAAAACTATCTCGATGTTCAAGATACTATTGTTTGGAATGGTCCCCATTATCCTCTTGGATACCTGAAAGTAGTTTAATATATTTAGGGTGAGTATATGAGTATACATAGTATGAAATACCAAAAGCACTCATTCACAGGTGGGGAGTCATTCTAATTCCTCATGAGAAAGTAAAGGTAACCAAAACACCTAATAAAAATGACTACACACCCTGTCTCACCAAGGCATGCTACCCAAATAATTAAAACCAAGTAAATGTATAGAAAAATAACATCGATATTTCAATACCCCAAACCACTTTTCCACTAGTTTGTTAGAACATCCTAAGCGCCAGACCACCACTACCTCTGCCAAATCCAAATGAAGTTCGGCTACCTCCCCCAACAACAACCATATGGACAATCCCAACTATATGTTCATCCCGCCTACATACACCTATGCCACCACCACCACACATTACTATCCTCGTAGACACCTGGTCTAGAACAACCACCAGCACGCTTGAAGACACCAAGGCTAGAATGACCAATGCCATGCCTGAAGACACATGGTCGTCATCCCAATGAACGATGGGAAAACAACATTCTCGTACACACATCTGTTATTCACCAAAACACAACCTTATGCGAAAATAAGATAGGGGTCCAACAAACCATCTGATATGATACCACTCAAGGAAAAACCACACAAATTTGTTCAATGGCTGGAAAAAAACCTTGACATCCAGGAACACCTACACATGGCTACCACCCCAAATAGCCATATGAACCCCAATGATCTCATTTTCTAGACACATTGATCATGAATTTCAATCATCCATGTCATGATACTATTCTCTTTATTGGAACTAACACACTTGCATGGGTTTAATCACTTCTGCACTGATACATATCGATTGGGAATTAGGATCACTCTTTCCCACACATCAGATCCTTTAATAATCATTCACAATGTAAAGGAAAAAAAATCATTTCATAACCAAACATTATCTGCATTACATCACTCCAAGTCACAAAAAACAAGAACACCAAGGATGTCTCAGAACATCATATCAAAATAGATATGGGTTCTAGGTGTGCATCTGAGCATTTCACTTCAATGTACAGTCCATAAGGACATCATGCCTCCATAACACATTAACCAAAGGTAAGGTAATTCCACAAAAAACCTAATAATTTTTATCTTCGATCCTTAATGGTCGTTCCATGAATATAGAATCATCCCCAATATCCAACTCTCCCCAATCAATGACATGAGAGTCATCATGTAGATATCAATGAAGCATGGAGATGTGGAAAATTTCATGGATCCATTCCAACAGAGGTGGTAATAAAAGATGGTATGACACCTCACCGAATCATCCCATCACTTTGAAAGGCCTGATGAACATGGGAGAGGGCTTGCTCCCCTTATCAAACATTAGCTACCCATACTGAGGGGAAACCATCAACAACACATGGTCTCCAACCATGATCTCTATCGGACTAATCATACGATCAACATATGAATCCTACCAGTCCTAGGATACCTTCATCCTTTGATGCACAAGCTGATCATTCTTTTTGGTGCTCTGCACTACCTCTGGGCCATGAAAAACAACCTCCCCAACCTCGGTTGAGAAAAATGGAAAAAAACATGGAAACCCGTACAAGTCTTCAAACACTGCCATGAAAATATTAGAGTGATATATATAATTTAACGAAAACTCTAATAAGGTAAAATGTCATACCCATGTTCCCTCAATATCCAAAACACATTCTCATAGCTTACCCTCCAACTTATAGAGGTTCTTCTCTTTCTTCCCATCTGTATGGTGGTGGAATGTGGTGCTAAGATTTAGGTGGGTTATAAAATCATGCAGCAATCCCCTACAGCCCCATGAAGTAAATTGTGATTCCCAATATGAAACTATGGACCCCATAACTCTAGGAGACTTTGCCACCTCGTCCATGTATCTATGTGGTAATGCATCCACCACACTTGACTCATTGATCTCCTTTTATATATATGATTTCGTTAGCCAGTCTACCACTACCTAGATAACATTGCAACATCCTTGAACACAAGGTAATCCTATGAATAAATCCCTCGATATGTCATCCAACTTCCACTTAGGGACATATAAAGGATCTAAAAAACCACTCGGGACATGGTGTTCAACATTCTCCTACTAACACACTTGGTATCTGGCCACAATATCCACCACTAAATATTTCACCGTAGGCAACAAAAATTTTCCCTATGTTCTCAGTACCTCTTGGAAAATCTTAGGTATACCACTCGGTGTGAGTTATAGAACACATGGAGAACTCCGTCATTCACCATCTATGGGACAAAAAACTATTGTCGGAAAAACATTTGATTCTGAACATCCTTCGTCCACCCTTCTAATGCATTACCCTAGTCAACCTGATCATGCATCACTTCACTATTTGAGTCTCCTCACCAAGACTCCTCTAATTTCAACAACAAATATTATTAAAATATAATCTGAAATAAACATCCACTACCACTATCCACCCTTTCATTCAAGTGTAAGGCAGCCAACTCCTATGTCACCATCCATGCAAGCATATATTCTTGAACAACCCCCCTCTGTGAATACCTACTCAAGGCATCATCCAAAATGTTCTCCTTACCAACAGTGTAAGAGATGTTAATTTTTTATTCTTGAATAAACTCCACTAACCATTGTTTTTTCATGTTCATGTCCAGCTGGGTAAATATATTCCTCATAATCTTCTTATCTGTGGAGACCACAAAGTTATCCCCAATGAGGTAATACTGCCCAACATAAATGCAAACACTACTACTTCAATAATTATTTCATGGGTGTCATAGTTACGCTCATGAGGACATAACATCCTAGACCCATATGAGGTCACTCCTCACTACTGCATCAACACACACCCCATGACATGACAAGAAGAATCATAATAAACCTAATACAACACCCTTTCATCTGTTAACTTGACAACTGACCAATCATACCACTAGATAGCTAAAAGATTTTAACCACTACTCAAACCATACATAGGAATGGTCCTTTCTAGAAAATGTGTCAACAGAGATGCAACTCAAAATAAGTTAAGTAAAAACCACTAGAAAAGCCTTACAGACCCAATAAACTACAAATATCCATCACATTATTTGGGGATTCACAAGAATCAATAGCTTCATCATATGACTGATCTTCTACTACACCTTGCTGAGTCACCACATGTCCATTAAAGTGCTCTACTAGTTTAGATAACTTTCACATTGACAACATATGATAGATCCTATGTTGTCAAAGGATCTCTAAGACCATCCTATGGTTCTCTACATTCTATCCTCGGATCATGAGTTGATCATGATGTCAATGATGAGAACAATGAAGAACTGGTCCAAAAACTCTCAGAAAATAGTGTTCAGGAGCCCCATGAACACTGTTGGTGAATTCATAACACTGAGCGACATGTCTACGAACACGAAGTGCCCATACCTGCACCTGAAAGCAGTCATCAGGATATCATTTCCTGTCAACCTTAACTAGTTATACCCCAACCACAGATCGATCTTATATAACCAACCTGCTCCACATAGCTGGTAAAATAGATCATATATCCTTTGGAGAGGGTAACTTTTTTTTACCATTACCCAATTCGGTCATCCTTACTCTATACACATGCATGAGACCACCATATTCTTTCTTCATGTACATGACTAGAAAACCCCATGGAAATAAGTTGGTTCAGACAAAACCCTTCTTCATCTTATTGTCAATCTAAACTTGTAACTCATGGAGCTCAGAAGGTATCATCCGATAAAGATCCATTGAAATCAGACAAGCAGAAGGTTTAAATCTATCTTGAAGACAATGTATTGTCGAGGGGGTAGAGTCACAACCTCCCAGGAAAAAATTTACAGGAACTCTCTTACAACTCCCAAAACATCCATCATCTTAGCATCCACTAATTATATTGATATCTCGGCCATCATTGAATGAAGAGGCTCCACATGTAGGCTCCCTACATGAAAACTCTATTCATTAACAAAATCCATATACACAGCAACCTTATCGAAGGACATGACTCTTCTACCGAATAAGTCAATAACAATGTTCCTAGAAAATAGTTGATCAATGGCTAGGATGACATCGTATGGCTATATTTACCACATAATAAAATAACAATTAGAATGATGTAGCCCCATCATCAGTCTGTATCCTAAAAAACTACAAACAGGCTGGTCTGACCCATAATTGGGGTACTCAACATAGGGTAATGGAGATTCTCTCTATGTGTAGGCACAATTCATGGGATAGAACATGTGTAACAATAGAGTGAGACACTCCTAAATGTAATAATCCATGTGAAAGAGTACTAAACAAGATGATCATTCCTCGAATGACCTCCTAACTTGCTAGAACTGCTACCTCAGTTTCTTGAAACTGCCCACTAAAAGATCCTAAGCTCTTATGCTATCAGCTACCTTCTCAACCACACCACATTCAAGATACCTGAGGATTTTCTAGATGTGTTCCACCTCCGGCACTGTCCGCTCTCAGTAGAGTAGGAAATCACAGTCCCTACGGTTGTTGAAATGTTTTGACCGACAACTAGTGATGTTTAGGTGGGCACTGAACCTACCAACCACACTATACTGAGGTCAAACATGGCACCAACATTAGATGTTCCTCAAGCATCCATAGGTAAATAACCTCGATCTTGGGCCCATGGTGAAACAAGGAGGACATGGATATCAAAACTGGAACAGTTGGTGCCTTCTCTCACCATTCGAAACCTGGAAGGACCTAATGCCTGAGGCCTAGTTGTAATATTCATCCCCTTTAATGAGATCAAATAGTTCTCCTCTCTCTTTACACATCCCAAAATTTTCATCAAATTTACTACCCCATCCTACTTCTAACCCTCCACGTACATCTATAGTGTGAAGGGAGTAACATCATACTGAAGAGAAGGTTGGAGTGTCTCCTCTAAGCATAATTCTCACGACTCTTAATCTAGTAATCATTCTGGAGAATAATTAAGGAGATAATTAAACATGATCCCTAACTCACTTTATAACTTACTAACATGTTATAGGGATATCAGCTCTTTACTATTTTCATCCTTCATCATAGAAGAATTGAATTCCACCTAGAACTCCTTATTGAAGTCAGTCCATAAAACCATAGTCTCTATCCTCTCTCTGAGGTAGTGTTTCCACCACCAACGCACTTCTCCCATCAACCAAATGACATCCTATTAAACCTAGTACTCTTTTAGAGGATGGATCAATGTATAAGTGATCACAAGATTCTCATGATATCCCTAAATCTCCAAGTTGGAAACACTACCCTCACACTTCATGAGGGTCTGTCACTGTAAAGAATGTTCAATATTCTTCCACTTTTCCTCATATTCATCTCATTCAATCCTCCTCTAAACAACCGGATCAGACATCCGGAACTCAATTGTCGGCACTACCCATGGACCTCATCTGGGTTCCATAGTTATAAGGTAAACAAGGAATTCATATGCCCGAGTAGTGTAAAACAGTACATTTAATGTTTTCTTAAACATTTTCTTTATTTTAAAATCAAAAAACACCCAATAAACACAAGAAAACAATTAATTATGATTCATGTACCATTCTAAGGATCTCTACCCTGCAATTAGTGTAGCCTCACCTGGTCATTTGGTTGGTCCAGATTTCTTGCATCAGATCATAGGGGGCCCTAAAATCACATATCACATCCAGTCATCCCTGTCCTATTTTACACACCATGATTTCCTAACTCGGTTTCCCTACTATACAATGAAATCCTCACTATTCCTAACCAAATAACTCCATCTTATATCTCAACCATCTCATTTGATACCATTTTATCTCGTCCCACCTTAACTAAGATGAGGGAAGTGACAAAAAACTACAAAACCACACCTTCTTCATGTTTATGGAGTGATAATGACCCCTAAGTCCCATCTTCAATAAGCCAAAGAGTGGGGACTAACACCGAGTCTATGATACCTCTCATAATATGGAAGGAATTACCCTTTTATAGAACATGATATGGAGATATGATGGAAAATACCAAAAAAACCAATGATTGAATGCAAAAGTAAATCCAAAATCCCAATCTAATAAGAATGTTCGAAATAATTTGATACAAACTACAATATAACACTAAAAAGAATTACCAAAATAAATGAAAATCATCTATACCCATTGTCCCGGTGTTTGAGATATTAAGGTTTATCATGGTCCCCAATGTCCGTGAGGAAACCTAAAAGAAATTTAATATACATATGGTGAGTATACAAGTATACTCAGTAGGGAAAACCAAAATCTCTCATGCATGAGTGGGGATGCATTCTAATTACAAGTGAGAATGTAAATGTAACCAAAACACCAAACAAGAACAACTACCCACCTAGCCTCACCAAGAAATTCTCCCCAAATAACACTAAATAGGTAAAATAAAATAAAAATCACATCGATATTTGTGTACCCAACCCCACATTCACACTAGCTATTTGGAACATCATATACGTATTGCCTCCCTAACATACCCCACTATAGTCCCACTTATCACCCCAATTAAAACCATAAGGGCCATCCCAACCATAGGTTCATCCCGCCCACAGACATCTGGGCCACCAAAACCACACATAACCACACCTGTAGACACTTTGGCCACAACAACCACCACCCCATCCAAAGAAACAGAAGTTGTAATTACCACTGCCATGCCCATAAAAACCACGGCCTCATCCTGAAGACCCATGGTAAAACAACCAACCTGCATACACCTAGGACAACCACCACAACACCACCCCCAGAAGAGTCATAATCAATAATAATCCATCGGTTGTCATATATTTCCTGAAGAATAGTACGCTGCTAGGGAGAGGGAGCATAAATGAGCTAATAAACATCCACTCATAGTTTGGAAAACATCATCCCTCCATGAAATGGGGGTGTTCGACATGACGTTATCATCATGGGTGGGGTGAATATAATAAATAGAAGAAATAAATCATATAAATATATGTAATCAACCACCCATCCCAACCCAGGTGTTCTAAAAAAAACCCTCACATACATCACCACTCTCAATACTATCTATACAGGCATAAATATGCAACAACCACAACTAGAAAACAACCCATTTCTAAAAAAATCCCCCACTGAAATTATTCTCGTTATCATGTTAATGTGATTTCTTTTAATACATTCGTCCACTACTGGGATATTAATAGGAATAACCACATTCCAAAATAATAACTGAATGAAAAATGGATAAGCATGATTTTAACCTTTCACACCTAGTTCTCATGTAATGTCACAACAAAAAAGGGATCCATGAGATCTCTTAATGTACTGTAACCAAACCATTCCCCAGCATATTATCTCCACATGGCCTCTAATTCACAATCCAATAATTGGGAAACCAAAGGTCTCATCCAAATTCATGTCACCACACAAAGAGTCAGACGAAGAAACCTCAACTATCACTAGAAGGAAGAATAATGTTTCCAAAATTATCCAACACCATTCATTTTATGTATGAATAGACCAAAAATAGCCACAATATTCATTTTAAATAAGCCCATATAATTACCAACATAAAAATAAAGGTAACACACCAATATTAATATCATCCTTCCCATCCCATTATTCATTAATAATTTCTGTTCATTATCTTTTTTAAAGTTGGTTTTATCAATGTCCCAAATGATTATCATCATACCTACCCCACATGATGCACAATAAAATAGAGTTTAAGGAAAAGTTATTAAATGGGTGATCAAG
Organism: Viscum album; assembly: GCA_963277665.1. Classification (NCBI taxonomy): domain Eukaryota; kingdom Viridiplantae; phylum Streptophyta; class Magnoliopsida; order Santalales; family Viscaceae; genus Viscum; species Viscum album. Next base: position 1,890,598,285 of record OY728152.1, read on the forward strand.
GATCTAAATTTCCTCTTCGCAGAAAGAACTATGGTCGTACGAGCTGATTGAAAAACACCATGAAGTGTGAGTGGGAAGGGCTCTAGTACGGGTGCACGACTTGTCTCCTAAGGAAGGATTTCAATATCATCCTGAGGGAAAAAAGTGAAAGAGGAAAAATATCATTGTGATAGAGGCCTGATCTCTGATTTAAAAGATATGATGTTTCAATATGCATGAAAAATTGGTCATCGAATGATCACACGGGTTGGAGGATTCCCATGTTTCATTTATTAAACTGTTGTTGATAGTTAGAAATTTGAAGTCATGAATGGTGGTCTTTTAAACGGATTTCAACATCATAAAACGTTGATTTTAATATGTTTTATAGTCAAAGGAGGAGTTATGAGTGGGAAACTGGAATAAAACATGATACTCCATAGTGGACAATCAGTGAGACCGATCGATGGATCTGATCAGTGAGCCTGATCTGTGGATCTGATTAGTGTAGCGGATAAGTGAAACTAATTGGTGGAGCAGATCAGCGGAGCCGATGAGTGGAGTCGATCGGTGGAATGGATTGGTGAAGCATATCAATGGAGTAGATCAGTGAGACTGATCTGTGGAGCTCCACTGATCCACTTAACAGATCAGATCTACCAACAACCTTCACCAATCGACTCCAACAATCAGATCCAACGATCTTATCCATTGATCAGATCCACTAATCCACTTCATTAATTAGTCTCACTGATCATCTCCAACAATCTGCTTCACCGATCATCCCCACCGATCCACCTGACTGATCTATTTCACCAATCAGTTAAACCAATCAGGACCACCAATCTGTGTCACCGATCAGCTCCATCGATCAACCTCACTAATCGGATCCACTGATCAGCTCCACTGATCTATCTAACTAATAGGTTCAACCAGTAGGCCACTATGGAGTATCTGATTTCATTATAGTTTCCCACCTGTAACACCTCCTTTGACAGTAAAATCTATTAAAATCCACATTTCTATCATTTTAAGATGTTTCAAAACCCACCATTCATGCATTCAAATTCCTAACTATAAGGAGTAGTTTAATAAATGAAACTTTTGATTCCACCCACCCGTGTGGTCAATCCAAGAACTATGTTTCATATCCTTTATAATCGAATATCGTTAAACTCTTGGATCATGCCTTTATCACCCACATATCCTTCCTATATCACTTTTATTCCCACTCTATGCACTTGAAGTCCTTCCATGGGAAACGAGTCATGACCCTTTGCTGGAGTCATTCCCTCTTAGCCTTCGTAGAGTTTTTCTTACTTCTTGTGTGACCACAATTCTTAGCGCGAGGAGGAAATGTCTATCCTTGATCATCCATGGAAGGGTTTTTCATTTTTATCTCATTTACTATACATCATGTGGGGTGGTATTGATGATGATACATTAGGATTTAGATGAAACCAATATTAAAAAATAAAATAAAATAATCTTTTTAAAGAATCAAAGGTCGAGAATGATGATTTTGACATTGTTGTGTTATGTTTGTTTTTATGTTGTGAAAGGTATGGTATTATGTCCACTAAAATTCATTTCCACTGGTTTGTCTTTCATGAAAACTAATGAAGCTCTATTTTCTAGTTGATATCGTTTATAAATGGCTATTACATGGAAAGTAGTTAATAACATAATCTTGGTTGATTAATTGGTTCCCGATAGACTAGATCCCCTTTGTGATAATATCGATTATCCAAATGTAAATTAGGTGCTTAATTAATGGTGTTGGCTACTTTTTTAATCTTCCTACATTATTATGGTGATATGTATGGTTTCTATGTTTGGTTATTTTTGGGGTGATGTGAATGAGGTTGGGACCTATGGTTGTCCATTCATTAATTTTTTAATCATTGGTCATGTGGATATGGTATGTTCGTGCTTGGTTTGGTTCAATTACTTCGAGGGATCTCATGTATCCCTTTTGTTGTTGTGACTTTACACGAGAACCGGTGGTGAATGCATAAAATCATGCTTGGTAGTTTTTCATCAATCGTTTTTTTCTCATGTGGTTAGGCTAGTTAGCAGTCTATTAGTTGAGGAATGTTCTTAATGGAATCAATTAAACTTGAAAATGATAACATGTACAATGGGGGAATTTTTTCATAAATGGGTTGTGTTCTAGATAAGGTTGCATCAAATTTTGTGCATGTATGGATAACAATAAGAGTGGTGGGGTACGAGATAGTTGTTTGTTTCATAACCCTTAGTTTGGGATAGATTTTTGTTTACCTATATGTATAATATTTAGTTCTTGTGTTTCATATACACACCCATCCGATGATGAACAGTTCTTGTAAAACACCCCCTTTTCACGGGGGAGGGTGTTTTCCAAACATTTTTATGAGTGGATGTTTATTATCTCATTTTTCTCCCTCTCCTATGTATCCCAAGATTTATTGGGAAATCTATGATGGCCTAAGGATTATTATGTCCCATGAATCATTGGCTAGGGTGGTATTGTGGTGGTTAGCTTAGGTGTTTGGAAGAATGTTGTTTTCCCATGTTTCATCAGGATGAGTCCCATGTGTCTTCAGGCATGGAAGTTATCATTATAGCCTAGGTGTCATTGGGCATTTTAGTGGTTATTATGGCCTAGGTTTTTGCGGTCGTGGTTATGTGTTGTTTTTGTGGCGCATGTGTTTATGGGTGGGATGAACGTACAGTTAGGATGACCCATATAGTTGTTGTTGGGGGGTGTCAGTTTGATTTCATGGGGAGAAATGATGCATAAGATGTTCTAAATAACCTGTAGTAAATCTATGTGGGGCTCCCAAAAATTTATGTTAATTTCTATTATATAAATTGGTTAGCGTTTTTTGGTGAGTGTGTCGTGGTGAGGTCGGGAGGGTATTTTTCATTGTTTGGTGTTTTGGTAACATTAACATTCTCTTGGGGAATTACAATGCCTCCATAATAGTCCATTAGATCTATTGTTTTTTCATAATGTGTATACCTATATATACTCCCTATGTTTATGAAATTGCTTTCAGATTTCCATGAGGACTTTGGGGCCTATTCTAGACCATACTAGATAAGGCGTCGGGAAAGTTGATGTTGCTACAATTTTTTTTTCATTTTTTACATCATTTTATTGTTTTATTGTACTCTATATCACATTATTTCAAACATGATATTGATAATGAGTTTTTTTTGGAATTACATTAACTTTCAGTCTTTAGGTTTGTTTGGGATTTTCCATCTTATCTCATGAACTTGTTCTATAAAAAGGTTAATTCTTTCCATATTACACGAGATTCCAAACCCTTGGTGATATTCACCACTCCAGGGCCTACTGATGGCACGAATTGAGGGTCATTATATCTCATTCAACATAGAGAAGGATAAGTCTAGCTTTTGTAGTAAATTCCATTATCATGGGGAATGTGTATCATGACAAAGAGAACATTGAATATTTCAGGAGGGAAATATAAATTCCATTTTCAACCCATATCCATGAAAAATTACAATTTCAAACAAAATAAATAATTATATTTCATTGAAAATAACCTTAGAAACATGTAAGTGAAACATTAAATCGTAGAACTATCATGATGGTGGAAAATAACATTCAATCCATACATGTTAATAAAATATTCATTGACATTTTTAGTAAAATGTAAAAAATATATAATTTTGAACAGGATAAAAAGATTAATTTTAACCCATTTTGAAGAAATTAAATAATTGTAAAAAAATTAATTAACTATCATTCTAGAATAAAAAAACACTTTCCCTCTATTTTTTAGACACAATTAATATCTAAGAGAATGTATTTTCTAGTGAACAGAGAGATATAGCCGTTTTTCCTTAAAAATATCAGAGTCTTGTTAATTATTATAGAGTGGAAAAATTAAATGAAAAAATGTATTATATAGAAATAACCATAGGATAATATATTTTTTAATTTACTTCATATATATATATCATATGATTTTGTCATCTAAAGCATAATCATAAACAATCCCTAATAAAAATAAAATTAAAACATAAAACCATTATCACACTGATTGTTTTGAAACATAAGCCCCATGAAAGAAGAATATAGATTAAATCTGTAAATATGATGATAATAAATAAATTCATTTTATAATAATTTAATGGTGTAGTATATAAACCTCATATAAGAAAATATTATTATAACATAAAATATGTCCCAAAGAAGGAAATTTGGAAAGAAAAAACTGTACCTCAATTATCAACATGTAACACATGTTATTGAAACTAATTTACAACAAATATTAATTTATTATAATTAAACTATAACACTATTAACATAGAAATAATTCCCTAAAATTTTAATTTATACACTTTTACCGTAATTTTGTTAATTTTTTGTTGTTAAAATCAATATTACAGTTGATAACTACATCATTTATCACATTTTTTATGGTTATTTATATTTGGTAATATCTTTTATTTATTATTACATCATCACAATAACATCAATGATTATAAAAATATGAAAATATTAATTATATTCATATTATGAAAAAACCATTAGATCTAGATATAGAGAAATGAATGACGCTATTCATGGGGATGGTAAACAGGATGTCTGTAGGAATAAAGTTTAAACATTATCAACAGATGTAATGAAAGAATGGTAAATATTAAATAACATTTCAATATTAATTTTTATGTTTTATATATTATATATATTCATTAAATATATATCTATTACTATTTATTTAAAAAAATTGAATACTATGTCCCATAACACTGTGGAGGATATAGTCCACATGAACTAAAAAAAGTGACGTTATCATTTTATAATAGTTGTGAAGGAAAGATGGTACGTGTGTTATTATAATTCCATTAGTATATTTATTTCATAAATAAAATATGTATAAATATAATATATCATTATATTAATCAATGAGAAGATGTTATCGATGAAAAACTATGTTAGTTCATGAGGTGGTAGTCTGTCGTAAAAAAGATCAATAGTTTCATTTCCCATTTAATTGAAGATGATGTGTATATTAGATGATATATTAACATTAAAAAAATATTTTTATATTTTTTATACTAATTTAATTTTAATTAAATTTTAACAACATAAATAAAGGTTCTAAGAGGATGTGTAAGAATTAATTTGTCTAGTGATGACAATTAGATTCAACTAGAAATACATCATTCATCAATTTTATTAATCCTACAAGGGTGTAAGATTATGGTTTTTTAAAAGGTATATAATGTCATGTTTTGTATTGAAGCCTTTTCTTTTGGGACTTTAAAAGGTTTCATGGATGTGTGAGAGGAGTTGGGCTGTTCTAAGGGATCCGAGGATGGAAGAAGGGAAGTCTGGGCAAAGCAGACCAAGGCACATGACCTATGTATGGTCTGCCAAATCGTGCGGCCTACCCAGACTAATCCGTGTGACCCTCCCTCCTCTAGAAATAAGTGAGCACAAGGTTTGCGCACGGTGTGCCAAACCGTGCAGCTAAATCGTGCGACTCTCCCTCCTCAAGGCAGTGGCGTGCACACGGTTTGTGCACATTTTTCCAAACCGTGCAGCTAAACCGTGCGGCCACTTAAAGTTGGAAAATTAAAAAATTTACCACTCTGGGATTTATAACCCCAACTTGGGATTTTCCTCCCATCTCCCACACTTCACCTTAGGCACGAACCAAAGATCCCAATGATTCCAAGAGATCAAACACCTTCGATTCTAAGGCGTTTTAGACGTCGTTTGTTGCAGATCTAAGCTCCGGGTAAGCCTAATCTTCTCTTCCCCTATCTTCTTCAGATTAGGTCTTGTGGTTTCTCTCATCTCGTTCTGAAGCTCTAAAACCCTATCTTTTTTGTGAGTTTTAGGTTGAAGCTCCAAGGTTCGGTTGGATTGAAGTCTAAGGACTCGATTGAGGGTGGGATCAATCGCAGATTCGAGGTAGGTGCTCTACAAGTTATATCCCATGGTTATTTAGGGTTTATGTGCATGTTTACCTATGTTCTTGTTTCTCATTGTTATGTTGTGAATAACCTAGGCGTTTATGGTTTCAATGATGATTAGAATGCTAAATGGGAACCCTCACGATCACTGTGGGATGTGTTGGGATGGACTTGACCTAGTTGGGGCCATCCAAGGGATTTGTCGGCTTTTCCCCAGGCAAGGGATTGTTAATTAAACAGGTGAACTTGTTGTAATAAAATGTATACCCGATGATGAATACATTGGCATGATTGGTGGAACAAAGGAATGAAATTAGGTCATGCACCTAGACTTGGAAACTAACCTTAGGGTTATTAGAAATGGAATGAATGGTTGATTAATGGAAATGATGAATGAGTTAAATGGGTTAATGTGTAAATTGAATAGAGGCCATAATGGGATAGATTATGGGTCTAGTGTTGAATGCATAGTGATATAGGAATAAGACATGGGAATTGGGTGAATGGATAAATGATGTGAAATGGTAATGTGTTAATGGATTATGGAAAGATGTGGTTTCCCCTGTGTGTTGTTGTGAATGATGGTTTCCAGTCGGAAAAGTTTGCAAGATTGATGGTTACTTATATATAATCAGGAGCACATGACTTGGTAGTATGGGGAAAGACTTGAGGATATACACCCACAGGTCGAGCAAAGACTGATGCTCTGAGATCCACCATAAATGCATGGGTTAGGAATTGGGACTGAGGCTCCTTTCTCCTAACATTTACATTCACCTGAACTGAGGCTTTGAGGTGAGGATATGGTTGCTATGAGGGGGTTGGTCCAAGTGAGATAGGACAACGATGTGTTTGCCCTCTTGTATGTGATTTTTGGGTTTAGACCCATGTAAAATAATGTATGTGATTAACCTATGGAAATTTTAAGAAGTGGTAAGTGAAGATAATTAGTGTGAAAGGAATGGTATTGGAAGTGGTAATGGATTTGGCTCTGAATTGGTTAAATGCACCAAAAATAATTAATTATAATTTATCATTCATTTTCCTTTTTCATACACTACCTATTTATTCTGGATGTTTTGTAAACACCGTTGGTGGTGGCCTACTGAGTTGTAATCACACCCTGCTCGGGCCACCATTAGGTACTAGAGGAGACTTCAATTTTTAAGGTCAGGATAAGGGAAAAGGTCCTTGCTTGATAGTGAGTGGACATGGGTTGCACTTGGTGAAGGATCCAGACTTGGATTCGAGACCGTTTTGGAATGTTTGGCCATGTATTTATTTTTGGGCTTTTTATCACTCATGAACTTATAGTATGAACGACATATTTGTTGTTAGTTGTAATTGGTTGTTATACATGTTCCTTTTTGTTGGTCTTTATTTTCGTTATTTTTTTATTTTGGTGTGGCTTAGTCTGATAAAAAGGGGGTATAGTCTCCCCACATTACTACATAGACCCCCGCTGCTAGTCGGCAGCCTTTGGCGTATGGGGAGGCACGCTTAAGGTCATGTAACCACACAGACTCAGAGCACCGATTTAGTGGCTTCCAGGTTGGGCTGTTACAAAGTGGTATCAGAGGAGGTCATTCTTCTCCTTCTCTGAGGTTTTGTTATTTGGGATTGGTAGTGAATGGTTAAGAAGTGTCGATCCTTAGTAATGAGCTCATTCTTGGGAGTATCTAACCCAGGTACATGGGAATCCCAAGTCACCCTTGGTGGGAAAAGTTGTTCTTTGTTGTGTGTTGTTATAGTTGATGATATTTCACCGTTGGGTGATGCACATGAGGTTTGATGTGATTGTTTTACAATATTTGGTTCATGGCCTTAATGGCACGAGTATTTTTACTCATGAATCATTGTATGCACCTAGGGAGATAGGTGACATGCATTTTATTAGGCACATGCATGGGAGGGGTGTGTGAGGCAGGAAATAGGGTGCATTATGTATTCCATGAAACCATGAAATAATGGGAATATTGAAATTAAACAAGTGTGTAAATGATGTTTAATCAAACCTAAGGGTCTGATGTGAAGTGGAAAATGTCTTGAAAATGTTGTGTGAGTTGGTTGTAGTGCAGGATTGTTTACCCCATATTGAACATGGCCCGCGGTAGGGATGGTTGGGGTAGTGAATTTGAGGTTTTAAAGTTGTTAAAAATGTGTTGTTGTAGACAGTGAATAGTTTTGATGAAGTCATGAATGTTTTGTAGTGTGAATCCTAAATCTCGTGATTGGCATTGTAGAGAGATGCCACCACGACGTCGATTTCCAGTTGGGAAATGAGAGGATGTTGCTGAGAACACTCCTCCAGTAGAGGGGAAAGAAAATGTGGTGATCAATTAAGGTGGAGAAGAACAGTTTCGGGGGATCATGGATAACCCTATGCAAATGATGGATTGGGACCCAAGGCGTGGTGCACCGAGCATGTTTGAGCTGACCAGGGAGTTCCAGCAACATCACCCTCCGACCTTCACCAGAGAGGGTGGGCTAGAGGCAGCAGAGTTCTGGTTAGAGTTTATCCAGACGATACTATATCTTCTAGAGTCCCCTATTTAGAAGTGATTAAATCTATCCATTTACATGTTGTGAGGCCAGGCTAGGCGCTAGTGGGACATCCAGGCCCAAATCGAGCAGGCTGAGGGAATTTCGTGGATGGTTTTTCTTGAGAATTTCTACCCAGAGACATTGAGGTAGGAGTGGGCTATGGATTTTATGAGCCTGACTCAGGGATCATTATTGGTTACGGACTATGCTAGTCACTTCACTTATTTGAGACGCTTTGTCCTAGTATTAGCGGGGGATGGAGCAGTCGTGGAAAGACGCTTACACGATGGGTTGAGACATGAGATCGGGTCTCATGTAAATATCTTCCACTTGAAGATGTTTGAAGATTTGTTGTATTAGGCATTCATATCTAAATGGAACCTGAAGGTAGCTTCGGGTGGTAGGCTTGTCGTGCCAGCTGGGCAGACAAGTGAAGCATATTTCAAAGGTCGGAAGCACCGTTTGGAAGGTTTTCAGCATGGTGGTCAGAAGAGAGGGTCAGCCTCACAGAGTAGGAACCAGGTGTTCTACTATCAATACGGTAGACCAGGGCATGTGTGTGGTAAGTGTCCTCGACCTCTAGTTGAGTGATGTTCATGCAATAGGATGGGACATGTGCAGAAGTTTTTCTGGAAGCCTCAGCTAATGGGAGAGTATGATGGTGGAAGTCAGGTACCAGATGTGGGAAGGGGATCAGTTGCCCCGTATCAAGAAGGCAGTTGGATCTCCACGGGCCATACTAGTAGGGGCGGTGGACTTGGAACTCCCGAGAAAGATCTCTAATGCCAGCAGGGCAGTGTAGCGCAGGGTGTTCAGGCTAGAGCCCAGGGTAGAGGTGTAGGTCAGCTTCAGACAGTTTAGTTTGCGCCTAGTGATGGAGAGCCCAGACCATCGACTGTTCGAGGGTATGATCCTTGTAGCTTCTACATTTTCTTATGCATTGTTCGACACAGGTGCCACACACTCTTTTATCTCAGCTCAACCTGTGGTATTTCTAGGTTTACCGATGGAAAGGGTGTTTGGATTTATGTCAATTGACACTCTGTTGGGTTTGTGGGTTGAGAATATCAAGTAGTTCAAGAGATGTTCCTTGGATGTTGGTGGGTATCATTTTATGTGGATCTTGTTCGTTCTAGAGATGTCATGGTTTGAACTAATATTTGGAATGGATTGGTTGGTGTTGTATCGGGCACACATAGACTTTTATTTTTGTAGAGTATCGTTCAGGTCGCTTGAGGGTGACGCTTACGTTCACCATGGAGAATGGGATGTTCAAGCAGGGTGTGCATGGCCATTGTTTCAATAGATGAGTCGACTCATAGCCCAAGTGGCATGTCTCATGCTTGATGATGATGAAAGTGGGGAACAGAATGTTTTTCCACTGGTGTTGGAATGGTTTTCTGAAGTTTTTCCTGAGGATTTCTCGGGGTTGCCACCAGAGTGGGATGTTGAGTTCACGATCGAGTAGCTGTCAGGAGAAGATCCAGTTTATATTCCGCCATACTGATTAACACCAGCAGAAATCCAGGTACTGAAGGTTCAAATTTAGTATTTAGAGTGTAAGGGGTTTATCTGTCCCTGTACGTCTCCTTGGGGATCTCCTGTTCTTTTTGCAAAGAAGGTCGATCGGTCGTTGAGGCTGTGCATGGACTACCGAAAGTTGAATCAGATGATAGTGAGAAATCAGTACCCTCATCCTAGAATTAATGACTTGTTTTATGAGTTAGAGGTGCCTCATTGTTTTATAAGATTGATCTGAGTTCAGGTTATCACTACTTGAGAGTGAGGTCTTCTGACGTACCACGGACCGCTTTCTGAAGTCGGTACAGTTTGTTTGAGTTTGTGGTAATGCCTTTGGTCTTGACCAATGCACCGACAATGTTTATGGAATTGATGAACCGGATCTTTCATCCTAATCTAGATCAGTTTGTTGTTATCTTTCTTGATGATATCTTAGTGAACTCGACAACTCACGACAATCATGCCCAACATCATGACATCGGCTTGGGTATGCAAAGAGAGCATCGGTTGTACGCCAAGCTATCACAATGTCAATTCTGGATAGGTGAGGTATAATTTTTGGGTCACATCATCTCGAAGGCTGGTGTGTTAGTGGATCCAGAGAAATTTCAAGCAGTTGTGTCTTGGGAGAAACCCGAGAGTGTTTCTGATGTTCGTAGTTTTCTGGGTTTGGATGGGTATTATCGATGGTTCATCCAGGATTTCTCTCGCTTGGCCGCATCACGCTCGGGCTTGACCAAGATTGAAATCAGGTTTTAGTGGTCGGGTGATTTTGAGGATGCCTTAAAAGAGTTGAAGAAGCGGTTGATGACTGAACCTGTCTTGATCTTACTTTATCCAGGTAAGAAGTACATCATGTTTTGTGATGTGTCCGGAATCAGACATGGGGCTGTGTTGATGCATGATGAGAAGGTAGTGGATTATGGGTCAAGGAAGTTGAGACCCCATGAGTGGAACTATCCCACTCATGATCTTGAGTTGGCTGCAGTTGTGTATTCCTTGATGTGCTGGAGGCACTATTTGTTGGGAGAACAGTTTACAGTGTTTACTAACCATAAGAGTTTGAATTAAATCTTCTCACAAAGAAATGTGAATCTTCCACATCGAAGATGGGTTTAATATGTCCAGTATTTTTACTTTGATTTGGTGTACACACTGGGAAAGGGGAAGAGTGTTGCTAATGCTCTGAGTAGGAAGATTCAGAATCAGGAAGTTCCGGAATCCAACACCGAGTGGAGGGGGATGGCTTTGTTTGCATAGATTCACTAGTAGGTGCATGAGGAATGTGGTCAGGTCACTCTTGCTTCCTTAACGATGGATTCAATGCTTTTGGTTCGAGTTAAGGAAGGTCATATTGATGACCCTGAGTGTTTGGCCATGAAGGAAAAGCATAAAGGTGGGGAGATACCTTCTGGTTGGTCTGTCGATGTGGAAGGTGTTGTTCGCATTCGTGATCGTGTAGTTGTGGCCATGTGTGTGCAGGAATAGTTGATGTTTGAGATTCATGCATTGAAGTGGTAAGTGAATCATGGTTTGACCAATATGTAATGTGATATCTAAAGGTAGTTTTGGTGGCCTGGAATGAAGAAGGAAGTTTTGGGAATTGTGGCATGGTGTTGTACCTCTCAGCAGGTGATGGTCGAGCATCAACGCCCAGGTGGTTTGTTGCATCCATTTACCATTCCGGAATGGAAGTGAGATGATGTAAAAATGGATATTTTTTCATGGGTCTTCCAAGGACGCCATGGAAGAATCATGCAATCTAAGTGGTCGTGGATCAGTTAATGAAAGTGGATCATTTCTTACTGATTCAGGAGACCTTTACAGTCTAATAGTTGGGTGAGCTATATGTTTGGGAAATAGTTCGGTTTCATGGGGTACCACAGACCATAGTTTTGGACCGAGATCTGCGTTACATGTCGCATTTCTGGAAAGGGTTGCAGAAAGTGCTTGGTACACAGGTGTTTTTGAGTACAGGTTTCCACTCGTAGATGAAAAAACAATCGGGACGTACGATCCAAGTTTTTGAAACCATGTTGAGAGCTTGTGTCATGGACATTGGTGGTTCTTGGGAGAGGCACCTATCGTTAGTTGAGTTTTCCTACAAAAACAGTTTCCAGGCTTCTATTCTGATGGCACCGTTTGAGGAGCTTTATGGGAGACCATGTAGATCTTCATTGTGTTGGCTAGAGGCTGGTGAATCTGAGTTGTTGAGGCCAAGTCTCGTGGAGGATACTTCAGAGAGAGTTAAGTTGATCAGGAAGCTGATGGCTACGACTCAGTGTAGGTACAAGTCATATACAGATCGGAGGTGTAGACCTATTGAGTTTGGGGTGGGTGATAATGTATTCCACTATGTATTGCCAAGGTTGGGTCACTGTTGGATTTGGAAGCAGGGGGTATGTTTGTGCCCATGTATGTGGGACCTTTTGATATTGTGTAGAGGATCAGACTAGTGGCTTACCGATTGGCTCTTCCACATCAGTATGGGGGGATACATGATGCGATTCATGTGCAGCAGCTTTGACGGTATCACCTTGACCCATCTCATGTTTTTGATGTTGAGGATGTGGAGCTTGAGGTTGATGTATCCTTTGAGGAGCATCTGGTTCGTGTGGTGGACCATAGTGAAAGGGTGATGTGAGTCAAGGTTGTGCCATTAGTGCGAGTACTATGGAAGCATGGGAAGGTTAAGGATGAAACATGGGAGTAGGAATCAGATATGCGGGCTCATTGGCCCGAACACTTCTCTTCAGTGGTGCATTGAGGCATTGAAGCTTGACTCAAGGACGAGTCGTTATATGGTGGTGAGGTTTTAAAATCCCGGTTTTTGGAAAGGTATGTTATGTCGTGTTGTGGGTTCAACCCTTTATATTTGAGTCTTTAAAAGGTTTATTGGAAGTGTGAGAGTCCTTGTGGGTGTTCCAAGGGCTCAGGGCACGGATGAAGCGATGGATGGGAAAATCAGACCAAGGCGCATGGCCTGTGCACGGTCAGCCAAATCGAGCGGTCTGCCCCTACTAAGTAGTGAGACCCTCCCTCCTCTGGACAGAATCGAGCCCACGGTTTGTCCATAGTTTTCCATACCGTGTGGCTAAACCATGCGTCCACTTAAAGATGTAAAATTTACAAAATTCCCACTCCATGCTTTATAACCCCAACTCGGGATTTTCCTCCCATCTCCCACTCTTCAACTTAGGCACGAACCAAATCTCCTGAGGATTCCAAGAGATCAAATTCCTTTCATTCTATGTCATTTTGGTTGCCTGTGGATGTGGATCGAAGCTCCAGGTAAGTCTAATCCTCTCTACCCTTCACTTCTTCGGATTAGGGATTGTGGTTTCTCTCATCTCGTTCTGAAGCCCTAAAAACCTATCTTTTGGGTGAGTTTTAGGTTGAAGCTCCAAGGGTTTTTTGGATCGATGTCTAGGGACTAGATGTAGGTGACTTCAACCGTGTATTCGAGGTAGGTGGTTTACAAGTTATATTCCACATTTATTTAGGGTTTATGTGCATGTTTACATGTGTTCTTGTTTCTCTTGGTTATGTAGTGAAAAACCTCAGCATGTATGGTTTCAATGATGTTTAGAATGGTAAATTGGAACCCTAACGATCCATGTGGGATGTGTTGGGATGGACTTGACCTAGTTGGGGCCATCCATTGGATGTGATGGATTTTCCCCGAGCTAGGGATTTTTATTTAAATTGTGACCTTGTTGTAATAAAATGTCATGCCCTTGATGAATATCTTGGCATGATTGGTGGAACTTGGGAAATAAGTTAGGTGATACACCAAGACTTGGATACTAACCTTATGGTTATTGGAAATGGAATGAATGGTTGATTTAAGGAAATGATGAATGGGTTAAATGGGTTAATGTGTAAATTGAATGGAGACCATAATGCGATAGATTATGGGTTTTCTTTTGAATGCATAGTGAGATATGCATAACACATGGGAATTGGGTGAATGGTTAAATGATGTGAAATGGTAATATGTTAATAGGTTAAGGCATGATGTGGTTTCCTATGTGGGTTTTTGTGAATGGTGGTTTTCCATGGTCAATAGTTGGAAGGTTGATGGTTACTTATATATAAATATTTTCACATGGCTTGGTAGTTTGGGGTATGACTTGAGGATTTACGCCCACGGGTCGTGCGAATACTGTTTCTCCGAGCTCCATCCTAAATGCATGGGTTAGGAATGGGGACTAAGGGTCCTTTATCCTAATGGTTGCATCCACCCGGACTGAGGCTTTGAGGTGAGGATACGGTTTCTATGAGGGGGTTGGTCCTAGTGAGATAAGACAACGATGTGTTTACCCACTTGAACGTGATTTTTGGCCATAGACCCATGTAACATAATGTATGTGATTAACCCATGGAAATGTGATGAAGTGTTAAGTGATGATAATTGGTGTGAAATGAATGGTATTGGAAGTGGAAATGGATTTGGCTCTGAATTGGTTAAAGGAACCTTAAATAATTACTTGGCATTTATCATTCATTTTACTTTTGCATTCAGTACGTGTTTATACTGGATTTTTTGTAGACAACGTTGGTGGTGGCCTACTGTGTTGTACTCACACACTGCTTGGCCTGCCGTTGGGTACCTAAGTAGACTTCATGTTTTCATGTCAAGAGAAGGGTAAAGCTCCTTGCTAGATAGTGAGTGGACATGGGTAGCACTTGGTGGAGTATCTGGACATGGAGTTGGGACCATTTTGATGATTTTGGCCGTGTCTTTATTTTTGGGCTTCTGTTCACTCATGCATTTGTAGTATGACATGTCATATTTATTGTTAGTTGTAATTGGTTTTTATACATGTTCCTTATTGTTGGTATTTGTTTCTCAAATTTGGTTATTTTGTTGTGGCTTACTCTGATAAATATGGGGTATAGTCACCCCACTTGACTACATAGACACCCACTGCTAGTCGGCAGCCTTTGGCGTATGGGGAGGCACGCTTAAGGTCATGTAACCACCCGGATCAGAGCACCAGTTTAGTGGCTTCCAGTCCAGGGATGTTACAAAGGGTTTTTATAGTGGTGATACCAATAGATCTATAATCATTGAGAAGGATTATATAATGGTTATATAGAACACAATTTATTAATACATGTGAATAAGTGAGAGGAAGAGGTGGTATTTTATAAGTGATGTGGAGTTGTATTTTCTAAAATATCTATAACTATTAGCTAATAGAGAGTAAATATCAACAAAAATGACTCTAAAATTAAAAAAATGGATATAGGTTAGCTAAGGTTGATATAAACTTCAACTGGACACAAATAAGAAACTCTATAAACTTTTTATTCTGAAAATTTTGTGTTTACAAAATTTTACCATTTTTGTTTTCACTAAGGTAACTAGACTTTTGACCAAGGTAATTTATCATTTACGAATAAAAATAAAATGAACCTTATTAGATAACTTATACCAATTGTTTATAAATATTTCATCCAATTTTTTTAAAAAATAACCATTTGTTTGTGGGAAATTAATTTTAACACAATCTCATGTAATAAAAAACAATTTTCTTTCCATTCCCATGGTAATGATATATTTTATATTCAGGCATAAATATAATTATTATTCAATGAAAACTAGTCCATTAATAGACTATAGTTATAATTTTAAAACATATACCAACCAGTTTTTATATGATATTATTTTTTATTAATTTAAAACCTTTTAATAATATATTATTTACTATAAAATTATTTTTACACTCTTTATTTAATTTATCCTTAAAAACATTAATACAAAGTTTTAATTTGAATATATTATTTTAACACCCATATAATGTAATATATTTATAAATAATCATGTAATAAAATAGTTAATAAAATTTATATTACCTTTTATATTTTTTGTATCATTTATATTATTTGTCTATTTATTTAATTTTATCTATTTTGGAGTTTCATAAGAATTTTAGAAAACTATATTATTACATATGTAGAAACCCCAACCTGATTAACCAAGAGCTAGTATCTTATTTATTAAACTGGTATGAGATATAATGAATCGCATCCTGAAAGACCATATAGTATAATATTCTTGTTAAAAAATAGACAAACTATAATTATTAACAAAAATTACAAATTGAAAATAAAAAATGAGTTTTCATGTATAGAGTCATTATTCGTCATTAGTTATCCCTAAATATCAATAATAACATTTCTAGATATCCTATAGTGAACAAAACATAAAAAAAGGGGTGTGATATGATGCTCAGTAGTGGTAATGGAATAATGAAAGCTTTGAATAGATATGGGATGATCAATATAGAATGGAAAATTACTAAAACACATACCCATAAATCAAAACCTTCAAGATAATATGGAATTTATAAATAATGAACAAATAATACCAAAAAACAATCACAATATATAGAAACATAACCACATATATTCTAACTAATTGAATAATCACATTTTATATCAATGAGTGAATTCATAATCACAGATTTTGTAATGTCTAAAATCAAAAAAATACCATCAAGACATCATGAAAATACATCTATCTATTATGGCCTTCTATGAATACAACTTAAATAAATCAGTATGGCCTCATCCAAATTCCATGATATTTTCTATTATTAGACATACAAATGCATTAAAGGTCTATATAATTCTGTGCCCCACCCATCACCCAAATATTCTATTTCAATCCCAAATTTAATTTGTAAAATCATAATTAACATAAATAACATATTGAAAAAACTAACCTATACAATTTTAAAACATACCCCAATCAATAAAACTTAATAAGAAAAATATAGAATGTACACTGAATGGTAATGACATTGTACGACCTGTATCAATCTAATAATAAAACATCCTTATAAATAATAATTATGGTATAAATAAAATAATATCCTTAAGGGATAATAATTACAAAAATTAATTAAGTGTTTGATGTATAAAACTGACATAATAATGTCAATAAACATTGTTGTGAAAAATAACCTTTCCACTTGGAATGTATTTTTCAAATAAAAATTTCAAAAAAAATGGGAACTATATTAATTTCAAAATAATAATTATAATATTGAGTGGATATGATTACAAAAAATTATATTCATGAAGTACACATTGTAGAAAACATGTCTCTCCTATTTCAGGTAAATGCAGACTGGGACTTGTTTTGAAATTAAATAATGTTTCCATTTAAATAAATATTTAATTAGTAAAAGTTATTTAAAATATCATTAATCAATCGTCTAGAAATGGATATATATATATATATATATATATATTCACATTTAATTTAAAAAATCATTTTAATGGAAATATATTTTTTTTAAACAGAGAAATGATGTATTTTTTTGAAAAACTTTTTCTTTATCATATTTATGTTCTAAAGAGTATAAAAATCGATATATTACATGAAAAATGATATTGAACTACCATAATAGGTGAATATATATTTATTTTTATATGTAATTATCAATGAATTTCATTAAGGGAAACATAAACAAAAATAATCTTCAATTATGGTGATATTTTGATATAAACACTTTATAATTAGGTAACATTTAAATCATAGGTAACATGATATAAATAAAATCAAATGAAAAAATTAAATACAAAAAATATAGTTATATTATTTGTATAATATTTTAAAATTGATATTATATATACCCTAAAAATTATAATAATTTGTTGTTATTATTATATGGGTCTCATAGAAATAATATTTTGATGAGAAATCCTTACAACTTGTTCGACTTGTTGTGTATGTGTCTAAATCTCATATATAATAATTATAAGTCTATCAGAAAATCCTTACATAATAATAATTATATACATAATACCACATGTAATTTTCTTATAGAGTTTTATCACTCATTTATTAGTAATTCATTGTCCAAATCACTATTTCTGGTCATAATTTTATCATTTTTATGTATATTATAGTTCGATAATTCTAACACATTAAATATTATCATAGTTAAATAAACTACCGATTTTTTTTATATAAATACCATAAATAATCATTATATTTTTATTTTTATTAATATTTAAATTTTAGAGATATAAAATGAATTACACAGTTCATATAGATATTTGGTCATATGTACGCAAGAACAATATTTCCATTTTTCTCAGTGGATAGAATTAACGGAAAATAAATATTAATTAAACAATATATAATCATTAATATATAATCATTTCTTTATATATTAATGAAATTAATCCTTATTAATATCTTTGAAAAAATAAAATAAATTACCCTTCACATCGTTACATAGTGGCGGTAGTCCGTATATACGCAGGAGCGATGGAAAAAATTTTCCAATAGATTGGAAGGTAATAAGTTAAATATGATATTATATATTGACCATAATATTTATATTTTAAATATCACTTGTATTCCTTATATTTTAATCTTACTACCTTCCATGTATAGAATATTCGGAAAATAAATCACATTGTTTCACATGGAGGCAATTCCTCGTACCCGAGATAGAATATATCATCCCCATCAAAGAATAAAATGTATGAAGGTATATTTGAAATTATAAATTAATAAATATTATAATATCTCAATTATCATATAAATATTATAAATCCATCATTAAATCCATTCTTGAATGTTTGTGATGGAAAACGAACTACATCGGATCGCTAGGTGGTTGTCCACAAATAAGATGATAAAAAGTTTCATTTTAAATTTTATTGTAGTTAATATGGATATTTATTATAAAATTAAAATAATAAAATCTCATAATATATAAGATAACGATGTTGTAACATGGGCATAGTTGTAAAATATTTTAATGAGTTACCAGAAGATGATAAATGAAAATGAATAGTCAAAATCATCAACTCTTTTTCAGTAAACCAATTCACTTTTAACCAAAATCCATCCAAGATTATATTTTTATCTGATAAATCATATTTTTTTGAAATTAAATTTAAGGAATTTAAATTTGTAGTCCTTTTCTAAATTAATTTTCTTTTGGAGTGTGAAAGGTGGGGGAGAGTGGGTGGCCCTTTATTAGTTGGGGGGGAGGATAAACTTATTTTTTAATAAAATAAATTAAACTCACATTTTTATCCTAATAATAAACTATATGATTTGTAATTATTTAAAAATAGAGAATATTGAGTCATAATATATCCACAAATGGTTTTTGGATATGTTGGATAGTCATTTTAACCCTTATATTCTATGTTTAATTCCTAGGTAACCCCATTTTGACCTTGATTTCGATAGTTCTGTTTTACCCATCTTATTATGAAAAATATTAAAACCATAATATAAAATTTTTATATAATATTAAATATACTAATTAAAAATATAAAATCAATATTTCATAATTAAATATATAAAATTGGTAGAATTCATATCAAAATGACACCCAGTAACACAATGAGAAAACATGTTTCTTAATGGAAAATTATCCTTATAATTGATGGTTATAATATAAAAAATTAATATACAATTATATCCTCTAAAATAATATTAATTTAATATAACATAATTGACAAAAATTTACTTTAAATATAGTATTATATATTATTTAACTATTAAAATAATTTAAATGAGAAATAAAACTTTTAATAATTTTTTTATTCATTTATCATCCTAAAATAATAAATTTATGAAAATTCCTAACAGATCACACAATGAAAATTACGTTTTTAATATTTCAAAAAATAAGTTCATTTTGACAAATAAATTTTCTAAAAGTGTAATATGTTTATTTGTTCATAAGAGTGCAAGAAGCGATGAAACCATTTTCATTGAAGAATATTTTTTTGGATTTTTTTATAATTTCAAATGATTATTCTTTTATTTAATGTATATATATAGTTTATTTATACATTTGTAAACCATATAAATTCCATATGTTATTTATTATTATTCATACCTGTCTTCTTAATGTCTTGATTATAATGGTCATGTATATATAATAATTTTTTATACAGTATCACAATTCATTTTAACATGATATTGAAAGAATCACAAGATATAATAGAGAATAAATTTTTTAGTAATAAACATATGGTAATGTCTTATGGTATTACATTATCTTATAATATTTTTTATTCATGTCACATTTCCAATCAACACATGATGTGGTTATATTAAAAAATTAGTTTGTTACAATATAACCAATTAATTAAGAAAAGTCTCTCAATTTAATCACGATATTAGTAATAAAGTAATAGGAAATTAAAAATACAAATGTTTTAAACCCACATCATATAATGCATTAATATAAAGTCCTCTCGATACGATAGAATATTAATTGTGAAGGTCATAAAAAATAACACAATAATAGATTGAAATGTATTGGATCATTAATGTTAAATGAGAAAATCAACATGAAAGGGAATAATGACACTTGAGATTTAACAGAGAGTGATAGAGGTCATCGATCAAAATAAATTGGGTGATAAAGTGGAGAATATGATAACAAAAACCATAATTCATTATTGAGTTATGGGACTATTTTATTCATCATATATAAATTTAATAAAGTGATTTATTTTCAAGATCATTTAACTATATATGAGGAATCCCTTTAATATTATGATATAAAACACAAAAATATATATTCACACATTCATCCATTTCATGATATTATATCAATTCCCACATTATTTATCTATATTAACAAATTAATATCAAGAATGAATTCTTATGCCCGATGAACATATAATGGATCATTAAAATTATAATTAATTCCACCTAACATTATATATTTTTTAAAAACAAATTTTTTTAGCAAACGATACCTAATCAAAACCAATATCCACCAAAATTTATTACATATATATTTTATCTTAAGGAATTCCGAAAATATTCCTGTCCAAATTAAACATCCAAAATTTTGGATGTAATGTCACTAGATCAACAATATATTATCCTAAAACATAAAGGGGACATTAATGTCAAATACAAAATATGTAAATACCTTTATCAGCATAAAACAATAATGATAACATGAATAATTCTAAAAATAAAATATTATGTTATAAATTATATTCAATAGATACAAAAATCAATTAAACTGTAGTACAAATAATATAAAACATCAAATAACTAACCAATTTATTTTTCACCAATTCTAATCTATAAAATAATAATTACAATTATTATCACATGAATGAGAAACTATTAATGGTAATATTCCATTTACTTTTTCAATAGAAAATGGTAAAGATACCTCTGAATGAATTTTATTGATACCATTCAACACATGATTCCAAATCATTAAATAAATTCTACACGAATATAATACTTTTACATTTTATGACTATAATATTGATAATATCATCAAATAAAAATCATTTACAACATATTTCATGGATCTATATACACATGAAAATTAATCATTACACATCATTTGTATCAATAGCATAATCTAGAAATTTTTCTATCATATTCTTCTATGATATATTCCCTTGATTATTGAAACATTGGCTTGATGTTTTCCCACCCCTTTTTAGTTATAAAATTTACTTTTAGGGTTTCCCCCTTACCCTATCATTCATAATAATGATAGAATTATTGCGTAAAATTGAATCATACTAATTTTTATTTTAGTTTTGTACTAATTTGGCTATTTAAAAAATTATCACATGTTTGAAAATACAACATTAATTTTTCCCATTATCTACCTTTCTGGATTTTCATCATATTATTCTCTTTCATCACATTGAAGTTATAAGACTTTGATAATTTATTTTATATCTTTCTAGAACATGAAATTAGGTCATTATGTGATACTAAAGTTTGGTAGACTAGTTCCCTTTAACTGATTGAATTAATCCCATTAAAAAAATTAATCTTCATATATTTTATATGTACATATTTTTTAGGATTATTTACTATGATTCTAAATATTTATTCATAATTTGAAATATATTTCATTTCTTTATTTCAATGATTAATGAACTATCATTCCTTATACATTTATTAATCATAATTAAATTACTTTTCCATTAATACTTCAATGAAATCTTTCCTTACAGTTTTTTCTAACGAATCTTCATCCATAATATTATAAACATTTATAACTATAGATTTAAATCTATTGAGAGATGAAAATACACCATGAATGCTTTCTCCCTTCTATTTCATACCAGGGAGTGTACTATTATCTCTATAAAACATACCCATTCGTTAACATAAAAATATATTTTTTGTGCCATTTAATGTTGGAGACTATTGATGACTGATGTGGTTTAACATTGCTACACCATGTAGAATATCAAAAGGTCTCCCTATATGGGAAAGTTTAATACTCATTACCTCGTTTAACTATGACAATATGGTTAATTTTTTATTAGGTTTAGTAGTATCTCCAATTTAAAAAACATTATGATTACCATGGGGGAGATCACTTCATGGAGAATATGAAGTTATACAGTTCTTATTACATATATTACAGACCATTTAAAATTAATGAGGTACACTATATTATATTATAAAATTATGAAATATATTTTATAATCCAAAATCTAGTTGAACTACTGACATAAATTTAAAAATTAATGCATAACAAATATAATAATCATAAACACGATTTCCTTAGGGATATATTTATGTTAAAATATCTTATAAGGATTTATATAGAAAATGTGAATTATCCTAGGAATATATCATCATTGTGTTAGGCTGGGTGAGTATTAGGTCTCTTTATACTACACTAGGTGATGATTGGGTCGATATCACTAAACATGTTTTACTGTAATTTCCCCTATGTACATCTATTATATATCCTCAACCACATGAATTATTCATACATCGATGTAATACTATAAAATTCACATAATAACTTCCCAAAAAATATTTGTTGTCTTTTTTTACTTATATTAAATCTATATAATTGGTTTTGGTTCCCTAATATATATTATTCAAAATTTATTTCCCAATGATTATAGTATACTTATTCTCAAACCAACTATAGCGACACTACATTTACTAACCTGAAGTTGGTGCCTACTTTATCACATCAGCATAAAACACAAGTAATTACATCCCAAAGGAGAAAATATATTATTAGTCTTGTTAAAATAGATGACTCATTTAACATATCATTATAATTTCAAAAATAAAACAAAAATATACATTAAAAACTCTATTATTTTTCATAGATTATCTCATTATATCAATGACATGATATTTACTTGTTTCATCCAAAGAATAAATCATAAGAAAGGGGTATCCCAAATATATATTTATGGTTAGAATATTGTGTATGATTTAAAAGAAAATAAATATGGTAAGGAAAATAAATGAATATATGATATTCAATAAACATATTTAGAATATTATGGAAGGAATAAGATATGATCAAATAATTCCTTATAAAAAACACATAATCTTAAAACATAGCCATGTATATTCTAACTATTTGATTAATAACATTAAATAAAAATCAATAAATTCTCAATAATAGATTTCATATTTTTTGAAAACATAAATATATAATCAGGGAATAATTCCAAATCATCCTACCATAAAGGACTCATTACAAGTCATTTTACAATAATGTTTATGGTCTCTCTCAAAATCCCAATATATTTTTTCTCATGAGACCTACTTATTCTTCAAGGGGCTATGTAATGTTACGACCCATCTAAAAAAAACATGTCTATATAATTCCTAATATAAAAGGGATAAAGAATAATTTATATAATTATTTTTTATAAAAATCTAACATATGACATGTTAATAAAAACCCCAATCAATAAACAAAAACATAATCCTCCCTGAGTAATAAAGGTAAGGGTAATATTATTATACATCCCTAGTTAAATTTTTTATAAACCATTTAGAAAAATAATATTTATGTTATCAATAAAACATAACACAATTGAATCATAATTAATAGAATGGGTGTATGATTTTTATAAATAAAAATTTCTTAACATTGTAATTAATTTTTTTGTAGGAAAATAACATTGTAACAATGACATTTTTTAAAACTAAATGTTCAGAATTCTTTTCAAATACATATCATTTAAAACAACCTCTAAAAACATCTAAAATAATCATTAATTATTTATTTATTGAAAATGAAGGAATTTTTATTCAACTCATACATGTTAATACTAACATTCCTTCCATATTTTTGGTAAATTAAAAATAATCATTCTTTTTAAAACATCAGAAATAATTCTTTGAAAATAATCTATAAATAGACAAATTAGGTTAAATATAATTATAAATCATATTTAATCGTATAAAACCATTTAAAAAAATTAAAAAAAATAGGATTTTTAGGATAAATAATTTGTTGAATAAGGTGGGAAATAAAGTCAAATTGTTTTCGATACATTTTCTCAATCATATTATGTACTATAGAGTATAAAATTTGTAATATTACATGATAATTTTTATGAATGACTAGATGAGAAGAAAATATATTTATTTAAATATATTAATATCATATATTCACCCAAAGAGAGAAATAAATAAAAATAGTCTTGAATAATAGTGAGATTGTGAAATAAACCTTTACCAATTTAGTTACTTTTCAATACTAAGACCAATTATAAGAATAAATTCATATTAAATATTAAATAAAACAAAGAGGAATATATTCATGGTATTAAATATCAATATTTTTATTATATACACCACACAATGGAATAAATGGTCATTATCTTGTATGTATCACGGGAGTAAAAGTGTCATGAGAAACCATTAAATCTTATTTAAATACCTTCATACATTTCGGAACCTCAACCACATTTAGTATATAATTAATTTAAAAACATTACTAAACCATTGTGTATCACTCATTTGTTAGAATTTTTTAGTAAATCATGGTTTCCACTGGTCATTGCTTCATTTTTCATATATGATTCTCATTGATAAATTTGATTCCAATAATTTATCATGGATAAATAATAATGACAATATTAACCATGTTATAAATGAAATAAATATCTATTATATATTAAATTATAGAAATATAAAAAGGTTCAATATTTAAAATGGATTACATTGTTCATAGAGATGGTAATGGTACATCCACATTAACATTGTTTCAATTTATCTCAGCAAATGAAATGATTGTAATTAAAATATTAATTAACATTAAAATTATTATTAATTTTACATATATATAAAATATATTAAGATACAATTTCCTTCTTTTTATCAATGTAAAAATGAAATGAAAAAGAGTTCACCTCTCTATGTTAAGGCGACAATCCACATATATCCAAGGGGGACTTTATTAAATTCCAATTGATTGAATGGAAACTTTTTAAGGGTGATATTAATTTTCAAAATGTATTATTTGATTATAAATATTAATTATATTAATTATATTATAACATTACTATCTTCCATGTAAAGTGTAAGGGAAACATGTATCACATCAATTCGCGAGGTGAATGTCTGATTCACACATGAGGGATGTTATCATATCCATTACAGGATGTACAATCAAAATTTATATTGATATGTCAATTAAATAAGTCTAATAATATAAAAAATTTCATATAAATACGGTCAGTCAATAATTACATCCATCATTTAAAGGTGTTTATGAGAAATGAACTACATTGGTTTGAATGGCGGTAGTCTTTCATACACAATATCGATAGTGATGTTTCTCCAATTTATTTAACTGGATATGTATATACGTTATTTTATTTACATTAAAAAAATAATCATAAATATAATAAAACATTATTTATTATTTGGATATATTTGGAAAATATTATAAGGATTTAGAAGTTGAAGTAAAATTAAAACACATAGTTAAAAACATTACATCTTCATTCAGGAAGCCCCTTTCGGATTAACATAAATTCATCCTATATTAGATTTATGATCTAATAAATTACAATATAATATTATGAGTTATTATTGTAATATATATGGTTTGGTATTTTCCTAGGGAAATGGTTTTGGGACTGTGAATATGGGAGCACTCGGGTTGGCCTTTTAATCAGCTGGGAGAGGGAACACTTGGTATTTTCTAAAAGAAACTATAAAAACCACATTTTTTATCTTAACAAAATACTCAAAAGGTAAATTTTTTTAATAGAAATTTTATGGTTGACATGAGGCTCTCAAATTTCTATTGGATATGTTGTATGGTTATTGTTTCCATCAACTTTTTTTATCCCCAAATAAAACCATTTTCCTTTAAAAATGGTCATTTATTTTTTCATATTTTAATATTGAAAACTATCAAAATTTATGAAAATATATGATAATTTCAATAATTTAATTAGAAATATGAAATTAATTTTATCCAATTCAAATAATATAGGTAGAAATACTAAAATTCAAAATTATACCCATAGACACAATGAATATGATGGTTTCTATTTTGAAACATATTATAGTTATAGATGGATTTAATGTCAAAATTTATTACAAAATTTTATTTTTCAACAAAATTTCATTGATTATAAAATAATTTGACAGATTTTCATTAAAAATAATAATAATTCAAATCAACTTTTTATGTAACTTAAACAGAAAGAATGTTTTAAATATAAATCATTATGTTTTAATAATTCATAAAATATTAATCATTTTGGAAAACTAAAAAAATTCAACAATATCTTACTTTTATATAATTATTTAGAAAAATTAGTTCATTTTATGAAATTAAATTTCTAAATATGTAAAAATTCTATTTTTGTAGAAGTGCGTTGTTGGAGATGAAACAATTTTTATTGAAAATTATAGTTTTTCATAAAAAAAATCAGTTGCATTAAATTTTTTCTTTTTTTATTTCTAATAAATTTATATCAATTTATTTTAACTTATAAATGTGTTAACTATATAATTTTCTATTTTTAGTTATTAAAATTCATTCTCATCACCTTAAAAATAATGTAATAACGGTTATGTACAAATAATAATATATTAACAGTGTATCAAATTTCCTTTAAACATATAATTATGTGATTCAAAATATATAAAAAATATTATATTTCTTTAAAAATGAATATATTCTAATGAATTATGTTATAATATAATTTTTTAATGTTTGGTGTTTCATATCACATTTTTATTGAACATTATGTTCCTATTTTAAAATCTAAGGGTGCTATGACTAAAAATATAAAATAAACCTTCCATGAGAATGTCATTTCATTATTCACATAATTACTCAAATTATTCAGTCACATCATTAATTGTCCCCTGGGTGAACAAATAATTGAAATTTAAAAGAATGTGCGTAAAAATGTTCCATTAATATTTTAAAATTACTGTATTTGTCACTTTAAGGAAATCTGTCCAACAAAAAAATTAAAAAAAATATCAGAATGTATAACGCATATAAATATGGATATCTATTAGATTTTTTTCAAGTATTTGGGTCATTTATACTGATATATTTTTATTATATCCCTTGGTAATCCTATTTTTAGCTTAACAGGGGTAACTATTTTATACAAATATTACTATTAATTATGACCGAAACATATGTTGACATTAATATAAAATATTAATTTTGATTATTCCCAATACATAATCTGTTTTGAATAAAAATAATTCAATGATGTTGGAGGATTAAACTTGTAGTCAAACCAGTTGTCTCATTAAAAAATGTATATTCACTGAAAAGGTTTTCCTAAATATAAAAAACTATTATAATAAATTTTAACATAAAGTTGATTACAGTGACAAAAATTTGATTAATAATAATATAATTGAACTAAATTTACTACTAAAAAATATTTAAAATATAATTTATTAATTTATTTAATTAAAATAAAATTATTGTTTTTAAGGAAAAAAATTATTTTCCTATATTCATTGAAATATTAATCTCTTCATAAAATAATAAAAAATTCAAACAAATTTCATTTTTCTATTTAAAAAAGATAGTTCATTTTAAAAATTGAACTACCTTAATGTTTCAAATTATAATTTCAATATTTGTTTGAAAAAATTAATAAAAACCATTTTATTTAAAAATGATGTATATTTTATGTCTATAAATACAATACCAAAAATTACATACTATATGTAAATGTATCTTATTTATATTATATAATAAAACTAAATCCTCAAAATGTGTTTATTTCTTTTCATACTTCTATCTTTCACTACATGTTTGAAATGGTCATATTAAATCATAATATTTAAAAATGGTATAATAATTTGTTTAAAAGTAGTGTCTCATTAAATTTATGCAATTAATGAAATGAAATTTAAATGAAACAAAATTTACAAAATTTAGTTTTTTAAATTCTTGCCACTTAATAAATTTAAACCATTAATTTTAGACTTCTTCATTTTAATCATGGGTGAAATTTTCAAAAAGTTTTTTATCAAAAAACTGTATTATTAAAAAAGTTAATAATGGGTCATATTGAAAATTTAGAATGGAAAATATAAACTCAAAGTTAAATATAAGTAAATTAGGCATGATAATAATTTAAAATTGTTATATGAAAATATTTTCATTGGAGTTCATACTAACACTCAAGGTTTAGTATAGGTTGATAGAGAATATATACATGGGAAAGTAATCCTCCCCGAAACTATAAATCTATGACAATTTATACCAAAATCCATTAATTATAAATGAAATTAATAGGAAAATTATTTTGTCCTAAGATCGTTTTACTAGTTTTTAGGGAATTTGTTCCATAAACATTGAGAAAGTGGGAAATATACCTACTTGATTTCATTCCATTTCCCAAACTGTATATAATAATTTTGTTATTTCTCTATCAATTACCACTTAATATATTAATCAGAGACTTAAAGATTAATTTTCACACCCAAAAACTGGAAGCACAGTTTTGATGCCTAACATTATTAAATGTTCCTGATTAGAATAAAAACCCAGAAGGACCAAAATGTTTAGTAGTTTTGGAAAACTATATTACACATATGAAACCCAATTTACATTTATGATATAAAATGACTAATAAAAAGTTAAATATCACCATCCTTGAAAATTATTCAAAGAAATTATCTTCATACCTAGGTAAAGGTAAAAACAATAATGGATATCCCAAATTCCAAAAAATGGTTAAGTGAAATGAAATGAATAATAAATTAATTCTAATAACCAATATAGAAAGGTAAGTAACTAAAATCAAAATCCATATAAATAATAACTATTAAAAAAATATGTACACATTATGGAAGGTAAATAAGTGAAGGAATATTCTATTTAATCAAAAAACTGATAATGACATGAAACCATATTTTTTTCATAGTGTAAATACTATCCATAATAATAATTAAAATGCAATAATGGATATGTTCATTTATTGGACACCATGATTAGAAGGTACAAAAACATTTAATATCAAGTCCATTATCAAGATAGATTAAAATATATTTGTTACAAACCTGTTTGGTTTGGCCAACATTAATAATATAGTCAGTACCATTTACAAGATAGATTAAAATATACTGGTACCAAACATGAAGGGTTTTTCCAAATAAATTCATTTTATTAGACTAATAATTAAAAAAGGGTATTAAATTAACCAGTCCCCAACCATTGTTTTTAATTTCCAAATAATTCATTATATATCATATTATTTAATTAAAATAAAATACAATGTCAATTAAAAAATATCATCATTTTGTGAAGGATACAAAATTATCAATATTCCCTGAGTAAATAAAATTACATTCTAAGTAAATATTTTTTTAGATAGGGTATTTGGTTTTGTAAATCATAATATATATCATAAAATAATATTTATATCACAACTAAACATAATGTTTAGTATAAAAGGATTATAATAATGAGGTTATTTTTAGATTATATTAATAATGAGAAAATAATGTGAGATTATAAGACATCATTAATTTAACATCCCATGTAAATAAAGAATATGAAATCATCATATTTATTATTATTTTTTTATCAAATGTTAATATTACTTTAAAGGTAATTTTATGTTTGATGGCATACCCAATAGGCAATAATGACTTTCTTTCAAATCTTACGTTCCACACTAATAATATAATAATATTATTTTAAATGGTAGTTAATACCAAGCCTTTGTAATGGCAGGACTGAACATAACCCAATACAAAATTATTTTATATGCTTGTTAAATATTTTAACAATTACCCAATAAATGATAGAGGCTTAAAATTCAAATGAATCCAATTTAAAAATAAATATTATAATATTATTTAAAAGGTATATTAACTGCCTTTGGATGGAAAATCATATTAAAAACTTCTTTTTGTAAATTTAATATGTTATATTTGAAAAAATAAAATACTTCTTTAGAATTGGGAAATCAAAATTTATTTTGTGTAAAAATGTTTTATTTTTCTGATGAAGTTCATTTTTAATGAATAATGAAAAATGCTGTATTTTAATTCAAAACTTCCTTTTAATTTAATTTATTTATATTGTTAGATTATATTTTTAATTTGTTTTAATGTTAAATTAGAATATATTTTTAACATTTAATTCAATGGTGGTCATTCGAATTAATTTCAATATGAAATTGGACATAAACAAGTGTCAATCTTTTGATATATATTGTTTCTTAAAAACACGCTATTTATTTTTATAGTAGGAATTAATTATAAAATTAATTAATGAAACATATATGTTTTTAATTTGGTTAAATGTAAATCATTTTTTAATTTGGAATATCAAATTTACTTTGTATAAATGTTTGGTATTTTTCTGGAAAATGTTCATTTTTAATGAATAGTAAAAAATACTACATTTTTCTTCAAAACAGCTTTTTCATCTAGTTTAATTATATAGTAATAATTTCCTTTTAATTGGTTTTAAAGTGTAATTGAATTATGTATTTATAACTTAATACAATTTATTGGAAGTAATTTCACTTTTCAATTCGATGTAATGACAAGTCAATCTTTTGATAAATTTTACTTCTTAAAAACCTGTCTTTGGTTGTGACAACATGGATTATTTTAAATTTAATTACTAAAATTTACATGTTTGTAATTTGGTAAAATGGATTCCATATTTTTAATCATAATTTATAAATTATACAATTAATACTCTTTTGTTTTTGAACATTATAAATAGTGATGATGGTAATTATCTTTATTTATCATGATTAATTAGTAATCGACTAGTTAAGGGTAATAAAATAATATCATAATAACATAAAAAGACACCAAAATGTGTCAAATTCCTTTTTCATGAGACATGTACAACTGAAGGAATCTTTTTACCAAACCTGAGGTCCCATGGAGTCACATGGGTGTGATAGTGACATTTATGACATTATTTTTAAAAAAGAAGAGAAATATAACAAAGGTGTGTATATCCTATGTAAAATAAAATTAATTTCGTATATATAAATGATATATTATACTATAAATAGTCATTGTAAAGATAAAAATATTCCCTACGTCATGAATTTTTTATTTTTAGACATTAAATATATAATTTTATTTATGACACCATGATAATCCAGTGATGAACTCATTAATGAATGATTTAAATAAAATGAAAAGATTAGCTAAAATATAAGACATACACTTGTCAAAAACCTATTGGATGGGTGGATTTGGAACCCTTATCATCTTATCCTATAAATATATCATTTTGTATCTTTTAAAATCTGAAAACTATTTTATAATAAAGTAACATTTCAAGACTTTCCAAAAGTGACCCTCCACCCTCTTATAAAAGGCCCCCACCTCTACCCCCTTACACATCTATCAAGCCCATGGCTCTTCAAAACTCTGCTAATATTATCTATCCACATCCCTCTCCCACTCCTAGAAGCCTCACATTGGGAAGAAGTCTTTCCAAGGAAGCCTTTGGATCAAATCAAAAAGAGTTACCCGATTTAGAGGAAATGTCTTCTCTCAAGTTTCATTTAGTTTCCTTTTTAACTCACCACTATATTATTATTATTTGAAACCATAAAAACACCAGTGTCCTCAATATACCTGGATTTTATTTATGATAATGATTCTACCTACACTTACACACACCTCCGTCTAATGGTTAATGAAAATATTGTTTTCGTGGATGGAAAATTACTGCCTCACAAAACGATGATTGTTCAATCTTCATTTAACACCTCTCATGGTGGCCATTATTATGGAAATATATTAATATATGATATATAATATACTAATGTATTCTATATGCTTCTGTATTTTTTATTTAAAACATACCTTTAGGCTTTTCATGTTGTGCAAATGAAATAATTTCATATGTGGAAGTGTGGACTACCGCCCTCTCAAGTGATGTGACTTGTTCAAGCCAAAAATGGAATTTATAATGAATGTAATTAATGAAATTATTTTACCTATATAACATATATATTATAATGTATTTATCAAATATCTATGTCTCATTTAGTTTTAAAGTCTATTAATATGACAAAGAAATGAATGTAGTGTTCATGTGTAAGTACGACCTTCCGTCTCCATGAATGGTGCATTTCATTTTTTTCTCCAAACATTATGTAATATTATTAAATACACATATAATGTATATATTTTATATTTAAATCATTAAAACCATTCTGAAGATTATTTACTTATAACTACATGGACTATTCTCTTCAAGCAAGTTCATTTTTGAATAATGTACCGAACATCGAAAAAACTTATGATATGAACTCACATAATTAACTAATTATTAGAACATTATAATATGTGATATTAATTGAATAATAAACATTAATGTATGATCTTAAAAAATTATAAATTGACCGATGTTTATTATTTAGTAATATAAATAAACGAACAAGACAATTCGGACTTGAGGTAAGGGGATTTCTTCTCTCACTTTTAATTCCGTGAGATTTCCATTGTTTTCCAATTATTTATTCCATGTGGTGTATTGTGTACTTCCATATGATATATATTATAATAATTCTATTTATATTCATGTTATTATGTGATTCATTTGGTTCTTATTATCTTTTGGTCATATTACTTGATTGATTACAATGAGGTCAGAGGTTTTTATCTCACTTTTTATTCCTGTGAGATTCATGCTATATTTTCCATTATCACCATTAAGTTGTGTATGTACTACCAATTAATATACTCTTTGTGTAATATAATTTCGTTTATGTGTATTTATATTAATGTTGTATAATCCTTCTTTTATGGGGTGTTTGTTCTGAAAGTTAACCAAATCAGTAAGGGAACCTTTCACCCTCCTCTTTTTAAAAGACTTATTTTAGTTAGGTATTTTAATTTACTTATAATTATTTTTGGATATGTTCTTATATATCCTTATTTATGTATATTTTCTGTCCAAGTGATGAGATACCCTTTTTATCTCTCATCAACTCATTTTTTGAATTTTAAAGTGACACTGTTAGGATATCAAATTTCAGTAAGGGAACTTCCTAACCAAATTTTAGTTCTTTGGGTTAAACCTAAACCTCTTGATTATGTCATACTATGAATATGTTTGGATGACCTTTTATTGTTTTACACTTAATATCCACTTATATTGGTTGTATTTATATTTGTCACACATAATTAAGAAATTGATTTATCCTTAAACTAAGGATATTGTCTTTGTAAGGGTTGTCGTCTCAATCTCCTTTCATTAAGGCATACATCAATTTATATAAGACCTTATTTTATTAGTTTCATAACAAAAACATTTCACTTTTAATTTCATTCAAAAGGAATATTTTAACATGAAGAATTTTATTAAATAACTAAATGGAATGTTTTTGTGTTACGTATGCGGCGGCAACGACTTCTACGCCGGTGTCACCATTATTTGAGTTTCAGCTTCCTCTACAAGACATTACATTTTTAAAATGAAAAATAAACACCAGGTTTTACATTATTTTGCTATTGGAAATTGTTTTTATAATGTTTTTATTATATAAATGTGTTGTATTGATAACTTTTAATTGAAATGTGGAAATGCTATTTTTCCATTATGCATATTTTATGCGATATAATTATGTTATGGTTCTTCGAAATTGTTTATGAAGACTGATGGTGCCATGATAAACTAAGGGCGGGTGAGCCCGAGATAGCTCTCTAATGCGTTGGGTAACACAAAGGAGTTAAACACTAAGGTTTCCCTGAAGAGATTTAGTGAATATACTATGATGGGTATTCCAAACATAACAATGAGGGTTACTCCCTACGTAAGAATGTTATGAATTCCTTAATTTACCTTTATGTCTTATGATTTCTATGAGTTATTCATAAATCTTATGATTTCATGAGGTATGATAATGTTCTTATGTTTTATGAGTAAATTATGATTTCATTGATTCTTATGTATGCATGCACTAATGTTTTCTTTCCATACTTTTATATCCCTTACTGTTCTTTTTTGCTCATCCCATGTTTTTGAAATGTTTTTTATAGGAAAAAAAGTGGAATATGGTCAAGGATGGGATAAAATAAATGTCATGCTGTCTAAAACAGGGAACTAGACATGAATATTTTGTTCAATAGTTTTTATTTTGTGAAAAAAATGGAAACTGCGTTGATGTATCTACATTGTAATCATTGAGATGAAATAGTTATTTCCTATTTATCTAAAAATCTAATACTAAAAAGATCCTCAATATGAATAATTCAATTAATTAAATATTAAGTAATGATGTAAGTTCGGGTCCTTATAGTTGGTATCATAGGCCGGTTTAGATAACTTTAGAGGTTAGGGTATTCTTTAAGAATAAGTGACATTATAATAATGGTTAGGATTTTATAAAGAGTAATAATTAATTTTATAATGTGAATGAGTTTAAGATAAAATGAATAAGTATATCTTAGTATTTACCCTCATCATAAGATATTATATGATGAGTTTATTAATATTCTCACACTGACTTATTTGGTTTTAGTAAATGGTTGGATCTAGCAGGAACCAAAGTAACTGTGGATGTAAAAAACAATTACTATTTTCTGAATGAGAAACTAAATGATATGGGAGCTACAATGAAAACTCTTGTGGTTATTCTGAACCAACTATATAGAGTCACGATTGACCACATGAATGATAATAATTTTTATAAGGCATCATATATTCAAGAAACAAATCCCTACGGAATTTCAGGTAATAATCATAAAGGTAAGTGTGATAAAAAAACCTATTTGTCAAAGATATGGAAAGAAACACCTATGAAAATGATTCAAAGAGATATAAATATGCTACAGATGTGGAAATGAAGGTCATAAATCATGAAACTTCCTTGGAAAAAGGAAGAATCTAGTTGACTCTTGGAATGGGATAGAAGTTATTTCTGAAGGATCAATTGAATGTTTTAAATATGGTGTGCAAGGTCATTATGCAGACATAAGGCGTACGAAGATGTTTCGGGAATGGGATCACCAGGATCTCAAAAATATTCATTTACCAATATATAATTCCATTATGATCGAGGATGATGAAAATGACAATGACCAATGAATGGTATGTATTATTTCTTAACATATATTTTCCTATTATGAAAATCTTAGGATATGATTCCTGATTTTTTGTAGGAAAGAAGTATTTCAGGATAAGTTGGAAAGGAATGTTGATTATATCATTAATAATGTTTACTGAGTTAGAATTCAACATATGAGGGATTCAAAAGTTATGGTATATTTTAGGATAGTGAAATTCATAAAAGTATTAATGCTCTTTTGATGATGGGATTACATTAGAAGACTTCTTATAGTATATGTAACCCTGATTATTGTTATATGAAAATTGTATTCAAGGAATAATTATCTTTTCTATTGTGGATATTGTTATAATGAACCATTTGGGTTTATATGAACCTTAAATTTGAGGTAATTACAGGTTATTATATTTTGGGATGCAAAACGAATGTTAATAAATAACCTTTGTGGTTAAAATATGTTATAGTAAATATTGATTAATTAATCTCTTTTTGGGAGTGTTATAAAATTATATAGTTTTTTAAAATGAACAACACAAAAATCATGTGACAACCTATCGCGTCAGACGAAGCTATGGGAATTGAACCCGTAACAAAAGTGTGACTATTATTTATCGCCTACCACTAGACTACGTGAAGTCCCTGGTTAGTATGACTTATTATTTTTGGTTAGATGATTTTATGAATCAAGTATATCTTGATTTTGAGTTATCTATGGAAATGATTAACCTATCATAGAGGACATGTGATTATGTTAATTACTTTTCAATATGAGACTTTAAGAGTAACAAATGTTATTTGGAGATAAATGTTAAGATATACCTTGGAAGACTATGTTATTAAATCCATTAGAGAATTGGGTTTAAATCTTAGATTGGATTACGTTGAATAATTTTATATATATCTATTTATTTAATGGTATTTCATGAACCTTGGTTTCTTTTTGTTGAATTTTGGAGATTAAGAGTAGTATTTCCTTTTATATAAGATTATCCTTTTCGGGATTATCTGATCTTGTACTAAAATTTTTGGTTTTGGTTAAGGTCTAAAGACATGGGAAATATATAGTTTATCTTTTGTGGATTTGGTGATTATCTAAATGTTTATTATATCACTCTTAATGTGTTCAAGTCATCCTAAATACTCATCTATTAATGAAAATGGGAGTTTGTGTATGAAATCTTGTAAGAGATGAAAGTCTATATGACAATTAAGTAGGTTTACATATGTTTTAGTTAAGCTCATAAATTAATTTTTCAATGAAAAGTAACATAAAACAAAAAAGTTGTCTGTTATCTTTTCATATTGGAGAATCAAATACCATTTAACCCCTCACAATTTTCTAGTTTTCTTGTGGGTAACTTTCTCCTAATCATGATTTCTATCACCCTCCATTAGAACATGAGCCTTTGTTTTCTCATCCATATCCTTGTTTTCACGGAATCCTAGTATCTGTTGTCTAGGGTGACCATTGTAATTTTATTTCATTCTTTTAAAGTAATAGTTTAATTTATGTCACAACTTTTCCTAGTGGGGCCCACGCCGTTACTCCCCAAACGTGCCTCTAATAGGTCATGGGCTGGTGAATAGCATCGAATATGAATATTACTAACATGGGAGAAATTGCCTAAGTACCTGTACACACGCACACATCTCCAAGACCACAAATGCTGAAATATAAAACACTGAGGAACAAAATGCATGCATACAACTAAACCCCAACCAACAGAGTATTACGAAAGGTAGAGTACTATAAAAGTAAATTGGGCCAAAATACAAGCCCACCAAAAACAAGATTCTGAAAACTGCAAAGTCCAACCTGTAAACACAAAAGGTATAGGGGCAGCCGCTCGTAGCCATAGGAACGCCTTGGCCAGTAGGGATCTCAGAAAGATTGGTCATGTCCTGGTCCACCCTAGACTCTGTCAAATGGCTTCTCGTCTGAACAAGACACTAGATGTGTGGGAAAAGACCGTGTAGGGGTGTGTATAACAATACTCAATAGAGGACCCTGAAAACCACAAAGAAGTATACAACGTAAAGGTACAATCAGCTATGCACAGTATATGTATATAGAACATATAAAACATACCAGATATACTCAAAACCCATTTGATAGTCTATAGACATCTCACATGACTGCATACCCCCGTTAGGGATTCTGTTCGAACATTCTGTGATGCACTCGTTCCGGGAGAACATACTCAAGGAGTCTTATAGCTCTGATGGTGTCCTTCTGAGAGGTGTTGTTCGTCGGGAACCATCATGAGAGGTCGCTTCACTCATTAAAGGAGACACACTCTAGAGTGGGAAGGTTAGGATAGATTGATGCACTCATTATGGGAGACACACTCCTGAGTGGCACAGATCATGATACACAAATGCGGATCACTGCCAAGGACATGGCGGGTACTGCGACTCATCCGGATTCACCCGTTAGGTGATACACCAACTAGGTAAGGGATAAATGCTCCTTAGAGTTGGTCACATCGATTCCTGACTCCACTTAAGGTCAAGAATGGATAGAAGACCTCACTATGGGCCTCTCGGAGGGATGCCGACTCTATCATAGAAAGTCTGGCTGAAGGGATTATACTCATGTAGAAGGAAATGATGCATGACCTTCAGGGAAACGAGAAGAATAGGCACTTACCCAAATGAAAGACGACCAGGATACGATGAACAAGATGACCATGTTATATTTCAAAAATTACACAACATGTATAAAAGATACACGCCGTGTTGTCTGACCCCATGTACTGCATGTGTGCAATGGCACATGTTGTAGAACTTGTCATGTGGAAATACTTACTACACGTCATGTAGTACGATGTACACACTGTGTCTGAGTGTCAGGGGTTGGCCCCATGTCACTGGCCATGTGGCCGTACTCAGATATCAACCCGTTTACATTAACCCGTGTCCATGTATCCCCTGGATGCACACTGAGATTCATGTTGCTGCCTCTGCCAAGCTGTACACACCATGTCGCCTGAATCCGTGTAGATCTACCCATGTCTGTGTATTTCCCAAACACACGACGAGATTTGTGGAAAGTTCAACACGTCGTGTTACCAAGGTCACACGCCCTTTGACACCTCTCTGACCCATGAAACCCTATCCACTGCCAGTACTACATGGAACGTTCTTCAGAATTACACGCCATGTGTTCTGGAAATTTCTAGAACCAAAGATCTTCACAGGTGTGCCTCCCATGCTGCTCTGATCATCATTCCGGCCACCCAAACTCCCAGAAACCTTCATGTTTTGGTCACCCAGTCTCCATGAAGCCACATTCAGTGTTTTCAGACCTCCGATGGGCTCCAAAAATGTGCTTTTAACATCCCACATGAAGATCGATCTAAGAAAACTCTTTCCCGATCCGGTCCGATTCATCATCTTCCATCATCGCCGCACCTTTATAATGTCGTTGTAGTGTTGAACCATCGATTTCGGATCATTGTGTCGTGGAATAGATGCACAATGATCCGATTTTAATCACCCTGTGAAGAACATGATGAATGCAGAACAAAAGAAAAAGTGGGAGGAAATACAAAAAACAAAATTGTGGAACGAACCTCTTCCATCATTCGTCATGGCATTTATCCGCTCCCATTAATAGGTTTAAATGGATCAGAGATCAACATAAATAAAATCATGGATTATTTCCCCAAAAATCATCCCAAAGAAAACCCTCCCATAAGAACTTACAAATCTGCAGATCAAATTATTCATGGTTGATCTGTGTTCATCATTTAAAATCAAAAATGGGGAAAATAAATTGAAATAAAAAAACCCTACCTTTATAAAGTATTTATCATTGAAGAAGGTGTCGTACTATCGTCATCATAGAGATCCTTCAATGTCGTTTGTGCAACCATTCACAGCATCGATTTTTTTTCGTTTGTTGCTGATAAATTTCACTAACGCCCCATGGATTCTGCAGAGGAACCTCTCAAACGTCACCACCAATCAACAATTGCTTAACCCATTAAAAAGGTAAACATGGTGGAATTTTATTACACGATTGTATTAATGATGCCGACTTTCTATTTTTTTAAGTCATTATGACACGTCATTAATTTAGGAAACACACCTCCCATCGCTATTCTACATCAGACGTATCCATAATATAAAAGTAATATTTAGGATGTTATTTTATTTTTAGATTACTAAAAAAGTCTGAAAATTAACTTTTTCCCTCGACCCGCACTGGTCGAGTTCAGGCTCGTTCTAAGGAAAAGTCATTGTCCGGGATACAACAGTGCACTCATATTTTTAATCCGGGCTTCTGTTTGGAATCTTCCACAACCGCGCACAAACGCCGACTCAGATGACATAAAATAAGTTCAAAACACAAATCCGGGCTCACTAGACCTTGGAATGATATGTCATATTCACGCCAGGTCTCGAAATAATTACATTTAAAATTTAAAAAATAAAAATGGAAAATCCGAGACATTAAATTCTCCCCACCTTAGGGATTTACATCCCTGAAAAGCCAAAAAAATGGCTACTCAAAAATATGTGGGTACTAGGCACGAATTTGGGCCTCCCTCTCCCATGTGTTTTCTTGAAGATTCTTGTGCTGCCACCAGATGCACACCAAGGGAATCAATCACCCACGAAGGATCCTCCCCTATCGATCCTCGGTCTTCATCGGGTACTCAGGGAAGGTCACTCCATCCTCGATGTCCAACTCACCCCAGTCGATGACATGTGACGGATCATGCACGTACCTCCTCAGTTGCGACACGTGGAATACATCATGTTCCCGATGCAAATATGGTGGTAGAGCTAGGCAGTATGCCCCCTCACCAACTATGCACAGTATCTGGAAGGGTCCGATGAACCACAGAGATAGCTGTCCACCTTGGCCAAATCATCGTAACCCCCATTGAGGTGAGACCCGAAGAAAGATGTGGTCGCACTCTTCAAACTCTAGAGGCCTCTATCGTTAGTCAGCATAGGACTTCTGCCAGCTCTGTGCAGTGTTCATCTGCTCTCGTATGATCTGCACCTTCTCTGTGGTAGTTTTCACTAACTCTGGACACATGAGTGCTGACTCTCTGGGGTCAGTCCAACAAAGCGGTGACCGGTATGGTCTCTCGTACAAGGCCTAGAACGGTGCCATACCAATGGTAGAGTGGTATCTGTTGTTTTACGCAAACTCCACCAGTGGTAGGTGGTCCTCCCAGCTACAGCCAAAGTCCAAGATACAAGCTTGCAGCATATCCTCCAGAACCTGAATGGTCCTCTCTGTCTGACCATCAGTCTGGGGATGAAACGTTTTCCTCAAGCGTAGATGAGTCCCAAAAGCCTCCTGCAATCCCATCCACAACCGGGATGTGAAGAAGGCATCTCGATCCAAGACTATAGTCGAGGGGACGCCATGAAGCTGAACTATCTCCTACACGTAGAGGCGCCCCAAGAATTATACAGAACTCTGCCTCCTGATAGATAGGAAGTGGGCCGACTTGGCGAGTCATTCAATGATCACCCAGAAGGAATAATTCCCCTTGGATGTCTGTGGTATGCCTGTCATGAATTCCATCATTATTACCTCCCACTTCCACTCTGGAACATCAAGGGGGTGAGCTAACCCTGATGGAACCTGGTGCTCATCCTTCTCCTGCTGGCATGTGAGGCATAGAGAAACGAACTGTACTACTTCCTTTATCAGG
Organism: Viscum album; assembly: GCA_963277665.1. Classification (NCBI taxonomy): domain Eukaryota; kingdom Viridiplantae; phylum Streptophyta; class Magnoliopsida; order Santalales; family Viscaceae; genus Viscum; species Viscum album. The sequence goes on from OY728152.1 coordinate 1,890,639,270, forward strand.
CCTGGCCACCAGTACTGTCTTCGGAGATCCTGGTACATCATTTCCACTCTAGGATGTACCGCCAAAGGGGATGTATGAATCATCCTCAGGACCTCCTCCTACAACGCCACTGGTTCAATAGTGCACCATCTAAAAAGAATTATATTCTCCCCACCTTGTGAATATCTATTATTAGCATGTCTTTTGGATAACTGAGCATGTAAATCCACACAGCCGACATCCCTAAGCTATGCCTCCCCAACTCGTTGTAATAGTGGAGGGGTGAAAACCATTGATTGATGGTATTCTGTAACATATACATCTACGAAGGACAACTGTAACGCGGATAACTGTTGTGTCACCTCACTCAACAGCTGTGAGCTTGACCTTCTACTTAGAGCATCAGCCACCTTGTTCCCCTTTCCAGGATTATAGATGATCTTGAAATCATAGTCTTAGAGGAACTCTAGCCATTGTCTCTACTACAGATTCATATCTTTTTGCAAAATGTTGTACTTGAGGCTCTTGTGGACAGAGTAGAAAATAAACTTCTCAACCATAAGGTAGTGTCGCCACATCTTCAATGAAGAGACAACTGCCGCCAACTCGAGATCATGGGTCGCATAGTTCTGCTCATGTGGAATAAGCTGGTGAGAACCATAAGAAATAATTTCATGCTGCGGCATCAGTACAAAACCGAGCCCGGTCCCTGATGCATCGTAGAAAACTACGTACTCGACACCCTCCTTCAGCAATCTCAAGACTGGGGTGCTCGTCAAACACTACCTCAACGGCTCAAAATCCCGCTAGCACTTCTCAGTCCACACGATCGGTTTCCCCTTCCTGGTTCCTGGTAAAGGCCATCATCAGTGCTAATATGCTGGATAAATCAAGAATGAATCTTTGGTAATATCCTGCCATCCCAAGGAATCTCCGCACCTCCGTCACGCTCCGAGGTGGTTGCCATGCTAACACAGCCTCCACCTTGGTGGGTCCACAACTACTCCATCTACTAAGATGACATGTCCCAGAAAGTAGACCTCATGAATCCAGAACTGGCACTTTGAGAGCTTCCCATAAAGCTAGTGATCCCGAAGTACGTCCAGAACCATCCGAAGGTGTCTCCTGTGCTCCTCATCGGACGTCGAGTACATGAGGATTTCGTCGATGATGGCCACTACGAACCGGTACAAGTATGGCATAAAGATCTGGTTCATCAGCCCCCTGAACACTATGAGGGCGTTCGTCAAGACAAAATGCATCACCAAGTACAAATAGTGACCATAGCGGCATCTGAAATCCGGCTTCTGTATATCCTCATCCCGCACTCACAGCTGTTGATAGCCTGATCAATGGTCAACCATTGAGAACCACTGTTCCCCTCTCAGCTGATCAAAGAGGTCCCCGATTCTCGGTAGTGGATACTTGTTCTTCACTATCACCTGGTTTAGGCGCCAGTAGTCCATGCACAACCTCAGAATTTGGTCTGCCTTCTTGGAAAACAAGACTGCGTCCTCCCAGTGTGAAACAATGGGTCTTAGGAAACCCTTTCTCTGTAAATCCTCCAACAGCATCCTCAGCTCGCGAAGCTCTGTGGGAGCCATCTGATATGCCGATGAGGAAATCAGTGTCGTCCCGAGGTGTAAGTGAATGCAAAAGTCAATTTCTTGGAGGGGAGGTAATCCAAGAAAATATTCGGGAAATACGTCCTCATACCCTACCACAAAAGCTGGGAACTGAGAGCTCTAAAAATATACTTCTCCGAGGGTAAGACAAGCCAACTCATGAGTGATCGGCTGCACCCACCGTTGCGTGAGAGAATTTTGTGCTACCTGAGTTTCCTTTTCTCTGAAAAAATAAAACCTCGTTCCATAACGGTAGACACACTGACTCTTCGCCTAAATAGTCAGTTTGGGCATGGACCGAGAATAACCAATCCATAACAAGAATGAAGTCGAAAGGACTCAATGGTACCACCAAGAGGTTCCAATCTAATCTCTCACCTCAAATGGTAAGATCACACTATCTAAAATGGTGTGTGATCATCGAGTCTCCTCCAGTAGGTGTCTCCAAGCATAAGGATCAAGTCAACAGTTCTACCAGAATCTCGAGGATTTATACAAGACACGTGGCTATAAGGTAATGACTGGAACATGTGTCTATGAGTACGGAAGCTAAGGTATAAAAGACACAGATCGTACCTCGAATAATCCTTGGATCCCCTGGGTCGTATTCCTCTACCACATGCAATTGTCCCCATCCTTATCCACCAGCTCCCTGAGCCTGGTGCAGACCTCCTGGGGGTGGTGGTAGAAGTAAGTCGAAGCAACTACCACCACCCACAGCTCTCCCTGCTCTTTTGCCAGGTCCGCCACCTGGCAGGTCTGCCTGCTCTATTCTCTGCCTCTTCTTTGGCGGTCCATCGACTGCTTCCTTTTCAACTACTCGACGGGTCAAGAAGTCCCTAGCGAGATGTCCCCTACCATCACTTGCATAACATCGCTTCTCCCTAGGATGACAGGATCCATCCGGAGATCCATGGACTATTGGTCCCCTATCCTGGGTCCTCCTCTAATTTCTTTCACTTCCTGATCCCTATACCTTACGCCGGCTCCCGGCCGCCGAGGTCTCTGCACCTGTCTGCTTGCTGCTGACTACCAGTTGCTGTCTCTACTCCGCCAAGAAGCTTTCGACCACCAAATCTCGCTCAAGCACTCTAGCATAAGTCGATATACATAGAAGCACGACAATAGCAAGGAAGTCTCATTGTAAACCTATCTCGAAGGTCTGAGCTCTGAATTACTAATCCTTGATCATATACATCGTGTACCTGGCGAGGATGGGGAACCTCGATGAATAGTTATCCCCTGTCATACTGCCTTGTTGGAGCTGTAGTAGCTCCTGAATGCATACAACTCTCAACATAACTGTAGAGAAATCCTCCCATAAGAGTACCTCGAACTCTGTCCATGAAAGTGTCTGCTCTTAATGAGTCAGTGTGGTCAGACTCCACCATCGTCCTGCCGAACCCTGAAGAAGGATCTCTCCTAGGATCAACATCTAGTCTGCTATTGTAATCACTAGACGGAAAACTCTGGTCACCGCCTCAATCCAGTCCTCAACCGCCTGAGGGTCTTGCTCGCTTCGAAACCTGAGGGGTCTCTGTCTCTGGAACACATGGAGCGCGCTAAGACTGAGCTTCTCACCAGTCGGTACTGCAAGAACCACTGGCTACTCCACTGGTCGTGGCATAGCAGGTGCACCACCCGGTGGAAACACTTGGGGAACTGGTCCCTGTATCGAAGCCTCGTCGCTGAGGGGGTCATCCTCGTGATTGTGCTGCTGAATCCTATCAGGTATGCGTCATGGAGGCATCATGTAATGAAACAATATTACCATGGTCAAAAAGTATATTTGGATAGCTGACACAAAGGACATAGAAATCACAAACCATTCCTATATGATGCATGTACCTTTTTATTCCCCTGCAACCAGTGTTTTCGTGTACCGAGTCGGAATGCAGCTTATCAGAGCCCTGTTGTATTGATATGTCGGCCACCGCACCAACACTGGAGTCTCTGGCCCGAAAGTCGAACTAGAAACACTTAACATTGTTTCCCCAAACCAAAATTATAGACTCTTGGTCCTAATGTAGAACCGACCACCTCTGATACCACTCTCTCATGACCCGTCTAGTGGGGCCTGCACCGTGACTCCCCAATCTCGCCTCCAACAAGCCAGCGACTGGTGACTAGCACCGAATAGGCATATAACTAACATGAGAGGCATTTCATAAGTACCTATACACACACACACATCTCCAAACCCACAAATGCTGAAATGTAAAACACTGAGGAACAAAATCCATGCATACAACAAATCCCCAACCAACAGAGTATGACGAAAGGTAGAGTACTATAAAATTAAACTAGGCCAAAACACTATCCCACCAAAAAACATGAGTCTGAAAACTAAAATTTCTAACTTGTAAACACAAAAGGTACTGAGACTGCTGCTCGTAGCCGTAGGAACGCCTTAGCCTATAGGGAACTCTGAAGGCTCGGTCTTTCCCTGGTCCGCCCTGGACTCTGTCAAAAGGATGGTCGTCTACACAAGACACCATATGTGTGGGAAAAGCCCGTTTAGGGGAGAGTATAAAAATACTCATTAGTGGATCCCGAAAACCACAAAACAGTATACAATGTAAAGGTAAAGTCAGCTATTCACAGTATATGTCTACAGAATATATAGAAAAAACCAGATATACTCAAAACCTAGACCGTAGTCTTTAGACAAGTCGTACGACCGCATAACCCCATTAGGGATTCTATTCGAAGATTCCGTGATGCACTCGTTCCGGGAGAACACAATCCATGATTCTTATAGCTCTGATGATGTCCGTCTGAGATGTGTTGTTCTTTGGGAACTGTCATGAGAGGTAGCTTCACTCATTACGTGAGACACACTCATGAGTGGGAAGGTTACAATATATAGAAGTAATCATTATAGTAGACACAATACTGAGTGGGAAAGATCATGATAAACTGATGAGGATCAATTCAAGGGCCATGGAGGATACTGCAACTCCTCCGGATTCACAAGTTAGGTGATAAACCAGCTAGGTAGAGGATAAATGCATGGCAGTGTTGGTCACGTCGATGCCTGACTCTACCTAGGGTCAGAAATGGATAGAGAATCTCCCTCTGGGCCTCTCGGAGGGAAGCTGACTCTATCACAAATTGTCCAGCTGATGGGATCATACTCCTGTAGAAGGAAATGATGCCTAACCATCAGAAAAATGAGAAGAAGGGGAACTAACCCAAATGAAAGATTTCCAGGAGATAGTGAACAAGAAGACACTGCTGTTTTCCAAAAATTACGCGGCGTGTTCAAAAGATACATGTCGTGTTGTCTGACCCCGGGTACTACCCGTGTGCAAGGGCCTGTGTCATAGAACTGGTGGTGTGGAAAATCAAAGTACACGACATGTAATACGATCTACACATCATTTCTGAGTGACTGGGGGTGGCCCCGTGTCACTGGTCGTGTGGTCGTACATAGATCTCAACCCGTGTACTTTAACCTGTGTCCGTGTATCCGCTGGACACATGCCGAGCTTCATGTTTCCGCCTCTACCAAGCTATACACGCCATGTTGACTGAAGCCGTCTAGATCATCTCGTGTCCGTGTATTTCCCAAACACATGACGAGCTTCGGGGAATGTTCAACAAACAATGTGTGACCAAGGTCACACACCGTGTGACACCTATATGTCCCCTGAAACCCTAGCTACCGCCAGTACTACATGATGTGTTCTTCGGAAGTACACACCGTGTGTTCTTGAAATTTCCAGAACCGAAGCTCTTCACCGGAGTGCCTCCCGTGCTGCTCCGATCATCGTTCAGGCCATCCAATCGCCACAAAACCTTTATGTTTTTGTTGCCCCATCACCACGAAGCCGCTTCCAGTGTTTTCAGACCTCTGAATGGCTCCAAAAACGTGTTTTCATCTTCCCGCACGAAGAATGCTCGAAGAACGTCCAATCCCGATCCGCTTCGATTCATCGTCCTCCATCTTCACCGCACCTCCACAAGGTCGTTGCAGTGTCGAACCTTCGATTTGGGATCGTTACGTCACAAAACGAATGCACAATGATCTGTTTTTCGTCGCCCCATGAAGAATGCGAAGAACACGTGAGAAATGAAAAAGGGGGAGGATATCCAATAAACAAAATTGAGGAACAAAACTCTGCCGTCGTTCATCACGACATTGATATGATCCCGTAAATAGGTTTAAATGGATCATAGATCAACATAAATAAAAGCATGTATTATTTCCCCAAATATCATCCCAATGAATACCCTCCCACAAGAACGTACGAATCTGTAGATCAACTTGTTCGTGGTTGATCCGCGTTCATCAGATAGACTCAAAAACAGGGAAAGTAATTGAAATAACAAACCACTACCTTTAAAATTTATAGATCGTTGAGGAAGGTGTCACGCTGCCGTCATCGTCGATATCTGTCAACGTCTTTGGCGTATCGATTTGCAACCTCAATCCGTCGTCGTTTGTGGCTGAGAAATTTCTCCAACGCCTCGTGGATTCTACATAGGGTCCTCTCAAATGTCGCCAACAATCAACAATTGATTGACCCATTAAAAAGGAAATCATGTTGGAATTTAATTAGTCGGTCGTATTAATGAATCCTAATTTACATTTTTTGAGTCATTATGACACATCCATAATTTAGGAAACAGACGTCATGTCGCTGTGCTACAACGAACATTTCCATAAAATAAAATAAAAATTTAGCAATTTATTTTATTTTTACTTTACTAAAAATTTCTGAAAATTAACTTTTTCCCTCGACCTGCACCGGTCGAGGTAAGGATTGTTCTTAGGCAAAGGCATCATCTCTAACTCAACTATGTGCTCGGATTTTTAATCTGGACATCCGTTTGGAAATTGGCACAACCGCGCACAAGCCCCTACTCACTTAACTTAAAAAAAGTTCAAACCACCATTCCGGACTCACTAGACCTCGGAATGATGTGCCATCTTTGCGTCGTGTCTCCAAATAATTCCATAAAACATTTAAAAAATAATAAATGGAAAATCTGAGACACTAAAATTTAATCATTTTCTGATGTGGGGCTTTCAAAGAAGTTTCTGAGCCAAATTTTAAAACTTCTAGGACGCAATTTCCAAAAGGGAGAAGGATGTAATATACGAGGTGAATAAATAATACGACATTTTCATATTTATTAAAAAATTTCAATAAAATATTAATATTACTTTAAATGGAATTCTATGATCGATGTCATACCCAATACGAAACAACATGTTTCTATGAAATCTTACGTTGCAACCTAAAACTATAATAATATTATTTTAAATGGTAGTTAACGCCTATCCATTATAATGACGAGAATGAACAGAACAAAATAAAAAATGATTATATATGTTTGTTAATTATTTTTACCATTACCCAATAAATTATAGAGGCATAACATGTAAATTAATCCAATTTTAAGAATAAATATTCTAATTTTCTTTAAAAGTTAGATCAAAAGCCTTTTGATTGCGAACCCTTTTTAAAACACATTTTAATCAATTATATATGTTATATATGAAAAACTAAAATCATTATTTAGAATCGGGACATCAAAATTTACTTTGTGTAATTTTTTGTTAATTTTTCGATAATGTTTTATATTTTAATTAATAGTGACAAATGTTGTAATTTAATTCCAAACAACCTTTCAATATAATTTATTTATATGGTTAGATTATCTTTTTAATTGGTTTTAAAGTGTAATTAGATTATATTTTTTCCTTTTAATTAAATGTTGGTCATTGGAATTAATTTCACTTTGAAATTGGACATAAACAAGTGTCAATATTTTTATAGATATTTTTTCTTAAAAGCACGCTATTTGTTTTGGAAGTGGGAATTAATTATAAAATTAATTAATTCAACCTAAATGTTTTTTATTTGTTAAAATTTAAATCATTTTTCAATTTGGAATATCTAATTTAATTTGGATAATTTTTGGGTATTTTTCTGACAAATGTTCATTTTTAATTAATAGTGAAAAATACTGCATTTTACTTCAAAACTGCTTTTTCATATAATTTAATTATATTGTTAGATTTTTCATTTAAATAGTTTTAAAGTTTAATTGAATTATGTTTTTATCACTTAATACAATTTTTGTTAATTATAACTAATTTCCCTTCTCAATTGGATGTAAAAACAAGTGAATCTTTTGATAAATTTTTCTTTTTAAAAACTTGTCTTTGGTTGTGACAACACGAATTATTTTTAAATAAATTACATCAATTTCTATGTTTGGAATTTATTAAAATGTATTCCATATTTGGAATCATAAGTTCCACATTATTTAATTAAGAGAAATTTGTTTTTGGACATTATGAATAGTAACGACGGTAATTATCATTATTTATCATGATTAATTAGTAATCGGGTAGTTAATGTTTATAAAATAATAATATAATAATATAATATGACACCAACATGTGTCCAAATCCTCTGTTTTGTGTCATGGAAGACCATGGGAAGATTTTTACCAAACTTGAGGGAACATGTAGTCACATGGGTGTGATAGTGTCATTTAGGAATTTATTTCTAAAAAAGAAGAGAAACATAACAAATGTTTGTATATCCAAATTAAAACAATTTTAATTTTGTTTACATAAATTTTCACTTAAACAATAAGTATTCATTGGAATTATAAAATTATTTCCTACATCGTGATATTTTTTTATAATTTTTAGACATTAAATAAATATATATATTGATGACACCATGATGATGCAGTGATTACCTCATTAATGAATGATTTAAATAAAATGAAAAAGAGAAGGTAAAATCTAAGACATAAACTTGTAGAAAACCTATTCAATATATGTATTTCGGACCCTTATCACCTTGTTCTTGAAATATATCATTGTGGGACCTTTAAAATCCGAAAACTATTTTATTATAAAGTATCATTTCCAAACATTCCAAAATTGACCCTCCTCCGTCTTATAAAAGGCCCCCACCTATACCCCCTGACCCACACCTCTAAATCCCTTGGCTCATCCAACATCTACTCATATTATCTTTCCACATCCCTCTCTCAGTCCTAGAAGCCTCGCTATGGGCATAAGTCTTTCCAAGGAATCCTTTGGCTCAAATTAAAAAGAGTTACCTGATTTAGATGTAATTTCTTCTCTCAAGTTTCTTTCTTTTATTATCCTTCTTAACTCACTACAATATTATTATTATTTTATACCATAATAACACCAGAATCATAAATATAATAGTATTTTGTTATTATAAGGATTCTACCAAAACATACAAATAGTTTCGTCTAATGGTTAAAGAACATACTGTATCTGTGGATGACGAATTACAACCTCACGAAACAATGATTGTTCAATATATATTTAACACCTCTAATGGTGGCCATTATTATGGAAATATATTTATATATGTTATATATTATATTCATTTATTCTATATGCTTTTTTATTTTATATTTAAAACATACCTTTATGCTTTGCAAGTTGCACAAATGCGATAATTTCATTTGAGGAAGTGTGGACTATCGCCCCCTCATGTGATGTGACTCATTCAATCCAAATATGCAATTTATAAATAATGTAATTATTGAACTTATTTCACCTATATAACATATATATTATACTATAATTATAATATATCTATGTCTAATTTAGTTTTAGAGTCCATTAATATGAAAAAGAAATGAAAGTAGCGTTCATGCATACGTACGGCCTACCGTCTCCATGAACGGTGAATTTCATTTATTATCTCCAAACATTATGGAATATAATTAAATATATATATACTGGATATATATGATATTTAAATCATTAACACCATTCCAGAGATGATGTAATTATAACTACATGGACAATTCTCTTCAAACAAGTTCATTTTTTACTAATGTACTAAACATTGACAAAAAATATGATATGGACTCACATAATTAACTAATTATTACAACATGATAATATGTGATATGAATTGAATAATAAAAATTAATGTAATTAAAAATGAAATTATAAATTGACCATTGTTTATTATTCAGAAGTATAAAGAAACCAACAAGACAAGTCAGACTTGAGGTAAGTGGATTTCTTATCTCACTTTTAATTCTGTGAGATTTCCATTGTTCACGAATTATTTATTTCATGTGGTTTATTGCGTACTTAAATTTGATATATATTATCAAGATTCTATTTATATTCATGGTGTTATTTTATTCATTTGGTTTTTATTATCTTTGGTTCATATGACTTGATTGATTACAATGAGGAAACGGGTTTTTATCTCACTTTTTATTCCCATGAGATTCATGCTATATTTTCCATTATCACCTTTGAGTGTTGTATATACTACCCATTATTATAATCTTTGTGTAATATAAATTCAATAATGGGTATTTACATCAACTTTGTATATTCCTTCTTTCATGAGGGGTATGTCTTGAAAGTTACCCAAATCAGTAAAAGAACCATTCACCCTCCTCTTTTTAAAAGAATTCTTTATGTTAGGTATTTTAATTTACATCTTCATATATTGGGAAATGTTTTTATATATCCTTATTTCTGTAAATTTTATGTCCATGTGATGAGATAACCTTTTTATCTCTTATCAACACATTTATTAAATTTTAAAGTGACGTCGTTAGGATGTTGAATTTCTGTAAGGTAACATCGAAACCCAATTTCAATTCATTAGGTTAAACCTCTACTTCTTAATTATGTCATACTATGAATATGTGTGGATGTCCTAGGATTGTTTTACACTTAATATCCATTTATATTGGGTGTATTTATATTTGTCACACATAATTATGTAATTTATTTATCCTTAATCTATGGATACATTCATTGTAAGGGACATCGTCTCAATCTCATTTCATTGAGGCGTAGTACAATTTATAAACGACCTCCTTTTATTAGTTGTATAATAAATCCTTTTGAGTTTTAATTTCAATAAAATGTAATCTTTTTTACACGAAGCTTTTTACTAAATGAAAAAAGGGAATGTTTTTGTCTTACATATGCGGCGATAATGACTTATCTACTGTTGTGACCATTATTTGAGTTTCAGATTCCTTTACAAGCCATAAATTGTTTAAAATAAAAAATAAATACCATGTTTTACTTTATTTTGGTATTGATTTTTTTATAATGTCATGTTTATATCAACGTGTTGTATTGATATCTTGTGATTGTAATGTGGAAATTTTATGTTTCCTTTATGCATGTTTTATGTGATTCGATTATGTTATGGTTCTTGGGCATTGTATATGAAGATAGGTGGTTCCGTGATAAACTAAGGGTGGGTGAGCCTGAGATAGCTCTCTAATGAATTGGGTAATGTGAAGGAGTTGAACGCTAAGGTTTCTCCAAAGAGAATTAGGGAATATACTCCAAACATAACCGTGAGGGTTACTCCCTACGTAATAATGATTTGAATGCCTCAAGTTACCTTTATATATTATTATTTCTATGAGTTATTCATAAATCACATGATTTCAGGAGGTATTCTAAAGTGCTTATGTTTTATGAGTAAAGTATGATTTCATTGATTCTTATGTTTACATGGAATAATGTTTTCTTTCCATATTTTTATATCCCTTACTGAGAATTTTATGTTCATCCCATGTTTTTTAAATGTTTTTCATGAGACATACAGTGGAATAGATTCAAGGATGGGATCAAGGAAATTTCACGCTATCTAAAACATCGAACTAGACATGACACTATTGTTCAAGAGTTTTTATTTTGTGAAAAATGGAAACTGATTAGATGTGTCTACTTTGTAATAATGGAGATGTAATAGTAATGTCCCAATTAACTAAAACTCTAAACCTAAAAAGATTATCAATGAGAATTATTCATTTAATTCAATATTAAGTAATGATTTAAGGTCAGGTCCTTATAATTTACATGCTAGTAATTTTCAATTTAAAACCCATTAGATGAGATAATTAAAATTAAAATAATAATAACATTAATGATAAATGTATTCATGATATAATATATTAATTAGGGGTTATAGACACCCCACACAAATTCATTAGGTGGTGAATATTATCTTAATCTATTATATTTAAAAAGTGAGATGAACATCCCTTACATTGAGTCTGACATGACATGTGTGTCTCTATCTTCCAAAATAAAAAGATTAGATTACTTATTTTTCTTTTTTATAAACTTTATAATGTTTATTATTTATTTTATTAAAATGTTGTATACAACATCTTATAGAATTATATTACTTTCAGATGTTTTAACCCTATTTAGTTCATAGGGAAAAAATTTAATTTGTAGGTCAACTATTATCAAATGGGTAATTATAGAAACATATATAGAATAATAATCATTACATATTTATCATATATATACAGAGTTTTTTATTTTAAATCAAATCAAGAAATATGGTTATAAAAAATAAACCAATGTTACAATCCTAGAGGTGTTAGGTCATATGAATGAATAACTAACAATCCCATTTTTTCAAATTTCATAATTTAAAGAAGTTATGTAACATTTTAACTTTATATAATGATCTTTTTATTATAAATACCATGTTATTTATTAATATATTCTTATATATACATAATTTTAATGATGTAAAAGGAACCATATTGCGTCGATGTGGTGGTAGAACACACATCCATGACCAACATTATCAAATTTTATTGCATTTCTTGAAACAGAAATTAAAAAATTAAATATTTTATTTATATAAATAATAATATTTAACGAATATATAATTAATATATTGTTTGTAATTTTTTAATTAACCCTATCTTTAATACATACCATGTTTTGTGTGAACGTGTAACATCAAATCATAGTTAAACAGAATGTAAAGCATGATGTCATGATTAAAAAAATTTTAAAAAATTTATAAAATATAAATATAGAAAATATAATATAAAAATGATTTTTTCATCATAAATTTCGACAATTAGTGGTTTTAATGGAAAAAACGACATCATTTCTCGAGGGGGTAGTCCACCAGACATATGAATGGAATTTTTGTTACATATTTGATACATGTTTGTGTTGGTGTAGGTCCAAAAGATTACATAAGAACATATTAGTATATTTAGAATACTGATTTTATCCTTGAATATTCGATAATAAAAATTTAAAGATATTGTAACCAAATTAAACAAAATTGATTATTGAATATTTTAACCTATTTTAAGGTAACTTCATTTGGTTTTCACCATAGAACATTCTTGAATTTCATTCTTCCTAATGTGAGGATTATTGTATAATGGTATGGATGATGTAATATTATTTGGTTATATATTTTATGAGAAAAAAGGATTTAAAGGTGTCAATGAATGTGGGATTGAATGCATTTTTATAGTGGACGACAAGTAGCATTCGTGTAAACATAAAACGGTAAACACTATTGAGAGGTCTGTATTACCCATTCTATCAAAAAATTGACAACTGATTGGGTATATATAATTTATGGTAGATTATAACCTCCAATATAAATTCATAATTTCATTTCTATAGTTTTGTTCCTTAAATTATAAGTTTCCACACTTTAACTATTTTTGTTTTTATTATGTTAACTAGTTTTCTAAGTAATGTTATTTGACCATAGTTACTAAATTTAACTAAGAATTATTATAAAAAAAGTAACTAATAAATTTTGAATAATATTTATAATTTAAAAAATAAAATTTAATTATGATTTAGAATATATTTTTAACAGAAGTTCATACATCTCACAAAAGCACTACATAACCCAAACCATGGTTATAATGTTTTTACTATTTAGGGGAAATTTTTTTCATTATAAAATTCAATTCATACATTAATAGAGCTTATATGATAATTAATTACATTTTAATATTTAGGGAAATAATATATGATTTCTAGTAATTTTTAAGTCATTAAAATAATTTCATTTATTATAAATAAGATTAATGTCAATTTGTACATTAAAAAATTATTTAAATTTTAAATTATCAAAACAGAGATAAAATAAAAATATATTTGGCTAAAATAAATTTAAAATGACATATTAATCAGAAAAAAACTATGGATCAAATAATTCATTTAATTGTCTTCACTTTTAATATTATAGTATCATTTATTATACTAAATTATTAATTATATAATTTGTGTGGTGGAAATTCATAAGCATTTAAAGTAAATAAAATTTCTCTAAAAAATAATGATAAATTATTGGGATAAAAATAAAAAATTTATATTTCATAAGTATTGTTATAACAAAAATATATATTTGTTTTAGAAATCTTAAAACATTAACAATGTTAATGGCAAGGAACATAGATTTGTTTTAATTTTTTTTCCAATATAACATATTATATTGGTCAATTTCATTGAATAGTATCTCAAAAAATTATAAAAGTTGAACCAATAGTTTATATAGTAAAAATATTAGAGGAAATGGCTTTTGGAAAATATTATAGGTCATTCTCCCTCTTCAGATTAATGTTTAACCACTATGTAAATTGTTTTTTACCTTAATAACTGTAATTAATTTTAGTTACATTCACTAAATTTTTTAGTAAAACTCTTATGTTGTTCATATTAGGATATAAAAACTATACTGATTCTAACTATTTATAATAATTTTTCAAAATAAAATTAACATAAGTGAAAAAAATTAAATTTCAAGTTACTCTCACACATAAGGCCAAATTTGGGTTTTTAATATTAAAATGGTCATAATAAGATTATGTTTTAATATCTAAATTCAAAAAAAATATATTTATAATTTTCTAAATTGAATTAAATGATGTACAATAGATGTATTATTTCTTTAAAACCAACATAAAATATAAATAATCATCATTAATAATTTAAAAGAAATTTTAATTTTCTATAAAAATTACGAATTTTCACTATTAATCAAAAAAATGAAACATCTCATAAAATACAAAAAATTCATATTAATATAAATTTGATATTCCACATTAAAAAAATTATTAAAAAAAATTATATAATTGTAAAAAAATTAATAAATAGGTGGTCCATTAAAATGTTGAAATATTTTATCATTCATTTAATAAATGAAAACTATGTTTTGTGTTTAGAGTAAGAATAAATTTCTGTTTCTTATAAATAAATCTAGAAAAAATTGAATTTTATTCTAAAATGAAAATATTTTATATTTTTGGGATATTATATTCTCTTAAAAATAATTAAATAGAATCCTCCCAATTTAAACATTATTATTCTAATCAATGGTTTTATATTTGAAAACTCTAATTTTGAAACACCCACATCATATATATAAGTAATAATAAATATTTTTAATAGGATATAATGAAAAATATTATGGTATCAAAATAAAGTCTTTCAAATAAAACAATATTATTGATTTTTTTATCATAGATTAGAAATCGAACTATCATGTTTCGATAGAGAGTGATAGAAAACATTTTCATGAGTATGTTTTCTACAATAAAACCATAAACAAGATGTGTGAATAAAGGTAACTGATATTAAAATTTATGATAATAGGAATATTCATTTTTTCAATACCCTTTTCCAAGAGTTTATGAATTCTTTCAATCAATGTTAATATAAGGAAATATAATTACTTGTTATCTTTATATTTTCATATGAAAAATATTATCCTTTTGTTATTTTTTTAACTATTTATATTTCATCTCTTAGAAAAAGTTTTTTCATATAGTGATGTAATACATAAATATCTAAAACCTTGTCCAAAGATTAACATAAACAATTTTATAAATGCTTAACCAAAATAAAATTTTATTTGTTATGATTCAAAACATTAGAATTAGTTTATTTTTTTGGTGGGATCCATTTTAATTTATCAATATTAATAATTTCTTTATCCAAGCATAATAATTTCTATATTAAAAAAATATTAAAGGCTATATTTCCCTCAACCATGTGTTTTCCGAAATGTTTTACATGGTTCTGAATTTAATTGCATTGTATCATTCAACATTTCTTTTCAAATCCATTATGAAATAGTACTAAAATAAAATCCTTATATATTTCATAACTATTATAACAATAAAATAAATTATAAAATAGATTTAAACATTACCCAAGAATCTAAATACATATTCAGATTAATAATTCTTCATTCTCTCTATCAATAATATATGCTTGACCATGATCCCTTAGCTTCTTCTGAGAAAAATTACCATCACTCATGGGGAATTAATTTGTGTAGTATCTCTTCTCCAGGAAGTTGTAACACTGAATAATAGTGTTTTCCTTATTCCCTTTGCATAATTTTTCCTGGTGACCATTTTCTCAGAACTTATTAGAAATTCACAATCCTTTCAAGCACTTACCAGAGCGATTCTTTTAATTGTTATCACATTTTGGATAATATCATTTTCCCTTCCCCAATTTTATATGTTATTATACATTTACTAATCTAATTATATTAAATCTCATTGAATTCAAAAAAACTAGTGATGTTTTTTCATTTCTTTATAAATCATATAACTATGTCTACAACACCAAAAGTATTTATGGGATTGATTTACTTTAATTTCTTTGATGTCTTGTGTTGTACGCTACACCAAGACTACTCTGTGCTACACCCAACATAGGCTTACCTTGTGGTATAAATAAGTCTATCATTGGATTGTATTATACACAATTTAATTTTTTCATAATTAATTTCACTCATGTAGGAGAATAAGTGAATAACAAAATTCTATAACCTATCCATTATAATGGTGGATATGAAAAATATTAAATCTCTTTTGAAAAATCTATTTTAATTAAAATAAGCGAGTCTATAAACTAATAATATAACTCTTCATAGATTCTATTGTATAAATATATATATAATATATTCAATATGATTTTTTAAAATAATTATATTTGTTTTCAATACATGATATAAGAACAAATTTTATTTTCTATGGATAAAAGAAATATTTTTTAAAAAAATGAAATATTTCTGCCTTTTGATGGTGCAACCATTTTAAATATATTATTATATTCAATATTATAATTCCATAATGTAAAAATATACTTCTTATTTAGAATAGTTACATCAAAATTTTCAGTTTCTTAATGTATGGTATTTTTCTAATGAAATTCAAATTTTAGTGAATAATGAAAAATAATACATAGCACTTCAAAACCTCATTTTCATATAATTTATTTATAGATATATATTACTAATATAATCCGTTTTAAAGTGTAATTGGATTATTTTTTTATCATTTAATATAATTTGTTTCATTGGAAGTAAATGTTTATTTAAAATGGATATAACCACATATGAATTATTTGATATTTTTTTAGTTCTTAAAAACCTGATTTCATGTTTTGAAAATAGGAATTAATTTTACATAAATTAATACTAATTTTTAATTTTTAATTTTGAAAAATTGATTACATATTTTTAAACAGTGGGTCCATATTTTTTTAATAGGTTACTTTTATTTTTTTTATTATTCTGAATTGTAAATATGGTAATTTTTATTTACCATAGTTAATGGAAAATCCTGTAAACTATGCTAACATACAACATGATAAAGATAATTAAATTTCCCTAACAACTTCCAAAATCCTATTCGATGAATTTAAATCTACCAATATCACAAAATTATTAGAATATATTCAGTTAATAGACTTTTTTTCCTTAAAAGTGATTCAAATTAAATTAAAACAAAAAATGTGACAACTTACCACTCTCATTTCTATTACAAGTATAAAAATTTTAATATAGTGATAAACATGAGAAAACATAGAAAATAAATAGTATATAGATATAAAATGAAATTATCTACATCATGTGGAATTATTTAGAATTTTTTAAGATAAAATAATTACTCTCATTGACAACACATTAGTTTTGTTGAAATTAATTTATTAATTGAAATATAAAATAAATTCTTTTAAAAATATTAAAATAAATATAATATAAACTAACTAATGTGATCCATGAATTTAATAGGTGACTATGACATGTTAAATGTGTATTAAATCTATTTTATCAAAATATTCTTCTATTTTTAATTTTTTTTAAAATCAAATAAATGAATAGGGTCAAAATTGACAGTATTAATATTTTATATAAATAACATAATATTAAATTATTAACATTAAAAAAAATAATTAAAAATTTTAAATTGAAAAAATATAAGCTCTAAAATATTACAAAGTATCCCATTATGGAAATATTATAACACATAACTAAATATTTATAACCATTTACTAATTTGAATATTATTACCATAATTAAGAATAAATAGATAATATAAGGATAAATCAAAATGATAAGTTTTAAAATAAAATCAATACAGGTCCAAATTTTATTAGTTGAGAGAATTTATAATCATACCCATCTTATATTCTAAATAATATACATTGGGTTTTTTTGAATTTAGAAATTAATTTATATTAATTTAATCGTTCTTTTATTTCCAAAGGTGTCCCTTCCCTCTCTTATAAAATAGAACATATCCTTATCTTTATAAACACTTATAATTCCCTTTTTCTTAGACAAATCCAACATTTTTTCTCTTCCAACATCCATCAATTCATCCCAATGGAAACAATATTGGCATAAATCTATCTTAAAGAGACCTTTTATTCAAATCAAAAAGACAAATCTCAAAAAAGAGTTAATTTTTTTATCACCTCTTTCAAAATTCCTTTCTTCTACTACATCATATTCTTATGTTTATTAAATTATAATGTAACAAATATATTATACTCTATATTAATAGATTTTATTATAATCAGGGGACAATCTGATACATCCTTTTATCAATCCTATGAATAAAAATACCAGCATGCGTTTGTACGTATGACTTATTATCTCCAAGTTGTGGTGCAATTTTGTATTCAACAAAACATTATTTAGATGGGTATAATTATTATTATTGTTTATTTAAATAATATAACTTGACAATTATTCTGTATAATTAATTTATCTTCTAATTCCATTCCATTTAACCATTAATGGATTGATATCGTCTCGTGTACGCACGTGCGACTTATAGTCTCCACAGCATAGTGAGATTCACTCTCCATGTTAAAAATTGATTAATGATTATATACATTATATGATATGTAAATATAATTATGATGAATGTATCTTAATTGTGTAGATGAATAAAATAAATCCTATGCATTAAAAACATGATTTACATGGAAAATAGGAATGGAAAAGATGAATCCATTAACACTCGAAATAATTGTAATATTGAAACAATATTAGAAAAATGATATAATAGGATCATATATTATATCATTAATATTTATATGTTATTTTTGTTATTTAATAAAATACATTGACAATTATATTGGATGTTAACACACCCTAAACTATCATATATTACAAGGTAAGTGATAATTTTACAATCTCATTAGTATCCCAGATTTTATTCGGAAGTAGATAAAAGTGTATATTTATAATTCCTTTCCATGTTTCATATATATATATAATATAATTTATATTCTTATACTATTTTTTATATACAATTTTACCCTTCATTTAATTTTAATTAAAAGGTATGAAATTAATCTTTCTTTCATTTTCCACACGAGGTACTTTTTGACTTTTCCGGTAAGAGTTTTAGAATAATGGGGTTTTAACATATACGACATGAATGATTTTTTATGTCTTGATAATTACTTATTTCCATGAAGATTAATCTATAATATTTCATGTTTGTTTTCAAATAATTTATTTTATTTTAATATTGGGCATCATTTTGAGAAAAAAAATGTTTTTGAAGAAAAAAGTATTTTATCCTCAAGAATTAAGTTCAAATGTTTTAAGAAAACTATATTTTATCGGAGATGATTATATTAATATATGTATCTATTTATACTCCTATTATTAATATTATTTTACTTTTTTAATGACAAAATGATATTTAATATGGATCATGTTATCATGGAATGGCTTTTATGACACCCATATTATTTCATGGGTTATGAAATGATCTATGCTTTATGTTTTTGGGGAACAAGTTAGAATGAGTTCATTATGAGATGTGTGGGAATTATATATTCATCCATTACATTGGGTGAAGATTTTTATCTCATAAGGTAGACCTTAATTAAATAACAACTAAATTTGGTTGAGAAATATAGTTATGGAACATCATTTAAATCCAAATTTCTAATACATGGGTGGAAATGCATGTAAAAAATGTTCTGTAATGGAATTTGTCCACTATGATGGTCTTGCAAATAATTCCTTGGTAACTATGAAAATCGTATTATGTGCTTATTTATTTACCATATTCCCATGTTTTATTCCAATGTTATTTTATCTTGGTTAATGTTCATTTTTGATTTATGAAATAAATACAACCAAGGTGTATTTCATTAGTCATGATAATGATATTCAAATTTTATTCTTATGATTATGTTTAATTTTTGATGTTCTAAATTTTTACCATTACTAAGAATTTTAGATCACCTGTTTTATGTTTCATTTCCCCCAGGATATAAAGAATAATTGTAGGTAGGAAAACAATAAGGTATGATCTTTGTGCGAGATGTTAAAGATCATACACCAAGAAAGAAGAATGTGTTCTGAGTTTCCAAATACACTAAACTAATACCATCTTCAGGAGTTTATTTGTGTAATGTATTATGTATTTCATAAAAAGAATTTTAATTCACATGTATGTCATTATTGGTTCGTTAGAGTTGGTATTTGAGAGAATAATTTGTAAACATTTGGAAAATTGGATGAAAAACATTATTGAGTTCCCAGTTAATTTTTATAATGATATGTATAGGGATGTCCCAAGGATAATTCAACTATATGGTATAATAATAGGGTTTCTATGATAATAATGCCCAACATAGGGTTAAAATAAATAAATCATAGATTGAAATATTATATGTTATTAACATTAATTTACGGGTTTCTAATCTTTGATATGTATTTCTCACATATTGGTTTCTCGTCTTGGTCAATAGCCAAAAATACATTGAACATAGTTAAACATTGAATGTATCAGATATGAAAAATATGGTAATAATGAAGATCTATTTCTTATGTGTCATCTTCATGAAGAGAATCATGATGATGGTACATGTATGGGTTACACTACTAAGGATAAAGATATTGTAAATGACATTTGAAAGGTATGTGATGTTCTTTCGGAACTATTTACATTAAAACTATGAAGAATGTGGTTTATAAACCATAAATCATGATTCATATTTTAGGAAAGACTAAGATGATGGATCCTATGAAATTGCTTAATAGAAATTGTAAATGATTCAGGTTATATGTATAGGACTTAAAATATTATTTTATTTAAATCATGATATATATAATTTTTTTCAGAATAATTTTTTAACTAAGGTTTCAAAAAGATACATTTATTAATTCTACGGATCAAAAAAGTGTTTTAAGGGTAATGTTATATACTTATAAAACTCATTATTGTGGGAATGACAACACTTAATATGTTCCTTATGTTACGATAATGATGTTTGGTTAATGATATGTTGGATTTGAATAAGTATATTGGCTGATTCTTGTTTCTTGGGAACTAATTATAGAGTTGTTGATAAGATGTTTATGATATTAGTGGTGAAGTATACAAATTTTTGGGAATGAAGGAATAATACACTATGTTTTATAACAAGGATATATGAATGTTTTCAATAAAGATATCTAATAATTCTAGTTGTTATCATGACTCAAGATAATAAATGATGAAGGTGTTCACATTATTGGAATGGTACTAACTAATGATAGCTTTTGATATATGGGGGTTAAATGATATACTGAGGTTGGGAATATTTTTCGTTGGTTTTGGATTTTCATTTTACATAAGAATTGTAATGTTATCAAATGTTTAGAAATTTATGTTATGCATTAGATTTTGTTTTTTATAATAATGTATTATCTCACCATATATTGAATTGTGCATATTTGATAACCTATATTAACCATTGTTTTGAGAGATATGGTGTGACCTATCATTATATTTATAGATTTAATGATCTTATAAAACTTCAGTAATGAAAAATTAAACATAATTTCATTGAATAATATATTAAGTGTAAATTAATCAAGGAAAGACCAACAATGAAATTTTAATGAAAATATATTAGTATTTCTTCTCTTGTTCTTCATATTTTGGAAAATATTTTAAAAAAAATTATATCCGCGTACCTTCTTATATAATGAATTATATGGTCTCTTAAATCATCACAGGTTTATGGATTTATGATTATTATATTTCTCCCAAACTCGTTCTCTATCACTATATTAGAAATTGAGGGTTATATTTTTTTCTCCATATCCACATTTTTTCATCCCTCCATTGTTTTTATGTGGAAACCCAGTTATGAGTTACTTTGGGTAATCATTATGTTTCTAACATTTATTTTTAAAATTAATTTTGAGTGTTATTTTTTGCGATATGGGATTCTATGAATGAATATTTTATGTAGTAAAACTTTTATAACACTGATTAATTTCAAAAGACAAATTCATTTTAAAGAGGGTAGAATTTAACACCCCATGATTTTTAGATATATATTCATGTTAATTTCATTGATATGTTTTATTATAAGCTACCTCAAGATTAGCATGCACTTCAAGAAACACCGACATAACTTTTAGAATACACAATGTCTTTTTATGGATTGGTATACACATAATTTCTAGTTCATAGAAATATTTTCAGTCAAAAACAATTATAATTGAATAACTAAATATTATAACCCGGCCATTATAATTGAGGGTATGAAAAATATTAACTCTCTTATGAAAAAAATTAAAATTAACATAATTGAGCCTCTAAAATAATAAAATAAATATTTATGGTTATTATAAATGACATATATATATGTAATATATTCAATATAATGTTTAAAATTCATATTATATGTCTTTCATACATGATATAAGAACAAAATCAATTTTTTGGGTAAAATAAATATTTTTAAAAAATGCAGTATTGTCACTTTTGATGGTTCACCCATTTTAAAAATAATTTTCTACAATTTAATAAGTTTTTTTTGAAAATATACACTTTTCATTTGAAATCAAGATATAAAAATTTTCTTTGTTTAATTTTTTGGTATTTTCCAAATAAAATTAATATTTTAATGAATAATGAAAAATACTGCATTTTATTTCGAAACTACATTTTCACCTAATTTATATATATATATTTAGGGTAGAAATTTAATTTTTTTAATGTGTAATTGAATAATGTTTTATATTTTAATAAAATTTTTGTAATTAAAAGTACTTTTAAATTTAAATTGGATAAAACACAAGTAAATTTATGCTAGTTTTTACTTATTAGAAACCTGCTTTCTGGTTTTGACATTATGTAATAATTTGAAATTAATTAATTGAAGAACTATGTTTTCAATATTCAAAAATGGATTTCATATTATGAATCAATGTGTATAAATTATGTTAATAGTTCATTTTTATTTTTTGGATATTATGATTAGAAACTACGATAATTTATATTTTCCACACTAAAAGGTAATTGAAGTAAATTATAGTTACAATAAATATCATAAAGATATTAAAGTTACATTATAACCTACAAAAATTATATTAGATTAATTAAAGTCATCCAATATAACTTAATGGTTTGAATTGAGTTATTTAATAGACTCTTTTTCTTGAATGTGATGTAATTATATTTAAATCAAATGAACGTGACAACTTTTCACTTTCTAATATCATAAAACTATAATAATTTTATTGTATTGAAAAAATTGATAAAATATCAGACATAAAATCTATAAAGAAATACAATGAAATTATATACATCATGTGAATTTATTTATATTTCTTATAGATTATAAAATCATCATTAATGAATAAAAAATAGTGAAGTATAAATTAATTTATTAATAGAAATATCAAATAAATTGTTTTAAAATTGTTAAAATAAATGTATTATGAAATAATTAAAATGACCCATGAATGTTATATGTAACTATGAAATTATATGAGGGTATTAAATATTTATTTTCAAATTTATCTTCATTATATATTTTTTTAGAAAAATAAATAAATATTGTCAAAATTGACACTAGTTATTTTATAAAAAATTATATATTATTAAATTATTTAATAATTAAAAAAATATTTAAAAAATACATAGGTAAAATTATAAGGTCTAAAATTTAAAATTTTATCCAAATATGGAGAATTTACTACAATGAAGTAAATAATTATAACCATTTAATATTTAGAATATTATTACCACTGTCCAAATTAAATAAATTAAATAAAGATAAATCAAAATGATAATGTTTATAATAAAAATAAAAAAATTATAAATTTTATTAGTTAATATAATTTTGTACCATCTTAATTTTATTTTTTAAATAATCCACATTGGGATAATTTTAATTTAAAAAATAATTTATATGAATTTAATAGTTTTGGTATTTCTTAAGGTGCCCTTCCTCACTCTTATAAAAGGGAACATATCCGTCTATATTAATAACAGCTCTAAACCCATTTTTATTAGAAAACCCCTAACCATTTATACTCCCAACATCCCTCACTTTATCCTAGAGATCACACTTTTGGTAGAAATCCATTTTATGGATTCCTTTTGTGAAAATAAAAAGAGATACTCAAAAAATAGGCAATTGTTTTATCAGATCATTCTAAATTATTTTATTCTTCTACATTCCCTTCATATAATGTTTCAATACTAATGTAATAAATACCCATATTATTAAATTATGAGTTTTTTTATAATTATGGAAAAACCTTATTCCTCCTTTTATTCATCCTATAAATAATAATATCACCATGCTTGAAAACAGACAGCTTACCGTCTCCATGTTGTGGTATAATTTGTTATTCAACAATACTTTATTTGAATTGGTATAATGATGATTATATTTTATGTTATTAATATAACATGATAATTATACCATATAATTAATATAACATCCAATTCCATAAAATTTAACCATCAATAGAATGATATTTTTTCTCGTGAGTACATACTACTTACCATCTCCATGAAGCACTGAGATTAATTTTCCACATTCACACTTTAATGATCATTATAAAATATAAAAAATGAGTAAAAATAATAAATAAGAACATAATTTCATTAGGTAGATAAATAAAATATATACTATGAATAAAAAAATGATATACATTGATAGATAAGAATGGGAAATGAAGTAGTTAACACTAGAAATAATGGAAATATTGAAACATTGTTAAAAAAATTATAAAATAAGATCATATATGATATAATTAATATTTATATGGTTACACTATAATCCAATAACATATATTAACCATTATATATTATGTTAACACACCCTTTACAAACAGAGAGTACATGGTAAGTGATAATTTTGTAATCTCATTACTATTCAAGATTGTTTGTTTGGAAGTGTTTACTAAAGAATATTTATCATTCATGTCCATGTTTCCTAAATATATAATATTATTCTACATTTAATACTATTTTTAATGTAAATTTTTCCCATTATCAAATTTTTATTAAATAGTTTGGATGGAATATATTTTTTGGTTTTCCATATGAGATAATTTTATCTTTTCCGATAAGAGTATAAGAAGAATTTATTTTAACTTATACGACATGAACATTTTATTATGTCTCCATAACCACTTAGTTTAATGAATCATACAATAAATGATTTCATGTTTATTTTAAAATAAATTATTTTCTTTTAAAATTCAGTGGAATTTTTTGAAAAAATACTATTTTTTAAGAAGAAATGATATTATCCTCAAGAATTAAGTTCAAGTGTTTTATTTAAAATATTTTTCATTTAATATTTCACACATAAAATATGGTTATATTTATATCCCTATTATTACTATGATTTTATTATTTCAACTATGTAATTATAATACATATGGATTATGTTATGATGTAATGATGATTAAGAACCCCATTTTATTTCATTTTTTATGCTATGATGAGTGATTTATGTTTTTGTCACAAATGTACGAATGATTAAATCATGATATAGGATGGAAATATATCTCCCTCAAATGAATTTGATTAATATATATATATATAATGATATAGATCTGAATTTAACGACATGTAAATATGGTTCACTAATACAGGGTTGGAACGGTATATAAATCTGGTTCCGTAATACATCGATGGAATGACAAGTAATCTTGATTCGGTAATGGAATTTATCCACTATAAGGGCATTGGAAGCAATTCCATTGTTAATATAGAAATTATATTATGTGCTTATAAGTTTTTCCAATGTTTCAGGTTTTATTCCAATCCAATTATATCCAGGTTATTGTTCCTTTACTAATTATGCATTATGTAATGCCCAGATTTATTTCATAATACATGATTTTGATATTAAAAATTAATTCTTGTGTTAATGTTTTCTTTTATATTATATTTATTTATCCTTACTGAGAATTTGAGATGACCCTTTTTATGTTTTCATTCCCCCATGATATAAATAATGTTTTTATGTAGGAAAAATAATGGGGAAGAACTTTATGGGAGATAATGAAGATCATTCCCATGCTTGAAAAATGTGTTCTGAGTTTTCAAGGACACCAAACTAATACAATCGTTTGGAAAATATTTGTTTAATTTATCGAGTATTCCTAAAAATAAATGTAATTTCTACGTAATAATTCTTGGGTCATTATAATATCATTGTATGATGAAAATGTTTTCAAAATCTATGACCCTTAAAGAACATGGATTAATCCCTTCAAATATACTGTCAATCGTGAACTCCAAGTTGTTAGTGTAATCTAAATCATACCATTATAATAGTGTAATGTCAACTTTATATCTCACAATAACTTATTCCTAATTTTCATATAGAACTAAGAACTTTTTTTCATCTTATTTTATTTGTTATTAGGGAGATTTTACTCAGAAAATGTTTCTATAAAAGCCTTCAAATTTGTGTTTTCTATTTCCTCTTCATATCTATTATTCTGTATTAAGAACCAATATTGACCAGCATCATCATTTAGATAATAAACTAGTTCTATACCAGTTTACATTTCACTGTATCCTTATTCATTGCATATAAATTCCAGATAGTTAATACACTGCTTGGCTACAAAAAGGATTGTAGTACCACCAAATGGTAGATGACTGTGTTTCAAAAACATATCTATCATTGGAGAACTTCACTGTGGAATAGGTTTCCTCATCCAATGAAGGTTGTGAGTCATAAATTTATTATACTGCCCTAATATTTCAATCACATTTTTAGTTTCCATACAAGACATATCATATTTCATAGATGATAAATATCAACATTTTCCAAGGGTCCTGATTCCCTTGTTTCTTACTTGACTCATTTTGACAAAATTTTAATACAATATTAGCTTCTAAATTTTTTCAATTTGTATAATTCTATATATTGTGTAACACATGACACTAATTGAAAATTTTAAACACATATAATCCCATATTAATAAAAAACATTTAATTGGGGAATATATTTACTTTATGATGATTTATAATAAATTTTAATGAAATATTGGATTTTCCAAATCATTCCCCCCAGGTGTGTTAATCTAGTATTTGAGTCAGGCCAATTTTCATGTACTATGTTATGATTAAGTCATACATGAGACATATTTTTGGTGTTTTACCCCTAGGTACATCAACTAAATAAAAACACAAAATTTTTTGTATCCAGTTACGGTTGTTTCTCTAGGAATAACCAAATAATATCTACCTTACCAAAATATAAGAATGTAATTCTATACATTCATCAATGTCTATCATAGGTTCCTGTACCAAAATTCATGATTTTCTAAAACTATTTTCCAATGTCTCTACTAGACATCTTCTGAATCAAACTATAACTTCCCAACCCTAGAATCCTAGTGAATGTTCATTAATTTACTAAATTGGAATGACTACAAGGAATTAAATCCTGAAGGACAAAAAAATTTAGATGTGTTTAAGACTAGATACGACACATAAAACCGATTTGACATTGGGGATATAAAATATTTCACAAAAATAAAATGTTACCATACATGAAACTAAATACAAGATTTCATATTGATATTCTTTGAAATGAAACAATTTAATGGTGTGTTAAAATGCTCAATAAGGGTACAATACTCCGCAAGAAATAATAAATTAATGAGAATAATCAATATGTGATGGTAATTAACTAGGAACACATTCAATTTAATAAATAACTAATACTGAAATATGTAAATTGTACAGGGAGGTAAATAAAATAAAACACATTCCATTTTATTGATAAACAGAGAATGACCTAAATCCCAATATTTTTTAGTAGCGAGAATCATCAGGATAATAATAATTGAATATTTATTCAATGAAATTATTAGTTATTGGATTATTTTTTTTCATGGTACACAAATAATTTACCATCATGAACATTAATAATATGGTTTAAAATATAATTTTTATAAATTGTTTTGGTTTGGCCAACCATAACTCTCATATGAGGCCACTTTATAAGGAAATTTTGAACATAACTGTTACAAAAATGAACGCTTTTTACAACAAAATGTTTACAATGAAAAAATAAATGTATAGATTTTATTGAAATAACCCATCCATAACCCGTGTATTTTTTGTCCATATCATTTCTTATATCTCAAATAATCTATTTATATTCATAATCAATGATCATTTTGAAATATCATAATTGGCTAATGGATGCATATTGGTCAATATTTACCCAGTAAATCAAATTGAAATCAATGTAAGAACCAAATATAAATATATTATATGGTTTTTTAAATAATTATATAAATCATAAATGAATATAGATATCAAAAAAAATATAATTTTCAATGAAAACGATTTTTCATAAAGTGATATTTTTATGAGAATGTTTACAATCAAAAAAGAAAATGAGACTAAAAGAAAACTTTTAATAGTTGGTAATTTTCATTTTAAAACCCATTTGATGTGATAATTAATAGTGAAACATTAAATACCAATAATATAATGGGATTTATGATATTATATATATTAATTATGTGCAGTAGATAAACCACACAAAATAAGAATGTGGTGAGTATGACATTTATCCCATAGATGTAAAAAGTAAGATAAATATGCAATAAATTGAGTCCAAAATTTCATATATGTTTCTATATTAGTGAATAATAAAATAATGTTAATTATTTTTTATTTTGAAGAAATTTTAAATTTTTATTTTATTACTCTTTTTTCAATGTTGTATTCAAAGACTCAATCAATTATAATTTCATTAATTTTTTTACAAAATTTACTTAATGTGAAAAAATGACATGGGTAGGTAGAATATGGTCAAAGGGTTCATTATATAAATATAACCATAATGATAATAATGAAATAATTACAATATTTATATGTCAAATATATTTTTATTTTAAAAATCATAAAATACTGTTTTGAAAAATGAATCAACACTATAATTATTGATATGGTAGGCCTTACGTACACATGTGTTACATTAACATTGTTTAAAAGATTATTTTTGGAAATAAGGTAAGTAAAATTTTATCATTAAATAACTATTATTAAATTATATATACAATTTTATTTAATCATATATATTAATATTTATAAATATTTATCTAAATGGAATTATACTGCATCGAGTAGGGTGTAGTCGACACATCTATGAATAATGTTACTATGATTTTAGTGTTTGAAATGGGTATTAAATAATATGTAATATTATATTTAAATAATCTTAATTATTACATTAATATAATATATATTTCTTTATTTGAATTTTATTTATAATAACACATCCTTAATACAAACAATGTAATGTTGGATCGTATCAAAACACTTTGATGTGGTGATATTCCACACACCCACAATGGATGTTATTGTATTTACAAGAAATGAAAAGTAGGAATGAATGTTCTATATAAAAATGAAACGATAATTAAATATACATAAACATAATATAAAAATATTGTGTACAACACAATTGTCAATTATAAGAATTGGTAAATTAAGAATAAAAGAAATCATTTTCTGAGGTGGTAGTCCACCGTACACACAAACTATAATTTATTAACCCATCTGAATGAAGGATGTTTATTTTTAGGTCTATTACGTAATATCATCTAATATAATTATATTTATGATACATATTTTGTCATATAATAATGAAATATGAATAATTTAATGGTTTTCAAATAAGTAAAAAAATTATCATTAAAGAATGTTACCTTTTTTTGGGTAACACACTAGGGTTTTAGGAAAATGAAAAATATAGATATTAATCATATAAAGTTGTGGTATATCAGATGAGGTTATTGATGTTTGGAGATAATTTTGGAAGGGTTGTTATGATAATAATGGATGGATAACAGTGATGAAATGGGGGGAGTTAATGCATTTTTATATTGGAGGGGGAGTGGAATTTTTGGAAATATCAAATGGTAAAGGTTATTGGGTGGTCTCTTACCTAATATTCCATTAAAAGTGAAATATTATTGATAAATGTGAATTTTATGTCGATCAAGTCCACTTCAAAAAATTGAAGTTCTTTTTTATATATTTTTCCATAACAACTATGCTTTCCCAGATTCATTATTTTGGTTTTTTAAGGTAATAAGTTATGTAACAAAAGTAATATAACTATAAAAATCAATAAAATATAGATTTATGAAAAAATATAGACCCACTAATTTATAATTATGATATATAATTTTTAAAATAAAAATAATTTTTTTCAAAATTATTTTTAATAGAAGATCATGTAACGTGCAAAAAAAGACAACCTTAACCCGAACCGTGTTAACAATGTATTTATAATTTAACATTAAATATATTAATTTTAAAAGGTAAATTGTCCAATGAATTTCCCATGTTTTATATTTATCAAATATCACAAATATATTGGTTAATATTAGGTTTTCTAGTAATTTAAAATCATTAAACAAAATATCATTTATTACAAAAATAACTTTATTATCAATTTTGACATTATTTAATTAATTTCATTCATTAAATATAAAAACAATTAAGGAATTAAAATATATTAACTTAAAAGCATTGTAAAATTACATATTTATCTAAAAAATAATATAATATAATAATTTTTCATGTTTCTAATTTTTATTATTTTATTATTATTTATTTTGTTTATTTATTAACTAACTAATAACTTCATTGGTGTTTATTAAGAATTTTATATAACCAATTCATCTCCTAAAAATAATTATATGTTATACATATAAAAATAACTCATTTATATTTCTTAATAAAATTCCATGTTTAAATGCTTTATGAATTTTAAATTTAATTATAATTCCTTTTTGGTGTTATTCTTTACATACCTTTTAATATAGGTCTCATTTAGGCAATATCATCCTACCAACTAAAAAATTATAACCAAGAGGTAAAATTATCTAAATATGTGAATCAAATGATATTTTGTGTTTCCAGGTGATTTTTCCCTTATTATTAATGTTTAACTACTATTTAAACTAATTTTTACATTAATAGATGTTTTTAATTTTAATTACTTTCACTAATCATTTTTTTTCAATAAAACTATGTAAAACATATTGTAATATATATATTATAAAACATCCAACTGTATATATAATATTTTTAAATTCATTCCATAATAGTGGAAATATTTAATTTATAGTTAATCATGCATTTATGGAGAGAAATATACATTCAAAATTCAAAACTATTCATCAGTTCATTATGTTTGTATATCGAAATCTAATTTAACAATGATTCCAATGAATTGAATTGGAATAATATAGCTATAATTTATGTATTATAACACTAAATACAAATTAAAATACAATTCGACATTAATAATTATTTAAACGAAAGGACCTTTTATCCTAAAATCTATTTTTTTCTCAATTAACCAAAATATGAAAAATCAATTAAAAATAACGAAAATTCAACATGAGATAATATTTAAACTCCCCATTAAAAAATTAACATCATTTGGGTGATGAAAATTTATAGAAGTATTAAAATTTTGTTTTAAAATTGGGTATCCATTAAATGTTTGTGAAAATTAGTCTTACATGTAAAGAAAGATAAATCAGTGATTCTGGTAGTGTATTATTAATATGGTTTTTCATATAAAGCTACATTCAAATAAATTTAATTTTATTCTAAAATGAAAATATTTCAATTTCATTGGTTTTTACATGAAACTTTCATTCATAAAAAACTATTTGTTCAAAATATCTCTAATTTAATAACATGTCATTCCTTATATCTCTAGTTATTATTAAAACCAATAAGGTTAGAGAAATTTATCCAATATGGATAAATATTCATATGAATAAATAATAAATTAATCATTAAAACCTTATTGAAATATAAGATAAAAATCCGTAAATTTTAACCATAAGACCCTTCAAAAAATATTTAAACTAATAAAAGAGACCCTATTTTTTGAAAATAAACATAATATTATTCTGTTAAGTGTAATAAAATACTTCCCTCAAATAATGATTGAAAATAACAAGGTAATATATTATTTTTAGACAAATAATGATTCCTAATTACACTAAAAACTCAATGAAAACAAATATTTTCTCACATTCCTTATATAAAACCATAGATTATTTAATATATTCTAAAATACCAAAAAAAATTCAAACTCCATAAATATAAACATAAACCAATTTTTCATCAGATAATTAATCAGTTCCAAGGTTTTTAATACTATCAAATTTACATTATCCATCTCAATAATTTCATTTTCTTAACTATTAATAAGTATCCCAATCATCATAAACATATTAAAGGATATCATACCTTTAATCATGTGTTTTCTATAAAATAATGTATTTACATTAAATAAAATCACTTGGTTATCAGTACCATATAATATATTCATGAAAATACATAATGAAAAAATTAAGATACCAATCATTATATATTTCAGGATTCTTATAATATAATTCATGGTGTATAATAAAAAATTATTATAATAATTTAATGTCATTATTAAACCATTTACATGGCTTCATCATCTTATTCCTTAATACCTTATTCTATACATATTTAATTTTTTACTCCCTTAATCATCATAAAATAAACCATTACTCATATAGACTTGATGATCCTTTTCTTTATCTTTCCCCCTAACACATCAATTTACACAATTACAATTACATAAAAATTCAAATCATTCAGAAACTAATTATTCTTTAGGGAAATGATTTATCTCATCAATTTAATTAAAAAAAATTAATTTTACAATGAAAATTATTTACTATATTCCATTATTTACCAAAAATAGAACCCTTAATTTTAGAAAAAACACTTCAATACCTTTTCCCATTTTCTTGACATATAAGTAATTGAATCGTCATTACTTTGTTATCTCCTCTACATGATCTCTTAATGAAGACTATCATTCCATTCATTGATGAGTTGGGTAATTGGTTAAGGCAATTTTGTAAGTCATATTTCATGATAATAAACTTTGAAAAATCATAATATTGATTACATTACACATCAACCCTTTTGGTTTCTCATTAACACATTATCTTTCACATTCATTGTCAAATCAGTTCTTTCTAGTTCCCTATATTAACCACAACCAATGATCATTGTTTGAGAAATAATATTTATAATGGAAAACAAAATCATCATGAAAAATATTTTATAATTTGTATAAGTCATAAAATATTTATTTCTATCGAAGAAAAAATAGATATTTCTTATTGCATCCATGATTATAATCTATTCAAAAAATTCATAATGGTGTGTAATGAAAAATAATCTTAAGAAAAGCATTTACCTAGGGAGTGTTAACCATGTGTCCAGAAATGATAGTTTTCATGAACTATATGATCATTGATTCAATGACCAATTCACACTTTTTGGAATTATTGCAACATCAAAAAAATATCCAAATCCACATACCCATTTAGTACCTACATAATGAAGGTTAAATATGAAAACCTTAATACATTCTTTACCATAAATTTAGATGTTATTTTTTACTTAGTATTATCAAAAGTTTTTTTAGTAATGTTTTATTATCTTCAATTAAAAATGAAAAATAGACCTTTCCAATGAGACAAACTAAATTGATAAAATATTATAAAAAATTGATATTATATTAAAATGTATGAATATTAATTTCTTTATAACAAAATATATTTGGATTGTAAAGGTATTGTGCCATTAGAAACATTGATTCATAAATAACTAGTCCACCTATGAACTAAATTATCACTAGATAATTTTATTTTGTCTAGAATATTACTTATAAATATAATTCATAATAATATTCTCTATAACATGGCTAAAAGAATAATAATATACACTGTTCTCATATTCTTAGAAATGGTAGAGAAGGGAGATATCATCCAAACATGACCATAAGGGTATATAAACATCTGAATAAAATTTGATAACAATGCCATGTGTCTCATATATCATAAAAATATATAATGAAATAAATCATGGTAGTTTTTAAAACATTAATGAAAAAGTAATCAAATAATAGAATCTATGAAATCAGAAAATTTTCAAAAGAAATAAATTTATGGAACTGACATAAGTATAATAAATCATTACTCGGTGGTCATGTCTCATTTCCAATGATTTAATCCTAGAATTATTTGACTCCCTAAGCAATCATAATAGTCAAGATTCACTACCAAGAAAATAATAGTGAACCATTTCCCTCCCTAAAATATTATCAATCTCCATTCCATTAATATTTATAACATGAGATATGAATATTTACACATGCTTGGGTCGAATATTGGTGTCACAAGTGTCTCTATTTAAAATTTATCCACTCATTAATTATAATAACATAACCACCATCCATGATTATAATTTAACAACCAATATTGGTTTTTAAGATAATCATGTTATGTAGGTTATAATAGAACAACAAATCAAATAATGAAAACAGTACATATTAGTTCCAAAATATTGTAAAACATTTTTCATATTTTTACATCATAATCCATTTAATGGAATTGGGATTAAAAAACACATCACCAATTTTTCTTAGCATTGCCCATGAAAATAAATTGGTTCCATAGATATTCCATCAATTCATCAGAGCATTGGCCATGGAATTAAATGTGTTTCAAAAACACACAGAATCCAAAGAGAGAATAATAATTTATAAAATTAGATCTTATTTCCATTAAATATTAAGTTAAAACAAAGGATTTAATATGAATTGGAAATTTTCTTTCAAAATTTCTTGGGTCATTTTTTGAAGGAAATATCATTCCAATTATGAAAAAACATTCATTAAATATATAAAAATTTCAAATAATTAATGAGATTTTTTTTAATTATCCTTGGAATCCTTTATGGGAAGCATTAAAATATTTGGTTCGTATTATGGATTAAAATACCTTTCA
Organism: Viscum album; assembly: GCA_963277665.1. Classification (NCBI taxonomy): domain Eukaryota; kingdom Viridiplantae; phylum Streptophyta; class Magnoliopsida; order Santalales; family Viscaceae; genus Viscum; species Viscum album. Next base: position 1,890,674,137 of record OY728152.1, read on the forward strand.
TTTCATTGTTATTAAGAAATATTCCTTTCATATTTTTGTTTAAATTCAAAATATGATTATTCATAAAATAGAAATAAGATTCCTTTAGAAATTTTAAAAGAAAAAAATGGGATATAATTTCATTAAGAAATAATTGGACAATTCTAATACTTTCATTTGATTTTTTTTCATGGAGATAGAAATAGAAAATATATTCAATTTTAGAAAGGGATATTGTCAATTTCAAATTTGTTTCTCATATTAGTATATTAAGAGTGGAAAATGATACAAAAAAATGTATTTTATATAAATAACCAAAGGATAATATAAATTAGGTGTTTCTTAATATATAGATCCTAATATTTCACATTATATGAAAAATCATAAGTAATTCAGATATAAAATGACATGGGAATATAAAAGGCTTACAACATTGATAAATTATTTATTATAATCACCATAAAAGAATAAAACTAAATTTTAAATTTAAATATCATGTGAATAAAATAATTTATTATAGAAAATGTGTATGGGAATTATATATGCATCAAAGAGAAATTTAGGATTAAAACATATCCTAGGTTAATAGAAACCAATTTAAGTAAAAAATATATTTCCTATAGTGTTAACATTTATAGAATGTGTTCTAACCTATTATAGAATAAATCTAGGATTGTTCTAAATATATTATAAAACCATAATAAAAAATATCCTAAAAAATTTAGATACATATTTTTACCAACCATTTATTAACAATTCATTGGTAAAATCATTATTCTAGGAGATAATGATATCATTTTTGATATATGCTTTGGTTTAGTTATTTTGTTCACTATCCATTGGTTATGGTTTATTGACCACAATGATATTAAGATTTATATAAATATATTATATATTTATTATATTTATAGTCATAGTCATCCATAATAGTTATATATATAGTAATAAATTTAAATATTCAGGGAGAATGTTGGTTATACGTACGCATGAACAATACATTCATTTTCCTGACGGATGGAATAAAACAAATATAAGTATTATATCCCCACTAAAGAATACTTTTTAGGTAATATATGTCCTATATATACATTAATGATATAATTAATATCATACATGTAAAAACCAAATAAAAAATGCACCATATAACTTCTTTCAGGTAGTAGTCAACAAATACGCATGAGTCGTGTTATCAGATTCCAATGAATTAGAAGGTAGCAATGCTGATTTGATATTATAATATATAAATTGTAGTTATTTCATTTATATAAAAATATATACACACACACAGATTAAATACATCAGTATATAAGTATGTTAGTTGCAGTGATTGATAATTAACTCCATCGATTCGCGAGATGCATTTCGGCCCTACCAACGATCGAAGATTTTGTTTTCAATTTGATGGAAGGGGATATAAATATAGTTTATTATATTAAAAAATAACTTTTTTGTATATGAGATATATTTTTTTAATTAATTTATTATTATTAATAATGAAAAGGAGGTGGTAAGATAATAAGTATAAAAGATAGAGTCTAGTGAATATAGTTACCTTCATATAGAATAATATCATATAGATATCTTATTAAGGATAATAAATTTTGTATTTTGAGGTGAACAGATGATCTAGAATGTTTCAATGGATGTTTTTAGGTAATTATTTTGTTTATTTATTGGTAAATGGCTAATTTCATGACTTAATTGTAGTACAAGATGATGCATTTTGTTATTGAGGATCGGTGAAATTTATGTGAATACCTAAAAACTATTCAATAATTTGGAGTCGCTATCTATCCAAATTAATAATAAATTTATAATTAATGAATTGGAGGTAAAATATGGTCTATGTACACCTCTATCACACTGAAAAAAATTAAAAGGTTTTCTTCTATATCATTTTTACGTACCTTTATTATTTTTGTTTTCAGCATGGTGACTCATATTTTATGAAGGTAATTTATAGATAAAGATTAAAGTAAAATTAGAAATTTTATATAATTTTTGACAATTAGTTATAAATTTTGAAATAAATATATTAAAAATAGTTTTTTTTAAAAAAAATAATCTTATCATAGCCGCATGTAATTTACAAAACCTCGTTTACCATTCAACATAGTAATAATGATTTTAATAATTATTAGTCAATAAAATTACTAAAAAACGTTAAATAGTCCATTAATTTACAATGATAGATATTTTTAAATATAGAGTTATAATATTTTTAAGGATAATATTTTTATTGATTTTCAATAAATTTAAAAATATTTTTTATTATAAAATATCAATAATAATGATTTTCACTATAATAATTTAAGTTGACATTAAAAACAACAATAAAAATTAGAAACTGCAATATAATATTTGTAAAACATGTATAATACATTATAATTATATAAAAATAATGTGAATAAAATAATTCATTCATTTAATATCACATTTAATATTTTTTTTCATTTGTTATCATTTTATAATAATTAAATAATTATTATGTTGATGTTGTGTAATGAATTAAGATAATTAAATAACATATAAAAATTATAAAAACAATTAGATTAATAATTTGCTTTAATGATTATCAAAATTACCATCAATATTAATTCACATATTTTTTACCTATGTGAACACATATTTTTATTTTAAAAGAAAGCATGTCGCATTTTTCCTTTTTCTTTAAAGAAATAATTATATTGGTCACATTCTTGGAAACGTGCATGATAAAAAAATTAATATAAATCATTTGTTTTTAATTATATATATATATACATGGTAATAAAATATAATTTATACAAATATTTGGGCCATTATAACCCTCTTGATTTTAGTTTAACCTCTTGTAAATGTGTTTTAACATTACCCAGTATAAAAAAATTTCAATTTTTTTATTCATTATTAAGATACAAAGTATGTTCAACACTCCATATAATATTAGTTATGCTAATTATAAATATATTACACATTGTTCTATATTGAATTCCTAGATTGAGAAAAATTAAAATTAATATTCATTTCTTAGAGGTTTAAAAGAATAAACTATTTTGCAAAAAAATATAAATAATTAACTTTTTTATATAATTTTTCATCATGAAAAAGAATATTGAAACATAAATTGGATAAATAAAAATATAATTGTACTAAATTTATATTTAATACTATTTTATAATTTTATTTACCATTATAAATACTTAAATTGAATTGGTGGTTTTCAATAAAAATCATTATTTTCCACAATTAACTAAAACATTAATCACATTATAAATTTTTTAAAAAATAAATACTTAATTATAATGATATGTAGATTATTTTTTTAATAAAACAAATTTTTTAAAGAATTCAAAAATTAAATTAATTTATTTACAAAAAATTAACAAAATATATTTTTTTGAGAAAAATAGAATTTTTAATGCATATAATGATTTTACTTAATCTTATGTAATTAATAATCAAAATATTTTCCCAATTTAAAATCCTCATATCTAATATTTTAAATGATTTTCTTCAAATTAATAAGACAAAATATAATGTATAGTTTTGTAATGTCTTGGACCTAGATGCCATTGAATGGTTCAATGAGCCTAGTTGGACATATGGCCTCAAGAGCATATCTCCAAATGTGAGAGGATACCGAATAGTAATAGGGGACTAGGTAGTTTTTTAGGGAATATTATTCCCTCGTTACAGAGTGTAACACATTGGTAGAGATAACAAATATCAACAATAAAATTTGATAAATAATCAAACCAAATATAAACCTCTTTATAGAAATATATCGATAATGACAAAAGTAATCTCATATATATTGATGATAACAACATGTTTCTACAACCATGTTAAGACACTTACACATGAATTAGAAATGTACATGTATCAAAATTCCAACAAATTCCTAATTGGTCTGTCACATCTACCATGATCTGCCTCAACTCAGTCATGTGCTCCCCAGCTACTGTGTACACAACAATCATGCATCATAATATCAGAACATGCCCTGATCCTTAACTAAATTAATATAGTATGGTCGAGTACACATTGGTGACCCACATATAGCGGGGGATACAATTTGAGTAGATCACTAAAAACACTTTCTATAAAAAACCACAAAAGTTGAATATAAACATAAGTAGTGTGCATGATATTACATATATAGAAGTAATTTAATTATTCTTCCCATGTAAAAATAATAATGAGTGTTATATTTTACAACCATATAAGGCTCCAATATATTTTTATTAATCTCCCATAACAATGCAACAAAAAAGTAAATGGAATTAATCACCAAGTAAAAACACTATACATAATATATCATATCATCCATGGAAACACCGTATAACTTTTATTTTCATATCAACCACAGATGCACATTATAATAAATAATGTCACATTTACCATGGACAATCTATATAATAATATTTTTCAGAAAACAAGGGGTCGGATCCAAGGTTACTGAACCATAGAATCCTTGTCTAGTCCTAGAATAATCTTGATGTACACTAGGATAGAATTGAATTATGATCTGAGGAGCATGTCAACTAATCATATACACTATGAGAAGAAAAAAACCAAATTATTTGGTAAAAAATCCCAAGGAATCCCAAAAAATCAATACCCATGGATAATTATCATCCAAGGTATAAAATTAGTGTAAAATAAAAAAGGAACCCCAATGGTGTCATTGGTTGTCTAAAAACCCATCAAATAGTCATGGGTAACAATTTAGAAAACCTAGTAAGTTCCATACCATTCAATTTAATCATTAAATTCATTTTAGGGGAGATAGTGGAATGTTTGAAATCCAAAATTATTAAATAATACATATAATGAAATACAAATAAGCGAATTGTATAGACCACCTACTATATAAATTTTTTGGATTACTCAGCCAGTATCAGCTTCTAATTTTATATATATCGAGGGAAAAAAGATTGAATAATTTACCTAAAAATTGATAATATTTTCTTGCACCTAAATAACTCAATTGATTGAAAGAATATCAAAGAATGAAACAAAATTAATTGTGTTCACAACAACACTATTCCAATGAGAATGAAATTTCATAATTCTATGTCAAGACAATATAACTGGATCAAAAGCAGTAAAAGAGATTTAAAAAAGATGTATTAAATATGCGGATGTCAACAACTGAATAATTATATGAATTTTTTTTCCCAAACATATTATGAGAAAATATTTAATTTCCCCAAATGATATTTGGTTGCATAATTTTTCCACACTTTTTGAAAAACCATGTCTGTTGTATTGTGATATGTGGAAACATACATGGCCATTATGCATGGATTCACTGAAAATCTAAAACACATTCTTTTTGGATATAATAAAAACATTATATTTCCCAAAATTTCATGCACCTCCATCCACATCGTTTCCTAATACCATGTGGTCTCCACATTCCCTCTTCCTAGGACTTGTATAGTTATCTATACCATTCATCCTTTCCCACATAGTTTCTACTAACCATTCAACCAGTCAAATTTTCAATAATGTTTGATTCTTGGTTTCAAAGAATCCCAAAACACCTATAATACACCTATGATAACATAGATTTCTCACATTTGGCCAAAAAACATTTAAACTGAATATAAAAATATGCAAACCAAGAAAGAAATCCTGAGATCTTACAATATTACCTATAACCTATTGAAAATCATACAAGAATATAATTCTCATATGTGGTCATGAGTTGTTATAGAATAAACGCAGAAACTAAGGACATACATCGACCTCCCACTCCCAAGTATCTTCTTTTAAATGGTCGTTATGCCATATCACATGTACAATATGAACCGAATGGCCTTAGAAAAACTTCATGATACAATCAACGAAATAAATCTTATCATCCTTAAAGGATACATCTACAAATAAATCCACCTCATTCGACTACGTAGTGTGATACAGTTTTAAGTGATAATTTCATACATGAGATACACTGAAGGCCTCATTCATCACCCATTACAATTGAGGTAATTGTAACATATATTTTATCATCTTGACCCTCTCTAGAATCTCAAGCAATATGAAAAATCAATATGATAGACTTACCTATCTTCCATTCCATCTAATCTCCAACCTAGGTGAGATATATAAAACTATGTGATCCATGGAAATAAAATATAAAAATCAGAAACGAAAATTGGAATAAAATTTCAATCAAGACTAAACAATATCAATCAACTTCATCTTCATCAAATCTGACTCAAAGGCCATAAGAATGATAATTTGTCCTAGTAAGGCTTCATAACCAATGGCTGACATCACAGGAGTCATCAAAATGTTATAAAATAAAAACCCTCATAATTTCCCAAAGGTATAGTTACTCAATAACTGTTATTGTAGGGAATCACAGCAAAGGGATTATACCTCTCCAAATAGAACCTGAAATGTTTTCTGCATGCACACAAGATATCCTCAACCACCTGTATCATACACTATATCTTTTCATTTGTGTTTCTGGGGAATTTTACTCTTAGAATCACCTATGTACCCCACTCCCTCTACAAACTATACCAAAAAATAGAAGTAAAATATTTATCCATATATGAAATGATGATATGTTATACCCCATGATGTTTTAATACCTCATGGATATACAACACTGAACCCATCTTCATTGAATATTTCCTTAATCAAAAGGATTGTGATTCCTTCTTGATCCTATCAACATCAACACACATAGTATCACTACCTCGAGGTGAGTTACAAAAACTGGTCATAAAATCCATTATGACATTATACCATTTCCACTTAGTAATGAATTTATACTATAAAATAAAATTTTGTCATACACATTCTTCATTCACATTCTTATGAGCAGAACACATCATAAAAAACCAAAGACATCACGTTTTATCCATGGCCATCAATGATAGGCACATAAATCACAATAAATATTGGTAATGTTGGGATGTACCACCAAAACTCAGGCATGAAACACCTGAATCATCTTTTATTGTATTTATACTATAAAAAAGTTGTGATTATGAATATACATAATCTCATCCTCTACTAGAACCAAACTAAGAGGTTGGTCCTCACCAGAAACACTATCCCATAGGACTAGTCCGTCATAATCTGATGGTTTCCTCATCCCTACTCTATCTAGTATGGTAGAGACCATAAGGAATTATGAAATAAAAGTATGGTCCTAACTATCATTAACTTTTGAGTTTATCATAGAGAATGAATCCAAGGGATTCCACTCCTTACTGGCCTCCTGAAATGTATATACCTGAGACCTCCTACTTAGTGCATTGGCCACTATGTTACCTTTTCTATATATATAGGCTAGGTCGATGTTGAAATTATGTATGTACACATACCAACTTTTACACCTTATATTCATATCACAGTATATAAATATTTTGTTATGCATTTCATTTCAAGTGTACACTAAAATAAATTCTAATTGCAATTATTGTATAAAACAATGAAAATCATGAACAATGGTAGCTAACTGGATATTGTGTTTCTATTAATTCCACTAATATGGATTATTTTTTAGGACACATATGTCCTATCTATATCACCCTATACAATAACTTCTCCTAGCCTGATCCCTAATGTTTCACAATACACAACGTATATTCATACGTAGTCTATCATAATCAAGACTAGTGCTAATGTGAATATCCCATTCATCTCTGGAATAACTCTCTTAAAGTTATTTTTTTTTAAATAGAACACCCTTATTATTTCTTCTTGTCAATGGAGATTCTAATCATGAATATTCTTATTTGAAACATTGTTAAAATATACCTCTCCACATGAAACTCTAATTGTTAACGATATTATTGGGATGCACCCAAAATACAAAATTATTCACCTTATCTAAGTCAACTAATTCTCATTTATATGTAATAATATAACCCTATAAGCTTATTGTATCCATCCATAAGTGGTGTTTTATTATTATAACATATTAAAAATGATCTCTTAGTTTACCTAAAATGAACCCAATTTGTTTGGAATCTTCTTGTTGAGTGTGATAACACACCAATATATCATCCATGAAAAACACAATAAAAAAATCCAAATAATGATTAGAAACATGGTTCAACAACACCATGACAAATTTAGGTATATTTTTGATATTGAATAACATTACTTGATACTCAATTTGACTGAAACATCTATGAAATACTATTTTATATATGTTTAAAGTCCAAATCCTCACATGATGATAACCCAATATCAATTAAATTTTCAAGGAAACCCGATCTTCTCCAAGTCGGACAAAAAAATTATTTTTTTATTGAAAAGAATAATGGTTATTAACATTCATCTAGTTTAATTTTTGATAATCTACACATATCCTATGTTTACCATCTTTTTTTCAAAAATAATTACTAACGACCACCATTGATAAGTTTCAGGTCTTATAAACCCCTTCGCATCAAAGTATCTAACTATCTCATGCGCTTCTGTAACGCCATAGTTCCCTTCCTGTTGTGAGTAAGGGATACCAAGTTAGCTCTAATATATATCTTAATTTTGAAATTATGCCACCTATTAGGAAGTAAAGTAGAAAAATCTTCTATGAAAACGTCTTTCAAATGATCAACCACTAGAGGGAAATATTACTTACACATTCCATGATCATTTAGGAATAACCAAGGAAATTAAGATTTCATCCAACCTATCTCACGTTGTAGTACTCTAGATCTAACCACATAAACTTCCCATTTTCCATAGCTTGTATAATGTTTCCCCACTAGTTATATGAATGTATCCCTCGAGTAATAAAAATCAATATCGGCTGGAATGACCAACAGATAGTCCATCCTAATTGTGACATAAAATCTAATCATCTCGAGAAAAAAATGATTCCATGTGATGTGACAACCACCAATATCTATGGGGAACACCTTGAACTTATGTACACTCTCCGTTCAAATTCCAAAAGGATTTACAAGTGTCATATCTCCTTCCTGAAACATAATCATGATCCTGAGGCTCCCAATAGTAGTTACAAATATGAAACGATGTGATACACATTTTTCAAATGACAAGATATAATATTTTAGGCTAATAAGATCATACCTATCAATTTATATGGTCTGGAACTCCACTCTTTAGGGGTATCCTATTAAAAATGTATCTAAACCTCATTGTCTTAATTATTCCCACTTTGTTGTTATGGTACGACTAATTCCAGGATACATTGGAAAATACCACCACCACCTCAGCCTGAATGACCAATACTACTCCAAATACCCACTTGACATGGATTTAGGGAACCTCATCCTAAATTGGGTGTGCATAATGACCCCCATCCACAGACTATGTGAGGGAATGTCCAGAAAAAAATAATCACATGCCCTATACTACCAAAATCACATAAATTTACTCCACCCATATGGCATTCATTCCTCACATATACCCATAAGATACACTGATACAATTAAACTATACTACCATAATTTATAGTCTAGCATGTAATAACCTCACAATATTCTTAAAAATGTAACGTCTTTTCATTAGAGGTCAATCCAATGATCAAATATACTACACTTCTATGATCTTTTCCCCCATCTTCTATTATATTAAGCTATGTAATTAATTTATAATTTACTATCTCAGTAATATTTTTCAACAAATAAATGTTGAATTGAGATTAAATAACATGACATATACCTTTCTTTAATCATCCCTCCCTCAATATCTCATCAGTAGTTTATATAATCAAAAATTGAAGAAACTCTATAAATCTTGCTGAATATTCCGCAATAATCACCATACAATTCTCTAGACGATGGAACTCATTCTCCAACTCTATTCTCATATTCTCAGGGAATATGTAATAAAAGAACCATATTGGGAAATCACGATAAACCATATCTTGTATCCTAAAATCCCTGTTCATATCATCGCTCTAGAACATTTTCACTCCCCAAAGTATGTGATTCCCAAGATTCACTCTCTTATCAGGAGGTGTCTCTTGATGCCATGATATTGAAAAATTAGACTCAATAAACATATCAATATTATATGAACCTTTATCCACTAAAAATGTGGTAGTATTCTATTGATAGAACACCAATTTCATCTCATCCATAGATGAGGATTTCTATGGTGGTCCCAAAAAATTATATATAATGTGCCTTATACTCTCGTAGAACCGTGCCTCAACACATGTTGTATGATTGTAGGTTATCATCATAGCATGTCTGTACAATCCCAAATACAAAACTCAAAAAATATTGATATAAAATATCACAGATAGAAGTGTAGAATAAGTAAACACCTTCATATATTAAGGATGAACCACACATCCTCCTTCAATGTCAATGCCTTGGTTAAATAAAATATATGTAAAAGACACTACATACAATTCCTACATCCAACTTATAAGTAGAGTCGTTGGAATGTTCTCTATTTTAAATTTCGATTTCTATTGGAATTTATATCCATTCAACATTTAATTTTATTGTTGAACCAAATCGTTCATCAAATCTGACCAATAACGTATCATTCTCCACAGTATCTGAAATATGGATTCCATCTAATCCACTACATAACATATTCAAGCCACTTCAATCATGGTCTATGACACAACGTTCCATATTTTGAATCCTACAATGTCTATTGTAGCTTAATCAAGAAAACATATCCTAGGTTACGACATAAAATCTTAGCAGAAAACACTTTTCCTATTTCCCTGTACAAAATAACTATTAAAAAAAGAATGTATATCACACAAGAAACATATCACATAGTCATGCAGTCTAGTGACACACCCTATATAGCATGGCATAATGCTTTGAATTTGAATCCTAACATGTTACAAAAGATATTATTGAGATGGAATAGCCTCACCTCACATGGTTTTAATAAAATTAATCCCTCAATCGTATTATGGATAACATCATAATTTCATTCACATCCTCCAAAATTGAAATCCATAACAATAGTAACAGTCATTATATTGAAAACAACAATTTCCATTTAAGGAAATATTTACATTTTCCAATAATTGGGTTAGCTTCTCCCAGGAATATCTCATTACAGAATTCACATTCCTTTGTATACCATTATGTAGTCTTAATATTGAAAATAAACTAGAAAACAAAACACTATAATACCACATTATAATGTTCCATACCTGGATTGCACTGATGGTTCCCTGACCTCAGTGGGCCACATTGCATCAAGCATATCTCCAAAAATTATCAAGGATTTAAATAAGTAGTGAGGGACTATTGTGTGTATATGGTGACACATTTCCCACTTGTTAGAGTGTAATACAATGGTATAATTCAGACATATCACCTACGAAATAAGAGTAATAATTAAACATATGATAGATATCCATATATTAATATATAGACAATAAAAATAGTAATTTCATAATGGTGATGATCATGTTATGTTTCTAAATAAAATCAAAAATAAAGAATACATGATGAAGTATAATAAATGTATCAAAATACCAAAAACAAAAGAAAATATTTATCCTTTATAGCATCATAATACCATGGATCGGTCTCGTTCTCCCATGATATTAAGCATAACCTGATAAAGAATCATATTTTTTATGAGTTCCCCAATCCTTAATCTCATTAATATACCCTATTTGGGTAACCAACAGTATCCATAACATGGTGCAAGATTCAATCTCAGTAGGTCAACACCCACAATGTCCATAACAATCATCACTATGTAATATATGATAATGAATATTTCATAATATTACATGTATGGATGTACTGAAAGAAGAGTGTGTAAGTTAAAAAAATCCTTGAATGTGATGTTTTACATCTTTATAGGACTCCCTACATATAATTCCCCAGCCTCAAACCTTACATAATCTTGAGTTATCACAAGATTACATGATGATGATCTTTTCAGGTTTAGAGTTTTAGAGAATTAGATCTTAAAACATGCATTACATTCCACATATAAACAAAGTCGATACATAATGATAGTATTCATCATTCCCATCAATGGAAACATATTTAAAATAAAAATGGATTATTTCTTGACACTTCCTTGACACTATCATTATATCATGTACCTTTCCCTTGACCCGTGAAAAACATTTCAAAAAAACTTGGGATGAGCATAAAAAGCACAGTAAGGGATATAAAAATATGGAAAGGAAACATGGGTACATATATACATAATAATGAGATCATACTTTAACCATGAAACATAAGAACTTTAACATACCTCATCAAATCATGAATAAAGCATAGAAATCATAAGACATATAGGTAACTTGAGGCATTCATAACATTCTTACGTAGGGAGTAACCCTCTTGGTTACGTTTGGAATACCCATTACAATATATTCCCTAAATCTCTTCGGAGAAACCATAATGTTTCACTCCATCGCATTACCCAATGCATTGGAGAGCTATATCGGGCTCACCCGCCATTAGTTTATCACGGAACCACCCGTCTTCATAATAATGCCCAAGAACCTCAACATAATCGTATCACATAAAACATGCATAATGAAAACATAACATTTACACCATTCAATCACAAGATATCAATACAACACATTGATATAAAAACATTATGAAAACAATTTTCAATACCAAAATAAAAGAGATTTAAAACATGGTATTTATTTTTCTTTTAAAAAGAAGGTATGGCTTGTAGAGGAAGCCGAAACTCAAATAACGATCACGACGGCGGAGAAGTCGTTGTCGCCGCATACATATGACAAAAACATTCCCTTTTTTCGTTTATTAAATGCTTCGTATAAAAAGATTCCTTTTTAATAAACGTAAAAGTCAAAGGGGTTTATACACCATATAAAAGAAGGTTGTGTATAAAACAAAATATGCCTCAATTAAAGGAGATTGAGACGAAGTCCAATACCTCGTATCCGAATTGACCCGAATGTTCTTTAATCTCGTGAATAATAAAATTGAGTTAATATCTACTTGCTTAAGAACCTTTTTCATGTTCACTATTCCTTTTATACCATGTTATGAACATCATGTAATCATTTAAGTTAATAATGTTCACTTTGTCAGTATTTGGTTCTTAAGTCAAAAATAGACTTCTTACACTTACATGTTGTTAATTTTGTCAAAGGTTCGTTATATCCAGAATGATATTAATGATTTGGATAAAATATATATCATATATATTCAGTATATACATGTATTTATAATATTACATCACATTTAGAGGTAAGAAATGAAATTCACCGTTCATGAAGACGGTAAGTCGTACGTACGCATGTACGCTACTTCCATTTCTATTTCATATTTCTGGAATGGAATCATAATTATATAAGAGTATATTATAATTCCAGTATAATAACATATAATATATCATTAACTTTATCCTTTACACATCCCACATATGGTATTAACGAATCAAATCACTTTCCGGGGGCGGTAGTCCGCACTTCCTAAAATGAAGATATCGTGTTTACCCATAATGGAAACAATAATGGTATGCCATAAATGAAAAATACAGAATCTTAAGGAATGAATAAACATATTATATATCATATATAAAAATAGTGACATCATAATGGCCACCTTTTAAGGTGTTAAATGAGTATTGAACAATCATCGTTTCGGGAGGCAGAATTTCGCCATCCACGGAAACCGTATGTTCATTAACCATTTGATGTAGTTGTGTGAGAGTGTAGATCGAATAAATATTATAAAAACATCCTAGTATATTGAATATACCGGTGTTGTTACAAAAGAAGTAAATAAAAAGTGTTTAGGGGGTTGGAGAAGCAAAATAAATCAAATGAACATGAGAGAATGAATTACGTTTAAAAGTGTAACTCCTTTTGATTTGAGCCTAAAGGCTTCCTTTGAAAGGATTCTGCCCAAATTGAATCCTCTAGGATGAGGAGAGGTATTTTAAGAGAGTAAATGGGTAGAGGATGGCCGAGACAAAGGCTTTAGGAGTGTGTGAAATGAGGTAGAGGGGGGTGGCCTTTTATAAGAGGAGAGGAGGGGCACTTTTGGAAATCATGAAACAATTATTTTATTTTCAAAAGTTTTTCGAATTTCTAAGGTCCCACATTGATATATTTAGAATATAAGTTGATAAGGCTTCCAAATAATCCAATACAATAGTTTTTGGACAAGTTTAGGTCGTAGATTTTATATTATCTTTTCATTTTATTTAAACTGTTCATTAATGAGGTCATCGTTGCATCATCATGATGTCATAATTAAATTAATTTATTTAATGTCTAAAAATTATAAAAAAAATATCCTGATGTAGGAAATGTTTTTATATTTCCAAAGAGTATTTATGGACAAAAATATGATTAGTATAACCCCTTCTAAATTTTTTTTTAGTAAAACACTTTTATGTTAGTGTCATTTTCACCTTTATTTAAAATAAGGCATTAATGTCATTATCTCACCCAAGAGGCTCCATAGGGTCCACTAAATTGACCCATGGGTTTTCCTGGTCGGCCATGACTCATCCAATCTTGTTAGGACAAGTTTCATGGTGTTTTCATATTTTTATAATATCATTTTTACCTTAAATTACACTAATTACCTCTAATCGCGATTAATGAAAAAAGTTACTATTCACCAAAAAATTATTTTCATCCCATTGAACCAAATTTTACATACTAATGACAACCATTTATGTCGGATTTTCAAAATTCAATACACATTAGTGGTAAACTTTCATTTAACTGAAAATTCATTTTGCTTGATTACCACTTAATGGTTTCACTATTCATCAAAAATTGGAGTTTTTCATAAAATTACCAAAAATTCACCCTAAGCTATATTTGATATTCTGAATTAAAAAATGAAGTCTATTTTAAAAAATTTAAAACATATAAGTCACATTAATTAATTTAATAATTAATTCCCACTGTCAGAGAAAGTAGCGTTTTTTATGAAACAATAAGTATCAAAAGATTGACACCAGTTTAAGTCTAATTTCAAAGTGAAATTGATTCCAATGACCACAATTGGATTAAATGTCAAAAAATATAATCAGATTACACATTAAGACCAATTCAAAAGATAATCTAATCATATAAATAAATTATATTAAGAAACAGTTTTGATGTAAAATGCAGTATTTTTCACTATTCATTAAAAAATGAACATTGTCAGAAAAATACCAAAAATTCACACAAAGTAAATTTTGATGTCCCAATCACAATGAATAAGTTTATTTTGAAAAAAATATCTTATAAAATTGTCAAAAGATAGATTTAAAAATGGTTTTCCATCAAAAGGCAGTAAAACAATCTTTTAAAAATATTAGTGTATTCCATGCTTAAGATTGGATTTATTTTCAATTTAAGCCTCTAAAACACTATCTAGTTCATTAATAGACATAGATAAAAATATCTATTATTCATTACTTACTTGGGATGTTAAATCCTTCCCCCGTTTAGAAAATTTTGTCCCCGCAATTTATTTACTTATCGAATAAATGGGGCTACTTATCCCTCATTGCATTTTCAGATTCCCATGTTGCCTCTTCAATCATTTGGTTTTTCCACAAAACCTTTACCTGTTGAATCACATTATTCCGTAACACTTACTCCCTATGGTCTAGAATCTGAACTGGATGTTCCTCATAAGATAGATTCTCTTCCAGCTGAACTACCTCTGGACTCAATACATGAGATGGATCTTGCATGTACTTTCTCAACATCAAAACGTGAAAAACATTGTGTACCTTAGATAAACTCGGAGGTAAATCCACTCGGTAAGCAACTAATCCAACTATCTCCAGAATTTCATGTGGTCAAATTAACCTTGGACTCAACTTTCCTTTCTTACCAAATCGCATTACACTTTTCCATGGTGATACTTTGAGAAAAACATGACCACCTACCTCAAAAGATAGATCCTTCCTCCTGTTGTCTGCATAACTCTTCTGCCTACTCTGAGATGTTCTCATGTGCTTCTGAATCAGCTGAACTTGTTCTGCCATCTCTTCTACCAATTCTGGTCCCATCAACATCCTTTCACCCACTTCATCCCAGAAAGCTGGAGTTCGACACCGCTTCCCATATAACGCCTCAAATGGTGCCATCTGTATACTGGAATGAAAACTGTGATTATATGAAAATTCAACCAAAGAAAGATGTTGGTCCCAACTTCCCTAATAATCCATAGAGCAAGAACGTAGCATATCCTCCAAGGTCTGAATTTTTTGTTCTGACTCCCCATCTGATTGAGGATGAAAAGATGTACTAAAATTTAATTCAGTACCCAACGACTTCTGAAGGCCTTTCCAAAAGTTAGAAGTGAACCTTGGATCACGATCAGATACAATGGAGAGAGGACCTCCATGTAACCTGACTACCTCTTTAAGATACAAACGGGAATGTTGATCAAGAGAGAAAGTATCTCGTATAGCAAGGAAATGAGCAGACGTGGTCATGCGATAAACAATAACCTAGATTGCATTATTACCTCGAGATGTCTTCGGTAATACCACAACAAAGTCCATGGATATATTCTCCCATTTCCACTCTGGCACTGGTAAAGGCTGAAGCATCCCTTTCGGTAACTGCCGCTCTGCTTTAACCTATTGACATGTCAAACACTTCACAGTAAAATCAGCAATATCTCTTTTCATTCCATCCCACCAGTAATACTCCCGCAGATCTCTATACATCTTAGTACTACCAGGATGAACTGAAAATGGAGAACTATGAGCTTCACATAACAACTCTCTCTTCAACTGTGAATCACAAGGAACACACAATCTCTTCCCAAATCTCAAAACGAAAACATTATCAATGTCGAATTTAGGAAAATTACCTTTCTGAACCAGCTCTACATTTTTCTGCAACTCACTGTCTTGCTTCTGTGCTTGCTTGATTCTATCTGATAGAGATGATCTCACTGATTCCTGAAACAAAACAGAAGAACTTCCTGCACCAACAACTTCTATGCCAAAGTTCATCAAATCCTTAACCAAAGGCTTACGTTACAAACGCAACATTGCTAATGAAGCATTACTTTTTCAACTCAAAGCATCAGCCACTTTATTTGCTTTTCCCAGATGGTAATGAATTGTACAATCAAAATCCTTGATTAATTCTAGCCATCTCCTCTTTCACATGATCAATTATTTCTGAGTGAATATATACTTTAAACATTTGTGATCTGTATATATTTCACACTTTACTCTATACAAATGATGCCTCCAAATTTTTAAAGAAAAAACAACAGCAGCTAATTCCAAATCATGTGTAGGGTAATTTACCTCATGAGTTTTCAAATGTCGTGAAGCATAAGCAATTACCTGATCATTCTGCATTAGGACGCAACCAAGTCCTTTCAATGAAGCGTCACTATAGATAACAAAATCACCATTCCTAGAAGGTAGTGACAAAACTGGAGCATTCACCAATCTTCTATTCAATTCCTGAAAACAATCATCACAATATTTTGTCCAGATAAACTTAACACCCTTCCGAGTTAGCTTTGTCATTGGACTAGATAGCCTTGAAAAATTTCTAAAAACCCTTCGGTAATAGCCTGCCAAACCAAGGAAGCTACGAATCTCGGTTACATTTGTGGATCTTGGCCATTCTTCCACAAATTGTTTTTGCAGGATCAATAGTTATTCCATCTTTAGAAACAATATGACCAAGGAAAGAAATTTGTCACAACCAAAATTCACACTTGCTGAATTTTCCATACAGTTTCTTTTCATTTATGGTTTGCAAGATAACCCTTAAATATCTTTCATGCTCCTATTTACTTTTAGAAAACACGAAAATATCATCAATGAAAACCACCAAAAACATATCCATGAACTCAGGGAAAATTCTATTCATTAAGTCCATGAATACAGCAGGTGCATTGGTTAGCCCTAAAGGAATTACTAAAAATTCATAATGGCCATATCTCGTACGGAACGCGGTCTTCAGAATATCTGCCTCCATTACCTTCAGCTGATGGTACCCCGATCTCAAGTCAATCTTTGAAAAAAACTGAGCTCCATGGAGGTGATCAAACAAATCATCGATATGAGGCAAAGGATATTTGTTCTTAACAGTGATATTATTCAAGGATCTATAATCAATGCAAAGTCTCATAGAACCATCTTTCTTTTTAACAAATAAAACAGGAGCACCCCATGGTGATGTGCTAGGTCGAATGAAACCATTCTCTAATAAATCGTGCAATTTCTCCTTGAACTCTAACAGTTCAATTTGAGCCATTCGATAAGGGGGTTTTGAAATTGTCTTAGCATCAGGAACTAAGTCAACAGTAAATTCAACTTCTCGATCTGGTATTATTCCAGGCAACTCATCAGGAAAAACATCAGGATACTCATTTACCACTGGCACATCATTAATCTGAACAGTTCCTTTATTTTCAACAATGTGTGCAAGGTAACATTCATTTCCATATTTTACAAGTTTCTTGGCCTCTTGATAAGTTATCAACAGTAAGGGTTCATTCTTGTACACAAACTGAAAAACATTCTGAAAAGAAACTTCTTTAGCTCTATAGTCAATCGTAGCATGGTAAATAGAGAGCCAATCCATACCCAGGATAACATCAAACTCTACTAGAGGTAGAACATTATGGTTTGCAAGTAGGTTCCTTCCACAGATAAGGATAAGAAGATTTTTATAAATTCTTTTTGCCACAACATTTCCCCCAGGTGTTTTTACCAAAAGTTCAGGAGTCATTTCTTGAGATGGTATTCCCATTTTACTAAAAATGTTTTCAAAGATGAAAGAATGTGTACACCCCGAATCAAACAACACACTGGCATAATCTGAAAAAATGAACAACGTTCCTGATACAACTTCATTTGATGGCCCAACATCTGCTGAAGTAGTTGCAAAGGATTTCACCACCCCTTTCTTCTTGTAGTCTAACTACATCCCATCACTCATGCTCTTTGTTGGACACTCATTTTCATAGTGACCCATCTCATTTCACTTATAACATTTCACTAACTGTAAATCAAATTTGGTCTTACCTTCACCTTGATCATTTTCAGTGTAATCACGAGCCTTATGTCCCATATTACCACATCGGTAGCACTTTCCAGAATTTAGAAGACATTCCCCAGAATGCCTTTTGCCACATTTATCACTAACTGGAAACATAGTTTTCTTACAATAAGACTTTTTTTTGAAGAATTTCTACCTTTCTCCTGCCACCTAGGTCTCTTCTTCTGCTGGTTGTTATAGAACACTTGGTCATCAGAAAACTCCATTTCCACCTTCTCAGCACATCGAACAGGCTTTTCATAACTTTTAAACTCACGAGAAGCTAATTCCATTAGATATTTTGGCTTTAATCTGGAGTAAAAACGATTGATTTTACTATCAAGGTCTCAGATAAAATTTGGAGCATACCTTGCCAATCGAGTGAACCTTTCTTCATAGGCAGCCACTGAGTCTTCCTCTTGCCTCAATTCCAAGAATTTCATTTCCATCCTAAGTCAAACAGCCTTAGGAAAATAATTCTCAAGAAACATACCTTTGAATTCATCCCAGTCGAGAGCATCAATCTCATCAGCGTCCCTGATATTTTTAACCATAGACCACCACTGATCTGCCTCACCCTCCAAACGGTAAATATCAAGACTAACCTTTTGATTGTCTGAAAACCCCATGACATCGAAAATCTTCTCCAGTGCTTTAATCCACCCTTCAACAAGCACAGGGTCATATGATCCTCTAAATGATGGGGGGTGTTGCATCATGAAATGTTCCACCACTGACATGTTCCTCTCCGGTTGGTCTGGCTGATCTCGTGCATGGATACCACCACCATTTATAGCCTAAGTCAACTGCGCCATTACTGTAACAAACTTCTCAGTTCTAATTCCGACCATCTCAGGATGCTGATTCGGAAGGTTATTTCCCTCTGTATGCCTTCCTAGCACTGCTTCCCTATTTCCTCTGCGGAAAACCATTCTGAACAAACATGTCTTAGATGAAGCAACATGGTAATCTTTAAATGCTATATCATTTCAAAACAAATATTATTGGATAATCATTTAATAGAAATATAACTCCTAAAGTTATCTAAACCGACCTTTGATAACAACTATAATGCCCCAGCCTTAAACCTTACATAATCTTGAGTTATTACAAGATTACACGTTGATGATCTTTTCAGGTTTAGAGTTTTAAAGAATTAGATCTTAAAACATGCATTACATTCCACATATAAACAAAGTGGTTACATAAAGATAGTATTCCTCATTCCCATAAATGGAAACATATTTAAAATAAACATAGATTCTTTCTTGACACTTCCTTGACACTATCATCATATCATGTACCTTTCCCTTGACCTGTGAAAAACATTACAAAAAAACATGGGATGAGCATAAAAAGCTCAGTAAGGGATATAAAAATATGGAAAGGAAATATGGGTACATATATACATAAGGTTGAGATCATACTTTACCCATAAAACATAAGCACTTTAACATACCTCATCAAATCATGAATAAATCCTAGAAATTATAATACATAAAGGTAACTTGAGGCATTCATAACATTCTTACGTAGGGAGTAACCCTCTTGGTTACGTTTGGAATACCCATCAAAGTATATTCCCTAAATCTCTTTAGAGAAACCTTAACGTTTCACTCCTTCGCGTTACCCAATGCATTGGAGAGCTATATCGGGCTCACCCGCCCTTAGTTTATCACGGAACCACCGGTCTTCCTAATAATGCCCAAGAACCTCAACATAATCGTATCACATAAAAAATGAATAAAGGAAACATAACATTTCCACCTTTCAATCACAAGATATAAATACAACACATTACTATAAAAACATTATGAAAACAATTTTCAATACCAAAATAAAAGAAAATTAAAACATGGTATTTATTTTTCTTTTAAAAATAAGGTATGGCTTGTAGAGGAAGTCGAAACTCAAATAACGGTCACGACGGCGGAGAAGTCATTGTCACCGCATACGTACGACAAAAACATTCCCTTTTTCGTTTATTAAACTCTTAGTATAAAAATATTCCTTTTTAATAAACGTAAAAGTCAAAGGGGTTTATACACCGTATAAAAGATGGTTGTCTATAAAACAAAATATGCCTCAATGAAACGAGATTGAGACGAAGTCCCATACCTCGTATCAGACTTGACCTGACCGTTCTTTAATCTCCTGAATAATAAACTTTAGTTAATCTCTACTTGCTTAAGAACCTTTTTCAAGTTCATTATTCATTTTATACCATGTTATGAACATCATGTAATAATTTAAGTGAATAATGTTCATTTTGTCGGTATTTGGTTCTTAAGTCAAAAATAGACTTCTTACACTTACATGTTGTTAATTTGGTCAATGGTTCGTTATATCCAGAATGATATTAATGATTTGGTTAACATATATATCATATATATTCAGCATATACATGTATTTATAATATTACATCACATTTAGAGTTAAGAAATGAAATGCACCGTTCATGGAGACGGTAAGCCGTACGTACGCATGAACGCTACTTCCATTTCTATTTCGTATTTCTGGAATGAAATCATAATGATTTAAGATTATATTATAATTCCAATATAATAACATATATAATATCATTAACTTTATCCTTTACACATCCCACATATGGTATTAACAAATCAAATCACTTTCAGGGGGCGGTAGTCCGCACTTCCTAAAATGAAGATATCGTGTTTACCCATAATGGAAATAATAATGGTATTCCATAAATGAAAAATACAGAAGCATAAGAAAACAATAAACATATTATATATCATATATAAAAATAGTGACATCATAATTCCCACCTTTGAAGGTGTTAAATGAGTATTGAACAATCATCGTTTCGGGAGGCAAAATTTCGCCATCCACGGAAACCGTATGTTCTTTAACCATTTGATGTAGTTTTGTGAGAGTGTAGCTCGAATAAATCTTATAACAACATACTAGTATATTTAAGATACTGGTGTTGTTAAAAAAGATGTAAATAAAAAGAGTTTAGGGGGTTGGAGAAGCAAAATAAAACAAATGAACACGAGAGAATGAATTACCTTTAAAAGTGTAACTCTTTTTGATTTGACCCTAAAGGATTCCTTTGAAAGGATTCATCCCAAAGGGAATCCTATAGGATGAGGAGAGGGACTTGGAGAGAGTAAATGGTAAGGGGATTTCCGAGCCAATGGCTTGAGGAGTGTGTGAAATGAGGTAGAGGTGGGGGACTTTTATAAGAGGAGAGGAGGGGCACTTTTGGAAATCATGAAACTATTATTTTATTTTCAAAAGTGTTTCGAATTTGTAAGGACCCATATTGATATATTTCGAATATAATATGATAAGGCTTCGAAATATTCCCATACAATTGTTTTTGGACAATTTTACATCCTAGATTTTATATTATCTTTTCATTTTATTTAAACTTTTCATTAATGAGGTCATCGTTGCATCATCATGATGTCATAATTAAATTAATTTATTTAATGTCTAAAAATTATAAAAAAAATATCCTGATGTAGGAAATCTTTTTATGTTTCCAAATAGTATTTATAGACAAAAATATGATTAGTATAACCCCTTCTAAATTTTTTTTTAGTAAAACGATTTATGTTAGTGTCATTTTCACCTTTAATAAAAAAATGGCATTAAAGTCATTATCTCACCCAAGAGGCTCCATAGGGTCCCCTAAATCGACCCATGGGTTGTCTTGGTCGGCCATGACTCATCCAATAGGGGTAGGTCAAGTTTCATGGTGTTTTCATATTTTTATAATATCATTTTAACCTTAAATTACACTAATTACCTCTAATCGCGATTAATGAAAAAAAGTTACTATTCACCAAAAAATTATTTTCATCCCATTGAACCACATTTTACATACTAATGACAACCATGTATGTTGGATTTTCAAAATTCAATACACATTAGTGGTAGACTTTCAGTTAACTGAAAAATCAGTTTTCTTGATTACCACTTAGTGGTTTCACTATTCATAAAAAATTGGAGTTTTTCAGAAAATTACCTAAAATTCACCCTAAGATATATTTGATATTCTGAATTCAAAAATGAAGTCAATTTTAAAAAATTAAAAACATATAAGTCACATTAATTAATTTAATAATTAATTCCCGCTGTCAGACCAAATAGCGTGTTTTTATGAAACAATAAGTATCAAAAGATTGACACCGGTTTAAGTCTAATTTCAAAGTGAAATTGATTCCAATGACCACCATTGGATTAAATGGTAAACATATAATCAGATTACATATTAAGACCAATTCAAAAGATAATCTAATCATATAAATAAATTAGATTAAGAAGCAGTTTTGATGTAAAATGCAGTATTTTTCACTATTCATTAAAAAATGAACATTGTCAGAAAAATACCAAAAATTCACAAAAAGTAAATTTTGATGTCCCAATCATCCAGATTAAGTTTATTTTGACAAACATAGCTTATAAAATTGTAAAAATATATATTTAAAAATGGTTTTCCATCAAAAGGCAGTAAAACAATCTTTTAAAAATAATAGTGTATTCCATGGTTAAGATGGGATTTATTTTCATTTTAAGCCTCTAAAACACTATCTAGTTCATTAATAGACATAGATAAAAATATCTATTGTTCATTAATTACTTGGGATGTTACACTACAAACAAGTATCAATATCCTAAAACAATATAACTGTAAATAAAAATGATGTCAACACCACATCCATACTGTATACATAAAATCTCATATCATCAATGGCCTCCCCATGTAACATGTAGATTCATCTCGACCATGACCAGGTAATATAATTAATTATGTGACATTTATTATGGATTAGGTGAATAATTAAAAATTTAAGACTCCATAGCACTGGATCCATGGTATAGTAAATCATGGAGTCCTCTTTGAGTCCTAGGAGAATCTCAATAGAATCCTAGTAAGAATTGAATTGGTTTACAAGGAGCATGCCAAAAGGCCATGTCCACTACGATCCCAAAAATAGTGATCCAGGGGGAAGGAAGACCCCTTTAATACTAGTTAATCAAAAACCAAGGAGAAATATCCTCTTATGTGCCCACTACCACTACCATGACCCATGGTGTAACACAAAAATGGCAACCAATTGAAGCATCCATCATTCAATTCAATAATAATTCCATACAACCACATTCCACAAGATCATCCAACTAATACAACAATTCACACTCAATTACATTTCATGAGTCTATCCTCTCATATAATAATGGAAATTTCAACTATAAAAAAATTGAACATCATGTATCACATGAAAAAGAAGGAAGACAATCTAGTAATCATTCAATTTTGTTAAATTAATTTATAAATGTGCTTCCTATAACTATTAAATTCCAAAAACAAACCCCATGGGTGGTATTATAATTGGGAAATCTCAGAGGCTCATCATGGGTGTCCTTGATTAGAGAATAAACCAGCAACAAATCTCAATAATCTTGAAGGAATCCCTATAAGTTTCGAAAATATTAAATTTAATCATTAAATAAATTTTAGAGGATATTCTATAATTTATGACATACCATACTAGATAGAATATGTCTATGAAGAATAAAAATCATCTAGAAATGTATATTACACATAATTTAGTTCTGTAGTAATGTTCCTTGAAAGTATTAGCTTTTGATTTGAATTAGATTTATAAGAAAATAAAGAATAGGTGATGAACTAGGAAATAAATAATATTCAAATGCACCGAACTAAATGTGTTTATACCACAAATAATGACTAATTCCGAAATTGGAATGGATCACTCACTGGAATAAATCAAATAAGACCAAGATCAATTTATTCTGAGTTTATATAGAATAAAGGGGTCAAAACCTATCATAGAGATTTAATAGAGCTCCAATGGGTGAGCTGTTTTCCGTGAGTGAAGATTGAAATTACATTTTCATATTATACATATTTTAAGTGGAAGTAGGTAATTTATTAAAAAATTAATGGGTCCCATAGTTTGGTCTCATGGTTGGAAAAACCATACCCCAATTGTGGTCCATCTAATGTGTTATGGGGGAACCAAAATAATATTTTCACATTGATTGACTTTACATGTTAAAATCATGAATTTATTATATGGTATAAATTGATGGTCCATGATTGGGAATGAACCTACATCATCATTGTTTCCACAAATAGTTCATGTTCCATTTTCCCATTTCATAGATCTCACACATTTAGTGAGACCATGAAGCCCATCCCAAATGGTTTCTACTAAATGTGCAACCATTCTGATTTTCGATGAAAAAACGGTTCAAGGATTTACGAAATAAATATAAATTTATAAAACACTCATGATCACATTAGTTACTAACATTAGACAAAAAATACCCATTTAAACTAAAAAAATAAAACATTCATAACTCATAGGAAAAACATAGATCTTATATGTTTAAAATGGTCACATTAAGTCATAATATTCTGAAAGTATATTACGGTTCGTCTAAACACGATGTCAGGTGAACCACAATCTATACATTAATTTTTATATGTTTAAATATATATATATCATAAAATATAATATTATTAAATGAAAAATAAGTAAATTTATTTTTCATTTTATTTCATCTATTAAAAATTTATATTTAATTAAATAATCAATTATGATTACAGCAAACATTGTGAAAAAATTTGGTTCCATTGTATAAAATGACATCAGCTGGTTAACAATGGTATATGAAGTCATTGTTTCACCATCCCCAGAATAAAATTTTATAAATAATCATCATTTTTTTACAACAAATATTTTTTATATCCTTCCATGGAATATGGTTTGAGAAATAAATTATGTTATAATCATCAAGATGGTAAGTCATACGTATGCATGTGTAATATTTAAATTTGTCATAGATCATGATGCAATGAAGATATCATTTATTTTATAATTATAGAGTTATAATAATAATATAAAAAGAATATTTATCATCTAAATGGACTAATATATATTATCAATGTCATGTTTAATTAAAAAATAAATCACATCACTTCGTAGAGGGGGTAGTCCATATGTTCGAACGAATGAAAATATCAATTTTCAATAGATGGATTGGAAAAAACCTATATTATATATTGTCATTTTATAATGATTAAAATATAGGAATATAATATATAAAAATTTTATCCATCATTATAAATCGTCATCAGTGGCAGTGTTGTAAATTGAATCACATCTTTTCATGAAACGGTAGTACGTTGTACACACAAACTACATTTTTGTTTCCCATTTTATAGAAAAGGGTATGTATATATGTTTTTTAGTTATCATTATGAATTAAATGATTATAGAAGTTACTGATATTAATATCTCTGAATTGATTGATAAAATTTTCTTGAGCTGCAATAAGAATGAAAACAAAAATACTCTCTTAAGAATAATACATCTTAATTGGAGAACCACCAGTTATTTATAACTTATTCCCTTTGAAATTTATATTATTACAAAAATAATGCCTCTAGAAGGAAGGGATGGATTTCTAGTTATGATTATGTAAATTCATGTTTGAAAAAAGTGCACATTAAAAAATAAGATGATTTATGGTTCCCTTTTATGTGAGATTTGAGGGGTAGTTTTATGGAATTTAATAACATATTAAATTAATATAAATTATTAGTCATGTATAAATGGATCATAACTGATTTAATTTAATTATAATATGAGGGTGATTTGAAATACCCTCATAAAGAAAAATTTTATCATGTTGGGTTTATTTTTTTTATTCCTTATCATTTAGTTTCAACTATCCATTGACACATTTTATAATTTAAGATATAATAAATTTTTCTACCCTTTAGGGGTAAATAATGTTAGAATAAAAGAGGAAATGAACAAAAAATGCACCATGGTTTATATTATTAACCATATCATATTTATTTCGCTTCAATGAAAATTTTAATAAATATTAAATCATTTTATAAAATATTTGGTTATATAAAATATTTTTTATTTGACTTATTATGATATTCATTTAATATCAAATTAAATTCATAAATAAGGAGAAAGGATTTAAATTTAATCCAATGACAATACCAAAAATTTTATATATATCTTGAAATATTTTGGGACTGATTATTTTAATAAAATTATATTAGTTTCCATATTTTAAAATTCATTTAGTTAATTTTTCTATAAAATAAAGAAATAATTTTTAACTATTGCCTAAAAACATTAGGCATCTAGTTTATCAATAAATATTATACAACAATTACAATGAAATTTTTTTATATCATTCATATTAATATATATTAATGAACATATTCTTTATTTATCCTTATTTAAAAAAATTAAATATAGTAAAATAAAATTATTTTTTTTAATTTTCATTAAATAAAATTTTATAAATTTCACAATCAAATCCAAATGTAAAAAATATCATATATTCAATAATTGGATGAGTATGAATGAAAAAAAATAATCAAATGAAAGTATAGAATGTTTAATGCTCATATTATAATCCTTATGCAATGTATTTAGTTTTGGTGGATTGATTTACCCTTTTCATATTAACATTGTTTTTCAATTCAACATTCAATATCAATATTTGAATGTAAAAAATTTAAAATAAAAACTCAATGATAAATAGTTTTTGAGAAAAATACCTTTTAATGTATAATAATCTTTTTACACAAAATTCTATCATAATATTGATAACAATCACCTTAATTGGAGTATTCATAATATAAGCCAAGTATTTTTTGGAAATTATTTTAAAACCAAATAGAACATGTAAATTCAAAAAACAGATATTTGACTTTCGAAATGAATTAGAAATTTTCACTATCAATCTATTTTGAATAAATCCAAAAATACCTCCATAATGAATTTTATATATGATAATTTTATAAATTTAATTTTGTTTATGAAATGAAATTTATATATGTTCTAGAAATAAATTATAATATTATTTGATAAAAATATATACAATTTATTTCTTATGAAAACATATTTATAAAGATATAATTTTTCTCCTAAAAATTATGTACACATATAATAATAATTAAATAGTGAATTTTTGTTATTAATTCCTTTTAATATTATTTATAATTCAAATAGTATTACACATACCGAGTAAATTTATAGCTAGTTTAAGAAGGCCATATATAAATAATATTATTTTGTTGCCCATTTTTTCTCGTTGTTACATCTTACATACAATTTCAAACAATATTTTATTTTTAAAATATTGGTGTGCTGGAAATTTTACATTATAAAAGTTAAATGTGTATTTTTTAACAAATTATATATCATATAAAACATGTACATATCTTGTAGAGGATAATATTATGGATAAAATAAAAATAAATTTTTCATTTGTCATGTGATTTCTAGAGGTGTATTCCCATTGACGTATAATTTTAATATATTTGGATGATTGGATTGGATTCATTATATAGTTAGGTTGGGATCACCAAAAACATAATGATGATTGATAAAAAATATTAACAATTTCTTTATCATTCATTACAGATATACAATTATAATAATATGTATACTCATAGTATTAAAAGAAAAAAAGTTTTATCATGTGGATGTATGACTCAAAGATTAATCCATTTTAACATTATAAGTTATTATAAGTTATTGTTTTAATTTTTAATTTTTTTTGAAGTGTGATTCAAATTATGTGAGTGGTATGTCTTACATCATTTAGTGATTAGGATCCATGAACTTTTATCTTATGTTAAACTAATTTCAATGTATAATATAATTAAAAAGATCATCATTCCTTACCTATTTTGTCTTCCCTTGATGTAATCTCAGTAATAGTTATGGGATGAATTATAATAATTAGTTCTATTCCCCTAATAGATTCATTGGACCAGAATAATCCCAAAATATAAAAATTAAATATGAGAGTTAAAATGAGTAGTTCTTCATGTGTGAACCCATGGAACAGTTTGGGGTTGTTGGGGTATAGGATTGGTCCGCTTATATGTAAATTTTAGTAGAATTTTCATAAATTCTAATTGCATAATATATATTGTTTTAATTAAGAAAATTATATTAGAGAAATGGGTAATAATAATTTATTAAATATTTGGGGAGGATTTTATTCCTTCATCTACACATTTATTGATATTTTTTTATTACTGCTTTGTTTTTACCCATATATAAACCCATTTATATTATTTTATCATTACTATGGTATTTCATTTTTATGCCATTATTTTATTTTTACCCCTAAAATGATATATTCATTCTTTAATAATTTTTATGTTCATATTAATAATGTTGGAAAATATTTCATTGAAATCAATTTATACAAATTTTAATTTTAAATATTAAATGCAAATATAATATTTATATGAAAACAAAATTTTTATATAAAATAATTAAAAAATAATGTTTTTTAAATATTTTTATAATATAAAACAATAAATATAAAAAAATTAATTTTTTTAATACAACAAAATAATAAAGAATGTTTTTATTTTTAATATGGAAGAATAAATTTATTAAAATAAAAAAAACTAAACAGAAAAAAATTATTTTAGAAATATCTATTTCTATATACTTTTAACCACATCACATTAAAATTTACTATTTGTATTATTATAAATTAATATATATCAATAAGTTTGAATTTACAACACATCAATGAATTCTTCAATAATAATAAAATCAAATTTTAACAATATATAGTTAAAATGTTTTTATTTAATATTTTTATTAAAAATTATATTATTATTTCATTCAGAAATTATTTACTATTTTTGAATTATATTATTTTCATTTAGATAACAATAATATTCAAATATTATATTTTCATACCGAAGGGACATATAATCAACAACTATACATCCACTGACCATCTGTTAAACAATAATATGTATGTTATTCATATTTTATTCATATATATATCTTTATAGACATCACCAAAATCCTTCATCCGATTCTATTATGTTTCCCTAAACATGTTTATTATATTTTAATTATTTTCCATATTTTCATTTTCGTAATTTTATTTATTAATTTCATTGCATTCTTATAGGCTAATGATATCATGTTAACAGTATTTTTAATTGTTTATAGAGTTATTATTTTTATAGTTATATTAATGATGTTTCCTGTTATTTTGTAATAATGTGATAGTTTTTATTTTAAAAAATAATATTGTTTGACATTATTATATATCAAGTTTAAATTTATCTCAATTTTTTTCTAATAATATAATTAATACATTATTTATTTAAAGGAAAATACATATTAAAATCACGGGGTGTTGCATTATTATAAAATTAAAGTATAGCATGGTTAAAGATTTATGGGATCCTTTTGTGTAATAAATGTCTATGTTTTTAATGTATGTAAACTCTATGATATTTCTGATAGAAAAATGTTATCTATTTTTCAAAATACATTCATTACTACTGGGTCCAAAGGTGTGTTACATTTTTGAGGTGATACGCGAGGATTTTTTAAGACTGTTGATGACTTCAAAAAATTATTCCCAAACCCTTAGAAATTATTGTTTCATGGGTAGTTAATTATTATATATATAGTGTGTATCAGTAGGTAAGTTATATATTTTTTACTCAATGGTAGAATATTTTTACTTTTGAAGATAATAATTTTCTACAACTTGAGAGTTAGTAAGTTCTATTAAATAATAAATTTATGAATTATATGTTACTTGAGGGAACATAATACAATAAAAACATACACGCCGAATTTTATTTCTAGAATTAATGGGATTTTACATGAATAATTAGAGATTTTTAATGTTTAATTTTACATTAATATAACATTTCTCAAATTACATCATCTATAAAAATAACGGAAAATTGAAATGTAGGTTGAACTAATGGGGACTGAAATGACCATCCCATAAGAGAAATTTCATGATTATCCACATGTAATATAACTAATATGTTTATTCAAGTGTTCTACTTCCATGATAAGTTATATAAAATATATCCAATGTTCTCATAAATCGATATTTTAGATGGGAATCAGTTATTAATTTTATAGAGGATTAAGTTGGAAGTGAAATTAAGATATTTGAGGCTATGGTTATTTTTTTCAATAGATATTTGAGGCAATGGTTGTTTTGTTCAATAGATATATGAATCTCAATTTTTCAATCATGCTCCCAATTAAATTATAAAATGAATCTAATATCATATATATAATAGGCTTTAATTATGTGGATTTATCAATTGGGGATTCATTTTTTTAAAAAATTATTGAATGACATATTTCATTGTTTTAGGATGAAGACTACATGAATATGCATTTCAGTATTGTGATGAATAATTATGGCATATATAAGGTGATTAATGAGTGCTTGGATAAAAAATATTTTTCAAAGTGGTGAAAGTATCTATTAAAAAAATATCGATAAAAATATAGATATATTGAGTAAAGTACACACATGGAGTGATATATTTATAATTTCTAAAGGTGATGTTTTATCAAAAGGTATATGATTGAAATAATTTTTTTTGTATGCTTTTATTTTTCTCAATGGATACATTATACTTGATTCCATCATTGAAATTGTGGAAAAGTATAAAAATTGAATTTTATTTAAGAAATTATTCATAGATATTAAAGATCCCTTGTCATGAAGAAAATAGGTACAATAAAGTGAACTGGATAATTGATTGTTGGATTTGGGTTCTCGGAATCGATGTATGATTTAGAATGTATATTTTCTATGATCATTGAATGTTTTATAAATAAATTGAACAATAGAATATGTTATAGAGTGGGTGTTTTGACATTGAAAATGAAGGTTAAAGTCATCCAGTGTATTTACCAAATAGTTTATCATCAACAGTCTTCCAGATGATGTTTTCTTATTCAATTTTAAAAAGTAATCGGAAATATATATTGGACTAGTTTTGACTTGTGGAATATCATATTGAGTATAATTTACTATTTTCAATTTATTTTGGTATATTTTTAAAATTCTCCATGTATCGTATTAGAATTATTTATCTTTTCTCATTAATAATTACATAGAGTATACCGACCATGAAAACATAAATGCCATATGTAGGAAAACCGAAGTCCCATAAATGATTTATTTTATAAATAATATTGAAATTTTTTTTTGTATATTTAATCTATAGTAACTACAACAAAAAGTTCGTTATATCACAAATATTTCATCAGATGTTGAGGGGATGTGTGATATATCCAATACATGAGGGAATATAATGCGTTTAAAGAAATATTCATGGATATTTTTCACTATATATGGTTATAATGTGGGTTCTTTTGCAAGAGGATATAATATTTTAAATATGTTAGATATTATATATGGTGGTTCTCTTCCCTTGGAGTCATTTTAGGTCAATTTAAAAACTATTCACATATTATAAAGTCTATTTCACTAAGATTAAAAAGCCATTGTATTTGAAAATGATTTATCTTAGATACAATACATGGTAGATTTATTCAGTTGTAATTCATAAATTATATAAAGGGATCATGTATATTTTATTTGGAATGAATTTTAAAGGTTGTATAAAAATTATTCCATTATTTGTTGAAATTAAAATCATGATATGTGAAATGTCATGTGGAAATTCATTAGTGCGGTCTGGTATGATCAGTCACAATGTGAAGAACCATATAAGAACTACAAAATGGTCAAATGATAGTGGTTGATTAACAATTTTGTATAACATTGTGATTGTTATTTGAGTGTAATATTGTGGAGGTTTAACTATGATAACATTTATTAAGTTATATTTTTTTGGAATTGGTGTGATAATTAATTATCAGTTTTGTTTTTGAATTCCTAAATGTAATGTATCTATATGATACAAATTGCGTAACACGATATATTCATTCATATATTCAACATAGATGTCCCTTTTCTTTTCAACGAAATAAAAAAGAAGGTTTTTTTGAATTGGTGTAGTTTAGTGGATGAAGGCGAGTAAAAAAAATCTATATGGTAAAAGAAGCTGAAGTAATACCTTTGTATGGGAATGTCGATGGAGAAAAA
Source organism: Viscum album (assembly GCA_963277665.1). Classification (NCBI taxonomy): domain Eukaryota; kingdom Viridiplantae; phylum Streptophyta; class Magnoliopsida; order Santalales; family Viscaceae; genus Viscum; species Viscum album. Next base: position 1,890,707,021 of record OY728152.1, read on the forward strand.
TATCAACTAATCCCATTAAATGTAGATGATATGTTTTTAATGATTTTATTCTTGTATCTACATGTATAGTTATAAATGATGAATGTATGTTACAAATGGGTTGATGGATTTTTAATAGTTTTAACATAAGTTAGTGATCATTACTTATGATAAAAAATTGTTTCCATATAATTTCATGAATAAATTAATTGCACAATAGTCTTTAATAAGTTATGTGGTAGTATGTTTCCCACATATGGGTCATCAATAGTCATTGAAAAAAGGATTGATCCCAAAAGAAATTAACATTCTGGTAGAATTGGTTGATCAGCTGGGACCTACAATAATAGTGGGGTGGTTCCATATGGCCTATAATGTTTTCTTCAAAAATAGAAAATGCTGGGATGATTTAGGTACCACCAAGATATAATGACATTAGTGGAAGACTTTTGCGGTCATTGAAAAAATGAATAGTAGAGTAAAATTTGAATAAAAAAAATATACGAAATCTATAAGGATCACATCCCACAACATTTTGGTCATCACTATTAAAAAAAAGAAAAATATTATATCTATTATTAGTAAAATAAGTCTTGTTTTTAATGAATATTTAATTATTTTTACAATAAAACCCAATAAAAATATATTCATGTAGGAAGATTAGACATCATGAAATAATATTTGAAATAAAAACAATGAATATAATGTGGGTAAAAATACTAAAAATGGTATATTCACTAAGTTGAATCCTATAGCCCAATATTATCCTATGAAGATCACTTCAGCCATAATGTCTTTAGAAAATGAAAATTCTAAAAACATGATAGACATTATTAGGGGAATGAAATGAACTAGGTAATTTATGTATTTAATTATGATTTATGAAATTAAGGATGTATATATGGTTTAAATGGAAATGTGATCCTTAGGATCTAATAGATTGATGACCATTACTAAGTAATTATTATTTACCAATTATATGATTTTAGGAATAGAGTAAATCTCCAATAGAATAATAAATATATATTTTAAAAGTATATTAGAATTTATTATTAATATAAATCATATATTATATATTTTTTATTTCTATAAACTCTATTTTAATGAATACATATGACATTATAAAATACATAAATCACTAAAGTAAATAAATAATGTGTTTCATATGAATATAATATCTTATAAAAAATATTTTATTTTATATACCATAATTATTTCTCATATTTGGGTATTTATTTTGATAAAATATATCATGTTTTATATCTGCACATAAAATTAGTTTATGGTGAAATTTTAAAAAATGTCATAAGCAATTTATTTTTTAATGAATAATGAAAATACAATTATCTATTTTCCATAAAATTTATGAATTTAAAATTATATAATAACATTTTAATATATAAATGTTTATTGGCAAAAAATTTAATATATAGAATTTTAATTTTTTTTCTAAATCATTAATATGTAAGTAATAATTCCATTAATTTTAAAAAAAATCTTCCAAACCCATGGTTAACCGATTATAAATGTTCATTCCAAAACATATAATTTCATTGTATACATTTTAAATTCATTAAATAGTTCTTCTAATATTTATATAAATATCCATCTACCGAAAACATTTATTTTTCTCCTTAGAACAATATCAAATCCTTTCCTCTATCATTCTTCTATTATACCCTTGTGTGAATCCCCTATTATCTAAAAGATAATCCCCTCTTTGGTTAAGTAGTATTACACAATCTGTGGGATTTTCCTCCCCTTTCTTTTTTTATTCAAGTAAATCCAATATAGTAAACATTATATTCATTACATATTATATATTCATGTATTTATGAAAATTATGTAATTAAAAAATAATTTTCAATGAATGCGATACTTCCAATATCTCTCATTATTTTCATTCCAATACAAATTTTATATACACATTATTTTTTCCAAAAATTATTCTGTGATATTCATACCATGACTTTATGTTTTGGATACCCAACCCTATTTTTCTCATTGGTATCGAAATAAAAATTATTCTATATATTTTATTATTTAATGAAATTTTATAATCCCACATTACATGCTAATTGGTTCTAAAAATAATGGCTTGTTCTTACCTTTATTCTATTATGAACTAAATGTTCTTATTTGGAACCCAGACACTATTATCTATGGGTTATTAATCAATTGATTCCTAAAAATATACAATTTGTTTGGAATATATGAATTAATTAATATTAAGAGTTCAACTAAAATGTCCTCCAATACCATGTATAATGATTTAATCTCTAGATAGAACATATTTATGATACCTTAGAAGTATTCATTGTTAATTTTATATTATACCATTGATAAAAGCATTGGTAATAAGTTTTATGAATAAATACATATAAACCATGGTAATATATTTATAAATTTATCTTATTTTATGTCGTATCTACATTTCAATGTTATTAAAAATTTACTTATGATCATACACTTATGTTATGCCTCATTATTCATCTCTGATGATCACTTACCTTCCATTTCATTCATACTTTTTATTAATAAGAATTATTCCTTTTTATTTGATCAGATGAAAGTCCATAGAGAACCATATATAGTATGGTCACATCAGATGGATATATAAACGATTATTTTATGTGGATTAAATGTTTCTTATTTATACAATCACATCATTATACATCATATATTATGTGTAGTTTTTATGAGACAGTAAACCATAGATGATCCTAGGAAGTTAGTCATGAAATATTTGTTAATTGAATTATATTAAAAATCTTGTATGGAAAATGATGGCTAACATTTTTTTACTAAATAAATGTTTCATAATTTTACTAAATTCATACTATAAAACATTATTAAAATACCTAGGGATAAGTATAAATATATGAAATCATTTAATATGTTTTTAATGTTTAAAGTTTATTGACTCATAATAATAAATACCCAACCTTCATAAAAATAAGTATGTATAGGCTCTAGTACCAAGGAACCTAGGATTAATGAAAGTAAAGAAATGTTTTTTCTATTAAATTATTTTATACATGATACAAAAATCATGATAAATTTTATAGCTTGTATGAAACTACCATGTGATGTACTTTTGAAAATCACATGATCCATTCAATCAATTGGTAATGATATAAAACAAATGTTATTAATATTAAAATTAATATTGTTTAGAAAATATTTAAGTAAATGATCATAGAAGTGTACTGTCAGAAAATTTAATTACTAAATTATCTAATATTATTTTCCTAATATGAGTGATGATATTATAAAATCACACATTAATGATTTATCCTTTAATAAAAATGGTAGGAAATTTACTAAAGCACATAAATAATTTTTGAAACATAAAATAAGAAGGGGGATATGAAAATATGTGAGCAATATTTGTTAAAAACATTTTTATTATATTGAATTTGACATTAAAGGTTATGACTAAGAATCTAAAAAAAGTAGAGCATCCAACATCCCCATGGAAGGAATAATTTTTAGTTGAATTTTCCATGTGTTAGGGTCCTCTGTGTATAATGGACTCTCATATCCACTAATCATAGAAAAATGGATCAATAATATCGAAATAAAGTATTCTATACACCATTTTTATATGTTGTATAAAATAATATTTGATGTATACAGGATTGAGGAAGAATAAAATAAATGATGGAGAATGATAAAAAAGGTGAAAAGAATAATTAGATTATATGTAGTGGTATGATTTCATAAACAAATTTTTCAATATGTTTTTTATTCATACCATCAATGTATAAATTCAATGTTAACTCCATAATAAATAAAAAATCATAATAGATCATTTGGAAATTATGAGATTAAATTTACATGGACATTAGGATCTTCTTTATGTATTTTCACTAATTTTGATGGAAATGATTATCAATTCATTGATTTACTAAGGCATTTTCTACTGAAGGAACATAAAATCCATGATATATTGAATTATGAGGAGATATTATAGTTTTATTTAAAATAGGAGAGGGATTATAGTGACGTGTAGTTTTCTCATATACTAAATGATAATAAATTAATGATGTAGAATCCTTTTGGGTGTAATTTTGGTCATATAATATATTAGATGAAAATAAAATTATCCATGTTCAATATGTGTGGGATGAAGTATTTGGGGAATTTTATTTAAGGAATATAAATTTTTTAATGGTTTGAATATTTTTAATTAATAATTAAATATTAATGAAGATATAAATCCTTAAAAATAAATATAAATAGGAATAGATAAATTTTTTAAAGTGAATAATACGATTTAATTATTCAAATTTATAATTCATGGAATACATTTTTTTAATAATTTCTAAACTAATATATCATAGAGTGACACCTCCATGAATCATAGTAGATGCATAAAGTTAAAGTCTATCATATATCTATCACTATTTTTGGAATTAGGGATATGAATGTTGTTAAAATATGTAAACACAGGGTACTAAAATCACACCAGTACATACATTGATTTCGATTTTTTGAATTTCTTTATTTTAGTAAAGTATTAAAAATAAAATTATGTTAAACCCAAAATTTCTAGCATTTCTTTTGGTCTACTATCTTTGGGAATATATTCAATACCTTATTGTATAAAGGGATTTCACTGTTAAAATGGGTGTGTATAATCTCTTAAAAAATTTGGAGTTCATTTCACTAGTGGAATTATATGTATGACATGGGATGAATTGGTTCTCAATGCATAATGCAATGATATACTATATGGGGAAGGAAATATTTATTGTCTTTAAGGGATGAGAACAAATTATTTGAAAATTGGGGATATCCCACCATGTGTATTTCCCAAAAAAATTTCCTATATTATTTTATATATAAATTCATGGTGAAGAAGAGGTTGAAAGTTAATTTATCAAGATAGAAAAGGTATAATTTTTTTTAAAAAATATTGATAAATTTTTAGAAAAATTATGTTGAAATACCATAGACTGTGATGTAGAAATCGTAATTTAAATAAAACATTCATCCGTAAAAATATAAAAGATCCATTATATAATGAAATGTGTGGATTAACTACAAAAAAGATAATAGATAGATTTGGTTTTTAGAGGAGGTTATGCACAACACCCACTAAATTGTTTAGGATTTATTTTTTAATATTTTGTTTCATTTAAGAGGTTTTTCTATGAAAACCACTACAAATTTAATAATTAGTTACGGTATATATTCTATTGGATTATAGATGTGATATATATATATATATAACATTATATGGGATATATATATATAAATATATATAAACACACACACACATATGTAATTTATTTTTTAAAGTTTATAGTGGGGGTTCAAACCACATTCTAATTTAAGAAATTATAGGGGGTTCATGAACAACCACAAATCCATTTGTTTAGCGGGAGTTCTGAACCCTTCTAATTTAAGAAATTAGATGGGGTTCTGAACCCAATAAAATTTAAAAAATTGTAGGGGGTTTTGGACCCCCTCTACTTGATGACATTAGTGGGGGGTTTTCCTCATCCCCCCTAATTCCTGACATTAGAATCAGTTTTGAACCGCCTATATTTTTTATTTATTTCTTAAAATAAATCCCATAAAAATTCAAAATTTTTAACATATATGTGTTTGTTCACATTTATTTATATAAATTTATTTAAATATATTAGAAACACATATATATAAGGAGATTATATATATACTTTAAACATATACTTATACATAAAAAAATGTATACATATATATAAATTAGTATACATAACATATAGGTGATTATAAAAATATTTATTCAAATTTATAAAATTTATGTAAGATTTCTTAAATACTATAAATTTATATTATGATTTATATTATACATATATTATAATCAATACATTTTTATTTTATATTTTTGTATAAATACATATATATTATATTATGTATATAAATATATATAAATTAATCAAAATTAAATATAAATATAAATATATATTATTTATAATTATATATTAAATAGTATATTATAATTATATAAATTTACATGTATTATAAAATTATATTTGTCACGACCCATCCCCTGGGGCCCGTGCCGTGACTACCCCATGCCCGCCTTCCATAGGCCTGGGGCTGGCGACTCGCACCAAAGGACATAATCCCTAAAATGGTGAAGGCATTGCCTTTATAACCTGTAAACACATGGAACCAATCACCCAACAAGATATGAACACAAGAAAACTGAATAGTAAACAGAGTGAGTAAAGTAAGAAAAAGTGGTCAGAATACATGCCCAACTGGAAAATACAAGAAACTGAAAGTACAAGTAAACTAGAACAACTCCTGTGAATGCCTGCCAAGGATCTCACCTGAAGGGTAGGTAAAACTCTTGATTGATTGTCTCTGTGGTACGCCTCGCCTAAGGTCCACCTCCGAGCTACCTTTAGTCCTGATACTCACGTCCTTAGTCAGCGATGTCCGTCATCTGCACCAATCACTATGAAGTGTAGGAATTGCCCATGCAGGGATGAGTATAATGATACCCAGTAGGAACCACAAGACCTTCATGATCTCACAAAATCCACAAAGGATAAACCTCAAATAATGAAATCAATTGTCAAACCTACATAGGTATATTCTCACACATATACCTATGTTTTCATGTATACCCATACCGATCATCAGGAAACACAGGGTCCAACCCAAAATCCCTAAGCTCAACTACTCCACATTGGAAAGAAAATAACATCGGAAAGTACCACACATATACACCACATAGAAGAATACCACCATGCTATTAGCACAACAGAATGTACCACACATGTACGAACTATGCTCAAATCAGGTATAACATAATTATAGTAGTAGAGATGATTAGATGTAACTACTGAATCATCATACTCTGTAAATAACCTAACACACACAAGATCACTAGAAGATGAACCACACAGGATTGCTAGGTGTTGACCCGCACAGGATCACTAGGAGTAGACAAACACATGATCGCTAGGTGCTGACCCCCACAGAATCGCTAGGAGCTGTCCCATAGAAGATTTCTTTGATCTGACCCTCACAGGATCGCTTGGAGCTGACCCACACTGGATCACGTGGAGTTGAACCACACTGGACTTCTTCCAGCTGACCCACATAGGATCGCTAGAAGCTGACCCACACAAGATCGCTAGGTGCTGACCCACCCAAGATCGCTCGGTATATCGTCTGACCCACACCGGATCCTAGTTCATCTCCAGTACAACGTCACACCCGCACTGGATTTTAGTACATCTTCACATCACAGCCTGCTACATGTTTCCTGCACTATGCTTGCACATCTCCGGGAGTATCCGCAACAAAAGTCAGTTGTCGATACTCCAACTACTACAAAGTCTCACGGAGAAGTATCTCAGTGGTCCACCATGTCATAGGGGTCTCAACGTAACATACGACACGTCAATCGGACGCCCGGTCTGTGAGTTATTACCCTTTTATTTTTAGGTCCCCGATTGGATTCATGCTCGATCCAACCCGACCGTACCTCAACGTTAACCAAAACTCTAGTGTGGTATTCTCAAAGGGTTCGCCTCGCTCCAAAATATCCAGCATTGTTGAAGGTTCGTCAAACGGATTTCTGGTACCATGGTTATGGCACAAGTAAAGTATAGGTTCATATCAGGTCGAGGTTCGGTCCAACCCGGTCAGATAGACCCAACCCAAGCTTGCATGGGTCAACCCGGTTCAGGCCGACCTGGCCTGAAATTCTAGGTTGAGTCTGGCCCAACCCACAGTGAAACCCAATAGACCACGAGGGGCCATAGAGACGGTAGGTGCCGCAAAAGTGGAGGCCACAGGTCGGCTGTGTCATGGACGGCGGCTCAGTCGCAGAGGTACTATGATGGAGCGGGGTGACACGGCCCAGCTCGGGGTGTCTCTGGTGGGTGTGTGGAGGCCACGAGGGGGCTTGACTGGTGGTGTCTTGGTCATGCGGCGGTTTGGCCACGGACGAGGGTGGCTCGGTCGCAGGGCAGTTCGGCCGCGGACAGGGGCGACTCAGCCGCGGGGCGGTTCGACCACAAACGGGGGTGGCTCAACCATAGGGCGGTGGTCCGACCACAAGGTGGATACCCGAACACAGGGTTCGGCCTCGGATAGCGGCGACTCGGCCGTGGGACGGTGGCCCGACCGCAGGGCAGTTTCCCGACCACGGGGTTCCAGCCCGACATCAGGGTGGTGGCGGCTCAGCCACGGGGCAGCAGCCTGACCATGAGGGGTGGATTGGCCATGGATTGAGGCCAATTGGACATGTGGCGGTGGCCTGACCGTGGAGAGCACGGAGGCCGCTGGCTGCGGTGCTGTGGGGCGCAGAGGCTGTAGGCGGTGGTGGCCACGGGGCGGCGCCGTCAACTTTGTCACGGCTGGCGGTGGTGTCGGCCATCATTCACGTGCCCCACCATGGACTTTAGTGATTCTACCATTGAGATCAACAATTAACCACAATGATTGTGGAGAGTACATACCATGTTTGTTTGGACCGCACATTCCACATTACAGCGGTAGGAAACGGCTATAATTCCATCTTGAATTGTGAATAAATTATCAGGAACAGAAAGAGAGAAGAATTTAAAACAACCACCCTACAACATCCTGCAAATAAGCACACACAAATAAACCCCTACAATGGATTGTTCGGTGATGTTGGCGTGATAAGGATGTCGATTAATAAAAAGATAGTGACATCAATTATCTCTTCCAAAACCACGCTTCGATGTCGGGATCATTCATCATCCACTTCTTTGATTTTTGAATAACGTTCTTCGATGGAGTTCTTCATTGGAGGATGTTTCAAAAAAGAAGTTGATGTTGTGCATCAATGATCTTCGTTGGAAGAAGTGTAAGCATCTAAGAGATCTCCCCTTTTCTAATACTGTCCCCCAAAATGAAAAATAGCCAAATGTTGCGTTTTCCCAATTTTTATTGTTGGCACAATTTCAAATTGGGTTAATTAGTTAGATAAGATTCCATAATAAATTTAAGGGGGTGGCACCATTAATGTGGGGGATGTTTAGGAGGCCCCCTTATTCAGGAGGGAGTTCAAGGTGTTTTAAACCACATGTAGTCCCCACCACCATAACCTCACATAAGAGTTTAGGCTCGGTGGTCCCCACCTCCATAACCTCTCATGGGAGGATTTAGTTTAGGTGGTCCCCACCTGTGAAATATTCACAAGGTTAGTTTCAGAATAAAATAAAAATAAAATGTTACACTATTTTATTTTATTTTATTCTTTCAGGGAAAACAAAAAATCTATCTTTCACTTTCGACCCACTACAGTCGAGGTAAATGTCTTCTTAAGTTAATATCTGCACTGCGAGTTCAAGGGTGTCCTTAGATTTTAATTCTGAAAGATGCTTCAGATTATAGAAAAACATGAACCATTTTTGGTGAACGTACCCGAAAAAGTGTTGAAAAATTCATTCCAGGCACTCTGCGCCTCAAAATCATGCACCGTCAATTTTCACAGAATCATAAAATTTTCATTTAAATAAAAAATTAAATGGAAATTTTGGGTCTTTTCATACTCCATATCTCATGGATCTACGTCCCCGTAAGCCACAACTCATACTAAGAGAACAAGTTGGGATACTTAGAATGAATCTGAGCCTCCCAATCCCATGTTCCCTCTTGGAGGTTTCCGTGCTGCCATAAAATGTGCACCAGAGGTATCGACCATCCATGAAGGACCCACTCCTATCGATCCTCAATGTAAAACTGGAACCTCCTTAAAAGTTTCCCCATCATCAATGTCCAGCTCACTGTAGTTGATGATGTGAGAGGGATTGTGCACGTATCTTCTCACCTGGGATGCATGGAAGACATCATGAACCTGCTGCAACTGATGTGGAAGAGATAAGCTGTAATCCACTTCACCATATATGCTAAGGACCTGGAAGGGTCTAATGAACCTTGGAGATAATTTTCCACCTCAGCCAAATCTCTGTAAACCTTGTCATGGATAGATGTGTAGAAATACGTGGTGATAATACTCGAACTCCAAAGGTCCCTATCACTTGTAGGGATAAGACTTATGCCATATCTATGCAGTCTTCATCCAATCATGGATAATATGCACCTTCTATGTGGTAGCCCATACCATCTCTTGTCCCATGAGTGTTTACTCCCCTGGATCAGTCTAGCACTATGGTGATCTACATGGTCACCCATACAGGGCCATGAAAGGTGAAATCCAAATAGTGGAGTGATAACTATTGTTGTAACAAAATTTCACAAAAGGCAAGTGATCCTCCCAGCTGGGACCGAAGTCAAGGACACAAGCACGCAACATGTCCCCGACGGTCTGAATGGTCCACTCAGTTTGACCATCCGTTTGGGGATTGAAGGCGGTGCTCATACGATTATACATTCTTAATACCTCTTGAAACCCCCTCAATTGCTGGGAAGTAAAACATGAATCATGATCAAAGAAAATCATCGAGGGTACTCCATGTTAATGCACAATATCCTGCACATAGTTTCGTCCCAAGATCTCTACTGAACCCTGCACTCTAATTGGTAGGAAGTGGTCTGACTTGGTGAGTTGGTCAAAAATCACCCAAATCGAGTCATGATAATTCGATGTATGTGGAAGACCTGTCACAAATTCTATGGATATCCCATACCACTTTCACTTTGGGAACTCTGAATGGTGAACCAAGCGTACTAGTACCTGACGCTCCGCCTTCACTTGATGAAAAGTGGGGCATAGAAAGACAAACTCTGCTACTGATTTCTACATCCCCGACATCCAGTGTTGTCCCTGTAGATCTTGGTACATATTCGTCACTCCTAGATGTACCTCTAGAGGGGATGTGTGGAACTCCCTCAACACTTCCTCTCGAAGAAACACTTGTACCATAGTACATCCTCTAAAGAGAATGATGTGCTCCCCAGCTTCATAAAATCCTTCAGGTGTCAATCCTGTAGATACATGAGCACGTCATCTCTCATAGTCAATGTCCCCACGTGATGCCTCCCTGAATCACTGATAATGTGGGGGATTTACTACAAGAGACTGAGGAAAAGATCCTCAATATCTTTCCACAAAGGATATATTCAAAGTGGCCAGCTGCTCCATCACCTCTCTTAACAGATTTATTCTAGAAATACTAATGAGTGGATCTTCTACAATATTCCCCTTCCTAAGTGTATAGACTACCTCTATGTCATTGTCCAGGTGGAACTCAAGCAAACGTTTCTACCTCAGGATCAGGTCTTTGAGCTACAAGATATACATGATACTCCTGTGATCACAGTACAAGGTGAATCACTCTCCCATCAAGTAGTGTTTCCACATATTCAAGGCGATGACCACTGCTGCTAACTCTAGATCATGGGTATCCTAGTTCTTCTCATTCTATATCAACTATCGAGAACCATATGTGATCACCACTCGATCCTACATCAGGACACATCTTATAATGGTACATGATGTGTCGTAGTAGACTATGTACCTCACACCCTCCTCTGGAAGCCTCAAGATGGGGGCACGAGTCATCCTATGCCTCATCTCCTGAAAAATTTTCTGGAATTTCTCCAACCACACAATGTGTTTCTGTTTCATCATCAATGATGATTGTGGTTCCGTAACTCTTGAATAATCTGGTAAAAATCTTCTGTAGTATCCAGAAAAACCAATGAATCTATGCACCTCTGTCACACTCCAGGGTGGATCCTTAGAAAGTACCACCTCAATATTTGCTGGATCCACTACCACTCCAGTATACTATTTTACATGTCCCAAAAAGTGAACCACTCAGGTATAGAACTAGCCCTTTAATAGCGTACCATAAATCAGGTGCTCTAGGAGTGTTTCCAAGACTATTTGAAAATTATAGGAATGCTCCTCATTAATAGTTAAGTATATCAGAATGTCGTCAAAGAAGAATACAACAAATTAATTAAGGTAAGGCTGAAGCATCTTGCTCATGATTCCCATGGACACTACTGGAGCGTCAGGTAACACTGAATGACATAACCAATAACTCATATTGGTCTTTCTAACATCTGAATGTCGTCTTCTGCACAACATCATCTTGTACTCTGAGCTGGTGATAGCCTAATCTGAGGTCTATCATTGAGAACCACTATGCTCCCTTTACCAGATCAAAGAGATCGTCAATCATCAAAAGTGGGTACATTTTCTTCTCGCTCGCTGGATTTAGGTGCTGATAGTCAACGAAAAGCCTCAAACTACCATATGATATATTGGCGATCAAAACCATGGCTTCCCAATATGAAACACTAGGACAAATGATTCCCTTCCCCTGCATGTTCTCAATCTATAACTGCATCTCACGATGCTCTGTGGGGGCCATCCAATATGCTAGTGTGGATATCGGTTCCGTCATGGGGTACAAGAAAATGTAAAATACCACCCATCTGTGAGGAGGTAGACCCAGAGAATCATTAGGAAATCCATATGCATACTGGTCAGCCACTACAGGATAACTCAGACTCTCCACATAAACTGCTCCGAGGGCAAGACTAGCCAACTGATGAGAGATCTACTACACTCGCCGTTGGGTAAGTCTATCATGTGCTGTAAAGGCTCCTTTCTCACAGGTGAAGGTTAAAATTATCCCATCTCTACAGTCATAGTGAAACTTGTGCCTAATACTGTCAATATGAGCATGGACTGTAGATAACCAGTCTATACCAAATATTATGTCGTAATGCCTTGACGCAAATACTAAGAGTTCCCAACTGAAGCTCTCACCCCCTAAAGTAAGCTCACACTACCAGAACAAGTGTGTATTCTTCAAATAAATATTATTAGGAGTCTCTATACATAATAATCTAGTCAACGGCTCTGTCCGAATCACATAGCTCTGAACAATGGTAGTGTAAATAAAAGAATGACTGGAACCTTTGTCGATAAGCAGATCAGTTAAGGTGGAATAGACATAGATCGTACCACGTATCATATATAGAGCACCATGATCGTTGGACTCAGTTGCCTTGAACAGAGCTCGCCCCTATCCACATACTCCCTCTAGTCGGTGTGGACCTCCTAGTGGTGGTGGCAGTATCATCTCAAATCGTCACCCACTAAAAACTACACGACATGTTCCTCTTCCAGGTATGCCTACACCCTTCAGACCTCCTCGGTCAAACCTATCTCTCTGCCAGGGTGGTCCTTCAACCTTATGTGGATCATCCATATGATGGGTCCGACAGTCACGAGCCATGTGACCCTGCCATCTGCATGCATAACACCGCCCGCTCCTGGAATTAACATCTCTGCCTCAAGTGCCTCACACAACTGACCCTGAATCATGCGGTCGTCCACCTGTAGATCTAGTCCTTTGGGACCTCAGTGACATCAGTCTACCGCCAGATTCAAAAGACTACACTACATGATGACTGGTGGTGGGTTTCTCTACTGGTAACTATTTATCAAAGAAACACTCCACCAAGAGGGCTCTCTCTAACACCAATGCCTGCGTCGGGATGCTGAGTGAGATCATTGAAGCCCTGGTCTCTCGTCTGAGCCACTGATTGAAGGTCTGGACCATGAATAATGGGTCCCACACGATATCTTTGGAGTAGTGTGAGTGTTCAGTGAACCTCGCTGAGTACTAATCCACAATCAGGATTCCCAATTGCAGATGTAGTAACTTCTGAATGCGCACTGCGCGAAGAATCTATGGGACAAACTCTGCACAAAATAGGCTCTCAATGTATACGCAGAAAAGCGTCACCTCCTCGTGAACCTGGAGAATCATGATCCACCATCATCGTTCTTATTCTCGTAGAAAGATAGTGGTAAGGGTCACCATGAAATCAGCATGTGTCCCTACTATTCAGAAGACTCTCACTACATCCTCCTATCAATCCTCCAATGCATATGGGTCCATCTATCCCATGAACATGGGTGAACTCTAGAACAGGAACTCGTGCAATGCGCTCAAGAGTTATGAACAGTATTCTACTGAGGATGGCGGCATCAGATTCCCAACAGGTAAGGGTACCGATGGTGCGTGTACTAGAAAAGGGCCCAACAATATGGCCTCATCACTTGGTGTGCTATTATTGCGTGTTACTCTTGGAACCCTAGACGGATATCTACATGGAGGTATCCAGAAAAGAAATAGGTGCAACACATTCAATTAGTTACACTTGGTGAGCTAACTCAACAGATCACAATGAAAACTCCTGGAAACACACACACAAATAGAAGTCTGATGACAGAGTTATGGCCCATTTAAAGTATAGGTTCATATCAAGTCCAGGTCTGGTCTGACCCGTTTGGACTGACCCTACCCGACCTGGACTGGGGTGCACTGTTTCGGGTCGACCTAACCCAACCCATCGGGTCAAGCCTATAAAGTAGTGTGGCCCGACCAACTCCGCGGTCTGGCAGGCCGCGAGGGGCTACAGGTCAGCTTGGTTGCAGATGATGGATCATCCACAGGGGTGCTGCAAGGGCGCAGGGAGGCTCAGCTCGGGCCGGCGAGGCTCGGCTCAGAAGGTAGAGGTTGCATGTTGGCGCAGTGAGGAAGCGGGCGACATGGCTGGATGCAGCCCGACTGTGGGGCGGTTCATCTGCGGATGACGGCAGCTCGACTGTGGGGTGGCGGCCCGGCCGTGGAGCAGTGACCCAACCGCGAGGCGGTTCGGCCATGGAATGTGGAGGCTCAGACATAGAGTGGAGGCTTGGCTTTGAGGCAGGTGCTTGGCTGTGGGGTTCATCCGTGGATGGCGGTGGTGCGACCGCGAGGCAGCAGCATGGCCGCGGGCGGTGGCTCGGCCAAGGAGGTTAGCGGAAGCCCAGCCGCGGGCAGCGGCTCGGCCATGGAGGGGGGGGGGGGGTAGCATGGCCACGAGGAAGAGGCCCGACTGCGTATAGCACAAAGGCCGCGGGCGACGGTGCTGCGGGGCGCTGAGGTTGTGGGGTCGCAGGGGCCATGGGGCCGCGGGGCGGCATTGTTGCTCTAGAACCTTCATCGTGGCATGCAATGGTGTCGACCGCTGTTGTAGTTCCCCACCATGGTTTGTAGTTGTTCCTCCATCGTGATCAACAATTAACGTCAAGGTTTGCGGAGAAGACAATCCATGTTTGTTTGGCCCACACTCTCTGAATTAGAGTGGTAACAAGCAGCTATAATTCACTTGTAGAATTACGAAGAAATTATCACGAATGGAAGGAGGGATGATTTTCAACCAACAACCCTACATCTTCCCACAAATAACCATACAAAAATAAATGCCTATGTTGGATTGTTCATTGATGTCGGCGCAAGGAGGAAGTTGAAGGAGGCGAAGAGAGTTCCAACGATCATCACTTCTGAAACCACGCTTCGTTGTTGGGATCGTTCATTGTCCAATTCCTTGATTTCCAAAGAACATTCTTAGATGGCGTTCTTCATCGGGGGATGGTCCGAAGAATAATTCGAAGTCGTGCATTGGAATTCATCGTTGGAAGAAGTGTAAGCCTCCAAGAGCTTTCCCCTTTTCCAATACATTCCCCCATTATGAAAAATATCCAACTGTTGTGTTTTCCCAATTTTAATTGTTGGAAAAATTTCAAATGGTGTTAACTAATTACATAGGATGGCATAATAAATTTAAGGGGGTGGCACTATTTAAGTGGGGGATGATTAAGAGGCTCCCCCACACTTATCAGGCAGTTCAAGGGGTTTTAAACCTCAGGTGGACCCCACCAACATAACGTCTCATGGATGTTTAGGCTCGGTGGTCCCCACCTCTATAGCCTTTCATGGGATATTTTAGTTCAGGTGGTCCCCACCTGTAAAATATCAACATGGGTGGTTTCAAAATAAAATAAAAAGTAAATGTTTAACCATTTTATTTTATTTTACTCCTTCACAAAATACCCAATATCTCACATTCACCCTCGACCCACTGCGGTCAAGGTAAAGGTCTCCTTAAGCGAATATCGATGCTACGATTTCAACGGTGTCCTTGGATTTCAATTCTGATCATTGGTTCAAAAGATATAAAACTCGCTCACAAATATACTGAACGTATCCAAACAAAAGTTCAGAAATTCATTCTTGGCACTCCGGGCCTCAGAACCACGCGCCGTCAATTTTCGCGGACTCTTAAAACATCTATTTAATTAAAGAAAATTACATTTAAATTTTTAGACTTCAATATTAGTGATATTGTTGTATAACATATTATTTATAAATTAATTTAGTTTAATTATATATATCATTAGTTATATTATATATTTCCAATTATATGAATACATTTTGTTGTTTGTGTGTATATATATATATATATAATATAATTTATATATATATAATTGAATATGTAAATATATAAAAAAATGTATTTCATATAATATATGTATAACATAAATAATATAATATAAAAATGTATATTATTTATAATTCCCATGTATAATTTTAATAGTTTACAATATAGGTGTTATAAAAATAAAAATAATAAATAATATTATTGACATACACACAGGTATATATATACAAATATATACAAATGGTTATATAAATATAAATATATATTATAAATCAATTCTATCTATAAATAACATATTAATACATAAATACACATACACAATTATAAAAGTGTCTACAAATATATGAATCAATATATATTTATATATGTAAATATAGTTATTTATACATATATTATATATGCACATAAATAATTTATTTTTATATATAATAGTCAAATTTATTAAACAGTATCTCATATCTATCTATCTAATATTAGATATATATATATATATATTTATTATAAAAATATGTACATCATATATTATTAAAAAAATACATTATAAATGTTATAAAAAATTATATATGAATATTTTATAAAAACACACACACACATATGTATTTATTTATTTATACACAAATATATATTATATATAAATATTATACAGAAATATACACTATTTATAAAGATATATTACATTATTTATATTTACAGGAATATATATTTATATATATAATATTATTTTATTATGTAAATAAATATTAATAAATTTTTAAGATATTTATAACACATCGCAACTCACTAGTAGAGGTGTTGAAGTAATCTTTGATCATTCCAATGTTCTACTCATAACAACATCATTTTTACTTCCCTTGGTTGTGCACAATGCGGGGGAAATTCTGAGCTTCGCATGTTTGTGTGTTGGGAGGGGGTTGACTAGGCCCACTAATGGATTGGGACTTAGGGGACGTGTTGTGTTGTCTGGGTCTTCATGGGTGTCTATTCAGGTATGGGGGTTTTCAGGGTCTCTACTAGGGGACTCTAGTGTAGAGTGTAGGTTTATGAAGGCATCGAGTTGGGTGTGCGGTTTATCATGGTGTCCATTGGGGGTTGTTCGGGTGTCTAGTGGTGGTGTGTGGTGATATTCAGGTCTATCGAGGGGTCTTATAGTGTGCTTGGGGTCTAGTGGGGTTATTTGGGGGTCTAGTGGTCGGTGTCTCGGGGGGTTGACAGGGTGTTTAGTGGGGGTGTCCCGAGGGGTATAGTGGGGTTCGGGGGTTGTCTAGGGAAATATAGGAGTCTTAGGGGTTGTTTAGGGGCTTTAAGGGTTGTCTTACGGGGAATATTGGGATGTCTTGGGGGTTTTCAGAGTGTCCAGTGGGGCTTGGGGTGATTTTTTTAAATGTGTTCCAGTTTAGAGGATGATACAGTATAACCACCCCTAAACAAGCACAACATAATGTCTATCATAGCTATTTATAAACACCCCTATGGTGATTTTTGAATTAAATGTGTATAAAACCACTACTAATATATCATGGTATAGTGAAGTTAGGGTGAAATTATAAGGGTTTTAACAACCCTTATAATTTAACCACTGCAAAACGTAGATCTATTTTATGAGTGCTTACTCGTAACCACCCCTAATTAGAGTAGGCTTCCACTTTAGTGGTAGTTGTGGGGAATCATTTATAAAGTATTTATATGGGGTTAAAACTCTTAATTGAAATGTTTTTAGTAGTGAGTTAGATAAATTCATGAAACATATACTTGACATTTGTGAAATTATATTATTTAAAATTGTGTGAATATTTTAGGACAATATATTTAAATTATATGAATTATTAAACACTCAAGTGATGATTTTAATATATAGACCTTAATTTGGATCATAATAATGAAATAAAACAATCTCCCATTGATTGATAATTTATTCAACCATAATTATAGGGATACTTTATTCTATAAAATTGACTTCTATGTTGGGTATTGTATGTTAAGAATAACTAAAGGGGATATCGTAAATAGAACATCCAAAAAAAGTTATTTATTTTATGGTTTTTTGTTATGACTTTTTGGTTAAAAATGATACATCTAATTTTCTTTTGATTAATAATGAAATTTTGTATTGTGTTGATAAATTTTCTGTAGTTTTTATTGATGATATTTTAATAAATTATAAAAATTCATGAGGAGTACAAAGATCATCTACATATTACATTAGAAACTCTATGGAAATATATTATTTGTGGTCAATTCATTAAATTTTAGTTTTAGTTACACATATAATCATCGTTGGGATACATTTTGACTAGTTAATAGATCATTATTGATATAGAAAAAATTTGTAATGTAGTGTGCACATCATATAATAGTAATTTTGATTCATCTTTTCCTTGGACTATCATGATAATATTGAATGTTTCTAAATAAAATCATGGCTCAAAATACCATAACAATGTTAATTCTAAATGAAGTCCAAAATTTATTGGAAAACATTCTGTGGGGGGAGTTTCCATGAACTTAAGAAGAGGCGGTTTAGTGAACCAATTAAAAAATTAACCTTTTATAGAGAAATATTAATAATTTATTATTATTATTCATTAAATCAAAATGGATTTTTATTTTTGAAAAATCATAGAGGTATTTTTTATTAATCCTGATAGTTGAAGCCTCATGAGTATAATTACCCTTCATGCTATTTTCTGTTTTCAACAATTATTTTTTAATTAAAGATATAGATACACAATATCTTCTGTGAAAAGTGTTATATATATATATATATTTCTATAAAATTATATTTATACATAATTAAATGAATATGAGACTAGGTAGATGGTAGGAACCTTTAAAGAATAGGATTATAATTTTAATTATCACCCAAAAAGAATAAACAATGATGAAGAATCCTTTTGTATTTTAGATTTAATTGAATTATGGGGATTTTAAGAAATACATTTATCATTGACATGTTAAATATGGATATCAATGTACAAAAGGAATGGAAATAATCCATTATATACCTAATTATTTCTCAATCATAATTACTAGGTAAATTAAAAAATAACAGAGTGATGATCCCAATATACAAAAGAAGTTTGAAAATATGAAAAATGGATGTTTTTTTAGTTTAATGATGATAAATATGATTTCTGGAGTTTTGTTACAATGTTATGAATTTCATTTTTAAAATGATAATGAAATAGATTATGGATTAATTTCATAATTCTATATTTTCTATACAATAAATAAGAACAAAAATGTATTGAAATATTTAAGAACGTTATTGGTTAGAAAATATGAAATGGAGGTTTTTATTATATAAATTATTTTTGGTTTTTCATTATGTGAATGATATATGTAATCTTCATAAAGTAGTACTAAATAAAGTTAACATACCTGTATGAAAGAGGGAAAATATCACTATAGTCATTTTTATTGTTCATCCACAGATAAACATTGAAAATAATCATAGATGGGTTGTAATTCATATATTAACAAAATATTCAAATATTATTTATATATTATTGTATTAAACCATTGGGTTCCTTTCCCATCTATATATTCAATAAGTGGTCAGTCTTCTATGTTGACCACTACTAATTGATAAAAACTATGATCCATGATTTACTTCTTTGTCCTAGAAGATCCAATAAAAAACAATGAATTCAAAATTGAACCTAAGAAAAAAATCCACTAACTGGTTAAATATATTATGGGAATATTATAAATTTATAATATTCATTGATGTTGATCTCACATAATTTTCAAGGGAGTTTATAATAATATCATCCACTTATTGAATTATTTATTAATAATGGTTTGCACTCGAGTGTTCAAATAAATCATAATTAATCAATTTATAGAAAATGGTGTAGAACTCAAATATATTGGGAATACGTTGGTGAAAGAAAACTATTAAGAAAATATAATATTAATGATTCCATAGAGAAGATAAACATGATCTGAAAACATATTAATATTGATTTTAGATGAAAATGAGTTATATTGACAACTAAAGGCACAACATTTAATTTACATGTTGAGGTCCTATATTAATAAAAATATCTCAATGAAAACTAGTCATGAGATTTTTATAGATGGGGAAACTGATTCATGGAGACATTATAAATCATGAAATTCTAGATCATATTTGATCTATTACGTACTAGTTATATCCTTTTATAAATCATTCCTATATCAATAAGCACATTATAAATAATATATTTTCACCGAAGAAATATTTTTTACAAATTATATAAAATATTACACATACAAAATAATAAATAAATAACAATTTTATAAATAACATTACATTAGTGAGATATGAAATCATTTAAAATTCAAAATATTACATCTTCTTAAAAAATATAAAATAGAATAGCTAAAATGGGAAAGTATGTATCACCCCAATCTACTAGAACCATTACCCCCACTGAAAATCCAATAGTAATAAAAAAATTATTAGTAAACAAATAAAAAAATTGTGAAAATAAAAATATAATCGTAAGATACATTTTAGTGAATTTTTGAGTGAAAAAATGTTGTGGTATTTATATTGTATAATGGGATATGTGATAGTAGTGATATGACCATTATATGACTATTGGATAATATGAACATTATTCAAAATGAATTTTTGAAACAAAACCCTTTTTTTATAAATTTACCATTACAACTAGTTTTTATAAGTATTAAGGGTAAAGTATAATTGATATTGAAAATATAATCAATGCCCTCAATTAGTAGAGTCAGGACATTTGATGCCCATTTGTCCGAACATGGGAAGGATGGATCATCATCAGGGTTTTACCTTAACAAAGCCCATGTATAGCTTTATCAATTTATGCATGAATGAAATCAAATAAGGAATAAGTTCCTATAAGCGGAGATTACCACTTGGTCGATGTTATGTGAAGGACCCCAAAAAATGACAACTATCACACACCTTACCCTTAGAAAATAGAGAGTGATAATAGGGGATTATATGTCCATAAAATAGTTAAATAAATTCTATGAAACATTATATAAATAAAATATTTATTTCATAAATTATTTTTATGAGTTTTTTTCTTAACAAGATACATGTTTATTTTCCTTTAATTTGATAATTTGATTTTTAGACTAATTAAAATATAATATAATTTTAATAAATAATACATAAAATTTGTTATAATAATCCATTAATTTATGAATATAATTTATTTTAATGAAATATTATTTTAAAAGACATTTATCTAATTAATAATTATATAATAATATTATAGTCGCCTAATTGATTTTTTATATGTGTCTGAAATTTGACAGTACCTAAAAACTGATTTATCTTAAATAAGTAATTTCAATATATATATAAGTTAAAATTATCATATTTATATAGAAATAATTGATTAAAATACTCATAATTTAAGAAATAATCATTTTGAAATTATGTTATGGTGAATTTGTGAAAATTTTCTAAATGATTTTTTCTAAACTGTAAAAAATAAAATTTTTTTGATTTATTTATATTTTATGATAAAAAATTATTTATTAATTAAGTAATAAATTATTATATACTATCTAAAACATAATACATTTTATTTTATTTTTATATTACATTTTAATATATTTTAATCAATTTCATTAACAATAAGTGAAATTTTAATAAAAAGATAAATTTTATTTTTAAAATCATTACATGGTGTAATATTAATTTTTCCTCGAAAAAATAAGAAATAAAAGATGACTTTATATTATAGTTGATTTAAATAACATATGAAGTGACCCAAATGATGAAAACCATTAGAAAAAACTAAGGTGAATCTATTTTAATTTAAATTTCCATAACATAGTTTTCAGGGACAAATATTTTGAAATTAATAAAAAAATCCTCATCTTCTCTAATAAATAAAGACCCCTTTACCCCTATCTATTTTCTCCCAGTATATCATCAACGATATTATAGGTATATATCAACCCATTTTTTATCATTAGGACCCCATGTTTTCATCCTCAAATTTTAGGAACAACTTTTCGTGGTAACGGAAACCTTTAACTTAAATTTCCATTCCAGTTACATTTTCATGTGGTATATCTTATAACATCCAAAATAATTTATTTCATACACTTTCTATAATAAATTTACTGTTTTAATGTTATTTTAGGAACGATATAACCTTGTACCATATAATTTTACTAATTTCTATAACACGTTTTTTATATCCATCATGCTGCGGAATTTACTTCTCAAATTTTCTTCTTTTACAAAAGAAATTCCATTTTCTATTTATTTTTAATACAGAATACTATATTATATTCAATGGGTATTAAAATATATTTAGAAATGGATTCATGTATTTTTTTACATTTATGAAACTCAAATATTATTTCATAGATTAAAAAGGACACAATGGTCTTGTCTTTATGCCCATTCGTATATAATGTTTTTGTGAAGAAACTTCGTACTAATTTATCTACAGGTTATTAATATAATGATTTACTATAATATATGTGACTCATATAAACATAAGGCATATTAATGGTGTTCTCAGATATATTTCACATGTATTGGGTAATTAAGATCATCTTTAGAGAGGACATGTTCTACTATAACATTGTGAATAACGTTGGTAACATTAATTTAAGACACCATGGGGATATGATAATGAATGCCTCATTTAATGGTTTTAGCGAAATTATATTGTTATGATTCATGTTATTATAATTATTATTATATTCAAATTTCCCATTGTTTTTTATTATGCCTCATGTTTTTTTGATATGTCAAATGATCAAATGTTATATGTTCATGTATCTTATTCCCTTACGGGGATTAATTCTCCCCCCATTTCCATTAATGTATGTATACTTGATATTATATATAGTAAAAGTAACATATGGTGAACCCATGAAAGTATAATGATGATGAAATAGATTAATTTTTTTATTTTTTCATGTTTTATGAAAAAACATTATAGAAAATAAACTAGAAATAATCGTCTGTTTTTACCATGTATGGAAATGTTATGTAATAAAAATTCAGGATTACATAGATTATTTCAATGGGTTATATATATATATCTTATAAATTAGGATATCAAAATAGTAGGAAGATCCCTAGGGAAAATTACTAATATAGTAAAACATCATGGAATTTTGGTTATATATTCAGTGAGTGGTTACCATCAAAAATAAAAAAAATTAGATATTAAAAAGTTAATGTGCATGTACAATAGATCTATCTAGGGCTAAAACCTAAAATCACCAAGCTGATCTATACTTAAATGGTAACTTTTTCAAGACAATGGTCTTTGATGTAATCCATTTTTGACACTCCCATG
The DNA here is from genome assembly GCA_963277665.1 of Viscum album. Taxonomy (NCBI): domain Eukaryota; kingdom Viridiplantae; phylum Streptophyta; class Magnoliopsida; order Santalales; family Viscaceae; genus Viscum; species Viscum album. The sequence goes on from OY728152.1 coordinate 1,890,730,540, forward strand.
CAATATGTTTGGTTAAACATAACCTTTTTATAATCCATTATGAAGGAAATATATAAATTTAAAATGTAATTAGATGAGATGAAAATCATATTTTATAATGATCTTTTAAACATATAATCCCAATAAATTTATAATAATAAAAAATGTAACATGTTTTCGACAATATATTTTTTATTTTAGTAAAATGGTTGAAAAAGGATGAACCACATAAAAGATGTATGGAATATATGATACAAAGATGGTGATTTAGTGGATTATGGAATGGAAAACATCATGATAATTTTGTTTCAAGGACATGAGTTATGAATAGTAACAAGAATCATGTACATATGTCAGATTCACCATGAAGGGAATAACATTAAATTGACTCTTTCATGCATCAATGACCTCCTTTTTATGGGACCTACGAAGCTTCTTATGGACAAACAAAGGAAAATATCTTTAAAAAAATCTTTTCGGTAATCCATTATTTTGATCAATTGAAAGTCACTCTTATTGTTTACAACAATGAATGAGAATATAATCATTACTAAACAGTAGCTAAAAAAAGAATAAAAGAAGGGATATTGATGTTATAGATTGGGAAAACATCATGGGAATATTTTTCAATAAATATTTTCCTTGTTTAAGGAAAATGAAAATTTATAAGTAATTTGTAGAAAAAAAAATAATGAAAACATTTTGGTTGGAAGCTATGGTTCCAAAATACGAAGACTTTATTATTACACCTATATCAGTGATGTGGATATTATGGGAATGTTTTATATATTTTTCAGTGGACTAAGATTCCATCAATGTGGGAATCTAAAAATTGTGACTATAAAAGATATGAGGTGATAGTATGGAGTTCTACAAAGGAATAACTAGAGTTTAGAGAGACACACTGGTTACATAGATTGAATGAGGATAATATAGAAATGCACACAAACTCAATTTGGAATTTTTATCATAAATGAATAGAAATAAAATTGAAACATTCCACAGCCACAAATATCAGAGGAAGAATTCAGGGAAAAAATTACAAGGATGTGGAAGGTTTTACAAGTGTGGATGTGATTTAAATATAATTTTACATAATCATGGTGAAGTGAAGCCTCAGATTTTCAATATAAAAAAAGGGTATATAAAGGATGTCAATTAAAAAGTCCAATTTCTCAAGATTGGACAACATGGGAACTTTTATAATCCATGTCCAAATTATAATCCATTGGAGGGGAACATCCAACAACATTATCCTAGGCCAACGGATTATGGTTGTGAATTTTATATCTCAATATATGAAATGGAGGTTATGTATTATTTAGTGGACAATACCGTTTTGTTCTATGAATAAAATAAAGCACATTTTTTTTTAAATTAGATATACAGATTATTTATTTTTTCCAAGTTCTCAATGAATATAGAATCATCCCATAATTTCAATATGTATTATTTTCAGTCAAGTCCCATGGAGGAATTATCCAAGAATAATAACTTTATAGAAACATTAGTATTATCTTTGGAGTGAAAAATCTCATCGCAAACCTAGTAGTCATTCCCATGTCAGAATTAAACACTATACTAGGGATGTACTGGATACAAAATTGTAATGGTAAAGTCAAAAATAAAGGTATGAAAACTTCAATATTCTTGAATTTACAAGCTATAGTAATTTTCAATGCAGATATATCATGGACATAGCTTTTACATGATGAACCAATCATATCTTTCTTTTTGGAGATGATTGGTGATGAGGGGGAAGTAAATGAATGTAAAAAGATTGATAATGTTCCCATATTTTAGGAATAAGTTGACTTATTTCTTAAAGTATTATATATACCCTCCTAAGAAAGAGATATATATTTATCTATTGAACTAATTAATGGATAAAATCAATATCAAAGGCCCTATATAGAATAAAAAAGATGATGTTAGATGAATGGAAATATCAACCGCAAGATCTTATGAGGAGGGTATTTATATGACCCAGTGTGTCTCATTTGAGGGATTATTTTACCTCTATAAAGAAGAAGGGGATATAATTTTAGTTATGAAGTGATTTTTGATAACAGAATGGTATCATCTTGAAGAACAATTACCCTCTCCCAAGGAATAATTATTTATTTTACAAAATTCCTGGGGCTCAATTCTAATGTAAGATTAACCTATGATATGGAAATCATCATTTGATGGTGAATAATGAAGATACTGAAAGGTATCATTCTAAACAACATAGGTTCATTATGTGATTATTTTTATTCTCTTATTATTGAACAATTATCCGGCTATATTTATGTATTTTATGAATATAGTCTTTCAGGACTACCTAGATAAATTCATGTTAGTTTTCACTGATGATAATATTATAAATTCAAATTGTAGTGTGGAGAATTAAAATCATCAAATGTTTATTTTATTAATAATATTGAAGGTTAATATTTGTAGAATATTCCTTAAATAAGAGTTATAGTTTACAAAATATTTCATTATTAGGGAACATTGTAACCAATGATGTAATATAAGTTGATCCTATAATGAAAAATTATATGGAGTGGTGGCACCATCATACAATGACTATTGTGATTTGTAGATTCCTTTTCTTTAACATCGTATTATAGGAGTTATATGAAAATTATTTTACAAATTTTTTTTCCACTAACCTTATTAACCAAAAAGGAGGCTAAATCTATCTGGATATAGGAGTGTGAAGAATGATTACAAAAACTAAAAAAGAGATTGGTTATATCACCTATGTCAACTCTACCCTTTATCAAAGAAGGCATATTTATTTATTGGGAAGCATCTTTGAATAGTCATGGGATTATTCTAATGAAAAAATTTCGTGGTTATTACATATAAATATACAAGTTTAAAGAATCAAGAAAATAATTTTCCTATAAATGACATACAGTTAGATGAAATTATTATTTCTATGGAAATAAGGAGCCACTATATTTTTCTGGAGAAATGAGATATATAAAAAGACCACAAATGTTTGAAATTAAATTTCACCCAAAAGGAATTGAACATGAAACAAAGGAGGTCATTTCAAAATAATATGAACTATGAATATTGAGTTCATTATTACATGGGAAGTTAAAACAATGTTGATGAGGAATTATGTATGAAAGACCATGTTGTGTAAGAAATGTTGTGGAATCAAGGAGATACATTTTTCAATGACCCATGAAATTTGAAATTGGAATGCTAAGGAAATAGTCATCATCAACCCAATCCCAAATTATTTCTCATCCTTTGTAACTTATTAAGAGTTAATCCTTAAAATTTAACATATATTTTATAATATTTTTTTGAATCACATATAGGCTTGAATTGGTGTGTAAAGAAAAATATCTAATATTTTAATTATTCATTCATGTGAAAAGATATAATATCCTGTGGTGGTACATTATTCCCTAGAATATGAATTTAACACTTGAAATTATATTACTCAAGTACAAAATGATGAATATATATCTTTTTCATCACATCATTGAGTTCCTATATAGATTCATAAAAAAAATTTCTTCCAGAGAGCATTAACTTGTTATGTATTATTTTTTAGTAGAACATTATCTATATGATAATATATTTGACACAAAAATATAGGAAATATAATACTCTAGTAGTATATGATATGAGTTCGATACATATGATGGATCATGTATCTAATTCCTCTAAAATGAAACATATAACACGATATATGATTTAGAGTGGTTGGGAGGGACTTCCATGTGAGAAGAAAAAATTAATATCTGATCGTGAATACTAAAAAGGCTTATATAACTAGGTTTCTAAATTATAATCATTTTTAATTTCAAAACCTTAATCCATAAAAAATTTTCCATGAGGAACATCTCACAATCATTTAATTCTAGATCTCACAGTTTATTTTCAATATAAATTTCTTATCAAATTTGAGCTAGCTTGATGTGATTTTGAGTTGAACTAAAATTCACTACCATTTCCTCAGATAGCTTAGGTACCAATATATTTTGTTATCCCACATCATTCAAACAAATCTATGCTCAAAAAATAATTCTATTGATGGATTCATTAGAAACCACATGAATGTTTGAGTGAAATATAATTTTTTATGGAATATATAATGGATGAAGGTGTTAATAAATATATCCATGGAAATATAATGTAAAGGGTCAAAAAAGTGCACTAGGGAAAAAATAGTCCTCCTAGAGTTTCCATATTTCTAAGGATGATAATAATTACTGGAAATAAACTATTTCTCTAGAATTTTTTTTATTTTATTAAAAAATTTATGAAAACAATGGATCCTAATCAGATTCAATAGAATTTGGAACCCCATGTATATGTACAACTTTTTAAAATTATATCACAAATATATTATAAAGAGGGTATTTTTATCTGATTGAAACTTAGAGTGGTAACCTTAAATTGTGATGAAATTAAAATAATTGTAATATGACCGTTATATTTTTTGGGAGTCCAATAATGAAATATACATTGTCTTTTCTCATTCCTATTCCATTTTGGGTTGTTTTCTTAAGAACACAGTATTCTAAAAGAAGAATATTTGATTCAATTGATTACATGTCATGAAATTACAATATCAGAAATTAATGTGAAATCAATAACAATATGATATATTTTATTCTAAAAAAATTGTATCTCTTCAATATCTTATGTATCGCACAACCCTGAGACATAAAGGAATGTAATAAATAATATCGTTGTAACCTAGTATTAAAATTTGCTGGGCGGGGGGTATTGATAATTTTATATATTATGAAAAATATGTGGGTTACACATGTATAAAAAAAATCATTATATATATATATATTAAAATAAAATATTAATCATTTGAAAGAATTTTTTTTGATAGTATTATTTCCCAAACAAAACTATTTTGTCCACTTTTTTGTACATACATTAAAATCATTTTTTTTTTCATTACAAAAAATTATTTTCAAGAAATCGTATACTTTTTTAATATTATATCATCTAAATTATTCTAGTGTGAATTTTTTAGTACTTTATGGAAATATAAATTTTTCGATGAACACTAATAAATTCTAGTATATATTAAGAAATTTCATTAATTTTAATGAATTTTAAAACGCATAATTATTTAAAGATGATATCAAAAATAAAAAAATTAAAAATATATATACATAAAAAAAACAAATATATTTCATTGTATTCAATTTTTTATTTATTTTTGATATATAAATTTTTAAACTTTTCATCCTTTTTCATAGAAAACTCCCCAACTTTTTTTATATGTGAGTTTAATTTTAAATTAAATTCTATTCCTTTTTAGTTTTAATTTTAAAAAATGGGATCCATTTTTTTAATATAATTTTTTTATTATATAATATTTATATCATAATTTCCTTAAATAAAGAATATTAAAAAATAGTAAATAATATTTATCGTGGTTAAGGTTAAAATGTGTTTACTTGGTGTTAAAAAAAATTGGAACGGGGTAAAAATTAACTAGAAAATGTCCATCACAAATTGGAAAAAAAATATTTAATCCTAATATCTTATAAGTACTATAATTTCTTATTTGGGATCCTTTTTCATTTAAAAAACTATTGTATATGTTTTTTATTTCAAAAATTACATGTGTTCCACCAAACACAGATATAATAGGCCACCCATCTATTTCCATTATTCACACTTTCAAGACATTTACTTCAGTCGATAACATCCCAAATCAATGTATTAACCTCTTAAAAAATCATAAAGACCTTTTGTTATCATAAATCCATGCTTGGATGGGTCAAGGTGCATACCTAAAGATGTTTTCAGATTATGAGTTAATGTTCATATCTGATAATTTTTATTTTATTTATTCTACCAAAAAATAAAATCTTATTAATTAATGTTTTTGTAATACCCTATATGTATTCCATTTACTTATATATCATTATATTATTATAATGACTTATATATATCTCATATTAAATCATATGAGAAATGTAAACATCGATCATGGGTACGGTGGATTACTACCTCACGAACTGATGCATTTCATTTTACTACAACACTTTTTATGTATACAAATAAATAGGGATTTCAATTAACTATATTATATTTATGATATTATAATTATTTTAGAATTAAATTTAATTATATACCATATTATATTATGTACCATTTGTAATATATTAACAAATCTCTTGTGTACGACAATAAACTACCTCATGAAGAGATGCGATTCTTTTTCCACTTACACTTTACATTGAATGTAATAATGATATATTTAATAAATATTTGTGATTTATTTTATATGATATTGATTTTTTAAGATTAATATATGACCAAATTATTTTACTTTCACCCGTTAATGCAATAATAATGGTGTTTACATATACATAAAACCTACATGACTACGAAGTGATGTGATCCATTCTATAAGGTATATTATATAAAATGATTCTTAAATTTTATATATTTTAAAAATATAGTCATTATTACATTAATATAATTAATTAAAATATTTAATTGAATAATATATGAAATGGTAAATAAATTTATCACAAAAAATGCATTGGAAAATAAACATATTCACACCCAAATAATGATAATAATAAAATGTTAATAAAAAATGGGTTATAAAAAGTTATAAGAGGATCATATATGATTTAATAAATATGAATATATTTATAAAATATAATTAAAACAATATTAAACCCCTTATATAGGATGTTAAATCATGTTCAACTAGATGGAAGCACGAGGTAAGAAATTTCATCTCAATTTTCCTTCATCGAGGTTTATTGTAATGTTATACAACTAGTTTCTATTATATGATGTCTAAACATTACCTTTTAGCTGTAATATCATTAATAATTCACAATTCATGGTATTTTATGTTTTATATTGTGTTATTCTATCCAAGGGTATTTGAATTGAAAATTAAAAAATGGTAATTTATTTCATAAATTATGTTTTTTTCATTAGTTTATATTACATCCTCATTATCAATGATAATATAATATTATGTGTAACACCCCGACCCCAGCTACCCAGAGTCGGTGCATTGCTTCGTAACATTGGCATGATCACAAAAGATCAAGTCTCGAAAGACCGATTAGTTTAGTAGCCTTGGAAACACTAGATACATTCGTAAACGTTACATTACATCATAAAGTGAAAAACTACAATAACAAAGTCTCCATAGTCCACACTCATATCCTCTTCTGACTATCCCTGCAGGTCATTCATAAAATACTTCTTCACATCCTGGAAAATATTAAAACATTGAAAGGGGTGAGCTCAGATGCTCAGTAAGGATAACAATATTGCAGAAGCTTTCATAAATAAACATTAACATTTAAGGCAATGTATAACTAAAACAAAAGCCTTTTAAACATGAACTTCAACATAATATGGCAAAAGTAAAATGAGATAATGCCATTCTCTTCTTCACATGGATATTCTACTGGTCGAATAATCACATGCAATATCAATAACCATTTTCATAATGATGGAATGCATAATGCCAGACTATCATAACCACGTAGTCAAGGCCTCGTGCCAAGACCACAAATAAGATTTTGTCAAGGCCTCGTGCCAAGACACTAGTTTGTCTCATGAGACCTGCCGATGCATCGAGGAGCTATAGCGGGCTCCACCCGTCACTTATTAAGTCCAATGCATTCCTCATATGAATAGGTTTAAACATATCATAAACCATAACATAATCGTATCTCATAAAACAGGCATAAAGGAAACATAACATTTCCACATTTCAATCACAAGATATAAATACAACACATTGATATAATAAAAATGCTTTCAAAACCATTTTCAATACCAAAATAAAAGAGAGTTAAAACTTTGTATTTATTTTTCATTAAAAAAAATGATGGCTTGAAGAGGAAGCCGGATCTCAAATAATGGTCACGGCGGCGGAGAAGTCGTTGTCGCCGCATAAGTACGGAAAGAAAAACATTCCCTTTTGTCGTTTAGTAAAATGCTTCGTATAAAAAAGATTCCTTTTGAATAAATGCAAAAGTCAAAGGGTTTTATACACCGTATAAAAGGAAAGTTGTGTATAAAGCCAAAATATGCCTCAATGAAAGGGGATAGAGACGAAGTCCTTAAAAAGATCATTTTTAAAAATAAAATAGATCTATTATGTGTATTCACTATAGGTACACATAAAGAAAGTAAAAATAAAAAAATAGGATATAATATCATGACATAATTTGAAAGTAGGAGATTAACCCAAAGAATGGAAGTTGGGTTAAGAAGTTCCCTTACCTCGTGTCTGACTTGACTCAACCGTTCTTTAACCTCCTGAATAATAAACTAGAGTTAATATATACCTTATTAAGAACCATTTTCGATTTCATTATCCTTATTATATCACTTATTACAATGATATGAACATTATGTAATTATTTAAGTTAATAACGGTCGTTTTGTCGATCTTTGGTACTTGAGTCAAAAATAAACTTCTTATAATTACAAGTTGTTCATGTGGTGAAATATCCATTATATCCGGAATTATATTCATGATGTAGATATCATATATATCATATATACAGTATATACATTCATTCATAATGTCACGTAACATTTAGAGGTAAGAAATGAAATGCACCGTTCATGGAGACGGTAAGCCGTACGTACGCATGAACGCTACTTTCATTTCAATTTCATATTTAATGGAAGTAAATCATAATGATATAAATGTATAATATAATTCCAGTATAATATAGTGTATAATACCATTTACTCCATCCTTTATACATCCCACATATGGCATTTACGATTCAAATCACTTTGAGGGGGCGGTAGTCCGCACTTCCTAAAATGAAATTATCGCGTTTTACCCATAATGGAAATCATAAAGTATGCCATAAATGAGAAATACAGAAGCATAAGTAAAACAAAAACATATTATATATCATATATAAAAATAGTGACATCTTAATGGCCACCTTTGAAGGTGTTATATGAGTGTTGAACAATCATCGCTTCGTGAGGCAGAAATTCGCCATCCACAGAAACCGTATGTTCTTTAACCATTAGATGTAGGTGTGTGTAAGTGTAGCTCGAATCCTTATTATAACAACATCCTAGTATATTGAGGATACTGGTGTTGTTACAAAAGAAATGAATAAAAAGAGTTTAGGGGGTTGGAGAAGAAAAATAAAACAAAACAACATTATAAAAGACATTACCTCAAAATCGGGTAACTCTTTTTGATTTGAGCCAAAGGCTTCCTTGGGAAGAGTTCTGCCCAAAGTGAGGATTCTAGGAGTAAGAGAGGGATGTTGGGAGAGTATTTGGGCAGAGGTTGGCCGAGCCAAATGGCTTGAAGGTGTGAATAAGGTGGGAGAGGTGGGGGCCTTTTATAAGTGGAGAGGAGGGGCACTTTTGGAAAGTAATGAAATGTTACATTATTTCAAAATGCTTTTCGGATTATAAAGGTCCCACATCTATATAATTCGAGGCTAAGGTGATAAGGTTTCGAAATATCTTCATCCAATAGGCTTTGGACAAGTGTAAGCCTCGGATTTTGCATTATCTTCTCATTTTATTTAAATCGTCAAATAATGATGTCATCGCTGCATCATTATTATGTCATAAATACTTTAATTTATTTAATGTCTAAAAATTATAAAACAAATACTATGATGTAGGAAATCTTTTTAGCTTTCCAATGACTATTTATAATCAAAATTTGGACTTGTATAACCCCAATTAAAAATTGTTTTAGTAGAACAATTTATGTTAGTGTCATTTTCACTTTAACATTAAATAAAAACTAATTTATGTCATTTCCCAACAAAAGTGGATCCATGGGGTCCCCAAGTTAGGCCATGGCTTGTCTTGGTCGGCCATGACTCAACCAATGAGGTTGGGACATGTGTCTAGGTCATTTAATATTATTAAAGTATTATCTATACCTTAAACTACACTAATTACCACTAATCGCGATTAAGAACTTAATAAGTTACTATTCACCAAAAAATTATTATAATCTCATTGAACCACATTTTACTTCTTAATGACAACCATGTATGTCGGATTTTTGAAAATCAAATCACAGAAGTGGTAATATTTCATTTAAACGAAAAATCAGTTATTTAACTACCACTTAGTGGTTTCACTATTCATCAAAAATTGAAGTTTCTCAGAACAATGCCAAAATTTCATCCTAAGCTATAATTGATATTCCGAATTCAAAAATGATGTCTATTTTACAAAATTCCAAACATATAAGTTGCATTAATTAATTTTATAATTAATTCTCGCTGTTACGACAAATAGCGTGTTTTCAAGAAACAATTTATATCAAAAAATTGGCAATTGTTTATGTCCAAATTCAATGTTAAATTAATTCTAATGACCACCATTGGATAAAATGGTAAAAATATATTCTAATTATACATTAAATCCACTCAATAGTATAACTTATCACTATAAATTATTTTGATTAAAAAAGTTGTTTTAAGTATTTTTCACTATTCATAAAAAATTAGAAGTTCTCAGAAAAATACCAAAAATTCAACATAGGCTAATTTCGATATTACGAATACAAAAATGAAGTCCATTTTGAAATATAAAATTTCTATAATTATAAAAAGTGGTTATTACTATTCATAACGGCTAGTTTGATTTGTCGCGATGTTTTAGAACTCGAAGTTGCGTACAATGCAAGCTATTGTATTATTGAATGAGAAGCGTATCGTGGAAGCTCGGGGTGTTACATTCTCCCCTCCTTCAATAAATTGCGTCCTCGCAATTTGAAATTTTTCTTGGAAAATAAAAGGTTGAAAAGGGAAAATACCTTTGTGGAAAACCCACATCGGAAATAAGATTAATAAAATTTAGCCTTAATAAGAGGTAAATGGAAATAAGAAAGTCACCACCAAATTATAATCTCGATAAGGAGAACATTGGTGGCAATTAGAGACATATAATTGGAGGAAAAACGTAAATATTTGTAGGGAGTGATTGAGGTCATCAATAACAATCAACTGTCAAATTGAGGGCCTCAAAGCCTTCAATCTATATTGATTTAAAATATCATCAGTTCAACAAGACATAAGGTATTAGGATAACACATTTTTTTGTTTTAATATCCCTTTACTAAAGTTTAAGAATTAATTTATTCATTGAATAAGAGATAGGTATATATATATTTATGCTTGACAATTAGAGTTTCAACCTTCAACTCATCTTTCACTCAAAAAGATAATAGAACTCAAAAATATCATACTTATCCTAATTGTATAAGGTTCCAAATATTAACACATACCATTTAGATTAGTAAAACTATTTTGTAATAACCAGGGACTTCCTGTAGGCTAGTGGTAGGAAATAAAGGCCTGTCGCACTTTGATTGTGGGTTCGATTCCTACAGCTTTGTCCGACGCGACGGTTTATTCCCCACCCTGCAGGTTGTCCTTTTCATAAAACTATAGTATTCCAAGAATAATCTCCAGAAAAATTTTTAACCTTAAATTTACTATCCAAGGTTCAACTTAATCCACTCCAACCTTTATAGTTATCCAAAATACCTTCATCCAGACTTTCTCTAAAAGGTCTCTAAATTCCAAAATCAATTGTAACATCAGATTCCCCAAACAAAGAAAAGTTTCTCTTATTGTCACATACTAAAAATATGATTACCTTAATCATATTAAAACCTTACTGAAATCAAAAAGTAATGCAGTACAATCCATATATATATATTACATTATTCTTATAACCAGAATATAATCCTTGAGTCCAAAAGCACCAATACATTAGTTATTCTGCTTCAACTGTAGTAATAGCATAAGATTGTCCTTGATCCCTTGTCCTTTTCTGAGGTAAGTTTCCTTGACGCTTAGGACATTCATTTGCATAATGACCCATTTCTCTACAATTGTAGCATTCAACTTTGACAGCCTCTTTCTTTCCCTTGCAATCACGTGCCTGGTGACCTTTTTCTCCACATTTATAACAGACTCCCATTCCTTTTAGGCAAGTACCAGGGTGATTCTTCCCACAATTATCACATAATGGAAAATCCTTCTTTCCCTTTTTCCCTTTATCTGTCTCTTGTTCCACCGTTCTCTTCTTCTCTTGCTTTACTTTGTTGTCATAAGACTTAGAGAATTCCTTTTCTGTCTTGATAGCACATGAGACTATATCTTCGTATGTTGAGAAAGATTGTGACACTAGAGCTCGACGGAGAAATGGTTTTAACCCATCAAAGAAACGATCAATATTACTTCTTGGGTTACGTATATAATCTGCAGCATGCCTCTCTAACCTTGTAAAGTTAGCCTCATACTTTGCGTCATTCTCATCCTCCTTTTGTCTCAGACTCAAAAATTGCCTTTCCATATCCGCTCGATGGTCTCGAGGTAAGTATTTTTCTAAGAACAGTTCTTTGAACTCCTGCCATTCCATGTTTGTTAATTCATCATCTTCCTTTGTGTTTTGAATTAGTGACCACCATTGATCGGCATCTCCAGTGAGGCGGTAAACTGCCATGACAACCTTCTCCCTTTCACTACTCCCCAAGGCATGGAATATTTTCTCTAAGGAATTTATCCATTGCTCAGCTACTGTAGGATTTGTACTCCCATTGAAGGTTGGCGGTTGTTGCCTCATGAAACGGTCTAGCATTGATCCTCCACGTTGCGGATCAGGGTGCTCCATACGAGTAAGGTTGTTATTCATAACCTGCGTGAGTTGTCCCAGTATGGTAATAAGTTGATCAGCACCAGTTGTATCTTCAGGTCCACAATAATTATCTTGAGCAGGAGGGCAATCCCTACACGGAGTTCGTGCATTGATACAGTTTCCATTCCTTCTACTAGGCGCCATTTCTAAACAATGGCATAAACTAGATTAGTTTATGAATCAAAATACATAATTCCATACTTGTAAAATACTTAACATAAATTGAACTATTTATGGATATAATCCATAATCATAAAAAGGTTTTATTTGAGGAAGTATATACTCATAACCGTTCATAGTGGTTTGTAAAGAAAATGAGAATTATCCTAAGCGTATCCCCCGGGAGTGTCGTAACCAAGAGTGCAGCAAGGCCCGTTGTCGTGCTCCAGTTCCCGTTCGAGTCTAGCTCAAAGCGGTGTTTTCGGGTTTTACCCCTAGGTACATCTGTGCCAGAGCCGCCTCTACCTGCTCGTATCCAGACAGGGATGTATTGCTCGGAAAACTCATATCATCTCTATAATACCAAAATTCTAGGAAGTTCTTCTATACTAATCCTCGAAGCCTATCTTTGGGCTATGCGTTCTAATCAGAGTTTATCTACATCTAGCTTCCAAGGTTAGTACTAAACTGCCTCTGATACCAACTGTAACGCCCCGACCCCAGCTACCCAGAGTCGGTGCATTGCTTCGTAACATTGGCATGATCACAAAAGATCAAGTCTCGAAAGACCGATTAGTTTAGTAGCCTTGGAAACACTAGATACATTCGTAAACGTTACATTACATCATAAAGTGAAAAACTACAATAACAAAGTCTCCATAGTCCACACTCATATCCTCTTCTGACTATCCCTGCAGGTCATTCATAAAATACTTCTTCACATCCTGGAAAATATTAAAACATTGAAAGGGGTGAGCTCAGATGCTCAGTAAGGATAACAATATTGCGGAAGCTTTCATAAATAAACATTAACATTTAAGGCAATGTATAACTAAAACAAAAGCCTTTTAAACATGAACTTCAACATAATATGGCAAAAGTAAAATGAGATAATGCCATTCTCTTCTTCACATGGATATTCTACTGGTCGAATAATCACATGCAATATCAATAACCACTTTCATAATGATGGAATGCATAATGCCAGACTATCATAACCACGTAGTCAAGGCCTCGTGCCAAGACCACAAATAAGATTTTGTCAAGGCCTCGTGCCAAGACACTAGTTTGTCTCATGAGACCTGCCGATGCATCGAGGAGCTATAGCGGGCTCCACCCGTCACTTATTAAGTCCAATGCATTCCTCATATGAATAGGTTTAAACATATCATAAACCATAACATAATCGTATCTCATAAAACAGGCATAAAGGAAACATAACATTTCCACATTTCAATCACAAGATATAAATACAACACATTGATATAATAAAAATGCTTTCAAAACCATTTTCAATACCAAAATAAAAGAGAGTTAAAACTTTGTATTTATTTTTCATTAAAAAAAATGATGGCTTGAAGAGGAAGCCGGATCTCAAATAATGGTCACGGCGGCGGAGAAGTCGTTGTCGCCGCATAAGTACGGAAAGAAAAACATTCCCTTTTGTCGTTTAGTAAAATGCTTCGTATAAAAAAGATTCCTTTTGAATAAATGCAAAAGTCAAAGGGTTTTATACACCGTATAAAAGGAAAGTTGTGTATAAAGCCAAAATATGCCTCAATGAAAGGGGATAGAGACGAAGTCCTTAAAAAGATCATTTTTAAAAATAAAATAGATCTATTATGTGTATTCACTATAGGTACACATAAAGAAAGTAAAAATAAAAAAAATAGGATATAATATCATGACATAATTTGAAAGTAGGAGATTAACCCAAAGAATGGAAGTTGGGTTAAGAAGTTCCCTTACCTCGTGTCTGACTTGACTCAACCGTTCTTTAACCTCCTGAATAATAAACTAGAGTTAATATATACCTTATTAAGAACCATTTTCAATTTCATTATCCTTATTATATCACTTATTACAATGATATGAACATTATGTAATTATTTAAGTTAATAACGGTCGTTTTGTCGATCTTTGGTACTTGAGTCAAAAATAAACTATTTATAATTACAAGTTGTTCATGTGGTGAAATATCCATTATAACCGGAATTATATTCATGATGTAGATATCATATATATCATATATACAGTATATACATTCATTCATAATGTCACGTAACATTTAGAGGTAAGAAATGAAATGCACCGTTCATGGAGACGGTAAGCCGTACGTACGCATGAACGCTACTTTCATTTCAATTTCATATTTAATGGAAGTAAATCATAATGATATAAATGTATAATATAATTCCAGTATAATATAGTGTATAATACCATTTACTCCATCCTTTATACATCCCACATATGGAATTTACGATTCAAATCACTTTGAGGGGGCGGTAGTCCGCACTTCCTAAAATGAAATTATCGCGTTTTACCCATAATGGAAATCATAAAGTATGCCATAAATGAGAAATACAGAAGCATAAGTAAAACAAAAACATATTATATATCATATATAAAAATAGTTACATCTTAATGGCCACCTTTGAAGGTGTTATATGAGTGTTGAACAATCATCGCTTCGTGAGGCAGAAATTCGCCATCCACAGAAACCGTATGTTCTTTAACCATTAGATGTAGGTGTGTGTAAGTGTAGCTCGAATCCTTCTTATAACAACATCCTAGTATATTGAGGATACTGGTTTTGTTACAAAAGAAATGAATAAAAAGAGTTTAGGGGGTTGGAGAAGAAAAATAAAACAAAACAACATTATAAAAGACATTACCTCAAAATCGGGTAACTCTTTTTGATTTGAGCCAAAGGCTTCCTTGGGAAGGGTTCTGCCCAAAGTGAGGATTCTAGGAGTAAGAGAGGGATGTTGGGAGAGTATTTGGGCAGAGGTTGGCCGAGCCAAATGGCTTGAAGGTGTGAATAAGGTGGGAGAGGTGGGGGCCTTTTATAAGTGGAGAGGAGGGGCACTTTTGGAAAGTAATGAAATGTTACATTATTTCAAAATGCTTTTCGGATTCTAAAGGTCCCACATCTATATAATTCGAGGCTAAGGTGATAAGGTTTCGAAATATCTTCATCCAATAGGCTTTGGACAAGTGTAAGCCTCGTATTTTGCATTATCTTCTCATTTTATTTAAATCGTCAAATAATGATGTCATCGCTGCATCATTATTATGTCATAAATACTTTAATTTATTTAATGTCTAAAAATTATAAAACAAATACTATGATGTAGGAAATCTTTTTAGCTTTCCAATGACTATTTATAATCAAAATTTGGACTTGTATAACCCCAATTAAAAATTGTTTTAGTAGAACAATTTATGTTAGTGTCATTTTCACTTTAACATTAAATAAAAACTAATTTATGTCATTTCCCAACAAAAGTGGATCCATGGGGTCCCCAAGTTAGGCCATGGCTTGTCTTGGTCGGCCATGACTCAACCAATGAGGTTGGGACATGTGTCTAGGTCATTTAATATTATTAAAGTATTATCTATACCTTAAACTACACTAATTACCACTAATCGCGATTAAGAACTTAATAAGTTACTATTCACCAAAAAATTATTATAATCTCATTGAACCACATTTTACTTCTTAATGACAACCATGTATGTCGGATTTTTGAAAATCAAATCACAGAAGTGGTAATATTTCATTTAAACGAAAAATCAGTTATTTAACTACCACTTAGTGGTTTCACTATTCATCAAAAATTGAAGTTTCTCAGAACAATGCCAAAATTTCATCCTAAGCTATAATTGATATTCCGAATTCAAAAATGATGTCTATTTTACAAAATTCCAAACATATAAGTTGCATTAATTAATTTTATAATTAATTCCCGCTGTTACGACAAATAGCGTGTTTTCAAGAAACAATTTATATCAAAAAATTGGCAATTGTTTATGTCCAAATTCAATGTTAAATTAATTATAATGACCACCATTGGATAAAATGGTAAAAATATATTCTAATTATACATTAAATACACTCAATAGTATAACTTATCACTATAAATTATTTTGATTAAAAAAGTTGTTTTAAGTATTTTTCACTATTCATAAAAAATTAGAAGTTCTCAGAAAAATACCAAAAATTCAACATAGGCTAATTTCGATATTACGAATACAAAAATGAAGTCCATTTTGAAATATAAAATTTCTATAATTTTAAAAAGTGGTTATTACTATTCATAACGGCTAGTTTGATTTGTCGCGATGTTTTAGAACTCGAAGTTGCGTACAATGCAAGCTATTGTATTATTGAATGAGAAGCGTATCGTGGAAGCTCGGGGTGTTACATTATGAGTTCAAATTAATTTGAATATAGTGGTTTTATTTTATCTTTTTTACATGGATTTTAAATTGACACGCATAATTGATACATTTATTAATTTTAACATTGACATTATAATTATTGTATAGGATTATTTCAAAATAACATTTTAATCAGGATTGTTTTAATTCAAATAGTTTTAATGATCGTTTTTGGAATAAATTAAATTTCCTTTATATCATTCATTATATGTAACACCATTTAAATCTTTCTCTACATTCAAGAAGGTGTTAGCTTTCATTACACAGAATGTTAGTTCTAACAAAACCATGATATATTATTAATATTTTATTATAAATGTTACCATTATTACCTAGTTGTTGAACATAGTGATATTAGTAGTAATAAATTATTTGTAAATATTAATTATAATTGTTTTTTATAAACGTCATTATATGTTATGAAATGTATATTTTTCAAAAAATTGATTGTTTCTTCTGTTAATGATAATTACTAAAATTAATATTTCATATTTTTTGTTAAATAAATTGGTAAAATAAATTTAATTTCATAAATCAACATGTAAAAAAATCAAATAGGGGGAAATTTTGGATTTTTCAATGACATTTCATTTTTTGAAGAATAATGAAAAATAATAAATTAAAAATTAAAACAATATTTTCAAATAATTTTTTATCAATTAAAAAAATTATTTAAATTTTTGTAAAAGTTATATTAGTAAAATATATCATCTAATAATATAATTTAGTCCATTTTATTCAATTTCATATATTTTTTCAATATAAAAATAGTGTAAACTTTTGAGCATATTCTTTTTCCAAACATCTATTCTAATGGCGACATTGAGATTAAATTTAAACATAAAATTTCGACTTCATTGAATGGAATTTAAAAATAATGACCACAAATATTGAATGAAAATTATTTATATGGTCAAATATTGTCAACATATATTTTGACAAACTGAATAGTAAAAACATAAAAATTATTTTCTATAATTAAGGATAAAAAGAGTTTATCAAGGGGATTAAACTAAAAATATAAGGGTGAAAAAAAGAAAAATAAATTAAAAACCCCCATTTTTGGAAATATTCAATCCTTTTATCATACCAGATTGATATGGGTCTATTATTGGAGCCATTTTGCCCTAAATAAATTCTAGTTATATTCATTCCTTTAGAAAGAATACAAGTGAGTCACTCACCTCACCAATAAAATTCCACCACTTATCCCATCCTATTCACACATTCAAACCATTTTTATTCATCCAATATGCAAATAACAAACCTCATCTCATCTTATAAGCCTTTTTAGAGATATATAAAATCATTAAAATATTTTGGATCAATCGAAAGGAGGATATCTGAAAAAATAGTAACATTCATCAATGAGCATTTTTATTATATTTTACCTTCTAAAAATTCAAGTGTAATTATACCATGATGATATTATATCCTCAATATCATCAATATAATGTTATTTTTTATTATCAATGAGTAAAACCTTGTATTATCTCAACATCTTTCACAAAGATTATGAAATCATTATATGTGCATATGTCGGCCTACTGCCTCACAAACTGAGTTCATTTTTTTGATTGAAACCACTCATGGTTTCTAATTATGAGAGATATATTATTTATATAAAAATATAGGATATTATAATTCTTAAATAATTATTATATCACACATACCATCCTTTTTCAATTTTTTTCAAACTTCACTCGTTTGTATGGTGGGATGCTTCCCCACTTAGTGATGCAGTTCGTTCATGACTTATATAGAAAGTATTAAGGAAGAGTTTAATGTAATTTTGGGTTAAATAGGAAATAATAAGGATTATTGAATGATAATAAATCATTTTCCTTTCTTTTTATAAATCTAGAAGTAAAATTTTAATATCAGTCCCGTATTGGAGTTTCCTACCATATATATGAAGAGAATATTTCAATTTTTATTAAAAGATTATTATTAAATAATATAAACTAATAATATATATTTTTGTATAAAATTTTAATAATTATTCTGATTTGGAATCCATGATTTAATATCCTGGATAAAAATAACATATCCAAATATATAAGATAATCTAAACTATTATTACGGGAAAAATGAATCTATCAAGTATTTATTAATAAATGTTTATGAAAATGTAAAAATCAACCATATATGGTATGGTATATACAATTAAATTTCATTAATTTATTTATAAATATCTTATATTCATTATAAACGTTCATTTAATGTGTATGATGGAGTTCATGACTTATAGTATTTATTTTTCTGTCCAAATTTATATTCATTGAGACATACAATATATTATGAACCTATATTCCTTACCAATGTGTATATAATTCCCCAATGACATGTAATATCATGAATTTATTTATCTCATGATATTTATGTCCTACATTATGTAATTCATCAATATGGATAACAAATTTAATGATAGAAATGTGGTAATTTTTTTGTGTTATAGATTCATTTCATAATGGGATTGTTTATCATTACATTTATGATGAATAAATATTATAATCTATCTCTCAAAAAAGTCATTATTGTTCCTCTACATGTTTTATTTATGACTTTTTAAACTAATACTAATATTTTCCAACAATATTTTTCATCTAATAAATGGGAATTTTTTTTAACAAAATTTATCATTATTTCTCACTTTTGTCAAAAATCAATTTTCTTCCAAAACCATGTTTTCAAAAAATATTTTAAAAAAATATTGGAAAATTCTTTTATGATTTTTATATATATTTTTACAGATGTTTATGTTTTTTGAAAAAAAAAATATTTTAATGGATTTTTTTCTTTTTTTTAAACAATGTGCCTTTGGATCATATGAAAAATGTTAAAGGGGTATTTGATTAAAAATTTGTGGCATTAAAAAAACATATCATCCACAAGAAAATTAATAGATTTGAGGCTTACATTAAAATGATTCTTGTTTATTTTCAATGAAAATTAATTTAAATATGTTTTATGTCTTCAAATTTATTTTTCATAACTTTATTGATATTTTCAAGACAAATTGTTTAAAAACATCATTCAATATTTATCATGTTTCATTTAAAAATAATGTATTCCAAAAATATTTAATGATTATAATTATTCAAAAATATCTTAAAAAAAATATTTTATTCCTCATGATACATTCCATGTAATTTTTCTATCAAAATAATTATCCATCTATAATGATGTCCTTTGAGGTTACTTATGCATTACTGGTGATATGATACAAGGATACCACCCTAATTTATTTTTATGAATGGTTTATTCTTAAAATGACTTGATTTCCATGAATCCCACTTCTCATCCATGGGATATACCTTGATAGAGTTATCATGAAATATTTTTATTATCATAAGGTTATTCTATAAAAAATTGAGTATCAAACCTATCTATTTTCCACATTTCATAATATGATAAATTTTTTTGAAAACTATTTCATTTAATGGGTTATTATATGATGAATTTATTATAATATTATGTCACATATATGTATGAATTTATTTATTAAAATTTGGTACCTATATCTCTACCTAATGCATTATGTATTTATAAATGTTCTACGAGCAGAGGGGGTGCATGAGTGGTTATCCCAAGACAATATAATAGTGGACATGGGTGTTTATCTTATGCCTAAATCCAATCAAAGGTTGGTTTTCCCCGGACTATCATATTATGATTTTATTTTTTGCTATACATGTAATAAAATTATGTATTACTATGTTTATTACTCAATTATATGTCTCGTAGTAATTGTACGCTATCATGGTTCATGTTCATTAACTCCCTTATTATTCATGTCATATAAAATACAAATATTTATTTATTGAAATATGATTATTATCTTTGATATGTAAGGAATGGTTTTAAATTGTAATATTCATACTATCATGCACTAATGTTCATGCTATACTTATGTATCCCTATTTTTAACCGTATTATGAGTTTTATCTCACCCTTTATTATGATTCCATATCCTAGGTTGTGAGAAAATTAAATAAATATGATATTTCTAAGAAGGGTTATAGTTAGGAAGATAAAAGTTTTATATTATGATGTTTTTCTATAGACCTTTTTTCCATGTTTCTAAACAAAAAAACTGTTATGTCCCTTAGACATTTTTTAGTGTAATGCAATATATATTTATAAAAAAATTATCTAACATATAGGTATAATAATCCATGGTCGTTATTATTGGTATCAGAGCATAGGTTTTATTATAATTTAGAATATATGATGGGAAATCCATAGTTATATCCCTAAACAAAGTTATAAAGCTAATAATTATTATTATAAAACACATATCAAAATTTCATTGATTTTGGTAAAGGACAGAACAAGTGGTTTTCCAAAAAATAATCAACATATTCTGGATAATTCATGTGGATCTAGTGTAACACACCAAGATTTTATAGGATATATTATTTTTTAATTTCATTTATTACTTCAATTGAACACTATGACAAGATTAGCTTGTACTATACGCAACACCGTATTAGCTTGTAGTATATGCAACACTATTCTTGTCTCGTGTTACACACAATTTCAAGTTTGTTTTGTGGTAATTATTCTACGCAAAATTAATTATATATTTTATTTATTTTATATATGAAAAAAGTTTTTACTGTTTTATATGCAACACAAAAGGGAGCTTTCACTACACGCAGTGCTAACTTGGCTTTCATTACACTCAATCGTGACATTCCTCAAAAGTGTGTGTAGTACGAGATACCGAGTTTTACTAAACAACGATATATTGTTACAATGTTCTTATGAACTAGATGTTATGAATAGTATAAAATAAAATTTGATTTTTATGACTTTATATTTTGTCTTACACATTTTATAGAACATGGTATGAGAAAAAAATAATTTTTTGAGGTAAAATTAGTATTTTTTAAAAAATGCACTTTTTCCATCTTTTGATGGTTCACCCAAAATAAATATAGATTTTGATATGTTTATAAGTTAAATTAAAAAAATATAAAATTCTTCTTCGGAATCAGGATATAAAAATATACTTTTGAAAAATTTTCGATATTTTTCTTATAAGATTCTTATTTTGATGAATAGTAAAAAACGCTAAATTTTTATTAAAAAATTATTTCATTGATTTAATTAATATGGTCAAATTATAATATTTTATGGTTTTAAAGTTTAAATAGAATAAATTTTAACCATTGTATATAATTCATTTCATTACCATTAATTTTATATTTAATTCTTAGGTTAAAAAGTTTCAATTTTTGACCATGTTTTAACTTTTAAAACCCATTTTCTTCACAACGGGATTAATTTTAAATTAGTTACTACAACATATGCATTTTAAATTTTGAAAAATAAATTCCATATTTGGATTCTGTGGGTCAAAATTATGTTAATATGTTAAATTTATTTTTTGACATTATGAAAAATAACTATAGTAATTTTTATTTACTATAGTTATAGGTAAATCAGGAAATTAAGGGTAAAAACAAGATTATAAAAATATCCTAACAACTGAAAATTATTTTTGGATGAATACAAGTCGACCCATATCACCTATGGGTCAGAATAGATTCGTTTCGTGAACTATTTACAATGGAAATTATATAATTATAATTAAAACCAAAGAAAGTGACGACATTTCACTCTCTTATATATAATGATTGTAATAATTTTAATATAGTGATAAACATCATTAATCTTCAAAAATGAATAGTCTCTGGAAATATAATAATGATATATACATCATGTAAATTTATTTATAATTTTTAGGGATTAAATAATTACCATTAATGATGACACAATAGTGATGTTGAAATTATTTTATTGATTGAAATATTAAATAGATGGTTTTAAAAATATTAAAATAAATATTCTATGAGCTATTTAATGTTATCCAAGAATTTTCAAGATAAATATAACATATTAGGAATCTATTAAATATTTTATTCGAATATATCCCTTGTGTATATTTAATATAAATTCAAATAAAATAATAGTGTCAAAATTGACAGTATTGTTATTTTATAAAAATAACTTAATATAAAATTGTTTAAAAATACCAAGAATATTTAAAAATTATAAATTAAAATTTAAATGGTCTATAATTTCATATAGTATCCAATTATGAAAAATTCACAAAATATAAGATATTATTTGTAACAATTTAAATTTTATAATATTATTACCACAAATAAAATCAAATTAATTAAATAAGGATAAAACAATTTGATAATGTTTAAAATAAAATCAAAACATGTATAAATATTATTGGTTAATGATATTACAACCCTATCTCATCATATATTTTAATTGAGTCCTTTTTGGATGTTTTTAAGTGGTGTTGTATTTTAATATAAATTAAAATTTCTTATTTTTCAAAAGGTGCCTCTCTCCTCGCTAATAAAACCGCACATCCTACCTCTCATCCACACACCATTTTGAGCCTTATATCTCGGCCAAACAATGCCCATTTCTCATCTCAACATATCTAGTAATATCATAGTGGTTATGGTCTTCTGAAAAGACTAACTTTAGTGCCCTAAGAGGATGTATAAAAGAGGCACGTCGAGGAAGAGGTAATCACTTCTACCAATTCATTCAAGTTTTGTTCTTCTTCTACTTCCTATTATTTATTTTTTTAATTATAAAGAAATAACATCAGTATCAATCATATACTGATATGTTATTTTAAATATGAAACAACCCTATTCACCTTATATCCATCCTACAGAAAACAAAATCATCATGCGTGTGTACTTACAGGAGACCGTCTCCATGCCATGGCGTAATCTATTTTTCCTCCACCACCATACTTGGATGGGTATAATGGTGTAATTAATAACTATATATGGTAATTATAACTTAATACTAATTCTGATATATTATATCACCCACTCCAATTCTATTATATTATTATGGGAAAGATATCATCGCTCGTGCGTACGTACGGATTACCATCTCCACGACGCGATGAGATTCATTGTCCATGTTAACCATTCAAGAATTATTGTAATGTATATATAATAAATAATCATGAAATATATAAAATAATAATCATACCGGATTTATGTACATATATGATTCATTTACTTAATTCCATTCAATTCCATAAGGAAATGAATATAGCGTTTATGCGTACGGACGACCTACCATCTCCATAAACGGTGTATTTCTTTCCATTTATTGATTTACCATATATATATTTATATGATGAATATATGTGTTATATATAAATAATTTTTTACATTCTATAATTATCTATATCTTGATACAAGTAATAATATCAAGAACAAGAAGTCCAAAAATGTAGGTTAAATAAATCAATTTTACACAAAATGATGCTTTAATATGGAATTGGCAAAAGAATGGGTAATATAAAGTAACAAGTGAATCATATATGACATCATAAATATTATGATGGTTCTTTTAATGTTAATAATATGTTTAAAACCACTATACATGAGTTCCAGACACGTACTGAAGAAATTGGACCTATGGTAAGAGATAATAATTCCAATCTCGTTCTTATCCGAGATTGTTTACTTGTCAGTATTTACTGGGGTTATATTTTTCGTTTGTGTCCATAAAAATGTGTTCATAAAGTGTTTAATATTCTTCCATTTATGATTAATGTCATGATTACCCATCTTGACTTTTACTTTTTGTTATGAAAGGAATATATCTTCTGTTTACCATACGTGGTACTTTTTGACTTTTCCGTTAAAAATACGAGGATAATGTTTTTTAACGTATACGGCATAAAAATATTTTTACGGTTTTATAATGACTTATTTTCATGAAGCTTACTCTACAATATTTCATCACTGTTTTCGACAAAATCCTTTTCTTTTAAAATTTCTTGGCATTTTGTGAAATGAAAATGATTTTTCAGAAGAAAGGATATTTTCCTCCAGATTTCAATTCAATTATTTTATCAATACCATTTTCCATCTAAGATGACATTATTTCATATGTGTATGTTTCATGTATAATGTCTCTATGATTAACATGGTTTCAATTTTCATATGATGAAATGATATTCATTTGTTTTATAAGTATTATTTTATGATGGGATGATATTTATGAAACCCATTTTATTCTTTGGGATATGATGAATTTTTCATGTTTATGTTGTGGCACACATAAGAATGATTTCATTATGAGATTGGTGGGACCTATATCTCCCTCCAATGAATTAGAAAAATATTTATATCTCATGAGATAGACATGTATGGAACATCATGTAAATCTGGTTCAGTGATATAGGACTGGAAAGAGGAGTGAACTAGATTCAGTAAGGGACTTTGTCCACAATGAAGGTCTTGGAAACAATTCCTTTGCTACTATAGAAATCATAACATCTTCTTAATGGTTTCCAAATTTACATGTTTTACTCCCATGATATTTTATCATGGTTAATGTTCTTTTTTGATCTATTCCTTATGAACTACCATGATTTATGTCATTAGTCATGATTTTGATGTTTTATTTTCATGTTCATATGTTCAAATCATTAGGGATTGTTTTATGTTCTCCATGTTTACCCATACTGAGCATTTAAGCTCGCCGATTTTTATGTTTTCTATTTCCCAGGATATAAAGAAATGTTTTAGGTATGAAATCCTAAGGGGTATATCTTTATGGGGCATTTTGAAGATCATTCACCATAATTAGAAGATTATGTTCCGAGTTTCCAAAGACACTAGACTAATACGGTATTTGGGCGTCTGTTTTTATCATGTATTAATTATTCCTCCAAAGTATTGTAATGTCTATTTACATCAAGCTTTGGGACTCTACATTTGGTATCAAAGTGAAGTCTTAGTCAACCTTTGGAAACTAGGATGTGAAAACATCAACTGATATCCCTAGAGATACTTCTAAGGTTTGTCTAGGGAAGTCCCTAACGGTATGTATAAGTATAAGTTACAGTCTTAGAATTATGATAACAGTCACGAATCACCTAGGATTAATCCCAATAAGTTAGTGATTGAATGTAATCCCCTTTATTATGTTGTTTTCCTAGCATGATTTTTCCTCTCACGTTATTCTTTTAGGTTTTATAAAATGGCTGGAAAGAGGACTATTCATGTTAATGGAGACTATGATGGAAAATGGAATGATATTCTTCCTGGGAATCCAAATGAAATGAGATTTGTAAGGAAAAACATCATTATTATCACTAATCGGAAATCTCATAATATGATCGATAATATCAACGTTGATAAGTTTCCTAACTCAGCTAATAATAGAAAGATATAGTTTCATGATGATCATAGGGTAATGAATGTTCAATTTCCCTCATGTAAATCATGTGGGAAGAGGTATCAAGGAGAATGTTTCAAAGTAATAGGAAGATGCTTTGGGTGTGGAAAACAATGACACAAAGCTAGTAAGTGAAAAGGCAAATGTTCAGTTAACATCACAGACAATGATAATGGTATTTCTACGACATCAAAAACGATTAAATTTTTTAAATGTGGAATTTATGGGGATTTTTCAAACCAATTCACTAAGGTAAAATCTTTTGAAGAGAATCATCATGGTTGTATAAGGAGTATTTATGTTGATGATGCTGAAGAAACTACAAATGATATATGAGATAATAGAAGTGTTGAGGAATAAAATGATGAAGCCTGGTCAATAGTTTAAGAAGGTAGTGGAATGATTGTATGTTTACCAAGAGTTATGTTAATGGTACTATGGTATAAATAATCATATAAGCATTGTTACACTATTGTTTTTTATAAAGTATTTGAATGTATATGTTGAATGGTACCGGTAACCATGAAAGGTTATTCAGATAATTTTGGAAAGAAGATGATATGCTTAGAATGAATGGATAAGGGGAGAATAATATTTTGGGTATTATTAATGAGCTCATGATTGACATAAGGAAAAAGTTTTATCATGGTTTGCATATATAGAAATGTTGGGATTTTTTATGTAGAAAGAGTAAACCTTTGAAAACATTCTTGTTTTCACTAAGGTTCAATGGGAATTCATTTTTAAAGAGAATACATGATTAAAAAATTCAAATGTTTGGAATGTAACCAACATGATATATCTTATGGTATATGGAGGATAAATTAGGGTATTTACATGCTTTGTAGATGACCATTCTAGTAGTTGATTTCTATATACTATAATATTTGACATAAGTATTTTTGAAAAGCCTAATTTTTGGAATGAATTCTGTTGGACATAATATAGTATTGTTTAAGGATATAATTTTTTTATATTATTTCTGGAATGTTGTAATTGTATAGTTTCAGAAAAAGGACAACTCGTAAGATGTGTGACAACTTGTCGCATTGGACAAAGATAATGGAATCGATCCCATAACTGATGTGCGATATCCCTTTATCGCATACCATTAGCCTACATGATGTCCTTAGTTAGTATAAATTATTTTTATTTTATTATGTTGTATGATAGTTGAAGTATAAATCAATTTTTTGGAATAATATAAGGTTAATCTCACCATAAGTTGGAAATATGTATATAACTTTTGCTAACCATATTTTTGAGATAGATGGAATGACATATCATTCTATCGCATAATCTACTAACACGTCACAGAAGAAACATTCAGCTTCATTTCATTAAGAGATGATGTGGAAATTGTTCAAGGCACAAACGACAATGACATTGTACCCAAATAAAGTTAGTATTTCTTTTAATTCTTGAACATTAGAAAAATTATCTTGATAACCTAAAACGTTTTCCTAGTACCCTTATATTCTATTAATCAGATGGTACCTTAGATCATCACAAATTTATGGCTTTGTTATTGTTGGCTTTTTCATAGCCATGTCCTCTACCACTCTTCATCAGAAGTTGATGGTTATATTTCTCTTCCATATCCATATTTTAACCTATGTTATATTTTGTAGAAACCCATTGATGAGTTAATTATGGAAACCATTATGTTTCATACTAAACTTTTTAAAATTATGTTTTAGTATTCATTTTTACGATATGGGTTCCTATGATTGAAACTTTCAAGTAGTAAAGATTTATCATCCTGAAATATTTTGTAGGGGAAATTCATTTTAAGTGGGGTAGAAAGTAACACCATTAGATTTAATGATATATATTCTTATTTAATTTTTTTGGAGTCTTATATTGTACACTACACAATGATTATCTTGTACTATACACAACACTATATTAGCTTGCAGTATACACAACACTATAATTGGCTTGTGTTACACACAATTTCATGTTCGTTTTGTGGAAATTATTTTGCGCAACATTAAGTATATATTTTTTATAATGTATAACTGAAATAATTTTTTATTGTTTTTTATGAAAAACCAATTGGGGCTTGCAATACATGCATGCTGGACTTCGCTAGCATTACACACAATCACGACCTTCCTTGATAGCGTGTGTAGTACGCAATACCAGGTTTCACTAAACAACGATATATTATTATAATATTATAATGAACTAGATTTTATGATTATAAGTGACTACATTTTGAATTTTATGACATTATAAATCATCTTAGATAATTTATAGAACATGGTATTAGAACAAAATAATTTTTTCGGGTAAAATGAAAATTTTTAAAAAAATGCAGTTTTCCAACCATTGGATGGAGCACCCACATTAAATCATGTTTTTCAAATGTTTATATGTTTAATTTGAAAATATAAAATTCTTATTTGGAATCAGGATATAAAAATATACTTTTGATATTTTTTTGATATTTTCATGATAAGTTTCTTATTTTGATGAATAGTAAAAATACACTAAATTTTATTTAAAAACAACTATTTTCATCCAGATAATTTATATGGTTAAATTATAATATTTAATGGTTTTAAAGTATAAATAGAATATATTTTTACAATTTAATATAATTCATGTCATTACCATTAATTTTATATTGAATTCATAGTTAAAAACATTTCATTCATAGACAATGTCTTAACTTTTAAAACCCATTTTCTTGACAACTATATTAATTTTAAATTAATTACTGTGAGTTAGGTGTTTTGAATTTTGAAAAATTTATTCCATAATTTTATTCAGTGGGTCCAAATTATGTTAATAGGTTAATGTTTTTTTGAAATTATAAATAGTAACTATGGTAATTTGTATTTACTACACTTAAAGTTACATCGGGTAATTAAGGGTAAAAATAGGATTTTAAAATTACCCTAAAAACGAAAAATATTTAATTAGATGAATACAAGTCGACCCATATCACCTAAGGGTCATATTAGATTCAATTCATGAACTATTTTCTATGAAAATGATATAATTATAATTATAACCAAAGAAAGTGACAACATGTCAATCTCTTATATCTTATGAGTGTAATAATTTAAATTTAGTGATAAACATCATTAAAAATAGAACATTAATTGTCTCCAAAAATATAATAAAATTAACCACATCATGTAAATTTATTTATAATTTTCATGGATTAAAAAATTATCATTAATGATGACACAATAGTGATATTGAAAATATTTTCTTGAATAAAATATCAAAAAATGGTTTTAAAAATTTTAAAATAAATATTATATGAACTATTTTATGTGATCCACGAATTTTCATGAATAATAAGAAATATTAGGAATCTATTAAATATTTTGGTTCAAAAATATCCTCTGTGCAGATTTTATTTAAATTCAAATTAATGAATAGTTTCAAAATTGACACTATTGTTATTTTATAAAAATAACATATTATAAACTTGATTAAAAATCACAAAAATATTTAAAAATTATAAATTTAAATATATATGGTCTAAAATGTCATAAAGTATCGAATTATAGAAAATTCACACCACATATGTAATTATTAATAAAAATTTAAAATTTAGAATATTATTACAACAAATAAAATTAGATAGATTAAATAATGATAAATCAATTTGATAAGGTTTATATTTAATTAAAAACATTTATAAATATTAATGGATTATGAGATTAAAACCTTATCTCATATCATCTTCATATTGAGTCATTTTTTGAGGTTTTGAAGTGAGGTTGGAATTTATTATAAATTAACATTTCTTATGTTTGCAAAGGTGCCCCTCTCCTCCCTAATAAAAGGGAACCTCCTCTCTCCCATCCACACACATTTTTGAACCTTCAAGCTCCAAAAACCCCTACCCATTTCTCTTCTAAACATATCTATATATATGATAGATGTTCTGGCCTTCTCAAAAGACCAACTCTAGTAACTTAAGAGGAAGTTTAAAAGAGGCGCGTCTAGGAAGAGGTAATCTATTCTACTTAATCTTTCATGTTTCTTTCTTCATATACTTCTCTTATTTATTTTTTACATTATGAAGTAATAACATCAGTATCTATAATACACTGATATGTTATTATAAATATGAAACAACCCTATTTCACCTTCTATCCATCCTACAGAAAACAAAATCACCGCACGTGCGTACGTATAGAATACCGTCTCCACGCCATGGTGTAATCTGTTTTTCCACCTCCACCATACTTGGATGGGTATCATGGTGAAAATAATAACAATATATGGTTATTATAAAATAATACTAATTCTGAGATATTTTATCATCCACTAAAATTCCATTCAATAATTATGGGAATGATATCATCACTCGTGCGTACGTACGGATTACCGTCTCCACGACGCGATGAGATTATTCTCCATGTTAACCATTCAGGAATGATTATAAAATATATATAATAAATAATCATGAATGATATGAAATAACAATGATTCTGTATTTATGTACATATATGTTTCATTTAATTAATTCCATTCAATTCAATAAGGAAACGAATACAATGTCCATGTGTACCTACGACCTACTGTCTCCATGTACGGTGTATTTCATTCCATTTATTGATCTACCATATATATTTATATGATGAATATATATGTCATATATAAATCATGTTTTACATCCTGGAATGAAGTAAATCAAGAAATAAGTAATAATATCAAGAACCACAAGTCCAAACACGTATGATAAATGAAACCATTTTACCCAAAAAGTTGCTTTAACATGGAATTGTCAAATGAACTGGTAGTATAAAGTCATAAGTGAATCCTGTATGATATCATAAATACTATTATGGGTCTATTACAAGTTAATAATATGTTTAAAACCACTATATTGGAGTTTAGGAAACGTACGGATGGAATTGGACCAAAGGTGAGTGATAATTATTGCAATCTCATTCTTATCTGATATTGTTTATTCTTAAGTATTTACATGGGTTATATTTTTAATCCATGTCCAATTTTCTTTTCATAATGTGTTTAATATTCTTCCATGTATGTTTAAATTCATGTTTACCCCTCTTGAATTTTACTTTGTGTTATGGAAGGAATATTTCTTTTTTTTCCATACGTGGTACTTTTTGACTTTTC
This sequence comes from Viscum album, assembly GCA_963277665.1. Classification (NCBI taxonomy): domain Eukaryota; kingdom Viridiplantae; phylum Streptophyta; class Magnoliopsida; order Santalales; family Viscaceae; genus Viscum; species Viscum album. Next base: position 1,890,761,947 of record OY728152.1, read on the forward strand.
TTTTCAAAGTAAGAGTATAATGTTTTTTAACATATACGTCATGAACATATTTTTACGGTTTTATAATGACTTATTTTCATTAAGATTACTGTTGTCCTCACCTATTTTGATAATCCCAATTATGATTTCACATACTTTGATAATCCCAAATAATGTTTATCTATATATTAATTCTTTCAATCAGGGAAATTCTATTATCAAGTTGATAATAATATTTAAATAATATTTGAAATAGGTTATTAATTGTTTATCTATGTTAATATGAATTTTGAAATAATTATAACTCAATCAGATATGTTTTTCATAAAGAAGATAAGTGTTAAGTCCCTGATATTCTAATATCTACTGATACAGATCCACTGGTACATAGTCTACGGATAGACATAGTCACTGATAATCAAAGTTCACATATACACATAGTGACTATTATGTATAAGTCCACCCATAAGCACATGTCACTGATAAATCAAGTTCACCAATATAGACAGCTACCGATAGAAGCAGAGCTACCGATAGACCAATTCTACCAATATACACTTAATTATTGGTACATAACGAAGATACCGATATGCACAAGCTATCGATATAGTGTTTACTGATAATGACAATCGCGAATAAAAACAAGCCATCGATACAAGTGAGCTACCTATAGACCAAGAGCTATCGATATAAGGATTCATCGGTACATAGAGCTACTAATACACAGAGTAACAGCTACCAATACAAGGAGCTACCGATACAAGGACAAAGAGTTGACAATAGAAGATCACTGCTATATAAAGTCCACCATTGCATATCTACCGACAGAAAGCTACTGATGAAAGACTTACTAATCAATTATTCATAAACTCTACTTTTAACAAAATTATTTATTTATTAATAAATATTCATAATTATTCATTTTATTTCAAATAATGTTATTTAATTATTTTTTATGGCTTTTTAGGGAACCATACCTCGTACCTGTAAAAATGTAATCATTACCATTGCCTGAGATGAAATCTATATAAGGATGGAAAAAGGCCAGATATAAAAAGGTGAAAAAAGGGAAAAATAATGTTGTAAAGTGGTGAATATAGAAAGAATACATCCATACCCAAAGAACACTGGGCATACACGAAGCGATTCATACAAGAAGGGAGTAGAAACAGAACTTCAGTCAAGGAGTAAAGAACTACAATGAGCTGCTCATACACTCAAGATGATCAAGATGAACCTAAAAACCAAGGAACAAAATGACAAACTGTTTTAAAAAAAACCAGAGAAGGACTCAGAAGCATTTTCGTCAAATCAAAAGGAGTCCAGAGCTGCACTTAAAATCACTAGAGAATTCTACACTCATATCTACTCTCTTAGTGATTTTTCTATTTAAATTTCGAGTAGTGTCTGTACTCTGTATATTTTATACACACACTGTCTCCTATGTTAAACAAGAGGATATCTAAATCCTCACGCAAAACTTCCATAACTATTTTGTATCCCATTGTGGATAGTGGTATAGGTCAAGTAAGACCTGGACAGCCAGTGTGCTGTTGTTTTGTTTTCCCATATAGAACTCTGGTAGAGGTCTTAGTACTTGGACAGTCTTTGCACTATTGTTTACCCCGATCCAGGGTGTGTATCAAATTTATATAAATTGTTTAAGAGGACTAAGTTTCATCTTGAGACTGAACCTATTGGTTATATCTTCTGTGCATCTTAGATTATGTCTAATTTATATTACATACATTATTTTCCACTACTAATTACTTTGAAATTCAATTTGTATTAAAGTAACTTTGTTTGCTAATCTAGGAAGTGTTTTTAACTATTTTAAATGTAGGTTAGTTTCAAAAGCTAATTTAATATCATGATTAAATTAACTGAGACCTAATCAATCTTTGGAGTACCTAATCGAACCATTACAATTTTAAAAATGCACTATAGTTTAACTTAGTTATTAAATTGGGGAAATTTATGAGAAATATTTTAAATATAAATTTTAATTGGAACTCAATTCACCACCCTCTTGAGTATCAACTCCAACCAACATTAGGTATCAAAGGTTGTTTTTTATTAATGCTTTTCGAAACACACTGTATTTAAACTGTGATTTTAGTTGTTTCTCAAAGATCATAAATTTATGTCAGTTCTAAATTTTATCTCTTTAAATACATTTTCTAAAATCGAATTATGGATTATAGATTAGAAGGTGCTGCCACCAATATGCAACTTTTCTTTAATGGTACAAATTATGCCTTGTGGAAGCTTAAAATGAAAATTCATTTAGAGAGTATGGGATTTAATATCTATAATGCTATAGAAACTCAATATAGGATTCTATAATCTGAAAGAACTACTTGGGTTGAACCTACTAAAACAACTTATTATAATAATTGTAAAGAAATGAATGTTTTGTACTGTGCTTTAGGTGATGAGGAATTTAACAGAATATCATATTTTAAAATAGCTAATGAAATTTTGGACACATGGTCTATTTCCAATGAGTGAACAACCGATAATAAAGAAATGAGGCTTAATACCGATACTAATAAATATGATTATTTAAAAATGAATCCCAATGAACCCATTTCTGACACATATCTCAGGTTCAACGAGATTTCCAGCACTATGATCTCTCTTTGTAAAGTTATTCCTGCAAAAGAAATGATTATGAGGATATTATGATGTCTACCAGAAAGATGATGAGGCACATCTGTTTCCACTATATAATCATTCGACATCAGAAAACTGCATGTTAAAGAATTAATTGGTATGCTAATTATGTGTGAGTAGGAGCTGAAGGTCAATAAAGAAGAAGATGATAAAATAAGGAATAATTTATTAGCATACAAGAAATCTGCTTCAAATAGTAAAGACAATGTAACAATTCAATGTGAAAGTGATAGTTCAAGCAGTGATGAGGGTGCATCTGACAGTAATGGTGAGATGGCTCAGATAACCAGAAGATTCAATAAGTTATACAGGAAGAATAAATTCTTTATAAAATCAAATTATAAAGGAAAATATGATAACAATGGTCATTGGAAGAAGGACTGGAAGAAGCCTGTTAAAAGTGATGATGTTGTTTGCTATAAATGCAAAAGGAAAGAACATGTAAAAGTAGAATGTCCAAAATTGAAGTTAAAAAAGAAATATGACAAAAAGGACAACAAGAATAAGAAATCTATGAAAGCAACATGGAGTGATTCAGAGGATAGTTCAACTGATTCTAATTCTACTTAGGATAAAAAATCTCAAAAAATATAATATGTGTTTCATGACAAACACATCTGAGGTAACATTGGATACTGCTATATTAAATTTGTATTATTCTGGAGTTGATTCTGATTCTGAATCTTAAAATATGTCTACTGAAGAATTATTTTAATATTGAAATATGCCATAAGAAACCTGTAATGAATTTAAGGGCAAGTATAAAACCTTAAATAAATCATATGGTATAACCAGTTCTGTTAAATCCTCCCTTGATAGAGAAAAGGAAAATAATGCTCAATTACTTAAGGAAAATTCTTAACCGAAATTATCTAATGATAAATTAAGGAAGGACATAGAAAAATTAAAAAATGGAAAATATACTCTTTTAAAAATCATAGGAAATCAAGTGGAACAAAAATATACCACTGGTATAGGGTATCATCCTCGAAAGACACAGATTACTAAAACTAGATTTATTCCAAAATCAGGACAAAATGTTGCTAGTTCTAGTTTAAGAAATTCATATGCTTCAACTAGTTATTCATATGGTTATAGATGAAATAAAGTTTCTTTGTAAAAAACAATTGATTTTGTAGATTATATGAGTCCTATGAGACAAATCTTAGTACCTAAGGCTTTTCTTGATAACCTATCTGGACTTAAGAAAATATGGGTACCAAAATCATTTTCTTGTTAAATCTGCTTTGTAGGTGACTTGCTTGATGAGTTCTCTTAAGAATGTATGGTACTTGGACAGTTTATGTTCAAGACACATGACTGGAGACTACCCATGCTTGAAAATCTTAATTAGTGTTGAGGGAGACCATGTAATCTTTGGTGATAACCTTAAAGGAAAGATCATCAACATAGGCTAGATTGGTAACACTGATTCAATTTTAATTTCCAAAGTATTATTTGTTGATGGACTTAAATATATTCTGTTGATTATTTATCAATTATGTGATGATTGTTTCAATGTTAAATATGAAAATGATTCATGTAATGTTTTTAATTCTAAAAATGTTTTATTATTTTCTAATTTGAGAAATGAAAATGTTTATGCTGTTGATTTAAATTTTTTAGCTAAACAAAACATTACTTGCTTAAATGATTTTCGTAAAGAGTCGTGGATATGACAATGAATATTAGGAAACTACAATGTTTATTCACATAGAAAACTTACTAGGAAATACGTATTTATAGACCTATGTAAACTTGAATTCCTAATAGATAAAGTTTTTAAACTCTGTCAAAAGGGAAAGCAACATAAAGTTTCTTTTAAATCAAAGAATGAAGTTTCAACTTCTCATCCTCTCGAGTTGGTTCACATGGACTTGTTTGGACCTTCTAGAGTTTCTATTTTAAATGGGAATCACTATGTCTATATCTTAGTAGATGACTTTTATAGATATACATGGGTATACTTCTTAGCTCATAAAAGTGAAGCTAGTTCTACTTTAATAAATACTCCAGGTCTGTAGAAAACCATAGTGGACATAAGATTAAGACCCTAAGAAGTGACCATGGTCTTGAGTCAATAAATGATGAGTTTTAATCTTATTTATAACACAATGGCTATAGTCAAAATTTATCTGCCCCTAGAACACCTTAGCAGAATGGTTTAATAAAAAGAAGAAATAGATCAATTCAAGAAATTGTAAGAACTATGTTTAATGAGTATGACCTGCCTGTTTACTTTTGGTCTGAAGCTGTAAATATAGCTTGTTATATTATCAATAGAGTCTTGATTAGACCTATTCTCAAGAAGACACCTTATGTGTTGTGGAACCGTAGGATACCAAAGGTTAATTACTGTAGAGTTTTTGGTTGCAACGTCTTTATTCTCAATACAAAGGATAATCTTGACAAGTTTTCTTCCAAAAGTGATGAAGGAATTTTTCATGGTTATTATTTATCTAGAAAATCCTATAGAGTTTTTAATAAAATAACCAAATGTATGGAAGAATATATTAATATAAATTTTGATGAAACTGATCCACATGAACCGAATTCCTCTTGAAAATATTGAAGAAGATATGTCAGTTCTGGTCCTTACTGAAAAAACCAAAGAACCTATAGTAAAGGCAACCAGTTCAAGAAACATTCCAAAATCTGCTCCTAGTGAACCTGAGCCTAGAGAGGAACCTGAAATTTCTAGTCCTACCATTACAATATCAACTAGGATTCTAATGAATCATCCTTTGGATGTTGTAGTTGGTAATCTTGATATAGAGAAACATAATAGAGTTTCTCTAAGAAATCAGGTTTAATAGAAATCCTTTCATTCACAGTTAGAACCTAAAAATATCAATGATTCAATAAATGATGAATTTTGGATAATGGATATGCAAGAAGAACTAAATCAAATTGAAATAAACAATGTCAGGGAATTGTATGACATAACTAAGGACACTTTTACCATTGGCACTAAATGGGTTTTTAGAAACAAAGATGATAAATCATGAAATATAGTTAGGAACGATGCTAGGTTAGTTTCACAAGGGTATAGTTAAGTGTAAGGAATTGGATATGAGGAAACCTTTACCCCTATAGCTATATTAGAATCTATTAGGATTCTAGTTGCCTATGCTTCTCATCTGAATTTCAAGTTATATCAAATAGATGTTAAATGTGAATTTCTAAATGGTTTCATAATTGAAGATGTTTTTGTTGTACAACCACTGGGATTTACTAATACTCATTTTCCAAATCATGTTTTCAAAAAAAAACATTCTTTGTATGGTTTAAAACAAGATCAATGAGCTTGGTAAGATAGACATAGCAATTTTCTTATTTCAAAAGGTTTTACTAAAGGGATTGTTGATCCAACTATTTTTTTTAAAATAATTTCTAAATATGTTTTTATAGTACAAATCTATGTTGATGATATTACTTTTGGATCTTTTATACATTCTTTATGTACTGATTTTTCAAATTGTTTGAAAAATGAATTTGAAATGAGTTTAATGGGAGAACTCAAATATTTTTTCTGGATTTCATGTTTTTCCAAAAGTAAATGGTATTATTTTGAATCAAAGTAAATATACAAATGATCTTTTAAAAAATCTTGGTTTGGATAGTATTAAGGAAAGTGATACACCTATGAGTACTATTTGTAAATTGGACAATGATGAAACAACGAAACCGGTGGATCAAACATGTTACAAAGGTATGATTGGAAGCATACATTACCTTACTACCAGTCGACCAGATATTATGTTTAGTGTGTGTATGTGTGCAAGAATTCAAGATAATCCTAATGAATCACATATTCTTGCTGTTAAAAGAATGTTTAAGTATCTTAAACATACTGCAAATTTGGGTTTGTTTAATCCGAAAGGACAATATTTTGAATTAATGAGTTATTCTGATGATAACATTGCTGGTTGCAAGTTGGATAGAAAAAGAACATATGGAACATGTCATTTATTGGGAAAATCCTTAGTATCATTGTGTAGTAAGAAACAGAATTTAGTTTCTTTGTCCACTGCTAAAGTAGAGTATATAGCTGCAGGTAGTTACTGTGCAAAAATTATATAGATTAAACACACTCTTTTAGACTATGGATATGATTTCATACATGTTTCAATAAACTATGATAACACTAGTGTAATTAATATTTCAAAGAACCTTTTATTTCAATCTAAAACCAAACAAATTTATGTATGGCACCATTTCTTGAGAGTTCACTACCAAAAATGTGATATTACTCTTTAATTAATAGGTACTGAACATCAATTAGATGACATTTTCACCAAACCTCTATGTTCTAATAGGTTATGTTACATTAGACATGAGTTAGGAATGATAGATCACTGTCATACCTGACCAGTATGAAACCTCACTGTTATACCTCACCGGTATGGACCTCACCCTTAATGGACCACACTGTTAAGAACTCTCACCGGTATACCCTACCGTTATGCATGTGCTGTTTTAAAACTTCTATCTAGCCGCCAGAATTTGTATGGTTTGTACACTACTTATTATATTTTAATTATTTATTTTACGATTCCAAAATGATAAAACACAAGTCTTAACCTCTCTCAATCCACCTCGAGACCCTTAACATGAAACCTCTCTCAAACCTTCGAACCCTAAGGCTAGTGATTCAATGGCAAGAGTAAAGAGACCATAAATCAAGGGAAATGAAGATGAATCGAGTACTAAGAAACTCAAAGGCGAGTCTAGAAGTGGAAGTGAAGTGAATAATCCCACGAATCTGCATCTTGACGAAAGGAAGATAGTAGTTGAAAGGAAGTTATTCACAGAATGGATAATGTCAACTGAATCGTTAGTTCTAGAAGTTCTAATAGATCAGGAATGGATAGAATGCTTCTCGAACAACAATGGACCATACTATCCGAAACAGGTAAAATATTTCTATGAGTATGTTAGATTTGAGAAATCAGAAGTTGAGAATAGGATAGTATCTATTGTGAATGGAAAGGAAAATCTTTTTCTTCTATTGAGTGGGCTGAATGCCTGAAGGTTCTACCCGAAGGTGTTTTTTGATATTTCTCGAAATTAGAACCTCCTACCGGTAACATCATTAACTATGAATCTACTTTTGAAGAGATAATAGGAGCTGGCACCCCTCTAAAAGTAGTGGCTGCAGAAATGAATGGAGAGAACAAGCGGCTGTTTAAGTTCATTCAGCATGTTTTAATTCCAAGGAGAGCGGATTATGCGAACCTTAAATACCAGGATATTTACTTGATGCATCTGGTGAGACATGGTGGTATGATAAATTTGTGCAGGCTATTAATGGTTCTGATTTAGGATATTACAAGGCCAAAGTCAAAATCCAAAGCCTTATTCTTTGACAAGTTGATCTCAATGATGATCAATGTGAATGGAGTAGTTGTGTCTCAGGATGAGACAACGGGGTTAAAGAAAAACTTCTGTATAAAATGAACAATATTCAAATACATGATGATAAATTGGAATCCATGGAAGAGAGAGTGGGTTAGTGATGATGAGAAGCAGCATGATAAGTATAATCTTGTGGATCATCCTTCTAGGACTAAGGATGCGAGGGATCATGGTCTGGGACATGATGAAGAAGAGCCACAGTATTGTGATGATTCAGAAGAGAAATATTCCTCAGTAGGAGTTGGCAGAGATCCTGAACTGACTCCTAGCCCAAATCCTTAAAGTGTGTCACAAGGAAAGGATGTTCAGCAGAAATCAGATCAGGAAGAGGATGCACGAGAAAACAAAGAAGATGTTCATGAAGAAGAAGCACCTATTGAAGAGAAGTAAAAACCTACACTAGAGACTAAATAAGTAGAAGATTCTGAATCCGTAGATTCTGATCTGTTTTCTCAAGTCTGAGTCTATTGATTGGAAGCTCAGTTCTACCTGTTGAGATAGTTTTGGCTAAAAAAGAAGGAACTGTACCTATTCTTGAGGAACCTCCTACTATTGAATAATTGGAAATGGTTGTGAAGGATTTGGATGAGGAAGACCAAGCAACTGAGGGTACTATTGATGTACAAGAGAATGCACCAGTTGAGGGGGAGAATCCAACCAATTTTGGAAATGTATCAGTGGCCGTTGAGTTTGAAGACAGGGAAGAGGAACCGGGGTTTATAGTTTGTAGATTAGATTATCCAAATTATGATAATGGGACATCCCTTTGGAGACCAAAAATAAATTATGATATTCATTCTGAGATATTACCTGAAGATGTGGTCAGAACACATGATCAGGATATGCTCATGTCTGAACTCAAAATCTGTTTTGTGGATGAAATAATGAAAATGGAAGCTTCACCCGCGTCATCTATTCAATCGATTATGAATGGATTTGTGGCCATTATAGTGTCAAAAAGAGAACACTTTGTGGTTTCACATGTGAATATGATCACCAGGGATGACTTATCATCTTTAAAAAGTGAGATAAAATAGATGTTGAGTGCTTTTGTTGCTGAGTTAAAGAGTTTATTTGTATAAGAGATGTGAAATTTAGAAAAGTCCTTCGGACACTCTCTTGGATGTAATGTGTCTACCATTGTAGAAGAGATAGTGGATGAAATTAAAGCTTTCCAGAATCAAGTATCTAGACTGGCAGAGACAGTTGAAAATCTAAAGCAATTAGTTATCCCTCTAGAATCCCATATGAGTTAAAAATCTCAAGCTGACAAGGATTTGGCTTATGTGAAGAGTGTAGTTAGCCAAATGGTCTCCTTTTTGAGGAGTTTAAGTATTACATAACAAATTATGTTAGCACCCAAGATTATTTCATGAGATATCTTATTAGTAGGATAACTATGAGTTTCAATGAAACTGTGACCTTCTCTATTGGTTCTCTTTCTTCCAGACCTTTAGTGGATTTGGATCAGATTAGAGCTTCGATGAAGGAGTAGATTGGTTCAGCATCAACCATTGGCTCTATGGACTCATCTGATCTGACCAAAGTAGTGAATTCTACTAGAGATTCCACTAGAGATATCTTGAATATTGTTCAAGACAATATGAAAGAAGATTCTTTTTCTCAAAAAGAAGTGAAAGACAAGGATGATTACTAGTTCCAAAGGTTTTATACCAATCATCAGCTCAACAACCATTTCATGCTTCTATTAGAAAACATGAAACTACTACCAATCAATCAAGCCTTCAGAGAACACGTCATAAAACTCAGAGAGTTGACACCTGCACTGGAAAAATTCATGGATAATAGGGATGATTTCATATATTCCATGGAATGGTGAGGAAGAATCCTTATGGTTTTCATAAACCTATTGTTTCCCTTCCGGAATGTTAATGCTCAACCAGTGATTGTACCTCCAGCTTTACTTGAATCTGCCTCTCTACTTATCCTGCTCAGATGACTCCATCCCAAGCTATCTGAATACTTACTCTTATGATCTCTTAGAGAACTACACAGTATAGTCCACAGACAGTTTCAGTCGCTCAGCCACCTCTGATCATCTCGGGTATTCCTAAGCCTCCACCTACATCCACCAAACCTAAATCATCTTCTGATCCCAAGGGGAAATCTAATGCGGAGGATGTGGATTGATAAGTGCTTAGAATTTTTGATAGGAATCACTTGTATTTCTTTTTTATTTATTTATGTATTTCTTTGTATCTCTTTACAGAAAGAAATATATATGATATTACATTCTTTTACCCTCTGTTACTTCTCTTATCCTATATTTCCTTCCTGTCCCACTTTTTTATTATCAAAAAGGGGGAGAAATAATATCTAAGGGAAACATATATGCAGGAGAACTAATATCTTGTGTGACAAAGGGGGGGGGGTAGTAATATATTTTATGAGCTTAATAAATTTTCCTCTTGTACATTTGTATTATATTTTATCTTTGATATATATGTTTTATACCACATTGTTTTCTCTGATCCAATTATATCTAATGCAATATCCTCTGATACATTACTAATTATATTGGGCTTATAATATCATAAGTTGTGATTATCAAAAACGGGAAGATTGTTGACCTCACCTGTTTTGATAATCCCAATTATGCTTTCACATACATGGATAATCCCAAATAATGATTATCTGTATATTAATTAATTAGATATTTAACATTATATTATCAAGCTAATAATAATAATAAAACAATATTTGAAATATGATAATCAATGTTTATCAATTTTTATAAGAATTTTGAAATAATTCTAAAACAATCGGATATGTTTTTCATAATGTAGATAATTGTTAAGTCACTAATATGCTTATAGCTACTAATAAAGATCTACCGGTATTTAGTCTACCAAAAGACATAGTCGTCGATAAGAAATGGTCACTGATATGCAATGCTATTGGTATATATAATTCCATCGGTAATCACATGTCACTGATAGATCTAGTTCACCGATACAGACATCTACCGATAGAAGCAGAGCTACCGATAGAACAAGTCTCACGATATACACTTAATCACTGGTACTGAACGAAGCTACTTATATGAACAAGATATCGATATAATGTTTAACAATACAGACAGTCACGAATAAAAATGGTCCATCGATACTAGTGAGCTACCAATAGACCAAGAGTTACCGATATAAGGAGTCATCAGTACATAGAGCTTTTGATACACAGAGTAACAACTACTGATTCAAGGAGAAATCAATACAAGGAAAAATAGAAACTGATAGGAGGTCACTGCTATACAAAGTCCACAATTACATATCTACCAATAGAAAGCTACTGATTAAAGACTTACTAGTCACTTATTCCTAAAGTCTACTTTTGTCAACATTATTTATTTATCAAGAAACGGTCATATTTGATGATTTTAATGTAATAAATGTTATTTAATGATAGTTGTTGTCATGTCAGGGAACTGTAACTAGTACTTGTAAAAAGGTAATCATTCCCACTGCCCGAACTAAAAGATATATAAGGAAGAACAATGGTCGGACATAAAATGGTGCACAATAAGGGAAAAAGAATGCTGTAAAGTGGGGCATACATAAACACTAGATCCATACTATAAGAACACTATACATACACAAAGTGATTCATACAAGAAGAGAACACAAACCAAACTTCAGTCAAGGAGTATATAACTACAATGAGCTGATCATACACTCATGTTGATCAAGTTGAACCTGAAAACCAAGGAAGAAAACTACACTCTATTTTCCAAAAAAACCAGAGAAGGACTCATAATAATTTCTATCAAATTAAAAGGAGTCGAGAGCTACACTTCAAATCACTATAGAATTATAAACTCATATCTACTCTCTTTTTTATTCTTCTATTTACATTTCAAGGAGTGTGTGTACTCTGTATATTTTATACACACACTGTCTCCCATGCTAAACTTGAGGATCTCTAAATCGTCACACAAACCTTCCATATCTCTTTTGTATCCCACTTTGGATAGTGGTAGAGGTCAAGTAAGAACTGGACAGCCAGTGTGCAGTTGTTTTTTTTTCACGTAGAACTATGGTAGATGACTTAGTACGTGGAAAGTCTTTGCATTATTGTTTACCCTGATCTAGGGTGTGGATAAAATTTATATAAATTGTTTGAGTGGACTATGTCTTGTCTTGATACTGAACCTCTCAGTTATATCCACTGTGCATCTTAGATTAAGTCTAATTATATTAAATACTTTATTTTCTACTGCTAATGACATTGAAATTCAATTTGTTTTAAAATTACTTTGATAGTCAATCATACATGTGTTTGTAACTATTGTAAATCAGTAGGTTAGTTTCAAAATCTAATTTAATCTTCTGATTAAATTAGCTGATACCTAATAAATCTTCTAAGAACCTAATCGAACCATTATAGTTTAAAAAATTCCCTACAGTTTAACTTCGTTTTTAAATTTGGGGATTTTAAGATAAATCTTTTTAACAAGAATTTTAATTGGAACTCAATTCACCCCCCTCATGAGTATCCACTCTGACCAACACTTACTCTACATGTTTTCATGACTATTTTCATCAAAATACTTTTCTTTTAAAATTTCATGGAATTTTCTGAAAGGAAAATTATTTTAAATAAGAAAGGATATTTTCCACATGAATTCATTTCAAGTGTTTTATCAAAACCATTTTCCATCTGAGATGAAATTATTTCATATGTGTATGATTCAAGTATAATGTATCTATGATTTGAATGGTTTCAATTTTCTTATGATAAAATTAAATCCATTTTTTAATATTGATTATGTTATAATGGGATGATGTTTATGAAACCCATTTTATTCTTTGGGTTATGATTAATGATTTATGTTTTTTTGTGTCATACGTAAGAATGGTTTTAATTATAATATCGGTGGGACCTATATCTCACTCTAATGCATTGGGTAATGATTTATATCTCCTGAGAAAGACATGTATGGAATGGAACGTTAATCCAGTTCAGTGATATAGGACTGGAATGAGGAGTGAACTCGATTTAGTAAGGGACTTTATCCACTATGATGGTCTTGGCAACAATGCATTTGATACTATAGAAATCATTAGATGTTCTTAATGGTTTCCACAATTACATGTTTTACTCCAACGCTATTTTATCATGGTTAATGTTCCTTTTTTATCTATTCCTTATAGACTGCCATAATTTATGTCATTACTCGTGATTTTGATGTTTAATGTTCATGTTCTTACATTCAAATGTTTAGGGATTGTTTTATGTTCTCCATGATTACCCTTACTGAGCATTTGAGCTCACCAATTATTATGTTTTCTTTTCCCCAGGATATAAAGAAAGGTTTTATGTAAGAAAACCAAAGGTGATGATCTTTGTGGGAGATGTTGATGATCCTTCACCATGATTAGAAGATTATTTTCTGAGTTTCAAAAGACCCTAAAAAAATATGGTCATTGGGCTTTTGTTTTTTTCATGTATTAAGTATTCTGAAAAAGTATTGTAATGTCTATATACGTCAAGCTTTGGCTCTCTACATCTGGATCTTCAACTGAGGTAGTAGGAAGTAATAAATCTAAAAATTTAGAGTTTATCTAGGATTAACTAACATTTAGTTCGTGAAAATAGGCCGTGATTCACCTATGGTTTGACACTATAGGGAATTCTCTTTAAAAATTCAAAAAATCCATACAAACCATCATGAAGGATTAAAAAAGATGATGACTATGAATGACATAATGTTAATATAAGGATTCATATATAAAACATGGTTTCCTTATTTAGACAATCTATAAAATATTATTCATTCTTATTTGGTTCCCCATAATGATAATTAATTCTTAAACAAGGATTTTTGGTTTTAGTCAATTGCTGAAACCCGATAGAGCTTTGTAAATATTGACTGCGGAAGATAATGACATGATTTTGTAATATATCATCGTGAAATATTGTTATATTAGACTGAAATATTTCATTTCAATACTCACAAAACATTATCAATCTATCAATCATGTTTTAATTCAAATAAACTTATTGTTACAACATCATGTTGAGTCCTTAATGTGGAAACATCCACCTTTTTTCGGTGGGTATTCTAACTCACTAGTTTCTAAAAAATGAATCAACCCACTAAAAAGATATGATCCACTAATAATTTTTTTTTATAATCAAAATATTATAATAAATATCATCAGTATGAAATGTGGGGGAACAATGGTGGGAACATTTAATGAATACCAGAAACATGATGAAATTGACTCCATAGATTGGGAAATGTTCTAGAATTTTTTTTCAGTAAGTACATTCCTTGTATTTCATGAATAAAGATGGGTAAATAGTTCCTTCCACTTAAACAAAAGGTTTCTACATCTGTTGGTACCTATAAGGAAAATATTAAAATATCTGTGAGGTATTCTTCTTGTATTATCATCCAACGTAAATATAAGGATTATGGATTTATTAGTGGCTTAAAACCAACTATATAAATGGAGTTAGAGAAACAAAACATTAGTAGTTTTGAAAATATATTTCAATATTCTGTGGAGAGTTAATAAATGTTAGGGTTACATAATAATATAATATTTTTATATGAAGGTAAAAAATTTACTCAAAATAATATCTAAGAAACATGGATTTAATAAGATGTGCTTTACATTATTCATAATGTGTGGAAAGAATCATCGAGGAAATATTTTTAAACAGATATAAATTTTTTATTTTTGAATGATAAATTTATATAAAAATGGATTTAATATGTTCTAGGAAGAGGAAAATAATGGTTTGAATAATGGGAAATTTATATATAATACCCCACCTACACTCCCGCGTTTCAAATTTAATGAGTATGGGATCTATGTAAATATGTTCTTAGACTGGAAGTTATCTATGTCAATAACCTCTTAATTCGATATATAATGGGAAATTTCATGAAATCAATATTTCTAATGAGGAGTGAGATAAAAGTCTATTTAATGGTGAACATACTATCAACATTATATGTGATAATGAAATATTTGTGTCTAGATATATTCATTACTTCATGTATAATTATTTTTATAAGTAAATCAGGATTCCACCCATAAAATTTGATATATAATTTTCAATGATAGCCACTAATGAAAAAATAATCACAACTCCTGTATATGATTCTTGTCCATTTGATGTGGGGTCAACAAGTTTCTTGAACAAATAGCTAATCATACTCTGTTGGAATTTGGTTTTTACATAGGCATGGATTGTATTTCTCATAATAATGTCCACATCAATATTAAAGAAGGACTTCCATTTTTGAATTTGGAGAACATCATATGATCATATGTCAATTAGATGATACAAATAAATTTTTGGATGGAGATCAAATCCATTGTATAAGTCTTAATTACAAACCAAATTAAGTGTTTGTGTCAAATAGATAGAGAAAACATGATATAGATTATATTCATATTGTGTGGGGTTTTATTTGAAGTGTTTTAAAAAGAGTTTCATAACATTCTAGTAAAATGTGAGGTTGGATTTTCAATAGAACATATACTTGATTCAATACCAATTTCAAAGTTTCTATCTAGAATTTCCCCCATTTAGTAGTATGAATTGAAGAAGAAACTGAATGAGAAAATTTACAAATGAATCATTCAGCCAACTGTTTCACCAAGGAGTGCACCTATTAATTTTTTGTTAAAAATAAAGATAAATTAATTTTAATCTATATTGATTATGGAATCTGATCAATATCCTAATGAAGGACAAGAATCATCTTCCCCATATTGATGATTTGTTTGATAAAATTTGTGGAACTCGGTACTTATATTGTAATGGTCTTTATTATCAAAATCATCAGTATGGGCCAAAAACCGGACTTACACAATATAATATTCTATATATGGTATGGAAAAATTGAATATATAGTGATTCTATTAGTTATTTCAATTACATCCTCTATATTCAGGAATTTAATGAATTATGTCTGTAGGAATAAACTTAATTAGTTTGTGGTTTTCTTTCAAGATGAGATTCATATCTAGTAAAAGCTAAAGGAAGATCCTGAAGACCACTTGAAAATTTTAATATATACCATATGGAAGGAGAAAATATATGAAAAATTATTAAAAATAGAATTTCGGCTGTAAAATGATTTTTTGGTCACATAATATCAAGAGAGGTAATATCAATAGATCCAACAAAGTTAGAGGCTATTAAATATTGGAATGGATCTACCATAATGTCTCAGATATGTAGTATTATTGGGTTGTGTGGAAATTATATATAGATTGTGGACATTTTATTTTGAATGTATTATACACTCACCAAGTTAACTAGTAAGGGAGAAATGTTCATCAAGACAATTGAACGTGGGGGAAAAATAAATGAACTAAATAAATGACTAGTTAGTTCAACAATTCATACACTACTCTATACTAGGGAATGATATATATTATTTTATTATTAATCCAAGAGGGGAGTGGGATGTTTTCTTATACAAAGTTTCAAGGTTATTTTTTATATCAGACAAAAAAATAAACACTCATAAGAAAAATCCCACCACAATTGATTTGGAGTTATACATAGTAAATTTTACAATAATGATATGGAGTCATTATCTTTATCGATAAGTGTTAGATATATATTACTAAAATAAAATTTTAAAGTAGTTATTCTCAATGAAGGGGTTGAATATGAATCAAAGAATAAGGTTATAGATGAATAATGGTTATGAATACTCAAAATATTACCTCATCGAGAAATAGAAAATGGGTTTTGATGAATTTAGTCCAAATTATAATCCTATATTATCCATGATAATGATAACAAAAGAACAAATATTTATATATTTAAAAAGTTGGATATTGGAATCCTTGAGTGAGGGTGAAAATATTATCATTTTTAGTTGAATGTTCAAACTCTTATTAATGTAAAAATTGAAAAGACATAGAAGAATCATCGAGAGGTGAAAAGGAGGGTTATAAATTTTCCCGAGTTTAACATTGATCATGATGGAATGACAAGGTTCATGAACAATATATTAATTCCTTTCATGCTATATTTGAAGAACGATTTTTAGAGAATGCTCAAAATTCTTCATTCTCTAATAATCAAGGATGTATGATGATGTATTGAGATTTAAATGAGAGTTTCAGTGGGGGATATAATGAAGAGAGATATTTTTGAAATTATATTTTGGTGCATGGTATGTCAAAAAGTTAAGGCTGAAATGAAAAAATTCGAAGGGGATGTTACAGCCACTACGCATTCCAGAATGAAAACTATAAAAAATTTCTAAGGATTTTCTCATTGTTATACCCCAAATCAATAAATGGAATGATACTATATGGGTTATAAAAGATAGCCATTCTAATTCAACACACATCAAAGTTGTCAAATAATTCATCAGTCTAGATTTTCATTCTAGGATATTCATTAAGGAAGAGGTAACATTAAATGAAGCACCAAATTCTATTATATCTGATCATTATATGAGGATTACCTCAATGTATTAGTGTATTATTCTACAATCAGGTTATATGAAGTTGATTTTTAAAATTACATATCAACCCTAGACATATATTCTGTCTAAATGATTAATTCATACCCTAGAGTATATACATTGATATTTTTATTTTGATTTAAATGGTCATTGAGACTGACACCATACTCAAGTTGATTCTTCTTAAAAAAATATCATTTACTCAATAGTTTTTAAGGATCCTTATGAATCACAACATGGAAAGAAATGTATACCTATAACATGGTGGTATGATGTTAGAGAAAAATTGTTATTGGATCCTTATATATATGAAAAAAATTCAAAATAAGTCAGGATCCTTTCAAAAACACATCAAGGTATCCTATATTTGATAACAATATTATACTGATAATCCAAAGCATGATAACGAATTAGATAACAGTGACATGGTGTAACTATGATTTTCATCATGGACTAAGGCTATGATATTCATGAATAATGGCAATATGAGGCCTACCAATATCACTAAATTTGATATTCTTGACTGTTTTGGGATGGTAGACTATCAATTCGATATTCTACCAATCATCTACCGAGTCAATGATGTGTTCTATGTATACCTCTTGAGGAAGTACATATCACACCATTAACATGATATAAACACATAAATTATACTGTATATGAATGATCTTTCCAATAAGGAAAAAATAGTGCAGATTATATATCACATAGATAATTATCAATGCAACATGACCACAAAACATGTAAAAGGTTTGTGGTGAAAACACCAGTTTGAGGAAGCTACATGGGAACAAGAGTTTATGATGAGGCTAGATTATCATCATTAGTTTCCAATATATAGATTAATTTTTAAGGATAAATTCTTCTAACGAGGGGTACAATGTATAACCACATGTTTTTATTATTTTTATTAATAAATTTAATTTCTTTGATATCTTGATATATACTCAACACCATGTTAATATTTGAGTAAACACAACACTAGGTTATCATTCCTTACACATGACATCGAGTTTTAACCGAACATTGGTAAATAATTACAATAATTATTTAAATAAGGAAAATATAACCTATATTTTAATGATATTAATATTAATATTAATAATATGTTTTTAAATGTTAATTAATATAGTTCTATATTAAGGAACCATATAGATAAAAAACATAATTTTGATAAATTTTTTTATATGATTCAAAAAAATTAAATTCTAAAAAATTTATTTTTTGAGATTTTCATGAAATTTATTAAAATCAAATTTTCAAACATTTAAAAAAAAAATTCTTAAACAAATTACTATTTGTAAATCAATATTTAAAAATAACATTTAGTTATTTTAGGTATTTTATAAATCATTTCATTTTTTGAAGAGTGGTGAAAAATATAGAATTTTATTTGAAGAATCTCTTCTCGTTTAATTTATTTATAATTTTTAATTAAATTATAAGTTGGATGAAATGTATAATTACATGAAATATATTTCCATAAATCCAAATTTTTATTATTTTTAATCAATTTAATTTTAAATTTTGATATAAAAACATTGTAAACATTGTAATCATTTTCTTATTAAAGACTCTCTTTCCCATCACTTCTGTGAGATTAATGTTAAATTGAATTTTTCTACTTCTATGAATGGATGTATTCAAAATGGATACTATTTTATGAATAATAAATATTTATATTATCAAAAATGGTAAGCATAATTTTTTTTCCAAAATAAAAAGTTAGAAAAAAATTATTTGATCAGGTTAAGGTAAAAATTGGTTTACAAGGGGGTTAAACTAAAATGATACTGGTTAAATGTTACCAAAAAATTCTTCAAACACAATTGATTAGAAATATATATAACTAATATTATATGGAATCTATAATAGTACACTATTTGAGCCTTATGACATTAATTTTTTGTGGAATTCATTATGTCATAAAATATTTCAACAGTGCCACTAAGCTCCCCCATATGAGGCTACCCCTTATCATCTTATATTAACACATTAAAACACTTTTGGTTTAAAAAATAACTCCAAAAATAAAATCCAAACTTCAGTAATCTAAACCTATATTCCTTTTTGGGTATAAATCAAATCTATGAAGGATTTTTAAAAATACCTAAGGAGGATACCAAATAAATATTTAACATTCATCATTGAGGTTTTTGTTTTATTTATTCCTCTAACTAATTAAATTATTTTTATTTCATGTTATTATAATAACCTAAACATCCTGAATATATATAGATGATTTTCTATTAAGATAATGACCTAAAACTATCTCCACTTCAATCCGATATCATCATTCATGTGTGTGATGAAATACCATTGTACCAACTGATGTCAGTCGTTCTTCCATTACAACCTATCACTGTTGGAAATAATGATTGATTTTTTATTTATATATTATATTTATAATATAATTATTCTTAGGTAATTATTATATAACACATACCTTCATTCTATCTATTTTTTTAGAATATGATAAATTCATTCATGTTTCTAGAGGACTACTTCCTCCTAAAATGATTTGATTCATTTCCACTTTACATTGAAGGTAATAATGATGTTTTTAATGAAATAGTGTTCTTTATATTAAATAAAAATTATTCTATAAGGAAAATATAGTATTTATTTTTTTCATTCAATCAAACTATAAAATTGAAATGACATTCAGGGGAACATATGACCTACTGTCTCAATGAATTGTGTAATTCATTTTCTATTACAAAATTTTATAGATCAGTCAAAATAAATATACATTAAATATATATTATATTTTAGAAATTTAGTCCAAAATATACCATACTAAACCAGTATTCATCTAATATTCCATAAAACAAAAAAAAACAAAATTTATAGGAAAAACTATGTAATGTAATTAATATACCAAATGTGACATTAACATGGGGTTATCTTCAAATTCGTAATAAAAGGTAGAATGTAAATAATATGTTCTATGATATATATTATTATTGATCTATAATAGATTTAAAATAAAAATATATTCATTATAAAGATGTTTTGAATTTATTTCGAAGAATAAAAAACATAGGATGAAGGATTTTTTTCTCAATTTACCTTCATTGAGTTGTATGTTATATTCTGAATATATATTCTATAACGAGGTGTATATTCTAGAACGTTGACATGTAATATGATTAGTATATTTATCCAAATTATATTTTGACCTTAATTTTATGTTATTTCTTCAAGGGTCTTATTATTTAATAATTCCAAAGTGTTAATGATTTTATATTACTGTCACATCATTTATTGGGATTTTATAAGGTAATATTTCCAATGTAGAAATATTACAATTTATAACTCAGGAAACTAACGAATTTTCCAATCCATAGTTTAATGGTTATATTTAAATGTAATTATAACATTTTTACACTTTTTTTTATTAAAATAAATTAGAACTTTTTTTAATATAATCCTACTTCATTTTTCTCTTTGGCTAGTAATAAATTTTATTCAAAAAACCATGTATTCAAAAAAAGTATCAAAAAAAGTATTATAATTATCAAATTATTTCAAAATGTTTTTTTTTGAAATTTTTACCTTTTTAAAAAAATGTTTGTAAATGAATTTTAATGTTGTTTTCCCAAAAAAAATTATATTCTCCTCTTACAACAAATTTGATAAAATCATTGTTCTATAATGTATAAAATGTAAAAAACATCACATCATCATAGCTATTATTTTATTTAAATAATGATTTATTTTCTCAAGATTACCTTCTAAAAAATATATATTCATAATGTTTTATGTTTTTTAATATTTTTTAATAGTTAAAATTATATTTTCATCAAGAAATGTTTTAATAGATTAATTTACAATTTTTTTTGTATATTTATAATAAAAAGGCTTTCTAGTGGATTTTATTAATATTTAATTTTAAAAATACTTTACCAATGAAACTACATTTCCTTCGTGAAACATTCCTTGTGTGTTTTATTTTGAAATAATTCTTCATCTATGATGAAATTTATTAAGGTTACTTATGTTATACTGGGGATATCATCCAAGGATTATATTTTAATTTTTTTATGAATATTTTTTATATTAATGTGGAGATGGTGTTTATGAAACTAGTATCTGGTCATTGTATTATACCTTCTTATAATTATAATTATACCTGATTCTTCTCGTTGTGTTATTCTTTTGTGAAATGAAGAAATGATTATGAAAATTGTATCTCATCCATAGGATAAGATAATATTTAATAAAATTTTTATTAAACTAATTTCATTTAATGGGAAATAATACGATTAATGTTTTAGGATATTGTGAAACATATATATAATATATTCATTATGTGATAGGTGGGGAAAAAATCTCCCACCAATTAATTGGGTAATGATAAATGTCATGTGATATAACAATGTACATAAATGGTTAGGCTAGGCCTAAAAAATATGTTACATTGGTTGTTATCTGAATCCTGAAGAAGGTGACTAGGTGGATATCCACTGGATAACCTATTATGAATGTCCTGGTGGGTATTCTTGAAGTAATATTATCTATTATTATATTTATTCCACAAATATGTGTCTTGTGATGTTATTAATCTCACATACATCATTTCTTATGACTCTCTACTAATTCATGCCTTATTAACTAGTAATCATTTTTATAAGACCTAATATTATTATCATTGATATATAGAATATGGTTTTTGAAATAGTATAATCATATTCTTATTCAATTTTGTTCATATAATGATTATGTAACTCCCTTTATTACCTTTACTGATTTACTATTCTCACCCTTTATTATGTTTCTTTCCCCAGGTTAGGGTGAAATTTATTATTAATGACTCATCTCTGGGGGTTTCTAGTTATGATGATTATAGTGGAATATTATTTAGATTAAATATTATAATTTTTTCTTCCATGTTTCCAAATACAATATACAATTACAGTCATCATGAATTTGATTATGTAATGTAATGAATATTAAAAAAATATGGTAATATCTATATATGATTATCAAGGGTTTCTATTAATGTTTATAATGAAATTTCTATTAAAGTAATTCATCTAATCATTATATAATGAATCCCTTTTATTTTTTTCTCCTATGGGTATTCATAATGTTTTAATGTAATTAGACCATTTTCTAGTATTTTTTACATAAAATGATTTATATTTTTTATGAAAAATACAAATTCATTTGTATCTTGGGTTAGAAATGACGTTATCCACCAAAACAAGTATTTCTAGTAATGTTTTCAAATATGATATTAAACATATTCAAAATAATTCACTAAATAAATATATACTTTTGTTTGAAATGTTTTAATATGGTAATTACATATTTATATTTTTTTACAAATACCAATAAATCTATTTTGTCATCGGTGATGCAATTCTTTATATATTATTCTAAGGTAAAAAACAAGACATTGGCTCCTAGATAATAGTGTAAGGTTCATCGGTGTTGTTATCCGAATATATTTAGTACAAATCATGGGAACTTGATTAATGAAAAAATATCTTAATAATTATAACCATGTGATATACTTTATAGAATATCATGTATGAACATCGTAATGTTTGTATAGGAATGTGATTATAGGGAAATTAAAATAAATAAAATTATGAACGGATATGATGAGTGCACATGGAGTTTGAAAAGATATTCTTAAGTGAAATAACTTTGAAAATGGTACATGGTGATTGAATCGATCATCACATTGTTTTTAATAATGGGATTAAATGTATCATTTTTTTCACACTCCATGTGGATATTCATTTGATAATTCAAATTCTAAATACCATACATTTTTAATTATTTGAATAGATGATGAACAAAATGGAATGGGAAAAACCATAGATATCTTAGATTAAAAATAATGTTTTATGTTTAGAAATCGTAAAATTATATTGTGGTGCTCCCAAAATGATTATTGTTTTCCCAAACTGTGGTTTTTTGGTTTTATTAAGCCAATTTAACCAAAACGAATTATTTTAACATTGAATATGAAGAAAATGTGGTGACTATGAGAAATATTTTAGGATGAAGACATAATTTAAAAGGTTCATGATAATTAAAAATCATTAATCTAATAATATGATAAAAACCTTATACCACTACCAACTCCAAAACTCACCAATGAATAGTAATATGGAGTTATATAAGATCTATTTAAGTGGAGGCTATATATGAAATATGTCATGATTTCTATAAAGTATGAAATATAGAAGAAGTACCCAATGAAATTTACTCAATATATCATTAAAATGTATTACTTTTTGATAATAAGGGAATAAATAGATAATTATTGAAGACAATGAAGAGGATTTTTGATGAAAATGTATTTCATACAAGGGATCCATTTCTAGTTTTTCATCTAAAATGTGTGGATCCATAGAATTATTCGAGTCTATTTCCTTTCTTAAAAGTTAAACCCTAGACCATGTATGCAATTATGTTGAAATAAATATTACGTATTTACCAATTGGGATTCGAAAATAAAATTTCAAAATAATTTTCTGTAAATTTTATTTTCAATATAACAATTATGAACCATCTATGGATTGTGTCTAATTTAATTATCATATATGTCTGAATTAAAGTTTTAGTTGTGGAAACCATCACGGGTTTATTAGTTTGTGGTTGAAAATTATTTCAATCTATTTAAAACCCATTTTCATTGTTTGTGTGGTAATATTTTAACATGATTAATGATATATTTTTAAAATATTAAAGTTAATATATACTCTTGGATTAGTATACGAATGAATGTTTGAGGAAGAATCCAATTAAATTTTATTGGACTTATGATTAATTTTATTAGAAAAAATAATGATATATATTATATTTGTGGTTTCCTCATTAAGGGGTCATCACTTTTTGGGATCATTTTAGAAATTATATTAACATGGATTTTAAAAAAGGACAACCCAAATACAGTGATACATCCAACTGTAGTAGGCTGTATTTTTGGGGCTTGAACATACAAATGAAAAATTATAAGGTTTTTGTTCCTACCTCTAGACTATTTGATGGTCTGGTTAATATCTCATTTTATTTAGTGAAATGATTTGAAAAATATATATTAATAATGAACCATTGGTGTATCTATTTATGTTTATAGATTAATAACATTTACTAACCATGTTGGTTTGGCAATATATGTATAGATATACATGAGAAAATTTCACTCTTTTCTTGATCTAATTATAAAAAAAAGTAAATTTTAGATCTTAAAAATTTTGTTAATAATTTTGGATATTCATTTTTCATAGAAATAGATGAATTGTAATTTAATTGATGCATAAAAGATGATTAAATTTTTATTATGAAATATAATCATATCAGTTAGGTATATTTCTATATATTAATAGAAAATAAAATAATTTCTCTAATATATGAAAATGATCATGAAAAAAATGTTATCACAATTCTTCAATATTAGATAATTAGAAATATTATTTAGATAATAATATATTTATTGTTTTTAGGTCATTAACCTTACATTTATCATTCAATTTATTATGATAAATTATCTCAATCATGATCGATAATTATTTATTCTTTTATTTCATGCTCATATATTCACTTCAACCAAGGTTCTCTTACGTGGAAACCTATTTTTTGTAATTATAAAAGACCATAATAATTCTCATTATCTCTTATAATCAATAGGTTTTATAATAAATTTATTATTATTATTTTTAATTATGGTATTTAACAATGTGAAACCCTTGATCACTGAGATCAAATTAAAATTTTGATGATATATTTTATAGAAGGAGCAGAGAATATAACACTCCATTATTTTAAAAGAAGAAAATTGGGTATGGTGGAAGATATGAAACACAATAAAGAGTATATATGAGAATGTATCATCTTGATTCATTATGATATAATTATTATTTTTTAAAAAAATCTCTTCAAGAGCTTACAGAACATGCAACCCTGAGTCTAAATGGAAAGTAATAGAATATACCATTATAATTGAGTTGCTAAATTTGATGGTATTACAAGTATATAAAAAATAATGACATTGTTTATACATAAATAAAATATAATTAAATGGATGTATATTTATTAATAATGAATTTTGAATCATAAGAATCAAAAAGAAAATGTCATATGAAAATGTTTTCTTTTATATGAAAACTGAGTTTTCAACTTTTGAGAACTTATTTTAATAATATTTTTTATCTATTTGAAAATATATTTGAAAAAATAAAATGAATTTATTTAAATTTCAGTTCAAAATTTTGGCAGATTTAATTTTATATAATTTTATCAAATGATAATTTTTATGATGAATTGTAATAAAATTAATATTTTTTGATAAGAATTTTCATTACTTATAAGGAAATTGAAAATATCTAAAAAATTAAGTTGAATTAAAAATTAAAATAATTTTAATAAAACATATATATATAAATAGAATTTATTCCATTGAAATTAGCTTGGTAATGAATTTTGATATGACTGAATTTTAAACTTATAAACAATTTCTCATTAAAAACTAGCCATGTCGTCACCTCAGTGGGTATAATTATAAAATAAATTATACTAATTTTGATATTATAATATTAAAAAATTGATTATATATTTGGAATCATAATAATTTATATAAAAAAAGTTGAACATAATTTTTAAAAAATAATAAATAGTAAAATAGTAAAATTATTTATCATGACTAAGGTAAAAAGGTGCTTACCAAGGGGTTTAAAAAATTGTAAGGGATAAAAATGACCAAAAATAAATAAAAAAAAATTTTCCTTACCTATGGTGACCATATATCTTGACGTTTCTATAATTCCTTTTTTAGTGCCTTGTGGCATGTTAAAAACATGGGTACACCTTTTACATTTAAATTATATCATGTTTCCCACCCACAACATTTCTATAAGGCCACTCATTATCATCCCCTATTCACATATCCATAGAAATTTGGTTATTAAATAAACTAACAAAATAAACTCTTTATGTTGTTTCTTATTCCTCCAACTCAAAGAAATGTTATTAAAACATTATTATAAAATATTTTATTTTCCATTAATATGCTTATATTTTTATTTAGTGGAAATGATATATAATTAATTATATTTCCATTAAATTGGAAATGATATTATCGATGCTATGTATGATAGATTACGGCCTTCTGAACCGTTGTAATTTGATTTGCAACCACAGGTTTCAATATAATGATGGAAGTAAATAATAAATAACGTATTTTTAATATTATTAAACAATGGGAGTGATAATATCACATTTTTCTTGTCACATTCCATATCGTTTAAAATTTGATAACTCCACTCATTTTTATAGAGGACTACCACCCAATGAAGGGATGTGATTTTTTTTCACATATGAATAATATTGAAAGAAATAAAGATAAATTTAATTAATAAATATTATATATATGAGAAGATATAATTCAATAATATTATTATATCACCAAATTCTGTATCCTTTGACGTATAAATGCAATGATAAAACCCCTTGTGTGTACATACGACCTACTATTTCCATGATGCGACGTGATCCATTCTTGGGTTTAAAATTTCAATGATGATTATATATATATATATATATTAAAATATTATATTTATAAGATTAAAGTCATTCTATTGATTAAATAGTGGTCAACTTAAAGTAAGCGTGAGGTAAGGGACTTCATATCCATTTACCTTCATTGAGGCATATTGTAATGTTATATAAAAAATTATTTTATTTGGTGTATATAATTTCTCTTTTTCATGTAATAAAATGAATCAATAATAAATCATGGTAATTTTGTATTTAAATGGTAGTTAATTAATCAAATGAGATTGGAAAATAAAATTATAATGATTTATAGAATTTCATTAAAAAAATTATTTTCCTGGGGATATATTACTTCATTGTTATCTATGATATTCGGATTAAAAATTACATTTTTTATTACCAAAACACTTTTGAGGAAAAAGTGAGAAAACAAAAAAAAAATCAACATGACCAATCCAATAACAACACTAGAAGATAAAGACAAACAAAATAAAACAAACGGACCTTCCACACCCCATTAATTGAGTAATGACAGTAAGGCTTCACCAACACAAGACCATTTTCCAAGCAGTCCCGTGCAGAAGTTCATGGGCACACTATCGATGGCATAGCCATACCCTCTCAAAAATCCCAATCCAAAAGGCCTCTATCGATGAAGACTATGCACTATGGTCCCCTTCTTGAACATGTACAAGTAGAGAGCTGGAAAAATGAACCAAACATCCAAACAAAGAAAAATAGAATTAAAAACCATAGGGTTGACCATCTCTCACTAAAAATCCTATAAAAATGGGAAAAACCACCAACTTAAATAGATTCATTTAAAAGAAACTTAATATTACCTGAATCCCTAAACCTAAAAAGTTTCTAGGATAGAGATAAAACATTTATGTCTGTAACCTCAAACATCTTCTTCTAAAACTCAAAATGAAATTGGTCCCATGTATGAATGCACTCATAAATGATGATTTTCCATCTATTGAAATCCTCTACCAGAAATGAGTCCTATCTATCAATCCATGAAAATTTTTCCTCACTGATGCACATATCTAGCGACCTCCAAATCATTTTAGAAGCCTCCTCCTCTATTGAATTAAGCTTCAAGACCTTCTCCATCACTTCTTCTTCAGAACCTAAAAGGAGATCCTAGTCTTGATCACCCAGTTCCACTATCCATTGAAGGTCAATAGAATCCTTTTGCATCTTTATCTCGTTCCTCTTCATTACAGAGTGAGTCTTTAAAGGAGGAGGTAATTAAGAGTAGTCCTTTTCCCTTTCCCCTTCAAGAACCCTCTATTAATCCTTTGAATTCAATCCTTATCTAGTGGTTTTCAATGTTCACTCTATTTGGAAACCTTCACTTTGGCCTTATATCCCTCACTTGGGGTAATGAAGTCAGCATTCTCATCATCCTCTAGGATGCCTTCAATATTATTGCACAAGGAAACTAAGTTTTGAATCATGTCCAGACCCCCTCCCTCATTCACCATTTAAAATTTATTTCTAGTCCTATCACCACTACCACCCAAAGGATTATTTTTCATTCCCAAACCAGCCTCCCCATCTAGAGATATTTGTATTATGGTCTCACCTTGACTGGGCTGTATAAAGCCAGCCCAATGAACTTATGTTTCTAGAAAAATTCCTCTAAAACAACACCATATTTATCACAACATGTTTGCACCATAAGACACTCCTCATTGATTTCAGATTGAGAATCACTTGCAAGACTAGACTAACCATTCCTGTCAACTTCATTACCATTACACAGTGTGACTGGACTACTCACACCCTTGAGATCACATATGAATCCGCTAAAAAAATATTGGAATTTCATATCAGGAGGAAAGGAAGAAGATGTTCAAGACTCACATAGTTGGATACAATATAATTCAAAGGACAAGTGCCCACTAAATTTATGCCAGCCCCCGTGCCGTCTTGGACCAGACCTTCAATATGGACAATCGAATCAGTGCCTGGTGGACTGCTAACCTCAGTTGATCTATTGCCAATTTCTTTGGCTATTACATCAACCAACACACCATATTCTGCTCTATTCTCAGGATTTCCACGATAACCATTGCACACATCATTCTGAAATCTAGTATTCATAGCCCCTGTCCATCAGTTCTCCAGTGAATGGCCCAAACATTCACAAACATGGGAAAAATGGATCAGTAACACATATTTGGTGAGCATTGTATTATAAAAGATTATTTTCATGAGGAATTTTTTTTGTATGAATGTTTTTAATTATCATTAAATTGTATTCACATTAACCTATGAAGAAAGAAATATTTTTTAAATATTCTCTATATGTGATATGTTATAATGATTCCATCTTTATTATTCCTCTATATTATTTATAAACATTTTAACCAAGTAACATTTTAAAATTTTATACCTTGATTCATTTTTTATTAACTTTTCTTTAAAATATTCACATTTGAGAGATCATTATACATTAAATTTCCCAAAAATATTCATATTATTTAGTATTTATATGTTTATTTCATAATAAATATATCATTTGAAGATATTTTTTTACACTGAATTATATTTTATAGAGTAGATAAATATAGATAGTCTCTATGCTTCTTAATAATATGGATATTTAATGGTAAGGCATAATATTCTTGAATTAAATAAATTATTCTATATATAAATAATTACTTCTTGAAGAAAATATGAATGGGGCCCAATTATAAATAGACACTTGAATAATTGGTATTAGCATTATGAGAATTAGTTTTTTAGACTTAGTGAAATGAGTTTCTAGTGACTTCTAACCCATCAGTTTTTAACTATCGTAATACCTTATGGAAGGTATAGGTATCATGGGACTCAGATACAAAAGTCCATTGATTAAAGATTCACTTATCTAAGAATTTATTTTTTGTTTTGAATGATATTTTTTTCAATCATATTATCTATTAATACACTCTATTCATAGTATATTGGTCAAATGGATTATTTTTTCAGTTATATACCTATATACATTGATTATGAATTATCTTATCATCAATGATATTTTTTGCAATGAAATTATCTCCATGGTTATTTTGTTCTATGTGAATATATTAAATAGAATGAATCTACAATTATTTTCCATTCACATTGGATTATTTCTTATCATATTGCGACTGTAATGTTTTTTAAGTGTAATGTGAGTTCATTTATATACATTTTGATGTTGATTGTTGTTATTTATTAATAAGATATGTTTTTGTACTTTACCCATATTAGGAATTTGGGACCACCCTTAATTTTTATTTTTATAGGAATACATGATGTTAATTATGAATAATATTGATGAATTTTCTAGAAAGAATAATTAAATTCTCAGAGAAAATATTTTTTTCTATGTTATTAAATATAATATGGGAATAAAGTATATATCTATTTTAATAATACTAATAAAATAATAAATCCATAAAGAATATATTACATGAATCCTAGGCCAATGTAATAAATAATACACTAGCTCTGAGCTATTTTGGGTGGGGTTACTGTAATGGTTGTAACAAACCCTTAAAATTATGTCACATGTACTTAACATGATTACATACCATGAACAGAAATTCAATCTATGTAATATATATCTTCTTATTGTCTCACAAAAAGTAATATTTTTTAACAATATATAGAATTTTACTTCTAGTATGAATATAGAATAATAAGTTATGAGCTTTTTACAATAGTTTATTCTTCACCTCTAGTATTTATGGTGCACATACTTTGTTTCTGAACCTTATCATTTAATCTAAATTAGGATTGAACTTAGAATAATTTTATCATTATTTTGCAACTCCATGGAATCCTTTTATGTCTCATTATTATTTTCATGGATAGATGGGTTAACATTCTTTAAGAAAAATAATA
Organism: Viscum album; assembly: GCA_963277665.1. Lineage (NCBI taxonomy): Eukaryota > Viridiplantae > Streptophyta > Magnoliopsida > Santalales > Viscaceae > Viscum > Viscum album. The sequence continues at coordinate 1,890,792,884 of OY728152.1, forward strand.
TTTCTCCTAATTCCATAATATTTTAGGATCATTCCTTTCAAATTCCACAAATACTATAACATTTTGATCATTGTCAAAGATTATATAATATAATCCTTTCGACTCACGACATCATCACCACTATTTTCATTTTCATTATATCACTACATAGAGAAGTCATAATATTTAATCAACTACAACTATATTATTTGGCGTATATCAAGCTCTTTCTAGATAAATATATACTTTAAATATTTACAATCATTACATATGTCATATATTTATCTACATATATAATTCCAAAAAAAATTAATATAATATTTAATTTTGTATACTCCAAATTGTTTAGGATATGCTTTTCTCATGAACAATCCATTGGGTTTTGGTATAATTTATCAACATAGTTTTTTATATAACGACATAACACACACCAATTTTTTATGAATAACTATAAAAAACTATTCATTGCTATTTGGGAGTGTGACAATAGGGGGACTAACCAAGATTCTCTTAAGATCCTTGAAATTATATTTATATTCATCAATCCAAATAATCTTACCTACATTCCATGTTAAAACGAATCTTTTATTATGTTTTCATGATAAATCCTTCATACTGAATTAATAATAAATATCTAATCAATCGAAACTATTGATCTATATCATACTGTTTATTCTGGGCCATTGTTCAATACCTTTTTCCCATTATGGGTCCACTGATATAACCTTGTATGAAATTATATTATATGAAAATTAAACTATTAAATATCAAAAAATTATAACTAGTATATTTTAATGATATATTTTCCTTTCATAGGGTCTTCAAAAAATTCTCCACTAATCAACATGTTATTCCATACTCAGAGAATATATTATAATATCACTGATAAACCCTACAAAAAATTTATCAATTTATTTTACAAAAATATATATTAATTAATTAAATTAAAATATAATGATAATTAATAATACCAAATTGAATGATTATACCTTCATAGTGTATATACATTGACTAGAATATTGTATTGGGAATGAATTCACTATTCATCGTCATCGAATAGAATCCATGTTGAAAATCAATTACAAAAACTACTAAGATCTAAATATTTGACTAAACATATATGGATGAGAATACAAAATCAGGATGATTATCTTGTTATTTTCATAGTAATAAATGCAGAGTCACACTAAACCATACTTTTTTGTAATATAAATAACATATTCACCCCCTAAAAACACAAAACAATGAATAAATCCCTTATCAATATTACCCTATAATTAATTCTATAATTCTATAAACTCGATCTGGGGTGTTATATATATAGTGTTAACAAAAATTGAGTTACACCAGATGTTGGCTCTATTGACAACTCGAATTCATGATTTGAATGAAGACTAGGTAAGTCTTTAGGATATACATAAATGAAATATTAAAATATAAATATCTTTGACATTTAGTTTCTTCCAAACCAGGTATGATAAATATCCCCTTTGAATAGAAACTTACATTACTTCAATGGATGCAATTTTACATGAATGTTTATATTTTCCCACACACATATAGACAATAAAAAGTTGAATTAGAATATTAAATTTGACTTATATTAATCTATTATTGTTATAGGATTTTTATAAATAATCAATTCCATGCCAAAAATCATATTAAATTCAACAAGAGGAATAATAACAGCATTTATTGTGATCACATACACATAAACATAAATTGGGGGTTATTCAAAGACTATAGGTGCAATCATAATAAAATTATGATTTCTCTACGCTATTTCAACATTTAGTCACGATTTTTTTCTTTTGATAACGATATAAAATTGTATACATATAAGAGTTTTTAAAACTAGAATAAAATATTGAATTATATGTTCTGTAGTATATGGTTTTTCTACTATTCACCACTTCATTATCTCACCCTACATCATAAATAGTGTTCTCATTAAATTTTAATTATTCTCTTGGATTAAAAGCACACTGACATCGACCATATTTATTAACCATCATTTTTCAGCACTAGTTATCATAATATGAATTATAATTCCAATAATATAATTGGTGTGTAGGTATTATAGTTTGTGTATATTCATCTCTATTGAAACAATTACTTATCTTCTTCCTATAATATCAATTTTTAGTTACCTAATAACCATATTTTGTACACATAAATCATCTACTAATCCATTTAATAAAATAAACCCATGAGTATTTCTACACATAATATAATATTAAAAACTATTATTCTTACCTATATAGATAATGTTATTAAAAGTTTCATTGAATTTTATCTTTATGTTATTATCCAATCCATGATATTGATCATTCAATCCAATATCAATTTTTAAAAAATAAATAGTTAATTGAAGGACATATACATTGGTAATGACGAGTCATATGGATGATGCCTTTCAGTGAATTTTTATAAGGAATTTTTGAATCGATCATTATAAACATACTAATCAATAACTATACAAAAATAAAACCTTGTATGTATTTGATAATATTACGCATAAGTAAAAATAGAATCATTATACATATACCAATTATTATGTAATTACTTATCCATCATCATATGAAGAATGTATGATAATTACATGTTAAAAAATATTATCATAAAATTATCCGACACTATGGATACAATTTATCCCAATTCCCCATATTATTTAAAATAATATTTCATTGATATTTTGACATTATAATTGATAAAAAATATAATCTAATTCATCCAATATAATGAACTATTGAATTTTTAATATCGTTCTAGTGGTTCTGGTAAATTTGAAAATAATTTTTAAATAAACAAAACCATTAAAATTAGGGGATTTTTTCATCATGGAGGACTCAATGTTAGATTTTTCCTTCCATTTTATCATTTTTAATACTATCACGATTTTTGTAATAAAGAGGAAACACATAAATATCTGTGGGAGTTTTAATTCTTGTTCCTATAAAATTTAGTTTCTATGTGGGGAAATCAATTTTTAGTCTATAAAATTCAACATTTACTTAGTTCCTAATAGTTTCAACTGTTGACTGGAACAAAAATAAATTGTTTGAAAAGAATAATGATCTAATAAATTCAGATAATCATGTAAATATTTTTTTTAATTTCTAATTGCTGACACATTTTTCAATCTATGACACCAAATGCTTATCCTATGAAATCCTTGATCATTATATATTAAAATAACATTTAATTGAGATAAATAAAAAATGTTAATTAACAAATAATTAACCATGAATAGTGTCAAACCAGGTACTTAGTAAGGTAAAATACACCAGTCACTATAATAATGGATGATATATATATAAAAAACTATTTTCAAGGTTATCACCCCTAGATTCACCTGTACTAGAGGCACATTTAATGGTAATGTCAAAACATAGATGTATTTACTCAGAAAAATCATAGGCCTTTATTTACTATAGCATTGGATATTCTCCAATACATAGTATTATCCTAAAGGTTATCATTATGGTTTCCAAATCCTAGTTTCCAAATGGTACTAAAAAATTATATGATAGTAACTATAGAGCACTATATTTTTCATAAATAAATACTACACCTTATTAGCATAAATATGCATTAAATATTAATATGAACCTCACCAAAAAAACAATTTATTTAATTTATGGAGACATAGATATATGAAAAACTAGTATATATATTTTATGTATAATTTTACATTTTGTAAATTATAACCAGAACCCTTCCTAGACACAATACACTTAAAATAATTCACCCTGACATAGAGAAGAAAACATAAGAAATAGTGAGATTATATGCATAATAATGATAATCATAAGAGATAATGATCAATAAAAATTTGTGATTATTAGACAAAAATAATTGTATGATAACATTAAATTAAAATATGAAATCATACCAATCAATTCATGGATCATATTCTTTAAATATGGAATATTTTTTAAATAACAAAAAGTGTTATGACATAAGAGTGATAAATATACCCCAATCAATCATGACACATGATAACATATCATGAGAATAAGATCAAGTTTTTTTATTGATTATAATCATATAAAATCAGTTCATTAGTCAATGATCATTACAAATAATTTCAGAGTATGTTGGTTCACTCCCCACTTCATCATTTCCCAAGATGATCTTCACTCCAAATAATTTGTTATTATACAATATACCCCTCTAATCAAGGGTTACTACTCATTATAGTCAAAAATCACTCATGATATATCACACATTACCCAATGAATTGAATTTCTATATAATTTCATCCCCCACCCACCTCATAGTAAGAAAAATACATATTTGTACCTTAATATTATAAAACATTCATCATTTCTTTAAAACACAACCCATAAAAAGGATGAAGGTTTTAAAACAATTTCATATTCATAATAGTAAAAAATCCATAAAACTAATAATGATGGTAACATTATATTGTATTCTCATTAAATCATAATAAACATAAAAGGATGTTGTTATAGATAAAAATAGATTTATAGGATCACTTGAAGTTTTCTTAAGGGAAATTATATTTTTATGAGATATAAATTATTTATAATATAAAATTTTAAAAAATGATAAAGAATAAATTTTATAGAATATAAAAATAAAAACATAAAAAGGATAAATTATATAATTTATAAATCATGATGATGTGGATATTCATTCACATGGTGTATGATAAATAAATTCTCTTTTCACTTTTGGTTAAAATGGCTAAAAGTACCACATTTTGAAAATCATAATTTAGTCACCATTAAACAATGGTATTAAATGGTAAATATATTAAAAAATACTTTAATTTTTATTTTGTGAATTGTAAAATAATTCTTGAAATCATGTTTAGGAGAATATGGATATGGATTTAAAGATGTTCATCAAAAGTGAAAAATAAGTTCTGTTTCCCATAAAACATTCCATCGGGTTCATTAGTTCATAAATCATGTTAAATGAATAGAAAAAATTAATATAAAAAATGGAATTATTAGAATAAAATTCATATTATTTATCATAAATTGAAAATAAAATTTCATTATTCGAACATTTTATCCCAAGAAACGTTGGTATAAATGAAATTGCAACACAAAATTCTGACATTAAGCTCATATAAGATTATAAGATCTCTATTATCATATGTAATTAAATAAAAGTGATTATAATTATATTAAAAATATATATTATTTCTTAAAATAACATTATTTCTTTTTAGTTTCAATCATTCATTATTAACATAATTTCATGTTTTAATGTCATCATTTTTCATGTGTGTTTTTTTTCAGGGTTATAATGCAGGTACGTATATCAAAGTTCATTCAAATATAAGGGGTTAAAAATGAAATAAATATCAAATATATTCAATATATATATATAATTTTAATGAGTTATATGAATAATTGATGATAAATGAATTGTGTCACTACATGGAGACAATAGTCTATTCATTTGAGTGAAGGATGTTTTTATTTATTAGATTAATGGAATGAAATAAATAAAAAAACTAATTCATACATTATTAATCATTATTATATCATAAATATAATTTATAATCATTAAATCATTCATAATAACCAACCATGAATGGTGGTGGGGTAGAATGAATCACATAACTGTGTGGTGGCAGTAGTCCACATATACGCCTGAGTGATAGTTATATCTCCCATTAGATTGGGAAGACGTTGATGAATGGTTTTCCCATATCCAAAATATAATAAATATATATAGATATATTTCATTCTTCATGATTTTATTTATACCACTTTTTAGAGGTTATATTGGTAGATTTAAAACTGAAAGAGATTGGTTAATATCTATACCTCTTCTTTAAGAGACACAATTTGACTTTCAAATTATGACATGTAAGATTAGTATTACGAGAATATAAAATGATTAAAAAAATTATGTATTCCATTTTTAATTGTGATTAGTTATTTATTGAGACATTTTTTAACATGTTGTGAATAATTTTGGAGAATATGTTCCATTTTATTTTTGTGGGGATAGACACACATTGAATTAATTAAAATATTTCAATAAAATGAGGTCTTCATCAAGTCAAAGTGGTTATAAATAACAAGTTATTAGAATGTAACAAAATGTAATTTTTAAATTTATTCCAATAAAATTAACTCAACTGGGTGGTATCTGTCGATGTATCTATTGGTCTAACCACTAAAATATAGGTTTTATCTTAACAGTTCTAACTATGTTTTAGAGTTTATAATATTCAATATGAAAAAATTTATGTTTGTAGTATTAAATAATATTAATTATCCAATTATCTAATATTAAATATATTTTCAAAAATTAATTTTCATAAATTTCTATATTTAATGTTTTAATAAGAGTGAAACACACAAAAAGGCACATTTTGAAGAATGAATGTATATTCCAAAAGTATAATTGGATTATATTATCATTCTTTTAATTTCAAATAATAATTGATAAAATTTATTATTGAATATATAATATATAAATTTAATTAAAAAGTTAATAATTTCATATTTATTTTATTTACATAAATAAAATATATGTTTCCAAAAAAAATTAACTATTTGTTAATTGTGATTCTATGCCTGAAACTAAACATATAAAAAATTATAAAAATTATTCATGTTTTATTAATAAAATTAAATTTAATAAAATTATAATTATTTAATTTAAGATAAAATTAATGATATAATGGATAATTTTGTTAAAAATTAAATGAATGTTTTTCAAAATATTTATATTTTACACTATTCATCGAAAAATAAATCTTATCTCGAAAAACATTAAAATTTCCCATAATATATTATTTAGATTATTATTTAAAAAATTATATTAATTGAAGAAATAAAATTCCAAAACATTTATAAATTACATATATGTTTTTGTATTAAAATTTTATCAAATACATTTTTCAGGAAAACATATTTTTGAATAGTAAAATGAATTTTCCGAAAAGATAATAATTTTCATTATTAAATAATCATTAAAAATGGATGATTAAAATAATTTAAAAATAATTTTATAAGACGTTTATATTAAAATTCATGGATTCAAATTTAATTATAGGTTATATGGTTTTATCTATTGCAATTAATATGGTGTTGAGGTTGTGTATAAAGTTTGTTTTTGAATACATGTACTTTTATTACTAATGAAATACAAGTACAATCGTGGGGTAAAACACATATCTGGTATAATATCATACAGTCTCACAAAATAATTATAGTATATTAATTATATTATTTAATAATAATTTCACTACCATATAACGTTCCACCATGAACTTATATTAGAAATAACTATATTAGTTATTTTTACCATATACATGAGAAACCCTTTATGATAACTAGAATATAAATCAGAATTAAGAATAGAATACTTTTAATACCAACATTTTGATTATGATAAATGAACACCCAACATTAATCCGACTATCCTAGAGTAAAATTAATATACCCAAAATCATATATAATGTTGTAAAGATGAAAAAAATGTAACATGTAGAAACAAATTACATCCATATTATGAAAAAAAATTATGAATACTTTATTTATGATATATATACTCGAACTCACATGATCCACACAAAATTCTGACAATATCCAATTTATTTTAAATAGTATACCAAAATGTATGACAAATAAACAGTAATATTATACCACAATATAAAAACATTTACCTAGTTTGACTATTCTAAGAATGAATTTGGTCTCCACTCTCCTATAAATAACCTATTTATATTTTAGAGGCTATTGAATTGATACAAGGGCCTACATATATCATGGGGATATGATCCCCACTATAGAATAGATATTTATAAAATAATATTGGAATAAATGATAACAGTTGTCATCCAAAGAGAACAATAGTATAATTATGAACATCTCCTCAATGATAAATTATAGGGAAATTAAAATCATCTTTATATAAAAATTATCCTCTATACATTCGATACAGGTTATGAATTAAAAAAATCTTCCATTAAATAATCATATATAGTTGTGTCCAAATGATAAAAAATGAAAAGGGGAAACTATACTGAAGTGGCAACATTTGATATATAATTATAGTTTCCCTAAGCTGACCATAAATATAATATCAACCATCCAATAGAGGTCCCTTAACAATAACCACACCATGAACCATGTTTTATTCTTCAGTACCATGGAATCATTAATTGGTGTGAATATATACAAAAAAAATAGCCCAAAAAAAGTCCACTAATAATTATTATAAAAATATGAACATTATTAATATGGAATGGTAATGTAAAACAAAAATAAGTAACCCATACCTACAAGATATAATTAATATGAAATCCATGTGCTACCATACCATCTTTAGTAATTTCATGAATGGGTTTATGTATCCATGTTCGATACAAACCTTGAAGATGAATGATATATCACTAATTATAATATAATCATGTTGATTATTATATGATTATCAAGTATTAACAGGTGAATGATGTATCACTTGTACACATTGTAATAATTAATATGTATTTTTCATCTACATAGGGTATCACCAACTATATGTGGATTATATACTAAATAATTTTGTCTCTAATTAGAGGATGCACATCCAATTAAACATCATTGGGTGTATGATGGCACATAGATATAATTTAACACATGGAGGATATAATTATGAAACAATCCACTATGTGGATAATAAACCACTAAACCAATCTCCCTTAGTGGATGTTATAAATATAAGAACAACATCAATGATGGACAATACATCTCTAAAACCAATGACTAAATCGATGACATAGAACCAATAACCTGTTTAGGGGGGATGATATACCACTAGACAATATAATATGATATGATACAATGAATATATAAATGGTGTATTATAAACCATCACTAACTATCTCTACATTTCCGAGGTTGCACAAATACATTTACCTCTAGGTGCATGATCTGTGATCATGTAAACATGGGGGTATGAGATACCACTAATCAACTCAGTGGATATGATGAACTATTAAAACTACCCACATAATGGATGACATAACATTGAAAAATATATAGTGGATGATAATTAAATAAGAAATCAATTCAATAAATGATTTATCATTTATTATTAAAATGTAATATTGACAATAATTTCATAGTACTAATTACTTATATTAATAATGGTAATTATCATAATACATTTTCACCTTCAATCATCAATTATATTATACACCACTCCAAACCGGTCATATCTTCCAACCATTCCATTCCACGATATGTTTTATGATTAAAAATGAGGCTCATATTGTCAACATACAACAGAAAACAAATTTTTAGTATTCCATGTAATAATTCTATAAATCGTCCCACAAGAACAAAGGTAAATGGTTACCATTAATCAATACCATCACTCCACATATCTATTTTTACATAAATGATTCACATTTTTTCTAAAAGCAATAAAAAATAAATTTGATTAAATTGTTTTGGAATTTAGACAACTATTTATTCCCCAATTTAAAATGAATCATGAAAAACATATAAAAACCAATGGATAATGAATGGAACCGCATAGATTTTTTTAATATATGCCTTTAAATTGAATTATTATATTTAACTTAGCTCTAATTGATAGAAATTAAGGAACCTAAAAAATAGAAAAATAATTGTGTAACCAAAGATATTTTGTCAAATAGTGATATATAAAAGATTATATGGGTGATGGAAAATATCTATAGCCCCCAAGTAACCTATATGAAGAATAATACATTGCTACATCGACTAATGAAGTAGATCCACCACTATGAAGATTTGAGTAATAGGAAGGTGATGAGAGAGGCATTTGGTCCTTTTGAAAAACATGAAATCCCAATAAAGTAAATTTTTATGATGTTATTTGGATAAATTAAAAATTATAAACCTATACATAAATTATTTCATAGGGTTTCCATAATGGTCATGAAATAATAAAATTTTAAGGGACACATATAAAAAGCGTCTCATCAGGTCAAATATTAGTTTATTACACCATGTTTTGATTAGTACTTATTCAATGGGGTCCACATGGTAGTTCAACACATTAAACTATTTAATAATATCAATCAATGTTGCATCCAAAAATCATATCATCCATAGTGAGGTGTGCTTAAGGAAATAAAAATGAATCAACCCTAATGTAGTATGATATCCCCCATTGAAAAAACATATCCCCATTAAAAACCTCAGCATTGCGACATAAATTCGGTAACATAGCCCTCATCATGGAATAATAACATAGCATTATTTTATTATAAGCCACATGAAGTAGATATTCTCAATAGACCAAGAGGCCAAATCCCAACTACCATCATTTTATCTCATAAAACACCGTTTAATAATATAAAAACATTTATATTAGTTGTTTTGATAATAAATGGAATTGATACATCTATAATATAATGGGTGTTATATAGAATTTAAATGAATATGGTTTCGTTAATGAAGTTAATGAATTATTGAAAAATATATTCTTCAATTGTATTAAATTCTGATAATATGTTAATATATTCTTTAAATTCTCTATAAATAATTTTGATTTAATTTTAAAAGGATATTTTGGATGTATTTATTTTGGATAAGATCTCATAATTTCATAATGTATTCCATGTGTTTTTATGTTTTTATACAATTAAAATATTATTAAATTTGATATCTTAAATGTCCTGAAGGATTTAATTATTTCATAAAAGTATTCATTTGAGTAATATAAAATCCATTTGTAAATAGTTATTTGGTTTTATATAATATATTTTAATATTCTAATGTTCACATTAGTTAGGTTTTATAAATTAAATAGGCAAAAATGATTTTTTATATGAGTATGGCACACTCACAACTTACCACAAAGGTTATATGTGTCATAAAAAACATTGCATTTTTTTTAACATATTTTCAAAAAACTAATGATTTTAACGATATTTTATGGTCGACCAAAAAAAAATCAATATTTTTTAAGATAATTTTAAACAATAATTATAGATATTTTATTGTAATTATTTGTTTAATTTATTTAAGGAATGAAAAATAATATTTTTCAATGATATTTTAATAAGTAGTTAATGATATTTTATAGGGAAAAAGCCATGGAATCATATGGCATAAATTAAATTATGAAAAATAATATAATAGTATAACAATGTTATAAAATATGATGATCAGTTATTGAAAAATAATATGGAACTGTGGAATATTGACTTATATACTAATGTGTTTATACTGAGGTATATATGTGCATAGTGGTTCTTGATATAGAGTGTACATAGACTATAAATTATCTATGATGTCACTTCAAATAATGATTTTATGTATGTCAATGATTTTATGAGGGAAAAAATGTTGAAAAATATAATCTCCCATAGTATTGCAATAATATTCTATATTGATGGGTGTTATTGATCATTTATATATCATAAGGCACCTGATTAATTTTGTAATAATATTTCATGGTTTTTCAAAATATATAAACATATTTATCATTATGATTGATAGAGTATGTATTTTATTATAATATAAAAAATTCATTCAGAGAATACCTATGTGTTGATATTAAGACATTTTAATGATAATTTAATGTATTTTATATTCTTGTTTGAAATATAAATTTTAAATAAGATTCATATTTTATATTAAAATTATGATGATGGACAAGGCAATTAGGTAATTGATTTGGGGTCAAAATGATACCTTACCATTAGGTATTAATTTTATGAAATTGTTATACAATTTTTTAATATATTTCTTTAAACATAAAAAGAATGTAGACATCCATATCAGCTATGAAACTTGTAAAAATATCATGTTCCATTGTAATTTATATTTACATATATAAGGATTTGTGATTATGTTTGGATAATTTATTTTACAGAATTTCCTATAAATATATTGATAGGTTAAAATATAAGAAAAAATTCAATCTTTGTAAAACATGATCCATAATGATTCACCACCCATTTAGACAGGTCCATGTGGTTCCTGAGTTTTCACCACCAATGTTAGTGATATGGTATTTCCTCCAATAAAATCTATTTTTTTATTTTTTGTTCGTATATCAAAACATAATAAATTAATTAATTAATAAAGGGGTGGAGGTAAAAATAATGTTTTATAGAGGTATTTATAGATTACTCTGGAGGTAAAAATAATGTTTTATAGAGGTAAGTATAGATTATTCCCATTGATATCCACACATTAAATTTCACTACATTATATGGACTATGGAACAATGCTAGAGTTTATTTTTAGAATTATTCCATGATATGTTTTTTTAGTGTAAGTTGACCACCATGATTCATATTTTACTATGGTGAAGGATTTCAAAAATTCTTTTCATCATGGTTATCTAATTACTTATGGAAGAAGACAATAAAAAATGGATAAAAGGGTTACTATATTTGAATCATACCACAAAGGTATTGTCTAATTCATTGGTATATAGTTGAGGTTTTTGGGTTTAAAATGTTCCCTTGAATTTATAATAGCGTTTGATCTAGAACTAAACTATTTTCATTTCCAATACAATGAATTAAATTATATAATGAAATGGCCATGAAATTCAAGAATTCAATATCCACTGCTCATCGTACCATTATGATAGGATCCATTTTTTTATGACTACTATAGTTCTATAGTTATTTCATGAAAACTCATTATCATTGTGAAAATATTACTCCAGTAGATTCTATTTGTGGGTACAGAAATATTATTTTTGGTGAGGTAAAAAGAAATTTAGTCCCATTTATCAATAAACTAAGGCCATTTATAATGAAAGGAGGAATATATTTCTAGTGGGTCATAATTGAATGAAACCCAAGTGTCTTAGCCACATTATGCGACACACAGATGAAATAAAAGTCAATATTGAATAATACACTATGAAAATTACATTAAGAAGAACAAAAACATCATGAAACTTTATCAAAGGAACTTTGTAATCAAAAAGAAATAAACTTACCATAATAAAAACCCACCGAGTAAATTCCAATTCAAATGAGACCACTGCACATTAGAAAATAAATGGGAATATTTTTCATTTCACAATTCAATAAATGTTTTAATTTCCCAGCTAAATGAATTAACTTATGTTTAATCTCTATATAATTGGGAATTTTTTATACTGGATGCTCAAAAATTTGATTATGAATTTTGAAGGTATGGTTTTTCTCCATAATAGTTTTCCCAAGATATCAACACTATTCTACACAGGCATAATATTTTTTGAATCATAGTTGTTAAAAATGTCAATGTTATATATGATGAATGTGTAATTATAATTCTTTTCTATTTATTAATATCAAATAATAAATTCTTATAATCACCATTAATGATTACATCAGAGAACATAAAGGGTCCATTATTCATAAAAATACAAGTGTTAGACACACTTGAATGTGAAATGGATATATATTCTAATTGACAACCTAGAAATAGATATATCAATATCCAATGATCTTTTATTATCAATATAAATGAATAATAAGGTTTAAATTAGGGTTACTATATATGTGGTATTTTTGAGATCTCATGTTGTGTGATTAAACATATGTATTCCAATATTTTTCGTGGAAAACATTCTATCCTATGAAATAAACTTAATGTGTTTGCCAAGATAACTTCATCTATAATATTTGAATGGTAAACTAAATACATATAAAATAGAATCTATTACAGACATATTTTGTGAAATATTTTTCATTTAAATTGAAATATATTCATTAATTACCATGGTTTAAATGAAACTCCAAGTTCAATAGAACCATTATGTGGTATTAAAACACATTTCCTTAATGTTTCACTTATTATATCATCTATGTGTCGGTAGTTATCAATAGGTAGAGATTTTTTTTAAAAAATATAAGGTTTAAATATGAATAAAATTAATTCATTTGTTTCCAATTTTTTATAAATAAAAATAATCATCATTTGGAAAAAGGTTATGTTTTTATGAATAATAAATTTATTCCAGTAAAATATGTGTTTGTCATAAAAAATTAAATTGACATTTATTTTAGAATGAAATTAATTAATGTTTTATATCAAATAAAATTTTATAACATTCATTTTTTTCATAAACATGATATAAGAATAAAAATTCTTTATGATTAGAAATTTGTTTTTCTAAAAAATAGTCTTCATTGATTTTATTTGAAAATTCAAAAAAAATTAACCACTTATGTAAATTGAAGTGTACAAAATTGATTGATTATTTTTAATAATATTTTATAAATTTGGTAAATAGGACCATTTTATTTTTAGCCGTTATTAATAGTGGCAATGGAAAATTTTCTCACCATAATAATGTGTAAATAAAGTTAAACTAGGTTTAAACCTTAATTAAAGAACAAAATTCTCAATGTCAATTCTTATTAGAGAATTGTATATAAGTATTTATCACCATACTAATGAAATTTATTTGGTTAGTGAACATTTTTCAAAAAAAATTACATATATTATATTTATAGAAACAAACAATAAAAATGTCATTCTATTACTTTTAAAATATATATAATGTGTTCACATGGGGATAACCAAGACATGTGAATGAGTTAATAGTTATTTTTATAATAAAAAAATTATTTTAATTTTGGAATGTTATTACTTGTTTTTAGTTATTAAGTGATACTATAAATTATTATACAATGCCAACATAATATTTTTTAAATTAAATAAAAAATAAAAAAATTGATTTTAGAAATATTAAAATAAAATAATTTTAAAATGATGTTTTGTTTCATGATTTTTTAGTAATATATAAAATATTTTATATTCCTAAAAAATATTATATATGAATTCAATATTTTCTCTAGTGACATTAAATTAAAAATTCATGAATATTCCCAAAGTTGAAATTAATTATATTTTAAAAGAAATAATATATTAATTTTTTAAAAAAAATTCATAAAAATAATATTTTCATCTAGAGTAATGAAATATTGTTAAATAAATAAAAAATGTTCTATTTATGAATAATTTTTCTTTTTAATGTAGCATTTGTTATTGTATAAAATTAAAATAATTGGTGAAATGCATAAGTTAAAAGTTGATGAATGAATGGGTAAATAAATATAATATAGTTTAAAATATCATAAAAAGATATCCAAATTTTATTATCTAATATTATATAGACCAAAGATAGTTTAAAAAAATCAAGTTCATTTGGATCCGTTTATAGTGATAATGAATTCCCCATTTTCCATAATTTAAGAAATTGTAAATGTATCCTCTCTGTTCCATATAATGGAAACTCATCCATTTTCTTGTATACACAACATTGAGAAATATATATTGATAAAACCTATGAAACATTATTTTAAATTTATCTACCTGTGTTCAAAAGGTTCTGGAATCCCAAAAAAAGAACCTCAAAGGGGTTCTTTCAATGAATATGTAATCATATTTAGGATACACTTTACATTATTTATTATTATTTTACCACATCTAAATATGTAGTATTTAAGAAAAAATACAAAAAATAGTATCATAAATATACATATATGTTATCATTATTATCAAAACACCATTATCCTCACAATTTCACATTATATTAGACTCAAATGTATTTCTCGTGTAGATATATGGCTTAATGTTTCCACATAGAAATTTAATTAAATTTTCATCAACAAATTTTATATAGGGGTATTATGATGTGTATAATTTATAATTATATTTTTTATAAAAATAATATAAATCATGTACTAAAGTATCACATAATCTTTCTTACCATCCAACCTGTTGTAAAATGATAACGTCACTTGGGAATACTTGTGGAATACCACCTCCATGAAGTGATGGAAATTATTTTTCATTTCTATTTAACAAATATCAAAAAAAAGATTGAGATTTAAAATATATAAGATTTTTATTTTATAATAATTATTATTGATTATTTATTTTTTATTTTTTTTATTTTTTTACATCTATTAAAATATGAAAACATTGTTCATGCGTACATATGATGTACCACCACCCTAAATAGTGTATTTATATTTTCTATTTCCATATTTTATAGATGAATCCAAAAATTTATATATTGAAAATTTATGATATTTAAATAATTATTTTAAATCTATATAATGCGGAATGATGATCAAATTATATGGACTGGAACATCTAAACATAAATTCACAAGAAAAATGAATGAGTTAACACACAGAAATGATTATTTTAATAAAAAATCATTAATAAATACGTATGGAGATGATAAAGTGGATCGTAGATAATCTTATAAATATTTACGAGCATCATTTATTGAACTAAGATATATTTAACATTTTTATAGGATTTTATATTGCATTAAAATTATGTAGATTTGTAATTATGTGTTTTATGCTACAATATCATTCTTTATTGAGATTGTTTAAGAATAAGTTTATAATGATGTAATTTAATGATCTACCTCTCAATAAAATCATTAATATGGTTATAATATATATAAATCTAGACAATACATTTTATTCATTCATTTTTAACTCTTTAATTACTCAACAATATGAATATAATGTTTTACTAATAGTCGAATTTATTTATCTCATTGATCAAAAAAAAATTCATTCCATTCCATGTTATCATAGATTGTATTAATGAGTATTTTAATATTCATTAAGGATTATTTAAATTTATTATTACACCCCAAGATTTCATAGTATGTTACTTTCATTAAATTCAATATCTTGTGATACACGCAACACTGAGTTTGAGAACACCACAACTTACCAAACTAGCCCTTCAAAAGAGGTTATGAATAGTATTAACTAAATTTGGAATTTTATATACTCCATATAATTTTAGAATCCATATTATGTGTTTCATTGAAATATTATAATTGAAAACTCATTTTTTAGTTAAAAGAAGTATTTTTCTAAAAATTCATTTTTTCCACCTTTTATTAGAAATCCCTTTTTAAAACCAATATCTTACCATTTAATATATTCAATTTGATTGAATTAAATTCTCCATTATAATCGGGACATAAAAATTTATTTTCGATTAATTTTTGTTACTTTTTTTATAACCTTCATATTTTGATTAATTCTGAAAAATTATAAATTTTAATTGAAAATAAATTTTAAAACCAAAATAATATATAGTGTTAAATTATGTATTTGAATATTTTAAAGGTATATTTATATTACATATTATGTCATGAATCCCTTTATTCTCATGATATGGTAATGTTTATATTACCTCAATTATTTTTATTCAGGAATCTCTCATTTGGTTAGGAACTCTAACTAAAATATTATTCTAAATCATTCTCATTACTGTCAATGTTTAAAAAACGTGGTCTAAAGGTTTTATATATATGGAAATTAATGTTTTGTAATTGAAATTCCTTTTAAATGTTTCAATGTTGTATAGGACACCTTGATTCAAAAATCTATTTTAAACAAATTCTTGAAAACCAGTTATACTTTTAAATGTTTTCATGAATACGGGATATTTCTATCAATGATTTTTACTGATAATTTTCATCAATGGAAACATTCATTACGGGATATTATTCTTGATCGAGGTTGGTTTATTATGACACAAATATTTCATACTATATTGAAGGATTTGTGATATGATTGACTATGGATGTGATATTTTTATACCATTCATGGTTTATGGATAAAGTATTGACATTTTGTATGATAGTTTTATTATGAATGTTTATGATATGTTTCAATATTTTCATATGAAAAATGCATTGGACTGATTAAGTGACGAGTAGAGCTCGCTATAGCTCCTCGATGCATCTAAAGGTCTCATGAGATGAACTAGTTTCTTGGAACAAGGCCATGACAAAATCTTATTTGTAGTCTTGGGACAAGGCCTTGACTATTTGGTTTTGAAGTCTGGCATTATGTATTCCATCATTTTAAAAGTACCTATTGATATTAAATGTGATTATTCAACTAGTAGAATTACCATAGGAATATGTAAATGGCATAATTTAATTTTGTATTTACAATATTATGTTGATGTTTAAGTTTAAATGGCTTTTCTTTTAGTCTTATACATTTCCATAAATGTTTATTCTTATTTATGAAAGTTCATGATATATTATTATTCATACTAAGCATCTGATCTGACCCATTTCTATGTTTTATTTTTCCCATGATGTGAAGAATAATTTTATGGTTGACCTACAAGGATTGGCTAAGGATACAAGAGTGTTTAAAAAGGGTGCAAAATGTTGTTGATGTTTTTATATCATGATGTAATGTAAAACATATGAGAGTATCTAGTTCTTCCAAGGATAATAAATTGATCGGTCTTTTGAGACATGATTCCTCATATCATGCGAATGTTACGTAATAATGCACCGACTCTGGGTAATTGGGGTACGGGTCTTACAGTTGATATAAGAGGAATTTTAATATAAAAATTGGAAGCTATATTTAGAACAACTCTGATTAGAAAACAATACCCTAAGATATACCTTGAGGAATAGTATAGAAGAACATCCAGAAATTTGGGTAATGTAAATTTTTTTTAGGTTTAACAAGTAATACATCTCTGTCTGGATAAAATCTAGTAGAGGAACCTATGTAATAGATTTTTCTAGGAGTGAAAAATCCGACAAGGAGTTTCATGCATGACCCGATAAATCTTGGTACATAACAACATGCCTTGATGCACTCTTTGTTATGACACTCCCTGGATATATGACTAGGATAATTCACATTTTATTTACAAACTGATTTGAAAGATGTTAATATAAGATGAGAATTTGTATCCTTGGTTATTCCTAAGGTATTTTATATTTAAAATAAGGAGTTATGATATTCTCCAAATGATTTTTTGAATCACAGTATAATTTATTATGTTAGTCAATGGATGGATTCCAAGGAAGTCATAGTAACTTTGAACATGATGTATAAGGTGGGCATGATGGTGGAAATGTGCAATGAAATGGAATGTTGATAGGTGTAAAAGATATCATGTTCAAGCCGAATAAGTTTTCCAAATATATGATCAACGACATATATATTAAACTAATCTCTGAATCAACAAAAAATATATTAAACTACACTCGGAATAAACAAAGATAAGAAATGTAGTGAATGATAAGAGCTCTAGTAGTGGAAACCATGGAGAAAATAATGATCAATTCCCATCATGTAGAAAATGCGGAAAGAAACACCAAGTGATGTGTCTCAATAGAACCAAGAAATATTTTTTGTGTGAGAAATAAGTACATAATGTAAATAATTGCCGAGGAAAATGAAGGGTACTATTGAAGAAAAAAAAATGATCCCAAAAATCCATTTATAGTCATTTGCCATAAATGTAGGGGACCTGGGCATTACCCGAGTGAATGACCTATTCTATAGGGTATCCTCTTCGTCATGGAAGAACCTATATGGAAACGAATGAATTGTGAAATGTATAAATGTATTGGTACTCTTTGATTATGTGATTACATTGGAAGACTTTTATCTTGTATGTTTAACGCTGTAGTTTGTTATGTAAAAATTCTATTTTAGGAAGAATTGTGTTTTCTATTTTTTATATAGTCATAAATAACCATTTGGGTTTTTATGATCATTGAATTTCAGGAAATTAGATGTTATTAAATTTTGGGATGAAAATGTGAGTTATTAGATAACATTTGAGGTTAAATTATATTATAGTTATATTGAGGAATTTATCTCATTTTTTGAATGTAATAAAATATAGTTTTTGAAAAAGGACAACACACAGACCGTGTGACAACTCGTCACGTCAGACAAAGCTGTGGGAATAGAACCCACAACAGTTGTGCGATTGGGATTTATCACCTACCACTGGACTACGAGATGTCCCTGGTTATTTTGAGTAATTAATTTTAGTTAAATGATTTTATTGACCAATAATAAGTTGAATTTGTATCTTATGTCTTATCAAATGGATATCCTTAGTATTGTAAAATGATTTAGTGATTAAGTGATAAGTTTTGTTTTGAAAGACGTTTGCTCTATTGGGAATACTATATTCCTAAGGAAAATAGAATACAATGGGATTTCATTTGTAGAGTAATGGTGTATTATTATCTATATTTTTATTGTTGATTTATAGTGATTTAGGTTATTTAGGTTAATGATTAACCTAATAAAGAGAATATGTGATTTGGTTAATTAATTTTATGTATGTAACATTAATAGTAGGCGATGTTATTTAGAGATACAATTTAATGTGGAATAATTCATAATAAAATTCATCTAGGTTTTGGGTTTCAATATTAGTTTATATTATATTGAATTATTTTAAGGAGAATTTTTATTGAATTGTATTTATTGATCTTTGGGAATTTTGGGTTTAATATTAGAAATGATAATTAGTATTTCTTTCTATAAAGGATTATCAATTTCAGGGATCATCTGATCTTGTACGAACAATTTCGGTTTTGGTTAATCTTTAAATACAAGGTAAATATGTATATTTTATCCTTTTTAGATTATGTGATTATCTAGAAGTATAATCTACAACTTCAGGTGTGACCAAGTATTCTTGAATACTCATCATTTGAAAAAAAAGATGAGTTAGTGGTAAAAAATTAATAAAGGATGAATATATACATAAAAAGTAAGTATATCTCATTGTGTTCTTATTCAATCTCATAAAAAAATTCCTCAACTTTATGAAATGGAACTTAAAACAAAAAACGTTATATATTTACTTTTCCTACTAGGAAACTAATGATCGTTTATCCCATGACAAGTTTGTCGTTTTCTTATTGTTATCTTTCTTATGATCTTGTTTTCTATCACTCTCTAATGGAACTTGACACTCAGTTTATCTTCCATATCAATGTTTTCTTACATGGAATCCTAGTATGGCTTATCTTGGGTGACCTTTGTACTTCTCTTTCTTTATTTTAATGAGAGAGTTTTATTTACTCTTATTCTGAGGTGGGAATTTTAATGAAGTTCGGAAGCCCAATTTTAAAATTGTGGGGATGCAATTTCCAAAAGTGGGGAATAATGTAACACCCCAAGATTTCATAGTATGTTATTTTCATTAAATTCAATAGCATGCTCTACACACATCACTTAGTTCGGGCACACCATGACTAACTAATCCAAACATTCAAAAGTGGTTATGAATATTATTAACTGAATTTGGAATTTTATATATTCCCTATAATATTAGAATCCAAATTTTGTGTTTCTTAGTCATAATATAATATCAAATTAATTTTTTCATATAATAGAAGTATTTTTAAAATAGTGCAATTTTACCACCTTTTAATAGAAACCCCTTTTTAAAACCAATATTTCAAACTTTTATATATTCAATTTAATGAAAATAAATTCTCCATTTTAATCAGGACATAAAAATTTATTTTGGATCAATTTTTCGTACTTTTCTGATAACTTTCATGTTTTGATGAATACTGAAAAATAATAAATTTTAATTGAAAATAACTTTTTTAATAGAAATAATTTATAGTGTAGAATTATTTAAATTAAATGTTTGAAATTATAATTAGATTAAATTTTTATCATTTAATAGAATGTAAGTCATTATAGGTAATTTCATGTTTAAATTTGACATAAACACATGTCAATATTTCGATAGTTTTTACTTTTTAAAAATCCCATTTTTCTATTTTGACAGTGGGAATTAATTTTAAATTAATTAATTCCACTTATATTTTTTGAATTTGGTATAATAGAATTCATTTTTTAATTTATAATATCGAAATTATCATTGGGTAAATTTTTGGTATTTTTCTAAATACTTTAAATTTTTGATGAATGGTGATAAAACACAGCATTATTAGTTAAAATTGAATTTTTATTTACAAAATTAGTTATTTTATTTTAATTTCTTTTAGTTCAAAATAGATACCTTATACCTATATATGTTCACCATAATTCATTGTAGTGAATTAATAATACGTTTAGATATATAAAAGTTTATCGAACTTTTTACCATCTTTTACCCACCACCTAGAGCATTTGCAAATTTGTACAAAACACAATTTTATCACTTCTATAAGTTGAATTTCAAAAATATGAGAGAAATGGTTGATACCAGTATGTAAAATTTTGTCCAATAAAATGAAAATAGTTTTTGTTGAATAATATCTTTTTACTTTTATTTACCACGATTAAAAGTAAATCAGTTAATTAAGGGTAAAATGATATTATTATTACCCTAACACATGTCATAATTCTATTTGATAAGTTTAATTCAAAGAAAAACTACCTTAATAATGAAATATGATAATTTATATCCACGAGGATATGATTAGGACATTTATTATTATGTAATTCATAGAAGAGTTAGATGTGTTAAAATCAATGTTTAATAAATAATCAATTTTTAATATAAGGTTATACAGAATATAAATTCGACTATAACTATTAATTAGAAATCTAAAAAGATTTATTACATAATGGTAATTTATTTACAATTTTTAGACATTATATAATATAATTTATTTATGACACAATGATAATGCAATAATTACTTTACTAATGAAATATTATAATAATTGATATTATAAATACCCAAATAAATGTAATTTGACACTATTTATGTATTTCACTTGTTTTAAAGGTTAATATTACATGTTAGGGGTGATTAAATAATTTGTTTTGAAGTAATAATTATATTATGAATTTATCAAAATCAAAAAACCGAATATTGTTAAAAATGAAATAGAATAGTTTTTAAAACAAATATTATATTATAAATTGGAATTTTTTTCCTATAAATATAAGGTTGAGCAAAGGGATAAAATAATATTATATATGTCATTAATTAACCACTTTTGGAATGAATTCATGTTTATAGTATGTTTATTAAATATATCATATAAAAATATAAGGAGAAATGGTAAATGTCAAACTATTTAACTATGAGTTAAATCTAAATGATAATGTTAATATAGTGACCCAAACCTGAATAAAACGTATTGGTTGAGTGATTTTCGACCCAACCACACCTTAGTATTTAAATAATTTATTTTTTATCCATTAGAAACTGAACCTGATTTTATTATAAAATAATATTCAAATCTTTTCCAAAGGTGCCCCTCACCCCTCTTATAAAAGGGAAATTACCCATCACTCAAATTCAGACCATCAAAGCCATTTGGATCAGCCTAACCATACCAAATATCCTCCCAACTATTCTCCAATCATCCTAGAATCCTTACTTCAGTCAGGAATCCCACCAATGGAGCCCTTTTGATCAATTGAAAAAGAAGAACCAGAATAAGAGATAAATATTTCATCACCTCTTTCATGTTCTTTTCTTCTTCCACATTATCTTTATTTGTTTCTTCCACTATAAAATAATAAAACCAGTATATTATATATATTTTGATGTTATTATGAAAATAGTACACCTCTATCCACTATTCTATCCATCTAGTAAATGACAATGTCATCAAACGTCTTTATGTATGGATTACCGTCTCCACATCGTAGTGTAGTTTGTTATTCAAACAATTCATCATTTTTATGGGAATAATAATTAGTATAAATTATTTAATTAATAATTCCAACATGATAATTATTCTGTATATGATATAACATCCATTTATATATGATTTTAATATCAACAAAATGATATTGTCACTCATGCTTACATACGGATTACTGTCTGCAGAAATGTGATGAGATTCATTCCCAATTGTATCCATTCAAGACTAAAATTCATTTGATGGTTAAAATTTATGTTTTTAATTAGTTAATATCGTTCTGAATATGAATTAGACACATCCTATCCATAATAAACATTATATATGTAACAAAGCATATAATGGATAACGAATCTGTTAAAACTCGAAACGATGATACTTATGAAATATCATTAACAATGAAATATTAAAAGATCATATATGATATCATATTAATGTATATGGTTCTTTTATAATATAATTACAATGATTTCACCATTTTATATTATGTTAACCTACCCTCTACCAAGTAAAATTACAAGGTAAGGGGTTTTTTATCTCACTTTTAATTCCGTGAGATTTCCATTGTTCACCACTTATTCATTGAAAGTGGTGTATTGTATACTGACAGTGGATATATATTACCATGATTCTCTTTATATTCATGATATTATATGAATTATATGGATGTTATTAACTTTTGGTCATATGAATTAATTTATTACAAAATGGTATGGGGTTTTCATTTCACTTTTATTCCCATGAAATTCATGCTATATTTGACACTATTACCTTTTGTGTGATGTATGTACTTCCCATGATTGAATGGTTGGCATTATAATCATTAATTTATTTGTATTTAAATCATAATTGGATGATCCTTCTTTCATGGGGTGTTTGTTTCTTATGTTACCAAATTAGTAAGGGAATTTCAAATTTCAATTCCCACTCATTCGGTTTTATGCAAACATCATTGAATACTTTACTCCAACATTATGTGTGAAATGACTATTTATTTACATATGTATTAACTTCCATTCCCCATTGTGTGGATATTATTTTGATTCAAATAATCACTCTATTGATAAATTCTCAAGTCATCGGTATAAACATGATAAGATAACTTTTAAGTCTATTTGTATTCATTGAGTTAAACATCCATTTCATTGGTGTTTTTTTTACAAGAACATCTGTGAATATCCATTGATTGATTTACCATTATTATCCAATCATATTTATTTTATTTATATTTTTCACACATAATTATGTCATTTGTTTATCTATAACCTAAGTATACAGTATATACAAATGAATTCTTCTTAACTTACATTCCCTTGGGACTTTTTTTTTGTTATTCCAATTCACTTTTATTTGGGGTATATACTGTACTTTGACATAGTATTTCATGAATTCCATTATTCTCATGATATTATAATGTTTTTATTACCCAAATTATTTTTATTCTAGATTCTCTCATTTTGTTAGTAACTCCATGTAAAATATTATTTTAAATGTTTTAAAATTTTAATCATCTAAATGTTTCTCATTAATATCCATGTTTAAAAAATTATTTTCTGGTTTTATTTATATGGAAATTAAATTTTTAAAATTTAAATTACTTTTAAAATTTTCAAAGTGGTATAGGAAACTTTGATTCAAAAATATATTTTAAACAACTTCTTGATAAATATTGAGAATTTTAAATATTTTCATGAAAAATGGATATTTATTTCAAAGATTTTTACAGGTCATTTTCAATTATGTCAACATCCTTTACGCGATATTAATCTTAATCGAGGATAGATTATTATGATACAAATATTTCATACTATGTTGGAGTTTTTTTGATATGTTTTACTATGGATGTGTTATTCTTATACCATTCAAGGTTCATGGATAATGTATTGACATTTCGAGTGCTAGTTTTAATGTTAATCATTATAATATTTTTCAAGCTTTTCAAATGTGGAATGCATTGGACTTAGTAAGTGATGGGTGGAGCCCGATATATCTTCTCGATGCATCGGTAGTTCTCATGAGACAAACTAGTGTCTTGGCAGATGTCCATGACAAAATATTATTTTTAATCTTGGAACAAGGCCTTGACTATGTGGTTATGATGTCTGGAAATTTTCATTCCATCATTATGAAAGTATCTATTGATATTTCATGTGATTATTCGATAGTAGAATATACATGGGAATATGTAAATTGAATTGTTTAAATTTATCTTATCCACATTATATTAAAGTTTATGTTTAAAAGGATTTTTTTTAGACTTATAGATTCCATTAAATGTTAATGATTATTTACGAAATATTCCGCTCTATTGTTATCCTTACTGATCATCGAATCTCACCCCTTTCTATGTTTTATTTTTCCCAAGAAGTGAAGAAGTATTTTATGGTTGAACTACAGGGATAGGCTAATGATATAAGTGGGTTTATAAAGAGGAGAAAATTTTGTTGGTGAACTTATTTCATGATGTAATGTAAAAATTATGAGTGTCTCTAGTACTTCCAAGACTACTAAACTGATCGGTCCTTCAGGACAAGATTCCTTTTATCATTCTAATGTTATGTAAAAATGAACAGACTCTGGGTAACTAGGGTCGGAGCATTACATTTATTTTTACCCATGATTTAATATAAAAAATGTAATATGATTATTCTAGTATTTTTTCAAAACAATGTAATTGTTGACTTTTTTGTGGCATTAAAGAAATGTTACATTTCATCTTATATGGAATCATCAAAATTTCCAACCATTACAAGAACTGTGTACATTTTATCTTATTTAACATGTTTATAATGATATATTCATGGAAAATTATTTTGATAATATCTTTTAATTTATTGTATATTACTGATGTCATTTAAAAAAGAAAATTATATTTAAATCAATAAATGATCCAGGTGATATTTTAAATCCAATTTTCTTCTAAGATCACATCCTTTGATATTGCATTATCTTTACTGGTTATTTGATAAAATGATAACATACTTATTTAATATCTAGAATTTTTTATGATTATGTTAAAATTATATATGTAAAACATATTAATTTTAAATATGTTATGACATGGTGAATTCATGAAATGTTTATGAAACCAATTTCATTTCCATGTGTTATGGAATGATGATGTTTTCGTAGACACATTTTTTCATGAGTTATGAAATGATGATTTTTCATGATCTTGTTTACACAATCGTTTGATTTTCAATATGTGATTCATAGTACCTAAATTATATAGTGCTCTAATTTATTGGGTAAATATGGATATCATATAAGATAATTAAAACTGGCATATGGAGTTAACATAGTTATATAAAGGAATATACCACCAAAATAGTCTGGGGAGTGAACCTTTATTATATTGATTATTTTATGAGTGAACCTAATCAACAATGATATTATTGGTAGTTATCCTTGACTCTAATAGAAAACATTTTATATTATTATATAAATTCCAAATATCATTTATACAATGTTAAGACCTCATAGATTATGTTCAGTTATTATCTTTTGATTCACGTCTTAGATTCAACCATAATTTATGTCATGATTAATGGTTATAATCTTTGATATAACGGGAATGGTTTTTTTAATGTTATTTTCATGTTCTTGTTTCCTTATTCAAATATTATGTTTTTTAACCATTGATAACTACCTTGTTTATCCATAATGTTTCTTTTAGATCAATCATTCTTTTTTTCATTCCCCTTGTTATTAATAAAGTTATTTTGTTTTATATTTCTAAGAAGGTTGATTGTTATGAAGAACCTACTATGAGATGATACACAAATCTTGTAAACAAGTTTACTATGCTTCTATGTTATCAACAATACAATACCTACACAATTATTGCATGGATCATAATGATATATAAGGAATTTTTATTTAATAATATTGATTATTTTTTCAATAAATATGTGGGGAGATATTGTCGGTATCCATGAAATTATTAGTTTATAGTTGTAAACTAGGATAATAAAACTATTGAGTGAATCCCTATGATAATCTGATGTAAATGTGGAAATATTGATTAATGGTAAGTAAAGGAGTGTGGTGTTTCAATAATGAAATCTCTGTCTAGATACCCAAGAAATGAGGTGGTTTTGGTATACATGAATTTATTTGTAATAACTAAGAATATATTTAGTTGAGTATAACCCAACCATCATTCAGTGCATGGTGACCGTGAAATTACTTCCCACCTATTTCAAAACTCCATTGGGATATTATTGGATAATTGAAATTCTATTTATGATATATCATGAAGAATTTGATTAAATTATGACCATGGATGACATAGGTTATACCACAGGTGTCGTTAAATTAAAATAATGTTTCAAGATTACGATATCCAGAAAATTTATTTTAGAGATGATGTGTTTTCTAAATATGATTATTATTTCTCATATATTTAATTTTGGTTTTAGTTAAGGAAAAAAATAAGAAATAATGAGGTTAAAAAGATATTGGATGGGAATAAAAATTATTTTCTCTATGAGAAACCAAATACAATAGTAAATGGAAAGTATAATCATATTGTATTCTCAGACAACATTCTCATGAAAATAATCTGGATATGATTGAAAATTATCAAAGGATCGTAATAATTTAGGTTATAAAAACCTAATTAATGATACAATATATTAGTTTTATATTATTTTTCATTATTTAAATTTTTATATTGGTTATATAAAATTTTAAGTAATTTTTAACTAAAAAATAAAATAGTTTTTAATAAAATCATTTCATATAAAATTTTACATAAAAAATTAATTTATAAATTTTACAATTTGAATTTGAATATATTGATATTGTTTTTGAAAAAATCCTATAAAATATACTCTGCATGGAATTTTAGGATTTTTTGGGAAATATTTATTTTTAATTGAATAGAAGATAATATGGAAATTTATGAAAAATTAATTCTTTTTAAATAAATAAATAATTAAAATTTTCAAAATGTATTGAATGTGCTTTAAAGTAACCTATGTATTATTTAGTTATATTTTATCCATATAAATAATTTTTAATCAATATTATAATGAATTTTAATAAATTATTGTTTTTATGTGTAAACAAGGGGTTTTCTAAAAACTCATTGAAAATGAATAATATTTATCTCATTTCATTAATTAAAAATAATCCCTAATGGAGAATTTTAAAAATTAAATATATTGACTAAATATAAATAAATCTAAATTTTTGATCATAGAATAATTATTTTATGTCTTATAAATTATATAGAATAATCTTTTTTAAATAATTATTTTTTTAAAAACCCCTATATAAACATATCTAAAAATTTTATATGAACATAAATTATGCTAATTGTATTAATGTAATTTTTAAAAATGGATTAAATGTTTGTAATGAAAATAATTTATAATTTCTGATATGTGAAACATAATTTTTATCCTAATTACTATTGAAAATATAAAATATTAATCACGATGATTAATATAAAAAAACCTTCACTGACAGGTAAAAATATAATCTCATGAGAAAGAATGACCCAAAAAATTTCCAAATACCAATTTATTGAACAAAAATTATCCTTATAACTTATATTTTTATTAATGAATCGTTATTTTTGTATAGTGTCATAAATAAACATGTAGGGAATTAAATAATTAAAAAAAATTACATGTTTGTCACTCACCTGACTTTTTAAAGTCTACTACCTCACCTACCAAATTCAAACACCCAGAACACATAAAATAGACCAATGCCTATCCAATTCACTTAATGAAATAAAATATATCATAATATTTTCTTTATTTTTGGCATTAATCAATACATCAATGGCCTTTGGTGAAATCCAAAAGGAGTTACATTATGTAGAGGTAATGATATCCCACTAGTGTGTTTATTTAGTTTCTTCCTCTACGCCCATCAATTCATCGTAAACCAATAATATATAATTACCTAATTATCATACATATAAATATATGTTATTAGGTTGATTTCATAATATAAATCATTTCCCACTTCCATCAAATGGGTTATGAAATCAATATTCATATCTACTACGGAATTCTACCACATGAACAAATGTCGTCCTTTTTTCCATTACACACTCGTACGGTTGGGTAAAATAGTGGATATAAATTATTTATATAATAATTATAATAAAATTATAAAT
Organism: Viscum album; assembly: GCA_963277665.1. Taxonomy (NCBI): domain Eukaryota; kingdom Viridiplantae; phylum Streptophyta; class Magnoliopsida; order Santalales; family Viscaceae; genus Viscum; species Viscum album. The sequence continues at coordinate 1,890,822,381 of OY728152.1, forward strand.
ATTTTTTCATTATATCAGATACAAATTTTTTCAATCAATTCCTTAGGGGATACAATAACGTCTTTCGTGTGTATGGCACACTACCACTTCGTGATACGATATGATTAGTTTTTTCTAACACAATATATTGAAGTAAATAAGGGTATAATTATTGAATATATGTGATATAAATTACCTAAAAATTATATTAATTAAATTTTTATCATTTTTATATGTAATATATAATTTTCTTCCTTACAATTTCACTCACTAAGAAATTATAATGTTTCTTGTGAACTTGTGGACTACCAGCTTCATGAAATAATGTGACTCCCTTTTAATTATGATACCCACAACAGATATATATAAGAAAATTTAGTGAAATAATATTGTATATATTATATTATTATCATTATTTAAATATAAAATATTACTTTTATCCATTTCATGATGATCCTTGAAAAATTGAATCATTACTCATGTGTACAAACAACCTACCATCCAAATGATTTAAACATCCCCCCTTTCTCAAAACCATGTTTTAGTAGTATTCAAACAAGTATAATTGAATATTAAATATGAATAATATTTCATTATAATTTTTCTTTACATGTTTATATGTTGAACACTTTGACCATAGTTGAACTACCAAAGCCATTTTGACACATATGCCAAATATCATTGAAACATTAAAATTTAACATAATTGATTAAGTATTTGAATTACACATATTAATAATTGAAATAAAATAAATAATAATGATTAAAATATTTATATTAAATTTCTATAATTAATAGAAGTTTACTTTTATGAAATATAAAGATGCATGTCACCAGTCAGACTGAAGGTAAGGGACTTCCAAACAATTTCAATTTATTGAGGAATATTTTTATCTTATGAACCTACATATTTTAGTGAATTATATACAAACACATTTTGAAATTTATAACATGAAATCATATATTTTCATGGTATTTTATATTTTTAAAATGTAATTATTTCATGGGGAATATGTTTCGAACATAGTGATGTCTTACAAGACTTTTCTGGAAAATTAATTCCATTAATGTTTTTCCTAAAACTCCCTTCATATTCATTGTGCATGATATTTTTTTAAAATTATAACTTATTTTGGAACAAAGAATATATAATGTAAATTTATATTAATTTTTACCACATTTTTATAGGTTTTCCAAGTGAATATTTTTAAAATTTTAATATCTATGGATTTGATTTTTTTTAAACAATGTCTCATTCTTAACATATATAAGAACAATGATTTTCTGCTATTATTTCCATTATTTTATTTCAATATTATTTAAAATATTTCATGTCTTTAGTCAATTATAAGTAATATTAATTTAATTTTGTTATTTTTTCCTCAAAATGAGTTTTCAAAAGAATATTGAATTTTTATATGGGAAATAGTTGTTTAATATAAATTTGAATTTTGATATCAATTAGTTGTTTTTTAAACTTTTATCATTTTTAAAAATAAATTGTGATAGAAATGTGTGTGAATAAAATTTCTCTAGGCATGATATTTTATAAAGAATTTATCTTGAGAAATTGTTTTTCCCAAAGAGCCCTGAATAATTATATGATAGCTTATATGATTGGGTGACAATGATAACATCAGGTGAGCCTATCACATCTTATACAATTTGTCTGAAAAGATAGCGCATACTGAGCCCAGTATACCTTTAATAATAAGTGATTCTTGATAGCTGTCCAATTAATTATGAAATGTACCAAGTATTAAATGGAAATAAGGTGTGACTTAACAACACATTTCCTCTAGGTATTTAGATGGGCTCTAGTCAATTCTGGCATGGGTGTAAATCGAGTAATGTTTGTGATGCTCTAAGTTACCCAGATGAGTTTTTAATTTCATTATATTTTATTTAAAGGATTTATTTGATAAAAAATGTTTTTGTTTAATTCAAACTTATTCTATTTATTTCATTCAAACAAAAATAGATTAAATGGTAAATATTGAATGGGTCTTCATGTTTTAACTACGCTAATTTTTTTTATTTCTTCTTATATTAATTACAAAGATTTTTTTATCATCCAACATTTTTAAATTTTTTTTAATTGAATGCCACTGGATATGATAATTTCATGTTTAATGTGTTGAGTATTTTTCAATAATGAAATGATAAATAGTTTTAAATGGTTTTATATGGTGGGAAAATAGATACTGTCCAAACTATCCACTTAGTATTGTTTGGATTTTTCATTTATATGTTATGAATAAATTCTCTAAAACTATAATCCAAAAAGATCCTAGATGTTAAAGAAATTAATTTATCATATAAAACTAATTATTCTATATTTTTTTAGTTTTTTCCTGTATAGTTGGAATATATGTTACGATTATATTGTTGGATTTTGTGGCCTAGAACCAACTACTTTGTACTTTCTTCATTAATAAATTCCTTATCACATCTTGATTGTTCTTCTGCGTGACAATGCATGTGATAATGCTTTAAGGATAGCTGTTGCATTAATGGGTCATAGCGTATCCCTACTGTGATAAGAACCCGGAAGTGTCATAACACTATTATTGAATATATGATCTATATTCGGATTATATTATTTGAGGGACACAAATAATACAGTTCATTTGGGGTGAAGACTCATAAAACTTTGAGGCACCTTCTCATGGTGTGCACCCTTGGTAATATCCAAGAGGATATAATGAGAACGAGACACGCCAGTAAGAAATCCACATTTCATAGTGTCATTGGATGTTCCTATCTGCGGACGTGTGTATTGGTCCTTAGACTTTAAGATTATTATTACTGGGTATTATAACTCGCGCACTTAGATGTATTGACGAAAACTGTGACGACACACTGTTTGTAGTGAGGTAGGATACATTGGGTGCGTCACGAGTAATACTTCATTAATAGAAAATGAAAGAAAAGATTTGTCATTTCTATTCCATAACGGAAGTAGATATCTCAGGCCCTTTGATGGAATTGATATAGGCTAAATAAATCCATGGCCATGGTAAGGTATGGGTGAGTTCAATTCCAGGAAGTCAAAGAATGAATAATCAAGAACATGGGTTGATGGAACAATCATGAAACTCGCTTCATTGGAGATATCGAGGAAAAGGGATTATATTACACGGTAAGAGTTCGTAGGAGGTGATACGTATTTTCGGCATTAAATAATTTCTCTATGGGTGCCTTGGCATGTTAATAGATGCTAACCTTGATATTTAGGCAGGCTCCGCCTAATGCCATTAAAATAGAGGCCTAGAGGGTCACACACTAAGTGTGTCCATTTATCTCAGTTAGATATTAATTTAACAAGTTAAATAAATACTATTCTCGACTGTGGTTTAATAATTATTTATGGATGCTTGATCGCATTTATTTTGACACTAGTTATTCGAGAGAATATATTGTGGGAGAAATAATATATATATTTATTAGCGAGTAATTCAGTTACATTTATATAAGAAATAAATAGCAATTACTCATGGACTAATAAATATGGTGGAGGAAATATATAATATGGAAAAATAAAAGTACACTCTGTGTATATTTATATACACGCCGTGTAGTTTGTTTTTTCGAGATTCGTGAGGAAAACATTTTTTATTTAATTAACTGATATTAAATGCAATATGTTGGGTGTATGTCAAGTAATAATAATGATCAACTGTCATTATTATGAAATTGGGTATTACTAAAAATTAAATGAAATGATTAACTGATTACGGGTAATTAATTCATTTTATTATTCTAAGTATTATAATCCCAAATTACATTATTCTCATTGAGGAGAGCCATTTGTTGTGCACAATGGATCTGGAAATAATCTCAAGCCAAAATAGAATTCCCTTTCCACCAAGAATGCTTTCAAGTTACGAAATCAAGATCCTCCACCGGATCAAGGCGGTTGAAGGTGGGCATCGCATGTGAAGGCTCTTCCGTGGTAGCACACAGAGATCCCTTCGGCGACATCCAGAGATACGTGGAGCACGTGTGGATCACCGCTAGAGGAATCCTTTACTTGGATTCTACAACGAAACGACATATCATTGGATCGTGACCGGATACTCCAACTAAGAAATAATTCCATCGAGGTAATTCTTTTGAATTAATCAAATTAATTTTAATCGACATATGATGATCCTATCTCAAGGGTTCTGGGACTCTTCTTTTCTTTTTCATTCTTCGTTCTATTCCGAAGATTCAGCGATTTATATCATGACGGATCTCAGATTGAACATTATTTAACGTTAAAATTAATGTTGGGCTAACCCACCAATGCGCTTCTCCTGTGCCCGAAACCTACAAGTGGTATCATAGGGGTCATATCGTTGATTATAATTATTTAGTTTTTCGTTGGTAATGTATGAATTTAATAATTTAGTTATTTCAATTCAAGTTTAATCATTCTAGAAATCTGAATATAGATATCTGTTCCTCCTCCCTCGTTTCTTGTCCACCTCACAAAAATGAATTTTACTTTTAATTTTGATTAAAACAAAATAGAGGAACCCATCCGTAGGAGCCAGACGTTTCTGGCCATATAACACCAGAATACACGACGTGTATTTGGAAGTACATGTCATGTAGTCTCGGTTCAATGCATTGACTGATCCGCCAAATCAGTCCGTTTATTGGATTCTTTCTATGAATTTAATACACCGTGTGTTGACCAGAAATAGGTGGCACACGGTTTCCAGAATACACACCGTGTGGTCCAATGAACAAGACATGTAGTCCCTTTGGGTTAGGGTTGGGTCGTGTACTCCGTACGTGGCCGGACCGGCTAGAAACTGTGTAATGCGGAAACTACATGGCGTGTGTCCCACTGTACACGCCGTGTACTCTAAAAATTTCCGAAGTACATTAACTCGCCCTATTCTCGGGAGTGTACTTCGGATGGATGGTGAAGAAAAGTACACACCGTGTAGTCGGAATTACATGTCATGTACTCACCCAAATTACACATATTTATTAAAATTTATTATTATATTATACAAACCCTTGAGACGTGTACTATGGTACAGGCGTAAAGTTGAGGCACCACAGGTGATATCTATTATATATATGTATGTCTAATTTAACATCTGTGTAATAAATGGGAATTCACCGGGTTTCCTCCAAGGTACAAGTTACTTACAAGGATAACTTTAAATGAATTTATTTGTTTAAAATTATGAAGGATGAGAATCTCAAGGAAATTCAGAAAAAGGGTTTAAGATAAAAGGATTGATTAATTAAAGATAATTAATTGATTTTTGCGTGATTTATCTTAAACCAGAACAATTAAATAATTGAATGATAGTTTTATTTATTCGTAAATATTGTTGCATGTATGGATGATCATGATCTAGACCGAGACCTTTGTATGTGAATGATTTCTTATAATTAATTTATTTAAATTAAATTTGTTGGTCGGAGAGCCATCTCCTCATTAATATATAGGGCCTATGCACCGAAGGATTATTTTATGTAAAAACCCCTTTTACCCCTCACCTGTGTGTGATATAAATGCATATGCAATGGATGGAGCTCCCAAGCTATTGGAGGCGACTCAAGTTAAGATCAAAGGTTAAACCAATCCAAGGAGATACAAAGGTGGACAGGTGGAAAGTTGTAAACACGAACCTGAAAGGTTCAAGGTGTTTCTCCCCTAGGTCTTGGTTTTTTTATCAACCACTAGATAAACTAACCAATAGAAATGCTCATGATCATACCATTTATTTTATTTCTATCAGTTTCATGGTTTATTTATTGTGGGCAAGTTGTCACGATCACACATTTAATGAATTAAACGAGCATGCAATGTGGAACTAAAATAAAATCAGCTTATATGTAAATTATATCTTAGACATTGTTAATTACTTAAGTATAACCCACTTAATATTAAAAATCATGTAATCAAAGATAATAAAATCTAAATTTATGTATAAGGATAAAATACCTCAATTTAAATATTAAGTCGGCATAGACTTCCATAATCTTGGTTAGAATTGAACCAAAGTTCAAAGTGCTTGACCAACCCTTGTTGGGGTAATTTCAATTATTGGGGAATTCTAATTCAAGGTTTTGGGTTGACTTGAATTGGTTCGCATTAAGGGTTCATTACCATAGTAGGAATTGGTGTGACCAAGAAGAAAAGGTTGAGGAAATCCAAAAAGGATATCAGGATTGTGGGGTCCACTCAGCGGACGAACGAGCTACGAGTTAATGCAGTTGGCATTTGGAATAAATACCTAAAACCCTTCAAGTTTCTTGACCAACCCTAGTTGGGGTAATGTGAAGTTCAATATGGATCCTTTCCACTAGAATATTAACCCAACAGAATATTCCAAAGTTAATGGTGAGGGATATTGGATTTCGATAAAATATTGGGAGACTAATAAGTATTAATTTATTTATTTCTCTAAATTTTTGTAATAAAGTACTAAACCTTTTTTGATCATAATTTGTAGAAATGGCAATAAAATGACTTAAAACTTATCATGGTGCACCATAATCGAAAAATAAAACCTTCTCACCGACACCAATTTCCAAGAGTGGCAGAGGTGTTTACGTGTCGTATTTCGCCACGAAAGGAAATTGTATGTGCTGGGAGAGCCTATTCCTATTGCGCTTGGGAAAGAGGCTAGTGATGAGGAATTATCTCTCTACATGAAACACATGGATGATGCCACAGATGTCCAGTGTTTCATGCTATCAGCCATGTCTAATGAGCTCTTGAAGAAACATGAAAACATGGATGCGTATAGAATGATGTCTCCCCTTAATGATCTCTACCAAGAGAAGGCGAGACAAGCGAGGTATGAGATCTCCAATTCTTTTTTTACCATTAAGCATGGAGAGTATATATCAGCTGGTCCTCATGTAGTCATGCTTATTGGCTACATTAAACTTCTGGGCATCTTAGGGATTAAATTCCCCGATGAGTTGTGTACAGATCTCATCCTATCATCACTTCCCAAGACCTTCTTTAGCTTCATTGTCAACTATAATATGAGCGGCAATGAGAAGAGTATATTAGAGCTTCTGACCTTGATTCTCCAAGTTGATAAAGACATGGGGCGTGACAAACCCATGGTCCTTATTGTGAACAAGAAAATGAAGGAAAAGGAAAAGGGAAAAAGACTTATAAATGGTCTGAAGCCCCCGAGCACCATCCCTCCACGAAGGGGAAGATCCAGATGTAGGGCAAGGAATGGGAGGTGGTGTGTTTTTCATACAGAAAGCAGGGCCACTGGAAGAGGAACTGCACCCAGAAGCATGGGGACGCTAAAGGTGTGTTCTTTATTGAGTGCAATCATCTATTTCTACAAATTGGGTATTAGATACAGCTTGTGGGGCTCACATCTGTATTCAAATCCAGGAACCAAGTAGATTTAGAAATATCGCTAGAGGAGAGTTTGATCTTCGAGTTGCCAATGAATCATGGCTAGCTGCATTGGCTATTGGAAACTATCACCTCTCATTTCCAACTGGCATGATTTTGGTTTTACAAAACTGTTATTTTGTGCCTACTATTACTAGAAACATAATTTCTGTATCTTGTTTGGATATGGATTGATTTATTTTCATGTTTGGAAATACGGGTTGTCTCTTTTATAAGAACAACATATGTTATGGTATGGAACATTTGAATAAAGGTTTGTATGTATTAAATTACGAAAACCAAGTGTTGGAAATCCATAAAGAAACAAACTCACATGACTCATGCATCACCCAGTTATGGAATCACCGCCCTGGTCTTGTGAACGAGAAGTGATTGACAAAGCTCTTACAAGATGGCTACTTAGACACTACTGAGCTAAAACCACTTTATAGATGTCACGCTTGTTTACATGGAAAAATGACCAAGCCGCCTTTTGGTGGACAAGGTGAAAGGGCCACATAACTTCTAGGATTGGTACACATGGAAGTATGTGGACCATTTCTAGTAAAAGCTATAGGTGGATATTCTTACTTCATTAATTTTACTGATGATTTGAGTAGATATGGTTATTCCTACATAACGAGGTATATGTCATAAGCCTTAGAGAAATTTATGGAATTCAATAATGAAGTAGAGAATCGGCTTGGTAAGAAGATAAAGAAGCTTCGATCGGATTGAGGTGGAGTATATCTGAACCAAGAGTTCTTCGAACATCTACGAGAGTCTGGTATTCTACCTCAGCTCACTCCTCCTTATACACCACAGTGGAATGGTGTTAATGAAAGGAGGAACTGCACCTTGTTGGACATGGTGAGGTCAATGATGAGTCATGTGGATCATCCATTATCCTTTTTGGGATATGCATTAAAAACTATAGTATAAACATTAAAATGAGTACCAACTAAGGCGGCAAATATAATTCCATCCGAGTTATGGAATGGAAGGAAACCCACTTTGTCAACACATGTGTATGGGGATGCGAGGCGTTTGTTAAGGCCTTCTCAAGCAACAAAATAGCACCCTAGGGAACGATGTGTATATTTATAGGATATCCCAAGGACACGAAAGGATATTACCTATATAACCTTCAAGACAAGAAAGTGATTTTCACCAGACAAGATGCCATTCTTAAGAGGGAGTACATCCTGAAGATTGATAATGGGAGCATGATTGACTTTGACGAAGTTGATGCTCAAGATACACAAGAATTGGTATAGAAACAAGTTCCACAGGTCCCTATGGAAGAGGTTCCAGAAACACAAGATCTACGTAGGAGCTCAATAGAGGTAAGGGAACCAGAGAGATTTGGTTTCCTAGTCACCGAGGATGGTGAATCATTATTGTTGGACAATAATGAACCTCTCTCCTCTAAGGAATCGAAGAAATCTTAGAAGCTTCAAGATGGCTAGAAGTTATGAATTATGAGATGGATTCCATGTATCAGAACCAAGTTTGGGTTCTTGTCGATGATCCAGTTGATGTAAAGCCTGTTAGATGAAAATGGATATTCAAAAGAAATCTGGACATGGAAGGTCATGTTAGCACCTATAAAGCAAGGATAGTGGATAAAGGATTCAGACACCTTCAAAGAATTGACTATGATGAAACCTTCTCCCCAGTTTCCATGTTTAAATCCATAAGAATCTTACATTCCATAGAATCTTACCATGACTACGAGATTTGGCAGATGGATGTCAAAACAACATTCCAAAACAGGAACCTTCAAGGAGATGTCTATATGACACAACCAGAAGGGTTTGTGACACTAGTTGAAGCCAAACGGGTTTTCAAGTTGCAGAAATCCATTTATGGATTGAAGCAAGCATCGAGGTCATGGAACATTCGATTTGATGAATCCATAAAGGAATTTGGTTTCATTAAGAATGAATGTGATCCATGTGTTTATAAGCGGTTTAATGGGAATGCATTCGTCATCCTAGTGGTATATGTTAATGACATGTTTCTTATCGGAAACGACATACCAGCCTTATAGTGAGTTAAGGACTGGCTGAACAAGTGTTTCACCATGAAGGACGTAGGTGAAGAAGCCTACATTCTACGGATCAAGATCATTCATGATAAATCCAAGAGGCTGCTTGGACTAAGTCAGGGTACATACATTGACCAGATACTAAAGAGATTTAGTATGGAAAAATCCAAGAGGGGACTGGATCCAGTGTAACATGCCTTACATCATTCTATGAAATTGTGTCCCTTGACACAATAGAAAAAATATAGGATGAGCAAGATCCCATACGCTTTAGCTATAGGATCAATCATGTATTCCATGTTATGTACCAGGATTGATGTTTCCTATGCACTGAGCATGGTAGGAAGATATCAAGCAGATCCAGGAGAACAACAGTGGACTGCTTTTAAGACTATCCTTAAGTATCCGAGAAGAACTAAGGATGTGTACATGGTGTATGAAGGATATGAGGATCTTGTCATCAGAGGGTATGTTGATGCTAGTTTTCAAACAGATCAGAATGATCTGAAGTCGCAATCTGAATATGTTTTCTATCTCAATGGAGGAGCTATGAGCTGGAAGAGTTCAAAGCAGCCAGTTGTCACCGATTCTACAATAGAGTCTGAGTATATAGCAGCTTCTGATGTAGTCAAGGAATCCATCTAGATTTGGAACATTGTCAAGATCATGATGTGGTTCCTAGAAACAAAGATCCCATTACATTGTATTATGATAAAAATGTAGTGGTGGCTCTTGAAAAAGAACCAATGTCACATCAACAGACAAAGAACATACTCTGGAAGTATCACCTCTTGAGGGATTTCTATCAAAGGGGTGAAGTTGTAGTGAGAAGAGTGTCAATGGAAGAGAACATGGTAGAACCCATGACTAAAGGCCCATCTCAGCAGAAGACTGAATATCATGTGAGAGATAGCGGGTTAAAGGTTGTTAGCAGTTGGATCTAGTCCAAGTGGGGGTCTGTTGGAGTTGGTGGCCTAGAACCAACTACATTGTACTTTATTCATTAATAAATTCGTTATCACATCTTGATTGTTCTTCTGCGTGAAAATTCATTTGATAATTACCTAAGGACAGCTGTTTCATTAATGGGTCACAGAAGATCCCTGCTATGATGAGAACCCGGAAGTGTCATAACAATATTCTTGAATATATGTTCTATGGCTGGATGATATTATTTGAGGGACACAAATAATACAAGTCATTCAGTGTGAGGACTCTTAAAACTTTTAGGCACCTTCTGATGGTGTGCACCCTTGTTAATATCCAAGAGGATATTATGAGAATGAGACCCGCTAGTAGGAATTCCACATTTCATAGTGTCATTGGATGTTCCTATCTGTGGACGTGTGTATTGGACCTTAGACTTTAAGATTATTATTAATGGGTATTACAACGCACTCACATATATGTATTGATGAAAGCAGTGACGACACAATGTTCGCAGCGAGGTAGGATACGTTGGGTGCTCACGAGTAATAATGCATTAATAGATAATGCGAGAAAGGATTTTTCCCTTCTATTCCATAACAGAGGTAGATATCTCAGGCCCTTTGATGGAATTGATATAGCATAAATAAATCCATGGCCATGGTGAGGTTTGTTAGAGTTCAATTCTGGGAAGTCAAATAATGAATAATCGAGCACATGGGTTGATGGCACTAGCATGCAACCCCCTTGATTGGAGATATCGAGACAAAGGGATTATATTACACGGTAAGCGTTCGTAGGAGGTGACACACCATTGTGGTGTAATCTTCTTTTTCTATGGGTGACTTGGCGTGTTGCTAGACGCTAACCTTGGACTTTAGGTAGGCTCCGCCTAATGACACTGAGAAGGAGGCCTAGATAGACACACACTAAGTGTGTCCATGTATCTTAGTTAAATATTATTTTAACAAGTCAAATAAATACTATTCTCGACTGTGGTTTAATAATTATTTAAGGATGCCTGATTGCATTTATTTCGACACTAGTTATTCGAGAGAATATTTTCTAGGTGAAATAATATATATATTTATTAGTGAGTAATGTAGTTAAATTTATTTTTGAAATAAATATCCATTACTCAAGGTCTAATAAATATGGTTGAGGAAATAAATAAAATGGAAAAATAAAAGTACATGCCGTGTAGTTTGTTTTTTTGGGATTCGTGAGAAAAATATTTTTTATTTAATTAAATGATATTAAATGTAATATGTTGGGTGCATGTCAAGTGAAAATGAAGGTCAACTGTCATTATTAAGACATGGGGTATTGCTAAGAATTAAATGAAATGATTAAATGACTTTGGGCAATTAATTCATTTTATTATTCTATGTATTATATTCCCCAAATTACATTATTCTCATTGAGGAGATCCATTTGTTGGGCACAACGGATCTGGAAATACTCTCCAGCCAAGAGAGAATTCCCTTTCCACCAAGAATTCATTCAAGTTACGAAAGCAAGATCCTCCATCGGATCAAAGTGGTTGAAGGTGGACATCGCAAGTGAAGGCTCTTCCGCGCTAATACCCGGAGATCCCTTCGGCGACATCCAGAGATACGTGGAGCATATGTGGATCACCGCTAGAGTAATCATGTACTTGGATTCTAAAACACAACGATGTATCACATGATTGTGACCGGAGACTCTAGCGAAGAAATAATTCCATCGAGGTAATTCTTATGAATTAATTAAATTAATTATAAACAACATATGATGATCCTATCTCAAGGGTTCCAGGAATCTTCTTTTCTTTTTCGTTCTTCATTATATTCTGAGGATTCATCATTTTATATCGTGAAAGCTCTCAGATTGAACATTGTTTAACATTAAAATTAATGTTGTACTAACCCACAAACATGCTTCCACAGTGCCTGGAACCTATATATGTAATAATATAGGTTAGGATAATGTTAATAATATACCATTTAAAAACATTACATTGTGGCTATATTTATATGATATATAATGTAATGACAACAATATATATTTTCTTCCTAATTCAGTGACGATCTTAGATTTCCCTTACATATCCCTATAAAAATGTTATTACATTTATTCTCAAAAACTGTTATTACAAGATAGGTGAAAAATAAATATTTTTATTATACCCATATAGATTCTCACCAAACCATTCAATATTAGAGTCACTCGATTCATGGATATAGAAATATTACATTATCTTTTCTAAATACATTTGATGTAAAAATAATTTCTTATAAGCTCAGAGTTGATAGGAATGTCATACAGACAATCTTGTGTTAAATGTAGAATATTTTGATTGTGACAATGCATTACGTTGAATTTTATCAAAGATTATAATTATGAGATTCAAAAATAAATTAACGATTAAGTTAAGGATTAGTTTCCAAATAAATATTCATGATCGAGTTGGGAGGTAACATATCACTTGTCGCTTCCACTGAACCTCTCTATTTTTCATGATGTGTTCCATATATATAACTTAGAGAAGTAAATACATGATCAAAAATTGGTATATAACGTAGAGGTTGTAACAATGGACTATGATCTTATTAATGAATAATAACTAGTGTACACATTTGATCACAGAGATAATGTTTTATATATAATTACTACACATGAGGATAATGTTCCTTAGGGGAATACGAAATTAAAAAAAGAAACATGGGAGCTTGAGGATGCAATGAAATAGAGTTATCTTCATTTATTATATTAGAATTATATTATTTCATGGAAAATATCCTTTTTTCTATGGTTGTTAAAATATAACATCATGATATTTTATGAACCATTTTTTTTCCAAATTAATTTAGTTTTCTTAAATATTTTATAAAACAAAACACCATATTTATATGAAAAATGATATTATATTAAAATATGATTATTTAGTGTGATAGTTATCCCCTAAATGAGGGATTAGTGTGTATTAAAAAGACTTAATAAATTATGAATGATTTACATTTTTTATATATATTTAAAATTAATTAATTGGTAAGAAACTAATTAAAATGGAAGTAAAATAATTCTAAAAAAGAGGGGATGTTTTCTAAAATTTTTTATGAATAAAATTTGTGTATACCATGATAATATAAATCAACTTTTACATGTGAATGATTTTAATTATTTTTTATATTTGATCAATATTCATATTATTCATCAAATATTTATTCTTAAGAATGAGTTAGGAATAAATCTAATGTTATGATTAAGAATATATTTTTCCATAATATAAGTTTTCATTATATTTTTAACTCATATTTTAAAATTAATTTCTAAAACTTATATAAAGTAATATCTGAAAAATAAATTCCATATTTTTAATCCTGATTCCATTTTTTATACATTCCCCTTTTATTATTAGGAATATGAATAGTATCCTGGTAAAATTTATCACCTCAGTAAAATGTATTTTGGTTAAACCAAGTTCAAAAAAAATATATGGCCACCAGTTTTTAAATTATTTTCTATTTATTGAAGAAAAGACAACATTATCCAATTAGTCGATAAATTTATTTTTTTACTGTACACTTTTTTGAGGAAAATGGCCAATATAATATTTAGTGAAATAAAAAATAAAATTTTACTCTCTATTTTTATTCAATAGAACACATTATAGTAATTTTGACAATAATGAAAAAAATTATTTTTATTAGTTCAAAATTTTTATTCATTATTTAATTTCCATAAATAGTTACTCAACGCCAACACAAAATTTCTTAAATTAATTAAAAAATAAAATAAATTATTTAATAAATATTAAATGTAATATAACTTATTTTGTTATTGTTTAATAAGAAATTTATAGAAAAATATTACATATTAGTGATATGTGGGAACATTAAATTTTAATTTCAAATATTTCTATGTAGAATTATAATAAAATTAAATTAATAGTCCTAAATTTGACATTAATGATTCTTTATAATTCCTAATTTTTTAAAAATAATTTAAAATTCAGTAAAAATTTATCCTCAGCTAGGACATTTTTATAATGTATAATATATCATCCATGATCCATTTTTTAACCAATATTTCATTTATGCTAACATTATTAAACATTTGATATTGAAATAGTTTGCACCATGTTTAAGGTTATAATTTATTAATGAAGGGGTTTAGAAAATGTGTAATTATTAATATGGAACAAAAACATATCTAAATTTCATTAACTAATGAAATTTTGACCCTAACATTTTTAATATTTAAAATAATAGCAATTTTGATCAATCTACCTTGAGAATTATATTATTATTATTTAATATAATAATAAATCCCAAGTGTGTTTTCCCCCTCCCTTATAAAACAAAACCCTAATTTATGTATTTTACTCCTATTAAGCCTTCTTTTTTACAAAATATTATGCAATTTTCTTATCAAAATCTATATAAACTGTCATGTTTTTGGATAACAATATATAATAGAGGTAACGATTTTATTAAATTTTTATTTAATCATATTTTTTAACCAAAAAAAATTTCATATGGGATTAAGGAATAGTTTAGGGCTATCTATGCCTTTTTCAAAGCCTGTATATCTAGTTTTTTCAATAAAAGACAGAGGTGCAATGCTGGAACATGGATAGAAGTAACTATGTATTTCAACCATTTGAGCCTAATGAGGAAAAACAGGATTGGACAAAACATGTGAGAGAGGCTTCATGGATGGGTGAAATGGTATCGTCTTGTTACAAAGATTATGTGCATTGTTTGGAATTATTTTTATAACATTTTTTCTAATCGTGAAATGGGTATATGTTTTGTTCTGTAAGTAGACACAATGTGTGACTACTTTTTTAGACCATGTTCATGGCCATCTGAAGGTCTGTGCAATATAGACATTGGTATGACATGGGGGTTGTATGGTTTGGCGATCCATGCATCCAACCAGTGTGACTAATCAAAAAACATATGAAAATGAATTTTATGTCATTTCCCTTAAATAATCAATCCCCTATTTTTCTATTAATTTTTTTGAAGTGGCCACTGTGGGATCTTTTTATCTTCCACTTCCACAGATTTAAAAATCATCTGTTATATGATGTGTGAATAATAAATATTCAGTCACATTGAATCAACTTCACTTCATTCATCGGTATTCATGTTTCACTTATTCATTTTTCGTGGTATATTTAATGAAAATTACATGTTATATTATATTCATGAATTTTTGGGTATTATACCATTTCTCTGATTTCATCTGTTCTATCATTGATCAGAGGTTGACACTAGATGATGAGTTTTCAATCCTTATATGTTATGCTGTCCAAATCTTCTCTCTAAATGTTTGGTGTTTTTATATTATAGTCATTTTTTCACGTAATGGGCCATTTGGTTCCTTCTCCTAAAATTCATAAACACCCAAATTAATTATTGGAATGTGAATCTAGGAATGTTATGAGACTTGTTAACCGGTCTAATGTTGAAATCTATAACATGAACCATCCCCTTTAGTGGGTTTCTCTATAATAAATATTAATATATGATTCTATTAACAAAAATACAAAAATAAAATATGTTTGGCATGTAATTTTAAAAATCTGTATTTCAAATATAGTTAACAATATAGATATTATATGGTCCTATCCATAGAAAAAAAATTTACACATAAATATATTAAATAAAATTAGAATATTAAGACCATGACACATAACCCCTAATAAAATATATAGTTCTAAGAAGATTGACATGGACAACCTTTATTTATGATTAATTCCTATAGAATAATTAATGATATAAATTCCTTAGGGAAATGGAAATTTACATGGCCCTATAGTAATTAAAATGTATTATTTTCTTCACTGATGTAAATGATGTTCCATGTTTCTTATTTAAAATAAAATTCCACAAGATTCCAAATTTAGTAATCATTAAAATGGACATGTAAATTTTTTTAATTAATTAAAATTAATAGGAATCATGTTTCTTAATGTTTGTTAATAATTAATGGTTATGGTTTTCCATAAGGTTTATATTTAATTATTAGACAAGTAATTCCATTTTTTATTTTGAATATAAATTCCATGAAATTCCATAGTGTTAATTTAGTAATTAATATATTGGATGTTTCATTACTATTTATTTGGATATTATGGATATTATTTTCTATATAGATTATCCATAACTAATGGAAATGATCTCACTTAGTAATATCTAAAATAATAAATACTCAGGGACATTCTAGATGATTTTGAAGTAGGTAGTATGACATGGTTGTCCTATGAGGGACCTGCGATGACATTGCTTTTAATTGATATTTTATTTCTATTAATATTATTACACGGTCATTATTTTCTTATATATTAAAATTTTTAATTACTTATAGACGCCAACAATGGTTATCGATGATGTTTTACTAACACCAAATTTTAGCATCTGATTTTTAAGATGAATAATTTCAGTGATGTAGGTTTGGACATAGGAAACCGACCTACTAAAAAATCTTAACTGCCTGTAAAATGATGGAGTATGAGAGTATAGGAAAAAAATTCTCAAGATTTTATTAATGATAGTGCTATTTTATTATATTTATTTAATATATAATACATTCTTGTATTCCTACTACATGTTTTCAATAACAATTATTTTGTATACCACAATGATATCACCTTGTATATATCAAAATGTATTATTTATGTAAGTTACTTTTATCTGGATGATTATATACATTATTTCAATTATTAAATTTCATTTTCTATTTTATATTTATACATGAATTATGAGAATCATTGAGATAATTTGGGTATATTATCCCTATCATACTATCATGGATACTCAATGCAACATGGTAGCCTCTAGTATATGGGGAGACTCACCTAAGGATTTGTTTCAAATAGAGTTTCATAAATTATCAGTGAACTAGATCTAGGATGTCCCAAAGTGGTATTAATGATTTATATTATCCTTTATCTTACTTGTTTGGGATAATTGATATGATCATAGGAATGTGAAATAATATGGAAATGATCTTGGGACTGAGAGTATCAAAATCATGTGATATTTAAAGTCACATTTATTGAAATGGGGAATACTATTCTTGTTTTCACCTACATAGTTATTAGTGATTTCGCCATTGGGTGAGTCACGTGACTTATAGGGTCTTTCTAAATTGATATAGGTTCTCTTTTAACACTATCCTGATATGGAATGGTTGAACAGATCATTCATCATTATAGGAACATGATTATTAATATATAATACTTATTTCCAGCCAAATTTATTTAATTACATGAATTGACTTAAACATTTTGTATATGTCTAAATTTATAAATTGGTAAATTTCAAAAAATTTCATATTGGGAAATAAATAATTGGTTACTTTTCATGATGACCTCCACTTAAATGTTTCTTTCACTCATTGAAAGATGTTGTTACATTAGGATCCAATTAACACATGTTTGATCCATAGAGAATTAGTCGTGTGGGATGAAAAAAATTTGATGATATTAAATGGATTCTAATGTCAATTTAAAAATTGGTTGGTCCTCAATACATTTTTAAGGGAGGTCTATATAATTAAACCATCATAAAATTCATGTTTCATTCACATGATTTTCCAATTGTAAATATTAAATTATCAAACTATATGACATGGGAGTAGAATATTCATTTAATTGTACAATGATATATTCATTGAACAGATAAATATTAATTCTAAAATGTAATGGTTCTATAAAATGAGCATTCCAATTTCATTATAAATATAATTTTACTCTTTTACCTAAAATTTACAATCCATATATATTATAACATCTAATTCGAGATAAGATGTCATAATCGTAGTCTATCATTAGTTGTGGGTAGTTCGGAGTCTCTCGTTTTACAAATTATGGTAGTATAAATTGCCCAGATTTGGATTTAAGAACCATAAGATGGGTTTTGAGGCTTATATAAGAAGTCTTTTATGTGTCCGAATATTTTACTCATGGACATTCAGTTGTCAAATTCTATTATAAATATTTTGTTATAATGTTTTGAGATTTGACCGCATGAAGTACTCAAGTCATATTCTAAGAGGGTCCTGATGATCTTTATTTGGGGGAAGTAGGATCTGAACAACTAGAATTTCCTCTTATAGTGACACTTATTGAACAAACTACATTACCTGATTTGGGAATCGACAATATGTTTTGAGAGGGTTAAATATGACTAATGTAGATCATGTAAATATCATTACAACTAGGGTCTACTATAGAAGTGAAGACATGAGAGATTCATTAGAAGAACCAACCTATATTATTGGGGGATTATTGCCTGGTTATTGTTATGTCATGGAGAGTGTAAACCTTATCTTTCTTAGATAATTAAGAGAGGCCTTTATAGAGGAGGATTATGATTTCAGTATATATGCATCATGGATTGACCAATCATTGCATAGAATTCACAGATTAGTTACGATCAAATCAACATATGACCTAAAATGAATTTAGATATTTCACTATTGTTTATTCTTTCTCTAGATACTATGTTCTGATCATGCTAGTGAGTTTATGATTTTGGGGTAGGTAACTCTATTTGTTATAGACTGTTCATCTTTCTATTTGGATATTCTGAAGTTTCACCAGTCTATACTAGTGAATACGTAAACAGGATACAAAATTTTGGGTATGTTATTAGCTAGAACATTTCTTCATAAGTGAATTATAAAAATTTAACTACCATTTTTGAATTAGTGAACTATGATTTCATTTATGATCGAATCTTGAGAGGAATAATAGATGTAGGTTATGGGAGTTCAGTTACTTGGCATGGTATAAGATCATCAAATAGTAGAAAGAATCATTTTGATTTTTATAATATTAGAATTAGTGCTTTGAGAATTTTAATGGAATGCCAGATGACATATCATCAGTGTGGGAGGAAAGGATAGAAAAATCACAGTGTATAAATGAACCAATTTGAGTGTCGGGGTTGTATTAGGATGGGGTGCATTCAATAGTATTGAAAGACCATTCCTCGTATGGATATTGTGAGTGGGTGTTCAGTAGATATTGGTTCTAGAGTGATATCAGATGCTCAACATCGTGTATGGAGAAAATGTATAATATGATGTTCTTGTTGGGGTGGTTGTAGTTGATAAGGAAGCCAATGTTTTAATATGTAGTACTAGAGTGATGAACCAGCTCAGGGTAGTTAGGGTGTAGCACATGGCCATGCACCTGTATAGATATATGTTGTTTATCTTTCACATGATGAGTAGGGTGTTATTACATCTATACATTGAGGTACTATATTAGTTTAGACTCCATTGGTGTTTTTTTTTGAAATTGGAACATCAAATTCAATTTTATCCATGTAAATTTTTGAATTTTATAATCTTGAATTTCACATTTCTATAGAGTGTTGATTCTCGATACTTCAATGGGAGTGTGATACAAGAAATGATTTTCCCATTTGATTGGTCGATATTTATTTTTATGTGACATTTTAATCGATGAGATGACATGGGTTGACATCATTCATCTAAAATGATAGTTGGTTCCATGTCAAGTCTAAATTGATATTTATAAACAAAGGGTATATTTTAAATATCCAAAGTGTGGTATAAAAATTCATAATGTTGAATGGGATTTCCATTCTATTTGATCTTGACTTAAGCACCGTTGGTTGGGAGAAGTGACATCCCATATTTTCTCCCATTTTCTAATTGATCCAGTTACATTTCAAATAGATTTACTTCTTATAGTAGACTGTTTTAGGGATATTTTTCCTCATGAGTTTTAATGATAACCTCATGAGATAAAGGGTGACTTCTCATTTTATCTAGTTCCAATAAATATACCTATGTTTATTCTAACATAAAGGATTTATCACATATATATCGAGGAACTAAAGAGATATTTAGAGGACATTGAGGTTAAATAGATTATACGATGTAGTATGTCTCATTGGTGTTGAACTATAATTTTTTCCCATGAAGGAATAAGGTGCCCTTATAATTTGTGTTAATTACTACAAAATGACAATGTTTATTGTTAGGAAATAACATCCATTACCTTCTATTGAATAATTATTTGACAATATTTGAGGATATTTTGTCTTCTAAAAAATATATTTATGTTTGATCACTAATCTAGTAAGGGTTATAATCTTCAATTTATGTTTTATCTCTCATCTCGTAAGGGGTAGAACATTGAAAGGGGGTATTTTGTGATGTGTTTCATCTTGAAATTGTTTTATAAAAATAATTGAAGGATTTACTAATGTGTGTAAGAGATTTGAAAGTGTTATGGGATGATTTGTGTGAGTGTGATGTGAAAAATGGATTTTGGTTATGAAAAGGGTATTATGTAACATGTGAGTGGGCTGTAAAGTGAGTTGGAATATCTTTTAATGGTTATATAAAATAATTAAATGTATTTTTGGCAGTGTTAATGAAATTTTAAAAGAGTTGTTGACTATTATAGTGGGACAGATTTCAAAATCAATTTGAATGAAAAATATACATTTTCACTTGTGGGCTATACATGTGGTCTGTTTGGTGAATTTGTGAAGTGGAAATAATATTTCCATGTGAAAAATATATTTCCTTACTAGATGAACTTCTTTGAGCATAAAGGAAAACCTGGGTATCTAGGTGGGTGGACATGTACTTGTATGCTAGTGAATCCATGGGGATTGACCTTAGTTTCACCTAGCGAGTTTGACACCTAAAACTCAAACTAAACTATGATAATAATGATTGGGACCACATGGATATGGGTATGTTCCCTACTAGTGGTTCATGCACTAGAACAAATATTTTTCATGGTTACTCTCACATAGATATGAGGTACCAGGGACCCACAACTACCCAGTGAATAATGGTTATTTACTATTTATTAAGCTGATAATATCTTTTATAATGACTATTGGAATACAATATATTTGGCTAGAAAACATAGTAGCTTTGGCATTTATTTGAAAACTGTGGATTATTTAAATTATCCCACTTGAAAACTAATTCTTTTTTAAAAGTTGCATCTTTTAGAAATTTTAACTAGAAGTTACATGTTTTTGAAAACATTCTTGATTTTCATCTTTTAATAATTATAGGATTAAATATCGTAGTGTTGGTATTCTACTGGGCTTTGGGTCACACCATAATTACACCTTTGGGTGTATGTAGACATTGTTTTTTTTATTTTACATGTTGGGTACAGTTTATAGTGCCAGTGGATCGGGTTTCTAGAAGGTTATTGGTGGTGATGTCTTGTGGATATGCTTTGAGGGTGACACCCCTATCCATGAGGGTTCTTGTGATATTTCGTTTTTGTTTTGTACATTTTGTATAGTCTTGGTGAGTTGTTTTAATCTATGTAATTCAGTTCTGAATTTTTGTAAAAAAAATTTGGTTTGGAATATCCAGATTTGTTTTATTGGATTCATTTGTTGTTTTATGTATATAATCTCTGGTAAATCATTCCCAATTATCATATTCTAATAGCATGGGTCTTGTACCAGATCATGGTGATCGAGAAAGCCCTTAGGGCCTTATCATAGGCCAGTTTTGGCTCCTGTTTCAGTGGTGACTTTCTACGGGTTTGTGACATTGGCCGACCTAAATAATCAATAACAATACTTTGTGAAAATATAATCAAGGATGGTGGAATCTCTCCCCTAATATAAATATGAATATTGGTTGTCCTCATCTATGATAAATTTTTTATCTTCTTTATTTGAAATATATTGTGAAATTGAGTTGGAAAACCATTGTTTTATGGGATATAAAAAAAGTAGTTTTTAAAATATGTGGTATATGATTAATTAAATTATTTATTGGATTACTTGAATAAAATGGTTATCATGTATTTATTTTCATGTGGATTGGGTAATAAATGGATATACCACTATTATGTTACCATATTGATAGATTGTGGGTATAAGTACCCCCATTAAATTGGTTCACAAATAATTTTATTATGAATGGAAGAATCACCAGTAGAAGGTATTTAGAGGACCCTAGTTTCATTCATAAATTGTTTTCATGGGTGTGGAATTGGAATGATTAATTCAGGAAAATCTAAATAGGTTTAATGATATTATTTTTTTGTTTTCTATTTAATTAGTTTTGGGATTTGATATAAAATGTTTATATGTTTCTCACCTGTTTTTTTAAACGTGATAAATTTTTATGTCATATTAGAATGTGATGAAAATTAATTGGTTAAATCCTATAGAGTGATATACTCACCTGCAACTTGGGAACAATATTTTATTTCTAGGACCCAACTACTCAAATTTGCGGAGGGGAAATTACAATATTTTTGGTCCGTAGAATTAGGGTCTGGTGGATGAATCATACTATGAGAAGTGCTTGTATCGTTCTCTGGGATGCTACCCTTTCAGTGCCAATAACAATATATTTAGATTCTTATACATGAACCCTTATTTACTTTTCACTACACTCTGATATTTTTATAATATTTATTTTTCATTGAGTTATTTGTTTTATTAGTCACACGTATTTTTTTCAAGTTTGTTATATTTTTCAGTTTAGCTTGTACGAGTTCTTATGGAATGTTTTCCAATGATTTCCTCTTTATCCCTTGGAATTAATTGCCTATGATTATTGTATTGGGGGTTCTATTTTTGATTAGTAGCATATTTATTCATTACATAACAATGAGGAGTGGTGGGGTATTAAAAATGATATAAGTTTAATTCTATGCATCTATATTTTAAATGAGATGGTATAATTCCTTGTAAATTGAACTAAATATTTATGAATAATGTAATAATTTTTGTCCAATCATTTAGTTGTTTTGGTATCAAAGAGATAGGACTATCAAGACATGAAATTTATAACCTATAAATACATAACAGTTTTTTACTAAAAATCATGGTTCTAGTTTATTAAGTTAAAAAAAGTATTCTATGAAACTTCTAGAGTTCTTATTATCTCATCACTTTGGGTTTAGATAATTATTGTTTGATATCATTAATTAGTACATAGACATCCTACTAGGAATTTATTATGGATATAATGAAAAAATAATATTTGAAAATAATTAAAAATGGTTATTCTTTAAATGTTAGGCTCTCTAGTTGTTTCTAATGGAAATTATAATTGCTTATAATTTTTTTGGAAATTTGTTCAAGACATATGTTCATAAAGGGATATGGTATAAATGGTTTATTTTTCAAGTTATAGTAATGAAAAATGATATTCTGTATAAATAAGTAGGAAGAATATTTTACAGGTTTTGTTACAGTGGATCCATAAGTGGACCAAAAACATATATAGAGTATTGTGCAAGGAATTGAAGAAAATATAAGAGGACATATAATCGATGAACCATGGAATGTAGATCATTTATTATAGTTTTAGAAAATTAAAACACATATGTTACAGGGAAACTATGAACCAAAAAAATATGAACATTGTATCAACTAAATGAATATAATCTTTTATTTTGTAATAAAAATAATAGAGAGATATATCATGTTAGAAACATGTCTGTTTGAATGTATTGTACTCTAATGTTGGGATATATCATTATTGGATATATCCAGACAAGGAATTTTATTGGAGTATTTGGAGTAATTATTTAACAAAAAAGTAATCCCCCAAAATTAAAAACTTCATGAATAACAGAAAAAATCATCATAAAGAAAGAGAACTAATTTTATCAACATTGATAAATTTTTATGGAATTTGATACTATTGTTTCATTCATGGAACATATAATTTTTTTTCATTGTGATGATCTTTTTGATCAAATATTACATTATAATTTATTGTGGATTATATAGAGTTGGTTAATAGGGATTTCATGGAAGAATATGAATTTTTAATGAATCTAACTTGTGGAAGCATGATTTGTTTAGAGGAACATGTGGAAACTATACTGTTATAAATAATAGAACAAGAGGTGTATATTCATAGTGATTTTGAACATATTAGAATGATATAAAAAATTAATTTAAGATTCGTGGATGGTCAAATATAAAAGATGCATTTCTTTATTATTATTTTGTTGGAAATAGGATGAACGATTGAACTACAAAACCAAAAACATTATCATTGTATTATGAAAGGTGATCTCAAGAATTATTTTCATTAACATCCAAGATTAGAAGGAGTAAAGGACTCAAAATAGCCTCATATTTAAATTTATCATATATAAAAGTCTCATTAGACATGTTTACATCCATAGAAAAAAGTTAACCCTGACTTTTCTAAAAACGAATTGATTGTTCAATTGACACCATGGTAGGAAGAAACAATTATCCTAGGATATTTTAGTGATATTTGTAGGGAGAAAATCATGTTACTAAATGTTTGAAACTAGGTATCTCTAGGATGTGAGGTACTATTCATATAAAATCCACTCTTATGAATGTCTAGATTGATACTGGGGAATTTAATTCTATAATTTCATTTTAGATTCCTAAAAAATTGGAATTTCACTTGGAACTGGTGCCACATAACTGGAGAATCAACGAACCACATACATAGTGGGAGTATAATGGTTTCAAATACCCTATATGTTATTTTACCATTGATTTGGTTTAATTTATCTTGGATTTTATGGTAATAAATATGGATTTTTTAATTTCATATTTGGTATGGATTGGATTTGGGGATCTTATTCCCAAATCTTATTATAATATTAGAAGGTGATGCTTATATTCTTCAGTGAAGTCCATCACCATTTACATGGTGATTGGGAGAAAAATTAAGGTAGATAATGAAAATTAGAGATAGTTGATGGAACCATATCTTGTCATTTAGATGTAATGAACTTAATAATCTTCAAATAAATAGTGAATGTGACACTTCATAAAATAGTGGATTGAGACACAAAGGTTTTCTAAATAATTAAATTGTTCTACCGAACTAAGAGGGAAATAAAATTTATTATTGACCTACTCCCTAAAAAATAACTATTTCACTTCCATCTTAGAGATATAATTGGCCTATGTAATGTGAAATTAATTTCATAGTTGAAATGTTTGAATGTAAATGTCTTATAAAAATTACTACATCACATTAGGCTGCACTAGTTTAATTTTTGAATATAGATGATGTTACTCTATGTGTATGTGTGGATCATAATATATTGAATCATTTAATGATTAAAAATCAAGATCCTCTTCCTCAAATAGATGAATTTTTTGTCAATTTAAGGTTTTGAATAATTTCCAAAAAAATTATCTACCCTCTGGATTGTATCGTCTAATAGTCATAAGAGAGAATAATTTGAAAATATTGTTTTAGAGTCTCTATGGTCATTAAGATTATATTATCATGACATTTAATATAATGAAAATTCATATATCATTCATAGATTTTATGAACCATATATTCTTTTCATTTCAGTTTTTTTATATTATGGTATTTTTTTACAATATTCTGTTATATTTTCAATGATCAAATTATAATGATGAGAGCATGAAAATTATACTATGTACATTGAAAGAATATTTGTTGTTAGAAATATTTTCTTGGAAAAACTTCTTATTATATGATGTAATTTTCTTCAGGAATTCCATTTCAAAAGAAACAAAAATTAGTTGAATCTGGGATGTATGATGTAACAGTCTCTTGGAAGACAAAAATGAATTTTTTTAGGTATGTATTTTACACGGATTAGATTGACCTTATCGAATCATTGGTCATGATTAATCATGAATTTAATCCAAAATAATGAAATAAAAACAATTGATCATACATTCATATTTAATTAAGAATAAGAAAAATTATTTTGGAATCTTAATACTCTTTTACCCTTAAAATACATCATAATCATTCCAGAACCTAGAAATAATTATGTTGTATATTGTGAAGTATATTGATCTCGTCTTGGGTAAGTTCGGATATATGGAAATGATGTTGTGTACTTTGGTTCAAGGAATTTATTAGTGTATAATAATATCAATTATATGCATGACTTGGAATGAGTTTTGCTTTTCACTCCTTAAATGTGATGCATCATTACCAATTTGGAAATAATATCACAATTTTCACTTACCATTACAATTTTTAATATGTTATTTATTAGTGGATCTTGAACATATAGAAATGAGGATGGATGGATACATTTAGATATTCTCTTTTTTACTTGGTATACACACCCATAAAGGGAAATTATGAATCATATGTGTCGATTTAGAAATCATACAGAAATGATTTTCTCATATTTTATGGCCTATGGCTGTGTATGATCATAATTGGTTATATATATTTATATTTTAACTCAAAGAGTGAGAATTTCGTTTTCATTCCAAAAACACTTGTTTGTAGATGATCATGATTGTAAAATAATATCAGATAACATATTCTAATTATATCACCATTAGGTCAATCATATATGTTGGGGGACTTCTATAGAATGGATCGAAAATGAAAACCATTTGTTATTATATTTGAATTTAATTGTAGTTAACCATGATTGTCATAACACCTTCATTCATGGTACAACTATTAAACAAGTAATATTAATCATTGTTTTTAGAAAATGTAAATGATAATGAATGGTCAATTATAGTGGGCTGATCGGAAAATTTGTATAGTATTCCACAAGTTGAAATGTCTCTGTTTTAGTAGGTAAAGGTTGGTCATAAAAAATGGATGGTATGCTATTGATATTGACAATATGATTATGGAAGTGGGATAATATTAGAGTGAATTTTTCCATTGTCCTACCAACATTGTTTTTTAACAGTGATTCTATATGTGTAGTAGTGGAACAACTTACTAATTCAGCACAATTTATTCCAATGAAAAAATTCAAAAATTTATAGGACTAAAATAAATTGTATATCCAAGATGATTTAATTTAATATGTATTTCCTTCATCAATTTTGTTTAATATAGACTCCCATATTACTTCTCTATATGTCATTACAAAAGGATATTGTAATTATATTGGAAATGAGAAAAACAAATTATCGAAAAAAATAATGTTAGCAAAAAATTATAGTCTACCATTAATATATATGAATATATTATATGTCATGGACATTGGTTGTATCTATGGGGATTATATGACTTTGGTTGAGGTCTCCTATATAAATTTTTATTAGGATAAAATACAAAATCCATTCTATGAGTATTTGATTAGAAATCTTGTATGTTCACTTTTAGGTTTCATGGAAATTGTAGACCCATATTTGATTGGACCATATATTGTCTATGATACAACCAAGAACATCCAAATGATTCGTAAGTGTATGGATACATATCAATTCATAAAAAATTATTATAAATATATTCATCACCCATCGTTATATATTGATGTGTGTGGAGTTGTTTTCATGAATGTGTCACTTAAACATATACCTTATCTAATTGGAGAATAAGTGAAGCTATCTGGATGATTTGATGGACCATCCAATGTTATTGAAAAGATTGTCATAGTTTTTTACCCAATATCATTGCATCCAAGATTCAGTTATTTTCATTACATCTTCAAGGATTTATTAGTTCGAATGTTAAATCTAAATCTATGAAATGTGGTTATTTGGGATTATGTTATACTTAATCCATATGGGAATTTTATAAAATAAAATGTATGTGTTTGTGATAGGTGAGAATATAATCTTCACGGGAGATCTATTTCTGTGGTGTGAGTACTATGGAAGCTTGGTCATGTTCAACTGGAAACATTGTAATAAAAAATGATTATGCTTGAGTAATTTAAAAACTGGTTCAAATGAAATATTGATATCCACCTTTTAAGGGAAGAAATCCCAGTTATGGGAAGAATGTAGCACCCCTAGTTTTAGGTATTCTATATCATTGTGTTATTTATACATAGATTCATGGGATAAATTATTGTAATTGTAAGAGGATATGACGAAGAGTCTCACTATTAGAAATTTATTAATGAAACATTCTCATCATGGAAGGGTTGCACATAAATTACTATTTTTTAATATTCCCTAAAATATTCCAATTTGTTAATGGAAAATCCAGGTAAATTTTCATTGAAAACCCTACTAATTTCAAGAAATCATTTTATCCTGAAAAATTAATTATAGAAACAAGAAAATGAATAAATGTGGGACCCTAGGGAATACAAAATGTCAAACCCTTTCATGAAATTAATGCATTGAAACCAACAAATTTTAATGTAGTATGTTGTTTTGTTTTTATCATTTGGATTCTTTATCATTCTTCTTTACTTTTAGTGTTACTCGATGAAATCTCTAATGAAATTAAACATCATAAGTCCATTATTAATGAATCATTCTGTGTTCATTCAGGAAATCATTGTTTAGGGTCTCCACCTACTTCCAAATTATATACCTCCATTATTTGTTTCACTAAGAACCCAATATTTATTGTTATGAATTTATATATGGATTTAGAGTTGTTGTGATATGTTCTTCATGATTTTTTTAGCGGAACTAAAGGAATACATTAATTTGTTGAATAATTTAATGTACTCTCTAGAATATAGTAGAGGTAGGTAGATTATCTATTTCTCTATAGTTTTGAAAACAAAGTTAATTTATCATTGGTTTATTCTAATAAAGAGTTATTAAAAATCACTAGTGAAATTGAATTAGAATATCCTCATTTTATTTTTTTAAAATGGGTTGATTTTCATATACTAGGTTTCTATTTAATTATATGGTTTATTTTAAATATTTAATAAAAGGGTTGGTGTGTGATCCTATTAATTTGGAATGGATAATGTGAAAAAGAACAATAATTACCATATTATATGGGTGGATTCTATGTGGATGTTCCACAGTAATATGGGTTCAAAAAATGTTGAGGTTGTGAAAGGATGACAAAAAAATCTTGAGTATAGGGAGTTCCATTATCTCATGATACATGTGTATACACGGGTTTTGAAATTCAATTATTAATCCAAGTAACATGAAATTCATTAATTAATTTATTTGATGCCTTCTGTAAAACTTGTTTAAGGATTTGATATAAAATATTTATTTTTTTTCCTATTTTTATAAAATATTTTTATTCATTTTTTCATCTAGAGGTGTGTGATGGGAATTATTTTGGGAAATCCTACTTAGTGATAGACTCATCTTCTTCATGGGAATATATTTTTGTTTGCACATTTTCTATACCCAGAAGCAAGGAAGATTCATGCTTCTTACTTCTTTTGTGGTGTACCTTGACATCATGGTTTGATTACTAAATCTTTAACTATAGGTATATTGAATCTTGGTATGGGATAGGGCAAACTTGGTGCCAATGTATTTTTTCTTAGATATTTATCTTTTCAAATTTTCATCTTTCCATCTTTGCGGGTATGTTTTTATCGTAGCAATATTTCTTGGAGTTTTAGGAGTGTTTATTCATTCATTATTTAGTTTTTTTAGAGGTTGTGTATTTATTTTTAGGTAGAATGGGTTCCCTAGGATAATAATCCCCTAAATTAAACATAATCCCTTAAATGGTTTCCAACCATTACTACCTTCGGGATTTTGACTAACGTTTGTATCCTTTTTATTATTCTCAAGACAATCAGGAGGATTGGGTTATTATTGATCACCCATATACACGTAAAAATATAATGAATTATATAATATATGAACAAGAATATAGGGATCGATCGACAGAAAAATATTAATTATAATTATCCATGGAAATATTATGACTCATCGTCGATCATAGCAAAAATTCATTACTGTTATTATTTACAGAGGTAAAATGGATAAGCATATAATCAATCAAAAAATAAGTATAAGTATTTTAATGGTTAGTATGAGATTATGGAATTAAAATTTACCTAAATATTTCAAATTCATGTTGGTGTAAATATTCATGACTAACTCTGTTAAAGGTGAAAAAAATATGGTCATATTCCAAATTAATCCATTCAAAAATTACCATCACAAGAAAATTTTATTAGAATGACAATGGAATACAAATTAATAAATATATATTAATTCCACTTATCTGATAATTAATGTCATATACAAGGAATAATTGTAATACAATAAGAATACCATCCATCAAAATGACAGTGAAATTTAATAAATTAATGTAGAATGCCTTAAAATTTCTCAATATTATTGAGTATAGATGAAGGTAGGTTTTGGATTCGAAAAGAAACCATGAAAATTATTTATCTCACTTATAAAATAAGTTTAAATTACATTATTTACAATTTTATTTTTTAAATGTAAGGAATTAATGTTTATTGATTCATAAAATGAATAAAAATTATTATAATTACATTTTTGGGATTTTTATGATTAATTTTCTATCAATGAGTGATCTATAAAAAAGGTTCATAAACTATTAAATGATAAAAATGGAAAGAATACTTATATTTATTTAAAAAAAAATTATTTTCTTGTCGAATATTTGATAATGTTTAACATTGTTGGTGTATCTAGTTAATATGATAATATATACTTAATTAATTATGTAAATTTCCATGATGTTCTTCAAAAATATTGAATTTTTAAACAAAACATCATATGGAGGATTTATTGTACTATTTTCGAATCCATGTATTGACATAACCATTAATTAATTTAATGGGGTTAAATATTATATTATGATGATATAAAAAGTTAAAATATGTTGATATGTACATGGTTTTCGAGGTCCAATTCGGGAAATTAATTAGTCATAATTTTATTCTACATTGTACGTTGATCAAGTAGAAATAATGTTGATTAATTGATTCCCAAAAACAATTATAAACTGATTTATTTTTTATAAATATGTTGTAAATAATGAAAATGTAATATTTAAATGGAATCACTAATGACATATTATCATAAATTATAAGGGAGATATTGAAGTACAAAATGGATTGTAATATTATATTTTTCATCAATAAGAAATGAATTCTATTTTTATGAGTGTATAAAAGTTACTAATAAATGGGGAAATTGAAAAACCAATTGTGAGATATCAATATATCATGGAAAACATGATTATTATATAGATGAAAATGTTTATCAATTAGACCCTACTGATTAGAATTCCTATCTTTTTATCATAGAACATTTCAATGACATGGAATATGATGATCTAGTTAAAATAGAGAGGTTTTTTATTCATTAAGACATAATATATTTGGAATAAATTTTGATTATAATAAGTTTAGAATGATTTAACATATGATATTATTACGGAATTTGTGGTGGTGTAGAAATATTGAAAAAATAAACACTGAGTCAATATAATAACTTAAATGAAAATATAATGTGATGATATAGATAATATTAAAATTTATGAAGACTTTAGATTAATCTATTTATATAATTAAGATTGCAGGATTTCTTTATATATTATTTTGGGTCACAGGGACTTCGAATATCATAACTAATATTTTTTTCTATACAAAATAAGATTTTTTTGTATTGATAGTATGTCCATGTGTTATTAGAAGGAATAAATCTTTATAGCACAATAAATCTCTTGGATGATGAACAATATTTTTATCAGAATATTGTGAAAAATATTTCACTATGGTTGATAAATAATTAATGAAATAATTGTTTTCCTTTTCTATTAGATATTGAAATGTATATAAATGTATTCTTTATTTTATTTAGTCATTTTTAATGAATGTATGTCATGTTGAAGTGGATGATGTAGTTATAAAGAGGCCTAAATAATTTTGAATTTATTTATTTGATAAATCCTCTATTTTACTATATTTATCTAAATTGAAATTAGATATTAAATATACTATAATATTAATATGAATATTAAAATCGGTGTGTTTGAGTAATCCATAAGATCTATTTTTATAAATCTATGGTTTCATTCATTATAGATTATTAATCATTAACTTATATCAAATTTAGCCTAAGATTAGAAGGAACCTTTATGGGTATGTTTTTATATAAATTAATTATATTATTCAAACAGATGTATACAATTGTTATAAATAAAATTATCAAAATTATACAAATGTTATTTTCACTTATTGACATGGGGTTTGTGAAAATGTTTGATACATATTTTTTGGGTACATAAATTTAAATTATTTGGGAACATTTAGTGAGATTTTTTGAACACGAAATATAGGTATTTGAACGAAATTACTTATTTACATAATATAATAACTATACAATAATATTAAAAAAAATTCCGTGGTGACTAAATATTGACTGGATAGATATCATATAATTTTATTGAGATTCTAAAGTATAATATGAAATCACTTCCAACAAATTATGTTAAGTTATAAAATATGATATTAAGTCAATGAAATGAGTTTAGAAGAAGGGATTATTAATTGATATATGGAAAAATTTATTATATTATAGATATAAGTGATAGAGTTCCTAATAATTAAGAGAGTGATTTCAAAAATAAAATTATATTATAATTATTAATGATTCATTAAATGAGGAAATTTTAGACAGAAAAATATATAGAAATATATTTCCATATAAACTATTTCTAGAATATTATAGATCAAAAATTGTTGGTTTCCCTATTTTATTTTATAAGACTTGATATTTATTATATATAAAGGTGTTGTGGAGTTTTCTTCTATATAAATTAATTTGTAATGTTAATGGGGGGGTTTTATAATTATACTATGTATCTAGAAGGTGTGAGGAAGATCTGTATGCTAATACTAAGAATTACAATAGTTTAGTGAAGTAAAATATTATTCGCTGGAATGGAAGATGATAATAGCCGGGAATATATTTAAATAAGATTTGAAAATATATCAAGATATTATGAAATTTATATTGGATAATTATGATATATTTGAACAATTTCATCACTTTATGAAATCATTAGAATTTTTTTCAATATAATTTCATCGAATTCATGTTGTTATACACATTGGTAGGGGAAATTTTTACAATATTAATTATTCTAATCCATTATTTTTTTACAAATTATGTGGTGGAATTGTTATTTTATAATACTACATATAAATATTTATACTGAGTAGTAATGATTTTTTAAAAAAAATATAAAATAATACATTAATATAAATATATCCAAATTGATCAAAACTATATTACTACGGTTGTGTCACTGACAAGAAATCAAATATAGATTAAGGAAATTGAATAATAATAAAAATATGATTCATTCATGATATTCCAATGAAATTTTGGATGATTGGATCCATAACTTCATTGATTTTATAGAGGTATGTAATTATGGTTTGTATCATCATTAAATAGTTAAATATATATATATAGAAAGATGTATAATTCTCGATATAATGTATTGAAATTTACTCATTTAGGAATATATTAGAGGAATTATTTTACCTCATCCTCCATTGAATCCATGGAAACTAGAACTGTGTCTAAATATTGACGTAATAACATTACCCCATCCTCTTAGGCATTTAATCACAATGAATCGAGTTGACTGATTCCATCACCCCTGTGATTAATGAAATTATTTGGAACACAATAGTTCTTGGATCCCATGATATGATGAATTTCATAGTTAAATATCCAATATATAATCAGGGTTTTCAATTCATATACCTGATCATAGGAATACAATGTCTTATATTCCATGTTTAAGTTACTATATTACATATGGGTAAGTACACTAATGAATGTTATTCCAGTAGTGATATTTTTGTAACAATAACATAGTTTATATGAATATTATTAACAAATTCCA
Organism: Viscum album; assembly: GCA_963277665.1. NCBI lineage: Eukaryota > Viridiplantae > Streptophyta > Magnoliopsida > Santalales > Viscaceae > Viscum > Viscum album. Next base: position 1,890,856,288 of record OY728152.1, read on the forward strand.
TATAACATCATGATTTAGTAAATGCACAGTTATTATTTAGTTTAAATCCACACTATTTATGCTAAATGTGATGTATGTAAGAGAAACCACCACTAAATATCAATCACTTTATTCATTATACATGTATTTTATTGGTGTATCATTATAATTTTTAATACTATCATTGAACATTATGGTATTAAAGTTTCTTTATCTACTCATGTAATATTTTATGTGTGTTTATATCCAACACAGTCTAATTTATATCATATTATTAGAGAATAATGAATTTTTTTTAATAAAATTTATAATATAAGAAACTATATTAATATAAAAATATGTTTAGAAAAAATAGTATATCCATTTCTCCTGATAGTTTTATATTCACATTCTACATGTTCTATCTAACCACTCTCCACTATTGAAAAAATTACAATATTTATCTTGGAATAGTAATAAACAATTCTTGAATCATTGGACCCATGAAAATGAATTTATACACATTAAATGTACATATTTGTGTAATCCCATAAATGTAAACCCCTGGATGGATCTTTCAAACATTATAATAATATTGAACAGTGATATCATTTTGTGGGGTATCATTTGTGAAAACCTGTACTCAGACCTTGAATAATTTATTGTGTAGAGTTACTAAATATTTATCGTACTGTTATGGAGGTTATCTGATATCTCTTTTATAACATATGATACTAAAAAATATATTCTTTTTAGACTTTTGAAAATGGATAGAAGTTTACTTAGGAAATATCTATAATATATTTTACTAAATTAGTAGATAATAACTTTTAATATAATATTTTTTAAAGGAAAAGAAATACTTTGGGGAAGTCCAAATGAAATGTTAATATATTTCATATAGAAGAAATTTTCTGGACATTTAACCTATTTTGAATTTTCATTTGATACCCCTTACAGTTTATTTGGTTTTATGTTCGTAATGATTATATTGAGTATGATGTGGAAAACAGGTTCTTCAATCCCCCCCCCTTCAACAAATAATGCCTCTAATTTTTATCTATAATCCAATCATTATGTAGTTTTAATTCATAGCCCCAGCCAAAATAGAAACCTAGTAACCAATGTATTTCAATGCATATTTGTTCTATAGAAATTCATATAATATGTGATCATTGAAGTAATTTAGGACTTCATTATTTTAAGAACGGTTGTTATAGGTAAATATTACAAGAACCTAATCATAATCCCCATGGAGAAGTAATTGATTTCCTTAAACCATTTTTGACCCATGATTTTCTGTGTCTTATATTTTAATGTTTTAGACAAAATCCTTAATAATTTTCTCACTCATATTATCCCAAATTGATTATGTAAACAAAAACGTGGAATATTTTAGGAATGTAAAATATTTGGTCTCATTGTATTTATATCATATATTATGGTTGATATTTATTACAGAGTTATTAGTATAATCATGATACGTAAAACTGAAATTGGGAAATAGTTTGACAAAATAAATTAAACTACATTTTGTAGGTCAGTAAATGTTGTGCCATCCCAATTTATTTTACCTATTAATTTATACATATAATTTTATATGATACTCGATCTCAGTAAGGGGATGAATGTTTTTTATTATTAATGTGACATTTGAATTTCTTCAATGAAATAATATCTTTATGCATCTTTATTCCAATGTATTATATTCTCAAAATAAACTTAAAAAATACATCTTTAATGATGAGGTGGATCAATTTTAGGTTGAGACATGGTCCTGAATGAGTTTACGAATTATTCATCCCATATTATTTGATTTTATTATTTTGTGGAAGTAAAAAAATATATTCATGGCTCCCATGTAATTATACACATGAATGGTACATTATGTAGACAATTTTTCAATATTACTATAATAGGTGTCTGTAACATCCTGATTCGGGTTCCACACACTGGTTCCTTGAATCGTTTGGTCACATGACCTTAGTCTTGTTTACTCATTCAACAAAGGATTCCTACAGGTAGATAGGGTCTTTTATATATCATGGGAAGACTATACCCTATGTATTAAAGTATCAAAATAGTGGATGTAAATAATCAAAAACTAGATGAAATAAAATAATTATAAAAAATGAGAATCACATAATAAAAAAATACATAAAAAATATCTAAACAAAATAGTATATATGTGATCGAAATTATGTGTCATATTTCAAATGAAAACCCAAAAATGAAGACACTAAAAACACCAAAGGGGGTCACAACACCATGTATGGTTTCCACATCCATAATCTAACCTAACTCAGCCGTGTAACATAGGGCTCCTACCCTAATCCTCCCATGTAATTATGAATTCTATTAGGGAGCAGATAAGGTATCATGAATAATGTGTAAGTACAACTTAGTAGGACACCACTAAAATTGTCTAAAACAATACCTATCCAATAATTTTTTATGCATTTTTATAATGAATAATGTAAAATACATAATGAAAATAGTTATCACATTTAATTATTCATTAAATATCCTCCAAATTCCATGGGATCCCATGGAAAATCGAACCCTGAACAACTAAATCATATCATGTTTGATTGTGAACCACAATACATAATCAATTCACAATTATTTATAAAAATGTTCTTTAATTATACATTTTATTCCAATTCTTAGCATAAAAACGTCAAGACATAGACTAATGGAAATATATTGGGCATATAACATCATGTCTAACACCATGGGGATATTTTTATCCATTGTCCTTATCCCACACCACAATTTCACATGGGTATTTTGAGCCTTAGTTCTTTTCCCAAACTCTCAAAGATATATGGGTATTTAGAGCCTCAATCCCTATCCCACCCCTCAATGTCACATGGGTATTTAGATCCATAGTAAATATCTCACAAAAATTTATCACATATGGTTATTTTTAACCTCAGTATCCTTCTCATACAAATTTATCACATATAGAATATATAATAAAATATCACACACATAATGGTTTATGAACATTAACATGTTTTTTTCTATAATTCATATCATGATATTATATTAAAATTATAAAAAACAATGGTTTAATACTATTATCACATCGGGCAATATAGAAAAATAAAAGAAAATTCAGAATTCAATATTTATATCAAAAAACCCATTACGGTCATATCAACCATCTCAAAATATCATTTTCCAATTAATTCAATATTACTTTAATTAACAAATAACACGATCCCAATTACGCATCAACTCCTAAATCATAAAATTAAATTAATTAATATAAAAATTAAATAATCTAATTCACCAATTTCATACTCCAACTTATGAATATTCAATTTTTTATATACTGCCAGTTTTAAAAATCACATGGAAAATAAATTAATCAATCCAAAAATTACATAAATAATTAATCAATTATTTTATAAAATTAAAGATTTAGTTGTCAAAACATACCAATTCAAATTTCATAATACAAATATTTAATTTCATTTCAAGGGTTTGATAATTTATCATAAACCACTTACCTCATTATTGATGTCGGCAAAATTGTAATAGAAATCCCCACATGAGAGAGCACAACCAATATAACAATGAAGAATGAGATCTAGATCCAAAACCAAAAACTAAAATAAAATAGATTAGATCTATCAAAAAAATGAAAAATATCCATCACCAATGGAGGAAAAAAGTAATTAATAAAATGGAAGAAGGAAAAAAGGGTAAGGCGAATCTAATTGGGAAGATATTCTCTTACCCAAAAGGGGTAGATCTTCAATATGAGCTTCAGTTAATCATTTATTGAGATTTTAATGCCATGAAATCCATTTGGTATCCCGAAAATAAGATATAAATTGGTTTAGGGTTGATATTGGGAATTTTTAATATAAGATGGGGTTTTTGGAAAATTTTAATGAAAATTTTGGGGCATAATCTTCTACATGCACATTTTCAGGTATGGAGAACAAATATTTTCCAAGATATGAGCCTAGCTTGGCACCAATCATACGGGTGTCACATGATAACTTTTAAGGTATGGAACAATTTTATAAACAATAACCCATCAATTTAAATATCATAAGATTGCTTTCGCATGGTTTTCTGGCCTGGGAACATCATTTGGGAAAACCATGTGTCAACCATACACTGCCTCACTTCCTTCTGAATTTTTCTAATTGTTTTAAGAAAACCCTCCATGTTTAATCTCAACAAATATATATTAAAAAAATGGGAAAATAAACCTAAAAAGAGCATAAAAATCTATAAAATGTTCATGATCATACAATCACCCTATCTTATAACGGATCATCCTCATGTTGTACTCCCATGAGTCAAAAAGATTTATAGGGAAACATATTGGGCCAATAATCCCACATATACACTTCTCTCTCATATTTTTATTCCTGACCATTCCCATTAATCCATAATACATGAACTATCAACACAATCATTCCCCAAATCACATTATCTCTATGATCTGACACACATACATTATTCTCTATAAAATATGAATTTTTCACAAACTCAACGTCATCTATATCAAACATATGAAAATTTTCATGGGGATAAATCCAAATATATGATGAACAAAGACATTGTGCGTGGAAAATACTACTTTGTATGATCCAAGTTGTATTCCACTAACCCGATTCTCTTCCCAATATCAAATTGTCCAATAAACCAAGGATCTAACTTTCATGGCCTTAGTATCCAGCGATGAACCAATCTTGGTGACACTTGAGAAAATACAAGGTCACCCACAAAAAAATATAGGACTCTTAAAAAAATATAACCATATTAATTTTGTACATTCATTGTTATAAACATACACATTCAAATCATTTGAACCTACTCTGATGCATCTGACATAATACTCAGTCTGAATAGATCTGACTTATACTCCTCTATCAAACATTAAGTAGATTTTCATGGTCAAATATAAATTCACTCATATGGTGCCACCAATATAGTCCCCTCAAAACTATTGTTATATTCAAACTCAATGAAAGATAAGTTATTCTCCCATGACCCACGTAATTTAATAACATTAAATGATATTATATATTCATAAAATTATATAGTATGCTCCAAACTACACAAATTTCTATGGATGGAAATTCATACTCAATAAAACTCATGTTCACAGGGACATCTGCAAGTCCTTTATGAAGCTCTGTCTAAAACATGAATCACGGTCTAAAACGATTCTCCATAGCACCATATATGGATGTAATATTTCCCAAATGTTCAAATCTATTAACTGGTTTAATATGAATGTCTCTTATATGGACAAGAAAATTTCTACATTCATTAGTCGGTCCACAACCTCCCAAATAGTTTCATTCTACAGAGGTTTCATCGAGAGACCCACCACAATATCCATAGTAACATCATCCCACTACCATTTTGAAATGAGATGTGGTTCTAGTAAAACATAAGGTTAATTATTATATTCTTTATACCTTTGGATAGGTGTAATATCATGTCATGAACCCTACTATCTCATTTTTAATTCCTGGCTCAAAAAATGTCATCGTAGGTCTTATTAATGTTTGGTCACACATTGATGTGACACTCACTTCAAGAAATGAAATTCACAAACCATCTATTACAACATCTGTATAGGCACAACAACATGATTCATGACATAGATGATCTAATCCTTAACTATTTTCAAATCATAAGGTGCATCATCACCTTCAAGTCTATCAGTCAAAGACTTATATATTTTATCCGGATACTATATTCCCCTAATCCCAATCAAAAGTGTAGAATCCAAAAAAAAACTTATACAAGAATCATCTTATCATGACCCTACTAAGCCACAACAAGAATCTTAGGTATTCAAGTGATCATCTTTCACTCAATTCTAGATTCATAAACCTCTTGATATGTAGTTTTCCTTCATAATGTATCAACAACACTATTTCCATTAATAGGGGTATTTACTAGATCAGTGTTGAATTACTGGATATACTCTTCCCATATATGATATTGAATACTCATGTCTTCTGAGAAAAGATATACTTTATTATACTGTATTTAGAATACACTATAAACTTTTTATCCAACCGGTAATGCCACCAACAGTTCAAAGAATAAACCACTGAAAATATCTAAAGTTCATGCATAGTGTTTTTATGCTCATGTGGCCTCAATATATATAAACCATACACCACAAATTGATCTATCATCAAAAAAATAATCCAATCCCTATCCTCTAAGGTTATAATAAACATTGTATGCTCCTCACCCACCATTGGTAGGGTCAATATTTCTATTGTTTTCAAAATCTTATTCAACTCCTAAAAATAATTCTCACATGATCAATACCATCCAATATTCCCTCCCTTTTTAGTAAATTCGAATAATATGTGATGAAAAATAGGATTGTCCTAGATGAATATATGATAATAGTATGATGACATCAGAAAACTATGAATGTTAGTGAAAGTATTTGTCTATCCCCAAGAAACAAATTCCCGAACATTATATAGGGCTACTAATACACCTTATTTTGAGCTGATGTAACCCAATAAATATACCCAATCTATTAAAATATTACACATTAATATAACGTTGTATATATAATTATATCATAGTTTACTCAATATGATGTCAAGGTCTATGGAATGATCGTCACGAGCCATGGATTACGCTAAGATTTAATCATTGAACAGAACCATAAAATGATCTAGATACGAGGGGATGATATTTTACATTAATGATGTAAAAATTATAGCTTTGTTAGTGGGAATAAATGTAATCACACCAAAATAATATATTAAATAGAAACTCCAAAAAGTATACCTATGTATTTAAAAAGGTTGAACTCTAATCATATGATGCCCTGATCTCAGGTTGATCATGGAGAAAGTGAGTGATCCTATTAACTGTTCAAATATTTTATCAATATGCGAAAGAGGATATAAATTATTCAAAGTATTCTAGTTCATCTTCTAATATTTAAAACATAATCATATATTTCAATAATCTATCTTATAAGAATCTATGTAACCCATAGTTGACATACATGGAAGGAAAAAACCCCCATTCATCAACTCTTTTATTTTATTCTTAATATCATAATGCTCTAGTGGCCCCATTCTATATATTGGAATAGAAATTGTCTCAATCCATAGTGTGAGCTCAATTTAAAATTCCACGTCTCTCCCATATGTAATAATTGATAAATCTTTAGTAAATTCTACCGTAAAGTGGACCTATATGGGTGGAAATATATCAAGATTCACACCCATAAATCAGGAAAATAACTAGAAACCTTGGCTATAAACTCCATCATTTGTGGATGAATCACCCCTACATGGCCTTCCTGGATATCCCATTATCCACATTGAAACGAATTTTTACCATTAGAATATATAAATATCACTCTCCTTTTATAAAAATCAATGTGGCCTTGATATGATACTAACCTATCTATACCAATAATTTTTTCAAATATTGACAACATAAGAATGTAAAGATAAAAATTGAAACAATAATCCCCAACCTATACAGAATTACCCATGCACAATTAAATATCTGTAATCCATACTCCCAATGGTGTAACTATATTCATTACCACACTCAGAACCGGCAATTCCATACTCAACCCTTTCACAATTTTTCCAAATATAAATGAATGAGATATTGAAGTATAAAATAAATCACTATAACGTTTAGAAGTTGTAACACCCTGAGATTTTATTAGAAATATTTTTTTTATGATTTATGTTATACACAACACCAATTTAATCTTTCACTACACACAACATTGGCTTGGCCTACGTTTCACACAAGAGTAACCTTCCCTAATAGCTTACGTTGTACGCAATACAGAGAATCAATAAACAATGATATATTATTATAATATTATAAAATAGCCATTATGAGTAGTATTAATTGAATTTTTTATTTTATAACATTATAATTAATCTCTCATATTTTTTATAATGATATATGAAATGAAAATCATTTTTTTCGGATAGAAGAAGTATTTTTCGAAAAAATGCAGTATTATCATCGTTTGATGGGGAAACCATTTTAAATATAATTTTTGAAAATTTTATAAGTTCAATTTTACAATATCAGCTTCTTCCTTTGAATCAGGATATAAAAATTTACATGGGATAACTTTTTGATACTTTTCTTATAACTTTCATATTATGATGAATAGTAAAAATATGGAAATTTTTTCTAAAAAACAACTTTTTTCATTGAGATATTTTATATGGTTAAATGATAAATTTTAATGGTTTTAAAGAATAAATAGAATATATTTATACCATTTAATATAATTTATGTCATTGGAATTAATGTTACATTGAATTGATAAGTGAAAACATTTCAATATTTGACAATGTTTTATCTTTTAAAACCTATTTTCTTAATAATGGAATTAATTTTAAATTCATTACTGCAACTTCTGTGTTTGGAAGTTTGAATAATGGATTCCATTTTTGGATTTCAGAGGGTTTAAATTATGTTAATATGTTACTTTTTTTGATATTATTAATAGTAACTAGGGTAATTTTTATTTACTATAGTTAAAGGTAAATCCGGTAATTATGGGTAAAAATAATATTATAAAATTACCCTAAGACCACCCAAAATTATTTGGATGAATAAAAGTAGTCCCATATCACATAAGAGTCGGAATCGATTCATTTCATGGACTTTTGACAATGTAAATGATATAATTATTTTTAAAACCAATGAAAGTGAAAAAATGTCACTCTCTTATATCTTATAAGTGTAATTATATTAATTTAGTGATAAACCTCATAAAACATAGAATATAAATAGTCTCCAAAAATATAATAACATTTTATACATAATTCAAAAGTTATTTATAATTTTTTGGTTTTAAATAAATATCATTAATGATGGCACAATAGTGATGTAGATATTATGTTATTTATTGAAATATCAAATAAAGGGTTTTAAAATTATTAAAATATATATTACATGAACTAATTAATGTTATCCACAAATTTTATAGATGAATATTACATGTTAAAAATCTATTTAATATTTCAGTTCTACTATATCTTTTGTTTGGATTTTATTTTCATCCAAATAAATGAATAATGTCAAAATTGACACTATGGTAATTTTATAATAAAAACATATTTTAAAATTGATTAAAAATATAAAAAAATATTTAATAATTATAAATTAAAATTTATGTGGTCTAAAATTTCATAAATAATTCAATTATAGTCAATTCACAACTCATATGTAATTATTGATAACAATTTAAAATTAAGAATATTATTACCACAAATAAAATTAAAAATATTAAATAAGGATAAATCATGTTGATATGGTTTAGAATAAATACCAAACATGCCTAAATTTTATTTGTTAATGCTATTACAACACAATATAAAATAATCATAAGATTTGAGTCATTTTTTGAGCCTTTTAGGTGGGGTTTGAGTTTATTATAAATTAATATTTTAGAGGTTTCCAAAAGTGCCCCTCTCCTCTCTTATAAAAGGGAACCTCCTCCCTATCCACTTCACCACATTTTGAGCCTTCATTCTTGGCCAAAGCCTATACAATTCTATTACCCACTTCCATAGAAACATATTATATGTTTTGGACTTCTTCAAAGACCATCTTTTGTGCCCTAAGAGAAGTTTTAGAAGTGGCGCGTTGAAGAAGTCGTAATATCCTTTACAAATTATTTCAAATTTATTTCTTCTTCTAATTCATCCCCTTTATTTATTTCATTATAATGTAATAAAATTAGTATCACTCATATAAAAATATTTTATTATAAATATTAACATCCCTATTTCACCTTCTATCCATCCTACGGAAAATGAAATCACCATGTGTGAGTACGTATGAAATACCGTCTCCACGCTGTGGTGTAATTTGTTTTCTTCCACCACCTAACATGGATTAGTATAATGGTGTAAATAATAACTAGATATTTTTATTATAACATGATACTAATTATGATATATTATATCATCTACTAAAATTCCATTCAATAATTATGGGAATGAAATCATCGCTCGTGCGTACGTATGGCTTTCTGTCTCCACAGTGCGATGCGATTCATTCAACATGATCATTATTAAACGATGATTATATAAACAAATTTAATGAATATATCTGATATAGATTACGATAATAACATTTTTTAAATGATGCAGCTATAACCTAAAAATGGGAATAAGAATTTATTCAAAAAAACATCCATAAGAACATAAATCAATGAACACCCGAATAACAAGTAGAAATGAAATATTACTAATAAGAAAATAATAATAATACCATATATGATATCATAAAAATGTATATTATTATGTAATAAGTAAATGTATTTATTTAAATCCTTATACAGAGGGTTCAGATACGTACATATCATATTGGACCTAAGGCAAGGGATAATCTCACAATCGCAATCTTTATTCGAGATTGTTTATACTTTAGTATTTAATGGGGAATATTTATCATCCACATGAATGATTCCTCAATATGTAATGTTATTTATATCCTCATACAATTGTTAAAATGCCATTTTACTTTTTGGTGAAAATTTTAGTAAAATATATAAACGAATCATTTGTCGTTTTCAGTACACAATACTTTTAGACTTCTCTAGATAAAGTATGAGAAGAATGTTTTTTAACATATACAGTATGAATGATTTTTTATGATTTCATAGAACATTATTTCTGTGAATCTTCATTTAAAAGTTATCTTTTTTATATTGAATTATTTTCTTTTTGTTTAAAATTTTATGAGATGTTGATAAAGGAATATATATTTTTTTGAAGTAGAATGAATATTTTCATCAGGAATGGAGTTCAAGTGTTTTATCGAAATTATTTTCCATCTATGTTATTATATGGTTTTGTTTCTATCCCTAATTATTACATTGATTTGATTATGTAATGATGGAATTATTTTTATGAAGTCATTTTATCTTATATAGATTATGTTATGATGGCATGATGTTTAAGAATCCCATTTTTATTACATGGGTTATGCTATGATGTATGATATATGATTTTGTGTCAGACATAAGAATTGATTATTTATGAGATGGGTGGGACCTATATCTCCCTCAAATGTATTGGGTAAAGATTTTATATCTAATGAGACAGACATGGCTAGAACAACATGTTAATCAGGTTCAGTGATACATGACTGAAACGAGGAATGAACTCAGTTTTGTAATGGACTTTGTCTGCTATGATGGTCTTGGCAATGAGTCTTGACTAATATGAAATGATATTCTATGATTATGCATGTATTCCAAAAAAAAATATGTTTTATGTTATGATTATTTGTATTACATTTCACTGCTGTGATTTATCCCATGTCATGATATTATGTTCTCTTTTGCTGGTTTAGATTTTCAAAATTCCATGTTCTTATGAATATGATATGATTGATATTTCCTTTGATTACCGTTACTGAGAATTTATGCACACCATTTATATGTTTTCTTTTCCTCAGCTTAGGAATTAGGGTATTCAGTAGGATATACCAAAAGAGACTTTAGTTATGATGAAATAAACGTTAGATAATGTAGATGATTTATGAACCAGTTTCTTATAGTTCAATGTTTTTAAAGACACTATACCTATACGGTCCTATCATGGTTTTGTTATATGTTGTAATAAGTATGCTTCAATTCTGATGTAATGACAATGTATGTAAAGTATGGGTCATTATAGTTGATATCATAGGAAAGGTATAGTCATCCTTTAGAAACATGGATGTGAAAGACATAGTAAGAACCCTAAGGATATGTATATGCATTGAACACAATCCTTGTGTTTTAGAAATGTCCATGAATAACATACCATAAGACCTAAAGAGTAATTTTTTTTAGTGATTATGTTTTTTTCCTGTTGTAATTTGAGTTGTTCACACTATTCTTCTTGGTTTTAGTTAATGGATGGAACCTGAAGGAACCGTGTTAAAGCTGAATGGGATGGTAAATGCAATGATTATCCCCTAAGAAACCAAATGTTATGGGATCTAGAATGAAAAATCTTGTAGACATTCTCACACAACATTCTCAAGAAATGAATCTTGTAGGACTTCAAAATGAGAAATGGAGGGAGAAACATTCTATTGAATCCTTCATGAGGCAGCATCAACCTTCATTCACCTGTTCTTCAGATCCAATAGTGGATGAACAATGGATCAGTACCACATAAATGATATTTTTAGTCCTTCAAAGTTCTGAAGATGATCAATTCATCTTGGTAATATATTTTTTGGAAGGTGAAGCTGATAAATGGTGGAATCTTGTCAAGAATACAAGGCAAATGGATGAAATCGATTCCATGAAATTGGACGTGTTCAAGAACATATTTTTCAAAATGTACTTCCCTAGTATTCTTTGAACAAATATAGGGAAGGAGTTTCTTGAACTGAAGCAAAAGGATGATGATTCAGTTGGTACCTATGAAGAAAATTTTACTAGGATTGCTAGGTACGCTTCTGGGATTATTATCCATCTTGAGAGTAAGATCAATCGATTATTTAGTGGCTTAAAACTAATTCTCTGAAAGGGAATTAGATATAAGGTACTTCAATATCTATGAGGAAATTATTTAATGTGCTCTCAAGGATGATATTGAGATTGGAGTAACCCATCAGTCATATGGGTTTGATAAAAGAAGAGGAAAATTGTATTCAAAGGAAAATCTAAAGACCACACTGAAAAGAAGATGATTTTTCCCTTATGCTCAATGTGTGGAAAGAAACATAGAGGGAATTTTCTTAAATGGAAAAGTTAATTATTTATGTTTGGAAAAGAATGTCATCGGGAAATTGAATGCCACAGTGATGGGAAAAATAATTCTAGTGATGCAAACAAAGAAAAGGCTACCCAGAATGCACCTCTTACACTTCAATGTCAAAAGTGCAAGGAAATGGGGAATTATGCCAATAAATGACCTAATCCAAGGGTTTTTTATGAATATAGATGTCAAAAAACTCTAAAGGCCATAGAAAAAAAGAAATTCACATGCAATTTTTATCGGCGGTGTGGAGTACGATAACGAAGTGGTGAAAGGTACACATACCATCCACTCTAAAGTAGAAAATGTTTTATTTGATTTTGGATCCACCCACTCTTTTATTTTTGAAGAATTTTCTAAGGGTGTCTCCATATTACCTCAGCAATTACATATTGAGTTAGCTGTAAAAACCCCTAATGGAACAACAGTCGCATTAATAGTTTAAAATTATTCTCCGATTGAAATTTGTGGGATACTGATTCCTGCCAATCTTGTGATCCTTCCTATAGTGGAATGTGATGTGATTCGTGGCAAGGATTGTATTTCATTATATGGAGCTCATATAAATTCCCAATGAAGGGATGTGACATTTCATATTTCTGATCAATATATGATCATCTATCGATGCAAGGAAGAATATAACCTTCTAGTGGAATTTTCTTCTATCATATGGGTCTTGATTACAATTAATGAATGATATTTATCTCAAATGGTTGGAAAGAGACGCAAGATTAAGTATATGCTTGTTTTACGAGAGATTGATGAGGAATTTCTAGAATAATTTCCAGGTCTTCCACCAAATCGTGATGTTGAGTTTTCAATAGAATGTATACTGAGTGCTATGCACATTCCAAAGAAACCATATATAATAGACCCAATTAAGTTACTTGAATTGAATAAGCAGCTGTAATAGAATATTGATAAGGGATTCGTACACCCAAGTGATTCGCCTTGGGGAGAAAATATTCTATTTCTTAAGAAGAAAGATAGATCAATGAGACTCTACATTGATTATTGAGAACATAACAAGATCACTAACAAGAACAAATATCCTCTCCCTTCCATTGATGACTTATTTGATCATCTATGCGGAGATCAATACATCCCATGATTGATCTTCATTCAGGGTATCATTAATTAAGGGTTAAAAAGGAGGATAAACCAAATATGTATTTCCATACAAGGTATGGACACAATGAATTTATAGTGATTCCATTTCGTATTACTAATTACCTGGCTATCATCATGGATCTAATGAATACATTCTTTAGAGACTATCTTTATCAATTTGTGGTAGTCTTTATAGACAATATTATTGTTTATTTAGTTAGAAAGGAAAAATATGAAGATCACTTTAGAATTTTATTTAAGACCCTAAGAAAGGACAAGCATTATGTAAAATATACCATGTGTGAATTTTGGATTCAAAATGTTTCATTTTTTGGTCACATAATTTAAAAATATGGGATATCTGTTGATCCAGCATAAACAGAGGTTATTGAAATATGGTCGAGACCAAAAATAGTAACTGAAATCCATTGTTTTCTTTTTTTAGATTTGTATTATCGATGTTTTGTGAATTATTTTTCATGATTATCTAACCCACTCACCAAATTGACTGAGATAGGAGTTATGATTGTTTGGACGGCAGAATGTGAAGAGAATTTCAATAAGCTAAAATGAAGGTTAGCCAGTGCACCTGCTCTCACACTACCTTGTAGTGGAGAAAGGTTTTTGATATACAGTGATGCATCCATAAAAGGGCTGGTGTGAGTTCTCATTAATAATGATATAGTGACAGCTTATTCCTCATTATTGGTGAAATTCCATGAGAAAAATTACCAAACTCAAGATTTTGTGTTAACTGTGGTAATCATTGGATTAATGATATGGAGGAAATACCTTTATAGTGAAATGTGTGATATTTATACTGATAATAAATGTTTCAAGTATATTTTCACACAAAAGGAGCTGAATATGAGATAAAGAAGATGGTTGGAGCTGATTAAAAATTACGACTGCTCAATTCATTACCACCTTGGGAAAGAAAACAAGGTGGTAGATGCATTAAGTCGACAAGAACATGCTAGATTATCCATGATGAGTATCATAAAAGAACCAATATTTATGGATTTACAAAGGATTGATCTTGGAATAGTAATATAATTGGAAGAATATTATCTTTATCAAATAAATTTTCAACCATCTAAACATGTGATGATTAAAGAGGCACATAAAGAAGATGTTGAGTTTCAAAAGATAGTGAGAAATGATCATGGATTCCACATTGATTATGATGATATAATAAGGTTTAGGAATCTGGTTTGTGTTCCTCCCTCCCAGAATTAAATAAGGAAATATTGGATGAGGATCATTGTTCTTCATTCTCTGTTCACCCTGGAACCACAAATATGTATAGGGTCCTAAAAGAGTACTTCCAGTTGGATGTAATGAAAAGAGATGTTACTGAATATGTCTCTTGATGCTTGGTTTGTCATCGAGATAATGATGAGACACATAATTCTAATGGGATGTTACAACCATTACATATACCGGAATGGAAATGGGAAAACATCACTATGGACTTTGTCACAGGACATCCTAAAATATCCAAAGGCAATAATCCTATATGGGTTATAGTTGATCGTCTTAAGAAGATGACACACTTAATTACTATTAGAGAATATTTCTCTCTTGATAAGCTTGCCAAGATATATGTAAAGGAAGTGGTAAGATTTCATGCGGTAAAACATTCCATTATATCTGATCGAGATCCGAGGTTTACATCAGAGTTTTGGAAATGTCTTCAGCATAATCTAGAAAAGAGTTGAGTTTCATCACAACATATCATCCTTAGACAGACGGTCAGTCTGAGAGGACTATTCAAACTCTAGAAGACATATTGAGAGCTTTATCTATGGATTTAATTGGTGTGTGGGGTCAAAACCTACCTTTGATGGATTTTTCATATAATAATACCTTTCACACCAGTATTTAGATGGCTCTTTATAAATCTTTGTATGGAAATAAATTTAGAACTCCAACTTTCTAGGAGAATTTTGGGTAATAAAGATATTAGTACTTTATCTTGTTGATGAGATGGTAGAAAAGTATAGATCTATTCAACAACACTTATGAGAAGATCAGAGTCGACAGAAAAGATAAACTGATAACTGAAGAAAAGGCCTAGTGTTTGAAGTGGGTGATAAAGTGTTCTTATTAATATCTACTTGGAAAGGAGTAATGAGATTTGGAAATAAGGGCATGTTGTGCCCTAGTTATATCAGTCTTTTTGAAATACTGGATCATATTGGGAAGGTAGTTTACCGATTGTCACATCCACCAAATCTCTCTCAATTTCATGAGGTGTTCTATGTATCTCTCCTAAAAAATAACATACATGATCCTTCACATGTACTAAGCTCAAAATTTGTACCAATGGAGCATGATTTTTCTCATGAATAAAAACTGATAGAGATTCTAGATCATAGAAAAAAAGTTCTACGAAACAAGACCACTCACTTGGTTAATGTTTTATAGAGGAACCACCAATTAGATGAAGCTACATGGGAATATTAGGATATGATGAGGGATATGTATCCTCATCTGTTTTTTACAAAGTGACGAATTTTGAGGGAGAAATTCATTTTAAGTGGGGTAGAATTTAACACCCAGAGATTTTATGAGAAATATATATATATATATATATTCATATGTTATACACAACACCAAATGAATCTTTCACTACACACAACACCGGCCTGGCTTGTGTTACACGCAAGAACAACCTTCCTCGGCAGCTTGCATTGTACGCTATACCGAGTTTCACTAAACAATGATATATTATTATAATATTATGAAATAGACATTATGAATAGTATTCACCAAATTTAGAATTTTATGACATCATAATTCATCTTACAAATTTTCTCGAATGAGATATGAAAACATAATCATTTTTTCAGATCAAAGATGTATTTTTAAAAAAATTTAAATTTTACCACCTTTTGATGGCACACCCAATTTAAATCTAATTTTTGAAAAATTTATAAATTAAAATATTGAAAACTAACTTCTTCCTTTGGATCAGGATATAAAAATTTACATTGAATAAATTTTTTATACTTCTCTGATAACTTTCATATTTTCATGAATAGTAAAATATGATAAATATTTCTTAAAAACAAATTTTTTTAATAAATATAATTTATATGGATAAATGAAAAATTTAATGGGTTTAAAATATAAATATAATATATTTTTACCATTTAATATAATTTATGTCATTTCCATTAATTTTACATAGGTAAAAGCATTTCAATGTTTGACAATGTTTTAACTTTTAAAACACATTTTCATAACCTGAGGATAAATTATAAATTAATTACTAAAACTTCTATGTTTTGAATTTTAAAAATTGGATTTAATATTCGGATTCATTGGGTCCAAATTATGTTAATTGGTTACTTTCATTTTTTTATATTATGAATAGTAACTATGGTCAATTTTTTACTACAGTTAAAAGTATATCGGGTAATGAAGGGTAAAAATAAGATTATAAAATTACACTAAAACCTGCCAAAATACTATTGTATGTATAAAAGTCGTCCCATATCACTTGATGGTATTAATAGATTAATTTAATGGACTTTTGATCATGAAATTGATAAAATTATTATTAAAACCAAAGAAAGTGTCAATATGTCACTCTCTAATATATTATCTGTGTAATAATTTTAATTTAGTGATAAACCTATTAAAACAAAAAATATAAATAGTCTCATGAAATATAATAAACTTATATTCATCATGAAAATTTATTTATAATTTTTAGGGATTATATAATTATCATTAATGATGACACAATAGTGATGTAGAGATAATTTTATTGATTGAAATATCATATAAATGGTTTTAGAAATATTAAAATAAATATTATATGAACTATTTAATGTTATCCACAAATTTTATAGTTGAATATGTCATTCTAGAAATCTATTAATTATTTTTGTTTGAATATATCCTCTGTTTCGATTTTATTAAAATTCAAATAAATGAATTGAGTCAGAATTGACATAATTGTTGTTTTATTAAAATAACATATTATAAAATTGTTTAATAATAAAAAAATATTTAAAAATTATATATTGAAATTTATATGGTCTAAAACATCCAAAGGTATCCAATTATAGACAATTCACAACACATAAGTAATTATTGAAAACAATTTGAAATTAATAATATTATTACCAGAAATAAAATTAAATTTATTAAATAAGGATAAATCATGTTGATAAGGTTTAAAGTTAATTCAAACATGTTTAAATTTTATTGGTTGATTATATTCCAACCCTATCACATGTAATATTGGGATTTTGGTCATTTTTGGAGGTTTTATGTAGGGTTTCAGTTTATTATAAATTAATATTTTAGAGGTTTCCAAAAGTGACCCACTCCTCTCTTATAATAGGGAACCTATTCCCTCTCCTCCTCACAACATTTTGAGTTGTCATGCTCTTCCAAAAACTGTCCATTTATCTTCTCCACTTCCATAGAGACATATTAGAGATCCTGGTCTTCTTTAAAGACCATATTTAGTGCCCTAAAAAGAGGTTTAGAAGAGGCGCGTTGAAGAATAGGTAATATCCATTACCGATTCTTTCAAATTTATTTCTTATTCTACTTCCTCTTATTCATTTGTATCATTATTAATTAATAACATATGTATCACAAATATAATGATATTTTATTATAGTTATTAAACAACCTTATTTAACCTTTTATACATCCTACAGGAAATGAAATCATTGTGCGTGCGTACGTACATAATACTGTCTCCACACCATGGTGTAATATGTTTTCCACCACCACCTAACATGGAATGGTATAATGGTGTAAAGAGTAACTATATATTATTATTGTAAAATTATACTATTTCTGATATATTCTATCATCCACTCCATTATCATTCAATAATTATGGTAACGATATCGTCGCGCGTGCGTACGTACGGCTTACCCTCTCCACAATGTGATGTACTTCATTCTACATGATCTTCATTAAACCATGATTATATAAATGAATTGAAAGAATAAATCTGATATATTTTATAATAATACAATTCTTTAAATGTTTTAGTTATAACCTATATATAGTAATAAGAATCTACTCGAAAAAACACGCATAAGAACATAAAGCAATGAACACACAAAAAACAAGTAGCAACGATATATTATTAATAATAATGTAATAATATGACCGTATTTGATATCATAACAATGTATATGAATCTGGAATATGTCAATGAAATTATTTAAATCATTATACTGGAGGCTCGGATATGTACAATGCATATCAGACCAAAGGTAAGGGACAATCTCACAATCACTATTTTTATCTGAGATTGTTTATACTTCGGTATTTAATAAGGAATATTTATCATCAAAATCCATGTTTCCTTAATAAGTAACATTATTTATATCTTAATACAATTTTTTAAATCCATTTTTACCAATTGGTTAAATTTTTTGAAAAAGATGTTGAAGGAATATTTTGTCATTTTCAGTATGAGATACTTTTTGACTTTTCTGGCCAAAGTATGAGAAGAATGTTTTTTAACTTATATGACATGAATGGATTTTTATGATTTAATAGAACATTATTTCCATTATATTCCTTTACAAGTTTTCATGTATATTTTAAATTAACTTATTTTAGTTTAAAATTTAATGACATGTTAAGAATGGAAAAAATATATTTTTTAAGTAGAAAAAATATTTTCCTTAAGAAAAGAGTTCAAGTGTTTTATCAAAATTATTTTCCATCTAAGATAATATAGGGTTCAGTTTATATCCCTATTTATTAAATTTATTTGGTTATGTTATGAAGGAATTATTTTTATAAAGTCCTTTTATCTTATATGGTTTATGTTATGATGTCATGATGTTTAGGAATCCCATATTTATTACATGGGTTATGCTATGATGTATGATTTATGATTTTGTGGAACACATAAGAATGGTTTCATTATGATATGGGAGGGACCTATATCTCTCTATAATGAATTGGGTAAAGATTTATATCACATGAGATATACATGGCTGGAACGGCAAGTTAATCCAGTTTAGTGATACATGACTTAAACGAGGAGTGAACTTGGTTCTGTAATGGACATTGTCTGGTATGATAGTCTTGTAAATGAGTCCTAACTAATATGAAATGATTTTCTATGATAATGTGAGTATGTCACAAAGTTTCATGTTTTACATTATGATTATTGGGATTACATTTCACTACTATGATTTATCCCACGTCATGATATTATGATCTCATTTATAGGTTATGGTTTTCAAAATGCTATGTTCTTATGAATATGATATTATTGATATTTCCATTTTTTTCCTTACTGAGAATTTGATCTCACCTTTTGTATGTTTTCTATTCTCAAGGTCTGGAATAAAGGAACTATGTATTATATGCCAAAAGGGAATCTATATAAGATGAAATAAATGGGATACAATGTAGATGATTTATGAACAAGTTGTTTATGTTTCCTAGTTTCTAAAGACACTATACATATATGGTCCTATAATGGTTTTGTTATATGTTTTAATAAGTATGCTTCAATTAAAAAGTAATAACAATGTATGTAAATTATGGGTCGTTATAGAAGCTATAATAATATTACTTCGAACAGTTAA
The DNA here is from genome assembly GCA_963277665.1 of Viscum album. Lineage (NCBI taxonomy): Eukaryota > Viridiplantae > Streptophyta > Magnoliopsida > Santalales > Viscaceae > Viscum > Viscum album. The sequence goes on from OY728152.1 coordinate 1,890,876,719, forward strand.
CGGTCCAGCCTCTTTATCCACATGTGTATGATAAACCAAATGAAATTATCCTACCCCCCTTATCTGGGATGAAGTTTGACTCCACTAAGCTAAACCAATATATTGATAATGGTTATATTTCCTAGAAGAATCATGTAAACTTCCTCCAATGCCACTTTTAGTATAACTCAATATGACAGACTTATATGGTCTAGAATATCCTCCTCCCACACTCTAGTTCTACATGGCTTCTCTATCTCCACCAATTTTTCATGGGTTCCTACAAAACCACTATAGGTATCTGATCCTATTAAAATATTAGAACCCTATAATATATTAGGGATAATGTCTACCAAATTTGACCATTCTACTAAACTAGTGGAAAAGGACTTCAGTAAGGTACTGAATATTTTTTCCTTCCCACACACCACTATTTTTCCCCTACTTTAGTTAGATTTATCATTAAATTTATTCCTACCATATAAATAAATACCTATTTATATTCTAAAAGATACCACATGTCCAACAGTAGATGACTCCTTTAGGCTCTACTTAGATATGAGATCCTAGATCACCACTTTAGTAAACATTTTTAGATGTTTGTTATTACCTGAGGGAATAAGTTCACATTATCTGGTCCCAAAACAAACATTCCATTGATTTATCTTCCCCTACTAATGTTGGAAAAAAGGGAGGATGTATTTAAATTGTACATGAATAGTGCATCATGGACATACTACCCTGGTTAAATAGCATGATATAAACTACCATCCCATGTATTAGTCTCCCTAGATAAAATATTTCCATGAACATCTCCAAAAAAATTCATACCTTACCCTAAGTATTCCCAATGGGATCCATATCGTCCAATCATATCTTTACTGGTCCTCAAAATATATAATCATCAAAATTTACCGTATTATCGGTAGGAGACTCCAAATGTTAAAAGCATTACATGGATGGATTCACTACAGAACACTGTTAACTCAGGTCGACCCACTTCAGAGCATGTCAGAGGGTACTATAACATAAACTCTTGAATCATGTCATACACACTATTCATGACCTACTCTGGGTATCTCTCTATAAGATAACAGAATTTATTATTTTAATCACAATACCACTCTCTATATCCTTCACCTGACACAATTAGATCCACATGTACCACTTTTGGATGATCATTTCTAGCTATATCCTCCTTTCATCCTATCAAAAAACATCATCATGGAGGCATATCACAAAAATTCTAATCAAATGTTTTAGGAAACATTGCACAATGTTATCATGGAGATAAATAGGTATCCACATAAATCCATAACAAATCAACCACAATTTTCATCCACAAGGTAAAAACTAAGGAACTATCACGAACCTTAATCATTGTACAACATGGTCATTGTAAAAAAAGTGTAATCTCAATATCATTTTCTAGTTCTCCGCTAAACACAAAATTATTAACATTTTATTCATTTTGAGACATTCAATTTCATATTAGGAATTATTTCCATTTAAAATACACAATAATGAAAAAAATTGATTTCAACAACTTTCCGAAAACCCGTTTTTCTAATACGTTCCTAAAAATGATGGATGTCACACTTACTTCTAAGGGCCTTGAATGATTCATGAATACTAAAATATCATTTCATACTGATCCATGAGTCCAATATCATAAAATCTCATAAAAAATAATCACATCACACTTTATGTGCATCACTCAAGGTGAAATAACATCAATCATAACAACACACATTAATAAAGATTCCCAAGTTGTGTACATATATTTTTACCCTCATACAATGGTAAACTACTCCCATGCCTATTATTTTAAACTATGATCGAATCATCATATTATTCTATATAACTTTTTCAAATATTAATACAATTTAAGTATAAAAAACCACACATAATACCACATTGTAATGTCTCGACTGGGGTACAACACACTGGTGCCCCGAGTTGGTAAGTCACAAGCCCCCTAGTTGACTCTATATGATAGAGCCTACTAACTAGAAGTGGGGGTTTATTATTGATAGTTGGTATACTATTCCCTATTTATAAAACTATCAATATTGTAGATGTAAATAAACAATATCCAAATGAAATTAAAATGACCAGAGAAAACTAGTTTCACGTGATGAATAAAACATGAATAAAATATCCAACCCAAATTGTAGATATGTAATTCCATGTACATGCCATGATTAAATTTAAATCTACAAAATAATGATACAAAAAACTCACAAGAGTGTCCTAACACCATTTCAAGATCCATTTTCCATGTTTCATCTTAGCTCATTCATATATCATACAGAGTTTTCACTTATATCATCCTACAAGAATGAAGTCTATTCGAGTACCTATTAGCCAACCCAAGTAGGGTGGGATTACAACTTAGTTGGCCACCAATAATTACGTTTAAATCAATTTCAAATCAATTAATGTTTTTTAGTTGTTTAAATTTTAATTTATAATGCATATGGCATACCAATATAATATTTCATTGTTCTTTAATTAACCAAAAAATTTCATTGGTTCTCGAGGACACTAGAATATTCAATATCATCTTCGTCCCATGCTGATTTCTGAACGAAAAAACCTATTAAAATTACAATTCACTATAATACATGGGATTTAATTATCTATTTTATTATAATTTATAGCATGGACACTTTGAACTATAGTCCTATATCATCTAGTATAGGTAAGATCGTCCATTATTAAATCAACCCCATTAATAGTATTATTAATTTAGATCTTATGTAATTATTATCATTTATTAGTGACCCTAATGTTGTAATCAATAGTATAGATAATATAGTAAATAGTTATATGTGGGATTCCCATTGAAATTGTAAAATTCATAATGCATATTTGATATGACTACTAAGACCTATATGTTTATATATGAACACTATGATCCTAATGGGAAACAAATAATCATTACATATGGATATTATAACAACTGAAGTGACCCTAACATACAATTTCATAATAAAAATTTTAAAACAATAGAATAATCTTATAATAACTGAATAATTTTTCAGAAATGATTTTTAACTAGTCATTAAAACCATATTATATTAAGAAACCCATGTATTTCCTTCAAAATAGGAATTTTATCCATTAAAGAAGTATATTTATAATACATGATATGTCTTTGAAATCTCTCATAGGTCCTCATATAAAAAATATATAAATAACTTAATTAAAATCATCCTTCATATGTATGGTGTTCTTAAAATCTTTTTATGGGTAAACATAGACAATAACTACTCAATATCATTACTGAATATAACATTAGAATAAGGTCATGAGGACATGATCAATGTGAATGATAACTACATAAGGGGATTCATAACTATTAAAACATAGAAAATAAATCTTTAATCATGGAATAAGTCATTAAAATCAGACATAATTTATATGACTCACAAATAATGAGTCAAGTGAAAAAAATTATCCATCTAAAGCGACCATTAAAAATAATATAATGTCTATAAGAACCATGTCTGTATCATTGGATGGGATGTATTTAACATCGAATCAGATAAATAGTATAATAAAAATATATTATATTACAATTAATTAATATCTAGTTAAATCTATAATTTCTTAGTAGGCTTATATATTATGAAAACTCCATCACCCCATTGGAATAACTTCTTTTGAGGTGAATCCATCACATTACCTAATAAATTTGAGAGTTATATCAGGCTCACAGATCAATATAAGTGATATTAGACACACTAATCATTATAAAAAACTTCTATGTGACATATTATTAACAAAACATATTTGATATTTTTCTTGTCATCATAACAAACAAGAAAACTACCAATGTTGCATAATAAATTCATTAACCTATGGAAGTGAAATGAGTTTCGAAGAATTATATTTAAAAAATCATTATAATAAATCCATAAAAAACATGTGGATGGTATTATTATAAGAAAATAAAATTTTCTGGATATAAATAATTTAATATATGTTGAATAAATGGATGGATCATTTATTAAACCATGTACAAATAGAAATTTTAAACATGAAACATTTCATTTTTCTTTTGACGACATTTAAAAAACTGTAAATTCTGAAAAAAAAAATTGGTAGATGATCTTATTACTAAAATCATGTAAAAAATTTATTTTAATGTAGTTGAAATGATAAATATATAGATTCAATGTATACATTATAAATTTATATTAAAAACATGTATTCTTCACATGTGTAAAGATGTCCAATGTTATTGATGTTGAATATGATATGAAATTTTCTATAAAAACTATTTAAAATAATTCAAAAACCAATATATATATATATATATTTAAGTTAAATTTTAATTTATTTTTTGAAAAAATTAAATGAAATTGAGGGTAAATATTTTTTTGTAAATTTTATCAATATTTACGAATAAAAGAGATAAATAAATCATCTTTTAGACATTAAAATTAAAAACTATATGAAGATTGGAACCATAAATGGATTTAATACAAAATTTATCATCATAAATAATAACAGAAATTATTTTCCTTGGTATAATAAACAAGACACAAAGGAAATTAATTGGTTAATATAGAAATTATATCATTGAAGGTAAATTCAAGATGAGATAACCATTACAACCTTAATAAATATTGAATTAAAATCCATTATAAAGGTAAAAAAATTTATATCTCTATTATTAAAATAATTTAAATGATATAATATGTCATTGTTAATCCATCAGTAATATTTAATCCATATAAAACAAATCATGTTGAATGACATGAATTGTGTCTCATGAAAGTGAAATTGGGATAAAGAAAGACCATATCCCTTATATAAATTTTAATTAATATTTATTCAAACAGAGATCTTCAAAAGAAAATTTATTTTTCATTACATATTAGTTATTAATGATAAATTATTTTAATAGGAATTAAATAAACAATATAACTTAAAAAATATTTCAAAATAAGAGACATGTCTACAAAGATAATATTTTAGATGACAAAAACTTACAAAAATAGAAAAAAATGTCATAAATAACCAATCAATATATTTTGTGTTGAAGATATAAATCCTAATATAACTAGTAAAAGTAAAAAAATTTGAAAATATTGTTCATTACCAACATAATAATTAAAAAAAATAGTTGAAGAAGAAGTGGTATAACCTAATGACATGAATTTATGCTTAGAAACTCTATATCTAGAGTCCTAGATTCCCTCATACATCCACTACCATACAAAATAATTTAATTTTTTTAATTTTTTAATTTATTAATAGTATTTTTCATGTATATTACATTTTTATTTTCTTATATTATATCATTTCATTAATTTGTAAAAAAATTTAGTTCACATCTATTGTTATTTTATTTATAAAACCCACAAATGATCATAATATTAATAATTGAATATTTTTATTGTTAAAATTGATTCATAAAATCATAGATATTCAATGGTTATATTCAGTATAATTTTATAATTATGGAAGTTTAGTAAGTCATTAAATTGTCATGATCCAAAAAAATTTCCTTAATAAACCAGTTTTTACGGTTACATTAACTATATATGTTATCATTTTATATCATTGTCATAATTATATATAAGACATTATGGACTAAAAATAATAAAATCAGTTTAATAATAATGATATATTGAATCAAAAAATACATTATAAAACATAACAATCAAATAATTAAATTCATGAAAAAATTATCAGTCACATCCGTTGTGTAAACCCCTGATATTCTATGGCAGTTTTCAAAAAAGTTTAAAATCAGGTAAAACAAAAATAATGTGTATTTTGTATTAAAAAAAATTTAATATTAGAAACCCTGAGATTTTTGAAGAATAACATTATGTTTGATGGCATATATGATACACAACACCGAATAAAAACAATACATGATGTATTATTAATTTAATACAAATATTTTTACAATCCCATTTATTTGTAGTGTATGAATAAGATTACCTATATTATGATATTTATATAATTAACTTACATAATAAAATGTATTGATTAATTCTTAGGAAATAATAATTCATTTTTTATAATTGATATATTATTCAAAAATAAATAAATTTCCTTCTAAACATTGATTTATTACTTTATGTGAGAAAATATTATATTTATTTTTTGAAAAATTCTAAAAACATTATTTCATTATATTATCTGATATTTAAAAATCATCATATTTAAATGACATTAATGTGAATTTTGATGATTTTTCCGAAAATATTATTTTTCTAGTGAATGGTGTAAAATTATGTTTTTTTAATAAATACTATATTTTTGTTAAAAAAATTTAAATGGTACAATTATATTTTAAATTTTTTTCTAAATCAAATTATTTATTATATATTTTATTTTATAAATTTATGTCAATTTAAAACAATTTTATGTTTTACATTGGGGTAAATTAAATTTTATACATAGAAATACATTTTTATAAAAATCTATTTTTAAGCCCACATTTTGATTTTATAATAATCTTTGAATTTGATCAATATTGGTGAATTATATTTTATGAAATGTCGATATTATTTATTCAGATAAATATTTTATCATAAATTTAAAATTTTTCTATGAATCTGAAAAAATAAACAAAATAATACTTATAGATTTATTTTTATAAAAAAAAATTTTGATCCCGTGTATCATGACTATTTTACAATTAATTTCTAGATATTATAGAAATTGAATTTTATGAATGTATAATTTTTTTATAAAATGTATATGTATAAACTATGGAAACTAATTTCATGATAAAAATTTATTCATAGTTGTTAGAAATTATACAAATTCTTTAAATTTATATACAACACTCAAGTAATATATATTAAATTATTACAAAAATAATAAAAATGGTCTTAAAAAATACATAATATTATTTAATTTGAGTGATTTAGAATGTTAAATGAATTTTATTGGTTCATATAACATATTAATATTTTTCACGATGATTATATTTTAATTAAACCATTTTATTTATGTATTTTATGTTAAATTAAAATAATATTGTGATAATTGAAATTATTAAAATTTTATCAAAATAATAATTTATTAAATTATTTAAAAAATATAAAATAAATTAATGGGGAAATAATTATTTTATATGTTATAAAAATTCATCCTTTGTCCTATTATTATTTAATAATTATCTTATTAGTAAAATTATAACCCTTTAAGAGTGAAAATTATGTTACCCTCATTAATGTTAAAATAAGTAGACTAAGGGTTTAAACCAAAATATAATCTTTAAAAAACATAATCTCTCAAAAATTTATTATTTTATAGGTTTTCAACCACATCATATATTTTATTCACATATATTACAAATTTGAAGCATTTTAATGAAGAGTGTATTTATTAAAATTTAATCATTAATGAAATTCCATATGTTTTTCTCACCTAAATAATAAAATAGAAACCCACCAGTATCTTCCACGCAACATTTTGAGATTTATATCATGAAATTACCCTACCAATATTCCTTTAGAAAATCCTTATACACATTATATTGGTTCTATTATTCTAAAAAGACCAAACCAATGACCCTTAAGAGGAGATCTAAATGAGTATTTTCAAAGGAGAGGTAATCACCTTATCATAACAATTATTTTAATTCATTTATACCACCTCCGAATATATTATATTTTTATTTAACAAAAAAATAGTCTAATAAATATACATAAATATCTTTATAATTCTTAATCTTTTTCTATAATCCCACATTCGATTAAATGGGATGCAAAAGTATCTATTGTGTGTACGTATTTATAAACTTCTCTACATAGAAATACAATTTATTTGTCACCACTATTTTCATATGGTTATTGTTATGGTTTTAATCTTAATATTACCTTTGAAATGATAATATTTTATCCACATTATTATTTTCCAACCCATTGGGAAATTATAACTTCGGTTGTGCGCACATGTAGACAATCAGTACCATTAAACAATGTGATTAATTGTCCAATTAATTTTTTATGGTATTAAGGATTTATTTAATGGATATATTTGATCAAGGTTATATAATATTTATTATACAATTGTAATTTATATGTTATAATTCTTTATTTAAATTAGTTGAATAATAAAAATAGTTTTCATGCGTACATACGACACGTAATCTCTATGAAAGTCATCATTAATTTTCCTATATATATAAATATATTAATATTTTATGAATATCATTAAAAATAAATATAATTAATATATATGATATTTATATAATTATTAAAAATATGAAAATATGTAACCATGTTCAACATAAAATGGACCAAACTACAGATGCAAAATATTCTGGAAAAAATGATGTGGATATCACTATGAAAAGTGATTTTAATAAAGAATTAGTTTAAAATGTGTGATAAGTGGTAAAAAGTAAATCATATATGGTATAATTTTGTAATTTATTATAATATAATTTATTTATACTAAATCAATAATTATTATATAGGAGGTTTCAACAAGTATAAAAGAATTCAGTCTTAAGGTAAGGGATTTTCATTTCACATTTATTTTTATGAGAAATGTGACATATTGAAAAGGTGTTTATTTAATTTGAAGTATATAATACCCATTAATTAAATTTATTCATATTTTTATGAATTTTATATGAATAAATATATCAATATAAGGATATTAATTTCATATAGCTTTCGATTAAAATGTTACCAATTTGGTATGCGTATTGTATTAGAGTCTCATTCTTTACAGTATTCTTTATTACTATTTTTATTATGATGATATACAATTATCTATATCTTAAGAAACTCATTAATTTTATTATCCATGTGTTTTTTATGATATTTATTTTTATCAAAATTTTTAATAAATATAATTACCTATGATACAGAAATAAATTCTAATAACAAATAGCTTATTTCGTATTTCAGTCAACAATAAATTTTCAACCATATCAAAATATTATAAATCTATTTTGTTAAGGTTTTTAATATTCTTTTATGTATGCTTGATACCATTTTTAATTGTGTTTTTATATTTAAAAAATCAATTAGAATGAAAAACTTTTTTCTTCTCTAAAGGAGATACATTATGAGTTTTTACCAAAATTGTTAAAGGAATGATATCTTTTAACTTAATCCTAATAAATGAAATTACCCACCATTTGTCCTCTCTATTTTTTGAAGAATTAATTTCATGTATCAAATTTAATTGTCATTGACCATTTTCTCCGTATTATTTTTTAAATAATTTATTTTAAAAAGGGTTTTAAAATAGAAATGGATATTTTCCTCAAGAATTGTTGTGGTGAACATATATAGAAATTATTACATATGATAATATCATTGGATATTATTTATTATGTACAGTGTATATGCACTAATTTTACCACTATAACTATGTCTATTTATTTTTAATGTTTAGGTAGTTGAGTTTTCTCTAAAACCCATTTATTTTTCATGGGTTATGTTGAATCGATGAAATTATTATGAAAACTTCTTTCATTTAATTGTAAATGATTTGATGAAATGATGAATGTCTTATAATCGTGTGGAACACATATATGTTTTAATTGTGTGATATTCAATGCATTATAACCAAGGATTTTGGTTATGTTATAAACATGGGTGATGGTTATGTTAAAACCAAGGATGGTGGTTATATTAATAAAGGAATTTTGGTTACATTATATCCTATCATTGGTGGGAGGGGAATTATATATCCTTATAATGAACCGAGTAATGATTGATATCCCATTATATAAATATAAAATTAATGGGGGAGTATACCAATTTTAGTATTGACTTTTTTTATTATAATAGTATTCGAAATTAACCTTGACTACTATGATTGAATTTGGAGTGAACCAAATCCACTAGGATATTGTTGGGAATTTATTTTAACAAATGAGGTAGTTATTTTCTTTGTGCATACCACAATTTCCTGTCATAAACCATAATTTTTTTTATTTTGTATCATGTTCATTAATTCCTTTAATATTAATTTCTTCTATGGGGCTATGTTTTATTCCATGACTCATGATTATAATCTATGATTTGTAGTGTATATATTTAATATATTTTAATAATGTTCTTATATACATATAATAATTTTATACATATATGATCATTAATATCACTCTTATTTAACCTTCTTGATAATGTGATCTCACCCATTCTTATGTTTATTTATTCCATGTTATCTATTATATTTTTTCTAATTATACATTTAACAAGATATATGCATATGAAGGACATAAAATAAGACTCTTAAAAAGTATTTCTTTCTGGTTCCTTTCTTCTAAAGAAACAATAGTTATATGATTTTACCTTAGATCATTATGATATGTTACAAATATTTTTGAAATAAGATGTAATATCTATGAATTATATTTATGGGTCCCTATATATGGTATCAAATAAAAGATTGTTTTTCCTTTAGATACTGGGATGAGGATCCTTTAGTATAAACCCTAGGGATAATTCGAGATAAAGGATAAAATCATAATGATTTGGTAAGGATATTGAATGACCAAGGTCAATATTAAGTTATCATAGTATAAGGTGTCATGAATTAGACAACAAAATATTTAATTTTTATGAATTTGGGGTTTTCCACTATGATTATAGGTGATCATTTTATAATTTTGTGTTTTAGTTAATTGTTGGAACCTAATGTAATTGTGTAAATTTTAATTTTCACTATAGATACCCAAATAATGACATACATGGACATTACATTAATTTTTCTCAGTACTTAATACATAACAAAAACAGACACCCAAGGAATATAATAGTTTATTGCCTTTGGAATCTCATAACATAATCATCTAATCTGGGTGAAAGATCTTCAACATCTCCCATAATAATCGTTCACTTCTATTTTCTTACATAAAACATTTCTTTATAACCCGAGAAAAATAAAACATAAAAATGGTGAGCCTAAATTCTTAGAAAGGGTAAACATGGGGAACATAAAACAATCCATAAGAATTTGAACATAAAAATATGAACAAAAAATCTAAACATCAAAATCGTTAGTAATGACATAAAACATGGCAGTATGTAAGGAATAGATCATAATGGATCATAAATGATGATAAAATAGAATGGGAATAAAATATGTAATTGTGTAAAACAATTAAGCACATGTTATGATCTCCATAGTAGACAAGGAATTACTGCCAAGACCATCATAGTGGACAATGTCCATTACCGAACTGGGTTTACATACCATTCCAGACCTATATTAAAGAACTCGATTTACTTTTATTTTTATCCATGTTTATCTCATGAAATATAAATCCTAACCTAATTAATTTGAGGGAGATATAGGCCCCACATATCTCATATTTAAATCATTCTTATGTGAGCCAAAAAACAATCATAAATCATTCATTGTAACTTAACGAAAAAAATGATTTTCATAAACATCACCTCATCATAACATCTTACATATAAGAAAAATAGATATCATTTCATCATAAAAAAAATCAAGCAATGAAAATAACAGAGACATTACACTTGAAACAAAAACATACTAAATAATTTCATCTTAGATGGAAAATAGTTTTGATAAAACACATGAAATGTATTCTTGAAGAAAATATACATTCTTCTTCAAAATCAATATCTTTTTCAAAATTCCATGAAATTTTAAACCAAAAATATTTTATTGAAAATGATAATGAAATATTATAGAGTAACCATCATGAAAATAAGGTTTTATGAAACCATAAAAATCTATTTAGGCCATATAAGTTAAAAAACATTCTCCTCATACATTTTCCGAAAATGTCAAAAAGTACGTCATATGGTACAAAAAATAAATATTCCTTCCATAACTTGTGGTAAAAGTCATAAAAGGGTAAAAATGAATTTAAACGTTCATGAAACAATAATAAAAATTTTATGAAAACATTTTGAGAAAAGATGGACATGAATGATAAGCATAACCCCAGTAAATACTTACGAATAAACAATCTCTGACAAGAGCGAGATTAGAATAATTATCCCTTACCATATGCCCGACATTAATTGTACATATTTGAACCTCATATATAATGATTTAAATAATGTCATTTACCTATTTCAGAATCATATTTATTGTTACGATATCATATTTGGTCAGATTCTTATCTTCTTATTAGTAATATTTCATTTCTACTTATTATTCATGTGTTCATTGCTTTATGTTCTTATGTGTGTTTTGTCGAATAAATTCTTATACCTCCTTTTCAGTTATAGATATATCATTTACATAATGGTATTAGTATAATATATATCATATTTATTCATTCAATACATTTAGTTAATCCCCATTCAATGAAGATCATTTAGAGTGATTCGCATCACATCGTGGGGACGGTAGGCCGTACGCATGCACGAGAGATGATATAATTCCCATGATTGTGGAATTGTATTGAATTTATATGGTGTATTATATTTTAGAATCAATATCACTTTACAATATTCATATATAGTTATTTCTTCCATCCGTATACCCATCCATGTATGTTAGTGATAAAATAAAAGATTACACCATGGTGTGGAGACGGTAAGCTGTACGTACGCATGCGTGGTGATTTAATTTTTTCAAAGGATGGGTAGATGATAGAATATATTTGTTTCATATTCATAATAAAATATCAATATACAGGTTATAATGGAGTTATTTCATCATAATTAAACAACTCATATAGAGGAAGTAGAAGAAAAAATAAGTTTGAAAGAATTGGTAAAGGAAATTACATCTTCATCGACGCGCCTCTTCTTAACCTCCTATTAGGGTGCTAATGTTTGTATTTGAAGAAGAAAAGGAAATATATTAGGTTTCTTTGTTAGTGGAGAATATAAATAGATAGGGTTTGGCTGAGCTTGAAGGATCAAAATGTCGAGAAAGGGAATGGGAGGATGTGCCTTTTTTAAGGGAGGGAAGTGGTACTTTTGGAAACCTCTAAAATAATAATTAATAATAAACTCAAAACCCACATAAAAACATACCAAAATGACTAAAATCTGAATATTAGATGATATAGGATTGTAATCCCATCAAGAAATATTATCTGTACAAGTTGGGATCTTATTTTAAACATTATCAACTTGATTTATCCTTATTTAATCTACTTAATTTTACTTGAGGTAATAATATTATAAATTTTAAATTATTATAAATAATTACTTATGTGTTTTTATTTGTCCAAAATTGGATACTTTATGAATTTTTAGACCATGAAAATTTCAATTTATAATTTTTAAATATTTTTGTGATTTTTAATCAATTTAATAATATATCATTTTTTTAAAATAACAATATTGTCAATATTTACACTATTCATTTATTTGAATATAAATAAAATACAAAAAAAGATTATATCCGAACCAAAATATTAAATAGGTTCCCAAAATGTCATATTCTTCTAAAAAATTCGTGGGTAATATTAATTAGTTCATATAATATTTATTTTAATATTTTTAAACCATTTATTTGATATTTTTTTAATAAAATAATTACTAAAACATTTTTGTATAATTATTTGATATACTTATTTGTTGCATAAAAAGTAAAAAAAATATTATGATGAATATATAAATATATTATTTCATAATAATACTTTTAATAGAATTTATCTCCTAAAACATTCATCTTTTTAAATGTTATGTTTATTAACATATGAAGGTGAAAACTTTGACATCATTTAAAATAAATTAAAATAAGTGTCATAATCGCTTATATAAGGCTACAAATGCTCACAAATTCTGCCTTTGTATGATTATGGTATATCTATACATGACCAAAATGTTTTGGTCTGGTATTTGGGTCTTTTATGGGTATTATTAGTTTAATAAAAACTATATTATTGATTTTTCACTAAATAAATAAATTCTGCACCATTAATGTATAAGATATTAATATAATTATATACTTATTAAAAATTAAAAATAAATTAACATGATAATGAAAAATATCTTTCTCTTTCAAATGATTATTTATAACAGAATTATTTTCTGTATAACCTTATATTAAAAATAATTTATTTATTTAATTTTGACTGAGACATATTTCACATTCATTTAAAAAAATAAATTAAATGTCTTAATCACATAAAAGTGGGTTCTAAAAGATACCACATCGACCCAAGTATATTTTATGATTAAATATAATCATCCAATTATATTAAGACCTGTGTTAGGGTAATTTTATAATATTATTATTACCCTTAATTACCTAATTTTTCTTTAAGTGTGGTAAATTAAATTTACCATAGTTACTATTCATAATGTCTAGATAACAAAAGTATCCTATTAAAATAATTTTTACCTAATGAGTCCAAATATGGAATCCATTTTGACAAATTCAATACACAAAAGTTTCAGTATTTAATTTAAAATTAATCACACTGTTGAGAAAGCGGCTTTTAAAAGTTTAAACAATGGAAAAGATTGAAATTTTTTTTCCTATGAATTCAATGTAAAATTAATGATAATGACTTGAATTATATTAAATAGTAAAAATATATTCTATTTTTAAATTAAAACCACTCAATATTATAATTTAACCATATAAATTATCTTGATGAAACAGGTTGTTTTTAATTAAAATTTAGCGTATTTTTACTATTTATCAAAATATGAAAGTTATCAGAAAATTATGAAAACATTATCCAACATAAATTTATATATCTTGATTCACAATAATAAGTTTATTTTATAATATTGAACTTATATACTTGTTAAAAATTAGATTTAAAATGGGTGTTCCATCAAAAGGCGACAAAACTACATTTTTTTTAAAATTCTTATTTTACCCAAAAAATTTATTTTTTTTTCAAAAAATGATCTAGAAAATTTGTATGATGAATTATTATGTTATAAAATTAAAATTTTTTTATTACCATTCATAACGGCTAGTTCATAATATTTTATAATAACATCTTGTTTAGTGAAACATAGTATTGCGTACAACACATGCGATTGAGGAAGGTCACTCTTTCATGTAATGCTTGGCATGTCAGGGTTGCATGTTGTGAACGCTTCGTTTGGTGTTTCAAATAACATAATCAAACCTTATTTCATTTATACATTTAACAAAATCTATACTGAATGTTGCGTAGAATAATTTCTACCAAATGACCTTGAAATTGTGTGTAACACGAGCCAAGATTATTGTTGTGTATAATAAAAACTAATTCGGTATTATGTATAGCACAAGATAATCTTGGTATAGCGTACAACAAAAGATATCTAATAAATTAAAAATAATATATCTTATAAAATCTCTAGGTGTTACATTCTACCCCCCCTTAAAATTAATTTCTCCCTCGAAATTCGTCGGGTTTATAAATGGTTTACTACTTGAAAATCTCTTTCATCAAAACCCACATCGTAAAAAGGAATACAAAAAATTAATTTTAGAAAGGAATGATAAAATCATAATGGTCACCCAATGTAACTCAGTACTGGGTTACCACATAAGACTACATAGGTGAAAACATAGATGTGGAAAATAAATCCATCCATCAACTTCTGATGAAGAGTGGCAGAGGACATGGCTATTAAAAATCCAACAATCACAAAGACATAAATTTTTTATAATCTAATATACCTTCTGATTAATCAGGTATGATGGTACAATGACAACATTTTTTGTTTTCTAGATCACTTCCCCAATGTTTATGGATTTCTGCATAAGGAGAAATACTTACTTGATTTCAGTGTAATATCATCATTGGTCATTAAATGAACAATTTCCACTTTATCTCTTATTTAAAAAAATGAAGTTGAATTTTTCATTATTGATGTGTTAGCAGATCATGCAATAGAATGATAGGTCCTTATATCTGTCTCAAACAAAAGGTTATAAAAACATATTAAATATACATAAGTCCATATACAGTGATATTAATCATATATGGTTCCTCAAATGTACTTATACATCATCTATGATACCGCATAATAAAATAAAACTTGTTTTTACTAACCAGGGACTTCCTACAAATAGTCGTAGTGGATAAAGGCTTGTCTCACTTCGGTTGTGGCTTCGATTGCCGCAACCTTGTCTTGTGTGACGGGTTGTCGCCCAACCTCTATGTTGTCCTTTTTCTAAAACTAATCTATTATAACATTCCAGCAATAATATCAACAAAAATTTTTCCATAAAAAATACTATATGATGTCTAATATAATCCATTAAAATCAGTAGTCTTATCTAAAATACTTCTGTCCAAGCACATAGTATAAAGAAAACGATTACTATGAACGTTATCAACCATGAATGTGAATACAAGCATTTACACCCCAAATATCATAAGATATATCTTGTCCGTCACATTCCAAACATGTGAATGACTTAATCAAGTATTATCTTGAAACATGAATGACCATAGAACAATAGTGAAAACATTAATGCTATCAAAAGTCAACTTTTTCTATATACCAAAATCCCAAAATTTCTATATATTCAAACCATGATGTGACTTTGTCCTTATATCAGTCATGAGCTCATTAATGCTATCAAAAATATTTTTCACCATATTCATTAATTATGCGCATATCATCTTCCTTCCAAAAATATTTTAATCACTATTCATGGTTACTGGTACAATAAGATTATTGAAAATAACATTAAACCTATACATAGATATTCCAAAATTCCACTATACTATAAATGAGACTCCACAACACTATTTTGGAATCCCATTACATATACACATAATCATTCCACCACTTTATTGTCATATACAAAATCAAAAATAGTTATCTTATGTGACTTCCCATTGTCCTTTTCTTTTAGAGGTTGTTGATGTCGATCATCATTAACCCTAGGATTTGGTCATTGGATAACATTATTCCCCATTTCATTGTACTTGTAGCATTGAAGCATTGGTGGTGCGTTCTATGTAGTCTTTTCTCTATTCACATCATTTGTTACATTTTTTTCATTACATCAAAACTCAGCTACTCGATAACCTTCTTTTCCCCACTTAAAACATTTTCTAGACCCATTAGGATAATCTTCAACATGATTCTTTCCACAGTTTTTGTATAATGAAATATTTTTATTATTTTCACCATTGTTTTTGAGATTTTTCCTCAAACTCCATCTTTAATTTCTTTTTAAAACCATGATATGGATATATAACACCAACATCTAATTCTACATTGATAGAACAACTCACAATTTCTTCATAGCTACTAAATGCCTGCACAGCTAATTCCCATCAAATTCTTGGTTTTAAGCCACTGAATTATCTATCCACTTTAATTTCAAGTTAGATGATAAAGATAGATACATACCTTGAAATACTTGTAAAATTTTCCACATATATACCAATAGATTCAACATCCTTTTTCTAAAGCTCATGGAACTCCCTTTATATCTTTGTCTGAAGAATACTGGGTAATTACTTATTGAAAAATAAGGCCATGAACTCATTCCATCCCATGGATTCAATTTCATCTTGGGGCCTCGTATTTCTAATTAGAGACCACTACAGGTCTGCTTCACCTTCTAAATGGTAAAAATCTAAAATGAAATTTTCATGTTTTGAAAAGAGAAGTTCGGAAAATATCTTTTCAATGGTATTGATCCATTGTTCAGTAAAAAGTGGATCAGAAGTCCCATTGAAGGAATGTGGGCGTTGCCTCTTGAAGGACTCAATAAAATATTGTTCCCTTCCCTACTCATTTTAATGTCCAGAATGATTCATATCTTGTGTACATATAACAATAAGATTTTGCACTCCATTTCCCATTACATTGGTTTGTTTAGGAGGTCAATCTTTGCATTGTCCATTACATCAATCAATATGGATCTTTTGGGTTTCATCCATCGTCTAAAACCCAAAAAGAATAGCTTGAGAGGCGAAAATCATGCTAGGAAAACAACATAATAAAGGGGAAGTACTTTCAATATATAACATATTATGTTTTATTCTATTATAATTACAACAATTAAAGGACTATAACCTATACTTATACATAACCTTAGGGACATCTCTAGACATAACATAGAAATATCTCTAGGGATCTCACTAAATTTTTCACATCCTAATTTCCAAATTTTGACTAAATTATCCCTCTAATACCAACTGTAGAGACCCAAATCATGTTGTACATGGACATTAAATTAGTATTTCGGAATACTTAATACTTCACAATAATAGTCACCAATGGACTGTAATATTTTAGTGCATTTGGAAACCTGGAACATAATCTTCTAATCATGGTGAAAGATCATCAACATCTCCCATAAAGATATTCCACTTTTGTTTTATGAACTAAATACTTTCTTTATATCCTGGGGAAAAGAAAACATAAAAATGACGAGCTCAAATGCTCAGAAGGGGTAAACATGGAGAACATAAAACAATGCTTAGTAGGGTTAAACATGGAGAACATAAAACAATCCATAAACATTTATACGTAAAAACATGAACATAAAATCTAAACAAAAAAAATCATTATTAATGACATAAATCATGGAAGTACGTAAGGAATAGATCATAATAGAGAATCAGTCATGATAAAATAACATGGGAATAAATCATATAATTTTGCAAAACCATTAACCACATGAAATGATCTCCAAATTAGCCAAGGCACTACTGCCAAGATCATCATAGTGGACAAAGGCCATTACTAAACCGAGTTTACTTATTGTTCCAGCCCTGTATTACTAAACCATATTTACTTGCAGTTATAGCCATGCATATCTCATGAGATATAAATCTTTACCCAATATATTGGAGGGAGATATAAGTCTCACCCATATCATATTTAAATCACTCTTACATGTTCCAAAATAAATTCATAAATGATTCATCATATCCTAAATAATAAAATGGGATCCATAAACATCATCTCGTCATAACATAGTCTATATAAAAAAATAGATATCATTTTATCATAAGAAAAATCTAACTATGTAAATAATAGATACATTATACTTGAAACATAATCATACTAAAGAATTTTATCTTATATAGAAAATTGTTTTGATAGAACACATGAAATGAATTCTTGATGAAAATGTCCTTTTTTTTCAAAATCATTTTTCTTTCAAAAAATGCAACACAATTTTAAAAGAAAACTATTTAATTGAAATTAATCATGAAGTATTGTAGAGGAGACATCATGTAAACAATTTGTTATGAAACTATAAAAATCTGTTTATGCCGTATAAGGTAAAAAACATTCTCTTCATACATTTTCTGGAAAATTAAAAAAAATACCCCGTATGGTAAACAAAAGAATGATTCCTTCAATACCTGGAGGTAAGATTCATAATAGGGTAAAAATGAATTTAAGCATACATGGAATAATAGTAAAGAATTTTGAATTTTTTTGGTGAAAACACTGACATGGATGATAAACATAACCCCAATAAATACTTACGAATAAACAATCTCAGATAAGAACGAGATTGGAATAATTATCCCTTACCTTGGGTCCGATATGCTTTGTACGTATCCGAACATCCTGTATAATGATTTATATAATGTCATTGACTTATTCTAGAATCATATTCATTGTTATGATATCATATATGGTCATATTGTTATCAACTTATTAATAATATTTCATTGCTACTTGTTATACCGGTATTCATTACATTATTTTCTTATGTGTGTTTTGTCGAATAAATTCTTAATCCTTATTTATGGATATAGATACATCACTAATAGAATGTTATTAGTGTAATATATATCATATTTATTCATTTAGTTCATTTATGTAATCCTTATTCAATGAAGATCATGTAGAACGAGTCACATCAAATCTTGGAAACGGTAGGCCGTATATACGCACGAGCGGTGATATCATTCCCATGATTGTGGAATTGTTTTTATGTGTGTGTTGTATAATATTTACGAATCAATATCACATTAAAATAATCATATAGAGTTATTTTTTCCATCCTTGTTCCCATCAATGTGTGTTTGTGATGAAATAAAAAATTACACCATGGTATGGAGACGGTAAGACGTTCGTACGCACGTGTGGTGATTTCATTCCTTCATAGGATGGATAGAAGATATAATATGGTTCTTTCATATTAATAATAACATATCAGTATAAATGTGATACTAGAGATATTACTTAATAATGAAACAACTCTTATAGAGGAAGTAGAAGAGGAATTATGTTTGAAAGAATCGGTAAAGGATATTACATCTTCTTTGACACACCTCTTATTAACCTCCACAGAGGGTGATAAATATATTCTTTGAAGAATACCAGGACCTCTACTAGGTTTCTAGGGAAGTGGATAAGATAAATGGATAGGGTTTGGTCGATTATGAAGGATCAATGTTTTTTGAGGAGGAGAGGGAGGAGGTGCCTTTTTATAAGGGATGAGAGGGTCACTTTTGGAAACCTCTAAAATATTAATTTATATTATACTCAATAACCACATAAAAACCTCTAAAAAGGACTGAAATAAAAATATTATATGATATAGGGTTGTAATCTCATTATAAAATAATATTTTGACATGTTGGGATTTTATATTAAACCTTATCAACGTGATTTATCCTAATTTTATTTATTTAATTTTATTTTTTGTAATAATATTATATCTTTTAAATTGTTCTAAAAAATTATTTATGTGTTGTGAATTTTCCATAATTGGATACTTTATGACATCTTAGACCATATAAATTTCAATTTATAATTTTTAAATATATTTTTTGATTTTTAAACAATTTAATAATATGTTGTTTTTATAAAATTACAACAATGTCAATTTTGACACTATTCATTTATTAGAATTTAAATAAAATACACACAGAGATTATATTCAATCCAAAATAATAAATAGGTTCCTAGCATGTCATATGAATCTATAAAATTTGTGGAGAATATTAATTAGATCATATAATATTTATTTGAATATTTTTAAAACCATTTATTTGATATTTCTCTTAAGACAATAACTACTAATGCATTTTTGTAAAATAATTTAATATAGTAATTTTTTCATAAAAATTAAAAATAAAATATTATGATGAAAAAAAATCTAAAATATTTCTTAATAATTCTCTTAATCTAATTTATCTTCTAAAATTCCCAGTTTTTAAAATGTTTTGTTTATTAAATTGTGAAGGTGACAACTTTGACATCATTTAAAATAAAATAAAATAACTATTATAATCACTTTTATAATTTCCAAATGGTCAAAAATTTGACCTCTGGATGCTAATGGTTTATATTTACTCGACCAATAAGTTATGGTCAGGTATTTGAGCCTTTTATGGTTATTATTAGTTTAATAAAAATTACATTATTTATTTTTCACTAAATAAATAATTTCTGCATCACTAATGTAAATGCTATTAAAGTAATTATGAATTAACTAAAAATTAAAAATAAATTACTAGGATAAAGAAAAATAAATTATCTTTCAAAAAGGTATTCAAAACCTAATTTATATTCTGTATTAACTTATATTAAAAATAATTTAATTATTAAAGATTGAGTGAGAGATATTTCACTTTCATTTAAAAAAATAAATTAATGGTCTTAATCACATACAAGTTGGTTCTAATAGATACCATTTAGAACAATGTATATTTTAGGAAGAAATATAATAATTAAATTATGTTAATACATATGTTAAGAAAATTTTATAATATTATTTTTACCATTAATTACCTAATTTTACCTTTAACTGTGGTAAATAAATTTTACCGTGGTTATTATTCATAATGTCTATAAAATAAAAGTATCATATTTACATAATTTCGACATAATGATTCCAAATATGGAATCCATTTTTTCAAATTCAAGATATAGAAATTTCAGAATTATATTTAAAATTAATCCAACTATTGAAAAAAGGGTTTTAAAAGTTAAAACATTACAAATGATTGAAATATTTTTACATATTAATTCAATATAAAATTAATGATAATGACTTGAATTATATTAAACAGTAAAAATATATTATAATTATTCTTTTAAATCACTCAATATTATAATTTATCCCTATAAATTATCTTCATGAAAAAAGATGTTTTTAATTAAAATTTAACGTATTTTTATTATTCATCAAAATATGAAAGTTATCGGAAATATATCAAAACTTTATCCAATGTGGATTTTTATATCCTGATTCCCAAGAATAAGATTACTTTGTAAAATTTATCTTCTAAAATTGTTAAAAAATTATATTTAAAATGGATGTTCCATCAAAAGGCAGCAAAACTACATTTTTTGAAAAATAATTATTTTACCTGAAAAAATTATTTTGTTCTCATACCATGATCTAGAAAATGTATAATATGAATGGGAATGTTATAAAATTCAAAATGTAGTTAATAATATTCATAACTGCTAGTTCATAATTATATTATAATAACATCTCGTTTACTGAAACTCAGTATTGCGTACAACACATGCTATTGAGGAAGGTCGTTCATGCGTGTAATGAAATCCAAGTCAGGGTTGCGTGTAATGCAAACATACTTTGTAGTTTCATATTACATAATCAAAACATATTTCATTTATACGTTGAATAAAATATATACTCAATGTTTAGTTGAATAATTTCTAGAAAAAGAATTTGAAATTCTGTGTAACACGAGGCAAGAATATTGTTGCATATACTGCAAACTAATTAGATGTTGTGAATAGGACAAGCTAAAATTGGTGTAGCATACAATAGAATATATTAATGAAATTAAAAAGAATATATCTCATTAAATATTAGGGTGTTACAGTGATGTTCAACGG
Source organism: Viscum album (assembly GCA_963277665.1). Classification (NCBI taxonomy): domain Eukaryota; kingdom Viridiplantae; phylum Streptophyta; class Magnoliopsida; order Santalales; family Viscaceae; genus Viscum; species Viscum album. The sequence continues at coordinate 1,890,899,398 of OY728152.1, forward strand.
AATGATTCACCTCAAGATAAGAAAATAGAAATAATAGGTGGAATGTGAAACATTGTTATTACAACAAATCATTTATCTCTTTAAATGACTAATAATAACCGCTCCAATGAGTTTTCTTACTTATCTAATAAGAGAAAGATGGAGTTTAATAAATACCATTGAGTATAGAGGATTTGAATTTGAAAATTTAATGAATTTGTAAAGAAGTAACCAATTTAATGTCTTAGAGGAATGGGATGATGTTTTGTGTTTGGAAAATAAGGATACAAGGAAATTAATTTGAAATGAAATATAAAAACTATCATTAACTCAATGAATAAGTACAATGGTATCCCTATTTTATCTATGATTTTTTATTGTTTTAAATATGGAAATGTATGGTCATTACTACATTTGATGTCATATAGGGAAAGATTGAGAATATAATCATAAATGTCTTATAATAATGTTTTTACTTAAGATTATGATGAGGGAACATGTGAAAAAATAAATTTATTGTCTGGTTAAAGAGTGTAGCTTATACTAAAAGTATTATTAAGTATTAAATTAATGTTTATAAATATTAATAGGGGATTATTTTTCATGTTGTAGAAATTAAGTGTAAGGTAATAAGATGATGAAGCACACATAATTGTTTTAGAAGGATGTGGAAGGAATAAAGTGTTATTTTTTTGGTTTCAAGAATTTTTATGTATAATTATGATACTAACTATGTTATAGTAATAAAATTCCTGAATCATCTAATGATTTTTCTAGAATGATTTCTATTTATAGATTGGACCAAATCTTGTATGGTAATAATAAACAATGAAATTGATTTAGTGGTATATTGATATTTTGGAGAAAATCTGATTATTATTAACATAAAAATAAATATGTGTTTGATATTTTGTTAATATAATTTAGTCGGGATAAATAGATTATTTAAATTTATATTATTAATCACCTTGAAATTAGTAATTTATTTGATGAAATGATGATGTTGGTTATCTTTGAGGAATTTTATTGAATATTTTTATTTATGGACTATATTTAGTTGTATATGATTTTATATGAGGAATAAAGAGTGCACTAATTGTCAGAGAATATATTTTTTCTAGAAGGATTTAAATAGTGTTTAGGTTAATGGTATTTTTTATTAGGATATATGATCGATGTATTCAAAATAATGGTATGTTAATTTATAATCCACATTCTGTTATGTGGGGATAAAATTTTGGTTCATGTAATTATAATTACTAGATTTTTAGTTTTTTTCCATCATGTTTTATTGGATTCATGGGGTATGGTGTTTTCAGATTGGATTAATTGGAGCCATGGGCATCACAACAGAAGGTTTATAAATTAATGTTTTATATAAAATGTTATAATAGTTTTTAATTTCAAAATAATTGATTTAAGAATTTCCACTTCCTAATTTTTTAGGGATCATATGATCTATGAAATGTTAGTTATAGTTATTTAAGCCTGAAAATATTATCTTATATATTAAATTCATGGAGTAATTATTGAATTGGAACTTGATAAAATAAAACCCAAAGGAGGCCTTTTTTATGTTGATGAAATAAATAATGTATGTATATTTTATTATGAAAAAATTTTAATCCCTTAGAAGTAGGAAATGGTTTATGGCATAAAATTTTAATATTTTACATTTATTTCCAATGAATCTATAGTCTCTTCACCCTTTACAATTATTTTTTGTAGTTTACTTCTTTTTAACCATTTTCTATGTTAATATCTCTCAGTTATTGAATACTATTTTTCTCCTCTATTTTCATATTTTCATTTTGAAAATATTTTTTTTCATTTTTGGAAACATGGTTATTTTGTATTCTATACAATCTCTATATTTTCTTTTCCCTTTATCCAAGATGAGGTTTTATGTACCATTATTAAAAATTGGGATTTCCAAAAAGCAATTTTCAAAAGTCAAAATTAATTTTACAAAACACAATTTCAAATTTGGAATATAAAATATTTAAAATGGTGGAGAATGAAACACCCCAGTACATTATAAGAAGAACATTATGTTCTATAGTGTACATGATATAAAACACAAAACATAAATTAATCATGATTTATTATTGTTTGAATATAGATTTCATAACCTATCCATTAAAATTGGGTGGGGGATAAGAATAGTTTTGAATAAATTATGAGTTATTTTATAATATACAACTCAATATAATGTTATTTAATAATTCATAGGAAATAAGCATTTAATTTTTAATCATATTATATTATTCTTAAAAAAATAGATTTCCTACAATGATTATTTTGGGTAATTTTTTTGAAAAACTATTTTATTTAGTAATTATAAATTTAAAAAATTCATACATCATAAAAATATCTAAAATTTTAAAATCTTCATATAAAAAATTTAATAGGGTGATTTTCTGAGTATTTCTAATAATATTTATCTTCTGATGTGGGGGGAAATATTGATTTTTGTTAAATAAATTTTTTTTCTCCCAATCAATTAAATCGTTCAAATTTATAATATAATTGAGAAAAAATATATTTTATAATTTAAAAAATCCAATAATATTTATTGAATTAAAATTTTTATCTGAAGTGTATATAATAATATTTTTCTTATGTAGAATGGCATTGTTCTAATAAACTATTTTTATATGAAAAATTTGTTTTTATATTAATAAATTAATTTGATCAGTATTTGTGAACTGTTTAAGTAATATTTAATTATTATAGATTACATATTATTATTTATCATTAAATTAATTTTTTTAGGGAATTGGATATGAATCAACCATGTTTTAGGCTTGAAAATATACTTTTCTAACATGTTATTTTCATCACGTGTCGTATGCTTATTAAAAAATTAACTTATTAATATTAAATAAATATCATTAAATAAAATTGATTAAATATTTGCAATAAAGGGGGCTAATTTCAATAATAAAAAAACATTTATTTTTTATTAATATGAATAGTAGACATTATAAAAAATTTCACCACATCAGAGGGTAAATAAAAAAATTGTGGTAAAATATATGTGATACGTCTATAATTTATCCTCGTAATTTTTACTAGATGGTGTTTATTTGTTCCATATAACTTTAGTCTCCAAAATTATTTTAGTTATCAACATGTGTCCATTAAAATGACTACATAATATATGAATCAACGAATGTCACTAATTGTCACTCATATTTTTAAATATATATTATATATCCACCTATAGAAAAAATAAATTGATAAATGAATGTTAATTTCAATTATTATCTTAATGAAATAATTTTCATCATAGAAATGTATTAATATTATTATAAAATTATATAATTGGCTTAAATTAATATTCCACACCGACACAATAAATATTTAATTAATAGAAAAAATAAATAAATGATTTTTAAATGTTTAATATAACAGAATTTTTAGTTACTTATAAAATATAATGAATTTTATATATTAATAATACATATTATTTTTTGGATAAAGGATCATTTTCAAATAAAAAAACACTCTTTTTTTCTCTCATGTCAAATTAAATAAATATTGTCCAAAGGGACAGTAAGTATATTTTATGATAATAATAACTTATTCAATTATTTTATTGTTAAAAAATATTAAAAAGGGAAAATTTATGATAATATATTGTCTAAAAATAATTTTTTCCAATTAATATGGAATAGTAGCCTTATAAGTAAAAATGTAACCCTATTAGCAGGAAAAGGTTTATGCAATGGTTATGGATAAAGTCAGATAAATAAAAGGTTAAACTAGAAGATATGGATTTAAAATAACAAAAACATTTTCATATTTTATTTATATATGGTATTTTGACACAATAATATGTTATATTTGAGTATATGGCCATTTTGGAAGCATATTTGTTTAAAATTAATTTATTATAATTTAATACTTTATAAAATCCCAAAATATCCCCTCGATTCAATTATAAAAAGGTACCCCTCATTTATTTCCATCAAACCACATTATTATTTCTTTCTTTACCATCCCCTACCAAAACATCTTTTAAACATTAGAAGATAAATTCTTGATGTTATTTTCATCCCAAAACACCAATAGTATGCTAGATAAGAATGGGGAAGGAAAGATGGTCTAGAGGGGTTGAATATAGATGATTTATAAATTTAATAAAAAAATATTTATTATTTAAAATAATTGTTAAATACAATAATAAATACAATTTTCTCCAGAAAAAATTAAATAAATAATTTATTACAACACTAGTTCAGTATGATGTTGAAATATTTTTATATTATTCGTTTACGCTTAGTGAGTGATTTATATTGCACTGCCAGATTTTTAAAATACAATCATAACATAATTAGACATTAAATTTCTTCAATGTGGAGGGATATTCATAGCATCACCCAGATTGTTTCAGCATTTAATGACCCAAATATGAAATTGACATTAGAATATGGGTGTTAAAACCCAAATGACCTTTTATTAGAATCAATGAGTCACAACTTGATAAATTGTTAAAGAAATATTTGTATTTGTAATAGCATAAATACTAAAAAGAGTTTTAATGATATATTTGAAGAATTGTAAAAAAGTAATAAACAATTATAAAATAGGTAAAAGAAGAATAAAACACAGGTGTTCATTTTTGATAAATTTGGATTTTTTTATAAATGAAATTGTAGTAATAGATGTTTTTATTTATCTTAAGAGAGTTTCTAGTATTTGAATTAATATGTCAATATGACCTTAGTGTACATCATCGATCTTTTATCTTCAAAATATACATATAATCATTATTCAGCTTCATATAAACCTTTTAATATCTTCTCTTATCCTTTTAATAAAATATTTAAAATTTTAAAAACAAAACTCTATCATGGTAACGATATTAAAATTCAAAATATATAATTATCTAGGAGAGAGAAAAAAATCATTCAGAATAATCGTATTAGTAGTCATTTTAAATCAAAAATTAATTTCCGGTTCAAAAATTTTTAATTATCTATTAAATTATTATAATAGTTCTTGGAAATAACATAATAATCGTAAAATCATTTTACTATTTAAATTCAAATATTAAATATATTTTAATTTAATATAGTGTGTAAATAGTTAAAAACCTCTAATCTAAATTAAATAAAAAAAGTATAAATGTTTTCAATTTCAATAAATATTACTATATAAAATAATAATCCAACAAAAATAAATAAAAATTTTAAAATAATAATTTTCCAAATAAGAATATTTAAAATATTATAAATAATTTAAATATTAAAATTATTTTTAAAACATATCGCATGACATATATATAATATTTTTGAATTTTATAATTTAATAAAAATATTAATCTAAACATGTAGTTGATGATTATAAAAAAACATTTATTGACATAGCCTGAGGTAAAATTCCATATAAATAATTGGAAAAATAGACCGTGCACGTCATGTGGTCTGGTGGTCGGTAGCCTTACCATGTTGTGTGGTTATTTCAGGCATTCTTTTAGTCACTATATTGACTGTGTGAATAATATAACATGATGTAATTTGAGAAACAATTTGGACACTATGCTTAGAATGTGAAAAACATGTAGTCACTTCATGGTTTTTCGGGTGGTCAACAGTTATAACTTGTGGTAGTTATAGAGAAATGTGATCAGTTGTGTTACTATATAAAGCACCAATGGTAGAAAAAGCTACCATTAAAGTTCAACTTATACTCTCTGCATGACGATGAATAGTTAGTTCATGGATAAAGTATCTCGATTAATGTTGATCGATGAATTTGATTTGAGGATATGTCTATTCAAGGGTGTCGTGCATTAAGTGATGCTAGTGTGTTTTACTAGTGATGAAAAATGTTTATAGAATTTGGTAGACATTCCGTTCATTACATATCCCTGTACCTTTTTTTCAAACCAATAGTGATAAAGTCATATATTAGCATATAATAAATCATCAATCCCAAAAGAAAAAAATGTAGAAACATTATAAAAATTAAACACTAGGTAGAATGAGGAAAGTCATAACATGATATTCAAATGTATTACAAGATGAATGGATAGATTGTTATTGTGGTTACTATAAAACCACAATTTCTAACTAGGATAAAACTCAGTGTTGTTTTCATTAGTTTTTCACATTAGCTAGTGATTGGTTCATAGTGTATGGTGGAAATATTGGTTTTAATAAACATATCCATAATGAAATTTCATTCCACACTTAATTTTCATCCCATTTAAAAATTATAATTATATTTCATTATAGAAGAGTCAAATTCATATAATTTATATGGATGTAAATTAGTCTAAATAACCCCTCAAAAAAATATATTTAAAAATGATATTATTGAAAAACCTAGAAATAAAAAATCTAAAAACTATATAAATGTTTAAAATATTATAGAAACATCATTAAATAAATTATATTTCCAAAAAAAAATTATACTTTAATTCATTTTAATGAAATGTAGATAAATTTATAATATTACCAACTTAAAAAACATCATTTATTTATGAGTTTTTTTGGGAGATTTATTAATGAAATACATCATATATAGTTTCTTATTAATTTTCAACATTCAAAATAGTTTCATAAACATTGGTTATTTTTTATATCACACAGATGAAAATTTTTGACTTCCACAATGCCTTATGAAATTTAAAAAATATGTACTTGATTTAAAAAAAACATGTTTCATTATAATTTGTCCTTTATAACTCATGTTATTATTAAATTACTAAATATAACATTAAATCCTTAAAAACATGATTTTTTTGAAACCAAATGCATGAAATATGTTCTAGAAGAAACAAAAAACATCCTAGAGATTGGTAGAAACTTCATCATCATTTAATAATATTTAGATAAATTTTTAATATTTCATATAACATTGTACATAGATTAATCTGATAATTATAATTTATAATATAATAAAAATATTGAGAGGTAATAATAAAAATTTCAGCTAAAATAAATAATGTATTTTTAACATTCAAAAATAATAATAATATATGACAAAAAATCCCAAAAACTCACCCTTTATGAAAATAATAAATTAAATGTAATATTTTAAAACAAACTCCCTCTATATCAATTTTTTAAAATGGAAATATTTATTGAACATAAAACTGTAATGATTAGAAAAGAAACTACCCATTAATATGATTATATTAATTTATGTAAAAAAATATATAAATTTTTTATTTTTTTTAAAAAATTTCTAACATTAAAAGTTCAAATTTCAGTTTTTCCAACAGTATAGAATCGAATTGGTTATTTAATATATATACTATTTTGATTTTAATTTGGAATATATTCAAGAATAATATCACCATTATTAACATAACATCAATGAAAATAAAATAACATGTCAATATACATATTTTTTGAAAGTATTAAAATGTTATTTTAAATAGAAATAGTATAAGAAATATCCCAGTAAATAAGAATTTATTAAAAAATTAATACAAATTTCAAAAAAAATTCTTGATCTGTAATGTTTTGCAAAAAAAAGCACTCGAGATATACATAAATTCGGTATTTGAAAAAGAAATATATTTTTGATTTATGGAACTCTATGAAACTAAATTATTACTCATAAACTGAAACATAACCAATGTTCATTTCATATCAATTCAAAGTTCTAAAAAATCTAAGACATAAAAAATATTAATTCTAAACAATTATTTCCATAATAAAATACTTCACAATTAAATGTTCATTAAACATGTTAAATGATATGCTTAACATATTTTATGTGAAATTAATTCATATTATATTGAAATTCATTACATAAAAATTCAAAACTTTATATTACATCTAGATGTTTATAAATAGTGTGTAATTACAATAATTCCTCTAAATAAACTCGATTCAAATGATTATCCATGCAACTCATAATATAATTTTCAAGAAATACTCATAAGAGTTTCAAATAAAATTAAATAATCAATACCAAACCGATTGACTAAATCATTATCATATTTTTATTGATTTGAAAAGATTACATCAATTTATTAATAAATTTGATGTTAAATGAAGAATTTTAAATCTCCCACAAGACCCATGTTAAATTCAAATTCCATCAAATTTAAAAACTATTTTCAAATTAAATCATTTTAGGATTCTAAAACAATATCATGAACATAAATTTTTAAAATTTTTATATCATTTTAAATTATTCCAAAAACTAATATAGGATCCAGATTACATTTAGTATCCTCATTTTTCAATAAAAAATTAAATGTTGTCAAACCATGAATGAGGTTTTTTGAAAAGTTGATATAAATAATTTTAGATATTTTAAACATAATTAAAAAAATTTCATCATCAAAATCATGGTGTTAAGAAACACAAAATTATTCAGAAATAAAAAAATTTAAAAAGAACATTTCATATACATTTGAAATTGATTAAAAACATAAATAGATGAAAAATAAAAAACAAAATGATTAAATTATTGGAACAAAAACTAAATATTTACAAAAATATAAACCTTGCACTAGATAATATCCTTGAGTAGTAAGTCAAGAATTATTTATAACCACTTGTCCAAATCCATCCATTTTATTTTCTATAAATACATTCTATTAATAGATAATTATTTTATTCAGGGGATCTGTATAATAAAAAAGAATTATTTGTAGAAAACTAATTATGTTCATCATGTATAGAAAAAATTTATGAAAAATAATTTAAAGGATCATATATATTATTTGGTAAGAAATAATAAATAAGAGAAAATATTAAAAAATTAAAGACATAATGTCATGATTTAATACAATATTTAATTTTAAAAATAACATTTTTTAATTGATGATATAAACCAATATTACATTATATTGGATCATATCAATAATGAGTATTCTCTCCGTCAATTTATATATCCTTATATTGAATATTTTATTCACCAAAATTAATATCTATAAACTCATCATAAAAAACAATAGAATGAGAAATAAATTTCACATTAATCTCATTAATGGTAACATGGATAGATTCTTTAAAAACAATTATCCTTTTATAATAAAAAATTAAATATTTACTATTATTATAATTACCCAGAAAAACACCGTCACCACCTTTATCATCAAATATATCTAAATTATATTTGTAATTGAAAATATAGACATTTAAACCAAAAATATAAATAATCCAACTTTGGATTTTGTAAATTTATAAAACTTATTAAGTATATTCTTCATGAAAAGGTAGAGTAATAATTCGATTAGATACATTACAAAATAAAAAATGGATTCACCACAAAAACATATTGGAAAATTGTATTTACATATCATATTTCAGTCCATTTCAATAAGAGTAATATTTTCCCATTCTATGACACCAAAATTATATAGTGTTCTAGGAGTAGTAAAATTATTAAAATAAATAATATTTTCACAAAATAGTTCAATTTTTAATATAGGGATTCTCCTATTTTTTCAATATGAATTGAAATAAATATTACACCCATTTCTATTTTGAACTAAATTACAAATGTAAATAAATCAGGATTATGTATCTTTTTCATGTGAAAAATGGTAAACATGTATAAATATATTATAATAATCAATAACAAGAAAATGATATTTCAAAACTCAAAGGCATGAAATATTAGTAGCTTATGAAATTTACTTCAAAATATCTTATCTAAAATTCTATAATTTATCTCACCTAATACTTTAGGGGAAATAATTATATTTTTATTCATATTATTCAATGGGTAAACATGTTGAACGGTTATTTGAGAAAAAAACATTATTATAAATATTTTCGTTTTGATTGATATAAAATAATAAATAATCACCTTTTAAAACTATACACTTATCACTTTTAAATTTAAATTTTATTTTATTATAACATAATTTAGATATTTTGATATTTTTTTTTGAATGATTCACCATATATAACATTAGAAATAAAAGTAGAATTAGGAATACCATCACTACAAAATATGTTTACTTTTCCATTGGAATTATCTCTAAATGTACTTGTACCGCCAAAAGATGTGTTTTAAGTGATAAACAATTATGGGTATGTGGTCATATATAAAGTGTATACATTTTTTAAATAAAATATATCATTATTTATTAATCAAAAAAATTTTAAATAAAAAATTTAATAGCATGATAATTTTTGTAGCTAAGCTAGTTTTGGTTCTAATTTGATTAGTAATACATTTTTTGTTATCCACAGAGAGTCTATATAAAAATTTCATGTAAATTAGTTTTAAATTATTTATAAACATTGGCCTCATTAAATCATTATTATTTTATGAATCTATGACAACAATAATTTTCATATTCACCCTTCATGCCATATTCGATACATGTAAAAGTAGAAGTAGAATAAATTTTACCTATCAAAAAATGTTTATTAAACATTTTTGTAGTCACATGTCATATAAAATGCCGTATTTATTAGTTTTTACATTATTCCAAGACAACATATTATGATATTTATCATATACTTGAATTAATGAAAACAAAATTTTTATAATACAATCAACATCATTATAGAATTTTTCATTCTAATCATTAGAAGATTTATATATATATATATATATAATGTGAAAAATATGTTGTATTAATTATTTATTCATTCTCTGGTAAAGTGAATTCACATTCAAACAAAAAATTCATTATTTTCCTTAATAATGTTATATAAATCAATATATTAGAGAGATTATTTTTATAATCATTTAATTTCCTCATTTAACTTAATAACATTTGGATTTGTATAATCATAGTAAATTTTTAGACACCTTGAATAATATTTTGTGTCCATTAACTCATTTATTGAATCCACAAAGAGAAAGTTAGTAGATTCTTTGTCATTTCTAAATTATTCAATAGAATTTGATTCTACAGTAAAACTCTAACTGGTTATCGAATACTTATATCATTATTTGTTTTATTTTTTTTATTAATATTTTTTGGAAAATTAGTATTGAGTATCCATTTATTTATATACTCAAAATGAGTTACATAAGAAATAATATAATTTGTAATAAATTTTTATTATCCTTGGTTTTTAGCCTTTTGATGGTTTCATTTACACTTGATCTTTATTTCTTTTTTTAACTCATTATTATTCTATAGTAATATTCTGAGACATTTCTAATTTTTTAGTATCCTATATAGAATAATCATTTGATTTAATATAATAAATTTATATATTTCAATGAAACACATATTCATTTTTATTATCTCTTATTCACCTATGCTCTTTAATTCGAGTTCAAACTACTGTAATTATGAAAACAATTTATTAATATTGTAGTCTTCAAATATATTTATTTAGATAATGGAATCCTTCTTTTCATGCCATTTCTTTGTTAGATAATGTGTGATTCTATCAAAAGTATAGGGTTTTACTAATAATATCTAATAGAATTCAATCCATTAAGAATGCTTGTGAATTTGTGGAAAATATAATTTATTGTGACACATTAATCAATCATAAAGCCTTGGTACTCAGTTCTATGAATTCCATGTTTGTTTTGAATCTATTTTTCTAAACCATTGGGAGTTACTTCTTGAATCATATAGATATTAGGATAATACTAACAAGAAGACACATGACTAAACATGCTTATTCTAACACACTGATTTAAAAAATTTAAATTATTGTAATTAAAAAAATATCTTACACAATCTTTCATCTATGATAATTCAATATAGCCTCTGGTAGTGTGTATGAATTTTTAATGACCAAATGGTGTTATATTCACAATTTTTGGAGGTATGACTCCAATATAGATCACTATTATCAATATTCATTTCTATCAAAGGTATGTGGATTATTAGAAATCACTAAATTGTTAATATTCCCTAATTATATCTTAAATATCATGTAAAAAGTCTTTGATGTCTAGGAAAATGTTTTTATATCAAATTATATATACTCTACACAGGGATTGGTTAAATTTTAAATGGAAAAACCACATTTATGAGTTGTTTTAAAATAGTAAAAATAATAATTGATATTAACTATCCTATATAATAATAAAAAATGATATCAATTATTATGTTCTAATTGGTAAAAGAAGATGGTCTAGTGGTGTGGATGAATAGACTTGATAACTTTTTGGAATGAAAAAGATAAATCATTTAAAATAATTATTAAAGTTCATTAAGATAGTTAATTTTTTGGAAATAAATAAACAAATTTAATTTAATTTTACACTATTTTACTATAATGTCTACTAAGTCCAATTTTAAACCCCTATGATTGATGGTATATAACTTCTGAAAAAATATATTTTTAAAGTGTTTGGGGACATAACCTAATTATAAGTTTCTATTAATCAATTTGGAGCATAACCATAATGACACACTAACTTTTTTATGGGAATCATTACAAAAATAGAATAATGGATTTTGAATCATTGGGTCACAACTCGGATGGTTCATACATTAGAATCCAAGATTAATATCCAGAAAAAAGGAAAATAATTGATATTTTTTATAAAAGTATATCCTAATATAAAATTGTACGTGAAATATATGAATAAGTGTAAAATATATAATAAACAAAAATGATATAGGTAGAATAAGAAGAAAACATTGCTACTAATTATGGAGTTGTGTTTTAAGATCCGATCTTTTTTCAAGTATTTCCCTCTTTATGTTTTTTTTTTCATTTTCTTCTTGTTTTGATTTCATCTTGGATGCTTTTCATTTTCATAAATTTTGTCCTAGATTACGAGGAAATAAGATAAAATTGGAGATTATATTCTTTTATATATTTTGTTTGGTATATTTCATAATGTTCAGGGATATATTATTATTTTTTATTAAAGGAGTTTGGTTACAAATGGGTTAAGTGTTTCATTGGTTTATGGTATGTTGAGAAGCATTAAAAAGTGTTTCATGTTGTTTATTGGTAAAATTGGCGGAATATAAATATTCATAATATTTACAATTATTTAAATAGATTATATGTCCTATAATTTACATGTGTTTTAATAAAATAATCTATGGTGGTGGTATTTTTAGTATATCTCATTAAAAAAATTACATGATGTGTAACTACATTACACACTGTGTAATTACACAACTTGTAATTTTAAAATATAATATGAGGATAAATTTTATTATATTATGGAACAACATTCTCCTCTCGACCACCTAGAATTTATAAGAGAACTTTATGTTCCAACTCCCCTTATAGACAACCCTTTTATATGAACAATCACATGTAAGACATTTTTGTTAGGTTTTCCTTTCCCTCCCTTATTCTTAAAACAGTTCCTGTAAAATAAATTAACCATGTGTGTTTTTGGTTTTTATCTTGACCAGTTTTGATCTAGGAACCTGTTTGTAAAAATATTCATTTTCATCCTCGTGAGTTTTTTTGTTGGAATCATTCTTTTCATCACTGGTTAAGGTATGGGTTCTAATACATAACCCAATGCTATTATAATTTAAATGTTTATTTTATATTGTGACTATTCCAATAATAAATGATCCTAGTGAAATTCAATAATGAAAGGTATTATTCTGTGGATTTATTTAGTTTAAATTGACTTCCAACTTGTAATATGGAAATCGATTTAGTGATTGAACAATGAATATAATTGAATTGGCGGATGATTTAAAGTGTGTTTAGTATAAAATGAGACCTTATATAATTTCTTGATAAAGTGTCCGTATATTGTGGAATATGTATTTTATTATGATTGTTAATCAATTTTGATTTAATTTAATTATTTATAATAGTTATAAATTGTTATTTTCATAATTAACTATGGATATTTATGGTGTTATTTTGTGATATCCAAGCTATAAAAAAGAAATTTTGTTCCTCAATAAAATAATTATATATCATGATTTTCATAGAAAATGCTCACATAAATTTTATAATGATGATATTAAGTGGCCTTGGCATACTCCCATGTTGTAATAATCATTGAGAGAGTGCTCCTCCCAATCACATGTTGTATTGATTTTAGTGATTTGGCCCAAATGTTTTTATTCTTATAAGGCCTTGATCTGTATTTTTGTGACAATATAATATTTATATGGTTTTGGATGGCATTATTGAAAAAATCTATCTATGATATTCTGGAATGGTGTCGAAGGATGTTATTTTACTATGGTTATATGTTTTTCATTGGCATTTTTCTAAAACATGCACAGAGATATTCTAACATGGTGCTGAAGTAGGATTTTGTTCTATTTTATTGGATGTGAATATATTTATAATCTTTTTTATCTATTTATTTCATAAACATCTGATCTGATTTTTTAGACATGGTGTTTTCATCCTGTTAGGTTATAATCACACCCTATTAAATTTGTTGTTTAGTAACCTAATAAATTACATGGAAGTTGGTTTGTTCATGGTCCATGGACCGTGTTGTAGATTGTTTGCATACTCGATGATCTGGATTCTAGAGGTGGGATCATCATGGGATAATGGACTAGGGATATTTGAGTATTTATTTGAGTCTATTATTATTTTACTTGTATTATTTCTATCATGGCATCTAGCTACATTCGAACACATCATTACATCATTACTTAATTATTTATTAGATATATAAGTTAGTTTTTATTATTAGTTTCTACTATGTATAAACATTGATTTCAATTGTTTATATTGTTTTGTTCTACTTATATGACACTTCATAATAGGCGTTAAAGTCTACCCACTAAAAAATTCATTCCCCCTTTAGTTGTTGATAGCCTCTAGCATATAATGAGGCATTCTAGAGGTCTTGTAACAATCCCATTTTGGCCACATGAGATAGTTCTGAATAAGGGGATGTGATGAAGTAGTGTCAAATGATTATGTTTTGTTTTAATTTTTAGTTCTATTTTGGAAAGGTAGAAATGATTCTAGGATTTGTTTATATTTGGTAATGATCTTTTATTTGGAGTATTTAACCCATGTATGGGGTAAAATGTGAGTGCTAATGGATGGGATTGTTGTTTGTTTTACTTTATTGTTATGATCGATGTTATTTTACCTTATTTGATTCTCATGTTGTGTGCGGTTATTATTTTATGAAGTTGTTATTTCTTGATATTTTTTCAATGGTCCTAGTATAGAGTGATCTATGGTTTCATGAATTATAATAGTCAAATAGAGATATATTTACATTAATATATCATTAAAGGGGCATATTTTCTTCATGTTATATACACACTCATGTTGAACTATGATATGAGAAATTTATTCTAATGGATAAAATAATGGAAATTATGTGTTATGATAAAAAATGATTATGAAATAATTAAAAATACTAAAACTTAGTGGTTCCCTATAGTAGTCAGCTATTAAGGTTGACCATGTTTCTATGTAGTTCTCTAAGTTATGTGTTTTTCTTTCAGAGAAAATTCCTCCAGGTTATCGTCGACTTGAGAATTATGGGAGTGGAGATAATAATTCTACTAACAAAGCTAAAAATGATATTATTGTATTTCTTATGGACTGCATGGATTTTTAGCCATATGATATCTTCCTGGGGGTCATTAGATGCATGGAAAAGAAGTCTATTTTATCATTGCATTAATGTCCCATCTGACAAGATAGATTTATGTGTAGGAATAAACGATGTTTATTGGGGAAGGAGGACCCTAGGTATCCATTTTCAATATTAATTTAGTCTATATGTTCTTCAAACAATTTGATACACAATTATATAAAAGGGTGAATACTATTTCATACATGCTTCGTGGACATTCAATTTTTTGGTGGGATATTCTGGACGAAGCATGGAAGTTAGATAAGCTATTTTGGTATTGAAATGAGATAAAGATTCCAATATATTTCTATCTATAGATATTGAGGGATGTAAAATCATTTCATTTTAAGAATCTGACACATGATGGAATGATATTGTTGTACAGTGATGGACATTTCACATATCTAAAGAACTCATCACCATATTTGGAAGAAGATGATATCTCCAAGGATATAAGTTTTCTAGATGGTGTTCACTATGATATCAGTACACAGTTATACATTTTATATTTTAAAAATATTTGAGGAGATCAATAGATAAGGAATCATCATGGAAGAGAATATGAGAGGGGCCCTAGGTAGCGGTTAATCTATTTCAGAAGGGTGATCTGGGATCTATTCATCGAGTAGAAATAAGTGTCTATATGCAACTTCTACCAATGTTGAATTGGGATGAGTAGTCAAGAATGTGGATAGCCATCTCTAGACCATGTTCTTTTCTAATTCTATTAGTGTGGCATGTTTGGCCACAAGCATCAATAATTTCATGGCCTTGCTACTGTGTGCGGTATATGTGTCTCATTGGGTCATCATTAGATGTTATTTGAAAACAATCTATAGCAGACCAGTGGCATGGGATCCGGATAGGAACCTATATTGGGAAGTGGCTCTGTTACCCCTTAGTAGGCTGGTGACTAGAGTTATACTAGACATTTAGGTTGCGGAACTGGATGTGGTACCCCAATGAAAACATAATAGTACCATGTATGGATATTATAAATTCATAGTGATGTCATTTGGGTTGACTAATTGAAACACTAGGAGTGCGGTTTTAAAATATCAAAAATTCCAAGCCGTCTTCTCTAGAGATTAGTGGTTATAATTTCTCTTTAGAACTATATATGATATAAATGATATCATTTGACATGATCCTTTGTATGGAATTGTTAGCTCAATATCAGGATCATATTTATTTATATAAGTGAATATTTGTCCTTCTATCTAAAAAAAGACTTATTTATTTTCACCATGGTGAATGAGATCTATTAACTGGTCATGCATGACCAATTTCATGAATATTTGATTATGTTACTATTCATATAACCTATCTTACTCCATATGATGGGGGAATGTAGCAGGAATGTTTTTTACCAGTGGGAGATCTATTTTCTGATAACTTTCTTGATGAATTCTACAGCTTAATGTCCATGTGAAAGGTCGATTTGGTGCTAGGTGAAGAGAAATTTTTAATACCACTATAGAGAGTGGAACCTTCAGTTCTTATGGTGTTGAAATTTCAGTTTGGTGATCTCGAATCATAAGGATTCATATGAACTAGTACGTCTCCTTGAAGTTATCCAGTTATATTCTCTATTAATGTTGATGGATCTTTAAACATTTGTGTGGATTTTCAGAGGATGAACCAATTGACATTCTAGAAATGATATCCACCTCCATGAATTAATGATATTTTTGATCAGTTGAGAGGTTCTTATTTATTCTCCAACATTAATTTCATATCATGATACCATTAGGTAATGGTTAGATCAATATATGCACCTCTTCTTTCATTTAAGAGATGGTGTGAATTGTTTTAATTCATAGTGATGTTGTATGGGTTTACTAATACACTAATAATATTCAAGGCCCTAATGAATCGTATCATTCATACTTTTATGGTTTTGTTTTTTTAATGATATAGTATTGTACTCCCATTCCATAGGAAATCATTCCAAACATCATGATATAATCTTCAGTACATTGGTATATCATTTTCTATTTCCAAGCTAACTAAATGTAGTTTCTGGACTAATAAAGTGCACTTCATGGGACATATAATCTCATATTTGAGAGTAATAGAAGACCTAGAGAAAGGAAAAACAATTGTATATTAGGAATATCACATGTACATCTTCTAAATTTTTATCATTCTTGGTTTATCAGGTTTTTTGGGTGATTTATTCAAGATTTCTCTTAATTGGCAGTAATGAATTCTGGGTTGACTATGAAATGGGGGAGTTTGTTTTGCATAATTATTTTGAGATATATTTTTAGGAGTTGAAAGTTATGATAAACATACAAACTTTCCTCACTTTTATTGTTATACGTATAGAACATAAGTTGTATTGGGATGCATCATTAGTTGGACTCATAGTATTTCTAATGTAAGAGTTTCTAGCGGTTTCTTATAGATCGATGAAATTGAGATTGCGTGAGACAAATTACCCAACTCACTATATTGATTATGTAACAGTGGTACATGCCAAGGTATATTTGAGAAACTAACTCATGTGTGATTTTTTTGTTGTATATATGGACTACACGATGCTCATGTTCATCTTTTGTCAGTGTGACGTAAACATTCTATGGAGAAGGTGGGTCATGTATCTAGAGTATCTCCACTTTCAATTATATTATACACTAGGAAAGGGAAATTTCATTAATGAAACATTGATTTAAAAGACATATATAGAGGTAGTACAAGAAATTTTGATAATTAGAAGATAATATCACTCTTTCTAACATTCATTTTGGATTTCATGAAGTCCCAGGGATAGGATTCTCTAACTTCAACATATGTTTTTCTCATACATTTGGAATGGATGAAGATTGACCAGTTTCATTATCCAAAGAACTTATTTATATGTGAAAAATTATATGTGGGGGGAAAACATCAGGATTTCATCCTAGAAGTGTAAAATATTATTCTTTTTGATGGTCATGTATGGTTTCCTATGAGCTTATTTAATGAAAATATTGGGGAGTTACATGATTTAGTATGGGTGGTGCATCCAGGTATAACAACTATGTAACATTAACTCTGTATATAGTATTAGTTTTTAAGAATGAAGAAGGAGGTTGAAAGAAACTTAGCTATATGATTCACTTTTGAACAGTTCAAATTCATTCACTAGTGTCCAATAAGATTTTGTTGCATTTTCTAATTCTATATTAGAAATTGGATGAATCGTCATTTGATATGATGATAGTCTTTCCCTCGAAAACCCATAAGATTGATTCTATATGGGATTTTATGTATTTAATAACTAACATATCCCACTTCTTTCTTGTCATGGAAACCTTCATTGTTTTTGATCTGGGTAGTGCTTACTTCTGAGAGGTTGTTCAGTTGCACGGTTTTCTTGATGAGTATCATTTTCGACATAGATCATTGTCTCACATCACATTTCTAGAAGGGTATTCTAAATGATCTAGGATTGTTGGTTTTTAATTAACATAGGCAACCATCCAAACATTAATTTTCAATATTACCAGACTATTAATGTTCTGGATGATATGTTATGAGCCCCTAGTTTTTTATTTTTTTTGATTCATTGGAGAAACATATGTCACTGATAGAGATTTCATATAATAATAAATCTCAACTATCATTACAAACCCCAGTATTTAAAAATTTGTAGGGAAGGATGTCTTCCTTACCGCTTTGTTGTATGAAGGTAGGTGATTCATTACATGTTGGGACTAGTTTCATGGAAGATACATTTTATTAGTTCTATTTGATGAGAAAGAGGTTGGTGACCATGAATATCATGACGAAATACTTTTCTAAACATGAATAACAACCTCTGTAATTCATTTTGTGTCATCATGTTTTCCATTGGGAGGTTCCTAGGTTAGTTATGTGCCATATTAGGAAATATGGAATTCTCGCCCCTGGGATTTTCAAGACATTGGAGATAATGGTAACAGTAGGTCTAGAGGGATACCCATAGTGTTATAAAACAATGCATGACACAGTCCATGTTTTGCAGCTATGGAGATATCAACCAAAACTATCCCCAGTGATTGATGTAGTATAAATCAATCATTGTGTTTATTTTTCATTTCAGAAGAATATGGTACGGGTTGTGAATCATAGTGATAAATATATTTCAGGTTGGGAAATACCATTGGTTCAAGTGTAGTGGCATCATGGAAGAGTTAAGGCGGAGACCTATGAGAGGGAGTTTGATATGAAAAAAAGTGGCCATTCTTGTTCACTAAGACCTCATAGTGACGCTTAGAGCATCTTGGTGGTGAGCTGTTATATGGTAGGGATGTTGTGAGATCCCATATTTTTTAGGTATATCTCTCTGTAGGTTTTTCTTTAACATTTCATTAATTTGATTCTTATTTTTAGATATCTATTACTTAAGAAAATGTAGTCTTCATTTTCAAGGAGAATTGTAAAAACCATGAGAGAATCAGCAAAGAGAATATTTGTAGGGGAATTCACATAAAGATTAAGGATAATTCATGTTTTATTTAATGGATTCTTGGTATAAATAGCTTAGTTGTTTCAAGGGTTTTTAGAACATTGAGATGATTTAGACGGGTTTTGAGTTTTTTATGGTAAAATGGTCTGAAAACACATCTGCAGATCATTTACGCATTCTATAATTGGAATAAATGTTGTGTAATGTTTTGGAATTTATATAAAGGTATCTTAGGAGATGATTTTTTCACTGTATTTCATAAAATATTATTACAAGATAATTAACTACATTACACCCCAATTAATTCGTTAGATGGATGTTTTAAAATATGTTTTCTAGGTAAATATTTTTGTATTCCACTAGAACCATCTCCTCTTGATCTTATGGAATCCTCAAAGAGAAATTGGAGTTCTATCCTCCGTTCTATATATCCGATTTATGTGATCAACCACCGGTAATTATTTTGGTTTGGATTTCCTTCCAATCTTTTCTTCCTATAAAAATTGAAGTCAAATGCTTTGACAGTGTGCATTTTTTGGTTTTTATCATGATCAATTTTGATCTAGGTATATATTTGCGATAATCTTTTCCTTCTTCCTCATGATTGTCAGACATATGAAGAATTTCAGTCTTCACTAGCTAAGTTGGGGGGGGGGGGTTCTAAATCATAACCCTTTAGTTTGATAATTGCATAGTCTATGGAATATTGGGATTTATATAATGTAATATGAACACAAATAAATTAAATAATTAATGGGTATATTCCATGGAGTCCATATGTTTCAATTGGATTTTAAAATATCTTATTTTTATCCTTTAGGTGAGTGAAAAATTTATATGACCAAACTAGATAATGATTTAACATGTGTTTAGCATAAAAATATTCCTCGGGTTATTTGATTTTGTATAATATCTATGTTTTGGATTATTTCTTTTTTAGGAAATTTATTGATTTACAATTTAGTATAATGTTTTATATAAAATAAAAATACTAATTCTCATATTTGACCATTGATTTTAATGATTTAATATTGTGATATACCTGCTTTAGGACAAGAGTTTTGTTTCTTAATAAAATAATTATATATCAGGCTTGGGCCCAACACCTACAGAGTTATATGTTGTTATTCTGATTTTGAGCTAACTCGGCCCCATCCCTTGCTATAATTATTATACATAGTAGGCTCTACCGAGCCCCATGTCATAATATTCATAGGGGTTTGACCTGAATGTTGTAATTCTTTTTGATATTCTACCTAGATTGCTATGAATATAACATGATTATATATTGTTGTGTGGCGTGATTGTAAGACGTGCTCTATGATATCGTGTCATGGATCTAAATAATGATATTTTACCATGGTAATATGATTGTTTGTAGACTGGTTATAAGATATTTGTAGATATATTTTTTCACGTAGCCAAAGAAAGAAGTTATTAAATTTTATTCATTATGAATTAATTAATAAACATGCTTATCAGATTTTTTCATAAACTTCATGTTAGACTGGTCTGTTTATGCATGCTGTTTTCGACATATTGAGTTATACTCAACCATTATTCAGGTCTTTGTTTGGTCCCCAATAAAATTATGTGGATATAGATTTAAAAAATTGGAAATGGACTTTCTATTGACTGTTTTCTTACTTTATTAGATATATTTTAGAGGTGGTAACTACATGGGTTTGGGGACCAGTGAAATTTGAGTCCATTATTGAGTCTACTCATCTTTTACTTACAATGTTTATATTATGAAATTTAATTATATTCTACCATGTGATTACATCATTCCTTTATTATTAATTGGGCTATATTAATTGGTTTTTTATTTATTTATGTTTTTTATACATTGATTCCATTAATTTATATGGTTTAGTTCAACTGTTATGACACTTCATACATGGTCTTATTGGGTCCCCAATATACATTTCACACCCCTAGTTATATTAACTAGAATCTTGTATTAGGGGAGGTGGGATTGAGGTATCTTAGCCTACCCATTTTGGCTACATGATAGAGTTCCTGATCAGGGGCTATTACAAATGTGGATGTTTCATCATGGTTGTAGTAGTCATAAAAGATCTCATTCAGCTTGAATGAAAATCTAGTTTAAGAAATTATGATCACACCAGACGTCAATATTCAACATTCTGACATAGCAATAAAAAGGTTCATATAATCATTACTAATCTCAGTATTATCCTTTGAATTTATATCAAAGTATTTATTAATTTATATAAACACTAAAAAACCATACACCAAGTGGGTAAATAAATTAAAATCAAAAACAAATAATTATTAATGAGAGTGAAAAAATTATTATCGACACTAATTGTAATAGTAATCATTTGAATTCAAAAATAAATCATTGACTCAAATAATTTTGAATTAACCATAAAATCATAATATTTGGTCAAGGAAATTTGATAAGAATTATAAAAAATTCATTTTTCTTATTCAATTATTAAATAAATTCAAATTTAATGCACCATATATTGATATAAAAACTTTTTAACCCCATTAAATAGAATAAAATATGATTGATTAATCTCAATGACATGAAATATGAATTTTGTATGGAATAAGTCAATGAATTCAAATCAAAATATAAAAACATAATATTAAAAATATATGTTTCATATTTTAATATGAAAAATAATTACATTTAAACCTTATTATAAATTTATATAAAATATTTATAAAAATTATTGAATGAAAAATTTAGCATATAATAATTATTTTTATAAATTAATAAAAAAACACATTTAAATTAAAATAAACATGAAATTAGTGATTATATAAAAATTGATGAAATAATAGGGTATGTTTAAAAGTCCAGATTGATCCAAAAAATAAATAAAGGGAAAAAATAACCGCCAAAACTATTTTTTCAGTGGTTGGTATGATCAATATTTCATTTCATCAGTTTAAGTTTAATTTTATTCATTATTAAATCATATGAAAGATATAATATGTGTTGAATTTGTAAAACATAGGGTTCACTATACTGATGTGTGAATAACAAGTGATCACTTATTGGTAAAATATGTGTCTAGTTGTTTTAACATCTGGTATGTCTAAAAACATGTAGAAACATTACGTAACATATAAAACACTATCATTTATCCATTAAGATTTCCATACTAACACCCAAGGTACCATTACAGGCTATCTAAAAGAGTTATATTAATATAGATGTAATCACCCTAACCAGTCACACTAATTTTTAATTTACATTTTACCTCCTCTAAATAAAGAAAACTAGTCAAAAAATAATAACATCAATAAACTTAGTATATTTAAAAGATATACTAATTTTGAAAATAAATTTATTCACCCACTTCATATAACATGTGATGTTAATATATAACTTGTGCATACGTACAACTTGCTATCTCCACGTAGTGATAAAAATCATTTCACATCATCATATTTAGTAGAGGGATATTTTATGGTTTTAAATGGTTAAATAATATAAACATTACACAATTATAAATCTCTTGTGATAATATAATTTCTACCTTTTAAACATACAATCTGTTGGGAAATGATAATATCACCCATGCACATGTCTGGACTATAACCTCTATGAATCAATCTGATTCATTTCTAATCATGATTTACATTAATTTTGATAAGGATAAATTTAATGAATAAATATGATATATATGATATTATAATGATTCTATAGATTGGATATATTATTTATTATTATTTCATTTCTTCTGTTAAAAAATGAAAACAACATTCGTCAGTATGTACGACCTAGAGTCTCAATGAATTTTGGGATTCATTTTTTGATTATTTATTTTATGAATGAAAAAAATAAGTATATCATATGAATATATTTTATTTTTATCTTTATTGAAATTTAGTATATGATTTAACAAATATCAAAATATTTGATTTAATATTTCAGAACCAAAACAGACAAGAAGAACGAAGAATATATCACCCAAAATAGTGATTTTAATAAATAATTTTTAACAAACATGAAATAAAATGTGACAAGTAAACAATTTATATGGTATGATATATATTGAAAATTTTCATTTGAATATTTATATTAAATATATATTTATTATAAAGAAGGTTCCAATGTGTAATAATGAAGTCAAACATAACATAAGATATATTTTTTATGTTTTATTTCTCTAAGACAAATGCCATAATCACATATTCATTAATTTTTAGTTGCATATACTAACCATGAATGTATTCTATAATTATTCTATTTAATTTTATGGGTATTTAAATATCAATATAATATTATCTCTTTAATGGGGTAAGAATTCTATTTTTTCCAAAGTGGTAATGGTTAAATGTCATGATGTTATTATTTATTGATATTTATTATTAATAAAATTAATGATGAAATCATATAATCCATATCTCAAAATGTTCATTAATTTTATTATAATTTTTTTATTTTTTGTGTACAATTGTTTTCCATTAATTTTTGTCATAATTATTCCTCAGGAGGTCGAAGAATTAATTTTAATTAAAAATCATCATTATTTCTCGATTTAGTCAAAATAAGTTCTTCTTAATTATATTTTATACTTAAAAATGTTTGAATAATTGTTTTTTATTAATATTTATTGATTTTTAAAATTAATATTTTACCATTTTATTATTTTTGATAAATGGGTTAGATGGAATTTTTTTCAAACGACGTACATTCTTGAATTTTTACCATAAATGTGAATGAAATGTTTTCTATAAACATATATGGAATGAATGAAATTTCATACCATCATCAATATTGAAGGTTATTAATATTTCTATAAAATTATCCTAGAATATATTTAATGAAAAAAACTACATTATATTTTAATTTTTAAAATTTTAAAATTGCATTCAAAGTGGAATGTTAATATTCATCATGAAATATTTCAGTAATGATTTAATGAAATTTTCATATATGGGAACATCATTGAAGTTAATTATGCGTTACTAGGGATATGTAACAATTATATCATTATAACTATTTCTATTAAGGTTAATTATTAGGTTCTTGAGATGTTTTTGAATCCCATTTAATTTCTATGAGTTATGATGAATGGATGAAATGTTTATGAATCACACATTCTTTTGATCGATTTTGATGTGGTGATATGGTGAATATTCTATGATATTTTGGAACACATATGTCTTTTTTTATAATGGTTGTTATGTTATAACTAAGGAATATGGTCACTTTATAAACATATTTTGTGGTTACATTATAACAATGGAAGGCGGCGGTTATATAAATAAGGATCAGGGCCCATAATTATATATCCCTCTAATGAATTGGGTAATAATTGAAATATCATGAGATAAATATTAATATAATAGGGGTTGAAACTTGTTCATTATATAAATTATTACATAATGATTTTCATTATACATATCCTTGAGCACAATGATGTAATGGGAAGTGAACCTAATCAAATATTATAGTCTTGAAAATGAACCTTCAATATTATGTAATTGATTATCTTTGTATATTCAACAATTCCACGTAGTACACTAATATTATGCTTTTATGGATCAAGTTCTTTGAGTCCTACAAGATTTAATGTATTATAAACTTCAATTATTTATTATTATACTCAATTTTATTATCAACTATATGATGGATAAGAATTTTAAATGTTATTACATGTTATAATACCCTTGTTCATAAAAGAATAATATTAAGACCCAACGATATGTAATAATATTTAATCTTTTGGTCCATATTTCCAAATGTTATCACCTCTATTTCATCTCATATTGAAAAAGAATAATTTCCAATATCAAACATTATTATGCATAAAGCAAGAATATCATCTTCTTATAGATCAAATTATTTATAAATGGATGAAAAAATATTCCTCTTATATTTAGTGAAACAAAAATAGACATCATGATGTAAAATAATTTATAAAATTAAAAAGACTTCATATTAGGATTCAATACATTAATCTATAATTTTATTCAATAATTCCAAATGTTATATAGAAATCATTCTTCATATAAATAATCATATATCCCTGTTAACTATAAATACAGTATCATTAAATTATATGTTAATATCAATAGTTATCTTATACCATTAATCTTATACTACTTGACATTTAAAAACAATATTTCTTAAATAACCTTTATTTTAATCTCATGTGATATATATACCTCAATAATTTTATAAAAAAATAAATTTTCACTAAAAATATCCTCAGTCATATTAAAATCCCATTATGTAAAATATAATAATTAACTCTTTAAAATTAATCTTCTAACATAAATTACACTCTTTTACCCTTAATAGTACTTTTTCCTCATAAATTATTATCAAATGATGACATACTAAACTCAAATGTTTTCAAAAACCCATTTTCTAAAAAATAAATTTTTTCATGATCCTATACATTTTAAATTGATAATCTGATAATATTAATTGAAAAGGGGATTCATTTCTCACTGATGATACCCAAACATAAACATAAGTATTTTCAAAATTAAAATAATTGAGTCACATACATATCAACGACCTATTAAATTTACGATTTGGGAGATTAAGAAAATAACACTTTCTTAACTAATCCAATTTCCTTCCATCCAAATGTTAATTCCTTCCATTAATTTAATAATTTATTCATCCATTTTAAGGCATGATGATATCCCATAAATCTCTAAACTTATGAAATCCATCTAAATATAACATTTATAACGTCTTCCATCGAATAAATTTGAAATCGAATACTAATATGTGTATGTTAAAATATTTAGTAATTGTAAATATAATCATCAATAATTGAATTTCATCCATGATTATAAGATAAGACTAAGGTTAGAAGGAATTAATTAATGTTTGTGAATATAAAATAAGTGAAATAATCTTATAAAAACCTAATTCAAAAATCATAAGTCATTACAAATAGTTAACATGAGAGAACTATCATAATATTCAAAACATAATGATTAATGTAAAGGAAATATTTGTTTAACAAAACCATTATAACTCACTAGAAGCATAGTGATTTTTTTCTATATTTCTATATCTTAATTTCATCATTTAATCAATTAATAAGGATAAATTCAAAAAAATAGGTTTCTATTTCAGCAAGTTATCCACGTTAACTCTTCAATGATTTTATATAAGAAAATTAAATCATATCTTAAGATTAAATTATATTCAGTTAACCAAATAAATAGATTTCATGAGAATATTACTTAACACTATAATGATAATCCATGATGATATATTATTTGGATTGTATAATGTAATTATATCCCAAGTTAATTATTTTAGTAATACAATGGATTTAAAAAGAGTTGAAAAGACTCTTATAAAATAAATTATAAATAGAATTTAGAATATAATAATGAATACACATTAGTTTTTATAACCATCAGGAATTAAAAATTAAACAACTAATTTGTACATTACATCAGTTTAAAATATTTTGAAATATTAAAATTTATTTTAATTAGTATGAAAGTATAAATGTTATGTAAAATAGAGTTTAAAGAGTAAATGTTATGAAAAATAATACTTTCACACTTTTCAAAAAGAGAGACCAAAGTGACATGTCTAAAAATATTTATGATATTTCAATTTAAAACATTTTTATATAATTAAAAAAATCCAAAATATGTATTGGAAGTCAATTTAGAAAGACCATATTCTTTAAAAGGATAAATAATTTCATGGGAAAGTATTTTGTTAAAAGATAATATAACATTTGAAATAATTATTTTTAATAAACTCCATTTCTTGGCATCAAAATTAGAAAATACATGGAAAATAAAATAAAAAATAGATTTTAAATAAAAATTTAGTATCATGATGGTGTTTGTAATTGATATTCAATTCTATAATATAAACCCTAAAAATAAAATCATGTCGTCAATAAATAAAATATATCAATGAAGGGAAATTTTATATTATAAAACCATTGAAACAATAGTAATATTGAAAATAAAATCCTTTGAAATGATGAACATGATATGGATCTATGTATCCCATGAAGTAAATTAAATAATATTTCAAAATAAAATCATGGGATATTAATTACACCATATAAAATAATTCAAGTTATGTGACATGAAACAAGTTTAATTAAATAAAATATTATAGAATAAAATCCATATAACATTTATTAAATTTTGAAAAATATATAATTAAAGATAATACATATAATAGATCATTAAATATCATGATCCAGGATAAATTCCTAATATAATATTTCAATGTGTATTATATCTGATATAAAAACATAAATAGTTTAATAATATGAAAAAATTCTGAAAAGGGGAATATTGAGATGAGAAACTCTTATAAAGGTTAAATAATTTTATGTAGAATTAAAAAATGAAGTGATTATGAGATGTTAATTTAATTCCATATTAAATTTTAAATATTAAATATATAAAAATATCATTTAAGTAGACATATAATCTTAACATAACATATTCAATGAATAAGTGATATAACCCAATGAAAACAAATTGTGTTAAGAGACCCCATTCACCATGTCTTGACATGCCTCATACAACCAATTCAATCAAGAATAATAAAATTAAATTAATTATATATTTTATTTCCGAAATATTTAATGTTTAAGTACTTACTATTTTCACTTATTATCGTGTATCATACATTTATTAATTAGTTATAGTTCACATATCTCATTTTGGGGTCATTTTATGCATAGAATCCATATTTTTTTATATTGCCAAATTCAGTGGAATTATTCCAATGGGTTCTCAGAATCAATATGATTCGAATTTTATGTTCTATTTCTTTCCAAAATTAAGGATGATATATAGGTTAATGATTTTTCCCATCCTAGAAACCTTTATTAAGAAGAAAATTTTTTTCGTCAAGAATAACATTGATTACTCACATTTACATTAATTTATATAATAGATAATTTACTATTTTAGAATCATAATAATAAAATAAATTGATTATAAATGTTATATTCAATCATAGAATTATTTTTTATGAATACCCCTGAGTTTTTTAAATATATAAAAAAACTATCATTCATGTATGTTAGTTTAAATAACTACAGTTAATGATGTTTTCCAAAACATATTACATGATTATTATGGATTGTAAATATGTAACCTCAATGAAATATATTTTATAATACATAAAAAAATATTTCAAATAATTTTTTAGTTGTTATGTTCATTATAAAACAATAGTGTATAATTTATAAATAAATTCTTTTCTTTGAAAAAACACATTTTGAGATAATAAAAGCTTATGGTGAGAAGATCAAAGAGTGTTAAAAAGTGACACCCAACATAAATTGATCAAATAGATTCAAGTATCCTAATAATTCAATTCTACTTGAAATATATATTTATGTGTGTGTGTGTGTTTGTGTGAGTTTGTGTTTTATTTAATATCAATATAATTAATCATTATTGATTAGGGTGATTGATATGTGGAAACACATACCTTGATCTATGAGATGTCCCCTTTTAATTTAACATATGAACTTTATAGAAGAGAAATCAGATCACTTGATGTTATAATGGATACATTATTATAATTGATAATATTTATTGTTATATATTATTATGTATTAGAAAATATTATGTTTTATAGGACTGGTTACATTAATACCCATTTATGGTGGAAAATGAATGGTTTTTTGCATATAAACTGAATTTAATGGTTATAAATGTATATAAAATGAAAAAATTCGCTAAAAAATATCTACATATGACTTATTTGACAATTTCCAATACGACATATCCCCATTTAATATATTTTTAACTAATATTATTTAATATAATACGTTTTACCCTTAAATATACTGAATTTTTGTTTCAACATTTAAAAAATATATATATTTAAAAATTGTATAATAATGTAATTATAATAAAAAAACATTAACCATCGCATATAAATATTAATAATCCATAATTATTATAATAAATGAAAACTTATCTAGAAAAATATTATTTTAACTATTTATAATAAATTATACTTGATTCATCAAAATTTTCGGAAAGTGGTTCATCATGGTTGTGTAAGAATTTGTAGTAATTATACCCGTAAAAAATATTGAATATAAATTAATATCTTAAAAATAATTTATTATCTTTCAAATAAGAAATATTTTACAATTAATAATCTCTTTTGTATCCCTATTAAAATAAATTATATATATTAAAAAAACAGAGTGAAAATTTGTAATTTTTTATTACATGAAATATTATTAGTGTCACTATTAACGGAAAATATGATTGAGTTCCATAATTTTGAATATATGATGATTTTGGTTGATTTAATCAAATTAAATGAAAGAAATTTTGTTTTTTGGGTGATTTTAAGGGCTTATCTAATACCAAACAAGGTCTACTTCGATTCAAAAGCTCTAGACAATTTATTAATGATGATGAAAAAGATGACATGAAAACAAGATGATAGAAAAGGTCATACAAGGACATGGCCTTATCCAGAAGGGGAACTATAGATAAAAAAATATGGTTATGACAATAATCATTATCTAAATCATCGTCGTAACCTATTTCCTACTTTGATTGTTAATATCCAGGATTGAAGATCCCCAGAATCTACTCCTTGGAGATTCCCTATTCTGGAGTGAATTGGATATTTAATGTAAAATCCCATGTAAGTAATTAATAATAATAAATTCTTATCTATGTCTATTTATGTAATAGATAGTGTTTTAGAGGCTTAAAATGAGAATAAATCCAATCTTAAGCATGGAATACACTAATATTTTTAAAAGATTGTTTTACTACCTTTTGATGGAAACCCATTTTTAAATAAATATTTTTATACTTTTATAAGCTATATTTTTCAATTTAAACCTATTATTTATGATTGGGACATTGAAATTTACATTGGGTCAATTTTTGGTGCTTTTCTATCAATGTTCATTTTTTAATGAATAGTGAAAAATACTGCATTTTACATCAAAATTGCTTTTTCATCTAATTTAATTATATGGATAGATTATATTTTTAATTGGTATTAAAGTGTAATTAGAATATATTTTTACCATCTAATCTAATGGTTTTCATTAAAATTCATTTCACTTTGAAATTGGGCATAAAGAAGTGCCAAACTTTTCATAGATATTGTTTCAAAAAACCCCGTTATTTGTTTTGACAACAGGAATTATTTTTAAATTAATTATTTCAATTTCTATGATTGTAATTTGGAAAATTAGATTCCATATTTGGAATTATAAGGTCAAAATTATCTAATTAAGTGTCTTGTTTTTGGACATTATGAATAGTAACGACAGTAATTATCTTTAATTATCTTGATTAATTAGCAATCGGGTAGTTAAGGATAATAAAATAATATCATAATAATAAATAATGACCCCTAAATGTGTCTAAATTCTACTATTTGTGTCATTTCCGACCATGGGATGCCTTTTTCCAAACATAGGGACCCCATGGAATCACATTTGGGGGAATGTGACACTTTATCTTTTTATTTTTAAAGAAAGGACAATATCACTAAAGAATGTATCACCTGAGTAAAACAATTTTAATTTTGTATAAATAGATTATCTCTTGGATTATAAATATTAATTTGAAGGATAAAAAGATTACCTACATCATAGTATTTTTTTATATAGTTCTTAGACATTAAAAAAATTAAATTATTTATGACATCATGATGATGCAGCGATTACCTCAATAATGAACGATTTAAATAAAATCAAATGATAATGTAAAATATAAGACTTAAACTTGTCAAAGAACTATTTTATGAGTATATTTAGTACCCTTATCACCTTATTCTACAAATATATCAATGTGGGACCTTTTAAATCCGAAACACTTTTTAAAATAATGTAACATTTCTTACCTTTCCATGAGTGCCCCTCTTCTCCTCTTAATAAAGGCCCCCACCTCTACCTCCTTACCAACACATCTCAAGCCTTTGGATCGGCCAAGCCCTGCTGATTTTCACTCCCCACAACCCTCTCTTCATCCTATAAGACTTACCTTAGGCAGAATGCTCTTCAAGAAACCATTTTGGTTCGAACTAAGAAGAGTTACCCGATTTAAAGGTAAAGTCTTCTCTAATGTTCTTTTGATTTATTTTGCTTCTCAAACCCGCTAAACACTTTATATTCGATTATTTTGTAACAAAACCAGTATCTTAAATATAGTAGGATATTTTTATAAGACGTATTCGAGCTACACTTACACACACCTTCATCTAATGGTTAAAGAGCATACTGTTTCTGTGGATTGCGAATTTCTTCCTCACGAAATGATGATTGTTAAATATTCTTCTAACACCTTAAAAGGTGGCCATTAAGATGACTCTATATTTATATATGATATATAATATTTTTATTTTTTCCTTAATCTTCTGTATTTTTCATTTTTGGCATACCTTTATGGTTTCCATTATGGGTAAACGTGATATCTTCATTTTAGGAAGTGCAGACTACCGCCCCTCAAAGTGATTTGATTCGTTAATTCCATATGTGGGACATATAAAGGATGAAGTTAATGATATTATATATGATATTATACTAGAATAAAAATATACATTTATATCATTATGATTCAATTCCATAAAATATGAAATAGAAATTAAAGTATGGTTCATGCGTACGTACAGATTACCATCTCCATGAACGGTGCATTTCATTTCTTACCTATAAATGTTATGTAATATTATAAATTCATGTATATAATGGATATATATGATATATATCATATCTAAATCATGAATATAACTCTGGATATATTGGATACAAGAACAAATTGTAATTATAAAGAGTTTATTTTTGACTCAAGTACCAATGATCGTTTAAACGACCGTTATTAACATAAATAATTACATATTGTTCATGACATGGTAATAAATGATATAAAAGGAATAAGTAACTTGAAAAAGGTTATTAAGAAAGTATAAATAAACTCATTTTTATTATTTAAGAGATTAAATAATGATCGAGTCAAGCCAGATACGAGGTATTGGACTTCGTCTCAATCTCCTTTCATTTAGGAATATTTTGTTTTATACATAACTTTTTTTATACTGTGTATAAAAAACATTGACTTTTACATTTATTCAAGAGGAATCTTTTTTATAATAATCGTTTACTAAACGACAAAAGGGAATGTTTTTTTTTTGTCGTACGTATGCGGCGACAGCGTCTTCTCCGCCGCCGTGACCATTATTTGAGTTTCGGCTTCCTCTCCAAGCCATGTCCTTTTTTTAATTGAAAAATAAATACCAAGTTTTACATTTCATTTATTTTGGTATTGAAAATGTGTTTGATAATGTTTTTATTATATCAATGTGTTATTGATATCTTGTGATTGAAATGTGGAAGTGTTATGTATCCTTTATGCATGTTTTATGTGATACGATTATGTTATGGTTATTGGGAATTTTTTATAAAGAAAGGTGGTTTCATGATAAAATAAGGGTGGGTGAGACCGATATATATCTTCAATGCATTGGGTAATGCGAAGGGGTTAAACATTAAGGTTTATCTGAAGTGATTTAGGGAATATACTGTGATGGGTATTCCAAATGTAACCATGTGGGTTACTCCATACATAAGAATGTTATGAATGCATCAAGTTACCTTTATGTCTTATGATTTCTATGATTTATTCATGATTTGATGAGGTATGTTAAAACACTTATGTTTTACGAGTAAAGTATGATTTCATACATGGACTAATGTTTTCATTTAGCACTTCTATATCCCTTGCTGAGATTTTTATGGTCATCCCATGTTTTTGAAATGTTTTTCATAGGTCAAGGGAAAGTTACATGATGTGATGATAGTGTCAAGTAAGTGTCAAGAAAAAATCTATGCTTTATTTTAAATATGTTTCTGAAGATGGGAAGAATGAGTACTATCTTTTATGTGACTACTTTGTATAAATGTGGAGTGTAATGCATGATTTATGATCTAATTCTCTAAAACTCTAAACCTTAAGAAATCATCAACGTGTATTCTCGAAATAAATCAAGATTCAGTAATGTTTAAGGCTGGGGCCTTATAGTTGGTATCAGAGGTTGGTTTAGATAAAATTAGGATTTAGAATTATTTTAAATTATTATCCAAAAATAATTTTTCATGGTCAAATTCAAATGATATATCATTTGAATATTACCATGTCGATTCATCTAAGACATGTTTGTTAAAAATCTTTTTCCATAGAGGAAACAGAGAAGCAGTGCTAGGAAGGCATACAGAAGGAAATGACCTTTCGAATCAGCATCCTGAGATGGTCGGAATTGGAACTGAACAGTTTGTTGTAGTAATGGTGCAGTTGACTCAATCGATAAATGGTGGTGGTATCCATGAACGAGACTAGCTAGATCAACCGCAGAGGAACATGTCAGAGGTGGAACATTTCATGAGGCAACATCCCCCATCATTTAGAGGATAATCTGACCCTGTTCTAGCTGAAGGGTGGATTAAATCACTAGAGAAGATTTTTTATGTCATGGGGTTTTCATTAAATCAAAAGTTTTGTCTTGCTATTTACCGTTTGGAGGGTGAAGCAGATCAGTGGTGGTCGATGGTTAAAAATATCAGGGACGCTGATGAGATTGATGCTCTCGACTGGGATGAATTCAAAGGTCTGTTTATTGAGAAGTATTTTCCTAAGGCTTTTCGACTTAGGATGGAAAAATAATTCTTGGAATTGAGGCAAGAGGATAACTCAATGGCTTCTTATGAAGAGAGGTTCACTCGATTGGCAAGGTATGCTCCAAATTTTATCTGAGACCATGATAGTAAAATCAATCGTTTTTACTCAGGATTAATGAAAAAATATCAAAGGGAATTAGCTTCTCGTGAGTTCAAAAGTTATGAAAAGCTTGTTCGATGTGATGAGAATGTGGAAATGAATTTTTTTGATGATCAAGTGTTCTATAAGAACCAATAGAAGAAGAGACCGAGGTGGTAGGAGAAAGGGATGAATTTTTCAAAAAGTTCTAATGGTAAGAAAACTAAGTTTCGAGTTTGTGATATATGTGGTAAAAGGAATGCTGGGGAATGTCTTATGAATTCTATAAAGTTCTACCGATGTGGTATGATGGGACATAAGGCCCGTGATTTCACTGAAAAAGATCAGGGTGATGGTAAGACCAAATTGGATTTACAGTTATTGAAATGTTTTAAGTGCAATGAGATGGGTCACTATGCAAACGAGTGTCCGGGAAAGAGCTTGAGTGATGGGAAGCTGTTAGACTACAAGCAGAAAGGGGTAGTGAAATCATTTGAAACTACTTCAGCAGATGTTGGGCCATCAAATGAAGTGGTATCAGGCACTTTTTTTGTTTTTTAAGATTATGCCAGTGTGTTTTTTTTGATTCGGGGTCTAAACATTCTTTCATATCTGAAAACTTTTCTAGTAAAATGAGAATACCATCTCAAGAAATGACTCCTGAACATGTGGTAAAAACACTTGGGGGGAAATGTTGAGGTAAAAAGAATTTATAAGAATCTTCCTATCCTTATCTGTGGAAATAACCTACATGCAAACCTTATTTTTTTTACCTATAGTAGAGTTTGATGTTATCCTGGGTATGGATTGGATCTCTATTTACCATACTAATATTGACTATAGAGCTAAAGAAGTTTCTTTTCAGATAGGCTTTCAGTTTGTGTACAAGAATGAACCCTTAATATTGAGAACATATCAAGAGGATGTGAAACTTGCAAAATATGGAAATGAATGTTACCTTGAACATATCGTTGAAAACAAGGTAACTGTTCTGATTAATGATGTGGTAGTGGTAAATGAGTATCCCGATGTTTTTCCTGACGTGTTTCCTAAAATAATACCTAATCGGGAAGTTTAATTTATTGTTTACTTAGTTCCTGATGCTAAGCCAATTTCAAAACCCCCTTATCGAATAGCTCAAATTGATCTTTTAGATTTGAAGGAGAAATTGCAAGATTTATTAGAGAAATGTAACATTCGACCTAGAACATCACCATGGGGTGCTCCTGTTTATTTGTTAAAAATAAATATGGTTCAATGGGAATTTTCATTGATTATAGAGCTTTGAATAAAATCAATGTTAAGAACAAATATCATTTGCCTCATATTGATGATTTGTTTCATCAGCTCCAGGGAGCTCAGTATTTTTCAAAGATTGACTTGAGATCGGGGTACCATCAGTTGAAGGTAATGGAAGCAGATATTCCAAACACCACGTTTCGTACAAGATATGACCATTATGAATTTTTAGTAATGCCTTTTGGGCTAACCAATGCACGTGTTGTATTCATGGACCTTATGAATAGAATTTTCCATGAGTTATTGGATAAGTTTGTGGTTGTTTTCATTGATGATATTTTCTTGTTTTCTAAAAGTAAAGAGGAGCATGAAAGACATTTAAGGGTTCTTTTTCAAACCTTAAAAGAAAATAAATTGTATGGGAAATTCAGAAAGTGTGTGTTTTGGTTAGAATTAATTTCATTCCTTGGTCACATTGTTTCTAAAGATTGGATAACTGTTGATCCTGAAAAAACAAAGGTTTTTGAAAAATGT
The DNA here is from genome assembly GCA_963277665.1 of Viscum album. Taxonomy (NCBI): domain Eukaryota; kingdom Viridiplantae; phylum Streptophyta; class Magnoliopsida; order Santalales; family Viscaceae; genus Viscum; species Viscum album. The sequence goes on from OY728152.1 coordinate 1,890,935,786, forward strand.
CCAAGACCCACAAATGTAACTGAGATTCATAGCTTCCTTTGTATGGAAGGATAATACTGAAGGTTTTTTAAAAAACATTAACGGTTATCAGGTCAATTGACTAAGCTAACATGGATGGGTGTTAAGTTTATCTGGAAAAAATAATGTGATGATTGTTTTCAGAAACTAAAAAGAAGATTGGTGAATGTTCCAGTTTTGGCACTACCTTCCAGGAATGGGGAGTTTTTTATCTATAGTTATACTTCATTGAAAGGACTTGGTTGCGTCCAAATGCAGAATGACCAGGTAATTGCTTATGCTTCACGTCAGTTGAAAACACATGAGGTAAATTACCCTACACATGATTTGGAATTAGCTGTTGTTGTTTTCGATTTAAAAATTTGGAGGCATCATTTGTATGGAGTAAAGTGTGAAATATATACCGCTCACAAAAGTTTAAAGTATATATTCACTCAGATAGAACTAAACATGATACAGAAAAAATGGCTGGAATTAATCAAGGATAAATAAAGTGGATGATGCATTGAGTCAAAAAAGTAATGCTTCATTAACAATGTTGTGTTTGGAACGTGATCCTTTGGTTAAGGATTTGATGATCTTTGGCATAGAAGTTGTTGGTGCATGATGTCTTTCTATTTTGTTTCAGGTATTAGTGATATCTTCTCTATCAGATAGAATTATGCAAGCACAGAAGCAAGATAGTGAGTTGTAGAAAAGGGTAATGGTGGTTAAGAAGGGTAAGTTGCCTAAATTCAACATTGATAATGATTGTGTTTTGATATTTTGGAGGAGATTTTGTGTGCCGTGTGATTCACAATTGAACAGATAGTTGTTTTGTGAAGCTCATAGTTCTCCGTTTTGTGTTCATCTAGGATGTACTAAGATGTATAGTGATATTTGGGAGTATTACTGGTGGAATGGAATGAAAAGGGATATTTCTGATTTTACTATGATGTGTTTGACTTGTCAACAGGTTAAAGCAGAGTGGAAGTTACCGAAAGGGATGCTTCAGCCTTTACCAGTACCAGTGTGGAAATGGGAGAATAAATCCATGGACTTCATTGTGGGATTGTCGAAGACACCTCGAGGAAATAATTAATTCTGGGTTATTATTGATCTCTTGACTAAATATGTTCATTTCTTTGCTATACGAGATAATTAGGAAAGGACTTCAGAAGTCGTTGGGTACTGAATTAAATTTTAGTACAGCTTTTCATCCTCAATCAGATGGGCAGTCAAAAAGAACTATTTATACATTAGAGGATATTCTACGTGCTTGTTCGATGGATAATCAGGGAAGTTGGGACCAGCATCATTCTTTGGTTGAGTTTTCATATAATAACAGTTTTCATTCTAGTATACAGACGACACCATTTGAGGCATTATATGGGAAGTGGTGTCGAACTCCATATTTCAAGGATGAAGTGGGTGAAAGGAAGTTAATGGGACCAGAATTGGTAGAATAGTTGGCAGAAAACGTTCAGCTGATACCAAGACACATGAGAATATCTCAAAGCATGCAGAAGATTTATGTAGACAACAGGAGGAAGGATCTCTCTTTTATGGTAGGTGATCATGTCTTCCACAAAGTCTCACCAAGGAAAAGTGTGATGCGATTTGGTAAGAAAGGAAAGCTGAGTACAAGGTTCATTGGACCATATGAAATTTTTGAGGGAGTTAGATCAGTTGCATACCGAGTGGATTTACCTCCAAGTTTATCTCAGGTACACAATTTTTTTCATGTTTCAATGTTAAGGATGTACATGTCAGATCCATCTCATGTTTTGATTCTAGAGGTAGTTTAGTTGGAAGAGAACCTATCTTATGAGGAATAACCTGTCCAAATTCTTGACCATAGGGAGAAATTATTGCAAAATAAGTTGATTCACCATGTAAAGGTTTTTTGGAAAAACTACATGATTGAAGAGGCAACATGGGAATATGAAAATACAATGAGGGATAAATACCCCCCACTTATTCAATAAGTAAATAAATTGTGGGGATGCAATTTTATAAAGGGGGGAAGGATGTAACATCCCAAGTATGTAATAAATAATAACAAATTCTTATATATGTCTATTTATTAATTAGATATTGTTTTAGAGGCTTAAAATGAGAATAAATCAAATCTTAAGCATGGAATACATTAATATTTTAAAAAGATTGTTTTACTTCCTTTTGATGGAAAACCATTTTTAAATAAAACATTTGGCAATTTTATAAGCTCTATTTTTCAAATTAAACATATTATTTATTATTTGGACATTGAAATTTACCTTGGGTTAATTTTTTGTATTTTTTTGACAATGTTCATTTTTTAATGAATAGTGAAAAATACTGCATTTTACATCAAAACTATTTTTTTCATATAATTTAATTATATGGTTAGATTATATTTTTAATTTCTCTTAAAGTGTAATTAGAATATATTTTTACCATCTAATCCAATGTTTTTCATTAGAATTAATTTTACATTGGAATTGAGCATAAACAAGCGCCAAACTTTTCATAGATATTATTTCAAAAAAACCCGCTATTTGTTTTGACAACGAGAATTATTTTTAAATTAATTATTAAAATTTCTATGTTTGTAATTTGGTAAAATGGATTCCATATTTGGAATCAGATGGTCCAAATTATTTAATTAAGGATCTTTTGTTTTTTGACATTATAAATAGTAACGATGGTAATTATCATTAATTATATTGATTAATTAGTAATCGGGTAGTTAAGGATAATAAAATTATATATTAATAATAAAAAATGAAATAAAAAAAATTTGTCCTAATGCTACTTTTTGTGTCATGGGCGACCATGTTATTCCTTGTTTCAAACTTACGGACCCCATGGAATCACTTTTGGGTGAATGTGACACTTTATATTTTTATTTTTAAAGAAAGGAGAATATCACTAAAGAATGTATCACCTAAGTAAAACATTTTTAATTTTGTCTAAATAAATGATATCTTGGACTATAAATAGTAATTGGAATGATAAAAAGATTTTCTACATCATATTTGTGTTATAATTTTTAGACATTATATAAATTAAATTATTTATGACATCATGATGATGCATCCCATTAACTCATTAATGAACGTTTTAAATAAAATGAAATGACAATGTAAAATATAAGACATACACTTGTAAAAGACCTATTTTATGAGTATATTTCGAACCCTTATCACCTTATCCTAGAAATATATCAATGTGGGACCTTTTAAATCCGAAACACTTTTTAAAATAATGTAACATTTCTTAACTTTCAAAGAGTGCCCCTCCTCTCCTCTTAGAAAAGGCCCCCACCTCTACCTCCTTACCCACACTTCAAAAGCCTTTGGATCGGCCAAGACCTGATCATTTTATCACTACACATCCCTATATTCATCCTAGAAGCCTTACCTCATGTGGAAATCTCTTCAAGAAACCATTTTGGTTCAAACTAGGAAGAGTTACCTGATTTAAAGGTAAAGTCTTCTTTAATGTTCTTTACTTTTATTTTGCTTATCCAACCCCCTAAACTCTTTTTATTCATTTATTTTGTAACTGAACCAGTATCTTCAATATACTAGGTTGTCTTTATAAGAATTATTCGAGCTACACTTACACACACCTTCATCTAATGGTAAAAGAGCATACTGTTTCCGTGGATGGCGAATTTCTGCCTCACGAAATGATGATTGTTCAGTATTCTTCTATCACCTTCCAAGGTGGCCTTTTAGATGACACTATATTTATATATGATATATAATATTTTTATGTTTTCCTTATGTTTCTGTATTTTTCATTTTTGACATACCATTATGGCTTCCATTACGGGTAAACGCGATATCTTCATTTTAGGAAGTGCGGACTACCACCCCCTCAAAGTGATTTGATTCGTTAATTCCATATGTGTGACGTATAAAGGATGGAGTTAATGATATAATATATGATATTATACTGTAATTATAATATAACTTTATATCATTATTATTCCATTCCATAAAATACTAAATTGAAATGAAAGTAGCATTCATGTGTACGTACGGCTTACCGTCTCAATGAACGATGCATTTCATTTCTTACCTCTAAATGTTATGTAATATTATATATGCATGTATATACTATATATATATGATATATATGATATCTACATCATGAATATAACTCTGGATATAATGGATACATGAACAACTTGTAATTATAAATAGTTTATTTTTGACTCAAGTACCAATGATCGTTAAAACGACCGTTATTAACATAAATAATTACATAGTTTTCATGACATGGTAATATGTGATATAAAAGGAATAATTAATGTGAAAAAAGGTTCTTTGGAATGAAAAAATTAACTCATGTTCACTATTTAGGAGATTAAAGAATGATCGAGTCAAGTCGGATACGAGGTATGGGACTTCCACTCAATCTCCTTCCATTGAGGCATATTTTGTTTTATAAACAACATTCATTTATATGGTGTATAAACCCCTTTGACAATTAAGTTTATTAAATATGAATATTTTTATATGAAGTGTTAACTACATTAAAAAAGTTAATGTTATATTTTTTTCATACGTATACGGTGACAACGACTTCTCTGTCGCCGTGACCATTATTTGAGTTCTGGCTTCCTCTACAAGCCATAACCTTTTTTTAAATGAAATATAAATACCATGTTTTACATTTCTTTTATTTTGGTATTGAAAATGGTTTTTATAATGTTTTTATTATATCAATGTGTTATTGATCTCCTGTGATTGAAATGTTATGTATCCTTTATGCATCTTTTATGTGATACGATTATGTTATAGTTTTTTGGCATTGTTTATGAAGACGGGTGGTTCCGTGATAAACTATGGGCGAGTGAGCCCAATATAGATCTCCAATTCATTGGGTAACGCAAAGGGGTTAAACAATAAGGTTTATCCGAAAATATTTAGGGAATATACTGTGATGGGTATTCCAAATGTAACCATGAGGGTTACACCCTACGTAAGAATGTTATGAATGCCTCATGTTACCTTTATGTCTTATGATTTCTATGATTTATTCATGATTTGATGAGGTATGTTAAAATGATTATGTTTTACGAGAAATGTATGATTTCATACATGGACTAATGTTTTCATTTAACACTTTAATATCTCTTTCTGAGCTTTTTATTCTCAACCCATTTTTTTGAAATGTTTTTCACAGGTCAAGGGAAAGGTACATGATGTGATTTTAGTGTCAAGGGAGTGTCAATAAAGAATCTATATTTTATTCTAAATATGTTTTCTATGATGGGAAAAATGAGTACATTCTTTTATGTTACCATATTCTTTAAATGTGGAGTGTAATGCATGATTTATGATCTAATTCTCTAAAACTCTAAACCTGAAAAGATCCTCAACGTATATTATTGAAATAACTCATGATTAAGTAATGTTTAATGCTTGGGACTTATATTTAATACCATTTAAGCTTTCCTAGTATCCCCATTCCAATTAATGTTGTAAAAATCCCTCTGTGGCCTTCTTTTGGGATGATCCATAGAGAGAACATCCCTACTAACCATCATTCCCTTCCCAAGAACTAGGATATCCATAAAAGATGTAATATTTCCATTTCTTGAAGGAGTAGATGAGAAGTTTCAAGAAAAACTATCATTTTTACATTATGAATTACATCATTTGAAAATTTTATCCCTTTACAAGATATTACTAGAGAGATAAAGGCATTCATAATCACTTGAAAATAATTGATTCCATACGAAACATCATATTTCCCAATCTCATCATCCTTTGGAACATGACATGTTATGTATACATCCTGCAACTACACAACTCAAAAGTTATCATTTATAGGAAATGGAAATCCCAAGACACAACTACCATATCCTCAAAAGTCTCATCCTGACCATAGAATTGGGTGGCGATAAATGTAGGTTTTTCAACGTACTGAACAGTTTCAAATGGAAAATCACTCCATATGTAATATAATTCATCCATATAAGTAGTAGGCTCAGTAAAAAAAATTTTAACTTGAATATACTCCATACTAAAGAATGGAATATCCACATGATACATATTATCTTTAGGAATGAAAATAATAGCCGATAAAGTTATTTTCTTCCCCTGATTAACCATCATAAATTTTCCATTTGATATTCTAGCCCCATGTCGAGACTAGTTATCTAGATGTTCAACTGGCCGCTTCCTAGGATTCTTACGTACTAACTACCCATGCAATCTAGATTAATTCCCATTACCCATATAACACATCATTTTTACGGGGGTGGGCTTCATGCATTTCACCTCTACATGACCTACATATTTTCAGGTTTGAGAAAATTCTAGACAATTTTCATAATCCACACTAATATTAATATCATCAATAGGAATAGTGACAATCACATTATTGATATTAGTGGAACAAAAATCAGCATCTGCCACCATTATCGCAAATTGGATTTACCTGACAAGCTATATCTTGTTATCTATATGAATAGTAACATCAATAGTTGTAGTAATATCATGAAATAATTTTCGATGACATAAAACCAAGTTCAGGTCCTACAACCTGATCCATACCTATTAAAAAATATTCTGGACCGTTGAAAAATTAAAATCAATCCACTATTATGAAACATGCAGGGTTATCGTCTTCATGAATAATGAAACAAATAACCATACATGAATTATAACTTCATTCAATGTAATCATAGTGTGAAAAGAACATCTACCAAGAAGAATACACTTATAATCGATGACCTACAAAAAAGGAGATCCTACAGAAAAGATCATCATGCCTCTTTGACTTCATGAATTAGGGAGGTACAACGCTACCAATTAATGAGTTCTAACCAAAATCAGATCCACCATGATGGAATCACAATATGACTCAACACAGGATGATGATCTTTTATTCACGATCCTACTAGAAAATGAGTTAATAAATGCAGCTAGAGATCACCATGTGGAATCATCGTCTCAGTAAGGGATATCACACAAATGATCTCATGTAACTATAACACCATTACCCTCATATCGAGGACAAATAGTGGATAAAAACACATGGGATAACTAATTAACCTCATTAATCAAAGAAAATACATTCATAAATAGTAAATAAGACTGGACACTACCATGTATAGTCGGAAAAACAACCCGAGCACCAGGGAGATCCAATCTGTGAGCATATTCAACACCAATAGAATCAATAACCACAATATTCCATATATATCGACATGATTCACTCACACCATTCGTCATTGGGATATTCTAGGCACTGGGAATATAAGTTCAAGGCACAAAATCAATTCCATTAATAACTACATCACCTTTTGAATATGTACTCAGAACATCCAAATCATATGAAGTCCTGAAATCTATCTAAAAAATGGTCACCTCCCCATAATGAGATCCTCAAACACCATATGTTTCCACAATGATTGAGCATGACCTAGCCTTCGATGACCTCACTGGGAAAATACGAACCCAAGAAAATATAATGGCTTTTAAAAAATTAGCATTATATCAATAATGATATGTTACAGACCTAGCTATCACTTCTTCAATGAATCCGTGAAGAAATTCCAAGGGATAAAAAAATCAAAGAATCAATGATACAAGATGAATTATGTTTTAAGTCTCTAGAAAAAAGTTTACACCCCAATAAATTATTAATCGACAAGATGAAGGTGAAAAAACATAGATTTGGTGAAAATATCTATTGAGGAGTTCTCATAACAACATTACCATCGAATATAAATAAATATGACTATCATGGTAAATCTAATAGTGAAAACATAATACAACTCATTTTAAACATTTATATGAGGAAAAAATTTTACTAATCATTATATTCATTATAACTATTAAATAAAAATTAATAGAATTTAAAATATTATTAAAAGGATAAAAAATAATTAACATTTTTTCAATGACAAAATATACATTAGTGGAAAATATTTATTATAATATAGTTTTAATAAACAAAATCAAAAACCATTTTTAGAATAAAAATATCACGTTTTAATCATGAAAAATATTCTAAACCAAAATAAAGTATAATGTAGAAAACAATGGAATTATTTTGTATATTTTAAATTAAGGAGACTTAAATAACATTAAAATAAAAAATAACCAATAGAATCCTATTAAATACATTATAAAAAGAGAATTAAATAGAATAATTCATTTTTTTAGAAAACCATTACATATATTTTATTGACATCAAATATATGGTCACAAGTTCATCATGATATATATTACTAAATAATAATTTTTTTATAAAATTTATTTCTTTAAAACTTCATTCATTAAATTTTAGATCGATGTAATATGATGAAATTATCATAAAAATTAATGTATTTGTTAGATTGATATTTTTCCCTATTCAAAAAAATAATTATTATTTTTCTATAGATCCCAAATATTAATCATATTATAATATTGACATTTTTAATAAAAAATTGTATTATATTTAAAGGAAATAATTTTTTTTGGATGTATCATTTAAATATAAAAATAAATAAATGAATAAAAAATAATAGAAAAATTATCATTTCAAACATTACATGTCGTAATATTATTTCAAATGAAATAAAAATTAAATAAAAGATAATATTAGAAATGTTATATATTTGATACAAGATTTCAATAAATATTTTAATAAATGAATAATAATTTATTAAAAGTATTCTTCAATATTAGGAGGCTATAAGTGTCTATAGAGAGTATTTTTGTAGTGCTTCCCTAGGACAAACATTTGTGTATGAAACTATATGAAATATTTTCTATTTAAAATATATTAAGGTACCTATTAAATTTATTAACATGAGAACAATAGTAATACACTTTTGAAGAATAATAGATGATTTTATCTATATTAATATAAAAAATTATGGTTTTCATACATGTTGTGGTGACATCCCTTTCAAGGATGAAAATTGGAGAGGGGATCCAATGTATTGTCTAGGATTCCTAGCCCATGATATGATCTTTCACAAGGATAGGGGAACCATAGTTCATCAATGGGTTCCTCAATGAAAATAAGTAATTTTCTTCTTTGACATCACTTTTGTGAAGGAACTAGAGTTTTTCGCCTTCAAACTTATATGTTCATTTTTTGTAACACTATTATATTTCATAATATAATTCACATGAAGTAAGGATTTTCTATTTTTTATAATTAATTATAGATAAAAAATCCCCTATTATTAGAAATATAAATTGTGTTGTTTTCGACATCATTCCATTCATAGAAAAAATGGAAGTCAATATAAAGGTATCCCCATTGCCATAAAATTTCAGTTTTGGAGGGATACAAAAATAGAATCCAAGGATAAACTATTTATGGAATGGAATTGTTTTCATTCCTATCAGTTTTATTTGGTTAATGCATGGGCCTCACCATCTAGTATTACTCTCTCTAAATTATCATTCCATAATTTTTTTTGTCTTCTCAAAAAATTTTCCACTAAACCATGGGCTCATTGAGTTTTTTTTCAAAAAATATTTCTTTGTTAATTGTGTTTCATTAAATGAGTCCAAATTGTATATTTCATGGACTAGAACTACTTAAATGAAGACCATGTTTCTATTATAAATCAATGAAATGTTATTATAACTACATAAAAGAAACCATTCTAGAAACCTCAATAATTTTAATATATTAAGCCACTATATGAGAGTATTTGGAAGAAGAGATGACTAGGGGAACTGGGTGTGTTTTAATAAAATATTTGGGGACATTATTTCAATACCAATGGTACTTTTGAAAGTATATAATTTTTTATGGAAAAAAATTATAATTATATGGGTTTTACTACTAAAACCATAAATTCCTAATAGGGGGATTGAATCTCCCTCTTTATAAAGGAATATTATATGTTAAAGAGGATATGATTTTACTACCTCAATGAAATATTCATTATTTTAGTACATTCAAATGCAATAAATGTGGTGAAATTATTAATAGGTTACAAACTCTTTTATTTATACATGTCCCATTAAGTCAGGTAATGAGAATGTCCAATATAACTAATCATGTTTATTAAAGACACCTAGGATAAGAGAAAGGTCTATATGACTCATGGATTCCAGAAGTGACAAAGATGGAAACCATGTGTAATTCATGTTTTTCAATTAGAACATTTTATAAATGTATTATAAATAAATAATATGATGGTTATCATCAATGGATATGTGTTGGATTTCAAAAAATAAAGTTTTCATCCATCATTCATTTATTACTATAACTGTCTATTTGAAAAGTATTAAAGATGAAATATAGAAAGTGAAATATCACCCAAACCAAATTAGAATTCCATTATAAAAATATATAAAAGAATGATGAATATAATTATTGTATATAATATGTAATTATTTAAATGTAATAACCCAAAATCAAATAATTCCATCATAATTCCATATGTTAAATACTTGACTTATGGTTTGTGAGATACCATAACATCATGAGAATTATATGAAATTACAAACATGGTACAAACCAAAATATGCATGTCATCTGCTAAATTTAAAAATATTTTTTATTTGATAGATTTTAGTTTCCTAATTATTAAAAATTATTTAATTCCCATTTCATTTTTTTAAATAACCTTTTAATGTAAAATATTCTCATTAGTGAGAATCTATCTGAAATAACATATTTATTATGAAAATATTTTTGATGATTCATTATAGATGTTGACCATAATGAAGTGTTCTATGATCCAATGGGTTGACATGTTTTTTCTATAACTATGAAATAATTAATATTTTTTTTTCATATTTGGATCTCGTTATTACAAGAGGGGTTGATCAATGTAATACCTGATATTTTCCTATATTATATTATCATATTATCACAAAAATTATGGCCCAACAAAAATTATTTTACATTAGAATAATATAAATATAATTTATAACACAACATTAAATTTTAAAATTAAATTTATAATAAAATATAAAACCAGTACCATAAAATCATTTCTTATTAAAATAAGTAATAATTAATACAATTGGATGATTAATTATTGGAAATTTAATTACGCACATGCATATTAGAATAATAATAGATGCCTATTTTAAATTTCACGAATCAAATGTGTGATTTCAAATACACAATTGTTTTATTTAATAATTTATTATTATATATTGATCGAAAAATTTTCATAAAAAATTATTTTAAATTTGAGGCATGCATGTCAAAATTAAGAAATAGTGATATTTTTATAATTTTATGAGATATTAAAATTTCTATGTAATTATATAAAATATCGTATAAATATAAATAATGTTGTATGATAACATAATGAATTGAAAATGACTTAATTAGTAATACAAAAAACCTATTCACTAAAAATGTGTTTTTATTTAATATAATGTATTTTAAGTTAATAAAAAAATTATAATCCTTTTAAGAATATTCCAAAACCTGAATTATTTTTTATAGATTTCATAAACCTTATAGACAATAATTATTTCTATATAAAAATAATAAATTTTCATGGATTTTATTTCTTAAAAAATTTAAATCAAAAAAATATCCCTCAATTATCAAATAAAACAAGCTAAAACCATAAGAAGGAAATTAATTTTTTTAATAACATGGGGTTCAAAAACCATGTGTTTATATTAATAATAAAATAACCTTCATTAAAGATAAATACACAAACACACACACTAATTCTTCTTCATTCAAAACTTATTTATTATGTATCTCCCATAATTTTTATCTCTATGTTTTCTCTCCAAGAAGTATAATTGATTTTATGGTATCCCTCCCAATGTTTAATAAAATAAATTTATTATTTAGGTGACCCAATCTAATACATTTTCTTTTTCAATTAGAATTATTTTTTATACTTCCATTTAAATTTTGTTTACATATATTTTTTGTTCTTTTAATTCAATGGTATTGTCATATATTGATATATTTTTAAGGAGAGATAACTTCATCCATCGCAATATAACCTTTCTATAAGCCATTATTTTGTTGGTATAAGGGTCCCAATTTACTTTTTATCCTTTATGTGTGTAATAATAACCAATTCATTTGAATTTAATATTAAATATTATTATATATAATTTTTATGAATTTTATTTCATATTATCTAGGAGACAATGATGATTTTAAATCATTATCCTCCATCTATATTTCATTATAATTCTAAAACATTAATTGTATCACATGGGATAAATCAATAAAAAATACCAGAATTTTGTTAAATAAACAGTTTTTTGTTTACAAGGGTAACATCATGGATATTCAATGAACATTTTTTGTTATGTCAAATATTCTGTTATTTTCCTTCCCTAAGATGTGTTTCTTATAGGTAGTGGTGTCTTATAATCAATTTTTAGTCGTTGTATGAATTATTGAGACTTATAATGGATGAAAATAGGACATCACATGTCTGTTGAGTTGATTTGGGGAACCAGTGGTGTGGGAAATGTGACCTACACTTCTATAAATCATACCACATATCTAGTTTCCATGGAAGAATGATTTCATACATTCTGGGAACACTAGACATCCATTAGTTCCAGAAAAAAATCCACAGTTTTTTAGATGAATATATCATTAATATATTATTCATCATTTTATTTTAATCCATTATTTAATAAATAAATCCCCAAAAATTGATAGAATTTTGATCAAAATCTCACGGACAGATCCACAATCTTTATGTATGATTCATCTTCTTATTCTAGTGGGTGATTTATATCTAAATCATTCATTTGGCATCAATTGATGTGAAAAATATCCATTCTAGATATAATAGTCTTAAATTATCTATCATTTTTTGTAGATACATTATATGTTTACTAGATATATGAATACTCACCCTGATCAAATGGAGGATTCATGATTGATTGATATACTGGTGTTGGATTTCAAGTATTTGTGGCTTATACATGAATTATCCTTTATCATCTTTCCTTGAGGATTCAATTTTACTAAGTTGATGATGATTCATTATATTAGAAAGATATATTACGTGATTCCCATTTCTTAATACTACATTATTACTGATATAGTATTAATTAATGTGAACATTTATTCGAAGTCATTGTCTGAGTATCATCCCTCGGTAGATCATGGAGTTTTAGAATCAACATGTAAATGGAATGAAATCCTTAGTATTTGGTTTCATTGTATAGAGTTTATTGGAATTATTATAATACCATAATGTTCCATGTATAAGGAACATTTCATGATAATGTATGTTTGTCCTTCATAGGTGGCTTGTGTGAAATCTTCTTGGTGTTGTATGTTTGGTCAATGTTATTTCGTTCCTTAATAGTATACTATTTCATAACATACTGAATATATTTTTTATACATTTAATCTTTCTATTTTATTCCATAAATATGAATCGGTACTTATGTAGTTGAACCTATATATTAATTTTTAGGTTGTTAGAAATCCATGACAAATATAGAGGACTCTTTTAATGGGGATCTTGGATGAAATATCCTATTGTTTATAACTCTGGATACAATACGGATATCACCATTTCCTAAAATGTGATTATACAATGGGTGTTGGAATACATATTCTACTATAAGAGGATCCATATAATTGTATGATATTCCAATGGGGAATTTACTTTAATATTTCAACATTTATATAACATTCATGACTCTAATTCATGTGTACCATCAAAGGATATTTATGGGTCATGGTTTTGACATTACATTAAAGGAATTTATTTAATTGATCCATAAAGAATGTATATGTATTGTATACAACTTTGGAGAAAAATCATATACTATGATCTAATTTATTTAGTGACCACTTAAAAAATTTATCAAGCATAGAACCCAAGAATGTATGGTTCAGGATCATGATATCTTTTTTAGCACATGATTATGTGGTATGAAATTTATTTTATTCTTGTATAATCATTTTTTTCCACCATTAAAAATAGTTATATATATATTTAATCTTCTTTTTAGGAAACATTAGTGTTTCCCTACTATGTTTATACTTGAAACCATTATGGTAATTTTGGGGTCTATGCATAATTCAGGATCAAGGTCCTAGAGAAGGGAAATTTTCTAATGGTTGGTTTCTACGAACCTTTAATTGAGGATATTGATACAGTACAGTGTCGTGGTTTTGTAAACTTCGGCATTTTTATTTATTTATTTATTTTTCATGTTTTATTGATTATACTTGTTAACCTTTCATATTGGGGGTCTATATATTTTACTATTGTATGACCTAATATTACAAAAATTCTATAATATTGGTTGTGTTATTTTCATCTATGGTGTCCAGTTTTCATATTTAATTTTTTTATGTTATGTTGTATTGATATTATAATCAATGGTATATTCTCACTATTTCACCTCTAGGCCATATTTTAAAGTTAGTAGCCTTTTGTTTAAAAGAATTAAAATAAGGGTTTAGGTGGAACTTCATCTCAAATCTAATGCTTTGGAGAAGGGTGCCAGAAAATGAAATTAATGTTATTTTCCATTCTCATCATCAATTATATTAGGATTTTGTATAAAAGAGATATTCCTTGAAGAATACATGCAAGGGTGTCATATTTTATGTAGAAATTTCAAGAGTAACATTCCTTTTATTAATTGGTTTTGGGATACTATTGTAGTTTATTGGGTTTTGTTACATTCATACATAATGAATATGCACATAGGATCAGGCACCAAACACACCCACACACAGATATATATATATATATATAGATTAATTCATATTAGTTAATTAATTAAAATCCTTGATTTATCATATCTATTGGATATATATTTATTTTATTTTATTACACTATTTATATAAGCTAGAATAATATATTTAATCTTATTAATGGAGTTATAATCTATATATACGATTGAAGATAATTTTCTCTTATATTGGACAAGTATTTTTCCTGGGTAAAACATGGATGGTTACATATTATTTGGGTATCACTAATGATAGTCTTTCCAATAGAAATATTCTATGTGTTTTGTACATCTAGATTATTTTTACCTATGATAATATTTTTATAAGTATTCTGAATGTTCATTTGGATTTTTATAAAAATACTTCCTCATATATGATTGATGGGGTCACATGAAGAAGCATGTCTCAAATATCACAATAGAGAGGACACACCAGTCCCACCACTAAATATGTAAGATTATTCACCCTAGAATTATCATAAGCTCAATCTAGTAGGTCATGATAAAATCTGTCCTTATCACAATGTTCTCTAATTTACACATACTCAATGTAGATAAGAACAAAACATGGTGGTCGATTGTAACAAAAAATTTCCATCTCCATTATTTCCCATTATTCTAGGTAAACGGTGGTCCTTAGGTTATGGAATACTAGGTTCAATATATATAGGACATCATTAATCATGTAGAATATCATAATGTCAGAAGGTTGAAGCTAGATACCTTTATGATATAAAGACTATCTAGAATATAAAGTGATATAATGGGATACACAAGAATGAATGAGGTCCATACATGAAAAGGAATCAAGGATTTATTATTTATGAAGTTATTTCCCAACATGATGATATTGTATATGGTTCAAGGGTTTAATGTTAATTACTAAAGAGTATTATCAGTTTCTACTCCCTGATAACATTCTATAGTGTTACTATAATTTTTTCCTATTTCTGATTGATGTGATTTGTAGAATGCTTACTTTCATGAGACTGTCCATTTACTCAAATTTAGATGTAATTATATAGGATTTGACCAGATGCAATTGGGAATGGTTTTTTAGGGACATGTCTATTGAGATGTTACATGAGGGGAATGTTTTGTTATCCTTCAAACACAGTGTTTAAGAGTATTTATTTTAGTGCTCTAATGAGATCATATTATATTTATAATAATATGAAATTTTAGGAGGAAAATCAATTTATAATATATGTAAACATATTAGGGATTTTTATACTCCCTCTGTGGAGGATCTTCTTCTAGGAGCTACAAATCTGGATGAAAGGTACATTTTTGTTCATCATATGTGAGGCCACCATAGGAATGCCAATTATGTGTAAAGCTGGGTAACCTGTAGAAATTATATTCTAAGTATTCTTGGGTAGAATCAAGGATTCCAGGTAATAGTATAGGTAGGGGTCATCAAATGTAGAATTAGATACAACAGACTCAGGTGACATAGGTGAGTCGCACACTATAGATGATATGATGTTTGTAATGGATGAAGTTCTAGCCTTAAGTTGGAAGGGAACATATATAGTTATCAGTACCATCTGAATTATATATAAATTATTTACTAACTTATTTGAGACATGAAAAAGTCATTCCATTATATTTTTTCATGTAGTTATTGGGAAATATTTACTAGTTTGGAAATATTTGTATTTTACCTCAATTGAATGTTCTTTAGTATTGAATTTATACCATCTGTTGCAATGTCTTGAGTGTTCCATAGGTTTATATATATATGCACATATAACAAACATCATGAAATTATATTTGAATATTTTAATTGTGATATTGATAACCGAATGGATGTCCAATTATTGAGCTCATATCTACTACTACTAAGAAGAAGAATATGTCACAACACTATGTGGAAAGTGGTCTGTGTTGACTGGTGAGCGGGATTTCAGTGTAGGATGGATTGGACTCAAAATGGAACAAATTATATCAATCATGGTGCATGTCCTATGATTTTTTATTACTATTGAATTTTTCATTTCCCATATCCTCCCTCCAATGGTGGATCATTATAAAAATTTCTTCCTAGATGTATTATTAGGTTTTAATCTAGACATATGAATTTTTACAAAGATAGATCTTATATTGATGGTGTAATTCATATTGGTTAATAATTATCATTTGATACTCATAGAGTTTAAAAGGATTAATTTTTAGTTAGAGGTTATGGGGGAAAATGATTTGTTTGAGTGAGAACATCCATTTTTTTAATCTATTGTAGTTCCTTCAAACCATAATGATAATCTATTGATCTAAGATTATAGAATGTCGAATAAAGTAAAGGAGAATAAAATTTATCCTTTACATAGTTTTTTATACATTTTATTTATTATGAGGGTCGGGGTAGTTTTATATTATTGATCTTAATTCTAGATACCTCCGGTTGTGAGTTTGAGAGGAGGATATTTCAAACATATCATTTAAGAGTATAAATGAAATATATGATTATATTTATATATCTTTTAGGGTGAAAATTTATCTAGAGGTACACACCAATTTTTTTAGAAAGAGTATTTATCCATATCACGACTCATTAACTGTTGTGGTCATGAATGATACCTTGACATATCCAATGAAATCAGTTATGAAAGCTAGGTACGATGAGATTATACTGATTATACTTGAAGAACATCATTTTTATTCTTATCTACCAAACATTAACTATTTTATTCAACAGTTATGGTTCCCTAGGAATGAAACATTTGATTTTGGGATTTTATAAAAATCAGAGAAGGTAGATCTTGTGATGAATTTGGTATTCCCTATGAATGTGTTTAGGGTCATATAATTAATTGGGATTACAAAGTATTATTAATATATCTTCTAATACTTTTCCTATTTATTAGAATAAGTTAATAAGCATAGAATTGGTGATTATGATTTTGTGGATCTATATGTTTAAAGAGGCCTTTATAGAGAAAAAGGATATGAGGATAACCCTTCATTTTATTCATCGAGATACGGTAATTGGATATATAGTGAATTGTGATGACTCATAGTTAGATTGGGTGTTTTGTTGATATAGATGGGGAATGTAGTCTCATATTGGAAAAATCAGTTATTGCCTAATGATCTGCAATACCTGACTCATGTCTTGGAATTGAAAGTCATTTTCTATTTGATGAGGGTTTTTCAATATTATCTCTTCATTGATACATTTTTTCTATCCATACAAAAATAACGTGCGCTAAAAATACTCTCATAATGATTTTAATTTACTGTATATTTTTTAGTATAGTATATATATATATATTGTAATTTAATTTTTCATGTACTCTTTGGAAGGATATATGTATTAGAGATTATACGACATCATGAGGTTCCATTGAGAATTATATACAATAGAGACATGTTTTTCATGTAACAATTTAGGAATTTTAGGTAAAATTACATATCGTACTCAACTGGAACATAGTATAGAGGATCATCCATGAACTAACAGAGAACCGGATAGAATAATCAATAGATTTTAGGACTCATTTAACTCATTCATTTTGAACATATGTGGATATAGGGATGACTACCAAGTATTAGTTTATTCCATGTACAATAAATGTTTCCAAAAAGTTATTCATATATAACCTTTTGAGGATCATTATTGACAATCATTTTTCTAACATCTATATTGGTACAAGGCATGTGGGGCAACATCTATGGGCCCATGTATGGTAAGAGATTTTGACTAGTCAGTAGGTGATTAAACATTGTACGACGCAGACAATGATAGTACACAAACAAGAGGAGGTAATTTTTTGGGTTCTCTCTAGGAGACGATATATTCATTGGGGAAACTCCTCAACCAGGGAATCAGCTATTATAGTAGCAACGGAATCCAACTAAATGATTTTTAATACAATTAGATTTTAAAATACATATTATGAAAACCAAATAAACATTGTATCTTCCTACATGGGATCATTTATGAATGTTGTGTTCTATATGTCTCATTTGTGGATGTGTGTAACCAATATTATACATGTGATTGACTGTGAGGACATTGAACTCTATGTTGATACATCAATTGTATAGTGCTTGCTACCGATCATTGACCAATGTGGGCAGTGTTGTGAAAGTGGTTCCTGACCTTATATTGATTCCCATAGCACAATGGTTAGATTAATTTTCAAACATTGGATTGTGAGTCTTATGTTTAGGAATAGTCAACCAATCTATTCGATCAATGCTTCTAGAGAGAGTTCTCATGGATGAGAGGTTATTTGAAGGGAATGATTGTATCATTTTCAATATTCATGGTCTGTTTTGATTTATGTTGTAGTATATATTGTATTGTTTTTCATCTCTTGTAGGTTTTATATTTGTGGGAAATGATATTAATAGTTGAGTTGTAGATGTTAGAGGATTATGTCGGTTGTAATATGTATAATACTTGTTGACTAGAGATATTTTTATGTGCATATTCTATGCTGATGGTTCTAGTAGTGGGATAAAAAATTCTAAAAATTATATCATCTAATTATAGGCTATTTAGAGGTAAGCAATTGGTTCCTAAATGAATGTTTCCATGAAATTTTCGACATCATTTTCATGTAATTTTATTTTTCATAATCCCAAAACTAAATAATCCCAAAAATTTCAATAAATTCTCAAAGTGCTCTTCCATGGTGATATAGACTTCCTCTTTCTAACTTATTTGGTGATTACAGTATAAAAAAGATCAATTAGAGTAAATTGATGTAATATACATCCTCTATAAGTATAATCATCCATATTCATCTATAAATTATTATATATCTAATATTTATTGTCTAAGATCATTGAATCTTCACTTGGATATCAACGAAGTAACATGCATGATTGATAGATTAGTGGTGGATTATGGGAATTGGTGGGGTTACCTTGATCAATCATAGATCTACCATTAGAAATTAATATCAATTTTTATTTTTATGTGTATTTAATCTTCTATTATGATCAATTCATTGAATCCCAATTCTAAAGAATATATTATCATTCATTGGGACTAATTTTGGAGAATGCTGCTACAAAGATATATTTTGAGTATAATCCATGAGTGCATGTTTAAATTTTAAATTAATGGAAAAATGGTATTAATTTTTTATCATTTGGGTCCCTTGTATGTATTTATTACTCATGATTGGATTTTTTATCTTATTATTTTAAAGTCCCTTACATGATAATGTATGTTGTGTGTGTGTGGCTAGCCAATGAGAAATTTGTTTGGTATCTTAATTGTGTTTCATAATCTTTAATTCTATACATGTGTATTGTTTTATAGCCAATATAATTAATATTTTATAACAATCCATAATTCCATTCATATATATTAAATATTAATTGATGAATACCCAATAAATTTCAAAAATAATTTTCTGAGGACAATAAAACTGTACTATCATTGGAAACTAGATACATGCACATCTTATTTATTGAAAGATCATTAACATATCACACAGTTATGTTCCCATTTAATAAACATAATATATATTACATAATTAAAACATTCTTCATAAACTATAGAATAGAGATATAGTAAATGGTTATCACAGCTAAATAGTAAGGGGAACAATATAATATATCAACCAATGATAATATTAAAAAATAAGATAATAATAAGGGCATGAAAATTTGAATATGGCATAAAAAGTTCATACCCAATAAGTCTTGGATCATAATCATGTTCCATGGAATAAAATATCATAATTTCCAAATACATGAATTATAAAAGTGAGATTTAATCATAAATCAATCATATACCAGAAGAGTGAGATATACTCATACACCAGTCAAGAACCATATGTTCATGTCATATAATTTTTTCACCATCATTTTTATAGAAAATATTTCTTATTTCAAGGTTAACATATGACAATTAAAATAATTAAGTAAAATAAATCAACACTAGTTTCTCCTTTTTTAATGGATCAAGAACCATCACATGTTTTATATATCTGATCAGACACATCATCATGTTTTCCATAAGTTATTTTATCACTATTATGTCATGAGATATAAAACCAAATTCAATAAATTGGTAGTACATTTATGTCAAAAAAATAATTTAATTCATAAATGTTATCAACCAAAAATCATAAATCATTATTCATATAATTACCCATAAAATTAAATAGGTTTCATGAACATTTCATCATACTATAAACCATGTATAATACACAGGCATCACAAACATTTCATTTTAGCATATCCCATGGAAGAGAAATAGGTATCATAGTCATATTATAATCATTATTATAATCCAACAATATAAATATTAATGATAGTATCATTTAGTCATATCCCAATAAAATAATAGGTAATATCAAAGTATTTCATCTTATATGGAAAATTATTCTTCAAGTCCACTTCGAATATCTCTTGAAATAAATATCCTTTCAAATTTATAATCAATTCATTAAAATATAAAATTTTACCAAATACATCGAATATTTTAACTCAGAATAAATCCATCAAAATATGGAAGGGGATATTAAAATAATTGATTTCTTATGATGATAGAATATATCGCTCATTTCATACAAACCAGAAAATAATATTATCATGTATTTATAAAATGTTAGAAGAACTACATTTAATGAATGAATGATCATTCAATTTAATTTTTTTTTAAAAATAGAACATGTATAGATATAAAATAACAAATAACTGGAAAATACTATTTCTTTACATTAAAACATCTTTTAAAAACATGGATATAGATTTATAAAATGGTTTCTAGAGGAAGAGACAAATATATTAATTTTTCAATAAAAATATATTGTTTAATATTTATTAAATAATCGTGACAATTGAAATGAAAAAAATTAATTTAATGAAATAAATATATGTTAAACAATTCATGATATTCATGTGATACGTATCCTTATATCTTATTAGAAAAAACAAAATCATAAATAATCTTCATAAATAATTAAATTTTAAAATAAAATCATTACAACCTTGGTATCATTGAAATAATAAGACCCATAAAAGAATGAAACATAATGTGATATTTAAACCAAATATTATAAAAAATTAATCTTAAAATAAATTCCTACTACATTCACACACAACAGATAAAGTGCATGTTTGGTATTAGTAATATGTCCCATGGAAATAAAAGTGAGAAGAAAATCATTTCCCTTATTCCCTGAATTATTTCATAATTATTATAATATCCTATTTAATAAATATAGTATTGTAATAAATCTATTTTTGAACCATGATAAAATATATAATACCATATAAAATTTATTTATGACCTTTTACGATATTTTATTACAATTCCTTTTTAAAATCATTTTTTTGTTATAATTTCAACGTTTTTCAAGTATCTTTTTGGTTTAGATTTTCATTAATATTATTCTAGTCATGATAAAATCATACATATAATGATATATATGAATTCAATATCATATATTTTAAATATTAATGTATTTATAGTAATCCATAAATGTCTATTACAAAGAGATAATTACTTCGTTCATTGAGACAGTAGGATGTATGTTGACATGAATATTGTTTCAATTTTCTCGGAGTATAAAAAATTTAAATGTTAATAATAAATAACCTTAATATAATAATTATGATTTAATATAGATAATATATATATATTTATTAAACAAATTCAAATTACCTTTTATGTAAAGGGTAATTGAAAAATGAATCATATTGCTTTATAAGAGGGTTGTATGTTGTACACATGAGTGTTGTTATCATATTTCCATGGAATTTAATGAATTTTGGAATATGTTATAACATAATTAAGTAATTAAAATAATTTAAAAAAATATCATATATAAACATTTTATCCATCATTATTTCTATCCTAAGGATTTCAATATGGAAATAATTACCTCATTTCATGATGTTACAGAATGTTGTACACACGATCGATGGTTTCAATTACCATTTGATGGTGGAGGAGGAAGATATGGGTCATTAAATTAACATAATAAAATATAAAAATATGTTAAATTTTTATAATATTATATCATAATAATATAATTATTTTTTGGAGGTTTAGGATGAAATAAGATTGAAATTATGGGTTGAGAATGATAATTATTTTTCGGATAACCACCTTAGACATTCACTAATATCCTTCTTAAGTTTTATTATGGATAAAAAAATGTATATAGGATATCATAAAGTAATTATGGAATTAATAATGGTTGATATATTCAAATCCAATAGGTGTTGGAAGTTTTAAGTGGAGAGGATAGTGGGTACCCATTATATGTTCGACAGAGGACACACCTTGAACATTTGCAAATAAAAAGGTTTACCTATATTTGAAACTTATAAAAAGAATAAAAAATTAATATTTATTGGACCATATACTTGATAATGTCCTAATGTGTAAATATAATTTTTTTGACATTTTAGGCCATTTATTCACTTATCTATTTAGTTTAAACCCTCTGGTATTCATATTTTAACCATAAAAACGATGATTAATTTGAGTATTTTTTCTATTAATTTTTTCCATAAAAAATTTATAATTTATTATATAATATAAGTTACTATTATTACATATATCGAATCTATTTTTCCAAATTCGATTCACATATGTAGAAAATGTAATATAAAAGTAAACATACCAACTCGACGAAAAATATTTTTTTCAACGTGAAATTATTCATAAGAATATAAGAATTTAATATCAAAATCCAACATGACTTCTATTCTAATAACCAAAATATGATTAATAATAATAAAATTAAAATATTTTTTTATTTAAAATATTTTTTTTCCTTATTTGGTCATTATAAATACTTTAAACGAGTAGGTAGATTCTTAATAATAGTATGTATTTTTCACTATACTCTATCAATGTAATATTTTTTAAAAAATTATACAAAATATCTTGAAGATAATGTGAATAAGTGGATTAAAAATGAGGTTTATTTTAAAAAATAAAAACTTCGAAATGAATAAAATAAATTAATTTACTTTTCCAAAAAAATAGAGAATAATATTTCAAAAACATATAATGACTTAATTAAAAATTTAGTACTTTTTTATTAACAGGATTTCAATGTGTAAAATTATTATTCCACATGTTTTAGAAAAATTATTCCAATTAATTCATAATTTTAAAATCATTTATATAAATTTAATACTTAAAAAGTAATTTTAATAAGATATTTTATTTCATTAATAGATGAAATTTTAAGTAATAGAATCTACAAATAAAATTAAATGTATATGAAAATAATCTAGAAAAACTAGGGATGTTATAATATACGCCACATAATATTATTTTTTTATTAAAATTAACCACTATAATAAAAAAATATTGATACTTCCCACTCATCATATCAACTTCTTCCAAAAATGATTCTTCAAATATTTGGTTTCACCACAAAAAAAATACTGTCTGAATTGTCTTGTTTTACATAACATTATCTTGATGATCTATATTATCCATAGTTTATTCCTTAAAATAATGATCTTTCTCCAATGGTATGATATTGGAGTTTAGTATAAATAGAAGATCATGTATTTACTCCCTCAACGGAGATATTTGTAATAAATAATTTACTTCATTAGGGTTTAAGGGAAGTTCCATTTAATATTATACCACCGCAATAAGATCAATAATTTCAAAGAGACTGATATACCTAGGGATTAGTTTTACCTTATTCCAAAATATCATTACACTTTTCCATTGATACATTCACACAAACTCTTTGTCACTAACATAAAATAAAAAATCATGATAATGACTAGAACAATAAAATTTCACCTAGCTTTGTTCTATCCTTATGTGTTTTTAAATGAAATTAACCTTATCTCGAATTTAATTTTCTAGATCAGTTTTAAAAAAATTATTTCTGAAAATTCAACCCAATAGATTGGATTTATGAACTTATTTCTATATATGCCTTTATAAGTATCTATATAAATGCTCTATTGGAAGATATTATTTTAAAAACATGATTATAGGAAGTTGATGATCCCAACCATCATGTATATAAACATATAAAGATATTAACCAATCCTATAGAATTTGAATTTCATTCTTATAAATTCAATATTTATAAGTGAGACTTTATATGTTGAATGTTAACTCATTATCAAAATAATGTTCATTACATGATGATAATTTTTTTATAAACCACAAATAATTCTCAGAGACAACATAATTTAGTAATCAATTATACATTACCACTTCATTAATGTATATTTTATTAATATGGTCAAAAGATAAATCATATTTGATAGTTATTATGTGTGATGAATTTATAATGTGAATTACTACATCTGGTATAGAATTATTACATTTAGATGTTTTGGGATTCCAATTAAAAATCCATCAAGAATATTTCCCATTTCTATTATGGAATTTTTAATGGTTGTAACATCCCCTTGGAATTTTGTCTATCGACCATAACTTGCACACATAACATACACTGAGATGAAATATCAAGGATAACTTTGTTTCTTCCATCCAAAAAAATAAAAACATCCAAATTCCTATACATCTATGTACTTCTAGGATTAATATATAATTATAATCTATAAGACTTAAATAATAACACCTTATTAAAATATGATATGGACGGAACAAATAAAAGGTTCCAAAAAATTTTAATTCTATCATAATTACTAACAAAATTAAGGGAAGTTTCCACCTTCTTCAATATCATTACATCCAAATTCTATAAATAATAAATTATAACTTTTATAGATTTTTAACTATCATTTGAGAGAGATATCATTTGACCCATCTGTTATTATTTACATATCTATCCTTTTCATATCCATTATTATTGGATCGTTTTTATCCTCATCAAGGATATGATGGAATGATCCTTTAGACTCAGAGCATTGGTGACCTAGTTTTTTTTTGAAAGGTTGTAATGTATTGATCAATCACAAAAATTAATTAAATAAATAATATTATCTTGTTAACATTAATTTAAATCTCTATGAATATATACTTAAAAATTTGATATTTACATATATATATATATATTTATATTTATATATAACACATTTCCCAATAAGGATTATGATACAATTTATAAAAAAATATCGAAATGAAATCCAAATCATGAGTAGGGTAATATTACTCATGATCCTTCAATTTTAATGAGGCATGATTTATAACAATTACATTCAACATCATATCACTTATTTTATCTTCATTAATTCATCACCCTCTATTAAAAACCCTTCTTTAATATAGTGTAATATATCAATAGATTAACAAAGTAAACTTCTTTTAATTTCAATGAAATTTTCTTCACACTCTTATATAAAAATTAATATGGCTTCCATTGATATTAAATGTTATATTTTATTTTATAGGTGTGATAAATAATACAAAAATAATTGATAATATATATCCGAACAAAAAGAATTTTTACTCTCATTCACCATGCTTGTCTTCGGACAATGTTTAATATCCTTCTTCAAGATGTATCCACTGATATAGCACATCTTTAGATTATATGAACTATAAAAATCCTTTGGTAAAAAAAAATTTATCCTTTAAATTGTTTTATATTTTTTATCCTTTATTAAGGTAATAATTACAATCCTTAGGCTATATCCATGAACATCCATTATCTCTAAATAGATTAGCATATCATCTATTAAGAAAAACCAAATGAAAATTAAGGTAATATCAAAACACTCTATTCATTAAATATGTTAGGATATCATGGGAATTATTAATTCAAAATATCATCAGTATACGTCCATAGTGAATTTACTATTTATGGAATGCTTTCATGGGTATATAATCCTTTTAAACCATCAATTGATGATATCCAAAAAATGGTAAATAATGAAAATGTATTGATATCCACCTAGGTGATTAAAGAAGAAATAAATAAATGGTATATGATATTTTTACTTGGTTGTGATGTTTTTTGATCTTGGTAATAAAGATAATGTTTTATTGACTCATATCATATCATAAAAAATGAACATGTTCACCCCAAGGTGACACACATGGAGAAATATATACATTTTTATGATTCTCCTGGGGATTATCCTTCAATACTTATAACTAAATTTGGGTTATTTACATGTATTATATGATATTGGTGAGGTTTTATTTATATGTTCTATTGTGATAAAACATCATGATTCAATGGAAATCTAAAAATTATTCCAAAAACATTTCAATAATCATCATCAAAATAGGAATATATTCGATGTTGAGTTTCTTCCCATAAATGTGTGTTAAATTCCCATTTTGAATGGGAATAAATACAAATACAACTTATTTGGTTTCCATTGCATGTTTATATTTATCACTAAAATAATATAATATCAATTTTCTGTTTCTAATATCAAATGAGACTTAAATTCATTAATAAATGATGTGGTATTTTTATAGATATATCCAACCCTTGCCTATGATAACATTAAATTAAACTAGAGGGACAATAACATGATTTTCAGAAATCTCATTCCCAAAAACATCATATGGGGATGAATCATACACTTGATTTGAAAGCATCATACCATTATGGGTTTTCTTTAATAATTCGTCCATTAATAATTGAGGTGGTATTTTGATACCCTTATCAAATTATTTAGATATAAGTTAGTGTTTATATACATATTCAAATAATACATTATCAATTCTAGAGTGGATGATAAGTTTACTTTCCACCACATGTCTATGATACTATCTTCATCAATAGTTATCCCATTAGATGTCATTTTCTCTAATGTATTGAGGTGTTTTTAATACTGATAATCATCAATATACATTATATTATTAATTTTTTTTCATAATTCCCATATGCATTACATTTGAATCATTCGAGTATATGTGGTTTCGTGGTGGGAATTCAATTCTCTTTCATTGTCTTAACCATTCCATTCATTCTATATTACCTTTAATAATTTTATAAACCTCAAAATTATTTTACAGTAGTCTGACTTAGATTTCATTACACATTTCTACAATATAGATGGATATAATTTCATTACACCATCATATATAATTAATTTTTCATAATATTGGATCATATTTTTCATATAAAAACCATGTGAGTAGTAGGAATATCCAATTTTTATATCAACCTTGAGTAAAAATCCAAAATAATTCATCATAGAAACAAGATTATCATATTGTTAACTCTATTCATAGACATAGTTTTTATCCACCAAAGAATCGATCAAATTTACATTCAAGAAGGATGGTAATACCACAATTGTACCTCATGTTTCTTGAAAATATTTATTCATATGTTTAATGAAGTCTTCACCATTCATCTATGGATTAGGTAACCTCACCTTTCAAATGAAAAAAATCATTTTCATTTTCTAAACACTAATGTTATGAAAATTTCATTCTAATGGTAATGAGATATTTCTAATCAACTAATGGATCTATATAACCACTAAAGCTGGTGTGTATCACCTCAATAAGGACTCAATAGAACTTTGTTCCATCATTTTATTGTTTATGATATAAGAATGATTCATTTCTTTAGGATGTTATATTTGAATAACTATGAGATTTTTCATTCTAGATAAAATAAAATCTGTTTGATAAGGTGGAAATCATTACATTTGATATTTAATTCAACATTAAAATAGTTCTTTAGATTATGTCAATTTACTAAAACCAAAATATATTCTTTGACAAACACCAATCATAGTGGAAAACCACATAATAAAAAGAGAGAGAAAATATGTATAGGATATCTTATATCATGAAACAACATTTTCAATCTATAAAACCTTCAGTTCCACCTAATGCATTCATGGTCCCCTATTCAAATAGTTATTCATTCTTTATAATGTGTTTATGATCTTCAAAAGCATATCCCCCAAGACATTCAAATGAGTTATGGAGAAATTCCCATTTTCATGCACTTTGTGATGATTGAGTCCAAAATAATGTTACCATTTAACTGTTATTACCCCTATGTACATATGTTTATTCACCAAATCCACTTTTAGTATTCAAACATTGTTGTTATTTTATATAAACCACTCATTCTATCATTCAAAAAAATTCAAGGATATTTTTATATACATGGACTTAGCCATAGACTTAACATTGGACATATCGAATAGGATCCCTATAATATGTTCTCATACTTAACCCGAATGATTAAATAAACATTGCTATAATACCAAATGTAATAGCAAGGTATTTTCATAGAGATAAATTAAATCTTAATTAGTTAATATTCATTAAATTTTCCAAATAAATTCCAAAATATCTTAAATGATTAGTGACATCATATCTTATATACAACATATTCTTAGTTTATAAAAGATATAAAACATATCTCATAATTATATTCTAACATATTACAATATATATTTATACCCTAATTAAATCTTCCTTCATAATATATATAAAATATATATAAAAAATGGTCATAAAAAATGCTCAGTAAAGGTATATATAGAAAATATAACCTGATTATTATATAAAAGAATAAGGTAAATATAAAGGAATGAGATTGTGAAAAAATTTACACTATTCATAAAAATTCTATGATGGATTGTAAAAATGATATATGGGGTAAAAAACAATTTCAATAGACATAAACCATAAGAGTGATAACCCATCATAATCAAATCATAAACCTTAAGTTTCAGAAATAAAAATAAAGAAATATTGGACAATGTGTTTATTTCGTATATGTATTTCCCCATCATAAGTATAGAGACCAGTTCATATATCATATTTTACATTTGTGACAATAAAATAATAATATATTTTGAATCAAAACATGTTTACCAGTTCATAATTTATTTGGAATCATCCCCATATCCCATTAATGAATCATGAACATCGTTTTATTCACATAGTAGATCATGACCATCAACTTATTTCCCAACAGAATCTTATTAAATATAGAAAATTACCCAATGAATTAGTATATAGGTCCCACCAATTAATAACTAAAATAATTTTGTTCCACAAAAATCAACAAACATTAACACATTGATAACCCATGAAATTAAATGGGTTTTTATTACAATTTCATTTTACCACAACCACTAGGGAATAAATACGTTCATAAACGTATCATCATTTCATCAAAGCATAACCTCTATGAAGGTAAAAGGTCTCAAAATCACTTTTCCACTGTAAATATAAAGCATCATTGGTGAGAAAATTTTTTATTTCATTCGATTATATATCCATTAAATCATTTGTAACATCAAAGGATGTCATCTTTTGAATCATTACATGGAACATATTTCGAGGAAAATATCATTTCCAATTGGAAAAAAGATGTTAATAATATAAAATATGATGAACTAATTTAAATAAATTCAGTTAAATAAAATTTATAATATTTAATAAATATATTAATAATTGATCTTCATTCTGGGAAGAAAAGATAATCATTTATCTTGTACACATTAAATCATATATTTCTTTCGCATTTTTGATAAAAATTCTAAGAAACCTCATTTAAAAAATGAAAAGAGTATTCCTTCAAAATTTTACATTAAAAACATATAACATGTTACAAATAAAAATAATAAAAATTTGATAATATTAACATTATTCTTTTATAACATTTTTCAAACAACACTGATGTGAGAAAAAGGTTTTTTGACTAAATAAATAAATAATGTTGTGTTTCCTTAAAAACATTATTTAGACAGAATGTACAAAAAAATATTGTAAAATAAAAATGAAAACATGTAGTTTAATTTAATAAAAATATTATAAGGAGAAAAATATTTTCATGAGAGCTATAGTAAAATATTTCTTCTTATAAAAAATATTCATAAACAATCCAGATAAACAATGATATTGAAACAGAATCACTTAACCACTTTTGTATCATTATGAACAATTATATCTATGAAATAAATAAATATATATCAAAATATAAATCCTATAATATACATATAAATGAAGATAAATTTAATTCTTGGAAAATAAATACCTCATAAAAAAGAAAAAACTAGTGTATATAGCTTGTGTTCCATAGAAATAAAAGTATGCTATAAATTCCAAACCTTATGTCTTGACATTCTCCATACTCATTCAAAAATATGATATAGTAAATTTATATATATTATATATATATATATATAAAATAAATAACCATAATGATATATATAATTGAATATATGATATAATATTTCACTATTATTACCTTTTTATTAATAATTCTAGAGAAAATAATGTTTTAGGTAATAACAAATTCATTTTTCATGTCTATTTTTGTTTGGTATTTTTTCATTTTTATATATATACTACAAAAAGAATATAAATATTACTTTAAATGATATAAATATCTTATAATTTCATTATATATTTATTTCTACTAATCCTCGTATGTAAATGATATAAAATGAATTACATTGTCCAGTGTGACAGTAGAGTAGAGAAACACATGAATGATGTTTCCGTTTTCCTAAAGTATAGAACAACAGAAATGTAAAAATACTATTTAAAATTTATAAAATAATTATTATGTAATATATATCACATATAATCAGTAAATTAATCCATATTTTCTTCCACATAAGCAATAAGTGAAAAATGAATCTCATTGCTTTACGATGCAGTAATCAACTGTATAGATGAGCGATGCTATCATCATCCCACGGAATAGAATGTATTATGTAATATATATTATCATTAGTAAAAATATATAATAATGAGAAAATTATCATACATATATACATTATATCCATTATTATATCATACCTTGAAAGTTGTTGATGGAAAACGAATTACATAGGTTTGTAAGGCAGTAGTCCACCACACTCACGATCGATGATTTAATTACCCATTTTACAAGAGTTTAGGTGACTCTATATTATAAAGTTAATCTAATAATTTATAATTATATTTTATATACTAGTTTTATTATATGATCCAAATTTATTAATATAATAATAATGTGAAATGATAAATAATATAGAAATACTCGGTTGAGAATGGTACATTTCATTCTAATAAGCTTTTTATGTTTAAACCAAAATCATTTTAAAGTGTGAATAAGGGTTATAAAATTGAAACTATGATATTTATATGGATTTATGTATTTTATTTGGGATGGTATTGTGTGATCCAATTAGTTTTATAAGTGTTAATAGGAGAGTATAGGGGTTCCCTTTTTTAAGTGCGGAAGAAGACACACATGGAATATTTTAAATGAAAAATGTGTACTGACATTATAAAAATTCTGGAAAGATAAAAATAAACCGACCATTATATAATTTTATATTATATATGTTATAAATATATACATAAAATTATATTGGAAAAAAATATAGGTTATTTTACCCATAAATGTTTTCTTTATCCCGCGATAAACTCAGGTTAACCTTAACCATGGTAATTAATTTTTACTATTTTTACTTTTCATTTTGAAAAAATTTATGTTTAACATATTATATATTTTTTTCAATTCGGAATCAAAATATAAAATAAATTTTAAAAAATTCTACTAATAGAAGATGAAAATTTTATATAAAATTAATCTCACAATTGTGATTTTAACAACCCAACACATTACTGCATTTTACTTTTAGAATAAGATTAATTTCATTTTTATATTTATTTATATCAAACACCATGGATATATTATGTCAAAATAAACATAAATATTTGTGCGTGATGCATTTAACAGTGATTTTATCTTGCATTACAAGCAATTTTGACTTTCCTTAATGGCTTGAGTACTATTGAAAACCATGTTTTCCACAAAAATAATAGATTATTACAATTAATATTATTTAATATAATAATATATAACCTAGATATTATATTGGTGGTTATGAATAGGATTAACTAACTTATGAAAATATATAGTTCGATTTTTCGTTACTTATTAAATTATAAATGAATGTACAAAACAAATTTATATAAATAGAATATTTTTATAAATAACAAGTTTTATGTGTAAAAGGAAATTTATCTGAAAATGTTAAATTGATTAATATTTTGGAATTTTATTAATTAACTTTATATTTTATATATTCCATGAAATATTTTTTATATTCATCAAATGTACTTTATAGGTATAATATGTGAATATATATAATATTACTCATAAAAACCTATATTTTTATTAATATAGTAATATTTCCTATTAATGGAGAACATATTTTAAAGCTAAATTGTGAAAATTTAATATATTTTAAATGTAACAATTATAATATTTTTTAAATATAATACACAAATTAGGTTAGGTTTAATTTGTTGTTTTTATTATAATTTTCCTTTTTTTGATGAATAATGAAAAATATTAAATTGCCATATAAAATTTCATTTTATGGAAATTTATTTTTGGGTTTTATTTTTATTTTAATTTTTTTTTTATTATTTTAAAAGATATATTTTTTATAGATTAATAAAATTGAGGAACATTGAATTGATTTATCTTTGAAATTAGTTATCATAACATAGTAGACTTTTGAACATTATTATTTTAAAAATCCGCATTATTGTTCCTTCTGTGGGATTAATTTTAAAATAATCTTCACAACTTCTATGATTGAAATTTTAAAAATTGTGTTAAAATTTTGTAATCATACTAATTGTTAAATCCTAATACAATCTACTTAGTTTTTTACCAAAATTATTAGTAAATATAATTAAATTTATTTTCAAATATTGATAAGAAAATTATCATAACATAGGACTAATCCTTAAACTGAAGGCCCAAAATAACTACTACACATGTCTAGATGAATTTTATGGGAATATTTAGACCCTATCATTGATAAGATATAATTTATAAACTAAATGGATCAACATTCAATCGAAATAACATTGGTTTATATCTATTTAGAAAATAGTACAATAGTACCACTCCCCTCAAATATAAAAAGGAAATAAAAACTCGTACTTCATCAAACCTCTAAATCCACATTAGATAAACTAATATATTTCTAAATTTATTCTAAACATACCTCCCCTCAACAAATTAGTCTCACATTTCTCATAAATCTATTCAAGTAATCCATTTATTGGAAATAAATAGGAGTTACACAAATAATATATAACATTATTTCTCAAGATCATTCTGTTTCAGTTGTTTCTAAACCCCTTAATATATTATTTTTCCATGATTATATTATAAAAACATTATCATAATTATACTGATATTTTATTATTATAATTTTTTGACCTATACTTACACACACATTCATCTAATGGGAAACTAACTTATTGTTTATGAGTACGATAAACTACCGCCTCACAAAAAAAGGTTTTCCATTTTTCCTTTACATCATCTCATGAGTGTGTGTTATAATGTAAAATATAATGATCCTAGCATTTTACATATATTAATAAATGGTTTTAAATACAAAATAATTTCAGGGATCATAATGTATAGTTTCATTGTAATATTAGGTACATAAAACAGAAAACATGTGAAAATCGTATTGTACATAAACTCTATAATGTGATGCTAAAATCATTTGATACCTTAAAATAGAATATGATAATATGAGGAATAAATGAACAAAGCAATGAGATAAAACTCTATGTAATAGGAAAATTATATTAATAAATCAAGACACATGTGTTAAAAGGCATAACATGATTGCCTAAAAGGCATGATTATAGATATGGAATCTTAAAATTGTGGATTAAAAGGATATGTGGGAAATAATACAACATAACATAATCATGAGTCAAGGCATACCACTACGAACATTGCCAATGGGGCATGATTCAAGGTTAACAACTAAGATAATTACGCATGAAGTCTCCTGAGACTAAAAATTACCAAATCTATTAGTGTGATATATGAGAATACCCATCATAACATGTTCATGAATATGTGGTCAACATATGAAATAAATATATGGGTTACCCATGGAAATACATTATTATATTAATTGTTTCATGAACCAATAATAAATGGTCACATCATTAAAGTGTCCAATATATAAAGTATTTAAATGATGCATTGACATTCATAAAGGAAAATAGGAATAAATTATGATAGATATTGTCAAACAGAAGTGAAAACCTATGAAAAGTGTGTTTAAGGTACATTAGATATGAAAACATTTAGTGAAGTTTAAAGAAAATATTAAAGGGAATTTAAAGCAGAAAAGGAGCAATCATTTATATAAAACAATAAAAGAACCAAGATATATTTTAAAGATAATATTATTAATATTATAAAAAATGGTTTCTTAATAAAATTTATTGATGGTTAATGAAATTGGTTATGAATTTTGGATGCTCAAATTGATCGGGCTGGCTAATGGGAAATAATTGTAAAGGGAACCTTATAATAAATTCATTTACACTTCAAAGAAATAAAAAGTCAGCTACATTAATATCATTTGATCATACACATAGAATGTTGGAGGAGTATAAAAGAATAATTAGGAATTAAAATAGGGTAAAGATATAGATATATTTTCCTAAAGGAAAAAAATGGAGTTTCAAAAAGAATCCCACACATTATGTTTGAAATAGTAATTAACATGATTTTAATGTCCTTGGGAATTCCTCTCCTTGAGAAAATATTTATGGAATGGTTTTTGGTCTTTTTTTAGATAATAACCACTTTGTATTGGGGGTGATACTTTGGAGGAATATTGGGTAGAAATTTGACATGGATCAAAGATTGGAATGTATGAAGAGAATATTTGGTGATGGGTTCAATTTATAGTGGAAGAGATGTGTGTTTTCTCATTATTTCATTTTTTGCTAGTAATTTTTGTTCTATACTGTGAATATTTTTAGATTTATCACTAAATTATTTTAATAATGTAGGATAGATTGATATTATGTTCTTACATCATCCATACACCATTTAGGACTCAATATTTAATGTATTTATAATTTAACATTTATTATCATACTTTAATATTCCCTAAAAATTAATGTATTTTAAAAAAATACGAAAAAACACCATAAATTCTTTTGATGTGTATAATTCAGAAATAAACACCATATTATTAAAATAATTCTCTAGATATGAGATATTTAATTTTTAAATAAAATATTCTTTTATTTGAAAATACCAATTTTAAAATTACATATGACTTTATAACATGTTGAAAAATAAATATACGTACCATATAATTTTACAATAAAAATAATACAAAAAATACTAATTCATGAATACATTTTATGAAAATAAATTTAATTTTAAATAATGATAATAATGATAAAACTGTAAGTAAACAAATTTGTTTCACAAAAATATCAATTATTAATTTATCATTTTTAAAAGGTTAATTTACTTATACTATAATGTAGTTATATCGTATTTTAATTTCTAATATGGATATGTTTTATATATAATTTCATTGGTGAGGTTACTATTCTATCAGTAAAATTAGTAGTGTTAAGTGCCACATTACTATTCTAAAGATAATGTTATCATTCCATTGGAATTGAATCCATAATTTCCCAAATATACACTAATTTAATTCATTCATAATTCATAATGTATGTATTGTTTTATTTATGTAATTTTATTTGATTTATACTATATGTCACAATTAAAAGGAGGAAAATGTCATTGATAGAACTCTATTTCATCAAATTATTCCCCCCTTATGATATTTCTACCCCAAAATGTGATTTTACAATCTATGGAAAAAAGGTGATGATACATATCCTTCATCACTTCCTCTACTTCTATTGTTTCCACTTCGTACATATGGTCCGTTTATAGTAAATTTACAAGGTGAGTAGTCCAGTTTTCTATACTTTATCTCTATGGTCCATGATCTTCACATCATTATCATTATACAATAGGTCATTTTCCAGTTGATCCAACATTAAATTAAGTTTATTTGAGTGGTATGTTATGTACATTCTCAATAGGGATATGGGGAATACATCTTGTAATTGAAAAATTCATGGAGGTTATTTTATTAGATAGACCCCAACTCCAAAATGATAAGAAAATCAATGAGGGGTCGATGTACATGGGACTTAAAATTTCATTACTCTCAAATAACATAATCCTTTTCTATAGAGATGTGTGGAGGAATATCATGTATCCAACCTTAATCTATATGTCCCAAAAATAATTATATGCATATATCAATTTTCAAATCTGGGCTATATTGATGTGTTTTTGAATATGTTTCACATTTTCCTCCATTTTATCGTTAATTTCATGTCCTAGTAAATTACATTCAGCAAATTCATCAAATCATGCTAGTGTTCATCACCATTTCCCTGAATGGTCTTAATAAGGGGTCATTTGGATGCTGAAGTAGAAATTGTTATTGTTGGACAACTTGAGTGGATGTAAATGTTAGTCGCATCCTCTCGTGAAGTCTATATATCATTCCCTTATCATATATTATAATGTTTGAATAGTCCACTCAGATTGGACATTAGTTTGAGGATAAAAGTCCATACTAAAGAATAGTGTTTAGATCATGATGGTGGATTTTATAGAAAATATAAGTGAAAATATAAGCGAATCTCTTATCTCGATCAGATAAAATTGATTTCTTTAATCTATTCATCTTTAACACCTATCATATGTATATATGTGAAATTTTTTCCAATTATAATTCCTCTCAAATTTTAATAACGTAACATTACTTTATTAGATGATCTAAAAAACTAATATAGAAATATATCCTCTGGATATATTTTTATTTAAAGTGACAAAGTCCATGTTTATGATTTCCCATTTCTATGTTGGTATGGGTATTGGTTGAATCATTCCATTAAGTTATTTTTTCATCCATCACCTATTAACATACTAGGATCTTTGAAGTATATTCCGCAATCTCCTTCTTCATATTGTCTCAAAAATAGATTTCTAAGAGATATTAATAAAGATTTGTGCACCATGGGTGAATATACAATGATGAGCTATGTGTAGGATTCACAAGATCCTTCTTTATTTATAAATTGTATGAAACAAATAGTTATGAAATAAAACATAAAAATCCATCATCATCTATCATAAACTCAGAAGATTTACCATTTCCCATAGCTTCCACCATTTTCTAAAATTTCACAACTTTCTATTGAGCATCCATTATTTTCTCCATAACTGATTGTTGGGGAATGATTTTTCAAATGGTTTATGACGTTTATTCATCAATTATTAAAATTTAAATTCATTGAAAATATAATAATATTAGATCCATTTATGTTATCATCATTAGTATATATGTAGGATCATTTCAACGTAGATCTTCTTCCACCGTATTTTATTTACAAAGATGGTAGTGGATTGAGCAGTCATAATATTTTATGTCATATAACAATACATGATGGTTCATATGTTCCTACATCTATGTGAATATATATTTTTGACTCTTATTATTAGTATATATCTCACACTTCTCCACATAGAGATAATGCAATGATAATTTCATTGAAAATATCACAGCAGC
The DNA here is from genome assembly GCA_963277665.1 of Viscum album. NCBI lineage: Eukaryota > Viridiplantae > Streptophyta > Magnoliopsida > Santalales > Viscaceae > Viscum > Viscum album. The sequence goes on from OY728152.1 coordinate 1,890,973,759, forward strand.
CAACTCAAGATCTTTTATATAATATTTTTTCTTTCGAATTTTCAACTTCCTTAAGGTATAGGCTATCACTCTCTACTTTTCCAACAATAAAAATCATATTCCTATTTTTAAGAATCATTTTACACCACAAAATTCTCTACACATATTGAGAGTATGAGAACTGGCATAGTGATAAGCCTCTTATTCAACAATTTGAAATTGTCTATAACAATAATGGTATGTACAAAAATCAATCCCTTCTGATTCTGATTGGTAAGTTAGTTTGAAAATAATTATATGTTCTTAAAAATAATTATTAATAACATACTATACCAAAGATACTATGGATATCTATTATTGATGATAGCATGGTCCACTCTTCAATTTTATTAGTCTGGAAGGGGCCCCAAAAATACTTTTGATGAAGAAAACTTGAATCATGAATAACACTTTCTCCATTTATAACTCACATTTATTACACATTTCATATTGTTTCTCCATTCATAATATCTTTATAAAAGTATTCAAATACTCCTCATGATCCTCCTTTCACTTGGAGTATATCATAATATCATCGATAAAGACTACCAAAATTTTTTCGAGTTGATATCTAAAGACTCCTTTCATTAATTCCATGAATATTGATAGAACATTAGTGAGTCCGAATGTCATCACAACAAAATCATAGTGTCAATACATTTTTTGGAATGTGGTTTTTGGTATATCCTCTTCCATCACCATTAATTGGTAATATCTAGACTAAAGGTCCACTTTAGAGAAATAATTTTACCAAAATTGATGATTGAACATCTCATATATCCATGAGAGGGGAAACATGTTATTTATCATGATTTTATTGATCTCATGATAATTAATGCAGATTCACATTTTTCCATCCTTCTTCATAACAAATAGTACTAGTGAAACCCATGGGGAAGCACTCAGGTGTATAAAACCCTTGACCTGATTCTCTAGAAACTCCATCTTCAATTTTTCTAAGTAAATAGTGTCAATTATATAAGGATTATTGGATATATGAAAGGATCTAGGAAAAGGTTCAATTGAAAACTAAACATCTCATTTAAGAGGACGATTAAAAAGTACTTTGAGGAAAACATCAGTGTAGTGCCTCATAATATGCATGTCTTCGAGCAATATTCTATCTATTTTCTCAATATTTTTAGAATGATAAGATTTCTTATTAAGAATTATTATTCAATCATACATGATCATTTGGAATGATTTTCATCTTCTTCCTAACAATTTTACAGAATTTGAGTATGTTACATGATGTAAATAGTGATGTATCATTATTGACAGTGGATATTGGATTTATATAAATGTATAAAATCTATTCCTCGAATAGAATAAAACTACTCAAAAGGAATTTAGACAATGTTTTCATATAGTTTTAGTCCACAACATTAACGGAATAGGAGTTATATACTTGGGATTCCATAATTTCCACATTTTCTATTTTCATTGGTAATTCAACCTATGTATTTTGATGTGTTGTTTTAATAGTTCTAGTAAAAATTAATGATATGAAAGAAGTCATAAAACCAAAATGAAATTGTACATTCTCTATTAATTTTTTTTATGAAGGCAGAGACATGAACTGGTTTCCCAATTCATGCCCCCAATGGAATTTATTAAAATAAAAAAAGAAACAATACAAATACGAGGTGTAATGCACTTACACCAACATAGAATTAATGGGGATACAAAAATACAAAGACATAATCATCCGAACGCAAGACACCAAACAACTTACATCACCATTACCAGCCAGAGTGAGCATTAAAATAGAGACTTCAAGAGAGTCCAACTTCAGAATATTTCTGCAGCAGGAGTCTCAAGGCCAAAAATTACATGCATTCAATTCCACCAAAAGGGATCTTAACTGGTCATAATCAGAATCAAGATTTTGTGTAGCAGATCAAGAAGAATCATAGTGCAAAGTCGATGATAAGATCAGAACATCATGCAGGAACAAGAACATAGTAGGCATCCAGATAGAGCTTCAGGATAGATACTTCAAGAGGAACCATCTTCAAAGGAAGAATGTTGCAACATGAGTCACAACAAAACAGAAACAGCCATTAAATCATGTTTTTCTAGAAACATTAATGTAGTAAGATTATCCAAGAATGTTGAACCACAAAAACCATCCATCTCTTCATATCAGAGTAGATTAATCCGGCATTGAAAAGAAGATTCAAACCGAAAAGAAGCATCTAACAGGTTCCTCTTAAAAGTAGTATATCAAGATCTCAAAATCAACATCAGCCTCAAAAGCAGTGACCACCAATATCAAAAACCCAAAGCAACCAGTCCAAACAGAACCACAAACTGAACCCAGTAGTGAGAAAAAGGGGCTAAAAACTGTGCCCAAAATATGTAGCATCCCTCAAAACCAGAATATCACCCTCAAATAGATCAGAGACACATTGAGGGCCAAAAACTAAAGAAACATGTAGTCAAACAAATCCATCAAACAAAACCGCTAAGCAGCAGCTTCACCAGATGTTACAGCAAAAAATCAAAACAACAGAATCAAAGAAAAGGAGAAAAACGTCCAGAATTAGGATGATTTGATGCTTATCTTCAATTTTTAAGTGGAGATGGATTCTTTTATACTAAGATTATCTTTGGCTGATATCATACCATCCTGAAACTCTTTAAGGTAAATTTCATGTTGCCTATCCATATATTGAATCCACTCTTGCAGCTCATGTTCGTCAAAATTCCGAGAAAAGTAGTCCAATACAGTACGAGAGGCAGCAACCTGAGAGTTTTCTTGGGGGTCCTCTATAGGTTGAGGTTTGGAATTATCAACAAGAATTTTTTTCCCGAGGGGCTTCAATAGGTTCAGACTTGGAAGCATTCACTGATCTTGTCACAATTGTGCGTTCGGTGTTGGAGTAATCTTTGCGTCTTCTAGTCATTCTTGGATGTGGGGTGATGAAACCATCCTCATCCACCAAGGGGTATTTACCTTTTTTTTCCAAATAATTTAGAGAGATATCTTCAATCTGTCCCGGAGTATCATTATGATCAGAGGACTCAAGATCTCTTTCAACTTCATTTTCTTTTATATATTTTTTGCTATCTTGATTTGAGATAAGGACTTCATTATTATTTGGAGTAGGGGTAGTAACTATCCCTTTTTCCATTACAACCCCAACAGGTTCCTGTAATGTAACCTGATTAAGAACAGAATCTGGGGTGTATCATCTAAGACATCCATGGCTAAGGCCTCAAATTGATTTTTAGCAATGTGATTATCCTTCATATTATCTCTAGGCAATAAGTTAGCAGTTTTAGTATTAATAAAATCAACAACAACAACCTGAGTAGCACCCTTGACTGAAACATTTTGATTATCTTGCATACTAGGATTCTGTTTTTCAACCCAAGATGGCTTATAACATATTTGTGTGAACGCTGCTGACTTCCCACATTCAATATAATAGTGACCTTCTTTGGAACATTTTTGACAAAATGGTGGATGGTTCTCAAAAACCACATCCTGAATAAATCCATTCTCACCATTTTGGATCCAAAAACAAGAGGGAAAATCCCTGGATAAGTCAATTTCAGTGCAAACTCTAGCAACTGAGTGCTTAGAGAGATTCAAAGTGGAAAAATCTAATTTAATAGGAGTTCCAAAAATCATGGCATGTACATTTTATATTCATGAATGAATAACTAGAATACTTATAATGACATTATTATGGGGATCCACCTAAATGGTAGTGATATAATATGTCCTTTCTTAATACTTCATAGGTAGCTGTTGATTACCTACAAAACCCTTGGATTTGGTAAAATATTTTCACAATTCTCACATTCCCAATAAATTGAAACAAAATACTAATGGTTGAGTGTTGATCTTATGCTTTATATTTTGTTCTATATTTATATAATTTTCCAAATCCTCTCAAACTTTAATATCTATATGCATATCTCAACCCTATTTGGATAATCTCTTAGTTCACTTTAAATATTCCCCATGTTTCTTCTTCATAAAATATTGATATATGGGATGATGTGTTTTATTTCCATCATGGGAGTAATCTATGGATCATACCAAATTAGGCTCAAATATCCACTTTTTTCGTCGTTCACATGAGACCACATAGATTATATGATCACCAATTCAACCATTAGGGAACAATAAAAAATACCTTCACAGCCGACAAAGTAACTAATATCATATTATTTTTATGGACTCTGGTTTAGTCTACTAAATAACCGATCCTTCTTTCTTTGGTTGTTCCTAAAAATTAAATAGGTGTACTGTGAAGGACGTTAGATGTTTTCCTAGTATTCCCCAATAGACATGTCTTCCTTTTTCTTCAATCCAAGGAACTCCATTTTTATATTATGATGAAGGGTTAGGGGAAAAATTCATGAAAAATATTTTCTTCAAATCATCCCATTAAATGGAATAATTGGCCTCCATCGACTTTGTGTTCTTGATCATTATCCTCAATTGATATTCTGCCCCATAAAAACAATTTCCCACCAACATAACTATTTCTTATTCTTATCACATGAGGTTAAAAAATATTTTTCCAACGGAGTTAATCCATTGTTCCGCAAAGAGGGGATCATAAAATCCACAAAATATGGTAGGACTTTTTCAAATGAAGGATTTCACATTAAATTTCTCTTTCATTGTAGAAGTAGTGTATTTCACATGATTCAAGTTATTATTCATAACATGATCCAGTTCATAGAGTAATACGATTTTGTTTGGGGACCCCTTACCATCATAGTTGGAATTTCTTTAGGGAAATATTCAAATTTCATATCTAATTGATTATTGGAAAGGGTTCTACAATTTTCATTCATTCACTAGAAAAATAAAGATTATTTATATGGGCTTTAATACTTACCCAATAGACATATACAAAGGAAACATTGAAAATAAAAGGATAATCTTGTAAAAGAAAAGTATATCCTAACTTGTGATACAATATTGTTCAACCTAGTTTGACCTTGGTGGTAGAATTGTCCTTACGGTTCCTCCAAATGTACTCTAGTAAAAATATCAAACTATTTGTAGACCTATCCTATTTACTGAGTATAAAACCCCTATACTTTTATAGATATTATTTCAGAATAATAACAATCAAATTCTTTCAATGATCCTAAATTTTAGTGTCTTTGGATGAATATGTACATAAAACACAAAACATATAGTAACAATATTTTATATATACTCAATAATGAGCTCATAACTTTTATTGGTACATTATATCTAAACATAATAACCATAGAGATACATGAACAAAATGATGAAGTAAAATGCATTTTAAGGGAATCAACATAGGAATAATTCATAGAAAATTTCTTAGAAGGAAAAACATGATGGCATAAAAGGAATGAATATAAATAAAAAAGTGTAAAATCACTTAATCATACGAGATGTGGAAATAAAATTCAAAATTACATAAGAATTATCCATGTCTATTTGGAAATGGAGGTGCATGAGTCAAGGATATCCACAAAGTCTACTTCACATGGATCACAAGTCATAGCTCACCACCATGACCATTACACATACAACACGAGTCAAGGATAAGCACCCAGACCATTTCACATAAAGTATTAGGGGAATAATAATTACCCAATTCTATTGAGTGATATATAGGAAAAACAACCATAACAGGTTATTTAATATGTGTTCCCCATGAAAACTAAACATATGGGTTACCCAATGAATGAAATGTGTATTGTAATCTTGTCGTAAAGCATAATAAATGGTAATATCGTAATAGAATCTAAAATGTAAAGTATTTAAATAATGAATGAACATTCCTTAGGTAAAATAGCCAAATATCATGATAAATTATGTAAAATTGAATTGAAAACATGTAAATTGAGTGTTTAATAAAATATAGAAATAAAACATTTTAGTATGGTTTAAGGAATAAATTAAAGATTATTTAAAAGGGAAAATGGAAAAAAATAATTAAACTCTTAATTAAACAAGTTATAATTCCATTATAAAATGATTATCATTATAAAAATAATTTATTCCTAAAACATTATGGATGTTACATGAAAATGGGTAATAATTTATGAAGTTCCCTTTGAATGGGATTTTTTATCAGGAGGAATTGGGAAAAGAACTTTATAATTCTTCTATTTAGCCATCAATAAAAGAAGAATTGAGCTCGATAAATTTGTTTGGAACAAAAATTCATAACTTAGGGGGATTAAATAAAAATAATTAATAATTAAATTATTATAAAAAGATAGAAAGTGTTACATGAGGTAAAAATAGAGGTTTATAAATAAATCAATACCATATATTTGAAAAGGTTTTGAACATGATCATAATGTTCTCTTTGATTCATCTCTTCGAGAACCTCCTTAAGAAATTTATTTTTGACATTTTTATACCGAAACCAACTATACATGGTGGGAGTGACTAGAGAGGAGGAATGAGTCAAAATTTAACAAGGATAATGTATTGGAAAATGTTTGGAGAAGAGATGTTGAGGGCTAGCATTTATATTGGAGGATAGGAGTGTTTTATCTTTATTTTATACATTACTTTATTGTTTTGGATCACTAATATGAATTTTTTTTTAATTATAAAAAAATATATTAATATAATTTTGTATATTTTATGATTATGGGATTATATCATCCATACATCATCTATGACTCAATAATTCATGTATTTTTCTTTTATTTTAATTTGATGTACGTTGTTATTAACAAAAAATTCATGTATATTATAATGATACCTAATGTTAATCCAAATAATTTTCCAATGTGTATAAATATAATATGAAATCCATTTTATTAACATAAATATCTCAAAATATTAAAAATTTAATTTTTTTAAAAAAAACATCATTTATTTGAAAAATACATTTTTTAAAATTATGACTGATTTTCAAACACAATGAAAATTTAATTAAGGCCTCATAAATTTATCATACAACATGAATAAAAAAATACTAATTCATGATTATATTTTATGAAAATAAAATTTCATTGAATCATTATAATAATGAAAAAATTGTAAATAAAACTGTATATTTCTAAAAATATAAATACTTTATTTAACATTTTTATAACATTTATTTACTTATACTGTGGTATAATTATATTTTGTTTTCATTTATTAGATAGAAATGTTGTATATATAAAAAAGTTGGGAAGGTTGTAATTCTATTGTAAAATTACAATTCCCAAGGGCCACATTACTCTTCAAATGACCAAGTTATTATTCCATTGGTATATGTTCTTTAATTTCTTGTAAATCCACTTATTTCATTTATTCTTCATTTAAAATGTTTTTATTGTGATATTTATGTGATACTATGCGATTTATACTATAATATTGAATTAAAATAAGGGAAATATGATTGATAAAATTTTGGGTCATTATAAAAACAAGTTATATATAAATATAATACTTCAAAGGTCTTTATTTATTTGTAATTTTTAAATAACACATACCCTTATTCATTCCCTTTTTTGTAAATATGATAACAACATTTTCTAAAATGTGGACTACCACCACCTCATAGCGATGAAATTCATTAACATTAAACATGGAATGTATAAAGAGTGATTTTTATTAATTATATGTGACCTATATGAAATATATTTGACATTCCTGGCATTATTAAATTTATATAAATAGAATACTTCATTTTATATATTATTGTTTTCGCACACTAAATGGTGACAACATTGGTCATGGGCATGTGGACTACCACCTCCTCGACACGATGAGATTTCATTTAAATCACAAGAATTATATATATAAATATAGGATTAAAAAAACAAGGTATTTATTCTATCATAATAATTCTCAAAGGATGAAGGGTTACATACATTATTTTCATAATGACCATAAAAAAGTTGTAATATTTCTCATGTGTGTGTACGACCTACCATCTACATAAATGTATCTTTGGTTACATATTAATAACCATATTTTATAATTATTATTTTAAAATTGATGTATAAATATGTTAATTCTATCTTGATTATTATTCTGGATATTTTTATGGTAATAAACCCCTTTTCTATAGTTGACATACCAAAGCCTTTTTGACAACTAAACTGAATATGGTCAAAACCCCTGATGTAAACCTAATTGTTTAAGTAGTTGTTTTACATCATAATAAAAATGAATAAAAATTAATTAAAAACATTAAAAATTTTACGATCCTTGTAGATAATTAAATTTTTTTATCTTTCATGAATATAATGACAAACGTGATATGACAGACTCAAGGAAAGGGATTCTTGTCTCGCTTTTTCTTTTGTGAGGAATAAACCATTTTCACCACTAATATCATTTGTGTTGTTTATTTAATGTCAATATTTTATTTTATATCATAAATAATTTGTTTACTATATTTATATTTTAATTTGAATTGCATTCTTTTATAGGGATTATAATTCTATATCTACCAAGTAGTAACATATTTCATCTCAATTTATATTCCCTTGAGGATTATTTTTATGCAATCATTCCATTTTATATGGTGTATATAATTCCCATTGAAATGATAAATCATGAATATAACAATTCAAATGATTTTATAAGTTTCATTTAATTTTATACCTTCAAGGGGATTTTTAATCAACGTTTTTAATGTGGTATAAGGAACTATGAAATATTTATAAAATATTTTCCTCACGAATGTTCTTAATGATTTTCCTTATAATCTCACTACCTTTTGAGATTATTTAATTTTAATAGAAACCATAACGTTATTGTAACAATTTTTAAATTTAATATACCTTTAAAATATTTATTGTAATTCAAATAATGTTATTATTTCCTAAATTGTATATCATTAATACATACAATGTTCATTTTGTCAGTTATTTTATTTACGGGGAAATATTAATAAAACATTATTTTGCATTAAATACAGATATTTGATAATGAAAATTATTTATTTTTAATATTAAATAGGAGGAAATTTTTAAACTAAAAATGAAGGATGCATCATAGAATTTATATATCCCCTTGATGCATCTACATGTTCACATTGGATTAATAAGTTAGTAAAATTAAACATGTTTATATTAATAGATTTAAACCACTTTATGAAATGCCTTGATATTATTGGTTTTCAAGTTCTTCATACATGACATCCAAGAATTAAATTATTCCTTATATTTTATTCAATTTTTACTTACCAATGTTTTTTTTTTGAAATATATTTGGAAGCATTCTAATCTAATTTTTTTTGATTATGTAGAATGTTTTTCAGTTTCATACCATGATATATTGATTTTGACTTATCATGTTATTTTAATGGATTGTGTTTTAAGATATTTTCATTTCCTTGCTTATTTATTATCATTGATTAATTATTTCATATTCTCTACAAACCCCCACTATGCATTTTATCCCACTATTATTATATTCCCAATATGTGGGTTATGAAGAAGATTCCATTAAATTTGTTTTTGAGAATCATTTTATTTCATTTTATTATGTAGAATGTTTTAATTTTATTTTCCCATTATATTAGGGGTACCATCTATGTAATCTTGTTTTCCAAAGCATATAACTATTTTTTCCCTTTGTATTTGAAGTTTGTATATATTATCATTATCATGCCCCAACCCAATTTACCCAGATTAGGTGCAGTATTACATAATAGTGGCATGTTCATAAGAGACCGACTCTCGAAAGACTGATTATTTCAGTATCCTTGGAAGTAATATATACATACATAAGTTTTAAATTACTTTATAAAATAAAAAATTAATATTTTTTCTCTTTTGGACATAATCATATCCCATAGCCTATCCTTGCTGGTCAATCATAATATACTTCTTCACATCCTTGGGAAAATAAAATATAATATAGGGGTGAGCTCAGATGCTCAGAAAGGATAACAATATTGCATTAACTTTCATAAATAAGAATAAACATTGAAGGCAACATGTATGACTAAAACTAATGTATTTTAACATTAAACTTATAAATAATATGTCAAATATAACTCAAATAATGACATTTACCAATTTAGATGGATATTCTACTAGTCTAATAATCACATGTAATATTAATAACTAATTTCATAATGATGGAATGCCTAATTCCAGACATCATAACCACATAGTCAAGGCCATGTGCCAAAACTACAAATATGATTTTGTCCAGGACATGTGCTAAGAAACTAGTTTGTCTCATGAGACATACTGATGCATCGAGAAACAATAGCGGGCTCCACCCGTCACTTACTATGTCCAATGCATTCTTCATATGAAAGGAATGAAATATAACATAATCATTCACAATAGAACTAGCATACAAAATATTTATAATTTAACCACAAACCATTAATGATATAAAAATAGCACATCCATAGTAAAAAATACCCCATTCAATACAATGTGGATGATTGTATCATAATTAATCTGGTTCAAACAATTGTAAAATCCATTATAGGATGTTGACCTAGAAGAAATCATAAATATTTAAGAGAAGTATCTATTTTATTTTAAAATAATTTAATATTAATGTAATTATAAAATAAAAGATTTATTTTGGAATTATTCTTATCATCATGTAAGGGAATAACAGAAGGTCTTATTTTAGTGGAAAATAGCTTCACCTTCCATAGAAGTTAAGAATGTTATTCTTCCCTTAATTTGTCGAAAATGTCATGAAGCCACATGATTGGAAAATGACAGAAATATTCCTTTCAAACCCTTTTATAAAAAGTATAAAATTGGTATAAGTGAATTTAACCCATTATATAAGAAATTGTAAAATATTTTTAAATACAATTATATGAATCATACATGTGGATAATAAAGATGTCTCAGTAGATACTTACATATAAACAACCTCAGATAATGAAGATATTGTAAAATTAACCCTTATCATGTACATTTCTTTATTATAGGGTATGTTAACATCGTGTATAATAGATAAATCATTTTTATTAAATTATACAAAATCATATACATAAATATTATATGATATATTATCTTCTAATATTTCTTTGTTAATGAAATTTTAGTAGTATCATTATTCCGGGTGTTAGCTGATTCGTTTTCCATCATCTGTTTTGTTACATAAACAATGTTTGTTACTTATAAGATATATTTGATTCAAATAAAAAATGATATTAAGTTATAATATGTTATTTTTAACCAAAAAATTAATATTTTTCATGAATGGTAATGATGTGGAAATGAATCTTATCGCGTTCATGGAGACAGTAATCTGTACGTATGGACGAGCTACAATATCATTCTATTGATGGAAAAATTTTATGTATTTCGATGGTATATTATATATACAGAATCATTATCTTGAAATATTTATTATTAAAATAAATTATACTCATTATTATACCCATCCAAATAATGAAGTGTTCAATGACAAACTACACCACGGCGTAGAGATGGTAACTCGTACGTACACACGCATAATGACTTTTTCATTCATAAGATGGATTTAACAATGAATATGGTTGTACCATATTCATGATAACATATAAATATGTATAAAGTACTGATGTAATTATTTTTTTTGGAAAAAATAATGAATGAGGATGTGGAGGAAGAAAAGAACTTTGAAAGGGTTGATAAAATTATTACCTCTTCTAGGGGAGCTTCTTTTGATTTGATCAAAAGGGATGTTTGTGTTGGATTTATGGTCAATATAAGGACCCAATAATTAATTGATGGTATTTGGGAATGCATTTGAGTTTGTTTTGGCTAAGTCAATTGGCTTTGGACGTGTGAATTTTAGAGAATGGGAAGTACACTTTTATAAGAGTGGTGTGGGTCACATTAGGAAAAGATTGAGATAATAATTTATTATAAAATCATATTCACTTTTTTATGTTACTAAATGGATTTATTTTGAGGATAAGGTGGGATGGATGAATAACCTCTCAACCAATAGGTTTTATACAGGTTTAGGTCTCCATATTAACCATATCTTTTAGATTTAACTCATAGTTTTACAGTTTTAAATTTATTATGTATTCTTGTATTGTTATAATAAATAGTAATAAGCATGAAATAAAAAGTCAATATAACCCCAAGTGGTTCATTATTGACATATGTAACCTTATATATGTCTTTTTTTAGTATCCTTATATTTTATGGAATATAATATCAATTTATAATAGTGTATTTTTTTTAAAACTAATTTATGTCAATTTTTACACTATTTAGTATTTGGTCATTGTGAAATTCATCAAACATGATTACATAAATAAAAATTAAATCAATACTAACATGTAATATTAACCTAGAAAATTAGTGTAATGCATCAAAAGTCTCAATATATAATTATTTGGATTCTTATAATAGCAATTAGTTTAATCTTTCATTAATATGGTAATTATTTCATCATCATGGTGTCATAAAATAATTTAAGTATATAATTTATAAAATTTAAAAATAAAATAACATTACGTAGGAAATATTTTTATATTTCTAATTAATATTTATTTTAGAATTTTTCTTATGTAAAACCCTATATTAAAAATGGTTTTTGTTTGGAAAAGTTGAATTTAACAGTTTTTACTCTTCTTCAAAAAAATAATCATAATTGTCCAAATATAATCCAAGGGGATCAAAGATGATCATATTTTATTCATAAGGTTGATTCTTATCTATGAAAACTTATCCAATAGAATTACGACATGTGTTTAGGAAATTATATTATCATTTTGACCTATAATTGCCCTATTTAATTTTAACAGCTTTAATGAAAATTCAAATGTAATTATTCACCAAAAATTATTTTAATCCATTTCAACCAAATTTTACTTATATATGTCAACCATTCCAATTGAATTTTTGAAATAAAATTCACAGAAGCTGTAAAATTATGTTTTATGCAAATTTCTAAATGTGCATAAAATGTTGGTAAAAGACGTTAAAAAGTTCAATAAAATGTTATAAATATAATTTTATTATAAAATGAAACCAGTTAATTAAATTGAACTAATATATGAATTATATATCACTTTTTATTTAAAATAAATTTAAAAAAAATAAATAACTATTTTAATAAAAAGTCGGTTTTAAACAATATTTTTGTGTTTTTTACTATTCATCCAAAATGGAATGTTTTCATAAAAATAAAAAAATCACCCAAAGCTAATTTTGATATTTCATATTAAAGAATAATATCTATTTTACCAAATAAAAAAATTTATAATTTTCATTAATTAATCTAAATTTAATTCCAATTTTCAATACAAGAAATAGTGTATTCAGGAAGTAAAAAATATCAAAAGATTTATATGTTTTTATGTCTAATATAAATCTAAATTTACTTTTAATGACCTAAATTATATTAAATGATAAAAATATAATCTAATGATATATTATAACCACTCAAATTTATAATTTATCACTAAAAATTATTTTTATTAAAAAAGTTGATTTTAATTAAATTTTAGTATTTTTCATTATTCATCAAAAGATGAATGTTTTGGGAAAAGATCCAAAAATTTAACCAAATAAATTTTTATGTCCTGTTTCAAAAAAAGAATTTAATTTTTAAAATTTTAAAATATTAAATTGTTAAAAATTGTATTTATAAAGGGATTTCCATTAAAAAGTGGAAAAATTGATGCTTTTGAAAGGCACTTCTTTGATTTGAAAAAATAAATTGGTCCATATATTATTTCTATGAAACAAAAAAATTTAATCATAAAATTATATAGGATATATATATTTCAAAAAAAATTTAATACTATTCATAACCTCTTTTTAAATGGATTGTTTTTTAGGTTGTGATTCCCTTAAACTCGATGTTACTTGTATCACATTCTATTGAATTACACTAAAGAGATAATGTATGATAAAATAATGAGATCATACTGTAGATACCAAAATCATGACATACATGGAAATTATATTACTTTTTTAGAATACTAAATACATTAAAAAAACAGACACCCAAGGACAATAATAATTTAGTGTCTTTGAAAACTCGAACCTTAATCTTCTAATCATGGTGAAAGATCTTCATCATCTCCCATAAAGATCTTCCAATTTTGATTTATTACCTAAAACCTTTCATTGTATCCTATGGAAAAGAAAACATAAAATGGGTGAGATCAAATTTTCAGTAAGGGTTATCATTGAGAACATAATACAATCAATAAACATTTTAACATAAAAACATGAACATAATATTTAAACATCAAAATCTTAAGGAATGACATAATACATGGCAGTACGTAAGGCATAGATCATAATGGAGAATCAATCGTAATATAATAGCATGGGAATAAAACATGTAATTGTATAAAACCATTAAGAACATGTTATGATCTCTATAGTAGCTAATGGACTACTGCCAAGACCATCATAATGGACAATGTCCATTACTGAACTGGGTTTACTTGTCATTAAATCCCTGTATTACTGAACCATATTTACGTGACGTTCCAGCCATGTCTATCTCATGAGATATAAATCTATACCCAATACATTAGAGGGAGATATAGGTACCACCCATTTTATATCGAAATATTTATTACGTGTGCCACAAAACAATCATAAATCATTCATCATAACCCAAAGAATAAAATGGGTTTCATAAACAACATCTCATCATAACATAATCCAAATAAAGAAATGGAAATGATATCATCACAAGAAAAAGAAAACCATTTAAATAATGGATACATTATACATGAAACATATACATAGTAAATAATGTCATCATAGATGGAAAATAGTTTTAAAAAATACATGAAATGAATTCTTGAGAAAAACATCCTTTCTTTTTCAAAATCAGTTTCCTTTCACAAAATGCCATGCAATTTTAAAAGAAAATTATTTTATTAAAAATAATCACGAAATCTTGTAGAAGAAGCATCATGAAAATTAGGCATCATGAATCTGTAAAAATACATTCATTCCATATATGATAATAATAACATTATCCTTATATATTTGATAGAAAAGTTAAAAGTTACCTTGTATGGTAACCAAAATAATGATTCCTTCCATATCATGTGGTAAAAATTCATAAATGAGTTTAAATGTCTTTAAACATACATTGAAGAATAGAAAACATTTTATGAAATTTTTTTGAGAAAACATGGACATAGGTGAGAAAGATAACCTCAGTAAATACTTACAAATAAAAAATCTCAGATAAGAATGGTATTGGAATAAATATCCCTCACCTTAGATCCCATATGCTTTGTACATATCCAAAACTCCTCTTCTTCGACATGCCTCATCTTAACAAAATCATAGGGTGATAAAAATGGTCTTTAAAAATACCAGGTCCTCTAGTAGGTTTATATGGAAGTGGAGAAGAGAAATGGACAGGGTTTGGTCGACCATGAAGGCTCAAAATGTTGTGAAGAGGAGAGGAGGAGGTTCTTTTTTATAAGGAAGGAGATGGGCACTTTTGGAAACATCTAAAATTTTAATTTATTATAAACATAAACCCCACATAAAAACAACCAAAAATGACTCAAATCCAAATATTAGATGAGATAGGGTTGTAATCTCATCAACCAATAATATTTCGACATGTTGGGATTTTATTTTAAACCTTATCTACATGATTTATTCTTATTTAATCTGTTAAATTTTATTTTGGGTAATAATATTCTAAATTTAAAATTGTTATAAATAATTACTTATGTGTTGTTAATTGTCCATAATTGGATACATTATGACATCTTCAACCATATAAATTTAAATTTATAATTTTAAATATTTTTGTCATTTTTAATCAATTTAATAATATGTCAATTTTATTAAAAAACAATAGTATAAATTTAGACACTATACATTTATTTGAATTTAAATAAAATACACAAAGAAAGTATATTCGAACCAAAATATTTAATAGGTTCCTAAAATGTCATATTCATCTATAAAATTTGTGTAGAATATTAATTAGTTCATATTATATATAGTTAAATATTTTTAAAACAATTTATTTGATATTTCTATTAATAAAATAATTACTGCAACATTTTTGTATTATTATTCAATAAAATAATTTGTTCTGTAAAAATTAAAAATAAATTATTATGATGGATATTTATCTAATATATTTCCTAAAAAAACTTTTAATAGAATTTATCTTCTAAAAAACCCAACTTTTAAAATGTTATGTTTATTAAATTATGAAGGGGGCAACTTTGACAACATTTAAAATAAAATAATATATGTGAAATAATCACTTTTATAAGTCTCCAAATGGTCAATAATTTGATCTTTGAATTCTTATGATTTATATATACACGACCAATAAGTTCTGGTTAGGTATTTCGGAATTTTATTGGTATTATTACTTTAATAAAAACTATATTATTGATTTTTCACGAAATAAATAATTTCATTATATTTAATGTATAAGCTATTAAGGTAATTATATATTTCTTAAATATTATAAATAAATTACCATGATAAATAAAAACATTTTAGATTTCAAATGAGAATTTATAACTGAATATATATTCTATATAACATTATATTAAAAATAATTTAATTATTAATGTTTGAGTGAGACATATTTCACTTTCAATTAAAAAAATAAATTAAAGGTCCTAATCATATACAAGGGGGTTCTATAAGATTCCATTTAAACCCAAGTATATTTTAGGACTAAATATAATCATCCAATTATATTAAGACATGTGTTAAAATAATTTTATAATATTATTTTTACCATTAATTACCTAATTTACCTTTAACTGGGGTACATAAAATTTACTGTTGTTACTATTCATAATGTCTAAGAAATAAAAGTAGGAGAATAACATAATTTGGAAATACTGATTCTAAATACGAAATCCATTTTTCCAAATTCAAGACACAGAAGTTGTAGTATTTAATTTAAAATTAATCCCGCTATTGAGAAAATGAGTTTTATATGTTAAAACATTGCAAACGATTGAAATGTTTTTACCTATGAATTCAATGTAAAATTAATTATAATGACTTGCATTATATTAAATTGTAAAAATAGATTATATTTATTATTTAGAACCACATAATATTATAATTTAACAATATAAATTATCGTGATGAAAAAAGTTGTTTTTAATTAAAAATTAGCGTATTTTTACTATTCATCAAAATATGGACATTATCCGAAAAATATAAACACTTTATCCAACATAGATTTTTATATCCTGATTCATAATAATATGTTTATTTTGTAAAATTGAACATATAAACTTGTAAAAAATTAGATTTAAAATGGGTGTGCCATCAAAAGGTTGCAAAACTGCATTTTTTTAGAAATACATATTTTACCCAAAAAAATTATTTTGTTCTCATACCATGATATTGAAAATGTGTAAGATGAATGATAATGTTATAAAACTAAAATTTTAGTTAATACTATTCCTAACATCTAGTTTATAATATTATTATAATTATATCTCGGTTTTTGAAACTTGGTATTGCGTACAACACACGCTAATAAAGAAGGTTTCTCTTGCATGTGATGTAAGCCAGGTCAGGGTTGGGTGTAGTGGAAGATTACTATGGTGTTTCATATAACATAATCAAAACTTATTTCATTTATACATTTAAAAAAATCTATACTCAATGTTGTGTAGAATAATTTCTACCAAAAGAACTTTAAATTGTGTGTAACAGGTGCCAAGAATATTGTTGTGTATACTGCGAACTAATATGGTGTTGCATACAGTACAATATAATATTGGTGTAGCGTACAACAAAAGATATCAATTAAATAAAAAAATATCTCATAAAATCTTGGGGTGTTACAGTTACTTTATCCCCTCCTTCAAAAAATTGCATCCTCGCTATTAGAAATGTTTCTTCAAAAATAAAATGGTTAAGATATGAAATGACATTTTTGATAACTCACGTCAAAAATAGGGTTACTAAAATTTAGTCTTAATAAGAGTGAATAGAAAATGAAACAGTCGCCTCCAAATTAGGGGTTAGAATAGAAAAACATTGCTGAAAATTATAGATAACTAATTTTAGGAAAAACATAAACATTTATATGTAGTGATTGTTGTCATAAATTACAAACATGTTAACAATAAATAGAAAACTGGGGGTCTTAATGCCATAAAAATATCACCAGTTTAACAAATCCTATGTTATTAATAAAACACAATTTTGGGTTTGAGATCATTTCTCAAATGTTTAAGAATTTATATCATCATAGAATAAAAAATGAATAATTGAAAATTAGTGTTCCATCCATGAACTAATTTCTACAACAAACTCATCTATCTCTCTAATACATAATAGAATTCAAAAATAATATATTTATCCAAATTGTATAGGGTTTCAAAAAATAATTAATTTATAATTCATCTAGCCTAGCATTTTAGAAAACTACATTATGAAAACCATGATTTCACAAAGGTCAGTGGTAGGTGATGCACCCTTATCACCCATCAATTGCATGGTTAAGTCTCACAGTCCTGTCAGATAAGACAGTTTTTCACACAAACATCAGGTTTTCCATTTTATAAAAAAAATCCAAAAATAGTAATAAGATCTGTTTTATCCTTAAACCATAGTATACAATGTCCAAATTAATTCATTCCAATCTTTATAATTATCTGAAATAGAATTTCTCAAACTCATAGTCCAAAACATTCTAAGGAAGGTCAAGATGAAATAATGAAGATCTCCTTTTCCCCCATAATATCATGTGTGTACCTTCATCATGTATTCTATTAAAACATGGTAACACCCTAAATTACTATAAAACCTTATTGTTTACCTTAATTATCCCTTATTCTTTATCGAATACTAGATATATTACTTATATTCAAAAAAATTAATACTCCAAAAAAGATGGAATAAGAAAACCATTAATCAGTTCCAACATAGTGAAGAATATCCAATATAATTTATCCAAATCAACCATCTCGTATTCTAAAATCACTACCTCGGTATCAGTACGAGATTAGGGATTATCTTTCCTTCAACCGTGTATTTTTTTCAAAAAAAAATTAACTTTCTATTGAGTGACTTTTCTTAGTATCATATAATCTCAAATCGTCAATAAAATAGTACTGTAGTTCAATCCTTATTTATTTCCATAATTCATATAACTAGTACATAAATGATACAACAGTAAAATGACATAATTCATTATTAACGAAATATGAAAACTAATCATTCCTCTTCATCTGTAGTAGTATCATAACTTGATTATTATCCAATAGCATTATGTGGGGTATACTTTAATGACTGGTACATCGATTCCCATACTAACCCATCTCTTTACAGATAAAGCATTATACATTTGAAAACATTTTTCTTACCTATACAATCATGAACATGGTGTCCTTTTTCTCAACACTTATAAAAAACTCCCATTACCTTTATTCATTAACAATTGTTATTCTTTAAATAGTTATCACTTGTAGGAAAATCCTTCATTCCCTTCTTCCCTTAATCCATGTATTTCCATGCCATCTTATTATTCTCTTGTTTCTCTTAAAATCCACAAGACTCAGTGAATTCATTACTTATCTTATTAACGCATGATACTATTTCATTATCTGATGATACTACATGGAAAAATATTTCCCTTATTAATGCATTCTTATTACCATGAAAGATATGATCCATATAACTTTTTGGATCATGTGTATTTTTGGAGTTCTCATTCCTTCTATTACGCGTCATTTCTAAAAGATACCATACACGGTGTTAGATAATATCAATCTGTATAATCCCAAATAGCTAGAAAACATCAAAAGAATAATCAAATATTTTTAAACATCTCAAACCATAATATTTAATATGATTTCTGTGATATAATATTTTCCCATAAATTCTTCGTAATAGTTTGTAAATAAAATATGAATTATCTTAAACATATCCCTTTGGAGTGTCGTAACCAAGAGTGCAATAAGGCAAATTTTCGGGTACTAGGATACAACATGTCAAGACTGAAACTCCTTTTTGGAGTTTTTACTCGTAGGTACATCTGTTCTAGAGCCGCCACGATGGGATCATATCTAGATAGGGATATACATTAATAGAAAACTGACATAATATTAACACTACCATAATTTTTGGATGTTCTTAAAAAATTATCCTCAAAATCAATCTTAGGGTAATGTTATCTAATAAGAGTTTTCTTAATTCTATTTTTCATGGTTTGTACTAAAAATTATATGATACAAACTGTAACATTCCAACACAAGTTACCCAGATTTTGTGCATTATTAAATAACATTGGAATGATGAAAAGAGATCATATCTCGAAAGACCAATTAGTATAGTAGCCCCGGAAGTACTATATATATACATAAGAGTTTCATCAAATTATGTAATAACAAATCATTATGTCTCATTTGTACACAATCATATCCAATAACAAATCCCTGCATGTCAATCATAATATACTTTTTCACATCCTAGGAAAAAAACATAAGAAATGGCTGAGCTCAGATGCTCATTAAGGATAACTATTCAGCAGAAACATTCATAAATTAGAATACACATTGAAGGAAATGTATCAGACTAAAACAAAAGAAATGTAACAATAATATTATAAATAATATGGAAAAGAGAAATAAAATAATGTCATTTACATATTAACATTGATATTCTACTAGTCAAATAAACACATTTCATATTAATAGCTAATTTCATAATGACGAAATGCATAATGTCGGACATCATAACCACATACTCAAGGCCTCATTAAAAAACTACAAATAATATTTTTTCAAGGCCTTGTGGAAATATACTAGTTTGTCTAATGAGGCCTACCGAGGCATCGAGGAGTTATATCAGGCTCCACCCATCACTTACTAATTCTAATGGATTCCACATATGAAAAGGATGAAACAGAACATAAACATTCATGTAAACACTAGTATACAAAATGTTAACACTTTAACCATAAAACATGAATGGTTTAGAAATAGCACATCCACAGTCAAACATAACTCATCCAATACAATTAAGATGATCTAATAATAATAAATAAACATTAAATAATTGGAAAATCCATCAACAGATGTTAACATAGATGAAATCAAAAAAATTTCAGAGAAGTATCTATTTTTATTTTGAAATCATTTAAAAGTCACATAATTATAATAGAAATCATTATTTTGGAAATATTATGATAATATTGTAATTGAACCATTGAAGGTGTAATAATGTAATAAATTTCCGCACCTTCCGTATAAGTTAAAATAAAATTATTTCCTTAATTTGTCGAAAAGGTCATAAATTAAATTGTTTTAAAAACAACAAAAAGATAACTTCTAAAACATTTTTTAAAAAATCAAACAAGTGTATAAATGACTTTAACACATAATATAATAAATTGTAAAAATATTTTGAAAAACATTATTAAAAAACAATGATGTGGATGATGAAGAATTCATAGTAGATACTTACTTATAAACAACCTCAGATAATGAAGATATTGTAAAATTAACACTTACATAGTATTTTTCCTTAGTAGAGAGTACGTTATCCTCATGTATAATATTTAAATTTGTATATTAAATTGTAAAATAATAACATACATAAATATGATATCATATATGATTTTATAATATTTATTTATTAATAATATTTATGTAGTATCATTGTTTCAGGTGTTAACTGAGTTGGTTTACATTATATTTTTTATTAAATAAGTCATGTTTGTTATGGAAATTATGTATTTTATTAATATAAAAAATGATATTATATTTTTAAAAACTATTTTTAATCATAAAATAAAATTATTCTTGAATGGTTACAATGTAAATATGAATCATTTCCCATTCGTTGAGAAGATAATCCGTACATATGCATGAGTGACAATATCATTATATTGAATGTAAAATCATATGTAATTGAAAGATATATCATATATAAAGAATCATTAACATGTTATATTTATTATTAACATCAATTATTCTCATTATTATACCCATCCAAAATATGAACTGTTGAATAACAAACCACACATCGGCGTGGAGATAGTAAGTCGAACATATGCATGTATGGTGACTTTTTCATTCATAGGATGTATTGATTAATAAATATTGCAGTAAAATATTTATAATAACATAACTGTATTTATAAGGTATTAGAGTAATTATTTTGGTGTGGAAAAAACAAGAAAGATGAAGTGGAAGAAGAAAAGAACATTGAAATATGTGATTAAATTATTACCTCTTCTTTAGGTGATTCCTTTTGATTTGATAATAAGGGATATTTATGTTGTCATTATGATCCATGTAAGAAATCTAGGTTTAGGTGAGGGTGGTTGGGAAGATATTTGATAAGGTTTTGTCAGATCCAATGTGCTTTGGAGGTGTAATTTTGAGAGAAGGGTAAGTACCCTTTTATAAGAGAGGTGAGAATCACTTTTGGAAAAGTTTGAAATATTAATTTATTATAAAATAATATTACATTTATAATGGCTAGAACTGGATTTATTTCGAGTCTTGACATGTTCTAGGTCTAAAACCACTCATGAAATAGGTTTTATACATGTTTAGGTTACCGTATTAACCTTATCGTTTAGATTTAACTCTTATTTAAATAATTTATCTTTTACCAGGTATTCTTGTATTATTAAAATAAATGTTTAATACAC
Organism: Viscum album; assembly: GCA_963277665.1. NCBI lineage: Eukaryota > Viridiplantae > Streptophyta > Magnoliopsida > Santalales > Viscaceae > Viscum > Viscum album. Next base: position 1,890,996,317 of record OY728152.1, read on the forward strand.
ATACTATAAAAATCCAATAGAACCCCAATTGGTTTATTATTGAAATATATAACCTTATCTATTTATTTTTGTTAAACCATAGATTTTTTGGAATATTATATCAATTAACAATATAATATTTGTTTTAAAAACTAATTTATGTCAGTTTTGACAGTATTTAGTATTTGGATTTTGTGAAAGTCAACGAAACATGATTATTTATAAAAAAAATAAAATCAATCCTAAAACGTCATATTAACATATAAAATTATTGTAATGCATCAAAAGTCTCAATTTATATTTATTTGGATATTTATAATATAAATTATTTTATTCATTCATTAATAAGGTAATTATTGTGTCATCATTATGTCATAAATAAATTTAATTAAATAATGACTAAAAATTATAACTAAAATAAAATAATATGGGAAATAGATTTATATTTCTAATGAATATTTATTGTCAAATTTATCTTTTGTATAACCCTAGATTATAAATGATATAGTTTTGAAATTTGTAATATAAAATTTTTTAAACTTATTTATATAAAATAATAATAAATGTCAGAATATAATACAAGTGGATCAAATAGGATAATATTTTTTCCCATATGGTTGATTTTGGTCTAAATACCTTATCCAGTACAATTAGGACACATGTCAGCATAATTATAATAATATTTTTACCTTAAATTTCCAAATTTTCATTTAATCATGGTAAATAAAATTCAAAAGTTTCTACTCACCAAAAATTATTTTAATCCTGTTGAACCACATTTTACATACTATTGTCAACCGTGTATCTCAGATTTTTGAATTTCAATTAAGAGAAGTGGTAAAATTGTGTTTTAAACAAATTTATTAATGTGCCTAGTAGATGGGAAAAAACATTAAAAAGTTCAATAAAAATATTTTACATCTAATTTTATTATAAAATGAAACCAATTAATTAAATGGAACTATTATAGGCATTATTTATCTATTTTGCGTTCAATAAAATTTTAAAATATTAATTATTTAAATATAAAATTCGGATTTAGACAATATTGTAGTGGTTTTCACTATTAATCAAACCCTTAAAGTTTTCCTAAAAAAATTCACCCAAAGCTTATTTTGATATTCCAAATTCAAAAATGATATAATTTTACCAAATTCAAAAAATAAAAGGTTCATTAATTAATATAAAATTAATTTCCATTTTCAAAACTAGAAAGCTTGTTTTTGAGAAGTAAAACTATCAAATGATTTATATGTGCTTATGTCAAATATAAATATAAATCTACTTCCATTAACCTACTTTATATGAAATGATAAAAATATAATCTAATGATACTTTTAATCCAATAAAATTTATAATTTAGCTCCATAAATTATTTCGACTAAAATAGTTGTTTTTAATTAAAAATTATTAGTTTTCATTATTCATCAAAATATGAAAGTTATCAGAAAAGTACAAAAATTTTACCAAACTAAAATTTTCTGATTACTTTCTAATGAAGCATTATATTTTGTCATCTTGAATATATAAATGTGTTAAATATTGTATTTAAAATGGGTATCCTAGAAAAAGGCAGTAAAATTGACTTTCTTGAAAGTCACATCATTTATCTAAAATATTGAATTTTTCTATATATTATGTTTAATAAACAAAAAACATGGATGTTAAAATTATATAGGATATATATATAATTCAGAATTTGATTAATAATATTAATAAAATCTTATTAAATGGCTAGTCCGATAGGTCGTGATGAGCTTAAACTCGGTGTTGCGTGTAGCGGAAGCTATTGAATTACATTATAGAGACAACATACAATAAAATCATGAGGTGTTACAAAAATAAAATAAAATAATGAACCAAATAATGTCTTCTAGTTTCTAGGAATTATATTTCATTTCATGGGAGGTGTAACAGCAACCTTGAAAACTATATTTAGAAAACATACATTGAGGAACATAACCTTAAGACATAAATTGAGTGTAATAATGGAAGAACAGCCTAGAATTTTGGTAATTTATAGATTATATGATATTTCATAGTAATAAATAACTATTTGGATACTACAAGTTGGTGTCATTCTACCATAGTTGTACCTAGGTGTGGAACTCCATCAAGGTGAATCATGCCTAACTCAACATAACCTGGAACATGGAAATCGATTGTACTACAGACCATGGTTGGAACACCTACGGGAAAAAGTTAGGATACTTTTCTATATAATTTCAAACAATTATGAAGGATTTAAATGTAATGGCATCTTGAATGAAACCATGTTTATTATTATGAGATTATTTGTGGAATACATTTTTCATTTTCAAATAGTGTCTCTCTAGTTTATGGAATGTAGATTTTTTTAAATTATGTCGAAATCAAATCCATTATATTTCATTATTTATAAATGGTTCCTAATATAAAAATTGTATTAGTAGTTGTGTATAATTTTTACATTTCCATACTGTGGAAATCAATACAAATAATATTGTAACTAAGCATGTAATAGAAATATAAGGGCATCATAATTAGTTTAGGGTAGGTAATCTTTCCCAAATTGATCACCCTATTCCAGATTAGGATTTTACAATGTTGGATCTCATAATGCGATTGATTACCCTATCATTTTATTGTACTTATGACCCAATTGGGGTGAGAAATTTATTTTGTATTTGGAGAAGATATTTATGGAATTAGGATGGGGTGAAAAATAAAAGATTAAACATAAATTATATTATATGAATGGGGATGAAAATTTTGGTAGTCATTCATCAATAATTATATAGAGGAATATTAAATAGAATGAATGTAATAGAGAACATTTATGGATTCATTCTTGGATAAATAATTCCATTATGATAAAAAACATGTAGAAGAGAATCATACATAGTTTAAAGAAAAATGAAGTAGAATATGGTGTGAGGTTTGAATCTTCATTTAAAAGGATATTAAGGTAATATATGGATTTCATATGAAACAAAGAGTACATTTTTGACCACTAATTTGATAGACTCAAGGAAAATATCTAAAGGGAAAAGGACTCTAAATTTTTTTCATCATTACGTGAAATTGTTTTCTTTTCCATCAATATTGAGAATGAATTTTATATAATCAATAAAATAAATAGAATGAAACACATGAATAGGCCATTTTACCACCATGAAAATTTAAGTGACTAAATAAAGAATAAGAAAAGGAAATATTTTACAACAAGTGATAACTATGGAAGGAATCGCCTTGGGAAATGACTGAAAGGATTGGGGGTTTATTATAACTGTGGAGAAAAGGGTCACTAGGAACATGAATGAAAATGAAAGAAATAAAGATCATTTTTTTTAGTATTGGAATAGAATGTATACGGGACACTATAAAAATAAATAACCCAAGAATAAATATAATAATCCTTTTATGAATATCAGGGATCAAGGTCGAATGTATGTTATTGAAGCAGCTGAAGAGAAATAATTAATCTAGGTCTGTATTTTGATATATTAAAAAAGTTTTAAAAGTATTTTATGATGTTATCATCATAAGATTTATGAAATATTTAATGATTTTTCCATAATACTACTTTGTTAAGGATTTCAGTTCATATGTAGAATGATATCATGAATTGTAATTCCATAGAATACTAAAAAAAATTTAAAACACATGGTTGAGGGAAATATAACCATTAATATGATACCAAATTTAGGAAAATGATGTTTAGATAATGAAACTTATCGGTTGGAAAATGTAAACTAAACTAGTGATGAAAACCTTGGAAATGAGTAATGATTTATTTACAAAGTGGTTTATGTTGTTATTGATGAAGTTTACATTAGTTTGGTATTTATATAATATATATAATTATGTGTTTATAATTTAAGGAATAAGGAATAATGACATTTACAAAAATAATTTAGGTTAATTCATGTTACTATTATATTTTAGTAGAATACAGGAAGATTTTATTCAAATTTTTTTATTGTGATAATTTAGAGCTCTGTTATGTTGATTAATGTCTAATGATATGTTCATTTTGCAAAATTTAGTTACCTTCCTTAAAAAGTTTTGGATCATAATAGTTTGAAAAAAATTCAATTTATGAAAAATTTTATGTTTAACCTTGAATGTTTTTATAGAGATAAATCTATTACATCCCCATTAGAAGCATCTTGTGTTAGGAGATTAAGTAGAAAATAGTATAATGAAAAAAAAGTATGGGGTTTTTTATGAATAAAATAATGAATTTACATAGATTCTTATTGATTGAAACAATCCTTGAACTATTGAAAAATGGTATTGAAAAAAATTGTTCAATTATCATCAATTTTGATGATATAAATGACCTTTTCATAATAGTCTTCTATGGATTTATTATCATCAACATTCATCTAAACATGTTCTCTAGCACATTCCATTAGAACATGATTGTTATAATTTTCTTGGATATTCATGTTTCCATTTCCAACCTATGTTCTACTATTGAACCTATTTATGTGACCATTATAATATAAATTCTTTATTATTGAAAAGATGTTATATAATCACTATTCCAGATATTGGTTTTTCAATTATCAACCCATGGATAACTAAAATTATATTTAAATTACGAGGATGAAATTTATTTATGGTATAGAGAATGTTACCCCCCCCCCCAAAAGATTAAAATATTTTCTTTTTACAATCAATTGAATTAATGTTAATTTATATTTTTCTACAAATCAACAAAATTATGTTATGTTACACAAAACATAATGTTCATTTTGTTATATATATAACACCGAGCATATCTTCTGTTACAATGAAGACTGAATTTCCTTAGTGTCTTGTGTAACAAAGAAGACTAATTTTTACCAAAAAAAATATATTATAAAAATATTATTATTTAATATAATATGATATAAAATAAAAATTAAATAAAATATTTTTAATATTATTATTTAACCTATATAAATATATATTTTAATTCATTGGTTACCTTTTTGTTATAAATGAATATAGAAACTGGATGATTATGAAGGGAATGATTTTATAAGTGTAGTTTTATGTGAAAAAAGATATTTATCTTAATAAGATAAAATTATTTCCATTTTATAATTATAACAATTATAATTACATTTTAGATATTAAATCAAATATTTTTCATAATAGTCAAATTAATTTTATTGCCATATGATGAGAATATACCCAATATTTTACATAAAAACATATATTTTTATAAAATCATATTTACAAACTATTCATGGTGATCCAATTTTAAATATAAATTTTGTAAATTTTAAATTATAAATTTCAAAATTAATATCTTTTTTTAAATGGAAACATAAAAATTAGGTTAGGGTGAATTATTGTATTTTTATGTGAAGTTTCAATTTTTGATGAACATTGAAAATTGATGAATTTGAATTCAGAAGTTATTTTTATTATAATTAATTATAAAGAAAAATTATATATTATAATTTTTAAATGTATAATAATATCAAATTTTAATTATTTAACCCAATTAATTTCATTGTAATAATTTTTTCTTTTAAATTCAATATAAATACATGTCAAACCATGGGTCATTTTTACTTTAGAACAATGCATTATCGTCCCGTATATGGCATAAATATTAAATTATTTTTACCACTTCTATGATTTTAATTTGTAAAAATGGATCATGTATTTAAATTTATCAAAATTATAATGTATAATAATTTCAACATTGTTTTTTACTAGAAATATTTGAAAAATTAATTAAAATTAATTGAAATCATTTAGAAGAAAATTAGATTAAGAATTACCAAAAATTAAAATAAAGTCCAAATATGGCCTATTAATTTGTAAAAAAATACATTGGATGGAAATATATGTCCCTATTATAGATATTATAAAATTATTATTCTTATGTGATCCACATTAAATTGGAATAACATGGGGTAATTCAATTTTAATTATTTTACAAGAGTACCACTCCCCTCCACTAAAAAAAGTACTCACCCAACCCAATTCCTAAAATATTTCAGGAAACATTGTCTCAACTATGATATTCCCAAATATATATTAAAAAATCTCTCAAAGTCCATGAATCATATCCTTAGGAATCAATCTATCCCATGAATATTTTTGGTGCAAACCAAAAGGAGTTACTCGAATAAGAGGTAACATTATTCATCTAACTATTAATGTTTTATTTGTTTCTACAACCATTAAATTCATATTATTCCATTATTATATTTTAAAAAAACTATCCAATATATACTGATATGATGTTATTTTAAGGGTTAAACCTACACTTACAATCAATACAATGCACTGTTTAATGAACATACTATTTTCTGAATAGTAGACTACCGCCTCATAAAATGATTTTATTCATTTTCCATATACCCACTCTCATTGCTACGAATTATGAAGAAAATTATATTTATATATTTTTTATATATGATATTTTGAATTTATCTATTCTTATGTAACTTTATATAACACAGACCCTTATTCCTTTCTTTTTTTAAATATAATAAAATCTTTTATGGAAGTGTGGAATTCTACCCCCAGAAAGTGAGGTGATTAATTCACACAATTCATGGAACATATAAAGGATTGTTTTACTAAAAATAATGTAAAATAAGTGAAATATATATGATATTCAAGACATAATTACCCTTATATAAATACAGTTTATAATTTCATTTATTAAACATTTCACAAACTTTAATGTTGTGACGTTAGTTATGGGCGAGTGGACTACCGCCTCCTCGACAAAATATGATTCCTTTTACAAAACTAGAATTATACATTAAATAATATAGGATAAAATAACATGTAATTTATGATATAATTATATTAATAAAAGACTATATTTTTACTTAAATTCATTCTAAAACGATCACTGAAAAATGGGAATGTTACTCATGTGTACGTATGACCTACCATCTCCATGAATGACACTTTAGTTCATTTTTCAAAAACATCATTCACGATTGTTCTAAAAAGTAATATTTATGTACAAATTTGTTAATTATTTTGATATTATTTTATTATATATGTTTTCATAATGAAATAGTTCATCATTTTTGACCTACCAGTTTCATTTATTAACATATAAACTAAATATGGTCAAAGCACATGATGAAAATATAACTGATTAAGTGCATGTTTAAAAAATTGTAATAATTTAAATACAATTAATCATATACAAAAATAATTTTTTTTAGGAAATTAAATAATTAAAATAAGTTTATTAATAGTGATTACAAACACCCATGTTATATGTAAGACTGAAGTTATGTGACTCTTCTCTCACTTTTTCTTTTGTGAGGCATACACCATTATAACCACTTATTTTTATTGGGTGGTTTATATAGTAAACATATTGTGATTTAGATGATTAATATATTTAAATTTATAGTAATTTGAGTTTCATTTGATTTTATTTCCTTCTATGGGATTACAATTCAAAATGTACTATGTATTAATGAATTTCATCCCAATTATATTACATTGATGCTTACTCGTTTTTATACACCAATTTAATTTTATATGACGTATAGACTTTCATTTGTCATTTTATATGACAAATAAATGTACTATCATTATATTATAGGTTTCATTTAATGTTATACCTTTTTGGGTACTATTATTAAAATGATTCATAGTTGTATGGGGAACATTATAATGTTTAATGATTATTTTACAAGAAAATGTTCATAATGATTGTATTTGCAATCTCACATATTTTTTTGATTTATAACATTATCTGTAAATAATAACATTATTATAATCATTTTTTCCTATAAATTATGTTGAATATATATATTATTGAATTATATATTTTAATTACATAATCAGTATATATGATTTTTACAAACAATGTTCACATTGAATGTTATTTCATTAATAGGGGAAATATTGATGAAACGATATTCATTATAAATACACGTTTTATGAGGACCAATAATTATTTATATTATTATATATGAGGAATTATTTTGACAAGAATTAATGGGTGGGCCTTGAATATATATAGACCCCCGATCCAACAATAAGTTCTCATCTGATAAATAAGTCGTCCAAATTAAATGGGTTTCTTTACATAGTTGTAAACCTTATTGTGAAATATATTGATGATTAACATTTTAATGTTCCTCAAAGATAAACTCAATAAGTAATAATTTCCTTTTTTCAAATTAGAAGTTACATATTGATGAAATTTCATGTCGACATATATATAGATGCATCCTAATATCCGTTTATTGGTAAAATGGCTTGTGATTTATTTTCTTACCTTTCCATTTTAATTATGACTTATCATGTTATTTTAATGGAATTTTTTATCAATTATCTACCATTCCATGTTGATTAATTCCTATTCATTAATTATTTATTCCACATTATATACAATTCCTAAGAGTTTAATCTCACCCTTATTATCATTAATTTTCCTTTGTTATAAAGATGATTCCTTTGAAAGAGTTTTAATTATATTATTTATTTTACTTTATTATGTATCATGTTTTTATTTTATTTTCCCAATTTTTTATGGGTACAATATGTGTAATATGGTTATCCAAAATTACTAAACACTTCGGTTCCTTTGTATTTGAATATTTTATCTTTGAAAATGTAATAATATAATGCACTGGATCCAGGCTTCTAGGGTTAGGGAATTACATGATGAAAAGGAAGTTTTCGAAAGAGAAAATTTTATTATGTATTGAATGTTTTAATACTAATAGAAGATAATAATTTTATTAAAATTACCTAAATTTGTTTAATTATGGAATAATTAATCTATGGTCACATTCAAAATATTTTTAAAAAACACATAACTTCATATGTGGTTAAATAAAAATTTAAATATTAATAAAAATATATAATTTCATTATTCACTAACTATTTAATCTGTAACAAGAATTATCAAAATTTTAGTCAAAGTTAATTTTAATATTAATATTTCAAAAATGGTGTTTATTTTTTCAAATAAAATTTTAAAATTCAGAAAACATATCATTTTTATTTATTCACAATCTTCAATAAAACCATTTTGGAGATAATTGTGTTTTCAAAACTTATAAAGACATTACTAAATATTAAGTACTTTTTTATAAAAGCGAGTTCATTATATATCAATATTAAGCTAATTCTTTAAAATTTTATTGTTCATAATCATTATTCTGTGTTTAATGGTGATGTTATAATATAAATTCTAAAATAATTATATTAATAGTATTCTATGATTCCTCAAAATTGGTGTTCTGTGTAATTCTTGATATCTATGAAATTATATTCATTCAAAAATATTTATTTCATAATAAATCGTATTATTAAATATTTATATATATTTATCCTTTATATGTTGTTAATTAAATATTTATTTTTATATAGCCTATGGAACCATTTCTTTAGTGTTTAGATAGATAATGGTCCTAATAGACACAATTATCTCATTAGACACAAAACATGGATGGAAAGACTCATTGGTTATGGATTTTGATTTAGGATTAACATAACTAGAATATGTTATGTGGTTAAACCATGGGATTAGAACTTAGTATGCCATATTAATATTTTATATACAATTATATGATGTGTCGATGAAGAACATTCTTACATATGAATAATGTTCTATTGTTTTTAGGAATTCTAATCATGTATACCATCAGTGTATAGTCAAGGGTCATTGGTGTGAATTTCTATCAATGGTAGGTGAGAAACTTTTCCATAGATAATGAATGTGTATTTTATTTTAAATACTCATATGGTATGTTGTATTTCAAATGGTTACAACTTATAACCCTTTAATGCCCTGAAATTGAATAAGGTACTATTGTGGTTCGTGGAAACATGATTAGTCCACAATCACTCATTATTGGACTGGTTGTGTTATTTTATATGCATTTACCATTCCATCATGAGATAAATATCTATATTCATGTAAAATTTTGATACTGAGACATCGGTGGGGTCGTACATGGTTTATAATTGCATCAATGAAAAGAATACTGGTTCCTATAACGATTTTAGGATTATGTAAATGGACAAGGTAAAGGGACCAAAAAAACAATGTTGAGGAGGTTGGAGTGAGAAGTTATATGTTGTAATTAATGGATTGTAGTCAATTTTATCCTGTTCTATTTTTTATTTATTAATTTCTATTTATGGTATGTATACTTGTTGACCTACCAAATTGGGGACTTATTTGGTTTACTATTGCATGACCTATAATGATATCTCTTATAAATTCTTAGTTATGTTATTTTACATTATTATTTTTAGTCGAAAATTGTGTACGTTTTCATATATTGATTTATTTCATTGATTATCAATGGTATGTTTTCTCAACATCAAATATAGACCATACCCACAAGCAAGAAGTTTCTCTTGTATAGGGAGGCACACATGTGGTCAATTGGGACCGTAGTTCAAACCATGTGATTTTGGTTGGGGTCATACAAAATTTTATGAAGTGTAGTTTGATTTTTTCTCTTTTAGATGTAGTGATCTGATGGAAAGTAAAATATACCATATGGATCTTGGTTAGGGGATTTAACATCTACCTAGGCAACTCATCTGTAGGGGACCTCCATGTTTCCAATAATGGGATTATTATTAATATTTAAATAATTTTACTACATTAATGCATCATGGGTATGAATGTATGATCACATGTTAATTATATACCTATTATGCAAGGCATAATTTTTCATTAATTATATGATTTAATTTTTTTCCTCTTTTTTGATAAATCAATACTAATTTCATTAGTGATATATATGTATGAATATTATATAATAGAATATTTTCACACCATTATATATATATATGATTATAGAATATTTTTTGGTAAAAAAGTATATTATTTTTCATGGTGTAGAAATTTTAGGGTTATTAATTTGTGAAATGGAATTTACTAGGATATGAAATATGGAAAATAATCCATATATTTTCCTTAAGGATTTTTATATTGATCTCATAAGGAAGTTTTTTCTGAAATTCATTAAATTAATTTTTTATTTTAGAACCAATAATCCTAAAAGATGCTACCCAGTTCCACCTAGAGAAGCAATTCTGAATTATACCCTTTGGGAGTTTTTGGCATTCCAACCACAGGCTATGGTGAAAGATTCATCTTAAAACGCAAATAAACTCTCTTTAGTGAATTTAGAAGAAAACTCTACCCTTATAGGAGTCCTATAGATTTCACCTTATTATGTAAGAGTATAAAAAGAACTACGGATGACTATGAATGATATTTCTAGATCATTTAAATGCTATAATTCCCGGGTATAGTTTTTGTAAGAACCCGGATCTTCGTTCAGGTATGTTTTTCCTTTTTTATGGTGTTTTTTAAAAAAATGGATTTTCTGGAAATTTTCAAAGTACACGCCATGTACATTCTGATTACACTCTGTGTACTCTGATCCGGCTCGAAGCCGTGTGTTGGTCGTCCCAGGGCCAGACACACGGTGTATAGGGGTGACGTGGATGCCAATTTTGGCGGAGTACGGAAAGGACGCAGTACACGCAGTGTACTCTAAAAGTACATGATGTGTACTTTCTTTTTATTCACTAAATGGACCGGGGTCATGCCTAACCCCAATTTTCATCTTCTTCATCAGTTTTCATGCACCCAAGAGCGATCGTACGGCGGAATCTTCGACGGGCTCCCGCCACTCTGTCTGTTCTCCGATTTGAGCATAGTCGATTGTGTTAGAATCGCAACGTTGAGTTATTCCTTCTTCTTTAGCCTTGTTTCATGACTCCTCATGGTTTCCATGTTATAATAGGTTGAGTGTTTTGTGCATTCTCTCAGACCTACGTCATTCCAAGGGGAGTCTGTCATTGTGGTTCACTTATATCAATCATCTAGGATCATGGTAGGTGGTTTGTGCATTCCTGTTGAAATTCGATGAGTATTTTTTGCAAATTCCACCAATACCTTTCAATGGGGTATTGCATGTTTCTGTTTTACCCTTGTTATTTGCATTATTTTCTTGATTGTTGTAGTAGAGGTTTATGATTGTAATTAGAGTATTTTATTTTGTACTCATGTTTCCATGTCATGTTTGTTCTACCTGTTTGGTGTTCTGCCAGTTGACATGCCTAGTTGTAGGATTGTGTAATGTTTCCTTGTTTTTCTGTAGAGCCTTAGTTGATAGCCAAGTAGTTCTTGAGGTTTTCTTGGACGATGAATGTGCACAGAGCATGTTTAGTTTTACTCAGGACTGTGATAACCTAGAGTAGTAGACCAAATGGAGAATTGGCAGAAGGGATTCTCAATAGTGTCTTTAATTATGATACGATATCACAGGGGGAATTGACGTTGAGTGCTTCCTTATAGGGTCTATAGTTCCTCAACAAGGGTCACAAGGAGAATAGAGATTGAGTGCTTCCCCGAAAATCGTTTATCACATTACGAGACTATAGGGGGAATTAACGGTGAGTGATTCCCTAGAGGGTCGGCTTAATTTTTTGACAGAACCAGAGGGTTGAGACTGTGTGTGCCACCAAGAGGGTTTCTAGTACTTATAGGTTGAACCATATGGGTTAGGCTGTGAGAGCTACCCAAAGGGTTACCTTTTTTCTTTCGTTACTAGTTGTTTACTTGTGCTCTTCTTTTGTTAGAACTATGTATTGTAACTACTTGTGCTATCATGTTTACTGCTTCTTGTTTCATTACTTGCCTTGTATTCATTGACTATTTTGCACAAAACTTTGGGTGATTGCCTACTGGGATTGTATCTCACACCCTGTTTGGTCCATGCTTTTGGGCCCAAGAAGACTTTGTTTTTGCAGTTATAGATAAGTGCAAGCGCCCTTCTACCCCAGGATCTTGATTGCGCTGGAGCTGGGGAGCATGGGACCGAGCCGGGGCTCGCGATGCTGAAGAGTTTATTTTGTTTTTATTTTGGACATATCTTTAGTTGTATTCTGGAACGTTGTTGTGTTTTCTACATGCTATAGATACTTGTACATGTTGCATCATTGTCAGCATAGCTATATATACTTGTTTCTTCCGCTGTTTGGTTTCTGTTGTTGTGCATATCATTATAGCTTCTGCTGTTGAATATTGTTTTTCCAATATATACCTTACCAAATAATTGAATAGTTTCCCCACGAACTCACCAAGGCCCTCGCTGCTAGTTGGAAGCCTCTGCCGTTCGAGGAAACGCGCTTTAGGTCATGTGGCGAGCCGGGTACGGGGAACCAGTAGAGGGGCTCCAGATTCGGGTCATTACAAAGTGGTATCAGAGGGGTTCTTTTCTATTGCTTTACAGTTTGGAGACATTATCTAGGGATATGATGGATTTAGTACTTAGTATTAAGTTGTTCTCGGGAGTAGCTAACCCATGTACAAGGAAAGGCCATACTGCCTCGTTAGTTGCAGTTTGCTGGTTTTGAGTTTATGGTTGATGTGTTTTCACCTAGAGTGATTCGCATTACTTTTGTGATTGTTGTTTTGATATTTCGGTTCTATTTCGGTCATGACCCGATGAGATGATGGTATTCCATCTCATGCATCATATAGTCACTTCTAGAAATCATATTCCATGCACACTTTACATGCCATCTAGGGTGCATTAGTGATTACATGCTGTTGTCATAGGCTTTGTGTAGATTATGCATGCTGTTGTGATATACGCTTAATAGAATCCATGATGTTATGTTAGAGAGCTATTGTATTTCCTTGTATGTGACTACAGAAGATGCCGAGCTTTGATTCGCGGGGAGTATGGGCCCTCGCAGATTGGAATTTGGCACCTCATTCCCTTGTTTCTAGTGTTTCTGGGAGTCTAAGCAGTTTCTGAGCTACTACACAGAAAATCCCAGAATACACGGCGTGTACTTTTTGGATTCACGCTGGGTAGATTCCAGGCCGTGTCACTAACCATGTGAGCAGAACACGGTGTCGTGAAAGAAACTTTAGGGACACGCCGTGTAAGTTCGGAGCTGTGTACCATGTCGTGTCTCTAACAACATGCCCCGGGGAAGCTCGTGTAGAACACGTCGTGTCCTTAGAGAACACGCCGTGTAGTCCTGTCCAGGTGGCTGGCCATGTCACGAACAACACGGGCCGGTATTACCTTCTTTTCCACATGTCGTGTTTGTTCGGAACACACTGTGTAGTCTTGTCCAGGTACCCAACCGTGTCACGAACAACACGGGATGGGGTCACCTTGCCTATGCATGCCGTGTTTTTTCGGAGCACGCCGTGTATGGTTCATCCATGTAGACGGCCATGTGTTTCCAATACATGGGCCACCAAAGAATTTTCTAGTACACGCCGTGTGTGTTAAGAACACGCCATTTAGTATCGGGTTAAGTCGGACCGTGTGGGTTAGCTGTGTAAGGAGAATCGGGCAGGGGAACAGTTTTCAAGTACAAGCCGTGTGTGGGTGCAACACAATGTGTAGATTAAAGTGTACATGACTTGTAGGGAAGGAGTACACACCCATGTCAGTGGGTTAAGAAGACACGCCATGTAGTTTTATACATGTCGTGTAGTCGTGTTTTGCAAACTTGTGTGTTTTTGTTCCCCTGTTTCCATTTTTTACTCTTGTGTTCTATGTCCATGTTTTCCTGATATAATGTATACTTTTGATCATTCAGATCTATGCCCTTGATAAATCCTATGGTCGCACATATGTCGTCGGGTAGTGATCAGATGTCGGATTGGGCTGATCAGGGACTTCCATCCGATCCTCCAGTTGGGCCAGCTGTGGAACCGGCTGTCATACTGGTTGAAGGTGAAGATACGCAGTTCAGGGAAGGTTTTATGAGGATGATGCAGGCCTTCCAGGCAGCTCGACCTCCTGCCACGTCTATGGTAGAATTGATGGGGGGTTTTCAGCAGCATCATCCTCCCACGTTCTCAGGGGAAGGAGGACCTCAGGCCGCAGAGTCATGGCTAGAAGCCATGCTGACTATCTTCAAGCATCTGGTGACGCCTCCATAGAGGCGGGGTAAGCTCACCACTTACATGCTCTGAGACTCCTCCAAGAGGTGGTGGGACGTGATCTCACAGGCAGGTTAGCAGATGGCTATGGTTTGGGAGGAGTTCCAGCAGGTGTTCTATGACTACTTCTACTTGGAGTCCCTGAGGGTTGACTGAGCCCGGGAGTTCATGAGCTTAGAGCAGGGTACTATTTCTGTCATGGATTATTCTTATCATTTCACTGAGCTGTAGTGCTTCACACCACTCCGGGATGGGAGTGGGGTGCTCTTAGCACGGAAGTTCGAGGATGGTCTCAGGAGGGAGATCTGCTCACAAGTGAACATGTTCCAGATGACTTCCATTACTTCCATCATCAACCAGGCACTGATTGTGGAGCGCAATATGAGAGACTCTGGAGCTGTGAGCCAGGGCGGTTCTTCTTCCAGAGCTATTCATCCTCTAGATGATAGCATGAAGCGCCATAGAGAGACTACACGCAGTGATTCGAGGAATCGAGAAGCATCGTTAGGCATCCAGGTGACATGCTACCAATGTGTCCGGTCAGGGCACACGAGGATGAAGTGCCAGAGGGACCCCATGGAGTGCCGATATTGCTGCATGATGGGTCACCTTCAGCGTTTCTTCCAGGTCTTCTCACTAGTTACTGGTGACTGGGGTTCTTTTTTGACTCCTCGTTCAGGAGCAGCACCGCCACTTTATCACCAGTCGGGGAACTGGAGTTCTTCAGGCTGTTTGGGCTGAGGTGTAGGTCGAGGCCATGGCGGTCAGCCACCAGTTCATCAGCACCAGTAGGGAGGTTCATCTCAGAGTGGTCAACCATAGGCGCAGGGCTGCCGTACATGCCAGTCTTTCACCGTGGAGCAGACTTATCAATAGCAGGATCCCAGCCCTTCTACTCTTCGAGGTATGATTTTAGTAGCCTCAGTTTTATCTATAGCACGTTTCGATACTGGTTCTACGCATAGCTTTATCTCTATTTCTATTGTGGATAGACTTGGAATCTGCATATTTTCTTATGCAGACTCGTTGACACTAGCCACACCTTTGGGAATGATGACAGCTAGTGTACGCCAGTGTAGAGAGTTCTCTATCGCGGTTGCAGGGTATAGCTTCTTATGGGATCTCTATTTCCTAGAGATGATAGGATATGATATCATCCTTGTTATGGATTGGTTGATTCCCTTTCGGGAAGTCGTGGACTGTTATCTCCACAGAGTGAGTTTCGTTTCACCAGAGGTCGAGTCCTTTCTTCATAAAGTAGCGTAGGACGTTCGAGCGAGTCGGGAAGGACTCGAGCATCTTGTTCTAGGAGGGGTAACAACCCAGATTGCTAGTCTTTATCTAGATGATCAAGGGACTTTACAGTTGTACTTTCCTCCATTGGTGGATCTTTTCAGGGACGTCTTTCCAGAACACTTTTTAGGTTTGGCTCCGGAGCGTGAGGTAGACTTCTCTGTTGAGCTCGTGCTAGGAGCGGCACCGTTGTCCATTCCTCCCTATAGGACGGCCACACCTGAGTTGTAGGAGCTCAAGAAGCAGTTGGAGGAGCTACATGCTAAGGGTTTCATCTGACCCAATACTTCTCCTTGGGGATCTCTTGTCCTGTTTGAAAAGAAGGCAGACGGTACCCTTCGGCTTTTTGTGGATTATCGGAAGTTGAACCAGTTGACGGTCAAGAACTGATATCCCTTTCCGATAATTGACGACCTTTTCGATCAACTTTGACGAGCCCGGGTGTTCTAGAAGATCGACTTGAGGTCCGGTTTTCTTCAGTTACGTGTTATACCATCAGATATAACTCTGACAGCCTTCAGGAGCAGGTATGGTCTATACGAGTATACAGTCATGTCATTCCGTTTCACAAACGCGCCTACGGTTTTCATGGCACTGATGAACCGAGTGTTCTATCCTTACTTGGACTCCTTTGTCATGGTCTCCATGGACGATATCTTGGTGTACTCTCACACTTGACATGACCATGCCACACATCTAGATATCGTTATGTGTAAACTGAGAGAGCGTCGACTTTATGCTAAACTCTTGAAGTGCCAGTTCTGGATGGATCAGAATCACTTCTTGGGTCATGTCTTCTCAGAGGCAGGAGTATCAGTGGACCCAGATAAGGTGAGGGCTGTAGTTTCCTGGGAGCAGCCAAAGAACATCTTTGAGGTACAGAGTTTCCTAGGGCTGGTTAGATAATACAGATGTTTCATTCATGACTTTTCTCATCCAGAAGCACCATTGACAGGTCTGACCAAGAAGGGGACGAAGTTCTTATGGTCAGATTCTTGTGAGTCAGCCTTTCAGGATATGAAAGGGAGGTTGACGTCCGCACTAATACTAGTCTTGCCAGATCTAGGCAAGAACTACACTGTTTACTATGATGCTTCAGGTATCGGGCTGGGAGGTGTTCTTATGCAGGAGGATGGAGTCGTTGCATACGGGTCTCGGCAGTTGAGGCCACATGAGAGGAACTACCCTACACACGATCTAGAGATGGAAGCTATTGTTCATGCCTTACGCTGTTGGAGACACTATATTTTTGGGGATAATTTTGTGGTCTTCACAGACCACAATTGTCTCAAGTGTATTTTCACTCAGCGGGATTTGAACCTGAGATAGCGCAGGTGAGTTGAGTACCTTCAGTCCTTTGATTTTGAGCATGCCTATACGCTAGGGAAAGGCAACATATTCGCAGATGCGTTGAGTAGGAAAACTCAGATTCAGGAATTTCAGGAGGCCAGTAGTGAGTGGAAGCTGATGGCTCTGTTCTCTGATATGCATCTGGAGGTGCACGAAAGAGAGGGACAGACTTTTCTATCTTCTTTAGTTGTTACCTCTACACTTCTTAATCGGGTATGGATGAGGTAGCTATCCAACTCTGAAGGCATAATACTGCAAGAGAGTATGTTAGGAGAGGACCCTATTCCCTGATGGGTAGTGGACGAGGATGAGATCTTGCATTTCCAAGGACGTGTATGGGTGCCAACAGACATACGTGGGGAGCTAATGTGGGATTTTCATTCCTCAGTTTGGGCAGTTCATCCTGGCATCACGAAGATGTTTCGAGATCTTCATTTCCAGTAATGTTTGCCTGGTATGAAGAAGGTTGTTGCTGGTTTCTTCATGAGATGTTCTACTTGTCAGTAGTTGAAGGCAGATCATCAACGACCAGTAGGCCTTTTACAGTAGTTACCCATTCTGGAGTGGAAGTGGAACGATATTTCAATGGACTTTGTGACTGGGTTTCCAAGGAATCCTCGGGAGAACGATGTTGTTTGGGTTGTCATCTATAGGCTTATGAAGGTGGCACACTTCTTGCCGATTAAAGAGATGTTCCGTGTTGATGATCTGTGACGACTTTACATCTGAGATATCGTTCGTCTGCATAGATTTCCACACTCCATTATTTCAGACAGGGATATATGATTTACCTCTCGGTTAGGGAAGGGACTTCAGAAAGACTTGGGTACTCAGGTACTTTTGAGTATAGCATACCATCCCCAGACTGATGGCCAGTCCGAGCACACGATCCAGGTGCATGAGGATATGCTCCGAGCATGCGTCCTAGACTTTGGTGGTTCATGGGAGAAGCATATTCCTCTGGTGGATTTCCCCTACAACAATTGTTTCCAGGAAATCATTTAGATGGAACCATACAAGGCTTTGTACGGTAGTCCATGCCGATAACCCTTATGCTAGTTGGAGGCTGGAGAGGCAGCTTTGCTGGGACCTCGTCTCGTTCAGCAAACCTCAGAACAGATAGAGTTGATTCAGAAGAGGATGTCTACAGCACAGTCTCGATAGAAGTATTACAATGATTAGCGGAGATGACCTCTAGAGTTCGAGGTTAAGGGTCAGGTGTTCTTCTGCGTCGCACCAAGGCTGGGACAGATGAGTATTCAGAGATACGGTAAGCTTTCACCACGGTACGTCAGACCATTTAAGGTGGTGAGGAGAGTGGGACCGGTCGCCTATCGGTTGTATCTACCTCAGATGTATCGGGCCATGGACGACGTATTCCATATCTCTTAGCTCCAACATTACTTTTCAGACCCGTATCATGCCTTTCAGCCTGAGGAAATTAAGCTTGAAGCGGATGAATCGTTTGAGGAGCATCCTATTCGGATTATTGATTGCAGTACGAATTTTCTCTGTGGGAGGTCTGTTCCTCTGGAACGAGTGCTATGGAAGCACGGGCGAGTACAGGATGAGACCTGGGAGAGGGAGGCTGATGTACAATCACAGTGGCCGGAACTATTTGGGTATTCTTCTTCTATTCCCCGTTAGGGAAATTCGGGGACAAATTTCTTTAAGGGGAGAAGTTTGTAAGAACCCAGATCTTCGTTCAGGTATGTTTTTCCTTTTTTCTGAATTTTTTATGAAAAATGTATTTTCTAGAAATTTTCAATGTACACGCTGTGTACTTTCTGAGTACACATCGTGTACTCTGATCCAGCTTGAAGTCGTGTGTTGGTCATGCCCGAGCCACACACACGGTGTGTAAGGGTGACGTGGATGCCGATTTTGGTAGAGTACGGATAGGACCTAGTACACGCCATGTACTCTAAAAGTACATGCCGTGTACTTTCTATTTTTCACTAAACAGACCGGGGTCGTGCCTATCCCAAATTTTCATCTTCTTCTTCAGTTTTCATCCACTCGAGAGTGACCGTACAACTGGATCTTTGACGGGCTCCTGCCTCGCCGTCTGTTCTCCGATTCGAGCACGGTCGATTGCGTTGGAACCACAGCGGTGAGTTCTTCCTTCTACTTTAGCCTTGTTTCTTGATTCCTCCTGGTTTCCATGTTATCATTGGTTGAGTGTTTTTTGCGTTTTCTTATATCTATGTCATTCCAAGGGGAATCTGTAATCGTGGTTCACATATATCGATCCCCTAGGATCAAGGTAGGTGGTTTTTGCCTTCCGGTTGTAAGTCGATGAGTATTTTGTGAAAATTCCACCAATACCCTTGAACGAGGTAATGTGTTTTCCAGTTTTACCCTTGTTATTTTACTACATTTATTGATTTCTATAGTAGAGGTTTATGATTGTAATTAGAGTATTTTATTTTGTGCTCATGTTTCATTTCCATGTTTGTTCTGCCTGTTTGGCGTTCTACCAGTTTCCATGACTAGTTGTAGGATTGTGGACTGATGCCTAATTTTGCTGCTCAGCCATAGTTGATAGCCAAGTAATTGTTGAGGTTTTCTTGGTTGATGCATGTACACTGAGAATGTTTAGTTTTACTCAGGACTGTGTGAACCTAGAGTAGTAGAACAAAGGGAGAATTGACGGAAGGGCTTCTCTAGAGTATCTTTAATTACGATACGATACCACATGGGGAATTGACGTTGAGTGCTTCCTCAAAGAGTCTATAGTTCCTCGACGCGGGACACATGGGGAATAGACGTTGAGTGCTTCCCCAAAGATACTTTATAACTTTACAAGACAATAGGGGGAATCAACTGTGAGTTCTTCCCCAGAGGGTCTGCTTAATTTCTTGACCGAACCAGAGGGGTGAGACTGTGTGTGCCACCTAGAGGGTTGCTAGTAATTATAGGTTGAACCATAGGGGTTAGGCTATGAGAGATTCTCATGGAGTTACCTTTTTCCTTTGTTAATGTTTGTTTACTTTTGATCTTCTTTTGTTAGAATTATATATTGTAGCTGCTTGTGCATTCCTGTTTACTACTTCTTGTTTCAATACTTGCCTTTTATTCATTGACTGTTAAGCACAAATATTTGGGTCATTGCCTACTGGGATTGTATCTCACACCCTATTAGGGCCATGCTATTGGGCCCAAGCAGACTATATTGCTGCAGGTATAGATAAGGGCGAGCACCTTTCTACTTCAGGATCTTTATTATGCTGAAGCTGGGGAGCATGGGACCGATTCGGGGCTCACAATGCTGAGGATTTTATTTTTTTTTCTTTTACACTTGTTTTCAATTGTATTCCAGCATGTTGTAGTGTTTGCTGCTTTCCATAGATACTTGTACCTACTACATCGTTGTCATTATTTCTATATGTACTTGTTTCTTTTGCTGTTTGGTTTCTACTGTTGTGCATATTGTTACTGCTTCCGCTGTTGACTGTTGTTTTTCCGCTGTATAGCTGACCAAATGAGGGCATAGTTTCCCCACCGACTCACCAAGGTCATCACTGCTAGTCGGAAGCCTCTGGCGTTCATGGAAACACGCTTGAGGTCATATGGTGATCTGGGTATGGGGTACCAGTGGAGGGGCTCTGAATTCAGATCGTTACAGTTTTTCATCAAGATGTTAATGAATTAATTTTAATTATCAATGGATTTCCTGATCTGGTAGATAATCCTAGGGATATTTGGTTGAATTTGACTATAACAATGCTTTAGGCACCAAATAAATAGATATTTTGGTGTTATAGGATAGGTAGTCATCCATTAAAATCTTAGACGGGGGGTCATCATGAATCTATTCATTTATGATTTCATTCCTGAAATAATGATTTTGGACCCAAGTTATGATGTTTTTTTTCAAATTATAGGTGGTATATTTTGAGTATGTATATGATTTCATATAATTTTCCATTGATGGTATTTATATAATGTAAAACATTATAAATTACCTGAATATGTTATTTCATATTATTATCCAAATATTTACTCATTATTATATATTGCACGGATATATTAAAATCAAAACTCCATTTTTTATTAAATTTATTTATTACTATCATATTATTGATTCATTCCTTATGTTTGATATATTTTTCTTTACGCAACCCCTTAATGAATGTATATTCTCACTCATTTATATTATCCCCCATTTCCCCAATAATCCTCGATGATAAACACATGTGACATATTTATTTTTAAATGGATATAATAAATTTTCATGTTTATAGTTGATGCATCATATATTTTCAATGTAATGTGATTTCTATTTATTTATAATGATTTATAAATTTTCAATAATTATATATATTAGGCATTTTGATATATATATATATATACATATATTCTTTACCATTTTAATAAAATAACCATTATATCTAGGATACCAGATTTGGGGTGTAACAGATGGTATCATAGAATGATTCATATAATCATTATAAAAAATATTTTGAAGCACCTTTCTAGAGAATATGACTATATGAATGATGCATGCATATATTAAGTATATATGTATTTTAAAAATATAATTATACAATAGATTAATTATAAATATATTATGGTTTATCATTCATAGGTTCATCCATGAACATACAATTTTTACATTATTATTTAGAAATAGATCATATTGAATGTAATATAAAATATGTCAAAAAAATAATCAATATAGGGGATTCCATTCAGAGAAATATATTGAGGTTGTTGTTAGACTAAAGCTGATTATTACTATATTATCATAGTTCATTATTGTTATGACATGTAATTTTCCCCATATAGAAAAATATATTTCCCAATACTATTGTGTGAAAATTTTGGACCACATTATGATGCACCAGTATATATCCTTTTATTGATCGCTAAATAAACTCATAATGGATTAATGGATTATTTCCATAGTTATGTTTTTTATTTCCTTTAGATTTTGTAAAATGTTAAAGGATAAAATCATGGTTTAACATGTAAAGGGATATTTTGACCTATGCTGGTGGTTACTTCAAAACAATAAAATGAAATATTAGATAGTGAATATGTAATGAATGTATTTTAAAGTGATATTCATTGAAAATTACATTCCATGTTATTAAAACATTGACAGGTATATTAAATTCCAAAATTAGAGAAAATAATAACAATATTGTTTCTTATGTGTGAAGAAAACATTACAATGTTCCGATTAAAATATATGGAAAATGTACATAATCAATAAAATATGATTGAACAGTGTATTAATGGGTTAAATCTGAGACTTTAAAGGGAAATATTCATGCAACATAAACATTATACTTATATAAGGTGATGGTGAATTGTTTGGTAAATACCATGATGGACTACTCTATATATTTATCCATCATGGGAATGTAAGAGAATAAAAATGTTGGTTATCACCATATAAATTGATATATGGTAAATGAATATAAATGAAGGGAGGAATTATAATACCTCGATAACTATTGGATGAAACACCCCATGGGTGTTTAGAAGGGAAAAATAGTTTTCTATACATGTGGAGATAAGGTATATAAATAGTTCATAATTGAAAGGGAAAGAAAAAATCAGCAAATTTCTAGTTCTTCTATTTCTTGGACACGGTAGATTATTCAAATCAGCACTTTAAAAGTAAAGGGAATATACCCTGGAATAAAAAAAGGGAGCAAGGATTGGATTATTAAATTATGACATATGATTTTGTGGTCCAAAATGATATCATTGAAGGAAATTTAATCATGAATATAATTAAACAAAAACATTGTCTGATTATTGATATAAACACTATTATATGACTCTAATGTTTTCTAAAAATACTAAATCACCATATGATAATTTGAAGAGGGATTTAACATTTAATACTCACATTCAAAATATTGTTGTAATAAATATATATAGGACACTCCATATTAAAGAGACTATGGGTTCATTAGTTTTAAAATATTTGGTAAAACCAATGGTCAAATATGATATAGACCTTAGGATGGACTGGATCTCAATGTATAATAAAAGAAATATTTTTCTTTAGAATTATATTTCAATCTCATATATGGAATTAAATACCTTATTTTAGAGTAGAGACATCTGTAAATGAGTTTTGTTTGAAACATCCTCTTTTGTACTGTATTAGTGGAATTATTTTTTATGATTAAACAATAAATAAGAAAGATAAAAAATAAATGGAAAATGTATGTATTTTGGGGGATTTTATTTATTTATATAAAAATTAACTACCTTAATATCCACCTGTTCTTGATGATAAATTCTCTAGTGACCTTTTGTCTAAATAAAAAATAATAAATGATCCATTCTATATAATAGGTATAGTATTATTGATATAATTAACAAAACAATTAAATGAGTTTCTAGAAATGGATTCATATACCTTAGTGTTTCTCCTATTGGAGTACATATCCTAATTTTTAAAAATAATTATCGATTTATGTGGTTTTTCATTGGTTATAATGAAGTTAATTGAATTTATATAATGATTTAATATGATCCTTCATTAAATAATGATTTTTTTCTTTAACCTTTAAGGGATCAATAAATCCCATTATTGATATTCGTATCAGATTTCATATATTAAAATTCGAGGAAAATTATATCCTAAAACCCAATTTTCATACCTGGTATGTGAGTTATCAGTTAATAGTATTTCCTTTTGGGTTAAAAAATTCACCAATAGTGTTCATAAATCTAAAATATATACTAATCCTGGATTAATTTGGCATTTTATTAATCATATATTGATAATTTATATGATCCATTAAGATATTTATAACTATTTATGGATTATACTTATATATCTATTGGAGATAGATATATATTGAAAATTTCATCCAACATCCCATAAAAATTGACTTTGAAACCCGTAGCCAAACCAGTCGCCACATTGAAACTAGAATAACTTCCCATATTCCAAAGGATTCAGACTATAAGTGATGGTTTGAGGGTGGTTTTATAGGTAGATTATATCCTCCTTTTACAAGAGTATTATAGTGGTGTATCAAATATAAATAATCACAAACAATAGAAAAAAAATTAATAATAAATGAAAATAAGTGGAAAATAAATATAATTACATAATAATAATGGCATATAGAAAATAGAAACCTATGCATGCATGTACTGAAAAAAAAATTTCAATGTATTAAAGGTAGAGAATTAATAACACTAAAAAAATACATGTATAATGAAATGAATAAATATCCCTAAGGGAGATCTGCATAAGAATTCTGAGTACCTACTTAGTCAAATTCTCATTATATCCCACGTGAAAATCATTTTATAAGAAAAATATTATGGAAATAAGTACATGAGTATATTATCATTTACCCCAGGCAATGGAAGGACGAGAAGGTTGTGGATATAAATAATAGGCCCCCACCAACGGTGTCTAATTTAATCCAGTTCATGGATATAAAATAATTTTTGTGTATATATATCAAAAATTAAAGAATTATTGTGAATAAATAACCATTTAGAACATAGGACCCTCTAGGACACCATTCCCAGCCTTACCTATATCTTCCAAAGATATATGTTTTAGAATCATTTAAATTTTTTATAAATGATAAATGGTAATGTTATATAAAACAAAGTAATGTAGTTTTCGTGATATAGAACAAACCCAATCAAGTGATTTTTAATGTAGAAATCATAACATGAATAAAAAATATGCACCAGCATCCTTTTCTATAAAATTAATTAGAAGAAATAAAATAAGAATCATCATTGGATTAGTTGAGGTGAACTTATTATGAAACCCATGTATCTTACCAGGAGATCCATAAATATTCACTACAATTATATTCTGTCATGTGTAATCCCTTAATGGACTTGAATGTATAACACTCATTTTTTGTGAGAAAATGACCTACAGTCTCGTAGCTAGTATCTTACGAAGGGTACCACGTCTCATTCATAACCTATTGTTACCATCAATCCAATGATCTCATATAATGTGTCACCCCTATGTAACTGATATCATCTATGTCAACAAATGAAAAAAAAACATGATGATACTATCCTAGAATACCAGTATGACCCCCCAAATTTACAAAAATACACCACATAAGCTGGTCATAATCCCAATAATCCCATCCTTGGGATTACTTGGAAGGAAAACTGGGTATCATTCATGGAATTCAAATATCATTTATTCATATAAATTAAACAACACAAAGGGATGCATTAAAGATCATTCCATAATATAAATAAAGGATTCCTTAATAGGGAAAAATCAATTTTCCACTTCTTATTAATATGAAAAGGGGCACATAAATATGAAAACCATATCAACAAGTAAGGTCACAAAATAAATTAATGTAAAAACCCATACTATAAAAAGAATAACAGAATATAAAGTACATAATTGTATCAATTTAAAGATTCTGAACCTCATCAAAGTATTTAATTTGAAAACATGATGTCTTTCATAAAAAAATCATTCAGTTCACATTATAAAAACCCATTCTCTTAGAATGAAAATCACCTCAGATGTTGTTTTAGAACATGAGGGCATCACAATTTAATATATAAATTAAAATATAACTTATAGGGGTGGCTCAAACTAGGGATGGAATCTTTAGTGAGGTAAAATGAATGATCCCAACCTAAATTTGTGTTTTGGGTTGATTTCATAAGTTACAAACACACCAAGAGGGGTCTAAACACATCGAAAGGAAACCTAATGAATTTAATTCAACAAAATTTATTATTTTGAACTGACACCAGGTAATTTTGGTGCACTCAATGATGTAGATATTTTATAAATTGGATAAACGTGTGGGAAAATATGTAAACCACATTCCTTGTGTTTATGATGACATAAAAATCCAATATCATTATTTGATTTGGTCTAATTTTAGATAAATTGATGAAATGGATGAACATCCTAAATTAGTGAGAAATAGCTTTCACCACAATACCATAATAGATAAAAAAGAAACAAAATAGATAGAATATGATTTTTTGACTTATTGAGGAATATCAAGGATACCTATAATCACTTGAAATATAGGTATGATGGAGGAGATCTCTCCAATTAAGGACTTGAATAGAGGATCTATCATGGGGGATCTAATTTGTATGGGTTAGATGAAAAATATTGTTGGAAGGAGAAATAATTTTAGATGAGAAAAAAGATAATTCAAGCACTGTTAATTGGGAACATAATTTTCACACACAGTTGGACAAATATTGCACCAACCGTTCTAGAGATGCAGCCTCAGGAAGAAGATTTCATTGTTCATGGACATGGTTTTGAAACCAAGCATTTACCAATATCCCAGCTGTGAAATTAGGAACACAATGGTGTTGGCTAGTGCATATGGTTTGAGAGAAACAAGAACCACCCTCACCCATACTGAGTAGGCCACACAGTTCTTTCTAGAGGAATAAATGGATATAGACATATCATATTACTAGTGTATCTTTCCCATGTCATTATGATTTAAATCTCAATGATCCCATAAATAATGGTATGTAACTCTCTGACCCCAGAAGCCCAGATCTGATACATTAGTTTATTAAACTACCATGATTAAAAGGAATCAAATCCCAATGAAATGATCAATATATCAGTTTTTGAAATGTATTTTACAAATATAAATCCTATAATAAACATGTAAAATAAAATAAAACATAATTCATAATAACATGAAATAAACCACATCCTCAGAATCTTATTCATAGAATTTTTCTTCATAACCTAACGAAATTAATCATATAAAGGGTGAGATAAAATTATCATTAAGGATAATTAAGGTGGGAGAGATAATTAATTTAGGAAAATAATCAAAATTGTAATTTAAATAACTATTGACATATTCCATTTAAAAAATTGGATAATGAAAAATCAGTGTGGTAAAGTAATAATTGGAAACACATTTCATTTTATCAATGAACTAAAAATTAATTTTATCAATTGATATATGGATCAAAAATCTCTTGGATGAATAATAAATGAGACTAAATGATGTTAATTCTTAATTATTGGATTCCATGCTTCTATGTTACATGAAACCATTATCGTAACGGCCTTTCAAGAGACAGTTTAGCATATTGATTAAAAACCATTCAATTTTGTACAACTGTTTCTTGTCAGGAGACTAGCGATCCATCGAGGGGATATATTTAATAGAGCCTCAATTATGTCAAACATTTTCAAATATATCTTCATATATATAATAATTTATTTAACAATGTTCCTTATCAAATAACTGTATAGAGTATAAGATATGGATTTATAAAATTTTCCCAAAACAATCAAATAAATTTCAAAGAAACCACCATATGAAATAATATATGTTGTTTAGGATATAATAATATGCATTTTATAAAAATATGGACACCTAAGGATATTTATAATGAGAATGTATTACAATAGAGTGATTGTTTCAAAATAAGGTTAACAATCACAAAACGTAAGTGAGATTGTAATGATCGTCAATAAGAACTTTCTTAAGGATAAAATATATTGATTGAAAAAACTTTTAAAAAATATATCTTTTAAAATCAAATATTAGAAAATTTATTTTTTTTTATCCATTTTAATATTCAAAGGAATATTTAATGAAATAATGGCTAGAAATTCTATATATGTCGTACGACTTAAAAAAATTCCTTTTATGTGGTTAGTAGGTTATAAAAAATAATTTGTTTTCTAAATAACAAGATGTTTAATTTTAAAAACATTGAAAAAGAATAAAAAAATTAAAAATTTATTTACCATTTCATTTGAAATAATTTTTTTATAATATTTTATTAAAACATTGTTTTAGATGAATTCACGTTCTCTGACTAAAGAGAGAGACGATGTTATGTTTTCATGAAAAAAATTTCTAAAACATTTTATGTACCAATATCTGTTATATTTGTACTACAAATTTAAAAAGTCAATAATAACAATAGGAGAGTAAAATTAATGGTTGTATTGAAAAATAGTCATATCATATCCTTGAATGGATATTAAATATTAATAAAAATATTCATAAGGAAGATAATCTTCAAACATTCGAAAGTGTCCCATACCACTTTAAAACGTTTTACATCTTAAGCCTCATAATGGAATACATTTAAATTAATGTTTTAAATAAGATGAAGATTAAATTATTGAATTTATAATATATTAATAGTTGAATTTTATACACAATAGAAAATATGGTAGTGGTGAATATGAAATTTATCTCATGGATATAAAAATATTGATAAAATCCCTTACTATGCTTTTCCTTTTTGTTTAAACTAGATTTAGCCACATGTATAATGGTTTTAAGACTTTTAATAAAATATTACATAACCATAATCATTTTTATTTTTTCATTATTATCTTCTTATAAAATCGTATTACCCATTTGATAACAATATTTCATTATATTCAATATTTTGAGAGTTATTTCCATGGTTTATTGAGCTTGTTTATCTTATTACATGTTTATATCTTTAATTAGATAATGTTTTCATCATATAAAGAATGTAAAACAAAATTTAAATTCCTTATATATAATGAGTATAAATACATTTATAATCATATATAATATTTGGAAATAGTGAATGAGATGTGCCATTTATGGAGATTGTAGGTCGTACATATGCATGAATTATAGTTTCATAGAATTTTAAAATATTAAAATAATGAAAATTAAATGATGTATATTATAATAATAGTATAATAACTTGGTCATATTTGTTACATAGTTTTACTAAAATAACAACAAATGTGTTCCATGTATAGTGTGAACGAATCACAAATCCTTAAGGTGGCTACAGTCTAAACTTCCACAAACGATGTTATCGTATTTACAAAAAAAGAGAAGTGTTATAAAATAATTAAATAAAAATAATGAGATAAAAATATTTATATATAATATATTTAAATTTATTCTCCATCTTTATTTCCATTAGGATAGATTGGTAATGCAAAATAATCAATTTAAATTCATGAGGTGGTAGTTCGGTGTGGACAAGAACTGTAAGTTTGTTACACATCAGATGGATGTCTGTGTATGTAAAGGTATAATGCATAACTTAAATAATAATAGTATAATTAGGATACTAATTTTTTTATTATCATGGTATAATAATATTTTAGTTGTTAAATAATGGGAATAATACTAATGAGATTGAGGAAAAGTGTTACCTATTCATTGGGAAACTCCATTTGGTTTTCACCAAGGGGATCCCATGGATGGATTTCATCCAATGGGGAGGATTATATTATTTTTTTATGGATATTTTGGATATATTTTGGAATATATTGTTCAATATAATGTGTCTTGAGAAGTGTGAGGATGTGGTCACAGAGCAGTCCTTTTTATACTGGAGGAGGAGTCGCACACTTGTTAATTTTGGAAAAGGGAATTGCATCCATGCTCTAGCCAATTAAATCAGATCCAATAATATAAAAAAGTCGATAAAATGAATTTTAGGGTCTAAATATGTCCATATAATGAAATTTTAACATATATTTAGGAAATTTAATCCCATAATATTAATGATAAGTCCCTTATTATGTTTAATTTTTTTGGTTCATTGTAATTAATTTAAATCACCATCAGTAGGATTTTCTATTTTAAAAAAAATTTGACCAAATAATAAAATATAAATTATTATGATTCCAAATATGGAAACCATTTCACTATATTCCCACCATATATGTGCTATAAGTTAATTTAATATTTATCCCATAGTTGGTACAACAATGTGGGTTTTTGATGATAAAAAGTTTAAAAGACTGCTTTGATTTTATACCCAATTTAAAAATAAAATTAACTCCAATCAAATAAATTAAATAAATTGAAAAATAATTGATATATATTCACTTTAAATATAAATAAAATTAAAATTTATTATTATAAATATATTAGATGAAAACGCATTTCCAAACAAAATTTCAACATTTATTATTATTCATTAAAAAATTAAACATCACAAAAATTTACCAAAAAAATCACTCTAAGATATTTCACATATTTTTATTTAAAATTTTTAGTTTTCATTTACATATAAAATTTATAAAACTGTTAATAATTGTATTTAAATTAGGCTCTCCAAAAAAAGTTCAAAAAATTACTTTTATAAAACCATAGTATTTTTTGTGTAATTTTTGGATTGTTCTTATCTTGTGCACATAAAATATATTTTACTAGATTAATATATATATATATATATATTGACTAAAAAACACTCAATAAGTGATTGAATTTAATTTTTTGTGGAAAATGTAAAAAAAATGTTATTTTTCATAAATCGAGTGTTGTGTGTGTTGTAATGCTATCAATCATGTAAATTTTATTCCAGAAGGAAAATATGGTAATTCCTTATGGTGATACATGGTTCCCTCCAACAAAAATATTACCCTTGAAATTTCAGGGTTATGGACATCGAAAACATGTGGTTATTTCATATTTATTGTATCCTCTCATATACATTTACTTTTTTTTCTCTAGAGAACTATTATCAAATCAGAAATATAATTCCTCCACACATTATCAATTGTATCATGAATCTGGATGTGTTCTTAATAGTATAAAACGAAAGGATCCAACTATATATCATCAAATATGAGCACATACGTTGGTTTGGGAATATACCACTATAGCATAGATATATATAACATGTCATGTACCTTTGAGAGATTAAGAGGCATTTCTATGAAATACAAAACGACTCAACCATTTTAAGAATTTCATAAGTTCTTTTGTAAATATAAATAAGTATTCCTTTTTTATCATTCCTCATAAAAACATTATCGGTATAAAACATCAAGAAAACATGATCTCCATCTTGAAATTATAAATTTTTTCTTGGATTATTGGCATAACACTTTTTATAACATTGAGATGATTTAATATTATTTGGAATACACATTATCTTTTCCATTATCTCATCAAAAATTTCTAGGCCTACGATTTTTATTTCACAAACTTCATCCCAAAAAGATGGGGTATGAAATCTCTTTCGATATAATTCATCATACAATGACATTAGAATACTTTAAGGGAAACTATTTCTATAAGAAAACTCTACCAAATGTATATATTTATCCTAGATAACTTGAAATTAAATTGATCATAACCTCACCATGAATTCTATTGTTCGAATTTTTCTTTCAAAATTTTCATTTGTTTGATAATGGTTGGTACTACTCAAATGAAGCTAAGTGTTGAGAGTCATTTGATTGCTCTTCTAGAATTTCAATGTAAATAAGGGATCTTTATTAGAAAAAATTGACATAGGTGCACCATGAAATCTTAAAACGTCATTAATATATAGCCTTGTGAAGTGACCAAGTGGCTTATTTTCTCTTATGGGTATTAAATGTGTTGAATTAGTTAAGAAATAAATAATAACACATATTTCCTCATTCCTTCGAGTAGGATTTGGTAGTATAATTACAAAGTCCAATGAAATTTCATCACATTTCCACATTATAATAGGAAGATTTTATAAGATTATTTTAGGATGCATCCTCACATCCTTCAGTTTTTGGAAAACCTAACATATGGACACATAATTATCTATTTTTCACTTCAGAGTATCCCATTAAATATTTTCCTTCAAGTCTATATAAATATTTTTTCTCCCATTATTAATAGTGAAATTTTATCTACGAGCACCATCCAATGACTACCTTTTTATATATTTATATATGGAACACATGGAATCTTTCTAAATAATAGAGCACCATCTTCAGAAGGAAAATATAATAGTTTTACTTCATTCATGCCTTTAATTTTTTCATGATGTCATCATCATTAGATTAAGAAGAAATTTTATTTTTTAATAAATATGGGTTTTCAATCATATGAAAAAAGATTTATGTCTCCCTTAAATTTGAAATTCCCAAATATATTTTTATAGATTGTAGAATATAGGATCTTGGTCAGACCTCATTTGTGGTTTTACACCATTATCCATCCTACTCAAATCACATGCTATCATATTCGCTTTCTTTGGGTGTTTTTGTATTGAAAAATCAAAATATTTCACTTACTCAAGCCATATAATTTATCTCATATTTATCTCTTTTTGTGAGAATGTGTATTTAATATTTTGTGATTTTTTTATAGATCAATTATTTCTACATAGATATAATGTATCTGTAATTTAAATGTTATTATAACAAATAATAACTCTATGTAATGGGTTGGATAATTCGATTCATTTGTCATTAATTTCAATGATGTATAGTTAATATGTTTTTAATTTTACATTAGGAGACATCCTAGTCCCTTTTTTGATCATCACTATATACAAATAACCCATAACATGCATTTATTAGTGTCAAAATTGTTGCATTGACTAATCATCTCTTAATTTAATCAATGATCTTATCAAATTTTGTAATCCAAAAAAATTAACCCCAATACATGTAAGATTTATGAATATGTTAGATCATCAGGATAAATTCTGAACAAATCACAAATATTAACCTACCAAACCAATGAAACAATATACCCCATTTATGTTTGTCGGTGTAGGATATTCTCTAACATCCTTTGTCTCTAAAGGATCAGTTGATATTCCACCCATGGATATAATATGTCCACAGAAGAAACTTATTGATTCCAAAATTCACATTTAATAAATTTCTCATATAACTCTTCCCATTTAAGAGTCTTATGAAATATTTTCAAGTGATGATCATGGTCTTGATATATTTTAGAATAACCTAAAATTTAATTAATTAATAACACCACAAAATCAGCATGATATTCCTTGAATACTCTGCTCATTATGTCCAGAAAAATAGAGGGTGAAATAGTAAATTCAAATGGAATTAATGTAAACTAATAATGTCTATAATTTTCCTAAACAAATATTTTTTTTATATCTCCATTCTTAACTTATAATTTGGGACATCTAAAATAATAATCAACCATTTAAAAATATCGAGCTCCATTAATTCGATCAAATATGTCATCATTCTGAGGTAAAGGATATTTTTTCTTTGTTTTGATTGAATTTATTTCCCTATAATCATTGCAAAACCTCAGGTAACCATATTTATTCTTAACATGTTTAATAAGGGATACTAGGGAGAATAAATACCTTATTAACCATATCCTCTAGTTTTTTCTTCAACCATACCAGTTACACAATGTCAATTATATAAGTAGTCATTGATTTTGTTTTAGATATAATGATCATATCAATATAAAATTAAACATTACACTCTAGTGGATGTCTATGTAATTCCTTAAGAAATAAATCAATTTATTCAAAAAAATATAAACATCATTGATTTTAATATTTCCTTCTTCATCACAATGTTTCAGTTTCACATATTCCCCAATAATACTATTTAGTAGAACTACCATGGATGGATCTAGATAAGAATCAGGTTATAAATATTTTACTCTAAAGTAAATAGATTCTACATCCTCCTCATAAATAGTTATTTTATTCCTCTTGAAATAAATGTTTTCATTATATTTTGATAATGAGTTCATACCAAAGATTATATCATTATAAACCATAGATATGAAAACAATGTCAGAATATAAATCACATTTATGTGTTATAGTATGGACTTACCAATACATCTTTGTTGCAATGATACTTCCATTATGATTATTGACATACAATTCTATTTTTAAATCAAAAAAGGTAGTGTCTAATTTTCATCGAAAACTGAGTAGATATAAAAGAGTGTATTGATTAAAAATAAAATTATTCATTGGTTAAATTTGATAATAAGATTAATGTACCTACCACCACCTCGTTTAAAACTTCTACCTATCATGTATTGATCAAATAAACATGTCCATATCAACTTGTAATCTTCTGTGGTAAATTATTTAGATTCATCGCGAATTTATTTTCATAAATACAGAAATCCATACCATTTTAAAATTTAATATTATTGGTTTACATCTTCCATTAAATTATTTATAATGATTAACCCTTATTTATAATTATAACAAACTCACATTCCCTTTATACATTTCCTCAGTTGACTTTTTTCACAGTTTTCATGAGAATGAAATTGATCAAACATCTTCTTAATTGATGAAACCCATTTTTCTTATGGCTCATAATACCTATTATTCTGTTAGTATCTGTTGAATACATAAGATTGTGACAATTATTTCTATGCCTTGATTGAACATAAAACAATTTCTTCATATGAAGAAAACATCTATGAAACTAGTTCCCTTGAAATATTTAGATTAATACCATAAAATAGGTTGTAGAGTTTTCACATCATATGGCATATATAATACGTATCATAACTAGATAACAATATTAGGTAGATTTATACTCTGAACAAATAATATTCTTCATTTTTATATATGATAAGTAACATCATCTCCATCTCAACTTGTTGATCACAGGGGATGCATTTATCTGTGAATATCTCATTAAAATTTCTCCATTCCATGTGTTAGATTTCTTCTTCATCTCAGGTATTATGGAACATGGAGAACCATTGATTAGAATCACCATGGAGATAATAGACCGAAAACGTATCCATTTTTATTTCAATACACCCCATGACCACAAATATCATCATTAGAAACATAGTCCATTTATCAACCGTAATAGATAAGTTTTCCAAATAAACAATGATGGATTCTATAACATAAAGAAATTCATCATAGGATATTCCTTTCATGAAATATTATAATATATATGGGAATATTTATATATCATAACTGAATTATGATTCCCTAGTATTAACATGATTTTATCTGTTCAATACCAGCTGTATTGGTTTTTTAAAAAATATAATCTCTATAGTTTCCATGATTATTGAAACCATTCAACCATCCTGGTAGAATTTTAAAAAAATTTCATATAGCTTATTATATTATAAAAATGTAATGTTTAATTATAAACATGGTATATCACATAACATATTTTTAGGCATCAGAAATCGTATAATCATAAACTATTGTTTCATTGGGGACTTATTTACTTTTAAATCCTTAATTATTGTTTATAAGGAAAATGTGAACTATCATTATCATATAAATCAGGAGTTTCAAAACATATGTACAATAAATCACATTTTCATGTACCTGGTTATGTTGAGTTAGTCTTGACACACCTTGTGGGTGTTTTTACTGCTAGGTATATCTGTTCAAGAACAACATCCACTTGTAGTATCTGGATATGGATGTATTTCTAAGAATAGGC
Organism: Viscum album; assembly: GCA_963277665.1. Classification (NCBI taxonomy): domain Eukaryota; kingdom Viridiplantae; phylum Streptophyta; class Magnoliopsida; order Santalales; family Viscaceae; genus Viscum; species Viscum album. The sequence goes on from OY728152.1 coordinate 1,891,032,009, forward strand.
ACATAATCACTACCTTAAAAAATTTAGGATATTCTTCTATACTTATACTCAATGTATTTCTTAAGGTGATTTCCAATAATAAATGTTTTCAAAATCTAGTTTGCATTGTTTTTGATAAACTTAATCTGATGTCAACTGTAACGTTCTGACCCTTGAAACTCAGATCTAGTGCATTATTTTATTTCATTGGAATGATTAAAAGGAATAAAATCATGAAGGGAAAATCTGATTAATAGTTTGTAATGATATATTACATATATGATACCCACAATACATTTGTAAAATAAAAATAAAAATTATATATATTTAGTTGAAATAAATTGAACCCTTGAAATATTATTGAGAGATTTCTTATCAATAACCTGGGGAATAAAAAATAATAAGGGTGAGTTAAAATACTCATTTAGGGTATGTAAAGTGGAGATAATAAATAATTTCTGAGAATAAAAAACATTGTAAGGTATAAAATTGGTAACACATACCAATCATATAATTGGATAAAGAAACATCAATATGGATTGATATTAACTAGAAACACATGCCATATATCAATGAATAAAAAATGAATTGTCTCCATAGATATGGAGATGAAATATCTTATAGATGAATAATGAATGAATCAAAATGAGAAAAATTCTTAATTATTGGACTTAATATTTCCTAGGTATGTGGAACCATTACCGTCAGGGCTTATCACAAGATGGTTTGGCATATTAGATAAAACCCATATATTTTGGGAAACTATTTCTTCCCATGATACTGCTTATACATATAGAGGCTGTCTATTACTTGGTCAAACCCTATCAAACATATCCATTGTATTCATAATATATATATTAATTTATTTAAAAATGTTCCTTATCAAAAATCATTATGGATTATAAGATAAATATTTGTCAAATTTTCCCAAAATGATCAAATAACATTCAAATAAAACACCATTTGTAAAAATAATATAAAGTTAAGTATATAATAATATCAATTGTATAATAATATGTATATCCAATTATTTTTAAAATGATAAATGAATATAATAGAGTGATTGTTTCAAAAAAATTTCAAAATCACAAAATTGGAATGAGATTGTAAATATAGTCATTAAGAACATTCGTGATTAAAATATCTATTATCTGGATAACAATTTTAAAAATAATTTTCATCAAAAAAAATTTAAACAAATTTATCTATAGAATTATCATTTAATAATAAAAATGAATAGTAAATGAAATGATGGTCTGTAACACTGAAAGCTTCCACGGTATGATTCTCTTTGAATAATACAGTAGCGTGTGTAACTTCATGTTCTAACAAACCACAACCAATCAAACAAGCCATAATGAATAGTAATAACCACTTTTTTAAAATTATATAAATTTTATCATTCAAAATGGACATCATTTTTTGATTCGGAATATCGAAATTATCTTGGGGTGAATTCTTAGTATTTTTCTGAAAACTTTTAATTTTTGATGAATAGTGAAAAACTTTAAGTTATAGTTTAAAACCAAATTTTTATTTAAATAAATAATTATTTTATATAAATATATCTTATTTCAATATAGATACATAATACAAATATATGTTTAATGTAGTTTATTGAAGTTAGTTTATAATAATTTTAGAAATATAAAAATTTTATTGAACATTTCACTGTCTTTTACCCACCTCCTAAGAGAATTTGCAAATTCACATAAAACATAATTTTACAGTTTCTGTGAGTGGAATTTGAAAAATCTGAGAGACATGGTTGATATCAATAAGTGAATTTTTTATCAATAAGATGAAAATAATTTTTGTGGAATAGTAACTTTTTACTTTTATTTAGTACGGTTAAAAGTAAATAGGGTAATACACGGTAAAAATCATATTTTTTTTACCCTAACACATGACCTAAATCAATTGGATAAATATAAATCGACAAAAAAATACTTAGGAATAAAATATTATCCTTTTTGTTCCACTTGGATTAGATTAGGAGACTTATTATTATTTTATTTAAAGAAAAGATAATAGAGTTAAAATCAATGTTTAATAACTAAAACATTTTTAATATAGGGTTATACATAAGATAAATTTGTCTATAAAAACTAATTAATTAAATATATATATTTCATACATAATGGTATTCTATTTATATTTTTTAGACATTAAATAATTTAATTAATTTATGACACAATGATGATACAGTAATTACTTAATTAATGAACTATTAAAATAATTGATATTACACACATACAAATAAATGTAATTTGAGACTTTTTTTGAATTAAAATAATTTTTTAGGTTAATATGACATATTAGGGTTTGTTAGATGAATTTTGTTTGAAGTAATAATGCTATAATGAATTATAAAAAACAAAATACCAAATAGTGTCAAAATTGAAATAAAAGATTTTTCAAGACAAATATTATATTATTAATTGATATTCTATTACTAAAAATCAATGGTTCTGCCAAAATAAATATAAAATTATATGTGTATAATTAATGAACCAATCGGGGTTCTCTAGTATGTATATAGTATGTTTATAAATAATATAATATAAAAATACAAAGAGACATGGTAAATGTCAAAGTATTTAACTGAGAGTTAAATCTAAAATATAAAGTTAATATAGTGACCCAAACCTATCAAAAAATTATTGTTTGAGTGGTTTTCGACCCATCCCCACCATAGAAATTAAATAATTTATTTTTGAGCCATTGGAAAATGAAAATATTTATTTTATAAAATAATATTTCTAGATTTTCCTAAGGTGCCCCTCACCCCTCTTATAAAACGGTACTCCCCCTTCTATCTAATTCAAAACATCAAAGCCATTTGACATGGACAAACCGTACCCAAATACACTATCAACCATCCTCCCTTAATCATATAGGCCTTCCTTTAGTAAAAAATCCATCTTATGGAGCCTTCTTAATCAAATCAATAGGAGGAACCTGAAGAAGAGGTAAATATTTCATCACCTCATACAAGTTCTTTCTTCTTTCACTTCCTCTTTATTTGATATTTCCATTATAAAATAATAACACCAGTATATTATATATATTGTCATTTGATTATAAATATATTACAACCATGTTCATTATTCTATCCATCCTTTGAATGACATGTCACCATACGTGCGTACGTATGTCTTACTATCTCCACATCGTGGTGTAATTGTTATTCAATACAATATTATATGGATGGGAATAATAATGATGTGTAGTTGGTGTAAATAATAAATATAAAATTATAATGATTCATTATATATGATATAACATCCAATTTTATATTATTCTAATATCAACTGAATGATATTGTCGCTCATGCGTACGTAGAGATTACCATATCCATAAAAGCGACGAGTTTAATTCCACATCATATCTATTCAAGACTAATTTTAATTTGATTATTAATAATAATTTTTAAAGACTTGATATCATTCTGTATATTAATAACATACATCCCATCCATAACAAATATATCTCACATAACAAATAATATAAAGTAAAACGAATTTTTTAACACCTGAAACAACGATAATTCTAATATATTATCAACAACGAAAAGTTAAATGATCATATATCATATCATATTAATGAATATGATTATTTTATAATTTAATAACAATTATTTCACCATTATAGAGTATTTTAACCTACCCTCGACCATGGAAATGTACATGTTAAGGGTTAACTCTATTATCTCTTCATTATCCGAGGTCGTTTTTATATAATTATCTACTAGGAACTCTTTATCAGCAACATTCATATTTCATAAAAATGTACTTCAAAACATTCTTAATATTTTATAAACTATGTGTTAAAGTCATTTATACCCTTTCATACTTTTATATGATGTTTATAATGGAATCTTTCTGGCGTTTTCCAAACAAGGTACTTTTTGACATCTTTGACACATTTAATGTAAGAATGTCTTTTTAACATATATGGAGGGTTTGAAAACTGTAGGTAATTATAACATTATCAAATCTTACCTTACAAGTTATAAGAATATTTCCAAAATTAAATTTTTTTTTTATAATTATATGACTTTGAAATTTTTTTAAAATAAAAAGAGATTTTTCCCTAAAATGTTTTTGATTTAATCTATGTCTATATACATTGATGGATATTATGCTTATTTAATGTTGATTTATTATGATACAAAACATCCATATTGTATTGAAGGTTTTGTGATATTTTTGACAGTGGATGTGTTAGTTTTACACAAATCATGGTTTGTGCAAAAATTATTGACATTTCGTATGATATTTTTTATATGAATGTTTATGTTATGTTTAAATCATTTTATATGAGAAATGAATTGGACCTAGTAAGTGATGGGTGGAGCCCGATATAGCTCCTCGATGCATCGATTGGTCTCATGATAAAAAATAGTGTTTTGGAACAAGGCCTTGAAAAATATTATTTTTAGTCTTGGCATAAGGCCTTGACTATGTGGTTATGAAATTTTGGCATTATGCATTCCATCATTATGAAAGTGGCTATTGGTATTGCATGTGATCATTATACTAGTATAATATCCATGTGAGTAAGTAAATGGAATTATTTTGATTTTATCATTTCCCCATTATACTGCAATTCATGTTTAAAAGGGTTTTGTTTTAGTTTTATGCATTTCCTGAAATGTTTATGATTATTTATGAAAGTTTATACTATATTGTTATCCATAATTAGCATCTGATCTCACCCCTTTCTATGTTTTATTTTTTCCCAGTATGAGAATTAGTATATTATGACTGGCCTGCAGGGATAGTATATTGGTTCTTAGTGTTGCCTATGGAAACAATGTTGTTGTAGTTTTCTATTTATGATGTAATGTAAACCTTATGAATGTATCTGGTACTTATAAGACTACTAAACTAATCTGTTTTTTGAGACTTGATCTTTTGGTATCATTAAAATGTTATGTAATAACGCACTGACTCTAGGTAACTGGGGTCAGGGTGTTACAGTTTGTATCAGAGAGAGGTTAGTAAAAACCTTGGAATCAAGATTTATATAAACTCTGATTAGAGTACATTACCCTAAGATAGACTTTGAGGATTGGTTTAGAAGAACTTCCAAGAATTTGGGTCTTGTAGAGATTTTTCGAGTTCTCCAAACAATACATCCTTCACTGGATATGAGAAAGTAGAGGTGGCTCTGGAATAGATGTACCTAGGGGTAAAACCTAAAAACACTGCATTGATCATGAGTCGAAAGAGAACTGTTGTACGACAACGGGCCTTGTTGAACTTTTGGTTACAACACTCCCAGGGGTTATACTTAGGATAATTACCATATTCTTTAAAAACCATTATGAAGGTTTTATGAGTACATAATTCCTAAATGAAATCATTTTTTATGATTATAGATTATATCCATAAACTGTTCAATTTATGTTAAGTGTTTTACAAGTTTGGATTTACATATTGTGATGCATAAACAAATCTAGTTTATTCAATTGTTCCGAAATGGCGCCTAGTTGAAGGAATGGAAACCATATCAATACATGCACTCTATGTAGAGACTTATCTCCTACTCATGATAATTATCATGGATCTGGTGATACAACAGCTGCTGATCTGCTAAGCACTATATTGGGACAACTCTCTTAGGTTATGAATAATAATCATACCCATATGGAGCACCCTGATCTGAAACATAGAGGATCAATGTTATATCGATTCATGAGGCAACAATATCCAACATTCAATGAGAATACAAATCCAATAGTAGCCGAGAAATGGAAAAATTCTTTAGAGAAGATATTTCATGGCTTGGGGAGTAGTGAAAGGGAAAAATTTGTCATGTCAGTTTACCACCTTACAAGAGATGTTGATCATGGTGTTCATTTATTCAAAACAAAAAGGCAGATTATGAAGTATCAAATATAGAATGGAGGGAGTTTAATGAGATTTTCATCAAAAAATACCTTCATAGTGACCATCGAGCTGATATGGAAAGGCAATTTCTGAGTCTGAGGCCAAAGGAGGAATAGACGGTCGCAACGTATGAAGCTAACATTACAAGGTTCGCGTGGCATGCAACATATTATATATGTAACCCAAGAAGTAATATTGATCATTTCCTTGAAGGGTTAAAACCATTTCTCTGTCTAGTAGTATTCTCACAATCCTTCTCATCGTACAAAGATATTGTCTCATGTGCTATCAATATAGAAAAATAATTCTCTATGTCTTACGACATTAATGTAATGCAAGAGAAGAAGATATCTTCTGAACACTATAGAAATGAAAATAAGGGGAATATGGGAAAAGTTGAATACCTATCTTGTTGTAAATGTGGGAAGAAACACCCTCGTACATGCATGTAGGGAATGGGATTCGGTTACAATTGTGGTGAAAAAGGCCACCATGCTCATGATTATAAGGGGAGGAAAGAGGCTGTCGATGTTGAATGCTACAATTTTAGAGAAATGGGGTATTATTTGAATGAATGTCCTATTCATCATAGGAACTTACCTTAGAAAATGCCAAGGGATCAAGGCTAAGTTTATGCTATCACTACTTCTAAGGTGAAAGCTCTGAAAGACGTAGTGGCTAGTTATTTAATGGTTTTCTAATGTTTATCAAATGCATTATTTGATTCTGAATTGTCTCATTGTTTCATATCTTCCCAGTTTGCAATGAAAATTAGATATTTCCAATTTGGTTTAACAAAGGGAGTTATCTGTCAAAAATTATGGGAAGTATCATCGCAACAAAGTTTTGTTAATCAGTTCCCATTAGAGCATATAAATGTTCTTTATCTGCAGATCTCATTGTCATACCCATGATCTAATTTGATATAATTCTTGGTATGGATTTGCTTTCGGTCCTTGATGCGTTGATTTATTTTAAGAAGAATGAGGTTGCAATTTTTGATGATGATGATAACGAAAACCGTATCTTTAGAGAAGAATCATCACCACCTAATTATTATCTAGATCCACCCCCAGTAGATCAACTAAATTCAATTATTGGGGAGGAATAGAATGAAACAACTATGGGTGAGGAAAATAATGTTCAAAAAGAGTATGTTACTATTGTGCAATATTATGTTGATGTATATCTAGAGTATTTACCTAGACATCATCCAGAATAAGAAATTGAGTTTTCCATTGATTTAAATCTTGGTTCAAGGCCCATATTGAAGAACCCACACAGAATGGACACTGTGGAATTATTTGAACTAAGGAAAAAACTATAGGAATTGAGTAATAACGGATTTATTCAGCCTAGTGTTTCTCCCTGGAGAGACCCTATCCTTATTGTTAAGAATAAATATGGATCTACGAGGTTGTGAATTGATTACAGTGAGATCAATGCTATAACAATAAAAAACAATTATCCCCTACCTCACATTTATGATTTATTTGACCAACTGCATGGAGCTCAATAGTTTTCAAAGATTGGCATTCGATCTGGATAGCATCAGTTGTGCGTGAAGAAGGAACACATTCCGAAGACATTATTTCAAACTAGGTACCGATATTACGAGTTTACAGTAATGCCATTCGGATTTACTAATGAACCCTCTGTCTTCATGGATCTAATGAATAGATTTTTCAAGGAATATCTCAATAATTATTTAGTACTATTTATTGATGATAGCTTGGTATATTAGAAAGCTACAATGATCCTAAAAATCACTTGCACATTATCCTGATAACTCTTAGAAGACATGAATTATATGGGATGTTTACCAAGTGTGAGCTATAGCTTTAGGATATTTCTTTTTATGGCCATATTATCTCTAAGGATGGAATCTCCATTGATCCTTCAAAGACCAAGGCGATATATGAATGGCCAGCACTGATGAGTATAACTGAGGAACGATGTTTTATTGGTTTCACAGGTTATTATCAACGTTTTGTCAAGAATTTTTCCATTTTGGCTAACCCATTACCAAAGATGACAAGAAAGGGGGATAAATTTTTTTTGGAAAAAAGAGTGTGAAGAATGTATTAAGGAACATAATATATTATTAGTCAATGCTCTTCTCTTGAATCTACCATCAGGGAATGATGGGTTTTTTATTTATAGTGATGCTTCAAAGAAAGGACTAGGTTGTTTCCTTATGCAGAATGATAGGTTTATTGCCTATGTATCACGACAGCTAAAAATTAATGAGAAAAACTATCCTACTCATGATCTTGAGTTAGCAGCCATAATGTTTTCTTTGATGATTCGGAGACACTATCTCTATGGTGAAAAAATGCGAGATATATACCGATCACAAGAGTTTGAAGTATATTCTCTCAAAAAATGAACTCAACATGAGATAAAGGCGATGGGTTGAACTACACAAGGTTTATGATTTCACTATACACTACCACCCAGGGAAAGAAAATAAGGTGGAAGATGCTTTGAACAGAAATGATCATGGAGTTTTGAACATGATGAGGGTCAAAAAGGACCCTATATACATGGATCTAGTAAAGATAGATATGGGAATGACCATGGAAGGTGAAACATCAATACTTTTTCAAATGGTTTCCAAATCATCCTTACTAGAAAGGATAAAGATTTCTCAAATCAGTGATGAAGAGTTTCCAAAGAAGATTAAAGTTGTGCATGATGGGATATTGAGTGATTTTGTGTATGAAGATGGAATTTTGAAATTTGAAGAGAGGCTTTGTTTTCCAACATTCATGATCTAAATAGAAATTTTTGTATGATGCTCATAATTCCAATTACTCTATACACCCTAGTAGCACTAATTTTTTTAGTGATTTTGAAGGAATATTTTTGGTGGGACAACATAAAGAGGGAGATTGCTGATTTTCTGTCATGATGTATGGTTTGTCAACAAGTGAAAGCTGGAAGGAAACTGCCGGGAAGAGTCATCCATCCTATTCCATTACCTGAGTGGAAATGGGATAATATTATGATGGACTTTATCAAGGGACTACCAAATACTCCAAGAAGGAACGATTCAATATGGTTCATTGTTGATCGTCTTAACAAGTCAACACATTTTCATGCTATAAGAGATGATTTACCACTTGAATGATTAGAATTATTATATATTAATGAAGTTGTAAGGAATCATGGATTACCACTATCGATTGTCTCAGATCGTGATCTCCATTTTACATCATGATTCCAGAAAAGTATTCAGAAAGCACTGGATACTGAACTTCGTTAGAGCACTGCCTACCACCCCCAAAATAATGGACAATCATAATGGACAATTCAAACCTTATAAGACATGTTGAGAACGTTCTCACTTGAATTTCAAGGTGTCACGGCCCATCCTCATGGCCTGTGTCGTGACTACCCCAATCTCGCCTTCCATATGCAAGGGGATGGAGACTTGAATCACAGGCATAAATCCCTAAGCTGTAAAGGCATTGCCTTTATAAAAGTAAAAAAACACAATAGAGTACACAACTGAAGTATTCACTAAGTAAACTGAGTAAAAATGTAATTGTTGAAAATTAAATGGTCAAGTATACAAACCCAACTGTAAAGAACAGTACAACTAAAAAGCAATAAAAACTGCAGTAAAGTAAACCAAGAACCACTGAGTCATCCTCTGTGAATCCCACATGAAGGGTGGGTATAGATGGCCTGCTCAGCACCTCATGTCCGTCTGTCCGCTCCGTGTACGTCTCGACAAGTGGTCCACCTCCAGGTACCATCCTACTCTACAAGTCTCTCCCTCGATCAGTGTATTCTGTTGTCGACATCCAACATAGCGTAGTGTGGGAAAAGCTTGTGTAGGGGTTAGTATACGATACTCAGTAGAGACCCTGAGACCCCCGACAGTCTCCTATAATCCACGAAGGATAAACCATATAAGAGAGATACAAACACGAAATATTAACCAACCGTACATAGGTATATGAGCATACATATACCTAAGTTATCAACCATAGTATGGAACAAACTCTCGATCCCAAGTACATCCTAGTCCACCCATGAAAGAAAACAATCACATCGATGATAATGATTTAATGTCAATACTCAGCTCAATCATGTATAATATTTCGTATAGCGATAGAGACGATCATAGGTAGTCACTAATTAATCTAAGATGTTGGACCCACATAGGATACAAGACCAGAAAAGATGTCAGAATGACACAAGATACAATATGAGCTACTATATTGGACCCACAAAGGATACAGGTACAATGGTCAAACGGCTGGACCCACACAGGATACAAGAATGGTTACTCTATCGGACCCACCCAGGAAACAAGTACAGAGGTCAAACTGCCAGACCCACATAGGACAAGAGAACAATATTCGTCGAAATCGAACACTCGAAGGATCCAAGTACAGTAGTCATCACTGTTGAACCCACAGAGGATTCCAGTACAGTAGTTGTCACTTTCGAACCCATGGAGGATTCCGTTATAGTAGGTGATGCAGTCACAGCTAGTTCTAGGGTTCCCGCACACAGCACGCTCGATTCTGGGAGGGTCTTCTCCTCGAACAAAGGAGTAGATACATAAAATGTCATGAATTCTAGATTTGATGTATCCCAATGTTCAATCACATTAAAAGAAACCCAACGCGATAGACAGTGTGTCATTCAGATGCCCAGTCTGAGAGTTAATGGATTTACCGTTCTAGGGGCCCAGTTGGAATTATGCTCGTTCCAAACAAAGAAGTTTTCCAAATTTTTCCAATACCAAATTAAAGTATAGATAAAGGACCGTCTCGTCATGGGGATCCTAGTTCCACATACGGCACATCAATCGGACGCACGATCGTGAAGTAATTTTCATTTAAGAGAAACAGGCCCGAGCTGTCAAGCCCGATGGGCTGACGGGTCAGCCAGTCCTGGCTCAACGGGTCCGACAGAGCTAAGTGGTCAGCCCCGCCCGATGGTGCATGGCCTGGCTTGGTGACAGGTGACCCGGCCCGTGCATGACGGCCCTGTCTGTTCCACTGGCAGCTGGCCACAATGCAGACAACTGGTCGAGCGGTCCAGGGGGTGCGCCCCTAGTTTTCCGAAACGGCAGCCCCATGCGATGCCGCCCCTCCTGGGAGGCCGGCCGAAGCCGGCCGGCTCTTCTGGTGAAATTGGTCCCCACGGTCGGGCCATGGTTCTCCCGCGAGGCAACTGCGGGTGCCGCAGCCTCCTTCAACCCGGCCGGCAGGCGGCCAACCAGTTCGCTGCTGAAGCACCCCGTAGAGCACGGGCTGCGGTTCTCTGTAGTACGATGCCTTAGATGTGTCGCAGTTCTTCAGCCCGGTCGGCTACGGCCACCTAGTTCTGTTCATCAACTTAGCGACCCACAGATGTGGGCCATATTTTCCGCCCTGTGGCCGGTGCGTGGCTGCTGACTCGGTTTGTGACCACCTCTCGTTGCCTCTGCAAAAATATTCCACAACCATCGGAGGGTCATCGGGCCATGTTCGTTTGGCCTGCGCCCTCTGCATTAGGTGATATCAATTGGCCGAAGACAATACAATCATTCACCAAGGACAGGATATAATTTCATTCACTTAATATTATATCAAACCCCCTACCTTGTAACTGAGGTTCGTTTGTCAACGAGCCGTAGAAGATGAGTGTCTCAGTAGTCAGGCATTACGGAAGATGGTGTTGTGATGAACGGTGTCATCCAATCAACTTTTGAAGTTGTTGTCGTAGACAGCGTTCCTCATGAGCGGTGTATTCTCCCTTGATGTAGAGGATGAATAATGGATGAAGGTGTTCCTCGTGATCTTGTTTCGGTTTAGAAGAAATGTGGACTTAAATTTCTTCTCGTTCATCGATTCGTCGAGTGTTCTTCGCGGAGAGGAACACTTCCATAAAATTTTCTAGAGGTTTTTCCCACAGATATATTTTCCAAGAAAATATTATAATAATGCTTCCCAATTTAATAGAATTTCCATGCAATTTAAACTATTTCCAAAGTGCTGCAAATTAATTAATGTAGATATTAATTTCATAGGTTGGCACATTCAATCGGTGGGTGGTGGAGAGGTTCCACCATAATAAATGAGAGTAGTTGTAAAATTAAATAATAGGGAGTTAATGTGGAGTTGAGGGGAGGTGAAAGGGTTTGGGTTCCTATGAGGCCGACCACACAAAATCCTCTCATGGGAGGTTATGTGGGTGTGGGCCCCACCTCTAACTTTAACTTGTAGGAAATAACCACCATTCGTAAATAAAATTGTGTGCAACAATGTTATTTAATTTATTATAAATCCCCAAATTATATCTTTCATCCCACATAAAACACAACTGCGGTAATGGTCTCCTTAAGATAATAGTGGTGCTGCGAGTTCATCGGTGCCCTCATATTTCTCTTCGGAGCACTGGTTCAAAAAATAGAAAAAACGATACGTACGTTTTCTGAATTTACCTGAACAAAACTTCAGAAATTGATTCTCGTCACATCGGGCCTTGGAATCAGGCGCCGTCAGAAACCACAGACTCGTAATATTCAAAAATATTTTACGAAAATAATTTACATGAAATATCTGGGTCTTTACATTACCCCCACCTCAGGTCTTTATGTCCTTGTAAATCTACAACACACACTATGAAAACAAATGGGGGTACTGAGGACACATCTGAGCCTCCCGCTCCCTTGTGCTCTCCTGGAAGTTCACGTGCTTCTAGAGAATGTAAACCAGAGGAATCGAGCATCCATTTAGGATCTCTATAGTCGATCCTCGATCTACATTAGGACCTCCGTGAATGTCACCCCCTCATAGTTGTCCTGCACCCTGTGATTGATGATGTGGGTAGGGTCGTGCACGTATCTCATCTACTAAGATACGTGGAAGACGTCATGCACCTAATGACACTAAGATGGAAGCGACATATGGTAAGCCACCTTGCCTACCCTACTGGGTACCTGGAAAGGTCTGATGAATTGTGGAGATAACTTACCGCCCTGGCTAAATATTTGTAGACCTCAACGAGGTGACACCCGTAGGAAAACGTGGTTGCCATCCTCAAACCCCAATGGTCTCTGTCTCCTATCAGAATAGGACATATGTCTACTCTCTGCAGTCTTCATCCACTCCTGGATGATCTGCACCTTCTCCGTCATAGCCTGCACCATCTCTGGTCCTACTAGTGCTGACTCCCCTGGGACTGTCTAGCATAGAGGTGATCTGCAAGGTCAGCTGAACAGTGCCTTGTAAGGGGCCATCCTGATGGTGGAGTGGTATCTGTTTTTGTACATAAACTCCACCAATGGTAAGTTATCCTCCTTGCTACGACCAAATTTGAGGACACTTGCATGGAGCATGTCCTCGAGATTCTGAATGGTCCTCTCAGTCTGACTGTTCTTCTGAGGATGGGTGGTGGTGCTCAAAAAAAGATGCATGCCAAAATCCCCTGTAACACCTTCTAAAGCCTGGATGTGAAACGAGTGTCTCGATCAGAGATGATAGTCGATGGTACACCATGAAGCTATATGATCTCCTGAATGTAGAGGTGTCCCATGATCTCTACTGATCCCTTCTCTGTGATCGGTAGGATGTGGGCCGACATGGTGTGTCTTTCTATGATCAGCCAGATAGAGTCATTCCCTCAGGATGTATGTGGAAGCCCCATCACGAAATCCATAGATATCCAATCCCACATCCACTCTGAGAACTCTAAGGGTTGTACCAACCCCTCTGGTACATGGTGCTCCGCCTTTAATTTATGACAAGTGAGGCATTGTGAAACGAACTCTACTACAGCCTTCTTCATACCCATCCACCAGTTCCATCGTTTGAGGCCCTGATACATCTTCGCCACTTCGGGATGCACCACTAGAGCGGAAGTGTGAAACTCCCTCATCCCATCCATCAGTCATGAAACTGGTACCATGGTATGTCTCCGGAAGAGGATGACGTTCTCCCCTGCTTCAGAAAATCCATCAGCCGCCTACCCTGTTGATATCTGAGCACATCGCGTCTCACAGTCAATGTCCCCACGATGTGCCTCTATGACTCGCTGAAGATGTATAGGAGTGAATGTTAGATACTGAAGAAAGGCAGCTCCATCTCTATCCACAAAAGATATCTGCAACGCGGCTAGCTGCTATGTTGCCTCTCCCAACAGTTGAGTACCTGATCTCCTACTGAAATAATCTGCTACAACGTTCCCCTTACTAGGAGTATAGATTATCTCAAAGTCAGAGTTCTGAAGGAAATCAAGACATCGACGCTATCTCAGGTTCAGGCCCTTCTGCAAGAAGATGTACCTGAGACTCTGTTGGTCAGAGTAGACTATAAAATGCTCACCCATCAGATAGTTTCACCACATCTTCAAGGCGAAGACCACTAATGCTAACTCCAGGTCATGGGTAGTGTAGTTCTTCTCTTGCTACCTCAATTTACATGATACATAGGCCATCACTACTCACTCCTAAATCAGGACACACCCATGTTTGGTCCCTGGCAAGTCACAGTATACTACGTACCGTACGCCCTCCTATGGTAGCCTCTGGATGGGCGCACTGGTCAACCTCTTCTTCAGCTCCTGATATCTCTACTGGCATCTATCTGACCACACAAAGGGTATCCCCTTTTTCATCAAAGCTGAAACCGGTGATGCAACTCTGGGGAAATCTTGCACAAATCTTTGATAGTATCCATCCAGGCCCTGAAAACTCCTCACCTCCATCACACTCTTTGGTGGCTCCCAAGAAATCACTGCCTCAACCATCATTGGATCCACTGGTACCCCCATCTTAGAGATGACGTGTCCCATGAAGTGAACCTCTTGAATCCATAACTGGAACTTTGAGAACTTACAATGAAGCTGGTGATCTTGGACTGTGTCTAGTACTACCCAAAAATGGTAGGCGTTCTCCTCCTCAGCAGTCAAGTAAATCAGTATGTCTTTGATGAAGACTACGACAAATCGATGGAGGTTAGGTTGTATAATCTGATTAATGAGACTCATGAACACTTCTGGAGCATTGGTTATGCCGAAGGGAATAAACAAAAACTCTTCGTGGCCATACCAACACTGGAAGGTCATCTTCGGCACATCCCTATCTCAAACTCTGAGCTGGTGATATCCTGACATAAGGTCTATGGTCAAGAACCACCTATCTCCCTTGAACATATTGAATAGGTCTTCAATCCTTAGAAGTGGATACTTGTTCTTCACGGTCACCTGATTCAGGCGATGGTAATTGACACATAGTCGCAAGCTCCCATCCTCCTTCTTGGCGAACAAAATCGGTAAGTGCTAGGGTGAAACACTGGGTCAGATAAATCCATTTCCCTGCAAGTCCTCCATCTATACCTGCATCTCACCAAGTATGGCGGGATCCATCCGATATGCTAGGGTAGATATCGGTGTTGTCCCGGGGTACATGTCTATATAAAAGTCTACCTCTCTTCGAGGAGGTAGTCATGGAACGTAGTCAGCAAAAACATCCACATAATGATCTACCACAATAGGAAAAATCAGACTCCACACATCAACCACTACAAGGATGAGACTAGCCGACAGATGTGTGATCGGTTGCCCACTCCTCTCTGTAAGTCCATCCTACGCAGCAAAGGCTTCCTTCTCCCCGTTGAAGATGAACCTGGTCCCATCTGTGTAGACACACCGTACTTTGCACCTATTGTAGTCGATCTAAGCATGGACTGTAGATAACCATTCCATACCCAAGATGACGTTGTAAGTCCTTCACACTGCTACAAGAAGATCCTAGCCAAATCTCTCGACTCCTAGAGTAAGCTCACACTTCTAGAACCACTGTGTAATCATCAAGTCTACTC
The DNA here is from genome assembly GCA_963277665.1 of Viscum album. NCBI lineage: Eukaryota > Viridiplantae > Streptophyta > Magnoliopsida > Santalales > Viscaceae > Viscum > Viscum album. Next base: position 1,891,047,712 of record OY728152.1, read on the forward strand.
GTATAGGAGTCTCTAGCTGTAAGGATCGAGCCAATAGCTTCATCGGGATCTATGAGCTTCGAACATGGGAAGAGGAAATAAAATAATAACTCGCACCTGTGTCTATAAGTACTGCAACAAGGGTAGAGTAGACACATATAGTACCTCAAATCATCTCAGGTGCGCCGTGGTTGTAGGCCTCGATGGCATGGAGCTGAGCCCACCTCTATCTGTCAGCTCCTTGTGGTCGAGGTGGACCTCCTTGTCGTGGTGGTGGTGGTAGAGCCTCGAAATGTCATCCACCTCCTGCTGCTCAGTCAGCACCTCTGCCTCATTCCACCGCTCCCGACAGACCACCATGGTTAAACCTATGCCTCTGACTGGGAGCTCCATCTACTGTCTGCTACCCATATGCATGGAGGGTCGGCAAGTCACGAGCCTTGTGGCCCTACCCACCACATGCATAGCACTACATGCTCCTCATAAGGCTGGATTTTTTCGTGTTCCCCGCACAACCGAACCTGTATCCTGAGGTCACCCACATGATGGCCTGGTTCACTTGGACCTCTGTGACATATTTCTACTACCGTATGCAAAAGACTCTGCTACGTGTCACCCTACGGTGGTGGGTCTCTCCGCTGGTGACTGCTCAACAAGAATGTTCTCCAAAAGAAGGGCTCGCTCCAGCACCCCCGGCTACGTCGGGATGCTGAGGGAAATCGTTGAAGCCATGATATAATACTTGAGTCCTAGATCGATGGTCCATGACCTGAAGAATAGGTCTCGTACCATATACAAGGAGTAGCATGAGAGGTCAGTGAACTCACTGAGTAATGAGATACTATCATGCTACCCTGCTACCAATGAAGTAACATCGGAATCTGCACCGCACGAAGGGTGGCTGGAACAAACTCCAAGCGGAAGAGACTCTTGAGGTCTGTCCAATGTAAATATGCTTCGTCATGCACCTGGAGCATCAGACTCCAACATCTTCCTACTACTGCATGCAGGAGACTCACGGCCCGGATCACCGTAAGGTCGGCTGGTGTCCCTACTAATATGAAAACTTTGACGATAGCCTCTATCTAGACCTCATGTGCCTGTGCGTCTATCTCTCCATGGAACATGGGCGGCCTCTATCACTGGAAATTGTGCAACACACTCAGGAGGCGTGCACTCTCTGCTGCTGGGGCTGGTGGTATAGGTGGTCCAGTGGGTAGAGGTGTCACTATTACCTCTACTACGATGGGGCCCTACACCGAGGCCTCGTCGCTCAGTGGGTTATCATCTCGTACATAGCTTTGAACCCTAGCTGGCTATCTTTGTTGGGCCATCCTGAAAAGAAGCAGGTGTGCCATGGTCAAATAGTGTACCTGGTGAGCTAACACAATGTAATCACAAATAAAACATTTCAATGGAAACACACACACAATCAGTGTTTTCAAGCACTGAGTCGGAAATCATAGGTCAAGGTCCTGGTGTATGGTTATGTCGGCCCCTGCACCAACACTAGACCCCTTGGACTGAAAACCACACTCAATAATATTAACACTATTTCTTAACAAAATGGAATGATCAGAGTCCAGAGTTCTGTGGTATAACTGACTCCTTTGATACCAATTTGTCATGACCAATTCTCAGGGCCCGTGTCGTGACTACCACAAGCCTACCTTCCATAGGCCAGGTGCTGGCAACTAGCACCAAAGGTGTAAATCCCAAAGCTGTGAAGGCATTCCCTTTATAAAAGTAAAAAAAACACAATAGATTACACAACTGAAGTAAGAACTAAGTGAACTGAGTACCAAAGTAAGTGATGAAAAGTAAATGGCTCAGTATACAAAGCCAACTATAAAGTAAAGTACAACTGAAAATCTAGCACAACTATAGTAAAGTAAAACATCAGCCACTGAGTCATCCTACGGGAATACCACCTGAAGGGTGGGTACAGATGGCCTCCACAGCACCTCACGTTCGTCTATCTACTCCTTGTATGTCTCACCAAGTCGTCCACCTCCGAGTACCGTCCACCTCTACATGTCTCTACCTGGATCAGTGTTTTCGGTCATCTGTATCTAACGCAACGTAATGTTGGAAAAGAACATGCTGGGGTTATATATGATACTCAGTAGTGACCCCTAGACACCCGAAGGTCTCCCATAATCCACGAAGGATAATACATAGAAGAGAGATACAAACAGGAAGTATCACCCAACCCTAAATAGGTATATTCCAAAACATATAGCTATGTTATCAACCACAATACGACTCCAACTCTCGAGCCCAAGTACAACTCAATCCACATAGGAAAGTAGTTAGTCACATTAATGATAATCATTGAATATCAAGACTCAGCTCACACATGTATACATCTTTCGTATAACGATAGAGATGATCAGATGTAGTCATTGATTCATTTAAGATGTCGAACCCACACAGGATACAAGACCAGCTACTCTGTCGAACCCATGCAGAATACAAGTACAGAGGCCAAACTACCAGATCAAGACATGATACATGAACAATTACTCTGTCAGACGCACAATGGATACAAGAACATAGGTGAAACTGCCAGACCCACACCGGATATAAGAACATTAGTCATCGCTGTCGAACCCGAGAAGGATCCCAGTACAGTAGTCGTCGATGTTGAAACTACAGGGGATTCAAGTATAGTAGTTGTCGCTGTCGAACCCACATAAGATTCCAGTAATGTAGCTGACACAGTCGTAGCCAGCACTAGGGTTCCCGCAAGCAACATGCTCGATTCTATGAGGGTAGGCTCCTCGATCAAAGGGGTCAATACATAAAATCTCATGAAGTCTAGATTTTACATATCCCAATGTTCCTTCTCATTAAAATGAACCCAATGCGATAGACGGTGCATCATTTGGATGCCCGGTCTGACAGTTATTGGCTTTTCCGTTCGGGAGGCCTGGTTGGAATTATGCTTGTTCCAAACCTGGACATTTTCTAAAGTTGTCCAAAACCCACATAGAGTATCGAAAAATGGCCATCTCATCATGAGGATCCTAGTGATGCAGACGACACATTGATCAGACACACGATCATGAACTTATTCGCATTTATGCGAAACGAGCTCGGCCTGTCAAACCCGATTGGCTGGCCGGTCGGGCCGTCCTGGATCAACAGGTCCAACCTAGCTAAGTGGTCACACCGGCCCTATGGGTTGTGGCCCATCCCAACTCGGTGATAGGCAGACCGGTCCGTGCCGCTGGAGAATCGGCCTCGCGGCCGGCCGCGGCTCAGCCAGCTGGCCGAGCGGTACGGGGGAGAGACCCCATGTTTCCCGAAACAGGCGCACCGAGCAGCGCCGCCCCTCCTGCCCGACTGTCTGAAACTGACCGGATCATCTGGTGCAAGCGGCCCACTTGGGTGGGACAATGTTCTCCTGTGCGGCAACTGCGGGTGCTGCGACCTCCTTCAACCCAGCCAGCAGGCGGCCGGCCGGCAGGCAGTCAGCTTGTTCACTGCTAAAGCGGCCCACAGAGCGCGGGCCATAGTTCTCTGTAGTGCGGAATATTAGAGGTGTCATGGTTCTCTAGCCTGGTCGGCTACGACCGGCCAGTTCAGTTCATCCTTCAAGCGGCCCACAGATGTGGGACGTAGTTTTCCTTCACGCGAGTGGTGCGCGGCCACCGCCTCTGGTCATCACCGCCACCATTCGCCACCACCTCTTATTTCCACAGAAAAAATTTCAAAAACCATTAGTGGGTCATCGGGCTATGTTATTTCATCCCGCGCCCTCCGCATTAGGTGATATCAATTGGCCTAAGAAAATAAAATCATTCACCAACGATGGTATATAATTTCATTCACATAAAATTATATCATACCCCCTACCTCGTAACTGAGGTTCGTTCGTTGATGAGCTATGGAAGATGAGCGTCGCGGAAGATGGAGTCATGGAGAACGGTGTCATCCCGTCAACATTAGAAGTCTTTTTCATAGACGGCGTTCCTTGTGGGTGGTTTCTTCTCCCTTTACGCAGAGGAAGAAAAAAGTATGAAGGCGTACTTCACAATCTTGTTCCGGTTGAGAAGAAGAGTGGAGAGAAATTGCTTCCCATTCTTCGAGTCGTGGAGCATTCTTCACAGAGAGTAACACTTCCTTCTAATTCTCCAGAGCTTTTCCCCACCGAAATATTTTCCAAGAAAATATTATAATAAAGCTTCCCAATTTAATATAATTTCCATGAAATTCAAATAGATTCCAATGTGGCGCCAATTAATTAATGTATATATTAATTAGATTGGTTGACACATTTAATGGGTGGGTGGGGGAGAGGCTCCACCATAATAAATGAGAGGAGTTCTCAAATTAAATAATAGGGAGTTAATGGGATGTTGAGGGGAGGTGAAAGGGTTTGGGTTTGTATGGGCCCCACCACCCTAAATCCTCTCATCGGTGGTTATGTAGGTGTGGTCCCCACCTCTAACTTCCTCATGTAAAAAATAACCACCATTTATAAATAAAATTTTGTACAAAAATATTATTTAATTTATTATAAATACCCAAATTATAACATTCAACCTGCATAAAACTCAACTATGGTGAAGGTCCCCTTATGAGAATATTGGTGTTGTGAGTTCATCGGTGCCCTGGGATTTCTATTCCGAGTACCGGTTCAAAATATATAAAAACATGCACGTACGTTTACTGAATGTACCCAAAAAAAACGTTTGATCTTGATTCCGGGTACACTGGGCCTCAAAATTAGGCGCCATCAGAAATTGCAGACTCATAATATTTCAAATAATTTATGAAAAAAATTATTTGTGATTTCTAGGTCTTTAAACAAGGTATGTGGGATCAATATTAACCTATGGTAGAATTTTCCTATAATAATAGCTTCAATTCAAGTATTCATATGGCATCATATGATGCATTATACAGAAAGAGATGTCACACACAAACCTATTGGGATGATGTTGCTGAAAGAAAACTCCTAGGCCCAAAACTAATGGAGGAAATGAAGTAAAAGGTTAAGGTAATCCAAAACCACATCAAATCAGGTCAAATTTTCCAGAAGTGTTATACCGATTACCAAAGGAAGGATTTTGAATTTCAGGTAGGAGATCATTTATTATTGATGCTATCTCTGTGTAATGGTTTTAAACATTTTGGAAACAATGGAAAATTGAGTACCAGGTACATCAGACCTTTCAAAATTCTAGAACGATTTGGGTCTATAACATACCGTTTGGCAATGCCGCCTTGTCTCTCCAAAGTACCCAATGTATTCCACATATCAATGTTGAGAAAATACATGCCTTACCCAATGCATGTACTCAACTATGTGGAATTATAACTGGAACCTCAACTATCTTACTATGAAGAGCCTATCAAGGTTCTTGATAAAATAGAACAAGTAATAAGAAACTAGATGACTTGTCTGGTAAAATTTATGTGGAGAAACCATAAGATGTAAAAGGAAACATGAGAACCCAAGGAACTTATGATAAAGAACCACCCAATTCTTTTTATACAGTAATATTCTATAAATTTTGAGGATGAAATTTTTGGGAGGAATTTCAAAAATATGAGACACATGGTTGATATCAATAAGAAATATATGATTCAATAATATGAAAATAATTTTTTTTAATAGTAAATTTCTACATTTTTACCACAGTTAAAAGTAAATAGGGTAATTAATGTTAAAAGTGATATTATTATTACCCTAACACATGTACTAATTCTATTCGATATGTATAAATCGACAAAAAACAACCTTGGTAATAAAATATGAACCTCTTTGGTCCACATGGATTATATTAGGACAATTATTATTATTTTGTTTAAAAAAGAGTTCAAAGAGTTCAAATCAAATTTTAATAACAAAAACATTTTTAATATAGGGTCACACATATGAAAAATTAGACTATAAATATTCATTTAAAAGATAAAAATATTTCATACATAATGGTATTTTATTTATATTTATTATACATTAAATAATTTAATTTATTTATGACACAATGATGATGCAGTAATTACCTAAATAATGATATAATAAATTAATTGATACTAGAATATCCAAATGAATTTAATTTGAGACATTTTGTGAATTAAACGATTTTATAAGTTAATATGACATTTTAGGGTTGGTTAGATGAATTCTTTTCTTTGTAATAAAGCTTTTATGAATTTAGAAAAAACAAAATACCAAATAGTGTCAAAATTGACATAAAAGAGTTTTTAAAACAAATAGTTTTTTATTAATTGATATTATATTCCCAAAAAAATGAGGATATGCCAATAAACTTATATAATTATAGGTGTACCATTATTTAACCACTTGGAGTTCATTTAAAAGTATATAGTATGTTTATTAACCATATAATATAAAAATACAAAGAGACATGGTAAATCTCAAACTATTTAACTAAGAGTTAAATCTAAAATATAATGTTAATATAGTGACCCAAACCTGTCTAAAACCTATTGGATGAGTTTTTTTAGACCCATACCACCTTATCCTATAAATAATATATTTGGGAGCCATAAGAAACCGAAAAATATTTTATTATAAAATTATATTTTTAGCTTATTCTAAGGTGCTACTCACCCCTCTTATAAAATGGAACTCCCCCTAATCATTAATTTAGACAATAAAATCCATTTGGATCTGCCAAACCCTACCCAAATACCCTTTCATATATCCTGCCATCATCCTATAGGACTTCCTTTATTCCTGAAAGAAAGACTATGGAGCCCTTTTGATCAAATCAAAAGGAAGAACCCGAAGAAGAGGAAAATATTTCATCACCTCTTTAAAGTTATTTTCTTCTTCCACTTCCACATTCATTTTTGTTTCCATTATAAAATAAAAAATCCAGTATAATCTATATAATTTAATTTTATTATAAATATCGTACAACCATATTCATTATTCTATCCATCCTTTGAATGACATGTCACTATTCGTGCGTACGTACGACTTACCATCTCCACATCATGGTGTAATTGTTATTCAGTACATTATTATATTGATTGGTATAATAATGATATATAGTGGATGTAAATAATAAAAATAACTTGATAATGATTATTTATATATGATATACCATCCAATTATAAATTATTTTAATATCAAAAGAATGATATTTTCGCTCGTGCGTATGTACAGATTACCTTCTCCACGACCGTGATGAGATGAACTCCCCATCATTTCGATTCAAGACTAATTTTCATTTGATGATTAATAATAATTCTTAAATACTTGATATCATTTTGGATATGAATAACATACATACCATCCATAAAAAATTAACTCACATAACAAATAATATAAATTAAAACGAAACCATTAACACCCGAAATGACGATAATACTAAGACATTATTAACAAAGCAATGTTAAAAGATCACATATGATATCATATTAATGTATATGATTCTTGTATATTTTAATAAAAATTATTTCACCATTATAAAGGAGGTTAACATACCCTCAACCATGGAAAAGTACAAGGTAATGTTTAATCCTACAATCTCTTCATTATCTAAGGTTGTTTATACATAATTATCTACTGAGACCTCTTTATCATCCACATCCATGATTCTTAAAAATATATTTCAAAATGTTATTAATATTTTATAGAATATGGGTTAAATTCATGTATACCCTTTTTTTAATTTTATAATATGTTTGTAAAGGAATCTTTCCATCATTTTCCAAACAAGGTACATTTTGACCTGTTCGACACATTTAAGGTAAGAATGTATTATTAACATATATGGCAGGTGCAAAAATTTTAGGCTGTTATAACAACATCAAATCTTCCCTTACAATATTATAAGAATATTTCCAAAAAATATGATTTCATTTATAATTACATGACATTTAAATGATTTCAAAATAGAATGAGATATTTCTCTAAAAATGTTTTTATTTCACCTATGTCAATATCATTTGATTTATTTTAGGCTTATTTGATGTTGATTTATTATGATACGAAACTTCCATTATTATATTGAAGTTTTTGTGATATTTTTTATTGTGGATGTGTTATTATTAAACCATTCATGGTTTATGGATAATGTATTGACATTTCATATGCTAGTTTTAATACGAATGTTTATGTTATGTTTAAAATCATTAATATGAGGAATGAGTTGGACTTAGTAAGTGATGGGTAGTGCCTACTATTTCTCCTCGATGAATCATTAGGTCTCCTAAGAAAAACTAGTGTCTTGGCACAAGGCCTTGAAAAAATCGTACTTTTAGTCTCTGAATAATCCCTTGACTATGTGGTTATGAATGTCTGGAATTATGCTTCCATCATTATGAAAGGGACTATTGATATTGCATGTGATTATTAGACTAGTAGAATATCAATGTGAGTAAGTAAATGGCATTATTTTTATTTTATCGTGGCTATATTATGTTGATGTTCAAGTTTAAAGGGATTTTTCTTTAGTTTTATGAATTGCATTAAATGTTTATACTTATTTATTAAACTTTCCCCTATATTGTTATCCTTGCTGAGAATTTTAGATCACCCATTTCTATGTTTTATTTTTCCCAGGATTTGAAGAAGTATATTGTGACTAACCTATAGGGATAGTCGTTGGGATCTCGGTTTTTACTATAGAAACAAGGATGTTGTAGTTTTTTATTTATGATGTAATGTAAACCTTATGAATGTATCTATTACATCCAAGGATACAAAACTAATCAGTCTTTCGAGACTTGATCTTTTGTGGTCATGCCAATGTTATGTAATAATGCACTAATTATGATTAACTGGGGTCAGGGTGTCACATGGTGTGTAAATATGCAAAAGTCGTATGAGATAAAAATATTTATTTTCTAAGAAATCATTGTTAGAAAAATTCCTTGTTTGGATACTGAAATAATACATTGAAAATAGTGGTCAAATAAAAAAGGGTAAAAAATGTATTTAATAATTAATTTTAAAGATAATTTTGAAAAAAAATTATTAAATAAGGCTCTTAGAAGAAAATAGTTTCTTCGATGGTAGAGAGAAATATTGTCGGGTATTCTAAACAGAATTTATATAACATTGTAAGTACCAAATTGTTAAAAATGGGAAAAAATAATATAAAATGATCATAATAAACTAGATTTCAGTAAAATTAAATTTTATATTTAACAGTTTTCATATAATCTCATTTAATTTAAATGAAATATAGTTAATATTATTTATGAAGAAAATAATCTTAAAACATTCCAATGTTTTTCATACAACATTAGAACATAGTAAATCCTAGTCCAAATGAAAGAAATTCCATATATGAAAGCGTTAAATACCCTGAATATAAAATGATTAATGATATAATATATTAAAATTGAAATTATATACACTACATGAAAGAAGTATGTGGGGACAATGAAATTTATCTCACAGATGTAAAATGTGAGATGAAAATCCCTTAAATTGCATTCCCATGAATGTACTAGGGATTTAACATCCTTTAAAATGGATCTAATAGAGTTATTGATTTATTAAATAACCATATTCGTGTTTATAATACATTATATTTTCTTCTTGATATATGTTATTACACATTTGATAATAATATTTCATTATTATCTCTATTTCATGTTTTAATTTATTTATTTGTCAAGTATGTATTTATTTTTACTTGTTTTTCTCATTATTTAGATCATGGATTCATTAAATACAAAATTTAAACCATTCTTTATATATCACATATATTATTTTTATATTTATTTATAATTATGTATAATGTTTGGAGATATAAAATGAAAAGAACAACTCATTGAGATCGTAGGTCGTACAAACGAATGAATGCTATATTCATAGCCTTGTCATGTTTGAAGAGAAATAATAATTTAATAATATATATTATTATAAAAATATAATTTTAATTTTAAGTATTATACATAGGATTATTAAAATCAACCATAAAAATATTCATTCATTTTCTGAATGAATCACATCGCTTTGAGGAGGCGCTAGTCCACACTTCCACAAACGATGTCATCGTATTTACCCAAAATAGAACATATAATACTGTGTATCCTAAAATAATAAAAGTAAAATAACTAAATTATAAAAATCATATATATATCATATAGAAATATTTTTTTGCAGAATTTTCACTATGAGAGGTGGTAAATGAAAAATGATCATCTTCTCTTAGTAAGGTGATAGTTCACCATGCACAAGAACTATATATTTGTTACAAATTTGATGAAAGTGTGTTTATATTCACGTTAAACCCTTGGAATAACATCATAATATTAAATTTATTATAATTACATTTTTATACAATCATGGTATAATGTTAATTAATGTGGTGAAGAAATGCAATAAGACTAAGGAGGCTAATGGAACATGTCACATGTTCTTTTGGTAACACTATTTGGTTGGCACTAGAGGGATTCCTTAGATGGATTTATTAAATTTGTTAGGCATGTAGGATAATGTTATGGATTATTATGATAAATATAAGATTATCATGTTCTAAAAAAAATCATGATATATGTGACAAAGTGGGAGGCGACGAGGCCTTTTATTGTGGATGAGAAGTGACGCTTTTTAAATTTTTGAAATGGGAATTTCACCCATGTTTTTATCATTAAAGGTAAATAAACAATTGTACCAAAGTCTATAATATAGATTAAATGGTCTTAATACGGACATCTAATGGAATTTGGACAAGTTTCTACATCATTTTTTCCCTTGTGTTTAAGGATCAAAACTTCATTAAACTTAATTTTACATTAATAATTATAATTAATTTTAATCACATTCAATAATGTTTTTGAAAAAAAACAATGTTGACCTCACCAGACCTTAATGATTTTGATTATTATAATTCATTAATACATTTATACAAATTATAACTTCATAATTATAAAAAAATAAATAAATTTAAATTAATCAATAAATAATGACAATAATAAAGATGTTTAAAGTAATAATGTTAAAAAGTTTGCTATGTTTTTTTACCCAATTTCAAAGTGAAATTGATCCCAATAAACTATATTGAATTAATTAATTAATAATTGATATAATATAACTTCAAATACAATTAAAAATATTATTCAGTAATATAAAAAACTAGATGAAAAAGTATTATTGAATTAAAATTAATAAAAAATTCATTATTCATTAAAAGATAAACTGTACAGAAAAATATAAAAAATTCACACTAAGATAATTTTTATGATATAATATTAAATATGATGTTTTTTTGTCATTTTATATTTATAAATGGTTCAAAATAGGATGTAAAATATGTTCCGCATAAAGAGGAGGAAAAACCACATTTGTCAAAATTTATTATCTTTTATGTAATATGGGGTTGGTCCTTAGCATGTGCCTACATAATATATTGGAAGAGTGTAAATTTTTTTGGTTGGATATGTAATGTTTAAATTTTTTTACAAACTCTATAGAAGTGTTAAAAATTAATTGATTGAGAAAAACCTAACTAAGTTTTGTTTTCATAAAATTGGGTGTTGTATGTATTAAAACAATATAAACAAAGATATATTTATTCTAAAAGAAAAATAAGGTTATGTCTTGTAGTTATATATAGGAAACACTAGGGGGAAACTCATTCCATTAAAAAAGATTAAAAATAAAATTTTTATGTGTTCTAAATATCATATTATTATTCTCAATCATTGTTTAAATAATGATTTATTCAAAAAATGATGAAATTCAAATTAATTTGGAATTTCATGCAGTCCAAAAACACATGGCACTAAAACCTATGAACCATATAATTTCTCATAATTAAGAATACTTGTAAAAAACAATTAAGAAAACAACAAAAATAATCACATGTTTAAGTCTCATTCAACATTTCTGTTGAATTTCTAAATAAAAATTCATTATTAAACATTACATAAGTCATTAAACCCCCAAGACATTATAACTCAAGCCAACACTCATAAAAAAACCCAAAATATCACAATAGATCTTACCTAATCCCCTCAAACTAGAGAATAAATCAAACTGGCTATTTGGAAAAAAAAACTAGCCTATTGTTATTCCGACCATTGGATTTACAATTAATTTTCAGTTCTAATTCATGGTATCTCTCCTTTTGGAATTATCTTTCAATGCATGATGGTACCAATCAAAAATAACTCATTACATGATTCTAAACTAGAAAAAAGGTACAATCCAAAATTTACATCTTTTAATCTATTCAAAAAAACTTTTCCATGAAAATATTAGGCCAAAATTTATATTTCACTAATCATAACATAATTTCATGTAAGGAAACGTTTCTCACTGACCACAATTTTCAAATCCATAACATTACAGGTCACACTAGTACTGAATAACTATTCTAAAAATGATAATCTTAAAAGGATGGAATATTTCAAAAGATATACTCAACTGTTTATTTTAATGTTATCTCAGTATTTCCATTAATCATGCTCCATGAATCCCAAAAGATGTTTCTAATGGCATCCCTAGCCAAAATATATATTAAATTTTCATGTCCCATTACTAACATATGAATATAATTGATCTGCAGTACATGGATCATGCCCTTTAAGAGTCTCATATAATCCATACTTATTTGTATAATATCCACCTAGTCAAAAACTAGAGACCATTGAGCACTTCCAAGGTAAAACATTTTCATTTTTTACAAGTGATAGATCAGTACAAGGTTTAGCGTCCATGTACTAAGAACACTGGAATACCCAAAAACAACATTCTCCTAGAGATCTAGTCAAATGGAAACAACTGGTGTCCTATCCTAGGTGTTCATACTTGGGAACCCAAGTATTACATTATAATAACCACACCTAAATAATAACTATGTTTCTAGAGTGAAAATATATTAAATATAGCATAGCATGTACAATGGGTATTTAATTTATAATATAGTATAACCAATTATCTCTCTCCATATACTAGGATAAGTTCAAGATAAGAGAAAATCTCATCTATAAAAAAGAGTAAACTGTGATTATTTAACAAATTACAAAATAATCTGTGACACTTATATAATATCATTTTGAGTGAATGATATGGCTTCAAATAAACTTAAAAATAATTAAATGAAGAAAATTTGAACCACAGCTGTTGAATTCCCAAAAAAGAGATCAGTTTCACCTACAAACGCATCATCACAACCAGATCAAAAATCATAAATCACCTGAGGAACTTTTTACACCTCTTACAAAAAAACTTATGTCCATTCATGACCAATGGTGTCTTGAAGGGTGGTGTACATAGAAAACCCTTCCATCATTGTGCTACCTGTCAAGCACCGATATATTAGAAATATTATCAGCATCATGGCCATTCATAAACCTCATTAACCATTTCCAAATGGTCTTCCTCAATCCTTCCCCTTCTACCTGTGAAGACCCACTTTACCTGGATCAACATGATAATACACACCTTAAGAGTGTCCTAATTATCAGATTTAATGAAAATGGAATCATATCCCTATTAACATGCTCCCATGACTGCTAATCACTAGTCCTGAACATGGAAAACATGTTTTCTACTAGCATTTGGATAGAAGTGAAAATATTAGCCACTTAAAAGAATAATGGAACAAATCTACATTCAATGTATGCATGACACTCCTCCCAAGTAACGTCCATGCACAAGAAAACATTACGAGTAAAGCCAAAATGAACCAACTAGAGTGTCAACACATATGATCTTTTCTATAAAAACATCCTATGAATTAGAAAGAGTCTTATTTATTTTATCTCACTGGTCACTGTACTTTAATAATGTACCATTAATATAGTACAACAGCTCATGGATTTATTGATTAAAACTGAATTTAGTTGGTTCGATGTAACATTTTAACAAACATGATGGGTATCATGTATATCAACGTATACTACACCATGTTTTCCTGATAAAATGATATATACATGATACCATCCATTGGTACATTGGTCATATTCATTCATGTATCTAATGGGCCTCAAAATAAACTATCATGGATTTTCATCATCCCATATGACAGTAACTAGGCTCGCAACATCATGAGTCATCCGACAATAAAATGAAAGAACAATAGGTTTATATGACATAATAGGTGGCTGACCATTACCTAGGCATTTATAAATGACTGAAACTATGAACTATACAATGATCATAGCTTTAAAAAGGCTCAACATATTGAATGACAACCTGTCAAGACAAGGGAATCGATTGAAAAACTAATAGTCCTGCACGGGACTATGGTACCTAAAAAGTACCACACGAAGGAAAATGATTACAAGAAACTAGTAAGGGATTTCATGATCTTAGTTTACTACCTATAATGGACCAACCCCTTACCAAAATATGATTATTTGACCCAAAACAAGGACACACTAACAAAATGAAAATAGTCTTTAGGGAAAATTAGTATGGTTCGAGCTACTAATGAAGAGGCCTATGAGCAAAAGTTGTTTTCAATAATCATGTAATCTAATAAAATAAATATATAAAATACTCTCAAATGAGGGTTGAATCTATGAACACATCGTAATGTTCAATATTAATAAATTAAAACAACTTTCATTTAATCCCTTATTAATTATAAAATCTATAATTAATATCATGTTATATTTTAAGGAAATTTTTATACATGTTACAATATTTTGTGAAATAAACAAGGAAAAGTTATCATTTGATATTAAAAATGCATTTTAATATTAGTTTTTAACTGAATTATTGACATAAATAAGCTATGGATTATGAAATCCACCATTTTTAAACATCATTCATTTTTTATAAGATTTGAATATTATTTTTAAATATAATGTTAATTTAAATTTTTGGATGAAATAAATATTTAGGTAATAGTTTCCATTTTAATTTACTAAGGCCTCAAATAATTATAGTTTAAGAAGAAAAAGAAATCATTTATTATATAGACGGGAGACTGGTCTAGTAAGATGTCACCATATGTATATATTTATGACCGTATAAATGGATATTGATGAGCTAAATGAAGTTCAATGCAAGGAATAATTATACCCTGGTGGGGTTTAGTATTAAGGATTAAAAAAATGTGACTTATGAGGGTCGCATTAATCCATCCTGGATCCATAAAAATTTAACCCCACTAAATTAAAACATTTATATTTTTAAAACACCCTTAATTGGTTTATCTCATAAAAATTAAGTATTATGATCGACAAACCTGGGTAGTGTGAAGTCTATTTCAAAATAAACATGCCCCAACTAACCTAAATGGTTCTAAATATGAAATTATGTATTTTATAACATGTTTTATCATTCTAAATGATAAATATTTCAAACCATTATAAAATAAGCATCATCATTTTATGTAAAAATTAAACAGTGTTCAGGTATATAAAGTAGTTTATATATATATATAGAACGATCATAAGGATGATTAAATTATACAAGTAACCATTTTATAATTTATAATATATTTACAACTGCATCCCATTTAACCATAATGAATAAAAATTCAGCTAATGATACTAATGGTTCATGGCCCAATAATTTCAATATTGGTTTGTCAAAAAGAATTTCACTATAATATATACATGAGTAAATGACTTAGATTAATGATGTACTTTTCTTTAACTCCCAATTACATTATAATCTTAATAGTAATTCGTTCACATGTAGTAAATAATATTAGACATGATATATAAGAATCTATCACTGACATATGCAAAAAAATAATAATTAAATTGTAGAAAAATTATTTATAGGTAAGAATACTCGATAATTCACACATCATATTATAAAAACATGCATGTAATTCAATTACCTATGACGGTAGAAAACTAAGCACGTTATTAAAATTTTATCATGGAATAAAATTAATTCTAATAAAACAAAAAATGAATATAAATTAATTTCTGAGAACCTGGGAATACAATTTATACATTGTGGCATATGCTTCGAATGTGAATCTTTATGATCTTATAACGATGAAGGTAGTTATACTTCCATTTAATACTAGGTTGAGGTTAAATTTATATAAGTATCATATATCGTTAAATAGAGAGATGTATTTTAAACACTCTAGGTAAAATCAGAATCAACTATAATAAAGAATGATATGAACATCAATCCCATATATGTCCACATAGACATTTCATCGTACATGGTTCGATCACTACAAGGAATGATATTTACCCAGAATCGACATATTCATAGTCTCCTATCTACAACCCAAAATAGAAATCCAATTGAAAATAAAACCCTTGAATAAACATTTTATCATCCCTGGGTGACTAACTATAAATCCAATAGTCAGACCAGACTCCACAATGCCCCAATCACTCTTCCCCATAAACCAGAGGTTTTCAACTAACAATGAGGTTCTCATGGTGGTATAATCAGGATACTATACCGCTTTTTTACAAGAGTATCAATGTGGTATATCCGATAAATAAATCATAGAAAATATAAGAAGCTGTAATAATATGTTGATATAAAAGTATAATAACTATAATGACTTAATAATTTTCGCATATGCCTAAAAATGAATCTATGAACTCATTTTTGAATAACTACACTTCTATAAAGTATGGTACAACTATCTTTATAATGTAACTAGATAGAATAATAAATAGAAGTTAAAAAATATCTTAGGGCTATCTTTGTGAGCATAAAAGTAGAATCTCATTACAATGAACTTAAGATCCCATATAAAAATTACATCAAAACCAATAAATCATAGACCTAGATAAACAAAGAGAATCTTGGGAACACAAGTGTAATACCATCCCAAAGGTATTGAAAAAAATACATTGTAGTCCACCATTAACAATGTCTAAATAATAATCTATTTCGTCAATATAAAATTATAATTGTGAATATACATCAAAAAGTATATGATAAATGTGAATAAATAATGAATTAAATATTAGGTTCTTCAAGTAAAATTGTCCCCACAATACCTACTTTGGCCCATGTTGGAAGTATCATAACCACAAACAGCCTGTATGAAAGAGATAACAGAATGTGATAAAAAGATATAATAAAATATAATCCATGAGATTGTCCTAAACCAATCATTTAAATTTGTATAGTAGACATATAAAATGGATAAACAGTATTCATCAACATACATGGATATAGAATTAGTTACCAAAAATTAGATAGCCCCCATTATGGTCCCTTCAAAAGATAAACTTAACAAGGAAATCATGTGTCGCACTAGGAGCATCATAAAAGCTCACTTCAATTGGAGTCTATAAAATTTATTTTAATAATAGCCTACCATGTATCATTATTGTAAAAATGTGAGAGAATTAACTTTATTATTTTACATGTTATCAAATATAGGGGACCGATTCTCACACATTAAAATGTGTAACAATCTCACCACTGATCTTATCCATGTAATATCCTCTATAGAATTGATATCGCTCATTACCAGTTAATAAAAACACATGGTGTGTCCATCCTATCATTCTAGTATCACGCTGATTATTTATACAATCAATTAGGGAAGTTGATCACTAATAGGATGATTTATTCGTTGGAATTCCATGGAAGGAATCCTGATTATCACTCACAGATATTATTTTCCTTTCACAAATTAAATTAATAAATCTAAATAGACATGTTAGTGATTATTCCATAATTTGAAACAAGGATTCCATAAGAGGGATCATATATATTTTTCTTCATTTTATTATGAAAAGGGCCGCAAACAGATGTTATCTTTATAAATAAGCGATAAAACAAAAGAAGCCTATTGAAACACAGATACCAAAAATCCAAAACAATTAATTTCAGGTGTATCACGTTTATATTTAGAATACTTCTCACCTAATAAATGTTTTTACTGAAATATATGAATTTGATAGTAAAATAATTCATTTGGTTCACATTTGGACATCCAATTCAGTCACAAGATAGCTCACCTCAGTGGTAGTTTTAGAATTGGTTATCATCCCACATGAATATATATAATTGAAAAGTGAAACTAAAGGGGGGTCTCAAACAAGGGTTGACATAATTTAGATAGAGATAAAAAACAAAACAACCATATGTGGGGTTGTTCGGGTTGAGTTCATAAATTATACCACACTAAGAATGGTCTAAATCATCCAAAAAAAGTTATAAAATTTATTTCAAGAAAAATAAATATTTATAAGTGATTATGGGTAATTATGGAATGAAAAAAATGGTGATATTTTATAAACTATTTAATTTTTATGGGATATCTATATTAGACCTATATTATTCTTAGGATTACCCATGCACCCAATAGAAAACATTGATTTGTTCCGGTTCAAGAGAAATAGATGATATGGATGAACGACTTGAGAATCGGGTGAATAAACTAACCCATCTATAGTGAAAGAGATGGTGAATGAAATCAACATTTAAGTGAAAATGATTCAAGGGATATATAATGAACCTAGTGGCATGTGACATAGAATTTTGATGGGGGGGGGATTTCTTTATGGAAGTAGAGGAGAGGTGGAGGACCTATGAGGGATGTGTTGTGTGTGGGTAAGAGATAAAAAATGGAGGTAGAAGAAATAATGATGGAGGGGAAATTATTATTTATAGACACATTAATATGGAACACAGGTTGGCCGCATGGTTGGAAAAAACCATTTTCCTTCCATTTTAGATGTACTTCCTTAGGAGGGAGATCACACTATTCTTGTTCATGGTTTGGAAATTCATATGGAAACCATGAAATTCTGAATATACATGATCTAATATTTTGTGTAAATTCATGTAAATTGGTGTGAATGTCTTCAAAAAAACATTATTCACCCTTATCCCTAATAAACAGGACACCCATTTCTTAGTGAAAGGATGCATAGTTTCAGGCAAACTGTGCACCATAGCCAGTTCGCCCCGATTTTATTGGTTTTGATCCCCATGCTCTTGAAACTCAATGGATAACTTGAGGGACCCCTAGAATCTTTAACTGAGTCAATGAAATTAAATATACCAATGATTTTATGTATATTATTAAGCTTGGTTTAAATAATGGATCACCCACCTAGTGATAGAAATGAAAATTCCTTTGAAATTTCATATGATCCAAAAATATGGGACACAATATTAAGTATATGTGAATATTATCTTCATAAAATTTATTTTAATTGATAAATAATATGAATGGGTTGAGTTCTATTATACCACCATAATGGTAATGGTTGTTAAATTATATTCCACACTAATAATCATAATTGAGCTATATAGTATTTTTTAGTTACATGATTAAAATCAGAGTTTTTTTGAAAAAATTTCTAGATTATGTAATTCATTATCTTTCTTGGCATATAAAGGAGACAATTTCAAATGGTCTATAAAAATTAAGGAAGTATTTGACATATTAATAGAACTGTTGATACAAGTACAGTTATTAACTAATAAAATATGAGGGATGGATTTTTTAATATAGAGTGATTCATTTATTAAAATGAATAACGTGTGTCCTTTTGAAAAATGATATATATATTTTTTATGCATCAAGGATATTAAATACCAATGATCCAGGCTCCCGAACTCATGAAATTTAAATTTTATATATAATAATTACTTTCAAAATATAGGGACACTTCATTTATGGGAAATTATGTGGTATATATGAAAATTAGTGATGTATTCCCTCTAAATTCACTCACATGTATATCAACATTTGATAATGAATATGGATCAAACTACCCAACGACTATGATTGTAAAATAATATTCCATCTGGGGATAGTGAAAAATTTGTTTGATGAATTATGAAAAAATGATTATAGAGTTTTATACAGGATGCGAATACACATGGTCCATATATTCATAGATTTATGAAAATTATATATGTATGATTTTAATAATATTGATGAATCATTCATTTTCGATGTATATTCAGAATCACAATTACTTGAGATGTTGAATAAGATTCTAGAAGATAAAACTTCTTTTATAAATCTATATCCATGAAAAATATAATAATAAGAAACTCTATATTTTAATATAGAGTGTTGATGTATGAAAAGAGATTATGTGTGATGTAAAAAATAGTCTTAAAAACGGATTCACTAGATGATGCATATAGATTAATTTTTTTTATACACCCTAGTAGTATGAAGATGTTTACAGATCAAAAAGATCATTTCTAGTGGGAAATCATGAATTAAAATATTTTAGACTATTTCTAAATGATTATTATATTAAAAAATGTATTTAACACCACTTATAAATAGATTCATGTGACATTTTCCAATAATAAAGTGACTATAGAGAAATATCACCAAGAATATTATTTCTATACATTGTAAGAAAAATAAAAAGAAATATATTCTATTGATTATTGTAATCCATCATTCCATGTAATAATATTTCATAGAAATAATAGAGGATCAAAACACTTGAATTTATTTTATTACTCTATATCAATGAATTTTTCTGAATTAATGGTTGGCCATTTCCAAACATGTCTCAATACAGTCATAATTTCATTGATTTTTTTCTGATAAGTCATTATATGTTTTTTCGTACTAAGAAACATTTATCACCACATATCATCAATAAAATGATGTGTAATATTAGATGAATATAAAAACCATAGAGGAAATTATGGAATTTATCTCAGTTAAATTTTATGGAAGATTTGAGAAATGCATACCTCTAGAATAATTCCCATTAAACTAAAACATCATATTTATCATTAAAATATAATCATTCAAATATTTATACACAAAATGATGACATATTCTAAATAATTCAGATGTAGTTTTGTAAATAATAATATATATTCTAGAACTTGTTAATGAAACCAATATGAATGGGCCATCTATCGAGAATCATATCATGAAAACCTATAGGTAACAGAAAAACTACGATTATAACCAGAGGAGGTACGTCGAATTTCTAGTAAGAGATCATGTGTTCATTAATGTGTCACCATAGATTAGAGTTAAAATTCTAAATGATAAAGGAATCAAATTCTAAAGAATATTGGACCTTTATATATTTTTAGTGAATTAAATCCATGAAATAATTTCTATCTTTTTAACAAAACGATAGTAAATTTCCTATTGTATTTCATTTCTTAATGTTACAAAACTATTTAAATGAACCTATATAAGTAATCACCACCAATGATATATTTATAGAACATAATATATCCTAAAATATTTATCATACCAAAATTAATTCCAAGATAGAAAAAGTGTTGATGAATCTAATAAATTGAAAATTGATTATTTTTTCTGGGTATCACATGTTCTAAGAATAAACATGGGAGCATGAGGAAGAAATGAGGAAGACATAGCCTCAATTATTCATGTATTTATTTACTCCCAAACTATCAACAATAAAATTATTTATGGTGGGGGAACGTAATTCCATTGATTTTAAATTGGTGAAAAACTTATTTAGTCAATAATTTTTTTCACATAATGAATATTCTTTATTTCATCATAATAGTACAACACATTATCATACAATAGTAAACTAGAAAACTATGTTAAATAAAAATATAAATCAAGTACCATAATATAACTCAACAATAATATAATTATAATTAATAATATATATTGATCAATTATTGATAATATAATTAACCACACGCAACATTAAATAATAAATTGATGTGTTTTTTGAAATTTAATAAACAAATGATTGTTTTTGAAATTCAAAAGTGTTTTTTTAGTAAATAAATATCACATTTATATAAAAAATTTCATATAAAAGAGAAAAATTTGGAATCAAAAGTTGATATTATCTAGCCTTTAGTTTTTCATTATTTTATAATGTAATAGAATTTAAATGTAACGAATAAAATAGAGTCTCAATATACAATATGTCAAATGACATCATAGGGACATAAAAAATTATTTATAAATAATATAATAGATTTCTTAATTTTAAATTTTCTAATTAATAAAAATATTTTTATTTCAATGTTATGAAATCAATTTTTATATACTATAAGGAATTTTTTAAACAATAATAAATATTTTATTTATTTTTAATAATCCTTTTTTAAAAAATATTTTATATATTTGAAATAATATATTTTAATAATTTATAGTTCATATCAAATTGATATATATTCATTAATCTCTATACAACAAATATAATGTGTTAAAACCATTGTACAAACAAGATATTTCATTTTTTACTCTCGTAGGGTTTATGGTCTATGCATTGATACCAATAAATAAACCACCATTATTCACTATAAATATGAACCCATCATCCCATTATTCATCACATTGAAATTATTGAGATAAAATATCCAAAAAAATCTATCATAATAGTTTAGATAAGTGGTTTTTATATAGTCATAGTTCTCTTCTTAGAATTTAATAATATAACTTTCAATATAAGGATTCATAATCCATTAAAGACCCTCTTAAATTTAAATTATTTTGTTATAATTTAATTTAAAATTCATTTTCACATATATAAAATTATTTAATTCCTTTTTATTACCAAACATTTTATATTTTTTTAATGTGATACTACATATTACCTATCATTGAAGTCCTTTCAAAAAATGTTTTTATGCTCATATAAGGATCCCAAATCCCTTATTATATTTATTCTGTGGAATATTCTCATTTAATAATAATTTATATATAAATATATATATATTTTCATTTTTTATTAATTCTCATATTTTCAATTATATATCACAATTCCATCTCTTTATATCTCCTTTATATGCCTTTATAATGCTCAAAAATTAGAGGAAACCCATGAGATGGATACAAAACATCCTTTAATTTTGGTAATGAAAACAGTGTATGACAATATAGAAATTATATATATATCTTGATACAATAAGTATATGAAGGATATATATCAAATATACCATGGGTTGATAATATAGGGAAATTTTTTATTAGGTAGTTACTCAATCTTCACTCAAAGCATAATAATTTGGACCAAATTCATTTATGGTTTGGTACTCAAGTGGGGATATACATGAGATGATTCAACATTTATTTATGTTCCATAATAATTTAAATTAATATATCATTATAGATTAATAGGTATTTATATCCTAGGGTAACACCCCTATTTTTAAGAAAGAAATACTATGGTCAGTAAAATACGTGATACGCTACATAGATCTTAAGAAAACAACTAAATATTATTATTTAAATGATATATTTATAACCTAGCAATTGGAATGTATAAACTATATATTTTTAGCTGAATTATAAACATATGGTTAACAAATGTTTATATAATGATTTCTTAGTTAACAAATCTATTTTGAAATAGATATAAAACCCAATTGAATCTAAAAGATCTGATTTTATGAAAAACTATTTAAATGAGAATAATTGTGTTTATAAAATCGTATTTCACATTTTTAGAATATATTAAAGAAATAATAACTCAATATTATTTTATAAATTCATATTATATATTTTCTAGACAACATATAAGAACAAAATAAATTTTAATGATAAAAAAAGTATTTTTAAGAAAGGAATTTTTACCACATTTAGATAGAGAAATCATTTTAAATCTATTTTTTATAGATTTATATGTTCTATTTGACGAAATAATCATTTTTTTTGAATGGTGACACAAAATTTTGATTTGTAGAAATTTTTCAAATTTTGTGGTAAAATTTATATTTTAATTAACAGTGAATAATATTGCATTTTAAATAGAAACTTCTTTTTGTCTAAGTTATTTATTTTCCTAGATAATCATTTTAATTGGTTTTAAAGTTTAATTAGACTAATATTTTATCATTTAATACAATATGGACATTATAAGTAATTTAACATTTAAATAAAAAATAAATGCGCACCAATCTTTTTATAGTTTTTACTTTTTAGAAACATATATTCACATTTAGATAACATGGATTAAATTTAATTTATTTTCGGGAAATTATACTTTTCTAATTTGTAAAAATTGAATCCATATTTTTAATAAGAAGGTTCAAATTATATAAATATAACCCTTTATTTTTTCGCCATTATGAATTGTAATATTTGTAAGTATCTTTATTTACCACAATTAAAGGGGAAACCAGTAAAATAAGGGTAAAAATAACATTATTATAATATAAAATGACCCTAAAACATTTCATAATCCAATTTTATGAGATAATTCCATCTAATAAAACCATTTTCTCTAAAATTTTAAAATTTATACCGTTTAAGTGGGATTATGATACTTATAACATTTAATTTAATGTAATAGAAAATATGTTATAAACATGTTTCTTCATACTAAAACAATTTTAATATTAGTTTATGTTTGAAATATATGAGGCTAAAATAGTAATTAGAAATATATAAATAATTAATAAATTAGTGTATTTTTTTTAACATTTATACTTTAAATAATTAAATTTAATTAGAACATAAAGATGATGCAGTGACTACTTTATTAATGAAGAAATTAAATAAATGATATTTTAAAGATTAAAATAAATATTATTTGATGCAATTTATGTCATTAATGATTAGCATAGGCGCATATGATAAGTTATAAGACTATTAAATGGTTTTTTCTTAGTTATATCTCCGTTTTGATTTTATTTAAATTTAAAAAATTGAAGAGTGTAAAAACAAACATAATTGATGTTTTATTACAATAGTTATTTATTAAATTATTTAATATTCCTAAAAATATTTTTAAAATACTATATGACTTTGATATGTTCTATAAGTTAATTTCTTTTCCAATTATGGGAAACATAAACCATATAGGTATTATTAATATCCACATAAAAAGAAAAATTTTGTTACCATAATTAAAATTTAAGAGAACAATTAAAGGTAAACTGAAAAGATAAGATTTAAAATGAAATCAATAAATGCCTATAAATTACAAGATTATTGGTTTTTAAGAAATAATTATCTTATATTTGAAATATCTCATGCTGTATCCATTTTAATTAATAAAATAATTTTTATTAATTTAATAATTTAATCGTTCCCAAGGGTGGCCCTTTCTATTCCTATTTAAAGGTACCCTCACATCTCTAATAATCACACTTATGGAACCCATTGGTATGGCCAAGCCCAATAAAAACTTGTCCTAGAATCCCTCCCTTAATCCTATAAATCACCTTCTATATTGAATCCTTTTATAGAATAATTTTTTTATAAACTAGAAGAAGTTACATGGTTAAGAGGTAAAACATTCTCTCATGATTTTTAGTTTCATTTCCATTATCCACTACATAAAATATTAAAATTATAATATTAAATAACAGAAAAATAATCCAAAATATACTTTAATTTTTTGTGCTATGTTTTTTATCTACACATACACATAAGTCCCTTTAATGGGTAACGAACATAATGTTTCTGTGCATGGTGAAGTGATGCGTCATGAAACAATAATTGTTTAATTTTCCCCTACCACCTCTATTGGTCGAAATTGTAATGGAATATTATTTTTCACATAAGATATATATTATATTTAAATTTTACCTATACTTTTGTAATTATTATTTAAAATATACCATTATTCCTTCCATGTTGTGTAAATTGGATAATTTTATTTAAAGAAGGGCGGGTTACCGCCTCTTCAAGGAAATATCACACATTCCCTCTATACATGGAATGTATAATGGTTGGATTAATAAATATATAACACATAAGTGACATTAATATAACATTATTATTATAATATGAATTTATATCATTTAATTATTCTTCTTTTAATATGACAACAAAATGAAAGTATTGTTCATGTATACATACAATCTTCTGTCTCCATGAACGGTGAATTTAATTTCTTATATCAAAATATAATTTATTATAATAAATATATATATATACTAGATTTATTTTATATTTAAATCATGAAAACAATTATATAAATAATTTAATTTTGAACACATGGACAATTTACATCAAATCAAGTTTATTATTGACTATAGTACCGAATAATGACAAATTGTCAAATATGAACATAAATTGCTTTGTAATTTTTATAATATAGAAATATGTGATATAAAATGAATAATAAAATTGAATTGTGTTCTGAAGAAAGTATACACTAACCTATGTTTATTATTTAGGAAAATTAATAAGTTATATAAATAGTCGGAATCAAGGTAAGGAAATCATAACTCAATTACATTTCATTGAGTTAAATATCAAACTCTTTGATTTTGCTTTTCCGAGAATATAAGTGAATGACCTGTTAGTATTTCCCCTACATTTCCACTTATATTTTATGTGTTTATATTTTTCATAGATATTTTTTTCATTGATTTATTCATAATAAAAGGATATGATCTTTATAAGGGTCTTCATCTAAATCTTCTTTCTTTGTGGAATATTTGACAGTATACACCTCCTTATATTATATGGTTTATAAAAAATTCTTTTTATTTTAAATTCATTATATGTTTTTAAAAAGATATATTTTTTCTACTACATTTTTTGAATAATGAAGCAATGGTTATTTTTAATGTATGAGGATACAACGACAACTCCTCTGCCATAACCATTTTATAATACTTTTCATCCTCTATAAGATTTAATGTTTTAAAAAGGAAATGAAACACCATATTCATTGTTTGGGTGATTTGGTAATGAAATAGTTTTGAATGTTTATTTACTATTTAAATATCATAAATTTATTCCTTGTGATTTCAAATGAAATGTTAAGAGTGAAAAGTTGATAATTGAAAAAAATACATGTTATGATTATATAATGGTTCTTGACCATTTGATGGGTTGTTAAATGATATACCAAATATGGGTGGTTACATTATAATCCAATGATAGTTGGTTCCATGATAAACCAAGTATATTTGGTTATGTTATAACCCTCAGTAAATTTTTAATGGAATTCACCTTTATTCTAATTCCATTTTGTGATTTGAGCAGAAAATGACCTTATGTTTATTTCATTTAAGTATCATTAAGTCTCATGATTCATTTACATGTTACATGTTATTTTTATGGGTTCATGGTAATAATTTTTTTTAAATAAAAATAAACGAGTTTAAATTAATTATACAGTTTTTGTTATTTCATAAAGGTAAAAATTATTTCATTATGATAAATTATTCATGGGTTACTTTCTTTCGCAAGGCTAAGAGATTTCCTTCTTTGAGTTCCCCTTACTGAGAAAATTATGATCATTACAAGTTTTGAAATGTTTTCACAAGATTTAAAAGTGTATAGTGTCTAATATGTGATCAAGGAAATGTAATTATGTTTAAACATGAAATAAAACAATGTTTTTTTAAATTATTTTGTTTTATGAAAAAATTGATATTGAGTAAAAGAGTGTACTATTTAATATTTATATTTTTATGTATGAAATATGGCCTGATTATCTAATGTTATATAACTAAAAAGATAATAATTGTCAATTATGTTCATCTTATTGACATAACTCATGATTATGTAATGTTTGAAGATACGACCTTATAGTTTATATCAAAGATGGTTTTGAAAACATTGGAGATTAGGATTTTTTCTTAATGGTTAAGGTTATCATCACGGGTTTATAATTTTAATGGTTATCATAAAATTAATGTCCTATAAACCCCTCTTTAGACTTTATGATTAGAAATTTTAAGGTGGGTAATGGTATTTTTTCCATACATTCACCTTTGAGGAAATTATGCATTATTAGTTTTTTTGGGGGGAAATGTGATGTATAAAATATCCTTTGAGTTTAAAACATGTTATTGTTATTTTTGAGGCATTTATATTATTTTTGAAACATTATTTGATTTATATAGTTGTAGAAAAAGGAAACATACCTTGATTGGTGAAAACACATTGCAACTGGCAAGGCTGAGGGAATCAAACCCACAACATAATGGTGATAAACACGCATCACATACAACAAGTCTGTGTGATGTTTTTGGTTATTAATAATTTTTATTCATAGTTAAACATTTTTTGGAAAAATATTTAGTTGATTTTGGGAACATAATTTTTATCAAATGGATATCCATGGTATTATAAAATGATATGATGATTGATTAATACATGTAATTTTTGATGGCATTCAATATTTTGGAAACCCTATATGCCTATGTAAAATAGAATGCTAAGGGATATTATTTGAGAAATAATTATTGGATTTTATTTTGGGTAGATCTATTTATTTATTATTGACTTATATGTAATTGGTTTATTTATTGAAATTATTAACCTATCAGTGAGAATATGTATTTATGTTAATTTATTTTTTGTTTGAGACATTTAGTGTGTTTAATGTTATTTGGAGATAAATGTTAAAATTTATACCAAAAGAATGTATTATCAAATCCTTCTAATCATATAGATTCAGTCTTTGTGTGGATTATTTTTAGTAATTTTAGTGATTATTATTTATCAAATAGTATTTTTGAACATTAGATATTTCGATTGAATTTTGTAGATAAAATGATGTTCGTAGTCATATAATGGTATATTCTATTGTGGGAATTAACTGATTTTATTCTAACATATTTGGATTTATTTAATAATTTGTGACATGAAGAATACATAGTTAATCTCTTGTGGATTATGTGATTATCTTGAAGTGGATTCATATGCTTCAGGTGTGACCAAGTTATCATGTATACTCATAATTTGGAGAAAAATGAGTTTGTGGTAGAAATTTATTAAAGGATTAATCTATAATTAACATGTATGTATGTTTCTTTATGTTCTTATTCAAGAATGTAAATAAATTTGTCAACTTCCTGAAATGGATCTAAAAAAATACATTCCATTTACTTTTCCTGCTATGAAATTAATGACCATTTAACCCATTGCATGTTTGTGGATTTATGATTGTGAACATTCTCCATGTCATGTTTTCAATCACTCTTCATAATAAAATGGAACTTACTTTTTCTTCCATATCCATGTTTTTCTATATGGAAATGCATTTTGAGTTATCTCATGTGTCCATTTTACATTTGCTTATTTCTTTTAAATTGGTAGTCTTATTAACACATTTTTTGATGTGGGATTGTAATAAAGGTATTTTGAAAATTCATACCATAGTTATCCACCATAAATTCAAATTATTATCATGAAATTTATTAAATGGGGGAGGATATAACATCCCCAATTTTAGGAAAGAAACACAATGTTCAATTACAAACATGAACACTACATTGAGATCAAACGAACAACTAAATTCTATTATATAAATGTTACCATTATAACCATATTGTAGGAATGGATGGAATGGAAAATATTAAATTAATTATTAAAATATTATTTAAAAATGATTACATAATGATTCATGGGTTACCAAATTTGTTGGATATGGAAATAAAAACCATCTGAATATAAATGAAGTGTTTTTATGAAAACATGTTACAATGACAATAATTGTTTTCATAAAATCATATCACAACTTTTGGATTATATTAATTCAATTTAAACTAAAAATGATATTTAAAATTAATATAATATTTATTGTATACAAGATATAAGAGCAAAAAAAATCTTAAGCATAAAAAGAGAATTTTCCAAAAAATTATTATTTCCAACCATTTGATGGAGAACACATTTAAAATATATTTTTTGACACTTTTATAAGTATTATTTGAGAAAATAAACATATAATTTTTAATAGAGGTGTCAATATTTACATTGGATATAAATTGATATTTTTATGGTAAAATTCATGTTTTAAGGAAAATTAGAAAATACTACATTTTAATTTAAAATGGCTTTTTTCATCTAAGTTATCTATATTAATAGATTTTATAATTAATTTGTTTTAATGTATAATTATAATTTTTATTATCATTTAATAATATTTTTTTCATTGAAAGTAGTTTTACATTGATATTATTTATAAACATACATCAATCATTTAAAGGATTTTACTTTTTAAAAACTAGTTTTCACGATTTGGAAACTATGAATAATTTTATATAAATTACTAAAACGTCCATGTCTTGTATATGAAGAAATTTATTTCATATTATAATTCATAAGATCTATATATTTTAAATATTTTCAATTTTTTCGAAATTATTAGTTACAGCTTTAGTAATTATTTTTATTTACCACGATTAAATGGTATATCAGTTAAATAATATTAAAAATAATATTATAATATTATAAAACTACACTAAAACATGTCATAATAATATTTGATGTGATATATGCAACCAAGAAAACCATATGGACTAAAATGTGTCTTTTGGAAGCCACTTGGGTGTGATTATGACAATTATAACATTCAATTTAAAATAAAAGAAAATATATTATAAACATATATCTTCTTACTAGAAAAATTATAATATGGGACCATATAAGAGATATCTTAGACAATAAATAGTTATTAGAAAAATAAAATGATTTAATACATCATTTTATTTTATTTATATTTTTTATATAATAAATAATAAAATTTAATTATGACAAAAATGATGATGGAGTGATTTCCTTATTAATGAAGGAATGCAATAAATGATATTATAAATATTAAAATATATATTATATGACATAATTTATGTCATATAGTATTTTTATAGGTGAATATGAAATGATATAATACTATTTAATTGTTTTTTAGAAGCAATATATTCTTAAATATTTTATTTAAATTAAATATAATAAATAGTGTAAAAATAGATATAATTGATGTAAAAAATAGAAATTTATTAAATTATTTGAAATTATTAAAAATAATTTAAAATCATGAAGTGGGTATGATAAGGTATAAAAGTTATTTATCTGTCCAATTATTGGATATTTTCCATATATAGGTAAAATTAATATCCTTTTAATAATAATCTTATGTTAAATTATTTTAAATAAAAGGATAATAATTAAGGGTAAACTGAAAATATAAGGTATAAAATAAACCCAAAACATGTCTATTTTTTTATTAGGGTATTTAGAACTATATAATTATTATATTCTACATATATATTGTTTTATTTATTTTAATTAAAATATTTATATTAATTTAATAATTTAATATTTTCTAAGGGTTCTCATTCCCTATCATATAAATGGTACCTTATCATATCTAATGCTAATACATCAAGAACCCTTTGGTTCATAATATAACATCAAAAAAACATTTCTAGAAACCCTCTCATCATCCTATAATGATACCATAGGGTATAAATCTTTTCAAGGAATCCCTTTCATATAAACCAAAATAAGTTACTCTATTAAGAGGTAACAACTTCTCTCATGATTTTTAGTTTCATTTCCATTATCCTCTCCCCAAAATTTTCTTATTCAATGATAACATAACAAAAATATTAACAGTAATATTATAGTATTTTTTTTATGATATGGTTTCTATCTAAAATTACACACACCATCATTTAGTGGGTAATAAACACACTGTTTCTATAAACGATGAACTACTACCTCACAAAATGATGATTATTCAATGTATCCCCACCACATCTAATGGTTTCCATTATAAAGGAAACTAATTATTTAAATATGATATATATTATATTTATATTGTATCTATATTTCAGTAATTTTAATATAGAACACACATTTATTCATTTCATGTTGTGTAAAAATGCTAATTTCTTTTGAGGAAGTGTGGACTACAGCCCCCACAAACTGATATAACTCATTCATGATATAAATTGAATGTATAATGGATGTAATTATTAAACCAATGAGACATATATGAAATTAATATAAGACTTTTATTATGATAAACATTTATATCATTTAATTATTAATCATTCAATATGAAAAATAATGGAATGTAGCGTTCATGTGTACATATAGTCTACTGTCTCAATGAACAGTGTATTTCATTTCTTCTATCCAAATATTATGGATTTTTATAAATACATATTTACTTGTTAAATATGATATCTAAATATTGAATTCTATTGTGGATATGATGAACTTTTGACCATGTTTACAATTTACATAAAACTAATTCATTTTTGATGCGTACCGAATATCAACAAAATATATGATATGAAAATAAATAGTAATTAAAATATTATAACATTGTATGAAGTGATATAAAATGAATAATAAAATTGATAATTTTTCTCAATCAGGAATAAATAAACATGTGTTTATGATTTAGGAAAATATAGAACATACTATACCTATCAGACTCAAGGTAAGGGAAATCATAACCCAATTTCCATTCATTATGTTAAATATTCATGTCATTGGTTCTGTCTTTTCAAGAATATTTGGGAATTACTTATGATTTTTTGACAGCAAATATCAAATTATATTGGTTGTCTATATATTTTCACACATAATTATTTCATTGATTTATCCTCGATCTAATGATACATTCTTTGTAATGAAAATTCCTCTCAATATTCTTTTATTGATGCCCATTGTGATAATATACCCCTCCTAATTTTCTATGTTGTATAATAATCCCTTTGAATATAAATTTCATTCAAAGGATTTCTAAAGGAATATATTTTTCTATGAATCAATTTACTTAATAACAAAAGGAATGTTTTTAATATATGTAGTGACAATGAATTCTCAGCCACCTTAACTGTTATTTCATAATTGGATTCCTATAAAATATTTGATGTTTTTAAAACTAAAAGAATTACCTTATTCAAATTTTCAGGTTTTGGCGATTAAAATGGTTTTTGAAGTCAATCTACTATTTCAATATCATGAAATGATATTTTTTATCGCAAATTAAATGGTACGACAGAAATATTATTAATTACAATGTTTATGTGTTATGATTGTATAATGGTACTTGGACATTTTATGAGTGTTTACATAATAAACCATATATGGGTGGTTATGTGATAAACCAATGAAATATGGTTCTCTGGTAATCCAAGGATAGGATGTTATGTGATAACCTCCAATGTATTGGGTATGGATGTTTCCTGTATGGCAATTCCAATTAGTGATATGTGTGGATGTCGAATATATGGTTATTCCATTTAAGTATGATTATGTACTAGGTTAATATTATATGTTATATGTGATTTATTTTTGTTTTATGGTAATATTTTTATTATAGAAAATATTATGAAATAAGATTATATTTAGTGAAGAGTATTTACAACTTATTAAAGGTGAAAATTATTATGTTAGGATAATTTATTCATTTTTACATATTTTTTCAAGGATAACAGTTTTCCTTAATTGTGTATCCCTTACTGAGCATTTTATTCTAATTTTATGTTTTTAAATGCTTTTTTGAGGACATAATAGGGAAGACAGTCATGGATGGGATCCATAAAAAATTATTTTGTTTAAAAATGAAAAAAATACATATTTCTTTATAAATTTTTTATTTTAAAAAAAATGTATAGTGTGTAGAAGTGTATAATTTGTAATATTTAATTTTTTATGTATGGATTATGGACTAATTATCTAAATCACTAAAACTAAAAAGATCCTCAATATAAATGAATGTAAATATATATACTTAACTCAAAATTATGTTATTTTTAAAGATGGGGCCTTATAATAGAAACATGAAACAATGCAGAATCAATATTTATTTATAATTCAATAGATATAGGTAAATTAAATTTGATAAAAACTATAATATATTTTTTATATAAATTGTGGGATAATCGCCTTTTTAATAGTTTTACTACATTGAATAGTAAAATAAACTCATTCACACATCAATTATTTCAATATGGATTACTATTGATACCTAGTAATAATTATGAATATGTTTCTTTATAGAACATTATGATATTAATTATTTTGTCATTATCTTCATATGATGGATCCATTTTTTATATTAACATATGGGTGGGTAGTGAAATTATATATCCCCTTGAAGCATTAGTATGAATTATTGTAAAAACAAAATGGATATTTGGTATAATACTTAGACCTTTATATGTGATATCATTGAATTTGACCCTGAAATTATGTTTTTGATATGTGGCATTATATATTTCATTAAAACGAGATCAGTTATTATTTTCCAAGAATTTCTTTTTTTCATATGTAATACATTTATATATTATGTTAATTTCTTCATTTATTTCAATATATATATATATATATAATCGATTCAACATTTACGTACAATATCATTCATGATATGATTCCAATTAGTGATCATTTTATAATCCATTCTATGCCCTCTAATTTCGCTCATAAACATTGAATAATAGTGCTTATAAGTAAAAGCTTTTTGTGGTGAAATAATAAATTTTCATTTACTCACTTGTAGTGAAATAATTTTTGAATGTAATATAATGTTAATTTTGATATCTAATTTATTAACACAATGTAAAAAACTGGATATTCATTATTTTCATTTATACTTTTTGAATTTTCTTATAAATAACAATAAACGGATCCTAATTAGTGGATTAGAGGTTTTCTAATTAATTATATGAATATATATTATGATGTGAAGTAGTAACTATATTCTTATAATGGTCGATTATAATTTGAACAATTAATAAAATGATCTATATTTGACTAATCTAAATTCACTATTGAAGGAAAGGATATTGTCGGAATAAAAAAATTCATGGATTACAAAAAAACTTTTGTAATTTATAACTGTATTATATGAATATATTGATTACACAAAAATTTAAATGATTTGGGGAATGTTCTAACATTGGATGTAATTTAAGATTCATTGATATAGAAATATTTGAATGAATTTTTCACAGAATAAAGATCTAGTTTTTCTTCCCTTAATTAATATATTTTTTTTGAAAAAAATTGGTTGATAATAATATATATATAAATGGAATATTCTATAAAATTACAGATTTATATAACTCTTCTAATGATTTTTTTGAACATTAATTCTTAGTGGAATCTTATCCATTCATGACTTGTGTTAAAGTTGAATAAATTAAAAAAAATTGATAAATAGATGAATAAAGAAATGTGAGGCTAAAAATTATTCCATTCAAGATTTTATATCAATACAATATTTAGAGAGACTCATATATGGAATTACACTACAAATATAGTGACCTATACTTGAAACAAAACTTATTTATGGATTCATGATATATTTTAACAATAAGACAAGAAAATGATATGAAGGTATACTATATATAGATGATTATATAGACAAATAAGATATCATAAACATAAATAACACATTCATTTAAGAATACAAATTAATATCAAAATACCAAATATCTTTTAAATATATAGAGGATAACATGAAAAAATAACACGGAAATTAGGTCAGCTATAAATCTTAGTAAATAAATAAACATGACAAAAATTTGAAACATTAGAGTAAGATGACATAACATGATATCGTAAAGAGGATGATAACAGGCTTGAAAAAACATCATGAGGACTTTATATAATGACAACCAATATTTGTAAAAATTTAGTATAAATTTTAAATATTATATTATAAATATAAGTCAAGGGAAACTCCCAATACCATAATCATATAGTGGAAAAAGTCACATGGTTGATTAATTTTACACTATAATATATTATATGACATCCCATTATATTTATATATTTAACCAATGCATTGGTGGTATATAGAAATTTCATCCCAAAAATCACATAAATGAATATTAGACATATGAGTGCAAGAAGAGGAAAATAAACCATATATAAATCATAATCATGATCAAACACCTGATAATAACGTTGGTATCATAATTATTATTCAACGAATAACTAAATGAAAAAAAAATTTAATTCCCATGTGATGAATGAAATATATCATTTTTTATGTTTATATTTGAAAAATAATCATAGGATACAAATATTTTGTTCCAAAATAGTGAATTCAATAGAATAATCTAGGATATGGTGATAAAAAATGAGGACAAGGTTGAATATTTTATTAAATTAAAATAATAACATTTTAAAGAAAGAAAAAACATATTCTATTCCATAAAACAAAAAATGATTTAATTGGATTCCCCATAGTATAATTATGGTTTTTAGAAGATATTCATTGCATTAATTCATTAAATGTGGATAGAACTCAATATTATAAAGTAAATAGGAATGTTAACTTAGACTATTTTTTGATCAATTTATGAATTTATAAGGAAAAAAACATGTATAAAACTAGAAATGAATGTAATATATTTAGGGGGAATGTTTATAAATATAAATATTTTAGAATAATATAATATTTCATTAATGGGAGAAAATGAATAACAATACATAACTAGTAAGTAATAATGGATTTTTGGAAGTTAAATTACTATGTTTTAGAACACTTTTATTGGAAATACCATATCATAAAAATGTAATAAATCGTTATTTCTGTAAAGGGGAGATGGTAAATTAAATTTTCACATGAGAAATTCAATTCATTTGGTTATCAATTAGGAATGAGAATGTTGTCTAAGAGTGAGATTATGGAGTTGGAAAGGAAATCATCATTTCAATTGATATTAATTATTCACAACATAGTTTTACATTTAAAAAGGATCATAAATAATCATTTAAGGTGGTTTCAATCGACATGATATCCTAATTTATATATATATATATATATCATATAACATAAGAAATTAAATAATATACTCCATGAGAAACATTAAAACTCTTGAAATAATATAGAGTTATAAAATACACTTATATTTTATGGAATTCATTATTCTATGACCAAAATAAGGAAGATTATAAAAGGATGTGTATAAAAAATTATAAAATTTAATTTATGATATTATAATCCATTTAGGTTGTAAACATACAACCATAATAATGATTTATTCATAAATTTAATCATTCTCCATTGATGGGTAATAGAGACAGAACCAACAACCATTTCCCAAAATCGCACTACACATTCACTTAACATCAAGAATAATTAAAATAAGTTCTTTTTATATATACCTAACTCAATTATTTATCTATAATATATAATTTTAAGTTCTTTAACTATAAAATTTTATTTATTTATAAAATATTTTTCATTCCAATGTATGTTAAAATATGATGTTCAACCAATTTATTTTTATCTCCTATTGTTTTCTATCCATGTAAAAACTAATTGTAAAATATTTTCATAATGTAAATAATATTAATTATGTTATGGGAATAAATTTTATATATTATATATATCATTATTTCCAAAACTAATCCGTTGTAATTAATATTGAAACACCATTATCATGGAGATAATAGTTTACACATATGCATGATTAATGATTATATTTATTTGTAAATGATTGGGAAAGAAGATAAATTATAATATGATATTTTTGAATAATATTTATACTATATATATCAATATTAATTACCAATTATATTAATTTTATTATTCATGATCTCTGGTGATTAGAAAACGAATACATTGCTTTTTGGTGGTGGTTCCATGTACAATGAACTAATAACACTTCAGTTTTTCATAGACGATAAATATTAATAACTAATGGTTAATAAATTTTTATAACTACATATCCATTTATTAATGATATTTCTTTCATTCTATTTTTTTTGTATATATGATATTTCAAATAATATATTATGGGGAAATAATTATGAAGAAGGTAATAATTACAATGGAGACATAATAATCTCTTACATATTTTTATGGAATCAGAGGCCTTAATGTATAATTTTTATAGATAGGGATTAAGAATCTCTAAATGTATTATAGCATACATTTTTTGGGAAATCTTTCTATGTAAAATATCTTATTATTTGTAACCACGGATTGGTGGACGTGATCCCATTAAATAATTGATGAAAATGGATCACTTTGGAATACCCTTTATCCCCACATGATATCGGCACACTATTCTATAGTAAATTCTTTAAAAATATAATAATAATGGGATTTGGGTGATATATGGTCAATAAATCCACATATAAGACCATAAAAACATATTTTGAACATTTTTCTAGACATTTACCATTGGTTTTATAGTTTATAAATTTTATATTTTTAACTCGGTTACTGGTTTCTTAATAAGTAAATTATACTTTATTTTTTAATATAAGGTACCCAATATTACAAAAAAAATCATTTTTTGATATAAATATAATATCCATTTAAACTATTTAATTTTTTATATTTGATTAAATCATCTCATAAATTAAGAATATAATGTATAAACAACTATTATTTTAAAAAAACTATTAACAGATTTTTTTAGATTAATGTTAATTTTTATTAAATATCAATCCAATTACACCTAATAATTTTTATATATAATAAAAAATAATTTTACATTCGTAATATAATGTACATAAATTGTATCTATAAAAATTATAATGGAATTATTTTTATAACATAAATATTTTAATTTTTTTTACCATTATCATTGTAATTAAAATTTGTACTATGAATTTTAAAAATATAACTAAAAATGAAACTAAAAATGTTAACTAATATTTACAATTTAAACTGATATTGGAAATAATTATTGTTATTTTAAATTTGGGAAAGTGATAACGTATAATTTTTATTATAAGTCCATAAATGTTTTTTCGTTAAATATGACATGAGTTTCAAAAATAATATAAAAGTGTTTTATAAATAAAAATTATTATTATTAAATAAATTAAATTTTCTAACAAATATACTTTTTATATATAAAATTGTTTTCTTATTCTGTTAATTCATTCTTATATTATAAATGTTGTTTTATTTAGTAAAAGTCATCATTTATACTACTCAACAAAAATATATTCTTTCAAACAAATGGCCAAAATTTAATTCTTGGTTAACATTAATATAACTATTTAAATAATTAATGTTTTTATATAATTAAAATTTTAATATTTATATATTAACATCATAATTATGAGATTAAAACTGAATAGAAATTATTGGAAGATGGATTTTTAAAACTCTATTTTTCCTTTTTATTACATTATATCCACATTTAATTATATGATGTTAATATATTAAGTAATATATAATAATATTTTAATGGTGATATTTTAATTAATTAGGAAAATTATACAACAATTAATAAAAGGATTCATTGAAAATAACTATTACTTATATAATAAATTAGCATAATCAAATAACATAAATTAAATATTTATATTCCAAAAAAATTATAGCTTTGATATTTGAATATTCATTTTCATTTTTAATATAAAACATATTTAATTTTAAAAATATTATAATTAATATTTATATTTTACACATAAATATTTTTGTATTTATAATATATTAATATAATGTCATTATTTCATTATAGGATATATTATTATCAATTTACCACTTAACAATACTCTGAAGCACTATACCTATAGGATACATAATCAAACA
This sequence comes from Viscum album, assembly GCA_963277665.1. Taxonomy (NCBI): domain Eukaryota; kingdom Viridiplantae; phylum Streptophyta; class Magnoliopsida; order Santalales; family Viscaceae; genus Viscum; species Viscum album. Next base: position 1,891,086,745 of record OY728152.1, read on the forward strand.
CCATAATTTCAATGACCAAATTTTCAATGGCAGTAATTTCATAGATTATTTTTATTTAAATATATAAATTTACTAAAAAAAATTCATTCTACTCACACAACACATGGAACAGTTATTATCTCATATTTTTATTCTAATTTATCCATTCATGGTTATCATCCTCGTTGTATATTTTTTCATAATGGTGATCTGGATGTTTTAATATGAACTATGCGATTTCCTATTCATGAAAATTTTATTCATTTTTATCTTTTTTTTCTTATTGATTTTTTCATTTGTAATGAATGACATTTTAAATGGTGTGTAACAACCTATGGTGTTTAATACATAGTTTTAAGTGAATTTTCTACAACAACCTACTTATAAATAGACAGTTTCTATATTTTTTGTTAAATATCTTATAGGGAAAATTTTATAAAAATTATTTTATCATTCTAAAAAATATATATTCTTCGATGTTATAGGTATAATTGATAATAATTAAAATATCTCCAAAAAAAGGTGTTTCATTCTCCCTCCCCCATATATAAATAAATTCTGCCCATACAATTCAAATTATTACTTACTAATGATGCTAAGAAGAAAACTAAAGTTTAATTTTTATATAGGTATCAATATCATATATTCATATAATAATCAAGATCCTTTTATTGGGTTTCTCTCTATCTAATTAATTTAAATACCTCACATGCTTGGTGGTTAATACCTATTTTATTTTTTCACATGGATTCACAGACAGTCTTGAAGTGAGAGATTATCATAAAATTTTTTTAGGATTCAAATTTGATTCCCTATTATTATAATTGAAACTCCACACATACCTATCTCTCATCCATCATGCATGTCTGACATGGTTTTGCCTACAAAAAATTGTTGTTGAATGATGAATTTGGAAAATAATATCTAGACTCTTTATTATGATTATTGAAATCCATGCTAAGACCCCTCGAGAACCTTTGATGAGTAGTTTACTTTACCACATTGGTCCATTCCACCTCCAGTTTCTCCCTAATCGATGTTTGAATCTCCAATTGATAACCACTCGTCTCCTCAACCACTTGTTTCAGCAGTCCCGATGTTACATGCTCTATAAATCCCTCCTAGATGTTGGATTATAGGGAGTATATGCCGCACCATTCCCACTCCAAATGGGACTTCGTGTTCCCAAACAGTTCCTTATAATTCATGAACTATTTCCCACTTATTACTCTTAAGAATCCATGATATTGGGAATAGAACATGATTTTTAACTTCCCTGATCATTATGATCTTTAAGAAGAATACCCCATTTTCTCAAAACAGTCATCCCGTTTTGTACTATAATTTTCAATGGTTGGATGTACTCTATTTCATTAAAGTATAATTATGATAGTGATCCATTACAATTTTATGGAGTAATAATTAAGTTATTATTTATCCATGGGTGTTCCTGTTTATTGTCCCATTACCCATTTATTTTTGCAATAAGAAAGTGTTTCTAGGTAATGTAACCATTATAATTGAATATGGAGTCTAGGTTGAAATATTCAATCCATTGTGGAATTATATAAAATCATTAAAAACCCCATATTAAAATTTATATTCCAATAAACATCAAATTTTTAATGTTACCATCACACAAGTTGAGGTTTTATATGATAAAAAATAATGTTATTATAAAAAATAAAAACTAGGTATGTGTGTGTGAATATAATAATGTATTCATATTCACAATTCTGCAATGGTGGACTTAATTTAAACCATTCACCTCATTAGTAGTAATTCAATAGTGTCTATCTTATTCCCATGGGTGTGGTGGTTTTTCAAACATATCATTCATATAATCCTTTGAGTTATGATTGTAACTTGGGTCAATTACATATTTCAATACATAATTGATTAGAACATTAGTGGTTCTTTCAGATGAATTATCTCCACTCCCATTATGTCAACTATCCCCTATATATTCCAATGAAAATTTTAAGCTTTATTACACCCACCTCCACAATTGAATAATTTTCTTATACACATGTGGAATTGCAATTTTTATTTTTTGAAAATCTTTAACAGATGAAAATTTATTCTTCATCCTCAATCATGATAATTTATTTAATTTTCATGATCCCCAATCCTTTTAATATTTAGAACAACATTGTTTTAAATTATGGTTATACTGTTAATCATATATCAAGCATGTTTTTTGGGAATAATCACCATATTTCTTACTCCATACCCCTTTCTAATTCGTTGATTATTGGGGTAATCATACAGTTTTGACTATCCTTGAATCTGAAATTTGTTCATTTTTGTTCTATCAATCATTGACATTAAAATTTCTATCATGAGTCACAAACTATAATAATCGTAGTGGGTTTATCATAATCAATCTCCCAAAGGGAAATCAACCATAAAAATATTTACCCATTAACATTTATGCATTTTCTAGTAATTCCATTAGTAAAATCAATATCAATCATTGATTAATGATGAATACTTTAGAATTAAATATCATATACTTCTCAACCTTGTACCTCAATGTAAATTACAAATTATTTCTTTAAATTTTTTTTAAATAGAATATTATTCACTAATTATTATCCCCCATGACTGTCAAACTAGGTGTGCAGTTTGGAATATTTTTAATTCCCCATGTGAGGATCAGGTTAATAACTAGTAAAACATTCTATATAATTACCCATAGATACATCTATTATTAATCCTTTAACTTCTTTTAGAAACCAAGTACTTGTGTATTTCTTTGCTAAAAAGACTCTATATATGTTAACTAAACTCCACGAATGTTATGATATGTACTGAACTATCACTTAGACTACTTTATATGGTCATCAATACATAAATATATATATATATTAAGTCGAATCTCAAAATATATCCAGGAATTTATCTAATATAAACAATAGTGTCCAAACCCATAACCACAATTTATTTCATGATTTATAATATCTTCTCCTGGTAATAAATTATATAGATCTGGAGTTCAAGTGTATTTTAAAGATAATGCCTATATGTTAATTATTACAAACATGAAAATATAATCTTTAATTAAAACCACTTTTTGTTCTCTCAACACTAAATGATTTTATGAATCTACAAGTATATATTAAGAAAAATAGACGAGGAAAAATTGTGTCATAGAAATCCCTTTCATGAAATAAATATGGAAATAAATCATAAAATGATATTCAAAATGTAAAACATAACATAATAAATAAGATTATAATAATATTAGAAACCTGAAGAAGAAAATTATATCATGATATCACAAAATCGAAAATATTTTTCATTTACATATGAAATTATACCAAAAACATCAGTCTAGGGTCACTCTTGTTTCAGTCATCAAATATTATACAATCTCCCATGGTGAATTGGTTTGACTCCCTAATCCATTACATTAATTATCATTTGATTTAATTTTTTACAAAATTAATTAAATGTTTATAAATTCTTATACCCAACCACCAAAAAACATAAATCATACATGTGATTTCCACATTAATAAAATAAACCTTACATAAATCATAATCATTATTAATGCAATGAGAAGAAATTGGATTTCAAATTTCAAATTAATGGAATATTTGTTTTTCAAATCATAAGGATTTATTTGATATTATGGAATTAAATATTTTTTTATATTCATAATTGATAAATAAAATCATGACATTAAGATTATGTTCCAATATTGAAAATTCATGAGAAAATTCTTTGAGAAGAAAGAGAAAAAATATACCCCACAGTTGAAGGATTTATCAATGAAAAAAGAATATTTTAAAATAGAGAAGGACCATAATATTTTACATAAATAATTGATCCAATATCGTTACACATAATATAATGTGGTTTTTTAAAATATATTAATTTTTTAGATACATTTTATAGGGTGAAAATCATCATGATTCAATATATGGGAATATTCCACTAAACCTATTTTATTGATTAAATGGATATTTCATAGGTAAATAAAAAGCCAATATATACCCCAAAATGAAGTGGAAATGTTATTGGGTATATATTTAAGTAACATATATAGAAAAAAATTACGAGTTAATTGTTGATAATACATTATTAAATTATGAAAATGAAATATAATTTTTAATTTTTAAGTCATAATGATTAACTATATGATAAATTAGAATGTTTTTAAACACTTTTTTTTTCAAAATCACACAATATTTAATAATAATAAAACTATATTTTGATATTATTTTATGGAAAATATAAACATTAAATGATATAATCTCATAATTAGGATTAAAAATTAAACAATAACATTGGTGAGATGAAAAATTATAGACACTGATGTGAAATCACTATTTAAATAGATTTTCATTATTCTTCACATGGTTCCATTATAAGAATTATTTCAGTTTCCCATTAAATAATCTTTTAATAAAAATGATATCTCAAAATATAACTATATTATAATATATATAATGAAATATTATTATTATGGATAAACATTATTACTCAATAAATCAAATAGATCTGTAAATTACCTTCATATATTAGGAAAGACATAAATAATAGAGCACAATAAGAAATAGCATGAACTCAAGTGAGGTTTGTAATTTCAAATTATATAATGATATTTTATGTCCTGGAAACTATATATACACCATTAAAATGATTATTAGTGCAAGATATCAAAACATTATTTAATTATGGGTTATTGATATGGAACCCTTACCTTTTTTATTAGGTGTTTGTATATAATATCTCATGTTAGATGTCTTGATATGTAATGTTATTTTTTGGACTATTTTTAGTTATAATAACTAAATTTTAATTAAAATATAGTTTTTCATATTATTGTGGTAGTATGAAATTCAATTTCTATATTCCATGATTTATCATTTAATATACATTTTGGATGAAAATAATTGATGAAATTATTATTCTTCAAGTTAAAAATGGAAAATATTTGTTTCAATATTTTTCTAATATTACTTTTGACATTGTTTAATTTTCATTTACTCCCTGTATAACATTTTTAAAGGGGATGTGTATGACTTTTTATTTTAAATTTGGTGATTTATCTAGCTCACATGATAATATTTAGATATCACATATAACATTTTTATAGCAAAAAAAATTGATGATGTGTATCCCTATATGATAATTTTTTGATGTCCTATGTGACTTGGTTTAGAGTCTCAAACGATATGTTATTGAATAATCATATTACCTTTTCCTTTTCTATAAACTATCATTATTTCTATGAAATTTTATGTATGTTGGTTACAACATCAACATATTAAATTAAAACACCAAGAAGGTCTGATTTTGAGCTCAAATTATGATGAGTTTTAACTAAGGGAGATTTTAGAATCAACCTTTGATGTTGAAAAATTATATTAATATTGAAATATTATAAAAGTTTAGAGTTGGTTTGAGATATAAAACATGCTAGGTAAATGACGTATTTATTTGGAGGTCTATTAAGGTCTCGTCGTCCATTCTTCATCTCAATCTCATGTGAATACAATTTGGTATAAAGATATGGGGAGTCACATATGATTTTGAAACCAATAATAAATAAAAAATAATTATCATAAAGACATTTTTATTGATTCAATAATACACCCAAGATGATCTGTCAAGGTGGTATCCTAGTTCCCATACCTGGTGACTACATTTTTTGATAATGGTGCTTGAAAGGAGTCATATTTATTTAATCAATGATAATTTTTTTAAAAAAAAAATCATCTCAAGATCCTATTACATTAAATATTTCATAATTCCTATAAAATGATTTAATAGTCATATTAAATATATGGATGATGATGATAATTAATCACGTGATAAGATTTCATATATAATTAAATCAACATTTTTCATTTTTTTCTTCAATAGTTGAACATTGTAGGATATTGTAGTGACATATTCCTACACATACATGAGTTGGTGTGATATAAATTGAATTAGTTTTTAAAAAAAATTATAAGAATTTTAGGTGTGAGAATGAAATAATCCCTCTGAACTAGTTTCAGTTATCAAAGGGGGAAAGTTAGTATTATCATTTCATTAATTATTGTTGATAATTTACAAGGTGATTTAATTTTTTAAAAACATTAAAAACCTATTGTTATATATTTTAGTAGTTATATTTGAAACTATTAATTTTCATGTGGTAATGTACCTTATAAATTATGTGAATAATAGAAACTTTTATAGCGTCTTCGATGACTGGTGTGTGAATTTATAAAAAAAATATCAGTGGAAAATTTCATATAAAATGAATGAATCAAATGGTTGGTAGAGGGATTATTTTTTCTAGAGTGTTTAGGAGCATAAAAAATGAGAGTAATGGTTGAAACAACATGTTTGGGAAATGATAATTAGAGAGTGAGAGATCAAGGGAAAATTAATTATAATCTTATTTATTCCATCTAATTGGTCCATGATTTTATTTGAATCTTTTGTATTGTTTGTCTTCATAATTATTTCTAGGTAAAACATTGTTTAGGGAAATAATATTTCTCTAATTTCTTTCCACTCAAATCATTTATTGAATTTTTAAAAATTATAATATCATTATTCTTCCCCATTAATTTAATTTTAATTAACTGGAGTTATTCAATTAAATATTTTTATCATCACATCAATGTAAATCAATATATTGACTATGGTATTCAAATCATGCTCATTAACTATGATGGAGTTGTAAAATTTATTTGTGGAACTAAGAAGTTCATCCATTACATGATTAATTTTCAAGAGGTTTAGTATATAATTCATTTTTTGAATATATCAATCCATCCACGAATTTTTAGGAATCAACTGTAAAATTTTAATACATCAATAAAAATTATTTATTCCAAATCATTTTTCAATCGGTTCTTATTGTTTACATCCTCGCCTCTTAGGTAACGACACTTAAAAACAATCAAAAAAAATTCATTGATTATTTCCATTTAATATAAATATTTTTTCACCACTATTTATTTTTTGGGAATTTGTGATGGTTTTATTGTTTGTTTTCAGTTTTTTTCAACTTTCTTGTTCACTAATAATTTCCCTTCCTTGAGTAATGACGACATATATTTAACTCCCTTCGTAATATATAGGTTTTTGATCTGATACATTTTTGTAATGTCTAATTAATTTTCATCTCCATTTATGGGGGTGTATTCACAACATATATAGAAATAAATTTTAACAAAATCATATAAATTATTATTAATTATTAAATTGTTTTTAAAAATATTAAAAAAAATTATTCGTAATTGAAAATTGAAATTAGTTGTACGAGGTTAATTTTTTCCTTTAATTTGTTCTATCTATGAACATATTATCTTTATCTTAATAGTTAGTGGGGATATAATAAATTATTGAAAAAAAATAATGATCTTAATAAAAAGAAAATAAGAAAATAGAATCTACGATATATGCAGTTCTTTATAAAAGAGGAACAAAATAAATCGTAAATCATTTATAAAAAAATTAAATGTGCTTGATTTAGGGATTTATAACTCTTTAATGTTTTATGAAATCCAACTTCTCCCAGAAATAATCCTAGATCCTTAAATCATGAGTTGAAATATTCTAACCAATTATTCAAACCAATATGTAATGGAATGACTAATGAAGAATCATTCCCCTAAAATAGTTATTTTGATAATATAGTGAAACAAAGGCCACATGCAAGATTGTGTGAGGATGAGATAAATATGACTGTTTTTTATTTTTATTCAAAGTGATATTCCATAATTCTTTTCTAATATATAAATGAAAATATTTTTGTACAAATGAAAATGTGTATTATAAATTTGTAATAAAACTATACTATAAAATATTGAATGGATAATAAAGATGTAAAATACATGGAAGATGTAATGGAATTTCATTAGGCATCGGAAAAGATTTGGAACTAGACAAATAAGATACCTAATCATCAACTACCTTACCATATTCACATGGATGTTTTTAATAACAATTCTTCACCATCATGTCGTAATTTTGTAGAGTTATCTGTCGATGGAATGTACAGAGAAAAAAATAATGATCTTATAAAAAATATTTAACATCTTTTCTCATAATTTATAACAAAAAATGATATGAATTATAGTAAATAGGAGATAGAAAAAACTAATTTATGCATGTAAATGAACTCCCATCTATATGATACTATAGATAAACTCAACTCTCAAATGAACAATAACTTCAAAAACAATAATTTAATCAGGTGGTAAGAACATGGATCTTTATATCATGTTTGGATCCTTATTTTAGGTTGTTTTTGAAGAAGAAGAATGAAATTAAAATTTTCTAAGTAAACACCGTGTATATAGGAAGACACACCATGTACCTTGGAACCACATACTTCCACATACTCTCTGTATAACGGCCTAGTAAATGTCCATGTAGGTGATGGAAGACCACTTAATGTAGGGGTCGGTTAAGGCTATTATACAATTTCTACATTTAATGATCACACACTGTAGTTTTCTTTTTACTTGATAAATCAGATTAGGGTCACGTCTCATCCTTGAAAACATCTTCTTCTACAAAGGGTTCATACAATAGAGTGACAGAAGGGCCGATGAACTCTAAACCACTCATGATCCATTGTCATCCCTCTGATGAGATTCCATTAGGTACATTACAATACCATTTCTGATTTCCCAATTTTTGTAGACCATTTCTTCCAAATTCCTCATATCCCACGACTTATACAAGGGTGAAATTTCTCATCATTTTGTTGATAAATGATGATCTTGAAAAATTCAAGGCCCGATGTTCAAGGATATTGTTTGTGAGACATAATGGTTGGCGTTTGGTGTGTTTTGTTGATTGTATTTGGATTATATATGATAAATGTGTCGTATACTGACATTTGGGGTATTTTATGAATGTAATTAGACCATGACTATTACCCAATAATGTTTGGAAGATTGTTAAAGGGTAGTTTCATATGAGTGAGGTTAAATAGCTAGTTTATGTGACACCCTGTGGGTGTGTTTCCCATATTTTATTGATTATGGTGGTCGAGTCTTGAGTTCTTGTTAGGCTTTAATGTTTTTACATTCCATGTGTTGTTAGGATGGAGTTACTAATTGTTTGAGATGTATGTGATATGAATTGTGGAATTTTGAAAAAGGATAATTTGATAGTGAAAACTTCCTTAGGTAGTGTCATTTATATATGAATTTTTGTTGTGTCAGACCGTAGTGGTTTGACTATAAGAGATACACATAGGGTCATTATTAAATTAATTTTATTTATGTGGACTAAGGGGTATTTACTGTGAGATCTTCTAAATGGTCTTTAATAATGTATTGATGCGTTGTTGACCAATGGGTATTGACAATGTGAGATTCCCATGTGGTCATTTGTAAATGATTAGTGTTATGTTAAACTATACGGGTTAGATCGTGATAGCTACCCAAAGGATCATTATTAAATTAATTGTTGTTATGCTAAACATAGGGTATTAGACCGTGAGAACATTCCCAAAAGGGTGGTTATTGAATAATTGAATGATGGTGATGAGATTGCCAAGCTAAAGGACAAGCTTGGACTTGGTATGACATGATTTTTTATATAGTCATTAGAGATGGTTTTTGATACTATTACACATGGGATATAGGTCATAGGCTAGAACCCAAAGTTTACATGACTGAACGAATGAATAATGAATGTTAAATGAATATAATTGAAAATTGTAAGAATGTTTAATTTCTAGTAATTACTATTTTATTTCTTCATTTATGTAAATTAACTACTATATATATATTGAAGGAAATTTTTTATTACATATTTTGGTGTTTTCCAATTGGAATTCATCTCACACCCTTATTAGGTGATGTTTTTGGACGAAAACAGAATATATGGATTCCATAATGATAAGGGAAGGTGTCTTCCTCAAATAGGTACTTGATTGATGTTAGAGCTGGATACCATGGGAAAAAGATGAGTAATGCGATGCTATTAGAGGTTACTTATTTTTCTATACATTGTTTTCTGATGTGTATTTCTAGCAATTTCAATTGATTGTATGCTCCCCTAGGCACATGTGTCATGAATCATTTATATATGCTCAACCTTTTTTATTGCTATGTGTCTTCCGCTATTTAATTTTGATGTATGGTATTACTGATTCCATTATTTTTTACTAATAGTTTTTTATTATGTATACTCGGCTAATGTGGTAATTGTTTCCCCATTATCACACCATGGAGCTCTCTACTAGCCAGTAGCCCATTTTCATTTGGGGAAAGGAACATAAGGTTATGTGACCAACTGGGAACGGGGAAAACTTGTGTGGAACCCAAATCTATGACCTTTCAAAGTGGTATTGGAGTGGTTCTTTTCTTCTTTTATTTACAATTTAGAGCCTAGATAATGTTAAAGTAATGAATAGGTAGTTGGTGATAAGTATTTCTCCGGAGTAGCTAACTCGGGTAAAGGGAAAACCCATGTTACCACAGATATTACAATTTTTTTGGTTTCTTAATTGTGATAGTTGATTTGATTTCACATTTGGGTGATTAACTTGTTTTGTGTTATTATGATTTATATCATCATTGTTCTATTTCTGTCACAATCTGATGAGATGAGGGTATTCCATCTCATGCGTCATCTAGGAACTTACAATAGATCACATGTCTTGCATTCTTATCATGCCATTTGAGATGAATTATTGATTTCATGTTGTTGTGATAGATGTTGTGCTAGATCTTCATGCAGTTGTGATAGATTCCATGAAAGAATAATTCCAATTTTTATAAGGTATTGGTATATGTATAGTATCATTTAGATGGACTCCATGATTTGGGCCCTAATGTGTTATGGGCCCTCTTGGATTTGAAATTGGTGGAACATGTTTCACCATTAATTGAACTCTTTTATGATATGACATAAATAATGATGCCAAACATTTTTTTATGGGGAGTAAGGGCTCTCACTGATTGTAACATGGCATTATATGGTCTTATTTTCGGTATTTTACAGATTCTGGATAAGTTTCAGAGGCATACTGTATAGAAACACATTCAACACTATGTGTGATATTATGAACACATGATAGGTGTTCTTCAATTCTGGAGGAAACAACTTTTCTTATCTACAAGATGTGTACAGTATGTAGAAATTATTTAGTTGCTGGCTGTGTGGCTGAATGTGTGTGTATAGACAAGGGGTTGATAAAATAATGGTAGAAAATATTGTGTACTGGGAGTACACGTCATGCCTTAGGAGACCTTGTATTTGACCGTTTGACTAAGAACACAGGTGGATGGAACCTGGATTGGGTATGGAATGTTTAAATTATACATGAAATTTAGTAATCGTCGATGTATCTGGCCATGTGGCTAATGACACATGTGGAAGGAACAAAAGTGGTACCCGCTGTGTCTATGGTGAAAATACCAAATAGTGTTACACTAAGAGAAAACCAAGTAGTTTTTTCTTTTGAGAATAACGTGGTGAGGAGGGGAAATTCAATTATGTGTCGTGTGTATGGGTTTTTACATTACCTAGTTGGAAGAGGTACATAGCCATGTAAAATCTTAAAGAAACATGTCATGTAGTGGTTATACACATTGTGTAACCCCCTTTTGTAAACCCTGAATGATATTTTTCTCATATTCCATTCATGCACGTCTAAGATACGGTCCTTGATAATCATGTACTATGTTTTTTGATTCACCTTGTGGATTCATGCCACTAAGAGGTCCTCTCATTGTATACCAGAAACAGGGCAATGATCAGTGACTGGAAATGGTAGATCAAGGACTACTAGAAGATCCTCTCATCATGCATCTCTTGGAAACAACTATTGTACTGAACACAGGTTCTTATGAATAGATCTGTAAAATATTTTTAGGTATGATACAGACACTTCAGGGAGCACTTAATCTTTCCCCAACTATGGCGGAGGTGGGGAGGATGTTCCAGCAGTATCATCCTCCCACCTTTTCAAATTATGGAGGACCACATACTAAAATCCATGGTTGGAGGCCATGATTTCTATCATTGAGCATCTAGAGATGCATTCATAGAGGATGGTGAAGATCATGGTGTACATTCTATGTGATTCCTCCAAGAGATGGTGATATGTTACCAAACAGGTGGGATGTCATTAGGATATGGATTGAGAATTTTTTATTGAAGACCTTCTATGATTACTTCTACCCCGAGAAGTTGAGGGCTGATCAAGCCATAGAGTTTGTGCATTTTGAGTAGGGCGCTATTTCGGTGATGGATTCATCTTCTAGTTTTATAGAGCTTCATTGATTGACAAATATATTGGGAGGTGAAGAGTAATCATTGGTTAGGAAATTTTTGGATGGCCTCATGTTAGACATCTTATCACATGTGAATTCTTTTAGGATTTTGTCAGTTATTTCTGTAGTAATCCAAGAACTGATTGCTAAGCGCAATCATAGGGATTATAGTGCTGCGATCAAGGGAGGTTCATTATCCAGCATTGGTAATTCTTCAAATGATAGTAGGAAGCTCTACAGACATATTTCATGTGATTTATCTTTAGGTATCCATGTGATATTCTACTAGTGTGGGAAGAGTGGTTATACGAGGCCACATTTCCCAAAGGACCCAGGTGAGTGCCGATCATGCAGCAACATGGGCCATATTCAGTTGTTTTTGGATGTTCCAAACAAAAATGTGTGAGCGGGGATCTCTTAGGACTCCATGATCAAATACTGGAGAACCCATTTCTAATCAGCCAGGGAATTGCAGTTTTTCCACCCATTCAGGCTATGGTGGAGGTTGTTCCCATGGTATCCATGCTGTAGGTATTCAGTAATAGTAGGGTGGATTAGATCATAGTAGTTAGGCTAGGTTGGAGGGCTGAAATACATGTCAGACTTTTATAGTGTAGTAGAACCAACAGAAGGAGGATTCCGGACCTTCTATGGTTACAGTTACAATTCTAGTTGCCTCAGTTTTTCCTTCTTCATTTTTTTATATAGGGGCTTCACAAAGATTAATATATTTTATGATTGTGGAGATCGTTGTGCTTTTTATATTTATGCCTGAAAATGTTATGATGCTAGAAAATCCATTGTTGATTAGGATACAATGTGTATGCATGTGAAAGGAATTCTCTCTTGATGTTGGTGGGTGTCACTTCTTATGAGACCTATATGTCTTAGAGATGACATGATTTGATGGAAATCTCAAAATGGACTGGTTAGTCTCTTTCCATGCCTTTATTGACTGCTATCACCACATGGTATGTCTCATGTTACCAGAGGGAAGGTATTTTCTACAAAAGGGTGAATTGGATGTCCAGGATAGCATATCTGGACTCAAACATTGTGGGTTAGGAGGAATTATGACCGAGATTTCATGTTTATATGTGGATGGAAAGGAGACATCTCAAAAGGACTCTCCTATTGTGGTGGATCATTTTAGATATTTCTTCACTGATAAATTTTTAGGTTTACCTCCACAACGAGAGCCCAATTTCTCTATTAATCAGGTTCCATGAGTGGCACCATTTTCCATACAATCATATTGGATGGCTACACTAGAGTTATAGGATCTCAAGAAGCTGTTGAAGGAGTTGCATGCAAATGTTTTCATCTGACCCAGTACTTCTCCTTGGGGTTTACCTATCCTTTTTACAATGAAGGAGGATGATGTACTCAGACATTGTGTGGATTATCAAAATATGACCTAGTTGATAGTCAAGAACAGATATTCCTTTCCATGGATTGATGATCTATTTGATCACCTTCGAGTATCCTGAGTGTTCTCAAAGGTTTTCTTGAGATCTGGTTATCATCTATTGCACATTAGATCATTAGATATACCTCATTAAAAAATTAAGAATATTTATGGTCTATATGAATACTTGTTTATGTCATTTGATCTCAAAAACGTGTTGTTAGTTTTCATTGAACTAATCAACTGAGTGTTCCATCTTTACTTGGATTCCTTTGTGGCACTCTTATTGGAAGATATCTTGGTGTAATCTCAAACTCGACAAAAACACGCCACCCATCCTGAGATCGTATTGAGTAAATTGTGTGAACATTAGTTATATGACATGCTCTCAAATTTCCATCTTTGGATGGACTAGATTCATTTCAGGGGCCATGGTATCTTAGAGAGAGGTGAATCATTAGACCCATAGACAGAAAGGGCAGTTGTTTCTTAAGACCAGCCAAAGAATGTATTTGAGGTATGTAGTATTGGAAGTTACTACATAAATTTTCTTCAGAAAGTTTCACACTTAGTAGAACATTTGATAGGAATAACTATATAGGGTGTGAAGTAAATGTAGACAGATAACTATGATTCATCAATTCATGAGCTAAATGGAATATTGACTTCAGCCGAAATACTGATTTTTTGGGAACTGAGAATGAGTTACACTATTTACTACAATGCATCATGTATCAATCTAGGAGCAGGGCTTATGTAGAGGGAAGGATTCATTGCAAACAGGTCTTAGTAGTTGAGGCAACATGAGTGGAATTACATGACGCATGATCGCGAGTTAGCTGCAGTTATGCCTGCTTTGTTCTGTTGGAGACATTATCATCTGGGATTTCATTTTTTGGTATACCCTATCAACCAAAATCTTCAAGTGTTTCATTACTCAGTGAGATCTGAATTTGGGACAATTACAGTGGGTTGATTACCTTTAGTGTATTGAATTTGAGCTGGCCTACATGCTTGGGAAAGGCAACATAGTGGATGATGCGCTGAGAAGGATCACTCAAGTAAATGTAGTTTAGAAGGCCAACAGTGAGTGGAAACTTATGGATCTATTCTATGAGATTCATTTGAATTTTCCTGACAAAAAGGTGTAGAACATTTATTCTTCTATATCTGATACCTATACTCTACTTGATCTTGTGCAAAGGAGGCATCAATCAGATTACAAATGCATAGTCTTAAAGGAGTGTGTGTTAGGTGAGGAACCTACTACTGGATGGGCCATAAATGACGATGAGGTATTTCATTTTAATGTGTGAATATGGGTTCCAACATAAAAACGTGACGTGTTGATGCATGTTTTTTACATCTTAATTTTGCCAATTTATCTTGGTGTCAGCAAAATGTATCGAGGTCTACACTATCAGTATTGGTAGTGGGGTATGAAAAGGGATGTAGCTGCTTTTGTTATGAGATGTTCCACCTATCAATATGTGAAGGTGGAGCATCAGCGTCCTATAGATATTTTAATGTAGTTATCCATTCCCGAGTAAAATTGAAATGATGTTGCGATGTATTTTTTGATGGGCTTATCGAGTTCTTCTTATAGAAATGATGCAGTTTGGGTTGTTGTTGACCGACTCAGAAATGATTCAAATTTCCTTCTGATTAATGAAACCTTCAATTTTGATGATCATGGAAGGTATTAAAATTGATATATTTTACATTTTGATGGGGTTTAACAATCTGTTGTTTTAGAAAGTGATGAAATATTTACTTCTATTTTCTAGTAGAGACTACAGATTGCTTTAGGTACACAAGTACTTCTAACTACAGCTTACGATCCCTAGATAGATGGTCAGTCAGAGGGTAATATGGAGGTTTAAAAGGACATACATATAACATGATTCTTGTATTAAGGGGGGATCTTGGGTTTGAAAAATACCCTTGGTGGAGTTTTCCTACAACAAACGTTTTTAGAAAACAATTCGGATCGAACCTAATGAGGCTTTGAACGATAGGCCTTGTCGATAACCCATATGTTGGCTGAAGGTTGGAGAGGCAGTTGTATCGCAACCTCATCATCTCCAAGAGACCAATGAGAAGGTGGAGATAATTAAGAAGAAGATATATACTATAAAGTCTCAGTAGAAATATTAGGTTGACTGAAAAAGATGACCTTAAGAGTTTGAGGTCGGAGATCATTTTTCATTTGTGTCACAATGAGGATAGGACACCAAAGGATTATGAGAAAGGGGAAGCTTAAACCGAGATACGTCATACCATTTGTTGTCTTGAAGAGTTTCTGGAAGGTTTCATATTGGTTTTGGTTATCTCAGAGGTACCAGGATATATACAACATCTTTGATATTCTTCATCAACGTCAATACTTTTCTGACATGTCTCATGTTTTTCACCATGGTCGGTTTGTTCCTCTAGTATGGGTGTTATGGTACCATGTGCAGGTGAAGGATTAGAGGTGGGAGAGTGAGTCTAAAGTATGATAATAGTGGCCAAATATGTTTGAGGCTTCTTTTTCACCACATTTGGAAGTTAAATTCAGAGACGGATTACATTATGTGGGGGCTGTTTTTGAGAACCCGGATCGTCATTTCAGGTAATGATCATTATTTCAGGTTGTTTATGAGGAAAAAAGAATAAATTTGAAATTTGTATTTACACACCTTGTACCCAGGTACCTTATACAACTGTGTATTGGTCGTGTAATAGTCGGGTACAAGGTCATGTTGGTGACCTAGCCTACCGATTCAGGTGGGGGCTGGTTAAGGCTATTACGAGTGGTAAATTTGATGAAAACATCATGTAGTCTTATTTTTAGTTGATAAATCATAGTGGGGTTGCATATCATCCTCAGAAACATTTTCTTCTAAATGTGGTTCATAGATAAGATTGACATAAGGGCTGACGAACACTAAAAACCTCAAGATCCTCTGTTAGGCCTCCTATTGAGATGCAGCCAGGTGCGTTGGAATCCCACCAGTGAGTTATCTATACTTTGAGTTTCTTTCATTCTATTTCCACCTATCTCAAGAGATTTTCACGATTTAATGTTTTCCACCTTTTTGTAGAAATATACTGATCAAGGCCGATTCAAGGGCCTACATTAAATGATATTGATCGTGAGACATCAAGGTATGAGGTTTGTGTCTTTCCTTGTTTTTCATGTATTATATATGATAAAAGTTCTGTATACCCACGTTTGGGGTATTTCAGGTTTGGAATTAGTCCCTATTTATTACTTCTAATGGTTTGGTAGATTGATAAAGGGTAGTTTCATATGAGTGAGGTCAAATATCATGTTAATGAGACACCTCGTGGGTGTGTTTCCCTTGTTTGATGGATTATGGTAATTGGGTCTAGAATTCCTATTAGGATTTCCTTGTTTTCCAGGCATTATTTTGTTAGGATGGAGTTAAAAAAAATTTGAGATGCCTACGATATGAACAATGTAATTTTGAAAAATGGTAATTTGACTTTGAGAGAATCCCGAGTTAGGGTAGTTTATGTATGAATTGGTTTTATGTTAGACCATAGGGTTTAGACTGTGAGAGCTGCCCAAAGGGTCATTATAAATTTACTTGTTATTAGTTTGACCAAGGGGTATTGATTTTTATAGATTAATGATGTTAATTTAAAATTTACTGATTCTATTTTGACCAAGGGGTATTGACCACATGAGCTTCCTATGTGGTTGTTTCTAAATGATTAGTTCTTTGTTAGACCAGAGGGGTTAGATCGTGAGTGATACCCAACAGTTCATTATTAATGGAATTGTTTTTATGTTATAACAAGGGGATTAGAATAAAAATACCTTCCCAATAGGGTCTTTATTGAATAATTGAATGATGGTGACAAGTCTTCCAAGACAAATCACAAGCTTAGACTTGGTCTTGCATGAATGTTTAAATGATCCTATGAGATGTCTATTGTTACTATTACACTGGGGACATAAAGCTTAGGCTAGATCCCAAGGATTACATGATTAAACAGATGAATAATAAATATTAAATGAATGTAATTGATAAATGTATGACTATTTAATTTAGAGTACATCTTAGTTTATTTCTTCATTTCTTCATATAAACTTATATATATATATATTCACTGACAATTAGGCACAAATCACTAGGTGGTATCGAACTAGGATTTTCTCATACCCTATTTGGTTCATGTTTTTGGACCCAACTAGATTATATGGTTATAGATATAGTTAAGGTAAATATCTCTTCTTCATAAGGTACTTTAATGTTGTTGGATTTAGAGAGCATGGGACCAAGCTACGGCTTGCGATGATCTTAGAGATTACTTGTCTTTTGTATATTGGTTTCTATATTTTAATTCCTGGAAATTTACTTGGTTGGCTTCTTCCCAAGACACATTGGACATGCATCATTTATATTTTCTCTAGTTGTTTTATTATTATCTGTCTTCTGCTAATTACATCTGTTGTATGGTATTACTACATCGGTTATTGCTTACTATTTGTTTTCCACTGTGTATACTCTACCAATGAGGTCATAGTGTACCCATTTTCACAACATATCCCTCGTTTTTATTTTGAGTCATCTGGTATTTAGTGATATTCTCTTGAGGTTATGTGACCATCTATGCACAGGGATCTTTTGGGTGGAACCTGGATTTTAGACGTTAAACAAGTCATCTTTATGAATCCCAACAAATCTATTAGAGAACAAATATCTCAGTATAGAATTTTTAGGAATAAAAAAACTATATCTTGAATACTAATATCTCATCACAATAAATTAATTTTTTTTATTTTCTATGACACTATACTAGGATAAATGTAAGTGATTATTCATTTTCAAATTATTATAATTATTTCAATATGAGCAATCAAACAATTCCCAAAAAATGACATGGAATGCAAACAAAAACCTGTCCCTTTGTTTCCAAAATAAAATAGGATATCAATTCCAAAATAAAATAAGGTACAAATAATTTAATTTTGAAGAGTATTTGATAGGCTTTATTGAGTTATTTTTATGAAAAGTATATTCACAAAAGGATAAAAATGTTTTAGATAAATATGATAATAAATGAATGATACACTACCTCAACCTATAATTAGGGAAATTGGCTAGAGAATAAATGAAAATATATAACTGAAATATTAAAAAAAGTATTTAAATTAATTATAGAGAGAAATATTTTTTTATAACTATAAGTATTTCAAAAAACAAATATTTAAATAGAGATAACTATGAGAATTAAATAATATTAATAAAAAATATTTTTTGACTCCAAAACTAGGAAACACAGAATGAGTAATGGTTGAAAAAATAATGAAATAAATAAACAAACATTCATTGAAAAAAAATTAAAAATATATCATAATTATAGTGAAAAAATGAATGGAATTACTAGAAGTAATAAAAAGGAAATTTCTTAATATTATATTGTATTTTACCCATCATAAACTTTTCCATCTAGTGTTAAAAAACATATTGCCTCAAATTGTTTGGTATTTTGAATAGGATCAAATATATTAAAAAATATTAAACAAAAAAATATTGGAATATTTTTTAACATGTAACATTCATGAAGAGGGTAGCTCTAAATTCATAACAAAATCTCACCAAAGAATAAGAATCATTTGAATTTTAGCAAACAATGCACCTTATCAAATAGTGATCACCCGATTTGTCATTGGGACATTGATTATAGTGTCAAATCGGATCCATTCTATGTGTTTTATTAGTTGATATTGGGAGAATTGTACACCCCAATTATTTTCATTTTACTACATGATAAAACATTTATACTTCCCATGGTAAGAGTTGATGATAATATTATAACATTTTTCTAACTATTTTTATACACTAATTTGAATGTTTTAGATGTGGGGAGTGAAAAGAATGTAACTATTATATTTTTCTATCCTTCATTAAAAACAGTAGAGTCTATGTTTTTTATGATTATGGGTTTTTAGAGTTGTTTATTAATGGATTTAAAAAGGGTTTAATTTCCTTAATATTTTGAAAAAACCATGATTTATAGAGAAATGTTTAAGAAATGAAATGATTTATGTATGGGACTCATTATATATCCCATAATATGTATCTCGATAATCATTAACTGAACAAACCCAATGAATGATGAAGATAATTATCATAAAGGTTTTTATTATTTTAAATATAATAAAATAGACATTGTCTTAGAGATGTTTAATATCATTGTTCCATTTTTTAAAAGCCTCTTTTTAAGAGAAATTTAATTTTATTTAACTAAATGTGTTCTTTAGATATATTGAGATTGTTTCCCATTAATCTAACCAAATGGAATGTCACTTTGATAAGTGAGAATGAGATATTTATAATTACTTTAATGAATTTTATGGAGTATTTCTTCTTAAAATTGATCCGAGTTTCCAAAATGATTAGTTTTCCTTATTGGATATTACTGATCAAGGACTCAACTCTCATTTATAAACATAATATATATCCAAAATTTACACTACTATTAAGAAACATTAATAATATGAAAGGCGATCCTCTAACCTATAGACTCACAATACTTCAGGAGACACCACACCTAGATCTCAACCCCTTTATGTTCTGCCATAAATATTCAATGTTGGGTGATAACGCTTCACTAAATTTAGTCATTTTTACTGATCTAAAGGAATATAATGTGGATATGTTTTCCATTTTATCGAATAGATAAAAAAACCAATAGTTGAACTATTCATAACATAAAATAGATTAAAAATTAATAGTTAATGTTTAATTTCTCAATGTAATGTGATTTTAAAATGATATTTTATATTAAAAATATTCTCAAAAATAACATAAAATATATAGTCATTGATGAAGTGATTAAAATATTTAATTTTTTGATCATGTACCATATTTTATACATATCCTAGGTCTTTTGGGTACATGTTAATTCCAAAAAAGGAGGTTCCACTTTTTCCCCTAATTAAAAAGTAGAAATGTAAGATAATGTAATGGGGGAGTATTTATTAATTACATGAATTTGAATTTATTTAAAAATAATGGATCATTGAACATTCACATTAATAGATAATAATCATGAGAGTTATTCTATGAATTATTTTTTGTTGTTATCTTGATGGTTATTCTGTGATGAAACAAAACCCTATATCCTTATAAGACTTGGAGAAATTGATATTCAAATTTTCTTTTGAAATATATTATTTCTAAAAAATTACCTTTAACTTATTTAGTGAAACATCCACCATTCAACAGTGCATGATGGATACATTACCATACATGAACCATATGATCATAGATCTGATTATTGAATATTTATACATTTCATAATGTAATTTTTAATGTTGTTGGTAGAATATAGTATTTGTTCTAAGAAGATGAAAAGTGACCAATAATATTGTAAATTTTGTGAAATTTCATTTCTATGTTATCAAAGGAATCAATATTGGCCATAACGTGTCAAAAATTGGTATAATGTTTGAAAATGCTAAGATCATGGTCATTTAAAAGTTAATCATTCATAATAATGTTAAAAGTAATATATTAATTTTATTTAATTCAGGTTTTTACTAGTGTTTCAAAAATATTGTCAATCTATATATTCATGGAATATATTCTCATTAATTTTTAATGATACACAATTTATATTTTATGAAAAAATTCAGTCCATTAATCTTATTAAGGATATATTCAGATATATACCAACCATTACTTCCATAATATATCACACAAATATATTTATTATATTCAGACTATTAAATATTTCCATGTGTTCAATATATTTATCCTCTAACAACACATATGTTAAACAAAACATTGATATGTTGAGATAAAATATAAATATATAATTTTTACTATTAAAAACTAGCTATTAAATTAGTGGGAAATAATTAAAGTAACTTATTTATGAATTTCTTAAAAAAAATTAATACTTTTCATATGAATGATGTTAAATTGGTATGGCTAAAATGTGTAATCTGATAATTCTATAAAGTTAAATTTATTTTTCTAATATTATAATTATTATGTGATAAAAATTATATTTCTAAATGGTTATTTGTAATAATGATATAAAATATTTTTATGAATAATTGGTTAATATTAATTTTATAATTATAGTAATTGATATATGAATGGGATTGGTAAATATTTTTTGAAAAGACATTTTCCTGTAAACACATTGTTTTATTCATTATCATTTATTTATATAAAATAAAAATATATGATTTTCATAATTTTATTTTTAAAAATGAATTTTCTTATGGATTTATCTTGGAAATTTTTTCTTAAGATGATATTTTGAGATTAAAAAAATGTTTAATAGTGTAGTATTCCATTTTTACAAATACATTGATTTTTTATATTTTTAGTATGTTAGAATGTCATATAATATTTTCAAACATTTTTTCTACCACAGTTATGAATTTTATATCTTTAATTGTTTATTTAAATATATTTTTTGAATTCTAAAACCACATAAAAATTATCTTTTACATTATTTATTATTTCTGAAAAAAAAATTTCTTATTAAATTATATATTTATTAATTTAAAACAAATTCATATCATTTTAAAAAATTTAATGAAATTATATGGATTCTAAATTTGGAATGGGTAATTCTGAAATATTTAATAAGTATCATTTTATTTTAAAATATAAAGGATAATATAATTAGGTAATAACTTTAAATCACGGTAAGATTAGGGTTAAAATTGAATATCGAAGAGGAAAAGGATATAAAAATATGATAGAAACATGTTTTTAATGATGTGGTTGAGTCTTTTATGGACCACCTATTTTTTTGTCTAATAATTCGTAAATTTTTAGCACATTACTTTATTGTGAATACCCATTATTAAATGCATTCGTATAAGTACACAAATTACCACATCCACGAAGCATCATTTTTTTATATATAACCAACATATAGAAATGATCCTAATGTTTAATATATTGAATAAGAATGAAATGTATTTCAAATAATATATTCATAAGTGATCAAACATTTTTTAAATTTATATGGTTATATGGAAAATGATATCCTCAACCACATGTATGTGTGGACTAGAACCTCCTTGACACTGTTGATTCCCATTTTTCATTTCATCACCACCATATATTTTCAATCATGAGAATGGGTTTAATTGATAAATATTATTTTGATAACATCATTATGTTTTGGTAAAAATAATGGTGAACAAGATAATGATATGATCTAAAAAACATTATTGTTCTTTTAATCATTTAGAATATTCTTAATAAAAGGGTAATTTTTTATATTATGTAGTATTTTAATATTATATATATCCAATTCATATATAAAACACTAATTGTGAAATATAATATCATTATTCATCTTTTGTAGTTATATTTTACTTGATCCTCCATATAAACATCAATTATTCATGGTATCATGATATTTAGATTTATTTAACCAACTCCTTGAACATTGAAATTAATTAATATAATAGTATTATATGGGAATATTATTATATTTATAATGTGATATAAATTCGAAAATATTAATTTTTCAGTTATGAAATTTTAACAATATTATTACGCTCATTAATTAAGAAAATTCATTTCCATCATTAAGAACCACTAAAATATGATCCTCGCAAGTTTCATCTTCTGTGATCACAACCAAAAAATCCTTGAAATGAATGTATACATTTTAAATAATAAGGGAATATCGATTCATGTAACTCTAATTATATAAAAATAAATTAATTTGAGTTGATAATGAATTCAAACACTACTATTATGAAACTAATATAAAGGAATCGATATTACTAACACCAGATATTGAAAATTGTGAAAAACTAACTAGAATTCATGTATGGAATAATTATAAATGAAGTATATAAATGAAAAATGTCATTATTATGAATATAAAATAATTGATCCAGATATGTATTATTTTCTAAAAGGAGGATATTAACTATTCCTTGAATTGAAGTTATTACATAAGGATTTTTCATCTCAAATTTCTTTCGTTTCAACTTGTCATGAATTATGAACCTATAATATTTATTATTGATTATATAAACCATATTTTACATATTATATATTTTCTTTTATTCTAATTATTATATTTTAATTTCAATTAAAATTTCTATCATTCTAGTTGATTTATTAACATGTTAATTTACTCGTTTGGGCTTTACTTTGGTCAATGTAGATTCTTTAAAACATGTTACATGCTATTAAAAATTGTTACTCTATTTGTTGGTCTATTGATTTAGTATCACATTAATGTTATATTCCTTATTTATTTATAATTTAATTGATATATTAATCCATATTGTGTTATTTTCTACATGGTACCTTTGACTCAAGCATTACCCTAGTTGTATGAGTTTTGATAACTCACTTTATATTTATTGAGATAGGATTATTCTCTTGAAATTATTTCATATATGTTTGATAAAAATGAACCTTATATTATATTATGTACTAGTCTGTCATTTTTATATTTTTACCACATGAAACCCTTTTCAAATTTTATATTCTTCATGTAGTATGTTTCTTGTAGGGGATACTGATAACTTTATTATCCATTTAATGATATATAATGTTCATCATGATCATTTTATTTCCATGATTAGGATTTTAACACTAATAATTTACTTAATGGAATTGTATAAATAACTTTTGTAAATAGTTATTTTAATTCATAGTTTTTATATTACACGTTTTATAATGTTGATTTAAAAAAAAGGAAATTTCAATTAATTGAAAAGGTACCTATCATAGTCAAATGATTCATCTTTGGATCTATATTTATTATAGAAAAAATTATTTATTTTTCAAAAATAAAATTTCTACCAAATTTTACAAAAAATTAATATTTTTCAAAATATTTCACAAAACATTTTAAAACATCAGTATTCAATAAGACATGTTGTACTATAATTTATGTCAATGTTATTTTTTCCAACATATATTTTATGATTTACCTCATTTATAATTTTCATATTCTATAGGTTTTACAATGATGGGATAGAAGTTGAAAAATTTATCCTTATATATGTATATATAATTAGGGGGATTCTACTGCTAATGTTAATAAATCTTATTCCTTTTCCCTTTTTTTGTGAAATATTTTACAGTGTTGTTTTCATATTTATCAAAAAATATACAATTCCTTTTTTACCTTGGGTGTATGTTATATTTCAACTATCCACACTCTTTCTCTAGATGGATTATGTAATGTTATTTTTTACTAGAAAAAATTATACATCACTGTAGTTTTCATTAGAGATCATCATATTTTATATTCATGGTTATCATTACAATTTCATCCCTCTATGAACCCACAAAATTTCAATTCATTGATTGGAGAATTTTCACATATCTTCCATAATTTGATTAATTGGGTAACTTATTTAGCTAAACCTACTCCCATTTATATATAAAGTGTTATCTTTAGGGATGATTTCATAGAAAGCCAATCTATATATTGATTGATGAATATTGAAAAATCAGGACATTTTTTATTCCTATATAAATGTGTCTTAATTACTATGAGAATTAAAATATGTATTGTATAGCCATCAATATTCATTCCCCAAATGGGTTAAGATAATTTTATACCTTCATTTAAAAGGTGAAATTTAATAGGGAGATATATGTTTCTATTATGATACTGATGATTGTTTCCCACATTGATTATGTTTTGATTATTTATTGTTTCACACATTTAATAAATTTTACTTCAATATTTTATGCGTGGAGATTGAAGTTATAAAAACAAAATATTAATAGATAGGTATCTCGAGACAATCATGTTTGAGTATTTTGGTATACTCATGGCGAGTTCAAGACATTTAGTTGATGGTAAGATCGTGATGTCTCATCTTATGGTACGAAACATGTTATTTGAAATTATGCATTTTATAACTACGGAATCATTTATTTATATCCATGCATTCTATTTATTTCTATTATTATCCATGGATATATTAATATTTTAGTTTCATTATATTAAGGAATTATTTTTCATTATATATTACCAAAAAAATATTTATTCTATTTTTTCATGATTTCATCAATTGTATTTTGTCACGTACTAAGAATTTGATCATAGACATTATTATATTTCCATTTTTCTGGGCAATAACTGAAAGTGTAACACATTATCTTTCTAACTAGATTGCTTGTGCGATAAATTTGTTTGAGATATATAACCCTTATAATGGAGTACACAGGTCCATATATTGTGGAAAAAAGTTAGTTGTTGACAAATAAAAAGGAATTATTAATTTTTTATTATTCATAATTATTTAAGGATCTACACCTAATGTTATTTGGAATGTATCGATTGGTATAATTACTTAATTTCTATAAATTTTCGGAAATTTATGTTCATGAATCTATAGTTTGTATTGATGCAGGTATCCAGTGTATGTGTCTAAGGAACTACATCTCAGTGTGTGGATATGGAACATTAAAGATGGTATCAGGGAAGGTTTAGATAAATATAGAGATTATTATTTCTATTGGGGAGAATATAAGGGTGTATATGTCATGTTTAAATATAAATTAAAAGGAATATATAAACATTTTGTTTTGTTGAAGAAATATTGATGGTTTTTGGAATTATGTCAAATTTTTATTAGTGAAAAAGGTCGGTATAAGTATAATTGATCTGGCCATGTATATGATGATGTATATATGTTTTGGTAGAGTATATCTTGTGTATTCCTAATATATATTACATCCATATAATAATACCATAAATTGATTATACATATGACACATACGTACATAGGGGTAATCACTATGAAAATTTAACGTTCATCATTAACTATATCATCAATATGATTCGTGATGAGTTGGACAATGACTGGACACCTAGATAGAATATCTTAGGGAAGATATTCTAGATAATCAATTTAGTTTAAGAACCATTATACAGAATTTACTTCTTAATTTATTTAAATATTAATTTAATATATGTGATAAGACACAAAATATTATAACCTACATAGAACCATTAGATTTACAAGATAAATCTAATGTGACATAGGTAATATTAAATTATAATAGTCTGAACAGAATGTGTAAAAGGAGGGGATATCTTGAAATTAGATTCCATATTCATCTGATCATATTATTTTATTTTATTTTATCTCATCATAATAACTTATTTAATATAATTTTGTTGTGAAATGATCAAAATAATGAATCTTGGAATTCTATGTCTCTAGAAACAATTTAGTCCTATAACTAACCTAGGTGATGTACATAAATTATTGATAATTTTTGTATACTCTTATTAAAATGGAAACTGGTTGGTTTCATTTTTATACAAAATGTATAATGTTTTATATGTTAACAAAAATTCAATCACAATACTCAACTGTTTTTATTAGCTATTGAAATATATTGATGATATTATGGAATTTTCTGAAATTTATAAGGATTATATGAATAGTCTATGGATATTTTTTCCATTTTTTCATTAACTGTTTGTAAACGTATATTAAATGGAAGAAATGATAAAAATATGACATTTTATAACAAGTTTATATTTATTTAGATAACTATTGGTTAACACATTATTGAGATATGGGTAAGAATTTTGTTTAATATAAGTTTTCTATAAATGTAATAGAGGATTAATTGACACTGAAAAATGTGAGTTAGAAAAAATCGGAATTGATAATTGATTTCAAGAAAAATTGATCCTTTATATTTTAGTGGATACTAATATTATTATTAGGATTGCGATTTGAATTCAAATGTCTCTGAAAATATGAAATCATAATTAATATATTCAATGATTATTGCTAGTGTTGGTATTAAATATAATATATAATATAGTTATCAGTTATTGTCATGGAGAATCAATTGGATTTCAGAATGATGTGTTCTTAAGAATTTATTATTATGTATATCCATTATTTGGTTTATTTTTTCTGAATTATTAATGTTATTTATGAAAGGATATATAACATGGTATATCCTAATAAAGTAATTTAAATTTTATAAAAGATGTTTTTTATTAAATGATATAAATTTGAAGAATATCCTCACTCACTTTTATCATTGAATAATAATTAAAATTGCGAGGATGTACTTTATTTAAGGTAGGTAGAATGTAACTCTGTGTGATTTAAGTATATTATTACCTTTATATAAGAAACTTTGTTTGATATTGTGTACCGGAAAAAATATAGAACATAAATGAAACTTGGATATATTTAGATAAAATATAATTATTTATGTGTTGATATTAAAAGACAACCACTATATTAGAAGGAATCAATATAAGATTAGACATTATGAAATATTTATATAAAGTGTATAATGGATGATTTTAATATGAATGGAATTTAATTTAAATATATCAAAGGACAAATAAGACCATTTTATAATTATAACAGTATTTTTCTAAATATTACCTTTTTATGTGATGTGAATTTATAATTGTACAAACATGATAATAATTATGATAAAATACATTAGATACGAATAGTTGTTTTGTTCTAATTTAATTACTAAATGATAGGAAATATGAATTAGAATTTTTAACATTCTATGAAATCTTTTTTCGTGTTGAATTATTTCATAATTACATGCAATATTTATATTTATAATTAATTTTATAAATTTTATAATTTTTAATATGAAAATAAAGAAGAAAAATTGATTCATTATAGTAAAAAATTTGTGATGAATTTTTACTATTATTCCCAAATGATTTATTTTTATTTGAAGTGTAATATTTCATTTCAATAAATACTCTGATTTTACTAAATTTTTGTAATTTACGTAATTCATAGATATTTTTGAATAAAATTTCAACAAAAAATATATTTTATAAGTGAAATTATAAATATAAAAATATTTATCAATTTTTAAAAATCTATATCTGATACATTATTCTATAAGTAATTTTTTCATATAAAATTGTATTTTTGATACATTATATATATATATATATATTAATTTAAAATTACATTTTATCACATGAAAAAATTTAACCTAATAAAATGGATTTCAAATATTTTATTTTTGTGTCTATATTATGTAATTAATACCAATATTTCATGGAAAAAGTTAAAAAACATATATCAAAGTAGTTTGTCTTGTAAGTATAATTTTTTGTTAAAGGGGTTTTACATTGTTAAAATGGTAGAAAAGGTAAAAAGAAATTTGGGATAATGTGTGTTTGAGGAATTTATAAGAATTATATTTTAATCCCTATGTTATTTATCAATTTTGGTGTCTCCTTCATTGAGAGTTAATTCCAACTATTAAAAATTTATGGGAATTTAGAAAATTCCATCATTACTCACATGTTAAATATACATCTCACCTCCCTTTCAATATCACTCCTAATATGAAGTAAATTCATGAAATATTTCTATTTCTCATTCCAAAATAATCATGTTCCATATCCCCGAAATTATTTTACAAATACATTATCATACTTCCTCCCTTTCAATGATTTCTCTTTGAAAAACTAAAAGTTCTAATTGTGATTAATTATTATTTTGTAATATTATTCCACTATATCATACAATTATTTATATAATTTTCAAATAAAAATCTAATGAGATAGTTATTTGTTATATATTTAAATTTCTTATACTATGGGTGTAGCCATTCCCCGATTATCCCCTTTTCCGATGTGAAAAATAAAAATTAAATTTGTTTTTGTATTTAGATTACCGATTCCACAACATATCATGTTACATTTTACTTAACCACATTACACAAATGGTCTTAATATTGTTTTTAATAAATAAGTATAAAATCTATATAATTTTTTATATTATTAAATGATTAATATATTATAAATTTATCTATTTCCATGGAAAATGATGTGATCAATTATGCTTGTGTATGGAAAACCATACCCACAAAACAATTTATTTCCATATTCCCTTTCATCACGGCCTTGCATGCATAGTAATGATAATGGTTGTAATGTATACATTTTATTTTTATTATATCATTAATTATTTGATTGAACATATGAATAACTTGTCAATGATATGTTCAACAGATGATACTCATTACTTCAACTGTTAAAAAATGCATAATAAGAAGAAATATATTTTAAAACATATTATGTCATATTTTCATGCCTATTACATCTTTATATACTAAACTAAAATTAATAAATATCACAATAATAAATAATAAATAACATAAAAATGATTTTTTTATAATGATATTTCATATATACCATCACATAATCATCCATTAATCATAGTACTTCTATGATTTGGTCAGTTTAACCGCAAACTAGAACAATGTTATACAATTACTTTACAAATGACTATTTAAACATATAAACTATTAAAAAAATATATTAATATATATAATGATTTTTTAATTCTGGATATGTAACATTATTTTCAATTTCATTAATTAAGGAAACATATTTCATTCCATAAGAATAAAAGAAACATGATTGTTATCAGTTTAACATTTGTAGATTATAAAAAAATACCATGAATTGTATTATCAAATAATGAAAATAATATACAAACTTATCCAATAAGTCTAATATTGTAATATTAATGAACATCGGAATATTAATTAATTAAAACACCTCTATTACAAAAATAGTACAAATAAATCGATATTGCTGACACATGATGTTGAAACAAGGTAAAAACACACTAGAATACATGTAGAAAATTATTATAAATAATAATTATAATAAGTAATAGGTATGAATTTTATTATTAAATAAGTGACTAAAATTGGTATATGTTTTATACGTGAGGGTATAGTGTCTTCAAAGAATTTCAAATACAATGTATGGTTGATTATCCGAAATTCCTTTATTTGTGACATGCATTGAATTATGGACCTAATTTACTATATAAGATATATATACATACCTTTTGATATATTTTGTCATGTAAAATATTTTAATCATGGTATTTCAATTTCAATAATATTAAATCTTCTTCAAGGGGTTTGATTAAAAGGTTACTCAATTCGTAGGGGTTCCCGTGGAATCAATTCTGATTCATTGAGACATAAAACATGTTATGCACTACATTTCCTTTTTTATGTTTTTGTATTAATGTACAATCACATGAAGTATATATATTTAATTTAATTGAAATTCATTTAATATACTAATCCTATCCAAGTTCATTTATTTATAGGTATTTTAGGTAACATTTTTTCCTAATCATATGAATATTTGATAACATAATTTTCATTTGTTGAGTTATGATTATTATATTGATAACACATTATAATTTTTTTACATTAATAAACTTTCAATTTAATATGTGGTATTATTTAATTGATCATATTTAAACTACATAAAAGAATTTTTAAATATTTCATGCTACTTGAACCATCATTCTCAAAAGAAACATTAATTACTCAAATATCCTTTTATTGATTTATAATGTTTCATATATTTAATTATTTTTAATCATTCATGGGTTCCACCATCGAAATAATTTTTTAATATTATTTTATAATCCTCATAGGGAAAATTATGTCTTAATACATAAGTTTTATTACTCTTTTTACAATTATGGATTTCTATAATATAATATAAGATTATTAAAAACTACCATTTTATAAAAAAAAATTATATTCAGACCCAAATTTCATATATAATATTTTATGTAGTTTTCAAGGGTCCCATAAAGTATATTAATAATTAGAAACTAATTCTTTATGAAAATTTTCAAGTATCCTTGTCAAAAGTAAATTTTGATAGTGCATGTAAGTTTTAACTCATAAAAAATGATATATAAAAATCGTTTAGGTTTTACCTCTATTTTGATTTGTATATTAAAATTGATTTACACTCATGGGATTTATGATACATGGTTATTTTTATAATATATATATATATATATATAATTGAGGGTATTGAAATTTCAAAATAAAATAAATCAATTCTTGATCCCTTGTTGTGTGATACAATTAAAAGAATTAGTTTGAAAGGATGTTTTCAACTATGTCAACAAAAATATAATTTTACATTGATACACTAGGTATATTTTATTTAATATGCACTATATTTAATATCTAGATTGATTATTTAATTATCATTACAATCTAAAAAAAGCATCCATAACAACATTTGTCTCTCAAAATCATCCTCTTTTATTATAATGATTATCATTAGAATTCCAGTCCTCTTTAAGCATTGTGAATTTTCTTCTATTGAATGAAGGGTGTTCAATAAGTTGATAAAAGACACTTTTTTGGTCCATTATTTTCATAAGTATATACCCATTTCTCATAAATATGTCTCTATGAGGGATACATATATATATATATATAATTTATTTATTAATTAGTGAAAATTAAAATTCATTATATTATTGGTTCTGGTAAGGAAGTTTACAGATTACTCAGGAAAATAAAAAATGTTTTTTAAAAAATATCACCTTTTCTCTATATAGGTTATGATCATGTTATCCATTTATTTAAAAGGGGGAATGTATTGTATATATGTTTATTTTCAGTCCTATACACATGGGTAATGTCCAAATTTATTATTTTTGTACTCATTATCTAATATGATGAATCTAATAGACTTAAACTGGTGAATAGTAGATCCCTCCATTATATATCTACTAAATGAATAATATGTTCTCAAGAGAAACACATGTTTGGATGATTTTGTGTATTCTTACCAAGGAAAAAATATTTCCTTGAATTTATGATCATGATGGATTGGATTATGATATGGAATTAACTATCTAGAAATTTTGTTTTCATCACAAAATAACTAGTTCTTGATATTAATATAATCTATTTTCCCCTTATTATAAATATATATATAATTATTTTAGTTTTATAATATTATGTCATTGTTTTTTATCATGTATTTCATCTATAATATGTATTCCACGTTTATGCCAGGACTGAATTAGTTGAATTTTTTATCTTACTTGTCATTTGAGATCACCCATACAACTATTTCCAATTATGTTTCTTATGATGATATTTATTACCCATGATATGTCTAATATTATAGAATTTCTGTAAAATTTTTGGGAGATGATATTGAGTTATTATGAACTATGTAGTCTTTTATAAAGTGGATCAAATATTTAATAGTTGAAAATTAAATTGGGATTACTGATTTATTATTTATTCTAATTATATAAATATCTAAACAAAAATGGTCTTTGGAAAGTATTTAATGAAATATTTTTTATGTACTATAATTATGGTACAAATATTTCAATATTATTAGTTGGTATCGAATCCAAATTTTTATGAATTTAATTCATGAAATGAATTTAGAAGTGTGGGTCTAAGATGTTACTCCCTAATGCTATTTTACCATTATAAATCAACTATGATACAAGTGATATGACTATTGGGGTATTATTGAGTAGTGAAATGATATGAAGTTTCATTTTGTGTACTATGATTGTAGTTTTCTTGATAACTTCTAGTAGAATTAATCCACTACTGGGATGTATTTATCGCATTTCATATTTTCTTATGATAATATTATATGTTTATTAGTATGGTCTTAGGTCACATTCTTCATTAACTAATCTTATATATGACCCTTTGTTTCATAAAATAGGCGAAATCAAAATTTATTATATGTTTACTTTTTCATCAGAAATTTAATTTAGTGATGAAATATTACCATGGATAAAAAATGTAGTTGTTAACCCCCTGTATATGTTTTTTATTACCCTAAATGATAATCCCTTGAAAGTTAATTCTTCTTCTCTAGAGGAAAAATTTCTTGTTCAGTCAGTTAAACAATATTATTAGTTTATAGATATTTCAAATTTTATGACTAAAGAATTATATGCCATTAAATTTAAAAAACCAAAAAGGGTAAAATATATTTTTGGGTTAACACACTAAATTTCCAATTCCCTATCTCTATTTAGGTGGTTTCACAATGGTATTAATTAATGGAGAGTGCCTATGAAATAGATTAAACATATTACATAATGTTTCCATTCAACACCATTTCGTGTCCTTCATAGAATAGAGATGACTAATAAAAATGGTTTACATGCCAGTTCATAAATACATATATAACATAATTATGAACAGAGTTATGTAATAGGTTTTCATATGTTAAAAATGTCGGTATATGTGTTTAAAAAACTATAAAATCCTCGGAATGGAATTGTAGATATAAATTTTTTTGATAATTTTTGGGTAAGAATTCATGGAATCTATTCCATATTCTCAAGGGAATTCTCAATTCATGGTTTTTATTGATTATGTTTTCAAATGTGTTAATATTTTTCAATTCATGATAATAAATCAAATAGTGAGATAAAATTCATTAAAATGAACATATGTTAATGATTCGGAGTGACACTTGTATTTTAAAGAGACAATGATTCTAATTTAAAAATTAGATGCTTAAATTTCTGATTAAAAAATATAGATGTCTAAAACAAATAGGCTCAGTCTCATGGAAAATCATAAATCAGAAACAATGAACATAATTTTTTAGTGAATACAATGTATATTTCCTATAAAGATAGATCATCAAAAATTTATGATTCATCATTGGACTATAACGTTCAAAACTATCATATGAATTCCACAATGTAATATTGTTTCTAGGATATCATTATATATGGTTATGGAGAACGATATTCAATCAATTTGGGAAATGGTGACCCTAATTTTTGATTTAAAAACAAAAGTTGAGAGATCATTTAAGTACATTATTGATGTTAATGTGATTAAGAGAGAGTCATATGAAAATTATAAGATATATAAAAAGAGGACTAAAGAATTTATTATATTATTTGAACCAAAAAAAAAAGAATTTAATTCTTGAACATTGTTTTTATATTTTGATTCTAGAAATATAATTTTCCAATAAATAGTAAATCCAACTAGTTTGAACATTTTATTATTTATATATTTCTTATAAAATAATTTTGTAGATGGATCAAGTGAACAAAAATTCAGATTATTAGTTAATTTACATATGTTTATACATTATTTTAAATGGAATCATAAGGCTTCTATTATCGTATCAATTTAAATGAATTTTTCATTAACGGAAGAGCATCCCAAAATATTAAATTAAATGCTTAATGGGAGTAATCCCAATGTCATTTGATTTTGTTTATATTGTTTTTTAGAAAAATTAGACCATGGTTTTCTTATTACTCTATAAATGGCCGAATGGGTTTTAGAATCGTGTTTTCATTATTCTGGAATATGTATTCAATTGAATAATGGTTTTAATAATTTAATATTTCAACAATCTGGGTGGAATTTTAATTTATTATTAAAGATAAACTCCAGAAAAATATCTAGAAATAACCTAAAACCAAGATCCACTTATTTTTAAACAATATTACATTCATCTAATGTTATGTCTTCATGGGTTCTATTATTTTAATTTACATTTTTTGATGGTTTGTTATATTTTTCATAATATCTATTTATGTAAAGAGGGAGGGTATATTTTCTTCACTGTATTGAGAAAATATTCCATAATCTTGTGAGTTTTTTTTTATATATTTTTTCTTGTTTTATATCATTAGTTTTTCATCAGAAAGTTTTTTTATTGTTTGATATAAATTATTGAAAACAAATTTTATTTTATTTTTTAATAAAATTAATTATAAAACATATTTCGGTTCACTATTACTATTTTCAAAATACTTTCTATGCTCATATCATTTCTTCCATATACATAATTTTTTTGATGGTAAATAATTATAGACAATAATGTCTTAGAATTACCATTACATAATTTCATTTAGCATCCACTAAAAATACCTTGGATTAACCTGTAAAAATACCATGCAAAATATAATTTTTTTCTAGGGGATATTATGGTTTTTAACATTATATAAAATGCATAAAATATTTTTTCCAATAGATGAAATCATAAAAAACGTTAATTCAAATTTTAATAAATTATTTCTTCGACCATGATATTCAACATTAAAAACAATGTTGTGTTTTAACTATGGGGGTGGGTTCAAAAAAATTATGATTTATATTCAATTTTGTAAAAATCATAAAACATTAGTTTTAATCCATAATTAGGTGTTTCCAAACCTATTATATTAACTTTCATGTGACCCAAATTTTTTTAGTGAGTTATTGTTTTGATATAACTATTATTACTCACTAGATTCAATTTATTACATCAATTAATTTACATTTTTTAAAAAGTATGTTTTGGGTAAATTTGGGGTGTATTCCATAGAATTATCATTTTCATTGAACTTTTTATATTGTATTAATCACACAATATAAGAATTTAATTTACTAAAAAATCAATATACTAATCTAAATATTATTATCGACTCCATATTATTTTTCGGAAGGATTGTTAAATTATTCATAATTTCAAATTACAATTAAAAAATACCCATTAGTTATATATATTCATTGTAGATTTAATTTTGTGTTCATTTTTAACTAGAGGAAAATAGTTTTCTAAATGTTCTAGTTTGAAAAAAATATATTTGTGTTTAAATATTATCAATATTTTCAATTTTAATCAATTTCGAAAAATATTCATTTCAAGTAGGTCCATCCCACTTTCCACTTTAAATAGTCTATAGTGGAAAATGATTTTAAAATTTGAATCTTTGAGCTATTTTATTTTTCCTACATAATTCTTATATATTTCACTGAATTTTTTTAAATCATATCTTGAGGAAATTTGTTATGTTTTAGGGATTTTCCTCTCACTCTAATTATTTCATGTTTTCCACAACAATTTTATTAAATGATTAATTTTTTTTGAAAATGTTCTTTAACTATTGATGTTTTGAATATTTCAAAATATTTGATGGAATTTTTTTTCATTGAATATCCCAATGAAATATTTATATTTTTGTTCCAGCTTTTTGAAATGATCCTTTATCTTAATTTCATATATTTTAGGGTTATATAAGTTATTTTTTGGTGATTATAGTTCAGATTTATCCTTTTTAGGTAGTATTTTTTCATGTGTAATTTATTTTTATTTATGATCCTCCAGGTCCAGATTTAGAATATTCATTAATAGAAGATTTTTAGATTTTGTAGATCATTTTAATAAAACAAATATTTTTATGAGTTACAAGAGTCATGAGATTACTATGTTATATCAATGAATTATCATTCAATATAATTTTTGAAATAAAAAAATTTGTGATGTCACAATTCATCTAGTTAAAAATGGAAAATTTCCATTCTTATAGTATTCCCACGTAACCTTTTTTCATTAACATATTTACAAAAAAATAACAATGGAAATTAAAAAAGGAACTACATATAAATGTTTTTTTAAAATTTAGCTGATGGAACTATCTGATAATGCAATTATTGGAAGTCTTGTATTCAATATTTATACATAAAACATTCTATAATTAATGACTCGTATGGTTGTTTTAGAAGTACCACATGGATTTTAGGTTAGTAATATTATATGAAAATAAATCTATGAACCTTGCACAAATGGAATTTTAGTTATTCCTCAAATGATGTTTCCCATTTCCACCCATGAAACCATTCAATGATAAATTTTAAGTTTAAATCATTCCAATTAATCAATTTGTAATATAAAAAATACATGATTTTATAATACAAGATCCACTAATGTTGAGTTTTGTCTAACAAAATTTCAAGAATTGATATTTAATGATGAATCAAAATTGTTATGTTTGAAAAGTTATCTTATTTTGGATTAATGTACTTTTTGAAACTATCTCGGTTAGTGGTGACTTTAGACTTAGTATTACCAAATTCACTTGATACATACCTAATATTGATCTGATGTGAGTCCATAAGGTATGCTCAGGATCTAAAGAGCATCATCTGATTCTAAAAACAAGTATAATGTGAAAATAGTTGTGGTACTTAAATAGATGCATATCATGTAATTCAATCAAGTGGGAAAAATATAAGAGGCCTCCTTCTTCATGATCTTAGAAATCACATGATAATAATAGTGATAATGTATGGAGTTAGAAATTTTTATTTCAATAGATTTTATTTGGCATGCAGTAACCACTCAACAGAAATTTTATTTAAATTATAGAACATTTTTACGATAATAGATTTTTTATAGTAGAACATGGGATGTAGATAATGACATGTATTGTTTCAGAAGAATTTAGACCATAAAATTTAAATTAATCAAAATTACAACCTTAATTTTTAATATTAAAGATGTTTTTGGTGTGGTTTTCCTCCACAAACATCAATTGGAGTCACCTATGGAGAATTAATGGTTGAAAAGGTACTAGAGAAAATATTTAAATTCAAAAAATATGTGAAATATATAAACATATTTGAATTCTCATAGGGTCAATATTGGATGACGGTTTTGAGTAATATTTTTTGGAATGTACAAGGTGATTTATTTTTTGGATATATTTCAAAATCATGTTTCAATTTTATGTGTATCTAAATCTATTGTTTATGAATGTCATGTGTGAATTTCTCCAAAAACTTAAGTGAAGATTAGATAAATATATTCTGTCTTTAATGAATAATGTTTTAATTTTTCAAGACATACATCATTATAAAAATATACATTGTAATAAATTCTATATGATGGGGTGGAGGTGATTTAGTATTCAGATCAAATTTGGTGTGGATCCAGATGAGTGTGAGGGGAGATACAAAAAGGATAAATAATGATTGATAAAGATAAGTATGTCAATTGAAAATTACTCAGTTGTATTCCTCTCCATTTTTATTTCATCATTATTTATTATTATATTTTTTTTTGTTTTAATTATTTTTTATTGATGGATTAAAAATTACTAAGGAAATAGAATTGAACCGATTAATTTATTTTCTATCTTCATTTATGAAAGTTTTCATCTAATTGGATTTTATTTCACATTTACAATTAAAATAATAATTCCTAAAATGAGTTATTCATTAAAATGTTTTATGCATGAGAAATATATTAATAAAAAATATATACATTATTGATAACACCACACACATTATTTATAATTGAGTTTGAAACTGTTGTTTTTATACATTAAAATTTAAAAATCACTTTGTTAATTCATGGGAGAGTCTGTAGCACGTACTTTTTATTGGATGTTGGTTATGATACACATTTACAAGATCAATGTGTTGTATATTAGTATTTCCATAAAATTTCATTGTACTCAATCTTTTTTCAATTACTAATTATTATTTTTATCATACCATATTAGCTAAAATCCCTTGATACTCATTATATGTTCCACTTTTTTGTTATATATATATATATATATATATATATATATTCATTAGACATAGTTTTTCATGCGGATCTAATAGATTTCTTGTATTTTGAGTTTTGTTTATTATTTTTGCACTCAAAATAACATTATATAAGAATTGGTTCCCTACTTTCCATTGTTTAGGAATATTATTGTTTATTAATTAGCTAAATATTTCAACACTCAATCTCATTCTTGATCATAAACACTACAATTTGTATATACCCTAAATAATTCACATCAATATAAATATGATATAATTAAAATTTATTCAACTTAGATCCCATATCATTCAACAATAAATTGAAATATGATGATGTAAAAAACGTGTTTCTAGTTGATAAAATTCATTTTGGTAGTCTGGTAAAAATTCTCCTAAAAATTGAGAATCCCAAAATCTTCCATTAAAAGAGACCCTTATATCAAAAAAAATATATTATATTCATTATATGACTAATAATAACCTACATAACATCTCAACTTATCAGGGTCACGATTTACCCTATAAAAAATCTCATCATCACCTCATACCAATTTTACATAGTCATTAGAAGAGGATGAATCATTATACCTACTCATTTATGTTCTATAATGATCCCATGATATGTCAGGTAATGGTAGAAAAAACATGAAATGAACTTCATAGTACTTGATATCAAGTAATTTCACCAAAAATCCTGATACATTTTAGTTGATCAAGTGTGCATTGACCAGTAGAATTCATTAGGGTTTCGCATCAAGTATTGTCTAATATTTACAGGGACTAATACCATGTCATTGTTGTAGATCAAGTCATTCACATTCGAAGTACATCGTAGAATTGGGTTGTTCGCCACAAAACATTATAACATACCTATACATTCATGATTAAATTCTTAGTTATGATTCTCATAATCCAATAGGGAATATGTTATGACTAATGGAATGTTGTATATTACCCCTTGATCATCATATTCAACCATCAACAAATCCACCAATAAGAATATTATCTTACTCTTCTATTTTTATAACCTATCTCCAAGATCTTATATCTTCTTCATAAGTGGATATTAAAAAAATAACATTCCTTGGTTTGTAATCAATATTCATGTAATATTTCTATATCTAAAAAACCAAAAATATCATTTGATAGTTTAATTCTTGTTTGTTGAAGATATAGTTGATGATATTGTGGTTCTTATAAATGAATATTCACTAAAAAAATATAGTGTCACAAATATTTCATGGAATAAATTAAAATGAATAATTATAGGTCTTTAGTAGGGTAGTTTTATGGGTATGGTTGTTCAAATTATGGCCCATAATATACTACTTAATCATTCAATATTAATATATCCCCTAACCCTACTATATCATATTCATATAAAACCAAAAATCCAATCCCTAGTTCTGGTAGAAACAGAATCAGAGAGGATTTTGACCTAATTTTAGTTCTGGGAAATCCTCATCACATATGCTGGTCCACTAAAACATTACCCATTTTTTAGTATTTTTGGTAATTGATTTTTTCAAATAATACATTTCTGGGATAATCTAACATTAATGTACATTTAATCCAAGGATTCTCAAAATCTGAAAACTATTACAAGGTTTTTCTGATTACGTAACTGACAACATATTTTTTGGATCAATATAAATACATGCTTCCTAGTAATCATATCTGAGAAAGCATAACTATTATATCCAAAAGTAAAATATTTCATGTTTTTTCAAAAACCTTTTGTGATCTAACTGTTATCAATTCAATCTCTTAATGTATAGTAGTCAATTATATGGTTCATGAATATATAATGATCTCATTAAAAACAACATGAAAAAGGAATCCCAGATTTGGAGAAAAATTCTATTTGTGATGGCCATGATAACTACTATAGAATTTTTTTTACCCAAAAATCATCATAAGGTACACACATTACCATATGTGATCATTAACATTGTATTTACTGTATACACTTCTCCAACATGAAATTATTTATTAGCCTGACAATATATCATTTTTTATAACAATTGATCTCTCTTTAATGGATCAGTAAAATCTTCATTCATCGGTAATTATACGAGTTCTTCAAAGAGACCTTATTCTATTTTTAGAAATCCATTAAAAAATTTTGAAAATACCTTTAATTTAAGGTGAGGTTATTGACTAAATAAAACTAGTCCTGAAGATAATCATGACTCACATTCATGTCATGCCTCTCAAATAGTGTTAACTAAAAATCATAAAATGATATTGGATACGTATCATATATGAATTCAGTATCGATCAAATTTTCCTTATGCATATTGAGTCATGATAAATAATCATGAAATAAATCCATAAAGAGGTTAAAAAAAAGGAATTATGGTTGGACTTATTACCTAATTTTCTGTATGAACCATATTTTCTACCAAATCTGTACTGATCCAGATATTACAGAGATATGGTCCCACACTACCTACTCCCAAACCACATTCTCTGGTCAAAACATGATTCTCTCCCTTTTGGGAGGTAATGGTCAAATGTCTCTAATAAAAATTGAAAAAATCTTGGCAACAGGTCAATAATTCCATACTAAAGAACACATACAAATTTTTCATCTTCCCAACTAGGATGTCCTGATGATTTATATAGAATGTAACCGTTGTATGTCATCTAAACATCTATCAGTAAACTCTATCATTTTTCTCTCAGAAGAATGATTAGAAAAAAATATTAGGGAATATATTTACATAAAAATATATCCTTAAAACTTTTTGAGTAGATAAAAGATAATGTTAATGAAATTTATAAAACATTTCATTAGAGAGATTAAAAGAAATCACAACCATTCCATGAATATTATATGCTCATTGTCCATCATTAGTAGGACTGTAATACACTA
Organism: Viscum album; assembly: GCA_963277665.1. Classification (NCBI taxonomy): domain Eukaryota; kingdom Viridiplantae; phylum Streptophyta; class Magnoliopsida; order Santalales; family Viscaceae; genus Viscum; species Viscum album. The sequence goes on from OY728152.1 coordinate 1,891,128,418, forward strand.
TGTAAAGTGAATAAATATGACATTCATGACCTTGTACCCATGATCCCATGTTCAATTTAATCCATAGAACCTATTAATTCTATAACTATTATTGGGAACCCATACCTACTCTATGGACCTAATTATTTTTTCTTTACCAACTCCCTATCCTAGATTATCTTAAACATGAAATATAGAATATGACAATCCAAAATTATTTCACAATCTGAATCTCACCACTCATGAGAATTAATTAATTCTATTTATCATCATATAACACAAATTAAACTTCCTCTCATAAATTGGAAAAATTTTAAATTATTCTTCTATGTATCCATAGTTAAATAAGAATAGAGAATCTCCTCCCCTTGAAAAAAATGAAGAAACCATTCTAGTATTTGGATGAATATAATTTCATTGTTTAATATCCTCAACATTCCTATAAATGTTTCTAGTATTGGAACCCATATATCCACTTGAGAGTCCATTTTATTTTATAATCAACATATAAAAAATATATGTTACTTTAACCACCTCTAAAATATCCTTAATTATAAGGGGGATGGAAAAAACTTTCGAGTATGTGTTCTGGCAAGTATTCCTAACTGAGCTCATCATCAAAAATTGTAAGGTAGTTATAGACATCCTACAATTCAAATACTAATTCCAATAAAAAAGGGGAGAAAACCTATAAAACCCCTAAACCATGTAGAATTCAACATTACCTACATCATTCCTATCTAGTGTTCCAAGAAGTATTAGGATCAATCAAACTTCATTGTATCTCAAATTAAAACACTAATGAATAGGTCTTTGAATATTTCCAAGTCAAATTCTTAATCATCAATCCCTCATTTTTCATGTTTTCTATCATTTATTCAGTCCTTATAGGATTTATGCAACCAAATTTACTCCCTAGTAGCCAAGAGTCACTACTAGATTAAAAACATATCATTATGATATTAATGTATTCATCTATATCATAGGGACCTATATTTCCCATAAATAATTTTGTATACCATAACAATAAATAACAATAAATATATACCATTTTTCATCTCACAACAAAGGGTCATTCACCATGAATGTGTATAAGAAGAAATTCAGTAACATGATGTGGTTTCTCTAATTAGTCCTTTGAAGATAATATCTGATCATATTAAATTAAATTCTCCTAAAAATATATAATTTTTGTAGTATAATTTACCATGATGGGATTTTATTTACCAGCTTCTATGGGTGGTCCACGATGATATCCTCCAGGTGTCATTCCCTATAATTCTAAAACAAATGATTACAAACATATTTAATGTCTTAAATGAAAACACCACCCAATAAATTAATATTAATAACATATATACTAACAATTTCATGGTAAATCATCCTAAGACAATACATAAAAATATAATTCATAAAACTCTAGAGTAACCAAGATCTATGATCAAGTTTCTTATAATTACATGTTAGTCATAGTAATGATTGTTTACTTCATATAACATGATCAAGACCAAATGATTTGATTACTAAAATCATTCATTATAATGAAATATAATAGATATTATACCTACTACATAATAAATTAGTCCTTTATAAATGAAATGAAAAAAGTCCCATAACATTTGAACCCACATGCATACTAATGATGCATGAACATACCCAAATACCATAAACTATAACGAAAAAATATTATAAATATTAAAATCTATATTCCAAAATAATTAATAATAATTACATATTTCATGTTAACAAAGAGGTCCATTAAATACTACATAACAAGAAAAATTAATATCCACCTTCCAAAGACCCAATAGAACTATCACATTTCTATGAAAAACAAAAATAATATTCCCAGAATAATCCTCTTAATCAAATTTATGAAACTTTGAATCATATCCTGGGGCTAGGATGGAGTGTTGAATGAGATCATGTACAACTCCTCATATGCAAGAATATTTTAATTAGTAGCGAGGGACTAAATAAGAACATGGGGTTATTTTTACCTTGATAAATATATAAAACTAACACATAACACCTAGAATCAATAGTCAAATAAAAGAATCATATAACCAATGTAACCACAAAAAAACATTTTTAATAAATATTCTTTACAATAAAACCAAGATCCTTCCAAATATAATTCAATTATTTAATAAAATTATGTGATAATATGACATGAGACACTATGATACGAAATTGAAAGTCCATCGTACTCCACCTGTCTTCCTTGGTCGTCTAAATGAGCCTCATAAAATTGTGCCCTAATCATTTTACAAATCCCTAACTATAGAGTTCACATGCGCAACAGGATTATTTTATAGTGAATGATAATATCCATAGTAGTAAAAAACTAATGCATTCATAGAAAATGTTAAATAATTTATATAAAACTATATAAAATTACCGAAAAGTGAATTCCAAAGTATAATATAACGTTTAATGTCATCATGTGATATATATAATTACATATTTCCTTGAACTACCTAGATCAGCACCATCCTATAAGAGATACTGAATTTATTTTTAATGAATCCAAGAATATTACACATGTTCATCCTTCCTTCGGTCATGCCACAAGGTCTTCATATCCCAACAACTACCATTGGCTGCATAACAAGGCCATAATTCCCCATTGTCAAAAATTATGCCATTCCTTAAGTTCATCATTACATGAAATATGTCATCCAAGACCCCACATTCTCTTCAGAAATAATATAAAACATTCTCCCACTCTAATGGATTAACCAAAAAATGAGGCTTCCAATTATTACATTGATACTATAGAGAATAATTCATTAGTCTATATAGATATATACATATACATGCCATAAAATGATTTGTTTCATATAAAACATAAACAAATATATCAAAACAAAATAGGTATCACGTTACACCCAAATATGAATGTATAACCATGTAATATAATATAATTTTTCATGGGACACACACACATGCCTAGGCATGTAATGTCATAAATTGAATCATGGTCTATTAAAAAATGAAATTTAATGTTTTGTCATAATGTTTATATAACTTCTATACCATGGAACGTATCTTATTAACATCATTAAATTGATTCTCTAAGTAATGAATTATAACTTAGATCAGCCCCATGAACCAATGATCAACATAGCCATCATAAAATTTTCACAGGATTGATTTAAAATTATGAAATAGGAATAAGAACCTATAAATGCTAATAATATGACATGACATTCCCAATGAGATCCACTATCTTCAATGAATCTTGATCCAATCAAAATAAATAGATATATTTTCGTAGATATGTACTTCCATTCATTGATGATCTAAGATTTCTCCATTATATCAAATATAAATTCAGTGATCTGTATAAAAGATCCCAAGTATTTGATTCATCTCGATTGTAAGAGTAGTATTTAGTAAGATCATATTATAGTTACTCTATGGGAGTCACCAGATCGATTATATCAAAAATCATTGAAGTGAATGTTATACTGGATCCAAAATTCACCTAATATGATTCTCTCACTTCATTTAGGAGGAATTTGGTTTATGTGAAGTGATGTAGATATCAAAATTTCTCTAGATGGTTACAATATTGGGTCATATTTAATTAAAAACAATTTCTAGGATCCACCATATGGCTTGTGAGGTCTAACCATGTTTTTGGTAGCTTCAAGATTAACCTAGGATTCATCCTCTTAAAATTTCATGGCTAGTGGTTATAGTTTAGTTTTATGGTGGTATTACCCTATCCAATACTTGAGGATTTGTATGATTCATATCATCTTTTCTTTCCATCATCAAGATGGCGATGCTGTAATAGATATATAGTAGGCATCTAGTTGCTCACATATTGTTGGATCAATCATTATACCCATGAAATATATAAATTAGACTCTTAAAAAACATTATAATGTCTCAAAATCTAAAAAATCATCAAAATAAACATAAAACAAGTTTTTCAAGAAGAAATGCAAAATATAAGATGAACATTAAGGATGTAACAAGAATAGTGATTCCCTTAGGCACCCATATATTATCTTTTAGATGATGTATTTAATGTCCAAACATGGTTTAATTATTAATTTATTGTGGTTTCCCAATAAAACTAGTGAAAAATTACATAGTAAGATAGAAAAATTACCTTTGAATAAGGTTTTTAATAATGTTGTAGTTTCGATATCTCTATTTTTATTTAAATCATTTATTTATAAAAAACTGACTACAAATAATTAATAGAATTATTTTATTAAAATATAATTTAATGTAAATATTTATATTATGAATTTATAATTTTCAAAAATTAATGATTACAGAGGTGTTATAGTAATATTCAATATTGGATTAGATATGACTATTTTATAATGGTTATATAATCTCATGACAGAAATTTTTTACGGTTTATGAATGGTTAAACTTTTAATTCAAATACCATTGTTTAGATAATTTTTTTATTGGCTCTCTGATTATAAATATACATAATATAGGGAAATTAGTTAGTAGTTGGAAAATAATAGTAAAAAATTTATTAATTGTGCATGTCCATATCAACACAAGCACAATCCATTTGATAATTTGTTCCCGAATTTTTTTTTTCAGAAAAGGATAATATATAATATTTTGGAATGTAATGCCTTTAAATTTAAATAAATTGAATTTATTTTTCATATATAAATCATTAATGTGAAATAATATATATATAATATTATACAAATTTAAAAAAATACCCTTATAATATACATTTATTAGATCATTCAGATGATATATGGGGTCACTTACAAAATATAAAACCAGACTCCATTATTAATATGTGTATGAAATTAATTCCACTTAATAATTAATGGAAAAAATAATCCTAATAATAATTTATCATCAAGTCGATCTTCTTGTTTCAGAAAAGTCCATTCAAACATATACAAGTCGCTTTGTAATGTAAATATATAAAAATTCATAGTTTTGAACCCATATTAAATTGTGTTTCATTTCTTAGGAATGAGGATCAATTATTATGAGGTAATATCTCAATTAATAAATATCCACTGATGAATAAAATAAAATAATATTAATTAACATACCAAAATAGTTAATGAAAATAATAGCTCCCAAACATATATTCCAATATGTAAATAGTGAATTAATCTTGATGTTACTCGTTAATGATTGGATGTTGGATGTTGCTAATGTTAATATTACATTGAAATGGTTGATTTATGAAATTATATTCTAGAATCCAACAAAAAAATGATGGTATATTAAAGATAGTATTTCCACAGTATAAGCTTTGTGATCTACTTACCAAATAAAATAAATGGTAGCATGATAATGTTGATTTAATAATTTACATTGATTAAAATAATATATAGTTCAAAAAATCAGATTTAGGATACCAATACATGAGATGTTATATATATAACTAGATGAAAAACTTTGAAAACCTAGGAATATTTGACTCAATATGATAAATATATAAATAATCATCATGGAGTCAATGTAATGTACTGATGGAATGGTTCAATGATATCTAACCAATTTTTGTTATATTTTTAAGGAATAACACTTGTATAAAATTGAACAATTAAAGGTAATTGGATATAATTTTGATACATGATTATTGGTTAAGAATATATTGTAGTTTAATCTTGTGTGAATATTGAAAATCAATATATTTAATTTCACAATGATAAATTTTTATAGACAGTTAAATTTGATATTTAATGTTGAGGAAGCTATATAATATTAAAAAAAAATTGTATTTCATATATTATAGGATATTTTTTGTAAGATAAAGGGGTTTTGGATTATTATGATACTTTGTAATATTATTTACAGTTGTTATGAGGTGCATTCGAATGATTTATAATTCCATGAATTTATTTGATGTTATTATGAATATTTTATAGTGACTCGTGAAATTGGATTATATAATTTGACAAATAATATTAAAGTAAGATATATAAGATTTTCTCCATAAGAGTTAACATGAGAAACTGAATGAAAATTTCAAAATGTAGTATTTTATTACAAGATTTTTCTATTAAATACTTTAGATACCCATGGTTTTCATATAATAATATAATATCATTTTATATGAAAATTCATTATATTACACAATCACATTTATGAGGACCATAAAAGTTTATTATCTTTAGATACCAGGTACATGATCTTTTTAATTGGTGAAATATATTCAATATATTCCTTAAATATCTTCCCCCTTAATAGTCTTTATACGGATACCAAGTATAAAACATTATTCAAAACTTGGGGAATGAAACATAACAATGAGTGAAATCATCTTCTTTATAAGGGTAAAAATGTGAGATATTAATTATAACATATAAATGAATAGATAGTAGGGGTATGATAACATGAGCATAACATTTAAAATCCATACCCTTCCTATCAAAGATACCAATCATGATAAATGGAATAAATATTGTCATTTCATAAGACATGAATCATAATGGAGTTGAAAGAAGATAAGGCCTAATAGAATAACATTGGAATAAATTGTTGATTTTATGCATAAAAATTATCATTGATAATAATTTCAATATAAATCAGGCCTCATTAACATTGATAACTTGTGGAATGGTTTCTCTCCCTAAATAATCATATTTGTCAATGTTCACTCCAAATATCATCACAGTAGACAAAGGATATTTTTTAACAAGATTAAGTCCTCCATTATAGTAATGTATATCTAATTAGATATTAATCAATAAAACATTTATTAAAATGACACATATTTCCACCCCTTCATATAATAAAAATCATACATTTGTGTTTCATAAGATCATAAAATGTTTATTATATCATATTATCTAAAATGAAATTGTTTTCATAAACATTGAATCATATAATAAACTATTGAAAATAGACAAATTTTATAATCATTTCATCATTTTAGAATATCTTAACCATTGAAAATAATTGGGTTTTATAATCATTTTATTAGGGTATAACCTGTGGAAGAGAAACAAGTTTCACAAACACCATGACATCATAATCATAAACTATCTAGATAAAAAATAAAAATAGTATACAAAGATCATATCCCAAGTAAAGCATATGAATCATCAATGAATGTAAATATATATGTAAAATGAGTTTAAATATTATATTATAAATTTCATGAGAAAAATATATTTTCATTGAAAATCACTTTTTATAACTAGTAAAATATTTTAAAAAACGAATTACATAAAAAATAACAATGAAAAATAATAAAAAAAATATTTAAATTCATTTAAAAATTTTATTTAATAAAATATCCTTTTTTAATTGAAAAAAAATTTAAAACTGGACACATTTTTAAAATAAATTTCATAAAAAATAACATTGATATTTTTTATGGAATCTTTTAAAATCATTTCAAACATTTCATGATGAAAATTAATTTTATATCTAAAATAATCAATTAATTTTTTTGAAAATATAAATGAATATAATAATTGAAAACGTATAAAATAAGAATAAATTAAAATGATTTAAATGGCAATGGGAAATTATATTATTGTCATGCATCTTAAAATAAGGATTATTTTCAAATTTATAGAAAATCCAAATTGGGGATTTCTTGGAAAAAGGAATGTATATTACATTCATAATACTTTTTAAAAAGTAAATCATGGGTAAAATTTTCCATAAATATAAATTTTATAGATTTTAAAAAAAATTAAAATATTAGGAAACGTCATTTCGGGAAAAAAAATGTTTTCGATCGAAGAGATAAATAAAAAGTTTTTCATAAAAACGAACATTTAATATCATTAGTATATAAAGAGATAAAAATTAAGGTAAAATATTTATTCCCACCAAGTAAACATTGAAAAAAAATCAGTTTATTCCATGGTAATTCATAATATTTCATCATCAGGAACATTATCCTAAATAATACTAATAAATGAAGAGATTGTATAATAAGACAGACACATACCAATTTGGTAATAGTGAATTGTATTTCTTATTAAATAATAAAATTAAATAAAACATAAAATGTCACTAAAATAAATTAATTAATGATATTACATGTCAATGGGGATGTATATAAGCAACATAAAAGAATATTGGGGTATAATATAAAATATGTCTCAATAAAAGTAAATTTGGGAAAAAATCTCTTATAACTTGAACAAATTTCAAATAATAAATTCTTTATAATAGATAAACAGAAATTGAAAAGAAATGACAAATAAATTTCTTGATAATAAAAAACATACAATCATGGAATGTATATACACCAAACAAATTATATAAATGGTGAATATCAAATGTGTCTCATATTAGTAAAATATGAAATGTAAATTCTTGCACGTCTGTTTTTAATTTTTTTCATACGTCTTAGAACCTCATTTTTAATAAAATATAATATTATAATACAAATAAATAAGAATAATCGATATATATATAACAAACCATATATGACCATTTATAATATATTTGATAATAATTCCTTATTAAAACAACATATCAGGTATTAACCGTTCTTTTTCCATTTATGATTTGATTTTTTTTCGTAATATAACAATTATAATGGTTTAATAATCTATTTAACTATTAAAATGATATTAATTTCAAATATTGGTAGTATATATATGTTTTTGTGTGTAGGTGTATTTATATTAATAAAAAAATTAGAGGTAGAATATTAAATACACAATTCAATAAGAGGTAGACCGTGCATACACATGAATATTGAATCAATTTTCCAATTTTATTGAATCAAAGAATCCAGAATAACAAATTAAAATTAAAGAAACATTTTCATTTAATATACATTTCATATGTTCATTAAAAAAATCCTTATTACCTTCCATATTATGGGTGAATGAATCACAAAGCTACACTTGACGATAGTCCATACTACCCATGTACAACGTTATCGTATAGCCCCATAATGGAAGCTATAAATGTATAAGTGATACAATAATTCTATAATTATAATAATAATATTAATAATATATATAAATATATAATTTATCACTATATCGACCATTTCTTTTTTGTAACAAAAAATGAATAGCATAAGTTGGTGATCCCATAGTTTGTTGTACACAGAAATGATGATTTCATATCCTATTTGATGGAACCGAATAAGGTATTAGTTTATTATCATAAAATACAAATATATATGTAATATCAATATATTATAGTTAGTATATCAGAACATTAAATGTTAATTGATGTTGGAGAAGGAGGAAATAAAATAAAACACTCAGATAGGGATGTTACCTATTCATCGAACAACATCTTTTGGTTTCCCCCCAAAAGATTCATAGTGTCACAAAACGTCCTCGGGGCCCGTGCCATGACTACCCCAAGCCCGTCTTCCATAGGCCAGGGGCTGGGGACTAGCACCAAAGGCATAAATCCCGATATAATGGGAAGGCATTTCCTTTATAAAAGTAAACAACACAACAGAGTACCCAACTTAAGAAAGAGCCAGGTAAACTGAGTACAAAAGTAAGTGCTGAAAAGAAAATGGGTGAGTATACAAACACAACTAAAAGTACAGTACAACTGAAATCTAGCACAACTGCAGTATAGTAAAATTGAAACCACTGAGTCGTCCTCTGGGAATCCCACCTGGAAGGTGGGTACAGATGGACTCCTCCGTAACTCAGGTCTGTCCGTCCGCTCCATGTACGTCTTTCCAAGTGGTCTACCTCCGGGTACCATCCAAATCAACAAGTCTCCACATAGATCAGTGTTGTCCGTCGTCTGCAACCAACACAATGCGGTGCCGGAAAATCCCATGCAGGGGTGAGAATACGATACTCAGTAGGGACCCAGAGACCCCCAATGGTCTCCCAGTGTCCACAAAGGATAAACCAGAAAAGATATATATAAACACAATGTTTCAACCAACCCTACTTAGGTATATACCCATTCATATACCTAAGTTATCAATCACAGTACAGATCCAAATCTCGAGCCCAAATACAATGTAGTACACACAGGAAAGTAGTAAATCACATCGATGATAATGATTAAAAATCAATACTCAACTCACAAAGGTACACATCATTCGTATAGTGATAGAGATGATCAGATGTAGTCACTGATTCATCTAAGTCGTTGGACCCACACAGGATACAAGACCAGCTAAGTTGTCAGATCAACACAGGATACAAGACTAGCTACCTTGAGTGTAATAGAGACTATGAGATGTAGTCACTGATTCATATAAGCTGTCGGACCCACACATGATCCAAGACCAACTAAGCTATCAGACCCACAAAGGATGAAGACCAGCTACTCTGTCGGACACACACAAGATACAAGTATAGAGGTCAAATTGTCGGACCCACACATGTTACAAGATTAGTAGTTATCATCATTGAACAAACAAAGGATTATGGTACGGTAGTCATTGTTTTCAAACCCATGGAGGATTCTCGTATGGTAGTCATCGCCGTCAAACCCACAAGGGATTCTAGTACAGTAGTCGATGCAGTCGCAACTTGCACAAGGGTCCCCACACACAACACACTAGATTCTGAGAGGGTCCGCTCCTCAAGAAAATGGTTCATCATATCAACTATCACGATGTATAGAGTTGATGTACCCCAAAATTCTTTCTTGTCAAAAGGAACCCTACACGACAAACGGAGCATCAATCAGACGCCCGGTCTGAGAGATATTGGCTTTTCCATTCAAGGGGATCGGTTTGAAATATGCTCGTTCCAGACCCGGCTATTTTCCAAAGTCATCCAAAACTCACTTATAGTATCTCAAAAGGACCAATTCATCGCAAGGGTCCCAATTCCATAGATGGCGCGTTGATCGGACTCCCGGTATTAAAGTTATTCACGTTTAAGTGAAAATGAGCCCGGTCCATCAAGCCCAGTGGGCTTGAAGGTCGGGTCAACCTAGTTTTGGTGGGTCCAACCCAGCCTAGGGTTGGACTGGCCCGATGTATCACGCGGCCCGACACGATGGGTACGGTCTGGCCCGAATGGCTTGACCTGACCGTGGCAGGCGGCCCAGCCCGGCGGGGAGCGACTCGGGCGGCTTGACCCGCCAGCCAAGCGGCTTGGCCCGAGCGGCCGAGCGGTCCGAGGGGGGCCGATTTCCCAACCTATCGTTGCCTCTTCCAATGCTCCTCAATTGTAAATATAGAGTCTACATAGGGTCATTGGGCCGTGTGAATTTGGCCCACACCCTCCACGTTAGGAAATGGCAATTGGATGAAGTCAAACCATATTTATCAACAAAGAACAAGAATAATTTTAATCAATTAAAATGGAACATATTTCACCTACCTCGAAAAGACGCCGCACATCATCAAGCCATGGAAGATGAGTGTCACGGTAGTCGGGCATCGCGGAAGAATGGTGTCAATTATGTTGATGTCGGAGAGCACCTAAAGAGGTAGCATCATTGGTGACTTCACGTTCTTCAAATCGTAGAGCGTTCTTTGTCGAGGAAGAAAGAAGTTCTTCATTGGATGTGTTCTTTGTCGGGAGAAAAATACATTCATTATCTAATCCTCTAGATGATCTACCACAAAATACTTTTGATTCCAATATTAAATTAAGGCTCCCCCAATTTTAATAAACATTTAATGAATTTTCAAAATGATCCAAATCATTCCAAAGTAATTAATTAATTTGTGGAGTTCTAAATAATTAATTCATGGTGTTGTCAAATTTATGACCAAGTAGAAGGTGGAGAGTTTAAAAATTAAAGATGGGGGTTGTCAAGAATTAAATAAGGGGTTTAAGGGAGTTATGGGGAGATGAAAAGGTAAGGCTCGTGTGGGCCCCACCTCACAAATATCCTCTCATGGGAGGTTATATGGGTGTGGGCCCCACATCTAACTCCCTTTCAGAGGTATTAACCAAATTCCATAAATAAAATTGTGTTCCTCCAATTTTATTTATTTTATTCTAAATTCCTAAATATTAACTCTCAAACCACAAAAAACACAACTGCAATAAAGGATACTCGCGTTGCGAGTTCATCGGTGTCCTTAGATTTCAATTCTGAGCACAAGTTCAAAAGATAGAAAAACCCACACATACATTTACAGAACGTACCCAAAAAACATTAGAAATTGATTCTGGGCACACCGGGACACGGAATCAGGTGCCTTTAGAAGCCACCGACTAGTAAAATTCCAAAGGATTTAACATTTTTTTTAAACTTATGGGTCTTTACAATACTCCCACTTCCAGACTTTATTTCCTCGTAAAGCTACAAAACACACTAGGGAAACAAATGGGGGTACATTACATGCATATGAGCCTCGTGCTTCCAAGTGCTCTCCTGGAGGTTACCGTGCTACCCGTGAATGAGCACCAGAGGGGTCGACCATCCACATACGACCCGCTCCTGTCGATCATCGATCTCCATTGAGACCTCCGTGAATGTCGCCCTGTCATCGATTTCCAGCTCCTTGTGATCGATTATGTGGGTCGGGTCGTGTAAATATATCCTCAGCTGAGATACGTGGAAGACGTCATGGACCCGGCACAACTGAGGTGGAAGGAACGGGCGATAAGCCACCTCACCTACTCTACTAAGGACCTGGAAAGGTATGATGAAACGCAGCGATAACTTTCCTCCCGGGACAAATCTCCATAGACCCCATTTATTTGAGAACCAAAGGAAGACGTGGTCGCCATCATCGAACTCCAATGGTTTATGTCTCCTATCATCATAGGACTTCTGTCTGCTCTGTGCAGTCATTGTAACACCCGAGACTTTTATGAGAAATATTTTGTTTTTATGTTATATACATCATCAAAGTAATCTTTCACTACACACAACACTAGCTTGTCTTTCTTTACACGCAACTGCTTCCTTCCTCGGTAGCTTATGTTGTACGCAATACCGAGTTTCACTAAACAATGATATGCTATTAAAATATTATTAAAACTAGCCTTTATGAATAGTAATACCCAACTTTTGAAATTTTGTAAATTTTATTTTTCAAAATGAAATTCATTTTTGGATTCCGAATATCAAATTTAGCCTATGGTGAAATTTTTGTATTTTTCTGAAAACATTCAATTTTTGATGAATAGTGAAAACACTAGGTTACTATTTAATAACTGACTTTTTATTTGAATAATTATTTATTTTATTTAAATTTATTTTAGGTAAATATTGATACATAATACCTATATAAGTTCAATTCAATTCATTGGATTCATTTTATAATAATTCTAGATATATAGAAATTTTATTTAACTTTTCACAGTCTTTTACCCACCTTCTGGGAGAATTTACAAATTCACATAAAATTTAATTATAATGCTTCTGTAAATGGATTTTTGAAAATCCAAGAGATATGGTTGATGTTAGTAAGTAAAATTTTGTTCAATGAGATGAATTTTTTTTTGTGAATAGTAACTTTTTACTTTTTTACCACGGTTAAAAGTAAATAGGGTAATTAAGGGTAAAAATGATATTATTATTACCTTAAAACATGTCCTAATTCTATTGGATAAGTTTAATTTGACCAAAAACAACCTTAGGAATACAATATGACTATTTCGGCCCACTTGGTTTAGATTATGACATTTATTATTATTTTATTTATAGAATAGTTAAAATAGTTAAAATCAATGTTTAATAACTAAAACATTTTTTATATAGGGATATACATAAGATAATTTAGACTATAAATATTCATTATAAATATAAAAAGATTTTCTAAATAATTTTATTTTATTTATAATTTGTAGACATTATATAATTTAATTTATTTATGACACAATGATGATGTAGTAATTATCTTATTAATGAAATATTGACATAATAGATGTTATAAATACACAAATAAATGTAATTTTTGACTTTTTATGAATTAAAATAATTTTATAGGTTAATATGACATGTTATTATTGATTTTATTAACATTTTTGGAACTAATATTTCTGTTATTATTTTTACAAAAATATATTACCAAAAAGTGTCAAAATTGACATAAAATAGTTTTTAAAACAAATATTATATTATTAATTTTTATTTTATTCATAAAAATATATGGTGTTGCCAAAAGACATATATAAGGTTATATATAACAATAATAAACAACTTGGGGTTTTTTGGATTGTTATTGTATGTTTATTAACATTATTGTGTAAGAAAAAATGAATACACGGTAAAAGTTAAATTATCTAACATATTGTTAAATCTAAATTATAAGGTTAAAATAGATACCTAAACTTGTCTAAATTATATTGGATGAGAGGATTTAGATCCATCCCTTCCTTATCTTCTAAATAAATCAATTTGGAGCTATTAAAAACAGAATATGACTTTATAATAAAATAATATTTTTATTTTTTCCAAAGGTTCCCCTCTCCTCCCTTATAAAAGGGAACCTCCTCCCTCTCTTCCTCACACCACTATGAGACTTCAAACTCGGTAAAACCCTGAAAAAATATCTTATCCACTTTCCTAGAAACATCCTAGAGGTCCCGGTCTTCTTCAAAACCAATTTTAGTTCCCTAAGAGGTTGTCTCAAAGAGGCGCTTCAAAGAAGAGGTAATGTTCGTTACCGATTCTTTCAACATTATTTCTTCTTCCACTTCTTCTTCTTTAGTTGTTTCATTATGAAGTAATAAAATCAGTATAACTAATATACTTAAATGTTATTATAAGTATTAAACAACACTATTTTACCATCTATCCATCCTACAGAAAACGAAATCACCGCGCGTGCGTGCGTACAGAATACCGTCTCCATGCCGTGGTGTAATATGTTTTCCACCAACACATTACTTGGATGGGTATAATGGTGTAAATAATAACTCTATATGATTATTATAGTGTTATATTGATTCTTAAATAGTATAAATACACTTCAATACAATTCCACGATCCTGGGAACGATATCATCGCTTGGGCGTACGTACGACCTACCGTCTCCACGATGTGATGCGACTCGTTCTATATGATATTCATTGAATAATGATTATATAAATGAATTTAATGAATGAATATGATATATATTACAATAATACCATTCCTTAAATGATTTATCTATATCCTATAAAGAGTAATAAGAATGTATTCGGCAAAACACGCATAAAAACATAAAGCAGTAAACACCCGAATAACAAGTAGCAATGAAATATTACTAATAAAGAAGCTAAGAATCTGACCACATATGATATCATAACAATGAATATGATTCTATAATAAGTCAATTACATTATTTAAATCATTATATTGGAGTTTCAGACATGTAGAAAGCATATCAGACCTAAGGTAAGGGAAAATCTAGCAATCTCAAGTTTATCCGAGATTGTTTATACTTCAAAATTTACTAGGGAGTATTTTTCATCCACATCCATGTTTCCTCAATATGTAATATTATTTCCACCCACCTAAAATGGTTTAAATCTTATTTTACCCTTCGGTGAGTTTTTAGTAAAATATAAGAAAGGAATATTTTGTCGTTTTTCGTACGAGGTACTTTTTGACTTTTCCAGGAAAAGTACGAGAAGAATGTTTATTTTACTTATACAGCATGAATGGATTTTTAGAACATTATTTCCATGAAGATTCCTTTAAAGATTTTCAATTTTATTTTTAATCAACTTATTTTGGTTTAAAATTATATGACATGTTAAGAAAGGAAAATGTTTTTGAAGTAGAAAGGATATTTTCCTCAAAAATGGAGTTCAAGTGTTTTATCAAAATGATTTTCCATCTAATATAATATAGGGTTCTGTTTATATCCCTATTTTTAATTTTTTTTATTATTTTATGAAGGAATTATTTTTATGATGTCCTTTTATCTTATATGGATTATGTTATGATGGCATGATGTTTAAGAATCCCATTTTTATTACATGGTTTATGCTATGATGTATGATTTATGATTTTATGGCACACATAATAATGGTATCATTATGAGATGGGTGGGACCTATATCTCCCTCCAATGCATTGGGTAAAGATTTTATATATCATGAGAAAGACATGGCTGGAACGGAAAGTTAAACTGGTTCAGTGATATAGGACTGAAACGAGGAGTGAACTCGGTTCAGAAACAGACTTTATCCACTAAGATAGTCCTGGAAATGAGTCATGACTACTAATAAATTATTCTCTATGATTATTTGTGTATGAAAAAATGTTTCATGTTTCATGTTATGTTTATTGGGATTACATTTCACTACTATGATTTATCCCATGTTATGAAATTATGATCTCTTTTGCAGGTTAAGATTTCCAAAATGTAATGTTCTTATGATTGATATTTCTTTTGTTTACCCTTACTGAGAATTTGTGCTCACCCTTTTGTATGTATTCATTCCCCAGGTTAGGAAGAAGGTTATTAAGAGGGATATTCCAAAAGGGACTCTAGATATGATGAAATAAATGGGAGATAATGTAGATGCTATATGAACCTGTTGTTTATGTTTCCTGGTTTCTAAAGACACTATACTTATATGTTCCTACCATGGTTTTGTTATATGTTGCAATAAATGTGCTTCAATTTTGAAGTAATAACAATGTATGTAAAGTATGGGTCGTTAGATTTGGTATCAGAGGAAAGGTATAGTCAACCTTTGGAATCTAGGATGTGAAAGCCTTAGTAAGAACACTAAGGATAAGTCTAAGAATAGAACACAATCATAGTGTTTTAGAAATGGAGATGAACAACCTATGATAAGACATTAAGTGTGAAATTTTATTCTTGATTATGTGGTTTTTGTATTATAATTAGTTTTGGTCACACTCTTATTCTTGGTTTTAGTCAATGGATGGAACCTGAAGGAACCGTTTTAATGTGGAATACGATGGGAAATGCAATGATTGCCCCCCCTGAGAAACCGAACGTTATGGGAGCTGGAATGTAAAATCTTATAGCCATGCTCACACAACATTCTCAAGATATGAATCATGTAGGACTTTCAAATGAGAAAAGGAAGGATCAAAATTCTGTTGAAGCCTTCATGAGGTAGCATCCACCTTCATTCAGTGGGTCCTCTAATCCATTAGTGGCTGAACAATGGATCAGTACCACTGAAAATTTATTTTCAATTCTTTAATGTTCTAAACAAGATGAAGTCATCCTAGCAGTGTATCGTTTGTAAGGTGATTCTGATCAGTGGTGCAATCATATTAAGAATACAAGGCAAATGGATGAAATTGAGTCCATAGAATTGGACGAGTTCAAGAACTTATTTTTCAATAAGTATTTCGCTCGTATTCTTCGAAAAAAGATGGAGATGGAGTTTCTTGAACTGAAGCAAAAGGATGATGAATCTGTTGGTACCTAGGAAGCAAATTTTACAAGACTTTCATAGTACACTTCCGGAATTATTATCCAACCTGAGAGTAAGATCAATCGATTCTTTAGTGGCTTAAAACCAAGTCTTCGAAGGGTGTTATCCATACAGGACTTCAATTGCTACGAGGAAATTGTTCGATGTGCTCTCAAGGTTGAGATGGAGATTGGAGTAACCCATCAGTCACATGGGATTGATAAGAAGCAGAAAATGGAATTTAAAGTAACATATTTAGAGCACAATGAAATGAAGTTGAGTTTTCCCTTATGCTCAAAGTGTTGAAAGAAACATGGAGGTAGTTTTCTTAAAGGGACAAGTAAATGTTTCAATTGTGTAAAGGAAGTTCATCGGGCATTTGAATGTCGCAATGATGGGAAGAAGATGTAGTGATGCGAAAAAATAAAAGGATAAATAGAGTGAACCTCATACACATCATTGTTACAAGTGCAAGGAAATGGGGAATTATACAAATCAATGCCATAATCCAAGGGTTGTTGATGATTATCGACGTCAACAAACTCTTAAGGATAAAGACAAAGAAAAGTCACATGCAATTTTTATCAGTGATGAGGAGTACGATAACGAAGTGGTGAAAGGTACACATACCATCCACTCTAAAGTAGCAAATATTTTATTTGATTCTGGATCCACCCACTCTTTTATTTCTTAAGAATATTCTAACGGTATCATCGTATTACCTCAACAATTAGATGTTGAGTTGGCTGTGACAACTCCTAATGGCACAACAGTTGCATCAAAAGTTTATAATTCTTCTCTGATTGATGTTTGTGGGAAAGTGCTTCCTAGAAATCTTTTGATCCTTCCTGTAGTGGAATTTGATGTGATTCTTGGCATGGATTCGATTTGTCTATATGATGCTCATATCAATTTCCAATGAATGGATGTCACATTTCATATTCCATATCAATCTATGATCATATATCGATGCAAGGATGAACATAACCTTCCAGTGAAAATTTTGTCCATCTTATGGGTCTTGATTCCACTAAATGAAGGTTATTTATCTCAAATGGTTGGAGAAAGATTCACAATTAAGAATATTCCCATTGTACAAGAGTTTGATGATGTCTTTCCGGAGGAATTTCTAAGGCTTCCACCAAATCCTGTAGTTGAGTTTTTAATAGAACTCGTACCGGGTGCATTGCCTATTTCAAAGACACCTTATAGAATGGCCCAAATTGAGTTGCAGGAATTGAAGAAGAAACTCCAAGAGAATCTTGGTAAAGGATTCATGTTCCCTAGTGCGTCACCTTGGGGATCACCTGTTCTCTTTTTTAAGAAGAAATATGGATCAATGAGACTCTTCATTGATTATCGATAACTTAACAAGATCACTATCAAGAACAAATATCCTCTCCCGCGCATTGATGACTTATTTGAACAACTACACATAGCTCAATACTTTTCCAAGATTGATCTTCGTTCAGGGTATCATCAAGTAAGGGTCAAAAGGGAGGATATACCAAAGACGGCTTTCCGTACAAGGTACGAAAACTATGAATTTATAGTGATGCCATTTGGTCATACTAATTCCCCTGCTATCTTCATGGATCTGATGAATAGAGTCTTTAGAGACTATCTTGATCAGTTTGTGGTAGTATTTATAGATTATATTATTGTCTATTCAACGTGCAAGGAAGAACATGAAGATCACTTGATAATTGTATTGAATACACTGAGAAAGGAGAAGCTTTATACCACGTTTACCAAGTGTGAATTTTGGCTGCAAAAAGTTGCATTTTTGGGTCACATAATCTCAAAACAGGGGATATCTGTGGATCCAGCAAAAAAAGAGTTTATTGAAAGATGGTCGAGACCAACAACGGTAACTCAGATCCGATGTTTTCTTTGTTTGGCTGGATATTATCGACGTTTTGTGAATTATTTTTCATGATTATATAATCCACTCACCAGGTAGACTTGAAAAGGATTTAAGTTTGTGTGGAAGGAGGAATGTGAAGAGATATTCAAGGAGTTGAAAAGAATGTTATCCAGTGCACCTGTTCTCACACTTACTAGTAGTGGAGAAAGGTTTGTGATCTGCAGTGATGCATCCAAGAAGGGATTGTGGTGTGTTCTCATGCAAAAAGATATAGTGATAGCTTATTCCTCACAGTAGTTGAAAATACATGAGAAAAATTACCCAACACCTAATTTGGAGTTAGCTGTGGTAATCTTTGCATTAAATATTTGGAGGCATTATCTTTATGGAGAATGGTGTGATATTTATACTGATCATAAATGTTTAAAGTATATTTTCACACAAAAGGATCTGAATATGCGCCAAAGAAGATTGTTGGAGCTGATTAAGGATTACGACTGCTCAATTCATTACCACCCTAGGAAAGAAAACAAGGTGGCAGATGCATTAAGTCAACAAGACCATGCTAGCTTATCCATGATAAGGATCATAAAAGATCCAATATTTATGGATTTACAAAGGATGGATCATGGAATTATAATGAAATGGGAAAATTTGTATCTTTCTCAAATGAATGATCAACCATCTATACATGTGAAGATTAAAGAGCCATAGAAATAAGATGTAGAGTTACAAAATAAGGTGAGAAATGTTCCTGAATTCAACCTTGATTGTGAGGAAATAATAAGGTTCAATAATCAGGTTTGTGTTCCTCCCATCTAAGAATTAAAGAAGGAGATACTGGATGAGGCTCATAGTTCTTCATTCTCTATTCATCCTGGAATCACGAAGATGTATAGGGACCTGAAAGAGTATATCTGGTGGGATGGAATGAAAAGAGATGATGCTGAATATGTCTCTCGATGCTTGGTTTGTCAGTAAGTTAATGCTGAGAGACAGAAGTCTAAGGAGATGTTACAACCGTTACCCATACCTGAATGGAAATGGGAAAACATCACTATGGACTTTGTCACCAGACTTCCTAAAACATCCAAAGGCAAAAATGCTATTTGGGTTATAGTTGATCGTCATACAAAGTCAGCACACTTCATTCCTATTAGAGAGGATTTCTCTTTAGATCAGCTTCCCATGATATATGTAAAGGAAGTGGTAAGATTTCAGGGAGTACCACTTTCCATTATATATGATGGGGATCTAAGATTTACCTCGAAGTTCTGGTGAAGTCTTCAGCATACTCTGGATACAGAGTTCAGTTTCAGCACTACTTATCATCCTCAGATAGACGGTCATTCTTAGAGGATGATTCAAACTCTAGAAGATATGGTGAGAGATTTCTCTATGGATTTCCAAGGTGGTTGGGATCAACACCTAACTTTTGGTGGAATTTTCTTATAATAATAGCTTTCACTCTAGTATTCAGATGGCTCCTTATGAATCTCTCTACAGAAAGAAATGCATAACTCCAACATGCTGGGATGAAGTTGGGGAAAGAAAGCTATTAGGACCTGATCTTGTTGATGAGATGGTAGAAAAGGTCAGATCTATTCAACAACACATAAGATCATCTTAGAGTCGACAGAAAAGTTATGCCGACAACGGAAGAAAAGGCCTAGAGTTTGAAGTGGGTGATAAAGTGTTCCTACGAATATATCCTTGGAAGAGAGTAATGAGATTTGAAAAGAAGGGAAAACTGAGCCCTAGGTATATCGGTCCTTTCGAAATACTAGATCGTGTTGGGAAGGTAGATTACCGATTGGAGCTTCCACCAAATCCCTCCCAAGTTCACGATGTGTTCCATGTATCTATTATAAGAATGTACATACCTGATCCATCACATGTACTCAGCTCAGAAGTTGTACCGTTGGAGCAAGATCTTTCTTATGAAGAACAGCCGATAGCGATTCTGGATCATAGAGAAATGGTTCTATGGAACAAGACCACTCGCTTGGTGAAACTTTTATGGAGGATCCTCCAATTAGAAGAAGCTACATGGGATCTTTAGAATATGATAAGGGAGAGGTATCCTCATCTGTTTGTTACAATGTGACGAATTTCTAGGGAGAAATTCATTTTAAGGGGGGTAGAATGTAACACACGAGACATTTATGAGAAATAATTTTTTTATGTCATATACATCATCAAATGAATCTTTCACTACACACAACACTATCTTGGATTACATTACACGCAACATTGTCCTTCCACGATAGCTTGCGTTGTACGCAATACCGAGATTCACTAAACAACGATATGTTATTAAAATATTTTTAAAACTATCCATTATGAATAGTAATACCCACTTTTTGAAATTTTATAAATTTTATTTTTCAAAATATACTTCATTTTTTGATTCGGAATATCAAAATTAGCCTAAGGTGAAATTTTGGTATTTTTCTGAAAACTTTCAATTTTTGATGAATAGTGAAAACACTGGGTTACTATTTAAAAACTGTCATTTTATTTAAATATTTATTTATTTTATTTAAATTTATTTTAGGTCAAAATTGATACATAATACCTATATATGTTCAATGCAATTCATTGGAGTCATTTTATAATAATTATGATATATAGAAATTTTATTGAACTTTTCAATGTCTTTTACCCACCTCCTAGGAGAATTTCCAAATTCAAATAAAACATAATTTTACCACTTCTGTGAATTTAATCTCAAAAATCGAAGATACATGGTTGATTTTAGTAAGTAAAATGTGGTTCAATGAGATGAAAATAATTTTTGGTGAATAGTAACTTTTACTTTTTTCAACCACGGTTAAAAGTAAATAGGGTAATTAATGGTAAAAATGATATTATTATTACCCTAACACAAGTCCTATTTCTATTAAATAAGTTTAATTCAACCATAAACAACCTTAGGAATGAAATATGACCATTTAGGCCCACTTGGATTAGATTAGGACATTTATTATTATTTTATTTAAAGAATAGTTAAAATTGTTAAAATCAATGTTTAATAACTAAAACATTTTTTATATAGAGTTATACATAAGATAATTTAGACTATAAATATTCATTAGAAATATAAAATGATTTCCTAAATAATGGTATTTTATTTATAATTTTTAGACATTATATAATTTAATTTATTTATGACACAATGATGATGTAGTAATTATCTTATTAATAAACTATTGACATAATGGATGTTCTAAATACCCAAATAAATATAATTTGAGACTTTTTATGAATTAAACTAATTTTATAGGTTAATATGACATCTTATTATTGATTTTATTAACTTTTTTTGAACTAATATTTCTGTTTTGATTTTCACAAAAATCAATTACCAAATAGTGTCAAAATTGACATAAAATAGTTTTTAAAACAAATATTATATTATTAATTGTTATTTTATTCCTAAAAATCTAAGGTTATAAAAAATGACTTAGATAAAGTTATATATAATATAAATAAACAACTTGGGTTTCTTTTGGCTTGTTATAGTATATTTATTAACCTTATAGTGTCAGAAAACCAGAAGACATGGTTAAAGTTAAATTATCAAACATAAAGTTAAATCTAAATGATAAGGTTAAAATAGATACCTAAACTTGTCTAAATTCTATTGGATGAGAGGATTTAGATCCATCCCCACCGTAGATTCAAAATAAATAAATTTTGAGCTATTAAAAACCGAATATTACTTTATAATAAAATAATATTTTTAGTTTTTACAAAGGTGCCCCTCTCCTCCCTTATAAAAGGGAACCTCCTCCCTCTATTCCTCACACCACTATTAGATTTCATGCTCGGCCAAACCCTGCTAAATTATCTTTAATACTTCCCTAGAAACATCCTAGAGGTCATGGTCATCTTCAAAGACCAATTTTAGTGCCTTAAGAGGTGGTCTCAAAGAGGCGCTTCAAAAAAGAGGTAATGTCTGTAACCGATTCTTCCCACTTTATTTCTTCTTCCACATCTTCATCATTAGTTGTTTCATTAAGAAGTAATAAAATAATTATCAATAATATACTGATATGTCATTATAAGTATGAAACAACAATATTTCACCATCTATCCATCCTACAGAAAACGAAATCACTGCACGTGTGTATGTACGGAATACTGTCTCCACTCCGTGGTGTAATCTGTTTTCCCCCACCACCAT
The DNA here is from genome assembly GCA_963277665.1 of Viscum album. Classification (NCBI taxonomy): domain Eukaryota; kingdom Viridiplantae; phylum Streptophyta; class Magnoliopsida; order Santalales; family Viscaceae; genus Viscum; species Viscum album. Next base: position 1,891,151,671 of record OY728152.1, read on the forward strand.
ACTTGGATGGGTATAATGTTGTAAATAATAACTATATATGATTATTTTAATGTGATATTCATTATTAAATAGTATACATATACTTCAATACAATTCCACGATCATCGGAATGATATCATCGCTTGTGCGTACGTACGGCCTACCGTCTCCACGATGTGATGCGACTCGTTCTATATGATCTTCATTGAATAATGATTATATAAATGAATTGAATGAATGAATATGATATATATTACACTAATACCATTCTGTAAATGATTTTTCTATATCATAATAAGAGGAATAAGAATTTATTCGACAAAACCCACATAAGAAAATAAAGCAATAAACACCCGAATAACCAGTAGCAACGAAATATTACTAATAAGAAGCTATGAATATGACCATATATGATATCATAACAATGAATATGATTCTGTAATAAGGCAATGAAATTATTTAAATCATTATACATGAGGTTCGGGCACGTACAAAGCATATCAGACCTATGCTAAGATAAAATCTCGCAATCTCAATTTTTTCTGAGATTGTTTATACATCAAAATTTACTGGGGAATATTTATCATCCACATCCATGTTTCCTCAATATGTAATATTATTTACATCCACCAAAAAAATTTCAAATCCAATTTTACCCTTCGGTGTGTTTTTAGTAAAAGATAATAAAGGAATATTTTGTCGTTTTTCGTACGAGGCACTTTTTGACTTTTTCGGAAATAGTAAGAGAAGAATGTTTTTTTAACTTATATGGAATGAATGGATATTTAGAACAGTATTTCCATGAAGATTCCTTTACATGTTTTCATGTTTATATTTAATCAACTTCTTTTGGTTTAAAATTATATGACATGTTAAGAAAAGAAAATGTTTTTGAAGTAGAAAGGATATTTTCCTCAAGAATTGAGTTCAAGTGTTTTATCAAAATTATTTTCCATCTAAGTTAATATAGGGTTCTGTTTCTATCCCTATTTTTACATTATTTTGATTATTTTATGATGTAATTATTTTTATGATGTCCTTTTATCTTATATGGATTATCTTATGATAGCATGATGTTTAAGAATCCCATTTTTACTGCATTGGTTATGCTATGATGTATGAATTATGATTTTGTGTCTCAGATAAGAATGGTATCATTATGAGATGGGTGTGACCTATATCTCCCTCCAATTTATTGGGTAAATATTTTATATCTCATGATATAGACATGGCAGGAATGACAAGTTAAGTTCAGTGATACAGGACTGAAACGAGGAGTGAACTCGGTTCAGAAATGGACTTTATCTGTTAAGATAGTCTTGGCAATGAGTCTTGACTACAAAGAAATAATTCTCTATGATTATGTGTGTATGCCAAAAAGTCTCATGTTTTATGTTATGATTATTGGGATTACATTTCACTACTATGATTTATCCCATTTTATGAAATTATTATCTCTTTTGCAGGTTAATATTTCCAAAATGTTATGTTCTTATGATTGATATTTTTTTTGTTTACCCTTACTGAGCATTTGAGCTCACCCTTTTGTAGGTTTTCTTTCCCCAGGTTAGGAAAAATGTTGTTAAGTAGGATATGCCAAAAGGGACTCTAGATATGATGAAATAAATGGGAGACAATGTAGATGCTATATGAAACTGTTGTTTATGTTTCCCAGTTTCTAAAGACACTATACCTATAAGGTCCTACCATGGTTTTGTTATATGTTGTAATAAGTGTGATTCAATTTTGAAGTAATAACCATGTATGTAAAGTATGGGTCTTTAGAGTCTTCATCCACTCCTGGATGATCTGAACCTTCTCCATCATACCCTGACTATCTCTGGTCCTACAAGTGATGACTCCCCAGGGTCAGTCCAGCACTGTGGTTATCTACAAGGTCAGTCGTACAGTGCCTCATAAGGGGTTGTCCCTATGGTGGAGTGGTAGATATTTTTGTATGCACACTCCTCCTAGGGTAAGTGACCCTCCCAGCTGTGACCAAAGTCGAGGACACATGCACGGAGCATGTCTTAGAGATTCTAAATGGTCCTCTCTGTCTGGTCGTCCGTCTGAGGATGGAAGGCGGTGCACAGACGTAGTTGCATCCAAAAAGCCTCATGTAACTCCTTCTATAGACCAGAAGTGAAATGAGCATCATGATCAGAAAATGATAGACAATTTCACCCCCTGAAGCCGTACGATCTCGGGAATGTAGTAGCATCCCAAGCTCTCTACTGATCCCTGCTCTCTGATCGGTAGGAAGTTGGCCGACATGGTGAGACGGTCTAGGATCAACCAGATAGTGTCATGTCCTCTGGATGTACGTGGAAGCCCCATCATGAAATCCATGGATATCCAATTCCACGTCCACTCTGGGGCCTGAAGGGGCTGTACCAATCTTGATAGTACCTAGTGGTCCACCTTCACTTGCTGAAAAGTGAGTTATCGTGAAACAAACGTTTCTATAGTGTTACCCTTCCAAAGAGTATAGACTATCTCAAATTCATAGTCCTGGAGGAACTCGATCCATCCCTGTTATCTAAGTTATAAGTCCTTCTACGAGAAGACACACCTGATACTTTTTGATTACATTAAACCGTAAACCGTTCTCTCAAAGAACTATGGTTGTGACTAGACATTTATAAAGGACTCGACTACACCATTTTTCGCTTGCGTCATACAAGAGATGCTACAATTTCTCACTTTTTGAAAAAATAAATCTAGTCTCATCCCCTGGATGAACCGAGTTCTTTCCCTAATATAGTCAATCCTGACATGAGCAGTACTAATTCATGCCATGGATGATGTCGTAATTCCTCGACGCCACTACCAAGAGATCCAACTGTTACACTCGCCTCTATGGTTCGAGTCACACTATCTCTAGAATTGTGTGGTCACTGGGTCTCCTCCAGTAGGAATATCGAATGATAGGGTCAAGTCAACGGTTATAACCAGAGCCTCTCAGTATCAACCATATAAAATGGTAGGGATGAAAACATCACATGGACAACTGTCTTTTATTACTGCAGATCATAGTACAAAGACACAAAACAACCACAAAAAATGAAAACAACAAACCTAGAAGCCTCATGAACATAGGCCTTTATGACTGGAGTTATTTCCACTCTTGTCCTCCTGCTCCCGGAGCTCGAGGCGAACCATCTAAGGGTGGTGGTGGTAGTAGTGCTCGATGACTCTAGTCATCATCCACTGAAGGACCAGCTCCACTGCCTCATCCACCGCTGGGTTGTTGCTCATGCTCCTGCTGCTGCCTCTATGTTGGTGGCTCCTCCAATGCCTACTGACCCACTGTGTGGGGATTTGGATAGTTATGTGCTCTGTGACACCGTTCCCTATAGGAGAAACATACCCTTCTTCGTTCTAATCTCCCTCATCCTTGGGATCCCCGCACCCCCGATGCTACATATTGGGGTCGTCAAACTATTGATCTAACCCACATGGGACCCCATGTCATCTGCCTACTGCCTGATGCTGATGTCTTGGAAATTTTTGGATAGCCTTGCGGAAAGAGCACCAGTTGCTGAGCACGCACAGAGCGTAGTGTCATTGGTACAAACTATGCCCTGAAAAGACCCTCGAAGTCTCCCTGTATGAGAGTCACCTAATCGTAAATCTACAGAATCAGGCTCCACCACCTCTCATCTAATCCCTGAAAGAGACAAACATCTGGGTACACCATCAAGTCGGTGGGTGTCCCAACTGTGGGGAAAACTCGTGCTACATCCTCCAGCCAGCACCCGACCGTCAAAAAACCTGTCTCGCGTCGAAACCTCGGAGTCCTCTATCGCTGGAACTCATGCAATGTAGTTAGGCGGTGTGCACTCTATATTTCTGCGGCTTGTGGTATCAGTGGCATAGGGGTTATTCGTACCGTTGTTGCCTCAACTTTGATGGGGCCCGGCACTGAGGCCTTGTCGCTTGTTGCGATACCATCTCGCACGTAACTCGAAACCCTAGCTGTCTGCCTTTGTGGGGCCATCCTGAAAAGAAAAAGGTGTGCCATGGTAAAAAAAGTATACCTTGTGAGATGACACAAAGTAATCATAGTGAAAACTTTTCAAATGAAACACACACGTAATCATTTTTTTCGTGCACTGAGTCATAAATCAGATGTCAGGGACCCTGTGTATGTATACGTCAACCGCCGCACCAAAACTGGACTCCCAGGAATGAAAACCACACTCAATACTCATAACACTATTTTCATCACATTAAGAAAGATTAGAGTCGTAGGTTCTGTGGTATAATCGACTCCTCTGATACCAATTTGTCACAACCCATCCATGGGACCTGTGTCGTGACTACCCCAAGCCCGCCTTCCATAGTCCAGGGGCTGGCGACTAGCACCAAGGGCATAAATCCTGATAAAAAGGGAAGGAATTTCTATTATAAAAGTAAAAAAATACAACAGAGTACACAACTGAAGTAAACGATATTAAAAATGATTATAAAGTATGAGCTGAAAAGTAAATGGGCCAGCATAAAAACCCAACAGAAAGTACAATACAACTGAAAGCTATCACAAATGAAGTATAGTAAAACATAAACCACTTAGTCGTCCTCTATGAATCCCACCTGAAGGGTGGGTAAAGATGGACTCCTTAACACCATAAGTCCTTTTGTCTGCTCCGTGTATGTCTCGCCAAGTGGTCTACCTCTGGATACCATCCAGCTCAACAAGTATCAACCTCGATCAGTGTTGTCCGTCGTCTGCAACCAACACATTGTGGTGTGGGCAAAGCCCATGCAAGGATGAATATACAATACTCAGTAGGGACCCTGAGACCCCCGATGGTCTCCCAGAATACACAAAGGATAATCCATAGAAGAGAGATACAAACACGAAGTTTCAACCAACCCTACTTAGGTATACGCCCATACATATACCTAAGTTATCAATCACAGTACAACTATGAATCTCGAGCACAAATACATCCCAGTCCATACAGGAAAGAAGTCAATCACATCAATGATAATGATTGAAAATCAAGACTCCTCTCACACAGGTACACATCTTTCGTATAGCGATAGAGATGATCAGATGTAGTCAATGATTCATCTATCTTGTCAGACCCACAGAGGATACAAGACTAACTAAGTTGTCAGACCCACATAGGATACAAGACCAGATATCTTGAGAGTAATATAGATGATCATATGTAGTCACGGATTCATCTAAGCTGTCAGAACCACACAGGATACAAGAGTAGCTACTCTGTCGGGCCCACACAGGATACAAGTACAGAGATCAAACTACCAGACCCACACATGATACAAGAATAGTAGTCATCGTCATCGAACCCATAGAGGATTCCAGTATGGTAGTCATCGCGGTCGAACCCATGGAGGATTCTAGTAGGGTAGTCATCGTCGTCGAACCCATGGAGGATTCTAGTACAGTAGTCGACACGGTCGTAGCTAGCTCTAGGGTTCCCGTACACAGCACGCTCGATTCTGGGAGGGTTCGATGCTCAAGAAAAGGGTTTGTCACATAAATTATCACGAAGTCTAGAGTTGATGTATCCCGAAGATCCGTCTCGTCAAAAGGAACCCAACGCGATAGACGACGCGTCAATCGGACGCCCGGTCTGAGAGATATTGGATTTTCCCTTCTAGGGGCCCGGTCGGAAATATGCTTCTTCCAGATCCGGCTGTTTTGAAAATTTGTTCAAAACTCACTTATAGTATCGAAAAGGGACCACTTCATCGCGAGGGTCCCAATTCCGAAGACGGAGTGTTGATCGGACGCATGGTCTTAATTTTATTCGTGTTTTTGTGAAAACGAGCCCGATAAGTCAAGCCCAGTGGGCTGGCCGGTTGGGTCAACCTGGTATTGCCTGTTCCGACCCAACAGAGGGTCGAACCAGCTCGATGTATCACGCTGCCAAGGCCGAGGGGCATGGCCAGGCTCGAAGGGCTCGGCCTGGCCGTGTTAGGTGGCCCAGCCTGGTGGCGTGCGGCCCGGCTCACGACATGCACAACCTGGCCTGACTGGGCATGGCATGGCTGGCTCGGCTCGAGTGTTTGAGCGGTCCGAGGGAGGGAGGGCCCACTAATTTCCGAACCGTCTGGCCAATGCCTGCCGACATTCTTGGAACATGCGTCCCGCATGGGCAGGCCGCGGTTTCTCCACTGTGGCACCCTCCTGGGGAAGCGGGTCTTCCCCACCCTCCCGACCGGCTGACCGTCCGGTTTGACCACCAAGCAGCCCGCAGAATGCGGGCCGCGGTCTTCCACAGCGTGATGCCCGATGTGGGTCCACAATCTTTCTTTGGCATGTCTGGCTTGGCTGGCCGGTTCTCCTTCGGCCTAGAGGCCCGTGGTTGCGGGCCACGGTTCATTCGCACACGGTCGGCATGTGACCACCCCCTTCTCCCATCGCCTCCTCTTCTAATGCGCTTCAATCGAAAATAAAGAGTCTATGGAAGGTTGTTAGGTTGTGTGTGTTCGGCCCGTTCCCTCCGCGTTAGGCGGAAGCAATTGGCCGAAGTCAAACCACATTTCTCAACAAAGAACAAGAACAATTTTAATCAATTAAAATTGAACATATTCACCTACCTCGAAAAGATGTCGCACGTCGTCACGCCATAGAGGAAAAGGGTTGTGGTAGTCGGGAATCGTGGAAGAACAGTGTCAATTATATTGATTTCGGAGTGCACCCGAAGAAGTAGCATCATTGGAGACTTCGCATTCTTCGAATCGTATAGTGTTCTCTATCGAGGAAGAAAGACGTTCTTTGTTGGAGGCATTCTTCTTCGGGAGAAGAATACATTCTTTATCTAATCCTCTAGAAGTTCCACCCCAAAATATTTGTCATGCCAACATTATATTAAGGCTCCCCCTATTTTAATAAATTTCCAATTCATTTTTAAAATGATTCAAATCCTTCAAAAGTAATTAATTAATTTGTGGAGTTCAAAATAATTAATTCATGGTGTTTTCATATTAATGACCAAGTGGAAGGTGGAGAGATTAACAATTAAAGAGGGTCGTTGTCAAGAATTAAACAATGGTTTTAAGGGAGTAATGGGGAGATAAAAAGGTTAGGCTCATGTGGGCCCCTCTTCAAAAATATTTTCACATCGGAGGTTATGTGGGTATGGGCCCCACCTCTGACTCCCCTTGAAAGGGATTAACCAATTTCCATAAATAAAATTGTGTTCCACCAATTTTATTTATTTTATTATAAATTCCCAAATATTAACACTCATTAAATATAAAACGCAACTGTGGTAAAGGTTCCCTTAAGCTAATACCAGCGTTGCTAGTTCATTGGTGTCCTCATATTTCAATTCTAAGCACTGGTTCGAAAGATAGAAAAACTTGCACGTACGTTTACTGAACATACGTGAACAAAATAACATAAATTGATTCCAGGCACCCCGGTCCTCAGAATCAGGTGCCGTTAGAAACCAAAGACTCGTAAATTTTCAAAGTATTTTAGAAAAAAATTTCCATTAAATTTTAGAATCTTTACACATAGGTTTGATTTATAACCGATAAAATTATTTCTGTATGATATGATATATTTAATGAATTATTTTGTATATTTTTTTGATGAACCAAATGGTTGTGTTTCTGTGAAGATGATAAGGTAATGTGTAGGATTTTAAAAATGTTGGATGTGGCATAGTTTAAATTCGTGAACATAAATACGTGTACCCATGTTTTTATAATGAAAAAAGACACAAAAATTGACCATTTTGTGATCCAATAAGATTAAAGGTAGATATAATTTCAAAAAAAACCGTGTTTGAAATTTTATTGTTCATTTTTATCCCAAGTATTTTTTTAAACTTTAGCAAACATAATTTTACCTAAATCACATTTTTTTATCCCTATTTTTACAATAAATAATTGCCAAAATTAATTTATAAATTATTATATAATATAAATTATTTATATTGGATATTTGGATTCCATTTTTTTCAAAAATAATTACACAAGTTTCAAAATATGATTTTATATTTATCCAACATACTAGATGAGAAAGCGGATTTTCAAAGAGAAATTGATCAAATGTAGAAAAAAATTATATCAAGATTCAATATGAAAACTCTTCAAATGTAATAAATTAGATTAATATATATATATATATTATAAAACTATTTTTTTCTTCTAAAACCATGTTGAAACAATTTTTATGTTTTTCGAATCTATAAAAAATGAAAATTTTAAATAAAAACCTGTATTTTCACAATTAAGAGAAAATATTTTTTGCAAAAACATTTCTCAAAAATACACCGAAAGATAAAATCGATAAAATTATTTAAAATAATAATAATTTTCAATAATAATTTTATAATAGTTTCATAAGTGTGTCTTAAAATATGTTCGGAAAAGGTGAGAAATATATATTTTATAAAAAACAATTTAAAGTATAACGTTGGAGTAATTATTATATCTTGAAGAGAAAATAAATAAGATAAGTTTAAAGAAATTTATTCATCATAAAAAATATAAATTTCATTAAAATAACTCACTATTTTTTTTTAAATTTCTAATATTGTAAAATGATTTTTTTCATAAAATTATTTATTCTGAAAAGTATTTCTATTTTTTAATAGTTATTATTTTCATTTCTAATTAATTTTCTAGAAAAGAAAAAATTTAAAATACATGTGTAAAATATAAATTTTAAAATTTTATTTAATTCTATTCATACCATCTATTCTAATGTATAAGTGATAAATTACATATTAAAGGAAAATGTTTTCATTGTATGTCCTGATTCTTTTAAAATTGATTTTTCATGTAATCTAATAAACACTCACTATTTCAAGTAACAAAAATATAGAAAAGATTAAATTTATTTGAAAAAAATATTTCACTAAATCATCATGTTTTATATTCAACCCCCACCCCCCTAAATAAATTTCAGCCTCATGATTTTAAATTGTGCATAGGATGAAAATGATTAACATTTAAAAATACTATTGGGGGAAAATTACATCATGAAATAGAATACTAAAACATCAACTTCTAAAGAGAGAAAAATATGTTTTATTGTAATATATAATAAAAAATAGTACTTTAAAATATAATATAACATATTATGGGAATGAAATCATATAAATAGAAGTGAAAAATAACACCTAAATAATAATGGATAATGATAGAGAACATAGTCAGGTTAATGTAAATGATAAAAAATCGATCAACCAAAGAGGTGTGAAAATAGAAATTGATATCATAAAAAATTATGATAATCGGAAAAAAATCAAGATAATTTTCTTGATGTTGGTTAATTATAATTAGAATATATAATTACATTATTTCTTTTCATTTCATAAGATAAATCTCATACTTTTGATGTTCCAAAATCAACATCAAATAAAACTCTTACTCTAAGAGTTGAAATTTTTATTCCTTAAAACCAAAATAATGCCCATAAAATAATTATATTTCATTCCCTATATATCAAGTTATTATTAATAAAAATTAACACACATTATGCATTAATATTCATATAGTTATAAAATAAATTTCTCTCCAAAAAATCATCGAATGGAAAACATAAAAATTTCCATAAATAGATAACCTTATAACCCTTCAGAAAAATTTATAAATATGGTAACTAAAATTATTATAATCCATATAAAATTATTCACTAAAATGTTATATTGTGGTAATTTATTATCCCATACAAAATATGTGAATACATTAGTCATATATATTATAATTTTTCGTAATAACTAGAATTACCCAAGAACATAAATTAAAGAATATATGTGTCTATATTCCATGAAAAAAACATATATTATTTAATATCTTCCATAAATCCAATAATATATTAAACACCATCAATTATAATATAAATCAATTTTTTTAAAATCATCAATCATTTCCACGGTCATCAATAATATAATATTAACATTATTCATATCAATATTCTCTTAATATATATTAAAATAAAATTATCAACAATATGAACATATTAAGGTTCTTCTTCCCATAATCATATGTTTTTCCATAAAATATAACCTTTTCATTTAATCACATTTATTATTAACTAGTACCATTCAAAATATTCTTTAAAATACATAAAGGAATGTTTAATAGAATATTCATTATATAGTTCATTGTTTATTAATTCCAATAAATAAACACATTAATCCTTCTACATAATTATTAAACCATTAACATGGATTAATCATCTTATTCCTTAATACTATTTTCCTTTCATATTTCATTGAGTTCTCTTCATAATCAAAAAAATATATATTTACGTGTAACACCTTATTGCGAATATCCTTGAGCATTCACCCTATGAACTTTATTTGTATAATGACCATAATTTATACATTTATAACATTTAACCAATAATGATTCCTTAGGGAAATCAGTATTCCCATCCATTATACTACCAGACCTTTTCATTTTTTTTCTTCTTAGTGGAGCACCTTTTTACCATATTATCTACACAAAAATATATTTTAGTTCCTTTGAGATGTTCCATTATGTTATTCTTCCAACATTATTCATATATAGGAAACTGTGTACACTTTCATATGTGGTATCATCTTGTAAAACTCTCAAAAAATATTGTCCATATATTCTTTCGTGATTCTGAGAGTTATATAAGGATGATGTTTTTAGTCATATGTTGTGATTATTGGTTAGGAATAATCAAAATATAATTCCGTATAGTTTTCATCCATTTTGGATTATCATTAACACATTTTCAATTACACTCAATGTTGATCTCGATTCTTTTGGTTCTCGCCATTGAGTAAAACCAAAATGTTTATTATATTGAATAAAAATAATTTTGGGGAATCACATAATCAAAAAAATAACATATATACTATATAGATAATGACAAATTATTTTTAATCTATTACATATTATTTTTATCCTATGCCATTCAACTTCATTAATTAAAATTATTATGATGGTTCTTAAGAAGTATGGTAATTTTGAAATCTGCTTGAAGAGGTGTGGAAATCCAAGTGTAAAGAATTTCCCATAATCCTACACCAGGTGATTATAGAGTCTTTCTCAATATTCGCTTTTTAAATTTAATTCCACTATGTAAAACTTTTCTAGATTGACTTCCAGATGTAGTTTCCAAATATGGATGTAATATCATTACTATGTCATCTTTGCTTTAATAAAATTACATGGAATTTTCCAACACACTGATTCATCCTTATACTTTTCCTAAGATAAATCACTAGAAAAATCCATATAAATATCTATATGGATTTCAATAATTTTTCTCATCCTAGTTTTCCAAGCATAATAAATACATTTCTTAAATATCAACTAAAGAGACCCAATATTTACATACGTAAATATCATATCATTCTAGATGAATATTAAAAAAATTACATAAATGCACACATGAGGACCATTATAGTTTAATGTCTATATACATTGTGTTCATTATTCTTATTTAGTGAATGTTAATCAAAATATCCCACAAATATCCTATCCTTTAGTACCCCTCAATAAAATACACAAATTAATGTAAATATTATAAACTATGGAAAGGAAATATGAGAAAGGGTGACATTAAATGTTCAATAAGGGTACACAGTTGAGATATAAATGATCACATAATAATGGAATGACAATATATGTGTGATAACATGACACCAACATTCAGAAACCATAATCTCTATATCAAATATCAGAATCATGTGGCATTCCATAAAAATAGGTAGTTCATAAGACATTAATGTCCAAGGAATTGAATAAAATTAGCCTTGTGAGCATATCATTTATATAAGTTGTCTAATTTTGGAATACTAAAATTTATTGAAAATCAATCACATCGTATCCATGGAACATTTACAAAGCTGTCAAAGTGGAATTGGTTCACTCTTGAAACATCATTGTAGTAAATGATAACCCACAAGACCATCATTGTATAAAAGTTCCCTTTCTGAACTATGATTACAACAAATTAATGTCCAATATATCTCATGGTAATTAAATTTTCTCCCAATTAAATTAATAGAGATATATGTCCCCCTATCAAATAATAAAAATCATAGGTTTTTGTTCACAAATTTAAAAAATATTTCTTATATCATAACCCATAAAATGAAAAGGGTATCATAAAAAATACATAATATTTTATCCTCTAGACAGTAGATAGAATTAAAAATAATTTCTTCACATCATAGTAATATAGCATATGAACAGAAGCAAGTTTTATAATATTTTTATTGTACTGAATCCCAAGAAAGTGAAATAGGTTTCTGAAACATCTTCTAATCATAATCATAAACTCTGATGAGAAATAATAATATTGGTATCCATGGATCATAACCCAAATAAATAATAAGCAGAATCTAATAAATTAATTTTATATGAGAAATTATTTTGAAATATCACATGGATCATTTGTTATGTAAAATAATATTTCATTGAAAATAAGATTTTAAAACTAAAAATTCATAAAATATTTTGGAAATAAGTTTATTTGTATTAGATATTAATACATATAAATAATTTTTTAATAATCATTGAAAAAAATTATTGTGTAAAATATCATTTCCCCCTTAGAAAATTTGAACTGAAAATATTCTATAAATAATTTTCATTGAAAATAACTTTGAAATCACAAAAAAGTAGCTCTAATTTTTTTAAACGTTTCATAATGAGAATATAATTTACCCTTTTAAACTAATTTTTCCAATAACATTTAAAAAACAATTTTCTTTTAAAATAGTGTTTTAAAGCCTATAATTTAAGCATCAAATAAACGAATGTTCTTGATGATAGGAATTTCTATTTATTTCGTACACATTAAAGAAATTATTCTTTTTACATTTCCTAGTAGAATCCGAATAGTCATTTTCTGAAAAATGAAATTATGATTAATTTAAAAAATTATAACAATTTAAACATGTTTAAAAAGTTCACTAATAATTCATTTGAACAAATTTCAAAACATTTTTAGAAAATGTGGTTTTTGATGAAAACGGTGTTTCTACCTTTGATAGAGATAAAGATGATTTTTCTTAAAATTTTACTTATGAACTCTTGAAAATAGAATGATAGAAGATGAGGTGTGTAAATCATTTTAACGATATAACAATATAAGAAAAAAATGAATAGTTTCTCAAGAGATGAATCCAAAAAATTTATCATCAAAAGTATATTGCTAAACAATCTCATTAAATGAGGAGATTGTATCATTAAAATATTTCCTCATCGATGATGATGAATCATATGCACCATAAAATAATAACATTAAATAAAAGATAATGTATCTCGTCGATAACTAAATTCATGATATAAAATTTTAAAATGGTTGTATATACACCTTATATAATAAGATATGTGTATATCATAATATATTTCTCAAAGAATGAAAAATGACACAAAAATAAATAACCACATTGGATACTTTCAAATATGAAATAACATGATTAAGATATTATAAAATGGATTATATAATACAAAATTTTTTATGATATAAAAATATAAATTCATGAGCAGTGTATATATATCATAAAAGATATAGTTGGAAAATATTACATGTGCATCACAATTGTAAAATGTGAGATAGAAATCCAATATTTTACATATCGAATTCCTTTATACATGTTAAAACCAACATCATATTAAATATATGTTTAATATAAATATATTTCATAAACATACATATATAAATCATACTATAAATCATATAATTTGGACCATTTCATACCTATTTATTAGCAATTCCTTGTTAAAATCACATTCTAGTTAATAATTGCTTTGATTTTCATGTATGTTTTGATTTGTTAATTTTTTTCTTTTTACATTCATCAGGGAAAAATAACATTTATAGTTCTATAAAAGATTTAAATATCATATATATTAACTATATATGTGTTTATAGGAATCCATAAATATAATTTATTGAGAATAATGTACACCCTTCATAGAGATGGTTGACCATACATACGCGTGACCAAAGTCTCCATTTTTATATCAAATTTCAAGAAAAAAATAAATAACATATTAAAACTATATAATCATATTACTATCATATATATATATATAACATAATTTTATTAAACCAATATTTATAACCTTCCATGTAAATCTTTAACAAGTCACATCACTTCCCAAGGTTGTTGTCCATCGTATAGATAACCGACATAAACATATTTCCACCAAATGTTAACTAAAAATTTATATGATATATGATACTTCCATAATAATAATATTGACTTAAATATTATATTTAAAAAGTTAATATATCATTACATATATATGTGATAGGAGGGTATGTAAATCGAATAAATCAGTTTACAAGGGTGTATCCAGTTGTACCCATGAATGTAGATATCATAATACATTTGATGGAAAAAGAGATTGTATTGGGTCATTATCATAACATTAAAAAAATTATTTATATTTATGAAAATCATTTTATTATATCTTAGTTCTTTATTGAGAATTGATGGAGGTGGATTAAAAAAAGTTCAGTTATGTATTTATGCTCTTCTTCAAAAAATCTACTTTTCACTTTAAGAAAAATGATTCTTAGGATATATTTCAAACCAAACTAATCCTTTTAAATTGGGGTATGTAAATATAAAATGTATTTTTCATAGTAATTTTTGAATTTTTTTTGAATTGTGAATATGGGGAAGTTGTATCCTTTTTTATGTGAGATGAGTGGGAAACAAGTAAGTTTTTAAAATAAAAGGTGTACCCACATTTTTCTCATTACACGGGGCTCCAAAGTTGGTCAGTCTTCATAACAAATTATATATGGTATATATATGTCCATTAAATAGTTTAAGTAATATTTTTGGGTCATTTTTAACCATAAAATGTTTTGTTTATCCCTCTCCATACACCAATTATTACATTAACCAGATTAAATAGTTTTTTTATTATTCATTATAGGAAAAAATAATGCTCAAATTATTTGACAATATAAATTATTATAATAATGTATATGGAATAAATTATTAAAAATATAATTTAAAAATGTGAAATATTTTAATTTAAAAATAATCCTACCAACATTATGAGAAAGTGACTTTTTAAGTAGAAAATGTTCATATTTGTAACAATTTATTATATAAAAAATCAATATGAAAATGATTAATTTAATATCTTAGACATTTCTAAAGTAACATACTTGTATAAATTTTAGATAAACATATTTTTTTGGCTAATTATGTTGTTCTTGGATTTATGACACATTTTGGGGGTGTCCAAGGTCTGTGGGACATGAATAGTATAGAAAAGAGGTCAAACATGGTGAAGCACATGACAGGTGAACGTTTATAGAAAATAATGTGCATGGAATAATAATACATATGCATTGGGTAACCTTTCGGAAAAATTAATGTTCTTGTTTATAGAATGATTTTTCAATTACTATGGGTGCACCCAGGAAATTGTGCAGCTTAACCATTCATGGATAGAGGGAGTCACACGGTTGGTTCATGGTTTCGTAAAATGTGTGGGAAAACTATGTGGCCATTAAAAAGTGGGAAATTTCAATATTTTCCTCCAAATAATCTTATTTTCTTCCAATATTTTTAACCATTTGGAACCTCAGTTTTTGGGATGTGAACCAAAGGCTCCAAAACATCCAATATGTAATTCTCTTCTGATTTTTCTGACTTTGGAATGTCGTTTGATGTGAATCAAATAATCAGATGATCTAACACTTCCCTTTTCTCTAAATTTTGTAATAGAGATTGTATAATCTATATTATTCTTCTAAAGCCCTAAAATCATCACTTTTTCTTGTGGATTATAAATTAGGTCTTCAATGGGTGTTTGATTTAGATTTAAGGGGTTCGTTTTTGGGATTAATCATCTTTTGGCATGATATAGTTTGTATTTTATGATTTCTCCCATAGTAATGAAGTTTTATATGTCTATGTGGATTTTATATTATAATCACTTGTTGAAAGCTAATTTTCTTGATTATGGAGAGTGAATTTGACCTTAGATAGATGTGTAAAATTATTCAAAGACCATGTTGGTTTTGTTGATGTTGTGAGATCTATCATAGGGCTACCCATGGGGAGTTTTTAACCCATAAAATGGTAAAACATGATATAGAGCATTGATATAAGTTAAAGGTGATAAAAATTGGTTGGAAATAAAAAGTAGGTGTGTGGGATTTGTTAAAAGGTACAATTGATTTGATTATCCATTATAATTGTGATGTTCCCAAATGATTTTTAAATAGGGATTGAAAATGGGTTTTGTGGTTTCGACCAAACCACAGGTTTTAATGAAGAATATTATGTTAAAAAGTGGTGAGTTCATATAAAGGAGGTGTTGTCATCAAATGATTTAAAAGGGGTGATTATTAAATAATTTCCAATGATGAATGAAATAAGGGTGTGGTCAATTTCTTGTGAATATAGTTGATTATTGTTATCAATGGTTGGAATTGGAAATAAAATACTTTGATTATACATTTGTTTTATAAAGAGGAAACACCATGTTTAAAGTAGTGTACTAAATATTATTTCGAAATACGGTTTATATTGTGATTAATTCCATGATGAATCATAAAAGTCTAATGGAACCATTGTAAAATCAAAAAAATTAAGGTTGCTGAAATAGAACCCATGGAGAGTATGATTAAATGTTAACATGATTATGAAATAAACTTAATGATGAATGTTCTTAATTGAAGATTTAGAACAAGTGTATGTTTTCATGATGTGGGTAAGTGAAAATTGGAATAAAGTGAATGTTTCAATAGACTCATGTATATGTAAAATTAGAATATATGAA
Source organism: Viscum album (assembly GCA_963277665.1). NCBI lineage: Eukaryota > Viridiplantae > Streptophyta > Magnoliopsida > Santalales > Viscaceae > Viscum > Viscum album. Next base: position 1,891,168,393 of record OY728152.1, read on the forward strand.
TATAATAATTCATTTGATTTAATGAATATTCTAAATGAGTTATTTTGTGAAAAAGGGAAATTGATTAAATGGTATAATATAATTAATGGTAAATGTGATACATTTTTTATGGTTTTATAATAATTTAATGTTGTATACTATGTGAATTATATGTTTTATCAGTATTTCTTATGAATGTATCGTGAAATGGTATATGTGGTAAATGGATATATATATATATACATATATATATATATATTATCATGTTCACATGGCATAGAAGTGTTGGTTATTGTACTTGAGGATCTATGCCCATGGGTCTAGTTAGACTGTGCCTCTAAATCCAACCCCTATAATGCATATGATAGGGAAGGGGACTAAGGCTCTATACCCCTAAGAGTTTCATTTGTTGAGACTACATAGACCGATGATCCAATGTAAGTGTGATGAATGTTTTTTTTGATGTTTTTATCCCTAGTGATATATAGATCATGAATTATTCCCTTATTCTTGGTAATTTACTTGCTTCATCCATTAATTAAATTATGTAATTTCATAAACCACAGATCATATATTGAAGATTTATTTTTTAATAATAATATAATTAGTGTTCAATGCAAACAATGATTGAAATGTATTATAGGAATATTGTAACTAATGGTTTTGGGATGATTTGGTATTAGTGAAATCCCATATGTTCAAATGTCTGTATAACCCTTTATTCCCTGGGTTAGACTTCCAATGGGACCGGAGTTAGTTTAGTGGATTGGTTGACTCTATATAACCTGTTGGATATATGGGATACAAGTTAATTAAATATATTATTTCCCTGTGTACTTTTTTAATTTTTGAACTTTTTTATCTATATATCATCTTTTAATGGATGGTGATTCCTTTCGACACCATTGGTGGTGGCTTACTGGTTATTACTCCAACCATCATTAGGCCTCCATTGAACATCGGTACTAGAAAAGATGAATTTTTTTCATGTATAGGTTCAGGACAAGGACCTGATGTGTGGATCATGCATGGGCTGTCTAGTTAGATCATGGGATGTTAATACCATGTTGGGAGTCTAGAATATGTTTTGGATCTTTTGGGTGGTTTTTGTTTTGGACAAGCCTTGTATGACATCATGAAATGTAGTGTATTCATCATGTCATTATTTCATGTTCTATTAGGTTTCATGTGGTAATTGTATCATTTGGTTCATTTATGGAATCTGATATTTTTCATATCTATTGTTACTATTTCTCCTATAGAATTAATGTAAATTTTTTATATTATCCCCAATGTTTCTCTATACAATCACACTGTTATTTGGCTTCCTCTGGCGTACAGGGAGGAACACATGAGGTTATGTGACAACATGCCTCTTGGTATCAGATAGTGTCCACATGGACTGGGAGATTACAAAGTATATCAGAGCGTGTATTTTTTCTTACTGTTTCGGTCATGTTCGATAAGATTCTTGGATTATTTCGAGGACTGGAAATGATCTCATTCATGGATTTCTTTAGCATCATATATGAGGGGAAATCCAAGTCCATTTTATGGGGATTGATGTTTGATTTTTTGTTTTTATGGTTGATTGTTATTTCCACATAATTGGGTGAACATCGTAGTGATTTTATTGATTTATGAGGTTTATCATTTAGTCCAATATGGAAAGAGAGTGTGTATGAGTTCAAGCATCATGTTTTACTCATATGGTTGGTATGTTATCCTTATGTCCCATTTGATTCATTAAAACATGGGTTTCTAATTCTGATAGTTTTCATTCTTATGGTAAATTTTTTCAGTTGGTTTTCCCTTGAAAAGTTTGATAAAGGAAATTTTTTGATATGTGAATTTTAATAAAGATATTATTTTTGAAATGTGGGGTTAATTAAAAGGGTTTTGAAATTAAAAATCCTTGGGTTTAGAAAATATAATGTTTGAAATGTGAAATCACTGGTTTTAATTAGTACATATAAACTAACAAGAGAGATGAAACATGAGGGTTCTTTTATGGATATAAGAAATGGTTACCCCTAGTTTCCTAATCGAGCACGGTTTCTGGGTGGTTTTATTTTTGAGAGAGTTGTAGTTTGAGACCTTAGATATAGTTCATGACAATTGGATGGGTTTTGTTAATAATATAAAATAACTATGCTTTTACCCCCAAATATTAATATGATCGTGGGTTGTGAGTTTTTGTATAGTAATGTGTACGTGGTGACACTTATGGATTTCAATTGTGCAAGTTATGTTTTAAACCCTTGGTTGGGTTCTTGGATTGTGGTGTTGTTGAATGTGTGCAGATTTTATTATTGTGAGACATTGTGTAAATGATGGAAGGGGTCCATTAGATGAAATATGTTTTGGAGAGGGGGAAGAAGTTCCACTATGATCTGTGAGTAGGTTGATGTTGGATGTGTATTGTTTACATAGAGATAGAGAGAGAGAGAGAGATAGAGAGTGAACCATTATTGAATTGAGTCTAGTTTTGGGAGTTTGTACTATTTGATCTATAGTGATGATATGTGTGAGAGGTCATCTGGTTATCAGTTCTTATGGGTATGTATGACACATGCCGAAATTTTTACCAATGTAAGAGCACACAAAGAGTATTTCCTATTGTGACTTTTATCCTAGATGGATAATTAGGGTGGTTAATTGTTTTTGAAATATGAATCAATTGGGGGTTATGATTTGATAGTTTTAGGAAATCAACGTACGATAAATGATGGATGGGCCATTGTTGAAGGTTCCTTAATTGTTAATCACGAGTGATTTATTTGCATGAAGAGTCAACATGGAGTTGGTAACATCTACTAGGGTGAAAGGGTATGGTTATGACATAGTATCTTTTTCAGATGGTATCTATGTTATCGTGGTTGGTTGTGTGGTTGGTTTTAGAAGAGTTGTAGTCTTTAGGTTCTTTTATATGTGTCATTGATTGTGGAAAATATGGGAACCAGTGTTGAATTTTGTCCAAAGGTACAATAGTGACCATACAACGAAAGGTGAAACTCAGTGGTGGTTGTGGTCACTCGGTTGGGAATTCACGTAGGAAACTATTTTTTTGATTGGATATAATGTTGGAATGCCTCATTTTCAATGAGACTGATAGACCCAGAGGAATGTTTAGATGACTGAGCAGGTGATGGTCTTTGCTATAGGTTTGTATGGATCATGTTATTTATATTCCAGATTATTGTGTGGTCACAATAAAGTTTGAGAACATGATATTATTGAGGAGGTCTAAATGTGGAATAAATTCAGGAAAGGAACAATGTCATTGGGATAGATGAACAAGTGTCATATGAGGAATGCATGTGGTATTTATGTATAATACTAGTGGGAAACATGGGTTATGTTCAAGGAATATGGTTTGTGAATTACCATGGTGGTCAATGTTTTTCCATGTTGATATAAAGGGTTATTCAAAAATGACTCAAGTGGGGTAGAGACATTAGTGAAAAGTGAAATGTTGTAGTGAGAATCCACTCTAATTGGTCGTGAAGTGTTAGTAATTTTTTGATGAAAATACCTTCATTAGTTTTGGTGTTCATGTATAAGTTAAATGTTTGTGGATTTGGAAGACTAAGACATGTGGTAGTTTAATGTGGTCCCATGGTGGAAGGTTACATTACTACTGTATAGTTTGTGGTGGTATGTTTTGATGAATGTTTCACATACTTTTTTATCATTTCGGACACATAAAATATCTGGACATCATATTAGGTATGTGGAGATATCTATGGAATTACACCTAGAGGCCTGAATATGATTCTATTTCATATGGTACACCTTACATTTCATGATCATGGGATGACTCACATGAAATTGTGTGGTAGGTAGAACACCGTTGACCAGTTATGAGGGAGTTCCTGGGGATGGGTTGGACATTGACCAATACCATTTTTGATGATCTCTAAAGTCAATTATATGTATTGGTGGTTATTGGTTTTTTATTCTGGGAAAATTTTAAATTACATGTCTAAGTTCATGGTTGACTTTTGATCGAAGTGTGATTTCCAATGGTTTTGATAGCCTAAAGATGGTGGTAAGAATGATACTCTTAATGTGGATAGTGATGTGTAAGTCATAGATGAATTTAGCAGATTGTGTAGTGCAGATAGAGAAATGATGATTCCAATGAGAGGTCTTTAATGTCAATTTTTGATTTATTAAGAAACCCCCAATGGGACTCATTCGTAGTGATATATCAATTCGAGCAAAGACTTCGAACTCCGGCTGGTTTTGGAGGTGATCTAAGTGTTTGCAACTAGTAGTGTTGGTGAGTGTTTTAGAGTAGACAATGGTTCTCAGAGTGGCAGATTCTATGGTGGTGGATTGTTAACTGAGGCTTGGAATAGGATCAGGTAGGTGTGTGTGTATCTGATGGTATATTTTTTGAGTGAAAATTTGTCATGTTATGGGAAAGGATAACAATAAAAAAGTGTTTGGCCGACACGAACAAAGTGTGTGGGACCAGATGGCATGATATAGTTGGGTAAAAGAGAATAGTTATAGTGGTTGGTAAGTCACCTTGTTTATGTTGAGATTTTATGTGCACTCCACAGAGGGAATGGGGTTTGAGGATGAACCGATTTTTCATTGGAATATATAGGGATGATGGAAGTGTGACTAATATGGTTGTTATTGACCACAAAGTTAATGCAATGATTTGGTTCATTTTTTGTTGATATTTTAGCATTCTGGGTTTGAAAATGTCTCATGTATATTTTAAAGGTTGTTATGAGATTCGGTTAGTATCTTTTTCTATGGTGGAGGTTCCCAACACTAGAAATGTTGTTAGATATATAATGTGTGTCGTGTGGTGCACCATTCATTGAATGTGGTTGGTTATTGATGTAAGTGTTAGAATGAGTTGAATGGTTATTGGAGAGCATCCATTTGTTGTTTCTGTTTTTTTATTGATCGTTTAATCATGTTTTGACCTGTTGAGTTCAATGAGGTCAAGGTTCTCCATGAGATTTTGTGTGGATTATATGATATGGTGTGAGGTTTTTGGGCCTTTAGAAGGGTATTGTTTAGGTATGTAATTTTGTGGGAAACTGGATGTTCCCTTGAATGAGGTCAGGATTTATTCAATATTAGAGATTTAATGAATTGGGTGAGATTATTACAAGTTATTTGGGTCATTATTTGTTTTGAGGATAAGACTGGGGGTGTTTTGGTTTCCTCTCTGATGATAATTTAGTTCCTTGATTGGTGTCCTTTTCGTGATGTTATAGTTTTCTTACTCAGACCATCCTCTTTCTTTAATGTTGGAAATTAATAGTTGAGATGGATGCATTCCTTAGGAGCATCGGCTTCGTAGTTGTGGTTGTGGAAGAGGGGGTCTCTTTAGGTGGGACTGTTTCATTTTTCTGAGTGTGCTGACGATGTTTCCATGTACAAGAGAAATCTTAGAAAATGAATTATGGTAGGTGGGCCCTATTTATCTACCCTTGTTCATGCTAGACTAGTAAATTTTGGAAGTACGACTTCAGTATGATCCATTATAAGGTGGGGAGGTTATATGATCCCAACCTTTTGTGAAGGTACGTCCATGATTCATATTTTCAAACTTAGTTTTCATCTACTAAATTTGTTCTTTGTTTTATTATATGTTTTGGGGGTGTCCTAATTGTGTAGGACATGAATGGATGAGAAATGAGGAAAAATTGGGTGTAGCAAATGGAAATCATCCAGTTAGATAAAAACATGTTCCTAGATCAAGAATATACATGCCTTAAAGACCCTTTTAGATAGTCGATACTGCATAATTATCACAATGTTTTCATAGCCTTGTGGGTACTCCCTGGAAACCATACAACTTATGCTCTCTTGGATGGAGGGAGATTCACGGTTGGCCCATGGATTAGACAACTGTGCGACCAAACCGTGTAGCCTTTAAAATGTATGAAATTCCCATTTTCCCTCCCCACACTATTTCTTTCTTCCTTGATTTCTCATCCATTTTGACCCCCTGTATCATGGGTGATGAACCAAACCCTTCAAAACAACCAAGAGGTCATTCTACTTCAATTCATAGGTTTTTAAAATGTCGTTTGGTGAAAAATGAAGATGCAAGTTATTCTAACACTCATCTATTCCCAATTTTATGTTTTAGTGCTCATTGAATGTCTCTTATTCTCCTGAATCCCAAAAAACATCAATTATCAATAGATTCTAATTTTTTGATTTAATAGTTGTTTGAGTTCAGATCAATGCATTTTTTTTAGAGCAATCATCTTCATGTATAAGGTAGGTTGTCATTTATATTTTCCCCATATTATTGATTTTTTACATGTTCATGTGGTTGTTCCAATGTTCCACTATGTATCATTATAATGATAAGGATTTTGGAATTTGAATTGGATCATGTATTTAGTTGAAAACCCCTTCACAAACCTTGTTGGGTTTGTTGATGATGTGATATGGAACCTATGTCTACTCATGGGGTGTGTTGAACCCTTGAAATATAAAAATAAGGTATCGAACAAAGAGAAAATGTAATGTAAAGAGTGAATAAATTTATATTGTAATTTTTTGTGTGGGCTTAGTTAAAATGTAAAATTTAATAGAATATATGTTACACTTGGGAAGCTCCAAGGGCATTTTTATATGATTTTTAAAATCTATTTTGGGTTTTTTTCATGACCACAATAATCAATGTCTAAATAGATGATTGAAAATGGGGAGTGTATTAATAGGAGGTTTTGACTTCAAATGATTTAAATGGGTTGTTATAAATTAATTTAAAAAATGATTGAAAAGGTAATGTGGACCATTTAATTTAATAATGGTTGATGATTGTTTTTAACGGTTGGAATTGGAAATAAAATTGTTAGAAAATAATAACCCATAGCGATTTTGTTTTAATGTTAAAAAAATTATGAAATGTACTAAATAATGAATGTGACTAGTTGAATATATAGGATAAGGGGTGGTTTGGAATGTTTTTAAAAGGGATAAATGGAATAAATAAAATGTGTCAAAAGACTCATGATTTTGTAAAATGTAAATACATTAATGGATTAATTCATGTGAATTAATGAATATGTTAACGATTTGTGGTATGAAAGGAGGATACGAGTTAAATGGGATATGTTGTGTAAATGGTAAATGTGATAATGAGATATATATTAATGATTATTCCATGTTCTGTGCATTGTAATTTGAAAATGAAATGTGTATTGTTTGTGTAGGGTTTGTGATATGATATATATTGTCATTGGATATATATATATATATATATAAGAATACAAAAATGGATTAATGATGTGCGATATTTGACTTGAGGATCTATACTCATGGGTCAGGTTAGACTGAGTTTGTAATCCAAACTACTATAATGCATAGGTTAGGGAAGGGGTTGGAGGCTTTATTCCACTAATTATTTCATTTGTTGAGACTACCTTTACTGAGGGTCCAAGGTATGTTTGATGTATTAGTTGTTGAAATATTTACCCCCAGTTAGATAGCGATCTTGAATTATCCTATTATACTTGGTAATTCATGGATTTCGAAATATTTTAAATGATGTAATTTCCCAACGCATAGATCATTTGATGAAGATGAATTTAGTAATGAATATAGAATATGTGTTGAATAGAAATAATAATGAAAACTACTTAAGTAAATTTTATAAATAATGGTTTTGTGGGGTTTTGTGATTAGTAAAATCCCTTTTGGTTAAAAGTGTGTGTTACCCCTTATGATTTGGATTAAAATCCCAGTGAGTCTTAGGTATGATTCATTGATTTTTTGACTCTAGAGAACCTATGGGATATATAAGATATTAGGTAATTACATAAATGGTTTCCATGCTGACTTCTTTACTTGTTCATCTTTATTTATTTGCTTACACTATTATATAGGATAGTTATTTCTTTAGACGCAATTGGTGGTGGCATATTTATTTGTACAAACACCCTGTTTAGGTTACAATCTCTCTTGTGGACCCAATCAAATGCACCTAGTTCTCATGTACTGGTTCATGGTAGGGACCTGATATGTGGTTTACGCATGGTTTTATTGTATAGAGCATGGAATGTAAGGAATGGGTTGGAACTCAGTTCTATGTTTGGGATCTTTTTGGGTACTATGGGTTTTGTAAATTTTTAGTAGGATTTCCAGAAAAGTACTGTATTTATCATGTCATTATTTCTTATGCTACTTAGTTTATTGTTGGAATGGTTTCATGTTGATCATTTATTGTTTTCCAGTGGTTACCATATTTCGTGTAAGTATTTCTACTATGTCTGTACTCTAAATATATGTAATATTCTCCCCAATATTTGTCCAATGTATTTCTCTTCAATTCATTAACCTCTCGCCTATGTGAAGGAAGGCCTTGGACAATGTGATCACACATATCGGGGTACCGGATAGTGGCCACAAGGATGTGAATGTTACAATTAAAATTACCTAAAAATGATTAGTAGATATATAGTTAAACTATTTTTTATTTGAAAACCATGTTATGTACAATTTTGAAATCATTAAAACAAATGAAAACTCTTAAATAAAACAAGTATTTGTCATTATTCATCAAAAAAATTTATCATCAAAAAAATTTATCTGAAACTCAACCTAAGATAATTATCAAATTATTATTTCAAAAATGAATTTTTTTAAATAAATTTTGTAAATGTTCAGAAAAAATATTTTAAAAATATGTGTGAAAATGGAGAAAAAATTATGTTTTACAAAAATTTTGTTTTTAAACATACAAATGGATTTATTCTTATATCCTATCTTGAATACACACGATATTAATGTTAAAAAATTATCAAATATATAATATGTAAAATTTATTTAAATATTTATCCAAAATTATTTTATTTTATTAAGGTACAATGTATTTTTTTGATAAAAATAGATTTTTAGAAAGATAAATTTTATATAATGATTTTGTTTTTATTTTGATATATAATTACTTAGTAATCCAATATTTATACTTATATTCATGTAAAAACCATATATTTTCAAAATATAGATAACGCAATTCATTCAAACCATTCTTATGGCTATGTGATAACTATCATATTACATAAATATATTTGAATAGTATATCTTGTTTTGTATACCATCACTATTTCATGTAATGCAGGTTACACCTAATGATTCATGAATGAGAAAATAATGAAAATGTTAAATTTATTTTAAAAAAATATTTCACAAAATATCTGGGTGTTTTATATACACTAATCCTTTTATGTGTAATATGGGATTTTATAAAATATAGGATGTCACATATTCATTAAAGAGGACATTTTAAATCAATGGACTGATAGATAAATTTTTTATTCCCACAAAATGAAGAAATTGTAAAACACTTTCCATATAAATGTAATTATCACTTATCAATATTATATTTATCCATAGATGCATAATAATCCTGTCAAAAACTTATGTTTCATCATGTATGAGTGAACAATATATGGTTATTCTATTGGGGATAAATTTCACAATGGTATCGAAGTACATAGATCCATGTAAGAGTCATCATAAACTTATATTATATCTTTTACTATATGAAATCATGGAAAAAATGTAAGATCTATCTGTGACATAAAATTAATTACTCTCTTATATTATATTATATATTATGAGAAATATATAAGTGATACATTGGAGAAATGTTTATATTTATTTAGTTTAAGGAATATGATATTTCAAGAATATTATATTATGATGAAAGAAATAAAAATTGGGGATATTAGAAGGGTTATTCATTGATCTAAATGTCATTGTTTCTCAATAGAATAGGGTTATGATGAAATATAATTGAGACTGATGAATTAGTTGGGAGTGAAGATACACTATTAAATCTATAATAACACAAAGGACATCTCCATGTCATGATGATGGTTGGTGCTATGTATACATAAAAGGAAATACAAAGGGGTTATTATTATGGATTTTTTAATAGAAATAATGGGAAAGAGCTAATGTTTTACAAAAGAAAATAATTTATTTAAGTTTACATATTATATAAATTGAATAGTATATAAGTTATTTAATGAAATAAATATATAAGAAGTGTAATGATAACATTGTAGAATTTTTAATTAGTTAACTGATCCTTTGATGATCTAAGAGTTAATAAGATACATCCCAACATAAAGAAAAGATGTAGGTAGATTTTTATCAAATACAATGAATAATATGAATAATTTAAAATAATTTATGTAAGCTGATATATTTTTTAGAGTTGAAGGTGAGTAATAAAAAAAATGCATCCACTGAATTATTCAGGTTTTAGAAAACCATTATGATTTATTCTATTTAAGGATGAAAATTGTATTTTTTATATGTATTGAATAGGATTCAATTATTTCAATTGATCATTGTTTCACTGCTTCATAATAGAATCTATTATTCTATAAGTAAGAGTTAGTTATTGAACATACCATAGTTGGTTGGAGGCTAACATATCAATTTCAACACAAATTCCCAACATATTTTTAAATGTAAGATAAGAGATTTTTGTCATTGAAAAAAATCATTATAAAAATGTTATATAGTCATAAATGCATTAGGAAGACCTCATTAAAAACTCATAGTTTCTACGTTTCATTACATTCTATCTCTATGTTCATTCAGGAAAATAGATGTAGGTAATTGAATGATAGAAATACATTCAATAAAGAAGTGTAGAGTTACTATAAGCGATAAAGTTCATATTTATAATAATTGACTTAACACTAATGCATCCATCATTACTGTAGATAATATCTTATTGTGATCATAATTATTTTTAATAGAAAAAGGAACACCTTTAATTTGATGCTCTATTTTTAATGGACTTTGATGCTTTGAATTTCCCTTTCCCAAAAAACTTTAAGAGCATAGTTGGAAAAATACATTGAAACGAAATTTGAAATTACATCATTATAAATAATAGGATTAATATGATAATTAATGAGAATAAAATTATTAATATTGGATCCAACATTTAATAAAGGAAGAATACTCTATTCATCCATGAAATAATAATAGTGATGTTTGATCTTGAATTGGAGAATTTTTTTGATTCTAAATACTTGTGTGGGAATTTAATCTATTTTCAGTAGTATAAGTTTAAATTGTTTCACATGAAAAATAAATAAATTGAATTTTTAAAATGATTATACAAATTGAAATACGAACACAGGAGAAAAATATGTATTATAAATTGACTTTTTTTCTAAATAAAATTATTCTATATGGGGAACTCTAAATAATTATCCAACAAAAATATTAAATTTCATTATGTTATCTTATAAAATTATATTGAATGAGATAAAAAATCATCAATATGTTTTATTATTGGAGAGAGTATGATATGGATCAAATTGTGTTAACTTGTGTAAATCCATCCAAAAATCATAGAAAGGTAAATTCTCTAAAATGGAGATTGATCAATTTTTCTGATGTTTTGAGAACAAGTACTTTAATAAAATGAATGATATATAAAAAAGTAAGAGAGGGTTCAGACCAAATTTTCATGAATTAAAAAACAAATAGAATGATATTAATGTCAGCAATACATGAATTGATATGATGGGAAGGAATAATAAATATCTTGATTAGTTGACAGAAGAGGAAGAAGAAATGCTTCAGTATGATTAAAATTAATGGAATGAATTTGATGAAAGATTGTTGTCAGCAGAAAATGAAAAAAATATCCTAAATTTGAAATGTCTTTAGTCTAAAACTAAACTATAAATTCATAAAACTTGTCGAAATGATTATTTAAAAATATATAATAGAAGAACCTATTGTATATATAGCTATCAAGAGTATTCCAGAAACATTTGTTCTTAATATTTTATAAAAATAGTTAGGGATAATCTATTAATAAATATCATGTACATAATTAACCTGATATACCATACACATTATAAAATATTAATTGTAAAAAATTTATTATCAGGTATAATATAGGAATGAAATCAGAACCGATATAGAATTATATGATGGAAAATTTTAAAAAAATACACCACAATATTCATGTTTTATCTGAGGTAGTGATTAAATGATGGTTTCATTAAATAATATCATCAAAAATAAAATAATTTTCCAAAATAATGTGATGATAAAACGAGATATTCATTTTTGTAGTAGAAAAGAATTATTATTTTTAGGTTCTACTTATATTATTGAAGGTTTGGAAATAAATAAATGGATCGTATGAATGATATATAAAAATATATACGGAAAATGATCCTACATAAAGGGATATTTGGGATATGATAATGAAAATTCTATTGATGAATGGAATGAATATTTAAATTAAAAAAATTAATTATTGTTGAATCAAAATGGAATATGAAATGAATGTAGTTGCAATAATGGTTCATACAATCAAAAATATAAATAAAATTAACCTTTTAAATTAATGTAATATTTCCATAATATATTATGAAAGTATGTTATCATTCCATAAAAATAATCATGTTAGAAATGTTGAATGAAAAATTCCTAAGATGATATCAATAAAGGCTGGTGAGTTAGTTTTGGGACGAATTTGGGGGGTGGTTGTTCTAAATGATCCTAACTATTCAAATATGGTAGTTATATTAAGATGTAAATTATTATTCTCTTTTTTAAGTATAATTTTTGAAATAATACATTTGTATTAGTAGTAATGGATGCACAAAAAATGAATAATTGAATATATATTTAAAACAGAAAAGTGGACTCATTTAGTGGAAAAATTATCATTAAATCCTTTTGTATATTCCTTTCAATGAAACCATTACTCTAATTAATATATGGTCATGTTTATAGAATAAATATATAATAAATTTTTTATTGAGGAAGAATACATAAAACCAAGTGCTAAAGGTAAATAAAAGATTACATGTGAATGAATATCACTACTGGAATTATTGGTAATTGTGACGGCCTACCTGCGACGGGATCCCATCGCATATAGCCCATTACCGAAAACACTATCGCAAATACAATTATTTGCGATGAGACCGTTGCAAAAAATCTTATTTGTGATGGGAAACTCCGCTGTAGAAAATAAGTTTCCAATTATATATATTATATATACATAAACGTTTTCTCGATGGGCCCATCGCAAAAACTATTTACAACGGGCTCTTGTCCCATCACAATATATATATATATATATATATATATATTTGCGATGGTCCCATTGAAATAAATTATTTGTGACGGCAAAGTAGTCACATCACAAATATGTTTTTAAAAATATTTAGTTAGACTATTTGCGACAGGATCTCGTCGAAAACAGTCCCATCTCAAATAATAAATTAATTTTAAAAAATTTTACATTTAATAAAATTACTATTAATGATAAATAATATTTGTATTATTAAAGAAATAAAAAATATTAAAATTATCAATATTCACAAAAAAATATAAAAAAATAAAAAATATTAAAATTCTCAATATTCACAAAAATAATATAAAAATAATAATAAAATATTAAAAATTAAATTATTTAATAATTGCACCAATATAAAAGACATAAAATGTAAATAATTCATATTACAATGTTAAATTAAAATGTTTGTTACACAAAAAATTCACTGGGGGGGTCTTCATCTAAAGGAGGTGGAGGAGCTGAAGGGGCTGGTGGAGGAAACACCATTCGTAAACTACAAGTCAGACAGCGCATGTACTCTATCTGGTAATGATGTTGTTGCTGCCATCGATGCATCTGCTCCTCATAATGATGCTCCTACTATTGTTATCGCTGACACATCTCTTCTTGATCCTTCTACAAAGTCTCTATATGATCATCCTTAGCTCGCAGCTGCTCCTGATACTATGAGTAAGAAGATGACGCCTCTCCACAAGCTCCTCTCGAGCTGGACACAGACATCGCAGCAGTACCATAATAAGTACCAGGATTCAAATGAGATCTGATCCCAACTAATCTACCTATCTCAAATCCATACTATGTCGCATGTATCCATGATACCTCATCGAAATAGTGAGTGCTGGTCTTCTCAATCATCTCGTCCTGACCCTCAGCTTGTGTATGATAGGTCACAACCTCATATGACTCCTTCAATTCCAATTTAAAATTAAAATTGTAAAAATATTATATGCAGTTAATTGTCAAACTCAAAAAATAATCCTATCCACAACCTGACACTGGCGATCACCTCTAATCTCACCAGTGGTTGGATCATTGTACATCCTCCGATAAACGTCGAACTCCATAATATCGGGATGCTCGAATCGCAACAGAAATATAATATAAACTGTTTATATTTAATGTTATATAAAATATATAAAAAATATACATACCAAATTCTAACTATGTGAACTGAATGTATGTCTATCAGCTCGATGTGTGACCTCTTGCCCCCCCCAGTTCTGTCGTCCCACTAAAGATCTCCTCTGAAATCCACCGCCAAACTAGTGTAAACATAATACATCCCAAACCTGAGATGAAATGTACTCTGGTCGGTGGGGTCTACATGACTCATCAAATTTTGTCACCCTTGCTTTCGTAACGGTTTTCCTTCTCATATTGTACAAAAACTGACAGAAACGATCATGCATTGAAACTTGCCATGCTGTGTAGATAGCGTCATGCATGCTATCATCGATAGGATACCATAAGCCCTACATATAATTTATAATATCATGTTGTTAAGAAAATAAATTTTAAAATAATTATTATTTATTCACGTACCAGCAAATGGTGGAACACGCCGCGTCGCACATCAACGGGAATATGTTCCCATGTGATCCATGGCTATGAAAAATAATTGTGCTAGATAGCGCTCCCCTGTCCAATAGCTACATGTGCGAAACTGTGAAAAATGAGTAAATAATCAAACATTTAGTATATATATAAACAAATTAATGACATATAACTAAAATATAGAGGTTACCATACCTCTATGTGGGTGGATCGAAACCAAGATGTGGACATCATTCGGGTATAAGGTCAGAAATCATTAGTCATGCAAGACCGTGCCCCCTTTGTGTACCCCCTGAACCACCAGTAGGATGAGGGTCAGATGATCCAAAATCCCCCTCATCCAACGATAGTTCAGCCTCCTGCAAATTGAGATATAGATCAGGGTCCATATGAAACAGAAAATTATTATTGTTAGCAGTTAGTTGAAAATTACTATTATATATAGATATATCTTAGTTATGATTATAATCAGTACCTAAATGTTTCAATGTTGATCTTCATCCTCTTCTCTATAGCTATCAATGTCAATGTCTTCATATTCCTCCTCAGCATCATCAATATCCATATGAGTTTCAGTTTCAACATCTCGTGTCATTTCAAATTCATTTGTAAAATCATTATCATCTTTATCCCCATCGCTCCTTAATTGTGGAGTGTCATTATCGATATTCTCATATCTTTGTGAATCAGATGGATTTTGAGCAGTCTCTTGAAAAAATTTAATTCCTTCCACTTCAGCAGAACCGCATTTATTTTGAGTAAACTTATTTTCCTATGATTTCATTTTTATTATGCTCACCAATCACTCAAGTCTCTTGAAGTATCACTGTATATTGCATAATAAATTTTATGTGCCTGTTGAGCCAGTAAAAAATGGTTAATTTACTGCAAGAAGATTTTTATATTTAATATCGACAATTCCATGAGACGGATGAACATGCAAGCGTCTCTCAGTATCTAACCACCGACATTTAAACATTGTTATGTAATTTTGTCCTAGATAACACAGCTCAATAATTTCATCCAAAATGCCGTAAAAGTCAACTTCGGTTTCTCTTCTATGGGATCCTCTCAAGCAAACTCCACTGTTCATTATTTTTTTTTTGATTCCCAATATGCATGTGTATGAAATCAAAAACCAATCACCACATATGAATTACAAAATTTAACTATTTTTTATGGTGGGTTACTCAATATATACAGTCTCTTATCAATTTTAACAGCATATTGGGACACCTAAAAATTGTCAAAACAATTATCAATATACTAAATAATAAATGGAATTGATGTTAAACCATTAATAATTTATGTTTCGTGTTTTTGAAACCATTGAGAATTTTTTTGTCTGTGTTCTTCAAGAGCATCTGTTGTAATTTGTGGAAGTTGTTTCTTGATATGATTATCATATAATTTAAAAATATAATAATATTAAATATTGTAAAATAAATTATAGAATAAGTGATGGAAGCACTCAAGTGACAAATGATGTCATTTCTTCACAGTTGAGGAGAACATAAGTATGAGCTTTGTGATGTTCATATTCTGAAAGCTATCGTTCATGAACTCCACCGAAACCAATATTTGGCTAATTAAAAAATATTAATTTATTATCCATTTTTTCATTAAAATTCCCCTCGTTTATTCCCATGCGGTTTCGTTTTGAGGGATATTGAGATTAAAAATAACGAGAGAAGAAAAAAATCAATTTCCTCTTGAACATAAGCTTCAGCAATTGAGACTTCAACTGATGATTTTTTAAGTATTATTAATAATTTTTACTATTTATTACTAATTTGGCAATACATAACAATACTTAGCATAAGGAAAACTGCTTGAATAATGAAAGGAAATTTGGTAATCATCGTTGTGGAGATGATTACAAATTTTCCCTTCATTATCCAAGCAGATTTTGTTTACTAATTATTAGTAATAATAAAATTATGTTATCAATATTTAAGAAAAAACAATATTAATATTATTAAAATAATAAAAAATTTATAAAATTTTAAAATTATCAATATTCACAACAGACTTTGCACTATTCTTAAAATGTTCAAATCTCAAAGGGTCGTCAATTTTCCAGTCATGCTAAATAAAAAGTTCGTGTCACTCATGTCCAATGTAAACTCTATAATTGTGCTTGCATGGTTTATGACATCGAAAGTAGTGTTGCAATAGAATGACCAAAGTTATGACATTCTAGTCTCTTAGAATCATCTCACATGAGACTTTACATAGATCATTCTTCTTTAAAAATTTGAGGCGATATCATTATCTTTCCCTTAAATTTTCAAGGAATAATGGTCTATGTAAAGGTTCATGTGAGATAATTCTTATAGATAAGAAGGGAATGACTTGGTTTGTCATATTGCAACACTACTTGCGAGGCGATCAACCTTGCAAGGGCAATTATATAGTTAAATTGGACATGGCTGACACAAACTTTTTAGTGCGCATGACCAGCCAATTGGCGACCCTTTGATATTTGAACATGTTATGAATAAAGCAAATCATGTTTCTAATATTTATAATTTTAATATTTTATAATTTTTTTTAATAATATTAATATTGTTTTTTTATAAGTAGTGATAATATAATTTTTTTTTATTTCTAGTTATTGCTAGTTATTGCTAATTATTGGTAGTTATTGCTAGTTATTGCTAGTTATTGCTAGTTATTGCTAGTTATTGCTATTTATTGCTATTTATTTCTAGTTATTCCTTGTTATTTCTATTTATTTCTAGTTATTGCTAGTTATTCCTAGTTATTCCTATTTATTCCTAGTTATTCCTAGTTATTCCTAGTCATTCCTAATTAATCCCAATTCTTCCTAGTTATTCCTAGTTATTCCTATTTATTCCTACTTATTCCTAATTTTTCCGAATTATTACTTATTATTCCTAATTATTACTAATTATTAGTAATAATTACTAATTATTATTAATAATTACTAAATATGAATAATTATTTATAATTGTGAATAACTTTTTATAATTAGTTATTTACTAATTATATCTATTTATAAATAATTCTTACTAATTATATCTATATATTAAAAATTATTACTAATTATTACAAATTATTACTAGTTGTTACTAATTATATCAATTTATTACAAATTATTATTAATTTTTTCTTACTATATTTATTTATTTCTAATTATTACTTATTATATCTATTTATTACTAATTATTTCTAATTATTACTAATTATATCTATTTATTACTAATTATTAATAATTATTTCTAACTATATCGATTTATTACAAATTATTACTAATTATTACTAATTATATATATTTATTACTAATTATAACTAATTATATCTATTTATTACTAATTATTACTAATTATATCTATTTATCAGAAATTATTACTAATTACATCTATTTATTACTAATTATTACAAATTATTACAAATTATATTTATTTAATACAAATTATAAAAAATTATTACTAATTATATCTATTTATTACGAATTATTTCTAATTATATTTATTTATTACTAATTATTACTAATTATATCTCTTTATTACTACTTATTACTATTTATATCAATTTATTACTAATTATTACTAATTATATCTATTTATTACTAATTATTACTAATTATTTCTATTTATTACTAATTATATCTATTTATGACTAATTATATCTATGTATTAAAAAATATTACTAATTATTACTAATTATCTCTATTTATTACTAATTAATACAAATTATTACTAATTGATACTAATTATACCTATTTATTACTAATTGTAACTTTTATATCTATTTATTACTAATTATTACTAATTATAAATATTTATTACTAATTATTACTAATTATATCTATTTATTACTAATTATTACTAATTATATCTATTTATTAATAATTATTACTAATTGTTACTATTTATTATTAATTATTACCATTTATTAATATTTTTTACTATTTTTTACTATTTATTAGTAATTATTACTATTTATTACTAATTATATCTATTTATTACTAATTATATCTATTTATTACTAGTTATTACTAATTCTATCTTTTTATTACTAGTTATTACTAATTATATCTATTTATTACTAATTATTACTAATTATATCTATTTATTACTAATTATTACTAATTAAATCTATTTATTACTAATTATTAATAATTATATCTATTTATTACAAATTATTATTAATTATTACTATTTATTACTAATAATTACTAATTATTACTAATTATTATTGTTTATTACTAATTATATATATTTATTACTAATTATTACTAATTATATCTATTTATTACTAATTATTACTAATTATATCTATTTAATTCTTATTATTACTAATTATTACTAATTATTAATAATTATTACTAATTATATCTATTTATTACAAAATATTACTAATTATTACTAATTATATCTATATATTACTAATTATTACTAATTATATCTATTTATTACTAATTATTACTAAATATAACTATTTATTACTAATTATTATTAATTATATTCATTTATTACCAATTATATCTATTTATTTCTAATTATACCTATTTATTACTAATTATATCCTTTTATTACTTATTATTACTAATTATTACTAATTATATCTACTTATTACTAATTATTACCAATTATCACTAAATGATACTAATTATATCTATTTATTACCAATTGTTACTAGTTATATTTATTTATTACTAATTATTACTAATTATATCTATTTATTACTAATTATTACTTATTAAATCTATTTATTACTAATTATTAATAATTATATCTATTTATTACAAATTATATCTATTTATGACAAATTATTACTAATTATATCTATTTATTACTAATTATGACTAATTATTACTAATTGTTACTAATTCTATCTATTTGTTACTAATTGTTACTAATTATATCTATTTATTACAAATTATTACAAATTATTAATAATTATAACTATTTATTACTAATTATTACAATTTATTACTAATTATATCTATTTATTACAAATTATAACTAATTATTACTAATTATATTTTATTATTACTAATTATTAATAATTATATCTATTTATTAATAATTATTACTAATTATTACAAATTATTACTATTTATTTCTATTTATTACTAATTATTACTAGTTATTTCTATTTATTACTAATTATTACCAATTATTACTATTTATTACTAATTATTACTATTTATTACTTTTTATTAATAATTATTACTAATTATTACTAATTATTACTATTCATTACTAATTATATCTAATTATATCTATTTAATCCTAATTATATCTATTTAATCCTAATTATATCTATTTATTCCTAATTATATCTAATTAATCCTAATTATATCTACTTATTGCTAATTATATCTACTTATTCCTAATTATATCTACTTATTGCTAATAATATTTATTTATTGCTAATTATTTCTATTTATTGGTAATTGTATCTATTTGTTGCTAATTATATCTATTTATTTCTAATTATATCTAATTGTATCAAATTAATATTAATTATTACTAATTATTTATAATTATAACTAACAAAATCAATTTCATAGTAAAAATCAATATAAATAAAAATCAATTGAAATCTAATTAAATTACAACAAATAAACAACAATTAAAACTAACATAAAAAAATTAATATAAAAAATTTAAAATACAAATACCTTATACTTTGATATTCTGAACATATTGACGCCCTTCGATTGCTCTCGTATTAAATAATTGTACTAAAGGAAATTTTTTCTTTGAAACTCATGAATGAAGAGAAAGAGAGGGAGCTAGATCAGAATTATTTTAAAAAACGGATTTGGTAATATATAGGTTAGATTATTTGTGATTGAGTTATTAGCGATGGGGTTCCCGTCGCAACTGGTACTATTTGCGACGGTGCCCATCACAAATACCCTCACCCGCATTAATTACAGTCGGCGGTTAAAAGCTTATTTGCGGCGGGTCCCGTCGCAAATAGTACTTGCGATAGTTTTTTTTGCGACGGGACGACATCCCGTCGCAAAAAGTTATTAACCGCCGTCGGGTATTTGCAAAGGGTCTCGTCGCAAATACACTTGTGCAGTTTGGCGTGAAAGTCGCGCGGTATGGCGTGCAAGTCGCGTCAAACAATTTGCGACGGGAGACATCTCCCGGTCGCAAATGATATTCGCGCGGTTTGGCGCACAAGTCGCACGAAACTATTTGCGACGGGAGACGAAATCCCGTCGCAAATAGCATCCTGGATGAGTAATTTGTGATGGGAAGAAATCCCGTTGCATATAACCCTTCGTAAATAGTGATTTTTCCTGTAGTTACATTTCATTGGGAGTCTTCCAACCAATGATGGAGAACAAATTTTTTAGATACTCATCATAAGATTATAGGAATATTAAAATATGTTAGATGAATATTTATTAATACTTTCACCTTATGTTAAAATATTAATAATGATAAAAAACAACTAAGAGATCCATGTTCCTTGTTGTATTACACTAAGAATAAAATCATGCACCAAATATATGATTATAGTTAATAACAACATGATTTGAAAGAATAAATTACTTTGAAAATAATAAATATAAACAAAAGATTACACCCCAATATAAAGATGAAATTAATTGAGTTTCACTATTAAATCTAAATTATCAACCATATTACTCTCATTGATAGGTAATAGAGTTATACATTATTCAAACACTTTTGGGTGGGGTTTTTATACATTCTATGTGGGTAATTGATGATAGTGAATGTTCTGAGAGGGAGACATTATAGTGGCCCATACTTTATATATATATATATATTACATCATAAAAGATGTATATTAAATATATTTATAAATAAACACCTATGAACCATAAATGTTTCATATCTATGGAGATAATATACATAATAGTCATACATAATAAATGATATTTATAACCTCTAATAAATAACTTCTGACATAGAACACTTCTTAGACATACCCTATTAAAAAAATTTAATAACAACAAAGGCTAAGAAATTACAAGATATGGTCACCTCAGTTACTCAGTTTGGGTAAAAATTTGACATATGAATAATCACTTAAACATATAATGAGCATCAGGTATGAAAACAGGAGTCTAACATTTTAAAATCCATACACATTATGTCATTTATCATAATCATCAATCATGGAATAAATCTATGTAGTTCTTATGAAATTAATAATAATGTAATGAAATAACATAATAATTGAGTGAATAACATCGGAAAACACCATATATTTGTTACAATCAGATAATAAAATAAAATCATTTCTTTAATAAAGTTTAACATCCAAGAAAATCATGTCTGATTGAGTTCACTCTCACATTGTTTCATATCCTTAGTCAAGGTTCACTCTCAAGACTATCTAAGTGGAGAAAGTAGATTAATGAACATGGATCACCACTCATTCCAATTCTTATTATATCATGAGATATCAATATTTTCGCGATGAATATGATGAATATATACTTTTTCTCCCACAAACCCAATAATCATGAACCATTCATATGTGTAAACCAATTAACATAAAACTGTAATCATGTTATCACATTATAGCGTTTCAATAAAAAGGGGGATCTATAAATATCTCATATTGATAAGAACATAAAATAAATAGAATAAACAGTTATGTTATTATTGGATAATGTCCCAAGCAAAGCATAAAAAACATTAAATTATGTTATAAGAGATGGAAAAAGTATTTTAAACCTCAATGGAGCATTTCATGATGAAAATACCACATTTATCTTAAAATGACTTATTTAAAGTCATAAATTTTTGAAAGTATTATTGAAATTTTTTTCATTATAAATAAAAAGACAAACATGAAATAGAATATTAAAATCATTTATTGGAAATGGCAGTTCTATATTCTTTTCATTCCATATATTATAAAACAATGATTCCTTTCACATTTCCTGTATTGATCCAAAATAACCACATTATCAAAATGATAAGAAGATTACATTATACAAATCCTATAATATTTCAATAATTTTTTTAAAAAATTATTTTAATCCATCCTCTGATAGTATTGAAAACATTACTAACAATATTTTCATTAAAACATTCACATAGAAGAAAACGATTCCATAACCATGTTGAAGTAATGTCTATTTTTCTTTAGAAAAAAATTTGTAAAAATTTGTTGAAAATTATTCTATTAATAAAAAATTACATAAATAGAAACATAAGAAAAAAATTAAATGTGTTTATATGATGGTAATCTTATAAAATTCTTTAATTTAAATTCAAGTATAAATAATCCCAATTTAAATTAAATTGAAACATTATACCTTTATAACTTCGGTGACATTTGAATCAAAACATCAGGTAATATAGAACTGTAAATTGATATTTAAATACCCATAATTTTATCAATAATAATCTTAAATGACATTTATCTACAAAATATAAACCATATAAAAAAATAAGTGGTGAATATGGATTGTGTCTCACATAAAAAAATAGTGAGATAAAAATCTCATAATACATAATAAAATTTATTCTAATGTTATATAACATCCAATATTATAATTTAATATTTATAATAATTATTTTAAAAATAAATTAAAATTTATTATAATATATATAATCCATTTATTATTTTACAAATTTTTTTTTAATAATTCCTCATTGATATAATTTTTTCCGGAAGATAACTATTTCACTTTTCATGAGAGTTTCAATTCAACATGTTCTTTCCAAAAACAATGATCATTATTCTATAGTCTAATTAATATTTATTTTTTAATTAATTATATATATAGAGAGAGAGTGTTATAAATAAATTATTATAATATGAAAAATTATTTACACCATTCTTTGAGACGACATGTCAAACATATACGTGGACATTGTTTTCATTTGCTTATAAAAAGATGTAAAGAAAGACATAAATTATATTATTTTTGTTGAAAAATAATTTTATCAGGAATATTATATATATTAATTAATTATACCTATATTTCTATGCATGGAATGAATTAATTAAAAAATAACCACATACTTTGGGGAGAAGGTAGTTTGCATGTACGCACAATCGACATTATCATTTTTCAAAAAATGGGGAGGTTTGAAGGAAGATATGATATAATAATTATCTGATCATATTATTTTCCAATATACAATATATACAAATTAAATAAATCATAAAAACCATTGATGAATGATTCTTATATAAAATGAATTGTATATCTATTTATAGGGGTACTCCACACACACACATGAGTGATATATTTAGTTCCCATTTGATGGAAAATAGTGAGAAAAATGAAGGTTACATAATCATAATAACATATAATTATATTCAGGATACTTAATTTTTTATTTTATGATGATTAAAATAAATTTTTAGGAGGAATTGGAAGATATAAATTGAAACAGGTCATGTGGGATGATTACCTCTTCTTTGGTTGGCTTATATTAGAACCCTTCTTAAACACCCTTAGAATGGAATTTTAGGATGAAAAAAATAATTTGTGTATAAGAAATTTTAAAAGAGAATTGGGGTTGGTGTCTTCATGATAGATGTATCAATGTGGTTTAAAGAATATAAAGGTGGGTTGTCCTTTTATAAGTAAGGTAGGGGACACACATTGAATTTCATAAAAGAGTAAAATGCATTAATGTTATACTCAATCCAAATTCAAACAAATGTCTATAGATTCAATTATTGACTATAATAAAGCATAAATATAGAAATAAAATAAAATTTATAGAAACTTAATATGGGAAAATAACCTCAACATTAATTTTTCCCTATGATAAACATGTTTTGACCTCAATCGTGGAAAACATATTTATAATTTTTACGGTTAATTATGAAAAAAAATAATTTCAGATTATACAATAATATATTTTATGATTGTTAAAAATATGGAATCCATTTTTTCTAATTCAATTCACATATATGGAAGAATAAATTTTAAATATAAACCTATAAAATGTGGGGGAATTTTATTCTCTATAAAAATTAATTTCTTATGTATAAAAAAATTTTATACCAAAAGTTAACATAAAATATGTTACAAAAATAGATTTTTAGTATTCATAACAACAATAAAATACTTTTAATTATAAATAATTTTACAAAAATGTTATCTTTTTTTAAATCAAAATTGAATGATTATTTTCCATAAAAATTATTATTTTACACTATTCATTGAAAACCCAATCATTTCAAAAAATTCTCAAAATTTTTCTATAGGGAAATTTTTACGTGATGATTATAAAAATTAATTACATCCTTTTCAGAAATATGTCCAAAATTTGAAATTTTAATATATTATATTCCCATAAAAATAAATTAAATGTATTTAAATGAAAAATGTACTTCAGAAGCATATAAAATATTTACAAAAATGTCTACTTATTTATCAGTAGATTTTATTTCTTTAAAAATATTATACAACATTCTATAAGTTTCATAATATCTTATTTGACCAGTGATTTAATGTTTATTTTATATTTTCATTCTAGCTTATGGTTAACTTAGACTCAATATTGGATGTATCAAAATCTATTAATGAAATTAAATTTATTTGAATAGAAATATATCATAAAATTTTATGTTGTTACATTGTACCCCCATTAAAAAAGTTTTTTTCCCTCAAATGTTTTTCTACCCAATTAAAAAAATTGTGACACATATGTTTCATCACATCCTCAGGTTCCTAAGTATCATTCTTTTATTTCATATTCCCCCAGATAATTTTTAATAGGCGAGGATAATTTTTCTTTAGTAGATTATGTCTATTATCCATAATTTCTACTGGTTATTTATTATAGAAATTATCATTCCCAAATGGTGACAAAATTAATATCAGTACATGTGATGTAATCGACATATAACTGTTGGGAAAAAATCCATCAAGGTATCATTGAAGCATTTCTTAAGTGATTGTGTTTGTTGAAAAAGTGGACATCTGTGTTTTCATTGTTGAAAAATCAAACCATGAAATACATATATATTGACAAAGGGGATATCATGGTGTCATGTCAAGTTCAAGAGTTGTGGTCAACGATCAATGTTTTATTCAACAATGTCAACAAAGGAATGGATGATTTGGAGGTGGTACAAAAATATCAGATACAAGGTGGTGCTGTTTTCAAGTGTTTGCCAAATTCTTTGGCCTGGAAATTGGAAAATGGAGGGATGTGTTTTTGGAAAAGGTAGGTGCGCGCAAAATTGGAGTGGTGCGCGAAAAATTATGTGTGGCGCGAAAAATCAGTGGTATGCTCAAAATAATTGTGTTGTGGGCGAAATATGTGCGGGATGCATGTAATAGAGAAATTTAGCTTTTCACGCAAGAGGTGTTCCGATATTAGAAGATAAAAAATTTTCAAAGGCATGACGTGTGCAATATTTTGGAGCAGTGCGTGAAAAATAGTGTAGTGCGTTAGTTTTTTTTCACACTCAATGAGAATTATGCGCTCAAGGAAGGTTTTTTTGTGCAGGGTCGATTTTGCCTATAAATATGAAGTGACCCCCCACCATTCGGTGAAGCTCATGATATAGAGAGTATCCCAGCACTGGCACGCAAAATTGGACTGCACAAGATGGTTTCACGAAAACAACAAGTTTGCATGTAAAAGAGGTGTTGCGCAAAAATTTTATTTCACGCAAAGAAAGAAAATTATTTGAAAGGCAGTCTAGAGGCTCCACGTAAAATTTGGTGCTGGTACGTAAAATAGATGTTGTACAAAAATTAAATTTCGTGCAAAGCAAGGGAATTACGTTCAAGGTACGTATGGGCTGCGCATAAATATTGGGGTTTCCCAGTACATTCGGTGCAAAGGGATATTCAAATACGGGTGAAAGTTGAAAGTCATCAGAGCATCTATCAACATATAATGATGCACATTTCATTAGTGATAATGAAGTGGCCAACAAGTCTATAAACTGTGAGTGGATCCTCTACAGAGTAGTGAGAAAAGTAAGAGGAAGAAGGTGATCTTCTCCACTAGTAGTGATCCAAAGAGAGATAAACATAGAGTGACCCTTGGGAAATTAGTGAGATAACCCTAAACATTGTAAAGGCAGTGAGCCTGGGAATAGAAGTGATCTATCTCGAATCCTATAAATAACAATGTTCTTATTGTGGATTTGGTATATCGGCACACTGCCTGTGTATTCTCCTTGGATGTAGCCTTGTGAGGGTGAACCATGTAAAAAGTGGTGTGTCCTATGCATGCTTTACATTCTGTTTATATTGAGCAACAGGAAAGAGAGAGAAGATTGTTTTTCTTAACAGCGAAACAAGATCATAACGGGCTTTAATTTTAAATTAGTCATACCCTGAGTCACCCCCTATCACTGGGTATTCAGCTTTGTGGACCTAACAATTGGTATCATAGGGAATGGTTGATATTAGTTCCTCTCTCAATGGAGGTCACTAATCATAAAGGTATTCCAATATTCGATAGAAGTAACATTCTGATATGGAATAATCGAATGCAAGACTATTTCTGATCTTTGAGAATGGATATGTTTTCAGCAGCTATTCATGGTATCTCAGCTGACATCAACAATGAAGCATCATCAGAAGCTGAAATATGGGAGATAGATGCTGACTCAAAGTGTATTAATGCTTTTATGTGGATCCCATTAAAATGATATCTACATGAAGGCGATTTCATGAAAAACATCACATGCTATGTGGGAAAAGATTTTGAACATATATGAAGGGGGTACCGAAATCAGAGAGGTAAAATAGCATGTTATATGGAAAAAATATGAAAATATGAGAATGATCCAGAATGAATCTGTTGATGTATTTTTTGACAGTGTAAATGCTATTGTGGAAGACATGCAGGGTATTAGAGAGGTCATCGAAGATATAATGATTTTGAAGCGTATCGTGAGGAAATTTCCACCTTGGTTTAATCCAAAAGTCTCTGTTTTGGAATATAAAGACCCAAAAGAGCCGATGTTTGATAACCTCCATAGTAGCCTTGTTGAATATGAAATGAAGAATGATGACAATGATGCTATGGAAAGGGGGAAATCTAAGGAGGTGGTATTTAAAGCCCTGAAGAAACTCACCATTGAAGACTCTCAAGAAGAAGAAGAGACAGATGAGGTGATGACATTCATCTCCTCAAACATTCAAAGAGGAAAATGAATGTATAAAGGGAAGCTTCCACTTTCTTATTTTGGATGTAGAAGGTCTGGACATCTTGCGGAAAGGTTCCCCAAAAATTTTCAAGAAGAAAATGATGAAGATGAAGTTGAAATTACCAAGGAGATATCTTCAGCCTATGTGAAAGTCAAGAAGCAGTTCAAGAGAAATTTCATCAAGAAGTAAAATATTCGTTCACAAGAAATAGATAGATAAGATGAGCCTGAGGTTAAAGAGGTAGAGGAGATTAAAAATTTCAAATATTGTTGAAAAAATTATATGGTAGAAGTCGTCGGTAGTTCTTAAGATAAGAATGAAACCAAAGGTGATGATGACGAAGAATAAGTTGAGGGAAGAGTTGACATGCAAGATGTGTTAGAGGATTCTCTTGAAGAGATAGAAGTTTTGAGATCCAAAAGAAAGAAAGCTAACAAAGCTGTTCGTGATTCTAAACACTATATGCAGCAGATGGATGAAGATAAGTCTGAGTGTATGGAAGAAATTGAGAAACTCAAGTTATCAACACCAGAGAACTCAAAATCAGTTCATGATTATAAGCTCAAAATTAATGAAAAGAAAAGGGAGTTCGATGGATTGAAGAGAAAAGTGAAAGATCAAGTAAAGTGTAATGAAGAACCTAAAGAAGATGTTTACAGTATATGATTAAAAATGAAGGATCAAGAGAAAGTCTTTACCCTCAATGTGATATCCGAAAAGCAGGCCACTCAAAATGTAGAAAAAACGAAAGAGCAAGCTAGTAGTTTAGTAGGAATAAAGCAGCAATTGAAACTAGATGTCAAGTCCGAATTGGGGCTTGATCGAACACAAAAAGCTATAAATATGGATGTAAGACCCCAAGAATCCACTCCAATATAATAGGTTGATTTGGGAAGAAAACAGAATCATAATATTCAATTATCCCAAAGGAAAACTCATAATGCAGGAGTAACATGAAGGAATGCACCTTATATTAGGTGTTATTATTGTGGAAAGATGGGACATTCACAGTACGTGTGTTCTATATCCAAGAGAGATTGAATGTAACAGGAACAAATGTGGAATCCAAAGAGATAATGGTTTTATAGAACATATTTTGAAGGAAACTATTTTTGGTACGATGGATATTGGCACATGGCTAGGTACTGCCCTTCGACCATACAGAGAAATGTGCCAAAGTAGAATCAAAATTTTCACAAGTAGAAAACCAATAAACCAACAGGTGAGTTAAAAATGTAGAATAGATTTGTGGATTTGCGAGATAAATTCGGCCCATCATACTTTGAGAAAGAACAAAAGTATCAATTCATGCCATGTGTGAAGGTAAAAATATGGACCAAGAAAAAGAAGAATGAGAATGCTGTGGTGGCAGAAATTGCCCTTACGACATCATATCGCTGTGGTGTGTGGATCCTTAGTAGTAGTTGCACATCTCATATGACAGGAAATAAGGATATTGTTACATGCATAAAATATGAAAAAGAATGAGTCGTTAAATTTGGAAACGATGAAGGACTGAATATTGTTGGCTCTGGAAAGTCAAAGTTTGGTGGCAAAGAGATGATACGTGCTGATGTCTTGGTATTAGAGGGTCATATTCATAACTTTCTCAGTTTCAATCAACTATGTGACTCTAGGAAATCTATCTGATTTAACAAGAAGATGTGTCTTGCGAAATGAAAAGATAGACCAGTTTTTCTACAGGGAAAAAGGAAAAAGGGAAATCTTTACCTTGTAAGTGGGGAAAAAGATACGTGCCTTTTATCCAGAGAATAAGAAAACCAGTTGTGGAATAAGGGACTCGGTGATCTATGGAAACCATCAATATAAGATTTGGAAAAGTGTGATACTACTAGATACCTTCCCAAAATATCACATGATCGTACTCATACATGCGAAGCTTGCCAACAAGGGAAGATCATTAGAATGACGTACATGCCAAAGGAACAGAAATCAACCAGAGTGCTTGAATTGGTGCATGCTGATGTATATGGACCTATCTCACCATGAGATATAAATGGGAAAAGGTACTATGTCCTTTTCATTGATGATTATAGAAGAATGGCCACTGTATTTGTCCTTACCCATAAGACAGAGGTGTTCACTTGCTCAAATTAGTATTGAAGGGAATCATAAAAGATGCTTGGGAAGAAATTTTTGATGTTTCGTACAAATAAAGATACATAATTCAAAAACAGTATAGTTAAATGCTATCTCAAGAAACATAGGATAAGGCATCAAGTTTCATCAGTGAGAGCTCCCCGACATAATGGAGTGGTTAAAAGGAGAAATAGGATCATTAACAAAATGTACAGAATGATGCTTATCGAAAAAGACTTAGTAGGGAAATTTTGGAAGGAAGAAGTTTTCACATCGGTCTATATTTCAAACAGGTCTCTCATGTGCCCTAAAGAAGGAAATACTCTGTATGAAATTTGGTATGAAAAGAGGAAAATGATGAAATACTTTCGAATCATTGGAGGTAAGTGCTTCATTCTCTACAAAGAAAATAACTAGAAATTTGAGTCACGAGGAGATGAGGGGATATTCCTTGGCTACTCAAGGAAAGGAAAAGCATATAAATGATTCAACAAAAGGCTGGGAAATTTTTTTCAGAGCAATTATGTCACTATAATAGAAAATAAATAGAATACTCAACAACCGTGTGAACAGTTTTTGGATGAAAGTGATGAGGAGTTAAGCATCACAGGGGGAGTAGAAGTGGTCGAGGCTGACTCAGAAGAAGACACCGATAATGAGCAAGAGGAAACAAAATCTGAATATGCTATGCAACCAAAGATTCAAGCTTAAATTGATAGGCAAGATATCATTGGTGATCAGACAGCTCCAGTTCAGACTCCAAAAATGAAATCATCACATCAAAGATTGTTTTTATCATAGGTGGAGCTGAAATGTTTTTTCGACGCAGCTGATGATGAGTAATGCGTTCAGGCTATGAATGAATAATTAGACCAGATTGAGAAGAATCATATGTGGGAGATTGTTTCGAGGCCTGAAAATAAGAACATCATTGGGAATAAATGGGTATTTCACAAAAATATGAATGAAGATGGAACAGTGATTCGAAACAAAGAACAACTGGTGTGCAAAAGATACTCTCAAATAGATGGTATTAATGTTGATGAGACATTTGCATCAATTGCAAGGCTGGAGATAATCAGATTATTTTTAGCCATAGCAGTGCAATGAAAGTTCAAAGTGTTCCAGATGGACGTCTAATATGCATTTCTAAATTGGGGTCTGGAAGAATAGGTGTACATTGAGCAGCCAGATGGTTTTCTCATTCATGAGGATAATAACAAAGTGTGAAAGCTAAAGAAGGCGATGTATGGGACGAAATAAGAACCAGGAGCATTGTACTCAAGTCCTAATCAGTACTTGAAGAAGCTTGGTTTTCAGCCTGGGGGAGTTGATAAAAATCATTATTTCAGCAATGATAGTAATCGAAGGATGATGATGCTGGTTTATGTTGATGACATAATATTTGGCGGATCAGATGAAGCTTAGTGCAGACGATTTTCTGAATTCATGAAAAATGAGAGTGAAATGTCAATGATTAGAGAACTAACGTTTTTCCTTATTGTACAGGTGACACAGTGATGGAAAATAACATTCATTTCTAAATCCAAATATGCCAAGAAGTTTCTGAGAAGGTTTTGGAATGGATAATTCCAAATAAATGATGACTCTTGTTTCTACCTAGATGAAGCAATCAAAAAATGAAAATGGAAAGGCAGTTAATATCACAGATTTCATTAAAGTTATTGGATGTTTTTTGTATATGGCCACAACATGGCCGGATATTGTATTCGCCCCATGCCATGCCACGAGATATCAGAGTAATCCCAAGGAAATTCACAAGCTCTCAATGAAACGAATACTTCGGTATATCAAAGGCACCATGGATTTCGGTTTGATGTATAATGAAAATTCTCAATAAGTGTTTTTGGGTTACACAGATACATATTGGGCCGATTTAGAGGATGAGGGGAAATCATCATCGGGAGTTGAATTCTATCATGGTGGACTATTTATTGCTTGGTTAAGCAAGAAGTATGATTGTATTTCATTAAGCACTGTAGAAGGTGAGTATATTGCAGCCATTCAAGCTTGCACACAGTTATTATGGATGAAGCATCAACTTGAAGATATGGGAGTTGATGTGAAGTCTCCGATCAGAATACAGTGTGATAACTCAAGTGCTTTCAATCTTAATAAAAATCACATCCATCATTAAAGAAAAAAACATTGAGATAAAGTATCATTTTCTCATGGAGAAGGTTGATTAAGGAATAGTGAATTTGGAGTATATGCCTACAGAGCTACAGGTTGCCAACATTCTGAAAAAGGCATTACCCAAGGATTCTTTTTAGAGGCATCGACTGACTCTGGGAATTTAAATGACTCCCTGCACTTGAAAGAGTCTGGATGTGGAACCCTACCCCCTCTCCCCGAGGTATGATGCATTTTCCATAATGTATAGATATGTGTTCTCTACTCTGTTACAGACTGCAAAGAAGATATTGCTGGGTTCATTGACAAAGGGGAAGACAATATTGATTGTTCAATTGGGAGACAGTGTGTCAATTTCAAAAATCAAGAATGATATATGGAGAAGCGGACAGGTGGAGCAGCGGGATAGGGAGAGAGCAATTAGAAAAGGGGAGCATATTAAATCTGACGATGCTAGAAGTGATCGTACAAAGAATAGATATAATGACAGTCGAGGATCGTTAAAAAAGTCGAACAAAGGTGTTGGAATGCGGTAAGAATATTTCCAAAAATTGGTATCAGTTTTGTGTCAACAGGGGATGTTAGAGTTGAAGTTATTCATTGATGAACTTTTCATTTACTCTTCTTTCTCACACCGATCATTGCTCATGTGGGCTTAGAGTATTTGTTCAAAAAATCATTGATCACTATCGGAATCACAATAGGCGAATGGTGGCTGAAGAATTATCGATGTATCTTTTTATGGAAGAGTTGTCAATAAACCCAAATGTTGATATTGTTGGGAAAAAATCCCTCAAGGTGTCATTGAATCATTTTTGAGTTGATTGTCTCTTTTGACCAAGTGGACATCTGGGTTGTGATATTTGACAAAGCAAACCATGATATACAAATATGTTGACAATGTGGATTTCATGGTGGCATGTCTAGTTCAAGATCTATGGTTAATGATCAATGATTTATTCAAGAATGTCGACAAAGGAATAGATTATCTGGAGGTGGTGGAAAAATAGAAGATACAAGGTGGCACCATTTTCCAGTGTTTTCCAAATTTTTTGGCCTGAAAATTTTAAAATGTACATATGTGTTTTTGTAAACGGGAGGTGTGTGCAAAATTAGAGTGGTGCGCCAAAAATTTTGGGTGGTGTGAAAAATTAGCGAGATGCGTGAAATAATTTTATGGTGTGCAAAACATGAGCAGGATGCGCGTAATAGAGAGATGAATTTTTTCACACAAGAAGTGTTTCAAGATTATGAGATAAAAAATTTCCAAAGGCATGAGGTGCGTGATGTTTCTGAGTAGTGCACAAAAAATGGTGTAGCGCAACAGTTTTGTTTTTCGTGCTCAAAGATAATTACACGCTCAAGGATGATTTTTTTTCGCGAGGTCGACTTTTCCTATAAATATGAAGTGAACCCCTTAATTCAGTGAAGCTCAAGACATAGAGATTATCTGAGCTCTGGCACGATATATTGGAGTTTATAAGAGGGTTGCACGAAAACAACAAGTTTGCACATAAAATAGGTGTTGTGGAAAATTGTATTTCGCATAAAGAAAGAAAATTATGCGAACGATAGTGTAGAGGCTGCTTGTAAAATTTGGTGGTGGCACATAAAAGGTATGTTGCATGAAAATTGAATTTCGCACAAACCAAGGGAATACACGCAAGGTACCGTATGGGCTGTGCCTAATAATTGGGGTTTCCCGGTACATCCGGTGCAAAATAAGATTCATCTATAAGTGAAAGTTGAACGTCAACAAATATTCTACCAATAGTTAAAGATGATGATTTCCTTAGTGATTAAAAATAGACCAATAGGTCCATAAACTGTGAGTGGATCCGTTCCAGAGCAGTGAGAAAAGGAAGAGGAAGTAGGTGATCCTCTCCACCAACAGTGAGCTAGAGAGAGAGAAAATGGGAGTGAGCCTTGGGAAAGAAGTGGGCTAACCCTAATCGTTGTAAAGTCAGTGATCCTGGGAATATAAGTGATCTATCCCAAACCATGTAAACAGTAGTGTGATTATTGTGGATTTGGTACATCGACACATTGCGGGTGTATGCTCCTTGGATGTAGCCCAATGAAAGTGAACCCAGTAAAAATTATTATGTCTTGTGCATGATTTACTTTCTATCTATATTGATCAATGAGAATGAGAGAGAAAAGTGTTTTTATTAACAGAGAAACAAGTTCATAGCGGGATTTAATTTTAAATTAGTCATACCCTGATTCACCCCCTCCCCTCTCAGGGTATTCACCATTGTGGACCTAACAATTGGTATCAGAGGGAATGTATGAAATTAGTTATTCTCTCAATGGAGATCACTAATCATAAATGGATTTGGATTTTTGACAGAAGTAATTTTCAGGTATGGAAGAATCAAATGCAAAACTATTTATGATCTTTGGGAATTGATGTGTTTTCAGAAGCTATGCATGGTATCTCAGCTGACATCAACATTGAAGCATTATCAGAAGCTGAAAGAAGGGAGCTAGATGCTGACGCAATGGGTATTAATTCTTTAGGTGGAGCCCTTTCAAATTCAATCTACATGAAGGTGATGTCCTAAAAATCATAACATGCTATGTGGGAAATGCTTTTGAACATATATAAAAGGCATACAAAAGTCAGAGAGGAAAAACTGCACGTTCTGTGGAACAAATATGAAGATCTCAGAAGGAGCCTGAATGAATCTGTTGATGAATTTTTCGACAGAGTAAATGTTTTTGTTGTAGACATGCGGGGTCTTTGAGAAGTCATCAATGATATAAATATTGTGAAGCATATCTTGAGGAAACATCCACCTCAGTTTAATCTGAAATTCTCAGTTTTGGAAGATAAATACCCAAAAGAGTTGACATTGGATAACCCTAATAGTACCCTTGTTTCATATGAAATGAGGAATGATGATAATGATGCTACACAAAAGGGGAAATCTAAGGAGGTGGAATTTAAGTCCATGAAGAAGCTCACCATTGAAGACTCTCCGGAAGAAGAAGAGACAAATGAGGTGATTTCATTCCTCCCCTCAAACCATTAAATAGGAAAAGGAATGTTTAAAATGAAGATTCCACTTTCTTGTTTTCTTTGTGGAATGTTTGGACATCTTGCGGAAAGGTTCCCCAAAAATTATCAAGAATAAAATGATTAAGATGAAGTTGAAATTCCCAAGGAGAGATCATTAGCCTATGTGAAAGGGAAGAAGCAGTTCAAGTGAAATTTTTTCAATAAGAATAATCTTTTTTCACAAGAAATAGATAGTTCAGATGAGTATGCGGTTGAAGTGGTAGAGGAGACTAGAAACTGAAAAGATCATGATGAAAATGTTATGGTGTCCGTCCTCAGTAGTTCTAAAGATAAGAACGAAACTGAAGGTGATGAAGAAGAAGAAGAAGTTGAGGTAAGAGTTGACAAGCATACTGAGAGAGAGGCTACTTTTGAAGATATTGATGTTTGGAGATCCAAAACAATGAAATCTAAAAAAGTTGTTCATGATTCCAAACTCTATATACAATAGAAGGAAGAAGAGAAATTTGATTTGACTAAAGAAATTGAGAAACTCAAGTTATCAACACCAGAGAACTTCGAATCAGTTCGTGAGTATATGTTTAAAATAGAAGAATAGAAAAGGGAGGTCAATGGATTGAATAGAAAAGTGAAAGATCAAGTCATGTGTATCACTGAACATGAAGATGAAGTGGTCAGTCTGTGACGAAAAAGGAAGGATCAAGAAAAACTCTTGACCCCCAATGTGATATCTGAAAAACAGGCCACTTAGAAGTTATAAAAAATGAAAAAGGAGGCTAGTATTTCAGCAGGAATAAAGCAGCAATTGAGCCTAGATGCCACGATCTAATTGGGGCTTACATGAAAACAAAATGTTGTGAATATGGATATTAGACCGCAATCATCCAATCTGAGATAGAAGGTTGATTTGGGAAAAAAACAAAATCATAATATTCGAAGATCCCCAAGGGAAACTCATAGTGAAGAAGTAACACGATGGAATGCACCTTATATTAGGTGTTATTTTTGTGGAAATATGAGACATTCACATTATGTGTGTTCCATAGCTAATAGATATTGAAGGGAACAAGAACAGTGGTGGCAGACAAACAGAGAATGGTTTTTCAGAACATATTTCAAATGACATTGTTTTTGGTGCGGAGTATTTGGGCACATGGCTAGGTACTGCACTTCGACCACATAGAGAAATGTGTCAAAGCATAATTAGAACGTTTGCAAGCAGCAGACCAAGAAACCAAGAGGTGAGTTAAAAATAAAGAATTGATTTGCGGCATTGCATGGTAAATCTATTCTATCATAATCTGAGAAAGAACAGAAGTCTCAATTAATGCCAAGTGTGAAGGCAAAAATATAGACCAAGAAGAAGAAGATTGAGAAGGCCATGGAGGCAAAAATTTCCCTTAAGGAATCATATTTCTCTGGTTTGTGGATCCTTCATAGTGGTTTCACATCTCATATGGAAGACAATAAGGATCTTGATACATGTATAAAATATGGTAAAGAAGGACTTTTAAAATTTGTAAACGATGAAGGCATGAATATTGTTGGCTCAGGAAAGGCCATGTTTGGGGGTAAAGAGATGAGACGTGCTGATGTCTTGGTAGTATAGGGTCTTACTCATAACATGCTCAGTGTCAGTCAACTATGTGACTCTGGGCACTCAATCTGATTTACCCGGAATATGTGTTTTCTGAAAGAAACGATAGAGCAGTTGTTTTACAAAAAAAAGGACAAAGGGAAATCTTTACCTTATAAGTGTGGAAGAAGTTACGTGCCTTTTATCCAGAGAAGAAGAAAACCAGATGTGGCATAAGGGACTTGGACATCTATACCAACCATCCATGGAAGATCTAGTAAAGTGTGATGCTGATAGAAACATTCACAAACTATCATGTGATCGTACTCATATATGCGATACATGCCAATAAGGGAAAATAATTAGAAAGACATACATTCCAAAGGAATATAAATCAACCTGAGTGCTCGAATTGGTTCATGCTGATGTATGTGGACCTATCTCACCATGAGCTATATAAGGGAAAAGGTACAATGTAATTTTCAAAGATTATTATAGTAGAATAGCCTGGGTATTTGTCATTACCCATAAGAAAGAGGTGTTTAGTTGCATAAGGCAATATAGAAGGGAATTAGAAAGGATGCATGGTCTGAAAATTCATAAGTTTCGTACTGATAATGGTACATAATTCACAAATAGTCACGTTGAATACAATTTCAAGAGACATGGGATAAGGCATCAAGTTTCATCAGCGAGAACTCCCAAATAGAATGGAGTGGTTGAAAGGAGAAATTGGACCATCAACAACATGGCCATAATGATGCTTATTGAAAAATGACCTACCAGAGAAATTTTGGAAGGAAGAAGTTTTGACATCAGTTTATATTTCAAACAGGTATCTGTTGTGTCCAAAGTAAGGAAATAATCTGTATGAAATGTGGTACGTAAAGAAGACAACGTTGAAATACTTTTGAATCTTTGGAAGTAAGTGCTTAATTCTCAACAATGAAAATCACAGGAAATTTGAATCAAAAGGAGATAAGAAGATATTCCATGGCTTCTCAGGGAAAAGAAAAGCATATAAATGATTAAAAAAGGTTGGGAAAATTGTTGAGAGAATTGATGTCACTATAATTGAATATGAATAGAATACTCAATGACCCAGTGAAGAGTTTCTGGATGAAAGCGATGAGGAGTTAAGAAACACAGGGGGAGTAGAAGTTGCCGAGGATGACTCAGAATATGATACTAATAATGACCAAGAGGAAACAAAATCTTAATATGCTAAGAAGCCAATGATTCGAGCTGAAATTGATTGGAAAAATATCAGTGGTGATCAGATAGCTCTAGTTCAGACTCAAAAAATGAAATCATCACAAAAAACATTTTTTAATCTCAGGTGGAGCCGCAATGTTTTTTCAATGCAGTTGAAGATTAGTACTGGGTTCAGGCTATTAATGAAGAATGAAACCATATTGAGATGAAGAATACATGTGAGTTTCTTTCAAGGCCTGCAAATAAAAACTTCATCGGGACTAAATGGGTCTTTCGCAACAAGATGAATGAAGATGGCATAATGATTCAAAACAAATCACGACTGGTGTGAAAAGGAAACTCCCAAAACGAG
Source organism: Viscum album (assembly GCA_963277665.1). NCBI lineage: Eukaryota > Viridiplantae > Streptophyta > Magnoliopsida > Santalales > Viscaceae > Viscum > Viscum album. Next base: position 1,891,206,585 of record OY728152.1, read on the forward strand.
GGTATTCATGTTGATAAGATATTTAAACCATTTTCAGGGCTGGAAACAATCAGATTATTTTTACCCATAGTAGTGAAAATAATGATAAAAGTGTTCTAATGGATGTCAAATATGCATTTCATAATGGGGTTCTGGAAGAAGAGGAGTACATTGAGCAGCCATATGGTTTTCTCATTCATGAGGATGATAACAAAGTGTGTAGGCTAATGAAGAAGTTTTATGGGCTGAAACAAGCACCATGAGCATGGTACTCAAGGTTTGATCAATACTTCAAGAATCACAGTTTCTAGCGTGGGGGAGTAGATTACAATCTTTATTTCAGAAACGATAGAAACCGAAGGATGATGGTGCTGGTTTATGTTGGCGACATAATATTTGGCAGATCTGATGAAGCTCAGTGAAGACGATTTTCCAAATTCATTAAAAATGAGTTTGAAATGTCAATGATTGGAGATCTAATGTTTTTTCTTGGTCTACTAGTGACACAAGGAAGGAATGGAACATTCATTTCTCAATCCAAATATTCCCATGAGGTTCTGAGAAGGTTTGGAATGGAAAATTCCAAGGAAATGATGACTCTGGTTGCTACCCAGATGAAGCTATCAAAAAATGAGAATGTCAAGGCATTTAATATCACAGAATACAAGAAAATTATTAGATGTCTGTTGTACTTAACAGCAACAAGGCCTGATATTGTTTTGTCCCCATTCCAAGCCACGAGATATCAGAGTAATCCCAAGGAAGGCCACATGCTTGCAATGAAAAGAATACTTCGGTATATCAAAGGCACCATGGATTTAGGTCTGATAAATAATGAAAAATCTCAATAAGTGTTATTGGGTTACACAGATGCAGATTGGGCCAGTTTAGTGGATGACAAGAAATCAATATCTAGAGGTTCATTCTATCTTGGTGGAATATTTATTGCATGGTTAAGCAAGAAGCAGGATTGAATTTCATTATGCACCACAGATGCTGTGTATATTTCAGTCACTCAAGATTGCACACAATTATTATGGATGAAGAAACAGCTTGATGATATGGGAGTTGAAGTGAAGTCTCCGATCAGAATCCAGTGAAATAACTCAATTGCTATAATTGTTAGAAAAAATCTTGTCCATCATTAAAGAACAAATAACATTGAGAAAATGTATCAGATTATCAAGGAGACGGCTGAGAAAGGAATCGTAATGTTGGAGTATGTGCCTACAGAGCTACAAGTTGCAGGCATTATGACAAAGGCCTTACCCAAAGTATCTTCTGAGAGGCATCGACTGACTCTGGGAGTTTAGTCGACTCCCCGTACTTGAAAGAGTGTGGATGTGGAACCCCACCCCGTCTCCCCAAGGTATGATGTGTACTTACCTAATGTAATGATATGTGTTCTCTACTCTGTTAGAGACTGCAAAAGAGAGACCTTTGGGTTCATTAAAAAAGGGGAGAAAATACAGATTTTCATGTGGGAGACAGTGTGGAAATTTGAAAAATCATGAATGATACGGGGAGAAGCTGACAGGTGGAGCAGCGAGATAGGGGGAGAGCAATGAGAAAGGGGGAGATTATTAAATTTGATGATGCTAGAAGTGATCGATCAAATAATAGATATCACGACAACTAAGGATCGTGATAAAAGAAGAACAGAAGTGTTGGAATGCGGTAAGAATATTTCCAAAAATTAGTATCAGTTTGGTGTCAATAGTGGATTTCAGAGTTGAAGTGATTCACTGATGAACATTTCATTTACTCTTGTTTCTCATGTAAGGCATTTCTCATGTGGGTTAGAGTACGTGTTTAGTAAATCCTTGATCACTATGAGAATTCCAATAGACGAATGGTGGCTGAAAAATTTACGATGTATCTTTTTATGGAATAGTTTTCAACAAACCCAAAAATGATGATTGTTGGGAAAAAATCCCTCAATGTATCATTGAAGCATTTTTTAGGGGATTGTGTTTGTTGAAAAAGTAGACATCTGTGTTGTGATTGATAACAAAGAAAACCATGACATACAAATATGTTGAAATAGGGGACTTCATGGTGGAATGTTGAGTTCAAGATCTATGGTTAATGATAAATGTTTGATTCAAGAATGTTGACAAAGGAATGGATGATCTGGAGGCGGTACAAAAATAGCAGATACATGGTGGCACCATTTTCTAGTGTTTACCATATTTTTGGGACTGAAAATCATAAAATGGAGAGATGTGTTATTGGAAAATGGAGGTGTGTGGAAAATTGTTGTGGTGCACGAAAAATTATATGTGGTGCAAAAAACAGCGGGATGCATGAAATAATTACATGGTTCATGAAATATGTGTAGAATTCACGTAATAGAGAGATGCTTTTTTTTCACACAAGAGGTGTTTCGAGATTAGAAGATAAAAAATTGCCAAATGCATGAGTTGCGTGATGTTTTGGAGCAGTGCACAAAAAATGGTGTAGCGTGGACGTTTTGTTTTCTGCGCTCAAAGAGAATTACCCGCTCAAGGAAGGTTTTTTTGTGCAGGGTCTATTTTTCCTATAAATATGTAGTGAACCCCCTCAATTTGGATAATCTCAAGACATAGAGAGCTTATGAGCTCTGGTGTGAAAAATTGGAGTGCACAAGGGGGTTGCACGAAACAACATGTTTGCGCGTAAAAGAGGTGTTGCAGAAAATTGTATTTCACCAAAAGCAAGAAAATTACGCGCAAGATAGTGTAGAGGCTGTGTGTAAAATTTTTTGGCGGCGCGTAAAAGGGATTTTGTGCGAAAATTGAATTTCACGCAAAGAAAGGGAATTATGAACACGTTATCATAAGGGTTGCGCATAAAAATTGGGGTTTCTTGGTACATTCGGGGAAAAGTGAGATTCCTTTACAGGTAAAAGTTGAATGTCAACAGAGCGTCTATCAACGGTTAATGATGCAGATTTCATTAGTGATAATGAAGAGAGTAACCGGTCAATAAATTGTGAGTGTATGATTTCCAGAACAGTGAGAAAAGGATGAGGAAGAACGTGATCCTCTCCACAGACAGTGAGGAGGTAGAGTGAAATAGGGAGTGAACCTTGGGAAAGCAGTGAGCTAACCCTAAACTTTGTAAAGGTAGTGATCCTTACAATAGAAGTGATTTATCTCGAACCCTTTAAATAGAAGTGTGATTATAGTGGATTTGGTTCATCAGCACATTACTGGTTTATGCTCCTTGGACAAAGCCTAGTGAGGGTGAACCAAGTAAAATTTATTGTGTCATGTGCATGCTTACTATCTGTTTATATTGAGCAATGGAAAAGGGAGATAAGATTGTTTTTCTTAACAGCGAAACAATCTCATAACTGGCTTTATATTTAAATTAGTTATACCCTAATTCACCCCCCCAGGGTATTCAGCCTTGTGGACCTAACAATTAGTCCCCATATGAGAAACATAGAACACATTGTTAATATAATAGAGGATTAATGGAAACTCATCGAGAAAAGTTGTTGTCCATAACTGATAAATAATATAAAAGAATCCAATATACCTATATCTTATATTCCTATTATTTTCAAATCTAATATCCTTTTTTTCCTTGGAACAATTCACTAGAATACCTCCTTATGTATTTGGAATTCATTATTTCATTTTTGATTCCTGAGAAAAAATTATCATATATGAGATGTTTTAACATAGTACTAAATAGATCAAACCTTCTCTAGAATTTACTATGCTAACCCAAGTCTCAATAACATTACTTCACCAACATTATCCAAAATTATATTGAAATTCTACTCTTCATTAATTTGTGGGTTTCATAAATATTCATGTGAATGATCGATTGAAAGATGATATTGTATGAAAATGAAACTAGGGGAAGGTATTGATTAGAATTACATTTGAAATACATAGAACAAGATCATAGAATATCCCCAATTGTTTTAATGCAACTATGAGACTAGAAATCTATCTTTTCATAAGAACTAATAATGATACCCCGCTCTGGATCTAAATTTTTTTGAATACTCTTCCAAATCATTCGAGGTAGGAATTAGATCATAACGAGTTAAAATAAAATGTGGTACTCCATTCAAGGTATGACATAGATGATTTTGATGTTTTCACATTCAACTAATGTCATGGGTAATGCTTATAATATCCCCTTAGACATATGTATCTTAGAATTTACATAATATCATAACATGAACTGAGATAGATACACTACATTTTCTATATTCATGTTTCCAACCATAAATACTCAAGGAAATATAATTATATCTATGTACATCATCGATGAATAGGGAATAACGAAATATTAGAATCATACAATAACTCCTTCAAATATGATACGGATGGATACATGAACGGTTCATAAACCTTAACATTACATCACAATCAAGGTTGATGTAAGGAATATTTTTCACCTCCTTTCAATACTCTACATTTTTTATGCCTATTTAATTATCACATGGACAGATAGTTGGACCCTCATTTTAAAAATATATGATTCCTCAACATCCGTCAAAATTTCCAAATCCATTCTTTATTTAATATTGAAATATTAGAAATTTATTGATCCCCATATTAGAAAATATACCATGTTCTTTTCCACTTATATAATTTTCCGCTTTCATTTGGTGGTAAGTTATTGGTAAGTTAAAAAATTAAATTAACTCCTATAAAAATTTTTAATGATCCAATAATTATAATTCTTATTTATTTATATTATAAAATTATCCCATATTAAACAAAATAATGTGTCCGGTAATTTTTTCACAAGAACAATAATTTTTATGTTGTATAAGATATCACCTTATCATTATGAATGAAAAATAATATTGGTCCCCTCATGGGATAATCACAAATTGTTAATACCCATTCTATATTATAGAATATTGTAAGCATTATGGATCTAACTAAACTTCTGATTTGTTCCCTAAAATTTTAATCACATTTAACTTTTCAAAAGAAACATTAAAACCGTTAAATTAAACATATTTAGTGGATTATATAACTATGATAAATTCTACATAAAGTGTTGATCATGTCTATCCTACCCAATGAAACTATAGATGTTGGCTAAAATGGTTCTTATGGGCCAATGTAAAATTACTAACTATTTTAATGAACCAATGATATAATCTCATTAGAGATTATATGATAAAAATGGATGATTTTGTTTCAAAAATTAAAAATTAAAACAATTATTTACAACCATTCATTCTTTAAGGTCTTCAATACAATCCTCATGTGATTTTTTTTTGAATTTATAATAATATTGTCTATACATACTTCAAAAAATTGATCAATGTACTCTATAAAACACTATTTTTTATATACATGGATATAGAGGGTTAAATATTAAAACTATATGTAATTTTTATAAATTTATAGTTTCTATACATTGACGAGAAGGATGAATTGGTGAAGTTTCCACTTTTCACCATCAATGATTAATCTTTTACAAATATTGAGCTTATCAATATTTTCTAGAAAAAACATCAATACATGGATCATGATACATATTCGATATTTGGATCTTTCTTAGATCAAGATAATCAATGTTTAATCTCACTGATCAATCAATATCTTTAATAAAATGAAAGGATTCACCCCACGGTGATGTGCATAGATGAATGAATCATTTATCGATATAATACTCTAAATGATTCATTAACTGATGGAACTCAATTGGGTATATTCTATATAAATTAACTAAAGTAGGTGTAGTAGAAAGTATGAGATGTTTTGAAAAATAAACATCATGATTCATAAGATTAATAGGATTATATTCCAGAAAAACATTAAACAATTTCTATATAATATCAAAATCATTTATGTTGGGTTATTCAGGATCCATATGAGATGAAAAGCTACATTTAATTGGAATCAAGACCACTAAAAAAGATGTAATTTACATTACCGCTTCATTTTTATTTTTCCAATGATAGAAGTTTATTAATTTGTTCTAAATATTAACAAGGAAATCTAATCAATGTAAATTGATAGTTAATTAATATAATGATATCATATCCTACCCAAAATAAAATAAAATTCAACTATAGTGACAATTACAAGATTTTAAATAAGTAAATTCCCATAAAATATATTTAGATAAGAATCATAGACTTATGATTTCCTCATCATACCAATAGATTCTTCCACTAAAAAATTAAACATATAATTTTTTTTAAATTTTTATGCCCTTATAATATTCTTCAAATATAAAAGTGTGTTTCAATCCATATTCAAATATTAAATTATAAATAATTGCATATATGGTATTATTACATTTCACCACCAAATTATTTTTCCCCAAATCAGTAATAGTGATTGTATGATATTTCTCTTTACCTCTAGGATTATGAGGTTATTAACATAGATCATTATAATTAAATTTTTAGATTTGATTAGTGGATAACATAATGCCCATAACCATTGATTTTTAGGCACTCAGGTGTGGGTTGTTCATTTTATATACCTTTTTCTACAAAATTATCTAACTTATTCTTCCTATTAAATCAATATTTTTTTACTTGATGACCTTCATTTCCAAAAATCAAACATTTACCAATACCTTTAAGCCAATTTTATCCATATTTCAATCAACCAATCATCCATAAAGACACTATTAATCTACATATTTCTATGTTTTTTATTATTAAAGACTCATTAATCACTATATTGATATTATTATTTTAATCATGTGATGAAAAGGTAATTACCATATCAATTTCTACCCTGATAACTAATAGAATGATTTAATAATATTAATAGATGCCAATTTTGGAAAATTCTCTTATGAGACATGGTTTTAAGACACAAAGGAATTGATTGATTATGTATTCTATTTGGATGATAATATGAGAAATATACATTATATTTCTTTAAAAAATTTGACTCATGGTTAAGAATAGGTTCATCATACTTCTTCTTTATCATAAGGAATACAATCTCCATTTTCTGCTGAAATTATTTTAATGTACTTCTTGAAAAATTAGCTCTTAAACTCATCCTACACCATGAAGTAAATATATTAATGTTTTATCATGTTCATGATATGTATAAGGCCCCAGCCATAAACATTACTTAAACTTGAGTTTTTTCAAGAATACATGTTGAGGATCATTTCAGGTTTAGAGTTTTAGAGAATTAGATCATAAATCATGCATTACATTCCACATTTAAACAAAGTGGTTACATAAAAGATAGTACTCTAGTTTTCCATCAATGGAAACATATTTAAAATAAAACATGGATTGTTTATTGACACTTCCTTGACACTATCATCACATCATTTACCATTCCCTTGACCTGTGAAAAACATTTCAAAAACTAGGGATGAGCATAAAAAACTCAGTAAGGGATATAAAATAACGAAATGAAAACATTAGTCCCTGTATGAAATCATAGTTTACTAATAAAACATAATCATTTTAACATACCTCGTTAAATCATGAATAAATCATAGAAATCATAATACATAATGGTAACTTAAGGCATTCATAACATTCTTACGTAGAGAGTAACCATCATTGTTACGTTTGGAATACCCATCACAGTATATTCTCAAAATCTCTTCGGAGAAACCTTAACGTTTATCCCCTTCACATTTCCCAATTAATTTGAGAGCTGTATTAGGCTCACTCGCCCTTAGTTTATCACGAAACCACCCATCTTCATAACAATTCCCAAGAAGAATAACATAATCGTATCACATAAATCATGCATAAAGGAAACATAACATTTCCACATTTCAATCACAAGATATCAATACAAAACATTGATATAATAAAAACATTATGAAAAACATTTTCAAAACCAAAATACAAGAAAACTAAAACATGGTATTTATTTTTCAATTGAAAATAATTTTTGGTTTCTAGAGGAATCCGAAACTCAAATAATGTTCATGGCGGCGGAGAAGTCGTTGTCACCGCATACGTACGACAAAAAAACATTCTTTCTGTTGTTTAGTAAAATGATTCGTATAAAAAAGATTCCTTTTGAATAGACATAAAATTAAAAGGGTTTTATACACATTATAAAATAATGTTGTGTATAAAACAAAATATTCCTCAATGAAAGGAGATTGAGATGATGTCCCATAACTTGGGTCCGACATGACTCGATCGTTCTTTCACCTCCTTTAAATCGGGTAACTCCTCTTGGATTGTACTAAAAGAGTTTCTTGAAGAGATTTCTACCCATGTTAAGGCTTCTAGGATGAAGATAGGGATGTGGATAGATAAAATGGACAGATCTTGGATGAGCCAATGGCTTGAGAGGTGTGGGTGTGGAGGTAGAGGTGGGGGCCTTTTATAAGATGGAGGAGGGGCACACTTAGAAAGTCAAGAAATGATACATTATCTTAAAATGAGTTTAGGATTTAAAAAGTCCCAAATTGATATATTTCTAGGATAAGGTGATAAGGGTTAGAAATATAGTCATCCAATATGTTTTTGACAAGTGTATGTGTTATATTTTAAATTATCTTTTTATTTTATTTAAATCGTTCATTAATGAGATAATCACTGCATAATCATGGTGTCATATATAAATTAATTTATATAATGTCTAAAAATTTTAAAACAAATAATATGATGTATGAAATATTTTTCGATTTCTTATGAATATTTGTAGTCTAAGATATAATTTACACAGACAAAACTATTATTTTTTACTCGGGTGATACATTCTTTAGTGGTATTCTCCTTTCTTAAAAAATAAAATGATAAAGTGTCACATTCACCAAAAAGTGATTCCATGGGGTCCCTATGTTTGGAAAAAGGCATACCTTGGTCGGCCATGACACAACCAGTAGCATTACGACACATTTTGGGTCCATTTGTTATTATTATGATATTATTTTATTATCCTTAACTACCCGATTACTAATTAATGAAGATAATTAATGATAATTACCGTCATTACTATTAATAATGTCCAAAAACAAAATATTATAAATTAAATAATTTGGACCTTATGATTTCAAATATGGAATCCATTTTACCAAATTACAAACATAGAAATTTCAATAATTAATTTAAAAATAATTTCTGTTTTCAAAAGAAATAACAGGTTTTTTTGAAACAATATCTATTAAAAGTTTGGCCCTTTTTTTATGACAAATTTCAAAGTGAAATTAATTATAATGAACAACATTGGATTAAATGGTAAAAATATATTCTAATTACACTTTTATACCAATTAAAAAAATAATCTAACCATATAATTAAATTATATGAAAAAGCAGTTTTGATGTAAAACCCAGTATCTTTCACTATTCATTAAAAAATGAACATTGTCAGAAAAATACCAAAAAGCTATCCAAAGTAAATTTCAATGTCCCAATCATAAAGAATATGTTTATTTTGTCAAATAGAGCTAATAAAATAGTTAAAAGTTTTATTTAAAAATGGTTTTCCATCGAAAGGTAGTAAAATAATCTTTTAAATATATTAGTGTATTCCATGCTTAAGATTGGATTTATTTTCATTTTAAGCCTCTAAAACACTATCTAATTATTAACTAGAAATATATAAGAATATCAATTATTCATTACTTACTTGGGATGTTACATCCTTTCTCACTTTAGAAAATTGCATCCCCGCAATTTATTTACTTATCGAATAAGTGGGGGTATTTATCCCTCATTGCATTTTTAGATTCCCATGTTGCCTCTTCACTCATGTGGTTTTCCAAAAACCCATTACTTGATGAATCACCTTATTCCACAACACTAGCTCCATATGGTAAAGAATATGTACTAGTTGTTCCCCAAAAGATAGATTCTCTTCCAGCTGAACTACCTCTGGACTCAATACATGAGATGGATCTGGCATGTACTTCCTTAACATTGAAACATGAAAAACATTGTGTACTTGAGATAAACGCAGAGGAAAAGACACTCGGTATGAAACTGATCCAACTCTGTCCTAAATTTCGTATGGTCCAATGAACCTTGGAATCAGCTTTCCTTTCTTACCAAATCGCATCTTACTTTTCCATGGTGACACTTTGAGAAAAACATGTTCGCCTACCTAAAAAGAGAGAAACTTCCTCATGTTGTCTGCATAACATTTCTTCCTGCTCTGAGATGTTCTCTTGTGTCTCCATATCAGCTGAACTTTTTTTTCCAACTCTACTACCAATTCGGGTCCCATCAACTTCCTTTCACCTACTTCATCCCAAAAAGTTGGAGTTCGACACCGATTCCCATATAATGCCTCAAATGGTTCCATCTGTATACTAGAATGAAAACTGTTATAATAAGAAAACACAACAAAAGAAAGATGTTGGTCCCAACATACCTGATAGTCCATCAAAGAAGCACGTAGCATATCCTCTAAATTATTAATTGTTCGTTCTGACTGCCCATCTGATTAAGGATGAAAATCTATACTAAAATTTAATTCAGTACCCAATGAATTATGAAAGACTTTCCAAAATTTAGAAGTAAACCTGGGATCATGATCATATACAATGGAGAGGGGAACTCCATGTAACCTGACTATCTCTTTAAGATACAAATGAGAATGTTGATATAAGGAAAAAGTATCTCGTATAGCACGTAAATGAGCAGATTTAGTCAAGTGATCAATAATAACCCAGATTGGATTATTACATCGAGGTGTCTTTGGAAATCTAACAAAAAAGTCCATTGATATATTCTCCCATTTCCACTCTGGCATTATTAAATTCTGAAGCATCCCATTCGCTAATTGTCGCTCTACTTTAACCAATTGAATAGTAAAACACATCAGAGTAAAATTTGAAATATCTATTTTCATTCTGTCCCACTAGTATTACTCTCGAAGATCTCTATACATCTTAATACTACCTGGATGAACTGAAAATGGAGAATTATAACCTTCATATAACAACTCTTTCTTCAACTGTGAATCACAAGGAAAACACAATCTCTTCCCAAATCTCAAAACACAATCATTATCATTGTCAAATTCAGGAAACTTGCCATTCTAAACCAGCTCTACCTTTTTCTGCAACTCACTATCTTGCATTTGTGCTTGCTTAATTCTGTCTGATAGTGAAGATTTCACTGATACATGAAACAAAACAGAAGGACATCCTTCACAAACAACTTTTATGCCAAAGTTCATCAAATCCTTAACCAAAGTTTCATGTTCCAAATGCAACATTGGCAATGAAGAATTACATTTTCCACTCAAAGCATCAGCCACATTATTTACTTTTCTCGGAAGGTAACGAATTGTACAATCATAACGCTTGATTAATTCTATCCATCTCATCTGTCTCATGTTCAATTCTTTCTAAGTGAATATATACTTTAAACTTTTGTGATCGGTATATATTTCACACTTTACTCCATACAAATGATGCCTCCAAATTTTTAACTCCAAAATAACAGCAGCTAATTCCAAATCATGTGTAGGGTAATTTACCTCATTATTTTTCAACTGACGTGAAGCATAAGAAGTTAACAGATCATTCTGTTTTAGGACGCAACCAAGTCCTTTCAATGAAGAATCACTGTAGATAACAAACTCCCAATTCCTTGAAGGTTGTGCCAAAACTGGAGAATTCACCAATCTTATTTCCAGTTCCTAAAAACAAACATCACATTCTTTTGTCCAGATAAACTTAACACCCTTTCGAGTTAGCTTAGTCATTGGACTAGATAACCGTGAAAATTTTTTAACAAGCCTTCGGTAATAGCCGGTTAACCCAAGAAAACTACGAATCTCGGTTACATTTGTGGGTCTTGTCCATTCTTATACAAACTTTGTTTTTGCAAGATCAAAAGTTATCCCTTCTTTATAAACAATGTGACCAAGGAAAGAAATTTGTTGCAACCAAAACTCATATTTTCTGAATTTCCCATACAATTTATTTTCTTATAAGGTTTGCAAAATAACCCCTAAATTTCGTTCATGCTCCTCTTTACTTTTAGAAAACACCAAAATATCATCAATGAAAACAACCATAAACTTATACAAGAACTCATGGAAAATTATATTCATAAGGTCCAAGAATATAGAAGGTTCATTGGTCAGCCCAAAAGGTATAACTACAAATTCCTAATAGAAATATCTTGTGCGAAACGCGGTCTTCGAAATATCTGCTTCCTTTACCTTCAACTGAGTGTACCCCGATCATAGTAAAATCTTTGAAAAATACTGGGCTCCCTGGAGCTGATCAAACAAATCATTGATATGAGGAAAAGGATACTTGTTCTTATCATTGATGTTATTCAAGGCTCTATATTCAATGCAATGTCTTATTGAACCATTTTTATTTTTAACAAATAAAATAGGAGCACCCCATGGTGATGTGCTAGGTCGAATGAAACCTTTCTCTAATAAATCATTCAATTTCTCCTTCAACTGTAAATGTTCAATTTGAGCCATTCGATAAGTGGGTATTGAAATTGCCTTTGCATCAGGAACTAAGTCAACAATAAATTCAACTTCCCGATCTAGTATTATTCTAGGAAATTCATCAAGAAAAACATCAGGATACTCATTTACCACTGGCACATCATTAATCTGAACAGTTCCTTTGTTTTCAAGAACTTTTGCAAGGTAAAATTCATTTCCATCTCTTATAAGTTTCTCAGCCTCTTTATATTTTATCAATAGTAAGGGTTCATTCTTGTGCACAAACTGAAAGCCTTTCTGGAAAAAACCTTCTTTATCTATACAGTCAATCATAGCATGGTATATAGAGAGCCAATACATACCCAGGATAACATCAATCTCTACTAGAGGTAAAACAATAAGGATCGGATGTAAGTTTTTTCCACGGATAAGGATAGGTAGATTCTTATAAATTATTTTTTCCTAAGAATTTCTCCCATGTGTTTTTACCACAAGTTCAGGAGTCATTTAATTAGATGTTATTCCCATTTTCCTAGAATATTTTTTAGAGATGAAGGAATATGTAGACCCCGAATCAAACAACACATTGGCATAATCTGTGAAAACAAACAAAGTACCTGATACCACTCCATTTTCTTGCCCAACATCTGCTGAAGTAGTTGCAAAGGATTTCACCACTCCTTTTTCTTATAGTCTGACTGCTTCCCATCACTCGAGCTCTTTGTCGGACACTTGTTTGAATAATGACCCATATAATTACACTTGAAACATTTCACTAAGTATAAATCAAATTTGGTCTTTCAATCACCCTGATCTTTTTTACTGCAATCACAAGCCTTATGTCCCATCATACCATATTGGTAGCACTTTCCAGAATTCATAAGACATTCCCCAGCATGCCTTTTACCACATTTATCAGAAACTAGAAACTTAGTTTTATTACCATCAGTCCTTTTTGACGAATTCATCCCTTTCTCCTACCACCTCAGTCTCTTCTTATATAGGTTGTTATAGGACACTTGATCATCGAAAAACTCTATTTTCACCTTTTGATCATATCGAACAAGCTTTTCATAACTTTTGAACTCACAAGAATATAATTCCTTTTGATATTTTGGCTTTAATCCTGAGTAAAAACGATTGATTTTACTATCATGGTCTCAGATAAAATTTGGAGCATACCTTGCCAATCGAGTGAAACATTATTCATAAGCAGCCACTGAGTTTTCCCCTTGCTTCAATTCCAAGAATTGTTTTTCTACCCTAAGTCGAATAGCCTTAGGAAAATACTTCTCTTGATACATACCATTGAATTCATCCCAGTCGAGAGCATCAATCTCATCAGCATCCCTGATATTTTTAACCATCGACCACCACTGATCTGCTTCACCCTCCAAATGGTAAATTGCAAGACTATCCTTTTGATTGTCTAAACACCCCATGACATCGAAAATCTTCTCTAGTGATTTAATCCACCCTTCAACCAGCACAGGGTCAGATGATCCTCTGAATTATGGGGGATGTTGTCTCATGAAATATTCCATCAATGACATGTTCCTCTGCGGTTGATCTGGCTGATCTCGTGCATGGATACCACCACCATTTATTACTTGGGTCAACTACACCATTACTGCAACAAAATTTTCATTTCCAATTCCGACTATCTCAGGATGTTTATTGGGAAGGTCATTTCCTTCTATATGCCTTCTTAGCAATGCTTCCTTATTTCCTCTGTGGAAAACCATTATGAACAAAAATGTCTTAGATGAAGCAACAATGGTAATATTTAAATTCTATATCATTTCAATGTGACCATAAATAAAATATTTTTCGAGAATCATTTAATAGAATTCTAACTCTTAAAATTTTCTAAATAGACCACTGATACCAACTATAAGGCCCCATCGTTAAACATTACTTTATCTTGAGTTATTTCAAGAATACACGTTGAGGATATTTTTAGGTTCAGAGTTTTAGAGTATTAGATCATAAATCATTCATTACATTCCACATTTAAAAAAAGTGGTTACATAAAATATAGTACTCATTTTTTCCATCAACGAAAACATATTTAAAATAAAACATGGATTATTTCTTGACACGTCCTTGACACTATCATCACATAATGTACCTTTCCCTTGACCTGTGATAAACATTTCAAAAACATGGGATGAGCATAAAAATATCAGTAAGGGAAATAAAAGTACGAAATGAAAACATTAGTCCATGTATGAAACCATAATTTACTTATAAAACATAAGCATTTTAACATACCTCATCAAATCATGAATAAATAATAGAAATCATAAGATATAAAGGTAGATTGAGGCATTCATAATATTCTTAAATAGGTAGTAACCCTCATGGTTACATTTCGAATATCCATCACAGTATATTCCCTAAATCTCTTCAGAGAATCCTTAACATTTGACCCCGTCACTTTTACCAATGCATTGGAGTGCTATATTGGCCTCACCAACCCTTACTTTATCATGAGACCACCCATATTCATAACAATTCCCAAGAACCATAACACAATCATATAACATAAAACATGCATAAACGAAACATAACAATTCCTCATTTCAATCACAGGATATCAATACAACACATTGATAAAATAAAAACATTATGAAAACCATTTTCAATACCAAAATAAAAGAAAAGTAAAACATGGTATTTATTTTTCATATTAAAAAAAATTTATGGCTTGTACAGGAATCTGAAACTCAAATAATGGTCATGGCAGTGGAGAATTCGTTGTCGCCGCATACGTACGACAAAAAAAACATTCCTTTTGTCGTTTAGTAAAACGATTCGTATAAAAAAGATTCCTTTTGAATAGACGTAAAAGTAAAATGGGTTTATACACCATATAACATAAAGTTGTGTATAAAACAAAATATACCTCAATGAAAGGAGATTGAGACAAATTCCTATAACTTGGGTCCGACTTGACTCAATCGATCTTTAACCTCCTTTAAATCGGGTAACTCCCCTTGGTTTGTACCAAAAGGTTTTCTTGATGAGATTTCTGCCAAAGGTAAGGCTTCTAGGATGAAGAGAGGGATGTGGAGAGATAAAATGATCAGATCATGGCTTAGCCAATGGCTTGAGAGGTGTGGGTATGGAGGTAGTGGTGGGGGCCTTCTATAAGAGGGAGGAGGGGCACTCTTGGAAATTCCAGAAATGTTACTTTATTTTAAAATGAGTTTTGAATTTAAAAAGTCCCACACTGATATATATCGAGGATAATGTGATAAGGGTTCGAAATATACTCATCCAATTGGTTTTTTAAAAGTGTAAGTTATATATTTAAATTATCTTTTCATTTTATTTAAATCATTCATTAATGAGATAATCGATGCATCATCATGTTGTCATAAATAAATTACTTTATATAATGTCTAAAAATTATAAAAAAAACTATGATTTAGGAAATGTTTTTAGATTTCAAATGAATATTTATTTTCCAATAGATCATTTACATATACAAAAATAAAAATGTTTTACTCAGGTGATACATTCTTTAGTTATATTCTCCTTTCTTTAAAAATAAAATGATAAAGTGTAACTTTCACCAAAAAGTGATTCCATGGTGTCCCTAATTTTGGAAGAAGGAATCACATGGTCGGCCATGACACATACAGTAGCATTATGACACATGTTGGGTTAATTTTTTATTAATATGATATTATTTTAGTATCCTTAACTACATGATTACTAATTAATCAAGATAATTAAAGACAATTACTGTCATTACTATTCATAATGGCAAAAAAAAGATTATTAATTACATAATTAGTCCCTTATAATTCCAAATATGGAAGCTATTTCACCTAATTCCAAAAATTGAAATTTCAATAATTAATGTAAAAATAATTCCCGTTGTCAAAACAAATATCGGGTTTTTTTGAAACAATATCTATGAAACGTTTGACACTTGTTTATGCCCAATTTCAAAGTGAAATTAATTCTAATGACCACCATTGGATTAAATTGTAAAAATATATTTTAATTACACTTTATGACTAATTTCAAATTTAATCTAACCAAATAATTAATTTAGATGAAATAGAAGTTTTGATGTAAAATGCAGTATTTTTCCTTATTAATTAAAAAAATAACATTGTCAGAAAAATACCAAAAATTTATCCAAAGTAAATTCCAATGTCCCAATCATAAATAATAAGCTAATTTTGACAAATATAGGTTATACAATTGTCAAAAATCTATTTTAAAAATGTCTTTCCATCAAAAGGAAATAAAACAATCTTTTAAAACTATTAGTGTATTTCGTGCTTAAGATAGGATTTATTCTCATTTTAAGCATCTAAAACACTATCTAATTCATAACTAGACATAGATAAGAATATATATTATTCATTAATTACTTTGGATTTTAAATCCTTCTCACCTTTAGAAAATTTCATCCCCACAATTAATTTACATATCGAAATAGTGTGGGTATTTATCCCTCATTGCATTTTCAAATTCCCAAGTTGCCTCTTCACTCTTGTGGTTTTTGCAAAAAACCTTTACATGATGAATCACCTTATTCCACAACACTGTTTCTATATGGTAAAGAATCTGGACCAGTTGTCCCCTGTAATATAGATTCTCTTATGGTTGAACTACCTCTGGACTCAAAACATTATATGGAACTGGCATGTACTTCCTTAACATTGAAACATGAAAAACATTGTGAACCTGAGATAAACTCGAAGGTAAAGACACTCGGTATGAAACTGATCCAACTCTCTCCATAGTTTCATATGGTCTAATGAACCTTGGACTCATATTTCCTTTCTTACCAAATCACATCACACTTTTCTATGGTGATACTTTGAGAAAAACATGATCGCCGACCTCAAAAGAGAGATCCTTCCTCCTTTTGTCCGCATAAAGTTTCTGCCTACTCTGAGCTATTCTCATGGGGCTCTATATCAGCTGAACTTTTTCTACCTACTCTTCTACTAATTCTAGTCCCATAAACTTCCTTTCACCTAATTCATCCAAATAAGCTAGAGTTCGACACCACTTCCCATATAATTCCTCAAATGGTGTCGTCTTTATAGTGGAATGAAAACTATTATTATAAGAAAACTCATCCAAACAAAGTTGTTGGTCCCAAATTCCCTGATAATCCATCAAACTAGCACATATAATATCCTCTAAAGATTGAATTGTTCATTCTGACTGCCCATATGATTGAGGATAAAAAGTTGTACTAAAATTTAATTCAGTACCCAATGACTTCTGAAGGCCTTTCCAATAGTTATAAGTAAACCTGGTATCACGATCAGATACAATGGAGAGGGGAACTCCATGTAACCTGACTATCGCATTAAGATACAAAAGAGAAAGTTGATCTACAGAAAAAGTATCTCGTATAGCAAAAAAATGACCAGATTTAGTCAAGTGATCAACAATAACCCATATTGCATTATTACCTCGAGGTGTCTTCGGCAATCCAATGACAATGTCCATGGATATATTTTCCCATTTCCACTCTGGCTCTGGTAAAGGTTGAAGCATCCCTTTCGGTAAATGCCGCTCTGATTTAACATGTTGACAAGTCAAACACTTCACAGTAAAATCATCAATATCTCTTTTCATTCCATCCCATCAGTAATACTCTCGATGATCTCTCTACATCTTAGTACTGCATGGATAAACTGAAAATAGAGAACTACGAGCTTCACATAACAACTCTCTCTTCAACTCTGAACCAAAAAGCACACAAAATATCTTCCAAAATCTCAAAACACAATAATTATCAATGTTCAATTCATGAAACTTACCTTTATGAACCATATCTACCTTTTTCTGCAACTCACTGTCTTGCTTCTATACTTGCTTAATTCTGTCTAATAGAGAATATTTCACTGATAAATAAAACAAAAGATAAGGACATCCTACACCAACAACATCTAGGCCAAAGTTCATCAAATCCATAACCAAAGGATCACGTTCCAAACACAACATTTTTAATGATGAATTACTTTTTCTACTCAAAACATCAACCACTTTATTTGCTTTTCCCAGATGGTAATGAATTGTACAATCATAATCCTTGATTAATTCTAGCCATCTACTCTATCTCATGTTCAACTATTTCTGACTGAATATATACTTTAAACTTTTGTGATCAGTATATATTTCACACATTACCCCATTCAAATGATGCCTCAAAATTTTTAAAGAGAAAACAATAGCAGCTAATTCCAAATCATGTGTAGTAAAATTTACCTCATGAGTTTTCAAATGATGTGAAGAATAAGAAATTACCTGATCATTCTGCATTAGGATGCAACCATGCCCTTTCAATGAAGAATCACTGTAGATAAAAAGCTCCCCAATCCTTGAAGGTAGTGCCAAAACTGGAGCATTCACCAATCCTCATTTCAGTTCTTCAAAACAATCATAACATTATTTTGTCCAGATAAACTTAACACCCTTCTGAGTTAGCTTAGTCATTGGACTAGATAACCGTGAAATTTTTTTAACAAGCCTTCGGTAATAGTATATCAAACCAAGAAAACTACGAATCTCGGTTACATTTGAGGGTCTTGGCCATTCTTCCACAACCTTTGTTTTTGTAGGATCAACAGTTATCCCATCTTTAGAAACAATGTGACCAAGGAAAGAAATTTTATGCAACCAAAACTCACACTTTCTGAACTTCCCATTTAATTTCTTTTATTTTAATGTTTGTAAAATAACCCTTAAATTTCAATCATGCTCCTCTTTACTTTTAGAAAACATCAAAATATCATCATTGAAAACAACCATAAACTTATCCAAGAACTAATGAAAAATTATATTCATAAGGTCCCTAAATAGAGCAGGTGCATTGGTTAGCCCAAAAGGCATGACTACAAATTCATAATGGCCATATCTTGTACGAAACGTGGTCTTCGGAATATATGCTTCTTTTACCTTCAACTGATGGTACCCCGATCTCAGGTCAATCTATGAAAAATACGAAGCTCCCTGGAGCTGATCAAACAAATCATCGATATGATGCAAAGGATATTTGTTCTTAACATTGATGTTATTAAAAGCTCTATAATCAATAGAAAGTCTCATTGAACCATATTTCTTTTTATCAAAATAAAACAAGGGTGCCCCGTGGTGATGTGCTAGGTCGAATTAATCCTTTCTCTAAAAAATCTTGCAATTCCTCCTTCAACTCTAAAAGTTCAATTTGATCCTTTCGATAAGGGGGTTTTAAAATTGGATTAGCATTAGGAACTAAGTCAACAGTAAGTTCAACTTCTCGATCTGGTATTATTCCCGGAAACTCATTAGGAAAAAAATCAGGATACTCATTTACCACTGGCACATTATTAATTTGAACATTTTCTTTTTTTTCAACAATATGTGAAAGGTAACATTCATTTACATCATTTACAAGTTTCTCAGACTCTTGATATTTTATCAATAGTAAGGGTTCATTCTTGTACACAAACTGAATGTCTTTATGAAAAGAAACTTCTTTATCTCTACAGTCAATCTTAGCATGGTAAATAGAGAGCCAATCCATACCCAGTATAACATCAAACTCTACTATAGGTAAAACAATAAGGTTTGCAAGTAGGTTCTTTCCACAGATATGGATAGAGAGATTCTTTGAAATTCTTTTTGCCTCAACATTTCACCCAGGTGTTTTTACCAAAAGATGATGAGTCATTTCTTAAGATGGTATTCCCATTTTACTAGAAATTTTTTCTGAGATAAAGGAATGTGTAGACCCTGAATCAAACAAGACATTGGCATAATCTGAGGAAACAAACAAAGTACCTGATACCACTTCATTTATTGTCCCAACATCTGCTGAAGTAGTTGCAAAGGATTTCCCACTTTTTTTTGCTTGTAGTCTTAATGCTTCCCATCACTAGAGATCTTTGTTGGACCCTTGTTTTCATAATGACCAATCTCATTGCACTTGAAGCATTTCACTAACTGTAAATCAAATTTGGTCTTACCATCACCCTGATCTTTTTTAGTGCAATAACGAGCCTTATGCCACATCTTACCACATCGGTAGCACTTTACAGAATTTAGAAGATATTACCCAGCATGCCTTTTACCAAATTTATCAAAAACTAGAAACTTAGTTTTTTTACCATCAGACCTTTTTGAATAATTCTTCCCTTTCTCCTGCCACCTATGTCTCTTCTTCTGTTGGTTGTTATAGAACACTTGATCATCAGAAAACTCCATTTCCACCTTCTCATCACATCAAACAAGTTTTTCATAACTTTTTAACTAACGAGAAGCTAATTCCCTTTGATATTTTGGATTTAATCCTAATAAAAAAATGATTGATTTTACTATCAAGGTCTCGGATAAAAATTGGAGCATACCATTCCAATCCAGTGAACCTTTCTTCATAAGCAGCCACTGAGTTGTCCTCTTGCTGCAATTCCAAGATTTGTTTTCCATCCTAAGTCAAACGACCATAGGAAAATACTTCTCATGAAACATACCGTTGAATTTATCCCAGTCGATAGCATCAATCTCATCAGTGTCTCATATAATTTGAACCATTAACCACCACTGATTTGATTCACCCTCCAAACTGTAAATTGCATGACTAACCTTTTGATTGTCTTAACACCCCATGACATCGAAAATCATCTCATGTGCTTTAATCCACCCTTCAGCTAGCACAGGGACAGATGATCATCTGAATGATGGGGGATGTTGCCTCATGAAATGTTCCACCACTAAAATGTTACTCTGCGGTTCATCTGGCTAATCACGTTCATGGATACCACCACCGTTTATCGCTTGAGTCAACTGCGCCATTAATTCAACAAAATGTTCTGGTGCAATTCTGACCATCTCAGGATGTTGATTCGGAAGGTCATTTCCTTCAGTATGCCTTCCTAGCACTGCTTCCCTATTTCCTCTCTGGAAATCTATTCTGAACAAACATGTCTCATATAAGGAAACATGGTAATCTTTAAATTCTATATCATTTCAATTTGACCATAAAAGAAATAAAATTTTATAATCATTTAATATATTTCTAACTCCTAAAGCTATCTAAACCGACCTCTGACACCAACTATAAGGCCCCATCCATAAACATAACTTAATCTTGAGTTATTTCAAGAATAAAAGTTGAAGATCCTTTTAGGTTTAGGGTTTTAGAGAATTATATCATAAATCATGCATTATATTCCAAATTTAAACAAAGTTGTTACATAAAATATAGTACTCATTTTTTCCATCAACGGAAACATATTTAAAATAAAACATGGATTCTTTCTTGAGACATACTTGACACTATCATCACATCATGTACCTTTCCCTTAACATGTGAAAAATATTTCAAAAACATGGGATTACTATAAAAAGCGCAGTAAGGGATATAAAATTACGAAATTAAAACATTAGTCCATGTATAAAATCATAATTTACTAATAAAACGTAAGCATTTTAACATACCTCATCAAATCATGAATAAACCATAGAAATCATAAGACATAAAGGTATCTTGAGGAATTCATAACATTCTTATGTAGGGATTAACCCTCATTGTTACGTTTGGAATACCCATCATAGTATATTCCCTAAATCTTTTCGGAGAATCCTTAATGTTTAACCCCTTCACTTTACCCAATGCATTGGAGAGCTATATCGGGCTCTCCCGCCCTTAGTTTATCAGGGAACCTCCCGTCTTCGTAACAATTCCCTAGAAGCATAACATAATCATATCACATAAAACATTCATAAAAGAAACATAACATTTCCACATTTCAATAACAAGATATCAATACAACACCTTGATATAGTAAAATCATTATGAAAACCATTTTCAATACCAAAATAAATGAAAAGTAAAACATGGTATTTATTTTTCATATTACAAACAAATTATGGGTTTTTGAGGAAGCTAAAACTCAAATAATGCTCACGATGGTAGAGAAGATGTTATCGCCTCATACGTACGACAAAAAAGAATTCCTTTTGTCATTTAGTAAAACACTTCATATACAAAATATTCCTTTTGAATAGATGAAAAAGTAAACCGGGTTTATTCACCTTATAAAATAAAGTTATGTATAAAAAAAATATGCCTCAATGAAAGGAGATTGAGACGAAGTCTCATAACTCAGGTTTGACTTGACTCGATCGTCCTTTAACCTCCATTAAATCGGGTAACGCCTCTTCGTTTGTACCAGAAGGGTTTATTGAAGAAATTTCTACCTAGGGTAAGGCTTCTATGATGAAGAGAGGGATGTGGAGAGATAAAATGAGTAGATCTTGGCCAAGACAGTGGCTTGAGAGTTGTTAGAAAGGAGGTAGAGGTCGCAGCCTTTATAAGAGGGAGGAGGGCCACTCTTTGAAAGTCAAGAAATTTTACATTATTTAAATGAGTTTTGGATTTAAAAGGTTCCACATTGATATATTTCGAGGATAAGGTGATAAGGGTTCCAAATATACTCATCCAATGGGTTTTTTACAAATGTATGTCTTAGATTTTACATTCTCTTTTCATTTTATATAAATCATTCATTAATGAGATTATCACTGCATCATCATGGTGTCATAAATAAATTAATTTATTTAATGTCCAAAAATTATTAAAAAAATACCATGATATAGAAATATTTTTATCTTTCTAATGAATATTTATAGTCTAAGAGATCATTTACATAGACAAAACTAAATTTTTTTACTCAGGTGATACATTCTTTAGTGATATTCTCCTTTCTTTAAAAATAAAATGATAAGTGTCACTTTTACCAAAAAGTGATTCCATGGGGTCCCTATGTATGGAAAAAGGCATTCCATGGTCATCCATGACACAAATAGAAGGATTAGGACACATTTTGGGGTTATTTGTTGTTATTATGATATTATTTTATTATCCGTAACTATTTAATTACTAATTAATCAAGATAATTAAATATAATTACCATCATTACTATTCATAATGTCCAAAAACAAAAGATTTTAATTACATAATTTGGACCTTCTGATTCCAAATATGGAATCCATTTTACCAAATTCCAAACATATAAATTGCAATAATTAATTTAAAAATTATTCTTATTGTTAAAACAAATAGTGGGTTTTTTTGAAAAAATATCTAATAAACGTTTGGCACTTGTTTATGCCCAATTCCAAAGTGAAATAAATTGTAATGACCAAAATTGGATTAAATGGTAAACATATATTATAATTAAAATTTAAGAACAATTAAAAATATAATCTATATATATAATTAAATTAAATGAAAAATCAGTTTTGATGTAAAATGCTTTATTTTTCACTATTCATTAAAAAATGAACATTGTTAGACCACCAAAAATAGTAGCTAGTGGATCAACAGACCACAAAAAATAAGGTGGATGTGTCCTCATGAAGTATTGAATAGAAACAAGTTTCATAATATCATTGTTTCTAAATTTAACATGACTCATATATTGAGAATGTTTCATAATCATAACAATAATATTTTTCAATATAGATTCGATGAGATTTTTTTTTCTATGGAGGAAAATAATTTATTTTTCTAAAAAATATAACATTAACATAATTAATTCATGTTCATGTGATTGATTTAAACTCATAAGTACAATGTCATAAATAATAATAGTAGATGGAAACTATCGAATCACAAAAAAAAATCTTTATTGTTTTTATAAATCATAACACCTTATTTTCAACTTATGACCCCTTCTTTTTAACCTAGTCATTAACAATGATCATATTTTTGAATCCATTATTATTTCACAAAAAATGTGAGTTAACAAAAGAATATCCCCCATTTGTGTTAAACCATGTATACAGTAATGGAATGCTTACCATGAACCTTAATGTTGGGAGAGATATAATCAAATAAATATTTTCAGTGTTATTACACCTTTATGAAATTTTTCAAAAAAACCCATATCCAATTAAAGTATCCTGCAATAGATTTATCATTAGTAGAACCTCATAATATCTAACTTATAAAAACATTATCATGTTTACATGTACATATAAGTAAACATTGTATTTTTTTTAAAAAAAACTAAAAACTTATTTTCCAAATATATTCTAAACATATCTCTAATACAAACTATATTAAAAAATTCATTTAGAACATATATATTATATCAAAATAGATGAAAATTAATTATATTCTACAAATACATACCAAATCACTAGACATATTTATTTTCATTAGATAATTCATAAATAAAATACTTATTTCTTGAATGGTCTTCAACATATCCCACCATAGATCTCCCCACATATTCCTCTTCTTAGACATTCCATGATTAAAAACGCTCATCATAACCTATAGAAAAATAACATAACAATGGGTGAGATATTATGTTAATTAATAGTAAACTAGGGAGATATCAATGATCAATTAAATATAACATGAAAATATGGGTATTAAAAACGTAACATATAATTTGAAAATCTATTCTAATCATATTATATGTAAAAATTATGAATAATTGAATAATGATTAAATGTTTATAAGACATGAATTATCAATGTTTCAAGGGTCATGAGAAATAATAACATAATTTAGTCAAAATCAATAATTTTCTATCCTTCTCATAATCATATAAAACATTTTTCAAGGAGAATGTTTTTTTCTAAGACTATCTTAGATCTTTTACCAATTTATGATGTCTATTAAAATGTATTTAATAGTCCATGGTGTTTTCTAAGTTCAGAAATTATTATCCCAATTATCATCTCTTTATGTTGTTTTTTAAAAATTAAAACATAATAAAAAAATTAACATTAATATTCATATGATACTATTAAAAATTTTTAAAACATTTTAGAAAACAAGTACAGAAAATATAAGTATTTCTGAACATACCGAAAAAGATTATTTTCAGAAAAACATTCTCAAATTAATTTCATGTTCCAAAGGAGATGATATTTGTGATATAAGAAGAAAATTACATGAATAAATATAGGTGAAGAAAGAATATTTGGTTTATTATATAAGGATAATATATTCTCAAACAATCAAAATTCAAGAACAAATATTTCCGATTAAACTAATATAGGAACATAAAACCAATAACACATTGAAAACTTTCAAATCAGGACATCATGAAAGGGAAAATCCATGATGGATATTTAAATCTGAATAATGTTCATAATTAAAAATATAATATAAAATCATGGTTAGTATATACACTATTTAAAAGAAATAATTTTTAAATATGGAACATGTCTCACAGAATATACATTAGCTGAAATTCAATTTCTTCATGATTTTATTTTTTAAAAAAATAATATAACCTCATTAATAATAAATTGATATTTAACATAATAATATTAAAAAAATCATTGTTATAATAGAAAATATTAATCAATTATTACATTTGAACAACCATTTTTTAGTAATTCTTTACTAGAAAACATCATTTCAATGTGTTTAATGATTAATTTTTCAAGAGAGTTTCAGTTCATAAATTTCAGCCCTTGAGCATTTCCCATGTATCAATAATCTATATAATGTTATTTATGATACAAATATCCTATATAGTATATATATGTATATATATTTAAAAAATGTATATAAAAAATAACAATTTTCACTTTTCATGGTGACGGTAGGTCGTACATATGAAAGAATTCTATTTTCTATTTCTAATGAAAAATGAAAAAAATATATAATATTTTATTCTTACTAATCCATAAATATAATTAATCTCACATATATATATATATATATTATAAATTCCATATTTGTCTATGATAATAAGAAATAAAAAATGAGTCGCATACCCTCGTGGAGGGGTAGTATACACATACTTGTTAGTGGTGATATCATTTTAAAAATGTATTAGATAGTAAGAAAAATGATATTAAATTATAATTCTAGAATAATAATTATTCTATAAATATCATATTAAAAAATTAAACACATCATAGTAAACATCCAGTGTGTGTGGGGACGGAAAAAGAACTATATCGCTATATGGAAGTTGTAGTCCACACCTACACGCAAGTTATATTATTACATGACATTTGATAAAAATATAGTGATTAATTATAATTACATAAATATATTTACATTTAATAATAAAAATTATACTTAAGATATCATTTATTTGAATTAAATTGATTTAACAAAGTTTAATTTTAAAAAAAATTAAAAGTGGTTTTGTTGGATGATTACAGCATCATTGTTAATCTTCATTTAGTTCTATTCTGATAGACCCCTAGAGTTGTTATATGGGAATAATAGATCCTGTAATACATAAATAGAGATATTATATCATTATTTGTTAGGTTTTGGTCAAGATAGATGGCTCTATTTTGTCTAAATATGGTATACAATTGGTTTCCTTTTATAACTAGGAGTGAAGTCAACATTTGAATTTCTAATGAAATTATTCTATAATAATATAATAATGGGAAATAATGCTCCCAAATGGATAGAAATTATATGTTTATATAGGATTATATCTATAAATATCTATATATAATGATTTTTAATTTCATAATTACGATACATACAATTATTTGTTGGATTAACCCCTGATATTGTTTCTTTGAAATTAATGAAGGTGAATTTTTTTTAATGTTTGTATTATTCATTATGAGAAAATATGATAACATTATTAAATAATATTAATTATTCTAATTTACAATAAAAATTCCATTTAATCTAATTCAATACATATATGTGGTAGATTTTAATTTAAAATTAAACCATTAAAATGTGACAGAAAATCATTTCAAAAAAATATATTCTAATGTATAATGAATTTTGTACCAAATTTCAACCTAAAATTGATTAAGATGATATTAATTTAATTATTAAAAATATAAATTACAAAATTGTACATTTAAATCATATTAAAATGAAAATAATCATTTCAAATTCATTAAATAAGAAGACATTTTTCAATACCAATCACCATTATCACTATTAATTAGAAAGTAAATTTTTTTTGGGAAATTATTAAAATTTCAATATCATATAATTTAGATTGAAAGATATATAAAATTTAATTAATTATTAATGATAAATCTTCTAAATTTGGAATAAAATAAATATATTATCTACTAATAAAAACAAATAAAATCCATTTCGAGGGAAAACATATTTTAGAATCATATGAAGACATTAAAAAAATGTGTTTCTATTTATCAATATATTTAAATTACATAAATTATTTATATATTACTTCAAAAATATGGTTATTCTAATTTATCCTTCTAATTTAAAGGCTATGCTTTTATATTATACCCTATAATGGTTCATTTTTCTGTGGTTCTCTAGTATCACAAGATATAAAAGAAATTAAATATATTTGAAAATAAAAATATCATAAAATCTTGTGTGTTATAAAACTAATGAATATAATCATGCTTCCAAAATTAGATATAAAAATTTAAAAGTTACCATATTGAAATGTTCCCAATATTTTTAATTATAATGATAATTTGAATAATAAAATCATCCTTCACTGAGTAAAAATACAGGTTATCACCTTCCTTGTTAAATCACGAAATTCCTTAAGAATAACTATATCATGAAAATCATTCAAATTTTTATTTAAATAAGGTGATTTAATTTTGTTTTTTGAAATTTTATGTTTCTCTTTTCTAATAAAACTATTTTTTCACGAATCAATAATATATATAATTGGGTAGAATGATTCCTTATTAATGACATTACAAAATAAAATATAGGTGGAATTCCAATGATAACAACTACTGTTAAATAAAATTTTAAATATTATTTAATGATTTAATATTTGGGTTTAATTGAGTGTACAAATTCAGGTTGAAATATTTCAAGAGAATTTTAATAAAAAGAATTATAAATCAATTACATAACCATATGATCAATTTATCGTCCATTGAATCCAATAACATGTTATTCCATATAATGTTATACCATTTTATTTTTAGTTATAGAGAACATTATTATTTAAATCAAGTATTTTTTTTCTAAAATAATAATGGATCACATATATAGAGTGGGATAACTGATTACACAGTTCATATTTATGATTTTATACCATCATCTCTCATATCCACTGTGTTTATTGAAAACAGGGGCATATATAATAAATTAAACATTGTTATAAAAGAGAAATAATTTTAGTATCAAAATTACAAACCATTTTCTATGACTCATTAATTAAAAATAAAATTTTTCTAATTTATGACACCCACTTAATGTTATGATTAATTTTTTCATAATGAAGACCAATTCCTTTTAGTAATTGATTCTTCTTGTCAAAGAGTCTTCAAAAATAAATAAATGTATTTTTAATGTATTTCCTAAAAACATTAATCAGAAATGGATTCTTGGAATCTTTTCACCAATATGGGAGTTGTTAATAAATATTTGATAAATTAGTTAAAGATAATAAGTTAGTTATTTAAATTCTTTAAATGGAAATAATTTTTTCTGGTAGAAATTCATGTCTACACCATTTTGGACAATAATTTATATGATTAATAATATTTTTCCCTTGGATGTGATTTAGGATCCAATCAAATAAAGTTTTATTAGTATATACGATATATACTAATTCAGATCCAAAATTTTTATTCTATACGGCTTTATTACAAGCGGGGGTCAATTGTAATTTTTAAAAATTATTTTAAAGGTTTTTAAACTAATACAATTCACAAACCTCATTAAAAAATTTACCAGAATCTGACATGTACCTCAGTATGATTATAAAATAATATTGTCATCTGATATATTTCATTATGTTATTTTCACCATGTCATAATCACATATGATTAAATCTATACAGATTAAAATCATAATCATAGTTGCTACAATTTTATTAGAGTATGAAAAATATAATTAATTATGATTTTATCTCAAAATCATATAGACCTATAATCAAATTAAATAATATTCATAGATGAATCGATTTTAAAAAAGTAGTACAATTTTCTAGTAATCAAATATATTTTGATAAACATGATATAAAATAAAAATATTAGTATAAAAGACACACATTTTATTACATGTAGCAGAAATAAAAGGCTTCTATTAAAACAATTAATAAAAATAAATAAACTATTTCTAACATAAATAGTTTGGTATCCATTAATGTAGGGTAAAGGTTACCATGTTTTTTACTTACAAGAAATTATGTCTTTCCTTGGAATGTAAATCCATTTATATGATGATCAAATTCTCCACTCTCTTATCCTCAGCAGCCCTTAATATGAAGGATCTCATCATATTTGATATCCTTTCTAGCCCTCCATCAAGAAGTTTGTTATATCCATCTTCCAAGCCTCACAATCCCTCGATCGTATTCAGGCAATCTGACACACAATGAAATTGAAAAAAAAAACTTAATAAAACAACCACACAATGTTTTCCTAAGAAGGAATATCTAAAAATAAATACAAAAGTCTATGAAAAAGTTAATCAAGGTTTTTAGAAATCATAAAAATCCGGGGTTAAAGTAATAAACTAGTATAAAACTCTTTAATTACCTAGTATTTATATCAAAATAAAAAAGGTAATATTTCTCGGAGTTTGTTGAAATGACTTGGAGAGATGGCATTCCAATGACTATATTACAACAAAATGTCTGAATTCAATTTTTTTCAAACCATTACAGGGTAAAATTAATTCCCTTACAATAGAAATAAGCGTTGAATACTAGTAATTTAATCTTATTCTATGACATATATTGCCTTACATAATTTTATAATGATATTCATTATCAGTGTGGATCTGATTTTTTCCCTCCTAGAATCAGTCTGATTATGAATACTTTTTCAGTTGGAGGATAAGATATAAGATCTTAAATATAATCTGATATGGTCATTCTGATGGCTCTCAAATTCATACATAGTATGATAATTATAATTTATAATTTATGTTTATATTTATGGTTACATTAGATCTAATTCACGGTACGGTAAAAATATATTTTTTGAAAAAACATTCTAAAATAATTTTGAAATAAAAATTTAGTAATCAATTATTTAAGAAATTGATTGAGATTTCAAAAACTAATACAATGTAAATTTCATAATAGATAAATTTTACTAAATTATATCCCCATTATTCAATATAAAAACACAATATTTAAAAAAATAATAAATAAAAAATACAATCCATTTTCTTGAAGTACGTCATATTCCTAATTAAAAAATTATCATTATCTCCCACTAAGTTTATAACTCATTAGAATACAATGATGAATATGACTAACCCCCATTCCCTTAAGACAAAATATCCCTCTAAGGAACACATTTCCCCCCTTGATAGGATTTCTATTGTTTTTAAAAATATTCTCTTAAAATAGTGACCCCCCATTAATTAAAAAATATCCCCCTTTCTATGAAATCCACACCCATTCTGATTTCCTAAATAAAAAGGGGAAAACAAATAATGTACCTAAATGGGAATAAAAACAACTATAAAAAATAATGTAATTGTGTATTTACCATCCAAGAAATGTAATAAAATTCAACCAATATGAAATTACAAGACATTCAAACAATTTATAAATAGATGAAAAAATCATTCATCGATAAACATATTTAAAACAATAAATATGAATAAAACTAGAGTTTAATGAGAAAATATTTAATATTTCTTATTCATTGTGGATATCATTATGGTTTTCATAGTTTTTATCTCTTAAATTCATTTTATAATTCATGTTATTACATCATCTTGCCTCTGATTTTTTTAGATTAGAATTCGTTCCCCCAATACTTCATTATATATTTTCAAACTGATAATTTCACCTTTTTAAATTTTGATCCTTGAAATCTTTGTGGTTTTGTATTACATTTTCCAATTACATTATTTCACTTCTTGAGTCCATAAATCAGACAAATCATTGAATTTCTCCACAATCCTCACTATGTCATACATTCTTTTAGAAAATTCATTGAAAGCTTCTACAAATTCATCCATGTATTTTCTTAATTCTATAATTGATTATTCATGACCCTGGATATTTGTTTAAAAATTATAATACCATTCTATAAATATGTTACTTTCCTTCTTGTTATCTTGAGATCATTCGTGGGAAATTTTGTGCTCCGCCTCATTCCAAATTACTCTGTCTTATAAAACAGTGATAGACATTGATATTTTAATCATATTTTCATGGAATAAATCTTCCTTGGATTCTAATTCATGAATGTAATGTATTGTTTCATCAAGTATTTTTATATCCTAAAAATTATAATTAACTACTTGAACTATCATTATATCTAATGAATTAGATATTTCTATCGTAGGTAGTCACAGATGAGAGTTTTCAACATCCATTTTATTCGTTCATAATTATTCTTATTTTGTTGACAATACACATTGAAATCTCTCTCTATCTTAATTTCCCTAAAATTATTTTAATTAAATCACTATAATCTTGATTTATTTTAATGTAATGGTCTCAATAAGATTATATTTTTTAATTCTAGTATTTTTCACACTTCACAGAAGAATACTTGAACTCTTTGACTGAAGGTATTTATTTTAGGAAATTTTAAATTTTCTACATAATCATGTCCATAGTGTAATTATTATAATGATTCTTGTGATGTTTTTAAGAAAAAGTTCTCAAATAAGACTTATTCATCTGTTTATACTTCTTATTTTTCTTCTTCTTATTAATCTTCCTAATATTCTTCTTTATTCGTCAACATACTTTTCTATTTATTCATATTTACTACCTTCAAATTCTTGAGCATCATTGTTGGATTTTAAAATAATCTTAATTATAGAATCAACTTATTCAATTTATTTATAAAACTCCTCATAGATTTGAGATTTTGATATTAAATTATCTATAATATCTAGTGCGTAATATTATTCTCTTTCATGATTTTGAGGATGTACAGACTAAACAACCATGTTCACCATACCCTTGTCTGTTATAGATGGAACAATGGATTTAAAAAGTTCAGCCTCATAAAATTAAAACCAAACATCAATAATTTTTATAGAAATTTGATTGGGATGAATTATAAAATTTTCATATTCCTTCTCAACATATTTCATCTGACATTTACACATTTTTTCTTCAGATGACTTTTTTTACACTTTTATTCATTATTTATTCCTCTAGTGTATTATCACTATAAATCCACACGGATAATGAACCATCTATATCATGTTTGAATTGGGGATCTCATTATTCCTTATTATCCTTTTTCTTCTTACATTATTCAAAAACTACATCATGGAAGACTTTTTTTCATGGTTTTATAAGGCTCTAATAATCTTCATTATTTTCCCTTTCTTTCTCACCCTGAACAAAATTATTTTCTTTTTTGATATATTTTCTCTTATTTCTTCGTACTGTTTTCATCAATAGTTATCTCTCAACAATTTTAGACAAAATAATTTTTTAACCATCAAAAAAATACATCATTAAATTTATGTTATAATCACTTATGAGAATAATTTTTATTTTCCCCAACTCTAACTGGTTTTTAAAATTGAAAGTACTCTTTCACATAAGCAATAACATTGTTAACACTTCCAGGAAAATAATGATCTACGGCATAATGGAACCATAATTTATCTTATTGATGCTGAGAAAGCTGTATCCAAGGATATATGTATTTTTCATATTAAAAAAATACAATATTAAAAATTCAATAACATATTGGGTATCATGATTCTTTTATCTTGGTATCAAGAAAACTATCATCCACAATGAAACAATTTTATTGTTTGATGTTAGATGATGTACTTTCCCTAACTTATTATAATGATAAAAAAATATTCCTATTAATATATATTACCAAAATATCCAATACTATCCATGATTTTATTAGAAGGGTATAAAACTTCTCCTTCCGAATTTATTTCACAAAAAAATGTTTCTTCTCTATAAGACATCTGATATCATTTTCATAAATTATGAATGAAATATTTATTTTCCATTCTCAAAATGAAACTATAATGATTTATATAATTCTCAGAATATATCAATAATTATTGGATATTTATAACCATAGAATTTTGTTAAAGATAATGATTTCAATCCTCAAAATATTATAAAACTCAATAAGCTAGTATCATACTCTTCATAAAAAAAATTCAATGATCCTTTCTCTGAATATGAACCATTCTCTATAATCATTTATATAAGAATTGTATTCTATGAATAAATGGGTGTTTGTTTCATTTTGACTAGATGATTTGATATTAATGCTACATACTTTTGAATTCAGAAGCACTTAGAGGAAAGGATTATAAAATTTTCTGATGAGGGACATTAGGGATATCCCCATTATAAAAAAAACTTATTATTTGGTTAATATTCCATATTTAATCCAATAGATTATATTAATATTTATCTTCTCAGATGGTGTGTAAATATTCGATAATGGATTTAATGGTTTTTTTAACCATTTAGGTTTTAAGAGATAATATTAACTTATTGATATAGAATATAACAACAAAAAATTATGAATTCTAAAAGAAATTTAATCATCAATAAAGATAATGATTTCAATGAAAAAATACATAAATTAAAAAATAATGACAACGATGATGATGTTATACTTGATTTTTGTAAATTTTATTGATTATAATAGAAACTAAATACAATTAATTTAATTTAAAATTTATATGTAAATTGTTTGAAAGAAAACATGAATACAATTTTCTAGTTAGAAAATAATCACATACCATAAACACATTATGAAAACATTATGAGTCTGAAATTTTTTGGAAAATGGGAGTCAAATTTTTTTTCATATTCCAATGATTCATTAAAGAAAATTGACATAGAAAATTTTATAAGAAAATATGATTCTAAAAGCCAAAATATGAGAAAATACTGGAAAAACAAAAAATCTGAAAAATAAAAAATTTAAAAACAATAAACATATCTAAACCTTCTATGAATATGTGAAATATAATGTAATGATACTAGTATATAAGAAGTATATATAAAATATCAATTTACATTGATCATTCCTAGCATCTATTTAACTTTTTCAAATATATCAGCAGGTAATGGTTATGTAAAAATATAAGTAATTTGTATTTGTGCAACAATAAATTATAATATTTCATATCATTTAAGTGTGTGATCCCTAAGAAAGAGATTTTTAATATCTATGTGTCCTGAATGAGTGTTATGTGAGGGGTTCTTACATAAAGAAATGGAATTATTATTTTTATTTCATTGTATTTCACAATTAGTAAAACACATTACAAATTCATTGAGTGTGTGTGACATCTGCATCAATTGAGAATATAAACATCTAGATGCTACATATTTAGCTACAACAGTAGAATGATCTATCGAGATTTGTTTTATAAAAGACCATGAAAATAATGAATTTCATTATAATTGAAATCGTTTAGAAATACTTTTCATATCCATTCTATTGACTCCAAAGTAAAAAATTTATAAATTATATTAATTCAAATTTATTTCTAGAAGAATAAAAAATTCATAAAACCATGGTTCCATTTAGATAAGGAAAAAATAATAATTTTACTAAATTTTAATGGGATTCAATTGGATTATCTTGATATCTTGTACAAAATAATTTAGAAAAAATTATGTGTATTCAACAAGAAGTTATGTACAGTAAAAATTCTATCAAACCTCTAAATGTTTTCTGATAAAATGGTCTCCCAAATTCATCAAGATCATGTGTTTATTAGGTACCAATAATATTAATAAAACTTTTATTATTTTAATATTAAAATTTTTTATGAATATATTTTATATACTTATATTGAAATATATAATTGGCTTTCAGTTTTTGATAAATTTAAAAGGCAACAAAAATTGTTAACTCGCCCATAACACTCATCTCAAACTCATATTTCATAATTTACACATGGTAATCAGTTAAAATTTGATTATTTTATTTTAATATATCATCATAAACATATATTTAAACAATAATAATATTTTTTTAAAAATTATTTTATATAATATTAGGATCTGTCGCTCCCATAACAATTGTTTTTAAAAAAAACCATGTTAACCTATTATAAAAAGAATTAGGGTATTTTTTAAGGTTATGAAATTATTTCATATGTTTATAAATGTTTTTAGGTGGTTTGCTATTTTCAAAATAATGCAGGTTTACAACATAAAATTCTTCATGAGTATATCCCTTAACAAAATGACACTTCACATCCATTTGATGAAATATGAAATTAATTGATTAAGAAAAGTATAGTAGAATATGAATAACTTCTAGTGTGTAAAACGATGTATAAGTTTACTTATAGTCTATGACTTGTTCTAGTATGTATCATTTTGTAACAAGATGTTATTTATTTCTAATGATTATTCCATTTCTATCACAATTTTTTTCAATACATATAAATCCAATTATAAATGTCTCTATATGAAATTAATCTATGGTCCATACATTATTCCTATGAAATCTATTTAACACATCTTGCATATCTTTAATTCAATCCTCATCCCTTGAAGCCTCATAAGGATTTTTAAGTTCAAATTTGGATGGAAAATCAAGGTGTTCTTTTTTATTCATTATGGAATTTCAAGTCATAATTGGTTGATTAACATCACCAATAATACAATCACATGGATTATTTTAAAGAAAAAACATACTTTGATTTTTTAAACATATCCATTAATATAAGTTATAAATTAATCCTGAGTAATTACTTCAAAAACTATTTCTTGGGTCATTTTCTTATAAAAATAATTTTCCAACAAAACCTGATAATCACTTTTGGAAAAAAAATATAAGGATGTTCATTGAGTTTGTTTAAATACATAAGGGTTGGTTTCATAAAATATAAAATGAATTTGTTTCATCAATATTACTATATTTTTATAAAAAAAACTATGTTAGATTTATAATATGTGGAATAACCAAAAAATGTTACTTCATCCGATTTGGATGCAATATTTATTAAATTAGAGTTTTTTTCATGATTAATAGTTTGAATCCATGTATTCTAATGTATGAAACATTATTTTTTGGCATGTACAAAACACATAAAGAGTTTTATTAATAAAATTTCATTTCAAAACTCGATATATAGTATAACAGGAAGTACTGGCCACATCAACCCAATTTGTTTACAATTCAGTATTCCATCAACATAGTTCTTTTCTTTCTTGAATTATGTGATTTATTATTTCAACAATACCTTTTTTTGTGGTGTTATGGGAAATAAAAAGTTATGTGTAATGGATTTTTTACAACAAAAAAGTGTCCAAATTGGAATTTATAATTTCTCCCCCATTATCACTATAAATAGTCGTTAAGAAATAATTTTTCTCATTTTTATCTATTGATACAATGGTTTTGAAACAAAAATATTTAGATTTTTTTTCTAGAGAATAAACCCATGTTTATCTAGTGAAATCATCAACTAGAACAAATATATAATACATCCCCCAATAATGATATTTTGAATATGGCCAAATAAATCCATGTGCACTGACTGTAACACCTCAGAAGTTGAGGCTTCACTAATATATTTATGTATTGACTTGTATTGCTTACATTATTGATATGGGTCACAAACTATTTAAGAATCAAATCAATGCTCTGGTAGATCATTAGAAAGACTTTTCCTGGTCAACATACCTATGTCTCAAAGGTTACAATGTCCTAAACATAGATTCTATGTCCATTATTGATATTCTATTTCACTAAGGCAAGGCATGTATTTGAACCAAAGGTCTAATATGATTAGGGTGTATATATTCTCATTCCAATGGGATGAAAGAATGAAATCATCCTTAGAATTGAGTACAAAACATTTATCCTTACCAAAATTCACAAGGTAACCATTATCACATAATAGGACTATACTTATAAATTTTTGCATAAGACCATTAATAAAAAAACATTTGAAATTAAATATTTACCATGAATTACTATTTTACATAATCTAATAATATATCCTAGAGCATTATCCTTGAAGATAACTTTTCCACCTTTCATCTCAATGATATTTTGGAAATTCCATTATTACCAGTCATATGACGAGAAAATAAACTATCCATATACCATGTATTCTTATTTCTTGTACACTCATTATTATCTTGAAAATAAAAATATTTGGATTTCACCAACCAAACATTCTTGGGTCTTGAAATATCAGCAAGAAATAATTTTGGAATTTAAATTTATTAGAAAAATTGGATTTGTTAAAACCATTATATTTAACTCTATATAACGAAAAAATATTTTTATAATAACCTCCACATTGAAACTTGGTGAAAAGGGTGTATTTTTTAGAACAAATATGTTGACGCAAATCATTAGTATTTTATAGTTATAACACATTTCATTACTTATTCCAAGAGATTGAATATGTTTTTACCTATTATCAATGTTTTCTTTAAAGTGGTAATTTTTTAAAGGAGTTTATTTAAGGAAAAAATATCAGGATTTATTTTAGAAACTATATTCTAATTATCTTTTTTAATAGTTTCATAATTGAGTTTATCAAATTTATTTTATATACTAATCTTTTTATAAATTTATTTTCCTACATCATTATAAATAGTTTATTTTAAATCGATTTTTCAATCAAGATCAATATAAAAAAATGATAATTATTTTTAAAAAACATTTATACTTGAATATTCATTATTAATTTTTACAAATATTTCAATATTAATTTTCAATGAATTTTTTCAAAACCAAAAACCACTTTATATAAATGAATACTACTATCTGATGGTGAAGAAAATTCTTTATCCAAAGATTTAAATTTTTTCACATTATCAAATTCAAGCTAATATTCTTTTAATTAAATGTTTTTAAGGTACTTAGTAGCAATTACCAAAGACATATGTCAAAAATTATATTTAGGTATTTTAGAAAGAAGTCCAATTTTCATCAATCGAGAACTACTATAATTAGAAGAGTTAACTATTGAATCTCATCCACTTTCAATCCAAGAGTAATTTTCATTTCAGAATTTCTTTTTTTTGGTATTATAAAACATTTTTTGATTCCAAGCGTAATTCTTATCCTTTGTGTCTTTCATTTTCATCCTTGGTCATTCAGGATAGATGTGTCTAACATTATTACATTAAAAGTAACTTCAGAATCATTCTTCTCATTTCAATCCTTGTTATGTTTCTTATATATATACTAAAAGACTTTCATACCAATTTTTTCCATTATCGACGATTCACGATTGGATAATTACTTTTTAGAATGACCTAGTGTATCTAAATCGGATTGAACAAAAAATTTATTCTTCCTTGAAGATCTAATATCATTTTTTTAGATTGGGATTTCAGAATTAAGGTAGATGTTGTTCTGAAAGAAACACCACTATTTTTTTTATTTCTTAGTATCACTCTACAGTCTACTTTTATACTACATCAAGGTTAAAATAAGATCATACAATTTTATATAACAAACCTTTCTTGTTCAATAAATACTTTTTCTCTTAGATTCATATTCATTATGGATGATAGATATGATTTGATCAACAATAATCTTATCATCTAATCATTTCTCACCATTATCGTGAATACTATTAGTAATTTTAATGAATCATTGATGCATCTTAGAAAATGATTTACCTTATAAAAATTATAATTCTTGATAATTGGATCTAATAATTACTCTCCTGGTTTCAACAACAATTGATGTTCCAATGTGTGTAACCTCTAACTTAATTTAAATACTTTTTTCGGATTCACAGGAATGAATATTGATATATTTGTTTCTTATCATGGAACAAAAAATATTATTCCTTACTTTGTAATCCATCTTATTATCCATCATTTCTTGTTCATAAAATCCTCTATCTTCCAAATTATGAATTTTTTAATCTACAATGATCATTGAAAATTTATCAACCATGATATTTATAGTGAAGGTTTTAATTCTATCACACCAATATTCATAGACATATCTATAAAAAGATGGTGATCTATTTGGATTCAGATTACCTATTGATCTAAAATTATTTTTGCCCATATTTTAAAACATATACTAATTTTTTTTCCATAATATATATTACATTAAATTTTATTTATAAAAGAAAATATAATAATAATATTAAACTAACATTAAATATTATATAGACCAATGTGTTTAGAAATAATTTGAGAAATGGAATCTTATACTGATACTAATTATTGTATCATTATATATGAGTTAAACTAACTAGGATTTAAATAATGTATTGAAAAAGGATCTTTTAGAAGATCGGGTGAGTTTTAATTTTAGAAAAATTAATTTTGTTTAAAATAATAAAATTCACCAACCAATATAATAAAATTATTTGAATCAACCTTGTCCCTGAGTCTCATTACAATAGAATATAATAATCTGTTTGATTCTGATATGTTACTTACCACAAGATGTAATCCAATATGATTAAATCTATACAGAAAAAAATCATAATCTATATAGTTAAGATTATATCAGAGTATACCAAAAAATGTAATTAGTTATGATTCTGTATTAATAACTTATAGAATCTTAATCAGAGTAGTTTTGTATTCATAGATGAATCAATTTAAATAGAATAATAAAATTGTATCAGAATGCAATATATAATGATAACCAACAAAAAATTAGAAAGATGAATAAAAAAGTATTAAATTCTATTACATGCATTGGAAACTATAGAATTATAAGAAAAGAAGTCATAAAAATTAGTAGACTTATTTTAACCTAATGAGTAGGTTATCCAATAACCTAGGATAATGGTTCCCATGTTTTAAAATAATAATCATGTCTGTATTTCTTTAGTAAGAAATTCCCTTGATATGATCATTGACTTTTCTATCTTCCTATATTAGAAAACCCATGATCTGATGGATCAGATTCTGTCTTACGATACTAGATACCCTCGGTCAAGCATATCAATATCTCATATTTCATAGCCTTTGAATCCATTCATTGTATTTACAAAATCAGATACAAAATGAAGATAGAAAATAATTATTAAGAAGATAACTTTGGAATGTTTTCTTAAGAGGTACTCTTTCTAAAGAAATCCAAATGACTATGATCAATTTTTCACACCTTGTAGACTTAAGCCAAATCAAGATATAAGGTAATTAACCTGTAGAAAAATATTTAAATGATAAGGTATTTATAGGGAAAT
The DNA here is from genome assembly GCA_963277665.1 of Viscum album. Taxonomy (NCBI): domain Eukaryota; kingdom Viridiplantae; phylum Streptophyta; class Magnoliopsida; order Santalales; family Viscaceae; genus Viscum; species Viscum album. The sequence continues at coordinate 1,891,246,955 of OY728152.1, forward strand.
CCACAACAGCCGTTTTTTCCTCCAAAATTTCATATTTCTCTATGTTTTTTGTAATGACATAGATATCTTGAACTCCAACATCTATATTATAACAGAATGTCTAACATCATTTTTTACACCATTATTGTGAATAATGTAATCTATCTGACAAAAAAAATTCTGTATACAAAATTTAATCATAGTTAATCTGATGGATTTCTTTAGAGAATGTCATTATAGTATTCTTTATGAGTTTGAATATTATTGTTATGGTTCTGATTATCATTATGGTTATTAAGATTTTTTCCAGTACTTGGAAAAGAAAAAAATTCATAAATTTTAACTGATAAGGTGAGTTTGATGGATTTCAAATTCTTATCCATTATGATACTTTTAATGAATAATGTATGTTTATATTTGTGAATAATTTATAACAAACTCCAATTATGGTAATAGAATATGATTTATTCAATAACATTATAAAATAATTTGTACGTAAAAATATAATAATCAAGTATTGATGAAATATATTTTGATTTTTAAAACTAAAGGAATTGAAATTTTTTGAGAGAAAAATTTGACTCAATGAATTGTTGAGAAAACAATAAATGGTTAATGGTGTTTCAATGTTTTATTGATTATAAGGAATATATTTTTAGAAAATATGGTTTAAGGGTTCACCTTCTTCATATTTTATAATCTAAAATTTTTAAACATATCCCAACACTAATTCCTATAAAATGCATTTCCTAATTTTGGATCATATCTTCAGAGAGATTTTGGAAAGTTCCTATTTTAATGTTACATTTATATCTAAAAAATGTTATATGAGACATTATAGAATGAAATTTTTTAAAATAAATTGAATATATTAAATTTGATATAATTACAAAGCTTGTTTATTATAATAGATTCCATTATAGTGTTATCTTTTATAATTTTTGTAGTGTGGACTATCAATTCTCACATAACATAAGGTCTAGAGAAGTTACAATTTTGTAAATAATGTGGAGGTAAAGGTACTATACTAAAATACTAAAAATTGATTATTTAATATATCAGATAACCTTGTAAAAAATTTAGAGGGGTAATTTTAGTATTTTGATAAATTGAAAAAATATTTGTAGATATTTTTAGTAATATGTGAATGAGTTATTAGTTCCTAAATTGATTACCTAAATTTCATAAAATTATATTTTAAAGAATAAAATTTCATTTTATCATTTTTTGATCTATGTAAGAGTCAGCTGCATATGAATGATCTTGTAAGGTTCAGCCTAAGAAACTAACTAAAATTTTGACCAAGACATTTTACATTTAAAATTTAATTCGAGAGTAAACTACTCCATGAATCAGTCATCTAGATTTTGTACAGATGTAATTATTAACAAATATATGTATATAATGGTTGCTCATAGTGTGTCGATCTACAAAAGTTTTATTTATTTAATTATAAGGATCACATTAAAAAAATTTACAAACATAGGAGTCTTGGTTATTGTTTCATGTTAGCATTATTTATATTGATGCATAGATCTAATAAAGCACAAATCATTCATCATGTAACATTATTCAACATAAATTTCATCAGTAGTGGAGAAATTTAATAATGGTATAGAATTAAACAATGGTGGTAATCTTTTGTTCTATCAATTTGCTGATATATTAAGTTATTAAAAATTATTCATTTAATTAAAGAGTGTGTAATTTGAGTTTTTTATTTGATACATTTTCAACAGTATTAAGAGTTTTCTATGTGTCAGAAACATTAAAAATACATTGGATTCTTATATATTTTTTAGTTTGACATTTCAGCAATTAAATATTCAAAATATTGAAATTAAAAATGATAATTCCTTATGGATTTTTTTATTAATTTAAATTTCATATTTCATTAATGGAATAGGATTAGGATGAAATAGAGATATAAATGAAGAAGTAGTAGATATATAAAATAAAATCTTTAATTAAGAGGAACATAAATTGTATTCCCATTTCATAATGATGCATTATTATATATATAATTCTTTGCAATGTAAATGATTTTCCAAATAATATATTATAGTTAAAAATGGGAATGTCCTTTAAAATATAACATGATGGATATCCAATGTCATAAATATTATATAAATGAAGACCTTGACTAAAATTAAATTATTTAAGATTATAATCATAATGTCAATTTCTATTACAGAAATTTATATTTAAGATAGTGGTTTATTAAAAGTTTAATATTTAGTGATGTTAGAGATAGTCTGATATGAACATATTGAGTGTTATATGAGGATATATTGGATAAAAATTAAAGTGGGTTTCTATAATACATAAATTTAAAATTATGTTATTGATCATATTACCAAAAATTATAAGATGGATAAAAAGAGAGTGTTTTGGAATAGATAACATCTCAGTACAATCCTTAGTTTTATTATTGAGAATACGAGAGATCTAGATACACAATACAATAATAATATCATTTTACATATATAGAAAAAGGTGAATAATATGATGAATCCAACATGATTCTGTTGGGAGGATCTATTCTGTCAATTTAGAATTAAATGAATATTGGAGTAGGTAGATATTGAATGTTAGGTGTTATATATAGCAATGTTAGAACAATATAGATGATGTAGACTTTGTTATTCCAATAGTTGGTGGAAGAATATGAAATTATACTCATGTTTATTGTGTATTGATAATAAATAATCAATTGGGTTAGGAAAATATATTAAATTATGTAATTTTCTGTTAGTGAATATAGTGTACCTTTTTGACACATGAATATTGTAGATACTTGGGTTTTGATGGATAATACATTGGAATATTATAATGAAAATTTTCGAATCCAAGCACTGAGTCGAAAAGAGAATCTGGGGCTAGGAGAGTCTCAGAATAGTGATTTTAAAAATACTAAATATATTTTTTCATGCATAAATGGTTTCGCTTTAATGGAGTAATAAATCCCACTCGGTGTCTTGCATAAGATTTATGAGACTGTTTTTGAGTCTAGAACATTTTTTAACCCTATTGGTGAAATAATGTTATCCTCACTTGGATTTTGGTCGGAGGAAAAATGACGGGGCATCAAGTAGTGGATTAATTGATTAAATTGGAATTTATTTGTTTAATTAAACCTAAACAAAAAACATCTCCCCTCCCCTCACTTTTGTGTGCATGATAAAAAAGAGTATACTACCCATCTGATATCATCTCTTCCAATAGGAGATGTCGAACCGATGCTAAATCCATGCAGTATGTAGTTTTCAATCCCTATTTCTGACATACATCTTCAACAGATCGATAAAGAGCGTGATACACAAATCTTCCTTCAGCATAAACATTAGCGTTTATCCCTCGAGGTATGTGGTTATGTGTTTTCAACCCAAACCCCATTTGTTTTTCTTTGTTCAGAGGTTCTAGATCCCAATTTCAATTTCTTATGATCCCGCATATGTATATCATTCAATTTTTTGTTAAAATGGGGTGAATCATGTGTTTTTTCATGTGTTTCCTGACTATAATTACCATCTACATTGCATATAATCCAATGAAATATGTCATGTATGCCATCACATCCAGGGAAGATAATATTTGGGTAAAATTGTCACAGAGCACGGCTACATACCACATAGTTATCTTAATAGTGTTCCCATGGAACATGGTTTAGGTTATCCATGTGAATGTACATGGATGTGTATAACTACATGGTCAAGCTACATGGACATGATATTTGGAACACATACACTGGCACAATTAAATGGCCATGGGATGGTTGAAGAGGGACACATAGTATCCTGGATACACACATATTGTACCAATACATGAGTTTGAAAATTGTGTAGATAGGACAAACTGATAGGTTCATGAGTGGGCTCGCACATCTTGTGTACCCTAGTGCACACTGTGTATTCTTTGGATATCACCTTGAGATATTTTACCTTTTGTATCCCCTACTATAGGAATCAGATTTTGGATTTTGAGTTGCCTATCCTAAGTGGTTTTTTTTTTGTAGAATGTGATTATGACATCTATATTTTCATATGAGATATAAGTTGGAACCTTTCTATCAATACTCTTGTGTAAATGTGAAATCGTATCCATTGATCTAGGTGAATCACTAGGTTGATTTTAGGTTTCGTACCCTTCCTTCCATCTTTTGTTTGTGGGACCCCGGTACACATTAAACGGGTAGATTGTTCTACACTATTGGAGCAGATCATGGGACCCATACCAGCGTTATTTTCATTCCACATTGTGTGATAAGTGCAATGCTTTCTCATAGAGGGGTTTGGCCAATGCTAGTAACCATTATGGTTCTTGAGAAGAAATGTTTGGACTGGTACTCCCATGTGGTATCAGGGCTCTAGTTTCCCTTACCTCTATGCTTTGTTTGAGATGGGACTCCTCATGTCATGGGTGCAGGTTCTTTTGATTTTGGGTCCGCTATATAGAATTTGTGACTCCTCGACTATGAGGAATAGTGACGAGATATGTCATGACATAGCCTTGAACTCACGAGGAAGAGGAACACTTTCCCTACCATGATGAATCCTTCTGATGCATCCTAAAACTATTTGTGCCTGTTATTTTCTCCCAATGTAGATAGTATCAAGGAGTGTTGATTGAGATTAATATAATTGTGTGTTCATAGAAGTTACATGGTATAATGGGAATCATTTATGTACTTTCATAACTATTCATACTATCGTAATGGTTTTGGGAGAGGGTTCCCCATATCATTTGTAATGTTTGACAGTGCTCCCCTAACATGCTCGAAAGTGGCCCTCCATATATTTTTACTAGATTATAGTTGGAAAACACCTATTGGGCCGGGGTACTATTTCTCTATCCATGTAGTCGATACATCCCTTTATTCATGAGTTAGGGTCGTCCATATGTGATGTATAGGTAGTTCAGGTACTCCCCTATGGGGTTTGAGAGATGGTCATATATCATTACTATTGGAACTCCACTATCATTCCAGGGTGTGGGTCTTCTACATGTGTTGTTTTGGAAGAGTCAATACTCTTCGGTCAAATCAGTTAGTGGGTCCTATAGCCTGGAGTTGGTACTCCCATTTCAAACTAGGGTATAAGGACCCCATAGTAAAAGATTTGGTAGACTCAGTAATCCCCTATCGTACTAGGGTGTCGGTCCTCTAGCCATATAGTGGTACTCCCCTAAGGTATTATGGTAAGAGTCCTCAATATATGGGTTTTTACTCACCTATAATATCATGGTGTAAGTACCCCATTATCTGATTAGTGCACCCCTAATTTTCTATGTCATAGGTCCATGCCTATAGAGTATTACTCCCCCATCTATATGTTACAGCATGCAAAAAGTCCCCCATTGTATTTTTTTGCTCCCTTGTTATTTGAGTATGGTTTAGAGGAGTGGGAACCTACACATGAAATCTATGATTCATGGTTAGTATTCAGTGCTTAATTGATAGACTATGGTGTGGGGAACTGCATACAAGAGCAACAGAGGTTTCACATGTTGGTTAAGAGATATTACTCCCATGACTATAGGGATTTGGTGAGGTCTATGTCCCTCCATTACCTATCTCTCTATCTATGTGTTAATATGATGCATGTGATTCCTATTCAAGAGAAGTTCTCTCGTAGTTGTGTCTAGTGGTGAAGAGTGGGCCTCTCTCAGTGGGATTCATTAGCCTTATGTAGGGAGTCGATTTGTAATGGAAATTCATCTAGTGCAGGGAACAAGATGAAGACCTGGTAGGTTTTTATGGATGTATAATGACCTTTTAGATGGGAGCCAAATGGGATGGATGATCATTCATAGTTTTTTCTCTATCTATTTAGTTACCACTAGAGCCTTTGAATGAAATCATTTTTCTATCCATGAGTTCGAACCCTCTTGAGTTGTGGAGTCTGAGATTAGTATATCTGGTGATTCTGGGAGCCTTGTAGTGGTGCCAAATTCGTGGAAGACACCGACAATGTGAATTGAGTATACATACTTATTTTTTCCCATGTTATTTCTTGTTAATTGCTTTCCATGGGATTAGAAGATATGTGGTGTATTCCACATTATTTTTTATGTTTATCATCTCAAGGTTGGATGATCTCTATCTCCTAAAAGAGGAGGAAAAAACTCGACGTGTAGTTCATTTTTTCACCATGTTTATACCCATGTTCATGTATGAGGTTGAATCATTTTGGGATGGGCTATAGGTTGTAGTATTTCATTTCACTATTTTGTGGGCATCCCTTTAAATAGCTGACTATTAATGTACGGTCGAGAATGGTTCAAGATGATGTTTCTCTCTCAATGGGGTTCCCTCTGGATAGGTCGAGAAGACTATCACATTTATGTTTCTCCCTTTCATTTTCCATAGGGTTTTGGGTGCCTATTATGTAATATTATATTCAACATCGAATAGGGTTTTCTGGCACATGTTTTTTCCTGTATAGACAATAGGTCTTTTGACGGCGTCCATAGAGGACACGAGGAAAGCAGAGCTTCGTAACGAAGCCAGACTAAGGTGTTCAGAAGAGCTGGAGAAAGGATCATTTAGACTGTTAGTTTTAGAATTTATCTCCTTTTCTAAGAAGATAGGTTTCTTCTAATGATTTATTTTTGTGTTAATGATTTTCCCTTTTTAATTTCATTACTCCAATTATACTGTAGTTTTGGATAATTTTATGCATACATTATAGATTCAAATATTTGTATATATCGATGCAGAATTTCATCGACGTGTTTGTGGGTGAGTGCTTATAGGTACTCTAGGAAAAGGCCTCCATGAATTTAGTTGTGCCTTTGGTGCATGTCTCCATCCCCTGTCTTATAGGGGAGATATTTTGGTAGTCGTAGCTTGAGACTATATTTTTTTGAGTTGGGACAGAGAGTTATTAGAGAAATTTCATTGCATAAGATTTTGTTCGGATCCACATCCATGTAATTGGATTTTATGGGTTTCATATCAACTATTTTAGAGTGTTTTAAGTTCATCTCATAGGATAGAGGTTCTAGTGTCGGGTGGATTCTAGAAAATCCATTAAATAGGAGTCTGATATCCTTTTATTCCACGCGGTACAATATGACATGGGTCATGGAGGAAATTATGGTACTTGCATCATATAGGGTGGGTTTTAGTTTTCTTTTCTTTTCCTTCATGTGTTAGATCCCCAAATATACACTATGACTATGGTTTATCTTGATTTTTTTTAATGATACCACCACAACATCGGCCATATATGGTTATACAACATGATTTTGATGAAAATATTTCTCGGGATGATGATTCTGTGCATGGAACTGATTTTGATGTGTTACCTCTGGGTTGTCTTCTAGTAGTGTCACTATCTAATGAGTAGTTGGTTGTGCTAGGTGCTCAAGAAATGAATTTTTGTTGGATTATTGATCTACATATGTTCCATAGATAGAAAAATCCAATGTTCTATGGTGAACTAATCACCTAGGAAGCATCTGACTGGGTCAGAAAATCAAATGGGTTTTCTATCTAGTTAGGACGCCATTTGATCAGATGGTGGTCCTGGAGGTGAGCCTTCTGAAACATCCTGAATCTAGGTTCATCCCATAGGTTCCATGAACCTGGTTGGTCAAATAACCTCATGCGCATTTCCCCAAACACCAGAGGATATTGACAAGTAGCGAGGGAAAAGGTGTGAAAATGGGGAAACTATGACTTCATTGGTAGAGTATACAGAACCAAAATAAAATATTAAAAAATAGTTAATGCAATAATACCATACAACAGAAGTAAACATTGGAAGACTGATAGTAACAAAGAAACTTTAGAATATAAAAATGATGCTTGTCACATGTGTCTAGGAAAGTAGCCAAACAAGTGAAAATGATTGAAATACAATACAGAAAGAAAATTACAGATAAAAAGTAAACTCCAACAGTATCAGAAGCATAAACATTGTCCCAGGCTATCCATATCCAATAGAAATCATGTACCTGATGACTAAAGAAACTTTTCCTTATCTATACCAGGAACCATATAATCTATTTGGGTCCAAAAAGTGACCCAAATAGTGTGTTAGATGAATCCCAGTAAGCAACAATAAAAAATATGTGCCTAACAATCAGTGAATATATATATATATATATATATATATCACGTAATATTTAGAAATAAAGTATTAAAATAGGAATTACTCAAAATAAATCAATCCTACTATTTTTAATTACATTCATTTTCAATTATTATTCAATCCATTGAATCCTGTAAACCTTAGAAACTAGCCTATGCTCTGTATAGCCTATGTAATTGTTACAAAAAATGTCTATAAACAGCATATAAAAAATCACATAAGACTAAGTTCATGCATGTGTTTTGTCTTGGTAGTCTCATCACAATCATTCATCCATTCATTTGAAACCCTTGGGGGGAAGCTCTAATAGTCTAACCCCCTTGGTTTAACATATCACTAAATCATTAAAAAACAACACATTGGAAAATATCTCATGGTCTAACCCCACTGGTCCCACATTGTAGTATCTCAAATACAAAAGACCTCTTAGGTAGCTCCCATGGTCAATACCCCATAGTCAACATAGCATCAATAAATATAAGACCTCATGGGTAGCACTCATGGTCAACACCAATGGGTTAAAATTGCATAAGTAATTATAATTGACCTCCTTGGAACTTTAATGGTCAATACCCCCTGGGTAAACATCTACACCAATTCTCACATGGTCCTGTGTAAATAATGTGGAAGTCCCCACATTCTTTTTATCCAAAGGATCTCACGGTCTATTAGAAATACATAGAAACCCTGACAGTTTTCCTGGTCCATGGCTCTCATGGTCCAGTAAAAACATAATATGCATAAAATATTAAAGAAGCTCATGAAATCCATAGCCACTACATTGATAACATTCACAAGGTATATCACATGGATTTTATATAATCCAACAAGTCCATATTATTATGAAAATGCATGGATAACACGATTCCTAAACTTACGTATAAGCAACAACCCCTTTTTAACCAATAAAACCATAATAGGTATTAACAACGGTTAAATTCCAAAACATGAAATACCCCCAATGATGGTAATTTGGAACATTTATCATATATAATCCATGAAAATATAATGAACGGGAAAAACAACCTATCTTTATGTAACACGATTGATATACTTGGATGTTGGCCCTTGAATCAGCCAAGATGGCGTAGATCTATAAAAAGGTGAAAATTCCCAACTAGGAATAACTGAAAAAATAAGAAAAATCATGGATAAGGGATATAAGTGCATTTAGAACTCACCTGTGGGGTTCCAACTCGCCATAAAACATCTCAATCAGAGGTCAAATGGAGAATTGAGATTTTGGTCTTCGTTCATCATTCTTGAGCGCTCCTATACAAAATACAGAAAGAAGAAGTCATTTTTGGAAATGGGTTGTGACCCCAATCTGATATATCAAAAAAACTATATAGTGTTTTCATTAAATGTACACACCGTGTAGAACCCTTAATTGGAACCCTCCTTAAGCGGTCTTCCAGGTCACCTACATGGCCATGTACTTAGTGGTTACACGGACAGTACCTAGCATTACCTGGTACCTAGGTACTAGGCATGTAATCATAGGTACACCGTGTGTACTTATAAAATTTGAATTTATTCCTTTTTCCTCAATAATAACTTGAAATCAACATCCTGGACAAAGATGAAGACCCGAGATCTTACAAACCCCCCCCCCCCCCCCCAAGAAATTCTTCCCTGAATTTATGTTCCATGGCTGGTGAATAAGAAACTTCAAATAACTCATGTCATTGTGATCATATGTCACCCTCCCTCTCTAATGTATCATACTGTACAAGCCTAGCCTACCATAATAGCCATACAGGAGGAACATACCTACCATATAGAACCATCACTCTACGAACCACAATTGGAATAAGGTTCACCCCAAAGGATGAATCCACCTCCAACTCAACCTCCTCAAGTTGAAAAACATGAGACTTATCTCAAAAGTAACGTTGTAGCTGAGATATGTGAATGAATTCATGCATATCCCGATACCTATGAAGTAACTAAAACCAATATGAAATAGGGCTGAACCTCCCTAAAACCTAAAATGGACTGACGTAACTTGGTGAATGATTCATGTGTCTTATACTCCTCTTGTTCCCCAACCACGGTGTGACATGTATGAAAACCCGATTTCCGGTCTCAAACTCCAAGGATCCTGGCCATCAATCATCTTAAGATTGATGTGGAGACTCGGAAATATCCATTATCTTCCAAATCAACTCTAAATGCTCAGTGGTCTCCTAGAAAATACATCTTCCCAGCAAAGCCACCTCTCTTACCTCCGGAAATCATTGAGGTGATCAGCATTTACTACCGTACAATGTCCCAAAAGGTTCCATTGGAATTATTAGAGGAAAACTATTGTTGTTAGAAAACATCACTAGGGGAATGTGTCTCTCCCAAAATCACCAAAAATCCTGAACACATGCTCAAATCATGTCCCCAAAAACATGAATCGTGATCCCAAATAGGCCATCTCTCTATGGATGGTAAGACATACTCTGATGTACCTGTGTACCCATATCCCTCTTCAGTCCATTCTATACACAGGAAGTAAACCAGGAATCCCTTTCTGAAAAAATAGTGTAGGAAACCCAAATCCAATATACAATATCTCAGATATAAAACATTCTATACTCATCAACACTGAATTTTTCATTAATCAGAAAGAAATGTGTATCCTTCGTGAGCCTGTCGATAACAACCCAAATCGGATAATTTCTTCTGGGTGACCTTTATAAACACACCATGATATCCATAATGAAATAAGTCTAATTCCACTCATGAACAGGTATCTAATGTAAAAACCATTTCAGTGTCTGATTCTTTTCCTTCACCTGTTAATAGGTAGAACATCTAATAAGAAACTAGCTGCATCCCCCTTCATACCTAGAAATCAATACTAATAGTGTATATCTCAATACATCTTGGTGACACCAGGATGAACTGAACAAATGGAGGAATGAACATCTTTCATCAACTCCTCATGTATATATGTAGCACCTATATTCACCCATGGAAACTCTAGACCTCATCATTATCTATAGTTCATCCAAGAGTAGGTCCTCGCCCGAAACACTCTCCCTCAGAACTAGGCCTTCAGAATCTGATAGATGCCTCATTCGCACTTGATCCAGTAGTGTAGTGGTAACAGCTATAGATTGAATAAGAGTCTTCCCCTATCTATTTTAATCCTCCGAATGTACCTCATTGAATAGTGACATAAGCTACCTCTCATTTCTGGCCTCCTGATCTACATGTATATGAGTTCTCCTACTCAATGTATTAGCTACTGCATTGCCTTTTCCCAGTGTATAAGAAATCTCATTGTCAAATGACTGAAGGTACTCAAACCACCTTCTCTATCTCAAATTCATATATGACTTCATATAGATATATTTGATGCCTTTTTGTTCAGTGTATACCACAAAATTCTATCCCAAAACATAATGTCTCCAATAACGTAGGGCATGAACAAATACAGCCAACTCGAGGTCATGCATTGATTTATTCTTCTCATATGGCCCCAACTTCCAAGATATGTAGGCAATGAATACATACCCTAACATAATCACTACTCACAGACCAATACATGATTCATCAATGAAAATGGTGTAAGGTTTTCTTAGCTCTGGAAAAATTTGTATTGGCGCAAAAGTAAATTTCCATTTTAGCTCTTAAAAGACTGAATCGTAGGAGTCTGTCCCCAAGTACTTATCACCCTTCATTGTCAAGCCCATCAGTGGCCCTAATATGCATAATAATACTAGAATAATGTTTTTATGGTAACCAACCAACCCTAAAAAACTACTTACATAAAATAACTACTTTGGATGCTCCCATTAAACAGATGCTCTCACTTTATTTGGGTCTCATGATACTCTTGTCTCTAAGATGACATGACCAAATAAGTGATTATGATATGTAAAAAAGTCTCACTTTGAGATCATAGCATATAACTGATGCTCTCTTAGTTTATTCAATTCAATATCATGATGGGTGGCATAGTCGTTTTGAGTGTGAGAGTACAATGAGATATCTTCCATGAAGACAATCAAAAAAATAAAAGTAATGAAGGGATACTCAGTTCATCAATTCCATGAAAACATACAGTGCATTAATGAGATCAAATGACATAACCGAATACTCATATAGACCAGACATTATTTGAATGATTGTAAGTGGAATATCTGATGGTCTAACATAAAACTAATGATAATTGTATCTCAATTAAATATTGGAGAACAAATGATCTCCTCGAATGTGATCAAATATATCATCAGTCATCATTATGGGAAATCATTTCTATACCGTCAACTGGTTTGGCTTCCTATAATACACACAATATATGAGGGTATTTTCCACCTTCATCACAAAAGGACATACGAATTACAAATAGAAGTACTAGGTTAGATTAAACCATTTGCCCGCAACTCCTCTAACTACTTCTTGATCTCCTGTAACTCTAGTGTAGCCATCCTATATGGAGGTATTCACATGGGAGCCACTCCGGGAACATGGTAAAAAGTGAAATCTGCCTCACTTGGTAGTTAAACATGAAAAGTTGATTGGAAGGATATCTCTGAAATGATCCACCACTAGAGAAAAGTACATCTGTAAGGTCCCATACTCATCCAGATCTAGATTAGTATTCTATGTTGTAATTCCATCCAACCGAAGATCCTCATGTCCACCTCTACACTCTTGGACATCACATTCACCCTTGTGTATAAAATATCTAACCTCTGGTGATGTAAAACTCACCCTATGGCGAAATCAGCCAACAAAGTTCTTAAAGGAGAACAACTTGTCCATTATGAGAATGAAATCGATGTCTATCTTCTATGAGACATAGATGTTTCATATGAAGTGAAACCCTCCAACCTCAAGAGGGAACTCCTTGCGCTGATGTACACAAGCGGGTCTAATCCCCCATAGAGTGTATACCATAATTATTTCATCATATGTAATGATATAGAGCACAAGGCGCTCCATAATGGTAATATATATAAAACCATGGGAATACCCATGATCAAAAATCACAGAAGCTAAAATTGAGGCAACTAGGATCGTACCTATCACCATAGAGGGTTTTGGATCGTAAGCTGACTGGGAATGTTCCATCAAACCATGGACCTATGACCCTACTTGGCTACCCAGAGTTGATCCACTCTACTATCACTAAAAACCTGTCGTATGGATTCCATAGAAACGACATCCTTCTTAGCCTTAATGGCCTAACAAACTCTAGTACCATGACTGAATAGAAACTGGTGATCCAACCCCTGAAGAAGGTGTCATATCAGATCCCTTCTCTGCAGAAGTTGGGGTGAAAAATAGGAAACAATGATGAAGATGGCCCATCTTTCCACAAGATCATCACTCAACTAAGTCTCTGGTCACTGACATCTCATATGCCCATTCTTATGGCACTGGTAGTATAGTATATGTATAATTAAAGAAACATCCCTGCTATTGGAAGAACCACCATGATTAAACTCCCTATGGAACTTCCTTCTTTTAGACAAAGGATTACCAGCCCTAGATGTTGAACAATCCTAGATCAAAGCTCCAAACTCCCTCATATTGTGCTCGTTAATCAGTGGGTAATTTACTATAGTAGTCACCAGAGTTAGCATGAAAACATTCACCTACAATAATATGCCATACCTTAGACCATCCTCAAACCACTTAACCAGTGATAGCTCGTCACCTCCCATAACAGGTGTGATGTGTTGAAGCTCTATAAAACAAGAAGAATAATTCATCACTAAATGAGTGCCCTACTCTAAATGAATGAACTCCTGAGATCGGCCATCCCTCAACATCTCGGGGTAGATGTAATAATTGGAGATCCTCTGGAACTCTTCCCTATAAATATCCCAATGATGTCCTACCTATGAGATAATATCCTTCCATATCATGGTGTAATCATGATCCATGTGCATCGCGAGCTTCATACTCCTCTTAGAAGGCATCACCAAATTCTCTATGGAAGAAAACATTGCATCCAACCATGACTATATATCCTATAGTCCTTTATCCCCTTGAAAAATAGGGATGATGCTACTGCTAGTTACCCTTGTTAACTCCAGCATAGTCAGGGCCATATGCGGTGCTCCCTAAAAAGTTGGTAACATTCTCATAATTCCTTGACGAAACATTGAATCATCAAATTTTTCAAGTATAACAGCTGGTGCATGTATGGGCATAATGGGAGGTTCTACCTGTAGTATTTGATCTACCATTTCTAGTGTTTGATCATTATCATGTACTTGGATTACAACCAAATGAAATCTTTGTGGAATAAATTTTAAAGGTTGATCACACACCCCAATTCAATATTATCATGGAAGGAAACAAAGAAGTTCAAGAAATGAATATTATAAGAAAGAATTCACATTTTAAAAATATGTTTACACGGAGTGTAGAACCACTACACGGCTTGTTCCCTTATACATTAACATGGGCACGTATCTCTATTGACCTGTTCATGTAACTCATCATACACACGAAATGTTCCATATCAGACACATTTGTACTTGAATATCCCCACATTCCAAGGTACTTATACATGGCTACAACTACATGATTTTCTTCTGTAACACTACATGGTGTGTTCACCCTAGACACGACATGTACTACCAAGGTTCCATCCACCCATGTCATTAGTCAAACAACCAGATACATGGAAAATATATATAGAGAATATATAATCTAGAAATGGAATATAAAATCAGTGTTTCATCCTCCTATGTCATTAGTCAGGCGGTTGGATTCACAGTTCTTTACAGCACAGCATGTACTTCCCATACACATCGTGTTCTACAAAGGTTTACTAACCCTAACTCTCTACTCACATGGTCATTCACATGGTCAATAACTACATGGGGTGTACATAAGGTACATGGTGTGTACTTAAGAAGAGTTGTTTCTCCAATAATAGAAGAACACATGGCATGTGTTCATAATAGCACGAGACATATTGTCTGGGTTTCGATACAGTAGACCTCTGAAACATCTCTAAAACCCCCAAAGACATAAAATTTATCCAATGCATCCCATGTTCTAATCCATGGATCACATACTCCCTGCAAATCAATGTTTTCAACCTTATTCATTTCATATTTTAACAGAGTTCTTTAAAATTTCATACAAGATCCACCAAGTTCCATTCCAATAGGGTCCATAACACCTTATGGACCAACATTTGGCATCCATAAAAATGAAAAATTACATATACAAATACCCTATCAAAATAGTAGGTACTCTATCATGACATTTATCATGACAACATGCATATATATCACAACATCTATCACAATAGTATACAATCAATAATTCATGCTAAATAGCATGACAATAATCTATGACATGTGAACTCTATCAAGTGTGTATATGATTCATGAGATAGAATTCCCTCATCTCATCAGTTTGAAACAATAATAGGACCAAAATGACATAAATCATAACAACACAAACCAAGTGAATCATCCAATGGTGAAATCAAATCAACTATAATAATTTTATAAAAAATTATATTATTTATTGTAACTCGGATTTTCCCTTTACACGGGCTAACAACTATTGGGTATAGTTTTTTTCCAACTTCCCATTTCTTTATATCACAGTCTATAGGATCTAAATAGTAGGGTGAAGTAGAAAAGAAACTCCTTTGATACGACTTTGTAATGTCCCAGATATAATTTACACCCAATGGTGCCCCGAACCCGATTGGTTACATAACCTCAAACACATTTCCCCAAACACCAGAGGCTAATGACCTGTAGTGAGGGACACGGTGTGATAATGATGAAAATTTTCCCTTATTAGCATACACTATAGATCAAAAATAAAATAGTAAACTATTGTACATGGAGTAATAACATACAAAAGAAGTAAACAGTAGAAGACCGACAGTAAAAGAACAACACAAGAATATATAAATGATGCATGTCACATGTGTCTAGGAAAGAAGCCAAACAAGTGACAATGCTGGATATACAATATAAAAAATAATTTATATATAAAAAAGTATACTAAAATAGTATCTCAAGCCTTATAATTGTCCCATGTTTTCTATATCTGACAGTAATCAGGTACATAATGGATAAGGGCGTTATCCCTTACTATACATACAAAAATATAATCTATTTTGGTCTTAAACAAGACCCAAAAATGGTGTAAGATGAATCCCAGTAAGAAACCACCAAAATATATATGCCTACCTCTCATTGAATATATATATATATCCATTAATATGAAAAAATGACAAAATAAACTATGATATCCTCAAAAGAAAAAAATCTTACAGTATTCAATTTCATTCATTTCCATTTACTATTCAATCTATTGATTCATGTAATCCTTGGGATCTAGCCTAATCCTTGTATCCCATATGTAATAGTAACAAAGTGATGTCTCTGAAGGCCATATAAATAATGATATAATAACAATTCCAATCTTATGCTTTAGGATGGGGTACTCATCACAATCATTCCATCATTCATAGAAAACCCTCTATTATAGCTCTCACAGTCTAACCCATTTGTTTTAACATAGAACCAAATCAATATAGAATGACACCCTGGGAAATCCCACATGATCTAATACCTTTGGCCTCACATAGTAGTAACTCAAATATAGACAACCACTTAGGTATCTCTCACGGTCGATACCCATCAGTAAACATTAAATAAATAAATATAAAAGACCTCATGTATAACTCTCACATTCAATAACTCTGGGTCAATATAAAATAATTAATTATAAATGAAATCACGGGATTCACTCATAATCAGTACACCTTGGTTAAACATCTACACTGATTCACTCACGTTCTTATGTAAATAATGCGGATGTCCCCATAGTCTTCTTGGCTAAAGGCTCTCATGGTCCTTTAGAAATACATGTAAACCCCCTAATTTTTCCTGGTCCAAGGCTCTCATGGCCCATTAGAAACATATTGCACATTACATATCATAGAAGCTTATGAAATCCATAACTACTACATGGATAACATTAAAAAATCATATCACATTCAATTCATATAATCAAACAACTCCACCCTAATAAAAATAAGGCATGAAAAAAGGGTTCCTAACCTTATGAATACGAAACAACCCTTTTTTAATAAATATAACCATAAAAGGTCTTAAACATGTTTAAATTCCAAAAAACGAAATACCTTATTCTTGGGTATGCATCCTTTTTATCCTATATAATCCATGAAAACACAATGAAAGGAAAAAATCACCTACCTCAAAGTCACACGATCAAAATCCTTGAATTTCGTCCCTTGAATCGGCCACGATCAGTGTAGATCTACAAACAATTAAAAACTCCCAATCATGAATAAATCATGAGTGATGAAGAATCAAGAAGAATGGCTCTGGGATAATTGAGAACACACTGTTGGGATTCTAATGCACCCAATAGAGTCTCAATCAGAGGTAATATAGAGAATCAGGGGTTCAATCTTCGTTCTCTGTTCCCAAGAACTCCTATACAAACCACAGAAAGAAGAAGTCAGTTACGGACATGTGACATGACCCTGATCTGATATATCTAATAAATATAAAACTACATGGCGTGTTCATTAAATGTACACTCGGTGTAGTAGACTTATCCAGACCCAGCCTTAAGCGGTTTGGTAGGTCACCTACACAGCCATGTACTTGGCCATTACACGGCCAATACATGGATGTACATGGTAGTTGAGTACATGGAGTGTTCTCAAAAGTACATATTGGGTACTTATAAAATTCCAATGTTATCCTTTTTCCCCAAAAATAACCCGAAATCATGATCTATACCTGAGATGGAAATATGGGTTCTTACACCTTATTTAGGGTTCTGCCACGCGATGGCGGAGTTTAGTGATGTTTTCCCGTGATGAGGTGAATCTCACTTGGGTAGAGTTCGGGGGACTCTTATAAGAAGGGTTTTACCCAGCCACATTAAGAATAGTGTGTATCTAGGAGATTCTACAGCTTCGTGAGGGTATCCTAACTATAGAAGAGTACTATAAATGGTTCACAAACCTATCCCATTACTCAATGTACATGGTTTGAGACCCTTTCATCAATGCATGAACCTTCAAGAATGTCCTTTTTAGAGACATCAAAATTGTTGTAGACTTCTTATTACATTCCACATATGCTGGGGGGGGGGGTCTACAGAGAGCTCATGTCATAGAAAGAATCCTAGGGGCTATTCGGATGTGACCCATGCTGGTGGGAACATGGATGTGTCGTCTTTAGAAGTTTCAGATGACATGTGATAGGATTGTTGTGCAAGAGGCATACCCATTCCTTGACTCAGGTACATGGGTCTATAGCACGGGAAGAGTTCATTATACTAGGTCAATGGTAGAATAGGCACTTTTATGTTTTTGACAAGCAGGTAAACCTTTCTTGATATTTTACAACATATCATTCTAATGAGAGGGATTTATTTGAAAATATTTCATAGCATACGATATGTTTGGAGAAACGATTTCTACAAGGTAGTGGATGAGTTGAAGAATATGGGATAACAACATGAGGAGGAAAGAGTATTGAGGCATTTCCAACACCACCCACATGTTGTCCACACCCGTCACAGGTGCCTGGAGGTCAAAGGAAAGAACATCTATATGCCATAAATTCCATTGACCCAGAACCTTTGAGGGTGAATAGTGGTATTCCTTTTTTTCTTTCAACTTTCTGTAGTAGCTATTTATAAACAATATTCATGGTACTATTTTCCTTTATAAATCTTTCATGAGGTTCAAATGGGGTGATGTGGGTCATTACTATTGTATGGTGTTGTTTTTTATGATTTAGAGTTGAATAAATTATATATAGAGGTCCTTACACAACCTAGATTAATTTTTGATAAGAAAAAAACCATATGGGTGAATCAATTCTGTCCTATGTGGATAGTATCATTGTTCGGGGGATGATTCTCTTTGACTTGTATGTTTAGGGAGAGGTTCAGTACTGAGATCATTTCATATTATTGGTTTGTAGTGGCAAAGTTATTACTTTTGATGTTTCTACAATGTGGATGGTTTCTTTATCATCTATGCTTAGTTGGGATGCCACTAGTCAGTGTGAATGTTCACCCACCTCTATTGTTTTCTGGTATCCTCGAGCTCTTGGTGATAACCATTAATGCAATATTTTTGCGTAGGATATGAAAAAATTCATCCCCGTGTGTATATAAACTAAAGGGTTATGCCGGTATCCACATCTGGTTGGCGAGGTGGTGGACTACAAGACCCCATGACTACAGATGTATTAGGGTACTTGGTGACTTCCCACCTATTGTAGTTAAACAGTCTAGTGCCACATTTTTTAAGTATTTTTACCTACATTGAGAAAGACATAAGAGTGTTTTGGAAAAAGTTATTTCCCTGATTGTATTCTTGGTAGTTCCATGGGAACCGTCAGTAAGCTCACTAATGTGGGAGTTCTGGAAGTACTTCTCAGTTTCTTTTTCATTTTCCTAGAATGTTTCATCACAAGGATGAAAATATTTTAAGGTATTTGTAATAAAGATACTTTTGTTTTGACCAATTAGACTTTACAATGTCTATGATAATGTTTCGGAATTTAAGAATTGATTCGACACGGAAATCTGAGGCCCGAAGAGCCTCAGTATGGTGATATCCATAATATTCAATATATTATTTCACACAATTGTTGTTTCACATGAAAAGTATAATAAGATGGGAATGGAGTCTCGAATCAGATTTTTGATACTTTAATTGACTCCAACATGCCGTGTTTACTCTTGGTTATAAATAAAGTTGTCTTC
Source organism: Viscum album (assembly GCA_963277665.1). NCBI lineage: Eukaryota > Viridiplantae > Streptophyta > Magnoliopsida > Santalales > Viscaceae > Viscum > Viscum album. The sequence continues at coordinate 1,891,266,781 of OY728152.1, forward strand.
ATTGAGATTTTTTATCAGAGGAAAAATGATGGGGCATTATGTGGGGGATTAATTGGTTAAATGAGAATTTAATAAATTAATTAATCCTATACCTAATACCGATAACCCTCCTCTAATGTTGGTGTGCACAACAAAAGTAGTATCATCCCTATAATCTCTCCTCTCCTTCCTTTGGAGATGATGAGCCAACATCAATTCAACGTAGTAAGGTTCTTCTAATCCCAGTTTCAAAAAAATATCATTACCAGAATGAGAAGTACCATGATTCAGGCATCTCCTTCAACTAAAAATTTAGCATTTCTCCCTCGATGTATGCTGTTTTGTGTTCTAGTCCTGAATCCTATTCGTTAAGAATTATTATAAGGTTTTTTAGCCCATTTAATATATTGTCATGACATGTCCCAGTGGGGCCCGCGCTGTGACTCCCCAAGCCCACCTCTAATAGGCTAGGGGCTAGTGACAAGCACCGAGTAGGCATATCACTAATATGGGAGGAATTTCCTAAGTACCTATACACTCGCACACATCTCCAAGACCACAAATGCCAAAATTTAAAAACCACTAAGGAAAAGAATGCATGCATATAACTCAACCCAACCAATAGAGTGTGACGAAAGGTAGAGTGCTGTAAAAGTAAACTGGGCCAGAATACAAGCCCACCAAAAACAAGAGTATGAAAACTGCAAAGTCCAACCTGTAAGAACAAAAGGTATCAGGACTGCCTCTCGTAGCTGTAGGAACTCCTCGGCCTTTAGGGAACTCAGAAATGTTGATCTTGTCCTTCTCCACTCTGGACTCTATCAAAAGGCTGCTCGTCTGCACAAGACACCAGACGTGGGAGCAAAGCTCGTGCAGGGTGAGTATAACAATACGCAGTAGAGGACCCCAAAAACCACAAAGCAGTACACAATGTAAAGGCACAGTCAGATATGCACATTATATGTCTACAGAACATATAGAACAAACCAGATATACTCAAAAATCTAGAATAATGTTGTAGAGTCAAGTCACACAACCGCATATCCCCTTTAGGGATTCTGTTCGAAGATTCCGTGATGCACTCGTTCCGGGAGAACACACTCCCCGAGTCTTATGGCTTTGATGATGTCCATCTGAGAAGTGTTGTTCATCAGGAACCATAAGGATATATAGAAACACTCATTGCGGTAGACACACTCCTGGGTGGAAATGTTACGGTAGGTAGAAGCACTCATTATGGTAGACACACTTCTAAGTGGAAAAGATCATGATACACAGATGAGGATCACTGCTTGGGCCATGGCGGATATCGCAACTCATCCGGATTCACAGTTAGGGGGTACACCAGCTTGGTAGAGGATCAATGACCGGTAAGGATGGTCATGTCAATGTCGGAATCTAACTAGGGTCAGGAATGGATAGAGGATCTCGATACGGGCCTCTCAGATGGATTCCGGACTCTATCATAGAATGTCATGCTGAAGGGATCATACTCTTCAGTAGGAAATTATGCCTGATCTTCAAGGGAACAAGAATAAGGGGAACTAACCCAAATGAAATATGCCCACGTTACGGTGAACTAAAGGACCAAGCTGTTTTCCAAAAAGTACACGGTGTGTAGAAAAGGTACACGCCATGTTGTCTAACCCCTGGTACTGCCCGTGTACAATGGCCCGTGTCAAAGGCTGTTTATGTTGAAAAATGTAGTACACGACATGTAGTAGGGTGTACACGCCATGTTAGGGTAACTGGGGTTGGCTCTGTGTACTCTTGCAATGTACCCGTACACAATCATCAACCCATTTACTCCAACTCTTGTAATCTAAACACGGGGTGAACCACATTAATGGCCTCCCCAGACCATGTAATGGAGTACACAGTCATGTACCCCATCCTGTGTCCATGTATCCTCGAGATACATACCGAGCTCCACCTAGCTGCTTCTTTTGTGTTGTACACGCCGTGTCACCTCATGCCGTGTAGCTCATCTCGTGCCTGTGTACTACACAAAGTACATGCCGAGCCTCAGGGAAAGTCCAACACGCCACGTGTCCAGGATCACACACCATGTTGTTCCTCTTTGACCCCGAAACCCTAGCCGCCACCTCCAGTACTACACGGCGTGTTCTTCAGAAGTACATTCCGTTTATTCTAAAATTTCCAGAAATGAGGCCCTTCACCGACACGCCTCCCGTGGTGCTACGATCATCGATCTGGCTGTCCGATCACAACAAAACATCTAGGTTTTGGTCACCCCGACACCATGAAGCCACTTCCATCATTTTCGGGCCTCGGATCGGCCCTGAAAAGATGATTTGATCTTCCTACATGAAGAACGCTCAAAGAACACCCTTTCCTGATCCTGTCCAATTCGTCATCTGCCATCATCGTCTCATATCCATAAGGTCATTGCGGTGTTGAAACTTTGATTTGGGATCATTGCGTCATGTAACAGATGCGCAATAATCCGTTTTCATCTCCCCGTGAAGAATGCGAAGAACACACGAGAAAAAATGGGGGAGGAAATCCAATAAATAAATATTGAGGAACGAACCTCTACCGTCATTCGTAATGGCGTAGATCTGCTCCCGTTAATAGGTTTTAACGGAGCAGAGATCATCATGAATAAAAATCATGGATTAATTTCCCAAAATCATCCCAACAAAAACCCTCCTGCAAGGATGTACGAATTTGCGGATCAACTTCTTCATGGTTGATCCGCGTTTGCCGTTTAAACTCAAAAGCGGGGAAAAGAAATTGAAATAAAGAAACCCTACCTTTTGAAAGGATTTATCATTGATGAAGGTGTCGTGCTGCCTTTGTCGTCTATATCCTTCAATGTCGGTGCAATGATCCTCGATATCGATCTGTCATCGTTCTTCACTGATAATTATCTCTAACACCTCGTGGATTCCGCGATGATTCTTCTCAAACGTTTCCAACGGTCAACAATTTATTATCCCATTAAAAATGGAATCATGTTTTCATTTAGTTACACATAAAAATTAATGACTTTGACTCGCCATTTTGAATTTATTATGATGCGCCATTAATTTAGGAAACAGTTGTGCCGTTGTCGCATTGTACCGGATGTTTCCTTAAATGAAATAAAATAAACTTGTTAGTTTAATTTATTTTATTTTACATAAAATGCCCGAAAATAAAATTTCTCCCTTGACCCGCACCGGTCTAGGTTAATCTCCTTCATAAATAATGTTGATGTCCTGTATGCAACGATTCCCTTAGATTTTTAATCTGGGCATCCGTTTGGAAACTTCCACAACCGTGCAGAAGCGCCGACACACATAAATTTTAAAAAAAGTTCGAACCACCATTTCGGGCTCACTGGACCTCATAATGATGTTCCGCCTTCACACCCAGTCTCAAAATAATTCCATAATATTTATAATAATAAACCAAAAAATCTGAGACATTACATTCTCCCCACCTTGGGGCTTTATGTCCCTGAAAATACAAAACAAGAGCTACTAAAAAAGATGTGGGTACTGGGCACGGATCTGAGCCTCCATCTCCCACATGCTCTCCTGAAGATTCGTGTTCTACCACTGAACGCGCAACAAGTGAATCGATCACCCATGAAGGCTCCTCTTATACCAATCCTCTATCTCTACCAGGTAATCAGAAAAGATCACTCCATCCTCGATGTCTAGCTCACCCCAGTCGATGACGTGTGATGGGTCATGCATTTACCTCCTCAGCTACGACATGTGGAAGATATCATGTACCTGATGCAACTATGGCAGTAAACCTAGGCAGTATGCCACCGCACCAACTCTGCACAGAATCAGGAAAGGTCTAATAAACCTCAGAGATAGATTGCCGCCATGGCCAAATCTCCGCAACCCTCGTCAGGGTGAGACCCGAAGAAAGACTTGGTCTCCATCTTCAAACTCCAGAGGTATCCATAGCATGTCATCATAAGACTTATGCAGGCTCTGTGCAGTCTTCATCCATGCTTGGAAGATCTACACCATCTCTGTGGGGGCTCACACTAACTCTGGACCCATGAGTGCTGACTCTCCGGGGTCGGTCCATCAAAGTGGTGACCGGAAGGGTCTCCCATACAAGGCCTCAAACGGTGCCATACCGATGGTGGAGTGGTATCTGTTATTGTACACAAACTCCAGCAGTGGTAGGTGGTCCTCCCAACTATGACCAAAGCCCAAGATATAGGCTCGCAACATATCCTTCAGAACCTGAATGGTCCTCTCCGTCTGACTGTCCGTCTCGAGATTAACCGTTGTACTCAAGCGTAGCTAATTTCCAAAAGCCTCTTGCAATCCCTTCCATAACTGGGAAGTGAAGCGGGATTCTTGGTCTAAGAATATAGTCAAGGGGAAACCATGAAGCCAAACTATCTCCTCCACATAGAGGGATCACATTCTCTCTACAGAACTCTTCTCCCTAATAGCTAGGATGTGTGACGACTTGGTGAGTTGGTCAACGATCAACCAGATGGAATCATGCCCCTTGGATGTCTGTGGTAATCCCATCCCGAAGTTCATTGATATTCCATCCCACTCCCACTCTGGAACCTCCAGGGGTGAGCTAATCCTATTGGAACTTGGTGCCCATCCTTCACCTACGGGGATTTGATGCATCGAGAAACAAAATCCGCGACAACCCACTTCATTCTGGACCACTAGAACTGTCTTCGGAGATCCTGGTACATACTATACACTCAAGGATTTACCACTAAGGAGGACGTATGAAACACTCTCAGGACCTCTTCCTGGAACGCCACTAGTACAACAGTGTGTCCCCTGAAAAGGAGTACGTGCTCCCCACCTTGTGAATATCAATTAGGTGTACGTCCTGTGGATAATTTAGTACATCAAGCTACACAGTCGAAATCACCAAGATGTGCCTCCCTAACTCGCAGTAAGAGTGGAGGGGTGACAACCATCAACTGTAGGTAAGTTCTATCCTCTCCATCAACGAAGGATAATTGTAACACGACTAACTGTTGTATCGCCTCACTCAAAAACTGTGAGCTCAACCTTCTTCTAAGAGAATCTTCCACCTTGTTCCCTTTTCCACAATTATAGATGATCTCAAAATCATAGTTCTGGAGATTCTCTAGCCAACACCTCTACCTCAGATTCAGATCCATCTATGAGAAGATGTACTTGGGGCTCTTTTGTTCAGAGTATAAAAAATAAATCGCTTTCCCATTATGTAGTTTCACCACATATTCAATGAAAAGAATACCGCTGCCAACTCAAGATCATGGGTCACATAGTTCTCCTCATGTGGCCTAAGTTGGCGTGAACCATCAGAAATCACTGCATGCTGCTGCATCACGACATAGCTGAGCCTGATCCCTGATGTGTGGAATAAAACTACGTACTCGACACCCACCTCTAGGAATCTCAATACTGGGGTGCTCATCAACCTCTATCTCGACTTCTCAAAAGCCTGCTGGCACTTTTCTGTCCAAACGAAGGGTTTCCCCTTCCTGTTCAAGGCTGTCATCGGTGCTGATATCCGCGAGAATTCGGGAACGAATCTCCAGTAATACCCTGCAAACCCAAAGAATCTATGCACCTGTGTCACGTTCCGAGGTGGCTCCCATGCTACCACATCCTCCACCTTGGATGGGTCCAAAACCACACCATCTTCTGAGATGACATGTCCAAGAAAGTGGACCTCCTGAATATAGAACTGGTACATTGATAGCTTCCCATAAAGCTGGTGCTCCCGTAGTACGTCCAGAACCATCTGCAAGTGTCTTGCGTGCTCTTCCATTGACTTGGAGTACACAAGGATGTCGTCGATGAAGAACACTATGAAAAGGTCCATGTACGGCTGGAAGATTTGGTTCATCAGCCCTATGAACACTATGGGGGCATTCCTCATGAAAAAAGGCATCACCAATTACGCATAGTGTCTGTAGCATCATTTGAAAGCCATCTTCGGTATATCCTCATCCCACACTTGTAGGTGGTGATAGCCTGATTGAAGGTCATCCTTAGAGAACCACTATGCCCCTCTTAACTGGTCGAAGAGGTCATCAATCGTCGGAAGTGGATACTTGTTATTCACCATAACCTAGTTCAGTCACTAGTAATCCACACACAACCTCAGACTCCTGTTTTCCTTCTTGGCAAACAAGACTGGGGCAGCCCCGTGTGAGACGTTGGGTCATACGAAACCCTTTCTCTACAAATCCTCCAACTGCACCCTCAGCTCACGAAGCTCTACGGGAGCCATCTAATAATCCTATGAGTAAATCTATGTCATCACGAGGTGTAAGTAGATGCATAAGTAAATTTCTCATCAGGTAGGTAATCCTAGAACACCTTCGGTAAAGACGTACTCATACCCCGACACCACTTCTGGGAACATAGAGCTCACAACATCTACTGCTCTGAGGGTAAGGCTATCCAAATAAACAGTGATCGGCTACACCATCCTATGCATGAGCCCATTTTTTGCTGCCAGGGTTTCCTTTACTTCAGTAATGGAAAACCTCTTTCAATCATGGCAGACACACCACACACTTCGCCTAAAACAATCAATCTGGGTATGGACTGAAGATAACCAATCCATACTGAGAATGTCATCGTAAGGCCTCGACGCTACCACCAAGATGTTCCAAACAAAACTCTCGCCTCCACGGGTAAGATCACACTATCTTCAAAGGTGTGTGATCATCGAGTCTCCTCCCATAGGTGTCTCCATGCATAAGTATTGAGTCAACAGTTCTACCGGAATCTTGAGGTTTTGTACAAGACATGTGGCTATAAGAGAATGACTGGAACATGTGTCTATGAGTATGGTAGCTAAGGTATAAAATACATAGATCATACCTCGAATCAGCACTGAAGCCGCTAGGTCATATGCCGTGATCGCATGCCGATGTCCTCGCCCCTATCCCCCAGCTCCCGGAGCCTGGTGTGGACCTCCTGGGGGTGGTGGTGGAAGTAAGTCGAAGAGTCTTCCACCACCTGAAGCTCTCCCTGCTCCTCTTCCACGTCTAGAGCTTGGTGGTTCTACCTGATCTTCTCTCTACCTCTGCCTCGGTGGTCTATCCACCACTTCCATGTCATCAGCTCGACGGGTCGGGCAATCTCTAGCGTGATGCCCCCTACCATCACATGCATAGAATCGCTTCTCCCTAGGCTGACTGGATCTAACCTGAGAGCCCTAGACTATCAAGCCCCTATCTTGAGGCCTCTTATAAAATTTCCCATGTCCATATCCATGTGCCTGATGTCGGCTCCCTACTGCCTGGGTCTCCACACCTGTCTGCCTGCTGCTGACTGTCGTCAGCTGCCTCTGCTTTGCCAAGAAGCTCTCAATCACCAAGGCCCGCTCGAGATCTCCAACATAAGTCGATGTGCATAGAGTCATGAAACTATCTAGGATGTCTCTTTGTAAACCTCACTCGATGGTCTGAGCTTTGAATTACTGATCCCTGACCATATCCATTGAGTACCGGGCGAGGTTGGTGAACCTCAATGTATAGTCAGCCACTATCATACTGCCCTGCTGGAGCTGAAGAGGCACCTGGATGCACACAGATCGCAGCGTAACCGGAGAGAACTCCTCCTAGAAGAGTCTCTCAAAATCCATCCACGAAAGAGTCTCCTCCTCATGAGTCTGTGTGGTCAGAGTCCACCATCATCCGACCTAAACATGAAGAAGGCTCGCACCTAGGATAACCATATGGTCTGATGGTGTCCTCACATGGCGGAAAACTCTAGTCACCGCCTCAAGCCAGTCCTCAGCTACCTGAGGGTCGGGCTCGCCTCGGATCCTAAGGGGCCTCTATCTCTGAAACTCATGGAGTACGCTGAGCCTATGCTCCTCACCGGGCAGTACCACGGGTACCACTGGCTGCTCCAGTGGTGGTGGTACAGAAGGTGGACCACCTAGTGGAAATGCCTGGGGAGTTGTTCCCTGTATCGAAGCCTCATCACTAAGGGGGTCATCCTCGAGATCTTAATACAGAACCCTAGCGGGTATGTGTCGCAGAGGCATCCTGTAAACAAACAAGAAGTACTATTGTCAATGAGTTAATCTGGATACCTGACATAAAGGACATGGAAAACATAACCCATTTCGATATGATTCATGTACCTTTTATTTCCCCGCAACCAGTTCTTTTGAGTAACGTGTCGAAAAGAAAGTTATCATAGTCCTAGTGTATGGATATGTCGGCTGCCTCACCAACACTGAGGTCTCTAGCCTGAAAGCCGAACCCGAAACACTCAAAAATGTTTCCCCAAACAAAAATCATAGACTCTTGGTCCTATGGTAGAACCGACCACCTATGATACCACTATGTCACGACCCGTCCCAGTGGGGGCCATGCCGTGACACCCCAAGCCCGCCTCCAATAGGCCAGGGGCTGGTGACTAGCATCGATTAGGCATATCACTAATATCGTAGGCATTGCCTAAGTATCTCTACACATGAACACATCTCCAAGCCCACAAATGCTGAAATGTAAAAACCACTAAGGAAAATAATGAATGCATACAACTAAACCCAACCAATAGAGTACGAATAAAGGTAGAGTATTGTAAAAGTAAACTGGGCCAGAATACAAGCCCACCAAAAACAAGAGTCTAGAAACTGAAAAGTCCAACCTGTAAGAAAAAAAGGTACTGGGACTGCCACTCGTAGCCGTAAGAACACCTCGGCCTATAGGGAACTCAGAAATATCGATCTTGTCCTGGTACACTATGGACTCTTTCAAAAGGATGCTCGTCTGCACAAGACACCAAACTTGCGGGGAATGCCCGTGTAGGGGTGAGTATAATAATACTCAGTAGAGGACCCCTAAAAACAACAAAGTAGTACACAAAGTAAAGGTACTGTTAGCTATGCATAGTATATGTCTACATAACATATAAAACAAACCAGATATACTCAAATCCCAGACCTATGTTCTAGAGGCATGTCACACAACCACATACCATTGTAAGGGATTATGTTCGAAGATTCCGTGATGCACTCATTCTAGGAGAACACACTCCACGAGTCTTATGGTTCTGATGATGTCCATCCAAGAAGTGTTGTTTTTCAGGAACCGTCACGAGATAAAGCTACAATCATTGCAGGAGACACACTCTTGAGTGGAAAGGTTATGGTAGGTACAAGAACTCTTTATAGGAGACACACTCCTAAGTAGAAAAGATCACGATACACAGTTGTGGATCACTACCAGGGCTATAGAAGATACCGAGATTCATTCGGATTCCCCAGTCATGTGATACACCATCTAGGTGGAGGATCAATGCCCGGTAAGGTTGGTAACGTTGATGCCTCACTCTACCTAGGGTCATGAATCGATAGAGGATCTTCATCTGGGCCTCTCGGATGGATGCCTGACTCTATCACAGAAATTCCCCTTGAAGGGATCATTTTACTGAGTGTGAAATGATGTCTGACCTTCAGGGGAATGAGAAGAAGGGGAACTAACCCAAATGAAATACGTACAATATACAATGAACGAAAGGACCAAGCCGTTTTCAAAAAAGTACATGGCGTGTAGAAAAGGTACACGCCATGTTGTCTGACCCCGGGTATTCACCATGTACAACGGCCCCTGTCAAATGCTGGTCGTGTAGAAAAACATAGTACAGGGTGTGTAGTATGGTGTACACGCCGTGTCTAGGTAACTGGGGTTGGCTCCGGGTAATCTTGCCATGTGCCCTTACATGATCATCAACATGTGTACTGCAACCCGTGTAATCTGAACACGGGGTGACCCGCGTTACTGGCCTAACCTGTCCATATGATGGAGTATACGGTCATGAACCCCATCGCATGTCCATGTATCCACGAGATACATGCCTAGATCCATGTAGCCACTTCTGCCGCGCTATACACATAGTGTCTCTTGAAGCCATGTAGCTCATCCCGTGTCTGTGTACTACCCAAAGTACACGCCGAGCATCAGGGAAAGTACAACACGGAATGTGAACGGGGTCACACAAAGTGTTGTTGATCTCTGAACCCGAAACCCAAGCCGCCACCACCAATAATACATGGTGTGTTTTTCGGAAGTACACGCCGTGTATTCTGGAATTTCCAGAAATGACCCCCTTCGCCGGTGCGCCTCCCGTGGTCCTTTGATCATCAATCCAACTATCCAATTTCTGGAGAACATCTAGGTTTTGGTCTCCCCAACACCACGAAGACACTTCCATCATTTCCGGGCCATAGATCGGACTCGAAAACATGATTTGATCTTCCCGTGCAAAGAACACTCAAAGAACACCCTTTCCCTATCCGGTCTGATTCGTCATCCGCCATCATCACCCCACCTTCACAAGGTCGTTACGATGTTGAACCTTCAATTTGGGATCGTTTCATCATAGAACGGATGCACAATGATCCGTTGTTTGTCGCCCCGTGAAGAACGCGAAGAACGTGCGAGAGAGAATGGGGGAGGAAATCCAATAAACAAAAAATTTGAGGAACGAACCTCCGCCGTTGTTCTTCACGGCGTTGATCCGCTCCCGTTAATAGGTTTAAATGGAGGATAGATCATCATGAATAAAAGGAATGGATGAATTCCCCAAAATAATCCCAATGAAAACCCTCCCACAAGAATGTATGAATCCGCAGATCAACTTGTTCGTGGTTGATCCGCGTTTGTCATTTAAACTCAAAAGCCGGGAAAAGAAATTGAAATAACAAACCACTACCTTTCGAAAGGATCAATCATTGATGAAGGTGTCGCGCTGCCGTTGTCATCGAGATCCTTCAACATCGGCACAACGATCCTTGATCTCGATCCGTCATCATTCAACATTGATAATTCTATATAACGCCTCGTGGATTCGGCAGAGATTCCTCTCAAATGCTGCCAACGATCAACAATTACTTAACCTATTAAAAAGGGAATCATGTTGTCATTTAATTACATGAAATCATTAATGACGTCGACTTTCCATTTTGAAGTTATTATGACGTGCCATTAATTTAGGAAACAATTTTGTTGTTGTCATGCTGCAACGGATGTTTCCTTAAATGAATAAAATAAACTTGTTAATTTAATTTAATTTATTTTACTTAAAACATCCGAAAATAAACTTTCTCCCTCGACCCGCACTGGTCAAGGTTAAGCTCATTTATATGTAAAGTCATCATCCTAGATGCAACGGTGCCCTCAGATTTATAATCCGAGAATCCATTTGGAAACTGCCACAACTGCACACAAGCACCAACTCACTTTACATTAAAAAAAGGATCAAACCACCATTCTGGGCTCACTGGACCTCGAAATGATGTGCCTCATTTGCGCCCAGTCTCGAAATAATTCCATTATATTTAAAATAATACATGAAAAAATCCAAGACATTACATATATATTATGAACACTTCTAGGTAGATATATGAATTTTGGGTTAAATTGGGGTAAATCAGGCATTTATGCGAGTGATTCCTGGCAGGAATTACCATTTACATGGCATCTAGTCCAATGACACATGCCGTGTATTCCTTATTATTTAGGGAATATAATCATTGGGTACTACACGTCGTTCACTTAAGAAACACATTGTTTACTTTTCTAAATAAGGTTACCAAGGGAAAATTATTTGGTTACACAAGTGAAACTACATTTCTATGTACAAATACATGGTGAAAGTACATAAAAACGGTGTCCACTTCACCAACACAGAAACAACTACTCGACCAAGAGGCATGTTGAAGAGGGACATGTCATGTATTTGATTTACATGCCATGTACCCCTTTCATGGTTGGAAAATCCCATAGAAACAATACACATACATGTTTTCGGGTGGCCTCACATGTTGTGTGTGCCCTATTGCATGTCATGTGATCCCATGAGAACTCAATGATATCATCTTCCTTCTGTATAACCTTCATTCAGACTCAAATTTTTTATTGTGAGTATCATATAAATACAATTTTACATTTAGAACCTTATAGTGGCCTTTGTTTTATCCTATGAGATATGAGGTTGAATGTTTCTATCAAGACTCTTATGTAGTGGTGAAAATCAGGTGAGGTGATCAGGTTGAATAACTAGGTATACATCGGGATTAGTAACCATACCACTGGATTAATGATTCCAGTCCCTAGACTCTTTCAACTAGTAGAGTGGTTCTCTGATATTGCAGTAGAGTATGGGTACCCAACCCATGGAATTTTTACATCACATGGTGTGATAATCATGACGCTTCTCTAATCGGTTCTTCAACAATAGTAGAAATTAGTGTGGTTCTAAAAGAGAGATTGTGGGATTATTACTCCACTGTGGTAACAGGGAATGGGTTTCACCTACCTCTCTGCAATGGTAGAGATGAGAATCCCCGAATCATGGGCACATGTTCTTCTACATTTGGGTCCTCTACATAGAATTTTTGGCTCCAAGATTATGGGATATAGTGATGATCCATGGTTTAACATAGCCCCAGACTCAGAAGTTTTAGGAACGATTTCCCAACCAAGTGGAGTCCTTTAAACACTACCTAAAATCGTGCAGGCGTGCTAGTACAACCAAAATAGGATATTATAAAGGTGTGGTGAATGAGTTTTTTTATACTTGAGTGATCAAGGAAATGACACGATCTTATAGAAATCAGTGATAGAAATTTGGAATTGTTTGTACTCCTTGCAATGCATTAGTGTTTCAGATCCTCTAATTATAAATAAATATAGACAACGATCCCCTATTGTGCAATGGAGAAGTCCATCCATACTTGTTGCCTATATTATAGTAGGACCCCCTGGTTAGACTAGGTTATGGGCCCTCAATCCATAGAGTAGGTACCCCCAATTATTAAAGGGTGTTTATTCTCCATATGTGACATATACATAGTGTGGGTAAACCACTATTGGATTAGGAAGCAGTTCCTCTATCCTTGTATTCAGAACTCGTATGTCGTTATTGGGTGTGGGTCCTCCACAAGAATTTTATCGATAGAGTTGGTTCTATAATGTCATATCAGAAAGTGGGATCTCTATCATATGGTAGGTACTCCCCTATCATACTAGGGTGCGGGTCCCCCATAGTAAATGATCTGGTAGAGTCGGTACTCCCGTATCGTACCTGGGTGCAGGTCATGTAGACACAAATTCATATTCTTTTATTTATTTGGTGTGGAGTTCCTCTACTTACAAAGTTTCACTCTGATGTAATATCAAATTAAAGTTAATCCTTTCTCTGAGTGTAACTCCCCTTTATTTCGATGGAGCTGGTCCTCTCATATAGAGTAGTACTCCACTATCTTCGAGTTACAATGGGGATTGAGTCCTATAATAGGGTTGGAGCTTCCTATGATTTTGAGTATGGTTTTGAGAAGTGTTCCTTTGCACATGATATGTATAATACTTTGTTAGTAGTTAGTTATACCTCAATGAAATGAGGTGAGGGAAAGTCCATATAAGAGATATAGAGGTTTTTCATTTTGGTTAATAGATTTAACTCCCTCGACTGTAGAGAAATGAGGAGATCTGTGTCCCTCCATTCTCTCTCTCGCTAGAGAGGATGTATAAAATGCATAGTCCAGGGCAGTTCCCCCAAAACTGTATGAATTGTTTAGTTGTGGAACTCTCCAGATGAGTTTCTTTACCCTTGTATAGGGCTTAGGTTTGTGATGGTAGTCCATTGGTACTGGTAAATAGAGATTGACATAGTATGTTGTTCTTGATAGAGCACATTCTCTCAAATGATATCCATCATGGATTGATGAGATGTTAGATATTTGAGTTACCTTGGGAGAATTCAAATTAAATCTTGTCGATGTACATGTGGTCAAAACCTCACAATTCATTGAGCATGAGACATGTGGATATGGGTGATTATGGGAGCCTTGTAGTGTTGTCCCATTATTGGATGACACCCTCTTTGTGGACTGAGTATACGTAATTCTTCAACCGACCTACATTAATTCTGATTAATCTATTTCTATGGTAGGTGATGATGCACTGGGTATGCTAAGTGAATTCCATGTTTATGTTATCTTGGTTGGAGGAGCCTGCTCTCCTAATAGGGGTGGCAAAGTCTCGACGTGTAGTTCATCTACTCACCGTGTTTAGCCCCTGTTCTTAGACAAGGTTTCTCCTTTCTGGGATAGCTATGGAAAGAAGTATTTAAAAACTCTATTGTTTCATATTAAATTTATTTAGATGACTAGTCATGTGAGACCAAGGATGGTTCAAGATGTAGATTCTCTCTCAATGGGTTTTTTATGGCTAGGTTGAGTATACTGTCTTCATTTAGTTTCTCCCATTCATTTTTATTTGTGTATTTTGGGTGCCTACTCAGTATTATTATACTCACCCCTAAATAAAATTTTCCCATAGATGTTGTTTCTTGTGAAATACACATGCCTTTTAATGGAGTCCACAAAGGACCCAAGGCTGTTGGAACTTAGCAGGCTAGGAAGACATAATTGATTACCGGCGTTGGACCAACAAGATTTCTAGTAGTTATATTTTCTAGTAATCCCCATCATCAGAGTAGGTTCAATGATTTTATAGTTTTCTTTTGGTGTCATTTATATTTCCCATTTTATATTCTGTACAACTACTCTACTCTGGTTTGGAATACATCTATGGATGAACTTTAGAATCCTTTTTTATATATCTCTGTAATGTTTAGTAGTGGTGTTTGTGGGAGTGTGGGTACATGTACTCTAGGAAATGTCCCCCCTGAGTTCAGTTATTCTTTTGGTGCTGGTGTCCGTTCCCTACCATATGGTAGCAGGGTTGGCATAGTTGTGGCTCATTCTAATGTTGTGTTTGGTCTGTACAAATTTTGGATGTATTTCCATACTATTCCAATGTCCTACTTGATAATAATAAGAGATAAGTTTCCATAGGATAATAACCAAAGGCACTCAGGCCATAATCAATCATTCAAGAGGAAAAACACATTGAAAAATCCTAATGATCTTATTTCTTTAGATTCCTAATTTGTGTGTTGGAATTAAAATCTTCGTGTCTTTAATTAATTATACTACAAGAAAGAAACAATTTAGTGGATTTTTTTCAATGAATATTTATTACGAAAATTTTAAAACCATATCTAAGTGTTTATATATATATATATATATTACAATGATCAAATTAAATTTTATTTAAATTTTTGTTTTTTGAAAAACTTATTATAAATTAGAGTAAACAAATTTGAAAAATATATAATTATATGTTATTATTAATTAAATACTATCTTATATAGTTCATAATTTATAATTTTAATTAATTATAATTTATTAATATACAAATTTTTATAATTATTAGAAAATAATAATTTGAAATTAGAAAAAGTCATTTATATGGTGAAAATAAACCATTGACATAAAATGACCTTAACATTTGATCCAGGAGTCCGCATTAATTTCAGAACCCGTCAAATCAATACATATTAGATAAAATAAAATCACATTAGATTTATATTTTTAATACTTAATAGAATAAAATTTAGTATAGTTTCATGAGAAGTAGTAAATTGAACATGAACATTGAACGACTATAACATTTAATTTATGTGTCTGTTTGGGAGATACCCTATATCAAATCGATTCATGTGATGTTCCACATGCCCTAAATACTGATGGGATCCCCAATCACCTTTTTCAAATAGAAAATTCCTTGATAGACTGCAAAAATTAGTTTTTAGTAGGTGTATCCAAATTTTTTCCTTAATTGAATTTCATCCTCATTTAAGGAGGTTGTATAATCTAAATTTTATTATGAATGAATTTATTCAGAGGGAATTCATTCGTATTGATATTGAGGTTTATTATTTGTATCATTATTCACAATTTAGTTTTATTAATAATTAAATATAAGAACATTTTCATATATTTAATTATTGTAAATCATATTTATAAATACAGTTATACGTAGAAATTTATTTTTAAACATATAAACCATTTGGAATATTTTTTTATTCATTTCATTTAAAATAAACAAGTATCAATTTTATTTTCCATATAAAATTGTGTTAATAATTATATATATAACTATATAAATAATGTATACATATAAACATGTGCATGTCAATAAAATATCTCTATTTATGTGTATATTATAATATATGTAAATAAATACACACACACACAGAGATATATATATTTAAATATTTGTGTATGTATTTTAGAAATATAAATATTTACATTTGGGTGAATAATATTGTATGTATACATCACATATAAATTAATTCTCATATAAATATATCATTACAATTAATAATAGTTTATAAATGAACTTACAGTAAACATATATGAATATATATTTTCACAAATATAATTAATGTTTTGATATACATATGTGTGTGTATTGATAATATATATATATATATATTTATATTACAATATAAGTAAATATTTATTAATATAAAAATTATTTAACAAATTTTATGTATATATATATCATAGAGATTCAATGAGATTTCATCTTTTTTTATTAGTGTATTTATATATATTTTTATGTCATTTATGAATTTATTCCATTGATTTGAATAATATTGATTTGATAGTTTGGTAATTATTGTGATTTCTCCTCTTTTGGTGATTTGTTACGAAATCTATATTTCTATTTTAGGAATTTATAAAAAATTAATATATATTTATAAATAATTTAAAATTTTTATATATATTTATGTTTATATATTTTTCTATGCAGTTGGTGGAATACCCGACTAATCAAGGCTCCCAATTATTCAACAT
Source organism: Viscum album (assembly GCA_963277665.1). NCBI lineage: Eukaryota > Viridiplantae > Streptophyta > Magnoliopsida > Santalales > Viscaceae > Viscum > Viscum album. The sequence goes on from OY728152.1 coordinate 1,891,283,443, forward strand.
CAGACCCAGGTTCAAATACGAGTGGGTGTAGGTACTATTACAGTACTATAGAGGTGGTGATGTAGACGATGAAAGAGGTAGATAGTGATGGAGGCCTGATGCTGGCAGGTGATGATGCAGGCACGTCACACTCATGATGTGGCAGACAAGATACAACTATAAGATTTCGGGACAAGTTACAGGCTACATGACCACTGGTCTCACGACCCATGTACTAAATAAATAATGTTTGTTGGGTGTGTTATCCCCTAGGGGGCTATGGTCTACCTTTATCGCCTGTGTGTGTAGTGTTTATCTGTTTGAATGTAAATGTACCCCCAAACACTTAGTATATATATATCATATATGTGTAAATATATATATATACACTAGTGTTTGTATGTATATTTATATTAATATAAAATTATATATCAGAGTCATTATATACATTTCTATAACATAAATGCATGTTTATTTATATATATATGTAAATTTTATTAAATGTATATATATTTACTGATATTTATATACATTTAGTTTTTAGTATTATTTATTTTTTATTTATTCAATTATTATTATTAATTTATTATTTATTAAATTTTATTTTATTATTCATTTATTGTTAAATTATTTTGAATTTATTTATTTTTATTAATTATTTATTATTTAGTAGTTATGAATTACGAATTATTAATTAGTTAATTATTAATTAATTAATAATCAATTTTTTTTAATTTTTTTAATTTTTTATTATATTTTTATTTTATTTTATTAATTACTTATTTACTAATTTATTTTTTTATTTATTTCATATTAATGTATTAATAATTTATTATTCAATTTTTTATTTTTTTATTTTTTTATTTTTATTTATATATTATTTCTTTCTTTTTCATTATTATTTTATTGATTGATTATTTTGTTGTATTATTATTTAATTATATTATTATTTATATATTAAATATTATTTTTTTTATTATCTATTTATTATTTATTTATTAATTATTTATTATTTATTAACTTATTATTTACTTAATTTGTATACATTAATTATTATAATTTTATTAATTTACTAATATTTTGTTATAAATTTAATAAAATGTTATTATTGATTTTTTATTTATGTAATATTTATTATTTATTTATCAGTCATTATTATTTTGTTATTTATTTCAAATTTATTTATTACTATTTATTTATTATTTTTTTGTTAATTTTTGGAACATTTTTTAATAATTTGATTATAATATTTTATAGTTTTATGATTTTATTATTTATCTATTATTGAGGTAATATTATTAAAAATTTTACAATATATTAATTAAATATTTATAGTTTTTATTCATAATTTATAATTTATTCTTCATTATCTATTATTTATTATCTATTATTTGTCAACAAATTATTTATTTATCTTATAATAATTCATTTTTTATTTAATTTATCATTTACAGATTATTTATATATTATATACATTTTAGTTTTTATTTATTTTTTATTTTTTATTTTTTATTTGTTTATTTTATTCATTATTCATTATTCATTATTCATTATTCATTATTTAGTTTTTATTAATTATTATTCTTTTTTTATTTTTTTATTATTTACTGTATATTATATAATATTTATTATTTATTATTTAATACATATTTCCATATTATATATATTATTCCATAATATTATTTTATTAATTTGTAATTAATACTAATTAAATATTGATAATTCCTTAATAATTAATAATTAATAATTAATAATTATTTAGTTTCTATCAATTCATTATATGTTTGTTTTTTCAATCACAATATATATATATATAAGTATATAATATTCTATTTATTCACCACATAGAGAGCATGTTGAAGTGGTAATGTTTTCTGTAAAATAACTCATAGGTAAGGTGTTAAAATGTCACCAAAGGTTGAATTTCTATACATTGTATAAGAATTCATGTTCATCTACATCTACATATCCATAATAAAAAATATATATATTCATTTTTTGAATTAACAAAAACCATAATATAATAATAATGTAATAAAAATATAATAATTAATAAAATTACGATAATAATAATACCATAATAATTGTAACAAAATAATTGTAATAATTAAATAATATTGATAATTATATAGTTTTACAATTAAAATGATAAATAGATTTATTCCAAGAAAAATAAAATTAAAAAATATTTATGATAATAGATAAACAATAATAATTAATAATAATTAATAATAATAATTAAAAATACTAATTATTAATTAATACAATTATTTTTTATAACTATGAAATAATAAAATAATAAAATAATAAAATAATAAAATAATAAAATAATCAAAACTTAAATTTTTTTTAAAATAAAAAATAAAAAACCACCCCGAAATGAAATATTCTTAGCTTAAACCATCGTGAAATCACTCCCATGATTTTAATAATCATCATTAAATTGTTCGAAAGCTTTTTTGAAAATACCCTTACTAATTGATTTTCAAGACATTATTTGGTAGTGGTTTTCCAAAACAACAGTGAAACGATTTACCCTCTATTTAAATAACCACTAAATGAAAAAAATACCGCTGAAAACCTTTTTTGTAGAAGTGTTAGTTTTATTTTAATATCCTAATTATGATTTATTCTTTCATTATGTACATTCATTCAATCCCAGTGTCCTTATTTCTTTGACTAGTAACAAGTCTTTCAATACTGATTCACCCCACTTAGTGTTGGGAATATCTTATAATTTTCCGTAAAAATTTCTATATTTTCATGACTATTAAATATATTTTATTTTTTTAGATTACATATTTTTTAGATAATGATTTATTATTTGGAATAGTTTTAATAATTTTATGATATTATAATTATTTTTAATGTATGATATATGACACTTATTTTAATTTCAATATATAATGAGATTAGAAAGTGAAATATTAATTAACATTGACTAATTATATGTGGTATAGAAGAATATTGATGATGAATATGATATAAAAATATATTAATATTAACAAGAATATATCATTAGTGTTATTTAGGTAATAGCAATTTTGATATTATTTTATTTCATTTAAAATGGGTGGTGTACACCTCTTTATTTTCTATAAAACATACACCTAATTGTTATTTTCACATGTGTAATGAAACCATTAATTTGTTTCTTGGGAAACAACATATACAACTTTTTACCAATCCCCTCACCCTACTTATAACAACCCTAAAATTTATCAGACAACATTATCATTTAATTATATTCATTTTATCCCTTTTGGGTATAAATTTATATTATACATTTGTTATATGTGATTTAGAGATAGTGGGTGGTTTAAATTAGGGGGAATCAAAAATTGGTTATTACTATGTACTAGACAGATTTATATTGGATACCTTATAGTAATTGGAAGATTTTACTAAGTCTATCAACTCCAATCGATACCCAGGAGCCTATATTTGGTACCTAAAAGATATATATATATATATATATATTAGGTATGTTTAGTGTTTTAAACATACCCTGATAACCTTAATCTATGAAAAAAAATATTTTATCTCATTTTAGTCATGGGAGAACTCCAATTAGGTCCCCTTTCTCATCGATTCATACTTAAACATTCCCATATTCAATGGTTTCCTGAATCAATTCCATATGGTCATGGAAATTCCTCTACACCATGTAATATGTTGCGTCATTATCTCTTATTCTTCTTTTTTATGTGCCATTTTTAATGGGAACTAATATCATTTTATAATAAGATAGGTCTTCAATGATTTCTAAAATACAATACTAATCCTTCCATCTACCTACCTTAGAAATTAAGATATAGGGAATCAATAGTATGTTTGTTTTTTATCTATAAAACGTTTTGTTGTATATTATTTAAACCCTATATATCCCATATATTAAGATTCTTCCATATATATAGTGGTAAAAAATCTTCTCCCAATGGAATTTAATGAATATCCCCACACCAATTTTAGTAGGTGAGACCTTCTTCCACTCATATTTTAATGGTTTATAAGAGTAGTTGAATTATTTATAGTGAATTAATTCAAATTTTAAAAAATCAATAAAAAATGTGTTCATAAAATATTTTTTTATGTTTGTAAATTTTATTAGTTCACATGACTTATATATATCTAGAAAAAAATACATGGATTGTTGTAAAAAAATACCTTTTTCCATTAATGGAAAACTTCTTAGCAAGAATTTTGATATTATAAATATTAAAAATATTATAAAATAGATGGGACTATTGTTATTTGTTATTAACAACATAATTTTAATTTATTATTCCACTTATATTAAATTCCTAATTGGGTGAATTTGATAATGGTAATTATTTTTATAATGATGGTTATTATTGTTTAAATTAAATTTTATATTTTCGGTATTATATAAATAATATGTTTTTATTATATAAATCATGCATGTTTAAAAATAAGGTTGATGTATATTTTTATCGAATGAGATCATCTTGAAACTTTATAAGATAGTGTATATATCCCATATTAAAAAAACGGGATGTAATATTACCCAAAATTTATATACATGACTAGATACTCCATTGAATGGATATTTTATTCAGACACAATCTAATAATGCATTTAAAATTATGAGCATTCACTCAAACATGGTAAAAAGGCATGGACTGTCTATGTTTTGGTCAAAACATCATTACCCTATATTAATGTTTAATATAACAAATAAAACATCCTAACTAATTATTTTTAATATTCATGAAGATTTAAATTTTGATACATAAAAACATGAATATGAATGGTAGCTAAAGTTGGGGTGGTGATTCCAATTTAGTTATATCATAATCACACTCTGCATGTGCCCAATTTTGGGTTAATGTAGACTCTTTTTATATTATCCATAGAAAGGAAAACCCTAGAGCATGGGTTCTATTCAAACATAGAGTATAGATTTTGTGTCCATTTTTTTACATAATTGTTATGGGAGATTATTTCTATGATATAGGTTTTATTATAGGTTTTCTATATATGAGTCTTAACATAAGGGGTCTCCATGTTCTTCTATTAGGATACATTTTTCACGATAATATGTGTATGAATATTTTTTTATTTCACTTATATATTGTGAAGACCCAGACCCCCCTTGGTCCCTTCCTTTGCCAAAAATCCGGTTTCCTTGCGGGGTACCGATCGGTGAGACCGATCGGTGAGACCGATCGGTGAGACCGGCCCTGCCAAGTTGTTCCAGTAATGTTCCTTTTTCACAAATAGGGTTTTAAACCCTATTCTTCCTTGCTAAAAATATCTTGGAAATCCGAAACGCGCGCAAAGGTCTTAATTAAATGCTTCATTAATTCATGGGTCAGTTAAAACCACCCAGCGCCATTAATGATGAGTCAAGCCACGTGGTCAACCCACGACTCCCTCGTCTTCCGTGGTTTTGTGTTTTCATCTCAACCGTCCCCAGCTCTTATAAATTAAGGGTTAGGCCGTGGCTTCCCCCCCTTCTTCGATCGTGGCTCTTCTGGTGCACGGGACCGCCGCGTCGTTATCCGTAAAGTTCCGCGCCCCCGGCCTAAACGTCGATCATCCATCAACAAGTAGGGATTTTCTCTCGTCTCTCACTTTTGTGTATCATGCGGGGTGGGCGTTACTTTTGTTCCTATGGAATTGGTTGAACCAAACCCTAATGAAGATAATAAACGAAGTTCTAAAGGAAAAAGGGGAAGGGGTTGTGATCGTTGTTTATGCTTTATCTTGTGATCATCCCTTTTGTTGTACTGGTCTATGTTTTCTGAAAATTGAGGCCGTTGGTGGTCGTGTGTGTGCACTTGAATCCCCTCGTGATGTTTTAAATGGGTTGCTGAAATTGTGAACTCCTGCTGTGAAATTGGTTAATCACGTATACCCGGCTGAATAATTGAAAGCACCAGGATCAACCCTTCTGTGATAACTAACGGATAGAACACATGGAATTTTGAAATCATGGAGTGTGTTAAGTCGTTTAAATCTGGAAATCCCTGACTTGTGTTGGTAGTGGTTGTTGGTTGTTTTCCCTTCGGGCCGTTTGCTGGAAATGTGGGAGGGGATGGGATTCCCCGTTCTTTTTATACTCTCGGTGACTGTGTGAATTTGGGGGATGGGATCTCCTGTTGGCATGGTTTCAGTGGTTGTGAGTTTTTATCACAAATTGGGGAGAGATCCTCTGTTGGCAGAACCGGGTGTGAGTGTTTTGGTTGATCTATGCTTGACGTTTTCCTTGGTTATGCTTATGGTAGTTGCCCAGTAGTGCTTAAAATTAATTGAACAATTGACCGAACGTGAAACAAGAATGGGATAGATGGTTTGTGGGCAAGGGTCGTGAATTTTGACTCGGACGTTGTGGTGTCGTGTTCTGTAGGTTGGCTAGGAAAACCTAAGTTTTGGGTGAGTGTTTGTTACCTATATCTATACTTGTAGCTTTGTGTTTCTTATTCGCGCCCCACCCAAGTTGAGCACTTAGTGCCGAACACCCCCATTTATGGGGGAAGGGTGTTTTTTCCAACACTATCCTTAGTGGCTGGTTATTAGCTCCTTTTCTGCTCCCTTTCCCGGATAGCCCAAGTACCTTCGGGCAGGCTGTGATGGCCTGAAGTCCATTATTAGCCCAAGAATCATCGGGCAGGGTGTTGTGGTGGTTGGCCAGGTGTGTGCGGTAGGTGATTTTCCCAAGTGTCTTCGGGATGAGGCCCAGGTGTCTTCGAGCGTGGCAGTGGATCCTTTAGCCCAGGTGTCTTCGGGCGTAGCGGTGGTTGTTCTGGCCTAGGTGTTTGCAGGCATGGTTACATGTGACAGTTGAGGCCCAGGTGTGTGCGGGCGGGATTTGGCAGTGGGACTGCGTGTGGTGGTGGCCCAGGTGTGTGCGGGCGGGTGTGGCAGTGGGACTGCGGTGAGAATGGCGGGATTGGTCCGATGCGTAGGATGTCTCAATAACCAGTGGGGAAGTGGCGCGGGGTACCACAACATCGATGTGCTCTTATTATATATATTACTTGACTTGCGTTATTTGGGGAGTGAGCCTTGGTGAGGCCTGGGATGGATAGTTTGCCTTGTTAGTTGTTTGGTTCACTTTTTTTCTCACGGGACTTTAGTACGTTCCCCCACTTGTGCACGAGAGTCTTGGTTTTCCCTACTGAGTGTACTTGTATGCTCACCCTACGTTTACTTTCAGGTTTCCAGGAGGACTACCAGGGCTGCGCGGGACCCTATTAGTCGGACGGTTGGAGTTGTCGCTGTTGTCGCACCTTTGTTTTCTTTTGGTATTGTACTTGAGAGCTTTCTTTTCTTTTGCACTTTGTGGCTTTCACTTTTGAAACATGCATGTGGGAATGGTTTACTTTTGGCTTTACTTTCTTTCTATCTTGGTGTTGTTGGGTTTTCTCCTCCTTATCTTTCGATCCTATAAAATAAAAAGGGTAATGCCTTCCATTTGCGAGAATTTCCTATACCCTTGGTGCTAGTCGCCACTCCGGGACCTATTGAAGGCGGGTTTCGGGGGTCATTATCTCTCCTTCAACTTAAAGAAGGAAGGGCCTGGCAATCTGCTGACCCTTCCCTCCTTTTGGTGAAGGCGGGTCATGACAGAATGGTATCAGAGGAGGTTGAGAGATAGGACGGAGTCTGGAGTTAGGCACAGTAAGGATTTCATGGGACGGTAAGGCAACAGCGTTGGGTGACCTTGGTGCGTGAAATAGGCCAGGGAGGACCGGCTAGGACACGGGATTTTAGGGCCCCCCGTGATCCGATGCAAGGACTCTGGACCTACCGAACGACCAAGTGAAGCCACACTGATTGCAGGGTAGAGACCCTAGGGAAGGTACATGCATCATAAATGACTTGTGTTCTTGTGTTTCTGGGATGTCTTGGGAAATTAAGAATAAATTAAATCTTAATAAGTTTTGAGAATGGTTTTCTTTGCACTACTGGGCTTAGGCATTCCTTGTTTACCTTGCAGCTATGGCACCTGGAAGGCGACCACGTGTGGTACAGGCGATCGAGACTCCTGAGACTACCTTGGCCAATCAGCAGAGAGCTGATCGGGAGGAAGAGGACGACCGGTGGCAGAAGACTCTTCGAGCCTTTCAGCGACAGGCCCTCGAGAAATATGAGGGCAGCACCTCCGACATGAAGACGGAAGGCTGGCTGGAGGAGCTAGTCATAGCCTTCGGCCTGATCCGGGCCCCGACAGAGTACTGGGTTCCTCTGGCTGTTAGCCAGATGCGAGGAGCGTCACGTCAGTGGTGGATGCTTCACCTGGGGAGTAGGAAAGAGTCTGAGGTTGCTTGGGCGGAATTCGAGAAGGAGTTCCGGGCGGAGTTTCTCTCCTCGACAATGAAGGCGGAGAAGAGGCAGGAGCTACTCTCCCTCCAGCAGGGGAGCATGTCCGTGAGGGAACTTGGAATCAAGTTCAAGGACCTCCTGCGTTTTGCTCCAGACCTCTTTCCCGATGAGGAGTCTCGGGCAAGACGTTTGGAGGAGGCGCTCCGACCCTCCCTCCAGTATGCTGTTACTCCCTTTACCCTTCCGACATACTTAGAGGTTCAGAAGAAGGCCGAAGTGGTGGAAAGGATGCACACTCTAGGCGGACTGTCACGAGAAGGGATCCAGCTGGGACCATCGAAGGGGAAGGCCGTCAGCACCAGGCCCCCAGCATCGGGACCCTCCAGGTTCCGACCCGCAGGGAGCAGGCCGCAGCAGTTTCAGTTTCGATCCCCTGGCCCACGTTCTTTTCCTTCAGGCTCGGGACCACGGTGCTTCATCTGCGGGAGCCCTGGACATCTTCGGAGTCAGTGCCCCGATCGGTTGCAGTACAGCGGTGGCAGTCATCCCCAGCATCCGCCACAGCAGCAGTTCCCAGCCAGACCCTTCCAGCAGCAGCAGCAGCAGGGACAGCGAGCTCCCGCTCCTCCGCAGACAGACATAGGAGGGGGAGGCCGACCTCAGGGCGCTCCCCAGGGACCTCGACCAGGGCGTGGTCGGGGAGGTGGCCGACAGCCGAGGGGTAGGGGAGCTGGGCGTGGACAGTTACACGCCGCAGAAGCAACAGTTCCAGCAGGGCCAGAGGTTGTTCGAGGTACGATCAGTGTGTTTAGCACTCTTGCTTATGCTTTGTTCGATACCGGAGCTTCGCACTCCTTTATTGCACCTGGTCTAGCCCGCGCCTTGGGACTAGATGCCGAGAGACTTCCAGTGCCCCTGGTGTTGAGCACACCAGTTGGAGGTCAGACCGACTTGCTGTTCGTTTTTCGGGGATGTAGACTGATGTTGGGGCCGCATCGGTCGGTTAGGGATCTCCTTCTACTACAGATTCGGCCGTACGATGTCATCCTAGGCATCGACTGGCTATTTTATGTGTGTGCCGTCATCGACTGTTTCCAAAGGAGGGTGGTGTTCTCTGGTTTGGACGGCCAGCGTGTTACTTTCACCGGCGAGCGGAGCTGTCCGAAGGGAAACAGGAGGGAGGAACCTCTCCTCTCCTTGTTGACCGAACTGACGATAGAATCAACAGATGCAGAAATGGTGGAAGTGCCAGAGATCGTTCGTGAATTTATGGACGTCTTTCCTGAGGAGGTGACGACTCTACCCCCTCGACGTGATATCGAGTTCGGGATAGACCTGCAGCCCGGCTCTCGACCAATCTCGATGGCTCCTTACCGGATGTCACCTTCGGAGCTACGGGAGTTGCGGATACAGATTGACGATCTGATGAAGAGGGGTTATGTTCGTCCAAGTGCATCATCGTGGGGTGCCCCAGTCTTGTTTGCGAAGAAGGCAGATGGTGGCCTCAGGTTATGCATTGATTACAGGAGGCTGAATCAGGTAACAATCAAGAACCGCTACCCTCTCCCAAGGATAGATGATCTTTTCGACCAGCTGAAGGGGGCAGGATGGTTCTCGAAGATCGACCTGCGATTCGGGTACCACCAGCTGAGGGTAAAGGATAACGACGTCCCGAAGACGGCGTTCAGGTGCAGGTATGGGCACTTCGAGTTCGTGGTCATGCCCTTTGGTGTTACGAACGCCCCGGCCGTGTTCATGGGGCTTATGAACTCCATCTTTCGGGAGTACCTGGATCGGTTTGTGGTGGTGTTCATCGACGATATCCTGATCTATTCAAAGTCAGAAGAGGACCATGCAGAGCACCTGAGGACAGTTTTGGAGGTCCTACGACAGCACCAGCTCTATGGGAAGTTGTCAAAGTGCAAGTTCTGGGCGCGAGAAGTGCACTTCCTTGGACATGTAGTGTCTGAGCAGGGAGTAGCAGTCGACCCATCAAAGGTTGAGGCAATTGTTTCTTGGGCAGCACCCAAGAATGTGGCGGAAGTTCGGAGTTTCCTCGGACTGGCAGGCTACTACCGGAGATTCGTACCCAACTTCTCCTGGGTAGCAGCCCCTTTGACGGCTTTGACCAATAAGGACCAAGTTTTCATGTGGAGCGAGCAATGTGAGTCGTCCTTCAGCTACCTAAAAGAAAAACTGGTTAGTGCCCCAGTGTTGAGGTTGCCAGAAGAAGGGATGGCCTATGAGGTATTCTGTGATGCTTCAGGACAGGGCCTGGGGTGCGTATTGATGCAGCGACAAGGGGTGATCTCTTACGGGTCCAGGCAGCTACGCCCCCATGAGCGGAACTATGCCACCCATGACCTGGGGCTTGCAGCGGTGGTGTTCGCATTAAAGCTGTGGCGACATTACCTCTTTGGGGAGCGCTTTGTGGTCTTCACCGACCACAAAAGCTTGCGCTATATCTTCTCCCAGCGTGACTTGAACTTGCGACAGCGGAGGTGGGTCGAGTTTCTCCAGGACTACGACTTTGAGATCTCATACACTGAAGGTAAGGGAAACGTTGTGGCTGATGCCCTGAGCAGGAAGCCGCATCAGGAGGTGGTTCGGGAATCTGCCGATGCTTGGAAGGCAATGGGGGAGTTGGCTGCCTTGCACTTGGATGCAAGGGTGGAAGGTACTAGAGGTTGTTTGTTTCAGATGACGGTACAGTCCTCTTTGTTGCAACAAGTGGAAGAGTCTCAGTGGGGAGATCCTGAGGTGGAAGTGTTGCGGGATCGTGTCGATCAGGGGAACGCCCCGGAAGGATGGTCGGAGGACAGCCGACATCGGATGCTCTTTCATCGGAGGTTGTTTGTTCCAGAGGTGATGCGTGATGGAGTCCTTCATGAGTTCCATAGCTCAGCCTTGGCGGTACATCCGGGTGTTTCGAAAATGTACCAAGGCCTGAGGGGACAGTTTTGGTGGCCCGGGGTGAAACGAGCAGTGGCAGAGTTCGTGGCTAAATGCCTGGTGTGTCAGCAGGTGAAGGCTGAGCACCGTGTTCCTGGTGGTCTGTTGCATCCTCTAGATGTTCCCGAGTGGAAGTGGGACGACGTCTCAATGGACTTCGTCACGGGACTACCCAGAGCTCAGGGCGGGCATGATGCTATCTGGGTAGTGGTGGATCGATTGACAAAATCTGCTCACTTCTTGGCTATCAAGGAGTCGGGACCCGTGAGTACCTTAGCACAGAGGTACGTGGATGAGGTGGTGCGTTTGCATGGAGTTCCGAAAACGATCGTCTCAGATCGGGACACTCGATTCACCTCACGAGTCTGGAAGGGGTTACATCATGCTTTTGGCACCCAACTACGCCTTAGCACTGCTTTTCACCCTCAGACTGATGGACAGACAGAGCGGACTATCCAGACTTTGGAGGACATGCTGCGAGCATGTGTTCTGGATTTCGGAGGATCATGGGTACGACACTTGCCTTTAGTAGAGTTTGCCTACAACAACAGTTTTCACTCTACTATCGACATGGCCCCTTTTGAGGCTTTGTATGGAAGACCATGTCGTTCACCCTTATGCTGGGCAGAGGTTGGTGAGACTGGTACTCTTGGACCAGAAGTAGTGCAGAGCACCACGGAGAAAGTCCAGCTAGTGCGGGAGAGGATGAAAGCAGCTCAGGATCGGCAGAAATCTTATGCTGATCGTCGGAGGAGGCCCCTGAGGTTCGAGGTGGGAGATCATGTGTTTTTGAAGGTTTCCCCTCGACGGGGGCAGCGGAGGTTCGGAAAGGGGAGTAAGCTCTCCCCTAGGTTCATCAGACCTTTCGAGGTGCTGAGGCGAGTTGGCGAGGTGGCATATCAGCTGGCCCTACCACCTCAGTTGGAGAGGGTCCATGACGTCTTCCATGTCTCCCAGCTTCGTCAGTACTTACATGATGACTCTCATGTCATCAACTGGGGAGAGCTAGACGTGGGAGGAGACGCGACCTTCGTGAACGGCCAGTCAGAATCGAGGATCGCAAGGAGAAAGTGCTCCGTGGACGAAACGTCGGCCTGGTTCGTGTGTTGTGGAGACATGGCGGCCTCGAAGAGAGTACGTGGGAGAGGGAAGCACAGATGCGTGCCCAATACCCCGAGTTGTTCTGAGCTTTGAACCCTTGGTGCCTGTTGTGACAGAACGTTTGACCTTTTTGGCTATGAAATGTGCTAGGTTCCTTTCCTCTGATTTTGTGTGGGAAGCCCCGGTTGAAGGGAAGGGGAAACCCGACCCCTAATCAGGACGCATTAAGGTGGATGCGATTAAACCCGTGCGGGCGAGTCAGTGCCGCCCAAAGCGGATAATATCTTGACATGGGGGAGGGGAACTCCCCAAACCCACATGACCGGGCGGTTTGGCGTGGTGTGATGCTTGGTTCTTGACAGAGAGTGTTTTCAATTAGCGGGGGTCCACTCCTAAGAGGTATCTTCGAAGATGGTTGTTCGGATCCTCTCTTTCCTTCTAGTTTGTTTTGATTCTCGGGGACGAGAATCGTTTAAGAGGTATCTGATGTGAAGACCCAGACCCCCCTTGGTCCCTTCCTTTGCCAAAAATCCGGTTTCCTTGCGGGGTACCGATCGGTGAGACCGATCGGTGAGACCGATCGGTGACACCGATCGGTGACACCGGCCCTGCCAAGTTGTTCCAGTAATGTTCCTTTTTCGCAAATAGGGTTTTAAACCCTATTCTTCCTTGCTAAAAATATCTTGGAAATCCGAAACGCGCGCAAAGGTCTTAATTAAATGCTTCATTAATTCATGGGTCAGTTAAAACCACCCAGCGCCATTAATGATGAGTCAAGCCACGTGGTCAACCCACGACTCCCTCGTCTTCCGTGGTTTTGTGTTTTCATCTCAACCGTCCCCAGCTCTTATAAATTAAGGGTTAGGCCGTGGCTTCCCCCCCTTCTTCGATCGTGGCTCTTCTGGTGCACGGGACCGCCGCGTCGTTATCCGTAAAGTTCCTCGCCCCCGGCCTAAACGTCGATCATCCATCAATAAGTAGGGATTTTCTCTCGTCTCTCACTTTTGTGTATCATGCGGGGTGGGCGTTACTTTTGTTCCTATGGAATTGGTTGAACCAAACCCTAATGAAGATACTAAACGAAGTTCTAAAGGAAAAAGGGGAAGGGGTTGTGATCGTTGTTTATGCTTTATCTTGTGATCATCCCTTTTGTTGTACTAGTCTATGTTTTCTGAAAATTGAGGCCGTTGGTGGTCGTGTGTGTGCACTTGAATCCCCTCGTGATGTTTTAAATGGGTTGCTGAAATTGTGAACTCCTGCTGTGAAATTGGTTAATCACGTATACTCGGATGAATAATTGAAAGCACCAGGATCAACCCTTCTGTGATAACTAACGGATAGAACACATGGAATTTTGAAATCATGGAGTGTGTTAAGTCGTTGAAATCTGGAAATCCCTGACTTGTGTTGGTAGTGGTTGTTGGTTGTTTTCCCTTCGGGCCGTTTGCTGGAAATGTGGGAGGGGATGGGATTCCCCGTTCTTTTTATACTCTCGGTGACTGTGTGAATTTGGGGGATGGGATCTCCTGTTGGCATGGTTTCAGTGGTTGTGAGTTTTTATCACAAATTGGGGAGAGATCCTCTGTTGGCAGAACCGGGTGTGAGTGTTTTGGTTGATCTATGCTTGACGTTTTCCTTGGTTATGCTTATGGTAGTTGCCCAGTAGTGCTTAAAATTAATTGAACAATTGACCGAACCTGAAACAAGAATGGGATAGATGGTTTGTGGGCAAGGGTCGTGAATTTTGACTCGGACGTTGTGGTGTCGTGTTCTGTAGGTTGGCTAGGAAAACCTAAGTTTTGGGTGAGTGTTTGTTACCTATATCTATACTTGTAGCTTTGTGTTTCTTATTCGCGCCCCACCCAAGTTGAGCACTTAGTGCCGAACACCCCCATTTATGGGGGAAGGGTGTTTTTCCCAACACTATCCTTAGTGGCTGGTTATTAGCTCCTTTTCTGCTCCCTTTCCCGGATAGCCCAAGTACCTTCGGGCAGGCTGTGATGGCCTGAAGTCCATTATTAGCCCAAGAATCATCGGGCAGGGTGTTGTGGTGGTTGGCCAGGTGTGTGCGGCAGGTGATTTTCCCAAGTGTCTTCGGGATGAGGCCCAGGTGTCTTCGGGCGTGGCAGTGGATCCTTTAGCCCAGGTGTCTTCGGGCGTAGCGGTGGTTGTTCTGGCCTAGGTGTTTGCAGGCATGGTTACATGTGACAGTTGAGGCCCAGGTGTGTGCGGGCGGGATTTGGCAGTGGGACTGCGTGTGGTGGTGGCCCAGGTGTGTGCGGGCGGGTGTGGCAGTGGGACTGCGGTGAGAATGGCAGGATTGGTCAGATGCGTAGGATGTCTCAATAACCAGTGGGGAAGTGGCGCGGGGTACCCAAACATCGATGTGCTCTTATTATATATATTACTTGACTTGCGTTATTTGGGGAGTGAGCCTTGGTGAGGCCTGGGATGGATAGTTTGCCTTGTTAGTTGTTTGGTTCACTTTTTTTCTCACGGGACTTTAGTACGTTCCCCCACTTGTGCACGAGAGTCTTGGTTTTCCCTACTGAGTGTACTTGTATGCTCACCCTACGTTTACTTTCAGGTTTCCAGGAGGACTACCAGGGCTGCGCGGGACCCTATTAGTCGGACGGTTGGAGTTGTCGCTGTTGTCGCACCTTTGTTTTCTTTTGTTATTGTACTTGAGAGCTTTCTTTTCTTTTGCACTTTGTGGCTTTCACTTTTGAAACATGCATGTGGGAATGATTTACTTTTGGCTTTACTTTCTTTCTATCTTGGTGTTGTTGGGTTTTCTCCTCCTTATCTTTCGATCCTATAAAATAAAAAGGGTAATGCCTTCCATTGGCGAGAATTTCCTATACCCTTGGTGCTAGTCGCCACTCCGGGACCTATTGAAGGCGGGTTTCGGGGGTCATTATCTCTCCTTCAACTTAAAGAAGGAAGGGCCTGGCAATCTGCTGACCCTTCCCTCCTTTTGGTGAAGGCGGGTCGTGACATATATATATTTATTTAATATATACAGATTGTAATAATGAATTTTCATATAATTTTTTTTTCATCTCTTATTTCTCATCTAACTACATTAACAGGAACCACATTGGTGATTAGTTGAATTTTAATTTTTATATTCATATACATTCATCACTTAATTTATTCATGACTCTTAAATAATTTATCTAGAAATTAGAGAGGTAAAATTATTTCCCAATATGATATTAGTCACCTCTCAATAGATAAACTAGACATTATACCTAATAAACAACATTTGTGGAGTTATAGAGGCCTCCTCCAACATTTTTCAATTGTTTAGTTCACTATCAATAAAAAATAGTATTTTATCCTACATAGTGCTATAATTTATATTTGTTAATGTAAAATAGATAATGGACTATAATGAAAAGGTGGAATTAAATATATATGAATTTCAACTATAATTATACTGGCAGATTGAGTTAACATACGTAGTCCATAATATATTTGAATTTATTCTTTGTTTCAGTCCTAAGATTTTGAGTCTTGTGAATATGGATAGTCATCATCTTATTGGAACATGTATTGTATTACGTCATACTACATTCTTTTTTTGAGATTTGTTATTTGATCTATGGAAATAGTTAATGGTTTGTATAAAATTAACCATCAACAATAAGAAATATTTTTTATTTATTTAATAGTTATGAGTAGGTCACCTTGAATAAATAATTGATTCCTTGAATGAGGAACCTTTCAATAACTTATTTTATAACATTAGTATTTATAATTAAATTTATAGTATTTAATAAAAAAAATTAATATCATATTCTATATATCATTTAGAAGGTGATAAACATTTTTTATTATTCACATTGGTTAGATCATTTTTTTAAAAAATTTAAAAAATATTTATTGATTTATAAACATTATTTTAAAACATTAATGTGTTTTAATTAGAGGAAGTTATTAAAAGAGAATCAGTGGATTAGAACTTAATTTTTAAGACTTGATTGAATTTCAAATTTTCCATTTTTGGAATAATAAGTTAATGTTATTTTCTATTAAAATATATATTATTTAATCTAAACTCTCCACAATTTTGAAATATGAAGGGGAATATGATTTACCCTCTTGTCGTGGATATGCTAGCCAAATTACTCATATTTTATGGTGGATGATGTCTTGTATTGGATTATATAACACATGATATTGATATTACTTTTCCATTAAATCATCCTACGAACATTTGAGGTGATTTACATCATTAATTGGTTATGCAATGGACTAATCTCATAGATTTTATCAATGATAGAAAATAGATACAGGAGAAACACCATGATTTATTCGACACCTTTATATTTAAAAGTAATTCTCAATGATATTTGGATGGAATACATGAGGTTAAGAATGTTTTCTTCCTAAAATAAATAATTTTTTATTAAATTTTAATGTTATTTCATTCTATTAAATCACATTGGATATATAATTTAGTGTTAATAAACCTAATAAAGGTTCCATTTTAGTTATTTAATATGCTTCTAGATTTATAAACATACATTTAAATGAAACATACATTAGTAAAGGTAAGGAGTTTACAAAATGATATTTTCAGAAGGGGTTAGAGGAGTGTATATATATTAAATTGATTCTCTATAATTGATAAAAAAATCATAAAAGATATGAATATTTTATTTAAAATAATATGGGATATTTTTTATACATAGGTGTATCTAGTTTTTTAACATTGTGAATAGTAGTATATAGTTCTACCCATTTTAGGGAGTAATGGTCATTGGAGTTGAGTAAGGTTTCTCTTTATAGAGGATTTTGGGAAGTGGTGTTCCCTTAACTCAATAAAGAGGAAGAACTTCTATTTTATTTATTTAGATTGGGATTATAGTCTATGAGATGATAAGTTGAATCTTTGAGGTGAATTGGTTAAATTTTAATGGTCATTATGACCACTATTTGATATTTGTCCATAAATTGTATTAGAATGTATCGTCATGTGTCTATAGTATAAGAATCACCAAATATTTGTTACATATTTTACAAAAAAATGTTATTATTTGTAAAATATATTATTAGATGTTTTTGTCCATATTTTTGGATGATTTAAAGACATGGGGTAATGTATGATGGTGGTATTATGGGGGACCTTGTATAAAATTCGGAACTGTGGTACTATGTATCTAATGGACTAAAATTGTTCACCTTACAGACTCAAATATATTCTATTGGTGAATATAAAAAGATAACCTGAAAATTTTGGAGAACCGACTAGTTGGTGGGGAATTTGGAACCACGATCTATGTGATTACCTACCTAAAAGTGTTCCTAATAATTTGTCATTTAAAAAATTCAATTTTCTCCCAATTTAACACATTAAATTCTCTCGACATTCACAAATTTTATTATTTGAAGTAGAAACCTTTTATTGTTTTTCATTCTTTGAAGATCGCCCACATCATTGTTATACGGTCTATCAAAGTGATATTGGGTGCATTTTTCTTTTTTTTTGGTATTTCCAATGACATGGAATCCCATATCCTAGGGATTACCCACAATTTAGATTTCTTAATATTTAATTAATAATTATTTGTTTTTGGATATATTTTTTGATTTTTGTTAATTGTGTATAATTGTTTTGTAATTAGTATAGTCTTTTCTAATGTGCCTCGATAATGTATTTATGTAACTTTTAATGATATAATTATGTTATTGTATAGAGTTTATTACATATGGTTTTGTGTCTGCATGACATGGTTTATTCATCATTTGGTGTTAATGTTACTAGAAGGGTCCCTTGTGTTGGAATTGATCACTTTCATGGTTAAATTACGTGTTCCAAAACTTGGTGTGACTTTTTTGTGGTGATTGTATTGGTTATGTTGGGATTTAAATCTTTTTGAGTTTCAAAAACATTTATATAATGACTTATATGTGGGAATAATGAATATATAGGGGTGGATATGGGAATGATCAATATCCTTGGGTCAATGTATGAGATGTCTAGCTATGAAATTATTCTATACGATTGTAGATCATATAGGAAGGAGATGTAGTATATTTTGTCCATTTTAAATTGTATTTCTGTTTTGTAATGAGAAGATTGTATTTGTTCATACAACTATACCATTAGATATAGAATCTCTATTCCTTGAGTAATATGGTTATATAATGTGGTAAGGTTGTTTTTGAAACACCTTAAGTGAGTTGTGTGTCTAAATCCTGAGTAATTGTGTGGAATTTGGAACATAGAAATAGGATTTTCCAAAATGAGAGTGTGAAGGACTGAGGTATGTTACTCATGTGATTTGTACATGCTGCCTCACTTGGAGCAATATGTTCATTTTTTATTCAAATCATTTTTATCATGGAATGATATATATCAGTAACATGGATCCAAAAAATTTAAGGTCATGGTTCGTGGAATCCTATATGCCATACGATGTCTCAAACACGGATTATGTGTGTGGTTCCCCAAACACCCAAAATTGAGACTGGTGATCATAAAATTACAAATGGATTTCTTACAAAGTGAGATGTCCCAGAATAAACACACAAACACACACACATATATATATATATATAATTTGAACAATAAATCTAAAAATAACCACACAATACCATGAATGAATAATTTAGTTTTTTTAGGGATTAGATTTATAAGAAACATATTCCCCAATAATATGTAACATTTCTTCATAATCTAACCCCAAAAGACTATGTTCTATACTACATAGTAGTTATACTCCTCTTCATAACCCATTAAAAGTTATAACATGAAAGGTTTGTTCACAAATTATTATTAATGGAAAACATATAAACATGTTATCGTTGGTCAGATTATAATAATTTGATAAAATATTTTTTGGGGAGAAATATCTAATTAAATATAATATAAGAAAATTTTATTTTTCCAGATTTCATGATTAAAATGATCGTAATATCAAACTATCAAAAACATATTATAAAAATATAGTGTGATAACCTAAGATAATAATCACTATCTATAGAGAATAATATAAGAATAAAATGTAGAATCATTGAATAAATATAATCATTCGAAATGACAACATTATAAAAAATAGATAACCAAATCGATTTCACTCTCAATCGTGAGATCATATCTAGTCCACATCATCTTCAAGCTTAATCTTGTGAATGTCAATAATATCTATTTTATCTATGACAACTCTCTTGAATGTAGAAAACATGAATCATGATGATGATCAATCTAGTGAATTTACCTGTCACTGTAATTTTTAGGATTAATCTTCTGAATATTGATTCCTTCCATAGTTATTAAGTTCAATCATGTGAATGTAGCTAATCTAAATAATGTAAAATTAAATCATGTTAATGTAACTAAATATAAAAATGTTCAACATTAATATTTTCCACATAATTGAATTTTTTTTCTTCACCCTAAATAATACATTCTCACGAGGTATAAAACTGTAACCAATTAATTGGATAGTGATATACGACCCCAACTTTACATCATCCATACATATGACTGACACATGGAATAAACCATTCATATTTAATAACTATTTTTACTTTATAATGTAATATAGATATTTTTCTTGGAGGCTTTCATATAAAATTTAATTTCGAATATAGAGAAATTTCGTGGAATGTGTCATTATAACACATGACTAGTTTAACATAATTAAAATCAATAGATTTCAATCTTAATGTAAACAACCATTTTAAAATTATTCAATTAATGACATTGAAAAACATGAATAAATATTCTTTTATGATTTTTTTGAGAAATCATTAAAATGTGTTCTTTATTATAAAATTATTTATGTATGATAATTTTTTTAAAAAATTATCCTTCAAAACTAAAAATGATCTATATAAAACTAATTTTATGAAGATAATATGTATTAAAATACATTCATAGATATAAAAAAATAACTACATAATTATTTATTTAAAACACCAGACATTAAAATAAAATAGAATTTAAAGAATTCCTTTTTAAAATCCAAATTTTACATTAATAAATTATTACAACATTTTATTGAAATTTTAAAATTATTAATAACTAAAATCATCTTACAAAAAAATTTAACTAATTTAATGGTATAGGAATAATGAATAATTATCCTAATGATAAATGAAACCCAAAAAGTGTTCTTAGAAAATGTTTTTGACAATGTCTAAAAATAAAATGTTACACGACACATTGATATTAAATATCTCAAAAAATAGAACGTGATGGATTTAGAATTCCTTTATTTTTTAATATAATCTTAATTAATAGATTCTTAAAAATTTTGTATAGATTTTCTATATAAAATATTGAGTGGGTGAAAAAAATATTAACTTGAATATTAAATCCACTTATATATTGTTAAAAATAGATTTATTGAAATCCAAATAGTAATTAGAGTCATAAGACATTAATTAGAATATAGGTGAAGATATATTTAAATCCTATATAAAATAAAACACATTTGTATTTAAAATAATAATCAAGAACATAATCATGATGAATGAAGAATGAATATGTAAATGGAAGAGGGATAGGTCAAATATAGAGGACATAAATTTTTCCTAACATAATAAATCTTTTTGAAGAGGAAAATTCATCAAGGTAGTCTCATATAATTTAGAGTTGAAATGAATTATAATATCATCATTTTTTTTAAATATTATATAGTAAAACTATAGTAAAACATTAAATCATTATGGGTTGAGAAAATAATTACAGTTAAAAAACCCCTTACATATCTTATAACATTTTATTCAAAATATCTTAAAATATAAAACATAAAATAAACCATTACATACCATTAATATAAAAATAAAAATTTTATAATAATTATTTTAGGGAACATATAAAGAATATAAACAAGTATAGGTTCCTAACCTAAAACATCTCTCAAATAAAAGTAAATTTAGATGAAACACCCATACATTTTGGAAACTTATTCATTTCAATTAACATTTATACTATTAAATCTAAATTATTTATCATACATTTAATAATTTTTAATTATTTATTTTCATTATCTGATGTTTTTAATTATAAATTTGGTTCACTTGATTTGTAATTTATATGTCAACAACTTTTCATTTATTCCCAATTTATAATTCTTATATTATATGATGTAACAAAATATTTTTTTATAATAACATATTATTTTATATTTTCTTTCATGATATTTTCTATAGTTCTTATAGTTTAAATTTGTGCCTTTTTTTCTCCAATAAAATTTAAAATGAGAGGGTATAATATTAATAATAAGTTGAATATAAATAAATCCACTACATAAAATGTTAAAAAATATTATATCATTTATTTTAGTTAATGTTTTTTTTAATTCTTAGATATTTACCCATGTAAAAAATTTATAGAATCATTTACATTAGTTGTTAAACCGAACCAAATATGAAGAATCAATAATCAATGAGCGATTATATATAAGATAATGATTCTTTAGAAATAATATCATTATTATCATAGAATTCATATATTATTTATATAATTTGATTTTGTTGAATAATAATTTAAAATATTAGGGTAAATAATAATAGTATAAATGAAAAATGAAATACATTTTATCATTGATAAGGTCTTCTTCACGAACCCACATGTGGCGTTCTCATTTGGCATTGAAAAATTGTAGTAATTATTTTATCTTTTAAAAATAAAAATAGTGGTTTATTTAAAATATATATTAATTATATTTCACATTTTAACAAACTATGTATGGTGTTTTTTGAAAAATGGGTAACCTCACATATGGAGGCAGTAAACATACCATAAAAAGTGACATTATCATTTATCGAATGGTTGTGAGGATGGTAGAAAATTATTATCACAAAAAAAATCATTGGTTATATATTATACTAATTTAATTATTTCTACAATTTTATAATATATTTATATGAAGTAAAATTTATAATAATTGAATAGTAATGAAAAAAAGTCTAATTTGGAATTTTACCATACTCCACGGATGTACAGTTTGATAAATTTGAATAATGACTTGAGAGGTGATCATTTAACAGTTTCATAACTTATGGGATTCAGATAAGAGTATTGGTGAGTTATTTGGTCTAGATTTAGACAATAATATGATTTATCAGGTTTGAGGATATGTAGTGTGGAGATGGATTCTTCTATAAGATAAGTGACTGTAATTTTTGTAATAATATACTTGGAGAAGTCACTATTATAAGGTCAAATAAAACTAATAATTCAAAAAAAATTGAGAGGTAATGGATGATTACATGAAATATGAAAAAAAACTAAAAAATTTATTGTTTTTAAATGGTTTAATCTTATATTTTTTACTTGTAAAGTTTATTATATTTATCGTGGTAACTAATTATACATAAGTAATTTTATTTTAATGTCTGAAAATATAATGGTCTTTATTATATAATTTCAAACTAGTTATTCAAAATATGAAATCCTTTTCATAAAATAAAATCCTTATATGTTATGAAATTAATTGTAATATTAGCACACATATCATTTAAAATCAATTTTAGAGAATGTGTTGTTTTATGATTAATATATATGAATAATATAGAATAAAAAAGAAGTTTTATTTCTAGGACTAATATTTTTTTAATATTAAAAAATAAAGTCTTGTAACATTTAATATAATACAAATCGTAATTCCACATTATTAATATATAATTGTAATAAGTAGGAAAAATTTATTTTTTTCCATAATAAAATAAATATTACATTTCCATAATGTTAATCATTGGCTTTATAAATAATTTTTTTTACTTATAATGGTATATTTAAAATTATCAATAAATAATTATAATATTAATTTTTATTGAAATATCTTAAATCATTTATGTGCTATGATAATTTTATAAAAAAACAAATAAAAGAACAATGTTTACTTTTCAATGCTCACCCCAATCATAAACATTCGTGAAAAATTTATTATACTAATTATAATATAAATTTGGTATTATAAATTCATAAAATATATTCATTTAACTAAAATAAATTTAAAATTACAGAAAAAAATTAAAAAAAAATTATCAGAAAATTGATGTTTTTAAGTGTTATTATTATTATTACATATATAATTAGAATATAATAAATGTTAAAATATTATTTTAAATATAATTACATTTTAATGTTGATAAATTTAATTTATAAGTATAAAATGAACAAAACTTTAAAAAAATAGTTATTCGAGAAAGATCAATCCTTTTAAATGTTAAATAATTTTACTATTTTATACTCTAAATGTAATAAATTTTACTTTTTTAATATATTATTATATAATCACGGTTATATTTTTCTTAATATTTTCTTAATAATATTATTCAAATATTTCTCAACTCATTTTAGTTTCATGTTTCATATGCAGCAATATTTCAATCAAATTATATTTATTTTATTGATTTATACATAGTAAAATCATGGGGAGTTACATTTTCCCCCTCCACTAAATATATTTTTTCCTATGAATTTTATGTACTACTCTTTAAAGAATTTTTTAAGGCTTTATATAACTAAATTAAAACTCAAAATATGATTCCTAATGATTTATTAACATTAGAGACATTATAAACTATAATAAATTTATATATATCATCATAATATAAATATCAAAATAATAGGTTTCTTTACCATTTAACCTTAACAATCCTCATGTTTTCGTTTCAAGGACAATATAATAGAACAGATTTCCCCAAAGAGTTCATTTTTACCCATACAATTATTGGTGACCACATGTTTGTTTGACATAAAAAATAATATATCTCTACTTCATTAAAAGGTAGTCTTTGTGTAGACATCCAATCTATTTTATAAATCACATAAAATTCATCTAATAAATGTATAGTAAAAATTCTATAAAGAATATTCCATAATCCTCAACTTGGAGTATAATAACCAAATATGGATTTGGTATTTTCTCATGCATTCCAATGTTCAATTGGTTTTGGTAGTTTCTCAGGTTTATAACCTTATAAACTCTTTCATTAGGGAATTCATTTTCATAATTCCCACACTACATATATTTTAGGTGCTTTACATTATTCAAATTAATTTCGTTGATCTAATTCATCCAAAAATAATATCCCGGAACATTATTTAAAATAATTACATACGTGACACATTTATCTGTTCCTTTAAATAAATCCCTTTAGAAATTCATCTCATATTATTGTCACATTTAATGTTTAATCTTATTTATTTCAACATATTCATCACATTATCTTCGTTGAGACTCAATCCTTGTATACTTTGGTGTGTTTGTGGGGTCATATATACAGACTATTTTAATCATAAATCAAGAGATATTGGTGAGTATAACTATAATACATTCATTGTCAACTTCTATCCTATTTGATGTATCATTAAGACAATTACTTCATTTTCCATTATATTCATTGTTAACTCAGTCTTCCTCTCTCAAATTAGTATATAAATTATAAAAATTAGAGTTTTAAGGAAACTAATAATTACATAAATGGAAATAGTAATCATTGACGAATTAATTTACAAATTTCATTTATAACCTAACTTATGGATCACTATGTTTAATACAGGTTTTCCCTGCTAATTTCCTACATGGTTCTTAGACCACAAATATATATCATATGCCTCATAATAGTTTATAAAGATAATTTTATTTAATAAAATATTCTCTTTTGAAATATTCAAAATATTTGTGATGATAGTCCTCTTTATCATGCACCATGTGATGATCGAGTTAACACTCAATAATTCTTTTTATAGTTATTAGGCATATGTACATGTATACTAGATCATGCATCTTGATGAATTATCCAAAAAAGAAATTAATTACTAGAAGAAATTACTACACGTCAATAAAATATAAGGATATTCTCATATATTTATCGATTTCCCAATGCTTTTACCCAGAACTGTCTTTTTATAATCTGCAAAACTCACATTACTAAACATTAAATATCATAAAACATTCTTAGAAAACAACTTAGAAGCCTTAAACAAACAATCTTTGGTATGGTGGAAAAAGAAATAATTTTTAAATTGGAATTGATACCATGTGATATTTCTAAAACTAACTATTCATTTAACTAAATAATTTTAACAATAAATCACATAATAAATACCCAATCCCGTGAATGGAAGGTTTAGTTTCATTGATAATCAGCTAAGTAAACATCTTATTTTCTATTAGTGTTGAATATTTATACATTATAAAACCCCCAATACACCGTTAATGACTCATCGTATTCAATACACATCTACGTTATCTGAAAATGGAAACATAAGTAATAGGTGATTTTAAATGATAAGTAACGAAAAAATATGGATATTTCAACAAATATTATATCATAAGAATAAGAGAAAACATTAGTTGGGTAAAATATATTATTTATTAAATTTGAATAATAAAATTCGGCTACAAATAAAGAACGAATTAAATGTAAAATAAAATTAAAAAACATTTACTATTGAATAAGAGCATATAATCATGAAATAATAATTGTGATGCGTGGAGAATAATTTAAACATATAACAAATAAATGTGCTTATACATTAGAATTCTAAACTGTAATATTTGGAATATATATAACCCAATATAATTATTGTGTATGCTTATGAATGTGGATAATATTAAACATGTTCATTCTCAATCTTCTGAAATTTGGAAATCTTCACCATTCCCATGATCAATCATGTTAATGTTGGTAATCCAAATTTTTTCAAGATAAATATTTTTAACCATTAGAATGTGTATTATGTTCAAACTCAGTATTTTGAGCATAGATAATTTTCATCCTTTCCACTCTAAATCTAATTAATATTGGTAATCTATAAAATGTTCATGAAAAAAAATTATAAAAAATATATAACTGCATCAAGAAGAAACAAAACATTGTTTTCTAAATAAGTATAAAATTATATGCAATGTTATGGTTGAATATATAGACCCTCCCATAAATTGTCCATACATATGTGCTCCACATTAAATCAACCAATAATATTTCAACCATTTATTAATGTAAATCTGGATAAGAGATTTCATTTAGGGAGACATTATTATAAAATTCTATAAACCATCTAATAAAATAAGGGGGATGGTATAATCAGAAGATATCACATGATTTTCATAAAAAACATCAACGAATATTAATATATTTGTAAAAAAACATTTCAAAATTCATGGAAAATCACATTGAGAAAAGAAAATATCAGTTTTTAAAATTCTTGACAACTCATTAAAATGTTTTCATTAAAACCAAATACCTTTATCATGATAAAGTTTTTTAAAAAGTATTCAATAATTCCAAAAACAATTGTATACAAATATTTAATGTAAATATTATGTTAAAAACAATTTTTCAGAAGATATAAAATCAGTAATGAATCATTTCTTAAGATTAGTATTCAATATAATCTGATAAAAATTCGTATTTACATTATAAATACAAATGTAATATTTTTATAATATAAGAACATTTACTTTTCTACTAAAATTCATTACAAATGTATTACTTTTATTTAAATGATTGTTAGTAATGTAATTTTCTCATAAAAAAATTAATTCTCATTCTGAGGAATAAAATATTAAAATAAATTAAAAAACATGTATAACATAATAACAATTGACAATGTTGTGAGTAACATTGAAAGATAAATTTCTAGAAAAGGTTAAGTGAAATCATTTATAAAAATTTATTTTTAAAAATATAATTTAATAATTGATTCTTGAAAAATATGTAATGGGTTTCTATATAAAATTTAGTGTTGAAAAAAATAACTCTAACCTGAATGAAAAATAATTTTTTTTATTATAAAAATTTTATTATTGAAACCCACATCACAAAACGAGTGATAAATCATTATTTTCAAATTAAGTAATGTGATATTTTAGGATTATTAAAAGTAAAACTCTTTTCATTTTCAAAATAAGATTCATCGAAATTAGGAGGATGATTGAATATGGATATGGAAGATAAAGTGCTCATTTGAAGTGGATGATAATTATTCTTAACATCATATAATTTTATGATGATTGAAAATCATCAATTTAATTTACCAAAAAGGAAGTAGGAATGAAATTACTAAATTATCATAGAATATAAAAAAAAATCATATAAAACCATATTAAATAGGACTTATTATGACTGGAGAAAATAATTTGAGTTACAAAAAACCAATTTTGAATATTATTACATTTAATGTAAAATCCTAAATGAGAAATTATTAAATTAAACATTAAATTACATAAATAAGTAGATACACATAATATAACATTTCAAAATGATACAATATACTCCAATAAAAGAAAAATAGGTTTGTATTCTATGAATTGTCTCAGAGAAGGGAAATTTGAAGTAAATAATTCATCACATTTATTCCTCCATAGTCAAAAAACATTAAGATTATATATCATATACATGACTATATAAATCAGTTATTTGATATTCTTATTAAATTGTAATACCTTCTGAACAATTAATTTCATGAATCAAAACCCTCTGAGGTATGCTTGGTCAGTATAAGGGTGATCTGTCCTAACCCCAAGCGATCCCCCAATAGGCTTGTGGACATGAACAATGCACCAATAATGAATAAATTAAAGGGAATTCCTTTTACTAATGTACCAGTATGAATAATCCCATCCATCTTTATGAACATGTGAATAGAAATATAAAATACAATGGAATATAGATGACTAAAATGCATGAAATATGTTATAGGGATATAAAACATTGTGATATAGTATAAATCAAAATGAATGGGGAAATTACACACACAACCAGAGGAAATGTCCCAGGATGAAGACATATAGAAAAAATAAAAACCTAGAGATTTGAACTATGGGTCTCCATGTACCAAAAATCATATGCATACAATGCACCAATATATCCAAATGATGTACCAATTTCTACGTTGATCTATCCATCACATGACTAATATAAGAATCATTTCTGAAAATCTCATAAAGGGGTGATTATATACATACCCTATTGGATGCTATTAAAACGGTAAAGGGAGAGATGGATGGATCCAAAAAAAATATTTTATGAACCCAAAGATAGAGAAAAAAACACCTTTATTTACATATATGATTTAAGACATCATGATATAAAGGGGATCTCAATATCATGTCATAGAAACAATTAATGAGTTTGCGTGTTGTTCCAAAATTCCATCACCAATTACCATCATCAAACAAAACCTCACTAGAAAATGTTTTGAGGTTCCTAATCCATTATACTATGCTCCATAGCCGAAGGATCTAAAAGTCTCTTGGAGGACATGTAATCGTATAAAACTCAAATATGGGATAGTACCACTCTTTAGAAATATTTATTATATCTAGTGTTGGGGAGTAAAATCTCAACCATTATAATGTTTATGGGGGATATACACACTGGTGTAATAGGGGAGTTCCATCCCCAAATTCACATTGATGATAATTTGATCACATTCATTTTCATGAATTTCCTATAGAAGCCTCATGCTCAGAACAACATACATGTTATCATAAATGCTATAACAAATTCCTCCATCACATTCCATGTGGGAAAAAACATAGGGTATGATACTTTCATGCGAAAATATGAGTCTCAAAGAATGAGATATGAGAGGAAGATGTTTCTAGGTTCAGTAAATGTAATGTATGGGAGTATACATCGAATGAGACCAAACCTTTTATCCTATATATTTTATATTATTGACATTTCTTGGGATGTTGTGTAATATTACACAACATGTAAAATAGGTATACAGAATGTCTCAGCCACTCAGTGCTTACCATTGTGCTTGTAGACAAGACTGGTTACATTGGTTCGTTCTCATCAACCAGTTATTCTACCATCCCATATTTTCGATCATACTTCAGTACTGACCCTTTACCATGTACCCTTGGGAATGATTGTGTACTCATAGAGTACACAAATTGTCTAGTATCTTGGGGTATTGGGTGTGTTTTAGTTAGAACACAACTTTTACACCGAAGAGTTTCAAAAAACATGAGGTCCTTAACACATGAAATTATATCCTTAACTCTTAGTGAAACTATCACAAACCAATCTTGGTCAACAATGAATAGGTTACCTGAGCTATCTTTCAATAAGTCCCTAAAGAAATTCTTGAAGCTCCTAGGCTAGAAACTAGTTCCTAGAATAAAATATTATCAATTGGGAATCTATTTTTCAATAAATGAAGTAAAAATAAATAAATATAAACTAAAAAATGGGAATAAAAAGTATCATCATAAGAAAATAAAATCAACCATACCTCTATGGGACCCTATGGGTCAGACCATCAACTATTCGAATATCACTTCATGGTGATTGGGGTTGAGCTACATGCAACACCAAAAGCTAATATATATATAGATATATATATATTGTGTGTGTGTGAGTGTGTGTGTGTGTGTGTGTTTGTATTTTTGTGTGTCTGTGGGTCTATGTATATAGGCATGATTAATAAAACGTTGTAGGTGTTATTGAATACACTACTCTTTATCCCTTACTTTAATAATAAATCCAATCAAGCTAGGTTGAAAATAAGAGAATTAAAATTATAAAAACCCTTATTTTAGTTTTTCTGGTTTTCAAAATAGAATAATTATATTATATTAATGTAAGGAAAAAATAGTGGTTTATTCAATCACACTTACAGAGTATTAATACTAATTCCTATATTTGTATCTTTGTTTTTAGCTTCTGGTGTAGTTTCTAGGTTGGTCTATGTCAGCTTAGAGAAATGTTGGTTCAGTGGTTTGGGTTGACCTATGTAGTCAGATAGTGGGATGTCTATATTTCTTTAATTCCACTTCTAGTGTTTCATTACATTGTTTAGTTTTTGTTTGTTTATTTTTTTGGAAATTATGTTTACAAAAATTCCAAATTTAGTACATTTATTTATCAAATATAGTTTCCCAACATGGAGGATTTTGAATGAATCTTTATGTTTTTTGTCAGAAACCTCATATGATCAACACAAGGATAAAATAGGTTATTTTGGGAAAGAATCCATAACGCCACATCCAGGGGACAACATGATGTGTGTTCTCCTAAACTACACACCATGTTGTTTGGTTATCTGTAGGTTGAGTGGCCTAGTTTTTATATATCTCAAAATCTTCTTCCCCAAACATTATTTCATAAATTTTATCACCTATGATAGATTGAAAGAACCTTCGACCATTGATTCTTATCCTTATATAGTTGGGAATTGTAAATCATAATTCTAAATGAATCCTAAAACACTACCTATTTTTCCCACAATCAACATCGTTTGAATCATATTCCATCTTTGGTCTTATATCTAGGAATAATCACGCATAACCAATTATCCACCTCAATCTATCCATGATTAATCAATCAGTTCATTATTCATGATTATGTAATAAATCTAGGTGTTGATCATGCTCAAAATCACCTAAAAATGTTGAACTATGATAATGTAGTTAAATAGTGAAGAACATAAAGAACATATGGTGATGAGGAACATAAATAATTTGTTACTATCATATTCCAATAATTATTATACAACAATCATAAATTAAAGATATCAAGGGTGTTGAAAAGTATAAGAAGGGTTTTAACTAGATCAATTAAATAAACAATTTTACTAGGATCATTCAAAGTTTGGAAGACACCATAAATCTATTAATATTAAAGATTTGTGATTAATTATTCAATATAAGGGGTAGATTAATCTAAATTCATGCCACAAATTGATTTTCAATTGATCATTGGTAGTGAATTTATTCTCCATTGACTGTGATGATCCATTATGCCAACTGCCTCTCAATCTACCTCGATCTGACTGACCATCATACTCTAATCTTGGATCACTAACAATGCATGTACATGACCTCCTCTACAATCATAATAGGTTTATATAGTTATCCTTGGATGTTTTTTATAATGAGGTATAAATACAGGAATTTAGGTCCATTGAATTTAAAATAATGTAAAATAGATATTTATTTATTTTAATTATATTCACCAACCAACAACCTCATCAACTAAAATTCTAGTGGGTACCAATCATATATCAAGCATAGATAAAACGTCATGTGTCAAATTCATTTATGATCTTTGATTTTCCATCTACGGATCTGAAGTAAGGGAAAAAAATAATAATTCAATGTTATTTAATGAAAATAGTATTTTAAATATATCATTTTTGAGTCTCTCCGGGGCCCAAAATCTCACACATAAAAGGAAACCATCTCTAAGGAAATTCATTAATATAATATAATGACTTATTATGAAACAATAGATTCAATTCAATCTCCCCACCATCATGTTTTTCCCAAAAAAAAGAATAATCTAAACAAAAATGTGGAATACTGAACTCAGAGATGGACCTCTTGCTCCAAATACATATTCTTTACACTCCCATAATGTAATATCACATGAGGAAAGGGAATGGTTTGTCCTCATAAGATATTTTCATTTAGATCACCAATCTACACTGAGTACTCCATGGTGGTGCCTCCAACCTCAATTTACAATACACCCCAATCAATTATGTGTGTGTTATCATGTATCAATCTCATCAAATGAGACCCATAGAATATGTCATTCACCTAGTCCAAATGTGGGGGAATGTCTAAATGGAATTTAACATCAAAAAATCTCTATAGGATCACAAATGGGAAAATAACTTCGGGGATAGATTTTTTACCATGATGAATATCTGTAATTCTCATAAATGGGATACTCTCAGAAATTTTTTTTCCCTACTCAATATCCAAAGTCCTAAAACATCAACCTAAAAAAAATTATATCAACTCTGATATATACTCAAACAATCATGGAACACTATAATCTAATCTATTATATCCCACACAATCTATATAATAATAATAAAAGTCTCTCTAATATCATTTTATTATAATTGTGACCTATATGGCCTTCCATAAATGGATTCATAATGTGGTATATTGATAGTATATTGATAGCTATTATTATAGGAAAAATATACCACTGGAAAATGATCCTACTAGCTCTGAGTGACTACCAACAAAGAGACTTTCAGCACATCCTCCAACTCCGGGATAATTTGTTTGGTCTACCCATCATTCATGTTCCTAATAGCTTTAGTCATCCTGAACTGAATATTAAAATATAAATTCTAGCCTATCCAATAACATGTTTTAAATCATGTATCACTAATGGAGACAATCATTGAGGGTAACCCTTATAGTCTCATGATCCCCACCTATATAACTACCCCAAATTCTAGACTGAAATATTTTCCCTAGTAGACCCTAAGTGCTCTGAATTGGTTAGTCAACCAACTGTCAACTAGATGGAATCATGTCCACTCACTAGCCTTGTATTCTCTATCACAATGTCCATCTTTAAGACATCCCATTTCTACTCAGGGATCTCAAAAGTAAAATCAAACATTCTATAACATGGTTCTTAAAATTTACCTGCTGACATGTGAGACAACATGAGATAAACTCATTGACCCTTCACCTCATGTTATCCCACAAAAACATTCCCTAAAGGTTATTGTAAATATTCTCCACTATGGGATGTTTAACTACAACATATGTATGGAACTCCCTCATAACCTCGTATTGTATAACGATTGACTCTGCCTTGCATCCCTAGAAAATGATGACATTCTCCCTCACTTTATATAATTCATATACTACATCCCCTAAGGATATTTTTTTCATGTATAACTATAGAGTCATTTTCTAATAGATAATCCTCCCTCAAATTATAAATGAACAAATGATTTAGAAACGTTAATTGATGAAATTATTCTCACATCTCCTTCACCAGGGTCAAATAAATGTTATACAACTATTAGAATTCTACCTCCAGTAATTGTGAGCGAGACATCCTGATAAGGTAATTTTCTACCACATTCTCTTCATACGAGTAAAGAATATTTGAAATTCATAGTCCAGAAATTATTAAAACTATCCCCTCTTAATCATCTTATGATATATTTATGTGAAGATATTCCTGAGGATATGTTATTATGGGTGAATGAAATAATTCTCATCAAGAATATAGTGTCTCCATATCATTAGAAAAAATACTAATACTAGAAAATCTTTTACTTTAATCAGTAGTTATAGTGATGGGGTATCACATTCATTCTACCCATATGATAGATGATCCTAAATCTACCTTAACTTGAAACCAATCCTTTGTCTAAGGACATCACAAAACACCTCATAATAAACACCTTCATTGAGTATACTCAACATATGATCCCTGGTTAGCCTTATCTCAACTCCTCAATGACTCTCTAACACTGCTTGGTCTAGGTAAACAACTACCCTTTTCATGTTAGAAAAATAAATGGGGCTGAAATCATAGATAAGTATTCCAGAAACCTCGTATAGTAACCTGCCAATGTAAAAAATTTCTATACTTATTCCACACTCTTGGGTTGTTACCTTGAAATAATAATGTCAATATTCACTAGGTCAAAAGCTAAATTGTGATCATAAATGAAATTCCCAATGAATTGAACTTCATATATCCAACAAATTCTTTTTGAAGAATCAATAATGACGGTTATACTAGATAACTTCTACAACCACACTCATGATCTCTATGTTCTCATACTTTTTCATTGTGTAAATGAGTATGCTATCAATTAATACATTAAAAAATTGGTCCATATATAGATTGAAGTTCAATTTTACAAAATCTATAAAAATTAAAGGGGAATTTATCCAAACAAAAGGATCACCAACACTGAAATGTTGGAATTTGGACCTACGATCAATCTTTGACAACCAAATCACACCACCTAACTAGTCGAATAGGATTTCAAACCTCTATAAAGGTTAATTATTCAATATCATTTCCTAGTTTAGGAAATTATATTCAATCAAATCATCAACTAATCTTCTCCTTTTTAATTAACAAAATTGGATCTTCTCCATGATAAACATTATGTATGATGAAACATTTCTCTCGATGGTCCTCTAACTACACCCTCAGTCCTTGGATCTTGGTAGGGGACGTCTAAAATTCAATATAAGATATTAGTGGAGTCCCATGTTTCAATTCAATTCAGAATTCAATATCCTTCTTCAATGATTTTTCTGGAACATTCTCGAGGAAGAAAGTCAGTAAATCCTCCACTACTAATAGAATTTAGATTCATGATGTGCTCTCTAGAGGTATCTAACTCCACTATGATGAAATTAAATATAGTCATGGAACATAGAAAACTAATCATGAAACAATATGACACCATATGTTCTCATAATTATGAAGAATATTTCCAATTAATAACTCTCTCCAACTAGTCATATCTCACACTAATGGAAAAAATATGATAATGGAAAAACATTCAACATAGGTACCTATAAAAATAGATAAAGGGATAAAGTATCAAATGGATGCTATATCTCTCATACTAGATATTAAGTCGTGAACGAATGTATCGAAAATGTTTCTAAAACTATTGATGAGATAATCGCATAAAAAAATATAAAAACATTGATAATCTCTTGTATGTACTAGACATATCCCTCTGGGGCCTGAAAATTTTAATGAACCCAACCACCAAATCCATGATCGTGATGTGAGAGATTTTTTTAGTTGTGGTTGTAGATCATATCATCATAATCCACAAAATACTCTTACATTTGTAGAGGCTGCATATCCTATTCCATCACCACCTCCAAAAGGGATTATCTGACCATATTTGGGAGTTCTATGATCACAAAACTACCTCTTATGTGGTAGTCTATCCACTTTCATCCTTTCTTGATTATAATTACTAGTTATAAAAGAATGATCCATCGGTACCCAACCAAATAAATCATATAATAGGAAATCAACTGTATAGTCTGATCCTCTATATGATACATGAGCCAATGTTATACTTATATCTGTCTGAGAATGAGAATTCCCACCTTTTTCAATACCTCGACATATAATGCCTACTACATGTTGTAGATGACTCAAACCCATGATTCCCAGTATTAGTTTAAACCACCTGGAATCCCACTTCTAGGAAGATCATTGTTGTTAGATCAAACACTAGCACTCCTGCCTAAGTTGAAAAGAATAGGGAGACCATGATTCCATGCATTTCTCTATAGTGCATATTGTCAATATTACTTTCATCAAAGAATCCATCTCACCACATATTAGTTGAATTCCATGTTATGTAAGTTAACCTCCTGACATGCACAACATCTACATACTACACTACTAAAAATAAATAGTTTTGTATATCTAAATTTATCATAAGGAAAAAAAGGTTATTAATTATCATGAAACAGATACTGAATTTCATACCCAAACTAAATAATATCATCAAGTATTTGAGTGACTAGAGTCTTCTAGTGCCCTAATACTCCCTACAAATTAGTAGCTTCTTTTGAAACCATTTGATATGGTTTTATCAAAAAAAAACCCGAAGACTTGGATCAACAACTCATAACAATCCTCCACTAATTGGGGATCCTTCTTTATGAGGAACCTCAATAGCCTCTTATGAAGGAACATGGAGTGTTCTCTAAGCCTATATGTGTCATCATACTAATCTTATGGTATTATATGATACTAAATAGGTAGGGTTGATGGTCCCTTCCTTATTTGAGGAAACAACTCATGAGATAACTCTAGATTGAGTCCTTGTCACTAAAAAAATCACAATCATTATTCTATATTGCTAACTATATTAGATTTATTGACATAGGAATCATGTAAGTGATAAATAAAAACAATAGATAGATATTAATATACATATGAATAAATGAATTAATACTGACAGTAAAAGGACTCATTTTTATATGATTAATATACCTATTTTCCCTATAACCAACACCTAAACATGCCATGAAAAAATGGATATATTTAGAGACTTTTTGTGTAGATATATTGGTTGTAACACAAAACTTGGTTCCCCAAAAAATAATTTTTACTTGAGACTTGTTGAAATTGTTTCCCTATGTCACATAGAATACTTATATGGGGATAACCCATAACACAATCCCTAGTAATTTACTACTATGACACAACTCTGTCTTGACCAAAAGACCCTTTGATTATAGCTTGTCTTGTGAGAGCTCTAGACGTCAAAACCCTAATCTATTCTCTAATAGGCTAGGGGCTAATGAAAATCACTAAGAATACATATATAAAGTTATAGGAAATAGCCTAATGTACTGGTATACATGTACCCTACAATCTCTATGGTAAAGTGGAAAAAAAATTATAAGATGGTAATATCTTGTGTGATCACAAGCATGCAAAAACCACTTGGGAAATACAACAGGGTATGAAAATATAAAGAAAAAGGAAACGGTAAAATTACAGACCAAAACCAGAGGTGAAGTAACAACCTATAAAAAATAGAATCAATGAAAACAAATAGACAAAAATTCTTGATATTCAAGTACCATGCATTATATATGGTCGATGCACCCATGTATCACTAAGATTAAAAAAATTCACTATCGATATATTTAACATATTAATACCCCTAGGAATGTGTGGAAAATCCAATATCAGGAAGAGTATATAAAAACCCAGTAGGATTCCATGAAAATCAGATAGGGGATGATTGAGAGATTTAAAAAAAAGTTATCTTATCCTAAATCTATACTGAAGTGAAACCCATGGTAGACATATATTCTCATTATGTAACACGATATTGAGAGAAATGGGATCTTATTATCACAACCCAACAAATTTAGATGAGTCTTACTATAGCTCAAAATGTACATCACCAATTCCATGAATCAAAATAATCCCCACCCTAATTCGTGGGTAGGGGACAAATCCTCACAAAATATCTAACATCCAAGAGTTCCAAAACTACCATGGAGGACCACACACCGACGAAGATCAAAGATGGAGGACTACCACGCTATAGATAAAGGATGATCACCCATTATTGGGGAATAATATATCAACCTATATAAATAGTTGGGGGGTACATCACCATATTGAAAAATGGGTCTTCCAACATTGGAATCTCTTTGTTGATCCTTCCAAGTACACTTCAACTATCAATAAAATTCTAAAAAAGCTCCATATTATGAACAACCCATATTTTATCATGAATTCATCAATAAAGTGAAATATTATGTTTTATAATGAAAACCTTATAGGGGATACTCATTGGATGAAATACGAGTCCTAGTGATGGAGATATGAGAGTTTTATATTTTCTAGAGATGTGCACGAAATGTTTTTTTGTCTATATGGAATGTTCCATTACAACATTACCAATATGGATTGTCATATAAAATTGACATGGGAAAAAATTTCATATTACACAGTGTTCAGAGGTGGTAAACAACACTTCATACCCACTCAGACCCTCATCGTGTTCCCCTAGAAATGTAGTGTACATTAGGTTTTGTCTTTGAACATGGCCATGTACCTTATCATTCCTAGGTACCATGATGTTTTCGTGCACCGCTGGGAATGCTAGCATTCACATGGATTACATAATGTTTCGGACCACATAGGGTCATGTGTGTGTTCCATATGTCACAAGACATGAAAAAAGGCGGAGTTTCACACATCATTTGGGCCCAACCATACGACATGTGATCATTTACTATGTCAGTAAGCCTAGAAATGGATCTACGGGGCTACATGACTTGTTTTCATCGAAACCAAATTCTGTATAGTCAAATTTTCCTCAGGGTACATAGAATGGGTTTCACCCCTCTCCATGTCCTCTTACACCTCCAATATTTTCACTGTTTTACCACCTAGGATCATTAGAAAACTCATTCCATTGTCAAAAATAAACATATCATGTCCATAATTTTGAATCTTATAATTTTAAAAAAAATTCCACAATAAACCTGTCTCGCCTCCAATTTTCAAGAAATTGATCATGTTTCCACTTTAGACCATATATCCAAGAAGAATCACCTACAACCCACAATCATTCTTGATCAATCCTTGATTCACCAATTTATTCATATTTTGGAAACTACCATAATCAATGGGTTCTATCATGATCGAACCCAACAAGAAATTTTGAAATGAGATCTCATAACCAAATGATTAATATCACAGTGAACTATGGTGGATGAATCACATAATCAATTTGAAATGATCAGTAGCCCAATTTTCATAGAAAATTATCATAAATAATGGATCCAAGGATGATAAAAAGTATAACAATGGGTATAATCAGATTAATTAAATAAACATTTTGTTAGGGATCATGTGACAGTTGAAAAACACCATAAATATAATAATATTAGATATTGATTCCTGATTAATAAAAATAACAAAGAATTCCAAAAAAATGTTTCCTGACATGATTTAGTATTAATTTTTAGTTATTAATGAATACACTATGGATGAGGATGATCTAATTCTTTCACGGCATCTCAAGAAAATATGATCTGGTTTCCTTTTGTTCCCTAGTCTTGACCCACCAATGAATAATGTTCAAGTCCTCTAAAATCCTCTTATAGTTATGTGTCTAACCATAGAAATTTTAAATTATGAGGAAAAAATAATGTAATTTTTGTTGTAGAATGTTATACTAAAATAAAATATTCATTTATTTTTTTAATTAAATGATACCTCCAACTAATACCTCACACAAATATATAATTCCAACCAACCTTTGGTATCTATTTGTGTTATCAATTAATTCCAAATTCAACCATGTTCTTATATTTTCCCTTTGTGGTCGTTAATAGTTGAAAAAAAATATTGTGCATCTGTGATAAAATATAAATAATCTTCTTAATATATTATTTCCATGTAACTGTAGGGACATGAATCAGTCGCTAATTCAGAACTAAGATTTGAAAATGTTATATAATATATTAAAAGGTATTATTTGGAAAATTAACCACTAAAAAAATTATAAATTTTTCATAAATCTACTAGATATAGTTAGTTTTCAACATAAAATATTTTTAACTATAATTTTCTTCATGTTCTTTATAATGTCAATGTTGATTCCAATTATTTGTTTCCAATTTCATCATTCATAGATTTTATATGGTACTAGAATAAACATTTTATGTTTTCTTATATTGTTCTAATTTAACTCCATGATATTTTTGGTTATAATTATTTGAAATGAAATTGGTAGCATTATTATTTCGAAAATTTTAAATGAAAAATCATGGAATATAAAATATTATTCAAATATTAATAAAAAATTTCAAGAACCATAAAAAAATATTTTATTATCATTTATTTCTAATAAAAGTGGTATATATCTCTCCATATTAATCATTGATTTATGTATATATAGAATTATTCATTTTTGTGGTCAAACGTACCCAACAATGAAAAAAATATAATTGATGGGTGAGTATAGTTAGGGATAGGATTCCATTTGAAAAATATCATTTTGACAGAATTATAAAGATATTATAAGATTCTATTAATGAGGTGAATTATATTTTATCATAGTTTTATAAATAAGAAATTATGATATGAAACATTTAATATGTTTCTTCACTAAGGATGTAGACTTCACTATACGATGGGAAATGTTTTAATTTTCCATAGAATTAAAAAAAATTGAATTTGTTTATATTTTTATAAGTCATAATATTGTTTAATATATAATATTTATTCATACTGTAACCCCTATGAAAAATATATGTATACTGTTTATGAAAAATGGATCATGTCACTTAAGGAGGTGGTAGTATACACTTAACACAATGATATATTAGATTGTTGAATGGTTGGGAAGAAGGTAGAAAATGGTTACCCCATAAACAACATAAAATTTCAGTATGAATTTTATAGTTATGTAATAATTTCAAATTTGATATATTATATTTGCTGAAGTAGAAAAAAATATGTGAAAATAAATTATTCATGAATCATTTATAATTTTACCTTAATCCTTGAATGAGAAACTTAGAAAATTGGTTTAAGGCATTAAGAGGTGTTATTTTGAGAATTAAATAGATACTATGAATTGGATGTGATTTTTAATGAGTTATTTTTGGAATACGTTTTTTGAATTTAATTGGATTGGTGTGTTAAGGGATGTGGGATGATAATAACTAATTTTATAAGGGAGATGACCTGAATTTTTTTATGAATTTAAATGTACAAGCCACTATAAATAGTTCAAATAGATCCAATAATGTTGAATGGGGGGGAGGGATATGGCCTTTTAATCCTATACCATATATTTTATCACATGTTATTAAAAAAATTATATTGTATACTCATAGAATTCATTTTTTCAATTTTTAGGTTTATTGTGGTAAATAATTTTTACCTAAATAATTTAATATTAATGACTAAAAATAAAATGTTCCTTATTACATAATTTTAATCAAATTATTCAAAATCTAAAATTGATTTTTAATTATAATCATTCTAAGGGTGATATAAATTAATTTTAATATTATCACACATAGCATGTAAATGTAATATAGAGAATGTTTTTTATAGTTAAATAATATGATTAAGATAAAATTAACAATATTTTTATCTTATTTGGCCTAAATTTTATTATTATTAACTAAATAATAATTGTTCCTATGTCTAAGTAGGAAGAGAATTAAATTCAACTTTATAGATACATATTTAAAAGAAACTTTAAGAAAAAGTGTTAATTAGTGTCAAATATTAATTTGGATCTCAAAATGTTAATAAATTCAAAATTGTATTTTTTAAAAGATTCATTTTAAATTATAAAAAAATTACATATATTAAAATAATCATAAATTTTAAAATCACTATTTTATTATGATAATATCGTACAAGTGTTTCTATAAACAAATTATGAATGTTTCACTATTTGGCCAAAAAAACATTCTTTTTAGAAAAATCTCAAAAACTAATAATTTTAAAATTTTTATAGCATTAACTAAAAAATTATGTTAATTTAATAAAATCCAATTTAAAAAAATTATAATTTATTTAGTTAAAAAATATAACATATTTTAAAACTATTTTTAAAATGTTGTTTATATGTTCTCCATAAATTATTTCCCCACTATTTATAATTCGTTGATTATTATTATAATAGTTCATAAATAATAATATTTTTTATTCCTGGTAAATATATTTCATTATAATTAAATATAAACAAATTTAATGAAATAAATTAAGAAATAACTATCTTTATTAATATAAAATCATTTTAATTGTCTCTCCATTAAGTGAATATAATTTTATTTTTTTGTGATATATTTTTATTTATAAAAGGTGTTATTTTTATTGTTAAATTTTATATAACATTCACTAAGTATATTTCTACTTAAATTATTGGGTTATTGTTTATGGTTAATGATAGATAACACATTATATTTATTAAAATAAAATACATTTAATGAAAAGTTAGGGCGTTAAAATTTTCTCGTATGTTTTTTACAATATAGCTAGAGTCCCACCCATACATATATGTTTAAATTATAATAAGTATGATTTTTTGGTGTCATAGTAGGTTTTACTTCTCGAAAATTGAGCACGCACCCTTGTGTATAGGGGGAAATTGTTTTTACCGATGTGGACAAGGTAAAGGGAATAATGTAAGATTTACAAGTAGGAGAAGCATGGGTTGTGGTTGAGGTAGAAGCTAGACATAGTATAGATTACACAATTCCATTTATATGTGATCTTTTATTTTTTATCATATATTATTATGAAACCCTATTTGGAATATTATTTCTTTGTTATGTATGACATGAGTTCCTTAGATACTATATATAATGTTATAATTTTAATTTTCATACAGTGTTGATTTGTGGTTATTATTAATTAATATTTCAATATAATATTTTATATTCTATTTTATTTATATTCAATCAACTAATACTATGGCCTTAGCTTCCCAAGATTAGGTTAAATTTCGTTGATACATTTCTAAAAAAATTTATAATGTGTTATTTGTGAGGATATGTAATGATTTGACGCAAACTCAATGATTTAGGATAAGGAATTAATAGATGGATCAAGTATCCCTTTTCATTAATTCCCTATTTAGGTATTCCTATAATGAATATTAGATGGCCAAGACATGGGAAATAATTTTTTCTTATGTCCAGATAGCACCTGTATTATAGACACTATAGTATGAGTAGTAGTAGGATTCTTTAAATTTGTTGTTTTGTTATGATTTTGCGTTGTTAAGGGAAATTATTTTATGGAAACATGATTGTTTTATATATTTCAACATTTTCCCATGAAGATTGAATTTAAGCTATTGTATCTTTATGAGGAACATAAGTATATATATCATTCCCTTAATTTCTTATGTTCTATGAAGGATTAAAATAAATTAAAATTATATAATAAAATATTATGTTTTATTATAAATAAAATATCAATAATATTTTATTATTTATAATATATCCAGAAATAATAGATTAATATATTATTATAACTAACATGTAGGTACCACTATTTTTGTGTTAGGCATCAGTTAAGATTGTGACAGAGTATTATTAATTTTATATGGTTTAAACATTAGGAAATTTTCCATAGGGTTTTTTTATACATGTGCGCATGTTAATTTTCTGAATTAAATTATTATTTAGGTTAATAGAAGTGTTTATAAATATATTTTTTGTATTTTAATAAAAAATCATCTATAAAGCCTCGTGGATAAATCGATGGATATGGATGAGGATATCAATGAGGCATCTGAAGATATTTTGATGCATGTAGATTTTTATGAGGGTATATTTAGGAATTTTTTAGAGGATATAATTTTTTCAAGCTACATAATATCTCTATAATATGGTGTTTCATATTTTTCTGGTAATTGGGGTAGGTTCTTATAATGATAGAACTATCCTCGTATCCATTAAATGAGATTTAAAAATATTGAATCCATTGTTTTTTATATTTTATGAGTAAAAATATATAGTTCTACTTATTTTAATGAGATTCTAGATGACATAATTTATTTGGAAAAGGCATTGGATGAGCATTAGGTGATTTTGTTTCCATTATGCTTTAAGGACCCACCCGAATGTGATTGGGTGTTATTATTCTGGAGAAAAGGCATAGGGGTATATCATTAGACACTATTAAGGGATCCCAAATCAAGGATTTTTCTATTATGTTAGTAAAAATTGACCAATAATAAGTGTTTACGGAGATATAATTGGGGAACAAATATTTTATTGAATATATTACCCATTTTTTTGAAAATTTATATTTTTCTACCTTATTATTTTGTAATGAGATTGAAAATATCCAAATTATTGTGAATTTAATATCTTCTATATGTTTTAGATGGTTATTTTTAATCTAATATTCAATTCTGATGTGGATTTTATATTATATTCAATTGAAAAATTTCTATTGGAAGATGATAAATGAGATAATTCTCTTATCGGCAATAGTAACTCTAACAAAAAAATAAATAGTATGCTTAATGATATGTTTCCATGTTATAACAGAATGTTAGAGTATGGAAGAGGTGATTCATTCCATCCATATTTAAAATCACCCTTATGTTTTATGTATTTATCCATCAATGGAAATTCTATATTCTATATCATAGTAGAATGATGTTATTTCACTCTTGTGTCATATCTGGTAATCTTTGTAATTTGTTTCTAGATTGGCCTAATGTTCCCTAGGTATTGGGTAGATAGAGATATTTCCATTAAGATCATGTACTAGTGGATATTATACAAATATTAATTCTTCAAGTTGGAGGTCAGGCCATGGAGTTAACAGTGTGGTTCTTGGGAAGAAATAATAGTAGATTTCTAAGGGGTTAATTCCATATCTAAGTGAATCACTATTAGGTCAGTGTTGTAGATCCATGGAACGAAGGATATATAAAATTTATGAGGTTATAGAAAATATTTTTAATGGCCATTATAACATGATAGGTAAATATTTTTTTAATTATATTATTTTTATTGATTTTTTATCTTATGGATCATCTCATTATTTTATATCTACTCATTCGGTATCTACATTGGTCCTGGATGTTGAGATTTCACATGTAATATTTTCTTTATATAGTCTACTTAGTAATAATTAAGTTAAATTCTATGATTTCTATGTTTTGAAAAAGTGAATGGGTTTTTTTGATACTTTGGGGATTTAATTTTGCTAAATACATTTAGTTTTGATGTAATATTTGTGAGGAATTGGCATGAATGCTTCAATGATTATACTGTTTTTTTACAATATGTGATTGTTATTTTCATCCCTTACAAGGAAATTTTTTTGTTTTTATGGGAGTGTTTTATTCTAATGAATGTGGAGAAAGACCTATCCATATGAATTTTGGATCCATTATAGCCATGATATTTAGAATATTTCTCAATGATGAGGAGGAGATGGTCCCACCTATTTTTTAGCATGTACTGTATCATTTTAATATAAGTTTCTAAAAACATTCCAATGGATTCATCATCAGATGTAGATTGACTATTAAATCATCATTATACTAGATTTCGATTATATATTGATATCAAAT
The DNA here is from genome assembly GCA_963277665.1 of Viscum album. Lineage (NCBI taxonomy): Eukaryota > Viridiplantae > Streptophyta > Magnoliopsida > Santalales > Viscaceae > Viscum > Viscum album. Next base: position 1,891,328,114 of record OY728152.1, read on the forward strand.
TATCAAATGTAACAATATAACATGATACTTCTAAAGATCTTGTTTTGTAACATCCCACAATTTTATGGTATGCCTCTTTTTAAATTTATCTTCTTCAATAACTTATGATCTTAACCAAAGATTGAATATTATTATTTAATTATCAGATAGATGTTATGATTATTGTTAATGGATGAGATTATTTAAATTATGAAAATATAAATTAGACATATTTATAAAAATGATGCATTAATTACCAATTAATTAGAAATGACAACCAACTGAACATAAAGAACAATAAGAAAATCACCGCATAGTGGATGTTCACACCACCACCATAGGATTCTATGAATTTTTTTATAAAACAACTACTAAATTGGGTGCCAACAACAAATACTCAACAGTTTTTTTTCAATCTAGTGGTTGTTTTTGTTAAGTATTGTAGAAACCTTTTTAGTGGCAATTTTATGTGGTTTTATCAACGGATTCTGGGGAAAATTCGAGGATTTTTAATGGGATTTTTAACCACCGCATAAAAAAATCCAATTTCTTCTACAAAAAACACTGCTAAAACAGAAAAACACTGCTAAAATAAATGCACTATATAATTTTGTGGTAGTTTAACCAGCAAGTTAATGTATATTTACAAAAGCATATGATGCTTGTTTTGCATCCCTAGTACTAGTACCCTTTAAAACCATGTGCAATGATTATATAACAGAATAATCAAATCCATCTAACATTATTCATTAATCAACCCTCTAAAATACTAATATACACATCCTAACAAAACAAAAATGAAAATATTTTTGCTGAATACTTTGTGCCACACATTATACGGAAAAAAAACATGTCTTGTGACTACTCTGTGACATACATGATACATAAAGAAACCAACCATATCCGATTTAGTCCATCATATCCACAATGCCATTAATCACATTCCAATGATGAATACAACTCCTCCCCCTATCCACCTCTATCTCTACTTCCTGGTACAATCACCTGTTTGATAATTATACTGAAAATGAAATATTGTTTTAAATTTATATTTAAACAGAAAACCAAAAATTGTTTGAAAAATAAATTATTTTGAATTTATGTGATTTAACTTCTCACCACCACCCGTCAAAAATGTAATGAAAATTAGGACAGATCCGGTCTTCTTCTAATATAAATCAATCAACGCTTTCTGTAAAACAGATATTTGAGTCCCCTGATCCACAATTTTGTTTTTCAATGAAACAAAATCTCTTAGAGGATCTCGGGAAATAGAGTGACTACAATTAAGAGTAGATGCTGCATCAACCCTTAGTTTTCTTCCAAATTACTTATATGGTAGGGGTCCCATACCCATCCAATGAAATCCACTAGGATGCTCGTTCCTAATCACTTGACCAATTGTGTCAGTCTGGGAGACTGAGTAGGACTTCGCGGGATTGGCATACCATTGTTCTTTAATTATTTCATATAAATAAAATATCATTCAGATTATAAGAAACATATATTATCATATTAACAAATAAAAATAAGTTATTATAATGAAAAATGATCTCATACCCTGACTTCTTTGGTAGACTCATTTAAAAAACATCCATCGGATTTATTTGTGAACATCCAACCACAATTCTGTTCGAGGTGTTGGGTTCCCTAAACTCTGAGACTACATTCAACAAAGATCCATCACTAATTATAATATATTAAATAGATAATATTTTATTATATCTATTTAAACTAATGAAAACATTACCACAATCTATCGTCTTTTAGAAAAACCATTTGACCCTATAGTGTGAGGGGTGATTTTCTTAGACCGTCTTGATGTATTATTCATTGAAAGATACTTAAATAAATAAACTATAATTTAATAATAATGTATGAAATTTCATATCCTTTTATTATAAATTTATAAATTTAAAATGAGATTAATATAAAATATATTTTTAAATACCATCTACATCCTCGAACGATGTATGTTAACCAAAAATTTAATTTCCCTATGGGTACCCCTTTTGGTACCTTTTTATACTCCCGTGGGGTAGTCAACAAAGTATTATTGAAATTTCCCCATAATCTCATATTAATTAATTTCCATTTATTTACCATATTTTTAAAATTCAACATTGGTTTTGGCACATCAGCATTGGTAATGTTAAAAAACATATGTACACAGAAATTACTTTTGAAAATATTATAATTTAATAACTTAATGAAACTTAATTAAACCATAATGTATTAAAATTACCATTACTTTTGAATCAAAAACATCATTTTTCCTAGTTGGAGGCATATAATACCAATCATCCCAAGTAATAGTAAGTGAAACCAACTCAGTGGCCTACTAACCCAAAATTTGGCCAAGAATTTCTTCGTCATCATCTGTAGGTGCCCTATAAGAATCAAATGGGACAACTATCTTCTCTCCAGTCATATTCCACACATCTCAATATTTAATAATTTTCTCCATAAATTTGTTGTTTCAATCTTTGATGATCAAATAGTTTTAATAAAGAAAGTGCAATAAATTTATTCATATAATGTTTTTTACCTACAACTGTCACCCTTTAGTATCCCCTCTTAGAACTATAGGTGGTGCCCCGCTCTCTCTTTGATGAGGATCCTGAAGGGGAATTTTTCTCCTTATCTATAGAAGGGAGACTCAGGAAGGGTGTGAGAGACGGTTTTGGGGGGAATGTAGATGTTTTCTCACAAGCTATAGAGAGGGAGATAGATAGATTTTCATCTATCGGTGTGGTCAATGAAATAATGTGACACTTCCTCCTTGGAATTCCTATCATTTAATCAAATAAAACTATGTTCGTAACATATATTTCAAAAAAATATATTGGAAAAATAATTTTAATCAATAACATATGCATAATTAACAAGGAATATATACATAACAATGATAATGAATGACTGTACAAATGACATAAGTGGTTGATAAATGAATGGATCATTGTAAAAATAATCAATTTCCACTTCAATAATTTCAGTTTCCTCCCCCAATAATTCAACCACTTAATCAACCATTTCAAGAATAATATTATCAATATATTTATAGAAAAATAAGTTGGCTCTTTGCTGTTGATGAGATTTAGTGTTATAGGTTAAATCATCTACTGCATCAACCTCCAACTGGAAATCATGGTCTCATATCATGTGTTTAATTTAATTCTAACAATTATTTTTGGGTTTTATCTATTTTAAGTGAAATTTAGAGAATTTATGTAATATGGAAAAAGAACAGCCTAATATAAAAACCTAAAAAAGTTATGTAAAAGTATGATACCCCCAACCTTATACCAATAGATGAATCTTTTAGACTGAATTTTATGAACTTTGAAATGAATTTTCAACATTTAATAGAGGGATCATTACCATAAGATATTAATATAGGACAAAAAAATTGACTATAGTTATATAATCTTAAATGGGAGTAATTTTTGGTTTTATTGTAAATTAAAATTAACAAAAGATAATATGATATTCCACTAATCAAATCTATACATAAATAAAAATGAAAATTCAATTCATGAATTTAATGTCATACATAACTGAAACAATTACATTTTACCTAAATAAATCCTCGATTATGACTATGAAATCTAAAAGATTTTGAAAATCAAGAAATTCATATGTTCTAAACTACATGTTTTCACCATTAATGTCCTTTTTGAGTAGTAGTATATGTGAATAAATTTCTATGATATATAATTTCAAACACCGAGGTTAAACCTACCGATGAGCATATAACTCCGACATGTGACTGAAAATGCATAACCATTTGTATTAATAACATGAATTTTGTATCCAATATATGAATATATATATATATGAATATCAATGTAACTCTGTGTGAAAGTGAAAAGTATTTACTCCATAAATATGTTCAAAAAAACAATATAATAATTCAAAAAGCATATAAATTCAAAATTTATTTTTTTATTTCAATGGAAAATATATAAATTTAATTATAACTAAACCAAAGCTAATCATTAATGAAATAAAATATGGAAATATCGTATAAAAATAAAAATTGTTTTTTGGAATGGAAAAAAAATTATATTTTCTGGGTTAATACTAAGAATGAACTAAAAGATAAACTATTATAAATATTATTATTAATACTCTAATATAGATAATCAATGAACTATAATATGAAGTCATTATTAATATGATATAAAACTTGCTAGTGAATTATACAAATTATATGAATATTTTTAAAACCATTTCCCTATAATTCGTTATATTCTTACCCGTTTCTTTATAAATACCTATCAATTACTATTTTATAAAATTACCCCTTAATATTAAATATATTATAAAAAAATACCTAAATAAATTCCTAAAGAATGTCACACTCACATAATCATAATAATAACTGAAAAATTCTGAAAAAATTAATCCATCGTATGATATTGATAAAAATATGATAAGGATTGTTGTCAAATGATGAAAATAGGGTATCACAACATACCTTGTTGAGTGAGGCGTGTTGAGGGACTATGATCCAAGGGGTATTGAGGGTATACTGGTACGTATAGGCAAGGCTAGGGATGGCGATTGGTGGTGAAAACTAGTGATTAGGATGGAACAGTGACGGTCAGTGGAGATCGACTATGTGAGGGTATAGGGTTTCAGGGAGTTACGGGGCTGGTAGTGTCGGGGGAGGGGGAGAATGTCTGCTATTAAAAAAATGTACGTTTTAGTGTTGATTTATAAAAAACACCCACATAATTTTTTCTAAAAAATGTACTGTGGGTTTTGTAAACCACTACTAATAAAATGTCACTAAATACTCAATTTGCTGTAGTGAAGGATGTATTTTATAAAAAATAGTTTGTATAGAATCCATGAAATTATATATTAATAAATTAAATTAATAACGATTAATGAGATATCATAATGAAATTTATATTACATATATCTTCAATATAATGTTTAATATTCTTTCAATATGTTTTATAGGCTTATAATAAGAATAAATCCAATTTTATACTTATATACTACATTTTTTTAAAAGTAAATTTCAACACCTTTTAATGGAGAACTTGTTTTAAAATTAAATTTTGACACATTTATCAAAAATATTTCAAAAAATAAACATTATTTTTTAAATCATTATATCAAAATCTACTTTGGTTAATTTTTTGGTAATTTGATGATATGTTTCAATTTTTATTAATAGTAATGTAACCATTGAAATAGTAAAAAGACCATTGGGAATAGTAATATATCCAATGGAATAGAAACATATCCAATGAAATTATAAATATTATTTTTCTTTCAAATGAAAAAAATTGTATATTTACATCATGGAATAAGAAAATATATGTTTTAAAAATGATAAATTTCGGTGTTGGTAATTTTGGGAAACATAAAGGTATATTTATAATTTTATAATAAATATAATCATTTAAAATAAAATTTATTCTCGTAATATATATTCATAATTTTATAATTTTATTTACTATGGTAATAAAGTAATTTTATGAGGCCTTAATTAATATTTGAAAGTTTCATAAAATCAATCATACATTTAAAATCATTATTTTATAGTAGGTAAAATTTTTATCTTAAAAACATTTATAATATCTAGAAAATTGGATTCAAAAAATGTAGTTCATATTTGAATTGTACAGGTAAGAAGAATTGTGGTGGATTTTTTATATTTATCTGAAATTGTTTAATTTTGGATAAATAGCGACATACGATAATTTACAATATAAATACATTATAAGTTAAAAACACTATTCCTTATGTCCTGGATGATGTAAGAAGTATAATATCTAACATAACTAAATTATTTTAATATATTTATTTATAATTTTCAAAATATTCATTTTCTTGAGCTGAAATAATATCTAATGAATAAAATAATGGGAAAACACCCCTCTCCTCCTCTATAAATAACACCCCTCACCTCCTATTCTCCTCATACCTTCCAAGATTTGATCTAATCACAATTTTATCAAAACCCTATTACTAATTCCCTACACCTTTCCCTATTTTATTTTCCCTCACAAAAATATCTAAACTAATCCTCTTAAAGAGGTTCTCAATGAGTATAATTGAAGCGATAAAAATCTTCAATCTTTTGTAAAATTTTCTTTTCAATTTCAATTATTTTCTTCTCCTTACTTCACATATGATTTCCAAAGTGACATGAAAAATCCAATAAATATTGTATAATATAATGTTATTATGTTATTAGAAAATAATCCATCAATACTCTTCTCCTTTTCCTGAAATTTTAGTGATTAAAACATCATTAATGGGGTGTTGATTTACTGCCTTCATGGATGGCATGTTTTCATTTTTCAATTATTCCTTCAATGTCAGTCATCAAACCATTTTTTGGTTGCACCATACTATAGTATATTTATTATATATTATCTAATGTTTTGGAACCAGTATAGATACATAATATTAATTAATGAAACAAAAGTAGTTTTTAATGATCGAAAAACCACCAAACTAATCTAATCGATTATCACTAACATATTATCCAATGAATCATACCCACCCAAAATATCCAAATGCACTATATACCAATTTTATATATTAGATATTCATTATTAACATATATCTTTTACTTTATACAATTATTCCCTTTTTTCATGTATTCTCATACTTTTTACAAGTAAAGCGATCATGAAAACTTATGAAATGAATGTTTAAAATGATCCAATTGTACATTATAACTCATAAAAAAGAATATAGAAAACATAATAATATATTATAAATTAAATAACTTTATATAATATTTTTAATTAATTAATGGATTTAATATTATTATCTATGATATTAAGATCGATTTCATAATAAATTCTGACATAATATTAGGGACTTCCTCTAAATTTCAACTTTATTGACAATGACTTGGTATTGTGCACATAATATTTCTTATTTGGTTTATCTACTATCCATTTTATGTCATTATACATTTAATATTATATTTCTATTAAATATAAATATTTCCTTGTATCATAGATATGATTATTTTCATTAATGTATATCATTTTTAAATATAAATTTTACTATGAATTTTAAAATAGTAATAAATATGTATTTATTATACAATACAGATATATTATTACTGAATATTGTTATTGAAATAAATCTATTTATGATGAATTATTTGGACTTGTGGTGATAATTGGGGCCGGTTATATCCCCTAGATGCATTGAGATGTCTCATGAGACAAATCAATTTTAAACAAACATTTCGTATTAGTTTCCATATAAACTCAAAGATGATTTTACCAACATAAATAAACTATATTGATAGCATGATGGTTCATATGCTAGATAAATGAAGTTCAATAATTAATCATTCTATTAAATTAGTATTTATTTATTAATATCTATCATATATACATAATGAAAAAATCTATGGAAGAATATTCATTCTGATTATATTGATGGCACAGTATTTTTGTTATTTACCATTCCATAATGAGTAATTTTCTTTCTTTAACTTATAATTATTTCAATAAACCCTAAATAAGCGTTTGAGCTCATACCTTTCATTTATTTTCCTTACCCATGTTATGATGATGAAATCTTGAATAAGGATCGAGGAAGAATTATTTTCCTTTTTATGTTCTATATTTATTTACCAATATAATAAGGGTTACATGTATGTATCTAGTTTCTTAAAGACTATTATATTGATTGACCCTTGATTATGTGATCTCTTGTATCTATGTCATTCTAATAAAATGACAAGAATCTATTATCTACTATGTATGAGGATTTTTAATGTTTCTATCAGAGCACATTTATTAGAAACCTTCAAATCTATATTTAGAAAACAATGATTAGGTAACATAACCATAAGATCAAATTTTAGGATAAGCAAATAATATCATATTTTAATTTTGTTAAGGTATATATTATGTGGATGTTCCTAGAAACACATTCCTTTATATATAATAAAAGTGTGAATGGTTATTAAACAGATTGACCTAGGGTAACAACTCCGACATGGTGTCTTAGTCCTAATATGGGGTAACCGAGTACATGACAACGAGGCTAACTGTGAAAATGGTTAGACACTCCCAAGATTTTTATTAAGATAATTCATATATTTTTTATAAAATATTATCAAGGATTTGAATATATAAAAAAGGGAAATGATAAGGTTTTTTATATTGAAAATAAGGTTTCATGATGTTCTATAAATGATTAAACGTTTTTATCACTATGATTATTGTTACCCATACTATTATTTCTAGTTTTGTCAATAGATTGAACCCAAAAAGGTCACTCTAACATTTAAAATGTTGAATATAGTGGTGATAATGAGATACTACATGGGGTGTTTGTAGAATTGAAAGATATCATCTTAATTTATAATTAATTTTCATAAAATATTGTTAACAACATATACCTTAAACAATTGCTGAAATATCCAACAATGCGAAAAATGGAGTTTGGTAAGAGCTATTGTGGTAGAGATCATAGAGGAATGAAGTGTGGATATAAAATATGAAATAAATGTAGAATGATAAACTCAGGAAACTATCTCAAAAGAATAGGGAAATGGTTTATATGTGAGAAATAGGGACATAAAGCAAATAATTTCCTAGAAAAAATTAATTGTATGATGGAAGAAAGTAAAACACATCCTAAGATTCCATTTTCAGTTCATTGTCTTAAATTTAGGGAATTGTGGCATTACCCGAGTCAATTCCCTCATCTATAAGAAAAGAAATAGGCCATGGAATTACCTACGTGAAAATAAATTTATGAAGTATTTATTTATTTTTGTTTTATAATTATCATTGGTTATTAAAATTATGTTAATAATGACCATTATAATTATTTTAACTTTTATATTAATATATTTTTAGACAAATGACAACCTGCATGTTGGGTGAAAACCTATCACATTTGGTAAGGCCACATGGCTTGCACCCACAATCAAAGGGTGAAAAGGGTGAAACACCTACAACTAGCCTATATAAAGTCTTGATTATCCAAAAAGAATTTATGGAAAACAGTTATTTGGAGTTTAGGGACATTTATTTTATCAAATAAATAACCTTGAGATTATAAAATGATTTTTTTATTAAATGATTAATGTTGTTTCTGAAGACATTTTCTATTTTGAAATCTAATAATATTAAGGTATACATAATATTTTGAGGAATAAATGATAAATTGTTTTTTGGAGTTAGATATGATATTATTTTGGACTAGTGGTGATTTGTGTTAATTATGGAAATGGTATGAAATCCTTGGATATTACAAGATTTAAGAAATTAAATTTTTATTATTTGGAATAAATAGTGAATAATGTTTTTTTGAATACTATATGATGAAATCCTTCTTATTTTTGGGTTTCAATATTAATATAGAATATTTTTTAGGAATGAGAGTTTTTTTCTAAAAGATTTATGATGATCATTGGATTTTTCTATTGAATTATGAATATTATTTTTGGGAAATTTTTTATTCTATTTTATTTTTTTTGGTTAATTTATAATTACGGTGGAATAGTAAATTAATATTCTGTGAATTTTGGGATCTGTAAAAGTTTATCAGAATTCTTCAAATGTGAAATAATTATTCTTGAACAATAATTTATAGGTCTAAAGAATGAAGTTATAAAATACAGATGAAAAACAATAGGATGATATTGTTCTTATGGAAAGGAATATAGTCATGTATGTTTAATTTATCCAATGATTTTCTAGATAGTAAAGGAATCCCACAACTCTAGGAAAATTATTTTGAAACAAAAACATTTTCCATTAACTTTCGTTAATAAGAGATTAGTGGACCTTTAACTAATAAAAATATTTATGGTTTTGTTATGGTTAAAAATCTATTGAATTTTTCAATTATGATTCTCCATCAGAACATAATTATTAAATATCTCTTCCATATCAGTTTTTTTCTTCCCACTAATGTTATCATATTCGAAAAGCCTAATTTTGTGATGAAACTCTCTTTTCCCTTTCCTCTTATTATGTGGATTTGTTATTAACCATATTTATCATGTATATTTCCCACAATTGAATTTTTTAGTGTCAATATATTATTTTCAATTACAATTTCAAATTATAAGGATAAAATTTATTGAAGGATGGAAGAATGTAACACCACAAGATTTTATGCTATGAGTAGTTTTAGATTTAACATCATAGATAAGTTAGAAGCGTAACAAAATATTAAATTTTGTTATTTAATATATCCTACATGTTATGAATTATGGTAATGAATCACAATAATAAAATTTTTATAATATAATTTACACTTTTTTAAGAAAATAATCCATTGATTACCAATGTACTAGAAATGAAAACCAATCTAACATAAAGAATTTATTTTAAAATTCCAACTATTAAATCCCACAATGAAATGTTATATTAATAAATTAATTAAATCACTATTAATAAAATATTTCATATATTTTCAATCTAATGTTTTTTAATTCATTCAATAATCTTGATACTCCTAAGATATAAATAAAAAGAGTTTTAAGCATAAAATCAATATTTTTCTAAAATGAAATGTGTACTGCTTTGTAACGAACCAATTTTTTTCAAAGGAAATTAACTTCTATTAATTATTTCATAAAATCACATAAAAACACAACATAGTGAACTACTAAGTTCTTAGTGACCTTTAAACATACGTTTGACACTTCTATGTTTGGAATTTTGAAAATCTGGCATACACGATTGTAATCTATATGTTATTTGGAGTCAAATAATGAAAACTTGTTTTTTGGTCAATAGAAACCTACGCAAATGAATAGTAACATACCCTTATGAATAGTGATATGCCCTAATGAATAGTAACCTCAAAATGGTGGCATAAAAAAATATTCAAGTTGGAAGTAACATATAACTACATTTTAGAATTAGTTAATGAATGTTTTAAAACTAGTTTTGATAATAAATTATTATTTTAATTATATTTTAAAATAATCATATTTATGAAATTAAATTTTAATAATAGACCTAATTTTTGAATTATACACATATATAAACGGTTTGGGTGAATTTCTGGGATTTTTCTGAAATACTTGAGTTTTTTTATGAATAGTAGAATCTGTAAAGCCACAATAAATTCTAAATAGTGGATTAATTGAGTCATCGATGATGTTCTGCTAATGTAATCTCACATGGTCTGGGATCACAAGATAAAATCACTATTCTTGGTCATGTAATACTTATTATTCTTTTTCTTGTGAAATAATATTAAATTAATGATTATAATATTATGAAATCCCTCCTCTCCTCCACTATAAAACCCCCCATTCACTCCCTCTTCTATTCACTCCTCTCAAGCCTTGTGCCTTTCCATTATTCATCACAAATCAATCCGCAAGGTCCTCCCCCATGTCCAAAAGATCTCAGCCTCCTCAAAATACCAAAACCTCTCCCTTTAAGAGGTTCTCAAAGGAGGAAGTCTGAAGAGGTCGTTAATAACAAGTGGAGAACACCAACAGATTTAAGGTAAGGGGTCCTCTCCTTTTCACTCTTAATCATGATTATCCTCTATGTTATGTCTTTTATGTATAATTAAATATGATGGGGTATTATATAGAACCTCCCCCATAATTCCCTCATGGGGTATAAGTGATGAGAAACCACATCTCTCTCTCATTAAGCCCTCTAGGTACACATGACACCAAGCTGGTAAAATCATGATGAATTCTACCCAAACCTTCTTCATTATTTTGGGTTTAGTTATCGTATTTTAAAATGGTGTTATCATATCTATTTATGTAAACCTTATTATTTTCAGAATTTTGTAAAATATTCAAATACCAAAATCCTTTCATCACTTTTTTCGGGGATATACATGTTTTAGAATGATTCCATCCTTAGAACATTCCGATAAGCAGACCTGTTTTAAGGGGACATCCCAAATTTTTACCCAAATTTCATGTTTTCTATATCCTCTCTTTTAAGACACCATTGTCTTTTTAAAATCATTATTTTTATTATGAAAACCTTCTTGGTTAAATTCTTTTTATATATAAAATAATTTATTCTTTAATATTTTAAAAGCTCTATAGTATTTTCCATAAAACTGCACAAAAATGTTTTAATTATAATGTTTCTAAAATAAATTTCTCTTGTGTTTTCACTTATGTTTCACACCACTTGCCATGTGATAGTCTTATTTTACCCTATGAACGTTAACATATTTTCTAATTCATTCTTTACATGGACACCTTCATGATATACCAATGGGATATGTTTTATGTCATGACTGTGTTACCCAATTCATTCCATGGGCGCCCTTATGTTTATGTATGGTTTATTTTTTATGATTATATATATGGTAAGAATATTTTTGTGGCATGAATATTCATGAAAATGTTGAGATGGGTGCGATCAGATAGTGCTCCAATGCATTGGGTAAGGATAAGTTTTATGAGATGCGATGTGAAACAGGATCATCAGTTAGCCTTGACCGGTACTGAAATGGGAAACAGGATTGGTGGTTAGCCTTGACCCATACTAAATATATGATTTATGATTCTGCCACATTTATATGATTCCATGTTTATATGATCCCATGCTCATATTAAATGATTTTATATGTTTCATGCTTCGGATATCATTATGTCATGCCTACTAACTCATGTGCTTGAGATGTATCCTTATCTTCATTCCCTTACTGGGATTTTTAGCTATTCCCTTTTTTCATGTGTTCCCTAGTCTACCATATGCAAATGTAAGAGATCAAAGGTAGTTATAATATTTTTATAGAGATTAAATAAAGAAGTTTTATTTAGCCCAAAGATTTATGTTATATTTACCTAGTCTTCCAATACACTAGACATAACAATCCTTGGCTTGTACTCTGATGATTAATTTTGCTTAAAATCATGAAATGTTTTATGTAAAATGCTCGGGTCTCTATAGTTGGTATCAGAGGATGGTCTAGTTATTTTTGGAGATTAAGAATAGGGCACCTTAGTGAGAACCTTAAGGATGATACCAAGTATAAGAAAACCGTCCTTAATTTTGGTGAGTATAGAGTACATGGTTTATCAAGAAAATACATCCCTGTCTGCATACGAGCAGGTAGAGGCGGCTCTAGCACAGATGTATCTAGGGGTAAAACTCGAAAACATTGCTTTGAGCTAGAATCGAATGGGAACTGGTTCATGAAAATGGGTCTTGTTTCACTCTTGGTTACGACACTCCCAGGGGATATGCCTTGGTAGATTCACGATCTTAGTACAAACCATTATTAGGGGACAAAAAAGCCCATAAGAATATAAGTTAATAAATAGATTGAGGATATCCTAGATATAAACCTAAATAATCACAACATGGGATATACTTATTCTTTAGAAGTTCATTCTTTTATTTTCAAATATTCTTTTTATGCTCAATAGATAAGTATTAAATACCTAAAATAATACATTCTTTTTCATAGTTAATGGCGGGAAATAGAAGAACACGTTTCAACAACCAATGTGACAGGAAGTGTGATGATTACCCTAATGACATGCCTGGTGTGACAGAAGCGGGTGCTCAAAACATCATGGAAGTACTTTCTTAGATGGCTCGAGTTATGAATAATAACTTGAATCAGGTGGAACCTCCCCCTACTCCAAAGAAATAGCTCGTTGTCATTGAATCTTTCATGCAAAAAAGGCCTCCCCTGTTTAGTCGTACTTCTGATCCCCTCCTGACAGAACAATGAATTAACTCCATTGAAAAGATTTTCTCTGTCCTCCAGTGCTCAGAAGAAGAGAATTTTGTACTGGTAGTATATCATTTTGATGGGGAAGCTGATCAGTTGTCGACTCTGACTAAGAATACAAAATCCCAAGAGGAAATTGATTCCATAGAATGGGAGGAATTCAATAGGATGTTTTTCAAAAAATATTTTCCTCGAACCCTCCATCTCAAGATGAAATGAGAGTTCCTTGGACTCAAGTAAAAGTAAGATAAGTCTATCAGGGCGTATGAAGCGAACTTTACAAGGCTTTCAAGGTACACCTATGGTTTTTTCATGACCACTGAAAGCAAGGTGGGTAGCTTTATTAGCGCACTAAAGTCGAAACTACGAAAAGTGTTGGCGATTCGAGATTGTGACTGCTATGAAGAGATAGTCTGTTGTTCCCTCAAGGTTGAAATGGAGATTGGAGACTATCAGTGGTCTCATGGGCCTAGTGAAAAGAAGCGGAAAATAGAGAACAACATGGGTGTTTAATCAAAAAAATCTGATGATGAAAAAAATCCTCACTTTCCCCTTTGCAAAAATTGTGGGAAGAAGAATCTGGGTGACTTTCTCAAGGAAACCAATAATTTCTTCAAATGTGGAAATTTTGGTCATCTGGCCAAGAACTGCCGAAGGGATATGAAAAGTACAGCAAATGTTGGAGAAGAATGGAAGGTTCAGATCAAAACTCAGCCTATAGCACAATGTTATAACTACAAGGAGCCTGGGAATTATGCGAACAATTTCCCTAATCCAAGGGTTGTTTGAGGAAATCCGCAACAACCTCCAAGGAAACATGGAAGGTCTTATGCTATCACTACTATTAAGGTGGAGCTAGAAAATGATGTGCTGATAGGTACACTTTTTAATAATTAAAAAACAGAAAATGTACTATTTGAGTATTATTCTACAAATTATTTCATATCTCACAATTTTAGTAGAACTATTCAAACACCGCCTCAAAATTTGGAGGAAATGTTATCTGTGAGAACAGTGAATAGGGAAATTATTTCATCCATGGTTTATAACTCCTCCTCGGTTAATGTTTGTGGATTGAACCTCCCAACAAATCTTTCCATACTTTTTATAGTAGAGTTAGACGCAATATTAGTCATGGATTGACTATATTTGTTCAAGGCCAACATCAACTATTGGGAAAGGGAGATCACTTTTCACATCCCAAAATATCCACCGATTCTTTTTAAGTGTAAGGAAGAAGATGTGTCTCCTTTAGAATCTTCGTCTCAAGTTTATATAATTCTACCTTGTGAGAAAGAATATCTATCTCAAATTATTGGGACAATGGATAGAATCATTCATGATGACATAACAATCTTGAGGGATTACACTGATGTATTCCCTAAAGAGTTGCATGGACTTCCTCCTGACCGAGAGGTTGAGTTCCCAATTGAACTTATCCCTGGATCTCTGCCAATCTCAATGAAACCTTGCATAATGGCCAAGGTAGAGCTATAAAAGCTAAAGAAGCAGTTAATGGAGAAAATGGAGAAGGGTTTTATATGCCTGAGTGCTTCACCGTGGGGTTCCCCAGTCCCGTACATCAAAAAGAAGGAGGGGTCAATGCACCTCTGCATTGATTATTGTGAGCTCAATAAAATCACTATAAAGAACAAGTATCTACTTCCATGGATAGACGACTTGTTCAATCAGCTTTGGGGGGCCAATTATGTCACTAAGGTGGACCTTCGGTCAAGATATTGCCAACTAAAGGTGAGGAAGGACGATATTCCCAATACTGTCTTTCAGACGAGGTAGGACACTATGAGTTCATAGTGATTACCTTCGACCTCATGAATGCTCATGAAATTTTCATGGATTTAATGAATAGAGTCTTTAAAGATTACCTCGACAAATTAGTGGTGGTCTTTATTGATGATATTATGATATACTCCAAGAGCAAGGAGGAAAATGAGGTGTACATGGAAACTGTGTGAAATTCTTTGTGAAGGGAGAAGTTTTATGAAAATTACAGTAAATGTGAGTTTTGGATGGAGGAAGTATCATTCTTGGGGCATGTTATCACCAGGAAAGGGAGATCTGTGGACCCTTCCAAGACTATGGAAATTGAATAGTGGTGAGGAAAACTTCTGTAACGAAGATCCACATATTTTTATGTCTAACTGGTTATTATCAATGATTCGTGAAGAACTAATCATGATTGTCAAACCCAATGACCAAGCTGACATGAAAGGGAGTAATTTTTTTCTGGACACAGGAATGTGAAGACTATTTCAAGGAGTTGAAAAAGATGCTTATCACTACTCCGATACTCATACTCCCTTCAAGTGAAGAACACATTGGGGTGTGTAATGATGCTTCTAAGAAAGTCTTAGGCTGTGTGCTAGTGAAAATTGATAAAGTGGGAGACTATGCCTCAAGGCAGCTAAAAATCCATGAGTAAAACTATCCCACGCATGATATGGAGTTGGCGGCTGTGATCTGTGTGTTGAAAATCTGGAGGGATTATCTCTATGGGAAAAAATTTGAGATATATATGACCACAAGATTCTAAAATATATATTCACACAGAAAGAGTTTAATATGCACCAGAAAAGATGGATATCGCTCATCAAGGATTATGACTGCTCAATCCACTACCATCCCGGTAAGGCAAACAAGGTGGCAGATGCTCTAAGTCGAAAGGATCCGACATCCTTATCAATGATGAGAGTTGAAAAGGATCCATTCTTCTTATATTTACAATGAATGGACTTGGAAATCATAAGGGCAGGGGATACATCCTACCTTTCCCAAATGATTGCTCAACCATCCATCCAGAAGAAGATTAAAAAAGAATAAAGGTAAGATGTGGATATATAAAAGATAGTGAATGCAGTAAAGGAAGGGAAGCTGCAAGAGTTCCATATCGACAATGATGGTGAGATTTGGTTTGGAACACAAATTTTTCTACCTTAATCACCTGGGATAAATATGGATATATTGGATAATGCACATAGCTCAACATTCTCTATCCATCATGGGAGTACCAAAATGTACAGTGATCTCCGAAAACAATTATGGTTGGATAACATGAATTAGGAGATTGTGGAATATATATCAAGGTGCTTGGTATGTTAGGAAGTTAAATTTGAGCGTTAAAAGTACAAAGGTATGATGTAGATATTTCCTATACCCATGTGGAAATGGGAAAATGTTACTATGGAATTTTTCATAGGTCTCCCAAAGACGTCGAATTGAAATAATGCGATATGGGTTGTAGTTGACATACTAACCAAGAATTCCCATTTTATCACTATTTGGGATGATCTCCCCCTTGATCAACTTGCAATGATATATGTGAAGGAAGTTGTGAGACTACATGGAGATCCACTCTCAATTGTCTCTGACCATGATCTGAGGTTCACGTCTAAAATTGGGAGGAGCCTTCAACATTCTTGAGTACTGAATTAAATTTTAGTATGACCTATCACCCCCAACAGATAGCCCTTTTTAAATAACTATTCATATGGTTGAAGATAGGCATAGATCCTTATCTATAGAATACAAAGGAATATGGGATCAGCATCTCCCATTGGTTGAGTTCTCATAAACAATCGCTTCCACTCAAGTATTCAGATGGCTCCATATGAAGCTCTATATGGAAAACGATGTTGAACTCCAACCTGTTGGGATGAAGTTAGAGAAGGAAAGCTACTTGGACCTGATATTGTTCAAGAGATGACCGATAATGTTCAAGTCATCCAGAAACACATCAAAGCTGCTCAAAGACGGCAAACGAACTATACTGACAACCATCGAAGGGACATGGAGTTCGACGTTGAAGATAATTTCTTCCTTCGAATATCTCTATGGTAGAGATTCATGTGATTCGGGAAGAAAAGGAAGCCAAGATCATGGTATATTGGCCCCTTTGAGATCCTTGACTGCATAGGATCCAGGGAACATCGGCTTGAAATTCCACCGAATATGGCTCAATTTCAAGATTTCTTTCATGTATCCCTCTTAAGGAAGTACATACCAGACCCTTAACATGTACTCTCTTCAGAGGTGGTACATTTGGGGGATGATCTCTCTTAGGAGTAGGAGACAGTGAAGATCTTGGATCGTAGAGAAAACGTTCTACGCAACAAGAATACTCATCTGGTCAGGGTACTATAGAGAAACTCGAAGTACGAAGTGGTAACATGGGAATTTGATGAAGTAACGAAGGAAAAATAACCACACCTGTTTTTTCCTTAGAATGTAAAACGAAATTTTGGGCACGAAATTTTATAAGGAAGGAAGAATATAACGACCCAAATTTTTCAGTGGATATTTTCTTCTATTAATTTTGTCATAAAATCACATGAAAACACAACATAATGAACTAATAAGTGCTAAGTGACCTTTAAACATATTTTTGACACTTCTGTGTTTGGAATTTCAAAACTCCATCATACAAAATTGTAATTAGTAAGTAATTTAGGGTCTGACAAGGAAAACATAATTTTTGGTGAATAGTAACGTACCCTAATGAATAGTAACACACCCTTATGAATACTGATATACCCTAATGAATTGTAACCTCACCTGTGGTGGTATAAAAATAATATTCATGTTGGAAGTATGATATACATATATTTTAGAATAAGTTAATGAATGTTATAAATCTGATTTTGATAATAAATTATTGTTTTAATTAAATATTAATATAATCATATTTAGAAAATTATTTTTGAAAAATAGACTTCATTTTTGGATTCTAAATGTTGAAAAATGGTTATGGTGAATTTTTTGGATTTTCCTGAAATACTTGAATTTTTTATGTATAGTAGAATCTGATAATTCACAATAAATGCTAAATAATGGATTAATTGACTCATCGATGATGTTCTGCTGATATAAGCCCACTTGGTTCAGGATCACAAGATAAAATCACTATTCATATCCATGGAATACTTACTATTCCTTGTCTTGTGATGAAATAATAAATTAATGATTATAATATTATTAAATCCCTCCTCTCATCCACTATAAAACCCCCATTCACTCCCACTTCTCTCCACTCCTCTCAAGCATTGTGCCTTGCCATTATTCTACAAGAATCTCTCCCCAAGGTCCTCCTCCACGTCCCAAAGATCTCAGACTACTTAAAATACCAAAAACTCTGCCCTTAAAAGGATCTCAGAGGAGGAAGCCTCAAGAGGTCATTAATAAAAAGTGGAGAACGCCAATAGATTTAAGTTAAGGGATCCTCTCCTTTTCACTATTAATAAAGATTATCCTCTATGTTAAGTATTTTATGTATAATTAAAAATGATGGGGCATTTTCTAGAACCTCCCCCATACATCCCTCATGAGGTATAAGTGATTAGAAACCCCTTCTCTCTCTCATCATTCCCTCTTAGGTACACCTGACACCATGCTGGTAAAATCATACCGAATTCTACACAAACCTTCTTTGTTCATTCAGGTTGCCTTAACTTTATTTCAAAATAGTTTTTCCATATCTATTTATGTAAATCTTATTAATTCTGTATAGTTGTAAAATATTATAATATCAATACCCTTTCATAACATTCTTTTAGGTATATACATGTTTTTGAAAGATTCCCTCCATAGAACTTTCCGATACGCAAACCTGTTTTAAGGGGACTTCCTAGATTTTTACCAAAATTTCAAGTTCACTTTATCCTTTGTTTTAATAAACCATTGTATTTATAAAATCAGCATTTTTATTATGATAATCTTCTTGATTCAATTCTGGTTTTATATCAATGAATGTATTCTTTAATATTTTAAAAGATCTATAGTATTTTCCTTAAAACCACACAAAATGTTTTAATGCTAATGTTTCTTTAATACATTTCTCATATGTTGTCACTCATTTTTGACAAAACATACCATGTTATATTCCTATTTTACCCTATGAACTTCAATGTATTTTCTAATTATTTCTTTACATGGACACCTTCATGTTACACCCATTGGATATGTTTTATGTCATGATTATGGTACCCATTTCTTTCCATGGGTTCCCTTATGTTTATTTTTGGTTGGTTATGTATGATTGTATATGTGGAATGAATATTCATGAAACTGTTTAGATGGTTGTGAAAGATAGTGGTCCAATGCATTGGGTAAAGATAAGTCTCAAGAGAAGCGATGTGAATCAGGATTGGCGGTTAGCCTTGACCCGTACTAAAATGTGAAATGGGATTGGCGGTTAGCCTTGACTCGTACTAAGGATATGATTTGTGATTGTGCCACATTTATTTGATTCCAGGATTGTTTGATTCAATGCTTAAATTAAATGATTTTATAAGTTTTGTGCATTGTATATCATTTTGCCATTCCCCCTAACTCATGTGCTTGAAATGTACCTTATGTTTATTCCCTCACTGGGCTTTCTAGCCCATCCCTTTGTTCATGTGTTCACAAGGGTACCCTTTGTAGATGTTAGAGCTGAAAGGAAGTTAGATGATATTTAAGGAGATTAAATAAAGATATTATTTTATCCCCATGTTTTATGTTATATGTACCCAGTCTTCCAAGACACTATACATAACAATCCTTGGCCTGTACTCTAATGATTAATTATGCTTAAAATCATGAAATGTTTTATGTAAAATTTTGGGTCACTATATTATTTTAATGGATCTTGTGTTTTAAAACACAATTTTTACACTTTTATAAATTATTTTTCACTAAATAAAAATAAATTTGAAAACAAAATATCAAAATTTACTTTTGGAGTTTTTTATAAATTTTCAGATAAGTTTAATTTTTGATGAACAATAATATTAACATTTTAATAATAATGAGACCATTAAAATTAGTAATATAACCAATGGAATTTTATCTATACAAATAAAATAAAAAATACATCAAATTAATGAAAGTATGTCATAATTACATCATTGAATGAGTAAATAAATGTTATCAGAATTGTAAATTCATGTATTCATATTTTTATTATATATAAATATTAATTTACATTTTTATAATAAATATAACTATTTAAAAGAAAATTTATTCTCATAAAATAGATTCATAAATTACTATTTTATTGACATAGGGTTATTAGAAAATTTTTGGGACTTAATTATTATATGAATGTGTTATTAAATCAGATACAATTTAAAAATTTGTGTTTTTTGAGTAAACAGTTATATTTATAAAAAAATATTAAATTTCTCAGATTTATAAAATTATGTTAAAAAATTAAGTTCATTTTTTAATTTTACACATCATGTAATGATTATCATGAATTTTTTTATTACTTCTTTAATAGTTAATGTTTTAGTTAATAGTGCCACAATCCATCACTGCGACGTCACATTATTTTTCTAATGGCACGGACTCTTCGAGTTATGTTGGGTTTTCATCATTATTCTTATAGAAAGGGTTCATAGATTGAAGGAATATAAAATTTTTATGGAATTTGGATTCTTTAAATAGTGGTCAGGGATTTGATCAGGGCATTGGCATTGGAAAATTTTCCACTATTGGAATTAGTTGTACGTTCTTCTTCTCTATTGACATATGATCTAGATATGAGGGTGGAAACAATAGGGGGGGTTCCATATCTAGTGTTGGCATAGGTTCTTGGATATGTGGGGAACTTATCAACTACTCAAGTTGCATATGTGATGTGTATATCAGCTTCTTTAGTTTCCTTTGCAATGCACTTCTTGGCCACTCCAATTTCATACGTGATGCACTCCTCAGATTCTTTTGTTCGATTTTCCTCTTCTGTCTTTGATCTTATTAATTTTATGTGTTGTTTTTATGTGTTCATTTCCTGTGAGTAGATCTCGTAGTCATGTGGTATCTACAGTGATAGCGGTCTGGTTCTCTATGGTTTGGATCTGTTAGTTCAATTCTGACATGTGGAAGTGATTTGATTTACTTATTTTGGGATTGCTGGTTTTTTTATGTTCAGTGATGATAATAAGTTTTTTGATTTCAAGGTAAAGGTATTTTAGTTCGGTGATGTCTTTTGTCAGTGGTTTTTTTAACTTTTGTCACATTAAATTAATCTAGAGTTATATCTTGGTTGTTTGAATTTGTGCTGGGATGAGGTATAGTGGGTTCTCGCTAGTGTTGTGGTGACAACAATGGTGGATGGATCACAATTCATGATATTAACAGAAGATTCATGATTGTGGTACGTGGATTGAGATAGTGATGATGGATTTTTTAAAAAAAATTCAATTATATACATGTAATAGTGGCCTTATTTTTATATTCAATTTTAGTGTGCGTGATCGACTTATGGTCTTGATGGTTTCGTTAGTATTTTGGTCAACAGTAGAATATATAAAATTAATGAATAAATACATTATAACATAAATATGATATAATTTGATTCATAAATGATTTGATAATGATTATATCAAAATTATCTCCATTATTTAAATTATTTAGTGATATTAATCAAACTATTCATAGTATTTAGCCAAAATAATATACTAATGAATAATCTAATGAGAAAACAACCTTCTCCTCTATTATAAATACCACCCCTTCTACCAAAAGCTTAAAAGGGTTGATCCTGATCCAATATATGCTCAGTATTTTTCCCAATCCAATCCCTCAAATTGAAGAGCCTTTTGTCTAAACAAAAAGACAAAAACCAATCTTCATAAAGTGGATATCAAGGAATATAATTCCAGAGTTAAAAATAATATTTCTTTTATTTCATTTTATTTTCATTGGCTATTATTTTATTATACTTCACTCACCTCCCCTATCCAAAGTGACATGATAACCGCATTGAATATTATTTTCTAAAATATATTTATTTCAATAGAAAATCTAAAATAAAGTCTCTTATCATTTTTCTTTTATTTTGAAGATGAAAACTTTGTCTGTGAGGTTCCGATTTACTGTTTTTACGGGTGACGTGTTTTCAATTTTCTATTTTTCATTCATGAATGAAAATAAACCCTTTTTAATGGATAAAATATATTATAATATGTGTATTACATATTATCAAGTTTTCTAGAATAAAAATATATATATAATAATAATTGATGAAATAAAACTAATTTCCGATGATTGAAAAACCTCAAAATAATCTGAATAGTTTTCACTAATGTCTTAAATAATGGTTCATCCTCAACCAAAATAATGAAATTACTTATGTAACTATTAAATATTATGTGTGTTCATTAAGAACATATATCTTCAATTTTGGAAAATTATTATCATTTTACATGATTTTTCTTTGATGAATACTTGTTAACTGATCATGAAATCAAATGAAATTAATGGTCCAAATGATAAAATTGTATATTATAATTCATCAAATGTAGAGAAATGAAATTATTTAAATTATACTAAATAAAATTCATGTATAAAAGGTTATTAATTAATTAATGGATTTAATATGATTATGCATGACATTAAGATTTTGTACAAAACGCATTCAGAAATAAAGTAAGGGACATAATCTCAATTTCAATTTCATTGACACTCACAAGGTATTTTTCTCCTAATAATTCATATGCATTTTATCTATTACACATTTGAGATAATTCTGAATTCAACATTATATTCCTTTTAAATATATATTTATTTTCTTATGTTAGGGATACAATTATTTTCTAAACCATATACAAATCTTATATACAGTATTTACTTTGAATGTTGAAATATTGCTAAATATTCATTTCCTACTCAATAGAGATATATTATTAAGGAATATTCTTCATGAAATATATCTACAGATGATGAAATCGTTGTACGTTTAGTGATGGGTGGTTACCATTATAGCCCCTTGATGCATCGACAGGTCTAATGAGACAAAATAGTGGGTGAAAACCCCATAGTGTTTGTTTCCAAACATAATCAGATTGGTTTTTATTCATAGAATTAAACTTTATTGATGGTATGATGGTTAATTTTCTAGATAGATGATATACACTGATTATTAATTCCCTTCATTAGTTATTTAGCTATTATTATCGATAAAATTTCCAATATGAGAAAATATATGGAATAATTTTCATTCATATTTTTTTATGGAATGTGGGTTTTAGTAATTTACCACTACATTATTCCTTGTTTAAATTTTTCACTTATTACTATTTCACCAAACCCATACTGAGAGTTTGAGCTCACCCCTTTCATTTTCCCATCAACAGGTTATGAAGATAAAATCTTTTAATAAGTGTTGAGGAATCATTTTTTCATCGTTATGTCCTATGTTTATTTACAAATTTAGTAAGGGTATAATGAATGATTATAACATCTTCAAGACTACAAAACTGATTTATCCATGGTGATGTGATCTATTTTAATATTACATTATAATAAAATGACCACTGACTCTAGGTTACAAGGTTTGGGGGTCTTTACAATTATTAATGTTCATTAACATAAGGGTTTTATTAGTCTGAGTACCGTTCCATTGGTTGTTCTAATTTTGATTGAAAATACAACTGATAACCACTAGAAAATCATTTATAACTATTTAATGTTGAACAAGGTTATAGGGAAGAATATTATTCCATTACTAATGATATATATGTCACGACCCGTCCCAGTGGGGCCCGAGCCGAAACTCCCCAAGCCCGACTCCAATAGGCCAGGGGCTGGTGACTAGCACCGAGTAGGCATGCTACTAACATGGGAGGAATTGCCTATACAGCTGTACACACACACATCGCCAAGCCCACAAAGCTGAAAAGTAAAAACTAAAAAAAAGATGCATGCATACACTAAAACCCAACCACAGAGTACGACAGGAATGTAATGTGCAAGAAAGTAAAACCCTGGGCCAAAAGTACAAGCCCCCCAAAAAGAAAGTCTATAAAAAAGTCCAACCTATAAGGAAAGGTACTGAGACTGCAATCTATTGATGGAGGAACACACCTCGGCCCACCTGATGTTCACTAAGCAGCGTCCGGTCCTGATCCACCTTGAATCCTATCAATGGCTCGCTCGTCTGCACAAGACACGACACGTGCGTTCAAAGCCCGTGCATGGGTGAGCATAACAATACCATGTAGGACACCCCGAAACCATAATGGAAATACAAAAAGGGAAAATACCACAAAGGAAGATACATTCATCTCTACACAGTATATGTCTACTGAAGATATAATAAGAATATCCAGATATACTCATACATGATCAACTATCGTGAAACCCACCACTAATATCCAGCTCGACGATTTCTCTAAGCATGCAACCGGGAGAACTGAATCCTAGGACTGAAGATTGGGAAATGAAGTACTTGTTCCAAGAGAACACACTCCACAAGTAAATTGAGAACATGATGCTCAGATGAGGATCACAAACATGTCCTGGGGTGATTTCGGCAACTCAGTCTATGATAATCTTCTAAGAAAAGGATCGACACCCGGGTAAAGTTGGTCCCGTAGATATCAAGAACTCTACCTAGGGTTTCAGGAATGAATAGAGGATCTGACTCTGAGTCTCACATAGGGGATTCCAAAAACTCTATTCAGGAAGTTCTGCTGAAGGGATCATACTTCTATGTAAAGGAAATGATACTAGAACCTTCATGGAAAAGACAAAGGTTACGAACCCAAAGAAAACTAGTCTAAGTCACATAGGAGAAGTGGATCATTCCATGAAGAAAAGGTTACATGGAGTGTAGTATGGTTACACGACGTGTTCCTTGACCCCAGGTACTACCCGTGTAAACGGCCCGGGTCATTCATTCAAGCCGTGTAAAAACAAACTAAATGGAGTATAAAAAAGTAAACGTCGTGTTCCTTGACCCCGGGTACTGCCCGTGTAACTGGCTTGTGTCATTCGGATTGTTAGATAGAAAGCAACTACATGGCGTGCAGAATATTCACATGCCATGTCCGACCACCAGGACTCGCTCCATGTATGCTTACCATGTGCCCGTACACAGTCTATGCCCATGTCTGTGTTGCCTACCCGTGTACCAGTGCACGGGGTATCCCGTGTACTGGCCGGGTCTGTCCAGGGAAGGGTATACACAACATTTCCTTGGCAGTGTAACCTTCCAGTGTCTGTGTACTCCCAGAGTACATGCCAGGTGGTCCAACGATGAACACACGCTGTGTAGCCCATACCATACGACGTGTAGTCGGGAAATTTCTAGAACGTCGTCTTCTTCCTTGAACATCGGCCGATATTACGGATCCACGATCTCTCGTACATTTGTCCTGATACTCGATGAATTGGTTCAGTTCATCATACGAACACCGCGACGGGTGTTTTTGGACTTTAAAATGGATCATAAACCTCGAACGATCCATCCGAAGAAAAATGCCCGAAAACTCATAACTCTCGATCCACTCCGAATCGTCTGCCAATATTGTCCCCACACCTCCGTGAAACCACTCCAGGGTTGGATCCATAGTTTGGGATCATTGCATCGTAGAACAAATGCAAAAAATCCATCATTCATCACCACAGGAAGAACGTGACGAACACAATGAAAAGATAGGGGAGATATCCAAGAAATTAAATTGAGGAACGAACCTTGACTGTCGTTCATCATGGCGTTGATCCGCTCTTGTTAATGGGATTAAATGAAGTAGAAAAATCAACAACAATGGAATAACATGGATTCAGTCTCCCATAAATCCTCGCAAAATACCATCCCGCAAGAATGATCGATCCACGGACTAATTTTTTCATGGATTAGCCAATGTTCATCATAGAAATCAAAAACGGGAAAGAAATCATAATATAAACATCCTACCTGGATTCTGCGGCGTTCATCGGTGATGATCTGATCATTGTGTCGTCGTCGCCACATTGGGAGGTTTTCTCCAGAGCCTCCAGAGCCGCCAAGGGTTTCAGGGTTATGAGGTTTGTAGCCCTAGACCCTTGTGCCAATATTTTAATTAAAAAGGTAAGGGATATCTGTTGCAGCAGATTTAAATGATTTCGATGCAGAATAAAATATTTTCATTTAAATATTTTATTACTCTTACGTTCCAAAAACTGGATTCCACCATTGACCTGCGTCAGCCAATTTTAGGCCTTTCATAAGGTTAAATCAATGTTCCAAACAGAACGGTGCCCTTAGATTTCTGATTTGAGCACCCGTTCAGGAATTATTACACTTTTTCAGGAAAACCGCATGCACGCGCCATTTAATTAATAAATTAAATTCATACACTTGTTCCGAGATCACTGGGTCTCGGAACTCCACGCCGTCTCTGAGCCTGGTCTTGAAATAATTCTCATATAATATTAAAACAATACATGGAAAAATACGATACATTACATCACACCCACATTAGGACTTTTACGTCCCCGAAAAGCCAAAACAACGGCTATTAAAAAAGATGCATGTACTGCACGCGAATCTGAGCGTCTCTCTCCCATGTGTTCTCCTGGATATTCCTGTGCTTCCACTAGACACACACCAAGGGAATATCTCATTCACAAAAGACTGTCTTTTTTCAATCCTCAATCTCTACTGGGTAATCTACAAAGGTCTCCCCATCATCGATGTCCAGCTCACCCTAGTCGATTACGTGTGATGGATCGTGCACGTACCTCCGTAGCTGTGACACATGGAAGATGTTGTGTACCATGTCCATCTGAGGAGGTAGAGGTAAGAAATACGTCACCTCTCCAACCCTACTCAGAATCTGAAAAGGGCCAACGAACCTCAGAGATAGCTTGCTTCCTTGACCAAATCTCTGCAATCCCCGTCGAGGTGAGACCCGAATGAACACATGGTCTCCTTCCTTGAACTCCAAGGGCCTCCACCTCCTATCGACATAAGACTATTGCTTAATCTATTCAGTATTCATCCACTCCTAGATGACTTGCACCTTTTCAGTAGTATCTCTCACCATCTCTGGGCCCCTGAGTGTTGACTCTCCCGGGTCAGTCCAGCAATGTGGCGACCTGCAAGGTCGCCCATATAGAGCCTCAAATGGAGACATACCAATAGTGGAATGAAAACTGTTGTTATTAGAAAATTCCACTAGTGCTAGGTGATCCACTGAGCTATGACCGAAGTCAAGTATGCAAGCTTGAAGCATATCCTCCAGGACCAGGATGGTCTTCCTTGACTGACCATGAGCCTGGGGATGAAAGCTCTTCTCAAGCGTAACTGAGTCCCAAAAGCTTCCTACAATCCCTTCCATAACAGGGATGTGAAAAGAGCATCAAGATCTAAGATAATCATGTATGTAACTCCTTGAAGTCGAACTATCTCTTTCATGTAGAGGCCTCCCATTCTCTATACTGAACTCTTCTCCTGTATCGCTGGGAAGTGGGCCGACTTGGTGAGTCAATCAATGATCACCCAGATTGTGTCATGTCCCATGGAAGTGCATGGTAAACCCATCATGAAGTCCATGGATATCCCTTCTCACTTCCTCTCTGGAACCTCAAGGGGCTGAGTCAAACCTGCTGGCACCTGGTGATCAGCCTTTATTTGCTGACAAGTAAGGCACTTAGAGACAAACTCTGCCACACCCTTATTCATTCCTAGCCACCAGAACTGACGTGAGAGGTCTTGATAAATCTTTTCTACTCCTGGAGAAACCTCTAACGGGGATGTATGGAACTCCCTCAGAACCTCCTCCTGCAACATCGCTGGTAATAACGTGCACCCTCTAAAAATAACAACATGCTCTCCACCTTCTAAATATCCATCAGTAGCATCACCTGTGGATATCTGAACATGTAGAGTCTCACAGCTAGCATCCTCGCGTTTTGAATCTCTGACACACTATAAGAGTGGAGGGGTAACAACCATCGACTAAAGGTAGGCTCCCTTATCTCTATCCATGAAGGATAACTGTAAGGAGGAAAACTACCTAGTCACCTCATCGATCAACTATGAACTCGATTTCCTACTGAGAGCATCTTCCACTACGTTCCCCTTCCTAGGAGTATAAATGATCTCAAAGTCGTAATCCTGGAGGAACTCAAGCCATTGCCTCTGTCTCAAATTCAGATCCTTCTGAGAAAAGATATATCTGAGACTCTTGTGATCAGAGTAAACGGTAAACTACTCACCCATCAGTTAGTGCCACCACATCTTCAATGCGAAGACTATCTCTGCCAACTCAAGATCATGGGTCAAGTTGTTCATCTCATGTGGCCTCAATTGACATGATCCATTGGCAATCACTGCATGCCTCTTCATCACGACACAACCAAGCCCGGTTCCTGATGCGTCGGAGAACACTACGAACTCGACACCCTCCTCCGGTAATCTCAAGATCGGGGCACTCGTCAAAATATGTCTCAACTGCTGGAAATCCTATTGGAATCTCTTGGTCCACACGAAAGGCTGCCCCTTTTGGGTCAAAGTTGTCATGGGTGCTGCAATCTTGGTGAAATAAAGGATGAATCTCTGATAGTATCCCGCCAACCCAAGGAAACTCTGCGCCTCTGACACGCTCCGGGGTGGATCATTTTCTAGCACTGCCTCCACCTGGGCTAGGTCCACTGCGACACCATCTTCCGAGATAACGTGTCCAAGAATGTGGACCTCCTATAACCAGAACTGACACTTTGAGAGTTTCCCATACAACTGGTGCTCTCGGTGTGTGTCTAAAACCATCCTTAGGCGTCTCGTGTGATCCTCCTCGGACGTAGAGTACACAAGGATATAGTTAATGAAGACCACTAAAATCCGGTCTAGGTAGGGATTAATGATCCAGTTCATGAGTCCCATGAACACTGACGGGGAGTTCGTCATGCCGAAGGGCATCACCATGTACTCATAGTGACCTTAGTGACAACAGAAAGTTGACTTCAGTATATCCCCATCCCGTAATCGTAACTGGTGATATCCTGATCGTAGATCAACCTTCGAGAACCATCGTGCCCATCTGAACTGGTCGAAGAGTTCATCGGTCCTCGGTAGTGGATACCGGTTCTTCACGGTCACCTGATTCAAGCACTGGTAATCCAAATATAGCCAAAATCTCCTATCTTCCTTTTTGGCAAACAGCACCGGGGCCGCCCAGGGTGAAATGTTGGGTCTCACAAAGCCCTTCCTCTGCAAGTCATCCAGCTGCACCCTCAGCTCACAAAGCTGTGTAGGAGCCATCCGATATGCTGATGCTGATATCAGTGTCGTCTTGGGTTGCAACTCAATACAGAAATCTATCTCCTAATGGGGAGGTAGCCCGAGGACATCTTCCGGAAAGACATCCTCATACTCAGCCACTACTACTGGAAACTGGAAACTCATAACAACTACTGTAACAAGGGATAGGATGGCCAACTGTTGTGAAACCAGTTGTGACCTCCTATGCACGATTTCATCCTTCACAGCCTGGGTCTCTCTTTCACCGTCAAAAGAGAACATCGTTCCATCACTGTGGACACACAACATCCTTCGCCTAAAATAGTCGATCTGCGCATGAACTATGGATAGCCAATCCATACAAAGAATGACATCGTAAGGCCTCGACGCTACCACCAAGAGGTTCCAACTGAAACAATCACATCCAAGGGTCAGGTCACACTGTCTACAGAGGTGTGTGATCTTTGAATCTTCTCCAGTCGGTGTTTCTAAGCCTAAGGGTCGAGTCAACGACTAAACTAGAATCTCATGGTCTCAAACAAGATAAGCAGCCAGAAAGGAATGACTAGCACCTGTGTCTATCAATACGGCAACCAAAGTATAAAAGATACAGATAATACCTCTAATCATTCCAGGAGTACCTAGTTCATAATCCTCTACCACCTACAGTTTTCCCTCCCTCTGTCCACCAGCTCCCTAGGCCTGGGGTGGAACTCCTGGGGGTGGTGGTAGAAAAGGTTCAAAATGCTGACCACCTCCATTTTCTCTCCCAGCTCCTCTACCATGTCCGCCTCCCCGCGGATCATCCTTCTCCACACGTTGCCTCTGCCTCGGTGGTCCATCCACTGCTCCTGTTTCAGCAGTATGGCGGTTCATAAAATCTTGAGTGAGATTTCCCCTTCCATCACATGAGTAGCATCGCCTCTCTCGAGGCTGGATGGATGTGCCCTGGGAACCCTGTACGGTAGATCCCCTGTCCTGGGATCTTCTCTGAAAACGTCTCCCTTGCATGGGTCCCTGACATCGCCTTCCTGTTGTCAAGGTCTCTACTCCAACTTGCCCACTACTGACATCTTCCAGCAGTCTCTGCTCTGCCATGAAGCTCTCGACCATGAGATCCCTCTCGATCACCCCAACATAAGTAGAAATTCTCATAGGGATGATGCTAGCTCAGATATATCTGTGCAAGCATTGCTCAAATTTACGAGCTCTGAATTACTAATCTCTGACCATATTCCTCGAGTAACGCGAGAGGTCGGTAAACCTCGACGAATAGTCAGCCACGATCATGGTTCCCTGCTAGATCTGAAGAAGCTCCTGTATACGTACTACTCTCAGGGTAACCGGTGAAAACTCATCTCTGAAGAGATGCTCAAACTCCGACCATACAAGTGTCACCTCTTCGTGGGTCTGGATAACCAAACTCCACCATCGTACTATCGAGCCCTGGAGAAGGCTCGCTGCCAGGATCACCATCTGGTCAGCTGTTATCCTGACCAAACGGAAGACTCTAGCCACTGCCTCAAGACAGTCCTCTGCTGCCTAAGGTTCAGGCTCACTTCGAAACCTGAGGGGCCTCTATCTCTGAAACTCGTGGAGTGTGCTCAACCTGTGCTCCTCCTCCACTTGTACTGTAGGCACTAAACACTACTCCACTGGTGGCTAATTAACTGGCACACCACCCAATGGTAAAACTGGGGGATCTATTCTCTGAATCGAGGCTTCATCACTGAGGGGGTCATTCTCGTGATCTAGCTACTAGATCCTAGTGGGTGCGCATCGTAGATGCATCCTATTAAAGAAACAAGATGTATCTCAGTCAGTGAGTATATCTGGAGAGCTGACTCAAAAAGGACAAGGAAACCAAAACCCATTCCTATATGACTCATGCACCATTTTTTCCCCTAAAAATAGTGTTCTCATGTACTGAGTCGAAAAGAAAGTTATCAGAGTCCCGGTGTTTGAATAAGTCGACCACCCGCACCAACACGGGGTCCCTGCCCTGAAATCCGAACTTGAAACACTTAACACTGTTGCCCCAAACCAACTCACAGACTCTCGATGCTAAGGTAGACCCGACAACCTCTGATACCACTCTGTCACGACCCGTCCCAGTGGGGCCTGAGCCGTAACTCCCCAATCCCACCTCCAATAGGCCAGGGGCTGGTGAGTAGCACCGAGTAGCCATGCTACTATCATGGGAGGTATTGTCTATACAAATGCACACACACACACATCTCCAAGCCCACAAAGATGAAAAGTAGAAACTACAAAAAATGAAAAGATGCATGCATACACTAAAACCCAACTAGAAAGTACGACAAGAAAGTGAAGTGCAAGAAAGTAAAACCCTGGGCCAAAAGTACAAGCCCACCAAAAAGAAAGTCAGTAACATAGTCCAACATGTAAGGAATGGTACTGAGACTACAATCTGTATCCATAGGAACACACCTCAGCCCGCCTGATCTCACTGAGCACTGTCCGACCATGGTCCTCCTAGAATCCTTTCAAAGGCTCCCTCGTCTACACAAGACATGACATGTGTGGGAAAAGCCCATGCTGGGGTGAGTATAATAATATCAAGTAGGACACCCTAAAACCACAAAGGAAATAGAACAAGGTAAAATACCACAAAGGAAGATACATTTAGCTCTACATTGTATATTTCTACTAAACATATAATATGAATATCTATATATACTCATACATGATCGACTATCGTGAAACCCACCACTAAGATCCAGCTTGAAGATTTTCCTAAGCATGCAACCGGGAGAACACACTCTTAGGTCTGAAGAAAGAGATATGAAGTACTTATTCTGGGAGAACACACACCACAAGTACATTGAGAACATGATACTCAGATGAGGATCCCAACCAAGTCATGGGGAGATTTCGAAAAATCAGTCTGAGCTAATCCTCTAAGCAGAGGATCGGTGCCCGGGTTAAGTAGGTCACGTTGATACCGAGTACTCTACATAGGGTTTCATGATTGAATAGAGGATCCGGATCTAAGTCTCACAGAGAAGATTCCAAAAACTCTATTCTGGATGTTCGACTGAAGGGATCATACTCTTGTGTAAAGGAAATGATACCATAACCTTCAGGGAAAAGTCCAAGGTTATGAACCCTAAAAAAACTAGTCCAAGTCATAAAAGAGAAGTGGCCCAATCCATGAAAAAAAGGTTACACGGCGTGTAGTATCGTTACACTTCGTGTTCCTTGACCCCGGTTACTGCCCGTGTAAACGGCCCATGTCATTCGTTCAAGACATGTAAAACTAAACTGCACGGCGTGTAGAAAAAGTACACGCCGTGTTCCTTGACCCCAGGTACTTCCCATGTAACCGACCCATGTCATTCGGATTGTTGGATATAAAGAAACTACATGAAATGTATAAGAATCACACACCATGTCCGAGCTCCTAGACTCGCTCCGTGTATGCTGGCCATGTGCCCGTATACAGTCTATGCCAGTGTCCATGTCACCTGCCCGTGTACTAGTGCACGGGGTAACCTGTGTACTGGCCAGGTCTGGCCGGGCGAAGGGTATACACGGCGTGTCCTAGACCGTGTACCCTGCCAGGGTCCGTATACTCCCGGAGTACACACCATGTGGTCCGCTGATGAACACATGCCATGTTGCCCATACTACACTGTGTGCAGTCGGGAAATTTCCAGAACGTCGCCTTCTTCCTAGTGCTTCGACCGATTTTCTAGATTTGCGATCTCTTATCTGTTCGTCCTGATACACCAGGGATTGGTTCGGTTCATCATACGAATATTGTGACGGTTGTTTTCGGCATTTAAAACAGATCATAAACCTCGAATGATCCATCTGATGAAAAACGCCTGAAAACTTATAACTCTCGATATGTTCGAATCTTCCGCCGATATTGCCGTCGTACATCCGTGACACCGCTCCAGGGTTGTATCCATAGTTTGGGATCATTGCGTCGTAGAAAATATGCACAATGATCTGCCATACATCACCCCACGAAGAACATGAACAACGCGAAGAAAATAATGGGGAGAAATCCAAAGAAACGAAATTGAGGAACAAACTTCCATCGTCATTCATCATGGCGTTGATCCTCTCCCGTTAATGGGATTAAATGTAGCAGAAAAATCAACAACAATGGATTAACATGGATTCAATCTCCCATAAATCCCAGCAAAAAGCCCATCCCACAAGGACGATAGATCTGTAGACTAATCTTTTCGTGGATTAGCCCACATTAATCGAAGAATTCAAAAAAAAGAATGAAATCAAAATAAAAAATTCCTTCCTTGATTCTATGGTGTTCGTCGGCGATGAGCTGGTCGTTGCGCTGTCAACGCCATGTTGGGAGGTTTTCTCCAGAGCCTCCAGAGCCGCCAAGGGTTTCAGGGTTATGAGGTTTGTAACCCTGGACCCTTACGCCAACCTTTTAATTAAAAAGTTAAGGGATATCTGTTTCAGTAGATTTAAAAGATTTCACTACAGAATAAAATATTTTTATTTAAATATTTTATTATTCGTACGTCCCAAAAACTGGATTCCACCACCGACATGCGCTGGCTTATGTTAGGCCTTGCCTAAGGTAACATCTCTCTTCTGAAGGCAACGATTCCCCCAGATTTCTATTCCGAGCACCCATACGGGAGTTATTCCACTTTTTCAGGAAAACCGCATGCGCGTGTCATTTAATTATTAAATTAAATTCATACACTTGTTCAGGGCTCACCGGGCCTCGGAACTTCTTGCCTCCTTAGAGATTGGTCTCCCAAGAATTCCCATATAATATTAAAATATTACATGTAAAAATCTGAGACATTACAATATATCCATTTTAATCATCCATGGATTTCATGATTTTCCTCCTAGTTAGATATACAATTAGGATTCCAACTAATATGGGGAAAGGTAGTAGATGTACTAAAAATGATGGTAAAGATCATGTATGGTATTATGGGTACCTTATGATTCCATTACATTTAGAGAATGAACAAGAGGTGGTCATAAGTCCCACTAAATAGATCATCTAACCATACAAGGACTGTTTTTCCATGTGGGTTTTTAAGCAATTCTCACATACTCATGAAACTAATAGTTACATTCAATTTTCATTGAGGTTATATTAAATATTATTCAATAAAAAGATCTTTGTGTAATCTAGTAAATGTTGAAATTTAGAATTCATTATTTATTAAGATATTTGAAAGGAATGATTCATAGTAGATTTAAAAAATGTCTACCGGATGATTTTTTTGACATGATGAAAAAACATTATTGGGATTAAAAGATTCCCTATCCTAGATTGTTATTAAAGGCGTTACATTAATGATTTCTCTATCTCAGAATATATAATGAAGGGGAATTCCATGAAGTGGGTATTTTTGAATAAACTAAAAATTGTGAAGATTCATCCAAGGATATTAAGTCATGGATGATGTTTGGGAAGTAACAAAAAAATATTACGTACCATAGAGAATGAGGTATTATCACACATACTACTTTTAAATGTTTTTTTTTGAAATAAATTACTTCTACATGATTGAGTCTTTATTCTACATCAATTTTATCTCACCCTTACAGATATTAAACAAAAATAATAAATTAACATAAGCGATATAAAAACATATCATCGTTCTCTATAATTTCAGTTCACTATGTCCTTACTGGGTAATTGTTGATTTTTATAAATTTCAATATTTATTAAATTTGACTCTCTAATAATGAAATGCATATATATTACATAATTTAATGTTAATATTTACTAAAACTCATATATAATCATACCTTGGTACCAATAGGTTATGTTTATTTCAAGGATAGCTACATGTTCGGCAAATTTTATAATACTTCCTCAAAATTTACCTCAAAATTATATTAATCTGATATAATTCCAGAAATATCACTACAGCAATCCTCATGATATCTTAGATAGCAAAAAGCATAATAAAAATATGTAATAATATTTTATTAATGGATTTTAATAATGGATACAATTTATGTTCATAGATAAGAATAAACAAACTTATGGGTATGAGGACATAATCAGGGTGAATGAGCCGAGCATAAAAAAACAAAACTTTATAAGAAATTGATCAATTATCACGAGTCATGAAGGAATTATTTATCATAAATTCATAAATGAGTCATTAGAATTTGGTATCATGAGTCAATAAAAAAGATCCATGGAACAATAAAAAAAATGTTTTACAAAGAAGTGTTTTGAAAAAATAATGTGGACAATATATAATAATAAAAATCAATTTATTTTCTGAAATAATATTTCCATTATAATAATAAAATAGCAGATACTAACCCATCTTGGATTTTTTCCCCTACCAATTCAATATACATAGTACATAGAGTCCATTAAGAGAATGGTTTCATTCCATATTACCATAAACATATAAAAAATTGTTCATTGTGAGTTTGGGTCCACTACATAATACCAAAAATGTAGTTTACAAAGTACATTAGATGAATGAGTTCATTCCAAAGTTCCAAAAATATATTAGGAAAAATTTCATAGGGGTTTGGGATCTATCCTCATACAATATCATATCAAGAGATATAATGTTGTTCTGAATGAATCAGTGGTCTATGAAATATCCCACCCCTTCCTCGTTGGCATGAGACGACAGTGAGATGTTACATGGAATTAGATGATGTTCCCAAGGCAATAAAGGCTAGAAATAAATGCTGAGGCATTCAAGAAAACATAGGTAACAATTCTGCCTTATAATAAAACCAACCACCAGAACTAATAATAACCAACCACAATTACATGATGCATAACAACAAAGTAAGCCATGATAACACATTACCAAGATACAACAAAACTCTTTCATAATAATTCCCAATAACCAATTAAAATTAATCCCAAAAATCCCAAAATTAGAGTACCAAGATGAAGACTCATCAACAAGAACCAAAGTAACCCATGACACAGTAAATAACTCCATACTATGCTCCTTGTACCAAACACAACAATATATCCCAAGCATCATGATGAATGACTAGAAAAATTAGATGGTCCACCATTACTTGTATCCCAGAATTACACATCTACAAAAGCACCCATTTCCCAAGGTGGGTGGTCAGTAATAATACTCAGTAGGTTTTCCCTGAATTACTTCCCTACACATGCCACTAGGATAGGAATTATATCACATTAATAAAAAGTGTTTTTCATAAATCAGCAAATAGTACAAGAATTTCTAGAAATCCAAACACACACTTTCCAAGCAATTTGTCACAAAAATCCAGAAAATACAAGGGAAATATGACAAAAAAGCCGAAATATATTTTACCATCACATATTATCCCAATAATTTCAGCCTGATTAGCCACATGAATAATCTATTCATAACCATAATGATTCACACACTCAACCCAGTGTAATAATAATGGTGGAACTTCCCCACCAAGATTGTTTACTACAATCCCAATCTAGTGGTACTTCCTGACCATTTATCCTTGATGGTGGAAATTCCATACACTATCCAACCCATTTTATAGTTGTACTCCCCACACACATCAATCCATTTAAATCACATGCATAAATACTTATCCAATAAACATGCATATTGCACACCAGGACACAACATTATGAAAATATCCATTTCAAACCCAAAAAACCCCTTGGAAATTATCCATGCCGCAATACCATCTTGAAAAACTACCCCTTTAATGGAAAAAAACTTTCACCAAACATTTTCATAAATCAGACCCAGATTTTTTCTAAAATCTATATTTTAAAATCCAATATCAAGAATATTTCACCGTAATTCCACATTTTTATCAAATTCCAAAAATCATCAAAAAATAAATTTTCAAAAAGAATAAAACATCATAATCACAACCAAATTCATGAAAAACAAACTAATTAAAAATTTGGATTTTAAATATTGGAAAATTGAGTCAAGATATAATCCATCTAACTTAGAATTTGGGTGAAATCGACCAACGCACAATCAAACCACATATCCAATTGAAAATTCCAAGAAATTGACCTATATATTTTATCAAACATCAACAAGCCCAACTACCATAATTGTTTGAAATATAAACCCTATATTTACATTCAATAGATTTAGATCTCAAAAATTGAGATAATGGATGAACTGGATCTATGGAAAACCATGAAAAATCCATAAGGGGAGGTTTACCGAGAAGAACCCCGTTATTCGCACCCTGAATCCCCTTATAATCACCTCTAAAAGGAGTGGAAGAGGTTCTTAAAACCTTTATGAGAATAAAATTCCATGTGGGGCCCTTGTGGGAGGAAATTTGGGGTGTTTTAGGTTAAATCCCAACTTACCGATTTTTTAAAACACATTTTTTATCTCGCACATGGTTATATCACACAGTTTGACAAACGTTGTGTTGATTATGATCATACCACTAACAAAATGGCCACCATATAGATTCCTCACATAGTTAGAAAACATTTTTTTCAGGAACCATACTTTTCCATAAATTTATTTTGATTATATAGAAATATTACGAGTATGAAAAAAATTGACGGACATGATTACAAGTACCAGAGTGGCCAGAATGAATTTTAGAATATTCTTTAATTATGTTCAGTTAACATGGGAGTGTGAATTTTTAACATTTTAACCGGTGCTCGGAATTCAAATATGAGGACACTGTTGATCTTGCCGCCCTAATTTTCTCTTAAGGGAGCCTACACCTCAACCACAGTTAGTCAAGGGTGGAAGTTGGATTTTCAGTTTTTTGTGGGAGAACTGAAAAAAATAAAAAAATAACTTTTTTTCATGAAACCTCTCTTTTGAAATTTGGTGGTGGGGAACACATGAGTAGGTTGGGAATTTAATTACCGACATTAAATTCCTAGTTACAAGTGGTGTAGCACTTGGAAACATTCCCCACTAATGTCATCATTACATGTTTAATTGATGTAGTCATTAAACTTCCTTAGGGGGGATTAGCTCCTCACCTCTTGTGGTTGGGAATTGTTAAAAAACTAGTTTATTGGGGAACTCTTGATGGAAGAACATTCTCTAATGAAGAATGATTAACCAAATAAAGAGTGTGGAACGATCATTGTAGCATAGATCAAAAGTGTATTGCAGGAGAGACGAATTTCGGTGTCTCTTTAATCGACTTCATCATCTTCCACAAGTCGTCTCCAATGAATGATCAAGGTAGGTAATTGTTCTTATTATTATTCGTGATGAATCAATCGTTTCAATCTATAAACCTCCTGATTTCTATTTAACATGGGGGGTGAGGGTCAAACAAACACAACCTGATCCCTCTACTATTATGTTGTTTGATGCATTCTTCAGAGGTGAAACATCAGGTTGAGGAGAACTCGACCGTGATAAGAAATATGCCAAAGAGACAACCCGTGACACACATTGGTTCCTTTTTAGAGATGAAAGGGACACCATAGCTCACTCGGTGACCCAAAGAATTCCACCGAAGATCGGCACCGACAAGGTACTGTCGGCGGTCAGCTCACCGATCGACCGCGACGGTGGCGGCGGTGCAACCGTGCCGCCGAATGAGTCTGCGGCCCGTTGGCCGTGACTGAGGAGGTTGGTGGCTGGCATGCCATCCGGCCATGTGGAAGCCAGGGTGGCGCTCATCCACAACGTCGGATACGTGGCTCGAGGCTATTGAGCCGTGGCGGTACACCCGTAGGGTGGCCGACACCCGGCCGACCACGATTGGAGCAGCGACATCGCCGCGCCACTGGAATAGGTGCCAACCAGCATCCCCACCAGCCGCGATACGTCAGAGTAGAAGCTGCTCATTTGGTCTCGCATGCCAGCAGTTGGCTCCATATGGCACCACCGTATTATCCAAAACTAAACGCTCTAAATAGATCGCTAGGAAATCCCGAGGGGCGCCTCCCCTGGGTGGTGCCTTGGGTGGTCCCCCGCTATGGAGAACTGCACCTAAACATGGGCTGATCCCTACAGGTCGTGCTAAGTGGGTGATACCCAGAGGGCCCAGATCGGGTCAGGTCATTCCAAGTCGGGTCGAGCTATGTTTGTCCGACCGTATAGGATCGGACCTGGGGGCATCTGGTCTCAGATTCACCTTTTTGGAAATATCTTAAGAACCAGGTATCCGTTTGACAAAATATATATGGTGAAAGAATGTTCGGATCGAGGTGGTCCTTTTGGTATAGTCCACTTGATTTTTGGATGAAGTTGGAGTACGTCAGGTTTGGATCGAACCCAAATCCATCTGGGACCTAGGAACAAAAAAACTAATAACATATAGACCAATCATCAAATTGATGCACCATCTCTTGTATTGGGAGCCTTATGATGTGGCAGTCCTTTGGGAGACTTCTTCAAGGGACTTTGTGGTAGGTGATGTACGACCTATGACATGAGCTGCAGATCCTCTTAGAATCAAGCGTGCTAAGTATGAGAATCTTGTGGCTTGATATAATTGATGAATCTAGAGATCCTATGTAGTTCATCGTTTCATCCTATTTGGGTCAACATCAACTGATACTATGTGTGTCGTCTATAG
The DNA here is from genome assembly GCA_963277665.1 of Viscum album. NCBI lineage: Eukaryota > Viridiplantae > Streptophyta > Magnoliopsida > Santalales > Viscaceae > Viscum > Viscum album. The sequence goes on from OY728152.1 coordinate 1,891,368,297, forward strand.
ATCCCGTGTGGTTCATCTTCAGATCATGTGTGGGTCATCTTCAAACCCTATGTGGGTCATCTTCAGATCCTCTGTGGGTTATCATCGATCATTTGTGGGTCAATAGATGAGCATCTCGATGATGTAAGATGAACATGAAATACCTCTAAACATCTATACTTCTGTACATAATTAATACATGATTTTAGATAAGTCTATACCATTTTGGTACACATCTTTGTGGTGATGCATTCGTTGTATTCTTATGTGTGGCATTACCTTTGTGGTACATACCGTTGTGGAGTTAACTTCATGGTATTATTTACTTCGTGGAACACCTATGATTTTGGCTAAAGAGTTGGGCCTTCTGTTTCCTCATGAACAGGATGGGTGTACTTGATAACTTGGGTATATTTATGGGAATATACCTAAGTAGGTTTGTCTGTTGTTTTTGTTTTTTTTATTATTTTATTTCTTTTTGGTATATCCTTTTTATATTCTGAGAGTCCTTTGGTCATCTTGGAGTCCCTACTATGTATTGTAATACTCACCCCTACATAGGCTATGCCCGCACCATGATGTGTCCTGTGCCGACGAGAGACAAAATTGATCAATGCTGAGGGTGCTCGGACTAGAGGATGCTCAAAGGCGGACCATTAGACGAGATTTACCATAGAGATGATAGTTTTAGAGCTATACCTACACTTCAGGTAGGATCCTTGGCGGGTGTTATCAAGAGTTGTTTTCAGTTTTACTTGTACATTCCAGTTGGTCTTGTATTTTGGCCCTTTTACTTACAGTACTCACCCTATTTACTATATAGTTTACTTTGTGCTTTTATCTTCTTGTGTACTTTGATTGTGTGAGTAGACAGTTTAAATGGAAATACCTTCTTGGTTTTAGGGATATTCTTTTCTGCTGCTAGTCACCAGCCATTGGCCGATGGAAGGTGGGCATGGGGTAGTCACGACATGGGCCCTGGGGACGGGTTGTGAAAAATTGGTTTCAAAGGAGTCAGTTCTAGCTGATAACATGGACTCTAATCATTTGATTCGAAAATAGTCATATGTATAATGAGTGTGGTTTTCAATTTTTGGAATCCAGTGTTGGTACGGTGGCCGACGTATCAATACATCGGAACACTGACCTCTGATTTCAGACTCAGTGCTTGAAAACAAAAATTGCATGTGTGTTTTTGAAAAGTTTTATTTGCGGTTTCTTTGAGTCAGCTCCCCAATTATAATTTAGGGACCTTGGCACACATGTTTCTTTTGAGGATGCATCCACACTGACAGCCAGCCAGGGTTCCAGGTAGAGAATGCAATGACAGCCCACCAAGAGAAAAGGCATCGGTACAGGTCCCTCTTTCAGCAGTAATACCATTGGGTTGTGTACCAGTATGACCACTAACTATTGGGAAACTGGGCCACCAGCCCCAAAAGTAGAGGGTGAACGCTGATTGAGCATGTTGCACGAGTTACAACACCCGTTTTCACCAAGGTTCTAGGGATATATGGGTCCACAGGCAGCTGAGGACTGCCTGGAGGTTGTGGTCAGAGTTTTTTGACTGGTAGGGACACAAGCTGATATTATGGTCATCCTTGATGTCCATCTTCTTTAGGTAGCAGCGGAGAGATGGTGGAGCTTTATGATCTAGGTTCACGATAAGGGGAATATCATCTAGGCAGACTTTCTGAGCCTTTTCAGGGCAGAGTTTATCCCAGTTACCTTACACTCATTGCGTATATGTGAGTTTCTCTACTTGGAGCAAGGTAGCATGACCATGGATCATTATTCAAGTGTGTTCACTAACCTCTTCCGCTACTCCATTGACATGGTGTAAGACCATTTATTCAGGGCCAATTCCTTTGAGCAGGGGCTCAGATGAGAGATCATACCTTATATGGTATCTCTCAGCATCCTGACATAGGATCGGGTGTCAGAGCGATCACTCGTCGTGGAGAGCTTCATTACTTAGCAGTCACCAACAGCGAGACTGACCACAAGATGCCACATAGCAGATTCATATGCATCTAGAAGAAAACAAATTACGCAGAGGTCCAAGAGGACCATAACTATAGATAGACAACCGCAGGATATAGGGTTTATTATTCAGGGCTCTCGAGATAGATCAGGACAGGCAATGAGTAGTTAGTGTTACTCGTGGGGCTGGCAGGGTCAGATGGCTCACGACTGCCTGACCTACCAAACAAACGACCAATAGATGGTCGAAAGAACATGTCAGAAAAGAATAAGATTCAATAGAGGTGGTCATAGGGAATAGGTGGATGTGGTAGAGGATCTGGCCATTCAGTAGGCGACGGGTGGAGATTTGAGGGTCTACTGTCGCCAGATCCAGGTGGTCCACCCCAACCACAAGTAGCAAGTCGACAGGGATAGGCTCAGCTCCAAGTTTTTGAGGCCCGCGACCATAGTGCTCTATAGATGATTCAAGGTATGATCTATGTCTACTCCACATTAGTTGTAGTACTTATTAACACAGGTGGTAGTGAAAATTTTATTTCTGTGTCCCACATTCAGAGCTCAAAGATTCTGGTAGATCTTTTGGATGGATACATATAAGTATATACTCAAATGGGAGAGGATTAGACAATTTCATGTTGGTTCCGGCAGTGTGAGCTTACTCTAAGAGGTGAGTACTTCGGCTGGGATATTCTAGTAGTGGCGTCGAGGCCTTACGATGTCATCATGGGAATGGATTGGTTATCTACAGTCTGTGCATAGATTGACTAAATTAGGTGCGAAGTGTGGTGTGTCTATGAGGATAGGACCAAGTTTTCCTTATCTAGTGAGAATAGAACCTTTGTAGCATAGGATGGACATACTCATTGGAGGGTATAGCTGATTGTTCATCAGTTGGAAGCCTTACCATCATAGTGGTTGATGTTGAGAGTCTGAGCTATCCAGTAGTGGTGGTTTAGTATGACAATGTTTTCCCTGATGATGTTCTAGGTCTACTTCCTCACATATAGATATAATTTTATATCGACTTGTAGCCTAGGATGGCCTCGATATCTGCACCAGCATTTTGGATGGCTCCCATGGTTCTTTTAGAGCTACCAGTATAGCTGGAGGACTTGTAGAAGAAGGGTTTCATTAAGTCGAGTCTTTCTCCTTGGGCAACCCTGATTTTTTTTCCAAGAAGGTTGATGGGAGTTTGAGACTCTGTGTTGACAATCGGTTCCTGAACCTAGTGAATGTGATGAACAAGTACCCACTACTGGGGATTGAAAGTATTTTTGATTAACTAAATGCAGAATGGTGGTTTTCGAAGATATTCCTCAGATCAAGCTATCACCATATCTGTGTACGAGACGAGGATGTGCAGAAAATGGAATTTAGATGTTGGTATAACCGCTATGAGTTCTTGTTTATGCCATTTGGCATTACCCGCACCCAAGTAGTGTTCATGGGACTCATTAAAATGATCTTCCAATAATACCTCGATCTCTTTGTGGTAGTCTACATCTATGACATCCTAGTATACTTAGCTACTGAGGAGGAGCATGCCTATAATCTATAGATTGTTTTAGACACACTCCGAGAGAACTAGATTTATTGTAAGCTCTAAAAGTGTCGTTTTTCGATCTAAGAGGTTCACTTCCTAGGACACATCATTTTAGAAGCTGGATTTGTGGTGGATTTGGTGAAGAATGTGGCTGTGATGGTTTGGTTGCCACCCAAGTGTGTGATGGAGGTGCAGTGATTCCTTGGTCTAGCTAGTTACTATCATAGGGTTTTTATTGACTTTTACAGTGTTTTGGCTCCCTTATCAGCATTGATGAGGAAGGGGGAACCCTTCATGTAGTCAGAGAGATGCCATCTGAGTTTCTAGAAGCTGAGAAAGGGACTGATGTGGGCCCCCATCTTGAGGCTACCAGAAGAGGGCGTTGGGTATATAGCCTACTGCAACTGATCAGGGACTAGGCATGGATTTGTTATGCTGCAGGAGCAAGCAACGATCGCTTATAGTTCTCGACAGCTGAGAAAACATGAGCAGAACTATTCTACCCATGACCTGGAGTTAGCAGCAGTGGTCTTCTCTTTAAATATGTGGTGACATTATGTTATTGGAAATCATTTTACAGTTTACTATGACCACAAGAGTCTTAGGTATTTCTTCTTTTAGAAAGACCTAAACTTGAGATAGCGGTGTTGGACAGAGTTCCACCGGGACTATGACTTCGAGATAGTATATACTACTGTGGAGGTGAACGTAGTATCAGATGCACTCAGTAAGAGATCTGGTATACATTTTCTCAGTGAGGTGATGGAAGAGCTATCTACTTTGCAGATATCCAATGTGGATCGAGATGGAGTAGCTTATCTTCAGTGTCTGAAAGTCACTCCCCCACTCATTCTACGAGTCAGGAGAGCGCATCTTGGGGTCACTAACTATAAGTCTCGACATGCTTATATATCTATAAGACACGAACCTGCTGGATTTTATGAAAGTGGGGAGCCTATCATCATTTTCAGAGGACGTACTATGGTACCTGTGGTGCTACACGAGGATGTGTTGAGGGAGTTCTATATGTCCCCTCTAGCCGTACATCCAGGAGTGGAAATGATGTACTAGGACCACCGACATCAACACTAGCTGTTGGGAATAAAGAATGCAGTGGCCGAGTTTGTCTCATGGTGTCTCACTTGTCAGCATGTTAAGGCATAGAAACATGTTCCAGTGGGTTTAGCCCAGCCACATGAGGTGCCAGAGTTGAAGTGGGATGGAATTTCAATGGAATTCATGATAGGACTTCCACACATGTACAAGGGTCATTATTCTCTTTGTGTGATCCTTGAATGACTCACCATGTCAACCCACATCATACCTATTAGAGACTAAGGATCAGTAGAGACCTTGGGATACCTCTATGTACAAGAGATTTTACTGCTTCATAGAGTGCCCGTAATGATTGTATTTGATCATGATGTACATTTTACATTAGGCTATTGAAGGGGATACATGAGGCCTACGAGACTCAACTTCTATTGAGCACCACCCTTCATCCTATGACAAATTGTTAGACAGAGCGGAAAATTTAGACCCTCAAGGACATGTTGCGTGCCTGCATCCATGATTTCAGTCGTAGTAGGGAGGATCACTTTCCCTTGGTGGAGCACACGTACAACAATAGTTATCACCGTACCATCGGTGTGGAACCTTTTCAATAATTGTACGATTGTCCTTGCATATCAACTCTATGCTGGACTGACCCTCATGAGTCAACACTCAAGGGACCAGAGATGATATGGGCTATCACAAAGATGATGCAGATCATTCAGAAGTGGATAAAAACTTCACCGAGCAGGCAGATGTCTTATGATGATAGGAGACGAAGTCCCCTGGAGTTCGAGGGTGGTGACCATGCCTTTCTATAGGTCTTTCCATAATGAGGGTTTTGGAGATTTTTCCAGGGATGCAAGTTATATCTGAGGTTCATCGAACCATTTTGTGTCCTTGATAGAGTTGGCGATGTGGAATACTGGTTGGCTCTTCCCCCTCATTTGCACTGGATGCACTAAATTTTCCACGTATCCCAGCTGAGGAGGTATGTTTATGATCCACTGCACATCATTGATAGGGGTGAGCTAAACATCGATGATGGGGTGACGTTTTCAGAGGTTCTAATAGAGATTGAGGATCGACCAGAGAGTGTCCTTTGTGGGTGATCGATACCTCTATTGGTCGTACATTGGTAGCACATGAACCTCTAGGGGAGAACATGGGAGCGGATGGCATAGATTTTTTCTTAGTACCCCCACAGGTTTCCCATGTTTGTGTTGTGGATTTCAGGGACGCAAATCCCTGAGTTGGGGAGAATTTAAAGACACGTAATTTTCAATGTAATTTTTTTAATTATATAAAAATATTACTAGTATGCAAAAAATAGACAGAAAATGATTCCATGGCCCGTAGTGGTGGAAATGAATTTTTAAACATTCTTTAAGTATGTTTAGTTAACATGTGAGCAGTAATTAGAAACTTTTGAACTTTTGCTTGAAATTGAAAATTGAGGACACTGTTGAACTCGCAGCACCGACTTTCACATAAGGGATCCTTCAACTCAACCGTAGTAGGTTGAGGGTGGAAGTTGGAATTTCTGTTTTTCATGGGAGAATTGAAAAAAATATAAAAAAAACATTTTTTTCTAAAAACCCCTCTTTTGAATTTCGGAGGTGGGGACCACCCTAGGAGGTTGGGAATTTAATTCCATGCATTAAATTCCCAGTTACAAGTGGTGAACACTTGGAAACCTCCCCCATTAATGACTTCATGAAATTTTTAATTGATGAATTCATCAAAAAATTTTAGGGGTGGATTGGCTCCTCACCTATCGTGGTAGGGGATTGTAGGAAAACTAGTTTGCTAGAGAACTCTTGGTTGTAGAACATCCTACAACAAAGAACAAATCTCTGGATCAAGAACATTGATCCAACATTGAAGCATGAGTCGGAAGTGTATTGTGGGTCCAAAGAATGATGGCGTCTCCTTAATCTTCTTCATATTCTTCATCAGGCCATCATCAATGAACGATCGAGGTAGGTAATTGTTTTTTTTTTGTTCTTCATGATGAATTTTTGTTTTCAATCTATGAACCGCCTGTTATCGATCTAAAGTAGAGGGTGCGGGCCAAATGAGCACAGCCCAATCCCTCTACAACAACGTTGTTTTATGTGTTCTTCATAGTCAAAACTTCAGGTTAGGCAAAACATGACCGTGACGGGATAGATGCAAAGGCAATGTCCTGGGAAACACAATGATTCATTCGTATTGACGAATGGGCCACTGAAGCTCACCCAGTGAACCATGAATTTCCATTGTTGACTGGAGCCGCTAGGGAATAGGTGGCAGACGACACACTAGGTGGACTCAACAGTGGTGGTAGCACAATCGCGCCACCAAAGGAGGTCATGCCCAGTTGACCATGGTGGAGGAGGGTGGCGGCTGACATGGCGGCTAGACACAAGGAAACTCGGGCGGCGCCCTTCCACGTAGTTGAAGAATGGGGCCACGGATGATGAGCCACAGTGGTGCACCTCGAGGGCATCCTCACCCATCCAGTAGTGGTTGGAATAGTGGCACCATCATGGTGCCAGAAGATGTGCCGATCAACACCCTGGCTGGATGCGAAGTGTCAAAGGAGGACCCTCTTTAGCAAGTCCTGTGTGCCAGCAGGTAGCACCATGTGGCGCCAATTTATTCGCCAAAACCAAACGGTCCAACTAGACCATTTGGGAATCCCGGGGGCACCTCTCCAAGGTGGAATATAGGGTGGGCCATTCCACCACAAACATCACCCATCCATGGGCCGAGTCTTATGGGTCGTACCCGGTAGGCTGCACCGAGCGGGTCGTGCATAGCGTGTCGTGCCCATCGAGCAGCACCGAGCGGGCCACTCCCAGCGGGCCCGGACTGGGTAAAATCAACCCAAACATGGCCCATATGGACCCATATACTTCTTTTTGGCCGTATCGTGAGAACAAGGTGTATGTTTGACGAACCATCTACGGAGCTAGATTCCTTATATCAAGACATTCCTTTTGGTATACTCCACTTGAGTTTTGGAAGAATTTGGAGTACATTCGGGTTGGATCAAACCCGAATCTGACTGGGCCCTCGAAATGGAAACACTAATAACATACAGACCGAGTTTCTGATTAACGCACCATGTGTTGCGTTCGGACCCTTATGACGTGACGGTCCTCTGGGATAATTCTTAACTGGACATAATGGATGTTGGAGTATGAAAAATCTCTTGGGGAGCGGGTCCTCCTGAAATCAAGTGTGCTTAGTGCGGGAACACTATGGCTGGTTGAACTAAAATAATCTTCAGATCCTATGTGGGTAATCATAGGATCCTATGTGGGTCAACATCTACCGATCTTATGTAGTTAAACATCTACTGATCCTATGGGGGTCATCTACAGATCACATGTGGGTCATCTTCAGATCCTTTATGGGTTATCTTCAGATCTGTTGTGGGTCACTTCAGATCCTATGTGGGACATCTTTGATCATGTGTGGGTCAGAAGAAGTGATTCTCGACGATGTAAGATGATCTATCAATACAGCTAAACATCTATACTTCTATACTAAAGTAATACCTGGTGTGATTACTGTCTTTACCTTTGGGGTACACTTCTGTGTGGTGATACCTTCATGGTATTCTTATGTGTGGTGTTACCTTTGTGGTAATTCCTTCGTGGGGTTACCATTGTGGTATTATTTCCTTCATGGAATAGTTGTTCTTTGGGGTAAAGATCTAGGCCATGTGTTTCCTCATAAATGAGATGTGTATACTTGATAACCTAGGTATTTGTATGGGAATATACCTAAGTGGGATTTTATATTGTTTTCATGATTTGTGATTATGTTATTGCTTTTTGGTCTATCTTTTGTGGATTTTGAGAGACCTTTGGGGGTCTGGGGGTCCCTAATAAGTATTGTTATACTAACCCCTACATTGGATACACCCACACCATGATGTGTCTTGTGCAGACGATATACATCATTGATCGAGGATGAGTGTCTCGGGACTGGAGGATGCTTGGAGGTGGACCATTATATGAGATATACATTTGGGATGTTTGTTTGAGAGCTGAAACTATCCTTCTGGTAGGATCCTTTGCGGGTGTTCACATGGGTTTTTTTCAGTCTTACTTGTACTTTCTAGCTGGGCATGTATTATGTCCCCTTTACTTATTGTACTCACCCTATATAATATATAGTTTACTTTTTTACTTGTATCTTGAAGTGTGCTTGGATTTTTGGAGTTTGCAGATTAAAAGTCAATGCCTTCACGGTTATACAAATATTCCTTTCCAGTGCTAGTCACCTACCCCTGGCCTATGGAAGGAGGTATTCAGGTAGTCACAACATGTGTCCTAGGGTCTAGTCATGACATGGTGTACAAACCATGTGATTACTACTACATCATGTTTCATGGTTACCTAGAAGATATGTACGGTTTCACCAAACATTCCTCCATCCATGCACCATTAGAAAAGACCCAAAACTATTCTAAAACCATCACAAAATCTCCCAACCACTTAACCACAGAATTATGGGAAAAAGGTTTTCATACCTCAAAATGGGGTTACACATTCTCCCCCCATTACACTTTATTCCCTCAGAAAGTAGTGAACTATATCTTTGAAGAAAGAGCCCGTTCCATTGATCGACCATCCCTTTCTCCCACTCCCTAGTCTCCTCCTGAATCTTAACATGCATCTAGAAAATGCAAACAAGACTAATAATTTTACATGGAATACTTTCTATTGTCCACCCACAATCAGAACTGTCACATGCACCAACATAGCATCTGGATTTAGCATAACATGATCTCATCAAATCACACGGTCAGGATCTTGATATACTTCTTCAACTGGGAAATATTTAATACATTGTGTTCCACACTATAACATGGTTGAAAAGACAACTGATAATTCACCTCTCCAACCCACACATATATCTCTAAAGGCCCAATATACCATGGAGATATCATGGCATGCCTACCAATCCTATGATGTCCAATCCGAGGAGATATTCTCAAGAACACATGAATACCCACCTAAAACGATAATGGCCATAGATAATTGTCAGTATATGTTTTCCAATGACATTGAGCCCTCTCTAGTCTCTTTCTAATCAACTTAAAATTCTCGGTTTTGACTTGGACATGGAATGGTCCAATCAATGATGTTTCTCATATTTCCACCCAATGTAGTATAGAACGACACATACGACCATAAAATACTTCAAAATGATCCATCTGTTTCGAGGCCTAATAGATGTTATTATTTTATAGATCCATCGATGGAATTTAATCCTCACAAGAGCCACCAAAATCTATCACACAACCTCGTAAAATATCATCCAATGTCTAAATCATCCTCTCAGATTTCCCATCCGTCTAAGGATGCTATTCCATACTCATTTCCAACTATGTCCCAAGGGGTTGATGTATGGTTTTCACAAAATGAGATGTGAGCCTCAAATCTCTATCTGATGAAATCGTAACTCGAAAAACATTCTTCTTTACCAATTTATGTATATAGATTTTGAATTGATCCTCTATCATATGAGATTCATGAATAGAGATGAAATTTGGTGACTTTGTGAGCCAATCCACTATCACCCATATGGCATTGTGCTTTCTTACAATTCATTTGATACCTGTACGAAAATACCTCACTATCTAGATCCACATCTAGAGAGGGATAGGTAAAGATTACAACATACATTCAACCCAATGATGACCTACCACGACCTTCTAACAACTCAAGCATCTCAAAACAATCTCAACTGATTATCTATTCATAACAGCACCACAATACTTCTCTTTCAATGAATTATAAATTTTATGAATTTTAGGAAGGATAGTCCATCTAGAATAATGATAATCCAGGGGAATTTTATCCTAAAAAACTTTTGAATCAACAATTATATTTTGAAAAAAAATTGATTTCATATTCAATTCCTAGAACTCAATTGTATTCCCACAATTATATTTCTAGTAGATCTCCATACACTCAGAATAAAAAATATGTGTCCCTATAACCAAGACAAACTAGTTCGGAACCAACGACACTAGAACAAAAACCACTCTATCACCCTGGTCCTCACAATCCATGCGCATGTTGGCTATAACCGACATCAACTACTCCTGATCCAATGTTTGTTTCAAAACTTGTGCATATGACATCAAACTTAATACAACTCCCTTGGTGTTTCCCTTACCTGGGGTGTATATTTTGTCAAATTCAAACATATATAGATACTCCATCCAACACATTTACCTCATGTTCTAATCTATTTGTGATAAAATATTCTTTAAAGTGTTATGATTTATAAACATCATGAATTTCTCACTTAAGATATAAAAACGCCACATTTTCAAGGCATGAACTATTTCCACAAACCCTAAATCATGTTTTGTGTAGTTCTTCTCATGAACCCTCTACTTTTGTGTTCAATAAATAACCACATGACCCCCTTTAATGAGAACGCACCCCAACCCTGATCGTGATGTGTCACAATACCCCACATAGCATTTTACTGGTTCTTGGAAAACCAAGATTGGTGCTGATGTTAGGCGACTATTATGCTCTTAAAATGATTTATAACACTAAAAATTGTATTTAAATGTAACATTATTCTATGACAAATCTATCTTTAGTGTGGATAATCATGATAAATCATTAATAAAATGCTGATAATACCCAACAAGTGGAAGGAAGCTCTATATTTTAAATACATTCTTCTATAGTTTCCTATTATATAATCCTCTATCATTTCTGGATCAATTAAAAAACCTTTATCTAAAATAACATGGAAATTAAAACAAACCTCATGTATCGAAAAATCACACTTTGAAAATATGGAATATAATCGATGATCGCTCAAGATCGCAAACACTTTCACCAAGTGCTACTCCTTCACTACCATTGTCTTTGAATACAAAGATATCTCATCAATAAATACCACTACAAAAGAACCCAAATGTTTTTGAAATATTTTATTCATCAATTACATAAACACCATTGAGGAATACCTCAAACTAGAGTATATAAACACATACAAAAGATGTCCATAACTACTTCTAAATGTTTTTTTTGGAATATAATCCTTCCACACCTTCAATTGATCATATCCTAATCATAAGTCAGTCTTGGAAACCCACTGACATGTGCTCAACTGATTAAAAAAATCATCAATATGTAGAACTGTATATCAGTTCATTAGAAACACATAGTTAATCTTACTAAATTAAACACATATAATAAGCATTAAATCCTCCTTAAAAAAATGGGTTCATCCCAAGGAGATGTGCTAGGTCGGATGAACCCATTGTTTTCTAACTCCTCTTCTTGAAATTTCAATTCATTTAATTATATTGGTTCCATCTCAAAAAATGGTTGTGAGATTGGAATTCTCCCCAAAAAGAGATAAATCATAAAATTTATATCTCTCACATGTGTAAACACAAAGAATTCATTAGAAAAGACATCTTAAAACTGATCAACAGCACCTGGAAATAATTCCCTAGTTAACAACTTTTATTGATGACAATGAAATTCCAACAAACTGGTATGAGATCATGCTAACAGTTGGTGCCAACAAACCCATTACACCAAAATTTCCATTCATCTCTCCTCTAAGTTGATGTTTGACTCCATTATCTGTCATGTAAATAATCATTCACCCATAATAAATGACTTGGTCCATAATAATTTTCAACAAATAAATTCCCATTATTATTTCATAAGCATCAATATCAAGCACTGATAAATCCCACATCAATTCAAACACATCCACAACTAAAATAATATCAACATTGGATGGCTCAACACTCTCTTCGACCAAGAAGATATTTACTTTTTTATAAAAAGACATTATTTCCACACTTAAACCCGTAAAAATAATATCACGAGAACCAAAAAATTAATGTGATGCACATATATCAAATAATTATGGCATCATTGTAGAATTTAAATGAATAGTACCTCACACTTTGGATGGTCTCGACTAATCATCCCACAGAATATGCTCAGCTCCAAACATCTACTTGCATTACAAACTCTACTCTTTATGGACCTACGGTGGAGTCATGGTGTTTCTTTAATCACTATGATTAACATTACCCCACGGATGAATGGTATGCCTTTTCCCCAATCCCGTCAAGGCATAGGATGTCTACAATTCTTTAATGAGTGTCATAAACACCCAAACATTGATAATTATGATAATAACATTGAATATTATCCATCTACATATAGTTATAAAATGATTGAGGTTGTGTCATACAATTTCTCATAATGTGGCATATTGACGCCAACTAAAAATAGACCATCTTACTCTGAGGCTTCAGATGAAGATTCATCGATCTTGCCATCATATTATGAGCTATACTCCCACAATATAAACAAGTTTAGCTCTTCATCACAGTCCCACAATTATGGTTCCTACCATTTCCCATGGTTTTCAACATGCTTTCCCAAAAAATATCCCACATAATTCTCATTCAACAACAATTTCCTTATTCACAATTTCTTTTTATTCATTTATAAATAACACCACTATTTCCTAACTCAACACATATTCAATAATACATGCCTACAATAATGTATTTCATGCCACCTTGAGTTCTAACCACACTATGTTCATAAAAATAGCCTCATATTATGTTACTAAGTAGTTATCTTACTTTAAATGAAAAAAATGTGGAGTGGAGCGAATTTTTTGTGTGTATGGTGGAATTGATTTTTAAAAAAATTAAAAAAACCTTCCATTGTCATACCTTGGTCTATTCCATCTTAGACTGTCATTACTAACCACCGATGGTAATTGTATTTTGACATGTTCATTTTTAGATTAATTTTTATCTCCATTGGTGTTCCCAAGATTTTAAAAAAAATATTTATTCTATTCAACCATGACTTCTCTTTTTGCAATTTGAACTCACCCAAAAATATGGGTGGATTATGATTTTGAAACTGATCCTCATGATCTACATGATTTGGTTCATCTGGTTTATTATTAATTTCAACAACATAGAAATCATTCACTATACTCTACACTAGCTGCTAGTTCACCTAGGGCTCAGGTGAAACTACATTTTCAGGTTCCCCCTCTAGTTGGTCTCTATGATTCCAACCCAATGCCTTTCTATCAACAAAAAAAACTATTAGTCTCACACTCTTAGAAAGAAATGGATTATAGTTTCTATTTCAATTACATTTAAACTATCACAAATATGATTTGAACCTGTTCAAATTTCCCATGATGCACCTTTTTTGAAAAACCCACCTTGTTTAAGAAAATTTCCAATTTTCAAAATATGTCAACTATTCACAATTCAAATCTGCACCATTGAAAATAATTTACATATATTTCAGAAGTCCATATATCCATACCACAATATAAATCATTTTTCAAATGAAATATGTATCATAGTTGGAAGTCATTTCTACCAAGAATTCCATGCTCATATCATTGGCTACAACAAAGAAAATGAGATTTCCAATGACTTAAGTGTCTCAAAAACACTTATGTACACAACACTGAGGTAAATTTATGTTCAACATAAATGGGTAAGAAACTTATATTTATGATAAATATATTTTTTATAATAATACACCTCTCTACCTCCTACCTCAAAGAATAGACCGTGAATGAATAACAACAACAAGATTAATAACTAATGGGAAGACAAAACAATAGTTATTATTCATTTATGTCAAGGACATAACAAGATGATACCACTTATAACACCTCATACCTTCATCATTAGATTGATAAGGCTTTGAGATTCTACTTTTCTATAGGCGATATACCCAAGGTGCCTAAGGCATGCAATAAATTCTGAGGGTTTCAAGAAAAATTAATAAATGATTTTTCCTTAGAATAAAACCATCCAACCAAACAAGGCATAACCAACCACAACTACACGATGCATGTCAAAAAAGTAAACCATGATAACACATTACCAATAGACAACTGAACCCCCAATCTATTTCATAACAATTACAAAAAACCAATACAACTAAATCTAAAAAAAATCCCAAAATCTGAGTACAAAGAAGAAGACTCATCAACAAGACCCATAAGAAAACCATGAAAAACTCCATAACTCCACACCATGCTCCATTATCCAAGATCCACAATACCACCAAAGCATCCTGATGAAATACTAGGAAAAAAAGATGCTTTACCATTTCCTATATCCCAGAATACCACGTCTGAAAAATCACCCAAGTTCAAATGAAGTGGGTGAGTAATAATAATCAGTGGATTTTCCCCAAATTACATCCATACACATTCCACTAGAGTATAATGTTAAAAAATTTATATAAATAAGTTTATTTAAAACATAAAATATTGAAAAAATGTTCAGCAAGCCGAACACACCCTTACCAATTAACTAATTACACAAATCCCCACAATACATGGGAATTCCAACAAACAATACATAATCCATTTTATCATCACATATTACCAAAAAAATACATCTTACTTTGCCACACATATAATCAGAACATAGAAATGAAGTTCCACCCATTCAACCCGATGTAACAATCACGGTGGAACATCTCCTCCATGACCATTTACTAATTTATCAATCCA
Organism: Viscum album; assembly: GCA_963277665.1. Taxonomy (NCBI): domain Eukaryota; kingdom Viridiplantae; phylum Streptophyta; class Magnoliopsida; order Santalales; family Viscaceae; genus Viscum; species Viscum album. The sequence continues at coordinate 1,891,383,427 of OY728152.1, forward strand.
ATGGTACTTCCTTCCCACATATCAATGATGGTGTCTTTTTATTCCAGTATCCAAACCGTTTTTATAGTTTTAATCCTCACAAAAATCCATCCATTTCAATCACATGTACATATACATAACAAAAATACTATCATATATCACACCAAGGCCATAACATTATTCAAAAAACCATTTCCAACCTAAAATACCCTTTATGAAATTATACATACCACGTTCCCATCCAATAAAACAACCCCTTTTATTGAAAACCATTTTCCTAAAATATTTTCTCATATCAACCCCAGAACGTGAATTTAAAATCTACATTATAAAATCCAACATCAAATAAATTTCAACGCAATACCCTATTATCCCCAAAACCCATAAAACAACACGAAAATGAATTTCTTACAGGATTAGTTCATTATATTCACAATAAAGTCTATGAAACACATAATAATTGAAAACAAGTCTTGTATTTCTAAGAAAATTGAGTCGAGAGAGAAACAACCTACCTTTGGGTTTCATTGAAATCGACCAGCTCACAACTGCAACACAAAACTATGTGAAACCTCCACATAAAAACCTTAGATCTATTTTCCAAACATCAACAAAGGCATCATATAATATTTTTAGGCAACAAGAACACTAGATCAACATGTAGTAGATGTACATATTGAAAAATGAGAGAGATGGGAGACTAGATCTATGGAAAACAATGTAATATCCAATAGAGGAGGCTTACTGTAGAAGAACCACCTTCAGTTCACCTTGAAAACCCTAAGAATATCCTAAAAAATAAGTGGTATAGGTTCCCTAGACCTTGAGGAGAGGAAAAATCATGCGAGGAAACATTGTGTTCTAAATGCTCTCCTACTACTATTTAAATTTTTCCCTACACGACTTCCTCACATGGATACACAACCTATGTGAAAACCATGTGAATCCCCTTGCCTCAAGTTGCACAGTTACTTGGGGGGTTCTGTACTGATTTACCAAACCATACTCAAACTGTGCGCCCTTAGAAAAGTTACAAAACTATCGAAACATATCGTAATATTTGGACCACAAGCTGGATAATGGTATGATAACATATCATATTATGAAATACCGTACATATGTGTATCACATGAACAAATAATATTCCAACTACATAACAATTAACCAAGGATAACAAATTATGATGCACAAATATTTCCATAAATCAAATTAAAAATACATCCATAGAAATTTGTGGTACTACATTATTAATACACATCACTATTGAATCATAATATATATTAATGGGTAAAAAAATAAATTCAAAAAAATAAAATGGGAATTAGAAATTTAATTTTAAAACAAATAAAAAATTCCATTTTATTTTGAAAAAAATTTCTTTCATTGGATATAATTTTTATTAAATCATATAAATATAAATAATAATTAATGAAATGAAAATTATTTAAGAAAATTATAATAAATTAAAATGAAATTTCATTACTAAAACTATTTAAAACTAATAATGAAAGGGAATATTTGAAAAGAAATTAAATGATTCAGTCAAAAATTTAATAATTCTAAGAGTAAATGACCATAAAAATCATAGAAAATGTGATAAAAATCATTATAATGTTGTAAGAAAAATCATGGGCATGTAGGATAATGATTCCTAATTAAAAATGAGATATAAGATTCAAATTACTTAAAGAATCCTTATGGTTATATTGGACACATAAGGGAAATTAAATAATATTAATACATATAAAACCATGAAAATATTATTTGGGAGGAAAATAAAGGGATATTTAGAGAGAAGCAATATATATTTTCCTACTATAATTTAATTTATAAACAATATTGAATAAAATTTTATATGTAAAAGAAGAACGTACAGATTTGGAAATGGATAATGAAATTTAGAATTAATGATAGAACATGAAATGTAAATTTAAATATAAATCTTTTTGGTAATTATAATAAAATATTTCATGAAGGTATAAAACAAACCCTCTAAAATAATATTGTCTCATAATATAAAATATATCTAAAATTTAGTACATTGAGATGAAAATAAATATTTATCTCCGACTTCTACTTGGAAAAAATGCACAAAAAATAGTATAATAAATATATGATTCACATTATAATATATCAAAACAATATAAATATTTATTTTACATTTATTATTCAAATATAATTTCTTATTTCCCATTTAGTAATTTGTATTTCTAAAATTAACATTCTTTTGTCGGTTGTCCAATTATTAATTTCTATATTATATATCAAGATGTAATTCCATTAACCAATATCATGAGATTGTCAAATCTATCATATCCATAGAGGCCATTCATGTATTTTTGACATAGTTATGATGTTTGATAGTTATTTTATAAATGTTCATGTGAAGGTTTGTAATGTTTTATTAAAATAATCATTTTTTTTGAATTATTAATCATTAAGATAAATTTATTATATTATTTAAAAATATTATATATATAAATGTTAAATAATTTATGAAATATCAAAAATTAATTAATATTTTTGTATCAATTTAATATATGTTATTTAAATCCATCATTATGGAAATACTATAGTATCATTCTTGTTGGTAGTAAAATATCCCAAAATAGGAATGTGTTATAATGAATGAATGAATGAATATGTTTTAATTATCATTATATTTAATATGAATAAAATTATCCCATTATTAGTTATAAACCCTTGGTGTGTAAATCCGGGATAATTTTTTTCCAAAAAACCCTTCAAATCTTGTCCTTATCGAACACTTGTTCTCTTAATATACCAACCGATGTTGTTATATAAATGGACCATTAATTGTTAATAATATTAAAATATTATAAGGATGATAACTTTACTGATGCTTCATAGTCCTCATCCATAAATCACTACTCATTATTAATTATAATAAAGAACTTTGTAAATCTAATGAACCTGGACTCAATGAAATGTCCTGTAAAATGTATTACAATATAATGAAAATGTTTCTTAATACAAATTGAAATATGATCATCCATAAGATATCCAAATTAATCTTGTTTTTACATAAAAATGATCATCCTCAGAGTATTATTCTTCCTCTTATATCTAATGTTGTACAAATCATATTGTTATCACAATATTAAATGATTTTGAATCTTGGTTTTTGGTTTAGAAGATAAATAACTCCCAATCATAGGTGTAAGTAGGATCCTCATCCCATGAACTTGCCTAATGAATTATATATAAGGATTCATCAACTATCCCCTTGAACTTACTACATCATATCTGATTTTTATGCAACATCAAAACTCATTTAATTCATGCATGAAATGATTAATGTTCCATTAATATCTCATAGAGACTAAATTTTTGAAAATAACCATGTTGTTATAATACTGGAATCATTAAAATGTGATCATTAAAATAAACAGCTATGATTTTAATGCCTTGATGTAGTTTGATATAACACACTTAACAACTACCTCATAATTTGTAAAATAGAATATGAATATCTGGATCACATTGACCTTCTAATACATTGTTGAAACAACTATTTGGAAATAGAAATGAGGTTCTAAAATCATATATGTAGAATAACTGACTGTGTTAATATGAATTAATCTATGTCAATAAATTATTTTATGTCACCAAATTACTTGTGTTATTAAGATAAACTAATATATCATTTCATTATCATTAGTACCTCATTTCCATAATTTCATCAAATCAACATTGGGATTCTTGAATGGAATTCCAACCCTTCTCAACTCTAACCACTATAGAATATATCAATGATTTTGTAGACCTTGTTCCTTAATTCACAAAACATGTATTTTATTCATTTATGATCACGTAAAAAATATCCATAATTGTTTATTTATTTATAATAAATACAACATCATCCTCAAAAGAGATTAACAATATTCACCTTTGTATTTTTTTCAATAAATCATACATCACCTCTCCCCCTTATTGACATAAAAACCAAATAGAATGAATGGATGAAATTACTAATCGAGAGAAATGAGTACTGTATTGATCAAGTCTATATATTTCCGAGATAACACAGTGTATAAAATGATAGTGAAAAGTGATGACATCAATGTTATGCTAAAAATCAACAAAACATTTATACATACCAATGTAAAAAGTAATCATTACAAGATTTTTGTCTAATGACACTTAAAAATATCATCAGAATCATTTAGATGTCAAGGTAAATACATTTACCCCTATATATTAAATCACCTAGAGAATTTTAAAAGTATAGAAAAATGTAGGAAATTCATGAAAAACATATTTTGGTGATAGGAAGTGGAAGACACTACCAATTATATATTTATCTACTGAAAGGTCTCTATAGTTAGTAGTTTTGTAAGGATATTAGCAATCTATTCCTTAGTAGGAGCGAATAAATTTATTATCGTTCCTTCATCCACCTTCTCATTTGATAAACCACTCTTTATATAAATATGTCCTACAATAGAATATTTAACTTGAATCTTTGATTGATTTATACTAATTTTATTGTCAAAATCTTTGAACAATAGACATTTAATTCCAACATTATGATCATTATTCATCGACATCAACAATATCAAGTGAGAGTCTACCTATAATTACAGAATGTCTTCAGCATTAGTTAAACTCTTGGTAAATTTTTTTTTCATTTAGTTCCACAAAACATCTATAATTATTAAAAATAATTCTCACTAGTTGTGGATTTCATATTATTAACAATCCTTAGATAGTCATCATCTCAAAACTTTTTGAAATCTATATCTTCCTTATTATCATATAAAATTATATTATTTTAAATAGTTGATATGTATCTCAACACTCTCTTTTTTACCAAGAGATGCAATTATTATTGATTAGATTGAAAACTAGAATAGAGATGGATATGATATAAATTATAATGCTTAGATTTTGATAAGTACATTTGTATTCTAATCAAACATATAATTATTTTCATTAATAGATTCTCCTTCTTCATCCTTAATTATATTTCTATCTGGATAGGATTTGATAGAACAATACATTAATTTATTTCAAACATCATCTAAAAATCATTTCCACATGTCTTTTATGTGATAATAATATAATCATCCACTTGGTAAATTTGAAATAAGAAGAACAATTTGATATCACAATGTAATTAACTTTCAAACCCCTCCTTTAAATGCAATGAAAAATTTGAACATAAATTTAATCATTAATGTAAATTACAATATCATTAATATATACAATAAATAAAAGTGATGTGGTTTTGGACTTATTGGCATATCATTTTTTTTCAGAATGTCCATATATAAACACCAATCTATTAACGTATTCAATAAGCCTAAAATACCATGATCTTTAATCTTTCTTCAAACCATATAGGGATTTCTCCAACAATTTTATCATACTACTATTTTAATCTAGCATAAATCCCTCTGGTTATCCACTGCGTACATCATATATAAGGTCACTATTTAGAAATGTGGTCTTAAAATCAATTAAAAAAACATTTAAACATATCTAGTATTTTATAGCTATGAAAATCATAATATTTTCATGTCTGGAAACCGGGGGGAAAGGTTTCATAAAATTAATATTCTTTGATTTTTGAGAATCATTCCAAAACTACTATATTGTTATTTCTAGCTGCATATCTTTTTTAATTCTATTTATTATTAGAACCCCACTTTTTTCTGTTTATATTAATTTGTCAATGTCTTAGACAAAATTCCCAAATTTCATTCTTTTTATTCTATTCTAGTTCATCATTCATATCTAAACCAATAACATGTAATAAAAAATTAATAAACTTCTCAAGGTTTAGTGTTTTATTACTAACTATTGTGGATTTTTATGACAATTTTCCCCATATTTCTGCTCAATTTTTTCGATGACAATACTTTCACTACATAAATATCACTTAAATCTAGGGTTAGCTCCTTTTATTATGTGATCTTTAAAATTTTCACTAGGGTAGGATGAATCATCATCAACTTCTTGAATATTTTCAATTTCATTAATTTCATTGATAATTTATGAATTAACGGAATCATCCTCAACAGAAAAAATAATTGCATTGCTTATTTATTACACCTTTTCAAAAACCATAACATCGTAACTATCAATTATTATTTATGAATTCTCATTGAAAAATATATATTAATTCACAGTTTTTTATAACCAACAAAAAATTATATCTATATTTTTAACAACAGTTAGACCACTTTAATCCTTATTCTTTATCAAACATGGGAACCCAAAAATGTGAATTATTTATCATTTAGATTTTCGTGAACCATTGTTTTTTAGTTATTTATATCCAAAAAAATCCTTAACATTGATATGTTCTAAATCATTATAGCTACTGTATTGTTCAATAATGAGATGTATCTTGATTTATAATTCTCTTTCAATACATGTCATTCAATATAAAAAGGACTTCCATTTTATATTTTAGCCACTCCATTCTATTATTGTGTCTGTTGAGTGGAAAAATCTTGATTAATACCATATTTATCAAAATATTTAATGAAATTCCAATTGGAATACTCAATTAATTATCAGAATATATTCTCTTTATAGAATGTCTTTTTAGATTCACTAAAGTATTTTGAATCTCTTGATCCAATCCATTGAATATGACATGTATGACATTAGAATGAATCTGTTTATCCTAGTAAAAATATATAAAAATGTTATTAAATAATTATCAACAATTTATGATCTTTTTTTCATAGGTCTCGAAACTATTTTGTTTATTAACTCTTGTCTAATTAATGTTTTAATTTCAAATAGTTTTGTGATTTTTTTCAATATTTTTACTTTTTAAATATTTTACAGATAGTGGGAAAATATTATTTTAGAATATGAATATTATTTGTGAATTATTCTTTGATAATAATTTTTATGTTATTTTGATCAATATGACATGTTTGATGTAGAAAATATTTTTTCATTTTAGATTAAATAACAATATATCATGGTTTCTATAGAACGAAATAAATTACAATGGATTATCAAAGATTTAGTTATAGCCATAATTAAATTTATAATCTTGAATGGAAAAACATTTTTTTCAATGTTAACTATATTTACAACATCATAGAGTTATGATATATTAAATAGATCCAGATTTATTCCATAAAAAAGTTTTTTTCAGACTAATTTTATTCGTCTAAATATTTTTTGTTACATTTCCCTTAATTATTAGAGAATTTTCATTCCCAAATTTCAGAGATCCTCCACAGTAATTTTCAAAGTCCATCATATTGTTCAGATGTCATGTCATGTGTGTTAAAAAATAATTATCCATGATCAATGTTCATTCATATTAACATGCTTTTACATCCACTTCCACAATATTGGCTTGGTGCTTGATCTGATTCTGATTTTTTTCAAAATATTTACCTAAATCCTTCTGAAATGTAATAAAATAAACAATATATCAAATATATATCCTTATTGGTCACATTATCACGAAATAACTTGTACAATTTCAATATTATTTATCTATTTCACGTTATCTTATTTTAATGTATCCTCCATGAATCATTCTCTTTTATCAATCCTAAAAAATATTTTTTTTCAATAGTCTTCATATTTATATCCAAATATACCATTACACTGTCAATAACCCTAAAACCTTCTACATTGAATTTTTTTCATTAAATATCTAATTTCATATCTAAATTATTTTTTGCGTATAATATTTTCTTATTAATAACCTCAAAGAACATCAGATAAAAACATTAAATTTTTTTAAAATCATTCATATTCTATCAATGATTCATGTATTCATTAACATACTAATTTCTAATAGGAATAGTATTTTTACATTTACAAGTTTCATTAGTAACCATGTATTTCTATTGTAGTTGTTCACAAAAATGTAGGAATCAATGCATATAGTCTTCTAAATAACATTAACATCTTCAAAACACTGTTTAGATAATTCTCCCATTTATTTTATATCATTATTTAGATCACACATCATAATTACTCTAAATCTAAATGTTTTATCTATCATTTCCTCATCATGTACATTTCCTCATTTCCATGAACTAATCTTGAGGTCATTAGTTCAATAATATTTCATTTCATGTATATTTCATGATTTATATTCTTAATTTATTTAATAAAATTCAACTTCCAATATGGTGTTCATTTTTACTATATGAGATTCTTTTGAGAGAGTATATATCTTTTCTCATCCTACATATCTCATTAAGTTACATTTATATTTCAATTATCATATTTTTTTCATTGGTATTATCACCTTTATCTACATCAAATTCACCTTTTTATTTTGGATCATCATCTGATGTGTTCCTTACATCTCCATGTTCCATAATAACTTCTTTTCAGGATAATTTTGAAGATTTATATTCATCACCTATTTAGAAACATTCATAAACACCATCTTCAACTGATATAAATTATATTATAAATTACCTAGGTGGGAATTTATTTCTTACATGAGACTAATTTTTCATTAAATATTCTCTCTTATTGGTCACATTTTCCCTGATTTGTCATCATCGTCTTCTTCATTTTATTTCATGGGACTATATGCATGAAAATTTCTAACATATCCACAATTAAATCATTTAAATGGAATTTTACTTTTATAGTTTTTATCAGGTATGTGATTCTTATTTTCATAAGAGAAAGTGCATCAGTAATATCTTCCATATATCAATATATATTAAGAAAGCTCTACTTCTCTTCTATATTCATCTTTTTGAAATAATTAAAGGAAATATTGTTTTCCCGTTTTACGTTTTATTTTTCGTGCCACACCATTTCTCATATCATAATTAATTACTAGGTTGTAATGTTATTTAATAATAAACTCATTCATATATACTTCTTCATGAATTGAAATTTTATAATCAAATTTATCAAGAAATATTCTTATCAACATCATTTCAATTATCAAGTAATTAATTTATTCATTAAGTTCAGTATTACTGATAATATTCATATTAACCCATTTTATGAAATCATAAACCAATTCATCATCATTCATTCTAATATCATCATAATATTTTCAACTAATCCTATGAATGGATTCATTTACATTTTTTTCCTTATAAATTTTATGTTATTTCATCCAAATAAAATTTGTAGTTCTATAACCCATAATTTTTTTAACTCATTCGTGGATATTGATGACATTGATTCATTTATATCGTTTCCAAAAAAAATGTAAAATTATTTTTCCATAAAAGGAAAATTCTAATTTTATCTTAAAAAGGTTATCTCATATTTAATAGAATCATAAACTACAAGGCCACGAGTGATGATGTAAGTTATCATTATCTATTTCAAGGTATGAAGTCATTTTTTATAAAATATTATAATTCCATTATTGTTAAAAATATATATTAATCTATAAGTAAACATGATAGAAACAATTTATAGGAAACATGCTCTCTGATACCAATAAAAAGACTACACAAAGGGTGAAATACATTGGGGTGAATCTTTGTTTAATATTTTACACAAAAACTGTACACTCGCATGATATTTAACACATGTTACCCAAATATATACTATGATGATGATATATAAATTTTAATGGAAAAATTTTAATGAGTATTTCATTATATAAGGCTCACTATGTCCCCATTATGTCAGGGCTTTTATCCCATGCACAGTAATCTCTTTATTTTATTAAGTGGAAGTCAAATAGGTTGATTCCATTTGACCAATTTAATGAATTTGTGGATCAACTATAGTTAATAAAATATTATTTTAAATATTTATCAATTCATTTCTCCTCTATTTGCGAGAAAAATGTATCTTATGTGATTATAATTCATTATTATCCTTTTCACTATATTCTTCTTACACATATGACTGAGTCGGTACACATATTTTTTTGCATACATAAATAAATTAGTGTAAATCTCTATTTTTTGTGTATATGAGAGTTGTCTCTCAAGAATATGTGGAATAAATAACCATAACCCTTGGAATTTCTTAGATAATTATAAACAATGATTTAATAACTCTCTCCTTCAATTAGTCACTTATGATCTGCTGTTTGTGAAGTTTTAGGACTCATATAAATCATAAAAAAAGGCTAAAATATAAAATCCATATTCTTTTTTCCAAATTTTCAATCTTCCATGAGAAATAACAACATCCATAAACTTAAAACTAAATCCTTCAAAAAATACATGGTAATTACATTTATAAATTTAGTGATCTATATCACTACAGACAATTGTGTCACCATAATTATCTTTCGAAATGATTTCCTAATTTTTATAGATCTTTAGTTTTATTTCTAAAATTGTTTTCTGTAAATCAAAGATGTGGTTCTTAGAACGGCTACATATCATATTCTCATACATGATTCAGCATTTAGATATAACACTAAATTATCATATGTTTCAAATTAACTTACATGAGTAAGTTAAACAATTTTATCAAAATAGCCCAATACAAATCTCTTCTTGTGTATCTATATTATCATACACAACTCAACATATTGTTTTTTACAATAATATTTCCCAGATAGATTAAAGTATATTATTTTTAGGAAAAATATTATCCAAAATGTCTTATATACATAATATTAATTAATTTAAAATGTATTTAAATCCATCTACAGGTGGGAATAAAATAATAATCTTACATCATAATTGAATTTACAAACATGGGTCTCCATAGGAAAAATGTATTTGATATTAATGTGGGTCTCCACAAAGTAAATAAAATTATCATTTCCATCTCATTTGAACATCACTTTTAGAATTTCTTGAAATAATCTCAAATCATCATATAAGATACATCAAACCTTCTCTAACATTACCACTTTATATCCCAAAAATGATATTTTAGTGAATTCTCCACCATCAAAAAAAATATGTATTTGATTATTTGATGATTGGATCCTCAATATTCATATTTATAACTATATTGATATAAAAATCATGAAAATTATCACATGGGTTAAAATATATTCAATAAAAAAGCATGATTATTTTAATAAAACATTTTTAGAGTGTCGAGTGAGCTTAATGAAGTGTTATAATGAGAATATAATTGAAATATAAATATTCAAAACGGTTATATATGTTAACAGAATCAACTCTTTTCATGATGTCCTCCCTCAAAATAAAGAACATAGGCATTATTATTTTGAAAATAATCACCTAAAAAGGGAAGGAACATTAAGAGAGTGAATGTTTGTAGTGACTTAAGAGATTCCTAAAGGATATATGAGTTTTGAAGTTGTTGTAATAGAGATCCCCTTATTGAAGAAAATAAAGAACATTTCATTGGAGGATTATTTGAGATCTTGGGTGCAGATGGAATCAAAAGGTATTTATGTGATTTATGTAATGAATTTTTGGTGGGTAGTGTAGTATTGAAAACCAGACATAAAAAAATGTATATTATTTCTCAATATATTGTTAATTATGGAAAATTTGATCCAATTTTTTCCACTTTTTAACCCTTTTAATATATAGTTATTCACCAATATAAATATATTATATTAAAAAAATGATACTACTCCTCATACATAATTTTGCAATTTATATTAAAAAATTTCATATATTTAATATAAATAAATTTCGAGATACAAGATATTTATCTTTTTAAATAAATCATAAAATCTATAGAAAACATTTTATTATTAAAAAATTACTATTTTAAAAATTACTATTTTTTATTCTTATTTAATATAAATGATTAATCCTAGAATTATTTCTAACATATTTCTATACTTACAATATATAAATTATAATTAAATCATCTATAAAATGTGGTATATTTGGTTTTTGAAAATAAAAAATATTAACCTGTAAAAGCTTCAAATAATTATTTCAAATCCTAAAAAACTATTTATTTTCAATCTTTACAAATTAATAGTCATTAAATTGTCCTTAATTTCTTTTTAGAGGTATGAAACTCTTCTGTGGAAGGTATAAAGATGTGTAAAATTACTATGTTTTTATAAAAATGGTATTCAATTATTCATCAACAAAAAAAAGGAAAATGAATAAAAATTTCATTTGTAGGTATATGAATTCTATAGAATAAAAATTATAAATCATATTATATTTAGAAAAATATATTCACTAAATTTACATTGTGTTATATTTCACAGAATAAAAAATAAATTGGAATTAGGATGGGTATATTTTCATGGAATTATATAGGTACACAACTTTTGACAATCTTAATTTGAATAAAACATTTTGATGATCTGGTTCCAATTATTTTAGGATGTATAACAAACAATCATATAGTGGGACAAGCCTTAAAAAAATTTATTTCATTATTTATAACATTATTTCCCAACCATACAATCTACTGATATTGAAATCTAGTTTCATAGTTAAATTTTACACATACATGAATCATATTTAAAAAAATTCAATTTAAAATTCCATGGAGTTCTCGTAATTTCTACAGATCCTCTTAAACTTAATTAGATATCCATAAAAACACATGGAAAACGGTGACCTAGAAATCCCAATAAAATAATTAATATGGTATTAAAGATTAATATAAGAGACTAGAGGTATAACATGATACCCTAAATAGAGTGTTCATAACAAAGAAACATGGAATAATGAAATGAAATTAAAATATCATCATATCATATGAATAAATAAAAATCATATATCATGACCCAATACTTGTAACATATGGGTTAATCCCAAGAACATCATCATAATGTTGAAAAATACTATTTTATATTGGGTTAACACCACATTTCAATGAACATGATGGGTATTGTACCATGGTATATCATGTTAAATACCAAATCCCTTACATTACATATTACTAGATTAAATAATTTAAATAAAACATTTTAGGAGTAGATAATTTCTTGCACACCCGCCATATAATATACTATGCTATAACTAACAGACCATTCACCATACATTTAATCTCATTATTTTAAAACATTACCCAATTCACTAAAGAGATATAAAATTCCAATCCCACCCATCAAAGAGTCAAAATTACATATTACTAATCTATATAGAAAAATAAACCATATATAAATCATCAAAATGATTAATCGCATAAGAAGGTTGTGTACTTGGAAATTATCATTTCCTAAAATAGTTGAAGGCTAAATATTAATGATACCAAAGATGATAAGAAAATCAATTATTTTAGACTATAATAATTTTAAAATTTACATAAGTCTTGAACATGTATCTCCATTAGATAAAATTCCTAAGGCTTATATAATGAAGAAAGAATAAAAATGAACTACTTATGTGGAAATTTGAAGAAATAACTTTAGGATATTTTAAAAAAATTACATTAATATAATGCTTAAAACCATATCAGAACCAAGAGTGTTATCTAAAAAATAATTATGGTTTTTAGAATATTTGCATGGAAAAAATTATTTTTCATGAGGATGATTATTGACTTAAGTGAACAAATTTGATCATTCCATTAAATGTGTTTTACATTAATATGTGAAAAAATATAGTTACTGAAAACATGTATAAACTCATAAATGAAAATTATATTTTAAATTGGTATATGTGTTAGTAATATATATAAAAAATAATAAAAATTATAATTCAATAATATTTTTAAAATTGAAATATTGAATGAGAATAAAATATTCGATAAGTTACGATGTAGGTACAAACGGTCCCTCACATGTTTGAAAGCCATAGTTTTTATATCCTCTATCAAAAAATAAGATAATAAATAATTTTCTTTGAAAATGGATAAGGTAAATATGATGTTAACATGACATAACACATAATGTGATTTCCAATTAAAATAGAAAAAATTTATAGCATGTGAAATATAGATAATTAGTGTAAATAGTCATTTAAATTTTTGGGAAATTTTCTTAAAATAGATCAATTTTAAAAAATTATTATAACATGAACATATGGAATAATTTAGTAAAAAAAATTCTCCAAATAAAGAAATAGGTCATACAATATGATATTAATGTTTAAATTCATGTGGAATAAATATACTCAAAAAATCAGATTATGTTGTGAAAGGCCCTAAAAACATTAGTAATTTATGAATGAAAAGTAATGGGAAAATTTAAAATCATATGGTTTTAAAAAGCCAAAAAATTAAGTAATGTAGTTAGGAAAAATTCATTTTCATTATATTATCCATATAAATAATAAAATAGTTCAAAAAAGTAACACATGTTTCATTTAACTAAAATTGGGATGATAAACTATACAACAAAATATATATTCTAATAAATCCAATTAAATGAAAGAATTCATGATTTTGAAGTTTAAATTCCATGGATAATGATAATTCATGATATATTAAATCAAATTAGTAGTATACACACTATTTAAAATAAATTACATGGACAAAAATTATTTTTCTCAATAAATTATATATTAAGATGAAACACTTACGTCTGGTCAATAGGCGGTCTGCACATGCACCTAGCTTGGTGGGAGATTTGATCATTCCGTTGAAAAATCCATGGAATTTTATGGATGCGACTAAGATTGTGTGATTAGGGGATTAAGAATATGTGATAGAACTAAATTAGAGTATATTCTGGTGTATTTTAATGGAAATTTTTAATATGATGTGTATGTTTGAAAGGGTGTAAGTTTCCCAATTTTATAAGTGCGGAAAATGGAAATATTAGAAATAATGTTTAGATTTTAATAATTCCATGACATAATGTAAAAATAAATGGATTAAAAGTGATAAAATATTAGAGTGTGGGATGTATTTTTGATGATTATAGCTCAAAAAAGGAATATTTTTCCAATTTTAAACATGTTATATGGGTTTTTCTGTTAATTGTTTATATTTTACTCATTAACTTTTAAACTAGGTAAACAGTTATTAAATATGTGATTTTATTTTTTTCTAAAAAATATTGAATAATCCATATAAAAAAATTAATGTGTTGGATATGAATTTAAACAATATTTAATAATATTCAATTTTTAAATATTATAAAATTATCTTCTATGTTAAAATTTAGTGTGCATAAAAACTATTTTAGTATAATTTTTTTTTACTTTTAGGATTCTTAATCTTATTTAGTACTTATTGTGAATTAAATAAATTTTACATTATTTATATTTTTTATTATGAATAAAATATTATTTATTATTTATATTTATTTGAAAGAAATTCATTATTATATTCTAAAATTAATAACAATAAAATAATTATAACACCAATTTTCAGTGTAATATCTATTAATCAAAATAATCTAAATTTTATAACTAAAACATTTTACATATTAAGTAATAATAAAATTATTATCTCAAATATAAAATTCATTTTATCATATAAAAATTCTATTTTTTATGAAATTAATCATTTTGTTACCATTTGAAATGTGTGAAAACTCATTTTTATGAAAAGTTGGATTTTAAGAATAATGTTTATAAATTGGAAAATATTATCAATGCTGTGAATTCTAATGATATTATTAAAATAATATTTAACAAATATGGTATTTATAAAATCAATAATTTACAGTTTTTTAGTATACAAAAAGTATATTTTCATATTAACAATGATCAATTTTAAATAATTTCATAAAATAACAATAAATATAATAATTAAACACTTTTATTTTAAGGTTTCATTTAAAAGATTAAATTAATAACATTAGAATATTAATTTTAAAAATGGACAAAAATTGGGAGATAATAATATAATATTTATCTTAGGTTTAATTTATTTAATTTCTCTATAATATTGATTTTTCATTAAATAGTGTTAAAATAACGATTATTATAAAACAGACTCCTAAAATTGTATAATTATATAATTTTGAATGTACCATTATGATAAAAAAATTATTTAAATGTAATATAATTATTATTTATACGAGAAATAATATAATTACTTAAATTTGATTTATATGTATACCGATTTTTTGTATAACTTCTAGTTTAGTCATAAAAATAATTTTCTAAAAAAATATTTTCCATTACACTTTTATGTTTAATTTTAAATTGAAATCCATGAATAATGTAAATTGAATATTAAAAAAATGGATTCCATATTTTCAGTCATGTCATCCAAATTAGATAAATTGATCACTTTTATTTTTTTATATAAATAGTAACCTTTTTTAAAAATTATCACCTCCGTCATGGTAAAAAAGGTAATTAAAGGTGGAAATTTGTGATAAAAACTAAAAAGTAATCATACTTATTGAATTTATAATATTTTATGTGTATATATTTAATATGAACATAAAAAAAATAATATATTATATTATATATCAATTTTACATTCAGATTTACCTTTAATATAGTTAATGCAAAGAAAAGAAAAAAAATGTTGTCTTCTTTGCGTTACTATATTTTAAATTTTAAGATTTAGATAGAAGGAATTTATTTTTGTTTTAAATAAATATTTTAAATATATATGATATTTTATTATCATTTTATTTTATTTCTAATTTTTAGTGATGAAATAATTACATTAATTTTTTAGTGAATGTAGATAGTGTGTTTATTAAATTAATTGGGAAATAAAATAAATAATCCATGAAAAGAAATAATATTTGAATTAATTACCTTATATCATGAATATTGAATATAAATACTAAAATTATTTATTTCATAAGGGAAAATATAGAAATTTCATTGATGTCATGGTGTTTTTTATGTCAAATTAAATTAATTGTTCCAAAAATGAGAAAAATGATATTTCTTAAAAATATTAAATAATTTTAAATTTCAGAAAGCCCTATACCCATCCATGTGATTTCTATATGGTTAAAAATATCAACGACATCCCATTTGTTGGACAATTTTTCTTTTTTATAATTTTTCCTAATCCCGAATGAGTTAAAAAGCATTGTTATCATAGTAATATTAAAAAAGGGTTTTGAGAGGATAAAAAAATGATAAGGGTAAATAATGATATAAAATTTTTAAAATGTTATTTTATGAGATGACTTATAATAATACCCATATTATCTTATAATCATAGAAAATTAGATCCATTTTAATAAGGTAGTTAATTTATATTAATTTAATACCTCATAAAATTCCAAGAATTCCCTACCCTCTCTTTTAAACGGTCACCTCATATACACATTTATTTAAAAATAAATAATATTTTGATTAGAACGTACCTACCAAATTATATACCTAACATCACACCCTAAAAATTGAGCTGTTTTTATTATAAATCCATCCTAGCATATATTTTTTTGTAATGGTAAAGATTTTATCCAATGTATAAGTATTGTTCTTAACCAAGTATATTAATTTTATTGGGTCTTCTACATCATTAAAACATTTTTAAAACATGATAAAATTATAAAATAAGTATCTTACATATATCAAGATATTTTTATGTTAATTTCATTACCAATATATATATTTTTATCCATAATGTAGAAAATGAATCCATCATTTATGTGCATGGCGAACGAACCACATATGAACTAAAGCAATTATTTTTCGTTCACCACCAATCATTAATGGCAATAATGGTGGATTTAAAATATATACATATATATGATATTAATGAAATATTTAAAAATTAAATAAATTTAATATATCATATTTTTTATTACCTTATCATCTAATAAAAAATGATAATTTTGTTTGTATGTATCTGTGGACTACCTCCTCCGTGTTGCAATGTGATTCGTTTTCCGTCAGCACATCACATGTAAGGTATATATAAATTTATTTAAAAGAATAATATTTTATTTATTTTATCATTATCATTGTATAAATATAATATAGTATTTAATAAAATTCCATAATAATTATGAAAAATTGAAACATTACCCATGCGTAGTTATGACATATGGCCCCAATGATTGATTTAGTTAATTTTCCATAACCATTTTTCATGGATGGAGTTATAAACCGAATTAATTTATTTATAGTATAATTATTTCATTATTATTAATATATATGGTTAAATAGTGACTAATTTAACCATAATCATCATATTGATTTCATTTTTAACATATGAACTAAAATAAACATAATGTATAACATGTAGGTAAATGTTTATATAAAACAAATATATCTTTGAAATAATAAAAATAAAAGAATTAAAATTTAAAAAACGTTCATAATAAGTGAGGTATTAAACATAAGTTTATTATTTATGATTATAATAAATGGACATGATGACTGAGACTCTAGGTAATTGACACATTACATTTAAAACGTAATTTTAAAATATTTTAAGATTTATTTTATAAAATATATTTATTACATGTAATTATTTTTAAATTTAATTTTTTAATGTACTAATATGGATATTAATTATTTATAATGTAAATTTTATATTCCTTTTGAACTTTTTTTAGTGTACATACAAAATAATATATTTTTTGTTTTATATGGAACATTTTGATAAATACATGCAACAAATATCCTAATATAATATATACAGTGTTACAGAATTTTCATACTTCCATCACTATTATTTTATTTTTTGAGTCATATAAAATATTCCATATTTTATTGAATGAAAAATCCTCCTACCCTTTTATCTTTGATTTTATTTTTAAAAAAAATTACATTTTACGGGAAAAGGATATATCAATATTATAAAATGATTTACATGTGATCTTAAAGGATGTTTTAATTAATTTCTTTATTTTATATCATTCATGTTAAATTATTTGAAAATGATTTTTATGGGTAAGAAATATTTATTTCAGAAATATGGTTAATCTAGATATGGCTCATAATGACAGGTGAGACAAATATATATCTCCCATGCAATGGGTAAAGATTATGTTTTATTGATAATTATAATGGAATTCGGCCGTAATGGTTATTCCAATTTGGAATGGTTGTTTAATGATTTCATAATGATAATGTCCCATTGTAGCTATAGGAATTTTTTATGATTTATAATGAGTTTTCGAAGATATAAATTTATTTCAAAAGATAACCTAATTATCTTTTTAGAAGAGAGATTATTCCCTTTGGCGATAAGTAGATATTTTTTTTATGAAAATTATTTTCATTGGATCTCATGTTTTATAGGAAATAATCATGATTCATTTTTTTCTTATTTGTTTTCCTAGAAATTTTTTTATGAAAATAATTTGGTACTAAAACAGATATAATGAATTAGTAAATGATTATTTAAGATAAATGTATACTTAATATAAATTAAAAATCCATTCATGATATCATGATTTAAAAATTGATTAATGGGTTTCCTTCTTTGTTTTATGTCCCTTACTGATCATTTTGTGGTCATAAAAAATTTATGATTTTCTTTCAATGGTCTCAATGATAAATAGTGTCAAATAGTAATGTATTTTTAAAATCCAAATAATTTTTCATGAAAGGAGGACATGTTTTTTTTAAATGATTTTTATTTTAAGAAATAGTAGATAATTAGAGGATGTGTACAACATGTATGGTATTAGATTTTACATTAGATTTATGACCTAATTCTCTAAATATTTATACATAAATGATTCTAGAAAAATGAATATGATTTAATTTTTAAATGTAAAATTTTAACTTGTCTATGGATTGGGTACTTATAGTTTATATCATACAATGTTCTATAAAATGATATATTTTAGAATAATAAATTT
This sequence comes from Viscum album, assembly GCA_963277665.1. NCBI lineage: Eukaryota > Viridiplantae > Streptophyta > Magnoliopsida > Santalales > Viscaceae > Viscum > Viscum album. Next base: position 1,891,402,943 of record OY728152.1, read on the forward strand.
AAATAAAATTCTGAGAATATAATTTACGGGTATCATAAAATATAATTGTATGGATCATTTGTTTATTGATAAAAAATATTTCTTTGTATAAGGGTTTTATATAGAAGAAAAAAATATAAGTAGAAAAAACAATAGGATGATATCGTTCTACATAAAGATTCCCAAATTGATGGAGATAGAGCATAGTAGTTTGGTTCTGTAATGTCTACGTGGATGTGATATATAAATGGTGGTGGTACCCATGCATGATAAAAACCATGTTCAGAAAAAAGGAACATGTCTATAGTGGATCATTTCTTCAAATAGAACCCTTATATCATGAGAAGGTTATCGGATCCAACAATAGTTGAATGATTGATCAATTCACTAGCTAAAATATTATATGGCATTAGATGTATATATTTTGAAAAGGTAACTCTTACCAAGTATCATATTGATGTTGAACTTGATCGATGGTGGTCTTTTGATTTGAATACAAGAGGGAAATGTTATCTTTATTCAAATTTATGAGATAAATTCAAGTATATTTTTTGGAGAAATGATTCCATATGGTTTTTTGACGCACAACTGAGAAAAAAATTTTAAAATTGAATAAAAAATATTAATATACTATGATTTTTTATAAATAAAATTTCAGAATAATGAATGTGTACATAGCATATTTTTTCTAGTATCTTGATCTTAATATTAATCAGCTTGACTTAGGGTTGAGATTAATATATCAAATGTATTTAGCTTCATGTTCATTTAGAAAATATTATAATCTAATTAGTTTTATCAAGATTGTAGAAATTTAATTTTATGAAGATCATGTATAATATGAAAAAAGGAATAAATTTACTAGAATATATGAAATGGAGAAGCATTAATTAATGAAATTCAATGGTAGTAGAAGAAATCAATTTTTTTATGTATGGAAAAAATCATCCTGGAAAATGACTTCTGAAATATTGAAAATGTTTCTTATTTAGAATGTTTTGACATGTGGATTGTGACTGTATGAAAAATGATCAGAACATATTGGAAAACTCTATAATAATATTCTCTAATTACAATGAGTTTGGTAATTATTGTAACATAAATGTAAAGTTATCGACTCTATGTGGAAATCATCATGATCTACAAAAAGAAATGTGTGTAAATATTATTTTCTACTACTATGGTTGATTTTGTGCCCTAAAGTATAGTAGTGATCGATAAATAAATGTATTATTAAAATTATTCCATTTCCTTTTTTTAGCTTGAACATTTAATTCATTCATCTATATGAAATTTGTGATATAAATGGTATTATCCACACGTGAAAAGAAGATATAGCTTTTCTTGAAAACCCTGAGATGAAATAATAATGTAACAACGAAATATAGTAAGATTCCTATTATTATTAGTTGTATGGCCTTTCTTATAATTTATTTTGATTAGACCATAGTATGATTTTATATTATTTTTTATCTAGATAATTTTTTCTTTATCATTATATTATATATTAAAGTGATAAATAATTAATATTCCATAAGTTCATTCCATTTACTACATTCGAGGAATAAAAAAATGTTATTATACATGGAAGTAATAGTTACATATCTCATGTTGTTTAAAATTTAAATAAAAATTCACCATTGTGATGTGTTAGTAAGGAAGGGATATATAAGTCTTCATTATGATAATATAATAGTTATTCCAAATTGGGAGGATAATTTAATAGTTTACTTAATACTTTATGGTAAGTATATTTTAAAACCCCCTTATTGAATATCTCATGTAGAGTATTTGGAATTGATATGTCTAATGATAGAGTCTCTAGATAAATTTTATCTTCACTCTAACACATCACAATGGGCTGCTCTTATATATTTTTTAAAAATAAATATGATTCAATGAGGCCTCGCATTGATAGTAAATCCTTTAATAACATCACATTTAATGACTTGTATCCTTTACCTCATATCAATGGTTTTGTGGATCCAATCTAGGGAGTATAATATTTATTGAAATTTGATATTAGGTGAGGACACTATCAGTTGAATGAAAAATGTAATGATATTGTAAAGATATTTTTTTTGAAATGATCTTGAAATTATGAGTTTTTAGTTATGCCCTTTTGGTATTCAAATGCACCATATGAATAATTTTTTGGTTTTATTTATTGATAATGTATTGGTATATTCTAAAATTCATGAGGATCATGAAGGCTACCAAAGGGTTATTTACAAACTTCTAATTAAAATAAAATATATATAAAATACAATGAGTGTGTTTGTTTGTTGCAAAAAATTATTCCCTCATGAATATTATTTCTAAATATAGAATAACTGTTGTCTCTAAAAAAATATGGGTTTTACATATTTCATAAGGACAAAAAATATTATAGAGATTAATTGATTTCATATTTTAGTGGTTAACTACCAGATTTTATTGTTTCAAACATTCCTCAGGTATATATCCCACAGAATAAGTTAACCCATAAAGTAGTTAAATTCTTATAGAGTGATTGTAATAATTGTTTCCAGTAATAGAAGAAATATTTATAACAGCTAAAATTTATTACATTCCCCCTATAAATAGTGAATTTTTTTATTTATTTTGATTCTTAATCTAATTTTAATGGATAAATTGTAATGTATAATGATTAGTTAATTGTTTGTGTTTCACATCAACCAAAACTTCATAGGTGAAATTATCCTATAAATAATCTAGAATTATCTTATATGGGTTTTGTATATAAAATATTGAGACATCATTTAAATGGAGTTAAGAATAATATATATATATATTGATAATAAAAGTTCGAAGTATATATACACTCATTAATTATTGACCATGTTATAGAGAATATAGTTTGAATTCATTAACAATAATTATTTTATGATCCATTAATATCTGGGGAAAAAAACTAGTATACATCTTTCATTGAAAAAATAATGATACATTAACCATGTTAAATTTAGAACATATCCATTTGGTTAATGATTTCATGATTTTTTTACCTGATATTTTGCACCTAAGAACATCCTTGATTTTTTTGTAGTGTTAGTATAATAATATCTATTATAAATAAATAAGAAACCTCAAAAAGATGATCATGTTTTAAAGGAAATGGATGAAAAAATTAAAAGGGTAAATTTCTATAGTTTAATATTGATAAAAGGGCTCTTGAGATTTGTAAAAAGGTTTTTTTCCGTATTATTCATAATTAACTAAGTTATTATTGAGTGAATTCCATAGTTTCCTATTTTTCCTCCATCCTATCAGTACAAAGATGTACATATACCTTCAAAATTGTCAATAATCAGATGGAATAAAATGGGATATTGATGACTTCACTTTTAAATTCTTGAATTATTAATAGGTTAATGAATAATGAAAAATATGAAAGGGGGTTATTTTTCATTTTTCAGTTTCAGAGTAGAAATTAAAAAATAAATTCAAAGAATTTATAGTTCGTTTAAGAAAGAAATATCTAGGTAATAATGTGATTTAGTTTATTGTTGATCAATTCAATAAATCTTAAAATTTTCCACAATCATGATAAAATGCATTTAGAAAAAAATTATTGACAATATGTCATGGAATTGTTTATTTTATAGGGATTTACTATTTCTATTTTATTTGACCATTATCACAGTTTCACTACTAATTTTTTGAAATCACATTATATTTCATTCGGTAATAAATTAAATTTTCATAAATATTTTTTCCACAATATGATGGGAAATATGAGAAAATTATTTTAACCATGGAGGAAATTATTTTTTCAATTAAATGAATTACCAGGGAATTTGGTATCAAAAAATTTCATTATTTGAGTTTTATATAAGAATATTTTTCATTCTATTATACATATGTTACCTTTTGTGGCCTTAATGTAATGTCATGCCTGAGACTTTCTTTTGGGGTTAAAGTACGAGATAGAATGTTTATGGTACTAGCGATAGAAGTGGAAATGATTTTGAATTTGAAGAATATTTAAATACATTTGAGGATGAGCTAGAGAAGGAATAAAATTACGGTAATAGACCAAGGATACATTATTCCGTTCTGGTGGGTGATCATATTTTTGTAATGTTTTTCCAAAAAATGTGGTTTAGGTTCTTGTAAAAATGGGAATTCAGGTATTTGTATATTCATTACCATGCATATCATGTAATATGGAATAATTTTGTCCACTAGTTTATGGTTTTCGAGAAAATATATATGATTTAACAAGCTTCATAAGAATCTGAAGGTTCATTGAGAGAATGATAACCCCACTTGCAAAACAAATGAATACAATTCAGAGGATTTAATTTAAAAAATTTGGAAATAATATAAAAACGTATTTTATGATAAATATATCATATTCATTTTTACTATTATTCATATATTATATAATTATATTGACTAAAAAATATTAATTAATTTTTAAATAAAACGGGAAATGGTTTAATTAAACACTTTTCTTTTAATTTTGGATTTAAGTGATTAATTTAAATGTTTTTTATTCTGAATTATAAAAAATAAATTCATTTTTGAAATTATTATATAAGATTTTACATAGGTTGAAATTTTTCGTATTTTAATGAAATTGTTAACTTTTCAGTGAATACTGGATGTTATTGATTTTTAATATATTCTTTTATTTTCATCAATTAATTAAGTTAAAAAGACCCATTATGATTTGAAATTTATAACAAATTAATACAAATATTAATTAATTATAACATAGTCCTTTTTTATATTGTAATCATACATATACCTAAATCTATTATGTGTACATTTTTACCCTTAAATTGAATTATTCAAAAACCATGTTTTATTCATATTTTTCTAGATTAAATTGAAATATAACATCAAAATTTAAAAAAATTGAACGTTGAAAAATTTATTCCTCATTTGGAATCTGAAATTAATGTTTTGTTAAAAATTAACCTTTTATTTTAATTTATTATTAATAGTAACCATAATAAATATTTATGACCTTAGTAAGTGTAAATCGAGTAATTAAGGGTAATTTTTCTGGATAAAACTAACAAATAACCCTAACACTTGACATAATATAATTGGATGATTATATTTTATTAGTAACAATCAATAATTTTAAAATATAATATTTTCTCATTTGGAAATGTTTTATAATTTTAAAATATTGTACAATTTGAAAAGTTGAAATTTTTTTATTTGTTTTATTATTAGTAAATTTTTGATATAGGGATAATATGAATGAATACTTGGTTAAAAATATTTATTAATTAAATACATTATTTTTACAATCATGGAACATAAGATTTATATTTTTGTGATGAAAAAATTGAATCAAATTCCTTGGAAACTCTAATAGTGTATTAATATATATATATTTAAAAAATCAAATAAATGATTTTAAAATAAATTAAATGTAATGTAATTTAATTTAATAATTATGTTCCTTGATTTCCATAGTTAAATAAAATAAATTAAGGTTATTATTGTAATATATACAAATTCAATTCCATTATTGATATTTTCAAAGTAAAATTATTTGAACAATTCCAAAAAATGACATTAATGTTATTTTATAATATATAATAATTTTAAAAATCACTAAAATTAAAGAAATGAATTATCATAAAAACATTTTTTGGGAAATGGTTTAATATATCACCCATTTTATATTTATGGGATATTAATCCTTTTATTTTATCGTCCTTGGCCCCAAAATAGTAAAGCACATTATTATTTTTTGGTAATCATAAAAAAGGGATAAAAAAGGTAAAGTTTAATAAATAATATGAATTTGTCCAAATTTTATAGTATGAGGGTTTTTTGACTCATTATCATCTTATATTTGTTTAATATCACTTTAAATCCTTTTGAACATTATATTTTTTTTATATTAATTCAATAATTTATGAAATTCAACGAATTCCCCTCCCCACTCATATAAAAGGGAAACTCATCTCCTACATTGATTTCACAAAAATAATTTTGTTAGGATAATACATACAAAAATCCAAATTAAAATACCTTACCATGTAAATGATTAATTATTTTTATTGTAAACACAACATAGAGATGATTATGGTGTAAACCTGAAGAAGTTGTCTGGAGAAGTGTTAGAGTTTTTAACCAAGCATTTACATTTTATTTTTTTCTACCTATTAAAAAATTCATTAAACATAGTGAAATAATTACCCAATAATATTTAATATATTTATTTTTTATTATGTTTATTTTTATAAGCTATATCTATCTCATCTTTATTGAATGGTAAATTAATCCATCAATGTTGTGTTCAATAGACTACCACCTCACGTACTGGTGTAATTAGTTTTCAAAAATATCCTATCAAATTTCCTTTTATTGATTTATTTAATGTATATATATGACACATAAAATACTTATCGTTAATTAGTTTACACATATGATATATTTTATTACATTTCCACACATTAAAAAATGATAACATTGTTCATTCTTAGGTGTGTGTTTCCACATCTACGTACCGATGTGAATTTATTTCATCACCATCTCACATGGATCCTATATATTAGTTTATTTAAAGAAAAATTAAGTTATTTTTAATATAATTATAATTATGGTAATATAATATAATAATTACCATATTTCAAAAATGGTCATTGGAAAATGGAATAATTACTAATGCATATGTATATCCTACTAATTCTATGATTATGACAGAGTTTATTTTCCATAATAATATTTCATTGTTGGATTTAATATAATATTTGATTTTAGAAATTTTTTTTATTGTTCTTATTATTTATATTATTATTTAATTTCATTATTTACCATTTTCAATATATATAAGTCACTATTGATATATGAACCACATATCATCAAAACGGCTAATATGAACTAAATTGATTAAGTAACTTACTATAACATGGTAATAAATAAATTAAATGGAATAATAAGGATGAAAATATTTCATAATAATATAGATAATTTATAAAAATTTATTATTCATGATGATATGGAATGTAAATGAAGAGTCAGACTCCACATAATCGATACATTACTAAAAAAAATCCAAATTTAAATGTTTTAAAAATTTATTTTAAATATCATATTTATTCCAAGAATATTATTTAAATAATTTTATAAATATATTTATATGGACATAAATTATTTATAAATGGTATTTTATAAAATTTTTTTACTTTATTATGATGATTTTAAAAATTATCGTTTTAAGTGTTTTATATGAAACATGTTGATGAAAGGACGGAATGAATGCCATAGGTTTTCATATATAGAATCAAGAGTTTTCCCACCACCATAAGAATTATTTTACTTATGTTCACCTTAAAATGGTTTAATTTTTTATGTAGATAAAAACTATAATCCCCATTTTCTATAAATTTTAGTTATTTAAAAAAATATTTTTTGATGGAAAATGATATATCAATATCAGAATTTTTTTTACTTATAGTGTTAAAAGGATATTTTTATGAATTTTATGATAGAAATGAATGATTTAATTTAATGAATGTTATAGTCCTAGGAATGATTTTATAATTTTTTTTAACTAAATATATCTCCTGATGTTGGGTGATCTTGATATAGCTCATGATGACTGGTGATCCAAATATATCCCTCCAATACAATGGGTAAGGAATATGTTCTCTAGATAATTTTGTTGCAAGTTGATCATATTGGATACTAAAATTTGTAAGGGTTATGTAAGATTTCTATGATGATGATTTCGAAGTGAACATAAATTAATTTTCTAATATTTCTATTTTGTTTTCATGGATGTAATTTTATTCCAAACTGTAGTATAGTGATATGTTTATAGGAAAGATTATTCCCTTTTGGGGTAAAAAGGTACTTTCATTGAATCATTTTTCATGGGTTCTCATGATTTCAATGAAACCCTCATGATTATTATTTTTAATTTTTTTAATGTTTATTATTAATATACTAGGGTAGTAAATCTGATTTCATGAGTAACTAAATGATTATTTTCACTGAATTTTTATTTATTCTAAGGGAAAATACTTTTTATGATCTTGTGGTTTAAAAGTGGGCTAATGATTAAATTTACTTTATGTAATTCCATTACATTTTTTTTGTAAACCCATGTTTTTAAATATTTCAAATATATTTTATTGATTTTTATGAAACAAAATAAGTCATGTTGAAAATAATAAACATTTATACTCAAATGATGAAATTAATTTTTTATATAAATTTAAATTTAAAAAAAATTTATTCGAAGAAGATTTTTCCAAATTATTTTGTATGTGTTTTTTATCTACGGTTTATTATCTAATTAAAAAACAAAAAATACCCTATAATTAATAGAATGTGAATTATTCTCTAAAAATGAAAATTTGAGTTTTTCAAGGATTGATTATTTATATTATTATTGGTAAAGTAAATTCATTTGAAAATGAATTTAATCTGAAATCTTATTTCCCCTGGTTAAAACCTAATTAATGAAATATATGAAAAATTGTATGTATAAAATATTACTAAATTTTATAATATGTTATCTATCTATTTTATAAATCCAATAGTGTATATTCAAAGGAATCATTTCACTTCATTGTATATATTTTTAATATTAATCATGTTTCTGAAATGTTTGAGTCATATAGAAATAAAATTGAATGTATTATCAAAAGTCATAATTTTGAATATATACTTAGAAAACATTTATTTTAGAAAATACCCCAAAAAAATTAAAAATTAATTTTTGAAATTAAAAATTTAAAAATTTTGTTAAATTTTTCAAATTAAACATCTATATTTTTCTATTTTAGCTTGTTAATATTATCTTAATATACAATGAAAAACTATTTTTATTGGAAAATAAAATATTCAAAATATTAGAATTTCTTATTAAAAATTTCTATAAAACACAAAGATATATTTAATTTTTTTAATCAATTTCATATTTTAATAAAATCCACATTGGGAAAAAATACTTGTTTTAATAAATATGAAGTACATCACACAAAATTTGGATACTTATAAAAAAAATTATAACATAATATTTAGAAATATATAAATTAATATATTTCATAATATTGGTAATCATGTTAAACCCAACTAATTCCACATCTATGATTAAATAAATTGTACTTTTTATAGGTTTTTTTTGGTTTGGTATTTCTTGTAGAGAATGAAATGAAACATATTTTACATAATTATTAGAAACTTTATTTTAAAATATCAGGTTTTTACACTAGACACCATTAAATTTTTTTCTTCCTTGCAACCTTTATTATTACATACTATCAACATTATTTTTGGGTATTTATATGGAAATTAGGAAAATTATTATAATTTCATCAGAGAAATCAATAATACAATAAAAAATAACCACCCTTTCTTCACAATATAGTTTTAACCCTAATATTGAGTATTTTATAACCACATTATATAAGATTTTGTCTTTATTTTGTATTAATACCCACATTATAAAAAAATTCAGGTTGGTTTTTATTATTATATTTTAATAGACTATCATATGAGGATATATAATGTGATCTTGTTATTTGAAATAATTTTTAATCTAATTGGGGAAACCAATCGATTTCGAAAATCTCATTAAATTTATTAAATGGATGAATAATATGATTTTCATGAATAAAATATTTATATACATTGACATGGTATACAATATTCATATAAAAATATTTTATCTTCCATGGTTAAATCATTTTTTAAGTATATACTATTCTTATAAATCATCATAGTTTAACTAGATTAACCGGAATAAATTATAATATAAAAAAATACAAACTACTTGTTGAGATTTACATTAACATACTATTATCATAACCAACAATAAATAGTAGGTTAGTTCTGATTCATGAGGAGTTCGTTAATTCATATTAACACTAGTAGACATGGATTAGGTCATCAATTTTATTAATTTGAAAAATCATTGCATTTGACACATTAAATAAAGGATAGAGAATTAAAAGATACCTTATTCCATTATGATTTAATTTTTTTTTTCAATTCATCATTATCATACATTATGGGAAGCTCTAACACATTTATATCATTTCCATATCCCACTTCACAAAATTCCTTTGTCAATTTTCCATCATTTTTTAGCTTTTTGGTGGTTGAAAATTCATACATTTACCATTTTCATTGAATTATCTTCCTTGAGTCTACAGAATTTTCATCTTTTATAGTATTATGATTTCAACTCTCCCAACATGTGTAATCATATATTTTGATATCAAATTTTGAATAATCATAAGATTTATCTCTCTAGTAAATATTATAATTCATTTCCCATTGAGTTAATATTTGTGTTGACACTCTAATACTGGATTAACATGGTTCCTTCTAGATAAAAAAATATATAAAATAAAAATTGGCTAACATGAGTGATAAAAAATATTATTAACATTGTCCAAGATAACGAAATTGAAATTTTGCATAATGATTTATCACTTTTTAATTCCACTATGTTGTCCAATAACTCATTTATTTAATGTTATATTACCATTCCCATATGATATATCATTCAAATTTTAAACTATATAATACATATATCATCTTATATCATCCATATATTAAACAATATAATACTAGATTCACCCTATTTTAAATTATGATGGGTTATCATACATTTATCAAATAAGTCCCTCAATGTTATTAAGAAATCAATTCATTATAGCAGTTCCTAAAGATCATTTGATCAACCAAATCATATCACTAAGGAGTTTCAACCCATAAGTGTAGTTATTCCTCTTTTTCATGCACCATGTTATGATTAATTTAATAAACAACAAAACATGTAATGGTTTGTTACCCCAAGATACTGCTATGTTGGAACCTACAAAATGATTTATTATCAATAGGGGAATGTATTTCATGGAAACCCATGCACTATTTACAATACCAAACATATGGAAATTACCCTATACATAGAAATATCAATTATACTTTCCCTTGGTTCCCAATATGAATTTTCATCATAATATCCAGAAATAATAAGGGCTTTATATGATACCACTAATAGGGACCCATCATTAAACACAATTTATATCATCATTTATAACCTTCTTTCCCAAAAAATACAATCCATTGATCATGAGGTCTAATTTTATTAGAATGTTAGATATATAAATATATATTAATAAATATGAAAACAACATATTTATTTTAAGGTCCATATAGTACCAAAACTCCCTAGATAATATAAATGTACATTGAATTCCCTAGGTAAATTTCATAACGAAAATTGTGATCTTGAATAACTAATAAGGGAATAAAAATGGAAATAAATCACAATATAAGATTCAAGAGGCTTAACAAGATATTATCAAAATGAACATTTGAATGGATACGTATGACATAGAAAATAATTCATATTTTAATGTAATTATTATCATATGGAAACAAGATAATAAATGGTATTAGAATCATATTCCAAGAGTCACTCTCCATGAAATCATCATAAATTGGAGATATTTTAAATTTAGATTGTGTTTTCTCCCCACTACAAAAAACATATTTGAAAAATTATCGTGGTGGATTTAGTTCACTACCTAATCAATTACATATCATTTTTTGAGATATTATTCATTACCTAGTTCATTGTATGTCCATATAATCATGGTCCAATCATTCGTATAACATAGTGTGTTTCGACTTACAGCCCATTGAATATAAAGGTATCTCATGAGATAATAACATTATCCAATTCATTATAGGGATGTATAGTTATTATAAAACACATCACATTATCAAAATCATAAATATGAATTCTCCACCACCAAGAAAAATATGTATTTGATTATTTGATGATTGGATCATCAATACTCATATTTATAACTATATTGAAATAAAAATCAGGAAAATTATCACATGGGTTAAAAAATATTCAATAAAAAAGCATGATTATTTTAATAAAAAATTTTTATAGTATCGAGTGAGCTTAATGAAGTGTTAAAATGAGAATATAATTGAAATATATATATTCAAAACTGTTATATATGTTAATAGAATCAACTCTTTTCATGATGTCCTCCCTCAAAATAAAGAACATAGGCATGATTATTTTGAAAATAATCACATAAAAAGGGAAGGAATATTAATAGAATGAATGTTTGTAGTGACTTAATAGATTCCTAAAGGATATATGAGTTTTGAAGTTGTTGTAATAGAGATCCCCTTATTGAAGAAAATAAAGAACATTTCATTGGAGGATTATTTGAGATCTTGGGTGCAGATGGAATCACAAGGGATTTATGTGAGTTATGTAATGAAGTTTTGGTGGGTATTGTAGTATTGGAAACCACACATAAAAAATACGTATATTATTTCTCAATATATTGTTAATTATGGAAAATTTGATCCAATTTTTTCCACTTTTTAACCCTTTTAATATAAAGTTATTCACCAATGTATATATATTATATTAAAAAAATGATATTACTCCTCATACATAATTTACCAATTTATATTAAACAATTTCATATATTTAATATAAATAAATTTCTAGATACAAGATATTTATCTTTTTAAATAAATCATAAAATCATTAGAAAACATTTTATTATTATAAAATTAATATTTTAAAAATTAATATTTTTTTATTCTTATTTAATATAATTTATTAATCCTAGAATTATTTCTAACATATATCTATACTTACAATATTTAAATTATAATTAAATCAACTATAAAATGTGGTATATTTGGTTTTTGAAAATAAAAAATATTAACCTGTAAAAGCTTCAAATAATTATTTCAAATCCTAAAAATCTATTTATTTTCAATCTTTACAAATTAATTGTCATTAAATTGTCCTTAATTTCTTTTTAGAGGTCTGAAACTCTTCTGTGGAAGGTATAAAGATGTGTAAAATTACCATGTTTTTATAAAAAATGGTATTCAATTATTCATCAACAAAAAAGGAAAATGAATAAAAATTTCTTTTTTAGGTATATGAATTCTATAGAATAAAAATTATAAATCATATTATATTTAGAACAATATATTCACTAAATTTACATTATGTTATATTTCACAGAATAAAAAATAAAATGGAATTAGGATGCGTAAATTTTCAAGGAATTATATAGGTACACAACTTTTGACAATATTAATTCGAATAAAACATTTTGATGATCTAGTTCCAATTATTTTAGGATGTATAACAAAAAATCGTATAGTGGGACAAGCCTTAAAAAATTATTTCATTATTTATAACATTATTTCCCAACCATACAATCTACTGATATTGAAATCTAGTTTCATAGTTATATTTTACACATACATGATAGCCTAAATAGAGTGTTCATAACAAAGAAACATGGAATAAAGAAATGAAATTAAAATATCATCATATCATAAGAATAAATAAAAATCATATATCATGACCCAATACATGTGACATATGGGTTAATCCCAAAAACTCCATCATAATGTTGAAAAATACTATGGTATATTGGGTTAACACCACATTTCAATGAACATGATGGGTATTGTACCATGGTATATCATGTTAAATACCAAATCCCTTACATTACATATTATTAGATTAAATGATTTAAATAAAAAAATTTAGGAGTACATAATTTCTTGAACACCCGCCATATAATATACTATGCTATAACTAACAGCCCATTCACCATACATTTAATCTCATTATTTTAAAACATTACCGAATTCACTAAAGAGATATAAAATTCCAATCCCACCCATCAAAGAGTCAAAATAACATATTACTAATCTATATGAAAAAATAAACCACGCATAAATCATTAAAATGATTAATCGCATAAGAAGGATGTGTACTTGGAAATTATCATTTCCTAAAATAGTCGAAGGCTAAATATTAATGATACCAAAGATGATAAGAAAGTCAATTATTTTAGACTATAATAATTTTAAAATATACATAAGTCTTGAACATGTATTTAGATTAGATAAAATTCCTAAGGCTTATATAATGAAGAAAGAATAAAAATGAACTACTTATGTGGAAATTTGAAGAAATAACTTGAGGATATTTAAAAAAATTACATTAATATAATTCTTAAAACCATATCAGAACAAAGAGTGTTATCTAAATAATAATTATGGTTTTTAGAATATTTTCATGGAAAAAATAATTTTTCACGAGGATGATTATTGACTTAAGTGATGAAATTTGATCATTCTATTAAATGCGTTTTACATTAATATGTGAATAATTATAGTTACTGAAAACATGTATAAACTCATAAATGAAAATTATATTTAACTAGGTATATGTGTAAGTAATATATATAAAAAATAATAAAAATTATAATTCAATAATATTTTTAAAATTTATATATTGAATGAGAATAAAAAATTCGATAAGTTACGATGTAGGTACAAACGGTCCCTCACATGTTTGATAGCCATAGTTTTTATATCCTGTATCAAAAAATAAGCTAATAAAAAAATTTCTTTGAAAAGGGATAAGGTAAATATGATGTTAACATGACATAACACATAATGATATTTCCAATTAAAATAGAAAAAATTTATTGCATGTGAAATATAGATAATTAGTGTAAACAGTAATTTAAATTGTTTGGAAATTTTCTTAAAATAGATCAATTATAAAAAATTATTATAACATGAACATAAGGAATAATTTAATAAAAAAAATTCGCCAAATAAAGAAATTGGTCATACAATATGAAATTAATGTTTAAATTCATGTGGAATAAATATACTCAATAAATCATATTATGTTGTGAAAGGCCCTATGAACATTAGTAATTTATGAATGAAAATTAATGGGAAAATTTAAAATCATATGGTTCGAAAAAGCCAAAAAGTTAAGTAATGTAGTTCGAAAAAATTAATTTTCATTATATTCTCTATATAAATAATAAAATAGTTCAAAAAAGTAACACATGTTTCATTTAACTAAAATTGGGATGATAGACTATACAACAAAACATATATTCTAATAAATCCCATTAAATGAGAGAATTCATGATTTCGAAGTTTAAATTCCATGGATAATGATAATTCATGATATATTATATCAAATTGGTAGTATACACACTATTTAAAATAAATTACATGGACAAAAATTATTTTTCTCAACAAATTATATATTATGATGAAAGACTTACATCTGGTCAAAAGGCGTTCTGCACATGCACCTATCTTGGTGGGAGATTTGATCATTCCTTTGAAAACTCCATGGAATGTTATAGATGCGACTAAGATTGTTTCATTAGGGGATTAGGAATATGTGATGGAACTAAATTAGAGTATATTCTGGTGTATTTTAATGGAAATTTTTAATATGATGTGTATGTTTGAAAGGGTGTAAGTTTCCCACTTTTATAAGTGTGGAAAAGGGAAATAATAGAAATAATGTTTAGATTTTAATAATTCCACGAAATAATGTAAAATTAAATGGATTAAAAGTGATAAAATATTAGAGTGTGGGATGTATTTTTGATGATTATAGCTCAAAAAAGGAATATTATTCCTATTTTAAACATGTTATATGGGTTTTACTGTTAATTGTTTATATTTTACTCATTAACTTTTAAACTAGGTAAACAGTTATTAAATATGTGATTTTATGTTTTTCTAAAAAATATTGAATAATCCATATAAAAAAATTTAATGTGTTGGATATGAATTTAAAAAATATTTAATAATATTCAATTTTTAAATATTATAAAATTATCTTCTATGTTAAAATTTAGTGAACATAAAAACTATTTTAGTATAAAAAACTATTTTTGACTTTTAGGATTCTTAATCTTATTTAGTATTTATTAACAATTAAATAAATTTTACATTATTTATATATTTTATTATGAATAAAATTTTATTTATTATTTATGTTATTTATATTTATTTGATATAAATTTCTCCATTATATTCTAAAATTAATAACAATAAAATAATTATAACACCAATTTTCAGTGTAATATCTATTAATCAAAATAATCTAAATTTTATAACTAAAAAATTTTACATATTAAGTAATAATAAAATTATTATCTCTAATATAAAATTTATTTTATCATATAAAAATTCTATTTTTTATGAAATTAATCATTTTGTTACCATTTGAAATGTCTGAACACTCGTTTTTATGAAAAGTTGGATTTTAAGAATAATGTTTATAAATTGGAAAATATTATCAATGTTATGAATTCTAATGATATTATTAAAATAATATTTAACAAATATGTGATTTATAAAATGAATAATTTGACTTTTTTTTAGTATCCAAAAAGTATATTTGCATATTAACAATAATCAATTTTAAATAATTTCCTAAAATAACAATAAATATAATAATTAAACACTTTAATTTTAAGCATTCATTTAAGATATTAAATTAATAACATTAAAATATTAATTTTAAAAATGGAAAAAAATTGGGAGATAATATTATAATATTTATCTTAGGTTTAATTTATTTAATTTCTATAAAATATTGATTTTTCATTAAATAGTGATAAAATAACGATTATTATAAAACAGACTCCTAAAATTGTACGATTATATAATTTTGAATGTACCATTATGATAAAAAATTTATTTAAATGTTATATAATTTTTATTTATATGAAAAATAATATAATTACTTAAATTTGATTTATAAGTATACCGAATTTTTGTATAACTTCTTGTTTAGTCATTAAAATAATTTTCTAAAAAAATATTTTCCATTACACTTTTATGTTTAATTTTAAATTGAAATCCATGAATCATGTAAATTGAATCTTAAAAAAATGGATTCCATATTTTCAGTAATGTTATCTAAATTAGATGAATTGATCACTTTTATTTTTTTTATATAAATAGTATCCTTTATTAAAAATTATCACCTCCTTCATGGTAAAAAAGGTAATTAAAGGTGGAGATTTGTGATAAAAACTAAAAAGTAATCATACTTATTGAATTTATATTATTTTATGTTTATATATATACTATGAACATA
The DNA here is from genome assembly GCA_963277665.1 of Viscum album. Taxonomy (NCBI): domain Eukaryota; kingdom Viridiplantae; phylum Streptophyta; class Magnoliopsida; order Santalales; family Viscaceae; genus Viscum; species Viscum album. The sequence goes on from OY728152.1 coordinate 1,891,419,855, forward strand.
AAAAATTATAATATAATATATAATATATCAATTTTACATTGGGATTTACCTTTAAAATAGTTAATGCAATGAAAAGAAAAAAAATGTTGTCCGCTTTTCGTTACTATATTTAAAATTTTAAGATTTAGATAGAAGGAATTTATTTTATTTTTAAATAAATATTTTAAATATATATGATATTTTATTATCATTTTATTTTATTTCTAATTTTTAGTGATGAAATAATTATTTTAATTTTTTAGAGAATGTAGATAGTGTGTTTATTAAATTAATTGGGAAATAAAATAAATAATCCATGAAAAGAAATAATATCTGAATTAATTACCTTATATCATGAATATTGAATATAAATACTAAAATTATTTATTTCATAAGGGAAAATATAGAAATTTCTTTGATGTCATGGTGTTTTTTATGTAAAATTAAATTAATTGTTCCAAAAATGAGAAAAATGATATTTCCTAAAAATATTAAATAATTTTAAATTTCAGATAGCCCTATACCCATCCAAGTGATTTCTGTATGGTTAAAAATATCAACGACATCCCATTTGTTGGAGAATTTTTCTTTTTTATAATTTTTCTTAATCCCAAATGAGTTAAAAAACATTGTTATCATAGTAATATTAAAAAAGGGTTTTGAGAGGATAAAAAATGATAAGGGTAAAAAATGATATAAAATTTTTAAAATGTTATTTTATGAGATGACTTATAATAATACCCATATTTTCTTATAATCATAGAAAATTAGATCCATTTTAATAAGGTAGTTAATTTATATTAATTTAATACCTCACAAAATTCCAAGAATCCCCTACCCTCTCTTTTAAACCATCACCTCATATACACATTTATTTATAAATAAATAATATTTTGATGAGAAAATACCTACCAAATTATATACCTAACATCACACCCAAAAAAATTGGGCTGTTTTTATTATAAATCCATCCTAGCACATATTTTTTTGTAATGGTAAAGATTTTATCCAATGTATAAGTATTGTTCTTAACCAAGTATATTAATTTTATTGGGACTTCTTCATCATTAAAACATTATTAAAACATGATAAAATTATAAAATAAGTATCTTACATATATCAAGATATTTTTATGTTAATTTAATGACCAATATATATATTTTTATCCATAATGTGGAAAATGAATCCATCATTTATGTGCATGGCAAACAAACCACATATGAACTAAAGCAATTATTTTTCGTTCACCACCTATCATTAATGGATATAATTATGGATTTAAAATATATACATATATATGATATTAATGAAATATTTAAAAATTAAATAAATATAATATATCATATTTTTTATTACCTTATCATCTAATAAAAAATGATAATTTTGTTTGTATGTATCTGTGGACTACCACCTCCGTGTTTCAATGTGATTCGTTTTCCATCAGCACATCACATGTAAGGTATATATAAATTTATTTAAAAGAGTAATATTTTATTTATTTTATCATTATCATTGTATAAATATAATATAGTATTTAATAAAATTCCATAATAATTATGAAAAATTGAAAAATTACCCATGCGTAGTTATGAAATATGGCCCCAATGATTGATTTAGTTAATTTTCCATAACCATATATCATGGATGGAGTTATAAACCTAATTAATTTATTTATAGTATAATTATTTCATTATTATTAATATATATGGTTAAATAGTGACTAATTTAACCATAATCATCTTATTGATTTCATTTTTAACATATGAACTGAAATAAACATAATGTATAACATGTAGGTAAATGTTTATATAAAACAAATATATCTTTGAAATAATAAAAATAAAAGAATTAAAATTTAAAAAACGTTCATAATATGTGAGGTATTAAACATAAGTTTATTATTTATGATTATAATAAATGGACATGATGACTGAGACTCTAGGTAATGGACACATTACATTTAAAACGTAATTTTAAAATATTTTAAGATTTATTTTATAAAATATATTTATTACATGTAATTATTTTTAAATTTAATTTTTTAATGTATTAATATGGAAATTAATTATTTATAATGTAAATTTTATATTCCTTTTGAACTTTTTTTAGTGTACATACAAAATAATATATTTTTTGTTTTATATAGAACATTTTGATAAATACATGCAACAAATGTACTAATATAATATATACAGTGTTACAGAATTTTCATACTACCATCACTATTATTTAATTTTTGGAGTCATATAAAATATTCCATATTTTATTGAATGAAAAATCCTCCTACCCTTTTATCTTTGAATTTATTTTTTAAAAAAATTACATTTTACGGGAAAAGTATATATCAATATAATAAAATGATTTACATGTGATCTAAAAAGATGTTTTAATTAATTTCTTTATTTTATATCATTCATGTTAAATTATTTGAAAATTGATTTTTATGGGTAAGAAATATTTATTTCAGAAATATAGTTAATCTAGATATTTCTCATAATGACAGGTGAGACAAATATATATCTCCCATGCAATGGGTAAAGATTATGTTTTATTGATAATTATAATGGAATTCGACCGTAATGGTTATTCCAATTTGGAATGGTTGTTTAATGATTTTATAATAATAATGTCCCATGGTAGCTATAGGAATTTTTTATGATTTATAATGAGTTTTCGAAGATATAAATTTATTTCAAAAGATAACCTAATTATCTTTTTAGAATAGAGATTATTCCCTTTGGCGATAAGTAGATATTTTTTTATGAAAATTATTTTCATTGGATCTCATGTTTTATAGGAAATAATCATGATTCATTTTTTTCTTATATGTTTTCCTAGAAATTTTTTTATGAAAATAAATTTGGTATTAAAATAGATATAATGAATTAGTAAATGATTATTTAAGATAAATGTATACTTAATATAAATTAAAAATCCATTCATGATATCATGATTTAAAAATTGATTAATGGGTTTCCTTCTTCGTTTTATGTCCCTTACTGATCATTTTGTGGTCATAAAAAATTTATGATTTTCTTTCAATGGTCTCAATGATAAATAGTGTCAAATAGTAATGTATTTTGAAAATCCAAATATTTTTCAGGAAAGGAGGACATGTTTCTTTTTAAATGATTTTTATTTTAAGAAATAGTGGATAATTAGAGGATGTGTACAACATGTATGGTATTAGATTTTACATTTTATTTATGACCTAATTCTCTAAATATTTATACATAAATGATTTTAGAAAAATGAAAATGATTTCATTTTTAAATGTAAAATTTTTACTTGTCTAAGGATTGGGTATTTATAGTTTATATCATACAATGTTCTATAAAATGAAATATATTAGAATAATAAATTTAAACAAATTTTTGAGAATATAATTTATGGGTATCATAAAATATAATTGTATGGATCATTAGTTTATTGATCAAAAATATTTTTTTATAAGATTTTTATATAGAAGAAAAAAATATAAGTATAAAAAACAATAGGATGATATCATTCTACATAAAGATTCCAAAATTGATGGTGTTAGAACATAGTAGTTGTTTTCTATAATGTCTACGTGGATGTAATATATAAATGGTGGTGGTACCCATGCATGACAAAAACCATGTTCAGAAAAAAGAACATGTCTATAGTGGATCATTTCTTCAAATAGAACCCTAATATCATGAAAAGGTTATCGGATCCAACAATAGTTGAATGATTGATCAATTAACTAACTAAAATATTATATAGCATTAGATGTATATAATTTGAAAAGGTAACTCTTACCAAGTATCATATTGATTTTGAACTTCATCGATGGTGGTCTTTTGATTTGAATACAAGAGAGAAATGTTATCTTTATTCAAATTTATGAGATAAATTCAAGTATATTTTTTGGAGAAATGATTCCATAAGGTTTTTTGACGCATAATTGAGAAAAAATTATTAGAATTGAATAAAAAATATTAATATACTATGATTTTTTATAAATAAAATTTCAGAATAATGAATGTGTACATAGAATATTTTTTCTAGTATCTTGATCTTAATATTAATCAGCTTGACTCAGGGTTGAGATTAATATATCAAATGGATTTAGCTTCATGTTCATTTAGAAAATATTATAATCTAATTAGTTTTATCAAGATTTTAGAAATTTAATTTTATGATGATCATGTATAATATGAAAAAAGGAATAAATTTACTAGAATATATGAAATGGAGAAGCAATAATTAATGAAATTCAATGGTAGCAGAAGAAATCAATTTTTTTATGTATGGAAAAAATCATCCTGGAAAATGACTTCTGAAATATTGAAAATGTTTCTTATTTAGAATTTTTTGACATGTGGATTGTGACTGTATGAAAAATGATCAGAACATATTGGAAAACTCTATAACAATATTCTCTAATTACAATGAGTTTGGTAATTATTGTAACCTATATGTAATGTTATCGACTCTATGGGGAAATCATCATGATCTACAAAAAGAAATGTGTGTATAAATTATTTTCTACTACTATGGTTGATTTTGTGCCCTAAAATGTAGTAGTGATCGATAAATAAATGTATTATTAAAATTATTCCATTTCCTTTTTTTAGCTTGAACATTTAATTAATTCATCTATATGAAATTTGTGAGATAAATGGTATTATCCACACGTGAAAAGAAAATATAACTTTTGTTGAAAACCCTGAGATGAAATAATAATGTAACAATGAAATATAGTAAGATTCCTATTATTATTAGTTTTATGGCCTTTCTTATAATTTATTTTGATTAGCCCATAGTATAATTTTATATTATTTTTTTATCTAGATCATTTTGTATTTATCATTCTATTATATATTAAAGTGATAAATAATTAATATTCCATAATTTCATTCCATTTACTACATTCGAGGAATAAAAAAATGTTATTATACATGGAAGTGATAGTTACCTATCTCATGTTGTTTAAAATTTAAATAAAAATTAACCATTGTGATGTGTTAGTAAGGAAGGGATATATATAAGTCTTCATTATGATAACATAATAGTTATTCGAAATTGGGAGGATTATTTAATAGTTTACTTAATACATTATGGTAAGTATATTTTAAAACCCCCTTATTGAATATCTCATGTAGAGTATTTGGAATTGATAAGTATAATGCAATAGTCTCTAGATAAATTTTATCTTCACTCTAACACATCACAATGGGGTGCTCTTATATATTTTTTAAAAATAAATATGATTCAATGAGGCCTCGCATTGATAGTAAATCCTTTAATAACATCACATTTAATAACTTGTATTCTTTGCCTCATATCAATGGTTTTTTGGATCCAATATAGGGAGTATAATATATATTGAAATTTGATCTTAGGTGAGGATACCATCAGTTGAATGAAAAATGGAATGATATTTTAAAGATATATTTTTTAGAAATGATATAGAAATTATGAGTTCTTAGTTATGCCCTTTTGGTATTCAAATGCACCATATGAATAATTTTTTGGTTGTATTTATTGATGATGTATTGGTATATTCTAAAATTCATGAGGATCATGAAGGCTACAAAGGGTTTTTTACAAACTGCTAATTAAAATAAAATATATATAAAATACAGTGAGTGTGTTTGTTTGTTGTAAAAAATTTATTCCCTCATGAATATTATTTCTAAATATAGAATAACTACTATCTCTAAAAAAATATGGGTTTTATATATTTCACAAGGACAAAAAATATTATAGAGATTACTTGATTTCATATTTTAGTGGTTAACTACAAGATTTTATTGTTTCAAACATTCCTCTGGTATATATCCCACAGAATAAGTTAACCCATAAAGTAGTTAAATTCATATAGAGTGATTGTAATAATTTTTTCCAGTAATAGAAGAAATATTTATAACGGCTACAATTAATTACATTCCCCCTATAAATAGTGAATTTTTTATTTATTATGATTCTTAATCTAATGTTATTTGATAAATTGTAATGTATAATGATTAGTTAATTGTTTGTGTTTCACATCAACAAAAACATCATTGGTGAAATTATCCTATAAATAATATAGAATTATCTTATATGGGTTTTGTATATAAAATATTGAGACATAATTTAAATGGAGTTAAGAATAAAATATATATATTGATAATAAAAGTTCGAAGTATGTATACACTCATTAATTATTAACCATGTTATAGAGAATATATTTGGAATTCATTAACAATAATTATTCTATGATCCATTAATATCTGGGGAAAAAAACTAGTATACATCTTTCATTGAAAAAATAATGATACATTAACCATGTTAAATTTAGAACATATCCATTTGGTTAATGATTTCATGATTTTTTACATGAAATTGAGCACCTAGGAACATCCTTGATTTTTTTTAGTGTTAGTATAATAATATCTATCATAAATAAATAAGAAACCTAAAAAATATGATCATGTTTTAATGGAAATGGATGAAAAAATTAAAAGGGGTAACTTTCTATTGTTTAATATTGATAAAAGGGCTCTTGAGATTTGTAAAAAGGTTTTTTCCATATTATTCATAATTAACTAAGTTATAATTGAGTGAATTCCATAGTTTCCAATTTTTTCTCCATCCTATCAGTACAAAGATGTATATATACCTTCAAAATAGATACTAATCAGATGGAATAAAATGGGATATTGATGACTTCACTTTTAAATTTTTGAATTATTAATAGGTTAATGAATAATGAAAAATATGAAAGGGGGTTATTTTTCATTTTTCAGTTTCAGAGTAGCAATTATAAAATAAATTCAATGAATTTATAGATGGTTTAAGAATGAAATATCTAGGTAATAATTTGATTTAGTTTATTGTCGATCAATTCAATAAATCTTACAATTTTCCCCATTCATGATAAAATGCATTTAGAAAAAAATTATTGACAATATGTCATGGAAATGTTTATTTTATAGGGATTTACTATTTCTATTTTATTTGACCATGATCAATGGTTCACTACTAATTTTTTGAAATCACTTTATATTTCATTCGGTACTAAATTAAATTTTCATAAATATTTTTTCCACAATATGATGGGAAATATGAGAAAATTATTTTAACCATGGAGGAAATTATTTTTCCAATTAAATGAATTACCAGGGAATTTGGTATCAAATTTTTTCATTATTTGAGTTTTATATAAGAATATTTTTCATTCTATTATACATATGTTACCTTTTGTGGCATTAACGTAAAGTCATGCCTGAGACTTTCTTTTGGGGTTAAAGTACTAGATAGAATGTTTATGGTACTAGCGATAGAAGTGGAAATGATTTTAAATTTGAAGAATATTTAAATACATTTGAGGATGAGCTTGAGAAGGAATAAAATTATGGAAATAGACCGAGGAAGCATTATTCCGTTCTGGTGGGTGATCATATTTTTGTAATGTTTCTCCAAAAAATGTGGTTTAGGTTCTTGTAAAAATGGGAATTCATGTATTTTTATATTCATTACCATACATATCAGGTAATATGGAATAATTTTGTCCACTAGTTTTTGGTTTTCGAGAAAATATATATGATTTAACAAGCTTCATAAGAATCTGAAGGTTCATTGAGAGAATGATTACCCCACTTGAAAAAAATGAATAAAAATCAGAGAATGTAATTTCAAAAATGTGGAAATAATATAAAAACTTATTTAATGAAAAATATATCATATTCATTTTTACAATTATTCATATATTATCTAATTATATTGACTAAAAAAATATTAATTAATTTTTAAATAAAACTGGAAATGGTTTAATTAAACACTTTTCTTATAATTTTGGATTTAAGTGATAAATTTAAATGTTTTAAATTCTGAATTATAAAAAATAAAATTCATTTTTGAAATTATTATATAAGATTTTACATAGGTAGAAATTTTTGGTATTTCAATGAAATTGTTAACTTTTCAGTGAATACTGGATGTTATTGATTATTTAATATATTCTTTTATTTTCATCAATTAAGTAATTTAAAAAGACCCATTATGATTTGAAATTTATAACAAATTAATTCAAATATTAATTAATTATAACATAGTCCTTTTTTATATTGGAGTCATACATATACCTAAATCTATTATGAGTACATTTTTACCCTTAAATTGAATTACTCAAAAACCATGTTTTATTCATATTTTTCTAGATTAAATTGAAATATAACGTCAAAATTTATATAAATTGAACGTTGAAAATTTTATTCCTCATTTGGAATATGAAATTAATGTTTTGTTAAAAATTAACCTTTTATTTGAAATTAATATTAATTGTAACCATAATAAATATTTATGACCTCAGTAAGTGTAAATCGAGTAATTAAGGGTAATTTTTCTGGATAAAACTAACAAATGACCGTAATACTTGAAATAATATAATTGGATGATTATATTTTATCAGTAACAATCAATAATTTGAAAATATAATATTTTCTCATTTGGAAATGTTTTATAAATTTAAAATATTGTACAAATTGAAAAGTTGAAATTTTTTTATTTGTTTTATTATTAGTAAATTATTGATATAGGGATAATATGAATTAATATTTGGTTAAAAATATTTATTCATTAAATACATTATTTTTACAATCATGGAACATAATATTGAAATTTTAGTGATGAAAAAATTGAATCAAATTCCTTGGAAACTCTAATAGTGTATTAATATATATATATTTAAAAAATAAAATAAATGTTTTTAAAATATATTAAATGTAATGTAATTTAATTTAATTATTATGTTCCTTTATTTTCATAGTTAAATAAAATAAATTAAGGATATTATTGTAATATATACAAATTCAATTCCTTTCTTGATATTTTCAAAGTAATATTATTTGAACAATTACAAAAAATGACATTAATGTTATTTTATAATATATAATATTTTTTTAAATCACTAAAATTCAAGAAATGAATTATCATAAAAACATTTATTGGGAAATGGTTTAATATATCACCCGTTTTATATTTATGGGATATTAATCCTTTTATTTTATCTTCCTTCGCCCCAAAATAGTAAAGCACTTTATTATTTTTTGGTAATCATAAAAAATGGATAAAAAAGGTAATGTTTAATAAATAATATGAATCTGTCCAAATTTTATTGTATGAGGGTTTTTGGGCTCATTATCATCTTATATTTGTTTAATATCACTTTAAATCCTTTTGAACATAATAATTTTTTTATATGAATTCAATAATTTATGAAATTCAACGAATTCCCCTCCCCACTCATATAAAAGGGAAACTCATCTCCTACATTGATTTCACGAAAATAATTTTGTTAGGATAAGACATACAAAAATCCAAATTAAAATACCTTACCATGTAAATGATTAATTATTTTTATTTTAAAAACAACATAGAGATGATTATGGTGTAAACCTGATGAAGTTGTCTGGAGAAGTGTTAGAGTTTTTAACCATGCATTTACATTTTATTTTTTTCTACCTCTTAAAAAATTATTTAAACTTAGTGAAATAATTACCCAATAATATTTTATATATTTATTTTTTATTATGTTTATTTTTATAAGCTATATCTATCTCATATTTATTGAATGGTAAATTAATATATCAATGTTGTGTTCAATATACTACCACCTCACGTACTGGTGTAATTAGTTATCAAAAATATCCTATCAAATTTCCTTTTAATGATTGATTTAATGTATATATATGACACATAAAATACTAATCGTTAATTATTTTACACATATCTTATATTTTATTACTTTTCAATAAATTAAAAAATGATAACATTGTTCATTCTTAGGTGTGTGCTTCCACATCTACATAGCGATGTGAATTTATTTCATCACCATCTCACATGGATCCTATATATTTGTTTATTTAAAGAAAAATTAAGTTATTTTTAAAATAATTATAATTATGGTAATATAAAATAATAATTACCATATTTAAAAAATGGTCATTCGAAAATGGAATAATTACTAATGCATATGTATATCCTACTAATTCTATGATTACGAAAGAGTTTATTTTCCATAATAATATTTCATGGTTGGATTTAATATAATAAATGATTTTAGAAAAATATTTTTATTATAAGGTTATTATTATTTATATGATTATTTAATTTCATTATTTACCATATTAAATATATATATGTTACTATTGATATATGAACCACATATCATCAAAACGTCTAATATGAACTGAATTGATTAAGTAACTTACTATAACATGGTAATGAATAAAATAAATGGAATAATAAGGATGAAAATATTTCATAATAATATAGATAATTTATAAAAATTTATTATTCATAATGATATGGAATGTAAATGAAGAGTCAGATTCCACATAAGTGATACTTTACTAAAAAAATCCAAATTTAAATGTTTTAAAAATTTATTTTAAATATCATATTTATTCTGAGAATATTATCTAAATAATTTTATAAATATATTTATATAGACATAAATTATTAATAAATGATATTTTATAATAATTTTTTACTTTATTATGATGATTTTAAAAATTATCATTTTAAGTGTTTTATATGAAACATGTTGACAAAAGGACGGAATGAATGCCATACGTTTTCATATATAGAATAAAGAGTTTTCCCACCACCATAAGAATTATTTTAGTTATGGTCACATTAAAATGATTTAATTTTTTATACAGGTAAAAACTACAATCCCCATTTTCTATAAATTTTTGTTATTTAAAAAAATATTTTTTGAAGGAAAATGATATATCAATATCAGAAATTTTTTTACTTATAGTGTTAAAAGGATATTTTTATGAATTTTATGATAGAAATGAATGATTTAATTTAATGAATTTTATGGTCCAAGGAATGATTTTATAGTTTTTTTAACTAAATATATCTCATGATGTTGGGTGATCTTGATATAGCTCATGATGACTGGTGATCCAAATATATCCCTCCAATACAATGGGTAAGGAATATGTTCTCTAGATAATTATGTTGCAAGTTGGTCATATTGGATACTAAAATTTGTAAGGGTTATGTAAGCTTTCTATGATGATGATTTCCAAGTGAACATAAATTAATTTTCTAATATTTCTATTTTGTTTTCATGGATGTAATTTTATTACAAACTGTAGTCCAATGATATGTTTATAGGAAAGATTATTCCCTTTTGGGGTAAAATGGTACTTTCATTGAATCGTTTTTCTTGGGTTCTCATGCTTTCAAAGAATCCCTCCTGACTATTATTTTTAAATATTTTTAATGTTTATTATTAATATACTTGTGCAGTAAATTTTATTTCATGAGTAACTAAATGATTATTTTCACTGAATTTTTATTTATTCTAAGGGAAAATACTTTTTATGATCTTGTGGTTTAAAAGTGGACTAATGATTAAATTTACTTTATGTAATTCCATTAAATAGTTTTTTTTGTAGACCCATGTTTTTAAATATTTCAAATATGTTTTATTGATTTTTACGAAACAAAATAAGTCATGTTGAAAATAATAAACATTTATACTCAAATGATGAAATTAATTTTTTATATAAATTTTAATTTTTAAAAAAATTATTCAAAGAAGATTTTTCCAAATTATTTTGTATGTGTTTTTTATCTACGGGGTATTATATAATTAAAAAACAAAAATACCCTAGAATTAATATAATGTGAATTATTTTCTGAAAATAAAAATTTGAGTTTTTCAAGGATTGATTATTTATATTATTATTGGTACAGTAAATTCTTTTGAAAATTAATTTAATCTGAAATATTATTTCCCCTGGTTAAAACCTAATTAATGAAATATATGAATAATTGTATGTATAAAATATTACTAAATTTTATAATATGTTATCTATCTATTTTATAAATCCAATAGTGTATATTCAAAGGAATCATTTCACTTCATTGTATATATTTTTAATATTAATAATGTTTCTGAAATGTTTGAGTCATATAGAAATAAAATTGAAGGTATTATCAAAAGTCATAATTTTTAATATATACTTAGAAAACATTTATTTTAGAAAATACCCAAAAAAATTAAAAATTAATTTTGGAAATTAAAATTTTAAAAATTCTGTTTAATTTTTCAAATTAAACATCTATATTTTTCTATTTTATCTTGTTAATATTATCTTAAAATACAATGAAAAATTATTTTTATTGGAAAATAAAATATTCAAAATATAATAATTTCTTATTAAAAATTTCTATAAAACACCAAGATATATATAATTTTTTAATCAATTTCATATTTTAATAAAATCCCCATTGGGAAAAAATACTTCTTTTAATAAATATAAAGTATATCACAAAAAATTGGATTCTTATAAATAATAATATAAATTATAACATAATATTTAGAAATATATAAATTAATATATTTCATAATATTGGTAATCATGTTAAACCCAACTAATTCCACATCTATGATTAAATAAATTAATCTTTTTATAGGTTTTCTTTTGGTTTGGTATTTCGTGTAGAGAATGTAATGAAACATATTTTACATAATTATTGGAAAATTTATTTTAAAATATTAGGTTTTTACACTATAAACCATTAAATTTTTTTCTTCCTTGCAACCTTTATTATTACATAATATCAACAATATTTTTGGGTATTTATATGGAAATTAGGAAAAAGATTATAATTTCATCATAGAAATCAATAATACAATAAAAAATAACCACCCTTTCTTCACAAAATAGTTTTAACCCTAATATTGACTATTTTACAACCACATGATAGATGATTTTGTATTTATTTTGTATTAATACACACATTATAAAAAAAATAAAGTTGGTTTTTATTATTATATTTTAATAGACTATCATATGAGGATATATAATGTGATCTTGTTATTTGAAATAATTTTTACTCTAATTGGAGAAACCAATCGATTTCTAAAATCTCATTAATTTTATTAAATGGACGAATAATATGAATTTCATGAATAAAATATTTATATACATTGACATGGTATACAATATGCATATAAAATATTTTATCTTCCATGGTTAAATTATTTTTTAAGTATATACTATTCTTATAATTCATCATAGCTTAACTAGATTAACCAGAATAAATTATAATATCAAGAAATATAAATTACTTGGTGAGATTTACTTTAACATACTATTATCATAACCTAAAATCAATAGTAGGTTAGTTCTAATTCATGAGGAGTTCTTTAATTCATATTAACACTAGTAGACATGGATTAGGTCATCAATTTTCATAATTTGAAAAATCATTGCATTTGACACATTAAATAAAGGATAGAGAATTAAAAGATACCTTATTCCATTATGATTTAATTTTGTTTTCATTTCATCATTATCATACATTATGGGAAGCTCTAACACATTTATATCATTTCCATATCCCACTTCACAAAATTCCTTTGTCATTTTTCCATCATTTTTTAGAATTTTGGTGGTTGAAAATTCTTACATTCCCCATTTTCATTGAATTATCTTCCTTGAGTCTACATAATTTTCATCTTTTATAGGATTATGATTTCAACTCTCCCAACATGTGTAATCATATATTTTGATATCAAATATTGAATAATAATAAGATGCATCACTCTAGTAAATATTATAAATCATTTCCCATTGAGTTAATATTTATGTTAACACTCTTATACTGGATTAACATGGTTCCTTCTAGATAAAAAAAATCTATAAAATTAAAATTGGATAACATGAGTGATAAAAAAATATTACTAACATTGTCCAAGATAACCAAATTGAAATTTTGCACAATGATTTATCACTTTTTAATTCCACTATGATGTCCAATAACTCATTTATTTAATGTTATATTACCATTCCCATATGATATATCATTAAAAATTTCAACTATATAATACATATATCATCTTATATCATCCATATATTAAACAATATAATACTAGATTCACCCTATTTTAAATTATGATGGGTTATCATACAGTTATCAAATAAGTCCCTCAATGTTATTAAGAAATCAATTCATTATAGAAGTTCCTAAAGATCATGTGATCAACCAAATCATATCACTAAGGTGTTCCAACCCATAAGTTTAGTTATTCCTCTTTTTCATGCACCATGTTATGATTAATTTAATAAACAACAAAACATGTAATGGTTTGTTACCCCAAGATACAGCTATGTTGGAACCTACAAAATGATTTATTATCAATAGGGGGATGTATTTCATGGAAACCCATGCACTATTTACAATACCAAACTTATGGAAATTACCCTATACATAGAAATATCAATTATACTTCCCCTTGGTTCCCAATATGAATTTTCATAAAAATATCCAGAAATAATAAGGGCTTTCTATGATACCACTAATAGGGACCCATCATTAAACACACTTTATATCATCATTTATAACCTACTTTCCCAAAAAATATAATCCATTGATCATGAGGTCTAATTTTATTAGAATGTTAGATATATAAATATATAATAATAAATATGAAAACAATATATTTATTTTAAGGTCCATATAGTACCAAAAATCCCTAGATAATATAAATGTACATTGAATTCCCTAGGTAAATTTCATAATGAAAATTGTGATCTTGAATAACTAATAAGGGAAGAAAAATGGAAATAAATCACAATATAAGATTCAAGAGGCTTAACAAGATATTATAAAAATGAACATATTAATGGATACATATGACATAGAAAATAATTCATATTATAATGTAATTATTATCATATGGAAACAAGATAATAAATGGTATTAGAATCATATTCCAAGAGTCACTCTCCATGAAATCATCATAATGTGGAGATATTTTAAAATTAGATTGTGTTTTCTCCCCATTACCAAAAACATAGTTGAAAAATTCTCGTGGTGGATTTAGTTCACTACCTAATCAATTACATATCATTTTGTGAGATATTATTCATTACCTAGTTCATTGTATGTCCATATAATCATGGTCCAATAAGTCGTATAACATACCGTGTTTCGACTAAAAACCCATTGAATATAAAGGTATCTCATGAGATAATAACATTATCCAATTCATTATAGGGACGTATAGTTATTATAAAACACATCACATAATCAAAATCAAAAATATGAATTCTATATGAGAAAATTAAACCATGATTTAATGATATGAATTATAAAACCCATGAAAAGAATGTTTGATACAAAATTCTAATTTCCTGGAATAACCGAAGACTAAAACATAAGGATAACTAATAGGATAATAAATTAAATTTATGTATTCTTTCATAATTTAAAAAATTATATATGTTTTTAACACGTACTTCCATTGTATAAAATTCAAGGAAATTATCTTAAGAAGATAGAATAAAAATGAACAACTGGGGTGGAATTTTTATGAAATAACTAATGGTACTTTTATAGACAGAAAGAACATAATATTTTCTATAAAATAAGAATTCATGAAAACTATAAATTAATGATGATATATTGAATCTATTAATGGTTACAAAAAATTTGAAGGGGTGATGCTTCACTTGAGGGGAGAAATAGAAATATCTACTCAAATTTGGTTTAATTTAAATAAAAAATTTAAAAGAAAACTAAAAACATGTATAAAACCACAATTGAAAAGGATATTTATGTTTGTATATATTTGGGGAAATTATATATAAAAGTAAAATAATTTCATGAGACAAATACTTCATTAAATAGAGAAAATAAAGGGGAATTTTTATATAGACAAGTTATGATAGAGGTATGAAATATCCCTTTCATGTTTTAAAACACCGTTGTTGAAATAAAACATCCTAAAATATTATAACAAATCTTTATTTTTAAAATTTAGTAGTTAAATTCAATTTAAACTTGATATAACACATAATGAGGATTCTAATTAAAAATTAGAATATTTTGGGGAATGGAAATGGTGGAAAAGGTAGGGAAACGTTCATTTAAATGGATGTGAATTCTTCTTATTATAGTTTAATTTTAAAAAATTATTAATACACACCAGTAAGGAATAAATGAATAAAAAATGTGTCTCCTAATAATGAAATTTGATATATCACATGAAATAAAATATGAAATTCTTGGAAAAAATTATAACAATTGAAATTGTGTTGAGATATGAATGAACTTTAAAAATTTAGTAATTTTGAATTCAAATGAAATTGGAAGCTCAAAAATAAAACATTATTATAAATCATATTAATTAAATCATGTAATATAAAAAAAATATTTCCTGGTTATTATATACAACATATACATAATTAATTGGTTCATTTCATTAAAACATGACTACCTAATGGAATTTTGAGTCTATCTCTTAGAACCAAAGGCATATTAAAATAAAACAACTTGAGTGGGATAAAGCCTAATGCTGAATTTAAAATACCATAAAATATTATAATTAAAAAAATTTGATTTCCCATTGGTATTATCCATAAATTATTATTAAAATTAGTTTATTAAAATATTATGTGCATCCAAAATTAATTTATTGATATGAAACAATGACCATGTGTTAAAAGGTATTCTAAAATTCCACATAACATCATTAAAAACAAGATATTTTCCTTGAAAAATACTACTAATTAAAGAAATTATGCAATCATAATGTGAAAAGGGAAAAATAACCCTAGATGGGCATCTAGTAGAGGATATTCAGGTAGGTATTCAATGAAATTTTGAATAAGATATCAATGTTTTAAAGGGTGTAACTTGACCCCTTTTAAAAGATAGTAAAATTGAAATTTTGGAACACAGATTGTTTTATTAATTCTATGACACTATTATAATAAAATTGGATATAAAATTTTTAAATAATTGAGTATGGGGTGTTTTCATTAATAAATAGTCAATAAATGCATATTACATATTTTTAATCATTCTATAGTGTTATTATAATAACAAATTTACTTTTAACTATTTTACATCTAAAATTAGTAGAATTTTTTGATGAACTGGTATTTTTTTATTAAAAATATCACAAGACCCATATAAAAAAATAGAATATTTTAGATTTAAAATTAACCAATTATTAATAAAATTAAATTACAAAATATAATAAAATTATATTTTAAATTAACCATGGTACCTTATTGAAATTTTATATTAGAAGAAACACGAAAATTTTAAAATTATAGATTACTAATAGTTATTTTCTTGATTAAAATTTAATTCAGTGTTAATATGTTGTTGTAATGTTTTTATAAAACATAGAACAATAATTAATTTAAATTTGTTACCAAAATTCATTTATAGAAATTCAATTACATTTATAAAAAATTAATATTAAAATAACTATCTCAAATTTATCTTGGTAATAAAATATTGCATTTATAATATAATTTTTATAAATTAAAATTACTTCATCCTTGATAGATAATATGAATATTATTATCACAATTTTAAGAATCATTTTACCTAGTCAACATTATGTGTGTAAGGACATTAATCATAATGTGGGCATATATAATGCATAAATAAAAATTATTTCCTAAAAAATATAGTTTATATATATGAAACATTATAATTTTTATTCTTTTTATATTATAAGGATTATTACTGATAAAATAAGAGTTACATAATATTAAAATAAATTTATAACCAATGTTTTTTCATTTTCAAACATAATTAAAGAAACCAGAAAATACTCATCATAAAATAATTATAAATTTTAAAAATTGTAATACATATATTTTATGAATCCACCAAGGTGTATTAAAATTAATTGATTCACATTATAAAATATAATTTTTAATTGTAATTATGATAAAAAATATGATAGTTATAATGTTATAAAACAGATAGTGTTAGAAAACATATTTGTGATTCACTATTTACAAAGAATTCGTTTATTCTATGAAATCCCAAACATTTATACTAAGAAATGATTCAATAAAAAAATAAAAAAAACTTTTTTAGTCAATTTAAATTTCAATAATGATCTTTATTAACATTAAAAATACCATAAATTTTCAAAAGATTGATATTTATAAGAAAATTATTTTTGTAAAAAACTAGTTATTATTTTTTATAATTTATATAAAACACTAATAAATTCATCATGAGTCAATAAATATAATATTTTATTAAAATATTATTTAAGAATATAGTGTATATATATTTCATTAATGGTCATAAAGAAATATATTCTTAAACAACATAATAAATTATGTAAATTTATATAAAATTAAATTTATATATATATATATAAATTTATATATTTTTTAATATAATAAACCTTAATTTACCTTCAAATTTCATGTATATTATTTCAATATATAAACATATCACTTTTTTGGTTTACTATTTCATGTTGAGAATTCTAATAAAACAATTTGACTTAATTAGAGGAAAATATTTATTAAAATGTTGGTTCATTACACTAAGGAACTAATTATTACATTTTATGATAAATTAAATATTATAAATCATGTATGGGCCTCTATCCATATTCTTATACTCTTTATTATTATTATTCATGAAAAAATGATATAAGTAACTAAGAATTCATTTATTTATTTTTTATTGGATGATAACATAGTGGAATGTACTTTTTGAGTTGATCAGAAATTCTAGTCCAAACCATTAGAAGAAGGATGCGTTAATGTAAAAATTATTAATAAGTATATGCATACTATACAATCCATGAAAAACTGAGATAATATTTCTAGTGACTCTATAATATTTTCCATTGTTAAAAATATGTTTTTATGGATACTAGGGACATAATCTAATATATGGTCGTTCTATCCCACTTTGGATGATTCTATAAATAAATAATTTCATCATAACAGAACACACATGAGTGATAATTTGGAGAAGTTATTTTTTATTATTTAAATATAATTTATTAGTAGAAAATTTTTCATTCCAATTTTTCCTAACCCCATAAATCACATACTTTATAGAAAAGGATTTCCCCATCATTACAATTGTGGTTTTTGACCCAAAAAAGTAAAAGGTGTTTATAATTATATATTCTATAGATAAGGATGATAAATAAATCATTACCCTAGAATATTAATGTGATTTTAATACCAAGGGAATCAATTTGTATGTTTACTAATGTGATGTATAAGACCTTATGTGATATTGTGTTGACTTTTGAATACTTTTGGTTTGTATGATACCCCAAATTCAGTGTTTTACATAATAAATTATATCCCACAAATCGATATCTCCCTACAACAAAAAGTATTTTATTCTAATAGGTCACAAATATATATAGAAACTCAATTACTTCATGGATGTGAATATGTAAATAAATTGTACTCTCTTTAGAAAAAACCTCAACATTTTTTCAAGTCTATGTATGTTGTTTTTATTCTTTATGTTTGGTTTATGAGAAATGACTCAGTCCTAATTTTCAGAAATATTTATTATTCCATCATCATATCAAAGCTATATCCACTTTGGGATACTAAGGAAAACAAAAATCACAACAAAAAATTCATTATTAATAGAACCCTAAACCACTTTTTATAAATTTGATTAATATTATTCTAATTAGAAAAATAAATATAAGGGATCTCTATGTTATCAAAATCACTGAATAACCATATCAACTCAAAATAATGTAATGTTTAATTATAGATGATATGGGTGGGAAAACATGAATCATATTAAATATTACATTTAAAATAATACTAGTGTATATAGAATTCATGGAGAAATTATATTTCTGAGATTCATTCATTATTATGAGGTCTCATTTCTAACATGATTAATTTCTTACTATAGCACAAGTATGTCACTAATGGAAGAGGATATCACTTTTTTCAATGGCCTCTCACTATTTCGATAATATAAAATCCCATTACCTTCAATTATAATGAGTTTTATTTTGATGGTATCTAATCTACCATGTCTTTCTCTACCGCATTATAGTGTTGTCTGTAATGTAATATAATTTTAAAAGTTTTTTTGGTAGAATATTCTAATTAAACATATCTATCATGAATAAAACATGGTGAAAAACATATTGGATAAGAAATAAGATTAGGCTATTTCATTAATTTAATAGTGAAATACAAATTCCCTTAAACTATAATGTAAAATAATTATATTTTTTGAAGCTCTAATACTTAACAATTAAATTCCACTCTAATATCCTCCCTTTTGGCTCATTTTCATTAATCAAAAGCTATTATGATAGGAAATTATGTCTATTTAGTCTCAATTTCATGAATTCCTTGGTTTTTTACTTATTTTATCATAATCCTCTTTTTTATTGGGATTAGAGGGAACCCTTACATGACCCATAGGCCCAATGGCCCAAGCAATGATATATAACCCAAATTCCCAGAGACAGAATTCCCAATAAATGAGTTAAAGGCCCCAAAAAACTACACTAGATATTCCCCTCCTTATAATCTCCATAATTAAAGGCACCTAGCTCCCCACCATGAATTTCCAATTGTCTAATATTTCCCTATGCGAAGAATTATGGTGCATGGCACCAGTGTCCTTTTTCTTACCCTCTAATTCTTCCCTTATAGCTAGCTTTTCTTCTATGGTTTCTACTTACTCTGAATCCACTTCTACACCTTCTATTGTTTGGTCATCCTAGACTACTTCATGTTTATTTCTTCCAAATGGCAATGTGTATCTATATCTGTTGGTGGGCCAACATATATGTGGCATGAATGCCATTGGTGTCCCAAAGACCCTATGTCCTAAAGGTCTTTGGTGGCCCGAAGGACCTAAGAATTGTAGGTCACAGAGGGTGGCCCAAAGGCCCAATTTAGATGAATAGGTTTGACATCTACAATACCAAACATGACCTACTACAGTACTATTACAGTAACCCCAATATTTACCTGCACCCAGATTTGATGCTTGGTCTTATGGATTCCAAGAAAGAAGCTTCTACCACATGGGTACAAGCACATTAGAAAAATATATTTTCTTAATATAAGATGTTTTTACATTAATTAATATTGAAATAGTACTAATTGAGTGATTGTTTAGTCATTTAAATATTTATATGAAAATAATATTTCGTACTCAAAATATGATATATTTAAATTTTAATTAAAAATAATAATAATAACCATTAAAAAAATTTATTCAACCATAAATATTTATAAATATAATTCTAATAGTTCATTAATTATTTATTTAAAATTTATAATTTATTATACTCATTGTCATAAAATTATATCATCACACATTATTGATTTCTTTATTTAAATGTTTTCTATTTCACCAAAATATGTAATTCAAAAATAAAATTTCTTTATAATCAATGAAACATCCTTATGTGAATTAATATAATTTAATTCTATTTATAAGTAATATATATTCTATCATTAAATTAATTAATATAAATATTTTAAATATTTTAAAACAATATTATTAAAATAAATTATATATCAATCATTATGAACCAATAATATATTTAAATTTATTATACTCAATGACAATATAAACTTTAATAGTGGTCATATAATGAATAAGTTTACCCATTATATTCCATTCATTAACTTTATTCCAAATTCACATTAAAAACCTCACATTCATATATTATTACTTTTTTATTTTACAACATTTATTTTTGATTTCAAATGTTTTTCCCATTATATGTTTTATTGTAAGAATAATTGTTCTAAAGGGGATTGGTGGAATATGGTATTTCTTAGTTGAAAAAATATTAGGATTTCAAATATATTACCCCTTTCAAACATCTTATCTTTTAATGTTTTTAATCATTTATGGTATTTAGTAATCTATATTATATGATACAAGATTTCATATAATATTTTTATGATCCTTCATGAGTGTATTAATTATCATTCTCTTGATGAATTTATTATATGACTTTATTCATAATTATATTTAAATTATATGTAATGAATAATATATGTAATTTTGGGAAATAAAATATATATATAAATCTATGATGTTACATTCTACAAATCCCCTTAAGCACAATATTTCATTTAAATTTTAATTCCTCCCACTAATGGTATAATTATTGTATTTATAAAAATTATATCAACTATGTATTTAATTTTTAATGAGATATCTACTGTAACATCCCTAGTCATTAATAATTATTAATGTATTAGTTTATTTTTTTTATTTTTGTTTATATGAAAATAATTTATAGTAAAAGTATCAATATATTTAATGGAGTTCCATAAAGGTAAACAAAGTATTAAGAACCATATATAAGTGTAAAATCATTTTTACATAGGCTTCCTAAGGGTAAAATGATTTTTATCCTAGTTACGTTTGGGTAACCCTATCTTCATAAGGGTTACGAGACCCGACTTAAATGTAACTCCAACTGATATGTATAACTTAATGGTTACAAGACCAGTGTAATGGCAAGTGTTACATTCTATAAGCATACCATCTAATGGTTAAGGGTAAAAAAACATATTGTGTAAGGGAATGTGTGCTACCTACGGGTCTTGCATAAGGGTACTGGATCACACAAGAAGCTCATGTAAGCATATCTCATAATGTTTTCACAATGTAAACGGTATTTTATAAGTGTATTGGACCATGTGAGGGTCTCAGGTACAAGTATCATGTAATGGTAAACCAATTTTTCTAAAGGATGTGTAAAGGTATCCTATAGTTTCGTAAGGGAACTTCTGTGTCTCTAATGGTTAAATAAGGTTATACTGGTCTAGTGTAATTTGAAATATGGGAATGGTTTTATTGTATGGTCAACTATTCTTACCCTTATATAATACTTACGATTTATGTAATGATAAAACATGTTACACTTACATTGTTTCCTTTTTGAGTAAAATATTTTTCTAACATTATTTGACATTTATTATACATCTATTTCAACCAAAATTTCTTTTCAGACTTTTTAAAAGATATAAATAGTGGTAATTTATTATTTTACCATTTTACGTGCTAGAACACCAATTTGGTATGTTTTTAATACAACTATATTAAATATTTGAGTTAAATTGTTATATAAATAGAGAATTTAAATTAGGATTTGAAATTATATAAATTTTAATTCCTTATGTAATTATAAAAATCATTGAACCATCATCAGATTCAATTTTTTAATATCCATTTGAGATGTGTTTAGTGTTATAATACCATGGAAGATGATCTGATTAATTTGTATTACCTTTCATAGGATTAGAGTTTTCGTAATCTTCAGGTGGGTGTTTTAATATAGTTAAACCATTTAATAGTTATTTATTGTAAGAAAAATACATAGTTATGTAGTTAGTATTTTCTAATACATTCCTTGTGAAGGTTTAATTTGAAAAACCACCCCAAAAATTCATTCATCCCTCTATCTAAGAACTGAACATGGAAAGGAATGAAATAACAATATCCTTGATTCTACAAATATTTTATAAAATTTATTAAATCCATCTTAGTTTTTATTTATTTTCAAATATTATTTAAAATTATTTTTTTGTTATATTTAGGAATTAGAAAGAATTTTTGTTTCTAATGTGATATGATTTAAGAAAAATGAAATTACTTGTATAATGAAATGTTTTGTACAGATGTTTGAAAGATCTTTTTTTCAATTATTATGATTCCCTCATAATGATTTTTATTTTTTTATAAAACTGGAATCCTTTGCATATTTTAAATAAAACAAATAATTCATGTGGAAAAAGGTTTTTAAAAAAGTATTAAAACGAATTGAATAATTTGAAATTGTAAAAACATTCTTTTAAATCCTTCGTTATATTTTGGATTAAATTCATGTCTTAATGAAACATATGGAATTTTTATATTGACTTATAAAAGGAAGATAGATTTGTAAACCTTTTGAATGATGGTTTGTAATTAAAAGGTTTATTTTAAATTAATGTAGTTTTATTGTTTATAATGAAATTTATAATGATCCTCTATTTTGAAAATACCTTATTATGTATTATTATATTATTGTACAACCCATTGGTTGTGTTGATAAATGAATTATTCACATTGAATGATCTTAGTGGTCACTGTAACATCCCAGGTAAATAAATAAAATGACATTTTCATATTTATTAATATTTGTGAATAAAATGTTAATATTACTTTAAAGGTAATTCTATGTTTGATAGCGTACCCAATACGCGACAACGAGTTTCTTTGAAATCATAAGTTTCACACTAATAATATAATATTATTATTTTAAATGATAGTTAACGCCTAGACATTGTAATGGTGAGAATGAACATAACTAACTACAAAATGACGATATATGTTTTTTACATATGTTAACAATTGTCCAATAAATTATAGAGGCTTAAAATGAGAATGAATCCAACTTTAAGCATAAATATTCTTATATTTTTTAAAAGGTAGATTGACCACCTTTTGATGGCGAACCATTTTTAGAAAAACTTTTTGACAATTTTATATGTTATATTTGACAAAACAAAATCATTCCTTAGAATTGGGACATCAAAATTTACTTTCTGTAAATTTTTCTTATTTTTCCGATAAAGTTCTTTTTTTAATAAAAAGTGAAAATGATGTATTTTAATTCAAAACCTCCTTTTAATATAATTTTTTATATGGTTATATTTTATTTTTTTAATTGGGTTTCATGTCTTTTTAAAATATATTTTTACAATATAATCCAATGGTGGTCATTGGAATTAATTTCCCTTTGATATTGGACACAAACAAGTGTCAATATATTGATAGTTATTATTTCTTAAAAACACTCTATTTATTGACAGATGGAATTAATTATAAAATAAATTAATGAAACTTATATTTTTTGAATTTTTTAAAATTTACATCATTTTTTAATTTGTAATATCAAATTTTGTTTTGATAAATTATTGATATTTTTTGACAAATGTTCATTTATAATGAATAGTGAAAAATACTGCATTTTACATTAAAACTACTTTTTCATATAATTTAATTATATTTTTAAATTTTCCTTTTAATTAGTTTTAATGTGTAATTGAATTTTATTTTTATCACTTAATACAATGTTGTTCATTGGAAGTAATTTTACTTTTCAATTGGATGTAAAAACAAGTCAATCTTTTGATAAATTTTACTTCTAAAAAACACGTCTTTGTTTGTGACAATGAAAATTATTTTTAAATTAATAACTACAATTTGTGAGTTTTTAATATGGTAAAATGGATTCCATATTTGGAATCATAAGGACCAAATAATGTAACTAAGACCTTTTTGTTTTTGGAAATTATGAATAGTAAGGACATTGATTATCTTTAATTATCGTGATTAATTAGGAATCAGGTAGTTAAGGGTAATAAAACAATATCATAATAACATAAAATCACCCCAAAATGTGTCCAAATCCACTTTTTTGAGTCATGACCTACCATTGGAATATTTTTACCGAACATGAGGGCACATGAAGTCACATGGGTGTGATAGTGACATTTATGACATTAATTTGAAAAAAGAAGATAAATATAACAAAGGTTTGTATATCCTTGGTAAAACAATTTTAATTTTGTTTACATAAATGTCTCTTAGACTATAAATAGTCATTATAATGCTAAAAATATTTCCTATATCATGGTATTTGTTTTATAATTTTTAGAAATTAAATAAATAAATTTATTTATGACATCATGATTATGTAGTGATTACCTCATTAGTGAACGATTTAAATAAAATGAAAAGATATGGTAAAATCTAAAACTTACACTTATTGAAAAAAATATTGGATGGGTGAATTTATAACCCTTATCAACTTATATTATAAATATATCATTATTTGTCCTTTAAAATCCGAAAACCTTTTTATAATAATGTAATATTTCAAGAGTTTCTAAATATGACCATCCTCCCTCTTATAAAAGGACCCCACCTCTACCCTCATACCCACAACTATCAAGACCTTGGATCGTCCAACCTCTTCTAATATTCTCTCTCCACATCACTTTATTACTTCTAGAAGCCTCACTTTGGGCAAAAGTCTTTCCCAGGAAGCATTTGGCTCAAACCAGAAAGAGTTACCCAATTTAGAGTTAATGTCTTCACTCGATTTTCTTTCTTTTGTTATCCTTATTAACTAACCACTATCTTCTTAACATTTTATCCCATAATAACCCCAATATCCTAAATATTCTAGTATTTGTTCATGATAAGGATTCTACCAACACTTACACACACCACCTTCTAATGGTTAAGAAACATATTGTTTCTGGGGGTGGCGAATTATTGCCTCATTAAACGATGATTGTTCTAACTTTTTTAAACACATTTCATGGTGGCCATTATAATGGAACTATATTCATATATGATATATATTGTATTTATGTCCCCTATATTCTTCTGTATTTTTTATTTAAAAAAACCTTTATGCTTTGTATGTTGTGCAAATGCGATAATTTCATATGAGGACGTGCGGACAACCGCCTCCTCATGTGATGCGACTCATTCATGCCGAACATTGAATTTATATAGAATGTAATTAATTAACATATTATACCTATATAAATTATAAATTATATTATAATTATAATATATCTATGTCTAATTTAGTTTTAAAGTCCATTAATATGACAAACAAAAATGAAAGTAGCATTCATGCGTACGTACGGCCTACTGTCTCCATGAACCATACATTTCATTTCATATCTCCAAAAATTATGTAATATTATGAAATATATATATACTGGATATATATGATATTTAAATCATGAACACCATTCATAAGATGATGTACCTAAAACTACATGGACAATTCTCTTCAATCAAGTTCATCGTTGACTCATGTAACGAACATTGACAAAACATATGATATGAACTCATGTAATTAACTAATTATTATAACATGATAATATGAGATATTAATTGAATAATAAAATTTAATTTACGTTCTTATGCAATTATAAATTCACCAAATTTTATTATTCAGGAATATAAGGAAATGAACAAGACAAGTCGGAAATGAGGTAAGGGGATTTCTTATCTCACTTTCAATTCCGTGAGATTTCTATTGTTTTCCACTTATTTGTTTCATGTGGTGTATTGTGTAAATTCATTTAATATATATTATCATGATTCTATTTATATTCATGTTATTATGTAATTCATTATTTTTTTTATTATCTTTTGGTTATACGACTCGATTGATTACAACGATGTAAGGGGTTTTTTTTTCTCACGTTTTATTCCCGTGAGATTCATGCTACATTTGCGGCTATTTAATTTTGTTTGGTGTATGTACTGCCCATTATTATATTGTTTGTTTAATATAATTTAATTTATGGTTATTTTCATCATCATTGAAGGACCCTTCTTTCATGGGGTGTACGTTTTGGAAGCTACCCAAATCCGTAATGGAACCTTTCACCCTCCTCTTTTTAAAAGACTTCATTTTGTTATGTGTTTTAATTTAAAAATTCATAATGTTGGGGTATGTTATTATATATCCTTATTTCTGTAAATTTTATGTCCAATTGATGAGATACCATTTTTATCACTCATCAACTTATTTTCTTAATTTTATACTGATGTCGTTAGGTTGTCGAATTTCTGTAAGGTATCTTCTTAACCCAATTTCAATTCTTTGGGTTAAACCTCAATTTCTTGATTTTTTTGTACTATGAATATTTTTGGATGACCTCTGATTGTTTTACACTTAATATCCACTTATATTGGGTGTATTTATATTTTTCACACATAATTATGTAATTTATTTATCCTTAATCTAAGGATACTATCTTTGTAAGGGACTTCGTCTCAATCTACTTTCGTTGAGGCGTACATCAATTTACATATGGCCTTATTTTAGTAATTGTATAATAATACATTTTTAATTTTAATTTCATTCAAAAGGAAGATTTTTACATTAAGTACTTTACTAAATAACATAAGGGAATGTTTTTGTATTACCTATGCGGCGACAATGACTTATCCGCCGCCGTGACCATTATTTGAGTTTCGACATCCTCTATAATCCATAACGTTATTTAAATGAAAATGAATTCCATTTTTTACTTTATTTTTGTTTTAAAAATGGTTTTGATAATGTTTTGATTCTATCAATATGTTTTATTGATATCTTGTGATTGAAATATGGAAATTTTATGTTTCTTTTATGCATGTTTTATTTGATAAAATTATGATATGGTTCTTGGCCATTTTTTATGAAGAAGGGTGCTTCCTTGATAAACTAAGGGCTGGTGAGACGAGATAGCTCTCCAATGCATTGGGTAATGTGAAGGATATAAACACTAAGGTTTCTCCGAAGATATTTCAGGAATATACTGTGATGGGTATTCAAATCGTAACCACGAGGGTTACTCCCAATGTAAGAATGTTACGAATGCCTCAATTTACCTTTGTGTCTTTTGATTTATATGAGTTATTCATAAATATTATGATTTAATGAATTATGTTAAAGTGCTTATGTTTTATGGGTAAATAATGATTTCATTGATTCTTACATATAAATGGAGTAAAGTTTTCTTTCCGTATTTTTATATCCCTTACTGATCTTTTTATGCACATCCCATGTTTTTGAAATGTTTTTCACAGGACATAAAGTGTATTAGGGTCAAGGATGGGAATAATGAAATTTCATGTTGACTAAAACATGGAACTAGACAAGACCCTTTTGTTTGAGAGTTCTTATTTTGTAAAAAAATGGAAACTAAGTAGAAGATTCTACTTTGTAATAATTGAGATGTAATAGTTAGGTCCTAATTATCTAAAACTATAAACGTCAAAATATACTCAATGTGAATTATTCATTTAATTAAAGATTATGTAATGTTTTATGAATGATCCTTATAGTGACCATGAGATGTGTTCCTTAAATGATATGAAATGATGATGGAACAGGTTTTAGCTGGTGAGAATCCCCATTGTAATCCATGATACTTGATTATCTCACTCCCATTCTTTAACATGTTTTGGGAACCCACATAATTATATAATATAAAAATGAAAAAATAATTATGACAGATTCACAACCTATATAGATGATCCTTTGAGAATGTGAAAGGATAAAGGTATATATGTGGCAATATGAAAGCATGTGTGCATGGACATAGTTTAAATGGGACTTGTGACAATGTATGTGAAACTAACAATGATTCGTGATTTATCTATTTATTAACTAGAATATTGTATCCCTGATATCATTTTTATTTTATACCCTTGAATTAATTATAATTATTATTTGATACATGGAGGCATTGGGTATCACTAGAGTCCCCTTAGTTCATTGATTACCATTCTAAATTTATCTTCTTATTAATATTTTTCACTAGGAATCTATTGTACTTACTACTATAATTGTATTTTATATGTAATTTATATTATATTTATTACATATTTTATATTTGATTTTCATTTTAAATGGTTCTTATAGGTTTTTAATGAAATTATGTGTTTGAATGATAAAAATGATTTTTTCATTTTTTGGGGTTTATAAATGACGTAGAAAAGTATAAAAAAAATTTAAAACCAAATATTATTATCATATTATCTAAAATTTTATTCCTCTCCCATATAAAATTTAAATACTACTTCTTTATTACTTTAATCAATTTTATCACTTATGAATATTGATATTAATTATGTCACATTTTCCCTCTGATGAAATAATATGTGGATCGGTAGCTCACACACTACTTGTATTGATTTTTTATGCTGCCCTTATTTTATTATGTAGGTTACTCATTATATAAAACTATTTCATTGCATAATCATTATTTATGATCCAATTTAAAGTAATAGAGTACATGTTATTTCTTTCTAGACCACCAAGAGACACATTTTTATGGATTTGTTATGTTTTATTTTTTTATCAAGTTTTTTTCCAATATATGGTTGTATTGATATATTTAAATTAGGATGTACTCATCTTGTAAATAAACTCTATTTCTAATTTTTTGGATGAAATAGTTTTCAAATGATGTTTTTGGATGTTGAGGATATATTACCCAACCTATTAAAATTTGGGATGTTCTTTGGGTAACTAGTGAATTATTCCATCAACCGTTTTAGATGTTATTATTTGTCATTTGATTACAAAAATTGAATCAAAATATTTCTTTAATTAAGAGAAAAATAATTTACTTGGATTTTAATATGTTATTTGGGGAGTCTTGTGGTAGAAAATATACCATGAATGTGTCAGGACAGAAGAAGTAGTTCATGTTTAGGTTCTTGATCCCCACATCTTCACAATAAGACCCGAGTTACCTGTGAAAGTGGGTATATGAGATATTTTTTTTTGGAATTTTTTTACAATAAAATGATAATTATATTCCCGATAAGAATCCATTTTATTTTGAAAATTTTTTAAGATATTTATATTTCAAAAGAAATGATGGCCAAATTCACACTATGCCTTCTCGGTCTAGTAAACTCTAAGGAATCCTTTCTATTTATCTAGAAGTCAAAAAGGAAAATATTGTGAGGTTTCTAAATTTATTTCCATCCCATGCTTCCATGAAATTTATTGTTCTATTAAAATTGTGAAATTAACAAATTTTACATTTATGTAATAGTGAATTCATTTAAGTGAGGTTAATATGTAGGTGTATGGGTGTTGTTGGTTTTAATTCCTTGTTTTTTGTTTTTATAATATCCCATTGGAGATGAATTTAAAATAACTTTTATAAGAAAAATGAGACTAAATTTATTTATTTTAGTTCTTTGAAAAGTGTTTTTAGTAAAAAAATAGTATGTTTTAAGTAATGTTTGGTTTTAAAAACAACATCTCAATTAATCATTTATGATATAATAAAAAATTCATAAATAAAAAAATGTAGTTATGTGGTTGATTTAAAAATGATTATATATTTGAATTTATAAAGGTACTAATGATATTTAATCAATAGAAGAATTTACATGATATAGTAAAGGAATTTTTAATGTTGTGATTGCTTTACATCATGATTTCCCATTTTAAAGAAAATTATAATATATTACAAATCTGGAAATATTGTGTCCATTAAAAACAATAATGATTTCTGAAAACATGTTTGTAGCATGTATGGATTCATTTTTATTATTTTAATTTTATATCATGTGTTGTTTTATGACTTAGTTTATGGGATTTTGTTTATAATTTCTATAAATTCCACCATGAAATTCTATTAACAATGATATAATAGTTTTTTGTTAGACCTATATTTGAGTTAACCCATTACTTTTATTTGAAGGGTAATATCTAGTTACTAACTCTACCATGACACTTAAAATGAGTGGTGGAATCAAAACCTTTATAGTTTTCTAGACCCCACCTTGGAATTAACGATTTAAAATCAACATTACAATTTTGGTGATAGATGTTACCCTAAAGTAAAAAAGTGTCTTGAGTATGTTTAAGAGATCAATGATTCTCTTAAGACACATGGTTCCTTATGGAAAAGTATATCATGTTATTATTTAAGGGACCTGGATGATAATCATGGAATGTCATTATTTCTTCTAATTTATATAAAATTTTTCATGGGAATTATTCAAGTCAATATTCATTCAGTTTTAGAATCCTAAAGAAATTATGAAAGGTAATTTTTCTTAGTTATTTGGTTTTATTAAGGGTGAGATATTAGTTTTAGAGTATTCAAAGTAATTATTATGTTTGTAATGATTCATACATGATCATGTTAATAATTAATTTATTACTAAAATCTATTTTATAAAATTTAATCACCCATACCAAGGGACTAACATTCCAGTAATCGGAAAAACCGCTTATCTATTAGTTCATAATAGGGTCTTTCCAGATAAATTAGATCTAGAAAATTGATAGAAAGTGTTCAATTCCTCTTAGTTAGTCTTCTTAAATGACGAAATATTTTCTACTGGATATTATAAACTAGGAAATTGGGGAAATTATTCTTATGATATTAAGGGATATCGCTTATTCATCTATCATAGAGAATTATTTCATTCATAGAATATGAGATTTATGTATCTTAGTGTGTTATTGTTGTTTGTTTCACCTTAATTGGATAGTTTTGTATGGATATCAAACAAGGGTTGTTTCAACTAGGGATCATAAGAGATTAACTATATGGAAACATTTTAATCAGTCATATAGGTCTCTACCCCTTAGTCTTAGGGTAAATATTTTCTTATTGTGGAGAATTTTATTATTGTGGTTGAAGTGATCCAATGAGTTTTTTATGTAAGAGTGTAAAATAATTTTTATTATTTATTGTAGTTCATTGGTATATGAATTATTTCATCTTCTATAGATCTATTGTGGATTACAATAGATCATTTTTAGATTTTCATTTATGGATTTCGGTTTTTACCGTGATGATAGATTCATTTTCAAGAGAGCTCAGTTGTTGTGTATTGTGGATGAGTAGTTTTCATTTGATTTATATAATAATAATATAAATTACAGTGTTTCACTAATAACATTTCTCTATTTTTGGTAATTATATTACATAATACCTTATGTCTCATCCATCCATGGGTGTCATCCTATTAATGGTTTTGTGTCATTTGGGATAGATTTTTTTTCATTATTTTTTTTCAAGATGGTTGAATCTTAATCTTACTATAAAAGACCATATCCCTTGATATAGTTTTATAATCTATTTGTGAATTGCCTATATTTTTTGATCTAATAATAGTTTTCCTTAGTTGGTACTTTAGTTTTTACATGGGTAAATTGGACTACATAGATTATTGATAAACCAAAAACACAAAGATGGTGTGGATTAACATGTTTATCCCATTAAGGGGTGGGGCGTGGAGGTAAATTTTTTTGGTTTTTGGCATGTGAATTCTTAAGGTATAAATAATTCTAATTTGTGTACCATTATTATGTATAGGAGGATAATTGATAGATATTTTTATTATTGACAATTTTGGGGAACATGGATTTGTTTTGAATATAACATTCCTCGATAATTTAGTCTTTTTTCATAAATGTTTCCCAATAGATTATGATCAAAGTATACATTCATAGTTGAATAGATATTTTTTTTAAAGTTTTTTTCTCATGTTACACCTTGTTTTTAAATTATTAAATATTTTTGAGCCCAATTCTATGTCTGTAGTACATTTTTTATTTTTTTGTTCCTATTATTGTTGCTGAGTTTTCTTGGGAAACATCAATTGAACATGGATTTATCATTTATATCAGTATTTTTTGAGTTATCTGTTATTTCATTGACATTCTACATAATGGGTTGAGTTTGGGAGTTCTTTTTCTAATGTAATTTTCTTATTTTTAGAGAAAACAATATTGGGCAAGAATTCATTATATTGGGGAAAATTGTGACATCAAATTTTTTTTATAATAACTACATTCTATTATGTGGTTTATTTTAATGTTTATTTATATGAAAATTCTTCCATCATAAATTTTTCCATTATATATGTTTACTTTTCTTTTATTATGGTAAAAGTTGATTTATGAATTGTATGTAAGGGTGATATCCTTTTCCCATAGGCTGTTTGTTGGTAAAACCATTTTTCTATGGGGTAAAGAAGGGTATCAAGTGATATATATGGGTATAAAGCCAATAAAAAAGGGTGACACTATTTTTATTCTATTTGTATGGGTTTTGTGACCTGATTAATGGTTAGGGATTCATTGTGGAATGGATTCATGTTCTAAGTCACCTTAAACATTCCATTTCTTAAGTGTAAGAACACTATATAAGGTTTTCAGAAAAGGGTGTATGCTCATTTAAAGGTGTCACATAAATTTACTAGCTCTCATAAGGGTCGCAGATAAGGATAATTATTCTTGTAAAGGTAAATTATATGGGTCTCATTATGGGAAAACTAGTTTTTCAAAAGGCTACGTAAGGGTATCATGGTGTTGTGTATGTGTAAATTTGTATTTTTAATGGATAGGTAAGGGAACAACATCCATGCATAAGGGAAAAGTGGTATATGTGGACTATATAATGGACACTACTATTACCCTTACATGATGTGTACGATCTATATAAGGGTAAACCATATTACCCTTACACAATTACTCTTCTATAAAAAATATTTTGAAATCCTCCTTCTACATTTCTTCTTCCTCAATCTCGACATAAAATGATTTTTCAGTGTTTTTAAAAGTAATAAAATATGGAAAATAACTATTTACCCATGTTTAAATGTTTTAACTCATATCTTAAATGTTTTTAAAACAATATACTTCATGATTAAAAAAACTGAAAATTAATTCAAAAATTTAAATTTTTAGTTTAAATTGGTAAAATAATAATAACCTGTGTAATTTTAAAAATAAAAACCCCTAAGTTCCACTGATTTTCATGTATCATATTGAGAGGAGTATAGATCTTCTACTACCATTGAAGAAAATAATATTCCTTTTCTATTACCTTATTATGTCTTGTGTTTCTAGAATCTCGAGGTATGTTTTTCTATATGGCACTGTTTTGCAATAAATGTTTTCTATAAATATTCAAAAAAAATTATTTCATATTTTATAATACACGTTTTATTAATGTTGACCTTTAAATACCTCATAAAATAATATATGGTACCCTTTTTTGAGAAATGAACATAGAATGGATTGAATTAATCATGATCTTGATTCCCCTCACTGTTACATAAATTAAGGAATAACAATTTTGGTTGAATTCCATTTCAAAGATTGTATAACTATTTTTAGTAAATGTGATAGATTATGCCACAGTTTGGGTTCAAAACTGAAACGAAATTATTTAAATGAAACTAATTTATTATTAAAATGTTATCATAATGTATTTTAATTCTATTATTTTAAATGAAAAGGTTTACTTCAAAATTAATATTCAAATGTATAAAATGGGTATCCTTTTACTATGGGAAACATAGCCTAAAACCATGGTTTAAATCTATGTGTATATCCCCTAAAACATTGGGTATTTTCAATACCCATGGTTTTAGGAACTCAGGCATAGGGAGGCATCGATATAGAGATACAACCATTGTTTTTATAGAGATAGTTTGTATATCCTAAGAGTATTTCATCATACTAATGGTTTAACCCAAACAGAGGGTATAAATATATACCCACGGTTCTATGAAACATGGGTAAAACATTTCATAGTACTATATATATACCCACATTCCACAAAACAATGTGTACAGGTATTTTTCAACATTTTTAAGAACAAATTTCTCTTCTAACACCTTGTACCTATAAATAAAATAAACTTTGTATACACTCATTGAAAAAAATATTATAAATATATTATTCAACCAATTACATTTCAAACCACTTAAAATACTATAACATTGATATAATACAGACAATAAAAGAGATTATGTCATTAAACATCCTCTATATTTCACTTTACTACTAATTCAATAATTGAGTTGATTAATATCTCCTCTCATCACAAAATTCCTCAACCTCATCACAAAAAACAACATCCTCATAACCAACAACATTATCTAGATCATCATCATTATTATCGCCACCACTATCATCTTCACCTCCAATAGGACTCTCATTAGAATCAATTGCTCCATCATTTTAATAAATTATGGATTCCATATGTCAATAGATAGTAATATAATCGTCTAATGTAATTGAAAGAATTATAATTGATATAGATTTTAATAAGTGTTTGGGGATTATATTACTTATTTTATGCACTTAAAAATATACTTGTTTTGCATCATTAGCTTCTACAACAGTGATTTTCTACTCAAAGACCATATAGGTTTAGTAGAGATAGATGATGGCCAATACCTAGTGGGGATATTGTTTTTCTTTGGTTGACATCATTCTCTCCCTGGTTATCATCACCTAATAACTAACTCAAATGATCATTTAGACAAAATATTTTAGCTTCTTTATAAATGAGGACCAAATGGGTAGAATGTTGAACATGTAAAGAAGATATCTAATAATAATTTTCTATAAATATTTGAAATTAAAATAAAAAAAATAAATATTTACTTTTATTTTTTCATTTACAACACTTCCTTTTTTTCACCAAGAGAAAAATTATTTTTCACAAGGTACATCCCCTTCAATTCCCATTACATGTTATGGGAAATAGAATTAACTAGTATACACAAATATACTATATAAATATCATATAATATTCAATAAAAATAAAAGTGAGAAACTTTTAAATGAATTAAAAATATCATAATACTAATTCCATATTATTAATTAAATGACCAGTTATCCTATTAGCCAATCACTCATTAGGAAAATTGGCCAATTAAAAATTAGGACGATTGGAAATCATGTAGATTATTCATTAGGCCTATCGTCCTATTTTCTTTTGGTCCTTTAGGAAATTAGTCTTATACAATATTATTCCTATATGACAATTTTTCATTGGGCCTATCAAACAATTTTCCATTAGGCATATATGCCAATTTTTCATTAGGCATATAGGACAATTGCTCATAAGCCCTAATCATAAATAGGCATATAGGCCTGACGTAAAATTGTCTTATATTCAAAATGGATTATTATCATATAAAAGTATTAGATAATTTTCCAATAGAAATATTGGGGAATTGGCCTATAGTCTTAATGAAGAGCCACCATATATGTCACGACCCATCCTCGGGGCTCGTGTCGTGACTACCCCATTCCCGCCTTACATAGGCCAGGGGCTGGTGACTAGCACCACGGCGTAAATCCCAGAAAAAGGGAAGGAATTGCCTTTGTAAAGTAAACCACAAACATCACAGAGCAAGCAGGTAGAAGTAAACATTAAGTAAAAACGGGTACAACAGTAAGTGCGGAAAAGTAAGTGGGCCAGTATACAAACCCAAACTGAAAATAAAGTACAACTCGAAAGGGAAAACAGCAACTAAAAATTAACGCCGCAACGTCGAGCCGTCCACTGGAAGTCCCACCTGAAGGGTGGGTACAAATAGACTCCACTGCACCTCTGATCCAGCCAACCGCTCTGAGTACGTCCCACCCAGTGGTCCACCTCCAGGTACTGTCCTTCTCCGCAAGCCTCCACCACGATCAGCGTTGTCCATCGTCTACAACCAACACAACGTAGTGCGGGCATAGCCCGTGCATGGGTGAGTATAATCTACTTAGTAGGGACCCTAAGAACCCTGATGGTATCCCATAATCTAGAAAGTATAATCCACAAAGGAAAGATTAAATAACGAAGTAACATCCGAAACTTCTAAGATATATTCCCATACATATACCTAAGTCATAAATTCTTGCTCGGCTCCAACATTTGAGCTCACGTACAACCCAGTCCACACAGGAAAGAAAAACATAAATCCACACAGGATTGCACAACACAATCCACAAAGGAAAGAAAAACAGGTTTCAGCTCACACAGTTATACTTCTTGAATGACGATAGAGATGATCAGATATATCCACTGTGTCATCTAAGCTGTCGGACCCACAAAAGATCGATAGGGACTAACCCCCACAATGACCCACAAAGGATCTGACGCACACAAGATTGATAGGTAACTAAACCCTACAATGACCCACAAAGGATCTGACCTACACATGATCGATAGGCAACTAACCCCCGCAAAAACCCACACAGGATCGGACCCACACAGGATCTGTAGGCGCTTTCCCACACAAGACCGCTGAGCGCTGACCCACATAGGATCGTACCCACACAGGATCTAGAGCACTGACCCAGAAAGGATTTCTGAGTGATGTAGTCATCGTCGTCCAATCCACTGAGTATCTCTGCACATTAGTCGTCGTCACAGTAGCAGTCGCAGCCAGCTCTAGGGTTCCCGCACACAGCAAGCTCATTTCGGAGAGTCCGCTCCACGAGCCGAGAGGCTGATACATCAACTGACACATAGTACAAAGTTTTTGTATCCAAAAGTTCCGTATCATCAATAGGAACGCAACGTCGCAGACGGCGCATCAATCGGACGCTCGTTCGGAGAGTTATTGGCTTTTTCGTCCCATGGGGCCCGGTTGGTTTTTAAGTCAAAATAAACCCGACCATACTCCTCCTGTTTCCAATCCTCTGGCGGAGTAAGCCAAATGATCCGTCTCACTTAGAGGAATTCAACAAAGTCGACGGCACATCAATCGGACGTCCGAAGCTCAAGATATGAGGGTTTCCGCTCCGAGGGCCCGGTTGGTTTCGTGTACGAACCAACTAGGCCGAACACAAATTATTCCAAAACCTTGATTGTGATTTACCGAAACGACCTCCTTGTTCCAAGGATCGCATCGCCACTGACGGCGCATCGTTTGGAGGCCCGTAGCTGAAGTTAAGAGCAAAAGACCGCAAAGGTCCGGGAACGGGGGATCTGGGCCCCGACCGACCCAGCCCAACCCCCCTGGGTCGGCCCGAACTGGGTCGACCCGACTCGGGTCTAGGTCCGACCTGGTTGGCTGCGACCCGGCCTGGCCCAACGGGTCGTCTCTGCTCGGCTCGGCTGAGCGGCCGAGTGAGGGAAACCGCAGGCGGGGGCGCGCTGCCCCCGCGTGAAGGATCCGCGGCCCTGGTTGGGGCCACCTCTCGCCAACAGACGCGGCAGCTGGCCACGTCCCTGCCTTCGGTTCTGCATGCCTGCGGAACTGCACCGCGCCACTGCGGCTTCAGACATGGAGGCTCCGTTCGGTGGCGCGCCAGGGCGCCCCTGCCTCTGGCCGCTGGCGCCGCCGATGGAGTCCGTGGGCCACCGGAGTTGCTCTTGTTGTCCGATTTCATTTCCATCTGCGTCGTAGCTAATCTTGGGTCTTGTTCTTTACTGCGGAATCAAAAAATCGTCTCTGCGGCCCGTTTTTTCATCATCCACCGTTCCACACACCATAAACAAAAGGGCGGTGGGTTCGGACTTGTTCGTTGGTCCGCACCCACCGCGTTAGCGGTTTGAAACAACACCATAATTCCAAGCAATCGATAAACCTCGACCCACAATAATAATCCGCGGACCAACTTGTTAATTGGTTGATCCGTGTTCTTTCCTTGGAGGAAATAAAACATGGGTATTATCATTTTCAAAACGACCCCTACCTCGTAGCTGTCATCGGACGAGAGTTCTTCGCGGAAGAAGAGGATCGTCGCGTCGTAGAAGGGCATCGCGTCGTCGCGGAAGGGCATCACGTCATTGTGGAAGGGTGTCACGCCGTCGATCTCCGAGGTTTAAAGAAAACACACGGATTTAATTTCATGAATTAAATCCATGTAAAGGATAAAATCCACAAAGGAATTAAAGATTCGAAATCTCCTACCTCAAGCAGTTGATGATCGGAGATTTCTACGGGGAAGAACGTCGCGGAAGAGGCGTCGCGAAAGGAGAATCGTCGGCGTCGCAGAACATGGTGCTGCATCGTCGATCTCTGAGGGTTTGGCGTGCTTCGCGTTCTTCGCATTCTTCGCGAAGGAGGATGAAGGTACAAAATCTCCAAATCCTCTCAAAAAAACTCACCCAAGAAGAAAGGTGTGTTGGTCATATTTTATTAATATGCCAATAGTTGAAAAACAGGTTAAGAAATGAACAAATTAATTCATATAATTAATTTCAACGAATTAACCGCCAAATTAATAGCGGCGTTAAGAAATTAGAAAATGCGTCAGTTGACTTCGTTTAAGAGGGGGGTTGCGAGTGCGTTACTTAGGGGAAAAGTAACGGTGGTGCTCATGCGGGCCCCACCTCACAAATATCCTACCAAGAGGGTAGGATATTTTGAATTGCACCCTATCCACTTCAACTCAGCTCAAGGAGCTTTAAGTGGCTTGAAGGGGCTTTAAGTGAAATAAAATAATGTTTGTCGTACCACATTATTTTATTTCTTAACATAAAGCCCAAAAATTAAGAACCACACCTGAGAAAACATGACTCTAAAAGAGGCATTTCTAAGAAAATACTGGCGCTTCGATCCCATCGGTGCCCTCAAAATTTGATTCCGAGCACCGTTCAAATGTTAGAAAACCCCGCTCGTTCGTTCACTGAACGTACCGAGCCAAACTTCTGAAAATGATTCCGGGCACACCAGGCCTCAGAATCAGGTGCCGTTAGAAACTTCATTCTTGTAAAAATTCCATGAAAATTAAGAAAAAAATTTCCTTGAAATTTACGGGTCTTTACATCACTCCCACCTCAGGGATTTACGTCCCTGTAAAGATAAATCATATAGTAGGGAAACAAAAGTGGGTACTGAGCACGCATCTGAGCCTCCCGCTCCCAAGTGCTCTCCTGGAGGTTCCCGTGCTGCCATCTAATGCACACTAGAGGGATCGATCGTCCACGTAGGATGGTTCTAGTCTCCACCCCGAGGCCTACTGGATCTGGGACTCGGGGATAATTATCTCCCTTTCACCATTGCCAGCCCAAGAGGGGCGTCTTTGGTGGGAGGGGGTTGTGAAAGAATGGTATCACAGGAAGGTTGAGAGATAGGACAGATTCTGGAGTTAGGCACAATGAGGATTGCATGGGATGGTAGGGAAATGGTGTTAGTTAATCTTGGTGTGTGACATAGGCTAGGGAAGACCAGCTAAGACACGAGATTTTAGGGCCCCCTATGATCCGTTGAAAGGACTCTGAGCCTACTAAATGACCAAGTGAGACTACATTGATTGTAGGGTAGAGACCCTAGGGAAGGTACATGCATAATCATTATTGTGTTTTACTTGATTTGGGTGTTCTGTGAAAGAAATTGAAATAAAATGATCAAATGAAACCCTGTGAAATTTTCTTACTCCCTGGGCTTAGGCGATCATTGTTTACCATATAGCTATGGCACCTGGACGTCGTCCCCGGGTGGCTCAGACGGCTGAGGCCCAGCAGATTCAGGCGGTCGATCAGTTGAGGATTGACCGAGCAGAGGAAGATGACAAGTGGCAGAGGACTCTCCATTCTTTCCAGTGACAGAACCTCAAGAATTATGAGGGTAGTACTTCAGATACAAAGATGAAAGGGTGGCTTGAGGATATAGGGATCACTTTTACCTTGATTCGTGCTATGAGGGAGTATTGGGTTCCCCTAGCGGTCAGTCAGCTGAGAGGTGCGGTGCGTTAGTGGTGGACGCTCTACCTCGGAGAGAGGACAGAGACAGAGGTTCCATGGGATGACTTTGTGAAGGAATTCTAAGAGGAATTCATTTCTTCCATGATCAAGGTGGATAAGTGGTAGGAGTTACTCTCCTTTCAGTAGGGGAGTATGTCAGTACGAGAGTTGGGGATAATGTTCAAGGATCTTTTGTACTTTTCTTCGGATCTCTTTCCGGATAAGGAGTCTCTGGAAAGACATTTGGAGGAGGTGCTTCATCCTTCGCTCTAGTATTTGGTCACCCCCTTCACCCTTCTGACGTACATGATAGTATAATCGAATGCAGAGGTTGTAGAGAGGATGCACTCACAGGGAGGTGCACCAGGTGAGTGGATCCAGCCAGGTTCGTCGAAAGGGAAGGCAATCAGCAGCAGGTCTCCTGTGACGGGACCTTCCAAGTTCAGGCCAGTGGGGAGCAGGCCCCAGCAGTTCCTGTTCAGATCTTCTGGTCCCCGTCCTTTTTTCACAATCCCAGGACTGAAGTGTTTTTCTTGTGGAGGTTTCGGGCACATTCAGAGTCGGTGCCCGGCCTGAGCTCAGTATGGTGGAGGTGGCCAGGTTCAACGCCCACCTCAGCAGCACCAGTTGTCGGCAAGGCCCATCAAGCAGCAGCAGGACCATGCTCTTCTGAGAGCAGAATTTGATGGAGGAGCCCGACCTCAGGGTGTTCCTCAGGGACCTCGACCAGGGTGTGGTCGGGGAGGTGGACGGCATCAGAGAGGCAGAGGAGCTGAGCGTGGATATTTGCATGCAACAGAGTTGACAGCTCCGGTAGGATCATAGGTGGTGCAGGGTATGATTTGTTTGTTCAACAATCTTTTTTCTACTTTGTTCGATTCAGGAGCTTCACACTCCTTTGTTTCACCTGGTCTAGCCCATTCTTTGGGACTAGACGTAGAGAGACTTTCTGTACCACTAGTTCTGAGTACACCAATTGGAGGCTAGACCAGTGTATCTTGTGTTTTCTAGGGATGTGGGCTGACGTTGGGACCACATCAATATAGTTCGGACCTTCTTCTGTTACAGATGCAGCCATATGATGTCATCCTAGGCATTGACTGGTTGTTTTCTATTAGTGCAGTTATCGACTGCTTCCGAAGAAGAGTTGTGTTCTCTGACGTGGACATGCAACATGTAGCTTTTGTTGGCGAGAGGAGCTATCATGTAGGAAGCCGGCATGTGGAGCCTATCCTTTCCTTGTTAGGAGGATTATCAGTGGTTCCAGCTAATATAGAGATAATGGATGTCTAGGGGGTTGTTGGGGAGTTCCTCTATGTTTTTACTAAGGAGTTTGTGACTCTACCCCCCTGATGTGACATTGAGTTTGGGATAGACATATAGCATGGTGCCTGTCCGATTTCGATGGACCCTTATCGGATTGAAACTTCGGAGTTGCTGGAGTTGCGGATTCAGATTGATGATGTGATGGAGAAGGGTTTTTTTCAACCTAGCATATCTCCATGGGGTGATCCAGTTCTGTTCGTGAATAAGGAAGATTGTGGTCTCAGGATATGCATAGACTACCGAATGTTGAACCAGGAAACGGTCAAGAACCATTACCCTCTTCCAAGGATAGATGATCTCTTTGACCAACTGAGGGGAGAAGGTTGGATTTCCAAGATTGATCTACGC
Organism: Viscum album; assembly: GCA_963277665.1. Taxonomy (NCBI): domain Eukaryota; kingdom Viridiplantae; phylum Streptophyta; class Magnoliopsida; order Santalales; family Viscaceae; genus Viscum; species Viscum album. The sequence goes on from OY728152.1 coordinate 1,891,462,322, forward strand.
TTGGGATATCGTCAGCTAAGGGTAAAGGACAGTGACATCTCGAAGATGGCTTTCAGGTGCAGGTATGGGCACTTCGAGTTTGTAGTGATTCTGTTTGGAGTTACAAATGCACCGGCTGTGTTCATGGGACTTATGAACTTTTTATTCCGAGAGTTTCTAGACCGGTTTGTCGTTGTGTTTATCGACGACATCCTGATCTACTAAAGATCAGAGCAAGAGCACATTGAGCATCTCAGGGAAGTCATAGAAGTCCTTCGACACCACCAGAATTACGGGAAATTGTCGAAGTGTAAGTTATTGATGCAAGAAGTAATCTTCCTTGTGCACGTGGTGTCTCAACATGGAGTTTCGGTAGACCCGTCAAAGGTGGAGGCAGTTGTTTCTTGGGAAGCACTCAAGAGTATGGAAGAAGTTCGTAGTTTCCTGGGGTTAGCATGTTACTATCGGAGGTTCATTTCAGCCTTCTCTCGAGTTGCTGCTCCATTGATAGATTTGACTAGGAAGAACCCGGTCTTCTTATGGAGCGAGCAGTGCTAGAAAGCATTCAACTACCTAAAGTAGAAGTAGGTCAGTGCTCCCATACTCAGGTTTCCATAGGTAGGGTTGTTGTATGAGATGTTTTTTGATGCTTCTGGCCTTGTTTTGGGGTGCGTACTGATGCAGAAGAAGGGTGTGATCTATTATGGGTCTAGGTAGTTGCGCCCTCACGAGCGTAACTATGCCACTCATGACCTAGAGCTTGCAGTAGTAGTGTTCACACTGAAGTTGTGGTGACATTACCTCTTTTGGGAGCGCTTTGTGGTTTTCTCAGATCACAAGAGCTTGCGTTATATCTTCTCCCAGCGTGACATAAACATACGGCAGTGGAGATGGGTCGAGTTTCTCCAAGACTATGACATCGAGATCTCTTATACTGAAGGTAAGGGAAACGTTGTATCTGGTGCCATGAGCAGGAAGTCACATAAGGAAGTGGTTCAGGAATCCATGGATGCTTGAAAAGCGATCGGAGAGTTGGCCGCCTTGCACTTGGATGCAAGGGTAGAAGGTGTCAGAGGCTGTTTGTTTCAGATGATGATACATTCCTCCTCATTACAACAGGTGGAAGAGTCTCAGTGGGGGGACTCCTAAGCGGAAGTAATGTGCGATCGTGACGATCAGGGAAACACTCCAGAAGGATTGGCGGAGGACAGCCGACATCAAATGCTTTTCCATGGAAGTTTGTTTGTTCTGGAGGAGATACGCGAGGGAGTTTTCCATGAGTTCCATAGCTCAGCCTTGGCGGTGCATCCAGGATTTTCAAAAATGTACCGAGGCCTGTGGGAATAGTTTTGGTGGCCCGGGGTGAATCGAGAAGTGGCAGAGTTTGTGGCTAAATGCCTAGTGTGTCAGCAAGTGAAGGCTGAACACTGTGTTCCCAGTGGTTTGTTGCATCCTTTAGATGTCCCCGAGTGGAAGTGGGATGACATCTCAATGGGCTTCGTCACAATACTAACCAGAGCTCAGGGTGGTTATGATGCTATCTGGGTAGTTGTGGATCGACTGACGAAATCAACTCACTTCTTAGGAATTAAGGAGTCGGGCCCTGTGAGTACCTTACCACAGAGGTACGTAGACGAGCTGGTGAGTTTTTATGGAGTTCCAAATACTATCATCTCATATCGGGATACTCGGTTTACCACATGTGTCTGGAGGGGGTAAAACAGGCTTTTAGCACCCAGCTACGCCTTAGCACTCATTTCCACCCCCAGACCGATGGGCAGATAGAGAAGACTATCTAGACATTGGAGGACATCCTGCAGGCATGCGTTCTATATTTTATAGGATCATGGGTACGACACTTGCCTTTAGTATAGTTTGCCTACAACAACAACGCCCACTCTACTATTGGCATGGTACCGTTTGAGGCTTTGAATGGGAGACCATGTCGTTCACCCATTTGCTGGGAAGAGTTTGGTGAGACCGGTGCTCTTGGGCCAAAGGTAGTGCAGAGAACCACAGAGAAATTACAGCTTGTACGTGAGAGGATGAAAGCAGCTCAGGGCCGATAGAAGTCGTATGCTGATCGTCGGAGGAGAACCATGGAGTTCAAGGTTGGGGAACATGTTTTCTTTAAGGTTTCCCCTCAATAGGGTAGTGGAGGTTTGGGAAAGGGAGAAAGCTCTCACATAGGTTCATCGGACCTTTTGAGGTGCTAAGGCGAGTTGGCGAGGTGGCATATCAGCTAGCCCTGCCACCTCAGTTAGAGAAGGTTCATGAAATCTTCCATATCTCCCAGCTTCGCCAGTACTTACACGATGACTCTCACGTTATCGACTGGGGAGAGTCAGATATGGGAGACGACGTGACCTTCGAGGAACGACCAGTAAGAATCTAGGATCATAAGGAGAAGGTTCTGTATTAACAAACCATCTCCTTGGTTTGTGTGTTGTGGAGGCATGTCAGCCTCGAGGAGAGAACATGGGAGTAGGATCCCCAGATGCACGCTCAGTACCCAGAGTTGTTTTGACTTGTGTTTTTCCATGTTCTTCTGAGCTTTGTGTTTATGTTATACTCTGTAACTTTGTTATATGGAATACTTGGCTTGTCGGTTATGAGACCTTTTGATTCCTTGTTCTATGGAAGCGTGTATCATGTCTGAATGTGTGGGGAAAGGGAAAAAACATAACTGTTAATCAAGACGCATTAATGAGGATGTGATTGAACCCGTGCGGGCGAGTCAGTGCTGCCTAAAGCAGATAATATCTCGACATAGGAGAAGGAATTTTTCCCAAACCACGTGTTCGGGAAATGTGTGGGTTGTATGGTGTAGGGGTAGTGTATGTTGGAAAATCATAATATATGAATGTGGGAAGGCCCAATCCTTAATCAAGATGCATTAATGAATATGAGATTAAACTAGTGCTGGCGAGTCAGTGTCGCCTAAAGCAGATAATATCTTGACATAGGAGAGGTAATTCCTAACACCGGTGATTAGGGTTTTTGGTTGGGTTCTGGTTAAAACAAGAACCCTAAGAGGTATCTTGTTGGGGTCCTCTGGGTTGGGATTTGAATTCTTGAGGACGAGAATGTTTTAAGAGGAATCTGATGTAATGGCTCGGACCTCTTCGACCCATTCCATTGTCAAAAAGAAGGTCACGAAGTGTTCTGGAGGGTAAAATGGACTTTTCCCACACTTTCTTGAATTTTATATGTACACATCGTGTACCACCTCGCCAGGTATAACCCATGTTGAAGGTCATGTCCTTACTGTGTGAATTAAATGGGTACACGCCATGTGTCCAATACTACACGCCATGTAGTCCCTCCCCGCATACGCGTTACCCTCAAGCTGTGTGTTTACCATTCCACGGCAGAGTGCCGTGTTGGAGCCGTGTCATTGCCGTGTGAAATAAATGGGTACACGCCATGTGTCGAATACTACATGCCGTGTAGTCCCTCCCCGCTTATGCATTACCATCAAGCTGTGTGTTGACCAGTCAACGGTCGCGTTCCACGTTAATGGTCGTGTTGGAAGCCGCGTGGTGACCGTGTGAAATGACCAAGCACACGTCGTGTACCATTAAGTACACGCCGTGTACTTTTGTTTTTCTCGCCTATAAAAGGAGGGCTCCCATCCTCCTTTTCAACTCACCCCTCTCCTCCCCTTTCCTCTGAGTAGAGCTCTCCCAAGAGACTTGAAGGCTCATTTTCTTCCATAACTTCCTCGTCCGAGCTCTGATTTCTGATCCGTCAGCGGCCATAGGATTGTAACGACGAGGAAGAACATCTGAACTTGGATCTGTTGTCTTTCCTTCAGCCTTTCCTTTCCAACATCCACCTGAGGAGGTTTTTCCAGTACTTGATAGAAGTGACAGACATAGACAGACATCTTCTAAAGTTCATCTAGGGGAGCGTTTTGAGCAGAACCTATTGAGGTTGGGATCTTACCTTCTTATCTCTAGATTGTGCATCATGCGGGGTGGATGTCCTCTTGTTTTAGTGAAACACATTTGAACCGGTTTAATAAAGATAATAACTGGTTAAAGAAATGGGATGGGGATGTTGTTTATCTTTATTTATATGCTGTGATATTATCTTGTGAATTGAATAGGCTTATGTATATTGAAAATCATGGTTGTTGGGGGCCTTTTCTTGCACAATTAAATGTTTCCCTATCTTTCTAGACCGTTTTTGTGTATGGAAACTTCGTTGAATGTGGAATTTGGTTAATCCCGTAAAGTTGGCTGATTTCAAATCTGGAACCCATGTGTGATCACCCTTTTTGAACAAAATGGAATAATGAACATGTGGGTGTTGGCTTGGATATGCGGTATGTGATGGGGGTGTTTTGTGGGTTGTTGAGGATCGAGTGAGAAGCGGGGATACGATTGACTTGGTTGTGGGTTGGTGTGAATGATATGTGGGTGACGTGCAATGGGGCTGCGATAAATGTTTTCAAAGGGATAATGATGTACGTGTTTCGGTGTGATTGTGGTTATGGTGGTTGGCAACGGGGCTGCAGGGATGGGCTTGAATGTGAACGAACTATGGGTTGTGAATAATAAATAAAAGTGGAAGAGTTAATGAATGGTGGGGCATGGTAATTGGACGAGATTAATAATAAATGGGGTTGGTTGGTTAATAATAAGGACTTGGTTGTGTTTCTTGTGTTTTCCTAACTTGATTTTTGGATGGTAGGGATATGTTTTATGAAAGATCGATGTGGTTGGTTGTGGATAGTTTCCTAGTAGTAAGGAAATAAATATATTAATTCTGCTGAAACATGAAAACCTAAATGGGGTCGGGGTTGTTTGTTGTATGCATGCTTCGTAGTAGCAGTGCCGAGGCATGTGCTCAGTTTCTCTGTTTTGGAGCCATAGGTTGGGCTGTGTGTTTGGGATACATATTCGTATCTATATCTTTTGTGTTTTATCCCACCCCACTCATGTTGATCACTTAGTGCCGAACACTCCCATTTCATGGGATTGTTTTTTTTCCCATAGTTCCTAGATCTTTATTGATCCTTCTTCCCTAGGCTATGATGGCTTGAGGTGACCTTACACCTAAGAACCATTAGGTTGGTTTTGATTGGGGTGGTTTTAGCCCAAGACTCTTCGGGAAGGTTTTACTGTTTCCCAAGAATCTTAGGGATGAGGCCCAGGTGTGTGGTGGCGGGATGTGTGGTTGTGAGGCCCAGGTGTGTGCGGGCAGGATGCATGGTTGTGAGGCCTTGGTGTGTGTGGGAGGGATGCCTGCTTGTGAGGCCCAGGTGTGTGCGGGCTGGATGTGTGGTTTGTGAGGCCCATGTGTGTGCAGGTGGGGAGAGCGCGGCAGTGTCAGGACGTTCGCTGTTTGGAAGAGAAGCTATCTAATGAGAAATGGTGCGTGGTACCCAATAATCTTGTTCGTATACTACTACTACATGTTGTGATTGTGTTTTTGGTGAGTGTGGCTGGTGAGGTTGGGTGGATAGATGTCCTTGCTAGGTTTCTTCTATTGTTCTCATGGGACATTAGGATGTCTCCCCACCTGTTCATGAGAGCTTTAGGTTTCCCTACTTAGTATACTGGTATGCTCACCCTACGTCTACTTTTGGGTTTCCCAGAGGACTACCAGGGCCATGTGGGGCCCTACTAGTTGGGACAGTTGGAGTATTTGCTGTTGGTTTACACTTGTTTCTTTTGGTATTGTACTTTTGAGGTTTCTTTTACTTGTACCTTGTTTTAGAACTATTTAAACATGCATGTGGGATTGGTTTGGGTTTATTTCTATACAGTTGTTCTTTTTCTTTTGGTGGTTGACTTGTCCTATTTTCCGATCTTAAAAATAAAAAGGGTAATGCCTCCCATATTTGTGAAAACTTATACCCTTGTTGCTAGTCTCCACCTCGGGGCCTACTTGAGGCAGGACTCGGGGGTCATTATCTCCCTTTCGCCAATGCCAGCTCAGGAGGGGCATCTTTTGTAGGAGGGGTTCGTGAAATAAATATAATTATTTCAAAGAATATTTATTATCTAAAAATATAGTGAAAACTTAATATTTTTCGACTTATTATTATATGATAAAATTTGGATACATTTATAAATTTTTCAACGTGTCATAAAAGAATTTATAATTTTAAAATAAAAATTTTTCAAATAAATGACGATTTTAATTAAAAATGAAATTTCACATATATATAAAATTATTTTAATAAAATTTATTTAGTTTATTATTTTTACACGTCAAAAAACAATTCTGTTTATTTTTTGGGATATTTCTAAAATTGTAGAATTTTTGGTTAATTGTGAAATATGGCAATTTATAGTTTATTTACATAATAAATTATATACATACATAAATGAGTAATGTATTTTTTAAGAACCATTTAATAAAACTAAATTGAATAGATACTTTAATTAGTCACAATAATCAAAACTAATCAAAGTATTGTTCCAAAATAACAAACAAAAGAAAAAAATATTCAAAAAACACGCATCTCCTCCACCATAAATACCACCCCTTATCCTAACACTTAAAAATACTTAAATCTATATTATATTATGAACATTTACTCTCCCAATCCTATCCCACTTGTTATAGGCTTGCTGTTAGCACCAAAACATTATTTCTAAGTCCCTTAAGGATGTTCTCAAGGAGAATTATTCAAGAGGTATATCCTTTTTCGATCTCTTTCAATTTCAATTAATTTATAATAATAATAATTATTTCCTTACTAAATATATCCAAAAATTAAGGATAAATAATGTATCATTTATATATATATATATATATATATAATAATTCCATTATTTCAATGTAAGATCAATCATCAAACTGCTTCCCCTCTCCTATTTTTTATAAAAATGAAAACATCATCCATGATGTGACAATTTGCTTCCATGATGGATAATGCGACTTCATTTTAAATTAACACCTTCAAGTATAGTAATAAATCCATCGTTATGGTTAATACATAATTTATTATACATATTATAAGTTATTTATTTTTTCTGGATCCAATATATATACATGATATTAACTAATAAGACCAAACTAGTTCATAATGATTTAATAACCGCAAAAAATAATCTAAATATTAATCATTAACATCTTATCTAATGATTCATCCTCACCCTAATAAAAAATGAATTTTATAACCACATAATGTTATGGAATATAATTAAAAAAATACACATTCAATTTTGAATATTTATTTCCATTTCACATGATCTTTCATACTTGTATACAATTGAACCAATCGTGAAAACCAAGGAATCCAAAACATCCAACCAGTAGAATAAAATCAAATAAATTATCAAAAAAGAGATAAATGTAATTGAAAAATTATAAAAAAAAATACATTTAAATATTTAATGAATGAATTAATTAATTAATTTAATTTGATTACTTAGGAAATTATGAACAATCATGGATCACTTTCAGATATAATTCAAGGGATTTCACATCTCACTTTCATTTCTATTTGATATTCCTTATTCATCAATATTTCTTATGTAAGGTGTATGTGTAATTACTTTTGATGTATTATATAATGAAACTATTCATATTCATTGTATTGAATGTTTCATTTTATGATTATTAACATTATGGGCATACAATTCGATTTATTACAAAGTGGTAATGGTTTTTTCCCAAAACTCCATTTTTCTTTATATTCACAGTTTCTCTCAATTGCCAGATTTTAATTATTTATTAATTGCATATAATTATTATAAATTGAATTCATATGTTCTAAAATCATTTATCTGGATAATTTCATCTTTCTTTTTATGGAGGAATATTTTTTTCTATAATTTTTCTATTTCAATTATTCCTGATAAGCAGACCCAGTTAAAGGGAACAACACATATTCATACCTATTTTGAAGTACACTCCAAAGCCTATTTTAATACACCAACAATTTTCAAAAATCACTATTTTTATAATGAAAAAATAACTTATTTAATTTTAGTTTTTATGTAAACAATTAATCATTATTTATTTTGAAGAGTCCTTAATATTTTCCCCTAAACCACATTAAATAGGCTCATTTCTAAAGTTTATCGAAAACTCTTTTTACATCTCTAAAATTAATTTTGATCTAATTTATGCAAAAAAATTTCAAATATCCAATTATTTTATTTTTTGGGATATTAATGTTTATAATCTTATTTTATGATTGATATAACTGATTTTCCAAAAAGAACTCTTATTTTCAAAGAGAAAAATATTTTTCTATAAAGAAAAATTGTATTTATCTCCAATCTGATTCCACCACTTGAGAGTCATGAATATTGGATCTTTGATAGGGGATATATTTTATTATTGAAAAATATTTTTTTGAATCTTTTTGGTTTCCCTAGGATACCTTATCCTAAAATTACCTTTAGGAACAATAACAGGCATCTGAATTTTATTTCGACTATTTAAAATGAGGAGCAACATGATTTATTTGATTTAATTATTATAGATGAGGACCTAGATGAATGTGTATTCACTAGATCTGTATAGGTTTATTTAAATATTAATGTATAGGGAGAAATTTTATGGGCACTAGGAGATCATGATAGGTCTGTTGAGATTGTGTTAGAAATTAGAATCCTGACTAAGTTCAAAATTCTAGAATAGCATATCATGAACTGAGATATTCTCAGAGATGGTAATTCTAAATGTATTTTCATTAAAAATGATTACAGATTTATGTTTTTAGAGAGTATTAATCCAAAACTATGATTATATTATTCATCAAGTTTCAAATGGTGAAACATTTCTGGTTGGTGTTCCGAATATCCCTAGGATATTCTTTTTTAGGTTCCTTCTGATAACAAATTTCCTGAATTCTAATTTCATGATGTGGGGAATAGAACCTATGGGAATAATCTAGAGGATTTATTCTTGCTACCTGATTCTAGATAATATGGAATGAATCAAACCATGTTCGGGATGACAGTATTAATAGATCAAGTATTGGTGTCATGTTGAAAACCAAAAGTTAGATGATTGACTTAGAACATCTTCCTATAAATGAATCTGATCCCAATCTCCCCATCTCCTACATAATAATGGGTATTGTCCAAATATTCACCGATACCATTCTCCAAGAGGATGTATTAGATTGTGTCCACACTGTAGCGGTCTCAAAATTAATATAGATCGATCGTGTTTCATGGGATTTATGCGAGATGGTGGTTCAGTGAATGACTATCGAGGTCTTATCATTTTAGCTGTCATGACTGAATTTGGATGTGGATAATCCATTTATTTTGAAAAAATTCACTTCTCATGGGTTTGATGATGTTCTCTTCTTGGGGAATCCAAATTCCTATGGTGAAAATTGAATATCTTGTTGTGGATAACTCATTATATTTTTTATGTTCAACACCACGAGATACATCCTATCTAATTATTATGTGAAAAAATATCATTAACACCTTCATAGAAACCATGCACACTTGGTATGAGGGGAAGAAAGTATCTGACGTCGTTACCTCTAAGGCCCCTCATGATGGCCTTATAACTCGTTTCTTCATCACGAGATCTTTTCCCACTAAAGGAATGAATATTTTTTGCAGATATTCTATATGAAATAAATATTATTTTCTACTGTAGCATTGTACTACTACCAGGTAATTCTCCCCTTTCGTAAAATAAAATATATTTATCCAATCCAAACCTAGTAAAAATACATTACATAGACATAATGAACATAAATAAAACATAGAATTAATAAGGATGATAAAAATACAATATATTCCAAGTGGAGTACAAGTAAAATAAAGTGTATCCTTTGGTGATGAAGAAAAATACCATACATATATAATTACAAAACATTCCTAAGAAGAATATTAATTTTTATTCTATGAGTAATTTTTTTAAAACTAATAGATCATTAGATATTTTCAAAATATTTTTCAAGGAAATTATCCTTTTAAACATATAAAAATGTATTTTAAAAATTGAGTCCAAATACAAAGGGATATATTTTACATATTATATTTTTTAAAGAAATGACTCATCTCAATGTTTTAGCAGAATACAAATAGACCAAATTAGGAAACCGAAATGATGATTCCTCATGTTTTTTCATAAATTGTCTATCATTGGTAAAAATGTCTTTAATAGATCATATTTATTATTTTTAAAAACTTTTTTGAAATCATTTTTAGAAAACATGGTGTTGGATGTAAAAATATTTTTGAAATAATAGATATAAATGAAGTAATATACTATTAAAAAATATTTAATAAAAATTATAATTACAAAAGAGTATAAAATGGATATGTTACATTAAAACAAAATGAATATAAGGAGGATAATAAAATTAAATGGTTTTATTATCCAATGATCAAATAATTTCAATCAATGTGAATTCATGCATAAATAATCCCGACTAAATTGGGATTGTTAAATAAACCCATAAATGATAATAATGTTGAAGTGATAATTAACCAATCAACAAAATATGTGTATCAAATGTAAATCCACATAAAAAGTGGATATACAACATAATATATAGAATATTTAATACAATCATAATCCTTTAATAGCCATGAAAATGATGAATTAATATAACCCATTTAAAATAAATTGAGTTATGAAATTCATTAACACTTGTTAAATTTAAAGTTAAACCCCATGGATAAATAATTCAAGGTGAAATATATAATTCCATGAAATATTAATTAATCATGATATTATATTTTAAATGGATAGCATGTACATCATATAAATTAAATTAGGCATATACCATTATAATATGACTCATTGAAGGGAAATTGAGATGATGTCCCTCACCTCAATTGTCTTTTGGTTGAACATGACTTAAACCCATGTATAATGGTTTTAAAATTTTATTGAATTTTTATAATAAACCAATTAATATTTATATGATCATATATGATCCTTTAATAACATCTTATCACCTATTAGTGAATAATATTCCATTATTATTATTATTTCAGTTAATTGCTTTCTTATTATAACATGCATGTTTTATCATGAATATTCTCAGTATTTGGAATATAAAATAGATCCATCATATACAAAATTATATTAATGTTTTAGATATTTTTTTCAGTTTATTTTATTTTATAATAATTATATAAATATTATCATAGATAATTGATCACATTGCTCTGTGGAGATGGTTGGTCTTACACACACAGAGACACGATTGATATCTTAATTTCATTAACAGGTGAAAGTGTAACAAATTTGGTGATAAATTAATCTTACATAATCAATATCAATTTAGATATATCACATATATTCATTAAATTTATCATTGTTACATTTCATGTAAAATGTATGTGATAATTGAATCACATCGCTTAATGAGTAAGTAGTCTATCATATACTTTAGCGATGTTATTGTATTTTTAACAACATCAAATATAAGAAGGTATATGTGATATTATAATTAAAAAATATAATTATATAATAAATTACATATAAATTTTTTAAATAAATAATTATGTCCAACCTTGAAAGGTGGTTATCGAAAAATATTCACATTCGTTCATGATGTAGCAGTCCATTGTACACACTATTGAAAATTTCATTTCCCATTTCAGGTAATAAATGATTGATATAGGTAATTAAAATAACATATAAACATCTCATTATATGGAATATAATTATTTTATTATATAATAATTATTTAATGTGATTTTGATGAGGTGGAAGATGAAAAAAAAATAATAATCATTAATGAACATTACCTCTTCTTCAGAAAACGTTTTTTTTGGTTTGAACCAAAATGCATCATAGGTTATCTTTATGATCAATAAAGGGTTCTATGATGATATTAGGTTATTAAGTAAGTGATTTGGAAAATTCATGGCCGAACCAAATAGAATTGGATGTATGAAGTCGGGAGGAGAAGGGTTGCCCAATTATAAGATTGGGTGAGGAAAAACATGTAATTTTGGAAAATATTCAATTTAAAAAATTATATTATCATGCCAAAATACAAAAAGTGGATAATTATAGACACTTATAGGTGATAAGGTCTAAATATATTGGTTTTGGACATGTTATTAGATTATTTTATCCCTTATAATTTTAGTTTAACAACATGAAAATCAGTTTTTACCTTATCTGAAATAATTACTTTTTATGAATTTTATACTTCATAATGGATAAAATTATTTTAAAATTATTAGACAATATAAATTAATTCAATTTTTAATTGAGAAGAGTTTTCACAACTATAATATTTATAAGTGAAAGAATCCATTTTAAAATTATATCCGTACATGTGATGGGAATGTGGGTTTCCAAATAAAAAATTCATATTGGTATAGAATCTTTCAATATCAAAATTCAAAACAATATTTAACCCAATGACCTAAATTAGTAAAATTGAAATTTATTGGAACTAATTTTTTTTTAAACCAATTTAATTTATAATTTATCATTGTATGTTATTTAAATGAAAATGGATTTTTAAATAAAAATAAATATTTTCCCTATACATTGGAAAATAAACATTAAAAAAAAACAATTCACCCTAATAATATTTTTATATGATAATTTCAAAAAATAAATTAGGTTTTTAGAATAAAAATTTTAAATTAGTAAAAATTAAATTGAATTACGTTTTAGAAGTGTTAATAAATAATTTCTAATTAAAATACACTTTTTTAACACATATCTTTTTATTTTTAATTAATGATTTTTTATTTCTAATCAATAGATAACCATAATTTTAATAATTTTGATATTACTATTTATACCCTCCAATTTAATAGGTTGGTTATAATGGTATACTATATTATGGTTTATTTAATAATAGAGTTTTTTGTTTCATAAGCTATTAATGAAATTAAATTTAAGAAAATATATTTCTTCAGTTTTTTAAGATTGATGTTTCGTGTCATAAATGCTATCTAATACAACTTTCTCTTATTAATATTTATTCTGTTAAAAATATGTAATGATTTATTTGGTTTATACATGTTCAAATAGAATCACTATAAATTTGTAGTATCTAAATATTATGAAAATGTAATTTTTTATGAATATCTTCGCCTTGCACCATAAATGAATTATATATTGAACGATTTTCCACATTTTAAAAGTATTTAGATACCTATAGCTTCTTAAAAAAAATAATTATTATGAGGTAATGGAATTTTTTTTATCATGATATTGCTCTACTCTTGAGAATTTAAAAAAATATATATTTTACCATCATTCTTCTTGAAAAATATAATTATAACCCCCAAAGGTTATCCATAAGATTATATAAATCCCTTTTCCAGGTTATATTAATTGTATTTCATTAATTACATTAGTTAAATGTATTCCATTGTAATAAAAATTATTCACAGTTACATAACTCTATGAGTAATTAATCATGATTATCAAGAAAAAATATAGGATACAACTAATCAACACTTTCAAGAATACATCAATATCTTCTGACATAACACTCAAATTTTTAATGGAATATTTTTTTTATAACTCAACTATTTATTTCAAATATGATTTTTTAGAGAGTTTAAATATCCATATTTGTCAATGAGCTTCCAAATGATATTCATTATTCCCCAAATATTTACATAAAATAACAGTATAGTTTTGATATGGAATGATATTTACAACCCCTACTAGTTAATATTTTTATTGTAGAGGGAGAAACAATCCATGAAAAATGGATTTAACTAAAGGATGAAAAATATATAATGGAATAATAATACATAAAATGATAATTAGGGATGAGGTATATATTTATGATGTACAAATTAAACAATATATTGTTTTAATAGATAACTCAACATTGAGTAATTAGAATAGTTACATTATATTTCTTGATAATATAAATGATATGAAAAAATGTATTAAAAAAATCAAACAAGACATTTGGATTTTTAGAGTTAACTATTTTACTGATCTATATCATTGGTGGTGTTAGATAAGCTTCCTTATGATTTTTGATATACGGTATGTTGGCTCTTAATATCATTAATAACCTCAGGTATAGTTCATTAAATTAAATATTTCCCATGTTCTTTGTAATTTAATCATTAAACCTTATCTGGTTTATTGAGATATTGCGTTTATTGTTACATGAAATTGAATGAATTCTTCTTTCACATTCAACAATCTTGAACTAGATTCTATAATTTTTAAAAAAAATTATTTTTTGTACTTTTAATGGTTATCCCAATGCATTCTCCACATAATATTTTCATGTGGGAAACTGTATTTTTTCCACTATGATCATTCTCATTAAAACCTATAGTATAAAATTCCATTCTTCACTCTTTATCTCACTGGAAATGAGGATATATATGTCTCGACATAAAGTTCACATCAAACTAGTTCATCGTTACTCCATAACTATAAAATTGAAAAATATTTTTAGATATTTATTTTAAACTCTTTAATGAGAACATAAATTTTTATTTCCTAGGTGTTAAATAAAATATAGGAGTATATTAAATTCTAGTAAAATTTTAACATATGGGTATATATAGTTTCATTTTAATTATTATTGATCTTGAGGAATTTTTCTATATGTTGATATAAAAACAGTGGGTAAAATCCTTATGAAGAAGTATTTTCTTGAGTTTAAAATGTTCTATCAAATCAAAATTATCTGTTGGATTAGTTTTCTTAAATAGAACACACTTTTGATACACATATCTATATAAATAGTACACATCTAAAGTAACTGTAAATTACTATATACAAGTTAAAAAAAGAAATAATAAATTTGTTATGATGATCAATTTTTCCATAAATACAAAATATGGTGTAGCACCCTGAAATTAAAAAGTACATATTTCTATTCTACAATGTGTATGGAATGCATTACCAAACACCTGAGGAAATACAATATCATGAGACTCTAGTATTTCTATAAAATTGCAAATAAATTCAATATATGATATAGATTGTATTGAACAAAAAAATTAATTTTCTTACATTACATAAAAGAGAGTCATTCCTCTATAGATTTTGTAATACAGAAGAGTGTCCTTCCTCGACAGCTAGCGTTACACAAAACAATGAGTTTCACCTAATAAAACCGTATTATTAAAATAGTATTATTCAATACAATATGATATAAACTTGATATTATTTTAGTGTTTATGAATATCATTAACTAAATCATGAAAATTTATTGATTATATAAATATAAAATGAAATAATTGATTACCGATTAATGAGTAATGAAAATAAGAACCAATTAGATATAAAGAGAAATATTTTTATTTTTTTACTTCAAAATGAGTTTTGATCTAATGAACATAATTAATTATATTTCTTAAAATATTATATGTAAATAAATATGATATTTATTCAATAAAATAATTTTTATATTCATCCATTAGGTTAGATACTCATAAGATAAGGGTAAACCCTATTTTACACATAAAAACCTATATTATTTTAAATAGAATTTTTCAGCCTTTTAATAGAGAACCAATTATATAGAATAATTCTGACACATTAATTAATTTAATATATCAAAATTAACTATATATTTTAAATCTGAATATAAAAATCATGTTAGGTTGAATATTTGTTATTTTCCAAAAACATATCATTTTTAATGAATAGTTAAAAATATTGATTTTTGTTTCAAAACTAAATTTTTTATATATTTTAATTTTAATATTAAATTATATTATATAATGGGTTTAAATTCCAATTAGATCATATTTTTGTTAAATAATTCAATTTATGTCATTAGAATCAATTTCACATCGAAATTGACTATAAAAACAGAGCAATCCTTCGTCGGTTTTTACTTTAAGAACCCGCACTGTCGTCCTGTATGTGTGATTAAATTTAAATTGATTTATAAAAATTATATGATTGGAATTTGTAAAAATGAAATCCTTATTTGGAATTATAATAATTTATAATTTATAATGAGTAAAAGTTAGTTTTTAATAAAACTTATTATTGAAGGTAAATGAAATTAATTACAACAATAAAGGTAAAATTACGCATAACAAGAGACTAAACCTTAATCTTAAGGGTCCAAAAATAATTATAAAATTTTAAGAGATATTATTTATATATAGATATATATATAACCAATCGTATCTTATATTTAATTTGGTCTAGGATCAGAGCCACTAACAAATTGAAAAAATTGTATGAAATTCTATTGTCAAAATATTACAAGAGTACTACTCCTCCCCGACTATAAAAGGCCTTCTATACTCCCACATAATCACCCATATCAAGAAACATTGGATAATAAACATCTTCCCAAATATCTCTTAAATATATGTACCTTAAACCTAGATGCCTCAGCTTGGGTATGAAGGTATCTAAGGAATTTATCCCAATTAAGAAGTAACATCTTTCCTTAAGCTCTCTAGTGTTACCACCTTTATCCAACACTCCAATTATTATTATTTCTTAATTTTATAACAAAACTAATATCCTAAATATACTAGTACATAGTTATTTTATGGGTTCAACCTACACTAATTCCCACATTCGTCTAATGGGTAAAAACATAGATTCTTTGTACGAAGAACTATTGCCTCCTGAAACACTAACTGTTCATTTTTCCATTACCAAATTTTTATGGTTGGAAATTATGATAGAAAATATATTTATATATTATATATATATATGATATTTGTTATTTATTTATTCTTATGAAATTATTTACAACACATAAACTTATACTTTACATTCCTAGTAAAAGCGATAACATCATTCATGGAAGTGTGGACTACAGCCCCTTCAAAGTGACGTGATTCCTTCCCACTATACATAGAATTTAATAGGATGGATATAATTAAAAATATATTACTTAAAAATAATCTATATGGTATTAATGACTAATTACCTTTTTATAAATATAATATATACCATTTTTTATTACCCATTCACACTCTTAGAAAAAGATAACATCATTTATGGACGTGTAGACTACAACCTCCTTGAGATGATGTGATTCGTTTTGAATAAAAATAGTTATATATATAAGTATATATGATTAAATTGTATTTATGATATAATGATAATTATGTAAATATTATTGTTACTAACATTCTTCCCATAATGATCAATGAAAAATGGGAATGTTACTCAAGTGTAGGTATGAACAATTATCTCCATGACTATAACATAGATTTATTTTTCATAACCATATTTAGTGATTAGTTTTAAAATTATAATTTATGTATAAATATAAGAATTATTTCATGATTAAAATTCTGTTAATTTTATATAATGGCCCCTTTTTACCATAGTTCACCTACCAATTTTTTTTACATATAAACTGAATTTTTTCAAAACACCCAACATAAACATAATTATTTATGTAGTTGAATAAAAAATGTCACTGAGTGAAAAAAATTTAATTATAAACATAAAAATGGTTCTAAATAATTTAATTAATTTTGAGAATTTTATTATGAATTATGATATTGGAAAATTACCCAAATGGAAACACAAGGTAAGATATTTGGGTCTCAATTTACATTTTACTAAGACTTAATTATTGTTATGCACATAGTTTCTTATATATGGTGTATATAATGAAATTTACATACTAGATAATTAATAAATTTATAAATATGTTATTATATATTTTTATTATTATTATTATTAATTCATGATTCTTATGATTAAAAACGTCTCAAAGTTATTTTAGAACCTTTGGGATGTTTAAATATTATTATCATCAAGACTAAATGTAACGATATTTTAACGCACTTTTTTTAGAGGAAATTATATAACCATATTTCAAGAAAAAATTTCATTCTTATGTAGTTATTCACCACCATTATCAATTATTAGTACCATTTTCTACTCCATGGTACTCAAAATTATTTGGAAAATGTTTTTAAGAAAACCTATCTTTATTTATCAATTTAGCTGAGTAACCTGTTTCTCCTAAAAATAATGTTATATTAAATTTATTTTTAAAAATATGTTTATAAATAGTTGTTATATATATTTTAACCTTTTCTACCAAATTTTTTAACGGAATATAATTGTATCCATCCCCACTACTCAATTTTTAAACCTTTTTTTACTTGAAAATGGAATATTCTTTTACCTTATATAACTTTTAAGGATGTACCCATCATCATTTCATTGAAGCATCATTTTATATGTTTAAACGTTAATTTTTTATTTTTTTAAAAAAAAATATTCAAATATTTTTTTCTGATTTTTTTTTCAAAAGAAAAGTATATTTTCCTCAAAAAATGTTGTTAAAAGTCTTTCTGTATTATTTCTATTCATCAACAAAAAAAACTTTATTTTACATCCCTTGGTAATCATGGTATTGATACCATACTTATTCATAATTCGGATGTTTTATTATTTATTTAGCCAAGTAATTTATTCAAATTCACTTCCTTGATTCATTTTTTATTCACCTTGAAACATTTAATCTATGATGATCATGGAAAATTGAATTTCCAAAAATTTTCAATTTCATTTTTCTTGGATATTACTACTGCCTAAACAATATACCATTTTACATATAGTTCCTAAATTTAAATCAATTGATTATTTGGGGGAATTTTGATAATTAATTATTCATTATTAAATATGAATATTTGATAAAGAATATTGTTTATAAATTAAATATATTTCTCAATTTGATGAATGCTTTGGACATGAAATTATGGGAGGATAAAAGACATTATATATCTCCTTAATGGATTGATAGGTTCTCATGAGAAAAATATTTTCCCAAATTAAATGTGTTTTTATATATATTTGTAATCATTCCAAAGGAATGATCAAGAATGTATGGGTTTTCAAGTGTCTAAGACATGATGTCTAATATTTAATCATTATCTTAATTTTAAATTTGTATTATTAATCCATGATATTTTTATCGAACTATCTATTGATACATACCATTTTAAATTATTTAGAAGAAATGTGCTTCTATTTCCAGACATTCCATGTTTATTTTACCTTTTCTAGTCATTTGAATGACATGTGTTTCTAGTTATTACATTTCCATATTGTTTACACACTTCTATTTTGTTAATTTATTATATTGAAAGTGTGTTCAATTATTTATCTTTTCTATAGTGACTATTCTCATTGATTCATTAATGGTTCAAATATATATTTTTATTATTAAGAATTTGATCTCTCCTTTATTATGTGTCATTCCCTAGGAATCCAGGAAGTCTACTATGAAGGATATGAAGGTATTTACTAAAAGGAATAAAGTTATCCATGAATTAATTTATTTATAAATAAGAAATATTTACATTATAATTAATTTATTCATTTGTTTTAAAATATTAGATATGTATCTAGTCTACCTAGAATACTAAAGTATCAGTCTATTGGGATTTGATTCATCATAATCATGCAAATGTAATTGATTTAAGACACAAGCTCCAGGCTATTTGGGATCTGGTATCTATAGATGTTATTAAAAGAAATTTAATACGTACCATGGGAACTAGATTTTATAAAACATATATTATAAAACATATACATAATGTATAATTTGAATATATGTTAGGATAAAACACTAGAATTTTGGTACAATATATATTTTTTGGGTCCTCCTAGAAAAAAATAGCTAAGTGGATACTACAAATGGATGTGGTTCTGACACAAATGTATCAAGGAATAATTACAGTAACGTGTTGTTCTGAGTCTCACTAGGGGTGACCTGGTATATGATAATAGGCATCAGTGCACACCTATTATGACACTCCTGAGGGATATTCTTAGGATAACTAATGTTTTATTTACTAACCAGTAAGAATAATTTGGATATATAATAAGTCACATATGTTAAACCAATAGTGTTTTTTTGCACAATGTATGTTTTTATGATTTATAAATCCAACATATGATATTATTTTAAAACCATAGACTAAGCACGGAAAATTTTTGATGATGTTTTTTTGGATTTAATAATTAACTCGTAGAAGTATTTTTCTAATGGTGTTTTGGGTATAAGAATCTTGAAACATATAATGAATATCGTTGATTTTATAAGAATATATTTTTTAGGAAAATATTATTTGAGGAATAATGCATTTAAATTTATAAATAAATAATTGAAAAGGTATTGATATCTTTTAGGATTTATATTATCAGTAATGAAATCATAATAATATTCAAATAAGTATAAGATACTTCATAAAAAATGGTTTCATTGAAAACCGTTGTTAATATTCAATTTTATTATTAAACTTCAAGGATGTCTGTTAGATTTATATATGATATTATATTTATACTGTTTTAGAAAAGGAAAACCTATATATCATGAGACAATCTATAAATTAAGGCATGTACTTAGGTATCAAACCCATGACCGAAGGATGATAAGGTATTTATACAACCGTTGAGCTATGAAATTTGTTGGAAAAAATTTCATTGTTTTTAGTTAAATAATTTGAAAAATTAATGTTAATAATGAACCAGGGGTATCATTTTTGAGGATTAGAGATTAATATATTAAACATATTGTTTTTAAAATTTATTTAAAGTAAAATAGATATATTTTTCGTACATTTATAGGCATTATAATCCTTTAAATGTTTCTTTTAGTTAGTTATTCTTATAATTATTCATTATTTGGAACTAATTTTTGGGAGTAAAGGGATAAATTAGAATTTGATCGATGGAAAACCAAAATTTAGGATTTTTCATATGAAATTGAAACTAATCATGTAATAATATTAAATTATATTCTTGGTATGTTAAATAATTATCCAACATTAAGAAAATGTATTCGAAATAAAATGTTGTCCTAATACCTAAATTTCTGTTAAACAGATGGTCTTCTAAATCATTACATATTTTGGGATTTGAGTCCCTAAAATTATATTGTTCATTTAGTAGTTTTTTATTAATTAAATAATTTACTACCTATTAATATTTGCACTTCTTCTCTATGTACATATTTTCACATGATGATAATTTTCACCTACTTAGAGACCAAGTTACATGGTGGTCACTGTGACCTTTTTCCTTCCCATTCTCTCTTTTCTAGAGGATGTTTTATGAACCCTTCTCACGATGTGGGAATTTAATCTCTAAAAAATTAAACAATTTATTACCATGATTTAGATTAAATTGGGAGGAATTAATTTCATTATGGTGGGGAGAATGTAACACCATGAAATTCAAAATTAGACATTTTTATTTTATGGAATTTAAAATAAGTATCACCAAGCGCATAAGGGAATACAAAATTTCATGACTCTGCAATATATTTACTATTTTAAATAAATTAAATAAATGATATAGAATATAATGAACACAATAATGAGTTACTTTTATTTACACACAGGACTGACCATCCTCAATAGCTTATGTTACAAAGAAGAGAGTCCTTCATTGATAGCATGCTTTTAATGCAAGAATGAGTATCACCAAATAACAATGTATTTCAAAAATATTGTTATTTAATATAATTTTATATAAACATGATATAATGTTATTATTTATGAGTAGTATTAAATATATAATGAAACATTATGTTTTATTGAAATTTAAAAACAATCCATTAGTTACCAATTAATGTGAAACTAAAATAAGAACGAATTGGATATAAAAAATAATAATATTATTATTACCCATCCAATAGAGTTTTCTAGTAATAAACATAATTAATTACCAATTATTTAATGATTTTAAATAAATATATATTTTATATATTCCATAAAATGTTTTTGATATTCATCCATTAGGTGTGATATACATAGTATAAGAACAAACACTCTTTAACACACAAAACCCTATATTTTTATAATGGAATTTTTACCACATTTTAATAGGGAAAACATTTTAAATATTAATTTTAACACATTAAATGACTTAATATGTAATAATAAACAATATATTTTAAATATTAATAAAAATTATAATTTAGGGTGAATTTTTAATATTTTTCAAAAAACATATCATTTTTAATAAGTAGTTAAAAATACTGAATTTTAGTTCAAAACAACTTTTACATATAATTTAATAATAAGGTTTCATTATGTTATATATTGTTTTTAAAGTTTAATTATATCATATGTTTATAAATTAATCAAATTTATCTTATTGGAATCAGTTTCACTTTGAAATTGACTATAAAAACAGACCAAACGTTCAGACATTTTTACATTAAAACCCGTATTCTCGTCCCGTATACAGGATTATAATTAAATTAATTTCTTCCACATATGTGATTTCAGATTGGATAGATAGATTCCATATTTGGAATCATAATAATATATAATTTCTAATAAGCTCAATATATTTTCAGACAAAAAATATTAGTGAAATTAATTAAAATTTATTACAATGATAAATGTAAAATTAAGCATAATAAGGGAATAAACCACAAACATAAGTGTGAAAAATGAACTATACACTTTTCCAAGATCTACGGGATGGACATATATATACCCTATCCTCTATTGAATCACATTGGTTCCATTATTGGATCCACTTTAAACATTTATTATGTGTATGAAATTACTTTGTCAAAATATTAAAAGAGTGCCACACCACCTCAACTATAAAAGTCTTCCACTCATCCCACTTCCTCACTCATCTAAAAAACAAATTTTAAAAACCATTATCTTAAAAAAAATATCCTCTAAAAATTCCTACCATCAACCAAAAATCCTCAACATATAATGGAAACAATCTAAGGAATCCATTAGGTGGAAACCAAAAGGAGTTACCCAATTAAGATGTAACATCTTTCTTTAAGCTCTCTAATCATTTTTCCATTATTAAATCCTAAAATTCTACATAATTTATGATTTTATAACAAAAAAATTATACTAAATATAATACTATGTTGTTATGATTATGGTTAATGTTACTCTATCACACACTTCCATCTAATATGTATTGAACACACTATTTCAATATTTGGCGAACTACCATCTCAGGAAACGATCATTAACTATTTCTTTATTTACCAACATTAATGGTTGGAACTTATTAATTAATATATTATAATATATGATATATATAGTTTTTATTATGTATTTAATCTTCTGTAATTATTTTACAACTAACACTTATACTTTTAATTTGGTGTCAAACTGATAACATCATTTATGGATGTGTGGACTGCCACCCCCTCAAAGTGACACGATTTATTCACAATTTACATGGAATTTGTAAAAGTGTTTTTCAATTAAAAATTTGTGATATAATAAAAACATATATTATATTAATGACATAATTAAATTTCATGAAATATAATATATCTCTTTTTTTATTACAATTTCACACTTAAAAATGTAGTAACGCCATTCGTGGGCAGGTCAACTACCACATCCTCGATATGATGTGATTCGTTTCACATCACAATATTTATATATATAGGAATATAATATTAATTTTTATACATGATACAATCCCCATTTTCAAATATTAGATTTACCTACCTTCTTTTAGTAATGGTCATTGAAAAATCAGAACCATACTCATGTGTATATACGATATACTCTCTCAATGATTGTAACGTTGATTCATTTTTCATAAATATATTTAATTATTAGTTTTAAAAATATAAATGTTCTTTAAATGTGATAATTATGACTTTATTATTATTCTTATGATGTTATTAATGACCCCTTTTGACTATTGTTGACCTACCATTATTGTTTTTGACATATAATCCAAATTTGGTCAGGACAACTGACACAAACATAAATATTTTATGTATTTTTATACAACACTATAATAAGAGAAATAATTTTAAATAAGAACATTTAAAATTTTCTCAATAATGTAAATAATTAACATAAGTTTATTATAGATGAATTTAAAGGATGTTCAACAGAAAGGAAATGTAAGGTAATGGATTTTCATCTCAATTTACAACTATTTAATACATAATTGTTTCTATTTACCTTGTTTATTTTTTATGGTGTCTATAATACCTTTGTTATGTTATATAATTAATAAATTTATTTTCATGATATTATAAGTATCATTTTATATTATTCGTCCAAGATTCTTATAATTTGGAATTTCTCAATCTGGTATGGGACACTTTGGGATGTTTATGGATTTTATTCCTCTAGTCTTATTCTAATGATTTTCAATGGAATATCCATTCAAGGAAATTATATAACCATTTTTAAATAAATCATTCCATTATTATTTGTCATTTCACTACCGTTTTCCAGTATTGGTAACATTTTTTCACACTTTTATACTGAAAATGATTTAGATAATGTTTTTATAATAACACAAAATTATTTTATTATTTAGTCGGAGAAACTATTTTCTTCTAAAAACCATGTTTTATTAAAATGTTCTCCAAAATTATTTTAAAATGTTTTTATAAATAAATTTTACCCCTTTTTTATTTTACCAATTTATTAAAAGTAAGATTCTTATTTCTTTCGACAGAAGAAAATTTTCAAATATTTTTACTGTGAAAAGGTATGTACTTTTAACTCGTATGACTCATGCAAATTTACCTGCTATAATTTCATTTATGCTTAATTTATATATATAAAAGGTTACATTTAAAATAATATGCTTTAAAATTGATTTTAATGGAAAATGTATTTGAATAGTTTTATTTTAAAAAAGGAAATATTCCACGTGATTTTTTTGAATATCTGTTTATAGTATTTCTATTCATCAACATCAATAACCCTTTAATTTACACCACATTGGAATTTTAATGTATTTATACCATCCTTATGAATCATATAGATGTTTTATTATTGATTTTTCCAAATATAGGATTCAAATTAACTTCTTTGATTCATTTTTAATCCCTTTGAAATATTAAATCTATTATGATCATCAAACATTGAATTTCCCATAATTATCCATTCAATATTTCAGGGATATTACTATTGACTAAACTATATACCATTTTACTTATAGTGTATACTTTGAATGTATACAATTATTTGGGGATATATTGATAATTACATATTATTTATTCAATATGTATATTTGATTAGGCATATTTATTATTAAGTAATAAATTTCATGATATGAAAAATGCTTTGGACATAAAATTATTGGTAGACACTAGAAAATATATTTCTCCTTGATGCATTGATAAGTTCTCATTAGATTTTTTTAGAAAATAAAATAGGTTTCTGCTCATAGTTTTAAACTGTCTAGAGGATGGATCTTGATTGTAGAGGTTTTCATGAGCCTATGATCTGATGTCAAATAATTAATCATTTCCTTAATTTGGATTCATTGTTATTTATAAGTGATATTTTCCATCAATATATCTATGGATACATTCCATTTTTAGTTATTTTGATGCAATGTGTTTTAGTTTAAAACCTTCCCATATTTATTTTTTATTATCTAGTTATTTGATTGGAATGTGTTTCCAGTTATTAACTTTTCATATTTTTTACGCACATCAATTAAGTTTATTGATTAAATGGAATATGTTCTAAATTATTGACCATTCTATATTGAAAATTATAATTAATTCATTGTTTATTATACTATATTTTACCCTTACTAAGAGATTGAGATCACCCTTATTATGTTTCCTTCCACATGAATCCAATAAGCATACTATGAAAGATATGAAGGGATTTACAAGATGGAATAATGTTATAATCCATGTTATTTATTTAGAAAGATTAAAAAATTAACTTCTAATCCCTTTGTTCATTTCTCAAATAAAACTGAATTATGAAACTAAATTATATGATTTTTATTATTATATAAAGGAATCGCCTAAAAATGTTAATTTTTATTGAATAATTAAATACATATTTTTTTTATGTTTTTTCCATAATAGAAGACAACTGTTTAAACATTACCATTGGGATTTAACATATTTTATCACCACATTTAATTGATCACGTTGAAAATTAATGGATTTTACATCCTATATGGCCTTATAATTTTTCATCATGTTTCCATTAATTTACTATAACAAGAAAATTTTCATGAGATAAAATAATTTAATTCAATAATTTATGGATGATAAAGTCATGTATTTAGAATAATTAATATTTATTTTTGTAATATTACCAAACATATAACATATTTTGTTAACTAAAGTTATCACTATTGTATTTACACTTATTATTCTAAAAATGACCAAATTTTACATAGGTACCATATATAAAAAACAAAAGGATCACATACATGGCATTGTATCATTTTTACATAAACAAATAGAATAATGTAATCAATATTACACATTACAAAATTCATAGGTGTAATAACTTAGAATATTAAATACATATTATATCATCATCAAATAAAAATAGTATTTATTAAAAAAATTATAATATATATTTTATATGTCAATCATAGTCTAATTAATACATAAAATTTCATATGGATATATATATATGAAAACTAAAGGGTGAGAACATATCCATAAAATGGAATAAATATTTGAAAGTGTAGGGAGATGATTCAGGAAGAAAGTATCATGAAATTAAAATACTCATAATCAAACATGAACATATTATATCACGGGAATATAATATATACAAATGTGTGATAAATCATAAGAAATATTATAAACATTTTTGGGTTGGGCTCATAGGCAATGCTTTACACATAACATGTCATGAGATATAAACCCTACAAAAGTAAGTAAAGGGGTTGTATAATTCAATGAAAACATTTGAATTAAAACATATTTTTATAATTAGTTATTGAAAATTAAAATATAATAATATGAATAATCATACCACGATGTAACATATATATCCTATAATGAAAAAGGAACAAGTTTTATAATATTTCCATATATCATGACATAAAACTAATAATGTATAAGGAAGTACAATAAGATATAAATCACAAAAAAATTAAAATTTAAAGTATTAATATAAATAAAATAATAATAACTATATAATATTGATAGAGATATTATAAATAAAAAAACAAAATAATGCAACCAAAATGATGAATCACTAAGGAATTGAGATATTAGTTAAGCAGTGATCCTCTTATGAATTTCTAAATTAGAGACACAGGAATCCAAAAAATATAGTACAATAAATTATAATAAAAAGACAATTAACATAATTATCAAATTTAAAATATTATAATTACAATGAAATATATTTACAAATATTTTAACGGAAGATCTAAAAGAGAGGTATTGAGAGAAGCGGAAAAATCGATTTACCATAAATCCCAAAATACATTACTAACTATTACATCTTAGATAAACATGATTTATTTATTAATTCATTACTTTGTTTGTTTTTTATGTTTTTTAACTCATTAATGATCAATTTTTATCTTTCTTAATTATTTTTTATTGATTTACATAGTGATATACATAAATAGGAGGGGTTAGTTAAAAAATAAAATGATTATTTTTAAACAACTGTTTCAAGATATGTTATTTTTCCATTAGTTCCTCATATAATTAAATGAAATATTTTCAATCCAAAATTTTTTTATTAGTTATTATGATACTTAATTATACTGTAAAATAAGGATCTAATTTTCAAAATTACTTTTAACAATTTTATTTTTCCTAGTGGTGTAGTAGAACATAATAGAATTTAGTTTAAAAATGTGTATATAAATTAAATTATTTCACAAGATAAAAAAAATTAATTCAATATTTATATATTATATATATAATAGTAACCATTTATGAAAGTGTTGATGTACATAGAATTACATCAACCTCCTAGTTAGATTAAATGCCAATGGTAAGAATAAGAAATATGAAGAATTTAAAAAAATTATTTAAAAAATTATAAAATTAATTTTATTTTATTATTATTTTTTGTTATAGGAATAAATAATATGATTGGAAATGAAAATAAAAAATCTATAACAACAGTGTTTACCTATATAATAAAATCATTCATTTAATTATCGACCTTCTAATATTTGGCTATAAGGGTTTACATGCAATCAAATGCTCAAATATGTGGACTGTATTATGTGAAGTTATTTAACTAGATTTAATGTTTAGGAATGTATCATTAGAGTGTTTTTTATTATGATTTAAAAGAGAATATTTAGAGGTAAATTAAGTGAGTTTTTTTAATAAAATATTTAATAGAGTAAATTTCATATAAAACACTCACATTAGTTGTTTTTTTTGTGAATATAAATATATTCAACTAAATTTATGTAAACCAATATCTTTCTTACCGAATTTTTAATTTTAAAGACATGATTAAGAATTTATTATTTCGTGATAGTTGAACTAAATTTATAAATATTCTAAAAATTTTATCGCTAACTAATTGTGATCTATATTTATTGAAAAAAAACATTTATTGAAAAAAATTTCTAAATATGAGAAATTAAATTATTAATTAAAATATTATCATATATAAGTAATTAATGTTTTAATGGAAAAATATATTTCCTATCCAATAATTTCTTTATAAAATTTAAATATTATTTCGAGGATACAAATTATTATATTTATATAATAAATTTATTATTTATAAAATTTAGTCAGTATTTATAACATGTTTATAATGATTAATTAAAATATTTATATAAAAAACAATATTGTTAATCAAACATAATTATTATAGGGATAATAATAATATGAAATATCATCATCCTATATATTCTATTAAATATATTTCCAAAAAAATATCATAAGTCCCATATCAATGTTATACTTTTTTTAAATGTTAATCCCTTTACAAATAATTTTTCTTCAATATTTAAGTATTCTTTTGTAAGGTCTCGTCCCAGATTACCATTAATGAAATCCCTGGACCAGTGGGTCACATGTCCTCAAGTGCATCTTTCCATATGTTAGAGGTTGTTGACTATTAGGGAGGGTCTCATAGGTGATTATATGGATACTATAACCTCTTATCAATGATGCATATTGTTTATTTGATAGAAGAAAAAATATAAATCGGAAGAAATAAATAAATAAAAAAAAAATAATTATAAGAATAATATATTCCATTTAAAAAAAGTTTTTAACACCAGTTTATGCAACAATGAATGCATGACATGGTAATGATTCGTGATGGAAGGTGGTAAACATTATTGTATGTTTGACAGTTTAGTGCAATGATAGTGTAACGACAGAAAATTTTTGTGGGATATATCAATGACTATCCCACACTCCATATTGATCATTTTCTCTTGACTCCCAAGTATAAGAAACATATAAATAAACCATGATCCTACATTAAAAAGTCCAATCGGGTACCAAGGGTACCCAAGAATGGTGTGATATATAAATCTCAGTAGGTCGAAACCCATGAGTGTCTATCCCAAACTCGATAGTGAAATGTTAATTAAATAGTGTGTTGGTACAATGAAGAAATAATAGAATTGAATAAATAAAAAACACCACATCAAGGTTCTTAATGGACACCTGATTGTAATACAAGCTTCAACTCGTAGTTAAAATAATATTCTAAATAGGAACTATATATATATATAATGCCTATGTAAACTATTATAACATTCTCATTTAATCTTTATCTAATCCTTTGATAACTCCCGGGTTCATGTGGACACCTGTACCTAAATACTAACTTCTTCCCATACAATATCATGAATTTCTCTCTATGTATTATAATATCATAATCACTACTTCAACTAATATCAGTTCTTTATGTTTTCCATTGTTATATGTTATCTACTTGTGAAGTCCCAAGTTAATAACCATGGTGACATAGACCTCAAGGGTCTCCAACTTAGTCATAACCGTTGCTTTCCTAGTGGTAAGATTATAATCCAAGGAGCATATTCCATGTAATTCCACAATAAAGAGGCTACCAAATCCAAGGTGATCATCCATCGTAAAATTGGGATAAGTAGTGACTAGGACCTATGGAATATAACCATGGAACCTTCTTTTCAATGATGGATCCAATGAGTGTATCAGAGGCATCCTTTAATATTACACGAAGGATCCAATAGTGTCGTATCGGGCACCTAAAGAATATACAAGGATTGAGATTTATGTGGGTTTCAACTTAAGAAAGCCACATCATTGAATTAAAATTGGGTTCATGAGTGATCAAGGAATTCTTTGATAAGAATACGAGGTGAGATCAATCTAGAACACTTTTATTTAATAATGAAGTCATATAATATTTCAATTGGATCAATCATTTTCTTTCATTAGTGTGAATAGGCCATATAGAATTAGAACGATTTAATCAAATAAATTTAAGGGATTTTGAAAATGGATGGTTCACTCCGCTACCATACCTTTCCATAGTAAGAGTGTTACAGATGTGTAAACATTTATTCATTTATGTACCAGAGTCTGTTCATTGAAATCCAACATGGTAATCCATGTATCAACCAAGTTACAATTATAAAAGACAATATGTTTCTATCCATGTCATTTCTACTTGGGATTACATGTTTCACAGAAGGTGTTAATAGAATTCAATGCATTTGAAAATAATTTTATAAATTCATTTGCAGGTTAATCATTATTAATTGACCATTTCATTTAATTTAACTCATTATATTTCCTAAAACAAGAAAATTCTATTAAATAGGCCACCAAGTGCCAGTTGAAAAATGAAATCCCCTACATTGGTAATACCAATACATAAAATAGACTAAGAACCAAGATAGTGCCTTGGTTGTTTAATCATTTTAAAAGGAAAACTCCTTTTTTTTAGTTACCTTAGGGACCACATCCCAAAAAATCAATATTCAATGTAACATTAAGGGATACAAAAATATAACACAAAAATTCAATCTTGTAAATGTCTAATCACTAATTTTTAGCATGAAGACAGTGCACAACCATTGGAGAGGTCTCATTATAGAATCATGATATTTTTTATCACACAAAGGATTCATTACATTAAGTTTTTAAGACATGAACTTACTAAATTCACATTTATTATGCATCAAATCTAAATAATTCCCTGCATGAATTAATTTATATAAAAAGTTCAATAATAAATTTAATAAAGCCTTCATAAATCATTAGGGCGGGGAAGGGGACGCTACCTCAAGTGGAACTAAGTCGGCCACATTATTTCTCAACACTTTCAAACTATAATTTTCTGCTCCCCTACTAATAATATTCACCTTCACATAAATATAAGAAAACCTAGCCCCTGTGCACATGTCTTTATAGCCCATAAACATGTGCAATGAGTTCCATACATATATACATATATGAATATATAAAAATACCTTTCTCCACTCATCTACACAAGAATTTTTGTATATATACACATGAACACATAGCCCCATACATGTATATTCAATTACATGGTTGAATATACACATTATGGGGGAAACTAAAAATATATACTTACCTATGCACATGCAGGCAAGTCGCCATAGACTTGATGACTCAAAAACACTAATCGAAGACCAACACACCATAAATAAAATAATAAGAACCCATAAACATATTAAGTCCCTAATTTAATGGGTTAAAAACATGTTGATAAAAATACCAAAACATAGATAACGGTCAAGTGAAACAACCTCAACCACCTCACCTTAGGTGATAGGTGCTAGAACATGGACCATCGTAACCATGAAGGCCATTCGCACAACCCTAGGACAAAAAAATTGAAAACTAGTCAACCCCTCAAACCTAAGGATCAGTTGAACCCTTAATGTTGATTGAGAGGCCAAAACAAATTAGGGATTATGAAGAAGAATGAACTAGGGACTCTACCTTGGTGATTCACTGAGATATCGTAGAGAAATATGTCCTGATATAAGTGAGGAGAGGAGCCCATAAGAGGCGATGCGTACATCAAAGGGGAATCCCACATAAGTTGTTGTGTTATCTAGGTCGAGAATGGGAGGGTGAGAGAGAGTTTGTTTTATTTTATTTTATTTTTTAATTTAAATTAATTTACTAATTTTATACTATTTAAAGAACATGGGTTTATTCAAAAAGTATTTCAAAACTTGATAAAAATGTGCAAGGATACTACCTCCAAATACACACCATGTGGCTAGATGCATGGTTTGGAAAACCATGCTCATCCCTTGTGGAATGCCACTAGACACCTGAAGAATCTATCATATTACTAGTATAGTCCACATGGGTTTCAGAAAAAACTATATGCCATCTACAGGTCTGTAAAAACCTATCTTTACTAGTCTGGCTCCCTCGAAACTCCCTCAACATCTTGGGAACGTCCCTGGGTCGTCATCCATGTTCGAAAACATCACTTCAATGAATCCAAACACTCTATATTAAGTTTCTATGTACCATTAAAAAATAACTATTTTAGTAATTGAAAATGTTCAAAACCCACTGTAAATTAGTACTATTTAAAAATGAGACTCAAAAATCTCCCCACATTAAAACATATTTTCCCTGAGAAGCCTTCGAAAAAAAGGAAAAAATTAACCAACATATAATGATTGTGAATATTAATTCAAATGGTCTCATTGTGTCTCCAATTCCAAACACACCTTTGATCACTTCTTGTACATTCCGCACTTAAGCCTTTACAACTTGATCCAAAGCTCATCATCTAAAAGAAACACTAAAATAGAGCATACCTGATCCCATTAAGATAGATACATGATCACATCACCATCCCGACAAACATCAGACCATTGGTTCTCCCCACTATAGTTCCTAGCATAAGTAAGGGGCCAATTCAAAGCCCTGATACCTCCATAATCAGAATTTTCATAAAAAACATGCCTTTGAGTGATCTTGCGACTCTACACGTATGATTTTAGTAAAAATTTAAGCTTGAATCTATATCGACCTGACAGAAAAATGTCATGGAAGCATCCTCAAAAGAACTTCTGAACCGTTTTACACTATATCCACCATAACCTAATGACATGCTCAGAAATGGTTCTTTACAATAGTAAACATTGAACTGAAAGAAGAGACAATGAGTTGAGCCACCTAGAAAACATATCTCAAAGGTGGATAGATTAGTCGGCCGACATAAATTAAAAGGCATGGCTACTATCATGATTACAATAATGGCATACTCACTTGGAAACCCAAGAATAACTCAAGACATTAAAATTCTCATTAATAACCATGCGTTAGCAGGTAACACTGATATAGATCACCCAAAAAGATCAAAATATTTTAAGTATTTAGAACTATGAGAGACCAATGCTCACATAGAAAATCGATGATAAATTCAAGAGAGGGGAAATTCTCATCTATTAAGAAGAGTGCATTGAGAGGATTAAAATAGATCCAAGTCAACACACCCAAATATTCTATAGAAAAATTTTCGAACAAGAATTGGTCATCTTCAAGGAAAAAGATCAGCTTCTCCTACCGATGTGTCGTAACAACTGGACACAAGAATTTACCTTCAATGGAATTCTGAGATTACTCTATATTTAAACACCGATGTCCATCCATGAGTGACGGTGATTCAATAGAGTTTCACACATGAAAAAATATATCAATGTCATGATCCCGAGCAAGAATTGATATGAAACAACACCTACAAGCCTAGAAGGATTTCAGGCATAACGTGACCATTTCTCGTGGGTCCTTTTAGGTTTTAAACCATCTACATGGAAGTACACATTTACTAGGTTCATCATGAAACATCCCACCTTAGGGGATTCATAGTTATATGGAGAAAGAAAACTGGCCTATCATAAGAATGATATATTAAAGAAACATAATGGAATTTTTGATTCTCCTCCAAGCCCTGATCACAACCTCAAAACATTAAAAGAAGGATAAAGAAAGGAGAATGGTGTGTCAAAACACCCATGTCATACGAAAACCATCCCAAGAATTAGGATAGACTTGATTATTTAACACCCAGTTCACTCTATATGGAGACTAACCAAGACCATACTAAACGATAGAATAAGATTATGTTAGAGTCGTATTTCCATATACAACCGTTATCTCATATGATTCCATAACCAGTAGTGCATTTATAAGAAGAATAAAGGGTCAAATGACATTCAAAGTAGCCAAACATGCCCCATGCAAGTCTATGAGGCTAAAAGGGTCATTGCATGACACTAAATCCTACAAAAAGGTCATGAACAAATGAACATTTGTCTGAACAAGGGTTTCATTGGATACATAATATCTTACTAGGGCAACGACACCTAAGGTCGGGAAATTCAAAAAACTAGCAAGGAAAATAAAATATAAGGGCATGATACCTACCATGAGAAATCCGATTATGAAGAAACAATGTCGATCGTAGTAGCATTTCACGATAACGTGTGTCACTAAGATGAAAACTAAATCATCAAGTCATTGCTAAAGTGGAAATGGCCAATTAATAATTAATATGGTTCCGTTCAAATTCATGTCATGAAATTTCTAAACAACACTTACACATGGGTTTTTAATAGATGACACCACAAAACGATCCATTTCTGAGACCCTAATGTTTAATAACATTTAATATTTAATCATAAAAATATTAAATACAAACATCAGGTATAATTTTTCAAAACCAGTACCCATGTACTTATATTTTAACCAAAATCCTAAGGAAAATGAATATTTTAGAAAACCACCTTTTTTACCCATTAAACATTCACTACCATTGAGTCTTACTTTGGAAATTTAGCATCTAAATACATTTAAGAGTTATGGAGACATTCCAGGGTCCCATTGATCCAACCTGAGTTCTCAAGAAACATCCCCAAAAGAATTTTCTCAAATTATTAAATTCAAACACCATAACGGGTCATCTAAAAATTAACATGACCCAAATGACCTACTTGGGTCCAGTTATACCTTAAATATTTAACCAATTAATTTCAAGTTAAAAGTAAACATCTTTTTTTCTTATAAAAATCTCATAGTACATCATGCCATCACTTCTAATTTGGGTTTCCATTTAGTAATAAATGAATCCCAAATACATGTCATGGATTAAAAATTGAATACCATTAATCGAAATAAGCTACTTTTTAGAAATTAAACATGATAAAATATAATCATCTAGTCACCTAGGTGGAAATACAAAAATATTTAAAACGACCATACACATAATGTTTTCTCATTTCATTCTTATTTAATAAAAATTTATTCACATTAGGACTTCAATTTAGTATCCTTTTATAATGTCTCAAAAAAAGTAGTGATATTTTTCTATCAATAAGGTTCCTATACACCTTATAATGGAAAACTAGCTTCTGTCTTAAGCACCACCAATGAACATATCCCATGCACCCATTTACATAAACTCAAGCTAGCATGTCACTACAAGTTGCTAACACAGAGTAATATGCAGAAATCACAAAGAAACACTATAACATAGGAACCATAATCCATATTTCTATATTTTCTTGCGACACTTTAATGGTTAAGTGTGAACCCACCACAAATCCAACTAGATTCAAAATCATAACCCGCCATTGCAATCACGCAGAGAACCACGCCAAAAAATTTTCAGATTTCAAATTTTAACTTTCAAAAGGAAAGCATCCCCAATCTCAGGCCATGTGCAACCAACTTAATGTGCCCCAACACTGTCACCTCCATCCATTTTCATCACCGTCAAAGAGGATCACCGCCCGAGACCCCGCAATCATTCCACCACTGACCTTATCCTTACGACACCGAACTACTACCACATTGATCCATCACCGTCGACAACATCATCGTTGTAGGCCACTTCACCTGCGATTCCCACTAGTACCAAATATCATCTCCAACTCTGATCCATAAGAACATGTTTATCTCTGCTCAGACATCCCACCAGAATACTAAATCTCATCGCCACTATCTCAATATCTCAGAACCAACGACTAACACCATAACACAAAATCACCATCGAAGAGAACGAACTTCCATTGAGGAAGAAAACCAAAAGATAAATAAAAACCTGATTAGAACCCAAGATAAACTCAAATAATAGGACTGTGAGTTGATGCTCAAAAGGATGCATAGATGGGGTTGAAACCCAAAAGGAATCTGGGGATGAAACCCTTCAAGGAATGGTCCACAGCCACAATACCGAAGACCCAAAACCACTGCATCGCTCCAAAACCGACCTGGAGAGGAGTGGTGGAATGCTTGGTCATAGCTAGCTGGTGGCGGTGAGGAATAAAACCTAAGATAAAAACATAGGGAAGAAACTAAAAAATGAAAAGAAAGAAACTAGGAATGAAACCCAATCATAAAGAACTGATTCTGAAGGCACCTCGAAATCTGACATCCGCCAAACTGATTTCCCAAAACCTCAAAGTATCCCTCACTCTAAATCCGACCTAGATAAGAGCAGTGGAACTCATGGTTAGAGCATAGTATAGGTGGCTGTGGGGAACCCAAAACTAGGAAACCCTAAGAGGACAAGAGGGGGAGAAAAAGAAACCAGGAGAAAGCAGAGTAGGCGAGGGAGATAAGAGGGAACCAGATAGGCAGTATGACATATTATCAACCAACGTGTTAATTATATCAAAAAAATATGGAATCTAAACTGTAATGATTTATAAATACAAGACATGGAATACATTTAAGGTAGACAGTCAAGTCAAATGGAAGAATATAATGAAACTTCATGGCATTGAACTATGCACAACATGTGAATATCCTATGTTCCTATGTGACGCAAGCAATGTATCTTCCTTTCCATTGTAGGCCAAGGGTAAAATTATGTAAACATCACAAATCATAATTAGTGCAATGTAAATCAACCACTCTATGTGAAATCATTTAAATTGTAATAAATAAAAATATGAAAAGAATCCCCTGCCATGGAAACTTGGTTATTTCTCATACATGGGGCGATCAGTCCCAAGAAAAACTATAAAATAGGCAGCAACACATTCCCCGTCTCCAATATAACAACCCCAAATAGTAATAAAAAAGCAAAAATTAAGCTATAATACATATTTTTAATGTATCGGTCAAGATTATCATTAAAATGATAGCCTAAACAGTGGGTCGTATTTCTTCAAGCACATCTCCCCATATTCCAGAGGTTGTAGACTAGTAATGAGGGTCTCAGTAGTGATAGTGTAGAGACTATACCCTCTTATTAGAAATGCACAATGGTATTTCCAGAGAGTAAACAACTGAGAGGGGAAGTAAAAAATAACTAAAGAACAAAAAATGGGACAAATAATATATTCAATTAAATAAAAGTGTTCAATACCAGTTTATACAACAATGAATTCATGACATGATATTGATTCATGACAAAAAGTAATAAACATTATAAAATTCTTGATAGTTTAGTACAATGATAAATTAGAGAAAAAAACCCCATGGTCTATCTTAATGAGCATCCTGAGATCCAGTTTTATCCTTTTTCCTGACTCCTAGGTATAAGCAACACAACAATCAAACTGTATCCTACAATAGAAGATCTGCATGAGTACCTTGTGTACCTAATTAGGGTGTGAGATATAAATCTCAACAGGCTGACACAGACCTATATCTAGACCAAACTCAAAAAGTGTAATATAAATTAAAAAGTGTGAATTTAAAATGAAGTAAAAATATAATTGAATAAATAAACAAAAATAATTCTATGATAGTAAAGGGAAACTAATGGAGAAACCAACATCAACAAATATATTGAATAAGAGTGTGAATAATAACTATATATATATATAATTCATAAGTAAATGGTCGTCAAATTTTCATTTAATATTTATTTAATCCTTTCCTAACTCCACGGTTCCTGTAGACACCCACACATTAATAATAAATTCTTATCTTACCAGAGCCTGAAGCATTCCTGGGGTACTAATATATCTTAAAAACCGCTTCGACTCATGCGGGAGATCGAAGTATTCAAACGTGATATGATATATACTAGTTATGTCCCAAGGTTATAGACAAGGTAACGTAGACCTCAAGGGTCACCAAATAAATTATTACTACATCATGGGTAGAGGTTAAAGTATAATCCAAGGAGCATATTCCAAGGAATTATACAATAAGGTACCTACCAAACCCATGATGATCATCAATGGTAAAATGAGGCTAAGCAGTGATGGGGCCCTATGGGCTATAACAATGGCACCTACTTTTCTATGATGGACCAAATGAGTGTATATGATGAATCCATTAATATCACATGAAAGATCCTATGGTGTTACACTAGATATGCAAAGAGTAGACAATGATCAGTTTCTAGGGGGTTCCAACGTAAGCAAGTTGCATCCATGAATCTAAATGGGGTTCCTGAGTGCTCAAGAAATTCCCTATTAATAATCCAACATGATTTTGAGTCAGGAAACTCCTATTTAATATTAAAGTCATATACTATTTCTATTTGTTTAAGCCATGTCTTTATTTAGTGTGAATAGGAAATGTTGTATTTCAACCAATTAATCAAATCCATTTAAGGCATTTTCAAAATTCATGGTTCACTCAACTACCATAGATTTACATGGTAAGGGTGAGATGGACTTCTTGCCAATTATTACTTTATGAACATGAGTCTATCCATGGAATTCCAACATCAGAATTAATTTATCACCCAATGTACAATTTTGGTAAACCATTGAGTCTATCTGGGGAATTTCTACTTGGGAATCCATATGACACCCAAGGTGTTAAAAATATTCAATAAATTTGAAAATAATTTGACAATGTTGTTTTATGGTTAATCATTAAGAATTAAACATTTCAATTAATTTACCTCATTCAATTAACCAAAACATATTAATTTTATTTAATAGGGTTCGATGTCTTAATAGAAAAAGACATTGACCTACATAGGTAATACCAATCTAAAAATTGGACCAAGCACTTAGACGGTGCCTTGGTTATTTGTTAATTTTAAAAGGAAAACTCGGTGATTCAATAATCTAAGGTTACATGGCCTAAACATTCCATATCCCAACGTAACATCAAGGAATGATAAATATCAACAAAACCAGTCAATAAAGTAAAATTCTAATCATTACTTTTTAGCTTAAGGATAGTTCACCACCATTTGAAGGGTTTTATTAAAAAAACCAGATATTTCCTTTCACATAAATAATTTATTAAATTTATATTTTAAATCATGAACATGCTAAATTCAAACATAAGAGTCAACTAATCTAAATACTTCACTTCCTAAATTCATTTCTAGAAAAAGTGAAATAATATATTTTTTAAAGAATTTTTAAAATATGATGACTTGGAAAGGGAACCAAACATGAGTGGAACCAAGATATCCACTTTCTATCTCGATGATTTCTAACTATGAGATGATTCTCCCCCAATTAACATACAAACCTTCACATAATTCTAAGGAGACGAACCCAAAATGCACATATCTATATGGCCCAAAAACTTGTGCAAGAGGATCCATAAATATATTCTTATATGAAAATACCCATCTCAACTCACCCATGACTGCATTTTAATATATATACATAGGCACACCTATACCCATACATCTATATTCAATTTTATGGAAGAATATAAACCAAACAAGGGAACCTATTTATATATATTACCTATGAACACCTAGGTGAGTCACTATAGACTCGGTGAGATGAATACAAAAACAAATGATCAATGAACGTTAAAAAAAATTACAATAACCCATACACAACATTAGGCCCAAATTTTGAGGGGGAAAAAGAAAAATGTGTTTAGAAACATACCCCAAAATCGACGATGGAAGAGAGAAATGACCTAAACCTCACCACCTTTGGGGGTTGTTCCCAAAAAACGGACCAACCGACACGGGAGGTCATTCACACATCCATATGGAAAAATAGAATTAGAAATAGGTCAACCCCACATACCCTAGGATTACTAAAACCCTGAAGAGAAACAAAGAGGCTAAAACGAAGTCGAGAATAGGGAGGAGAATGAAAGCAGTACACAACCTTAGTGATAAAAGATAAAAAGTGGAGGAATTTGGCTTGATTGAAGCAAAGATAGGAGGCCATTGGAGGGGTGGCATGTGTCCAAGGGGAACCGCACTTGCGGTGTTTCACATTGCCGGTTGAGAAATAGAGTGGTGAGGGAGTGATTATGTTTTATTTTATTATTAATTTTAATTAATTAATTTCTTAAAAACTAGGTTTACCACACAGTTTTCAACACAAAGTTTTTCAAACAATGTAATAACTGTGTGAGGATACTTCTTCCAACCACACATCATGTATCAAGGTGTAGAGATTGGATAACCTTGCGTAACCCATGTGAAATGCCACTGGCCAACTAAAATACGATGCACAGTCACTACTATGGACCACACAATTTTCATAAAAACCATCTGTCGTCTACAGGTACTTAATAACCTATTTTTCCTAGTGTGGAACTCCAAAATCTCCTCGAACTTCGCAGGATAGTTCTTAGTCCTTCAATCCACTCCAAAAAATTCACTTTTAAGCATCCTAAATCATAGAGTATTCTTTTAAAGTTCTATTTAAAAACTACCCATCCAATAATTTAAAATAATAAAAAAACCATCATATTTGAGTGTGGGTCAAAATTATAAGACTCTATTTCTTTCTAGTATGGTTTTATTGTTAGGCACAAATTCCCTTTACAAAAAATTATACACAAGGACTTCATTTGAATTTATGTTTCATTATTATAGTTTATATTTATGTTTACTATATATCATTCATTATAAAGTTATTACTAGGAATTAAAAATATCATAATGTATTATGGTTATGATGTCATGTCAGTATAGGGATCTTTTTAATATTAGAATTTATGATGATGTATATAATAAATATTTAATGAATAATGAAAATAAAGGTTATTTCATTTCATGACATAAAATTGGATATTATTTTCAACCAATATATGAATTTATTTAATTATTATATTCTTGTAGATTAATACATAGTGAAATATTGATCGTGTGTCATTATGAATACTAAATATCATTCTAATGATACAGTGTAAATTTTAATGTTTTATAAATATTCATATCATATATGAAACTATTGAATATTGAATTTTTTTAGAGATAACTAAATTGGCTTAAATGATTAATTTATTTCTATAAGATCTACATATAGGATATATAATCCTAATAGTAAAATATTATATAATTTTTTTACAACTTTTAAAATACTTTTTATTTAAGAGGAATAAATT
This sequence comes from Viscum album, assembly GCA_963277665.1. Taxonomy (NCBI): domain Eukaryota; kingdom Viridiplantae; phylum Streptophyta; class Magnoliopsida; order Santalales; family Viscaceae; genus Viscum; species Viscum album. The sequence continues at coordinate 1,891,503,155 of OY728152.1, forward strand.
TATGTTCTAGGGACGTAAAAAATTATTTGAACTATTTACAAAGAATGTGGCACTAAATGAAGAATATAAAAAACATAAATGGATGATTTGAATTCCTCATGAATAATTATAGAATATATGGAATCACTTCTACAAAATAAATATGAAACAACTAATTAATTTAAGTAGTTAAATAAGGTTATGATGCATTATTTTAATCATGATTTCATTTAGTGGTGTGAATTTTTAATGAACTTATATTATTACAGATGGAGTTATGCGAATTTAGTGGGAACTCATGTGTAATAGATGGATTATTATGTCAAATATATATAAGGACATAGGTTTCTATAAATAAGGATATAATTTTTGACTTAATACTATAATTATTTAAAGATATTTTGAAATTTTTTTTATTAATTATACCTTGAACAATACTAACATTTACATACTTGAGTTATTGAACATGTTGGGATCACATGGAAGAATAATAATATAATAATGCTTTAGATAAACCAGTATGATTAATATGGTTAAAGGTTAAAGGATTTTCATTTATGATTACCATGGGTGGAGGATAAATCTAGGAAGTTATAAATATACTCCCTCTACGAAAAATAGGGGATAATGGTAAATCAATGACACTATTTCCTTTTATAAATTTAAGATACATGGAGATTCAATTCCCATAGTATCTACATTACTTAAATACATATATGGAGTTATGAACTTCTATATAAATATGTTATTTTTTTGTAATGTCATTATTGTTTAAAAGATTCATCTTATTCCACTAGTGTTTTTTTTTAAATTTCATGTTTTATTTTTTAAAGGATAAATTATTTTATTGGGGTGTGAAATATAGAGAATTGAAAATTCAAGTTTAGGAGAATCTAAAAATATTGAAGGAAATTAGAAGTTTTGTTTTCATAACATACCAAAATATAAATAAGTAATTAATTTTTTTTAATTTTTTTTAATGTTATTTTAAAATATATTTTATTTTTTTAATGTAAATATTATCTTAAATTTGAGGTATACATTCGAATTATTGAATGGAATGTGTTGTGTAGTTATATGATGATGTTTTAAATTCATATAAATTGATTCTTAAAATAATTTATTATTAAATATTTGTTATTTTAATAATAATATTATAATATTAAAGACGTTATTGTGTTTCATTATAATGTATTATTTTAATACAATCATTAAATAATAATTTGTATTTTGTTTCAATGGTTGTTTTATTTTATTAAATACAAGAATAAATGATATATGTCATGGAAAAAAAATTGATATTTTTTTATTAATATTAATTGAGGTAAGAATTTATAATAACATTACTATTATGTTATGTGATTTATTAATATTTTTAAGGGTGGAAATAACTATTTTTATTGAAAATGTAAGCTAAATTTTGAAATATAAATACAAATATCCCATTAAAATCCAAATTTTACGATTTCGTTAGCATGACTGTTTTTTAATTCACAGTAAAAATATTTTTTAAAAATTTAATGGATTTTAATTTCATTATTTGAGAATAGGTTTTTAGTATATATATATAAATATATTATTATTTGTGTATATACAATATTGTTTTTTTCTATCAAAATATATCTATTTAGGGAATTTAAGGATACAACTAAGTGGAATCAATAGGTTTTTTAATTTTAATTTTTTTCAATGGTAGGAAAATATTATTTTATAAAATATTTAATGAGTGATTAATTTAATCAATAATGATAAATTTTTTTTTCAAAGAAATGATTTTATTAGATATATGAGATACATAGTTTTTGAATTGAAATTTGGTTAATTTTTATTTGTAATGAAATGTTTTTTAGAAATTCTAATTAATAACATATGATTGACTATAATTTGTTTTATTATGACAATTTTCAATTATATTTAAATAAAAATAATATATTTTATTTTAATATAAAAATTATTATTTTTAAATAAAATTAATAAAGTATAATTTAATTTTGTAGGTAATTATTTAATTTCTAGAGAAATGTATATTTACTTCCATTACTAGTTAATTTAAAAAAAATAATTTTAAAAAAGATATATATTGATAAATATTTGGAAAAAAGGTAGGGTTGATCCAACATTATTGTGTGATGGCATGGATTTGATCTTCTAAATTCCTTTTAGGTGTATTTGTCTTCCAATACGTATAACACTTATATAAGATTTTTGAATATTATTAATGGTTTCAATTTCATCGAGGATGAGAGATCATGTGACTTTCAAGGGATCCTTTAAATTAAGAAAATGAAATGAAGATATTTTTCTTTCATTATATAATGTAATAAAAAGGATCAATGGTTGAGGAAATATTCCTCCCCCATCCCCAATCTTTTTCATTCCCACCTAAAACCTTCCGATTCTTTCCACAATTATTTCTTTTGAACTTAATTGTTTAATATCATATTCATCCATCATTGTACTTATGATATATATATATATGAATAATTATGAAATAGAAATTAAAATATTTACTTCAATAAATATTAAATCATTGAAATTTGTTTTGTTTTTAAATTAATTTAGTTGGATTACATATGAAACAGTTTCTATATGGGGATTTTATCCATTTCATTATATTTATTTCATATAAATTTAGATAAGTTGGTTGAGATGATAATGGGGATACCTATTTTATAATAAAATAATTATTTAAGAAATTTTTTTCATAGAACCCTTTAATGTCACCCTGATAGGTTTTTAAAATATATCTATTTTTGATAGTGTATTCGACATCAACACCGAGAGTAAACGACCCATTAAGTATATAACAGTTATAACCAATCCATTACGTTGGTGGATATTAATAGTACTAAATACTATATGATATATATATATATATCATGATACATATAATTTATTGACTAATATTTACTAAATATTTAATCAATTTTTAGTAATGTAATTTTATTCCTCCAAAATAAGTTTAATTCGATAATAATTTTGTCAATTTTCTGGATTAAATATTATAAATAACTCTATGAAATTTTAAAAAATATATTGGATAAAATTATTTTTTAACAGACTAATATAAAACATCAAATTCTTTATAATTGAGGGATTTATTCAGAAAATATTGGGTTTTCTGTGAATAGTGAAAAATACTAATTTTTTTTTTTTAAAAATCAATAAATTAAGAAATTTAAAAGTCACATTATGTTTTAAATATGATTTAATGTTATATAATTATTATTTATTTATATTTAAATCACATTATTAAGTATTAGTAGTCATTATATTGGATTTTATTATATATTTATCTTTGAGTTAAAAACAAGAGTTTCCTTCAAAATATTATAATGTTAATAATTATTCCAATTATTAATTAATTAAAATAAACCATAATGTAAGAACTATATCCATAGTAGCCCAAAGATGGTGTATTAATTATTTTAATGATACAATGTTTCAAATCCATAAGGACCGATCTATGAAGTGGTTTTTGATAACTAGGTATATACATGATACACATTAAATATTTGGTGTACAAAATAAAACATAATACATAATAATAAAAAAATGAATTGCATCCTTCAAAAATCATTCATATATTTCTTATTCAAATCTTGGGGAATGTAAACAAAATTAGGGTGAGATCAAATATTCAGTAAGGGTTTAGTACAAAAAATATATATTGAATCAATAACGAATTATCAATAAGGAATGGAAAGTAACTAGACATGCATTCCATTTAAATATGTTGACTTAATGAATAGATACAATATAATCAATATAGAAGGTTAAAACAATATGAACACCTCCTATTTAATCAGTAATAAGAGAATGAAATGCATCAAGAGATAATATCATTATGAACATATAATGGATAATTATAATTGAATTCATACTGAAGGAAATGATTAATTATTGGTTGTTATGTATTAGGAACATTATACCTATATCGTAAATACCATTTATAAGATAATTTAAACAACATGCATAAACCTGTTTAGTTTGGAGAACTTTATTTATCTCATGAGATCTACCGGTGCATTGAGGGGATATATAATTTAAGGACCCACACTACACTAAAGGTTAAAAGAATTACTCATATAATGAATAATCAATGTAATCCGTGAATTAAAATACATTTTTATCCAATATCTATATTGGTTAATGGATATAGATTTATCAAATATTTCCCAAATTAATGAAAGAACATTTAATGAAAACACCGTATATAAAAATGGTATGTTGTTGAGGAAATAATCATAATGAAAATATATGAATATGGTTATTTAATATAAATTTAATATATAATGAAAATGATCATAATTAAGTGATTGTTTCAAGAATAATCTTACAATCACAAAAAAGTGAGATTGTACAATTACAATTACAATTTGATAATTTTCATTTCAAATCCCACATTATGAAATGATTCAATGTTAAACATAAAATAAAATTAATTATGAACGTTTCATTATATTACATGTTTATGTGGAACTAGATACACTAAAAAAAGTTTAATTGGTGAATAATAACAAATAAGTCTCAATAGAGTATAAATTGAAAATAAATCCCTTATCATGCACTTCATTTTAGTTAAACATTCTTTAAAATTCATTATTGTGGTTTTATAAAAGTTATTAACTTATACCAGTACCATATTAATATTTATAATATCATATATTACTCTTTTATAACATATTATCACCCATTCATTAATATTCATTCATTATTTTCATTATTTTGGGTGTTAATTGACTTATTTTCTCATTCATGATTTCTTATAAAAGGTAGGTTTCTAATTAAAATTATATAGTTCAGTAATCTCAATAATAATATTAGTTTAATAATTTTCATATTTATACATCATCAATAAAGTTAAAAATATTAATTATTATATATTTTACCACAATGCGGTATTTTAAGAACACAGTGATGATAGGTCGTACAAATGCATGAGTAACATTTCCAATTTACACTAATCATAATTGAGAGTAGGTAAGTAATTTTTTTATATTTCAATAAATATCATAAAATAATCATTATAATATCATAATTATCATATTATAACTTATATATAACTTAAATATTCTATGTGATGAATAGAGTGTCACATCACTTTGAGAAGGTGATAGTCCACATGTACACGAACAATGTTATCATCTTTTTGTGAGTGAAAACAAAAGAAATAAAATGTTATATTATAATTAAAAAATGATAAATATATCCTTAATTTCATAATTATTTAATGTATATAACACATAATCATTAACATTATCATTATCACTTTCCATGAAAAGAATTAGTGAAAGACGAATCACATTGCATTGTGAGATGACAATATGTAGTACACAATAGTAATGCTGTTGTATCCCCTATATAATTGTACATAAAAATATATATATGATATAATGAATAAATAGATATAAATATTTTAAAAAATGTCATATATATAATTTCTTAACATCACCAAACCCAATATTGATTAGTAGTAATGAAAAAATAGTGACATCGGTTTTTGGGGGTGCATTTTTTCACACACACAGATGATTATTTGGAATCACATTTTATAGATGTCAAGATTATTTTAAATTATGACCTTTACCTAAACAATTATCAATATATAACTGATATGTGGGTTTTTATATCATATTTTACTAATATTAATTGAAGGATGTGTAGGAATAAATAAAATAAAAACTATTATTAAAGAACGTCACATATTCATAGGTATTATCCAAAGGTTTTCACCTACGCATTCATTAGATGGATTTTTTTCCAAATTTATGGATTATAGGATTAGAGGAGGAAATTTTGGGAGTTAATTTGGCTGGTATTGTTTGAACCAAAATGTTTTTATGGTGTTAATAAGAGAAGAGAGGGGTTGCATTTAATAAGTGAGGTTAGTGGCACACTTGTAATTATTTTAACACTCTTCAATCATTACAAGGTTTTTATAATGAAACATTTTTCCCAAATGGGACATTTTAGAAAATATAAGATATATAGAAGAACATTTTCCAACCAATGGATTTTAGAAAATAGTTTTGGTCATTTTAACCTATTTCTTTTTAGTTTAACAAATTATAAATCCATTTTTATGTAAATCGAAAAAATTAAAATTATTATTTTTGATAATTTTTTATTATTTTTTTGACATATAATAAATGATAAATTATTTTGATTAAAAAAATTAAATAAATTTTCCAAAATAAATTCACAGAAATTGAAAAATCTAATTTTTTATTATCTCCATATACACGATAAGAAACCATTTTTAATGAGAAAATTCTCAAATGTGTACAATGATTTTATATCAATATTGAATATGAAAATTAGTAAAATTAACTAAATTGGATTAAATAATATAAAATTTTAATAAATTTAAATTTAAAAATAGAGAATATTTTTTTCATTATAAATTTTTTAAATGGAAATACAATTTTCAATAAAGTTTTTGTATTTTTCACTATTAATAAAATATATAACATAAAGAAAACCTATGATAATTCAGATATTATTATTTGAAAAATAATTTAGTTTTATCATAAAAAAATTTCTAATAGTGGTAAAATTAAATTTTAAATTATGCACACAAAGGGTGACTAAACTATGTATTTAAAGAAAAAAATAGTTTTCCTAAAACTACAAGATTTTTTTAAAGGATTAATATTTTAATTTAGTCAACATTTAATGATATTATTATATATTATTTATTACTACATATACTATCCGATTAAATTTCTACGTTATTAAAATATACAATATTAGAGTTTATTTTCACATGGGGTTACATTTCTTGTAAGCTATCAGAGAGATTAAATTTCCAAAAAATGTATTCCATGGGTTGTTTAAGCTAAATGTTGCATCTAACACATTTTATCAATTATTTTATAATTTTTTATTTTTTGTGCTACACCTGATAAGGAATTATTTAAATAAAATTTATTTTCATAATAGTAATAATTAATTACTCGGATTGAGGAATTTTTTTTACCTGGGGGTTAAAATAAAATGATATGGGTAAAATTGATCTAAAAATTTGTCTAATGTAAATTTTATATACATATTGAGACTCTATAATGTTAATGGATTGGTAATACTCTATTTTGGACCCTTTTAGAATGTGATAAATGTGCCACGCCATTTTCATTTCTAAAATTACAATTGTTCCACTCACCTCATTTATATAAGGACATCCACTATAATATTATATTAACACAATAAGCCCCGTTTGGTTTAGTCTAACCCTAAAAATTGACTACAAGATTTTCATACCCTTATCCAAGTGTCATTTTTTCATGAAATACATTCAATGAATAATTTTGGTATATTACTCAACATGTGGTTTGAGAAGTATAAAAATTATAACTATGCTTTTTTATTTTATTTCTTATTACACATACATGAACTATTATACAAATATTATTATATAATAACACTAGTATCTCCAATATAATAAGATATATATATGTTAATTTCATAACCTAAATCTGTCTCCTCTTCTATAAAATGGGATACAAAATCATCATTCATTTGTACGATAGACTACCGCCTAACATAATGATGTTATTCATCTTCCATTAATGCCTCTCATGGATTGATTTAATAAATTATTTTAAGTATATATGTAATATTTCTAAATAATATATACTTTTTGAGTTTTTATTTCACTTATACCATGTTAACTTCTATTCAGCATGGGATACAATAACGTCTCTCGTGTGTATGGCAGACTATCGCCTCCAGATATGATGTGATTGGTTTTTTAGTAACACCTAACATGGAAGGTAATAAAGATAAATTCAATTAATATAAGTGATATAAATTAAATAATAAGTATACCAAGGACATATCTATCATTATTAAATGAATAAAATATCATTCATAGACATATGGACTACCACCTTTACAAAGTGATGTGATTCTTTTTATCATCAGTAAATTATATGTATGAAATATATATTTGTATATTTAAATTACAATATGATATATTTTATATTTTTTCATTATTTAATTATAAATCAATGAAAAACTTTTTTCTATAATGATCATTGAAAATTGGAAACATTACTTATGCGTACGTACGACCGACCGTCCCGAGGATCACAACATATTATATTTTTTCTAACCCTATTTAATGTTTTTCTTTCAAAATTAGAATTTAAGTAGAAATATGAAAATTAATTCATTTTATTTATTTCATTGTTTTGAAATAATGACCACTTTTACCATGATCAACACACCATGTCCATTTAGAAATAATGAACTGAACATCCTCAATACACCCAAAATGGACTCAACTGATTACGTATTTGAATATGTCATTATAAATAAAAAAATAAATCAGTTAATTATAATTAATTAAAATATAAAAATTTTCATAGGAAATAAAATAATTTATTCAATCTTTTTTATATTGGATTTAACAGATATATAAGGAATTCATAGACACGCGGTAATAGATTCATGTCTCAATTTTTTACTTTTGTAAGACACATGCCATATTCACCACCAATATATTTTATGTGGTGTATACACTAAACATGAATTTATATAATGATTATTATATTTAAAATTATTGGTATTTTCATATCCATTAAATGATCTATCATTCATAGGGTTGATGGTATAAAATTATCAATGTAGAAAGGAATTTTTATCTCAATTTGGCTTCATGGAGACATATGTAGTGTTATGTGCCTATCATCTACTATGAGGTGTATATAAAAAACATAACCTAAAATATAATTAATTTTTTTATTCTAATGAACATTTCTCTTTAATTTAATCTTATTACTTAATGGGGCATACGATTCAATGATACGAAACTGGTAATGGTTTTATGATACAATCTCATCATTTATCGAGATTTTTAATGTTTATAAATAAAAAGATATAATATTATGATCAATAAATTAAAAACCTCATTAATTTTATACTAATATGGTTATTTTATTTGAATTCATGTTTCTATTAACTTTCCTTTAGTTAAAGTATTCAAGAGTTCAAAAGGATGATTTTTTGAAATATTGTTTTTATTTCTCCCTTAAGTCAAAGACCATCTTTATTCCAAAACCATGTATTGAACAAATGTTTTCATAAATTATTTTTAAAATTCTTAAAATTATTTATTTAATAAATTTATTCCTATTTTTTACTTTATATATATATATTTTTTTGAAAGGAATATTTTTATGAGTTTTAAAAAAATTCATATTTTCCTTAAAAAATAAAATGAAATCTTTGTTTTAAAGAGTATGCCATGAATGCAATTTCCTAACCGAAATAAAATTATAATGTTTGGAGATTAATTTATATGTTATCATGTTTATTTTTAAGGAAAAGGAGTTTAAAACTATTTTATGTTTTAAAATTTTCTTTTGAAATTGGAATTAATATTTTCTTCTATAAATGATTATGTTTATTTTAAAATCATCTCTTATAATTTTTCAATTTTTTTTTCAAATAAAATGTTTTTTTAAAATGTTCTATCATAAAATATATGTCTTTAAAATGGTAAAGGATATTTTACTCATGAAATTTTTGAAATTGTTTTCATATAATATTTTATATGTTTCTAATGATGTTTTCATGGAAAGTGATTTTTTTTATAATATTTTATTTTTAAATTTTAATTTAAAAATGAAAAGATAAATTTCATAAAAATGTTACTAATGATATTTTAGTGGTACATAAATTCATCAAAATAAACAGCCCAATTTTTTACTTATTATTCATTGGGGATATTTTATAATGATACCATCTTAATTATTTTTCTTAATGGATTTTGTTTTAAGAAAAAAATTTACGGAACTTATTTATTTACCATGGGTTATACATGTTTCAATGATATTTTTATGAAACCTGTTTCTTTTTTATGGATTGAACTATTTTGAAAGAGACTATTATGTAACCCATTTACTTTACACGTGGTAATCACATATCAAAGAGATTATTATGGAACATATTTATTTTCAATGGGTTATTAATTTTTTTAATATTTTATTGATGAACTGGTTTATTTTCCAATAGGATTGTCAAGTTTCAAACAAATTGTATTTAAACCCATTTATCATCTATGGGTCAATAAATTAATGAAATAATAATGATTAATTGTATGAGTTGTGAAATTATGTGAAAAATCTAAGTACTTTATTTGGGATTTGGGAATTAATATATGATTGGAGACCCAGATAGCACTGGGTGAGCCCCACATAGATTAAAATATTGGTGCTCCCAGATAGTGATCAGATGTTTTGACTAGTGATTAAGTTCTTTGAATAATTATATTATACTTTTATTGCATGTTTATTCAATTTTTAAAAGTTTAATAAGGTTTTTATAAATTTTCATCGATGATGATGTCCCAATATTCCAAAACATTCTTTATTTGACTCCAATGGGTTATAAAAAATTCTTTTTATCAATATTTATATCCCATGGCTCAGGATTGTTAATTAAAATTTGACATTCATTTTTTAATGTATTATACCGTGTTTTCGTGTGTAATCATCCATCTGTTAATCGGTATGAGAAAATTAATAATTTTTTCATGCACATTGATTATATTTCCCTTCACTTATGCACTTCTTATGGTCATTGATGTCATTGATTTTATAATGAGTATGTTAACCCTAACTATGTATTTGAGCTCACCCTTTTTATGTTTATGTTTTCCCATGTTTCCATAAATTATGTTGAATGAGTTGTGTATATAAGGGTTTCATATGGATGAGGATTATATCATAATTTGAAATAAAAAAAGTTGGGTTATGTGGGAGAAATGATCATTTAAAGACATCAATATTTTTTATGTATATGTCTTTTCAAATCCTTTCAAACTCTAAACCCAAAAGGTCTTTGATAATGATAGTGACAAAATATTCCCCCTTTCAAGGGTTTTATTAAAAAACATTGGGCCATGTTCATCGATATGAAATTCAAAAATGAAAATTTCCTATTTTATAAGTCAGATATAGGAGTGAGGGTTCTAGTATATTATAGAAGGTATTATAGTTATTTGTTTGATATATTTGGAGAATATAATGTTTTAATTATATATATATATATATATATTTAAGAGTTTTGGATACCATATTGGGTCAATAATGTGAACGATTATCATAAGTTTAAATTCTTAGACATCCCTTTATAATTTTATGTGATGAGATCTTAATGGGATTAATGATATTTTAGGAGACATTTCTTAGTGATAAATATTTTAAAATATTTTTTTTAATTTTAAATATGCATTTAATTTTTTTAACAAAATTATATATAGTATTTGTAACCATAAGGGTATATATGATATGGTATATTGAGGTAACTATGGGAACACATGTTTTATCATATAAATAACCATGGGATTGAAAGTGATTAGATAAATAAATTATTACTATTATTTTATAATGTGATTGATATATTTTAGTATGTTCAATATGAATGTCAAGATACAAAATTTTAGGTCAAAAAATCTTTGATTTTTAGTTTATTTAGGAATTATTTAGTTTGACCCATTAGTATTACCATTGAGTTTTTCAAATGAATTTCATTTTTTATCATATGAAGGATTAATGATTTTATGTATTATATTACAAAATTGTAACCATTTATTAGATTATAAAGTCTTTTATAATGACATTTTATCCCTTTTAGGGAAATTTTTTCTTTAAAGGTTTGTTTAAGTGCTTCGTGGAAGAATAATTCATCTTGAATACTCATTATATGGCGAAATGATGAGATTCTTGTGGAAATTGGAAAAAAGAATGAAATAATACTCCAAAAGTATGTATACATCCTTATGATCTTAGTATATATGGACATATTATTCCCCCATCATTGTAAAAGGATAATATAAAATATATTTTCCTATTACATTCATTTCTTATTAAGTTAATTACCTTTATAAAACAATTCAGTTTATGGTTTTTGGGTCCACAACTTTATTTTGACAATTATCTTTCTTGAGATCAATGACATCTATCATGACATATAATTATTTTGACATTACTATTTTATCACATATCCAATTATTCAATTCCCACCTATTTTAACCTATTTTTAAGCCTATCATATGTTATTCTAGATTTCCTTCATTCTTTCTATAGTCTATTACCAAGAGGATATTTTAATAACCCTTTTTATATTGTGTGTTTACAAAAATGGTATTATGAAATGTATAAAATTTTATTATTGGTTAAATATTTAAATTTATATTCCATAATTTATTAAAATTGGTGCGATGTAACACCCCAATATTTTAAAAAAAAATTTGATTGCATGTTCAATACGAAACACCGAACATAAACAACCCCTTAAGTAAGTAACAATTATAACCAAGTTATTATATTTGTGGGTATTAATAGTATTATCTTATTAAATATATATATATATATATTTCCTAATAAATTTAAATAATTAAAATATGTTTAGTAAATACACAATGAATTTTTAGTAATGTAAATTTATTCATAATAAATAATTTTTCTTCAATAATATTTTTATTGTTTTTCATGAAAAAATATTATAAATAGAATTTGGAAAATTTAGAAAATTTATTTTATAAAATGAAAATAGTATTTCAAAATTTAATTAAAAATGTACTTAGTATCAAAATTTGTGATTTTTTCAGAAAATATTAGGTTTTTAGTGAATAGTTAAAATACTAATTTTTTTTAAAAATTGTTTTTATTTTCAATAAATTAATTAATATAAAAATAAATTATTTTCTAAAAATGTTATAAATTAACATGAGGAATATTTAGTTATATATAATCTAGTTAATTTCTTTTTATTATGATTTATATGGTAATTTAGTATGCATTTGTTTTGAGGATTAAAAACGATAATTTTCTAAAAGCAATTTCAAAGCTCATAATGTTTCAATATTTAAATTAATTAAATCAACCCATAATGTTTAATAATTTTATTATATTCATATAATATATATTTATAATATTAGTTTTTAATCATACATTGATTACTATTATCCATAAAGTTAATATTTAATTTTTTTTCTCGAAAAATACTCATTTTGAAAGCCCGCTTTTTATCTAATCTATGTGTTTTGTTTTAAATTATATATTTTCAATTATATAAATATAAATTGAAAAAATGTATTCAATAATTTTAATCATAAAATTAAATATTATATCATAAGGTCATATTAATTTTTTTCCATTATGAATAGTGAAAAATTAAAATTTTAGTACCACTGTAAGATTAAAATAGATTTACTTGTGGTTATATTAAAAATATAAAATTTAAATTGACCTATAATATTTTATAAAACATATTTTTTTTTAATATTTATCCCCTTTTAAATTTAAATCTCTATAATAATCCATTTTGGTCCCTTTTGTAAAGTGAATATTTTGGGAACACCTTTTTATTTTGAAAAATTACAAGTGTGTCACTCACCTCTATTATAAAAGGACACCCCTCTCCACTCTTATCACCCACTAAAACCTTTTTGCTTATTCATTGACCTAAACAAATCAGTTTAAATATTACATCCCATAATCATAGAGTCCTTTAATTTTTTAGAAATATATTCTTGGAATACATTAGTTATAATCCTAAAGAGGTGGTCTAAGAAGAGATAAAATTCTAACTATGTGTTTCTCATTTATTTAAATTTCCACTATTTTAAAATCTTAAAAAAAATTTCTGAAAATATTCACACCAGTATCTATCATATAATTGTATGTTTTTATTTTAATTTAATAAACTAAATTTGTATACTCTTCCATCATATGATATATGAAATCATCATTCATGTGTACGGCAGACCTCTGTCTCACGAACCGATGACATTTGATTTCCATCATCACCTCTAATGTAATGATTTAATGAGGATTTTAATGTACATAGATGATATTGTTTAAATATTTATACTTATTGACTTTTGAAATATCATATACCTTTTACTTTCTATCTCCTGGGGGAAACAATAACATCGCTCAATTATACAGCGAACGACCTCCTCACATAGAGATGCAATTATTTTTTTACAAATGCTTCACATAGAAGGAAATAAGGATAAAATTAATCAATATCTATTATAACAATGAAATAATAATGATATAAATGTTATATTTATCATTATGAAAAGATAATATAACATTTAATTTATTACATTGAAAAATGATAATGTCGTTTGTTACCATATGGACTACCGACTCGACGAATCAGTGCGATTCTTTTTTTCATCACAATTTCACATGAATGAAACATTTATGTATATTTAAATAAATAATAGTATATTTATTATACTATTATATATATTTAAGGATAAAATAATTTATACCTTCTACCAATAATGATTATTGAAAAATTGAAATGTTACTCATGCATATGTATGACCGACCATCTCGATGAGCGTAACATAGATCATTTTTCATAATGATAATTCATGATTGGTTTTAGGATGTATAATTGATTTTTAAATATGATAATTATTATATTATTATTATTCTAATATTTTTTTAATCAATTACCCCTTTGATTACAATCAACACACTAAAGCTGTTTTGAATCAATTAATAGAACATCCTCAAAACACCCAATATAGACATAACTGGTAACATATTTGAACATGTCATTATAAATAAATAAAATAAATGATTTAAATATGAGATATCAATATTCAAAAAGATTTTAAAAATTAAAATAATTGACATAATATTATTATACATGAGTTAATGGTCATAAAATAATCTTATGGACTCTAGGTAAGTGATTTCCATCTCACCTTTTTTACTGATATGACACACATTCCATTTTCACCGCATATTTATTTTATATATTGTATAAACAAACCATGAGTTAATATTATAGTGTTTATAATTAATATTATCTGTATTTACATATCCATTGGATGATATCTCTTTCATGGCATTTATAGTTCAAATGTTACCAAAGAGATAATGTAGTTTTGTATAAATTTTCGGTTCTTTGAGATATGTTATGTTATGAACCTATATTTTTTGAGGTTTATATATAGACTGTTTGGCATGAAATATCATGAATTAGCTTATTCATATGATATTTTATGTTCCATTTAGTTTTATTTCTTCATGTGGTTTATGATTTAGTATTACGAATTA
The DNA here is from genome assembly GCA_963277665.1 of Viscum album. NCBI lineage: Eukaryota > Viridiplantae > Streptophyta > Magnoliopsida > Santalales > Viscaceae > Viscum > Viscum album. The sequence continues at coordinate 1,891,518,229 of OY728152.1, forward strand.
TTAATGGTATTAATATAAAATATCTCTGTTTATTATGATAGCTTAAGTTTATGCTTTAGGTTATGAAATACTACGATCAATATAATAATGAAAAAATTTATTTTTTTTCTACTTTGTTTATTTCATTATAAAACTTGTTTTTCGTACATTTTCCTATCCTTGTGTACTAAAGAGTTTGAAATAATGTTTTTTTGGAAAATTGTCTTCATATCTCTCATTGGTTGAAAAACTCTTTTCTTCTAAAAATATATTTTCTAAAAAAAAGTTTCAAACTAGTTTTTAATATTCATAATATGATTTATTATAGGTATATATACCATTGTTTTAGGTTTTTATTTTTTTAAATTAATGTTCAATTCATTTTCCATAAAATCTCCCTTTTGATTTTATAGAAAACATTAGAGGAGTATTTGGTTTAACATGTTTGATGTGAACAAAATTTTCTAACATAATCAATAATATTTTTATTAATGATTAATTTTTTTTAATATTTATTTTTAACGAAATGTATTTTTAAAGTATTTTATTTCTAAAAACGTTTTTCTCAATGTGGAAAATATATATTTCTCAAGAAATTTTTGAATTAATTTTTAAAGATTATTTTATATATTTTGATTTTTTTTAAAATAGAATTATTTTTAAAATGTTTTATGTTATTTTTTTCAAAATTTAAATGATACTCTCTATAAGTAGTGTTTTAAAAAATTTAATTATTAATTTATATGTTTCTCGGTTTTTTTCAAATAAATGTATTTTTTTTAATAATTTTAAAATTTTTTATTATTTAAAAGTGTGTTTTACAATTGAATGGTAAGTTTCATCATAATTTATTTGATAATATTTTAATGGTATTTACATTATCAAAAGACAACCACTAATGTAGTTACTTATTCTCTAATGGGGATATTTTTTAATGATATATATATCATTCTTTCTATGTACAGATTATGATTGTTTCAAAGAAATTGTTATGGAAATAGTTTCTTTTACATAGATTAATCATTCTAAAAATTGATAGTTATATGACACATTTAATTTTATTGGGTTAATCATTCTTCAAAAAGACTATGAAGGAAATTTTTTATTTCCCATTGTTTAACTAGGATTGAGTGATATAGTTACATAATCCATTTCATATCAATGGGTTAATCATTTTTTGACGATATTTTTATATAACCCATTTCCTTTTCGTGGTTTAATAAGGTTTTAAAGAGATTGTTATGAGGGTCATTTAATTTCCCATTGAATAATCATGTTCAATGTTATTATCATCAAACTTGTTTCACATTCACAGTTTACTAAGGTTATAAAAGTAGTAATGTTTTATGTGTTTTACCATAATGTGTAAGATCTATGTAGTTTCTTTACGGTTCATGAACATTATATTGGATTGGAGCAACCGATAGCACCGGGTGATCCTAATTTATCTTAAACAATGATTGTAGCTAGATAGTACCACAATTCATTAGGTAGAGATTATGTCATATATAGAATTATATTGGCAGTATACCATATAATTATTTCATTTTTATGGGTTCTGTAAGTGTTTTATGAAGATGATGTCCCAAGATACCAACACAAATTCATTTTTTTTGATATGGGTAATAAAAGTTTCCTTTCATCATGATTTATATTCCATGGATCATGATGATTGATTCTGATTAATCTTTTTTGTTAATGTCTTATTAAATGTTTTCTTGATTGATGATCCAGGTATTGATGTGTTTCAGTTCTTCTATGTTTCCCTCATGCACTCAGACTATAGCATCATAGACTTATCAAATTATTATTCTCATGAGGGAGTTCAATTTTTAATGACAATTCTTACAAATTCTTAGAATTTTATCTCGCCCTTTTTATATTTCATGTTCTTCTTGTTATCAACAATGATGTTGAATGAATTATGACTATAAGGGTTTCATATGGATGATGATGATGACTTAATGTGACCTAAGAATAGAAAATATATGTTATAGAAATTATAATTTAAATAAAAGGGTATTATTTATATATAAAATTATTCAACTAATCTTAATATCTAATCCTAAAAGGTCCATCAGAATTAAAGTCGTCCAAATATTTCCTTTTGATGTTTTATAGTTTAGATGGAAAAAATTAGGTCATGTTCAATGGTATCAAATATGAAAATGTAAATTTAAAGTAGTAACAATTTCATTTGGGAGTGAGGTTTTTTTGTTTTCATAAGTTTTATAATTCATTGTTTTTTGGGTGTAGAGCCTAAATCAGTATGATATCACTGAAAGGGTAAGGGGTGAATCAATGATCCCCATTCTAATTACAAATTATTATTCTTAAATTCATTATATATGGATATTTAATTCCTAAATAACCACTAATTTCATCTCTAATCCTCAACTAAAATGATTATACAACTCATAGGCATAGACAATAATTATTTAACAGGTTTATAAAAGACATAAACTCCATATAGTGTTAGTCATTCCACCAAAATGGATTACCTACCATATCCAATAGTGACTAGAAGTATTATTTTTATATTCATTCGAATTAGATGATATTTAAAAACCTAGATCCAATCAACACATGATTTCTGTTAATACCCAAAATTACACATTTTTTTTCTCAGATGATTAGCTATAATCCCTAATCACAATCTTCTAGAGACCGGTTATACCCCCTAGCAGCAGCCTTCCACTTCAGATGGCTCAATCCACTATAAACATATCTTTATGTTGATCATACTACATGAACTATTTAGATCGCACATTATTGTGTATAATTTTAGAACCATTTCACTGATAATAGTATTTCTCATATATATTTTTTTCAAATATATTAAATAAGAATCCTAAAACTTGTAAAATGTTCAAGATATAACTCATTATTTCAGATGATGAAGACCCAATATCACTTAATGTTTTCATGTAGTGAACATAAATCATTAAATATTTTATGCAATAATAATATTTCATAACTCAATCCAAATTATTTTGGAATTATTAAAATGATAATATAGAACATATTATTTAAGGATTTACTATTTAAATTTTTTTGGTTCATGTCTATTTTGGGTATCTCATGTGAATATTCGTTTACACATGCATCTACATACACTGTCTCATATATCTATCCATGATCTATGTAACTCCTAAAATAAAACTCATGGATCACTATTATCACATGCTTATATGTTTCTTGAAGACAAGTTGTGCAATATTATTTCCCTATCTCTTCATTGTTCACAATAGTGAGATTCCAGAAAATCACGGTTTATGAATTGGAAGTGCTTTTCATATTTGTATTAGCTAAAGTGATTCCCAAAAAATATTTTCCTTCCAAAACCCAAAAGTGAATGATTTAAATATTTTGAGTTTGTTGGTTGTCTTAAATATAAGAAAAATACATCACAGAAACCTTATGAAATTCATGAAAGAAGTGTTCACACTATTATTTTTTTATTTGAAAACATAATAAATCTATAATTATTAGTAGAAAAACCGCTTGAGAAATGGTTATTCTCCATTTATATACATGTATTACTGCTACCATGCACCACCGTGTCATAGATTTTTAATTGAGACCATGAAGGATCGTCAACACGATGAAAATAATAGCATGTATTAATTTTTTTTAATATCAATAGGTTTCATCATTTTAATATTTAGATCAACTAATTAACATCAAAAAAACTATTTCCAGTTCTTATACAAAATCACATTTAATACTCATGGTGAGTAACCCATGTGCTACTTTAATTGATAAACTCATCCGCATATATAAATGGAATTCTACAACATCATTTTCATTCAACATAATTATATTAATTGAAAAATCATATTCATGAAAGAAAAATATTTCATCCCTGGAGGTTCATAGTCTCATTGATTCATAAAATTAATCATATTACTCCCATGCTAATATGATGTTCAATTATGTGTGTTTGAAATTATATTTAATAGACTAGAATCCTCTAAGGAGGCTCAAGTGTGAAGATGACAAGCTACTATGATTAGATGGATAACAACAAACAGATCAGATAATGAATTTTATATTAATATATTTTAAATAAGATGACCTATGTACTGCATTCCAGTGTCCCTCATCCTAATTCAATTCTATTGATAAATTCCCTATATTATGTTTTGTTTCCTAGAATACTTTGATAATATCAATAATAATGCTCCCATAACAACAGTTGAACACACTAGGGCTGATGGGCCATATACTATACGTAGGTCCACCTTCCAATCTCTATGACACACTTTCATATGGGCACTATGCACCAGCCTAGGGGGGTCTATGATCCCATTTACCACCTACCACTATGTGGTATGGTTTTGCTTTCACCCTTTCATGTGGTTTATCTATGATCCTACAATTCCACAGTTAGGCTAACTAGGATGTCTTGTGGGGCTAACCCAATTTGTTAATATACTTCTCTAAAAAATAATTGTGAGAAAATATTCTTATTACTAAATCCATAATATACAAAAAATTACTCTCCAATCATTTATCATAATAATATTAATATATTTTTTATGAACTTAAACTAATGGAATAAAGAATTTTTTTCATGGATTTCATTAATTCCTCTTTCAAATCAATATTGGAATGTACTTTTTTAACCCCTTATAACAATTTTATCTTCATCATATTCCCTATAACATGAATATCTAATATTTATTGGCCTCAATAATTTTCAGGATTAGATCAAGGAGAATTGATCACGCTTAACAACTAATTCCATGGACCGAATCTATAAAAATTCTCCCAGGATCATCACCTCACACATTGATCCATTAAAAAAAATCATATTTTTTTGAAAAATTTCCACCATTATATTTTTCTATAAATACAATCACAATTAAAATTCAATACGCAGTGTATAATTATTTTGTTCCCTTTATCGAAAATCAAATTCAATGGAGTTTGAAGGGGTTATCTTCTCAACTTATTACCATTTATTTATTAATTTTATACTTATCTCAAATTAATGTAAAAAAATACTTCTTAATAAAATGATTTTTTTGTTGTTGAAACATTCGTATACATGTTCAATCCTTATGTAGAAAAAATGAGTGTTGTTACAATAAGAACAAAAAATGTCCCAAATGAACAATTATCTATAATACCATACTCAAATCTCACTTAAAATCCACTTTTCATGGGATATCAAAGTACGTTTATTGATGAGATATCACGGAAAAAACATAACAAACACATCAAAACATTTTAAGTGCCTAAAATATTACTCCCCCCAAAAATCTCATCATTCCCCTGATCCATCACTATCCCTTGTGAAGTAGTTTTATTTAATCAATGAATATGTTCAATTGTGAAGATTATACATCATATTCAGTGTTTATACCCTTAAATGGATATAATCAATTCATCATCATTGATATAAGTGTTCTAAATAGAGAAAAACTCTTCCACATAAATTATTATCATGTTAGTTCATATAAAAAGGGTATGAGGATAAATAGAGACCTCAAATGTCATTGGAAGACATAATCATATTAAGAGTTTCCTCTTAATATAGACTTAATATTCATCTTAGATTTATTGGAATGTGTGATTAATTTTCCCAAATAGATAAAACTTATTATGTGGATATACATTTGATTTCAGTAATAGAATAATTACTTTTTTACTTTTAGTACATCCTTGATTTTCTCTTCTAGGTATGGTAGGATGGACTTTCAATGTCTTGTGACATGCTCAGTTTGTTCCCACCTCAAAATTTTCAAGTCGTTATTTATAGTTGAATTATTAATAAATTTAACTTTATAAAACAACATTTATTTCTTTCATTTCTATTTAAAATTATTCTTATATTTCTCTATTTTTTGTTCTTCCCATACAATTCATTAGAAACTGTAAGTTTATTTACTAACATATTCCACTTTTAAAAAACATTGTCAGGAATTATACTCTATAATCCATCACTAAATTTTTCATATTTTTGAAATTATAGACCACATCTACCACAATATCAATTCAAGCACTTGTGTTTTTTTAGTCTCGGTATTTTAGATTATTTCATCAACCCATTCTTACTTTTTTGATAATCTGTTGTCTTCTATTCAAAATAAATCTCTCTTTATTCAGACATATTACCTAACAGTGAAATGTTATACCTGCATGAAAATGATTTATAACCAAGAACACCACAAAACTAGTGGTATCCTTTAATACCTAATCATAATGACTCATAATAGTTATTATATAAAGATTTGTATTGCTATCATTTTACAGACTATGGGTATTTCTTCTTTTTTGAAAACCTTATGAACAAATTAGTCCTCCATTCCTTTTTAGAAGATTTTTCTGATATGTTCCATACATTTTCAATTGTTCTATATTAACTCTTAGAGCTACACTATTAGAGATGAAAAATATCCATTGATTTTAATTAGGAGTAAAAATAACATGTATTATTTGAACCTTCTTCCCAATAGATTTCGATAGTTCACCTTAATGTGCAACATCTCTATTGAATTATTATTTCAAATTTTCAACTCAATATAATCTTAAAGACACATTGAATGTGTCTCAAATAATTCTTCATATTTCTCAATAATCTTTATAATATGATCATTCAATATTTTCTCAAATTTTGCTAACATCAATAAGTTTTATTTTTTATTTAACATGTGTGGATTATTACATGTCAAGATATTAATTTACCTATAGTTATTCCTAAACTATTTAATATTGACCACTAACTCAACTATATTCATCTTATTTTATTTTAGTTCATTAATAGGTGTCCCCTTTTTATAAAATGTTCCATATTGTAAAAAATAATTTTATCAATTTTTATCTTCATTATTTTACACTAATTCTTGAGTTTCATATTTTCAATAATATTAGCATAAATATTTTATTTTAACAACCATTCTAGTTCAGTTATCTTATTACCATAATCACATTTAAATGAGTGTTTGAATAACATGGACATTCCTATAAGACACATAATCTTCTTATAATAATTTTAATCTTCTAATTCTCTAATTTATGAAGAAAATTAATCAATTTATCTACTCATATTATTCATATTCATATGATAATTAACCCACATATGTTCCTTATATATACTTTTCTAATACTTCATATCTTCTTCATTCGAGTCTCTAACAAGAATAAAATATTTTGTAATTTTTCCATAAAAATGACTATTAGTATTTCAATTCCAAAAAATGAATTACTTCTTTTTGTTTTATATTCCATTATTATACTTAAAAAATTCTTGTGAATATGGAAAACGTTTTATTTAATTAATCATTGAATAGATCATTGTTAAAATAAATTGATTCCAATAATTTTATGATTCTGAATTTTCCATTTATCTTTGATTCATTGTTCATATATGTTATTTCCTTCCTATTTAATCATAGTTCTTTTCTCTATTCATATGTTATGTGAATATTATGATGTTAATCCAATGATATATTATCTCTGTTTTCCAAAAACAAATCTCTATTTCAAATCTACTTGGAAGGATTATTTTTTTATTTTTCAAAGTTTTTTATTCATCCAGCATCCTACCAAACATCTAATTCTACTAACAATATCATTTATTCTCACTTAATCTTGTAATGTAGTCATTAAAAAATTCAGAATCCCCAATTTTCATTGTTAAAGTAATATTATACATATTTATAATTTAACATATTTGACATCAATATTGAATTTAAAACCGTATCTCAACTTATCCTAGATATCCTTCATGGGTTTGAGACTGATCTCCTTAGTGTATTCATTTTAAAATGAATCTATAATGATTAAATTTTTACCATTTATATTAATATTCAAGTTCCTCTTATCTACCGAAATCAAAGTTAAATTTTAATCATAGGATTAAAATCCCAATATTTCTACATCTCTGACTTATATCTTTAAAGATAAGAGATACAAAATCACCCAATTTAACCATCCATGATTGTTCTAACCCATAAAAATGGGACCAACGTTAATATTTTTTGAGTTCATGTTCTCTCCATCGTTAGTAGTTTGTTTAATCTTTAAGAGGTGGCATTCCCTTATATATAACTTTTAGGGACCAGATCGGTGTTCGATCACTGAGTGGCGATTGGGGTGAATTACAGACCTTTTTCATTTTTTAAAAATGTTCATTTTAAATTCAACTTATGTGTAGGGTTAAATAATTGATACACTTTTCCTCTATCACTTATCCTCACCTAAATTGATTCTATAAATTAAATCCACATAACACAAGTATTTACTTGGTTTGGTACATAACTCCACTATTTTCTTTATTGGTTATTCCCCTAATATATATTTAAAACTCTATTAGAAGGTGATTGAAAATTTTAATTGGTTATTCCCCTGAATTACATGCTATTCATAACCCAAAGTTAAAATAATCATTTTGAGGTTGGTTATTTCTCTTACTTGACCCCTTTCTCTAGCGATCAACTATTCACCAAATCACAATCTTCTAGAAAATGGTTATACCCCCAATTGCACCGTTCTTCTTCATATAGAAAAATCTGATCTAAGATTATATTTATGATGATCTTACACAATGAGACTTCTAAATGACACATTATGATGAATAATTAAATGAAATTTAAATGATTATGGTCTTTTTCAATGAACATATAACAAAATTTATTGGACCATTTTCCTCAATCATTTCAAATTAATGGGGTATAACTCTTTCTTTGGATTTATGAAGACATAGTATCACATAATATGTTAAAGTAGTGTACACATGTTCTTAAATATTCTATTCACAAAAATTCTTCCACAAATCAATCAAATCTATTGTGGAATTTATAATATGAAACCCATGTACATATTATTTATAATATAATTATTTTATGTACTTTTGTATAAGTCACTTTTAGGTATAATATTTTCATATTCATTCACATAACCATATACTTAAAGTGTCTTCTATCTTCCCCAATGATCAATGTAACTCTTCCCTAACACCACAATAGTGAATGTCATCACATGCCTGTATATTTCATGAATATCCATCATAATGATTATTTCACTATATCATTCTTGTGCATAACTAAGAGATCTCTTAAACTCAATTTTTAAGAAAAGACGACACCCCTCATATCAACATTATCTAATTTTATTCTCACATACTTGTTCTATAAAAACCCATGAGTACATGGTTAACAATACACTAGGTTTCAGGTTATCATATTATTTATCTAAGAAAGAATTATAGAGACCTTCTATTTTTCACAAAAAATGTGCATATAATGATCTAATTTTTTCTTAAAAAAATCAGTTCTCAATCAAAATGAATAGTAACCACTCTCGAGCCTTGGTTATTAACCTTTTATAAGAATTTTTCAAAACATCCTTGAACATACAAAACATTTTTTTATGCAGTGTTAAGGAGGATGATGGATTAGGTAATTTTTTTTAGGATTAATATTTTTTTAATCCCATTGATTTTATTATTTTATTCTTCACAAAAATAAAGTGAAGCTAAAAATCAAGTAACATTTTATTCTATAAGATTGTGCTTTCCTCTCATCTTAAGTAGTTAAAATGATACATTAAAGATCAAAATCCATCACATATAAAAATGTCCATATAAAAAAAAATTTCATTAAAAAAAGTTGACATTGAATATATGCTAGGATACATGATATTGGTTGAATTCATTATAGTTTGTAGCCTCATAGAGTTATTAAATCGATCATAAAACACCAATGGAAACCACAATTTCAATAGATCTTTATTTTGGAATGAACCCTCAGGGAATGGAATTCTCAAATACGGATTGAGGTTTTTGAAGATGATATTGGTTGTTTAAATGGATCATATCATATGAATCAGATGGATCTTGTTCTATATTTATATTACAAAGTGGATGGAGAGTGTGTTGTTTTCCCACGTCCCACGTTAGACTACTCTTCCATAAGAAATTTCCATATGTTGTTTCTCTTTTTTCTAGACCACATAGTGAGTAGAATTGAGTCCTCTACCTTATCCACAATTTGACACAACTCAGCCTTAGGGTTGCATCAACCCATGCCGGCCCACCCACCAATCTTCACTAAGGACTTTTCTCTCTGTGTTATGAATTGGGGCATTGTTCTCTATGTGCCCACTCAGTCACCTATAACCATGAATGATGTATTGGACATATCTCATTACCATGGTTTACTTCATACCCCAAAATGTTTTATTTAGGAAGATATAGTGAATTGTATGTTTGGAATACTTTTTTAATATACTACACTAATAAAAACAGCTAGCCAATATTATCAAAACCCATTAAAAATCATTGTCAAAATTATTCTATAAAAATTATTAATTAAAATTATAAATATATTAATAAGTATGAAATTAATCATGCAATAGTTTACAAATTCTTGGACATTTTAATATCCACATCAAAGTCTATATTTTCATGGTCTTCCTTAACATGTTGTAAAAATATGTGTATTATGAAATTAACTAGAAAATTTCATTTTAATTTATAATTTTATTAAATTATCATCACAATTAGATCAAGATGAATTCTTTAGTATAACATCTAATTCCATAACATGAATCCATAATAATTATCCACTAATAATAACATCACATATTGACCCACTAGAAAATACGTAACTAAATATCTATATTGGGAAATTTTTTAATATTATAAAATACAAGAATAATTTATTTTAATATATTAAAATTGTTATAAAAAAAGAAATAGTTGAATATATTATTTATTTAGGATATAATGTTTATAAATGACAAGTATAATAGATTTTATTTTTGAATATTTAAATTTATAAGTAATTTTACACTATAAAATAGTTGATGGGGATTTAATTGGTAAATTTATAAATTAAGTGAAATAATTTATTTGATGATATATAATTTATTTGTACTAAAAATAAATTTTTATGTTATTATACTAAATTAAGATTTTGTGAGGTATATAATAATACGTTGTTGTTCATATGTTAATGTGAAGTTCGATTATTATTGAATAAATATCTAATGAATTTTATAAGTTAATAAATTGATCATAATATGTTATAATGGGTTAATAAAGAGGGAATAATGGAATATGTATGATTTATTAATATTTAATATATAAATACATTTGGATGTTATGTGGATGATGATAATAAATATATTTTAGTTTCAATGTATGAAAACTAGTATATTGGTAGTAATTTATTAAAATTATTAAAATCATGTTGTTTGACATAAATTATTCTATTGCGATTGGTGATAAATAATGGTGATAGAATTTGAAAATATAAAATTTTAATATGTTAATATTACTCGAGAAATGAATTTTTAGTGAATTATTATATATTATTGTCGTATTTTTTTATAGAATACCATAAAAATGATATTTATAAATTAGAATAATTATTATATGACGACTAAAGATAAATTAAATTTTTAAACATGTACCGATAATGAAAAAATACATGGAAATTTATGAGTGTTTATTTCAACATATTTTAGGGTATTTTGTTTTAAATTACATTATATTATTTAATGTAAGTGTTGGGGGGGCTTACATTAGGAGACCCCATTTGAGGGTTTGTTTTCATAGGTGTGTTGAAATATCTTGTTAGTGGGTATAAAAACATGACAAGTTGTTTAGAAACCTTCCCTAAAGTTGGTACGTAATTGGTATTTTGATTAGTATTTATTGATATTACTATGTGGTGCTTATGATACTAGATATGTTTGTGATGTTGTTTTGACAACCGGTTGACAACAAACATCAGGGAGGCAGGTAATAAGTTACATGATTTGATTTAGGAGATTTTTTTCTATATGTTTTTTATAGTTAATATTATATCATTATATATTATATGTTTCTAGAGAGTCTTTGTTAAGATAACACATTGGGTAACTCTAATTATTTAATATATTCTAAATAGAATTAGTTTTACTATTCATTAGGCATAATAGTAATGTATAAATACATTACCTGCATACACAGAAACATATTTTTTAAATTAAAAAATCAAAAAACGTATAAAACTCACTTATGGAAGAGGAAAACCATATTAAAACAACACATGATGACAGAACATACCAAAAAATATAGGGGGTCAGAAAAATGAATCAAACATTTGGGTCACCATAGAAAATACCCGCAAAATTAGTAAATTATTTTTATCTACCAAATTAAATTCATAATATAAGTCCCCAATATTCCAAACTAGGTTAAAGACAAGAGGTCCACCAAAATAATCTGGAATTTTAATCTCACCACATAATCCTTTGTGAACCACTTAATATTTATTCTCAGTTAGAGGAGTCTCCTATGAAAAACCATGATTAATGCTTTTCTGAATGTCCCAATGAGAACCTTTTTGAGGTGATCTGTTTCTCCTCTTCCTATATCAATATAAGAAAATAAAACATCACATATACATCACATTTAGAGATTTCGAACACTATGAATTATAAATTGTAATAGGGATATTATGGTATCTTTCAAGCATCACCTTTGGAAAAAATTTCCTCAAATACATTTGATGAAGTATTATGGGGGGATGGGTCATTACTGATAGATCTAGTAATAATTTCCTATTGTGTCCCTAAGTATATATGGAGATATAAATACACAAACACCGACACATATATATCATTAATTTAGAAATTATTATGTATATTTTCATAGAATATAATATGTTGGTGGAGCATCCTACAAATTATACTTGTATACATACATTTTGTAATATTTTTCTATAGATATATTGGATTATTTTATCGGAAATATTATGCGAGCATGGATCATGAACATAGTGATGTACTTTGGTGTATAAAGATTTGAGTATTTAATTGTTATAATCTAGGATGTTATATTTTGATTTTTATAGTCTATATTTTGTAATATCATATGAATTTATGTATGTAGTCACAATAATATTTTATCATTAGCATCTACGTATTTTGGAGTCATTATATATTACTTGTTTTATGAATTTTGGTTTGTTTTATTTGGAATTGTTTAAAAAATAATAATGACTCCTATTGCATGAGTATATCATTGGTTTGATTTTAAAATATGTGGCCTATTGAAGGGATTATTTGAGGGTTATACTTAGTCTCATTATTTTCTAAGGCTTGGTTTTAGAGGTATTTATCCATGAGAGAATGATATTCATGTGAAGCCTTCCATTTATTAGAGTTTGGGGTATACACATATGAGGATTTTCATTGGAGGCAATAAAATAATACATTTCATCTAATGATATAAAGTATAAAAAGAAACCAAAAAATGTTTGTTTATATAGATAAATGATTATTAAAGAAGGATGTTTTTTTATTAGTTATTCGTATGGGACATGTTTACTTCATTCAGGGTACATCATTGGGGTGGGATCATACATCTGGTAGTTTTCACATTAGTCATGATGATTGAATGTGTTGTTTTATAACAATGATTTTCGTCTTGATATTACTTTTAATAATATCATTAATATTTTGGTGGTTTTATAGTTATTATGTTAGGTATATATGTGCTTTAGTTTTATCTGTTGCGAGAGTTTAGTTTTGGAGTACTATTTTAAGTTATATAAAATGACATTAGATAAGGAATTTCATTTATGATTAGTTCTCCTCTCAATTTTCATTATAATCATTCATTTTGAGTTGAGTCTTTTTTACATCAATTTCATATTTTGTTATAATATTTGACCCATCCCATGATCATTTATCCAAAGTCGTGTTTATTATAATATTTTATGTTAGAAATTTTTTTCTAATTTTATTTTATTCCACTCTGATATATAGTTTTTTGATCATTTCTATATAGTATGTTGTTATTTTATCTTTTATAAAAGTATTATAATATTATTAGGACATTTCTTGGATGAAAGGGATTTTTATTATTCTTATTTATGTCCTCATTATTAGAAAACTAGGTATTGTTTCACTATTATTTAACCCTTTTTTAATGTTTGTGGGTTTGGATTTTTGAGTAGTAAAATTTCTCAAGAGGTTATTATTATGTAAAATTAGAAATTCATGTTTAAAATAATTTATCATTTTAAGAGAAAAATAGTAATTTTATTAATGCTATATTAAGAATGGATTTTAACATATTTTACACAATTTGTTTCCATTATTTAAAAACTATATTTATGGTTTCAATGGAAATATTTTCCAAAATCTAATGTATATTAATAGATGATGGAAAATTTTGTATTATTAAGTGATATATTAGTGTTCAAAATTCATATAAAATCTTATTTATGGATGAAAATTCTTAAATTCTCACATGTGATATTTTTTATTTCAACAATATCATTATTCTGTAAAATAATTTATTGGGTCTTGTAATAATAGATTTATTATATTCAACTATGAAATAATAATTTATATTTTGTTTCTATAGAGGTATAATTTTATAGAATATAAATATGAATGATTTGTATTATAGATACGAATATAAGATGTATAATGACGAGTAATGGTGATAAGAATATATAAAAATGATATTTCTAAGTTAAATAATTTATTAATTTCTTTATGAAAAAGAAATTATTATCGTAATAACTAATTATATTCATATGTTTGTATAAAATATCAGTTGTTATGTTAAAATCGAAATGTGATGTTTTCAGTAATATTAGGAGTATTTTTCATTTTAATTTAGTATAATTTCAATGCATTATATTGGGTTGCATTTAATTTATTATTTAACAATGTATTACTATGATAAGTATTGTTATATGATATTTGTAAGTGGTTTTATAATTAGTTCATGGTCAAATTATTTTTATTAAAGTGTGATGACCCAGACTCTCAGGGCCCTTTACATTGCCAAAAATCTGGATCCTAAAGGGGTAGCGTCTCGGGGTAAGACCGATCGGTGAGACCGACCGGCGTGACTGATCGGTGAGACCGATTGGCGGGACCGATCGGTGAGACCAACCACCGCGACCGATCAGCGAGACTAACCGGTGCGACCGATCGGTGAGACCGATCGGCTAAATCGATTGGTGAGACCGACAGGCACGACTGATCGGCGAGACTGATCGGTGCAACCGATTGGTGAGACCGACCGATCAGTGAGACTGATCGATGTCACCCAGCCTTGTCGGGGTTTTTTCCAGTAATGCCCATAAATTTCGTTTAATTAAATATTTAATGAATTAACCTGGTGTGTGCGTCGGTTTAAACCTCCCGACCCTTTATGGGTGTGTGGGGCCGTGTGGTCAACCCACGACCCCGCTCCTTATGCGGTTTTGTGTTCTAATCTCAATCGTCCCCGGCCTTTATAAACAAAAGAATGGGTACTCCTAGGTTTCTTTTCACAAACACCCAGTTCTAGAAGTACCTTTCGTTCAGACGAGCCGCTTTTCATTTAGACGAGCCGCATCGCTATCCGTGGAGTTCCATGCACAGGCTTAGCATCGATCATTGATTAACAAGTAGGGAATTTTTCTTTTGTCTCTCCTATTATGTGTATCATATAGGGTGGGAATGATTTTGATTCTATAGAATTATATTAACCATACCATAATGAAGATAATGAAAGGACTCTAAGTAATCAAAGGGGGCTATGATCAATGATGCTGCTTTGTTTTATGATCTTCATTTCTGAATTGTGATGGCTTATGCCTACTGAAAATCATGGTCTTTGGTGTTCTTTTCTCTGTGCACTAATGAACCCTTACCTCTCGCGATGTTTAAATGGATCGTATTTGTGAACCCTTGTTGTGTAAAGGAATTAGGTTAATTATGTATATTTGGCTAAATAAATTGAGGCACCAGGATCAATCTCCTTTTGTGATAACCCTAGTTAAATAACATAGAAATTGAAATCATGGAGTGTGTTAAATCTTATAAATCAAAAAATATCGGCGTGGGCCTGCTTTGTGTTGGTGGTGGTGGTTTGGTTTTTTTCCTTTCACGGGCCGTTTGCGGGGTGATGTGGATGGGAATAGTATCTCCTATCGATATGGATTCAGTGGTTGTGAATTTTAAGGCCGGGTGGTTACCATTTTTATATCATGAATTAGGGTGGGATCCTCTGTTTATGAGAAACCATTTGGGGGGACACGGGGTAGTGTCTCGGGGTTTTCATTGGTTCCTGTACTTCAAGGGATCTCACATATCCCTTTGGTGTTGTGACTTTACAAGAGAACTGGGTGTGGATGTCGTAGTTGATGCTTTACTGTTTTCCTTCCCTTGGCTTGTGCTTATGATTACTAGTTTCCCATGTTGGTGCAGAAACTTATTTTTAAACATCATTACTGAACATGAAAACAAGGATTGGACAATGGGTTTTGGTTTGGTGTATGATGTGACCTGGTCATCGTACTATTTTTTTCTTTAGGCAGGCTGAAGATAAACCTAAATTTGGGAGAGTTCTTGTTACCTATATATATACTCGAAGTTTTTTTGTTTCTTATTCGAGCCCCACTATAGTTGATAACTTAGTGTCGAACACCCTCATTTCATGGGGGAGGGTGTTTTCTCCAACACTCCTATTAGTGGCTGGTTATTAGCTCCTTTCTTCTCCCTTTCTCAGATAGACCAAGTATCTTCGGGCAGGCTGTGATGGCCTGACATCCATTATTAGCCCAAGAGTCTTCGGGTAGTGCGGTGCGGTGGTTGGCCCAGGTGTGTGCGGGCAGGTGGTTTTTCCATGTGTCTTCGGGATGAGGCTGATGTGTTTTCAGGCATGGAAGTGTATCTTTTAACCGAGGTGTTTTCAGGCATGGTGGTTGTTGTTCTGGCCTAGGTGTTTGCAGGCGTGGTTATGTGTGACAGTTGTGGCCCAGGTGTTTGCGGGCGGGGTTTGGCAGTGGGACTACAGTGACGTTCTGGCCCTGGTGTGTGCGGGAGGGGTTTGGCAGTGGGACTGCGGTGAGAATGGAGGGATTGGTTCGATGCATAGGATGTCTTCAATAACCAATGGGCAAGTGGCGTGGGATGCCCAAACATTGTTGGGATCTTATTATATATATTACTTTCTTGCATTATTTGGTGAGTGCGGCCAGTGAGTGCGGCCAGTGAGTGGTATGGATGAACTCCTTGATAGTGTTGGTTGTCTTCTTCTCACAGAACTTTAGCACCTTCCCCCACTTGTGCATGAGAGTCTTGGGTTTTCCCTACTGTGTGTACTTGTATGCTCACCCTACGTATATAAAACTGCTCTCATGTTTCCAGGAGGACTTCGAGGATCACACGGGACCATATTATCTCGGACCTTTGGGGCAGTTGCAGTTGTTTTTTCTTTCTTTGGTACTTTACCCTTGTAGTCACTTTGTACTTTGTGGATTTTACTTTAGTAACATGGATATGGGAATGGTTTTTTTGGTTTTTCTTACACTTCTAGTTTTGGTGTTATGAGATTTACCATCTAATCTCCCTATCATATAAAAAAACAAAAAGGGTAATTCCTTCCATTCGTGTGTGATTTCCATACCCTTGGTCCTAGTCGCCACTCCGGGACCTATTGAAGGTGGGTTTCGTGGTTCATTATCTCTTCTTCAACTCAAAGAAGGAAGGGCATGGAAATATGCTGACCCTTCCCTCCTTTTGGTGAAGGCGGGTCATGGAAAAAGGAATTGAAATTCTATTGTCAATGGAATTGTTTGTTGATTTCTTTTAACTAATTTAGGTAAAAAAATATTTTGATACATTATTTATTGATATTTATATTTTATCAAATGAAGAACTATTTTGTTCAATGAGATGAATTTCTTCATATACTAATATTTTAATAAGTGAACTCCTCATATCCACCTCTACCAGGCTAAGGGCTAGTGACAATTATTTTGGTATCCACATTGTATTATGTGAGGTATTACCTCTATATCTAACCTATCAAATAAAATAATTCATAACATCCATTATGACATATATGAGTCATAAATACAGTATTTTAATAAATGCATATACAGAAAACAATTTTAAGAAAACATGGAATGGTATGAATAAATCCCCATGTAAAATTCCTTAACCCAAATAGAATCAACCCTAAAGCTGATGATAAGAGGTTTATTATTATAATGATATCATCATGATTATAGTTTTAATCATTAGTTATCTGTCTCTAGGATCCGGGGCCTTCCAAAATTAAAATATAATAAAAATAATTCATATGGGCTCATAGAGGGGTGATTATAAATATGCCCATTATGGTCATTCTAAATAGTGATACAAGATTATTAAAATATTGTCCATATGTGAATTAATAGTAAAAAAATTATAGATAAACTAAAAACATCAATGTTATAATACAATATAAAATTAACAAGATAAATCTTATTAACTACCCAATAATATGTTTTATCAGACTTATCAAACAATAATACTTATGTTGAAAATAAAGACATTTAGGAATTAAATCCCTTCATATATTTCCTATATGACAATTCACCATAGATACCCTGATCTTTGGATACTAGAGAAAATAAATGTCTCTACTTATCTATAAAGGGTTTTTTAAAATAAACATATTCAAGTATATCAGTTTTATATATGTACAAATACTAGAGAAGAAATGCATATCTAGGGTTGTAGATTTATAAAAGAATATTAAAGAAAGTACACACCTCTATGAATATAACTTTGTAACTAGTCCTCATAAGTCATATATCTACTTAATAATGAAGTGGTATTATCTATTTCATCATGTTGACTTTCATTCTAGGGGTTTGGGAGATTAATATTATAACCACATAGGTAAATTATCATACATTAAATTATCTTATCATTAATTATGGATGAATTCCACATATCCACCTATTCCATCAATTATGTACTCATATCGGGGTTACTAATGAAATTGACCATCAAATTAAATCATATACTTGAGATTTTATAGGAATTACACATCACAAACTATATCTTAATTTTTTATCAATCTTATCCCAGAGAACTGGGTGTGTATAAGAAGATATATGTATTTGTCCTCAGAAGTCTCTACCTAGATTAGTCTATTGGTAATACCAACCATTATCATCACCCCTCATTCATAATATGAGGGTCAATGTAAATAGATCTACTATATTATCCAATTGGCATCAATATCCATCTTTCATATACTTCATCACACCAGAATATAAGATTATTCAAAAATTCCACCTCAACCATAAGAAGTCAAACAAGACTTCCCATAGTGCAATCCAACAAATTAATTATCCATATTTGAATCCCATGTTCCAAAACCATATAAATTTAATGATAATTTAATTATATAAAAATGTTATCCATAAAACTATTTAGATATCTACCAAAAATTTTGACCAATATCACTTCCCACAGGGAATATCTTGTTTGGGATATCTATCAATTTTCAATGTAAATTTAACATATTCCTTAGAAAATACCAATATATGTAAACCTTCATCATAAGGATTTTAAATTTTTATACTTTAAATTAAATATTATCATTCATTATTTTATTCCTATTAATAAAAGAATTGGTTGGGGACTCCCAATATATTTCTTATAGGTGTTTCATTATTTGGTAAATTGTAATACCCCAGGTAAATAAATAATATGACATTTTCATATTTATCCATATTTGTGAATAAAATATTAATATGACTTTAAAGGGGATGCTATGCTCGAAGTTTTACCCAACACACAACAACGAGTTTCTTGAGAATCTTACGTTGCACTCTAATAATAAAATAATATTATTTAAAATGGTAGTTATCATGTAGCCGTTGTATTGGCAGGAATGGATATAAACAACTAAAATATGATTATATATGTTTTTAAATGTTTTTACAGTTATCCAATAAAATATAAAGGCATAAAATATGGAAAGAATTCAATTTTAGGCGTATATCCCTAGTTTTCACTGAAGGTTCACTTATCGCCTTTTGATGGAGAACCGTCATTAAATATAGTTTTTTTCACTCTTATACATCCTTTTGGACCAAATAAATCTTTTCTTAATAATTGGGACATCAAAATTTACTTTGTGTAAATTTTTGGTATCTTTCTGATAAAGTTCATTTTTTTAATAAATAGTGTAAAATGTTGTATTTTATTTCAAAACTTCTTTTTAATATAATTTATTTATATGATTAGATTATCTATTTAATTGGTTTTAAAGTGAAATTAGAATATATTTTTACCATTAAATCCAATATTGGTCATTGGAATTAATTTCACTTTGAAATCAGACTTAAACTAGTGTCAATCTTTTGATACATATTGTTTCATAAAAACACGCTATTTGCTCTGACAACGGAAATTAATTATTAAATTAATTAATGTGACTTATATGATTTTAATTTTGTAATATAGACTTCATTTTTGAATTCGGAATATCAAATATATCTTAGGGTGAATTTTTGGGATTTTTCTGAAAAACTTCAATTTTGATGAATAGTGAAAGCATTAAGTGGTACTTATAAAAACTGATTTTTCCGTTTAAATGAAATTTTGCCATCATTGTGTTTTTAATTTCAAAAATCCGACATAAATGGTTGTCATTAAGAAGTAAAATGTGGTTCAATTGGATAAAAATAATTTTTTGGTGAATAGTAAGTTATTATGTTTTTAATCGCGATTGGAGGTAAATAGAGTAGTTTAAGGTAAAAATAATGTTTAAATCATATGAAATGAATTTAACACATGTCATAATCTCATTGTATATGTCATGGATGATCAAGACAACCCATGGGTCAACTTGGGGACCCCATGAAGCCACTTTGGTTGGAAAATGACATTAATATCTTTTTATTTAAAGTTAAAGTAAAAATGAGACAAACATGAAATGTTTTACAAAAACAATTTCTACATGGGGTTATACAAATAATATTTTTGACTATAAATATTAACTGAAAATCTAAAGAGATTTCCTACATCATAGTATTTCTTTTATAATTTTTAGACATTATATAAATTAAATTATATATGACATTATGATGACGCAGCGATGACCACATTATTTAACGATTTAAATAAAATGGAATGATAATGTAATATATAAGACCTACATATGTACAAAACCTATTAGATGAGTGTATTTTGATCCCTTATCACCCTATCCTCGAAATAAATCAATGTGGGGCCTTTAAAATCCGAAACTCTTTTGAAAATAAAGTAACATTTTGTAACTTTACAAGAGTGCCCCTCCTCTCCTCTTATAAAAGGCCCCCATCTCTACCTCCTTACCCACACTCCCAAAGCCTTTTGCTCGGACAACCACTACCCATTTTGTCTCTCCACTTCCCTCTCTTACTCCTTGAAGCCTCACTTTGGGCATAAGTCTTCCCAAGGAAGCCTTTGATCTCAAACCAAAGGGAGTTACCCGATTTTAAGGTAATGTCTTCACTTGAGTCCTTTTGTTTTATTTTTCCCCTCCAACCACCTAAACTCTTTTTCTTCATTTCTTTTGTAACAACTCCAGTATCTTAAATATACTAGGATTTTTTTATTAAAAAAATTCGAGCTACACTTACACACACCTACAGCTAATGGTTAAAGAACATACTGTATTCGTGGATGGCGAATTCCTGCCTCACAAAACGATGATTGTTCAACACTCATATAACACCTTCAAAGGTGGCCATTAAGATGTCACTATATTTATATATGATATATAATATGTTTATGTTTTACTTAAGCTTCTGTATTTTTCTTTTTTGGTATACCTATATGGTCTCCATTGTGGGTAAACACGATAATTTCATTTTAGGAAGTGCGGACTACCACCCCCTCAAAGTGATGTGATTCGTTAATGCCATATGTGGGACGTATAAAGGATGGATTTAATGTTATTATATATGATGTTATACTGTAATTATAATATACCTATATATCATTATTATTTTCTTCAATTAATGTATGTGATAGAAATGAAAGTAGCGTTCATGCGTACGTACGGCTTACCGTCTCCATTAACGGTGCATTTCGTTTCTCATCCCTAAAGTAATGTACTATTATAAGTACATATTTATAATGGATATATATAATTTATGTTACATATAAATGATGAATATAATTCTGGAATTAAAATATACATACCTCTCATTTAGTTTTAATTCCATTAATATGACAAAGAAATGAAAGTAGCGTTCATGCGTACGTACGGCTTACCGTCTCCATGAACGGTGCATTTCATGTATTACCTCTAAATGATTATGTAATATTATAAATATATGTATATTCCAGATATATATGATATATATGATATCCAAATCATGAATATAATTCTGGATATAATGAACCATTTACCACACGAACAACATGTAATTGTAAGAGGTTCACTTCCTACTTAAGAACCAAATATCGACAAAACAAACATTATTTACTTAAATAATTACATAATGTTTATAAAATTTAAATAAGTTATATAAAAGGAATAATTAACTTGAAAAGGTTCTTAAGTAAATATAAATTAACTCATGTTTATTATTCAGGACGTTAAAGAACGATCGAGTCAAGTGAGACCCGAGGTAAGGGATCCTTCTCCTCTCTTTCTTTTTTATGTACGCTCTTTATGTCATTCCTTTTAAAGCTCATATTTCTTGTTATTGGGATGTTAATTTATATTAATCTTACTATAATTTTTATTGTTCATATGATGAGAGACCCTATTTTCTCTCATCAATCCATTTTGGATGTTTTAAGTGGCGCCGTTAGGCTGCCAAGTTTTCGTAAGGGATTTTTCATCTGACTTTTATTCCTGTGAGATTGATTCTACATTTCCCACAATTTACTTTGAGTGGTGTATGTACTTCACATTATTTTACTCATTGTGTAATATACTTTCTTTTATGAGTATTTACATCAATTTTTTATTGTCCTTCTTTCATGGGGTGTATGTTTTGAAAGATACCCAAGTCGGTAAGGGAACCATTCACACTCCTCTTTTTAAAAGACTTCTTTTGTTGGGTCTTTTAATTCACATATTTTTATGTTGGGATATGTTCTCATATATCCTTATTGATGTAAATTTAATGTGATGAGATACCTATTTTTTATCTCTCATAAACTCTTCTTCTGAATTTTGATGTGACGCCGTTAGGCTGTCAAATTTTTGCATAGGAACTTTTTAACCCAAATATGATTCTTTGGGATAAACTTGTACTCCTTGAATATGTCGTTCTATGAATTTGTTTGAATAACCTATGATTTTTTTAAACTTAATATCAACTTATATTTGTTTTATTCTTTTTTCACACATAATTATGCAATTGATTTATCCTTAAACCATGGATATTGTCTTTGTAAGGGTCTTCGTCTCAATCTACATTCTTTGAGGCATATTTTTATTTTATACACCACTTTCTTTAATACGGTGTATAAACCCCTTTGACTTTTACATTTATTCAAAAGGAATCTTTTTATATGAAGCATTTTACGAAACAAATAAAGGGAATGTTCTTGTCGTACGTATGTGGCGACAACGACTTCTCCACCGCCGTGAGTATTATTTGGTCTTTGGATTCCTCAACAAGCCGTAATGTTTTTTAGAATGAACTAAATACCATATACTCTTTTATGTATGTTGGTATTGAAAATGGTTTTTATAAAGGATTTGTTATGTCGATATATTTAAGTGATATATTGTGATCGAAATGTGGAAATATTTTCTTTCCATTATATTTGTTTAATGTCTTATGATTTTATAATGGTACTTGGACATTATGATGGGTGGTGCCGTGAATACCAGGATGGGTGGTTACGTTATAACCTCCAATGCATTGGGTATGGAAGTTGTCCATATGGCTATTCCATTAATTATGTATGGATGTTGGCCAAATGGATATTCCATTAAGTGATATGTGTGGAAGTCGACCTTATTGTTATTCCACTTAAGTATGTTTTTGTCACAAGTTACCATTATATGTTATGTGATATTTATATGGTTTTTATGGTAATATTTTGGATACAGAAGGGTAAGTAATGAACTTCTATTCAGTGAAGAGTTTTTACTACTTCGAAAATGTGAAAAGTATTACTTTGATAAAGTATAAAAGGTTTACTTGTTGTTTTGAAAATCTAACAGTTTTCATTCTTTGTGTATTCTTTACTGAGATTTTTATGCTCATCCCAAGTTTTTGAAATATTTTTCACAGGACATAGTGTGGAAGAGGGTCAAGGATGGGTTCAAGGTAAAGTCATGCTACCTAAAACATGTAACTAGACATGTTTCTTTTTAAGAGTTTTTATTTTATGGAAATTTTTGTAGATGCGACTACATTGTAATCTTTTGAGATGTAATAGTTATGTCCAAATTCTCTAAAACTCTAAACCTGAAAAGATCCTCAATGTGAATTATTCATTTAATTCAATATTAAGTAAGGTTTAAGGCCGGGGCCTTATAGTTGGTATCAAAGGTCGGTTTAGATAACTTTAGAGGTTAGGGTATTCTCTAAGCATAAGTGACATTACCATAATGGTTAGGATTTCAGAAAGATTCCTAGTTTTAGATAAAGTGAATGAGTAAGTATATCTTAGTGTTTACCTTCCTCATTAGTACATTATGGTTCTGTTGATATAATCACACTGACATTTCTGTTTTTAGTTTATGGATGGATCTAGCAGGCACCAAAGGGACAACAGGTTTGAAGGAAACTGTGGTGGTTCTCTGATTAAGATCCTAGATAAAATGGGGGATTCAATGAGGAAACTCATGGTTGTTCTAAACCAACTATGAAGAAGTCATGATCAACCAATTGAACCATAGTATGATATGTAATTCATATGACTAATCGATGTGGAAGTTCAGGTAATAATTATAAAGGTAACCATTAGAGTTTATATGATTCTTAATTTTGAGGTAATTATGGGTTATTATATGTTATGATGGAAAATAAAAGGCATGAGATAAACATGAGGTTAAATATGTTATGGTTATTTTCGATGATTTTATCTCATTTTGGGGAATGTTTTATGAATTATATAGTTTTGGAAAAAGGACAACACGCAGACCGTGTGACAACCCATCGCGTCAGACAAAGCTGCGGGAATCGAACCCACAACCAAAGTGCAACTGGTATTTATCGCCTACCACTGGACTATGTGAAGTCCCTGGTTAACTTGACTGATTATTTTTAGTTAGATTATTTTATGAATTAAGAGTAAGGTTATTTTGGGTTATTTATGAAAATTATTAACCTATCATGGAGGAAATGTGATTAGGTTAATTACTTTTCAATACGCGACTTTTGGAGAAACTGATGTTGTTTGGAGATAAATGTTATGATTTAACATGGAAGACTATGTGACTAAATCCTTCAAATATTTGGGTTTCAATATTATATTCGTTTACATTGAAGAATTTTATGGACAAATTGTTTATCGAATGTTCCTCGTTGAACATTGGGTTTTGTTGGACAAATTTTGGAGGTTAAGAATAGATTTTCTTTTTATAAAGGGTTATCCCTTTCTGGATTATCTGATATTGTACTATCCTTTTTGGTTTTGGTTTTGAATTTTGTCTGAAGACATGGGAAATATATAGTTCTATTTTGTGGATTAGGTGATTATCTAGAAGTTGATTATAGTACTCTTACTATGAACTTGTCTTCCTAAATACTCGTCTTTTAGAGAAAATATGAGTTTGTGTAAGGAATCTAATAAATGTTGAAAGTCAACATGATAAGTTATTATGTTTCCTTATGAATAAATTCCTCAATAAAAATTAACTTAAAACAAAATGTTTTCTATTAACTTTTCCTACTGGGGAATCGAATACTGTATAACCCATCACAAGTTTGTGATTTTCTTATGGTTAACTTTCTCCTAGACATGTTTACTATCACTCTCCATCAGAACATGAACCTTTGTTTTTTTATTCCATATCCATATTTTCCTACTTGGAATCATAGTATGGGTTAACTCGGGTGACCTCTGTACTTATCTTTCTTTTTTTTAAAGTGATTATTTTACCGACTCTTGTTCCGATGTCGGACTTTCAAGGATGTTTCCAAGCTCAATTTTAAAAATTGCGAGGACGCAATTCCCAAAAGGGGGGAAGGATGTAACACCCCAGGTAAATAAAGAATATTACATTTTCATATTTATATATATTTGTGAATAAAATATTAATATGACTTTAAAGGGGACTCTATGATCGATGGCGTACCCAACACGCAACAACGAGTTTCTTGAGAATCTTACGTTGCACTCTAATAATAAAATAATATTATTTTAAATGATAGTTAACATGTAGCCGTTTTATTGGTGGGAATGGATAGACACAACTAAAATATGATTATATATGTTTTTAAAAGTTTTTACATTGATCCAATAAATGATAAAGTCATAAAATACGGTAAGAATTCAATTTTAGGTGTATATGCCCTAGTTTTCACTAATAGTTCACTTATCGCCTTTTGATGGAGAACATTCATTAAATATAGTTTTTTTCACTCTTATACATCCTTTTGGACCAAATAAAACTCTTCTTAAGAATTGGGACATCAAAATTTACTTTGTGTAAATTTTTGGTATCATTCTGATAAAGTTCATTTTTTAATGAATAGTGTAAAATGTTGTATTTTAATTCAAAACATCGTTTTAATCTAATTTATTTATATGATTAGATTATCTTTTGAATTGGTATTAAAGTTAAATTAGAATATATTTTGACCATTAAATCAAATAGTGGTCGTTGGAATTTATTTCACTTTGAAATCAGACTTAAACTAGTGTCAATCTTTTGATACATATTGTTTCATAAAAACACGCTATTTCCTCTGACAGTGGGAATTAATTATTAAATTAATTAATGTGACATATATGATTTGAATTCTGTAAAATAGACTTCATTTTTGAATTCGGAATATCAAATATACCTTAGGGTGAATTTTTGGGATTTTGCTAAAAAATTTCAATTTTGATGAATAGTGAAACCACTAAGTGGTACTTATAAAAACTGATTTTTCCGTTTAAATGATATTTTGCCATCTTTGTGTTATGAATTTTAAAAATCTGACATACATGGTTTTCATTAAGATGTAAAATGTGGTTCAATGGGATAAAAATTATTTTTTGGTGAATAGTAACTTATTAAGTTTTTAATCGCGATTGGAGGTAATTAGTGTAGTTTAAGGTAAAAATAATGTTTTAATAATATAAAATGAACATGACACATGTCCTAACCTCATTGGATATGTCGTGGCCGACCAAGACAACCCATGGGTCAACTTGGGGACCCCATGAAGCCACTTTGGTTGGAAAATGACATTAATATCTTTTTATTTAAAGTTAAAGTAAAAATGAGACAAACATGAAATGTTTTACTAAAACAATTTTTACATGGGGTTATACAAATAATATTTTTGACTATAAATATTCTTTGGAAAGATAAAACTATTTCCTACATCATATTATTTCTTTTATAATTTTTATACATTAAATAAATTAAATTATTTATGACATCATGATGATGCAGCGATGCCCTCATTATTTAACGATTTAAATAAAATGGAAAGATAATGTAATATATAAGACCTAAAAATGTCCAAAACCTATTTTATGAGTGTAATTTGTACCCTTATCACCTTATCCTCGAAAGAAATCAATGTGGGACCTTTAAAATCCGAAACTCTGTTGAAAATAATGTAACATTTTGTAACTTTACAAGAGTGCCCCTCCTCTCCTCTTATAAAAGGCCCCCACCTCTACCTCCTTACCCACAATCCCAAAGACTTTGGATCGGCCAAACTCAGCCCATTGTTTCTCTCCACATCCCTCTGTTACTCTTTGAAACCTCACTTTGGGCAGAAGTCTTCCCAATGAATCCTTTGAGCTCAAACCAAAGGGAGTTACCCGATTTTAAGGTAATGTCTTCACTTGAGTCCTTTTGTTTTATTTTGCCTCTCCCACCCCCTAAACTATTTTTATTAATTTCTTTTGTAACAACTCCAGTATCTTAAATATACTCAGATGTTTTTATAAGAAGTATTCGAGCTACACTGTCACACACCTACATCTAATGGTTAAATAACATACTGTTTCCGTGGATGGCGAATTCCTGCCTCATGAAATGATGATTGTTCAACACTCATATAACACCTTCAAAGGTGGACATTAAGATGTCACTGTATTTATATATGATATATAATATGTTTTTGTTTTACTTAAGCTTCTGTATTTTTCTTTTTTGGTATACCTTTATGGTCTCCATTGTGGGTAAACACGATAATTTCATTTTAGGAAGTGCGGACTACCGCCCCCTCAAAGTAATGTGATTCGTTAATGCCATATATGGGACGTATAATGGATGGATTTAAAGTTATTATATATTATGTTGTACTGGAATTATAATATACCTATATATCATTATTATTTCCTTCCATTAATGTATGATATATAAATGAAAGTAGCGTTCATGCGTACGTACGGCTTACCGTCTCCATGAACGGTGCATTTCGTTTCTCATCCCTAAAAGTAATGTACTATTATAAGTAAATATTTATAATGGATATATATAATGTATGTTACATATAAATGATGAATATAATTCTTGAATTAAAATATAAATACCTCTCATTTAGTTTTAATTCCATTAATATGACAAAGAAATGAAAGTAGCGTTCATGCATACGTACTGGTTACCGTCTCCATGAATGGTGCATTTCATTTCTTACCTCTAAATGATTATGTAATATTATAAATATATGTATATGCAGGATATATATGATATATATGATATCCAAATCATGAATATCATTCTGGATATAATGAACCATTGACCACATGAACAACATGTAATTGTAAGATGTTCACTTTCTACTTAAGAACCAAATATCGACAAAACAAACATTATTTACATAAATGATTACATAATGTTTATAAAATGTAAATAAGTGATATAAAAGGAATAATGAACTTGAAAATGTTCTTATGAAAATATAAATTAACTCAAGTTTATTATTCAGGACGTTAAAGAATGATCGAGTCAAGTCAGACCCGAGGTAAGGGATCCTACTCCTCTCTTTCTTTTTAAGTACGCTCTTTATGTCATTCCTTTTAAAGATCATATTTCTTGTTATTGGGATGTTATTTTATATTAATCTTAATTTAATTTTTATTGTTCATATTATGAGAGACCCTATTTTCTCTTATCAATCCATTTTGGAAGTTTTAAGTGGCATCGTTAGGCTGCCAAGTTTTCGTAAGGGATTTTTCATCTCACTTTTATTCCCGTGAGATTTATGATACATTTCCCACAATTTCCTTTGAGTGGTTTATGTACTTCCCATTATTTTACTCATTGTGTAATATACTTTCTTTTATGAGTATTTGCATCAATGTTTTATTGTCTTTCTTTCATGGGGTGTATGTTTTGAATGATACCCAAGTCGGTAAGGGAACTTTTCACCCTCCTCTTTTTAAAAGACTTCTTTTGTTGGGTATTTTAATTCACATATTGTTATGTTGGGATATGTTCTCATATATCCTTATTGATGTAAATTTTATGTGAGGATATACCTTTTTTATCTCTCATAAACTATTTTTCTGAATTTTGAAGTGACGTCGTTAGGCTGTCAAATTTTTGCATGGGAACTTTTTAACCCAAATTTGATTCTTTGGGATAAACTTGTAATCCATGAATATTTTGTTCTATGAATATGTGTGAATATCCTCTGATTGTTTTACACTTAAAATCCACTTATATTTGGTGTATTAGTTTGTCACACATAATTATGAAATTGATTTATCCTTAAACCAAGGATACCGTCTTTGTAAGGGTCTTCGTCTCAATCTATATTGATTGAGGCATATTTTTATTTTATACACCACTTTCCTTAATACGGTGTATAAACCCCTTTGAATTTTACATTTATTCAAAAGGAATGTTTTTATACGAAGCGTTTTACTAAACGAAAAAGGGAATGTTCTTGTCGTACGTATTCGACGAAAACGACTTCTCCGCCGCCACAAGTATTATTTGGTCTTTGGCTTCCTCAACAAGCCGTAATGTTTTTTAAAATGAAATAAATACCATATAATCTTTTATATATGTTGGTATTGAAAATTGTTTTTATAAAGGATTTGTTATGTCGATATATTTAAGTGATATATTGTGATCGAAGTGTAAAAATGTTTTCTTTCCATTATATTTGTTTAATGTCTTATGATTTTATAATGGTACTTGGACGTTATGACGGGTGGTGCCTTGAATACCAGGATGGGTGGTTACGTTATAACCTCCAATGCATTGGGTATGTATGACCGCCATATGTATATTCCATTAAGTATGTATGGATGTTGGCCAAATGGCTATTCCATTAAGTGATATGTGTGGAAGTCGACCTTATGGTTATTCCACTTAAGTATGTTTATGTCCCAAGTTACCTTTATATGTTATGTGATCTTTATATGGTTTTTATGGTAATCTTTTGGTTACAGAAGGGTAAGTAATGAAATTTTATTCAGTGAAGAGTTTTTACTACTTCGAAAAGGTGAAAAGTATTACTTTGATAAAGTATACATGGTTTACTTGTTGTTTTGAAAATCTAACAGTTTTCATTCTTTGTGTATTCCTTACTGAGATTTTTATGCTCATCCCATGTTTTTGAAATATTTTTCACAGGACATAGCATGGAATAGGGTCCAGGATGGGTTCATGGGAAAGTCATGCTACATAGAACATGGAACTAGACATGTTTCTTTTTAAGAGTTTTTAATTTATGGAAATTTTAGTAGAAGCGACTACTTCGTAATCTTTTTAGATGTAATAGTTATGTCCTAATTCTCTAAAACTCTAAACCTGAAAAGATCCTCAATGTGAATTATTCATTTAATTCAATATTAAGTAAGGTTTAAGGTCGAGGACTTATATAAATAATCATCTTATGTGATATTTATCACTTTATCTCTCATAGAGACATAATAAATTAATCATCATATCCATCCATTGTAAGTATATTTCCTTATACACATTTTTTATTACAATAATTGAAATTAAATATTTTTTATATAAATAATTGCATTTATATAATGCAGTTATTTTTTGAGTTAATTATTGATAATAATTTTTAAGGGTTCATTAATTTTCCAATTCCACACATTCTTAGTAATGTTATTATAATACCAAATATTCCACAATTTATTTGTTATTTATATAATCCCCTAAAACTATAATTTTATAAAACATTATTTAAATTATTCATTTATATTATATCCTTTTTTTAATTTTACATTTAATACATTCATTATTTCATAATTAAAACTGTAATCAGTTAAAAATTTTCCACAAATCATTTATATAATTTATTAATAAATATAAATTTAAATAGTTAACCCACTACTATTAATGTTCCATATCAATCAACACACTTTTGTTACCAATTATTGATTATTGTCATATATTTTAGGATATAGATATCAACACATTGATTAAGTTAAGCTCCATGTATAAGATCAATTGGATTAGTTATATGGTATTGTTAATCACTATGAATAATTTATATTAGATTATTAACTTAATGTTATTTTATATCCCACATTGACTATATATAGTATAACAACTCAATTACTATAAACCTTATTCTATGTAACATGTGAAATTTCTTCACTAAATTATGTTTTTTATGAAATTAAAATTAATATTTTTTATAATAATTATTTTAATATTTATTTTATCACATTAACAAAAATTAAACAAGAATATATTTACTAATTGACTCCAACCTAGATTCATTAGGTATGGGATATAAAGATAGATCGAATTTTATTTTTTATAGAAAAAATGGGATCCCCATGAACCCACACATATGTCCCATAATCCCTACCAATTAGTGGAGCCACATTACACCTCAATGCACTAACATGCATAGATCCATCATTGTTCTATATTGATTTCCCATCAGCCATCTGATTAGGTAATGGGATGACCCCTTCATTACTAGTCACAATGAGTCTTAACATAGAATGTGTGGGATTTCTTTTGAAATTTTATAAAATGGAAATATAAAGGAAATTTGATTATAGACCTCAAACCCATTTCATTTATAGTTAGTGTGTGAAATTCTATCAAATAATGAAATATAACAGTTTCTTCACAACCACAGTACTATATTGTATCCTATAATATAAAGATTATGTGGTTCACCCCCTCCTTCTAATCATGAAGATTGAATATCGCATAGATTACATTACTTGTTTTACATGACCTACATGTCTCATACCTCATATGGTTTATATGGAGTGATGATAGATTCCCAATTTAATATTAAATATACCATATATCCTAAAATATATCCCTCAACCATGATTGACACAAGTGGACTTTGAACAGAATGAAACACCCCCAAAAACAAACAAATTTCATACCTTGTTATTTTATAGCCAAATTCTTCTAGATTTATGCATTGTTTCTCCAAATATAAACTATATGTTTCCCAAAATATTGATATAAAATGGAAATCTAAAAATATTATATCTAGATTATCATCTAAATTATAACTCTTATATGAGTGATTGAAAAGGATTTATATCCACATCATAGAGGAATTTATAATAAGGTATTGTTAGTTTAGTGAAACTATGAAACAAAATATTTATCAATTTCATTGGAAAATGGAACCTAGAAATTATCTCAATATTATCTAGAAATGGGTTTATTGGATTTAGATGAATCAATATGAAATAGTTTTTAAAAATAAAATAATAATGTAAACTTAAATTTCACTTCCATACTCAAAGGATATGAAAAAAATTGAAGATTGAACTTGAGGCCCAAAATAAATACAACAGAGTAAGGAGCCTGTTATTAATCAACTAATTGTTTTTCGATGGACTTAGTGGAGATGCTCGTCAACCCAATACCCCTTAGAGAGGATGGAGGGATTCTCTGATATAGCAATGTTGGACCACACTTACCTGTTCTACTTTTTTATATCTTTTGATATTATTACAAACTCCGAGATCTTTACCTTTTAAAAAAGGATTGCTCATTCAATCATGGACTTCATAAGATTACCCTTTCCACTTATCTAATACAAAAAAATTCATGGAACATTTTATAAATAATATCTTTTTTTTAATTATTCTAAAAAGTTATTATTTTATATCTAGGTCCTGAAAAAAGATTTACTTTATGTCATCAAGAATCTATTTATATCGTTAATTGATTCAAAAAGGATGATGGGCTTGTTTGAGTGTGGAATAATTCCAAAAAATCCTACAATGATATTATATTCTCTCTATCTATATGGGGTTTATACATTCATTTTAATCAAAATAACACTACTATGACCATTTGGGTTTGTTTTCTATCCCCACATGATCTATTCCAAAACACATCAATTCTCAGGGTGATCAAGAATTTCATTGGTTGTTTTATTCATGAAAATAGTATGTATCTCTCAGTATATCACTTGATAGCTCCATGAATTTTTATGGATGATGTTTTTTAAACCCATGATGGATTTTTATAGATATATATTAAAAAATATCTATTCTATAATGTAATGTAATTTTATTATTGGGTGTGTTATTTTGAATCAAATTGAAAACTAGGTCATCAACAATGAGTTTGTTAAATGGAACTAAAAAATTTGAGGATAACTATTGAGGTTAAGTCAAAAAATGAAGAAATGATAATCCAAAGAGGTCAATTAGAAAACCTCATCCCATCCCACTATTACGTGATCCGACTTTAGGAATGGAGGCAGTTTTTGGTTCCCTAGAGGGAGATCTGAATCAACTATTTTTGACTGGATTTATGGTTTATTTGAGTGATTTTTTATTTTATGATACAACTACTTTGAAAATACTCTGTAGGATTCCAAAATTTTATTATTTTAATATGGTGTATGGTGTTTATTGAATACAAACTATATTTTTCTAATATTCAATGATTTGTCTCATTATGGTTTATTAGGATGGGGCTGGGTGTGGGGTAACTTGTTTAACTAGAAGATTTATTTTTATAAGTTCTATACAATATCATAAATGTATTAATTTTTAGAAGTATCAAGAGGTGAGGGATGTGATATATCTATATCAAGGTAGTATCAAACCACTCACAATGGTTCTTTAGATTCGTATTTCCGTAAATTTTAATTATCATTAGATGAATTCATTTATCCTAAATGTTTTCCTTATTGTATAGTTTATTAGTAGTTCCTAATTCCTTGTCAGTAGAGGTAGGTGGACCATGACCATTTTAAATGAGGTTGAAATTTTCTCTTTTTTATTGTTCTTTAATAATTTTGAGATATTTTATGAAGTGTTTCTTAAAATTAATTAAGATAGATGTAAAATTTTAATTTTAAGTGGATAAGAATCTTCTTGATGATCTATTATAAGCCCAAGGAAAAGGTTTTACTGATTTTTTTAGCTGTGGTATCTACAATCTCCTTCGATCCTGAAAAATATTATGAGTAGTTTTTTTAATATGATTTTGAGGTTGAGGTAAATTATTTTTTTTAGTAAAACTTCAAAAATATAATGATGGAACATTTGATTCTATATAATTGTTAGTTTCTAATGGTAATAATAAAAATCAATAAAAGGATATATACAATATTACCAAACATTTATGGGCCAAATAATTAGGTATGTGTGTTGTCTCTTAGTGTTCTGATGGAAAACATAGTAGAAGACTAGAAGAGAGAAAATATATATGTTACCTTAAAAAATTTATTGGCATAAATAGATTGTTAAAGCAGAAAACTGGGATATCTAGAATAAAAATTATGACTCATAGATACATGTGAAAAAATATGGGGTTCTTATTATTCCCACTTAATTTCATATAAATAAAGAAATATTCATCAATAATTTTAGAAAGTCATCATATGATGAATATATCCAATAAATAACAATCCATATCATTCTATATCTAGAGGTTTATTCAAATAATGGTTCACTAAGACATACCCATTTCAACAATGTTAACACTCAAGGATAAATTCAAATCTATGATTATTATACTCTTACAAAACTAGATGGGATTCTTTCTTATGATGAATATGTAATACTCATGTATTTTATTACTACTATCAAACTAGAGATTAAGAAGGACAATCATGATTACCAGATCCTGAAATTTAAAATACGAGATCAACTATTTACATAAATACTAGGATATAATGAATCATGACTCACTATTGAAGGTATTTGTGTTGTTATAGTATATATTTGGAGATGTCACATTCGTAGGAGATTTCATACTTGTAAATGACTATATTTATATCATCTTTTTATAGGTAATGTTTATCAATAACTTTATAATGTTATTGTTAAATATTTATTCTCTTGTATGGTTCATACTCCACCTTATGGTTTCCTTTTTGAAAATTAAAAAAAATGTGGATTTAGATATTCTAATCAAGGAACCAATTCACTTTCCATTGATCCAATTAATCTCTAGAAATATTCTTCCATCTAGAAGCTCCTCCATGGTAGAACATTCCTCTAATAAGATATATCCACCTCTCAAATCCCATAAAATTTTAATATAAAGTTGATAGTATAGGTTAATATAGTGGATTATTTAGTATTTAATTTTCAATAAATCATAAAAAAAATTCACCAACCAAAGAAACAACTTATAAACATCCTTCAAAAAATTACAATATACTATAAATTAGAAACCACCTTATTAAAGATTTAATTATGTAGTTTTTTCACAAAATTACACATCAATAAAATTGAATTTAAAAAATCACACTTTTATATGAAAAATAATATATTTTTCATAAAACAATCTATACAGATTCCCTATTCCAAAAAGTATTAAATTCAAGTGAGTGGTAATCAATAAAATGGAACTGTGATAGAAATAGAATTCTAATAATAAGAAATGGAATTCTCAGGGAAATCACAGTACTATTAGATACTCTTATCCTTAGTAAATTATATCCTTGGAAATAAAAAAATACCAATATCTAGATCAACACATTTTAACTCTTTATTCTTATAGGAATGATCCCTCTATAAAATAAAACGAAACAAAAATAACGTGAGGAAAAGGAAGGTAGTCTATCATAAGAATATATTAGTAATCATGAATCATGAGAAAAAATAAAAAAACATTTCTCATCACAGAGATATCACACTAAGAATTCATTTCAAGGACAATTCAGTTTTCCATCTAAAATTGAAATAAAAATTACATTGAAAAAACTGCAGTCACATGATTCCACTATCATAAGGATAAAATACATTATAATCCTCATTATTGGAATATATAATCCACCTAAATAACTATCCCATATTTAAATAGTGAAAATTGTGATTTAATTTGTCAAAATCAAGATCCCTACTCCACAAATTCTAATATATTTCGAAAAATATAAAATTATTCCTTGGGATGTGAATATATTTTTCCAATATAAAGGAAAGGATAATAGGCTATAACTATAAAATATAGGCTATAACTATCTCAGTTTACTAGATGATTTTTTCAGTTTTATTTCTTGAGTAAAAGAGTTCAAAGATAAAGATATAAAATATAGGCTATAACTATCTCAGTTTACTTACAAAACATTACTCTTAAATTTTATTCTTTTTTAAACCATATACTAGGCGTATCCAAGGTTTTCTTTATTTGTTTCCATAAAATGAATCAATGATATATCACACAAAATTAAATAAATTATCAAAAGAAAAAAAAACATGGAAAATGAAAATTATAGATTTTGATGATTTAAACATAAACCTAAATAGATACATCATCTATCTAATCATTAAATTTTTACATCATATAATTATCCCGTCACAAAATGACTAATCACTCTAGAAATGATGACATCCAATAATCTCTATCTAGAAACCCCAAGACAACACTTAACTATAAAAAGAAATCTCACCACACTAGAATCATTTCCACACCTTTTAAATAAATCCAATATATTAAAATAAAATATAGGTTTTGAACCACATAAACCACATATCATGGTAAAAATGATATTATTTATTACCATAACCCTATGCCCACTAGGTATTATAATATCACCTCATCTGCAACATTATTTCAGACATATACACCATTCATCTCTCTTATCTACTATCATGACATTAAAACATGAAGACCATATAATCTATATCTCTTCACCCACTTTAAATTTCCATTAAATTAATTCATTTGAAAATTAATTAATATAGGATTTTCTTATTATGAATTGGATGTTCTGATAAGTCCAATCTTTCTTTGGTATAAATGATAATATAGAAGAAGTCTTAAATATGTACCATGTTTACCTCAACAATAAAAAATGGTTAAATGTATATTGGGGTCCCTTCTATAACATCAAAAGATTATGGCCCCAAATATACATTTTTTCCAATAAAATCTGACATAATGATTGAGTTCTAACCAAAACATCTCCAGCGGGAAATGAAGATTCCATTAAGAGACTTAATAATAATATTTTTACATTATATGAAATTGTATCTATATTACCTTCAAAAACTTTATATATATAATTCAAATAAGTTGATAGTCCTGATCAAAATGATCATAATTATTGTACATTATCATACAAAGTCCCTCCATTTAAAAACCATGAATAAATTCATTGTTTACTTCCCTACAATTATTTTTATATTTATTTTATCTATAATAATTATATCTACAAATATAATTTCTCATTAGTAAATTTATAACTATTAGAAAATTCAAATCATCCACTAAACATTCACTTTACTAATATGAAAATGAGGTTCTAAATGCCTAAAAATCTCCATTTTGTTCCATTCTAATTGTTAAATAAACTAGTGGTATAAAAATCGACATCATAAAGAAGTCCATGTAATGAAAAATACTTCACAAAATTATTTATAATGCACAATTGAGTGAAATTAAAATAGTATCTATGTATTTATATTTATTTTTATAATAATTCAATACCACCCCACAATGAAAAATCTATCAAGTTATTCATAGCTGTCTAAAATATCATCATTTAAAAATATTCCACAATGTATCATTGAATGTCTCTATCTCATATTTTCATAAAAGCATCCAATATAAAATTCCTTATCCTAATATCATAAATACCATTCTATTTTATCATAGACAATACCTCAATCTCATAAAAGGTAATAGTTATGTAATGAGATCTATTTCTATATTGACTAACATAGACTATATTCTAATAAAATCAAAATAATCATAAAATAATAAAATCATAATATGGATCTATATGATTCATGATCCTCTTTTTGCATTCCCAATTCTTATTCCAATGTATTAGTCATGTATCAATAAATTATTCTTAATCTATAATACATTGGCCACCAAATCCTTCAAAAATCCCTATATTATGAAAACATATACAAGATATCCTTAATAAGATTCATCCTACACCAACCAAACCCATAGTAATATGTGATTAACTCTAAAATACATCCTAATGATATGATATCTATTTTTCACATACCAACTTACCAATAAATGTTATCCCCAATCCTACCATTACTCTGCAAGTTGATTAACACTAGTTCTAATGTATCTAAATAATTTGATGGGATGAATTACATTTATATCCACACTGCCACCTATTATGAAGCATAACAATCATAAAAACATAAATAATAACATAATATAATAAATTTGATAAATTAATATATTATAAACACTTAAATAAAATGTGAAATTGTATGAACAAATCCCCAAATAAAATTTGATAACCTATATTGAATATATCCAAAAACTAATTATACGAGGGTGGTTTTTATAAGGATATATCTTCTCCAATAGCCCAAAACATTATCCATAATTTATTGTCATTCGTGATCATCCCTCGACCATAAATACTAATATTTAGTGACATAATTAAGACAATAAACTAGTGTATCTAAATGAGTGAGTATAAAAATTGCTATTATTATCATTTCAATCAGTGAGATGACATACAATCATTTATTGTCTATGTGAATCAAAAATATGAAAAGTTTATACAAATAAATATCTCCCACATAGACATTATATATAAAATAATCATGATAAAAAAAATTAAGTACTCAATCCTCACGTTCACCACTCTCAATAAAAAAAATTTCTTTAGAAAATCATAGAAACCAGAACTCAAAACCCATGATAGTTTTTTCCCAATAATTCTCTTTAGATGAACCAATAATGGGACACTACATGATATAAATGTATCCAATAATCTCAAATGTTTTAGAGTAAATACACATATCAAAATTTTTCCATTGTATCCATGTTCATAAGATTAATGAATTACACATACCTAGGGTTAAACCTATATTCAATTTTAATGGATTTAATATATATCTCTAGGAGTGCATATATATAACTAGTGATTATAAATCATTAATTTAATGGTATGAGAATATAAAAAATATAATGCATTCTCATATAAATCAATACAATATTTTCATGAGAGGAATATTATCTCTGGTAAGTTGAACTATCATCCAACATGTTCTCTTATTGGGGATGTTGGAGGAATCACCCATACCAACCTATATCATCTATAAAGTTCACATGTCATGTATTCTGTAGGAATTACCGATCCCCATAAATCATTCAATGTAGAAGATAGAGGAATATTATTTCATTAACATTCTCCAATAAATGTATTATATATCTTATCTCAAAGCATTTGGTGGATATGGGAATATTAACATATTAGCCCCAATAGGTCTCATCCTAGATTAGTGGATGAGAAATTTAATTAACTATTATCTCTATATACCCTTATTCCTATGGATATCAATAATATGATACAATCCCCATTGATATCTCCCCTATTATAAATTTAATCACATCTCATATTAATATTACCCACAAAAATATCCTCAAAAAATCATGGTTCTCTGAATCATTCATATAATATTTCCCATGTAGAAATCCATTAACATTATCACACTCATTAGAACAAATATTTTTGTTCCAATATGATGAGATCAGTAGTCCAAAAATAGATAAAAGCTATCATAAAATGTTATCAAACCATTAACATGAATGTTAATTATTTATCCATATTTACTATTATAATAAATTTCATTCCTTTTTATCATATATATATATATGTGTGTGTGTGTGCGATTATATTTATATCATCTATTTAACTCTATTGAGTTATTTATCAATAATAAATATTATGTGATCATTAATTATCCAAAGAAAAACATTATCAAACAAGTAGTTATCTTACAACATAATACATAATTTATTTATCAATTTCCAAATCCCATAAAAGATAATGTTATACTTCCATATTTTAAATAATCATTTAAATCATAAAAACATTCATTTAATCATTAAAGAAAACTCATTTTCTCATAACAAATTCATTACTCACATAAGTCTTGGTAACATCTATTTTAGATAACTGTTATATAAATTCATATTTAATTATTTCTTCTATTATTAAAATTGTTCCATTTATTATCACCAAACATGAGTTACCAATTACAGATCATTTACAAACATACATGGTAAATAATACCACCTCAATGATTAATCCAATAACACCCTTTATGTTTTACATGAATAATTATTTATTATTATTAATTACTATTAATAAATTATATTGCATGATTAACATGAGGTTATTTTACATTTTATGGTTTATATTCATCATTCATTTTGTTTATTTTCCCAATAAATCATTCATCAGAACTAGTTTAAATCATATACTTAATCATGTGTCACAAAATGAAATAATAATAATTTTGTAATAACATATTTTATATTCAATTAATCACTTTTAAAAAATTCAATTCAATTTTTTGAATTATCCCGAAATTTGTTCAATTAGACATGATATATTAAGAAGAGTAAAATGGATTTTTTTTCACAAAAATTATTTAAGACACCCCTAAGGAGGATCATATTTATATCCATTGGGGGGGGATGTGGCACTCCAAAGTGAAAAAACGTGTTTCTATTATGGCATTTTTTGTTGAAAACCTATATGTTATTTCATATAGTGATCAGATGGAGAAATAATCCATATTACTGTGTCTTGGATCAACATATATGACAGATGATTGGATGGTCCTGAATTGTAAATGTTATTGTGTGTGTCAACTCATCTATTCCCCTACATGGAATATAAAACACCTTTGATGAAGAGATATGATAGATTTGTGGACACCCAATTATTACCTCATTACCCATTAGTTATAGTCTATATGATATCACTACCACCATTTTATATTCTTTCTTTAATATCTAATAGATACCACCCACAATCTTTCCTTATTAACACAATTCTCCTCATAGGGAAAAAGTGGAATGATGGTGGTTGTTCAAATAAAAAGTCAATGGACATGATATCTCTATAATAACTTATATCAACCTAACAGAATTTTTCTAAGTGGGTAGGAATGATTTAGGTTCCTGGGAGAGTGTAACCATAAACTATTTGAATTTAAAATGTATACTTTAAATTAGAATTTAGGTATAATTTTTAGATAAAAAAGTGGTTTTAGATTTGGCTTCATGTGTGGAAGAGTATCAGTTTTTGTTTTTGGAGTTTGAGGAGATGGATGGTGCAGATAGATGGATTTTTTGGAATAAAGGGTACCTTATTCGGTGGCACTAGGTAAACTTTGGAGGTCCCAAAGGTTACCATCTCACTATATTAGGCTAACAAGTGGTCAGTTCTTTTGAACTAGGTTCCCAGTGGTTCCAAAAGTTGTTCTCTAAGAACCAAGTTCAGTTTGATAATTTTAAATATTCAATTAGACACCCCATTTGAGGTTTCTAATTTTTGGGATATTCATGTACGGGGAGCTTGTGCTACTATCCTATTCTTTTTAACCCCTTTGATATACATTTGATTCATGGACTTTGAGTGTGGGGTTCATCATCTATAAGATGAATTTTTGACCTCTTTAAAACATAATTCCATCCACTATCCCTTAATCTAATTTTATTATATTTGAATTAGGTTTTTAAGGATGATTCAACTAGATCATGTGAAATTCATTCTTTAATGATGAGGAATTAATTATAATTCTATAAAGAGGTTCTTTAGAGGATGAATGCACCAGGTTTCCAATGGTTTCAATGAGGTATGTTTATTCCTAGATTTAATTTGGAATTTCATCCATTTAAGGATGAATTTGAGTTATTAATTAATTTCCATTATTGGGGATCTAGTTAATATTGATTTGGGGTGGGTTGGGTTTTTGTGATCCAAACTCCACTCTAAGTGGTTTTAGTGAATGTTTTTTACCTAAATAGTTATTCATAATTTATAACCAAAGATTTGATTATGAAATTGATTAAGACTTGACAATGTCAATTATTTTAAATAATTCTATAAATAATTAGAATGCTTCTTATTGTAGACGAATCTTAATAAATATGATTGAAACATAATTCATCTTAGTGTAAATAATGAAGGGGAAAATTCATTGAGGTAGGTTTCCCAAATTATTTAATAAATCTTTATACTATATTCCACGATATGTATGATATATGGTAATCCATTTGTGTCTTCACGAGTGTATTTAAATCACATCGATAGATTTGTTAGTATATTAGAGTGTATTGTCCTCATTAGAACCAGGTA
Organism: Viscum album; assembly: GCA_963277665.1. Taxonomy (NCBI): domain Eukaryota; kingdom Viridiplantae; phylum Streptophyta; class Magnoliopsida; order Santalales; family Viscaceae; genus Viscum; species Viscum album. Next base: position 1,891,560,627 of record OY728152.1, read on the forward strand.
TGGTTTCAAACATGGTGATATATGATGTCAAGAACAAATAAGATCACCAATTATTTTTTGAGTAATGTGAGTCATGATAATTGAAACATAGTGGGTTTAACCATTACAGACCATGAAATTATAGACCTTGGTTAGGTTACATTTTTCACCTATGCATAGTACATGTGATTGATTGAGGGTGTTTGGTTTTTCTATTATACCAGGTGGGAGCTTAATGTTACCTAAAATATTTGGCTAATTGACAATAATATGGGGGGAGTGTTCCTCCTTGAATATTTTTTATACTAAATTGAACTTAACTTGGAAATAATAATGGTTTTGTTTTATGTATGTCAAGACTAACCTAGAATGGACATAATGTTGGCTTGTATATTATTGAAACCCTTAAATTATATTATTATACTATACTGTTAATCTTTTAGTAGATCATTGAATGGTTTGGGTTTTGGTATGGGGCTAAATACCCATATATCGATAAAATGAGTTGAAGCCTATTGGACCATGGTAGGTTCCTTATATAGGTTTTTTATATTTAAATGTTTATAATATATGGATATAATGTTGATAGATTTGATTGGATGGAACATGGAAATATGTTTTGTTCTAGAGATCCTATGATATCGTTCTTTCAAATCTCCGAATTTTTGGACCTGAAATAACCAAACATAATTTTTTTTTGAAAAACAATAATCTGATTTCTTTTATATATTGGATTAATCTTGAATGAAATATTTTCATTATATGTTGGAATTAAAAATTCATTAATTACTAGAATGGTATTATTAATGAAATGTTTTATTCACCATTTATAATTTAATGTATATCAAAATTAAACTTCTCAAGAAGAAAATTCATTCACCTTAGAGTTACCTCCATCCATATAAGTTATCCAGGATATTACATTAATTTTTATTCAAAACAATACCAAAATTATCCATATATGGGTATCTATATAGTAAAAAAATTCTTCATATGCTCTAATTCTCTATCCCATTATGGTTTCTCAAAAGTTTTCATATCAATTATCTAAATTTATCATCCATCTCATCATAGTTACCCTCTAAAGGATAAGGGGATAATATACATTTACTATAAGACTACTTGAGTTATGCTCTATATACGAATCAATAATGGTCATAATTATTCCAAATCAAACCACTTATTCGTTTAAAAATACATAAATAAAACATTAATGAATATCAATAATTATCCTCACACATGAAGACCAAAAACCACTAAATGTGTACCACATGTTCTATTGAACTCAATGAAAGTATAACGACAAGAACTCATATATCACATCCCAAAAATTATATTTCACATATTCCTCCCCATTAATAGTAAACAAAATGGTTATTACCCTTAAATCTATAAGAAAATTGTAAACAATAATTGTAATATAAAATACAACGTGAGAAGGGATTCTAACAAACCTACATATGTTAAATGAAATGGATTAATTAAAATATTAAATCAGTCCTTCATAAATATCAATTTAGATAGTTGTTTTATAAACATATCCACAAATTACTCACTCATACCAATAATATTTACATTTAAAACATATTTCATTAATTTAAAATAAAATTATCTAAAATTTGAATATTAATTAATTAATTTTTATATTTTTAGTGAGATTAAATATACTACTATTTTAATAAAAAATACTCATTGGTATACAAAATTTATCTCAATTTTCATAAAAATATTTCATAATCCAAATAATTTGGGTATGTTTTTTTTATTAGAAATGTACGGAACATTAGACATTCTAGGATAAATACTCACTTATTTCATTCTCAGATAACAAAGTTTTTTCTAATGTTAAAAACACCCACCATTTTTATAGTTCTAACATAGTATATAAGATTATCAAATGGAAACTAATTGATGAAGGAAATACCGGGGAATATTTATTGAAAACATAATGTCTACAGGAGTATGATTATGATCAATGATATGATTGAACCATGATTCTTAACTAAATAGAATCATATTGGCTTTATTATCCCTATATTTAATATCTATGTAATATTGATAGAATATAGTTATAATTTAATTATTATTTATCATTTTTTTCCATAGAATGGGTGTGTTTAGTTATATTAACTTTATAATGATATTTATTACTTACCATAACTCTATTTTGATAACACGGTTGACACACATATTTGGCTAAGGGATGTAACTATTTTTATGATATCTAGTTTTTTGAGGATACATATTGATCAATACTCTATCTATAATAATATTTATTTCTATTTTTGTGTGGTATATAGTCATATCTATGCTATCTAAGAATACATTTATAGTATATATATTTATACAAGATATAATAGTTGATTGTTTTGAAAAACATGTATATGTCGATTATGGTGGCTTTTGGTTGTATTGTGTACTTGTATTTAAGATATAATGGATTCTTGATATTATATGGAAAAATATACAAATCCTATATTCGATTTACATTTGGTGCCTATTTTTATTTGGTTCCTTGGTTCGTTGTCTTATTATGTGAGTGTATGTATGTTATGTAGTTGATGTGGTTATGTGGTTGTTTTTGTAATATGTTTTCATGGTTGTGCAGTATGATTTAGGGATGGGAAGGCTACACTAGGATATAAGGTGTTGGGGTTTAGGGTGACTTGTTTAGTGGTAAAGTGAAAGCATGGTACCAGTATTCTCAATATTATTTTTATATTATATTACCTACAGCTATTCTTTAATTGGTGAGTGGGCCTTGGTGAGGTTATGAACAACGTTGAGGAGATTAGGTATTACATTTAATTCACTATTAATTAACTAAAAATTAATTATACTTATTCAATATTTTAAAATGTGGTATCATGGAGAATACTACTGAGTATACATGTATAGTCAATATTATATATAAATATTTTTAAGGACTATAAGAGGAAATTAGTGATCGATCATGGTGTTAATAGCTTGTGGAAAATTTTCAAGTGTTATTATGGCCCATTGTCACAATTATATGAGTTTATTTTTGTATTTCTCTAATTTATATCCCATTTAATGAAATTACTCATATTGTGGTTTTATAATTTATTATAATGGGGTTTATTTATGGTTTCATTATTATTTACGAAGATTTTGTGGGAAATTAATCCAATAAGTGTGTGTTGTAATCTATTTTTGTTGGTCACAAACTTGTGGTTAATTGGATTTGAGATTTAGGGGTTAATAATTTTTTCATTCCCATCCTATGAGGCGTAATAGGTGGGTGGGTTTTGAAATCGTGGTTTTTGAGATTTTCGTTTAGAGATAAAATTAATATCATAGATAGAAATTATTGAGGACTATATCAGTTGTTAGGTAATAATTATCATCTAAACATAGTTTTTTATATATGAAAAAGAATATAAATAAAATATATTATATTTGGGTTACCTATTATCCTATGAATGGATATTAAATTTTCAGAATTTACTAATCAATGTAATACTGCATGCACAATAGATACCTATATTTGGATCAGGAATCATGACTGTCTATGCCAATTATTTAATTAAGTAGGTGAATGTAATTAAGATTAAACTTAATTAATTAATCTAAAATAATCCATAATTAATTTTTTAGGAAGTTCTAATTTTTTTCTATTTTTTAGTTATGGATCTGTGTAAATTATCCAATTTTTATCATACCGGTTATGTTTAGTATGTTGTGACAATATATCCTACAGTAGATGAGTTTGATGAATATCATTATTGGAGAAATTAGCTTCCTGAGATTCAATATATGGTAATTAAAACATGATTTGGATGTAATTATGATCTAGATACAAATGAATGATTTTAGGAGGTCATGATTTTTTTCTGTTTGATTCATATTATTAAGACACATTGTATTTTATTGGATGAAAATATATTGGGAGGAGATTCTTGTCAATGGTTGTTTTTTTTCTTAGTGGTCATTGGGTGATAGAAGTTACATAGTTGAAGATCTAAAATTTGTGCTCGGATGTGTTACTTTACTTGGTTATGTATTCATCAAAATAGTTGGAGATTATTTATATTCACCAGAGGTTGTTCCAGTGTATAGAAGTTTTGGATTTAGTTTAACAAAATCCTATTTTATGCTTCCTAACTCCTAATAGATTACGAGGATATAGAAAGTTATTTATATGATGTGTTTCATCAATAGATTCTGTTTTAGTTCACCCCATTCAATTTTTTGACATCCCATAATGTGTTGGACAAGGAAGACATTATCAAGAAGATACTGGATCATATTGACTCATAATGGGAGATATGTCATTTGGGAATCTTAAGGATAATAGTCATAAACGTTTTTTCTTAGTTTCTTTATCAAAAATGTTTTTGATAGAAATGAGTATTAGTTAGCTACTATAATCACATTTCACTAAATTTAATATTTTTTAATTCTATATTGATATATCGAAAAAATTATATTAATTTATATATTACAACCATCATAAGAATTAATTTGTGATATTATTTTATATTTAGTGTATTGCAGGAAACCCACTATAGGATTAGCTATTTAAGAACTATCCTCTGATGTAGTATTTGTAATTATAAGTATCTATAGGTTTTAGTTACCTGAGCGGAGAAAAGGTAGGAAATAGACTTCACCATGATTTAATTCTAGATAAGGTACAAAATGAAGGGATTGATTATAGAGGTTCAGGAAATCAGTTCTAGAGAGTTTTTGGACAAGGATATTTTCAAAAAAACACTATAGGGTTCCATATTCTAGGAAAGATAAAAATCATATGATGTATCATTTGTGTATTTTCTACCTGGGTGTTTTATATATTTGATTCAAGAGATATGGATAACTTCAGTACAGATCCCTTTGTCTAGGATATGATACTTTAGGTATATAGGATTCTAGTTTTCTTGGTATTAACAAAACTCATTGATGTTCAATCTAGATTTTATGACGTAGAAAGATATTGTATTGTAATGTAAGGGAAGAATCAATTTTTGGAAGATTTACTATGATTATAGACATTAACATATGATGTTTTGATATGCATGGAATATATTTATTTATTTCATGCCATCATTGATTAATTTTTAGAGGAGAGTTACATTTATTAATGTAGATAGTGAGCATGTTGTGTTCATTAGTGAGCGAGATCCGTAGACGCGTAAGTGAAATGATGAATCCTTTTTTTATATAGTGATTGAGTTCATGTTTAACTCATTATAGGTATAGAGAGTGGTGGTTATGAGATTTGTGAATCTATTCATCATTTTTCTTCAATATTGGTTATGATGCTACCCCCTGATCTAAAATTGTGTTTGGAATATATTGACTTCCATCATTCAATATGGTATAAATATCTTAATATAGGATGAAACCTTTAGAGTAGTAAGACATTTATATATTTAGATTCATGTTATTAAATAGAGTGGTTTTATTTGATCTTGTGGGTAACTTTGGGGTGTTTTTCCATGTTTATAATTAAGCCGTGTGGTATTATTTAACAATTTATTGATTATAATCATCTGAACTGGGTGAAAATGAAGAAATGTCATCCCATCCAAAGAACTGACCATATTGTAATTTTCTAAAAGGGAGTCAGTTGGTTATTAATGAATTATTTATAGTCTATTTATCATTATATTCCCATTAAATATGAATATATTTGGTATATTTCATTCCGGTTTCATTATAATCACTATATATATATTTTAATGAAGAATAATATCCTGAAAACACTTTCCATGTTCATGGGACTGTAAAAAATACTTGTTTTTGGTGTCTCTGGAATGATTTTGGGGTGGTATCCATTGAAGCTATTATTATGTATTACAAGAGTGAGGAAGATAATGGAGAATTTCTATGAGTCATTTTGGTGGTCTTTCAACATCATCAACTATTTGGGAATATTTCAATGTTTATGATCTATGATATTTAGGTGCATTCTTTATATAATGTTATTGACATGTTATGTCTCAATAAGAGAGGATATATATGCTTTGAACATATCAGTGGTTTTTTCTTGGATAACCACCATAATGATTCATTGGGTCAAGGTTTCCATGGTCTCATATGATACGATAAATGTTTTGTGAATGATATATCATATATTGTGACAAAAATAATATCCTCTACCAATAGGATTCTGATTTTTTATAGATGGATCAATATCAGGATACTTTTGATTATTTAAAATAGAATATATTTAGTGTAAATATACTATGTTTTCTAAAATAAGGAGTAACATTTGAGGATTTCTAGGATGCATTTCACCTTGTATTTTTTTCTATATTGACGTAGTAGATATAATGAGATGATCCTTATGCAATTGATAATATCATTTGTAATCAAGAAGTCATTTTATTTTTTTCCCCAAAATGGTTTTTTGGATTAAAGATTTATAGAATTAGGAAATTACTCTTACATAACATATCCAAACCTTATATGTTTTACACATCCACTCAGTATCCAGTTTTTCATAATAACAAACATTAAAATTTAAAAAATAATTTCCATTTTTGAAAAAACATCATGATTTGTAACATGAGTTCATCAATTTTCATAATCATTATTTAAAAATTGCACCTTTATTAAAATGTAGAATAAGCTCAAAATTTTTAGTAAGAGACATTAAAAACGTAGAATGAAAATTCTCCATCAATTTTAAATCAATGAGATCATAGAATATAATTTTTCTTCAAAATAATTAAATTTGATTAAAAATAATTATTAATATACAAAATAAGTCATTTTACTACCCAAATATTTTCATTAAAATTAATATACAAAAACATAAATTTAAAATCTTAATCATGATGGTTTCTTAAAAGACACTAAAACCATTAAAAAATACTTCTGAAAATAAATTTTTACATTAATAGCTAATAATTATTTCATTAAAAAATATTATTTATTTACATTTTGAAAGAAAAAAATTTCAAAAAATACCCAATAGTAATTATAGAAATTCCATATAGGTACCATGGTACATCATCATTGAAAAATCATTTCAATATCTTATAATAATGGAAAAACATATATAGATAATTCCAATATAATAATTCAGTGTACATATTCATTATCCAATGTAATGGATTGTATATTTGGCTCACCCAAATTCACAAACAATGTTCAAGTACTATTAAATCCATGAAATAAATAATATATTTTTTTTCAATCATCAAAATTATTGATTGTACTTTTGATTTTATATGTAAAAAATAATATGTTCTTTATGATTAATTTATATCCATATAAATACATCCATAAAATAATATTCTAAATACGGTCATGAGAGAAATGTATTTATGAAATAAATATTTGAAACATTTAAAATAATGTTTTTATGGAAAAATTACTCTCTTATCATGTCCTAAAAATCATGTACATTTCTTATTTTCCTGAATAAAAAAATTATTTTAATTATTTACATTCGTAATAACCTTATAAATTTTCATTATACCTCTTTTTTGACAAATACCCATGTTATACATATTTACTTAATTGCTTATGTTAATCTTGAACATTTTTAAGATTTTGGGATCGTAAGTCCAATATGACTTTGGTGGGTTGACATTGGTCAAGTGGATTATGATTATATCATTTTTAAAATATCATTCACGTTATAATACTATTTTTTTATAAATTAATTATTCTTTTATAAAAAAATTTAATGATGGTTATGAAAAATTAATTAAGCTACATTCATGGAGATAGTAGGTCGTATGCATTCATGTGTAGCATTTCTAATTTTAATTAAACATGAGATTAATGTACATACCATTTTATTATTCCATAATAATTATTAAATCATAAATATCATATTATTTATTTTAATACACTTATATATACTATCCATGCGAGGTAGTGATGAAAAAATAATCACATCACATCATGGAGGTGGTAATCAACATGTGCGCTCGAACAACTTAATAATTTTGCATCATATAGAATGGTAATTAAATGAATGATATATTATTTTATATAATTATAATCATATCATTAATATCATATATATTCAATAAATCTTTCAATATAACCAGCCATGTGAGTCAGTTATGGAAGATGAATTACATTGCTTAATGAGAAAGTAGTATGCTGTAAATTCATATTTGGAAATATAGAAAGCATTATATTAAATAAATCCAATTAGTTTTTTAAATAGATATTTTAATAATTAAAATATGTTAATTTTTATTATAAATTTAATTAAAATTATTATAGTGAATATAAAACTACAAATTATAATAAAAGAATATTATTAAGGCATGAACTTTATTTAATATTACCCTTACCTAATTTTTTACATTGTTCCCCCATGTTTTGGAAATTTCTTCACAGAAAATTTATTCGCTACTAAAAATGTGGGTATAATTATTCATTATATAATTTTATGATTATTTTATACCTCATTCAATAATTTTTCTTCCACCAAACATTAACATGACGAATCACTATATTATATAACACCTATTACATATGGTTAAGAATCTGAATCAAATATTTGGATATTAAGGGTTATCTTTCAAGTATACTACTCCATGGATTAAAACATGAGATGAATATATAACATATATTATTAACAATGATAAAAAAGGCCTCATGTAACACGGATAAAACCAGAGTCAAGGTCACTCAGTAAAAAATAGATCAAATATTCCCCAAAATTATATACAGTCCAATAAACTACAGACTCAGATTACACTTTTTACCAAAATGCATAATACATTTTCATAGAGATATGTTAAGGTAAACATGTTCACATAACATGAATAAAATATACATCCCTTGGTTATCTAATAAATATTTAACCCTACTATGAGACATTTTCCTATGTTTCTTGATCATCATCACATTATCTACCATTTATTCATATTGATTTTATCCAAAAACATTATTTCACCTAAATCACTCCAACAGACATTTTTCTAACACCACCCTCCATATAATTCCTAAAAAGGTGCCATCATTATTCAGGAATGAAAACTATAATTATAAGAAAATCAAAATATTGAAACATTGTGATACCAAATTTTTTAGTAATCCGTTGAACAAACTCAATAAAATTCTTAAAAATTATAAATAATTAAATATGTTTTTATTTCATATTGTGTACATAATAGTGTATAGAATTTGAATTTTGTATCGAATGAATTTTGAAGAATTTTCAAAAAATTATATGTAAACATGGAATCACAATCAGATGTAATGTAGAGAGGAAATCCATGTAACCTGACTTTCCCATTAAGATATATTCGACAAAGTTGATTTAAAGTAACAATATTTAGAAGAGAAAACAAATTTACGAATTTGGCCTACTGATAAAAATAACTCATATCAAAATATTACCTCAGGATTTCACGAGTAATCTAACCATGAAATCCATTAATATATTTTTAAATTTACATTTGTGCACTAGAGAAGGCTGAAGCATCCTCTTTGATATATTCATTCATAATTAACTTGTTGATAATTAAAATACATCATAGTAAAGTTGAAAATATCTATTTTGATTTTTTCTAATCAAAAATATTCTTGAATGTCTATATACATATAATTGTTTCCCGAATAAACAAAAAATAGAGAACTACAATATTTACTCAACAATTATCTCTTCAACTACCAATCATAGGGAACAAAAAAAAAATTATCAAATATTATAACAATATCTTTATCAATATAATACTTTAGAAACATACCCTTCTATATGAAATCTACATTTTCCTATAAAACATCATCCTCCTTCTAGGTTATCAATTTTTTTGAAAAATAGGTCTGAACTCACACTTGAAACAGAAAAGATGAAGTTATTTCATGAATAATTTCGAGACCAAAATTTATCAAATCATTTTTAGCACATTATGTTACAAATAGAGCATAATTAATACTACATTATCATTCCTACAGAATGAATCATCAACTCTATTTTTTTCATGGATGGTAATAAAATATGCAGTAATTATCATTAATTATTTCCACCCATATTCTATATCCCTTTTTCAACTTTATATAAGTGAATATATATTTTAAAATTATATGATCATGAAATATCTCACACATTCCTAAATATATAATATGTCTCCAATTTTTAAATAAAAAACCCAAAAAATAGTTCAAGTTAATGTTTATACTAATTTAGCCTAGCAGGTTTTATTTAACATGATGAATAAGAAACTATTTGATAATTCTGCATTAGAACACAACCATTCCCCTTCAATGATGAATTATTATATTTAAAAAAATATCTATTTCTTTATTTCAGGTCTAAATTGAACAAATAAATGAAATTATTTTCTATTCATAGAAACCTTCATGAAATTATTTTTTCCAAATGAATTTAACTCTTTTTTGATAACTAAGTTAGATTGATATATAATTAAGAATGATTTTCAAAAAAACATTGGTAGTAATCCTATAAATGATGAAAACATCAAATCTATTGGAAAATTTTAGGTCATGTCCAGTCTTCAAACACATTAGTTTTAGATAAATCCATCGATTATCATTTTTTATTTATAGTATGTCCATGGAATAAAATATTTCACAACCAAAATTCACATTTACAAAAACTTCCATATAAATTATTTTCCGATTTTTTTGAAAAAAATGACCTCAAATAGTATTCATGATCAATATAAATTTTATGACATATCATTATTTCATCAAAAAAAAACAATTATAAATTTATACAGAAACTATTGGAAACCTATATTCATATGGTCCATAAAAAAAATGAAGCGATTTCGAACCTAATGGGAATAATAAAAAACTCCTAATACCGAAATATAGTCTAAATTGTTGTCTCAATAATTTTATCCTCCTTTACCATTACCTAATAGTACAATGAATTTAGATTAATATTTTAAAAATAATAAGTATCATAGAGAAGATCAAACAAAACATCTACTTGAGGAAACTAATAATTATTCTTAAAAATGATTCTATTTATTTTTCTATAATCATTCAAAGCCTCATGGAAGTATATTTATTTAGAAAAGAAAACATGTTATCCTCATGGTTATGTGATAGAAAGAATGACTCAATTATAATGTAACTCTTGAAACTTATTTACTACTCCAAAAGATATACTTGATGCATTAAACAAGGAAGTTATTATATTGTATCATCATTAGAAAATAATTTAATAGTAAACTCAATCACTAAATAAGGTATAATAATATTCAATTAAATTATAAATTCATCTATTTATTCACATACATTTAGAACATCATTGATTAGAATAGTCTTTTATTCTCAAAAAAGGGCAAGATAACATAGATTACCATAATTATTCAATTTCTTAATTAATAAATATGTTATAAAAGCTGTTAATTAATTATTGAATAAAACTGAAATTTTTTGGGAAAAAAATCTTTAACTCCATAATATATCATAACATGATAAAAAAAGTAAATACTATCCTAGAATAACATAAAACATTAAAAGGTGAAAGGAAAAATGGTTTATATGTAAGTCTATTCTATAAGGAACAAAAAGAAATTTATTATAACTTCATTTCCCCTTAACAATACACTTATATTTTTTTTAATGTTATGGATTCAATTATTGAGGTGAAATGTCTATTTTACTCAAAAATATATATTAAATGAGTGAATTTGTAGACATAGAATCAAATATGACATTTGGACTAATCTAAATGAATAGTCAATGTACTTGACACCACATCATTGGGTTTCCAAATATCAGTTGAATTTTATAAATATTTAGCAACAAATATTTAATTGTGGTCACGATGAATTATATCATTTATTCTTATCTTTAAAAAATTACCCACATAATGACTAATTACATTGAAATTAATATGAAATTATCTCAGCCTTTCATTATTTTTGTGATCTTTGCTTTTATACTATTATTTTATATCATGATACAAATTTCATATCTTACCTAAGTGGAAATACTTGGCTGAATTAATGTGAAATTTTATAGTGTGATTTTCCACAATAATTATAATATTGAAAGTTAATTTTCTCACCTTCGGATTTTTTCAATGGATAATTCCAATTTTATATCCACCTAGATTTATTTTCATACTTGTTTTTATAAGCCACATGATCATAGAAAAAATCCACTTCTACATTCTCATTAAATCAAAAATTTTCCTCATAACATCTTGATTCCAATTCCCTTAAATACCATGAATTCAATCCTAAGTAAAACTTGTTAAATTTAATTTTAAAATATCACATACAATTTTGTGTTTAATATTCTAAACTAGTAATGTATTATTGATACACTATAACTAAATGTTCCTCCTTTCTCAATTCTAGGAATTTATTTTCTATCATATTTGGGAGAAAATTAGGATAATATTTCCTAGCGAATATATATTTTTGTTCATCCCACTCGAAGGAATCATTGTAGTCTATTTCTCTAAATTCTTAACAATTGACTAGAATTAATGAAATTCAACTTGAAAATAGTAAATATAATGAGTTTTAAATTTGTATTTTGAAAAAAAAACATGGAATTGAATTTGTTATATAAGTATTTAATCCATACATCAACTGTCATATGGAAAAATGATCCACTAAATATTGGTGGGTTCAGTTTCACGAAATGATCCACTATAGACATGTTACTCTATGGTGAAAATTGTTTCCCAGTCACATGGATACCACCACTATTTGAATCCTTTGCTAACTATTCTATCATAGTAATAGACCGACCTATTTCAATACTACCAATTCTAGGATACCCATTTGAGATCATATTTTCTTCTTGATTGCTTCTAAGTTTAGAATATTTTTTTCCTTCGTAGAAAACCATCATGGATATACATAGTTTAGTTAAAAAACAAAATAATACTTAAATGGGAAATAATTAAAACAAAAATATAATCTTTTGACATTACTTTCCCATATTATCTTATACTCTAAAATTATTTAATCCATGCTATGATACAAGATATATACACTTGGTCTCTATTCAAACTATTATTTAATTATTTTTTAAAAGAACTCAGTTTCCAGTATTTTCCAATATATCTTTAGGTCTATTTTTTGAGAGTTAAGTATTTAATAATAAATAAAAATCGCATACATTAAAATTTAGACACTTTCCCTCAGTATCTATTTTTTTCAATATACAAAAATATTAAAATGATGTAATTTTTCTTATCATGAAAAATATTTCCAATTTTCTACACTACAACATAATTATTCATACACATATTTAATAACTATAAATTTTTTAAAAAAAATTATTATAAAAAATATCAAGGGACATTAAGAAAATAATGAAATAAGCGTATTAGCCAAATTCAAAGAAATGAGATCATACAAGTGAGTGTCCCTTTAATATAAGAGACTTTGAACTCAAATAATAATTCACATACATATGGAAAAATAATTACTACCAACTTTTTTTAATGAAATGATATATATGAAAACATAATAAAAATATAATATTCATGATGTTTTCTTAGATAATAGAAGAACTCGTGAAAAAATATTCAATGAAACATAGTTTTTTTTACCAAAAAGAAAATATTCATTTATTAGAAATCCAATGAAATAAGGAATATATTGAGAAATAAAAATATTTCCATAAAAAAATAATTTTATGAAATAGAATAGTAATTTAGGATCCTTGATCTTTAAAATTTATTGAACTCTAATAAGAATCCTTATAAATGGAAAAACATATGAGGTTAATTTTAGTATAATTTTTTAGAGTACATAGTCATTAACAATGTATTCATGGGAATTATTAGGATCGACCATCCTCGTATAAAATGAAATTAGACCACGATATCCATGAAACACAAAAAATCATGAATTTTTTATCAATCCCATAAAACATCCATTCCAAACAAAAAATAAAACATTAATAGATATTGATAAATCTGTTTTCTTTACAACTTAATTTTAAAAATTAATATGAACCAAATAATGTGTAAGAAATGTTTTATAAGAAGAAATAAAGGATGCGTATAAAGAAATCAGAACATCATATAATTATTACAATGGCTAAATTTATTTTGATTTCGTAAATGTTGAAACAGAAAATTATTTTTTTCATTTAAAAAATAAATCATTACAACATTTTAAATATGGTCTTTATTTTAAACCATCCCATACCTTGAGTATGACTTGTCACATAAATTAGTTATCTTATAGAAATGTAAACCTATATTATGTAATTAGATAATTAATATCAATTTTGACTTTAATTATACATTTTACTTCACTGATATCCATGTTATTATAAATTACATAATTGATTATGTTTAGCACAATTTCTTTCGGAATGTTTTGTTCAAAAGACGAAAATGACTTTGGTAGGTTAACTATGGTTAAATGGATGATGAATTTATCATTTAACAAATCTTAATCATTCACTAATAATATTTTTTATTCATTAATTATACATTTATCTCCAAATATTTTAGATGGTTACGAAATAGGAATTACTTTAAAATTCAGGAGACGAGAGGCCATACGTATGCCTGAGTAACATATATATTATTTCATAAACATGAGGGATATATTGTATGTATCATTTTATCATTAAATAGTTTTTGTAATATTATATATTCCATGTTATATCATTAAAAAGACGTATATATTATATGCATTTGATGTGGTAACAAAAAACAAATCACATCGCTTTGTAGTGGTGGTAAATCAAACATACACACGAACAACATTATCATTTTTAAATAGATAAAATGGTAAGAAAAATATAGGATATCTTATTTATATTTTAAATGTATTCATGAATAATTTATATATATATATATACAAAAACATTAAATCCATCATTATAACTAGCTGTGAGCTGTGGAGATAGAAAAAAATACATCATTTCACTAGGAGGTGTCTGCGGATAACATAAATGATAGTCCCATTTCTAATTTAATATTTAAGGATATATATATAAAGATTATTACATTAATAAAATAAAACATTCCATTATTTTAGTTATATATGGTAAAATATTGAAATATTAACCTTTCTAAGGAGTTAAAATAAAAAATATATTTAAAAAACTTACTTAAGTGATTTACTTATTCTTTGATAAACCTCTTTAATATTAAACCTTAAGATATATATGGTGGAAATTATGATCAAAACATAGAATATATGATAAGAGGTGGAATTTTAACAATTTATTTGGGTCGGTATTGGCTGATCAAAGAGGCTCTAGAAGAGTGAAAAAAATTGAAGAGTGAGTATCCTATTATAAGGTAAGTGGGAACATAGATATAATTTTTCAAACGAATAAAATATAACATCGTCTAACTAAATTTAAATTCTTTAAAAGTGTATAATTACTGAATATTAGATCATATAGGCTAAAAAATGTCCATAAATAAAAATTGGTCATGTTTTTTAGGTCATTATAATCCTTATATTTTTATTTTAACCCAAGAAAAGTTGTTTTAACATTAACCATGTAAACATATTTTTACTATTTTACCTATTAATTATAAAAAAAGTTATGTTAAAATTATAACCTAATATCAATTATGATAATTAAAAATATGGAATTAAATTAAATAAATTCAATTTACTAAATGGGAAGGATATAATTTAAAAGTAATCCTGCAAAATGTGATGAAAAGATGTTATCTAAAATAAATGTTTTCTTAGGTATAAAATACTTTTTTCCATAATCAAGTATATAGTTTATTATAATAATCATAATTAGACTATTAATAATATTAATTAACTAATTTTTCTTTAAATACTTCATAAATTTATATATTTTCGAAAGAAAAACCTGACATTTAATAAAAAAAATATTTTCTATTTTACTTCCAAAATTTATATTTTTAAAAAAATTACCAAACACAAAATTTAATAAAATTTTTACTTCCCAAAATCAAAAACGAAGTTATATTTTTTAAATTCAAATTAAAAAATGTTGCAATGAATTATTTATTTATAAACATATCATATATGTAAAAAAAATCATACGAATAAAACTATTTCCCTTATGATTAGAAAATTAATGTATATTTGGATATTGAATATAAATATATAAATATGGTTAATGTATATTAATAATACATGAAATTGATTTAAAATATACATTACCAGGGTTGTTGTAGACAGTAGTCATCTCATAGGGGACATTTTATTTTTGACCCCATTAACCTAACTATACAGCTCAAGATGTTGAGATTGTCACAATTTTTTTCATAGATATTATGGTCACAATATCTCAACAACGACTACTATTTGGGTCCTTATAGGTCACAATAGTTTGATATGATCTTCTCTCAATATGATATAAACATACTAAAGTAGATGTAGATTGAGATTTTATATGATTATGAATTTATTATTTCGTATACACCATGTAATGGTTAAATTATTTCTAAACATATAAGAAGTAATATTTATGTTAAAAAAACTTGAGTCCAATTTTTTTAGTAAGAAATGTGGGAGATTATAGTGATACACTTTTATATTTATGGTGTCAATGGTAGAGGGTGTCTCTACTAGCTGATCGTAAATGTTTAGATGGTAAATTAGGCGAATGAGTATCTTTATTTGTATTATGTGAGGGTTGTTTAGAGAGATCATGTAATTTGTGGATATCTCTCTAATGGATGGTCTAAGGATTGAAAATATTCTTTCTTATTTTGGGGGAGGGTCCTTGTTTCCACAACAATGCATGCTATTGTTTTTCTTGAGTTTCACATATCAAACATGAAAATGTGTCCTTCTATTTTTATTATGTATCATGCCTTTTTTATTCAATTCTTGAGTCTAGTGATGAAGAAATCAATTAAACAGAGTTGACCACAATAATTGGTATGTCAAAATATGAATTATGAGAAACATGTTTATAGTGGTTTTTATTAGTTAATAGATGTCATAAAGAGGAATTGGGAGAATTTTTTAATGGATTTTAGGAATTATTTACATCATTATTAGGGTTTACTTAATGATATATTGGGTATTATTGACTATTTTCTAAATCAGGATCACTTATTGGTGATTATGGAGTTGAGTTTAGTTGATGTCATTTTAAGGAATTATGTGGAGGAGATTGTAAGGCTCCCCATTTTCTAGGGTAATAGTCTATAATAATGATCACCATTATAAATATCATGCATGGTAATATCTATAGCTTTAAATCGGATCTCAATAATTCCTTATAATTTTTTTTCCATAGATAAATAATCATACGTAACAAACAACATACACTTTGGAAGACATAATGCAGGCAAGTGTTTTGGATTTTTAGGGTTTGGGATCAATCACTTAAACATGGTTGTAATTTATGGGTAAGAACCAGTTTATTGTGTTGTATGCATGAAATTGAAAATATCCATTACATTGAGTTGAAGAACATGATTCCAAAATTTTCCTACCAAAACTGGTATAAAGTATTGTAGAGAATCTTTAGATGTTTCCTAACTAGATGAAGGAATCATACGTTCATATGAAGTCCTATATTAATCATACTAGGAGGCCTTTGGAGTTAAACATTTAATATCATATGTTCTTCAAAGTTTTCAACATCATTTTCAATAATGATTTTTTAGGGGGTGGGGGTTAGAGTTTCCCTATTTTTTGGCCTTTCATGGTGTTGTATTGCATTGGTGAATTGGTAAGTTTGTTTGAGATCTATCTATAGATGGAATAGATCTATTTAATTTCCAACATTGTATATTTTTTAAAATATCATTTGGTTAATTTATTTTTCAAGGACTGGGGTTAATGGGATTCATCATATGATGTGACATTCTCGTAGTATATAATTGAGAGTTTGGACTACCCAGAGAAGGTGTTGTGTAGGAATGTTATTCCACTTGTTCACGACCTATGAAAAAATTTATTATTAATATATTATTACATACGAATTAGAGTCTTTAATTTATTGTGAATATATTAATATATTTGATGAATTATATTTATTGAGATGATATGAATGTCCTTGGCTTGATTGATGGGATATTGATATTGTTGTGTGATTTTTTTCCATTCCATTCCGAAGAGTGAGTTGCGATCTTATTATAGATAGAGTCTTATTTAAGAGATATAAAATAGGTAATTTTATAAATCCCTTATATTTCCATTTATGAGATGGTCTTGATTATAGATGATGAGATTCTTTATCTCGTATTTGATGTAATTTATCATATTTTTACAATACCTCAAACTATTGTTTCCATAGTTCTAAGGGTTTATGAGGGTGTATTTCTACATTATTATGTATCAGGGAATATTTTGGTTATCTTTCTAGAGGAATAATGCTGTAAGTATTGTGGGACTATATAATTTTATATGTTATAATTTGAAATTTTTAATGACCTAGAGGGTGTTATGCCGGAGAGTCTGATACGATAATATCTTATTTTGGAAGTTAAGTCAAGGCATGACTAGATTCATTCACGACATGATGGGTTAAAATTTAAGTTACAAAAATTTAAAAACAAAATATGTCAAAGGAAAAAATTAAGTATGGATTTATTATACTCACATTTTTCTATTTACACTTTATTATCCATGATGTGAAATATATAATTCATGTTATGATGATCATGAGGTTTATATCGTTAGTTATTACATTATATGAGTCGCCACACAATGGGGAAATGGATATGCCATGATCCACGATTTTGGTTTGTTAGGATGTGTAAGAATCCTTATAATTATTCATTAATTTCCAAATAGATGAAAATTGTCGCCTGAATACCTTATCCGTACTTTGAATCTACTTTTTTTCATCCATGATGTGGTTACTAGACATAACCCAAATGGAAGGGTACATGGGGAGATTCTTGAATGATCATCATATTTATACATGTTGCGGCATGATCAATCTATATCTCACTATAAATAGTTTTTTACCAGGATTATATTCAAAATTATCGTCCACTCAGATTCATTTTATTTCTTCTTTTACATAGAAAACCATAGATAACCGTGGGATATTTTTGGATAAGCCTAGTCTTTAATGATTAATCCATATGTTTCTTATTTGTGGAATAACTACCTTTGATCCAATTTATACACTTTCACCTCATACATTTATTATTTTCTATAATATTTATTAATAATTCAATGAAGTTATATAATCTAAATTTCAAGGGATTTTTAATGATTATTGATTGAGGATTCAAGATAGGGTATTTTATTTTGGGGTTTTAGGAAAATAATAAGATTTTTTAATGGTGTTCTTTGTCAATCATATTATTCCACATCATTAACCATTAATTATTTATACCATGTGAGGGTATTTGATATAACTATATATAATTATACATAACTGCGGGATTATTGTCATTTACCTTCCAATGGGTAAATCATTAATATTGACATAAATAAGATAATAACTTGAAATTAAATTATTTGAATGGATGGTAGTGTAGATTTACATGTGATTATGATATTATTTATATTCGATCCCTCGTGATATTTCATAGATTGGTTGATCCTATATTTTTGTTATTATCAATTCTTCTAATGTATAGTAGACAATCCTAAAATAGATTAAACAATTAAAATATGGTGATACAATATGGATAATTAATGAGGAATTCATTTAAGTTATCATTTGTTCTTCTAAATGCTTACTGTGATAGAGTATTAAATTATTGTTATTAATAGGATAATCATTAATATTTTTAGATAAATTTATTTTATGTTTCACTTCATGTCCAAATCTACTCTTAAATAGTTTATTTAAATGGAAATGAATTATTTTATTTTTGGATTTAAAACCAGGGGACAGTATGCTTAGAACTAGGTTTCCCTAAGCTTGCATGCATTGATTGAAACATTATTGTTTTATAAATGTAATTGTTTCTATAATTATAGTTTTATACCATATATATATATATTTTTTAATATTATACCATTTATATGATTTATATGGAAAATGGTATGTCTAGTCGTTATGCAGAAGGTGGATCTATTTTGATTTTTTGTATGGAAGTGGCTTAATATAGTTGATGGGGGATATGTATGTGTTGTGAGGAAATGCATTGTGAATATTTTTTGTATAGTTGTATCTCGTTTCAATCCATTCCTAATTTTATTTTGAATATTTATTACTAGTTATTTCTTATTCCTCTTCCGGTATATATTTATTTGAATTAGGTATAGTATATTCTTATTACCAAATATTATAGTTAACAGATTAATTAAAGGGGAATGTTTTTTTAAAAACAATGAATAAAATAGAATGATTAGGAAACTAGAATAGTGATGTTTAATTTAACTACCATGGATTCCAAATTGATGATCAATTGTTTAAAAATTTGGGTTATTAGTTAACAATAAATATCTAATGATAATAATAAACCTTGATGCACATGTTCCGAAAATTTTTTTTATCTTCATAGTTCTTAGTGTTGGAAGTTGTGTTATCATGATGGATTCTATATAACATTGGAGTTTTATGTCAGTCATTTTCTCTTATAATTATTGTGTTCTATAATGTTCATTATATTGTTTTATGTCTTAAATTCCACCACTCTAATTAGATAACATGATTGAAACCCATAATTTCCCTTTGATTTTGGGTGTTTTCTGAACTTCTAGATTATCAACAATATGGATTTCTGTCAACTCCCCCAACCGCACCCACTCTTCTGAATATAATATTTTTATTTAGTAATATCTTTGATGTGGTGGAATATGACAATTAAATATATACTCAAACATGCTGTGATGGATTGCAATTATGAAATTATTGTATTTTTATACAGTGGAGACTTCTATTCATATGGTATATAGGTATTTAGGTTGTAATGAATTATGGTTATTTAAATATAAAATATGGAGGGTATGGAAGCTCTAGAATATATGAAAATATGGTTCTGGGATACCAGTTTACGAGGAATGTGGATATTTTGTGACTTTATTCTATATATTTTATTGATATATTATAACATAAATCCATGGATCAATTAGTGAATGAGACTTTATTAAGTTGAGATTTTAGTTTTACTAATATTGGTAATGAGTTTAATTAAATATTTATATAACTAGGGTTTTGGTATTATTCATCCACATATTCAAGAGAGGTTTTGAAAAGAATCCTAATAAGTATAAATGTATGATCAAATCTATAAATATCTATTTTTTAGTCTGTAAAAGGTATTTGGTAATTGATTTCTGTGTATTTACCCTATGTATGATGTTCAAGGGTTTTTTAGTTTGTGGTAACTACTATAACAATCAATAATGAAATTTCATATTTTATCCCTATAATGTATGACATTACAAGTATTAGGATATGATTTTTTTATTATTACGAAGACAATAATTTATTTTCTGAATATTTGCATGGAATTTGAGGGAATGAGTCCCTAGGTGTGTGTCATATAAACTTGGTTCTAGTAACCAACTCATGCCCTATTGGAGTAGACCATTGGAGGTCACTCTTATATTAATTTCTGACCTATGAGTGGTACTGGTGGGAGCTGGTTCATTAAACCCTCACATCCCATCACCCTTTAAAAATATACCCTCTCCCTATTAAAGAACACCCATATCATGATCATAATAATTATGTTATAACTTAAAACACCATGATTGAGGAGGTGAATCAGTGTGTTACCATAATTAAACTTGTTCACTTTTACATTTTATGTTTAGATTTTATTCCCTTCTTTGAAGGAACACAATTCAATATGTATTTCATTTAATTAACCCTCATAAAATAAACTGAAAATGTGTATGATTTAAAACATTATATATATTTAGATTTTAGGCATTTCGCCTGCACCAGGATCCATCCAATTAGTACTCAGTAAACATTTTTTGGGGGTAGAAAAAATCAAAAAGAACACATTATTTTTGTGGAAAAAGGATTTATTTAATGCCATTTATCACCAAGTATCACTACAACTAATATTATTGGTGAAGTTAGTGTACCACCCCAAAAAAGTACTTTTAAAATAATAATCATATTGATATATTTCTTATTATACAACAATTATATTTAAGATAATTGTGATATAATATATTAATATTATTATTTAATATGAAAATTATTACCATGAAAATGAATTGGAGGGTATAAATAGGAGTAAAACATTTTTTTAAATGTATAATGGTCATAATAGATATAAATATACTAATTAATGATGAAGACATAATAACTTGTTTTTTAGTTAATCCATTTTATGATTCCAAAATACCTTTTCTTCAACCATGTGTTTTTCTAATTTTTATGGGAAAATATTTTAATTTATATATACCACTTTAATAAATTATATTTTAGTTGAATTTTTTTTGTAATAAGAGTCATGTTTATGATGTCTTTTCCTTTACATTAAATTAGTTGTTATAAATATTATAATCACACCCATGTAGCATAAAAATGCCAAATTTTCATCCCAAGGGTTGTCTTGGTTGGAAATAACTCATCAAACGAAACGAGGACAAGTTTTACGGTAGTTTTTTTATTTTAATATTATTTTAACCTTTAGTTACCTAATTTACACTTTAACCGTGGTGAATTAAAATAATGACTAAATTTTCAATTAATGGTGTAGAGAAGTAAAATTGAACTATTAAATTATATAAACCATATTATTCAAAAAATGGAATACATTTTTTCAAATTCACAAAAATAGTAATTCATTCAATATTAATCCCCATTATCAAAACTAGAAAATGAGTATTTTTTAATATAAAAACAATCAAATGTATGAGATGTGGTTATATAAATTTTCAAAGGGAAATTACTTACAGTGAACAAAATTGAATTAAATAATAAAAACATAATCCAATTTATCAATAAAAAAATTAAATTTTCCACTTAACTATGATAATAAATTAGATGAAAATGTGGTTTTGAGTTAATTTGTAGTATTTTTCATGATTCATTAAAAATTTAATTTTATCCAAAAAATAATAAAATTGACCCAATAAAAATTTTGATGTCCAACTTATAAATAATAATTTTATATTTTTAGATAAATCATATAGAAGTGAAAAAAACTATATTTAGAAAGGGGTCTCCATCAAAAGGCATTAAAACTACCATTAAAAAATATAAGAATTGTTTATGCATAAAATTCAATTAATTCTCATTTTAATCCACTAAAATTTATTAGAATAAAGTAAAAATAATTAATAAAGACGTGTAAACAAAATGTAGTTATTTATGTTCATTATTTTCATTACAATTACTTAGAGATTACTACCATTTAAAACCATAATATTAATAATGTATTATTTTTAAGTATATCTCATTCTTTTGTGCAACATATGATTTCAGAGAAACCAGTTGTTATGTGTCGAATATTCTATTAGACATTGAATCCTCGTTAGGCTGAAATTAAAATCTAATTCATAAATATTAATAGATATGAAAATTTATTATTCTATAATTATATTGGATGATATATCCTTCTCCCATTTTGAAAATTGCGTCCTAACAATTTTATTCAAATATCAAATATGTGGGTGTATTTATCTGTCATAGAAATTTCAGATTCCTCGGTTTCATTTTCAACCATATAGTCGGTTCATTAAACCTTTTCTTGGAAATCACCCTTTTCCACTACAATTTCTATATGGGGTCAATAATCTGGACTGACTGTTCCTCATAAGAAAAAATCTATTCCAACTAAACTACATCTTTTCTCAAAACATGATATGGAACTAATATATGCATTTTTAACATTGAAACATAAAAAAAATTATGCTCCTTGAATAACCCCAAAGTCAAATTAACTCAAAAATAAATAGTTCCAACCTTCTCCACGATTTTATAGGGTCTAATGAAATAAGGAATCAACTTCACCTTCTTAATAAAACACATTACACTTTTTCAAGCTGAATCATTTAGAATGACATGGTCACCTACCTCAAAAAACGACCCTTCCATCGGTTGTCTAAACAACTTTTCTACATCATCTGAGCAATCCTATTGTGCTTCTAAATCATCTAATCATTTTCCACAATCCTTTATACCAATTCTTGTCACATCAATTTCCTTTCACCTATTTAATCCCAAAAAGTTGGTGTTCGACACCCCTTTACATATAATTCTTTAAATAGTGCCATATGAATAATGGAACGAAAGATGTTATTATAAGAAAACTCACCGAAAGAAAGATATTGGTCACAAATTCCCTGGTAATCCATTTAACATGCATGTACAATATCCTCCAACACTTGAATTCTTCATTATATCTAGCCATATGATTTAGAATGAAAGGTTGTACTAAAATTTAATTCAGTATCCAATGACTTCTGAAGGCCATTCCAAATTTTAGACGTGAACCTAGGATCATTATCAAATACAATAGAGAAATTAACTCCATGTAGCCTAACTATATCATTATGATACAACTGATAATGTTGATCTGGAGACTATGTCTCTCAAATAGGAATAAAATGAGAAGAATAAGTCAATCAATCCAAAGTAAACAAAATCACATTGTTACATTGAGAATTATTTTCTAATCCCATTATGAAATCAATGAACATATTTTCCTAATTCCACTATAGTATACAAGAAGGCTTAAGTATCACCTTTGGAAGCAATCGTTCTACTTTAACTGGCTGAAAATTAAAATACCTTACAGTAAAGACCACAATATCCCTTATAATTCCTTTCCACCAGTAATACTCATATTGATCTGTATACATAATTGGGCTTCAATGATGAAATAAAAATGAAGAATTATTACCTCCACATAACAAATAATTATCCAATAGATAATCACAATGCACACCTAACCTCTTCCCAAATATAAAAACAAAATCTTTACCAATGTAAACTTTAGGTAACTTACCTTTCTGAACCAATTATAAATTTTTCTACAACTCACTATCTTCCCTCTACTATTGATTAATTCTATTTAATAATTACTATTTCACTAACACCTATAACAAAAATGTTTAATTTCCTACACCAATTACTTCTAAGACAACATTCATCAAATCATTAATCAAAGGGTCAAAATCTGAATATATCATAGTTAATGTAACATTAATTTTTGGTTTCAAAGCATCGACCACATTATTTCATTTTCTCGAATGGTGATGAATCATGATATCATAATCCGTGATTAATTCTTAACATTTCTTCAGTCTCATGTTCAATTCATTATGGGTGAATATATACTTCAATATTTATTTATTATTATATATTTAACATTTTACACCATATAGATGATGCCTCTAAATTTTTAATACAAAAACAACATCATATAATTACAAATCATGTGTAGGGTAATTTAACTCATGAATTTTCAATAGACGCGTAGTATAAGCTATTACATGTTCATTCTACATTAGGAAAATACCATGTACTTTCAATGAATCATCCCTATAGATAATAAATTCACCATTTGTAGATAATAATTCCAATAGTCAATCAATCATCAATCTTATTTTCAATTCCTAAAAAAATCATCACATTCTATTTTCCAGATGAACATAACACCTTTTCATTAAAACTTAATCAGAGGGCTAGATATCCATGAATTTTTTTTCAAAAAACCTCCAGTAATAGCCTGCTAAACCAAGAAAACTATGAATTTGGGTTATATTTGTGGGTCTTTGAAATTATTCGACAAATTGTTTTTTATTAAGACCAATAGTTATTCAATATTTAGAAACAATGGGACTAAGGAATGATATTTTTTTTAACCAAAACTCACACATGTTGAATTTTCCATATAGTTTATTTTCTTTTATGGTTTGCAATATAAACCTTAAATGATCTTTATGTTCCACTTTATGCTTTAAATATTTAAAAATATCATCAATAAAAACAACCACAATATTAACCAATAACACACAGAAAATTATATTCATAATATCCATGAATAAAACTGATGAATTAGTTATCCGAAGAGAAATAACCAATAAATATTAATGGCCATATCTATAATGAAACATGGTATTCAAAATCCATGCATCCTTTACTTTCAAGTGATGGTACCCTGACCTCATGTCAGCCTTCAAAAAATATTGTGCTACCTAGAGTGATAAAAAAATAATCGATATGATGTAATGGATACTTGTTATTTATCGTGATGTTATTCAAGGATCTTAAATCAATGGGAAGCCTCATAGAACCATTATTATTTTAAAAAAATGACAGGAGCACCCCGTGGTGATGTGCTTGGTCATGTGAAACCTTTTTCGAATAACTCCTTCAATTGATTCTTTAACTGTAAATTTTTAATTTTAGCTATTCTATAAGGGGTGTATTGTAATTGGATTAGCATCAGGAACTAATTAAATAGTAAATTCGACTTCTCGATTAGGTATAATACTGAGAAACTCATCCAAAATCATAAAGATACTATTTTACCACTAGCACATCATTAATATGAATAGTTTCTTCTTTCGATAATATGTACAAGATTATATTCACTTTAATATTAATATAGTTTCTCAACCTCTTGAAATATTATCAATGGTTAGAGTTCAATATTTTACACAGACTGAAATTATTTCTGAAGAGAAACTTCTTTGGATCTATATATAATGTTACCATGGTAAACCAAAATCCATTCCATGCCCAAAATAGTATCAAAATCCACTAGAGGAGAAACAATAATATTTTTTGGTTGATTCTTTCTAGAAAAAATGATTGGAATATTATGATAATTTCTTTTTCCCTCAACATTTTAACCATGTGTTTTTACCATAAACTCTATATTCATTTCTTGGGATTGAATTCCCAATTTACCAAAATACTTCTTAGAAATGAAAGAATGTATAGACCCTGAATAAAACAAAACATTGGTATAATTTAAATAAATAATTAATGTACCTAATAACACTTCATTTAATGTCCCAACATCTGCTGATGTAGTTGAAAGTATTTATCCACACCATTCATCTCATAGTCTGACTACATCCCATCATTTGAGTACTTCATCAAACACTCATTTTCATAATGACCCATATCATTTCACTAAAAACATTTTAATATCTGTAAATCTGATTTTTTTTACTACCACTATAATTATCTTTAAGAATATAAGTATGAGCCTTATGCCCTATTTTACCACATCAAAAGTGCATACTAGTGTTAAAAAGGATTTCCCAAGTGTTTACTAATATTTTCACAAATTGTAAACCTACTTTTCATAAAATAATTTTTTTTTAAAGAATTTTTCCCTTTATCCTACCACCTCAACCACTTATTATACTTTATTTTTAAAGAACACCAAATCAAAGGAAAACTCCATTTCCTACTTCTCCGTACAACAAACAAGTTTTTTCAATGCTTTTGAACTCACAGGAAGACAATTCCTATCGAAACATTGACATTAATCATGAGTAAAAATATTTGATTTTCTATCAAGATATCAGATACAATTTGGAATATACCTTTACAGTCGAGTGAATATTTCATCATAATAAGACACTAAGTCATCATCCTTCTTAAATTCTAGGAATTGTTCTTCCATCCTATGTCAAACCAATATATGAAAATATTTCTAACAAAACATAAATTTGAATCCATCCTAATCAAGAGCATAAATATCATTGTTATCCCTAATATTATTAAACATTGACCACTATTGATTGACTTCACCATCAATATTATAAACACCAATACCAACAATTTTATTTTCTAAACAGCTCAATACATCAATAATATTTTCTATTCCTTTAATCCACCCTTCAGCTTGAGCATGGCTAGATTATCCTTTCAATGATATATGATGTTTCCAAATGAAGCGCCAGACTAACTACATGTTTTTATATGGTTGATCTGGATTACATTGTTCATGAATAAAACCACCATTTATAGATTGACTCAATTGTTCCATCATTTCAAAAACTATTTAGTTTTGATTCTAATCTTCTCAGGATTCTAAGTTGAAATGTTTTTCTACTCTTGATGTCATTCCAACACAACTGCCCTGTTTCTACTATAGAAAACAATTATAAACAAACAAATCTTAGATAAAGAAATATTGAAATATTAATATACTACATCCTTTCAATTTTACCATAATATAAAAAATCATTTATGGATATTCTATTAAAAACATCTGATCCCGAAAATTTATCTAATCATACCTATGATATGAAATATAATTCCCCATCTTTAAACATTACATAATCTTGTGTTTTATTATGGAATTTACATTCTTTAACATTGAGTAATTATTTACATTTAGGTTTTTAGAGAATTAGTCCATAACTATTACATAAAAACTCAAATATTAAAAAGTATAATATTCAACTCACTATCAATTTATTACATTAAATAAAACTCTATAAAATAAAACATGAATTATTTTTTTGATAATCATCTTCATGAATTCATATTTTGTCTTACCCATCCTTATACCCTATGAATTTTTTTTTCAAAATCATGGGATGAGCACAAAAAGTTCAGTAAGGGATGTAAAATAATGAAAAAAACATTTAGTACATGAATACTTATAATCCAAGGAAATCATAATTTTCATCCATAAAATTATAATATTCTTGAAAAACTAATAGAATTCATAAGACATAAATGTAAGTTGTGGAATCCATATAAAACTTATAATGTATCTTTCCTGGCTACAAGGGGAGTATCCTTTATGGTTATGATTGTAATACACATCAATGTATATTCCCTAAATATCCAAGGTGAAACCTTATTTATTACCATTACCACATTACCCAATACATTGGAGGGCTATCATGGTCTCACACAACCATGGTTTATCACGGAACCATCTGTATTAGTATGCAATGCTCGTGAACCAGAAAATAATGAAAACATATTAACCAGAATAAATGAAACAATAAAATTTACACATTGAAATCACAAGATATCATTTTCAAATATTGATATAATAAATCTATTCTTCAAACCAATATTTATACCAAAATACAAGAAAAGGTTTTATTGTATTTTTTTCATTGAAAAAATTATGCCTTATAGAGGAAGCCAAATATCAGATAATGGTCATGGTGGTAGAAAAATTCATTATCATCACATAAGTTAAAACAAATATTCCTTTTATAATTTAGAAAAATTATTCCCAGTAAATGATTCCATTAAAAAAATTGAAATTTAAATTCAAAGGGATTTATTATAAACCATATAAGAGTAGGTGGTGTATATTATAAACATATGCCTTAATGAAAAGAGATTTTGATTAGGTCCCTCACCATCTAATTTGTCATGTTCAAAAGTTATATTCCAGAATAATAAAATTAGGATAATTTATAATTTTTTGAAAACTATTATGAAGATGATTATTCACGGTTTTTATAAATTATTACCATGTTATAAAACATAAATAATTATATATGTACATACCAGATGTTTTGTCGATATTCAGAACTTCAGTCACAAATGAAATTATAATGAGGTAAATTGTCTATGTAGTAATATTTCTATAATATATAGAATAATTTTTATTACATAATAATCACTTATACACGTCAAATAAACTTCTAAATTAAACCATTTATTTATTTTATGAAAAATTAGCAATGTTATATTCCTAGAGACGGTAGGTCGTACACAAGCTGGGGTAACAGTTTACATTTTTCATTGATAATTATGGAAAAAAATATTTATTATTTTCCTTTATAAAATAATAATAATAATGTTATTATTATAATAATAGTAAATTAAATATTATTATATATATAAAAATATATCATACTAGTGATGTGGATAATAAAACCAATTCACATCGCTTTGTGGGGGTGATAGTTCACAAGTTCAATGAATGAAGTCATCTTTTTTATGTTCATGGTTGGTAAGAATATAATTGAATTATTATTATTTTTTTAAAATGAAAAAAATTACATGAATATCATTTATTAGCATTGATTCCTCAAATATAATCAATCTTGATAGAATACAATGAAAAAAACAAATATATCGATTTGTGAGGCGGTATACCTCTGTACACACGAACGAGGTATTCATTTCCCATTTGATGAAATTAGAGATGGGTTTAGGTGATGATATTAACATAATAATATATCTATATATTAAGGACACTAGAGTTATTATTTCATCTTGTTAGAATATTATCTATAGGAAGTGGAAGAACATATAAAACATAAACACTTAAAAATGATACCAATTTTTGGTTGATCACCTTTGAAGAACATCGTAACCCCTCTAAGAAGACTGTTCTTCGTAAAATAAGTACTCAAGAATCTGGGGAGATATTCTAGAATGTTTTTTTAGAACTAAATGGTTCTTGAGTGTGAGTGTTATAGAATAATGGGTACATTTTTATATGAGAGGGGAGGGGTACCCTTTGAAACTCTTAAACATTAAATTAATATAAATTAATTTTTTAAATCTAAATTTTTCCAACTTGAGATATGTCAAATATATGATGAGTATAGTTCAAAATAATCACATCCAATAATTTGTTCAAAGTTATTTATTTTATTTTAAACCTTATATTTTCATTTTACACTAATTTATTTTCTATAAAATATAATTTAGTTAACAATATTTTAAGTATTAAGAGGCTATAAATATTACATATATTGGGTAAGATTATCATATCAGAAAACATTATGATCTTTTAAATATTATTATAGCCAAATATTAAATTTTAATCAATTTTGAATATAATTAAATAATTTATTGAATTATTAGTTTCAGAAAATTTAAATAATGTCAATTTTGATACTAATCATTTTATTAAATTTAAATAAAATCAATACAGAGAGATAACTTCAAAAAAACCATTTAATACTATTATAAATTATTATATTCCCATATTAAATTATGGGATGATATAAATTATTTCAAATAATATTTAGTTTAATATTTATAATATCATTTATTTGATTATTTCATTAGTTAATTAATCACTGCATCATTATTATTCCATAATTGAGTTTAATTATTTAATTTCTTAAAATTATACATAAAATACCATGATGTAGTTAATATTTTTATATTTATAATAAAT
Organism: Viscum album; assembly: GCA_963277665.1. Classification (NCBI taxonomy): domain Eukaryota; kingdom Viridiplantae; phylum Streptophyta; class Magnoliopsida; order Santalales; family Viscaceae; genus Viscum; species Viscum album. Next base: position 1,891,591,465 of record OY728152.1, read on the forward strand.
ATAAATTTTTTAAGTTTTTACTTATATAATACAATATTAAAATTGTTTTGGTAATAAGATTCATGTTTATGATTTTTTTCTTTTACATTAAATTAAATGTTATAAATCTATTAATCACACCGAAGTGTCCTCTAAACGAAAAATTATCATATCAAGTGTTTTATTGGTCAAAATTAACTCATCAAATAATATTAGGACATGTTTTAGGGTAGCTTCATATTATTATAATATTATTTTTCCCCTAATTTACCAGATTTAGCTTTTAACCGTGGTAAATAAAAAAAATTAATAAAGTTACTATTCATAATGTATAAAAATAAAAGGTAACTATTTAAATAATATGAAATTTATCATTCCGAATATACAATAAATTTTTTTCAAATCCAAAACGTAAATATTTTAGTTATTAATTTAAAATTAATCCCCTTTTTCATAACAAGAAAATGTTAGTGGAATCCCATTAAAAGAATGCTTGTGTTTATATCTAATTTCAAAGTAGAATTACATAAAATGAAAAAAAATTGGTTTAAATGATAAAATATTATTCCAAATACACTTAAAATATAATTAAAAGGATAAACTAACTATAAAAATAAATTATATGAAAAATCAATTTTGAACTAAAATGCAGTATTTTTCACTATGCATTAAAAAATAAATTTTATCAGAAAAATTACAAAGTTCATCCAATGTTAATTGTAATTTCTCACTAATAAATAAAAAGTTTACATAATCAGATAGAACATATAAAAGTGAAAAAATAGATTTAGATAGGGTTCTTCATCAAAAGGTGTTAAAACTACCATTTAAAAAATTTAGAGTATTTTATGCTTAAAATTTGATTTATTTTCATTGTAAGCCTCTAAAAATTATTATAATAAAGTAAAAAAATTTATTAATCTTGTGTAAATATAATATTTCCAATTATGAATATTACCACCAACATAATATATATTCAATAACATCAATTTAATGTAATATTATAAAAAATGTATTATTTTTCTGTAAATCTCAATCTTGTGTACAACATTAGATTTCAGATAAATCCATTTTTTCATGTCAAGTATTCTATTCTACATAAAGTACTCAATAAAGTATATTTAATATAAAATTCCTATATATTCATAAATATCAAAATGTCTTATTCTATAATTACATGGAATGTTATAATTAAGCAATCATTAAATATGATTATTATAAGAGTTTTAAATTGTCTTATGAAAGGTCTTGATTGTAGTGATGTCATGGTTCCTAAGATCTTGACATAACAAAAGTTAATCGTTTAATTAATTAATAAATTAGTTATTAATATCCATGATATTGTTTTTAAAAACTCAGGTAATTATAGAAGAATGTGTTTTCATTATAGAATTAAATTGTAACATTCAATATATATATATATATATAATGAAATAAGTTATATTTAGAGAATTTTAGAAATATATACTAATATAATAGAAATATCATCAATGATAGAAAAAATAAAATTTATGTATATTATAAGTCTAAAATGATATATTTTTATCATGTATTAAGTAAATAGATGTGTTGAAAATGATAAATTAAGTGTTGGTATTTTTATGAGATAGACATTTATATTTACAATTTCATAATTAATATATTTTAAAAAAAACAATTATCTTAATAAAAGTTAACAATAAATTAATATTTTTTATATTAGGATTATAAGAAAAATTTATTATACTTTACTTAATTTTTTAAAATGGAATAAAATCATTTATAAAATTTAAATGGATATTTTTCAAATAAATGGTGATTTTTATAAAAAAAATTCTTATATTTATAAAATTATATTAATATAATGGCTTACAATTTTGAATTATAATCCTCTAAAATGTTTTAGGGTGAATTATTTGGTTTTTTTCTAATAAAGTTATTTTTTTTGAATAGTAAAATATGGTAATTTATGATGTATATACATTATGAGATAAATTAACTATTAATTGGGTTATCATTGATTTAATCACCATAATATTGAATGATCCTTAAGTATTTTTAGTATATTTAGTGATAATTATCAAACTATTTATTGTCTTGAGATTAAATAATATTGTAATGAATAAAATAATGAGAAAACACCTCTCCCCTCCACTATATATACCACCCTCACCATTTCTTCTCTACACACCTCAATACATTGTTTCAGATTTAATTTCTAGAAAATTTCCCTACCAATTATCTTCCCCATGTTCAAGAATACTTGGTATCTACAAAATTCTAAAAAAAAGTTCCTTAAGGTAGTTTTCTACAAGAAATATTCCAGAGGTAAAATTTTATTTCATTTCATTTGATTTTATTTTTAATATCATTCATTTTCTTATTTTATCACCACCACCCCTAATACAGGTGAAATTATAAATCCAGTAGAGTAAATATATTATAATTTTATTTTTCAAATAGAATATCTATAATAAATCCTCTCATATTCTTGTTATATTATAAAAAATGAAAACACCATTTGTGATGTGTCAATTAACCAACATCGTGGGTGATGTGTTTTCATTTTCACTTACCTCTTTCATGTCTGGTAATAAAACAATTATTATGGTTAAATAATATTTGTTTATAAAAATTATAGGTTATTTCATGTTCTAGAACCAGTATATAAACCTGATATTGAATAAAATGATATATCTTCATGATGGTTGAAAAAGCCACCAAAATAAATTAAATCAACTTCACTAATATTTTATCTAATGATATTTCCTCATATAAGTTAAATAATAATAATATATAGTACATTATAAAATTTTGGGAAAATAATAATACTATTTAATTCAACTTCATTATTTTTTCTTCCATTTGATATGAAAATCAATAATGAACTAACCATGGAAACCATGAAATAAATGCTAAAATTACTGTGAAAATAACAAAATAATGTTAATAAATGGGTAGAAATATGTTATAAGTGGATCGTATAACTAATTATAAATATTAATATGGTTCTATTATATAATACTAACACTCTTTAAACCATTACATAGGAGGTTTGAACATGTTTGGGGTATGAAAAATCTAAGGTGAGGGACTCTCCTTTAAAAAGCATCTTTTAAATTTAAATTTTTACAAAATTCCAAAGTAATTATTTTATGATTCATGTTTTAATGTTTTATGATTATGATGTTGTTATTTTTATTTTTTATTATGATGGTTGGGACCTGTATCTCCCTCAATTTTATTGGGTATGTTTATTTTAGAAGTTGGTCGTATTGGTCATTCTAAGTGTAATTAAATTTGTTACAAAATAAGGTAGTCATGTGGGGTACATTGTAAGGCAGTAATGAGGGATACAAATCATATGGTAGCTGTGAGGTTTATAATCTTAAATAAGTAAATCCCTTTGTTACCTACATGGTTTTATTTATGTTTTCAATGTTTTATGGTAATATCATATATTCACAAAGTATATGATTATTTATGAGTGATATATATATCAATCTGAAAATGATTTCTAATTATCTTAAATATTCCTGGACATATGATTCCTTTCACTTTTTTGCTCTTACAATGGTTTTTGTTATTATCCAAATGTTTTCTGAAATATCATTATCATGGTTTAAGGATTTGAAAGAGAAAAGAATAATCCAAGCTGAATGTTTCTTAAGAATTATTGTTTTCTTAAAAAATTGTATTATGGATTAATTGGTATATTTTTTAATTTTATACACAATTTATTATTTTTTAGTTTTTATTTTTTATTTATTAACTAGTTTTCTAAAAATCAATACATAAAATAACATTGGGAATGTAATAAGTGTATTCTAGTGGAATTTACTAGATTATGTAATGTTAAAGGTCAAGTCCTTATAGTTAGTATTAAAGAATAGTTTTAAAAAGATAGCATTAGGATGATGATAATAGAACTTCATAAGTGATTTTTACCATATGGATATGATATAGAATTTATATATTTCCATAATTCTTCATATAATATATGTCCATTCAGAATCCACAGATAAAATTGGGATGCTGATGTAGGAAGGCACCAAGAATATGATATCATTGTGAAACTGAAATTAGGAATAGTGGGAATTGGAACCAAGTCATTATTGAGAGTAATGTCTTAGTTGAAGTAGGTTATAATTGAAAGAGGCATAACATGTAGTATAATATCTAGAGATACCATAAATGAACATGAAGACAGTGATATATTTTATGAGCCAACACCCTCCTACTTTCAGTGGATCTTATAAACCAATGGTGGCTGAATGGGGGATGAAATCCCCTGAAAAGATATTCAATGTCCTGTGGTATTTAGATAAACCAAATGTTATTTGTAAAATTTATTATTTTGAAGCAGAAGCCAACTAGTTGTGGTCAATTTTAAGGAATATCATGGATAGTGGTGAGATTGATTCCGTGGAATGGGATGAAATTAAGAATCCTTTCCTTAAATAATAGAATCCTATGTTGGTTAGAAATAGGATAAAAAATAAATCACTATAATTGAAACAAAAATTAAATGTTTATGTTTCTATGCATGAAGAAAAATTAAACATATTAGCATCGTATTCTCCAAACCATATTTGAGATCATTATAGTAAAATTTAGCATTTTTTATCAGGATTGAATCCATGATACTGAAGGGATTTAGCCTCACATGAATTAAACATTTTTGAGAAGAAATATTGATTTGTTGAGAGTGTAGAAATGATGTTTACTGATGATCATATTTACTTTGAAACAAAATTAGAATAAGAGGTCCACATGGAAAGAAATAAGTAACAATTAATCAAATAAATATGAGGGTAAGAAAATTCAGTTTAACGTCTATGGCATGTGTGGGATGAAGAATCTTGTAGAATTCCTTAACATATATATTAAATGATTGTAAAGTGTTAAGTTTGAAAAAATATACCGATATTGCAATGAATATGATATTAGTGATGGTACATTTAATTCTGATAAGAAAACTTTAAGGTGTTATAAATATAGTTACATGATCATTATGGAAATATCTACCCCAAATAATGAGTTGAATGATTGGATGAAGCCACGTTAAAAGTTTATAGATGATGTGAAATCCCTTGTGACTACTTTAGTATTTTTTTCTATCGAATTAAGTTATATCATGAAATCTGTTTGATTATTCATATATTTCTAATGTCTGGTTTGATACATTGTCAATAAATTCCTTTATCTTTGATTATTTTTTAGTAAATTAGAAACTTCAATTCATGGAATGAAATAAAAAGATATCGTAAAATTAGTAGGGGGATATATTAAGGAAAAATGGAATTTTATGAATCTTCATGTTCTTGTATGTGGAAAAAAATTAATTAAAAATATAGTTCCATTATAGTTTTAATTGATATATAGCTTTGAATAACATTATTGTTAAGAATATGTATCCATTTCTTCATAATAATGACTCATTTGATGATATACAGGGATATCATTATTTTTCCAAGATTTACTTGAGATCAGGGTACCATCAGATGAATGTGAATGAAGATGAAATTTAGGAAACAAATTTCCATATTAGATTTGGTCATTATGTTTTTTATTATAATTTTTGAAAAATTCCCCTACTCTATTTATAGATTTTATTAACAAAACCTTATGTGAATATTTGGTTAATTTTTTTGCAGTTATTATTAATGTTATTTTTATGTTTTCTAAAAGTTATGAGGATCATTAACAACATTTATGAATTTTCCTCTAAACTATCAATGAAAACAATTTATACATAAAATATAGAAAATGTGATTTTTTATTGCAAAAAAATTATTTTCATTGGAACAAAGTAAATAAGGATTGAATAACAGTCAATACCACCATACCAAAGGATTTTTATGAATAGGAATGTTTTAAAAATGTTATTAAAATTATTATCTTCATTGGATTAATAGACTGTTATTAACATTTTTTAAAAAACTTCGCAAAATTATTTATCATTCTGAATGTGTTAACATGAAAATGGTTGAAATTTATTTGGATAAAAGAATGTGGCGCCTGACATTAGAAACTAAAGAGGAGATTGTTGAATGATCCAGTTTGGACATGACTTCCATAAATGGTCATTTTTTCATAATGAGTGATGATTCATTGAAGGAATTTGGTTTTTTTCTAATTCAGAATGATTATGTGATTTCTTATTTTTAAAAAGAAGTGAAATATCTTGACATCAATAATCCAACAAATGATTTCAAATTATCAACTATTTTCTCAATAATAATTTGGTGTAATAATTTATATAGTGAAATTTTCAAATTTATACTGACCTTAAATGTTTGAATTATTTATTTACTCATGTGTTATTAAACATGAGGTAGAGAAGATGGGAGAAATTGAAAAAGGGTTAGGAATTTTGGATCAACAACCATCCAGGAAAATTGAACAAATTATAAGATTCATTGAGTCTAAAATATCATTCATAATTAACCATGTTACATTTGGAACAGGACCCCTTGATTAATTAATTGATGAATTTTGGCCTGGAAGCTGATAGTGCAAGAAATTAGACTATTTTCTTTCAGTATCAATGTTTTCATCTCTGTCAGACTGAATTAAGAAGCAATATAAGGAAGAACATGAGTTATTTAAAATGGTAGAATTGGAAAATGAATATATTTTTCAGGAAATTAACTTTGATAAATAATTTATTTTGATATTTGGGAATAGATGATGTGTGCCTCATGATTCACTATTGAAGAAAGAGTTATTAAGTCATGCTCAGATTTCTCCACTTTTAGATTATCCTGAATGTACTAAGATGTACAAATATTTAGGGTGCATTACAGGTGGGAAGTAATGAAAAGTGATATATATGATTTGACGATGAAATGTTTGACTTATCAATAGATTTTTGTAGGGAGACAACTAGAAAATGGGATTCTTTAGTCTTTGCTAGTGCGATAGTGGTAATGGGAAATTATATCCATGAATATATTGGAGTGACTACCATATAATTTTCAATGTAATAATGTGGTAGGAGTTGTTATTGATTGAACTGAATTAATTTGAATTTTTCTTCAAATTCAAGAAACTCATACTCTAGACCACCTATCTCGATTGTACATCAATGAAATTGTCATGTTACATGGAGTTCCTATCTCTATTGTATCTGACCAGAATCCAAGGATAAGTTATATATTTTCGAAATTAATTTAAAATATGTTTTTAACTAAATAAAATAGAATCACAAAATTTCATTTTCATTCTAATGGAAAGACGGAGGGAACTATTCTGACAATGGAGGATATGCTTAAAAATTTTACAATGGTTTACCAAGGAAGCTCGTATCAACAAATTTATTTAGTTGAGTATTCTTAAAATAACAATTTTTTATGTAATATATAGATGGATTCATATGAGGAATTATATGTAAAATAGTGTTTAACTATATCCATTTGGGATGAAGATAGTGAAAGGATGTTTATGGGACTACAATTTGTACGGGTTTTGGATGAGAAAGTGAAAATGATCCTACAACACATGAGGATAGCTCATGACATTTATAGAAGTTATGTAGATAATAGGAGGAAAGACTTTTCTTTCGAGATAGAAGATCTTTTTTTACCTTGAATCTCTACTTGATAATGTTTTAGGATTTTTTTTAAAATGAAAATATTTTTCAATTGTTTATTGGACCTTATGAAATCCTAGAGAATGGTGGACCAGTTGCCTACTGAGTCGGTTTTCCTCGGAGTTTATCTCAAGTATTCAATGATTTTCATTTTTTGATCTTAAAAAGACATGTTTCATATTTGTTTAATGTTTTGATCATAGAATTAGTTCAGATAGAAGATAAACTTTCTTATAAATAGAAATATGTTCATATTCATGATCATATATTTCCGGTATTATAGAATGAGTTAATTCATCGGGTTATGGTTTTTTAGATAAATCACATGGTTGAAAAAGTAACATGGGAATCTAAAAAAGATATGATGGAAGGGTATCCTCACATGTTAATAATTAAATAAATATTTTGAGGAAATAATTTTTAGAAGGTGTGGAGAATGTAACAAACCAGTTACCTATAAAATAATTTTTTTCATATGAAAATAAATAGTTAAATTAATTTTACAAGTATCATGAATTAAGAGGTATTTTTAGAAATTATGGAAGATATACTAATTTAATAGTAACCTCATATATGTGATTATAAATAAAAATTATGTATCTTATAAGTGAAAATATTATATATTTATATCATGTATTTATTAAATTGATGTTTAAAAAATGATAAATTAAGTGTCAGTATTTTTGTTGCACATAAATTTTTTATCTAAAATATTAAAATTAGTATAAGGATTTGAATGAAAATTTATATTTATAAAATATATTCATAAATTAATATTTTATATCATATGATTATAATATAATTTTACGATAAAATAATTATTTTTTTAAAGTGTTATAAAATCAATTATAATTTTCAAATGGGTATTTTTCAAATAATTATTGATTTTAATTAAATATTAAATAATCATATTGAGAAAATTATGTTCCTAAAATTGTGTAAATTTTTGAATTCTAGACAAAAAAAATGGGTTGGGTGAATGTTTAGGATTTTTCTAAAATAGATGATTTTTTTTATGTATAGTGAAATATGGTAATTTATGTTATATACAAATAATATGTAAAATAAAATATTCCATGAGTCATCCCTAATGTAAGCACCACAATATCAAACCCCCGTCATTATTTTTATATTTTTTGTTATAATGATCTAATCATTTAAATTCTTGTTCCAAAATAATAAATTAAGGAACAAAATAATGAGAAAACACCTCTCTCTCTCCCACTATAAATACCTCACTCGCCACCTTTGATCCTTACACCACTAAGCCTTATAGATTGATTCATTTCAACCCAATTCCCTTACCAAGCCTCTTCTTCATTTCTAAAACCATCTGGTCTCACCATAATACTAAAACCATGTTCAATAAGGATATTCTCAAGGAGAACAATTCAAGAGGTAGAATCCCCTTTTATTTTCTTTTATTTTCATTTCATTTTTGTCTTTTCTTTTATTTATTCTCACCTAACTTCATACAATTTACATGATAACTATAGAATAATATATATACTATAAAATAGTTTTGTTAATGGAATATCCTTTATCATAGCTTCTTCTTCTCCACATATTCAAAAAATTAAAACATTGTCTTTGATGTGTCGATTAACCATTATCATTGATGATGTGTTATTAATTTATTATAAAACCCTCAAGTTTAGTAATAAAAAAATTATTATGGTTATATTATATTTTATTATACATATTATAATTTATCTAATTTCTTAGACCAAGCATATACACATTATATAGAATAAAATGATATAAGTTTGTGATAGTAAAAAAATAGCCAGAACATTTTTAATCAGTTTCATTAATGTTTTCTCTAAAGATTCATCATCATAAAATAATATAAAATTATGTATTGTATCTTTTAAAATTATAGAAACATATTAACACAATTTATTTCAACTTTTATAGTTTTTTTCCATTTGACATGAAAATCTCAAATAAACCAACCCTAGAATCCCTAAAATAAATGCACCCGAAAAAAATAAAATAAGATAATATTGTTAATAAATTGGTAGAAAGATAATATAAGTAAATCATATATGTAATTATAAATTTTAATATATTTATTATAGATATTAAAAATAGTATTTCAACAATTATACTAGTGGTTTTAATTCATTTAAAGTAAGATGAACCCGATGTAAGGGATTTTTTTTAAAAAATCAAATTTTTTATTACTATTTTTAAAAAAATCAAAATGAATGTCTTTATGATGGAAGTATTCATGTTTTTTGATTATTTTTTTGTTATTGTTAATTTTATATGATGATGATTGGGACCTATATCTCCCTTTAATGAATTGAGATTGTTTGTTTGGGAAGTTTACTATAGTGGTTATTCCAAGGGTAATTGTGATGGGTATATCATAAAGTAGTCGTAATGGTGAAATTGTAATGATGATAAGAGGGTTAAAAATAATATTGCAGTCATGCGGGTTAAAATATTAATTATTGAATTTTACTAGTTACATATACATATTTATTTATGTTTTATTTGATTTTTGGAAGGCTCATGTTTTCAAAAACTATGTATACTATTCATTACAGTTGTGAAGTATATCTTTGTGAAAATAATTTTTTATGTTTATATGTATTAATGGAATAACAGTTCATTTCCATTTTGTGTCCCTTACTATAATTTTTGTTCCCATACCGTATTTATAATTTTTTCCTAGAGGTTTTAAGGAATATTAATTGAAAATAAGAATCTAAACTAAAATTTTTGATGAATTTATTTTTCATTAAAACGTTTTGTATTATTGATGACATGGAGAAATTTTTTGTTGTTTAAAATTTTTATTCATTGTGTGTTTTATATATCAATTATAACCATATTATCTAAAAATATTAAATTAAAAGATCTTTGGGAATGTAAAAAGTGTATTCTAGTTGATGTAACTAGATTATGAAAGGTTAAAGCTTGTGCCCTTATAATTTTTTGTAATGATATTATCTATGATGAATTTAGTTCTCTATTATTTAATAAATTGAATGTTTTTTTCAGTTATTTACATTTCCATATTGATTATTATTAATCTATTAACAATAATCATGATTTATAAAAAGAATTCATGTTCAGTTATTTACATTTACACTCTTATTATCCCATATCTACTCACGATATTCAATTAAATTAAATTAAATGTGTGTATATTTATTTTGAATTACATATTGACTATTCTTTATCTATTCATTATAGTTATGTTATTTAAATGGAATGTTTTTTAATATATTTACCATTCTATATTGATCATTCCATATTGATTTTTATCATTTACAAATGATATCATACTCTTTATGTAACACGTACTGAGAAATTGAATTAAAAATTATTTTACTTCCTTGTTTTAAAATCCAAGATGTTTATTACGAATGATATGTATGGATATGGTAGAAGGATTATTGGTAATGTCAATAAAAATTATATTTAATTTTTTTATTCAATATTTAATCCAGACGCGTGTATGTATCTAGCATACCAAGACTACTAACCTATTTAGTCTTTCAGGATGTGATTCCACATATCATATTCCAATGTTATATATTAGAAACATTCTACTTGTTACATGATTTAGATTAGATATAGTTTCTTCTATAGGATGTTTAATAGAAACCATGGGAACTGGATTTAGGAAAACCCAGATTAGGGAACATAACCCTTTGATAGACATTGCGTATTAGTTTAAAAAAAATTACTAATGTTTTTAATGTAGTGATTATGGAGTTTTCAAATTAGAAAAATACTATTTTGATACTAAACGTGGTAATGGATATAGAACATATGTAGTTAAGGGTAATAAAATTGGAAAAGTTGTATCATGAATTACTAGAGTGTGACCTAGTCTATGAAAATATGCCATAATATGCACATGGTTTTAAAATAATAGGGGACGTGATTTGGATCAATCAAATTATAATTACAATACATTATTGAATATTTGAAGGGATTTTAACAATGAATGGCCTAGTTTAGTCATAATGTGTCTTATATTAAAAATAAGGTGTCATGATTTAGAAATTCCAAAGTTAATGTTTAGGATTACGTTGTTTACCATAACGATTATAATTTCTCAGACTATTCTTTTTTTATTTTAGTTAATGGATGTAATCTAGAAGAATCATGTTTAAATTTAATATGATGGAAAATGTAGTGAGTATGAGTGACCAAATAAAATGATGAATATAGTGAATGATATTTTTATTATTCCAAATTAGTGATGATGAAATATGATTAAAACCACATCACATAACCAACTCCTAGACTCTGCAAATAAGTGAAAATAGAGTTTGATAAGACCTCGAGTGAGGGATACCATAGTGGAAAGAATGATAAATTTCCTTAATGTTGGTAATTTCAATAGTGAAAAAGATGAGAGTTTATCAGTAAGAAGGAAATAAAATATATGTGTCGAGGAAATGGCCACAAGAAAATGAATTTCTAAGTAAAATCAAAGGGTAAAATTGAAGAAAATTAATTTCTACATAGGGACCCATTTAATGTTTATTGCAAAAAAAAGTTGAACCTTGGAATTATACAATTAAATAACCTCTACTAATAGTTATACCCTATACCAAAGAAGTAATTATGTTGAAATAAAACAGTTGAAGTATTTATATATTGGGATTACATATTTATATTGTTGAAATATTTATACCCATGGTATTTTGGTTATAATAATCCTGAATAATATATGGATTGTGTAATTTCTATAAGAATACAAGTATTCATTATCTTCATACTACTGAATAAGATCATTTTCTTCTGTGTTTAAGATGGATTCTAAGTATAATGTCTTAAAACACCTATTTATATTTTAAATGATGGTAGTATACTAAGGTTAATATTTTTTTTAGTCATTTATTGAAATAAAATAAATTTGTTTAGTATATTTTTTTGTGAATTTTATTTATTGATTAATTCCCTAAATATTTTTGAGCATATGTTTAAAGGTATTGGTAACAATTAGGGTTTATCATATCTTTTATATTTATGTAATTATGGGTTATTATAATTTGGAAATTTTATAATATTTATATTATTAGTATTTAGATAAACTGAAACACACATTCAAATTGGAAACAAATCACATCCCATAATGCCATAGGGCATGAACCCATAACCAAATCGAGAAAAGAGTTTGACACATACCATTGTATTATGTTTATTTTTTGTTAAAATATAATTGTTTTTAGTTAAATTTTTTGATTTTTAAATGTTAATGAAGGACATGTGGTGTTACTCTTGAGTTATGGAGATTAATGTATTATATTTGATAACTATTTCTTATGTATTTGTTTTTAAAAGTTAGGTATATATGAAAAACATATTCACTCTATTATGAACCATAGAATATATTAAATGTGAATTACAATGATTTAGGAATAAACAAAATAATTTTTGGATTATCACTTCTTAGAGAAAGGAATGAATTTGAAATTGACAGAGGCCCAAAAAAAGTAAGAAATTGTTATTATGAAATATAATGATATCAAGTAAGTAAATTTCCTTATAATTTAATGGATAAAAATAACTTCTCAAATTTTTTAATAGGATATTGACTTTTATTTAGGTCTTATCCTTCATATATGATGAATCATATATTCTTTTAAATCATCATAGATTTTTGGTAATGAGGTTCTTAAAATTGCATTAGTCATTCAATTTGTTGTGATGAGTGATCTATATCACTCTCTATAATTATTTTCTCTTTTCTTCCATCTATAAATATTCACATTACATTATTGTTCTTCAAAATGGAATCCTAGTAAGATGTGGTTTTTCAATAATGTTATTACAAAATGTCGCACACTTGGAAGCCAAGACGAAGTTTAAATTAAATGGATGAAATTTATTTCAAGCGGGGAGAATATAAATGTAATGGCCCAAACAGGTATCAATCTAATTTCTCTCTTATTGTAGTAATTTGATAAACACATAAGATCAAATTTGTATAAAAAATTCCACATAATTCTTAAATGAACTACTCTGTAACCTTTAAACATAACTTTTTCACTTTTGGGTTTTGATAAAAAAAATCATACATACACGGTTGTAATCAGTATGATGTTTGATGATTGATTGGACAAACACAATTTTTGGTGAATAACAACATACCCTTATGAATTGTAATGTTACCCTTATGAGCTTTAATATGACCATTATGAATATTAAACCATACAAGTGAATAGGAACATTTCCAATAATAGTATAAATAAAATTTATCCCTCATATAAGTGACAACTTGATATTATTATATTCTAGTGTTGGCCTTTTTTTAATTCATGAATATTTAATGATTAATTTAATAATTTTCAATAAAATATATTTTCATAAAATTTATTCATTGTCTAGTATTCATTTTCTTATTATTATTTGATCATTTTTTGATACCTTAATTAATTTTTAAATGTGTTAGAAAATAAATTTAAATATTAAAATTTGTATTTTTCATGTAAATCCTGATTTTATTTGAAAATTAAATCACTCATATATAGAACATTATTTTTTTAAAAAAAATGTTTTCTAATTTTACTCATAAAAAATGTTTTGGGTGAATTTTTGGGATTTTTCTAAAATACATGAATTTTTGTGAATAGTGAAATTCAATAATTTACAAAATTTGCTAAATAAATGAATTTCTGAATCATGATTGAGTTAGGACTGATGTAAATGACCATTTTTAGAACCCAAATGTACATATCAAAATATTTAGTCACAATAATCTCCTCTATTTCATGAATTGGTGAAAAACTATAAATTAATGAATATAATATGGAGAAAACCCCTCTCTTCTCCACTAGAAATACCACAATTAACAACCTCTTTCCTCACATATCTAAAGCCTTATGCATAATCCAATTTCTTATAAAATATCTTTTAAATATAATCCTTTATTTCCAATAGCCCTTGGTCTAAAAAAAACCAAAAACAATTCCATAAAAAGGTTTTCAATAAATACATAATTAAGACGTAATTTCTCTACCTCTTTTCATTCAAATTCCTTTCATGTTTCATTAAATTTAATCTATTATCATTAACATATCATATTTAAATGTCATGATATCTCACATATGATTGATATAATGGTATTATATCATGTTAATGGAATATTATTCATTATAAGCTTCTCTCTCTCTCTCTTTATTTAAAAAAATGAAATTATTGTCGATGATGTGTTAATTTACATACATCGCGGATGATGTACTTCCATTTTAATTAAAATCCTTCAAGTATTTTAATAAAAAATATTATTTTATTATAATAGATTTAATATTTATTTTTTATCGTCTTTTAGTTATGTAATCAATGATAATACATAATACTAAAGGAGAAACCAAACCATGTTCGTAGTAATCCAAAAATTGTCTAAATTAACCTAAAATGATAATCATTAAATTTTAACTAATGATTCATCCACATGGTATATATCCAAATTCATTATAATATCATTTAAACTAATTTAATATCATTAATATCACATAATGTTAATTGTTTGTGTTTGTCAATGTTTTACACAAACTTCTATTCATGTGTACAAGTGAACCGTTCATGAAAAAAAAGAAAAAGAACACTTTTGGACAATGAATTTGGAATCCACAATTCATCCAATGGCCCAAAATAATTTAATAACTTCTTAAAGAGTAATATTAATGTATAAAAGGTTTTAAAATTGTTAATTAATTAATATAATGTCATTATACAGGCCATTAATGGGATGAAATTATTCCGATACAAGGTAAGGGGAATCATTTATCCCAACAATATTTCATTGGGTTTTCCCACTTTTAAAACATTTTCAATATGGTTATTCCAAAAAATTCATTCATTTATCTTTATCATGCCTTTTCTAAAACATTCATGAATTTTACTAGAGTTTATGAAAAATAATTTTTTTTCAAAATAACATTTTTTCAAAAAACCGCACCTTTTACTTCTGTAGATCATTTGCTTCACTCATGGTTAATGAATCTAATATCAATTATAATATTACCTACTTAAATTGGGAAACCAATGCTTATTAATTTATTCCTATAAAATTATAACAATTTATATCTATGTGTTATTATGTGTTCAATAGTGATATATGTTCAATGTGGCATGCATGATAATGTAAATGTTGTGATGTGATTGGTGTGCCCCAGAATAATATAGCACAATGTAAATGTTATGATGTGATGGGTGAAACAATAATTATATTGCACTCCAAAGCATTTAGTACTATGAATAACCTCGTGATTAATGTGAAACATGCCCGAACATGATGTTTTCATTGTTCACAACTATGTTTGGTAGTATAACACTAAGACACGATGTTTCATTTTTATGAATTTCCACATTACGAGTATTTTTATAATGCTTCCTCACATTAATATGATCCTATGCCTATCTTATGATCGTAATGATTATGATCACCCATTTTTATATTGGTTCATGTTATTATCTATCTTCTTAATAGTCTTTTAGCTCACACCATTTTGGATGTACAACCATAGGAGACTTCTTGTACTATGGAAAATTCAAGATCCAATATCAAATTAGAGAAGAAGGAATTAAATAAATGTCTCTGTCGTGTGTTTCCAAAGTTATGTATGATCATATTTTTACCAAAAAAATAATCCTTTGTATATTAATGGAGTAATTTTTTTAATATTTTTATCATTAAAATGATATAAAAGTAATGTAAAAAAGTCGGCTCTCTATACTTTGTATCAGTGGCATGACTTTGTTAATTTGGGAATCCGGATTAAAGAACCATAAAGAAAACTGTGGAATGAGACTAATTATATGTTTGCACATAAGAATTTTTTATAATCACTAGGATACCATAAGATATTCTATTATTGTGAATTGGAAAAAAGAATATATTTTTTATTCTTGACTTGTTACCCTATATTTTCGACTATCCTATTATATTGTAACAATGGTGGGAACCTGATGAAAGCAAAACAAAAACGGTGCAAGGTAAAATTCAGTGTTTTTCAAAATTAAATCTTCAATTCATTGAGAGGGAGAGTTATAATGTTCATTGATATCCTTACCCAACTCTCTATGGTTTTGAATAGAAACCTAAAAATTGTGGAAAGTCCCCCTTCACTTAAGATGGAGAAACTGGTTTTCAAGTCTTATATGCAATAATTACCACCGGCGTTGAGTGGATCTTCCAATCAAGTAGTTTCAGAAGAGTGGTAAACTCTATGTAGATGATATTTTCTGTGCTTTACTATTCAATAAACGAAATATTGAATCTATCTATTTATCTACATGATGGAGAGCCCGAACAATGGTGGGATTGGATTAAGAACCCCAAACCGGGAAACAAAATTGAAGAGATGGAGTAGGAAGACAATAAGATTATGTTTATTAACATGTACTTCGCACAAACTCTTCACACGGAGATGGAAATAGAATTCATAGAGCTAATTAAAAAGAATAGAGAATCTATCACAGCCTAAAAAGTGAATTTCACAAGGCCTTCATGGTACACGTTGGGATTTTTTTCAACAATGATATAAAAATTGGTAGACTCTTTAGTGGATTAAAATCACACCTCTATAAGTATCTTTCAATTTAATACATTAGGTGTTATGAAGAAGTGGTTTGATGTTCTCTCGATATGGTGATGGATTTGGGGGAATGGTCCCAAGGCAATGCTGATAAGAATTGAAATATAGAGTTTCAATTCGAATGATATAATGAGAAAGGTAGAAAGAAAACTCAACCACCAACATGTCAAAAATGTTGGATGAAGCATCATGGAATTTTCCTCAAATAGATGAGTAAATAATTCATGTCTGGGAGATAAGGCCACCAATTTCAAGAGTGTCATAATGAATTAACAATTCAGGAGATTGCGGTGGAGGAAAAGAGAGAACCACCTGTGGTATAATGCTAAAACTATAGGGAGAAAGATCACAATTCATGCTTCTTCACCAATTTGTGATCTATTGAGGTTAATTAGTTTCATCAGCCATGAATTACAGTGGACAATGCTATGCCTTATTCCATCACTACTATGGATGTTGATCCATAAAATGAAGTCATACAAGTTAGCTTTCATTTTCAATCAAGAATTGAAAATGAATTTCTTGATTCAGGTTCAATACACTCCTTTATATATTGTGAGTTTTCTAGAGCTGTTGAATAGATGCTCTGAAACCATGATGTAGAGATATCAATAATGAAACAAGGTGGAACAATGATTTCAACCCAAGTGTTGGACTCTTATAAAATTAGATTATGTGGGAATATTATTCTAGAGAATCTCGTGATACATCCCTTGGTGGATTTTTACACCATAATGGGAATAGATTGGCTCCTATTATATAGTTAACATATCAACTATTGGGAAAATGAAATATCTTTTCCTATTCAAAACCCTCCCATTCCCCTTGATGATTATAAGGATGATCATGATTCTCTTTTTTAAAATACTTAGATAGTGTGGGTGTTGATTCCCAATGAAGGTGAATATGTCACTCAAATGTTTGATTCAATGGAATGTGCCATCCTACTGAAAATGTCCATCATGAATGAATATGGTGATGTATCTCCCAAAGAGTTACCCAGAATTCCCCCATATCATAAGGTAGAGTTCTCCATATAACTCATACCTTGAGCTACTCCTATCTCAATTTTTCCCTTAAAAATGGATTCTATCCGACTAGAGGTGTTGAAGAAAAATCAACTACAGCATTTAGGAAAAGGGTTTATATTTTACAGTGCATCACCATGGGGTGCGCCAGTGCTCTTTGTGAAGAATAATGATGGAACAATGATGTTGTGTATAGATTATCAGGAACTCAATAATATCACTATAAAGAAAAATTATCCACTTCCAAGGATTGAAGATGTGTTCGATTAGTAAAGAGGAGATAAGTACTTCTCAAAGGTGGACCTTCGTTTAGGATATCGTCAGCTAAAGGTGAATAAAGAAGATAATAAGAATACTCTCTTCTATAAAAGGTATGAGCACTATGAGTTTCTGGTGATTCCCTTTGGACTTACTAAATCCCTAATAATCTTCATGGGTTTGATGAATAGGGTCTTTTGGCATTACCTCGACAAATTTTGGGTTTTTTTATTGATGATATTATCATATAATCCATGATCAAGGAGGAACATGAAGAACATATAATACATGTGTTTGTGACATTGAGAAAGGAATAGTTACATTCCATGTTCTTCAAGTGCATCTTTTAGATGAATCAAGTCATGTTCTTTGGACATGTAATCATAAGTGAGGGAATTCTTGTGAACCCTTCAAAAACAAAGGCCATTGAGGAATTTCCAAGAACCTATAGTGTCACTTAAATATTTAGTTATCGTGGATTAGCTCGGTACTACCAAAATTTAATGAGAAATTTATCAAGATTGCCAGGCCCGATAACTAAGTTAACATGAAAATGGGTTAATTATGTCTGGATGGAAGAATGTGAAGAAAGAATCAAGGAGTTAATGAGAAGGGTGATCACTGCACCTATACCCACATTACCAAAATGTGGAGAATTTTTTTTTGATATTAAGTGATTCTTTGAAGAAATTATTAGTGATTTTAGTCTTGAAAAATGATTATATGATAGCCAATGCATCACAGCAGTTGAATATCCATGAGTTAAATAACCGGGCACATGATCCAGAGCTAGAGTCATTGATTTTTTCCTTGAAATCTAGTGGAACAACCTCTATGGTGAGAATTGTTACATATATACCAATTACATGAGTCTAAAGTATATACTCACATAAAATTATCTCAACATTAATTACAGGAAATGTGTAGAGATAATCAAAGACTATGGTTGCATTATTGACTATTATCCTAGAAAGGCGAACAAGGTATATGATGTTCTAAGAAAAAAAGAACCTACTACTCTATCCACAATGTGGATTGAGAAAGATTATATATTCATGGATATGAAAAGAATGTATTTTGAAATCATAATGGTAGGGAATAAACCCTACCCTTCCAAAACGGTATCCCTACCATCTATCCAGGAGAATATTGAGGCACAAATAGACAATCTTGAGTTACATTATAAGGTTCATACAATAAAGGATGGGATGCTACAATAGTTCCATATCAGTGAAGATAGTGATATTTGTTATAGAATGGGTATTTGTATAACTTCATCACCTGGAATAAAGAATGAACTATTACACAATGCACATAACTCAACTTTCTCCACCCATCATAGGAGTACCATGATGTACCGGGATCTTCAAGAGAAATTTTGGTGGGATGATATAAAGAAAGAGATTTCAGTGTATATATCCAGGTGGTTGATATGTGAGTAAGTAAAATCAAATTGATATAAGTCCAAAGCAATGAAGCAACCCTTGCTTATAACCATATAGAAATGGGAGAACGTCACTATGGACTTTGGCATGGGTCTCTCAAAGACATCCAAAGGAAATAATGAAATATTGGTTGTGGTGGAACGACGCAGCTAGACAGCCCACCTTATATCTATTTCGGAAGATCACGCTATTGAACAAAATGTAATGATACATGTGGAGGAATTGGTGAGATTGCATGGTGTTCAACTCTTGATTTTCTCTAATCGTGATCCCAGGTTTACATCTAAATTCTGGAGGAGTCTACAACATTCTTTGAGTATTTTATTTAATTTCATCATGGCCTATAACCCCCTAACTAATGTCCAATCATATAGAAATATTAATACACTCAAAGATATTTTTAGATATTTTTTACTAGATTTTAAAGGTGGATGGGATCAATATCTCTCATTGGTTATGTTCTCATACAATAATAGCTTCCACTTGAGTATTCATATGTATATATATGAAGCTTTGAATGGAAAGTGATGTTGAGCTTTAATAGGTTCAGATGATGTTAGAGAAAACAAATCTACATAGACATGATCCTATACAAGAGATGACAAAAAAGGTTCAAGTCATCCCACAAAATATCAAATCCTCTAAGATTCTGTAAATGTTCTATGATGACAACCGTTGATGGGACTTGGAGTTCAATTTTGGAGATAAAGTCTTCTTTAAAATTTCAGCATGGAAGAGAGTCATGTTGTTTGGATAGAAAGGGATGCTAAGATGAAGGTATATTTTCCTCTTTGAGATCCTTGACCGCATAGGAGGTGTAGACTATTAGCTTTCACTTCCACAGAATATGGATCAAGTTATGATTTGTTTCATGTATCACTATTGGTGATGTACATACTGGATTTCTCATATGAACTGAACTCAGAGGTTTTACAACTAGAAGATGATATCTCTTATGAGGAGAAGCCATTAAAGAGTCTGAACCATAGATATAAGGTTCTACGCAATAAGACAAACAACCTTTTCATGGTATTTTGGAGGAACCATAAGTATGAAAAAGAAACATGGGAACCAAAGGATGCAATGGAGAAGGGGTACCCTCCCCTATTAATGTAAAATGAAATTTTGAGAGAAAAATTTCAAAAGGGGGGAAGAATGTAATGACACAATCATTTATTAATTCAATTTATCCCTACTTGTAGTAATTTCATAATCACAAAAAAACATTAGGAAACACAATTCCACGTCATGTTTAAATGAACTACAATAAGACCTTTAAAGGAAATTTTTCCACTCTTGTGTTTAAAATTTCGAAAATCTAAGATAAACGGTAGCAATCAGTAAGATGATTTGATTTTGATAGGACAAATATAATTATTGGTGAATAGTAACATAACATTTCAATATTAATATCAACCTTATCAATAGTAATATGAACCTTATGAATATTAAAGTATCTATGTGAATAAGAACCATAACATTGATAGTATAAATAAAATGTTTCCATCCTCTAACTGACAATGTGATATAATTGCATTATTGTGTTGGTAATTTTGTAATACATGAAAATTTTATGATTAACATACTAATTTAATAGAAAATATATTTTCATAAAATTTATTCATAAACTATTATTTAGATTTCTTATGATTATATTATAATTTTATAAGACCTTAAATAATTTTACAATGTGTAAAAAAAATGTAATTTTAATATATGTATTTTCATATATATTGTGATATTAATTGAAAGTTAATTTACTAATTATAGAAAATTATTTCAATAAAATTAAGATCATTTTTTTGAGTTCTATACATTTGAAATGGTTGGGATTATTTTTGGATATTTTTCTGAAATACATGAATTTTTGGTGAATAATGAAATTTGATAATTTACAAAATATGCTAAATAAATTAATTTCTGCATCATGCTTCAGTCATGGCTAATGTAAATGACCATTGGTTCGATATCACATGTACCTAATACTATTTGTATTCACAATAATCATCAATATTTCTTTTATTTTGGAAAACTAATAATTTAAAGCATATACTATTGGGAAAACCCATCTCCACTCTATTATAAATACCACCCCTCACAACCTCTTCTCTTCACACCTCCCAAGCATTATGCAAGCCCAAATTTCTAATAAAATCTCTTCCCAATATCCTCCCCCATATATATCAGTTCTTTTTCTCATGAAAAGATAAAAACCTCTATTTTAAAAAGGATATCAATGAAGATAAGTTCAAGAGGCAATTTCTATCTCTTTTCTTTCAAATTCATCTCATGTTTCATTAATTATCATCTATTATTATTAACTTATATTATAAAACTGTCATGATAACACTAGTAAGATTGATATAATTATATTATATCATGTTATTGTAATATTATTCATTATACTCATCCTTCTCTATAAATAATTCTTTATAAACATGAATTTTTTCCCATGATGTGTTAATTTACCTACTTCATGGGTGATGCACTTACATTTTCCTTCAACGGCATCAAATAGGTAAATAAAACCATTAAATAATTGATAAAAGATTTAATATGTATATTTTAACACCTGTTATGATCCATAAAAAACTTTTATATATAATGCAAAATGATAAACCAAAATATGTTCATTTTGATCCAAAGACAGACTAAATTAACCTAAAACGATCATCATTAAATTTTAACAAATGAGTATTCCACAAGTTATATAAGAGAATTCATTATATGTTATTTTATAATTCTGTACTATCATTAATAACATTTAATAGAAATTGTAGATGTTTATCCCTGTTCTATATGAACTTTCATTCATGTGGGAAAGTGAACCGTTCATGAATACTAAGAAAAAGAACACTCCCGAACAGTGAATTCAAACTATATAACTCAAACAAAGGCCCCAAAAATAATGTAATTAAACCATATCAAATAATATTAATGTATGAAATGTTATATAATTGTTAATTAATGATGATAATTTGATTATACAAGCTATTAAATTGATGAATGATGTTTGAAATAAGGTAAGAAGAATTCTAGAACCCTCCCATCTTTCATTAGGTTTTCCCTCTTTCACTCTATTAGCAGTATGGTTGTTTTTAAAAAATAATTTATTCATCATTATCTTACCTTTTTGGGGATATAATTTTTTATATTGGAGTTTATTTCAAACACATTGTTTTTCAAAAGAACTATTTTTTCCAAAAAAACACATTTTACTTCTCAAGATTATTTCCTTCATTTATGGTTGATGATTCTTATATTAAGTATATTTTTCCATACCTCATTTGGGAACAAAATTTTAATTAATGTAAACTTATTAAATAAATTAAATTATTTTAAATGGGTTATTATATGTTCAAGAGTAATATATGTTCCATAAGGCATGCATGATATTGTAAATGTTGTGAAGCGATGGGTGTGCTTGGAATTATATAGTGCAATGTAAATTTTATGATGTGATGGGGGAACCTGGAATTATATTGAGCTAAAATTAATTGGGTAATGATATGAATCTTAGGAGTAAAGAGAAATATGTATGAGCAAGGTGGTAACTTTGTTCATAACTATGTGTGGGAGTATATCACTTGGACATGATGTTTCATTTTTATGCATTTCCACATTCCAAGCGTTTTATTAATTCTTCCTCTCATGATTATGATCCTATGACTTTGTTATGATGATAATGATTATTCTCACCCCATTTAATATTGGTTAATGTTTTATATATCCTCTTAATGAGCTTTTGGATCACCCCTTTTTTGATGTATATCCGCAGGTGACAATCTTTACTAAGGAGAACTCCAGAATCAACAAGAAGCAATGGATGAATGAATTAAATAAATGTTTATGTATTATTATTTAAAATTTATGTATGGTATTATTTTTCCAAAGATACAAAACCTTTGGATCCTTATAGTGTAATGTTTTTATATTGTTTTTCATTAAAAATATATGAAAGTATTGTAAGAAAAGCAGGGTCACTATAGCAACAACATGCCATTTTGAAGAATTAAATTAGGGATTGATAGAATACATCACAGGATACAATGATTATAGAATATAATGTAACAACTCAAGACATTACAAAATATTTATTTTTAAATACATTTTGATCCCTTTGATAGCTTTTGGAGCACAAAACCATGAGTCTGAATAAACCATAATATATAATTGAATTGTATCCTAACCATTAAATTGGCGTGTAATGATAATATTAACTAATTTATGAATGTTATGTGGTTTAAAATTTTATAAATTTTTTTTATATATTTAATAGAAATAAAATCAGAATCCTTTGAAAGAAAAAAATTGTTTTATAGGAAACTCTCTTTTTCTATATAATAGATTAATCAGCCTTTGAAAACATAAAATTAATTAAATTTTAAATTTTAAATTAAATATTATTTGATAAAATGAACATAATTTTTTAATTTATAAGATTATGTTAAGGTTAAATTTTAGCAATTCTTTAAAATATTTCATTTTTTATGATTAGTGACAAATACATATTTTTATTTAAAACTACTTTTTCAGTTAAAGAATTTATTGGGATAAATAATATTTTTAATTAGTTTTAATGTAATATTTCTTTTAAAATATAATACATGTTAACTAATATAGTTCCTTGTAATCAATTTTATGTTGAATTGTTTATATTGAAAAAATCTATAATATTGAGAAGTTTATTTTTTGAAACCAATTTTTTTGACTTGTCAGCAAGTATAATTTTAAACCTGATTCCAATATATATTGGTTACATGAATATTTAACATTTATTATATATATGTAATTATAATAACTTTTATTATCTAATATTCCCATCTTAGTTTTTTCTATTATTAATAGAAATATAATTAAAAAATAATTATAGAATTTTAGGTAAAAACATATGTATAAAGGGGTTAAAATAAAAAGTGGACATAATGAAATAATATATGATCTAAATACCATTTCATATACACATCTAGTAATTATATACTATATATTACGATAATGAATTTTTTTGGAATCTTTTTCCATGATAAAATGTAGGTGTAATTGATTCTATTCAAAACATCTTTGTGTGACCTCTCCCACACATATAAAAGGTCACCGCCTCTCCTCCACTCTTCAAAATTCTAAATCAATTCACATAAAAAAATTACAACCAAAATATCTTCATTAAACCCATCCTATCATCCTAGATCCACTAGTGTTATTATAAATCCATCATTGTATGGATTTTGGTTCTATCACAATGTGATTTTCAAAAGCAAAGTTAACACTCTAAAACAAGTGTTTTAATGTTTCATCTTCTTCAATATCCTTCCTATATTATTAATACACGATTATATAAGATAATAATAATCATTCATATAATTAATTTTTATTATTTAAAGGGAATGACTCGTATTTTTATCCTCTTCCATCAAATTGGTAACAAAACCATCGTTCTTTTATAAACAGACTACTGCCCACGAACAAATTTAACATGTTAACCACCAACACATTTAAAGACTAGATATAATGTTTAATTAATCATATTTTTATATTTTTTATGATATTATTATAAATATTTAATTATAATATCACATAATACTATTTATTTTCAATGCTGTTTAAATTACAGTAACGTCGCACATGTGTATGGTGGACTACCACCTCGCTGAGTGATGTGATTTGTTATTCAAATACATTTTACATGGAATATAATAATGATAAATTTATTTAATGCATATAATGTATATATAATTATATTAATTTGTTAAAAATAATTATTCACATACTAATAAACCACTTC
Organism: Viscum album; assembly: GCA_963277665.1. Classification (NCBI taxonomy): domain Eukaryota; kingdom Viridiplantae; phylum Streptophyta; class Magnoliopsida; order Santalales; family Viscaceae; genus Viscum; species Viscum album. Next base: position 1,891,617,102 of record OY728152.1, read on the forward strand.
ACTCATTAAGAAAATGATAACATCGCTCATGCATGTGTATGACCTTCCATCTTTATGAAGAGATGTTATCCATTCACCATGTTAAAATTTCAGTAATAATTCTAAAAACAATACAATTAAAAATATATATTTATAAAATTAATATAATTATGTATATTATTTATCTATATCCTTTTCTTAAGGACAGTAACATTCATGATAAACACAAAGGAGAAAACAATTCAATTAAGAGTTAAAATAATGAAAATGATGAAAGATCATTTTAAATAGATAATTAAAGATAATCATAGGATAATATTTGATATTATAAATTATAATATGAATCTGGTAGAAATTAATATAGCAATTAAAACCATTATACTGGTGGTTAAGCCATGTTCACCAAAAATAAAGAATAATGTATGGGACTTCGTCTCAATTTCCATTCATTGAGCGGTATTGTATTTTTATGCACATAATTTCATATATATGGTGTATATATTTTCTATATGAAAAGAAATATCATGATTACATAATCATTGATATTATTTATTTTTTAAATTTTAATTTTTTCAACCAAGGGGATTTGATATAATAATTACCATATGGTAAATAAATTTTTAAATAAATTTATTTTCATTTTTTATTATTACATCATCACTATAATTAATTTTATAGGATTTTGTGTGCAGTGAATTTGGAATATAAGTAAATGTATTTTCAATAATTTTATGTGGATTTACATTTGAAACACATTTTAGATTCATTGGATAATCCACACACACTTTTTTATAATTATAAATTTTTAATTAACAATCTTGGTGGGAGAAGGTCCTCCACTATCCCTCAATGTGAATCGACCAAAAACATTCCCCACATTCCAGAACCTTAACCTAATCACATCCATTCATCAAATCAAACTTGGCCAGATCATATCTGAGTTTCTTGATGGATCTTCATAGTTGTCGTTCTTGATCCTGTAATTCACTGATGCTTTGTCACGACCTGTCCTCGGGGCCCGTGCATTGACTACCCCAAGCCTGCCTTTCAAAGGCTAGGGGCTGGCGACTAGCACCAAAGACGTAAATCCCGATGACTGGGAAGGCATTACCTTTTTAAAATTAAACAAAACACCACAGAGTACAAGCAGATGTAAAACACTAAGTATAAAGAGAAGTGCTGAAAAGTAAATGGGCCAGAATACAAACCCACCTGAAAGTACAACTACAACTGGAAAAAAGTACAATAGAAAAATACAACTGCTGGAAGAACGGAAGCGGCTCCTAGGACGTCCTCCTTGGATCCTACCTGAAGGGTAGGTACAGATGGCGCAGCTCCTGGATCATCCACCACGGATCCTACCAGAACGGTAGGTACAGATAGCCTCCATATTTCTCTCGCCTGTCAACCCCCTCCGAGTGTCGCCTCACTGTGAAGACCACCTCCGGATACTAACTCGTTGTGTAGTCCACCTCCGGGTACCATCCAATCCTCGAACACTCGGCCTCCATCAGCACTGCCCGTCATCTACAACCAACACAATGAGGTGCAGGCATAGCCCATGCAGGGTTGAGTATAACGATACTCAGTAGGGGCCCCGAGACCCTCAAGGTCTCACTAAATCCTACAAGGATAACCAAAAAGTAGATCTCAACAGATAACCTCTATTTAGGTATATGCTCATACATATAGCTAAGTTATCAAGTAACCCATCTCAATGATGAGGAAACACAAAGATTATGAAATCAACGGATAACCACTACCCAGGTATATGCCCATACATATACATAAGTTATCAAGTGACCCATCTCAATCAAAAGGGTAAACACAAAGGTCATAGACTCAGCTCAAACCAAGATTTTCATTATCGAAACTGTTACTACTGATGAGTCTGTCTCTAGAGTGTACAGTGATCCTATCACAACTCCGGTGTACTGCTCCCTAACCTAAGACTGTTGAGGTACTCCACCTATCGAGTACAGCGGGTCTGCCACCTCACACAGTAGTGCTCCTCCGCCATGGGTCTAACACCTCACAAATTATTGCTCCCCCTCATATCCTAAAGAGGTACTCCTCATGTCGAGTACTGCGGGTCTGCCATCTCACACAATAGTGCTCCTCCCCCATGGGTCTGCCACCTCACAAAGTAGTGCTCCCCACTGGGCTCTGCTAATCACTCTGAATCGAATCGGACAAGCAGTCATCGGTCACAGCCAACAACACAGTGTAACGCCCCGACCCCAGCTACCCAGAGTCGGTGCATTACTTCGTATCATTGGCATGATCACAAAAGATCAAGTCTCGAAAGACCGATTAGTTTAGTATCCTTGGAAACACTAGATACATTCATAAATGTTACATTACATCATAAAGTGAAAAACTAATAACAAAGTCTCCATAGTCCACACTTCTATCCTCTTCGGACTATCCCTGCAGGTCATTCATAAAATACTTCTTTAAATCCTAGAAAATATTAAAACATTGAAAGGGGTGAGCTCAGATGCTCAGTAAGGATAACAATATTGCAGAAGCTTTCATAAATAAACATAAAAATTTAAGGCAATGTATAACTAAAACAAAAGCCTTTTAAACATGAACATCAACATAATATGGCAAATGTAAAATGAGATAATGCCATTCACTTCTTCACATGGATATTCTACTGGTCGAATAATCACATGCAATAACAATAACCACTTTCATAATGAGGGAATGTATAATGCCAGACATTCTGAAACATTTTGTCAAGGCCTCGGCCAAGACGTCTAAAATGATTAAGGCCTCGGCCAAAACCATAAATCAAATTGGGAAAGGGCCTCGGCCAATTCCATGTATAGTTGTCTCATGAGACCTACCGATGCATCGAGGAGCTATAGCGGGCTCCACTCGTCACTTATTAAGTCCAATGCATTCCTCATATGAATAGGTTTAAACATATCATAAACCATAACATAATCGTATCACATAAAAAATGCATAAAGGAAACATAACATTTCCACCTTTCAATCACAAGATATCAATACAACACATTTATATAATAAAAACGCTTTCAAAACCATTTTCAATACCAAAATTAAAGAAAAGTATAACATGGCATTTATTTTTCATTAAAAAAAGGTATGGCTTGTAGAGGAAGCCGAAAATCAAATAGTGGTCACGGCGGTGGAGAAGTCGTTGTCGCCGCATATGTACGGAAAGAAAAACATTCCCTTTTTTCGTTTAGTAAAACGCTTCGTATAAAAAGATTCCTTTTGAATAAACGTAAAATGTCAAAGGGGTTTATACACTGTACAAAAGAAATTTGTGTATAAAACAAAATATGCCTCAATGAATGGAGATTGAGACGAAGTCCCTTAAAATATTATTTTTTTAAAATAAAATAGATCTATTATGTGTATTCACTATAGGTACACATAAAGGAAGTAAAAGTACAAAATAGGACATAATAATATCATGACATAATTTGAAAGTAGGAGATTAACCCAAAGAATGGAAATTGGGTTATGAAGTTCCCTTACCTTGCGTCTTGTCCTGACTCGACCGTTCTTTAACCTCCTGAATAATAAACTAGAGTTAATTACTATTTAATTAAGAACCTTTTTCATGTTCATTATTCCTTTTATATCCCTTATTACCATGTTATGATAATTATTTAATTATTTAAGTTAATAACGGTCGTTTTGTCGATCTTTGGTACATGAGTCAAAAATAAACTTCATATAATTTCAAGTTGTTCATGTGGTGAAATATCCATTATATCCAGAATTATATTCATGATGTAGATATCATATATATGATATATATCCAGTATATACATTCATTAATAATGTCACGTAACATTTAGAGGTAAGAAATGAAATGCACCGTTCATGGAGACGGTAATCCGTACGTACGCATGAACGCTACTTTCATTTTAATTTCATATTTAATGGAACGAAATCATAATGATATAAATGTATAATATAATTCCAGTATAATATAGTGTATAATACCATTTACTCCATCACTTATACATCCCACATATGGCATTAATGATTCAAATCACTTTGAGGGGGCAGTAGTCCGCACTTCCTAAAATGAAATTATCGCGTTTTACCCATAATAGAAATCATAAAGTATGCCATAAATTAGAAATACATAAGCATAAGTAAAACATAAACATATTATATATCATATATAAAAAATAGATACATCTTAATGGCCACATTTGAAGGTGTTATATGAGTGTTGAACAATCATCGTTTCGTGAGGCAGAAATTTTCCATCCACAGAAACTGTATGTTCTTTAACCATTAGATGTAGGTGTGTGTAAGTGTAGCTCGAATACTTGTTATAACAACATCCTAGTATATTGAGGATACTGATGTTGTTACAAAAGAAATTAATAAATAGAGTTTAGGGGGTTGGAGAAGAAAAATAAAACAAAACAACATTAGAGAAGACATTACCTCAAAATCGGGTAACTCTTTTTAATTTGAGCTAAAGGCTTCCTTGGGAAGAGTTATGCACAAAGTGAGGCTTCTAGGAGTAAGGGAGGAATTTTGGGAGAGTATTTGGGCAGAGGTTGGCTGAGCCAAATGGCTTGAAAGTGTGAATGGGGTGGTAGAGGTGGGGGCCTTTTATAAGTGGAGAGGAGGGGCACTTTTGGAAAGTAATGAAATGTTATTCAATTATACAATGCTTTTCGGTTTCTAATGGTCCCACACTTATATAATTAGTGTCTAAGGTGATAAGGGTTCGAAATATACCCATCCATTAGTCTTTGTACAAGTGTAAGCATTGGATTTTGCATTATCTTTTCATTTTATTAAAATCGTTAAATAATGTGGGCATCGCTTCAACATAATGATGTCATAAATAATCTAATTTATTTAATGTATAAAAATTATAAAAAAAATACAATGATGTAGGAAATCTGTTTAGATTTCTAATTAATATTTATAATCAAAATTTGGACTTGTGTAACCCCGCTTAGCAACTGTTTTAGTAAAACAACTCATGTTTGTGTCAATTTAATTCTAACATTAAATAAATATATATAAATGTCATTTTCCAACTAAAGTGGCTCCATGGGGTCCCCAAGTTGACCCATGGGTTGTCTTGGTCGGCCATGACTCATCCAATAGGAGTAGGACAAGTGTCAAGCTCATATCATATTATTAAAACATTGTTTTTACCTTAAACTACACTAATTACCTCTAATCGTGATTAAGAACTTAAAAGTTACTATTCACCAAAAAATTATTTTAATCTTATTGAACCACATTTTCCTTCTTAATGACAACCATGTATGTCGGATTTTTGAAAATCAAATCACAGAAGTGGTAATATTTCATTTAAATGAAAAATCAGTTATTTAACTACCACTTAGTGGTTTCACTATTCATCAAAAATTGAAGTTTTTCAGAACAAAGCCAAAATTTCACCCTAAGCTATAATTGATATTCCGAATTCAAAAATGATGTCTATTTTATGAAATTCCAAACATATAAGTTTCATTAATTAATTTTATAATTAATTCCCGATGTTACAAAAAATGGCGTGTTTCTAAGAAACAATTTATATCAAAAGATTGGCAATTGTTTATGTCCATTTTCAATGTTAAATTAATTCTAATGACCACCATTGGATAAAATGGTAAAAATATATTCTAATTATACTTTAAAACCACTAAATAGTATAGTTTATCACTATAAATTATTTTGATTAAAAAAGTTGTTTTTATGTATTTTTCACTATTCATAAAAAATTAGAAGTTCTCAGAAAAATACCAAAAATTCAACATAGGCTAATTTCAATATTCCGAATCCAAAAATGAAGTCCATTTTTTATAAATAAAATTTATAAAATTTCAAAAAGTAGGTATTACTATTCACAACGACTGGTTTAATTAGTTTTGGTGTGTGTTAGAGCTCGAGGTTGCGTACAACACACGCTACTGCATTATTCGAAGGGAAACGTACCGTGGAAGCTCGGGGTGTTACATTCTCACCTCCTTCAATAAATTGCGTCCTCGCAATTTGAAATTTTTCTTTGAAAATAAAAGGTTGAAAAGAGAAAATACCTTTGAGGAAAACCCACATCGGAAATAAGGTTAATAAATATATTACATTAAAAGAAAGCAAGATAAGTACAAAGGTCACCCGATATAGCCCATTCTAGGATTCTATGAAAATATGGATATGGAGGAGAGACAAACCATCAAGGTCTGATGGAGAGTTATAGAAAACAGGATTAAGATAAAGTTTAACCACAAGAAAATCCCAAACTTGTGATTGGTTAAACGGTCATTGAATCCCCAGTTGGAAAAGTTAACCGACAACATTTTTGTTTTAAGTTACCTTTTATAATGTTGAGGAATTTATTTAGGAGATTTACTAAGAACGTAATGGAATATACATACTTGTTATGTATACTTTCATTCGTTAATAAATTTTTACCACAAACCCAACTTTTACTCCAAATGGTAACGGAACTCAAAAATATTCTATTTATCCTAATTGTATAAGGTTCCAAATGTTAACACATACCATTTAGATTAGTAAAACTATTTTTTAATAACCAGGGACTTCCTGTAGGCTAGTGGTAGGAAATAAAGGCTTGTCGCACTATGGTTGTGGGTTCGATTCCTGCAGCTTTGTCCGACGTGACGGGTTATGCCCCGCCCTGCAGGTTGTCCTTTTCCTAAAACTATAGTATCATAATATTCCAAAAATAATCTTCAGAAATTCTTTAACCTTAAACAATACTATCCATGGTTCAACTTAATCCATTCCAACCTTAATAGTTATCCAAAATACCTCCGTCCAGAATTTCTCTAAAAGGTCTCTAAATTCCAAAATCAATTGTAACATCAGATTCCCCAAACAAAGAAAAGTCTCTCTTATTGTCACATACTAAAAATATGATTACCTTAATCATATTAAAACCTTACTGAAATCAAAAAGTACTGCAATACAATCTTTATATATATCACCTTATTCTTATAACCAGAATATAATCCTTGAGTCCAAAAGCACCAATACATTAATTATTCTGCTTCAACTGTAGTCACACCATAAGATTGGCCTTGATCCCTTGGCCTTTTATGAGGTAAGTTTCCCTGACGCTTAGGACATTAATTTGCATAATGTCCCATTTCCCTACAATTGTAGCATTCAACATTGACAGCCTCTTTCTTTCCCTTGCAATCACGAGCCTGGTGACCCTTTTCTCCACATTTATAACAAACTCCCATTCCTTTTAGGCACGTACCAGGGTGATTCTTCCCACAATTATCACATAATGGAATATACTTCTTTCCCTTTTTCCCTTTATCCGTCTCTTGTTCCACCGTTCTCTTCTTTTCTTGCATTGCTTTAAAGTCATGAGACTTAGAGAATTCCTTTTCCGTCTTGATAGCACATGAGACAATATCTTCGTATGAAGAGAAGGTTTGTGATACTAAAGATCGAAGGAGAAATGGTTCTAACCCATCAAAGAAATGATCAATCTTACTCCTTGGGTTACGTATATAATCGGAAGCATGCCTCGCTAACCATGTAAAGTTAGCCTCATACTTTGCGACATTCTCATCCTCCTTCTGCCTCAGACTCAGAAATTGCCTTTTCATATCTTCTCTATGGTCACGAGGAAAGTATTTTTCTAAGAAAAGCTCTTTGAACTCCCTCCATTCCATATTCGATACGTCATTATCTTCCTTTGTGTTTTGAATCAGTGACCACCACTGATCGGCGTCTCCAGTGAGGTGGTATACTACCATGACAACCTTCTCCCTTTCACTACTCCCCAAGGCATGGAATATTTTCTCTAAGGAATTGATCCATTTCACAGCTACTATAGGATTTGTACTCCCATTGAAGGTTGGTGGTTGTTGCCTCATGAAACGGTCTAGCATTGATCCTCCACGTTGCAGATCAGGGTGCTCCATATGAGTAAGGTTATTATTCATAACCTGAGTGGGTTGTCCCAGTATGGTAATTAGTTGATCAGCACCAGTTGTATCTCCAGATCCACAATAATTATCTTGAGCCGGAGGGCAATCCCTACACGGAGTGCGTGCATTGATACGGTTTCCATTCCTTCCACTAGGAGCCATTTCTAAATAATGGCATAAACTAGATTAGTTCATGAATCAAAATACATAATTCCATACATGTAAAACACTTAACATAAATTGAACTAATTATGGATATAATCCATAATTATAAAAATGTATTCTTTGAGGAAGTATATACTCATAACCCTTCATAGTGGTTTGTAAAGAAAATTGGAATTATCCAAAGCATATCCCCCGGGAGTGTCGTAACCAAGAGTGTAGAAAGGCCCATTGTCGTGCACCAGTTCCCGTTCGAGTCTAGCTCAAAGAGGTGTTTTCGGGTTTTACCCCTAGGTACATCTGTACCAGAGCAGCCTCTACCTGCTCGTATCCAGACAGGGATGTATTGCTCGGAAAACTCACAACATCTCTACAATTCCAAAATTCTAGGAAGTTCTTCTATACTAATCCTCAAATTCTATCTTCGGGATATGTGCTCTAATCCGAGTTTATCTAAATCTAGCTTCCAAGGTTAGTACTAAACTGCCTCTGATACCAACTGTAACGCCCCGACCCCAGCTACCCAGAGTCGGTGCATTACTTCGTAACATTGGCATGATCACAAAAGATCAAGTCTTGAAAGACCGATTAGTTTAGTAGCCTTGGAAACACTAGATACATTCATAAATGTTACATTACATCATAAAGTGAAAAACTAATAACAAAGTCTCCATAGTCCACACTTCTATCCTATTCGGACTATCCCTGCAGGTCATTCATAAAATACTTCTTCACATCCTGGAAAATATTAAAACATTGAAAGGGGTGAGCTCAGATGCCCAGTAAGGATAACAATATTGCGGAAGCTTTCATAAATAAACATAAAAATTTAAGGCAATATATAACTAAAACAAAAGACTTTTAAACTTGAACATCAACATAATATGGCAAAAGTAAAATGAGATAATGCCATTCACTTCTTCACATGGATATTCTACCGGTCGAATAATCACATGCAATAACAATAACCACTTTCATAATGAGGGAATGTATAATGCCAGACACTCTGAAACATTTTGTCAAGGCCTCGGCTAAGATGTCTAAAATGATTAAGGCCTCGGCCAAAACCATAAATCAAATTGGGAAAGGGCCTCGGCCAATTCCACGTCTAGTTGTCTCATGAGACCTACCGATGCATCGAGGAGCTATAGCAGGCTCTACCCGTCACTTATTAAGTCCAATGCATTCCTCATATGAATAGGTTTAAACATATCATAAACAATAACATAATCGTATAACATAAAACATGCATAAAGGAAACATAACATTTCCACCTTTCAATCACAAGATATCAATACAACACATTTATATAATAAAAACGCTTTCAAAAACATTTTCAATACCAAAATAAGAGAAAAGTATAACATGGCATTTATTTTTCATTAAAAAAAGGTATGGCTTGTAGAGGAAGCTGAAAATCAAATAGTGGTCACGGCGGCGGAGAAGTCATTGTCGCCGCATATGTACAGAAAGAAAAACATTCCCTTTTTTTCATTTAGTAAAACGCTTCGAATAAAAAGATTCCTTTTGAATAAACGTAAAATGTCAAAGGGGTTTATACACTGTACAAAAGAAATTTTTGTATAAAACAAAATATGCCTCAATGAATGGAGATTGAGACGAAGTCCCTTAAAATATAATTTTTTTAAAATAAAATAGATCTATTATGTGTATTCACTATAGGTACACATAAATGAAGTAATAGTACAAAATAGGACATAATAATATCATGACATAATTTGAAAGTAGGAGATTAACCCAAAGAATGGAAATTGGGTTAAGAAGTTCCCTTACCTTGTGTCTTGTCCTGACTCGACCGTTCTTTAACCTCCTGAATAATACTCTAGAGTTAATTTATATTTAATTAAGAACCTTTTTCATGTTCATTATTCCTTTTATATCCCTTATTACCATGTTATGAACATTATTTACTTATTTAAGTTAATAACGGTCGTTTTGTCGATCTTTGGTACTTGAGTCAAAAATAAACTTCCTATAATTTCATGTTGTTCATGTGGTGAAATATCCATTATATCCAGAATTATATTCATGATGTAGATATCATATATATGATATATGTACAGTATATACATTCATTCATAATGTCACGTAACATTTAGAGGTAAGAAATGAAATGCACCGTTCATGGAGACGGTAAGCCGTACGTACGCATGAACGCTACTTTCATTTTAATTTCATATTTAATGGAACTAAATCATAATTATATAAATGTATAATATAATTCAAGTATAATATAGTGTATAATACCATTTACTCCATCCTTTATACATCCCACATATGGCATTAATGATTCAAATCACTTTGAGGGGGCGGTAGTCCGCACTTCCTAAAATGAAATTATCGCGTTTTACCCATAATGGGAATCATAAATTTTGCCATAAATGAGAAATAAAGAAGAATAAGTAAAACATAAACATATTATATATCATATATAAAAAATATCGACATCTTAATGGCCACCTTTGAAGGTGTTATATGAGTGTTGAACAATCATCGTTTCGTGAGGCAGAAATTTTCCATCCACAGAAACCGTATGTTCTTTAACCATTAGATGTAGGTGTGTGTAAGTGTAGCTAGAATCCTTCTTATAACAACATCCTAGTATATTGAGGGTACTGGTTTTGTTACAAAAGAAATGAATAAAAAGAGTTTAGGGGGTTGGAGTAGAAAAATAAAACAAAACAACATTAGAGAAGACATTACCTCAAAATCGGGTAACTCTTTTTGATTTGAGCTAAAGGCTTCCTTGGGAAGAGTTATGCCCAATGTGAGGCTTCTAGGATTAAGGGAGGAATGTTGGGAGAGTATTTGGGCAGAGGTTTTCCGAGCCAAATGGATTGAAAGTGTGAATGAGGTGGTAGAGGTGGGGGCCTTTTATAAGTGGAGAGGAGGGGCACTTTTGGAAAGTAATGAAATGTTATTCAATTATACAATGCTTTTCGGTTTCTAAAGGTCCCAAACTTATATAATTCGTGTCTAAGGTGATAAGGGTTCGAAAGATACCCATCCAATAGTCTTTGGACAAGTGTAAGCCTTGTATTTTGAATTATCTTTTCATTTTATTAAAATCGTTAAATAATGAGGTCATCGCTGCATCATAATGATGTCATAAATAATCTAATTTATTTAATGTATAAAAATTATAAACAAATAATATGATGTAGGAAATCTTTTTATATTTCTAATGAATATTTATAATCAAAATTTGGACTTGTGTAACCCCACTTAAAAACTGTTTTATTAAAACAACTCATGTGTGTGTCAATTTAATTCTAACATTAAATAAATATATATTAATGTCATTTTCCCACTAAAGTGGCTCCATGGGGTCCCCAAGTTGACCCATGGGTTGTCTTGGTCTTCCATGACTCATCAAAGAGGATTAGGACAAGTTTCAAGCTCATATCATATTATTAAAACATTGTTTTTACCTTAAACTACACTAATTACCTCTAATCGCGATTAAGAACTTAAAAGTTACTATTCACCAAAAAATTATTTTAATATCATTGAACCGCATTTTACTTCTTAATGACAACCATGTATGTCATATTTTTGATAATCAAATCACAGAAGTGGTAATATTTTATTTAAACGAAAAATCAGTTATTTAACTACCACTTAGTGGTTTCACTATTCATCAAAAATTGAAGTTTTTCAGAACAAAGCCAAATTTTCACCATAAGCTATAATTGATATTCCAAATTCAAAAATGATGTCTATTTTACAAAATTCCAAACATATAAGTTTCATTAATTAATTTTATAATTAATTCTCGATGTTACAAAAAATGGCATGTTTATAAGAAACAATTTATATCAAAAGATTGGCAATTGTTTATGTCCATTTTCAATGTTAAATTAATTCTAATGACCACCATTGGATAAAATGGTAAAAATAAATTCTAATTATACTTTAAATCCACTAAATAGTATAGTTTATCACTATAAATTATTTTGATTAAAAAAAAATTTTTTATGTATTTTTCACTATTCATAAAAAATTAGAAGTCCTCAAAAAAATACCAAAAATTCAACATAGGCTAATTTCGATATTCCGAATCCAAAAATGAAGTCCATTTTGATAAATAAAATTTATAAAATTTCAAAAAGTAGGTATTACTGTTCACAATGGCTAGTTTAATTAGTTGTGGTGTGTGTTAGAGCTCGAGGTTGCGTACAACACACGCTATTGCATTATTCGAAGGGAAACGTACCGTGGAAGCTCGGGGTGTTACATTCTCCCCTCCTTCAATAAATTGATTCCTCGCAATTTGAAATTTTTCTTTGAAAATAAAAGGTTGAAAAGAGAAAATACCTTTGAGGAAAACCCATATCGGAAATAAGGTTAATAAATATATAACATTAAAAGAAAGAAAGATAAGTACAAAGGTCACCCGATATAGCCCATTCTAGGATTATATGAAAATATGGATATGGAGGAGAAACAAACCATCAAGGTCTGATGGAGAGTTATAGAAAACAGGATTAGGAGAAAGTTTAACCACAAGAAAATCACAAACTTGTGATTGGTTAAACGGTCATTGAATCCCCAGTTGGAAAAGTTAACCGACAACATTTTTGTTTTAAGTTGCCTTTTATAATGTTGAGGAATTTATTTAGGAGATTTACTAAGAACGTAATGGAATATACATACTTGTTATGTATACTTTCATTCGTTAATAAATTTTTACCACAAACCCAACTTTTACTCCAAATGGTAACGGAACTCAAAAATATTCTATTTATCCTAATTGTATAAGGTTCCAAATGTTAACACATACCATTTAGATTAGTAAAACTATTTTGTAATAACCAGGGACTTCCTGTAGGCTAGTGGTAGGAAATAAAGGCTTGTCGCACTATGGTTGTGGGTTCGATTCCTGCAGCTTTTTCCGACGCGACGGGTTATGCCCCACCCTGCAGGTTGTCCTTTTCCTAAAACTATAGTATCATAATATTCCAAAAATAATATTTAGAAATTCTTTAACATTAAACAATATTATCCATGGTTCATCTTAATCCATTCCAACCTTAATAGTTATCCAAAATACCTTCGTCCAGACTTTCTCTAAAAGGTCTCTAAATTCCAAAATCAATTGTAACATCAGATTCCCCAAACAAAGAAAAGTCTCTCTTATTGTCACATACTAAAAATATGATTACCTTAATCATATTAAAACCATACTGAAATCAAAAAGTACTGCAGTACAATCTTTATATATATCACATTATTCTTATAACCAGAATATAATCCTTGAGTCCAAAAGCACCAATACATTAATTATTCTGCTTCAACTGTAGTCATGGCATAAGATTGGCCTTGATCCCTTGGCCTTTTCTGAGGTAAGTTTCCTTGACTCTTAGGACATTCATTTGCATAATGTCCCATTTCCCTACAATTGTAGCATTCAACTTTGACAGCCACTTTCATTCCCTTGCAATCACGAGCCTGGTGACCCTTTTCTCCACATTTATAACAAACTCCCATTCCTTTTAGTCACGTACCAGGGTGATTCTTCCCACAATTATCACATAATGGAAAATACTTCTTTCCATTTTTCCCTTTATCCATCTCTTGTTCCACCGTTCTCTTCTTTTCTTGCTTTGCTTTAAAGTCATGAGACTTAGAGAATTCCTTTTCCGTCTTGATAGCACATGAGACAATATCTTCGTATGAAGAGAAGGTTTGTGATACTAATGATCGACGGATAAATGGTTCTAACCCATCAAAGAAACGATCAATCTTACTCCTTGGGTTACGTATATAATCGGAAGCATGCCTCGCAAACCTTGTAAAGTTAGCCTCATGCTTTGCGACATTCTCATCCTCCTTCTGCCTCAGACTCAGAACTTGCCTTTCCATATCTGCTCGATGGTCACGAGGAAAGTATTTTTCTAAGAAAAGATCTTTGAACTCCCTCCATTACATATTCGATACGTCATCATCTTCCTTTGTGTTTTGAATCAGTGACCACCACTGATCGGCGTCTCCAGTGAGGCGGTAAACTGCCATGACAACCTTCTCCCTTTCACTACTCCCCAAGGCATGTAATATTTTCTCTAAGGAATTTATCCATTGCTCACCTACTATAGGATTTGTACTCCCATTGAAGGTTGGTGGTTGTTGCCTCATGAAACGGTCTAGCATTGATCCTCCACGTTGCAGATCAGGGTGCTCCATATGAGAAAGGATATTATTCATAACCTGAGTGAGTTGTCCCAGTATGGTAATAAGTTGATCAGCACCAGTTGTATCTCCAGATCCACAAAAATTATCTTGAGCCGGAGGGCAATCCCTACACGGAGTGCGTGCATTGATACGGTTTCCATTCCTTCCACTAGGCGCCATTTCTAAATAATGGCATAAGCTAGATTAGTTCATGAATCAAAATACATAATTCCATACTTGTAAAACACTTAACATAAATTGAACTAATTATGGATATAATCCATAATTATAAAAATGTTTTCTTTGAGGAAGTATATACTCATAACCCTTCATAGTGGTTTGTAATGAAAATGGGAATTATCCAAAGAATATCCCCCGGGAGTGTCGTAACCAAGAGTGCAGCAAGGCCCGTTGTCGTGCACCAGTTCCCATTCGAGTCTAGCTCAAAGCGGTGTTTTCGGGTTTTACCCCTAGGTACATCTGTGCCAGAGCCGCCTCTACCTGCTCGTATCCAGACAGGGATGTATTGCTCGGAAAACTCACAACATCTCTACAATACCAAAATTCTAGGAAGTTCTTCTATACTAATCCTCAAAGTCTACCTTCGGGATATGTGCTCTAATCAGAGTTTATCTAAATCTAGCTTCCAAGGTTAGTACTAAACTGCCTCTGATACCAACTGTAACGCCCCGACCCCAGCTACCCAGAGTCGGTGCCTTACTTCGTAACATTGGAATGATCACAAAAGTTCAAGTCTTGAAAGACCGATTAGATTAGTAGCCTTGGAAACACTTGATACATTCATAAATGTTACATTACATCATAAAGTGAAAAACTAATAACAAAGTCTCTATAGTCCACACTTCTATCCTCTTCGGACTATCCCTGCAGGTCATTCATAAAATACATCTTCACATCCTGGAAAATATTAAAACATTGAAAGGGGTGAGCTCAGATGCTCAGTAAGGATAACAATATTGCGGATGCTTTCGTAAATAAACATAAAAATTTAAGGCAATATATAACTAAAACAAATGCCTTTTAAACATGAACATCAACATAATATGGCAAAAGTAAAATGAGATAATGCCATTCACTTCTTCACATGGATATTCTACTGGTCGAATAATCACATGCAATAACAATAACCACTTTCATAATGAGGGAATGTATAATGCCAGACACTCTGAAACATTTTGTCAAGGCCTCGGCCAAGACGTCTAAAATGATTAAGGCCTCAGCCAAAACCATAAATCAAATTGGGAAAGGGCCTCGGCCAATTCCACATCTAGTTGTCTCATGAGACCTACCGATGCATCGAGGAGCTATAGCGGGCTCCACCCGTCACTTATTAAGTCCAATGCATTCCTCATTTGAATAGGTTTAAACATATCATAAACCATAACATAATCGTATCACATAAAACATGAATAAAGGAAACATAACATTTCCACCTTTCAATCACAAAATATCAATACAACACATTTATATAATAAAAATGCTTTCAAAACCATTTTCAATACCAAAATAAAAGAAAAGTATAACATGGCATTTATTTTTCATTAAAAAAGGTGTGGCTTGTAGAGGAAGCCGAAAATCAAATAGTGGTCGTGGCGGCGGAGAAGTCGTTGTTGCCGCATATGTATGGAAAGAAAAACATTCCCTTTTATTTGTTTAGTAAAACGCTTCGTATAAAAAGATTCCTTTTGAATAAACGTAAAATGTCAAAGGGGTTTATACACTGTACAAAAGAAATTTGTGTATAAAACAAAATATGCTTCAATGAATGGAGATTGAGACGAAGTCCGTTAAAATATCATTTTTTTTAAAATAAAATAGATCTATTATGTGTATTCACTATAGGTACACATAAAGGAAGTAAAAGTACAAAATAGGACATAATAATATCATGACATAATTTGAAAGTCGGAGATTTACCCAAAGAATGGAAATTGGGTTAAGAAGTTCCCTTACCTTGCGTCTTGTCCTGACTCGACCGTTATTTAACATCCTGAATAATAAACTAGAGTTAATTTCTATTTAATTAAGAACCTTTTTCATGTTCATTATTCCTTTAATATCCCTTATTACCATGTTATGAACATTATTTAATTATTTAAGTTAATAACGGTCGTTTTGTCGATCTTTGGTACTTGAGTCAAAAATAAACTTCCTATAATTTCAAGTAGTTCATGTGGTGAAATATCCATTATATCCAGAATTATATTCATGATGTAGATATCATATATATGATATATATCCAGTATATACATTCATTCATAATGTCACGTAACATTTAGAGGTAAGAAATGAAATGCACTGTTCATGGAGACGGTAAGCCGTACGTACGCATGAATGCTACTTTCATTTTAATTTCATATTTAATGGAACGAAATCATAATGATATAAATGTATAATATATTTCCAGTATAATATAGTGTATAATACCATTTACTCCATCCTTTATACATCCCACATATGGCATTAATGATTCAAATCACTTTGAGGGGGAGGTAGTATGCACTTCCTAAAATGAAATTATCGCATTTTACCCATAATGGAAATCATAAAGTATGCCATAAATGAGAAATACAGAAGCATAAGTAAAACCTAAACATATTATATATCATATATAAAAAATATTGACATCTTAATGGCCACCTTTTAAGGTGTTATATGAGTTTTTAACAATCCTCGTTTCGTGAGGTAGAAATTTTCCATCCACAGAAACCGTATGTTCTTTAACCGTTAGATGTAGGTGTGTGTAAGTGTAGCTCGAATCCTTCTTATAACAATATCCTAGTATATTGAGGATACTGGTGTTGTTACAAAAGAAATTAATAAAAAGATTTTATGGGGTTGGAGAAGAAAAATAAAACAAAACAACATTAGAGAAGACATTACCTCAAAATCGGTTAACTCTTTTTGATTTGAGCTAAAGGCTTCCTTGGGTAGAGTTATGACCAAAGTGAGGCTTCTAGGAGTAAGGGAGGAATGTTGGGAGAGTATTTGGGAATAGTTTGGCCGAGCCAAATGGCTTGAAAGTGTGAATGAGGTGGTAGAGGTGGGGGCCTTTTATAAGTGGAGAGGAGAGGCACTTTTGGAAAGTAATGAAATGTTATTCAATTATACAATGATTTTCGGTTTCTAAAGGTCCCACACTTATATACATCGTGTCTAAGGTGATAAGGGTTCGAAATATACCCATAAAATATTCTTTGGACAAGTTTAAGCCTTGGATTTTTCATTATCTTTTCATTTTATTAAAATCGTTAAATAATGAGGTCATCGCTGCATCATAATAATGTCATAAATAATCTAATTTATATAATGTCTAAAAATTATAAAAAAAATACTATGATTTAGGAAATATTTTTATATTTATAATTAATATTTATAATCAAAATTTGGACTTGTGTAACCCCACTTAAAAACTGTTTTAGTAAAACAACTCATGTTTGTGTCAATTTAATTCTAACATTAAATAAATATATATTAATGTCATTTTCCAACTAAAGTGGCTCCATGGGGTCCCCAAGTTGACCCATGGGTTGTCTTGGTCGGCCATGACTCATCCAATAGGAGTAGGACAAGTTTAAAGCTCATATCATATTATTAAAACATTGTTTTTACCTTAAACTACACTAATTACCTCTAATCGCGATTAAGAACTTAAAAGTTACTATTCACCAAAAAATTATTTTAATCTCATTGAACCACATTTTACTTCTTAATGACAACCATGTATGTCAGATTTTTCAAAATCAAATCACAGAAGTGGTAATATTTCATTTAAACGAAAAATCAGTTATTTAACTACCATTTAGTGGTTTCACTATTCATCAAAAATTGAAGTTTTTCAAAACAAAGCCAAAATTTCACCCTAAGCTATAATTGATATTCCGAATTCAAAAATGATGTCTATTTTACGAAATTACAAACATATAAGTTTCATTAATTAATTTTATAATTAATTCCCGATGTTACAAAAAATGGCGTGTTTCTATGAAATAATTTATATCAAAAGATTGACAATTGTTTATGTCCATTTTCAATGTTTAATTAATTTTAATGACCACCAATGGATAAAATGGTAAAAATATATTCTAATTATACTTTAAAACCACTAAATTGTATCGTTTATCACTATAAATTATTTTGATTAAAAAAGTTGTTTTTATGTATTTTTCACTATTCATAAAAAAATAGAAGTTCTCAGAAAAATACCAAAAATTCAACATATGCTAATTTCGATATTCCGAATCCACAAATGAAGTCCATTTTGATAAATAAAATTTATAAAATTTCAAAAAGTAGGTATTACTATTCACAACGGCTAGATTAATTAGTTGTGGTGTGTGTTAGAGCTCGAGGTTGCGTAAAACACACGCTATTGCATTATATGAAGGGAAACATACCGTGGAAGCTCGGGGTGTTACACACAGTCTCCGTAATCTGTATGCTCAATTGCATCGCGTCAATCACCTCGTCTCCTGTCGACCCTTGATCCCCACTGGAACCTTCATGAAATACACCCCATCGCCATCATCCTGCTCCCCATGGTCAACGATATGTGAAGGATCACGCACGTATCTCCTCGGTTGAGATACGTGGAAGTCATCGTGTACCTGGTGCAACTGAGGTGGATGGGTCAAGTGGTAAACCAGTCCGCATACCCAGCTGAGGACCTTTGAATGGTCCACTGAACCTCGGAGATAACATTCTGCCTTGGCCACATCTCTGTAATCCTCATCGAGGTGAGACCCGTATAAGGATGTGATCGTCATCCTCAAACTCTAGAGGTCTCCAATGCCTATTTAGAACTTGAACTCAAAACGACTGCTTTCACGAGGGTAAGTTTGACCGACTCAAGAGTGATCGGTCACACCCTCCTGTGCATGAGTTTATCCTATGCTGCCTGGGGTTTCCTTTTCGCCGACCAAGGAAAACCCATTCTGACGTCGTAGTTAAACCACAACCTTTTTTCCCAATACAATAAATTTGTGTATGAACTGTGATTTCCCAGTCCATACTCAATCCAACGTCTTCAGGCCTCGACGATGCCACCAAGAGATTTTAACCGAAAATCTTGCCTCGAGGGTCTGACCACACTGTCGGTGTAAGTGTGATTATCGAGTCTTCTCACAAGGTATCTCCAGACATGAGGGTCAAGTCTATGGATTACCAAAAACTCTAGGTCTGGGGCAAGATTCTTGGAAAGAAGGAATGATTCATATTGACGTCTGTTACTACGACAGCTAGTAGTGGACACAGAATATCCCATGAATCATTCATATGGCCATTGGGTCACTCTCCCTGACTGCAACCAGCTACTCTCTTCCCCTGCCCTCCAGCTCCCTGAGCCTGGCAGGGACAAATAAGGTGGGTGGTTGTATTATGTTAAAATGTACACCACCACATGCTACTCTCGTAGCTCTGCCTCCACGTCTGCTGCTTCGCAGACTGATCTCTCCTTAATGCTTCCACTTCATGAAACATTTAAAATTCCCGAGTGTGTAAGATTGGTGCAAGTTTCCTGTTTCTTACTGCGCTGTGTTGTCTTCATCCGCTCCTGGATGATCTGCACCCTTTTTTCCTACGATCTGAAAGATCTGCTAAAATTTCTCCTTTTTCAGAAAAAAGAAACTCGGTATCCTCCCATGGATGAAGCACACCCATTTCCTAATACAGTTAGTCCTGACATTAATTATGCATTCATTCCACGGATGACTTCGTAAGGCCTCGACCTAACTACCAAGAGATCCAACTGTCACTCTCGTCTCCAGGGGTCGAGTCACACTGTCGGCATTAGTGTGAGGTCACTGGGTCTCTTCCAGTAGAAATATCGAATGTGAGGGTCAAGTCAACAGTCATAACTGGGACCACTTAGTATCAACCAAACAAAAGGACAGGAAAGAAAACATCACAAATTTAAGTGTCTTTTCATTATTGCAGCTCATAATACAAAGACACGAATACAACAGCAACGTGGAACTAGATGTACAGGGGATGTATCCACTAGTTCTGCTGCTGTCCACCTGCTCCCGGAGCTCTACTGCCTTGTCCACTGCTCGGCTGTGGCCCATGCACTCACCGTTGCTTCTGCCTCGGTGGCTCCTCCAACGCCTATGGATCGACTGTACGAGGAGTCAGACAGTCACATGCCATGTGACCTTTCCTGCTTCAGGAGAAACACTATTTGTTTCTGTCACGCCTGGCCCTAACTCCACCACGGGTTCCCCGCACTACTGATCCTATAACCTGAGGTCACCCACCTACAAGTCTGGTCCTCTTGGACCTCTGCATCATCTCCCTACTTCCCACAGATGACTCGGCTACTGATCGAAAACCCTGCGTCAAAGGAAGAAGATCATGTACACGCTCTGGGTGTAGAGATACTGGCCCAAACTCCACCCTGAAGAAGGTCTCGAAGTCTTCCCATGTGAAGGTCATCCCGTCTCAAAAACGGAACAAGTGGCTCCACCACCTTCCTGCTGCTGCCTGAAAGAGGCTGGCAGCAAAGATCACCATGAAGTATGCTGGCGTCCCTACTAGCATGAAGACTCTCACCACAGCCTCCAGCCAGTCCTCAGCCACCTGTGGGTCCATCTCTCCTCAGAACCTGGGTGGCCTCCGGCACTGGAACTCGTGCAGCGTGCTCAAGTGGCATGCATCGCCTACTGCTGGGGCTGGTGGAATCGGTTGCCCAACGTATGGTAGTACCGCTGGTGCCTCTTCTGGTTCCTCAACTGCAATAGGGCCCTATACCGAAGCCTCATCGCTCGGTAGTCTGTTAGTATGCATATCCCTCTGGGCTCTAGCTGGTCGTCCATAAAGAGGCATCCTGAATGAAACAACGTGACACGGTCAAAAGATTATACCCGGTGAGCTGACCTGGTTTGAGCTGACATTTAAAAACATCTGGAAACACACATGCAATCAGTGTTTTCATGCACAAAGTTGGAAATCAGTTGTCGAGGTTCTGGTGTATGGATACGTCGGCCGCCCGCACCAACACTGGACTCCCTGAACTGAAGACCACACTTGGTACCCTTAACACTATTGCATCACAGAAAGAAAATATTAGAGTTATATGTTTTGTGGTAGAACCAACTCCTCTGATACCAATTTGTCACGCCCGTCCTTGGGGCCTGTGCCTTGACTACCCAATGCTCGCCTTCCAATGTCCAGGGGCTAGCGACTAGCACCAAAGACGTAAATCCCGATGACTGGGAAGGAATTTCCTTTATAAATGTAAACAAAACACCATAGAGTACAAGCGAAAGTAAAACACTAAGTAAAAAGAGATGTGCTGAAAAGTAAATGGGCCATAATAAAAACCCAACTGAAAGTAAAACTACAACTGAACAAAAGTAACATAGAAAAAGAAAACAGCTAGAAGAAAGGAAGCGACTCCTGGGACGTCCTCCTCGGATCCTACCTGAAGTGTATGTACAGATGGCGCAGGTCCTGGATCATCCACCACGGATCCTACCTGAAGGGTAGGTACAGATAGACTCCAAATACCTCTCTCCCGTCAACCCCCTCTGAGTGTTGTCTCGCCGTGAAGTCCACCTCTGGATGCTGACTCGTCATATAGTCCACCTTTGGGTACCGTCCAGTCCTCGAACACTCAGCATCCGTCAGCACTGCCCCTCGTTTGCAACAAACACAATGAGGTGCGGGAATAGCCCGTGCAGGGGTGTGTATAACGATACTCAGTAGGTACCCCGAGACCCTCAAGGTCTCACTAAATCCAAGAAGGATAGCCACAAAGAAGATCTCAACAGATAACCTCTACATAGGTCTATGCCCATACATATACCTAAGTTATCAAGTAACCCATCTCAATCATGAGGAAACACAAAGATTATGAAATCAACGGATAACCACTACCCAGGTATATTCCCATACATATACCTAAGTTATCAAGTGACCCATCTCAATCAAGAGATAATCCCAAAGGTCATAGACTCAGATCAAACCAGGATTTTCATTATCGAAACCCTAACTACTGATGAGTCCGTCTCTGGAGTGTACAGTGATCCTATCACAACTCCAGGGTACTGCTCATTATCCTAAGACTGCTGAGGCACTCCTCCTATCGAGTTCCGCGGGTCTGCCACCTCACACAGTATTGATCATCCGCCATGGGTCTGCCACCTCACACAGTAGTGCTCCCCCACATAGCCTACAGAGGTACTCCTCCTGTCGAGTACCGCAGGTCTTCCACCTCACACAGTAGTGCTCCTCCGCCATGGGTCCGCCACCTCACAAAGTAGTGCTCCCCACTGGGCTATGCTAGTCACTCTGAATCGAATCAGACAAGAAGTCATCGGTCACAGCCAGCTACACGGTCTCCGTATTCTGTATGCTCGTCTCCGGGAGGGTACTCTCCACGAGCTACAGGTCGATACTCTAATTATCAAAATTCCCACAAATAAGTATTGCAAAGGACTGCCTCGTCATCGGGGTCTCAACGCAACAGACAGCGCGTCAATCGGACGCCCAGTCTGTGAGTTATTAGCATTTTTGTCCGAGGGGCCCAATTGGTTTCGTGTGAGAACCAACCCGACTGTATCCCACTGTACCACAAACTCTCATAGGGTATACCCATAGGGACTGTTTCTCAATTTGATCACCAACGCCGCTGACAGTTCGTTAAACGGACGTCCGGTCTGAAAAATATCAACTTTTATGTTCCAGGGGCCCGGTTGGATTTCAGGTACAATCCAACCCGGCCATTCTTCAACTGCATCCAAAACATTGACGAAGTATGACAAAAGCTCCGTCTCATCACGTGGAATTTAAGGAGATATACGGTGCATCAATCGGACGCCCGGTCTGTGAGTTATTGACTTTTTTGTTCTAGGGGCCTGGTTGGTTACGTGAGCGAACAAACCCGACCGCACTCTGACGGCATCCAAACCTCGAGCGGAGTATGCCAAAAGTTCTGTCTCATCAAGAGGAAACCAACAAAGTCGACGGAACGTCCATCAGACGTCCGGAACACAAGAAATAAGCATTTCTGCTCGGAGGGCCCGGTTGGTTTTGTGTCCGAACCAACCCGGCCGAACCCAAAGTTCTCCAAAACCCTGAGTATAACATACCGAAACGACCGTCTTGATCAAAGGATCGCATCGCAATAGATAGTTCATCAATCGGAGGTCTGTAGCCCAAGTTATGGGAGAATGATCGAAGAGGTCCGAAAACGGGGGTCTGGGCCCGGCCCGACCCGGCCCAACCCCCTGGGTCTGCCGAACCGGGTCCGGGTCCGGCCCAGCTGGGTATGGCCCGGCCCGGCTGCATGGCCCGGTCATGCTGCGCCGACCGGTCCGGCCTGGGCAGCCGTCTACCCTCGCGCTGGAGCGGCGCGACGGGTGCGGGCGGTTACAAACCCCCCTGGTTGTCAACCTGGCGCGGATTAAAGCCACGCCGCCTCAAACCCGGAATGGCCCGGCCATTCTGGTTCACCTCCCACCGCCGCGGCTCAGCCGCGATGGTTTTCCCTGGCAACGCACCGCAACCGCCGGTCACCAGCGCCGCCTTTTGCGGACCACTGGACGCACTCCGGTGGTCCATTTCGCCTGCTGCATTCGCCAACAGTCCTCCGGGGGCCCGATCTTTTCTACGAAGGAATTCAAACACCATTTTGGCCCGATTCGTCATCACCTGTCGATCCGCACTCAACGTTCAAAATGGACCATCTTTGTGGTTTTCCGGCGTGGCGCGACCGCGCCGCGCCCCTTCGTCGCGGCCCGACTTCGACCGCGGATTCGTTCAACATCAAAGGTGTGGCACGACGGCGCATCACGACGGTGTCGCGCTTCTTCGTCGTGATTCTCTAAATTCCCGCACAATTTGACTGAACTGCATCACTTCCATTTCAAGCCACGTAGAAAACCAACAAAAAAAAGGGGAGGAGGTTCGACCGTGTTTTTGTGGTACGACCTCCTCCGTTATTTCGATAACAGTTGGCCGTTGATATCAAAGAACCTCTAAAATTATTCACGACATGAAAACCAAACCTCTACCTTGCAAAGAATTCGCATGTCATCGAGCCGCGGAAGAGGCAAGCATCGCGGTGATCGGACGTCGCGGAAGATCGGTGCCGATTATGTTGACGTCAGAGGGTGAGTCATCATCAATGGCTACGTTCCCCGCGGTGGTGTCTCCTCCCTTGACATGGAGGAAAAAGAGAAGAAGGAACATCGTCGGTGATAGCCCGATGAAGAATGCGACATCTCGCTTCCTTCGACGTGGTGAGAAGGTGCAAGATGAGACGACGTTCTTCGTCGAAGCTTCGGTGTTCTTCACTTTCTTCAACAAAGGAGATGAAGCGTTCTTCTTAGGAGGAGGGAGTTCTTCAAAAGTCAAATGCTCTCTTCCCTTTCTCTTTACACAACATTTCTAACCAAAATAGAATAAGGATCCACCTTATTTTGTTTACCCATGCCATGAATTAAAAATTACAAAATTCAAAACCAACACACTTAATAAATTGATCTTGAGTTGTCAAATGAATTAATGTTTAGGCGGCATAAATTAATGTGGGAGGTGGGGAGGAGATGAGTCACTTAAGTTAAAGTAGAGTTGTAATATTAAAGTGAGAGGTGAGTTATGGGAGGTAAAGGGGGTTATGGGAAGATCAAGTGGGGTTAGGGTCTCGTGTGGGCCCCACCAACCTCTTAACCTCTAATGGGTAGTTCCCTAACTTCCACTCAAAGCATATAACTACTTTAAAGAAATAAAAATTGTAACTCAGTTTTTATTTTATCTTCCACAAATTTTTAACAACTCCTCCCATGAAAACGCAACTTTGAAAGAGATATTCTTAAGCAATTATCGGCGCTGTGAATCCATCGGTTCCCTTAGAATTCAATTTCGAGCACCGGTTAAAATGTTAGAAAAAACCCACTCGTTTGTTCACTGAACGTACCCGAGATAATCTTCGGAAACTGATTCCGGGCACACCGGGCCTCAGAATTAGGCACCGTCAGAAACTGCATTCTTGTAAAATTCCAAATAAAATTAAGAAAAAAATTTCCTTGAAATTTCCGGGTCTTTACATGCTTCCTCTTTGCTGCATCAAACACTGATTTCATGCTTAAAACATCGCTTACCACCAGTTGATTCCTTTAATTGAATATTATTTGGATATTGGGGATTACATGAATAAGAATTGGAGAGGCTTGTATATTCCAAGGACATAAGGACCCAATTTTCATCTGTTAATGATTTAATCCTAGCTTGGTTGGGTTCCCATAAAACTTATGGAGGCTCTCTATTCCTTCTCTTGAAATGTTCATATTCATTTCAAATGAAATTAAATTCATCAATAGTGGTGATTTGGTTATGATTTCCCCAAATTATGATTCCATTTCAGAATAAATTTACTATATGAATGCTAGGAAATCTTGTAGGTTGTTATTTATGTTAAAATAGTATGATTAGATCTATCTGCTATCCAATATCACTAATAATCTATGTAGAAATTGATATTTCAATATTTCATGTTGATTCATTCTGGTTGAAGTTAGTTATGTGTTTTTTATAAATATGTTGTGAACATTAAGTCATGGTGTGACTTTTGACCATTGTGTAGGAAATTGTTGTATCTATTGGAGGTTTGCAGGAAAGAAAGGTTGAGGTATAAGGTGTCTAGATTAAGTGAAAATTAAATGGTGCATGTATCAAATGTAATGTTTGTTGACCAAGGAAAAATTCTTAATGTTGATGGAAATGTTCTAACTAGGGGTCAAGAGATGGTTGATCCTTGTCTAATTTCTTATCATAATGATTTTCCTATGTTTTTGAATTAAAATATTCATGAAATGAAGAAACAAGAAAAGGATATTCCTCTTCAGGTAGAAATCAATGATATATTTGGAAGGTTGATATATTATATTATAGGTATTAACTATCTATGTGCAGTGTTTGATCTTGGTACTGATACTTTTTTGAGAAATAGTTTGGATAGAGTTATTGATCATTATAGAGTTTCAATCCCTTTATATTGTAATGAGGCAGCTGATAATGTCGATGCTCGTGCACTTAAGATGAGGTAAGCTCATGTTGCTTTGTGATAATAATATAGAAGAAGGTGTTTATTATGATTTCAATATTGGAATAGCTTAGGGCCTAATTATTTATTCAAAAAATGTTGGGATGGATGAGGAAGATCTAGATGGTCTAGTTTTGGAGGACACCAACACACCACCCCAGTTTATGGGGTGATGTTTCATATAATTTTTTAATAATTCTATTCCAGAATTAAATCAAACTGATGGGGATTTATTCCTGGTGCACACAACATCAATCATTAAGATAAGATTTAGGAACTATACAATGCCTCGTCAATAATGGATAAATGGGAAAATGATATAGATGATAAAATGGTAAGGGACGATAGCCTCATTAAATATTTGGGTTTTAGTAAATTCAACTTTAATTATATTGTTACACATGGTAAGAAGATATTCTTAGATAGAAGGGGTTTTTCCTATACCACCTTGCAAAGAGAGAGCATAGGAAAGAATATTCCATCAGGAAAAATATAGTGAGTATCAGATTATCATCTAATGCATCAAGTAGATATAATATTAATATTATCATTATCATAAATAAAGTTACCTATCAATCCTAATGATAAAATAACTATGAGTCTGTGTATTAGAATGAGTTGTATTATTTTGACATTTCATCTTTCTTTTGCTGGATATGGGTATTCACTATTTTTCTCATCTTCTTTGTATGTTAACTATTTTTTTACATTTAATAAATTGTTAGAAGATATTTCTTCTGACATGAATTTCCAGGTATAATCTATGCACCCATTTTTAATTAAAATTACTGATAAATTTCTTTTAATAAAAGCTGATTTCATTTATCCGTTCATTCGAGAGTCCTTTTTCTTCCAATACCATGAATTCAAAAAAATCAACTATGTTTCAAAATTTCTCAATTATTTTTAATAATATTTTTACTCAGGTTTTAATATTTATATTTTTTTCAAAGGAGTATTCATGTCATTTCCCAGATAGGGCCCATATAGATTTTATTGAAAATGTGAAATGATTTATTATTTTAACATGTATGAAATGTATAGAATTTTCTAAAATCATGACTAGTCATTGATTAAAGGATCATATCTATGTTTCTATGTTCATTTTGAAATATTTTTTTTTAAAAACATGTTTTAAAATTTAGTTATAAAATAATTTTAAAAAAATATTTTTAAATTAAAAATTTATTTTTCTGAAAATTTTATTGTATGTTTATTTATCAAAAACAAAAACCCTTAATTATAATTACATTCCAATGGGGATATGATATATTGATACCATCCTTATTAATTCTATAGATATTTAATATTAATATTTACTATAGAATGAATCTACATTCACTTTGTTGATTAATTAACTCTCCCTAAAAATATTCACTTTCCCATGATCTTTTGATTTTAAATTTACCCTGAATAACCATATTATTTGTCTGTGAAAAGTTTATTTCTTAAACTAGATATCATTCATGCATATATAGATCTACATTGAAATTGACTTCTTTTACCGGAGGAAATTTTTAGAAATCCTTATTCATTAATCAATAAGTATAATTTATTATAAGAACATTATTCTTGAGATAAATCGATTATTTATCATATTAAGAATACATTGGACATTCATTGATGGGTGGGGACCCAAATTATATAACCCCTCGATGCATTAGTAGTCTCAAGGGGGAAAACCAATAAGATAGCATAAATGGGGTTTTACCCATAGTTTTAAACTAAATTTCTAAATACCTTGACAATAGAGGTATTATGTTGTATTAGATGATGATATCAAAAAAATAAGCATTAACTATATTATGAATTCATGTATTATTATCTATGATATTATAACAATTATATTATTGATGGATGCGTTCATTCTCAAGTGTTTATTAAATGAAATGTTTTTTCAGTGATTTACCTATCAATATTGATTGTTAATTATCTATTTATGATATTGATATTATCTTTGGATGCATTTATTCTCAGCTATGGATTAAATGAATTGTTTTTTCAGTTATTTACCTATCCATATAGACTATAAATTATATATATATGATATTTATTTGTGTCTCTAGTTATTTACCATTCAATTTATTATTATTTCTTATCCAATAATTATTGTCATGTTATTTAAATTGAAGGTGTGTTCAGTTATTTACCATTTTATATTAGGCCAATTCCCTAATTTTATGTTTATAAAATTAATTTTTTAGGATAATTGAGAACCAGACAAATATATATTCTAGAGCCTTATACACTATAAAATTAAACTAAAAATGACTAAAAATGATCATTAAACTCACAATGAGTTGATGCTCTATCACAAAAGATAACAGATAGTCGAGCTTCCCACTAATGCCCCATCATAATTTTATATGCATCCCATAAGATAACAAAACCACTAAAATCACAACTACGACCACATCGAGCCACCGCTAAACATATAAACATGCATGATACCATTCTAAGATAGAAAAAACCCCAATTAAGGGGAAGTAAATAGTATTCTGGAATGGGGTTAAACAAAAATAATAAATTCATTCCCATCCTAGTGCAGAATTAAGGAGTTACAATCATTTATGTAATGATTAATCCACATTATAGTTAATATATTCCAATGTGATCATCTTATAACATATCCTTAGAAAATGAATAATTAATATCCCAACTATTATTGAACTATATGGTAAAATATGTATTTAATTAAATCCATGAAGTAAAATATGATACTGAGAAATAATCCATGTCATTTTTCCCTTAGTAAAAGTCCTCACATCACATTCTGTCATATGCTTTTGATTTTCCTTTGAAGAGTTTATAGTAAAATTATATTCCACTAATTTTTCCTTTTAGTGAATTGCGATAACCATAATAGAGTATTTAGAAGCCAATGTTTCTTCAATAGATCTAAGTGACCCTCTACTATTATAAACATCACAATTTCTGTCTTCCCCATTAAAGTGCATTCTGGGTTTAATCCATTACTTTCTCCCACCATTGAAATTTCCATTTAACCCTCTTGAGGAGGAGGAATCTCCTAATAATTTTCGACATAACAGATTTATATAACACCAATATGACCCTTTTTCAAAATATTGATATTCTTTCTAATACAAATACTATAAATGTGGAATAAGTTACCATAGGTTTTAGAAGCTGTGAGTATTTTTTTCATGCCTTATTTTCCTTCTATTTAGTAACAATTGACCACTGACATCCCAAGAATATTTATTTCTTTTATTCCTTCCATTATAATAGAAAAATTATGTTAATAATTCTATTCATACGTTGATAGAGTTTTAGAATTCATTGATAGGTTAATTTCTCCCTCTTGAATCATTGAATATGTCTCCTCATTAGAATTTATGTCCTTCTTAGCCTTTTTGTTATGAAAACTATCACACACCAAGAATCATCATCATATGAAGGCCCATTTTCTAAATATAAGAATATGGAATGAATGGGAACTATCTTTTAGATACTATAGTTTGAAGAATATGAGATTTCATACCTATTAATAGAGGGTTCACCATTTATGTGTAAAATGTCTACAAATAGTTGTTCGAAGACCCAACACCTTGGATAGACCTGAACAATCCTAAGTATCCTCCTCAATTTTTGGTGGCATTATAATAACACTTTATTGTTTCTAATTTATTCCTTGATTTTGAGTCTCAATGATGACATATGTTTTAGGATTCCCCTAGCTGAAATCCAAAACATTTTTAAATAATTTATTCCCTTGAAATAAAAGGATTAAGGCAGAAAAAATAGGTTTAACAATGTACTTTTCACTAAAACCTTTTTTATTTATCAAATATAATCACCCTCATTAATAGACACCACATATTCTAGGATCTATTAACGTTAATGAGTTATATCCTTCTCATTATTATAAAATATATAAATTCCATAATAGTAGGTCTAAGATGAAGATCTAGATGTCTAACCCATTGGTTGACATGATTAGGGATCTTTAAGATGTACAGGATGATTACAAATGTAGGAGGTATCTACCCAATATTTAATGTGGAAAACATTATTTAAAAAAACTAATTTTTATTATTAATACACACAAAAAATATAGGTGGCTTTAAAATATACTCTACTATAAAAATTTAGATAGAAATTGGATGGTATTGGAATAAATATCTATCTTCAAAACATAGAAATATACCTACCAAATTTCTTATCATATTTAGTATATAAGGGATTATATGTGGAAGGGGAAGGAATAAAAAAGTTACCCAAAATTGAGCATTCTGAGGTTCCTGGTTCCATTGATAATGAAAGGAACACCAGAAGCGGGAGAACCAAAATATTTTTTAGGAATGATTGTTGAAGAACCAATATATAATAAAATATTACATTGAATAGAAATAGATGAGGATGTGTTGAGGAAAAAATGATCTAAATATCACAGGTTCATTCAAATTCCATGAATATGATATGAACTGGTAAATATTACCTACCAATGGAAAACTATGACCAAAGAGGGTCACTATAGAAAAGCTGAAATTAGTGAAAACCTATTTAAACATCTAGAGGGAGATTGGGAATGAAGGAAAACATATATTAAATGTGGGTACTAGTACACTATGATTAATTCTAGGAAATATGGGAAGAGTGGAGGTGGCAGTTATGGGTTAAAATCTGAGAGTACTGGATGGACCCCTACAGTCTATAAAGGTGAAGGGATGACAGTGGATTCTATCATCATCATGCCATGGGAGGCATAAGTGAAAAGAAAAAAGAATTTTTAATTTATCTTTAAATATTTATTATCTATTATATATTAATTATTGTTATACTATTTAAATGGTTTGGGGTTTTATATATTAACCATGAAATGTTTCTTAGTCAATATTTATTATTCTTCCTTTACTCATGATAAATTCCTCTTTATGTAAATATTACTAAAAATTAAGTATCACCCTTATTTTTCATCCATTTATTAGAATCCAGGAAGTGTAATATGAATAATATAAAATGAAATTATAGTAATAATAAATATATTCTTGAAAATATATATAATCTTATCATTTTATTCAAATGTATCACAAGACTCATTTACATATATATCTTACTGAGACTACTAATCTACTCAGTTATTCAAGATGCAATTACATGTATCTTATGACTATGTAATCAGTCACAGACTATCTCTAGTTTATTGGAGTTATGGTCATTAGAATTGGAATAAAAGGAATTTTAAATTAATCATTGAGATAAAGAATTAAAAAATAATATATATATAAGAACATAGCCTTTTGATAGTCTTTGAGGATATGTACTGGAAAACATTCTACAGTTTTGGTAAGGAATGGATTATGTAGTTTCAACATGAAATACATCCACTTTTGGAAAATAAATGTGGAGTTGGTGCAAGGATAGATGTTCCAATGGATAATAAAACTAAAAAGGTGTGTCTTTAGTGACTATAGAGTTACCTGATACACGACATTGGACTACACTATACACCTGGATTGATATTACTGGGTATATTCTTCAGATATTTCATATTTTATTTACAAAAAATTATCAATGATTTGACCCGAAAATTAAAAAAAATGACCTAGTTGAAACATAAAATTTAATTGATTGAAAATATGTTTTCATTATTTATTAATTCCATATTTTATTTTTCATGATTATGTGGTTTCTCACTATGATTATTATTTCTCAAACAATGATTTTTGGTTGTATTCAAAGGATGGATCATGAAAAAATATTATAAAAATTGAATATTAAAGACTAAGTGGGGACTATTAGAGACCAAATGAGATGATTAATAATGTGAAATATATCATTATTATGAATAATCAATTATACCAAAATATGATTAACAAACTATAAATTAACTGACTCCCAATCCCACCAATGAATAGAAGGATGTGGTTTTGTAAGAGATCTAGTGATGGTGACCATGGAGAAAAGATGGATGAGTTTCAACCAAGATAGAAATATGGAAAATGCTCCAATGTAAGTGTATCGATGTAATGGGAAAAGGTTGTACGTGTGTAAAAGAAGTTGTAAAAGAAATGAATTATAATGGAAAAACTAAAGGTAATGTTGAACTAAATAAATTTCATCCATGGGACTCATTTATTATTTTATGTCATAATTTTGGGGAACTAATAAATTATTTGAGTCAATGACCTCATCTAAACATTAACCCATAGACCAAAGAAGGTCAAATACTGAAATTGTTTTTGAATAATTTATATATCAGGATTCCAAAATTATTTTGCAGTAGTATTTTTAATAACGATATTTTGGTTATATGAATCATGAAACATCAATAGATTGTTCTAATTTTTAGAAGAATACATGTCTTTATTAACATAATACTTATTTAATTGATAATGGGGTTATTATTATAAGATATATCAAAATTTCAAACTCTTAAACACCCATTTTTAGTTTTCATGTTATGAGAGTATACTAAGATTAATAATATTCTATGAGAGACTTATGAAAATGCAACCCATTGGATTAGTGTATGTTTTAGTGAAAAAGTAATTGAAATAATAATGAAATTACAATTTTTTTCATCAGTTTAATTTTATTTGTAAAAATTTGGGTTTATCATATAATTGATGTTGAGGTAAATATTTTTTATAACATTGTGGTGAAGTTATAATCATTATAATAATGTGGTTTTAGAAAAAGAAAAACCCACATGTTGGGTGACAATCGGTTGTATATGAAATGGCCATGAGGCTTGAATTCATATTTGATTAGTGATAAGGGTTTATCTCCTACCACTGGACGACAAGATTATTTGGTTAATATGTAATTGTTTTCACATAAACTATTTGAATAAAAAATTTTAATGATGAACCAATTGTATTACGGTTGGGGTTTATAGATTATTGTATTATATTTGATTACTTTTTCTAACCATATTGGGTTTGAAAAATTGTTTGATATTGATTGATACAAATTTCACTCATTTATGGATCATTAAATAAATTTAAATTAAATCTTATTGCTTTATTCTAAGAAAATCATTTTTGGACATTCATTTTATTGTGTAATTGTTGAATTGGAAATTCATATAGGTATAAAAAATTGATTATATTTTTGTTATGAAATAGAACTATATAAAGTATGTATTTTTACGAAAATTCATATATGTTAAAATAATACCTCAACATTAGGAATAAAATCATGAAACCAAATTTTTATCATTTTACCTTCATATATGATGAGTTAAATGGTCTTTTAAATCATACTAGATTTATAGTTTTGAGCTCTTAAACTATCCATTTATCTTTCAAATTATCTTGATCAATTAAACCTCTCTCTCTATATAATTATTTATTTTTTTTCTCCAATTTATATATATTCACTTTTCACACATTATATCATGCACAAGATCCTAGTTATGTTTTATTTTGGATGACCTTTTTATTTCCCATTCTCTATTATCAAGAGGATGTTTTGTTATCCCTTTTTAGGATGATGGTTTTCAATAATGTTATTTCCAAAGGAAAACCATTGATTATGGAGATTATATTTAAATTATGAGGAAATAATTTATTTATGGGGGAGGAGATGTATGACCTCATGACATTATGGAATATTTATTTTTAAATAAATTCAATACCATCGATATCTTATAGATCTCACAATCCTAAGTATAAATAAAAAATTATATATGTTCCAATATAGCCTCGTTGAATAATCCATGGATATCAATAGTACTTATTAAATTATAGAATGTTAATAAATAATAGATTCAAAAAAAATTAATTGGTCATTCAATGATATTAACTAAAAAACATTCATTCAAATAAAAGGAAATGTTTTCCCGAAAACTGTATTTTATAATAAACAGTTCAATAGAAATTAACAAACATAATATAAAATTAATTTTTAAAGGTAAAATTAAATTAAATAGTTTGAATGAAATAACTATTTAAATTATTGTATAAAAATTATTTTATAGTATTTTTTCTTGATTTTTCTGAAATGATTCATTTTTTGTTGAATATTGATGAATACGAATTTTATTTAAAAAATGATTTTTTGTTTAATTAATTTACTCTAAATATTTTAAATTTAAATTTGATTTAATGTTAAAGTATTTCAGTTGAATAAAATTTTATCAAATTGATGTAACTCGAATCATTTTTATTTTTAATTTTGATATTAAAACATTCTATTCCTTTGATAATTTTCTCTTTGGAACCCCTCATGTTCATCACATGTGCAAGAATAATATTATATTGGATTATAAAATATTTTTGGTTTAAAATAAGAAATTTTTTTATTTATTTATAATTTTATAATATGTTCAAATTATTTTTTGACAATTATTAATTGTGAAAGATGTAAATATTATTTATCATGGTTGATGTAAAAAAATGATTTACCAGGGTGTTAAACTAAAATGGTAAGTATTAAAATGACCTACAATGTTTACCAAAACTGATTTTATTTCTATATATATACATTATAAACTATATTTTTATATTATTTTCCATTTCAGAATATTTTATCATGATAAAATCATTGTATAATTTATTTATTTTCAAATATTCAACGTGTACCCTATCTCCCACTAATAAAATTACACCCCTCTCCTCCAGTTTTCTAACATCTATTTTACAAGATAATTTCTACTCAAATTTCCTCTTAAATTGAATAAAAAAAATCCAATACCCCTTGGTTTTAACATAAATCCATCTTATTATGGATTTTGTGAAAACATAAAGAAGTTGTCTAAATAAGTGGAAATGTTCTAAAATGAGCGTTTTAAATTAGTTTTTTCTTAAAACCTTATAAAATTATACTAATCCAATGTTAAATAATAAATATAGTATATTCCATATAAATATATGATATTATGTTATGTTCATTACCTATATACATCTACCCTTTCATCATATGTTAAATGAAACAATTGATTATGTGTAAGAGAGTCAACCACCATGAGAACTAATGTAACTCAATATCCATCAATACAATCCAATGAAGGATATAACGATGGATTTAACTCAAAAATATGATATTTATGACATTATAATATTTATGGAATTATAATATGAGATATAAATAATTACATTACATGTAATTTATATTATGATAATGTTACCCATGTGTACAACGACCACCTCTTCATGATATGAGGTGATAAATTTTTCACATACGCATTACATAAAAATGAAATAATAATAAAATTAAGGAATATATGGAATATATATTACATTTTTATATTCTATAAAATTATTATATCTTATAATTACATAACATTTCACCCCTTAAGGAAATGATAACATCTCTTGTGTGTACATACAACCTACCATCTCCATGAACTGATGTCATCCATTCTCAATGTTGAAATTTCAATAAAAATTTAAAAAAAATTATTTAAAAAATTTGATATTTATAACACCAATTTCATTTAAGAGATGACATATCTATAGCCTAAAAACAATAACCAAAACCTTCATGAGAAAAAATGCATGATAAAACTATGAATTGAACACCTAAAAGGGTAAAAATACTAAAATAGCGTTGACAATAAGAAGATACAATGTTATATGAGGACAATATTTGATTTTATAAATATTTATATGATTATAGTATTAATTATTAACATGCTTAGTACCATTATACATGATGTTAATACACGTTCACCTAAAAGGATGTGTATGGTAAGAGAGTTCATCTTAATTAACCTTCATTCGAGAATATTTTAATATTATCCAATTAATTTATTTTATATTGTGTATATACTAGTATATAATTAAGTAATATCTTTATTCCATTATAATTAATTGTTTTTTAGGATTAAATTTTATGTATTTCATTGAAAATTATTTTACATAAAATTTCCCAAGTGGAAAATAATTTCATTACTCAATTTCTTTTCATTCAGATATATTACACCTTCAATATATTTAATATCTTGGATTATATGTATAATCAATTATGTCTATATATTTGTGTATTTACCCTTTTAATGGGTATTTAAATTTCATTCAAATAATCAATTCATTGGTTAATTCTAAAGTCAACATTTTGATATTTATAAGGGTTTATTTCACAAACTAATTTTAATTAGGATTGTTTATAATGGAATTTACAATATAAGAAATTATTTTATCAATGGATAATAAAACCTAATAATTTCTTTCAAATATATTTTTTAATTAATTTTTCATGTAATAACAACATTTTCCAAATCTATGGTTCTTAAAATAAATGGGAAAATGTTTTTAACAAAATTTGACATCGTTTCTGTCTTAATTCAAAAATCAATTTTCTTCTAAAACGATGTTTTATAATTTTTTTCAAAAAAGAATTTTAAATTATCTAAATTACGTTATAATGAAAATATAACCAACGATGTAATTTTTTCACAATTGTTTAAAAGGAATACTCTGTTTTTCTTCAAAAAAATTCCCATTTCTATATTAGTGAAAATGGTAAAGGTATCATGGTTTTAACATGTATGGAATGTACAAAATTTACAATCATCAGTACCACACAATTTCTTATGGAATAATTTTAAAGTTTAAAAGTTAATTTTCAAAATATTTTTTGAATACTAGTTCAAATAATATATCCAAATTTATAAGAATATTTTCCTCAGAAATGATTTTAATGAAATGTTTTGGTTATTTATATTTATCAATGATAACATCCATTCATTTTACTTATACTAAATGGGGGATATGTTTTAGTCATACCATTTATATTCATTATATGGATGTTTTATGATCATTTTGACTATGTTAATTATGGACATTCATATTCTTCATTCATTATCTAACCCTTTCAATACAGACATTCCTTCAATAATTGGACGCTAAAATTCCCTCAAATATCCATAATTTTTATCATGGATAAATTAATAAATTAAACGATATATAATTCC
The DNA here is from genome assembly GCA_963277665.1 of Viscum album. NCBI lineage: Eukaryota > Viridiplantae > Streptophyta > Magnoliopsida > Santalales > Viscaceae > Viscum > Viscum album. Next base: position 1,891,654,317 of record OY728152.1, read on the forward strand.
TTTTTATGTTTTTCTACACTGATATTTATTTTTTTATATGTGTAAATATTTATAAATTCATATTATTTCATCAAAATTGTTGTTTGATTTAAACTATAATTTTTCAATAAGGAAATAAATTATTCAATATATGTGGAATTCTTTGGACATGAAGTGACCGGTGGGGCCTTAGGTTTTATATCCCCTTAATGCATTGGGAGTATCAAGATTAAAACCATCATGCCGAATTTAATTATTTTAACAATAGATTTAAAAAAACCTTTTGAAAGGTCTTGATTGTATATGTATCATTTTTCTTGATATCATGAAACCCAATAGTTGGAAATTACATTCATTAAGAACGAATTTATTATTATCCATGAAATTTCTTGAATGATATTACTTATTGATAGATTTTACAATTATATTTTGATTAAATGATATGTGTTTTCATTTTTTTATCCTAGAATATTGATAATGACTTATTAATTCATGATGGTAAATTTATTTAATGGGAATGTGTGTTCACTTATTTACCTTTCCATATTGAATATCCATTATCTATCCATGGTATTCAAGTTATTTAAAAGTAATGTGTGATCAGTTATTTAAATTTACATATCTATTATTCCTTACCTATTTATGATAGCCATGTTATTTAAATATAATGTATGTTTAGATATTTACATTTCTATATTGTATATTATAGGTTTATTTTTTATCATTTATTTATACAAGATTCTTATTTACAAAAATATTTCTAAACCTTTGAGATCACCAATTTTATTTTTTTTCTTTACCTAGAATCATGGATGGGTAATTGGAATGACATTACTAGATATTATTAATGGAGTAAATATATTATTGAAAAAAATGTTGTGATTTTAGTAATAAATGTAATGAAATACCCAAGTATTTATCTAGACTCCCAAGACTACTAAATTATTCAACCCTTCAACGGGTCATTCATTTTGTCATATAAAAATGTAAAAAAGTAGAAACCGACCTAGGGTTATTGGATTCAGGGTTATTGAAATAGAAGTTGTTATAAAAAATGAGATACACCACTATCAAAAAAATAATTCAATAAAGATGACGCTATAATGATAGTACATCTCATAGTAATTGGACCCTCATCAACATTTTATGGACACTATCCCACTACATAGGAATGATTTTTTCTAGATGATTTCACCTAGAACCCAATATTTATTGTAGTATGATTAAATTTTGTTACAATTTAGTGTTTATGAGCCTATTATATTACCCAAATAAGAAAGGATGTTGAAGAGATTTTATAGGTTTTCTATGTGGCCAGAAGAACTATAGATACTTGGTTCCTTTGTAAAAACCCATTATGATTTCCAAACCATGGAACAATTAAATAAAGTCCAAGGTACTCTTCTAAGATATTCATGTTGTTTGATGATGTTTTCATTCTAAAACCACCATGACAGTCCTAAAATATTTTCTTATATTTAATGGATCTCACAAAATATTCACTGGGAGAACATATAAATCACATCTACCATAGATTACCATCAAGGTCAAGGTCAACCATCAATGATATATCTATCACATCGTAATATGATGCGATTTTTATCAAGGAAACCATTAATATCATATCCGATTAGAGATCCATATTGATTCATTGATCCCTCATCATATCATTGTATATAACCGTATAAAAAACCTGAATAAGGTCTACAATATGGTTCGCATACTACATCATAGTCCAATCAATATATTTGAGGTTTAAAAACCCTATATCCATTTTAAAAACAATTTATTTTTCATAGAAATAATTAGTTAAGATAACTCGAAATTAAATCCACTCCAATCCACCATGCTTCTTATCACTCATTATTGAATTCCACTATCTTTTAATAGGTCCATCAAACATGGTGGGCACACATTTCCCTTTAATTAAAAAATTGGTTTCCAAGAACCCAAAATACTACTCTATATTTTTCAAAAAATTCATAATTTCTCATTGATAATTAAATCATTATAATCCTGGTGGTTTTTTTAAGGTTTGGGCCGAAGCCACATTTTATTATTAAAGCAAAGCAACAACCTCTTTAACTAGGTAGAGAGAGACCCATTACATATCCGGAAGGCCCAGTGGGCATTTAGCCCATTACATGACCCATAGGCCCATTTTTTTTGCCCAAAGCCCATTCTGTGAATAGTACTACTACAGTACCCACGTTGCTACAGTACCCACGTTGCTACAGTACTGCACCGTACCCGCCACTGCTACAGTACCCAGCGCAGCAATAGTGCTTTGCTGCCACTATAGTGACCTGCCGCCACTACAGTACCTACCGTTGCTACAATGCCGCCGCTGCTATAGTACTTCTACAGTACGTGCACTCAATGGGTTTTGAACCCCCATTTTTCAAGTAGATTTAAGGGGTTCTTACCACTAAGAAAAACCCCAACTACTTGTAATGTTGGTGGTTTGTGATGATGAAAATATTGATATTGACCTCTTGGTTTTTTCCTCCAAGGTTCCACAACCGCAGCCTGAGTAGGGACATATGTATTCACTGATCATTGATCTTGGACAATAGACACAAATATCTCAACAAGGATTATGTCTAAAGGAAAATTAAATTGTATTAATTTACTAGTATCTTCATCCTATGTCATATTAAAAAATCATCTAGGATGCATGATTCTTCACCATATAAATTGGAAATAGTGAAATAATATGAAAGGATACACATATCAACAATCCACACTAGAGTCATAAGAATGTTAATTCCCTCCTGAATAATTAATGATTTGTATTTCAATATAATCAATCAAAAAGTGTGGAAACGTCTTGAATCACATCAAAATATTCATAAATGATATGTTTCCTAAACACCCATAGTGACTTAAGGCTCATTACGATATGATCTGGACAAGAATTTTATCATAATTACCTCCTCTGTCCAAATAACTCCACATCATGTAAAATATGAAAACCCACATGTATAACAATGTCATGGAAATATTCAAAAATGTCCTATAATATCTCTTTACCATTAACTGTCTTAGATACCCTAGTATGATAATACAAGATCCAACATTGACATAACATTAAGGGTTTTCCCAATCCCCATGGGCTGGGGACTAGAACCTACAATAAAACTAGAATAAATATAGAACGACATTCCCAACAAATAGTGGAATATATAATATAAAAGTTGGTATTTCCAAAATACTCAACGGTAATGTACAAAAAATAATAAGTTAAACAACACCCAAAATAGTAAATCATCACGTAACACAATATCTTCAAAGATAAATCCTCAAACAAATACCATGTAATTGTTTTTCCATGTCTCAAAAAATCATTCCCATCACTATAGGTCCCAAGGATCAATAACATGCACCAACTCAATGTGGCACATTCCCTTTTCTGGAAACTATAAAAATATTATCTATAAATTCCCAAGGGAAATGTCTGAGTGTGAGATAAATGGCCAAGTAATGTCTCAAAAGGTCATCTATAATCAATTCAATAATAAAATACCATTTTTATTTCTATTTATCTAATACATTGAATGGCTTGAAATTTACATATTTTAAACAAAACATGCATTAAATTGAAAAATATAGATGAAAATAGCCTCAAAAGATTAATATATATATATAACATTTATAAAAGTTAGTTTATATGGATTAAAAAGATCAATAATCTAATGAATGTAATTATAAAATCAATTATATCATAGAATCATGTAATAAGCATTGTAGTATGTTTGTTTTTGCAAATAATACCCTTAAAATACTCAAAAATTGATATTGTCTCAATGTGTACACATGTCCCCCAGCTAAATCCATTAAGAATCAACTCTCCATTGGGGTAATAATGCTATAATAATTTTATATTAGATTTTTCATCTTGAATCATTTTCTTGGGGGTCAGATCAATATGTTCTTATCAAAATTAGACAATAACTACATAAGATAAAATTATATTTAGAAACTCAATCAATCAATTATGTGAAAATCAATTATTTCAAATAATTTCAAATAAAATTTCATGGATTTTAGTATTCAATATTAAATTATCATTTCAAAACCAAATTAAAGGATTTCATCAGACCATGAAATTTTCAATCCTCATTTAATTTAACACATTTAACTCAATGTTTATCATAAAGTAAATTATTAAAATAAATTTTAAAATAAACTCAACAATTTGATCATTACCAACAAATAATTTCAATACCATTGAAATTGAGTGTTTTTCAAATTATTGATTCCCATTTCAGTATCACAGATACACTTTCTCAAATTCATTTTTTTAAATCATTTAAAAACTCATTGCAAATCTGTTATACAATATTTGGTTTCAAAGTCTTTTTGTAATATAATATGGAACCACATACCTTTATTAAACGGGAAAAAATCAATAACAAAGGCATATGATATCAAGATGGAAATACTATATCATATGATATCATGGTGAAAATCCAATTCAATCGGTAATAAAGAGATCACACTTATTTAAAATAAGGATTGTGGGGAGAAGGATAAAATCAATGAAATGAATCTCCCCACTGATCAAATGATAAATTGAGATGTTCCTAATGGATAGAGTCACCAATAGAACACAAGAGGAAGCTAAGGGTTCTCTATAAGAGTTACTATTGAAATTCCAAATGAAATCAGGTGAGTAGCCCAAATAAAATCATGTGGAATTAATCATTTAGGTTGTAAATCAATGGTTTATGCTATAATTACATCGTGTTTTATGTATGATGAAATGGGAAAATTCTCGTGTTTAAAAAAACAAAATAATGAATTTATAGAATAAGTATTTTTCTTATAGCATAATACAGTCTTAAATAATAATTTCAACTTTTATGGTATAGTTCACATTATTCCCCAATCAATTCTCCGGTATTGTTTTTAGAAAAGAAATTACGTCATAAAATAATAATTTATGAAATAAATTACTTCTACAGCAAGTGAAAAATATTTTTCCCATATATAATCTACCCTAAAGATTACATTTCAACATAGAACCAATATTCACCTTCTATGTCTTTTGAAACATTTATACCTGGAGTTTATTAATTCGAAAATACCTATATAATAAAAAATTGGGTATTTTTTTTAAAAAAAAATTCCTATCCTTGAACGCCCCAAAATAGGCCCAATAAAAAGTCAATCAAAACAAGATTCATTGAGTACTGAAAATAATGTAATAATATATTAAATGAACTCATAATCAATGCCCAAAAAATGGGGAAATGGGGTCCATTTTTAAAAATTTATTAAATTGATGAAATTAATTCCAATTTTAAATTTCATGGAATCCACATACTTCCAAACACATATATCTTGTTTTTAGTGGCTATATACAAATTCCAGAAACATAAATAGACTAACCAGTCATGAAAAGATACGTGAAATATAGATTATATTTTATATGATAGAATAGAATTTAATTTACAAATTTATGTTCTTAATAAATTAATTCAATTTTTATTGAATAATTTAATTAAATGTTGTGTATTAAATAATAATATTTATATATGTGAGATATATATATAAATAATAATAAATTTCATTTAATTTTTTTTAATTAACTTAAAATCGATAATTTTATACATAAATTTTTAAAAAATTAGGAACTTTTTATCCAAATTTTCCCATGATTTGAATTATTCATTCACTAGATCAAATGGTGGGTCTAATATATGGATATATTTTGATTGAAATTTGATAAATAGAGAAAATATGAAACATAAATTGTTATTGGATGACTCAATTCATGATCCCTTATATTTTATATAAATGAATGAATTTATAGGATTTTGAGAGTTTATTTTTTATAAGACTTTTTGTAGTGGTTTGAGTGGGTTTTATCTCAAAAAAAGTGAGTATCCGTACCACATGAAATCTTATAATCCGTGTCAAGTAAATTACTCCTTGATTCATAAAAACCAAGAAATAATATTTTGAAAAAAAATATGTAGTCATCACCATCTACTCATTGATTACCTTGAATGAAACATTTTCAAATATGAGTTAAATATATATATATCAACACAAAACTATTATATTTATATATTAATATATAATAAAATCAATTTTTCATTTAATTTTATTCATAATATAAAAAATTTATAAAATTTATAAGAGATATGAATTTTGAGTGACTGGTATTGGATCCACCCACATTAACAATTCTATCCGATTTTTGAATAAATCACACTATAATGGATTAGAGTGAATGTTTCATAGCAATTATAAATCTTCTCAAAATATATTTATATATTTGTAACCAAATCATGTATTTCCACATCTGTATACACAAATAAGTTCCTATGTATTTCTATATATTTTAAGTGTTCCCCATTATCCCCTATGAATATTTTATTTTTAGTATGATTGATCAGGATCAAAATAATAATTAAATTACTATTGATCTTTTATCCTATAAAATTTTGTTTCGTATCCCATAATTATATACCAAACCCTTGATATATTTATGATTTTTTATAATGGTTTAGTTATGAATTTTTAGAGTTGTGTGATCCTATGTCTCAAGATATTATAATACAATATTTATTTTACAGAAACTTTTTCTTATGTTTAATAAGTATATAATGGTAGGTGGATCTATATGATCTACATTTATGAGGTAAAACATTAGTGTCTTTGTATGTTGAGTAGGATAGTAGTAAATATAGTACAAATAGTTTTGTTAGATTATCCTATGATTTTTTTTAATTTATTTCAAATTATAGGGAATAATTAGAGCATATAGGCTTCCTCAGGTAATTTATTTTTATGTTATTATTGATTATTCATTGATAATAAAGTTTATTGTGATATTTAATTAGATAATGTTTGTATTAAAATAAAAACAATAAAATGTACTAGAGTGGAAAAGTGTGTCTTTCATAGTTGGGTTTATCTCTTTTATGATGATTAAATGAATATGCATGGATTAATTGATTTTAAATAATTGGGTGTTAATGTTTACTCATTTAAGGGATGTTCTAGGTTAATTTTTATTAGAACCTGGAGATAATTTTTGGGTTAATTGGTGTATTAAGATAATTGATGGTGTGGGTTTCTCTATTTTACAAGACACCATTACATACATCGTTTGGAAACGTAAATGAGATCCATTAGTGAACTAAATGGAAATATGTGGAATATTTTTTAAATTGTTTTTTCTTTCCCTAGTACTTAATTATTTATTAATACCTAATTTTCAATATTAATATATAATTTGATGTTACATATTCTTTGTTTAGGTATTTTGGATGATAGGTGTATATTTAGACCCATATGTGAGTACCCATTAATTTCACTAATATGATATACAACTAGAGTTATTTTATGGAAAATACAATGAAGTATTGTTGTATTACCCCAATATGTATATTAAAGTTATTTATATCATTTTTTATTGTTAAGTATCAAAATTAAATATGTTATTTTTCAGGAAACATTTTTGATTAACACTTTCATAATATAAATGGGGTAAAAATACATCTTGACAAATATCCCTCATTAATAAATATTGTTTTTTATTTTTGGGATAAATTATAGGGACTCCATTCATTCAATTTTTTCATTTTACTAATGTTTAGAAACATTTTTTTAGTGTTTGAAATTTTGGATGTATTCTATACTTGTGTAATTTTTTATTATTATTCATTAATATTGTTTAATTCAAATTCATGTAAAGGAATTTTATTTATAGTGAGGTGTGTATATTCCCTGATGAATTGTTGGTTGAAGTTTTATATAGTGGTCATATAGAATTATTTTGATATTATTTATTCAGTTTGAATATAATTTTTGGGTTATATTGATATAAACACTCATTGATAAAGATATTTTTTAAAAATTACATCACATAATAAATAATTTATTTTATGAAAAATTTATTTAAATATATTTTAATGGAAACTATATATACTAGTTTTCATTCCTTAGTGATAAGGGGATGCACACGAGTCCTTGTGATATTATTGAAACTATCCTTTGGATAGAAATCAGGGTTGGGAAGCTATATATATTATGTAAAAATATAATTAAATTTTTATTTATTGTAAACATGATATCTCATTGAGGTAACATAATTATAAAATTTCAATATTTATTTTTCATGCATGAACAACCACTAAAAAATAGAATCTAGATCTTTATATTAATTTTATCAATTTGGATCTTGAGAACAATATATACTCAAATATAATACTCTATTATGTAATAATCCCCCAATATTGTATAGGCCATGTACAAGAGCATGTATATTAATGTAGGTAATTATTAATGTCGTTAATGTTTTGTAGTAGGATCCCTGGGTGAAGGCCTAATATTTACTAATTTTTAGTAGTGTTATGTAGGTTGAATATTGAAATATTAGTGGACCATTAATTTTATTCATAAAATAACTATCAGAATTTATATTTTTAATGGAGAAAGAAAATAGATAAAATTAAAATATCATTACATTTTTATTTTTCTAATGGATATTAACTAAAAATTCAAAATCATGAAAAATATTTTTTCCAATATGACATAGTATTGATGGACTATCACAAAAATATATTTATGGTGAATTATTATTTTCTAACCGAAAACCATCTGCCTAAAAAATGATTCAATAGTGATTATATGAATTGTTGTTGCCCAAATTGTATTTCAAAAAAATACAAAAATAACAAAAATATTGTTTTGATATAAACTCATATTAAATGTTTTATATTTTATTTAACCACCATTACTAATTAAATAAATAATAATAATCATCATCATAATAATAATAATAATTCATTAATCTCCTAGGGGTTGTAAGAAATGGAAATAAATCGCACACCCCTATGCTAGAAATGATAGGGAAAAACACATATACAACGTCCCTTCCTTTCCTTACAATACTACTAAATCATTGTAAAGATATAAAATATAATAGTATTACACCATGTGGATCCAGAGGATTGGTGTCATTGGAAAACTAGGACCAAACATAACATTTAAAACATCAAACATAAACATTTATTTAATTCATTCTTATGTATCTTCTTGTTGTCCCTTAAAATCTTTTTAGTACACATAATCAATAGTGCATATAAATATAAAGGGGTGAGATGAAATCCTAGTAAGAGAATAAATAATAACATTATATCGTGGGGTTATAATAATCATAACATTATCATCAAAATCAAGAGAGGATTCATTAAAAAATTGCATGGAATGTGGCAATGCATAAAAATGTAACATCATCTCTTAGTGGTCAACAACTACATATAGTTGTGAATAATGCTAGCATCATTTTCATGCATCCTTTCAGTTTATATCATAATATTTATAACTTTACCCAATTCATTGGAGTGTGGTATAATTAATAATGCACCCATCTAAAAAAACAATCATATTGCGCTATATAATTTTTTGCGCACCCGCTACACCATAACATTTACATTATTTTGCATTCCACATAGAACATATGTCAAACCTGGACATAAAATAACCCATGGAAAGAAATGGGATTAAAAAAATAATTAATCAATTAATGTACATTTGGTTCCCAAAATAGAGAGGGAATATCATTCTTGACATAGAATAATCAATGATTAATGAAGAAGAAACCATCGTAGAGTGTGTGATTATTTTAAAGAAGAGTTATTTTGGAAAACAGTAGTATTGTCCTGAACATAATTAGGAAACATTTATATCCCAAAAAATGTAATATAATTATGAAAAAATTATATTTAAGGATTAAACATAATAAAATGATGTGAAATGGGAAGAACCCCACGAAGGAAAGTAGGGTTTGAGAATTTCACTTTACCTTGTATCTGAATGATTTCTTCACTTTAATGGCCTATATTGTAACATCCCAGGTAAATAAATAATATGAAATTTTCATATTTATCCATATTTTAGAATAAAATATTAATATTACTTTAAAGGGAATGCTATGCTTGAGGGCGTACCGAATACGCAACAACGAGTTTCTTTGAAATCTTACGTTGCACTCTAATAATAAAACATTATTATTTTAAAAGGTAGTTAACACTTAGCCATTGTAATGGTGGTAATGAACAGAACTAACTAAAAAATGATTAAATATGTTTGTAAAATATTTTTACTTTTATCTAATAAATGTTGGAGGCTTAAAATGCAAATGAATCCAATTTTAAGCATAAATCTTCTAATATTCTTTAAAAGGTCGATTAACCACCTTTTGATGGATAACCCTATTTAAATACACTTTTGACAATTATATATGTTGTATTTGAAAAAATAAAATCCTTCTTTATAATCTGGACATAAAAATTTACTTTGTGTAAAATATCGTTATTTTTCCGATAAAGATCATTTTTATTGAAAATGTTGCATTTTAATTCAAAACCACCTTTTAATCTGATTTATTTATATGGATAGATAATATTTTTAATTTATATTAAAGTTTATTTAGAATATATTTTTACCATTTAATCTGATGGTGGTCATTGGAATTAATTTCACATTGAAATTGGACTGAAACTAGTGTCAATCTTTTAATAGATATTGTTTCTTAAAAACACGCTATTTGTTTTGACAGCGTGAATTGATTATTAAATTAATTAATGCAACATATATGTTTTTAATTTTGTAAAATAGACATAATTTTTGAATTTGGAATGTCAAATATAGCTTAGGGTGAATTTTTGGTGTTTTTCTGAAAAACATCAATTTTTGATGAATAGTGAAACCACTAAGTGGTAGTTTAAAAAATGATTTTTTGTTTAAATGAAACTTTACCACTTCTGTCATTTAAATTTCAAAGATCCAACATACATGGTTTTCATTAGGATGTCAAATTTGGTTCAATGGGATTAAAATAATTTTTTTAATAGTATCTTTTAAGTTTTTAATCACGATTAGAGATAATTAGTGTAATTTTAGATAAAAATAATGTTTTATTAATATGAAATGACCTAGAAACATGTCCTACCCTCATTGGATGTGTCATGTCCGACAAATAAAATCCATGGGTCAACTTGGGGACCCCATGGAGCCACATTGGATGGAAAATGACATAAATAATTTTTTATTTAATGTTAAAATAAAAATGTCACAAGCATGAGTTGTTTTACTAAAAAAAATTAAATGAGGTTATACAAGTCATATTTTTTACTATAAATATTCATTAGAATGATAAAAATATTTCCTACATCATGAGATTTTTTTATAATTTTTATATATTAAATAAATTAATTTATTTATGACATCATGATGATGCAGCGATTACCTCATTAATAAAGGATTTAAATGAAATGAAAAGATAATGTTAAAACAATAAATTACACTTGTAAAAGACCTATTGGATGGGTATATTTATATCCCTTACCACCTTATCCTCGAAATACATCAATTTGGGACCTTTAAAATCCGAAAATCATTTGAAAATAAAGTCACATTTTGTAACTTTCCAAGAGTGCCCCTCCTCTCCTCTTATAAAAGGCCCCCACCTCTACCACCTTACCCACAACTCTAAATCCTTTGTCTCAGCCAACCCCTGCTCATTTTGTCTCTACAAATCCCTATATTACTTCTATAGGCCTCACTTTGGCCAGAAGTCTTCCCAAGGAAGCCTTTGAGCTCAAATCAAATAGAGATACCCGATTTTATGGTAATGTCTTTATTTGTGTTCTTTTATTTTATTTTGCTTCTCCAACCCCGTAAAATATTTTTGTTATTTTATTTTGTAACAACACCAGTATCTTCAATATACTAGGATTTTGTTATAAAAATTATTCTAGCTACACTTACACACACCTTCATCTAATGGTTAAAGAGCATACTGTTTCCGTGGATGGCGAATTTCAGCCTCACGAAACGATGATTGTTCAATATTCTTATAACACCTTCAAAGGTGGCCATTAAGATGAAACTATATTTATATATGATATATAATATGTTTATTTTTTACTTAATATTCTTTATTTTTCATTTATGGCATACCTTTAAGGATTCCATTATGGGTAAATGCGATATCATCATTTTAGCAAGTGAGGAATACCGCCCCCTCAAAGTGATTTGATTCATTAACACCATATGTGGTACGTATAAAGGATAAATTTAATTATATTATATATTATACCACATTGGAATTATAATACTATTATGTATAATTATGTTTTAATTCCATTAAATAATAAATAGAAATAGAAGTAGCATTCATGCATACGTACGACTTACCGTCTCCATGAACAGTGCATTTCATTTCTTACCTCTAAATGTTATGTAATATTATAAATTCATGTATATAATGTATTTATATGATATATATGATATCTAAATAATGAATTCAATTATTGATATAATATATATTTTACCACATGAACAACTCGTAATTATAAAGAGTTTATTTTTGATTCAAGTTGCAATGATCTACAAAACGACCATTATTAACTTAAAAAAATTACATAGTGTTCATATAATGGTAGTAAGAGATATAAAAGGAATAGTGAACTTGGAAAAGGTTCTTAATCAAGTAAAAATTAACTCAAGTTTATTATTCCGGAGGTTAAACAACCATCGATTCTAGTCGGACCCGAGGTAAGGGAACCTACCCCTTTATTTCTTTTTAGGTACACTCTTTTATGTCATTCCTTTTAAGCTCATCTTTATTATTATTGGGTTGTTCTTTTATATTACTATTACTTTAATTTTTATGTTCATATTATTAGAGACCCTATTTTATCTCATCAATCCATTTTTGAAGATTTGATTGGTGCCGTTAGGCTGCCGAATATTCATAAGAGATCCAACCTCTCTCTTTCTTTTTAAGTGCTCTCCTTTATGTAACTTCTTTTAAGCTCCTCTTTGTTATGTAGGTGGATGTCCTTTTATATTCCTCTTTCTGTAAATTTTATGTTAATATTATGAGAGACCCTATTTTATCTCATCAATCCATTTTTGGATGTTTTAAGTGGCGTCGTTAGGCTGCCGAGTTTTCGTAAGGGATTTTTCATATCACTTTTATTCTCGTGAGATTTATGCTACATTTGACACCATTTCCTTTGAGTGGTATATGTAATTCCCATTATTATACTCTTTGTGTAATATAATTTCGTTTATGAGTATTTACATCAATGTTTTATTGTCCTTCTTTCATGGGGTGTGTGTTTCGAAAGATACCCAAGTCGGCAAGGGAACCTTTTACCCTCTAGTTTTTAAAAAACATCTTTTGTTGGGTCTTTGATTTTACATATTGTAATGTTGGGATATGTTCTTCTATATCCTTATTTATGTAAATTTTATTTCCAAGTGATGAGATACCCTTTTAATCTCTTATCAACTCATTTCTTGATGTTGGAAGTGATGCCGTTAGGCTGTCGATTTTTTACCAAGGGACCTTCTTAACCCAATTTCGATTTCTTTGGGTTCAACATGTAGTTATTGAATATGTCATCCTTTGAATATGTGTGAATGAACATTGATTATTTTACACTTAATTTCCACTTATATTGGGTGTATTTATATTTTTCACACATAATTATGAGATTGATTTATCCTTAATTTAAGGATACCATCTTTATAATGGATTTCATCTCAATTTACATTTTCATTGAGACTTCATTGTTGTTATGCACCAATTCACTCTTATATGATGTATATACTGTCCTTTGGAATATTATATCATGAATAGATTTATTATCATGATATAATTAAATGTTATTCCTCAATTATTGTATTCATGTGTCTAGCATTTTGTTAAAAACCCTTCAACTAAAATATCATTTTATATGTTTTAATGATTTATTCTTATAAATATTTCTCATTAATATCCATGTTTTCAAAATTGTTTTAAGGATTTATTTATATTCATATTAATGGTTCAAAATGTTAAAAGCTTCAATGTGGTATTGGACACTTTGATTTAAAAATCTCTTTATTAGATGTTTTAAATGGTTTTGAAAATGGTTTTTAGAATGGATTCATATTTTCAATATCTTAAAAAGTTATATGTGTGAATGTTATATTTCCTTTATGATTAAGTAATGTGCAATGATTATTTTATGGTTCTTGGGAATTGTTTATAAAGATGGGTGGTTCCGTGATAAACTACGGCTGGGTGAGCCCGATATATCTATCCAATGCATTGGGTAAAGCGAAGGAGTTAAAAATTAAGGTTTTTCTGAAGAGATTTAGGGAATATAGTATGATGGGTATTCCAAACGTAACCAAGAGGGTTACTCCCTACGTAAGAATGTTATGAATGCCTCATGATACCTTTATGTCATATGATTTCTATGGTTTATTCATGATTTTATGAGGTATGATAAAGTGCTTACGTTTTATGGGTAAAGAATGATTTCATTCTTATTTATATATGTACTCACGTTTCATTTCCATACTCCTTAGAACCCTTACTGAGCTTTTTATGCTCATCCCATGTTTTTGAAATGTTTTCACAGATCAAGGGATTGGTACATGATATGATGATAGTGTCAAGGAAGTGTCATGAAAGAATCCATATTTTATTTTAAATATGTTTCTATTGATGGGAAAATGAATACTATCTTTTATGTAACCACTTTTTTTAAATTTGGGAATGTAATGTAAGTTTTATGATCTAATTCTCTGAAACACTAAACCTGAAAATATCCTAAATGTGTAATCTTGTAATAACTCAAGATTAAGTAAGGTTTAAGGTTGGGGCCTTATAGTTGGTATCAGAGGTCAGTTTAGATAACTTTAGTGGTTAGAGTGTTGTTTGAAGAAAAAGTGACAAGTTGTGTATAACCACAATGGTGGGTATATTAGATGGAGTCATTGTTTTTTTGAAAGTTAGAATGAGTTTGAGATAACATGGATAAGTATATCTTGATTTTTATCTTCCTATTTTTTATTTTATGATTTTACTGATATACTCACACTGACCTTTTTGGTTTTAGTAAATGGCTGGATCTAGCAGGCACCAAAGTAATAGTGGATTTGAAGAAAATTGTGATGGTTTTATGAAAGAACAACTGAATGATATGGGAGATCCAATGAGAAATATTTTGGTTATCCTCAACGAACTATCTAGAGTCATGATTGACTACCTGAACCATAGTGATTTTTATAAGGCATCGTATATGCGAGAAACAAATCCCTATGGAATTTCAGGTTCTAACCATAAAGGTAAGTATGTTCATAAACCTATGTGTCCAATATGTGGAAAGAAACACATAGGAAAATGTTTCAAAGGGACAGAAATATGCTATAGATGTGGAAATGATGGTCATAAAGCAAGAACCTTCCATGGAAAAAGGAAGCATCTAGTTGACTCCAGGAAAGGGAAAGAAGTTCTTTCTGATGGATCAATTTAATGTTTTAAATGTGGTGTGCATGGTCATTATGCAAATACATGTCCTACAAAGAAGTTTCGGGAATGGGGTCACCAAGATCGTACAAATATTCATTTACCAATACCTAATGCCATTATGATTGTGGGTGAAGAAACTGACATTGAATAATGAAAGGTATGCATTATTTCTTAACATATGTTTTCCTATTATTGGAATCCTAGGATATGATTCATTATTTTGTTTGTAGGAATGAAGTATTTCAGAATAAGTTGAAAAGGAATGGATAATGGATCATGAAGAGTGATGAATGAGTAAGAAGTCATCATATAAGGGATTCAAGAGTTATGGTAGATTTTAGGATGGTGAAATTCATAGTTGTATTAAGTATCTTTTGGTGATGGGGTTATATAAGAAGACTTTTTATTGTAACCCTGATGTTTGATATATGAAAATTTTATTCAAGGAATATTTATCCTTTCTTTTGTGGATGTAGTTATAAAGAACCATTTGGGTTTATATGATCATTGAATTTGAGGCAATTACTGGTTAATACATTTTGGGTTTCAATCTTAGTTTGTTTTACTTTGTACAATTTTATGGATAGATTTTTATTGAATGGTCTTTGTTGAACATTGGGTTTTGTTGGAGAAATTTTGGAGATTAAGATTAGATTTTTTTTATAAAGGATTATCCTTTTTGGGTATTATCTGATCTCATACTATCCTTTTTGGTTTTAATTTTGGTTAAGGTCTAAAGACATGGGAACTATATAGTTCTCTTTTGTGGATTAGGTGATTCTATAAAAGTTGATTATAGCTCTCTTAATGTGAACAAGTCATCCTAAATACTCGTCTTTTGGATAAAATATGAGTTCGTGTACGAAATCTAGTAAAATTTGAAAGTCAACATGAAAATTAAGTATGCTTAGTAATGTTTTAGTTAAGCTCGTAAATAAATTCCTCAATGAAAATTAACTTAAAACAAAAATGTTGTCTATTAATTTTTTCTACTGGGGAATAAAATACCGTTTAACCCATCACAAGTTTGTGATTTTCTTATTTTTAACTTTCTCCTACACATGTTTACTATCACTCTCCATCAGAACATGACCCTTTGTTTTTTCCTCCATATCCATATTTTTATACCTGGAATCCTAGAGTGGGTTAAATCGGGTGACATTTGTACTTCTCTCCCATTCTTTTAATGTGATAGTTTTACTGACTCTTGATCCGATATGGGATTTTCAATAAAGCTTCGAAGCCCAATTTTAAAATTGCGAGGACGCGATTCCCAAAAGGGGGGAAGGATGTAACACCCTAGTGAAATAGAGAATATTACATTTTCATATTTATCCATATTTTTGAATAAAATATTAATATTACTTTAAAGGGAATTCTATGCTCGAGGGCGTACCCAATACACAACAATGAGTTTCTTTGAAATCTTATTTTGCACTCTAATAATAAAATAATATAATTTTAAAAGGTAGTTAACACCTAGATGTTGTAATTGCGGGAATGGAAGGAACTAAATAAAAAATGATTATATATGTTTGTCAAATATTTTTACTTTTATCCAATAAATGGTGGAGGCTTAAAAAGCAAATTAATCCAATTTTAAGCATAAATCTTCTAATATTCTTCAAAAGGTCGATTAATCGCCTTTTGATGGAGAACCCTTTTTAAATATAATTTTGACAATTTTATATGTTTTATTTGACAAAATGAAATCCTTATTTAGAATCTGGACATCAAAATTTACTTTGTGTAAAATTTCGTTATTTTTCCGATAAAGATCATTTTTATTGAAAAAGTTCAATTTTAATTCAAAACCTCATTTTAATCTGATTTATTTATATGGATAGAATAGATTTTTAATTTAGATTAGAGTGTATTTAGAATATATTTTTACCATTTTATCTGATGGTGGTCATTGAAATTAATTTTACTTTGAAATTGGACTTAAACTAGTGTCAATCTTTTAATAGATATTGTTTTTTAAAAACACGCTATTTGTTTTGACATCGGGAATTAATTATTAAATTAATTAATGGAACATATATTTTTTGAATTTTGTAAAATAGACGTCATTTTTGAATTCAGAATGTCAAATATAGCTTAGGGTGATTTTTTGGTATTTTTCTGAAAACATCAATTTTTGATGAATAGTGAAACCACTAAGTGGTAGTTTAAAAACTGATTTTTTGTTTAAATGAATCTTCATCACTTCTGTGATTTGAATTTAAAAAATCTGAAATACATGGTTTTCATTAGGATTTAAATGTGTTTGAATGAGATTAAAATAATTTTTTTGGTGAATAGTAACTTTTATGTTTTTAATCGCGATTAGAGGTAATTAGTGTAATTTAAGGTAAAAATAATGTTTTAATAATATGAAATGACCTAGACACATGTACTACCCTCATTTTATGTGTCATTTCCGACAAATAAAATCAATGGGACAACTTGGGGACCCCATGGAGCCACATTGGTTGGAAAATGACCTAAATAACTTTTTATTTAAAGTTAAAATAAAAATGTCACAAGCATGAGTTATTTTACTAAAAAAATTAAATGGGGTTATACAAGTCATATTTTTGACTATAAATATTCACTAGAGAGATAAAACTATTTAATACATCCTGAGAGTTTTTTTAAAATTTATAAACATTAAATTTATTACATTATTTATGACATCATGATGATGCAGCGATTACCTCATTAATAAAGGATTTAAATAAAATGAAAATATAATGTTAAAACTATAACTTACACTTTTCAAAGACCTATTGGATGAGTATATTTTGAACCCTTACCACCTTATCCTCGAAATACATCAATCTGGGACCTTTAAAATCCGAAACTCATTTGAAAATAAAGTAACATTTTGTAACTTTCCAAGAGTGCCCCTCCTCTCCTCTTATAAAAGGACCCCACCTCTACCACCTTACCCACACCTCTCAAGCCTTTGTCTCGGCCAAACCATGCTAATTTGGTCTCTACACATCCTTCTCTTACTCCTAGAAGCCACACTTTGGGCAGAAGTCTTCCCAAGGAAGCCTTTGAGCTCAAATCAAAGAGAGATACCCGATTTTAAGGTAATGTCTTCACTTGTGTTCTTTTGTTTTATTTTTCTTCTCCCACCCCCTAAACTCTTTTTATTCTTTTCTTTTGTAACAAAACTGGTATCTTAAATATACTAGAATTTTTTATAAGAATTATTCGATCTACACTTACACACACCTTCATCTAATGGTTAAAGAGCATAATGTTTCCGTGGATGGCAAATTTCTGCCTCACGAAACGATGATTGTTCAATATTCTTATAAAACCTTCAAAGGTGGCCATTAGGATGACACTATTTTTATATATGATATATTATATTTTTATGTTTCACTTATGCTTTTGTATTATTCATTTATGGCATACCTTCATGGTTTCCATTATGGGTAAATGCGATATCTTCATTTTAGGAAGTGCAGACTACCACCCCCTCAAAGTGATTTGATTCGTAAACACCATATGTCGTACGTATAAAGGATAAATTAATTTTATTATATATGACACCATATTGGAATTATAATAATATTATGTATCATTATGTTTTAATTCCATTAAATAATAAATAGAAATGGAAGTTGCGTTCATGCGTACGTACGGCTTACCATCTCCATGAATGGTGCATTTCATTTCTTATCTCCAAATGTTATGTAATATTATAAATTCATGTATATAATGGATATATATGATATATATGATATCTACATAATTAATATAATTCTGTATATAGTATATATTTTACCACATGAACAACTTGTAATTATATTGAGTTTATTTTTGACTCAAGTATCAATGATCTAAAAAACGACATTATTAACTTAAAAAAATTACATAGAATTCATAGCATGGTAGTAAGAGATATAAAAGGAATAATGAACTTGGAAATGGTTATAAATAAAGTATAAATTAATTCAATTTTATTATTCCGGAGTTTAAAGAATGATCAAGTCAAGTCGGACCCGAGGTAAAGGAACCTACCCCTCTCTTTCTTTTTATGTACACTCTTTTATGTCATTCCTTTTATGATCATCTTTCTTATGATTGGGATGTTCTTTTATATTACTCTTAATTTAATTTTTATGTTCATATGAGTAGAGACCCTATTTTCTCTAATCAATCGATTTTGGAAGATTTGATTGGCGCCATTAGGCTGCCGAATTTTCGTAAGAGATCCAACCTCTCTCTTTCTTTTTAAGTGCTCCCCTTTATGTCACTTCTTTTAAGATCCTCTTTGTTATGTTGGGGGATGTTATTTTATATTAATCATTCTTTAAATTTTATGTTAATATGATGAGAGACCCTATTTTATCTCAAAAATCCATTTTTGGATGTTTTAAGTGGCGCAGTTAGGCTGCCGAGTTTTCGTAAGAGATTTTTAATCTCACTTTTATTCTCGTGAGATTTATGCTACATTGGACACCATTTCCTTTGAGTGGAATATGTAATTCCCATTATTCTACTCTTTTTGTAATATAATTTCGTTTATGAGTATTTACATCAATTTTTTGTTGCCCTTCTTTCATGGGGTGTATGTTTCGAAAGATACCCATGTTGGTAAGGGAACCTTTTACCCTCCACTTTCTAGAAGACTTCTTTTGTTGTGTGTTTTAATTTACATATTTTAATGTTGGGATATGTTCTTATAAACCCTTGTTTATGTAAACTTTATGTCCAAGTGATGAGATACCCTTTTAATCTATTATCATCTGCTTTTTTTATGTTGGAAGTGACGCCGTTAGGCTGCCGAATT
The DNA here is from genome assembly GCA_963277665.1 of Viscum album. Taxonomy (NCBI): domain Eukaryota; kingdom Viridiplantae; phylum Streptophyta; class Magnoliopsida; order Santalales; family Viscaceae; genus Viscum; species Viscum album. Next base: position 1,891,674,422 of record OY728152.1, read on the forward strand.
TTTACCAAGGGAACTTTTTAACCCAATTTCGATTTCATTGGGTTCAACAGGTAGTTATTGAATATGTCATCCTTTGAATATGTGTGAATGAACTTTTATTATGATACACTTAATATCCATTTATATTGGGTGTATTTATATTTGTCACACATAATAATGAGATTGATTTATCCTTAATTTAAGGATACCATCTTTATAATGGATTTCATCTAAATTTACATTTCCATTGAGACTTCATTGTTGTTATGCACCAATTCACTCTTATATGGTGTATATACTGTCCTTTGGAATATTATATCATGAATCCATTTATTCTCATGATATTATTAAATTTTGTTGTTCAATTATTTTATTCAAGTGTCTCTCATTTTGTTAAAAACCCTTTAACTAAAATATCATTTTAAATGTTTTAATTATTTATTCTTATAAATATTTCTCATTAATATCCATGTTTTCAAAATGGTTTTAAGGATTTATTTATATGGATATTAATGGTTTAAAATGTTAAAATCTTCAATGTGGTATGGGTCACATTGATTTAAAAATCACTTTATTAAATGTTTTAAATAGTTTTGAAAATGGTTTTTAGAATGGATTCATTATTTCAATATCTTAAAAAGTTATAATATATGGGAATGTTAAATTAACATTATGATTATGTAATTTCCTATGATTATGTTATGGTTTATTGGAATTGATTATGAAGATGGGTGGTTCCGCGATTAACTAAGGGCGGGTGAGCCTGATATATATCTCCAATGCATTGGGTAACGCGAAGGAGTTAAACATTAAGGTTTCTCTGAAGAGAATTAGGGAATATACTATGATGGGTATTCCAAACGTAACCAAGAGGGTTACTCCCTATGTAAGAATGTTATGAATGCCTCAAGTTACCTTTATGTCTTATGATTTATATGGTTTATTCATGATTGTATGAGGTATGATAAAGTGATTATGTTTTATGGGTAAAGTATGATTTCATTCTTATGGATATATGTACTCATGTTTCCTTTACATACTTTTTATAACCCTTACTGATCCTTTTTTTGATAATCCCAAGTTTTTGAAATGTTTTCAGAGGTCAAGGAATTGGTACACGATATGATGATATTGTCAAGGAAGTGTCAAGAAAGAATCCATGTTTTATTTTAAATATGTTTCCATTGATGGTAAAATGAATACTATCTTTTATGTAACAACTTTTTTTAAATGTGGGAATGTAATGCAAGTTTTATGATCTAATTCTCTAAAATCAATACCTGAAAATATCCTCAACGTGTAATCTTGTAATAACTCAAGATTAAGTAAGGTTTAAGGTTGGGGCCTTATAAATATTGTCACATTAGTTCCATTAATTAACAATTACAGAACCTTTTATACATTAATATGGTTAATTATTGTTTCATTATGTTCTTTCATAGGAACTTGGATGAGTTATCGATTTTAAATTCCTTGTTTGGGAGTGTTCTTTTTTAGAGTTTTCATGAACGGATAACTTGTACACAAAAATAGAAGTTCATGTAGAACATGGATAAACATACAAAACATATATTATACATTATAAATGATTATATTGAATTTTAAATCATCTTATACTTAATTATGTAATATATCATTGGGACGAATAATTATTTAATATTTAATAATGATCATTTTAGGTTAATTTGGTCAGTTTTTCGATCACAACGAACATGTTTTGTTTTATAAATTAGTTTTATTAATAAAATTTGTTTCTAAAACATAAAAGTGCTTATAGAATACATAATAAAAAAATTACAACCATTTAATGGTTTCATAAAAATATTTTAAGGAGTTTAAATAAAGCCGATGTGCATCACCCAGGATGTATGTAATTTAACACATCACGTGAAAAGATTTCATTTTTATTAAAAATAGAGAGAGAGATGAGTATAATGAATAACCTTACATTAACATATTATCAAAAAAATTATATGAATCATAATAGAGTTATAATGACATTTGGGTAAGAGTATATGTGGATAAAGGAGAAAACTAATGAAATTTTAAATGAAATTGGAAGAAAAGAGGGAGAGGAATTAACACTTCAATCCTCCATTTGAGATCATTTTTAGGGAACCTAGGGTTGGTCATATGATGAGACCATGATATTCTGAATGTGGGGGGGGGGGGGGGCTAGGGAATATCTTCATTATGAATTTGGAGAATGCCTTAATCTTGAGGGGTGTCATGAAAATGGTGGTGTGAGGGGTGATATTTATAGTATAGCGGAGGAGGGTTTTCTTAATATTTTAATCATTAGATTATTGTATTTCCAAAAGACAAGAAACAGTGATGATTCCATTACCAAGATTTGTAACAAATTCATGAAATTTTTTGATTTGGGAGCTGAAATAACTTATGATGTCAAGGATATTGGAATTTAAATTATAGTGTAATTATATAAAAAATTGATTTATTTTACTATTCAAAAAAATTCATGTATTAACAAAAAACCACAAAAAATCACCATTATCATTTCTCAAAATTTTGAATAAAAATTTGACCTCCATTTTAAAAATATAAATTTCAAAATATTATTAATTTAAAATTTCATTCAAATCATATTTTACACGAATAATACAGATTAGTAAAATAAAATTGATTTCATAATGATTTCAAAAACAACATAACGTATTATAAAATTATATTAAAACCAGATGAAATATATTTATTAATTAATTAAAATAAATTCTGAATATACATTTTTTTAAATTAAACGAATGTTTATAATTATTTCTTTATGACTAATAAAAATACAAATACTTTTACTATGCTCATGTTGTAACTTATGAGGCGCCAAAATTTATTCAATCATTCATGGGTAATGTTATATAATTTTGAGTGAATTAATATTCATAAGGGTCATATTTCTATTCATAAGGGTATGTTACTATTCACCAAAAATTATGTTTTTTCTATCGGACTCCAAGTGATGAGATACCCTTTTAATCTCTTATCAACTGGTTTTTTTATGTTGGAAGTGACGCCGTTAGGCTGCCGAATTTTTACCACGGGAACTTTTTAACCCAATTTCGATTTCATTGGGTTCAACATATAGTTATTGAATATGTCATCCTTTGAATATGTGTGAATGAACTTTTTTTATGTTACACTAAATATCCATTTATATTGGGTGTATTTATATTTGTCACACATAATAATGAGATTGATTTATCCTTAATTTAAGGATACCATCTTTATAATGGATTTCATCTAAATTTACATTTCCATTGAGACTTCATTGTTGTTATGCACCAATTCACTCTTATATGTTGTATATACTGTCCTTTGGAATATTATATCATGAATCCCTTTATTCTCATGATATTATTAAATGTTGTTCTTCAATTATTTTATTCAAGTGTCTCTCATTTTGTTAAAAACCCTTTAACTAAAATATCATTTTAAATGTTTTAATTATTTATTCTTATAAATATTTCTCATTAATATCCATGTTTTCAAAATGGTTTTAAGGATTTATTTATATGGATATTAATGGTTTAAAATGTTAAAAGCTTCAATGTGGTATGGGTCACATTGATTTAAAAATCACTTTATTAAATGTTTTAAATAGTTTTGAAAATGGTTTTTAGAATGGATTCATTATTTCAATATCTTAAAAAGTTATAATATATGGGAATGTTAAATTAACATTATGATTATGTAATTTCCTATGATTATGTTATGGTTTATTGGAATTGATTATGAAGATGGGTGGTTCCGCGATTAACTAAGGGCGGGTGAGCCTGATATATATCTCCAATGCATTGGGTAACGCGAAGGAGTTAAACATTAAGGTTTCTCCGAAGAGATTTAGGGAATATACTATGATGGGTATTCCAAACGTAACCAAGAGGGTTACTCCCTATGTAAGAATGTTATGAATGCCTCAAGTTACCTTTATGTCTTATGATTTATATGGTTTATTCATGATTCTATGAGGTATGATAAAGTGCTTATGTTTTATGGGTAAAGTATGATTTCATTCTTATGGATATATGTACTCATGATTCCTTTACATACTTTTTATAACCCTTACTGATCCTTTTTTTGATAATCCCAAGTTTTTGAAATGTTTTCAGAGGTCAAGGAATTGGTACACGATATGATGATATTGTCAAGGAAGTGTCATTAAAGAATCCATGTTTTATTTTAAATATGTTTCCATTGATGGTAAAATGAATACTATATTTTATGTAACCAATTTTTTTAAATGTGGTAATGTAATGCAAGTTTTATGATCTAATTCTCTAAAATCAATACCTGAAAATATCATCAACGTGTAATCTTGTAATAACTCAAGATTAAGTAAGGTTTAAGGTTGGGGCCTTATAAATATTGTCACATTAGTTCCATTAATTAACAATTACAGAACCTTTTATACATTAATATGGTTAATTATTGTTTCATTATGTTCTTTCATAGGAACTTGGATGAGTTATCGATTTTAAATTCCTTGTTTGGGAGTGTTATTTTTTAGAGTTTTCATGAACGGATAACTTGTACACAAAAATAGAAGTTCATGTAGAACATGGATAAACATACAAAACATATATTATACATTATTAATGATTATATTGAATTTTAAATAATCTTATACTTAATTATGTAATATATCATTGGGACGAATAATTATTTAATATTTAATAATGATCATTTTAGGTTAATTTGGTCAGTTTTTCGATCACAACGAACATGTTTTGTTTTATAAATTAGTTTTATTAATAAAATTTGTTTCTAAAACATAAAAGTGCTTATAGAATACATAATAAAAAAATTACAACCATTTAATGGTTTCATAAAAATATTTTAAGGAGTTTAAATAAAGCGGATGTGCATCACCCAGGATGTATGTAATTTAACACATCACGTGAAAAGATTTCATTTTTATTAAAAATAGAGAGAGAGATGAGTATAATGAATAACCTTACATTAACATATTATAAAAAAATTATATGAATCATAATAGAGTTATAATGACATTTGGGTAAGAGTATATGTGGATAAAGGAGAAAACTAATGAAATTTTAAATGAAATTGGAAGAAAAGAGGGAGAGGAATTAACACTTCAATCCTCCATTTGAGATCATTTTTAGGGAACCTAGGGTTGGTCTTATGATGAGGCCATGATATTCTGAATGTGGGGGGGGGGATAGGGAATATCTTAATTATGAATTTGGAGAATGCCTTAATCTTGAGGGGTGTCATGAAAATGGTGGTGTGAGGGGTGATATTTATAGTATAGCGGAGGAGGGTTTTCTTAATATTTTAATCATTAGATTATTGTATTTCCAAAAGACAAGAAACAGTGATGATTCCATTACCATGATTTGTAACAAATTCATGAAATTTTTTGATTTGGGAGCTGAAATAACTTACGATGTCAAGGATATTGGAATTTAAATTATAGTGTAATTATATAAAAAATTGATTTATTTTACTATTCAAAAAAATTCAGGTATTAACAAAAAACCACAAAAAATCACCATTATCATTTCTCAAAATTTTGAATAAAAATTTGACCTCCATTTTAAAAATATAAATTTCAAAATATTATTAATTTAAAATTTCATTCAAATCATATTTTACACGAATAATACAGATTAGTAAAATAAAATTCATTTCATAATGATTTCAAAAACAACATAACGTATTATAAAATTATATTAAAACCAGAAGAAATATATTTATTAATTAATTAAAATAAATTCGGAATATACATTTTTTTTTAAATTAAACAAATGTTTATAATTATTTCTTTATGACTAACAAAAATACAAATACTTTTACTATGCTCATGTTGTAACTTATGAGGCGCCAAAATTTATTCAATCATTCATGGGTAATGTTATATAATTTTGAGTGAATTAATATTCATAAGGGTCATATTTCTATTCATAAGGGTATGTTACTATTCACCAAAAATTATGTTTTTTCTATCGGACTCCAAGTGATGAGATACCCTTTTAATCTCTTATCAACTGGTTTTTTTATGTTGGAAGTGACGCCGTTAGGCTGCCGAATTTTTACCACGGGAACTTTTTAACCCAATTTCGATTTCATTGGGTTCAACATATAGTTATTGAATATGTCATCCTTTGAATATGTGTGAATGAACTTTTTTTATGTTACACTAAATATCCATTTATATTGGGTGTATTTATATTTGTCACACATAATAATGAGATTGATTTATCCTTAATTTAAGGATACCATCTTTATAATGGATTTCATCTAAATTTACATTTCCATTGATACTTCATTGTTGTTATGCACCAATTCACTCTTATATGCTGTATATACTGTCCTTTGGAATATTATATCATGAATCCCTTTATTCTCATGATATTATTAAATGTTGTTCTTCAATTATTTTATTCAAGTGTCTCTCATTTTGTTAAAAACCCTTTAACTAAAATATCATTTTAAATGTTTTAATTATTTATTCTTATAAATATTTCTCATTAATATCCATGTTTTCAAAATGGTTTTAATGATTTATTTATATGGATATTAATGGTTTAAAATGTAAAAAGCTTCAATGTGGTATGGGTCACATTGATTTAAAAATCACTTTATTAAATGTTTTAAATAGTTTTGAAAATGGTTTTTAGAATGGATTCATTATTTCAATATCTTTAAAAGTTATAATATATGGGAATGTTAAATTTACATTATGATTATGTAATGTCCTATGATTATGTTATGGTTTATTGGAATTGATTATGAATATGGGTGGTTCCGCGATTAACTAAGGGCGGGTGAGCCTGATATATCTCTCCAATGCATTAGGTAACGCGAAGGAGTTAAACGTTATGGTTTCTCCGAAGAGATTTAGGGAATATACTATGATGGGTATTCCAAACGTAACCAAGAGGGTTACTCCCTATGTAAGAATGTTATGAACGCCTCAAGTTACCTTTATGTCTTATGATTTATATGGTTTATTCATGATTGTATGAGGTATGATAAAGTGCTTATGTTTTATGGTTAAAGTATGATTTCATTCTTATGGATATATATACTCATGTTTCCTTTACATACTTTTTATAACCCTTACTGATCCTTTTTTTGATAATCCCAAGTTTTTGAAATGTTTTCAGATGTTAAGGAATTGGTACATGATATGATGATATTGTCAAGGAAGTGTCAAGAAAGAATCCATGTTTTATTTTAAATATGTTTCCATTGATAGTAAAATGAATACTATCTTTTATGTAACCACTTTTTTTAAATGTGGGAATGTAATGCAAGTTTTATGATCTAATTCTCTAAAATCAATACCTGAAAATATCCTCAATGTGTAATCTTGTAATAACTCAAGTATAAGTAAGGTTTAAGGTTGGGGCCTTATAAATATTGTCACATTAGTTCCATTAATTAACAATTACAGAACCTTTTATACATTAATATGGTTAATTATTGTTTCATTATGTTCTTTCATAGGCACTTGGATGAGTTATCGATTTTAAATTCCTTGTTTGGGAGTGTTCTTTTTTAGAGTTTTCATGAATGGATAACTTGTACACAAAAATAGAAGTTCATGTAGAACATGGATAAACATACAAAACATATATTATACATTATTAATGATTATATTGAATTTTAAATCATCCTATACTTAATTATGTAATATAACATTGGGACGAATAATTATTTAATATTTAATAATGATCATTTTAGGTTAATTTGGTCAGTTTTTCGATCACAACGAACATGTTTTGTTTTATAAATTAGTTTTATTAATAAAATTTGTTTCTAAAACATAAAAGTGCTTATAGAATACATAATAAAAAAATTACAACAATTTAATGGTTTCATGAAAATATTTTAAAGAGTTTAAATAAAGTGGATGTGCATCACCCAGGATGTATGTAATTTAACACATCACGTGAAAAGATTCCATTTTTATTAAAAATAGAGAGAGATGAGTATAATGAATAACCTTACATTAACATATTATCAAAAAAATTATATGAATCATAATTGAGTTATAATGACATTTGGGTAAGAGTATATGTGGATAAAGGAGAAAACTAATGAAATTTTAAATGAAATTGGAAGAAAAGAGGGAGAGGAATTAACACTTCAATCCTCCATTTGAGATCATTTTTAAGGAACCTAGGGTTGGTCTTATGATGAGACCATGATATTCTGAATGTGGGGGAGGGTCTAGGGAATATCTTCATTATGAATTTGGAGAATGCCTTAATCTTGAGGGGTGTCAGGAAAATGGTGGTGTGAGGGGTGATATTTATAGTATAGCGGAGGAGGGTTCTCTTAATATTTTAATCATTAGATTATTTTATTTCCAAAAGACAAGAAACAGTGATGATTCCATTACTAAGATTTGTAACAAATTCATGAAATTTTTTGATTTGGGAGCTGAAATAACTTATGATGTCAAGGATATTGGAATTTAAATTATAGTGTAATTATATAAAAAATTGATTTATTTTACTATTCAAAAAAATTCATGTATTAACAAAAAACCACAAAAACTCACCAATATCATTTCTCAAAATTTTGAATAAAAATTTGACCTCCATTTTAAAAATATAAATTTCAAAATATTATTAATTTAAAATTTCATTCAAATCATATTTTACACGAATAATACAGATTAGTAAAATAAAATTGATTTCATAATGATTTCAAAAACAACATAACGTATTATAAAATTATATTAAAACCAGAAGAAAAATATTTATTAATTAATTAAAATAAATTCGGAATATACATTTTTTTAAATTAAAAAAATGATTATAATTATTTCTTTATGACTAATAAAAATACAAATACTTTTACTATGCTCATATTTTAACTTATGAGGCGCCAAAATTTATTCAATCATTCATGTGTAATGTTATATAATTTTGAGTGAATTAATATTCATAAGGGTCATATTTCTATTCATAAGGGTATGTTACTATTCACCAAAAATTATGTTTTTTCTATCGGACTCCAAACATCTAACAAATCACAATCGGCTATGTCAGATTTTTGAAATTCAAAACAAAAAGGTGACAAATTTTGTTTAAATGTCAAATAGTTATTCAATTAAGAATGATGTGGCATAGTTTTTCCTAATGTGATATATTATGAATGTAATAGAAGAGGATGCTATGATTTGGGCCCTAATTAGATGCTGAATTATGGTATGAATTTACTAAGCAACAAATACCATAACTATAATAATAAGGATGGTGATTATGGAAATAAAAAACAACAAAAACCATAAATAATAATAATAATAATAATAATAATTATAATAATAACAATCTTTATTAACGCATAGGGTATTACAAACTACAAACAAGCACACTAAAGGCAAACATGAGGGTCTCAGATCATCCCATCCTAGATGTATTAGAGAAATTCTAGTAGGAAATTAATAATAGAAATAAATATTAGGCCTTAAGGGTATAAAATGAATAGAAATGACCCCCCACCCATTGTGATATCATGTCTCACATATCCTCCCCCATAAGGATATACCCACAACCATGATAACACATTAAAATTTGATAGTCCAATTACCTTAGGGATTGTATCCCTTTTTCATAGACCAAAGATCTATTTTTTGGACCAAATTACCTTTTGTGAATTGTACCTACTATAGTACCAGGTACTAAAATAGTACCATCCATCACTATTGTGTCACCACTAGTACAATACTATTGTAGTAAAATAGGAAATTACTCATGAATGAGAGGCCATTAGCGGTTGAACCCCAAAACTAATGTTTCCTGATGAGGTTTCAGAACCACTTGGTGCTTCCCCCAAGTATATTAAATTAATAATAATGACCAAAAAAACAAAAAAACAAAATAATCATATCAATAATAATAGTAATAATTCAAAAAGGGAGATCATGGATGATTAATAATATTGTTGTTTTTATTAAGATTAAAAATGATATTGAAAAAAAATGGTGTAATATTTGAAATAAATTACCTACATACTTTAAAAATAGAAAATACAACCTTGTGTTAAATAATTTTAAATAAACTTATTACCATATTAATCATCCCTAGGATCATCATAACTTTTTAATGTTATACTCTAATGAGATTCAATTTCTAGTCATCATCATTATTCTACAATGATAAGAGTCTTTATTATCATTCTCATCCTTAGAGTGATATGTTTAAATACCTAGTTATCTATGATTGGAAAAATTAACTTACTCAATAAATCCTTAAATGGAGCACATCATAATGATGTAACAATTTCGTCTTATATAATATCAACCCAGATACCCCTAATTTTATTAATTTATATCCGTCGATCGATTTATTTTTAAATTTATGAATGGTGGGCAACATTTTAACTCTGGTTATCTAATTCCTCAGACCTACATTGATACAAAAGTAGTGATAACCTTTCTCAAATATGGATATACCGATCATGAAACATTAATATATATAATTCTTCCTCTTGCATGTATCACTAGTAAAGAAGTTATAGATCCACATTAATGTTCACTAGAACAGGTAAAATATTAATATAATTATCTATCTTCTCAGCCAACTATTAGTATTAGACTTCATATACTATGATGAAACAATATTATCAAACCTATTATCTTTATTAGTTCGTAGATCAAGTTATAGGTGTATTTCATTTCAATCTTGTCCAGCAACATGAGAACCTATATCTAATAGAATTTGATGTGTAGAAATTATATCCCTTGATCATTATATTCTTCAAATTGAATGTCTCATGTAAGATTCCTAAACCTATCCTCACATGCAATTCCTATACAACATTACATAACACATGGTCCTAAAAGTTTTTTTCACATCATATGTTATAGGTGTAGAAGAACACATGTCATCAGATATTATATGACTTCCAACACATCGAATTGAATGATGATCCACCTCAGTCTGGATATATTCATGTATGTCCCCTAAAATATTCATATATTCATCACATGATAAAATATTTATATTTTGAATCTTATCTATTTGAAAACAATTACGGTTATTTGTCAAATCTTTCATGGTATATTTTTATTCATATCCTCTCTGCATGAAATGGGAATAAATGAATACTCCAGGTTAAGTGTCTCTATAGTGATGTATTATTTGAAAAGCACAGATAAAATAAAGTAGTTTTTTATTAAATATTTAAATAAATATCATCATACATAGTTGAATGATTCACCTTGTCTATAAAAATTATGGTTTGATAAATTTCAAATGAATCTGTACAATAATGACCAAGGATGATGATTCAATTACCTAATCCACTCATATTAGGATTATTTTAGATAATTAAATATAAAATATTAGTTCTAGATTCAGTAGGATATAGATAGTCCAAGTAACATGAGTCCAAACATAGAGCCACATATTACTAATAATGAATAGATTAATTTTTACATCCCAATCATGATTACAAACTGAATCTAGATTTATTGAAATATATTCAAACCCCAAATCTCTTTGCTTGAGATTATTTGTAGGGAAAATATTTTTAAAATGTCCTCTTCCCATTTATACAAGTTTCTATTTTAATAAACACCACGAAACCCATAATATCAATTGCAGAGTTGTAATTTATTTTGATCCTATTATAAAAAACCCTCTTGATGGTTCAATGGTGGCATAACATGGCCCTTTTTTAAACCACCTATTGTTTCTAATAGGAATGGTACTATAATATTTTTTAATAATCATATTAAGATGTATTTCTAAGATTAAGGAGAAATACCATTGACCATAATAATCATTTTATTGGATTCCTCTTTGTTTCCCCAATACATCCATGGATTCCTTCATACCACATGCATTACCTATACATGTAGTGAACCATCCATCATCAGAAATTCTTCTGATATCGAATACTATGTCTCTAGGGAAGGCCATAGAAGAATCAAATCCTCAGTCTGCATAAGAATGATACTTCTTGAATTTTATTCATGTCCATGACCAATTTTTCTACTACCTTATAAACACAATAATAAATATGACAATAATAATAATAATAACATTAATAATAATAATAACATGTATAATATTAGAGACTATTTTAATTTATCAATATTTTTAATGTAATAAAATAAACAAGATATGATATGTGGTAAAACATGATAGAATCCACTCATATAAAATATAGAAACTGAATCCTAAAAGTACACATATTAATAGTTTCATTATAGTATTTTTTCTACCCAATATCATCATGCCAATAATTATTATTTATTTATGTGTGATACTGGGTCCCCGTATAAGTTTTAAACAATACTTAATTAATCATCTACTCATAAATCCTATTATAGATTATTTTAAAACAATTTTTATTGAATAAAGTGTTATGCACTGATCTGAATCAACCAACCATATAAAGGATTAACATCAAATTCTCCATTCCTCCACTCAAAAAAAATATAATTACTAATTCTGTGGGCCTGAATGATATCTTTTTGGAGACAATGACATCAATGACTTATTTCCATTATTTTTAACATATATTGGAGAATAAATATAAAACAAATAATTCATATAAATAAGTTAAATTAGTGAAAATTATGTAAGAACATTATATATAAATATTGTATACCAAATTCATTAAAAAGTGTTTCAAAGTAATCCCACTTGTAGTGAATCACTATCAACAAATAACCAACCAAAATTATAAATAATTGCTATCTTCAAAAAATATTGAGGAATGTCTAGGTGTATTCAATGAGATAAATAATATAAATCCTTAAACATAAAACCCATTGGGTTATTTTGTAATAACAAATCTTCCTTAAACTCTAGTCCTATATAATTAAGTTTTATATATTAAAAAACTTTTATATAATATCACCATAGAGAAAATAATTCATAAAAACACCATTTATGTATAATGGTCCCAACCGTCTCCCTCGTGGTTTCACATGGCACTGATCATGTTTATTTATTTCCTTCATTCCGATTCCACATTCATCATGGACACAACCATCTCAACCAAGATTATCTTGTTTAACTTCCCATCATATACATATATCTCAATACTATCCCATTACTCATTATGATCAAAGTCATCTAACTAATGAAAATCACATATCTCTATTCAAAACTCAACCATGTAACTATTGAATATATTGTATCATCACTTGAACTTATGAAACAAAAAAATAATTCTATCCTTAATCAACCTCATTATATGTTTATTTTCCAATGTAGAGTGACATTACCTTAATAATAGTAAAAGGATCAATTACATAATTCTAATATATATCAATCATGATACCCTTATAATGTAAAATCCATGAAGTTATAAATCTAAATGGAAATTAGATACTCAAACACAATTGTAACATAGTGGTACACTTGCGTACATAAAAATAATAGCATTCAAATTAATATTAGTTTTTTTAACATTTAATGGAATATACACCTAAACCATGAAAATTTTAATTCTATAAAAATCAACTCAAAAATAAATCCCAATGAAAAAACATAAAAAATCCCTAACATTGTTTTATTAGTTTTTATAAAAAATAAATAAATAAAAACATGAAGAAGTGGGAATCTAAATCTTAGATAGTTTTAGCCTTGCCAAGATAAAAATTATATAATAACCACCAATGAGTTAGACAATAGATGTAGAGGAGGGATCCCCAATTTCCAATGAGAGGCCTCGCATTTTTCATGAATCTTGTATTGATTGTGGGAGAAGAGGGATGGAGAAATAATGGTGTTCAAGGGAAAATTACAAGGATTCCTTATTAAATGAAATTATCCCAACAACGGACCATGGTGTAGATGTAGAGGCTACTCCATAATAGTAAATCCTTAGTGTGCATTACATAATGGAACATAACCAAATTTGTAGTAACCTTTTTATGAGGTAGGGTTCATCTCCCCTATCACCCCCACTACAGTGTGGCCACTATAGACATTCCTTTTCCTTGAACAACATACTTCCCTATAGTAAAATCCTCACATTATTTGTCATGGTTTTTCTCCCCACGCCACCATCCAGAATGTAGGCTATAATGGTAAATCACAACCACCTTGAATTGAAAATCATTTTAAATAATGACTCCATTCAACACACTAAAACAGACTCCTATGAAAATCAAAACACATGAAATTACAATATAGTAGAAACTTACGTAAAACTAATCAATGAATTATATTTAAATTCATCATGAATAATAATTATAATTAAAACCCCCTTATAATGGATTCTGATTCATTATAATCTTATCTTGGAATATCCAAAATATATATATCCAATTGTTTTTGATATTTGAATGCCACAAAAATTTCTACTACAAGATATGTCCATTTAACGATAAAAATAGAACAACATGAACTCTCTTCCCTTGAAAAAACCTTTTCACAACGGTTCATGTTATGGTGTATATATTATAAAAACAAAGCCTCTTCACCAAAATCAAAACACAACAATCAATAACATGTATATGTTTTATCTTTTACCTTTAATTATAAAACAAATAAAACATATAATTCTTTCCTTTATTCCATGGAAGAAGATACAACTAGTTTACAACCATGATAATTATTTATAAAATCATTAATGAGCCTACTCAACATGGTGATAACATTCCATAATTCATCAATCATTGATACCCCAATGTAAGTGATTCTAAAAAACTGGTCTCCCATAAAGAACCCTAAGTTTCATCACCTATGTTTTTCATAATAGTTCTTACTACTCTTATTGGTAGCAAACCACTTTTGTTTCAACTATACATGCACAAAATTCTACTGCAACAGGCTCAACTCAATCTCTATCTAAGTTCACACACCATGAAAACTTAATGGTTATGGACATGGATGACAATAAAGTGCCAGAAATGGATACATATGAATAAAATACTCAAATATGTTATTATAAGGAAACACCATAAATACTAGACAATCATCCTATGACACAATAAAAAAATCACACATACTCTAATAGTATACCATTTAATCTATATCATATACTCAAACTGTCTATTTATTCATTGGTAATATGTTTCAATCAACATCTGTTGTGATCCCATCACCATTAATATGCCTTAAAAAAATCCCGGATGTAAAACAAACACCCCATTATAACATTAAACATATAATAACATTGTTAAACTATTATATTTACTATAGATATTTCCTTCCTAACTCATCAACATACATAGTCTATTGAATTGAAAAGAAGTCTGAAACCTTTTTTAGCTGATCAACCTCCTCCCTTACAACATCTTGATTCCTTATTGTCAAGGGAAACGCTATAACAAATTAAATTTTCACATCATACCACATTCATACAAGCACTTAAAGAGGCTAGATAAACATACAAGATCATTATTTCTCTACAAATTCTCACTAATAGTTATAGAAATTAGTGAAAAAACCTAAAAATATTTCTTCAATCTTGGAGACCTGAAATTCAGTTACATGTCAAAAAAATCTTGGTCAATCCTTGTTTTACCACCCACTATGAGATCTTGGAGTATATCAAAAATTCCACCCTCATATACATGGAAAACAGTACCCTCCATGTAAAAAAACATACCATTCCCATCCAAGGACCATCATTGAACCTGATTTTATACCATCAACAAATCTTTCATGACATGAAAATATAAATCAAATAACTATATTTATATTACTTGATCCACTATTAAAGAAAAAATGATTGTGGGAGAACATGTCAGCCTTCCCTAATCATTAGTTACACCCACATGATGATCCCCTAGAAAAAATCATAACATTATACACATCCTATGATGTTTGTGTCACCAGTTCATATGAATTATTATTAACAACATCTATAAAAATTCCCCCCATTCTCCAATAATATTATATATCAAAATCGAATGTCCACAAGTACTCAACAAAATGAATATTTCCTAGGTTAATGTCTCATTGAGAAAATATATTTAATAATTTTTTTGGTTCGTGTATATTAAAACACACTCAATGATGTGATAGTTATTCTAACACATCAATGGATGAACTACCACTGCAAACTCAAAGTAACAATTATTGTAGTTTCCCTCATGGTGTTGCAACTAACAAGACCCATTAGCAACTACTTGTTTTCATTACATCTTGAAAACCCCCCAAAAACTCCTAATTTATTACATGGGATTGTATAACCAATCATTGGGTTTCAAATAATCAAAATCATATGGGAAAACAATCTCATCATAAACACCCAATATAACCCCTCAACCATTAATGTGCATTAACGATTTACCTCTTTCCAAATAATCCTTGTAATGGGAGCTTCCAAGAATTAAATTATTAGAATCAACTACCTATAAAACATAAGATACACATGAAAAATATGAATTTAAAACATATTAATAAGCCAAACTAAGGGAATAAATACCTTTATAGAATATATCAATAAAGATTCCTACCTAAGTAATCAAATGACCAAGAATGAAAACCACCTGGGTCTATAAGTGACACTCTGATAACTAGGCATAATTTTAATGATCTCATAGTGGGCTCAAAGAAAACTCCTAAAGTTCATTATGTGTCTCTAGGGTTGATGAATACAGTATAATATCATCCATATTGACAATGAAGAACAAGGATATGTAAGGGTTAAATCAAAGTTAATTAGTTCGGGGAACACCCATGGAACATTCATAAATATGAATTGAAACTCAATATACCGGTAGAACATGGACCTACTAATTACTATAAAATTAGGCATATAAACAATCATGATGAATATTTCATTGTAGACTGAAGTTGACCCATGTATAAAAAAACCTTTAGTCTCACTTCAACTGGTCGAAAACATAATTAATCCATGGAAGTGGATACCTCTTTTTCACAGTGATTAAATTATGTTTTCAATAATTGTAACTACCCAACCCTAGAAGCATAGATCCAATGAAATATTTTAATACATTTCCATTATTATAATGAATCCAATATTGAATGACCAATCAGTTTAATAGTCTTGAAAAATTTATTACATTCCTCAACATTATATAAAAATTTAGAAGTAGAAATTCATCATAGATAATCTTCAAGGGGAAGAATTATTCTTCTAGTATAACCCTAGATATCCATAATAATACACATCTTCGAATATTGTGAGAATAATACATAATAAGTTGCGGACTCATATGATTAGTAAGGGTTGTCATATATTAAGAGCTATTATGAATAAATAATCATAAACCTTAAGGTAAGATGTACAGGTTAAACACAATCCCTTAAACATAATCTTAATAATATTATAAAATTAGAAAATAATACAATAGAAAATAATAATAACCATGAATATTATAGTAGTCAAATAATCACATGGAATATTGACAAATAATATAATAATGTGGTAATGCATAATGTTGTACATCTGTACTATGGAGATATATCCTCAAGATAGCTATTGTCAAGATATATCCTCCAAACAGTGTTTAACTACATAGAATAAAATGTGAAGGGTTTTTCACCCAAAAATTTAATCACAATATTCCTACTGATGAATCAAGGGGATATACCAGGCCTAACCTATAACTTACTAAGTCCTATTCCTGCTCATAAAAGGGGTAAAACAAAAAATAAACATTCGTATTAAAAATAGCATATAAAATATTAATAAATTAACCATTAACCATGAATGGAATCCAAATAGAAAATACAAGGTCAAACTTGTCAATGAACCTTCAATAAAAAATGGAATATTTTTTCCCAATAAATAATCCACAATTAATCATAAAATCTAATAAACTAAATTGAAATAAATGAAAATGATCTAACAAAATAACTATAACTCTTTGTGTGAATTATCACTTTTTTACTTGGAAATCGTTTAAATGTAACAAAAATATAATAGAACATATTTATTTTGAAAAGAACCATATAATCTTTTAAGGTAAGCTTAAAAATATTAATGAATCGTAATGGAGAAAAACAGCCACCTCCACCATATACAATAAAAAACATCTATTCTTTAATTTTTAAAAAAGGACATAAAGTATCTGAATTGGAAAAACAATAAAAAATATTAATTTCAAAAGATTTTATAAAAAGTAAAACATAGGTAAAAATTTATTTGAAAACATTTTATAATATTTTGAAATACATTTTATGAAACATGTACATGGATGATAAAGATGTCTCAATTGATACTTACATTTTAATAACCTTATATAATAATGATATTGTGAAATTAACCCACACCTCGTACATTCCATTAGTCAAGGGCAAGTTAACTTATTTTATAATGGTTAGATTATGTTATTAAATTTATACCAGAACCAGAATCATATCCATATTTATGATATCATACATCATCCTCTTATATCATTTTTAATAGTATTTTTGTATTACCATTGTTTCAGGTATTTACTACTTCAATTTTGAATGCATGTTCTGTTATGTAAGTAATATTTATTATTGATATGATATATTTTATTCATATATAGAATGATATTATGTTAATTAAAATAATATTTAATCATATTATAAATTTTATAATAAGTCGTGGTTGGTTGATGTGGAGAATAAATCTCATCTCATCATGGAGATAGTAGGTCGTACATACTAAAAAATGACGATATCATCACATTATAGTAAAATGGTATAGAATTGGATGGTATTTTTATTATATATAATAATTATAATTTCATACCCATTATTTAGATCCATTAAAATCTTTAATATACCCATCCAAATATACTAGTATTGAGTAACAAATTACACCAAGATGTAGAGACAGTATATTGTACGTACGCATACAAGGTGATATCTCTATTTGTAGGATGGATTAAAAGGGGGAATATGACTATCCCATAATCATAATAAAATATCAGCATATATGTTACACCTTTTTTATTAATTTGATATTGTTACAACATTGAATGTTAATGTAGATGAAGAAATGAACTTTCAATGATGTGATAAAATGATTTCCTCTTCTTCGAGTATCTCTTTTTGATTTACAGAAAAGGACCCCTTAGGTTGGATATGTGCCCAATATGTGGACTATATGATAAACCAAGGTATGTTGGGAGTATAAAGGGGTTGGGATTTTCTGATCTGAAGGGATTTATAGGTGTGGATAAAAGTGAAGGTGAAGATCCCTTTTATAATAGCGTAGAGGGGTACTCTTAGAATTATTAAAATTATTAAATTAATATAATTTTATATTTTATTAAAAATGGTACCAAAAATAATTTACTTCAAATATAAGATTATTTTAGGCTGAATACCCATAATTTGAGTATAAATAGACACGTTTTGTATATTTTTAACCCTTATCATTTTGTCTTAACCCTTATTTTACCATTTTTAATCTTCCTATGATATCATGTTATTTGATATTATGGGGTTAATATAATTACCATAAAATGAAAAATGACCAGAAAAGTGTCATTTATAAAATATTGGGATGTATCCTAACCATTTGAATAAATCTTTTCATTTTATGAATTTTAAAAAATTTAATTATCTATTTTTTATTTTAAATACCAATTGTGTCTATTCTGACTCTACTCATTTGATGAATTTTAAAAAACAACACAATAGGAAGACGAGTTCAAACCAAAAAACATTAAATCATCACAGAAATGAAACATATTCCAATAAAATTCTTGTATAGAATAAATTATGTCAAATAATATATATTTCAATATTTATAATATCATTGTTTTGATTCATTTATTAATTAAGAAATTACTACATCACCTTTGTGTCACCATATAATTAAATAATTAACTTCATAGAAATTATAAATAAATTATGATGATGTAGATAATAAATTTAAATTTATAAATACAATTTATTGTTGAATATATTACTTATATACCCCCATTTTAAAATTTTTATATTTATGGGAGTCATAATTATGACATATTGGTCTTTAGTTTAAATAAAGTGTTTAAAAGGGTCATAATAACACCCAGGTGGATTCCAAAGGCCATGAATTCCTCTAAAGGATTTTATTGGTCGATAATAACTCATAAAATAATATTGGGACTTGTTTTAGGGTAGTTTAATATTCTTATAATATTAATTTTACATTTAAATACCATATTTACCTTTAACTGTGGTATTAAAAACAACTACTAAGGTTAATATTTATAATGTCCAGAAAATAATAGGGACTTGTTTATATAATTTGAAAGTTATGATTTCTAATATAGAATCCATTTTCTTAATTTAAAAACACATAGTTATCATAAATTATTTAAAACTAAATCTCATTTGTCATATAATAAAACGTTGTTTTTAAATGTAAAAACAATCAGAAGACTAAAATGGGTTTGTAACCAATTTTAATGAAAAATAATTCATTGATCTAAATTATTTTAAGTGTCAAAAATATAATCAAATTATAACTTAAAAAATAAAAAATTATAATTTTACCTTGTATATTATTTTGATGAAAAAAGATGTTTTCAATTAAAATTTTGTATATTTTACTATTCATTAAAACATGAAAAATAAAAAAACATACAAAAAAATGTACCAAAGAAAATTCTGATAACAATATTTCAAATAATAATTTAATTTAATTTAATTTAATATATATTTGTGTCAAATATTATATTTTAATTGGTATCACTATTACAAGATGGAAAAACCACATTTTCTGAAAAGTAATCCTTTTATCTAAAAAATAGAATATTTTCTTATATCATGTATATAAAATAAATAAAATAATTGTGAAAATTATATGGAAGATATAATATTCAATTCATGATTAATACTATTCCTTGATTCTAATTTAATATATAGGTATTATATTATATTAATAAGTAATATTTTATTAATATATTATTGTTTGGTAAAACTGGGCCTTGTGCTTAACACAAGAAAACACAATGATATTTGTAGCATAATATTAGAATGGTTTTTCATAAAAATAAATTATTGAAAAATATTAAAATTATGTATTGGTGAATATATTATATAGTTTCCAGGTGTTACATTTTCCTCTCATTAAATAAATTTCATCCTCATAATTCAAACTCAGAAAAGGATTTATGATACACTGAAATTAAAATAAAAAAATGAAATTATGAAGGTCATCAAAGATATCACATACAAGGGTTCCATTTAAGTAAATATGTAGTTGAATGAAAAATCTAACCATAATGTTCTGATTGAGAGTGGTAGATAACATGATTAGGAGAAAGTCAACAACCACAAAGCTTTAATTATGCGATGATCTAAGAGACCAATTTGTTCCTTAGATATTGTACTAAAATATCAATTTTGGTATCAAGATCTTTTCCTTAGAGTTAAAAAATAAATTTACATCATAGAATAATTACATAAGGAGGAATACTATCTTGAGTAGTATATTTAAATCCATTACCTAATTCATCCCTCAAACTCATCTATATATTCAAAAGATAATAAAATGAAAATAATATTCTATTTACCTTAAACATATAAGTCTTCAAAAATGAACATATTATGTTTAAAAAAACTATATTACACTAACTAGGGACACTTCATAGGCCACTGATAGGTGATAAAGGCTTCTCACACTCCGACTGTTATTTCTATTCCTGCGGCCTTGTCCGAATAAACTATAATATCATCTACAGTGACCATAAAGAACAAGTATATGTAAGGGTGAAAGAAAATTTCATGAGTTTTTTTGAACACTAATGGAACATTCAAAAAATTTAATGACATTACAATATATAGTTATAACATGAACCTACTAATAACAATAAAATTTGGTATATCATTGATCTTGATAAATATTTTATGGAAGAAAGATCTTGAATGAAGACTAAAAACACTTCAGTCTCACTTCAAATGGTTGAAAAAATAATTAATCCTTGGTAGTGGATACCAATTTTTACAATGATCTAATTCAATTTTTTGTAATTGTAAGGCCCCAACCATAGAATCCTCGATCTAATGAATTATTTTAATACATTCCCATTATTACAAAGAATCAAATCCTGAAGGGCCAATTTGATTATCAGTCTTGGGAAATTGATTACATTTATCAACCATATATTAAAATTAAAATGAAGAAATACAACACAGATAGTCCTCCAAGGGAAAAATTATTCTTTTTTTAACCCTATATATCAGTCATAATACACATTTTGGAATATTGGGAAAATAAAATATAAGATAATTGTTCACTCATATGATTAGTAAGGGTAACCATATAGAAAAATCTATTATAAATAAATAATTATAAGTCTTAAGGTTTGATTTATATCTGAAACACAATCCCTTTAAACATAATCGTTATCATATTATGGAATTAATAATTTATACAATATAAAATAATAATAACCATGGTTATTATAATAGTAAAATAATGACATGGAATATTGAAAAATAATATCAGAATGAGGGAATACATAATGTTGGACATCTGTACTATAAACATATATCCTCAAGATAGCTACTATCAATATCAATCCTCTAAATATTTTTTAACTACATGGAAAATAAATGTAAAGGGTTTATCACCCACTAATTTCATCTCATGATACTTAATAATGCATTGAGGGAGTATACTAGGCCCCTCCTGTCAATTACTATGTCTTTGGTATTACTATTATAAAAGGGGTAAAACATAACATAAACAATTGTATTAAAACTAAAATTCACAATTTTAATAAATTAACCATGAACAATGAATGTTATCAAAATAAAAAATCCAAAGTCACACATGTCCGAAAACATAAATAAAAATTGTAATATTTTAATACAATAAATCAACCACAATTAAACATAAAATCCAATGAAGGATACTGACATAGATGAAAATTATCTAATAAAATGACAAAAACTCCTTGAAGAAAATATAAATTTTTTTATATGCAATCATTTTAATGTAACAAAATTTTAAAAGAACACATTTTTTAGAAGAAATATGTAAGCTTGTAAGGAATGATTCAACATATTAATGCATCATAATGGATAAAAATAACCACTCACTCCATATATGTTAAATAAATATCCATTGAATAATTTTTCAAAAAGTTCATTATGTACCTCAATTGAAAAAAATAATGATATATTCATTTCAAAAAACATTATAAAAAGTAAAACATGGGTAAAAATAACATTGAATAATAATTTTTAATATTTTTAAATACAGTTTTAGAATCATGGACATGGATGATAAATATGTCATAGTAGATACTTACAAATAAATAACCCCGAATAATAATAATATTGTGAAATTAAAACTTACCATGTACTTTACTTTAGTCAAGGGCATGTTAACCTATTTTATAATGGTTAATGTATATTATTAAATTTATACTAGAACCATATCCATATTTATTATATCATATATCATCCTCCTATATCATTTTTAATATTATTTTTGTATTACCATTGTTTCTGGTATTTACAAAATTATTTTGAAATATATTTTTGTAATGTAAGACATGTTTCTTATGAATAAGATATATATTATTCATTTATAGAATGATTTTATGTCCATAAAAATTATATTTACTTAAATTATAAATTTTACAATCATTCTTGAGTGGTTGATGTGGAGAATAAATCTGATCTCATTGTAGAGACAATAGGTCGTTCATACGCATGAGTGATGATATCATTCCCTTAATCGTAAAATGTTATAGAATAGGATCGTATATTAATTATAGAGAATAATTATAATTTCATACTAATTACTTATATCCATTATACACTTCAAAATACCCATTCAAATAAATTAGTGTTGAATAAAAAATTACACTACGATGTGGAGACACCAAGTTATATACACACACACATGGTGATATCGTTATTCGTAGGATGGATAAAAGAAGGAATATGTTTGTACATTAATCATAATAATATATCAGTGTTTATATTATAATGTAGTTATTACTTTATTATGGAAACAACAATGAATTTTTCAGTAGAAGAATAAATGAACTTCTAAATATGTGACAAAATGATTATCTCTTCTTTGAATATTTTCTTTTGATTTTAAGAAAATGACCCCTTAGTTTGGATATCTGCCCAATGTAAGGCCTCTATGATAAGTTGAGGTATGTTGGGAGGATAAATGGGTTGTGATTTTATAATCTAAATGGATTCATAGTTGTGGATAATATATATGGTGATTATCTCTTTTATAAGAGAGGGGATGACACCCTAAGAATTATTAAAAGTATTAAATTAATATAATTTATATTCTTTTCAAAATGGTACAAAAAATAATTTATTTCAATGATAAGATGATTTGAGGTCAAATCCCATTCATCCATTCATAATTATAGAAGATTTGTAAATTTTTTTAATTTGTATCATTTTTTTCTAACCCAAATTTTACACTTTTTAATCTCACTATGATATCACGTTATGAAAATTTTTTGTGTTAGTATAATTACTATAAAATGAATAATGACCAAAAAATTGTCATTTATGAAATATTAGAATTTATCCTAACCATTTTACTGAATATTATATTTTTATGAATTTTACAACATTTAATAAACTATTTTTTATTTTCAAATACCAATAGTATCAATTTTGACACTACTCATTTGATGACTTTGAAAAAATAACATAATATGAAGAAGTGTTCAAACAAACACAAATATATTATAAAAAACATGAAACATATGTCCAAAATATCATTTTATGGAATAAATTATCTCAAATAATAATTATTTCAATATTTATAATATAATTTTTATTATTTCATTAATTAATAAATTACTGCATCATTTTTGTGTCACCATTAAATTTAATATTTTTCTTCATAAAATTAATAAATAAATTTCCATGATTTTGATAATAATTTTAAATTTATAAATACAATTTATAGTTGATGATCTTACTTATATAAATGTATGTTAAAATTTTTATAGTTATGGTAGACATGATTATGACGTATTGGTCTTTATTTAAAATAATAAGTGTTTAAGGGTCATAATAATAACAATGTGGCTTCCAGAGGCCATGACATCAGCTAAAAGATTTTATTGGTCTACAATAACTCATGGAATAATATTTGGACAAGTTTTAAGGTACTTTTTTATTATTATAATATTATTTTTACATTTAATTACATGATTTACCTTTACCTATGGTAATAAAAATAATTACTAAAGTTACTATTCGTAATTTCCAAAAATAAAAGGGACTGATTTACATAATTTGAACATTATGATTTCAAATATGGAATCCATATTTCCAATTTCAAAACACATAGTTTTCATAAATTAATTAAAATTTGATCACATTGACGGAATAATAAAATGTGGTTTTTAAATGTAAAAACTATCAAAATATTGACATGGGTTTATACCAAATTTTAATGAGAAAATAATTTAATTAACTATATTATTTTAAATGAGAAAAATATAAAAAAAATTCTAAAAACCATTCAAATTTATAATTTAACACTGTAAAATATTTTGATGGAAAAATTTGTTTTCAATTAAAATTTAGTATTTTTTACTATTCATTAAAACATTAAACATAACAAAAAGATTCCAAAAAATTAACCATAGTAAATTTTGATAATAATATCTCAAATATGAATTTTATTTCATCTAATTGAATATGTAAATTTTAAAAATAATTTATTTATAATGTGTTCACCATTAAAAGGTGGAAAAAATACATTTTTTGAAAAATATTCCTTTTATCCGAAAAATTGGGGTTTTTATTATATAATGTCAAGAAAATAAATAATATAAATGTGAAAATTATATAGATTAAATAAAATTAAAAATGATATTAATTCTATTCATAACTACTAATTTAAGATCTACTTTATATATTATATTAAATAGTTATATTTTATTAATATATTATAGTTGGAAAAACTAGGTCTTTAACGTAGCGCAAGACAACTCATTATTGTGTGTATCATAAGATTAAAATGATTTTGTATAAAAAAACATATTAATTTTAGTAAAATTTATTTAGAAATGAAAATATTATAAAGTCTTGTCATGTCACATTCTCCTGTCACTCAATAAACTGCATCCTCCCAATTTTAACTTATGACCGAAAACTAGGGGCTTGAAATTTCAAAATACCTTCATTGAAATCCCGAATCGGAAAAGTATTAATGATTACCCCACTTTAAAATAAAAAAATGGAATTATGAAGGTCATCAAAGATAACACATAAAAGGGTTCGATCTAAGAAAATATATAGTTGAATAAAAAATTTAACCATCATGTTCTGATTCAGAGTGGTAGACAACATGATTAAGAGAAAGTTAAAAATCAATAAGAATTCATTATGCGATGATCTAAGGGACCATTTAATTCATTGGATAAAGTACTAGAATATCATTTTTGGTTTCAAGATCTTTTTCCAAGAGTTGAATAATTAATTTACATTATGGACTAAGAACACAAGAAGGCATAATAACATGAGAAGTAGAATATAATACATTAACTAATTCCAACCACAAACTCATCTATTTTTTAAAAAGATAATACAATTAAAAAATATTCAATTTAACATAATCATATATGGTTTTGAAAATGAACATATTCCTTTTAAATAAAGAAAAATATGTAACACTAAATAGGGATATCACATAGGCCACTAGTAGGTGATAAAGCCTTCTCGCACTCTGGTTGTGGGTTCGATTCCCTTAGAGTTTTCTGAATACGCTGTAATATCATCCACAATGACCATAAAGAATAATGATATGTAAGGGTGAAATAAAAGTTCATGAGTTCTGGGAACACCAATGGCGCATTCATCAAACTGAATGGCATCACAATGTACAAGTAAAACATGCACCTACTATTAACTATAAAATTATGTATATCATCGATCTTGATGAATATTTTTTGGTATACTAATCTTGAATCAAGCAGAAAAACCATCAGTCTCTCCTCAACTGGTCAAAAAATAATTAATCCTTAGTACTGGATACATATTTTTCACAGTGATGTAATTCAGTTGTTAGTAATTATTACACCCTAACCCTAGAATCATGGATCTAATAAATTATTTTAATACATTTTCATAATTACAAGGAATAATATCCCAAAGGACGGATCAGTTTATCAATATTGAAAAATTAATTATATTTATCAACTGTATATTAAAAATCAAATAAAGAAATAAAATATAGATAATCATATAAGGGAACCATTATTATCATAGATTAACCATATATATCCTTCATAATACGCATCATTTAATATTGGGAAAATAAAAATATTAAAGGAGTTCACTCATATTCATAGTAAGGGTAAGAATATAGTTGAATCTATTGTGAATAAAGCATCATAAATCTTAAGGTAAGATGTATAATTGAAACAAAATCCCTTTAAACATAATCTGGATCATATTATGGAATGAATAAATAATAAAATATAAAATAATAAAAACTAAAAATATTTTACTAGTCAAATAATCACATGGAATATTTAAAAATAATATAATAATGATGGGATGCATAATATTGGACATTTTTACTATAAATATATATCCTCAAGATATATACTATCATGATCTATCCCCCAAACACTATTTAACTACATTGAAAATAAATACAAAGTGTTTTTAAACCACTAATTTCATCTCATGATCCCTTCCGTTGCATCGTAGGGACATAGCAAGACCCACCTATCACTTACTATGTCCAATACCTTCCTCTTATAAAAGAGGTAAAACAAAACATAAATATTCATATTAAAATTCGCATACAAAATATTAATAAATTAATCATAAACCCGGTATAGTATCAAAATAGAAAATAAAAAGTCAAAAATGTCAATGAACCTTCAAAAAAAATGGAAACTTTTATCACAATAAATCATCCTCAAATTAACATAAAATCCAATAAGAGAAATTTACATGGATGAAAATGATCTAATAAATCACTAAAACTCTTTTAGGGAAATATCACTTTTTTACATTAAAATCATTTAAAAGGAACAGAATTATAAAAGAAAAAATTTCTTTTGAAAAGAAACATGTAAGCATGTAAGAGAAGCTTCAAAATATTAATTAATCTTAATTAAAAAAAATATCAACTTTGTCAATATACATTAAATAACATCCAATCCTTAATTTGTCAAATAGGTCATAAAGTACCTCAATTGAAAAAAATAGAAATATTTATTTCAAAACATTTTATAAAAAGTCAATCATGGGTAAAAATTAATTTGAACAACTATTGATAATATTTTGAAAAACATTTTGAATCATGGACTTGGATGATAAAGATGTCCCTGTAGATGCATTCATATAAATAACCTCAGATAATATTGAGATTTTCATATTAACCTCTACCTTGTACATTCCTTATATACAAGTTGTGTTAACCTGATTTATAATGGTTAATGTGTGTTATTAAATTTATACTAGAACCATATCCATATTTATTATATCATAAATCGTCCTACTATATCTTTTTTAATATAATTATTGTATTATCATTATTTCAGGTATTAACTTCTTTATTTTTGAATGAATGTTTTGGAATTTAAGTCTTGTTTCTTATGAAAACAATATATTTTATTAATTTCTAGAATGATATTAAGTTCATAAAAATTATGTTTAATCATATTATAAACTTTATAATCATCTGTGAGTGGTTTATGTCGATAATAAATCTCCTTGCATCGTGGGGACGGTCGGTCGCACAAACGCACAAGCAACGATATCATTCCCTTAACTGTAATATGTTATATTAATGGATGGTTTATTAATTATATAGAATAATTATAATTTCATTCTAAATATTTATATACATTATACTCTTAAATATTCAACCAAAATTAATTTGTATTGAATAAAAAATTACACCATGACGTGGAGATAATAAGTTGTACGTACACACTCATGGTGATCCCTCTATTCATAGTATGGACAAAAAGTGGAATATAACTATCCCATAATCATTATAAAATCAAAACATTTATATCATACTGTAGTTATTTATTTACTGTGAAAACAACATTGAATGTGGAAGTATAAGAAAAAATTAAATTTGAAAGATGTGTTAAAATGATTAGCTCTTCTTCGAGTATGTCCTTTTAATTTGAAGAAAAGGAACCCTTACGTTGGATATTGGCCCAATGTATGTCCACTTTGATAAATTTATGTATGTTGGAAGGATAAATGGGTTCATATTTTCTGATCAAAAGGGATTTATACGTGTGGGTAAAATAGAATCTAAGGTTCCATTTTATGAGAGAGGGAAGGCACACTCTTAAAATTATTAATAGTATTAAATTAATATAAATTTATCTTCTATTAAAAAAGGTACAAAAAATAATTTATTTCAAAGATATGTTTATTTTAGGTCGAATCCTCAATATAAAATTATAATTAGACATGTTTTGTATAATTTTTAGTCCTTATCGTTTTGTTTTAACCCTTATTTTACCCTTTTTAATCACACTATGATATCATGTTATTTATAATTTTTGGGTTAATATAATTACCATAAAATGAGAAATGACCAATAAAAGGGTCATTTATGAAATATAAAAATGTTTACTAACCATTTTACTACATCTTATATAATTATTAAATTTACAACATTTAATAAAATATTTCTTATTTTTCTATACTAATAGTGTCAATTCTGACAGTACTCATTTAATGACTATTAAATAATAACATAATAGGAAGACGAGTTCAAAAAAACACCATTGAATCAAATAATAACATGAAACATCAGCCCCTAAATTTATTTAATTGAATAAATTATGTTAAATAATATTTATTTCAATATTTATAATATCATTGTTTTGATTATTTCATTAATTAAGAAATTACTACACCATCTGTGTGTCACCAATTAATTTAATAATTTACTTCATAAAAATTATAAATAAATTACAATGTTGTAGGTTATAATTTTACAATTATAAATAAAATTTATATTTTATGATATTACTTATATAACCCAATATTAATATTTTTATAGTTACGAGAGACTTGATTATGACATGTTGGTCTTTATTTTAAATGAAATGTATATAAGGGTCATAATAACACCCATGTGGCTTCCCAATGCCATGGTATCGACTAAATTATTTTATTGGTGAATATAACTCATGAAATAATATTGGGACTAGTTTTAGGGTTGTGTTATATTATTATAGCATTATTTTTACCTTTAATTGCATTATTTACCTTTAATCATTGTAATAAAAATAATTACTAATGTTATTATTCGTAATGTCCAAAAATAAAAGAGGCATATTTACATAATTTGAAAATTATTATATCTAATATGGAATCCATTATTCTAATTTCAAAATGCATAGTTTTCATAAATTAATTAAAATTTGATCACAATGACAGAATAAAAAAAGGTGGCTTTAAAATGTAAAATCTATTAAAAGATTGATATAATTTTATACAAAATTTTAATGCGAAAATAATTAAATGACCTAAATTATTATAAATGAAAAAAATATAATCAAATTATTACTCAAAACTATTAAAATTTATAATTTAACATTGTATATTATTTCGATGAAAAAATTTGTTTTCAATTAAAATTTAGTATTTTATACTATTCATTAAAACATAAAACTTAACAAAAAGATACCAAAAATTATAACAATGTAAATTTTGATAATAATTTTTCAAATAGGAAATTTATTTTATATAATTGAATATATAAATGTGTCAAATATGTTATATAAATTGGGTTCCCTATTAAAAGGTCGCAGAACTACATTTGTTGATAAATACTAATTTTATCTGAAAATTTTATCTTTTCTAATATCTTGTTTATAAAATAAATTACATAAATGTGAAAATTATATGGAATATATAAAATTAAATTTTTTATTAATAATATTCCTAACTTTTAATTTAACATCCAGGTTATATATTATATTAAATAGTAATATTTTATTAATATATTATAGTTTGGTAAAACTGGGTCTTGTACGTAATGCAAGAAAACTCATTATTGTGTTCAGAATAAGATTAACATGGTTCTGTGTAAAATTAAATTATCAAAAAATTATAAATTTATTTAGAAATGAAAATATTTTTATGTTTTGGGTTGTTACATTCTCCCCTCATTCAAAAAAATGCATCCACATGATTTAAACTCAGGATCCAAAAACAGGGGTTTCAAATTTCAAAATACCTTCATTGAAATACAACATCAGAAAAGGATTAATGATACCTCCACATTTAAATAAAAAAATTTAATTATTAATGTCATCGATGATAACAGATACAAGGGTTCCATATAAGAATATATGGAGTTGAATGAAAAATCTAACCATCATGTTTTGATTGAGAGTGGTAAAGAACATGATTATGAGAAAGATAACAATCACAATGCTTGAATTATGAAATTATCTATTGCAACATTTTATTCATTAGAGAAAGTACTATAATATCATTTTCTATTTCATGATTCGTTCCATTAAGTTTAAAAATTAATTTATGTCACAAACTATAGACACAAGGAGGCATACTAACCTGAGAAATAGACATTAATACTTTAAATAATTCCTACCACTAAAATCGTCTATATCTTCAAAAGATACAAAAATAATAAAATATTCTATTTACCTTAATCATATATGGTTACAAAAAAAATATTCCTTTTATATAATGAAAAGTATGACACACTAACTAGGGAAATCCCATAGGCCACTTGTATGTGATAAATTCTTCTGATACTCCAATTGTGGGTTTGATTCCCATGGCGTGGTCTGACATGACTTGTTATCACCTGACCTTCTGGTTTTCCTTTTTCTAAAATTATTTTATTATAACATTCAAAACATTACCTTTTTATGATCAACATTAATGAAATTTATTATCCTCGGAAAATAATATCCAATATTCAATAGAATCCATTCAAACATTTAGACTCAACTAAAATAATTATATCCAAATTACCAGACCGGTAAGGTATCTATATTTAGAACACCAAAATAAAATTTACATTCTTGTAAAATGTAATGTTATCTCTTATGATCACAGAAATAAAATTTAATACCTTGATCACATTAAAACCGTATTGAAGTCATTCAGGCTTTATAATTTATGAATAAGAAGTATTACATTACAATCCTCCTATTATCCATAAATATTTTAACTAGTACATTGATTATAAAATATTCAAATTACATTAATCATGAATCCAAATTAATAAAATACAATAATTATTTTGTTTTGGATATAGTAATAACACAACATTGAATTTGATCCCTTTGTCTTTTCTATGCTATATTTCCTTGATGCTTATGAAATTTATTTTCATTGTACCCCATTTCACTACAGCTGTAACACTGAATGTCAGTATTTTCTTTCTACCCAATGCATTTTTTTTCTTGGTGACCCATTTCTCCATAGTTATAATAAACACACAATTATTTCAAGTGCTTCCAATATTAATTTTTTCCACAATTATCACAGGTGGAAAAATCTTTCTTCCCCTTTAACCCTTTATATGTCTCTTACTCCTCCATCTTCTTCTTGTCTTCCATTCCCATTAATTATTAAGACATTGATTATTCATTCAATGTCTATATAGCACATGAATTTATATCTTCAAATGGTGATAATTTTATGGAGACCAAATCCTTTATAATAAAATAATTTCACCCAACAATTAAAGGATCAATATTACTCATTGTTTTATGTATAAAGTTTGTATCATTTATTGATATCCTTGTAATGTTGGACACATATTTTGCAATATTCTCATCTTCCTTTTGCCTTAGACTCAAAAATTTCCCCTACATATCAACTTTCAATTTGTGATGTAAATATCGTTCAAGGGAATGTTCCATAAAATCCTTCAATTACTTGTCTGCAATTTATTCCACCTATTTCATGTTTGGAATGAATGTCCACCATTAATCTCATCTCTTGAGAGACAATAAAAATCAATGAAAACCATATCCCTTTTGTTCCATCCCAAAGAAAGAAATATCTTCTTTGATGAACTTATCCATTGTTTAACTATATATGGATTTTTAGTCCCATTGAATTTTAGAGCTTGTTGTCTCATGAATCATTCGGACATTGATGCTCCATATTATGGGTTACGGTGCTTCATATGGTTTAGGATATTATTCATTATCTGGGGAGTTATCCCAATATGGTTATAATATTTTAAACAATATTTTTATCACCATCACAATTATCATTATATTTTATCGGATGAAAATACCAACATGGATTACGTGCATTGATAATATTTCCATTTCATCCACTAGACACCATTTCTAAACAATGACATTCACTAGAATTGGTAATGATTAAAAAAGCGTTATTTTAAAATATGAAACATCAAATACAAAATTTATGTAAGTCTAGTATCATTATCACAAGCATGGTTTCTATGGGGACATATTTACTATTAAATCATTAATAATGGTTTGTATAGAAAATAATAATTATCATAATAATATCTCCGAGTTGTGTCAAACAAGGTGCATAGTAAGACCCAAAATCGTGTACCATGTTACCCCTAGTCAATCCCAAAAAATGTTGTAGGAGTTATTAATCTTAGGTACATTTGTGCCATAACCATGTCCTTTTGTGTCATCCAGACATGGATTTATTTTATAGGAAAACCCACATAATCCCTACATTACCAAAGCTGTAGGATGTTCTTATATAGTTATCCTAAAAGGATATATTTTAGTAATATTAATTAATCTAGGTTTTTTAAATCTAGTTTCCAAGGTTTTTTTTAAACTTCCTTTGATACAAACATTAACTCCCAAACCCCAGATGCCCAGAGTCGATTAATTATTTTAAAACATTGGAATGATTACAAAGATTCATTTCTCGAATGACTGATATGTTTAGAATTCTTGGAAAATATTTTACATTCACTATCCTTATATTGAAATTCTAAAAATAATATAAAATATAGATTATCCTTTAAGGAACCATTTTGGTCCTCGCATAACCCTGCATAATAGTCGTAACAATATTTTGGGAATCCAGATAAAATAAAGAATAAGGAAGGGGTGAGCTAAGATACTAAGTAAAAGTATGAAAACATCAGAAGATGTTATTAATAAAAAACCATAATATTTACGGAATGATTTATAACTAAACAAAATACCATTAAACATAATCTTCATTATAATATAGAAATAATAAATAATACCATATTAAATAAGAATAACCACATATATTTTACTAGTCGAATAATAACATAGAATATCCATAAATAAAATCATAATGAGGGAATCCATATTGCCAAAAATCTCAACTATCAAGATATATCCTCAAGATATCTATTTCCAAGATCTATTCTCATGAAAATTTATGTTTGTGGGTAGAAAACCATCTGAAATTTTTCAATATCTATCATCCTAAAAATGAAAAACAATAAGGAAAACAACTGTAAATGGTTATTCAACCATTAATTTTATATAATGAGACCTACTGATTCATATAGGAGTTATAGTGGTCCCCACTCATCACTTACTATGTTAAATGAATTCCTCTTATTAAAGAGGTAAAACATAACATTACCATTCATATTGAAACTAGCATATGAAATGTTAATACATCAATAACAAACTATGAATGGAATCAAAATAACACATCCACTATCATACATATCATAAAACCTTCCATACAATATGGAAAACTTTATCTTAATAAATAAACCTCAATTGAGAATAAAATCTCACAAAGGATATTTACATAGATGAAAATAATATAATAAAATCATTAAAAATATTTGAGATAAATAACCCTTTTTAGTTTAAAATCATTTATAATTTACCCTAATTAAACAAGAAAACATTTCCTCGGAAAAGAAACACGAAATATTGTAATGTAATATTCAAAATGTTAAGGCATCATAATTTCAGAAAATGGCCACTCACGCTATATAAGTTAGAAAAAATAATTTCCTTAATTATTCGAAATGATCCTAAAGTACCTTATTTGGGAAATGATGGAAAGATTCATTTAAAAATATTTTATGAAAATCCAAACATTTGTAAAAATAAATTTAATGAAGTTCTTTATAATTTTTTGAAATATATTTTAAGAAAAATGGACATTGATGATACACATGTCCCAGTTGATACTTACAT
This sequence comes from Viscum album, assembly GCA_963277665.1. Classification (NCBI taxonomy): domain Eukaryota; kingdom Viridiplantae; phylum Streptophyta; class Magnoliopsida; order Santalales; family Viscaceae; genus Viscum; species Viscum album. The sequence continues at coordinate 1,891,709,412 of OY728152.1, forward strand.
ATAAACAACCTTTTATAATAATGAGTTTGTGAAATTAACCATAAAATTGTAATTTCCATTAGTCGAGGGTTTATTAAACTCTTTTATAAATTTTAATTTATTTTATTAAATTATATAATAACCGAAACCATGTCTATATTTATGATATAATATATGATCCTCCTATATTATTTTGTTAACAAAATTTTAGTATTACTATTGTTTGAGATATTAAAAGCTTTATTTTCATATGTCCGCTTTATTATGTAAGTCACATCTCTTATTTATATTATATATTTTATTCAAATCCTAAATTATATTATGTTCATAAAAATTATATTTATCATCTAAAATATTTATAATATTTCTTAAATGGTTAATGTGGAGAATGAATCTCATTGTATCTTGGAGATGATAGGTCGTACGTACGCACGAGTGATGATATTATTCCCTTAATGGTTAAATAGTATGGAATTGGATTTTATATTAATTATAAAAAAATAATTATAATGTAATATAAATAATTTATATCCATTATACTCATCATTATATCTGTCCAAATAAAATAGTGTTGAATAATAAATAACACCATAGCGTGGAGATGGTAATTTGTACGCACACCTGCATGGTGATATTGTTTTTCATAGAATGGATTAAAGAAGGAATACTGTTATACTATAATCATAACAACAAACCAGAATATATTTGAAAATGGAGTTATTTATTTATTACACAAACAACATATAATGTCTAAGTATAATAATAAACGGACATTGAAATAGTTGATTAAATGAATACCACATCTTTTGGTATCTCATTTTGATTTTCACAAAATGTCTCCTTATGATAGCTTTCATCCCAAAGTATGGCCTCTATGATGAAGTGATTTAGGTTGGGAGTTGAAATGGTAACAGTTTGGCAGATCTAGTGGGCTTTAGATGTGTGAGAAAAATAGTAGTAGATGTTCCCTTTTATAAGAGATGGGGCACTTTTGGAATTATCAAACGTATACAATTAATATAATTTAATTTTCTATTAAAAATGGTCACAATATAATGTATTTAGAATTTAAGATGATTTGGGGATGAATAACCATCATCTAATTAAAATTAATAATGTTTTTTTTATCCTTATATATTTATTTTAACCCTTATTTCCCCTTATTTAATCTTTATTGTGACATCATTTAACTCAAATTTGTGGCTTAATGCAATTATCATAACATATCAAAAGAAAATAAGAAGTTTTATTTAAGATTTATTAGGACATATCCTAGAAATTTTGATTAATCTTATATTTATTGGAATTTTATAACATTTAATCAACTATTATATATTTTAAAATGCCAATAATGTCAATTTGGACACTATGCATTAGTCAGTTTTTAAAAAATACCATAAAAGAAAGATAAGTTAAAAAAACTACATTAAATAATCAAAAACATGTAAAATATATCTATAAAATTCTTGGATATCATTAATTATATCATATAATATTTATTTTAATATTTATAATATCATTAATCTGATTCTTTCATTAAATAAAAAATTATCGTATCATCTTTTGTGTCACCATTTAATTTTATAATTTGTTTACTAGAAAATCTAAATTAATTCCCATGATGCTGAAAGTAATTTAATAATTCTAAATACCATTTATAGTAAAGATAAAAATTATATAACCACACGTCAATGTTTTTATAATTGTGAGAGACATAACTGTGACATCTTGGTCCTTATTAAATTGTTAATAAAGGTCATAATCACACCCAAGTGGCATCAAAATGCCAATATTTATTCTAAATGATTTTATTTGTTAAAAATTACTCATCAAATAATATTCGGACAATTTTTAGGATAGTTTTATATCATTATAATATTTTTACCATTAATTACCTGAAATACATTTAATTGTTATAATAAAAATAAATAGTAAAGTTACAATTCAAACTGTCCAAAAATAGAGGGGACCTATTTTCAAAATTTGGATCTTTTTATTCCAAATATGGAATCAATTTTTCCAATTACAAAAAAATAATAGGAATAAATTAATAAAAAATTGATCCCCATGGTGGAATAAGAAAAACGATTTTTAAAAGTAAAAACCATCAAAAGATTGTCGTGTGTTTATGCCCAAAATTAATGTGAAACTAATTATAATGACCTAAGATATATTTAATGATAAAAATATAATATAATTATACTTTAAAAAAATTCAAATTTATTATTTGACACTATAAATTATTTCTATGAATTTGTTTTCAATTAAAATGCAGTATTTTTGTACTATTCATCAAACCATGAATCCTTTTAGAAAAATTGAAAATGTTGAACCAAAGTAAATGTTGGTATTATTAATTAAAATTATTATTTTATTTCATGAAATTTAATATATAAAAGTTTCAAATATTTTATTTAAGGTAGTTTAACCATTAAAAGGTCGAAAAATGTATTTTTTGAAAAATACTTATTTTATCTGGAAAATTGATTCTTAAATCACATCTAAAAAATACTTAAGATAAATGTTAAAATTATATAAAATATTTATAATTAAAAATTTGATTAATACTATTATTAATCTCTAATTTAATGGCTATATATATAATATTAAATAATAATATTTTTTATATATATTGTAGTTTGGAAAAACTGAGCCTTGCGTGTAATGAAAGACAACTGATTGTTGTGTGTAGCATAAAATTAACATGGTATTATGAAAAAAATTATATTTATTTATAAATTAAAATATTATAATGCCTTGGGGTGTTACAGTATTCCATGCATAGTTAAAAGTATCCACCCACCTTTTTACAAAATATGCCTGAAGAACCCCATTGTTCATATCTCAAGTGAATAAATTCGTTAGTCTCTATGTTCATAAGATTACCCTTAAGAACTATCAACATAGGCTATTTTATATGATATAAGAGAATAAATATAGGATATGAACTTGGTATGTCATTGATCTAAAACCATATCACCCTTTCAAGTGTTATTAATGTTAAGTAGTTTAGGAAGTCATCCAAGTTAGGATATGCAATAACTTTCGTTATCTAGTTTAGAACCTTTTTAAATTTTTTAATTTCCCAAGAAATTTTTCATGTCATAGTGTAATTATCATGTAATTTATTATCCTAGATGTTTATTTTTTAACATTATTTATATAATTATTTTCCTCTTTCATGTTTTATGATATATATATTATTATTTGAATCTATTTTGGGAAACTAAGACCACTGTTAAGTATATTACACGATTTTTACCCTTTGATTGAAATATTTTTCCATTTAATTTTTTCCTCTAGTCAGTGATATATAATGGTTAAATTGTACATGATATAAATTGAATAAATTATTAACATAATATAATTTTCTTTTTTAACATAGTTTTTCTATTTACAATATCTCATTGGTGAATATTCTATGGTTATTCCCATAAACTCTAGGTATAATTGAGATATGATCCCAAGAAGAGATCATTGGAAGCAATATTGGAACCATATATTGGTCAAAAATCCATTAGAATTAAATCACATATTTTATGGTGAATATAATAAATATCGTCATCACTAATAATAAATCAATTCTAATGTTAGTGTATTATTTTACAGTTCTATTCATATATTTTGATATTGATTCAATTATTTTGTAGTTCTAAAAAAAATAATACAAAATTTATGGTCTCCAATCCCTTCATTTATAATTTCATTTAATATAATGTAATTGAAATTAATGGATCTTGGAATGGTCAATTTAATTCAATTCATGTTTTATCTCTTATATTTACATCAATTACTGGAGTAAAAAAATTACCCTAAGTCATTATTATTTATTGTATTTTACAGTTTTCTCCCACAAGTCATCATGCATTCATCATCAGTATTGGATTGACACGTGGGTCAACCAAACCTATCGTCCTATTAAGTTACATGATTGATCATAGTTCCATGAATTGAAATTTCAGGTCTTTTAAATTGGATTTTATAATTCTAGAAATATAATAACAAAAATTGGTATCTGTATGAGAATCAGATGATTTAATTTATCACGAGGAATGGAGTAGATATGGTATGAGTGTTGAAAAAAATTAGTTTTTTTGTTGAAAAATTGATATAATCTGACTTATACCCAAAAATTGAAAATGGTTTACTTTATTTTCATGGACAACAAGAATGATTTATAGTGTAATTGATGGAGGCACTTAAAATAAAAAAGAAATGATGAATCTTTTTATCTAGATAATTCAAAAATATTTTTGTTTTTAGTTTGGAATAAAATATAATGTTTCCCCCTAGTACAGTGTCTAGGGATACCCTAATAAGTAAATTCACAAGGAAATTTGACCATGTTGTGAGCTCTATGCCCCTTCGAGGCCATGTTTGTGTGTACTAAAGAGGACACAACCTTGGACCTATGTCCTCGAATTCCATGTGTGATGGGATATGGCTAATGTACTATCTGAGGAGCTCAGATTTGGTAGATGGAGTACACTATGATTTCCCTTGTGGATATGACACATCATGTGTCCCTTAAATATGACATATTGTGAGGCTAAGATATGGCATGTGGAATGAAAGAACATGGTCAAGTGGATTAATTAAAAAAACATTCTGTGCACACAGAGTACATTACATGGACATCCCTTTTTCATGATAAATATTTTTTAGTCATGGATTTAAACATCAAAATTATTAGGTAGGGTTATATCACACCATTTAAGTCTCTGATCTTCTTAATGAGTGGTTTTCCAACATGTATGAATGGGGATGTGAAATTATTTTCATGTAAACTGATAGAGTATGTTATTTCAACCACATGTATAGGGATGAGATCATATATCCATAGAGTATAAATTCACCCATCAATATAGCACTTTTGGGAAAGAAATCTAACATAGTAGTTGAATTTCACCCTTCCTTAGAACCTTTTTGGGATTAGGATACACCACTGGGGTTTGGAATTCACCCATTATCAGGGTAAAGGGATCCTCTACTGACCTTTGAGGTAATAATCGTGTATTTTCTTGAACTTTTTAATGAAAATACAGTGGGGATGATTTGTTGTTTAGGATATGAGTTTGAGACAGTATGAAAAAATGTTTTTCCATAAATGAGAACTTCTAATTTATCTCCATTCACTTATCATCATGGTTATGGGTTCAAGATGAATTTATCATTGATTAATTACTTCATTGGGATTCGAGGATGTCCTACTAGCTATATATACAATCACCCCAATATATGATTTTTCCCATACATTTCGTTCATTATTTAGACTATAGGATTTAGAATGAAGAACATATGTTAATTATTATAAGTGGTGTCTAGTGATGCTTAGTGGTTGTGAAAACGAGGCTGTTGATGAACTTGTGGTTATATGTGGATGTTTTTCCCCTATTCTTGTTAGGTTTCACCATATTATTTGTTACATGGACTATATTTTTTCACGTTAACTTTTTTTGGGTATTTTAATGCTTTTTATGGTATTGTAATGGTTTATTGTGTATTTTTTATTCTATTTTCTATCATTCATCTTTACTCAAGTTTGTATGGAGATTTGTGTATGTGTCTACAAGTATATTAGTATAAGTCCACCCACTTGTGTGATATACACAATCTTTATTAGCTAGACACCCCTATAAAATTGGAGGTGTCCTTGGGGTGTCACTTATTGAGAACTTTTGGTCAAATATGGGCCCTTGTACTCTATGATATGGAAGATTAGTATTAGTGTGTTATTTCCAAGGTAAAATTATTGCAGTCAGAAGTCATGTGTGGATAGTTTAGAGTTTAGGGAATCAATGGGTATGTGTTTCAATTTTAGCTATCTGGTTTGAGACACTCATGATAGTGTGGTGATTGGTGTATCCACTCACATAGATTTTAATAACCCACTCAATGACTTAGTTCATCGAGTCCACTTTTGTAGGGAAAATAGTAACACATATATCAAATACGAATGAGTACGGTATTCCATTTCCATCATGAGATATATACCTAAATATTATCCTTCAATTATAGTAAATTTTTACTATTTAATGATTCCTCAAAACATTGAACCTTCCAAGAACCCATAAAAATATCCTCATGAGGATGAAAACATTAGTTAGGCATCCATTTAGGAGGTGTTCCCGCAATGTAGGCAAAGTGTAGTACATCCACCATTGATGTCAAGTGTTTCCCTTATATCAATAGTTATGAATGATTATTCATGTTATTACGAGTAATTTTGTTTCTTATACATATCAAAAAATTGTAAAAATTCGATGAGTTTTTTTCATGTGTTTCAAATGGATTTTTTTTCATGTTTTAGTGTCATTTTATCTACTAGTAATAGACAGAAGATGTAGGATTCATGAATAATGGAATATGAGGTGATATCATTCACATAGTTCCCATTAGGGATCTATCCAACCTATGGAATGTTGATTTTATTCTTAGGATGGTTTAGATTATATGACTAGTTATTTTAAGGCTTATTGAACAACATTAGATATGAAGACTTTGGGTGGGACATCAAGTTAGACAGTGCAACACGAGTAGGAGAACATTAAGGTGGAAACCATGGTACCGATTCTAGGAGAACTAAAAGTGGTGGTTAATTCAATGATTTGATACCACCACCACCTCCTCTAGTATTTACCTTTTAGGCCTGGGTTAATGGGGTTTAGAGACCAAGTCATATGTTGATATTTCGGGAATGTGACACAACGGATCCTTGAATGATCTGGGGTAAATTTCTCATTCCACTATTAAAAAATATTTATTTAATATAGACATCGACTTTATATAGTTATTTTTTTGATTTATACCTTGATTGTGAATTGGGGATACTATAAGTACATCTAAAATGACTATCACAACTGTACAATCTTTATAGAGGGGATTCAACAATCACACTCTTCACTCATATATGGGAAATGGTACATGGTAGATGAATTTTCCCATAGATATTTTTCATAGAAAAAATAATACCTTATTATTTTATTTTAGATATGAAATAGTTTTAAATATAAAATTCTTATATTTATTATTTCCATTGGTGAATTTATTGGACCCTAGAATAGTTTTCAATATTGTACATCACTATAGAGATGAAATTCCAAAAAGGACAGAATGGGCTCATGTGTAAGAGATTATAGTCGATCCCCCATAAATTTTATAGAGTAACACTTGGTGTAGAAAAATTTATAAATTATCAGTGCCCAATTGAAGTAGAACAGTAATCCAGTGTCATTCTTAATGATGTACCTAGTTTACCTCCTCATTTGGAGCTTGAATTCTGTATTTAATTAACCATGTACAAAATCTAATATATTTAGTATCAAATTGGATGGGTCCTACTGATCTTCAAGAGATAAAAATGTTGATGGAGGTCCTTTACAGGGGGAACATTATCTATCCTGGATACCCAGTAGGAATCACTGATAGTATTCTCCAAGAAGGTCAATTAAGGCCAATGGTTGTCTATAGATTATTATTACATGATTCTGGTGACAATTATAAATAAATATGCACTACAAAGGACCAAAAAACTAAATAATTAACATGAAGGTATAAGGTGGTTCTAATATATTGACATCAGATCAAGCTATCACTAGTTATGGTTATGTGAGGAGGATATATCAAATATGGCATTCTGATGTCACTAAAAAAATTCATTGTACTTTGTGATTCACGTTTGCATGATGAATGACTTGGTCTTTTGTGGGACTCATTAATTACATCCATTATCATTCCCTAGAAAAGATAATGGTAGTTTTTATCAATGATATTAAAAATTTTGGTTTTTCAATGGTCTAAAATAAAAATCATTTTAGGAAATTCCTAGATTTACGTTTAGAGAATTTGTTTTATCGAAAAATCTCATTTTTGTTAGTTTTGGATTAGGGAGGTCCAATTTTTGGGACATATAATCTCAAAAGAGGGTGTATCTACAAGTCCAAACATTATTGAGGATGTATTTTATTAGGATAAACCTATGAATATGATGGTTATTAACGTTAATTTGGATTACATTGATATTCATGGAGATTGTTGTTATAATTATCGAGGATTCTAACAACATTAAATATGATGACATAGATGGGAAATTATTTATCTTGTTAGATAAGTGCCATAGGGAATTTTTGGTGTCATGGTAGATATTGAAAATACCACCACTTCCAATGTATATAAAAGACAGTGATGACTTCATAGTGTAATGTGATTCCACTGGAGTGGGTCTCTAGTTGGTGATGATGAATATATAGGTGGTTATTGGCTTCAAGGTAGGAATATAAGACACCCAAAATAAAACTAAATTACCTATGATATCGTGATAAAATATATTTTATTCTCCCTGAAAACGTTGAGACACTACCCTCTTGGTGAGAATTTTTCGGTTCATTCGTACTAGAAGTATCTCACATACATCTTTTCCTAAAGAAATTATAATATTTGACAGAAGCGGTGGATGGCGTTCTGACTGTATTATCTTATAGTGGTATTCTATATTAATGTAAAGGGGAATGTTGTTAGAAATAATATCATAAGTAAATATCAATACCAATTTCTAGGAATGGTTTTTGATTGGATATCCTCATTGAAGATAACCATTATGGATAGAGAAGGAACAAAATACCTCAGATTGTTGGGTAGGACCCCGTATGAATCTTTATTACAAGAGGGAATCATAACATAGAGATTGTCATTTTGAGGTATTATTTGATCAACTAACCAATAGACATACTACCTATGTATTCATTGAAATTTGAGGAGTATGTCATTAACATCAAAGGATATACAATGAGCAAATCTAAAATCAAGAGGAGTTTCTTATAGTGTTCTATACATATTCATTAATATTACAACATTTTTTTTGTAAATATATACCATGATATTCAATGGTAGATTTTGATACATGAAATTAGGTTGAGTGTTGTAGATCTTGTCTCTATAATCCTTACATGTCTATAGTTAGAGGCTAATAATCAGGTCATGGTATGTATGGTGAAACACCATGATGATAAAAAATGTAAATTAGATATAATATCATTTTATTATGATTCAAATATGGTATCAAGTGAAAGTTCATGAAGTTTTTTTAATTGATTTTTGACAGAATAACTATGTTTACTCATATTCTGACTAACAAGTAGTAATGTTTGGTGGAAATCATGGGATACTTGTATGTGAATGTGATAATCTATCTACATTGATTACTCTTAAATTTTGTCCACAAAAAATGAAAACATGTATATATGGGTTGTGGATTTGATTCTAGAAGGATATGAGGAACCATTTTCAAATGAGGAATAAATTTATCCCACAATATAAGATAATATGAATGAGAAAACAAATTATGTTTTGAAGGTTATATTGAGGGCTTCTATATTCCATTTCATCGAGATATGAGAGGATTATTTTCCATATATATTGTTTTCATATAACAATAGTTATATATCCACTATTTTCAAAGATCCATTTTAACCCCTTTATAGAAGGTTATATAGGCCATTTTTGTTTTGGATTGAGTTAGGAGAGAAAAAATCATGGGTCCTGAGTTAGTGAAAGTGACCAATAATAAGGTTTAGATCATGTAATAATGGATGATGATATGTATGATATTTAATAAGTCTTATACATAAATATAATATATATTGTTAGAGTAGATGGAGGTTGAAAATGTGTTCCTGAATGTATCAACATAGTGTGACTTTTGGATATTTTTCCTAGAAATAATTATATCTACAAGTTACATAACTCTATTCCAGATTATACATAGGGTTAAAAAGGATTCATACCACATTTTTCTATCCCTATAGGTAGACAATGTATATGATTTCATCCATGCTTCGAATCCCAATGGATAGATGAGCAATATGATGCCCATTATTTACTAGAGTGATATAAAAAATTAAGATAAAAGAATATTTTTTATGTACCCTATGCAAATTGTGGTTCAACTAGAGATAATCGTAATAGGGAGACTGATCATAATAGTGAATATAATGTAGAATAATAACACCCTCTAAGAGAGATCATGGGAGTGGCGTAGCCAAATATGACATTAGTACCGCCGGGGTTTTTAGTATGTTTTTATTTAGAGAGGAAAAATATTTGAGAGTGGGGAGAATGCAACAACCCTGGTTTTTGTGTATATACCCTTTTTAATTTATTTCTAATTTTATTTAAAAACTATTCTTGTGGTTTCATAATTAACAAGGGTTTCATAAACCCCACCGTTTAATAATAAAATTTATTAAAATATTATTTATAATCACACATGTGTTATGATAAATAATATAATAGGTCACTTATTTTAGGAAGATGATACCAAAATTGAGTTTTAGATCTCATAATTACACTATTAATGATATATGACTCATTCTCATTGAAAATCTAGTTGATGCGTTGGGACTTGTCGATAATAGAAAAAATAAATCAATTGTTTTTTTTAGATTATTTATTAATAGATTGTATGTAATAATAATTCTTTCCCATTATAAACAGTAATTTCTTAAACATCAGGAGTTTTCTACATAATCTAGAGGTATCCTTTAAATTAGATCTATGATGTAGATATCTAGTGTTACCATAGAATTAGTGTTCGATAATAAACACTTCATAATACAATAACTTCTTTGTTAGTGATGTTGCGTTCTTATTTATTGATTAATTATTAATCAATTATTGAGTTAGGAAATTAATTTTGGATATTATTCTTTGTATTTGATATTTAATTAATAGTGTATTTTTTATAAAAAAACATATTTTTATATCAATGTTCTTCAACGTTTATGTTTACTATTTTATTTCAAATTATTCATTTGACATTCGTCAATCATTGAATAGTTAATTTAATTAGATTCACAAGTCTTATCATCCCTTTTCATAAATTATCATTTTCGAAACCAAAAATTTCCAATGGTTTTTATAGATTTTTTATGGATTTCTACCACTTTTCAATGTGAATTTATCAACAGTATTCATTTTCATAGTGGTTAAACCATCCCCATGGACACCATACATTAGTCCATTGATAAAGGGTAACCAGGATTGGGATTTTAGGTCTATCATTCTAGTTTATATCTTAATGAATAAAAAATAGTGAAAATGAAAACAAATAAGGAAATGATAATATTTTATTTTTCACAAGGCATAGTGAAATGATAACATGATAGGTTATGACCATCCATTTTTTGATGAATATTCACCTAAATCTCACTTCCTTTTGAGTATTGATGATAGTAGATTGAATTTTCAGAGTTGTTGTAATGATTTGTGATATTATTAATGAAAGTGGAATTGAAAATAGAGGATCCCTCATGAATCTGTTGGTTTCAAAAATTCAAGACTATAAAGTTGTATTTTTAAAGAGAACACATTATTTATGTTGCTGATGTGGTGGAAATGGTTTTCATGGCTAGGGGTTAATCTCACATGACCATTTGACTATGTGACACCCCTTGTGACCCCTATCTGGATAGGTTGGTGTCTAATAAGTAGTACATTCCTAGTGACCTATGTGGCCCCACATGCCATGTTTTATAATCGACGCCCAATTTTATTTCATAAGTAAATGGTTTGGGAACATAGGGTACATATCAAGTACTCTAGTGGACATGAAACACCCTATGAATAGTTTAAATTTAATTTTGTAAGGATGATAAAATCTATGTTGAATGAAAAAAATGAACATGTGTCAGGCTTGGGAAAGAATTTTGTGTTTCTCCTAGAACATGTCGTGAACATCACTTTTCATATAGAGCATCATTCAGAAACATATTTCCCGCATAAAATTAAAAGATAGAGTTTCTATCTCACCCGTTGGGACTATAATTGTTATGGGAAGTAATATTTTTCCAAGTAATCATGGTGATTTGATACTACACCGAATAAATTTGATAGACTTGGAAATTTCATCCAAATATATGGGGTTGGGATCCTTTCACTATAGAGATGAAATTAACCCATTCATTGGGCACAAATGGGATAGGGATCCTCTACTAGAGTAAAACTGTTTCCACCCATAAAGATGAATCAATATAATGATCTTGCACTACAGTTCCTATTTCACCCATAGTAATGGGGAAGTGATCCTCCATTATCATCTAAGGGAATAACCATATAGTTTCATGATAATTTTGGATCAAAAGGTTTGGGTGATTATTTTTCTAGATAGATGTGATTTTAGGATTACACTGTATTATTTTTATCCATCTATAAGCACATTTTAGTGTTATCATTTCCTATCAAATCATAGTAATGTGTTCAATATGAATTTAACATTGTATCTCTAATTCCGAGTGATTTTTGGGTTTCCTTATAGGTGTATATATATTCCCACCTATATGGGATCTACTTAAATGTGTTGTGTCTTATTTAGAAGAAAGTATATAATATAGTGATCTTCTAGGACTTGATGTTGGTGGTGTCTGGCAGTGCTTAGCCATAGTGATAACATTTTTTTGGGTAGGATATTGGCTATGTGCCAAGATGACTTCTGCAATGTTGACCAAGTTAATCATTTTTGTTTGTTATTAGGAATATATTTTTTCCTCCACACATGGTTAGTGAATTTTCATACTGTTTTATGAGATTGTAGTGGTTTTATATGAATTTTTTATTCCAATTTTTTAATTTCATCCTTACTCTGTTGTGTTTGGAGATGTGTGTATGTATGTATAGGTATATTATGTTAGGTCCTCCCATATGTGGATACATCATCTAGGTTATAGAAACCAGCTAATGGAATATTTAAGGTTATATTGGGGTGTTAATTTAGGCATGCCTCTAACCTTATCATATCACATATATATGAGATGTGAAATGTTTCACCAAAAAATAAAAAAAATTGTGGAACCATATTATGATAAGATACGAGAACCATATCTTTCACCTATGTTGTAATGACCCTATCTAGATATGGTATGGTCTCATCCTACATAGACTTAAATCCCGATTCCTTATAATAATATATTCCTCTCTATTATTGGACGTAATAAAAACCTATCTTCAATAAGAAAAGATGTGATCTTCGAAAAACATCAATAAAACAACACCAATAATGACATCCATATTGGTCATCTCTAAAATATAAAAATACCCTATATTTCTATAACCTAAAATAACTATTGAAACTATATAAAAATTTGAATATAGATTATCTCCTTTTGAAGAGGTGTATCATGAGATAAAAAGTTGATGGATATCTCCACTATAAACTATTAATCAAAACAATGTGGGAATAAATACATGATTGAAAAAACACACTAAAAAAGTTTTAGAGAGTCCCGATATAATCAAAATCATATCCCTACCCATTCATGGTCCCTATACTACAAGTGATGGAACATAATCTAATTCAAATGAAATAAATATCTCAAATCCAAAGCACTAACCCAATTATTTGAGACATGATGGAGGAACAAAACACTAAAAATACTCTATTGGGTACTGATGATATACTTGAACTACTCCACCTCTATATCTCTTTAAACAATAGTTAATATATATTAGGGGCCCCATTGAACAAGCCCTAATGAAAAAAACATATTCAAAACATTTCTAAGATATCATATATGACACTTTAAAAATGATTGATGATGTTCTATATTTCCACATAGATGGATCTCCCTTGATGGACATGTTTAATATCATTGGAAATACCCACTCTACATACAAAAATAAGTCTAATAGAAACCTCAATCCATAAAGGAAACTGAGGAATATTTTCCAAAGTCTGAATGTATCTCACTATCCTAGTACATTTTCTCTAACCTCCTCTCCCCACCACTAGATTACCACCCACAACACATCTAGAGAAAACAGTCATCGATCCCCTCTAAATTAAAAGGATTAAATTTCCCTTATCATCATTCATAACCCTCTTGATCATTAGTTTCTTTCGAAGAACCTCAATATATGATTCTAGGTAAAATATCCATGCTTGGTCTAATAACATGGTTTGTAAAAAATTTCAACATGTTAGGACTTTTGGGCCACACTTCAGGCTAATAAAGGATCAAAACAAAACAACTCCAAAAAAATTAGTATAACTAGATACATATATTTCTCCCTACTGTAGTTCAATAGACCACGAAGCTCGATCGGTCATTAACTCCTCAGGAATGAACTCATAAATAAGTGGTCATTAAAAACCATCCTCATTAAGACATCAAATCTATTTTTTATGTTTCATAGCCCCAAAAATGTTCCAATGGTTCCCTAAATTATATAAGTTGATTAAATCAATTTGTAATTATCAGGAGTCTCAACCAACATGAAATGTACCATCAATAATTTTATTCAAATAATTTTTATCTCGAGTGCCTCCCAAGCTGTGGAATAATGGAGGATGATGAAACTGGAAGTCTCATGAATAATCAACCATCATAGGTCATTCCTGATGATACCTTCATTGCCCATTGACTCGAAGTGAAAAATATTACGATGAATCCGATATACGTGATGAACAACTAGGGATTCCACCAGAGAAATCATACTCCCAACCTCCTTTGTTCAAAGAGGAACAATACAATCATTTCTTTATTCATGAACCACTCAACCTAGGACCCTGTGTTGATGCACTATAAGTCAATAATGTGAAATCTATAAAATTCCATGAGATATACTCCAATATTAAATTAGCATCTCGTTTCTGAAGAATTTCCTGGGGCGCGCGCATCTGTCCATGGATGGAATGTGGTTGTTTCCCCAGATTCTCACTTTCCAAAGGCGAGTGGCATTCGTTCCTTATTTAGGGATGTTTTCCCGATGACCAAAATGAGATGATGGTATGTCATTTCTTCCTTCTGTAGATTTATCCTCAAAACTTGTAACCTAGTCCATGTCTCCCTTAAAGATTAAGTCATGGTTTGGGAATCTCATTCCTAGTGCCATATCATTGTGTACTCTGGGTAATTACACTACATCCGTCAGGACATTCCATGGGCTCATGACATGGTTGCAAACATCGGTCGGAGTAGACGGTAACATCAAGCATGTCGGGGCCTATCTGGATGCACGAACATTGGGGAACCTATATTCCTCCTTATGAGAGGGAATCTCAAGGGAACCGAACCCGAGGTATCCCACATCAGTCATAGGGTATCTTATGTCAGAGGCATATCTTTGAGGGTTTCCTCAGGTTTTCATGTTTAACATGAGATATTTTACTAGATTAATGTCTAACAGAGATGGTTACATGAAAGGGGTGTCTTCCAATGTTTTCCTTAGGCATCTCATGTTTAACATGAGGTAGGTCGCGAGTTTAATTTCTTGTAGAGACAGATTGAGTGTGATATGATCCTCCCTTAGAGATGGATCAGACTGATCAGAACAATGACTAGAGTTGACCACATGGGTGCAACCCCTGGAGGGAACACTGATGTTGGGGCCAACGTGTGGTTATCTCCCCAGTTTTTATTAAGGGGAATGGGGAATGAGGTGGCTTGATCCCACCGGGATGTGAAGGCCCGAGTAAGAATCCAGATGGATGGTGGATATTTGAATAAAGTGGAGGGGGAATGAGATGGACTTAACCCGAGGATGACAGTGGTGTTGGGATTGAGTCTCGAAGAGACCTCCTACGTATCCATGTGGCAGGGAATCAAAGTCCTCATAGTTCATTTGATTATGACTTAAAACCGATTGTGGATTTTAAAAACTTACTTTTGGATGGTGGATCACAACGAATTACCACTGGATGGGGTCACAATGGCTTACTGTTGGATGGAGTCACAATAGCTTTCTGGTGGACAGGGTAACAACGACTTATCGCTGGATGGGGTTAATACTCATGGGGACATCCTACATACCTTATCTAGGAGACAATGATCAAACCAACGTAGTTCCTATGGGATGGGGGTCGTTGAACTAACGTGAAGGAGGACCTGGGGTCCAATGGTTTTTGGAATTGAACCTCTGGGTGGTGCCCTACATAACTTTCCTTGGAAAAGATCAAAGTCCACGTAGTTTGGGTGGGTGCAATGTCGTACCACTGACTAGGGGAAGAACAACTTAACATTGACTGAGGACCACAGTTTTACTTCGTTGGGGATAGGGGTGAACCGACATGAAGGAGGACATGGGGCCTAGATATATGGTTGGATTGAAGTTCGTGGAGGCTTCCAATGTTCTCTGACATGGCGGGATCAATGTCCGCATAGTTCAGAAGGAGTGGGCGTACCAACATGATGGGGGTTTGGTGAACCGACGTGAAGGGGGTCGAAGTGACTGGGTGTTTGGCTCGAACCTCCGGGAGGCTTCCTACCTACCTCATCTTGGTATGGATCAAAGTCCACATAGTTCAGGTGGGTTTGGTCGAACTGACGTGAAAGGGGTCGAAGTGACCAGGTGTTGGGCATGAACCTCATGGAGGCGTCCAACGTACCTCGCCTTGGCAATGATCGAAGAACACATAGTCCATGTGTGTTTGGGGGAACAATCGTGAAGGGGTTCAGAGCGACTGGGTGTTGAGCTTGAACCTTAGGGAGGCTAACTACGGACCTCACCCCGGCAAGGATGAAAGACCACATTGTTTAGAAGGGGTTGGTGAACAGATGTGAGGATGGTCAGGACCAATGGATGGTGGGATTGAACCTTAGTAAGGCTTCCTACGTTCCTTGCCTTGGGAAGGATCAAATACCTCATTGTTCAGGTGGAGTGGGTATGGTGAACCAACGTGTGGATGGAAGGGACCAATGGATGGTGGGCTTGAACCTCAGAGAGGATTTCTACATACCCTACCTTAGGAAGGATCAAAGACCTTGTAGTTCATGGTGGGTTTGGGGATTACACTCTAGGGTTCCTATAGAGGATTTCATGGATGATGACTGCTCTAAGGCAACGTGAGTCATGCCCGGTGTGAGAAAAAAGAGACAGAAAAGACTTAACGATCACATCGTAGAAGGTTCGTCTGTGGGAAGTAGAGTGGGGCTGATGCATAGGTAGCTGCCCAAAAAGAAAACAGGGGATTACTCTTGGTTCACATCCCAAAGTGGAAATAGGGGCTTACACATGGTTAGCAGCCAAGTGAGGTGGAGATTTGTACTTACTCTAGGATGGAGGCCCGGGTGGGGAAAAAGACCAACGAGAGAGGGATTTGGCACCCCGGAAGAGAGGAGAAGTAGGGGTGTTTCTTCCTACAAGGAAAGATGGAGGCTTACACTAGGGTGGTTGCCCTTTCCCAAGGATTAATGTCACTCCGATAAAGAGTATGTCATTCCATGTGAGGAATTATTTCACTCTTTTGGAGACTAGTGGGTGAAGAGAAGGTCCAAGGTGGGGTTCCATACATGCAAGGCATGGGGTGAGGTCACAGTTTAATGTCATGTGCTAATGATAATATCGCTTGGTAGTTTAACATCCTACAGCTTAGATGAGGTGGGTGCACTCTCCACCCCTAGGACATACATAAATGATACCTGCCCACCCTTGGGGGAAGGAAGGCGTCAACAATGCCTTAAAAAGGGGTCGTAGCCAATGGATGGTGGGCTTGAACCTCAAGGAGGCTTCCTACATACCTTTTCTTGGCAAGGATTAAAGACCTCGTAGTTCATGATGGTGTGGTGAACCGACGTAAAGGGGCTCCGAATGACCGGGTGTTGTGCTTGAACCTTTTGGAGGCTTCATATGTACCCTTCCTAGGCAAAGATCAATGACCTCGTAGTTCAGGTTGGGTTTGGTGAAGCAACGTGAAGATGGTCGTGACAAATGGTTATTACGATTGAACCTCATAGAGGATTCCTATGTACCCCGCCTTGGTAGAGATCAAATACCTCACTATTTGGGTGGGTTTGGGTGAACTGGTGTGAAGGGGTTGGAGAGACTGGGAGTTGGGATTGAACCTCTGGGAGGCTACCTACGTACCTCGCCTTGACAAGGATCAAAGACCACATAGTTCAGAAGGGGTGGTATGTGGTTCTTATGCAAGGAAGATTCTTGGGTGCTACAATGGAGAAACAATGGTGAATGAGGATTACGCAAGGATGTTTCCTGGGTGCTACTATAGAGTGGCAATGGTGACTGGGGCCTATGTAAGGAAGCTTCATGGGTGCTGCTATAGAGAAACAACGGTGGATGGGGATTATGCAAGGAAGCTGCCTGAGTGTCGCTATGGAGAACCAATGGTGAATGGTGCTTACGCGAGGATGCTTCCCAAGTGCTGCTATGGATCAGTAATGGTTAATGGGGATTACTCAAGGAAGATGCTCAGGGTGCCGCAATGGAATGGCAATGATGATTGGGGCATACACAAGGGAGCTTCCCGGGTGCTGCTATGGAGCGACAACGTTTGATGGGTATTATGCAATAAAGATGTTTGGGTGCCACTTTGGAGTGGCAATGGTGAATGGGGCTTATCCAAGGAAGATGCTTGGGTGCTGCTTTGGATCGACAATGGTGAATGGGGATTATGCATTGAAGATGCTTGGGTGCCTCTATAAAGCGTTAAATGGTGAATGGCGCATACCTAAGGAAGACTTCTGAGTGCCGCTATGGAGACACAATAGTGGATTGGGCTTAGGCAAGGATGTTTCCCGGGTGCCACTATGGAGCATCACTTGTGAATGGGGCTTATGCAATGAAGATTCCCGGGTGCCATTATAGAGCGGCAATGGAGACTGGGGATTACACAAGGAAGCTACCCGAGTGCTGCTATGGAGTACCAATGATTGATGGGGCTTACGTAAGGATGCTGCCTGGGAGCCGCTATGGAGAAACAATGGTATATGGGGCTTACACAAAGTAGTTTCCCAGGTGCTGCAATGGAGCAGAAATGGTGAATGGGGATTAAGAAAGGAAGCTACCTGAGTGCCACTATAGAGAGGTAGTAGTAGATGGGGCTTATTCAAGGAAGCTACCCATAATGTATTCCACATGTCTGGCCATGAGGGCATCCCAACCCACTAGTTGGTTGATGCCTTCGCCTATGCGCTAGTGCACAAGAGGGATAATTCCAAGGGAATTGGAACCAGTCCAAACAAAGGGATATGAAAAGTGTGAATCACATTCCGGACATTCGGAACACAATGAGGGTGGCATGATGATGGTGGATAACTAATGATCATGTTCGAAACCCAACATCCATATCGCGTTAGCCGGAAATGGGGTCAATCAAATGAGGGTCGACTGCTGACCGTATTCAAAACATAGGGCCTGACTCCAAGCGTTTTTTAAAGTCTTATGGGGCATTGGCTCAGGACTATAGGTGAGTTGATGCGGCATGGGACTAGGCCATTTGGGTTTCCCTTCGGACATGGAAGTGGATGAATATCCGAATGAAGGACACACAATTCCCGTGGAAGAGTATGGAATGTTTGAATGGATTCCAATGCTCTAGAAATTACGCCACTGTAATCAATGAATGAGGTATCTTATGCTTTTCACATAAGTCATCTCTTATGTGGAAAAAGAGGAATCCTATGATGGTAACATAAGGAGTAATACATTTTATAGTCTTGTAGAGAGGACTATTGGCATCTCATGTTGGGAGCATAAGGCATCTCTTCTTCTGAGTAAGAGGCATCCTATGTTTGGAACATAGGGCATACTACAATTTAGTGTCATGTAGAATAGAGTGTTGGAATCTAATGATTAGAGAATAAGGCCAGTGTTGTTTGGGGAAAGAGGCATACAATGTTTGGAAAATAGGGTACACTACAGTTTAGTGTCATGTAGAGAGGACTTTTGGCATGTTATGCTTGGATCATAAGGAATCTATTGATTGGAGAAAGAGGCATCCTATGTTTGAAACATAGGGAATACTATAGTTTAGAGTCATGTAGAAAGTATTGTTCACCTCTTATTTTAGGCACATAAGGCATCTCTTTGATAGAGCAATAGGCATCCTATGTTTGGTACATAGTGTGCACTACAATTTATAGTCATGTAGATAGGACTGTTTGGCATCTCATGCATGGAGCATAAGGCATCTGGAAATGGTTGGTGTTGGGACTTATGCAAGGGAGGACATTTACGGTTCAACCTGGAATATGAGCCATGTGATGGGGTTTGGATGACTGACTTGAGAAATGGTTCCACTGAAGGTACTCAGGGGAATTGATGATGAGAATCTCAACTCATGACATGTGAAATGAACCAAGAGGAATATGTCAACTCAAGGTGTTTCATGGTGTGAGGAGGAGTATCTCAAATCATTGTATTCCCTAGGTGGAAGGTGGCTTTGAAAAAGGGAGCAATGGAAAATTACAACACCGTAGAGAAGCTTCACAAAGGAAGCTACTAGCGGAGCATGGACTCGGGGAGCCGCTTTGTGAAGGAAGTTACTCGCGGAGCATGGACTCAAGGAGCCGCTTCACGAAGGAAAGCAAAGATCTGTGAAATGGGAGATCGGCCACCCAATGGGAGAAGTTTCCATCAGCCAAAGGGGTGATTAGGGTATTTATAGGGGAGAGTCACTGCAAATCAAAACCCGCTCGGCATGAAGATAGAGCTCGCTCAGCGGTGGGTTTATGAATGTAAAATGGGTTCATGGAGCATCCATATTCATTGCTCCGTGGTGGAGGGAGCTTTGCGAATGGGCTATGTGAACTAGTTTTCCATCCCAACATCAAATGTCCATAACTCCTAATTCGTAACTCTGTTTGGGCTCTACGACCTATCAAATAAAATCTTAACAAATGGGCCACACTCTTGGATCATTTATGGGAGAATTATGAAAAAATTTGGTACTTTTTTTCCAGTGTCAACACATCTTAAATATTATAAATAATTAAGCAATTAAATGACACACACACACACACGAAGAAACTGGGAACCACAATCAAAATTCTATGCAACACCACTAAGAATATCCCTATAATAACTCCTCCAATGATTCATATCAAAAAATTAGTTACCTGGATGTTAGTCATAGTCATAATAATTGACATGTTGGCATACTCAAGTAACATTCATTTAATTTAAATATCAATTATTTTTTGAAAAAAAAATTATTGTAATCAGTCTAATTTCAACCTCTATATGACTCAAAAGAAACCGAAAATATGAATCATGACCATAGATGAAAATCATATATTCATGAATTCATTTACTATTAACTTCGAAGAAAATATATAATCTCAAAATAAGAATCCATAAAACAATGACCAATAGTATAGTGACACCTTTATTTGAAACGCCAAAAAGAAACCCTATATCCATGGAAATTCATAGGTACACTACACAACTGATAGACAATCACAAGCATAACAACCCAATTTCTCCTCTATATTAGAAAAAGATATCATATAAAGCTGTTGTAGTGAAACCATATTACAACCACACTATTCCAAAACCATAGACTGAACCATCTCACACTTGGTTTCCTACTTCCCACATCAAGATAACCAATATCATTCATGACTATCCAACATTAATCTCTAACATATATATCTCAATCCTGACTATCCAGCTACACTTCCATGCTTATCCATATCACTATGTAATATCATGGATCTCATTTAGAGCATAGTTATCTCAATCATGACAAGTCCATTTCAATATTTCAATCTCATCTATATAAATCATGACTATTTTTGATAGTCTCCATAATCTAAGTATCACCAAACAATGTAACTATATAATTACCCAAGCTAGAATGACTCCTTCCAAACCAATTTAACCAATTCAATATACCTACCCATTATTATTGAACAAATATCATTTACCAAATTATTTGAAACATCATTTTTTCTCCAACCACTATAGTCTTAATGATCAAAATAAAAACATACCTACTACATTGATACATTAGAACAATGACCTTCAAGAGATACAAACACCAGTATCTAAGTGCTTTCATAAATCTTCATTCTAGGGTAATAGCATTGTAATGATATTTTATATCAACTAGGATGAGGTTTAATATCCCTAAATCCCCACCGAAATCGATAAAAAAACTTACAAAAGAACAAAAGAACCCCTATATTCTAACATATGGTTTTGAAACTAAAAAATTATGAAACCTAGGAAAGAATGATGCATAAAAATAATTGATGGTCTTATAATCACCTAGAGAATACATGCACAAAAAAAGTATCATGAATCAAAAAAGGGACAAGGAGGAGGGAGACCAAACTGTAATGGATAAGAATCCTACATTTCCGATTTCACATTTGGGTTGGGAGATAAGAGAGAAGGATAAATATAGGGGTTTGTGAAAAATATCTCAGAAAACCTTAGAATGAATAATTGTTGAGGATCATGACACATCCATAGATGTTGTTTCATAACACTACATCTCTGGGGTTCATTATAGTATGGTCCTTAGGCTACAATGTTACTACCATAAAGTATATTGGGGGATTGATTCCATATGATCCCCACAATGTCCACAAAACTATCCTTTACTGATTGTTTCACCACAGTATAATACTTACAAGATCCACTATGGGCCTACTCTACACATTAATGGTTACATAATATCCACTAGCTCCACACTGCAACATCATAGAGTTATATAGATTTTCATATACAAATTTAGGATAACACACTAATAACTTCTCACCAAACTACCAAAACATCTAAAACATCCATCAATAAAAACCATACGCAAAACTTATCAAAAAAATTAAATCATATATCACCTTGAAAAAAGAGGATTATTACTTAGGGTTATATTTCTCTTTACTCATTGAATGATTAAATTAATTCCCCATTTGATATGTAGTAAAATATTCATCCTCTTTGTTTTCTGACTACCATTTAACATTTTCATTTACATCTTAATATTTATTTTCTCCTGGATTTGACACGATTTAAAATAAACTAGTGGAAGACCATTTATATCAATTCCATTCTCACTCTTCTCCTTTCTCATATTTCTATCACCTAGATCCTTCAAATCATACTCATGGTTATGTGTTGAGGATTTCCCTACTGAAACTCTATGATATACATTCTCCTACATCCTTCATGTGATATACCCTTTGTTCTTTCCATAGTCATCATCTTCATCAAAATGGATATTAATTTTCTACTAATATCTATCATTATACATGGATGCATATTTCCCTTGGTTATGAATTACTACCTACCCACATTATGTCCCGACTAAAGATATGTTCTCCACCCCGTAAATAGCCCTAAATAGGTACAAAAGAAGATCCACACCCCACTTTAATTAGTGCGGTCGTTTCTCTTGAAGAGCAAGAGATGTATATTTATTTTTTAAAGAAAAATCGAGATATATTTGCTTGGAAATATATAGATATTCCATGGCTTGATCCTGATGTTGAGTGTAATAAAATAAATTATCCATATTGAAATATAACTATACTAGTTCATGTTACATCACCCCTTTCAAAGTTATCTTAAACACTAGATAAACCTTTGCATGTTTTATAACTAGATAAACATATTGGTACATTTTAGGAAATATTACTATATTATGGTTTTTAATAATTTAAAATTAATTCCTATTATCTTATGAAAACTTTTGGGTTAACATTATCTTCCCACAATGTACACTATACAACTATTGACATTGAGTTAATCATCCAATTTATATTTCTATTAGGATTGTTTCAACTTGAATTTCTAAGCCTCTTTGTTATGGAAACATTTAATATACGTGACATGCTTTCAAGGATCATCAACCTCTCTATTTTTCCAAAATCAATTTCTCCTGTATTGTATTTTTTTTACTATAATATCCTTATTATTAGCCAACCTAGAAAATTCCTGCCTAAATAAGTATTCTTTAACTGCTATCATTATTTTTTAATTATTCAAAAAACATTCATCTAATATATTTTATTTATCTGATATCATAATTTAAAACTAATAATGCCAATGAAATGTTGAAATCATGATCAATAATTCTAGACCCAATTTTGATATATTATTTTTCACATTTCTTTTTTCATTAACACTTATATTTTCACATAAAATCTATAGTGTATAATATTAATATACACTCTATATAACTATCATGATCCGCACACAAACACACACAAACACAAAAGGGAATTATTAATTTTATTATACATTCATATAGATAATGATATATAAAAATAAATGGGTCTACATTTATTTATGGAACTATATATATTTACATATTTATAAACATAAATGAGTATTTTTTGAAATTTTAAACAAGTATACAAATGTTTATACTTGAAAACTTACATTCATGCATACATACATATATACATACATACAATGTTTTATATTTATATACATTCATTTATATAAATTAATATAAACCTACAAATACATTCATGTCAATATAATAAATACTCACACATATTTATATAATTATTTACAACTATAATTTCACATATCCATACCTACATATTTATACATATGTATACATAAAACTATATATTAATATATATAAACACATACACATATTGAATCATACGTACTTAAATATATACATAAATATAACCACACACATAGATGCATATATATATATTTATATGAATATATGTTAATTTGTTTCAAAAATTACATTCACAAACACATGAATATATACTATTATAAGTATTTTCACTCAAACAAACAAACATATATATTAATTTAATTACGCAAGCATATATTTATACATATTTGTAATTAAGTAATTATCTATAAATATAATATTATATAAGTACACAAAAACATAAGAATTTACATGAAAAAATTCATACATAAAGATATATACACACACATGAATATAAAAATATACATATGTAGCAGTATATATCTATTGGACTCAAATTGGATATTAGTGGGAGATAACCTAATAGGAAGGATTAGGGTGTGATAATTATTCTCATTTTTTGACATACTAGTGAAACTATCATAGTCCTAAAAGATTAATACCTCACTTGAAAATAGTGTCACCCTTGTATTCACCTATCCAGTGTTGATGTCATTAAGTTTTTTTCATACATATCCTTATTTAGATAAGATCAACGATTGATTAATTTAAATGCACTATTTATCATCAATAAAAATATAATACAATAAAAAACAAGACTTGTGGATTTAACTTTTTTTACCTTCACAGGGCTATGAAAAAGGAGTAGACACCGACATTGTTTTGATGTACCAAAATCCACTAATAATTTTTTCAGTAGTTAATTTAGGCTAGGTCACTCAAATTATTGGGTTCACTCCACTATCATGATATTGGGTTTGATCACTTTCATCTAAGGTACAATCTAATTATAATATTTAGGGTATGGTCACTAACACCCACAGGTCACTGCCATTTTCATCTTCCTTTGTAAAATACTTATATAGGGAATTTATTTTGGAACACATTCTAATACATTACAGCACTATTAGATAATTAATAAACTAATTAGTGATCATTGATATGTGAACACCAATTTCAAAACATGACTATGAACATCACAATACTAGTTTCACATTACCAATTGAAATAGTCTTCAAGGAATATATCCTTTGCATAATTAATTATATCCAATCAGAATCTTCACTCTTATCCGGATGAAATTTCACAATACAAACTTTCACAAAACATTAAAATATATTTTTAATCATTTCCCATTTTTGAAACCCTCCTACAATCCATGAATATTTTCAAGCTCATGAAATGCATAACCATCCATGTCACTTACTACATTTGTTCAATCATCCTCGGTAAGACTAGACCAAATATTTTATTCATATAACTAATTTTCATATGATTTCTTCACATAATAAAAACTGTGAAAAAATTATCTCAATAATTTAGATTTTTATATATTTAACATGAAACCCTTATAACAAGAATGGTTAGTAGTGTATTTATAGACATTGTCTCCCCTTCAAGAAACTATCATACTAATGACCACCTTTTATGTAAACTCCTACATTTTTTTATGGAATAATATTTTCCATGAATCTTCTGGAAAAATATTCTATTCGAGTACAATTTATGAAAACATGGAATCTTTTCATTACATTTTCCTCAGAGAATATTACCATATTGGTGAAACTTCTTTCAAACATTCATCAATAGTTATGAATCTTTTATAAATTTAAGGCTTGTTAATATTTTGTTGAGGTTGTCTAAAAAAATTATATTCTTGAAACATTTTGAATATTTGTGAAAATATTGATGAATTTTGAAAAAAAAATCACATTCATGAAAAAATTTATTTTTCTATACTTGGGATGGGTTGGGATTACCATGATCACGTAACTACAAATTTTCATGAGTCTTCATCCATTTCACTATTTACCTATGCTAGACATACATATTCACTCAAATGACTCAAAATATATTTATTTATGATTAAATACACATATTAATTTTCATTGATAATCTTCATCAACATTTCATAATACATCCATGTTTTGGTGCTCCAATTTTAATGAATGGTTCAACTGGCCTCTTCGAATGATAATGACTAAAACTACATCCACAAATAGTACATACTGATATATTCCACTATCCCATTATTTAGAGTACCATATTATCAGGATACATTCACCATGCCCCCACCAATAAAATTAAAAAATTACATCTCCCACTTTCCCTTTAATGAGAACACCATATTTTCATGTCAAAATTTTCATGGTGAGAAAAAATTCTATTGTTCTTTAGCACACCATATCAATTTCAACACCACATCTGACACAATCAATTTAATAATAATAGAGTTGAAAATGCATAAATCACAAAGCACATAGAAACACTAATTCGTCTTAGTGTGTATTAATCTATCCCTTTGTATTTTTTTGGAAACAATTTCATGATTAATTTTACTTTATGTCAATAAATAAAACCTGAAAAACCATTTTTGATAAAAAAAAATATCCACTAATGCTAATACCTATTAATTATTATTGTCAGTGATTGATATCCACTATTGAGAAATTCCAAAATAATGGTAAAAAAAATCCTTAACCCCACATGGATGATATATTCATCATGAACTCATTTTGTGATTCAATATTACTAAATTATAATTTTTAGTATCATAATATTTTTAATCTTCACTTCCAAATCCCATTGTTAACGGTTCGGTGGAAACACACACACACCCCTAATCCTTTCACCTCTTGGTAGAAACTATCCATTTATTCATGATCATTTCGTCTCACTCATTGAAAACAAAATCAATAGTATAATTGATAACTTATAAACCAAATATTGAATCTCAATAAGACTAATACCTTGGGAAATAGAGACAAAAATAATTAGAAAATTTTCATTTTTCTCTTAGATTCATGATTTTAGAAAAAAAATCATTTTATTCCAATTAAAAAATTAATTATTTTATTGAAATATATATTTTTTATAAATTATTTGCTTAGGGATATTTATACCTTTCTATGTTTTCCAACATGATTTATGCATCCAATAAAGAGAGATTAACATATCCCTTTGAAAAAAGTATACTGCTTATTAGTCTGACTGTTCATAACTATAACTTTTTATTATCCTCATGCATCATCTCTTCACATGTGACTATATGATTGATAAAACTCTGATGGTAAGAAACCCATATATTTGAAGCTTACATTAATAAAAATTTTAGTGGGATAAATTAACAGTTAGCAATGATCCATTAAGAAAACTCTAATACATCTGAGTCCGGACATGGTATATGAAATAACATATGGATATAATTACACTATCACTATCCATTTCAATAACATACTTCCATATATTTTAGGATTCAATGAATCATTATATTATATAAGGGAATTCTTCCATAATTCTTCTTTGGCTGTAGAAACCAAGTCAATAATAATTTTTGAATGTGATACCTACTATCATAGATACTAGTATTAGAGATGATAAAATTCATTTAGTTTTTACTAATACCAATTGTTGACATCTTCACTCTTTTATTATTTTGATATAACTTCTTGAAATAGATTTGGTATCTAATTTCATCTTTTATCCATAATGTGTTTTCATTCTTTATTAGGGAAACCTTCTTTCAAATTTTAATTTCAAAACCCAATATGATATTCTAATCATTTTTAACAAATATATAATTGAAATTGCGAATGAGATTTATACATAAATATAGGCCTTGAAAAACCTAAAATTAGTTACATGATATCACATGTTAGATCAAAAAAATAAAACTAGAGAGATAATTTTGTTGTAGCTTCCTTATTCCTCTATCTTCCAGATATAATGTCAACGTGATTAGGTTATACTAAAATCAATGAATCATGGTTCTTGATACAATGTGATATCAATTAAAATATAATCTTTCAACACCTGATGATAAATTTTATGACACCCCATTACTTATCTGTTTATTATTCAATTTTCAATCATTAGGAATCTAGATAAATAATTTTTTTCTTTGACTGATTTGAATCTTTTGGAACACTGGACCATGTCAATACACCACATTTCATTATTTGATAAAACTTTTATCTAGATAAAATCTCTCATAAATCCTAAAATTATTTATCAATATTTAATAAAATTTAATGATATGGGGATATGTAACATTTCACTCCAAAATTTTGAGGAATGAGACTACTCTTGGTGGATTACCACCTCAGTACTCCACATTGCTTTTCCCCTTATCTAATTTAATTAAGGAATACTATCACCTAAAAAACTTATTATTCATCCATATCCTTATTCATTGTATGATTCATTAGTTCCCTAAAATGTACTATCCAATGGGTGACACAATATAAAATATGTTATTGTAGATTTTTTCTTTTCTCATCACATTTCCATTATTTGAAATTTCCTTTTTTATATTCCAACTCACAAACACAAATTTGGGTACTCTTACCAACAAAATATCTCCCATCATATTACTGATTGGATATATCTTTTCTATATCATCTTATAGATCTATTGATACATTATTGATTTATCAACGTTCACAACCCATGTCTTATTTCAGTATGTATCATTCATATCCGTGTATTTTTTAATCTGTTATGTTTTCCAAGTCTTATTTTTTGTGTTCCAATAATATTCATATTCAATATTGGATTAATAACTGCACTTCAACATACTATTTTTAATTTTCATGAAATCTGCAATAATTCAATTCTCCTTCTGTGTGGAATATTTTCCAATCCTACTTCGGAAAACATCACAACTACCCTATTTGATAGGAATGAGATGAACCTCAGATGTTTTGTCACATGGTTAATATTTTATTATACAATCATCCACCATTAACATAGTGAGAGGTACATCCTTCTTCTTCTTCCCTATTTGTTTTCCTTCTTTATAAGAGTTATACATTGATTAAACTAATGTTTTTTATTATTGCTCCCATTTTTTATCTCCATTAACTTCCTCCAAAATGGTAAATCTATTCAACCACTTAAAATCATTTTTTTAATTTAAGTATTTCTTCCAAATAGTCACAATAATGGTTGAATTTCTTGAAAAACATTCAATTATGTCTTTACTATAATTCCTAGACATAAGACCATGGTTAGAATAGATAAAACATAACTCATTAAAACAATGGAACATATATTAATAACTAAGCTAAGATACTGTTTTAGAAGATTATATTATTCCATTATTACTTTGGAATTATAGGAAAAAAGTCATGCTAATTCACATTATTTCATAGTACTACCACTTAGTGGATACCTTCCTTTGAGAGTTATCTATTTTAGGTTTTGAAAGATGCTTCCACTTACTATTGACATTGAATTATACACTTGTAAACTCCAATAAGGAGGTGTCCTCTATTCCTAATTTATTGTTTTAATCATATATTTGATCTCATGGATCTTACCATACTTCACTTTTATTTTGGTATTCATATCCTTAAGAATCCATATTTATTATATTTAAAATTTTAATCTCTCTTAAAATTGTTTTCTAGAGGGATAAATTATTATTTTGACTCCTTCTAAAGGTCTATTTACTTTTCCATTTTTATTTTAAATTTATTCAATGATATCAATTAAAACCTTCATATTTTCACTCATATTTATAATTTCATCATAGTGAGAAAAATTTATATTCATTATCCATTAGTTATCCTCATAAAACCCTACAATGTGTATAACCAAATCATCCTTTATATCTCTCATATTTTGAACATCATTTATGTCAATGGTCATTTCCTTTGAACTAGATTTAAACTCTTTAAAATTTTAAGACATATTATCCAACTCTTTTGCCTGAGTATAATTATTATCCCTATAATATTTTGTTTTTTAAACTAGTCTTTGATTATGGAATTTCAGTTTGGTGACATCAATATTCATAAAATAAACATGGATCCCTTGAGTTTCATTCGACTTTTCTATCTCCTTTATTTATTCCTTCATCTCCTAGTCTAAATTATATGATAAGTGTATATATTAGACCATTAAATATCTTTATATTTCATCATAATAAGCAATTATGACATCACATGGATTATAAATATACTGAAATTTTTCTAAAAATCATTTTAAGAACATTTTTATGAAAATCAAAATAATTATTCTATTTTTTAATAGTTGTTGAGCTCAACTATATCAAACATCGATAAATGATTTTTATTTTATATGTATTTACTTTTTTACTTAATCTTATTCCTTAGATTATTTCTCTTTCCAATTTCATATGAGTATAAACAATTGAAACAACAAATACAGATTAGAAAAATTCATATCAAATAAAATCGAAAAAAGAATAATTTTATCTTATTTTCAATTTTATACCTATAGAAGACTTGATCAAGGGATAACATGAAAGGGTGGGGGTAATTATGGTTTTAAACACACTTTAATTTTTCCTTGTATCTTTGAAAATATTAATGTCCTACTAAATCTTGAACTCACTTATTAGTAAGATCACTCATAGATTCACCTATTTTGTTTTGATCTGATTAACTTTTGTTGTTATATAAGCCTTATTTAGATAATTTTGATGATTTCTCAATTGATATGAATTTATTATTATGTTTTTGTGTATAAGAAAAAAAATATTACAAGATACATGATGTTTACTATGTTCACTTGCACTAGGACAAATCCATGGACCACACACCGACATTGTGTCGATGTTCCAAAATAAACATACGCTATTTCAAGGTTGGATTAAGGTTAGGTAACACTTATTATATGGGTCAATATACTTAAAATATTTATGGATGGATCACTACCACACAGGTTTCACTTTCTTCACTATATTTTTGATTCCCTCACTTTCATACCAGAGTCACTCTAATTTTACTCTGTTATTGTCTCAGTTTTCATAGGGATTTATTTTTGGAATTGAGGAAAAATGAATGGATATAGAATTTTGTAGTTATTCCACTAATTGGTTCTCATTGATATTCACATTTCTCTTTCCTATCATACTTATGAACATAACAAAAATATTTTTATATAAAATATTGAACTAGACTTTGTGAAATATATCCATTGGAACGGTCTAAAAAAGTAAACATCAATATTTTTATTGTTCACATAATGTGAATTATGAAAACACACATCCAAAAAAAATTCAATTATTCGATAAATCATTTCACATTCACGATACAACTATCCAATATTTTCTGAAACATTTCACATTCTTGAAACTCACATCCTTTTGTGATGTTTACTAATCATTCATGAAACTCCAATGGTAATACTAAACTAAGTCTTTTATTTTCATAACAGATGTTATTATGAATGATTCATGAAAAAATATTAACCAAAACCATTGATGAATTAGGATACCTCTAATAATCAATGTTTTAGGTGTTTTCAAATAAGGAGTGTACCTTCCTATTTATTGATGTTTCCTATCCTTCAAAAAACTATATCACTCACCACCAGCATTCAAAAAACACTTAACTATGTTTATCAAACTACATTTATTTGAGAAACTTCTTGGTGAATCATCCTTTCGTGTACACTTCCAAAAAACATGGTGTCTCTACATAACTTTTCACCTTCAAAAAACATAATTCCTTCATTAATAATACTTAAAAAACTCACAAATGTTTTATGATATAATTTAAAATTAATTAAATACATTCATTTTATAAATTTCAATGAGGAAGTCTCGAAACATCATTTTAATGAAAATATTTATTTCATTTGTGAAACATGTTCAGTAGTGCTATAAAATTTATGTTGACATATTTCCTTGAGATATATTGGAATCACATTGTTTTTTTAAGCATTTGATTTTCATGATTTCTCTTCTTTTGCGTTGTGTTGTTTTAATAGATTTTTTTCTTGCAATTGAACACATAAAAACCCACTTCTTAATGAATACATCATGGTTTACATAGTCATTGAACATCTCCATACAAATTCAAAGATGCATCCCACTCTAGGTTTACATTCAACCCCACTCTCAGTATGACCAATATCATAATTATTGGATTAAAAAAACGTTCATACAATCCACCAATTCCACTTTATTAGGAAATCCATCATCTCTTGAAAATTTTTCATGATCCCATTTATTTATATTTTTGAATTCAATTCATTACATTACCTTCAATAAGAACACCATATTATCATAAAACTGTTGAAAAGGTCATCAACACATATAAAATATTCTTACCATTTATTTCACTATTAAAACCACTTGTTACCCACCAATACAGTAGTTTTTATAATGATTTGGTTGAAAAAGAATCAAATTCACAACCCTTTGAATCATTAATTCCCCAGAGTGTCCAAAAATAATAATATAGGTGTATACATACATACAATAAAATAAATATTAATGTAAGAATATATGTATATATATTTATATAAACACTTAGAGATATATATAAACATACAAAAAACATAAACATGATAAAGGAATAATTAAAAAAATAGTACAAATGTGTCATTATTAATTAATTTTTTACACAAAATATAATGAATAAAAATTTCACTATATATATATATATATTAGAATATACAGACAGAAATGCATCAAAATAAATTAATATTAGTATTTAAATATATATATATATAAGAATATACAAATATAAGTATATACATACATACGTACATGCATACATACATACACACATATATAAAAACATACATACATACATACATAAAAGCATACAAAAAAAATTACATATATACATACATACATTAAATCATACAAGCATACATGCATAGAAATATATATACATTAATACATACACACACACACACATACACAAATACATAAATATATAATTATATATATAATTAAATACATGCATAAGTATAAAGTATATATATATATATTTGTCTGTGTAATAAAAAATAACGTTTATATCAAAAAATATTTGTAAATGCAAAAACTATGGCTATATATATAATTAAAAATATAAAAAATTTATATAAATTTAAAAATATAACCACTAATAATATATATATAAATTTATCTATTTATAAATATATTCGCCATTCCCTATGGGGTGTGAAACACAATGATGTTTTGGGCTTGTAATGGGGGGGTGAGGAATAACAAACCATACAAAACCAACACCCAACAATGAGTTCAATAGTAAAGATTGTAGTTTCATACATTCCCATTAACATTTTCACTTTTTATTTTTGGTAATTGCAAAAAAATATTACATTAAATTGTGGAAACATCATTACATTATATATTTTTACACACAGAAACTGGTTCTTATGTTTGTACTCCTCTTTCATTATTGACACACTTGCTTCTACCATGATGGTTCTTATTAGTGAATGATCGACCTTACTATACTTCCTATACAACTTAAAACAAGAAAAACCAATTTAAAATATTATATGAGAATGAAAATAATTGAAAGGGTTATAACAAAGAAATAAACTAATTATTCCATTGAAAAACATATATATTCACTACTTGTTATTCCTATTATGAGATAATCATTGAGCACAAAAAGACATTTAACTACTTAGAAAATAATTTTCATTGCCCGTATATTTTCAAAAAAAATTAATAATGAATGAACAAATAATGAACTTAAATAAATGAATGTTACGTGGGAAAAATTGAGACCTTATCAAAATAATTCCATGAATATTAAAAAATGACCTTAAAATGTCATCTGAATTTCATTAATCATAAGCTCATTTACATTACAAATGATATAAAATTATATCCCCTAAATCACATAGAAGAATATAAAACCCTGGTTTTAATAATGAGACATTATACTCATATCACCACGTTAATTACCCTTACAATAACCCTTACAATGGAATCACATAACCAACTAACTGCAGAATAATTCCTATAGAGAATAAATCATTAGCCATTGCAATTGAAGGACATATTGAACTCTACCATCATCATATAAAATATAAAATTAATAAAACATAAATAAAACACATTGGGGCTTTTAATTTCACCATAAAATTCAAAAAAATAATAATTTTTAACCCATAGGAATAATCATTAATAGTTATCACATATAATAGAAGAAACATTATTTTATTTGATAATTCTTTATAATAAAAAATTAAAAGAACAAGTGGAATAAAATTTAATTTCTAAAAATAGGTGAAAATAAAAATGATTCAACAAAAAATGTACACTCATTGTAGTGGTTATATAGGGTTAATATTAAATTGATAAAAACAATATAAATCTAGTTTTATAGAGAATGTCAAAATTTACATGTATAGAACCATTAAAAGATTTAATTTAATTTTTTTTAAAATAATTTATAATTTATAATGACCATAATAATTAATTTCATTAATAAATAATATCATTAGTCAAAAATTTAATGAAAATGGATATGTAATTTATTGACTTTAAATAAAACATTTTTCAAATGATAAATTTTTTTGAAGAAAAATCTTTTATCTCAGATATTTTCTCGGTCAAACGTTATCGAAATTCTATATTTAATATAATTTATCATATAATTAATTTCTAATGTAGAATTATTAATAGTTATTTATCATTATTTAATACTTTTATAATTCATATTAACTGTATAATTCAGATATTAGTTATTTAATTTTATAAATTAAAAATTTTGTGTCACCCATTTTGTTTCCCATATAACATTTAGATTGGTGGTTATTGTCTTAATACCTTGTTTTTGTTTTAATCCCCATAAAAAATGTAATAATATTATAAATATCAAATTTATTCATTAAAAAATATTTACAAACAACCATTAAATATGAAAATTAGAAATAAATTACATCATTCATGGAGGCATTAGTGGACACACAAACTTGATCGACACATTCGGTTTTCTAATGGTAGGAAGGGAAATAAATTATATATTGGTTTATTATTAAAAATTATCAATTATAAAATAAATATAATATTTTACAAATATATTCATCTTTATACCCTTGTATGTCAAATAGTTTTGACAAATAAAATACAATATTCAAGGAAGTATTAGTCTCAACATACACATGAAGGACATTTTAATTTTTATATTGGCTATAAAGAACGTAACTAATGATTGTTAGAAAAATAAAAATAAAGTATATTAATTATAAAAGTGGTACTATATATGATTTTTTATATAGTATTAATAAGAATATTAATAAGTAATAAACCTGATTGAACATGGTTATGAAAAATACATATTCTATTGGTATACTCATTTTTATCTCTCCTTATGCATTCTTTGGTTGGTATTTTGGTGAGACTAGAACATCAATATCATAAATAATGGTTTTGGGAGTCTTTAAGGATATATTGGTTTATGTAATTTTAGCAATGTTAATGGATAATTGTGGTGGTGATGATATCATTTTATATGGAAGAGTATATGAGACTTTAAAAATACTCATAACATTAAATTAATATCAGAATGATTCCCTAGTTTATATGTAACCAAAGAAAATAAAATTAAAATATAGTATATTTTAGTGTAAATAAAATTATTTAATCAAATTATATATAGGTTATTCTCACAATTTTTAATTTATCACATATCTTAAACCCTTTTACACCATTTAACACTTAATGTGGTGAATTTTTTTATTAATGTGGATTAATTTTGCAATTAAAATTGAAATTGAACTTCTAATAAATTATAAACATTAGATTATAAATATGAAAATCATTTTAAATGATCCCATTTATAGTGTTAATAAAAATTACTTTTAAAAAACAATAAAAATCTATGACAATCAAATTTTTTATGAATATATTTCTATGAATAAAAAATGAATTTATATTATATTATTTTATATTAATAACACCCATATAAATTATTATTTTATGATAACATAGGATTTTTATTGGAATTTAAAACTAATATAGAACTTAAATAAACAACATAGTTACATAATCCATGAAAATGATGCATAATTATTCATTTATTAGAACAAATAATCATGTAGATTCTAAAATGGATATCACATGTTTCTTAATTCAACATAATATTTTTAAAGAATTTATTTTATATAATAAATATATTTTT
This sequence comes from Viscum album, assembly GCA_963277665.1. Taxonomy (NCBI): domain Eukaryota; kingdom Viridiplantae; phylum Streptophyta; class Magnoliopsida; order Santalales; family Viscaceae; genus Viscum; species Viscum album. The sequence continues at coordinate 1,891,745,645 of OY728152.1, forward strand.
CACCTAATTAAAATGTTTCAAAAATATTCTAGTCATTATTATATTATGATGATTTCATAAAAATTATTTTATTGATAAAAATAGTTTTATTTTATTTTACCTAAAAAATCAAGCATTATAGAGAAAAACTAATTATGAGAATATGAGGTAATTTTAAAAAAAATTAATTATAATATTTAATATTTAAATAAAATAATATAATAATTTCATTAAACATTTCTTATAATAAAAAAATTTCATCTTTAAATTAAAAAATTGTATAAAATTTAAATATTGAATATGAGACAAAAAATATTATTATAAAAATTAATATGGCATGAATTTTTTTTTAACATTACATCGGTTATAACATTATTCCCATTAAAATTTTCTTTTTTCCTTTAAATTATAAAAATTTATAAATATGTGATATAATTATTCTCTAAAAGAATTTTTAGATACACATGTTTCTTCTTAAATAATATGATTCATTAAAAAACATTTGACCAATTATGTCAATATATTCAGAAACACCTACTCACTATAGCAAGTAAAATAAAGTGTATTTTACTCAAAAAAGTATTCTCTTCTAGCTGAACTAATTCACAGCCTAGGAAAGGAGATGCACCAGGTAGTTATTTTTTTAATAATGAAACATGAAACACATCATGCACTCTGATATAAAAATAGAGATAAGGATACCTGGTTAGCTACCAAACCCACATTATCGAGAATCCAATATTTTTTTTAAAAAGAGTCATAATTTTACCTTTATAAAAAAACACAATACAAAATTACATAGAGATATTTAAAAAAACTTGTCTTCTAGTTCAAATGAAGGACCTTTCATCTGATTATCTAGATGTATATTCTTCACAATCTATGTTTTCCACATATAAAATTGAATTTTTTTTACCTATTGAACCATATATTATACTATTTTATTTCTGAAAACACATTCTCCTTGAATTTACCATATTACACTGGAGTCTAACACAACATTTCTTACAATTACCCCAATGGATCGATCTCTATACTAGAATGAAATCAGTAGTTATAAAAAATTTTACTAAGGAATGATGTTGTCTAAAAATATCTGATAATACAATGAGAAATAAAAACTAATATTCTATAAATTATGATTATTACACACCAATGGTCCATCAAAAAGAGGTAAAAAAGCTTCATTAAAACTTAACCTACTACCAAATTACTTGTGAATTTATTTCCAAAACTTTTATGGGAATCTTGTCTCTTTAAATTTTATAATAGAGAGAGAAAATCCATGTAACCATAAAGGATCTTTCATATATTTTAAGGCCCCAGCCTTATACCTTACTTAATCTTGAGTTATTACAAGATTACACGTTGAAGATCTTTTTAGGTTTAGAGTTTTAGAGAATTAGATCATGAAACTTGCATTACATTCCACATTTAAACATAGTGGTTACATAAAAGAAAATATTCATTCTTCCCATCAATGGAAACATATTTAAAATTAAACACAGATTCTTTCTTGACACATCCTTGACACTATCATCACATCATTTACCTTTCCCTTGACCTGTCAAAAACATTTCAAAAACTTGGGATGAGCATAATAAAATCAGTAAGGGTTATAAAAATATGGAAAGGAAACATGAGTTCATATATACATAAGAATGAAATAATACTTTACCCATAAAACATAAGCACTTTAACATACCTCATAAAATCATGAATAAATCATATAAATCATAAGACATAAACGATAACTTGAGGCATTCATAACATTCTTACGTAGGGAGTAACCCTCTTGGTTACGTTTGGAATACCCATCATAGTATATTCCCTAAATCTCTTCGAAGAAACCCTAACGTTTCACTCCTTCATGTTACCCAATGCATTGGAGAGCTATATCAGACTCACCTGCCCTTAGTTTATCACGGAACCACCCGTCTTCATAATAATTCCCAAGAACCTCAACATAATCGTATCACATAAACATGCATAAAGGAAACATAACATTTCCACCTTTCAATCACAAGATATCAATACAACACATTGTTATAAAAACATTATGAAAACCATTTTCAATACCAAAATAAAAGAAAAGTAAAACATGGTATTTATTTTCTTTTAAGAAAAATGTATGGCTTTTAGAGGAAGCTGAAACTCAAATAATGGTCACGGTGGCGGAAAAGTCGTTTTCGCCGCATATGTATTACAAAAACATTCTGTTTTGTCATTTAGTAAAATGCTTCGTATAAAAAAGATTCTTTTTGGATAACGTAAAAGTCAAAGGGGTTTATACACCGTATAAAAAAAGGTTGGGTATAAAACAGAATATGCCACAATGAAAAGAGATTGAGACGAATTCCCTTACAAAGATGGTATCCTTGGTTTAAGGATAAATCAATTACATAATTATGTGTGACAAACGAATACACCAAATATAAGTGGATATTAAGTGTAAAATAATCAAAGGTCATTCACACATATTCAATGGATGACATATTAAATTACTACATGTTGAACCCAAAGAAATCGAAATTGGGTTAAGAAGTTCCCTTGATAGCCTAACGGTGTCACATCAAAATGAGTTGATGAGAGAAAAAAAATTGTATCTCATCACTTGGACTTAAAATTTACATCAATAAGGATATATGAGAACATATCCCAACATAACAATATTTAATTTAAAAGACCCAACAAAAGATGTCTTTTAAAAAGAGGATGGTGAATGTTTCCCTTACCGACATGGGTATCTTTCGAAACATACACCTGGTGAAAGAAGGACAATACAACATTGATGTAAATACTCATAAAAGAATTTATATTACACAATGAATAAAATAATGGGCATTACATACACCACTCAAAGGAAATTGTGGCAAATGTAGCATAAATCTCATGGGAATAAAAGTGAGATTAAAAATCCTTTACGAAAACTCGGCAGCCTAACGGCGCCACATAAAACTTCCAAAATTGATTGATGAGAGAGAATAGGGTCTCTCATCACATGAACATAAAAATTAGGGTAATATTAATATAAAATAACATCCCAATAATAAGAATGATGAGCTTAAAAGGAATGACAAAAAAGTGTGTACTTAAAAAGAAAGAGAGGTGTAGGATCCCTTACCTCGGGTCCAACTTGACTCGATCGTTCTTTAAAGTCCTGAATAATAAACATCAGTTAATTTACACTTTATTAAGAACATTTTTCTAGTTCATTATTCCTTTTAGATCACTTATTTCCAAGTTATAAACATTATTTAATCATTTAAGTTAATAATGTTTGCTTTGTCGATATTTGGTTCTTAAGTCAGAAGTGGACTTCTTACAATTACATGTTGTTCGTCTGGTCAAATGTTCATTATATCCAGAATTATATTCATGATTTTGATATCATATATATAATATATATCCAGAATATACATTTATTTATAATATTACATAATCATTTAGAGGTAAGAAATGAAATGCACCATTCATGGAGACCGTAAGCCGTACGTACGCATGAACGCTACTTTCATTTCTATGTCATATTAATGGAATTAAAACTAAATGAGAGGTATGTATATTTTAATTCCAGAATTATATTCATCATTTAGATGTATCATTAATCATATATATCCATTACGTACATGTACTTATAATAGTACATTACATTTGGGGATAAGAAATGAAATGCACCGTTCATGGAGACGGTAAGTCGTACGTACGCATGAACGCTACTTTCATTTCTATTTCATATTTTAATGGAATGAGATATTAATGATATAGAGGTATGCTATAATTACAGTATAAAATCATATATAATAACTTTAAATCCATCCTTTATACGTCCCACATATGGCATTAACGAATCACATAACTTTGAGGGGGCGGTAGTCCGCACTTCCTTAAATGAAGATATCGCGTTTACCCATAATGGAAACCATAAATGTAACACCCGATATTTTTATGAGTAATATTTTGTTTTTATGTTATATTTATATCATCAAAGGAATCATTCACTACACACTAGCTTGACTTACTTTACATGCAATCGCGACCTTCCTCGATAGCTTGTGTTGTACGCAATACCGAGTTTTACTAAACAACGATATGCTATTAAAATATTACTAAAACTAGCCATTATGAATAGTAATAACCAATTTTTGAAATTTTATAAATTTTATTATTCAAAATGGAATTCATTTTTGGATTCGGAATACAGAAATTAGCCTAGGGTGAAATTTTGGTATTTTTCTGAAAACATTCAATTTTTGATGAATAGTGAAACCACTAAGTGGTAGGTTAAAAACTGAATTTTGCATAAAACTTAATTTTACCGCTTTTGTGAGTGAAATTTTGAAAATCCGACAGACACGGTTGATATCATTAAGTAAAATGTGGTTCAATGAGATAAAAATAATTTTTTGGTGGATAGTAACTTTTTATTTTTTTACTGCGGTTCATAGTAAATAGGGTAACTAAGGGTACAAATGATAATACTATTACCCTAACTCATGTAGTAATTCTATTGGATAAGTGTAATTCGACCAAAAAAAACCTTATGAATATAATATTACCATTTAGGTCCACTTGGATTAGATTATGACATTTAATATTATTTTATTTAATGAATAGTTAAAATAGTTAAAATCAAAGTTTAATAACTAAAACATTTTTAATATGGGGTTATACATAAGATAAATTCGAATATAAATATTAATTAGAAAGATAAAATGATTTCCTACATAATTATATTTTATTTATAATTTTTAGACTATAAATAGATTAATTTATTTATGACACAATGATGATGCAGTAATTATCCTTTTAAGAAAATGTTAACATAATTGATGTTATAAATGCTCAAATAAATGAAATTTGAGACTTTTTATGAATTACACTAATTTTTTAGGTTACTATGATATATTAGTGTTGATTTAATCAACTTGGTTAGAACATATAATTCTATTATGACTTTCACAAAAATCATATATCAAATAGTGTCAAAATTGACACAAAATAGTTTTTCAATAAAATATTATATTATTAATTGTTATTTTATTCCTAAAAATCTAAGGATCGGCCAAATTACTTAGAAAAGGATATATATATTAATAATAAACAACTTGGGGTTCGTTTGGCATGTTATAGTAAGTGTATTAACCATATAGTGTAAGAAAACAAAAAGTTACGGTAAAAGTTAAATTATTTAACTTAGAGGTAAATCTAATTGATAAGGTTAAAATAAAAACCTAAACTAGTCTACATCCTATTGGTTGATAGGATTTAGACCCATCCCCACTTTACCTTCGAAATAAGACCCTTTGGAACCATTATAAACCTATTTTGACTTTAATATAAAATAATATTTTGAGATATTCCTACGGTGCCCCTCTCCTCCCTTATAAAAGGGCACCTACTCCCCCTCCTCCTCACACCAATTTGAGCACTCAAGCTCGGCCAACCCCTGCCAAAATCCCTTATCCACTTCCCTAGAATAATCCTAGAGGTCCTGGTCTTCTTCAAAGGCCAATCTTAGTTCCCTAAGTGGAGGATTCAGAGAGGCATTTCAAATAAGAGGTAATATCCATTACAGATCTTTTCAATTTCTTTCTTCTTCAAACTTCATCTTATTTAGTTGTTTCATGATAAAGTAATAACATCAGTATTACATTAATACTGATATGTTATTATAAATATGAAACAACCCTAATTCCACTTCTATCCATCCTACGGAAAAATGAAATCACCGCGCGTGCGTACGTACAGAATACCGTCTCCACGCCGTGGTGTAATCTATTTTCCACCATCACCTTACAAGGATGGGTATAATGGTGTATTGAGTAACTATATATGATTATTATAAATTGATATTGATACTAAAATAGTATAAATACACTTAAATACAATTCCACGATCATGGGAACAATATCATCGCTCGTGCGTACGTACGGAATACCGTCTCCACGATGTGATGCGACTCGTTCTACATGACCATCATTTCATAGTAATTATATAAATGAATTGAATGAATAAATATGATATATGTTACACTAATACCATTCTGGATATAAGGAATCTATAACCTTAAAAGAAAAATAAGAATTTATTCGGCAAAACACGCATAAGAACAAAAGGCAATAAAGACCCGAGTAACAAGTAACAATGAAATATTACTAATAAGAAGCTATGAATATGACCATATATGATATCATATCAATATTTATTATTCTGGAATAAGTCAATAACATTATTTAAACAATGATACATGAGCTTCAGCATGTACAAAGAAAATCGGAACTAAGGTAAGGGAAAATATCACAATCTCATTTTTATCCGAGATTGTTTATACTTTGGTATTTACTGGGATGTATTTTATCATCCACATCCATGTTTCCTCAATATGTAATATTATTTAAAATCACCTAAAACTGTTTAAATCCAATTTTACCCTTTGGTGAGTTTTTGGTAAACGACATGAAAGGAATCTTTTGTCGTTTTTCGTACGAGGTACATTTTTTTTGACGTTTCTGACAAAAGTACGAAGAATGTTTTTTTAACATATACAGCAAGAATGGATTTTTAAATCATTATTTCCAATAATCTTCCTTTACAAGTTTTCAAGTTTATTTTTAATCAAATTCTTTTAGTTTAAAATTGTATGACATGTTAAGAAAGGGAAAGTATTTTTGAAGTAGAAAGGATATTTTTCTCAAGAATGGAGTTCAAATGTTTTATCCAAATTATTTTCCATCTAAGATAATATAGGGTTCTGTTTTTATCCCTATTATTACATTGATTTGATTATGTTTCGAGGAAATTATTTTTATGAAGTCATTTACCTTATAGGATTTGTTTTATGATGTCATGATGTTTCAAGAATTCCATTTTTGTTACATGTGTTATGCGATGATGTATAATTTATGATTATGTGGAACACATAAGAAATGATTCATTATAAGATGGGTGGGACCTATATCTCCCTCCAATGAATTGGGTAAAGATTTATATCTCATGAGATAGACATGGCTGGAACGGAAGGTTATTTCGGTTCAGTGATACAGGACTGAAACGAGGAGTGAACTCGGTTCAGAAATGGACTTTGTCCGCTAAGATAGTCTTGGCAATGAGTCATGACTATCAAGAAATGATTTTCCATGATTATGTGTGCATGCCACAAAGTTTCATGTTTTATGTTATGATTATGGGGATCTCATTTTCACTTCTATTATTTATTCCATGTTAAGATATTATGATCTCTTTTGCAGGTTATGATTTTCAAAAAGATATGATATGATTTTTATTTCCTTTATTTTCCCTTACTGAGCATTTGAGCTCACCCTTTTTTGTATGTTTCCTTTTCCCCAGGTCAAGAAGATGGATATTACATAGAATATGCTAAAAGGAACCCTAGATATGATGAAATAAATGGGAGACACTGTAGAATATTTATGAACCAATTGTTTATGTTTCCCAGTTTCTAAAGACACTATACCTATACGGTCCTTTGTGGTTTTGTCATGTGTTGTAATAAGTGTGCTTCAATATTGAAGAATTAACAATGTATGTAAAGTATGGGTCGTTATATTTGGTATTAGAGGAAAGCTATAGTCAACCTTTGGAAACTAGGTTGTGAGAGCCTTTGTAAGAACCCTAAGGATAAGTCTAAGCATAGAACACAATCTTAGTGTTTTAGAAATGGCCATGAATAACCTAGGATAAGACCTTAAGCGTGAAAATTTAATCTTGATTATGTGGTTTTCCTATTATAATTAGTGTTGCTCACACTATTTTTCTTGGTTTTAGTCAATGGCTGGAACCCGAAGGAACCGTGTTAATGCGGAATGCGATGGGAAATGCAATGATTTTCCCCCTGAGCAACCAAACGATATGGTAGCTGGAATGAAAAATCTTGTAGCCATGCTCACAAAACTTTCTCAAGCTATGAATCATGCAGGATTTCCAAACGAGAAAAGGAAGGAGCAACATTCTGATGAATCCTTCATAAGGCAGCGTCCAACTTCTTTCAGCGGGTCTACTGATCCATTAGTTGCTGAACAATGGATTAGTACTACTGAAAAGATATTTTCAGTTCTCCAATGTTCTGAACATGATAAAGTCATCCTAGCAGTGTATCGTTTGGAAGGAGATGCTGATCAATGGTGGAATATTATTAAGAATACGAGGCAAAGGGATGAAATTGAGTCCATGGAATGGGACGAGTTCAAGAACATATTTTTCAATAAGTACTTCCCTCGTATTCTCCGAACAATGATGGAGAAAGAGTTTTTGAACTAAAGCAAAAGGATGATGAATCTGTTGGTACCTATGAAGCAAATTTTACAAGACTTGCAAGGTACGCTTCTGGTATTATTATCCAACCTGAGAGTAAGATCGATCGATTCTTTAGTGGCTTAAAACCAAGTCTTCGAAGGGCGTTAGCCATAAGGGACTTCAATAGCTACGAGGAAATCGTTCGATGTGCTCTCAAAGTCGAGATGGAGATTGGAGTAACCCATCAGTCATATGGGTTTGATAAGAAGAGTAAAATGGAATTCAAAGGAAAATATAAAGAGCACACTGAAAATAATATGAGCTTTCCCTTATTCTCAAAGTGTGGAAAGAAACATGGAGGGATTTGTCTTAAAGGGACAATTAAATGTTTCAAATATGGAAAGGAAGGTCATTGGGCATTTGAATCCTGCGATAATGGGAATAAAATGTCTAATGATGCAAACAAAGGAAGGGATACACATAATGAACCTACCACACTTCAATGTTTCAAGTGCAAGGAGATGGGGCATTATGCAAATCAATGCCCAAATCCCAGGGTTGATGATGATGGTCGACATCAACAAACTCTTAAGGCTAAAGACAAAAGAAAGTCACATGCAATTTCTATCAGCGATGTGGAGTACGATAACGATGTGGTGAAAGGTACACTTACCATCCACTCTAAAGTAGCAAATGTTTTATTTGATTCTAGATCCACCCACTCTTTTATTTATGAAGAATTTTCTAAGGGTATCCCCGTATTACCTCATCAATTAGATGTTGAGTTAGCTGTGACAACACCTAATGGAACAACAGTCCCATCAAAAGTTTATAATTCTTCTCCGATCGAAGATTGTGGGAAAGTGCTTCCGGTAAATCTTCTGATCCTTCCTATAGTGGAATTTGATGTGATTCATGGCGTGGATTGCCTTTCTTTAAATAGATCTCATATCAATTTCCAAAGAAGGGAAGTCACATTTCATATTCCAGATCAATCTATGATCGTCTATCAATGCAAGGATGAACATAACCTTCCAGTGTAAATTTCTTCCATCTTATGGGTATTGATTCCACTAAATGAAGGTAATTTATCTCAAATGGTTGGTGAGAAACTCACGATTAAGAATATTCCCATTATACGGGTGTTTGATAATGTCTTTCCGGAGGAATTACCGGGTCTTCCACCAAATCGTGAAGTTGAGTTTTCAGTAGAACTCGTACCGGGTGCTTTGCCTATTTCAAAGACACCTTATAGAATGGCCCCAATTGAGTTGCATGAATTGAAGAAGCAACTCAAAGAGAATATTGATAAGGGATTCATACGCCCTAGTGCGTCACCTTGGGGAGCACCTGTTCTATTTGTTAAGAAGAAATATGGATCAAGGAGACTCTGCATTGATTATCGAGAACATAACAAGATCACTATCAAGAACAAATATCGTCTCCCACGCATTGACGACCTATTTGACCAACTACGCGGAGCTGAATACTTTTCCAAGATTGATCTTCGTTCAGGGTATCATCAATTAAGGGTCAAAAGGGAGGACATACCAAAGACGGCTTTCCGTACAAGGTATGGATACTATGAATTTATAGTGATGCCATTTGTTCTTACTAATGCCCCTGCTATCTTCATGGATCTTATGAATATAGTCTTTAGAGACTATCTTGATCAATTTGTGGTAGTCTTTATAGATGATATTCTTGTCTATTCAAAGAGCAAGGAAGAGCATGAAGATAACTTGAGAATTATATTTAAGACCCTGAGAAAGGAGAAGCTTTATGCCAAATTTACCAAGTGTGAATTTTGGCTTCAAAAAGTTGCATTTTTGGGTCACATAATCTCAAAAGAGGTGATATCTGTGGATCCAGCAAAAACAGAGGTTATCGAAAGATGGTCGAGACCAACAACAGTAACTGAGATCCGAAGTTTTCTTGGTTTGGATGGATATTATCGATGTTTTGTAAAAGATTTTTCACTATTATCTAATCCACTCACCAAGTTGACTCGGAAAGGTGTTATGTTTGTTTGGACAGTGGAATGTGAAGAGAATTTCAAGGAGTTGAAAAGAAGGTTATCCAGTGCACCTGTGCTCACACTGCCTTGTAGTGGAGAAAGGTTTGTGATCTACAGTGGTGCATCCAAGAATAGATTGGTGTGTGTTCTTATGCAAAATGATATGGTGATAGCTTATGCCTCACGACAGTTGAAAATCCATGAGAAAAATTACCCAACACATGATTTGGAGTTAGCTACAGTAATCTTTGCATTAAAGATTTGGAGGCATTACCTTTATGGTGAAAGGTGTGATATTTATACTGATCATAAAATTTTAAAGTATATTTTCACACAAAAGGAGATGAATATGCGTCAAAGAAGATGGTTGGAGTAGATTAAGGATTATGACTGCTCAATCCATTACCACCCTGGGAAAGCAAACAAGGGGTAAGATGCATTAAGTCGACAAGACCATGCTAGTTTATCCATGATGAGGATCAAAAAAGATCTAATATTTATGGATTTACAAAGGATGGATCTAGGAATTATAATGGAAGGGGAAAAATATTATCTTTCTCAAATGAATGTTCAAAAATCTATACATGTGAAGATTAAAGAGGCATAGAAATAAGATGTCGAGTTACAAAAGAAGGTGAGAAATGTTCCTGAATTCAACCTTGATTGTGATGGGATAATAAAGTTTAGGAATTGGGTTTGTGTTCCTCCCATCCCCGAATTAAAGAAGGAGCTACTGGATGAGGCTCATAGTTCTTCATTCTTTATTCATCATGGAAGCACGAAGATGTATAGGGACCTGAAAGAGTACTTCTGGTGGGATGGCATGAAAAGAGATGTTGCTGAATATGTCTCTCGATGCTTGGTTTGTCAACAAGTTAAAGCTGAGAGACAGAAGTCTAAGGGGATGTTGAAACCATTACCCATACCCGAATGGAAATAGGAAAACATCACTATGGACTTTGTCACAGGAATTCCTAAAACATCCAAAGGCAATAATGCTATCTGGGTCATAGTTGATTGTCTAACAAAGTCTGCACACTTCATTGCTATTAGAGAGGATTTTTCTCTAGATCAGCTTGCCAGGATATATGTAAAGGAAGTGGTAAGATTGCATGGAGTACCACTTTCTATTATATCTGATCGGGATCCGAGATTTACATCGAAGTTCTGGCGAAGTCTTCAGCATACTCTGGATACAGAGTTGAGTTTCAGCACTGCTTATCATCCTCAGACAGACGGTCAGTCTAAGAGAACAATTCAAACCCTAGAAGATATGTTGAGAGCTTTCTCTATGGATTTCAAAGGAGGTTGGGATCAACACCTACCTTTGGTGGAATTTTCTTATAATAATAGCTTTCACTCCAGTATTCAGATGGCTCCTTATGAAGCTCTCTATTGAAAGAAATGCAGGACTCCAACTTGCTGGGATGAAGTTGGGGAAAGAAAGCTATTAGGACCTGAGCTCATTGATGAAATGGAAGAAAAGGTCAGATCTATTCAACAACACATAAGAGCAGCTCAGAGTCGACAGAAAATTTATGCCGACAACCGAAGAAAAGACCTAATGTTTGAAGTGGGTGATAAAGTGTTCTTACGAATATCTCCCTGAAAGAGGGTTATGATATTTGGAAAGAAGGGGAAGTTGAGCCCTAGATATATCGGTCCTTTCGAAATACTGGATCGTGTTGGGACGGTAGCTTACCGATTGTCGCTTCAACCGAATCTCTCTCAAGTTCACGATGTGTTCCATGTATCTCTCCTGAGAAAGTACATACCTGATCCTTCACATGTACTCAGCTCAGAAGTTGTACCGCTGGAGCAAGATATTTCTTATGAAGAACAACAGATAGAGATTCTGGATCGTAGCGAAAAAGTCCTACGAAACAAGACCACTCGATTGGTGAATGTTTTATGGAGGAACCAACAACTTGAAGAAGCTACATGGGAGCTTGAGGATATTATGAGGGAGAAGTATCCTCATCTGTTTGTTACAAAGTGACGAATTTTGAGGGAGAAATTCTTTTTAAGGGGGGTAGAATGTAACACCCGAGGTTTGTATGAGTAATATTTTGTTTTTATGTTATATATATATCATAAAAGGAATCTTTCACTACACACTAGCTTGACTTACTTTACACGCAATCGCGACCTTCCTCGATAGCTTGCGTTTACGCAATACCGACTTTCACTAAACAACGATATGCTATTAAAATATTATTAAAACTAGCCGTTATGAATAGTAATAACCACTTTTTGAAATTTTATAAATTTTATTTTTCAAAATGGACTTCATTTTTGGATTCGGAATACCGAAATTAGCCAAGGATGAAATTTTGGTATTTTTCTGAAAACATTCAATTTTTGATGAATAGTGAAACCACTAAGTGGTAGGTTAAAAACGGAATTTTGCATAAAACTTTATTTTACCGCTTCTGTGAATGGAATTTCGAAAATCCGACAGAAACGGTTGATATAATTAAGTAAAATTTTGTTCAATGAGAGAAAAATAATTTTTTGGTGAATAGTAACTTTTTATTTTTTTTACCGCGGTTAATAGTAAATAGGGTATCTAAGGGTACAAATGATATTACTATTACCCTAACACATGTCCTAATTCTATTGTATAAGTGTAATTCGACCAAAAACAACCTTATGAATATAATATGACAATTTAGGTCCACTTGGATTAGATTATGACATTTAATATTATTTTATTTAATGAATTGTTAAAATAGTTAAAATCAAAGTTTAATAACTAAAACATTTTTAATATGGGGCTATACATAAGATAAATTCGACTATAAATATTCATTAGAAAGATAAAAATATTTCCTACATAATTATATTTTATTTATAATTTTTAGACTTTAGATAAATTAATTTATTTATGACCCAACGATGATGCAGTAATTACCCTTTTAAGAAAATGTTAACATAATTGATGTTATAAATGCTCAAATAAATTAAATTTTAGACTTTTTATTAATTACACTAATATTATAGGTTACTATGATATATTAGTGTTTATTTAATCAACTTGGTTCGAACATATAATTCTGTTATGACTTTCACAAAAATCATATATCAAATAGTGTCAAAATTGACACAAAAACGTTTTTAAATCAAATATTATATTATTAATTGTTATTTTATTTTGCAAAATCTAAGGTTCGGCCAAATGACTTTTATAAGGATATATATTTTAATAATAAACAACTTGGGGTTCTTTTGGCATGTTATAGTAAGTTTATTAACCATATAGTGTAAGAAAACAAAAAGTCACGGTAAAAGTTAAATTATTTAACTTAGAGTTAAATCTAATTGATAAGGATAAAATAATAACCTAAACTTGTCTAAATCCTATTGGTTGATAGGATTTCTACCCATACCCACTTTACTTTCGAAATAATACCCTTTGTAACCATTATAAACCGATTTTAAATTTAATATAAAATAATATTTTGAGATATTCCTAAGGTGCCCCTCTCCTCTCTTATAAAAGGGCACCTCCTCCCCCTCCTCCTCACACCAATTTGAGCACAAAGGCTCGGCCAACCCCTGCCAAAATCCCTTCTCCACTTCCCTAGAATAATCCTAGAGTTCCTGGTCTTCTTCAAAGATCAATCTTAGTTCCCTAAGTGGAGGATTCAAAGAGGCGTTTCAAAGAAGAGGTAATATCCATTACTGATCTTTTCAATTTATTTCTTCTTCAAACATCTTCTTCATTAGTTGTTTCATGATAAAGTAATAAAATCAGTATTACATACATACTGATATGTTATTATAAATATGAAACAACCCTTATTCACCTTCAATACATCCTACGGGAAAATGAAATCACCGCGCGTGCGTACGTACGGAATACCGTCTCCACGCCATGGTGTAATCTATTTTCCACCATAACCTTACAAGGATGGGTATAATGGTGTAATGAGTAACTATATATGATTATTATAAAGTTATATTGATACTGAAATAGTATAAATACACTTAAATACAATTCCACGATCAAGGGAATAATATCATCGCTCGTGCGTACGTACGGAATACCGTCTCCACGATGTGATGTGACTCGTTCTACATGATCATCATTACATAGTAGTTATATTAATGAATTGAATGAATAAATATGATATATGTTACACTAATACCATTCTGGATATATGGTATCTATAACCTTAAAAGAAGAATAAGAATTTATTCGGCAAAACACGCATAAGAACAAAAGGCAATAAAGACCCGGGTAACAAGTAACAATGAAATATTACTAATAAGAAGCTAATAATACAACCATATATGAAATCATATCAATATGTATGATTTTGGAATAAGTCAATAACATTATTTAAACCATTATACAGGAGCTTCGGCACGTACAAAGCAAATCGGACCTAAGGTAAGGGAAAATATCACAATCTCATTTTTATCCGAGATTGTTTATACTTTGGTATTTACTGGGGTGTATTTTATCATCCACATCCATGTTTCCTCAGTAATTAATATTATTTCAATTCACCTTCAACTTTTTAAATCCAATTTTACCCTTCGGTGAGTTTTTTGTAAAAGATATGAAAGGAATCTTTTGTCATTTTTCGTATGAGGTACTTTTTTTGAATTTTCTGACAAAAGTACGAAGAATGTTTTTTTAAACTTATACAGAAAGAATGGATTTTTAAAAAATTATTTCCAAGAAGCTTCCTTTACAATTTTTCAAGTTTATTTTTAATCAACTTATTTTTGTTTAAAATTGTATGACATGTTAAGAAAGGAAAAGTATTTTTGAAGTAGAAAGGATATTTTCCTCAAGAATGGAGTTCAAATGTTTTATCAAAATTATTTTCCATCTAAGATAATATAGGGTTCTGTTTTTATCCCTATTATTACATTGATTTGATTATGTTTTGAGGAAATTATTTTTATGAAGTCATTTAACTTATATGATTTGTTTTATGATGTCATGATGTTTCAAGAATTCCATTTTTGTTACATGTGTTATGCGATGATGTATGATTTATGATTATGTGGCACACATAAAAAAGGATTCATTAGAAGATGGGTGTGACCTATATCTCCCTACAATGCATTGGGTAAAGATTTATATCTCATGATATAGACATGGCTGGAACAGAAGGTTATTTCGGTTCAGTGATACAGGACTGAAACGAGGAGTGAACTCTGTTCAGAAATGGACTATGTCCGCTAAGATAGTCTTGGCAATGAGTCATGACTAACAAGAAATGATTTTCCATGATTATGTGTGCATGCCACAAAGTTTGAAGTTTTATGTTATGATTATGGGGATCTCATTTTCAATTCTATGATTTATTCCATGTTAAGATATTATGATCTCTTTTGCAGGTTATGATTTTCAAAAAGATATGATATGATTTTTATTTCCTTTATTTGCCCTTGCTGAGCATTTGGGCTCACCCTTTTTTGTATGTTTTCTTTTCCCCAGGTCAGGAAGATGGATATTAAGTATAATATGTTAAAAGGAACCCTAGATATGATGAAATAAATGGGAGACAGTGTAGAAGATTTATGAACCAGTTGTTTATGTTTCCCAGTTTCTAAAAACACTATACCTATACGGTCCTTTGTGGTTTTGTCATATGTTGTAATAAGTGTGCTTCAATTTTTAAGTATTAACAATGTATGTAATGTACGGGTCGTTATGTAACACCCCGAGCTTCCACGATATGCTTCTCATTCAATAATGCAATAGTTTTCATTGTACACAAGTTCGAGTTCTAACACACCGCGACTAATCAAAGTAGCCGTTATGAATAGTAATAACCACTTTTTAAAATTATAGAAATTTTATATTTCAAAATAGACTTCATTTTTTTATTCGTAATATTGAAATTATCCTAAGTTGAATTTTTTGAAACTTTCTGAGAACTTCCAATTTTTTTATGAATAGTGAAAAATACTTAAAACAACTTTTTTATTCAAAATAATTTATTGTGATAAATTATACTATTTAGTGGTTTTAAAGTATAATTAGAATATATTTTTACCATTTTATCCAATGGTGGTCATTAGAATTAATTTAACATTGAAATTGGACATAATCAATTGCCAATATTTTGATATAAATTGTTTCTTAAAAACACGCTATTTGTTGTGACAGCGGGAATTAATTATAAAATTAACTAATGCAACTTAAATGTTTGTAATTTTGTAAAATAGACATCATTTTTGAATTTGGAATATCAATTATATCTTAGGGTGAAATTTTGGCATTGTTCTGAAAAACATCAATTTTTGAAGAATAGTGAAACCACTAAGTGGTAGTTAAATAACTGATTTTTCGTTTAAATGAAATATTACCACTTCTGTTATTTGATTTTCAAAAATCCGACATACATGGTTGTCATTAATAAGTAAAATGTGGTTCAATGAGATTAAAATAATTTTTTGGTGAATATTAACTTATATGTTCTTAATCACGATTAGAGGTAATTAGTGTAGTTTAAGGTAAAAATAATGTTTTAATAATATGATATGAGCTTGACACTTGTCCTAATCCTATTGGATGAGTCATGGCCGACCAAGAAAACCCATGGGTCAACTTGGGGACCCCCATGGAGCCACTTTGGTTGGAAAATGACATTAATATATATTTATTTAATGATAAAATTAAATTGACACAAACATGAGTTGTTTTACTAAAACAGTTTCTATGTGGGGTTACACAAGTCCACATTTTGACTATAAATATTCATTAGAATGATAAAAATATTTCCTACATCATATTATTTTTTTTATAATTTTTAGACATTATATAAATTAAATTATTTATGACATAATTATGATGCAGCGATGACCTCATTATTTAACGATTTAAATAAATGAGAAGATAATGCAAAATACAAGGCTTACACTTGTCCAAAGCCTATTGGATGAGGATATTTCGAACCCGTATCACCCTAGCCACGAATTATATAAGTGTGGTACCTTTAGAATCCTAAAATCATTGTATAATAATGTAACATTTCAATATTTTCAAAAGAGCCCCTCCTCTCCTCTTATAAAAGGCCCCCACCTCTCCCACCATACTCACACCTTCAAGCCATTTGGCTCGGCCAACCTCTGCCCAAATACTCTCCCAACTTCCCCCTATTACTCCTAGAAGCCTCACTTTGGGAATAACTCTTCCCAAGGAAGCCTTTGGCTCAAATCAAAAAGAGTTACCCGATTTTGAGGTAATGTCTTCTCTAATGTTGTTTTGTTTTATTTTTCTTCTCCAACCCACTAAACTCTTTTTATTCATTACTTTTTTAACAAAAATAGTATCCTCAATATACTAGGATGTTGTTATAAGAAGGATTAGATCTAAAATTACACACACCTACATCTAATGGTTAAAGAACATACAGTTTCTGTGGATGGCGAATTTCTGCCTCACGAAACGATGATTGTTCAACACTCATGTAACACCTTAAAAGGTGGCCATAAAGATGTCACTATATTTATATATGATATAAAATATGTTTATGTTTTACTTATGCTTCTGTATTTCTCATTTATGGCATAATTTATGATTTCCATTATCGGTAAAATGCGATAATTTCATTTTAGGAAGTGCGGACTACCGCCCCCTCAAAGTGATGTGAATCGTTAATGCCATATGTGGGATGTATAAAGGATGGAGTAAATGATATTATATATGATATTATACTGGAACTATATTATAACTTTATATAATTATTATTTCATTCCATTAAATACGAAATAGAAATGAAAGTAGCGTTCATGCATACGTACGGCTTACCGTCTCCATGAACGGTGCATTTCATTTCTTACCTCAAAATGTTACGTAATATTATGAATGAATGTATATAATGGATATATATGATATATATTACATCTAAATCATGAATATAATTCTGGAGATAATGGATATTCTACCACATAAACAACTTGTAATTATAAGAAGTTTATTGTTGACTCAAGTACCAAAGATCGACAAGACGACCGTTATTAACTTAAATAATTACATAATGTTCATAACATTGTAATAAGTGATATAAAAGGAATAATGAACATAAGAAAGGTTCTTAATTAAATATAAATTAACTCTAGTTTATTATTCAGGAGGTTAAAGAATGGTCGAGTCAGGACAAGACGCAAGGTAAGGGAACTTCTTAACCCGATTTCCATTCTTTGGGTTAATCTCCTACTTTCAAATTATGTCATGATATTATTATGTATTATTTTGTATTTTTACTTTCTTTATTTGTACCTATAGTGAATACACATAATAGATCTATTTTATTCTAAAAATGATCTTTGTAAGGACTTCGTCTCAATCTCCTTTCATTGAGGCATATTTGGTTTTATACACAACTTTCTTTTATACGGTGTATAAACACCTTTGACTTTTACATTTATTCAAAAGGAATCTTTTTATACGAATCATTTTAGTAAACGAAAAAAAAGGAATTTTTTTCATTCCGTACATATGCGGCGACAACGACTTCTCCTCCGTCGTGACCATTATTTGAGTTTCGGCTACCTTTACAAGCCATCATTTTTTTAATGAAAAATAAATACAAAGTTTTAACTTTCCTTTATTTTGGTATTGAAAATGGTTTTTAAAGAGTTTTTATTATATCAATGTGTTATATTGATATCTTGTGATTGAAATGTGGAAATTTTATGTTTCCTTTATGCACGTTTTATGTGATACGATTATGTTATGGTTTATGATATGCTTAAACCTATTCATATGAGGAATGCATTGGACTTAATAAGTGATGGGTGGAGCCCGCTATAGCTCCTCGATGCATCGGAAGGTCTCATGAGACAAACTAGTGTCTTGGCACGAGGCCTTGACAAAATCTTATTTCTGGTCTTGGCACGAGGCCTTGACTACGTGGTTATGATATTCTGGCATTATGCATTCCATCATTATGAAAGTGGTTATTGATATTGCATGTGATTATTCGACCAGTAGAATATCCATGTGAAGAAGTAAATGGCATTATCTCATTTTACTTTTTCCATATTATGTTGAAGTTCAAGTTTAAAAGACTATTGATTTAGATATACTTGTTAGGTCCACTAGGCTGAATACCCTGAGAGTGGGGGTGAATCAAGGTATGACTAATTAAAAATTAGTGCCCGTTCTGATCTTGTTTCACAGTTAGGCAAAACACCCTTCTCTCTCTTTCCTGCTACACAATATAAACAGAAAGTAAAGTAAGCGCAGGACACAGCAATTTTACTTGGTTCACCGCTAAGGGATACGTCCTAGGAGCATACGCCGACAAGTTGCCGGTTCGTACCAAATTCCACTAGACTTCACTAGATGTGGATTACAATGTTCGGGCTAGATCACTTCTATCCCCAGGCTCACTGCCTATACAAGGTTTAGGGTCAGCTCACTGCTTTCCCAAGGGTCACTCCCTGTTTCTCTCTCTATGGATCACTGCCAGTGGAGAGGATCACCTTCTTCCTCTTCCTAAGCTCACTGCTCCAGAAGGGATTAACTCACAGTTTATAGCTTTGTAGGTCTCTTCATTTCCATTAAGGAATGCATCTTTCTCTGTATGTAGATGCTCTGTTGAAGTTCATCTTTCGCCCGTAGATGAATACCCCTTTGCCAATATCCACTGGGAAAACTACCTTTGGAAAGACCTTCTCAAATCACCCTATAATGCGAGGCTCCCAATTTCGCGAAGCTCAAACAAGCCTTCGCGAAGCTGCTGCCTTTTCGCGAAGCTCACTCGCGAAGCACCCTCGCAAAGCTCTCTCGCGATGCTCAAGCCGTCGCAAAGCAACGACCCTCGCGAAGCTAAGTAAGCCAATGCGGAGCTTGCAGGTTTCGCGGAGCTACAATACCCGCCGCGAAGCACCTCTTTCGCGAAGCACACTGGCTCCGCGAACCACCTTCGCAAATCAAGAGCAAAGTATTTTCTCTGAAAATTCTCTATACTTCGCCCGAAGGGGTCGGCCTCTATTTATAGGCGATTCCACCAACCCTCGAACTTTCCGCGTGAAGTCAACGCCACGTCATCTCAAATCGTGAAGCTCCAAAGTTTCTGCCGGAATTCTTTCTAAATCGCGAAGCTCCACGGAAATTTTCTGTTCGCGAAGCTTGACGTAGTCGCGAAGAATCACCATCAACTTACCTTCGCGGCTCGCGCCTTCGCCGCGAAGCTCCCTCGTGAAGCCCAAAATTCCTTCGCGCCTTCGCCGCGAAGCTCTCTCGCAAAGCCCTTCTCCGCCGCGATGCGCTTCAGCCTCTGCCATTCGTGAAACTTGACGTAATCGCGAAGCATCACGACCTCCATTCTTCTGGTCTTCGCGAAATCCAATCCATACATCCTATCTTCGCGAAATTCATGCCTTTTCCATATTAAATTATGCTCTTCATGGAAATCCACTTTTCGCGATGCTCACCAAACTCCAAATTTTGTACCCCAAAAATTTGGCAAACAATGGGAAAAGACGCCACCTTGTACTGCTCTTTTGTACCGCCTCCAGATCGCCCTTTCCTTTGTCATCGTTCTTTGTCAACATGGATTGTCAAAAAATTCTCGAGAACTCGACAAATATCCATGAAAACTTGCTTTGTCAACAAACACAATCAACCCAAAAATACTGCAATGTTACCTTGAGAGATTTTTGCCCAACAATCTCCCCCTTTGGGTTTGTTGACAACTCTTCACAATTTTGCCCATGATGATTTTCTGCACTTTGATACCTCACTGAGTCTTCTTCCAGCCGCTACCACCATTCGCCCCCTGCGATTCTGATAGCGTTCAAGGATTCACATAACACGTACTCTAAGCCCACATGAGCAATGCTCGGCGTGAGAAACAAGAGTAGTATGAAAAGTTCATCAATGAATCACATCATGTCAGACCCCAATTGTCGATTCCACCCTGATACCAATTCTTAAAATAAAACCAGTTGTTGAACCACACTGATACCAATTGGTGAATTCTTAAGTTTATACCAATAGTTGATAGCTGGACACCGTCTCACACCATTCCAACACCACTGTTCTGCTTTAATCACTATCCTCAGCTGTCGTGATTTCTATGATTTGATCGATCACTTCAAGCATCGTCATATTTAAAATGCTCTCCCCCTTTTTCATTGCTCCCCCTTTCTGGCTGCTCCACCTGTCAGCTTCTCCCCGTATCAATTATGATTTATCAAATATCTGCAAGATTTTCTCCCCCATTAACAAAAACTTTTCTCCCCCTTTGTCAACGAACCCAAAGGTCACTCCTTTGTAGTCTGTAACATAGTAGAGAACACATATCAGCATATTAGGGAAAAACACATCATACCTCAGGGAGAGGGGGGGGGGTCACATCTACACTATTTCAAGTGCATGGAGTCGACTGAACTCCCAGAGCCAGTCGATGCCACTCAAAAGCTTCCTTGGGTAAGGCCTTTGTCAGAATGTCTGCAACCTGTAGCTCTGTAGGCACGTACTCCAATTTCACGATTCCCTGCTCAACCTTCTCCTTGATAAAATGATACTTAATCTCAATGTGCTTTGTCCTAGAGTGATGGATGGGATTTTTGCTGAGATTTATAGCACTTGAGTTATCGAACTGGATTCCGATCGGTGACTTCACTTCAACTCCCATATCTTCAAGCTGCTGCTTCATCCACAATAACTGTGTGCATGCTTGAGTGGCCGCAATATACTCAGCTTCTGCGGTTCTTAATGAAATGCAATCCTAATTATTGCTTAACCAAGCAATACATAGTCCGCCAAGATAAAATGCACCACCTGACGTTGATTTTCTATCATCTGCTGAACCGGCCCAGTCTGCATCAGTATATCCCCATAACTCTGTCTGAGATTTGTCGTTGTATGTCAAGCAGAAGTCCATCGTGCCCTTGATATACCGAAGTATTCTTTTCACTGCAAGCATGTGACTTTCCTTGGGATTACTCTGATATCTCGCTGCTTGGCATGTGGCCAAAACAATATCTGGCCTTGTTGCGGTTAAGTACAACAGACTTCCAATGATTTTCATATATTCTATGATATTAACTGCCTTGCCATCCTCATCTTTTGATAATTTCATCCAGGTAGCAACCGGAGTCTTCTTTTCCTTGGAATTATCCATTCCAAACCTTCTTAGAACCTCCTTGGCATATTTGGATTGAGAAATGAAAGTTCCATTACTTCCTTGTGTCACCTGTAGACCAAGGAAAAACGTTAGCTCTCCAATCATTGACATTTCAAACTCATTTTTCATGAATTCAGAAAACTGTCTGCACTGAGCTTCATCTGATCCGCCAAAAATTATGTCATCGACATACACTAGCACCATCATCCTTTGATTACTGTCATTGCTGAAATAGAGGTTGTAGTCAACTCCTCCACGCTGGAAACCAAGCTTCTTCAAGTACTGATCAATCCTTGAGTACGATGCCCTTGGTGCTTGTTTCAGCCCATACAACGCCTTCTTCAACCTGCAAACATTGTTCTCATCCTCATGAATTAGAAAACCATCTGGCTTCTCAATCTACACCTCTTCTTCCAGAACCCCATTCAAGAATGCGGATTTGACATCCATCTGGAACACTTTGAACTTTCTTTGCACTGTTATGGCCAAAAATAATCTGATTGTCTCCAGCCTTGCAACCGGTGAAAATGTCTCATCAACATCTATTCCCTCTATCTGGGAGTATCCCTTGCACACTAGTCGTGCTTTGTTCCGAATCACTATTCCATCTTCATTCAGCTTGTTGCGATAGACCCATTTAGTCCCGATGACATTCTTATCTGCTGGCCTCGAAACAATCTCCCATGTCTGGTTCTTCTCAATCTGATCAAGCTCTTCATTCATGGCCTGAACCCAGTTTTCATCTTTAGCTGCATAAAAAAAACATTTCGGCTCCACTTGAGACAAAAACGATGCTTGCTATGATGATTTCATTCTTCGAGCCTGAACTGGACCTGTTTGATCACCAATGATATTCTGCCTATCAATTTCAGCTCGACTCTTTGGCTTTCTCACAGACACCAACTTGACACATTCCTCTTCATCATCAGTATCTTCTTCTAAGTTAGCTTCTGCCACTTCTTCTCCCCCTGGGTTGCTTAACTCATTATCACTTTCATCCAGGAACTGTTCACTGGATCGTTGAGTATTATTCTCATTTTCAACTATAGTGACAACATTGCTTTCAATGATTTTTCCCAGCCTTTTGTTGAAACATTTATACGCTTTGCTTTTCCCGGAATAGCCAAGGAATACCCCTTCATCTCCTCGTGCCTCAAACATCCTATGATGTTCTTTGTTGAGAATGAAACACTTAATTCTAAAGATTCGAAAGTACTTCAACGTTGGCTTCTTTCCGTACCACAGTTCATACGGAGTCTTCCCTTGCTTCGGACATAACAGGGACCCGTTTGAAACATAGACCGATGTCAAAACTGCTTCCTTCCAAAATTTCTCTAGCAGGTCCTTATCTATAAGCATTGTTCTGGCCATGTTGTTTATGATCCAATTTCTCCTTTCAACTACTCCGTTCTGTTGGGGAGTTCTTACTAATGAAACTTGATGCCTTATCCCATGTTTCTCGAGATAGTTTTCAACCTGACTGTTTGTAAATTTTGTACCGTTATTAGTACGAAACTTCAGAATTTTCTGCCGAAAAATCTTTTCTGATTCCCTCCTGTACTGCTTTATGAAACTGAACACCTCTGTCTTATGGGTAATTATGAATACCCAGACCATTCTGCTATAGTCATCAATGAAAAGAACATAGTACCTTTTCCCATTTATAGGTCGTGGTGAGAAAGGTCCACATACATCAGCATGAACCAATTCGAGCACTCTAGTTGATTTCTGTTCCTTTGGCATGTATGTCTTTCTGACGATTTTCCCTTGTTGACAAGCATCACACGTATGAGTGCGATCACGTGATAGTTTGGGAAGGTCTCTAGCAGCATCACATTTAACGAGATCTTCCATATATGGTTGGCATAGATGACCAAGTCGCTTATGCCACAACTGGTTTTCTTCCTCTCTGGATAAAAGACAAGTATCTTCTTCCCCACCTACAAGATAGAGATTTCCCTTTGACCTTTTTCCCTGCAGAACAGCTGCTCCATCTTTTCCTTTCACAACACACATCTTCTTGATAAATTGGATAGAGTGCCCAGAGTCACATAGTTGACTGAAACTGAGTAGGTTATGACTGAGACCCTCTACTACCAAGACATCAGAACGTCTCATCACTTTGCCCCCAAACATGGATTTCCCTGAGCCAACAATCTTCAGGCCTTCATCATTTCCAAATTTGACAACTCCTTCTTTTCCATATTTGATGCCTGTAACAAGATCCTTATTACACGTCATGTGGGATGTGCAACCACTATCCAGGATCCAAACACCAGATCGATATGATGCTTTAAGGGCAATCTCTGCCACCACAGCCTTCTCATTTTTCTTCTTCTTGGTCCATACTTTTTCTTTCACACTTGGCATGGATTGAGGCTTCTGTTCTTTCTCAGAGTATGATGGACCACCCTCATCTTGCAAAGCCGCAAATCTATTCTGCGTTTTTAACTCACCTGTTGGTTTATTGACCTGCTGCTTGCGAGTGTTTTGATTCTACTTTGGCACATTTCTCTGAATGGTCGAAGTACAGTACCTAGCCATGTGCCCAAATCCTCCGCACAAAAAACAGTGACCTTCAAAATATGTTCTGGAAAACTGTTCTCTGTTTGGCTGCCATCTCTGTTATTGCACCCTTCTATATCTCTTGGCTATGGAACACACATACTGTGAATGTCCCATTTTCCCACAGAAATAACACCAAATATAGGATACATTCCTTCATGATACATCAGCACTACGATTTTCCATTTGGGATCTATAAATATTCTGATTCTGTTTTGTGCCCAAATCAACCTTCAAATTCAGAACGGGTGCTTGCGGTCTGACATTAACTGCCACCGATTTTTGTTTCTTATCAAGCCCTGAATCAACTTTATCATTTGAGATTTCTTGGTGCTTCACTCCTGATGAACTACGAGCCTCCTCTTTCATCTTTTATGTCTTCTGAATGGCCTGCTTCTCTGATATCACATTGGGGGTCAAGAGTTTTTCTTGATTCTTCATTTTTCATCGTAGACTGACCACTTCTTCTTCAATCTCTTTGATACTTCTGACCTGCTCCTTTCCTGTGTTAGTCAAACAATCAATTTCCTTCTTTTGTTCCTCAATTTTAATCTTATGCTCATCAATATTTTCTGAGATCTCTGGTGTTAAGGATTTTAGTCTTTCAATTTCTTCTAACAGTTCTGACTTTTCTTCATCCTGTTGTTGCATATAGAGTTTGGCATCACGAACCACTTTATTGGCTTTCTTCGTTTTGTCTCTCCAAACATCTATCTCTTCAAGAGATGCTTCCAATTCGGCTTCCATATCAACTCTTCCTTCAACTTCTTCTTCCTCTTCTCCAAAGTCAGTATCTTCCTTTTCCTGAGAACTACCGACGACCGCTACCATAGCATTTTGTCTATGATCTTTAAAATTTTCAAACTCCTCAACCTCTTCATCCTTAGACTCATCTGAACTATCTATTTCTTTTTAAAGAAGATTCTTCCTCTTGAAGAAATTTCTCTTGAACTGCTTCTTCCCTTTCACATAGGCTGAAGATTTCTTCTTGGGAATTTCAACATCATCTTCATCGTAATCTTCTTGAAACTTTTTGGGGCACCTTGCAGCAAGATGACCAACTTTTCCACATCTAAAGCAAGCAAGTGGATGCTTCCATTTGAACTTTCCTTTTCCTCTTTGAAGATTTGAGGAGAGGAATGACATTACCTCATCTGTCTCTTCTTCTTCCTGAGAATCTTCAATGTTAAGCATCTTCATGGCCTTAAATGCCACTTCTGTGGACTTCCCCTTTTCCATAGCCTCATTATCATCGTTCCTCATTTCATATGAAACCAAGGTACTGTGCAAGTTGTCCAGTGTTAGCTCTTTTGGATCTTTATCTTCTAGTACTGAAACTTTCGGATTGAACCGAGGTGGAAGTTTCCTCAAGATGCACTTTAAGATCTTTATGTCTTCAATGACTTCTCCAAGACCTCGCATATCTTCTACAACAGTGTTTACCCTGTCAAATAATGCGTCAAAAGACTCATTCGGGTTCATTTTCAGATCTTCATATTTGTTCCACAACACCTGCAGCTTTGCCTCTCTGACCTTTGTATCCCCTTCATATATATTCAAAAGCTTTTCCCACATGGAATGTGACGTTTTACATGAAATCACCTTTGTATATGTGGGATTGGAAAGGGCTCCCCCTAAGGCATTGATTGCTTTGAAATCAACATCCAACTCTCTATGCTCAGCTTCTGATAAGGCACCACTATTAATATCAGCTGTGATACCATGCATAGCTGTTGAAAACACATCCATTCCCAAGGATCGGAAATAGTGTTGCATCTGATTCTTCCATATCTTAAAATTATATCCGTCAAAGATCAGAATCCCGTTATGATTGGTTACCTCCATTGAGAGAAGAACAACTTTCAACCTTCCCTCAGATACCACTTGTTAGGTCCACTAGGCTGAATACCCTGAGAGGGGGGTGAATCAGGGTATGACTAATTAAAAATTAATGCCCGTTCTGATCTTGTTTCGCAGTTAGGCAAAACACTCTTCTCTCTCTTTCCTGCTACACAATATAAACAGAAAGTAAAGCAAGCGCAGGACACAGCAATTTTACTTGGTTCACCTCTAAGGGCTACGTCCAAGGAGCATACGCCGACAAGTTTCCGGTTCGTACCAAATTCCACTAGACTTCACTAGCTGTGGATTACAATATTCGGGCTAGATCACTTCTATGCCCAGGCTCACTGCCTATACAAGGTTTAGGGTCAGCTCACTGCTTTCCCAAGGGTCACTCCCTGTTTCTCTCTCTATGGCTCACTGCCAGTGGAGAGGATCACCTTCTTCCTCTTCCTAAGGTCACTGCTCCAGAAGGGATTAACTCACAGTTTATAGACCTGTAGGTCTCTTCATTTCCATTAAGGAATGCATCTTTCTCTGTATGTAGATGCTCTGTTGAAGTTCAACTTTCACCCGTAGATGAATACCCCTTTGTCACTATCCACTGGGAAAACTACCTTTGGAAAGACCTTCACAAAGCACCCTACAATGCGAGGCTCCCAATTTTGCGAAGCACAAACAAGCCTTCGCGAAGCTCCTGCCTTTTCGCGAAGCTCACTCGCGAAGCACCCTCGCGAAGCTCTCTCGTGATGCTCAAGCTGTCGCAAAGCAACGACCCTCGCGAAGCTACGTAAGCCAACGCAGAGCTCGCAGGTTTCGCGGAGCTACAATAGCCGTCGCGAAGCACCTCTTTCGCGAAGCACACTGGCTCCGCGAACCACCTTCGCAAATCTAGAGCAAAGTATTTTCTCTGAAAATTCTCTCTACTTCGCCCGAAGGGGTCGGCCTCTATTTATAGGTGATTCCACCGACCCTCTAACTTTCCGCACGAAGTCAACGCCACGTCATCTCAAATCGCGAAGCTCCAAAGTTTCTGCCGGAATTCTGTCCAAATCGCGAAGATCCACAGCAATTTTCCGTTCGCGAAGCTTGACGTAGTCGCGAAGAATCACCGTCAACTTACCTTCACAGATCGCGCCTTCGCCACGAAGCTCCCTCGCGAAGCCCAAAATTCCTTCGCGCCTTCGCCGCGAAGCTCTCTCGCAAAGCACTTCTCCGCCGCGATGCGGTTCAACCTCTGCCATTCGCGAAGCTTGACGTAATCGCGAAGCATCACCACCTCCATTCTTCTGCTCTTCGCGATATCCAATCCATACATCCTATCTTCGCGAAATTCATTCCTTTGCCATATTAAATTATGCTCTTCATGGAAATCCACTTTTCGCGATGCTCACCAAACTCCAAATTTTGGACCCCAAAAATTTTGCAAACACTGGGAAACGGCGCCACCTTGTACTGCTCTTTTGTACCGCCTCCAGATCGCCCTTTCCTTTGTCATCGTTCTTTGTCAACATGGATTTTCAACAACTTCTCGGGAACTCAACAAATATCCATGAAAACCTGCTTTGTCAACAAACACAATCAACCCAAAAATTCTGCAATGTTACCTTGAGGGATTTTTTCCCAACAATACATTTCCTTAAATGTTAATGTTTATTTATGAAAGCTTCCGCTATATTGTTAACCTTACTGAGCATCTGAGCTCACCCCTTTCAATGTTTTAATGTTTTTCCAGGATGTGAAGAAGTATTTTATGAATGGCCTGCAGGGGTAGTCAGAAAGGGATATGATTGTGGACTATGAAGACCATGTTATTGTAGTTTGTTTACTTTTTGATGTAATGAAAGACTTATGAATGTATCTAGTGTGTCCAGGTCTACTAAACTAATCGGTCTTTCAAGACTTGATCTTTTGTGATCATGCCAATGTTACGAACTAATGCACCGACTCTGGGTAGCTGGGGTCGGGGCGTTACACGTTATAATAAAGGTATGCCCAAAATGAAAAATACAGAAGCTTAAGGAAAACATAAAAATATTATATATCATATATAAATATAGTGTCATCTTAATGGCCTCCTTTGAAGGTGTTAAAAGAATTTTGAACAATCATCGTTTCAGGAGGCTGAAATTCGCCATCCACAGAAACAGTATGTTCTTTAACCATTAGATGTAGGTGTGTGAATGTTTAGCTCTAATACTTCTTATAACAACATCCTAGTATATTGATGATACTGTAGTTGTTACAAAAGAAAATAATAAAAAGAGTTTCGGGGGTTGGAGAAGCAAAATAAAACAAAAGGACTCAAGTGAATACATTACCTTAAAATCAGGTAACTTCCTTTGATTTGAGCTGAAATGCTTCCTTGGAAAGTATTCTGCCCATAGTGAGGCTTCAAGGAGTTAGAGAGGGAAGTGGAGAGACAAAATGGTCAGGGGTTTGCCGAGCCAAAGGCTTTGGGAGTGTGGGTAAGGAGGTAGAGGTGGGGGCCTTTTATTAGAGGAGAGGAGGGGCACTCTTGGAAAGTAAAGATAAGTTACTTTATTTTAAAATGGTATTCGGATTTAAGAGGTCCCACATTGATTTTTTTCGAGGATAAGGTGATAAGAGTTCTAAATACACTAATCCAATATGTTTTTTACATGTATAGGTCTTAGATATTACATTATCTTTCCATTTTATTTAAATCGTTAAATAATGAGGTCATCGCTGCATCATCATGATGTCATAAATAATTTAATTTTTTTAATATCTAAAAATTATAAAACAAATACTTTGATGTACGAAATCTTTTTAGCTTTAAAATTAATATTTATAGTCAAAAATCGGATTTTTTAACCCCATGTAAAAATTGTTTTAGTAAAACATGTCATGCTTGTCTCATTTTTACTTTAACTTTAAATAAAAAGATATTAATGTCATTTTCCAAACTAAGTGCCTTCATAGGGTCCCCAAGTTGACCCATGGGTTTTATTGGTCGGCCATGACATATCCAATGAGGTTAGGACTTGTGGCAAGTTCATTTCATATTACTAAAACATTATTTTTACCTTAAACTACACTAATTACCTCTCATCGCGATTAAAAACTTAATAAGTTACTATTCTCAAAAAAATTATTTTTATCCCGTTGAACCACATTTTACTTCCTAATGACAAACATGTATGTTGGATTTTTGAAATTCAAAACACAAAGATGGAAAAATTTCATTTAAACAGAAAAATCAGTTTTTATATGTAGCACTTAGTGGTTTCACTATTCATCAAAATTGATGTTTTTCAGAAAAATCCCAAAAATTCACCCTAAGCTATATTTTATATTCCGAATTAAAAAATGAAGACTTTTTTACAAAATTAAAATCATATAATTCACATTAATTAATTTAATAATTAATTCCCGCTGTCAGAGCAAATAGCGTGTTTTATGGAACAATATGTATCAAAAGATTTACACTAGTTTAAGTCTGATTTCAAAGTGAAATTAATTCCAACGACCACTATTGGATTTAATGTTAAAAATATATTCTAATTTCAATTTAAAACCAATTCAAAATATAATCTAATCATATAAATAAATTAGATTAAAAAGAGGTTTTGAATTAAAATACAACATTTTACACTATTCACTAAAAAATTAACTTTATCAGAAAGATACCAAAAATTTACACAAAGTAAATTTTGATGTCCCAATTATTAAGAAGTGTTTTATTTGGTCCAAAAGGATGTATAATAGTGAAAAAAACTATATTTAATGATGGTTGTCCATCAAAAGGCGATAAGTGAACCTTTAGTGAAAACTAGGGCATATACACATAAAATTGAATTCTTTCTGTATTTTATGGCATTATCTTTTATTGGATAAATGTAAAAACATTTAAAAACATATATAATAATATTTTAGTTGTTTCTATCCATTCCGGCCAATACAAAGACTACATGTTAACTACCATTTAAAATAATATTATTTTATTATTAGAGTGCAACGTAAGATTCTCAAGAAACTCGTTGTTGCGTGTTGGGTACGCCATCGAGAATAGCGTCCCCTTTAAATTCATATTAATATTTTATTCACAAATATGGATAAATATGAAAATGTCATATTCTTTATTTACCTGGGGTGTTACATCCTTCCCCCATTTTGGGAATTGCGTCATCGCAATTTTTAAAATTGAGCTTGGAAACATCTTTGAAAGTCCCACATCGGAAGAAGAGTCGGTAAAATAATCACTTTAAAATAAAGAAAGATAAGTACAAAGGTCACCCGAGTTAACCCATACTAGGATTCCTTGTAGAAAAATATGGACATGGAGGAGAAAACATAAGGTCATGTTCTGATGGACAGTGATAGAAAACATGTTTAGGAGATTGTTAACCACAAGAAAATAACAAACTTGTGATGGGTTAAACGGTATTCGATTCCCCAGTAAAAAAAGTTAATAGACAACATTTTTGTTTTAAGTTACTTTGTATAGAGTAATTTCTTCATAAGGAAACATAATCACTTATCATGTTGACATTTAACTTTTACACAAACTCATATTTTCTCCAAAAGACGAGTATTTAGGAAGACATGTTCACATTAAGAGTAATATAATCAACTTCTAGAGAATCACCTAATCCACAAAAGAGAACTATATACTTCCCATGTCGTTAGACCAAAACCAAAACCAAAAAGGCTAGTACAAGATCAGATAATCCAGAAAAGGATAACCCCTTATAAAAAGAAAATCTATTCCTAATCTCCAAAATTTGTCCAACAAAACCCAAAGTTCAACGAGGACCATTCGATAATCAATTTTTCCATAAAATTCTTCAAATTAAACCAAACTAAGATTGAAACCCAAATATTTGAGGAATTTAGTCACATATTATTACAAGTAAAATCATATCATTTATCTCCAAACAACATCAGTTGCTCTTAATGTCTCGAACTGAAAAGTAATTAACCTAATCAAATATCCTCCATGATAGGTTAATAAATATCCATAGATAACCCAAAATCAACTTACTCTTAATTTGTAAAATCATCTAAATAAAATGAATCAGTCAAACTAACCAGGGACTTCACGTATTCTAGTGGTAGGTGATAAATACCAGTTGCACTTTGGTTGTGGGTTCGATTCCCGCAGCTTTGTCCGACGCGACGTGTTCTCACACGGTCTGCGTGTTGTCCTTTTTCCAAAACTATATAATTCATAAATAATTCCTCCAAAAGAGATAAAATCATCAAAAATGATCATAACATATTTTAACCTCAAGTTTATCTCATGCCTTTCATTTTCCAGCATATCATATAATAACCAATAATTACCTCAAAAGTAAGGATCATATAAACTCTAATGGTTACCTTTATAATTATTACCTGAACTTCCACATTGATTGGTAATCTCGTACATGATGCATTAAAGAACATACCAAGGTTCAAGTGGTTGATCATGACTCCTTGATATTTGGTTTAGAACAGCCACGAGTTTCCTCATTGAATCCTCCATTTTATCTAGTATCTTAATCCGAGAACCACCACAGTTTCCTTCAAACCTGTTGTCTCTTTGGTGCCTGCTAGATCCATCCATTCACTAAAAACAGAAATGTCAGTGTGAGTATATCAACAAAACCATCATGTAATAATGAGGAAGGTAAACACTACGATATACTTACTCATTCACTTTATCTAAAACTACGACTCTTTCTTAAATCCTAACCATTATGGTAATGTCACTTATGCTTAAAGAATACCCTAACCTCTAAAGTTATCTAAACCAACCTCTGATACCAACTATAAGGCCCCAGCCTTAAACCTTACTTAATCTTGAGTTATTACAAGATTACACATTGAGGATCTTTTTAGGTTTAGAGTTTTAGAGAATTAGATCATGAAACTTGCATTACATTCCACATTTAAACATAGTGGTTACATAAAAGAAAATATTCATTCTTCCCATCAACGGAAACATATTTAAAATAAAACACAGATTCTTTCTTGACCCATCCTTGACACTATCATCACATCATGTACCTTTCCCTTGACCTGTGAAAAACATTTCAAAAACTTGGGATGAGCATAAAAAGCTCAGTAAGGGTTTTAAAAATATGGAAAGGAAACATCAGTTCATATATACATAATAATGAAATCATACTTTACCCATAAAACATAATCACTTTAACATACCTCATAAAATCATTAATAAATCATAGAAATCATAAGACATAAATGGTAACTTGAGGCATTCATAACATTCTTACGTAGGGAGTAACCCTCTTGGTTACGTTTGGAATACCCATAACAGTATATTCCATAAATCTCTTCGGAGAAACCTTAACGTCTGACTCCTTCACATTACCCAACGCATTGGAGAGCTATATCGGGCTCAGTTGCCCTTAGTTTATCATGGAACCACCCGTCTTCATAATAATTCCCAAGATCCTCAACATAATCGTATCACATAAACATGCATAAAGAAAACATACCATTTCCACCTTTCAATCACAAGATATCAATACAACACATTGATATAAAAACATTATGAAAACCATTTTCAATACCAAAATAAATGAAAAGTAAAACATGGTATTTATGTTCTTTTAAAAAAAAATTATGGCTTGTAGAGGAAGCCGAAACTCAAATAATGGTCACGGCGTATAAGGCCCCAGCCTTAAACCTTACTTAATATTGAATTAAATGAATAATTCACATTGAGGATCTTTTCAGGATTAGAGTTTTAGAGAATTAGAACATAACTATTACATCTTAAAAGATTACAAAGTAGACACTTCTACTAAGTCTCCATAAAATAAAAACTCTTAAAAAGAAAGATGTCTAGATTCCATGTTTTAGATAGCATGAAATTCGCTTGATCCCATCCTTGACCTTATTCCACTTTAAGTCCTGTGAAAAACATTTCGAAAAACTTTGGGTGAGCATAAAAAGCTCAGTAAGGGATACAAAGAGAATCAAATAAACCATGTATACTATATCAAAGTAATACCTTCACCTTCATGAAGTAGTAAAAAAAATCTTCACTGAATAAAGTATCATTACTTACCTTTTTGTAACCAAAGGATTACCATAAAACCCATATAAAGAACACATAGAATATATAAAGGTAACTTGGGACATAAACATACTTAAGTGGAATAACCATACGGTTGACTTCCACACATATCACTTAATGTAATAGCCATACGACCAATTTCCATACATACATAATGGAATAGCCATATGGCTGACTTCCATACCCAATGCATTGGAGGTTATAACGTAACCACCCATCCTGGTATTCACGGCACCACCCGTCATATGCTTTATAACGTAACCACCCGTTAAAATGTCCAAGTACCAATATAAAATCATAAAACATAAAACCAATATAAAGGAATGATAACATTTCCACATTTCAATCACAATATATCATAAATATATTGACATAATAGAATCCTTTATCAAAACCATTTTCAATACCAAAATACATAAAAGAGTATATGGTATTTATTTTATTCTAAAAACATTACGGCTTGTTGAGAAAGCCAAAGATCAAATAATACTCGCGGCGGCGGAAAAGGTCGTTGTCACCGCGTACGTTAAAAAAACATTCCTTTTTGTCGTTTAGTAATGCGCTATGTAGAAAAAGATTCCTTTTGTATAAAAGTAAAAGTCAAAGGAGTTTATACATCGTATAAAAGAAATTTGTGTATAAAACGAAATATGCCTCAATGAAAGGAGATTGAGACGAAGTCCCTTACAAAGATTTTTTTTAAAATAAAATAGATCTATTATGTGTATTCACTATAAGTACACATAATGAAAGTAAAAATACAATATAGGACATAATAATATCATGACATAATTTGAAAGTAGGAGATTAACCCAAAGAATGGTAATTGGGTTAAGAAGTTCCCTTACCTCGGGTCCGACTTGACTCGATCGTTCATTAACGTCCTGAATAATAAACATGAGTTAATTTATACTTGATTAAAAACCTTTTTAAACTTCATTATTCCTTTTATATCACTTATTGCCATGTTAAAAACTTTATGTAACCATTTAAGTTAATAATGTTTGTTTTGTCAATATTTGGTTCTTAAGTCGAAAGTTGACTTCTTACAATTACATGTTGTTCATGTTGTCAAAAGTTCTTTATATCCAGAATGAAATTCCCGATTTGGATATAATATGTATCATATATATCCAGAATATACATGTATTTATAATATTACATAATCATTTAGAGGTAAGAAATGAAATGCACCGTTCATGGAGACGGTAAGCCGTACGTACGCATGAATGCTACTTTCATTTCTTTGTCATATTAGTGGAATTAAAACTAAATGAGAGGTATGTATATTTTAATTACAGAATTATATTCATCATTTAGATATATCATTAATTATATATATACATTATATACATGTAATTTTAATAGTACATTACATTTGGGGATAAGAAATGAAATGCACCGTTCATGGAGACGGTAAGCCGTACGTACGCATGAACACTACTTTCATTTATATCTCATACTTTAATGGAAATAAATAATAATGATATAGAGGTATAATATAATTCCAGTATAACTTCATATATAATAACTTTAAATCCATCCTTTACACGTCCCACATATGGCATTAACGAATCACATCCCTTTGAGGGGGCGGTAGTCCGCACTTCCTTAAATGAAGATATCGTGTTTACCCATAATGGAAACCATATTGGTATGCCAAAAATGAAAAATACAGAAGCTTAAGGAAAACATAAACATATTATATATCATATATAAAAATAGTGACATCATAATGGCCACCTTTGAAGGTGTTAAATGAGTATTGAACAATCATCATTTCGGGAGGCAGAATTTCCCCATCCACGGAAACGGTATGTTCTTTAACCATTTGATGTAGTTGTGGTGTATTGTAGCTCAAATATATCTTATAACAACATCCTAGTATATTGAAGATACTGGTGTTGTTACAAAATAAGTAAATAAAAAGAGTTTAGAGGGTTGGAGAAGCAAAATAAAACAAATGAACAAGAGAGAATGAATTACCTTTAAAAGTGTAACTCCTTTTTTATATGAGCCTAAAGGATTCCTTTGAAAGGATTATGCCCAAAGGGAATCCTCTAGGATGAGGAGAGGGATGTGGAGAGAGTAATTGGGCAGGGGTTGGCCGAGCCAAAGGCTTGAGATGTGTGTGAAATGAGGTAGAGGTGGGGGCCTTTTATAAGAGGAGAGGAGGGGCACTTTTGGAAAGTAAAGAAATATTACTTTATTTGAAAATGTGTTTCGGTATTAAAAGGTACCACATTGATATAATTCGTGGATAAGATGATAAGGGTTCGAAATCCACTCATCCAATTGGTTTTGGCCATGTTTAGGTTTTATATTTTTCATTATCTTTCCATTTTATTTAAATCGTCAAATAATGATGTCATCGCTGCATCATTATTATGTCATATATAATTTAATTTATTTAATGTCTAAACATTATAAAAAAAATACAATAATGTATAAAAGCGTTTTAGCTTTCCAATGACTATTTATAATCAAAATTTGGACTTGAATAACCCCACTCAAGAATTATTTTAGTAAAACAATTTATGTTAGTGTCATTTTCACTTTAACATTAAATAAAAATATATTAATGTCATTTTCCAACTAAAGTGGCTCCATTGGGTCCCCAAGTTGGCCCATGGCTTGACTTGGTCGGCCATGACTCACCCAATAGCTGTAGGACAAGTGTCATGGTGTTTTCACATTCTTATAATACCATTTTTACCTTAAACTACACTAATTACCTCTAATCGCGATTAATGAAAAAAAATTACTATTCACCAAAAAATTATTTTAATCTCATTGAACCACATTTTACTTCCTAATGACAACCATGTATGTCGGATTTTCACAATTCAATACACATTAGTGGTAAACTTTCATTTAACTGAAAAATCAGTTTGCTTGATTACCACTTAGTGGTTTCCCTATTCATCAAAAATTGAAGTTTTTCAGAAAATTACCAAAAATTCACCCTAAGCTATATTTGATATTCCGAATTCAAAAATGAAGTCCATTTTACAAAATTCAAAACATATAACTCAAATTAATTAATTTAATAATTAATTCTCGCTGTCATGAAAAATAGCGTGTTTTTGTGAAATAATAAGTATCAAAAGATTGACACCAGTTTAAGTCCAATTTCAAAGTGAAATTGATTCCAATGACCACCATTGGATTAACTGGTAAAAATATTTTCTAATTTCACTTTAAAACCAATTAAAATAATAATCTAATCATATAAATAATTTAGATTAAAAAGAGGTTTTGAATTAAAATACAACATTTTACCGTATTCATAAAAAATGAACTTTATTCGAAAGGTACCAAAAATTTACACAAAGTAAATTTTGATGTCCCGATTCTAAAGAAGAGTTATATTTGGTCCAAAATAAAGTATAAGAGTGATCAAAACTATATTTAATGACAGTTCACCATTAAATGGTGATAAGTGAACCTTTAGTGAAAATTAGAGTATATATACCCTAAAATTGAAATCTTTCCGTATTTTAAGCCTTTATCTTTTATTGGGTAAATGTATAAACATTTAAAAACATATCTAATCATATTTTAGTTATTTCTATCCATTCACGCCAGTACAACGGCTACTTGTTAACTAACATTTAAAATAATATTATTTTATTACTAGTGTTCTACGTAAGTTTCAAAGAAACTCATCGTTGCGTATCTGGTACGCTATCGAACATAGCAACCCCTTTAAAATAAAATTAATATTTAATTCGTAAATATTAATAAATATGAAACTTCTTTATTCTTTATTTACCTGGGATGTTACATCCTTCCCCCCTTTTGGGAATTGCGTCCTCGCAATTTTATTCACTTATCAAAATAAGTGGGGGTATTTATCCCTCATAGCATTTTCAGATTCCCACGTTGCCTCTTCAATAACATGGTTTTTCCACAAAACCTTTACCTGATGAATCACTTTATTCCGTAACACCTGCTCCCTGTGGTCAAGAATCTGGACCAGTTGTTCCTCATAAGATATGTTCTCTTCTAGCTGAACTACCTCTGGACTTAAAACATGAGATGGATCTCGCATATACTTTCTCAACATCGAAACGTGAAAAAACATTGTGTACCTGAGATAAACTCGGAGGTAAAGCCACCCGGTATGCAACTGATCCAACTCTCTCCAGAATTTCATATGGTTCAATAAAACTTGGACTCAGCTTTTCTTTCTTACCAAATCTCATCACACTTTTCCAACGAGAAACCTTGAGAAAAACATGATCACCTACCTCGAAAGATAGATCCTTCCTCCGGTTATCCGCATAACTCTTCTGCCTGCTCTGAGCTGTTCTCATGTGTTTTCTGAATCAGCTGAACTTTTTCTGCCATCTCTTCTACCAATTCTGGTCCCATCAACTTCATTTCACCCACTTCATCCCAAAATGTTGGAGTTCGACACCGCTTCCCATATAATGCCTCAAATGGTGCCATATGTATACTGGAATGAAAACTGATATTATAAGAAAACTCAACCAAAGAAAGATGTTGGTCCCAACTTCCCTGATAATCCATCGAACAAGCTCGTAGCATATCCTCCAAGGTCTGAATTGTTCGTTTTGACTGCCCATCTGATTGAGGATGAAAAGCTGTACTAAAATTTAATTCAGTACCCAACGACTTCTGAAGGCCTTTCCAAAAGTTATAAGTGAACCTGAGATCACGATCAGATAAAATGGAGAGGGGAACTCCATGTAACCTGACTATCTCTTTAAGATACAGACAGGAAAGTAGATCTAGAGAGAAAGTATCTCGTATAGAAAGGAAATGAGCAGATTTGGTCAAGCGATCAACAATAACCCAGATTGCATTATTACCTCGAGATGTCCTCGGTAATCCCACAACAAAGTCCATGGATATGTTTTCCCATTTTCACTCTGGCACTGGTAAAGGCTGAAGCATCCCTGCCGCTCTGCTTTAACATGTTGACATGTCAAACACTTCACAGTAAAATCATAAATATCTCTTTTCATTCCATCCCACCAGTAATACTCCCGCAGATCACTATACATCTTAGTACTGCCAGGATGAACTGAAAACGAGGAACTATGAGCCTCACATAACAACTCACTCTTCAACTGTGAATCACAAGGCACACATAATCTCTTCCCAAACCTCAAAACACAAACACAAACTTATCCAAGAACTCATGGAAAATTTTATTCATAAGTTCCATGAATACAGCAGGTTCATTGGTTAACCCAAAATGCATAACTACAAATTCATAATGGCCATATCTAGTACGGAACGTAGTCTTCGGAACGTCTGCTTCTTTTACTTTCAACTGATGGTACCCCGACCTCAAGTCAATATTCGAAAAATAAAGAGCTCCCTGGAGCTGATACCAATTCATTCGATGGCCCAACATCTGCTGAAGGTGTTGCAAATGATTTTACCACCCCTTTCTGCTTGTAGTCCAGCTGCTTCCCATCACTCAAGCTCCTTGTCGGACACTCATCTGCATAATGACCCATTTCATTACACTTAAAACATCTTACCGTTGGCTTTTCATTTCCTGCTTGATCATCTTCCTTACAGTTACGAGCAATATGACCAGAATTACCACACCGAAAGCACTTACCAGACTTGGATAAACATTCTCCAGGATGCATTTTACCACACTTCTCACAGGATGGATATTTGGTTTTCTTACCTCCTTGCTTCTTTGATGAATTCTTCCCCTTTTCCTGCCAACTAGACCTCTTATTCTGTTGTTTGTCATAGAACACCTGATCATCGGCAAACTCCATTTCTACCTTCTCCGCACATCGAACAAGTTTTTCATAACTTAGAATTCACGAGAAGCTAAAGCCCTTCGATACTTTGGCTTTAACCCTGAGTAAAAACGGTTTATTTTACTATCAAGATCTCGTGTGAATTTTGGAGCATACCTTGCCAATCGAGTGAACTTTTATTCATAAGAAGCCACTGAATCATCCTACTGCCTCAATTCTAGGAACTATTTTTCCATCCTAAGAAGAACCACATTATGAAAATATTTCTCAAGAAACATAACTTTGAATTCGTCCCAGTGAAGATCCTCAATCTCATCACTATCCCTTATATTTTTCACCATCAACCACCACTGATCAGCTTCACCTTCAAAACGGTAAACAGAAAGACTAACCTTTTGATGTTCTGAACA
This sequence comes from Viscum album, assembly GCA_963277665.1. Taxonomy (NCBI): domain Eukaryota; kingdom Viridiplantae; phylum Streptophyta; class Magnoliopsida; order Santalales; family Viscaceae; genus Viscum; species Viscum album. The sequence continues at coordinate 1,891,785,628 of OY728152.1, forward strand.
CCCCATTACATCAAAAATCTTCTCCAGTGCTTTAATCCACCCTTCAGCTTGCACAGGGTCAGATTATCCTCTAAATGATGGGGGATGTTGCCTCATGAAATGTTCCACCACTGACATGTTCCTCTGCGGTTGATCTGGCTGATCTCGTGCATGGATACCACCACCATTTATAGCCTGAGTCAATTGTGCCATCACTGCAACAAACTATTCAGTTCCGATTCTGACCATCTCAGGTTGCTGATTTGGAAGGTTATCTTTCTCTTGATGTCGTCCCAACATAGCTGTTTTGTTTCCTCTGCGGAAATCCATTCTGAACACAGAAATATCTTAGGCGAAGCAACATGGTAATCCGTAAATGCTATATCATTTCAATCATATTATAATTTAACACTTTTCTAACTCCTAAAGTTGTCTAAACCGACCTCTGATACCAACTATAAGGCCCCAGCCTTAAACATTACTTAATATTGAATTAAATGAATAATTCACATTGAGGATCTTTTCAGGTTTAGAATTTTAGAGAATTAGAAAATAACTATTACATCTTAAAAGATTACAAAGTAGACACTTCTACTAAGTCTCCATAAAATAAAAACTCTTAAAAAGAAAGATGTCTAGATTCCATGTTTTAGATAGCATGAAATTTCCTTGATCCCATCCTTGACCTTATTCCACTTTAAGTCCTGTGAAAATCATTTCGAAAAACTTGGGGTGAGGATAAAAAGCTCAGTAAGGGATACAAAGAGAATCAAGTAAACCATGTATACTATATCAAAGTAATACCTTCACCTTCATGAAGTAGTAAAAAAAATCTTCACTGAATAAAGTATCATTACTTACCTTTTTGTAACCAAAGGATTATCATAAAACCCATATAAATAACACATAGAATATATAAAGGTAACTTGGGACATAAACATACTTAAGTGGAATAACCATACGGTTGACTTCCACACATATCACGTAATGGAATAGCCATACGACCAATTTCCATACATACATAATGGAATAGCCATACGGCCGACTTCCATAACCAATGCATTGGAGGTTATAACGTAACCACCCGTCCTGGTATTCACGGCACCACCCGTCATATGGTTTATAACGTAACCACCCGTTAAAATGTCCAAGTACCAATATAAAATCATAAAACATAAAACCAATATAAAGGAATGATAAAATTTCCACATTTCAATCACAATATATCATAAATATATTGACATAATAGAATCCTTTATCAAAACCATTTTCAATACCAAAATACATAAAAGAGTATATGGTATTTATTTTATTCTAAAAACATTACGGCTTGTTGAGAATGCCAAAGATCAAATAATACTCACGGCGGCGGAAAAGGTCGTTGTCACCGCGTACGTTAAAAAAACATTCATTTTTGTCGTTTAGTAAAATGCTTCGTAGAAAAAGATTCCTTTTGTATAAAAGTAAAAGTCAAAGGAGTTTATACATCGTATAAAAGAAAGTTGTGTATAAAACGAAATATGCCTCAATGAAAGGAGATTAAGACGAAGTCCCTTACAAAGATTTTTTTTTAAAATAAAATAGATCTATTATGTGTATTCACTATAAGTACACATAAAGAAAGTACAAATACAAGATAGGACATAATAATATCATGACATAATTTGAAAGTAGGAGATTAACCCATAGAATGGTAATTGGGTTAAGAAGTTCCCTTACCTCGGGTCCGACTTGACTCGATCGTTCTTTAACGTCCTGAATAATAAACATGAGTTAATTTATACTTGATTAAAAACCTTTTTAAACTTCATTATTCATTTTATATCACTTATTTCCATGTTAAAAACTTTATGTAACCATTTAAGTTAATAATGATTGTTTTTTCAATATTTGGTTCTTAAGTCAAAAGTTGACTTCTTACAATTACATGTTGTTCATGTGGTCAAAATTTCTTTATATCCAGAATGAAATTCCCGATTTGGATATAATATGTATCATATATATCCAGCATATACATGTATTTATAATATTACATAATCATTTAGAGGTAATAAATGAAATGCACCGTTCATGGAGACGGTAAGTCGTACGTACGCATGAACGCTACTTTCATTTCTTTGTCATATTAGTGGAATTAAAACTAAATGAGAGTTATGTATATTTTAATTCCAGAATTATATTCATCATTTAGATATATCATTAATTATATATATACATTATATACATGTAATTTTAATAGTACATTACATTTGGGGATAAGAAATGAAATGCACCGTTCATGGAGACGGTAAGTCGTACGTACGCATGAACGCTACTTTCATTTCTATCTCATACTTTAATGGAAAGAAATAATAATGATATAGAGGTATATTATAATTCCAGTATAACTTCATATATAATAACTTTAAATCCATCATTTACACGTCCCACATATGGCATTAACGAATCACATCACTTTGAGGGGGCGGTAGTCCACACTTCTTTAAATGAAGATATCGTGTTTACCCATAATGGAAACCATAAAGGTATGCCAAAAATGAAAAATACAGAAGCTTAAAGAAAACATAAACATATTATATATCATATATAAAAATATTGACATCATAATGGCCACCTTTTAAGGTGATAAATGAGTATTGAACAATCATCATTTCGGGAGGCAGAATTTCGCCATCCACGGAAACCGTATGTTCTTTAACCATTTGATGTAGTTTTGTGAGAGTGTAGCTCAAATAAATATTATAAAAACATCCTAGTATATTGAAGATACTGGTTTTGTTACAAAATAAGTAAATAAAAATAGTTTAGAGGGTTGGAGAAGCAAAATAAAACAAATGAACAAGAGAGAATGAATTACCTTTAAAAGTGTAACTCCCTTTTTATATGAGCCTAAAGGATTCCTTTGAAAGGATTCTTCCCAAAGGTAATCCTCTAGGATGAGGAGAGGAACGTGGAGAGAGTAATTGGGAAGGGTTTGGCCGAGACAAAGGCTTGAGAAGTGTGTGAAATGAGGTAGAGGTGGGGGCCTTTTATAAGAGGAGAGGAGGGGCACTTTTGGAAAGTAAAGAAATATTACTTTATTTGAAAATGTGTTTCGGTTTTAAAAGGTCCCACATTGATATAATTCGTGGATAAGATGATAAGGGTTCGAAATCCACTCATCCAATTGGTTTTGACCATGTGTTGGTTTTATATTTTTCATTATCATTCCATTTTATTTAAATCGTCAAATAATGATGTCATCGCTGCATCATTATTATGTCATATATAATTTAATTTATTTAATGTCTAAAAATTATAAAAAAAATACTATGATGTAGATAATCGTTTTAGATTTCCAATTATTATTTATAATCAAAAGTTGGACCTGTATATCCCCACTCAAAAATTATTTTAGTAAAACAATTTATGTTAGTGTCATTTTCACTTTAACATTAAATAAAAATATATTAATGTCATTTTCCAACTAAAGTGGCTCCATTGGGTCCCCAACTTGGCCCATGGCTTGTCTTGGTCTGCCATGACTCACCCAATAGGTGTAGGACAAGTTTTATGGTGTTTTCACATTCTTATAATACCATTTTCACCTTAAACTACACTAATTACCTCTAATCGCGATTAATGAAAAAAATTAGTATTCACCAAAAAGTTATTTTAATCTCATTGAACCACATTTTACTTCTTAATGACAACCATGTATGTCGGATTTTCAAAATTCAGTACACATTAGTGGTAAACTTTCATTTAACTGAAAAATCAGTTTGCTTGATTACCACTTAGTGGTTTCACTATTCATCAAAAATTGTAGTTTTTCAGAAAATTACCAAAAATTCACCCTAAGATATATTTGATATTCCGAATTCAAAAATGAAGTCCATTTTACAAAATTCAAAACATATAAGTGAAATTAATTAAATTAATAATTAATTCCCGCTGTCATGACAAATAGCGTGTTTTTGTGAAACAATAAGTATCAAAAGATTGACACCAGTTTAAGTCCAATTTCATAGTGAAATTGATTCCAATGACCACCATTGGATTAACTGGTAAAAATATTTTCTAATTTAACTTTAAAACCTATTAAAATAATAATCTAATCATATAAATAATTTAGATTAAAAAGTGGTTTTGAATTAAAATACAACATTTTAAACTATTCATAAAAAAATGAACTTTATTCGAAAGATACCAAAAATTTACACAAAGTAAATTTTGATGTCCGGATTCTAAAGAAGAGTTATATTTGGTCCAAAATAAAGTATAAGAGTGATCAAAACTATATTTAATGATAGTTCACCATTAAAAGGTGATAAGTGAACCTTTAGTGAAAATTAGAGTATATATGCCCTAAAATTGAGCTCTTTTCGTATTTTAAGCCTTTATCTTTTATTGGGTAAATGTATAAACATTTAAAAACATATCTAATCATATTTTAGTTATTTTATCCATTCTCGCCAGTACAACGACTACTTTTTAACTAACATTTAAAATAATATTATTTTATTACTAGTGTGCTACGTAAGTTTCAAAGAAACTCATCGTTGCGTATCGGGTACGCTATCGAACATAGCAACCCCTTTAAAATAAAATTAATATTTAATTCGTAAATATTAATAAATATGAAAATTCTTTATTCTTTATTTACCTGGGATGTTACACGGCGGTAGAGAAGTCTTTTTCACCGCATACGTACGAAAAAAACATTCCCTTTTGTCGTTTAGTAAAACACTTTGTATAAAAAAGATTCCTTTTGGATAAATGTAAAAGTCAAAGGGGTTTATACACCGTATAAAAGAAGGTTGTGTATAAAACAAAATATGCCTCAATTAAAGGAGATTGATACGAATGCCTTACAAAGACGGTATCCTTGGTTTAAGGATAAATCAATTGCATAATTATGTGTAACAAACGAATACACAAAATATAAGTGGATATTAAGTGTAAAATAATCAAAGGTCATTCAAAAATATTCAAAGGATTACATATTCAATAACTACATGTTGAACCCAATGAAATCGAAATTGGGTTAAGAAGTTCCCTTGACAGCCTAACGACGTCACATCAAAATGAGTTGATGAGAGATAAAAAAAGGTTATCTCATCACTTGGACATAAAATTTAAATCAATAAGGATATATGAGAACATATCCCAAGATAACAATATGTAATTTAAAAGTCCTAACAAAAGAAGTCTTTTAAAAAGAGGAGGGTGAAAGGTTCCCTTACCGACATGGGTATCTTTCGAAACATACACCTCGTGAAAGAAGGACAATACAACATTGATGTAAATACTCATAAAAGAAATTATATTACACAATGAATAAAATAATGGGCAGTACATACACCACTCAAAGGAAATTGTGGCAAATGTAGCATAAATCTCATGGGAATAAAAGTGAGATGAAAATTCCTTTACGAAAACTCGACAGCCTAACGACGCCACATAAAACTTCCAAAATGGATTGATGAGAGAGAATAGGGTCTCTCATCACATGAACATAAAAATTACAGTAATATTAATATAAAATAACATCCCAATCATAAGAAGGATGAGCTTAAAAGTAATGACATAAAAGAGTGTACTTAAAAAAGAAAGAGAGGTGTAGGATCCCTTACCTCGGGTCGGACTTGACACGATCGTTCTTTAACGTCCTGAATAATAAACATGAGTTAATTTCCACTTTATTAAGAACCTTTTTCTAGTTCATTATTCCTTTTATATCACTTATTTCCATGTTATGAACATTATGTAGTCATTTAAGTTAATAATGTTTGTTTTGTCGATATTTGGTTCTTAAGTCGAAAGTGGACTTCTTACAATTACATGTTGTTCGTGTGGTCAAATTTTCATTATATCCAGAATTATATTCATGATTTGGATATCATATATATCATATATATCCAGAATATACATGTATTTATAATATTATATAATCATTTAAAGGTAAATAATGAAATGCACCATACATGGAGACGGTAAGCCGTACGTACGCATGAACGCTACTTTCTTTTCTATGTCATATTATTGGAATTAAAACTAAATGAGAGGTATTTATATTTTAATTACAGAATTATATTCATCATTTAGATGTATAATTAATCATATATAACCATTATATACATGTACTTATAATAGTACATTACATTTGGGGATAAGAAATGAAATGCACCCTTCATGGAGACGGTAAGCCGTACGTACGCATGAACGCTACTTTCATTTCTATTTCATATTTTTATGGAATGAGATAATAATTATATAGAGGTATGTTATAATTACAGTATAAAATCATATATAATAACTTTAAATCCATCCTTTATACGTCCCACATATGGCATTAACGAATCACATCACTTTGAGGTGGCGGTAGTCCGCACTTCCTTAAATGAAGATATCGCGTTTACCCATAATGGAAACCATAAAGTTATGCCCAAAATGTAAAATACTGAAGCTTAAGGAAAACATAAAAATATTATATATCATATATAAATATAGTGTCATCTTAATGACCACCTTTGAAGGTGTTAAAAGAATGTTGAACAATCATCGTTTCGGGTGGCTGAAATTTGCCATCCACAGAAATAGTATGTTCTTTAACCATTAGATGTAGGTGTGTGAAAGTGTAGCTCTAATAATTATTATAACAACATAATAGTATATTTATGATACTGGAGTTGTTACAAAAGAAATTAATAAAAAGATTTTAGGGGGTTGGAGAAGCAAAATAATACAAAAGGACTCAAGTGAAGACATTACCTTAAAATAGGGTAACTTCCTTGGATTTGAGCTCAAAGGCTTCCTTGGAAAGGATTCTGCCAAATATGAGGCTTCAAGGAGTTAGATAGGTAAGTGGATAGACAAAATGGGCAGGGGTTGGCCGAGCAAAACGCTTTGGGAGTGTGGGTAAGGAGGTAGAGGTGGGGGCGTTTTATATGAGGAGAGGAGGGGCACTCTTGGAAACTAAAGATAAGTTACTTTATTTTAAAATGGTATTCGGATTTAAGAGGTCTCACATTGATGTGTTTCGAGGATAAGGTGATAAGGGTTAGAAATACACTCATCCAATAGGTTTTGGACATGTGTAGGTATTAGATATTACATTATCTTTCCATTTTATTTAAATCGTTAAATAATGAGGTCATCGCTGCATCATCATGATGTCATAAATAATTTAATTTATCTAATGTCTAAAAATTATTAAAAAAATACTATGATGTAGGAAATATATTTAGATTTACAATGAATATTTATAGTCAAAAATATGATTTGTATAACCCCATGTAAAAATTGTTTTAGTAAAACATTTCATTTTTGTCTCATTTTTACTTTAACTTTAAATAAAAAGATATTAATGTCATATTCCAACCAAAGTGGCTTCATGGGGTCCGCACGTTGACCCATGGGTTTTTGTGGTCGTCCATGACATATCCATGAGGTTAGGACTTGTTTCAAGTTCATTTCATATTATTAAAACATTATTTTTACCTTAAACTACACTAATTACCTCTAATCGCGATTAAAAACTTAATAAGTTACTATTCACCAAAAAATTATTTTTATCTCATTGAACAACATTTTACTTCTTAATGACAACCATGTATGTCGGATTTTTGAAATTCAAAACACAAAGATGGAAAAATTTCATTTAAACGGAAAAATCAGTTTTTATAAGTACCACTTAGTGGTTTCAGTGTTCATCAAAATTGATGTTTTTCAGAAAAATCCCAAAAATTCATCCTAAGCTATATTTGATATTCCGAATTCAAAAATGAAGTCTATTTTACAAAATTAAAGTCATATAAGTAACATTAATTAATTTAATAATTAATTCCTGCTGTCAGAGCAAATAGCGTGTTTTTATGAAACAATATGTATCAAAAGATTGACACTAGTTTAAGTCTGATTTCAAAGTGAAATTAATTCCAACGACAAATATTGGATTTAATGGTAAAAATATATTATAATAACACGTTAAAACCAATTAAAAAAATAATCTAATCATATAAATAAATTAGATTAAAAAGAGGTTTTGAATTAAAATACCACATTTTATACTATTCATTAAAAAATGAACTTTATCAGAAAGATACCAAAAATTTACACAAAGTAAATTTTGATGTCCCAATTCTTAAGAATAGTTTCATTTGTTCCAAAAGTATGTATAAGAGTGAAAAAATCTATATTTAATGATGGTTCTCCATCAAAAGGTGATAAGTGAACCTTTAGTGAAAACTAGGGCATATACGCCTAAAATTGAATTCATTCTGTATTTTATGCCTTTATCTTTTATTGGATAAATGTAAAAACATTTAAAAACATATATAATCATATTTTAGTTGTTTCTATAAATTCCCACCAATACAATGGATATATGTTAACTACCATTTAAAATAATATTATTTTATTATTAGTGTGCAACGTAAGATTCTCAAGAAACTCATTGTTGCGTGTTGGGTATGCCATCGAGCATAGCGCCCCCTTTAAAGTCATATTAATATTTTATTCACAAATATTGATACATATGAAAATTTCATATTCTTTATTTACCTGGGGTGTTACATATATAGTATAGAATGGTTATATAATGTAATTTTATATATTGAAAAATGAAAATGGGAATATTTTGTGATTTGATCGATAATTTCCCATATCAAATTATTACCCTGAGATTCCATTACTAATCCCACCATGAAATCCATGTATATATTCTCAATATCCACTAAGGGACTAAAAATGGATAAATCCTCCACTTTGGTATCATTCATTCATATTGAAATTATTTATAAGTTAAATATATCATGGTAAAATCCCTAATATATTTTTTCTTTCCTTCTCACTAATAATATTATTAATGTTTTTTGTAGATAGGATATTTACAAAGAAGTTACTTTTTTGGCTGAGAAACACTCATTACATATAAACACCTTTTAAATCGTGGGAAAAAATTCTATCAATATTATTATTAAGTAATTTTCATTCATTAACTAATTGATTTCATTATTTAAAAAATGATGAATTTTTAGATCTCGCTTAACTATTTCTTACATGTTTGATTGCACTAATAAATTATCGACAAAGGAAATGGTTTTTGGACAAACAATATTTAAAAATATTTTAATTAATTTAAAAACTATTTTATAAAATTAAAAATATATAATGGTTAATGATAAAATAAAAAATCACTTCAAAACATCTTTTTTCTTTCCTAGCATTATTTGGATGTCAACGATTTTTAAAATCACGGTATGTTTTCACTTCAAGACAAATTCTTTGTTACATGCTCTATTCATTTAGAGTGAATAAATATTTCAAACATTTATTATCTATATATTTTTCACATTTCTCCCAATATAGGATTTTAATCTAAATCATTAATGAAATAAAATTGCAGCAAGCTCAAGATCATGTGTACGTTAATTTTTCTTATGGGGTTCCAATTGGAATTTGTATGCTATTAAATGAACATTTTGGAATAAAACACAAACAATTCACTTAAATAAAAAATAAATTTAAATGAAAATTTCCAAATATATATATTTTAAATAAAAAAACATAGATTTAACAAAAAAAATTTAATTAATCAAAAAATTACTATATTCATTTTCCTAATTGAATCTAATTCTATTTAGAGTTAAATTTTTAGTGGGTTAGATAACTGAGTAATGTTTCTATAAAAACATTGGTAATAACCCACTTCTCAAGGACTTATAGAATTCTAGTGACAATAATTGTTCTTATATAATCATCTACCACTTTGGTTTTAGTATGATCATCATTGTACCCATATTTAGTTAAAAAATGCCAAGGGAATGAAATATTTTGTAACTAATATTTATATTATCTTAATTTCACATATAAATAATTTTTTAATTTTTTATAGAAATATAAAAAGTTTTTTATTATTATCCTCATATTCTTTATAATATTACACAATATCATTAATTAATCCACAATTGTTTTTAAAAAAACCCATGGAATTGTCAATTATTGCAAGACAAAAATATTTTTTTGGAAAACCCATTTCATGAATGAAAATATATAAATTCGAAATAATATTTTTTCTTTAGAAAAATCTTCAAGAATTATAAAAAAAGTCCCCATTTCAAAAGTTGAATTTTCCATTTTAGTAGAAAATTTTTTGGAGAAAATAATGATATAAAATCATATGAATCATTGTTATGATTGAGTAAATAGGTAATGTACATATGAACACTTCATTTTATGGTCCATTATTTTCTAAGGTAGTAGAAAATGACTTTTCTACACTATTATTCTTATTGTATTGATTATTTTTATCCTTCAAAATTAACTTCAGATATAAATTTTCATAATGGATCATCTTATTATAATTAAGAAAATTCAATGATGTCTTTCAATTACCAGTTTGATGATAAAAAATTCTCTTTTCTACAGTCTCAATCCAACTATCCCCATTTAACACACCAGTAACACTTTCTGGATCACATAATTACTTCCCCATTAATATTGTAACCACACTTATAATAAAAAGGATGTTAAATAACATACCTTTATTTTTCCTCGACAGATGCTTTCCTATTGCATGCCCAATGAAATTATACTTATCACAATGCTTATAAATTTCAACAAAATCCATCTCAAAATTCATATAAAATCAAATAATTTCCTTAGGATACCAAATTTTATGTGGTACCAATGTCTTTTTAATAATGGTTTTAGTCTTGAGTAAATTATATCAACATTACTATCATACTAAAGAATAAAAATTGGTTCACACCGAAAAAATTATTGAATGATATTTCCTAAGAAAAAATTAAATTTTCAAATTTTAACATCAATAAGTACCATTTTTTATTCAATTGAAAAAAAAATTATAAAAATATCTCCAAAAGGAAATAACATCAAATTTCATTGCAGAATTTTTATAAATAACATACATTTATATGGTATTATTAATCAAATATAAACACTAATCATTTTCACCTTCAAAATGATTAGTATATATAGTTACAATTAAGTAATTTAAATATAAAAAAACATCAAAAACTATTTCCAAATCCTTAATCATATATCCAAAAACTATTAGAAATGAGGTTCCACCCAATGTTGGAGGGTGTTGTATTATAAAATTATAAAATTTTAACATTTTTTTCTATGAATAATGGAATTTCCCCCTTACATGGGTAGAAATATTAAAAACCATTATCAATGGAGTTAAAAAAACCAAAAATTTATTATCCATATTTCCAACCATTAAAATCTGTTGAATAAGATTTATATTGACTTCATCATGTATTTATACATCATTTACCTAATATCTTCTAGATAAAACCAATCTAAAATTAAAAAAGATTAGGTACGGAAGTAAGAAGACCCTCAAAGTTTATCTCATAATATTATAACCATATATTAGTATACAAAAATTGACATTTATTAACCACATTTTATTCTCAATATTTTTCAAAACCTGGCATAGAAACCATATATAAAAACCATTACCTAACCAAACCATAATTTTATGTTTAATAAAAAGGATTACACAATATTAAATTTCCAAGATCTTTTACTATATTATTTAATATAAAAAATTAAAACCGTTATATGAAAAAACCAACATTTCAACATATTAAACATTATATCCAATAAAACATATTCTTATGTTTACACTAATATTTCATTCAAAAGACACATTCTTTTTTAAATATAATTATCCATTACCAAATTTACTACATTTATATAGTTCATACCAATACATAATACATATAACATCCTTTAAAATTGTGGAATTTTAAAAAATAATTTTAGTAAGAGATATACAATGAAAAGAAAACCTTTAATCAATTGAAAAGAAGAAAATCAAAAAAAAATTATTTATTTTTATCATTACAAAATTTGATTAAAAATATTCATTCACAGTCTATTCAAACCAACTTCATTGGAATACTTTTTCATCAAATATTTTTTATAAAATAAAATTGAAGAAGGTTACATTGAAAAAAATGAGAACCCAAGAGGAATTTTCCTTTAAAAGAAAACCTTTATCCTTTAAAATATCATAATACATCATTTAATTGTATTATAATATTTTTACATAGTGAAGTCAAATTATTTATAATAAAACTCATATACATTATATAAATCCTATATAGGAATAATAGAAGATTATAATCATATCACCCTTAAAGTCAACTTTATAAAAACCCTTACAAAGAAATAAAGTCACTAGTTAATTCCATAATAATTTCTACAAAATAATAAATCATTACCTAATTCATTGAAGGGATAAACCAATCGCAACAATAATCATATACAATATTAATGAACCGTAACATGAATAAAACACATAATGAATTTCACTTTCATTATAAAATATATAAAAATAACATTTTGAAACCCAATGAATTGGAAATTATAGTAATCCAGTAAAATAGAAAGAAATAACCTTTTCATTGAAAATTAATTTTAACACTAAAATTATATAATAATGGAAATTTATATTACATCGGAATTCCAAGAAAACAAAAGAATTCACTTTATAATGATGAATGTTTATGAAATTAGGAAAACATGGTCAACCGATACATAACAAAATACAATCTTTTTGGAATTTTATAATGTATTTCTAAATATAACCATACAAAAAATGGTCCAAGGATAACTTTAAAAACAAAATAAAATATGAAATAAAATGTATAAAATGTCCTTGTTAATTCATTTAGAGTATAAATAAGACTTTTATCAAATTATTTAAATGAAAATGAATATGGAAGATAAGTAGTTGATATGAAAACAGAAAGACATTTAAAACATGGTTTTATAGAAAAATAACTTTCGTAAACTTTTTCCATTTTTGAATGGTATTTCATCATTATATAAAAAAATTATTCTTATTATAAATTTTAGTAAGAAAATTATTCATAGTTATTTCTAGAATAACCAATGAAACGCACTTGAAGATCTTATGCTAAAATATCCCTAATTTTTTTAAAAAAATGAAGAAATATATACAGTCATTTATATACCAATGATTAATTTATATATTTATAGATTAAAAAAATTAGTATAATAAATTAGAATTTAAAAAATTTAAAAATTATATCATCAATATGGAATCACAAATTTATTCTCTTGAAATCAAACAAAACACCAATGAAACTTTAAACATCATGAGAAAAAAATAAAATATGGGATGAAAATTAAATTATACTATATATTTTTTTTAAACATGGGGGTATAATAATTTATAAATTCAGAAAAAAATTCAATGAAAATGAATTTATTTTATATCAAATAAAAAACATGTGACCTAAAAATATATATTTTCCAAAGATAAAACTATATAGTTTTCCTGAAAATTAAATAACACAATACATCTTAAGAACCAAAATAAATTATATCATTTTGAAAACCAATTGAATTTAAAAATAAATGACCTTTCAAAAAATATTTGTATTTATCCTATATTATATTATGATAATAACAAAATTTCATTTATTAAAATGATACTTGGAAATCCTTAATAAATCCATGATACCTTTAGTCATATCACCTATAAGGGAGTATCCCCTTGAGTCTCTAGGTACACTCTACATTCCATGTTATCTTATTAGATACACATGTTCCATGTTTTACATTAATTTTTTTAGGCTATCCTTTCACATTTTCAAATAATTGAGATCCTCTCAAAACAAACATAAATTTATTTACAAGAAAAAAATTATTATATTTTTTCTCAAAAATAATAATGTTATATTTTAGGAATACCATAAGGTTTAGGAGAAATCCATAAATATATCAGGAATCCATAAATTGAAAGGTAGTATTCATAAAATATTTTTGAATTGAACTTCAGATAAAATATTTTCCCAATATTAATAAAATTTTAATCTTTTAAATAGTATATATCCAAAAATATTATTATGAATGAAATTTCGTATTGTATAGGAATAGTTTACACATAAAATGAAACATATTATTATTTCAAAAAAAACACATGAAATATAGAAAATTATTTCCCTTTTAAAAGAACATACTATTATTGAAAAATAAAATATATAAATAGGACATAAAAATTAATTCATACAACTCTCTAGGGAGGTTTTCATAAAACTAGTATCTCAAATAATTAAGGGTGTTTAAAATAAAATTCTTTTAAATTGGTGTTTTAATATATAATTATATTACACAGAAAAAGAGTTTTATAAAATCATATTGTATTTTGAAACAAAAAAATCCCTTTCTTTATGGGATTCAAGATTAGAATGAATTTTTCAGTGATGTTTTACACTCCTAATATTAAGAATTACAAGAGTGAAATGACAAAATTAAAATTTGGGAGAGAGATAGAGTGACAACTTCAATGTTGGAGGTCCTTATGGTGAGTATGGAATGTATCCTTTTATATAAAATGAAAATATCACTATACTATTTAAATATTTGTTTCATTAGTGTGATTAGTATTAAAATATATTTAGGGAACATTATTTTTAATTTTTTTATAGTTTTTATAATCATGTATTATGTGACTATTTGGGATTCAATTTCTGTGAGTATGTAAATTTATATACTTACATATCCATTGAAAACTAATATCTATAATTGAGCGATAAAAATGAATAGGAAACATAAAGTCATGGCCAACTGGTCATGTTTATGAATGTGGAATATTGATATTAATATTGATGGAGAATGTATTCTATATTTTTTTATATATATATATATACAAATAGAGTTTCATAATGGTTCTATATTGATGAAGAATATATATTTATATATACCTCAACCTCACTATTGTTCTAACCTAATAGAATATCAATGAAACTGAGAGATCATAAATAAATAAAATATGATATTTGGTTTTAAAAAATTAGTTGTTTCATTTAGTTATATATTTATATAAATCATTCCAAATAGTCTCTAGTATATTTACATTATATATTTTATAATTCATTTAAATAGTAATGAATAACATGAGACACCCACTGAAGTTATTGCCATAGAGATGGATATGAATGTGTGAAAAAAGATGAATAATATGTTAATGAAGAAGAAATCATCTAAGAGGATTATCTAGGTTGATTTTGTAAATAAAAAAAGATGAATATAGAACGAATGAGATGAATAAAATTGATTCAATAAAATGATTTCTATATTTAAATAATATTTAAATGGGTGAATAGTACCCATAGTATTCAAATCCCACATCGAACAGTTAGTTGGTTTAGCACTATAATATATGTTATCCACTCCCATTATACTGATGTTCCAAGGCACTGAGGGATCGACAATAGGACACACCTCACATAACATTTGGCACATGTACCACACCGACACACATAGGCCCATTCACAAAGAGACCTTCTAATGCAGCTTATTGGTGCTATGAACCAACATACTCACACCCCTACCACTACTTGGGTCGGTTGTCTATTGTGAACAGTTAATATTGCTCTGATGCATGGTTGAGCTTGCAGACTAGTTATTTGGTAGCCATTTTTTTATATACTAGGGAAAATGTGTATTACTTGTAAACAATATTAGTAATGTATTTTAGAGTTATGTACAATTTTTTTTATCATATGTACAATTACATTTCCAATATAATTTGATTAGGTATTAATATATTTTTTATATTTATATTGCACATGAATACCATGATTTAATGTTAGAAATTACAAATAAAAATTATGTAAAAAATATTATTTGAATATATATTTTAAAAAACATCTTAAATTTAAATAATTATAATGACTTATTTTAAAATCTTATATATATTCAAATATTTTATTTTTATGAAATTATTAAAATATTTAAAAAATAATAATATTAAGAACATGAGATTTTGAAAATTAAAATTTTTCATATTGAAATAAAATTATTTTTAAATAATTTAAGAATCAATTGTATATTTCTTATTAAAATAAATTATAATTAATATAATAAGTTCAATGGGATGATTATGTAAAATTAAAATATGAAATTATATGCATTAAAAATATATAGTTATCAAAATATTAGTGATTATTTAAATTAATATGTACATTTGTGGAAGAGAAATACATATAAATTAATATAATTTAATTAAAATAAAATTTATAAAAATACAATCCCCTAAAAATAATATAATAGTTATACTGTATTGATTTGAATATTTCCCTGTTACTATAATACAAATTGAAAAGAAAAAAATTAACTTATCTATTAAATAATACATTATGTTTTTCTAATTATAAAAAAATTAATAAAAAAATATTTAAATGAATGTTACGATTGTACATAATTTGATGTTGCATTGTCCCCTATTAAAAGAATTGTTCCCTTATAATTATTTCATCATACATAATGAAATTACAAATTTTCATCAATGGAATAATGAAATCTTGGGATTCTTAAATTTCATTATGCATAATAATTTCTATGATATTAATTTCTAAATCCTCGGAAGAAATCATATTATTCTTAGATTATGCTAAAACAAAGACATTTGAATATACAATGTTTTCTAAACTATTATTTTTATACAAAATATTAAAACATGATACTTGATGTCCTGGATCCAGAACTAAAAAATGAGATATATATTTACATTTTAAAAAAATAACTGAAAAATATAATGTACATTACTTACCAAATGATGTTTCCAATTCGTTGATTTGGAGGATAATAAAAATTCATTATAGTAAATCATAGTTTAGAAAAATTTAATGAGGAAATATCCTTATGGATTCACCAACGCCTGCTTCAAAAACTAAAACAAATAAATTTAGTACTTATATATATCTTGTTAGAAATATTTTAAAATGTTGTTGAAATTAAAATTTCCTAGTAAGGTTTTCTATAATTTTGGGGTAATACTTATTTAATTATATTTAATACTATTTGAAATTAATTTTCTTCTATATCAAATAAACACATTTGATATAATAAATTTAATATCAAAGGATAATAGACTTGGGTTTTGAGGAAAATACCAAAGGGAAATAATTTAAAAAACGTTTAAAAGATATATATTAATCAAAAAACCTATTTATTTTCTAAATTAATAATCATTTAAATAATCTTTTGATTTAAACATAAATAATTAGATAATAATAAGTTTATCTAAATTAAAAAAATGATTGGAAAACATTAATAAATACCTGATCCCACTTGCAGTATCCCATTTAGGACAATACCCTTTGAGGATTTCTATTCACTCCCCATACATAGTAATATCATTTGTTACAGAAATACAATGTTTTATATTAAGAAAAAACATATTTTCTAGACTTCCTTTATCAATTAAAATAAATTAATAACATTTAAAAACATTGCTAAATTAATATCTAAGATGAAAATTATTTTTTATTGTCCAAAAATTAGTGAATATAACTTTTAATTTTTTTTAATTTAGAATGAATTCATAAATTCAAAGGAAGAGTGCATACACACTTTGGAAAATTAACATTAAACAAATGCATTGGCTAATATAAATATAATTACAAAGATATATACAGTATATGGCCGAACTATTATTATGAATGAAATTTACTGAAATATAAGAATATATTACACATTAAAGGATATACATTATAATTTACCAATAATACACAAATTAAGAAAACTGGCATCCATTTAAAAGTAACATTCTAATATAGATAAAGGAAATTTTAAAAGAGTATTGAAAATAATTAAATTCGACAATGAATGAAGGTTATAAAAACGTACACCTCTATCAAAACAAGGTTTTTAAAATTAAATTTCTTTCAAATATGATTTTGATATTATATTTATCATACATATAATAAGAGTTTTATAATATCCTATGTTCTTTTTCTATAAAAATAATCCATTACCTTAAGTGAATCTAGGATTGGTTGAGTTTAGCAGTTATATTTCCACTGGAAATACATGAAAATACATGATTGGAATGTGAATATTAGAAGGAGAAGAGATAAAATTGAAACATCACAAGACAAGTTTAATATTGGTTACTTATTTCTGATTAGTTTTTCATGAAATTTAATGAATGAATTTAGAAAATTTAGTATGGTTTAGAAAATCATTTAATTAGAATATTTATAAGTTCCAAATGTTTATATATATATGGCTATATATAGCCTTTGGGAAACTAATATCCATAATCGATGAATCTCTATACCTAGGAAGCTTAAATTCATGGAATAGAGGGAATTTTTAATAATGGGGACCAATGATATTACGATTCATAAAGACTATAATATATATATATATATATATATATTCAAATTATGTTTCATGAAGGTACTATTTTGATGGAGAATATATATACACCTCATCCAAGCTACTAGTTTACTTTGACAAAATAGTAATGAAAATGGGAAATCTCAAACAAATAATGGAAGATGATTGTTTTAATTTTTTTCTTATTTTCTAATATATATTAACATATATATATATATATTTAACTCGTTTCCATAATTCCTAAGGTTATTCAAAATATATATTTTATAATTCATTTAGATAAGGTTAATGAACATTATGACACTCACTGAAGGTCTCGACATCATGTTGCCCATTAATGTATGATGAATGATGAAGAATTTGTCAATAGAGTATAAATCAACATTGATGGAATGATATATCATGTTCCCAATGATGAAGTCGAATATCAAATGAATTGGACAAGTGATTTTGATCAAATCAGTTGATCATAAAATTAAAATAACTTTATAAACAAGTGAACATTACTTGCATTACTTGAATCCTAAAACATAAAATTTGCAGGTTGAGCAAATCCATATTTTTTATTCGCTCCCACTATAGAAAAATTCTAAGGAAATTGATGTTCAAAACTGAACACACCTCCCAAACACTGGACTCATTGGTCATACTAACCTACATATTCCAATTCATGTACACACATTCAGGTGTACACTCTCGGCACAATGCACGTAACTACTCCAACCCCTACCATGGGTTAGCATGGTTGTCTCATATTAATGGTTTATCTTACTCTCATTCATTGTTGAGATGCCTTTCTAGTTCTATGTTTTCCACTTTTTTATAAACAATGAAAAATTTATATTTCATATTAAATATTTTAATATACTATTTAATACATCTATACATATTTATCATATCAATTTAATTTTTTATTTTCATTATTAATAGATTATCAATATATATATTGTTTATTTTTTTCAAATCAAATTAATTCCAAATTTTTAATTTTAATATTTCAAATTATGCACATGATAAAAATATAATAAAAACATTTTTATAAAAAACAACTTCTAAAATTTTAAATTTCATATTGACATTTTTCAAAAATAGATAATTTTGCATTCAATTTATTTAATGAAAAATAATAGCATATTCAAAATTAATAATATTAATAATATGAGGTTTTTAAATCTATAAATTTTCATACCAAAACAAAATTATTCTTAAATAATTTTACAATCAATTGTATCTTATTATTATTAAAATAAAATATAATTTATGAAATTTGTCTAAAATGAATTATTATCAAACTTTTCAATATTAAATCAGATCCTTTCAAAATATTGAGTTCAAAAATAATTCAGCATATTTAAATTATGAAATTTTTTCATAAAACAATATTCATATAAATAAATATTATTATTTTTAAATGTAATTTATAAAATTATTATCCCCTGAAATATAATAGAGTTTTAATATTTTTTTGATTTTAATTTTTCACTATAAATATAATTCAATTTGAATATTGAAAAGAAACTTTTTTATATTAAATAACAATTTAATATCATCTAATTATAAAACAAATAAAAATTTATTTTAATGAATGTTAATATTGAAATCCCAAGCACATTCCAATTTTATATTATACAATCCATTTATTTACACTTATATTAACTATTTACTGTTAAAATAAACAATCACGTGTTAACCATTCTATTTCCCTTATACCCAATGGTTTTGAGTTTCCAATAGTGGTATATTTTTCGTGATTTAATCATATCCATAATATTAATAATTTAATAATTATCATATTTGATGATTAAATAAAATTTTATAACAAAACATATATGGTTGTAATAAAAAATTAAATACATAGTTCATGGAGGTGGTAGTACACACGTACAGTAGAGAGATCAATTCATTTTTCTACTGAAAAGAATGGAAAGATGGAATTCAATAGATTAAATTTAAATATTCCTAATTATGAAATAAATATCATATTTTATAAATAAATCAATATTTCTAACCATCCATGTGATGTGATGATGGAAAATGAAATAAACATTTCATGGAGGCAGTGGTCTTCTTGTAGAGATGATTGAAATTTTCATTTTTCTAATGGATGGAAGGGAAGAAGATAATTTTTGTTCCCCTAACATTATAAAATTTTAGTATATTAATTATATTTAATAGTAATATATTGTCTATAATAGGTTTAATAAGGACAAAACAAGAATGAACTATTTTAATATAATTAACTCTTCCTTGGGTATTCCCTTACAAATCTCTCCCGAAGTTGTACATTTAGTTAGAACAATATATATAGGTAATGGATATTATTTTTGGAGATTTTTTATTTAAAAACACTATATATTAAAGTATTGATTTTCAAATATATTTAATTTATTTGATATGTTGTGTTACATGAATGAATTAAGGAACCGTGATATACTATAGATATTTTTATTTATAATAGACCATTATAACATAATTTTTGAACATTTTTTTTGGAATAGGAATAAAAATATTTTGAAAAGTAAGTAATAACTTTCTATATAAACAATATATAAATTGATAAATAGTTATTTATTATTATGGAAAGGTCTTTATTTTTATCAAAAATAATTATTTATCATTTAATGATTTCTATTTTTTTAATAAATAATAAAATTAGAATTGGCCCTCTGGTAAACCATTTTTAAATGAATTATCTAAATTTGTTTGAATCAACATTTGAAAATTAAATTAGTTTTAATTTTTTCAATTTTTTTAAAAAAATATAATTTTTTAATAAATGGTGGAAAATATATATTTTTATTAGAAATTTCATTATCATTTAAGGAATTTAAAATGTCCATTTTCTTTTATGATGGAGTAAAAAGTAAAAATAATTCAATAATATAATAATTAATCGAAATTATTTAATTGGAATAGTGTTTATATTTAATTTTGATATTGAATACTTTTGTTCTTAAGATAATATTTTCACTGGAAAACATTTTTTCATCATATCCACAAGATTAATTTCGCACCAAATAATTCAACATGGATGAATTTAATTCTGAAAAATCGATTATATATTCAAAATAATCATAAATAATATTATATTATACAATAATTATTATTTTTTATCATATTTAAATGTAAAAACATCAGAAATTAATTATCATAGTTAATGTTAAAACTAGTTTAGTGAGAGTTAAATTATTATGGTAGGAGTAAAAATCCACTAAATACTCGAAATTTTTTCATTAGATGTCAATATATCAACAATATAATATATAAAATTTGATAATGATCAATCTTGGTTCCCTATTCTATAATTAAAACATTGGTATAACTATTTATTTGTAAATATTTGATGTGTACCATATACCCCACTTATGAAAGGGAACCCCCTAACTTCTCTTATATACACATCCAAAAATTACTTTTTGAAAAATATATACCCTTTAATCCTCATTAACTAAATCCAAAAATAATATTGGCATTATTTTTATTATAAATCATTCATAAGAAGGATTTTGTTGCAGTCCTAAGGAGGTTTCCCGAAGAAAAGGTATAGTTCTTCATTTCTACATACACCTCTCTAAAATATTATAATCATTTTCTGATATAAATAATCTATTTTTAATAAGATACATAGATGTTATTATTCTAATGTAAAAACCTATAACCATATCCCTTTATATCAAATGATAAATGAAACTATCAATCTTATTTACGGAAGACTACAACCTCACAAATAGATATAATTCATTTTCCAATAATACATCTCAAGAATGAATAGAATAATATACATTAAATATTTATATGATATTTTTTATATTATTATAAATCTATAAATAAAATATAACATATAACTTCTTGTGTTCCAATCTGTTGGAAAATTATATTATCTCTCATGTGAACATATGAACAATAACTTCCAAGAATCAATTTGATACATTTTAATTTTTATTTTCTATATGGATGGTAATAAGAATGAATTAAATTTATATATATGATATATATGTAATTTAAATTATTATTTTATGGAGATATATTATTTACCTTTATTTTCGTTCATTGATTTCAAAAATGGAACAAACGTTATTGCATACGTAAGACCTACTATCTCCATGAACGGTGTAGTCCATTTTCTATATATGACATTTTTAGATTAGTCTAAATAAAAATATAATGAATATTTATAATATTTCTATCATGGTTAAAATTATATTTATTTTCTAACCATGATCAATGTAAATTGAAAAAAAACTACCGAAAAAAATGAAAAGTGAAGCTGTTATTACCTAAAACAAGATTTTAATAATGAATGGTTAATAAAAGGGTGAAAACTATTAAAATTAATTAATATATGGTATGATAAATATTATAATGGTTATCTAATAGAAAAATATTAACCTTAATGTTTTTATTCATGAGGTTAAGATGTTTATGAATAGGGATTTGGGTAAGGGATTATTGTTTAAAATTTTCTTCTTCGAAACATATTTTATATTATGAACCAATATTCATTTATGAGATGTATATACAGCCCATTGAAATGTTATATCTTGAATGTGTTTATTCATATGTTATTAAAATTACCATTTAAGTTTATTCATTCATTGGTCTTATAATTTAAAAAGCGCAAAATTTTTTAAATGTATTATGTTACAATCCAATTGATTATTTGGATTTTTTAGGATTTAGTTTCAAATGAGGAATTATGATAATATACATATCAATAATTTCATGTATTTTCTAATCCCCTTGTTATTTATATATAATACATTGGGTTTTCATTTTCTTATCGTTATGTACTAATGATTCCAATATATTTTGTTGAAGGAAAAATCAATCTATGTCTCTCTTGTGTCAAAAATAATTTATCTTCTAGGTACAATTTTTATGGACACAATTTAATGAATTTTTTACTATTATATAATTATTTTTTAAAAAGATTATTATCCTTTTCAGAATATTATAGAATGGTTTTAATAGAATATTCCTTTCTTTTTCAGAATGTGGTTCATTTTATAATTATCAAAAATGTGAAAGGAATTTCTTTTCCAATGTGTACATCGTGAATGGTATTTTCATCCCACATTAACAGTCAAAAGATTAAAAATTACTTTAGATGTTTCTAATGTTATATTAAAAGAAACTTATTTCTTTATTATTTTATTTTTTAGATATTTTATATAATATTTTTCAAAAGGAAGAAGTTATTTTCATGAATAACGTTTTAGTGATATTATAATGGAATTTTATTTCATAAAAAATTATAACTTTGGGTGTTTATTATTATTTACCTGGGATAAGATCCAATTTTACCATCCTTATTCTTAATCTGGAAGCTTTTTGTTTATGATTATGATGGAAATATTTTTATGAAACATTTTTCCTTTCTAGTGATATAATATAATGAAATATTTATAAAACATGTTTAATTTACTTGGGTACTGATATGATGAAATTTTAAAATTTTTTAGAATAAAAAATGTATGGATTATGTAATGGGTTGGTCCTATATCTCCTATTAAATCTCTGGGTAATTATAAATGTCTAATGATCTCAATGGTTACACAAGAGGTTATCCCTTTCATAAGATAATATGGAACCTGAGAGGTTTTCCCATGCTTAAAACAATATTCTAAAAAAGTGGGTATGTATAATGAACCAACCTAGATCAAATAGACAATCAACCAATACTGTCATGTCATGTAAAATTGGTAAAATAGTAAAACAGAAACTAGTCATGAATTTGAGTAAAACAATGCATAAATCCATAGTATAAAGAAAAATGGGAAAGATATCATAAAATACAAATAATCTATATTAAAACATTCTAAACTATAAAGTAATCCAAGTCCTCACATGACCAATTATCACCTCAAGACCATCCTATACCAGAAGAAATAATAACATGAGAAGCTAGAATTTTACAAGATTATCTTTACTTTACCATAATCATATATAAAATTGTAAAAAAAATTCCCAATTTCACATGTTAGTAGTGATCCTAATACTAGTTAGATACTTCCATATTTTCTATAAAATGTTTCATATAAAAAATTATTATTTCTATTTATGTAAACAAAAAAAATTTACAATAATGTTTCATAAATCCCATCCATTTATAAATTATTTCCCATTTTTCTTCATTGTGTTTCGATTATACCATTTCATACATAATATCCACAAATAAGAAAACAAATTATAAAAAATTGAAATCATATCCAGTAATCCACTGGAATAAAAGTAAAAACATATCTATGAAATAAAATATCATGAATATTTATCTAGTAAATCCTTATATATATAAATATATGCGAAAAACAATACATGATGACAACAATCAAGAAATAATTAACCAAAAATGAAAAATGGAAAAGAACATTATATTGGGATTATACCTATGGGATAGTGTAAATTAGACACTCACATGCCATAAAGAGAATACATTGGATCCAATATGTATATCATGGCACTATAGTCGATATCACAAAAAGTTACCTCCTAGAAGTGAAATAAATACTAAGGCCACTCATGCCTCTATCCTGACCCACCAAATGTTTCGAACGTTCCAAATGTTAAATTGTACATTGCATTTTAAAAACCATGCACATAATATTGTAAAACTTTTTCAAATAAAAGATGATCCTACTTGGTGATGGAAAACCCAATACCAAATCAAGGAAATCAATTTTTGAAAAAATAACACTTTTAGAAAACATTTTCCTTTCCATGAAATATTTATTAACCATTTATTACATCAAATTATTGTACAACCCAAAATAATTTTTCACAAATGATATGCAATTCATCAAATTAACCTATTGTATAGAAACACCTAGATTAAAATGGTAGAAACCTAAAAACATTCAAAAAAGTTTAATAGCAACCTATTTAATGACCATCTCATGAGGAGGCACACCATGAAACTAATGAATATTAATAACAAAATACTATCTGATCCCAAATCTACAACTAATCCACAATTGTAACTAAAAAAAGATGAACTCGATCTATTACATACTCAGAGTTAATGAATCCAACCACATTAGTGAAAAAATAATCGAAAAAGTGATTTGGATAGGAGAAAGTTACCCAAATTCATTTGATAGAGCCATTTTATTGAGAGGGAGAGAAGAATCTTAAGGATGAAACGAAATTTTAGCTGAGTGGAATTTTTTAAAATTGAACCTCTAGTAATTAGATGTCGTGTAACCATATTTCATTTCATGTATTCAGTTAGTCGCACATATTGAGAAAAACCCTTCACCTTTTTATTAAAAACCCTATACTTTTATTACATATGGCATAACCATTACAAAGAGTTTAAAATTATTTCATTGTGTATCATGTTCACATCTTCTGTCCGACTGACATTACACATCATATATTCCCATTACACATTGTGTAATTACCCAGTGAACAATAATAACTAATGATTTTATACTAAAAATTACAACAAATATCTAACCTCACAATTATAGGTTTTCTTTCAATTACTATTCAACATTACTCTACCTTGGAAAAGGAAAATCAAAATAATGGTTAAAATTGTAACACCCAATAATTTTATGGTATATAATTTATTAGTTAGTATATGTTTCACCAAATATTACGATTATATGAACCATGATATATGATTAAATATTATTATTTTCACACAAGGAATTAATTGGGATTTTTTGAATAGTATTAAAAAAATTATGAAAATATAGTTAATGCATTTTTATAAAAGGAATCCATTAGGAATAAAAATAAAAACCAATTGAATATAAAAAATGAGTTTTTATTTTAAAAAATATTTTTATTAACACAGTTATATTTTATCATAATAAATTGAATTAATCACTATTAGTGGAAGATATTAATGAAATATATATGTGATATATTCAAAAAAATTATAAATTCATTTGATTAATTTGATTGACTTGAGATAATAATAAATCGAATTTTAAGCAAAATAGTTCATACTTTTCTAAATGAGTTTTTCCTTTTTTTTAATGGTGAACTTGTTTTAAAACCAATTTTCAACTCAGTCATAAATTATATTTGACAAAATTAACTACTTATATAAATGAATAATGTCAAAAATTACTTTGGATAATTTTTGTTTTTTTTCTAGAAAGTTCCCCTTTTTGATGAATATTAAAAAATATTTAATTTTAACTAAAAACAACATTTATGACGAATTAATTTATGGTGTTATATTATATTATTGATTAGTTTAGATTAATTATTAGATCATTTTTTATCATTTAATATAATTAATTTAATTGGAGTCTCTTTTAAATTGATGTTGGATTTAAAAACATTTCAATCCTTTAAGCATTTTTTCATTAAAAACATATTTTCTCTTTCCATCAACATGAATACTTTTAAATTAATGAATACAAATTTTTTTTTCAAATAATTTATTATATATTTGGAATAACTCGGTAAAAATAATGTACATTGATAACTTAATTTTTTGTATATTTTGAAGAGTAACATAAATATTTTTTATTAATATCATTGAATGTAAATAAAGAAACTTTGTTGAAAAAAATATTATAAGTGTTATAAAATTTTACTAACATTTTTTCTAATTTAATTGGATAAGTTTGTTTCAATCAAAATCAACCATGTGATGATTTTATGGCTTCATGGATCCACTTGTATGATTTTAAGAATTTGATAGTATTTTATTCAATGGAAAGTCTAATATGATTCATTCATGTTTTTAGTAAGTGTTATATTTTTAATATGGTTGTTCAAAATATATCATTGAATATAAAAATTACTTTAAACTGAAAAAAATAACATCATTATGACAATTTATATAATATTTATTGAAATAATATTTAAATTAATGGATTTAAGATTGATTTCATTGTAATTGATTAGTTAACTAACATGTCAAATAAATGTTATTAAAGTATTAAATAAATTTAATTTGTTAAAAATAATTTCCTACAAGAATTTTATATACTACTAAGAGATATTATGTATATTTTGGAGGTTCATTTTCAAAGTTATATAGTTTTTATGATATTTGTAAAATGACATCTAATGAATAGTGTCAAAATTGACACTAAAGATATTTTATAATATATAATATTTTATTACACGATATAAAATAAAAAAATCTAAAACAAGGTAAAATAATTTTATATGGTAAAAATATCATTCAAGACTCATTTATGGTTCAGTTGAGATTTTATAGTAACTATATTAACACATAATGTGTAAAAACACCTGATGTCAAAATAAGAGATAAAGGGTTTAATTAATGGATAAAAACCAAATATAAGGGTAATAATGATACATAGAAATAACTAAAAATTATTTTTTTAGAGTGATTAGACTCATATTAATACTATAATCTAAATAACTCACTTTGGATCTATTCAAAATTGAAAATTAATTTATATTAATTTAATACTTTGGGAGTTTCCATAAGTGCCCCTCACCTCAATTATGAAAAGGAACTTCTACCCCCACTTCCAAAAAACAAAATTTGGATTATATATAGAACAAAACCAACTCAAATATACCCCCAACATAGTTAGGGAGGTCCAGGTCTTCCAAAAATACCATCTCTAAATCTCGTATGAGGTGATATAAAATAATTCCACCGAAGAAGATGTAATTATTTTTCCCACATATTCAAAAACATTTAATCTTATACATCCTATTAACGACTTTTATACATGATAAAATATTAACTATAGTAAATTATATAATCTTGGATGTTATTATGATTAAGGGAAAGATATATTCTATGACTTATCCATCGTATAAAAAAATCATTACACGTGCGTATGTACAACATACTATGTCCACGCC
The DNA here is from genome assembly GCA_963277665.1 of Viscum album. NCBI lineage: Eukaryota > Viridiplantae > Streptophyta > Magnoliopsida > Santalales > Viscaceae > Viscum > Viscum album. The sequence goes on from OY728152.1 coordinate 1,891,813,594, forward strand.
ATGGTGTAATTGTTTTCATCACCACATTAATTTGATGGGTATAATTAAGAAATAATGTATATATATAGTACTTATAACATGAAATTTATTATGGAAAAATTAATATTCCATCCACTTCTTTACCCATTCACTTTTAAATGAATGATATTGTCGCTCGTGCATACGTACAACCTACTATCTCGACGATGTGATGTGATTTATTTTCCATGTTATGCATTCAAAAATTGATTAAAAAATTTATATAATAAGTAAATACGATATCAATTGACATAATATAATTATTTATATAAGGGATATATATCCTTTTAATATGAAACATGACCGACATGATAAAACATGCTTATGAAAACAAATTAGTTAACAACCAAAAAAGAGTAATTGCAAAATATTATTAAGAAATCAATTTAAGATAAGGATATGGTTCCAGTATTAATTAATAACATTATCTAAACAATAATATATGATGTTAGAGAATTCTCATCTAATGTAATGTTCAAGGTAAGGGGTAATTTCATAATCTCATTACTATTCAAGGTTTTTTATATGCAATATCTACTGTGGAATAATTCTCATCCAAGGCCATGTTTTCTAAAAGAATCAAAAAGTTTTTTTTATTATTACCCTTTAAATGATTAAAATATTTTTACCCACGATGATTTTTTTTAAAATAAATTGAAATATATATTTTTTCATTTTTTAAATAATACAGATTATGGATATTTCTGAAAAAATATTGTTGAAGTAATGTTTTTTATAGTTATACAGCATGTCTGTATTTTTATTCCATCAAGAAACATAAATTTATTAAATATTCCTTTAAATTTTTACAACATTATTTTCAATGAAAATTATTTCTTATAAAATTACACGGCCTTCTAATTAAATTATTTCAATATAAAAATAGTTAAATATGTCAAGAAATTATTAATGTTTTCATTTAACTATTTTCATCTATGTCTACTTACATTACTGGAAATTATTTTTGATTAATGTTGTACTCATATGATATCATTTACCATATTCCATTGAATGGTTTATGATTAAACATGACACTACATGTGTGATTTTCATTTCATTCATAATTTATTGTTAAGGTACACACATTTCTTATGCTAGTATTTAATTTGAATGTTTTTATTGATTATGTTTCAAGATTTTCATTAGATAAATGAATTGTAAATAGTTAGTGTCATAATGTGACCCTTATATCCCCTCATAGAATAGGTAGGTTTCATGAGACAAAATTTTTTGGGTTTTAGAATGTATATTTCTTATTGATGTGTAGTGTCTTGGCTGAAGAATTGATAGTATGTCTATCATGTTCCCCATTATGGATCCCCTCATTATGAGAGTAAAATTTTATATAAAAAGAGTAAATTAGACAAGTTGACTAACCCTAGTAATGTCTCATTCTCATGTGATTCTGTAATTTTTAATTCATATTTCATTCCTGTAAAATTATGCACACATTATTGATTAAATGGAATGTCTTTAAATTCCTCAACTAAACATAATATTTTGTGTTTTCTTATAATAGTTTTAATTTTATACCCTTACTGGTCATTTGATATCACCACGTTCATATATTTCAATATTCACCCTAGATTCCAAGATGTATATGATGACTCATATGTATGGTTACACAAAGGGGGGATAATATCATTTTCAATCAATTTCATTATGTATTGTTTGTTTTATAATGTAATGTAAATTTCATGTATGTATCTAGTTTTCCAAGAATACTAAACTATTTGTCCCTTTGGGATGTCATCATTTTTATCTTAAGATTATGTAATAATGTATGGAACTGGTACTAAGATACTAGGTTCAAGCCCATTATAAAAACATATCTGAAAATAGGAAAACATGTTGTTTTAATCTCCCAACCATAAATGATTTATGCACTAGGAAATCCATTAACATCTTAGATCCATTAAAAGTGAATCCCACTTCTTCCTCATTAATGACTCCCACTCCCACATATTATGGCTACCATAACCACACATCCACTATAACAAGACTAGTGGGATCATTTTACCATGTTTACATTATTCCAAGGATATATAATTGGAACTGGATACTCAAACAATGTGGTATCGAGATCAAGATCAACATCCTCCAATCTAATAGAATGGGAATGATCTGGTATATACCTCCTAGATTAGGAAACATGAAACAAATCATGGATCTCTGTCATACTAGATGGTATGTGAAACTGATAGGGAACCCTCCCTAGTCACCTTATGATCTAAAATGGGCCCACAAACCTTAGGGTTGACATAAATTTCTTAACCAACCGGCGATGTCCAATGGGAAGTGAATCATTGAGAAATACTCGATCAAAACCCTTATAGTCCAATGACTAACATCGACGGTCTGTATATGATTTATTATGAATATATTACATGATCAAACACCTTTGGGTCAACATTACCATTTCTTTCATCTCCTAAAAAACACATTTCCCAACCACGTACCACTCTCCCAACTCATTCAGACTGTAACGCCCTGACCCCAGCTACCCGGAGTCAGTGCGTTACTTCGTAACATTGGCATGATCACAAAAGATCAGGTCTCAAAAGAACGATGAGTTTAGTAGTCTTGGAAACACAAGATACATTCATAAGTCTTACATTACATAATAAAGTGAAAAATCACAATAACATAGTCTCTTTTTTCCACACTCATATCCCCTTCAGACTATCCCTATAGGTCATTCCTAAAATACATCTTCACATCCTGGATAATATTAAAACATTGAAAGGGGTGAGCTGAGATGCTCATTAAGGATAACAATATTACCAAAGCATTCATAAATAAACATTAACATTTAAGGCAATATATAACTAAAACAGAAAACTTTTTAAACTTGAACTTCAGCATAATATGCCAAAAATAAAATTAAATAATGCCATTTACTTACTCACATGGATACTCTACTAGTCGAATAATCACATTCAATATCAATAACCACTTTCATAATGAAGGAATGCATAATTCCAGACTATCATAACCACGTAGCCAAGGCCTCGTTCCAAGACCACAAATAAGATTTTGTCAAGGCCTCGTGCCAAGACACTAGTTTGTCTCAGGAAGCATATCGATGCATCGAGGAGCTATAGCGGGCTCCACCCGTCACTTATTAAGTCCAATGCATTCCACATATGAACAGGTTTAAACATATCATAAACCATAACATAATCTTATCACATAAAACACGCATAAAGGAAACATAACATTTCCACATTTCAATCAAAATATATCAATACAACACATTGATATAATAAAAACACTTTCAAAACCATTTTCAATACCAAAATTAAAGAAAATTATAACTTTGTATGTATTTTTCATTAAAAAAAGTTATGGCTTGTAGAGGAAGATGAAACTCAAATAATGGTCACGGCGGTGGAGAAGTTGTTGTCGCCGCATACGTACAGAAAGAAAACATTCCATTTTGTCATTTAGTAAAATGCTTCGTATAAAAAAAATATTCCTTTTGAATAAACGTAAAAGTCAAAGAGGTTTATACACCGTATAAATGAAAATTGTGTATAAAACAAAATATGTCTCAATGAATGGAGATTGAGACGAAGTCCTTACCAAGATCATTTTTTAAATAAAATAGATCTATTATGTGTATTCAATATAATTACACATAAATAAAGTACAAATACAAGATAGGACATAATAATAACAAAACATAATTTGAAAGTAGTAGATTAACCTAGGAATGGAAATTGGGTAAAGAAATTACCTTACCTCGTGTCTGAATTCACTCGACCACTCTTTGATCTCCTGAATAATAAACTAGAGTTAATATCTAACTTCTTAAGAACCTTTTTCAAGTTCATTATTCATTTTATATCACTTATTACCATGTCATGAACATTTTTTAATTATTTAAGTTTATAACGGTCGTTCTGTCGATCTTAGGTACATGAGTCAAAAATAAACTTCTTATAATTACAATTTGTTCATGTGGTAAAATATCCATTATATCCATAATTATATTCATGATTAATATATCATATACATCATATATATACAATATATTCATTAATTTATAATATTACATAACACTTAGAGGTAAGAAATGAAATGCACAGTTCACGGAAACGGTAAGTCGGACGTACGCATGAACGCTACATTCATTTCCATTTAATATTTAATGGAATGAAGTTATAATTATATAAAGGTATAATATAATTCCAGTATAATATAATGTATAATACCATTTACTCTATCCTTTATAAATCCCACATATGGCATTAACGATTCAAATCACTTTGAGGGGGCTGTAGTCCGCACTTCCTAAAATGAAAATATCGCGCTTACCCATAATGGAAAACATAAAGGTATGATATAAATGAGAAATACAGAAGCATAAGAAAAACATAAACATTACATATATCATATATAAATATAGTGAAATCTTAATGTCCACCTTTGAAGGTGTTATATGAGTGTTGATCAATCATCGTTTCGTGAGGCAGAAATTCGCCATCCACAGAAACAGTATGTTCTTTAACCATTAGATGTAGATGTGTGTTAGTGAATCTCTAATACTTCTTATAACAACATATTATTATATTTAGGATAAGTGTGTTGTTACAAAAGAAATTAATAAAAAGAGTTTAAGGGGTTACAGAAGCAAAATAAAGCAAAACAACATTACAGAAGACATTACCTTAAAATCGGGTAACTCTTTTTGATTTGAACCAAAGGCTTCCTTGGGAAGACTTCTGCACAAAGTGAGGCTACTAAGAGTAAGGGAGTGATGTTTAGAGAGTATTTGGGCAGAGGTTGGCCGAGCCAAAAGGCTTTGAAGGTGTGAGTAAGGTGGTAGTGGTGGGGGCCTTTTATAAGAGGAGAGAAGGGGCACTCTTGGAAAGATTGAAATGTTACATTATTATGAAATGCTTTTTCGGATTCTAGAGGCCCCACACTTATATATTTCTAGGATAAGGTGATAAGGGTTCGAAATATACTCATGAAATAGGTTTTTGACAAGTGTAATTCATAGAGTTTACATTATATTTTCATTTTATTTAAATCATTAATTAATGAGGTAATCGCTGCATCATCAAGGTGTCATAAATAATTTAATTTATGTAATGTCTAAAAATTAAAAAAAAACTATCATGATTTAGGAAATCTTTTTATCTTTCTAATGAATATTTATTGTAAAAATTATTACTTTTATAACCCTATTAAAAAATTGTTTTGGTAAAACAACTCTTGATTGTGACATTTTTATTTTAACATTAAATAAAAAGTTATTTATGTCATTTTCCAACCAAAGTGGCTTCCTGGGGTCCCCAAGATGACCCATGGATTGTCTTGGTCGGCCATGACACATCCAATAGGGTTAGGACAAGTGTAAAGGTCATTCCATATTTTTATAACACTATTTTTACCTTAAATTTCACTAATTGCCTTTAATCGCGATTAATTAAACTTAAAAGTTACTATTCACCAAAAAACTATTTTAATCCCATTGAAACACATTTTACTTTCTTATGAAAACCATGTATGTCGGATTTTTTAAAATCAAATCACAGAATTGGTAATGATTCATTTAAACGAAAAATCAGTTTTTTAACTACCACTTAGTGGTTTCACTATTCAACAAAAATTTATGTTTTTCAGAACAATGCGAAAATTTCACCCTAAGCTATAATTGATATTCCAAATTCAAAAATGATGTATATTTTACAAAATTAAAAACATATAAGTTGCATTAATTAATTTTATAATTAATTCCTGTCGTCACAACAAATAGCATGTTTTTAAGAAACAATATATATCAAAAGATTGACAATTGTTTATGTCCAATTTCAAAGTAAAATTAACTCTAATGAACACCATTGGATAAAATGGTAAAAATATATTCTAATTATACATTAAACCCACTCAATAATATAATTTATCACTATAAATTATTTTTATCAAAAAAGTTGTTTTAAGTATTTTTCACTATTCATAAAAAAATGGAATTTCTCAGAAAATTACAAAAAATTCAACTTATGATAATTTCGATATTACAAATACAAAAATGAAGTCCATATTAAAATATAAGATTCCCATAATTTTAAAAAGTAGGTATTACTATTTGAAACTGCTACTTTGACTAGTCGCGGTGTGTTAGAACTCGAACTTGCGTACAATGCAAGCTATTGCATTATTGAAAGAGAAGGATATCGTGGAATCTCGGAGTGTTACATTCTCCCCTCCTTCAATAAATTGCATCCTCGCAATTTGAAAATGTTCTTCAAAAATAAAAGGTTGAAAATAGAAAATACCTTTGTGGAAAACCCACATTGGAAATAGGGTTAATACAAATATAACTTTAAAAGAAAGAAAGATAAGTACAAAGGTCACCCGAGATAGCCCATACTAGGATTCTATGAATATATGGATATGGAGGAGAAACAAACCATCAAGGTCTGATGGAGAGTTGTAGAAAATAGGATTAGGAGAAAGTTAACCATAAGAAAATCACAAACTTCTGATTTGTTAAATGGTCATTGAATCCACAATTGGAAAAGTTAACGGACAACATTTTTGTTTTAAGTAACCTTTCATAAAGTTGGGGAATTTTTTTTAAGAGATTTACTAAGAATGTAAGGAAATATACTTACTTGTCATGTAGGCTTTCATTCTTTAATAAATTTTTACAACGAACCCATCTTTCACTCTAAAAGATAATAGATTTCAAAAATATTATATTTATCCTAATCGTACAAAGTTAAAAATATGAACACATACCATTTAAATTAGGAAAATCAATTTGTAATGACCAGGGAATTCCTGTAGGCTAGTGGTAGGTAATAAAGGCCTGTCTCACTATGGATGTGGGTTCAATTCCTGCAACATTGTCCGACTTGACGGGTTATGCCCCACCCTGCAGGTTGTCTTTTTCCTAAAACTATAGTATTATAATTTTACAAAAATAATCTTCAGAAATGTTTTAACAATACTATCGAAAGATCAACGTAATCCATTCCAACCTTTATAGTTATCCAAAATACCTCCGTCCAGACTTTCTCTAAAATTCCCTTAAATTCCAAAAATCAATTGCAACATTAGATTCCCCAAACAATGTAAGGTTTCCCTTGTTGTCACATACTGAAAATATGATTACCTTCATCATATTAAAACCTTAATGAAGACAAACAGTACTTCAATACAATCTATATATATATCACATTATTATTATAACCAAAATATAATCTTTTAGTCCAAAAGCACCAATACATTAATTATTCCACTTCAACTGTAGTACCAGCATAAGATTGTCCTTGATCCCATGGCATTTTATGAGGTATGTTTCCCTGACGCTTAGGACATTCATTTTCATAATGCCCCATTTCCTTACAATTGTAGCATTCAACATTGATATCATCTTTCTTTCCCTTGTAATCACGCACCTGGTGACCCTTTTCCCCACATTTATAACAAACTCTCATTCCTTTTAGACAAGTACCAGGGTGATTCTTCCCACAATTATCGAATAATGGAAAATCCTTCTTTCCCTTATTCCCTTTATCTGTCTCTTGTTCCACCATTCTCTTCTTCTCTTGCAATACTTTGTTGTCATAAGACTTAGAGAATTCCTTTTATTTCTTGATAGAACACGAGACTATATCTTCGTATGACGAGAAGGTTTGTGAGACTAATTCTCGACGGAGAAATGGTTTTTACCTATAAAAAAAATTATCAATCTTACTTCTTGGGTTACGTATACAATCTGCAGCATGCCCCTCTAACCTAGTAATGTTAGCCTCATACTTTGCGACATTCTCATCCTCCTTCTGCCTCAGACTCAGAAATTTCCTTTCCATATCTGCTCAATGGTCATGCGGAAAGTATTTTTCTAAGAAAATTTCCTTAAACTCCATCCACTCCATACTTGATACTTCTTCATATTCCTTTGTGTTTTTATTCTGTGACCACCATTGATTGACATCTCCAGTGAGGCGGTAGACTGCCATGACAACCTTCTCCCTTTCGCTACTCCCCAAGGAGTGGAATTTTTCTCTAAGGGGTTTATCCATTACTCAGCTACTAATGGATTTGTACCCCCATTAAATGTTGGTAGTTGTTGCCTTATGAAGCGGTCTAACATTGATCCTCCACGTTGCGGATCAGGGTGCTCCATACGAGTAAGGTTATTATTCATAACCTGAGTGAGTTGTCCCAGTATGGTAAAATACTTAACATAAATTGAACTATTTATGGATATAATCCGTAAAAAATGTTTTCTTTTAGGATGTATATACTCATAACCCTTCACAGTGGTTTGTAAAGAAAATGAGAATTATCCTAAGCATATCCCCTGGGAGTGTCGTATACAAGAGCGTAGCAAGGCCCGTTATCATGCACCAGTTCCTGTTCGAGTCTAGCTCAAAGCAGTGCTTTCGGGTTTTACCCCTAGGTATATCTGTGCCAGAGCCGCCTCTACCTGCTCGTATCCAGACTGGGATGTATTGCTCGGAACACTCACAAAATCTCTATAATACCAAGATTCTAGGAAGTTCTTCTATACAAATCCTCAAAGTCTATCTTATGGCTATGCAATCTAATCAGATTTTATCTAAATCTAGCTTCTAAGGTTAGTACTAAACTGCCTCTGATACTAACTGTAATGCCCTAACCCCAGCTACCCGGAGTCGGTGTGTTACTTCGTAACATTGGCATGATCACAAAAGATCAAGTCTCGAAAGATCGATTTGTTTAGTAGTCTTTGAAACACTAGATACATTCACAAGTCTTACATTACATCATAAAGTGAAAAATCACAATAACATAGTCTCTATTTTCCACACTCATATCCACTTCAGACTATCCCCACAGGTCATTCCTAAAATACTTCTTCACATCCTGGAAGATATTAATACATTGAAAGGGGTGAGCTCAGATGCTCAGTAAGGATAACAATATTCCGGAAGCTTTAATAAACAAACATTAACATTTAAGGCAATGTATAACTAAAACAAAATCCCTTTTAAACTTGAACTTCAGTATAATATGGAAAAAATAAAATTAAATAATTCCATTTACTTACTCACATGGATATTCTACTAGTCGAATAATCACATGCAATATCAATAACCACTTTCATAATGATGGAATGCATAATGCCAGACTGTCACAACCACGTAGGAAAGGACTCGTGCCAAGACCAAAAATAAGATTTTTTCAAGGCCTCGTTCCAAGACACTAGTTTGTCTCATGAGACCTATCGATGCATCGAGTAGTTATAGCGGGCTCCACCCGTCACTTATTAAGTCCAATGAATTCCTCATATGAACAGGGTTAAACATATCATAAACCATAACATAATCGTATCAAATAAAACATGCATAAAGGAAACATAACATATCCAAATTTCATTGAAAAGATATCAATACAACACATTGAAATAATAAAAACACATACAAAACCATTTTCAATACCAAAATTAAAGAAAATTAAAACTTTGTATTTATTTTTCATTAAAAAAAGTTATGGCTTGTCGAGGAAGCCAAAACTCAAATAATGGACACGACGGTGGAGAAGTCGTTGTCGCCTCATATGTACGGCAAGAAAACATTCCATTTTTTCGTTTAGTAAAATGCTTCGTATAAAAAAATATTCCTTGTGAATAAACATAAAATTCAAAGAGGTTTATATATCGTATAAAAGAAAGTTGTGTATAAAACAAAATATGTCTCAATGAAATGAGATTGAGATGAAGCCCTTACCAAGATAATTTTTTTAAATAAAATAGATATATTATGTGTATTCAATATAATTACACATAAATAAAGTACAAATTCAAGATAGGACATAATAATAACATAACATAATTTGATAGTAGGAGATTAACCCAAAGAATGGAAATTGGGTTAAGAAATTCTGTTACCTCGTGTCTGAATTCACTCGATCGTTCTTTGATCTCATGAATAATAAACTATATTTAATCTATACCTTCTTAAGAACCTTTTTCAAGTTCATTATTCCTTTTATTTCACTTATTACCATGTCATGAACATTATGTAATTAATTAAGTTTATAACGGTCGTTCTGTCGATCTTAGGTACTTGAGTCAAAAATAAACATCTTATAATTACACTTCGTTCATGTGGTAAAATATCCATTATATACATAATTATATTCATGATTTATATATCATATACATCATATATATCTAGTATATACATTCATTTATAATATTACATAACATTTAGAGGTAAGAAATGAAATGCACCGTTCATGGAGACGGTAAGCCGTACCTACACATAAAGGCTACTTTCATTTCCATTTCATATTTAGTGGAATGAAGTTATAATTATATTAAGGTATAATATAATTCCAGTATAATATATTGTATAATACCATTTACTCCATCCTTTATACATCCCACATATGGCATTAACGATTCAAATCACTTTGAGGGGGCGGTAGCCCGCACTTCCTAAAATGAAAATATCGCGTTTACCCATAATGGAAATGATAAAGGTATGACATAAATGAGAAATACAGAAGCATAAGAAAAACATAAAAATGATATATATCATATATAAATATAGTGACATCTTAATGGCCACCTTTTAAGGTGTTATATGAGTGTTGAACAATCATCGTTTTTTGAGGTAGAAATTCGCCATCCACAGAAACAGAATGTTGTTTAACCATTAGATGTAGGTGTGTGTAATTGTAGCTCTAATACTTCTTATAACATCATCCTAGTATATTTAGGATACTGTTGTTGTTACAAAAGAAATTAATAAAAAGGGTTTAAGGGGTTAGAGAAGCAAAATAAAACAAAACAACATTAGAGAAGACATTACCTTAAAATCGGGTAACTCTTTTTGATTTGAGACAAAGGCTTCCTTTGGAAGACTTCTGCCCAAAGTGAGGCTTCTAAGAGTAAGGGAGGGAATTTGAGAGAGTATTTGGGCAGAGTTTGGATGATCCAAAAGGCTTTGAAGGTGTGAGTAAGGTGGTAGTGGTGGTGGCCTTTTATAAGAGGAGAGAAGGGGCACTCTTGGAAAGATTGAAATGTTACATTATTATGAAATGATTTTTTGAATTCTATAGGTCCCACACTTATATATTTCGATTATAAGGTGATAAGGGTTCGAAATATACTCATCCAATAGGCTTTTGACAAGTTTAAGTCATAGAATTTACATTATCTTTTCATTTTATTTAAATCATTAATTAATGAGGTAATCACTGCATCATCATGGTGTCATTAATAATTTAATTTATTTAATGTATAAAAATTATAAAAAAATATCATGTGTAGGAATTATTTTTAACTTTATAATGAATTTTTATAGTCAAAATTATGACTTGTATAACCCCATTTAAAAATTGTTTTAGTAAAACAACTCTTGTTTGTGACATTTTTATTTTAACATTAAATAAAAAAGTTATTTATGTCATTTTCCTACCAAAGTGGCTCAATGGGGTCCCCAAGTTGACCCATGGATTGTCTTGGTCGGCCATGACACATCAAATAGGTTTAGGACAAGGGTAAATGTCATTCCATATTTTTATAATACTATTATTACCTTAAATTTTACTAATTACCTTCAATCACGATTAATTAAACTTAAAAGTTACTATTCACCAAAAAATTATTTTAATCCCATTGAACCACATTTTACTTCCTAATGAAAACCATGTATATCAGATTTTTTAAAATCAAATCACAGAAGTGGTAATGTTTCATTTAAACAAAAAATCAGTTTTCTAACTACCACTTAGTGGTTTCACTATTCATCAAAAATTGAAGTTTTTCAGAACAAGGCCAAAATTTCACCCTAATCTATACTTGATATTCCAAATTCAAAAATGATTCCTATTTACAAAATTAGAAACATATAAGTTGCATTAATTATTTTTTTAATTAATTCCCACTTTCACAACAAATAGCATGTTTTTAAGAAACAATATATATCAAAAGATTGACAATTGATTATGTCCAATTTCAAAGTGAAATTAATTCTAATGAACACCATTGTATAAAATGGTAAAAATATATTATAATTATAATTTAAAACCACTCAATAGTATAATTTATCAGTATAAATTATTTTGATCAAAAAAGTTGTTTTAAGTATTTTTCACTATTCATAAAAAAATGGAATTTCTCAGAAAATTACAGAAAATTCAACTTAGGATAATTTTTATATTACGAATAAAAAAATTAATTCCATATTGAAATATAAGATTTCCATAATTTTAAAAAGTGGGTATTACTATTGATAACATCTACTTTGATTAGTCGCTGTGTGTTAGAACTCGAACTTGCGTACAATGCATGCTGTTGCATTATTGAAAGAGAAGGGTAGCGTGGAAGCTCAGGGTGTTAAATTCTCCCCTCCTTCAATAAATTTCGTCCTCGCAATTTGAAAATGTTCTGTGAAAATAAAAGGTTGAAAATAGAAAATAACATTGTGGAAAACCCACATCAGAAATAGGGTTAATAAAAATATAACATTAAAAGAAAGAAAGATAAGTACAAAGGTCACCCGAGATAGCCCATACTAGGATTCTATGAAAATATGGATATGGAGGAGAAAAAAACCATCAAGGTCTGATGGAGAGTTGTAGAAAACAAGATGAGGAGAAATTTAACCATAAGAAAATCACAAACTTGTGATTGGTTAAACGGTGATTGAATCCCCAGTTGGAAAAGTTAACCAACAATGTTTTTGTTTTAAGTAACCATTCATAAAGTTGAGGAATTTATTTAAGAGATTTACTATGAATGTAAGGAAATATACTTACTTGTCATGTAGGCTTTCTTTCTTTAATAAATTTTTACCACGAACCCATCTTTCACTCCAAATGGTAATAAATTTCAAAAATATTATATTTATCCTAATCGTAATAAGTTCAAAATATTAACACAGACCATTTAAATTAGGAAAACTATTTTTTAATAACCAAGGAATTCCTGTAGGCTAGTGGTAGGTAATAAAGGCCTGTCGCACTATGGTTGTGGGTTCGATTCCGGTAGCATTGTCCGACGCGACGGGTTATGCCCCACCCTACATGTTGTCCTTTTCCTAAAACTATAGTATTATAATATTCCATAAATAATCTTCAGAAATGTTTTAACAATACTATCCAAAGATCAACGTAATATATTCCAACCTTTATAGTTATCCAAAATACCTTCGTCCATACTTTCTCTAAAATGTCCTTAAATTCCAAAATCAATTGCAACATTTGTTTCCCCAAACAAAGTAAGGTTTCTCTTATTGTCACATACTGAAAATATGATTACCTTAATCATATTAAAATCTTAATGAAGAAAAAATGTACTGTAGTAAAATAAATATATATATCACATTATTATTATAACCAGAATATAATCCTTGAGTCCAAAATCACCAATACATTAATTATTCCACTTTAACTGTAGTAACAGTATAAGATTGTCCTTGATGTTTTGGCCTTTTCTGAGTTAAGTTTCCCTGACTCTTAGGATATTCATTTTCATAATGCCCCATTTCCCTACAGTTGTAGCATTCAACATTGATAGCATCATTATTTCCCTTGCAATCACGCGCCTGGTGACCATTTTCCCCACATTTATAACAAACTCCCATTCCTTTTAGCCAAGTACCAGGGTGATTCTTCCAACAATTATCGCATAATGGAAAATACTTCTTTCCCTTTTTCCCTTTATCTGTCTCTTGTTCCACCATTATCTTCTTCTCTTGATTTACTTTGTTGTCATATGACTTAGAGAATTCCTTTTCTGTCTTTATAGAACAGGAGACTATATCTTCGTATGACGAGAAGGTTTGTGAGACTAATGCTCGATGGAGAAATGGTTTTAACCCATTAAAGAAATGATCAATCTTACTTCTTGGGTTATGTATATAATCTGCAGCATGCCTCGCTAACCTTATAATGCTAGCCTCATACTTTGCGACGTTCTCATCCTCATTCTACCTCAGACTTAGAAATTGCCTTTCCATATCTGCTCGATGGTCATGCGGAATGTATTTTTCTAAGAATATTTCCTTAAACTCCCTCCACTCCATTCTTGATACTTCTTCATCTTCCATTGTGTTTTGAATCAGTGACCACCATTGATCGGAATCTCCAGTGAGGCGGTAGACTGCCATGACAACCTTCTCCCTTTCGCTACTCCCCAAGGCGTGGAATATTTTCTCTAAGGAGTTTATCCATTACCCAGCTACTAATGGATTTGTAACCCCATTAAATGTTGGCAGTTGTTGCCTTATGAAGTGGTCTAACATTGATCCTCCACGTTGTGGATCAGGGTGCTCCATATGAGTAAGGTTATTATTCATAACCTGAGTGAGTTGTCCCAGTATGGTAATAAGTTGATCAGCACCAGTTGTATCTCCAGATCCACAAAAATTATCTTGAGCAGGAGGAAAATCCCTACATGGAGTGCGTGCATTGATACAGTTTCCATTCCTTCCACTAGGCGCCATTTCTAAACAATGGCATAAAATAGATTAGTTTATGAATAAAAATACATAATTCCATACTTGTAAAATACTTAACATAAATTGAACTATTTATGTATATAATACATAAAAATGTTTTCTTTGAGGAAGTATATACTCATAACCTTTCATAGTGGTTTGTAATGAAAATGAGAATTATCCTAAGCATATCCCCCGGCGGTGTCGTAACCTAGAGTGCAGCAAGACCTGTTGTCGTGCACCAGTTCCCGTTCGAGTCTAGCTCAAAGAGGTGTTTTCTGGTTTTACCCCTAGGTACATATGTGCCAGAGCCGCCCCTACCTGCTCGTATCCAAACCGGGATGTATTGCTCGGAAAACTCACAAAATATTCATAATACCAAGATTCTAGGATGTTCTTCTATACTAATCCTCAAAGTCTATCTTATGGCTATGCACTCTAATCAGATTTTATCTAAATCTAGCTTCCAAGGTTAGTACTAAATTGCCTCTAATACCAACTGTAATGCCCCGACCCCAGCTACCCGGAGTCGGTGCGTTACTTCGTAACATTGTCATGATCACAAAAGAACAAGTCTCGAAAGACCGATTAGTTTAGTAGTCTTGGAAACACTAGATACATTCATAAGTCTTACATTACATCATAAAGTGAAAAATCACAATAACATAGTCTCTATTTTCCACAATCATATCCCCTTCAGACTATCCCCACAGGTCATTCCTAAAATACTTCTTCACATCCTGGAAAATATTAAAACATTGAAAGGGGTGAGCTCAGATGCTCAGTAAGGATAACAATATTGTGGAAGCTTTCATAAATAAACATTAACATTTAAGGCAATGTATAACTAAACCAAAATCCTTTTTAAACTTGAGCTTCGGCATAATATGGAAAAAATAAAATTAAATAATTTCATTTACTTACTCACATGGATATTCTACTAGTCGAATAATCACATGCAATATCAATAACCACTTTCATAATGATGGAATGCATAATGACAGACTATCATAACCACGTAGCCAAGGCCTCATGCCAATACCACAAATAAGATTTTGTCAAGGCCTCGTGCCAAGACACTAGTTTGTCTCATGAGACCTATCGATGCATCTAGGAGCTATAGAGGGCTCCACCCATCACATATTAAGTCCAATGCATTCCTCATATGAACAGGTTTAAACATATCATAAACCATAACTTAATCGTATCACATAAAACATGAATAAAGGAAACATAAAATTTCCACATTTAAATCACAAGATATCAATACAACACATTTATATAATAAAAACACTTTCAAAACCATTTTCAATACCAATATTAATGAAAATTAAGACTTTGTATTTATTTTTCATTAAAAAAAGTTATGGCTTGTAGAGGAAGCTGAAACTCAGATAATGGTCACGGTGGTGGAGAAGTCATTGTCACCGCATAAGTACGGAAAGAAAACATTCCATTTTTTCATTTAGTAAAATGATTCGTATAAAAAAATATTCCTTTTGAATAAACGTAAAAGTCAAAGAGGTTTATACACCGTATAAAATAAAGTTGTGTATAAAACAAAATATGTCTCAATGAAAGGAGATTGAGATGAAGTCCTTAAAAAGATCATTTTTTAAATAAAATAGATCTATTATGTGTATTCAATATAATTACACATAAATAAAGTACTAATACAAGATAGGACATAATAATAACATAACATAATTTGAAAGTAGGAGATTAACCCAAAGAATGGAAATTGGGTTAAGAAATTCCCTTACCTCTTGTCTGAATTCACTCGACCGTTCATTGATCTCCTGAATAATAAACCAGAGTTAATCTATACCTTATTCAGAACCTTTTTTAAGTTCATTATTCCTTTAATATCACTTATTACCATGTCATGAACATTATGTAATTATTTAAGTTTATAACGGTCGTTCTGTCAATCTTAGGTACTTGAGTCAAAAATAAACTTCTTATAATTACACTTTGTTCAAGTGGTAAAATATTCATTATATCCATAATTATATTCATGATTTATATATCATATACATCATATATATCCAGTATATACATTCATTTATAATATTACATAACATTTAGAGGTATGAAATGAAATGCACCGTTCATGGAGATGGTAAGCCGTACGTACGCATGAACGCTACTTTCATTTCCATTTCATATTGAATGGAATGAAGTTATAATTATATAAAGGTATAATATAATTCCAGTAAAATATAATGTATAATACCATTTACTCCATCCTTTATATATCTCATATATGGCATTAACGATTCAAATCACTTTGAGGGGGCGGTAGTCCGCACTTCCTAAAATGAAAATATCGTGTTTACCCATAATGGAAATCATAATGGTATGAATTAAATGAGAAATAAATAAGCATTAGAAAAACATAAACATAATATATATCATATATAAATATAGTGACATCTTAATGTCTACCTTTGAAGGTGTTATATGAGTGTTGAACAATCATCATTTCGTGAGGCAGAAATTTTCCATCCACAGAAATAGTATGTTCTTTAACAATTAGATGTAGGTGTGTGTGAGTGTAGCTCTAATCCTTATTATAATAACATTATAGAATATTTAGGATACTGGTTTTGTTACAAAAGAAATGAATAAAAAGAGTTTAAGGGGTTAGAGAAGCAAAATAAAACAAAACAACATTAGATAAGACATTACCTTAAAATCGAGTAACTCTTTTTGATTTGAGCCAAAGGCTTCCTTGGGAAGATGCCTGCCCAAAGTGAGGCTTATAAGAGTAAGGGAGGGAAGTTTAGAGAGTATTTGGGCATAGGTTTGCTGATCCAAAAGGCTTTTAGGTTGTGATTAAGGTTGTAGTGGTGGGGGCCTTTTATAAGAGGAGAGAAGGGGCACTCTTTGAAAGATTGAAATGTTACATTATTATGAAATGCTTTTTCGGATTCTAAAGGTCCCACAATTATATATTTCGAGGATAAGGTGATAAGGGTTCGAAATATACTCATCCAATAGGTTTTTGACAAGTTTAAGTCATAGAGTTTACATTACCTTTTCATTTTATTTAAATCATTAATTAATGAGGTAATCGCTGCATCATCATGGTGTCATAAATAATTTACTTTATTTAATGTCTAAAAAATGTAAAAAAATATCATGATGTAGAAAGTATTTTTAGCTTTATAATGAATATTTATATTCAAAATAAGGACTTTTATAACCCCATTTAAAAATTGTTTTAGTAAAAAAAACCCCTGTTTGTGACATTTTTTTTTTAACATTAAATAAAAAGTTATTTACGTCATTTTTCTACCAAAGTGGCTCCATTGGGTCCCCAAGTTGACCCATGGATTTTCTTGGTCGGCCATGACACATCCAATAGGGGTAGGACAAGTGTAAAGGTCATTCCATTTTTTTATAATACTATTTTACCTTAAATTTCACTAATTACCTTTAATCGCGATTAATTAAACTTAAAAGTTACTATTCACCAAAAAATTATTTTAATCTCATTGAACCAAATTTTACTTCCTAATGAAAACCATGTATGTCGGATTTTTGAAAATCAAATCACAGAACTGGTAATGTTTCATTTAAATGAAAAATCAGTTTTTTAACTACCACTTAGTGGTTTCACTATTCATCAAAAATTAAAGTTTTTCAGAACAATGCCAAAATTTCACCATAAGCTATAATTGATATTCTGAATTCAGAAATGATGTCTATTTTACAAAATTACAAACATATATGTTTCATTAATTAATTTTATAATTAATTCCCGCTGTCACAACAAATAGCATGTTTTTAAGAAACAATATATATCAAAAGATTGACAATTGTTTATGTCCAATGTCAAAGTGAAATTAATTCTAATGAAAACCATTGGATAAAATGGTAAAAATATATTCTAATTATACTTTAAAACAAGTCAGTAGTATAATTTATCACAATAAATTATTTTGATCAAAAAAGTTGTTTTAAGTATTTTTCACTATTCATAAAAAATGGAATTTCTCATAAAATTACAAAAAATTAAACTTAGGATAATTTAGATATTACGAATACAAAAATGAAGTCCATATTGAAATATAAGATTCCCATAATTTTAAAAAGTGGGTATTACTATTCATAATGGCTACTTTGATTAGTCGTGGTGTGTTAGAACTCGAACTTGTGTACAATGCAAGCTATTGCATTTTTGTAGGAGAAGCGTATCGTGGAAGCTCGGGGTGTTACATTATCCCCTCCTTCAATAAATTACGTCCTCGCAATTTGAAAATGTTCTTCGAAAATAAAAGGTTTAAAATAGAAAATACCTTTGTTGAAAACCCACATCGGAAATAGGGTTAATAAAAATATAACATTAAAAGAAAGAAAGATAAGTAAAAAGGTCACCCGAGATAGCCCATACTAGGATTCTATGAAAATATAGATATGTAGGAGAAACAAACCATCAAGGTCTGATGGAGAGTTGTAGAAAACAGGACTAGGAGAAAGTTAACCAAAAGAAAATCACAAACTTGTGATTGGTAAAATGGTCATTGAATCCCCTGTTGGAAAAGTTAACCGACAATGTTTTTGTTTTAAGTATCTTTTCATAAAGTTGAGTAATTTGTTTAAGATATTTACTAAGAATGTAAGGAAATATACTTATTTGTCATGTAGGCTTTCATTCTTTAATAAATTTTTACCACGGACCCATCTTTCACTCCAAAATGTAATAGATTTCAAAAATATTATATTTATCCTAATCGTACAAAGTTCAAAATATTAACACATACCATTTAAATTAGGAAAACTATTTTGTAATAACCAGGGACTTCATGTAGGCTAGTGGTAGGTAATAAAGTCCTGTCACACTATGGTTGTGGGTTCGATTCCTGCAGCATTGTTCGCCACGACGGGTTATGCCCCACCCTGCAGGTTTTCCTTTTCCTAAAACTATAGTATTATAATATTCGAAAAATAATCTTCAGAAATCTTTTAAAAATACTATCCAAATATCAATGTAATCTATTCCAACCATT
Organism: Viscum album; assembly: GCA_963277665.1. NCBI lineage: Eukaryota > Viridiplantae > Streptophyta > Magnoliopsida > Santalales > Viscaceae > Viscum > Viscum album. The sequence goes on from OY728152.1 coordinate 1,891,833,080, forward strand.
ATAGTTATCCAAAATACCTCCATCTAGACTTTCTCTAAAATGTCCTTAAATTACAAAATCAATTGCTACATTAGATTCCCCAAACAAAGTAATGTTTCTCTTACTGTCACATACTGAAAATATGATCACCTTCATCATATTAAAACCATAATGAAGAAAAAAAGTACTACAGTATAATCCTTATATATATCACATTATTATTATAACCAGAATATAATCCTTGACTCCAAAAGCACCAATACATTAATTATTCCACTTCAACTGTAGTAACAACATAAGATTTTCCTTGATCCTTTGGCCTTTTCTGAGGTAAGTTTCCCTGACACTTAGGACATTCATTTTCATAATGCCCCATTTCCCTACAATTGTAGCATTAAACATTGATAGCATCTTTATTTCCCTTGCAATCACGCGCCTGGTGACCCTTTTCCCCACATTTATAACAAAATCCCATTCTGTTTAGGAAAGTACCAGGGTGATTCTTCCCTCAATTATCGCATAATGTAAAATCCTTCTTTCCCTTTTTCCATTTATCTGTCTCTTGTTCCACCGTTCTCTTCTTCTCTTTCTTTACTTTGTTGTCATAAGACACAGAGAATTCCTTTTCTGTCTTGATAGAACACGAGACTATATCTTCGTATGATGAGAAGGTTTGTGAGACTAATGCTCGAAGGAGAAATGGTTTTAACCCATCAATGAAATGATCAATCTTACTTCTTGGGTTACGTATATAATCTGCAGCATGCCTCACTATCCTTTTAAAGTTAGCCTCATACTTTTCGACATTCTCATCCTCCTTCTGCCTCAGACTCAGAAATTTCCTTTCCATATCTTCTCGATCGTCATGCGGAAATTATTTTTCTAATAAAATTTCCTTATACTCCCTCCACTCCATACTTGATACTTTTTCATCTTCCTTTGTGTTTTGAATCAGCGACCACCATTGATCGGCATCTCCAGTGAGGCGGTAGACTGCCATGACAACCTTCTCCCTTTCACTACTCCCCAAGGCGTGAAATATTTTCTCTAAGGAGTTTATCCATTACTCAACTACTAATGGATTTGTACCCCCATTAAATGTTTTCGGTTTTTGCCTTATGAAGCAGTCTAACATTGATCCTCCACGTTGCGGATCAGGGTGCTCCATACGAGTAAGGTTATTATTAATAACCTGAGTGAGTTGTCCCAGTATGGTAATAAGTTGATCAGCACCAGTTGTATCTCCAGATCCACAATAATTATCTGGAGCAGGAGGGTAATCCCTACACAGAGTGCGTGCATTGTTACGGTTTCCATTCCTTCCACTAGGTGCCATTTCTAAAAAATGGCATAAACTAGATTATTTTATGAATCAAAATACATAATTCCATACTTGTAAAATACTTAACATAAATTGAACTATTTATGGATATAATCCATAAAAATGTTTTCTTTGGGGAAGTATATACTCATAACCCTTCATAGTGTTTTGTAATGAAAATGAGAATTATCCTAAGCATATCCACCAGGAGTGTCGTATCCAAGAGTCCAACAAAGCCTGTTGTCATGCACCAGTTCCCATTTGATTCTAGATCAAAGTGGTATTTTCGGGATTTACCCCTAGGTACAACTGTGCCAGATCCGCCTCTACCTACTCGTATCCAGACAGGGATGTATTTCATAGAAAACTCACAAAATCTCTATAATACCGAGATTCTAGGAAGTTCTTCCATACTAATCCTCAAAGTCTATCTTATGGCTATGCACTCTAATTAGATTTTATCTAAATATAGTTTACAAGGTTAGTACTAAACTGCCTCTGATACCAACTGTAACGCCCCGACCCCAGCTACTTGGAGTCGGTGCGTTACTTCGTAACATTGGCATGATCACAAAAGATCAAGTCTCAAAGGCCGATTAGTTTAGTAGTCTTGGAAACACAAGATACATTCATAAGTCTTACATTACATCATAAAGTGAAAAATCACAATAACATAGTCTATATTTTCAACACTCATATCCCCTTCAAACTATCCCCATAGGTCATTCCTAAAATACTTCTTCACATCCTAGAAAATATTAAAACATTGAAAGGGGTGAGCTCAGATGCTCAGTAAGGATAACAATATTGTGGAAGCTTTCATAAATAAACATTAATATTTAAGGAAATGTATAACTAAAACAAAAGCCTTTTTAAACTTGAACCTCAGCATAAGATGGCAAAAATAAAATTAAATAATGCCATTTACTTACTCACATTGATATTCTACTAGTCGAATAATCAAATGCAATATCAATTACCACTTTCATAATTATGTAATGCATAATGTCAGACTATCATAACCACGTAGCCAAGGCCTCGTACCAAGACCACAAATAAGATTTTGGTAAGGCCTCATGCCAAGACACTAGTTTGTCTCATGAGACCTATCGATGCATCGAGGAGCTATAGCGGGCTCCACCTGTCACTTATTAATTCTATTTCATTTCTCATATGAACAAGTTTAAATATATTATAAACCATAACATAATAGTATCACAGAAAACATGAATAAAGGAAACATAACATTTACACATTTCAATCACAAGATATCAACACAAAACATTGATATAATAAAAACACTTTCAAAACCATTTTCAATACCAAAATTAAATATAATTAAATCTTTGTATTTATTTATCATTAAAAAAAGTCATGGCTTATAGGGGAAGCCGAAACTCAAATAATGGTCACGGCGGTGGAGAAGTCATTGTCCACTCATACGTATGGAAAGAAAACATTCCATTTTGTCGTTTAGTAAAACGCTTCGTATAAAAAAAAAGATTCGTTTTGAATAAACCTAAAAGTCAAAGAGGTTTATACACCATATAAAAGAAAGTTGTGCATAAAAAAAATATGTCTCAATTATTGGAGATTGAGACGAAGTCCTTACCATGATATTTTTTTAAATAAAATAGATCTATTATGTGTATTCAATATAATTACACATAAAGAAAGTACAAATACAAGATAGGACATAATAATAACATAACATAATTTGAAAGTATGAGATTAACCCAAAGAATGGAAATTGGGTTAAGAAATTCCCTTAACTCGTGTCTGAATTCACTCGACCGTTCTATGATCTCCTGAATAATAAACTAGTGTTAATATATACCTTCTTAAGAATATTTTTCATGTTCATTATTCCTTTTATATCACTTATTACCATGTCATGAGCATTATGTAATTATTTAAGTTTATAACGGTCGTTCTGTCGATCTTAGGTACTTGAGTCAAAAATAAACTTTTTATTATTACACTTTGTTCATGTGGTAAAATATCCATTATATCCATAATTATATTCATGATTTATATATCATATACATCATATATATCCAGTATATAAATTCATTTATAATATTACATAACATTTAGAGGTAAGAAATGAAATGCACCGTTCATGGAGACGGTAAGCCGTACGTACGCATGAACGCTACTCTCATATCTATTTCATATTTAAGGTAATGAAGTTATAATTATATAAAGGTATAATATAATTCCAGTATCATATAATTTATAATACCATTTACTCCATCCTTTATACATCCCACATATGTCATTAACGATTCAAATCACTTTGAGGGGGCGGTAGTCCGCACTTCCTAAAATGAAGATATCACGTTTACCCATAATGGAAATCATAAAGGTATGAAATAAATGAGAAATAAATAAGCATAAGAAAAACATAAACATAATATATATCATATATAAATATAGAGACATCTTAATGGCCACCTTTGAAGGTGTTATATGAGTGTTGAACAATCATCGTTTCGTGAGGTAGAAATTCACCATCCACAGAAACAGTATGTTCTTTAACCATTAGATGTAAGTGTGTGTAAGTGTAGATCTTGTACATATAACAACATCCTATTATATTTATGATACTGGTGTTGTTACAAAATAAATTAATAAAAATAGTTTAAGGGGATAGAGAAGAAAAATAAAACAAAACAACATTAGAGAAGACATTACCTTAAAATCGGGTAACTCTTTTTGATTTGAGCCAAAGGCATCCTTGGGAAGACTTCGGCCAAAATTGAGGCTTCTATGAGTAAGAGAGGGAAGTTTAGAGAGTATTTTGGCAGAGTTTGGCCAAGACAAAAGGCTTTGAAGGTTTGAGTAAGGTGGTAGTGGTGGGGGCCTTTTATAAGAGGAGAGAAGGGGCACTCTTGGAAAGATTGAAATGTTACATTATTATGAAATGATTTTTCAGATTATAAAGGTCCCAAATTTATATATTTCGTGGATAAGGTGATAAGGGTTCTAAATATACTCATCCAATAGGTTTTTTCAAGTATAATTCATATAGTTTACATTATCTTTTCATTTTATTTAAATCATTATTTAATGAGGTAATCGCTGCATCATCATTGTGTCATAAATAGTTTAATTTATTTAATGTCTAAAAATTATAAAACAAATATCATGATTTAGGAAATCGTTTTATCTTTCTAATGAATATTTATAGTCAAAATTATGAATTGTATAACCCCATTTAAAAATTGTTTTAGTAAAACAACTTTTGTTTGTTACATTTTTGTTTTAACATTAAATAAAAAGTTACTTATGTCATTTTACTACCAAAGTGGCTACATGGGGTCCCCAAGTTGACCCATGGATTTTCTTGGTCGGCCATGACACATCCAATAGGGGTTGGACAAGTGTAAAAGTCATTCCATATTTTTATAATACTATTTTTACCTTAACATTCACTAATTACCTTTAATCGCGATTAATTAAACTTAAAAGTTACTATTCGCCAAAAAATTATTTTAATCAAATTGAACCAAATTTTACTTCCTATGAAAACCATGTATGTCGGATTTTTGAAAATCAAATCACAGAAGTGGTAATTTTTCATTTAAACGAAAAATCAGTTTTTTAACTACCACTTAGTGGTTTCACTATTCATCAAAAATTGATGTTTTTCAGAACAATGCCAAAATTTCACCCTAAGCTATAATTGATATTCTGAATTCAAAAATGATGTCCATTTTACAAAATTCCAAACATATAAGTTTCATTAATTAATTTTATAATTGTTTCCCGCTGTCACAACAAATAGCATGTTTTTAAGAAACAATATATATAAAAAGATTGAAAATTGTTTATGTCCAATTTCAAAGTGAAATTAATTCTAATGAACACCATTGGATAAAATGGTAAAAATATATTCTAATTATACTTTAAAACAACTCAATAGTATAATTTATCACTATAAATTACTTTGATCAAAAAAGTTGTTTTAAGTATTTTTCACTATTCATAAAAAAATGTAATTTCTCAGAAAATTAAAAAAAATTCAACTTAGGATAATTTAGATATTACAAAATCAAAAATGAAGTCCATATTGAAATATAAGAGATCCATAATTTTAAAAATTGGGTATTATTATTCATAACAACTACTTTGATTAGTCGCAGTGTGTTAGAACTCGAACTTGCGTACAATACAAGCTATTACATTATTAAAAGAGAAGCGTATTGTGGAAGCTCGGGGTGTAACACAGACACACAAGATATCTACATGACCACCCATCAATAGCCTCATAGGGAAAAATATTTTTCAAATGATGAAAAAATTTGTTATATGAAACATCAACCAAAGGAAAATTATTTTCCCATGATAATCTAATATCAAGCACAAAATCTTAAAGCATATCTATTTGAACCTATATATCCCTCTATATCTTTTTATCTGTCTACAAATGATAAGATGTGATTAATTTAATCTGGGAACCCATCACTTCTTGCAAACCATTTCAAAACATAAAATAAGACCTTATATCCCTATTAGAAAAAACTACATATGTAACTGCATGATGTATCACAATCTCTCTGTCAAACATGCTCTCAAGAAGTTCCACTTTTGTCACCTCCTTGATAGGTTAAAAATGCATTGATTTTGTGAGTCAATTAATGATTACACAAATCATATCATTTTGCTATAATTCCATGAAAAATGAATTAATAATTCTATAGGTATCTCATCCCACATCCATACTAAAATGGATGAGGGCTTCAACAACTCCACAAGTCTATGGCACTTCATTTTAATTCTACGTCATGTTAGTAATTGAAAAATAAAATTTGATATCAACCATATCATTCCCTATAACCAAGAGATATGCCTTGTGTTGTTATACATCTTGTTTTCCCCATGTTCAAATGACCAACAAGAATGGTTCCCACTATCCATTAACTATTATCGTAAGGGAAATTTACCAAAAAATCATCTACATAGGAACCAAGCTCCACAGGGAGACACATAAAACTCACTAGGGTTATCCCCACCACAAGGTATTTTTCTATAGCATTTGTTTTCAATGTCTCCCACGTGATAAAGAAAAACTCTCTCATAAATGTGTTATTTAAATTTCATATAATTAAACAACTCTTATCCACTAACCCCTTTAACGTCCAAAATCATATCAACAATTAAACAAATTAGAGACCACTCTTAAACTCATTCCATCATAGATTTCGTCGGTAATTATATTTTCAATGAATCAGCAACCAAATTTAATTTTCACATGGTAAAAGAAATGTTATAAAATTATTCGTATATTTTTATTAACTCCCTTTTCCAATTATCAATGAAAAAAGAGTAATTGGTTTCAAGTACTCATGTTTTAATTTTAAATTTAATTACTGATCATTATTTTAATAAATATAAATTATATTCAGTTTTATATTTTAATAATAAATCTCACACTCAATATCCATATTGAGTGATTATTGTTTTTTCAGGTTCTGAATTCTATCTAATATATATAATTCATCTGTAAATTGGGATAATATTTTCATATAAAGGGTCATAGGGTCTAAAAAATAAATCCCACAATTTGTATGAACAAAACAAGAACATCTATGAAGATTGAATTTATCACTCAATAAAGAAACTAAAATTTCATTAAACACTAGAATTTGTTTTTAAATATTGAAAAAATTCTTTTATAAGTCATTGAATGCCCAAATTAACTATACATGTCACAATTTAGGTCTATAATTCCATACCACCATTATTTATAGTATTTGAAAACTTCAAAACATTATTAAATTTTATCTCAATCCCAAAATTGAATTGTGCTGATATTTTAATGTTTAAAAACAATGATATATCAAACAAATTAATGCGTTCATATTTTTACCTGGAAAAAATACCACTCCAAAGTAGATCAAAGCATATGGTTTACGAAAAAAGGACAAACCTTAAATATAAGAGTCTAATGGATTCCAAATATGGTGGGTGAAGAATATAAATCCTTCTTGAAAACATTGAAGAAGAATATGCCTTTAGAGTTAGTTTTATGTGTTTTTAAGTAGTCTAGGAATCATGTAGTGAAACTTTGGAATGAAAATCATCTAGAACCATGTGATACAAATTCACCCCCCTCTTCTCAATGAAAATGGATGGAATTTTAGAGCCTAATAGGATACATTGAAATTAAAATAGTCATTTCAAAGGCCTGAGAAGACCTAAAAACTAATGTTTTTACTTGATATAGATTTCATCTGCTCGTTTTTTCTTGTTCTTTTCTGGTTGATTTCATTTATAATATAGTAAGTGTTTTTACAGTAATTTATTTTATATATGAATGAATGTCTCTTCATCATCTATTATTCTCATCATAATTTTTCTATCAATTCATAATTATCTTATATTTTTTAATATATAGTTTAAAACTAATGCCTTATTTCTCTTTCCCATTCAATCAAAGGCTTATGTTTACTTTGTTTTATAATTTGCGTGTGTGTTTGAAACACTAATCTAATATTTTAACATTCTTATTTCTTATATTTTTAACTCATCATACCAAAAATCATAATGAAAATTATTACCCAAAAAATTTCTAACTAAATATATCATTGGGATAAGCCATAAATTTGTGATGTTAATTGTTTTCGATCTTTCACCCATATAACAATCTTTAAATTAATATAGCTTATTTCAAACAAAATATGTTATGGATTAATGAAACGTTTTTTTTCATGTGTATTCCATAGAGTAGTGGATCAAAAAATACACAAGGGTTCATGAAATATTGATCCTTCAATCAGTGAGAAATGAAAATGTTTATAGCCTTAGTGAAACTTTTATTAAATAAAAAGAAATTGGATTTCCAACCAGAATAACCTCATGAAGTGGATGATAATTTAATAAAAAATTTAAATGATCATGGCTATCATAAGCCTAAATTTAAAATAATGGGCTAACCCAAATCATTATTAAATTATTAAATCAATAAATCATTTCAATTATGATCATTAAAAAAACCCCATTAAAAATAAAAAACATAACCAATCAACTCTAAAAATGTATTATCATTGAGGATTTAATCTGAGTGACGCTATACACATTAGTAAGGAACTGGACCACTGAATGAAATATAGGTGAAAAATTTTCATTCTTCAAATGGATCCATTTCATGGGACTATACCACTATTAGATGGTAGTTTTTATTTTTTTAGAAAAAAACATTCCTAATAAAACCATAAAATTATGAGAAAACCACAAAAAACCCACCATCCCATAAAAATCATAAAAAAGAAAAAAACCAAAAAAACCATATTCATTATCATCTCAAGTTTAATCAAAATTCCCCGTAGCACCCTAAAAAATCCATCATATTTTGTGGACCCATAAATAGAGAGCATACTTTTATGACCTCAGAGGACCATTATGTATAATTAAGAAACTCAGGAACCCTTCATTTACCGACTAATTATTCTTGTTATGGATAATCATTGGGACCAAAACGATAATGAAATTGTTTCCCCTAATATTAATTACCAAAATATTCATATTCAAAAAACCATATATTAAGGAATATTTTTAAATTGAATAGGGTTTGATTATTATTTTTCTTCATTTCCATGGGATATTTTCTAAGGATCCACATCTTCACCTTAATGAGTTCCAAGTGGCAAGGTATACAATTATTCCTTAAGGGGTTTCTAAAGAAAAATGTCAATCATCAATCATTCCATTTATGCCTTTATGATTTCACAAAGTCATGGATGTACTACAACCATAGTGGCTTCATAAACTCTTGGATTGACATGAATAATCAGTTTTTAAGTAAATTCTTCATATCTTTTTGAAACCCTTATATCTGAATGAAAATAAGTGTTATCCATCAACTTCCCAATGAATCAATCCATGAGTAATGGAAGAGTTTCAAAAATTATGTGGAAACATGATCAAACTAGTAAATTCAGGACCAACTCTTCATCCAATATATCCATCATTGGTTATTGGCTATGGAATGAACTTTCACTGATCCCACATGTTCTATTGATCATGTTGATTAAAAACCTACAACATCATGAGATCTCAAAAACAATATGTCTAATAACATGAAAAAATTATATATTCACTCACATTATTATGTAATATATATTAAAGAGAAAAAATATATAGATACAAACAAGATAACATAGTGGACGAGTGATCTAACAGGTCATTTGTGTCATATAATGGTGGCTTACATATCAACAACATCATATTCTCCAAAATCACAGCTATCTAGAACTATAAAAAATTGTTGAATTTGTAGCTCACCTCCTCATTAGACTAACATGTGTCCACGAATTCATGATTATCCATATAATATTTCTATCTCTATAGATATCAATGAAAAGTATGATCAAAGGAACATGATCCCTAAACAATTATGTTAAATCATTAAAAAATCCCCTCATACTGACTATAATCACTTATATTCTACCTATATCCCATGATTAAGGTATGGTAATATCATCTCGTAGCCCCCTCAGTTCGTTATTCAAAATAAAAAAACAATTGAAATGTATTAAAGGTGGTCGTAACACCCAATAACTATGTCCTTTTGTACCTCAAGAGGAAGTGTGAAATTAACTTACAACTCTTCATGTATTCATTTATACTAGTGTGGCTTCCTAATTTCCAACCCAATATATTTGTTTTCTAAAGAACCCAAATCAAGATAATCTCAATGAAGGACATACCACTACTTCTTTGATACCATGGGAAATTGTTTTGGGAGATCATTCATCCTTCAACTGTTATTTCCCCAAAAACATTGAAAATTGAATTTGTCAAATTTCATCCCACCTTATTCTACAACAACAATCCAATTATTACCAAATCCCATCTCAAACATTTTCCAATAATAAGAGTAAATTAAATTTATTATAACTTATGTTATGAAAAAAAATCCATATGGCTCATGAAGAATCCTCAAATTCCCCATTAAGTGATGATCTAGAAACAGAAAAAATAATAATAAACCATCAAATGAAACCAAATACAGTCCCTTGCATCCATAAATTACTCTAATGAACCTAATTAGAATTTTTCAATCTATCTGTAATACAAATAATCCCTTTGAACCATATTTTTAAATGATATAAATGTTTAAACATGTTGAGACCAAAAATACCCTCTTATATTTCATCAAAGATTTCTTATATATGTAATGTTTTTATGGAATTTTGAATCCATAATAAAAATCATCATACAATTGAAAATGTTTTAACCCAACATTCCATTCACATGAAGTGTAGTTATCTAAGGAAATTTTTGTTTCCATACAAAATAGGGACTTACAACTTTGTTGATTCACTCATAGACCTAGGAGCCTCGATATATTTCAATCCAATATCCAACTTCACCAATATTGTTCATGGTCCCGTAGGCCCTATGAGTGTTATCATACAATTATCCAGCTGTTGAACTTCCAGTCAAAAAGTTATAATATAGGATTTTCTTATTCGGGTTTATGATATTTTAATCATAACTGATTTTTATGTCACTGACATGGTAGGTGATAAATATTCCTTCCAATATCCATTGATTGAAGGGTGACAGTTTCACATAACATCAAGAACCTAAATAGATTTATATTTTGACATTTTATACGTGGAATTCTTTGACCAACTAGTCATGTTCAATATTTTTAAGCCACGAAATGTCAAATAAAGAATCAATTTGGTTTCTCTATCCATGATTATTAATGTCTCCATAAGAGTGTGTTGAACCCTGATTCATCTTGTTCATCCAGTTCTAATGAATGATTAGTTTGTAAATTTTTCAATAGCATTATCCAAGTCATAAATGGAAGAGTTGATATTGAGATTTTAAATGTAAATTCTATCAATATAAATGATATTGAAAAAAAATTTAAATCCTACATCACCTTTGATATCCACCAATCCAACCTAGATGGTAATGAGAAATGTTTACTAGAATGGTAATTTTTTATTCAAATCTTATAATAAAAAATTCATCAATTCCTATTATTGATTCTAAAAATTCTATTATATGGGAGGTGATCCCTGGTGAAATTTTGTTCTCTTATGCTAAAGGGAGTTATGTTTGTGAACATTGTTCTCTAATTAATAATGTGATCAAAAGTGAGGTTAAAATTTACACCTCATTGAAAAAACATTGATATTAAGGATTGTGGAAAATACATTGAGACTCATGAACCGTTTGAACCTCACTAATCAACATTGTATAAACACCCATAATTTAGTAAAAAATTAGGATCTCAATCAATGATTTCATATTTTCTGAAAAAATAATAATTGCATTCTTAGAATTAAAACATACTCATGAACATCCAAATAATGAAATCCATCACTCAGTGGATTGAATTATTCCTCAAATTTAATACCAAAGGAAGTATACCCATATATATATTTCACCTGAACTGAATTAATAGATCATAATCATGGATGGTAAGAAATTATCTAATGAACAATAAAATGTCCTTGTGGAGAAGTGTTTCTAAAGGCACACTAGAGATGATAAAATATGATGGCCACAATCAGACTCTGGGTAGTCTATTGAAACCATGTATCCATTGAATTATTAAATGCCACACTTCATAGGAGGCAGCTCGTGTTCTATTTTACTTTTATAAAATTTATTTTCCTTTTAGAGTTTTTTTAAAGAATAATTATTTCTCTTTTTGATTCTCACCATTAAATTTTATAATTGTAGTCAACCATTTTTTGGGAGTAAAAATACTTTTTAAGATGTCAATTTTTTTTTAAATTTTCATCATAAACTTTGATATTTAGTATTGTGTTAGGAACAATAATCTTTAAATTCAAAATTTTTTATTTTGAAAATGTATTTATCCAACCTATGATGAATAACATGATATTTCTTAAAATATCCTCCTATTCCCATTTTATAAAATTTTGTTTTTATCACTATCAATTATGATACATATGTTTATTATCATTAATGCTTAATCTCTTACTTTTGTGTACATTAATAGGAGAGGGTCATTTTTATCAACCACATGTTAATATCAATATCAAAATAGGCTCACAGTACACTTACTATAATCTTCATATTGAAATCCACTTATATCCATTGAATTCCCTTTTTATAGCCACATTTCAATCCAAAAACCATTTCTCACACATCATTTACATTGATTTTCATTTCATAGTTTATTATAATTTTAGTTTCCAGAAATTGATTTCATTTTGGGTACAATTTAATTGATTTTTATTGTGGAATCACATGCTTGAATAAATAATCCAATTATCTATGGGGTAAATAATTACATTCAGTTGGTCTTAGTAATTTATTTATGTTTATGTAATATTGTAGAAAATATGTTGAAAAGTGTCTGAAAAGTTTCAAATAAAAAACAAAAAAATGAAAAAAAAATATCGGGTTGTGTCTTGGGGGGGGGGGTAAAAATCTATCTTTTTTATCCTTTCATACTGCTATAACATTTAAAATTAGTTTTGGGAGGTGATGAAACATGGGTTGATAGATTAGTGTTACATTTATTTCAGGCTCAACTTTTGAAATAAATAAAATAAAATAAATAAAATACCACATGCATAATCTTTTCTCGTGTTTTTTGGAGATGTTTTGTGTTTTTTAAATAATAAATTCCATCCCCTTAACATATTTGGTATGTCTTGTCTTACTTGAATCACAATGTCCACTGTAAATAGGTGCTTCAATTTCCTTCTATTTCTTAATTTCATAATAATGCATAGCATTTTCTATGTTGGTGGTTTACCTCTCTTTTCCTTTCTTTTGTACATTATATTCCAACCATCCCATAGCCACTAAAAACCCATAAAAACACATCTTGATTCATATGAATGTTATTATAGAAAATTTAATCATAGGGCTCTTACAAACAAAATTATTTTCACTTTATTTGGTCAATATGAGAACATCTATAAATAAATTATAATCATATTGAGGGTAGTCTACTTTGAGTGCAAAGATTTTCCATTTCTAATTTTGAGAATGTAAATTTTTTTAATAGTTCTTTAGTAAAAATTTGTTGCAGAATTAATTTTGTATGAGTGATCAAATGCAGATCTACCTTGATTGGAGAAAAAAAATATTTTTTTCTGAGTGAAAATGATTTAGTTTTTCTTTTAGGTTTGATATACATGAGGATATGAACAATCTTATTTGTGGGGGAGTTGATGTTATTCATTTATTCATGTTTGGTATTCACTCAATTTAATTATTTTCAAGGAAAAGTGCATAATTGGTTTGAAAAACTCTTGTTTTAATATTTAATATAATTTTTCAGCATTATTTTTATTAATCAAAATTCGATTCAGTTTACTATATAAATAATATATCTCACCATATTTATCAAAATTGTGTGATTATTAATTATTATGGTTCCTATTTTAATTTACTACAATCAATTAAAGTTAATATTTCATTATTTCATCCATCTAAAGGGCCATATAGACACGAAATGAAGGCCCACCAAATTTGGGATAAAAACTGCACCATCCAACAAGATAGAGTTTCTAGTCACAATCCAGAATCCTAAATTTAGTGAACCTCTATAATATTTTATTAAATATCCAAAACATGTTGAATAAAAATTTTAATTCCAAAATCCACCAAAATGTGTCCCAATATATGAATTAAAATACAAACCATCTTTCTATACGGTATTTAAAAATTGCCGAACATTCATGCCTTTTCTCCCCAAAAAATCATTCAATTGTTATGATATATTGTGGTATGAATGAAAAATATAGGTGAAAAAATTCATTTTTAAGTACATGGATTTTATTTGAATGAATATTTGTAGGAATAAATGTATTCACATTCATACAATGTAAACAATTCACACAAAACTATGTATTAGAAAATATTAATGGATGAAATCCATATCATTTTCTAGAAAAATTAAATAACCTCCCGATTTAAAGGCTGAATTATCCAAATTTTAATATATAACTTTGAAGAAGAACCTTTTTCCAGATCTGGCTATCAATGGGGCCACATGGTTAAGGGTACATGGAGGGATATTTTCGAATTAAAACATTACACCACCTTTAAGTATAAATTAATCCTCTTATTCTTCATGCATGGGATTGGTATTTAAAAGCATAAGAGGGTACATAAAAATGAACATGGCCTCTAAAAATTCTTAAAAGGACCTTCCATACTCGTGTTTATACTTGAGATACAATTCTTTTAATCTTTGTTTTCATGTTTTTTTCTGTTATCATTATTTTGTAATCATGTTAGGGTTTGTGTTGTAATTTTTTCTAAAAATTAATACTAGTCTCTTCTTAATATCCTATTATCATACACCCTATGTCGTGTAATATTAATGTGATAAAAGATTTTTAAGTATAGTTTAAAATCATTGGTTTCTCTTTATTTCTCATTAAATAAAAAATTTTTGTTTTAATTTTCTTCATCATTTGTATGTGTGTGTTTGGCATACAACCCTTATCTTGTCCTATTATTTTTCATATATTTTTTATCATGCCACCATTAATAGAAAAAATAAGATTATTAACCACCCAATTGGATGATTAAATTTTTCATTGGAGATGTAATATTATTAATACGATTCCCTCATTTAACATTAATAAAATTAATATTGTGTATTTCAAAAAAAAATTATGTAAGAATGACCTATTTTTTATCATTTGTATTCCATGGATTATTGGAAGCCCAAATACACATAAAATTATGAAATATTGATCCTTCTATAAATGATATTGGATAGAGATTAGAACCCTAATTATGGCATGGATTAAATAGAAAATAATTGGGAGTTCTTATTGAACTACCCTAGTGGTGTGGATGTTGATTTATTGGACTTTTTTCAAATCTCAAGGATGTCACGTTATTGACTCACTAATAATGTACTAACACTAATACTTATTAATTTGTCAAATAAATATACTATTTCCCCTAACCAAAAAAACACACCCCCCATTAAAATAAAAATATAATAACAATAAACTCTATAAATGTAAAATAACTGAGGATTTGACATGAGTGGTTCTATATATATTAGAAGATCACCAAACAATTAAATGGTAAATAGTTGAAAATAAGTTGAGCATCCATAAAGAAATATCAAAATCCAAATTATGAAAATACTCCCAAAGTATTTCTTTCCCAAATTTAGATCCCTCCGTGTAAAAATATATTTTGGTCTCTTGTGATCACAATATCGCATTAACAAATCCCCATAGGGATAGTGATTCCACATTTTGAGTTCACACATAATAGCATATATTTAATGATTATGGATAGGTTATTTCTTCTCATGAGGGTTTAAGTCGAGAGACCCAAATCCCAAAACATGTTTCCATCTATATCAAGACACATCCCAAATCCATACCAGACGCATTATAGAAAAAATCATAACCTGACACTAATTCGTGAAGAATCAAAACTATTGTTGAGTTAAACATCACCTCTTTCTCCTCGAAATATCTCTGACCATTTTCATTCATTTATATTTATACACCATTTTGGGATAAAGAAATCATTGAAGATGTAATCAGGTATAATCCCTAAATAACCCATATATAGAAACCATACAAACCTAAGAATCTCCAGATCTCAACAAATTTTTGAACAAATCCTTTAAATAACATTATATACCATATTCATATCTACTGATACATCCCTCTTAGATATCAAATGCACAAGAATTTTTTCATCTAGGATAAAAAAACATACACATCGAAAGAATATCATTCAGATGATGTTCTTTCATGTTTAGTAAAATGATATCCAAGTGTTCCACAAGATCCTACTATGACATGGAGTACAAAATATTAATATCCATGGAAAAAAAGAATATTACCAAAACTAATGAGGCATCTAGTTTATCAAAGAAAAAAAAACTAGAGAAGAATTAGTTACAAAAAATTGTATAACCAGAAACTCAAAATCCATATATAAACTCTTAATTGTTTTCTTAGGTATATCATATTCTTATAAAATCATCATTTTTTACCGGTAGAACATTTAAATATTTCAAAAACCACAATCTCATCTAATTAGATTAAAATTTCACCAATACTTGAAAAAGATATTTTCTGTTAATGGTCACCTAATTCAAATATCGGTAATCGATATGAAGTATCAGGAACCTATCTATGTTCATATAAATGAGTACAGAATAAGTCCATGGTGACATTATAGGGTGAATAAGTCCTTTATCTTATAGGTATTTATCATGAATAGACCCTATCTAAGTGTCAAGCTTCAATTACCCCAACCCCGACTCCATAGGCTATGGCGTACTGACCAGTGTCAAAAGGCATATCCTAAATGAGAGGCCTTTTCTGAAGTAGATTTAAAATAACACCCTACCATCTAAATTATGAATTATAATGTCATAATAATAAATTTTTTCAATCGATAGAAAAATATCCTTGGATGAAAAACCATGTGAGTGTAGAGGAGTACGAAAGTTAAAACTAGAATGTAATGAGGAAAAATAACACCCAATATAAAAGATGATCCTACCTAAAAAAATAGAATGTAAAATACTGATAGATTCCATGTATTATTCTACAACATATGACTACCATATACCGTCAAAACTACTAGATATCCCTTAGCTCCAATGTAGTCACCACTGACATATCTCTCATCAACATAAGTTATGAAACGTGTGGGAAAATCCCATGTATGTGTTAGTAAATACATACCTAGTAGGATTCCTCAAAATATTAGGGGGTACATCATAGAAACGACATCAATATATAGACAGTATATAGTGCCCAATATGGATGGTATAGTGAAATAGAACATCTCAACCCAAACAGAGGGAGACTGACTTCATCTGAATGCAACAGAACAACATGTTTTTTTATAAAAACTACATATCGAGTCTTTTCCACCTATAACACTAGTGTAGACTCATACAAACATGAGATTATAAATATTAAAAACATTTGGATTACCTTATGTGCGTTTAAAATACATGTAAGGAGAGTAACACGGTCCAATGGTATAGATGAAAATTTATTTATATCTGTATTCAAAATAAATCCAACTAAGAGAAAAAGTTGATACCCAACTAACATCTCAACTCAAGAAAAAGTGTTTTCAATAGTTACAAAAGTCCATCAATGATGCCCAAGATTTCAAGTGGCTACCTATAAGTAACAATATCTATCAAGGCATTCCTCTTCATTGTGCCCCATAGTTTATGGGACATAATATCTATGTGCATTACCCATGCAAAGGTAAAAAATGAGGGTTAACCTTAGTGGTATAGGACCCATGCTCAACCATTCTAGAGGGTTCAACTCTAGAAGTTAGTAGAGGAGGCATACCCATCCTAACAAGAGTGTTTACCGCTTGGGGTCGTTAATGTTCAATTACCACCATAGCTTGAGGGTTCCATGTAGGAATCAATAAGGGACCCATTCTTAGAATAGATAGAGGGTTAAACATTATATGTCTTCAAGGACTAATGAATATCCAATATGGATGGTTCCACTCAAAATTCAGTAGAGGACCCCTACCCAGCCTGGATGGAGGGTTCCACTAAATGATTTATTAGAGGACCCAAGCCCAAAAATGTTGGCGGATTTCAGATAAGAGTTATTAGAGGATCCACTCTCATCCTTGTTGAAGGGTTACCCTCTAGTTCTCAGTAGAGGCCCAATGTCTAGCCCAGTTTGAGGGTTCAACTCAAGTGTTGGAATTGGACCCTACCTAGTCCAGTTGGATGGGTTTACTCTATGAGACATTAGAGGATGATTGTCTATAAAAAGATTTGGGTTCCTCTATTTATGTTATTAGAGGACCCATTCCTATACAAACAGAAGGGTTCCACACTAAAAGTTGTTAGAGGACCAATACACAGTCGACATTGAGGGTTCCACTTGGGAGTCTATAGTGGAAACATGCACATCCTTGCCAGAGAGGTCCACTATAGAAGTAAGTAGATAACCCATGACTATCCCACATAGAGGGTTCCATGATAGATATCATCTATGTACCATTCCCATCCCAGCTTGTGGGTTCCTCTCAAGTGTTTGTAGAGGACCCATGTCATGCAAAACAAGTGGGTTCCACTCTAGAAGCCTCTGTTAATCCTCTATGATCTCTTCCATCATTAGGCGTAGACTAACCAAGTTTCATCCATAGAAAATTATTCATCATATCCAAAAATAATATATAGTGGGAACCATTTCATTATACATGAAAAAATACACATGATTCGATATTCACGATACAATATAAGAGTCTAAATGTATGATACAAGGAAGATTAAATTTTCATTAAAAGAAACCAAGGGGAACATGATGTCTTAGGGGACCCAGGGAACTGGAGGTCACATTCCATCACTTGGTCGTTCCACTGGAGGTACACGTATATTATTTCATGTATAATTACATTCCATGCGGGTGGACTACATGAGTTTTCCATGCTACCTGGGATCAGGGTGTGTCCTTCGAACTATGTTTGTATAACCAAGTTGTTTATGTGTACTCTTGTACATGATGCCCCTATACACATGGGGTGTATCCCTTGTTATTTTTCCATTTCCAATTACATGGGAATGTCACATGTTCATGGTCATATGTAGTAGATATACATTGTGTTCCATCATTATAAAATACAAAAATCATAGTTATCACAACCATGCGGCTCCACACTAGGTGATCATCATGATACATTATGTGTTGTTGGGTTCATCAATATTTCTCTGATCCATATCCCACAACATGAATCCATCCCTACCCATTAAATTTATATTATCTCTATAATTGTGATTAGTGGATCCGAGTTTAATCTTTGATTCCATCCATTCAGTGGCTAAAAATTAGATTCCATCGACTGTGGGGTTTTTTTGTACGCACCAACAACCCCAATATCCTTTGGAAGTTTATTACTTGATCTCTAATTTTCAAAAAAAAACCGATCCAGGTCTCATAAATACCTTGATCTATACATTATTCATCAATCATCCATAAAACGTCAATAAATTGTAATTTTGGGGATCTGATTGTACTCAGTACAGCCCGACAATGTCAAACCATGACTGTGGGGTATTACCATTGAAGAACCCAATAAAGTTGAGGTCTAAATGAATAAAAATATATTTTAACCATTTTTTGTACAATAATTCTTCTCCAATGATTATAAATGGAGAAATATAGGATATAAAATAATCGAAAACAGTAATTTAATAGGTATGTGGGTGCTTTAAAAGGCCATAATTGGTGAATATTAACGGAAGATAATGGTATATAAAATATATTTAATCAAAATATGTTTAATTAATAATTTTATGAGTCATACATAGATATGGGATCTTCCATCCTCGAATAAAATGGTCACTACTGATTTATATAAGTCGTTGAATTTGTTACATCTTGATATACTCCCATCCAAAGTTTCATTGTTGCTTAAGGTGGTTCTCCAACAGAAGGATGAGATGAAGCTCTAGAATCCTACCCTAGTATATGTGGATAAACCTAGATTTTTCACCGGGGTATTATTCTTATTGTCATTTTTATGTTATTTAATTATATTAAATTAAATAAATAATTAATATATCCATTGAACAGATGACCAACAAGTTGACATATCAGAATGCCCCTTGATGACCTATTTTATGTCACGCCTAGGGAAACATTCAAATTTTGAACTCAACAGTATTATAATATTTCCCATCATATATCAAGTTAATGATTTATCCATTTTTATTTATTAAACATCATTTTCAAAATATAAAATATATTTAATATTTTAATAAAACTAATTCTGGGCATGGTGGGCCTCATAATCGAATGTTGACTCAGCAACTAACTCTTAAAATAAATTAAAAATTATTTCAATGTAATACAAAGAAAAAACGTGAACTCTACATCCATCCCTCCATCATGATTTTCATCCCCCAAATGAAAAAAACAAACAAAAACCTCAAGATACTATACTCATACATGGATTTACTGCCCATAAGAACTCTCCTTCCTGTTCCCTTGGTGTGACTACGTGAAAAAAAATGGCATGACCCATCCAAATAGAGTCCTCTCCAATTGACCCTTGATCACCAAAAGGTGATTTACAATGGTGGATTTATCCTTGATTCCCATCTCACCCATGTCGATGACACATGGGGGACCATGAATGTATGTTTATAGTGGTGACACATGGAAGATATTGTGTACAGACCCCTATTGTGGGGATACGGTGAGGAGTTAAAAACCTCACAAACACTCTACATGAACTCAAAAATACCGTTGAACCTATGGGATAGATTTTCCCCAGCTAAAAATCCTTAATCATCATCATTGGGAGACTCATAGGAAGACCTTTTCTCCCTACTGAAACAACTAGAACCTATTACAATGATTGAAATAAGATTTCATCCTATTGTTGGGCATCCTCATCCTCTTAGGAATGTTCATACCTTCTTCTTCATCACCTAAACCATCTATGGGGCCAAAATAGATATCTCGCTAATCTATGGCTACAACGTGGGTGACCTACATAGTCTCTCATAAATGGATTATATTGTTTTCTTTTCAATTGTATATTTCTAGCTATTATTGAACACCAAATATGCTACAATAATGTGATCCTACCATCTCCAACCAAAATCCAAAATGCAAGGCCTCAACATATACTTCAATAGGTAGACAGTTTACTTGATATGACCATATTTATAGGGGTGCATGGATATACTCATCCCCATTTGGGTCTCAAATTCAACCTACAAGTGTGATGAACAATCCCAGAGGGTCCAATGCCATGACTACACAAGCCCACCTCTAATAAGATATGGGTGGATAATAGAACTGAGTAGAAAGATCCCTACATTAGGTGTAATTATACAAAAGTACTATATGCACACACACATATCCACGAAACAAATGATGAAATAAAAAAATCCCTAAGTAAACAATGCATTAAAACCATTATAACCCACAACCAGAGTACAATAGTAAATGTATTGGAATGTAATCAAATCAAGAATAAAATCCCACAAAATATTTTTAGATAACTAATGAAAAAAAGATAGTGATTTGCTGCCCAGATCATCCCCTTATAAAAAGTGAATGCACCTGTTCCTAAAACTCATCCCCAGAAAACCCTACTAGATCTGAACTGAAGGAAATGGTACTGTACTGCAATCTTGAGCCGCATGAACACATCATCTTTCTGGCCTCCCTAAGAACCTCCTTATCCTTGTATAACTAAGAATCCAACTTAGGTTCGGTCATCTACACTAAACATGTCACATGTGGGAAATCCTCATGCATGGGAGATTAAAAAATTATTTAGTAGGACACCCCAATACCACAATGTTAAAGTAGATCTATGTAAAAATGAGATGCAAAAAAATATCCATCATCTCCAAACATGTATATGTCAATATAGAAAACACCAAAAATATGTAGATATAATTAAAGTCTACAGGTCAATGACAACCAATTTTTAGCAATATGTTCTTTCTCAATTCACGCTTGTTCTGGGAGAACTCATTCCTCAAGCCATGATATCAATAGGTCACCATATCTTTGGCCCTATCCAAATGTGAAAAATTTGGTCAGTGAATAATTATGATTCAACAAAGTGGGGATCATGACAAAGCCACTAGGGGATTTCATAGATCACATCTACATTCATTAGGGGATACCACAGACACAATCTACATCAATTCTTAATGTAGGGGATTACGCCTGAACACCATAGGGGATAACATGGATCATGTTCATATACTTTGGAAGATACCACATACCATACTAACATATCCATATAGATGTATAACCAATTCCATGAACCTATATGTTATTTCGATTCCATAAAACATTATTCTTGGTGATAGAGGATCACACTCCATTCCCATAGAGGGATACCTGTCTCCATATAAGACTCATCCTCTAGAAGAGATTAAAATATTTTAATGGGGATGTAAAACCATATTGAACCCTCATGGAATGGTCTGAGGGAATTTTCTTACCCTATACTATTCAAAGCTACAATCTCACCATACTAGGTCAAAAAAGGACCATCTCGTTTTCAGGGTTCTGAAACCATAGACGAGTCATCAAATAAATTTACTGTTTAAAAGTTATAGAATTTTAATGTTCCTAAAGGGGGTCACAATGTATGTGGATTGAATCAGTACTGGTCAAATTTCAATGGAAGTCGACATTCTGGGTATCTTGTCCTTCAATGGTGGCCGAACACACCCCATGTACCACAACCGTGTGGTAGCTTGGTCGATTGTGGCTCACAGTCGATGTCCCTGGTCGATCACATCTCACAATTGGCCACCACTGTATAGATTCCCTAGGTCTAACCTGACCCAGTACATATCCACCTGGCCCATCCCATCTCCACATAGGCCAACCTATCTCCACCTAGGCCCACCTGGAGTGATCCTGTCTATCCCAGCCTAGTCCACTCCAACTGAGCCTGCTGGCTCTCTGCATCGCACCACATCAACATCGCAGGTCCAGCCACATCTACTGGGAACTGTACCCAACCCCATTTCATGGTCAAAACCTTCCTACCTTATCATCTCCCACCCAAACTCCTACCATTTTCTTCCTCCATTTTCCACCCCACCAGATGCTTCATCTCAGCTTCACCATCTGACTTAACAGACCCCATGGACCTGCATCATCGCTCACCAAGACAAACAAGGTTTATTTCCATTGGCCACCACCATACGCTATAGTCCTCACCAAAATGAAACACACCAACCACTTCACTCATTAATTTCATCATATCAATATCAAATCCTTGACTTCATATTTTTGTGCAAAGAATTTAGGATGCAACGACTAATCGTTCACATTTTGTTTCCAAAGAGCGGGGAGTAGACGAAGAATGCATGTAGAAAACAAAAAAATTGAGGAAGAGAATTGAACAAGATTTACCAAAGAATTAACATTGAAATTTTTTTTGTCGGCCTCAATTTTTTTTCATTAAGAAGAACAACTAATAATAATTCTACACACAAATCGATAATAATACCAACAAATTAATACCCACCCCGCAATGGTATAATCACTAATAAATATGTTCATGGATTGATATGAGTTCATCATGATAATAAAAAATAGGTAATAAATGAAACAACCACCCTTCTTGGGATATGTATTGATGGATTTTGAGAACTGATTATCATTGACAATTTTTTATGAATGATCTATGATCCCTATCTTTATAGTCACCACTGAGAGAAATCTCCATGGATTCTCTCAGGAGCCACTGGGTAATTTCGAGGGTTATGTGTCTACCCCTAGGTCCGTACCATGATATTCATTTAATGGAAACAACATCATTTCATTGATTCAACTTCAAAATAAAATAAATTCTCAATTTATTATATTCATTAAAACATCTGAAAACTATATTTCATTACTGACCCATGTCAGCTGATGTGAGGCATTTCATAGGGACAGTCCGTTGCTCCAAATTTATAAAATTTCAAATTTTTTTGAATTCTATTTAAAAATATAAAAGTTTTCAAACAATTGTTTCAGGGTAATCGGTGATCAGAATCACACACTGTCTCATCACGTGGTCTCAAAAAAATCAATATAATTTCTAAAATATAATACATTGAAAAATATGATACATTACATACTCCCCACATTGCGGATTAACATCTCTTAAAGAAAAAACAAGGTCTACTCATAGAATTGAGGGAACTAAGCATGAATTTGATCCTCCTACTCCCATTTTCTCTCTTAGAGATTCCCGTTCTACCACCAAACACACACTAGTGGAATCAACCACCCATGACAGATCTTCTCCAGTTGATCCTTAATCTACTATGAGGAATCTGAGAAATTTTCCACATCCATAATGTCAAGCTCACCTCAGTCGATAACATGTGATGGGTCTTGCACCGACCTCCTCGGTTGCGACACAATGAATACATCACATACCCGATCAATCAATGGATGTAGATCCAACAGGAACTCCTCATCTACAACTATACATATAATCTGGAATGGTCTGATAATAATCTTATATAGCTTTCCTCCCCTACCATATATCTACAACCCTCATCGTGTTGAGACATGATGTAAAATGTGGTCTCCTTCCGTGAACTCCAAAGGCATCCACTGACTATTAGAAAAAGACTTTTGTCATCTCTATGTAGTCTTCAACTAGTCCTAGATGATCTACACATTCTCTATGGTATCATACACCATCTTTGGATCCTTGAGTGTTGAATCTAATGGGTCAGTCAAACAAATTGGAAACCGAACAGGTGGCCTATACAAGGCCTCGAATGTTGCCATACTAATCCTAGAGTGAAAGCTGTTTTTGAAAGAAAAATCCACCAGTGGTAGGTGATCCTCCCAGCTATGGCCGATGAAAAATATCAATACACACAACATATCATCCTGAACATGAATTGTATGCTCATTATGTCCATCTGTATGGGGGTCGAATGCTATTCTCAAGAATAACTGGTTCCCAAACACCTCCTACAATACCTTCCACAATAGTGATGTAATGCATGAATCATGATTTGAAACTATCAAAAATGGAACTACATAGATTCAAACCATCACCTTCATGTAGAGTCATAAAAAGCTCTCTAATGAACTATTCCTCGAGATTGCTAGTACGTGGGCCATCTTTTTGAGTCATCCAATGATAACATAGATGGAATTGTGTCAACTTGACATACATGGTACAACATTCATGACATTAATTAATATTCCATCTTACATTCATTCATGCACCTCAAGTGGTTGGGATAAAACCTCTGGAACCTAGTGCTTATCCTTCACTTACTGAAATGTGAGGCATCAAGAGATGAACTATGAAACCACCTTCTTCATCCCTAGCCACCAAAAATGGCATCTGAGTTCCCAGCTTATCTTCACCACAACTAGATGTACTGCCAAAGGGGTTGTGTGGAACTCCCTCAGAACCTCCTCTTACAACACCACTATTACAGATGTGAATCATTTAAAACGAACGAAGTGGTCCCCACTTTTTGAATATCCATCATGGGCAAGACATGTGGGAAACTGATCATATAGGGTCTTGTCGTTAGTATCCCCATGATGTGCCTCTGCATCTCGTTGTAAGAGTGGGGGGGGGGGGTGACAAAAATCTACCATAGGTAAACTACTTCATATCCATCCAAAAAGGATATCTACAAAGAGTAAAAATTCTTTCACAACTCATTTAGAAACATTAAACTAGATCTCTTTCTTAGATCATCTTCCACCATGTTTTCCTTTACATGAGTATAAAAAACTTATTTTCATAGACTTCAGGAACTATAGCCATCACATATTTATCATGTTAATGTCCCATTTTGAGAAGATATAATTTAGAATATTCTGATCATAGCAGATGATAAACAACTCTCCAATCCTGAAGTGTCACCAAATCTTCAAATAGAAGACTATAATTATAAGGTCAAGATCATGGGTCGCCTAATTATTCTCATGGATCCCCAACTAGCATGAACCGTAGGAAATCTCCACTTTGTCCGGCATAATGTCAAAACCAATACCAGTTCTTAATGTATCTTAGAAAACCATGTACATGATTCCCACCTATATAAATCTCAAGATAAGAGTACTTGTCAACCTCTACCTCATCTCTAGAAAACACTATTGTCACTTCTCCATCCAAACAAAGGGTAGGGCCTTCATTGTCAAATCCATCAATGGTGTGACCACTCTTGAGAATTATGGGAAAAAACACTAATAGTACCCTACTAAAACAAGGAATCATTTTACCTCAGTAACACTCCTTGGTGTCTCCCAAAAAAAAACTCACTCATCCTTCACTGGTTCCACTACATCTATAGCCTGTGAATTCACATGACCCAAAAATGGAAATTTCCAATCCAAAACTAAAACATAATGTGCTTCCTGTATATTTTTTCCTCTTATAGTGTGTATGGGACCATCATAAAGTGTCTCCCATTCTCCTTATATGATTCCGAGTACACTAGGATTTCATCGATCAATACCACCAAAAACTGTTATAAGAATGGATGAAATAGCCAGTTCATAAGTCCCATGAACACTGTTGGGATATTATTTTTTCCAAATGGAATCACCAAGTAATCATAGTGAATATAGGGACACATAAATTCCATCTTTTCTATACCCTCATTCTATGATTGAAGGTAGTGATAGGTTGATATGAGGTCAATCATTGAGAACCATTGTTCCTCTTTAAACTAATCAAAGAGGTCATCGATCATTGGTATTGGATACATTTTATGCACATGAATCTAATTTATGAATTGGTAATACTCAAATGGCCACAAGTTCCCGTATTCCTTCTTAGAAAAAAAGTAGGGATTCCCAACCTGAAACACTGAGTCTCACGAATCCCTTACTATGTAGGTCATTCAATATCACCCTCATTTCACAAAGATGTACATGATCCATCCAATAAGTAGGTATATATATCAGTTTCATCCAAGAGTGTAGATAAATGTAGAATCCCATCCCCCTGTGGGGAGGTAAATGAAGAACATCCTAAAAAACATCAGCATACAACACTACCATTAGAGGAAAATATGGACTCATACCATCCACTACACCAATGGTGTAGTTGTCCAATTGATGAGTAATTGGATACACCATCCTATGAGTAAGTCCATCATGCACTGCATGAATTTCCTTTTCACCCCCAAAAGGGTTACCGTGACCCATCACTGCAGACACACCGCACTCTACTCCGAATGTATGATGTAAAGCCATTCTATACTAAGAAGGATATCATAAGGCCTTGATGAAACTACCAAGAGATCCCAACCAAAACATGCACCTCCAAGAGTCACGCAAAATAATCGGCACCAGTGTGTGATCATGAAATTGCCTTCAGTAGAAGTCTATAAGTGTAAGGATAGATTCAACAGTTCAACCGAAATCTATGACCCCGGGACAAGGTCTATAGAAATAAACAAATTTCTAGCACCCATGTCTATAAAAACAATAACGAAGGTGGAAAAGACATATATCGTACCTTGAATCATCCGTAGAGTATCATGGTCATAATCCTCCATCTGACCACATCCATATCCACCATATTACTAAGTCTATCATGGACCACCTAAGGGAGGTGGTGGCGGTAACTAAAAAGTCCTCCAACCACCACTTGCAACCCTACATGTGTATCTTACACTTCCACCAATCTACAAAATATCTTTCTCCTATCCCAATAACTACCTCAGTGGTCCCTCGACCATATCTCTATTAGATTTATGATAGGTAAAGACATATTGAGAATTATTTCCATGACCGCCACATATGTAACATCACCTATCTCTGTTCTGACTCGATTTTCCTGGGGAGACCTGCACCTGTAACCCCATATCTTCGAATTGTCCCGTGAAGAGAATGACTTGTTTGGATCCATGTTACTACTATTGGATTATTGTTGTTAAGGTCTCAAATACCCAATTACAACTTTAATCTCCCATTTATTATGTATACTCATCTAGAAAACTCTCTAAAAGAAGATCTTGATCATGTACCCCAGTGTAGGTAGGTAAGCTAAGGGATAATACTGACACCTTGTGGCCTTGGCATAAGCCCGGATCGATGGTCTGAGCCCTGAAATTATAGTCATATACCATGTCTATTGAGTGTATAAATATCACATAAAACATACCTGAGTACTCCACCACTATAATAATTACATACTATAGATGCAGAATCTCTTCTATGAGAATGGATCGCAACATCGCCAAATAGAACAAATCTATGAAGTGATTCTTGAAGCCTATTTAGAAGAGAGGTCTCTCATCATGAGACTGTGTCACCAAGATCCACCATCACCCTGCAGATCTCCATTGAAAGCTTGTGGTGAGGTCTACCATCTATTCAGTAGACATCCTCACAAGGTGGAAAACATTGGTGGCCGCCTCTCCCCAATCCTCAGTGAATTGGGGGGCTGCTCACCTAGGAACCTGGGAGGTCACTGCATCTAGAAATCGTGTCATGTACTCAGCCTGTGTGCATCCTCAGTATGTTTTGTTGGAATTAGATTCCAATAGTCTTGTTTCTGTACAACTAGAAAACCACTAGAGGTTCTGTCTATGGAACATTCCCATATATAAATTACACTTCACCTGAGAGACCATCCTCATAATCATGTAGTGGAACTTACCTAGTTGTTTGTGTGGAGGAATCCAGAAATAAAACAAGATTCACTGCGGTCAATAGAGTGTATTTGGAGAGATAACTTAATACAGACATGGAATACAAACAAAATTTTATATTCTGCAAGTTCCATTGTTTTCCATCAAACAATTGTTTTCATTTAAGAGTAATAATATAGGTAATAAATGTCCTAGTTTATAGATTTGGCTATTATGACATGAACACTACAGTCCCTTCCCTAAAACAAAAACACATAACCACTAACACTATCTCCCAATCCAATCATGCATAATCCCAGTCCAAAATTATAACAGACCCTCTCTGATTCATCTCTGTCACAACCCGTTCCATGGGGGACTATGCGGTGACTACACCAAGACTGCCTTCAATAGGCCGGGGACTGGGGACTAGCTTTGTGTAGGTATATCCCTGAAATGGGAGGCATTATCATAAATTACATGTATTCACACACACATCTCAAAGATAAAAATGATGAAATAAAAAAAGTAAACAATTCATGAAACCCACTATAACTGAAGACCAGAGTACAATATTGAATGTACATGAATGTAAACCAGTCTATAATACCATCCCACTAGAAATAACCAATAAAAAAATACTAAAAAACATGGGGATGTGTTTCCCACATCATCCCAATCTGGGAAAGTGAATGTACATGTTTCTGAAACTCATCCACAAAAGCCCTACCGAACCCAATTTGAAGGCAATGGAATAAGAAAAATCTCTGAAGCTGTAAAAGCACACAATATATATGGAAAATCTAAGAATCATTTTTTCCTTTTCCATATACGACTCCATCAGTGGGTCGATTTTCTACAAAAGAATTTTTTTTTGAAAATCCTTGAATGGGTAAGTAAAATAGTACTCAGTATGACACCCAAAACCATAATGGAATATTACTAGCAATGAAAAATACCACAGAAAAAATTTCTAGTATGCTCCATACTATTATCTGTCAACAAAAAATATACTAAGAATATCCAGATATTCTAAATGTATAAAGGTAAGTCATAAAAAATTACCAGCCACATGAATCTTCTCAAAATATGCTTCATCCAGGAGAAAATAGTCCCCAATCCATGATATCATCAGAGATACACCCCAAGAGGTCTACCAAATCTGGGCCTCACCCAAATGACAATGTATTATTCATAAAAGAATTATGATTCCATATTGAGGGGATTGTGTCCTTGTCTTGGGAGGATAATACCAAATGTGCATGGATGCAATGAGGGATACAACATTCCTAGTATGGATCCATTCCCAATATAGGGGATCATGCCCGGAAATCTTGTTAGATGCCACAAATCATGCCAATAGACTCTTTAGGATACCACATAGCCTATTTTTGTGTCCCACTAGGGGAGGACCCACACCATAGACTAAAAGGATACATCAATTCCATAAAAAAATAGAGTATGGTTGATAGAGAATCTCACTCTACTCTTGAGGATGGGTAGCAGACTCTATCTAGGACTTGACCTCAAGAGGTGATTACAATCCAGTGATGTGGACATAATACCATAATGAACTCTCAAGTAAAGGTCCATGTGAACACACTCACCTATATTAGTCTAAGAAAAAATATCACAAAAATATTTCAAATGTATCATCTAATTTTCATGGTCACAACAATGTATACAGTGTGTCAAATAGAAGTACCATTTTGAAGTTATGGAATTTTGATGTTTTACAAGGGGTCATTGGGTCTGTGGACAAACTCACAATTAGTAAATCGATCGTGGTAGTCGACCGTAGTGGGTGGCCACTTGGTTCTACCACCCCAATACATCAAAATCTATAATGGAAATTAACTACACCCCATCTTCCATGGCTGCATAGCAGGTCGTTCGATCCTGGATCATGTTCGACCACCACGGTCGACCATGGACCGATCCAGCCGCACCCAGTCTGAAACAACCTAGTGAGTCTGACACGACCTAGTATGTCTACACATATAATATCATTTCCCAGCCTAGGCCATCTCGTATTTTTATGGCCCTACCTATATGGCTCCATTCAAGCCTAGTCTCCTCCCATCGTCTGACCCGCTCTGTTCAAGCCTGGTCTGTTGGCCCTCCACATCACACAACCTAGACATCCCCCAGTCTAGCGTTGCCTTGCAAACCACCACAAGAAACCACCTATCATGATTTGCACTATTTATCCCCACTAGATCCCACACATTCTCATTCCACATTCCTCTTCGATTGTCTACATCTTCGGCTACCCCCAATGGCATCATCTCTGGATTGTCGTCTGACTGGACTGGCCCACATGGGCCCACACCGCCCCTCGCCTAGACCAATTTGGTCTGCATTCATAGTCTAACGCAATGTGTTTTATCTATCACATTAATTTTATTCTATCTTTGAAAAAAATGTTTCACCATCAAATTATCAAATTCATTATGTCGTTCCAAACTTGGATCCACATTTTCGGAGCATTGCACCAAGAATTGAGGACATAAAAATCAATCGTTCACATTAGGTTTTCAAAGCACGGGTAGGAGATGAAGAACACATGAAGAAATCAAGAAATTTGGGGAGAGAAAAGAATAAATATTTTGTTTGAATGATCCTTTTCCTTTGTTCATGTCGGCCTTGATTATTTCTCATTAGATGGATAAACAAAGAAGAATTCAACAAATATCCTAAAAATAAACCCCAAAATTTAATAACAACTAATAATAATTGAACTACTAATAAATATAATAATGGATTTATCTCTCTAATTATTGAGATTTAAAAATGGGGAAAAATTTAATGAAACAACCGCCCATCCTGGGATATTGATCATTCGCTATCGAGGAATGATTGTCATTGACGATTCATCAAGAACTATCTCAGATCTCGGCTTATGTCATCTTCACCGTAATAATTATCAAAGGAATCACTCTGATTCCTTGAAAGAATTTATAGGATTTTTATTCTAACCTTAAACCCCAATTCATCTATTCATTTAAAGGATAAAACATCACTGTATTGACAAAATTTCAAAATAAAATAAATAATAAAACTATTTTATTCATTAAAATGCGTGAGAACTACCTTTTACAGTCAACCCATGTCAGCTGATGTTAGGCCTTTCATAGTGTAAAGAATATTCTTAGAAAGAAAAATTTCACTTGTATTTCTAATACATGAAAAACATTTATGATTTACTCCACATTTTTGGGAAATCCATTCAAAAATTCTATTTAAAATGATATAACATTTAAAACAATATATTTGGAAATCTCGGCCTCCGAGTCACACATCGTCTTAGCACCAGTTCTAAAAATATATTTATATATAATATAAATAATAATATAAATAAAAATTAACTATGTTACATTAGGCCTCTACATTATCATGTTGCATACTGTGTGTCACAATTGGATACAATCATTGAGTAAAATCCCTGAAGGATAATGATATCCCATACATACAACTGCCCCCAAACTCACTATAGATCTCTAATCCTAGATAGTAAAGAATTATACTGAATTCATGATTCAGTCATCAATAACTCATATGGACTCATTGGACTTCATTTTACAAGGAATCCATATAATCAATTCTAGGGATATTTTATCCCACTTCCTCTCTGTGATCTTAAGGGGATCAAACAAACCTTCCAAAACATGGGGCTCAACCTTCACCAGGGGAAATGGGAGGTGCTGACAGATTAAATCATCTAAACTCGATCACTTTTTGGACTAAAAAAACTACCATTAATTGTATATTTTCTTCTTCCCCACAATGTGATATAAAACATCCGGAAGAGTATTTAATTCTCCCATCACCTCCCTCTACATCATTCCATGAACCACTATCCAACCATAGAAAAAAATGAAATGATTCACTGCATTATAATATCCAAATGGTGAATCACAACTAGATATATGGTCATAAAAAACCTTATAGTTGATTTATTAATGCTAGGAATCTATCACACACTTGAGAAGAATAGGATTCAATAACATCGACTAATGAAGAGTTGTACCCTCCTTCTCTACCATGGTTAGAGGTGAAGAAGACATCTTTTCTAATTCCTCATGCTCTAAGAGATCCCATGAATTCATTCCAATGAAAAATACTACTATGTTTCCCTTACCTAGGTTATAGACTCTCTCGAATTCATAGTCCAATAAGATCTCCAACTGGTTTCACTAACTCAGGGTCAAGTCTCTCAATGAGAAGATGTTCCTAAGACACAAATGTTCTGAGTACACCAAAAATCACTACCTTATGAGGTAGTGCCTCAAAATACATTGGAAAAATAAAATAGAAGCATGTTCTATGAAGTGAGTCATGTTGTTAGGATTCTGGGGTATCAACTATCACAACCTATATGTGATAATTTCCTATTACTTCATCAGCACACAACTGAGCCTATCCCCATAGGCATCGTAATACACTAAAAACCCCAAACCATCCTCTAGTAGTCACAACATTATATCACTCATAAGACTTAGTCTCAACTCTTCTATGGCCCAATGGAACTGCACAGTCTAGAGAAATGACTTCCCATTCCATGTTAAGGAGGTCAAAGGGGAAATAGTATTGGATAAGTCTACCACAAAACTCTTCTAAACCCCACCAAGAAAATAATGTTACGCACCTTTAAAATTATCATAGGTGGCTCCAATTAAATAACTAAATAAAATTTTATTGGAGATTGCATAACCCTACTCATAAATTAAATTCACCATAAATGTACCCCCATTAATACAAAACTAACACTTTTAGACCTTCCCATAAAGCTGGTTTTCACAAAGAAAATTGAGAACCATCCCCAAGTGCTATGCATGTTCCTCCTCTGATGTAGAGAATATGAGTATGTCATTAATGAAGAAGACAACATATTAGTCTATCATAGCTATATAAACATATTCATCAAAGACATAATCATGGTGAGGGAATTCATTAAAATAAAGAGAACCACTAGAAACTCATAGTGTTTTTAGAAACATCAAAATGCATTCCTTGGATATCAGCCTTAGAACCAATCAACTAGTTGTAATGAAAACCAACATCGATCTACGAGAACTATATAATTCTTCACAATATTTAATAAAGTTAAACAATCATAGATAAAGGGTATATCCAATTATCAGGGTTTGATTTATGTGACATTAATCCATGAGAACCTACAATATCTTGTTCACTTTTTTCCTGAACAACTCCAAAGATGCCCATGGGGGACACAATGGGACAGAATGGAAAATTATCTCTATGGTACTCCAACTATATCTGAATATCCATGAACATTTTGGGGTTCATATTATATTTTGAGGAATATAGTAGTGCTAGAGTTTCATACACATACATAATAAATCAAACCTATAGTAATGGATAATTTCACAATGACATTATTATCTGAGGTTGTTTATATGTAATTATTTACTATGTTAAATTTGTCATCCATGTCCATGTTTCTAAAATATGTATTCAAAGTATTATTTATTTTATTCTATATTTTTATATAATAAATTTTATGCATTGCGGATTTTTTATTAAATAGTATAAAGGTAATGAGTTGTCATTTTCGTTACGAGGTTCTCTTTGAATTTTTTTTAAAAACTTATGAATAGAATTTTTTTAAATTATATGGCCCGAACAGATTTGTATATTTTCATAATCAACTATTCCATTGAATCATCTGTTACATATTTCATGGTGTTTTCCAAGAAATTATTTAATTTTAAAATTGAATTTCATTTTGAGAAAAGAAAATGATTTTAAATAAGAAAGGATATTCTCCTCAAGAAAAAATTTCTTGTTTTTTTAGAAAAATGATTTTCCATATAAAATATAATTATATAATACGATTATTCTTCAATTATAATATCTATATTATTACAATGGTTTAATTTTATTTTTTATGGAATGATATTTATAAAATAAATTTGTTTGGAAAGGGTTTTTTATGATTGAATAACGTTTAAGGAACCCATTTTACTCCTTGGGTTCTACTACGATTAATGATTTATGTTAATTTGGAACACATAAGTATGATTTCATTATGATAATATTTTGACATATATCTCCCTCTAATTCATTAGGTAAATATTTATATCTAATGAGATATAAAAGGAGGATCTTGTCCGCTGAGATGGTCTTGCAAGGGAACCTCGACAACTAAGATGATTATGTGGTGAACTATGACTACCATGATGGTTGTGGGAGTGAACCACGACTACCAATATGGTATGGGGAGTGAACCTATAATACTAAAATTCCCAGGGATGTGGTTCCATGACTACTATGGAAATAATTTTTATATGATTATCGGTTTCCCACAGAATCCACTATTTATTATTATGTTATTATTTCAGGGATTATGTTCTTTTATACATTTTCATTAATTTATTATGATCTTAAACTATTTATTCCATTACTCATGATTTTCATATAAGTTATACATTGAATTATTTTCAGGAGTAATATTTATATGTAAACATTCTTATGTTCATGATCTATTTGATATATTACATTTTTACCGTTAAAAATAATTTGATATAACTCTTTTTATGTTTCATTTCCCCATTATATGAGTAAAGGTATTTATTTGTATGTATTAAAAGGGCGTTATAGTTATGAAAGGAAAACAATGTGATGATGTTGATGTTTTATGAACTACTTGTTTGTGTTTTTCATGTTTCCAAAGACACTAAACTAATAATTTCTTTGGGAATATTTTTTGTTATGCATTATATGTTTTTAAAAATTAATTTAATTTATATTTACATAATTCTGGGTTCATTATTTTATAAAACATATTAAATAACATAGGATCAGAACAAAACTTATGTCTCAACGAAGGAAATTTGAGACAACACTACATTACAGATTCGGTAGCTTTTGAAACATTAACCCCATGAAATAAATATCATATAATAGATATATAAATAGAAATAAATATAAGTATATAAATATAGAAAACATTCATGGGATGTATACTCACCACTGGAAAGGAATCGGTGGTGAATAATGCACGTATCTTATTGAAATAAAAATTTTGATGAAATTCACTTATCGTGTGTCTTGACTATAATAGTACATATTTAAAACAATTTTATAACAAATATAAATCAATAATAAATATTTTATATAATCATATTATTATATATAACACTATATGTGGATTTATTAGGTCCTTGTTTACCCTCTTATTATCAATCATATTTTAAGGTTTCACTTTGGGTAATATTCAATTTGTTTTTTTTGCATGTGTCTTAATTTATTATATATTATATCTTTATAATTATTTCATTAATTTAATACATGACGTTGATTAATTATATGTATATTATAATTATATATAGAATATATATTTAAGCAATGGAATACACTGTTCATGGAGACAGTAAGTCGTATGTACGCATGAAAACTATTTACAATATTTATTATCATATTGAATGAATGAACAAAAATTACATATATATATTTATATATATGTATGTATGTATATTATATCATTAGATTATAATTATAATGTCATATATATCTTATAATTTCACTTAATCCATCTTTAATAAATTCTATGTATTGTTTGAATGTATGAAATCACTTCGAGGGGGTGGTAGTCCACCATTTCTCAAACACGATTATTATATTTACACCAAATGGAATGTAAAAAAATAAATGTGTTGAAAAAGGAATAAATCGGATTAAAGAAGAAATAAATATAATATATGAAATAACTATATATTTTTCACAACATTATTTCCACCATGATAGGTGGTAACGGAAAAATGAACAATCATTCTTTAGTGAGGCGGTAGTTCACCACACATGTAAACAATATATTTGTTAACCATTAGATTGTGGTGTGCGTAAGTCTAGGTATAAACCATAGAATAAAAAATCCTAATATATATAGGATACTACTGTTTTTATAGATTTATGTAATAATTAGATTGTAGGGGTTGGTTAAATAAAATAAACGAAAGGAGCTTAAGAGAAGATCTTACCTCATAATTGGGTAAATCCATTAGATTTGTCACAAATAACTCCCTTGGATTTCATTATTAATGTGTATCGGCTTCAAAGAGGAAGGTAGTGATGTTTTGAGCTTATTAGATAAGTATTTGGAAGGGAAAATGGGCTCGGGATTTTTGGAGAAGTGGAAGAAAACGGGGCTTCTTATAGTGGATAAATATTTTCACCCTTGTATTATTTTGAAAAGGAATTCCACAGATGTGTTTCACGTGTCATTTTGATAAAAATTATATTCAAGTGATGATAATGTATGCATGTTTCCATACAATTTA
Organism: Viscum album; assembly: GCA_963277665.1. Lineage (NCBI taxonomy): Eukaryota > Viridiplantae > Streptophyta > Magnoliopsida > Santalales > Viscaceae > Viscum > Viscum album. The sequence goes on from OY728152.1 coordinate 1,891,869,777, forward strand.
TCTCGTACATTTTTCTAGGTCATTTCACCCATTATGAATATGTTTTAGTTTTTTATTAAGGTTAATTTTCCCTTACTCACTATGATTAATTTCATTCAATTCCACTAACATTTTTGGTCAAAAAAATAACATGAAATTATTAGAATATTAATATTATAATTATAAAAATGTTTTATGTGTTTGTCTAAAAATTCAATTTTTAGCGGTGAAAAAAAAATAATTAATGTTAATCCAACAAACAAGAAGACATAACGAGTTTTTTAAAGTATAATGTAGTTCAAAATTGCATTATATTTTATATTTAATTTTAATTTCAATTTGATTATAATGAACTAAATCATATTAATATAATAATAATTTATCTAATTTCACCTTAAAAAAACTTAAAATATAATATATCATTAAAATTTTTTTAAACAAAATAATAGTTTTTAGTTAAATATTTGTATTTTTTCAATATTCATAAAAATGATGTTTCGTTGAAAAATAAAAAAATCACCCGGATATAATTTATAAATTATTAATTGAAAATGTGTCTAAAATTAATGTTATTATTTTTAAAATGAGGACATTTAATTCAGTTCATTCGAGAAAATTGTATTTTTAATCATAAAATGAATTTACAAGAAATTATATCATTCATTATCAATATGTTTTATTAAGAAACAAAATTATATATTATATTTTAAAATTATTTATTACTATTCATATTACTATGTTTTAATGTCTTCGTTATAAGTAACTTTTTTAAATAATTATTACAATAAAATGATGTCTTGTTGATACTCGGTATTGTGTGTAATGTACGCCATGTCGGTGGTCTGTGTTGTGCAAGATTTGTAAGTGTTGCTTGTAGAGAAAGCCCAGTTAGTGTTGGGTTTAGAGAAATCGGATTTGGTGATATGTGAATGGAATTTTGGACTAACTGTTTTATTATATATATATATATATAACTAGTTCTAGTGTCATGTGATATAAAAATATAAAAAAGATAAATTCATATGAAAAAAATATTTCAAAAAAATATGGCGGTGTTACATTCTATCCCCTTAAAATGAATTTCATCATCTAAATTAATTTTTTTTATCAAAGGACTAATATTGAATGTTTCATTCATATAAATATTCATTGTAAAAATAAATACCAAAATATACCTTAACAAGAAAATGTTGAGACGATAAGGGTTACCCAAAGTAACATATAACTAGGTTTCTAAGTGGGAGAACGTAGAGGACAAGTGAAAACAAGGATATGGAAAAAAAATATAACCATAATTTCTTGATGGGGAGTGATTGATAATAATTTCATGTGAAAGTTAATAGTCAAGAATCCATAAATATGTGATGACCTAATGGACAATCTAATCCATCAGAAATGAAAGAACTATGATAAGATTTTTGGTTTCAAGATTATTTTTAATAAATTTGTGGAATTTTTTAATGTCAACCATCCCTGATATTAGGACAATGTATCCCTTTGATGAATTTTGATCTATATAACCTCCTTTATTAAAAAGTAAGGTGATTTTTTTATTTCTTATTTACAAACAGGTTATCAGATCCATGATATGCATCCCATCGATAATCATCAACACAAATTATTTTTAAGAGGCTATATAATATGAATAAATAATTAGGTGTAATAAATTAATATTATTGATTCCATCTGATGATTAACATAAACATTCCATAAATTGTTAGCATTATAACCGTTCTGAATGATGCAAATTCAATGATTTAGAGTGATTATCATGAAATCAGGTAAACATTTATCCCCCATATTTCAAAAAGTACCACTAGGTCATCACATTATTAACATGATAATACATTCATCATGTGTTCTCTTAAAACATGTTAACTACCTTAATTACCAAAAATCCTTTTTGTAAACATGCATGTTTCTTTATTATAATGATTTATATATATATATATATCATTTAAACCATTGAAGATTTAAACATCATCCTTTATTACCTTCAAATCCTTGTAAATACATAGTTCTAGGGTAATCCATAAAATTTACATTACTTATTAATATCTATCATATCTTTATCAAAACATCATTATATCAACACGAATAATTAATTAAGGGTAACATTCCCTTAATCAAAATAACTCCATTATATGAAAACAAATCTTAATGTCTTCATAACCACTCACCATGTACAATTAAATCATTAATGAATACTTATACTAAAATACTTATTTATTTCACGATTCATATAACATAATCTCTGCATTTCAATACATATATACTTTATTAATCCAATATTATTCACAAACCATTACTCAATCTTCATCAACATATTCCCTAATACAACATTCCTAGTATATGAAATATGATTCATGTCTTAAGTTTCCTCAACCTCAATGTTATCATGATTCAAATATTTTATAAAATGAATACAGGAATAACATCACATTCGTTTCCTATGTCATTTTGGGTTTCTTTATCTTCGAATGTATAACCAATACTCACACTAGCTCATTTATTCTCTTATTTAGATTTACACATGTGAAATTGATAAGCAAAATTCCAATGATTTCCACATATAAAAAATTAAATGTTAACCATATTCCTTTAAGTTATGTATTTTGATTAAATCCTGAATTTATAGTGTGTAAAAATATATCCAATTGGAATTAAATATATTCATGAAAAATTACTTATAGGGTACCTATTTCATGGATCCTACTTATTTAATCTATGAAAAACTAGGTTATTACTATTTTATTTATATTCATCTATTATTTAAATCCTTTAGTGTTGTTTATAAAGAGTTTATGAATTCCCAAATCATATCCCTTAGGGACTATCAAACCGGGTTTGCATCAAGGGCAGTTTCCGTGTACTAGATTTCCTATAGTAAGGCCCATCACATCATGCCTAAGTTGTTACCCCTATGTGTGTTTGTTCCATAGCCACATCCAGTCACAATATTTTCATAGGGACGCATTGTGAGGAAACCACTTACTCATTCCTTAACCAAAATTCCATGAAATTTTCCAAAACATTAACTCATCCTTATACTTATCCTTAGAGACATCCCAAGAAATATCCTTACAAATATACCAAGGGATCTCCCAAAATTTTTCTCACAATAGTTTTCAATGGTTGATTAAATCATTCTGGGGAAACAAGCTATAACAACCTAGTCATAACACACATGGATATTTTAACATTTTTGATGAATATTCAGTATATTAAAAAAATACATAACCGAGGAATGTAATAAATTAGTATCTCTAGAAATGTGGAAACAAAATATTCTATCATGGTTAATGATTTTCCACACATCCCATACTGATCACAACCTTTAGTACTTATACATAATACCATTATTTATAACCATGGTAAAGAAACATAATGAATGGGGTGAACATAGATGTTCAATAAGAGTAAATGAAAAAAATTCCGAAGCATAACATGAACAAAATGGAATGAAACCTGAGAACAAAATTTGAAGATCATAAACATTTACATAGTTTGTGACAAATGTATTATAAGATAATTAAGAGCAGAAGTCATGAAATCATAAAATAGGAACAAGACATTGAATTTTAGGCATGCAAATTTTTTATTAAATTTTTAATATGTATATGTAGAAATAATTTCACTCATTAGGTTAAGGACATGCAATCACGAACCCTCATTAATTTAAAATCATGCAAATACGTCCATGGATAACTTTTTGAACCTGTAATTAGATTCATGGATATGATCTATGACATATTAGTGAAATATTCATCATCTCGTTGAAGATTTACTAATTAGTAGTATCTCACACCAACTCTGATCCCTTGAGTGCAAACATTCTTGGGTTAGTCCTGTAAAGTGGTGACCTTTATGGTCACTCGTATGAATCCTAGAATGTTTCCATATCGATGGTGGAGTGGTATATGTTATTTTCCACTCCAATAGTGGATGTTGATCCACTCAAATACACTCATAGTCCAAAATTAATGCTCTAATAAATTCTTCAAGAAATCGTATGGTCCCCTCAGTCTGGTTGTCAGTTTGGGGGTTAAACACTCTTCTTATACGTAACTGAATCCCTAAAACCTCCTAAACTCCCTCCAACAACCTGGAAGTTAATTGACCATCATGGTTAGAAATTATTGTCTATGGAACTCCATGGAGTGAAACAATGTATGGAACATACATGTATCCCAATATGTCAAATGAAATATGACATTGGATAGATAAGAGGTGGGATGTCACGATGAGTCGGTATACGATAACCAAGATGGAATCATGTCCCTTGAAAGTATGTGGTATGAATTTCATGAAGTTTATGGATATCACATACCACATCCACTCTAGATCATCAATGGGATGAGATAAACCTACTGTAACATGGTGTTCATCCTTCACTTATTGGAAAATAAGGAATCGAGAGGGAAACTATACAACTATATTCTTCATTATAGGAATAAAAAACTCACATCAGAGGTCTGGGTATACATTTTCCACAACGGGATATAACAAATTATAAGGTATATAAAACTCTCTTAGAACCTCCTCCATCAACCTCACTTTTACCATTGTGTATTCTTTGAACATAATAACATGATCCCCATATTTAATAAGTCTATAAGAAGCATGCCTAGTGGATATATGAGTACATAGGGTCTCACATTCAACCTACCTTAATTGTACCTTTGTGATTTTCTATAAGAGAAGAGGGGTGAAAACCATTAAATGAAGGAATAATTCTCCATATCTACCCATTAAGGACAACATTAATGAGGCCAACTACTCTGGTGCCTCACTCGTCAACTGTGAATAATATCTCCTGCAAAGGGAATCTTCATTTATGTTCCACTTCCTAGGAGTATAGAAAATTTTGATGTCATAAACCTGGGGGAAATATATCCATCGATGCTATATCATGTAGAGATCATACTTATAAAATACACACTTGTGACGATTTTTATAATTGTAGACTATTAAACACTCTCCCATCAAGAAATGTTCCTAAATTTTTTGTTCAAATTCTACTTATACCAATTTAATATCGTTGTCACATAGTTCTTCTAATGTGGTCACAAATGATTTAAACCATTAGAAATCATCACCTACCGCAAGATCTGAAATAACCAAGGGACGTTAATGAGGAATCATAGAATAAAAATACTTGACACCCCCTCTATAAATACTAACATGAGAGAACTAGTTAATTTCTATCTCTACTGAAAAAAATACTATTGTAACTTCTCCTTCAACATTAAAGGCTCACCTTTTCAGGCCTAATATAGCATGTCGATTATATCTAGGATAAATTAGGAATGAATCATTGTTAATAACATTCCATCCAAATTAATCACAACACCTCCATTCATCTCATTGGTGGATCCTAAGCTATCACAACCTCAACCTTGGTTGGGTCCACTGCAACCTTATACACGGAAATAATGTATCCTAAAATTTGGAAAATCGCCACCCAAAAAAACATTAATTGCTTTATAAGAGGATAGTGCTCTCATATTCCATCCAAAACCATTTTCAATTTTTTGTTTTACTCCTCCTTCGACGTAGAGTACACCAGGATATCATCGATGAAGTCTACGAGAATCCATTATAAGAAAGATAAAAAATCCAGTTTCATAGTCCCATGAACACTTATGTGAAATTTTTCATGATAAAGAGAATTACCAAGTAACCATAGTGACCATACTGATATCTTACTTTTATCTTCACTAAATCTTCTTCCCTTACCCACATATGGTGATATTTTGACTGTAGGTCAACCTTCGAGAACCATTGATCCCCTCTAAATTGATCAAAGTTGGATGTGATCCTCAATAGTAGATTATTTTTACTAAAACCCACCTTGTACAAGAGAATATAGTACACAAATAACCTCAAAATCCTATATTCCTTCCTAGATAACCAAACCAAGGATTCCCGATGTGAAACACTAGATCTGAAAATGCCCATCCTCTACAAGTCCTCCAATTGCACCTTTAGCTCGTCAAGCTCTCTCGAAGCCATAATTTTTTCTTGAACAAATATCTGTGTCATCCAAGGGTGTAGTAAAATTCAATTTTTTTATCTCTATTAGATGAGATAATCCTAGAACATATAACAATAATACTTACTTGTACTACACCACCACTACAAAAAATTGGGAACTCATAAAATCCACTACATTAAGGGTTAGGCTTGACAACTCATTTATAATAGGCTCCACCCTCATATGAAAGAGTCTGCCAGATACATAATAGTTTTCCCCTTCACTGAAAAGGGAGAAAAAAGTTCCATCACAATGTAAATGCCACATCCACCACCTAAAATAGTCAATTGGGGCATGGACTATGGATAACTAGTACATACATAAAATAACGTTCTATTTCATCATTGCTGGTACAAGGAGATCCCAATAAAAAATCTAACACCTAGGAGTCATGTCACACCTTCAGAACAAGTGTACGATTTATGAGTCTTCTCTAGTAGGAGTCCCAATGAAATAAGGTCTAGTAAGGGGCTCCAAAAGAATATATATCTCCATGTGATTTTTGGAATTGTTTTTGAATTAATTTAATATTTATGATATTTTTCAATTCCTGAAACATTGAAAATAGTTATTATATATATATATACATATTTATAACTATGTTTTTATTTCATTATAAGAAATTAAAAGTTAGTTTCTCACTGCACATAGTGTAAAGGTCAGATTACCTTATACAGAACACCAAGGTACGCTTATGTATCATATTGAATTCCCTCGATGGCTTGTGTAACACACAACACCGACTGTTACAGTACAATAAGTTATTATTAAAATATATACAATACTATATAATATTTTTGATAAATTTAATTTTATGAATATCATTATCTAACATATCTTAATATTCATTTTTTGAAAAAAAATATATAATGTATTAATTAGTTACAAATTATTTATAAATAAATATAAGAAAAATATTTAATATAAAGGGATATTTTTTATAGAAATCTGTTATTATTGAAACTATGTTTTTTAATCTTAATTATTTATATTAATTACAATTAGGATGTAATTATAATGTTATATATATGTTATATATCCATATAGATATTTTTTATAATCATCCAATTGATTTTATAAGCATAAGATTACAATGAAACCAATTTAACACATAAAACCCAATATTTTTAATATGGTAAATTTAATATTATTTAATAAAGAACCCATTTAAAATAAATTTTTTGGAACATTTTTTAATATAAAATATAAAAATAAACTTCATATTTAGAAGTGATATATAAAATTTAGGTTATAAATATTTTTTGTTATTTTTCTATAGTGTTTCATTTTTGTAAACAATTGTTTAAAATACTAGATTATAATTGAAAACATATTTTCATCTAAATTATTTATAAGATTAAATATTATTTCAAATTTTTTTCAAATTATAATTTCACTATAATTATATCAAATAATAAAATTTATAGAATTGGAATCAATATTACTTTCAAATTGAATATAAAAATATATCAAAATTTTGAATATTTTTACATTAAAAACCATCCTTGCGACCTTCCCACATGTATATATTTAAATTAATTTTATCAAAAAACAAGATTAGAATTTTGAAAATTGTATTCTATATGCATATTTATAAGGATATGAATAGGTATGTCTCTAAGGATAAGTATAATGATGAGTTAACGTTTAATAAAATGACCTAGAATTTTGGTAAATGATAGAGTGCCTAGTTTCTTCAAAATGAATGCCAATCTATATACTACAAGTGGATCCATATTTGGAGAAGATTTACCTAGGAGTAAAAACTCCAAAAAATGTTTTGGGCCTAACTGTGGCTAATTCGGTACACAACAATATGTCTTACTACAGGCCTACATTAATACTCTTGGGGGATATACATAAGGTATTACCTAACACATGATGAACTATCAGGAAGGATTTAAATATTATTTGGAAACAAATAACCTTGTATAAACCTATGGTTTTCTAGATTATGGAAGGTGTAGTGATTTAGAAATCCTTTATGAAATTGTTTTCATGACTCTATGCTTTTCTGCTATGATAAGTAATGCTCACACTATGCTTCTAGTTTTAGTCAATGGTTTGAACCAGAAGTAACTGGATTAATATTTAATGTGATGGATGATTTTCTATTGAGATGTCATGTGGGAAGATCACATGCATGAAAACCTTTGTGGTAATGAGGAAAGAATATCCTAAGGTAGCGACTTAGAGGAACAATAATGTGCTTTAACTACATAAATGTATGACATGAAGAGAGTGAATACAAGGGAAAAATGAAGAGTTCGGTTAATGAAAAGGATAATATTTTTTCCCTCCCTAAGTCATCATTGAAGGATAAGTGTTTTAATTGTGGAATAAATGGTCATTATTTAACTAAATTTCCCAATTTGAAATCTCCTAAATAGAACAGCCATGGTGGTGTGAGTAATGCTTACCTTTTTTATGATGAAGAGAATACTGATTAAATGGGAAAGTAAATAGGTATTTTGTAAAACAATTAGGTAACCTTGTTAATAATATAATGATGATGTCTAACTGTCATAGATTTTTTGTATTTAGATTGAAAATTGTGTTTGATGAATGATAAAGTATATAAGGATCATTCTACACATTTTTTTCTTAGTATTTACAAGATTAGGATTAATGTTTTTGATGGAATGGAAAAGTGATTTATTTTCATGGAGAAATTTTTACTAATGTAAGATAACCCTTAATATCTTACTTAGGTTTAGATGATTTTGTCTGTAAAAAATATGCTAGATTTGAACAAGTAAATTGAATGGTATTAATTTTCTCAGAACAAATAATGTAGCTTTTGAAAAGTTATTCTATGTTATACAAGGTGATTTTTTAATATTCTAGGATTTAGGGAATATATCCAGTGATTTTTTGAATAAGGAATCATGCATGTTTTTCAAAATAAAAATAGGGGACTTTAGGTTATTACCATGTTTCAAGAGATTATATGATGAGGATATTCACATGTTTGGAATATGAATAATGAGTTCTACTTTGTGACATATGGGCGATCAATGTTAATCATATTTTGAGAAATTATTTCTAAATAATTTGATTTACAACATTTTGTAGTGTTATATGTGTAATCATTAAGAGAAAGATCAAGTTAAACATTGGATAAAGTATTTATGAATTAAGGTTTTCTTGAAAACCACAGTTAAAAGGATATTTAGAGATTAATCTTATTTCAAATATATCCATAATATTAATATTGGAAATAATATTATTTTAGTTTTATAAAAGGACATAATATATGTTAGTTGACAACCAATGATGTCTGGAAATGTTGTGGATCTTGAACCAATGACTGAAGGGCGATAAGTGTTTCCTGTCGTCCACTGGCCTACGTGATGTCCGGATTAATATATAATTATTTTTGATGAATAAACATAATGATGAATCAATAGTGTTAAATTTAATGTTTATTTATTAAGTCATATTTATTTTGAAGAGACAAATTGTAAGACCTTTCTTTCTTTTGTGGGCCTTAAGATCCTTTAGAAGTGTAATTTAGAGCTTTAAGAATCAATGTTAATTTTTGGACATTCATTCCTTAAGGTAATGAATGTATTAAAAATTTATCAAGGATTAAAAAATATAAAATTTAATTTATAAGAATATATCATCAATTAATCAACATTATGAATGTGGTAAAACAATGTTGTCCTAATACCTTAAATTTTTTTGGACTGATGGCCTTTCAAATAATCAATAATTTATGACATTGCGGCCCCAAACATTTCATTGATGATTCACTTGTTTGTGAATAAGTACCTAAATCACTCCCTATAAATATTCACTCCTTTCCTAGGTGTACAATGATCACTCCCACAACTATTCACCAATGTGGAAACCTAGTTATTTATTAAATTGGGTGACTTTTATGATTCCATCATTCCCTTTTTAGGGAAGTTTTTGTGTTCATTTATTTTATGTTTATTTCTCTGAATAAAAAGTTCAATTTTTTAGTGTTTGACAACCATGAAAAAATTTTGGCATAAAATTTCATTTTATTTGGGGTATAATGTAAAACCTCAGGATTTTAGGATTTTTTGGAATTAATTTAATCTTTTTGATAATTTCTTTTTCATGAAATACTAAAGAAAGTTATTTTATATACATTAATGCACTAATTTTGGTTTTGTTTACCCAAAATTTCATGTTAATTTTTCACATCATGAAATAATAAGGTCAGATTCCTTTATATGTAACACTGAGGTAAGATTATGTCTCATATTGACTCCCCTCGATGGCTTGCATAACAGACAAGACCGAGTGCTACTGAACAATAAAATATTATTAAAATATATTTAATAACATTTAACATAGATCTTAAATTATATTTTATGAATATTATTAACAACATTATACAAAAATATAGTTTTCAAAAAAAAATGATTTAAACAGTTATATATTATTTAGAAATGAATATAAGTACAAAATTGAAAAAAAAATTGACTATTTTTATAGAAAACTGTTATTATGCACATAAATTTGATTTAATCAAAATAAATTAAATTAATTAAAACTGGAAAGTAATTTTAACATAATATATTTTTTATATATCTAAGTAAATATTTTTGACAATCGTACAATGGATTATATATGTATAATATAGGAGTAAATCTAATTTAACACATAAAACCCTTTATTTTTATAGAGGTGGTATTACTAACTTTTTATAGAGAACACATTTTAAATCTAATTTTTAGAACTTTTACAATGTTAATAGGTCAAAATAATCATAATATTTGTAATATAATCATAAAACCTTGTTTAGGATTAATATTTGGTATTTTTCTATCAGGTTTCATTTTTTATAGAATTTTAAAAAATTCAATATTTTAATTCAAAATTTACTTCTCACCTAATTTATTTATATGGTTATATTATATTTTAAATTTGTTTCAAAATTATATACACAATATTTTTTTAAATATATCTTACTTAGCTCATTTCAATCAATTTCACATAAAAAATGAATATCAAAACATAGAAAAATTTCAAAAGTTTTTATTTTAAAAACAAGCATTGTTAATAAGACTTTGAGGTTATATTTAAATTAATTTTTTCCACTTGTGTGATTGAAATTTGGAAATATAGATTCATTATTTGGAATATGAAAAATCTATAATGCTTAATAAGGTAAACATAGGTTTTAAAAAAACATCGGTGATGTAATTAATATAAATTTCAATTATTATAGTCAAATAAAGCATAATGAGGGGCTAAATAAACATTAAATCCCAAAAATTTATACACAGTTGTCCTAATTTAATTTTCTAGCCATATAACGATCCTTTAATCCCATGGATCTACTTTTAACCATGGTTGAAACACATTCAAAAAAATGTGGGCTAGGTTTTTTTCCTTCTAAATAATACAAGAGTGCAACACCTCCTCCATTTAAAAAGGGATCCTCACCTCTGACCTCCTCACACCTCTCAAGAAACTTGTATTGAAAACAAATCATCCCAAATAGCTCGCAAAAATCCCTCCCATTATCCTTGAATCCTCCCTTTCGAATAAATTCTTCTAAGAAACCCCTTTTCAACAATCAAAAAGGTCTAACCTGATTACGAGGTAACACCCTCCCAAAAAAATTTGTCATTTTTCCCTACTATCTCTTATCTTCTTATTTAATACTTGAATAAAAAACAAGTATAGTAAATATACTACTATGTTGTTATTCTAAGCATTAGATGTAAGGAACCGTCCCCAGTTTCCCTATGATGGTTCCTAATTGTTTTACATTAGCATATAAGCAGTGAATATGCATCTCTAGAGACTGAGTAGTTTATTAGATTCAGAGACACGATACATACATAACTTCAACACTACAAATTAAAACAAAAATAATATTAGAAACTCATTTAAAAAAATCCATAACTCCTTAGTTAATTTTCTATGTCATTCCTGGAAAACCAGTTTGTGTCCTGGGAATAATAAAACATATGAAAGGGATGAGCTCAAATGCTCAATAAGGTTACGCAATACAACATATTATATTATAAACATAAACATTAGGAAGGGTTATGAACTAAAAACATACGACATTAAAAAATGTACCTGATCACATTAAGGTATGAATAAGAGATATATAAATAATGAAATAACAAAGCATAATTATGGGTATTATTCTAGTAAAATAACCCCATGAACATCCAATTACTAGTTTCATAATGAGATAATGCATTATTTCTAACATCATAACCATACCATCAAGACCTCGTTCCAGGAATATAAACAATCATTCTATCAGGTCCTTGTACCAAGACTGTAGATTTTCGTATGATTCATACTGTTGCATTGAGGGGATATAGTGGGCCACAAAAAACACCTAATATGTCCAATGAACATTAACCATAAACACTGACCTCTCGGAGTACATTGTTGGTTAGTTTTAAGATAGAAAATACAGAGTAAAACTAATGATAAACAATTAAATAAAATATGGTAGATGATATAATAAAATATTAATCCAAATAATAAATAATAATCAACATGTGTGTTGAAACAAAAGAAGATACACTTATAAAATCATCGTGTAATTTTTGAGATAAATAATCTTTTACTTGTAAAAGTAGAGTTATTTTAGAAAATAATTTGTATAAAAATTGAAGAGAAGTATGAAATTATTTTCTTAACAAAAATAGTTTTTTATGAATCTAATGTTCGCTAAAAATAGAGTATAGAGTGCCCATCAAAATTGATAAGAATTTTTGAAATTCCCATCAATCAGGCTTGTATTTCAGGAAGAGTTTTTGAAATATCCATTAAAAATATATAGTTCCCGAAAAATATAAGTAGTATTTTTGTTGGTAAACTTATATAGAACCTTATCTCAGAATATATTATGAATAAATATTAATAAATATGAATTTAGTTGAGGTATGTGGATAATAAGAGTAACTCAAATGAAAATCAAGGTGTGGGTAGAAAACCCTTACATTATATCTGAAGGAGTTCCTCCCTTGATATTATTGACCAAAAAAAATTCAAATTCCTAAATTAATGATTCTATATTATAATACACATTTTATAGATATTTTATAACCTTATTAGGATCATTTCTGTCCTTCTGATGTGTTTAGAGATTCAATTTCATTATTTGAGAGTGTTTTCTTTCTTGATTTTCAGAATCAGTTTTTTTATATTCATGTAAGAAAAAACATGTAGAAAGAAATTATTTTTCTAGAATATTAGCTGTCTGTTATTAATGAACAACAAAATATTTACATGTTCATAAAATTTAATTGGTTATTGGGATGGAAGATGAAGCATTATATAAAACTGTAATGATAATTTTTTGGGTTAATTTGTGTTTCTTGATCACAACGAACACATTTTTATTTATAAATTAATAGAATTTGTAATAAATAATTTCAAAAAATTAAATAATTTATAATATATATATATATATATATATTATTTTCTAGTTCAATGATCAAAATGGTTTCCTGACAATAATTTAATATGTTAATAGGAATTGAAAACCCATAATTCATGAATGTGATAAATTTACACATACCAGAAGGTGTTTTCATTTCTATTATAAAAGATGGGGAAAAGAGAGATGATAAAGAATTATACCTTTATCAAAAAAAATCTATAATAGGTCATGTACTAGAGTTGTCACAACATATGGATGAACGGAGGTGAGCAAATAAAATTAAGCGAAAAGATGTTGAAATAAAAGAAATGAAATCATGAATTTACTTCTTGAAGTAATATTACTTCAGAGCCACTTTAGGGGATATTTTTTTGCATTTTTATGACACCAAGGGCAGCTAGACTTCGCGGGGAACAAGGGATGATATTTTAGAAGAATTTAGACAAATAACATGTCTTGAGATGAGTTAAGAGAAGAGGGTGTGACGAGGGGTCATAGTGGAGAGGTGGGATTTGTGAATATCTTATTTAATATTTTATAATTTCTCTAAAGACAACCAATTATGCTGATTCATGTGACCCATAATAGCAATAAATGCATTTGATTTCGAACCATGTGTTCTTACATGAACCATGATGCTAGTAGAAGTGAATTTAATTGATAACATTTATATACGGTAAATTAAAGTATTTTACTACTCATAGAAAATTCTTGTATTTTCAAAAAATCCCAAAAATTCACCCTAACCATTTATTAACCTGTGGAAATAAAAAATGAACACTTTTTTTTTTAAAATAATTTCCTAAAAATGTCAAATTTAATTTTTAAATAAAATTATAATTTATTCAAAAAATAAAAATTTTAAAAGTATTATTTGATTTATATCACATTGAAAAATTAAACAAGATATCATTATCTTATAAACATAAGAAAATAAAATAATAATATGATTTATAATTCAAAAGTGTCATATTACTATTAATATTAATATTCATAATCTTATGTTACTATTCACCGAATATTACGTTTATCTTGTCAGGTTCTAAATATCCAACTAAACACAATTGTGCATGTCAATTTTTCGAAATTCCAAACACCGAGCAGGTAATAAGATGTTTACATGAACGGTTAAAACAAAGTGGTGTTTTGTAGAGACATGGTGTTTCATCCATTCAATATTATATTTATTTCAAAAATCATGGGGTGTTACATTCTCCCCTCTTTACAAGACATTTATCCTCAAAATTCATAGAATGTTACATCATAAGAAGATTTGGGTAGGTATTTATCATAACCTCCCCAGGCTCCAACGTTACCTCTTCAATTTTATAATTTTTCAAATTATCTTTACGAGTTGAGTCATCCAATTCATCAACAAATATTCCTTAGTGTCTAGAAACTGGATAGGCACATCACTATAAGATAAGTCAGGTTTAAATATTATAACATTAGAAGAGAAGACATGCATTGGGTCAAGCATGTACTTTTTTAACAATGTGACTTGGAAAACATTTTGAATTTTAAACAAGCTAGGTAGCATATAGAAATGATATTAAATTAATCCAACTCTTTCTAGTATTTTAAAAGTCCCAATGTACCTATGGCTCAGTCTCAAATTCTTTTAAAATGTTATAACACCCTTATGTGGAGATACCTTCAGGAGAATGGGATCTCCCACATGAAATTCCAAATTCTTCCTTAGATTATCGGATTGACACATTTACCTACTTTGAGATAAATTTATATGTTTTTGGAATATTATTTACCATTTTTGTTGTTTCCTTCACATACTCAGGGCCCAGAAATTTTTTTCTATAACATCATCCAAACAAATTTGTCTACGACTCCTCTTTCCATAAAATGCTTTATATTATCCCGTTTGAAAACTTGAATGGAAGTAATTATTGTTTTAAAAATCCACTGAATGTTATTAATTATCCCACATACGTTGAAATCCTTGTGAACGTGATCTCAATGTGTCATATAAGGTTTCGATCATCCTTTCCAATTCCCCATCAGTTTTTGGGTAGTATGCAGCACTCAAACAAAGCTTAGTATCCATATATTTATAAATAATTTTCTTGAATTTTGATGTTAATCATGTATCATGATTAGACATAATTGAGATAGGTGCCCCATGAATTCTCACAAATTCATTGATATAGAGTCATGTTAGGCGTTCCTGTGGAAAATCGTCCCTTGTAGCGAGGAAATGTGAAGATTTCATAAGTTGATCCATATTTACCCATATTACATCATTATTTCTAGGATTTTTTGGTATTCCTATGAAAAACTATATGGTGATGTCATCCTATTTCTATGTAGGAATAGATAGAGTTGTATGAATCCTCTAGGAAGTTTTCATTAAGCCTTCACTTATTGACAGACTATAAATCTTCATACAAAATTAGTAATTTCCTACATTATATTGTCCCACAATAAATGTTAAATAAAATATCTATAAATGTTAGTAATACTAGGATTTATAGAGAAATTAAAACTGTGGGAATACCCAATAAATCCCTTTTTAGCTCAGGTATAAAAGGAATAGAATGCCTATTCTGAAATTTCATAATTCCACCTTCACACCAGAATTTAGCCAGCATCCCTTCATTCACGCCATTAATTTTCTTGTGTAGGTTCACATAATCATATTGAGAAGTTTTAATCCCTTCTAACAGAGATGTTTAGGAATGAAATGAAAAATTAGTGATGTTTTACCTTTTTTGAAAATCCCCATGTCCATATTTACTAGACACATAACCACAATATCCCTTTCAATCATCATTTTGTCTAGGACTCCATGATTCTTTCAGCTCAATGCACCAGCTACCAAATTTTACATTCTTGGGTGGTAGTGTATTGAAAAATCATAATCCTTGATTTGTTAAATCCACCAAATTTCTGTCATGTTGAGTTATTTATATGAGAAGATATATTTCATACGTTAATTATCTATATATATCTCACATCATTCAATTTAAGGATTATGTATCCATATCTTCAGAGAAAATATTACAAATACTAACTCAAGATTATGAGTATGAGAGTTTTTTCCTGAATTGGTAAGTTCCTTGATGCATGGGAAAAAACTATATAACTTTGTATAAGGACACCCCAGAGTCGTATCTTTGATGAATCACTATAGATCAAAATCCCATCATTTTCATATGGTAGAGTCTGGATCAGAGAATTCACTAATCTCATATTCAATTCCTCAAAACATTCCTTGAATTTTTTATCCATACAAATATAACCCATTTAAATTTAAGCATGGACTTTGGGTTGGATAACCCTTCTATGTTATGAACAAAAATTCTAATAATAACCTACTAAATGAATAAAACTACACACCTCGGTTATGATCTGTGGAATAGGAAATTATTTCACAACCTTTGTCTTCAGGGAATCAATATATATTCCATCCTTAGAGAATAATGTTTCCTTGAAAAGAAACATACTTTTTTGAAAATTCAGAATTTTTAAACATATATATAATTAAATTCTTTTTATTATATTCATAATAGTGGGAAAGGGATTTTCATGATGTTGGTAATCTTTGGAGTATACCAAGATATCATTAATAAATACCTCATAAAATTCACCATGATATTCCATAAAAACTATATTCATAAGATTCATGATAATAGTGGGTTCATTAGTCATTCCAAAAGAAATTACAATAAACACATAATTCCCATACGTGGTTTTGAATGTTTTCATTAGATTGTCATCCTTTCTTACTCAGAGCAGATGATATCCTTTTTGAAGGCAAATTTTCGAATAATATTGGGATCTATGAAGTTGATCAAATCGATCATCAATGAAAGGTAGGGTATACTTGTTTGTTATTGTTATATCATTGATCTCAAATTAGTCAATTTACAACTTCATTGATCCATTTTTTTCTTAATTAAAAGGACACGATTTCCCCATAGAGAAACACTAAGGATAATAAATCATTTATCACTCAATTACTCTAGCTGTTTCTTCAGTTATACTAATTCCATAGTGAAATTTCTATAAGGGGTATTTGATATAGTCCTTGAATAATGAATTATGTAAATTGAAAACTCAATTTCCCACTATGGAGGATTCTAGGTAAATGTTCTATAAACACATCAAAATATTCTTAAACAATAGTAACATTCTCTATTTGAATTTTCCTTTCCTCACCGATTGTTATTTCATTTTATTCCCCCCAATAATTGAATTCTGTGTATCTACTAGGGGTAGATCTTGATGAGAATTAGAGGGTGATGTTTCTAAAATAATGACAAGGGATTCCACGCCATCCTCAAAAATTTCAACCTCTTTCTTCTTGCAATAAATTTACTCATCATTGTTCGATAGAGAATCCATTATGATAATTATATCAAATTAAATCATGGGTGTGATAATAATATTAGTAGAAAAAACTTTTCTATATGCCATAATGGGGACTTCCTGACACATATTTGTTTCAAATATTCTTCTCTTACAATTTTGGATTGACAACTCCCTTATTAAATCAAATTGGTAATATATATTTTTATTAGAAAACTAGAAAGATATGAAAGAAGGAGATGATCCATAATCAAATAAAGCATTTACTATGTTTGAGAAAACAATTAAAATATAGTCCACCACATCATTTGGGACTTCAATATTCAAAGTTGTGATCGGATAAGCTTGGACTTGCAACCTTGTCCTTTTGGGGGAATGTTTCTTTGACAACATGGAAAATCATTTTTATAATGTGCCTTCTCCCTAAAATTGTTGGATTTCACAATGGTAGCTTCTTTCTTCCCCATAAATATCAAGATAGGTGGCCTTTTCTCTACACATGCAACAAATACCCATACCTTCAATAAAGTACCCAGGTGTCTCTTACAATAATTATCAAAAGGGGATGGTAAACTCTTTATTTCTTCCCCATTTCCTTATTTCTTTTTACAAAAATTTCAATAGCCATCATATTCTCTTCCTTTCACAGAAAATCATAAGGCGTAGAGAATTAATTTTCCATCTTCATAGTACAGGTAACTATATCTTCATATGATGAGAATCTATGGGAGACAAAAGCACATTGGAGGAATGGATTAAAACAATCAAAGAATCAATAAATATTTCTTCTTGGATTACATATGTAGTCTGCAACATGTCTTACTAACATTGTTAAGTTAGCTTCATACTTTTCAACTTTCTAATCCTTTTTGGACTCAGATTTAAAAATTTGCATTCCATATCTTGTCACTGTTCTTGACGCAAGTATTTTTCTAAGAAAATTTCCATAAAATCACTCTATTACATTTTGTTTATTTCTTCCTCCCAATTCATGTTTTGGATCAATGACCACCACTGATATGAATCACCTGATAGTCAATAAACATCCATGTCAAACATCTCACTTTTGTTACATCCCAAAGTGTGAAATATCTTCTCTAATTATCTTGGCCACTAGTCCACTATGGATGATGTTGTATTCTGATTAAAGGATATATGATTTTGTCATATAAATCTGTCTAATATAGCTCCCACAATGTTGTGGACCCGAATTCCTTATACATGTAAGGTTATTATTCATTACATCGGTCTGTTATCCGAGTATAGTTGTAATTTTCTCGGCACCTATCACATCATCATATCCAACATCATTATCTTACATCAGATGGAATTTCCTACATGTGACAGGTGTATCATGGGGTTTTCATTCCTTTCACTATTCCCATTTTCTAAATAATTTCATAAACTAGATTAGGTTATGATTCATAATTTACAATCTCCTTGTGGAAAAGTATATAGAAAAAAAAATGAAATTCTATACATAGATAATCACATAATCATAAAAATGGTTTCTTCAAGGAAATATTTATATTCTAATCCATCATAATGGCTTTTAAATAAAATGTTAATTATACTATGAATATATCCAAGGTGTTTCAATCCAGGTGCAAATTAATGTCCGTTGTCGAGTACTAGGATAACTCGGGTCAAGTCTGAAACACCTTGTCGAAGTTGTCGTTCCCAAGAACATCTGTTCTTGAACCACATCAACTTATAGTATCCATATAGGTAATTATTGTCAAGAAAGATCCACATGATCTATTCCTTACGAAAATTCAAGGATATTATTGTATGTTTTATGCTCAAAGATTATCTTGGTGTTTTGTTCCCAAATCTATGTCTCCTAAATAATGTTTCCCTATTTTCTACTAAACATCCTTTGATACCAACTATAAGGACCTAACCCCAGTTTCCTAAAGCTTGTTCCCAATTTTATTACATTGAAATATAAATAAATAATATGAATCCTGAGGGACCGATTTGTTTAGTATCCTTGGAAACTTGATACATACAAAAGTTTAACATTAAAACATGAAACGAAAAACAATTTAGAAACTCATTTGACAACATCTATAACTCCTAGGTTATTTTTTCATGTCATTCATAATATACCTCTTCATGTCCTAGAAAAAAATAAAATATAAGAAGGGTGTGAGCACAAATGCTCCGTAAGGGTATGAAATATTTTATAATATGTCATAAACATAAACATTATTCATGATGAATAACTAAAAACACATGCCTTTAAAAAATGAACATTAACACATTATAGAAGGAATAAAAGATGAATAAATAATTCCATAATAAAGAATAATTATGGGTATTAAAGTAGTAGAATAACCTCACAATAATTTAATTATTAGTTTTATAATTATGGAATCCATAATTCCTGACAGCATAACCATATCCTCAAGAAATTGTTCCATGACCATAAATAATCATTTAGTCTAGGCCTTGTGCCAAGACTTTAGTTTGTCTCATGAGGCATATTGATGTATTGATGAGATATAGTAGGACCCAACCATCAATTTATATGTATAATTAATTTCTCTTATGAATGGGGATTAACCTAAATTATATATACATTCACATTAAAACTAACATATGAAATGTAAATAATGTTCCCCGAACATCAAGCATAACCACTAACCATTCAGAGTAAATTGATTAATGGTTTTAAGATAGAACATCAACAAAGAAACTAATAATAAACCATTAATCTAAATGTGGAAGATAATATCATAAAATATTAACCCCATTAACATAGAATATTCAACAAGTGTGTTGAAATAGATTAAGATACACTTATAAAATCATCATTTAATTGTTGAGATAAATACTATTTCCTTTTGAAAAAAAGAGTTTTTTTAGAAACAGTGTTTTTATAAAACAAGAAGTGAATTAAGATATTATTTTAAAAATAGTTTATTTTTTTATAAATATAATGGTCTCTAAAAATAGATTATAGTGAGACCATTAATAAAGGTCTGAATTTAAGAAATTCCCTTTAATCTAGCATGTATTTCTGGAAGATTTTTTTTGAAGATCCATTTAAAACATATAACTCTCCATAAATAAGATTATTAATCATGTTGGAAAAAATATATAGAATATTATCAAAGAATATATGAGGATTTTATATGAATAAATAATAATTTAATTAAGGAATATAGATAATAAGAGTAACCCGATTTAAAATGGAGGTTCGGGTAGAAAACCGTTACCTTAAGTATCGAGGTCTTTTTCACATGATCTTAATGACCTGAATAATAATATTTAGCTTCATAAATTAATTCATAAACAACCTAATATACGTTTAATTGATTTATTCTAACATTATTAGGTACATTAATGGCCTTTTGAGGGGTTGAGAGATTCAATTTCATTGTTTGTGAGTGTTTCCATCACTGGTTTTCATGATCGATTTACTTGTATTCAAGTACGAATAAATATGTAGAATGAGAATGGATTTCAATAATTATAGTTTTATTTTATTATTGAACGAACATAATATTATATGGTAATAAATTCGTTTTTTTAGTTGTTAAGATGTATCATTATATAAAACATTAATGCCATTATTTGGGTTAATTGGCAGTTCTTGATCGCAATGAACTCCTTTTGATTTATAAAATAATATCTTATGTAAAAAAGGAATACATAACCCTAAATAAGTTATAATACATATATAATAGCCCTTTTAAACCATCAAAAGGGTTTTATAACCGTAAAAGACGATAGTAATAAAAATTGAAAACATATCATCCTTGATGTGATAAATCAACACATCTTAAATGGTATTTTCATTTCTAGTATTAAATAAGGGGAAATGAGAGATGATGAATAATTATTCATTTATCATAAAAAATACTGTATTACATGTATGGTTTACGTGTTTTGACATCATTTTCATGAAATGAGGTGAGAAAACAGAATGAAAAGAAAGGAACTTGAAATTAATGAAATGAAAATAGGAATTTACCTCTTAAACCAATCTTCATTGAGATCCTCTTTAATGGATATTTTTTGGGATTTTTTTGATCAAAAAGGATTTAGGATGTGAAGGAGGAAATTTGGTGGATATTTGAGCAGAATACAGACAAGGAACATGTCTTGAGATGAATGAAGAGATGATAGAGTGAGGGGGATATTATAGTGGATGAGAGGGGTGATTTGTGAATATCTTAACACTTAATCTATTGATTCCTTCAAGACAACCAATAGTGTAGATTTATGTGACCCCTAATAGTTATTAGTGTGTGTGTGGTCGAACCATGTTTTCTTATATCATCCACGGTGCTTGTAATTGTGAATTTAACTGATAATGTATATATTCGTTAAATTAGTGTATTTTACTATTTATACAAAATTTGAGTACTCCAAAAAAATCCAAAAAATTTACCCTAACTTTTTTTCAAAGTATAAAATTCAAAACTGAACACAATTTTTTGAAAAAATATTTATAAATATGTCAAACATAATTTTGAAATAAAATAATAATTTATTTGAAACATAACAATTTTATAATAATAATTCATTTTATATCACACTGAAAAATTAATCAATATTTCATTATCTTATAACCTTAATAAAATAAAATAATACCATTTACTATTCATAAGGGTAAAAATACTATTCATATTAATAGTAATATATTTACATTACTAGAAACCAAAAACTGGGTTTATCTTATCAGACATTAAATATAATACTGAATGCAACCATTTATGTATGTTTTTTGAAATTCAAATCATCCAGGTGATAAAATTATGTTTACAAATATGGGTTATAAAAAAGTGTTGTGTTTTAAAGACTATGTGGTGCATCAATTGAATATTAAATTTATTTTCAAAATCACTGGGTGTTACAATAGACCAATACTTCCACACAATTCCATCAAATGGGTAATGAAAATATTGTTTACCTATAGGCGGACTTCTGCCTTACTAAAAGATTATTGTTCAATTTTCATTTAAGACTTTCATATATTCCATTATGATGGAAAATATTTTTATATATTTTATATATAATATTTAACATTTCTTTATTCTTATATAATTAATTTACTACACATATCTTTATACATTCTATTTTGGGATAATATAATAAATTCACTTGAGGAAGTGAAGTCTACCTTCACCGCAAAGCAATATGATTCATTCATACAATACATGGAATGTTATAAGCATGGATGTACTAAATATAAATGATATATATAGTAAAATAAAGATAATTTATAATTGAAATATATACATATATATACATATATATATATTAAATTATTTCCCTCAACACGACGAATAAACAAAAATAGATATCATTCGTACGTACGGCTTGCCATCTATATGAATGATGTACTTCATTTGATAATTATATATTCAATAGATTATTATAATAAAAATATAATTCATATAATTCATATTAATATCATGGTTTACATTCTGGAACCCTGATATAAGTATAAGGTCCAATGATATAAAAAACTAAGACACATGTGAAAAAGAAACAAAATACTATTTGAATTGAAACCTTAACATGTGATGAATAAAAAGTGGGTAACATAAGGTCATAATAAAACCATAAATCATATAAAATAAAATAATATGGTTTTTGAATGGAATTAATGTAAATTTATATGTATTATATTGGTGTTTTGAATGAGTATGATGAGATTTAAGACAAAGGGTAAGGGGATTCCATCTAACCTTTTATTTCCATCGGATACATTATACATTCTCCACTATTTAATTTTCTGTGGTGTTTGTACTTCCAATGATGGAATTACATGAATAGTATACCTAAATTTTTTTTCTATTAACTTGTCCATTTTATGATCAGTCTTTTTAGGTGTTTAAGTATCAAAGGTTTCCAAATCAGTAAAAAAAATTGTTTCAATTTTCTTTCTTCGAGACTGATGATTTATTATGAAATCGAATTATTCTTCTAGGTGCATATAATTATTTTTATAGGTATTATCATGAATCATCATATCTTCATGATATTTTAATATCTATTTAAATCTCTTATATTACATGAAGATTATGATCCTGAATACCCAAGTGTTAAGAGTTTATTGAAACAAATTCATTGTTTTTTGAGATTATTAGTGATTATCAGTATTTTTTGAAATCATGGGATCCATATATCATGAATATTGATATGTTTTCTTCTCCTTTATTTAGCCTTTATTTCCACATGTATTAGTACCATTTTTATACTTTTTGGTACTTAAGACAATAAAGTATTTTTTCAATAATATAATGACCATACCACTCACTTTAGTAAAAAAACGTTTTGTTCCTTCAAAACCCTATTTTGTAAAAAGGATTCCAATAGTATTCTAATATTATCATATAATATTTAAAAATAAATTTTACCCTTTTTTACATATTAAAAAATGGGTTTTAATAAATTATTCTTCTTCACATTTTTCGATCGAGGAACTTTTCAAAAAAATAATTCCATGCAAAGTGAATATTTGTTTTACCTCATACAACATGTGTAGACTTACTTACCGAAATTTTATTAATGCTTACATAGAATGTATAAAAGGATAATTTTTAGTGAAATTTTTTTCAAATTTATTTTCAGTGAAATTAAAGTCATATTTTCTAACATCATTTTTATTGATTTTTCAATGTTTTTTCGAATAAATGGATTTCGAACCATTTTCAAGATTATTTCATGATTTTTCATGGAAAATGGTTTTTAGAAAATTATCATTATTTCAGTTTATGTAATCAATGTTTTATTTCTGAAATATAATTTTATAATTTTTAGAATGTTATTATATATTTTTTATTCAAGGACATGGTTTTCAAAACGATTTGATTCTTCTTTTATAAGTTTTCAAGAGGAAATGTTTTCAAGACAACCTAAAATATTATTATATGTTTTCAATGTATTTTTAAAAAAATCATATCGATATTATTTTATTTATTAAAAATTAATTTTCAATAAGGGGTGGATATTTTCATGATTTTTTTTAAAATTTATTACAAAATTATCTTCTCTCTAAGATGACATCCATTGATGTTAATCATGCCTTTATATGAAATTATTCAGAGGTTTCATTAATATTATACATATTAATGGTTTATAATTGATTCTATGGACATCAAGAAATACATTATTCTTTCATAAGTTATATGTTTATGAAATTAATTTTTTAGGGGTTCTGATTTGATGAAATTATTACGGAACTTATATCATTTTCCACAAGTTTCGATATGATTTCATGTCTTTGATACCAATTTAATTTCATGGGTTAAGATATGATATTTTTTTAATTTTATTTTGAAAATTGTATGTATGATTTCATCAAGAGATGGATGGTACCTATAACACCCTCCAATTCATTGGGTAATGATTTACATCCCACAAGATATACTATGATGGTATTGGGAGTGACCCTTGACTACTAAGATGGCCATGGGAGTGAACCATGACTACCAAGATGGTATGGGGAGTGAACCTGTACTACTAATTTGGTTGTGGAAGTGATGCCTAGACTACTATGGAAATCATATTATATTTTTACGTGTCTTCCACGATTCATTGTTTTATTCCTATGTTATGATTTCATGGATTATATTATTTATTTCCTTATAACTCACATCTTATGAAAAATCAAGCTCTATTCCATGATTTTTTTTATGATTTTTTATATTGAAGGTATGATATTATAATTTTTTGGACATGTTATCATACACCTATGCTCATATTTATGTTTATAGGGTTCTATTTTTTTATCCATACTAATCATATGATCTCTACGAATTTTATGTTTTCTTCCCCTCATGTTATGAAGATATATATATTATAAATGATCTATCTAAGAAGGTTTTTAGTCATGAACAACCTCTTATGAGATAATGTAGTTCACTTATATACTAGAATTTATGTTTCCATGTTTCTAAAGGAACTATAATAATTCAATCATTGGGTGTATATTTTTGTAATTGTATTGGTATTCCACAAATGTTATGTACTTTTAATGTATGTCATGTCTGGGTTGTTTTAGTTAGTATAAGAGAAAAGGTTTTGTTAACATTTCGAAACATGAATGAAAAAAATTATTGAGATCTAAAGGTATATTTCAATTTCTATGTCAAGGAATAACTTTAGGCATATGTTTAAGGATGAGTCGCCATATTGGAAAATATTCAGGAATTTTGGTAGAGGTTAGACTGATCGGTTTCCAAGAAATACCTCCTTGTGTATATACCACAATTGTAGGTGGCTATGGAATAGATTTACCAAGGAGTAACAACTGGGACAATATGATCTAGGCCTGGCTCCATGTAATCTAGTACACAATGATAGGACATGCTATACACCTAGTTTGACACGCCCTAGGGATATTCTTTGGGAATTAAGAATCTCTTCATTAACCTTCATGGAGGATTTAAATAAAATTTGTCGATAAATTTCTTAGTATGAACAAATGGTTTTTTATATTATGGAAGGTGTAATGATTTATAAATCAATTATGTAATTATTTATATGACTGTATGGTTTTATTCTATGATATGTACTTCTCCAACTATGCTTATGGTTTTAGACAACGGTCTTAACCAGAAAGAACTGGATTAACGTTAAACGTCATGGATAATTTTCGGCTGAGAATTCAGGTGGGATATTCATGAGAATGAAATATGTTTCAATCACTCAAAATATGTTTTCATGGAACATGATTATAAATGTATACCTTAAACAACTCTCAGACTCAACAATGAAGAGAAGGAAGGAATTATCTGAGAGTTTGGGTAATAGAGACCATGTAGGAAATATTATTTGGTTTCCTTTATGTCATTAATGTGGAATGAATCACCCAATGGAATTTCCTAGAGTAATAAAATGGTTTTTTGACTATAAGAAAGTAGAAAACGAAGATGGTGACTACAAGGGAAAAATGAAAATTTTAGTTAATGAAACAGATAATAATTTTGGGATCTCCATGTTATCGTAGAAGGTTATATACTTTTTGTGTGGAATAAATGGTCATTATATATCTCTATACACCAAATTGAAATCTTCTGAATCAAACCAGAAAGGTGGTGTGAGTAATGGTTATATTTTCTATTATTAAAGGACTAATAATGAAATGTGAAAGGAAATAGGTATTTTGTAATAGGAAGAGGTAACTATGTTTATTTCACAAGGATAATGTGGAATAATTTGGTATTTTTTGTATATAAATTCAGAATTCTGTTTTATGACTGATAAAATATACAATTATCCTTCTAACTATTTTTTTCTTAGGTTTTACTAGTTTATGTTTAATGTATCTAATGGATTTGAAAATTGATTTAATGACATGGTGAAATTTGGAATAAGGGAATATAACACTTAATATGTTCCTTAGGATAAGATCAATTATTTTGTATAAATATATGTTTGATGTGAATAATTAAATTGGATGGTATTGATTTCTCAAAACTAATAAATGATCTCTTGAAAAATAAATCTATGTTATAATTGATGATGTTTCAAACTTCTAGGATATAATAAATATAACCACACATATTTTGAGTTAGGTAGAATGCATTTTTCAAAAATTATTTATTTTAATTAATGTTATTACCATGTTTCAAGAGAATATATGATGGAGATATTAACATGTTTTGATTGTGAAAATCAAGCGATACTTTATGATATATGGGGGAACATTTTTAATCATGTTTCATTATATTCTATTTTAATAATTTCATTTACAAATTTAGGATGTGTTATATAGTTAACCATTTATGGAATGATCATGTTAATTTTTTTGATGAATTATTTATGTATTAAGGTTGTATTGTATACCATAGTTGGAAGTATATTTAGGGATTAACCTTATTTCAAAGTTTTCCATAAATTTTGTTTTGAAATTAAATTATTTTGGTTTTAGAAAATGACATCATATATGTCAGGTGAATACCATTCAAGTTTGGAAGGGTCATAGGTCTTGAACCCCTGACTGATGGACGATAAGGGTTTCACTCCTACCACTAGCCTAAGTGATGTCCTGGTTATTGTATAATTATTTTTAATGAATAAATATTAATTATAAATTAGTAATGTTACATTTTATGATTATATATTAACACATATTGATATTAAGGAGAAAATATTTTAAACCTTCCATTATTTTATGGGCCTTAAGATTCATTAAAAATGTATTTTAGTGCTTTATGAATTAAATTTAATTTTTGGAAATTAATTACATGAGGTAATGAATGTATTATAAATTTATAAAAGAAAAAAATTATGAAATTTCATTTATAAAAAATATTAATAAGTAATCAATGTTTTGAAAGTTATCAAAAAAAATTATCCTAATAACTAAAATTTTGTTGATCTAATGGAATTTCTAATCATCCCTAATTTAAGACTTTGAGGCTCTCAACATTCCATTGACCATTCACCTATTTTTGATTGACTTACTCAATCACTCCCTATAAACATTTAAACTTTGTCTCTATGTACTATTATCACTCCCAACAAATGTTCTCCTCTGTAGAAAACCAGTTATATGTTACATTGGGTTACTGTTATGATTCCAACTTTCCATTTTTAAGGGATGTTTTAATGTTCATTTTTCTTTGATGTGGGTTTCTATAAATAAGATATTCATGTATTAATCCATTGATAAAAAAGAAAATTTTATTGTGAAATTAGTTTCACGGGTGGTAGAATTTAAAACCCTGAGATTTTGGGCATTTTTTGGAATTAATTTATTCATTTTGATAATTTTCATTTCATGCAACAGTGAAAATATTTATTATATATATATATATTAAAGCTATATGTTTTTTTCCGTTATACACAATTATATGTTAATTATGAACAACATGAAATATAAATGTTGTCTTATATTATATGGAACACTAAGGTAAGATTATTTCTCATACTAACTCCCCTTGATGGCTTCCGTAACATGCAAGACTGAGTGTTACTGAACAATAATATATTATTAAAATATTTATAATAATATATTACATAGTTATTAAATTATCTTTTGTGAAAATGATTTACTAAATTATAAAAATATATTCTTTTAAAACTTTAATAAATTATTTATTTAGTCTCACGTTATATATAAATGAATATAAGAACCAAATTGAATATAGATGGATTATTTGTATAGAACACTATTATTAGGAACATAATGTTTTTTAATAAAAATAAATTAAATTAATTACAATTATTAAGAAATTATAATGTAATATATATTTTATATATCTTATTAAATATTTTTAATAATGACCAAATTTATTTTAGAAGCATAATATAGGAATAAAACCAACATTACACATTAACCCCAATATTTTTATTAAAGCAGTTTTACAACTTTTTAATTGAAAACCCATTGTAAATCCTTTTTTATAAATTTTAGGAATTTAATTTTTCAAAATATTATTCATATTAGGGAAATAATCATAAAACATAGGTCATTATTTTTTTTCAATTTCCGATAAGGTTCTATTTTTTATAGAATTGTTAAAAATATAGGATTTTAACTCAAAACCTCTTTTACATATAATGTTTTTATACGGATAAATTATATTTAAAATTAGATTAAAATATTAATTAGATAAAATTTTAATCATGAAATCTAATTTATCTCATTGTAAACAATTTTAATTTGAAATTAAATATACTATCATTCTTATCTTTCAAATGTTTTTACCTTAAAAACCCACATTGCCGACATGACTCTGATATTTTATTTAAATTTATTTATGCCATTTCTATAATTATTATTTTAAATAATGGATAACATATTGGGAATAAAAACAATTTCTAATTTCTAATTAGGTAGACATTGGTTTTTAACAAAAATATAAGGAAGTAATTAAAATTAATTTTAATTATTATGGTAAAATTTAACACAATAAGGTACAAAAAAATAATAGTAAGGCTCAAAAAATACTAAAAATATGTCCTAATGTAATTGGATGATAATATTTCATTCTTAAATTCCCTTTGATCTACCTTTATCCATGGTAGATAAAATTTCAATAACAAACGTGGGTGAGGTTTGTTTCACATAAAATAATACAAGAGTGACACCCAACCTCTATTACAAAAGGTCTTTTCTCCTACCACTTCTTCACACATTTCTAGACACTCTGGATTGGACAAAAATATACCCAAATAGCTCTCCAAATACCTAACATACTTCTTTAATACTATCTTGGGATGAAATCCTTCTCAGGAAACCATTTTTTGCATACCAAAAAGTGTTACCAGATTAAGAGGCAACAGACTCTCTGAAACATCATTATTTTTTATTTTCATTCTCCACTCTTTAAAATTTTTGTTTAATTATTTTATAAAAACCCATGAATTCTAAATATACTATTATTTTTTCTATTTTTTTTATGTTTAGTTACACACACATCCATCAAATGGGTAATGAACATACTATTTACATGTAGGTGGACTATCGCCCCACAAAACAACAATTGTTCAATTTTCCATAACCACCTATCATGGTGGTCGTTATGATAGTAAATATATTTATATATTTTATATATAATATTTATTATTTTTTTAATATTTTTTATTTATTTTATGAAAAGAATATTTATACTTCCCATTTTGTGTCAAAATGATTGTTTTTTCGAGGAAGTGTGTACTACTGCCTCCTCAAAGCGATGTGATTCATCCATACACTACATGGAATGTATGAATGATTCATTTACTAAATTAATATAATATATGTGATATAATAAAGCTAACGTAAAAATTATAAATATATACATGTACACACACACACACACACATATATATATATATGTGTGTGTGTGTGTGTGTTTGTGTGTGTGTCTTTTACTTTCATTCCTTCAACATGAAAAATAAACAGAAATAGTGTTCATGTGAATTTACGGTTTGCCGTCTCCATGAGTGGTGTTTTACATTTAATACTTCTATAATTATTGTATTTTTATAATACAAAAATTATATATATATATTAAATTTGAATAAATTTTTACATTCAACAATCTTGATATTGTTATTGGTACAAACTATGTAACAAATCAAGACACATGTGATGAAGAAAGAGAATATTATTCAAAGTGAGACCTTAGCATTGGACACATAATAAGTGGGTAATATAAGGTCCCAATAAAATTGGATATGTTTTAATATATAGAAATATGGGTTTTTAATAGCTTTATATTAATTTTATATTAATTATACAGGTGGTTTGAAAGAGTATGACTATAGTGAAGACACAATGTAAGGGGATTCCATCTCAATTTCTATTTTTCTGAGAAACATGATATGTTAACCAAAATTTATTTTATTATGGACTATGTACTTAGCATAAAGGTATTCCATGTATCATATACTTATATTTTTGACTATTTACATGTCTATTTTGTGATCCTTCTTTTAGGGGGGTTATGTATCAAATGTAACCAAATAGGTAACATCGTTTTGTCTGAATTTTCCTTCTTTGAGACTCATGTTTTTTATACCCAAAAATTTCTTTTTTGAGGTTCATAAATATCTAATTCACATGTTATATAATAAATATCCCCATTTTAGGATATTTTAATCTTCATGTAAATTCCTTCTCTAACATGTAGGGTTTTATCCCAAGTTACCAAGTGATAAGAGTTTATTGAAAAATATTATTGTTTTTAATGATTAATAATTGTTATTCATCTTTGATAAAATCTTATGATGGTTATTTCTTAATGAGTATATTTCTACTCTGGTTAGTATTGATGTATTTATGTATTAGAATAATTTTTTCCACTATTTGGTACTTAAGAAAACTAAGAAAATGTGTTTAATAAAATATGACCTCACCTCTCTCTTTGGTCAAGAAATTGTGTTCCGTCAAAAAAATGTTTTTAAAAAATGGTTTCCATAATTATACAAATATTATATTATAAGTTCTAAAGATAATTTTTACATAAGTTTTTTATTTTTAGAGAACATTTTTTTAAAAAAATCTTCATTTCATTTTCTGGTTGAGGCACTTTTCAACACTTTTTACCTTGAAAATAGAATAATATTTTTACGTCATAATACATGTACCGATTTACTCACAATAAATTCATCACAGTTTCCTTTTCATGTATAAATTGATAATTTTGTTTGAAAAATATTTTAAATGTTATTCAACAAAATAATATTAAAAAAAAATTCAATCCATATTTATATGTTTTCAAAATATTTTCAATGAAATGGATTTCAATGCATTTTCAAGAATCTTTCCGGAGTATTCAAGTAAAAACATTTGAAAAATATTACCAATATTTTTTTATGTCATTCCAATGTTTTTTAAATGAAAAAGTTTTTGGATATTTTTGAATCTATTTTTATATGTTTTCAAGGAAAATTATTTTCCAAATGTTTTCTAGCATCATTAATAAGATTTCAAGGAAAATGTGTAAAAAATGATATCAGAGTTTTTTTATAAGTATTATATATATTTTCGAATAAAATAATTTTCAAATGGTTTTGTGTTTTAAATATTCTTTTTATAGAATAATGGAAATTATCCTTAAGAAATGTTTTTGAAAGATATTTCAAAATTATTTAACATCTATGATGACTTCCATTGATAGTACTCATGGCTTTCTAGGAAAATATCTAAATGTTCCATTATTATTATCTATATGGATGGTTTATGATTGATGTCATGGCCTTTATGAAACCCCATCCTCATTTAGGGTTTTCATGTTTATTAGATACATTTTTTATAGGTTATGTGTTGATGAAATGATTATGTAACATTAATCTTTTTTCATAGGTTATAATATGATTACATGATTATGATACCCATTTCATTTCATGGGTTAGGATAAGATACGATTTTAATGTTCTTTGGGAACATGTATATGTGATTTCAATATGTTATAAGTGGAACCTATATCTCCCTCCAATGTATTACGTACATATTTTTATTTCATGAGATAGAATAATATGGTCTTAGGAGTGAACCATGACTACTAAGATGGCCATGGGAGTGAACCATGACAACCAAAATGGTATGAGGACTGAACTCATGCTACTAAGATGGCCATGGGAGTGAACCATTACAACCAAGATGGTATGGGGAGTGAAATTTTACAACTAATATAATCTTCATAGTGACTCCTTGGATATAGTTTAAATCATATTATATGCATATGTGTCTCCCAAAATTCAATTTTTAATTCATATTTTATGATTTAATGAGTTTTTTTCTTTATTTCCTATATAATTCATGTCATTATAACTATGAAAACCTATTCCATGATTTATTTTTATGATCTTTGATAAGCATGGAATGATCTTACAATGTTTTTTTTTCTTGTTCTCATACCCCTAATATCATGTTTACATTTACATGATTCCATTTTCATCCCTTAATGAGCTTCTGATCTCAAACCACTTATTTTTCATTACCTAGGGTTATGAAGATATATATTATTTTTGATGTGACTGCGAAAGTTTCTAGTAAAAAATAACCTATTGATAGCTAATTTATATCACTAATGTGCTAGGGATTATGTCTTCATGTTTCCAAAGGTACTAGACTAATATTGTAATTGGGTGTCTTTTCGTGTAGTGTTCTATGTATTCTGATAAAGTGATGTAATGATAATGTATGTCATGTATATTTCATTATAGAATCTCAATGTATTAAAAATGATATTTGGAAAGAAAGGGATAACTAGAACTTATGTCTACCAGTACAGTTTCTACGGTAGAAAATAAATATAGAATACCTCATAACATTCACAGAGCCTCTGGGTCATAAACATTTAGCACATGAAACATTCACATCCAATTTCATACAGTGCTCTAAGCCAGGAATGGACCTCTTGTGTGTGGTGGTGGTAATAAGTAACAAAGCCTTCCACCACTTTCTGGTCTCCCTGCTCCTCTTCCAAAACTATCACCTTGCGAACATGCATTCTCCTAAAACTTCCTTTTCCATAGTATCCCATTAAAATTTTCTCCATCACCTATATAGAGGGTCAAACAATATCAAGAATGATGTCACATTCTATAACATTAGTAACAATGCCTCTATAAAGGTTGATTATACCCTTATTAGGATCCCTGAACCATATAAACTCTATCATAGGGAATCCTCCTAAACAATCTCAAACATCTATGCCCCTAGGACATACATTGACTCCATAATGTTTAGGTATCAACTACTGCTTTCCTACTACTAGAAATAAATGGCTTTATCGGATTAGCAATGAAACTCCCATCCACCAAATCTCTCTATATAACCTCATCATTAGTCTGAACACATACTGGGATAACCTAGTCCCAAATGAATCTATGTAGACCTCATTTAATGGTTTGATCCTTGTTGATTTGTTAGTGAACCATATCAAATTAGTTCCACAAATGGTTATTAAACCAATATGAATACTCATCTACTGTCATGTTGCCATAGTGTAGTTGAATAAGCTTTAAGAGACATTGGGTCCTAAAAATAGATTGGGAAAACACCTAAATGAAAAGGATCCTAAATTGAATACATTGTAGAGTTTACTCTTCATAAGACTGTGTCACTAACTACCACTATATTCTGACTGATAAAAAAAGAAGACTCACCAATAGGATTACCATCTGATCTGTTGGTGTCCTTCCTAGATGTGAAAATCTACTCAGTGACTCAATCCATTCCATAGTTTCCTATGGGATAGGCTCACCTTGGAACCTGAGGTGTCTCGTTTACTGAATCTTTTGATGTCCACTCATCTTGTTCACCTCATCCTATCATACAATTTCTACCTTGTGATTAACTACAGGTGGTGGTATACCTGGTGAACCACAAGGAGGTAACATATCTAGAACTCATCCTTGTATCGACTCCTCATCACTATGGGGATTGAATTTATGATTAGGATGCAAAATCATATATTGAATATGTCATGGAGGAATCCTAAAAATAAACAAGATGTACAATGGTCATTTTGTACATATAAAATGCTAGCTCAATAGGTAAATGGAAACCATAACCCAATTCTATATGATGAGGGTAAGATAGTTTTCTCAAAAACCAGTGTATTAATGTACTGAGATAAGAAGAAGGTGATCAAAGTCCAAGTGTGTGGATACGTCGTCCACTTCACAAAATTGGAGTCCCTTTCCTGAAACCCAAACACGAAACACATAACAATGTTTCCACTCACAAATCCCTTATACTCTGGTCATAAGGTATAATTGGATGATATGATACCTCTTTGTCATGAACCTTCTAATTGGGGCCAGTTCCACAACTCTACAAGGCTTCCTCCAATAGATCTGGGGTTATAAATTAGGGATGGGTGTGCATATTACTATCATGGGCGGACTTAGACTATGTATCTATACATGCACAATAATATCAAAGCATATACAATTCTTGCACATTAAAACAAACGAACAACCATGAATGCATACATCTGAAACCGACAACCAATGTATGACATGAAGTAATTGAATATAAATATGTCCAAATAAAATCACTGCAAAAATATTCTAACAAAAATCCCATTAGAAAAATGAATATTGGGGGATTCATTCAAAAAGCTATAGGGACACATCTTGGACTATCTTGTCCAACTAACTACCATATTTTCACTGTATGTCATGGACCATATCAAAAAGTTGATCACCATCAGAACAAATGACACATGTGGAAATTCCTGTGAAGGGATGAGTATAACAATACCCAGTAAGACACCCCAAAACCCTAATGAATATAAAAAAATAAGTATATTCCTATTTACACTTGTATATTTCTTCTAACACATATTGAAATAATATCAGAATATACTCAATAATAACACATATCTTAAATGTAAGTCACAATCGTGATTGATTGACTACGATTCTAGCTCAAATAAAACACAAAAAACTCTTTCAAGATAATTTAATCTTGAGTCTCGTAACACTAATGACAGTGATCTAAGAGGTAATAAAAGTCGGATCTTTCCATTAGAATGTTCATGATGATTTTCTAAAGAGTCTTGATATACAGATGATGATCACACCTAAGGACATGGGATACAAAAATAGCTCAATCTAGACTAAACTACTAAATATAGAATCTTTTTCACATTTGTGTTGGTCATGAAGATTCGAATAACTAACCCTAGGGCCCAATGATGAATAGATTATCCCAATTCGGGGCTCACAGAAGGATTCCAACAAACCTATATAAGAAGTCCTTCTAATGGGATTGACTTCCTAAGAGTTTGAGGTGATTCTATTCCAAACATCAAGGAAAGGATAAGGTGAAAATACCCTAACTAGTCTTTCCTCAGATGTACAGTACAAGAGATCCAATCCAACATTTATGGAGTACACGACGTGTAGTAGGGATACTCATTGTGTCCCTTAAAAATGGTTCAGGCTTGTGTTAACTACATCATTATTATGTCTTGTCCATGTTAGAGTAAAAGTACATGGTGTGTATTCTGCCCGTGTACAATACTCTTGTTCAAATACACAACTAATCCCTTGTTGATGTAGAGGAAACGTTAATGTACGAGATTACATGGGTGCTCCAAAATGGGTACTCCAAATCATGTTCGGGTATATATGATGTACATGACACACCACTAGGGAGAGACCGCATTCAGTGTGATTCGGATCACATGATCCATGATTATTCAATATATTCTAAAACCCTATCCACCACACAAGGGTCCCACAAGGTGTGTGGCACCACGTTACATACCATGCAGTGTATAAATTTACAGAATTCTAGATCTAGAATACATGTTACTCCCTGGTTCCCTGACCACCTATTCTAGATGAAGGTCATATGGAATGTCATGGAAAAAACTCAATTGAGCTGTTCCATTGATGAAAAATTGGATTCGATCATAAAATCTATTTCAAAATCGGATCTACATGTCGTTCTTTATTTTTCACTAAACAATAAAAAATATGGTATCCATAACCATATTATTCAGCAACTCTTCCACCATTGCTCCACCATCATGTCGCACCGATACGAAATCTAGAACACCACATCCATTCACTATGAAAATGGTGTGAAACTATAGATCTATATGGATATGTAAAATCATGTTCTAAAGAATTAATTTCAGCGAAGACCAAACAATTGGGGGAGAAAAGCACAAGAAAAATCCAGAGGAATATACCTCGGATGATGTTTGTGTCAACCTCGATTCGTTGACATGATAATAGAAATTATGAATCCAATAATCAAAAATTAAATCTCTAACCCCACTATATACCCATCCCACATTATTAATGATTCACACATCAATTCATTCATAGATATTTTTTCATTCCTCATAGAAATTAAGTATGGGGAATGAATAAAATCAAAACAAACATCATACCTCAATTCAGGTTGATCACTGGAGAATAATTGAGCTACTTCATGATCATTGGTGAGATCCTTAGATTCTATTTCATATCCATCATCAACCCATGATCAGTTCAGGGTTTTTCTGAGAGATATCTACCTATGATCTCTCCAATGGCTCTCCAAAAGTTTCAGGGTTACGTGGCATAACATGAAATTTTTTTCATAATAGTCTACATAAATACCCATATTTTACTACATGAATAAAAGTGAAATAAAATTATTTACTTATTCAATTAATTCATTTTATGCCAATGATAAATTATCAAAAAATACCCTACAACAACAAAAGTTATATCATTCATATAGTAATACACTCATTCTAAACTCAATAGTTCCTTTAAACTATGACCTGGACACCCAATTTTGAAGGTATACCACTATTTCTGGAAAACATTATTCATTTTATATTTAATTTTTTTAATATGTTTCAAACCATTATTCAAGATACCATTATTATAAATCATATTCCAAATCAGTTCCTAGTCTTGTGAAGAATATGTATAATATTAAAAAATAATAAATAGAAATTATCAGTCATTAGAACATCTTAAAATTCTATTTTTTTATATAAATTCCGAATAACACATCATTATAAAATCATCTAAACTCATCACATCTTAATTATTTTTGTATATAATGTGTTATTTAGATGAAAATAGTGACAAATTCCATGTGATCAAATGATTGGTTCAATAATAATAATAAATTAAACTCAAATTCTTCAAAATAGATTCCTTAATTACTTTTTTACTTCATCTATTATGACAAGATACATTCAAATTTATATCAATGTTTTATATCCTATATAATTTGAAAGAAAAACATCATTATTTATAAATTATTAAAAAAATGGATATGAATGGAATATTTATATTTCATTGACCACTATTGACAACAAATAACAACTATTCAATTACAATATAACTAATAAATATTGTGGTGTCTTCAAAATCCCATATTCTATTTTTTACTAATACATTTATTGGTCATTCAAATTTTTTATTTAAATATTTTAATTTCTCTCATATATATTTTTGTATGTTTATAACACTTTATACGTCCCCCGTTGATGAAAAGAAATAAAAGGATTATGATAAAAGGGAATCATTTAATACTTATGATATTTTTCATCAATAATTTTACACTAATTCAATATGAACCATTCTTGGTGTAGAATATAAGAGGATTTGATTTAGAGAAAAATTTATTCCTTTACAAATTGATCCTAATACCACATGGGATGAGAACACATATATATGTTTTAAAGGGTTACCAAATTCATTATATGAACATTATAATTAATTAGGACATGATTTTTTTTAAATTGATTTATCTAAAACTCATGCACTCACTTCGACAAGAAAATCAGTAACATTCAAGTGGAACATATTGGATGTAATCCACTTTAGAACATCAATAAATTAAGTATTGTTAGGAAATTGATTATTTAAATTTACCCATTCATTTTAATTATGATAATTTTTAAACATGTGATGATAGATTAACAAAAAAATTATTTTACTATGAAATGAAATTCATGAAATTTCTAGAATAAAAAATTTTGAATGCGACAATATTCTCTGAAAGATTCTTCATCTATCATCATTTATCTCAACCTCAAGGGAAATACTCCGCAATATCATTATAATGATAAATAAATTCATGAAAGGATTTCATGATGTAATAATATGAAGAGTAATCCAAAATGCTTCTTCAACTAGTGAAATCCCTATTTTGATTACTTCTAGAACATTACAATGGATGACCTTCTTCAATAGAGATTATTCAATATTCCAAATATAAGATAATACCAAAATGGTATCTTTTATATCCATGGTGTCCTTGATATTATGTCACACTATTCAACTTCATCATATATGATCCTTTATTATATTCATATTTGAATTCAACTTGAGGACTCATTCAATTATGATGACTCCTTAAAAAATAATGTCAATAATTGAAATAAAACATTGAATCATAGGTTATGCACATGAGAACTTACATCAACATAAATTCATTACATTATGAGAAAAAATATAAAAAATTATTAAAAGAATATGGTGGATCCTTCATTTCTTCTCACATTAAAATTTATTGTTGGGATAATTTTATAAACCAATATTCTATGAGAACTTTATTCTGCATACCTTCTTGACTAAAATATCATTCTAATTTATATTGGGAAAACAAGGGGCTCATAATATTTTATTTTTCTATGGGTAGATAATTATTATTTTTAACACCCATCATTGATAATTAATTTTTATCCCTCATATAACATTTTCATTATTCTAGTAGAATTTTAAATGTTTTTATTTCAATATGTCATTATTTATTACATCTCTCACACATATTATATTTTACAGAACTGTTATTTTAAAAAATATCAAGTACATTATCTCCATAATGTGGCTTATTTTTGTTTCCTTTTTCATTATCCTTTTCTTTTTTGTCTTCCATTTTATATAATCACTCCAAATATTCTTGAAATATTACAAACATATCATTATGATAATTAACATTATGTTCAAATTTTACACATGTATTCTTATAATTTCAATCCATTATATTTTTATTTTTGGATTCTATAATATTATTAAACTTCTATGATCTCTAATCCATGATAACCCATAATTCATACTAAGATAATTTTTATTTACAACATTCTTCTTGATTATTTAAAAAGATTCAAATTTTTTCGTAGCCAACTTCTACTGTTGTATGGTCTACTAGGTTGACTACCCTGAGAGGTGAGGGTGAATTATGGTATGAATGATTAAAAATGATGCCCCTTCAGATCTTGATTTTTTATTAATGAAAACACTATTATCTCTTTCTCCCATAGAAATATATGAATAAAAATGAAATTATGCACCAGGCATAGTGATTTAACAAGGTTCACTCTCACTAGGCTGCATCCAAGGAGGATAAAATGGGGGTGTACAGATCTACCAAATCCACAAAAGCTCACTTCCAATTTAATGGTTTAGACTAGAGGAAATATATGACTATTCTCACTTCCTTTATAATATTCATTATATTCTCACTACATTCCCAAGGATCACACCCAATGTCTCTTCCACTGGCTTAGGGTTAGTGGGAAGGATCACTACTATCATCTCCCTTTGCTCACTACCATAGGAAGGGATCCAATAACAGTTTTTCAACACTTAGGTTCCCTAATATTCAATAAAAAACACATCCTAAACTATACATAGAATCTATTTTGTACTAAAATTTTCACCCTTAAATAAAAAAAAACATTTATGTATACAGTTAGGTTAGAAAAAATTTGTTTAGTTATCTATTTTAGCCTTTTTTCAGATTCCTTGATTCCTACATGAACCACATCTCTTATTATGTTAATTGTGATTTTGGTATGCTTTCTGGGTCACCTCTCCTCCATAAACTACCCTTTCATCATGGAATGTCTCCACTTAAACATACCACCTCCATGTTCTGCCTTCGTAAACAGCCTCTGTATATGACATCTGTGTACCAGATCAACTATAGTGGACTTCCTTCTTCTATTTTTGTATATAGTGTCTCAAAATATACTTTCACATAATTTCTTTCATGTGCTACACCACCCTTCGTGGAATCCCTTTCCTGATAACCTTTAATCCAACTTATCCTACCTGTGAACTCTTTCGAACAGATCTGAATTTCTTCTTGTAGCAAAGATGTTCTTTAATGAAAATCACTCACTAATTAATAATATTATTTTCCGTCCATATATAGGAAAATAGATCGAAAAAATTTAATAATTATATATTTCCCCAAACATTGATATGGTACCACCTTCTATGCATGTTGAAAATCTTTTACGAACCATTCGTCCCTACGTGGTCTCCAAACCACCACTCATCCTTCACAGTGGACCTTCGCTACAAATTAAATCACTTCCTTGTTCCTTCCAATGACTAGATACCTCGTGTACCATTTTCCTACCGCATAAAACATGCCTTCACTGTGAAATATTTTCATCTAAAAAACCATTCATGTATGTGGTCCATGTATTTCAATTCACACATCCCTCCATTGTTGGATTTCTTTACTATTATTCATACCACCATTCATGATCCATGAACTATCCTTCACAATCTATGCACTATGCACACCTATCTTGAAATTACTACTTTTCAAAAAACTATCTCCCATTTTTTAGGCCCAAATATTTTGAAATCGCCGGAAAACTATACATCCATAACTAATTTCGAAAAACACCAACCATACTTATTCAAGGGCATAATTCTTTTTCAACAAACACATGTCAATCAAAATAACTAAAAACACTAATAGGATTCCGGGTGGGATTTTTTTCCAATAATCTACCCCTTTTAGTTTTTTGAAAAATATTCTCAAAATAATTCTTCGCATCTAGATACCTCAATAAATATTCTTCTATTATCTAGCACCAATCACTTCTTGAAATTCAAATAGCAATCAAATATTTACATAATATACACTCTATGTATTGGAACAAAGGTTATTTATTGCTGAAAATGGAGTATATTTTGTGTATTTTTTCAATAAATACATTTCAGATCATCGAGTTTGTACGTAAAGGTATCTTTAAGTTCAAACCATCAACAATTTTGAAGGTGATGTCGTTTCCCGTTGTTTTCCAAATTTTCGGGTCCTCAAATTGGATAATGAAGAAAAGAGTTTTTGGAAAAGGGAGTTTAATGAAAGATTGAATTTTATTTGGAAACATTCACACAAGGCATGTATTGGGGTTATTGCATCAAAATCTAGAAAATGTGTAAATTGTGAGAAAGATTTAAATGTTCACAAATGATGATGTTGTGCGCAAGAGACTTGTACACCCCAAACGATGTTAAAAGGTGTTTTTTGAAGATTAAGAGAATATTTTAGGAAGTGGAATTATTTTTCACGCATGGTCATAGATGCCTATAAATAGGTGGTAACCAATACTCAATACATAGAATATTTCAATTAAGACCGGGTTCCTCCATTGCATGAAAGACTAAAACAAGGAAGAGAAGTAGAGATAAATTATTGTGTAAAAAGTATTTATTTATTCTAAAAAACCAAGTGAACCTTATGGTGTACCTACATGAAAGATAAGGGTTCTAAAAAAATATAGGTTTCACAAAATCAATCTCATGCGACAATCCCGAATCTTGTGCAAACGAGCAGGTATTGCGCGCAAGTGATGTGTCGAGCTTCTCATTTATTTTTCGAATATCTGATTTGGTTGAATAGTTCATTCATGTGAAAAAATTCAGGTGATCGATGTAAGTAGTGTCTCATTTTGGAAAGAGATAAAAACTTCATTGACAATCTATTCAAGAGACCTTGAAGTTGATAAACTTAGTAAGACTCCTCTCACAATAGTAAGCTAGGGGAGTCAACAGATGTATTTCGAGGGATGTCATGAGTTATCCTTGAATTCTTATAAGGTCGTGTGTCTAGCATAGAGTGAATGTTTTTGAACACTTATATTCCTCAACTAGTTAAGAATAGTGTATTTCGGTACGACCAACCACCTATTGGAA
The DNA here is from genome assembly GCA_963277665.1 of Viscum album. Taxonomy (NCBI): domain Eukaryota; kingdom Viridiplantae; phylum Streptophyta; class Magnoliopsida; order Santalales; family Viscaceae; genus Viscum; species Viscum album. Next base: position 1,891,912,385 of record OY728152.1, read on the forward strand.
TATGCTCTTTATAATAGCACGTAGTGGTGAACCGAGTAAAAAACAATTATGTCACTCATTTCATATGAATGTTTTCTTACTACACTACTCAAAAATGTAGGTTTAACAAGTTTCTAAAATCATAGAAAAAGTATACATCACATTAGAGGAAATATTTTTCTCCCAAATCACCCATCCCATCTCATGGTAATCCGATGTTATATAAGTGGTATCAGGGACAATGTTAACTAATTTTTTATTCACTATAGTACATTCGATCTGATTTAAATATTTTTGTTTCTTTCATGAGTCAACAATGATGTTCTGAAAAGATGATGATTTAATGAAGATATCTTTATCCAACAAGACAATAATGATTTTTAAATAGAATGAGGGGACACAGATAAAGAATCTCCTATAATATAAAGAACATGAATCATATGGATCTCCATGCCTTCACACAATAACTATATTCTAGCCCTCGAAAGTAAAGACACGGGGGATCAGTTTTCCACTAATGATAATGACAAACATTCTACATCATGTGAATTAGTTAATTTAATTGATCAGTAGGTATGTTTTAGACACTTTTAATGTTTTCCACAAGATAAATATTCATGCACAAGAGGGATTATTGAAAAAAACACACCCTCAGATGAAATTCAATGATTAAAAAAATATCTTCCAAATATTCTCTAATAAAGAGTCACAGTTGTTGGTAGAATCATTCAATATATGTAGGTTGAGATCCATCAGATGTAAAGTGAAAATGAATCTATACAAAAATTGAAGTAAATCTTATTCAATGTTTAAATATCTCTAGATGGTTTAAATCCATCGAAGAATAAAATAGGGAAATAAATATAAGATCCATGACATTCCAAAAATAAGTTGAAGAGAAATAAAGAGTAAATAATGTTCCTGATGGAATGATCCATGCGCTCAAATAAAAATAGATAAATAGAACTAATTTCAAGGGTCTATAGTTGGATGGAATATCCATGAAGACCATGGAAATTGAGTCATCCATAATAAAGTGATTTTACAAGAATAAGATGTTCATAAAATAAATAATTCTTTTGAATAGAAACATGATTATTATTGAAGGTCAAGAAATAATCCTCAATATGAAATGTCAAGATTTGGAAGCCCAATTGATCAATATTGAAAATATATATATTTTTATTTCACAAAATATGGAAGCAATTGATGTTTCTACTCAACACTCACTAGAGGATTCCAAATGTGATAGACCCCCAACATGTGATAAGATGATGATGAAATATTTTGAGGATCACTTTCATGAATTTGAGAAGAAAAATGTATCATCCAAACCATCTTTTGTTAATGAATCATAATCTATTATTAGGAAGTGTTCTGGTATTAATAAAAAATGAGAAAAGTGTAGATGAATAACATAGTTAAGAAACCTACCTCTATGACAAGGTTGTATACGAGAAATATTATGGAATACAGTTTTCATTAAATAGATCAACAAGAAATGAAGATGGACTAACAACCTTATACAAGAGATATACTGAAATCATGATTTATGGATCTATGTTGGTGCTGCAACATATTGTAAATTGTGCATTAAACTGTAAGTAAAACCATCAAAATGTTACAACAAAATATGGATCCATTCTCAATGGAATGAAAACTAGTGATGAAGAGGAAAAATATCCACAATTATAGAAGCATCTATTTACTATAAACATATTTGTAATTCTTGATAACATCTCCGATGTATGAAATGGAAGTTTTCAAAAGGTTCGTATATTCTAATCTCAACATTAATTAATTTTAATTATGTAAATAAAACCACAAATGATAGCTAAGTATGAAAAGGATACCTTGGGATGAAATTAGAATAATGGTTTGAATAGGAGCCCTCCCAAATAGGTATCAATGATGTATTGTGAGAAGTCTTGGGATTATAAATCTAGGAAGTTGAAGGGTAGTGAATCCAAAAACAACTACTAAGATGTATGACACTAAGACAAAACCATTTGGAATATCCAAACATGATTCCATTGTTACAAATGAAATTTTAGTTATTTGGCATGAATATTTGGTAATAATGAAGAAGAATGATGATGCACAATCCAAGGCTAGTGAAAAAGGAAATAAAAAGAAGCTTCCACATGATGAAAACAATTTTCATGTGTGTTTTCAAACAAAAGGAAACTAGTGTGTTAATGAAGTTCTATGTGAGAGATTCATGTAGTATGGAAACTTTTAAAAGATATGTCTAACCTTAATACTAGATCAAGAAGTAATCTTTAAGAGGAGTATTGTTGTATCATCCTTGGTTGTTGTTGAGAAGAAAAATTCTCTATATAAATAATATTTGTATATGAAGTGATCCATACTAAAAAAACATAAATCAGAACATATATTTAGATGTGTATGTATAGAGACTGGATCAAATAGAGAAACAATGGTTAAGAAGATCATCTCAACCATACAGTTCATATTGTTGAATCAAGAATGAATGACCTCATTCCCATACTATTTTGTGAATTTTTTTTGTTCTTATAATGACAGTAATTGAAGTTGATGCATGTTCCCAAGGAGAGATCATTAGAAGAAGATAAGGCTATAAATTATTGATATCAATGTATAAGAAGTCACCATCCATGAATGATTACTCAATTTTATATTCAAAAAATGATATGATGGATGATCATTTTTTATGATAGAAGTTGTTCTATTCTGTAAAATTAGGATAAAGATGGTACCGTAAGGAATTTTATTATTTATGGTATCCTAGTGAAAAAATGTTCCAGAATATCATCCTTTAAGATGTTGTGAAATTTCCCCAATGTAGAAAATCACCAGTTGAAGACCCATTGTTGTGTATTCTCAATAATTAAAGTTCAATAAATTCATTCATGATGAGATCCACTATTATAAATATGATGAATTTTTTTTTCAATTTATGTATATTAAAATGAAAAATAATGATGATTTTTATAGAATTATTATTTCAATTGTTATATAACATGATTATCCAAGACATTTTATAGACATCGTGTCATTTGAAAAAGAAAATTTAGTGGTCAAGGGATATATTCAGATGCTAAAATACTGGAAGTCTTGTAAAATATTCTGGGATGACATAATGAATATGATTCATAAGAAGAACCAGAAGAAGAAATGATTGATGAAGAATCTTCATTTGAACCACAAAAGATAATCATAAGTGAAGAAATTGATTGAACGAATATCATTGGGGATTGGAATTCTCCCAAACAGATAATAATAATGAGGAATAAATACCATATAACCTTATTATAAATTTTGGAACCATCCTCGTTTAATGTAGCTACAAAGGATATTCATAGATTAAAGGCATTGATGTTGAGGGGACATTCTCTCCAATAGCCTGACTAGAATCTATTAGGCTTTTCCTTATAATAGAAATTAAATGAAGAAACAAATTTTAGATGATGGATTTCAAAAATAAAATTCCTAAATAGTTTTCTTTGATGAAAATGCCTAAATATGAAGGAAAACTCTATTGTTTGAAGAAGGAATCAATAGAATGGTATTATTGACAGGATGAGTATCCGAAGAAGCATCAATTCAACTGGAGGAGTAGGATGAGATTTGAGGATAAATTTTTTCAACCCCAAGAAATTGGAATTTGAAATATTTATGATTGGGTTTCTCAAAAATTTCATAGGGTTGCAAGTGATATAATGGAAGGAATTCACATTTTTTACTCATGAAATGTATGCAGGAGTGTTAGTGATGAAATATGAAATGCATGACACAGAACCAATATCAACTCTGATTGGGGTTGGGGAAAACTAGGAAAGCATGAGGATGGTACTTCTATGGATCTGACCCTGAAAAGAAAATCTTCAGTAGACTATTATTTCTAACAGCAACTTGGATTGATATCTTCTTTGAAAAATTCTTAGCGGCCTGTTTTCAATGTAATATTATGGAATAACATATAGAGAAAATTAAACGAATAAAGATGTATATTATAAGTACCCAAGAGAATAGATCAAAATTTTCTATAGGAATATATATTTAATTATCGTCATTTTCATATGCTAACTGGGGCGGAGATGTGTCGTATAGAAACTCCAAAACTTTTAACAATTATTTATTATGATGAAGAGTGTGGTCTGGTTGAGTCAGAAAGAGGAAATTAATTATCTCATTAATGTTGAAGCTGAGTATATCTATGCTACAAAGGCATGAACTCAACTAATATGGATAAAGAAATAACAAACTGATATTGGTGATGAGGTGAAATAGACAATGGTGAATCACTATGATAACAAAAGTGAGATAAATTTCATGAATGATAATATTCAGTATTCTCATACAAAACAGATAGAAATCAGGAAGCACCTCAGCCACCTCCTAGAGAATGAGGAGGTTCTTATCATTCCTCACTCCATAGTTATGTTAGCTATTTTTAATATCTTCATGGATGTGATGAATGTTTATATGGGTGATACAATATAAGGGGACTATGTTTTGAGATATACAATGTAGAAAAATCGGTCCTTATGTTTCTTTACAATGGGGTAGAAGGAATAAATTCAATGGTACAAAGGAAGAGGATGGAATTTTTTTATGGTTATTGGATAATGGAGAATGTAGAATGATGATTATTATGTGTTTATAAGAAACCTTTTAGGGCATGTAATGATTATATGAAAATGTGGGAGAATATACTAGTCATCATTAAGAATTCAAAAACATGAGAACCTAACTCAATATTCCGCTATTGTTTTCTATATCGAGCATGACCTATAGTGTTGGATGAGTTGATTCATGGATATCAGGTTTCGATAGTGGGTGGTTATCTATTTAATTTATCTTAATATTTCTAATAAACATAAAATGGGAGATTATTGGAACCCATATTTTTATTTTCTATAAATGGAGTAGAGTTTTTGATTGTGGTCAATCCTTGAATTTATGATCAGGGAGTTTTCAAGGAATTGGACATTACATTTCAAGCTGAAAATAGTATTAAAGGTTGTACGTTTCCTAGTGTTTTCCAAATTTTTGGGTATCAAAATTTTATAATGGAAAAAAATGTTTATGGAAGAGATATTTATGCGATATATTGAAGGTTGTTTAGAAAAATTCACACATAGAAATTTATAGGATCATTCTATGAAAATATAGAAATGGGGAAATGTGTGAAAATGATTTAAATATGCACAAAATACAGGGTTTCACAGAAGAGGATTTCTTGTCAAATGTGACCAAAAAACAGGTTTTACACGCACGATGCAATTCTTGCATGATGAAGCATAATCTTACACGAATGGTGATCGAGGCCAATAAATTGGAGTATACCCCCACTCACAACATATAACTTTTCAGTGATGATGGTTTTCCTCTACCTCATGAAGAACTTTTGTGTGGAAGAGAAGTAAGGATCAAATATTCTGTGAAAAGTTTTCCTTTAGTCTTTATGGTGTAGCTTTATGAAATATACTATGTTCGTGAAATTTTGGGGTTGCGTGAAATCCATCTTGCGTGGCAATACTAATTCTTGTGCGCAAGAGAAAGTGTTGCGCTTAACTATTGTGTCAATATTCTAGCATTTTTTAATATATAGTTTGGTTGATCAGTTCATTAAAGTTAATCAATTCCAGACATCGATGCAATTAGTGTCTTGTACTGGAGAGTGACAAAGACTTCAATTCCAATCAATTCAGGATACCTTCTAGTTTGTAAAATGACTAATACTCCTCTCATAGTAATGAGTTAGAGCGAGTCAATAAACGATTTATGAAGGATTTAGAGAGCTATCCTAGAATAAATATAAGGCAGTTTACCTTCCCCAAAGTGACTATTTCTGAACTCTTGTATTCCACAACTAATAAAGATTAGTGGATTTTGGTGCATCTGATAATCTGTCAGCATATTATCTTGGGAATATAACTTATTAGTGAACCAATTCAAAATTTTATTTTGTATATATTTTCATTTTAATGTTTTATTAATTCCCTACTCCAACGAATAGGTTTAAGAAGTTTCTACCAACATGGGAATAATATTAGTCACTTTAGAAGAAAATGTTGACACCCTAATTCACCACTCCCCTCTCAAGGTTCTTTGGGGTCCTACACTATGCCCACTGAGTAATGCTCGACATTAGAAACAAGGGTAATATGCCCAATTCATCAATGAATCACTTCATTTCATTCCAAAACATCTCTTATACATTCATCAAGAACCCCTATATTTCTACTCTCCCTATCTCGCAGCTTCATCTATCATCTTCTCTTCATATCTTTACTAAGGCATTTTCTCTCTTTTTATAGCCATAATTTATCTTCATTTGTTAAAGAGTCTAAAGGGAACTTCATGGTTGTCTACAATAGCGTAATGAAAACATAATAGTACATTATATAAAAAAACACCATTCCTCTAGGAGAGGGTGTCCCTTATCCACACTATTTCAAGTACCCTGTGCTGATTAGACTCCAGGAGCCAGTCGATTCCTTTCAAACATGTCTTTGGGTAAGGATTTTGTAAGAATATATTCAAGCTCTTGATCTGTTGGTACATACACCAACATCACAAGATGAGTATCAAACATCTCATTGATAAAATGATACTTTATTTCAATGTGATTTGTCCTTATGTGATAGACAAGATTTTTCCTAAGATTCATAGAACTTTAATTATCATAACGGATTCAGATTGGAGATTTCACTAAAACATCCCTATCATCAACCTACTGCAATAGTTATTATAAATTTGCACATGCTTGATCTACTGAAATATATTCAGCTTCTATGGTATTCAATGAAATAAACTCTAGTTTCTTGTTAAGCCTTAACATATGAAATCCTCGAAGATAAAAATAATATACAAATATTTATTTCATATCATATGATTAACATTTCTAATATACATTTGTATACAACAATAACTCTTAATGAGATTTATCATTATAAATCAAACTAAATCCACAATTCCCTTGATATAATGAATTATTATTTTCAATGAAATCATGTGGATTTCATTGGTATTTCTTTAATATATTTCTTTTTGGAATGTGGAAAATATAATATTGTGTCTTGTTGCTATCAAGTACAATAAGAATCCAATGACATGCCTATATTTTGTGATATTAACCACCATTCCATCATCATCAATTGATAGTTTTATCTAGGTAAAAACTAGAGTATTCATCTCTATGTAAATTTCCATTCAAAGTCTTCCCAAAACCCCATTGTCATATTTTTCTTGAGAAATAAAAGTTCTATTCTTTCCATGTATCACTTATAAATCAATTAAAAACATTAGTTCACTAATCATTGATGTTTCTAACTCATTCTTCATGAATTCAGAAAATTGACTACACTATTTATCATTTAATCCTCAAATGATTAAGTCATCGACATAAACCAACACCATCATCCTTAGATTACTATTATTATTAACATACAGAGTATAATCAACCCCAGTATGCCTAAATCTACGATTCTTCAATAATAGATCCACCCTTGAATACCATGCTCTTATTGCTTTCATAAAACCATATGAAGCTTTTTTTAAATGTCAACTTTTGTTCTCATAATCATGTATGTGAAAAAAACCTATCTACTAAATAGAAAAATATTCTTCAAGGACCCAATTCAAGAAATGTTGACTTGATGTCCACCTAGAAAACCATGAATTTTCATTACACTTCTATGGCCAAGAATAATCTAATTTCTTATAACCCTGAAATAGGTAAAAATGTATCAGAAACGTTGATAGATTCTATCTAGAAGTACCCATTTCACAGTAATCATTCTTTTTAAAAATCAAAATACCATATTTATTCATTTTGGTGTGAAATACAAAATTGTTTTCCAATGAAATTCTTATCTGTTTTCCTTGAATGAATCCCCCAAATATAATTCTTCTCAATTTGTTCAATCTCTTCCTTCATATCTTGATCCCCATATCATCTTTAGATGTCTCACAATAACATTTTAGCTCAACCTATGATAACAAATATTATTGTAGTAGAGTCTCAATACTCCTTGTCTGCACTGGCACTGTCTGATCACCAGTTATTTTCTGTCTGTCAATTTCAGCTCATCTCTTCTATCCTTGAGCATATATTGAAATTTTGTCAACCTTTTCACTATATGAATCTTATAATGAATCAACATGTAGAATTGTAAAATACCTTGATCTTCTTACCTATTCCATACTATATTCCCATGATTTCTCATTTATTCACGGAATATTCTGTTGATTCACCACTATAGTTACATCATGACATTCAACTACCATTTCCAACAACTTGTTGAATCATCTCTACACTTTTATTTTTTTTGTAGAAATGAAATATCATTCTTCTCCTTGGGATCCCAAATTCTTATGTTCCTCCTTACTGATACTGAAACAATTAAAAATAAAGACATTGACGTACTTCAATGATGGTTTCATTCGATTCCATAGCTCATATGGAGTCTTCAATTATGTGAGAAATTTTAATTCTCTAATTTATATGTATACTTATATGATCACCATTTCATACCAAAACTTCTCTTTAAGGTCTTCCCCATGAAAATTGTTCTTGCTATGTTGATGAAAATCTAATTTATTCTCTAAACAACTCCACTCTGTTGTAGAGTTCTTAACACTGAATCATGATGCCTTTTCCCATGTTTCTTGAGATAATCCTCCCCTATGTAATTTATGAACTCTGTTCCGTTATCTATTCAGATCTTCTAGATTTTCATGGCATGCATCTTTTCAACTTCTAATCGATATCTTATAATGAAAATAAACTCGCCATTCATGTGGATAATGACTGAAACCCAAGATATTCTTCTATAATCATCAATGAATAGAACATAATATCTCCTCCCATCAATGGTCCATAAAGAAATTGGACCACACATATCAGTTTTCACTAACACATGAAATTTCGTTGACCTTTTCTCTTTCATATTTTTTGCCTTTCTAGTGATCTTAACTTTTTGGAAGACATAAAAAGTATGGGTATGATCACTTGATAATCTAAGGAAATCCTGTGAAGAGTCAAATTTCACCAGAACATTGACGTATGTTTAGCTCATGTGGCCAATACATTTATGTGATAACTTCTTTTTGTCTTCTTGGATAGAAAGCACATATCATCTTCTCCACCCATGAGGTAGTGATTCCCATTTGTACACATTCCCAAAAATACAACAGTACCATATTTTTCTTAGATGACACATATATTCTTAGAAATGATTTTGGCATGTCCCGAGTCAGTCAACAAACTAACACTAATTAATTTTTGGCTAAAACATTCAGTAATAATGATATATGTTTGTCTCAAGTCTTTTCCACTAAACATGGATTTTCTTGAACCAATGATTTTTAGCCCCTCATCATTATAAAATCTTACAAAACCTTCCTTGTTATATCAGATTGTGATCAATAATTCTTTATTTTCTATCATATGGGGAGTGCATCCACTACCAATGATTCATATCCTGGAGTGATATGATGATTTGAATAGGATTTCTGCAACCACACCGTACTCATGACTTTTCTTTTTGAACTCGGATTTTGAGAACACAACCGTTATAGAGTTATATTCTTAGTCGTACCGAGAATATGATAGACCATCATCATCATGCATAGATACAAATTTATTTTTCATTTTCATCTCATTTAATGATACTTTTTGCTAGCTCATATGACCTCATTTAATCTTCTTTGACAAATTCATCTATATTGTTGATGATAAATATCATTTAATATGTCCAAATCTTATACACCTAATATAGTGACAATTAAATGATGACCTAGAATCCTGAGAACTGTATGAATTTCATTTTTGGTATTGTTCACTTTGATACCACATATCTATGGAATATTCATTTACCGACTGTCACATCATTCAGCCACAAAAACATCTAATGCAAGGTACATTCCAATGTGGTAAAACTACCCCATTGTTTATTGCATTGGTTGTTTTAATCATATTATTTTTCATGTTACCCAAATCCATATTCCATTTTGGTGTGGGCGCATGTGGTATGATTACAAATGTTACGAATTTTTTTATCAAACCACATTCTAGCCTTCTCATTATGATTTTACTATTGAATCAATAATACTGGACCAATATACTAAAACTTCATCTTATATATTTCTTATATGACCTTATTTCCTGATTTTGTACTGAGAGTCAATAGTTTTTTCAGATATATATCTATTTATCAGGGAGAAATAACTTTATCTAAATGTTCATAAATATGTTTAAGTTGACCTTATCCAGTTTTACTCAAAATATTGATATCTCTTTTCTGTTTTTTCGATTTCTAGAATACACTCTACCACCTATATTGAATTATCTAGTATTGAAGACTTATTTTTTTTCTATTTCTTTAATCATCTTTGACTTCTGTTCTAGCTTCTACTACATAAATAGTTTCTCATCCTAAACCACATTGTTGTATTTAATTATTTTGCATCTAAAAACATCCATTTAATCAAGAGAATCTTCATGATCAACCTGATGTTCAAATATTACTTCAACTTCACCTTCTTCATTTCCAATTTCTTCTTTTTTCAAACAATTTTTTTCAACTACCATCGGATCATCTGTTTCATGATCCTTATATTCCTTCAATTCTTATCCCTTAGATTCTTTTGAACAATCTTCTTCTCTTGAAAGTAGATTCTTTTTTTTGAAATTTCTATTAACTGTTTTCTCCCCAACCACATATGTAGAATACTAATTCATGTGAATTTAAACATCATCTTCATATTGTTATTAAAACTTAATATTTCAACTTGTTGTAAGATGTATAGTGATTTCACATAGAAATCATTCAATTGTATGTTTCCTTTTATACTTTCATTTACATCTTTGAGAATTTAATGAAAAGAATGACATCATTTCATCTATTTGTTCATATTCATGTGAATATTTAATGGAGAGCTTCTTTAGGGACTCAAATTCCCCCTCATTTGATTTCCATTTATCGAAAACATCATTATAATCATTTCTCTATTCATATGCTACAATAGTACTATACCGGTTATCCAATGTCATCTCTTTCAGGTATTTATCTTCCAACACAGAAAAATTCGGATTAAAATGAAGTGGAGGTTTCCTTGAGATATTCTTAAACATATTTATATCCTTAATAACTTCTCCAAGACCATGAATGAATTCTTCAACCACATTTATCAGAAAAAAGAATGTATCGACAGACTCATTAGGGGCATCTTAATATCCTTGAATTTTCCCATAGAACCCACATATTTTTTTCAATATCATTTGAGTCACATTCATAAATCTTCATAATTAATTACCTCTGTGCATGTGCTATTTTATAGGATATCACCTTTATATAAATTTCATTGGTTAGGGTTCCCCCTAAACCACTAATTCAATTTTAGTGATAATCCAATTCCCTTATTTCATATTCTGATAAAGCAACACTATTGATATCGGTAGATATTCCATGCATAACTGTAGTAAAAAAATATTCCAAAAGTTTTGAATTAGTGTTGCCTATGATTCTTCTATAAATAAACATTATTCCCATCAAAGATAAGAATTACATTTTGATTTACCACCTCCATTTATTCTATTGATAGAAAACCACTATCATTCAAACATTATCTCTCATACCAATTATTAGGGCCACTAGGTCGAATACCCTAATATGGAGGGAGTTTGGTTAATATATGTATGATAGACTAAAAATATATCCCAATCAGATCTTATTTCATCGATAAACAAATCACTCTTCTCTTCTTCTTCTATAAAAATATATGAATAGAAATGAAGTCATTCACAATACACAATGATTTAGCTTGGTTCACCCTCACTGGGATACATCCAAGGAGCATTCAACGATGATGTGCAAATGTACCAAATCTACTAAATGTCACAATCACTTATATAGTTCATGATATATCACTTCTATTCCTAGACTCAATTCCATTACATGTTTTAGGGTTTTCTCATTGCATTATCAAGTTTAACCCCCACTGTCTCTTCCATTGGATAACTACAAGTGGGAAGGATCATCGCATTACTTTTCTTATGCTAACTGCTCTTAATAGGGATACACTCATAGTATATGGAATTTCAGGTCCCATAACTTGAATTAATCCTCACATCCAAAACTATAGATAGATGCACTATTGAAGTCTATTTTTCAACTATAGATGAAATCAACATTTTTGTGTACTATTAGGTTAGTGTAAATTTCTTTTGCGAACAGTTTTGGTCTTTTTAAATATTCCTTGTATCCTTTGCAAACCATCGTTCCTATTCTATGAACAACAATGTGGGTATACTTCCCAGATCGCCTCTCTTCCCTGAGCTACCCTTTCTTTGCAGACTGTATCTGCTTCCATGTATCATCATTTTTCTCTTCCTCCACAAACTACCTCCACATACCATATCCATTTATAGCATCTGCATACCTTCTCCCTTTATATGGAACACTTTATTCTTTTTTGTGTTATAGTGTCTCGTAATATCCTTTAACATAATTGATTCCACGAACTGGTTCTCCCTTTGTGGAATCTCATCCTCACGAACCACTTTACATTGAGGATTTACTTCCATTTGAATATATTTACTTGATGGAATACCTGTGAACTATTTCCAAAATAGCCAAATTTCTTCTCATTGAAAATAAATTATCTAATGAAAATCACTATATATTCAATCATTTAATTAGTGTTCCATATATTGGGAAATAAATATTCAAACTCTTCTAACACAATATTTCACAAATCATAAATACGATACAACCTTCACCACATAATTCACATCTTCTGTGAATTGTTCTGCCCAATGCGGTCTAGGTTCAACCACTCATCCTTCACGGTGGTATATCACAACACCTTAAATCACCACCTCATTTCCACCAATGATACGCCATCTCATGTACTGTTTGCCTCTCGTATAATGCATGCTATCACTATATAAAAATTTTTCCCATGAAATGTTCCCTTATGAAATTCGTTTCTTTCACTTCACAGCTCCCATCCTTTGCTGATTTCCATTTCAATTTGTTGTACCACCATTTGGGGTCTATAAACCATCCTTTGTGGTCCGCATACTATTTAATCTAATGCGGAAATCATTCATTTTCCAAATGAACTCCCATTTTTTGGACTAAAATTTGGAAAACACTTAGAAACTGCACCAGTATAAAAAAAATGCATTCTATAAACACCAACCATACTTATTCACGGTCATCTAGCTTTTTAAACAAAATCATTACCCCCAAAACACTCAAAAACACTACAAGGATGTAGTGAAATATTATTTACCAATTGTATAATTTATTTATCAAAATATTTGGATACATATATAGATGAGAATGAAATTTTTTTGTAATCGCTACCATTGAATAGATTACCAATATTTTTAGGAATTTAAATTTTTTTGATGTATAAGGATTTTTTAACCTGACCATGTTTCTTTTTTCATATATGTATTTTTACACTTAACAGACGACCTATTTTTTCTTCAGAATTTATTGGATTGTACTGAAAATATTATGAAAAATTCATGAATCTATTGCTGCACAACCATTTACCCACAAGCTATGGTAATTTATTTCCCCTGTATAGAATTTTTAGGTTTTCTATATTTCTTTTTTGGGATCTTTTTGGGGAATCATCATAAATAATAATTTCTATATAAACCATAGAAAATATGGAGGGCTTCCCCACATATTTCTTCAACCATACTTGTTCATATATTTTATCCATCATGTCGAAGTCATAAATATATGTTGAGATGAACTTTTACTTGATTTTTGTATAGTAACTATTTAATTAGAACCTCTTGCGAGATATCAATAAATTATTTTGCGATCATTACAAAATATATTTATTTTATATAAATGTTAGAATACTCTATAGAACATTTGTTTTAGAAGAAATAACAATTTAATTATTTTATAAATTCACAATACATGTCTTCTTATTGTTTATTGGCTGAATTTCCAATACTAGAAATTGATTATATAGGAAAATTTCTTTATTTTCAACCATAATAATTTTTTCTTCACATTTTTTCTTCATTCTTCGACCATCCATTCCTAAAAATTAACTTTTTTTCTATAAAAATGTGACATGTTCCTTAATCTTCTCGAAAATTACTTCCAATTATAACTCATTGACACCGATGAAAATTTCATATTTTTTAAAAGTGCATAGAAATTTTCATTGAGATAATTATTTAGTCATTACTTATATTCAACTTCATTGTTACACTAATATTTAATCATAGAGGAACTATTAGCATGTTTGAATCTATTTTTTATAATGGATTCATCATTATTGTAGATATTATACATTCTCCAAGTTATTATATTAAATAATTATCCACTATTTATAAATTTTCCACATGATATATTATTTATTCCTTAATTATTTAAAATATCCTACAAAAATTTTAGAATAAATATTTGTGAAGAATGAATCATATTATTTAATAGATGATTTGAAAAATATACTAAAACATCATCTCCCCTAATAGTTCTTGATTCGTATTATGGAATGTTTTGAGTTGAAAAAACACATACAACATGATCACTTGAATCACATAATCCAGTTTAGATTGGCAGACTTTTTATCTCCTTAGTGAAAACCTGAGCCCCTTACTTTTCACATTCCATTCCTAGTATTTCTACATTTTTACTATGGTATGGAGAAACAGATACTTTATCACCTTTAGTAAGATGTATTTTTTCTCCCCTATTTATTTTTGTCTTTTGATTTTTCATTTTATTGGTAGACACATACTTATTATCAAGCATTGAAAAAATAAAAAAAATTCACTCCATTATAAGCACAAGAATGAAAATAAAATCAACAATGATGAATAATTGAAACATTGTGATTCAAATAAAGGATTACCCTCCATCTATTTCCAATTAAAAGGACCGAATTAGGATATACTAAACACATCCATTATCATTTTATCAGTGATGGGAATATTTTTAAACATTAATAAATTTTATTCTCTTTCCTACAAGACCTGTAAGATTATTTGTTGTTCTATTCTCTTATCCTTATCATATGAGTGTATATATATAAGAAGGTAAATATGGAAGATGATATTTTTATAAATATTACACCTTAATGACTATAGAATGTCCATGACATTTTTAGAGAAAACTTGTCCATAGAGTCGCCACTATAATGAGATAAACATTAATGATTTTTGGATAGAAAATAATCATTATTCATGTCTGATTCCATAAACTTTGGTGGGACATCGTAATTCTCCATGGATTGTACGAAAAACGAATTTGCTTATCAATCATTCTTAATATATCCTATAAAAATATTCTTCAACTTATATAAAGATGTATTTGTAGCAGTACTATTTTTTTCACCTATTATTACATATAATGGTTGTCAAATTGATGTTTTGTTAAAATGTTCCTTCTTTTTCACTAGTTACATAAATGAAAATAGATAAGATAATAATACTTCTTCTTTTCACATTATCAAACCAATATTCAACCTCATATTCCTCTTCATATGTGTAAATAAATGTACGAAAATATTTTCTTCTCACATCTTATATTTTTTATTCTTCATATGAAAACAGACATTCATAATACTTTATTATCTTAATCATGTATATTTTTCTCCTTAATTATTCAGAATAATATGTATGTATGATACACTATAAAGCTCATAATTATCCATCGACCCAAAAGAGGATCAATAAAAAATTTCCAGATTAAAAGTTTTTCATCATCATCGATGCAATATCTATCGTGATTGTCATATTTTTCGTTTCATAGAGAAACTAAATATTTAAATAACACTAATTACCCTACAATAAACATATCACATCATCTTATACATATATTATAATCTTTAAGGAAATTATCACCAAATAATAATTTTAATCGAATTCCTTTATTTTATTATCAATATGTGTTTATTTATTATTTATGAATTCATTATCATAGTATTATAATCATGAAATCACACTACAAGAAGTGTTATATACAATATCATAGTTCTCTATCGCATAAAGGTTATGTTATCTATTCAAACCTTTTTAATATTTTCATATACATGAGGATATTTCCATCTTCTATAGGTTACATATTCTATAAAAACTTCTTATTCTTCATTTAATTTTTGATTTTATATGATTAACTCTTTATATTTTTGTAATGTTGCATTTGTGGGTAAACAATGTTTTTTACTCCTTACAACTAGTTTTTCTTCATGGTAACTTGATATAATAATTGATTCATGTATATAAACAGAATTAGTATATATATATTTCTTATTTTTAGAAATCATGATAATAGAATGAATAAATTATATTTTGTGATACTGGTTCCTCAAATCTAAATAATAGTTTTTTTCATAAATTCTTTCATGAGACATGGAGATTTTCAATATTATTCATCATGAAAATGGTTGAGTGGTTATTCCCCAACATGAAAGTGGATGTGAATTACTCCCCTCTTCATGATACAATGATTCTTTTGGAATTCACATCACTTTATGAAATAAGTTTTTGTAATGATTTGTTTTCTTTGGAAATTGAGAACCATTCTCAAACTATAGAAACATTTATCCGGAATTGTGATTCTATATTTATATATGAGTTTCAATTTCTTTTCTCCACCTCAAATATTAATTTCATGACATTTTAGGATTTATTAAATGAATCCACAATATATATCATGTTAATAAATATCACGACTTCTTGAAGATCTCAGTATTTGTATTCTTAGAATGATGGTTATGTGATTCCAAAACTCATGTAGTCATAATATAGGATATAGTGACACAAACCATTCATACATATATAGTGAATATTATTATATTAATATTCATTACATAACCTAATGATCAATTCTAGAATTTTATATGTGTGGAGCCTTTGGAATCATTATATCGTAAACAAATAGTCCATAGGATATTTACTTAAGATCCCACTATGAATAAGATAACTAGAACCCTTCTTAGACATATCATTCATAAAACACATCATCATACCCTAGGGAAACTAAACATATGAAATATTGAGCTCAAATACTTAGAAAGGACACACAATGGAGTTATCAATGATCACATATGATTTACATGAGTATAAGTGTATGAGAATATGATCTAAACATTTCAAATTCATACCCAAAAATTCAATGATCTTAATAATGAGTAATGTATTAAGGAATGGAATTCTATAAGACATGAATCATAAAGGAATCGTGGAATATGATCCATGGGAATATATTGATGGAATAATAAATATATTTGGGGAATAAACATAAGAATAAAAAATAACAACCTTAGTCTTCATGTATTATTTCCATGGAAAGAAAAATAGATTGGTTTGACTCCCCAAACATTTGTATTAGTTAAGGTTGAGTCCTTAAACTATCATAGTGCAAAAATTCTGTTACAAAACTAGGTTAAATCCATATTTTAATCTATGTTATCTCTTGTGAAATAAATATTTACCTATTGCATTGGAGGGGATATTTTATATAAGACGTAATGAAGAAAACTAAATGTGTTCCAATATATCATAAGAAATTCATTATTTCATAACCCATGAAAAATATTGATTTCCTATTTTTTTTAAAGAATAATTATAAAAATGAAACCAATTTCATAATCGTTTAAAAAATCCACCATACCTTAACTCAAGGAAAAAGGAATGGTTGTAGAAAAATTATTTCATTATAATAATAACCATGAAAACAAATAATAAGGATAATATCCTTGGAAAATATACCTATAAAATATTATGTAACATCATAGGATAAAATATTAAACAGAAAATTATTTTAAATGATCACCTAGGTCATTTAATTATGAAGATATTATTTATTGATTAAATGAAATTATTTAATATTTAATAATTTCACAAATATAATGGAAATAATTTTATTAAATAGAAAATAAAAAAAATTTAAATTAAACATAAAAATTTTGTGAAAAACATAGTTTCTTCCATTTAGGGTAATACAGATACTCCTCTCAGATTTTCATTAAAAATTAAAAAGAAACAAGTTTGAAAATTACTAGAACATCCTTTATTAACTTATTTTTAAAAATTAAATGAATTCTAATAATAAACATAATAAATACTTAAATAATAACAAAAAATACCATTCAAAACAATTTTTTTAAAAAATAAATGATAGTTGTTTCATGAAAATTTTACAAAAGTTGGAAAAATTGATTTTTTTAGAAAAGATATAATAATCATTTCATTTAGAAGAAATGTATTATTGAAGCACATATTGACATTTCAAAATAATGTAAGAAATTATTTATCAATGTATTTTATTTATATGAATTCGTTATGCATAGTTTTTAAATGTGGTTATTTATATTCTACTAAAAAAATTTAATTTCAAGGTTTTAAATATTAAATAATTATATATATTGTATATCATAGTTCCTTTATACTTGGTTTTTTATGAATAAAAAGATACCGATTATATAAAATGTATTTGAAAAAAATATTCATATGATCTCATGCTGTTACATTGGAACTCTTCTTGTGCATGTTTTAATATCCTCATACTTCATCACATTTTATAAGCTCACACTCATCCGTCCCTAAAAATTACCACATGTGACATTTTTTTTCAATTAGTTAATTCTCAAACTTTGAAATATTCTATTAATACATAGTACTTATTGTAATAATTTCATGAAATATTTTTCAGCATAAAATTTCATTAAAAACCATCAGTGAATGTTCGTGGAGTAACTCATCATGAAACACTCAAGCATACTCAAACCCATCATACTTGTAAAGGTTGAATATGATTGTTTACGATTAGTATAAAACTATGATTTATTTGATCATATGGAATATGTTATATCAATATCTTTTTAAATAGATTGACAGTAAACAATTCAGAATTGTCACTCATCTGAGTTAGTTATGGTTTCACTTCGCTTAATATGTAAAACATTTCCCACTTCATTCTCAAGACATCACCAATTATTGACACCCAATACACTACACACATAACCTACATAGGCTGCTCGACACCCTTTCATAGTCTACCCTTGAATACAGTTACCCACCATGTATTCACCTCGATGAAAATTGTGCATGAACCCTCTTATGGAACACCCAAGTGGTCATTGGGTGTGAAATGCTTCCTCCTTCTCCCATGGGCTGACATGGTCAACTACGTCCCATGTGATTGATCCTAGGGTCTGACATATTTGGTACATGTTGTCCCTAATTTTTGTAAAGGTATGACATTGTTTTCCTCAACATTTATATAATTCGAATGTGAAATATTAAATTTATAACACAAATTTAATAAATTAATATAGATACCTCACTATTAAATGATCTTTATGAACATTAACATTTTTCATGGTCTTCATTAATTCTACCTCTTCTTCATTTTTATGTTTATAAATTTCAGATTACTCTACATCATCAAACAATCTTAATTCGTAAAAAATTATTTATTGTTGTAAATATTGTGTCAAGTCAAATAACATGGTGACCCATGTCTTTTGAACATGAGATAAGATAAAAATTCATCAGATACTAAATAAAAATTATTTAAATTAACTTAAAATATGTTCATTATTCCTCTCCATGAATCCATGATACATTCACATTATTATGAAACACATATATATTGGATACATCTGCCTAATAAATTCAATCTTTATATCACTGTCAATATATTTATATTAATGAAATATTAATATTTTTTTACCACCATTGACAACTAATAATAAAAATTGATTGAAAATATATCTCTAACATAAATGGTCTCTTCAATATCACAGATTGTATTTATTGAAAATACTATCAATATTCTTTCTACATAAATATTTCAATATGTGAATTTATCTCCCATATATTTCAAATCATTCATTTCACATTCTCTCCCTTTTTAAGAAGAAATAAAAAGCCCATGGGAATTTTGTATCTATTCAAACATACTAAATCTTTCAACCATCATTTCACTCTAATTATATGAACGCCATTCTTGGGGCATAAAATTATAGGAATTGATTTATTCAAAAATGATAACCATAACAATGTAATTTTTATACCATATGAAATGATCACTCATGTATTTGTATGGATCGGTTTTACACATTTATTTTAGGATGGAGATAGAGGAATGGGATATGAATTACTTGTAATAATTATTATGGTCATTATTGTTATCTCTCTTCAACTAAAAGATCAAGAAGACATATTTCAAAATAAAAGATATCTTGAAACTACCCCACTCCAATATCTCTGAGTTAGTGTTTACTTTTGTACAAAGCAAATAGATTCAAGGAATCACAACCTGGAGGACTTGATTGTTTATAAGTCATTAATAACTATATACATACATGATTCCCATATTAAATTGGATTTATTAAATACATTACAAAAAAAAGTTCATGAATCCTTTCTACTATATAAAATATATATTTTCATATCATATGGAAAATAATAAAAATTAAAGGTTGATATCATATGATTTGTAAGAGTTACAAGTAGTTTAAAATTTAATGACAAAATATGGAATAATTACTATTAAAATGTAAATAACTTAAAATACAATAAAAATAATCAAATACATAGTAAAAAATTTCCTTGGGTAGTGTCAATTAATTAATCTCATGAATGAAAATAATTATGACATTTTCAATGAAGGTAATGCTTAATATCGGATTCTATGATGTTAGACATCTTAGAATAAATAATATTGAGGCCATGTTAAAATAATGTTTAAAACTAATGGTAATTAAATATTTAATTTTTATAACATATTTGAATGATTTTATTTTTTGGTGAATTAAGGGGATATATAATTCATGGTCTAACTTTTCACTTTATGTCTAATTCATTCTTCAAATATCAAATCACTAATTTAATTCATGAAAAATATGCCATGAAAAATATTTGATAAAATAAATACTATGGATTTATCATTAATTCCACATTAAATCAAATAAATTCAATTTATAAAAATATGTTAATAAATAAAATATTGTTCAGGCTATAATCATATGCATTATGAAAATAACTTGGATATTTAGTAGAAATATATTATCCAACGGCCTCAAGTCATGGATTGTTTTAATTGATGGTTTCATTAAAATATATCCCTAGTGGTGAATAAGTAAAATAAATCATTTTTAATTTATAATTATATATTCCATTAAAATATTATTAAATATGTATTTAGGAAAATAAACGTTTAATTTTTGGAAATCAATTTTCAAACAAAATGCACAACTAGAAACTAAAAAAATTCCATTTAAAATAACCATGTAAAATTATAATTCAAGAAAAAACAATATATTATTCATGATGTTGTGAAAATACACATGGGGTATATAAGTTAAAACAAAATCTATCAATAATATTATCCAAAGAATCACAAATTATATCATTCAAAAAATAACAACAACTTCCCTTTAAAACATTTTTAAAAAAGTAAAACATTGGAAAAATTCTATTCGAATAACTAATTTTAGAAGTGAAAAAACATAATTGAAAATATTTATAGAAAATATATATGGAATAATAATAGAACTGATTAAAATATAATTATGATCATATTTTCTTTCAAATATTTCATATCATGATGTAAGTCTTTAAGAGTGGAAAAGTTATAAGAAAATATATAATCTAATTTGGAGAGTATTCCTAACATAAAAAATTAATATCCTTGAATAAATATAAATTCTTGATACTAAACCTCAACATGGATGTAGATACACTAAATAAAAATAAACAAGTGTATATAATCAAATACGACTCAATGTAGTGGAATTTGAGATGAAATTTATTCCTAAATGTCTGAAATTTCATGTATATTATCTGACATCTTATATAAGAAAATTAAATATAATATAATAAAATAGTATAACCATATTAAATATATGATATCATATATGATCCTTCTATAATAGTTTATCATCATTTTTTAATAATCATCAAAATTATCATTGTTTCTTTTGTTAACTACATTGTTTTTTAGTACGTTTTCATTTGGTTGTTTCGGTACATGTACATTTATTGTGGATATATAATCCCTAGATTTTTATTAATGGTATAAATATTATATATATTCATTATATATATACATGTATACATTCATAAATTATTGAGATAGAACAAAGAATTACAATGTTCATGGAGATAGTAGAATGTATGTACACATGAACATTGTTTTCAACTTTTGATAGATATAATGATAGAAAGGTAAAAAATTATAAAAATATCAATAATTATTTTTATTTCATATATGTATTATATATTCATTAAATCCATTCTTATTACCATTCAAATAAAACATAAATGAAAAATTGATCGCATCACTTCGTGGATGTGGTAGTTCATATATACACAAGATGGGGGTTATCATTTTTCAATAGATTTGATGGAAAGGATTTATAATGATATTATAGATAAAATCATATTTCTGAAATAAAAATGATAAATACTCATTACTTACATCTTTATAACTATCCATCTAAGGCGATGAAGGAAAATAAATTACAACATTATGTAGAGATGGTAATCCTTTCGTGCACATGAGTGATGTTTTATCATTTTGTAATATTGAAATGATATTTAATATTGTATTTTAAAAATAAAAAAATAAAATTTTATATATATGGAATTGGTTTTATTATTTTTTAATGTTTAAATTACATAAAAACTAAGTATAATAATAATCAATCATGAAGGACACTTTGAATTCAATTATCATTTTGTTCGGTAGAAGTCCTCTAAATATATCCTTTAAGGACATAGGGCAGGTCTTCTTGGGATAAAAACATAAAAAAAATTGGATAATATAGTTTATAAGGGGAATTTTTAGTTTTTGGTCAATCAATATTTCTCAATGTAGTGTAAATATATGAATGAATGGCTGTCCTTTTATAATTGAGGTGATGGCTGCCTTTTGAATTTATTATAAAACTAAAAATATAATATGTCTATTATTAATTGAAATGTTCTAATTTGTCATGAATTCAATAAAAACGTGTCTAGGGTTTAAATAAAATTATTTTATATTTTTCTAAAAGTTTTGATATCATATAAACCTTATATTTTGTATTAACCCTTGATTAATTATTTTTGACATATACCATGATTTCAACCATTTTAATAATAACGGTATAATGATATTATCATTAAAGTAAATGTGACTCATAAATTAACCATGGATGAAATTAAAAAAAATATTTAAAATAACTGTTATTATAATTTTATGAATTTAAAATAATTTTAAAATATATTATTTTGATAAAATATCAATAATGTCATTTTTGATACTATTCTCTTAATTTGACATAAAATACAACAAGATTATTGTGTAATTAGAATTCAATCTTTTTGAATTACCCTAATATGTCATATATATCCATAAAATTAGTGGGAAACATAATCTATTTTATATTTTATATACATTAGTATTTTTTAAATCATTTATTTTAGTTAACTTTTAACAAAATAAATACACTATAAATTGTCAACAAACATTTGTGGTAGTTATATGACATATAAAATTAATAAATAAATTTATATTATTAAAATAATTTAATTATGGCTGAAATAAAATATTATTTTCTTTTATCTATTGATATTTTACTAATTTGGAAACATAATAATTATTATAAATTTAGAGACTAACCATGTGTAACAATATTTTATTTACATTTTATAGTGTTCATTTTCATGGAAATGTGTCCATTAAGGATATATATTTCTTGATTAATGTGATATGTGTCGAGTTATATTCATCAAATATGAATTAAGATTGAAAATTATGGCCTCATGTCATAGTTTTAACCAAGATTAACTGAATTTTCTCTTTCACTGAAGTGAAATATTTTACTATGATTACTATTAACATCGAACAAAATTAAAATAGGTATATTTATCCTATTATAACCACGTAAACTCAAATATAGAATAATTTTTTTTCAAATTAAATACCAATAATTGGTAAAAATTAATTATAATATACTTTTTATAAATGAAATGAAAATTACTTTTTAGAAAAAATGATTTATTTAATAATAAAATAAATTAATTCTAAAATCATGCCTACTAAAAATATTTTATAAAAATTATAATATTTAATAGATCAAATATTAAATAAATTTATATAATATAATTCAACAATATTTACCAATTTAATTTAACAAAATAAATTTTTTTTTCTGTGTTTAGAAAATTATTTTTCAAAAAAATATTTGTTATGTATAAAAATGATTATATACCAAAGTTATACATATAATTGATTCCAATGAACCGAAATTGATTATTAACAATTTAATTTTATAGAAATTAATTACATATCATATTAAAATAAAATTAAACTTTATAAAGGTTTCAATAAAAAATACACTTTTTAATTAAAAAAATGGAATTTTTATCTATTTACAAGAAAATGATTATTTTCAAAAAATATGAACATTTCACCCTAAAAAAATTAATATATTGATTGAGAATTTTTCTGTCATTATAAAATTAAATTTATATATGTTATAGAAAATATTTTTAATTTTTTGAAATAAAAATATAAAGATCTTTTTTGATGAAAAAATATTTATAATGCATAAAATATCCACACGGAAAATGGATTACTGATTTTAATGCATATTTATTGAGTATCTACTCCTTATATATATTTCATAATTATTTTAATACTATTCATAACCACCTAGTCAATAGCTATGTGATAACTATTAGATTAAATATTAATATTTTAATAGTTTATTTGGGAACATTTAGACATGATGTTGTGTATTCTGTATTCTACTGAACATAGTGTTTTTATTCTAAATTCAAGGGATATTATAGTCTCCCCCACACCTCAAATAAATTTTACCCTTTCCATTTTTACATTTACATGGAAATCGAGGGATGAAAATTTTAGAACCCGCATCATAAAAAGGGTTAATAAAATATCTTATTTAAAAGTGAGAAAGAAATGTATAAAGGTGGCCAAAAAATTTGGTTTCCAAATAGTGTACCATTTTAGAAAGTGAAAATTTGATCATGGAATATAAAATTAATGTAACACTAAGACCGATGGCTAATTTGAGTTTCCACAAGTCCGGTTGGCCACATGGCCTCAAGCGTGCCTCCATATATGTTAGAGGATTCTAAATAGAAGTGAGTTGCTAAGGTGTGTCCGTTATTCCATAATAAAAAAGTGTATCATAGAGTATATTTAATAATAGGAAAATATTGAAAATATTTTAACAAATAAACAACTGGAGTAGCAATCCGTTGTAGCGGAATAAAACAAAAATGAGATGAAAATAATAATAATACTCAAAATATAGAAACAGAATCATACACAAAATTATCTTTGTACCTCACATATCTCTACAAAAAATATGAAAACAAGGATACAAGGATTCCAAAAATACACGTTAAAAAATAAAAATGGAAGAAAAAACAATATAGTGGACTAATTAGTAACTAGGTAATATTCTACCAAACACCACTATAAATCTGTCAATCATGATTAGCTATAGATAGGGGGACACTTCCCCTTGTCAACACCTTCATAAAAAATCTAACCTACTTCCATCGAATACCCAGATAGTGAGAGGGATATATGTCATCACCCCACCTCCAATGATATCTATACCATCCTAATTAAGAATATAATCTAAAAATATATATATGTTTATATAAACAGAAAACTGTACACAAATGTAAATACCCTAAAATATACATTAGCCTCAGATAGTGTACTAACATGTAATCATTTAATTAATTCATATGAGCTGAGTTTATAAAATTAAGTCATGTGAGATATAATATCACAATAAAATATCATAATAATAATAATAATATAGGATTTATGGTATAAGAAGGCATCATATAATAATGAAAATAGTAAGCAGGATCCTAGGTAATAACCAAGCCATCAGATGATGATGATGATGGTAAGGGGGGTCAATGGTAATAACCATCGAATAATTAACCATAGGTTTTGAGAGAAAACACAGTAATACCATGCATCCTCTCTATAAGGGGTTCTGAGTGTAACCCAAGCTATGCTTCTAAAATCATTCAACTATAAATAGTTCTAACTGAGTCCACGGATACTGTGAAAGGGATAATGCGCTTAGATAGAAGCACACAATGTGGTGAATCCAGTGAACCACATGTTCATAGACATCATGATGGATCCAATTAGTATGTCCAATACATCATAATGTCTATAAGACAGAGAAGTGATCTAATGAAGAAATTCAAGGCATTCTGTAGTATACAAGGACTATATTAAATTGTGGGTATCTCCCTATGAATCTAACTTCTTGATCATAATGGTTTCATCTGAGGGTTCATAACATTCCCTTTTGAATACAAGACATGACTCATGTTAGACCACTCCTTTAAAAGATTAAAAGGTCCATAAACATTTGGTTCTTTATACTTATATAATTATTTAAATTATTTGAAGTAATAATCATGCATTATAATAATTGAAAAGGTCTACTCCCTTTTCATTCATACTATGTGACAAGGATAAATGTACATCAACCATTTAGTAGTTTGAGTACCAAATAATTTATTAGGTTCACTCCTTTACCTATAATAAATATTTCAATTTTTGGTAACTTCATGTATCCAATACCATTTTATTAGATCTAACTAATCCAAGTGATATAAATAAATATATTTCACATTTAATATATAAAATAGTCAATTAGTTAATTGGGTGACATACAATATAATATTAAAGTGGAAACTATACATGTGTTTTAAATTTATATATTTAAGTATCCATGGATTATAAAATGACAATTAACATAGAAGGGTGTAGTGATATCAGGCCTAAACGGTGGCACTCACAGTCCTAACATACCATAAATGGAATAAATAAGGGTAACAACCTAGTTGAGGTGAATATTTTGAGGTCATAAACTCTGATGATGTGATCAATGTTTAGGATACATTCTTTAAAATAAAAATAATAATTATTTTAAAAATGGGATATAAATTTAGTATCCCTTAACTATTTAACTTTTTGTTATCACAATGATGAAAATTTATAAAATGTAGAGACTTGAGTGTTGATTCATAAACCACCTACCTTGAGGCCCTATCACTATCCTAATCTAGTATTAATGTTTATTTTGGATTGTATTAGAATAAAAAAATATCAGATCGTTAACATTAATATAGGGCATATGAGCATGTATCAAAATAGCATCGTTGCGAGGAAGATAAAAGACCAACTAATAGAAAGGATGACATCAATTTATAATGTCTATCCATCATGATGAATGGAGATCCAGTATGATCATGAACAAAAATCAAGATAAAAACAATTAATGGGTGATTTTTGAGCTCTAACTAAAGAGAGAAGCCTCCCTAACATTATAATAGATAGAAATAGGCATGGGTATGATCAATCGGTTTTGAATGGAAAATTCTAAATTCACCTAATAAAAACATGGTCACATTGTTTTTACAAATAGTTGGACAAACTATAAAAAATCCATGAGAATAAAACTACCTCAAGGTGGACCCTAGATGGTTAGACCACACATTCTGAGAGACCAAGAGCTAACCCTACTCTTAGGTTATACAAAAAATTGTAGACAAATTGAACAGGCATACACCCCTGGGGGTATGGTTTCCCCAATCTATGCGGCCTCCTACTCCCCTCTACATAGCCACACATAGTTCAAAGTAACCATTCAGCCTATTCCACATGTTTTATAATAACCATGAGTCTTATACCTCATGGTTTTACAAACTAAGAGGTGTTTCAATAGGATTTTGATGGCATGAAATGGGTTTCACTCATCGGGCTTCAATTTTCAAATTCCCTGGAAACTCCCAAATTTTCCCCCATCTGTAGATGGGTACATACATTCATTCAAAAGGCCAGTAGTCATCTAGGTTTTTAAGACTGGTGACTCTTGGAGAATCACATTGTTTTAGTGGATGGGAGTTTTGTCCCATCATACCCTTTTTGGGGAATTGTTTCCTACTCCGAGACTCTCCTATAGACCTAATATACGTTCTAAAATAACATCCTAATCTCGATACAAGGCTAGTTACCAGATACAAAATAATTGTATAATTCTATCTTTAAATGAAAAAAGAGATTCTAATTAGTGGATCCATATGTATGTATTAATGGTTCTCCATCCATTTACATAATGGAGAATAGATTATCACTTTGATGTATCCATATGAACAAATGATGTGGAATTTTATTCCACAAGAGGAGTTTATTAATTTTTAGAGGATAGGATTGAGCCCTTATGAGGGGATCAACGTATATTAGATATTGTCATAATATAAACACACAAATTTTGTTAATCTTATGCAGTTTAACTTCTTGCATAAGGGAAATATGTTTGTCCCCTGAGACATGAAATATTTGAGATTGGGTCTAAAGGATATGTCCAACATATCCTGGTTAAGGAAGGAATCAGATTCATCGTAGTTCTATTTATTTCATAGTTCATTGATAGATGAGATAATGTGATCATCTCTTGACACTAATTGGGTTATGATGGATGAGATTTCTTAGTCGTAAAAGGACATACAACAAAAGGGGCGTTTCTTTGAGATCAGGCCTTAGGAAAGAAACCTATGTATCTTGGTTATGATTGCAATCATTGTAGATTATTGTTTATCGAGTCTTACACACTATGTATTTTCTTTTATCCTTGGGGTGTATGGTACATATGACGTTACTAGTGATTGTACCTAACGCACATGAGTGATACACATTGTGAGAAACATGGGTAAGAAACCAATCAATGCCATTTCTTTAGATAAAGGTCTTATATATTTTGATTTACCTATACTATCAATATAGAGTTAAAAAATTAGGGAGGGGTTGACTACATATCAAGAATTATATATGAATTTGAGTCCATATAGTTTCCTTTATGTTGGTGCTAACACATTGTGGTTTCACTAGATGATCAATACAGATCTCAGTCCTTGAAGAGTGGTTTCATACATATGAAAAATATGGAAGGAATTAGAGTTGCCATAGTTCCCTTTAAGGTAGGTATTACACAATGAGGCATCACTATTTATCCAGGCTTACATGCTGGGATAGAAAATTTAATAAATTCGTAGGATTCCCTATTTTTTCATAATTCTTGTCTAGAGGGTATCACATGAACCGGTTGGGATATTTTGAAAGCCATTTCATTACCTGGTTGATTTTTTTAAGGGGTGTGTCATGATTCAACCGATGTTCCCTGGTGTCATCGCATGACCTGTCTTGACACATAAAGATGGTGTTGTAAGATTTAGTATAAAATAGTTGATGTATGTCATGTATCTAGGATGACATACCTTGAAGGAATTGCAAGACCCGTAGAACAAGTATAGAGGGAGTTGGTGGATTTGTATGACTTTCATCAAAGGGTGTTCTGACATTTTGATTTTTATTCCCAGATGTGATAGAGATACTTGAATGATATAATCAAAAACCATTATACGAGTCAGGATATGTCTCTATAGGATGTCACATGTCCCAGATAATAGACCAAGAGGATGTTGCGAGATCAATGCGGTGTTTTGATGGGGGGCTATGACTTTCTTTAACATGTCAAGAGCAGTTTTTTTATTTTTCAAATATCATGTAGTTGGAGAGTCATGAGATAAGGGAGACCTATCCTGGTGCTATCGTGTGTCTTTGGATGACTCATGTGAAGCATATGAGTGCTAGTAAGCATGTTTTTTTGAATCATCATATCACTTTTAATATTGGTTCTAACCTATTTATTTTGAGGGGCTTATATTTATTTAGTATTAGTATCTTAGAGTCCGAAGTGTTCTGTAATACATGTGACATGTTTTTCCCATGTCTTGTTGGAGACACTCTGTTTGATCAACTATTTATCACGTGAATTACCTTTTGTATAATGCATGACTATTATAGATTCTAGTTGGTGTATTACCTTATAAAAGGCTATAATATTTCATGATTGGTTTATTTAAGGAATCAAAATATGTTTAAAGTCAAATCATCCATAGTTTAATCTACGCAGTAGCGATTCGAAGATAAAATGCCCAACTCGTTCTTCATGTTGGGGTGGAGAATTTATAGGAGTATCCACCTCAGTGGTTTTACACTTTGTGTGGTGTATCTAGTGTGAGTCTAGGATGAGGTCAGTGAAGAGGTCTTGCACCATATGTCTTCACAAGTCTCTACCATGGACTGATCTTAGGGTGTTACCTGATTTTCAACAATCGAAAGTACCTCTCATCAATGTTTTCATTGTTGTATTGCATCACATTAATGGGGACTAGTTTTGAGAAAAAAGACAAGGAAAAGGTCTTCCATGTTGTCATATTAAAATTAAATAGGCCTTATCAAGATCCATGTGCTAGGTTAAATTCATCCATGAGATGGTTTATTACTTGTATTAGGTCTTCCGCAAAAAAAGGATAGTTTGTTAGGAGGTCTCGGGGGACTGCGATTTGGGTTCCCTAGGCGTACCAAATAGGTTTTATGACATTGAGTGCATTCTTCATCCTCTTTCTATTAATTTAAAATGTTTTATTTGAGAATGGAGGGGAGTCATGTGAGAATTCATGAGTAATTTCATGTTCAATTACCCTATTTTTTGGTGTTCTGTCGCCTGACCGATATAAGTCATGATGTGTGCACTTGTATTTCATGGAGGAATCTGTTTGTTTTTCCTTGATGATACAAAGGGACAAATGTGGGTTTCTTTACATACATGTGGAATTTGATGCTACATTTCTATAAATATTAAGGGATATCATGAGATGAGGTGGGCATGTCTCATGTGACACACATTTCCTTGTAGATCACTAAGGGAATGATGCATGTCTTTTAGTGACCACGAAAACCACTAACTTCCGCACTTATTAAAAAAAATTCAATTTTACAAAGGTCAAGGATTATGTTAGTCTATATGAATAATTTTTAGGATGCTAACATTATTTTTTGATCATGCCTCCATGACCAGTATGGGTCATATGAGGGTGTATGGGAAACCTACAGCTACAAAACAACTCATATCTACTAACAAACAGTGGAACAAGTTAGGTGTGAGCATAATGAGTGAAAAATTGGATCACCAAAATGTCCTTGCATTCCATTCCCTAAAAAATCAACAAATAAAAATTTTAAAAAAAAATATAAAATTCCTCTTTAAAAATTTTAAGAAACCAAACACAACCTTCCACAATTTTCCTTTTTGTAAATTAACACTCAAAGATTTTATTTATAAAATCATTTCACATTTAAATAAAAAATTTAAAATACATATACTAAAACAGGTGGAAACCCCATTTGAGAAAACAAAATGGTGAAAAGAAAAGAAATAATACAGGTGATGTAGATAAATAATAAAAAACAAGCATTCCTAATCTCCAAACGAATAATAAGAATAAATATAACACATAGATAGTAATAATGGGAATTTAAAATATATATCTATAGAAATACCTAGACATACCCATATCAGACTCACCTATCGGTATATGGTGGGGATCCATAGTCAAAAACTCACAATCCATTCTAATTTATAATTGAGTAAAATAACCCCACATGTTTTCTAAATAATCCAAGGGGTACCAACCAGGATAATCTGGGTTCACAAGAAACCATCAGTCAACCCCCTATGAGTGTAACATCCCAGGTAAATAAAGAATAAAGAATTTTCATATTTATTAATATTTACGAATTAAATATTAATTTTAATTAAAAGGGGTTTCTACGTTCGATAGCGTACTCGGTACGCAACGATGAGTTTCTTTTGAAACTTACGTTGCACACAAGTAATAAAATAATATTATTTTAAATGTTAGTTAATGAGTAGCTGTTGTACTGGCGGGAATGGATAGAAATAACTAAAATATGATTATATATGTTTTTAAATGTTTTTTCATTTACCCAATAAAAGATAAAGGCTCAAAATACGGAAAGAGTTCAATTTTAGGCATTTATACTCTAAATTTCACGAAAGGTCCACTTCTCACCTTTTGACGGAGAACCGTCATTAAATATAGTTTTGATCGATCTTATAAATTCTATTGGACCAAATATAACTCTTCTTTAGAATCAGGTCATCAAAATTTACTTTGTGTAAATTTTTGGTACCTTTCTGATAAAGTTCATTTTTTTTAATGAATAGTGTAAAATGTTGTATTTTAATTCAAAACCTCTATTTATTCTAATTTATTTATATGATTAGAATATCTTTTGAATTGGTTTTAAAGTGAAATTAGAAAATATTTTTACCATTAAATCCAATAGTGGTCGTTGGAATTAATTTCACTTTGAAATCGGACTTAAACTAGTGTCAATCTTTTGATACTTATTGTTTCATAAAAACACGCTATTTGCTCTGACAGCGGAAATTAGTTATTAAATTAATTAATGTGACTTATATGTTTTGAATTTTTTAAAATAGACTTCATTTTTCAATTCGTAATATCAAATATAGCTTAGGGTGAATTTTTGGTAATTTTCTGAAAAATTTCAATTTTTGATGAATAGTGAAACCACTAAGTGGTACTTATAAAGACTGATTTTCCTTTTAAATGAAATTTTTCCATCATTGTGTTTTGAATTTCAAAAATCCGACATACATGGTTGTCATTAAGAAGTAAAATGTGGTTCAATGAGATTATAATATTTTTTTGGTGAATAGTAACTTATTAAGTTTTTAATCGCGATTAGTGGTAATTAGTGTAGTTTAAGGTAAAAATAATGCTTTAATAAAATAAGATGAGCTTGACACATGTCCTACCCTAATTGGTTGTGTCATGGCCGACCAATAAAAGCCATGGGTCAACTTGGGGACCCCATGGAGACACATTGGTTGGGAAATGACATAAATAACTTTTTATTTAATGTAAAAGTAAAAATGACACAAACATAATATGTTTTACGAAAACAATTTTTACATGGGGTTATAAAGTTAATATTTTTGATTATAAATAGTAATTGGAAATATAAAATGATTTCCTACATGATAGCATTTTTTTTATAATTTTTAGACACTAAATAAATTAAATTATTTATGACATAATAATGTTGTAGTGATGACATCATTATTTAACGATTTAAATAAAATGGAAAGATAATTTAAAATCTATGAACTACACATGTCCAAAACCAATTGGATGAGTGTATTTCGAACCCATATCACCTTATACATGAATTATATCAACGTGTGACCTTTTAAAACCGAAACACATTTTCAAATAACGTAATATTTCTTTACATTCCAAAAGTGCCCCTCCTCTCCTCTTATAAAAGGCCCCCACCTCTACCTCATTTCACACACTCCTCAAGCCTTTGGCTCGGCCAAACCCTGCCCATTTACTCTCTCCACATCCCTCTCCTAATCCTAGAGGATTCCCTTTGGGCAGAATCCTTTCAAAGGAAGCCTTTAGGCTCAAATCAAAAGGAGTTACACTTTTAAAGGTAATTCATTCTCTCTTGTTCATTTGTTTTATTTTGCTTCTCCAACCCTCTAAACTCTTTTTATTTACTTCTTTTGTAACAACACCAGTATCTTCAATATACTAGGATATTGTTATAATATTTATTCGAGATACACTCTCACACAACTACATCAAATGGTTAAAGAACATACGGTTTCCGTGGATGGCGAAATTCTGCCTCCCGAAACGATGATTGTTCAATACTCATTTAACACCTTCAAAGGTGGCCATTATGATGTCACTATTTTTATATATGATATATAATATGTTTATGTTTTCTTTAAGCTTCTTTATTTTTCATTTTGTTCATACCTTTATGGTTTCCATTATGGGTAAACACGATATCTTCATTTAAGGAAGTGCGGACTACCGCCCCCTCAAAGTGATGTGATTCGTTAATGCCATATGTGGGACGTGTAAAGGATGGATTTAAAGTTATTATATATGATGTTATAATAGAATTATAATATACCTCTATATCATTATTATTTCTTTCCATTAATGTATGAGATAGAAATGAAAGTAGCGTTCATGCGTACGTACGGCTTACCGTCTCCATGAACGGTGCATTTCATTTCTTATCCCCAAATGTAATGTACTATTAAATGTACATGTATATAATGGATATATATAATTAATGATATATATAAATGATGAATATAATTCTGGAATTAAAATAAACATACCTCTCATTTAGTTTTAATTCCATTAATATGACAAAGAAATGAAAGTAGCGTTCATGCGTACGTACGGCTTACCGTCTCCATGAACGGTGCATTTCATTTCTTACCTCTAAATGATTATGTAATATTATAAATACATGTATATGCTGGATATATATTATACATATTATATCCAAATCGGGAATTTCATTCTGGATATAATTAACCTTTGACCACACGAACAACATGTAATTGTAAGAAGTCCACTTTTGACTTAAGAACCAAATATTGTGAAAACAAACATTATTAACATAAATGGTTACATAATGTTTATAACATGGAAATAAGTGATATAAAAGGAATAATGAACTTCAAAAAGGTTCTTAATCAAGTATAAATTAACTCAAGTTTATTATTCAGGGCATTAATGAACGATCGAGTCAAGTCGGACCCGAGGTAAGGGAATTTCGTAACCCAACTTCCATTCTTTGGGTTAATCTCCTACATTCAAATTTTGTCATGATATTATTATGTCCTATCTTGTATTTGTACTTTCTTTATTTGTACATATAGTTAATACACATAATATGTAGAGACCCGAAGCTTATCGTACATTGACATTACATTACTTTTGCGGAATACTTAGTACATAACAAAAACACACACACAAGGATCGTAATAGTTTAGTGTCTTTGGAAACTCGGAATATAATCTTCTAATCCTGGTGAAAGATCTTCAACATCTCCCATAAAGATCTTCTTTTTTTACCTAAAACCTTTCTTTATATCCTGGGGAAAAGAAAACATAAAAGGGTGAGATCAAATTCTCAGTAAGGGTAAACAAAAGAAATATCAATCACATAATTTTCATAAGAACATAACATTTTTGGAAATCTTAACCTGCAAAAGAGAGCATAATTTCATAACATGGGATAAATCATAGTAGTGAAATGAAATCATAACATAAAACATTACTCATTGTGGCATACACACATAATCATAGAGAATCATTTCTTGTTAGTCAAGACTCATTGCCAAGACAATCTTAGTGGACAAAGTCCCTTTCTGAATCGAGTAATCCTCGTTTCAGTCCTGTTTCACTGAACCGGTATAACCTACCATTCCAGCCATGTCTATCTAATGAGATATAAAATCTTTACCCAATGCATTGGAGGGAGATATAGGTCCCAC
The DNA here is from genome assembly GCA_963277665.1 of Viscum album. Taxonomy (NCBI): domain Eukaryota; kingdom Viridiplantae; phylum Streptophyta; class Magnoliopsida; order Santalales; family Viscaceae; genus Viscum; species Viscum album. The sequence goes on from OY728152.1 coordinate 1,891,947,667, forward strand.
CCATCTCTTAATGAATCCTTTCTTATGTGTGCCACAAAATCATAAATCATACATCATTGCATAACCCATGTAATAAAAATGGGATTCTTAAACAACATGACATCATAAAACCATTCATATAAGATAAAGGAATTCAAAAACATAATTCCATCACAACATAGTCAAATCAATGTAAAAATATGGATAGAAACAGAACCCTTTATTATCTTAGATGGAAAATAATTTTGATAAAACACTTGAAATGAATTCTTGAGGATAATATCCTTTCTTCTTCAAAATCAATTTATTTTCACAAAACATCATACAATTTTAAAAGAAAGAGATTTTATTAAAAATAGTCATGAAATATTTTGGAGGAAGGTTCATGAAAATAAGGCTTTATAAAACCGTAAAAATCCGTTCGTGCCGTATAAGTTAAAAAATACATTCTTCGTACTTTTGTCGGAAAAGTCAAAAAGTACCTCGTACGGAAAAACGACAAAAGATTCCTTTCATATTCTTTACTAAAAACTCACCTAAGGGTAAAATTGGATTTAAACTATTGCAAGTGGATGGAAACAATATTACATATTGAGGGAACATGGATGTAGATGATAAAATACACCCCAGTAAATACTTACGAATAAACAATCTCGAATAAAAATGAGATTGTGATATTTTCCCTTACCTTAGGTCCGATTTGCTTTGTTCATGTCCGAAGCTCCTGTATAATGGTTTAAATAATGTTATTGACTTATTACAGAATCATATTCATTGTTATGATATCATATATGGTTCACTTATGTCATTATATTACCCGTTCTTTTGTAAATTCCATGTTAAAGAATCGTTTTGGGTAAAATCTTTTCATTTATCGTAGGTGTTTTGACTTGTTGTTCTTGACATCATTATTACTTATATCATGATTTACTTACTTCCAGAATATAAAATATGATTTATATATCATATATATTCAGTATATATATATATATAATAGATAGATAAATAAAATGAAAAACACCGTTCATGGAGACGGTAGTCCGTACGTACGCATGAACGCTGTTTTTCTTTCCTTATTGTCTTGAAATGGAAGTAAGTAGATGACATACATATGTATATATATACATAAATCCAGTAGCTTTATAATGTCATATATTTCATTATTATTTCTTATATATACATTATAATCATTCTTAAATGGTTAACATGGAGAATGAATCTCATCGCGTCGTGGAGACGGTATTCCGTACGTACGCACGAGCGATGATATCATTTCTATAAATATTGAATTGAATTGGAGTGGATTATACAATATATCAGAATCAATATGATGTTGTAATAACTATTTATAGTTATTCTTTACACCATTATACCCATCCATGTAAGGTGGTGGTGGAAAATAGATTACACCACGGCGTGGAGACGGTATTCCGTACGTACGCACGCGCGGTGATTTCTTTTTCCGTAGGATGGATAGATGGTGAAATAGGGTTGTTTCATACTTATAATAACATATCAGTATATGAGTGATACTGATGTTATTACTTCATAATGAAACAACCTAAGAAGAAGAAGTGGAAGAAGAAATAAAGATGAAATAATTGGTAACGGTAATTACCTCTTCTTTGAAGTGCCTCTTTGAGACCTCCTCTTAGGGCACTAAAATTGGTCTTTGAGGAAGACCAGAACCACTAGGATGTTTCTAGGGAAGTGGAGAGGAGAAATTGGCAGGGGTTGGCCGAGCTTGAGTGCTCAAATTGGTGTGAGGAGGAGGGGGAGGAGGTGTCCTTTTATAGGGGAGGAGAGGGGCACCTTAGGAATATCTCAAAATATTATTTTATATTAAAGTCAAAATCGGTTTATAATGGTTACAAAGGGTCTTATTTCGAAGCTAAAGTGGGGATGGGTCGAAATCCTATCAACCAATAGGATTTAGACAAGTTTAGGGTATTATATTAACCTTATCAATTAGATTTAACTCTAAGTTAAATAATTTAACTTTTACCGTGTCTTTTTGTTTTCTTTCACTATATGGTTAATAAACTTACTATAACATGCCAAACGAACCCCAAATTGTATATTATTAATACATATATCCTTATCTACGTCATTTGGCCTAACCTTAGATTTTTAGGAATAAAATAACAATTAGTAATATAATATTTGATTTAAAAACTATTTTGTGTCAATTTTGACACTATTTGATATATGATTTTTGTGAAAGTCATAACAGAATTATATGTTCGAACCAAGTTGATTAAAACATCCCTAATATATCATAGTAACCTAGAAAATTAGTGGAATTCATAAAAAGTCTTAAATTACATTTATTTTGGTATTTATATTATCAATTATGTCAATATTTCATTAATAAGATAATTACTGCGTCATCTTTGTGTCATAAATAAATTATATTATTTGATGTCTAAAAATTACAAATAAAATACCATCATGTAGGAAATCTTTTTATCTTTCTAATGAATATTTACAATCGAATTTATCTTATGTATAACCCCATATTAAAAATGATTTACTTATTGAACATTAAATTTAACTATTTTAACCCTTCTTTAAATAAATTAATAATAAATGTCCTAATCTAATCCAAGTGGGCCTAAATGGTCATATTTTATTCCTAAGTTTGTTTTTGGTCGAATTACACTTGTCCAATAGAATTAGGACATGTGTTAGGGTAATATTTATATCATATTTACCCTTTGTTACCCTATTTACTATTAACCGCGGTAAAACAAAAGTAAAAAGTTACTATTCACCAAAAATTAATTTCATCTCATTGAACCAAATTTTAGTCCTTGATATTAACCGTGTCTCTCGGATTTTCGAAATTCCATTCACAGAAGCGGTAAAATTAAGTTTTATGCAAAATTCAGTTTTTAACCTACCACTTAGTAGTTTCACTATTCATCAAAAATTGATGTTTTTCAGAACAATGCCAAAATTTCATCCCAAGCTATATTTCATATTCCGAATTCAAAAATGAAGTCTATTTTACCAAATTCATAACATAAAAGTTGCATTAATTAATTTTATAATTAAATCCCGCTGTTAAAACAAATAGCGTGTTTTTAAAAAACAATATCTATCAAAAGATTGACACTTGTTTATGTCTAGTTTAAATGTGAAATTACATCCAATGACCAACATTGTATTAAATTGTAAAAATATATTCTAAATATACTTTAAAACCACTCAAATTAATGATTTATCACTATTAATTATTTCGATTAAAAAAGTTGTTTTTAATTATAATTTAGTAATTTTCACTATTCATCAGAATATGAAAGTTATCCGAAAAGTACCAAAATTTCACCTTAGGCTAAATTCGATACTCCGAATCCAAAAATAAAGTTCATTTTGAAAAAACAAGATTTACTGGATTTCAAAAAGTGGTTATTACTATTCATAACAGCTAGTTTTAATAATATTTTTATAGCATATCGTTGTTTAGTGAAACTCGGTATTGCGTACTACACACGCTATCGAGGAAGGTCGCGATTGCGTGTAATGCAAGTCAAGTCAAGGATGTGTGTTGTGCAAGCTCCTTTTGGTGTAGCGTACAACACAAGACATTAATAAAATTAAAAAGAATATATTTTTTTATAAAATCTTGGGCTGTTACATTCTACCCCCCTTAAAATGAATTTCGCCCTCGAAATTCGTCGGGTTTATAAATGGTTTACTATTTGAAAGTTTCTTTAATAGAAACCCACATCGTAAAAGGGAATACCAAATCTTGGCTTTAAAAACTAAAGTATGAAATGTAACGATTACCCAAATAAACTAATCACTGGGTTTCCACATAGGTGAAAATATGGATATGGAAGAGAATTCTAACCATCATGTTCTGATGGAGAGTGGTAGAGAACATGGCTATGGAAAAGCCAGTAATCACAAATCCATAAATTTGTGACGATCTAAGGTACCATCTGATTCATCAGGTATATGATCACTAGGACAACATTTTTGGTTTTCATGATCATTTCCCTAAAGTTGAAAATTTGAATTAGAATAAATACTTACTTTATTTTGATACAATATCACTGTTGTTCGTGCCTTGAACAATTTCCACTTCATCTCTTAAATAAATGAAGTTGAATTTGTTATTCGTGAAGTGTTAGCAGATCATGTGATAGAATGACGGGTCATTCCATCTGTCTCAAAAGATTAGCAAAATTTATATACATAAGTCGATCTATAGTGGGATTAATCATATATGGTTCCTAAAATGGGCTTATACTTCATATATCATACTACTTAATATAATAACACTAGTTTCTACTAAACAGGGACTTCCTGTAGGTCAGTGGTAGGCGATAAAGGCCAGTCGCACTTCGGTTGTGGGTTCGATTCCCACAGCCTTGTCTGAAGCGATGGGCTGTCGCCCGTCCTGCAGGTTGTCCTTTCTCTAAAACTACATTACTATAACATCACATAAAAAAAAGTTCTATACTTAAACAATACTAACTTATGGTTAACATAATCCATTACAATCTTTAGGCTTATCTAAAATACTTCGGTCCAAGCTCATAGTATAAAGAAAATGATTACTTGAAATGTCGTCAACCAAGCATGTGAATACCATCATTTATCCCCCATATATCTTGTTGGTCACATTCCAATCATGTGAATACCTTAATCATGTATTCTCTTGAAAAATGAATACTTATTAAACCTTAGTGAAAACATGAATGCTTTCAAAAGTTAACTCTTACCACATAACAAAATCCAAAAATTCTATATACTCAGACCATGATATAACATTCTCCTTATATCAGTCATGAGCTCATGAATACTATCAAACATTTAATTTTCTCCTTATCCCTTCATTATGCGCATATCATCTTCATTCCAAAAATATCTGAATAACCTTTCATGGATACTGGTAGCATTAATCACACACTTTCAAAACTCAAGGAAAGACAACAATGTAACAATCCTTAGATGTCTCTTTATTCCATAGTACCATGAGATTCCTTACACTTGATAAACATGTAATCATTCAACTACCTTCTTAAACCATTGACCGAGCTTCAACAATTCTTTCATCTCACATATCATTTGTAGTCTCTTCATCATCATCAACATAAATACTACCCATACGACCGTACATATTATCTTCATGAGACTTTCCCTTAGGGCATTGGTTTGCATAATGCCCGCACATTCCACATTTAAAACATTTTACCATTGTTGATGTCGTAGCAATACCATTATCCTCATCAATGTTGTTAACTGAACCTTTTCCTTTGCATTTACTTGCTTTGTGTCCTTCTTTTCCACACCCAAAGCATCTTCCAGTTCCTTTGAAACATTCTCCTTGATGCCTCTTCCCACATGAATTACATAGGGGAAATGGAACTTTCTTTCCTCTATGATCATCATGAAACTCCATCTTTCTCTTATTAGCCGAGTCCGAAAACTTACCAAATTTTTCTTTATTGATCATATTATGAGATTGCTGATTCGGCATAATAATTATCTTTGGACTTCCAAATCCCATTTCATTATGAAGAATATCATTCCATTGTCCATCATATCCTCCATTATCGTGAATCATCTTGTTTCCATCCATTTTCTAAAACCCAAAAAGAATAGTGTTAGAGGAAAAAATCATAATAAAGGGGGAATAACTTCAATATCTAACATCTTAGGTTTAATCTAATATCGTTACCATAGTTCTAGGACTATATCCTATACGTATACTTATCCTTAGGGACATCCCTAGACATACCTTAGAAATATCTCTAGGGATCTCACTAACGTTTTCGCATCCTAGTTTCCAAAGGTTGACTAAACCTTTCCTCTGATACCAACTGTAGAGACCCAAAGCTTATCGTACATTGACATTACATTAATTTTGCGGAATACTTAGTACATAACAAAAACACACACACAAGGATCGTAATAATTTAGTGTCTTTGGAAACTCGGAATATAATCTTCTAATCCTGGTGAAAGATCTTCAACATCTCCCATAAAGATCTTCTTTTTTTTTACCTAAAACCTTTCTTTATATCCTGGGGAAAAGAAAACATAAAAGGGTGAGCTCAAATGCTCATTAAGGGTAAACAAAAGAAATATCAATCACATAATTTTCATAAGAACATAACATTTTTGGAAATCTTAACCTGCAAAAGAGAGCATAATTTCATAACATGGGATAAATCATAGTAGTGAAATGAAATCATAACATAAAACATTACTCATTATGGCATACACACATAATCATAGAGAATCATTTCTTTTTAGTCAAGACTCATTGCCAAGACTATCTTAGTGGACAAAGTCCCTTTCTGAATCGAGTAATCCTCGTTTCAGTCCTGTTTCACTGAACCGGTATAACCTACCATTCCAGCCATGTCTATCTCATGAGATATAAAATCTTTACCCAATGCATTGGAGGGAGATATAGGTCCCACCCATCTCTTAATGAATCCTTTCTTATGTGTGCCACAAAATCATAAATCATACATCATTGCATAACCCATGTAATAAAAATGGGATTCTTAAACAACATGACATCATAAAACCATTCATATAAGATAAAGGAATTCATAAACATAATTCCATCACAACATAGTCAAATCAATGTAAAAATATGGATAGAAACAGAACCCTTTATTATCTTAGATGGAAAATAATTTTGATAAAACACTTGAAATGAATTCTTGAGGATAATATCCTTTCTTCTTCAAAATCAATTTCTTTTCACAAAACATCATACAATTTTAAAAGAAAGAGATTTTATTAAAAATAGTCATGAAATATTTTGGAGGAAGGTTCATGAAAATAAGGATTTATAAAACCGTAAAAATCCGTTCGTGCCGTATAAGTTAAGAAAAACATTCTTCGTACTTTTGTCGGAAAAGTCAAAAAGTACCTCGTACGGAAAAACGACAAAAGATTCCTTTCATATTCTTTACTAAAAACTCACCTAAGGGTAAAATTGGATTTAAACTATTGCAAGTGGATGGAAACAATATTACATATTGAGGGAACATGGATGTGGATGATAAAATACACCCCAGTAAATACTTACGAATAAACAATCTCGAATAAAAATGAGATTGTGATATTTTCCCTTACCTTAGGTCTGATTTGCTTTGTTCGTGTCCGAAGCTCCTGTATAATGGTTTAAATAATGTTATTGACTTATTACAGAATCATATTCATTGTTATGATATCATATATGGTTCACTTATGTCATTATATTACCCGTTCTTTTGTAAATTCCATGTTAAAGAAGCGGTTTGGGTAAAATCGTTTCATTTATCGTAGGTGTTTTGACTTGTTGTGCTTGACATCATTATTACTTATATCATGATTTACTTACATCCAGAATATAAAATATGATTTATATATCATATATATTCAGTATATATATATATATAATAGATAGATAAATAAAATGAAAAACACCGTTCATGGAGACGGTAGTCCGTACGTACGCATGAACGCTGTTTTTCTTTCCTTATTGTCTTGAAATGGAAGTAAGTAGATGACATACATATGTATATATATACATAAATCCAGTAGCTTTATAATGTCATATATTTCATTATTATTTCTTATATATACATTATAATCATTCTTAAATGTTTAACATGGAGAATGAATCTCATCGCGTCGTGGAGACGGTATTCCGTACGTACGCACGAGCGATGATATCATTTCTATAAATATTGAATTGAATTGGAGTGGATTATACAATATATCAGAATCAATATGATGTTGTAATAACTATTTATAGTTATTCTTTACACCATTATACCCATCCATGTAAGGTGGTGGTGGAAAATAGATTACACCACGGCGTGGAGACGGTATTCCGTACGTACGCACGCGCGGTGATTTCTTTTTCCGTAGGATGGATAGATGGTGAAATAGGATTGTTTCATACTTATAATAACATATCAGTATATTAGTGATACTGATGTTATTACTTCATAATGAAACAACCTAAGAAGAAGAAGTGGAAGAAGAAATAAAGATGAAAGAATTGGTAACGGTAATTACCTCTTCTTTGAAGTGCCTCTTTGAGACCTCCTCTTAGGGCACTAAAATTGGTCTTTGAGGAAGACCAGAACCTCTAGGATGTTGCTAGGGAAGTGTAGAGGAGAACTTGGCAGGGGTTGGCCGAGCTTGAGTGCTCAAATTGGTGTGAGGAGGAGGGGGACGAGGTGTCCTTTTATAGGGGAGGAGAGGGGAACCTTAGGAATATCTCAAAATATTATTTTATATTAAAGTCAAAATCGGTTTATAATGGTTCCAAAGGGTCTTATTTCGAAGCTAAAGTGGGGATGGGTCGAAATCCTATCAACCAATAGGATTTAGACAAGTTTAGGGTATTATTTTAACCTTATCAATTAGATTTAACTCTATGTTAAATAATTTAACTTTTACCGTGTCTTTTTGTTTTCTTTCACTATATGGTTAATAAACATACTATAACATGCCGAACGAACCCCAAATTTTATATTATTAATACATATATCCTTATCTAAGTCATTTGGCCTAACCTTAGATTTTTATGAATAAAATAACAATTAGTAATATAATATTTGATTTAAAAACTATTTTGTGTCAATTTTGACACTATTTGATATATGATTTTTGTGAAAGTCATAACAGAATTATATGTTCGAACCAAGTTGATTAAATAATCACTAATATATCATAGTAACCTAGAAAATTAGTGGAATTCATAAAAAGTCTTAAATTACATTTATTTTGGTATTTATATTATCAATTATGTCAATATTTCATTAATAAGATAATTACTGCATCATCTTTGTGTCATAAATAAATTATATTATTTGATGTCTAAAAATTACAAATAAAATACCATCATGTAGGAAATCTTTTTATCTTTCTAATGAATATTTAAAATCGAATTGATCTTATGTATAACCCCATATTAAAAATGATTTACTTATAAAACTTTAAATTTAACTATTTTAACCCTTCTTTAAATAAATTAATAATAAATGTCCTAATCTAATCCAAGTGGGCCTAAATGGTCATATTTTATTCCTAAGTTTGTTTTTGGTCGAATTACACTTGTCCAATAGAATTAGGACATGTGTTAGGGTAATATTTATATCATATTTACCCTTAGTTACCCTATTTACTATTAACCGCGGTAAAAAAAAAGTAAAAAGTTACTATTCACCAAAAATTATTTTCATCTCATTGAACCACATTTTAGTCCTTGATATTAACCGTGTCTCTCGGATTTTCGAAATTCCATTCACAAAAGCGGTAAAATTAAGTTTTTAACCTACCACTTAGTAGTTTCACTATTCATCAAAAATTGATGTTTTTCAGAACAATGCCAAAATTTCATCCCAAGCTATATTTCATATTCCGAATTCAAAAATGAAGTCTATTTTACCAAATTCATAACATAAAAGTTGAATTAATTAATTTTATAATTAAATCCCGCTGTTAAAACAAATAGCGTGTTTTTAAGAAACAATATCTATCAAAATATTGACACTTGTTTATGTCTAGTTTAAATGTGAAATTACATCCAATGACCAAAATTGTATTAAATTGTAAAAATATATTCTAAATATACTTTAAAACCACTCAAATGAATGATTTATCACTATTAATTATTTCGATTAAAAAAGTTGTTTTTAATTATAATTTAGTAATTTTCACTATTTATCAGAATATGAAAGTTATCCGAAAAGTACCAAAATTTCACCTTAGGCTAAATTCGATACTCCGAATCCAAAAATAATGTTCATTTTGAAAAAAAAAGATTTACTCGATTTCAAAAAGTGGTTATTAATATTCATAACGGCTAGTTTTAATAATATTTTTATAGCATATCGTTGTTTAGTGAAACTCGGTATTGCGTACTACACACGCTATCGAGGAAGGTCGTGATTGCGTGTAATGCAAGTCAAGTCAAGGATGTGTGTTGTGCAAGCTCCTTTTGGTGTAGCGTACAACACAAGACATTAATAAAATTAAAAAGAATATTTTTTTTTATAAAATCTTGGGCTGTTACATAATAGATCTATTTTATTTAAAAAATGATCTTTGTAAGGGACTTCGTCTCAATCTCTTTTCATTGAGGCATATTTCGTTTTATACACAACTTTCTTTTATACGGTGTATAAACCTATTTGACTTTTACTCTTATACAAAACGAATCTTTTTCTACGAAGCGTTTTACTAAACGAGAAAAAGGAATGTTTTTTTTACGTACGCGGTGACAACGACCTTTTCCGCCGCCGCGATTATTATTTGGTCTTTGGCTTTCTCAACAAGCCGTAATGTTTTTAGAATAAAATAAATACCATATACTCTTTTATTTATTTTGGTATTGAAAATGGTTTTGAAAAAGGATTCTATTATGTCAATATATTTATGATATATTGTGATTGTAATGTGGAAATGTTATCATTCCTTTATATTGGTTTTATGTTTTATGATTTTATATTGGTACTTGGACATTTTAACGGGTGGTTACGTTATAATCCATATGACGGGTGGTGCCGTGAATACCAGGACGGGTGGTTACGTTATAACCTCCAATGCATTGGGTATGGAAGTCGATCGTATGGCTATTCCATTTAGTATGTATGGAAATTGGTCGTATGGCTATTCCATTAAGTGATATGTGTGGAAGTCGACCGTATGGTTATTCCACTTAAGTATGTTTATGTCCCAAGTTACCTTTATATATGTTATCTGTTCTTTATATGGGATTTATGGTAATACTTTGGTTACAAAAAGTTAAGTAAGGATACATTATTCAGTGAAGAGTTTTTACTAATTCATGAAGGTGAAGGTATTACTTTGATAGAGTATACATGGTTTACTTGATTTTGAAAAACTAACAGTTTTCTTTCTTTCTGTATCCCTTAATGAGCTTTTTATGCTCAACCCAAGTTTTTGTTTTGAAATTTTTTCACAGGACTTAATGTGGAATAAGGTCAAGGATGGGATCAAGGGAATGTCATCCTATATAAAACATGGAACTAGACACGTTTTTTAAGAGTTTTTTTATTATGGAAACTTAGTAGAAGTGACTACTTTGTAATCTTTTGAGATGAAATAGTTATGTTCTAATTCTCTAAAACTCTAAAACTGAAAAGATCCTCAAAGTGAATTATTCATTTAATTCAATATTAAGTAAGGTTTAAGTATGGGGCCTTATAGTTGGTATCAAAGGTCGGTTTAGACAACTTTAGGAGTTAGAAAAGTGTTAAATTATAATATGATTGAAATGATATAGCATTTACGGATTACCATGTTGCTTCGCCTAAGATATTTCTGTGTTCAGAATGGTTTTCCGCAGAGGAAACAAAGCAGCTATGTTGGGACGACATCAGGAGGAAGATAACCTTCCAAATCAGCAACCTGAGATGGTCGGAATCGGAACTAAACAGTTTGTTTCAGTGATGGAACAGTTGACTCAGGCTATAAATGGTGGTGGTATCCGTGCATGAGATCTTCCAGATCAACCGCAGAGGAACATGTCAGTGGTGGAACATTTCATGAGGCAACATCCCCCATCATTCAGAGGATCATCTGACCCTGTGCAAGCTTAAGGGTGGATTAAAGCACTGGAGAAGATTTTTGATGTCATGGGGTGTTCAGAACATCAAAATGTTAGTCTTGTTTTTTACCGTTTTGAAGGTGAAGCTGATCAGTGGTGGTCGATGGTGAAAAATATAAGGGATAGTGATGAGATTGAGGATCTTCACTGGGACGAATTCAAAGGTATGTTTCTTGAGAAATATTTTCCTAAGGTGGTTCGTCTTAGGATGGAAAAACAGTTCCTAGAGTTGATGCAGGAGGATGATTCAGTGGCTGCTTATGAAGAAAAGTTCACTCGATTGGCAAGGTATGCTCCAAACTTCATACGAGATCTTGATAGTAAAATCAATCATTTTTACTCAGTATTAAAGCCAAAATATCAAAGGTCATTAGCTTCTTGTGAGTTTAAAAGTTATTAAAATCTTGTTCTATGTGATGAGATGGTGGAAATGGAGTTTGCCGATGACCAAGTGTTCTATAACAACCAGCAGAAGAAGAGACTGAGGTGGCAGGAGAGAGGTAAGAATTCTTCAAAAAAGTCTGATGGTAAAAAACTAAGTTTCCAGTTTGTGATAAATGTGGCAAAAGGCATGCTGGGGAATGTCTTCTGAATTCTGGAATGTGCTACTGATGTGGTAAGATGGGACATAAGGCTCGTGATTGCACTGAAAAGGATCAAGGTGAAGGTAATACCAAATTTGATTTAAAGTTAGTGAAATATTATAAGTGCAATGAGATGGGTCACTATGAAAATGAGTGTCCGACAAAGAGCTTGAGTGATGGGAAGCAGTTAGACTACAAGCAGAAAGGGGTGGTGAAATCCTTTGCAACTACTTCAGTAGATGTCGGGCCATTAAATGAAATCGTATCAGCTCCAGGGAGCTCAGTATTTTTCGAAGATTGACTTGAGGTAGGGGTACCATCAGTTGAAAGTAAAAGAAGAAGACGTTCCGAAGACTGCGTTCCATACTATATATGGCCATTATGAATTTGTAGTTATTCCTTTTGGGTTAACCAATGCACCTGCTGTATTCATGGACCATATGAATAAAATTTTCCATGAGTTCTTGGATATGTTTGTGTTTGTGTTTTGAGGTTTGGGAAGAGGTTATGTGTGCCTTGTGATTCACAGTTGAAGAATGAGTTGTTATGTGAGACTCATAGTTCCCCGTTTTCAGTTCATCCAGGCAGTACTAAGATGTACAGAGATCTACGGGAGTATTACTAGTGGGATGGAATGAAAAGAGATATTGTTGATTTTACTGTGAACTGTTTGACATGTCAACAGGTTAAAGCAGAGCGGAAGTTACCGAAAGGGATTCTTCAGCCTTTAACAGTGCCAGAGTGGAAATGGGAGAATATATCCATGGACTTTGTTGTTGGATTACTGAAGACATCTTGAGGTAATAATGCAATTTGGGTTATTGTTGATCGCTTGACTAATTCTATTCTTTTCCTTACTATACGAGATACTTTCTCTCTAGATCAACTTTCCCGTCTGTATCTTAAATAGATAGTCAGGTTACATGGAGTTCCTCTCTCCATTGTATCTGACCGTGATCCCAGGTTCACTTCTTACTTTTGGAAAGGCCTTCAGAATTCGTTGGGTACTGAATTAAATTTTAGTACAGCTTTTCATCCTCAATCAGATGGGCAGTCAGAACGAACAATTCAGACCTTGGAGGATATGCTATGAGCTTGTTCGATAGATTATCAGGGAAGTTGGGACCAACATCTTTCTTTGGCTGAGTTTTCTTATAATAACGGTTTTCATTCCAGTATACAGATGGCACCATTTGAGGCATTATATGGGAAGCGGTGTCGAACTCCAGCATTTTTGGAAGAAGTGGGTGAAAGGAAGCTGATGGGACCAGAATTGGTAGAATAGATGGCAGAAAAAGTTCAGTTGATCAGAAACACATGAAAACAGCTCAGAGCATGAAGAAGAGTTATGCGGATAACCGGAGGAAGGAACTATCTTTCGAGGTAGGTGATCATGTTTTTCTCAAGGTTTCTCCTTGGAAAAGTGTGATGAGATTTGGTAAGAAAGGAAAGATGAGTCCAAGGTTTATTGGACCATATGAAATTCTGGAGAGAGTTGGATCAGTTGCATACCAGGTGGCTTTACCTCCGAATGTATCTCAAGTACACAAAGTTTTTCATGTTTCAATGTTGAGAAACTATATGCCAGATCCATCTCATGTTTTGAGTCCAGAGGTGGTTCAGCTAGAAGAGAACTTATCTTATGAAGAGCAACCGGTCCAGATTCTTGACCACAGGGAGCAGGTGTTACGGAATAAGGTGATTCATCAGGTAAAGGTTTTGTGAAAAAACCATGTGATTTAAGAGGCAACGTGGGAATATGAAAATGCTAGAAGGGATAAATACCCCCACTTATTTTGATCAGTGAATAAAATTGCGAGGACGCAATTCCCAAAAGGGGGGAAGGATGTAACATCCCAGGTAAATAAAGAATAAATAATTTTCATATTTATTAATATTTACGAATTAAATATTAATTTTAATTAAAAGGGGTTTCTACGTTCGATAGCGTACTCAGTACGCAACGATGAGTTTCTTTTGAAACTTACGTTGCACACAAGTAATAAAATAATATTATTTTAAATGTTAGTTAACGAGTAGCTGTTGTACTCGCGGGATTGGATAGAAATAACTAAAATATGATTATATATGTTTTTAAATGTTTTTTCATTTACCCAATAAAAGATAAAGGCTCAAAATACGGAAAGAGTTCAATTTTAGGCATTTATACTCTAATTTTCACGAAAGGTCCACTAATCATCTTTTGACGGAGAACAATCATTAAATATAGTTTTGATCGATCTTATAAATTCTATTGGACCAAATATAACTCTTCTTTAGATTCAGGACATCAAAATTTACTTTGTGTAAATTTTTTGGTACCTTTCTGATAAAGTTCATTTTTTTAATGAATAGTGTAAAATGTTGTATTTTAATTCAAAACCTCTTTTTAATATAATTTATTTATATGATTAGAATATCGTTTGAATTGGTTTTAAAGTGAAATTAGAAAATATTTTTACCATTAAATCCAATAGTGGTCGTTGGAATTAATTTCACTTTGAAATCGGACTTAAACTAGTGTCAATCTTTTGATACTTATTGTTTCATAAAAACACGCTATTTGCTCTGACAGCGGCAATTAATTATCAAATTAATTAATGTGACTTATATGTTTTTAATTTTTTAAAATAGACTTTATTTTTGAATTTGTAATATCAGATATATCTTAGGGTGAATTTTTGGTAATTTTCTGAAAATCTTCAATTTTTGATGAATAGTGAAACCAATAAGTGGTACTTATAAAGACTGATTTTCCATTTAAATGAAATTTTTCCATCATTGTGTTTTGAATTTCAAAAATCCGACATACATGGTTGTCATTAAGAAGTAAAATGTGGTTCAATGAGATTATAATAATTTTTTGGTGAATAGTAACTTATTAAGTTTTTAATCGCGATTAGTGGTAATTATTTTAGTTCAAGGTAAAAATAATGATTTAATAAAATAAGATGAGCTTGACACATGTCCTACGCTCATTGGTTGTGTCATGGCCGACCAAGACAAGCCATTGGTCAACTTGGGGACCCCATGGAGACACTTTGGTTTGGAAATGACATAAATAACTTTTTATTTAATGTAAAAGTAAAAATGACAGAAACATAATATGTTCTACGAAAACCAATTTTACATGGGGATATAAAGATCAGATTTTTGATTATAAATAGTAATTGGAAAGATACAAAGATTTCCTACATCATAGTATTTTTTTATAATTTTTAGAAACTATATAAATTAAATTATTTATGACATAATAATGATGCAACGATGACATCATTATTTAACGATTTAAATAAAATGGAATTATAATGTAAAATCTATGAACTACACAAGTCAAAAACCGATTGGATGAGTGGATTTCGAACCCCAATCACCTTATCCACGAATTATATCAATGTGGGACCTTTTAAAACCGAAACACATTTTCAAATAAAGTAATATTTCTTTACTTTCCAAAAGTGCCCCTCCTCTCCTCTTATAAAAGGCCCCCACCTCTACCTCATTTCACACACTCCTCAAGCCTTTGGCTCGGCCAAACCCTGCCCATTTACTCTCTCCACATCCCTCTCCTCATCATAGAGGATTCCCTTTGGGCAGAATCCTTTCAAAGGAAGCCTTTAGGCTCAAATCAAAAGGAGTTACACTTTTAATGGTAATTTATTCTCTCTTGTTCATTTGTTTTATTTTGCTTCTCCAACCCTCTAAACTATTTTTATTTACGTCTTTGGTAACAACACCAGTATCTCCAATATACTAGGATGTTTTTATAAGATTTATTCTAGCTACACTCTCACACAACTACATCAAATGGTTAAAGAACATACGGTTTCCGTGGATGGCGAAATTCTGCCTCCCGAAACGATGATTGTTCAATACTCATTTAACACCTTCAAAGGTGGCCATTATGATGTCACTATTTTTATATATGATATATAATATGTTTATATTTTTTTAAGCTTCTGTATTTTTCATTTTGGGCATACCTTTATGGTTTCCATTATGGGTAAACACGATATCTTCATTTAAGGAAGTGCGGACTACCGCCCCCTCAAAGTGATGTGATTCGTTAATGCCATATGTGGGACGTGTAAAGGATGGATTTAAAGTTATTATATATGATGTTATACTATAATTATAATATACCTATATATCATTATTATTTCTTTCCATTAAAGTATGAGATAGAAATGAAAGTAGCGTTCATGCGTACGTACGGCTTACCGTCTCCATGAACGGTGCATTTCATTTCTTCTCCCCAAATGTAATGTACTATTAAAAGTACATGTATATAAGGGATATATATAATTAATGATATATCTAAATGATGAATATAATTCTGGAATTAAAATATAAATACCTCTCATTTAGTCTTAATTCCATTAATATGACAAAGAAATGAAAGTAGCGTTCATGCATACGTACGGCTTACCGTCTCCATGAACGGTGCATTTCATTTCTTACCTCTAAATGATTATGTAATATTATAAATACATGTATATGCTGGATATATATGATACATATTATATCCAAATCGGGAATTTCATTCTGGATATAAAGAACCTTTGACCACACGAACAACATGTAATTGTAAGAAGTCCACTTTTGACTTAAGAACCAAATACTGAGAAAACAAACATTATTAACTTAAATGGTTACATAATGTTTATAACATGGAAATAAGTGATATAAAAGGAATAATGAACTTTAAAAAGGTTCTTAATAAAGTATAAATTAACTCAAGTTTATTATTCAGGACGTTAAAGAACGATTGAGTCAAGTCGGGCCCGAGGTAAGGGAATTTCTTAACCCAACTTCCATTCTTTGGGTTAATCTCCTACATTCAAATTATGTCACGATATTATTATGTCCTATCTTGTATTTGTACTTTATTTATTTGTACTTTTAGTGATTACACATAATAGATCTATTTTATTTAAAAAATGATCTTTGTAAGGGACTTCATCTCAATCTCCTTTCATTGAGGCATATTTCGTTTTATACACAACTTTCTTTTATACGGTGTATAAACCCCTTTGAATTTTACTTTTATACAAAACGAATCTTTTTCTATGAAGCGTTTTACTAAACGACAAAAAGGAATGGTTTTTTTACGTACGTGGTGACAACGACCTTTTCCGCCGCCGCGATTATTATTTGGTCTTTGGATTTCTCAACAGGCCGTAATGTTTTTAGAATAAAATAAATACCATTTACTCTTTTATTTATTTTGGTATTGAAAATGGTTTTGAAAAAGGATTCTATTATGTCAATATATTTATGATATATTGTGATTATAATGTGGAAATGTTATCATTCCTTTATATTTGTTTTATGTTTTATGATTTTATATTGGTACTTGGAAATTTTAACGGGTGGTTACGTTATAAACCATATGACGGGTGGTGCCGTGAATACCAGGACGGGTGGTTACGTTATAACCTCCAATGCATTGGGTATGGAAGTCGGCCATATGGCTATTCCATTTAGTATGTATGGAAATTGTCCACATGGCTATTCCATTAAGTGATATGTGTGGAAGTCGACCGTATGTTTATTCCACTTAAGTATGTTTATGTCCCAAGTTACCTTTATATATGTTATGTGTTCTTTATATGGGTTTTATGGTAATACTTTGGTTACAAAAAGGTAAGTAATGATACTTTATTCAGTGAAGAGTTTTTAGTACTTCATGAAGGTGAAGGTATTACTTTGATAGAGTATACATGGTTTATTTGATTTTGAAAAACTAACAGTTTTCATTCTTTCTGTATCCATTAATGAGCTGTTTATGCTCAACCCAAGTTTTTGTTTTGAAATGCTTTCATAGGACTTAATGTGGAATAAGGTCAAGGATGGGATCAAGGGAATGTCATCCTATATAAAACATGGAACTAGACACGTTTTTTAAGAGTTTTTTTTTATTATGGAAACTTAGTAGAAGTGACTACTTTGTAATCTTTTGAGATGTAATAGTTATGTTCTAATTCTCTAAAACTCTAAACCTGAAAAGATCCTCAACGTGAATTATTCATTTAATTCAATATTAAGTAAGGTTTAAGGATGGGGCCTTATAAAGAGACACTCGAAAAACCCATGATAGTAATAGTGATACATCATCGAAATAGTATCCCTCGCCTTCATGGCTCACCTAACCTCCCCCCTCCACACTTGCCTAACCAAACCATCAACACCTCCAATGGGATAACCCACAATCAAAAAATACTTTATAGGCATTCCCATATCATAATAATCCATAAAAAATGTTCCAATTGATCTGGAACATCAAATATTCTTTTAATACAGTTATATAAACATGCTCAGTTTCCAACAAGGAATTTTTTTTTTCAGAAAACACATTCATTTCTAAACGATAATAAATTTCCAACAAGGTCTTCAACATTAATGATTTAAATATATCTAAAAATACATTTCCAAACCATTTCCAAAACAAAATTAAACACCACTTTAATTTTCACAATGCAAAACATACCATTACGTTCAAAATTAAATTCCACTTCCAACACCATTTCAAAACCAAGATGAAAACACACAAAATATCTAAATTTTCCAAATGTGATTTCATACCATTTAAAAGACTAACATATTTCAATGTAACAAAAAATCCATAATTATTAATATGATTTGAATCTATATTAATATCATTTGAAATCCAAGGTACCATTAATAATGAATCAAGAGTTTAAAGGAGGAAAGAAGGGGGAGATAAAAGTGTTCTGAAATTTGGTGTTTTTTTGTTGAGAAATATCATCCTAGACCTATATCATTTATGTTCCCATCAATTTGTGCACATCATGCACACATGTTCAGACCTACATCCAATAGTAGAAGTCAATATTCATTAGATCAACCCAAAAAGTCTTTAATGAAACACAATATACATTAAAATAGATAAAACAATACATATGTTAGAATCACACATAGAAGTCACCAATTTCCTCAAATAACATCAAATTTAAATCCCAAACACACTAGAATACATAACTAGGGGAAATAACCACCCTAAACTACAAATTTTCTCATAAAATGTTCAATAATAATTTTCATGATCACCTATCCTATATTAAAAAATAGGAATAATTAATGTAACCCATTTTATAACAATTCACACCAATTTTCAAACATGTAAAAACCAAAAAACCTTCCATTTCAAATTCATTAGAAATAATAAAACAATTTTAAATCTACTAGGATTGATCACCAATTAAATGAATTGTGTCAGAATGAAAAATAATGGAATAACATACCTCAATGAAGTTTTGATATTTTGAAACATTAGGGGAAAGAAGAATACATCCTAATAATCAATCCACACACACTAAATCCAAATAAACAAAAAAGAAACAAAGAAATCACAAATTCTAGGGATAGAGTAGACAAGAAACCAACATGGAAACACTAAGAAACTAATAAATGAGATGATTTATATGATAATAATGGCCAAAACAATAAAAATTCCCCCCGAATCCTTGGTTGAGAAACTATAGAGGGAGTAGAACCAAATGGAATGGTCTTTATGACACATTCGTGAATTTAAAACAATCATGAGATAGGAGTATTGATTTATGGAAAAATGATAGGTGGATAGAATATGAATTTCAATAATTAAAATTTCTACAAAACATGCATAGTTTGGCCACATAGTATTCCAAACCATCGAAAAACTATACATTCACTACTCTCTAAATGGATATTACCTATAACATGGTTTCTGCACAATTTCCCAAACTATTGAAAACCTGTGTGCCTTTTTATTGGACCCCAAAACCATCTGTATAGTCACTTCGGGGAGGGAGGATGGTTTCCCTTAACTTTATGCTAGCCATGCACCATTTTTATCGATCCCAAATAATATAATTTTCCAAATAACATAAAAAATATTAAACCATGAGTCAACCTGAACCACAACAAAAAGATCCAAATACCTAAGAAGAATAAAAAAAATTCATGTTGTTGGAGTGACAGTAACCCTTAAATATAACATCCCATTAAATTTTAGGTTCATCTTAAAATAAAACACTTATTATAGTATATTAGTTCCTCAATCATGTGGTTTTCAAAAAATACCAAAAAATCAATAAATCAATTTTATTGGTTTTCAGTACCCTAAAACATATTTTATGAAATCTTTAATGAAAACCAATTTTATAAAAAACATTTTATTTTTCTTCATTTTTATATACCAAATAATATAGTACTTCTAAAAATAATTCTCATTTTCCAATACATAAACACTTCAATCATTACACATCGAATATTTCCATAGACAAGTCAATCCTCATTTTAGGATTTAACCATTGGATTAAAAAATCAACTCACATAATTATCATTTTCCCCACACATAATACATTGAAGTATAAATGGAATATTTGGATGAAATTTAGTATATTCCCATATACCATTAATTTTTCCTTAGTAATTCATTTCTTTATTACCTTATTTTACGCACACATAATAGTTTTATATTCAATAGAGAACATCACCAGGATCTGTCTCTCAAAATTTTGAACTTTGCTTAAATTTGTATTTAATTCCTCCATGGTCACCAGTAACTGATTTATAATAACAATCTATCATTACATCCACTGGTTAGTCCATGTGTCTCTAAAGGTAAAAGTAGTTAATAATATATTAATATAATGTGTTATTTATAATCATAATATATTCCAATCACGTAAATATTACTTTTTTATTCTCATATTCACCATATTTTCCATATATTTCATTGATAACATGGTTACTTATAGTTCCAAATAATATATCTAACAAAAAATAATAGTATGAAAAATTATAATCATAGTGGGAAAGAACATAATCTATACCCTATTAATGTTTATTATGTTATTCTCTACTTATACATATATTAAAATTCAATTATTGGGTTATGTTATCAAATTTATGTTTTCCCAACTCCAGTTCTCTAGGATTATACTATACTTTATATAATTCCAATTATAAAAAAACTTACTCTTGAATCCTAGAGATGGTGGTAACCTGCTTACAACGGGAAAAGATAAATAAATTCACATGCAGATGACTTAGTAGTTTATTTTTACTAAATAACAAGAAACATACCGGATTCCCATATTAAATTGAAAATATAAATATATAGATAAAAAATAAAACATTAATTTTGAATAATATTCATAACATCTGTATTTATGTCATTGGAAGATGAGAAGAATACATGGGTGAGCTCAGATCCTCACTAACTCTAATATACAGAGGATGGAATCATGAGTAAATTGGAAATACTAAATATGTAAAGGTATATAACTTTAAAACAAGAAATTTAGTTTATAACATGAGAAAAAAATGATTCCATGTAGAGTAGAACTGAATTATTCTCATGAATTAAATTAATATATGAATTATCAATGAGGGAAAATCATTATATTGGATGCAATGATCTCAAAAATCAAGGAATCTATACTACTGAGGCCTTATTCCAATATATATTCTAAAAGTGAAAAAAATCATTTAATTAGTCTATTTTATTTTTATCAAGAAACATATAAATGCATATATGGCCTATATAATTATTGGTCCCTCCCATCACAGTGTGTACAATTCATTACTCATATATCAAAAATGGATTTAATTAATGAAAAATATGACTTATCATAAAATATACACATCAATTAAATAATATAAATTTATCAATACTTCCCAAGTAAAACATATTCAATAAAATTATATCATTTTATATTTAATTGGTATATCATTCATGAAATAATCCTATCTATAATACCAATAAAATATAAATTTAAGAATAATTTATGATCCAATAATGAAAAGTGTGTGAATGTTTCAATGGATGGTAGCATTACAACATATCCCCATGTGGTTAATAAGTAAAATAAATTATTTATGTCAATTATGTATATAAACTCCATTAAATTATTATTCAACATTCTTGAGGAATATAACCATTCGTTTTATTTCAATCACTTATTTCAAGAAAAATATTTATAGTGTAAAAAAATTATTTGAAAAAAACCATGTAGAAATGTAAATTAATATTTAAATAGAATATTATTCATGATATGGGAAATGATAATAACTCTTCATATGTTTAAAAATTCATTCAATATTGTTGTTGGAAGAGTCAAAAAGTACCATATCCATAAACAAATCACATCAAAATGTTTTTAAAAAATTAAATATGAGGAAAAATGTATTTGGAAAAATAATTATAGAAGTGTGAAAACATTTTTGAATGTTTTGTAAATAAATATAGATATGTGATAAAAATATATCTAACCAAAGAAAAATAACATCATTTATCTTTTACTTATTTCATGGTTTTATTCAAGACCGAAAAAGATGAATAGTTGGAGTAAGACGTGGGAAATAATTATTGTGAAAAATTGAAAGAATATTTATTCACCAATAATAAATATATGTTCATGGTATTTACCGAAAATTTACAATATTTACACCACATAAATACAAACTGCTATATATTACCTAATATATCTCAATTGAGCATAAATTCAGACAAAATACATTACCTCATGACTGACTTTTCATGAAGGTGAGAAAAAGTTTTACATAAAAAATTTAAATTTATTTTAATTACATACCTGAACCATATTAGTAGAATTATTATTATATATTACCATTTAATAATACATTATAACCCTTTTTTAGTAATCGTTTATTATTATCATTGATTCAGTTGTTAACTGCTTTGTTTTTCTATTTTCTTATGATTCAGTTGTTAAAATACATGTAAAACTATTATTATTACATCATACCTAAATATAATAATGTTATAAACATAATATATATTCACTAAATATATATTTATTGTCATACATAAACTATACATTAAAAAAAGAAATCACACCATTCTTGTAGATGACAGACCTTACATTCCCATGAATGCTATTTTGACCTTTCGATTGATTAACCAAATAGAAGGTGAGTAATAATTATTCATTATAGAATTATTATTATATAATATATATAATATATATGTTTTAAATATATATATATATTATGATTTATATAAATGGTATATAAAAAAACAACAACATCACTTCGTGTAGGTGGTAGTCCACACGTATGGATGAATAAAACTATATTTTTTCAAATGATGGGAAGGAAAAGTGGTATATACTATACTATAGTCATAGAAACGTATTATTGTCATAAATATGATAAATAATCATTATTTAAATCATTATTAAAATAAAATTAATGTGTTGACGAAAATCAGTTAAACTGCTATGTGTATATGGAAAAAGGTACATGCAAGTGCGTGATGTTTTGGTTTTTAAGGATAGAAAAGAGATGAAATATGGTAGTACCATAATCTTAATAAGATTTGATTATCTTTTATACAAGATTTAATATATTTTTGTTCTTTCAATTAATAATAAGGATTTATAAGATAAAATAAATTTCCATGACTCAGTAATGATGTTTACCCCTTCTTCGGTAGAAGCTCTCAAGATATCTCATCAAGGGAACCATCGTATGACATATGGAGATATAAAAAGATCAATAACATGGTTAATTATGTTTAGAAGAGTACTATGTAGAGTTTTGTTAATTATAATTCTCAATGTTGTCTAAATAAGTTAAGGAATAGGTGATATTTAATATTTTTGGTGATTGGTAGACTAGGAATTTCAAATAAAAATTTAAAATTTTATATATCTATTCAAAATCGAAATGACTGATAATGGGATTTAATTATAATTAAAAATTCATAGTGTTAAAAAAATATCATCTAAGGAATTATTTTTAGGTTTTGATCGAATTTTAATCCTTATATTTGTATTATTCCCTTATATAGTTATTTCTGACCTTAACCATAGTAACAAATATTTTCATCACAAATGGATGATAATATTATTATCAATGACCAAGTGACTCATAAATAGTACATGGATGAATTTTATCATTTTACATGAAATAATATAATATTTGTATGAATTTTAATTTCTTTAATAAAATATTCTTTTAATAAAATTTCAATAATCACACTTTTGAAACATTTCATTTATTTTGAATTTAAATTTTTAAACAAAAAAGGTTAATTAGAATATAATCAGCTTAAAATATGAATTTTTTTAATATTTTTCTATAAAATACGTCGGATGAAATGTTTCATTAAAATTATTTCAATTTTTATATTTTTAATATCATTTGATTTATTTATTTTATGTTAATTACATGAATACTCAATTACTGGTGAAAAATAATTTATGTTAATTATATGACTTAAAAGTTTTAAATAAATTTATTTCATGAATTTGTTTTCATTAATATGAAAATAGACATTTAGGTTCATTCATATCTTGATTTTGTCTAATTTCATACTTATAAAAGATATATAAAATCATTATAGTGAAATTTTTTAACAATCATTGATTTAAATATTATAATTATCACTTTAAAGGAAATGTGGAACTAAAGACTTAAATTACTATAATAAGGTGATAATGGTTGAATTATATTCGTCTAATAAGTCTTAAGGTGAAAAATTATGCCCTTGTCAAAGAGTTATATTAATAATTAACTGAATTTTCCATTTACAGTTGTGATAATTTTTACCATGGTTATTGTACGTATTGAACCAAAAATAAAAATGCCCTATTGACCAAATTGAATCCTACTTATTCAAAATATTGAATATATTTTATCAAATTTAATTCTAATAAGTGTATGAAATTAATTTTAATATAAGTATATAAAATGTGATGAAGATAAAATTTCATAAAAATATAGTTTTTAAGTATGTATATCATTCACTCTATCCCATTTAAAATACAAATATTATATGAATGTAAAATTATTTTATTTAATATATAACAATTTTTTTAAAATTAATCAAAAATAGTGATCAATTTAATTTAAAAACATTAAAAAATGTGGTGCACATAAAAAGAGTTTTACTGAAAAATAACATTTTATACATAGAAATGTTTTTATTCAAAATATAAATGTATGATTGATTTCAAATAACATAATTGGATTATTCAGAAAAGATGTGAATTAATTTTCTATTAAAACTATGTTAAAATAAGATTTTTCATTTCAAAATATTTTAAAAAATATGGGTCTCAATGAAAATTGTTATTTTTCACTAGTCGCTGGAAAATGAATCTTTTCAAAAATAGAGTTATATTTAAACCTAATAAAATATTGATATTATTATTTCCAAAACTAATTTTTTATAAATAATATAGAATTATTGTTCTATATATTATATATAATACCTTTGAAAAATTATTTTGAAGGACCCTTATTCGTGAAGTATAAAATAACCGTAATGAAATTGAGGTATAAATTTAAAATGAATTTTTACACGGTAAGTCCATCATGTATATATATTTTATAATTTAGTTTATACAATTAATTATAGCATTTTAAATTTAAAAGAGATAGTTTTTTAATTAGATAATTATTTTTCAATAGTATATTATGGTTATTTTAGGCTCAGTGTTGTGTATTGTGTACCCTATCAAACTTAGTAGTGTTTTTTTAATTATTGGGGTGTTACATAAGAATCCATAGATAGATTCCATACATACACAATTCTTATATTATTAATTAATTCAACTAGTCCCATGTTGTTTTCAGTTTTTTTGTTTTTGTTTACCAATGATGGGAGATTATGAAAAACATATCTTTTCTGTTGACACGATCTTTAAGAAAATTTCAGAGTAATCACATTTCTATGAAATGATAGTTTCTCACAAAATGTATTTCATTATTATTTTTTCACCCCCTCAAGGGGAATAATGTTCAACATCTTAAAAATGATGAATTTATTTACAAATCGATTTAAATATTGTCAAACATTTACCATACAAAAAATATATATCTTCAAATACTGACATTAATGATTTAGAAACTTCCAAAACATCACCATGGATGGTTTTTTACTCGATTTGTTCATCAGATACAAAATATGTGATAAAATCTAAATGGTATATTATATTTCGTTATTATCTTTTATATTAAAACAAACACTTCTAAATCACCAAATATCTCCCAATTTCATATTTTAATTTTACTACCAATTAATGAATCATCCAAGGATAACGACTTATTCATCTTCGATGTAAATAATTGAATGAAATCTCTAGTTATCTGGTTCTCCCTAGAATAAATTTGTTCATTATCAGTTTAATGAATTATAATTAAAAATGCAATACAAAAATATTGAGGTAAAAATGTGGATAAGTCATTGGTTCTAATAGTGAATATAATGTCTAAGATAATATTCTCAACCATGATTTTTTTATAGTATAAATGAATAAACATATAAACTTATATTATCATTTATGTCGATAGACATAGATCTCTTCAAATTATTTTCTTCTTTTTGTGGATAATTATTTTTCATAAATTTATTCTTGGATGATGTATTCTAAACCCTCTTTAAAAAGGGTGTCTTATTATGGTTGAATGTTTAACCATCCTTTTGTACCAATTCCATATGTCTTACATCTCTCACATAGATCATCCTTAAAAAAAGATAATGTTTTTAATAACAAATTTTAATATAAATTATCTCCATTATTTGTAATCTATTCTTTTACATTCTTTATACTTTTATTTATTATTCAATTTTCCATTTTGTATCTTAATATTTTTGAATTATTTCGTACATATAATTAGGAACACTAGTAATATGGTTGGATTATTCCCATGGACTCTACTATATTCAATTCTTTTATAAGGCTAATTAGATGATGTGATTCTCTTCAAATTCATGTATTAGTATTCCTATATCATTTCAAAATTCAATGTTGGGAAACATTTTTAAAATTTTATTCTAATTTGTTCCCAAGGACTCTTTTCTTTATTATCAAACATATGTGGTCATATTTTTTCATCAGAAATAGATACATACTTGGATGATCTTTCCCCCTTCTTTTTTCCAACCACAATTTCAGATATCATAAATAGTTTTGATTTTTTCAAATCAATTTTTATTATGTAAATTTTTTTACCTATGAATGTTTTTTATTATTATTAGATTTATCCCCCATTAATTTTATGTTATTTGGAATTTTAAATTTTGAGGACAATGTCAACAATGTAGTTCAAAATCCCCTAATCTTTTATAGCACAAATATTTACCCACAACCATTTATCATTTAATTTCCTCTCTATAGAGTAATTAGGGGTTCTTTATAAAATGCTGGGTTATTCATGGGATCCTATTTCTAAATTCTTATTCATATCTACCCAATATATGGTGGACTGTATCATCTCAGTTTTCTTAATCCATTCCTTTTTTTCTATATACACCTATTTAGGAAAAATATTAGAAGAAATATTACAAGGTAATAGGGATTTCACCACTTTCATCATGGAATCTATATGAATATCTGATTGAAAACTCATGATTTCTATATCAATATTAGGTGGTATTTTAGCCATATTATCTTCCCCTAAATAATGAGTAGAAAAAAAATTCCTCCTTCTTTTGTGAATTTTAAATATGTGCCATATTATGATTTGTTAACTAAACATCAAATTCTTATCATCTCATATAAAGGGTTTTTTTATTATGTGAAGTCATAATCATAAACTATTCACATTCCTTATATAGTATTGCACCATCCTATTTACAAAGATTATCTTTTTTATACCAAATATTTGTGTTCCATGATCATATTGAATTAGACAACCAATTAAAATTCCTGGATCTAAATTCTATATTTCTACTTTTTATATAGTTTATGGTATTTTATTCCAAATAATTATTAAAAAATTACTTATCTTCATATTTATTATAACTTATATTTTAATGGAATAAGGATATTGTCTCAAGATCATGTTTTTATCTAATGGATTATTCAATCTGGGAAGTTATTATACATTCTAGATGATTTTATTTTAAATACCACTCAATAAATTCCCATGTCACTTAAATTTTAATTATAAAATCTGATATGATTTTAAATATTAAATGGAAAAAACAAAATAATTCATTTGGAAAACCATGAATCATATATATTTATGCATCAATTCAAAAATCAACTTACATGGTATAACTTATACTAGTTTTTGGATCATATTCATGAAACTTTTAATATAAAATTACCCAAACCAATTGATTATTCGAGTCTCATGATCCAATTGAGGTAGAGTGAATTTCCATCTCCTTGGTGGACACTTGAGATACCCACATATCACATTCCAGGTTTTTTTATTATTCTTTGTTAACATGGTATTGATAAGTTGACACCTAATATTACATAATAAATATAGATATTTTTATAATTATTTTATCTTTTTTTTTTTGTGTAATTGTTCTACATATTGGAAGATATATAAGTGTAATATTAGATAAATAAATCTTAAATAAAACAATACATCATTTTAAATACAAGAAATAAACTCATATTCTCAAAAGAGAATAAGTAAAACATATATAATCCAAGGTGAACCTTCTATCTCATAAAATTATTACACATCACATTGGGGTATATACAAAGATGAGGGGAATGGGACAATTGTTATTTTTAACTTTTTAAGCATTTATATAATTTACCCCCTTTACCTCTTAGTACTATTAGGACCTTCAGAATACTAATTTATTTTACTTATCATATGAATGTATATGTAAGCATGTAACAAATGGAACAAAATATTTTTAAAATGTTAACTACACAATATGAGTAATATGTCCTTTGAAAATATGGTGATGACCGATACATGGATCCTCCACTCTAACGAGACATCAATTATAGTATTGCATAAAGAAAACAATCCTTTGAAATGGGTTAGTACCTACACATAAGAGGAGGGATGAATACAATACAATTCTCTATAATAGTGATAAATTGAATAAATTTTCACTTCCATACTCGTTCTTTACATTTTCTATAAATATATAAATATGTTGAATTAAGAAATTCATTGGAACTTCATGATTTTATTAAACATATTGATTCATTTTATGGGTCACAGTGTTTTATTATTTTACAGTACTTTCTAATTCAAATTCAACCAGTATTGTTGTAGTAGAGAAATCTCCCATATTCAACTCATTATAAAAAACCAAAATGAAACTACTTATTCCAATTATTTTTTTAAAAATATTCTGTAAACATATATTTTATTTTATCTTCTTTTATTTCTTCTTCCCCGTGATCAGATTGATATAAAGTGTACCTTATTCTCTTCATCACATTTAATTCACAAGTCAATATATTATGAATGTATAGTATGCTTGTTGTCATAGAATTATTCTTCAACCCAAATGCTGATGAAAAATATTTTATCTATAATGATTTCTTCATTTTATACATTTATACACTATAAATAGTATATGTGTTATCAATTCCTTTCATGATCAATTAAATATTTTTAACCACTAATTATAGTACAGTTACAACTTACAACATCTTATGAATGCATTTCAATATTAATGTCATTTTCACGAAAACATCATGTGAAGGATAATTATATTCACTTATAGTCAATACATTTTTCTTTATTGGTTTTTCCATGAATTATATTATTCTCATAAACATGAATTCACACTTTTTGGAACAATGTATGAAATATCACATATCACCTTCGAATACTGGTTCCATTTTTTTTGAAATATTATTCACACAAGTTCATTTATAAGATTACTTTTACATATTTTTCATTTATTTTCATGTGTGAATAAATTTTTTTCTTCACATAATTGGAGGTTATATATTCTATAATCTTCTTCTACACATATGGTTAAGTATACATGTTCAATTTATTCTTCCTTTAGAAAAACTAGTTTGGCATCATGAGAACATGATATAATACAAGATTTATCAATTTACTGTAAATTAATTTATTTATGATTCTTACTTACATAACTATTTACCATTATATGAATAAATGAAGGTTCGCAGTTCTTTATTACAGAACAACTATTAGGGTTTCACGAAACATCCTTCTTGAGACAGAGAGTCTCATAAATTATATTCATCATGATAATGAATCCATGGTCCATATCCTTCAGGAAAATAGGTGTATATAACTTCCTTATTCATGATTCATATTGGATCTCATAACTCACTCATCTTCAGAAAACATGGTTTTACATTGGTATATTATTTCATGAATATTATAGGCTTTCTCAAACTACATCTACATTCCTATTGCGTGATGCTTCATTATTCATAGAAGATATCCACTACCTTCGTACTGACTCAGATCCACATCTCAATCCATGACAAGACTCACTCAATGTCCACCAAAAAAAAAGTTAATGTATATCTGTAATTACCATATATCTAATAATTTCTATTCTAGGAATGCAGGTTTAATGATTTTTAAACTCTTGGAATCTTAACATAAAAACTCATTAATTTAAGACGGTAATATCCATAATCCCCATCACATTTTATAATCCCAAAATAATCTACACATTAAAAAAATATTATCATAATTATTTTTCATTCGAAGGAGGATCGACATTCTAAATATTCCATTTATGTTAAAAATTGACTACTTTATTTTAATTTCATATTATGAATCTCAAAAAATCATCCAAACAAAGTATGGATATTTATAGAGTCATTTGACATGTTTTAATCTAGATTAATGGAACCCCTTGATCATCCATAGGTTTAATACGTTGTTTTTTCATGATCAAATGGATACAATCCATTTCAATTAGTGGAGTACATTATATTCGTATTTTATTAATGTATTACCATTTTGTGTGTCTCTACTATCTCATATCATTACTGGAATAATTTTTCATATTCATAACACATAAAAATATTCCTACTCCTTTTTCAAGCTAGTATTAATGGCTATCATATAACACACTACAAAAAATGCACTGCGTGGACCCTAACATATCCATACAAAGTCAATCTTGGTACTCTCCAGCACTCCATGCACTCATTATGTGTGAAACCTCTTATGACTTCTCCCAGCGCAATGTATCGGATTTATACTCCCTATTTATGTTATGGGTTTCAAACGTATACATCTTCCCATGTGATTGATTCTAGGGTCCCACATATGTGTTTCAATGGGTCGGGGGCTGTCTTAATGGTAGGACATTCTTTTTCTCATCACATAAAAAAGGTCTAAATGAAATGATCCACATAAAAATATGAATAGACATAATATGAATACTTTTACCACAAATATTATTTAGGGAAAAAAAAAATTTTGTGGCCTTATTCAATTCTTATTCTTCTTCTCTTTTTAGATTATAAACACAAAATAACATTTCAAATTCAAATAATAAAAAACCCACATAGCTAATTCATTATATTATATAATGTATCAAGACAAGTAATAGTTGATACATTTCTATTTACCTTAATACTTATTCCTGAATCTTCAAAAATTAATCTCATATTCATCAAAAGGTTATCCTTTTGTCATTTCTTATTTATCCATTAATTTGAGATATATTTAGTATTTTTCAATCATGGATATCTTGGATAATTCTGCAGAATAACTTCTTTATATATGATTTCATTAAAAATTTTACCACAAAGAAATATTTCCTTTTTAGTGACCACCACTAACATCCAATAGTAACAATTGAATTAAAATACAAATCATATTAAATTTGAACTTTTTTCACCCTCCATATACAACCACACACACACACAATGATTCGTGACAACTTGTAGATGTCCACTATTACACTTCTCATCTGCACCCCAATGAACAACATGCTCACTTATAAATTTCTTTTCATGTATAAGAAAAAAATATAAGTACCCCAATAAATTTTTTGTAATATATAGTAGCACTAGGATGCGAACCCAGGTGTTGTTACTATGAAAAAAATGAAAATATTCTCTGAAACATTGAGTTACCCCATGTCAAATATTTGTTATATTATATATATATACTGTTTTTAAAGGAAAAATATACCCCAAATCATCATTGTGGTTAATATACCCTCTATAATGATAATGAAACTGAACACCCCTGTATATCATGTGTTTCTTCTAGAACCCAATGTATATCATTATATTCTTCATTGTTTCTATGAGTATTTTTTATTTTTCCATCTAATATATCCATCAACCATTACTTATTTTTTTAAGATCCTATGTCACCACCATGTTCTCTAATGTTATTACATTTTCTTTCTAAACCCATGTCATCTCAAATCCAACAACTCCTCGGAATAGGGATAACGAATCCTTATCATATGGAGTCTACAATAAACAAACTACCAATTCCAACCATATTCCAATGATTTTAATGTCAATGATAATCGATATCTCTATAAAGTCACATATGAGGTTGTACATGATATCAAAGCCTCATATGGTTTCCATATCAATATATTTGTACTAACCAACATTCCAAATCCTATGAAGTCCACGTAAATGGTGGATAATTCATCCCACTACCCCAAAGGGGTTTGAAAACCTCATCTTGTTCCTCCCCAAACCCATTTCACTTTGTCCCATAATGTTGTATCACTATGAATCAATAAATGCTATTTATCAATGACCCTCACTAAAAATCAAAATGAAATTCACACCATCCATTACCATATAAAGACCGCATACATTCTTCCATCATTTCTGTTCAATATTGATAAATCTTGACCACCATCCTTGCCATAAAATTAAAAAGTCATCAACTATTCACCACTATGTGCATCATCATGTCCATTATTAGCACACCACTTATGCCACTTAATTCTTCACATCTTTACTAATTTTTCACTTAACCATGGTCATTATCATTGTCTTAGAAACATAGTCCTATCAAATTCCAACCACTTCCTACAGGTCATCAATTATAGATATTTTGAATTTTTTTGATGAGAAACCCATTTAATCAATGATGTCATCATATTTCATACCACACAATCCCCAATGACCGAGCCTAGTCCAAATCATCCCCACTATGCACTAATGTGTATTTTAATCTATGGTTTCCTAAATTATATTGGCCTATAAAGTCACACGACCATTTTGTTTTGGAAAAGATACACCTATATAATGTATAAGAGCTGTTAAAAAAACTCAGACCATGATATTGGCTATTTATTTGAAAGGGACATGATTTTATCCCTTCATATTTCTCGATATAGTGAAAGGTAAAAATATACTCACCCATATAATTATATACATAATAATAATAATAATAATACTAATTAAAGTGGAATCCTCGAATTTAGAGTGCAAACACAGTTTTACGATTATTAATTTAAAAATATATTGGAATAAGGGGAGATGATATATGTGGTGTGATAAAATATTCCAAACATATCCAATATAATAAAAAATAAAAGGAATAATAAAATAATGAACATCAAATTCTATATATGAAAATGTATCATGAAAATTTATCTTTCTTTTTCAGTTATACATATTCTTTATTCAATTTCACTTTATTAATATTAAGTTGACATTTTAATATAGTAAGAGAGTATCAAACTCTCATTCACATACTCTCATATTTCCAAGGACCATGTTCTTATTTGGATGAAATAATATTTATTTCCACATAATACACCTATTTGTTTGTTATCTATTACCTCCGTTAAGGTTTTACTTCTGTCTATAACATGCAATGAAGTCCAACTGGTAAAAGTTACCTCATTGACTTGATAGTTATAATTTACCAAATGATTCGTCAAATAAATCCAATGTTCTATTAATTTCATCAATATAATTTTCATAATAAATATAACAAGATAAAACACAGACTATGTGTTTCATTATTTCATCATACATTCTTTAGATTAAATTTTAATCATACTTGAAAAATAATTTGATCACCAAAACCACTTATACTCTTTACAGTAGTTGTGTTCTCTACATTGAATAATTTAATAGTAAAAATATGTAAGGAAGTAGGAATATTATATTGATAATTACTAATTATATCCTTACAGTAAAAAAATTGGGAAATTTCCCATCCCCACTAGTGTTATATGATAATCCATAATTGAATTTTGGTGTATTAACTGAAATTTAAAATATCCCTACATGGGAATAGAGGTTCAATTTTCTATTCTCAAATACCTATATATAAATATCTATATTAATGATGTTAGAATGTGATTATAAACTACCATTTGTGCAATATTACATTGTAGTTAAATTGATATACTTTAATGTAAGAGTTTGAAGACCCACTACTATCTTACGATTCTTAAATGAAACTCATACACGAGTTTAAGAATCATCACTACTTTAGGAATATATTATAGGATCACCTATAATGTTGTTTCTAAAATTTTTAATAGAAGGGTAAACTTGTTTCATCATAGTAACCTATAGTTTTCCACTGTCATGAATATACATATTGGTAGTTTCAATTATTATGGAAATTTTTTAATTGAAGTATGAAGAACTAGAGAACCACCAGCCTTATTATCTACCGTATCAAGATTGGTACCCATTAATAAATTCCAACGACATTGTCTCATTACTAGAATATTTATTAACTCATGAAGAACTTTTATTGGTATTCAAATAGATTGGTGAATAGGTTACAACATCATGGGAAATTTTCCATTTCCTCACAAAAAACATCATGCACTCATCTTCGTGAATATCAAAAAGGTCCTCCCTAATACCACTATTTACTAAACATACATAATCATTTAAAACTACAAAAATAAGGGATTTTGTACCCCATATATTATTATATATTCAAAAATATCCTTATAAAAATCAATCATTGAGGAATTTTTAATAGAGGTAATAATATTAAAATTCATATCGTGTGGAAGAGGAATAAACAATGGATTTAAGAGAAACACTTTTACTAGAATCACTAGTTGTGCAAAAACCAGAACCTTTATCAAATATTTATATTTCTAAATATATTTTTTAAGAAATATTATAGTGTCCAAAATATTATATATCATATATTAGAGAAGGAAAATTATTTTTCTTTGACATTTATACTTGGAAGATATTATACATTCATATTCTATACAAAACAAATGAATTTTTCAATCCTAATAATCAATTAAAAGTTGTTTCCTAATTAATAGGTGAAACCATATCAATTTCCCCGAATAAAAGATAAATATTAACTGTAATGTGAGGAAAGATTCCATACCTATAAAAAATTTCCCCAATAAAATTTGATATATTCAATTAATATAAAAGAAATATTACATGGAATATGGGTATTCTATAAACACTAGATAATCCATAAATGAGATTACAAATTGGTTTATTTTTAGTATTGTAAATATTTAGAAATATTAAGGATAACATTTCTGAAATTCTAAATAATAATTGTTTAAAAAAATACATTCAAATCCCCAAAAAAATCCTTGATATCTTGAAGTTGAAAAATTATGTGATAATATCTCATTCCAAGCGATGATATGTTCCAATTATCAACAAATCCCAATATTTAGAGAGGAGAATTTCATGATCCTAAAAACTACCAGTTATTTCATTAATAAGATTATTCACATTAGAAATAATATTGATCATATAATAACTGATATTTTTATTAATATAATATAGGTTTACCTAAATAATAGAGAACAAACCGTTTTTTAGAGAATGCAGAACCAACTAGAATGAGATATATGAAAAACATGTAGGTGGGGTCATTCTTCTAATCAAGAAAACTCATGTATTTTATAATAAATAAATGTATTAGAAAACCATTACATATAACTAAAGGGACCAAAAAAATTCAACTTATAATTCAAAAAATCATCACTGATGGAGTAATCCTTTTATGTGTTGAGGATGAAGACATCATTAAGGTCGAATTAAAAATCCATAGAAAAAACATTTTTAAATAAACAATAAAAATATAATTTCTTCATGTGAAGATTTAGAAACTCTAAATCATCTCATAATAATAATAATAATATATTATTATTATTTATTATTAATATAATCTAAATAGTCCAGGGATTACAGATCTCATTTATTAAAAATTTTAAAAACACACCATTATGATCAAACATGGTTACAATTATAAAACCATCCCTCATTCATGATCAATGATCAAATCATCAAACAAAATTGCAATGTTTATAAATACCATAAAAATTCATATAAAAATTCTAGTCATTTATCAATGAATAAGATTGGGTAACTGTGGAAGGATTCAAGTGAGAGTAGTCATTCCTAAATGTTTTTTCATTAGATGTACTAATTGGAACCTTCCACATAGACCTAAAATGTATTCATTGTAAAAAATAATTTATTTTATATTTAATTTTTTAATGGTTTGTAATCCATATCTTCATAAAAACCTTGAATTCCATGATGCTTCATCATTTTATAACTCCCATTAAGGTTTTTTGAGTGATGAACTTCATAATTATATGATGAGTAAATTTATTACCCTTCGGATTAATTCATTTTCCCTACTGGATCATGAGCCTCAAATTAATCATACTTGATAGGGAAGTTAATATATAGGGGTTACACATCCATAAATGTATCTTTTCCCTATATATTTTGACTAAAAACAAACATTAGTTTAATCTCTAATTAAAAATAGTATACAATGAAGCTTAAACTATAACCTTATTTCACTAAACCATCATAATATTAAACACTAAATAGATCATTACCCTAACATGTAGAAAATATATTTCCACTTATACCTAATGTTATAAATACAAAATAAACATCTATCATGTTTCATTTCATACATGTCACTTTTAGTAGAAAAAATCATCTCATAATAAATTGTGTCAACCATAAATTTATTTACTTTTTTCAATCGCTACAAGATACCTTACTATAGAAATAATACCACACTCAAATTCTTTATTTTTATCCCAATAAGAACAAATAACCTTCAAATATTTGCTCGCTTACTTCTCTATACCATCCCTCCTAAGAGAGAGCCATGATTTAGTCCCTATTTTTATAGACTAGTTAAAACCATTCATTGTGAAACAACTTGATCACTATCAAGTCTCACATACCCTTTATTCCATGGAACCTCATCATTTTCATCATGTATGAAATTATTTACATATATAAGGGGTTTGTAAATACTGTTCCCGGAGGTAAGATCCTACGTGATAATTACTTAATTTAAAAAACACCATTGCATTATTCTAATACATGGTAAAATCAGGTAATGGATAAACATAATTATATTTGATAATACCTCTACGTAAAAGAGACATATTTGAAACAACCTTCTTACACTCTAGGGGAATGATTCGTATATGATCATGTTAGCCAATGAACTACAGCCACTAGACCCACCTATTCATCCCTCTTGGGAGATGGACCCCCAACCTTCCCCTTCCATTATGGGACACCCAAAAACATCTATTCAATGTATTAGTCCCTAATCCCATTAAAATTTATTGTCCTAAACCAAAAGACAAATAATTCATGTGATATAATATTTTTTGAAAATTATTCCTTAAAGATTTTTTTTGATTTGGATGTTCTTCATTGAGTTCACATATAAAAAAATTAATGCAATGAAATTTCCCTATGATAGGTTCTTTTTAAATGATCAATTGGATATCATTCCATATAAAACATTGGATTTCATTCATATTCTATATAGTAATTGATATTATGGTATTGGTGGATGAAATGAAATTATCAATGAGATTTTTACTAAGATGAGCCTAAAAAATAATTCTTAACAAATGACCATATCCGACAAACGTAGTTTCAAAAATTAAAAGAATATGAAAACCAATATATGAACCAATATCATATGAGGTCCTCTGGTGCTGGAGGACCCATGATGATTAGAAAAATTATTCCATATGTGTTCAAATGAGTTATTGATACTGGATGTTCTGAAGATCATAGAACATTCATGAATATGAAATAAAAAGTTATTCTAGAGTAAAAACCAAATGAACCATTTTATATAATATAGTATTTCATATGGAAAGAGAATGTGGAAAATATGATAGGTAATCAAGATCCACATTCACTCCATGAATATTTGAAAAGAAGAAAATATACATACCAAATCATTACACATCCATGTATTTTCTACGATGGATAGATAAACCCATTTGAGCAATAAATCTCTTCTCATGGTCAATATATCAATTATTACATCCATATTTTCAACGAAATGAGTATTTAATCCTATCTTGATAATCCTTCTAACATATTAATCCTCAAATGAAGAAAAAAGATCAAAAATAATTGTAATAATATGAAATATTATTGGATCTGGATACGATTGATCCATTCCATTATATTAAATTAAAAAGATTAGTGTTTACATAGGATAATTCCATAATATGTTGGCATAAATGACTCTCACCACATTTGAATGCTGATAAAGAATAATAAAGTCACATCAGTTATATGAACAAAAGGATTCATGATAATAAAATCACCTTTTTGAGATGTAATTTGAAAACATGTTCACCTTCCTAGAGACGTGAGACTAAATTATATAAATTCCAACAATCTATTCTAGATATTAATTCCATGTTGTGGATAAATACCAGCATATGTTTCATGATCTATAAATAAATAATTTACCAACCAGTATATATTTTATCTGAATATAAATCCATGGTCCATAAAAATTAATAGTAAAAACACACATAATCATAAATAAATTGGGCATTAATGTCTAAATATAGTTGAAAATCATCACCACCATGTTATAAAAAAAATATCATACAAAATAAAACAACCCCAAGTCTCCATCATCAAACTGCTATACTCTAGCTAATTAATATATCATGTCTCTATTATAACAACTAGCTTTAATTATCAAACCAATTATCATGGATGAAATTAAATTTATCTATCCCATCAAGAGAATTGTTTAATCCATCCACCAAAAGAATAATTTCATTCTCTCGGGCACAAAGAAAGGAAAAATATCAGAAGCATGAATATCAAGAACTCTTAAGAAATAAAATAAATCCTATAAAAGAGAGGGATAATCACTTTTTAAACATATATCAGATGTTTTTCTGGTACCCCTACACTAATGGAATAAAAATATTTTCTATTTGGCTGTATTCAAAGGGCTGTTCTTGTTTTCCATTTATAGATTCTTTACCCCCTTACTTATAGGTTTCATTTATATTCTTCATTCTTGTAGGTTCATCATCTGTGGAGAGTAAATAATCATTCCAAATATTTAATCACATAGTGTATTTTCAGGATCAATAATGACATTCTGAGATTACATGATTTGAGAAGTCACATCATACTAGGATATAATTTAATCAATTATTAAATGTTTTTGGGTTCCTCAAGGTGTGTTGTTTTTTTATCAGTTTCACATCAGATGTATGGTAGAAAAAAGTAGTTGTGAAAATAAACACACTCCCCTCTGAGAACCTCTCTATCAATTAGATTCATTTATAAAAGTTGCCAAATATTGTTCCTTTTTTAAAATAATATTTAATTTTTTAGTTATATTATCTATTACTATATATATATTTATACATTAGGAATTCAGTTAATCCACATAGTTTTTTATTACTTCTATGATATTTTTAGTAGTTTTGATGATATCCAATATAGAATAGTTATCAATCACATATATGCAATATTTTAGGAAATAAAGAGTAGGCATATGATATTTCCTCAAACCATTATTATCAATTTGATAAGTCATTATATAGATCATACAAATATCCTTAGTATCATTGATATACATCAGAACCCCTAGTTTCTATTTTTATACCCATACAATAAGTTCTTTATATAGAGTGTGATTTATTTGGTTTTCTAGTCCAACCATCCCAGAGTTATCTATATAAATATTATTATGGGCCTTTATCCCCTAAGATTCCTCTATGAAATTAGTAGAGTCTAGTGGTGTCTTAGATATAGCCTATTAACAAAAAATATTCTCAGTATAATGTTCTTATTTTATAGGTGGTGTGATAATAATTGAATCGACCCTAAAGTATTTGGAAAAAATCTACTTCAATGTTTGATCAATATTATATTAAAAAAGTTAAAAAAAGATTCATCTTTAACATTTAAAAATAGGATACTAAAAAAACACTTGAAGGATTAATTCTATAATTCAACTATAGTAGTTTAGTCCTTTTATAATTTATGATAACTATCCCCATTCTAGGTTTTTATCCAAAAATAGTGAAAATGGAGTTACTTGGCCCCTATTGATAAACCTTAGTAATTATTGATCTTCAATTGTATAGATGGAAATGTATGATTGTAGAATAAATATTTTATCCCTCAATACATACAAATTATAAATAGTGATCCCAATAGTGGTCCACTAAACAACCTTTATCCTCACTCCCTATGGGCCACTTTTTAATCATCCCTATCGTATCCAATGAGATAATGTTTCTATCTGGGAAACTAGTTGCAATAATATATAAAGTAGTATTTCTATACATCCTTAATACATGGAAAATATAACACGATACCCATTAATACTTAAAAAACTATAATGACATATAAAATTGTAGAAAATGATGCTAAATGGACAAAATTCCCCCTATAAAAATTAAATATCTCTATGCCAGAGGGGGGGACCACTAATATTACTGATTTATTGTCCATTGGATCATAGAAGTTACTTATTGTATATAATTCGTAATAACATTAACTATATATAAAATCTCAACATCCACACTAACTATATTATCACACAAACAATTTAGATATTGAATTCTATTACTAATGAGGCTATCTCTCTTACACCCTTTTAGAATGAGAACATCAACCATTGGAATTTGAAATTTCCAACATTCACTGAAACTACAAGCCTTACATAGTTTATACATAATAGATATATTCTTCATTTTTCATCCATGTAAAATATATTTTTTCTCTCCCTCAAAAATTTATATATATATTCTAAATTTATATATAATTCTAGTCATTTATCAATATCAATAAAAATGTTAGATTAAATGAGGGTATAAAAAATACCAATATAATCTAAAACAAATGAAATACTCCCATAACAACAAAGGAAAATATATTTATCAAATTTAACTGGAATCCCCAAAATGAAAGAAACCCAAAATATTCATGGGTTCTAGAAAACTGATCTATGTCCGACGATTTATATCCATATATGTGTAAACAATATATTAATTGCAGATAGATTATAGAAGTGATACCATTCTTGGATTGATGGTTTGAGAGGTATAAATACAAAACCATGTGCTCTATTTTTTCACCTAAATGGATCATATATATATAATTATCATTTATCAATTAAGGTAATCCTCTATCCCACAAAACAAAACAATGAGTTTGATTATGCAATTCATCAATCTTATAATGGTTTCCCCTTATCTGTGACCTTAGTAAAGACAACATTCAATGATTTTTTATGTCATAAAAGATTCATTGTATTTTCATAAAAAATTATTAAAACATAATTTTACATAATTATATAAGATCAAAGTGAAAATCCAAAAAAAATTATTATTTAAGAATATATTATTCATAACTTTTTCAGGAAAATATGATCGGGTTCAGTTCTCTAAAACAATATAT
Organism: Viscum album; assembly: GCA_963277665.1. Classification (NCBI taxonomy): domain Eukaryota; kingdom Viridiplantae; phylum Streptophyta; class Magnoliopsida; order Santalales; family Viscaceae; genus Viscum; species Viscum album. The sequence goes on from OY728152.1 coordinate 1,891,989,245, forward strand.
CCCAAAAAATCATCTGAAACCCCATATAGGATGTGTGATATAAGAATATCCATCTACTGTAAATAATTAAGATATTCCCATCATCATCCATCTTTGAGACCCAAAGGAAAATGTGGCGGATATAGTAATATAAATCTATAGGGAATGACAATTAGAACATCAACACTAGTCTCCATGAGATTACCTAAACCCGTGATCTAGTTAAATTACAAAATTATGATAATGTTGATGTTTATAACCATAAAAAATATATTAGATAGAGGTAATTTCAATAAAAATACAAATTCTATAAAATATATTGGTGGTATAATATGACCAAACAATTCACTAACACACAACAACTATGATAAGGGAAACCAACATCCCCAAACCAAAATTTTGATTCCCCATGATCAAATTATATATATATATATATATATATTAATATAATTACCAAAATCATCATATTGATGCATTCAATCAAAAATTGTACACTAATGATATCCAGGACCCCTTTTTTCTATGAACATACCTTCCATTCATCATACCATAGTGATTATATTCCCTTTACTTATTATCTTTTCATATTTATTACTTTTTATTACACCCACTAGCTATACAGTTTCTAAGACCATGTGATATAGGTTGGGTGAAATTTTCAAAGGGTTTTTTTCATATGGGGGATGGAGAAAAGTAATGATAGAGAATTAGAATGTTATAATTATAGCTTTGAACTTTTGATGTTTTTTATGATGATTAAATAATTAATTGGGTATCAGGAATTTAGACGTTTTTCAAGAGATCTGGGATTCAAAAACTCATTTTAGGGGGAAACTATTTAAGGAACATGAATAGTGCATTGTTAGTTATAATCATGTGAACAAACAATGAACCCTAATTTTATTGGAACATAGTTTTTTTATACCCTATGTTTAACTCAAATTGATAGTGTGATACGGTACAAATATATATAAGGACTCACATGGTTAATGCATAATAGTTTTATCTATGCACTACCAATGTCTGAGGTGAGAGTGTGTGGGAAGTAAAGCCAGTATAGTTAAAACATGGCCAACATAACTGTAAGGCGTAACCAATAACCTTTATAAAATAAAAATAATATCATTTACTCTACAAACATTAAATGGGTTATATCCCATTTTAATCATCATTCAAACGAAATAGCTCCCCATGTATTCCTTCCTCTATTCTCTTCTCCCTTGGGTTGATAAAATACATTATTCATTTGAATAAAATGTCATCAGATGTGTATTAATCATATAGGGGATATTCTAATTCCACCATACACAAATATATTCATTATTCTCCCATTTAAATTCTATCATAATGTTAGAAAACATTATGTATTTTTTGGGAATTCATCTACTTCTTTATTTTTTCTCATTTTGTCTTTAATGAAAAAATAATATTGGTTGCCTAATGGATCCTAATCCTGACGTCGCTAGTATATTTCTTTTCTATAAAACACCCAAATGTTTATAAAGCTTATTTATTATTCATGTGATATAATTTCCATGAGTTCCCCTTAATTTGAGAAAAGCCTTAAATTAAATTTTTACACTCTGACATAGACCCCTCATTAATCTTGTTGGCATTGTTGGAGTGATGTAGAATCCACATAGAACAACCCTATGGTCATGTAATATTATTTATATTCATTTTTCATTTTTTTAAATTAACTAAAACACATATTAGGTGTGGTTGGTTTCAATAAAACTGAAATAATTGATTAAATGAAAATAAATTAATTTGTTGAATTATAATACTAGTTGTATAATTTCTTGGCCTTTTAACACTCGTGAGTGATATGACCAATTAGATTAATATATTTATCTAAATAATATGGGATATAATTAAACAGTATTAAATAAAAATATAGTCAATAATTACATAAGAATAAAAAAATTTGTGGTGTAGTGAGTTCACTAATTTTTAGTGGAAGTCATTAAAGAAATTTCAAAAATGCAAAATAGTTGAGCACCATCACATAACCCATTTTACACAATTAAATGTGATGGTGAAATAAATTTAATTATTATGTGGTGTTCATATACACATTAAATGGCCCTCATCACATGTATGTGTGTTGATTAATGGTATGAATACCACATCTTACCATTTATCATTGAAGAATGAAAATGTAATTAAATTATTAAGGAAATGAATAATGGTGATTATAAATTGGAATGGATGTTTCTCAGGGCCTATATTTAATTATTATATAAATTGAGCCTAATTTTCATTTTAGTCGTGAAATATACATGGTTTGTGGTATGTAATTCATTATATGGACATGTAAGGATCATTTAATTGAGTGAGTTATAAATGGTAAACAAATTTTAGAAAATGTGTCCCACATTTTTTTAAAGTTATTGGACAAGGTACAAGTCCATATTTTTTTAAATTTTTGAAAATAAAAATCTTTTCAGTTATTTATGAATGCTGGAAACAATACTCCTTAATACATATATGAATTTTTTAGACATAATGATCCTTATTATCTAATAGTACTTATTTTATATAGTTCTCGATATCATTTATTAGGGATCATTAGAGATGGCACTATATATACACTATATTAATCTGTTTTGGTTGATGCTTATTATTTTAATATGAAACGCTACAATGTTTAAACATTTACATAAACACACAATTTTCATACCATGGGTGCTTAAACTATTTATAAGAATGATAAAATTCATAGAGATATTCCACATTAAGCTGATTCATGTATAGTTGGCCATGGATCTTATAAATAACCTGAGGTTGAAATGGTTTGTGTGTACATAATAACTTTTCATCCCTTTTTTGATAAAACATTCACACTATTAAGACATATATTAATAGAATATATTTTAATTATACACTATTGGTGGGGACCTACTTTGTTTTACTCACATCATATTCAAGATACCATTTGGTATCCTATGAGATATCTTGGTTATAGTTTAAGATATCAGATTGTGTTTCTTGTTGTGACTCTTTTTAGACTATAAATCGACCTAGGATATGGGGACCAATAATTTACATTGGATACCTTAATGATTCGTGTCTTTTGTTTGTATATTCATTCATATATCATTAATTGATATATATATATAATCCGATATTTGTTTTTCTTCTTTATATAATACAACTCATGAAATTGAATTGGTGGATTATATTTGAATTTTCATGATACCAATTTATTATTATGAATTTTAATTCTTATTACCTCATTCTATTTCAATTTTTTGTTATTCATACAATATATTTAGTATTTATCCATAATATATTTTATCCCCACCATAAAATCATTAAACCCTAACATCTTTCTAGAATCCTTTCACATGCATATAGGTTCACTTGAGGCTATGTTCCCATGATGTTATGTTACTGATGAGTGAATTGGCATAGATATGTCAAAAATGTCTAACAGAGATCTCTTTTATTTAATGCATTATTTTTGGATGGTAGAAATGAGTCAATGAATGTGTCATAATGTGGTTAATAACTTATGTCGATAAATGGGCAAACCAAACATAGAGTAATGTTAATGTTTCTTGGGATTTGACTATTATTTTTACTATTATTATTATATTTGATTATAATTTCTACTTGGGTAAATTCTATTGTATTTTCATTGGTTCTTGATTTATGGGATTTATCACATATCCCAGTATGGTAAGAGTGTGGGTGTGTTCTTGTTTAATTAAAGGCATGTAGGATTAGAATGTAATTATCATTATTACATTTATATAATGATTATTTGATTTCTTTCCTTGTATATCATACTTTTCTAATTTCTTATTAGAATTATATATTATAAAAAATGTGATTTTTTTAGATAATTTATACATCCAGATAAATGATTTTCTCATATATCATGATGATGAAATTCTATATAACCATACATAAATATTGTAAATAATTTAAATTTATTTAAATTATTTTGTAAATTATCATTAAAGAAAAATTAAAATTTCCTGGAAATTTGTTTTCTTAATTTAGGAAAGCACTTATGTATGTCAGTTAAATGTCATGTAAATTGTAACATATAATGGATTATACATTTATAACATGGAATGGATTCCCGTGTGAATAAACCCATATTGTAATTAGTGACCCTCAACGATCACCACTACTCTTATGTGATTTATTACAAAACATCATGGGTTATAGTTAAGTTAAGTTGGATTATTTCCAAAAGTTTCCAAAACCAGTCATTGGGTGTTTTTTATAATAAAATGGTTTCATATTACTTAACAGATCCCCATAATATGATTAAACCACAATTTTGAAATTTAATTTAACTGATTCGGTTGTGAGAACTCATTGATAAATAAAAATCATGAATGTTAATTATGATATATTTTTCTTAAAATATTATGCATGATCAGCTATATAGCATGGTAATTAAAATTTCTAAAAATATTATTTATAATTTTTTCACTTCATTGGTTTGTCTGAGGGTTTTTAATTTTTGTAATAAGATTGAACTTTTGAAAATTCATAAATAAAAAAATTTCATGATGATTATAATAAAATACCATCATATAGGGATTAGTTATAATTCTTCCTTGAGAATTTACCTTGAGTGGGTATGTGAAAACTTCGCATGTGTTTTAGTGGCCATATTATAATACATTGGACCAAGAGGTTTAGAGGTAGATCCTAGTGAAATTTCAGGGATGCATTTAGTTAAAATTAGATTCCTTGTTTAAATAATGGGTTATCCTTATTATGGTGTCCCCCAAGGATAGAATAATATGATAAAATTTTTATAGAACATTCTAGTAATGTTATGTTCCTTTAATTAACTAGTAGAGTTAGATTTTATATTGAGTTAATGAGATGACACCCTTATGAAGGTGGATGGTTTTCTAGTCGGTTTAACCTAAAGATAGTATTTCCATATAAGAATACACAATGATGGTTGGATATATATTCTTTTATGTTAATGGTGTAACCCATTTGAGATAACTCCATTATTGGGATGCTTAAATAGGATCAGGTCCCAGTAGTCTGACTCAAGTAAGGTGATGTCGTTAAACCTATATCGACAGACATTGACCCCAGTAGATTGATGATCGCCTCGCTTTATTCTTATTTTACCTCTTCAGAATGATTTTATATGTTTGTTATATACCATAAACAATGTGTCCTTAAGTAGTATGTTGTCATTGGATGAGATACTTTAGGGAATGATGGACAGATCTATTGGACCTATTTCTAGATTTTATCATTACAGTTAGGTGGGAAACCTAGAGGCTCTTAGTTTTGAATCAAAAAATAAATATTCAATGGTTAAAAATAAATAATGATGAATTATGAGAGTGGTTTCTATAGTTTTACTAATGCCACAGAGGTAGTAATCAAGGATGTTTAATTATTTTAAGATGGATGGATTAGAGGTTCTTGTTTCTTCCGATATATGAAAGGAGAAGCCTATAGTTTTTTGATGAAGAATGTAGTGTGTTTGTTATCGATACTAGATTTTCTGGGAAATAATATTTGGTTTCTTGGACCTATTTACTAAATTTTTGGTATGTGTTTTAATTTCTGAAATGAAGGCATGAGGTGAGAATATATTAGATAAATCAAGGAATAGGTGAGGTACCCTAATTTGAAGAGAATTTCAAAGGTAGATCCATTAATTTTAATATTATAATTCCATGTAGAATGGATAGCAAGGGACCGTTGATGGTGAATCATGGAAGAATGAGTCTTATCATAAAACAGATACAATGATATTGTACACATGTTGTGTATGGTGAGTTTTAATCATGTTGGTTGCCCGTGGTGGCTAGTTGATATGGAACTTTAGTGAGTAGACGGGTATAGGCTAGATATCTTCTATTTCATGTATTAATAATGAGGGAATTTTGACCTTGATATTTTAGAAATTTAAAGGATGTTTCTATTATAATGGTATCCTGTAAATAGAACAACTTGTTGTGAGATAGTCGACCAAAGGGTGGAACCTGACCTGAATTTCTAGGAATCTTGGATTTTGGGATTTTTATGATAGCATAGCCTATTTTTGTTTGAATTTTACTTTGGGATAGAGATATATTCCTTTTAAATGAATCTCAGCAAACTTGTTGTTCCTATATGAACATTCCAAATAAATTGACATTATTCTGAGTATGGTAATAGATTATTTCCAATTTATTAAATTATCAAATTAATTTTTTCGATTATATGGAGGGACTCATTTGGAGTCATTATGAAATATAATTTAATTGTAATCTATTTGGAAGGAGTACTTAATTTTAATTTGATAGTGGATACTCTAATTTTGATTTGAAACTTGATGAATGTTATGGAAATAAATATAAAAAGTAGGAATCATTAATGAAGGACAATTACTTTTGTGATAAAAAATTAGCAGGTTCTTAACAAGACCAATCATCATTTCTAGAAATTGAAGGTTCATAGGATGTGGTGCTTCAGAAATTGTTTTCTGGGTCAAATAAAGAGGATTCTGATATCGTGGAGAGTGGGATGCCAATCATTGGTAGGAATTACTCATGTGATAAGGGATAGGGGAACATGAGACTAGTGGATTAATGGTCCTTTTAGATCACATGTGCTAATGGATAAATGAAAAAATATATTCAACTAGAAGTCTCAATATATTATAGGTACATGTTAAGATATAGACTATTGTGGAATTCATCTGCACTGTCAGGCTGGGAGTTTCCTGTGATGAACCATGGGTGTTTCATTTAGAATGAATTAGTGGTCATTTCGTGGAATAGTAATAAAAAAGGGAAGAAAACGGTTCAGCTAGAAGAAGTCATCATAACATAGTTATGGGCTATTGTGGGAATTTTGTAAACGATCTATATGTTCCTTTGATTAAAGGCCTTGGAATAACATTTTGTTGACACGTAATATATTGAAGATGAACATTTACAAAAAATTTCATCCATTAGTAATTCTTCTTGGGTTATCTTGTTATATTCTATATGGTTTAAGATGAACCATGTTCGGGATGTCATTGGGTTGAAATAGGTAAGGGGAACGGGTAATTTGGTACTTTTCATGGAAAGGGTAGGGTTTTTAAGTTGGTATTGTTCTGTTATAATTCTACTATTTTGAACAAGTTGAGTAATGTGATAAATTATCTCATTTGTGTTCAGTTATAGTGTTTTGGAGAATGTCTGAGAAACATTGTCAGGTTGTCACTGTGAGAAATTATTCCATGTATTCTGGACATTGACCCAGACCCCTCAGTAGAATCATTCACATTCTTGTACGATTGTATCCTCCAATTGGATATGGATTTTTTAGTATCTTATAAGTTACCCTCACTAGATATTTCTCTTATTGACCAAATCACCACATATGTTTGATTAGTTTGTCTTCATTGAAATAAATTAATTAATTGACAACCAAATAATTAATTCAATTAAATTTGGGAGTTTAAACATACATTTTCTTTTATTAATCAAAAGTGAGATGAATAAAAATTTCAATTTATTCTTTACATTTTATTGAAGACTTAATTACCGTATGTTAAATAAATATTTTATCATTATTTACTTATTAATAAACCATATTTTTTTGGAGCTTAGAACATGTCATTGGAATTTAGAGATGAATTAAATGAACAATTAAATGGTTGACCACCATCACTTAACAATTTGAGAACTAGTAGTTGAGAAGGATAATTAAACATAATTGTGAAGTGGTTCAAATATATAGATTATTGGGATGTCATCACATATAAGTGAATTTATTATTTATTTGAATACCTCATTTCACACTTTGTAATTGATGAATGAGAATGTAATTCGTTGATAAATGAAATAATCGTGACAATTAGAAATAAGAATAGATGATTCTCAGGGAAAATGTTTAATTCTTAAATTTAATATTCATATTAATTATTTTATGATTGATAAATATTTTATTCTGATATAGATTTTTATGTATCACATCATATGTCAATTTGAAATGAATGAATTGTGAGTGTTTTATATATGTTGTATTGGGATCTCCTCATAATTTGATTGGAATAGTAAGATAGAATGCTCCTCATAATTTTATTTCATTGTTGGAAATAGTGATCCATATATTTTATTTCATATTGATGGACTTGGTGATCCTAATTATTTATTTGAAATTTCCTTGTCTGGGAACACCTCTGTATTTCATGGATGTCATTGGACATTGTACTCATTATCATTTATTGGATAATTTTAGACATGATTCTCCTTTTACTCATGGGTTTTATATTTGAGATGATTCTCTTCATTGAAATATAAAAACATATATGGTTTCCAATTTTACATGGATTCATTTCTTATATTTCTTGCTCAGTTATTCTATTTATTTTAAAAGTAACATTATTTGAGACATTCTATCATTGGAAGAAGTATGTATAATTGGAAAAGTAACCTATGATGAACTTGATCCCCTCATGGTTTATTCATAAAATATATATCTATTTAATATCATTGATTATACTTTCATGTAAAAAATTTTATATTAATTTACTGGATTTTTTGGACACCATTGGTAGTGTCCTACTGCGTCTTACTCAGAACTGTTCTTCCGATTTTTTTATACCTAGAATGATCTCTTAGAATCTAGTGAGGATCTGCGATTGTTCATATCGAAGTTACTCTTTTTGGATAATGAAATGACAATGGAGTTTGTGGTTGAGCTTATTCATGGGGTTTCAACTAGTGTTCATTATTTTATATGGTAATTATTTTATATATCTAGTTCTACAATATATTGAACGTACTATTAGTTTTACTTATTGAATATGTTTCACCTTATGATCTGGAAGGGTTGGGTTTTAATAACATTAACAGATTAACTATTTATTATTTTATGTTTTCAGTATTGCTTTCTATTTTCACTACCTTTTTATTATTATTCATTCACTATGATCAATGATAATATAGAGGGAATAGTCTCCCCAATATTCCATTAGTTGACCTCACTTCGGGTTGGAAGCATATGGAATACAGTTAGGCATTTTTGAGGTTATGTGGCCACTAGTTTATGTAACTAATGAGTGAACCAGGACTTGTATGTGAAACACTCTATCATACCATCCACTTATTTTGTAAATTAAATAAGTCCAAACCATGTCAGATTACCCATGAAAACTCCCACAGGTATCCTCTAATTTTTTCCACTTTATTCTACCCATCTATTCAAATGACTGATTCTAATCATAGACCTTATTATTTTTATCCCTTTCATCATTATGTATCCATGATACACACATCCACCCTCATATCCCACTATAATCATGAATCTCCATGACATTGGGTGTTGATGACCTTATAAGTCCTCACATCCACATAATACACATTAATGAACCTTATCCTCTCACCTACATCCATTTAAACACACCCATTTGGTTTAAATATATTCTCTACAGTCGCTATAATGTATTTTTTGAATTACTATGATTATCATCCTCTCCTAATCTCCATGACCATTCTCCATTCAATTCTACTATGGCCTACACATCCCAATGATTACAGTCTAGAAACCTTTACACATACACCATTGATGAAATTCCATTACTCATCCATTATCACCTAGAGTATTCCACACATATATTAATGTTCATCTTTACCTTAATCCACATCAAGAACTACTCCCTCCTAAAAATCGCTTGAATGGTGGATGGGAAAACATTAATGTGACACCCATTATCAACATGAGATCCAAAATTGTCACACACAATGCATCTTTAGAAACAAAAGTCATTCCATATAAGTCACACTGAAACATGATGTATTCTCTCCTCATTACATAAAAAATAGATAGAAGAAGTCACACATGACAAAACAATGAGAGTATGGATATTCCATACCATCTCCATGTTTTACCTACTCCATAACATAGATATTTAATTTTTTAGGACCTCAACGTTCTATAATTCAATGTATAATGAAAATTTTATTCTTATCCAAAGAACAAATTTTTCAGGATAAAAGATCTAGATATATCTGGACTGAAGGGCATTGATTTTATGTCAAAATGGACCACTTTGTCTAATTTAAAAATACTGGATTACTACCCAAGTACCATGATATACAAGGACCTAAAACCATACATATTTTAATTTTTTGACCCACATATCATGAACAAGTCGTTCCCCCATAAAATAAAAATCATAGACGTAAATGAGGTACACAATTGTGACATCTTGATTGAGTAATCAATGTATCACAACCCTTCCACGCTAGCCCATTAGATCCCAACCACCCTAGTCCACCAACATTTCCACAAATCACCATCCTTGTTTTCACCTACATCAATACCTTCATCACCTCTATATATTGTACCACACCATGTCAATTCCCTTTCTGCATCATCTTTAACCAGTATACATACTCCATTACTCTGGATTTCAAATATAAATGAACTATAAATTCGATTTCATGACACCAATAAAGATTTATTATCCTATGATTTGTTAATATCCTTAACCTTTTTCCACTATAATTAAAACAACTTATAAATATTAATATTATTGTCACTTTTTTACATCTAATAATGTTGTCGTTTATTAGCACTTGTGGTTTTGTGCTAATAAAAATATCTATTATCAATTATTTTTTAGATCTAATTATATTTGAATTTTTTTAACAGTCACCCCCTCTCCACCCCATACCCACTCCCTCTCTCACTCACCCACCCTTTTTCAACACTTACATCCCCCCTTTATCATTATTATCTATTTCATGGCTACTCATTCAATATCATGTCTGCGTACACTCAATCATGTGACCTTACTTATTTATTTCAAACGCCTATACCATTACCCGAAGCTTTTTATATTCTATATATTATTATATTGGTATATAATTAGGTATATTTTCCTACATAATTTTTATTCATATATTTAAATATATTCAAATAATTGTTTTTAAATTAATTTTTAAAATATTTGTTTGTGTTTCTGTCTGTTTGTATGTTTGTGTGTATGATATATATATATATATACACACACACACACACACTTATATTTAGTGAAATATATTTTATATTAATATTAATTTACATATATTATAATTTAATGAAAAATAATTATTTGTTTAACAATACAGACAGATATGTACGTATAAACATTATAAATACACATTTTATCAGTATATATATTATAATATTTTTTAATGAAAAAATGGTTTGATACTGTTTTAAATAATTTGGATAATAATTATTTATGTATTGTTGGAAAATTTATTTTTAAAAACATTTTTGAAACATTTATACTCATTGTATATTTAAATTTTAATTATATACATTACATTTATAGTTATATGTATATATATTTACATTAATATATATACAGATTTATATATAATTGCATACATTGATATTTATATTTAACTATTTATGATTAAATATTTTTAGTAAAAAAATTTATATACATTATTTTAATGATAATGATATATTCATAAACAATAACTATATAAGATGTATTTACACAACATTGATAGAAACACACAAACACACATATTTTCACACATGAAAACATTTATATTTCAACCATACATGCACCAATATTAAAATATATTTATTTATTTAAATATATTTTAATATACATCTAATTAATATTTATTTATTCACAGACACAAATTTATAAATAAAAATTAATTATGAAGTGATATATAGTAATCAATTTGGTTACAATCAATAAAATTGATAACATTTTATTAGATAAAATGAGTATTAACTATTTATCTAAATATATATAATATATTTAAAAATACTTTATAAGTAAATATGTTTAAATATTTATTTTTAAAATTGAATTATTGAATATAAATTTATTTTAATATACACATGTTAATTTATAAATGAAACTCGAAAGTCAAAAATGGTAAAATATCAAAACCATAATATCTATATGAATTTAAACCCTACGAATAAATTTAATCTCCATGAAAAAAGGAAAATAAGTCCCTCTTAAATAATGTTAAAATCATATCGAATATAACATGGTAGTGGTATCCCAACTAAACACTCAGTTTCTATTGCCTTTTGGGGATTTATTGTCCTAAAAACATATTGACTAGGATACACCATTTTTAAGATGTGGTATATATCTTGGGAATATTCAATTTGATATATGGAACAACTCAAAAGGACACTTGGATCAAAATTTACACCGATTTGAAATTGATGCCATGTTTTCAAATTATCCATGATCGCTTCATCATTTATTTAATTTTTTTGTCATCTAGTTTTTATTTAATTACTATTAACAATTAGTAACTAGAATATTATTAAATAAAGTTATTTTTTAATAAATTTATAATGCATTTTTTGTAAATATCATATTTATTATGTGTAACTTCACATATAGTCTTAAATATATATATATATATATATCATATTTTATAAAATATATTGTATTTATATCAACATAAGTATGTTTAAATTTAAATATATGAACTTTAATCCAAGATAATTTTCTCATTAAATATAACATTTATTAGTGCTAAAAATCATTAATTAAGGGTGTGTTTTTATACGCGCTAAAACGAAAATACTTATAAAGGAAACCTTTATCATCTTTATTGTTTTAGGTTTTATAAAAGTGGGTTTTATCATCACAATATTCCATCAAAGATAAAGAGGGTACTTATTAGTTGTATTTTGATCCCTCTTAAATAAACCCATCATCAATATCAGAAAAGGATAACTAATTGTAAGAACCTGGATCTTCTTTTCAGGTACGTTTTTCCTTTTTCTAGAGTTTTTGAGAAAAATGAACTTTCTAGAAATTTTTGATGTACACGCCGTGTACTCCCTTTTCCGCTCAAAGCCGTGTGTTGGCCGTGTCTGGGCCACACACACGGTGTGTAAGGGTGAGGTGGAGGCCGGTTAATTCGGAGTAAGGAAAACTGAAGTACACACCGTGTACTTGTTTTTCATTAAACGAACCGGGGCCGCACCTCATCGCGATAATTGTCTTCTTCTGGGTCTGGTTCGACCGATAGAGACCCGTATGGCCGAATATTTTTTGAGCTCCCATCTCGCCATCCGTTCTTCAATTTGAGCAGAATCATTTGTGTTGGAATGCCAGCGATCATTTCTTCTTTCTTCTTTAGCCTTGTTTCTTGATTCCTCCTCATTTCCAAGTTATTGTGTGATGAAATTTTTGTACGTTTTCTCATATATTCATTGTTCTTAGGGGAATCTGTCATCGAGGTTCACGTATATCGATCTCCTAGGATCGAGGTAGGTGGTTTGTGACTTTCCATAGAAAGTTGATGAATATTATGTGAAAATTACACCAATACCCTTGAAAGGGGTATTGCGTGTTCCTGTTTTTCCCATGTTGTTTTCCTTATTTGCTTTATTTCTTTAGTAGATGTTATTGCTTGTGATTAGAGTAATTTATTTTGTGCTCAGGTTGCTTTTCCATGCTTGTTATGCCTATTGGGAGTTTTTTCAGTTTCCATATCTTGTAGTAGGATTGTGGAACTGTCTCTTTGATATGTTGTTGGGCAATAAAATGATAGCCAAGTAGATCTTGAGGTTTACTTGGGACTATATATGCGTGCTATTCTTGTTTAGATTTACACAGGACTGTGAGAGCCTAGTGTAGTAGACCACAAGGAGAATTGACGTAAGGGCTTCTCCAGAGTATCTTTTAATATGATACGAGACCACATAGGGAATTGACTTTGAGTGATTCCCCGGAGAGTATGTAGATCCTCAACGTGGGCCATGGGGGGAATTGACGTTGAGTGCTTCCCCAGCGAGCCTTTAGCATGATATGAGTCTATAGGGGGAATTGACGTTGAGTGCTTCCTCATCGAGTCTATTAATTATGTAGCTGAACTAGATGGGTGAGACTATGTGTGCCTCCCAGAGGGTTGCTAGTACTATAGGTCGAACCACAGGGGTTAGGCTGTGAGAGCTACCCATAGGGTTACCTTTTTTCTTCTTGTTGCTGGTTGTTTACTTGTGCACTTGTATGTTAGAACTGTGGATTGTAGTTGTTTGTGCTTTCTGGTTTACTGCTTCATGTTTTATTACTACCATCTATTCACTGACTGTTAGGAACAAATCTTGGGGTGATTTACTACTGAGATTGTATCTCACACCCTGTTTGGGCCATGCTTTTGGGCCCAAGTAGACTATGTTGCTACTATTATAGATAAGGGCAAGTTCCCTTCTACTTCAGGTTCTTGATTGCACTGGAGCTGGGGAGCATGGGACTAAGTTGTGGCTCACGATGATGAGGAGATTACTTTGTTTTATTTTGCACTTGGTTTCAGTTGTATTTCAGCACGTTGTTGTGTTTTATGTTTTCCTTAGATACTTATACCTGCTGCATCATTATCATCACAGTTATACATCTAAATTTCATTCGTCGTTTGGTTCTTGTTGTTATGCATGTTTTTTACTGCTTCCGCTGTTTATTGTTGTTTTCTTACCTAGTATACCTTACCGAATGAGGGAATAGTTTCCCCACTGACTCACCAAGGCCCTTTCTGCTAGTCGGAAGCCTCTGGCGTTTGGGGAAACACGCTTTAGGTCATGTGTCACACCGGGTACGGGGCACCAGTGGATGGACTCCGGATTCATGTCATTACAAAGTGGTATCAGAGGAGTTCTTTTCTCTTGATTTACTATTTGGATACATTAGCCAGGGATAGTGCAGATTCGGTACTTGGAATTAAGCTATGCTCAGGGGTAGCTAACCCGTGTACAGAGAAGAGCTATACTACCTCGTTAATTGCAGTTTGCTGGTTTTAAGATTTTATAGTTGATCTGATTTCACCTAGAGTGATTCACATGGCTTGTGTTATTATTTTTTTGATATTGCGGTTATATTTCTGTCACAACCTGATGAGATGAGTTTATGACGTCTCTTGCATCATATAGGCACTTGTAGAAATCACATGTCATGCATTCTTGCCATGCTATCTAGGGTGCATTAGCAATTGCATTCTATTGTGATAGATTTTGTGCAGATTATGCATGCTATTGTGATAGATGCTTCATAGATTCTCTGCTGTCACATTAGGAAACTCTTTGTTTTTTTCTTTTCTTAATGTGAACGCCAAATTTTGGTTCTGGAGGTCTTATGGGCCCTCATGGATCGAAACATGGCACCTCTTTCCCTTGTTTTTAGTGTTTCTGGAATTCTGTGTTGTTTCTTAGCTACTGCATAGAAAAACCCAGAATACACGGCGTATACTTTTTGGATACACGTCGTGTAGTTTTCAGGTCGTTTCACTGACCATGTGGGCAGAACACGGTGTCGTGAAAGTAACTTCGGGGACATTACGTGTACGTTAGCTACATGTCATGTAATTTCGGAGCCATGTAGCTGGCCGTGTCACCAACAACATGGGTCGGGGAAGCTGGGGTAGAACACGTCGTGTCCATAAGGAACACGCCATGTAGTCCTGTCCAGGTTCCCGACCGTGTCACGAACAACACTGGCCGACGTTACCCTCCTTTCCATATGCTGTGTTTGTGCGGAACATGCCGTGTAGTCTTACCCAGGTACCCGACCGTGTCAAGAACAACCCATGATGGTCTCACCTTCACCAATACATGTCGGGATTATTCGGAACACGCCGTGTAAGGACCAGTCGTGTAGACGACCGTGTGCTCAACAACACAGGCCGCCGAAGCCTTGTCTAGTACACGTCGTGTTTGTTTACAACACGCCGTGTAGTCTCGGGTTAAGTCGGACCGTGTAGGTTAGCCGTGTAAATAGACTTGGGCATCAGATTAGTTTTAAAGTACATGCCGTGTGTTGGGGTCAACATGCTGTGTAGTTTGAGGTGTACCCGACTTGTAGGGCAGGAGTACACACACATTTCAGTGGCTTAAGAATACACACCGTGTAGTTTTTAGACACGCCATGTAGTCGTGTTTTGTAATATTTTATGTTTTTCTTCCCATGTTCCCATTTTGTAATCTTGTGTTCTATTTCCTTGTTTTCTTGATCTAATGTGTACTCTTGATCATTCATATCTATGCCTCTGAGACGTCCTCTGGTCGTACATCTGTCGTCAGGAAGTGATTAGACGCCAGATATGGTTGATCAAGGACTTCTTGCCGATCCCCCATCCGAGCCAGTCTTGGCACCGGTAGTTGTACTAGTTTTAGGTGCTAACATGCAGTTCAGGTAAGGTTTCATGACGATGATTCAGGCCTTCCAGGGACCACCACCACCTGCCACGTCTATGACTGACTTGACGTGGGTCTTTCAGCAGCAGCATCCTCCCATGTTCTCGGGAGAGGGAGGACCTCAGGATGCAGAGTCATGGATGGAAGCCATGCGGACTATCTTTGAGCATCTAGAGACGCCTCCAGAGAGGTGGGTCAAGCTTGCCACGTACATGCTCTGAGACACTGCCAGAGGTGGTTGGACCTGATCTCACAGGCATGTCAACAATAGGCTATGACTTGGGAGGAGTTCCAGCGTGTGTTCTACGACTACTTCTACCCGGAGACCCTGAGGGCCGATCAAGCCCGGGAGGTCAGGAGCTTAGACTAGGTTACTCTATCTTTCATGGCGTATTCCTATCGTTTCACCGATCTGAATCATTTCACACCCCTTCAGGATGGAAGTGGGGTGTTCTTGGCGAGAAAGTTTGAGGATGGACTCAGGTGGGAGATCCGCTCGTAGGTGAACATCTTTCAGATGACTTTCATCACTTCCCTCATCAACCAGGAACTGATTTCAAAGTGCAATATGAGAGAATCTGGAGCTGAGAGCCAGGGTGGTTCTGGTTCCACAGTTATCTTTCCTCCAAATGACAACATGAAGCATCGTAGGGAGCCTACAGGCAGTGATTTGAGGAAGCGAGGCGCCTCATCAGGCAGTCATGTGACATGTTACCAGTGTGGCCGGTCAGGGCACATGAGGCCGCAGTGCCAGAGAGACCATAAGGAGTGCCGATCATGCGGCAAGATGGGCCACCTTCAGCATTTCTGCCAGGTTTTCTCACCAGAACTGGGTGACCGTGGTTCTTCCATGACTCCTCGTTTAGGAGCAGCCCCACCAGTTTCTCACCAGTCTGGAAACTGGAGTTCGTCCGGCCGTTCGGGATGAGGTGGAGGTCAAGGCCATGGTGGTCAGCCACCAGTTCCTCTGCACCAGCAGGGATGTTTAGCTCATAGTGGTCAGCCAGGGGCACAGGGCCATGGCATAGGCCAATATTTCACCATGGAACGGACTTAACAGGTGCAGGATCCCGGCCCTCCTACGGTTCGAGGTACAATTTTAGTATCCTCAGTTACATCTTTAGCCCTTTTCGATACTGGTTCCACACATAGCTTTACCTCTGTTTCTGTCGTGGAGAGCCTTGGGCTCTGCATCTTTTCTTCTACTGACTCGTTGACACTAGACACACCTTTGGTAACGAGGACATCTAGTGTATGCCAGTGTAGAGAGTTCCCTCTCGAGGTTGTAGGGTATCACTTATTATGGGATCTCTATATCCTAGAGATGATAGGATATTATGTCATCCTCAGTATGTACGGGTTGATTCCCTTCCAGGCAATCATTGACTTTTATCCCTGCAAAGTTAGTTTCATCTCACCAGTGGGTGAATCTTTTCATCACAGAGGAAAATGAGACGTTCGGGTGAGTCGGGCGAGACTCGAGCGTCTTGGGATAGGAGGGGTGACAGCCCATATTGCTTTCCCTTGTTTGGATGATTAGGAGACTCCAAAGTTGGACTTTCCTCCAGTGGTGGATCGCTTCAGGGATGTCTTTATAGAGTACTTTTTCGGGTTTGCCTCGAGAGCGTGAGGTATACTTCTCTATTGAGCTCCTTCCAGGAGTGGAAACTGTGTCCCTTCCTCCCTATAAGATGTCCACACCTGAGTTACAAGAGCTCAAGATGTAGTTGGAGGAGCTCAAGGGTAAGGGTTTCATCCGACCCAGTACTTCTCCTTGGGGTTCTCCTGTTCTGTTTGCAAAGAAGGAAGATGGTACCCTTCGGCTTTGTGTGGATTATCGGAAGCTGAACCAGTTGACGGTCAAGAACCAATATCCTTTTCCACGGATTGATGACCTTTTCGATCAGCTTAGAGGAGCCCGGGTGTTCTTGAATATCAACTTGAGGTTCGGTTATCACCAGTTGCACCTTAGGCCAACAGATATACCTATGACAGCCTTCAAGAGAAGATATGGTCTATACGAGTATACAGTCATGACTTTCGGTCTCAAGAACGCACCTACAGTTTTCATGGAACTGATGAACAGTGTGTTCCATCCTTACTTTGACTCCCTTGTCGTGGTATTCGTGGATGATATTTTGGAGTACTCTCACACTCGACACGACCCTTCCACACATCATGAGATCATTCTGAGTACACTGAGAGTGCATCGAATTTATGCTAAACTCTCTAAGTGCCACTTCTGGATGGATCAGATTCACTTCTTGGGTCACTTCATCTCAAAGGCAGGAGTATCTGTGGACCCAGAGAAAGTGAGAGCTGTAGTTTCCTGGGAGCATCCAAAGAACTTCTTTGAGGTACGAAGCTTCCTAGGGCTAGATGGATACAACATACGCTTCATTCATGACTTATCTCGTCTAGCAGCACCTTTGATAGGTATGAACAAGAAGGGGGTGATGTTATTATGTTCAGATTCTTGTGAGTCAGCCTTTTAGGAGCTGAAAGAGAGGTTGACGTCAGCACTGATACTAGTCTTGCCAGAGCCAGGCAAGAGCTACACTATTTACTGTGATGCTTATGGTATCGGGCTGGGATTTGTGCTTATTCAGGGAGATGGAGTCATTGCGTATCGGTCTCGTCAGCTGAGGCCACATGAGGGGAACTAACCTATGCATGATTTTGAGTTAGCAGCTGTTGTTCATGCCTTGAACTATTGGAGACACTATCTTTTGGGAGAGCACTTTGTGGTCTTCATTGACCACAAGACTCTCAAGTATATCATCACTTAGGGTGATCTGAATATGAGGCCGCGCAGTTGGGTCGAGTAACTATAGTATTTCAATTTCAAGCATTACTATACGCCAGGAAAGGGCAACACTGTGGCTGATGCGCTAAGAAAGAGAACTCAGGTTCAGGTAGTTCAAGAGGCCAGCAGTGAGTGGCAGCTTATGGCTCTATTCTCTAAGATGAATTTGGAGGTGCATGACAGACAGGGACAAACCTTCCTATCTTCTATAATTATTACCTCTACACTACTTGATCGTGTACGGATGAGGAATCTATCAGACTCGGAAGGCTTAGTCCTATGAGAGAGTGTGTCGGGAGAGGACCCTCTTCCCGGATGGACAGTGGGTGAGGATGAGATCTTGGATTTCCAGGGACGTGTATGGGTTCCAGCATACATACACGAGGAGCTTATGCGGGATTTTCATTCCTCAGTTTGGCCAGTTCATCCTGGCGTCACCACGATATATCGGGATCTTCATCGCCAGTACTGGTGGCCAGGTATGAAGAAGGATGTTTCAGGTTTCATCATGTGATGTTGTACTTGTCAGCAGGTGAAAGCAGAGCATCAGCGACCAGTGGGGCTTTTATAATAGCTACCCATTCCAGAGTGTAAGTGTAACGACGTCACGATGGATTTCGTGACTGGGTTTCCGATATCGCCTTGGGGAAATGATACTGTTTGGGTTTTCGTTGACAGGCTTATGAAGGTTTCCCACTTCTTTCAAATCAAGGAGACCTTTAGTGTCGATGATCTGGGATGACATTACATTAGAGATATCGTTCGTCTGCATGGAGTTCCATGCTCTATTGATTCAGACATTGATGTGTGCTTTACCTCTCGGTTCTGTAAGGTACATAAGAAGGCCTTGGGTACACAGGTAATTTGAGTAGACCATACCATCCCTAGACTGATGGCCAGTCCGAGCGCACGATCCAGGTGCTTGAGGATATGCTCCGAGCTTGTATTCTATACATTCTCCGTTCTTGGGAGAAGCATATTACTCTAGTGGAGTTCACCTGCAACAATAGTTTCCAGGTGACCATTCATATGATACCATACGAGGCTTTGTACGGTAGGCCATGCCAATCACCCTTATGCTTGTTGGAGGCAGTAGAGTCAGCTTTGCTGGGACTTCGTCTTGTTCAGGAGACTTCAGAACAGATAGAGCTGATTCAGAAGATGATGACTACAACAAAGTCTCGAAAGAAGTCTTATGTTGATCAGCAGAGATGACCTCTGGAGTTCAAGGTCGGAGATCAGGTTTTCCTACATGTTGCACTGAGGTTGGGATACAAGAGGATTTAGAGACATGGTAAGCTTTCACCGCGGTACGTCGGGCCCATTGAGGTCTTGGAGAGAGTTGGGTCGGTTGCATATCGGTTGCAGCTACCTCAGCGGTATCGAGCATTGCACGATGTCTTCCATGTCTCTCCACTCCGACGTTACATTTCAGACCCGTCTCACGTCTTTTAGTCTGAGGAAGTCGAGCTTAAAGCAGATGTGTCGTTCGAGTAGTATCCAATCCAGATTGTCGATTACAGTACAAAGGTTCTCCGCGGGCAGTCTGTTCCTTTAATACGAGTGCTATGGAACCACGGGTGAGTACAGGATGAGCCCTGGGAGAGGGAGATCGATGTACGATTATAGTGGTCGGAGTTGTTCGGGGTTTCTTCTTCTCCTCCTCGTTAGGGAAATTCGAAGATGAATTTATTTAAGGGGGGAAGATTATAAGAACCCAGATCTTCTTTTCAGGTACGTTTTTCCTTTTTATGGAATTTTTGAGAAAAATGATCTTTCTAGAAATTTTTTAAGTACATGTCGTGTACTTTCTGAGTACACACCATGTACAACCTTTTCTGCTCGAAGCTGTGTGTTGGCCGTGTTCGGGCCACACACACGGTGTGTAAGGGTGAGGTAGAGGCCAGTTAATTCAGAGTACAGAAAAATGAAGTACACACCGTGTACTTTTTTTTCATTAAATGGACCGGGGTCGCGCCTCATTGCGATAATTGTCTTCTTCTAGGTCTAGTTCGACAGAGAGTGACCCATACGACCGAATCTTCCCCAAGCACCCTTTTTGTCGTCCGTTCTCCGATTCAAGCATGGTCAGTTGTTTTGGAATCACAGCAGTGAGTTATTCCTTCTGCTTTAGCCTTGTTTCTTGATTCCTCCTCATTTACAAGTTATTATTTGTGGATGAACGTTTTTTGCATTTTCTCAGATCTTCATCATTCTAAGGGGAATCTGTCATCGAGGTTCACGTATATCGATCTCCTAGGATCGAGGTAGGTGGTGTGTTCCTTTCCGCAGAAAGTTGATGAACATTATGTGAAAATTACACCAATACCCTTGAATGAGGTATTGCGTGTTTCCTGTTTTTCCCCTGCTGTTTTCATTCTTTTCTTGATTGCTTTAGTAGAGGTTATTACTTGTGATTAGAGTAATTTATTTTGTGCTCAGGTTTCTTTTCCATGCTTGTTTTTCCTGTTGGGAATTTTTCAAGTTTCCATACCTTGTTGTAGGATAGTGGAACTGTATCTTTGATATGTTGTGAGCCTTAGAATGATAGCCAATAGTTCTTGAGGTTTACTTGGGATGATATATGTGCGCTGAGCATGTTTAGATTTACACAGGACTGTGAGAGCCTAGTGTAGTAGACCACAAAGAGAATTGATGTAAGGGCTTCTCTAGAGTGTCTTTTAATACAATGTGAGACCAAAGGGGGAATTGACGTTGTGTGCTTCCCCAGAGAGTTTGTAGATCCTCGATGTGTGCCACAGGGGGAATTGAAAATGAGTGCTTCCCCAGAGATCCTCTAGCATGATACGAGACTATAGGGGTAATTGATGGTGAGTGCTTCCCCAGAGAGTCAATTAATTACATAGCTGAACCAGAAGGGTGAGACTGTGTGTGCTTCCCAAAGGGTTGCTAGTACTATAGGCTGAACCATAGGGGTTAGTCTGTGAGAGCTACCGAGAGGGTTACATTTTTTCTTTTTGTTGTTGGTTGTTTACTTGTGCACTTGTATGTTAGAACTGTGGATTGTAGCTTTTTTGTGCTATCCTCTTTACTGCTTCTTGTTTTTTTACTGACATATATTAATTGACTGTTAGGCACAAATATTGGAGTAATTTCCTACTGGGATTGTATCTCACACCATGTTTGGGCCATTCTTTTGTGCCCAAGCAGACTATGTTGCTGCAGGTATAAATAAGGGAAAGCGCCCTTCTACTTCATGTTCTTGATTGCACGGGAGTTGGGGAGCTTGGGACTGAGCCGTGGCTCGCGATGCTGAGGAGCTTAATTTTTTTTCTTTTGCACTTGGTTTCAGTTGTATTTCACCACGTTGTTGTGTTTGATATTTTCCTTAAATACATGTACCTGCTGCATCATTGTCATCATAGTTATATATCTACATTGCTTCCGCAGTTTGGTTTCTATTGTTATACATGTTGATTACTACTTCCTCTATTTATTGTTTTTTTCTTACCTTGTATACCTTACTGAATGTGGTCATAGTTTCCCCACCGACTCACCAAGTCCCCCGCTGTTAGTCGGCAGTATTTGGAATTTGGGGAAACACACTTGAGGTCATGTGGCGCACTAGGTATGGGGCACCAGTGGAGGGGCTCTGGATTCGGGTCATTACACTAATAAAGGACCCCTTTATCAGTGCCAAAAAATGAGGGTAAAGAGGAAAATTTATCAGTGATTTTTAGTGAGGCTAAAAGAAATGTTTTATCCATGCAATAATCCAGTAATATTAATGGAACCTAATTTAATAGATCTTTTAGCTAGTGATGATTAGAGGCATTTCTGGATATTGAGTAATCAACAGTAGTTCAAAAACTACGACATCCCCATCCAGCCACTATATCATATCTGTACCACATTTGACATGTTCATCCACTATAAGGGATCTCATCAAGTAAAATCATGAATGTAACCATCGTCAAAATATTTTTATTTACCACCTCTCTATGATATTAACAAACCACCCATGATCCAAAGCCCCCCTCCCTCAATTGTTCATATGCCACACCAGCAAATATAGAATCCCTTGTAGGACCCCGGGACACATTGAGAGGGGAGGGGTGAATCAGGGTGTCAACTTTTTCTTATTAAAGATGTGGATCATGTTCCACGTTGGTCGGAACTAATTAAATTTGTATGATGGATATGATCAGCAATGAAACATTCACATGTAGAGAGATGACACAACTATTTTTTAATTGGTTCACCACTAAGGTCTATGTCCAAGGATCATAAGCCGACAGGGTTTTGGTCATACCTAAATCCACTATGCTTCACCAGCTGTAGATTACAATGGTTTAGGAACAATCCCTCTATCCCAGGTTCACTACCTTTACAAAAGTTCAGGTATATCTCACTGCGTCCCTCGGGTCAATCTCGTTGACTCCCCCTGGATCACTACCATTGGTTAAGGCTCACTCAGTTTATAGATGTGAAGGTATCTTCAATAGATAGACATGAAGGTCTTTGTCTCCTGTTCAGCATGAGGCTTTTCTTGTATTAGAGTCATGAATTGATGATATGTTAAAGTCCAAATTCCATCCACTGATGAATACCCCCTTTTCCCTTGTCCACTGGGCAAACAACCTTTGGAAAGGGCCTTCACAAAGTACCCTGCCTTTTCGCGAAGCTCAATTGCGAAGCACTCTCGCAATGCTCCAGCCTTCGCAATGCTTGGCTTTCACGGATCTCCTGCCTCTTTGCAAAGCTCACTGAGCCAACGCCGAGTGCAAGACTTTCGTGGATCTAGAATAGCCACCGTGAAACTCCTCTTTCGCGAAGCACACTGCCTTCGCGAGTGACCTTTGCGAACCGAGAGCAAAGGAATTTCTCTAAAATTCTCTCTGCTTCTCTTGAGGGGTCAGCCTCTATTTATAGGAGATTCCACTGAACCTCGACCCTTCCGCGTGAAGTCATGGCCACGTCAGCTCAAATCGCGAAGCTCCAATGTTCCCGCCGAAATTCTCTCAAAATCGGGAAGCACTATGGCAATTTTCTATTCACAGAGCTCGTCGTAATCGCAGAGCGTTTCGTCATTTGCTTCGCACCTTCGCCGTGAAGTTACCTCACAAGGATCTTCATCGCCATGATGCTCTTCATCCTCTATCGTTCGTGAAGCATTGACGTAATCATGAAGAATCACTGCCTTCATACTTCTGGTCTTTGCGAATTCCAAACCATTAAGCCACTCTTCACGAAATTCATGCCATTTCCATATTAAATTATTCAATTCATTGAAATCCTATCTTCGCGATGCTCACCAACTTCTAAATTTTGGAACCCAAATATTTGGCAAACACTGGGAAACGGCTCCACCTTCAATACTTTTTTCTGCTTGAATTGTATGATCTCTTTGATAGTACATGATCCGAACATCCATTGAGGATTGACAACAACCACAAATCATACTCTAAATCATGCATAGAAGACCATGGTTCCATCATCCCTCTCATTTTTGGATTCCCATGTTCCCGAAAACATGATATATCCTATCAAACACTGCCTCTCACTAGTTTCAGGTGCCAAAACAAGATAAAAAAATTAATACAACCATCAATGTAGATAAAAAGTTCGATATTGATCACCCTCGTTCCCCTTGATATCTATATGCGATGAAAAAAATGGACTCATAAGGTGCCTCCCTTCATCGCTATGTGGATTGTGAGTTTTTTAAACTCACAAAGGGAGAAACATTATAAATATGTCCTTGTGATGTTCATATATTAGAACAAAACTCTGAATGAAATGATTATTCCACCTTGGTCCCCCTGGTCTTACTTATACTGATGCACACCCACTAATCGAAACATTCACATATGTCCTATATATATTATTCCTACCATGATTACCATAATATCCCAATATAATCATCCCAAAGCGTGCACAAAAATAATATCACTATATGTTCTTTTCTTTCTTCATTTTGACTATCTCAAACCACCCACGTGCTATATCCTCTATTTTTTATGTTTAAACCTCCCCACTCAATATGTTATCCCAATATTTTCTTGATTACAACATACCTGACCACATGGTGTGTGGTATCAAACACAACCTCCTTGACAGTTTCTAGTTCTACTATAATAGTGTTTCAAGAAAAAATCCCACCATCATTGTAGAAACTAGGTTTTATGTTGATCTCATATGTGACTATCAAACAAAGTGAGGCTTTCCTTATAGAACTCATTGACCCTCGACAATTTCATATTCTAAAATATGTGTTACCATTTATTACCACCCTTCCCCACCACTGGGTTCCCATTATTTTCATCTTTATGATGGGAGCTACACTATATGTATTTTTTTTGAAAGACTAACTACACGGTGGAAGTTGTTAGAAAACCATATAAAATTCACTTGAAGAATTTTTTCATGTGATCATATACTACAAATCACTCAATGGAATTTTAAAATGAAACCAATGTTTTTTTCCAATCTCACCCAAAAGAGTTTTTCACACACCCATGGACAAGCCATTTAATTATACTGGTAATCATGACAACAGATACATTCTTCTTGGTCACCAATCTAACTGTACATTTGATAAATGGATTTTTTCCATTTATATTTGAGCATGCCATCATCAAAAATGCACTTTCATTTGTAGCACTCTATCATTATAAACATCTATTCACAAGAGATACCACTGACATGGTAGCCTATTCATGGTTATCTCTAGGTGTATATATATTTACTTCCATCAATTTTCTTTTTCTTTTTAGCATGTCCAAAAATATTTATAGACAGAAACCAAACCTCAGTTAAGTATAAAAAATATATCCAAATTTTTTCAGGTACTATCCCTACTTATATCTCATTTTAAAAATCATATATCCCTTTTTTCTCTCTGTCATATTAAAATTCCAAATATCATAGTATCCCAAAAAACTATGCCTTGATTTAAATCACGAGTAATCTATCATCCACATCCCAATAATCATTACCATGATTGTAACAACCCATGTATTTATAGAATGATACATTTTCATATCTACTAATGGTTATAAAAAATATATTAATTTTACATTAAAGGGGACAATTTTTCGGATAGCGTACTCAACACGGTACAATAGTATACCTTTAAATATTATGTATTACACCACATTGAGTTATACCAAAAAATTTATAAATTATTATTATTATTTTAAATGGAAGCTAACAACTAGCCATTGTATTTATGGGAATTGACATTTCTAACTACAATATGATAATTAAATGTCTTTAAATTTATAAAATAATTTTTAGAGGCTTAAAATAAGATTGATTAATATTTTAAGCATGAAAAACAATAATATGTTTAAAAGGTCATTTTACCACCTTTTAATGGAAAAACTTTTTTAAATATATTTATTGTTACTTTTATTTATTATATTTGAAAAAATAAACTACTTCCATGTAATTGGAATATAAAAATTTACTTTGGATGAAATTTTGGTATTTTTCTGATAAAGTTCATTTTTTAGGAATAGTGAAAAATACTGCATTTTAATTCAAAACTACCTTTTCATCTAATTTATTTATATAGTTTGGTAGTCCTTTTAATTTGTTTTATATTATAATTTGATTATATTTTTATCATTTAATCCAATTTAGGTCATTGTAAGTAATTTCACATCAAAATTGGCCGTAAACGTAAGTCAATCTTTTGATAGCTATTACATCTTAAAAACCCGTTTTTGGGATTTGACAACGAGAATTAATTTTAAATCAATTATTAAAACATTTTTGTTTTGAATTTGGAGAAATTAAATCCATATTAGGAATCGGGAATTCCGAATTTAGTAAATAGTTACATTTTGTTTTTGGACATTATGAATAGTAACTTCAGTAATTATTTTATTTATCATGTCTAAAGTGTAAATTTCGTAAATAATGGTAAAAAATTAATATTTTAATAATATTAAACACCCCTAAACCATGTATTAACACCATTGGATGAAATATTTCTGAATATGGATATCCTTGGGTCGATTTTGGGACCCCATAAAGCAACTTGGATGTGAAATGACATTTTAAAAGAATTAATTTAAAGTAAAGAAAAATGTTACATAAACATGTAACTTTTTGCAAAACAATTTTCATTTGATGTTATATAAGTGATATTTAGACTATAAATAGTTATTATAAAGATAAAAATATTTCATACATTATGTTATTATATTTGAAATTTTCATAACTCAAATAAATTAATTAAATTATGACACAATATTGATGTAGTGATTACCTTATTCGTGAATTACTTCAATAAATGATATTATAATTATTAAAATATATTTATTTTGGTACATTTCATTCCATCCATGAATTTTATGGATGATTATGACTTGTTATAATTAAATTAATTATGGGTTTTTAGATGAATCATGTTGTTATGAATTTTTTTAATTATCATGATATGAATAGTATATAAATAGAAAAAAAATGAGCATTAAAAACAAATATTGTTTTATTAAATAAAATAATAGTCCAAAAAATCTATTATTAGGCCAAATGACTTAGATATGGTTGAATATTACATTAATTAACCTCTTTATGTTCTGTTTTATTTATATTAACTATATTAACCATATAGTATGAATATACAAGAAAACATGGTAAAGTTCAAATAAGTTAACAAAGGGTTAAAACCAAAAGATAAGGTTACATTTGTGACCAAGACTAGCCTAGAACCTATTGTTTGAGAGGTTTTAGACCAAAAAATATCATATATTTGAAATAAATGACCTTGGATTCATTTGAAATCGAAATTCAGTTTATAATAAAATAATCATTCAATCTTTCCTGATTTATCCCTCTTCCTTTTATAAATGTCCACCACCTCCAACCCTTACTCATACCTCTCACGACCCCTAGTCTCATCCAACCACTTCCCAAATATTCTCCAAACATCCCTATATTTCTCCTAGAAGCCTTACATTGGGAATAAGGAAATTCAAAAATTCTTTTTAGCTTAAATAAAAAGGAGTTACTAGATTTTAGGTAATTTCTTCTCTCAAGATTCATTCATTTATTTTACTTCTCCAAACACCTAAACATGGTTTATTACAATACTTTATAACAACACTAGTCTACAAAATATACATGGGTTCTGTTATGATATGTATTCAAACTACACTTAAACACACCATCATCTAAGGGATACAATCATATTGTTTTTGTGTACGTTGAACTACCCCATAACAAAATGATGATTATTTGATTTTCCCTTAACACCTCTCATTATGGCCATTATGATGGAATATTATTAATATATTGTATTTATTATATTTATATTTTTTATATGATAATGATATTTTTTATAAAATCATACCTTTATTCTTTCCATAACACGTAAATACAATAATTTCATTTGAGGATGTTTGGACAACCACCAGCTCAAAGTGATACAACTCATTTCTTCCATACATGGAAGGTATAAAAAATAAAATTAATGAAATTATGTAACATATATAAAATATTATATTGAACTATAATTATAATATAACTATATATCATTTAGTTTCAATTCCATTAAATATGAAAAATAAATGAATGTAGCGTAAATGCTTACGTACGGCTTAGCATCTACATGAATGTTTCATATAAGGACCCAACCATAAAAATTACATAACATTAAATTAAAAGAATAATTCACATTGAGGATCTTTTCAGGTTTAGAGTTTTAGAGAATTATGACATAACTATTACGTCTCAAAAGATTAAAAAGTAGACACTTCTATGTAGTTTCCATTTTTTCATAAAATAAAAACTAATGAAAAAAGAGTCATGTCTAGTTCCAGGTGTTAGACTCCATGATTTTTCCTTGATCCCATCCTTGACCCTATTCATGTTTAAGACCTGTGAAAACATTTCAAAACATGGGATGAGCATAAAAAATATCAGTAAGGGTTATAAAACATTGAAATAAAACATGTGTTTATTAATACATACAAAACAAAAGCTCTTTTACTTACCACATGAAAACATAAGATTTATGAAAAACACATAAAAATCATAAATCATAAAGGTATCATGTGTCATCCATAACATACATACAATGTAGCTATCACAGCTACATAAGGACTTACTTTGGAATACCCATCAGAGTATATTCCCTAAATATCTTAGGAGAAACATTCATGTTTACCTCTGTCACATTACCCAATGCATTGGAGAGCTATATCGGGCTCACCCACCCTAGTTTTATCACTGAACCACTCATATACATAAATAATGTCCATGAACCATAACATGATCGTAACGCAAAACATAATCATAAAGGAAATATAACATTGCCACATTGAAATAAAAAAAATATCATTTCAAAATATTGAAATAATAAATCCATTCTCAAAATCATTTTCAATAAAAAATACTTAAAAAGAGTATATGGTATTATTTTTCCTTTTAAGAACATTGCGGCTTGTTGATGAAGCCAATGATCAAATAATACTCACGGTGGCGGAAAGCTCGTTGTCACTGCTTAGGTTAAAAAAACATTCTTTTTTTTATTTTGTAAAATGCTTCGTATAAAGAGATTCCCTTTGAATGAAATTAAATTTTAAAGGGTTTTCTACACCATATAAAATAAAGTCGTGTATATAACTAAATATGCCTCAATGAAAGGAGATTGAGATAAATTCCCTTACCTCGTGCCCAACTTGACTCGTTCGTTCTTTAATCTCATGAATAATAAACTAAAGTTAATTTCTATTGGCATAAGAGCCTTTTTAAAGTTTATTATTTATCTTATATCACTTATTACCATGTTATAAACATTATGTAATCATTGAAGTCAATAATGTTCGTTTTGTCGATATTTGGTACGTGAGGCAAAAATGAACACCTTATATTTACATGTTGTACATGTGATCAATATTCCATTATATCCAGAATGAAATTAATTATTTTGATATCATATATATAATATATATACAGTATATATATATTTATAATAGTACATATCATCTGGAGTTAAGAAATGAAATGCACCGTTCATGGAGATGGTAAGTCGTACGTATGCATGAATGCTACTTTCATTTCTATTTCTAATTTTAATGGACTTAAAACATAATGATTCATAGGTATATTATAATTACAGTATAATTTCATATATATTATCATTAACTCCATCCTTTATATATCCCACATATGGAATTAACGACTCATATCACTTTGAGGGGGCGGTAGTCCGAACATCCTCAAAAGAAATTATCACGTTTACACATAATGGAAACCATAAAGGTATGATATAAATAGAAAATACATAAGCATAATGAAAACATAAAAATAATATATATCATATAAAAATACAGTTCCATCATAATTTCCACCATGAGAGGCTGTAGGAGATAATCGAACAATCATCGTTTCGTGAGGTGTCAGTTTTCCATCCATAGAATCATAATGTTCTTCACACATTAGATGCAGGTTTGTGTAATGTAGTTCGAATCCTTCTCATAAAAAAATCCTACTATATTTAGGATATTGTTTTTGTTATAAAATAAATGAATAGAATGAGTTTAGGGGTTGGATAATTAAAATAAAAGAAAAGAAGTTAAGAGAAAAGATTACCTTTAATTTGGGTAACTCCCTTTGTTTTGAACCAAAAGGACTTCTCGAAGTGCCTTCTGCCTATGGTAAGTCTTCTAGGTGAAAGAAAGGGATGCAGGGAGCTCAATTGGGAAGATTTTGGACGAGCCTAAAGGGTTGAGAGGTGTGAGGAATTGGTCATAATTTATGGATTTTTATAAAGGGGGAGGGGCTCTTTAGGAAAGTGTGAAAATATTGTTTTATTATAAACTTATATTCTGTTTCAAAAGTTAAAAGAATCATAAGAGTCAAATATAAGATGACTCATGGTCCAAATAAAATCAACCAATAAGAATTGGACATGTTTTGTATGTTATTTTAATATTTATAATCGTATTTATATAAATATTTTGTTAATGAGGTTAATACTACATCCTTATTGTGTCATAAATATTTTAATTTATGTGATATCTAAAAATTATGAAAAAAATACCATTAAGTAGTAAATTTTTATAACTTTAAAATTAATATTTATAGTGGAAAATATAATTTATATAACCCTTTGTAAAAATTAATTTACTAAAATGTATTTTTTTCGTTTTTTCCTTTACTTTAAGTTAATTAATCTAAATTGTCATTATCACTCCCAAGTGGCACAATGGGGTCCCAAAATAGACCCAAAGAAGACCATGGTCGTATATGACTCATCCGAAAATTTTTGGACTTGTGTTAAGATAATTTTGAATTATTATAATATTCTTTTTACCTTGAATTAACCTATAAACCTTTAATCGCGGTAAATAAAAGTCAAAAGTTACTATACACAAAAAATTATTTTCATCTAATTGAACCACAATTTACTTACTAATAACAACCATGTATGTCATATTTTCGAAATTCAATTCACATAAGTGGTAAAATTTCATTTAAACAAAAATTCCATTTTTAACTATTACTAAGTAGTTTCACTATTCATCAACAATTGATGTTTTTCAAAAAAATACCAAAAATTCAGCCGAAGTTATATTTGATATTCTGAATTCAACAATGATGTCTATTTTACAAAATTATAAACATAGAAGTTGCATTAATTAATTTTAAATTAATTCTTGTTATCAAAACAAATAGTGTGTTTTTAAAAAACAATAATTATCAAAATATTGATACTTGTTTATGTCCAATTTCAATGTGAAATTAATTCCAATGAAGAACATTGGATTAAATCATAAAAAATATATTCTAATTACACTTTAAAACCAATTAAAAAGATAATATAACCATATATATAAATTATATTAAAATGTAGTTTTGAATTAAAATACAATATTTTCACTATTCATTAAAAAATGAACTTTATCGGAAAAATACCAAAACATTTACACAAAGTAAATATTGATGTCCCCACTCTAAAGAAGTATTTTATTTGGTCAATTAGAATGTATTAAAGTGACTGAAACTATATTTAAATAGGGTTCTCCATTAAAAGGTGGTAAGTCGACCTTTTAATGTAAATTATGCTTAAAATTAGATTCATTCACATTTTAAACCTATAACTTTTTTATTGGATAAATTTAAATACATTTAACAAACAGGTATAATCATATTGTAGTTATTTTTTTCATTACCACCAATACAACAGCTAGGAGTAAACTACAATTTAAAATAATATTATATTATTTGTGTGCAATATAATATTTCAAAGAAAATCGTTGTTGCATATCGGGTACTCTATCAAACATTGCAACCCCTTTAATGTAAAATTAATATATAATTCCCAAATATTAATAAAAATGAAATATGACTTATTCTTTATTTAGCTAGGATGTCCCATCCTTCCCCCCTTTTGGGAATTTCATCCTTGCCATTTTACTTATCAAAAGAAGTGGGGGTATTTATCCCTCATAGCATTTTCCAATTCCCATGTTGCATCTTCAACCATATGGGTTTTCCAGAAAACTTTTAACTGGGGAATTACCTTATTCCACAACACATTCTCTCTATGGTCACGAATCTGAACTGGATTTTCTTCATAAGAGAGATACTCTTCCAACTGAACTACCTCTAGGCTCAGAACATGATATGGATCTAGCATATACTTTCTCAACATCGAAACATGAAAAACATTGTGTACATGGGATAATCATGGAGGTAAAACCGCTCTGTATGCAACTGATCCAACTTTCTCCATAATTTCATGAGGTCCAAGGAACCTCGGACTCAACTTTCCCTTCTTACCAAAACACATCACACTTTTTCATGGATAAACATTGAGAAAGACCTGATCACCTACCTCAAAAGAAAGATCTTTCCTCTGGTTATATGCATAAATTTTCTCTCTGCTCTGAGCTATTCTCATGTGCTTCTGAATCAACTGAACTTTCTCTACCATCTCTTCTACCAATTCTGGTCCCATTAGCTTCCATTCTCCTACCTCATACCAAAAAGAGAGAGTTTGACAATGCATTCCTTATAATTCATCAATTGGAGCCATTTATATACTGGAATGAAAACTGTTGTTATAAGAAAATTCATCCAAATAAATATGTTAGCCCCAACTTTCATGATAATACATCGAGAAATCACGTACCATATCCTCAAATGTCTGAATTTTTCGTTCTGATTGCCCATCCGATTGAGGATGAAACGCTCTAATAAAATTTAATTCAAAACCCATCGACTTCTGAAGGCCTTTCAAAAAGTTATAAGTAAACCTGAGATCACGATCAGATACAATGGCAAGGGGAACTCCATGCAACCTGACTATCTCTTTGACATTCAATCAAGAATGTAGATCTGGAGACAATATATCCAAAATAGGATGGAAATCAGCAGATTTAGTCAATCGATCAATAATAACCCAAATTGCATTATTACCTCGATATGTCTTTGGTAATCCCCCAACAATTTCCATTGATATATTTTCTCATTTCTACACTGGCATCGGTAATGGCTGAAGCATCCCTTTAGGTAACTTCCGCTCTGCTTTAACCTACTGACAAGTAAAACACTTCAAAGGAAAATCAACAATATCTCTTTTCATTCCATCCCACCAGTAATACTTATGAAGATCCTTGTACATCTTAGTACTACCAGGATGAACAGAAAACAAAGATCTATGAACTTCACATAACAACTCATTCTTCAACTATGAAACACAATGCACACATAATCTCTTCCCAATCCTTAAAACACAATCATTATCAACAATAAAATCTGGTAACATACCCTTCTAAACCAACTCTACCTTTTACTGTAACTCACTGTCTTCTTTCTGCGATTGATTTATTCTGTCTGATATTGATGATTTCACTGACGCCTAAAACAAAGCAAGAGAATATTCTTCACCAACAATTTATATGCGAAATTATATAAAATCAAAAACCAAATGATCTTGTTCCAAACATAACATGGTTAACAATGTATTACTTTTTCCACTCAATGCATCATCCACCTTATTTTCTTTTCCCGGATGGTAATGGATCGTGAAATCAAAATCCTTGATTAATTCCAACCATCTCCTCTGTCTCATTTTCAATTCTTTTGGAGTGAATATATGCATTAAACTTTTGTGATCAGTATATATTTTACATTTTAATCTATACAAATGATGCCTCCATATTTTTAAAGAAAAAACAATAGAAGCTAATTCCAAATCATGTGTAGGGATATTTAACTCATTTGGTTTCAACTGATGTGAAGCATAAGAAATTACCTGATCATTCTGCATTAGGACACAACCTAGTCCTTTCAACGAAGCATCACTGCAGATAACAAACTCACCATTTCTTGATGGCAGTTCCAAAACCAGATCATTCACCAATCTTCTTTTTAATTCCTGAAAACAATAATCACATTCTTTTTTCCAAATGAAATTAACATATTTTAGAGTTAACTTAGTCATTGGACACTATAACCATGAAAAATGTTCAACAATCCTCTGGTAATAACCTACCAAACCTAGAAAACTATGAATATTGATTATATTTGTGGTTCTTGTCCATTCTTCAACAACTTTTGATTTAGTAGGATCAAAATTTATGCCTTTTTTCGACACAATGTGACCAAGGAACGAAATTTGTTGTAACCAAAACACGCACTATCTGAATTTCCCATAAAGTTTATTTTCATTAATGGTTATCAAGATGATCCTTAAATCACGTTCATTCTCCTCTTTACCTTTAGAATAATCCAAAATATCATCAATGAACACAACCATAAACTTATCCAAGAATTCACAGAAAATTCTATTTAAATATCCATGAATACCACAAGTGCATTGGTTAAACCAAAAGGCATATCATAAAATTCATAATGGCCATATCTAGAAACAAACTCGGTCTTCAGAACAACTGCTTCCATTACAATCAAATGATCGTACCCTGACCTCAAATCAATCAACGAAAAATACTGAGCTCCCTAGAGATGATCAATCAAATCATCGATATGAGGAAAACAAAACATATTCTTAACAATGAAGTTATTCAATGCTCTATAATAAATGCAAAGTCTCATTGAACCATATTCTTTTTAAAAAACATGATAAGAGCATACCATGGTGATGTCCTAGGTCGAATGAAACTGTTTCTAATAAATCCATAAATTGCATCTTTAACTCTAAAAGTTCAATTAGAGCTATTCGATAAGGTGGTTTTGAAATAGGCTTAGCATCAAGAACTAAGTCAATAGGAAATTAAACATCCTGATCAGGTATAATACCAGGAAACTCATTAAGAATAAAATCAAGATACTCATTTACCTCTGGCACATCATTAATCTAAACAGTTCCTTTATTTTCAAAAATATGTGAAAGGTAACATTCATTTCCATATTTTAATAGTTTCTTAGCTTCCTGACATGTTATCAAAATAAAGGGTTCATTCTTGTACACAAACTATAAATCTTTCAGAAAAGAAACCTTTTTTGGTTTGTCGTCAATCATATCATGATAAACAGAAAGCCAATACATTCCCAAAATAACATCAATCTCTATTAGAGGCAAAACAATAAGGTTTTCAGGTAGATTCTTTATGCACACAAGGACAAGAATGTTCATATGTTTTCTTTTTGTCTAAACATTTCTTCCAGTTGTTTTTACCATAAGTTTTTTTTTCATATCTTGAGATGTAATTCCTAATTTACTATAAAAAGTTTATGAAATGAAGGAGTG
Source organism: Viscum album (assembly GCA_963277665.1). Classification (NCBI taxonomy): domain Eukaryota; kingdom Viridiplantae; phylum Streptophyta; class Magnoliopsida; order Santalales; family Viscaceae; genus Viscum; species Viscum album. The sequence continues at coordinate 1,892,024,869 of OY728152.1, forward strand.
TGTAGACCCTAAATCAAAAAACACATTTGCAAAATCTGAACAAACAAACAGTGTACTTGATATAGCTTCATTTGATAGCCCAACATCTGCTGAAGTAGTTACAAAGGATTTCACCACCCCTTTCTTCTTGTAGTCTGGTTTCTGTCCTTCGGTTGAGTTCTTTTTCAAACAGTAATTTGCATAATGAACAATTTCATTTCCCTTAAAACATTTTACTAACTGTAAATCAGATTTTGTCTTATCATTACGTTGATCTTTTTCAGTGAAATTACGACCCTTATATCCCATTTTACCACATCGGTAGCACTTACCTGAATTCAAAAGACATTCCCCAGCATTCTTTTTACCACAATTTTTACAAAATGTAAAATTAAGATTCTTACCATCGTAATTTTTTGAATATTTATTACCTTTCTCCTGCCACCTCGACCTCTTATTCTGTTGTTTGTCAAAGAATACCTGATCATCATAAAACTCCATTTCCACATTCTCCGCACAAAGAATAAGTTTTTCATAACTTTTGAACTCACGGGAAGTAAGGGCCCTTAGATACTTTGTCTTTAATCCAGCGTAAAAATGGTTGATTTTACTCTCAATATCTCGAATGATATTTTGAGCATACCTTTCCAGTCGAGTGAATTTTTCTTCATAACCAGCCACTGAGTCATCCTCCTCCCTTAATTCCTGGAACTGTTTTCCATCCTAATATGAACCACCTTAGGAAAATATTTCTCAAGAATCATACCTTTGAATTCATCCAAATTGAGAGCATCAATCTCATCTCCATCCCTGATATTTTTCACCATCCACCACCACTGATCAACTTTACCTTCAAAACGGTAAACAACAAGACTAACTTTTTGATGTTCTGAACACACCATGACATCAAAACCTTCTCAAGTGCTTTAATCCACCCTTCAGCTAGAACAGGGTCAGATGATCCTCTGAATGATGGGGGATGTTGCCTCATGAAATGCTTCACTACAAACATGTTTCTCTACGATTGATCTAGATGATCTCATCCATGGAAACCACCACCATTTTAACCTGAGTCAACTGTGCCATCATTGTAACAAACTATTAAGATCTGATTTCGACCATCTCAGGTTGCTGATTTGGAATTTTTTCTTCCTCATGATGTCGTCCCAATATAGCTGTCCAATTTCCCCTGTGGAATATCATTTTGAACACAGAAATATCTTATGCGAAGCAACATGGTAATATGTAAATGATATATCATTTCAATATTACCATAAATTAATTTATGGACATTTATTTAACAATAATTTAACTCCTAAATTTATCTAAACCAAACTTTGATACAAACTTTAAGGACTCAGCCATAAACATTACAAAATATTGAATTCAATGAATAATTCACATTGAGGATCATTTCAGGTTTAGAGTTTTAGGGAATTAGGAAATAACTATTATATCTCAAAAGATTACAATGTAGACACATCTACGCAGTTTCCATTATTTTCATAAAATAAAAACTCATGAAAAAATAGTCATTTCTAGTTCCAGGTTTTAGACAACATGACTTTTCCATGATCACATCCTTGACTATATTCATCTTTAAGTCCATTGAAAACATTTCAAAACATGGGATGAACATAAAGAGCTCAGTAAGGGTTATAAAACAATGAAGGAAATCATTTTTTAGTTAATGCATACAAAACATAAACTCTTTTACTTACCTCATCAAAACAAATGATTCATGAATAACACATATAAATAATAAATCATAAAGGTAACTTGTGGAATCTATAACATACTTACAATGCAGCTATCACAGCTATATAGGGAGTTACTTTGGAATACCCATCACAGTATATTGTCTAAATCTCTTAGGAGAAACATTCAAATTTATCTCCATCACGTTACCCAATGCATTGGAGAGCTATATCAGGCTCACCCTCCCTAGTTTTATCACGGAACCACCCATATACATAAATAATTCCCGTGAACCATAACATGATCATAACACATAACATAAGCATAATGGGAATTTAACATTTCCACATTGCAATAACAAAATATCATTTCAAGATATGGGAATAATAAATTCATTCTAAAAATCATTTTCAATACCAAAATATGTAAAAAGAGTATGTGGTGTTTCTTTTTTATTTTAAAAACATTACGACTTGTTAAGGAAGCCAAAGATCCAATAATACTTATGGCAGCGGAAAGGTCATTGTCACCACTTACGTTAAAAAAACATTCCTTTTTGTAGTTTAGTAAAATGATTCATATAAAAAGATTTCCATTGAATGAAATTAAATTTTCAATGGGTTTATACACTGTATAAAATAATGTCGTGTATAAAATTAAATATGTCTCAATGAAAGGAGACTGAGATTAAGTCTCTTACTTCGTGTCTCACTTGACTGGATCATTCTTTAATATCCTAAATAATAAACTAAAGTTAATTTCTACTTCTATAAGAGAATATTTCAAGTTTATTATTCATTTTATATAACTTATTACCACGTTATAAACATTATGTAATCATTCAAGTTAATAATGATCGTTTTGTTGATATTTGGTACTTGAGTGAAAAATGAACACCTTATATTTACAAGTTGTACATGTGATCAATAGTTCATTATATCCATAATGAAATTCTTTATTTAGATATCATATATATTATATATATCCATTATATATATATTTATAGCAGTACATATCATTTGGAGGTAAGAAATGAAATGCACCGTTCATGGAGATGGTAAGTCGTACGTACGCATGAACGCTACATTAATTTCTATTAATTATTTTAATGGAATTGAATCATAATGATACATAGGTATATTTTAATTCCAGTATAATTTAATATATAATATCATTAACTTCATCCTTTATACGACCCACATATGGCATTAAGACTCATATCACATTGAGGGGGTGGTAGTCCCCACTTCCTAAAATGAAATTATTGCTTTTTCCCATAATGGAAACCATAAAGGTATGATATAAATGGAAAATATAGAAGTATAAAGAAAACATTAACATAACATATATCATATATAAATATAGTTCCGTCATAATGGCCACCACGAGAGGTGGTAGGAGATAATCGAACAATCATGGTTTCGTGAGGCGTTAGTTTGCCATCCACAGAAACATTATGTTCTTCACCCATTAGATGGAGGTGTGTATAAGTGCAGTCTGAATCCTTCCCATAAAAACATCCTCACATATTTTTTATATTGTTTTTGTTATAAAATAAAGTAATAAAAAGAGTTTATGTGTTGGAGAATTAAAATAAAATAAAATAAGTTAAGAGAAATTGTTACCATTAATTTGGGTAACTCTTTTTGGTTTGAACCAAAAGGACTTCTTGAAATGCCTTATGCCTATGGTAAGGCTTCGAGGTAAAATATAGGGAAGTAGGGAGATTAATTGGGTAGTGTTTGGAAGATACTAATGATTTGAGAGGTGTGAGGAATTGGTTAGAAGTGAGGGATTTTTATAAAGGGGGGGGGGATCTTTAAGAAAGTGTGAAAATGTTATTTTATTATATACTTATATTTTGTTTCAAAAGGTACAAAAATAATAAGAGTCAAAGATAAGATGAATCATGGTTGAAATAAAATCATCCAATAATAATTGGATAGGTTTTTGATGTTATTTTAATATTTATAATCTTATTTATTTAAATATTTTTTTAATGAGATAAATACTACATCATTATTATGTCATAAATAATTTTATTTATGTGATGTATAAAAGTTATAAAAAAATATCATGATGTAGTTAATATTTATATATTTCCTATTAATATTTATAGTCTAAAATATAATGTATATAGCCATTTTTAAAAATTAATTTACTAAAATATATTTGTTTTTGTCATTTTTTCCTTACTTTAAGTAAATTAATCTAAATTGTCATTATCACTCTCAAGTGGCTCAATGGGGACCCAAAATCGACCCAAAGATGACCATGGTCATAAATTACTCATCCAATAAGGTTTCTAAAAGTTTTAAGATAATTTTGAATTATTATAATATTCTTTTTACCTTGAATTAAACTATTTACCTTTAATCGAGGTAAATAAAAGTCAAAAGTTAGTATTCACCAAAAATTATTTTAATCTAATTTTACCACATTTTACTTACTAATAACAACCATGTATGTCAGATTTTCGAAATTCAATTCACAGTAGTGGTAAAATTTCATTTAAAAGAAAAATCCAATTTTTTTAACTACAACAAAGTGGTTTCACTATTCATCAAAAGTTGATGTTTTTCAGAAAAATATAAAAAATTCATCCTAATCTATATTTGATATTCTGAATTCAAAAAGGATGTCTATTTTACCAAATTCTAATTATAGAAGTTGCATTGATTAATTTAAAATGAATTCCTATTATCAAAACAAATAGCATATTTTTATGAAACAATAACTATCAAAAGATTCATACGTGTTTCTGTCCATTTTCATTGTGAAATTAATTAAAAGACCAAAATTGTATTAAATAGAAAATATATATTCTAATTTCACTTTAAATTGAATTAAAAAGAAAACATAACCATATAAATAAATTATATTAAAATATAGTTTTGAATTAAAATACAATATTTTCACTATTCATTAAAAATGAACTTTGTCGGAAAAATTCCAAAAAATTTCACAATGTAAATTTTCATGTCCCCGTTATAAAGAACGATTTTATTTGTTCAATTAGAATGTATTAAAGTGACCGAAACTAAATTTAATGAGGTTTTTACATTAAAAGGTATTAAATTGACCTTTTAATGTAAATTATGCTTAAAATTAGATTCATTCACATTTTAAGACTATAAATTTATTAGTGGATAAATTTAAACACATTTAACAAACATATATAAATATATTGTAGTTAGTTTTGTTCATTACCGCGAATACACTGGCTAGGAGTTAACTACCATTTAAAATAATATTATATTATTAGTGTGCCATGTAAGATTTCAATGAAAATCATTGTTCTGTATCAGGTATGCTGTCGAACATAGAAAACCCTTTAAAGTAAAATTAATATTTAATTTACAAATATTAATAAATATGAAATATGTCTGATTCTTTATTTTCCTGTGATGCTACAGTGCATTTCATTTTTTATCTCCAAATGTAATGGATTATTATAAATAGAGATGTACTGGATTTATATGATATTTAAATCCTAAATAATATTCCGCATATAATGGAATTTTGACCACATAGACAATTTTTAATTATAACATGTTCGTTTTCGACTCAAGTAATGAATTTTGACAAAATGACCAATATTACCTTAATAATTATGTAATTTATACAACGTCGTAATATGTGATAAAAATTAATAATAAATATTAAAAACGTTCTATAGAAAGTATAAATTAACATGTGTTTATTATTTAGGAAGATAAAGTATGAATGAGACAAGTCGGACTTAAGGTATGGGAAGCTTTCACCCACCCCTTTTATTGAGAGACTTATTTTATGTTTTGTCATTTAATTTATATATTATAATAATGGGTTATTTAATTCTATTTTTTTTATACATTTTATGTCCAAGTTATTAGAGACTATTTTCCCTCTCATTAACTCATTTTCTGAATCTTTACGTGACATCTTTTGGCTGCCAAAGTTTCTTAAGGGATTTTCTTAATCGAATTTCCATTCTATGGGTTATTTTTCTACTTACTAATGATGTCATTCTATGAATATGTGAGAAATTAATTTTGATATCCAATATTGTATTTATACTTTATTTATGTGTACTTATAGTTAATACACATTATCGATCAGTTTTTTTTACAAAATGATCTTCGTAACGGACATGGTCTTAATAACCTCTATTTCAAGCACATTTCTATGTTATATGCCTTTAATATCCTAGAAGGTATAAATTAATCCATTTAGAAATGTTTTATCATGAATAAATATATTCTCGTTTATATTTAATGTTTGTAATTAAATAATTCTTTATTTATTTTCATTCAAGTGTTTCTGAAGTGTTACAAGATTCATTAATTGAAACATTGTTTTAAATGTTTTATGGATATATTCTTTTAAATATTTCTCAAAAGTGTCCATGTTTTAAAAATGGGTTTGAGGAATTATTTATATAGAAATTAATGTATTATGATTCTAATTCCTTTTAAAATTTCAAAGTGGTATGGGACACATTGGTTCAAAGATATCATTAATAAATATTTTAAATGGTTTTGGAAATGGATCTTAAATAGATTTGTTGTTATTGATAAGTGAATTGTTGATAATTTCAATCCTTTATGTGTTATGATTGTGTAATGGAACTTATTTATTTGATGGGTGGTTATATGATAAATCAAATATGGGTGGTTCTGTGAATTACCAAGGGCTAGTGAGCCTGAGATAGCTCTCCCATGCATTGGGTAATGTGAAGGAGGTAAACGTTAATTTTTCTCCTTTAAGATTTTGGAATTTTAATTGGACTGGTATTCCAAAGGTAACTACATATGTAACTGTAAAAGAAAAAATGTATGTATTTTATGGATGGCACAAGTTGCCATTATGATTTATGATTTCTATGTGATATTCATAAAACATGTGATTTCATGAGGTATGTTAAAGAACTTATGTTTTTTGAGTGAAAAGTATGGTTTCGTTGATTATATGTATTGATGGTATAATGTTTTCATTCATTAATTTATAACCCTTACTAATATTTTATGTTTATGCCTTGTTTTTGAAATGTTTTTCAAATGGTATAAGGAAGGGAAAAAGAAAGGAATAATTCATGAATATTTATATCAAGTGATTAATTCATGTTTTATTTAATGAGTTTCATTATTGTGAAAAAACGGTTAGTGTATAAGTGTATACTTTTTAGTATTTGAGATTTAATGTAATGGTTATTAACTAATTATCTAAAACTCTAAACCTGAAAATACCTTCACTATTGAACTCATAAATTAACACATGATTATGTAATGTTTTAGTACATGGCCTTATAGTTGGTATCATAGAGATGTTTAGATAACATGAGTGGTTAGGGTGTTATTTAAGAATAATTGAAATGTTTTAAATAACCATAGTGGTTAGAATATTAGAAATAGTCAAAGCTATTTTAGATAAATTTAATGAGTTTAAGATAACATGAATAAGTATATCTTAGTGTTTACCCTCCACATAAGATATTATATGATTATTTTTATGATATACTCAAACAAACCTTTTTGGTTTTAGTAAATGGATGTATCTAGTTGGTACCAAAGAAACAATGGATGTGTAGGAAATTGTGGTGGTTTTATGAATGTGAAACTGAATGAAATGGCAGACGTAATGATAATGCTTGTGGTAGATTTTAACTAACTATATGGAGTCAGGATTGACCACTTAAACACTGTGATTTTTCTAAGCCACTATATTTACGAGAAATGAATCCAAATGGATGTTAAGGTAATAATAATAAAGGTAAGTACATTCCAAATCAAATGTGTTAAGGATGCATAAAGAAACACCTAGGGAAATGATTCAAAGGGACGAGAAGATGTTATTTATGTGGTAATGATGTTCATAAATTAATAACCTTCCATGGAAAAAATGAAGCGTTATATTGACTCCATTAAAGGGAAATTAATTTCTTTCGGAGGGATCAATCGAATGTTTTAAATGTGGTGTAAATGGTCATTGTGAAAATGGATGTCCAATGATGAAGGTTAGCGAATGGTATCATCAGGATCGTACAAATATATGGTTACCAATTTCTAATGTCATTCCAATTGAAGATGAACGAACAAAAAAATCCCTATGAAAGGAATGGATTATTTCTTAACTCGTGTTTTGACATTATTAAAATATTAACAACATTATTAATCATTAATTTTAGAAAATAATTGTTTTGAAAGATGTTATAAAAAATGGTAAAAGGATAATAAAATTTTTTGGATGACTAAGATGTATGCATTTTATAAATTTTGAGGCATATGATAGAGATATGGGAGATGAAATGTTTAAATTTAATAATGCTCTTTTGTGGATGGGATTATATTGATGACTTTTCTCTAATATGTGTAACCCTGATGTTTTATATGTGGAAATTTTATTCATGGAAGAATTATATTTTCTTGTGTGGATATAATGGATTACCTTAGAGGTTCATGTGGGATTTTTTTTGAGGAAATTATGGGATTTATCGCATACGAATGGACTAGGTGAATACCCTGATTATTATGAATAATTATTTTTAGTTAAATGATTTGACAGATCAAGAATAAGTAGATTTTAGAAGTTATGTTTTATCAAATGGTTATCCTTGTTATTATAAAATGATATGGTGAATACGGGATAAGTATTTTTTGGAGTACATTCTCTCTTTTGGGAACACTATATGCCTTTGGAAAATCTAATATTATGAAATTTTATTAGGGGATTTGGAATAATCAATGTTTATGTCATGGATATATGGATATTTGGGATAGTTATGGAAATGATTACCCTATCAAAGAGAATATGTAATTATGTTAATTACACATTATTATGATACTTTAAGAGTAGTTTATGTTATTTAGAGATGAATGTTTAGATTTACTATGGAGGAAAATGTGATTAAATCCTTCAGAGTTTTGGGTTACAATACTAGTTTTTATTATTTTGATGAATTTTAAGGATAATTTTTTATTTAATGGTAATTGTTGAACATTGGGTATTGTTTGTTGAATTTTGGAACTTAAGAGTAGTATTTATTTTTAGAATAGATTATCCTTTTGGGGATTATCTAATCTAGTAATAACCATTTTTCTTTTGGTTAATTTCTAAACATAGGGGAAATATATATTTCATCTTTATTTGATTATGTGATTATCTAGAAGTTGTCTCTAGCACATTAGATATGACCAAGTCAACTTGAATACTCATCATTTGGAAAAATATGAGTTTGTGTTAAAAATATACAAATTCATGAACGTCTACATGACAAGTAAGTATGATTCCTTATGTTCATAGCTAGGATCATAAATAAATTCCTAAAATTTTTGAAAATGATAATAAAATTAAAATTTTTTCTTTTTACATTTCTTACTAAAAAATCAAATATTGTTTAACCCATCACATTTTTGTGACGTTCTGGGTTTTAACTTTTTCTGATCATGTTTTCAATCACTCTCCATTAGAACATGATGGTTTGTTTCTATTCCATATAAATGTATTTCTACCTGGAATCATAGAATCTGTTAAATTAGGTGACTTTTTACTTATCATTCTTTCTTTTAAAGTGATAGTTTTGTTGTCTCTTTTTTATGATGTGGGATTTTGAAAGAATTTTAGGAGACATATTTTAAAACAACGAGGATGGAATTTCCAAAAGGGGGAATGGATGTAACAACCCATGTATGTATAGAATGATACATTTTCATATCTAATAATATTTATGAATAAGAAATTAATTTTATGATAAAGGGTAAACTTTCTTCGATAACATACTCAACCCGAAACAACATGTTTCATTGAAATCTTGCATTGCACACAACTATTGAGTTATACCCAAAAATATTATAATATTATTATTTTTTAAAATTGTAGTTAACAACTACTCGTTTTATTTTTAGGAATGAACAGAACTAACTAAAATATGATTATTTAATGTAATTATATTTATCCAATAAATTTTATAAGCTTAAAAGAAGAATGAATCTGATTTTAGGCATGAAAAACTCTAATATGTTTAAAATGATATATTACTACCTTTTGATGGTGAACTATTTTTAAATCTATTTTTTTCCATTGTTTTGTTTTATTTTACAAAATAAATTTTTTTTATAACTGTGTCATCAATATTTACATTGGATGAAATTTTGGAATTTGCTAAATAATGTTCATTTTTTATGAATAGTGAAAAATACTGCATTTTAATTCAAAAATACTATTTCATGTAATTTATTTATATAGTTAGATTATACTTTTAATTGGTTTTATAGTAGTATTGAATTATATTTTTATAATTTAATCCAAAGTTGGTAATTGGATGTAATTTCACATTAAAATTGGAAATAAACAAATGTCAATATATAGATAGTTATTAGTTCTTAAAAACCCGCTTGTTAGTTTTCACAACATGAATTAATTTTATAATAATTATTAAAAATTTTGTTTTTTGAATTTAGAAAATTAATTCCATATTTTTAATCATGGGGTATAAATTTTGTAAATAGATGTGTTTTATTTTAGGACATTATAAATAGATACATTAGTAATTATTTTATTTACCATGGTTAAAAGATAATAATGGTAATTAAAGGTAAAATATAATATAATAATAATATTAAACTACAGTAAAAAGTTTACTAATCATATTTGATGATATATTAACGACTAGGGGAATCCATGGGTGGATTTTGGGACCCAATGGAGCCACAAGGGTGTGAAAATGTCATTTTATTAGAATTAATTTAATGTAATTGAAAATGTAAAATAAAGATGTATCCTTTTGTAAAAAAATTTATACTGGGTTATATAAATTATAATTTATACTATAAATATTCATTATAAAGAAAAAAAGATTTAATACATCATGGATGTTTATTTATAATTTAATGACATAAAAAAATTAACTTATTTATGAACCAATAATGATGTAGTGATTACGTAATTAATGAATGATTTAACTAAACAAATTTTAAATATTATAATAAATTTATTTTGAAACATTTTTTCCATACACAAATTTTTGGGATGAGTATGACTTGTTATCTTTCATGTAATTATGTTATTTAAAAATAATCATATTTCTATGGATATTTGTAAAAGTCATGATTTGAATAGTATATAAATTCACATAAATACGTTTTTAAAACATATACTATTTTATTAAATGATATAATAGTCCTAAAAACCAAAAAAATTTCCAAATTACTTTAATAAGATTTAATATGACATCAATTAAACAATTCATGTTTTATTGGAATTTTATAGTATTGATATTATCCATATATATAAATATTCAAGAAAACATGGTAATAGTCAAATAAGATACCAACATGTTAAAGCAAAAAAGTTAAAGTAAAATTTGTGACAAGGACCTATCTAAAACATATTTGTTGAGAGGTGTTAGAAAAAATCATATATTTTTAATAAATGGCATGGGGGAAATTTTATATCTAAATTTGGTTTATAATAAAATAATATTTCATACATTCTTAAAGTACACCTCTACCCTCTTATAAAAGGCCACCTCCTCTAACCCTTACTCACACATCTCAAGATTCCTTGTATAGTATAAAATATACCCAAATAGGCTTCAAAAATACCTATATTCCTCATAGAATACTTATGTTTCGAATAAGGAAAATTAAGATGGATATTTAGCTTAAATCAAAACGAGTTACCTAATTTGAGGTAATGTCTTCTCTCAAACTAATTTCATTTGATTTCCTTCTCCAAACCCCTGAACATGCTATATTCCATTTTTTATAATAACACTAATATATTCAATATACTAGGTTGTTTTTTGTAAATTTATTATAAAAACACATACACACACCTCCATCTAATGGATACATGCATATTGTTTCTGGGTATAACGAACATTTTCCTCATGAAACGATTATTATTCGATTTTCCCCTACCACCTCTCATGGTGTCCACTATGAGGGGTATATATTTTTATATGAAATATATGATATCTATATTTTCTTTATGACACTTTCAATTTTATTTGAAAACATACCTTTATGCTTTCCAAAACATATAAATACGCAAATTTCATTTGAGGAAGTGCGGACTACTGCCCCTTAAAGAGAAATGACATGTTCTTCCCATACATGGAATGTATAAAAGATGGAATTAATAAATTTATGTATCATATATAAAATATTATATTATATAGTAATTATAATATACCTATATATCATTTATTTTTAATTCATTTGAATATAAAAAAATGAAAGTTGTGTTCATTCTTACGTATGGTTTACCTTCTCTATGAACCGTGTATTTCATTTATTATCGAAAAATGTAATGGAATATTATAAATAAATATATACATGATGAATATTATATTTAAATCATGAATAATATTCTAGATATAATGGAATTTGGACTATATAGACAGTATGTAATTATAAGAAGTTCATTTTCTACTCAAGTGCTGAATATTGACAAAACAACCGATATTAAAATATAAAATTATATAATTTTTATAACGTATTAACAAGTTATATAAATTGAATAATAAACATGAAAAAGGTTCTGAAAAAAGTATAAATGAACCAATGTATATTATTCAGGATTATAAAGAACAAACGAGACAAGTCGAACTCAAGATAAGGGAAACCTTCACCCTCCTCTTTTAGTCAAATACTTTATTTCTGTTATGTCTTTTTATTTCTATTTTCTAATGATGGTGTATGTTATTATATATCCTTATTTCTATCCATTTTATTTAAAAGTGAATAGTGACTCTTTTCTCACTCAATGCACTCATTTTTCGAATTTTTATTTGACACCATTAGACTGCCGAGTTTTTGTTAGGGAACTTTTTATCCCAATTTCAATTCATCAGGTTAATTTTATACTTATTGATTATGTAGTGCTATGAAAATGTGAGAAATTACTTTTGATGTACTATATTGTATTTATAATTGATTTATGTGTACTTATAGTGAACACAGAATATCGCTCTACTTTATTTACAAAATGATCATTTTAAGGAACTTCATCTCAATCTCATATCTTTAAAGCACGTCTCGATTTTATACAGCTTTAATATTCTATAAGGTGTATAAGAATCCATTTTGACATGTTATATCATGAGTTAATAAATTTTAATTATATTTAATGTTTTTAATGATATTATTATTTATTTTTTTAATGTTTTTCTCAAGTGTTACAATATTCTTTCATAGAAACATCATTATAAATTTTTTAAATATTTATTCTTCTAAATATTTCTCATAAATTTACATGTTTTCAAAATGGATTTAAAGATTTATTTATATTGAAATTAATGTTTTAAAATGTTTATTCCTTCTAATATTTTAAATTTGTATGGGACACATTGATTCAAAAATATTTTTATTAAATATTTTAAATGCTTTTTGAAAGGGATCAGGAATTGATTTCTTATTGTAACACCCTAAGCTTCCATGGTACACTTCTATTTGGATAATACAGTAGCTTGTGTTGTACAAAAATTCAACTTCTAACACACCACAATAATTCAAACTAGTAGTTATGAATAGTAATAACAACTTTTTCAAATTTTATAAATTTTATATTTCACAATGGGCTTCATTTTTGGATTTGAAATATTGAAATTAGCTTACAGTGAACTTTTGATATTTTCCTGAAAATGACCAATTTTTGATGAATAGTAAAAAATACTATGTTATAGTTTAAAACCGAATTTTTATTTAAATAAATAATTATTTTTTATACATTTATTTTAGGTCAAAATTGAATCATAATACGTATATATGTTAAATATAATTCATTGGGGTCATTTTGTAATAATATTATATATATATATATATAATTTTATCGAACTTTTTACATTCTTTTACCCACCTCCTAGGAGAATTTACAAATTTACATAAAAAATAATTTTACCGCTTCTGTGAGTTTAATTTTAAAAATCTTAGAGACACGATTGATATCCGTACGTAAAATTTGGTTCAATAAAATGAAAATAATTTTTGGTGAATAGTAATTTTTTACTTTTATTTACCATGGTTAAAAGTAAATAGGGTAATTAAGGGTAAAAATGATATTATTATTAGTCTAAAACATGACCTTATTCTATTATATAAGTATAATTATCCCAAAAAACCCTAGGAATAAAATATGAACCTCTTTGGCCCACATGGATTAGATTAGAACATTTATTATTATTTAATTCAAAGAATAGTTAATAGAGTTAAAATCAAAATTTAAAAACTAAAACATTTTAAATATAGGGTTACACAGAAGATAAATTCAACTATAAAAATTCATTAGGAAGATAAAACAATTTCCTAAATAATTTTATTTTATTTATATTTTTTTGACTTTAAATAATTTAATTTATTTATGACACAATGATGATGAAGTAATTACCTAATTAATGAAATATTAAAATAATTGATATTATAAAGATCCAAATAAATGTAATTTTGGACTTTTTATGAATTACACTAATATTCAAGGTTAATATGAGATATCAAGGTTTGTTAGATGAATTTTATTCGAATTAATAATACTCTTATGGATTTACCAAAAACAAAATACCAAATAGTGTCAAAATTGGCATAAAAGTGTTGTTAAAACAAATATTATATTATTAATTGATATTCTATTCCTAAAAACCTATGGTTAGGCCAAAAAACATATATAATGATAGGTGTATCATTAATGAAACCCATGGGGTTCTTTTGGAAGTATATATTACGTTTAATAAACATATAATATAAAAAATATAAAGAGACATGGTAAATGTCAAACTATTTAACTAAGAATTAAATCTATAAGATAAGTTTAATATAGTGACCCAAACCTATCTAACCCCTATTGGATGAGAGGTTCTCGACCCCTACCTACCTTATCCTTTATATAATCCATTTTGTATCTATTAGAAACCGAAAATGTTTTTATTATAAAATAATATTCCCAGCTTTTCCTAAGGTTCCCCTCACCCCTCTTATAAAAGGGCACTCCCTCTTCTCTATAAGTCACACATTAAAAGCTGTTTGGCTCATCCAAACCCTACCCAAACACCCTCCCAACATTCCTACCTTAATCCTAGAGGCCTTCCTTAATTCATGTGTTATTATAATTATGTTACAACCATATTCATTATTCTATTTGTTCTTTGAATGACATGTCACTATACGTGCGTATGTACGGCTTACAGTCTCCACATCATGGTGTTACCGTTATTCAATGCATTATTATTTGGATGGGTATAATAATGATGTGTAATTGATGTAAATAATAATTATAACATAATAATGATTCATTATATATGATATACCATCCAATTATATATTATTTTAATATCAAAAGAATGATATTGTCGCTCGTGCGTAAGTTTGGATTACCATCTCCACGAACGCGATGTGATTCATTCCACATCATATCCATTCAAGACTAATTTTCATTAAATGATTAAAAATAATGTTTAAATACTTAATATCTTTTTGAATATGAATATGATACATCCTATCAATAACAAACATGACTTACGAAACAAAGCATTTAAAGGAAAACGAATCAGTTAACACACAAAACGATGATAATACTAAGATATCATTAACAAAGCAATGTTAAAAGATCATATATGATATCATATTAATGTATTTGATTCTTGTATAATTTAATAAAAATTATTTAACCATTATATAGGAGGTTAACCTACCCTCGGAAAAGAAAAAGTACAAGGTAAGGGTTAATTTCACAATCTCTTTATTATCTGAGGTTGTTTTTACGTAAGTATCTACTGGGACCTCTTTATCATCCACATCCATGTTTCTTAAAAATTTATTTCAAAACACTCTTACTATTTTATAGACTATGGCTTAATGTCATTTATAATCTTTTTTTACTTTTATAACATGTTTATAAAGGAATATTTTCATCGTTTTCCAAACAATGTCCTTTATAACGTTTTCAACAAAGTTAAGGTAAGAATGTCTTTTTTTAACTTATATGGCATGTGCGGCTATTTTCTGCCATTATGACATCATCAAAGCATCCCTTACATGATTATAAGAATATTTCCAAAATAAATGTTTTCTTTTATAATTACAATTATTTTAAATGATTTCAAAATTGAAAGAGATATTTCTCCAAAAAAGGTTTTGATTTCATCTAAGTCAACATCCTTTGATGGATTTTAAGTTTATTTGAAGTTGATTTATTATGATTCAAAACTTCCATATTTTATTGAAGGTTTTATGATATGTTTGACTGTAGATGTGTTATTTTAATACTATTCATGGTTTATGGATAAATTATTGACATTTCGTATTCTAGTTTTAATAATATTGATTATGTTATGATTAAACCATTTCATATGATGAATACATTGGACATAGAATGTGACGGGTGGAGCCCACTATAACTCCTCGATGCATTGGTAGGTCTCATGAGACAAACTAGTGTCTTGGCACAAGGCCTTGGAAAAATCGTTTTTTGTCTTGGCACAAGGCCTTGACTACGTGGTTATGAAAGTTTGGCATTATGCATTCCATCATTATGAATGTGGATATTAATATTGCATGTGATTATTTGACTAGTAGAATATCCATGTGCGTAATTAAATTGAATTATCTGATTTTATCTTTTCCATATTATGATGAAGTTCAAGTTTAAAAGGCTTTGGTTTTAGTTTTATACATTTCCTTAAATGTTTATCCTTATTTATATAAGTTTCCGCTGTATTGTTATCCTTACTGATCATATGAGCTCACCCATTTCTAGGTTTTATTTTTTCCAGGATGTGAAGAAGTATGTTATGACTATCCTGTTGGGATAGTCTATGGGATCCCAGTTTTTTCTATGGTAACAATGTTGTTGTAGTTTTCCATTTTATGATGTTATGTAAACATTATGAATTTATCTAGTATTTCCAAGGATACTAAACAAACTAGTCTTTCGAGACTTTATCTTTTATGATCATTCCAATGTTATATAATAATGCACCAACTCTGGGTAATTGGGGTCCGGGCGTTACAGTTAGTATCAGAGGGAGGTTTAGTACAAACCTTGGATACTAGATTTAGATAAACTCTGATTAGAGAACATAGCCCTAAAAAAAGATTTTGAGGATTAGTATTGAAGAACATCCTAGAATTTCGATATTGTGGATATTTTTTGAGTTTTCTAGGCAATACATCCCTGTCTGGATATGAGTAGGTAGAGGTGGCTCTATCACAGATGTACCTAGGGGTAAAACCCGAAAACACCAATTTGAGCTAGACTCGAACAGGAACTAGGGCACGACAACAGGCCTTACTACACTCTTGGTTACGAAACTCCAGGGGGATATGCTTAGAATAATTCTCATTTTATTTACAAACCATTATGTAGGGTTTATGAGTATATACATTCTCAGTGAATTTTTTTTTATGATAATGATTTATATCCAAAAAATGTTCAATTTATGTTATGTGTTTTACAAGTTTTGATTTATGTATTGTGATTCATAAACTAATCTACTGTATACCATTGTTTAGAAATGGCACCTAGTGTAAGGAATGGAAACCGTATCAAGGCACACACTCCATGTAGGTATTTATATCCTTCTCAAGATAATTATAGTGGAGCTGATGATACAATTGGTGATGATCAGCTAATCACCATACTAGGACGAATCACTCAGGTTATGAATAGAAACCATACCTGTATTGAGTACCATGCTCCACATCATGGAGGATCAGTGTTATATCACTCCATTAGGCAGTAACCACCAACGTTAAATGGGAGAACAAATCTATTACTAGTCGAGCAATGGATAAATTTCTTAGAGAAAATATTCTATTCCTTGGGGAGTAATTAAAGGGAAAAAGTTGTTATGGCAGGTGACCACCTCACTGGAGATGCTGATCAATGGTTTTCATTGATTCCAAACACAAAAGAAGATGACAAAGTTTCAAATATTGTGTATAGGGAGTTTAAAGAGATTTTCTTAAAAAATACATTCATCCTGACCATAGAGCATATATGGATAGGAGATTTATGAGTCTGAGGCAAAAGGAGGATGAGAATGTCGCAAAGTATGAGGCTAACATTACAAGGTTAGTGAGGCATGCTACAGATTATATTTGTAACCCAAGAAGTAAGATTGATCATTTATTTGAGGGGTCAAAACAATTTCTCCATCGAGAATTAATCGCACAGTACTTCTCTTTGTATGAGGATATTGTATCATGTGCTATAAAGATAGAAAAATTATTCTCTAAGTTAATGAAATTAAATCAAAGCAAGAGAAGAAGAGATCTGATGAACACTATGGAAATTTAAATAAGGAGAAGAAGGGTAAATTTGAATATCCATCCTACATTAAATGTGGGAAAAAACACCCTGGTACTTTCTTGTAGGGAATGGGAGTCTGTTACAAGTGTGGTAAAAAATTACACCAAACTCGTGATTGCAATGGGAAGAAAGAGGTTATCAATGTTGAATGCTAAAATTGTACAGAAATGGGGCATTATTAAAATGAATGTCCTAAGCGTCAAGGGAACTTACCTTATAAAAGTCCAAGGCATCCAAGACAAGCTTATGGAATCACTACTGCTAAGGTTGAAGCCTCGAAAGACATTGTGGAGGGTAATTTAAAGGTTTCCTCAAGTTTATAAATTTCCTTCTCTGATTCTAGAACATCATATTGTTTCATATATTCTCAGTTTACTAAGAAAATTAGATATTTCCAATTTGATTTAACAAGGGAGTTGTAAGTCAAAACTCCTAAAGGAAGTATCATTTCAACAATGTTTTGTGAATCAGTCACAATTAGGTCACATAAATGTTCATTATCTGCTGATCTCATCATCATATCCATGATTTAATTTTATATAATCCTCAGTATGGATTGGATTTTAGACCATGATGAAAACAATTATTGTAAGAAGAAAGAGGTTAATATTTTTGATGACGATGATAAAGAACACGTTATCTTTATAGAAGAATCATCACCATGTAATTATTATCTAGATCTACTCCCAGTAGCTCAACTGAATTCAGTTATTGTGGAGGAAGAGAATGAAACAACTCTGGGTGAGGAAACGAATGTTCAAATAGAGGATGTTCCTATTGTGGAAGATTATGTTGATGTATTTCCAGAGGATTCACCTGGACATCCTCCAGAAAGAAAAGTTATGTTTTCAATTGATTTAATTCCTGGTTCAAGGCCCATATCAAAGAACCCTTATAGAATGGCTACTGTTGAATTAGTGTTACTAATGAAACAACTAGAGGAATTGTGTAATAACGGATTTATTCTCCCTAGTGTTTCTCGATGGGGATCCCTTGTCCTTTATGTTAAGAATAAATATGGATCAATGAGCTTGTGCATTGACTATAGGGATATCAATGCTATAAGAATAAAGAACAAGTATCTCGTACCTTGTATTGATGATTTATTTGACTAAGTATTTGGAGCTCAATACATTTCAAAGATTGACCTTCGATCTAGGTACCATCGGTTGTGCGTGAAGAAGGAAGACATTCTGAAGACATTATCTCGAACCAAGTACAGTCATTATGAGTATACAGTAATGCCTATTGGATTGACTAATGCACCCTCAATCTTAATGGATCAAATGAATAGAGTTTTCATGTAATATCTCGATGAATTTGTAGTGGTATTTATTAATGATATCTTGGTATACTCCAAAAGATATGAAGATCACAAAAATCACATATGCATTATTCTGAAGACTCTTAGAAGACATGAATTATATGGGATGTATAGAAAGTGTGATTTCTGGCTTCAAGAGATTTCTTTTCTTGGCCATATTGTCTCCAAGGATGGAATCTCCCTTGATCCTTCTAAGACAAGATAAATCCAATAATGGAAAGCACCGACAAGTATAACTAATGTACTCAATTTTATTGGTTTAGCATGTTATTATCGACGTTTCTTCCAGAATTTTTCCCGGTTGGCTAACCCATTAACAAAGCGCAGAGGAAAAGGGGTTAAATTTGTTTGGACAAAAGAGAGTGAAGAATGTTTCGAATAACTGAAGAGAAGATTAGTCAATGATCATATATTGACTCTACCATTGGGGAATGATGGGTTAGTTATTTATAGTGATGCTTCAAAGAAAGGGAATTGGTGTGTCCTTATGTAGAATGATAGGGTTATTGCCTATGCATCACAACAACTATAAATTCTTGAGAAAAACTATCCTAATCATGATCTTGAGTTAGCAGTTGTAATCATTTTTTTTTGAATATATGGAGAAATTATCTCTACAGTGAATATTTGAGATATATACCGACCAGAAGAGTTTGAAGTATATTTTCTCACTGAAACAACTCAACATGAGGCGAAGGAGATGGCTTAAACTACTCAAGGATTATGATTTCACTATACACTACCACTAGGGAAGGAAAATAAGGTGGAAGATGCTTTGAGTAGAAAGTATCATGGAGTTTCGAACATGATGATAGTTAAAAAGGATCCTATATACATGGATCTAGTAAAGATGGATATGGAAATCACCATGGAAGGTGAAACCTCAAAACGTTTTCAAATGGTTTCCAAACCATCTTTACTATAAAGGATAAAGGGTTATTAGAATGATGATGAAGACTTTCAAAAGAATATTAAAGCTATGAATGATGGGAGATTGAGTGAATTTTTGTATGAATATGGAATTATGAAATTTGGGAAGAGACATTGTGTTCCTGATATACCAGATCTAAAAAGGGAATTGATGGATGAGGCTTAGAGTTACAATTTCTCTACACACCCTAGTAGCACCCAAATCTATAGTGACATGAAAGAACATTTTCATTCGGACAACATGAAGAGAGTGATTGCTAATTATGTGTCAAGATCTGTGGTTTTTCAAAAAGTAAAAGCTAGAAGGCAATAGACTGGAGGATTCATGAAAACTCTTCCCATTCATGAGTGGAAATGGGATAATATTACGATGGAGTTTGTCATTTGACTACCAAAGACTCCTAGAAGGAATGATGAAAAAAGTTCATTGTTGATTGTCTTACAAAATCAACACATTTTCTTGCTATAAGAGAAGATTTACCACTTGAACGATTGGAAGGAAACAAATTAATGAAGTTGTAAGACTTCATGGAGTACCACTGTCGATTGTTTCTGATCATGATCAAAATTTTACATCAAGAATCTAGAAAGGTATTCAGAAAGACCTGGATAATGAACATCACTTGAGCACTACCAACCACCCTCAAACTAATGGAAAATCAGAACTGACTATTCAAACCTTAGAAGACATGTTGATATCATTCTCACTTGACATTCATGTTATGTGGGATCAATATTTACCTTTGGTAGAAATTTCTTATAACAATTGGTTTAATTCAAGTATTCATATGGCACCATATGAAGAATTATACGGAAAGAGATGTCGCACACCAACTTGTTGGGATGATGTTGGTGAATGAAAATTCGTAGTCCTAGAACATGTAGAGGAAATTATGGAAAAGCTGAAGGTAATAGAAACCCATATCAAGGAAGTTCAATGTCGACAGAAGAGCTATATTGATAACCAAAGGAAGGATTAGGAATTTCGGGTAGGATATCATGTTTTCTTGAAGGTATCTCCATGGAAGGGTGTTATACATTTCTGTAAGAAGGGTAAATTGAGTCCTTGGTACATTGGACCTTTAGAAATTCTAGAATGAATTTTGGATGTAGATTACCATTTAGAAATGACACCAAGTATCTCCAAAGTTCATGATGTGTACCATGTATCACTATTGAGAAAATACATGTCTGAACCAACTCATGTACTCACCTATGAGGAATTAGAACTGGAACTCAATCTGTCTTATAGTGAAGAGCCTGTCAAGATTCTTGATACACGAGAACAAATGATAAGAAATAGGATGACTCGTCTAGTAAAAGTTCTATGGAGAAACCATAATATGGAATAGGCAATGTGGGAACCTGAGGAACTTATAATGAAGAACCACCCGAGTTTTTTTACACAGTAATAATCTTGAAATTTGGAGGGTGAAATTATTTGAAGGAGGGGAGAATGTAAAACCCCAAGATTCCACCGTACGCTTCTCTTTGAATAAAACAGTAGTGCGTGTTGTACGCAATTTAGAGTTCTAACGCACCACAACCATTCAAACTAGCCATTATGAATAGTAATACCCACTTTCTAAAATTCTATAAATTTTATCATTCAAAATGGACTTCATTTTTTGAATTCAGAATATCAAAAATACCTTTGGGTGAATTATTGGTATTTTTATGAAAACTTGCAATTTTCGATGAATAGTGAAAAACACTAAGTTATAGTTTAAAACTGAATTTTTATTTAAATAAATAATTATTTTATTTAAATTTATTTTAGGTCAAAATAGAAACATAATACATGTATATGTTTAATATAATTCATTGGAATCATTTTGTAATAATTTTAGATATATAAAATTTTATTGAACTATTTACCGCCTTTTACCCACCTCCTAGGAGCATTTGCAAATTTACATAAAACATTATTTTACCACTTCTGTTAGTGAAATTTTAAAAATTCAAGAAACCCAGTCGATATAAGTAATTAAAATGTGGTTCAATGAGATTAAAATAATTTTTTCTGAATATTAACTTTTTACTTTTATTTACCACGGTTAAAAGTAAATAGGGAAATTAAGGGCAAAATGATATTATTATTACCCTAACACATGTCCTAATTCTACTGGATAATTATAATTAGACCAAAAAAACTTTATGAATAAAATATGTACATCTTTGGTCAACTTTGATTAGATTAGGACAATTATTATTATTTAATTTAAAGAAGAGTTGAAAGAGTTAAAATCAATGTTTAATAACTAAATCATTTTTAATTAGGGATATAAATAAGATAAATTCAACTATAAATAATCCTTAGAAATATAAAAATATTTATTACATAATGGTAATTTATTTTTATTTTTTATACAATAAATAATTTAATTTGTTTATGAAACAATGATGATGCTATAATTACCTAATTAATGAAATATTAAAATAATTGATATTAAAAATATCCAAATAATGTAATTTGAGATTTTTTATGAATTATAAATGTTTTCTAGGATAAAATAACATATTAGGGTTTGTAAGATGAATTTTATTCGAATTAATAATGATTTTATTAATTTATCAATAACAAAATACCAAATTCTGTCAACATTGACATAAAAGGGTTTTTAAGACAAATATAATATTATTAATTTATATTCTATTCCTAAAAATCTAAGGTTCCACAAAAGACTTTTATAATGATAGGTGTATTATTAATGAACCACCTGAAGTTCACTTGGAAGTATATTGTATGTTTATTAACTATATAATATAAAAATACAAACAGACTTGGTAAATGTCAAACTATCTAATTATGAATAAAATCTAAAGGATAAGGTTAATATAGTGACCCAAACCTGTCTATAACCTTTTGGATGAGTGGTTTTCGACCCTTCCTTACCTTATCCTATAAATAGTCCATTTTTGAGCCATTATAATCCGAAAATGGTTTTATTATAAAATAATATTTCATGCTTTTCCTAAGGTTCCGCTCACCCCTTTTATAAAAGGGAATTCTCCCTTCTCTCTAATTCACACAATAATTTCCATTTGGATCGGCCAAAACCTACCCAAATACCCTCTCAACTATCCTACCTTCATCCTAAAGGCCTTATTTTAGTCATAAATCCTTCCTAAGGGTCCCTTTTGATCAAATCAAAAGGAAGAACCCGAAGGAGAGGAAAATATTTCATCACCTCTTTCAAGTTATTTTCTTCTTCCACTTCCTTTTTTTGTTGTTTCCATTCGAAAATAATAACTACATTATCTTATATATACTGTGATGTTATTATAAATATTGTACATCCATATTCATTATTCTATCAATCCTTTAAATGACATGTCACCATACGTTAATACGTAGGGCTTACCGTCTCCACGTCGTGGTGTAATCGTTATTCAATACATTATTATTTGGATGAGTATAACAATGATGTGTTATTGATTTAAATAATAATTATAAATTGATAATTATTCTGTATATATGATATACCATCTGATTATATATTATTTTAATATCAAAAAAATGATATTGTTGCTCATGTGTACTTACGAATTACCATCTCCACGAACACGATGAGATTCATCCCCCATCATATCCATTCAAGACTAATTTTCATTAGATGATTAAAAATAAGGTTTAAAGACTTTATATATTTCTGAATATGAATAAGAAACATTGTATCCATAAAAAACATTAATTATGAAACAAATCATATAAAGGAAAACAAATCAATTAACACCCGAAACGACGATAATAAAAATATATTATTAACAATGCAATGTTAAAAGATCATATAAGATATCATATTAATATATATGATTCCTGTATAATTTCATAACAATAATTTCACTATTATAAAGGAGTTTAAGTTACCCTTGACCTAGGAAACGTATAAGGTAATGGTTAATTTCACAATCTCTTTATTATCTGAGGTTGTTATTACGTAAGTATCTATTAGGACCTCTTTATCATCCACATTCATGTTACTTAAAAATGTATTTCAAAAAATTCTTACTATTTTATAGACTATGTGTCAAATTCATTTATAATGTTGTTTTACTTTTATAAGATGTTTAAAAAATAATCTTTCCATTGTTTTCCAAACAAGGTTCTTTATAACCTTTTTGACAAAGTTAAGGTAAGAATGTCTTTTTTTAAATTATACGGAGGGTGTGGCTATTTTCCGCCGTTAGGACATCATCAAAGATTCCCTTACAATATTATTAGAATATTTCCAAAATAAATGTTATCTTTTATAATTATATTAATTTTAAATGATTTCAAAATAGAAAGTGATATTTCTCTAAAAGAGTTTTTATTTCATCTATGTCAACATCTTTTCATGGATTTTATGTTTATTTGAAGTTGATTTATTTTGATACAAAAAATCCATATTCTATTGAAGGTTTAGTTATATGTTTGACTATGGATGTGTTATTTTTATACCATTAATGGATAATGGATACAGTATTTACATTTCATATGAAAGTTTTAATATGAATGTTTATGTTATGTTTAAACCTTTTCATATGAGGAATACATTGGACTTAGAGTGCGACGGGTGGAGCCTGTTATAACTCCTCGATGAATCGATAGTTCTCATGAAACAAAATATTGTCTTAGAACAAGCCCTTGACAAATCTTATTTTTACTCTTGGCACAAGGCCTTGACTACATGGTTATGAAAGACTGGCATTATGCATTCCATCATTATGAATGTGGATGTTGATATTGCATGTGATTATTCGACAATTAGAATATCCATGTTAGTAAGTAAATGGAATTATTTGGTTTTATCTTTTCCATATTATGTTAATGTTAATGTTTAAAAAGATTTTGTTTTCATCTTATACCATTCCTTAAAGGTTTATTCTTATTTATAAAAAGTTTCCGTTGTATTGTTATCCTTAATGAGCATTTGTGATCACCCCTTTCTATGTTTTATTTTCCCCTGGATGAAAAGAAGAATATTATGACTGACCTACATGGATAGTCTATGGGATCTCTGTGTTTTTATGGAAACAATGTTGTTGTAGTTTTCTATTTTATGATGTTATGTAAACCTTATGAATTTATCTAGTATTTCCAAGGCTACTGAACTAATCAGTCTTTCGAGACATGATCTTTTGTTATCATGAGAATCTTATGTAATAATGCCCCGACTCTGGGTATCTAGGTTTGGGTCATTACACTTGTGATTAGTGAGTGAACTGTTGATAATTTCAGTCTTTTATGTGTTATGATTATGTAATGGTACATTTTCATTTGATGGGTGGTTACGTGATAAACCAAAAATAGATGACTCCATGATAAACCTATGGCAGGTGAGACCAAGATAGAACTCCAATGCATTGGGTATCATGATTGAGGTAAACATTAATGTTTCTCCTAAGATATTTTGGAAATATAATGTGTTTGGTATTCCAAATACAACTATCTATGTAGCTGTGAAATCTACTATAAATGTATGTTATGGATTAAACATATTACCATTATAGTTTATGATTTATATGTTTATTTCATAAATCTTATGATTTCTTGAGGTATGTTAATGATCATATGAATTCTGAGTGAAAAGAATGATTTTGTTAATTGTATTCATTGATGGGATAATGTTTTATTTCAATATTTTATGACCCTTTTTGAGATTTTTATGCTCATACCATGTTTCGAAATGTTTTTTATAGGTTATAATGAAGGGTAAGAGAACAGAAGAATTCAAGAATAATTATATCATGAAAATAATTCTTTTTTTATTTAATTTGTTTTATTGTTGTGAAAAAATGGATAGTTTAGAGGTGTATACTTTGTAATATTTAATATGTAATTTAATGGTTATGTCCTAATTCTCTAAAACACTAAACCAAAAAGGATAATCAATGTCAAATTCTTGACTTAACTCAAGATTATATAATTTTTAAGGATGAGGATTTATAATGATTGTTTGATACACCATTATCGACTCTACCAAGATATTATCTATCACATAATCTACACATTATTCTGATCATTCTCTACATTATATCATCCTTTTCAATGTGGGAATTATTTATTTAAACCATTATTCATATTATCTTTGAATATATCTAACGATTTTCTTGATGTGACTTCCTCACTATATCACAATATTCCACGGTTGGAATTGTTGATCTCCTATGATACCATTTGTTGGGGTAGAGCTCAACACTATATAAATAATTTTGTAAAACACCATACAATTAATCATGAGGAATTTTACCCCATAATTAATTTTACACATAAATTGAAGGAATTTTACATCACATCAACTAGTATTTTCCTAACTCACATAGATGAATTTTTCATTAACCCACCGAAATACAATGTATTTATACCTATTATTATCATAATTTGGAGACATTCCATAATATATGCCACCATGATGATATTTTATACATTTCTCTCCATCATATATCTCTTCACATTCCATAATTTAAATTTTTTGCACTATTGTCACATGAAATCATCATAATTGTCAAATCTTATGAGCTTCCTAAAATTTAATATCCTATTTTAATTTATCTATAAGAGGCAACATATTTTTTACCCTCCTCATGCCTTTTCCCTTCCTCACATCTCCAATATATAAAGTCATTCACCATCTCTCCCTCAATGATAAGAAAAATATATCATTATTAAATATCACATCCCTGTATATATATCCTTCTAAAACACTTTTATCCCATTCTATCTTTCTCCCTCACTCATATTCAAATTTCAAAAAAAAAATCCCATCATTTAGGCCCACCTTCATGTTCAAACATGGAAATAAACCACCTAATAAAAAATTTATTCCACTAAAGAAACATAATTCTATATTTGAATAATGAAAAACCACCAACCATGATTTCCTCAACCATCAACTGCATCAACCAACCACTATTTATACATTAGAATCACATAATGATGACCACCAATAAGCCTAAATAACATAGAAAATCAATTTTTCCATCTGCATCATTCCTTCTTCTTCTTTACTATCACGGCATTCCCATGTATCAATTCCAAAATATATTATGCGTATTAATTAACATTCAACCTGGTTGTTATTACAAAAAATTCTTTTTAAAATTAGATATCAGAAATATTAATTGAGTGATAATTCAAGGGACATACCTATATTTAGGGATTGTATTATTGAATAAAATAATTTATTGGCTACAAATATTAATTTTTTTCCAACAAATTAGGAAGATGCTAATAATGATGGTGGATAGATTCATGGAACCATATCTTACCTGGTAATTGTTTTTTATTCTATAAATTAAAAAGTTTTGTATAATCAATAGAAAATTGTATTTGTAAGGTTAAATAAATATTTTTCTTTATTTTGAATTTTATTCTCTACAACAGTCACCAATAGTGATCCACGTTATTTTGCTTTTATTTATTCTCATAAATATACCATTTAGTAGTATTAGAGGATTTAAAGGTGATTTTCAATAGCCTCTAGGGTGAGTGAGACTTCTAAAACTTAATTCTTAAATTTATGAATGATATTAATAATAATTAGTTGATAAAATTCAAAACAAAAATCATTGAAACGAATGATGTCACATACATAGTATATTATTGATATAGTGAAACTTAATCAAATACCTTAGAGAATGATATTACATATCTTCAAATAGAGACTCTTCTAGTGGAATGGAAGAGAAACTGCAAGGAAAAATCAATTTTCTTCCAAGGTCCTAATAAATCTATGTTCAACCTAATAAATTCCTCAAAACCCTGAAAATTGACTTTATAAAATAATCATGAATAATTAAAACTTGTTGAAAGTGTTTTGTGGATAAGGATTATATCATTGCGAGTTAAGTTCAAATTACTTTATATGGAATCATTTGAAACAATTGTTGACTATCATACTTATTTAATGGTAGTTTTGAAACAACTTGGAGAAAATTTAGAAAAACACGATGAAATGTGGGTATATTAGAATATTATGTGATCAATATATCTAAAATGTGAATAAATTTTGGTTTACATGGTTGAAAAAAAATAGCTACTGATATAATATATTGATAAAACCATGACATTTCTATTAGAACCTAAATTTATAGTTTATTAAAGTATTAATAAAAAAGGAATAAAGCATTCTCTAAAATAAAATTATCACTTAACAACTATAATAAAGATAATGTGGAGAAATTTCAAAGAGGCTGGGGAAGTTGATTTCGTGAATAAGAAGATAACACAAAAATAAGTGGATGAGGTAGATGAATCCCAACCTGAGGAAGTCATGGATTTCAAAATTTTAAATCATAAGGAATAGGTCAGGGAATTAATATTGATTGAAGTATCATTTTCCAATGATGAAAATAAATGATAAATACTATAATTTTCAAAAATATTCACATTATAGTGATGAATTAGTGAGTGAGGGGCCCATAGGAAATTTCATTAAGGAGGATAATATTTTATATGAAGGGGTTGTTAATAGATAATTTCATATATTGATAGCATAAACACCAATAAAAAATCAATTTATGTTGTATAATGGATTTGGATGAATAAAAAACATAAAATGAAATATGCATTTTTTTAACATTGATAAGTGGGATAGATGAGATTGTTTGTTTAGAAATATCTCAATAACATGTGCCCAAGAGATAGGATATATTATAACCAAGAAATGAGATAAAAATCCTAAATTTTTCTATGTTGTATACAATATGATATACATTTATAACCACAAAATAAATATCGGGAAATTGTTGTGAAATGATTTTACATAATCCTACGGATTAATAGAATGTAAATTTTTAAAAGAAATTAAAGAATGGAAAAACATTTCACACTATGAAGAACTGGATGATTCTAAATATGATCCCCCCTATTATACTACATTGAATAATGGTGGTACATGATCATAATGATTAGTCATGGAATCTTATGTTTGGAAAATTAATCATTAAAAGCTTAAGATTATAGTGAAATAAGAAAAGGTAAAATTAGATTACAAGAAATATAATTTTAAATAAAATATATGAACATTGTGATCTAGATAAGAATCCTGGAAAAATATTTACAATGAAAGAAAATTATAGGGCCGATGCAGCCCTCGAGTTAGTCCGCACTAATGTGTGTTATCCATTGAATATTAATTTGAATGTATAAAGATTGAATACATTCGGATTTATTTAATATTACTTTACAAAATAAAGGATATAATTTCTCAATATGGATACATATGGGTTTTTAATCATCCTTTAATTGAATCCATTAGTGGGAAATAAATGAAACTATAATATAAATTTTTTTGGATCGCATTTAGTTGGGGAGTAAACCTATGATTTTTTAGATATTCCTTAATAAACCTGAAGATCTACACCCTTTGATGTTGATTTACACACCAGAATCCAATCGTGAGGATGAATGAAAAAAAACCATTATCAATATTGGAAGAATAATATTTAAATAAATAAAGGTATTCAATAATTTTTTTGGATGAAGTTTCATTGTGTGTGGTGTATCTACTCAATACATTCCCAAAAAATATGGAATCTAATGTGCCACATGAATCATAGAAAACACATCATTAAATTGTATCAAATCTATGATTTATTTTTTTCTATTTACAATTTTAGGTTATTATAGGGAAAAAATAAAAAGATCAATGGCAATTGAGTGAATTGTGACCTTTTGGGAAACATAGATCGATAAATGGGACATCTCTTCAATAATATCTTCAAAAAGAAGCTTATTTTCCATAGATATATTATATGTAAAGAAATATAGTAAGGAAAATGGAATCATGATAATGATTCAAGAGTTTTATAACTCACTTTAGATAAGAAGAATAATTTTTTTCTAAATTACCAATGGATGAATAGGGAGTTGAAAAAATACCAATGTAGGATCAGGGAGGTGAAGAACCACTGACTCCATCCCCACATACATTAACTTAAAAGGAATTAAATAATAACGTTCCCATATATGACACCAAAAAATTTAATGTATTGTATAAATAAATGAAAAAAATAAAACATATTTAGTTTAATGTTATCTTGTATTACTTCTTGGTGATAGTTGAACCTATTTGATTTGAGGAAGCTAAACCTGATAAAATACGAAAGACAATGATGGGGGAAGAAATAAAATCTATTGAGAAGAAAATGAATTGGGAATTAACACACCTCTAAGAATGTTGAAAGACAATTTATTTAATGTTACTATTAAAAAGAAATAATAAATTCCGTGTTTAAGTAAAAATATACAAGTTAACACTCATATCCAAATCCTATATGAAAAAGTACGGAATTAACTATGCTGATGAACTTTCACCAATTGCACGGATGGAGGAAATCCAATTATTAATCTACACATATAAATAATAAAAATGTGAGATTTATCTGATTTATGTGAGTTATTTTATAGAAATAGTTTTCGAGAAGAGGAAATATACAATGTGAAAACACCAAGGTACATAAATAATTGATTAGAATAAATGGTGAATAAGATTAAGATGGAACTAGATGGAATAAAGCAAGATCCACATGTATGGAACACTAGGATTGATGATTTATTTCATTCTAGAGGAAAAAATATGCGTCTATATGAATAATCACTCTATCTAATGAAGGACTACGATGACACTGTATTTCTTTTTTTACTTTCTAATATGATAAAAACAAAATTTTCATATGAAATTATCTTTGTATATTCTCATATATTAAGGATAGTATGTTTAAGGAGTTTTATATGAGAAATATGAGAGAAATATTTCACTTCGTGAATATATATTTTATTCAATTTGATGAAATAATACTTATTTCTCATCGAAATTAAGACAATTTTTTTTGAATATGTTTATCATTGAAAATTGTAGTCTTTTTTACTTCCATAGTTAGAGAAGGCTTGAAATTATGAGGAATTTATTCCCTCCATGTGGATCCTAAATATTTCAAAATCATAGTTGAAATCTTGAGATACCTGAAATGCACCAATACATATATTCTCTAGGTGGTTGAACTTTTAGAAAAAATATAGAGAGTGATGGAACACACATTTGAATGAAACCATGTGAATTATGAGGTACATTAAAGGTACTACCAATGATGGTATGTTCAATAAAACCATAAATTTTTTCAATATAAATGGTTATATGATTGTGGATATGGAAATTCCTTTATTAAAGAATAAGTAAAACTTGATTCACATTCTTTTTGGGTGACAAGAAATTCACATGGTCACCCATGAAACTTGAAACTATGACATTGTCATTATGCAAACCTGAGTGTGTTTCAACAATGAAAGCTACATACCATTGTATTTTTCATAGTAATGTGTTATGTTATATTGAATATTGAACTAAAGAGACAAATGTGATCTTTATTGGGAACTGTTCGATTATTTATTTGGTAGAAAATATTTTTTTTTCTTGATATAATTAAATACATTAATATAATGTATAATTATATTGCAGATCAAGTTATCATTAAAAAATAATGGACATGCCTCCATAATAAAAAATGAACAAGTTAAAAATATATTAAAAAAAATTAATTACGGATGTATTTATCAAAATGAACATAATTTTTTGGATTCATGGAATATATGTAAAAGCTGAGATATATAAAAAATATGAACTGATTTTTAAAATTTATCATCATAATCTCTAATGTTATGATGGTGTGGGGGAAAATTCAATATTTAAGGAGTTTATAATTGGATAAATTAATTCATTGAATTAAAATTCATTTTTGTAAACAACGAATTATGCATTGTTATTACTGATGGTTGACAGATTTATGGAACCAACCCTTCCCTAACTATGTTTTTTATTATATAAATTAAGGGGTGTATTCTCATATATTGTGACTCTTATTCTTTTAACAATTTATTCATGATATGATATTTGATTTTTTTTCAGTCCCCTGTATTTTTCCATATTTCATTCACTCTTAGGGTTCAAGGTTATTTAATTATTATTTATTAAATCCTCTCTTTATTGGAATCCCATAATTGTTTTGGACACCCATGTGGTTGACCACAAGAAGTTTCATTTTAAACAGTGCTCCCAAAGAATGTTGCATGTTATATAGAAAGATCTCACAATGTGTGACTCCCACAATAAATTTGGATAAAACTATTTATTTTGATCTCTCATGTTCCCATCCATCCCTGTGAGGAATTTCACATCGAACGAATTCCCATCGATTGATTCGTATGCTACATAAAGTGATCACAAAGCACATACCCCCTTCATAAATATGGTTTTTGTGGGTTTCTCAACCCCAAAATGTGAGTCAAATTGAAATTAACCTAACCCCACTAATACATATATAGTCCATTATTTAATACAATGGCGTATATACAAAGTGTTAAATAGTGAAGGACTAATTAATTTAGTATTTCTAGGGAACTAGATACATAAATGATTCTTGTTTTTATAGGGTTTTAAAAAGGAAATCACTGAATTGTAAATAATGTGGACTTCTTGAAATCATTAAAATAATAATTATTTATATCATTGGGAAAGTAAAAAATATTGTTTTTCTTAAATACTCTATATGGGTTATTTAACGTGAAAGATATCATGAATCAATAATAATAATCAACAAGGAAATGTAAAAAATTAAACACACATTCAATTTAAATAACATTACTATCATGATATGATAAGGAATACTAAATATGAAATGGTAAATTAATGATCCAAAATTCCATTTAATCAATTAACTATGAATATAATATATCCAATGATAATATCGATAACATCCTATTACAATTATTATAGGCATGTTTTTAAATGTTTCATGGGTTTCCTTATATGTTTTCTATGTAGGGTGGAGAATGAAATTAGAGGATACCAATAATTATGAATTAAGATATTTGTGGGATATTTCTATCCTAAATTATGTTGATTCTATTGCCGTCCCAAGAATTATAAGAGTTTTAATAGGGTTACACAATGTGTAACTCATAAATGAAATTAAATATATTTTTAATAGAAAGGTGATATATTTTTTGTTGATTATGGGAATTGAGAGTTAAAAATTGTTTAATTGGGTTACACATCAAATAAAATAATGATGACTTATTTTAGAAGGCATACTTGATGATTTATCTTATGTTGTTCCTCCAAGATCCCTTAATATCATCCTATAACCTTCCCTGTGTGATTTTGGGATCTCTCTAACCCCTATTGGTCCTTTTATTAAGATATTGATCACCGTTCCAGTCATTCTTTGGCATACCGGGTAAGAGTTATCTCTATTTCATACTCACTTATTCCTCGAATATTGATATATGATATAGGGATTTATGGATGTAAACACTAAAATTTTTAATCTTGAATCTAAGTGTGATTTACATATTTGTATTATGGTTGTTTTTCGTTTGTTTTGGTGTGGTTGGTGTAAATTCTTTAATTATGTGGATTTCCTCCTTTCTACAAACCCCTAGCTTTTCTATATTGAATAAATCTTGAGATTTGGGTTGGATTATGGAGTTTCCATTGACGTTTTTGGGGTTTATTGTTGGTGTATACAATTGTGTGTATGTGTGAACCATGTTTTGAGGTAGGTGGTTCTATCTCAAACCTATGTTTGATAAACCAAATATTTCTATATTTAGAAATTCATTTAAAAATATTTTTTTTTGAAATTAGCATGATTTATTATGTGTGTTGGAAATGGGAATTGAAGAAAAGTGGATTTTACATAGTTTTGGATAAATTGAATGAAAATGGGTATTTCCAAAGCATTAAATGATTTAAAAACATGTAAACATTGGTTCCCATGGGTGCTATGTGGAAGGCTTATCTTGAGTACATTTCCCATTGTGGGGGCTCACACATTTGGGTGTTTCTATTTTCCTAGAGTGTATATTATTGTTTCTATGTATGTATATGATGTTTGGGATTCACCCTTTGGGGTGTCTCCCTATTCCTGGAATGCAGATCATTGGCTTCTGGAATTGGAGTTCACTAATCATTTATTTTTGAGTATGTGTAGTCTATTTCCTTAAATTTTGTATTCCTTGGTGTTGTGATACCTTTGCTACTAATATATTTTTTGTAATTTTTGGATTTTTTTCTATTTTAGATATCATATAAATATTTATTGTTGTGAATGATAATGGGGAAAATGTTCATGTAAATTGATATAACTCATTTTTTTAAAACATTATAAAAAAGTAAAATTTTAACTTGTTTTCTAGAAAAGATATTTAATACTTATCATTCCATGTTTTATTTAAAATTAGTATATGTGAATTGTTATCCGAAGAAATTTTATAGAACAGTTGGTTGGGATCCTTTTGAGACAGTTAGCTCACACACTGTACACCCTTTCAGTGCTGTGTTGACCATTGTATATATTCCAATGAAGGGAAACGAAAGATGCCATAGTGAGGTCGAGATGTTTTGTGTTAGGTCAGTTGGGTAGTCGGTGGTTAGATGGTGGGAGATTTCCTATACCATCACACAGAGTAGTTTCTTATTTTTGTTGACCACTGTAGTAAAACTTATCTTGTTGAGTTTTTAAAAAATTTGGGTGATTTTTTTGTTTCTTCTATTTTGTTATAGTTATGGGGCTTCAATATATGAATCATCTATTGTTTCATTATTATTTGAGTATATATATATATATATATCCATGTTGTTCATTCGGGTTTCGAAAATTTATTCCCTTGGTGTGTTATTCGATGCTCATGTGCTTTTCTCCAGCCCGTGGGGATTGATAATTCCATTTGGGTATGTGATAGATCACGTACGGTGCCATGTTTGAGGGTAACTCTGGTTATTTCATTGCAATATCAATTTTAAAATCTAATGGATTGTTGTAGTAACATAATTCTCATTAAAGGAAACACATAATTATTGGATACCAATTTCTCATGTATCATGCTTCCTCTATAGTTAATAACATTCTAATAACAATAGAAACTATAGTTACAAAATCATTTAATTTGACCAATTGATATGTCTCAAGATACATGACTAAGTATTTAGGGGATATATGATATGAAGCCTCACCCGTCACTGCAGATCGAATGCATTCTTATAATATCTTAAAATAAATTTAAGTTATGAATCAATAGGCCTCATCATCAAATATATGTGTTGAGTGAAGGATATTGATTTATCAATATTCCCCCAGTTAATGAAATAAAATTTAAAACAAAAACAGTTCAAAAAAATATTATATGTTTTATTAAATAATATTCATATTCAATATAAATTTAATTTCTAATGCACATTTAAGAGAATAAATATATTATGATAAGATAATATTAACAATCACAAAATAATGTGGGATTATACAATTACAGTGACCACTTGTTAATTTTCAAGTCAAATATCCTTGGATGAAATAAGTCAATTTTAATCTTAGAATACTATGAAATATAAATTAATAACAATGTTATATGTAAAAGGGGAAGTATATACAATATATAAAATGAATTTCGGGCAAAAAATTAAAATATTCATTAATG
The DNA here is from genome assembly GCA_963277665.1 of Viscum album. Classification (NCBI taxonomy): domain Eukaryota; kingdom Viridiplantae; phylum Streptophyta; class Magnoliopsida; order Santalales; family Viscaceae; genus Viscum; species Viscum album. Next base: position 1,892,060,541 of record OY728152.1, read on the forward strand.
AAGGAAAATTAAGAAGAAGTCCATTACATCACACTCCATTTTGGTAGAATCTGATTTAACATCCTATATAGTTTATTAAAACACATTTTTAACACTTTACGTAACCATATTATTTTTATAATATCATATATGATAATTTTATAACATCTTATCAACATTTCACTAAATATCATTCATTATTTTCATAGTTTTGGGTGTTAATTACTTTTTTTAATAATGTATGTTTTGTAATGAATAATACATTTATTGAGAATTTTATATATATCAATAATATATAAAAATTAATAATTGAATATGTATTATATTGGTACCTCAACTATGATTTTAAGACTAGTCAAGAAATTTGGTTTTCAGAAAGGATGTATGTTATGATCATGGAGATGGTAGGTCATATGTACGCTTATGTAACATTTCCAAATTTCAATGATAATTGTTGAAAGACCGTATGTAACATTTAATATTTATATAAATATTATGATATCTTATATAACATATTATTTAATTATATATATATATATCATGTATATGGTGTTGGGATGGAAAGATTGTCACATTGATTCCTGATGGTGGTAGTCCACACATACATATACGATGTTACTATATTTTAGTGTAAGAAAGAAAATGATATATTATCTATTAAAAATTATCAGAAATTCATGAATAGAATAATGATTTCTCTTATATCATATATTTTTATTAGTTTTACTTATATTTTAATCCATATAAACTGTTCAATAATGATTAATCACATCACTTTGCAAGGTGTTATGCTGTTGTACACACAGGTGATGTTATTGTATCCCCTCCAAGTGAAATGTATATATATATATATATATTACACAATAACTCCATATGTATAATTATATTATAAATATCCTATATATACTGAATATTTATCATAATACCCAACCTTATGTGGTGGTAGTGAAAAAATTAATGACATTGGTTTCAAGGTGGTAGTATATTACACACATGAATGATGATCAGTAAACTATTTGATAGAAGTGAGGATTATTATATGTCATTTAAATTTTATTAAATCATATCACTATATGGAAGGTAATAAGGTTCCTATAAAATTATGTTTTAATAATTATTGAGGGAGGTGGAGTTTAAAATTCAATAAAAATGATCACTAAAGAATATTTCCACCACTTAGGGTAACCACCTTTGGTTTTCACTAAAAGCCAACCAATGTTAAATTATTTAGCTAAATAAAGATTATAGGATTGTGTGATGGAATTTGGGGACATTTTTTGTAATTTAAATTCAAATCCAAACTTTTTTAAAGTGTTAATAGTATAGGAGAGTGGGTGGCCTTTATAATTTAAGAGAGGGGAAAGCTGTAACATTTGAGAAAATAATGTACACCCTCATTTTTCACATTATAAAACGGTACAAAATGGATTATTATTAATGTAAAAAAATTATATGTTACATATATTTTCATCCAATATATTTTAAGAAATTTTTTAGGTATATTTTAACATTATCTTTCTAGTTTAATACTATATATATTAATTTTTTCTTTAATCATGGTAATTAATATATACTATATAAACTATTCAATTTGGGAAAAAAATAATTTTACCATATTATATTATTTAAATAGTTATTATTCAAATTTAAAAAACAATTTTTCTAAATTTATTTAGTATATGAGGAAAATATAATTAAAATTTAATCCCATTGTGTGATGAGAAAGATAGTTTTTATAAAAAAATGGTCAAATGTTTATAAAGTTATTATATAAAATTTCAATAAAAAATTTATTCAAATGAAACATATTTATTTATAGAAATAGAATTTGCCAATTTTTCTTTATGCATTATTCAAAATATGATTTAACATTATAAATAATTTAAACTAAAGGAAATTTTCAATTAAAATTTAGTATTTTTCAATATTCATCAAAACATTAAATTTTTTGGAAAATTTATAAAAATCCCCCTATGAAATGATTCATATGTAGATTTAAAAAAATTAATTTTATATTATAAAAAAATTTCTAAAAGTGCTTAAAATAAATAATATATTATTTTCTTTAATAGTTAATAATATGCCTTTAAAGAAATATAATGTTTTTTGGGAAAACATATCTCATTATTTTAAAATGGTTCTTATTTTATTTGTAATAATTAGATTACCATAATTTTCCTAATTTAGATAGTAAAATTCATTATGACCATTTAAAATTATATGTTTTAATGGTACAATATATTAAAGATCATTTTGACTTAGGGTTTTTTGGTCTATATGTTATAGAAAAGATAAAATTTATTGAAATATATTTTGTGGGTTGTTAATAATTACTGATGGATACCAAAAAAACTAAAAAAATTTATTATCTTTAAATATCAAGGTATAACATTCTACAAACCATAAATAAATTGTTTCATTATAATTAACCAATATCTTAGTTAAGAAGGGGTTGAATTTTGAACATCTTTTTTATGAAAATCCATATAATAAAAATATTTAATAAAACATCCTCTAGAAAGGGAGAAATGGAAGTACAACATCATATGTAATAAAAAATACTAGGTTTCCATATAGAATAACATATGTGTGAAGTGAAAACACTGACATTGAATAGACTAATTACACCCAAATACTGATATAGAGTTGTAGAGAACATGGTTATGTAAAACATAATGACCACAACATAATAAAAAAAGAGTTCTTAAAATCTCATTGATATCATAAAAAATAATGACAATAGAAAATAAATATTGGTACATAATAATTTTCCTCGCGTTCGGGAATTCATTTACTTTCTATGAATATAAGGAAACATACGGACCTGAAATATTTTTATTTCATAAGTATAATTTCATCCCTTGGTTATTATTTGATTAATTTACTAATTATATCTTACTCTATGAAATAAGGATATAAACTGAATTTTTTCACCTAAATCACAAAAATTAACTTCTAACAGATCACAAGATCCATAATAAAGAGATAAGTCAGTCGTTTTACATATAGTTATTATTTAAAAAAATTGGTTAGTACATGTTACCCAATATGAAATTATCTTCACATGTTCAAGTAATACATTAATCTATTAAACCTAATCAAATGTACTATATAAACTATTTTAAAAATTGTTAACCTTAGGACCCAACCATATGATTAAGAGAAAAACCATTAGAAATAATGGCACAGAGTTTCCAAAAAGAACTTATTAATAATCCAACCAACAATATGATGTTTCTCCTAAAAAACATATACAAAATATTTTAATCCCTTTATCATGAATTATATTAAAACAAGTTGATAACATAAATTACAATGTATACATTTTGAAAACATACATGATTCATTATTACTTTCATAAAACAAATTTTATTATATTAATTCTTTAAATCCAAATATTTTATTAACTCTACAAAGGATATCATTAAACACTTTATCAACCAACCATTTATTCGTTCCATGGTAGTTAGTAATATAAAATTTACTTTATCCATATCAATTATATCATTATACCAACAACGTTATCTCAATTTAAGAGTCATATTATTTGTTTTATTTACCTAAATCAATTATTATCGTTTAATTTCAACATCCCACTAAATCATTTATTGTGGTCATTGGTAGCATTAAATATAAAACTTCAAATCCGGAATGAAAAATCTCTATGATTAAATCCTTATAAATTCTTAATAATTACAACCAGGATATCGTTGATAAAATACTAAAATTACATATTTCATGACTCTAGGAATATGATCATTAACCACTCTACTACATTTGTATCAAAATAATAATCTTCAACATAAGACCTTCTCATCTTATAGATATATTAAATTAATTATTAGGACATTTATTAGTGTAGTTCCTGAAATAATTATATTTCTATCATTTATCATTTCCAATTAAATTTATTCTCATTCAATGATGAGAAAGGTGGAATTTCACTTCACAGATGTAGTAAACACTCATTCCATTTAATCTAGTACCAATGAGTTTCATTTATCCATTATATCATGATTGGAATTATTTCATTCTCTATATTCCAGTAACTATATTTTTAACTATCCTCTTATTTATACCTTTCTTCATTTCCAATACATAAGTTTTCGATAATTATTTTTCTATTATGATAGCATGTAAAACTATTTTATATTATGAAAAAGATGTTTTAAAGACCCATTCCCTTTAGAAACCAAGCATAAGGTCTTGAATGAAATGGTCAATATTGCACTATGCATTTCATATGTAATCTGTGTGATACCTATCCAATGTTATAATGTAATAGTCATACTTTTCAAAATTTCATTATTCTTTTTCTTTATAATGAGAAACATTCCCTCCAACAATGTTGATTGAACATAAGGGAAATATTTTTCAATGAATTTGTCCATAAATTATTTTCATTCCATGAGTTACATTTCTTTTTCTTCCATTGTAGTCTAAATTAGTGACCAAAATTTTTCAGCATCGTATTTGAGAAAATACAATACAAGTGTAAAATTTTCTGTTCCCCACATCCCATGTCCATATATTTCTACTCTACAAACTAAATCCTTAACAATATAGCATGATATCAATAGTCCCACAAAATAATGGGGTCTTATACCCTATAAAGTAATCCAACACAGAAAAATCACATTGCATAATTGGTTTCTCCAAAAAGGAAATGTCAGGTGTCACAACCTGATTATGCTACCCAAAAATAGCAAATATTTTCATTGTCACAATAATATGTTTCTTGAATTCTACGTAAGGGAAATCTCTTAATTATCTAGGGTTATTGATACCATTCTTTCTTTCTTAGATAAATTTGTAAAAAATGGAATATAATTTATTGGACCTTAAAATTTTTATTTTAAAATAATAATATATAATTCCAAATATGGTGTTACACATAGCTAAAATTAAAATTTTATTAGTTAATCTCATAATCATAAACAGGGTTTCATTGGTGATATCTTTATTTTAAAATAATTAATTGTTATTTTTAATGAAAATCTTAATTATCCTAAAACTATCTACCTAGATCTGTTAAAATTGGTGCGTAGTAAGGCTCAATTCCATGCACCAGGTGATGATCAGGTTAAGAGAAATGAACATTTATTTCATTTATTTCTCCTTGATACTAAAATACTAAAACCATGTTAACTTGTATTGTCTATAAATGGATTTATTTCTGGGAAAAATAAAATATATTCCATATGAAATCATTATGATGTTCTTCTATACAAATCAAAAAATTCCATAAAATATTTATTCCCCTTAATCTATTTTTTCCTCAATCTAGTTCACAACGTTTATAGTAAGCATCTTCTGATACGAACTGCCAAAACCCTGACCTGGAAACTTGTAGACAGTGTCTTGTTTTTAAAATTGGCGTATGTATAATGGTTAAATTCCTAAAGGACTGATAATTTTAGAATTTTTAGAGAACAAGATACATACATGATACACATTTTATATAGGTATATAAAATATAAATAGGATAAAAGTAAAATAATGGGAATTTATGATTCATTCCATGAAAACATCTTCATATCTTGGGTAAGAGAAACAAAATAATGGCGAGATCAAATCGTCGGTATGGTTTATGTATTGTAAGGATATAATGAATTAATATTCATAATCCACATGGAATTGTAAATTATTGAACACACATTCCATTAATATAACATTACTATCTTTCTTTTATAAGGAATAATAAATATGGTATGTTAAATAATTGAACACAAATGCTACTTAATAAATAAATAGAGAATAAAATTAATCCATAGATAATATCACTGTGAATATCTAATAGATAGTAATAAAATATAAATAATCAATGAGGGAAATTCTCGATTATTAGATGAAATGATCTGAGGCATCATGGGACTTCTTCTTTAAATACCTTTTATAATGAAATTTATTCTATAGTTATAAACCCATTTATTTTGGGTTGTTGAGTTATCTCATGAGAAGTACTGATGCATGATTATGATATATAATACATATCCAAACCCATCACTGTATATCCTAATTTTTCCTCATATATCAATTATCTATTTAATTTCTGAATCAATATAATGCATTATAAAATATCGGTATTGAGTAAATGAGAAAATTTGTCAATATATCCCTAGTTTATCAAATTACATTAAAAATAAACACCATATATAAAAATTGAATATTGTTTTGGAAATAATATTATTCATTATCAAATAATATGGATAATTAATATAAATTTAATTATTATAGGTAAGTTATCGTAGGAAAGTGATTGTTTTCATGAGAAGGTTAACAGTCACAAAAAAATTGAGACCATTCCATAATAATAAACACATGGTAGTTTTCAAGTCAAATCCACTAGGATAAAATAATTCAATTTGAATGTTATAATAACATGAGCTAAAATTAATTCATGAAATTACACATAAATGTGGTAATATACAAACAATATAACATGAATTAGCTGTATAATATTACAATATGCCTTAATAAATAGAATTTGAGAAGAAAACCCTTACCTCAAGCTTCATTTAGGTTAAACTGGATTTAAAATACTATATAGTGTTTCTAAACATGTTATAAAATTATTACATGATAAAATTATTATTTATAATATCATATATTATCCTTTCATAACATTTGATCACTTTCTCAACAATTATCTTACATTATTTTCATTATTTTGGGTGTTAATTGCATTGTTTTCGCGTGTGTGTTTCATCATGATGGGGAATTGGAAATATTATATAGTTACATTAATATATAATAATAATACTGAAATAATTAAAATATTTATACATAATTTAATCTTTTAATACCAATAATGAATGTTATCTTTTAGAATATTATGTATTTTGTGATCATGGAGAATGTAGGCCATACATAGACATGAGTAATGATTCCACTATTTAAGTATCCTTCTAGAATGAGGGTAAATATTATTTTATTATAAGAATGGATAATAATATCATTTATATCATTTTATTTATTTAAAAAACTTATATATATATATATATATCTTCCATGTTGTGTGGTGATGGGAAGAGAGTAACATCGCATTCTGAAGGCCATAATCCACACATACATGAATGACGTTATCATATTTTAGTGTATGAAATTCAATGATAAATTATATTTTAGGAATTATAATTTTCTAATTATTATTATATATATTTCATTTATATCATATATATTTTTATCTTTTTACTTATTACATTCCATTTAGAGTGTTTTTAAAAGACTAATGACATAGCTCCATGAGCCGGTAGTCTGCCATACAGACGCCAAACAATATTATCCCCCCCTATGGAATGGAATGTAATATATATATATGATAAAATTTAACAATATTTAAAATTATGTTATTTATATCATATATATAAATTATATTCATCATAATACCAAACCATTAGTGGTGGTTATGGAAAAACGAATGACATCTGTTTGGGAAGTGGTAGTCTTATATAATGATGAACAATGACTTCGATGAAAATTTGATGGAAGGGGGTATTATTTTAGGTCATTACATTTTTATAAAAAAATAATAGTAAATTGAATATAAATATTTTATTATCTCATAATTCAATACTAATAATTGGTGACTATGGAGAATGAAATGAAATTTACATGATCCTTATTGAGCGGTTACTTTTTGTTAGGTAACCTATTTAGTTTACACAAAACGAAATCATAGGATAGATTTATATTAAAAAATGGATTATAAGATTAGTTTATGGATTTTTTAGTGATTTATGTTGGTAATGTAGTATCCTATAGGATTTGAATCTGTTAAGAAGAAATGAATGAGTGTGGCCTCTTATAAGTCTAGTGAGCGGCATGCTTTTAATATTTGAAAAAAAAATTTAACCACATTTTACACATTACAAAAGGGTCCATAAAAAGTGTTTTATAAAAACATTTACATTATATGGTTGAAATATGTCCATAAAAGTAATTTTAGAAATTTTTTTAGGTTAACATATCTCTAATAATTCTTTTTTATCCCTGGATGAAAAGGTTTTTACCTTAATAGTAAAAATAAATTTTTTTTCATTATTAATGATGGTAAAAAAATTACAATTAATATGTTATATTAATGAATTATTTTGATTTCAAATAAGGAATCTAATTTTAAAAATTCCAATAAAATAATTCAAAAATGTTCTGTAATCATTAATCTCTCAAATATGAAAAGAAGATAGGATTTTTAAAGGACAATGTCTAAAAGTGTACCATGTTTTTATATCAAAATTAACAATAAAAATGGTTACAATGACCTAAATTGGATTAGTATATATATAATTAAACTAATTTTACTAAAAATAACTACAAATATAATTTAACTATTAAAATAATTTAATTTAAAAGGTAATTTTCAATTAAAATTATGTTTTTTTCACTATTCATTAAAGAAGGAAACAATTCAAAAAAAAATTACTCCTATGATAATTTTGATATGATGAATTAAAAAAATAATTTCATTTTATAATATAAACTTTCAAAAAGTACTAAATTTTTTTCAATTATGATTTCAACGAGGAAATAAGCAGTTAATTTGAAAAAATACAGTTTTTTTGAATTTATTTCCATTTATGATAAATGATTATTATTTTATTTCTAAGCTATAGAAAAATATAATTTTCATATATTATTTAGTTCTATTCATACAAGCCATTTTATTTGATAAGTTATGACAGTAAATATTATTTTGGTATATTTTAACTCGTTATTGAATATTCCATAAGATTTTGAGTAGATTAAATTTAATGAAATATATTTAATGTGTAGCTTAATCGCAGTGATGTCTGTCACATAAGATATTAGAAAAATGTTCTTCTTTTGAAATATCATTTTTTACGCATACACTAAAAACACTACATACATGATTGTTCATGGTCACACATCTCTTATATTAACAATGGCACAAATAAATGCACATTTCCATATGTAATTTCACAAATTAAATGCAGTAATAAATAATTTAAGGTTGGGATTTGATCCACATACCTTACAGATATGGATCCATGACAGAGTAAGAATTGGATGTAGCTGAGGCCAAATTATAATAAAAATAATAGAATTTCCCTGAGGTTATAATAAATTGAAATAATTCACACAATCTAGGGCCCATGATGATGGGCCACACCTCCTCGTAGTGTATATAACAATCCATAAAAATATCATTACATTGATTGGAACAATTTTCTAGTAACCTGATGTCCATTTCATTGGTCTTCCCCAATGCCTTCATCACTCCAATCTCACCAAAATCCATCTCTGCCTACATCATTGGATTTGTCAAAACATGCATAACCACCTTCATTTTAAATAAAAATTTATACATTTTACAAGATGGGGGAATTATACAATTTTTGAAAAATAATCACCAATGAAATTTGAGTACGGTATAGGAATGATTTGTAAAAATAATTTATGGAACCAATATTAGTAATGTTCTTCAACCAAATACTTAGAGATAGAACAGCTGACCATATTTTCCTTCTGGTGGATGTGAGAAATTCTCAATCACAATCCTACCATCTATTTCTGAAGTGCATCCATGTTATGTAGATATACTGATATCCCCATAGGGAATCATTATTTTGTTACATTAAAATGAAAAAACAAATATATAAAACCCAAATTATGCTATACAATTAATTAAAATGTAGTAATGTGATGTTTGGGGTTGAACCCAAATAGATGGTGAAATTTTTTTAATTATGTTCTCAATTGATATTTTTGGTGAAAGAGATGAGAGAAGATGGGTTTGATTTGACTTTGGGAAAATGAATGAATAATGAAAATTATAGAATATCTTTTGGTTGGTTTGAGAAAAAAATTAAAAATAATGCATTGGTTTTGTAATTTCTTGGTTCAGGTGCAGTTGGATTTAAAAAAAAATATTAATTAATTCATTATAGATGTCAGATTCGAGATTACAAAGATCCATTGCTCATGGTATCTCCTGCGTAATGCTCTAATACCCTACTTCCCTTGGTTTGGTAGTTTAGTGTGTTTAAAAATCATGTTTCTCTCAATACCATGTTTGAACAAGATATTCCCTAATGTTGAAAATGGCCATGCCATCTATAGGGTAGTCAGTTGAACAATTTAAATGTCCCTTTTTGAGTTGAATATTGATGGTCATGAAAAAAGAAAAAATTAATGGATTTGATGTTGAATAATGAAATTATTAAAACCAAAGAAATTAATTATATAAATAATTTAATCCTAGGACACTTTCCTTGTTCAGTTACATCAACCTACTAAAAAAATTCTTACTCACTCATAATGGGTGCACACAGCATGGGTACCCAAGGAAGAATAGTAGTGAATAGGGACCCTGGATCATCACTCCATCATATAGGTGCCTTCTACTGGTACTTCTTGGTGTCCATTTACCTAGAGTATCTCGAAATAGCGTATAAGGCTTGCATTTATAGGATAAAATCATCATAAACTGTGGTCCACCATCATTTTCTTTAGTAATCTCCAATGTTATTTCATGTACCTGGTCTATATATTCTGTACTTCAGATCTGATTTTTCCTCCATCATGTTTAATATACAAGAACTTCATATGCTTGGTAGAGTATATTCATGTTGAGCACAAGTGGTCCATGACATATACTTGCAGTTAGAAGCATGTAACATCATCACGACTTTTTCTACAATGTTTTCCACATGTCACAAACTGAGAAAACTCGCCGTGTACTCTCAGTACACGACTCAAACCCGTTCTTCTTTAGAATTTCTATCTTTCTTCTCTCTCAAAAATCTAGTGTTGTTCTGCTTTTCTTTGGTCGTGGAATGAAGGGTCTCTAAGCTCCACATTCCCCCTCAATTTTTTCACTTTTAAATTATTCAATGGTTCCTTGCATAAAATATTATACCATTTAAAATTCATTCAACTAGGAAATATTAATAAACTAAATACACAAATCAATACTATAAAACACTCAAAAATATATACATGAAATACACTTATCAAATCTATCCTCACTTGAATTCAGCCTTTTCCTAAATGATGTAATCTCAATATGCTACAAAGGATAGTCACCTTACAATGCCTGAAATTAAATTTAAATAAAATAAATTTATCAAACATAAAATCAAATTTTTAGGGTTCACAATGAAAAATTCATCAACGCCTAATTTTTTAATGAAACAATTCAAACATGTATTTAAATTTTCTGATTTTGAAAATTTTCCCACTTTTCCATTCATACATTTTTATTTTTAAATCCATTATCAATATTCATGGCATTTTAAATTTACCGAAATTTAAATTTTCTTCTTTTCATCAGGTAAAAATGTATAAATTTCAGCAAAAACCTAAATAACACAAAACATACCATATCATTGAAATGCATCAAACATATCTACCATGTAAAGACAGAGATCACAATTAATAATGAGGGATTCATAATTTTTCATCAAATAACTCTAAGGAATCAGGTTAGGTAAGTATATTATATAAAAAATAAGCTCAAAAATGTTCTTTGACTCTGAATCATTTCGCATGATATGAAAAGAAGCTCAGTGAATGTCTCCCAGTAAAAATTTAATCTCTCTCTTCTCCCAAAAAATCTGAAAGTTTCCCCATGATACATGAATACACAATGAATTAATGAAATACACTTTTTTATTTTTTTTCATTCAAATGAAAATCTCTAGAAAAATCACACATCAATCACCTAACCACATATGATAAAAATCATCTGTATGGAAAATAATGATTTATTCCTCCCCAAACAGAACCCATTTTTTCAAAAAGAAAATCAATAGGAGAGGTCATAAATTAATTATAATGATCGATACATGGATTTCCTCATATAAAAAAATAATTTCTAATTATAAATTATATCCCTATAAACCTAATAATGTTCCTCCCCCAAACTAATTCATTTAAATCTCATGCAAAAACATTTAGTGGAAAGTACAAATTGATAAAATAGGCTTGTAACATGGACCATTTCTAGAAAAGGCTATTAATTAATTAAATAGGATTAAAAATTATTTAATTAAGGTGGGTTTAGGATAATGGAAACAAATATAATTCATCAATAATAATAAAAATGATTTTATTCAGTCATATCATCAAGAATATGTAATGAGTGTTCAAGAAGAAAACACACCAATTTTTTCCCGGAAATATTCTATTGAACGAATGGAAAAATATTGTCTTTATAGATGTCTCAATAATGAGATGAATGGTTATTTCAATTACCCATTTAAGTGTATACAAACAATTAAATCAATTAATAAAATTTTTAAAAAATAAAAACATTTCCAAATATCAAAAAAATTCCTCTATGATGATTAAAATAATTCTCTAATTCAATATTTATTATATCATAATCCACATGCCTATCCCACCAAATTATTTTCCCTTAGAAAACGTTTAGGCATGAAAATTGAAGTTAAATCAATAAATCCCTTTAAAAGGTGGGGAATAAAATAGAAAAATAAAAAATTGTAACTCTTACTCTTCTTGAATGTTTTTTTCAATCATGGATGTGCGGGTTCTACCTACTCTTTCTTACTACTTGCAACAGGCCTGGGACATGATGGTCCAATAAATAAAAAATAAAACAGTGAATGAATCTGGTATTTTAAATGAATTTTGAAATATTTTGAGTTATCTAATGCATTCCTTTAAAACAAAAAATAAATAAAAAACATGGGTTGCCTCCTAGAAGAGATTTTTTTAATGTCATTTGCTCGACCATACCTTCCTCAGCATCATATTATGTAATAGATGGTTGAAAACATTGTACCAATTTAGGGTCTAATAATGGCCTCAATTGTGTTCAATCCACATAGGTTATACCATATCCTTCTTCCCTAAATAGATTGAATCTTTCAGATGGTAGTAATTTTGTGATATTTATTGGACTGATCAGCCATTTATTCCTCAATCCTAATGAAATAAATGGATGTTCATGAATCATTCATACCTGGTGTCTTTTCTATATTGTTGTAGAGTTGGTCTCTCATCCGGTTTTGGTGGTATTGGTCTTCATCATCCCTTTCCTCTTTGGTAGATCATCCTCTTCCATAACAACATCTAAATAATTCCTGACATCATTCTCATACACATCGATAACATCAGTATTTTCTCTTCCTCGAGACTCAATGTCTAATTAGACATTGTAGTTCTTCATTACCTAGTTTGTGTTGAAACTCACATGATCACTTCCAACACCTCGACAGAGCTTCAATTATATACATAAATCAACACACATCATGTAGATAAAAAAATACTTCCTAGAATAGTTTTATTCCTCTCATATTCCATATCCAACACTAGGAAGTCATAAGGGAACGATAAATTGTCGAATTTTATCATGTCATTTTATATGAATCCTATTAGGGATTTCACTGTTTTTTTTTAATTGGGGATGCACTATTATAGGCTTTAGTTTATCCAATCCCAAATTCTTGAATGTTGTTTACGACATGATATTGAAACTGTCACCTAAGTCACAAAATGCCTTCCCACATTTGTTAACTCTGATAAAGTTGGGAATTGAAAAACAACATGAGTGTCTTCGCTTCTTAGTTAGGTCATTTTATACCACATCCAAACAAACCCATGTACTTGAGATGGTACCAATTTCCTATATCCTTATCTTGTTTTTACCAGCTCTATCATGAATTTCATATATACATTCTTGTTCATAGGAGCCTCTGAAAAAGGCATATTAATATTCAATTTTTTAATGTTTTTAGGAAATATACCTCTGTTCATGTTATTATTTGATTGTTCCATCCACTTAGGAAAATGAATCCTTAGCTTATAATGTGGTAGTTCTTCATCTTATTCATCAAAAACTTGTTCCTTATGAGAAGGAGCTTCCTCTTCATTTTCATCTATTAGTGGACATCCTTAAAACTCTATTCCACTACCTTGTATTTTCATCCCACTTCTGTGCTATATAGAATTAAATTTTCATGTGGGAATTATTTAGTGAATCTTTTAATCTCTCCTCTTGTCCACTCTCTATGTTTTTTTACTAATTTGGCTAACATGATGCTCCATATTCTGATTTGTGGCCTTTCGATATGGTGAATCTTCTCGGATTTCCTTGAGTTCATCCCCATAAGTAGTCTTGAGTATTTCTTATGTCTCCTATAATGAATGAACATGTCTTGTTAGTGTGGGTATCTAAGGATCTTGTTTTGGTACCCTTTTTGTAATTGAAATCCTTGGCCTTGTTGTTGTTGTGGTTATTGGGCTTTCCGTCACTGAAATTTATTAAAATTATTGTAATCAGAAAAATTTGTATCTTCAATACACGTAACATTGGGGTTCCATTGGTGACCCATCATGAGGTTTGTTTTATTGGTCTGTGACTCTAGTTGTGCTACTATCTATTCATTGTTGTGCATTGCATGAATGTATTTATGATATTTCCTTATTATTTAAAATGGATAATGTTTCTCACCATCTCATCCATCAAGTTATTTATTGCATCAGAAGAATTTTTTATTTAAGTATCCTTCAGCTACAACTTCAATAATTGACCTGTTTTCCATTAAAAACCCCTTATTAAATGTTTTTATTATCATCCAATGTTCTATTCCATGATGATGGAAATTAAGACTCATGTAATTATACCATTCCAAAAAACAATATAGATATTCATCATAAAAGAAAAAAATTCTACAATGTTTTCCCATACATCTATTGATTTAGAATGCAGAATGAAGTGGGTGAGAAAGATCCTAACCATATAATCCCATGTAGTGATAGAATGTGCGGTCAGGCTCTGAATCAATTCTCGAGCTTGATCTCATAATGAAAATTAGAAATTACAAAGTCTTACTACATCACATGAGACATATTTAAATTTAAATGTTTCATACTGCTCAAAGAAATTTCCTATTTTTTTAGTTGGATCTTCATGTGTAATTATAAAGAATTTCATAGTTATTATGATCAATAACATTAGGTATTGATTGGTCTAAAAAAATTTGTAGTTAAGAGGGGTTCTAGAATGCTCAGTTGCAGTCCAATGTTTTATGGTCACCCATAGTCTACGAGAGTTTGAAACCCCTGATCTAATTGAAGAATTTTACTTTTTTCTACCCCTGTCATTTCTCTATCCTCCTTGAACTCTAGGATTGGTTCCGCCATGTTTTATTAATAAATGATTCCATTTCCCATTAATCGTGTGATGTAATTGTGCATGGAAGGATTTGATATCCAGAAAACAATCATTAAAAAATACATAGTGTCAAATGTGAAATTTAAATAAAGAAATAAAATTTTAAATTTGAAATCCAAAAAAATGAAAAGGATTCCATCCCTAGAAATATGGCATGTTTGATAGTCACGTATGACATCGTTAGTTTCCTATAGTAGTATGAAAGAAAAATTACCCAAACTATGATACTCAGTTAATTAAAATATTTCAATGGGATGTTCAGGGTCGAATGCACAAAGACAGTGGAATTTATTTAATTAGGTTTTGAACTAATTTTAATAAGGAAATATATTAGAGAAGATGGTTTTTATAGGATTTTTTGAAAATGAATGGAAAATGAAAAGTGCAACAATTTGATTGGTTTTTTAGAAAATAATTTTAATAATTTTGTCGAGGTTATTTAATTTTGAGGTATATGTGAAATTGGATTTAAGAATATAGATTAATTAATTCATCAGTAGTGTCAGAGTCAAGACGATGAATCATTTATGGTAATGATGTCTACACCTTAACACAGTAATACCCTATTTCCCTTAGTCCATTAATTTAGGTTGTTGAAAAATCATTTATATCTCAATACCATTTTTAAAGACGATTTCCAATATAGATAACAATGTTCATTCCATCTTTAGGGTAGTCAGTTGAACTGTTTAAATTTCATATTTTATTCAAATATCATTGCTCACAATAAAAAAAAGGATAAAATTTATAAGAAATAAATTATGAAAAACGAAGATAGGAATTATAAAAATAATTAAATCCAGTGACACCTTCACCCATCAGTTACATAACCCTAGAACTAAAGAGAGTACTCGCTCATAGTGGGACCCAGAAACATGGGAAGTTGAGGATGAATGGTGCCGAAGAATGACCTAGGATAGTCACTCTATCATTGGGTGGACTTATATTGGTGATTCTAGGTGTCCTCATCCCCAGAGTATCTTGTTATGGAAACAAAGGTTGATATTTATAGACCAAATCTATCGGAACCTACAGCCCATCGTCATTATTTCTTTCACATGTCTCCTTCATCATGATATGTTCCTAGACTCCACGTGTTGTACTTCAGATCCGATTTTTACTCCTCCGCGTTGAATATGTGGAAAAATCATATGCATCTTTGACTCTAGTCACATCGTGTACTAGAGGTGCCTTACTTGAATTTCACAGCATGTCACATTGTGATGACTTATTTTACACTATTTTAATCAAGACACGAACAAAAAACAGACGTCGTGTACTATCAACACACAATGTGAAATAGTTATTCAGTATAATATAAACCTTCCTTGCCTTCAAAAATATAGTGTCGTGCTTCTTCTCTTCTCCCATGGTTTGAAGGGTCTTTACAATACACTATCCACCGCTTTTTATTCCTTTTTCAAATATTCAATGGTTCCAACCATAAAACACAAAACAAGTCAATAGACTCACTACATGGATGATTAATCAATTAATTACACAAATCAATAAAATAAAACAGTCAAAAATATATCCATGAAGAACACTAATCAGATAACATTGTATGTTGGAGAGTCTATGCAGGGAAACATTGTCTACACATCTGAAAATATGTTCTATATAAGAGTCGTTCCAATTCAATTTCCATTCATAAATCATAACATAAATTATATCCCAAATTTGTAACATAAAATAAATTTTTCAATCAAAGAAAACATGAGATGGTACCTTTTAAAATACCCATACTAGTTATAAAACTTCTTTTACACTCAGAAAGGATATGTAGTCCCACAAGAATCCCCATACACATTTTTGTAAACAAATTAAGATAATGGGGTTATCCACGTGATGTACTTGTAAAAAAATGATTTTTCAGAATAATAGGGAATGTTGTGAAACCATTATATAGTCAATTCTTCAATGAAATATTTCATCGTGCACGATTGAATCATAAAGGAAAAATCAATATTGAATGAAATTGGTTTTTCTAATGAGTTATTGATCCATCAAAATTCATTTTAAATCTATTTTTTCATTCATTAAACTAAATAAGAGTTTATGATATGGTTACAGAGTGTCGTAGGATTGTTTGAATCATATCGATCCATTTTTTAAGGAATAGAGTGATGCACATGGTTTAACAAGGTTTGTACTAAAGGTGTGACACAACCTTGTGTTACCATAGAGGATGAGAACAGTGTTTTAAACCGTGAGAGGGAGGACAAAGGACTAAAGAAAACCTTCACCTTATTTTATTTTTATATATCGTTATGGTGACAAGATATCTATTAACTGTGTGCCTAACCATGATAGGGGTGGTGGCCTTGGATACTATGCATGCACATTTTCTGTATTTATGTCAATCTATGCATCTAAAAATGTATTGAGGTGTCACCTTAGATATTTCAATGAGCATGATATGTGAACATCTTTTCAAAACATTTGAATGGATTGTTTGAGGTCAGTCATATGGATAGAGTGATCTTCATGGTCAGAACATGTTTTGGGAAACTGGGTGGCCAAACCACATTTCCTATAAAAAAGTGTGTTTTTTCAATTTACACTTCAATCCATCAACTTTATTTCACCCCTTCCTCCACCATTTTACACAAAAAATCCTCTATGAATCAATCCTCCTATAGTCTCCTAGGATTTTATATCCATTCACTAAAAAATATCAGAAACAATCATCATTCATTAGGATAGATAAAAAATAAAAATTTTATGATCACTCTTGATTATTTTATCATTTTTTCCTCAATAATTAATACAATATCTATGTTTTCATTTATTCCATATTTTCAGTTAATTCATTTATTTCATATATTACCCTCACACTAACAAAATTTAATTGCTAATATTGGATGGGGAGTCTGTAAATTTTCAAAACTACGTAGTATATTACTTTTCCATAAAATTTTAGGTTTTTATATTATTTCATCATTATGATCCATGTATGACCATTTGAACATGTTTCTTAAATAAAATAATAAACCCTCAGTTTTATTTTTTAACCTACAATATAGACATATTATGAAACTATAATACTTGTTTGGAGGCTGAGGACTATAACATAAATAATCCCTTTGGTGGGTTTGATCATCTTCCTTAATGATTTATCTATCCCTTGGGGCCAAAACCGGACAAAGTTGTGTTTTTCTTAGTGTTTTCTAACGTAATGTTTTTAATTGAGTAAATAAAATGTTATCTGGAATGGGAATACACATGGACCATTTTATCACTAATTTGTTTTTGAAAAAATGGTTTATAATATCACCATGTAACTGGATACTTGATAAATGATTTTTTTAATTATATTTCACTTATAAGGCTATTTATTAATCAATTTTAATTTTACATAAAAATTTATTTGAATTGATTAAAATTAATGGGTTATAGACATTGGATCTACTTTGTTACACTCATGATACATGAATTCAATTAATAAATTATATTAATTAATGGAACGTGTGGGATGATTTAGCATAGATTGTAATATAGTGTGTGTGATATTACATCCTGCTTGCATTTTATAATGTAACAACACACTAAATATTATTATGTAAAATATATAAACATTATTTTTCTTATTGATCATGTCTAATTAATTTAAATTATGTTCTTTATTATTATAATTTGGAATTAATGGAAACGACACCCCATATTTTTCATGTAGAATTAATTTACATTTGGTTCATTATTTATCATGTAGAATAAATTTACTTGTAATTCCATATTGACTTTGTATAGTTAATGGAAAAAACAATCATAATGGTATAATTGAATAATTTGGTGTACACAAATCTTCTAGGATATATTCTATGGGATTTGGTGACCCCTATAATCTTATTATTATGTTGGCATGTCTTAGTTATTGTATCACATCAAGAGAATATACTATATGATTATAAATATTCAATGATATTCTAGATCATTAGAAAGTATGTTGTATCATATGGGTTTCCCAGGTAAGAAATGATCCGCGTGAGTATTGTAATTTCATTTACAATGTATTTATTACTACCTACACATAAATTAATTATACATTCATGGACTATATTTTTAATACATTCCATTAGTTGTGGCCTACAATATTTTAGTCTCACCTTAATTGGGATTCCATTTGGTTTCCAGACAATCTTTATGGATGGTGGTAGGTAAAAATTGATGATCCATGTTGTGGATTTATAATTTTTTATATATTAGGGCTGTGTGTGAGAGAAGAGGTCTAAACATGTTATCATGATGTTATTGGAGATAAATATGGTATTTTGTGAATATTTTTATATGATTCCCTATTTAGGTATTATTTCATGTTCCCCTTTACCCCATTTGGTATAGCCTCCAAAAAAATATTTTTTTAGATGGCACTACCTATGAATTTTGGTTATAGATTTTTATTTGGATATTCATTCCCAATGCCTTGTGATAATCCAATGTTTTGTATTTTTAATCATATTCATATCCATTAATATCACCATTGATCTATACTCATATAAAGTAGGTGTTTTATTCCCAGCATAACATCATAGACCCTCAATACTGGTCATCAGCCACTAGGATACATGGTGTCATTTTTTAATCCATGTGGATAACATGTTTAGGGTAATTATTAGTAAAACAGGTTTAGGACTTCACAGCGTGGTAGCAGATATTTATTTACCTTGTTGTACTATTTTTCTTTTAGATAAGAAAATATGAATTTTTTGAAATTGGTAATGATAATTTACCTTATAGTATCTACCCTGCGTATAGGAAAACATACATGTTTCCTGGGAAAGGACCTACTACTCTGATTTTTTCCTATTGTAGTTGTATTGATTTCACAATTGGGTGGGATAGATGACATGTGGTATTTTTTAAAATTATGTATTTTATTTTATACCCATTAACATTTTATCATTGGGGTTTGGTTAGATACATCATTGAAAGAATTTAAAGAATCACATTCCATGTTTATTCTATTCCATGTTGATTTCGTTTATTGGATTCTTGATACTTCATGTATATTCCTTTATTTATATATATGTTTTTCACCCAATTATTTTTTTATGATGAATGAGTTAAATTATTAGAAACATATATTCTCTATAT
Organism: Viscum album; assembly: GCA_963277665.1. NCBI lineage: Eukaryota > Viridiplantae > Streptophyta > Magnoliopsida > Santalales > Viscaceae > Viscum > Viscum album. Next base: position 1,892,080,777 of record OY728152.1, read on the forward strand.
AATATTAAATAGTTTTTTCTCTCATAACTTGATGGTCACACATTGTCAAACCATTTATGGAATGTTTTATCCATTGTCCATTAGATTCATTAGATGAAAATATAGTTGTTGAAATTAAGCGAGTTCCAATTTTAATTTTGAAACTGTTATAAGGCCAAAACATTTGTAATTGTGATCTATATAATTGAATTATGAAAATATATCATTTTATAAGAATAAAGTTATAATTTTAACAGATAAATTGTCTGACTTTTTTGTTAGGTAATTGTATCTCATCTAACTAAAACAATATACATACATAAATATATATATATATATGAGATATTTGATCCCTAAAAAGTTTAAAAAATAATTCTTGTTAAATAGGTATTCCATTTGAGACATAAATATAATTATAATATATAATTTTCGATTGAAACTCTATATAGAAGAACCCAGTTGGGATGTATAGATGTTTAAACCATGAAAACACCCAATATATTAGATGGTAGTTAGGAGTATATATTATGTAACTTCATAAATGTTTGTATTTTTGGACATGAATTTAGGGTCAGGAAGATGGGTCTTGATTCCTGTATTGGAAAAATTCTTTTATATGAAATAAATCATCTATTGAATCTTAGTCTGTGGAGTGTTCTTTGCATTTAGATATATTCCTCCCAGAATTCCTTGCGTTTTACACCATTAAGGCAGTTATGAACATGCTTCTGAAGTGGTGGTACCTAACACGTATGTAGTACAACTTACATCAATTATATTTATACATCCTTCTATACTAAGTTTCGGAAGTGACGATCAGCATAGATAGGGTATCTTATGACTGATTCAATTTATATTGGGTGTTCCATAGCCTTCATCAACTATGTAAGTGCTAACTAAGGAGTTCATGTAGCTACATCTGCCTATATTTTGGGGTGATGGTGTACCTTACGCTATTGTACCTCATGTAGAAGCCACATTTTTTGTCATTGAGCATTTGTATATATGTTATAATAGAATTAAATGTGAGTGTGACATAATTTCTTCATAGATCCTCCAATAATTTATGGGATGATTTAAATATCTAAGGTCATTTTTTAAAGATGACCTAAATGGATATTTAGTATAATATCTATGATTACTTCTACCTAACGATATTGATATATGAAAGATCTATGTAATTAATGCATTAAGATATGGACACACTACCAATTAATGAATACATATTTTGTTTCACAAATCATCAATTTTTCATTCTTACTCTTTTTAATGATTAATTCGCTAGAGTGAATAATTGTGAGCATGGTCTTAGCAGACCACTTAGGCTCTTTAGAATGTTTTCCATTTGATGACTATTTTTGAAATAGTTAACTTGATATATATATATCTAAGCATAGAGATAGAGTGGTAGATAATCTAGTGGTTGGAACCATCATTTTGATATTTCAAATGGGGGAATAATAGTCTATGGTTTTCTCAGGTAATCAGGTATTATGTCATTAGTGTATAAATCCAATCCACTTGATGACTTACTGTGATTAATACCCTGTTGATTGTTGAGCCAGTGGGAGCGTTGGCCTTATTAAGAGGTCTTATTGGACCATCCCACATATTCATATTTAGATAGGATGTCCACCAGATCCAACATCCATTGTAGTATCACGAACTCCATGACTGATATGATGTTGGAGCACTATCATCCATATACGATGAAGATGTAATGTTGTTCAAGGGACATAAAATTCTACTATGTTTTTCCTGAAGAATCGACCAAATCATGTGAGTAAGGATATAGCATAATATTTTAGATCTATAAAGATATTTTTAGTACAACTTAGTAATATATGTTAGTGTTCCAATCTACATATGATTCAATGTAAAATTATAATAGAATCATCATTAGTATGATCTTTATTTGATACTTGAACTTCACATATTCTTGTATAAACTATTTTACTAAGTAAAATTGTTTTTTAAAATTAGTTCATGTATGGAGGGATGACTTTTGATACTCCAATGAGAGTCTGATCAAAGGGTGTGGTATTTTTGTTTTATAATGGTCGATATTATTTTTTCCTAAACCTTATAGTCCATGAGATGACTTGTTTTGACATACTTATCTGTATGTATTGTTTTGTGTGGTTTTGAACCCATATATATTTTTATCAATGATTGATATAATGAATATAACTCATGAGATGTATACCTTTTTATAATGTGGAATGGTGAAACTAAACATGTCGAGCATGAACAGAGCTTCATTAGCTCAGAATCGTGCTATACATAAATGATATACATTTTTTAGAAAATCATGGAACATGATAGGTATATTTACCTTCATAGGTGGATCACTCTAGGTATGTTTTCCAAGATGAAATTTTTGGGATACATTCCATGAGAGATGTGTAGTATGCAATAGATATTTCTCCCGGAGTAGCACCAGTATCTAACCCCCATTATAGGATCCTTCCTACCGAGCATTTCAAAATAATAATGTAGTGGGAGGAAAAAGATGAAAAAGTCTTTATATAAACCAATACTTTTTCTTATGCTTTAGTTATCATTTTCTATAAGAATTTATAATGACCCTTAGTTTTTATTTGGATTACTGACGGTTGAATAATCTTATAGTTAAGAACTCGCATCCAATACCTCTAATAAATGATCACTTTGAAAAGCTCCAAGGTTCCATATTATTCACAATGATATATTGATGAATATTTTATCATTAGATAAGGGTTATAACATTTGATATGAAATGTACAATATTTCATAGTATATATTTCCTCTATAAGGATTTGGACAAAAATTTTAGTCTTGTGAATGTTCCAAAGTACTGATGTCCATAGTGAATCTTGTTGGCCACCTCTACCTATATTTGATTATGAAATTTTTTGTGGATGATATGTTATTGTACCATAAAACATGACCTCATCATTACAAACAAATTGAAATAATATTAAATACTATAACGGTGAACCATATATATTATTATTTCCAAAAATTCCAATTTAGGATGGATAAATTTTACATCCTAGGTGGTATCATCTATGTTGAGTGAGTATATTTTGACCTAAATAAGGTGAGAGTGGAGGTGTCATCGGTGTGTCCCAATAATGAATTTGATATTCAAAGTTTCATTTCTATTGTTGGTTATTGTAATAATATTATTCTCGATTTCACATGAATTGTATCACTAATTAGAGGCCTGAAAAATAAGGCTGTAAAATTCCCATATTTTGAAGCATGTTGGAAAGCATTTCAGTGGTTAAATGGAAGGCCCACCATTATTTTTATCTTGATTATTCTAGATCCAAGTAAGTTTGATATAATATTTTTTATCTATTAGGTGAAATTATAGTAGATATTCTAATTTTATGGGATCATGTTATGGAATAAAAATCTTATTATTTGTTTCCTTAGGAGTATAATTACCAAATTTAGGATCATGAGATTACTACAACTTTTCATGATCTACACTGCTGGAGGCCTCCCTTATTTAGAGAGAAGTTAGTAGCATACATGAACCATAAAATTCTCAAATACATATTCAATCAGTGTGACATGGAACTTAAAGAGTGAATTTGGGTTGAATTACTTTAGTATTTCTATTTTTATCTTCACTATACACCATGTAAATGAAATGTAGTATTCAATTCTCTATGGAAGAAGAATCCGTCATATGCTATTTTTTAATCTAGTTGTGGGTGGTAATTAATAGATCTATTTTCAAAGATACATCGATTGGTTCAATATTATTACATTAAATCCCTTGATATGGCGGTGGTAATGATTTATTAATTATATATTGAATGAAGATGAGATGACATTAAGATCCTAATGGAATATTCCAATGTAACTCTGTAACCTCAATTACCCAGATTTGGTGCATTATTACATAACATTGGAATGATCACATAAGATCAAATTTCAAAAGTTTGATTAGTTTAGTAGCCTTGGAAACACTAGATATATTCATAAGTCTTACATTACATCATAAAATGAAAACTATAACCACATCTTGTCTCCACACTCATATCCCCTCATACTATCCCTACAGGTCATTTATAAAGTACTACTTCACATCCTGGAAAAAATAAAACATAGAAAGGGGTGATCTAAGATGCCTAATAAGGATAACAATATATCAGAAACACTCATAAATAAGCATAAACATTTAAGGAAATGTATAACTAAAACAAAAGCCTTGTAAAACTTATCTTCAGCATAATATGGTAGAAATAAAACAAAGTAATTCCATTTTCGTATTCACATGGATATTATACTATTCGAATAATCACATACAATATCAATAACCACTTTCATAATGAAGGAATTCATAATGCCAGACTATCATGACCACATAGTCAAGGCCTTGTGCCCTGACTACAAATAATATTTTTTAAAGGCCTTGTTCCAAGAAACTAGTTTGTATCATGATACCTACCAATGCATCGAGGATCTATAGTGGGATCCACCCATCACTTATTAAGTCCAATTCATTCCTCATATGAATAGGTTTAAAAATAACATAAACATTTGTATTAAAAATAGCGTACGTAATGTCAATACTTTAGCCATAAACCATGAATGGTATAAAAATAACACATCCATAGTCAAACATATCACAAAACCATCAATACAATATAGAAGTTTTTTATCATAATAAATCAACTTCAAATAAGCTTAAAATCAATCAAAGGATGTTGACATAGATGAAATCCAAACTATTTGGGAGAAATATCTATTTTTTTGAAATAATTTAAAAGTCACATTATTATAAAAGAAAACATTTACATTGAAAATATTCTTATAAGATTTTAAGGGAAGATTCAAAGATTTTATAATGGCGTAAAATAGCCGCACCTGTTGTATAGGTTAAAAAAGACATTCTTACCTTAATTTTCTCGAAAAGGTTAAAAAGGATCTTGTTTGGAAAATGATAGAATGATTCCTTTATAAAAATCTTATAAAAAGTCAAAAAGGGTATAAATGACTTTAACCCATAGTCTATAAAATATTATGAATGATTTGAAATACATTTTTAAGAAACATGGATGTGAATGATAATGATGTCCCAGTAGACAATTACGTATAAACAACTTCGGATAATGAAGATATTGTGAAACAAACTCATAACAATTTGGTAACATACGAAATATACACCCCGGGAAAGAGGTATCATACAATGAAAATGTAAATACACATTAATTAATGTTTATTACCCAAAGAATACAATTATGGGTATTACATACACAACACACAAGGTAATAGTGGCAATATGGCATGAATTTCATAGGAATAAAGAGTGAGATGAAAACCCCTTACCTTGCACTTTCCTTTAGTCCATGGTATGATTAACCTCATGTATGAAGACCATAGTATGTTATTAAATTGTACCAGAAACATATTAATATTTATGATATCATTCATTATTCATTTATGACTTTTTACTACCCATTTAATAATAATTTCCATGTTAATTTAACATTTCAGGTAATAGTCTCTTTCTTTATCGTATGTGTTTTAACTTTTTACTCTCGATTGTATCACATAGATCAGGATTTAAATACTTCCATAATATAAAACTAGATTTATATATCATATATATTTAGAATATAATTATGTATAATAGATATATATGTGAAATGGAAAACATTATTTATGGAGACGATAGTCCGTACGTACTCATAAACGTTGTTTCTGTTTTCCTAACGTATTGAACAGAACTATGTGAAAAAAATATATGTAAGTACATATATATATATATATATATAATATCATTATTATGTCAAATATTACAAACATATTAGTAATATATATATTTTAAATCGTCAATGAATAGTGAATGTGGAATATGAATCTCATCGCTTCATGGAGACGGTAATCTGTACGTACGCACGAGCGACAATATCATTTCCTTAAAAGTGTGGAACTGGATGGTATATTAATTTTACAGAGACATTATCATGTTATTTTCATTATATATATAAATATTACTCAATATTATATCCATCCAAATAACGTAGTTTTGAATAACAAATTGCACCATGGTGTGGAGACGGTAAGCTGTACGTACGGACTCATGGTGACATTATCATTCATAAGATGGATAGAATAATGACTATAGTTGTGAAATATTTATAATAACATCAAAATATATATAAGATATCGGGGTTATTATTTTATAATGGAAATAACAAATAAACAAGAAGTGAACGAAGAAGGGAACTTGAAAGAGGGTGGTGAAAACATTACCTCTTCATCAGATTTTACCTTTTGATCTCATCAAAAGGCCTTCATAGGTTGGATTTATGATCACAATAAGGACTATATGATGAATTGAGGTATTTGTACATAATATTTGGGCAGGGAATGGCTGATCCAAAAGGCTTTGAAGGTATGAAAATAAGAGAAGGGGGAGTGCCCTTTTATAAGAGGGGTGAGGGGAACCATAGGAAAAGCTAGAAATATTATTTTATAAAAAATACATATTCCATTTATAATGCCTCCAAAGTGTATTATTTAAACGTTAAGGTGGGGATATGTCTATAAAAAATAAAATAATAGGTTTTATATAGGTTTTGGTCACTATATTAACTTTATATTTTTTATTTAACTTAAAGTTAAATAGTTTGACATTTACCATGTCTATTTGTATTTTTTTATTATATAGTCAATAAACATACTATAAACTTCCATGCTACCCCCAAGTGGTCCATTAATAATAAACCAATCATTATATAAGTCCATTGGAAGAATCATATATTTTTAGGAATAGAATAGCAATTAACAATGTAATATTTTTTTAAAAGAAACTCATTTATGTCAATTTTGACACTATTTAATAATTGATTTTTTTAAAGTCATAGAATCTTTATTAATTAAAAATAAATTCCTTTAAGAAATACTAACATGTAATATTAATAAATAAAATTCTTGGATTTCATCAAAACTTTCAAATTATATTTATTTTAACATTTATAATACCAATTATTTGATTCATTCATTAATAAGGAAAATACTGCAACATTATTGGGTCATAAATATATTTAATTATTAAATTTCTAAAAATTTTAAATAAAATATGATTATGTAGGTAATATTTTTAGATTTATAATGATTATTTATAGTCGAAAACATATAATATATAACACTATGCAAAAAATTATTTGCTAAAAGATATATATGCTTAGGTCATTTTTGTATTTACTTTAAAATAAATAATATAAAGTGTCGTTATCACTTACAAGTGTCTCTATGGGGTCCCAAAATCGATCCAAAGATGCCCATGGTCGGACATGTATCAACAAATAGGGTTAGGACACGTTTTAGGGTAACTTATTAGTATTATAATATTATTATTTTACCCTTATTTACCGGATTTTCCCTTTAATCGTGGTAAATAAAATATTTACCGAAATAATTATTCATAATGTCTTAAAATAAAAGTATCCTATATAAAAAATTTGGACATCATGATTATAAATATGGAATCCATTATTCTAAATTCAAAACATAGAAGTGGAAGAAATTAAATTAAAATTTATTACCACAGTCAAAACGAAAAACGTGTTTTTAAGAAATAATAACTATCAAAATATCGACAGTTGTTTACATCCGGGATAAATGTGAAATTATGTACAATGACCAAAATTGTATTAAATGGTAAAAATATATTCCAAATATACTTTAAAACCACTCAAATTCATAATTTATCAAAATTAATTATTTCTATTAAAAAAGTTGTTTTTAATTAAAATTTAGTAATTTTCACTATTCATCAAAATATGAAAGTTATCAGAAAAGTACCAAAAATTCACCCGAAGATAATTTTGATATTTAGAATACATAAATTATGTCCATTTTGAAATATAAAATGTATAAAATTTCAAAAAGTGGTTATTACTATTCATAACAGCTAGTTTAATTGGTTGTGTTGTGTGTTAGAACTAGAAGTTGTGTGCATCACATGCTACTGTATTATTCAAAGAGAAGCATACCATGGAAGCCTGGGTTGTTAAATTCTCCCCTCCAATAAATTGTGTCCTCGCAATTTGAAATTATTTTTCATAAATAAAACGTTGAAAATAGAAAATACATTTGGGAAAACCCATATCGTAAAATAGGTTGATAAAATTTAGTCTTAATAAGAGAAAAAGGGAAATGAAAGGGCCACCTCCAAATTATGATATTGATTAGGAGAACATTAATGGAAATTAGAGAAATATAATTGGAGGAAAATGTAAATATTTATAGGTAGTAATTGAGGTCATTAATCATAAACAAGTGTGAAAATAAGGGCCTTAAATTCAATAATCTATGATGATTTAAAATACCATTGGTTCAACAAAACATATGATATTAGGATAACACATTTTTGGTTTTAAGATCCCTTCACTAAAGTATAATAATTAATTTCTTCATATAATTAGAGAAGAATAAATATATATACTTGAAAAGTAGAGTCCCATCCATTAACTAATTTCTACCACATGGAAAGAGGTATCATACAATGAATATGTCAATGCACATAAATTAAAGTGTTTACACAAAGAATACAATTATGGGCAGCACATACACCACACAAAATGTAATAGTGGCAATATGGCATGAATCTCATGGGAATAAGGAGTGATATGAAAACCCCTTACCTTGCAATTTATTCGAGGGTACGCATAACCTCTTATATGAAGACCGTAGTATGTTATTAAATTATACCAAAACTATATTAATATTTATGATATCATACATTTTTTATTTAAGAATTATTACTACCCAGAATATAAAACATGATTTATATATCATATATATTTAGAATATAATTATGTTTAATAGATATATATGTGAAATGGAAAATACCGTTTATGGAGACGGTAGTCTGTATGTACGCATAAACATTGTTTCCGTTTTCATAACAAATTGAACGGAACTAAGTGAATAATATAAATGTAAGTACACAGACACACACAAATATATATATATATATATATATATATATATATATCCATTAGAATTATTATTACATTTATTAAAAACATATTAGTAATATATATTTTTGTAACCGTCGATGAATGGTGATGTGGAAATGAATCTCATCGCGTCGTGGAGACGGTAATCCGTACGTACGCACGAGCGACAATATCATTTCTTTAAAAGTGTGGAATTGGATGGTATATTAATTTTAAAGAGACATTATCATGTTATTTTCATTATTTATATACATATTACTCATTATTATATCCTTCCAAATAACACAGTGTTTAACAACAAATTACACCATAGCGTGGAGATGGTAAGCCATACGCACGCACGCATTGGGACATTATCATTCCTAAGATGGACATAATAATGAATATATTTGTGCTATATTTATAATAACATCATAGTATATATAAGATATTGGGGTTTTTATTTTAGAGTAGAAATAACAAATAAATAAGAAGTGGAAGAATAAAGGAACTTGAAAAATGGTGGTCAAAACATTTCCTCTTCTTTGGTTTCTTCCTTTTTATTTGATCAAAATTCCTCCATAGGATAGCTTTCTGGTCAAACTAAGGCCTCTAGGATGAAGTGAGGGAAGTTGAGAGAATATTTGGGTAGGGTTTGGCCAATCCAAAAGGCTTTGATTGTACGAATTTGAGAGAAGGGGGAGTTCCATTTTATAAGACGGGTGAGGGGAACCTTAGGAAATGCTAGAAATATTATTTTATAATAAATTCATATTCAGTTTGTAATGGCTCCAATGTTGATTATTTAAAATTCAAGGTGGTTATATGTTGAAAAAAACTCATGTAATCGGTTTAAGACATGTTTTGGTCACTATATTATCTTTATCTATTTGATTTAACACTTAGTTAAATATTTGGACATTTACCATGTCTCTTTGTATTTTTATATTATATAGTCAATAAACATACTATAAACTTCCAAGAGACATTATATAAGTCCTTTGGCTGATAAATAGATTTTTAGTAATAGAATATCAATTAATAATATAATATTTGTTTTAAAAACTCCTTTATGTCAATTTTGACACTATTTAATAATTCATTTTTGTTAAAGTCTTAAAAACATTATTAATTCGAACCAAATTCATTTAAGAAATCATAACATGTCATATTAATAAATAAAATTCGTGGATGTCATCAAAATTTTCTAATTTATTTATTTTAACATTTATAATAACAATTATTTTATTCTTTCCTTAATAAAGAAAAATACTGCATCATTATAGTGTCATAAATATATTTAATTGGTAAAGGAATAAAAAATATAGAAAAAATACCATTTTGTAGGAAATAATTTTATATTTATAATGAATATTTATAGTTGAAAATATAACATATATAACAAGATGTAAAAATTGTTTTTCTAAAAGATATATGATATTTTCATTTAGTTATTTACTTTAACTTAATTAATATAAAGTGTCATTATCACTTACAAGTATCTCCATGGGGTCCCAAAATCGACCCAAAGATGACAATGGTCATAGATGTATCAACCAATAGGGTCAGGACATGTTTTAGGGTAATTTATTATTATTATAATATTATTTTTTTACCCTTATTTTTTGGATTTACCCATTAACAATGGTAAATAAAATATTTACCAATGTAATTTTTCAAAATGTCTAAAAATAAATGTTACCTATTTACAGAATTTTCACCTCCTGATTCTAAAAATGGAATCCATTTTTCTAAATTCAAAACACAGAAGTGGCAGAAATTAATTTAAAATTAATTCTCGATGACAAAACAAAAAGGGTGTTTTTAAGAAATAATAACTATAAAAAAATTTACACGTGTTTATGTCCGGTTTAAATGTGAAATTTTTTCCAATGAAAAAGTTTGTAGTAAATGGTAAAAATAAATTATAAATATACATTAAAACCACTAAAATTCATAATTTATCACTATTAATTATTTTGATTAAAAAAGTTGTTTTAAAATAAAATTTAGTAATTTTCAATATTCATCAAAATATGAAAGTTATCATAAATTTACCAAAAATTCACCCTAATATAATTTCGATATTCCAAATCCAAAACTGAAGTCCATTTTGAATGTTAAAATGTATAAATTTTCAAAAATTGGCTATTACTATCCATAACGGCTAGTTTGATTGGTTGTGGTGTGTGTTAAAACTCGAAGTTGCGTACAACACATTCTACTATATTATTCAAAGAGAAGCATACCGTGGAGGCTTGAGGTGTTATATCCAAAGGGATAGTTTTTTATCTGAGGACTCACCTTCTAGATTATCTATTAGAAAGAATGAGATATTATAAATTCATAGGTGTTTTTAGGCTCCCAATGATAAATTGGACTATTTTTTTTAAGGTTGTCATCCATATAAATGGGTATTACCTCCGAGATATAATTAGAGGTGTCTTGATATAAACCACCAGTATTGGTATACATGGATTAAATGAGAGATTAATGGTTTTATTATAACATGTTTAGCATATCTATATGTGATGAAAGAACCCTAGTGGCCAACTAATCTTTTCAATTATTAACGATTCATTAGTGATTGTGGGATGAAGTTACTTATAAGGCCTCAGCCTTAAAACATTACATATTCTTGAATTAAATGAATAATTCACATTGAGGATCCTTTCAGGTTTTGAGTTTTAGAGAGTTATGTCATAAAATTTACATAACAACATTAATATTACATGTAGAAAAATCTACTCAGAATACATTTTTTTTCAAAAAATAAAAACAATGAAAAAAGAGAGCCATGTCTAGTTCCATGTTTTTGACAGCATGAATTTTCCTTGATCCTATGCATAACCTTGTTCACCTTTATGTCCGGAGAGAAACATTTCAAAACATGGGATGAGCATAAATAATCTAATTAAAGGTTATAAAATAAGAAATAAATCATTAGTCCATCAATACATACAAATCCTAAACAATATTACATACCTCATGAAAACATATGATTTGTGAATGGAATATAGTAATAACAAATCATAAATATTCTTATGACAACCATATCATTCTTACATTGTAGCTACCACATTTACATAGGGAGTTTTGTTGGAATACCCAGCACAGTATATTCCATTAATCTCTTTGGGGAAATATTCATGTTTACCTCTGTCACGTTACCTAATGCATTGGGGAGCTATCTTCGTCTCACCCACCCTACATTTATCAAAGAACCACCTGTGTACGTAACAATTCCCATGAACCCTAACATATTCGTAACACATAAAACAAACATAAAGGAAAGATAACATTTCTACATTTCAATCACAATATATCATTTAAATATATTGAAATAAAAAAATGCATTATCAAAACCATTTTTAATACTAAAATACATAAATGAGTATATGGTATTTTATTTTCCTTTAAAAAAACACTACGGCTAGTTAAGGAAGACAAAAACGAAATAATACTCGAGACGGTGGAAAAATGACATTGTCACCACTTGCGTTAAATAATATCCCTTGTTGTTTGGTAAAATGCTTCATAAAAAAATATTCCCTTTGAATGAAATGAAAGGTAAAAGGGGCTTATACACTGTATAAAAGAATTTCATGTATAAAACAAAATATTCCATAATGAACAGAGATTGAGATGAGGTCCCCTACCTCGTGTCCGACATGACCCTTTCATTCTATAATCTATTGAATAATAAACTAAAGTTAATTTTTTTACTTTATTAAGGACCTTTTTAACGTTTATTAATCCTTTTATATCACTTATTACCATGTAATAAACATTATTTAATCATTTAAGATAGTAATGGATGTTTTGACGATATTTGGTACGTGAGTCACAAATAGACACCATATAATTACAACTTTTCCTTGTGGTCAATAGTTCATTATCTCTAGAGTGATATTAACGATTTTTATATCATATATATCATATATATCCAGTATATACATGTATTTATAATAGTACATAATATTTGGGAGATAAGAAATGAAATGCATCGTTCATGGAGACGGTAGGTCGCACGTACGCATCAACGCTACTTTTATTTTTATTTCATTACTTAATGGAATTAAAACATAATGATAAATAGTTATATTATAATTAAATTATTATATCATATATTATATCATTAAAACAGTCCTTTATATATCCCAATTATGGAATTAACGAGTCATATCACTTTAAGGGGGCGGTAGTCCGCACTTCCTCAAATGAAATTATCACATTTACCCATTATGAAAACCATAAAGGTAGGATATAAATGTATAATATAAAAGAATAATGATAAAATAAACATAATATATATCATATATAAATATATTTCCTTCTTAATGGACCCCATTAGAGGTTGTAGGAGATAATCGAACAACCATCGTTTCGGGAGGCGCTAGTTTTCCATCCACAGAAACAGTATGTTCTTCACCCATTAGATGAAGGTGTGTTTAAGTGTTATTAAATTATTTCTCATAACATCATGCTAGTATATTTAGGATACTGGTGTTATTATAAAAGAAATGAATAAAAATATTTTAGGGTTTATAGAAGTAAAATAAAAGAAAATATGTTAATAGAAAATGTTACATTTAATTTGGGTAACTCACATTGTTTTGAACCAAAAGGACTTCTTGAATTTCTTTCTACCTAAGGTAAGAATTCTATGATGAGGAGAAGTATACTGTGGGAATATTTGGGCAGTTATTTGATGAGCCAAGGGGCTTGAGAGGTGTGAGGAATGGTTTATAAGTAACGGCTTTTTACAAGGGTGAGGAGGGGCTCTTTTGGAATGTTTGCAAATATTATTTTATTATAAACCTATATTCAGTGTCTGAAGATCCAAAACTCAGTACATATGAAGGTAATATGACCAATGGACGATATAAAACCATTCAATAATAATTGGATATTTTTTGGATATTTTTTTAATGTTAATAATCATATTTATTGAAATTATTTATTAATGAGGTAAATACTGCATCATTATTGTGTCATAAATAATTTAATTTAATTGAGGTATGAAAATTTTAAAAAAATACCATGATGTATGAATCATTTTAGCTTTCTAATGAATATTTATAGTATAAATGATAGATTACATAACACCATGTAAAAATTTATTTACTAAAAGATATTTGTTTGTGTCATTTTTATCATTACTTTAAGTTAATTAATCTAAAGCGGCATTATCACTCCGAAGTGGCTCCATGGGGTCCCAAAATCGACCCAAATATGTCCATGGTCGTAAATGACTCAACCAATAAGGTTAGGACATGTGTTTGTGTAATTGTTTATTATTATTATATTCATTCTTACCTTCATTACACTATTTACCATTAATCACGATAAATAAAAGTCAAAATTACTATTCATCAAAAAATATATTCATCTTATTGAATAACATTTTACTTACTATTAACAACCATTTATGTCAGATTTTTGAAATTCAATCCACAAAAGTGGAAAATTTTCATTTAAATGAAAATGATAGTTTTTTAACTACTACTTAGTGGTTTCACTATTAATTATAAGTTGATGTTTTTGAGAAAACTATCAAAAATTCAGCCTATGCTATATTTGAAATTATGAATTGAAAAAATATGTATATTTTCCCAATTTAAAAACATAAAATATGGATTAATTAATTTAAAATTAATTCTTGTTGTCAAAACAAATAGCATGTTTTTAAAGAATAATAACTATCAAAAGATTGATACTTGTTTATGTCCAATTTCAATGTGAAATTAATTCCAATGACAAACGTTGGATTAATTGGTAAAAATATAATCTAATTAAACATTAAAAAATATTAAAAATATAATATAACCATATTAATAAATTAGATTAAAAGGCACTTATGAATAAAAATATAGTATATTTCACTATTCATTAAAAATGTACTTTACCAAAAAATACCAAAAATTTAACCAAAGTTAATTTTGATGTCCTGGATTTAAAGAATAATTTTATTTTTTCCAATAGAACATATAAAATTGACCAAACTAGTTTTATAGAGGGTACACCATCAAAAGGAGGTAAATCGACCTTTTAGTAAATATTTGATAATTTATGATTAAAATTAGATTCATTCTTATTTTAAGACCCTAACATTTATTGGATAAATGTAAAAACATTTAAAAAACATGTGAAATCATATAGCAGTTAGTTCTATTCATTCCCACTAATACAACGGCTTGGTGTTAACTACCATTTAAAATAATAATATTATATTATTTGTGTGTAACATTAGATTTCAAAGAAACCGGTTGTTCGGTATCAGGTAATCCATCGAACATATCATCCCATTTAAAGTAATATGAGTATTTAATTCACAAATATTAATAAATATGAAATTTAATTATTCTTTATTTACTTGAGATGTTAAATCCTTCCCCCTTTTGGGAATTGCGTCTTTCCAAATTTTTTCACTTATCTAATTAATGGGGGTATTTATCCCTCATTGCATTTTCAGATTCCCATATTTTCTCTTCAACCATATGGTTTTCCCACAAAACCATTACACAACTAATTACCATATTCCACAACACTTTCTCTCTATAGTCAAAAATCTGGATTGGTTGTTCCTCATAAGAGAGATTCTCTTCCAACTGAACTACCATTCGACTTAAAACAATAGATGGATCTGGCCTATACATTCTTAACATTGAAACATGAAAAGAATTTTGTACTTGGGACAAACATGGAGGTAAAGCCTCTCTATAAGAAACTGATCCAACATTCTCCAATATTTTATAAGGTCCAATGAACCTCATACTCAACTTTCCCTTCTTACCAAAACACATCACACTTTTCCATAGTGAAACTTCAAGAAAGACATGATCACCTACCTCAAAAGATAGCTCCTTCATCTGGTTAACTGTATAACTTTTCTACCTACATTGATATGTTCTCATGTTCTTCTAAATCAACTAAACCTTTTATGTCATCTCTTATACCAATTCTAGTCCCATCAGCTTCCTTTCACCAAATTCATCCCAAAAAGCGGGAGTTCGACACCGCTTTCCTTATAATGCCTCGAATGGATCCATCTGTATACTGGAATGAAAACTTTTATTATATAAAAATTCAACCAAAGAAATATGTTGGTACTAACTTCTCTGGTAATCCATTGAACAAACACATATCATATCCTCCAAGGTCTGAATTGTTCATTCTAATTGCCCATCTGATTGCAGATAAAAAGCTATACAAAATTTTAATTCAGTACTCAACGACTTCTGATGGCCTTTCCAAAATTTAGAAGTAAACCAAGGATCAAATTAATATACAATGTATAGGGGAACAAAATTCAACATTATTTTCTCTTTAACTTATAAAAAATAAATTTGATCTAGAGAAAATGTGTCCCGATTCGAAGGAAATGAGAAGATTTAGTCAACTGATCAACAATAACCCAGATTACATTATTACCTTGAGATTTCTTCAGTAATCCCACAACTAAGTCCATGGATATATTTTCCCATTTCAACTTTGGCACTGGTAAATAAAAAATAATCCCTTTTGGTAACTGCCGCTCTTTTTTATCCTACCAACATGTCAAACACATCACAGTAAAAACACCTATATCTCTTTTCAATCCATATCACTAGTAATACTCAAGAAGATATATGTACCTCATATTACTATCAGGATGAATTGAAAACAGAGAACTATGAGCTTCACATAACAACTCATTCTTTAACTATGAATCACAAGGCACACCTAATATCTTCCGAAACCTCAAAACACAATAATTATCAATGTTAAATTTGGGTAACATACCATTCTGAACCAACTCTACCTTTTTCTGTAACTCACTTTCTTTCTTCTGCGCTTGCTTAATTCTATTTGATAGAGATGATTTCACTAACACCTAAAATAAAACAGAAGAATTTCCTCCACCAACAAGTTCTATGGAAAATTTTATCAAATCAAAAATCCAAGGATCCCATTCCAAACGTAGCATGGTTAATGAAGCATTACTTTTTCAACTCAAATAATTATCCACTTTATTTCCTTTTCCTGGATGGTAAAGAATCGTGCAATCATAATCCTTGATTAATTCCAACCATATCCTCTATCTCATGTTCAATTATTTCTATGTAAATATATACTTCAAACATTTGTGTTCATGGTATTTTTTTACATTTTACTCCATACAGATGATTCCCCCAAATTTTTAAATAAAACACAGTGAAAACTAATTCTAAATAATGTGTAGGGTAATTTAACTCATGAGGATTCAACTGACATGAAGCATAAGTAGTAACCTAGTCATTCTACGTAAGGACAAATCCAATTCCTTTCAACGAAGCATCACTATAAATAAAAAACCCACCATTTATGAAAGGTAGCTCCAAAAATGGAGCATTCACCAATCTTCTTTTCAATTCCTGAAAACAATCATCACATTCTTTTTTTAAAATGAACTTAACACCTTTTCGAGTTAACTTAGTCAGTGGGCCAGATATCCGTGAAAAATGTTCAACCAACCTCCAGTAATAACCAGCTAAATCATGAAAACTACGGATCTCGATTATATTTGTCGGTCCTGGCCATTCTTCAACAACTATTGTTTTAGCAGGACAAAATGTTATGAAATTTTATGAAACAATGTGACCAAGGAACGAAATTTTCTAAAACCAAAACTCACACTTATTGAATTTCCCAAACAGTTTCTTTTCATTTCGGTTTTTCAAGACAACCCTTAAATGACTATCATGTTCCTCTTCACTTTTGGAATAAAACCCAGTATCATCAATGAAAACAACCACAAACTTATCCAAGAACTCATTTAATATTCTATTCATAATAAACATGAATACAGCAGGTGCATTGGTTAAACCAAAAGGAATACCAACAAATTCATAATTAACATATCTAGTATGAAATGAGGTCTTTGGAATGTCTTCTTCCTTTACTTTCAATTTATGGTACCCCAACCTCAAATCTATCTTTGAAGAATACTGAACTCCCTGGAGCTGATAAAAAACATCATCAATATGAGGAAAATGATAATTGTTCTTAATAGTGATGTTATTCAATGTTGTATAATCAATGCAAAGTTTTATTGAACCATCTTTCTTTTTAACAAACAAGATAGAATCACCCCAAGATAATGTGATAGGTCGAATGAAAACTTTATCTAATGACTCTTTTAATTGATTCTTTTACTCTAAAAGTTCAATTTGAGCTATTCAATAAGGGGGTTTCATAATTTTTATAGGATTAGGATCTAAGTCAATAATAAATTCAACTTCCTGATCAAGTATAATACTAGGAAACTCGCCAGGAAAAACATCTAGGTACTCATTTACCACTGGTACATAATTAAACACAACACTTCCTTTATTTTCAACAATATGAGCAATGTACCATTCATATCCATCATTTAATAATTTCTAAGATTTTTAATATGTTATAAAAATCAAGGGTTTATTCTTGTACTCAAACAAAAAAAAATTTCTGATAAGAAACCACTTTAGCTCTGCAGTCAATCATAGAATTATAAATAGAAATCCAATCCATACCCAAAATAACATCAAATTCTACTAGAGGAAAAAAATAAGGTTTGTAGGTCGATTCATTCCGCACACAAGGATAGGAAGGTTCTTATAATTTCTCTTTGTCACAAAATTTTCTCTTAGTGTTATTACCATAAGTTTAAGATTCATATCTTGAGAAGCAATTCCCAATTCAGTAGAAAACTTCTTAAAAATGAACGAATGTGTAGAACCTGAATCAAAAAACACATTGGAATAATATGAACAAACTAACAGTGTACCTGGTACAACATCATTTAATGTCCCAATATCTGCTGATGTAGCTGCAAAGGATTTCACCACCCCTTTCTACTTGTTGTCTAGCTGCTTCCTCTTACTTGAGTTCTTCGTTGGACACTCATTTGCACAATGAATCATTTCATTCCACTTAAAAAATTTACTAACAGTAAATCATATTTTTTATTGCCATTACCTTGATCGTTTTCAGGGAAATTATGAGCCTTATGTCCCATTTTACCACATTGGTAGCACTTACATGAATTCAAAAGAAATTCCCCATGATGATTTTTACAACAATTTTCACAAACTGTAATCTTATTTTTCATACCATCAGACTTTTTTGATCATTTCTTCCATTTTTCCTACCACCACAACCTCTTATTCTGTTGTTTTTCAAAGAACACCTAATCATCGGCAAACTCCATTTCCACCTTCTCCACAAAACGAACAAGTTTTTCATAACTTTTGAGCTCACGAGAAGCTAAATCCCTTTGATACATTGGCTTTAATCCTAAGTATAAACGGTTGATTTTAGTAACAAGATATCATAAGAAATTTGGAGTATACCAGTTCATTAGAGTGAATATTTCTCCATAATAAGCCACTGAGTCATCCTCCTATCTCAATTCTAGGAATTGTTTTTCCATCATAAAATGACCCACCTTAAGAAAATATTACTCAA
Source organism: Viscum album (assembly GCA_963277665.1). Taxonomy (NCBI): domain Eukaryota; kingdom Viridiplantae; phylum Streptophyta; class Magnoliopsida; order Santalales; family Viscaceae; genus Viscum; species Viscum album. The sequence goes on from OY728152.1 coordinate 1,892,100,174, forward strand.
AAACATACCTTTGAATTCATCCCAATAAAGAGACTCAATATCCCCACAATCCCTGATATTTCTCATTATTGACCACCACTAACCAGCTTCCCCTTCAAAACTGTAAACAATAAGACTAAACTTTGGATGCTATGAACACCCCATGACGTCAAAAATTATCTCCAATACTTTAATCTACCATTATATTAGCAAATTGTAAGATGATCCTCTGAATAATGGGAGAGGTTGCCTCATGAAATGCTCCACTACTAACATGTTCCTCTATGGTTGATCTAGTTGATCTCCTACATGGATACGACCAACATTTATAGCCTTAGTCAACTGTGCCATCACTACAAAAAACTATTCTGTTCTGATTCCGACCATCTCAGGTTGCTGATTTGGATGGTCGTCTTCCTTCTGATGTTGTTCCAACATTGCTTCTAGGTTTCCTCTACTAAATACAATTCTAAACACAGAAATATCTTAGGAAAGGCAACATGGAAATCTATAAATGCTATATCATTTCAATATTAACATTAATTAATTTATGGATATTAATTTAACAGTACCCTAACTCTTAAATTTATCTAAATTGACCTCTGATACCAACTATATAGCCCCGGACTTAAAGCATTACATAATATTGAATTAAATAAATAATTCACATTGAGAACATTTTCAGGATTAGAGTTTCAGAGAGTTTGGTCCTATCATTTACATAATAACATGAATATTACATGTAGGCACTTCTACACAGTTTCCATTTTTTTCATAAAATAAAAGCTCTTGAAAAAAGGACGCATTTCTAGTTCTAGGATTTAGACTACATGACATTTCCTTGATCCCATCCTTGGCCCTATTCATCTTTAAGTCCTGTGAAAATATTTCAAAACATGGGATGAGCATAAAAGGCTCAGTAATGGTTATAAACCAATGAAAGAATACATTAGGTCATTAATACATAAAAAACATAAACTCTTTTAATTACCTCATGAAAACATTAGATTTATGAATTTCACTTATAATTCATAAATCATAAAGGTAACTTGTGGCATCCAAAACATAATTACAATGTAGCTATCATAGCTACATAGGGAGTTACTTTGGAATACCCATCACAGTATATTCCTTGAATCACTTAGGAGAAACATTCAAGTTTACCTCCATCACATTTCCTAATTCATTGGAGAGTATCTCGGGCACACCCGCCCGAGGTTTATCATGGAACCACCCGTATACGTAACAATATCGAAGAACCATAACATATTCGTAACACATAAAATGAACTTAAAGGAAAGATAACATTTCCACATTTCAATCACAATATATCATTTAAATATATTGACACAAAAAATTCATTATTAATAAAAAATTCAATAAGAAAATACATAAATGTGTATATCGTATTTTATTTTCCTTTAAAACAAAAACTGTGACTTGTTAAGGAAACCTAAGATATTATAATACTCATGGTGGCAGAAAAAGATCGTTGTAACCGCTTACGTTAAATAAAACATTACTTTTTGACATTTTGTAAAACGCTTCATATAAAATATTCCCTTTAAATTAAATGAATGGTCAAAGGGGTTTATAAACCACATAAAAGAATGTTTTGTTCAAAACAAAATATACCTTAATGAAAGGAGATTAAGATGAAGTCTGTTACCTCATGTCTGACTTTACCATTTCATTCTATAATCAACTGAATAATAAACTATTGTTAATATATACTTACTAAGTACATTTTTAAAGTTTATAATTCATTTTATATCACTAATAACCATGTTTTAAACATTATGTAATCATTTTTGTTAATAATGGTTGTTTTGTCGATATTTGGTACTTGGGTCACAAATGAACACTAGATAAACAAGTTGTCATTGTGGTCACCAGTAAATTATCACCAGAATTATATTTATTTTTTAGATATCATATAAATTATATATATCTAGTATATATATTTATTTATAATAGTACATAAAATTTTGGAGATAAGAAATGAAATGCATCGTTCATGGAGATGGTAAGTCATACGTACGCATGAACACTACTTTCATTTCTATTTCATACTTTAATGGAATTATAATATAATGATACATAGGTATATTATAATTCAAGTATAATATCATATATAATATCATTAACACTATCCTTTATACATCCCATATATGTAATTAACGGGTCATATCAATATAAGGGGGTGGTATTCCACACTTCCTCAAATAAAATTATCGTATTTACCCATTATGGAAACCATAATGGTAGGATATAAATGTAAAATACAGAAGCATAAATAAAACATAAACATAATATATATCAGATATAAATATAGTTCCATCATAATGGCCACCATGAAAGGAGGTTGGAGATAATCAAACAATCAATGTTTCGTGAGGCTTTAGTTTGTCGTCTACAGAAACAGAATGTTCTTCCCCCATTAGATGGAGGTGTGTGTAAGTTTAGTTAAAATCCATCTCATTAAAACATCCTAGTATATTGAGGATACTGTTTTTTTATTAAATAAAGTAATAAAAATATTTTATGGGTTGTTGAAGAAATATAAAATAAAATTAGTTAATTGAAACTGTAACATTTAATTTGGGTAACTCACTTTTGTTTGAACCAAAAGGACTTCTTGAAGTGCCTTTTTCCTAAAGTAAGGCTTCTATGGGGAGGATAGGGATCTTGAGAGAATAGTTGTTTAGGTGTTGGACGATCCATGTGGCTTGAGAGGTGTGAGGAATGGGTTATAAGTGAGGTCTTTTTATGGGGTGGGGATCTTTAGGAAAGTTTGAAAATATTATTTTATTATAAACCTATCTTCAGTTTCTAAAGATCCAATACTCATTACAGATGAAAATAAGATGAATAATGGTCAAAATTAAATCATCCAATAAAAATTGGACATGTTTTGGATATTTTTTTTAATATTTGTAATCTTATTTGATTAAATCATATTTTAATGAGGTAAATACTTCATCATTATTGTGTCATCAACAATTTAATTTATTTAATGACTAAAACTTATAAAACAAAATACCATGAGGTAGGAAATCATTTTATCATTCCAATTAATATTTATACTCTAAAATACAGATTATATAACCCCACGTAAAAAACTATTTTCAAAAAGATATTGGTTTGTGTCATTTTTGTCATTACTTTATGTTAATAAATCTAATGTGTCATTATCACTCCCAAATGGCTCCATAGAGTCCCAAAATCAACCCAAAGATTCCCATGGACGTAAATGACTCAACCAATATGGTTATGAAAACTGTTAAGGTAATTTTTTATTATTATGATATTCGTTTTACCATGAATTACCCTATTAACCATTAACCACGGTAAAAAAAGTCAAAAGTTACTATTCAGAAAAAATTATTTTCATTTTATTGAACCACAATTTAATTACTGATATTAAAAACCTGGTCTTTTGGATTTTCTAGATTCAATCCACAGAAGTGGTATAATTTCATTGAAATGAAGACGTCAATTTTTTAACTACTACTTAGTGGTTTCATTATTCATCAATATTGATGTTTTTCAGAAAACTACAGAAAAATCATCCCAAGATATATTTGATATTATCAATTCAGAAATGATGTCTAATTTACCAAATTCAAAAAATAAATGTTTGATTAATTAATTTAAAATTAATTCTTGGTGTCCAAACAAATTGTGTTTTTTTAGGAATAATAACTATCAATATATTGATACTAGTTAATGTCCAATTTCAAAGTGAAATTAATTCCAATTACCAACATTCGATTAATTGGTAAAAATATAATCTAATTACACTTTAAAACCAAATAAAAAGTTAAAATTACCATATAAATGAATTATATTAAAAGGAACTTTTGAATAAAAGTACAATATTTTCACTATTCATTAAAAATGATCTTTACCCAAAAAATCGAAAATATTTACCCAAAGTAAATTTTGATGTATCGAATCTAAATAAGAATTTTATTTTTGTCAAATATAACAAATAAAATTGACCAAAACTAAATTTAAAAAGGGTTCTCTATCAAAAGGTGGTAAATCAACTTTTTAGTGAATACTAGAACAAAGCTTAAAATTAGATTTATTCATATTTTATGCCCCTAACAGTTATTGGATAAATGTAAAAAACATTTTACAAACATGTATAATTTTATTTTAGTTTTTTCTTTTCATTCCCGCCAATACAACAGTTCAGCGTTAACTACAATTTAAAATAATAATATTATATTATTAGTGTGCAACGTAAGATTTCAACAAAACATGTTGTTGCGTATCTGGTAATCCATCGAACTTAGCATCCCATTAAAAGTAAAATTAATATTTAATTCACAAATATTAATAAATATGAAAATTTATTATTCATTATTTACTTGGGATGTTACATTACTATTTATTTGTGATAGGTTTACAAGAATCCCATTATTATAGTGATGTAGTACGAATAAAAATTGATATAATGACAAATATATCCTTCTTCATCCATACTATGTTTACCTTCATTGTATAAATATTTTTATGAAATATTTCAGTGTGATTATAAATCTTTTTGAGGTACCTTGTTCTATCATATCAGAAATGTTTTTCTAATTTACTTGTCTATTTTAGAAAGGGTTTCAATGTTATTTGGGTTCACATTTACTAATGAGTACAAAAAACAACCCATATACCATTGGTGAGGCTGGGGATATAATATTGTTGGTATTGGACATGTTTCGTGCATAAATCCCCATATTTTAGGTTATTGAGAAAAACATCTATCACATTCTAAATTCTCTTATAATAATAGATTTTAGGTGAGTTTACAGATTTTCCCATTTGATGCCCCATTTTTTATGTTCTAATGATCCCTCTACGATTTTTATATGTTGCATAGAATGCTCTACTTGGACCTGATCTTAATCAAAAAAATTTTTTGTATGTATGGCTTATCAGAATGTGTATTGCTACAATTTGAGTAGAAGACTTATGATGACCATCACTGCTGACCAATGGAGTTTGAGGTGGGTGTCAAGTTTTCTCATCTGTTTTTTCATGATTCGGACGGAAATGGATTAAATGTATTGGGAAGATGGAAAGTATAATTTTTTGCCTTTTTGAGATCATGGGGAGAGTGGTATTGGTTACCCAACAAGAGAACATTTTATTTATTTAAAATAGAAACAATATAAAAGTAGAAACATATTGGGGGGTCTCTCTCATTATGGCTTGTAGTTGTATTGAATACGGTAATCAATTACTTTTACCCTAGAGGTACTAGGAAATGAATTGTGTAATTCATGTTTCCAAAATTTTTAATCATCATTCCAATCCACTCATACCCTTTTGTTTGATGATGTTGAGTTAGTTGTGGATTCTACTTTGAAGAAAATCTAATTTTTTAAGCTTATTGGAGCATGAAGGCTCTACAAAGTAGGTCAATACCTTTTGTGAGGGAGAAATGGTAGAACAACCATGTATAAGATGAGACGTAGTTATAAACGACCAATGTACATGCTCAATGGATTGAGTTATTGTTAGATGATTCTCAACAACCCATATTAGGGAGACTTGGGGATGAGTTCTTTTTAAGAGGGAAGGTTTTTAATATCATAGTTTATCAAAGGAATTATGGATTCATTATAAATAATTAAATACATATATATTGTTTTACTCTTACAAAAATTCATAAGAGCTTATGGAATTGCTGATGAGTGTCGATGGATTGATTGTGTTTGGATAACTTGGTTTTAGAGAAACATATTAAGGAACACAATTGGTGAATGGTTAGAACAAAGCATGAATCTCAACTATGCGGCCCCCAAATGGAGGATAATTTTTTCTAAACCATGAATTATATGCCACATAGACATGAAAAACCATCATACTGTTGTTGGTGTAAATTGAATCATTGACACAAGGATTCTCCTAACCATGAATATAGTTTTGTGATGGTTGGAATCCGTTGAGAGTGATAATTCATGGGCTATGCACAATTTTTCGAACTGTGTACCAAGCCATGTGAGGGTGTGTCACCTTGGACTCTTCCATGAACATGGTGTGGAAATGAGTTATAAAATGATGTACATTAGCAATGTGAGATGTTGATATTATATAGAATGAGACATATGTTTGGTGAGTGGTTCAAAAAAGAAAGCAGCCAAACCATGAACCCCCATTAAGAAGATGTTTTTTGAATTTATCCTCAAACATATAAACATTTTTATTTCTCTACTTCAAAAACATTATATCCTTGAAAATTTTCCTTCTCAATTCTCATAGGATTTGACCTCCATTTTACTTATGATATAAAAACGGAACCAATTTTATCACATTGGATAACCAAATGTATGTATATGATTCAAGTTTCTTCTTTTGCTTTTATATATAACCATTTTGAGTGTTGTCTGCAGTATAGTTTAAGAAACTTATTTTTTGTGTGTTTATATATTTCATTGATTTTTTTACATTCCAAGATCAATCACAATAAAATATTATAATAGGAGTCCTATAACCAATTATAACATTTAATTTATAAATTTTATCAATATTTTATTATTTTATATTACATAATCTTTGCGGCACACACCGAACCTTCTAGGAAATGATCATAAAAAATTTATAAACCCTCACATTAATTTTATAATACATGATATGAATGTATGATGAAAATCTAAAACATTGCTGGATATTAAAAACCTCAACCCAAGACACCCTATGGGTGGGTTTAATAATGTTCATTGATCATTAATATTCCCCCTCTTACCAAAGAGACATTGTGGTCTATTTGGATTGTCATTATCTAGTAACATGACATAAAATTAGTCAAAATGTTATGTGGAATTGGAATTCACATTGACCACTTTAGAACATCTAAATTAATTGAATAAAAGTCGAATGATATGAAATAAATGATGAATTGAATTGATTAAAAGGGATATTAAAAAAACCTTGCCCCTTACAAATTTATCATACGATTTAAAAAATAAATTTATAATAAAAATTTTTGAATGGAAGGTCTGAAATTTTTTAAAAATGATTGTAGTATGACACGAATTCGATTTCATCATGATTATATTTTCCAATGGATGACAAACTTTGTTTAATATTGTTGAATCCTTTTAAATGATGTTACTTATTGATTATGTGGAAATACCGGAATGGAAAAACATTGTTATATTAATTCATAATTAGTTGATATGATGCCACAAATTTTTTACCTAAAATTAATCGAAATGAAATTCATGATTTTTTTTATATAAAAAATGGGCATATAGATTAATATTGTTTTATTAGATTCTATATAAACAATATTCATCGTGGTATAATTGAATATTTTTTTTACCTACCTCTTATAGAACACATTCCATAAGACATTTTGATCCATTATGAATTTATTATATTTCGAGGAATATATGTTTAATACATTGGGTACTTAAACTTTAAGTTACATTATAAATGTTTGGATATATTATTGATCTGTCTGAGGCAAATATTATTGGATGGGATTCACATAGGGAACCCCATAAAACATGATAATTTTATATTAAATTTATTATTTTATTATTATTACATTTTCATTGATTCATTTTTTATTAACAGACTTTATTTTTCATAGAAACATTTTGTGGCGGCCTATTGAGTTTTAGTCACTTCCTTTTCAGGTCATTGTTTGGTACACCGAAAGAATTTTTTTTTATTGGTTGGTAAAAATGCAATAACACTAATATGGATACTTATTATTTATATTCTATGATGGATTACAAGGGAATAAGATGGATCTTATACTTGTGATTCAATTGGAGAAAGATTTATGTCTTCTGTATATCTTAATATAGCATGTCTTGTTTATGAATCCCCATTGTTACCATTTTAACCAATATCATATAGAATCATCTTAGAACTATATTATAAATGGAACTACCTATGGATTTTGGTGGTTTATTATTATATGGACATTTATTTCTCCTTCCTTTTGATATTTCACAGTTTCATTATTTTTACTCCACTTCTTATCTATTACTACAATAATTGTGCTCTGCATTGATAAATAGAGTATAGTCTCCCAAACATAACATAATATAAACTCAATGCATGTTTGAATCCTCAAGTGTATGGGGAGGTGCAGATTAGGCCATGTGGCACATTGGTTCCGGTTACATATTAGTAAATAGTTCTCAAGACATCAAAAATATACCTAATAATAGATGTACACACATCTTATAGAGATATTTGGGAACTATAAAACAATATATAATTCCTTTCATTCTAGATATTAAATATTCTATTTACTTTAATCACATAAATATATTATTTATATTTTTAGCTATGGTATACCTTTATAATAGTTCTCATAAATGTAGATATGTATAACCCATTGGAGGTTGACATTATAAGTGGCTAAAAATAGATCCCAAAACATGTTATAATACTAATATAGACAAATGAATTCTCATAATTATCAGATACACTGAAATAAGTTTTGCAAATTGGTGGAAGATAAAGGACACCAATTACATGCAAATCATCAACTTATAATCTAGTCTACCAATGAATCTAAATATTAATAATTATTATATATAGTATAAATGTTTGTTTGTATAATTTTTTCTACTAAGAAAGCTATTTAGGGACACTACATATATGCACATAGTAAATATTTGAATTTAATACCCCAAACTTTTATTAATCGAAAGGAATATGTGTTTATCAGTAAAATAGTTATAGTTTACTAGGCCATCCATTTGTCCGGGAATAATTTATTAAACATACATAATATGGAAAATAGAATACATGATTCAAATTTAATAAAGTTTTATAGATATTTTATAAGAGTCAATGATGGTTTTGGAAAGATATTTAGTTGTATAAAAATTCAATCTTGGATACAAAGATGGAACCGGTTAAATCTATGGAATAATTTTATGATTGTATTCACTTAGGGTATACCAAATATAGGATCACGCTAAATTTTTTCACTTTGAATATTATCAATGAATCTCTCCATAAAGAATCTAAAATAATAACTTTATTTTAGAGATGATTCTAGTGATATCAAACAAAAGAGTTATTCAGTATGAAAACCATTGTTTTTTATTTCCAATCAACCAAAGGTCTTCATCCTTATACATTTCCTACAAGTAATTGTAACAATATTATCACAAAGAATCATTATGTCCATACAATTTAGAATATGTTATTCCCCAATAACTCATAAGGAAACATTTTTTATTATAATATTTTTAAAATGTATAAATAAATTAAAATTGATATAGTTAAAAATATATGATCACCTCAGGAAATAGACTTACCAGTCATACCATCAAATTGGAGTATGATTTTTTGAGTAATACCTTATGAATAAGAGGCCTTCACATATCCCATAAAAAGTTGAATTCCATAGTATTTTAAAGGAAAATAAAATAATTGTATCCCATGTAATTTTGATGAATAATTAATCTTATAGCCACTCATATGATTCAAATAGATATGATAAGATTTACTTTAATTAATGTATGACATTGATACTCATTAATAACGATATAATTTATTTTAGAGGGTTGATTTGTATTTATCATCATCTTAATAAAATATGAAGATTTCACCGAAATAAAAAAAGTGAGTTTGTCGAATTATATTTCTTGAATTTTAATGGGTGACATGAGTGTACCATCAAATATATTTATGTGTAATTAAAAAACATAATACTACAAAACATGTAATAGAGGAGGTGAGTGTGATTACCCTATCTTACCCCCTCATATAATCAATTTAAACTACAGGGGAAGTATTTCTAATACTATATATCATGGAATTATTCATTACAAAAAATATAGGCTTCACAGATATATCAATGAATCTATAACTTCTGATCTCTTATGTAATGTATCTGATTTTTTGTTTATTTTTTTTAAATATTATATTGAATTATTTCGAGACTAGGTGCAAAGACGACACATCATTCCGTGGTCTAGTGATCCCAGAATGGTGGTTTGAAGTTTTTTTAGTTAAGTGGGTCGGAACTGGTGCAGGGTTGTGGCAGTTTCCAAACGGATGCACGGATTAAAAATCTGAGCGCACTGTTGCGTCTGGGATGATGACTTTACATAAGAACGAGGTTAACCGTGACCAGCGTGGGTCAATGGAAAAAGTTAATTTTCCGACGTTTTAAGTAAAATAATTTAAATTAAATTAACAAGTTTATTTTATTTCATTTAAGGAAACATCCACTCCAGCGTGGCGACGGTGCAACTATTTCATAAATTGTTGGTGTGACTTAATGACTTCGAAATGGAAAGTCAACGCCATTAATACACCCGCGTAATTAAATGCCAACTTGTTTCCCATTTTTAATGGGTTCAGAAATTGTATGTCCTGGGAAACGTAGAGAGAGGAACCTCTGCAGAATCTGCGGCGCATTGGAGAAAATTCTCGACGACAAACGACAACTGATCGAAACCAAGGATCGTTGTGCTGACGTTGAAGGATCACGACGATAACGAAAGCACGACGCCTTTTTCAACGGTCGATCCTTTCGAAAGGCAGGGGTTGTAATTTCAATTTATTTTTCCCCGTATTTGAGATTAAACGATGAATGCGGATCAACCACGAACAAGTTGATCCGCAGATTCGTAAGTTCTTGCGGGAGGGTATTCTTTGTGATGATTTTGTGGAATTAATCCATGATTTTTATTTATGTTGAACTCTTCTCCGTTTAAACCTATTAAAGGGAGCGGATCAACGGCGTGATGAACGACGGCGGAGGTTCGTTCCTTAATTTATTTGTTTATTGGATTTCCTCCCCCATTTCTTTCTCGCTCATTCTTCACGTTCTTCGCGGGGCGATGTACATCGTATCGTTGCGCATCCATTATGTGACGCAATGATCCCAAATCGAAGGTTCGACACCCCAACGTACTTGTGGAGGTGCGGCGACGATGGCGGACGACGAATCGGACCAGATCGGGAAAGGGCGTTCTTCAAGCGCTCTTCATGCAAGAAGATCAAATGATGTTTTCAGGGCTGATGGGAGGCCCAGGAATGACGGAAGTGGCTTGTGTTGTCGGGGCAACCATTACCTAGATGTTTTGAAATAATCGGATGGCCGGATTGATGATCGGAGTAGCATGGGAGGCGTGCCGGCGAAGGGTGCCATTCTTGGACATTTCTAGAATACACGGCGTGTACTTCCAAAGAACACGCTGTGTAGTTCTGGCGGTGGCAGCTTGGGTTTCGGGGTAAGAGAAGAATCACACGGTGTGTTACCCCGGACACACGGCGTGTTGGACCTTCCACGAAGCTCGGTGTGTACTATGGGTAGTACATGGACACGGGATGATCTACACGGCTTCAGGCGGCACGGCGTGTACAGCTCTACAGAGGCGGCTACGCGGAGCTCGATTTGTATCTCAGGGATACACGGACACGGGATGGAGTACATGACCATGTACTCCATCACCCGGCCAGGAAAGGTCAATAGCGCATGTCACCCCGTGTGCATATTGCATGGGTTGGAGTACATGGGTTGGTGACCGTGTACGGGCACATGGCCAGAGTACATGGAGCCAACACCAGTGACCCAGACATGGCGTGTACTCCATAATACATGTTTTGTATAAAGTTTTCTACATGACCAGCCTCACGACAAGGGTCGTTGTACACGGGCGGTACCCAGGGTCGGACAACACGGTGTGTATCATTTCGACACGCCGTGTACTTTTTGGTAAACGGCTTGGTCCTTTTGTTCACCGTGACTTGAAAATATTTCATTTGGGTTAGTGCCCCGTATTCTTGTTCCCCTGAATGTCAGGCATCATTACCTCACGAAGGATTATAATCCCTTCACCAGGACATTCTGTGATAGAGTCAGGCATCCATCCGACAGGCCCAAATCGAGATCCTCTATCCATTCCAGACCCTAGGTAGAGTCAGGCATCGACGCGACCAACTCTACCGGGAGTTGACCATCTACCTAGCAACTAAATTATGGATGAGTTGCGGTATCCACCATGGCCCTTGCAGTGATCCTCATATGTGTATCGAGATATTTCCCACTCAATAGTGTGTCTCCCATAATGAGTGCTTCTATCTACCGTAACCTTTCCAATCAAAAGTGTGTCTCCCGTAATGAGTGTAGTCATATCTTGTTTTGGTTCCCGATGAACAACACTTCCCAGACGGACGTCATCAGATCTATAAGACTCGTGGAGTGTGTTCTCCCAGAACGAGCGCATCACGGAATCATCTGACGGAATCCCTTGTGGGGGTATGCGGTTGCGTGACTTGTCACTAGACCACGGGTCGGGGTTTTGAGTATATGTGGTTTTTTTATATGTTCTGTAAACATATATTATGCATAGATGATTGTACGTTTACTTTGTGTAGTGCTTTGTGGTTTTAGGGGACCTCTATTGAATATTGTTATACTCAAACCTGCACGGGCTTTGCCCGCACGTCTGGTGTCTTGTGTAGATGAGCAGCCTTTTGACAGGGTCCAGGGTGGACCAGGATAGGACCTAACATTCTGAGTTCCCTACAGGCCGAGGCGTTCCTACGGCAATGAGCGACAATCCTGGTAACTTTGTTCTTACAGTTTGGACTTTGCAGTTTTTCAGACTCTTGCTTTTGGTGGGCCTGTATTCTGGCCAAGTTTACTTTTACAGTACTCTACCTTTCATCATACTCTATTTCTTGAGTTTATTTGTATGCATGAATTTTTGTTCCTTAGTGTTTTAAATTTCAGAATTTATGGTCTTGGAGATGTGTGTGTGTGTATAGTTACTTAGGAAATGCCTCCCATTTAGTGATATGCCTAATCGTTTCTAGTAACCAGCCCCTGGCCTATTGGAGGTGGGCTTGGGGAGTCACGGCGTGGTGCCCACTAGGACGGGTCGTGACAGAGTGGTATTATAGGTGGTTGATTCTTCTTTAAGACCAAGAGTCTTTGAGTTTGGTTTGGGAAAAAGTGTTAAGTGTTTCGGGTTCATCTTTTAGGCCAAGGACCCCAGTGTTGGTGCGACGACTGACGTATCCATACACCAGGACTCTGATATCCTGCTTTTTGACCCAGTTCACGAAAACACTGGTTGTAGGGAAATAAAAGGTACATGCATCATATAATAACGGGTTGTGTTTTCCATGTCCTTGGTGTCATCTATCCAGATATACTCATTGGTCGTGACACATCTTGTTTCTTTACAGGATGCCACCATGACACGTACCAGCCCGAATTCAGTATCATGATCACGAGGATGACCCCCTCAGTGATGAGGCTACGATATAGGGACCTGCTCCCCAGGTGTTTCCACCAGGTGATGCACCTTCTATACCACCAGTGGAGCAGCATGGGTTACAGGCAGTACCGACCGGCAAGGAGTGTATGATTAGTGCACTCCACAAGTTTCAGAGATAGAGTCCCCTTAGGTTCCGAGGAGAGCCCAACCCTCAGGCGGCTGAGGACTGGCTTGAGGTAGTGACCAGATTATTTAGTCTAGTGAGGACACCAACAGACCAGATGGTGGTCCTAAGAGCGAGCCTTATTCAGGGTTTAGTGGGATGATGGTGGAGTCTGACTACGTAGACTCATGACTATGAGACTCTTTCACGGACAGAGTTTGAGCGACTCTTCAAGGAGGAGTTCTCTCAGGTTACACTGAGAGTTGTGCGCATTCAGAAGCTTCTTTAGCTCCAGCAGGGTAGTATGACGGTGGCTGACTATTCATCAAGGTTCACCAACCATGCCAAGTACTTGATGGATATGGTCAGGGATCAGTTCGTCAGATCATGGTCCTTCGAGCGAGGTCTATGGTATAACATCCGAGCTAGTGTCGTGTCTCTATGCATTTCAACTTATGCTAGAGTGCTCGAGCAGGCCTTGGTGATCGAGAGCTTCCTGGCGGAGCAGAGATAGCCGCTGGCAGTTAGCAGTAGGCAGACAGGTGTAGAGACACCGACAACAGAGATCTGACGTCAGGAAAAGGGATCTGGATGTGGGAGACGACATAGGAGGACCCTGGACAGGGGATCGATAGTCCATGGCTCTCAGGCTGGATCCATTCAACCTAGGGAGATGTGATGCTACACATGCGACGGTAGGGGTAATATCGCTAGAGATTGCCCGACACGTCGAGCTGCTGAAAAGGAAGTGGTGGATGGACCACCGAGGCAGAGGCAGAGAATGGATCAGGCAGATCCGCCAGGCGGCGGACGTGGCAGAGGAGCAGGGAGAGCTGCAGGTGGTGGCAGACGCTTCAACTTACTACCACCACCACCCCTAGGAGGTCCGCACCAGGGTTAGGGAGCTGGGGTACAGGGACGTGGACAACTACATGCTGTCGAGGCGTAAGACCCAGGGGCTCCAAGGATGATTCGAGGTACAATTTTTGTCTTTTCTACATTAGCTACCGTACTCATAGACACAGGTTCCAATGATTTCTTTATAGCCAGATTTCATGTACAAAACCTCATGTTCTGGTAGAACCGTTGACTTGATCCTTATGCATGGAGACACCTACAGGAGGAGACTCGATGATCACACACCATTGCAGACAGTGTGATCTTACCCTTGGAAGTGAGAGTTTCGGTTGGATCCTCTTGGTGGTAGCATCGAGGCCTTACGTCATCATTCTCAGTATGGATTGGTTATCTTCTGTCCATGCCTAGATTGACTTTTTTAGGAAAAGCGTGTGGTGTGTCCACCATGATGGAACAAAGTTTTCCTTTTTCGAAGAAAAGGAAATCCAGGCAGCACAAAAGGGGCTCATGCATAGGAGGATGCAGTCGATCACTCAGGAGTTGGATAGCCTTACCCTTAGAGCAGTAAATGTTGTGATCTATCAGTTCCCAGCAGTGGTGGAGGATTATGAGGACGTCTTTCCCGAAGATGATCCAGGACTACCTCCCCGCCGAGAAATCGACTTCTGCATCGACTTACACCCCGGGATGACACTGATTTCCTCATCAGATTATCATATGGCTCCCGCAGAGCTTCACGAGCTGAGGGTGCAGTTGGAGGATTTGTAGAGAAATGTTTTCGTAAGACCCAACGTCTCACCCTTGGTGGCCCCAGTCTTGTTTTCCAAGAAGGCAGACAGGAGTCTGAGGTTGTGCGTGGATGACCGGTGCCTGAACTAGGTGACGAGGAAGAAAAAATATCCAGCACCAAGGATTGATGACCTCTTAAATCAGCTAAGAGGGGAATAGTGGTTCTCGATGTTTGACCTTCGATCAGGCTATCACCAGCTACGTGTACGGGAAGATGATATACCGAAAATGGAATTTAGATGCCGCTACAGTCACTATGATTACTTGGTGATGCCCTTTGGCCTAACAAACTCCCATGATGTTTTCATGGGACTAATGAACCGGATCTTCCAGCCGTACTTGGACCGGTTCTTAGTGGTATTCATCAACGACATCCTTGTGTACATAGCATCAGAGGAGGAGCACATGATACACCTGTGGATGGTTCTGGACGTACTTCGGGAGCACCAACTTTATGGGATGCTCTTGAAGTGTCAGTTCTAGATTAAGGAAGTCCACTTTCTAGGACATTTTATCTCAGAAGATGGAGTAGCTGTGGACCCAGCCAATGTGGAGGATGTGTTATCATGAGAACCACCTCAGAGCGTGACAGAGGTGTGGAGCATCCATGGGTTGGCAGGATATTATCGGAGATTCATCCCTGATTTCTCCTAGATATCATCATCTATGATAGCCTTGACCAAGAAGGGGAAACCCTTCGTGTGGACAGAAAAGTTCCTACAGGCTTTCGAGAACTTGAGACAGAGTTTGACGAGCGCCCCAGTCTTGAGATTGTCGGAGGATGGTGTCGAGTACATAGTTTTCGGTGACGCATCAGGGACCGGGCTTGGCTATGTCCTGATGTAGTGGCACTCAGTGATTTCTTATGGTTTGTGCCAGCTTAGGCCGCATGAGAATAACTATGCGACACATGATCTTGAGTTAGCAGCAGTAGTCTTCTCATTGAAGATGTGGCAACACTACCTTATGGGCGATCAGTTCATTGTCTACTCTGACCACAAGAGCCTCAAGTACATCTTCTCACAGAAAGATCTAAATTTGAGGTATAGGCATTGGATAGAGTTCTGCCAGGACAATGATTTCGAGATCATATATACTTCTGGGAAGGGGAACAAGGTGGCAGACCCTCTTAGTAGAAGGTCGAGCTCACAGCTGTTGTGTGAGGCGACACAGCAGTTAGCTGCGTTACAGTTATAGTTCATGGATGGAGAGGGTACAACTTACCTACAGCCGTTGTTTTTCACCCGTACACTCTTACAACGAGTTAGGGAGGCAGATCATGGGGATGTCGACTGTGTGGCATTACGTGCTCAGTTATCCACAGGACATGCTCCTGATGGATATTCGCAAGGTGGGGAGCACATACTTCTTTTCAGAGGACGCACTGTTGTACCAGTGGCATTGCGGGAGGAGGTCCTGAGGGAGTTCAATAAATCCCCTTTGGAGGAACATCCTTGAGTGACAATGATGTACCAGGACCTCCGATGTCAGTTTTGATGGTCAGGCATGAAGAAGGGAGTGGCAGAGTCCATTTCTCGATGCCTCACATGCCAACAGGTGAAGGCTGAGCACCATGTTCCAGTAGGGTTAGCTCACCCCTGGATGTTCCAAAGTGGAAGTGGGATGGAATATTGATAGATTTCGTGGCAAGCTTACCAATGATGTCCAAGGGGAATGATTCCATCTGCGTGATCGTTGACCGACTCACCATGTCGGCCTACTTCCAAGCTATCAGGGAGCAGAGTTCTGTAGAGATCATGGGACGCCTCTACGTATAGGAGATAGTTCGGCTTCATGGAGTCCCCTCAACTATATTCACTGACTGAGATGCCCGCTTCACATCCCGGTTGTGGAAGGGATTGCAGGAGGATTTTGGGACTTGGCTGTGCTTGAGCACATCATTTCATACCTAGATAGATGGTTAGATGAAGAGGAAAATTCAGGTTTTGGAGGATATGTTGCGAGCCGGTATCTTGGACTTTGGTCATAGTTGGGAGGACCACCTACCACTAGTGGAGTTTGTGTACAACAACAACTACCACTCCACCATTGGTATGGCACCGTTCGAGGCCTTGTATGCGAGACCCTGCCGGTCACCGCTTTGCTGGACCGACCCCAAAGAGTCAGCTCTCATGGGTCCAGATTTAGTGTGAGCTCCACAAAGAAGGTGTAGATCATCCGGGAGTAGATGAAGACTTCACAGAGCCGACAAAAGTCTTATTCTGATAGATGACAGAGACCTCTGGAGTTCGAGGATGGAGACCAAGTCTTTCTTCGGGTCTCACCTCGATGAGGGTTGCAGAGATTTGGCTGAGGCGACATGCTATCTCCGAGGTTCATCGGACATTTCCAGATCCTAGGTAGAGTTGGCGAGGTGGTGTACTGCATGGCTCTACCACCACAGTTGCATCAGGTACAAGATGTCTTCCACGTGTCGCACCTATGGAGGTACGTGCATGACCCATCGCACATCATCGACTGGGGAGAGCTGGACATCGAGGATAGCATGACCTTTGCTGAGTACCCTTTGGAGATCGAGGATCGACAGGAGAGGATACTTATTGGGTGATCGATTCCCTTAGTGTGCGTCCAATGGAAGCAAGAGAATCTTCAGGAGAGCACGTGGGAGAGGGAGGCTCAAATCCGTGCCCGGTATCCTCATCTTTTTGAATATCCATTGTTTTGGATTTTTAAGGACATAAATCCCCAAGTTGGGGAGAATGTAATATCTCAGATATTCAGTTTATTTTTTTAAAATATTATATGGAATTATTTCGAGACTGGGCATGAAGATGTAACATCATTCCGAGGTCCAGTGAGCCCGGAATGGTGGTTTGAACTTTTTTAGTTAAGTGGGTCGGCACTTGTGCGCGATTGTGGCAGTTTCCAAATAGATGCCCGGATTAAAAATCTGAGTGCAACGTTGCGTCCGGGATGATCACCTTACCTAAGAATGAGGTTAACCTCGATCGGCACGGGTTGAGGGAAAAAGTTAATTTTCGGAGGTTTTAAGTAAAATAAAATAAAATAAATTAACCAGTTTATTTTATTTCATTGAAGGAAACATCTGTTGTAGCGTGGCGACGACGCAACTATTTCCTAAATTTATGGCACATCTTAATGACTTCGAAATGGAAAGTCAACGCCATTAATATTTCCGCGTAATTAAATGCCAACATGTTTCCCCTTTTTAATCGGTTAAGAAATTGTACATCCTGGGCAACGTAGAGAGAGGAACCTCTGTAGAATCCATGGCGCATTGGAGCAAATTATCGATGACGAACGAACATGAATCGAAACCAATGATTGTTTCACCGACGTTGAAAGATCTCGATGACAACGGCAGCATGACACCTTTGTCAATGATTGATCCTTTCGAATGGTAGGGGTTGTTATTTCAATTTATTTTTTCCCGTATTTGAGTTTAAACGATGAACGTGGATCAACCATGAACAAGTTGATCTACGGATTTGTACATTCTTACGAGAGGGTTTTCTTTGGAATTATTTTGGGGAATTAATCCATGATTTTTATTCATGTTGATCTCTACTCTATTTAAAATTATTAACGGGAGAGGATCAACACCATGAAGAATGACGGTGGAGGTTCATTCCTCAATTTATTTGTTTAATGGATTTCCTCCCCCATTTCTTTCTCACACGTTCTTCGAGTTCTTCGTGGGGCGACAAACAACGGATCGTTGCGCATACATTCTGTGATGCAACAATCCCAAATCGAAGGTTCGACACCGCAACGACCTTGTGAGTTGCGGCGACGATGGAAGACGACGAATCGGACCAGATCTAGAAAGGGTGTTCTTTGAGTGTTCTTCACGAGGAAAGATCAAATCATGTTTTCAGGGCCGATCGGAGGCCTAGGAATGACAGAAGCGGCTTCATGGTGTCAAGGACACCAAAACCTGGATGTTTTGAGGCGATCGTATGGCCGGATTGATGATCGGAGCAGTATGGGAGGTGCGCCGGCGAAGGGCGCCGTTTCTGGAAATTTCCAGAATACAAGGTGTGTACTTCAGTAGAACACACCTTGTAGTTCTAGCGGTGGAGGCTAGGGTTTCGGGGTCAGAGAAGAATCACACGAAGTGTGACCCCGATCACACGGCATGTTGGAACTTCCCCAAATCTCGGCGTGTACTTTGGGTAGTACACGGAAACGAGTTGATCTACACGGCTTCAGGCGCACGATGTGTACAGCTCAGAAGAGGCGGTTACACGGAGCTCGGTGTGTATCCCGAGGATACATGTACATGGGATAGAGTACACGACCGTGTACTCCATCACCCGGACAGGCGAGGTCAACAACGTAGGTCACCCCGTGTGTAGATTGCACGGGTTGGAGTACACGGGTTGGTGACCGTGTACGGGCACATGGCCAAAGTACACAGAGCCAACCCCAGTGACCCAGACACGGCGTGTACTCTGTACTAAACGCTGTTTATAATGTTTTCTACATGACTAGCCTCACGACACGGCTCGTTGTACACGGGTAGTACCCAGGGTCGGACAACACGGTGTGTATCATTTCTACATGTCATCTACTTTTTGGAAAATGGCTTGGTCCTTTTTTTCACCGTTCCTTGAACATATTTTGTTTGAGTTAGTGCCCTATCTTCTTGTTCCCCTGAAGGTCAGGCATCATCCCCTCACGCAGGATTATGATCCCTTCAGCATGAATTTCATTGATAGAGTTAGGCATCCATATGAGGGGCCCAGATCGAGATCCTCTATCCATTCCAGACCCTAGGTAGATTCAGGAATCGACAATACCAACTCTACCGAGCGCTGATCCTCTAAATAGAAGGTGAATTCCGAATGAGTCGCGGTATCCTCCATGGCCCTGGCTGTGATCCTCATCTGTTTATCATGATCTTTCCCACTCAGGAGTGTGTCTCCCTAACTGAGTGCTTCTATCTACTATAACCTTTCCACTCAGGTGTGTTTCTCCCTTAATGATTTTAGTAATCTCTTTTGACGGTTCTCGACGAACAACACTTCCCAGATGGACGTCATCATAGCTATAGGACTCATGGAGTGTGTTCTCCCAGAACAAGCGCATCACGAAATCTTCGGACGGAATCCATTGCGGGGGTATGCGGTTGTGTGACTTGTCTCTAGAACATGGCTCTGGGTTTTGAGTATATTTGGTTTGTTTTATATGTTCTATAAACATATATTATGAATATCTAACTGTACCATTACTTTGTGAACTGCTTTGTGGTTTTCGGGGTCCTCTACTGAGTATTTTTATACTCACCCCTGCACGGGCTTTGCCCCCACGTCTGGTGTCTTGTGAAGACGAGCAGCCTTTTGACAGGGTCCAGGTCGGACTAGGACAGGACCGAGCTTTCTGAGTTCCCTACAGGCTGATGCGTTCCTATTGCTATGAGTGACAGTCCCGGTACCTTTGTGCTTACAGGTTGTACATTGCAGTTTTTTAGACTCATGCTTTTGGTGGGCTTGTATTTTGGCCCAGTTTACTTTTATATTACTCTACCATTCGTCATACTCTGTTGGTTGGGTTTAGTTGTATGTGTGAATTTTGTTCCTTAGTGTTTTACATTTCAGCATTTATGGGCTTAGAGATGTGTGTGTGTGTGTGCGGGTACTTAGGCAATGCTTCCCATGTTAGTGATATGCCTACTCGGTCCTAGTCACCTTCCCCTGACCCATTGGAGGTGGGCTTGGGGAGTCACGGCATAGGCCCCACTAGGACGACTCAAGAAATCTTAAGGAATGTAGTCCCTATTCTGTGTATCAAAATCATTGGTGATGTTAACCATTAGCATAATGTGTCAAATTATGGTTTCCTTATATAGTGGGTTGACACATTTAGATGTATTATATAATCTATTATACAATTTCATCCCTTGAATTAAACAAAACTATTTAGGGGAGACATTGGAATTTTTAATATCCTCAATATAGTGTAAATGAATTTGTTATTAACAATGGGTATTGTTTTTCTAATCATTATCTTCCTATATTCATGAAAATAAAACTCTTAATCCATAATAGGTATGGGGTTAATGAATTGATAATTATTACTTTATGGGAGTAATTACCTTATACATAATTCTATGATAGCTTTTATCATATCAGTATCAACCATATCTTAGTAGGTCATAAAAAACAATTAGTGATGCCATTAAGAAAAAATGAACTATCCTTGATGATGGAAAATAAAGCATGCTTAACCTTATCCCTAGATGGAATGGAAATATGAAATACATTTGTATCAATAGTGATAATCTTTGGAATAAAATCATCTATCTCAGTCACCCCTTTTTCATTTAGGATCTGATTAAATATTAAATCATATTATGAGATAGTTGTGTTATATATACAAAAATCCTCATTGAATGACACCACAAACTAGAATTGAGTTGATTTTACATTTAATTGTTTAATCCTCAGTTTTAATATAGAATAAAATATTTTTCATATCAACCACTTGAATCCTTCTATGAAGAATTGTTTCATTCTTGAATTTATTCAATAGTGTTAATTTACACATGAATCTGATCCTACATGTTTTTCTCCTCAATACATTTACTATAAAAGTTGAAAAATATATCCTAAATACCAATTAGATAATCATCATAAACTTGAATTTCATTATCCATAATAGAAACTTTTGATTTATATAATTTATTCATAGATTAAATAAAAACATTTTGCCTTATTATAGTCTTTTAGATGGAATTACTTTCAAAATTACTTTCTCATTCATGACTGATTATATTCCCCTAGTCATCAAATACAAACCTAGAATTGTTAAATTTTATTATAAGTGGAGTCCTTTCTGTAAATTATACATTTAAAAATTGAGATTATTTCTCAAATAAAATTTTAGGAAACAAAAAACATGATTATTTGATATAAAATTCAATCATATTTAGGGACACTGAATTCCTCTAAATCATACATTAATTCCTTCAATTGATATTAAATTTAGCCCATGTTTACTATTTACAATGAGCAATAATTTATGAGAGGATGTGCTGATCGATGAACATTATGATGTCTTTTTTGTAGCATAGATAATATTCAAACCTCTCATATTTTTATGATTCACAAAATTTTTGAATTCACATATTAGGATCTAGTTACAAGAAATATTATTGTATTATTAATGATTCTCATACTAGATATGTTATTTTTATGTTTAATAGTTCCATCCAAAAAAATAGATTATAAAATAATATTAATCCTTATCAATACCAAAGTTAATTATTGTTGAACAATTCTAACAACACAATAATTTAATCCCCAACAATTTAATTCCCTTAATCTTTCAATAACAACCACCCTTATATTTTTGGTTATAAGATCATCCACTAAGGAAGATAAATTAAAAAATAAAATACTTTCAAATTAGATTATTGGATCAATAAGCCCAATAATTTTGGGATAATACATCTAAATTAAGTGTTTTATGAATTTTAAGGAATACAAAATTTTCATCACAAAATTGTTCATAAATTAGAGAATTTTTTAGGCAAGTACATGCCCCTAGTTTGGGCCCAATTTTTATTTTTAACATGGTATTTTGGGTATCGAATCCCATTTTAGGTGAGCTAGAATTAATCATCAGATATTGTTATTCTTCATTTTATCAACATTAGTAGTCCAACATAAAAATACTATATGAGGTTCTTCAGGATGTATAGTAAAAGAGTTACAAATTAAAATATTATTCCATTATTCATATAGAAACCAACCATATAACATCCTCACAAAAAGAAACATATATAATGATAGATTCTATTTTCCTATAGTTTTTTAAATAAGACCCTATAAGAGACATATGTATATGATCTTCATAATTAGGTTCCAACCCAAAAGAATAAGTAACATATTTCTTTCAAACAATTGGTTTAGAACCAGTTAATTGATATAGAATCAAATATCTCACAATAGGTATATAATTTAATGGATTACCCTTTAGAAGATTATTTATATACTTTATAGAGTAAATTTCAAATAATTCACCCATTTGATGTCACAAATAAAAGTATACTTGAATACCACATGACTTTCCATATTCAAATAATCTATTGGGGTCTATATAATTATTTACCATTAGTAATGATTTTACAAAACGATCGATATGGAAATGTCCTACCAAATCAGTTATCAGAAAATCCATTGAATATAATAGAGATTTAATTTTAAAATCAATTATATCAATGTCTGAGGGATTTCGATCAATTATCATCTATTTATACTTTTATTGGACTTTATACATTCATTAATCAGCCTCTAAATACCCTTTAATTTTTAAAAAGCTATATGAGATCATAGATATCTTGTAATTAATTTCCATATGTATAATTAATTTAAAATGAGTATAGAATGAGGGAATAATTTAATAAATTATAAAATTGTAAATAATTTATTATATAATCTTCTATATCACCTCAATAATCAATGTGGGGGATAGATTATCATCCATCAAGATGGTATAAAAAATTTCATATATAGAACATATAGATTATCTATTAATATAAATAGATGTTATAATGGATGTTAAAGTGTTCCTAAAAGTCTTTTTTCCGTTAGAAACAATTCAATCCATGTACATAAATCAAATATTTTGTGTAAGTGTTTTTTATATGTTATTGGGATGAAAATTAATGATTCATTCCTAAATTTTATAAAACAATATTGATTAATAGAGACTCTACAAAATCCAAATGTTTTCATTTTTATCTAAATTGATGGGGTAATGATGTGGTAATACCCAAACCCCATCAAAATCCTCTTCCAGTTTGTGAATCCATATAACCCAACAATATTTTTTTCAATTAATGAAATTTATATGGTCCCCCTAGGAATGATGAGACATAACACAATAGATAATTTAAAAATATAATTAGTCACTATGATCACATATATATTTTAATACATAAGAATGATGGAAACTTTCTGAATAATCATTTTAGTTCAATTATAGAGACCAATACATCCCATGGATAAATATTAACTATTACCAAATTAATTGTAAAAAAATTTCATAAATACATGCCATAGTAATATGTAGGATTAGTTTCATAGAGTACTAGGAAAAAATAATTTTATTTAATGAATCATTTTCAAAATCTCTAATAAATATCTCTCCACAATGTACACTTCACATATATGAACTGTATTAAAAACATTCATCATAATGTGAGGATAAAAAATATGAAAAGGGTGATATAAATTTATTTGTAATGGAAAATAAGGATATATGAACATAACATGAGTATAAGGGTACCAAAACTTTAGAAAAACATTTTAGAACTATACCCTGTATATCATATACAAAAAAATTTAGTCATTACATAAATAATGGTAGATTATGATATGTAAATCATGAATAAATCAATGATAATGATCATGGGAGAAAAAAATATGAATAAGGCATGGATTTTTATAATATATATAATCAAAGAAAATAATATGTAAATGATAGTAACCATTTAATTTGTAAAAATATTTCGTGGGTAACCATCATTATACCTACATTATGCATGGCATAACCTCTCATACACCTGATTTTGGGAATGCGATAATCTTATTTATAGAAGAAAATGTTGTGCATCCGATAAGCTCCCATGTACCCTAGAATTTTGGACATGGCATAAACTCACATGTTCTCTTTTTGTATCGGGAATGGGATGATCTCTCATTTATCCTTATTTCTCAGGCTTGGGATAACCTCCTGTATACACTTCTTTTTAAGGTTTGGGATTACCTTTCATATACAATTTATTATTAAAAAAATCACTCACTAACAAATAAATGGGGAGGGATATAAATCGCATATATTACAAAATTAGAATAATATATATGTGTTTCAAAAGACCATAAATCATTCATCATATTATAATCCATGATATATAAATAGGTTTCATAATCATTTCATCACAGCATAATCAATAGAAATGAAATTTGTTGTATAAACTTATTTTTATCTTAATAATAGTAAACAAAAATCCAATAAAAAAATAATAATGGTATCATTGGATGATATATACCCATTAAAAAATAATAAAAAACAATGGTTAATGTCGTTGATGTTTTTAAATTCCATAAATGAACATTAAAATATTCATGAGGAAATTTTCCCTTCCATTTTGAAATCACTACATTAAAATCCTCAAATTTTTAAGATAATAGTGAAGAAATTTTAAAAAATAATAACCATTAAATCATGGAAATTATCATTAAAATAATTTATTAGTCTTGAAGAATAAATTTTTTTTCATTCCCATCATGTTAAAATAAATATTCTTTTCAGATTTATGGTTAAAAATAAAAAGTCCCTCATCTGAAAAATAAAACCAATATCCATTTAAAATATTTCAAAAGATAATATAAATTGTTAAAAATGTATTGAAAAAAATGGATAATATTAAAATAACTCATAAAATTAATATTAGAAGATATGGTCATTAAATAAACATTTTCAATCAAAGAAAGAAATAAAATATATTTTTCTTTTAAACATTCTTTTTGTATCTATAATCCTAAAGGAGAGGACAATTAATAGAAGACATGTATTCCTCCCAAATTACACTATGATAATAATATTCATGATATTAATAGTATTTTTTATCATATTATTTATTAATAAAAAACGTAATCACAAACAATCCCAATAAACATTGAGATTGTAACATAAAACATTTACATCTTTTGTAAATTAAGAATCACAATCCACATGAAAGAAAAATAATATATTAAAATATAAATTGAATGTTAATATATATATATATATATTCATGACGTAACATGTAAATGGATCAATATAAAAACCTAATAAATTGATATATGGGCATAATATATCTCCCAAAGAAAAAATCAGGAGAAAATTATCACTCACCTCATGTATCGGCATTGTCTATACCTGTTTTGAACTCCTATATAATAAATATTGGTTTATAAAACATTATTCAATAAAAATGATCATACATATCATACCACATATGATTTAACTATAACCATTTATCACTCGTTCATTATAAAATGGTATGTAAAATCATGTTTATGGTAATAACTATTTCATTTTTCATGTATGTTTAAATTGGTATCTTTCAGTGCTTTTATAGTGGTCATGTTTCCATAATATATATAATTATAAACAAAATATAAATATCATACATTTTCAGTATATATGTTTATAGAGTAATCGATTATGTTTAGGAATGAAAAATGGATAAAACTGTTCATGGAGAGGGTAGTTCATACGTACAAATGAATGATGTTTTCATAGTCATATAGAATTGAATGAAATTAATATAAATAATATATCATAGTTGAATAATAACATAAATTTAATATATATCATATATATGAATTAAATATATCCTTATTAAAATCTATATGAAAATAAAATAAAAATGTTTCACATTAATTTGTAGAGGACTTAACCCACACGTATGCACGAGCAATGTTATCATTTTCCAATGGATTGGAAGGGAATTTGGTAGATATGTTACTATATTTAAAAAAATTATATTTAATTCCTCAATATCATATAAATATTTTAAATCTATCAAAATATATATCTATTATAGGTTGCGATAGAAAATGAATTACATCGGTGCATGAGTTGGTTGTATGATATAAACATAATCAGTAATATTATTTCTTATTGATAGGGGTGGAGCAGGATATTGGTTATAAAATTAACAAAATAAATTCTATGTATTTAGTATATATACATTTTAATATATTTTTAATTTTTAATAATATCTTAAAGAGGTATGGGAAGACATGGAATAAAAATTATATGTTATAAACAATACTACTTCTTCAGACAACCTCCTCAGGTTAGAACCAAAATCCTTAAATGGAGGGTATCATTATAAAATTAAGGCCTCCAGGACATGATCACGGGTGTATTAATTTAATTTTGTTTGGTATTATCCTAATGAAAAGTAATTAGATTTTTTAATAGGATATGAGAGGGGTGAAGTATTATAATTTGGGGAGAAGTCACATTTGGAATTTATAAAAAAATATGTCTATTTAAAAAATTACAGAAGGCTAAAATAATAGTCACTATAAAATATTAGATGATAAAATTTTTATATATGTCTAGTTAATTCTAATTTAAAATTTTGATATGTTATTTTAATCATTATCTCCATAGTTTGACCTCTGATAAGCCTGTTTTGACCTTAACATAGGAAATTAATTTTTCTAGTTTCTACTTTTCATTTTTACACAAAATATTGACGAACATACTATAAAAGACCAATTATGATCAATCCAATTACAGAATCCATTTTTCAAAATTTAATTCATGCAATTGGAGTAATTTAATTTAAAACTAAAACTTTATATGTAATGAAAAACATGTTTTCCAAAGAGAAAATTTTAATAAGGATAAACAGATTTAATTTAGTATGTTATTATTAAATTTATTATAATGACCTAAATTGGATTAATTATAACATAATTTAATAGTTTTACTTTTATACATTTTTAAGACAACATATAACTATTTATATGATTTCTATAGAAATGAATTTCTTAATAAAAATATGTGTTTTCACTAGTCATTAAATATTTAAAATATTAAATAATTGAAAAAATTATACAAAAGTGAATTTTTAGATGTTTATTTAAAAAATTAGTAACTTTCTAAAATAAAAATTTATAAAATGTTGAAAATATAAGTTAATAATAATTTTTCAAAATGATACAAAACCTCATCCTATAAAATATTAATTTTTTATGAATAATGATGGATTAATTTTTTTCTCATTCATGGATAATTATGGGATGAATGATAAAATAATTATTGAATACATAAAATAAAAATTTATTTAAAATATTTCTACAATAATGATTAAATAATTTTATAAATATAAATACACTATTCCTTATAGTAATATTTTTCATCAAACCATTTCATTCAAATTAAAATGATTTTTATTATTATTTCTAATAGATTGATAGATAATAAAATTATATTATAAATGTTTACACTAAATAATTTTCCTAATTTATTCATTTTCATACCCTCCAATTCAAATAACAATGAGATAACTATCGTATTAAAGAATAACATTATAATATTTTATCACAGTTTGATTATGCATGTTGTTTCATATCACAAAATCTATTGAAAAAAATATATATTTGGGAAAATATATTCAATTAAATATATGGTTATAAAATTATTCCCCCAATATTTATATTTGATCAAAAAAATATGAACTAAATTTTGGTAATCATTGTCTTTCAAAATGATAATACATTTTTTGAAGTCCCTCATCATATAAAGGGTTAGTAATACATCATCCTAAAATGTGAAAAAAATAAATATGATGGTCATTTTTAATAATACTTCAATATGATTGTAAATTAGAAAACACTAATGGGAAGTGTAAATGTGGTCACGCATGAACTGTAATGTCTTTAAACAATTGATCACACAAAAGTAAATAGTCAAGAAAAATTAGTCACTAGGAATTTTTAAACCAAAGTGGTAATAAAAACACCATTAAATCATCCAAAATAAATTTAATTAGACTAAATTATTCATTCTATAACATTTTTCGAAGGTTGGGGAATTTACATGAGAAAATTCCATAACATAATATCTTTCAATTTTCTAAGAACAATCACATCCATCAGTTGTTCATAGGTCATTTTCCAGTTCATCTATAACACTAATAAATTAACATATGTTTTTTACAAGTCAATAAAAATAACTTCTAACTGATCATGATATCAACAATAGAATGACAAGTTAACCCTTCTACCTGTAGTTATCCTCAAAACCAAAATACATACGACAAGTTATCCAATTTAGATAAATATTACTAAGAAAATATAATACATTAATATCTAAAACACCATTATATATTCACTTTAAAACCATTCCATAAATGGTTACCCTAAAGACACATCCAAATTTAAAAGGATTTATAAGAAATTTCAATAAATTTCAAAAAAACATCAAAATATTAATCCACTAAAAATCTGAAATTTGATCTTATTGTCACATAAAAATATGGGAATGACATTGTCTTATATGAAAAATATTAATGAATAGAATTTATATAAAACGTCAATTATAAAACAATTCTTCCTTATACCTTAAATAAACCATTGATTATTAAATATATTCCATAAGTCTAGTAATACTACAAACTCCATCAATGCATCTCTTTTCAAGTTCATTTTTACCATTCATAATATTCATGAATACCCCTAATAAAAAATGTATATTTAATAATAATTATATATTAAATGATTTATATTAAATAGTTCCCAACTTATAATATATAAACACTTAAATCATTCCCCTAAATTCATAAGAAAATTACAACGATTCGTCAACTTGTTCTTTAATACCCATTTTTTTAATACATGATTTTTTATCCATCATCATTAAAAAAACCATTACATGAACAAAATTATTGATCCACTACTATAGATTCCCCCTCGGAAATAGATTCTTATAATTCACAAACATTGCATATTTAGAACATTCAATGGTCCATGATGCATTATGGAAAACACTATTATATTCCATTTTGTTAACTAAACATTTTATTTTCCCTAACCAATTTTATTTATTTCCCCATACTATAAAAATGAAAAACGGCTTCTCCTTTATTTATTATATTCCATTTTTTTCTTCATCCATCATTATAAATATATATATGAAACCGCATCATCATTCTTCCATGGTTTTTAAAACATATTCTCTTGGTGAAATCTATCTATATCTTATTTGTGGGGTCTAATAGTTAGTTGTGGTAAATGTTCCCAATCATATTTCCTCGTAACACCTTAGAATTAATCAAAATATCATTAAATAAAATCCTAATTTAATTTTTCCCCATCAATTCATTTACTATCACATTAAAAGTTATCCCATATCATTTTAATTCCCAGCATTTACTAAAACCAAAAAGAATTGTGTTTGCAAAAACAATCACAGTAAAAAAATGATATAATAAAGAATTTTTTTTCATAGGATGTATAAATAAAAATAATATAATTTTTTATCTAGCATATCATTGGATTATCAACGTTTAATTATAGTTATCATTTATTAAAATCCTTTAAAATGGTTCATAAATACATTGTAAATTTCTAGGACATATCCCAAGAAATTTTCAAGCCATGTGTGTTTTATGTCGTCCCATTGTTGTATAATATTTGATGAATGATTAAATTACCAATATTCCAGTTTTCTAGATATTACCCATAGGTACAACTGTACCTGATTCACAACCACATGTAGTAACAAGACAGTGGTGTTATTTCCTAGAAATCACACCTTATATCATTCACCAAAATAAGATAATGTTCTCATATATATAGAGTTATCCTCATGGATCTTAGTAAAATAATTTCATCATAGAGTCCATTTGATAACAAAATAATTCCAATGATACCATTTACTGACACCCATTTTTCTCATACATAGACAATGAATATTATTAGATGATTAGTTAATACATTTCATAAATATATTCCTTAAGACTAAAAAGGATTTGTGTGTTTTGAGATTAGATATATAAACTTCTCATTATAGGAATGAATTCGAATTTCTCCCATTATAACATTAAATCTTGTACACTTTATAAATATAACCTACATCAGATTATTCTTTCTTTCCTTTTTAAGCAAACTATGAAAAAAGTGATCTTAGTTATTCAGTATGGGTAAAAATGAGATATATAAAAAACATCACTATAAGGTTATGAGAACATGAGAATTGATTTTCAAAACTCTATGCTAAAGATCATATATAATAAACCCAATCCATGTCATAAATCAAGGTACTATATAAGACAATAATCATGAAGTAATCAACAGTCATCATCCATGAGAGCATAACATTAGCATTATACATAGATTTTTTTCATAATTATAACCTTATGAATTATAATTTATGGATTGAAAAAATAATATCCATAACATGTTAGAATTGGTATTACCACCCATATCCAAATTTAATAATTTTATAACCTCCCATGTACTATATTATGGTCTTGAGACAACTTTTCGGTACCCTCTTGTTTGGGTCTTGGTATAACCTACCTATAGTGTTCCTTTATTTCTTCAGTCTTGGGACATCCTGTCATTCAATATTATTTTTCTGGATTGGGATAACCTCTCATGTATGATTATTTTATAGGATTGGGGTAACCATTGTTATATCCTTTGACATAACCATTGAGCTAATATGGCATAAATAATTACACAATCAATTGGAGGAAGATATTGTTCCCACCCATCACAAAATGAAAAAAATATGTGTGTTTTCCATAATATAATAAATTATTTATCATATCATAACCGGTGAAAAAGAATGGGTTTCACAATCATTTCATCATAGAATAACCAGTGGATAGAAAAATAGGTTTCAAAAACATCTAGTCGTCATTATCTTATACACAAACCATAAAGAGAATGAATAATGCGGGTTACACTAGATCATTCCATAATAAAATCTCAATAAACATTATTTTTTTCATTGATAAATATAAATACCATAAAAGGATCATTAAAACATTGTTATTAGGAAAATACCCAATGAGTTATGAAATCACACCCTTAAAAGGTATAAATTTCAAAAATATTAATGAATAAAATTTATTTGAAAAGATCCTAAAAAACATTTAAATTAATATTTATATAATTGAAGCGGTAATTATACTATAAAATATTATCTATGAAGTGAATGTTAAAATAATGATTTATTTAACATTTATATTAAAAAGTCAAAAGTGCCTCCTTTAGAAAATGAAAAAAATGATGAATTTTAAATCAAAATGTAAAAATACAAAAATTTGTAATTTTTTTAAAAAACCCATTGTAATAACGTGAAACAAAATCATCAAAATATTTATTTTAAAAAATGGTCATTGATAAAAAAATCATACTTAACTAAAGGTAAAATTTATGTTGATTTTTTCTAAAAACATTCATTCAGTATATTTAATCTTTATTAAGTAAAAAATAAAATGAAGTCTTTAATTCCTATGAGATAACTATAGGATAATAATTGTCATTGGATTTATAAAGAGTTAAATGATAATTTTTTATCATTGGAAACTTATAAATGATCCAGACAAACTTTTATATTGTAACCTAAAAACATTACCACATCGGTAACATTTGATTCATATAAATAATGAAATAATAAATTTTAATGAAAAATTTAACATACTAAGAATAAATAATCTCCTGACATACCATGTGAAGGGGATATATATATTCATAACTTATTAAAGAAGATAGGTTCATAAAATATTTCCCAAAGAAGTTAATTTAAGACAATAATCTCTTACCTCAATTTATGACTTTATTTTTACATATTCGTATCATAAATATAATAAATATCATTTTATTATAAATATATCCTATAAACATAATCAAATATATCAAACCATAAATTATTAAATATAACAATTCATCATCTTTGAATTAATTAGTATTCATCAAAATCTTATTTGAGGTATTAAATTATATTTTTTAATTTATATATTTGATTGGTAGTATTGTAACTATAAATTAACATGATTTAAATCATATCCAAGAATATTAACCATGATCAAATTATAATATTTATTCATTATATATGTATTAATATTTTTTCATTAAAATTAGTGATATAAAATGAGTTACCGAATTCTTAGATATGGTTGGTCACTTGTATGTATAGATGTTATTTCTATTTTCATGATGAATGGAAAAAATAATGTTAAATAATATAACACCATTAGAATAACATTTATATGTCCCATAAACAATATACATTAAATAAATATATCCTTATTATCATTTCATTGAAAGTAAAATGAATAATTTATAAAATCTCTTCGTGGAGGAAGTAGACCTCATATACAATTGAGCGAAGTTTTCACTTTCAAGAGGAATGTAGGATATAAAAATAAATGAGATATAATAATTCATTATGTTTAATTATATCATAAATATCAAATAAAATTGTTAAATCCATCATTAAAACCAATCCGGATACATTGTAATGAAATATTAAATACATAGTTTCGTAAGGTCGTAGTCTGGAGTACACGTGATCGATGGTTTCATTTCCCATTAAATAGAAGAAGACATGGAAAGATGTTATAATTTTAACTTTATAAAATATCATAATATGATATATACATATGTTATTTTTTTAGCGTAGTTTATAAATATTTAATGATGTGGGAGAAGAAATAATATAGAAACCCTCGGTTATTAACAATACCTCTTGTTAGGAAAAGATCGTTAGGTTAACACCAAAATAAATCATTGGAGGGTTAGAAAATAAAAAATAATATAGGATGTGGGTAGTTAAGTGAGGACTTAATTTATTTATTTATATGATTAAAAAATGTTTTGGGAAGAGTGATTTAGATAGAATAGGCTGTTTCCCTTTAGAAGTGGTGGAGAGGACAAATTTTGATTATTTGAAAAAAAATTAATCCCATTTTAAACTTGATATGTGGATCCAAAATGGGATAATATAGAATTTAATATGATATATGGTCTAAATATATCAATAAAATAATAATTGGATAAGTTTTAGCTTGTTTTAACACTTATATTTTTTTATCCCATAGTAAACTAATATTAACCTTAACAGTGTTAAATAATTATTTACTATATTTAGTAATCATTCAAAAAAGAACGAAATTTGATATTATTATATAATATTAATTATTTTTATAAAAATTATTCAATCAATATTTAAAAATTCAATTCACATATATTGAATGATTTAATTTAAAATAAACCCGTAGAAGTGATGAAAAAGTGTATTTCCAATGAGAAATTTATATTATATTAAAATATATTTCACATAAAAATATGGTTCTAAATTCAATATAATGATATGATTTTGATTAAAATTAACATTTTTTTTATTTATTTTACATTTAGACCATTTTATACAAAAATTTAACATTGTATATGATTTATATGAAAATGATGCTTTCAATAAACACCATTATCTTTCACTATTAATTAAAGAATAATATTTTTTGAAAGAAATAAATTAAAAAAATCAACCTAATATTTATTTTTCATGTTTATTACAAAAATTATTTTCATTTTTCCAATTAAATTTTCAAATATTGGATAAATTTAATGTTATAATAATTGTCCAAAATGCATTAAAACTTTTTAATATAAAAAATAAATTTTTTATGAAAAAAACTAAATTTATTGTTATATTATTTCTAGAACAATATAATATGAATTATAAAAAATTTAACATTAATTTTATGATGAAATTATTTTTATATTTATTTTAAATCAATAGATTTTCTTGTCAATTTATTTCATTCTTTTGTACTCAATATAATTTTTTAATTTTGTTATTTTTATTCATACCCACTAATCCTTTTCCTAATATATAACCTTCATATTAAATATTAATATTTTAATAGTATATAATGATTTGTTTTAAATATGTTTTGTTTTAAAGGAATCCATCTAGAAATTTATTTTTATGTGGGAAATTTTAGAAAATCATTGGTGTTATAGAAATGAAAAAGATTTAAAAAGGAATCATGGACATGGATTTTAAAATAGTGATCCATGATTTATAATTTATTAGCATTCATCAAATACCCTCTGTAGTTATTGTTAATCATTATTCAATTGAGAATCTCTTGATTCCCAATAATATTCATAGAGTCAATGAAATAAAAAGATCCCACCTAAAGAATTGTCACCACTGTGATGGTCACTAGAGATCTTTGTGTATTCCACCTCTCTCGTATCTATAAATATATGATAATGTAATTAAAATAAATACTAATAGTGATATTGATAAAAATAATAATAATATTCGAAAATTGAAATCTTATTTGTTATGATCCCAAGACCTCTAAAATATTTACTAAATAAATAAAAGATAATAGACATAAGAGAATGGGGTTTAATAAAACAAACATCCCTTAATCCAGAGAACATGAAATTATTGTCACAAAATTAAAATCACATACCATAATATGATTGTTCAAAACTATAATCTCAATCCTCGTTATAATTATCATTATAATAAATATAATAAATTTAATAATAATCACATACATTTTATTTCATTAATCAATGTAACCCTTTTAAATTTATTAATCTAAATCATGAATGTATAGAGAGACAGAAATTATACAATTATGGTATATAAGTAATAACAACAATAAAAAACAACTACTACAACACCAAAAAAACAACAACCAGAAAAAAAACAACAATAACTACAACAACAAATATAATAATAATAATAACTATAACAATAATAGTAATTAGAAATGAACCGGGTGAGCATTGGATACTTAAACCCATAAAATTATATACAACAAAAAGCTCTTATTTGTTATATAAGAGTTCAGTGGTGTCAATTATCAACATCACATTAAAATTTATAAACTTTTTGATACTTTAAGTTATCTTGATTTGAAAATGGAAAAAATGAAACCCTCTCATAAAAAATAATTTTTTAATAGAATATTTTCAACAGTGTTACCCTCTATGTAGTAGTTTGTTTTAATCAATTTCATTTTCACAATAAATATTGAATATTGGTGGAATTAAAAAAGTTTTGGACATGAAAAAAACAAGACTAAGTAATTTCTATTCATGAATATTAAACATTTAGTGACACTCAATAAATAAATGGTTCCAATTATTATGATTTTAATAGTAAATATAATATAAAATATAAAATAATATTAAACTCAAATAAAGTGAGGTTTTCCCTGATACTTCACAAACATAATATTTATTAAACCGGGATATTTTCTGAAAAAATACTCTATATACAATAGGAAATTTATCTCCTAAGGAATCCATCATTTATATCATCCTTAATTCAATTGGGTAATAGTGGTGTCAATTTCAATTAGGAGTATTTAATGTGTTTACATATTATCCAATTAACTCTGAAATCCTTTTGGATGAACTAATTTGTAATATTGTAATTAATTACCCAATATTTTATTTCATAAGCATATTGTACATCATTGGGGATACCCTTATTTATTCCCTCAATATGTGTAAAAATTTTATCAAACGTTTTTCTATTATAAAAATCCATTATATAATGAAATAAATAATCTAGTATAGTAGTCAATAGATTATATATTAGAATAGTAATCATCAAATTAAAAAAAAAATATTTAGGTTTCACAAGCTATTAATGTCTAGAAATTTTAGATGAAACCATGGAATAAAATTATATAATAATATAAAAGAAAAATGAAATTAAATAATATATGTAAAGAACTCATATTAGGATAAATGAGATCGATAGAGTAATAAAAATTTTGTACCTAAAATATAATGTTCATCACGAATCTCAATCCTATACAACCATATTTTCAAAGTTATAAATCATTGGATGAAATTAATATTGTATTTTAGTTAAGATTAACCCATTTTGTTAGAGAATTTGAAACTCGGTACAGATCCCTATAATATAGAATAACATTCACATGTCCCATTCTAGAAAAGAGACAAAATAATAAGTCATAAATTGTAAATTGGAAATTCTATATATCCAATATAATATTATATCTAATTTATATGTATATCATATCCAATTTATCTAGATAAACATGAATATAATGGTCAAAAAAGCTATTCTGAATTTCATATAGATTGAAAATAAAATAGTATCAAATGTAATATTGTAGAAAATAAAATTTTAATTATCTAAAATAAAATATTGAGTATGGTGGATATCTTATTTGAATGATTCATGAAAAGTATGACAGACCTTGAAGATATTATGTGTCATGTTACCCATTATCTTCCTTTCAATAATGTGAAGCTATAGTATGTAATTTAATTATTACTGTTATAAAACTGGTGAAAAAGAAATACATCAATCAAATCATAATTAAATATTCTAATTTTCATAATTATGATCCTACTTATGTCATTCAGTTTGATAAATTAATTCTATGTCATTTTGATAAATTTAGTTTCATGAATTATTCTTTTATTGAAAATGTTTTTAATGTTAATATTTATTCTATTAATGATATAAGAAGTTTATATATATATATATAATATAAGTAAAATGGATTTTTATAATAAAATAACATTATATTTCATATCTTCTTGAGATAGGGTATTTCCATTCCAAGATGAATGATAAGAGGTGATTAATGAAGTTATATCATCATGATATGAATTCAAAATTTTATCTAAAATAGGGATATCCAAAGGTATTTTAATGGAAAACATCCAAAAATTATATTGGAATACATTTTTGACATTCCATTATCTATCTTTTCCAATGTTGTCCCTAATCTAGTATAGAATACAAATATAATATGGTAATTGAATGATATAATTCATGATTTTTAATTTTTAATCATTTCAAATGGCATTTTTACCCTTTATAATGATATATCCCAAGAGAACATATGATTTGGACAATTTGATAAATTTTATAGTGAGAATGTAATAATGAAAACAAATTTTCCTAACAAACTAAAGAATTTTATTATCCCTCTCACAAAAAAATTCTATAAAAATTCTTATAATCAATAATTATTTTATATATAAATATATGTGTTCTATTTTATCT
Source organism: Viscum album (assembly GCA_963277665.1). Classification (NCBI taxonomy): domain Eukaryota; kingdom Viridiplantae; phylum Streptophyta; class Magnoliopsida; order Santalales; family Viscaceae; genus Viscum; species Viscum album. Next base: position 1,892,137,767 of record OY728152.1, read on the forward strand.
CACAAAAAATATGAAAATAATTTACACCGAAGGGGTATGGAGATTTATTTACATTCAATGAAACATTGATTACTGATGGAGAGAAAGGATTTCATTTATATAATGAAAATTTACACATTTACCCTTACAACATTTAAAATAATAGAACAGAGAGTGGATCTACATATCTCAATCCATTGGTATATTGAATTCAAATTACAATGATCCATTAACCATGAAATAGAATTTTTATCCTTATTTAATGGATTGGTCATTCCTAATAGGCCTTTCCAGAATACCATATCATCAAAAAATTCTAACGATGATGTCCAACATGTGAGTTTTAAGGTGTTTAAATTTTCCAACATGATATCAACTATACCAAAAATTTGTTTCTTCTATAAGTTTATTCAACCACTCTAATGTGGTATAAATAAATTCCTGAATCATCCTAATAATTTTAATACAAAACTATCCATTTTAAATATTCTCATTAACCATTTTACCAATAATTAAGTATTAACTTAACTGTTAACTTTCTGAAGATTGTTATTATTATAAATAGGGTTGAAATCAATAATTCCAAATTCCTTACAACTTTTTGTGACCAGATTAATAAACCATGACCAAATCCCAATAGAAATATTTCTTGTAAGAAAATATATTTCTAATAACTCAGGAGAGGTGTTTATGAATAACTTCCAAAAATATAATGAGATATTTGATATCTAATTCTTATAAAATAGTGGTTCTACTAAAATTAAAAATTAAAATGTGATTTTTAATATTTTATTTAATGGGGAGAGAAGTATTAAAATCATTTAGCATATATATTTTCTTATAATCATTTCTCTATAATAGGATTATAATCGAATGAACCTCTATAATTTTCATAAGAGAGTTAATAAAAGTAACTAGCTAATACATATATTATTTCCTCCTTAGTGCGGATGATGTTATCCATTATTTTAATGTAATATGCTCTCCTTTTATCTAACCATTCATGGTGAATTAATTTAATAAATCTTGTATTCCTCTCAACATCGTTAGTCCAACTCATATTAAACAAGTCCTTATGATGCATCTCCAAAAAACTAGTAGTTCTATGAGATGATCATGATTCCTAATCTATTCCAAATAATGAGATTCATTAAATAATGTTTTAACATGTCCTTTTTTTATCTCCTATTAATGCTTTCTAATGTCCTCATCTTGGACCTCAAATCTGGTCATATTTTTGTCTCAGAGTGAGAGTTTAATTTTCTTGAGCTACAGAAAAACACTCTAACTGCACTTATAGTGTTTTTTAAACAATATTGATGTGAAAAAATAGTTTCACAATCATTATGAAATATCAAAGTATTTTTGAACTAAATTAGAATTGGGTAATCTATCTCCAATTATAATTTATAGAGACTATGAGGGGGTAGGATTAGTGTGAAAACTATCAATGTACTTGAAGGAGGCATTGAGGATGTTTCTATCACAAGATAAAAAGTGAAATATACATTAATCTCAATAGATTTCCTCCCATTATATTTTTTCCTCACTCATGTGAACTCGCCCCCATGGTTTTGAACATCATTAGAAAATAATGATTAATTAACATCAATTATTAATTATAGTAATTCTATGTGAATTAATGTAGTATCATATATGAAGGTTTAATAATATAATTATGATTTCCAATGAATAAATACTTAATTTTTGTAACAGTTAAGATCATTTTAATGAAATATCAAATAACTATTTTTTAAAAACATAGTTTATTATAATTGACTGAAATACAACATGTAATATCATGAATGACTTAACTAATATTATTATATTGGTGATTGATATGTAAAATAATAAAAAACCATATTTTTTTAATGAGATATCAAACATTTTCCTTTGAATTCATTTGAACATTATGAGAAAAAATATTGTATCCTAAAATATCCCAATTTAAAATCATGGAGTCATCAAATGAATCCATTGGCTCAGTGAGACATGTATAACCATGGATTGTTTTAAAATAATGAATTTTTGGATTTTAAAGGTATTTGAATTTTCCAAAGAGCAAACTATTCAAAACTATTATTTCCATTTTGGATAAGAGTCACCCCTTTTTATTGGATTTAAAAAAACTTACTTTTTTACTATTACCAATATAATTTTTAGAAGCATTAGTCAAGAATAATAAATCTATAGAATCATCATCTATTAAATAATCAAAAGATTCTTCAACATCACCCATCTCATAAACCCGAAATCAAATAGAATTTATTATAATGATAAATTTTATATTCTTAATTAGGAAACAATATGTTCAAGTCTCAATGAAATTCTTACTCAAATGTACTTTTCCAACAGATACATTGATAAAGTTATTATCATGGAAATTATGAAAAAATCATCTATTATATATAAGATTATATTTAATCATTGTGGTTTCGTGATCAGTATTATTGTAATTATCACCGCTATAATCCTTCTTTATCTGTAGAAATTGAGTAACAATGATATCAGTGAATTAACAAATGTAGTTATTTTAATATCATATAAAACATTTCTCTCACCAACCATCTTCTACTTAACAGAGGAAACATATTCCAGATTTTCACTAGTTTTGGTAAATTTTTTATAAATTATAAGAGACCAATCCATCATCATAGAAATACCTATAGTCTTATGTAAAACATAATTTTGAATTCATATTTCTCGTTTTGTTTTAATTTTTTTCACTCTACATTCAAACATAAAATGTCCTTTTTTCTTAAAAAAATACAAAATTTTCCTTTTTTCCTTCCTAAATAATTATCAGTGATCGTAATTACATTTTAATGAATGAAAAAGTTGGAAATTTCACTTTATAATCGTCCAATTTAGTGTATCTTCCAAATTTGTAAACAATTCTACCTATTCAATAGTTGTACACAAATTAACCATGATAAAAATTCATTCATAGATTATTTATCATTCATTTATAGATTTTCAATTATGCTTTATGGGTAAATTTATAGAGTATTTAATGTCCCATAATGTCTTTAGAAAACAATAAAACTATTTCAAACCATAGACATAATTCTAATCATATATATGATAATTTTTCATACTAAATATATCAAACATAATATCCCATTCTCGAGTCACGATATTCACTAGTTTGATGGAAACGAAAAGATAAAACTGTGATTTTCCATTAAACTCATTTTAGGAAAACAAATACAGAATTATCCATGTGTGTTTGTAGTCTTCGTATAAATAAAAAATCCCCATTTGTATGATATTTTCTATATGATATCACTAAACTAATTGTCCCCACACCCCTAAGGAACGAGTATATGAACATAAGTGAGTGGTTACATGTTTTAATTAATTCACAAATAAAAACATGATCAGTGATGACATAAATTTTCAAAATAATAATAATAGTAATAATAATATGAAATTTCTTAAAACATGGGTTACTCTCAAAACATATGTATAAAAATTTACTAAATAAAATGTAAGGTACAATGAAATAATTGGGCGTAATGAGATTCAACCATTAATAGAAAAAAAATATTTGTTGTGTATTTTTTTGAAAAACCCATTTTGTATTAACATTACAAGATTTATATTAGCATTATTTTACTATTTTTGTAATTTTTGGCATGATATTAGAAATTATTAAAAATGATATAAAATTCAAATAATTTTATAATTAAGCAAGGTCTTTGGATAGGGATACGTGAAATCCTTAGACTAAAGCATAGAATAAAATAATCAAGTGAATGAGGGGCCTAATATAATGGAAGAGAAAAAAATTCGACATGAATCTAAAATTCATGATGGGAAAATTGAAACAAATCATTGGGATATGTTTCGAATATTGAATGAATCACTAGGATAAACCAAAGAAGAAATCATTTGATGAAAAATTGTATGGAATAATGAAATTAGTGTATCGAACCTAGATATTACTCAAAGTGTGAAACAATTAATGAAATTTTTTTCCTCTAACAATTTGAATCATAAAATAAGTATTAATGTTTTGAAACACTCAAACATGACATAAAAAACCAACTTGATGAAATTAATTCTTAACATGCAACTAAATAACCATTACTTACAAAAATAGAGATTTTACTCATTTGTCATGAATTTATAACACTATAGGGGCTCTTATGAGAAATATTAATTCTGGTATTTGGGTATTTAATTGATAATTAGTTAATCTTTTGAATCAACTACTCAACTGAGCAACAATGGTCCGCTAATTTTAGGTATTTCAATTTATCTTAACTTCTTTGGTCTTGTAACCCTAAATCCATATTTTCATTAACTTTTACTTCAAATACCATATTTCATTATCTAGATATCTCTTTTTCTATTATCCATTATTTCTCAATGATCTATAAATATTAATATTGTTTGTGACTAATCTGATTCTTGTCCTTATGGAAGGATTTTTGGAATTCCCATATTCTTGTGCAAAAATTTGATGAATATTTTAAATCTTTTTCTATTGTATGAGAGAGAATTGCATGGGTGTTTTGATCATCCACCATTATGTTGATGAAAATTAATTTTATATAACCGAATTTGAATATTTTACTTAATTTTGTTGGAAAAATATGTACATATTAAAGTGATTTGTTTCCAACAGATGAAACAAAAAATGATGGGGCTAGGTTTGGGAAGCTGCCATACTCTCAATTGAGGCCAGTCATCGAACATGATTTCGGTAGGACATGGAATTTAGTGATCCAAAAATTTCTACTACTCATGTAATAATTTTTACCATGTAAGTTAAATAATATTAAATATTTTATTATATTTCATAAATTAATTATCAAATTGAATTTGAAAATTAAAAAAAAGTAAGGAACCTTTATAAACAAGCCCTATGGCCATGATTATTAATCCTAATATAATTCCACTCTACATCTTCATTTAGTTCATAATTTCATTGAATTTTATTTCACCATATTTACATTATTTTCTTAATTAAAAAAATAAAATAATATGTGAATTATATTTTGATGTTGATCTATTATAATACACCATATTTTGATAAACCTATCTAGCCACTATGATTCCCTAGGAATAAAAATAATATCTTTCATGAAACCCTTTGACATGAATGTGAAAACATGGACTCAATTTGGTGGTCCAAAAAGGTCTCACATTCATTAATTTATTATTCAAATTTTAAAAAATAACTATTTTTTGATTTTATAAAAATAATAATAAATATGAAAATATTTAACTCAGCCTCATATATAGATTATAGAGTCTCTATTTTTATAAAAACGTGGGATTATATTAGAAACTAAAATATGGGGTGAAGTCATTCCATGAATTTCTAATAGGCTTAATAGGGTATTGTGGAGATCCAAAATTTGAAGCCATTTCTGTGGAACATACAGTGGTCCTTGGTCACATTTTAGTGTTTTTGGAAGTTTATGAGGCACAAATGGTGTCTCCTTAGTCTCTCTTAATATTTCTAAGGAATTCGTAGAGATTGGATCTCTTAACAAAGAATATCTCCAACCCAACCATATCCATATTGAGATATGAACATACCATGAAGGGATAGTGAGTGAAAATGAACACTCACATGTTGACATACATAGGCTAATCAATATGACTCATAAAATTTTTAATTTTAATGTGAAGATTATGAAATTTAATTTGATCACACTAATTAAAAATTGGAATAATCATCACTACTATATCTATCACTTCCCATGGGGGGATAAGACACCCAAGTGACATAATTTGAATATTGGATGGAAGATCATTATTACCATCCACCACCGACTACCATTAAAATCTAAGAATAATTTTCCAATTAAAAAGATATTAATCCCAAACTAACTATTGGAGTTGATACTTTGATTAACGTTATCTCATTTTATTTTGTTTTAACTATACTTTTTATCACTCCCAACCTCTTTGAATTTTCTAAATCAACCATATTTTATTTTCCCACATAATAAGAAAAAAATAAAAAGATAAACCAGGTTAGAATGATATTGATCTCCCTAAATAAAGTTAACACTAACCAAAGTATTTTATGATGAAATAATAGTGGAATCTCATATAGAATGATATACACAGTATTCTAATAATAAAATGGATGATTATGTTATTATATTATCCTATTAATTTTTTTTCATAGAAAAAAAATACTATCTTTCCATTTAACTATTACCTTAATTCATGACATACTCAGTATTCCCTTGATAGTTAATGATAGTTTTCAAACATAGAAACCAAAATATAGGAGGAATAGTAATTTATACTTCCCTTTTTATGATGTATTTACCTCATTGATAAAAGGATGGATTTTGTATACTCTGATAATGGAGGCATCCACAAAAAATGGAGAAGTGTAACATGGAACAAGAAACACGTCGAAGTTAAAAAAATATAAAATACACCCAAAAAATGGTTATGATGGGTCGATAGTACTAACCATATGTATGTAGTAAAAACACATGGACCTATTAGAATCTCATACCCTAACATATCCTTCCCTTTATTTTATTTTCATTTTTGGAAATTAAATTTCAATAATTAGATTTAGGGAAAATATTTTGATATATCTATATTCACCTCTATATTTTTTATCTCACATTAACATGGTCATCGGGATTTAATATATAACAATCTTCAATAGGTCCATCAAATATGGCCCAATGCAGCGGGAGGTAAATTAATGATACTGTAAATAGTCCACAACTTGAAATGGTAGATAATGTAATGAAAAAATAATTCATGCGATGTTAGGAGAATTAATAGCATGAAATATTTGATAAAATAACTATTGGGAACAAAACCTATTCAACCCAGTATGACTAATCATTCCAAGAGTGGTATGAGTTTAGATTACTTATTTATTTTCAGTCCATATATTTTATAATTAAAAATAATTTTTATATATTAAAACGAATATTACGTGCCTCACATTAAACTCTTGAGGATGACAATCTTCTAATGGTTTTGTAATTGACTGAACTGTATTTTGTATTATTATTTTTTTATAAACCACATTATTTATGCACAAAAATTTATTAATCTCTATAGTATTAAACTATATTTTTAAATTTTTCTAGGATGCATTAAATGATTAAAAATGTTCTATAATTTAATCAATTTGATAATAAAATAATTCCTTATGATTAAGCATGTGAATTCTCAATCGCAAGGAATAAATCTAAAAAATAAACTAAAATATGAGATAAATCTACTAGAATAGAAAAATTAAATTTTTTAATAAACTATACCTGATTTGAAACATTAATTAATTTAATAGACCATCATTCGAATTTGAAAAACATTCTAGGAGATACATATCAATAATAAAGAGAGTGAAATAGAGTGTCACATATTTAAACTTCTGGACTAGGCCTTGAAATCTTTCAAAATCATCATATAATCCATGAAATTTTCATCCTTGAAGAATATAATATTTGAAATCCCTATACATAGCATGAGTCACTCAGATGAAACCCAATAATAGCTCATCAGGTGAAATTATTTCCCGATTCAACTTTGAATTCCCATTCATGATCAACAAATACTTTTTATTTATTTATTAACAAATTAAGAAACCCCAAATTTGGTGTTTATGCCTATAAATAAAGTCTTAGGGTTTTTTGAATTAAGAATTTTTTAATATAAGGAATCAACCACTTCATAAAGGTAGAGGGTTTGTCCAATATTTTTATTTTTCTTTTTAATTTTGTTTTTCATGTTACCCTAATTCCATATTTTATCAATGTGTTATTCTATATCTCTTTCACTCTTAGTATCTACATTTTCATCTCCCCGATTACATTTATGATAACTTATGTTTTTGAATCTATGAAACTAATATAAGGATTGGCCTTGGGGGTGGTTTCCTAGAATTCCAAAATTCAGGAACATAAATTTCATTAATGTTTTTAATTTATTATCAATTTTTATAATAGAGATTATCAGGGCCTCAACGATCATGCAACATGACATGAATTTTATATTTTTTCTTATAACTTAAATAAAATCAGTTCCACATTTTTTTGGAATATAATCTTAGAAAAATGGAGTTGAGTTTATTTAATATATGAAACAATATCATATAGTGATGGGTAATGGAAGATCCCAGAACCTTTAATTATTTTATTAATTATCCATGATTAGTGGATGCGGTCGAGTTTAGAGTGACAACAATTTCCCTTAGTCATTCAATAATTCACAAGAATTTAATTACTTAATGATAACTCATTCATGATATTTCAAAAAAAAATTATCCAATTAAATTTTATAAATAATAAAATAATTAGGAAGGAACCCATGTAGAAAAATTTATGAACATGATATTTCTTCCAGAATTAATTATAATAATTATTTCCATGTAATTTATAATATTAATTAATTCTCTTCCCCCATTGTTTTATTTGTATATAAATACAAAAAAAATATAATTGGTGAATAAGAATTAGTTAATGATATACTTCAATTTCATAAATGTCGATGAAAATGGTCATCTAATGTGCATTAATATGAATAATAATTACATATATTTCACCACTATCTAAGAGGACGGTCAACTATCATGGAATTGAGAGAGTTGAATACAAAAATGGTATCAAACACATCATAAATAGAAAATTGACCATAAATATGTGTAATTCACTTAGATCGTCAATATATATCTACATATTCCACTGATGATCATATAAATATACTTGTTTTATAAATTAGTAAGGAATCCTAGTTTACATACCATTAATGATGTACAACATTAACTATAAAATTATCACCTCAATAGTTTTATGAAACAGTCTGGTGGGATATAAATACTCTTTGGTCATCACCATCTCTACAAACCCAATATAATGATCCTTGTAAAGAACATACATATGATAATATACCTATATGATTCACTCACAAATTGAGTTCAAAATCCTGAATGATATTGAACTTCTTTTTTTAGTTAGATGTTACATCAATAAGTTCCCTGATTTCCAAGGAGCAGTATATACCAAACATTAATCTAAATAAAGTTACTATTATTATGAATTAAGAGATATAGAATAAAAAATAGAGCAACAGAACAATTTTTATGATTCTAAAGGCTATATCATTGATCCGATAATTCATTATATCCAAAAGGACCAAGAATTAATTCATGAATATTGGAGGTCACATGTTGGTTTATCAAGAATAGTTGATCCAATTAGTTTAAATTCTTCCAAAAGGAACATTTAATGGTTTCTAATTATGATACAAAAATAAGTATTACATCAATTCCATTATGTCTATATCGAAGTGGCAATGCGAGCCATAGAATAACCCAAATGATTAAAATTATCAAATAAATTCGAAGAACATCAAATAAATATCCTAACTGTTTCCAAAAACTAATTAATTAGTAATGAAACAATCATCACGCAATGGAAAAACCAAAAACTATAGTTTAGATTTTCCCTGGATAAGACCATAAAAAACCTTTCTAAATAATAAAGGAAAAAATTAGGAAAAATTTTCAAATTTAGAGCTCAACACAAAACTGAAATTATGTCATTTATGAGAAGAAAAAATGGTTTTGTGGTGATGTACATGTTATGGAAACCTATAATGTTAAAAGAAACTATTCATGATGAACATGAATACCATCAAAATCAAAATTATGATAATGTTTTGAGTAAACTCTATCAAATATAAACAATGTAATATTAAAGTAATGATACATGATTATCTATATATTATGATACCTTCAAAATTTAATATTTTTATTCATAAAACCACTGATAGAATTCATTCTCCAATCCATCCTTATTAACATGAGTAAATCTCTCAATCATGATAGTATATTTGAAATTCCCTTTATCATATGATAAGAAAGGTCCCCCCAAAACTTCCAGGTGTATAGTGATTCTTCGTCACTCTAGGTGAATCCTTTGTGATCTAATAACAAGTCCTTTCTATAATTTATAATAATATATAAATTTCAATGTCATTCTAGTTTTTGGAGTAATAAATCAATATGAGTTATTAATTATCTTGTTAACATTATGAGAACCCAAGTGTAGGAATTCATCCTCAATTTGAAATATTTATTCATTTTCATCTTTAATGGATTCACTAAAAGATGATTGAATCTCTCATTACCCTTCATGATCCCCTTCCTTAGCGATAGGTTATACATTATGGGCTATAACCTGAAAACTAGAGTAATCCTCATGTAGTTGGTCATCAATAGTTATATCGATGGAATTTATACCCATGTAAGACTTCTAAATCCTAGGAACAACTAATTTAAAATATATAATTTATACCATGTTGGTGTAATAAACTACCATGATAGGATTAAAACATGAGGGGGTGACATTTATCAAAACACATGATATATAAATTTATTCCACCTCAACTATTAAGATTATTAAACGATATAAAAATATTTTCAACACATATTTTATAAAATTAAAAAAAATATAGGTGTAGTTGAAATTAAACCCTTATATAATGTTTGAACATTTATAAAAAAAAATTCTATATGAAAATGAAAAAACATAATTAACATATAATAATAACATCAATTATCAAAACAATAGGCAGTGCATCAAAAAAATAAACCCCTTATACGATATTAAATATATTTATAGTGAATATAGAATATATAGACATAAATGATTTTATTTTAACCTTTATCTAGTTGAAAGATCATTATTATAATCCCCTAAAATCTCTCAAATTTACTGAATGAAAGGTATCAATTTTTAGACCAAATCACTATATCTTCCCCCATGGAATCCATCAATGGTCCTTATTAGTAACAACTCATATTCTAGAACTTGAATGTTTTTTTTCACCTCAAAACCCCACAATCATGAAAGAGAAAAATGATTATAATAAGATATTTTATGATTTTTAAATTGTAATACTCTCATAATTGTATATCTTACCATTAATGCTTATAATTATATACAATAAGATTTACCATATCAATAAAAAGCTATTATAGACTTCATGTGATTGAAATATTCCAAACTAATATCACTATTACTATATTTTTTTTATATGTTAATTTGAAATAAATATTCAAGCTTTCAAATGATTAGATATTAATTATTCAAGATCAGTTATAACTATATAACAATAATCACTATCATAATTCAATGACCTTTTTAAATACTCAATATCTTCTGATGAAGTTATTTTATCACTAAACTAGTTCTCAGAAATCAGGTAAATAAAATTCAAAAAAATTAGATCTTTTGATTGATACATTTTGTAAATAAGGATTCCAAAAATTAATTATATACAACAATAATAGTCAAAATATAAACAATAATGTTCATGTGAATTAAAAAAAAGTTATATGTGATATTAAAAACCAAATATAAAACCTTTTTGTAAAACTCTCAACATTAATTTTTTTATAAAATATCACCATTTTTAAAAAAAATTATTGTCCAATATAAAAATATTTATCATATTCTTAATACATGAATTATAGATATATTTAGTAACCTTTATTAAATTAGGTAATGATAGAGTATTTAGAATAATATTGGATATATGAAATTTCCTCAAAAGTTCTTCTCAATTAGGATTTTCAAATAGAAAATCCAAAAAAAGAAAAAATAATTTTAAAAATAATATTAATATTTAGGTAAAATCCATTATTATAAAGTTATATTATTCAAAGAACATAAACCCTTTATGATGTTTTATGAAATAATAAAATTCGAAGAAAGCAGTCATCTTTTTTTGGATTATATGTAGTGAAAACAAAAATATGCGTACATCCAGAAGTGAATGATCTATATGTAATAATAATTTAAAAATTTGAGAAAAAATAAAATAATATCGATAAAAAATAAATTAAAGCAATTTATAGTTAATTTCATATAAAAAATTCAATTCATAATTATATTTACTATTTAAAAATTATCATCAAATAAAAATTTCATGGAACTAATATAAACTCCACCTTAATAAATTAAATATAGAAAAAATCATAAATAAATGTTTTCATAAAATTAAAAATCAACTTGTATTAAATAAAACATTAGATAATTTAAGTTGATTAAAATAACTTTAGTTAATAAAATTATATTTATAACATATTTTGAAAAAGAATTCATTTAAAATAAAAAAATTCAGTTCTTTTGTGAGTTTACCCAATCATATGATTTATCTTATACACTAGAATTTTCTGATATTCCAACATATCATCTTGGTCTAACAACATTTCATACCATTCATAAAATTTATTTCATTTTTCCTTTTAGTTATAAGTTATATCCTTCATCTAATTACATTGATTGAAAAATAATATATTCATATTCATCATTATTTGATCATGATGTTCCATAGTTTCTACATTTTCGTTAATAAATTTGTAAAAATATTCATTCTATATACATAACTATTAAAGTAATTCATGAATAGATAAAATTTATAAGTTAATGATCTTGATTTTTTTATCTAGATACTACATATTACATGATAATTTCCTCATCTACTAGGAGTAATCATTATCTTTTTCTTGAATATTTCTTCAACATAATTACATTTTATGCGCATCAACTTTGATTTTTCTCTTCCACTTTGATTCCATAAAATTTACCATATAGTCTTGAATCATATTCACCCAGGCATTTTGGTCGGGTTGAATTTCCAATAATTTATCATTATTTTGGGAGTATGGAACTCTTGATTTCTATTTTTTATTCAATTAATTAGGTTTTTAAGATGAAATCATAATATGATAGAATATCATATTCCACAACTATAATAATATAAACTTCATGATAAACCTCTATAACATTATATTTAATTGGATTTTTATCCATAATATTGATCTATTCTTTTTTTATTTTCGATATTATTTTAATTCTTACTATTTAAAATATATCGAAAACATTACTTACAAGTTACAACTTGACGTGGATGATCATAAATTATTTTTAACATTTGATTATAATAATTCCATTGGTGAAATTATTGGAGTAGAAAATGATATTATTCAAATGAGTAAACTGAAAAATTATTCTTCCGAAACATCTTCGTCAACATCATTTTCAGTAGGATTTTTATATACTTACCAAAACAAATTCTACTATATTTTCTCCTAATTCAATATGATGATGTACTGATTGAAATGTTTTCAATATTAGTATTAATATCCTTATAAACATCCCTATTTGATTATCTATCTTCAAAAAAAGTTCAATTGTGGGGGTGAGGAATTCATTGTTTATAATTTTCCCTTTCGGATGAAGTCATGTTTGATTCTAACCGACTATTTTTTTAGGAATTTGATATTTGAAATTAAAAAGAGGAAAATATATTTTATTACAATAAATTCATATACATTAAATATTATATTATTTTCTCTTCCACATCCTCTATCTTTAGTGTATAATAAATAAACCACTAAAATTCGGTTTATAAAAAAATTATATTTCTAATATTCCATATATTGAACATTATCTTGTACACATTTTAATTACCTATATGGATGATATTATTTAGTAGATATATCTTAGGATAATTTTTTTATTATAACTTCTTTTTTGCAGAAATATCAAAATCAATTTAAGTTGTATTGGATATTTTTTATAGAAAAATGTTTACATTAAGATCAAAAAATAATCATATCCTGGGGACTATATTGATATTAATTATATCTTATTTTAAATTTTTACTATGATAATCATTTTTTACACATATAAATTCTAGAATATTTATAAGAAAAAACGTTGAGATCCAAATGTACAAAAAAATCACCATCATATTTCTAGAGTTTAAGACTTCAATGTAACTTTGATTAACAATGGGAATCATAAAAATAATAAAATCTACAAAAATATAATAAGGAGACATCATATATTTTAATTCTATCATTATATATTTTTCATTGGAAAAAATTACCCTTTTAAATAAAATTATAGATTATAATGGGAGGAGATGTTTTTTTATATTTCAATCATACAATAAATAAAAATTCATCAATATATAATTTTCAAAAAAAATGGAAAAAATGAGATTCCCCCATAAGTGAGAATCTTTGTAACTAAAAAAACATATTGTGGTTTAGTAAACCTGTGGTCATAAAGAAAAATTGTTACCTTATTCTCACAATATTATTTTAAAAACTCAGCAGACCTATAAATCTCAAGGATTATCAAAGGGTAAATTAAATAATACTCTTCTAGAGAAGGAGGTATATATTAACACAATTGGAATTTGAAAAATTATTTAAATATAAAATTAGTCCGATTAAATAATATTATATCTATAAACCATTTTGAAACAATCCAACTCAAAGAAATTTAATTGAATTACCTAACATCACAAAAATATGTTCAATTGTACTAATATAATATATGATAGCACCATCATAAATTTATTCATTAATATATACAAGAAAATCTTATCCTACGTCATTATGTTGGGGAATGAATCTGTGTAAAGATACCCTTGAAATACTTAAGTTGAACATTCGATGTTATTTCCTATAAAATGATATCTCATTATTACATATTATTGAAAGAACTATTCAATTTATTAATTATTATTAGCTATACATAAAATAAAAAAAATAAAGGAATTTAAATATAATAGAACATTCCATTAAAATTAAAACAGATCCTCAACATCGATTAATTTATCAAATAAATTTATAACTATTTGAAAATTATATTTTGGGTATATTTATGTGACTAGTTTCTTTTGAATATGGTTCCCAAAATCAATCAAAATATATTAATTTAAACATTTTTTATTTATTAGTATTTCAAAATAAATAAAAAATATAAACTCTCTCATAATGGATGTAATTAATTCTATGCATAAAGAAAAATAATAAAATTTAATACTCCCAATCAGAAGAATAATTCAAAAACTATGTAAATTCTAAAAAATTGAAAAATAGTTTTTCTATGTATCAGTGATGAAATTAAATTTTTTGGTATGTAGACGCATTTAATCTCTATAAATAATGTCCTCGAAAGATAATGTTCTTTGAATCATTTTCGTTTTCAAGAAAGACTTTTCGACCTTGTAATTTTTTGTTTTTCTAGTTCATTTAAGAAGGTAATTCCCTTGAGATAAAGGCTCATTTTCATGTAAAATATTAAAGTATATTTAGAATAAAATTTATTTAATAATTTCCTCCAATATCACAAATGGTTTTAAAATATGAATTAGAGGGAAAAAAATAATTCCATCCATATATCTATATATTGGTAGACTCAATTCTATGACTAGAAGTATACTTTTCTTCCTTATACTAAATATAGTTTTTCACAAATAATATTTTATATTATAAATCTATATAGATTATTCATTAAACAATAAATTTTAGGATTTAACAATATAACTTATGAAAATGAAACATTATTATATTTTTAATTCTTAATGGAAATGAATGTATTAAAACTATTCTACAATATATATTTGAGGAATTACTTATTCCTTTTTTATTTTATATTTCAAGTTATATACTTCCTTTAAATTATATGATTATCTAATTACAATAACTGATTTACATTTTCCTACCACATCATAGTCAATTTTCTATCGCACTTGTCAAATTTAACCTTAGTTTTAGAAAATTTTGATTTAAAACATGAGTATTTAATGTGAAATTTTCAAGGAATCTCTTCACATTAAACAACATACACATTCATCTCAAGATATTGTTGAGGAATTACCTCACCATCGTCAGAAAAATATAAAATTGAATAACCATTATTCATATTAGATAAATCTTCTAAACATTTACTCAAAGAAAACTATAATATAATTTTACCCTGATCTTTTATGAATGTATTATATTTTACATTTTCTAGAATTTTTATCATATAATACATTAACATTTATGATGTTATTTATTTTATTCTATGAACTATAGGAGGTAGTTTATCCAATAATTTCACTAATGGTATCCAACACCTTCATAATTTTCTTTTACTTTTTGTTCAAAAATATTTCATATAATACTTTTTATCTATTTTCTTCAGAATAAGACATTTTCTCATTATGTGTCCAAGATTTCCAAACAAAAAATTGATTGTATCTAAAGGTTGTTTCTTATCTTTATTGTCTCTTGTTATTTTCTATTAATATCATTAAAAACTTTGATTCATTTTAATGAACCATTGTTTCATCATTGAAATTACTTTCTTATAATTATCTTTTATATTATAATCATATAGTATTACATATAGGACACAATAAAACCCCTATAAATAAATATTGTGTGTATCAAAAGGTATCTTTAGTAGTTATGATATGTATACCGAAAAAATAGTAACTTGAAATTTGGTATAGTAAGTTGACCCTTATGAATAGAAAATTTTCCCATTGAATTGTAACATCACTAATTAATGTATAAATAAGATTTTTACATATTTTAAGAGAAAATATGTTATTATTATATCATATTATAAGTATGTATATATTTTAATAATTAATAATAAAGTGTTGGAATTTTTCTAAGTCATGTATATTTAATTACAATTTGATGATTAGTTTAATAATTTAATAGAAATTTTAGCTTCATTAAATGATTTCTTAAATAAGTATTTTGATTACTTATTGTTATAAGGTAATTTTATGAGAACATAATTTTTCCAATGTTTTAGTTAAGAAGTTTTTATTTTAAAATTTATATTTTTCATGTAAATTAATTTATCAAATAAAGATTAAATTTCTAATATATCAAAAATTATTTTCATAAAAAGTAGTTTATTTTCGAAATAAAAATGTTTAAAAATTGTTGGTGTAATTTTTTTGTGATTTTTATAAAATAATCGAATATTTATGAACAATAAAATTTGATAGTTTGTGATAAATGCTAAATAAATGAATTCATACATCATGAATGAGTCATAAATGATGTAAATGGTCAACTGTTAAAACTCACATTCTCTATTTACTATTTCTGGAATCAACAATCATTTTTATTCAATGTCTTGAGAAAAAATATGAAACTAATGATTGAAATAATTGGGCACCACAGCTATCCTCTATAATAAATATCACCCCTTTTAGACTCCGATCTTATCACCTCTCACACCTTTCTATAGTCCAAAGTCATGTAAAATCCCCCAAAATCCCTCATCCCTTGTCTATAAGTCCTTTTTATATTCGAAATCCCAAATCCTCTCCCATAATGTGGTTCTTATGGAAGATATATAGAAGAGGTACATTCCTCTTTTTCATTTATTTAATTTTCATTTAAGTTACATTATTAATATTTCATTCCTAACATATTTTCATCCCAATGTGATGATAACTATAGTACCATACTTATACTAGAATATTTTTATAGTAATGGAGTAATTCGTCATCATATCTCATTTTCCATCCTTTTATATCAGAAATGAAAACACCATCTGGGATGAGTTAATTTATCACATTCAAGGACAATGGGTTTTCATTTTCTATTATTTTCTTCAATTATGGTCATGAAAACATTTTTATGGATGAACTTAAATATAATATATTTATTATGTTTAATTAATAATTATGTAATCATTTTTACATGTGATATGAAATTTTTAAGAATAATGTGTTTGATGTGATCAAAAACTGCTAATTAACCAAAATGGTTGTCATTAAAGTCTTATATAATGATTTATTTTCAGTAAACATATCCAATTGAATATTTTTGACAATTTAGTCATCTGTATTTTTACTAATAACATAAATCTTCACTTTTGGACAACCATACTCATCTTACATGTTTATCCTTACCTAAACCAAGGAAAGAAACACTCCAAAACATTTAAATTGAACCTCTTAACCCTTCAAAAAGATAAAAAATGAACAAAATAAGGATATATTAAATAAATTACCAGATTAATAGATTTTGAACATATAAATTAACTAATTTAATTTTTTATCATGGAAATTAAGATCATTTGAATGAAATCAACATACATAAGGTATGGGATTCTACTCAAACCTCTATTATTCCTTTGGGTTTCTCTATCTGTCTATTTACATAATTGAATATTTATGATTTTTATGTAAATATTATAAATGATGTTTAAATTCTCAAAAATCATGTATGAAGGTCCATTATTCATTATATTTTGGGGATAAAAATGTTTCAATGTGTTTCCCTCTGCAATACATCCGGATAGGAAAACTCGCTTAAGGAAACTTCTTGAATTCATACCCTATTTCAAGTACAATCAATAATATATTTTAATACACCATTATTTTTATAAGACCATTATTTTTGTATTCAAAACATCTCTGTTAAATTCAGTTTTTTATAAAAATATTATACCTTTTTCTATTTTTCCTAATATTACATAACTTCCTTAAATGACAAAATGTTGTTTTAAATCTAATGTTTCTTAATTTACAATTTTGAATGTTATCACTTCAAATTCACATCACTTATCAAGATCGTTGTCAATAATACCTTATTAATTTCCATTAATTATTTAATTCATTTCCTTCATGTACAATTTTACGATACTCCCATTTATTATTCTTTATGACACGAATGTGATACCCAATTCATTCGAGGGATAGTCTTTAAGTTTATGTTTGATTAATTATATATGATTCTATTGGTGGTAATCGTAATCATGAGACGTTATTATGGGTATTCCCAAATAGCACTCCAATACATTTATTATTGTTTACTCTAATGAGATGTTATGTGAACTAGCCTTGGTGGTTATCCTTTACTCGTTCTACCATATGCAATAGTATTCATGGTTAACCTTGACTTTTGATTCTCTATATGAAATGAGATTTGAATTGTGATAAAGCCCTTGTTTTATATATCTTCCAAATTTTTATGAATCCATGTTTATATGATCTCATGTTTGTATTTTATCATTCCATATGTTCCATGCCTTTTTATATCATTATGTCATGTCTTCTAACCCATGTGTTATAGCGTTATCCTTATGTTTATTCTCTTACTGGGATTTTTAGATAATCCCTTTTTTCATGTTATTCCTAGGTTATCATATGAAGATTTATGTTCAAAATATATGTAAGGAGCAATTTATGGAGATTAAATAAAGAAACGTTTTATTTTGTCTAAAAGAATTAGTTTTATGCACATAGTCTTTTGACAAACTATACTTTACGGTCCTAGGATTTTAATATGATGTTTTAATATTCTTAAGATCTTGTAACGATAGGTGTAAAAGTATAGGGTTTCTATAGATGGAATCAATGGATTGTCTTATTATTTTTAGAGATTAAGAATTGATTAATTTTTGAATAACCTTATGGATAATACTAAGTATAAGAAAAAATTCCTATATTTTATGAAGTATAGCGTAAGTGGTTATTCAAGAAAATACGTCACTATCAGGATATAAATAGGTGGATATGGCTCGAGAACAAGTATATATATATATAGGAAAAACTATAAAAGACCACATTAACCTTGTCATGAATGTAAACTATTGCATAACAATGGGCCATGATGCACTCACAGTTTATCATTCCTCTGGAATATGCTTTGGTAAACTCATAACCTCATTAAGAACCATTATTGAGTGAAAAAAGAAGAATACCATAACTATAAATGTGTGGAAAAAAATCATGGGTAAACAATATTGTAACATTGGAAATCAGAAGATGGGATGTACCTTTCTTTTACATGTTTATAAATTTAGGTTCAAAATTTTCTTTTTTGTTTATTATCTAAGTCCTTATTCCCTAAAATTTAATGAACATTTTTTTAATGGCGGGAAATAGATGAACACATGCCAAAAATCAATGTGATAGGAATTTTGATGATTTCATTAATGATATGCTTGATATGATGAGAACGGGTGAATCCAAACATTATGATAGTACATGATCAAATGGATCGAGTTATAAAAAATAATTTTAATTATGTGTAACACTCTCCTCTTACATGCAAAGAGAATGTTTTCATTGAAATAATCATGTAGAAAAGTCCTCCCATATTTGGTGGACCTTCCATTCCCCACCTCACGGAATAGTGGATCAAATCCACTGAAAAAATATTCTCTTTACTCGAGTGTTTATATTAAGAGAAATTCATACTGGTGGTCTATCATTTTGATAGAGATGCTGATCAGTCGTAGAACAGAACAAGAATAAGAAGTCCTAGGATGAA
Source organism: Viscum album (assembly GCA_963277665.1). Taxonomy (NCBI): domain Eukaryota; kingdom Viridiplantae; phylum Streptophyta; class Magnoliopsida; order Santalales; family Viscaceae; genus Viscum; species Viscum album. Next base: position 1,892,157,844 of record OY728152.1, read on the forward strand.
ATTGATTCCATGGATTGGGAGGAATTCATGAAATGGTTTTTCAATAAATAATTTCTCTGGACCTATTTTCTCAAAATGGAAAAGAGAGATTCTCAGACCTAAGAAGGGGGAAGATTGGTCTGTTAAGGTCTATGAATAAAAATTCAATAAGATTTCAAGATATGCCTCTATCTTTTTTATGAACACCTAAAACATGGTGTATCTCTTCTTTAGGCGACTAACGTTTATTCTAGGAAAATATTTGGGATTTGATACTTTAATAGTTATGAAGATATTGTCCATTATTCCCCTAAACATGAAATGGAGATAAGAGGCTCTCACTGTTATCGTAGTCTTGATGTAAAAAACTTGAAAATGGAGTCCAATATGCATGGTTTGGAAAATAAACCCCATTATGGAAAAAATATCAAACATCTCACGTGTTAAAATTGTGGGAATAATTATCCTCGAAACTATATAATGGGAACCATGAATTTCTTATAATGTGGAAAAATTGGATAAATGGCTAAAAATACCTAAGGAATATGAAGAATCAAACTAACATTAAAGATTAAAGGATGGTTAAGATAAACACTCTGCCTCTAGTGTATTGTTACAACTATAAGGAATATGGGAATTATGTGAAAAAATTTTCTAATCCAAGGGTTGTCGGAGGCAATGAACAACAACCTTCATGGGAATAAGGGAGGCCATATGATATCACTATTCCTAAGGTGGAGTTGTATAATTATGTGGTGATAGGAATGCTAGTTATTGATTAAAAAATAGTGAATGTACTATTTTATTCTTGTTCTACACATTCATTCATATCATGAAAGTTTAGAATAACTATTCGAACACCGCCTCAAAATTTTAAGGTTGAGTAATCCTTTATAATAATGAATGGGGAAATTAATATGTCCAATGTCTATAACTCCTCCCTAAAAAGTGTTTGTAGATTGAACCTCCCAGAATATTTTGTTATACATCCATTAGTTGAGTTTGATGTAGTTTTTGTCATAGATTTTCAATATTTATACAAATACAACATTAAATGTTAGGAAATGGTGATAACTCTTCACATACCAGAGTATCTGCAAATCATGTACATGTGTATGAAGGAAGATTAATCTCTTGTAGAATCATCCTCTCCAGTATGGATATTGTTTCCTTTATAGAAATCATATCTTTCTCAATGTATTGGGGAAAATTATTTGATTCTTCTAAAAGATATACCCATCCTAAGGGATTACACTAGAATATTCCCAAAATAATTTCCCCATTTTATTCTAGATCAAGAGGTTGAGTTCTCAATTGATCTTATTTTGGGATCCCTATATATATCATTGAAACCTTATAGAATGACCACTATTGAGCTAGAAGAGAAGAAGAAGTAGTTACAATATAATTTAGAGAAGGGTTTTATACACTTCAGTGATTATCCATGGGGTTCACCTATCCTATTTGATATGAATAAGTATGTATCAAGTTTTCTCTAGATTGTGTATTGTGAGATCAATAAAATCATGACAATCAAAAACTATCCCCTACATCGGATAGATGACTTTTTAGATCAGCTATGTGGGGCCATTTTTTTCTTTAATGGGGTCTTTCAAATGGGATATAACCAATTAATGTTATAGAATGAATATATTCCGCAAATTCACATTCAAAAATAGTAAGGAATCTATGAGATCATATTGATTCCCTTTGGAGTCACTATTGTTTCTGCAATATTCATGGACTTACGAAATAGAATATTCAGAGATTTCCTAAATAGACTTGTGGTAGTCTTCAACGGTGATATTCTGATTTAATCCAATAGTGAAGAGGTGCATGAAGAGAATTTCAATACTATGCTGATAACTATGAAAAGTATTATAAATGTATGTTTTGGATGGAGGAAGTATCATTCTTGGGAATTGTTATCACTCTCAATGGAATAAATGTGTACCCTTCCAATATAAAAGCAATTAAAGAGTTACCCATGTCAACATGTTTAATGGAGATACAAATATTTCTAGGTCTATTCGGTTATTAACATTGGTTTTTGAAGAACTACCCATGATTTTCAAAACCAATGACCATGCCGAAACAGAAGGGAGTGATGTTTTTCTGAACTCAATTATGTGACCAAATAATTAAGGATATCAAAATTATTCTTATCACTACACAAATACGCATGCCCTAGATATGTCAATAACTCTTTATGGTGTGTATTGATGCTTCAATGAAGGGATTCAGCTTTGTGCCGATAAAAATGGAAAATTGATAGCATATGACTAATGTCAGCTCAAATAAACCTGAGCAAAACAAACCCGTTCATGATTTGGAGATTGCAGCTATGATCATTGAAATGAAAATCCAACGATTGTCTATCTATTGGGTAAAGTGTTAGATATATACTGATCACAAGAGTGCAAATATATATTCACATATAAAGGGCTTAACATGCACCAACAAAGATGGTTAGATCTCATCATGGACTATGACTGCTCAGTACACTACCATCTCGATAAGGAAAATAATATGGTGGATTCTCTATGTAGAGTGGATCAAGAATCATTATCAATGATGAGAATTGAAAATGATCATAACTTCTTATATTTCCTAAGGATGGTCATGGGAATTAGAAAGAGAGGAAAATCATCAATCCCTTCACAAATTATTTCTCAACCATCCATCATGGAGAAAATAATGGGTGGTCAAAGAAATGATGTGGAAATTTTAAAAAGGGTGGAATCTATGAGAAATGGGAAATATTATTAGTTCAAGATTGATAAGGATAAGGTTTTAGTATTTGGTTCATGATTATGTGTTCCATAAAATCCAGATAAAATGAATGATCTTTTAAATGACGAACATATCTCAACCTTCTTTATTCACCAAGGGTGAATAATGATGTATCAAGATCTATGAAAGAATTTTTTGTGAGAGAACATGAAGAAGAAGATCATTGAGTATAAATCAATGTTTCTAGAATTTCATCAAGTGAAGGCTAAAAGGAAAAATTCTATATAGATGATGAAACCAATACCCATACCAATATGGAATTGGGAGAACATTTCCATGAATGTTTTCACTCGAATTCCATGGACATCTAGTAGAAACAATTCTATATGGTCATTTTGGATCGTCTTAGAAAGACAACTCACTTTATTATAAATTTAGAGTGCATATAATATCATTAACTTGAATAGATATATATCAAAGAGAGGGTTAGACTTCATTGATTACCACTACCTCTTTGATAAGATAAATATCTAATATTCACCATGATGTTTTGAAAATGTCTTCAACATGCTCTTAGTAGTAATTGAAAATTCGTATGGCCTATTATCCTCAAAATGATGGACAATATGAGAAAACTATTCATACTATTAAAGACATGTTGAGAGAGTTTTCTAAGGAATTCAAAGGTGGAAGAGACCAAAATATTACTCTTGTCCAATTTTCTTACAAAAACATTTTCCACTCAAGCATCTGAATTCCACTATAAGAACTCCTTTATGGGAAAAGGTAAAGAACGCCGGTGTGTTTGGGATAATGTCATTGTGCATAAACTAGTATGACCTAGAATTGTCGATGATATTGTGGATATAGTGAAAACCATTCAGTATCACATCATGACATATCAAATTCAAGAACAGAAAAATGTAAACAATCGTCGATGAGAACATGAGTTTTTGGTTGGGGACATGTTATTCCACCACATATCTTCATAGAAGAAAGTTATGCAATTTGAGAAAAAAGGAAAGTTGAGTCCAATGCAGATATGCCCCTTTGAGATTCTTGACTATGTCAGACCAATGGCATATCAACAAGAACATCCACCTACCTTGTCTAAAATACATGATGTCTTCCATTTTCCCCTCTTTAAAAAGTACATATCAGACTCATCACATGTACTCTCTTCAATGGTTGTAAGGTTGGAGAATGATAATTCTTATGAGGAGCTTCCAATTAAGATCTTGGATGGTACAGATAATGTTCTACAAAACAAGACTACTCAGATGGTCAAAGTACTATGTTAGAACTATAAGTATGAAGAGACAACATGGGAACTTCGGGAGGTAATGAAGCAATAGTACCAACATTAAATTTACATCTTAAAATATAAAACAAAATTTTGTGGCTGAAATTTCATTTGGGGGAATAATACAATGTTCCAATGTTTTATCAAAGTAATTCTCTTCTTATAATAATATCTTATAGTAAAATCAAATAATATTACATATAGGACACAACAAAAAACTTATAAATAAATAATGACAGTAACAAAAGGTATCTATTTAAGTTAAGTAATTTATACTGACAAAATATTAACACGAACTTTGGAATATTAATGTGAACTTATGAGTAGTAAACCATATATTTGAATAGTGAACTCACTACTGAAAATATAAATAAAACGTATCCATCTTATAAGTGATAATATGACATAATTATATCACAGTATATGGAAGTAAATATTTTAAAAATTATTAATTAAGTATTGTTATTTTTGTAATTAATGTATATTTAATTACAATTTTCTGATTTATTTATTAATTTAAAAAGAAATTGATTTTGGTAAAATTTATTCCTAAATAAGTATTTCTGATTACTTATGATAATAATATAATTTTAGGAGTACTTAAATAAGTTCTCAATGGTTTAGAAAACCATTTATAATTTTTAGATTTTTATTTTACATGTAAAATATGATTTTAATTGAAACTAAATTTCTCATATATAAATAATTATTTTCCTCAAATGGAGTTAATTTTTGAATTATACATGTTGAAAAAAAATTTCAGTGAATTTTTGGGTTTTTTCTAAAATACTTGAGTTTTTTTTCTATAATTAAAAAACGATAATTTACGATAAATGTTAAATATTTGAATTTCTGCATCATACATGATCCGTAGATGATGTAAATAGGCATTTGTTCAAAATAAGATTTCTTATTTACAATTGTTTGTCACAATAATCAATACTATTCATATTACTAAACAAAAATATAAAACTAATGATTAAAATAATGGGAAATCCTTCATCTATACCACTATGAATACCACCCCCTTTACCTTCTCTCGTCACACCTCTAAAGCCTTTGGAAAAGTCCTAAATAAACTCAAATATATACCTAATCCCTTATTCCACATCTATCAGCTCATGGTCTCAAAAAAATTCTAATTTCTCTCCCCTTAAGAGGTTATCAAGCAAGATATATTCTAGAAGTAAATTCCTCTTTTCATGTCTTTTATTTTCATTCATGTGATATTATTTATTTTTATTTCCTCGCCTCCTTTAATAAAAATGTTATGATAACTCCAATATCGTACATATACTAGAATTTTTTTATAATATTTGAATAAATCATCATAAACTCTCATTTTCTCTCTTTTTATACTATAAATGAAAACACCATCCGAGATGTGTTAATTTATCAGATTCAAGGATGATAAGTTCTCAATTTTGATTACCATATTAAATTATATCAATGAAAACATTGTGAATGTTTAAATATACTATAATATATGTATTATGTCTAATTTATGGTTATTTAATATTTACATAACATGATAATAATTTCTAAAGAAAAATTTGTTCGATGTGATAAAAAAACAACAAATTAACCAAAATAGTTATCATTAAATTTTATAGAATGATTCATATTCACTCCAAATAAACCAATGAATTTTATAACCATTTAATATTTTTTATGTTCAATAATTACATAAAACTTCAATTATGGAAAATTGATAATATCATACAAGTTTATTCTTATCAAAACTAAGGAAACAAGTTCTCCCAAACAATGATATTGAACTACTTAACCCCTAAAAAATTCACTAATGAACATAATAAGGTTATACAAAATCAATTAAGTGAATAATATTTTATTGAAATATTAATTAATGAATGTTATGTTGTTATCTAGGACCTTATGATCAATTAATCGACACTATTTGATTTAATGTAAGGGATTCTACTTGATCCTCCATTATTCATTTGTGTAACTCAATCTTTTTTCAATAATGATTTTATATATTCTTTATTATGTATGTATTATAAATTATGTGTACATGATCCAAACTCATGTATAATGTTCCATTTATCATTATCTTTCTAGGATATACACATTCATATGGGTTTACCTCCTCAATACTTACTAATAAGAAAACCATATAAAGAGAAGTTCCTGAATTCTTAAAAAATTTCAAGTTCACTCTATAATATATTTCAATCCACTATTATTTTTATTAACCAAAAATTGTTATTATGAAAACCTTTTAAATTGACTTCTGGTTTTATATAATAGATTATTTTCTTTAAGGTTTTATGTGATCATTAATATTTTCCTTAAACCCCGTTATTTTTTAAAATCTAAAGATTCTTAAATTATTTTTTTACGTGTTATCACTTAAAGTTGAAATCAATCGTCATGATATAATCCAATTGTACATTGTGAATGTCCATTAATTATCTAATTCCTTTTATTAATGTAAACTTTTATGATACTCTCAAATTTTATGATTTATGGAAGGAATATAATACCCAATTCTTTCCACGGTTAACCATTATATTTATAAATGATTTATTATATGTGAGTTAGTATGTGGAAAGAATATTCATTAAAAAGTTTGGATGGGTGAACCAAGATTGTGATGAAATTTATCTGTTAAATCTTATTCTCATGATATGTTCAATCCAATGGTCTTGGCGATTAGCATTGACTCATGCTACCATGTGCTACTTCCCTAGTTGTTACCCTTGACCGGCGGTCCCCTTTGTGCAATGAGACTTGAATCGTGCTAAATTATTGTTTTATGTTACTTATACATTAATATAAAGCCACATATATATAATCCCAATTTTATATGTCATGATTCTCTATATTCCATCCCTTTCTATATCATTATTTAATTCCTTCTAACCCATGTGCTAAAGCTTAATTCTTATGTTCATTACCTTGCTAGTATTTTTTAGCTCATCCCTTTTTTCATTTATCCCCATGTTATCATGTCAATATGAATGAGACCAACTGAATTTAGTATCTCATTATTAAGATTAAATAAATAAATGTTTTATTTAGTCCCTTGTTTTTAGTTTTATGTACCTAGTCATCTAAAACACTATATTTTAAAATCATTGGCTTGTAATATAATGTTTTATTATGCTTAAAATCTTGTAATGATAGGTGTAAAATGATATTGTCTCTATATTCAAGAACATCATCCTCAATATATTCATAATTTCACAATCTATTTGTTCAATATCACTATCTTAATAAAAAAAATTAATCGTATATCAGATTTGATAGAAACAGAATTAATTTCTCTGTAATTTAAACCTCTAAAAGTTGATGAAAAAGAGACATAATTTTTCTTCATACACATATCAAATACGATACTTAAATGAATCCCAAATTCAATTATTCTTCATATAAAGTCATAAATGAATAAAATAATAATGTTTTTATTATAATAAAAGGTATCCCTCTTAGACACAAAATCCTTAGGTATAATATCAATACATTTTGAAGGAGTTTTTATTCGTAAAATTATTCTCAAGAAAATAATTTAGTCTATTAACAATTTTCATCATCCTATGATGCATTTAGGGAGCACTCTCCAAATATATGAATTCAAAATCTTGGTAATCATCAATTATCATGGTTTTATTTTTCTCAATCTACATTGATGTTATGAATTATATAACATCTAGTTTCATCCATATTTTATTCGTTTTTTGACATGGTAAAACATGACTATAAAAGTTTATCTAAATTTCACAAATTAATATATTACTAAGATGGAAATTGAACTATAATTTATCTTTTTATTCTATATAAAATGTTCCAACTTATTCCTCTATAATCTAATAAGTATTGGTTGACATTATAATATTTCAAACTATAGTATTAATGATAAAAATTTCAGTATGATCTTCCTAGTAATCATAATAATTCCCATAAAATATAAGTGGTTGATTATGATTTTTTTTCATTATATAAAACATATATTCCTTCCAAAAAATAATTTAATCTACAACAATATTATGTATAAGTAAACTAAAAACATAATTTTCATTAATCTAATATGTATGAAATGGATAATATCTTACTTTGTCATAATTATGGGGACTTTCGTTTTTATAAAATGATACCATTGATTAACATAATGTGTAAACTTCCAAATGGGGGTCACCCTCACATGTTTCTACCCTCCTCTATCTCTAAGTTGTGTATGGTTTTCATGTATCTCCTTTATGTGGACTATTCATGTAATGTTTTCCCCTTTTCCTTTTATACCATTCCCTTTATTCTTTCCCTCGCTAAAAACAGAAGTTGGTTGAACAATAAAGTTTTCTTATTTTCCCACTATATATCCATCCATTAGACTCAATGGTTAATTTTTATCTTTGGGGGTACCTTATACTCTATTTATATGGTTTTTTTCTCTCATATAAAAGGCAGCAAGTTCTCATTCAATCCATGCCATGTTTCCTCTTTGTGTAAGGATTTAAACTCATGAACATTAACTTCATGTAATTTTAATTATTATTACTGTCATAAATTGAAAATATTAGATTTATTAAGTGTTTTTTAAATTAATATCTTGGTTTTAATTATTTTTATTTCAATTTAAAAACATTCCCCCAAATTTCTATTTTGTTAAAAATCACTTTCAGATAAATTTATCTTTAATTTTTTTGAAGGAAGATCAAACAGACCTTGTAAATGTTATATTTTACCTTCATAAAATAGTAATGGATCATTAATGTGATATTTAAATCAACATTTTTATGTTACCTATAATTTCATGTAATTCTTTTAATTTAAAATGTTGAAAAAATATTTCATGGTTTTTTTACAATCAAATATCTACGTAACACTAATATAATTTTTCCCACCAGATAGTTATAGAAAAATATATTGGTATGAATATATAAGTGTGTGTTTTTGTGTTTGTTTGTACAAATTCATATGTAAACTAATGAAATTTGTATATGGAGAAAATATGTTTATATAAACAAATATATGTCTATATTTATTTAAATATAAATGTAGATGTTTGGATATTTTTATAGTAAGCTTGCATATTTAAAAGTAATTATATGAGTTTATTGCTTTTTAAAAATAATATATATTTATTAATAGGTATAACAAAATTAAAATTTCATGTTGACCTTGGTTTCTTAATTATATTTTTAAAATAATGGTGTTAACATTGAATTGATATTTAATTATAAAAATGATATGATATTATTGGTAATTTTTAAATTTTTATCTCATAAGTTCACAGCTTTAGGTAATCCTACTAGTTTAGGGAGTTTATTATCATAGATGAGGTCAGTAGGATAGCATAATTTTTATGATTTATTTTGATGAGGAATTATTGGGATGTTTATGTTTGGTTCTCTTCCTTACACCCCATTTAGTATTACCATGGTATCATAAGAATATTCCTGGGATTCAAAATATAGTTAGCATTAATCATGATTAGATAGATTAGGTACACCAATATAGGTAAAGTCCATGATGGGTTGTGTCATCGATGTGGCTAGTTTAGAGTTGTTTGGTTTGCTATAAACATTGGATCAAATAAATTGTCTAATAATTGGTTCTGAAATAAGTATGTCTATGTTCATCTAAGTAGAGGTTTAGGATTTTATACATTATTTCATAATCCACATTTTATTTAACTTGATGCATGTGTCTTCATTGATCATGGATTCATTTATATACCTTGTCTAAATTTGTAGAAAATATTTACCATTAAGTGTATTGAAAACAATAATTTTAAAAAATGATGAAATAGTTTGTTATTAACTGGAAATTTTTTCAAAAAGTATCATTATCTCAGAAATGTTTTTATAGGGATTCCTTTCTTTTATGAAAATATAATTGGACATTTATAAATGAAAAATGATATCTGTTTTTATTTGACTAAATAAAGAACTATTTTAATTATTTTACTTAAAAAAATATTATTTATATTATTTTAAATAAAGAATTTAACATGAGTTGTGGTTACCTAAAATCCCAACTGATCTTATTTCTCATGATCGTCTTTATTTTATTCATTTTAACCGTTCACCTTATCTATATATTCACACGGTACTAGTTGTTTTATTTTGTTGATGATGACTTCCATAGTCATTGGGAGGTATATTTTCAGTTTAGTTTAATTTCATTTTATTTTTTTTAAATATACCACATAATCCATTACTATTATCTAGAGAAGGAGGGTAACAATAATATCTATTTTCTAATGAAAAGTTATATCAGTGAATCTATTGGGGTATATTTTAATTCAATTGGGGGATGATCAGGGAGAGGTTATGATAATTGTGTATTTTTTATTGATGATTTTATATTTTTTTGGTTTTTTTATTTTATAATATTTTTAATTGTTGTGGATGTCTGATGAATTAAAAATTCATTAAAAAAAATTATTTAATTTCTAATGATGATTTTATTTAATATTTATCAAAAGAAATGGATCTTGCTATTCAATTATAATACTCATGACAGTTTTTTCCTCATCGAGGGGAATGGGAACATGCCTTAAGGATGTTGTGGGGCAGCTCGAGCATCTGATAGAAGAATTACTCTGGACGGATCCTGAAAACCTGGTATCAGAATCTATGTTCATAAGTTGGAAAATGTTTTTAAAGAGACATTTCTACTAGGGACATCAAGGTTCATGGAGATACGACAGTTATGACTCATGAGGAAGGCACTAGAAGAGTATAGCTAGTTGTTTCTCATTTATGCCCTATTATTCCATGGTATGTTTTTTTTATGTAATATGCTTTCTAGTTTTTTACATTTTTTGTGATTTTGGGATGACATGGTAAGTGAATTGGTGGTACCTGGTGAGCACACCTTTTATGGACATATATTCGTATATTCATAAAACGGTTCATAGTGACTCCCTTTTTCCTATTGTGCAGTTTAAACATTGTCTGGAAATCCATGATAGAAAGACTGATACTAACGCTAGTACCCTACTACAATAATGCCTTTGAATTGTTTTCATAATTTTTATTTATCATTTTTGTTTTCATGTTTTGAGAAATGATAGTAATTTAATTTTTATGATTTATTTTAAATTTCATAGATTTTAATTTGAAAATTTATGAATGATTTTTCATAAATTAATTTAACTAAAATTTTTGTTTTTTAAATTCTAATGAACGGTTCTATAAAATAAATACTGAAAATTATTAATTGGGATGAATTTTCTTGAAATTTGATAAAATGTTATTTTTGTAACACTTTTTTATGTATCGTAGAGGATGTTTTTGGGTTTTTTAAATGTAATCTAGATTTCAATAATTAATGGTATGTTTTAGAATATAATAGAGATTTTTAAATATTTTTTCTAATTTTTGTAATGTTATGGATTTAAAAAGTTAATTTGATAAAATATTTATAGAAAATTTAACATGAATTCCAAATTAGGGATTTTAAGAAAAAAAAGAAACGTTCGATATTAAATTGGAAGGCTGTCAGTGTTTTTCAAATATATTAATGCTTTAAATAATGAACATTAAAAGTTCAATAATATTTTTTGGAACATTTTTTCCCATTAATAACATTTTTTTTGTAAATTTAAAATTATTTAAATGAAGCATGTGGGGGTTTCAATTTTTTTAATATAGAATGTGGTATTTTGGGATTGTGTTTTATGTTATTCTTCATTTTCCTCCCAAATTATTGGATAAAATTAAGTGAGTTCTTCACTCCAGGTTGTATTCCTCATATGGGCTTGATGTAATCCTAATCTAAATTGGTGAGGGTTTTCTATTATCGATAAGTGTATCTATTGAGCCAATATATTTTTGATCCTATCTTTCTAATAACTCAATGTTGATATGGTACTCTGGGTTTCATTTTACTTCAATCAATCATACTAATTCTTCCTTGTTTTTATATTTTTCAGTGGTTAACTAGTAATCGACGGTTGGATGTGATGTAACTCTGGACATGTGATCTTGTAATGATGGGTTAGAAACTGGATGTTTTGGGAGTACTCATGGATGTCCCAAAAGTGTTTTAAAATAATGCAGGTTTTAACAATATGATCCCAATAATTTTTACAGATGTATCAAGCTCGTTTATAGGTACTCATAATCCTTATTTTGATTACTATTTGATTATATTTTTCTATGGGAGTGTGTATGGGTAAAAAATGTAGAAACATACCTGAATAAGGGGAAGTGCGTGGTTGGTTCATGGTTTTTCCTAACTTTTCATCATTGACTAGAAAACCAATTAAACATGGATAGACAGAAATTTCATGGTTGGTGAATGGCATATAAAACCATTCACCCTTATAGAAGTGACTGTGAACCCCTATAAATGAGGAAACCCATTAAGGCATGTAATTATGGGAATCCTTGTACCCTAATAAGAAAACCATTTGTATGATATTTTAATCCCCCAAAAAGTATTAAAATTTCCCTAAGCCCCCATATAATATCCCTAGACACCGTAGATTAACCCACAATGGATTTCTCTCAATTCTAGAGCCTCCTACACAGATTATAAGTCCATATGACCTATGTTTATGGTGATTAAAATATGTGATGTTAAATATTTACCATGCCAGGTATGTGGTTTCTTCTAGATTGATTTTTCATTATTCTCTTTTCATCATAGAGGGGTTTTTCTTCCTATTTTGGGTTATATATAGATTTATTATAGTGTATTTAGACATAGGATTATATATATATATATACATTAAAAGGATATTTATTTTTTAAATCATGATTTTGTTTTTAGATCATGATCTCATCCTATATCGCTACCCTACTGAATTGGGAATTTATGTGGGATGATCATCCATCATTGAATTGAGGTATTTTATATATAATTAAAATGAAATATATATATATATATATTATGTGTATGTAATTATAGAAATTCTATAAGATATTTATCAATTTTTCATGATTAAATATGTTAATTTGGTTAATTAATTAATTATGGAAATTTGAAATTATGGATTTTTGGAATTATTGATTTTAGGTAATTAATTATAGAATAAATTATGAAGTATTGAATTTTTTGACTTGAGATAATTAATTAATGAATTAATTTTGAGACATTGACATCTAATGATGATTTAATTAATTATGGAACTAATTATGGGATTTCAAGTCTGTTTATATTGATTAATTAATGAATGAATTAATTAATGGGTTTGAGGTACTTAATTAATCAGGGAAATTTATCAAGGGGATTAATGTGATCATCCAATTGTTAAAATACTAATAAAATTAGTGTGATTAGTTAACAGATTAACTAATTAGAGAGACAGATTTAATTGATTAATTTTTGAATTAATTAATCTTATTCATGTCATTAGTTAACATTATAGTTATCTAATTTAATAATTTTATTTTAATAAATATTTAATTATTAATGGAATTGATGTGAATAATTAATAGTGGAATTAATTATGTGTTATTAATGGTAAGTTAGTCATTTTGTTATTAAATAATAAATGGGACCATGGTCAGTCTTATTTGTAATTTATGAATAATAAAGAGTTCATTAAGTTGGGAAATAATGAATAGGAAGATGGAAATTATAATGTGTATGTAATGAATGGTAACATGGTCATTTTTTATGAATTAAAAAATGTGAACACGGTAATTCTATTGGGTGATGTTTGAATGGTAACATGGGAATTAAATATGAATTACATTATGGTATGAATAGTAATCTGAGATATGATGTCCTTCAGACAAGCCTCAGGCATTAGAGTGAGACGAAGAAGGTATTGAGGTATATGTGTCTACAGGAACTTTGGAGTTTATGTGGATAAATATTGATTAATAAATATTGTGAAATATGTTTAATTATTCATTGTATTTTAATATGTATACAAATTAGTACACATTATAATGATGGGATATTATATTAGTCATCATTGTTGGTGGCCTAATGAGTTATACTCACACACTAAAAGGGTATCTTGATCGGTACACAAATATACTTTCTGTCATCTGGATTGGTTAAAAGAAATGGATCTATGTTAGAAGGAAGATATAGGATGGATCACGGATGAGGTAACCCAACACGTTTACAGACCTTGTTGTTTGGAGTCTTTAATGTATTTATTTTTGGTTTCATTTTAGAAACTTTGGCCATATATTTGCATGAAATATTTTATTCTTTATTTTTTATATTATATTTCCATTTATGGACATCATTTGATATAAGTTCTTTTAGGTTACAGTTACATATTATTTAATTGGTTTTTCTTTTCTTGAACTAGTTTATTTACTCTAATAAAAAAGGTTATAGTCTCCCTATGATCTATATATCATAAAATCATTACTATTAAGTAGCATCTCGCATAAAGGGAGGTGTGGATGAGTTCACGTGACTGATCAGCTCGAGACACTAGTGTGTGGAGCCCAGTGTTGGACATCAAAAAGCAGAAACAAATACTAGTTTTAATTTATTTTTTAATTTATCTTACTATTTAGGAATGTTAAAAAAGATAATAGGATGTTTCAGGCTTTAGTTGTGAGATCATGCAAGGAAATGGTTATCCTGTGTATAGTGGAGAACCCATGTACAGGGGTGGGATCAATATTATTAATGTTTTCTATTTTAGATGGATATTTTTTCTCCTTGGATTATTCACTTGTTGAGTGATGTGATTATTGTTTCTGATATATGTTGAGAATTGATATTTGGCCTAGTATTGTATAAGATTAGAATTTTCATGAATCATTCTAGTTACTAACTGTTACTTTTATACATGCATTATTTTATGATATCATGGAAAATAGTCTATGTGCATGGTTATTGTAAATGATCTATTTCTCCTTTCCAATGAAAATGAACTGAAAATTTTTTCCAAACAAGAAATTTAGTTTTTTTTAATGATGAAAATTGAGAATAAATGGTTGTTTAATGGGAAATGTTGGTAATGAGAATTTGTTTACCCTTTTTAACCAATATCTTGGTATAGTATGGTTATGGGAAGTGATTACACTTTAGTATTCAGAGTGTATCAGGGTTTATATGAAATAGATTGTTGTGTCTTGTTGTGTTTTCCTCTTACATGATAGTGTTAATGTTGTGAAATGTGTCCTAGTATTTATGTTTGGAATTATAGAGATATTCATCCATGATAATTCCATTGTGTGGATTATAGGAGGCCATTAATAGAGATGGAAAAGTAGTAGTGGGGCTGAAGGAAGAGGTTGTGTTGCATGAGGAAGGATGCAAGAAGTTCTAAGAGAAGTTTTCTCTGTTCCTAAAATACAAAGGAAGATATTGAGTGTGGGTTGTGAGGATTATGTTTAATCTAAAAATGGAGTTCTGGTTGCAGCACCCTATAGCATTTATTTGATAGGGTGGAACAGATGGAAAAAAGTTCTAGTTTGAGTCCATTGAGATAATACTTAACCATTTAGATACTCCTAATATGTCGAGGGTATAATTTTCTACTCAAATGCTTGAGGATATACGAATTGATGGTGGGAAATTTAGGCATAGACAGGATAGGTTAGTGGTATGTTATGGAAGGAAATCTCATAGAAGTTCCAAGATAACTTCTATCTAGATATAATGAGGTAGAAGAGAGCAATTTTGTTCATTAGGTTCACTCATGGAAGAATGTCTATGATGGACTGTGATGGACGCTTTAAACTTTTATAGTGCTTTTCTCCAGTATTGGTATATGGAATGATATCCATGGTGAGGTGTTTTTAAGATATGCCTAACTATGATATTTAGTCCCATGATTACCTTTTACAATTAATGATGTTTGTTGAGGTGGTGGATCCGACTCTCAAAGGGAAAGGGAACATATAAGAGGCTTCATGTTTTGAATAGTTGGTTTCACCCAGATGATCAGGATGTATGACTTTTGAGGGTAGGAAGTGCCTCTATGACATTGTCATCTATGGAATTAGAAAATATACTTCCATGTAAGGGCTATCAATTTCATTAGTCCTTTCATGAGTGATCTATCACAAGGGTGTCAGGTCGGGACACTAACAGATATAATCCCATCAACAACCAGTAACGTTCCAATCTTACAATAAGACGGGGGCATCTATAGATGTTCTATAGGACCGTGTGATAGACATGCAGTGAGGTTTCAACATTACATAAATAGATAATACTAAGGGGAGATTATATACAATAGCAATAATATAGTAGGTGTTCTAATAAAAGGGGCATAATAGGTAGTGGATGGAGAGCTTTAGCGGAAGAGTGACTATATCAATAGAGTAGTGAAACATAGGGGATTCAGAATACATCATGGTGAAGAGTGGTAAAACAATTTTATGTGGAAAATCCTACACTTTTGGATAGTGATGATGGATCATTTAAAGCTAAAGGTAAGATTTTAGTTCATTATATATTATATAATTCCTTATATGATACTAGTTCCTCTCATTTATTTATTTTAATAGAACTTTTAAACTATTTGATCGTGATAATGGAGTTTGTAAGTGGGGTATTGATGATAGACACACCTTTGGGAGTACTGTCTAGGGACATCTTCTAATTCATTAAATTTTATCTCATTGTTGGATATAATCATTTTTAGATGTATATATTCATACTAGGCATGTCAGGATTTGACCACCTTTTGGGTATACAATGGTAAGTAAAATATCGATACCATATTGATTGTTACCTTGTGAGAGTGACTTCCATATCTCTTATAGGAGAGAAATACATTCACCGTGGAGAGTTTGATGTCATGTCTGGTTGAGTACGTAAAATTACTATGCACCTTATAGAGATCGCAAACCATGTTTCTAGTTTATTTCTATATGACAAATGTGTAAAACGAGATGTTATTCCACCCATATTTGAGTGATTTCAAGATGTTTTTAGATGATTTCTTCGGGATTCCACTTGATTGAGATGAATAATTTGACCATTGATCTTGTAAAATCTCATATTTTTTCATGAATTATATTTAGAAATTCTATTAATTTATATCAAGATGAGGTAATGAGATGATTTGTGCTTATGAGGCTCGTTTTTCCTAGAACAACTGTAGGAAAATTTTAAACATTTTAATAGCATGTGTTAACATTTTTCCTTTATTAGTGGAATAACTCCTAGAAATATTCCCGACTCAGATTTATGTGGGAACCATTATGTTCAGAGATGCTTTATTACACTAGGTGAGGCCTAACATCATCCAGTGAGGGTTGGCTATGACAAATTGTTTTTTGGGAATTTCAATAATAACAAAAAATTGTGGATATAATTTATTTTGGGGTTATAATGATGCAGTGAAATTGCTTCAATTAAATGAACTTCTTTTAAGGGACCCATGGTAAGAATCATATCCCTAAAAATTCCTTAGAGTCTCTTGAGTGAATCCTTAGAGATTTCACTCAGTGGAGATGACAAATTCCAGGATCAGAGATCGTTCTTGACAGATTTCTGAATACAATCAATCCATGAAAACAAACATTCCATAGCCTAGGTAGTGTGGATAGTTCATTGTTTCTTTTTTCTGATCATTATTATCTTGATGAATTTGGGTCAATCCATGAACAAATTGATCTTTCTTTCAATCATTGAATGATTGTTATCAAATTTTGGGGTTTATTTCTGGGATATTTGTTGAATTTTCTTTTTTTATCTTTCTAATGAGAATGAATCGAGGATTAAATGAACAAAGTAAATGGTTCAATCATAAAGAATTCTTGTTATTTTTCTATCCCCCAATTTCTTGGGTTTTTTCATACATTCTTCATATCCTCCCTGCTCTATGAAATCCATGTGCGAACGATCGATCATTGTGTCCTATATTCATGGCATTGAAATCTAAAACCAGGTATTTGAGTTTGGCACAATGCAATGAATGTGCGATGGAGGTGGAATGGCATGAAGTTTCTTGAAATTTTGTGAAAAGTGGAATATGTGGCATCACACAGGGGAGATGGGGTTAGAGGCCCTAGTTAGTCCTAGAAACTTGCTTAGAGGGACCAATGGGCAGTCTAAGAGGATGATGTGTCAGACATTGAGGCCATTGGTAAGCCAGTCAGGGGAGGTGAAATATACAAGGTGGTTGTGAGGAATCTAGCAGAACCGAAGTGTGTGGATCAAGGCAGGAAGCCTTGTGTGGTCGTCGTAGGATGAATCTGGGTCAGGGATTAGAGGAAGTGCGACTCGAAGGGCCATTAGACAGGGCTGTAGTGGACCATTCTTGACCAAGGTAGGAGATGAGGTTGGAGCGAAGCAGACCAAACTAGTCCATCTAGACCCAGGTGGAGACAAAATATGACTGGTGGCGATGGATCAGGTCGGGTTTGACCCGAGTCAAACCTAGGGTGGCCAGACCAGGCCATGGCTAACCGTTGTGGTTGACTGTGATCCATGTTCGACGGAGCTACCGTGCAGCCATGTCAGCTAGGGTGCATTCAACAACTGCATGAGGTTAATCTACTATGTGTGTGTTGTGGGTAGGAACTGCTGATCGACTGTGGTGGTCAACTTCCATGGTTAGTGGACTGACCATGAGTCGGTCCATAGGCCTAGTGACCCCCTTCTAAAACGTCAAAATACCATAACCTCATAACATTAAGTTCATTAGATTATCCATATATAGATTTAGGACCCTGAAGATGAGACTATTCTTTTGAAATATGTTTCTATGATTTTAACATGGACTAGTATATGGTGAGAGACTTCCATTGTTCATTTACTCAATGGTTTTGTTGGATATTATATCCACATCATTGGATTTTAATGCCCTTTGGTGGTCAAGTCCCCGATAGAGTCAGGTGTCCCTCCCCATAACTAGAGTGTGATCTTTTACCCCCCCCCCACGTAGAGTTCTTTTCTAGAATTGGACAAACCTCCGAGAGTGCGGCATTGGTCGTCCATCTAGTTGGTGAATCACTAGGGTATGTTCTATATCTAGAGTATCTATGAATGATCTGAGGTATTTCCTAGTGTATTCGGTTTTGATCCCCTATATTGAGAATTCATAAAGATTGGGTATGTGGTATCCCACTGTGTATCATGGTGTGATCTATTGTAATACCTGGTGGACTATGCCTGATCCCCACCCTATGTTAATATAAACTTCCTTGACCAATAATTTATCTTTTGGGAATGGAAAAAGTTAGATATACCTCTTTGTTAGTTTCTATGATGATATAATTGAATGAAAACTGATTTTTCCCAAAATTATTGTGCATCGGGTAGAATCATGGGGATGGAAGTTGGTTAAGACCACCTGATGGTGGGGTGTTTCCCATGAGTATATCTGGATATTCATGGTGCATGTTCTGTTGAGATTTACCTGCATGGAGTTGACTAATATTTTCTTTTTTGGTATTTTTCCGTGTGGTATTTCCATTGAGATTTTGGGTGTCCTACTAAGTATTATTTTACTCACCCCTACATTGGATTTTTTTGCACGTGTCATGTCTTGTGCAGATGACTGCCCCTTTGACAGAGTCCTAAGTGTTCCAGGATGGGGTGGTATTTAGCGAGGTTATAAAAATAGTGTTCTCATGTGGCATAAAATATTAGTCCAGTACCATTTCCTTCAGGTTGGATCATTTAGGTTTTTATGTGGATGAGTTTTAGGAAAATTTTCATTCTCTTTCCTAGATGGGAAGGATAGGCTAAACACACCACCATGTTTTGTTGGACTTTTTTACAGACACTTTTTGGTGGGCTTGTATTTTGGGATTTTTACTTTTTAGTTCATTCAATGTTGTACTAAAGTTGTTGGATATTGTTTTTTTCATTCATTCATTCCTTGTTGTTTTACATTTCAGTTTTTATGGATTAGAGATGTGTGTGTGTGCAAAGGTACATAGTAAAATTCCTCCCATTTCTAAGATATGCCTACTTTTTGCTTGTCACAAACCCATATCCTATCGAACATGGGATTTGTTTAGTCATGAAATGGGCCAATTTAGGATGGTTCATGATAGTTCTCATGTTGGGGGCTGAGATTTTTTCAATTCCCCCATACATATATGCACTGAAAGGGCATTAAGAGATCAATAATCGGCTGGAGGAGTTGGAGGATAAAGGATTTATATTTCATAGAACGACACCTGGGGTTCACCAGTTATATTTTCCAAGAAGGATAATGAGATTTTCACTTATGTGGTGATTACCAGATGTTTAACTGTATATTTATTAAAAACTTATATCCTCTTCCATCCATCAATGATCTTTTTTACCATTTGCGATGAGCTTTTAAGTTTTACAAGATAAATATGATATCAGGTTATCATTATCTGAGAGTTCAGACTTATGATATACCGAGGACATATTTAGAAGTTGTTATGGCATTTTTGATTTCATTGTAAAGCCATTTGGTTCGAATAATGAACCATTAATGTTTACGTCCTTGATGAACATGATCTTATATCCATTCTGGATCAGTTTGTATTGGGTTTGGTGGAAAAAATCATGGTCTACTCCATGAGTCACGCCAATCATGCCCATTATCTCCACATCATCAGGATTACACTGAGACAGAGTTGGCTATAATATAATCTATCTTAGTTTTAGTTTTGGATTGATTAGGTATACTTAGTGGGTCAGATAATATCAAAGGAATGTTTTTCAGGGGACATGGAGAGAGTGCATGTAATTTTTTCATGGGTGAATCCCTAGAACTGGTTCAATAAGCATATCATTTTCAGGTTAGTTGAATATTACTAGAGTTTCATCATAGATTTTTACATTTTGTAACCCTCACTTATGAGATTGAAAAAAAGGTGATAAAGTATGAATGGTCGGAAACATGTGATAATGCCTTCGAGGAGTTGATGAATCTCTTTACATCACCAATTATTATCATACCTAATTTTGGTGAGGTGTATAGGGTGTATTTTGAAACTTCTACGATTAGATATATAATAGTGTTGATGGAAAGAGATTGAGTTGTGGAATATGAGTCTTGGAAGTGGAGGCCACATAAATTGAATGACCCTACTCATGACCACAAATTGAATATAGTGGTTTATGCCCTGATGTTTTGGAAGCATTATCTGTTTGGTGAGAATAATACTATGTATTCAGATCACAAGAGTTTAATTATATATTCACCCAATGAGATTCTAATCCATAGAAGTGTATATGGGTTAAAGATTTGCAGACACATGATTTTGATCTAGAATATACACTCAAAAATGGAGAACAATGTTGTCGATGATTTGATTTTGAACCTCAGAATCATGTGGCTAATCAGTTTAGTGCAGCGTGGAAGAGGATGAGTTTTCTAGATGATATGAACATTTTGGTACAAGGTATTCAACAGAATATGGCTATGGTATATGAAATAATGAATTCTACTATTTTGAGATTGATCAAGTACAAAAATAATGGGGATGTGGATATTTTTTCTTTAAGAGAAATACTTGAAGGTGGGGAGTAACCTTTAGATAGGAACATAGATAAATATGATATTTTCTATTTCATCAATCAGGTTGATGTTTTTCAATCATGAAACAAGATATGATTCTTGATTTTCATGCCTCGAAGTGGGTGGTACATCTATGTGTGACCAAAGTGTACCATGACCTATGGTGAAAATTTTTCTGGTCAAGTATGAAAGAGGATATATTATTTTTCATTACATGATGGAACACCTATCAGTAAGTGATGGATGAGAAATAATGACTAGGTGGTTTATTACATTCCTTAACCATTCCAGAATAAAAGTTGGATGACTAGAGTATGTATGTTTCCATGGATTTCAAGAGGACGTCTCATAATAGTGACTCTATTTGGGTTATTGTGGATAGATTGAAAATGGTAGAATATTTCTATCATATATGTTAGTCATTATAATTTGAGTAGTTTAGATAAATGTATATTCAAGAGATAGTACAGATTCATAGGGTTCCACACAATATAGTTTTATAAAATTATTCACATTGTAGATTACACATTTTTATGGGCTTGAAGAAGGTTCTCGGTACACTTGTTCTCTTAACTACAGCATTCCATACCCAGACATATGGTAAATAATAGCATACTACACTAGTGTTTGAGGATATGTTGTGAACTTGTGTTCTACATGTTGGTGGGTCATAGGAGAATCACCTTAAACAGGCGAAGTTTTCTTATAACAGTAGTTATTAGAAAACTAAAAATATTGCACAATATGAAGATTTTTATTATAAGACATTTAGATCACCTCTATATTTATTGGAGTCAAGTGATTCTTAGTTGTTGGGACTGAGTTTCATGTTGGAGACATTAGACCGGGTACAACTAAATTGTAAACTTATAGACATGCATTAGAGTGTACAAAATTAATATACAAAATGATATTAATGATCCCTAGAGTTTATTGAGGGTTATCATGTATTACATCAAGTGTCTCCAAGGTTGGGCCATCACTGTACATGGAGATAGAGCATGATTGCACCCAGGTTTATTGAACCATTTGAGTTTGTGGCAAAAATCTAGATGGTGGTGTACCGATTGGATTTTCCATAGAGATATAGTGTGATGCATGATGCTTTCCTTGTGTAACAACTTTGACTATATCACCCCAAACCTTGTAATATTATCTATGTTTATTTTGTGCAGCATGATATTGATGCATGATTTTTGGAGAATCTAATACATGTAATGTATCATAATGATAATGTGTTGTGGGGAAAGGTCATCCAGAGAGATTGTATGTTATGGCAACATAGGTAGGTGATAGAGGAGATATTGGAATGAGAAACTGATATTATGAATTAGTGGATAGATATTTTTGTCTTGGGATCTTAATGATTCTTGGTACTACAGCTTAAGAATGATATTTTATAAGGTGGTAATATTATAAGATCTTAACCATTCCTATAGGCATATCAGGCTCATTTATAGGTATTATTTTTCTTTTTTTGAGTACTTTTCATTTCAGTTTTTTGTAGGGGTGTGTCTGTGTAATGAATGATGGAAAGTGGATGAAAACTATGTATATCACAATTGGTTCGTGGTTTTACCTAACATTACGCCCTGTCCCAAAAAATCATACAAAACCTGATAAAGCGGAATTGCATAGTTGGCAAGTGGTTTTTAAATCATGTTACCTCTTAGAAGTGATAGTGAACCCCAAAAAATGAGGTACATGGTTAAGACATATGGTAAGTGGAAACTATACACCCTTGGAATAATACCATGCATACTTGATTCTAACCCCCATAAATTATTGAACTATTTCCCAAGACCCATATAACACACCCAAATGTCCAATACTGAAACCTAACAGAATATATGCCCATTTCATATCCTCTTGGGAGGATTCCAATACCACCAACTTTCTTTCTCAATGATTTGATGTCGGATTGGATGATTTTCACCAGGCCGGGTTTTCTGTTTCATCAGGACTGATTTCCCATTCTTCTCAGATTCTATTGGATGGGTTTTTCTTTATATTTTGGGGCATATATAGATTTATTATTTTTTATCAAGAAATAAGATTTTAGATCTCAATCTATATTGAAGATATATTGATTTTTTTATCTTGATTTAGGTTTTATATATCAATCTAATTCTATTTTTTTACTTCACAAAATTCATGATTAATGTTGGGCGATCTTCCATAAATGAATCAAGGTAGGTGGTCTATAATTAAAATCATAAATTTTTTATTTAAATTATATCATTGTATTTTAATAATTTATATTATATATTTTTTAATTTTTGTCAATTGAATTAATAAATTTTGTGATTTAATTTGTTAATGTGATGTGAAATTAGGGATTTTGGGAATTATAAATTGGAATAATTATTTATAGAATTAATTATGAGGTATTCAGTTTCATGAATTTAGATAATTAATTGATAAATGAATTATGATATATTGGAATTTGAGGTTGAGAAAATTATTTCTGGAATTAATTATGGGGTTTTGTTTTTTTGTATATTGATTAATAAAGTCATGAATTAATTAATGTGTTTTACATAATTCATTAGTTAGGGAAATTAATCAAGGGTATTTATGTGATAAACTACTTTTTTAATTAGTATAGAAATTATTGTGATTAGTTAATTGATGAATTGACTAGAGGACTTCTATTGAATAATTAATTTTTTAAATAATTAATGTTATTTTTATGATTAGTTATTTTTTATATTCACTAATGAAATGTTTGTGTTTAACTATATGTTAAATTATTTATAATATTGGAGGGATAAATATTTTTTGAATTAATTATATGTTATAAATGGTAAAATGGTCATTTTGTTGTGAAATAATATATAAGAACATGGTTATTATAATGTGTAAGGAATGAATGGTAACAAGGTTATTTAGTTGTGAAATAAAAATGGGAATGTGGTCAATATAAATTTTAAGGTATAAATGATAACATGGTAATTTAGTTGTGAATTAAATAATGGGAACATGGTCATTATATTGTGTGATGTGTGAATGGTAAAAGGGGAATTCATATAGTAATTAAATAAGGGTAATAATGATATTATTAGATATGATATCCCTCATACATACTTTGGGATCCGGGATGAGCTAACGAAGGTATTGAGGTACATGTTTCTAGGGGAACACATGTGTTTATGTAGTTAGATAATGATTAATTGACAATGTCATAACTATTAACTTAAGAATTGTAATTATTTTTTATGAAATTGTTAGGACTTTTTATTTACTGGATATTGTATTAGATGATGTTGGTGGTGGCCTGCTGAGTTTTACTCACACCATTCTTGTTCATCAGGATCAGTACCCAAATAGACTATGTGTATTCTATATAGGTTAATGTCAAAGGCCTTGTGTTAGATGGATGGTATGGGATAGATAATTGATAAGGGGACTTGATATGATTTTGAACCCATTTGGGGGATATGTCATCATCTTTATTTTAGGTTTCATTTTAGAAGATGAAAAATACATTGGTATGGATTATTTTCATCTTTAGATTGGATATTGTGTTTCTAGTTTTTTCTATCTTCATATACTAGTTTATTCGGTTTATGGTTATATTCTATTCAGATATTGTTTCTTATTTTCCACTAGTGTGTTTACTCCGATAAAAGATCATATATTCTACATATGATCAATATATCCAACCCTCGTATCTAGTCAGAAGCCTTTAGAATATGGGGAGGATAACCTAAGGTCATGTGACTGACCATATCAAGTAACCATAGTGTGGAACATGAGTTAGAATGTTACATTACCAAATCTAGATTATTGATTATTAGAATGGGTATTCTTGGGTTTCTATGTTTTCAAATTTTAACCCCATGATACATCTATAGAAACCATCATTATAAAGAATTAATCACATGACTTGTTTGAGAATGTCTCATATGATTAAATTATAATATTTTCATTTTTCCTTCATTTTTTCATCATAGATGTTCTGGTTTGAGAATGTGAGTCACCTTTATTTTTGAATAATAATTTGTAATTGTGGTATATAATTATTTTAGGCTGTATCCCTTATAATTCTTATTTTATATTCCATTGATTCATGAACCTTTTTTCACAACGTCAGGTTTTTCACATCCATATGATGAATTTTCAATGTATATTAACAATATTAGTTTAATTATGTTATGTTTGGGAGACCACCATAGGTAATACATTTTTTTTGATAATAAAATTGTTATTTCTGGAATAACCAAAACAACCCAAATTAGATGTGTTGGACCATGGAATTCTTTTCCTAATTATGTCAAGGCCTTTCTAATTGGTGTGTTTCTAGAGATGAAGTGTGGTTCTTAACAAAATCAACTATATCCTTTTTTGGTGCATTTTTTTCTTTGGAATTATTGTGATTTTTTGTCTTAGAACCCTTATATAGTTTCCTCTATTGAGAAAAATATGAAATCTGGATGTGTCTAAATAAAAAATTATAGATAATGTTATCAATAATTGGTGGTAATTTTTGTTGGTCTTCACAATTTCTAGTCCATGTCCTTGGTTTTAGGCTCAGACTCAGTTCTAGTAAGAACAAATTGTTTCATCAAATGTCTTTCTAGGGTAAGAAACTATTATGGTGTTAAAAATTGTTATACCATGATTTTATTTTATTAGTTATTAATTTATATTAATAATTATTATATAATTTTATACCCAATGTGTTTAAAATTATTACATTTTGGATTTTCAACATAAGAATGTGGTTTATGCATGGTTAATAGATGATGTACCAAAATCATACATGTGTGTCTATAATCCTTATCAATCCAACTAAACATTTGATTCATGGTTTATTAATATGCACCCTAACCATGAGTGTTTCTTGAAGACTTATATTTTGGGGAGCATAGTTGCCACAGAGATTGGCCAACCATTTGGTAAAACCATAATTGGTACCATGTCACATTATATTTTTTTTACAATTTACCCACTCCCCACCAAAATTATACTAAGCCCCATCACCCTTCCCATTTTAATTCACATAATGCATAGGAGGGGCTCCCTCATGAATGACCTACCACCTCTCACTCACAGTGGTGTCTAATATTCATATTATCTCATTCTGTAATATCTTTTGGTAGGGTTTTCTTCACCTATTTACCTTATGTGTTCCACTATCAGATATCCCTCACTGCACTGTTAGTTTGGATGAACCCTATAGTGTTCTTATCATCTTATGTCTCAGGTTTTACTTATTCATATATTTTATTTTAATCAGGTGGGGTTTCATAGACTTGATTTATATAGTGTTGGGCCTCCCACTTCATATAAAGTGTGTTGTTGATCAATACAGGTTAGGTTTCCCCTTGTTTTAAATATTAAACATGTGAAACCATAATTTCCTATTTTTAAAATCATGTTTTTTTGATAAGTTATATATATATATATGAAATACATATAAATATAATAATAATGTAAAACATGATTTTTTTGATTTTTATTATAATTTATAATATTTGAACATAATTTCTTATTGTTTAAAATCCATTTTAGTTAAATATATCATGGTTTGATTTATGAAATCATGAATAGACCTTGTAAATTTCAAATTTTGTTTTTATAAAATATCATTCAATTGTTTAAGTGATATTCAAATAAAAAATTAACTTTAATTGCATATAATACATTAAATTCTAAAAATTGAAAAATTATTTCAAGGACTGTTTTGATGTATAAGTGTGAGGCATGCTAATAACATTTGTTTTATTGGATATTTACGTCCACATACAAGGGTATATATATAAATATATATCTATGTGTAAGTTTTTTTACAAATTCATATGTTAATATATGAATTTTTTAAATGTAAGAAATATGTATTTATATAATTATATAAAATTGATGAAGATTTTAATGGTGGAATTTGAAATTTGAATTTATAAATGGGAAAAATGATCTTCTTTTTAAATTGATAAGTATGAGTATTTAAGAAAAATACTAAGACTCAATTATAACCTTGAAAATATGGAATGATGTTTTCCTTTGGTTTTAATTAATATTTGAAATAATGTACTCTTCCTTAGAAAGGATTATAAATTTTTATAATTATATTATCATGTTGGTACTGTTAAAATGATTATCTTTAAACTGAACAAATCTATAGAGGTCATTATATTTTTCGATAATATTTGTTTTGATTGTGGCGATAGGTGGGTTATACATGCATTATTTATTGTATTGAATAATGACTGAGATATTTCCTATTGTAATATCTTCCTCCCCTAACAATTATTATTATCATTGGATACTAGGTATCTTAGTGGGAGTAGTTAAATAGTAATAATTTTCTACTGATTAGATATTCTAGACCCCCATTGTAGGGAAACACCATGTTGGGATATTCAAATACTGTGGATAGATTAGATCACAAAGGATTTTTGTAGAGTTTGGATCACATAGGTAGGCTGGAAATGGTTCTAAAATTAGTGTGTATATGGTTAAGTCAATCGATGTTTAGGACTTTTCACATGGTTTCATACTCCATATTTTATTATAGATAATGGAATGTGATTTCAATGATCATTCCTTCATTTTTATTTCTATAATTTCATCTTTTGAAAAGTTTTCCATTAATTTTATTAAAATTCTTGTTTATCAAAAAATTTAATAGATTTAGATTTTAATTTTATATCTAATAAAAAGGGAAATTATCGACAACAAAATTTCATAGATATTGTTATCATTTATGAAAATTTTAGTTAAATTTTATAAAATATTACTTTCGTGTGTTTTATTATGAATTAATGAAAACCAATTTTGATTATTTTATTTCAAACTAAAATAAAAAAGGATTCATTATCAGATGAATTTTACTTTAGGACTGGTCTTAGGGAATTAAGGTTTAGAATATTTCTCATGACTATCTTAATAATTTTTAATTTTATGTTTTAGTTTATCAATTGTCACCCATCAAGAAAAGTGGTTATATTTATTATATGTCTAATTAAATTATCAAAAGGTGGAAAGATTTTAGTTTAGTTTTCTTTCTATTTAATTTATTGAATAATCCACACAGGCGATTATTTGTTTTATAATAATTGGGTAAATATACCTATATGTGACCTTAGAAATTTTTTTGTGGTGGGTTTTTGGAAATTTTTTCCTTCTATGAAAGGGAGGTTATGGGAGAGAAAGTGGTTTATTTTATTTTAAATATTTATAGTATATAGATTCTAATTTTTTTATTTGTTAAATAATATTCCTTTTTTCCTGGAAAAATGACTTGTGGGTAGCTTTTGAAAAAAAATTATTAAATTTATGCAACATTGTTTTATAATTTTATTTTGAATAACAATTCCTAATAATCAATTATGATTCCTATAGTGTTTGTCTCTACCTAAAAGAAATTAAGAACCTTCCCTGAGAATGCCACTATGAAGGAATTTGGATGTCACGTGAAAGCAAATATGTTGAAATAATTGAAGTGCTATTTAGTTTTGATTCCTGGGTTGTTTAAGTAATCCATAATATCCTTTCGGTAGATTTTTAGATGAGAAACCCTCAGTATGTGATCAATTATGTGATAATGTTTGAATTGGATATTGGCTTGATCTCGATGTCCCCATTTCATATATCACATTATATTTTCTGGATCTTGATATTTGGATTTATTATCTTCTATATCATATTCTTATCTAGAGTATTGTGTCACCTTACGGTTATCCTCTTTTTTTATTAAAATGTTTGAGTTTGGTCTGAATATATGAATCGATTACAATCACGTGAACCCAATGACAATGAAAAATAATTATCTATTACCATAAATTTATATTTCCCAATTAGGTAATTGATTTGTTGTTGTGATATCATAATATATGTGTGAATGATGTATATATAGTGAAAACTAATTTTAGATATTT
Source organism: Viscum album (assembly GCA_963277665.1). NCBI lineage: Eukaryota > Viridiplantae > Streptophyta > Magnoliopsida > Santalales > Viscaceae > Viscum > Viscum album. Next base: position 1,892,187,098 of record OY728152.1, read on the forward strand.
CAATATTTATTTCTATTTGATGAAAATGTATTTTTGTGTTCAGAATTTACTAGTAATGTTTCCTCAGACATATAAAAGTCTTATTATGTAAGATTGTGTGTTGATTCATATAGGTGTATATTTATGAAATCATCGTATTTACAATGTCTAAGGTTGATAAAAAATGATTCTAATAGAATATTCAGCTATTTATCCTTATCACGAGTTATTCCAGAACATATTGAGGCTTGTGTTTTAGGATCGTGAGGTCTATTATGTGGAATATCTTATGTCTTACCATGTACTAAACGTGGATGCATTATATTTTTGAGTAGTTTTTATGGGTTAAACTACTTTAATGTCATGGAGTTTAAAATTTTCAATTATTTTGTATGATATAATTAGATTTTTACTCCATGATTATCATAGACACCAGCTCTATTGATAGGATAAAACAATAATGATCACATATTTACGTGGACTGACTAAATGCTAGACTACATTTTTGTATTTGAATGAATATTTGGTTAGTTTTCTGGTTATTCATTTCCTAGAGAACAGAATTATATTCATAATTTATTGTGAGGATTTATGTCATGGATTAGGTTTTCTTATAATGTAATAGAAAATAGTAATCCTTTAAGGGTATCAGCAGTAATAGCCACATGGATTTTGTTCATCAACCAATGATGTTGAGTTTCCATCGGTTTTATTTTCTAAATTAATTTGGAAAACTATCTCAATAGTAATGTATTTTTTGTCTTCACATATCAAAAAATCCTAAGGTATGAATTATCATAATAGTAGTTAAATTTTATATATTGGTGGTGGATGGAATTATGTTATGATTATGCCATTGATATTTTCTATAATATATGAAAACATGATGTTGTGGATGATAATATGATTTGTAAGACATGTTGAAACTCTATGTGTGTATAGTGATTTTAGAGTTTTATGGATGTTCATTATATAATTCACCTTGATATGGCTGAAATTAATGGTAATGATTGACTTTATAAGATTAAACAATAATCAAAATTACTAAAAAAAGTGGAGGAGTCCTAGATGTGGGATTATAAAGTGGATTTCCACATATATGGATCTATTTTTTATGATTTTCTTAATTTATGGTTTAATGATGACAAAAATCAGTTTTTGTTCCATGGGAGGTTCATCATTTCATTAGAGATATGTGATGTGGTTCTCTTTGAGTTCCATAATTCATCATTGGTGGTATATAGTATTGTGGATATGATTTACCATGACATATGAATTAAATTTTTGTGGTTTACATGGGGAGATTTATTGTAGAGTTTTATTCTAGGTGAATGGGTTTCTGGTGGGTAATGTATGACCCCGATGTCCCTAGTGGGTTTCTTCATACACTTGAGTGGATATGGGTGGAGATCTCAGGGATCTTTTTATCGGGTTTTCCACATGTTCAGTGTAAAATCCCATGTAAATAAAGAATAATACATTTTAATGTTTAATACTGTTTTTAATTAAATATTAATTTATCTTTGAAGGGGATTCTATGTTTGATAGCGTACCCGATACGCAGTAGCGGGTTTCCGTGAAATCTTACATTGCTCACTAATAATATATTATTATTATTTTAAATGGTATTTAACGCCTATCCATTTTATTGATGGTAATGAATAGAACTAACTACAATATGATTATAAATGTTTGTAAAATTTTTATATTTATCCAATAAGTGTTAGAGGCTTAAAATGTGAATGAATTTAATTTTAAGCCTAATTTTTTTAAAAGGTTGATTTACCACCTTGTAATGGAGAACCCTCTTTAAATCTACGTTCTATCACTATTATAAGTTCTATTTTACAAAATAAAATTCTTCTTTATAATCGGGGCATCAAAATTTGCTTCAGAATAAATTTTGGTATATTTCTGATAATGTTCATTTTTTAATGAATAGTGAAAAACACTATATTTTAATATAAAAGTGAATTTTAATATAATTTAATTATATGTTTATATTATCTTATTAATTGGTTTTAAAGTGTAATTAGAATATGTATTTACCATTTAATCTAATTTTGGTCATTGGAAGTAATTTTCTTTTGAAATTAGACAAAAACAAGGGTCAACCTTTTAATAGTTATTTTTTCTTAAAAACATGCTATTTGTTTTAATAGCGGGAATTAATTTTGAATTTATTTCATCCAATTATGTGTTTGGAATTTTGAATAATGTATTTCATGTTTTGAATCATTAGGTCCAAATAGTGTAGATAGGTAACTTTTATTTTTAGACATTTTAAATATTTACTTCACTAAATAGTTTATTTACCAGGATTAAAAGGTAAATATAGTAAATAATGGTAAAATATAATATTATAATAATATTAAATTACATTAAAATGTGTCCTAATCCTGTTTTTTGAAAAATATCAGACTATGTAAATCCTTGGGTTGAATTTGGGACCCCATGGAGCCACATGGGAGTAATAATAACATTTCATATTAATTAATTTAAAGTAAAGTCAAAAATGACATAAACAAATGTCTTTTAGTAAATAAATTATTACATTGGGTTATATAAGTTATATTTTCAACTACAAATATTCTTTGTAAATATAAACATATTTCCTACATCATGGTATTTTTTTAATAATTTTTGTACATTAGATAAATAAAATTATTTATGACACAATAATGATGCAATATTTACCTCATTAATAAATGATTTAAATAAATAAGATTATAAATATTAAACCAATATCCAAAACCTATCCAATTCTTATTGGATTATAATATTTCCACCATTGTTCTTATTAACTTTGATATTAACGAATATTTGACATTTTCAAACTGAAGATGAGGTTATAATAAAATAATTGTATCAAACATTCATAAAGAGCACCTCCTCTCTAGTATAAAAAGCCCTCACTTATATCCAATTTATTGCATTTATCAGGCCTTTGGATCATGAAACCTCTACTCCAATAAGCTCTAAAGATCCCTCTATTAAACCTTTAAGCCTTACCTTAGGCATAATTCACATCGAGAAACCATTTTGGTTCAAACCAAAGAGAGTTACACGATTTAAAGGTAACGTCTTCTCTCATGTTCTTTTGTTTTATTTTACTTATCTCGCCCCCTAAACACTTTTTATTCCATTATTTTATAACAACAACAGTATCTTCAAAGTACTAGGATGTTTTTATGAGAAAATTCTACCTACACTTACACACACCTCCATCTAATGGGTAAAGAACATAATGTTTATGTGGATGGAAAACTAATGCCTCACGAAATGGTGATTGTTAAATTATATTCTACCACCTCTCATGGTGGCCATTATGATGTAACTATATATATCTATATATATGATATTTATTATATTTATCTTTTCTTTATTCTTCTTTTATTTTCCTATAATAGTATACCTTTACAGTTTCAATAATGGGTAAACATGAATATTTCATTTTAGGAATTGCAGACTACCACCCCCTCTGTAACACCACGAGCTTCCACGATACGCTTCTAATTCAATAATGCAATGGCTTGCATTGTACGCAACTTCGAGTTCTAAAACACCGCGAATAATCATAGTAGCCGTTATGAATAGTAATAACCACTTTTTAAAATTATAGAAATTTTATATTTCAAAATGGACTTCATTTTTGGATTCGGAATATCGAAATTAGCCTATGTTGAATTTTTGGTATTTTTCTGAGAACTTCTAATTTTTTATGAATAGTGAAAAATACTTAAAAACAACTTTTTTAATAAAAATAATTAATAGTGATAAATTATACTATTTAGTGGTTTTAAAGTATAATTGGAATATATTTTTACCATTTTATCCAATGGTGGTCATTAGAATTAATTTGACATTGAAATTGGACATAAACAATTGCCAATCTTTTGATATAAATTGTTTCTTAAAAACACGCTATTTGTTGTGACAGCGGGAATAAATTATAAAATTAATTAATTCAACTTATATGTTTGGAATTTTGTAAAATATACATCATTTTTGAATTTGGAATATCAATTATAGCATAGGGTGAAATTTTGGCATTGTTCTGAAAAACTTCAATTTTTGATGAATAGTGAAACCACTAAGTGGTAGTTAAATAACTGATTTTTCGTTTAAATGAAATATTACCACTTCTGTGATTTGATTTTCAAAAATCCGACATACATGGTTGTCATTAAGAAGTAAAATGTGGTTCAATAAGATTAAAATAATTTTTTGGTGAATAGTAACTTTTAAGTTCTTAATCGCGATTAGAGGTAATTAGTGTAGTTTAAGGTACAAACAATGTTTTTATAATATGAGATGAGCATGACACTTGTCCTACTCCTATTGGATGTGTCATGGCCGACCAAGACAACCCATGGCTCAACTTGGGGACCCCATGGAGCCACTTTAGTTAGAAAATGACATAAACACCTTTTATTTAATGTTAAAGTAAAAAATGACACAAACATAAAATGTTTTACTAAAACAATTTTTATGTGGGGTTAAACAAGTCAAAATTTTGATTATAAATATTCATTAGAAAGCTAAAAATATTTCCTACATCATAGTAGTTTTTTTATAATTGTTAGACATTAAATAAATTAAATTATATATGACATCATTATGATGCAGCGATGACCTCATTATTTAACAATTTAAATAAAATGAGAAGATAATGCAAAATCCAAGGCTTAAACTTGTACAAAGCCTATTGGATGAGGAGATGTCGAAACCTTATCACCTTATCTTCGAATTATATAAGTGTGGGACCTTTAGAATCCGAAAAGCATTGTGAAATAATGTAACATTTCAATCTTTCCAAAAGTGCCCCTCCTCTCCACTTATAAAAGGCCCCCACCTCTCCCACCTCATTTACACTTTAAAGCCATTTGGCTCGGCCAACCTCTGCCCAAATACTCTCCCAAAATTCCTCCCTTACTCCTAGAAGCCTCACTTTGGGCAGAACTCTTCCCAAGGAAGCCTTTGGCTCAAATCAAAAAGAGTTACCCGATTTTGAGGTAATGTCTTTTCTAATGTTGTTTTGTATTATTTTTCTTCTCCAACCCCCTAAACCCTTTTTATTCAATTCTTTTGTAACAACAACAGTATCCTCAATATACTAGGATGTTTTTATAAGAAGTATTCGAGATACACTTACACACACCTACATCTATTGGTTAAAGAACCTACAGTTTCTGTGGATGGCGAATTTCTGCCTCACGAAACGATGATTGTTCAACACTCATATAACACCTTCAGAGGTGGCCATTAAGATGTAACTATTTTTAAATATGATATATAATATGTTTATGTTTTACTTATGCTTCTTTATTTCTCATTTATGGCATACTTTATGATTTCCATTATGGGTAAAACGCGATAATTTCATTTTAGGAAGTGCGGACTACCGCCCCCTCAAAGTGATTTGAATTGTTAATGCCATATGTGGGATGTATAAAGGATGGAGTAAATGGTATTATACACTATATTATACTGGAATTATATTATAAATTTATATCATTATGATTTAGTTCCATTAAATATGAAATTGAAATGAAAGTAGCGTTCATGCGTACGTACGGCTTACCGTCTCCATGAACGGTGCATTTCATTTCTTACCTCTAAATGTTATGTAATATTATAAATGAATGTATATACTGGATATATAAGATATATATGACATCTAAATCATGAATATAATTCTGGATATAATGGATATTTCACCACATAAACAACTTGTAATTATAAGAAGCTTATTGTTGACTCAAGTACCAAAGATCGACAAAACGACCGTTATTAACTTAAATAATTACATAATGTTCATATCATTGTAATAAGTGATATAATAAGGATAATGAAATTGAAAATGGTTCTTAATAAGGTATATATTAACTCTAGTTTATTATTCAGGAGGTTAAAGAACGGTTGAGTCAAGTCAGACACGAGGTAAGGGAACTTCTTAACCCAATTTCCATTCTTTGGGTTAATCTCATACTTTCAAATTATTTCATGATGTTATTATGTCCTATTTTGTTATTTTACTTTCTTTATGTGTACCTATAGTGAATACACATAATATATCTATTTTATTTTAAAAATGATCTTTTTAAGGACTTCGTCTCAATCTCCTTTCATTGAGGCATATTTGGTTTTATACACAACTTTATTTTATACGGTGTATAAACCCCTTTGACTTTTAAGTTTATTCAAAAGCAATCTTTTTTTACGAAGCGTTTTACTAGATGAAAAAAAGGGAATGTTTTTCATTCCGTACATATGTGGCGAAAACGACTTCTCTGCCGCCATGACCATTATTTGAGTTTCATCTTCCTCTACAAGCCATCACTTTTTTTTTAATAAAAAATAAATACAAAGTTTTAACTTTATTTTATTTTTGTATTGAAAATGGTATTAAAAGAATTTTTTTATATCAATGTGTTGTATTGGAATCTTGTGATTGAAATGTGGAAATGTTATGTTTAATTTATGCATGTTTTATGTGATACGATTATGTTATGGTTTATGATATGTTTAAACCTATTCATATGAGGAATGCATTGGACTTAATAAGTGACGGGTGGAGCCCGCTATAGCTCCTCGATGCATCGGCAGGTCTCATGAGACAAACTAGTGTCTTGGCACGAGGCTTGACAAAATCTTATTTGTGGTCTTGGAAGGAGGCCTTGACTATGTGGTTATGATAGTCTGGCATTATGCATTCCATCATTATGAAAGTGGTTATTGATATTGCATGTGATTATTCGACCAGTAGAATATCCATGTGAAGAAGTAAATGGCATTATATCATTTTACTTTTTCCATATTATGTTGATGTTCATGTTTAAAAGGATTTTGTTCTAGTTATACATTGCCTTAAATGTTTATGTTTATTTATGAAAGCTTCCGCAATATTGTTATCCTTACTGAGCATCTGAGCTCACCCCTTTCAATGTTTTAATATTTTCCAGGATGTGAAGAAGTATTTTATGAATGACCTGCAGGGATAGTCAGAAGAGGATATGAGTGTGGACTATGAAGACTTTGTTATTAGTTTTCCACTTTATGATGTAATGTAACATTTATGAATGTATCTAGTGTTTCCAAGGCTACTAAACTAATCGGTCTTTCGAGACTTGATCTTTTGTGATCATGCCAATGTTACGAAGTAATGCACCGACTCTAGGTAGCTGGGGTCGGGGCGTTACAGTTGGTATCAGAGGCAGTTTAGTACTAACCTTGGAAGCTAGATTTAGATAAACTCTGATTAGACCACATAGACCTAAGAGGAACTTTGAGGATTAGTATAGAAGAACTTCCTAAAATTTTGGTATTGTAGAGATTTTGTGAGTTTTCCGATCAATACATCCATGTCTGGATACGAGCAGGTAGAGGCAGCTCTGGCACAGATGTACCTAGGGGTAAAACCCGAAAACACCGCTTTGAGCTAGACTCGAACGGGAACTGGTGCACGACAACGGGCCTTACTGCACTCTTGGTTACGACACTCCCGGGGGATATGCTTAGGATAATTCTCATTTTATTTACAAACCACTATGAAGGGTTATGAGTATATACTTACTCAAAGAAAACATTTCTTTTTATGATTATGGATTATATCCATAAATAGTTCAATTTATGTTAAGTGTTTTATAAGTATGGGATTATGTATTTTGATTCATAAACTGATCTAGTTTATGAAATTGTTTAGAAATGGCTCCTAGTGGAAGAAATGGAAACCGTATCAATACACGAACTCCGTGTAGGGATTCCCGTCCTGCTCAAGATAATTATTGTGGATCTAGAGATACAACTTGTGCTGATCAACTTAATACCATACTGGGACAACTCACTCAGGTTATGAATAATAACCTTACTCGTATGGAGCACCCTGATCCGCAACGTGGAGGATCAATTTTAGACCGCTTCATGAGGCAACAACCACCAACATTTAATGGGGGTACAAATCCGTTAGTAGCTGAGCAATGGATAAAATCCTTAGAGAAAATATTCCATGCCTTGGGGAGTAGCGAAAGGGAGAAGGTTGTCATGGCAGTTTATCGCCTCACTGGAGATGCCGATCAGTGGTGGTCGCTGATTCAAAACACAAAGGAAGATGATGACATATCGGATATGGAATGGAGGGTGTTCAAAGACCTTTTCATAGAAAAATACTTTCCTCGTGACCATCGAGTAGATATGGAAAGGCAATTTCTTGAGTTTGAGGCAGAAGGAGGATGAGAATGTCGCAAAGTATGAGGCTAACTTTACAAGGTTAGCGAGGCATGCTGCCGATTATATACGTAACCCAAGGAGTAAGATTGATCGTTTCATTGATGGGTTAAAACCATTTCTCCGTCGAGCTTTAGTATCACAATCCTTCTCATCATACGAAGATATTGTCTCGTGTGCTATCAAGACAGAAAAGGAATTATCTAAGTCTTATGACAACAAAGTAAAGCAAGAGAAGAAGAGAACGGTGGAACAAGAGACAGATAAAGGGAAAAAGGGAAAGAAGGATTTTCCATTATGTGATAATTGTGGGAAGAATCACCCTGGTACTTGCCTTAAAGGAATGGGAGTTTGTTATAAATGTGGAGAAAAGGGTCACCAGGCTCGTGATTGCAAGGGAAAGAAAGAGGCTGTCAAAGTTGAATGCTACAATTGTAGGGAAACAGGGCATTATGCAAATGAATGTCCTAAGCGTTAGGGAATCTTACCTCAGAAAAGGCCAAGGGATCAAGGCCAATCTTATGTTGTGACTACAGTTGAAGCAAAATAATTAATGTATTGGTGCTTTTGGACTCAAGGATTATATTCTGGTTATAAGAATAATGTGATATATATATATGGATTGTACTGCAGTACTTTTTGATTTCAGTAAGGTTTTAATATGATTAAGGTAATCATATTTTTAGTATGTGACAATAAGAGAAACTTTTCTTTGTTTGGGGAATCTGATGTTACAATTGATTTTGGAATTTAGAGACCTTTTAGAGAATGTATGGATGAAGGTATTTTGGATAACTATAAAGTTTGGAGTGGATTAAGTTGAACTTTGGATAGTATTTTTTAAGGTTAAAACATTTATGAAGATTATTTTTGGAATAGTATAGTACTATATTTTTAGGAAAAGGACAACCTGCAGGGTGGGGAATAACTCGTCACGTCGGACAAAGCTGCAGGAATCGAACCCACAACCATAGTGCGACAAGCCTTTATTTCCTACCACTAGCCTACAGGAAGTCCCTGGTTATTACAAAATCGTTTTACTAATATAAATGGTATGTGTTAACATTTAGAACCTTATACAATTAGGATAAATAGAATATTTTTGAGTTCTGTTACCATTTGGAGTAAAAGTTGGGTTTGTGGTAAAAATTTATTAACGAATGAAAGTATGCATAACAAGTATGTATATTCCCTTAAGTTCTTAGTAAATATCCTAAATAAATTCCTCAACATTATAAAAGGTAACTTAAAACAAAAATGTTGTCGGTTAACTTTTCCAACTGGGGATTCAATGACCGTTTAACCAATCACAAGTTTGTGATTTTCTTATGGTTAAACTTTCTCCTAATCCTGTTTTCTATAACTCTCCATCAGACCTTGATGGTTTGTTTTTCTTCCATATCCATATTTTCATAGAATCCTAGAATGGGCTATATCGGGTGACCTTTGTACTTATCCTGCTTTCTTTTAATGTTATATATTTATTAACCTTATTTCCGATGTGGGTTTTCCACAAAGGTATTTTCTCTTTTCAACCTTTTATTTTCAAAGAAAAATTTCAAATTGCGAGGACGCAATTTATTGAAGGAGGGGAGAATGTAACACCCCGAGCTTCCACGGTACGCTTCTCATTCAATAATGCAATGGCTTGCATTGTACGCAACTTCGAGTTCTAAAACACCCCGACAAATCAAAGTAGCCGTTATGAATAGTAATAACCACTTTTTAAAATTATAGAAATTTTATATTTCAAAATGGACTTCATTTTTGGATTCGGAATATCGAAATTAGCCTATGTTGAATTTTTGGTATTTTTCTGAGAACTTCTAATTTTTTATGAATAGTGAAAAATACTTAAAAACAACTTTTTTAATAAAAATAATTAATAGTGATAAATTATACTATTTAGTGGTTTTAAAGTATAATTGGAATATATTTTTACCATTTTATCCAATGGTGGTCATTAGAATTAATTTGACATTGAAATTGGACATAAACAATTGCCAATCATTTGATATAAATTGTTTCTTAAAAACACGCTATTTGTTGTGACAGCGGGAATTAATTATAAAATTAATTAATGCAACTTATATGTTTGGAATTTTGTAAAATAGACATCATTTTTGAATTTGGAATATCAATTATAGCTTAGGGTGAAATTTTGGCATTGTTCTGAAAAACATCAATTTTTGATGAATAGTGAAACCACTAAGTGGTAGTTAAATAACTGATTTTTCGTTTAAATGAAATATTACAACTTCTGTGATTTGATTTTCAAAAATCCGGCAAACATGGTTTTCATTAAGAAGTAAAATGTGGTTCAATAAGATTAAAATAATTTTTTGGTGAATAGTAACTTTTAAGTTCTTAATCGCGATTAGAGGTAATTAGGGTAGTTTAAGGTACAAATAATGTTTTTATAATATGAGATGAGAATGACACTTGTCCTACTCCTATTGGATGAGTCATGGCCGACCACGAAAACCCATGGGTCAACTAGGGGACCCCATGGAGCCACTTTAGTTAGAAAATGACATAAACACCTTTTATTTAATGTTAATGTAAAAAATGACTCAAACATAAAATGTTTTACTAAAACAATTTTTATGTGGGGTTACACAAGTAACAATTTTGATTATAAATATTCATTAGAAAGCTAAAAAGATTTCCGACATCATAGTTGTTTTTTTATAATTTTTAGACATTAAATAAATTAAATTATATATGACATCATTATGATGCAGCGATGACCTCATTATTTAACAATTTAAATAAAATGAGAAGATAATGAAAAATCCCAGGCTTACACATGTCCAAATCCTATTATATGAGGAGATTTCGAAACCTTATCACCTTAGCCTCGAATTATATAAGTGTGGGACCTTTAGAATCCCAAAATCATTGTGAAATAATGTATCATTTCAATCTTTCCAAAAGTGCCCCTCCTCTCCACTTATAAAAGGCCCCCACCTCTCCCACCTCATTTACACTTTCAAGCCAATTGGCTCGGCCAACCTCTGCCCAAATACTCTCCCAACATTCCTCCCTTACTCCTAGAAGCCACACTTTGGGCAGAACGCTTCCCAAGGAAGCCTTTGGATCAAATCAAAAAGAGTTACCCGATTTTGAGGTAATGTCTTTTCTAATGTTGTTTCGTTTTATTTTTCTTCTCCAACCCCCTAAACCCTTTTTATTCATTTCTTTTTTAATAAAACCAGTATCCTAAATATACTAGGATGTTTTTATATGAATTATTCGAGATACACTTACACACACCTACATCTAATGGTTAAAGAACATACAGTTTTTGTGGATGGTGAATTTCTGCCTCACGAAACGATGATTGTTCAACACTCAAATAACACCTTTAAAGGTGTCCATTAAGATGTCAATATTTTTAAATATGATATATAATATGTTTATGTTTTACTTATGCTTCTTTATTTCTCATTTATGGCATACTTTATGATTTCCATTATGGGTAAAACGCGATAATTTCATTTTAGGAAGTGCGGACTACCGCCCCCTCAAAGTGATTTGAATCGTTAATGCCATATGTGGGATGTATAAAGGATGGAGTAAATGGTATTATACACTATATTATACTGGAATTATATTATACATTTATATCATTATGATTTAGTTCCATTAAATATGAAATTGAAATGAAAGTAGCGTTCATGCGTACGTACGGCTTACCGTCTCCATGAACGGTGCATTTCATTTCTTACCTCTAAATGTTACGTAATATTATAAATGAATGTATATACTGGATATATAAGATATATATGACATCTAAATCATGAATATAATTATGGATATAATGGATATTTCACCACATAAACAACTTGTAATTATAAGAAGCTTATTGTTGACTCAAGTACGAAAGATCGACAAAACGACCGTTATTAACTTAAATAATTACATAATGTTAATATCATTGTAATAAGTGATATAATAAGGATAATGAAATTGAAAATGGTTCTTAATAAGGTATATATTAACTCTAGTTTATTATTCATGAGGATAAAGAACGGTTGAGTCAAGTCAGACACGAGGTAAGGGAACTTCTTAACCCAATTTCCATTCTTTGGGTTAATCTCCTACTTTCAAATTATGTCATGATGTTATTATGTCCTATTTTGTAATTTTACATTCTTTATGTGTACCTATAGTGAATACACATAATATATCTATTTTATTTTAAAAATGATCTTTTTAAGGACTTCGTCTCAATCTCCTTTCATTGAGGCATATTTGGTTTTATACACAACTTTCTTTTATACGGTGTATAAACCCCTTTGACTTTTAAGTTTATTCAAAAGGAATCTTTTTATACGAAGCGTTTTACTAAATGACAAAAAGGGAATGTTTTTCTTTCCGTACATATGTGGCGACAACGACTTCTCCGCCGCCATGACCATTATTTGAGTTTCATCTTCCTCTACAAGCCATCACATTTTTTTAATAAAAAATAAATACAAAGTTTTAACTTTATTTTATTTTGGTATTGAAAATGGTATTAAAAGCATTTTTTTATATCAATGTGTTGTATTGAAATCTTGTGATTGAAATGTGGAAATGTTATGTTTCATTTATGCATGTTTTATGTGATACGATTATGTTATGGTTTATGATATGTTTAAACCTATTCATATGAGGAATGCATTGGACTTAATAAGTGACGGGTGGAGCCCGCTATAGCTCCTCGATGCATCGGCAGGTCTCATGAGACAAACTAGTGTCTTGGCACGAGGCCTTGACAAAATCTTATTTGTGGTCTTGGCACGAGGCCTTGACTACGTGGTTATGATAGTCTGGCATTATGAATTCCATCATTATGAATGTGGTTATTGATATTGCATGTGATTATTCGACCAGTAGAATATCCATGTGAAGAAGTAAATGGCATTATCTCATTTTACATTTGCCATATTATGTTGATGTTCATTTTTAAAAGGCTTTTGTTCTAGTTATACATTGCCTTAAATGTTTATGTTTATTTATGAAAGCTTCCGCAATATTGTTATCCTTACTGAGCATCTGAGCTAACCCCTTTCAATGTTTTAATATTTTCCAGGATGTGAAAAAGTATTTTATGAATGACCTGCAGGGATAATTAGAAGAGGATATGAGTGTGGACTATGAAGACTTTGTTATTAGTTTTCAACTTTATGATGTAATGTAACATTTATGAATGTATCTAGTGTTTCCAAGGCTACTAAACTAATCGTTCTTTCGAGACTTGATCTTTTGTGATCATGCCAATGTTACGAAGTAATGCACCGACTCTAGGTAGTTGGGGTCGGGGCGTTACACCCTCAAAGTCATATGACTCGTTAATGACCTATGCGGGATGAATAAAGGATGGAGTTAATGATTTTATTTAAGATATTTTACGTTAATTATAATATACATATGTATCATTGTGTTTTCATTGCATCAAAATACGAAATGAAAATGAAAGTAGAGTTCATGCGTTCGTATGGCTTACAGTCCCCATGACCGGTGCATTTCATTTCTTACCTCCAAATGTTATGTACTAATATAAATACAAGTATATAATTGATATATATGATATATATGATATCTACATCATTAATATCATTATGATGATATTGGATATTTGACCACATGGACAACTTCTAATTATAAGTTGTTCATTTATACTCAAGTACCAAATATCGACGAAACTACCATTAATAACATAAATGATTACATAATATTTATAACATGGAAATAAGTGATATAAAATGAATAATAAAGTTGAAAAACGTTCTTAGGCAAGTATAAATTAACTTTAGTTTATTATTCATGAGATTAAAAATGATTGATTCACGTTGGACACAAGGTAAGGGACTCCGTCTCAATCTCCTTTCACTGAGGCATATTTTGTTTTATTCTCAAATTTATTTGATATGTTGTATAAATATCTTTGAATTTTAATTTCATTCAAATTGAATCTTTTATTACGAGGAATTTAACAAAACTACAAAAAAAATAATGTTTCTTTTAATGTAAGCTGTGACAACGACCTTTTCCACCACTGCGAGAATTACTTGATCTTTGGCTTCCTTAAAAGGCCGAAATGTTTTTTAAAAGGAAAATAAATACCATATACTCTTTTAAGTATTTTGGTATTGAATATGGATTTGATAATGTATTTTTTATGTCAATATATTTAAATGATATTTTGTGATAATAATGTAGAAATTTTATCTTTCCTTTATGTTAATTTTATGTCTTATAAATATTTTATGGTTCTTGGAAATTGTTTACGTATACGAGTGGTTACATGATAAACCTAGGGTGGGTGAGCCCGAGATACCTCACCAATGAATTGGTAAACGTGACAAAGGTAAACATGAATGTTTCTCCTAAGAGATTTAGGGAATATACTATGATGGGTATTCCAAATGTGACTCCGTACGTAGCTGTGATAGCTATAATGTAAGTATGATATTGATGACACAAGTAACCTTTATGATTTATGTTTTTCATTGTGTTAATAATAAATTTTTTCATTTCATCAGGTATGTTAAAGATCTTATGTTTTGTATGTAATGATGAACTAATGTTTTCATTATTTGTTTTATAACCCTTACTTATATTTTTATGCACATCCCAAATTTTGAAATTTTTTCCATAGGAATTAAAGATTAATAGGGTCATGTATGGGATCAAGGAAAAGTCATGTTGTCTAAAACATGTAACTAGACATGAAACTTTTTTTCAAGAGTTTTTATTTTGTGAAAAAAAATATGCAAACTGAGTAGAAGTGTCTAACTTGTAATCATTTGATATGTAATAGTTATGTCATAATTATCTAAAACTATAAACCTGAAAAGATTCTCAATGTGAATTATTCATTTAATTCAAGATTATGTAATGTTTTAAGGTCGGGTCCTTATAGTTGGTATCAGAGTTCGGTTTAAGAAACTTTAGGAGTTATAATATTTTAAATTAATTTATGGTAATATTGAAAGGATGTATGATTTACAGATTACCATGTTTGTTTTCCTATGTTATTTCTGTGATTAGAATGGTTTTCTGAAGAGGAACGCATGGAAGCTCTGTTGGAATGACATCAGGAGGAAGACAACCTTTTTCAATCAGCAATGTGAGATGGTTAGAATTGGAACTGAACAGTTTGTTGCAGGGATGGAACTTCTGACGTAGCCTATAAATAGTGGTGGTATCCATGCATGATATCAGACATGTCAACCACATAGGAACATGTTATTAGTAGAGAATTTCATAAGGAAAAATCCCCCATAATTCAGAGGATCATCTGACCCCGTGCTAGAAGAAGGGTGGATTAGAGCACTGGAGAAAATATTTTATGTCTTGCAATATTCAGAACACCAAAAGGTTAGTCTTTTTGTTTACCATATTGAAGGTGAAGCAGATTAGTGGTGGTAGACGGTGAAAAATTTCAGGGATAGTGAGGAGATAGATGCACTTGATTAGGATGAATTCAAAGGTATTCTCCTTGAGAAATATTTTCCTAAGGTCGTTCAAATTAGGATGGAAAATCAATTCCTATAATTTATGCAGGAGGATAACTCAGTGGCTTATTATGAAGAAAAATCCACTCGACTTGCAAGGAATGCTCTGAATTTCATATGAGATATCGATAGTAAAATCAACCATTTTTACTCAGGATTAAATCCAATGTATCGAAGGGGTTTAGCTTTTCGTGAGATCAAAAGTTATGAAAAACTTTTTTTTGTGTGGATAAGGTGAAAATGGAGTTTTCAGATGATCATGTGTTCTTTGAAAAACAACAGAATAAGTGGTAGACGTGGCAGGCGAAAGGGAAGAACTCTCCAAATTAGTCAGATGGTAAGAAACATAAATTTACAGTTTGTGAAAATTGTTGTAAAAAGCATGCTGGGGAATGTCTTTTGAATTCTAGTATGAGAAAAATATGTGGTAAAATGGGACATAAGGTACATAATTTCACTGAAAAAGATCATGGTAATGGTAATATAAAATATGATTTATAGTCAGTAAAATGTTTTAAGTGCAAAAAAATAGTTCATTATGCAAATGAGTGTCCAATGAAGAACTCAACTGAGGGAAACTAGCCAGACTACAAGAAGAAAGGGCTGGTGAAATCTTTTTCAACTATGTTTGCATATGTTGGGACATCAAATGAAGTAGTATTAGGTAAACTATTTGTTTTTTTTCATATTATGCCAATGTGTTTTTTGATTTGGGGTCTACACACTCTTTCATTTTTGAGAAATTTTCTAGTAAATTGGGAATTCCATCTCAAGATATGAATTTGAAACTTATGGTAAAAACACCTGTAAAAAATATTGTGACCAAAAGAAAACATAATAAACTTATCATCCTTGTGTGCAGAAAGAATATATATACAAACCTTATTTTTTTCCTCTAGTATAGTTTGATGTTATTTTGGGTATGGATTGACTTTCTGTTTATCATGCTAAGATTTACTATAGAGCTAAAGTGGTTTATTTTCAGAAATATTTCCAGTTTGTGTACAATAATGAATCCTTACTTTTGATAACATATTAGGAAGCCTAGAAACTAGTAAAATATGGAAATTAATTTTACCTTTCTCATATTGTTCATAATAAAAAAGTGATTAGATTAATGATGTGCTAATGGTAAATGAGTACCTTGATGTTTTTCCTGATGAGCTGTTTGGTATTATACATGATCAGGAAGTTGAATTTACTTTTGACATAGTAACTGATGCTAAACCAATTTCAAAACCCCCTTATCGAATGGCTCAAATTGAACATATACAGTTTAAGAAGAAATTCCAGGAGTAATTAGATAAAGGCTTCATTCGACCTAGCATATTACCATGGGGTGATCCGGTCATATTTGTTAAAACATATATGGTTCAATGAGACTTTTCATTCATTATAGAGCATGGAATAACACCACTATTAAGAACAAGTGTCCTTTCCCTCATATTGATGAATTGATTGATTGGCTCTAGGGAGCTCAGTATTTTTCAAAGATTGATATGAGGTTAGGGTACCATCAGTTGAAAGTAAAGGAATTAGAACTTCTGTATACCTCGTTTCGTACTAGATATGGCCATTATGAATTTGTTGTTATGACTTTTGGGTTAACCAATACATCGGCTATAATCATGGAAATTATGTATAGAATTTTCTGTGAGTTATTATATATGTTTGTGGTTGTGTTCATTGATGATATTTTTCTTTTCTCCAAAAGTAAAGAAGAACATGAAATTCATTTATGGGTTGTCTTGCAAACATGAAAATAAAGAAACTTTGTGGAAAATTCAGAATGTGTGAGTTTTGGTTAAAAGAAATTTCTTTCCTTGCTCACATTTTTTTTAAAAATGGCATAACTTTTGATATTTATAAAACAAAAGTTGTTGAAGAATGTCCACGAACCATAAATATAACAGAGATCTGTAGTTTTCATGGTTTGAAAGGTTATTACCGAAGGTTTGTTGAGAATTTTTCACAGTTATCTATTCCAATGACTAAATTAACTCGAAAAGTTGTTAAGTTCATTAGGACAAAATAATGTTATGATTATTTTCAGGAATTGAAAAGAATATTGGTGAATGCTTCAGTTTTGGCACTACCTTCAATAAATGGTGAGATTGTTATTTATAGTGATGCTTCATTGAAACGACTTAGTTTTGTCATTATACTGAATGATCAGGTAATTGCTTATACTTCACGTCAGTTGAAACCCCTTGAGTTAAGTTACCCTACACATGATTTAGAATTAGATGGTGTTGTTTTTTGCTTTAAAATTTTGAAGGCATCCTTTGTATGGAGAGAAATGTAAAATATAGACCGACCACAAAAGTTGGAAGTATATATTCACACAAAAATAATTGAACATGAGATAGAGGAGATTATTGGAATTAATCAAGGATTATGATTGCATGATCAATTACCATTCTAGAAAAGAAAATAAAGTGGATGATGCTCTGAGTCGGAAAAGTAATGCAATATTAACCATGCTATGTTTGGAAAGAGATCCTTTGGTTTTTGATTTGATAAAATTTGGCATAGAAGTAGTTTGTGGAGGAAATTAATCGATTTTTTTTCAGGTGTCTGTGGAATCATCTCGGTCAGACAGAAGTAAGTGAGTGCAGAAAGAAGACAGTGATTTATAGAAAAAGGATGAGTGGGTTCAGAAGGGTATGTTTCCAGAATTTAACATTGATAATGATTGTGTTTTGAGGTTTGGAAAGAGATTATGTGTGCCTTGTGATTCACATTTTATGAATTAGTTGTTATGTGAAGATCATAGTTCTCCATTTTTAGTTCATCCCGGCAGTACTAAGATGTACAAAGATCTTCGACAGTATTTCTAGTCAGATAGAATGAAATGAGATATTGATGACTTTACTGTGAACTGTTTTACTTGTCAGCAGGTAAAAGTAGAGTAGTAGTTTCCGAAAGAGATGCTTTAGTCTTTACTAGTGCTAGAGTGGAAATGGGAAAATTTATACATGTACTTTGTTGTGGGATTACCAAATACATCTTGAGATAACAATTCTATATATGTAATTATTGATCGATTGACTAAATTGGCTCATTTATTTCCTATTCAAGATACTTTGCCTCTAGATCAACTTTCTCAGTAGTATGTTAAAGAGATAGTCAGGTAGCATTCTGTTCCCCTCTCCATTCTATCTGAGCTTCATCACAGATTTAATTATAACATTTGGAAAGGACTTCAGAAGTCAGTAGGTACTGAATTAAATTTTAGTATAGCTTTTCGTCCTCAATTAGATGGGAAATCATAACAAAAAATTAAAACCTTAGAGGATATGCAATGAGCTTCTTCACTGGATTACCAGGGAATTTGGGACCTAAATATTTCTTTGGTTGAATTTTCATATAAATTTTTTTTCATTCTCGTATACAGATGGCTCCATTTTAGGAATTATATGTAAAGTGTTGTCGAACTCTAGCTTTTTTGGATGAATTAGGTGAATGAAAGCTGATGGGACTAGAATTGGTAGAAAAGATAGCAGAAAAGGTTCCTTTGATTCAGAAGAACATGACCATAGCACAGAGCAGGCAGAAAATTTATGCAGATAACCAGAGGAACGATCTATCTTTCGAGGTAGGTGATCATGTCTCTCTCAAATTTTCTCCGTAGAAATGTGTGATGCGTTTTGGTAAGAAGGGAAAGTTGAGTCCAAGTTTTATTGGACCTTATGAAAACCCGGAGATAGTTGGAGAAATTTTGTATAGAGTGGATTTACCTCCATGTTTATATCATGTCAACAATGTTTTTCATGTTTCAATATTGAGAAAGTATATGTCAGATCGATCTCCGGTTTTGAGACCAGAGGTATATCAGTTGGAAGAGAATCTCTCTAATGTGGAACAACATGTCCACATTCTTGACCATAGAGAGCTAGTGTTGCAAAATAAGGTAATTTTCCAAGTAATGGTTTTGTGGAAAACCAAATGGTTGAAGAGGCAACGTGGGAATATAAAAATTTTATAGGGATAAATACCCCCACTTATTTGATAACTGAATAAAAATTGCGAGGATGCAATTCCCAAAAGAGGGGAAGGATATAACATCCCAGGTAAATAAAGAATAATACATTTGAATGTTTATTAAAATTTTTGAATTATATATTAATTTTAATTTAAAGGGGATACTATGTTCGATAGCGTACCCGATACGCAACAGCCAGTTTCTTTGAAATCTTATGCTGCACACTAATAATATAATATTATTTTCTTAAATGGTAGTTAACACCTTGCCATTTTATTGGCGGGAATGAATAGAACTAACTAAAATATTATTATACATGTTTGTAAAATGTTTTTACATTTATCCAATAAATTTTAAAGGCTTAAAATATGAAAGAATTTAATTTGAAGCATAATTTCCGTTAAAAGGTCAATTTACCACATTTTAATGGAGAACCCTTTTTAAATATTGTTTTGGTCACTCAAATATGTTATATTTTACAAAATAAAATTCTTCTTTATAATTTGGACATCAAAATTTACATTTGATGAAATTCTTGTATATTTCTGAAAATGTTTATTTTTTAAAGAATAGTGAAAAATACTATATTTTAATTCAGAATTTCCATTTAATCTAATTAGTTTGTACGGAAATATTATTTTTTTAATTGTTTTTAAACTGTAATTAAAATATATTTATACCATTTAATCTAATTTTGGTCATTGGAATTAATTTTATTTTGAAATTAGACATAAATTGGTGTCAATCTTTTGACAGTTATTATTTCATAGAAACAAACTATTTGTTTTAACAGTGGGAATTAATATTAAATCAATTTTTTCCAATTCTGTGTTTTTTATTTGGAAAATGGATTCCATATTTGGAATTAGTATTTCCAAATAGTTTAAATATGTAACATTTATTTTTAGACATTTTAAATATTTACTTCTGTAAATATTTTATTTACCATGATTGAAGGTTAAATATAATAAATAAAGGTAAAATATGATATTATAATAATATTAAATTAAACTAACCTGTGTACTAATCCTATTCAAAGATACATATCTGACCATGGGAATCCCTGGGTTGTATTTGGGACCCCATGGAGCCCGAGGGAAGTAATAATGACATTTTATGTTAATTAATTTAAAGTAAAGACAAAATGACAAAAACAAGTATCTTTTAGTAAATAAATTTCTACATTGGGTTATATAAGATATCATTTAGACAATAAATATTCTTTTGAAAACTAAAAAGATTTCCTATATCTATGTATTTTTTTTTAATTTTTGGACAGTACATAAATTAAATTATTTATGACACAATAATGATGCAATATTTTTCTCATTAATAAATGATTAAAATAAATATGATTTTAAATATTAAAAAAATATCCAAAACATGTCCCATTCTAATTGGATTCTTTTATGACGACCATGGGTCATCTAAAATTTTATATTAACGAATATTTGACCTTTTGAAACCGAATATGAGGTTATAATAAAATAATTGTTTCTAACGATCATAAAGAGCCCCTCCCCTCCCTTATAAAAAACATTCACATATAACCCATTTCTCACACATATCAAGCCTTTGGATCTTGAAAACAATGCTCCAATAAGCTCCCAAGATCCATCTCTTAAACCTATAATCCTTACCATAGGCAGAAAACACTTCAAGAAACAATTTTGGTTCAAACCAAAGGGAGTTACCAAATTTAAAGGAAATGTCTTCTCTTATGTTATTTTGTTTTATTTTACTTATCCATCCCCCTAAACTATTTTTATTCCTTTATTTTATAACAACACTAGTATTATCAATATACTAGGATGTATTTATAAGAAGTATTCAAACTAAACTTACACACACCTCCATGTAATGGGTATAGAACATAATGTTTTTTTGGATTGAAAACTAATGTCTCACGAAATGATGATTGTTCCATTATCTCCTACCGCCTATCATGGTGGCCATTATGATGGAACTATATTTATATATGATATATATTATGTTTATTTTCTCCATATTCTTCTGTATTTTCCATTTATATCATTCCTTAATTGTTTCCATAATGGGTAAACATGATAATTTCATTTAGGAAGTGCGGACTACCGCCCCCTCAAAGTGATATAACTCGTTAATGCCTTCTGTGGGATGAATACATGATGGAGTTAATGATTTTACTTACGATATTATACTTTAATTATAATATACTTATGTATCATTATGTTTTCATTCCATCAAATTATGAAATTGAAATAAAAGTAGTGTTCATGCGTACTTACAACTTACTGTCTCCATGAACGGTGCATTTCATTTCTT
This sequence comes from Viscum album, assembly GCA_963277665.1. Classification (NCBI taxonomy): domain Eukaryota; kingdom Viridiplantae; phylum Streptophyta; class Magnoliopsida; order Santalales; family Viscaceae; genus Viscum; species Viscum album. Next base: position 1,892,209,100 of record OY728152.1, read on the forward strand.
ACCTCCAAATGTTATGTACTAATATAAATACAAATATATTATGGATATATATTATATATATGATATCTACATAATTATTATCATTCTGAAGATAATGGATATTTGACCACATGGACAACATGTAATTATAAGCTGTAAATTTTTACTCACGAACCAAATACCGACAAAACAACCGTTAAAAACATAAATGATTACATAATGTTTATAACATTGTAATAAGTGATATAAAAGGAATAATAAACTTTAAAAGGGTACTTAATTATGTATAAATTAACTTTAGATTCTTATTCAGGTGATTTATGATGATCAAGTCAAGTCAAACACGAGGTAAGGGACATCGTCTTAATCTCCTTTCATTGAGGCATATTTTGTTTTATTCTCAACTTTCTTTTATATGGTGTATAAATAACTTTGACATTTAATTTAATTCAAAGGGAATATTTTCCTACGAGGAATTTTACTAAAAGAAAAAAAAATGTTTCTTTTAATGTAAGCGGTGACAATGACCTTTTTTCCTTCATGAGGATTATTTGATATTTCGCTTCCTTAACAAGACGAAATGTTTTTTAAAAGGAAAATTAATTCCATATACTCTTTTCGGTGTTTTTGTATTGAATATGGATTTGATAATGGATTTTTTATGACAATATATTTATATGATATATTGTGTTTAGAAAGTGGAATTTTATCTTTCCTTTATGTTTATTTTATGTTTTATGAATATGTTATGGTTCATGGGAATTCTTTACGTATAGGGGTGGTTCTCTGATAAACCTTGGGCGGGTGAGCCCGAGATAGATGTCCAATGCATTGGGTAATGTGAAGGAGGTAAACGTAAATGTTTATCATAAGAGATTTAGGGAATATACTATGATGGGTATTCCCAATGTAAGCCTCTACATAGTTTTGATTGTTACAATGTAAGTATGATATGGATGCCACAATTGACCTTTATTATTTATGTTTTCTATTGTGTTAATCATAAATCTTATGACTTCATGAGGTATATTAATGATCTTATGTTATGTATGTAATGATGAACTGATGTTTTGATTATTTTTTTTATAACCCTTACTAAGCTTTTTATGCTCATCCCATGTTTTGAAAAAAATTTCACAGGAATTAAAGATGATTACAGTAAAGGATGGGATCATGGAAACTTCATGCAGTCTAAAACATGGAACTAGACATATCACTTTTTTTCCAGAGTTTTTATTTTGTGAAAAAATTATGGAAACCGAGTAGAAGTGTCTACTTTGTAATATTTTGAGATTTAATATTTATGTCTTAATTCTATAAAACTCTAATCCTGAAAAGATCCTCAATGTGAATTATTCATTTAATACAAGATTATGTAATGTTTTAAGGCCAGGTACTTATTTTCAGGGTGGGTTTTATTCCATATAAGTGATTTTGGACTGCTTAATGAAGATATATAAATTCAAATAAATTAAGGAGCTAATGTGGGAGAAGGTGTTATAGGGGAAATATCCTAATATGGTGTCCCCGATTCATTGTCACGACCCGCCCTCGGGGTCCGTGCCGTGACTACCCCAAGCCCGCCTTCCATAGGCCAGGGGCTGGCGACTAGCACCAAGGCGTAAATCCCAGAAAAAGGGAAGGCATTGCCTTTGTAAAGTAGACAAACACCACAGAGTAAGCAAGCAGAAGTAAAACACTAAGTACAAAAAGAAGAGATGAAAAGTAAAAAGGGGCCGGAAATACAAGCCCAACTGTAAAGTACAACTCGAAAGGGAAAACAGCGACTGAAAAGTAAAGCTGCTACGCTGAGATGTCCACTGAAAATCCCACCTGAAGGGTGGGTACAGATAGCTCCTCTGCTCCTCGGGTCCCGCCATCCGCTCCGAGTATGTCCCGCCCAGTGGTCCACCTCCGGGTACCACCTCGTCGTCTAGTCCACCTCCAGGTACCGTCCAGTCCTCGAACACTCGGCCTCTGCCAGCACTGTCCGTCGTCTGCAACCAACACAACGAGGTGCGGGGCATAGCCCGTGCAGGGGTGAGTATAACGATACTCAGTAGGGACCCCGAGACCCTCAAGGTCTCACTAAAACTAACCAAGGATAAACACAAGAAGATCACAACAGATAAACTCTACTTAGGTATATGCCCATAAATATACCTAAGTTATCAAGTAACCCATCTCAGTCATGAGGAAACACAAGAATCATGAGATCAACGGATAACCACTACCCAGGTATATGCCCATACATATACCTAAGTTATCAAGTGACCCATCTCAATCATGAGGTTAACACAAGGTCAAAAGTCTCAACTCAAACCAGGATTTTCATTATCGAAACCGTAACTGCTGAAGAGCTCCGTCTCTAGAGTGTACAGTGGTCCTGTCACGACTCCGAGGTACTGCTCACTAACCTAAGACTGCTGAGGTACTCCTCCTGTCGAGTACTGCGGGTTTGCGGCCAACTACCTGGCGCTCCGTCCGCTGAGGGTCTGTCGCCAAATACCGGGCGCTCGCCCAAATAGCCTACTGAGGTACTCCTCCTGTCGAGTACCGCGGGTTTGCTGCCAACTAACAGGCGCTCCGTCCGCCGTGGGTCTGCTACCAACTACTGGGCGCTCCGTCCACTAGGCTAGTCGACTCACCCCAAGTCGAGTCGGTCAAGCAGTCGTCAGGTCTCAGCCAGCTACACGGTCTCCGTACTCTGCACGCTCGTCTCCGGGAGGGTCCGCTCCACGAGCTACTGGTCGATACTCCAAGTATCACAAAGTCCCACGAAGAAGTATCTCAAAAGTCCGTTTCATCACAGGAGTCTCAACGCAACAGACGGCACGTCGATCGGACGCCCGATCTGTGAGTTATTAGCCTTTTCGTCCCAGGGGCCCGGTTGGTTTCGTGAGCGAAACCAATCCCGGCCGTATCTCAACTGTACCCCGAACTCCCATAGGGTATACTCAAGGGACCGTTACTCAACGTAACCACCAATGCCGCTGACGGCTCGTCAAGCGGACGTCCTGTCTGAAAGATATCAGCTTTTCCGTTCCAGGGGCCCGGTTGGATTTCGGGTACAATCCAACCCGGCCTTACTCCGACTGTAACCAAAACTCGAGCGGAGTATGTCAAAAGTTCCGTCTCATCAAGAGGAAGTCAACGAAACAGACGGCGCGTCAATCGGACGCCCGGTCTGTGAGTTATTGGCATTTTCGTCTCCGGGGCCCGGTTGGTTTTTAAGGCAAAACCAACCCGACCGTACTCCACCTGCGTCCAAACCTCGGGCGGAGTATGCCAAAATATCCGTCTCCCTAAGAGGAACGCAACGTGACTGACGGCGCGTCAATCGGACGTTCGTGGCTCAAGATATGAGCGTTTCCGCTCCGAAGGACCGGTTGGTTTCGTGAACGAACCAACCCGGCCGAACTCAAAGTAAACCGAAACCTTTAGTGCGATATACCGAAACGACCGTCTCGATCCAAGGATCGCGTTGCCGCAGACGGTTCGTCATTCGGAGGTCTGAGGCTCAAGTTACGAGCGAAAAACCAAAACTGGTTCGAAACGGGGGGGTCCGGGTCCGGGCCGACCCGGCCCGACCCCCCCCCCCCCCCCCCCCCCCCGGGGGCGGCGCGGCGGCGGCGGCAGCGGGCCGCGGTGGCGGCGGCGGCGGGCCGCGGTGGCGGCGGCGGCGGGCCGCGGTGGCGGCGGCGGCGGGCCGCGGTGGCGGCGGCGGCGGGCCGCGGTGGCGGCGGCGGCGGGCCGCGGTGGCGGCGGCGACGGGCCGCTATGGCGGCAGCGGGCCGCGGCGCACGCGGGGGGCTTGATTGCCCCCGTGGTTCTGGATGGCGGCGCGGCTTTGCCGCGCCGATTTTGACAAACGGCCCCCCCTTCTTCCAGGGGGCCCGCTAATTGGAAAACCGGGGGGCTGCTGCCCCCCCTCCTTAAATGAACCGCCCCCCTCATTAAGAGGGGGGTTTGCTGAACGGTCCGGGGGATTTATTCCCCCGGTTTTCAGCCATCCGGCCGGCCAGCTGGCCGGCCGGTTTTTACTAACGGGACCGGAAATTCTGGTCCCGCCTTCGACTTCCGACGCCGGCGGCCCGGCCGCCGGCCTTCTCTTCCGCCGCGGCCCGGAACCGGCCGCGGTCTTCTCGTCCCGCTGCGGTCCGGAACCGGCCGCAGTCTCCTCGTCCCGCCGCGGCCCGGAACCGGCCGCGGTGTTCGTCGTCCGGCGCGGTGCGACGGCACCGCGCCCCTTTCGCCACACGTTAATTTCTTTCAACGCGGCGCGACAGCGTCGTGTTCTTGATGTTCCTTCCATGGTGTGCGCGCGACGGCGTTGCGTAAAATAAATGCACGATCAACCACGTGGTGCGACGGCACCACGCCTCTTGCTTCCACCCGCAAGAACAAACAAGATCGTTGGAGGGGGTTCGGCCGTGTTCGTGCGGTCCGGCCCCCTCACGTTAAGATAATAATGCAACTTTAAAATAAATTAAGCCACACGTTATACTTGCTATTCACGATCAAAAAAAAGAATAAGGAAACCAAAATGAAATCAATAACCCCTACCTTGGGTTTAAGATTCGAAGATTCGGTTACGCTCCGCAGAAGACGGCGTCGCGGAGGTCGGGTGTCGCGGTCGTTGTTCGTCAAATCCGTTGACGAAGAGTTATGCCCGAAGAGACACGTCGTTGGCGGATCTTCGTTTGCCGACGAAGAGGGTCCGAGGAGGGAGAAGAGGTCCGAAGATACCGGGTCGCCGAGTCGATGATCCTTGACGAAGTGTTGTCGTTCTTCGTTGAGGATGAAGACGTTCTTCGCCGGAGAAGATGAAGAGGAGCTCTCAAAATCTCTCAAGGGAATAAACCAACAACCCATAAACAAATAAGATTACATCTTATTTTATTAACACATAACTCAAAAGAATTTCAAAGTTTTGAAATTCAAAAAGACTTAACTCCCATAAATTAATTAAGTAACTCAAGTTATTAAAATAAGGAAGAGTTACATAATTAAGAGGGGGTTTAGAGGGGTTAGGGAATTTGAAAAGAAAAAGGGGTTCGTGTGGGCCCCACCACACTTAATCCTCCCAAGGGAGGTTAAGTGGGTGTGGGTCCCACTTCCATCCTCTTTTGGTAGGTTTTTTTTAATAAGTTAAAATTAAATTTGTCTTACACAAATTTTATTTAACTTAACTGAAAAACCCCAAAACTAACTTTCAACTCGCAACAAACGCAACTCCCGAAAAGGTCTCTTTAAGCGAATATCGGCGCTGCGAGTTCATCGGTGCCCTCGGATTTCAATTCCGAGCACCGGATCAAAAGTTAGGAATTCCCGCTCGTTCGTTCACTGAACGTACCCGAGCCAAACTTCGGAAATTAATTCCGGGCACTCCGGGCCTCGGAATCAGGTGCCGTCTGAAACCTCGCTCTTGTAAAATTCTAAAGAAAATTAAGAAAAAATTTCCCTTGAATTTTACGGGTCTTTACATTACTCCCACCTCAGGGCTTTACGTCCCCGTAAAGCTACATCAAAAACTAGGGAAACAAAAGAGGATACTGAGCACGCATCTGAGCCTCCCGCTCCCCTGTGCTCTCCTGGAGATTCCCGTGCCGCCATCTGCTGCGCACAAGAGGAATCGATCGCCCATGTAGGACCCGCTCCTGTCGATCCTCTAACTCCACCGGGTCCTCCGTAAAAGTCGCCCCATCGTCAACGTCAAGCTCCCCATGATCAAAGATGTGTGTCGGGTCGTGCACGTATCTCCTCAGTTGAGACATGTGGAAGACGTCGTGCACCCGGTGTATCTGAGGTGGTAGAGCCAGGCGATAAGCCACCTCACCAACCCTGTTGAGGACTTGGAAGGGTCCGATGAAGCGCGGAGATAACTTGTCGCCTCGGCCAAATCTCTGAATACCACGTTGAGGTGAGACCCGCAAGAAGACGTGGTCGCCATCTTCGAACTCCAGTGGCCTCCGCCTCCTGTCAGCGTATGACTTCTGTCGGCTCTGTGTTTTCCTCATCCGCTCCTGGATGACATGGACCTCTTCTGACGTGGCCCGGACCATCTCTGGTCCCACAAGTGCTGCGAGATTTCTTCTTGCCGATAAGAGAAACCTGGTCTCATCCCCTGGATGAACCACATTCTTTGCCTAAAACAGTCAATCCTAACATGGATGATACTAATCCATACCAAGGATGACGTCGTAAGGCCTCGACGCTACTACTAAGAGATCCAACCGTTACTCTCGCCTCCAAGGGTTGAGTCACACTGTCAGCATCAGTGTGTGGTAACTGGTCTCCTCCAGTAGATGTCTCACAAGTGAGGGTCAAGTCAACAGTCAACTGGAACCTCTTAGTAACATCACAAAAGAGGACAGGAATGAAAACATCACAAGGGATGCGTCTTTTATTATTGCAGCTCATATTACAAGACGCTACACAAAAGCAACATCAACATGGAACTAGAAGTACAAAAGACGTATCCACTAGTTCCTCCCTGTCCACCTGCTTTACGGTTGCTCAAGCATTTGTCGCTGCCTCAACCTCGGTGGCTCCCTCCAAGCCTGCGGATCGAGGAGTCGGACAGTCACGTGCCAGGTGACCCTTTCCGCGGCATAAGTAACACAACCTGCTCCTTGCACGTCTAGCTCTGTTCCCACTCCGGGTGCCCTGCACCACTGGTCCTAAAACCCGAGATCGCCCAACTGCTGGTCTGGTCCTCCTGGACCTCTGCATCATCTGTCTACTGCCCACAGATGACTCGGCTTCTGATCGAAAAACACGCTGTAAAGGTAGAATCTCCTGTACACGCTCGGGGTGTAGAGATACTGGCACAAAATTCACCCTGAAGAAGGTCTCGAAGTCTTCCCATGCGAAGTTCATCTCATCGCAAAACTGAAACAAGTGGCTCCACCACCTACCTGCTGCTGCGTGTAGTAGGCTCGCAGCGAGGATCACCATGAGGTCCGCTGGTGTCCTCACTAGCCTAAACACTCGTACCACTGCCTCCAGCCAGTCCTCTGCAGCCTGGGGATCCGTCTCCCCGCGAAACCTGGGCGGTCGCTGGCGCTGAAACTCATGCAGTGCGCTGAGGCGACGTGCATCGTCAGCGGCTGCTGCTGTAAGCATCGGGGGCTCGGTGGGTAGAGCTACCGCCGGTGCCACTGCTGACAAAGGGCCCTGCACCGAAGCCTCGTCGCTCGACAGACTGTCAGCACGCTCATCCCTCCGGGCTCTAGCTGGTCGTCTGAGAAAAGAAATCCTGAAAGAAACAACGTAACACGATCAAACGATTTTACCTGGTGAGCTGACCTGGTTTGAGCTGTTTTAAGGGGAAAAACTTTTGAAAACACACACGCAATCAGTGTTTTCGTGCACAAAGTCGGAAATCAGTTGTCAGGGTCCTGGTGTATGGATACGTCGGCCGCCCGCACCAACACTGGACTCCCTGAACTGAAAACCACACTTGGTACCCTTAACACTATCGCTTCACAGAAAGAAAGATCAGAGTTATAAGTTCTGCGGTAGAACCGAACTCCTCTGATACCAATTTGTCACGACCCGCCCTCGGGGTCCGTGCCGTGACTACCCCAAGCCCGCCTTCCATAGGCCAGGGGCTGGCGACTAGCACCAAGGCGTAAATCCCAGAAAAAGGGAAGGCATTGCCTTTGTAATGTAGACAAACACCACAGAGTAAGCAAGCGGAAGTAAAACACTAAGTACAAAAAGAAGAGCTGAAAAGTAAAAAGGGGCCGGAAATACAAGCCCAACTGTAAAGTACAACTCGAAAGGGAAAACAGCGACTGAAAAGTAAAGCTGCTACGCTGAGATGTCCACTGGAAATCCCACCTGAAGGGTGGGTACAGATAGCTCCTCTGCTCCTCGGGTCCCGCCATCCGCTCCGAGTATGTCCCGCCCAGTGGTCCACCTCCGGGTACCGCCTCGTCGTATAGTCCACCTCCAGGTACCGTCCAGTCCTCGAACACTCGGCCTCTGCCAGCACTGTCCGTCGTCTGCAACCAACACAACGAGGTGCGGGCATAGCCCGTGCAGGGGTGAGTATAACGATACTCAGTAGGGACCCCGAGACCCTCAAGGTCTCACTAAAACCAACCAAGGATAAACACAAGAAGATCACAACAGATAAACTCTACTTAGGTATATGCCCATACATATACCTAAGTTATCAAGTAACCCATCTCAGTCATGAGGAAACACAAGAATCATGAGATCAACGGATAACCACTACCCAGGTATATGCCCATACATATACCTAAGTTATCAAGTGACCCATCTCAATCATGAGGTTAACACAAGGTCAAAAGTCTCAGCTCAAACCAGGATTTTCATTATCGAAACCGTAACTGCTGAAGAGCTCCGTCTCTAGAGTGTACAGTGGTCCTGTCACGACTCCGAGGTACTGCTCACTAACCTAAGACTACTGAGGTACTCCTCCTGTCGAGTACTGCGGGTTTGCGGCCAACTACCTGGCGCTCCGTCCGCTGAGGGTCTGTCGCCAAATACCGGGCGCTCGCCCAAATAGCCTACTGAGGTACTCCTCCTGTCGAGTACCGCGGGTTTGCTGCCAACTAACAGGCGCTCCGTCCGCCGTGGGTCTGCTACCAACTACTGGGCGCTCCGTCCACTGGGCTAGTCGACTCACTCCAAGTCGAGTCGGTCAAGCAGTCGTCAGGTCTCAGCCAGCTACACGGTCTCCGTACTCTGCACACTCGTCTCCGGGAGGGTCCGCTCCACGAGCTACTGGTCGATACTCCAAGTATCACAAAGTCCCACGAAGAAGTATCTCAAAAGTCCGTTTCGTCACAGGAGTCTCAACGCAACAGACGGCACGTCGATCGGACGCCCGGTCTGTGAGTTATTAGCCTTTTCGTCCCAGGGGCCCGGTTGGTTTCGTGAGCGAAACCAATCCCGGCCGTATCTCAACTATACCCCGAACTCCCATAGGGTATACTCAAGGGACCGTTACTCAACGTAACCACCAACGCCGCTGACGGCTCGTCAAGCGGACGTCCTGTCTGAAAGATATCAGCTTTTCCGTTCCAGGGGCCCGGTTGGATTTCGGGTACAATCCAACCCGGCCTTACTCCGACTGTAACCAAAACTCGGGCGGAGTATGTCAAAAGTTCCGTCTCATCAAGAGGAAGTCAACGAAACAGACGGCGCGTCAATCGGACGCCCGGTCTGTGAGTTATTGGCATTTTCGTCTCCGGGGCCCGGTTGGTTTTTAAGGAAAAACCAACCCGACCGTACTCCACCTGCGTCCAAACCTCGGGCGGAGTATGCCAAAAGATCCGTCTCCCTAAGAGGAACGCAACGCGACTGACGGCGCGTCAATCGGACGTTCGTGGCTCAAGATATGAGCGTTTCCGCTCCGAAGGCCCGGTTGGTTTCGTGAACGAACCAACCCGGCCAAACTCAAAGTAAACCGAAACCTTGAGTGCGATATACCGAAACGACCGTCTCGATCCAAGGATCGCGTTGCCGCAGACGGATCGTCATTCGGAGGTCCGAGGCTCAAGTTATGAGCGAAAAACCAAAACTGGTTCGAAACGGGGGGGTCCGGGTCCGGGCCGACCCGGGCCGACCCCCCCCCCCCCCCCCCCCCCCCCGGGGGCGGCGCGGCGGCGGCGGCGGCGGGCCGCGGCGGCGGCGGCGGCGGGCCGCGGTGGCGGCGGCGGCGGGCCGCGGTGGCGGCGGCGACGGGCCGCGGCGCACGCGGGGGGCTTGATTGCCCCCGTGGTTCTGGATGGCGGCGCGGCTTTGCCGCGCCGATTTTGACAAACGCCCCCCCCCCCCCCTTCTTCCAGGGGGCCCGCTAATTGGAAAACCGGGGGGCTGCTGCCCCCCCTCCTTAAATGAACCGCCCCCCTCATTAAGAGGGGGGTTTGCTGAACGGTCCGGGGGATTTATTCCCCCGGTTTTCAGCCATCCGGCCGGCCAGCTGGCCGGACGGTTTTTACTAACGGGACCGGAAATTCCGGTCCCGCCTTCGACTTCCGACGCCGGCGGCCCGGCCGCCGGCCTTCTCTTCCGCCGCGGCCCGGAACCGGCCGCGGTCTTCTCGTCCCGCTGCGGTCCGGAACCGGCCGCAGTCTCCTTGTCCCGCCGCGGCCCGGAACCGGCCGCGGCGTTCGTCGTCCGGCGCGGTGCGACGGCACCGCGCCCCTTTCGCCACACGTTAATTTCTTTCAACGCGGCGCAACGGCGTCGCGTTCTTGATGTTCCTTCCATGGTGTGCACGCCACGGCGTTGCGTAAAATAAACGCACGATCAACCACGTGGTGCGACGGCACCACGCCTCTTGCTTCCACCCGCAAGAACAAACAAGATCGTTGGAGGGGGTTCGGCCGTGTTCGTGCGGTCCGGCCCCCTCACGTTAAGATAATAACGCAACTTTAAAATAAATTAAGCCACACGTTATACTTGCTATTCACGATCAAAAAAAAGAATAAGGAAACCAAAATGAAATCAATAACCCCTACCTTGGGTTTAAGATTCGATGATTCGGTTACGCTCCGCGGAAGACGGCGTCGCGGAGGTCGGGTGTCGCGGTCGTCGTTCGTCAAATCCGTTGACGAAGAGTTATGCCCGAAGAGACACGTCGTTGGCGGATCTTCGTTTGCCGACGAAGAGGGTCCGAGGAGGGAGAAGAGGTCCGAAGATACCGGGTCGCCGAGTCGATGATCCTTGACGAAGTGTTGTCGTTCTTCGTTGTGGATGAAGACTTTCTTCGCCGGAGAAGATGAAGAGGAGCTCTCAAAAGCTCTCAAGGGAATAAACCAACAACCCATAAACAAATAAGATTACATCTTATTTTATTAACACATAACTCAAAAGAATTTCAAAGTTTTGAAATTCAAAAAGACTTAACTCCCATAAATTAATTAAGTAACTCAAGTTATTAAAATAAGGAAGAGTTACATAATTAAGAGGGGGTTTAGAGGGGTTAGGGAATTTGAAAAGAAAAATGGGTTCGTGTGGGCCCCACCACACTTAATCCTCCCAAGGGAGGTTAAGTGGGTGTGGGTCCCACTTCCATCCTCTTTTGGTAGGTTTTTTTTAATAAGTTAAAATAAAATTTGTCTTACACAAATTTTATTTAACTTAACTGAAAAACCCCAAAACTAACTTTCAACTCGCAACAAACGCAACTCCCGAAAAGGTCTCTTTAAGCAAATATCGGCTCTGCGAGTTCATCGGTGCCCTCGGATTTCAATTCCGAGCACCGGATCAAAAGTTAGGAATTCCCGCTCGTTCGTTCACTGAACGTACCCGAGCCAAACTTCGGAAATTAATTCCGGGCACTCCGGGCCTCGGAATCAGGTGCCGTCTGAAACCGCGCTCTTGTAAAATTCTAAAGAAAATTAAGAAAAAATTTCCCTTGAATTTTACGGGTCTTTACATTCATGGTATTTTTATTATATTCATCTAGAATCTTGATATTTGGTTAACAGCAAGGTTTTCAAGTAGCTGATTTAATAAATTATCTAAATACTTATGTTTTAAAACACCATTCCATCCATAGGTTGAGATTCATACATAGAAGAATGTAATGATAATAGATAAATTATTGTGCATGTTATTTTATGATTTCTGAGGCCGAGGGGTCATGCATAGTCCATTAGTTAGTTTTTATTAAAATTAAATTAGTTACTCTCCCATTAATAGGCTCCATTTGATGAATTATATGGTCTACCATAATGAATTGAATTATTTATTACTAAGGTTTAAGAGTTATTTACTCTCAAACCAGAATTTGTATAGGGAATAAAATATATGAACTTTATATTTATGGGTTAATAAAGGTAACAAAGGATCATCAAATGATTTATTTTAATTTTAGGTGAATGAATCTAGTGTTTTACATTGTTTATAATGTGTTCCTCAATGTAACACCTCATCATGGGTACTAAATGTTCATCATTGGAGTAAATTTTCTCTACTATTTTTGGACCATTTGAGGTATTAGAATTTGTTGGAATTTTTTCTTATCTTTCAAAACATAACCTATTAATTCGTCTCATTTATCATGTCATTTATCGATAATATACTCACAAATACATTCAGGATGATTCAAATGGTATTGAAAAAGGTTATTTGTGAGTCGAAGATAATAAAACCTCTGATGACTGAACTCTCAAAATCGGGTTCCCTGATAAGAAGGTGTTGTATGGGAATTCTATTCCTTTTGATTACATAATGTGGACTAATAGTGTATTAGATGAGAAACATAGGACCATGAGTCAGAGTTGTGAGAATAATATCATGAGTTTTTCATGTTTTCATTTATATTGAATATTGTGTTTGACCTTGGATTGAATTTGAGATGAATGGTAAATTTCATGTATTTTTACTTCATTACTCCAATGTCCTTCTTATGTTTCAATGTTGTGATATCCTTAATAGGTATCTCATGGGGTGGAAGATCAAGATTCATTTTTTTCATATGTTATTTTGAAAAAAAATCATAATGATGAATATTTTTTATCTCTTATATTGTTCAATAAAATAGTTTCTCTAGATACATTCCATTATATATTTAGTGGTTACATTTGTCTGGTAGGATGAGGGAAGAAATAATGTTTTCTATTTTAAAATTTTCAGCTAGATGGAGGGTTTTGGGGAATGATCTTACATGATATAATGTCTGGTGGTTTCAGAGAAGGGTATATAGTGTAACTATTGTCTTTGTGGAGAGGATACCTAAAAATATGGGTTTTAGTGTCTCTGTTTCTATATTAGAAGTTTTTCATTGGGAATATGTCAAACTATTGAGGTTATTGGGTTTCTCTCTTCTTCTAACCTATTGAAGAGTCACTACTCTAATAGCCCATACCCGCACTCCCGAATATCATGTGATAAACAAATACTTTACATTGTTTCTTTGATACAAGCTATAAAATCCCTAATATAACAATCCTTATTACAAAATAAAAAATTTGTATCATATATACTGATGTTGTTTTTAGATATATACACTTATTGAATTAAAAATAAATATAATTATTAAAACGAAATTAATTTTATTAAGAGGATAACATTACCATTATATATGAAGATACATTATCTATATTGACTCTTTAATGTCTCCTAATTTTGTTCATCAATTTTATTCATTTAAAATGACATTTGTATTAAATTTCATCACAAACTAGATAATGGGAATTATAATAAATTATGGGATCCAACACTCATAATGGAAAACAAATAACTAATATAATAATGTCTTAAACAAAGATTAAATTTTATATAATTATTAAGTAAACAATAAGAATCAGTAATCATCTTGAAACATACAGAATGATATTTTTAGAATAATAAATGAAAATTATGATATAAATAATACTAATACAATAATGATGGATGGAATAATGAGATACCAAAAAATATACTTTGAAAACATAATTTCAAGTCATTTACCAATCATTAAAAGCACAATAACTTCATCTTCTCTAATTGCGATGGTACTGACCAAATACCCAAACCAGTTTTCCTCATAATACATTTCAATTCATCAAGGGAGTTTATAATTACATTCTCCAACAATAAAAATATTGTGTCTAATTCAGTCCCCATAAGAGTCACTATGATTTTTCATACAATTCTATATAGAAGGCCTTAATGAATAAAGCATGGATATTCATATAATGTAAAGTACATAATGAAAATATAGAACCAATTGATGTTAGAAATCAATAATCATTATGAATATCTATACTTTTACACATATAAAATATAATTACAATATTTCTAGGAAATCATTATCTGGTATGTATTTAGTAAAATGTGATGTTAACATATTATAGATAAATGATTATAGAACTATTTCAAGGCTAGAATAACATGATCATAATCCATTTAGAAAAAAAAGTTGGATGGTTTCAAAAGAAGATAACAAATGAAATTAGAAATATTTATAAAAGGCTATATTTTTCAGTAAATTATATCATGTGAAAATAATTACTAAATACCACATAATGAAATGAATATAAATTTTGTACAAAACGTATATAAAATAAGTTCAAAAAGGATATCATAATTGAATAAAAAAATATTATTTATCATAAAAAATTACTCTAGGACAAAAAAATTAATCAATAGGAACTTTAATAGGGTAATATTATTTTCTTATTAAATCTCATGACCTAAAAATTTATTGATATTAATATTTTAATGGGTAGTGAACACACCATACCAATAAAACATCATGGAAAAAATATATTATGTCTGAATAAACCATTATGGGTCTAAAAAAACCATTATAATATTAGAAACATTAAAATCAGATTCCCTTTAATGATAGTACTAGAAATTCTTGTTTAAATAACATTATTAAAATATAATTCAAGATATTGTATCTCCAAAAGGAAGTATACACACCACAGAACCAAATTATAGGCATAAAAAATGTGTCTTAATGAGAGGAATTTAGGTGAAAAACATTTAATACTGCCCTAAAATCCAAAAATATATATTAACAACCTTTATAATATTCCTATTCATATTAATCACATAATTCATAACATTACTTAAATATATTTTAACTCAAAACCTTTATAAATAGGTATTCTACACATGAATGTTTCATATTTTCCACATTCGGTGTTTATAGTTTTGATTTTTTAACTAGTCTCATAATTAATGTGATATTATTAATTATTATAGAAATTTTAATAATGAATTTTTTATTAAAAACTCTATTTTCTAGGATTTATTTTATTTTATTATGTTTCAAATTAATAGCATGACTGTGTAATCCTCTATCATTGAAGATGAAATCAACAAGAAGAATGTTTTTTTGGTTCTTATTAATCAATGGATTCTTTCATAATTGAAGAATTAAGTATTGATATAACGATACTATAAAAACATTATTTATATATTTATATCATATTATACTATTAAATAATTTTCCATAGTCATCCATCACATGATAATATACTAAAGTTCAATGTGTGGTTAAATAGACCCAAAAAACGATTCTATGAATAATGGATGATTATGAGATCGTTTAGTTATAATATCAGTATACCAGAAGTATAATGAGGTAATTTTTTGTTTAGTAGAGGGATATATCATAATTATATGTAATTATTATAACAATTATTTGATATGGATATATTATACTATTTGAATAAATGGTAATTTTATTATTATTCTTATTATAATTAATTAATTAAATGATCATATTTTATTGATTATATCATCGATTAGTCATATAATTTTGAATAATAGAACTGGAATAATATCATATAATTAATATTTATCCTTTTATACCATATTATATATTGAATTTTAAGGGTTTTATGGGAAAACAAAAATGTTATGTCATGGAGATGGTATCACGCACAACGCATGATGAATGTTTTTTTAATTAATGGATAGGGTATATAAATAAACAATTAAAAATCCTTAATATAGTAAAAATTAATTTTATAAATGATACTAAATAATTATATTGTTTTTATCTCATTAATTTGAATAAATATAGTGATGAATAATTGTAATGTAGTTGAAAACACTCACATTGGGGAATTTAATTTTCCTTGAAAGTGTTCATATAATTAAAGGAAATATACTTACTAATTGTGAGCTTAACATTTTAATCATGGGAGAGGATTCTAGGAGGGTTTATTTTTTATATTTTCACTGATAAATTCAATTTGAATATGATTCTTGATATTGTGGAATAGTTTCCTTCTTACAAGTGAAGGAGGGTGGTTTTTGGATAACACATAATAGTTTCCATAATGTTGTGTTTCTATTCCATGTTCAATAGCTTAAAAATAGATAGATGAGTATAGAAAAGTGATTCACAATCCAAAATCACTTCAAACCTAATTTAAAACATAAAATTTCATGTTTAAAAGATTTTTATTAACTTTTATCCTTTTACCCAAAATTACATTTACATCGGTAAATGATTTGTTCCCAAATTAAGTATTTTTAAAAAAAATAATATTGAACTATTATTCCTAATTCAACCCACATTATTTTAAATTTGGAGAAAATTTTATCAAATAAAATTTCTAATGTTCTTTGTAAATTTAATGATTTGTTCACATGTGATATAAATCTAGTTTAGGGAAAATATGTTTTTAATCTTAAATTTTATGTGTTACCCACAATTATTAATATTATAAATTACGATGAAATAAATTGCATTATTATCAAAAATAAAATTAATTATGAATTCATTGAAAACCAAAATTGAATATCACATTAAAAATACTTATTTTAAAGGAAATTAAAAATTAATTTTTTTAAACTGAGATTTTAATTTTGTTATAATGATGTAGGAAATATGATTTTTCTTTGAAATAATATAATACAATGCATGCTATAAATTAATAATTTATTACTTATATATTTTTCAATATTATAGGACGGTTTTACAAAATCATAAATCGTTAATATTATAATTTATTCAAACCCATATTTTCTACTGAAAATCAATATTTCGAGATAAAATAAAAATTTCCACTTATTATAATATTTTTATTCTAAATCAAAAAAATTCCCTATTAAATAAATAATATTATAAAATTTAAAAAATAATTTTTTTTAATAAAATCTTAAAATATAATATAAACATGCTTTTTTGTAAAGGATTTTTTCTAATATTTACTATTATTATTATTATTATTTCATATCATTTACAACTAAATTAATGTTACACAATAATTAATATAAAAAATAATTTATCTTAATTATTTTAAATCATACTAAAATAGAAAATCACATCCCATAGAATATTGTTGTTTAGAAATGTACATTTCTAAATAGTAAATGATCTTGTTATACATTTTATGTAATGTAATTTAAATTTATTTATATTTAAAGTATATTTTCATTTAATTACATGTATATTCCATAAATGGTTGTAGCATATTAATTCCTTCTAATGAAATAGTTAGGCTTTAACTTTGAACACTAATATTTATATTTTATCTAAATATATCATTGTTTCATTTAAATTTGATGTTTTGTGCAAAGAATGAAATCAATGAAATTTTTCTCATGAAAATTTAGTCATATAATAAAATCAGAGTGTTTCAAATTATCTACATCCATAAATAAATTTCAACATCAGATTTTTAATTATTAAACGTAGGATTGTGTAGTAGAGGATATTCATAACATATTCATCATTCATGGTGTAACCCAAAATATGAAATCTACTATACTCACTT
The DNA here is from genome assembly GCA_963277665.1 of Viscum album. Lineage (NCBI taxonomy): Eukaryota > Viridiplantae > Streptophyta > Magnoliopsida > Santalales > Viscaceae > Viscum > Viscum album. The sequence continues at coordinate 1,892,226,292 of OY728152.1, forward strand.
AAGTAGTATCATATTATTTATCATTCCTCAAAATACATTAATCATTCATGTATCCTTATAGACAATTATGTATATACCCTAATAATACATTTTTGATAAAATTATCTTCCCAAAAACATTTGAATATCCATGTAAAAATAACACAAAAAATATATATATTTCTCAAATAATTAATTATATCATTTAAGCCATAAATTTTAATAAACACTCTTTTTAAGGTCACACACATTTCTATATATATCGTAATCCCGAAAATTGGATAAATTTTATAAAAAATGTCTTCAATTATCATCAATTCCAGGGATATCGATACAAAATTACAAATGATTTCAAAATTAATCAACATTTTATTATCTATACATCAGAACTATACTAATACTAAAATATGTTTTTCTGCAGAACATTTGTTCTTAAATATTTATCAATATAAATATTACCATTCTATAACCTCATTTCACAAGTTTATTATAGAAATTTTATTTATTATTTAAAATATTAAATTTATAACTACGGAGGATTGATAATTAACTATATCACAAAATCCTTAATAATAGTTAAAATTTTTAAAATTTCATTGATAAATATCATTTCACCAATTAAAATGTGTATGATTATTTAGAATTAAATTTTTTTATGATTTCAACCGCACAAACATATATAAGGGTATGAAAATCACATTTTCCTTCATAATAAAAATATAATAAAATTACTAACAGTTTATGTATTTTCTATGATTCAGTTATATGAAATTGTAGTTTCAAGATACATGCCATTTTATCTACATCATTTTGATAATGGTTAAAACAAATAAAAAAACCAACATAGGTTTATTAATATGTACAAATAATAATAAGAAATCGTTATTCCAAATATTTTTCCATTATGAAAATATTTTTTGAAATAAGATTCTTTAAGATCATTATATGACTCCCATTGATCAATAATTAGTTATCCATAGTGATGTTTTCTATTTGGATCTCTATGGAAATTAGATTACATCATTCTTAAATCCTATATAATGGTTTGTAAAGAGACCATGATTTACCAACCCATTTGTCACGAGAGTTCCTAGATTGGTTTAGAATTGTAGTCCCATTCTACATAGACCTGAGTAAGGATCGAGTTAATTCACATTTAACCTTTTTTCCCAGTGATTATCCTAAGATGCATCTAGTCTATTAGCACATCCACTTTCCCATATCCTAATAATTTTTAAAATTCATGGAAAATGAAATTCCAATGACTTTATCAAAACATCATGTTGTTATAATATACATAAAATTCTCAATTAAACTTATCCCTTGGATTTTCACATATTTTTCTTACCCTTATCTTTATATTATATATGTTCCCTTATATTAAGGTTAAAATATATACTATACCAATGGGGTATCTATTCCCATGAAATTATGATCAATCATAAATCAGAAGCACTTAAATTATTCTCAAAAACAATCTAATCTATAATTCTATATAAACAATTCATTTGAAATGAATGGTGACCCCCAAACCCATACTCTTGCATCATGTTTTATAAATACATACTTTACACACATTCTTTGATACTAGCTGTAAAATGTCGGTTATAACAATCTATATTAAAAAAAGTATTTTTTTATTTGATATCATACATATGAAGTAGTTTTTATGTTTTTAAATTCTTACAATTAATGAAAATAATAAGAAAATAAATCACATGTTCTTTGTATCAGATTGGAAACTATACCATTATATGTGAAATTAGTTATTCCATAATGATTATTTAATGTCCCCATTAAATTAAATCATTTCTGTTATCCTTTTAACCTTGGAATGTCTACCAATATCCATTATATCCTGGGTAAATATAAAAATAATAAGGGGTGAGATGAAACACTAAGAAATGAAAACCAAATACATTAGACATTATTGCATAATCATTGAATAGACAATATTGATATAATAATTAACAAACATGAATCCACAGTCAACATGATATTGGAAAAATTAAATATCCATTAAAAAAAATTAAAAATATAGATTTCCATAATACTAAACATATAATTCTGGAACTCAAAAGTATAGGCATAAAAAAATTTCAATCCCATTATACATTTCATTATGTTTTCAATGAGATGGAGTCAATACTCTTGCGAAATTTTGTAGGTATACACCCAATACAAAAAAATGATTTTTCTCAAGAGATTTATTGATGCATTAATGTACTATATAAATTTAGGTCCCACATATCACTTGAATATTTTAATTAAATTTACCTTAAGAGTGGAAAATACTATTTAAAAAATTCCATAAGGAACCTCCTACCAAATTCAACATGGAAATCCAATAATGAAAATGGCGCAATGCCAATACATAATCAATTTGTTGTTGTGTTCAATAATCTTCAATAATTTCAATACTCATCAAAATTTTAAATTTAAAAAAATTATTTGTATGTGAACATCATCCAAAATGGGTTGGAAAAAATGTTACAATCAAACCATATAGAGAAAAGAGTGTACAACTATGTCAATAATATAACAACAGGACCATAATCTATCCAGATAAATATTTTAGTGGTTTCAAGAGAACATAACATTACAACTGAGAAATATTTTGGAAATGGTTTATGTGATAGGATTGAATATTCTCGTAAAATAATTATATAATATAAAATGATATAATCAAATTGAAAAATGTGACAAACTTATATGAAATAAGTTTAAGTGATTGATAATAACTCAATGAATGAAAAATGTGTTTCCAAAATTCCTCACTAGTGGGGAAATGACTAAATCAATATCCACATGAATAATTTGAATAGATATTATACTCCATAAAAGGAAACATGGTACAAAAATTGTATTATATCTCAAATAAGTGTAATTTTGTCCAAAATAACCATTATGAATTCATAAACAATCTAATCAAAACATCATAAAAGGGTGTGATTTTAATTTTACATAAAATACCATTAATAAAATATTATTCATGATATTATATCTAAGGTAAAATTTATAAAAATCATGGAAATGATGATATTTACATAATAAAAAACAAGTATCAAATAAGGAAATTTGATATGAAAATACTTACCAATTTTCCTAACTTATAGGATTATACTTTTAAAATCATATATCGTGAATATATATATCATAGTAATATAATTAATAACCACACTAATATCCCTTTTTATTCATACTAATGTTAAATTTTCATTTTATTCATGAAATATTTTGATTTCCCACAATATATGTTCAATGATTTTTTCTTTTATACTGGTTTATAATTGTGGTTTGTGTATTAATTATTATTCCAAAGTTCATCATTATATTTTCATTGAAGATAATATTATTTATTTTTTTAATAATTTATTATTTTTAAAATTAATTTTAATGAGTTATTTAATTTTTATCCATGAAGATGAAATCAATAACATGCATGTTTTTGTGATTCTTATTGATCAAATGGTGTTCTTATAATTAGTGTATTGAATGTTAAAATAAACATACCAAGACGATAGAAAAAATATTAAAATTTTTATAGCATATTATTCTTGCATATATGTTCTCATAATCATCCATAATAGAAATATATAGTATTTTTAATGTATGTGGTCAAACTGACCCAAAAAAGAACCTACCATGATTAATCGATGATTATGAGATGGGTTAGATATAATATAATTATACCAAAATAATGTCTATATTATTTAGGGTTTACTAGTTTGATATATCTGAAATATACAATAATATAAAAATAATTAATTGATAAGAAAGTAATACACACTTTAAATGAATTATTATCCTCTAATTTACATGATTAAATTAACTATGGCCGTTTTTTATCATATTATCAATAGTTTCTATAAATTGAAAAATTATAATATTAATAATATTATTAAATCACATTTAATTTTCCATACCATCCTTATATCCCAAAAAAATATAGCGCTGATAGAAAATGAATGAGGTTGCATCATAGAGAAGGTATCTTTCACAATAAACAAAAAATTATTTCATTTTTCGAAATAAATGGGGTATATGAATAAAAATGATAAAAACATTAATATATATAAAATAAACTATCATAACTATATTATCATAGATATAAAAAATAATTTAGAACAATATCTAATAATAAAATCATTGACGTTTCTTATAATCACATCGATGACTTGAATTTCCAATATAAGTACCCTTGTAGATTAATTCCACATCATAAAAAATGGGGAAGAAAATAAATTTAAAATGGAAAAGGTTTATTATTGGAGAAATATAGTATTGTTTCAGGTATAAATTCAATGGGATGGTGACTATTGATTTTGTGCAGGGGTTACGTTATTCTATGGGAAGGGAAGTGTAGTTTTGGGAGAAGCAAAAACATCTTCAATATTGTGATTTTATAAACGTATTCTAATTGATGAAAAATATAAAATAATGTATATAAAAGTATTTTTTTTTAAAAAAAGAAAAAAACTCATTTGGGAGATAACATGGGGATTTTAATGATTTTGTTACTTTTTCTATTTTACAGAAGTTTACGTTTTTTATGGTAATTAATTTTATCCCTTAATAAATATTTTTAATGGAGTAAATTAATTTTAATCCCTTTTAACTATTATCGTGTATCTAATTTTATATTTGGATATAATTTTACCAGATAAGTATTTTATGGGTTTAAAAGGCCAATTTAAAATTTAGTATACTCCACCCACAAAAAAAATATTTTAGCAAAAGTGTTTTTAAGATTCAAATTAATGTTTAAGAAATTTTTGTTAAAATTATGAATTTTTTTTCATCATTTATTTAAATAAAAAATATTATAAATTTATCCTGGAAATCTAAAATTGAAAATCACCTTGAGAATACTTATTTCAAATAAAATACCCAAATTTTTATTCATTAAACTATCATTTTGATTTAGTTATAAATAAATTATAAAAAGGATTTATAAGTTTTAATAAAATAATAAAATTTAGAATTTTATTCATTAAATACATATTTTATTATGTAATATGTTTCTAAAATTCAAGGATGTACTTACATAATTAAAAGCATAAAATTAAAAAAAATTATGGAACATATATTTGTCGAATAATATTTCTCAAATAAACACAAAATAAAATATTATGAAATTATCATTATTAAAAATATAAAAAATTTATATATTTTTCAAATCTAATTTAAAAATGTATAATTAATTTTTAAAATAAAATAATAAAATATAATAAAAACCTTATTTGTGGAAAAATGAATTTTTCAAGTCCTAAGTATTATTATTATTATTTCATATCATTTACTAACTGAATTAGTCTTAAAAAATTATTAATAAGATATATAATATATTATCATTAATATTATGTATCTTGAAAAGGAATTGAATATCAAAAAAATGATTTTTTATTAAAATACCGTTCTAAAAGATAAATGAACATTATAGTAATTTTAGGTAAACAAGATTATTTTCTTTCTTATTTATTGTATCATTTATATTATAGAGTAATATATTTCAAAAGGGGGTTACTCAAATTCTTTCACACTATTTAAATGACTATGTTTTAATGGTAAAAAATAAATATTAATATTTTATCTAAACATATAACGGTTTAATTTATGAATGATGTTAAATGTTGAGAAATCTATCGAACACATTTGAATCATTAAAAAGAAGTCATATTTTATAATATTTTGTTTTATGAAAGTGAAATAATTGGTAAATTGTATCATGGATCCCCAATGGTCAGGATCCATGTTCTAAACTTCTTAAAGGTCTATTATTGTCTTTCTTTACTAGTTAGGTCATGTTTTTACCCATGGTTGTGAGATGTAGTTAAGATACACAATGATTAGGCCACATATTCTACAGGGAGCGTTCATATTATAACCCATATGGCATGGCCTCCCTTTCTAAACCATAGATTGAGTAAAACCGTAGAGGTTAATGTTTGGTTATGGAGATTGAATCATGGAGCTGTTAAATTACAAATAATAATAAGTTCATATATAAAATTGAAATATTTTTATATTCTCTATTATCATCTAAACCAAAGGCTATTTAAGGTCCACTTTATAAGTTTTTAATCCCCCTTTACATGTCTTAAATCTCCAATATTATAAAGTTAATTCCTTTGTGGAGATAGGTTATTTGCATCTCCTATTAATGACTCTTATCTCTATTATACTCTTTTTTGGATTATAAATGTGTTTCTATTAGTTTTTAATGGTTAATATATGAATATATTTCTATATATATCTAGATTTCCTTTTTCGGGAGGTGATTAGTGATCTACACCAGTAATTTTGTTCATTCTAAAACAATGTTGAATACATTTAAGAAGGTTATTTTTAAATATTATTTTTTTATATAAAAATGTGTGATTATAATTATTTAATTATTTTAGGTAACATTGTGATTAGAATAAATGAATATAATAACTATACACCGAATGAAGTTGACGGGATATTTTGATTCCTTAATTGATATTATGTTATTAAATCATTTTTTTCATTTTATAGATATTCTATAATCTATTTTCAATGATTTTTTTCAAATGATTAATATTCAGGATATTGAGTAAGAATGTAATATATAATAACAATAATATGATTTTTGATTTTAGAATATGAATGTATTTTCTACTGTTCTATAAATATTTTTGAACATAAAGTAATTATGTAAAACTTGTCTATGGTTATTGTATTCTATTTTTAAAAGGTGTTTATATGTTACATTCAATTGAATCATATTCATAATGAATTAGTGATTTCTAGTATGGTAAAAAAAAAATTAATGGAGATAAATATTTTTGTAAGAAATAACATCCTTATTTTTTATAGGCTTCTATTCATTGGTTTTATTGATATGGCTTACCTTGGTGTTTTTTATATTACAAATTATTTTATTTAAATATATGTGTGACCTAAAATGGTATATTCTTATTAGGATTAATTTTTATTTTTTAGTACAGTTGAGATATTGGGTATGGAGTGGACTGAAAAACTTAAGAGATGGAATTTCAGGTTGAATATCATTGAGACAAGATTGAAGAAGTCATGGATGAAATTGGTTGATAGTTGGGATTACTTTTTTTGAATATTTTTTTGTTTTTATGGATATCTTAATAATTGGTTGAATGCTTGGATAATGTATATTTCATTTTGTTTTATTTTTTTTATTCATTATTTGATGGTTGTTTATTGTGATTTCGAACTACTTACTTGAGTTTTTTATGCATTGGTATTTCATCTCTAAGAGGTTACATATTATGATGAATAGAGTTTTTGGTTTAGGAAAATTCTCTATAAATTAATAAGAAACTCATGGTATTTTTTTTATAGGTAATGGTGGATGATAAAAACAATGTTATGTTTAGAATTAATTATATAATATCATTGACTGAGAACCCTATAAATGTAATTTTAATTATGAATTTTTTTGGATCAAAATTATTTGATTAAAAAGTTATCGTTAATTGTATTTAAATGAAGTGATATAAAATTATATTTTTTAGTTAACAATTTAAATAATATTTACTCCATATTATTATTGTAATATATTACATATTCATTAATAAAACACATTGATGATAGTAGAGAGTCACATGAGATGATAATTCCATTTGATTCTATATCTTAAGTGTTTCCCATAGTTTGGTAGTAAACTATTTATATTATTATATTTTTTTGACTTCAAATACTAAGCCACCATTTTCATGATGGATGTAAATACCCAAATAATTTTAGTGTTTTGTTCCACACAAAATTTAGGATTCTATTGCTGTAGATGGAAAGCATCTCCCTTTTCCATGCTCCATGTTTGGATGTTTACGAAAAGTAATAGAACCTCATTATAAATGGCCTAAACTGTATGATATGTGATTACATGACCTAATTTAGATCTTCTATTTACTATATATGTATTTTATTTCTATGATTAATTGAGGTTATACTACCAACATTTTTTCACCTAAAATGTCTATTTTTTACATTGGGTATATTAGCAAGTGTTGTGATGGTTCACGGTGCACTACATAGTACATGATTTTTAGTGGATCTTATACACACACCATTTCTATGAATGAGATGAGATAATGATATGGATATTATATGTATTTAGGGGGTGTTATATGGATTAGGGAATTGATTATAACACATTATGTTTTCTGATGGGGTGAGATAATGACAAATTAGTGAGGATGTGGATGTACGTACCTTTCATAAATATATATTTTTAGAAAGAAATGATTATATGTAAATAATAAATAATTATCAAGGCTTGGAAAGGATAGGATATAGTTTCTCTGATTTAGTTGTTGAGCTGGTTTTATTTATTTTTTCACATTTATTTTGTATGATTCATTCTCATTTCCAAGGGTGTTTAAAGTGGATCTTACTAAGTATTCATATATGATCATAATATGTATTGGAAATTGTGTTGGATGTTTAATAGATATAATTTTTAATATATTTATGTTTCATGGTTTTAGTTGTTGTTCGTGAGCTATCATAATTCATTATCACAGATTAATATTTTTCTGTATTTTTATTTATATTTTATTATGTTTTTTATTACATTAATGAATTAACATTTATATTTATTTATGTGTTAGAGCGGAATGACAAATTTCCAATTGTATCTTATTTGTAAATTTATATAGAAAACTTATTTTTTTTATTCATTCAATTCCATTGGTGATTAACACTAAGAAGTGGCCTATTAATGATGGGTTTTTGGAGACACTCACCCCTCTCTACTTTCTTCCCAATATAGGTACCACATAATCTGTAAATATATGAAAATATTAAGTTATATAAATTTGATTATTAACATAATTTCTATAAATCATGTAATAATGAGAAAATGTATTTCAAGATAAAAATCACTAATTATAAACATTTTAGTAAAAAAAAATTTAGTTTAATTTTTCAATTAATTAATGTGAATGGATAACTGATCCAATATAGCAGGGTTCTCATTTTCAAAATAAATTTTATAATTAAAATATTATAATTATTATGAAAATATGTTGCATCCACATGAATATGTTTATTTTTATAACATAAATATTAAGAAATAGTTCCCCTGTTAGGTGTTTGACTCTCACTCCCACTGTATTATGAATCTGAATTGAAAAATTATAAAAAATTTCATTAGATTGGTTTATGAAATAGTTCATATTAATTCATGTAATTTAATGAAAACTAATTTTTTCTAGGTATAAAATAATTATTAATAATAAAATTTAAATATCAAGATCTATAAAAATTATAAATGTCTAAATTATTATATAAGTTGTCATTTCATCTAGCCATTAAAAATTTTATTTTCGAAGCATAGTAAATTAGTTATGGTAGTTCAAGGTATGATTGAAGATTAAATATAAGTTTTTCACTAGAAACAATATTTTACCTTACAAATAACAACATGAAAATTTAAATTTCATTATGATATGAAGGTTGGCGATTTTAAATTTTTTAGCATATTATTATTTTTAATATTATGTAATATTGGTTAAGATGGTATAATGTCACATTGTGATGAATTTGGGGTAAAATTTTGCTTTAGTTTATTTTTTTGTATGAATTTTATTAAACCATTTTACAATGAGTTACCAAATAGAAGGATTTAATTATACTATTGAGTAATCAACTATGGAATTTAAATGTTTCTATACATTGATCATTACACCATGTTAATCCCTACTTTCTCATTGTATTGGGTAAGAGGTTATCCAGATTTGGTTATTTTCAATGGTTTGTAAGAATTTCCATAATAGCGGTCAGTGAACCAGGAATATCGATATAAATATTTATTTCAATTATTTTTAAATAATGAAATACTAGGAGATCAAACAATGATTTATAGAGACAAACGATGATTATAATTGATTCTAGACATCATTCTATAATTGTGTGTCCCTAAAAAATTAATATATATTTAGGTATTTTATTTAGAATATTATTTTCAATGAATAGTTAATGAACCTTATTATTCATTTATATTAGTATTTCTTTCTCATGATTAATGTCATTTTTTATTTCAATCTATGGATATGCATGATCAGCTCCATGTTCATGGATTTCTCCCCTTCAATTCAATTTTCTCCTCCTATAGCTTATATTATTTTTCCTTTTCTTCCTTCTAATGAGGTCATTAATGATTTTGTGACACGTATTTTTTGGAATTTTGGTTTGAGTTTGGTGGCCGATCTATGTCTCTAGGTTATGGGGGGTCATTATATGAATCTAGTTTGTATTTAGTAATTAATATTCTTATATTTATTATTTAATAATCATATAAGGTCCTTCATGAAATGATATATTAAATATACCTTCCATTTATTATATGAAAAATGTGAAATTGACAACACTATGATTTCATGGAATTTTTAATTAGAATTATCATAACCCATATATTCAAATATATTATGGGAATAAATGAATAATATTGAATTGAATTTGTTTTTTATGATTTTTATGTTCTTTATTGAATGTACCAAATTAAATTGACTGAAAATTAGTCAGTTTTCATTCAATGATATCATTGATGTTGATATGGATCATCATGTTAATAATTTATTTACAAGATAGTATTTATAACGAATGGGGTCATAAAATTCTAGGATTAATATTTACTATTTTTTTATATGAATCAATAAATATATATTAGCATAATTAAATCATGACTTTGAATTATTTTATTCTAAAATTTATTCTTATTCCCATCTTAATTGTTAATATTTTAGTTATGTTTGGATTTTTCATTGTATTGATGTCTAATATGGTCAAAATAGGGTGATAACTTTTTTTATAGTTGTGTTGTCTTCATGTGTTCTATATGGATGGAGTGGATGTTGATATAGTCATGGTGGAATTTATTCATTGGTTTCTAAAAGGGGATAAAAGTTATGTTGACCAAATGATATTGAGTTTTCTGTGTGGTCAAGTAATAGGTTCCAAAAAATGTTTACATTATAAGGAATTAATGAAATGATGAGAAGGTTATTTTTGTACTAATATACAATGGTTGAATAAATTTGTTGATAACATAATGTGTGGTATATATTAAGATTAATGTTTTATATGTGAGAATGTTGTGCTCAAAATAAGAAATAATTAATTGGATATCCAAATTATCTTAGTTAGATAAATTATATTTCATTGGAAGTGTTTATATATAATGTATAAGGATTGAAATAAAATAAGATAAATAAATGTAATATTACTCCTAAATATTATTTTTAAAATAGAATATAAATTGGAATTGAAGTGAAGAATTTGAAATGGGATGAAGATACGTTAAAATTGTTTTTGGTGGGTGTTTTGTAGTTGTGGTGTTGGGTGGGTATAGGTTATTATTAAATATTTTGTAGTGAAAATGATGTTAATGTTTGATTTTCATAAAGATAGTAGAAGTATCATGGAACTAGGTATTAAACCGTTATGATGGTATTAAATGTTATTATATATTCATTATAGTTTATTATTATTTTCCACCACCACCCAAGTCGATTAATGGTCATAATGGCTATTTTGAGGTATTCATTTCCAACATTCTCAATCTCCAAGATGGATATGACATAGATGGATGACTATTCTATCATCCCTACTCTCATGTCTAAACATTGTATGGATTGTAATGGATTGATGAAATAATATGTGATGATGTGAATGCATGGTACAAGAAGTCCTGCTAGAAAGAGACTATGGGTGTAAGAATATGATTCTTTGATTTCAATTATCCTTTAAATATATATTATTATGAATAACATTCAACATAAACAACACCAAATCAAAACAAGTCTATTAAATCTTATTAAAATTATATTATAATTAGTTAATTGATGTCATAAAATATAGGAGTTGAGGAATAAGGTATATATTTCAATAACCTCATTTTTAAATATATGATTAAATATTAATAATTTTAATTTTTATTACAAATGAGTTTATGGATTCAATTAGAATATCAAATTATCTAATAAAATCTAAATATTATTAAAACTTAATTTTTTTTAAAAAATAAAATTAATGTGAGATGAATTTTAGATTTATGATACTAAAAATAAAATTTTTAATTAGTAGAAAAATATATTGTTGATATAAATAATTATTGGATAATTAATGAATCTTAAATTAATATGAAAAATAATAAGAAAATTTAATATTTAATACATTTTATATAGAATATAACTTTTTTATTAATTTTCATTCATTTAAATCCAAAATTTAAAAATTTAACCATATTAAAATAATTAAATGTATGTATATTTTTTATTCAACATAAAAAAAATCACTTCAAGTGATTTCTTAGGACTTTCAGAAAATATTATATTTTAGGATAATAGTGAAATATAAAATTTTTATAAATACTATGAAATTTAAAACATAATTTTGATACCATAAATAATTAAATATTTTTGAAGAATTTTACCTAATTAAAATTTTATTTATAAAATAAAATTATACTCTTATGATATTAATTTGAATCTATAAGCCTATGATTAAAAATATTTTACCAACGTATTATTCTTATAACATGAATTTTTATGCATTATACACTCTAAAACCATAAAATAGTTTTTATGATTATAAGTAATTTAACATTATAATATAAATATTTAATTATAATTATAAAAATATAAATTAATTAATTTGTTTAGTAATAATGTTTTTATTAGATTTCATTTCCAAGGTAATAAATTATGTTTCTGTTGTAAAAAATAACGTTCAAAGTTTCAACTGAGGACCAAAGGGTATGAATTCCTCAAAACATATATGCAAATGTTTTTTTATTGAGGAATTTCTCATCCCAAATTTATCCCAAACCCATATTTTTCATTTTGGAGCCATATTAATTTTATTTGAGCATAATAATGAAATAATGATATTTTTATTCTAAAACAATCCATGCCACTAACTTATAAATGTATCCATTTATCATACCATTTGTCTTAATAATTAATACCCATTTTCTTTACCATATTCATCACAAATGACTTATAAATAATATTTTATATTTCCTAGAGGTTATTTTCTAACAAAAACATCTTGCTATGAATTCTCAAGAATTTGGATTGGGAGAAATGTAAAAACCTTAAATCCCACTATTTCCAATTCTATTTATTTCTTTTCTAATAAAAAATATAATACATTTTACCCTTTGTATTGGAAAAATTATTCATAAAATTATTATAAAAATATATTATATTAACGGTATAAACATTATATAACTCTACCATTTAGAAAAATGACGTTTCCCATCATGTATACACATAGAATACCGCCTCTATGAAGAAAAAGATGTCATTTTTTATAAAACCAATACATAGATGGATATAAAATTGTATATAATGAATAAATATTTTATTTATATTATTATAATTTCTAGTAAAATAAAATTCATTTCCATCTTCAGTCCACATATACATATGATAAGATTTCTCATGCGTAGGTGTTGTCTACCAACTCCATAGACAACGTATTTTATTTTGATCACCACCATATATGTTTGGTATTAAAATATATTTCATGAATATATATGATATTAAAGAGTAATATAGTTCATTAATATTATTCATGAAAGAAAAAAAAATAAATATTGTTCATTATAATGTAACCATTTTTCTATTAGTAAATAACTCGAAAATAGTTAGGCATGGATTTCATATTTCAAATCCATACCCATGCCTTCTAGTAAATGAAAATTGGAAATCAAAAATCATAAAAAAATTCTAATAAATTTTTTAATATAATAATGATAATTTTTTTCATTAAATAAGAACTCTCATCACCCTTACAAAGCATTAACAAGAAAAAATAAATTATTAATTTGAGATCTCGAATATAAACATTTACTAACTAATATATATACATATAAAATGATTATATGTGAATAATGTATTAAAAATTAATATGAATATATATCTAAATATGTTATTATGATGGTTATAATTAATGTATAAGTGGTTAAAGAGCATTCATGAAATCCATGATTCAAGGTAAGGGAATCCACTCATATTTATTCATTTGGGACATGTTTTGTGTTATGATCATATTTTGGTTTATAAGTTTTATATTATACCACATTGAAATATTAAATAATTATTACCTCATTATTAATGGTATTTCATGTTTAATTTCATGTATTCTCTTAATAATTTATTTTGAATAAAACGCTGCCAAAGTTGAAAATGTTTATTTTCTAAATTTTAATTCCATGAGATAATTTATATATTATGCAACGACATCAATTTATTTGGTGTATCATTTAATGCCCTATTTTTAAGTATCTATAATAATTATATAAATTATTATCATAATATTAATTATTATTATTACTTTTATTAATGCCTACAATTTTAATGAATGTTTCGATAACCTTTAACAAGATTGAACATTTGATAGAAAATGTTCCCAAAGATATATAAAAAACATAAAGACACATTATTCATTAATAAGTGGTAAATTACAATACAAGAACATAAAACTATGCACTACACACTATGAATTGTTACTCACATTGGATGCTTTATAGTCACTAAATAATATAGTATAATATATGGAAATGAATAAAATCATGACCACAAATAAATATCATGGATCATCCTAAACAATTAAAATAAAAAATATCAAAACAAAACCTAAATTATGGATGAAAATAATGTAAGGATAAATAATTGTGTGTAACAAATAATATGATATATGAACTGTTCCATTTGATTTGAGACTGGAGTAAATGAATAATTCATTAATCTATATATAAAAATGAAATGTGTTCATTATAAATATGGTCATTGTAAATATTTTCGTTGAATGTGCAGTCAAGTAAATATATCTAATATTTATACTCATGTATTTAATTTTGAAAGAGAAAACATATAAAAATATAACACATAATGAAATAAAAATATGTTAGTAAAACATTATATATATTTGTGTGTGTGTGTGTGTGTATACATTATGTATGAATAATAATATTATATTATAAAATGGTATATATCTAAAATTTAAATACTTATTTTAATATCATGGGATTAATAAAATTAATATTTAGAAAATAAAAAATAAATTGTAATCAGATTTTTAAAAGTGTGTTTTGTATGAGATTAATATTTTCAATTATCAAGTTTTTAATGCATTTTATATTTCATTATAATATATTAAATTGAAAAAAATGTTTGAATTTTATTATATATTATCTAACATATTATCATATTTAATATTTTAAATTTATATGAATGAATATTTTTAAAATATAATGTTTAGAAACATTATTTTTCAATAACATAAGGATTCTTTCATATTTTTCATTATCTTTTAAAATCACAATTTATCAATTATAAAATAAAATTTAGATAAATATGAATTCTTATTTATATTTATACTTTAAAAAATTTTATATCTTGACTTATTTTTTTTATGAAAATGTTAATATGTAGGTGAAGAGACTAAAATACAATTTTTAAAAATAACTTGACTTTTTTTAAATTATTAGTATATAAGTATAAAATAGAATTTTTTAGGAAAAAATATATAATATAATATATATTTTTATAAGTAAATTTACAATTTTATAATTTGTTTTAAAATTTATATACCCATATTTAACATTTTGGATTTTTGATATATTTTTCTGAAAAACAAATTATACATTATACAATCTGTAATATAAAAATTAATTTTTATTATATTTATTTTTTGAATTGTGTAAAATTTATTTTTAAAATTTAATAATAATTTACCAAAAATATATATTCTGGTAAATTTTATTTCTGAAAATAGTTTTAAATTATCTTTGTAAATGCAATTTACCATGATGAAAACCAGAATAGTAAAAATGAGTAACCTATGTGGTAAAGGGAAAAATATGTTAAAAATAAATTATGTATTTAATATGTGAATCAACCTTATGTGTTCTATTATATATCATTTCTCAAATTTTTATCTATTTTCATTATGAGTTTCATTGAATTATTAGTTTGATTTTGGTATTCAAAGAAAGGTCCATCCATTTCAATTATAAAATGTGCTCTCTAAACCTCACTTCCCTTCACCCCAAAAACAGAATTAGTTTCTCCTAAAACATTTATAAACCTATCTTCAAGAATAATATAAACCATAATGTGTTTTTTTGTTACATAATACTGTATATATCTCTTTTAACCCCCACTAGAAGTTATATAATCGAAGAAGTGAGGTATATGTTTTTAACCACTATTTCGTTTTGATTTTTCGTTATGTTCATATATATATTATAAAATTTCTATAAACCATAAAAAATTATAACACTAAATTAATAATTATATGGTTATTCTATTATAAGGATGCTACACGATTCAACCACCCACCCATTTTTTCTCTAAGAAAACGGAAAACAACATTAATATGTGTGAAGACCATAACCTATATAAAACGTCATTATTTGTTTTCATCAATCCCCATTCATATATGGTCCTAATGTTTAATTTGAAAAATAACTATGGTATTTATAACGTATTTTATATTATTATGTGATAAAAAATATTATTCATTTCTTTTATTCAATAAAAAATGTAATCGTCAACAATATGTACGTTTGGACTACAACCTTCATGAGACAATGAGTTTTTGTTTTTATTCACATCACCACATTATGTGGGTGATATAGATATTTATATTAGTGTATAAATATGATTTTTATGGAATAATTATGTTTAAGCTATGTAAAATTAGAAATTATATTATTGATATGAGAAATAAATTATTATCTCTCATTCAATAGTTAAAAAACCTAATAAGCGGAAAATATTTAATTCAAATTATGTAAAATTTTCATATATATTAATTTGTTTTATAGTTATATTATAATTATGATATATATAATTAATAAAAACTAAATGATATCATAATTATATAGGTGTTATGTTATTTGAACTAAATCACATCGTAATCATCCATTAAGTGTGGTATGCAATTGTTTGGGTCGGGTTGGACACATAATTGAACATTAAAATGAAATTATATAAAGGTTAATAAGAAAAACATCATAAGTTTAATAATATGATTTTAATATTTTAAAAATTATTTCTTCTTATTCTAGATGTGATACATCATTATTTAAATCAATAATAATGAAAAAACCATTCATGGTATTAAAATCTACTAAAAAATTTTATTTGCGATTTCAACTTATAGGATAAAGTCTAAAGTAATAATAAATGGAAATTTAAAAATCATAAATAATTATATTTTATCCTCTATTTTATAAATAATAATTATGTAATGATTACATATTGAAAATTAAATAATAAAGACACCACTCTGAAAAAACAATCTCAAAACAATAATCATTAACCACAACCAAAATCGAAAATTGATAGTGAATAAGTAAAAAATATATGGAGAATAATTATTAAATAAAATTATAAATGGTTTTATATATTAGTAAGGGTCAAAAAAATTATTATGATATTTATTTTTATTATAAATTATCATAGATTCCATTCAAATAACCGAGAAACAACATAAGGGGTCTCTTATAAGAAATTAAATTTCTTAAGTCATATTTCTTAATATGCATCATGATACATTTAATATGTCTTCATAACTTATAAATGAATTTATTTAATCATATTCACGAGTTTTGTTTAGTCATGTATTTTAATTTATTTAAATTTCCCTCAATTAATAATATACCCAAATTGAAATTGGGTTTGATCAAAATGTTACCCAAATCCTAATGGCCCTCATACCAATATTATATGAAAATCATGATTCTTTTTGAAATATAATCGACATAAGGAATTTATAATCATTATAAAACATATATTAATGTAATATTCATATTAATGGGGTTTTATATGTTCACATGATAGTTAATTTTCACTTCACTCTTATTTTACCTGAAGTGTTTTTCTAAGTGAAATTGGGCCCCATCTCTTCTTTTGGATGAAGAACCACCATTTTTAGATTTATTAATTCATTGGTTTCATTGAAGAACATCATTATATGAGAAAATATAATTAGATCAGTTTATTTTCTACTAAATCATATTTATAAAGCCAATAAATGAAATATTGTGTGTTTTTAAAATGGTTTGCTTTCACTAAAGCCTAAAAATAATATCTTTTCACTATTTTACAATAAAAGTAATATTTCATCTATATTTTTAATTTTCTATTATACATCCATTACATGATATAATTTTATTATAATAAAAATTTATTGTTCTCATTTATTTAAATCATATTTAGAATAGAATTTTTTTCCAAAAGAACAAGGATGTATCTTTTTTTCTAATATATTATTACGAAATATCATTTAAATAATTATAAACTATATATAAATCCATTAAAATAAAATATTATTGATTAGTGATATTATTATAATATATCCATACAACATCTTTCATTGGATGAATATTTTAATTTCCATTAATTTTTTAGGAATGATCCATAATTTCTTTTTTCTTTCTTAATCATCCACTATGTATGATCCTAAATTTTCAACTAATGCCATAAAATTGTGAATACCATATTTTTTTATTCTTTGAATTGATGAGTGTACAATTATGTTTCACAAAAATAAATACTGTGGTAATTATTTCATTAATTTTATACCATTTGTATATTTTTTGTAAATACCATTTGATTTAATATGTTGATTGAATGTAATTTACCTAAAATGTTACTTGATTTCCAGGGATTCCCATTTTTTCAATTCGTTTATCTTATTATGATTATTGATAAAATAATTTATCATTAAATTTTTAAATCCACATTAAAAGGATATTACACTCATTCTCTACAAATGGGTTATTTATGATTTATTGAATAAACCCCATTTTATTTCCACGGATTCATCAATCTAAAAATTGAATGATTTTAATTTGAAATTTTTAATGAAACCATATTTATTTTTATGGGATATAAAAGATGTGTTAATTGATTAATTAAAAGTAGATCACGTATGTACATGTGATGATGGGTGAGGATCAATATCACCCTCCAATTCATTGGACGGTAGTTTATATCTCCTAAGATAATTATTTTTGAGTATATTTTAGTTACCAATAATAAATGGAACTAATGTTTTAGAATATGATATTAATTATCTCTACACTAATTCTTGTCCCAATGATGAAATATTATTTATAGTATTTTTATTATTTTAAAACTATGTTAATAAAACATGTATTAGGAATTTTTACTCATGTTTTTAGACTATGATGATTCATTAATTCTGTTAGGAAAAGTATTATTCGATTATTTTTTATCTATTATTATTCAGATATGAATTTTATTATGTATATTTATTATACCCATATTTATATCTTATATTCAATTATACTATTTTATTATTTCTTTTTATGTTTACCGTTACAGAAATTATGAAATCACCCATCACTCTCCCTGGGTAATAAATATGACTATAATATATAAAAATTATATGTGGAAGTCTATTATGGATTAATTATGGAGAAATTTTCACAATGTTGGTCAAATATGTTACTTATGTAGAAAGTCATCATATTCACTAAGCCCTTCGCTCTTGGGATAGTGTGATTGTCACTGACAAGTAATATCTAATTTATGAAAATACATTAATGTATTGGAATTTATATATATGGATGTCATATTACTATTACCATTTTTCTTATAATATCTAAAAAATTATTTTTAGTGATTTAAATTCCATTTATATTATCTTTTTCATTTGATAACAATTAATTAAATGTCGAAAATGTAAAAACTTCTTATATTCATTTTCACTCATTAATTCATTTTCTATATTTACTAATTGTTATATTATTAGTTTTACATACACTTATCTAAGTTTGTTTTAAATTTTAAATTTCATCCAAATCATTGGATTTATAAATATATATCAAATTCTATCTTTTATGGTATTTCGATTAATGTGTTCCTAATATTGTATTAGCTTTCATCTCAATTCTTATTCATCAAGTAATATATTCATATTGTACACTTATTCTTTTTTTCATGATATAGATAATTCTCCATAAGATTAAATTATTTTTATTAATATTTACTTATTCATATTTGTTGGATTTTTTATTTTTCGATCCTTCTAATTCTTATTACTTAATAGTTAAAGAATTATAAAATTTTTCACATAATAAATTTTCTTCTGTTGAGGATAACTATATGTTCACCACTTTATTATGATTTTTATTTATATACATACCAATTTATAAATTTTATCATACATTAAAAAAATTTCAATAAAAAAATCATCTCATGTTTTACCTTTTATGGGATTTCTATTTAGATGATACCAAATTTGCATGATTTAGGGTATGAACTTTTTTCACATTGAGAAATATAACATTTTTAGAAATTATTTAATTTGGTGGTTTTTTATAAACCTCCTATAAGAAATATTATATCATGATTACCTTATATTCAGGCTATTAAAATTTTCAATTAACATTATACCATTCAATAGAATTTTATTTCAATGTTGCACAACCTTTAATAGTTTCTTTGGGTATTTTGAGAATTCCCATTTATGAAGCTCTCATTCCTTATTATAAAATGTTTATAAAAATGATTTAAATCCATAATGACTGAGGAATGAAGTTTAAATATTATTTTATTTTTCAAAATTAAATTATTTTAAAGGAATTAGATATTTTTAACCGGATTTTAAATGATTTTTTATGAAAGATTTATTCAGTGTTGGATTGTCTTAGTAAAAATCCTTTTTAAAGAATATTTCGTTTGAAAATATAAATTTTATTTATTTTTTTTTAATAATATTTTTATATTTCTTTTATCACACTCAAATTATGTTTTTTTAAATTAAAAAATTAAACATTGTTTTTATGTATTCCAAAAGCGGATATTTATTATTTTTTAATTTGATTTAACTAAAAAAAAATTGAAGGTTTTTTTTCATGTAAAAATTCGTAAATTTCATTGTGTTTTAATTTGGATATTCCATAATGATACCATACACATTATTTCTCTAGATGACTTATGATTACGCTATTTTATTTATCAACTGAGGAATGTATTAACATTTCATATTCTTAATATAAAAATATAGATGTTTTGTTGATTACTAAGGATAACTCATTATAAGTTTTACTTTTATTCAATTTTTTATATAGTTAATTTGTTGGGAAAAACATTGTAATGGGTGGATCCATGAATTATATTCAAAATTGATGGATCAGTTGATCTGATTAGGGAAAATATTAGGAATTTAGTATTTCGATGCCCATTTATTAATATTTATTAGACACAATGTCCTGATGGTTTTATCATGATTTTCTAACAGAAAGGTCATGATGTTATGATCAAGATATCCAATCATATTTTCATCAATGTAATATCATGATGACTTGGTATATGGAGTTTATGGTTAGATAATGATGTCAATGAATTTGGATTTAATAGTATGTTTAATATTTCCATCTTTATTCATTCAATCACTATGAAAATAGTTATTATTACCCCTATGATTTATTTATTTCCATTGTTATGTCATCGATAAAAATATCATTTTCATTGTTTCATATTATTATTTCATATTCCTTATTATCTATTATACACCTAGTATTTATGCCATACTAATGATTTTATAGCTTTCGATATATGTTACCCCTTTCAGATCATTTGACACCACCCTTCAAATGTTTCTATTTCCTGAGGATATAAACATAATTGATCGACATAAATTGTCTAATGGATTATAATTAGTCTATAATTTTTAGGATATGTTGAATAGATATTATAGAATATGGAACTCTCCATATAATGGGGTAAATTTTCATTAGTTTAAAATGATATAGATTCTCTTTTTTTTACCAAACTATCTAAAATTATAAACATAAATTATCATTAGTGTGTAATTCAGTTATTATTTCCTTTAATATTGTTCTTATATAGGGTTATGTTTTTTTATAAATCAAATTTTAAGACCAATATTTAATATATGTAATATTTTCCAGTGTATTCTAGGAGTGTGGTTCTATGGTATGACATTTAGTATCAATGATAAGTTTAGATAAATTTATATGTTTTCTAATAATATATGATCAATATAAAGATATAAGGTTGTGGAAATTTAGGATTCTTTATTAAAATTATATTATATCAAAAAATTACAAATTATTGAGGTAAATAATGATTTGTATGATAGTTAATGTTGTTTGGGGAAGAGGGGTGAGTTAAATTCTTGGATAATTGTTTTACATGAATTTTTTGGTTTAGGATATAGTATAAAATGTTCATTAAATTGATATTTTGAATTAAGACTAGAATTAACTAGTAAAAACCATAATGACAATTCTAAATTAGGGGAACCATCCAAAATATTTAGTAAAATATAATGTTCAAGGTATCTTAGAAAATGAAATCCCTATATCGATACATGAAACAACAGGTTGAATATGAAACATATTTATCTAGTGGTAATAATTGAAAAAAAATTGTTAGGTATTAACTCAATATTCAAATAGTGATTGAAAAATGGGATTACTACACTTGAAGTTTGACACAATGAGGGTTCTACATCGATTATTCCTACACTAATTATGAACCATTCTAAAGGACTTCAAAGTATTATAATTAAATTTTCAATGAACCTAATAGGATATATTTGAAATGTATCATACAATGAAAGTATAGTGAAAAAGGAATATAAAAATTTTGATTTATTTTTCATATTATGTATTTATTATAATGTAATAAAATACTATCATAACCATATGTTTTTTTTATTTGGTTGGAATATGTATCATTACAAAATTTCTTGAAATTCATATATCATGAAACCACTACAACATAAAATCCATTTATGGAATCTTATATTGTATAAATGGTTCTGAATTATGAAAATATGAAAATATGTTTATTTGATGTAACATATGTGTTTATTAGTATTAGAAAATAATTTAAGGTAGATATATAACTAGTAATTATATCAATATTCTTTTATATTTTATAAATACTTTTAATTAATTTTGAGTGGGATGATAATTAAATCCACGAGGATACAATTTATTTCCAGGGGGAATGTATCACCCTTTCATGAACAAACCCATAATGTCCCACCTTGACATCATTAATCTGGGAGGGACACCCCAAGACATCTTCTGATAGTCTTTAATAGAGACTAGCACGGAGTGGGAATATCACCCACATGGGAGGACATAGACTAATGGTGCATACGCAAACACACACAAACAAACACATACACATATAGTAGTATAATGTTTAATGTTAAATTATTTGTCCTATATATGGTTTCACAAAAACAATTCCCAAGTCATGGTATTGTAAAATATTATTGAATTAAAAAAGGACCAAATACAAGACCACCAATACTGTAAAGGATTGTAAACAACAAACAAAAGGAGATTGCTTTCATAATTCACTCAATGATCCTTCTATGGTCCTTTGATCCCAAATAAGCTCCACGTACGCTTTGTCCACATAGGATACAATTAAAATTCCTTTCATAAATATAATACAGAAGGTATGTGGGTAGAGCCTATGTATGTGTGAGTAAAAATACCCCCAGTAATGAATCCATAAATCACAAATCATAGTGAATCATTTGGGAGTCACCTATAAATCACAAAAACAAAGGGGACTAACTTGACTACCTTGATATACTCAAAGGAATACTCAATTTTGTTAGATGAGGTATTTCTCATGTTTTTATAGGTATTATTCACAATGAACCAAGGTAATGATCTTATAAGGGATCTCACTCACCATATTCCACCAACTCGAACTATACTCATTTGAGTGGTCACACTCATTATGTATTTTCATAATCAAGTAGAAAATAGAACACATAATATGTCTATGTATTGGTAGGGGAAAAATCCCAGAGAATATGTGGTACATCTGACCATTTCCCATATAACCCATTAGGAAGGGGTTCACACATCCAAGATTCCATATATGGGAATTTTGACCCATCATAGGTAAAAATAAGAGAGAGGATCACAAATTCATCCTTATGGACGAATACATGACTCCATTTATCATGATACCCAATATGTGATCACTTATCCTATACTCAATAATGTATACCACAACGTAACTTCATCATTCACTATGATGTCAATGTACCCATATAGAGATGAAATCAATACTGAAGAGCTTAAGGGATTCAGAAATCCCTAGAAAGAATATATGAGGTGGTCAAGGGGGTACATATTTTTTCTCAATTTATATGGTTCTACCAATTTAGAGTCATCTCACATGAAATATTCTCCTCCATATACAAGGTGTTACTCAGTGACACGTTCCATGGAGTAGTCGGCCTGGTACTCATCAATGTTCCATCTTTCCATTTCTTTTTACTCTTTGAAGTACATGGGGTGTTCCCCAATACACATACCATGTGGGGTAAAATGGATTCCTAGGCATGTACTCCTACTAAAAATAGATCCATCGAATAATGGAAATAATGAATATGTCTAACCCACATATCATGTAACATTTAACTCCCCACATAAACCCTAACCACAATAAAACCAAGACACATAGTGTCTGTTCATTCGATCTCCATTCTATTTAGTTTGGGATTTTCTTATAAGTGAATAATTTTCTTGAAAATTTGATCATGGTTACATATCATTATCTTTTACCAATGTTCGTAGATATGATTTTACAGATACACATTGACATATCTCTCCCTTTCATTTGTGGATGGATTTTAAAAACCCATTTCTCAAAAATCACCACCCTATTCGGGCAGAGAACACCATGTTACCCAAAACCCATGATCCCCCATTTGACTTCTATAATCATATTATACCATCATTAATTTCCAATATAATTTTATATTCCACAATAATGATCTATAAAAACCAAGAATAAATATCATGCATCTAATCAGGTCCCCAAATAAATTTTCATCATCAGACTATAGAACACTGGCAATGAATGATTAAATGGGGGATTAATACAACAAAACAAATTTAAATAATTTATATTGTGCCTTTATTTTTTTCTCCTTTGATTAATGATGA
Organism: Viscum album; assembly: GCA_963277665.1. NCBI lineage: Eukaryota > Viridiplantae > Streptophyta > Magnoliopsida > Santalales > Viscaceae > Viscum > Viscum album. Next base: position 1,892,251,270 of record OY728152.1, read on the forward strand.
AAAAACCAATGAGTTATTGGGAAATAAAATAATCTACCAAATACAAATTAGAGAACAAAAGATAAAATAATAATTGAATGATTCTCCATTAATTAATAGTTAAATGAATTAATTAAACTTTCAAGTGTATATAATGAATATATAATTCCGGGAAAAAGAATCAATGATCTCCCTTACATTAGAGAAATCATTTAAAAATAAAAATAATTCATTAATACTTCTAATGATATTGATTGATACTATTCTTATTCCTAATCACCATGGAGGTGGATCATGGAATTTTCAATCCCTAGTAATTTTTTCAATGAAATTACTTATGGTGATAATTCTACTACATTGGAGATCTATTATAGTTATGTGGATAACAGTGGAAATATATAATTGTAGAGATTAAATGATGTTTTTATATGGGGTTTTCAAAAATAAAATATAATGAAATAAATTATTATCTTATTTATTTGTTTTAATCCATATAATATAGAAATGACAACATAGTGAATCAATGTATAATGAGTATGATCATTTTGTTATTCCTATGGTATACCCCAAATTTTGGAATCAATATATGTACAAGTTTACAAATTAAAGAATCTATTTGAGATATATCCTATTATATATGAAAAGGAATAATTTTTGTGTTATATTATATTAAGTGTATTAAATATATCAATACAGAGTATCTATGGGCCCCAAAAGTCTATGTCTCTTATATTCCTTATACCCAAAATATTTTCCAATATTATTGAATGTGTTAAAAAATATAATTTTATTGCATTGTCCACAGTTTTTAGAGTTTATTATTCTAAAATTATAGCACCTACTCAAATAGTTGAGGTTACTAAGCTCATATATGGTCATCAATCTTCTTAGTGCTCTCCAAATTTTTACCATGATGACAAATATCATACCATGAGGTAATCTCATTACGTTATATGATTTTCTTCTAAAAACTCTTGACGGCCACTAGGTACTCTAACAATGTTACCCTGGCCTCAATGTACATATTTCCAATGTCAATAACATGTGAAGTATCATGAAAAAATATCTAATCATCTGTGAAACTTGCAAAAAATCATACTCCCTATCAAACTGTATTGGTGTGGGTATATTATATTCCACCTCTCCAACCCTGAACTAAATCTATAAAGGGATACTAAGTCTAGGATATAGATTTCCACCTCATGAATATATTTATATTCCTTACCAAAGTGAGAGTTTTATAAACACATGGTATCTATTTTCACACTCCAAAGGCCCATTTCACCTATCCTCATTGGTATTTTTATGGATATAGGTTGTCATCAACCTCTCCTAAATGATCCAAACCTTCATTATCCTAGATATAGCTAACTGTACTGTAATTATTAATGTCTCAACTGGATCCATCTAGCACAATGGTGACCTAAAGGGTCTCTTGTAAAAGGATTAAAGTAGTTCTATAACATTGGTGTAATGGTAAATATTTTATATGAAAACTATACTATGAATAGATGCTCACATGTATTGTAAAAACAAAAATTGAACCTTAAATCATGTCCTTTGATCCTGAATTGCATGATCAATCTATCTATCTTTATAGGGTTATAATATTGTTATCATTCATAACTATGTCACATAATCCTCTAATAATAGTCTCCAAATTTGATACATTATGTGAAAATTGAACTCAATGATAAATCATTGGTGGAATCCATGAATCCAAACTTTCTACTACACATAGAAGCATTCCAACCTCTCCTGTGACCTCTACTATAGAATGATAAGGATGTAGTAGGAAATTGGGAGTTGGTCTATTATCACCCAAATATCAGCAAGTCCTCTAAATGTCCATGGAATTCACATTATAAAATCATTTAAGATAAAATTTCTCTTAATCTATAATTAATTAAGGCTTTTTGAAAATATCATTGGTACCTGATGTTCAACCTTAATCTATTGGATTGTTAGGAATGAAGAGATGAAATCAGGTATGCTCATTTTCATATTTGGCCCCCAAAACCAAAACCAATGATCCTAATTCATCCTTGAAACTAATTGATATACTTGTAAGGGATTTTGATGAACCTATATTACCACTACCGATCATATTTTGATTTATACCATCGTATATCCTCAAAAATAATGAAATATCCCCAAAAATCATAAGATCCATCAAAATCATGTTTTCTAGATATCCGGTCACAAAAGACCTCACAATATATATCACCAAACAACACTTCCTAGAAACATTGGAAAAGTGGTAGGTCAAAAATAATTAACTAGAAATATATTATTCCACCATCATCTCTAGGGGCCTAACCTATAAAGGAAACCTACTATGTTTTTTTGGATAATAACAAGGAATGTGATTTCATGCTAAGAGTATTTTCCCCCACATTCCCTTCCCTAAGAGTATAGACTCATTAAAAATCTTTTTCCTAATAAAAATGAAACCATTTCCTCTATGTAAGGCTATGATATTCCTAAGATATTATATACTTGAGACTCATATGTTTATATTATATTTTTTATCAGACGCCTAAAAGATAGTGTTTTGAAGACTTCAGTGAGAAACTAGCTCCAAATCATGGGTAATGAAATTATTCTCATAGGTTCATAGATTTATGGAAACATAATCCATAGTTATATATATCTATATCAGAACACATCCAAGAATATATCTGGAGGAATCATAAAACACCATGTTACAACCTAATATTTTATATATATTTCGATTAACTAATATTATGGTACTCACTAGAATTAATTACAGTCAACCCTGAGTATAAATGATCCATGATATGATATACCATTATAACTGAGATGATAAATTTAAATGTATTAATATTAATAATAACCATACGATAAAATATTCATAATTTATTGAAATAATATAATTATTTTGATTAATTCATAAAAAATATTTACTTAATATTTAGTAAAGTAATTTTATTGTTAAAAATTATATCTTCTTTAAAAATGTGTCTTAAAAAAATTTGGGTGTAGAACTAAAAATCATTTAATAGAATTTTCTTAAATTTATTTATGGAATAAATATCAATTGATAAATAATAATTTTAATAATAATGTAGTGTATTTTTTTGGAATTTTGTAAAAAGTTATATGATTCAATGAGTAGTGAAAATTCACATTTTACTAACCAATCATTTATTTTCCTTAAATAAATTAATTTTAATTCCACATTAAATTATAATGTAACCTAATTATTCTCTAATAATTAATAATATAATTAATTATCATGGAATCAACATTATATATTATTTTGGTAAGATAATTTTTTACCATAGACACCATTTTTCTAAAATATAGTTTTATTAGAGAAATGTGTTTTTATAATTTAATGTTAATATAAAATTTATTGATTAATTAATTTACAAAAATTTATATATTATATATTCCATAATTATTTTATAAATAATTTTAATGTTATTAAAAGGAAACTAATGTAATTAAATCCAATTTTGTGCATAAACATGCATCTTTATAATAATGAATTTCAATTATGATTTTTGTGATTAGTGGAAATTATAATCTACCAAATATAGAAATTGAATCTTATAAAATGGATTGAATATTTTTTATATTCATAGATAATAAGATTTAATAATTTTAATATTAACTTTTTATAATTAAAAGTAAAAAAGATAATTTATAACCATGGTTAATGATAAAATAGGTTTTCTATGTGGTTAAACTAAGATATAATGTTATAAATGCAACATGAAATTATGAGATTATTAATTTATTATTATTTTTCAAAAATATATTACCATATATTATAATAATGTGTATTTTATTCTGCATCCTCATAAAATTGACATTATATTATTTAATTTATTTATGTAATTCCATGTGTTTCCCTTCCCTCGCTTATAAAAAGAAATATATTCTAAAACAATATTCTAAAATAAATTATCCTTAAATGTTTTATAGTATCATTTTTTTATTCGTACAATTCATCCTTGATCTTATTTTCTTCTCAAAATATCATGCTTCGAATGCCTTGGGTGTCAGTTAATGGAGGTCTCTTAGAGAAGATGTATTAATCATGAAAAAACTCGTTCAATTTCAATTCTTCTTCCATATTATCTAAACTCAATTAATCTATAAAATAATTATGAATAAAATATTATTAGAATAATTAGATTTTATTATGATTATATAATTACTATTTCCAACATATCATCCATGAAATGGAAAATGAAAGTATAGTTCATGTGTTTGCATGCACTACTGCCACCAATTGCTGATGCAATCCATTTTCCAATACCATATTTTATGGTTATTTATTACGAATGATATAATATATATACATATAAATGATATTAATTATATAATAATGATTCTAAAAAAGATTGTTTTTTATTTATCAATCCTTCTTTCTAGATATCAAAATGTTTAAAACATCATTTTTTTTAAACGTAAAGACTATCATATCCAGAATGTGAAGTAATTAATTTTTCACCACTAGTTTATAAGAATGGTAACAAATGTGATAATAATAATTGAAAATTATAAAAATGAAATTTTTAATATTAAGGAGATTATGGTACCACATTAAATGTTCATGGACCATAACTATAAAATATAATCATACAATAAAAATGAATCTGTTAACACACATAAACAACAATTTAAACAAATAATTATGAAAAACTAGATTTGAAACTATTATACGTAGGCCATGTATGGTGTAATTGGAATGAACATGATAATTTTATATGATAATTATATTATTATGTTTTTTATATTGGGATCCATAATTCTTATGAAGGAAGATAGATATGAGGTAAGTTATTACCAACTCAAATTTCCATATTTGGGACGTTAGTTTGGTTACACAACATTATTCTATTATAAGGTGTATCTAATTCCACTTTGAGATATTTTATTATTAATATCACTATTTTTTATTTTATTTAATGTTTCATTTTTTATTCAATTAATGGGAATCGTGACTGGAATGTTACAGGAGCTCTAAAGATTTTACATTACCATCTAAATTTAACCAAGATTGTTTATGTGTATGAATAAACATCGTAAATTCAATTATATAGCTCTATGAAATATTATAATTTTCCTAGTCTGATTGTTATATCCAGATATTTTATTTTTTCATTTCATTTTCCACTCTTTAAAAAAAGGAAGTAATTATTTTATACAAAACTGATTATATTTCATTCTTATGTATCAAATATTTCACTTCCATATAAATATTTTATATAAAATATTTAATGTACTTAATTTACCATTCCCCAATAATTGAATAAATTATCTTTAATATATTTATTAATTTCATTCAAATAATTTAAATGGAATCTAACTATAGTTTTTTGAGTGGGAAATTTTTACATTTTTTAATGTCAGATAAATATTTTTTTAATGTACACAGTACATAAAAAATTACATTTCGTCAAGAATTATATATTTTTTAAACCACATTTACATGTTTACAATGATCTTTTCAAAGAATATTCTTGATGTAATATATTTAAAATATTATTATTTTAAATAAGTTATTTCAAAATGAAATGGGTATTTCCCTCATGAAAATAAAAAGTGATAATTAAAATATATTTTAATATATAATAAACATTGGATGCAATTTAATAATTACTAGGTATATAACCCAATTTTACTATTTTTTTATCTGAATGATATATGATTATAGTGATTAATTATTTATAAAACCCAGTTTCTATTCTATCGGTTATCCTTTGATGTAATGATAAAAAATTTCAAAATCTTGTGGAATAAATATTAGTGGATTATAATAATTTTATGGGTTTTATCATTATATCGAACTAATTCGTTGGGTATTGGTGAATATTTTATGATCTCAAAGGAAATACGAGAGGTAATCCCATTCCCAAAATAAGGTACTCTTGAGGTTATCCTGTGCTCAAAAGATGATACTTAGGATGTTATCCCAAACAAATTAGAATAAAGGAGGTGTTCCAAAGGTTATAATTTTAAAATGTTATTATTGGATACCCATGAATTAATATTTCAATGGGTATCATTATTCTAAATTTTGGACAAAATTCTATGATATGATCGTACTTCAATTTTATTCTCTTATGGATCATGTTATTTTATTCAATTAAGATTAAGGTCTTGTGAACATCCCTTCTTTTTCCTATGTTCCATGATTATGACCTATGAATTACATGGTATTATTTTCAAATGATGTCCCCATTTTCTCATTCTATGACCCTCAAGTGATTCTTAATAATTATTTTTGATTGATTTCACCCTTAGTTTCCATTAAAAATCATCAAAACCCACCTTTATTTGTGATCCATTTTCAGTTTTATTGTAGAATGGTAAGAAATATGATATTTTTAAGATGGGTTCTTGATTTTAAGAGGTTAATGGGATGTGTCATAAATATTTTAAGTAATAATTTCTCGTGTATCAAAATTTCCATACACACTTTAAATTTACATGTATGTAATATATTGTGATGATATGTAATGAATAAATATACGATATGATTGAATATTTATGTATGTAATTCTTGGGTCACCTCAGTTTTTATCATACTAAGGGTTAAATATTTTGGATGCTTGGAAGAGAAGACATTTGTGATAACCATTTATACTAGAATGATTATACGAGAGTATCCTATGTTATAGTAAAGTTTGGATTCATGATTTTTATAAAATATATCATTATACGGTTACTAAAAACTATGATTAATCAATGGCATATATATTCCAAAGGGTAACAAATTTGAATGATTATGATTGGGTACTAACTCAATCATCGCCGATCTTTTATTATTCGAAATAAGGCTTCACACATATCTAGACACTCTAAAGGTATATACTCTGGTCAATTAACATTTTTGTTATAAGCGATTTTGATGTATTTTAGTAGATATTGATAATTGGTATCATAGTTTAAAGCTAAGCAATCACATATTGAAATGAATTTATTAAGATTGATACATTATATAAATGATTTATGTGATTATATGATTTCCCACAATGACCATTTCCTCCCATTATATGATTTTTAGTTTCCTTCAATGGATGGAACTAGAAGGATATATTTTAACACTAAATGTTATTTAAAATTTAGTGATTCTACTCTTGAGGAAATAAATGTTATGGGATCTAGAATTAAAAATATTGTTTCCATGATTAAACAAATTTCTCAAGACATATATCATTATAAGATTATTATATAACAAATGGATAAAAACATGTTATTAGGGGATTAAAAAAACCAAATCATTTGCTTTTAGTGGGTCCATTAATCCACTAATATTTTAGAAATGAATCAATACGACATAAAATATAATACGGTTCTACAAAGGTAAAAACATGAAAATATCATCTTTTCAATTTATTTAGTTGAAGGTTTATGAATAAATGATTCACTCTTATCAATAATAAGAGGTAGAGGGATGAAATTAACTCTATATAGAGTGATTTGTTTAACATATTATCTTGAATAAATATTTCAGTGTATTTATCATAAGAATATAGAGAATGAATTAATTTAGAATAATTATAAATGCTATGAATTTATGGGAACCTATGAGAAAAATTTTATAAGACATGTGAATCATGGTATTTTTATAATCATTGAAAAGGATAGTTTGATTAATCTATTTTAAATATTCTTAAAACTTGGCCACTGATGGATGTTCTCAATAAGTTACTTCAATATCTATGAATAATTAATTTGATGAGGTTTAATGGTAGAAATGGAGAATAAATTTACACATCAGTCTCATTATTTTTATAAGAAAAAACGGATATAATTCAATGTGAATTCCCATAGGAAGAACTATAGAGGGAGAAAGATGGGTCATCGTTGTCGCCATGTGTGTAGAATAAAAAATGGACTAAACTTTGATAAGGGGAGTGTTACATGATTTAATTGATGAATGGATGGACATCATGAAATAAAATGTTTATATAGCAGTAAAAATTTACAAATGATTCCAATAGAGAGAAACTATGTAATAAAACACCACACACACTATAGTGTTTCAAATGAAATGTGTATGGGAATTAATTGAACCAGTGCATGAATCAAAGGGTTAATGAAATTGATCTATGTTAATAACCATTTATGACTATGGATAATGGTAAATATTATGTGATAACAATTTTTGATGTGGGATATGATAATGAATAGCTTAAAGGTATATAAACCATTCACTCCGGAAATAGTGATGTCTTATTGGATTATAAATCTACCCACACTTTTATATTTTAAGAATTTTATCAGGTTATTAAATTTAAAACACATTTATTATATGTTGAATTAATTTTAAAAACTAAAAGTGGTGTTATAATAACATAATATGTCTACTATTCATCATTAATTGACGTTAGTGGGATTTTGATTCTTGAAAATATAAATATTCTCCATATTGTCTAATTTTATGTTATTTTAGAAATTTATTTTATTTTTTATATAGAGACCACATTAAATTTCTTGCAAAAGAAGTAATATTTGATATATTGAAAACCCTTTTCATGAGTTGGCTAGATGGGGCTGAAACCACAACAACACAAATCCCCCCTCTAATAGACCAATAAACAAAGACCAACACTATGTATGAATATCTCACACATAGGAGGATTTATCCACATATACATGTAAACATTAGGACATATCCAATACCATAAAACAATTAAATGTAATGAAAATGATAACAATGAAAACATACATCTACCATCCACAAATCATTGTCTGACATAATGTACTAGAAATCATAAAGGGGTCTAAGTACAAGCCCAACCATACTAAAAATCAATAAAGTCTGTCATGATTAGAAATATGGTAATTTTTCCAATGAAACCTTGGTATGCACCTCGGACTTTATAGAAAAAAATACCCTTCACATTCTCATATTTCGCCATGGTTTTTAAAAAAAATGTAATCTATAAAAAATATGACATGTATTGGGAGAGCCCATGTAGGGATATTATAACAATACCATGTAAAAAATCCAAAATCACCAAAAATAATTCATCAAGATTAGTCATATCATAAAACATATGTATGTTAATCATCATGTGATACATTACACAATAAATGATATAATAGATATTCTAATAAAAGACTTAATGTCAAAAAAAAATTATCTACCACTACTAGCCACATATCTACTCGATGTATCATTTTAACGCTTGTCTATAAGGATGTTCACCCTATGATATTATAAAACTAACAATAATATATCCAAATGAAATTATAATCATGGATTAACTTCTTTGTAATCTATAATTCCATTGATTAAAATTATCCCAGAGGTCATGGCCATCTGTAATATTAAAGACGAATCATGATGAAAACTGTGAGGGTCAATCCAAGATACAAACATCATAATAATAATACCCCACCAAGAATATTACATCTAGATACAAATATAGGGGTCAAATTTTAGGAATCATTTGGTTGAACTAGAGGATATTGGAAGTTTCCTCCAAGATAGGGTATCAACACTATTTTTATTATTGGCTAAACAAATTCCATTGATCCTACCTAGCGAAATCTCAAAGGAAATGGTGATGTATCAAGGCTTATTAGAGGGATATATGCTCCAAGACACTATGGGATATGTAATACATTACTCAGGAATGTCTTTCATATTATCCTATATAGAATAAGACTGTGATGTTTGACTACAAAAAAAGGGAAGTCACCCATGATTCACTAATCAACAAGATCCCGCAAACTGGTCACCATACTGGAGGATATGATGCCAAAAAAATAATCATATGGATTGATCAAGGGAACAAAATAAATCAATGATGGTCCAAGGAATGTCACATAAATCATAATAAAGCTAAAATGGAGAGAAATAAGAGTTCAAACTATTCTCAATAGAGTACACATCATGTCTATATGGGTACCAAGATGGGATGAAAAACCCCTTACTACTTGTCTCTAATTCTTATAAAACATTTAATTTTCAAAAATAAAAAACATGTCCTTTGAGGAACACAATATGTAGATGTTTCCTTTGCCCTCAATGATCCATTATTCCAATGTTCATGTATATAGTGTCCTACCCATGTACATGGTCATCCCCAAGTACATGACTCCACCCATTTACTCATACCTTCCTGTGTACATACCCTGTACCTGAGAAGTTGGGACACATGGCCACTTAAGCATGTAACGATTTTACATGTAGATTTGACCACCACTTGTTATATGATATGTTACATTTCACACATTTTGGGTAATAATACATTGTTCCTAGGTGAGTGCCCCAATACATATTGAGTTATATTTCTAAGGTTCAAACAACATGTTGAACATGGCATATGGAATATAAAAATTATCACTACATGGAAGACCATTATCCTCATATAGGAGACTATAGGGAATGTTTTCATATGAATATGTACCTTTTATAGGGTTGTTTATATAAAATGTATGATTATTCATGAATCTTCCACTACTCCTCCAATCCCTTCAAACATGTCATGATTTAGTATATGGAACTCGAATATGATCCAACTGATTCCCAATATCACCTTCTCACCATATTCCGACTATAATGTAATTTAGGTCACACTTTCGGTCACATATCCTCGTAGTGATGTGAGAAACCACACATGAAGAACTATCATCTGAACCCAATATATCTTAGTTTCCATTATGAAATGTTTCCATCACCAAATATCGAATTTATACATATAGAAATGATCTTAAGCTGCAATGATCAAGGGAAAATGATCACTTTTCATGTAATCCATCAAACCAAAATCCTAAGGATGAACATATTGACCATGGGTGAGGTAACCTCCAGATACAAGATAGTAATTAAAAATTAGAAATTTGTTCGATTAGCCTCATTTTGTAGTTTTTTGAACGATAACTGTATATCCAATAAAAATAATAAAATAACATTTGTCCCCCAAATACAATATAAAATTTCTCATACTTTTAAATTTATGAATCTGAAAATCAATATGTTATTTAATTGACTCACATTCACATTTAGAGAGGAAACAATTGGATGATGTTAAAAATCAAAAAGCCTACCTCGATTTGGTTTAATATAATAAATATCACCCACAACATTTTTATAAAGATGAGATCCACAAGATGATTTTTTGTTGTCATTCCTTAAAATAATCCCTTTATCAATCCATGATCTTTATTCCCATAATTTCCCCCCTATTATCTCCTCTAAATTCATAGGGTTATGAGGGTAAGACTTTGAACAAGTCATAACAATGTATTTAGAGAGGAAAAACCCGGCTAGTTAGTCAAAGAAATATATAAATAAATAGAACTTATTTATTTCCTTACACACACCCACAACATCTTTTATCCAAACTCACAATGCTGAAAAATATAATGTCACGCCTAGGGTATTACATGCATTCAACACTAAAGTATGTCATAATGTTTCCTATCTAGGGCTCTTTTCTGATGTTATTTCCCTTTTACCAGAAAAATAAATTTGTGTAAAATTATTAAATTTAATATCTTAAACTATCAATTTTGTGCTCACAATGTAATTCAATCATGGGATGTCTCTGCTATAGTCTCCCAAAATATTCTTGAATATAATTCAAATTGATACATGGAAAAAATATGGTTTTTATTTATTCCACCCATTGAGGATATTCATCCCAAAAAATAAAAATATAATAAAAAATGTGGTGATATTGATCCCTCAACTTGGTCTCAAACTCTAATGAAAACCCCTAATAGTTTCATGTTCTTCCAAAAAATATACACCAAAAGAAAAAAATACTCCCATCATGGTTATTTCTATTTTGGTACTCAACGCCTCATGATCATTGAAAAAAATCCACATTCATGGCATAAATTACATTGGTAGATATCATACAATGAGTCATGTACACAAGTCAACAACTGTGACATGTTGAAAACACCATGAAACCTAACCACTTGTTTTTACAAGGTTATGTTGAACACCACCTGGCTTAACTAACATAATAGTAGAAAAAGGGATTAAAACCCCCATTGATAGCCTAACACAACGGGAAAAAAATTGATACTCTCAAACTCCAATGTCCTTCTCCCTTAGTCTATATAGAACACCTGGTGTTTTGGAAATTTCCTCATTAATCCATGGATGAAATACACCTTAATATTATAACCATTTCTTTGACCAACTCTAGTTTTCCAATATCTATCTTACACTAGTTCTAACTAGTGTATACTTACATTTTTGGCTCCCCATACATGGAACCAAAAAGCTTCTACACCAAAGGTTAAGTGAAAATTATTATGGTTTTAAAAATCCCGCTATGTTAGATGATCCCCCAGCTATGGATTGACACAAACATGAGAACTACACTCAGGTATACTAGAACCCCAATTGTTCAATCTACCTAGTCATAGATTAAGAGTCATAGTTGGCAATCATATTCATGGAAAATCAATTATAAAAAACCACCTTTCTCAGGAATAATATTCCCAAACCCTTGATAAATTTATGTTGATAACAACCCATAAAAACACATGAATATAATTGTTTATAATTAAAACATGATACATACCCCTTAGCTACCTGACTGATACAACAATATCATGGTTACTCACCTCTACCAAATTTAATTCTAAAGGAAAATGACCTCCATGGTATCTACTCTAACATAATGACTTGTGTCACCATCCATACTTAAATAAATATGAATATCACCCCATATTTTTAAAATATATTTGTAACATAGTCATTGGATATCTTTTTATACATCACCACAAAATAGATATCCTTGAGACATAACTCTCTTTATTTCTGAATAAGCATAGGGGTAACATGAATTGATTAGTGGTAAACTGCACCAACCTCATGTTTATTGCATTCTCCAAATAATACTGCCATCACAAATGGTTTTCATTGAAAATTACTACCACCAAAAATGAAAAAGGTTAGAGGATCCATTCCATAAGTCATATTATTCTTTAAGGTCATATAACACACATAAGGCTATCACCACAAATACCAAACATCAATAGTGGATTTCACAACCCACATCTATTATATACTTCTCCAAAAGAAATTATCAGGGTTTAATTTTTATCATGTAAGTTAAATAATGAAACTAAAAATTTTCATTCACAAAAAATATGGAAATAAACATTCATGTAAATACATTCCATGGAGTGTAATGTGCTAAAAGTATCAAATATATATCCACATAGCATGGAACAATCATATTTGGGTGATGCCAAAACTTCTCAATGAATGCTAAAAGGGGAAGGTAATTAAATACAATACTAAATGATTGTGACAGACGTTTCAATAACCCTGGTACTTTCTTGATAAATTTCCACGTCAAAAGACAAAAGAGGGTGAAATACAACCACTGCTGGATAGGACAAGGTAATAAGGTTAAGATTTTTTTAATAAAAATGGATGAATAAGAGGAACCAAACAATTGTTTCCATGCACACTATATTGTGATCTAATTGCTTTAATGTTATCTATTTAAATCTAATTAAACACATTCCATTATTTAATCAATTTTTTCACTAAATTTAAAATTAATCTCATAACCTATAGAATTATTGTTATGATTTAAAACTCTTGGATTACTTTTTTGAGGATCAATGGTGTATATAAACTATATTATCATCATTAGTGAGTACAATTTCATCGAAAATATAGTCTGCATTCATATGGTGAAATTTTAAACTAATAAGGATAGATTGTGTCTCAATGTAAAATTATTAGACCAAATGAAGGTGAAAGAGAATATCAATGATTTTCAATGGAAAGCCTAGAGATATTTTCATAGGAAAGTTATCCTTTTTTAAACTATATCTAAACGCTCATGTTCTATCATTTCTTATGAAAATTATTGTAGAAGAAATAGAATAGAGATAATTTACAATGATATAAAATTTCACATTTATTAATAAAATGTGTTTATATCTCCAAAAGAGTACTCATGACCTCTCTATGAATCAGAGGTAGAGTTATCACTTGAACTCATATATAGATCAATACCAATATCTAATACCAAATGTAGAGTGGAATATCTAGTGTTATAATAAATAATGATGAAATATAAAGGACTTTTGGGTAATGAATCTATTTTTCTATGTGTGTCCCCATGGGGAGGTCCTATTTAATTTAGAAGAATAAGGATAGATCATTGGGTCTATTCATTGATTATAGATAATGTAATGGTATTATATTGAAGATAAAATATCATTATCCATGTATTTATAACTTTCATGACCATCTTCATGGGGCTAAATTAATTTCAACAATTTTACACTAATCGAGGAATCATTAGTCAAGGGTGAGTAAGGAAGTTATCCCAAAGAATTACTTCCAATAAAGATATTGTAATTATGATATTTTATATAATACCTCATACTTTAATAATAATCCTACCATATTTATGGATTTAAGGAACATAGTCGTTAATGATTACCTCGAAATAAAATTGTGGTTTTATTTAAAATGTAATGATATATTAATCAATTCATGAGAGGATCATCTATGGATCATATTAGAAACATTTTGGGAGGATAATATTTTTTTAAAATCAATAAATAAGGGTAATGGATATAAAAATATGAATTACTACTGTACATCATGTTCATTAAATGTTTCATAGTTGATCTGGAATATAAGTAGGCTATACAGAAACGGACATTTCTTAACACTCTAACCAATATTTCATGTTTCATTATTCTAGAAAGATACTATATATAGTTTCTGATAAAAAAATGATTTCTAATCCACTTACCATGTAATCCAAAAATAGAGTTATGTTTATAGATGAAAATTATTGTGAATAATTTTTATAGAATGGGAAAAAGGGTTTTTTGGTACAAATATGCTAGAATTATATTTTAATGGGGAAATATTTTCCTTTTAAAGTGATTTATCCCTAAAACCCCTGGTATTTATATTCAATAAAAATGACACAGTGATTAATTTTTCATCACAATATATGATGTTTACTGAGAAACATTATACTTCTCATGATCGTAATTTAGTTGCATACATCATTTCTATGAGGATATGAATACACTACATTTATGGGGGGAAGTGTGATATATACATATAAACCCAATGTTTGATTTATATATTCAAAAAAGGAGCTAAATATTTCTAATAAAATACATCTATAATTAATCATGGACTGTGATTTTAGAGTTAACTACCATTATGGAATAGAAAATAAGGTGAAAGATATACATAGAATAAAAAGAACTATATACTATATCCATGATACAGATCGAGAAAGAACATATCTTAATGGGTTAGTAAATGGTATTCCTATAAATAATAATATTTTGGAATACATACTAACTTTCCCAAATGGTTTCCTCCTCATCTATCCTAGAGAGGATCTAAGAGGAATAATGGGATGATTTTGAGCTTCAAAATAAGGATAAAGTAATAATGGAGGGGAAGCTTCTTGAGTTCCACATTAATAAAGATCATATATTTTTATATGGAACTAAAAATTATGTTCCTTCATCACATAGGATATAAAAGGAGATATTCGGTACCACACATAGATCATATTTCTCAATCCATCCTAGAAGTGCTAAGATGTACTAAATTCTTTAAGAGAACATATGGGGGATAACATGAAGAAAGATATTGATGAGTTTACTGAAATTTTTTTTTTATGATTTAATGTTATAGAAATGTGATAAATGTCAAAGGGGATGATAAAAAAAATTTATATACCCATGTTGAAATCAGATAAGATCACCATAGATGTAGTCACTGGTCACCCAAATACATAAAATGTAAAAAATATTATATGGGTTTTGGTGGTTTGACTCCCCTATAATTTCCATATCATCGGTTTTTTGAATATTTCTCTCTTGAAAAACTTTACATGATATTTTTAAAGGATTTGGTGATGCTAAATGGGGTTCCATAGTCAATATTTTTCAATAATTATAAATGTTTCACTTCTATATCCTAAAGATGTCATTAGCATTCTACGAATTTTGAGTTGAATTTTATAACGGATTATCATTTCCCAAAATGATGACCATTCTAAAAGGAACATTCATATACTAGATGACATGTAATGATATTTATCAAGGTAATTTAAAGTAGTATGGTATCATTATCTCCCATTAATTGAGATCTAACACAATAACAACTTCCACTATATTATTCAAATTGGTTTATATGAAGAACTATATGGAAAGTGATATTGAACTCATATATGTTGGGATAATGTTGGAGAAATAAAGCTACATGGACCAAATCATGTGTAATATATGATAGAAAATGTCCAAGCCATCTAACATCATATAAAAACTTATCAGAGTCAGTAGAAAAGCTACATTGACCACCATCAAAGAGACATGAAGTTTGACGATGGATATATTTTATTCTTTTTAATACCTATGTGGAAGAGTGTGTAAGAACCCAGACCTTTTTTCAGGTATGTTTTTTCCTTTTATAGAGTTTTTGAGAAAGGAGGAGTTTCTAGAAATTTTTGAAGTACGGGTTGTGTACTTTATGAGTACACGCCGTGTACTTCCATGCCGAGGAAGGCCATGTGCTGGTCGTCTCATGACCACACACATGGTCATGTGGGTGATGTGGAGGCCACTTTAAGCGGAGTACGGAAAAGGTGATTACACACCGTGTACTCCAAAATTACATGTTGTGTATTTTATTTTATTTTCATTAAAGGGATCGGGGTTGCGTCTAACTCCCAAAAGAATCTTCTTCTAGGTTCCATTCGATCGAGAGTAATCGCATGATGCCAAACCTTCTCTGAGCCCCCGAGCCTCCATTCGTTCTCCGAATCGATCATCGTCGATTGCATTGGACCCATAGCGGTGAGATCTTTATTCTTCTAGAGAAACATTTTCCAATTCCTCATATTTTGCAATTTATTGTGGTATGAAAGTTTTGTGTGTTTTCATAGATCTATTATGTTCTAAGAAGACTCAAACCTCGTGGTTCAAGTATATCGATCTCCAAACATCAAGGTATGTGGTTTGTGAATTTTTGTATAAGGTCTTTGAGTATTTTGTGCAAACTTCACTGATACCCTTGAACAAGGTATTGTGTGTTTCCTATTTTCCCCTTTTTGTTTTCCTGATTTTCTTATATTCCTGAGTAGAGGTTATTGTGTGTGAATAGGGTCATTTACTGTGCTTTGGATGTTTTTCCCATGCATGTTTTGCCTGTTTATAACTGTTGGTCTAGTGTTGCTTGTTAGTGTATTTCTAGTTCCATGCCTAGTATTGTAGGATAGTGTGACTGTTGTTCTTCCATTCTCAGATATTGTATAATTCTAGCCATGTAGTTCTTTAGGATACTTTGGCTGTTATGCGATGTGATACTTTATGACTTTACACAGGGCTGTGAGAACCTAGTGTAATAGGCCATAGGGAGAATGGACGTAAGGGCTTCTCCAGAGTGCCTTTATAATATGATGCGAGACCACTAAGGGAATTGATGTTGAGTACTTCCTCAGAGTCTCTGTAGTTCCTCGGCGTGGGCCACAGGGGGAATGAGACGATGAGTGCTTACCTAGAGCGCCTTTAGTATGATACGAGACTATAGGGGGAATTGACGGTGACTGTATCCCCAGTGAGTCTATTCATTAGCTGAACTAGAGGGTTGAGATAGCATGTTCATCCTATAGGGGTTCTATTACTATTTTGTTGAACCATAGGAGTTAGTCTATGAGAACTACCCAGAGGTTACCTGTTTATTCTAGTTTCTTGAGTGACTACTTACATGGTTGTAAAGTATATTCTAGAAACTATGGATTTATTGCTACTGAGTACGTTCTTGTTTACTGTTTTTTTTTTACTTTTACCTAACATATATTCACTAACCGTCAGGCACAGATCTTTAGGTGGTTGGCTATAGGGATTTTATTCTCACACCCAGTTTAGGTCATGTTTTTGGGCCCAAAGAGATTATATTGTTCCAGGTATATATAAGGACAATCTCCCTTCTACTTCACGTTCTATATTGCACTGGAGAAGGAGAGTATTGGACCAAGATATGGCTTGCGATGCTGAGGAGTTTATCTGCTTTCTTTTGTACATGGGTTTAATACTTTATTTCAGCATTGTGACTTGTTTGGATATTTTCCTCGACGCATTTGTATCACGCATCATTTATATATTTTTCCCTAGTTGGTTAATTATCTATCTTGCGTTTTTTACTATTGTTTAATATTTACTGCTTCCGCTATTGTATATACTTGTGTACTTCCACTGTGTACTCTACCATTGATGGAATAGTTTCCCCACTATCACACCCAATGCCCTCACTACTGGTCAGCAGCCTCTGGCATTCGGGGATATGCACTTGAGGCCATGTGACCTACCAGGTATGGGGCGCCTCTGGGTGGCTTCCGGAATTGGGAAGTTACAAAGTCGTATCAGGGAAATTATTTTCTCTTGACTTACTATTTGGAAGCTATTGTCAGGGATAAGATGGAATAGGTACTTGGTCATAAGTTGTTGCCTGGAGTATCTAATCTATGTATAGGTAAAATCCATACTACCTCATTTATTGCAATTTTACTGGTTTTCAATTTTTACAGTTGATTTGATTCCACCATTGGGTGATTCACATGCTTTGTGTTGTTATTGTTGTTGTTATTGAGGTTCTATTTCTATTTCATCCTGAAGAGATGAGGGTATTCCATCTCATGCATCATATATGAACTTGCTAGAAATCACATGTCATGCATTCTTTCCATGTTATCTAGGATGCATTAGAAATTTCATGTTGTTTTGATAGATGTTGTGTAGAATAAACATGCTGTTATGATAGATGCTTGATAAAAATATCGTCTTCTTGTTAGAGAATTGATTGTGTATTTTTTTTACCTGAATGAAAACCAAATTTTGGTTCTTGAGGTGTTATGGGCCCTCATGGACCTGGATTTGGTGCATCATTGACCCGTTTACTTTTTTTGTAACATGGATAAGATTCAAAACATTTATTCTCCAGGTTGAAGCCTCATTGGTATGTTTCAGATGTCCAGTATTTTGAATTCCATTATTATGATATTATTTATTGATATTCCTTGTGATTATTTGAGATGAATAATTTACATGCATAAGATTTCTACCACATATTATTATTTAAGTGGAATGTGTTTCAGTTATTTTACAAATAATATTTTTTATATCATATTTAATTATTGATTCCACTATACGCTTACACTTAATAATTATTTGATCTCACCCCATTAATTTGTTTCATTTTTTCATTATTATTATAATATAATTATTGTGAATATTAAGAATTGTTACATAATTGGGGGTAATTATAGTCTCAAGAAAACTCATTTTTTATTTTATGTTATGAAATTTAATATAGATTTAATGTGTATATCTAGTTTACCCATAATACAAAAATATCTAGTCCTATGGGATGTGATTTGTGGTATATTATTCCAAAAATAATAAAGCAAGACACCATATTTGGGCTATTGTGGTTGGGTTCGTTATAGTTGGTATGAGAGAAAGTTTAGTATAAACCATAAGAACTAGATTTATGAAAACATAGATTAGGTAATACAGCCCTATAACTAACATTGAGGATAATTATATGTATATGATAAAAACATAGAGATTGTGTAAAGGCCATGGGGGAAAGAAGATACAATTTATATATTTTATAATTTGATAATAAACACTAAATTAAATGTCTTAAAAGAATGGGAGGATTTTTATGGTGTAGTAAATAAAGATATTAAGAATGTAATTTCCATGAAAAAAGTAAAAGATTGGAATAATGGTCTCCCTAAGGTACTATGAATGGTTGAATTTTTTAAATGTATAAAATATTATAATTCTGGGACTCTATGTCCTAGGATGAAAACCTAGGAAGAGAATCCACATTATTATAAAAGTAATGTTTGTACTATTGATGATTAAGAGACTAAAAATGTAGAATTAATTAAAGGGGGTATTAAAGAATAAGATGATTAATCAATGATAATGGTTTATGAATGAATTTTAATGATTACACTTTTATAAAATGATATTAAAAATAATTTCTTCAATAGTTCTATTGTTATAGGAATCATGAGGTATTAATGATTGTAGTATAATACTCTCTCTTTATGTATTTGGAAGTATAGATGTTTTCATTATGGTTTTTAAGATGATCAAATATATTGTATCTGATAATAAGATAAAAATTGTGTTTGTGGAATATAATGATAAGTTTATTTTTTAAATTTAATGATATTCCTTCAATAGTTTTTGACAATTATGTTTTGATAGAATTATTTTAAATTATTCTTTTTTGTAAATACATATAGAATGGATTTAGTTTTATTTTGGAACTTTTTTTGAGTTTAGTGTATGATTTATTGTATTAGATATCATTTTCTATCCATTTTGGTTTCATTAATCATTTAAAATGTGAAAGAATTTCACATGGATCTTATGATTTATAAAAGTGATTCATATGTGAATACATAAACATGAATATTTATTTCTAGGAGTAAGGGTTTAAGTAAAAATAGATCAACGCATAATAAAATGAAGAAATTAATCGTATGCTATGGAAATAAATAATGTGAGTGATTATATTTATATTAAAATCATATTCAAACTATACAAAAATAATTTGGATCATAAAAAATTTCTATATACTTTTATTTCCAATAAATAAAGGGGATATTATCAAATCCAAAATTTATATATTTTTTATTTAACTATTTAATAATAATGATCTATATCACTACCCATCGAGAAAAAATAGAAATATTTCTCCTTCACATATATTGTTTTACATCCCATTAATTTTATCCAATTAGAATATATAATTTGGTGGTGACCATAACATATACTTTTCCATCTTATTAAAACGATTTAATATTATCCTATTTCTAATTGGGGTTTCTGAGAAAGGAATTTTCATGTTTCAATATTTGATTTTTTTATGTCTAGTTTCTGGTTACAATTATTCAGTTTATTGATGGAGGGGATAATGTAACACCCCGATATTTTAATGGAATTTATATTTTTTAATTTAATCTCATTGATATCTTATAATGCACACAATATTGAGACTAAATGAACAATGATATACTATTAATATTATTATTTAAAATGACATTATATTTTAGCTGTTAAATTTTTGGTTATGAATAGGATTAACTATCTTATGAAAATATATTGTTGATCTCATTGGTTACCTATTGATTTAAATAAATATATAACCAATTTAATATAAATTAATATTTTTTATAAAAACTATTATTATGGGACAAAGAAGTTTAATATTAATAAATTAAATTAATTACTATCAGTAATTGATCATTATTAAATTTTTATATAATACATTAAATCTAATTTTTAATATTGAACCTATTTTTTTCAAAGAAATTCATGTGAATAAATTCAATTGTATGCATATAATATGTATTTTTATAAAATGAGAGTTTTATAGACTTCTGATAAAGAACTTGTTTTTAATAATTTTTTGACACTTTAATACAATATATTTTAAAAAATAAAATTGTTATTTTAAATCATAATAATAAATTCACATTGGAATACTTTTTGGAATTATTCTGATAAGTTGCATGTTTTGATGAATAGTGAATACATAATGCATTTTAATTGAAAATAAATTTGTCATCTAACTACTTTTTATTATTGAATTATATTTTTAATTTGTATTAAAGTATAATTAAATATGTTTTTTATAATTTAATCTTTGTTGTTCAGGAAATAAATTTCACATTAAAATTAGATGTATAAACATTTCTATCTATTGAATGTTTTCACTTTATAAAATTATTTTCTCATTCCATCAACATGATTAATTTTAGATTAGATTTAGCAAATTATATTTCTTAAAAGTTTAAAATTGGATCCTATATTGGGAATAAGGCAGTATATATTTATTAAATACATAACTTTTTTTAATTATGTATAGTAACAATAGTTCTTTTAATTACCACAAATAACTGTATATTAGGAAATTAAATGTAAAAATAATATTATATGTGTTATAAAATTACCATAAAACTTGTCTTAATTGTATATTATGAGTTAGGGATGACAATAATGTATCTTTGGGATGATTTTATGGCCTCTTGGTGCCTCATGGATGACTTTATTTCCTTTTTAATATTTTATTCTATGGAAAGTCAAACATGGAATACTTATGTTTATAATAAGTATTACATTTTTAATATGGGTGTATTTGGAAGATATATTAAACTGTTAATAGTAACATTAAATATAATTTTTTTTATCTTAATCATAATAATTTTTTATTTTTTAATAAATAAATTATTATAATAAGGGCTTATACAATGATGATGTAGTAATTGTATAATTGATAGAAATATAAAAAAATTACATTAACAGAATAAAAATAAAAATAATTTGAAATTATTAATATCATCCACGAATTTTATAGATTACCTAAAAATATTTGGGATGCATTAATTTTTTTAATTTCATTTTTTCTATTATATTTTAAAAATCTCATTTAATGGATAGAAAAAAAATTAACTCCAATGGTATATTAAAATAAATAATATTTTATTAGACAATAAAAAATTCATAAAAATATAAAAATCTTTCAAAGGATTAGTATAACGTTGAATATTTAATTAATGACTCATTTATGGTTCATTTGGTATTTTATAGTAGCTATATTAACCCTTAATGAGTAAAAATCTATGTGGTCTCTATATAAAATTGATAAAAATATGAAAATTGAAAAACAAAACTTATAAGGTTTTATGTTTCATGTATGAATCATTAATGGTTTGGTTTTCATTTTATTGTTACTATATTAACCTTTAATGATTAAAAAAACATTTTCTCGATAAGAGTTAAAGGGTTAATCTTAGAGATAATGTCATAAGATATGGGTACAAAAGTGACATAAACTTTACTAAAAATAATTGGATTAGATTATTTTGACCCAAAAAAAATCATAAATTTTAAATAACTCACCTTCAATCATTTTTAAATAAAAAGTAATATATATTAATTTAATATTTTGAGAGCTTCCAAAAGTTCTACTCACCTCAATTATAAAAGGGCACCACCACCCTCACTTCTTCTGACCACCTTCAGCATTACAGATGAACCCAATAAGAATATTTCTCATCCCAATTTCCCAAAAATCAATATATAATCCTTAAATATCAATAAAATTATTCAAATGACATATTTTTGTGCTAATAAAAATGAGATACCAAAAGAAGTGGTAACGTTCATAAACAAACATTTTGGATTTATTTTTCTTTAACCCTTAAAATATTTTTATTTCATGTCTATATAGAAACCTCAATATCCAAAATATATTTTGAATTTTTTATATTATGGTTTCTACCTAAACTCACACACAATTCCATCAAATGTGATACACAATCGTAACTATTGTGTACAGAGGATTACTACCTCGCGAACCAATGTCATTTCTTCCATTTATATATTTTATTGTTTAGAATAATGATGGAAATTAAATTTTTATATGATATATATCATATCTATGATGTTTTTAATCTCTCTAATTATATTATTCACTTTCTATATTTCAATAAGATAAGAAAATGGGAATCGAATTCATGCATATGTATGGCCTACCATCTTCATGAACGATATCTTTCATTTTATTTTTCTACATTTCATAGATTACTTTTAGTGAATATATTTATAGATTATATATGATATTTACATGATGGATTAATTTATATAGATTATGAAATCATAATATATTTAAGAGGACAAAAAATATATAAAATCAAAACACATGTGAAAACAAATCCACTATTAGCCGAAATGTAACATTAACTACGAATTGTTAATAAATGGGTAACATAAATTCATATGTAAAACATATATGTTGTTATATAAATGAATATAGTCCTATAATATATTTATAATAAACATATTTTAATTATATTGGATGTTTTAGTAACTATTTAGAGAGTCAAGACATAAGGTAATGGAATTTGGTCTCACATTTATGTTTATTGAACACATTCCATGTACAATACTTATTTATTTTTTGTGATGTATATAATTACCCTAAATGCCCTTTATGAATTTTCTTATGAATATTATGGTATTTTAATATACAAATAATATTATTTTTTTAAGTGTGCATATTATTCTACTAAATATAAATTTCTAAATATTATTTCACAATCTCATTATTATTTGGGAA
Source organism: Viscum album (assembly GCA_963277665.1). NCBI lineage: Eukaryota > Viridiplantae > Streptophyta > Magnoliopsida > Santalales > Viscaceae > Viscum > Viscum album. The sequence continues at coordinate 1,892,275,409 of OY728152.1, forward strand.
TTTTTATGATAATTCCTCCAATGGGGAAAATTTTTATTCCATGTCAATGTTTTCCTAAAAAATTCCCAAAAGAGTTTTTATTATCCTGAATATCTTTTAAGGACTTCTTGAACATGTTTTAGATTTTATAAAAAATTTAGAATAGAATCTTTTTATCTTTTTCCAAATGAGGCACTATATGTGTTTTCGACAGAAATACTAGAGGACTATATTTTTTACATAGGCAGCATGAGTGGATTTTTCCAGTCACGAATCCCTAATTTCTTCAAGATTTTTTTACAAGGATCTTTTTAGTGATGATTTTTTATTTTAAAATTGTGTGAACATTTATAAAGATAATTTCAAATGGGAAAAGTGTATTTTTCTCTTGAATTTTAAATGATTTTGTTAAAGAATTTTCATAAATTTAATCTTCCTTTGTAAAATTATATGATTCATTTAGTGGACCTGTTATGGTATAACTATATATATATAATTAAATTCCTAAAGATATTTTTGAATGTGGATGTTCTATTTATATTTCATTCTTTATATTACATAAAATGGTTTGTGATGATGCTCAGTGATTGGGAAATGTTATTTACATCCCACATGAATATGTTGTTTATGTTTCACCACATTTAACTGAGGAATCTACTCGACTTATTATGTGATGTTAGGTGCCTCATATATCTACTAAATTCATTAGATTGTATCATGAAACACACTATATATGGATTAGGGTGAAGCCTTATCAATTTATTTTCATATGTCCAGGTTGAAGCCTCATCGGTATGTTTCAGATGTCCGGTATTTTGAATTCCATTATTATGATATTATTTATTGATATTCCATGTGATTATTTGACAGGAATAATTTACATGTATAAGTTTTCTACCACATATTATTATTTAAGTGGAATGTGTTTCTGTTATATTACAAAGAATATTTTTTTATATCATATTTAATTATTGATTCCATTGTATGCTTACACTTAATTATTATTTGATCTCACCACATTAATTTGTTTCATTTTTTATTTATTATTCTAATATAAATATTGTGAATATTAACAAGGGTTACACAATTGGGGGTATTGATAGTCTCAAGGAAACTCATTTTTTATTTCATTTTTTAAAATTTAATATATATTTAATGTGTATATATAGTTTACCCATACTACAAAAATATCCAGTCCTCTGGAATGTGATTCGTGGTATATTATTCCAAAAATAATAAAGTAAGACACCTTCTTTGGGCTATTGTGGTTGGGTTTGTTATAGTTGGTATGAGAGAAAGTTTAGTAGAAATCATGGGAACTAGATTTATGAAAACATAGATTAAGGAATATAGCTCTATAACTAACTTTGAAGATAATTATATGTATATGATAAAAACATATAGATTTGGTAAAGGCCATGGGGGAAATAAGATACAATTTATATATTTTATAATTTGATAATAAACACCAAATTAAATTTCTTAATGGAATGGGATGATTTTTATGGTTTAGTAAATAAAGATATTAAGAATGTAATTTCCATGAAAAATTTAAAATATTGAAATAATGGTCTCTCTAAGGTACTATGAATGGTTGAATTTTTTAAATGTATAAAATATTATAATTGTGGGAATCTATGTCCTAGGATGAAAACCTTGGAAGAGAATCCACATTATTATATAAGTAATGGTTGTACTACTGATGATTAAGAGACTAAAAATGTAAAATTAATTGAAGGGGGTATTAAAGAATAAGATGATTAATCAATGATAATGTTTTAAGAATGAATTTTAATGATTACAGTTTTTTTTTAAAAATGATCTTAAAAATAATTTCATCAATAGTTCTATTGTTATAAGAATCATGAGGTATTAATTATTGTAGTATAATACTCTATATTTAGGTATTTGTATGTATATATGTTTTCATTATGGTTTTTAATATGATCAAATATATTGTATCTGATAATAAGTTAAAAATTATGTGTTTGTGGAATATAATGCAATGTTGATTTTGTAATTTTAATGACCTTCCTTCAGTAGTTTTGGACAATTATGTTTTATAGAATTATTTTAAATGACTCTTTTTCTAAATACATATATAATTGATTTATTTTTATTTTGGATATTATTTTTTTGAGTTTAGTGTATGATTTATTATATTAGATATCATTTTCTATCCATTTTATTTTCAATAAACATTTAAAATGTGAAATAATTTCACATGAATCTTATGATTTATAAAAGTGCTTCGTATGTGAATACATAAACATGAATATTCATTTCTAGGAGTAAGGGTTTAAGTAAAAAAATAGATCAACGCACAATAAAATGAAGAAATTAATCGTATGCTATGGAAATAAATAATGTGAGTGATTATATTTAAATTAAAATCATATTTAAACTATTCGAAAAAAATTTGGAAAATAAAAAATTTCAATTTACTTTTATTTCGAATAAATAAAGGTCATATTATCAAATCCAAAATTTATATATTTTTTTATTTAACTATTTAATAATAATTATCTATATCACTACCCATCGGGAAAAAATAGAAATATTTCTCTTTCACATATATTGTTTTACACCCCATTAATTTTATCCAATTAGAATTTGTAATTTGGTGCTGACCATAACATTTCCTTTTCCATATTATTAAAAGGATTTTATATTATCCTATTTCTAATTGGGGTTTCTGAGAATGGAATTTTCATGTTTCAATATTTGATTTTTGATGTCTAGTTTCTAGTTACAAGGATTCAGTTTATTGACGAAGGGGATAATGTAACACCCCAATATTTTAATGGAATGTATATTTTTCATTTTAATCTCATTGATATCTTATAATGAACACAATAATGAGCCTAAATGAACACCGATATACAATTAATATTATTATTTAAAATGACATTATCTTTTAGATGTTAAATTTTTTGTTATTAATATGATTAACTATCTTATGAAAATATAATGTTGATCTTATTGGTTAAAAATTAATTTAAATAAATATATAACCAATTTAATATAAATTAAATTTTTTATAAAAACAACTATTCTGGGACAAAGAAATTTAATATTAACAAATTAAATTAATTATTATCAGTAATTGATCATTATTAGATTTTTATATAATACATTAAATATAATTTTTAATATTCAACCTATTTTTTTTCTAAAAAATTCATGTGAATAAATTCAATTTTATACAAAAAATATGTAATTTTATAAAATGAGCATTTTATAGACTTCTAATGAAGAACTTGTAAAAAATAATTTTTTGACACTTTAATACAATATATTTTAAAAAATAAAATTATTATTTTAAATCATAATAATAAATTTACATTGGAATACTTTTTGGAATTATTCTGATAAGTTGCATGTTTGGATGAACAGTGATTACATAATGCATTTTAATTGAAAATAAATTTGTCATCTACCTACTTATTATTGTTAAATTATATTTTTAATTTGTATTAAAGTATAATTAAATAATTTTTTATAATTTAATTTATGGTGTTTAGGAAATCAATTTCACATTAAAATTAGATATATAAACATTTCTATCTATTGAATGTTTTCACTTTAAAAAATTATTTTCTCATTCCATCAACATGATTAATTTTAAATTTATTTTAGCCAATTATTTTTCTTAAAAGTTGAAAATTGGATCCAATATTTGGAATAAGGTAGTATATATTTATTAAATACATAAATTTTTTTTAATTATGTATAGTAACAATGGTTCTTTTAATTACCACAAATAACTGTATATTAGGAATTTAAGGGTAAAAATAATATTATATGTGTTAAAAAATTACCGTAAAACTTGTTTTGATTTTATATTATGAGTTAGGGATGACCATAATGTATCTTTGGGATGATGTTATGGCCTCTTGGTGCCTCATGGATGTCTTTATTTCCTTTTTAATATTTTAATCTATGGAAAGTCCAACGTGGCATACTTATGTTTATAATAAGTATTACATTTTTTATATGGGTGTATTTGGATGATATCTTAACTATTAATAGTAACATTAAATATAATTTTTTTATCCTAATCATAGTAATTTTTTTATTTTTTAATAAATAAATTATTATAATAAAGGCATATACAATAATGATGTAGTAATTATTTAATTAATAGAAATATAAAATAACTGACATTAAAAAAATTAAAATAAAAAAATTGAAATAATTAATATCATCCAAGAATTTTATCGATTACATAAAAATATTTGGGATGTATTAATTTTTTTGAATTTCGTTTTCTCTATTATATTTCAAAAATGTCATTTAATGGATAGAAAAATAAAATTTACTCCAATGGTATATTAAAATCAATAATATTTTATTAGACAATAAAAAATAAATAAAAATATAAAAATCATTCAAAGGATTTGGATAACATTGAAAATTTAATTAATGACTCATTTATGGTTCATTTGGTATTTTATAGAAGTTATATTAACCCTTAATGAGAAAAAATCTATGTGGTCACACTACTTTAAGAATTCTATATATTCCAAACCATTACCATTTCTACTCCCAAAATTCATAACATAATCCAAAAATCCATAATTTTGAATTAAATCTAAACAATGAATTCCATTTGTAAAAATAATGAAGAGATACCCAATGAAGAGGTTACATTCATCAGCATATGTTTTTGTTTTATTTATCACTTAAACCCATTAAAAGATATTATTACATATTTATGGAAAATACTAAATATCTCTAATATAATTATTTATTATTTCCTTAATTGTCCAACCTACACTATCATTAACATCCATAAAATAGGATACACCAGCATCTTTTGTGTATACGGAAGACTACCACCTCATGAACCTATATCATACATTCATCCACTACGACCATTCATTTTTAGAGATAAATATAGAATTTATATTTTTATTTGGTATATATGATATTTAGTATGTATTTATGAATATTTAATTATATTATTTACTTTATTTCCTCCAACCTGACAAGAAAATTGAAGCAACGTTAATCTTTACGTACAACCAAACGTCTCCATAAACTATGCATTTTATTCTCTATTTTGATATGTTACATATTTATATATATAAATATATACTGAATATATATGATATTTATTTTATAGTTTTAATTCTAGAGATTATGAAAGTATGATATAATTAAGAGGATGAAAAATATATAATTCAAAACAGATCTGAAAAACAATTTTTTCATAAAATGAAATGTAACTTTAACATAGAAATTTTAATAAATTAGTAATTTAAATTCATAAGAAAATCATACTTCCTGATATATAAATTAATGTGGTCCTATGATATATTTATAATAAATATATATATGTTATACAGGGGGTTTTAGTGAGTGTGATGAGTGTAAAGACATAAGTTAAGGGATTTAGTCTCACTTTTATTTCCATAAACCCATGCCATATACTTTATTTGTTTATTTTTTGTGTTGTATATACTACCCCTAAATGTATTTGATGAAAATTATTCTGAAAATTATTTTATTTTATTATCATTTTTTTTATGAGGAATATGAGTCTTCTAATTATTAATTGCTATGGTTTATTTCAGAATCTCATTGTCATTCAAGGTTGTTTATGTTTCTATCTCCACTATAGAACATTATTCCTCAATGACCATGTTTTCTAAAAATGTTTTTAAAATGTTATTAAATATTATAATACCATATATTAATGTCTTCTGAAACAATTTATAATTTTTATAATGTAACACCCCAAGATTTCATAGTACGTTATTTCTTTAAATTAATTCAATAACTTGCAATACATGCAACACCGAGTTCTAGCGCACCATGACTTACCAAACTAGTCGTTCAAAAACGGTTATGAATAGTATTAACTGGATTTTGGACTTTATATAATAATTATAATTTTAGAATCAATATTATGAGTTTCTTAGACATAATATAAGAACAAATTCACTTTTTTAAGATAAAATAAGTATTTTTCAAAACATAAAATTTTACGGCGTTTTAATGGAGATTTTTTTTAAATTCATTATTTGAAACTTTTATATATTCAATTTGACAAAATTAAATTGTTCTTCAGAATCGGTACATAGTAATTTAGTTTCAATAATTTTTTGGTACATTTCTGATAACTTTCTTATTTTGATGAATTGTGAAAATTTCTAAATTTTAATTAAAAACACATTTTTTAATCGAAATAATTAATAGTGACAAATTATGAATTCGAATGATTTAAAAGTAAAATTAGATTATATTTTTACCATTTAATCCAATTTTGGTCATTGGACTTAATTTCACATTTAAACTGGACATAAGTAAATGTAAATCTTTTGATAGTTATTATTTCATAAAATCATGCTTTATGTTTAAAAAACAGGAATTAATTTTTAATTAATAAATTAAACTTCTATGTTTTTACTTTCGTAAAATAGACTTCATTTTTGGATTTGGTATATTGAAATTAGACTAGGGTGATTTTTTGTATTTTTTTGAAAACATGAAATTTTTTTATGAATAGTGAAAAATCAACGAGTTATTGTTTAAAAACATATTTTAATTTAAATAATTATTTATTTTATTTAAATTTATTTTAAGTAAAAATAGATACATAATACCTATATAAGTTCAATTTAATTCATTGGAGTCTGTTTATAATAATTTTAGATATATAAAAAATTTCTTGAACTTTTCACCGTCTTTTACCCACCTTCTAGGAGAATTTAAAATTTTAAATAAAACATAATTTTACTGCTTCTATGAGTTGAATTTAAAAAATCCAATAGAGACAATTAATATCAAGGATTAAAATGTGGTCCAATAATATAAAAATGATTTTTGGTGAATAATAACTTTTCACATTTATTTACCACGGTTAAAAGTAAATAGGGTAATTAAGGGTAAAAATGATATTAATATTACCCTAACACATGTCCTATTTCTATTGTACAAGTTTATCTCAACCCAAAACAACCTTAGGAATAAAAAATTATAATGTTGGTCCACTTGGATTAGATTAGGACATTTATTATTATTTAATTCAAAGAAGAGTTAAAAGAGTTCAAATCAATGTTTAATAACTAAAACATTTTTAATATAAGCTTATTCATTAGTTAAATTAGATTATAAATATTCATTATAAATATTCATTATAAATATAGAAATATTTAATTCATCATGGTATTTTATCTATAATTTTTATACATTAATTATATTTATTTATTTATGACACAATGATGACGGAGTAATTACCTTATTCACGAATGAATCAAATAAATGGTAATATAAATATATAAAATAAATATAATTTCAAATTATTTATGACATAAAAAAATTTTCTAGGTGAATGTAACATGATAGGGATGATTAAATTTATCTTGTTCAATTTTATAAAGTTTTTATGACGTTCACAAAAACAAAATACCAAATAGTGTTAAAATTGACATAAATTAATATTTAAAACAAATACTATATTATTGGATGATATAATATTCATAAAAATTTATGGTTTGGCCAAAGGGATTAAATAATATTATATATTTCATTAACGAGCCACTTTTGGTTCTCTTGGAAGTTTAGAGTATGTTTATTAACCATATATAGTAAGAATACTAGAAGACACGATAAAAGATAAACTATTTAACTACGAGTTAAATCTAAATGATAAGGTTAAAATGGAAATCTAAACTTGTCTAAAACCTATTAGTTGAGAGTATTTCTACCCATAACCTCCTAAGGATCTAAATAAATCCATTTAGATCCATTACAAACCTAATATGATTGTATAATAAATTAAAACTTTAATCATTTCCAAAAGTGACCCTCACCCCTCTTATAAAAGGGCACTTATTCTTCAACTTATTCATTCTTCATTTATCCATTATAAAATAATAATTCTAGTATCATCTATATACTGTGATGTTATTAAAAATATTTCACAACTATATTCATTATTCTATCCAGCTTATGAATGATAATGTCATCATGCGTGCGTATGTATGGCTTACCGTCTCCACGTCATGGTGTAATTTGTTATTCAACACTATGTTATTTGGATGGATATAATGATGAGTAATATGTAAATAAATAATGAAAATATCATGATAATTTATCTGTAAAATTAATATACCATCCAATTCGACACCTTTATGGAAATGATATTGTTGCTCGGGCATACGTATGGATTACCGTCTCCACGACGCGATGAGATTCATTTCCACATTAACCATTCATCGACGATTATAAAAATATATATTACTAATATGTTAGTAATATATAACTTAATAATGATACTGGAGATATATATATATATATATATATATTTAATTACATATATTTTACTCACTTAGTTCCGTTCAATACGTTATGAAAACGAAAACAACGTTTATGCGTACATACGGACTACCATCTCCATAAACGGTGTTTTACATTTCATGTATATGTCTATTATACATATTTATATTCTAAATATATATGATATATAAATCATGTTTTATATTCTGGAAGTATTTAAATTCATATCTATGTGATACAATCAAGTGTAACAAGTTAAAACGTGTACGATAAAGAAAGCCTTTATGACCCGAAATGTTAATCTAACATGGAAATTATTATTAAATGGGTATTATAAAGTCATAAATGAATCCTGTATGATATCATAAATATGAATATGGTTTTTTTATAATTTGATAACATACTACGGTCTTCATACAAGAGTTTAAATATACCCTCGACTAAAGGAAAGTGTGAGGTAAGGGGTTTTCATATCACTCCTTATTCCCGTAAGATTCATGACATATTGCCACTATTACCTTTTATGTGGTGTATGTACTGCCCAAAATTGTATTCTTCGTGTAATACACTTTAATTTATGTGTATTCACATATTCATTGTATGATACCTCTTTCATGGGGTGTATGTTTCGTAAGGTATCAAATTGGTGAGGGTTAATTTCACAATCTCTTTGTTATTCGAGGTTGTTTTAACTTAAGTATCTACTGGGAAAAACTTATTATCCTTGGCCTTGTTTCATAAAAGAGATTTAAAAAGGATTATCTTCAAGGGAATTTTTACTAAAACATCATTTTAAATGTTTTGAATATTAATTCTTCTAAATCATTCTCATTAATGTTGATGTTTTAAAAAAGGTTTCAAGGATTTATTTATATGGACATGAATGTTTTAAAAATGTTAATTCCTTTCAAAAGTTTCAATGTGGTATGGGACACTTTGATTAAAAAATGCCTTTAAATTTCATAATTTCTAAATTGTGTAACTTTTAAATGTTTTCATTAAAATGAGATATTTCTCTCAGAGAGTTTTACAATACATTTTCATCTATGTCAACATCCTTTGATGGATTTTAAGAATATTTTCAGTTTATTTATTATGGTACAAACCTTCCATATTTTATTGAGGGTTTTGTGATATTTTTGATTGTGGATTTATTAGTTTTAAATGATTCATGGTTTATGGGTAAAGTATCGTCATTTTGTATGATAGTTTTAATAAGAATGTTAATGTTGTGTTTAAACCTTTTCATATGAGGAATGAATTGGACTTAGTAAGTGACAGGTGAATCCCGTTATAGCTCCTCGATGCATCGGTAGGTCTCATGAGACAAACTACTATATTGGCACAAGGCCTTGACAAAATATTATTTGTAGTCTTGGTACAAGGCCTTGACTATGTGGTTATGATAGTGTGGCATTATGCATTCCATCAATATGAAAGTGGTTAGTGATATTTCATGTGATTATTCAACTAGTAGAATATCCATGTGATTAAGTAAATGACATTACTTCATTTTATTTTTGTCATATTATTCAGAAGTTCAAGTTTAAAAGGATTTTGTTTTAGTTCAAGAAGTGTATTTTGATTGATATGTAGGGTTAAGCCAAGGGAATAATGGCATTCATAAAATATTAATTATGTTTCTTTGTATGTTATAAAGTGTAATGTAACATTCATGTATGCAATCTATTTTCTAAGACTACTAAATTTATCGGTCCTTCGGGACTTGATTCCTTGTAATCGTGCCAATGTATTAAAATAATGCACCGACACTGGGTAACTGGGGTCGGGGAATTACATATAAAATATTTTTAAAGGAATGTATTTATTGTTTTAGAAACAAGGTACATTATGAATTATCAATAGAAAATTGGATCAATTTTTTTTACTTATACAGAATGAGAATAATTTTCAACCGTGATGAATATATAATTATTTTTAGGATCCCATAAAAAATTTACAAGTTTTTTTCAACGAATATATTTTATTTTTAAAAAAATTTAAAATTAAAATAAATAATTTCAAAGTAAAAAATGGTATTTTCTCACGAATATTAAATATTTATATTAGTGTATTTTAATCAATGACAACATCCATTATTTAATTTTATTCTTTTTTAGGATGATATATTATGAAATCATTTACCATATTTTATTAAATTGTTTATGATCAGTTTGACTGTGGATGTAATATTTAGAGGTAATTCACCATATTAAATAGAATGGTGTATTATTATGTTTAGTGTTTGCATAAATTTATTTACATTTAATATTTATATGGTGTTTCTATTTCACCTCATTGAAATGATTAATGAATTGGAATTAGTAACTAATAGGTGGGACCCTATATAGCCCCTAAAGACAATGGTATGTATCGTGAGAGAAAATATATACGGTTTTGGTAGAGGCATTATCCATTTTTTGAAATTTCATGTAAAGGCTTCAATTTATGTTTCAGTGGACCAAAATTATGAACTCCACCATTATGATATTATTTATTTATATTATATGTGATTATTTTATGAGTAGAATAACCATGACTATTTTTCCAATCTCATCTGGTAATTTAAATTTCATGTGATTATGTTATTTAATTTTCCATTTTGATTCATCAATATTAATCGTATCTTTTATTGTATACGTAACCTTAAAAATCATTTTACCTAACCCATTTCATATGTTTCAAATTTTATCTATGATTCCATGAATTATATTATAATTGATATGTTAGGTTACAAAAAAGTGGTCATAATGGAAGACCCAATGATACTATTTTTATATTATATTATTTAAAATTTAACATTCAGTTAATGTATGTATCAAGCTTAAAAAGGATACGAAACAATTCTGTAATTTGGGATGTGATTCCTTGTATAATATTCCAATATAATAATATATGAAATTGGATCCATTCCAGTAGGTTAGAGGACATTACAATTATTCATGGTGATTGAAATTATGTTAGATTTCACATCATAGTTTGATATTCTATGATAATTATATTATTGATGAGATGGTAGGGATTTGGTTAGTATAGCATGTGATTTATTATTTCATTTACCTATGAAGAAGGATCATTGGATTCATCAAGAAATAATCTTCTATGTGGGTTACTCATTAGTGGGGGTAATATTAAATGGAAATCACTATGAGTCGGATGTACCATGGGATATTTATCATAGATGATTTCATATTGAGTATCATTTTTTATGAGAGTGTTATGAAAAACATTGTATTCATTTCCATAAACTAGGGAGATCATGTATGTTAGTTTATTATATATTATTCCAAGAACATCATCATAATGCTTCCTTCATTCTTCATTATATTGAGGTAAACAAACAAATTTTAATGGAGCTATTTCTGTTAGATTACTAGTTCTATGTCACGTTTTTTATATTATCATAAATTATTGAGGGTATATTAAACACATATCAAATTGGTATGACTATAATTTAATTTTTTTTATCATGATAAAGGTCACTTGTCTGTCCCAATGTTTGAATCTTATTAATGAGATTCAATATAGCCTATAAAGCCAATATTTTTACTGATTTGGGATCAATCACATCTCTATTCATTTTTTTTTTCTAGATATGATGATTCACATACATCTACCAGGATGATATCCATGGTTTCATGTTTATATAGATGTTTTATCGATCAATAGTTTTATTTTCTAAGTTCCATTTAAGTTAGTTTCCATGTGGAAAATGACGTTATATTCCTCTATTGCATATTTTTTTGATGAGGACATATTAATTACAATAGTGTCCTATTATATTTTGACATCAATCTATAGATAGATGAGGAATATGATAAATATATGATTTTCTGAATTCATCTAGATATAATTATGATTCATCTCATCAAAATAAAAATCATTTGGGTCAATGACCAAAAATGTAAGGATGTAGAAAGATAAACCATTGAATGTTTCGGCACATAGAAGAGAAAAATTAAATTTATGTACCAAGAACTTATATAAATCCATATTATTTAACATTCCTGATTTATGAGATTAAAAAAAACTTTATTAGACTTCCATCTGACAGTGATATATATCTCAATGTGGAGTGACAGCTAGTGCCTTTCGAGTTAACTATTCTAGATGGTTTTAATCCACATACACTCGGGATTGTTTGGGTTGTGATATGATGATAAAGAATATAATAATAATAAACTATTTTTTTGTATTTTTAGTAAAAATATATCATGTCAGTAATTAAATAGAATTATAATATTTATTGTAGTATACTATTGATATCATCCATTTTTATATTTTTCATTGATGTTAAAGGTGATCATGTCATGTTCATTGAAGAGAGTGACCATTCATTGGATTACCACCCCTTACATACAAATTAATATTGACATGATGACTTGATATTCATATTTTTATAGTTTTTTGAATTATTCTTGCAAGAGTTGTTTAGTGGTTCCTTGATGTTTTATAGAATGATAAATTGTTATACATAACTAATGTGATATCATGTAGTGGAAAAGTTTTCATCACAACATCTGTAAAATGAACATGTTTCTATATTGAGTGGATCCACATGATTTTTAAGATATCCAAATTAGAATTAATGGTAAATTGTTTTATTTTATCTTGTATCCACATGGATTTTCAATGGGTTCTCATATATTTTTCATTTAAAAATTTGTAATTTTATGATGAGTATTTATTACAGTAAAATGAAATAGTTACCTTAAATTAAAAATACATGTACAAAGGGAGTAGTGAACCATTCATCCAGCGGATATATTTTATCTATTTCATCAAGATTTATTGATGGTCTAGATATTAATGAATGAGGAATACGGAAAATGTTCTCCCAGGTACATAATTATTATTTCACTAAAGAAATATGCTTACATAGTAATTCCATTACCAGATATAATTAACCTATCATATTTCATTGAATTGGGTTAATGAATGATTCAAAATATCCAAAATAATTATTTAGTAGTGACCATTAATTAAATATTGATTACTTATTATTAAAATATAATTTTTTTTAGTATGACAGAGTTATTTTATATAATCCATAGTAAAATTTATTGTACGCGATATTTTCAAAAACTATAACCTGCATATGATGGGTGTAGTTTCATATATATTATATGTTCTAATATATCATGGCAGTTGAAACATTGAATACTCACGTTGTTTTTTCATGAGTATATCCCAGAAATGTTATATTGCTATATAATTTCATTGAATATTTTAGTTAATATTGGTGGTTTGTGTTAAATTTAAATCAGAATAAATCTTATTTTGAAACATTATCCATCAATGGTCATACATTTATATAGTAAAATTTTTGATAGATAGTTTCTTTGTCTCTGATGAAGAATTAAATGACTTATGCTTTCATTCATTTTATTATGTAGGGTCTCATTTATGAGGTATTCTATCATTCATTATGGATTATATATGTTTTTATTTAATTAATTATATAAAAATGATATTATATGCATCATATTAGTTATGACCACTTGCACTAGTCATTGTTACTGATGATTAAACTCATTTAACAATATTTATTTCCCTGATATCTTATACAAACTATTTTTTAATTAGTGTTTTAGCATTGTTATTGATAAAAAATAAATGATATGTATTCTAATAGAATGAGTCCAGTAAATATTAGTGGTATTTGAAAATACTATGGGAGGATTTTAGCATCAAAATCATTTATATTTCATAGAAATTGACTATTTTAGATGATGCATTGAGTATGAAGTCACAGATTGTCGTAAAAATATACATGTGATTTGAAGAGGCTTATAGAGGATCGTATTGGAATGTATCAAGATACATTATTTGTTAGCTACTGAGGTATCATATACATGATGAAATTTTTTTCATATTTAATTTTCAAATTAGAGGAATGATATTTGGGAAACTACCTGCTATAAATGGGTTGAAATAGAGTAACATTGGGGATATTCATGGAGGTGGTTCATTCAGTAATTTTCATCTGCTATTTTTTCAAAAAAAAATGATTTTTCCAGTAGGAAGTTATATTTTTACAAATAGGTGGTACCTAGATCGCAATTATAACTCCAGACAAGTATATCCATGATTTGGAATTACATGTGGAGATAATAAATATAGATATTGATAAGTTGGTCAGTGGATATATTCATTTCTCATTGATAGGTTTTTCAATATTGAAAGTGATTCATCACTTTCCTACTGAATTTTTATATCAACTATATATCATTTAATGTAAATGTGAGGATGTGTCAATCGATTCCATTTCCAATATGTGTTGAGATTGGGGTATATGTGATTTAATATGGTAAAAATATGGATCCAGGAATAATATCATAAAAAAAATTTACAGATCACAATGTTGATATGACTGTATATTTTATTGAAAATATACACAAATGTGATAGTGTGATTGTGTGGGGTCTTAGGGGTTATCACCTTAGATTGTGATCCTCATTTTTCCTCAAGGGTTGTGGAAGGGTTAATAAATTCTTTTTGGATCTCGTAATTCAGTATAAATGAAAATCATTTTTAAATGGAATGGAAGATATTGTTGACTATATATACACTAAATGAAAAGATCTATGTATTTGTTTCTCATTTTTGGGGGTTTATGTGAGAAAAAATAACAAATGTTTATTTTATCAATAATAATAACTATCACTCTTCCATTTTCAAAAATTCACTCAAAAAAATTATTGGAGACCATGATGATCTCCATTATATTAGAATGTGGAAAGAGTCTCATTAATTCTCTGATATTATTTATTATATAGTATGTTTAAAATGTTTTCAGAAAATTATATATTAATTATTTAGTGATATACCTGATGTTTTTCAATTATTGAAATCATATTCATTATTTTGGAGATAATGATATTCTTGCATAATAGGTGTCTCATATAATGTTGACTTCTCTATTTATAAAATTTCAATTCATGGGTTACGTATGATTTTTGAGTGTGAGAGGAATTTTAGAAGTATATAAAATAGAGGAATGTGCTATTATTCTTTCATTATAGTTCGATATTATGTTACTAAAATATTGGGAGGTTGTATGGAGGATTTTGGTTTATGAAATCTAGTGGATTAGAAATTTATTTCAGAAACACCAAATCACATCATACATATATGAATTATACCATGAAATATTCATTGGATAATGGGTGGAAGCCTTATAAATTATGTTTTTTCATTAAAATTAGTGTTGTATTATAATTTATAATGTTACATAATGATGCATAACTATTGAAAATATGAAGTTCCTGTATTTTATCTAAGTCATTCATTGAAAAATGGATTAAGGTGATATAATGTGGAGGATAATGTTTCATTGTGGAGGACTTAATAATGTGATATTAGTTCCCCACTACTTTGAGTATTGTTTATTATTATTGGATTATTGGTTCTCGAAATTGGGAATGGTTCGGTTGGAATTGTTCTATAATACAACGGTTATTGGTGTGTTATTTATGACCTGGCCCTAACCAAGGCTCGATTGATAATAACCCAATTCCTACTTCTATAGACCATGGGTTGGATACATGTGTTGAAATGTATATCCTAAATGGGAGTAATTTATCTAATTTTCTTGTACTCACACACCCAACCAACTCAATGAATAAGTGAAGAGGAATAATAATAAAAATATAAAACATTTAGAAAATAAATCAATCAAGAAAACTCTCTAGGGTGTACAAGAGCATGATAAGGAAAAATGAAAAGTAAAATAAAACAATAAAATCCCATCCTGAAATATGTACCAACCTGGAAAAACTGGAATGTAAAAGACAAATATATTCTATCTCCTTTAACTCGAACCTATGACCACCATATATAGTCCCAAGCACCTAGTGTACCTATGATCCTTTTATGTCACCATTTTCATGTCTTTACTTTGTATAAGACATTACACACATCGGAAAAGACCATACAAAATTATGTTTTTAAATTCTTAATATGACCCCTGAAGGAAAATGGAAGAGCGGTAAGAGACACAATCAAAATATAAAGATAAAAAACAGCAAACTGGATGCAGATCCACCAAAATCATGAGAAAAAATGAACTCATAAAAGATAAAGGGTATCAACACAGTATATAAATGGACTATTTTTCAAGTCTTTTACACCCATATTATGAGAGAAACATTCATCCATAAATGAGAAGGTTAAAATTGATATCGCATAGAATAACCCCCAGGGAATTTCAAAACATTGAAGGATTGTTACCAAATACAAAGGTATGGAGACAAAAGTATATATATGTGTTAAGATGAATCACTCCATTTTACATAGCAAGGGAATATATAACTCACATCCCATACTAGATAAATAGATTCCAATAGTACTATAACTCCAACAATGAATCACAAAATATTTCACATCTTCCCAGATGTAACTGTGTGAAAAACCATGCCTTACCACTATGACCCTCTTTTGAAAAGAATAATATTCCATGTAGAGGACTCATGACCTAGTATATTAGGGGGGTTCCACTATATAAGTTTCCATAGAAGAACCACATCTTGATTCATTAGGGGTTTCCACTCTAGTGTTCAATGACTCATGCCCTGATACGACATGTATGTTTCACTCTAGTGGCATGAGGACCAGTTCCCTATCCAATTGGGGTTTCCTCACAGTAGATATATGAATCGTTCCTTGGTCCTACATGGGGGTTCCACTCTTGTCATCTAGGACTTGGTCCAAATTTGATAGGGGGTTACACATAGTATGTAAGGGGCCCACGACCATGCTGATGGCGTGTTCCACTCCATAATTCAAGGAGGAAAGCCTTATCTGATTAGGGTATCCACATTGTAAGTATATGCACCAATCCTAATATGATTGGGGGATCTACTGTATATGTCAAGTATGAGAAACCTCATTAAACACATGGTAAATATGATGTTCTATGGAGTAGAACCCTATCTGATTGGGGGTTACACATTGTAGATAGAGGACACATGCCCAAACTGATGGGGGTTCCACTATACATGAAGCTTATGGTAATCCTAACCAATCACTATCATCATCTAGTATCACCTCAAAAAGCATCATGCCTGAAATTTTTCATAGTGTATCCTAAAATCCATAGATGATTTCACCATATCGTTTAATTTGGAGATAACAATCAAGATTGGCTACTCGTGGGACAAAATCTGAGTTCAAATGAAAAATGAAACAAGATCTTGAAGATACCTAAAAAGTAACAAAGGGGTACTTGGTATGGGAGGGGACCCACATGAGGTTTTTTCCCACTCCATCACCTAGTTTTGTCCCTAGATGTACACAGCTTTCCATCCTTGTAGGTGTAGATATAATTTTGGGGTGACTATATTACATGCCCCTACCACTAAGGGTCTTGACCATGTGACTGGTTGTTTCCATGAATCCAACTTTTTTCCACATAACCTTGTCATGTCAATGTACCCAATATATGTCCTTTTACTCAAAACCTGTCATGTAACAATATATGTTTTCCTATATAGGACCTACCAATGTACTCTTCCACCTAGATAATTCACTAGGGGAAGTGGTACATGGTATGTAGTATGGATACATGTTGTTCAATCCTTATAAATTCAAAAAACCCTAGATATTGTAGTATTTGGACCAACAATCCATGTATTCTTCGAGCTAAATGGTGTGTAGTCACTAGATTTCTAGAAATATAGATCTTCTCTCTGTGTGAAAGACCCAATTTCTCTTCCATCAAATTAAACATTATCTTTAAATTAAAATTTTAAATAAATTTCCATCATTTGGATTCTAACCATTTAGTGGCCAAAAAACCAAATCTCATATACTCTCATTCATCGCATCACACCATAGATGACTGGGGTTCCCATTGTGATAATGATTTGTAATTCAACTGTTAAAAAGTCCCCATGTAACCCTCAATCCATATGAAAACATCCTTTTTTTTTCAATCCTTCCATCGTGTGTGGATTCATTATGTTTTTGGGGGTCTAATTACGAATTGTATTTCTCATAAATGTCTAGCAGATACCTCAGGTCCTATCATGTGATGAATAGAAAGAAATTGATGGAGGAAATAACATAAACAAATTATTATCGATTATTTTTGTGAATTCATGTCCAATAATCTGTAATGGGAATATCCAGCTTTAGAAAATAGTGTAATAATTAATTAATATCTACTACATGGGTAAATGAAAGGCTCAAAAATTGGAAAAGATCATAAAAGGGAAGATCAAAGTCAATAAATTTAATAAAAAGGATTTAATCCATTGTTTAATGAGTCCTGTTATGATATTTGATCATTATTCATCAAATAATGTTTTCTCTAATGAATGTATGATTTCTTTGTGTTTTCTACCATATGATCATCTATACATCAAATATTTATCCTTGTTAAATGTGATTCTCTAACAAAATGAGACTGAATAATCTCTTGATTGTCCCTTTTTTACAAGCATAACCATAGGATAATCAATATATAGGTATTCCAACATGATTTTGATTAGGATAAAAAATTTATAAAATTAAATTATTTTAATTTATTAACCAACATTACACACAACCAATGGGTGAGATATATAAATTCCATGAATCACCCCATATTAGGTCCTTTCTATGTTGAAAAATATATGTTAGACTCAACAGTGATCCTATATTTCTTACTAAAGCTTATATTTATGAGTTATATCATTTTATATAATAAATTTCATGTGTTTAATATAAATTTTATTCTATATTTTGATGATATTAATTAGGGACACATTGGGCCTCAAAATCACACATCCTCTTAGTACCTGGATGTGGAAATATATATAGAATTATTTCACTATCTAATAAGTAAAAATGGGCCTCTACATCATTCCAACTGCAAATATTTTCAACCCCCAAAAAGAAAAAACTAATCAAATTTCTCTAGATAATGATTCCTCATATTTCTCTCCTACCCCAAAAATATCTCTTACATGCTCTCTTAATACCAAAATACATGGACCACAGATATTTTCCATCCACATAGGTTTTACTCCGATCAGTCCCCATCACCACTGGGTGCTTCAAAAATACTTTTCAATCCTATAAGGTTTGATCTACAAAAGTGATGACGTGTATAGGGTCAGGAATCTACCTCATCAGCTATGTCACATCGAAGTTATTGTGTGCCCTCTTCAATAGAGAGTGAAGGATGAGGCTATAAGAAACCATTCCAACCCTTTTCAATATCATGAATGGACTGATGAAACTTAATGAAAGCTTTCCACCTCAGGTAATCCTATGAGATTCTCTTAGTGGGGAGACTATTAAGAAAACACGGCCTCCATGATCGAACTCCAAATCCCTATGATGATGATATGTGTATCATTTCTACCCACTCTGATATATGCTCATCTTCTCATAGATGACCAGGACCTTCTCTGTGATCACCTTAACCAAGTCATGACCCATGATAGATGTCTATCCAATATATTTCCATCACTAGGGTACATGTAAGGTCTCCCATATATTGCCCAAAAAGTTGAAATGAAAATGGTAGAGTTGTATATGTCATTGTAAGAAAACTATACCAAGTTTAAGTTATACTCCCATCTTCAGCAGATGTCTAGAATAGAAGCATAAACATATCCTACAACACATGGAGAGTCTATTTGGTTTACAAATATTTATAGGGATGAAAGGTTTTATTAATTCTCATCGAGGTCTGTAATTCCTATTTCAGGCCTCTCTATAATAGTAATTTAAACCATGAATCATAGTTATAGAGAATCAATGAGGGAACCCCATAGAGGCGAACGATATCTCATTTGTTCAAATGCCCCAACCATTCCACTGAAACATTATCCATAATAGATATTATGTAATTTGACTTCATGAGTTAGTAAAAAATCACTAAAATGGAGTCGCAACCCATTGTTTTCTATGGAATCCCTATTAGAATGTTCATGGATATTCCATCCCACTTCCACCCCGGGATCTCAAGCTGCAGTAAACAACATTCCATATCCTGGTTCTCAAACTTCACTTGATGATAGGTGAGTCACTAAAAGATGAACTCATCAAAACCACATCTCATGTTGGACAAAAAATACTTCTATTGATGGAAATTTTACATCTTCACCACCATGGGAAGTACAAATAGAGAATAAGTGTTTAACACTAACATCACATCCTCTCACATTGTTATTGGAACAACAATCCATCTGTAGAATATGATGATGTGATTCCCACTATGATGAAATATTTATAATGAATCTCTCATGGATATATGGTCCAAAAAGACCTAACAGTCAATGTCTCTTTATTGGTACACTCTCACATGCTCTAGAAATGGAAGATTCAATACCATCAACTAAAGAAAAAATAAACCCTCTAGCTCTAATATGTTCAGCTACATGGAAGAAAATTTCTTAGAAGACTCATACAACAAGTGAGCATGTAGATCTTAGATAAGGTAATATTATACAATGATACAATTTCCTAGGTTATAGACAATCTACAAGTCGTATCCCAATATAAACTCTAACAAGAACCACTATCTCAGGTTCAATTCACTCTGCATGAAGACATACTTGAGACTCTGGTGGTTTGGGAACAACATGAAGCCCTTTCATAATAGATAATTCCCCCACATAATAAGAGATAATACTACCACTACCAATTCTATTAAATTAGTCACATAGTTCTTATCATGGGTTATCAAATGCCTCATCCCATAGGTGAAAACAGCATTCTGCTACATCAACACACAACTAAGTCATGAACCTAATGCATCATAATACAGTTAGTACTACATTCACTCTGTTGGTATTCTCATCATTGGAGAACTCATTAATATATTCTTCCTCTCATCATTGTATCTCATTCACTGCATAGTATATGTAAAATAAATCCATTTTCACATCAATCGGGTCAAATGGTCTCAAATCCTCAATAAGTCATTCAAAAATATCTTGTAGTACCCCACCAAACCAACAAATATGTGCCCCTATGACATGCTCTTATGGGGATACCATGCAAGAACTGCATCAATATTAATTGGGTCCATGAAAAAACCATGATTATAATTGGAATTCCCCCAAAATAGTGTACCTCATGAATCAAGGATTAATACTTCGACTGATTTCCATAAAACTGTTACTCTAAAAAATAATTAACCATCCTGAAGTACTCATAAATATCCTACTCTAATGTAGAGTAGAATAGTATGTCATCAATTAAGGGAGGCCCAACCTAGTACAAGTCCTACTAGAAGATACTGTTCAAAAAAACATAAAAATGGTGGGGGAATTCATCACATCAAATGGAATCACCAGGAACTCACAGAGTCTTTAGGGACATATAAATTATAGATATGGAATATCAGTTTATCAAAACCTCAAATGGCACTTATATATCCTAATAATTATCTTGAAGATCCTCTTGTGCCTCATAACTTGTCAAAGAGGTCATCAATCATTAACAAGGGTTATGTTTTTTCAATAATCATAATCCAAAAAAACTATATGTTACCATTATCCTTTTTCACAACCAACAAAATGATTCCTAGGTGAACTTAATCACTCTCATGAATCCCTACTACTGTATACACTCCATACACACCAATGTAATTTGAATAATCTTGGGTCCATATGAAGTTGTAATGAAATTATTAGTCTCCCATAGTGCATTCCTATACAGTGGTCTATCTCATAGTGGGGAGGTCTACCCAATACATCATCCTACCCCCCCCCCCCCCCCCATATTTTGAGGTATTGTAGATAATGTATCATTAATTGTTTCAATTTTCATACTAGGCAATTGGTACATTTTTTATATCCTCCGGTGAACATGATCATCCTTAACTGTCTGGGAATCACTCCTCCTAAAAGAGGAAAACGACATCCCATAACATGGAAGAAAAATATATCTCTCTAGTTGTAATCATCTAAGTAGGGGAAATCAATGACTAAACCATATTGAGGAAAACATTATATGGAATTACGACCTCTAGATATAATTTTGTGTCAGGATCCCTCTGTCCAAATAGAGTAATGCGGTGACATTGGTAGAAATGTGTAATAGATGATCATCTCTGAAAGAGTCTCCGACAGAGGGATTAGGAAAAAATGTCCTTCAATGGTATCACTAAGTCTCAAATAGTGTCCATTACTAGGAAAATATGGATTTTAAATATGTGCTAATAACAACAATTGGGGTAGTAGTGATGTTGGTTATACACCTAACCGCACATGTGAATCCCGGTCAGAAGCCACATCCGCCAAGAGCCCATCCTTTTCCATTCCATATTACTCTCCTTAACCACGGACTGCTCTGACACCCCCATTACATCTTCACATCACGTACACGCAATTAAAAGAATCTAATGCATGACACCTTGAAATAATTCATGAAAATCAGCACTGACTCACCCCCACAGTTTTTTACCCCATCATAAGAACTCATCTCAATGTTGAAAGTGTCCCCTTCCATTCATTTTTAGTGCCATGATTTACATCCCCATAAGATGAATTTATCGACACGCAATGTCATCCATGAAAGGTCTTATAGTGAGGACCACCATATAAAGGTTTACTATCTAATATATGAAAACCATTTGATCATCCCTAACATCAACCACATGATAAACATGTTTGGATCACTAAGACATCTGGGAGTTCTCTATTTTTAGTACCTATAAGGAAAACTCAATAGATGTTTTTCTTTATCTAGTACGAACAAAACCATCTATTTCTCTCTGAAGATCTCCGGTTACAAGTGAAAATATTCTATTTGGTGGGATCCCAAATTTCTTGAACCCTCATATCACTTAATCAAGACAATCATCTTCTACTTGGGTATTTGGCTCATAGGGGAACCATACAGGAATCTAGTGCCAAAAAACATGAAGTGTGCTAAGTCCAAATGCATCCTCATCCATATATACTAGTACCAACTACTAATCGATAGGTTTGGGTGCTACTATATTCTCACATGGAGGAAAATATATCATAGGAAGGACCAAAATGAGGCCTCATCAGTCATCATATCATCATCGTGACATGAAAAATCGATAACATACCAAGCTATAATCTTGGAGACATATTCAATGTGATCATGATCAAACACAATAAAATAATAATATATATGTGGGGGGGGGGGAGGAGGGTAGATTACTCAAGAAGGACAATCAAATACTCAATCATATATGATGCATATAACATTGATCCCTAAAACTAATCTATCGGTATGTCGAGTCAATAAGTTGGTTGTCAGGGTTCTGGTGAATGAATACATCATCCCCCATACCATCACTTGATTCTCTAGCCTATGATGCACAATATAGACACTTTGACAATGGTTCCCCAAGTCCCATCAAAATACTCAAAATGGGACAATTATAAACAATACCCCATGGAATTCCCTAATCTTATACAAATATTTAATGACCATACCCTAACCAGTGCTCAAGTCACAAAACCCCATACCCTCCTCCATAAGATATGGGAGGAAATAAGTGTTGAATATAATTTTCATAAATGTTATTCCTTTTCCAAATGTACCTATATATTCAAACATAACCATCCCAATGTAGAAGTGAATAGGAGTAATAACAAAAGGATAGAACAATAAGAATGTTAAAAAAGCATGAAAAACCGATAGGGTGTACAAGATTGCGATAATAAAAACATAAAATTAATGTGGCCAAATACATTCCCAACAAGAAAGATGACCCAATCAGAAAGAATAGAATATAAAATGATGAGAGACACCATCTCTTGATCTCTATGGTATGTTCATCGTGCTTTGTCCCAATAAACTAGTGTCTGTATGTTCCTCAAAAGTCACCACTGACCTATCCATCATCTATATGAGACACAACATGTGTGGAAATAACCCAATCAGGCGTATGTATATGCATACCCTATAATATGGCTTGAAATATGAAGGGGGAAGTTAAGGATATAGTAGGAATAAAGTGATAGTAAATAGTGAATGAGATGTAGTAAAACCCAGACTAAGGGAAAGACAAACCTCATCCATACCCAAGGGGATCAACATTGTGTGTAGATGAACTAAATTTCTATTAATTTTCAGACATAGAAGGAGAGAAACCTCATCCAAACTAGATAAGTTATACACCGAAATCATGTGTAATTCTACATACCTCATTTCAACCCAAGGAATGAGAGTTACTAAATACAAAGGTATGGATACATGAGTATATATATATATTCTTTGAAATATAATCCCAAATGAGATAGTAAGCGGACTTCCAACTCACATGACATCCCCTAAATTGATTCTCAAATAGTTCCGTAAGTCCAAGAAAAATTATTTGGATCTCACATGTCCTTCCAAAAGTAATTGTGTGAAGGATTACACCTATTAAATATTCCACACAATAAATGGGCACCAATCTCTAAGCAGAGGACCCTCACTATAGTGTATCATGGGGGTTCAACTCTATATGTATCCACAAATAACCAGAACCTGGATGCTTAGGGAGGGTTTTACTATAACAGTTGGGGAAATACAACCTGATGAGATAGGGGGTTCCACTCTAGTGTCATATGGACTTTCTCCCTATCCAATAGTGAGTTCTTGTTTGTATATATAGGACATTCACCTTGGTCCATTAGGTGGGTTCCACTCTGTTAGTTTACACCCACACCCTATCGGAATAGAGGGTGCTACTCGGTATATATATGACCCATTACCAAGTGGATAGGGGGGGTCCACTCTATAGGCCATAGAACCACATCATGTTCGATGGGGGGTACTACTGTGTATGTAGAGGACCCATGCACAATATAATGGGGGTTACACTCACTAAGAAAAAGAACCATGCCCTTGTTAAATATAGAGGTTCAACTCAGATGTATTGAGGACCCACATCCTATATGATAGAGAGTTTTTCTCAATAGATAAAGGAATCTCTCCAAAACTGATGGACGGTTCCACACTATATGAAATCTATGGAAATCTGGTATGACCAATTTCATCATCAAGAATCCAATCAATAAGAGTCATGCACAAAACAACTCAGATAGTTTCCCAAAAAACAACAACTGATGGTACAATAATTTTCTATGTGGAATAACACTCACATATTCTATTGGTATGACAAAATATGAGTTCAAAAAATGGAGAAATGTGATCACAAGGTTTCCTTAAAAGTAACCAATGGTTACACGGCAATTGAGGAGACCGACATCATGTGTTGTCCCACTCCATCACTTGGTCGTGTCTCTAGAGGTACACAAATTTCCATGAATGTATGTATAAATAGACTATAGGGTCTACATGGTGTGCCCAAGGAACTTGGAGCCCTGCCTCTGTACTGGGACATGTTTGTGTATCCCTGATTTGTATGTGTACACAAGCCATGTCAGTTTAATCAAGACCTGTTCTTCTGCTCAACACATGGTGTATACCAGGCTATGTCTTCCAACATGAATTTGTGCTCCTGTTCTTAGCCATGAGGCTTGTCCACCTAGGGAAGTGGAAAACAACATGTCGTAGGGATACACATCATTAAATCATTATAAATTCAAAAAAACCCAAGCCACCAAAGAATATGGGCCAACATGCCATGTTTTCTTCAAACTAAAAGGTGATGAGTTTGAATTCTTCTATAATTCAAGATATGTTTCCTGAATTGTAGATGTAATTCTTCCACCTTAGATCAGGATTTTCCTTCACATAAAAGTATTATATCTATCTTTGGTCAAAAAACAAAATTGTAAACCTTCATACACTACACATTGCACTATGTATTCCTAGAGTAACTCCAAAAATGATGTTTTAGAAGATGATCTTTAAATTGATCAACCACAACCCAAAATACATCCAAAAACATTATAGGTTTGTTAATCCACCCCATTAATGAATTTTCATCCTGATTATGAGGTTCTAATTGTGCTCGTTAAAGTCAAGAAATTCTAAGCTGGGACGGCATGGTCCAACCAGTGAAGAAGACGGATAAATTGTTCACCGAAAGCATAATAAATAACATTTATCGACCGTATCCAATTTTTTTTGCTAATGATAACTAATTTGAATATCAAGGGATAGAAAAAAATTTAATATTAATTTATGTTCTGTTATATTGGCACTTCCAAGGCTAAAAAATTGGATAAAATTATAAAATCGACGATCCTACTCAATCAATTTAATTAAGAAGTATGAAAACCAGAGTTTGATTAGTACTATATGACGATTGAAATATTTTACATTAATTAACATGATATCCAATAAATGGAAGATGTTATTGCCTTCTCTACACACTGATCATATTTATTCTAGAGACTCATCATCCTTAGATGTGATTCCCCAATAAGAGGAAGAATAATCTCTTAACATTCCCTGGGTTTTGAGGCAAAAGATGGACCAATCAAAATAGTGGTATTCTTATAGGATTTAGATTTATATAAATAAATTAAATCAATAAAATTAATTTAATTACTTATTTTACTGAACACACCACCAACAATAGATATATCCAAAGGCACCATACTGACCAATTTTAGGTCACACATCAGGTGAAAATTCTTTTCGAACTAAGATGGTCTCATATTTATGTCTGGTCTTCTTTATATGGGTTAATCCATTATCATTAAGAAACTATGCATGTGTATATAAGATATATTTAATAATTTTAAAAAATAAATTATGGGTACATTAGGACTCTAAATCATAGACCATGTTTGTGTCAAGTTCATGAAATATATAAAAAAATATTTCATCATCGTAAATGAAAATAACTGGGTATCAACAGTGTCTTCACTTGAAAATAATCATTTATCCATTAAATTTACACTCTATATGAATTTGAAATGATTATTCCACTGAAATCCATACATAATAGGCATGATTTAGTGTCCCTAAAGAAATTCATGGTAACCATTGGTTTGGTATTAATGTTATTAGATCAACTTTTAGTTTACATTGATAAATTTCTTCATAATAATGATTATTAATTGATCAATGATCCACTCATATTATTTGTTCCTCCTCTCACAACGTATTTTATATGAAATAACTATTAATATTTATAATAATGTCATTGTTGGGGACTTGAGTATCTTTTATTTATTCTGATCCAATATTTTTTATACATGCATGTCTATAAGATATTGAGGGTTCTTATTGTACTCAATATAGGGTTTGAATGTATTTCTCCCTCTTGTAAGTGAGTAATTGTTATTGATTCTATGATTACAGTAAGGGACTCAAAATTCATATTTAAATTTTATATATTTATTTTATTATAATGACTACTCAATTTTTTTGGATTATGTAGTTAGAATTAATGTAATTAATATAATGAAACATTTTAAATGATGACAAATATTATAAGTGAACTACATGTCTATTATATGATTTTTATGTTATTGATTATGTGATACATCATAAGTTGAATGGGAATAAATTTTTTTTATTCCAGAATTATCTTTTTTATCGATATAATTCATCATGGTAGTAATTTATTAACATCATAAATATGGTAATTTATTCAAGTATGGAAATATTGGATTATTGTCTAATAATTTTTATAATGTTACTAATGATTAGGTGTCGATATATGAAAACTATTTGTCATCTGTTGATCTTGAAATTTTTTAATTCCATTTTTATTTTGATCCTTACAAACACCGAAATCTGTGTTACTAATTAAGTTTTATTAATGTTATTTTACGTAATAAGAAAATGAATAATTATTTTATTCTAGAAGAAATTCTACATCAAAAACCTATCGAAGGATATTTTTTTATCAATGAATATGTATTCTATACATATTTACAAGAATATTAGAAACACTATTCACTCTGTATATTTTAGGAAGAACATATTCTATGTGTACCCTATATTTTGAATGAATTTTTTGATCAGGAAACCTACTTTTATAAGTAATCGAATGTATGAGGAACAAACATATGGTTCACCATCCCTTCTTTTCTGAACTACCATACACATTCAAAAGTAATTTTGATGATTATTAATATATATAAAAACCATACATTTTAATTTGTGACATATAATTTTTTGAAATATTGATTTTTTTTGCATTTTATGTAATGATCATTCCCAAAATAAATATATCGTTAAATCTATTTAAATACTGAATTAAATTCTCATATTCATCATATTTAAAAATTCCTTTTTATAAGACAATTTATGAATTTATTTGAACATTTTAAATTCAGTTATATTCAAATTATCATGTAAAATTTATAGATCTATTTGAACTAATGGATTTATACTATAATGTTAAATAACAAGATATTATTCTTCAAAAGATAGATATTTTCATCTTATAATGATATTTATGTGCATTTGAAAATAATAATGTGTCATCTCATTTTAATATACTCCTTAGAGACAAATATGTTGAGATCTAAATATGTTTTATCTACTAAACTATTTCCACCTCTCTATTTCTTTGTACATCATTTTCAGTAGTGAAAAAAAGAATTTATCTGAGCTACACATTGAAAAAACTCATGTTTGATCATTCTATGTATTTTTTTTAAGGAAATCATGTTTGAAATTGAATAATATTATATTTTTGTGTTTTATTAAAAGTCATTTTCATTTGTTACATTTTTTCTATAAATATGTGTCAAATCCATTTCAACAACCATCTTCTTAATCTATTTATAGTTTAATTTTTTCCTTATTGAACTCAATCATGGTGAAGTTTCATCATTTTGTACTAAGACATTGATTTTATGTTTATTGTAAAGGAACCAGTAGACCCTATAAAATCCTTGTTGTAATTTTTCAACTTAGTTCAATTAATTTTAGTGGTCTCTAAGAAAGGAAATTCTATTCAAAATCCCAATGCTCAGGGAGAGAGTGTTGGATGAATGGACAATGAGATATTTGTTCCCTAGACCACTATATATCGATGTGTTATTTTTTGATTCGTTTTTCTCTTCATACACTTCGTTAATATATATTAAATTAATCATAGTAATCATAAGAGGTATGTATTTATTTATATAATGTTTTAATGGAACATAATTCTCCACCCACTTATACCATCGCCTTTTCTATTCAATGTGAAATTTTTTTATCAATTATATGGGATCAATTGGTAATATTTATTTTTCATAAATCCTTTATGATTCTAATAATTATACATTATTAAAACAATTTATCAAATGTTAGACTCATGTAGGTTCATTTATCTTGACTTAAAATAGTAATATTTAAAAATATTTATGAAGATGATACTCAACGCTTTCTCTTAGAGTGGGTATATTGATGATCCATGAACATTAAATTAATGCTGAAAATTATTGATTTTGGAATGAATGTATGATTATTTATATGAAAAATCTCATTATAATATTATATTTAATGTTTTAAACCCCTATAAAATTATTGGAAATGATCTTGAAAAATGTATTGAAGATCAATAGAAAGAATATGATCTTAATTACATAAATATGAATAAAGTTTTTCTTAGTATTAAGAACTAATTTAATCTAATATAGTATATTTGGGTACTACCACATATGATATATGGTTGTCCATATATATTTCCTATCAAAGAACTGTTAATTCAAATCCACTATTGTAGAATACTAAAAAATTGATATTTGACACATTTAGGATGCACGAATATGAAGGCATAACTTAGATGAATAAAATATTGAAAAAAAATTAAATGATATTTTTTCTTTAGATGATATAATTAAACAAATAGATCCATCATTAAATCTACACAGTGTTTTGCCCTCTATGTGAAATAGAGTATTTATTTTTATTCAAAAAACCATACCATTTAATGAATTGACAAAGAATGAACTCATTTCCACCTTCATAATTTATGAAGCTGAGTTGTATTCCAAATTGGAAAAACATATATCTAACAAATTGTAAGATTCTAATATTATGATAAAATATAGAAAAATAATATGACTATTGATTTAAGGATTCAATGAAGGAGTTATTATATAATTCTAAATGATTTACAAAACTATATAATAAGATAAATAAAAGTAATTATGAAGATAGATTCTATGGATATAAGTATAACGGTCAAATAAAGTATAACTGTATAATGACTAAATTATATATGAAATATAAATATAAATGTAATGGTATGAAAATAATGAATACTATATTGGTTTCTATTAATAATTAATGTGGTGAATCAAATACGAATTTTAAATCTGATCTTCAGAATCATACTTTAAATTTATGACTTCTGACTCGTGAAGATAATGTATACAATTATTACTCTCAAAATATTGATTTAGAAATTTTCAATTATGATGAAGTTAATAAATATATTCTTTTTCTTCAAGATAAATTTAAATATTAATTAAATAATTATAGAAAATACTAAAAATATTATGACACTATTTCTACTAATAATGAATGTATATCAAATCATATTTATGATTTTAGATCAAATTAATCTAAATGTAATTTAATTCCATGAGAAAATAAAAATTATGAATTATTAAAATATTATAACACATCAAACCAAATATATATCATGATTAATAAAGGGGGAACTATTTAAATAAAATTTAGAAAAAAATCATAAAAGAAAACATTGGATAGCAAGTAATGGATAAAAGAAAAATTTATATAAAAACTATTTTTTCGTGTTTAAAAAAAACAATATATATGGTTAAAAAAAACACTTGTTAAAAAATGGATTTCATACTAATGAATTACAATTTATACGGCCTCCATTTTTTAGTATCAATCATTTTCATTATTTGAAATAATTATAATGATTTATTTGTATTCTCTCTACTAAAAACATATCTAATTACCAATGTATATAGTTTCTAACACTTCAAGAACGAAACAAAATGGGTTACCAAAAAGAACATGTATTTGGTATTTTGGAGGTATGAACCACTTGGAATCATTGTTTTATCATTTAGTAGATTCTTGAAAATTATTTAAATTTATTATATTTCTATTTTCATTCTTTTAAGTGGAATCATCATTAGTGATAGAACTATTAATATAGAATGTATTAAATTTCTAATTTTATATTTTATTTTAATTCAATAACTATTTTATATAGGGGAGGAAAAAATATAATTTATTTCATTTATTTATAATTTCATTTATTTTATTAATATTTTCTCACTCAATTATTTAAATAGATGAATCAGAATATTGTATTGTTTTTATTTCATAATTCACATTCCTTAAATATTAATTAATTGAAAATTATGATATCTAAGAAAATTTAAAATTTTATCATTTTTATTGGTTTTTATTTATATCAAAAAATTTATATATATTCTTAATAATAGTTTTCTCTGAAGAGTTATAATTTAGGGGGATTAATTAGTACAACATTTTATTTATTTAAATTCAAATTAATAAATATTGGTATGTTTAATGAAAAATAATTTCCTTATTTATACATTAATTTTAGTTTACATTCTTTGAGAATTTATTTTTCTTGTAATTTTTATTTCAAATGAAAAGAGTTTGATGTTTGTATTAATTGATTCATTTTTCATAAAATCAGTTAAAAAAATATTTAAAAAAGTTGATTTTTTTCTTGATGTTATGTGTGATTCTTTAGGTAATTAATATGTTTCAATATTTAAGGAATCCATAGAAAAATATCATATATATATATATAAATCGTTTGACTAGAATATCCATAATCTCAATTTATCGAATAGAAAAAGAAGTAATTCTCTCAAAATATTTTATTTCCATGTTTAATCATTTGAATGAGGTATTGGTGAAGCTTCATGATGTGTTAAAATGTCCAGAAAATCTAATAATAATCTGCAAAAGTATTCTATTTCAAACAACTCTTTTCAGATCATCATCAAAGTATGTTTCAAAGATGCCAAGGAAGCTCAATTTTAATAGATAATTTTTATAATTTTAATGTTTTTATTATATTTCAAAAAGATAAATTCAGATGTGAAGGTGTTACTATGTAAAATCATAATAAACTAAATGTTTTTTAACATTTCTCAACTTGTCTGACGGATCAATGATCTTAATATGTTCAATGGTGAATAGAAATAATGTTAGGAGTTCTCAATGGTGGGAGTAAATAAGTTCAAAATTTTGCGGGAAAAGAGAAAAAATTTAAAATTTCCAAAATTCTCAATCCATTTTTACCACCATAGCATATCAAATTTAAAAAGTGGAATATTTTTTAAATCATAATGTCTTAAATGTTTTTCCTTTTTATCAGTTGTTTTTATTATTTTTAATTTTCTAATTTGATTTAATTTATTTTTTTAAAAAAAAATTTGACAAAAAGTGGGTGAAATTTATTTCAAAATATATGGAGATAGATGTATAAGTACTAAAATTTAGAGGAATGATTATTTAAAATGTAAGGAAATAAATATATATAAAAATGTAAAATATATAAAGTCGAATGTTCTCTATAAAAATATTTTTCCTTTTGAGGGAGAAATATTATTGATATTTATTTATTATCATGTTTGTAAAATTTCATATCATGTTTTTGATTTTGATAATATTATTTTTACGGTATTTCAGAACATTAAAATTGAGGGATTTTTTTTTCTTGTATTAATCATAAAATTTTATTAATTAATTATTGGTTTTTATCTGCTAAAAAATTCTACATCGATGTTTCTATTGAAGTAAATTTATCTTTATTTTTCAATAATAATTATATGAATAATTATATTTTTTTGAATGAAATTTCATAACATAAACCTATGGTAGGATATTTGTTTTATCCAATAATTTGTTTTTGGATGTGTTTATAAAATTATTTGAAAAACTATTCATACTCTATATTTTAAGAAGGACGTATGGTTTGTGTATCATATGTTTGGAATGAATGTGTAGATTTGGAACCCTACTTTTGGAAGAAACCATATGTTATTGGAAAAACATATTGTTCATCATTAATAATTTTTTAATATGTTGTCTTTTTCCAACCATAATTTTGATGTTTATTACTATAAATAGAAACCCTACTTTTTAGTTTGTCAAAAATGGATTTTTGAATTATGGATTATTTCTACTTTTTTCAAAAATGATTTTACTACACCAAAATATCATTATAAAACTATTTAATGACTAATTCAAATTCTTACAGAAAACCGATTAAATCATTCCCATTTTTAATAGACATTATGATTTATATTAAATGTTTTAAATTTAAATATTCAGAAATCATCATTTAATTTTTATGGAGCACTCTAACCCGAATGAATTCGACATCCATATTTAATATAATTATTTTTTAATTCTAAGGATGCATAAGTTATTATTTTGAAAATACATATGTGTATTTGAACTTAATATTTTTTTCACCATCATAGAAATACATTAGATTCATATATATATTTTCAATCTTATCTGTATGATTGATTCAACTGTTTTTATTGTTGAATATTTTTTTAATATTTTTATTCTATCTAAACAAGGTACTTATCAGTGATAAACATAACAGACATACATGTTGGGTCATCATTATAGTGTTTCCAATAATTGTTTTTAAATAGTTTCTTATTTTACCTTTGAAGAAAATCCAGAATTTGGGTGTTTTGGTAGATCATTTTATTTGATTAGCTTATTTAAAAAATTTATGCTAATTTGGTTTCTACAATAATTATCTTATAATATTCCTTATTGATGTTTTAACTACTCATACTGATTTATGGTAAAGTATTATCTTCTTATAATAATAATTGTATTTTTTTTTACATTTAAAATAATCATAGGGAATTGTAAAATCCATGTTGAAAGGTGTCAATAGGATATAATAAATTTTAAGGGACCCTAGAAAAAGGACAAGTTGTGAGAATATCACCAATCCTACAGAGATAGAATTAGTGGATTAGAATAGGTAATATGTTTTCCCAAAAACACTATAAATTAACATGTTCCTTTCTTCATTTATTATTCACATCATACTCATCATTAGTAGATAATTAATTAATAGTTTAATCTGAAGTGGGACATATTGAATCTAACAATTTTTAGATGAAATCAAATCACCAACCTCTTGTGCCTTCATCTATTTCATTCCAACTAAACAATAACATTTTTATGTTTGAATTTTTTTTATTGATACTATATATATTATAAGATCTTTATGGTTTATTTTATTATTATGGTTTAACTAATCATGCTATATTTGGGGATAATTGTTTAACATGATTTATATGAACAAAAATGATGACACTATTGGTGTGTCTAAATTTATGTTGTGGTTATTTCCATGGGATAATGTAATTATTTTTTTAGTAGTGTCAAGCGAGATCTACATTCACTTTATAGTATTAAAAATATATATAATTTGGCTTTAAATAAGGAATTTATTAATATTTAAATCTTGATAAAATATAAATTCATCTAATTTCATGAATAAAAAAAGAAAAATATGTTCATAAGATGTGGAGTGGATATTGAAGGATAAATATTGTTAAAAATTAATAAATGAAGTTTTTTATTCTAGAAATATATTCATTTTATTTCTAGTGATTAAAATCTGTATTAATATATTACTGTCTTTTTTAAATGAAAATATTGAAAAACTACTGTAATATATTTCTGAAATTATTAATGATCAAACTAAATATAACATCATGTATAAGGGAGGAATATGAAATTAGATTTAGATTCATTGATAGGATTTTTTGGGTTATTGTTTGACTATAATATTTTGCTGGTGAGGTTAGTTATATAATTTTCAGTGTTTGAAGTGATGATTGGTTTATTAGGGATTATAGTCAAAATAGTGCTATAGAGGTTTTTTGGTAGACCATTATTATTGGATTGTGTGTCAATATATAATCATCTTTCTCTGTAATTTCTTATCAAACACAACCAGAGTAGCGTATCATAATTTATACCTAAATATTGTTTTGGTATTTTTTTCCAATAATATCTAGTATGAAAGTTCTATAATTGTTTAATAACCTCTCCTTAACTTCGGTCTCTTATAGAGGCTGAATAAGTGATGATGGATTAAGGATATGGTATATATTGATGTTATTTCATGGTGGATGTATATATTATTGGATAAGGGAATGTGGATGATGTACTTTGTGATTAAATTCTCTACAATGAGATAACCCAAGGACATTCATGTGATTTGGTTATATATATATATATATATATATATATATATATATTCAGTCATGTTTATATGGATTCTAAATATGGTATATGATTGTATGGATATAAAGGGAATTAGAGAACCATGAAATATTTCATTGGGGTGTGATAAAGGCCTCTTTCTTGGGGAAGCTTATGGGGTTATATTCAATTTTTTTTGTCGGACAACACTTATGTATAGATTTGAGTTAGTGATCCTTATTGAAGGTGGGAGTAATTTTAATATTTTTAATGAGTTACTTTATCAATTTAGTCAATACTGCATTGGTATTATTTCCCCACAATTTCATGAGGGTTTTATTTGGAGGATCTTATGAGTATTCTTATATTCTTAGTCTTATATTATATGTTGTTTTTTATTTTTAGGAAGGAGTTGGTGATCATGATAGACATTACTAGATTTTGGTTTGAATATATCTTGTGTTGTTTATCAAATTTTTAGTATTTTCTTCAAAATATATAGATTTTTTATGGTACAGTATGTATCACATTTTGTTAGTCATTATTTTTGTCTTAATTTATATTATGTAGAGATTGTTTTTGTATTATTCCTTAGGATCCATCAATTATGATGGTAATAAATTTTATGTTTTAGTTTCATACAGTATGATATTTATTTCAATCATTTTTCTTGAAATGATGGTATTTAAGGTCCATGATTGGCTATGTTATTAACATAATGAGTGTTATAGTCGTGTAGGTAATGAAAATATACTATTTTATGATGTATCTTATTTTAATCATTGTTATTTATTATGAAAATAATATAATTTTAGCAAATATAATACCCAAAAAAAGATAAAATAATATATTATGTCAATTATGATAACATGATAATAAAATCAAGTAAAGAAATCATTCTTCATAAAAAATATAATAAAATGGAAAATGAATATAATGGTCTCATATCATTCTATAATTTTTTATATAATATATCTTTGTAAAATAAAACAACAGAGTCATAATTTTACATCCTTGAAATAATATCATAGATCTTATTTTACTAGGATCATTGCATGAAATAATATAGGGAGTAAAATTAAAGAATTCACGAGCCAGAAATAAATAATAGGGGTTGAGGAGAATAAGCATTTTGAATATATGTATCATATGGGTCATTATGTGTATTAGGGAAGATGAAAATATGGAAATTCTAAATTACCAATGAAAATATGTAATAATTCAAATTTTATAATAAGAACATATAAATTAGAATGATTTAATAAAGGTGACACACGTATAAATCATTTCACTAAAAACATAAGTTTAATATTGCAACTAACACAAGATATCTCATTTATTTATATTAATAATAAAACACTATAAATTTTATATTATAAAATGTTATATTTACCATATACATTAGGGTAGTCTTTTATTCTGGTTCCACCAATCGTATTACAATATGACATGAGTATGAGTTAAAAAATTTAAAATAGTTCATAAATAAGTATAATCTTTATTAGATTAATTGAGTTCAAAATTCATTATATAATAAGTCTAAATACCATAAAATATTAAGGTATCATGAGGGTTGTAAATATAATTTCTGGTAAAATAATTTTGGAAGATTATTGGTGTCTTAAAAAACATATTCGATGAATTTTCCAATCAATTTGAGGTGGAAATCCTAAGAAACAAAAAGAACCAGATTTATTAAAATGAATGAATTTTTAGAAAATTGTAAAAAAATAAAATATTTAATAAGGTACTTTTTATTATCAAATAAATAAAAATAAAAATATTTTATTTTTTAAATAATTTTTTAAGAAATTATTGATTATTATATTCATTAGTGGGGTTATACATTAAAAGGGATAAATGATGGAGATGATTCCATCATATAATTTCTATGATTTAACTTAAAAGGAATAATTTCAATGATTATAGAAATGATAGAATAACCTAATAAGAAAGAAAATTATTATGAAATAATAATATTTAATAATCCATTTATAAGCAATATAGATAAAGAATGTATTATATAGAGAGAGGGAAAGAATAAACTAAAAGAATTTTAAATTCAAAAGTATCCCCTTAAAATTAGATTAAAATGATTTAAAAAATCTTTAACTTATGGAATAACAAAATTAAAATCACTAATTTTATATCAAAAAAAATAAATCTCTATTTCAATTATCTTAATTTATTTATCATTATCCATGATTCGTTCAATTGATTACTTTATATTATATCAATAAGTTGAGATTTTGTTGGTGATGATTCATATACCTTACTGGTATAAATATGAAAATAATTTTTCATTTACCATGATACTATAAGATCAAAAACTGTTAAAATATACTATTTTATAATTTTAATGGCATATGTTCCAAATTTTGATATCTTTTTTAAAATTAGTATAAAATTATTAATAAATTTTCTTATGCTCTATTTTTATTGATTAATAAAACATTATTTTTTTGTTGTAAATATAATTATATTATTTATTTTTATAACATTATAATATTAATCATGATATTTTTTAATAATAAAAAATTAATTTATACATGAAATTAAATATAAACAATCCAAAAGTGTAAAAATACATGTTAGACATTATCATCTACAAAGGGAGTATAATATTTCCTCACATGAACCATGATTTTAAAGGGGAACTAAATGGATATAAAAATAATAAATTATAGGTTTATCATAAAACTATAGAATAATATTTCTACTAATTTAATATATTTATCAGGTTGAAAGATTCTTATAGTGGCATCAATGAGAAATTATTTAATCATATTCCTTTTGATGTAGAGTCTATTGTTTAGAAATAGGTCACCAAAACAGACATAAGAGGGTGTGGGTGACAATCATTATGAAATTTGAAAACTATTATTATTAGATAAGAGGAAAAATTGGTAGAGAACAGATTTCTTTATATTTTGAAGGATAATAATAACATTGAAAAATCTTTTTTAGAAATTGCTATTTTTTATCTGTCTATGAAATGTTCTATCTATATTGATGAATTATAGTATTTTACTATAAATAATTATTTCCATGATATATATACACTTCCAAAAGAAAATATTATTCTATGAATAATTTATTCTATGTAATAAAAACATTTAATTATTAAACCAAATATAATTTTAGTTTTTGAAATATAATGATATATTTTTAAATACAAATTAAATTTTAATATATATTATTTTAATCATTAAATATTTTTATATTGAAGAAAAATATTTTTAAAAATATTGATCATTTTTTATATCTTAACAATTTAATAAAATATAGAATCCCCTTAAATAGTGATAATTAATCTATGACTGTACTAGTGAAACCAAATGACATTAGTCATACCTCTTGATATACTAGAGGAATATAACTAGAAGTAATGGACTATGGTTGCATGGTGGCTGAATATACCCTTATATTAGAGTACAAGAATAGTGGAAATAGTAATTTTCATATGAGTCCAGGTGAATCAATAAAAAGGCATCACAAAATGTTTCAAAAAATCAATATATCCCTTTCAATTACCAAAATGATGTACATAGAAATTAAGGTATTTGTACCACAAAAAATCATATAAATCATTAACCAAAAAGAAATTAAAGGGAAAAACTGGAAAACACAAAAAAAACAAATCTCAATATCTTGCACGGTCAAATATCCCTTGCTACATTATAGATATCTAAATCAAAAATAATTGGTATGACACATTCTGGGATCTTTTTTCATGAAATTAATAAGACTACTCAGACACAAAAAAAAAGTGAATTAAATGGGAATTGGTCATGAATCAATATTCAAAAACTACTAGTTCCTACAAAATATCCATTCTAATAATATATTACATCATAATTCCTATAATTAAACAATGTCTCATTATATATAAATAAATCAAAGTCAATAATTGGGTTCTATAGTGGAAATAAATATTGACTATATGATCTTTAGCCTAAGCCAGTTGTCCGTAATCATAGTTCCCATTGGAGAACATAAAATTCAAAGGAGTGAAACCAAGTAGTTAAAAAATAAATAGTTGTATTATTAGTCAAAGAAGAGTATCAAATTCAATCAAAACACTTATTCATGTTCTGAATCTATAGAGCGTCAATATTATATTTTAAACCATTAGTTATAATCAGAATAGATGGAGTGTGTCAATAAAATTCTAAACCATTAATCTTAAATAGAATGATACATTATTTCTGAGGAATTTGAAATGCATAATAAAACTCATATACATAATCAATTAATCAATAAATTAATTTAATTAAAATA
This sequence comes from Viscum album, assembly GCA_963277665.1. Taxonomy (NCBI): domain Eukaryota; kingdom Viridiplantae; phylum Streptophyta; class Magnoliopsida; order Santalales; family Viscaceae; genus Viscum; species Viscum album. The sequence goes on from OY728152.1 coordinate 1,892,314,991, forward strand.
CATAAACTCTCACCAAATAAACAAATGAACTGGATCCTAGATCACTTTCGAAGAACCCCATGTCAAACTCACACACATGGTAATTTATTAATTCCATAAAACACCCAATTTATAGCCTTTTAATTTCCTATTTAATTCTTAATCTCAACTCACCATTAGGGTAGATAAATTCCACATCTAAATAAATTACAGACTTCTCATGGCATGTGGGGAGGATTAATTTTATGATTTTGGGATATGAAAATTTTAATAATATATTATGTTATGTTCATGTTATATTGGTATGACCTTTCATAATACACCCTAATTATTTAAGGTTTCATTTATAGAATAACTTGAAGAAGAACTAACTTCATTTTTTAGACACTAACTCACTAAAGAGAAATTGTTTGTTTGTACCCAACAATAGAGTGTCCGAGAAGAATATAAAAAACCCAATAAATTGGCAACAACCCCAAGTGCATTATTGGAGGAAAATAGTGGAAGACAAACTAAGAACTAAAGGATAGAAAACCCATGAGATCACAATGGCATGAATCTCACACGAAATAATTATGAAATGAAGTTGAAATTACAAAAAAGGAAAGGATTATGAATGAAGGTCCATGCCATTGGGGATAGTCAAATGAGGGGAGAAAATGAGTCCCCGTGGAATTTTAAATCAATAGGGGGATAAAAATAAAACAATAATTTTGAATATTATAACCAAGATATATGGTTTGTATTCAAGTGGAGAATTCCATGCATGTACCCTGATATTCTTCATTATCTACTACGTTATGTTGGTCATAGTTGGTCTAAAATGTTTGGAAAAAAATCTCCTGACCTAGTAAAACTCTACGAATTTTTTTTTATTTTTGTTACTATTTTTGTGTGTAGGGGAATTAATGGTTTTTTGAATCATGTGGGAGGTAATGTCCCCCCTAGTTGGGGTTTTGATTAGGTTTAACTATTCATTAACAACATTTCTGATTTAGTAACTCCCATTGTAAAATTCTACAGCCTCAATCATATGAAATTCTTGTAGTTTCAACCCCAATCTCGATAGACACATTAAATATTATTTATCAATGAAATGTATTAGATAGAGAATACAATTGAAATATAGTATATATCCATGATCATTGATGTATTGAAATCTACCTACCATATAAGAGATCATTTTTTAATGACCAATCACTGGATATCATTGATGAATATTCCATGCTAATAATCTAACATATTCAACTCTTTATCCCATGAATCCTCCTATATATATATGATGAAACTGTATATCTGTTAAAGGAACTATCATGTTATGAATAAACATTTAACTATGATAAACTCTGCAAACTAACATCTCTTACTAGATGTGATATCTATAATCTAGAAATCATATGTGTCGATAATTTGACAAATATTTTGATAGTAAATACAATTATATTATACGGAAAAATCATGCATAACACTAAAACAATATAGAGTGTAAAAATCTATGCTTATTGAAAAATCCACTCCACTATCACAAAATATTATACCAACATAGGTACTAACAATCATAATATCTACAAATGTCTATGTCCCAAAATTAGTGATACCTTCATCAATACCTAGTAACCCCCCCCCCCCAAAACTCATGTTTTTGACGTCTCCAATCAATATATGAAATTTCCATAAGTGAAAAATCATCCTTCAAATTTATACCAACTGAATATTCTATGATGAATTATATATGAGACTTGTCCCCATCACTACAGAGACACTGGCCTTTAGTAATCATTGATAAAGATGACATGATATAACACACTGGTCTTTATAAGTTTGAATCTATATTAATCCTAGTGAAACATAATTATAGGATAACTTTAATAGGCACAAGTGGTTCAACCCTGAAAAACTATAATTTATAATTAATTATATTATCACATCCTTTGAAAATTCAATATTTTAGTTAGACTACACATCTATCTATAGATTATATGTAGTGCTCAAATGATTCTATGTACCTAGATTCTTCTACACAACTTTTGAGAAACATGATTTAAAATGGGAATACATATTTAATAGAATAATCTAGGAGACCCCATATAAACATAATATCATATAATCATATAGGTCACCATAATCATCCACTGAATAAATCTCCTATATTTTTGGAAAATGGTCCACATTAATCTGACAATATATAATCACCCATATTACATCAAAATCTATGGGTTTTCTCAATAACCACATAATTAATTACTCAGTGACATTATGTGATTACTTTTTGGGAATGGGAAATGTATGTAGTCAAATATTTTTCCATCATTTCATATACATCACTTTTAAATAGGTGTAACACAACATGGAAATATCATACACATCCTTCTGCACTATTAGCCACAAGTACTATTAGAACATTTTACAATGAATTTTTATCATACCTAGGTATACATCCTATATATATTTATCTGAATCCCACATAATATATTCACACATTCACTTGGGAACAAATAATTGAAAATAAAGAATCCCATCATCATGAATTTCCTAGTTTGGTAGAATTTTTTCACCATTTATGCTTCTCCGTGGAGCAAGCAACACGGTATCAAACAATTTCTTCCTTTAAATATTGATGATAAGTGATGAATAAATTTATAATGTGCTAATTATCACTAAATTATTATACTACCATATAACCAAATTCTTCATAGTGAAATGGTTAATCAACTACCACTTGTTTTAAAACTCATGGACCACAGATGAAACCCACATTTCTAACTATTATTTTCAATGGGGAAGATCACATTGAACATACTTCCATCATGTCCAGAATACCTAAGGATATTGTAGTTCAATTGAACTACCACTGAGGTTAGAGCATTCCAATACCACATACATATTTAAAATTCAATGTTTTCATTTAAATCCATGGGTGGTAAGGTAGATATGTCATTCAACAATGGTAAAGATCCATGAATATCCAGATTAAATGGAAATAACTACAATCACATAGGTAGTTTATGTCCACCTGATGGAAAACCACCATAGGTCAAACAACTATATGCCTATGATATTGCACATGAGAGTCGTAGTAGGTTTTAGGTAATTATCTATCATTAAAAGACAACACTATGGACTAATTTTTGTAACATTTCATCATTTAATATTAACAAAAGTTATTGCTGCATCTTTGGTGGTAGAAATCAACAATCCATTATTTATTACAATATTGTAGAGAAACGAAAAAATTGTACAAGAGAACATTTCTTTGGATTGAGAATTAATAAGTGAAACTAATATCATTAACCATCATCAAGTACCAACTTTAAATGTATGTCTTCATAAAATAAGACAAAAAACTAATGCCACATTGAACCTACCAAAGACTTCTGAAATTTCAATGTTGATTGTTAGTGATATTGATGATCTCAACGAAGAACGATATATAGTAATTCAACCAAAAAGTGGTGATTTACAATGAATTGATTAGATTCACCCATTTTATCCTCCATTACAGTACCCCTTTATTTTGACAGGTGGCCAGGATGGCTACATTGACCATATATTGCATCGAGAAAATCCTTTCACAACAAGTACTACACTCAGGAAGGTAACATTGGGAGATTACTTCTCTATTCACCTATAATTTCATGAAAATGACACTTCAACATTTCTACACTCTATAATATTATTACAAAAGTTTATTTTTTATGCTTTTGTGATGATTGAGTATCAAATAATATCATTCGTTTGATTCAATCAAAAGTGATTGAGGATCAAACTATACAATGGGTTAAATATTCTTTTCTACAAGGTGATTGTGAAGGGTATCCTTCACCAAGTGCATCATTTTACCATCATCATTTATGGGTGTTAAAGGGTATACAATCCATAATTACCAATATTCTATGTAAATTTTTAATTGGGAAGGGTATAAAGATATTTTTTAAAAAACACATGCAACCCATTGTGGCCTGAAATTACTCAATTTTTTAGAAATAACAATCTTCATCCAGTAGGCTTCCCTCACATATTATCTCAATTTTTCAATATTAAGGCTGATAATCTAATGAAATATTTGAGAGAGTTTTTTTATTTGGAATGACACAGGCAGGTAATAATGATTATATTTAAAATTTATAGTGTTTAAACTCCCCTTTTATATTATATCATCTTTTATTAAATTTCTATAACCCAATTTTTCCCATGTAGTTTTTCAAAAAATAGAGTTTTAAAAATTTTCCATGCCTCATTTCCACAGCCTATTATTTCTATGTCATGAAAATATTGTTAACACCCCAACAAATTTTAACAAACTTTTTTGTGCTGAAATTCCAAATAACTATGCCAACCCATGACTACATGAATCTATTAAAAATTTCATGATGAGCGGTTCTTATGGTGATGCCAACCATTCTTTGCTTTGTATGAGAATTAAAAAATGCACAAGATATTATCCAAAAAAAATCAGACATAATACAACCGATAATGGTGGTTATGTTCTCTATAGAATAAGTAATGATAGAAGAACAGTTCTATGAAATGGGGTCCCATTGGATAATCGGTCTGTTGTACCATACATTCATGTTTTGATATTAATTTATTATTCTCATCCAAATATTGATGTTTTCAATCATTATTCTTGTATCAAAAACCACTTCATATATATTATCAAAGGAAATTTTGGTTCTACAATAGCACTTTATGAAAGCAACAACACTAAGTACCAAGAAAACAATGTTGGTGAGATAAAGATTTACTATGACCATCGGTACATATGTCCCTGTGAAGATTCTTGGAGGATATTTTATTATGATTTACCATACAGATATACACCAATTTAGAGGTTATGTTTCCATTTACCATTATATAATTGTGAGACCTATAGTGATAATGATAATATTTAATATGTATTGAGTCACGAAAACATCTCTAAAATTGTGTTCACCACTTCGTTTCAAGAAAATAAAACATAACCAGAAGGTAGAGGTCTCAGTTTTGCATAATTCCAAACTAGATTTTTCTTCCACCAAAATGAAAAAATTTGAATCCTAAAAAATTGGAATTTTGTATTAGTCGACTATACTTTGTGCCTCCAACAACTATAGATTTGTTTTACTTGAGGTTACATATATCAAAAATTAAAGGTGAAACATCGTATGAAGATCTGAAAATAGTGAACAGTATTACTCAGGGATCATTTAGAGATGCTTGTTATGCTTTGGAACTAATTAGAGAGGACACAGAATTCAATAATGCTAAAAAGGTGGCGTCATCTTGGGGAATGGGATAGCATGTACATAGGCTATTTTCAGGAACATTAATTTACAATAACATGTATCACCAAGACAATATCTGGAATAAAATTAGTGACATTCTTACAGAAGATATTTTATATTCCAAAATAATTTGGCTAAAAATTCTATGTAATTGTGTTTTTTTCTCAGCTAATTTTAGTACTTTGTTTTGTATATTCCAGTCACCTAATTTTAATACTATAAAATACGATTTTTGTCAGGTTGTAGATAGTATTCTTTAATACTAAATTAAATACTACTTATTGCATTATAATTAATAAGTTCATTATCCAATGAACATGTAACTATTTATACATACTGAAATTTACTTCTCTTAATTGAAATTTCGTATAAATTTTTACGTACATTTTAGAAACAGTTATTTAACTATTTCATTAGAATCAAAGGACTCTGCTAGTGTCTAAAGATAAAAAAATATTCATTCCCTAAATATGACTGCTAGTCTTTTAATTATGTTTTTTCTTTGAAGTTATTGCACAGTTTCATATACTCCACTGGCTAAAATTTTCTACTTTGTTTCCAATACTGATGTTCAGAGGTTAGTGACACCATTTTGTACTATTAAAATACATAAGGCTTGTTATATTATATATAATCATTTCATTCAACACCATAGTTTCTATATTATAATTACTTATCATTACATTAATGAATGCATAATGTATATAGTGCACTAATATGAAATAATATTCATCAATTGTTAAGATTTGACCCTCACAGATCATCAGAGGAAAATGAATTCTCTCCTTAAAATAAACCATATTTTACATGGAAATGGAATTTCCCTTCAATTTTAGCTTCCTATACCAGTTATAGATTCTATAATTGATACTCATCAAAAAAATTAGTGGCAGAAGAACTAAATTACAATATAGAGATACATCAAAAGGAGTATATGGATTTACGGATTATACTTACAAATTAGTAGAAACATGTGATGGGTGTTATTCTATATTCATTTTCTTCTGATTCTTGGGGTTTTTTATTTTAGTAAGGACATAGAGGCATAGGTTAAACATTAATTTGGAAAATAATAGCATTATGGCTACAATCTGAGGGCCCTATTTTTCATTTCGTTGCTTCAAGTGTAATAGCATCATTAATACATTCGTGTGAACGAACTAAACAATCTAAATTTTTTACTCCAAAGTCAATTACTAAGAATTCAGTTTTCAATATTTAGTAAGGAAGTGATTTTGTAGAAATTCATTACATTACAAAGCTGATTAATGAGGATGAGGCATCTATGATTTATAAATACTTCTTTGAGGTTCTAGACCGAACTCTAATAAATATAATGATAGTAAAAATGGAAATTCTCTGAATTTACCCATCAGTGGTCTAAAAGTTTTATGATGGGGAGATATCAGGAAAATACTACCAGTTACACCTTGTATAAACAAAAATAAAATTTTCATTTCAAATATTATGTCACCATATTTCTGGAAATGATGTTGGAAATTAACTCTAATAATGAACACGATATTACATTCAACTACTTGAACTGATGATTAAATTGTGGTCCTTGAGTTTTCTAAATAAACTATGGATAATGGTGAAGGTTTATTTGGATAACCTAATGATAGTGAAGCACTCATTCATATTCCTTCCCAATATCTTCTTACATACACGAAAGATAAAATTGCAAAAATTGATGAACATGCATATCCTTCTTTATGTGATAAAGATTGTGATTTATCCTATCTAAAAGAGAGTGATATTTTATCCCCAAACCATAATGTAGTTGAAAAAGTTAATTATTACATGTTTTCATTCACGAAATCCTAAAAGAAAGATTACATCAACTCTAGTTCAGTTTTCAATTCCAGGTTTCATACAGATAGGGCAGAAAACATATACACCTTTGATACCTTAAATGGTATCAACATCTCTAGGTTGGCTACCCACAAAATTACAAAAAATATTGGTGTCCCCATTATTTTACTAGTAAATTTGGATCAATATGTTGGTTTTTGTAATGGAACCCATATGACTATTACACAATTATTTGATCATGTTATTTGAGAAAAAAATTAGTGGTTTCCATTCATGTTGTTCTGCATTCATTCCAAGACTAACTATGTCACACTCTAATGTTAGGTGGCCTTTCAAATTACAAATAAGGAAATATCCTTTGACATTTTTTTATAATACGACTAATAATAAAAGTCATGGTAAATCATTGTCTACAATTGGTTTATATCTTTGGAATCCAATTTTCATTCATGGTAAATTATATGTTGTCATTTCTAGGGTTACATTAGAAAATGGTTTGAAAATATTAGTTTAAGATAACACTTAAACATATTATGATTACACACAATATATTGTGTACATGGAAATATTTGATAACATGTCTTAGGTATCATTGAAATTAAAATTTTGATGTTTTTCTATGGTTTGGATATGAAATATGTGTACTTCTATAACTTCTTTACCAGCTTACTATGTTTTTCTTAAAACTATAAATGTAACTGTATAGAATAAAAAAAATTCATGATAAATAACACTATTAAATTAATTATCCCTAATGAGTATGAAACAATAAGGATTGATGTTCATATAATAAACATGTGGTTCAATTGATCGCCTAAATAATCCAATGATTTCATTATTGTTGATCTAATACATTGCAATAAAGAGTTCAGTTTATGTAACAAGAACAAATTCTTTTTTTTTCATTATTTCTATACTATGTTCTCTTCCACATTAAATATATATATATACATATATATATATATTATTTATATGTCCTCTCTCATATTTTTTATTACATATTCACCTACATTTGAACATATTATCATTAGTGAACCAATATTCATTGTATGATAACTAACTATCAACATATCTCCAAGTACAAAAATACTTTGTGTGAAGGAGTCTTCTATATGATACAATATTTCCAAATAGATTCAAACCAAGGTAGTTACATGCAATGTAGACATTCCTGGAGAATCATGTTCACATCCATGACATTTTTTCATCCATGAGATACACATATTCCACTTTTTAGTTTTAGTTTTACATCATATGATTCCATTATTCAATGTAGGATTCCAAAAGAACATTTAATATGAACATTTCATCAAAACATTAATGTTACATTTCTATGTTTGTGATTTCAATAAAAACAAGATTACAGTATTTTCTAATTCATCCATTATGTATTCAAATTAATTTTTTCAATCATCTATGTATTATAAATAATTGGACTTCTACATTACAATCATTTAATGTAATCTATGGGGCATTCCATCTTTATGATGAAGATTACTCCATATGATGATAGGTTATTTATTTTTTGATCTTACATTACTTGACTAAGAAAAATTACACATTTCCATACTGTTACTTTCTTTCCCTATAGGGGGATGAAACTGACATACAGTTTATGGGGAGAACTTGTAAATGAAATGATGTGTTATTTGGAAAATAAAAGAGACTCATCAACCATTATGATATTACAACTTGTCTGGATGAAGAGACTGAGCAGTATGGTTTCTATCAACATTGAACCTTTTTTCTCATTTTTATTATTTGTTCATTAAAAATGTTTCTTGGAAAATATACTCTATATAAAGGATTTTCTTGATTTTAAACTTCTTTAAGCCTATGTTATTGTGACTATTACTATTAATGATAAAAACAATTTTTTATAACCTAGATATTCCTTAAATAGTCAAATTCTAAAGAAAGTGACAATGTATCTATTATAACTTTGGTATTTTTACATAATGCGCTATTTACATCATAAATGTGATACCCTCATGTAGTTATTATTTTTTTAAGTCACTTATTTCAGATGTGAAAAGTTTTCAAGAGGTATGTAATATGTCAATAATTTTTGAATTCATTTTGCACTATTATGAAGTGATATGTTTTTTACTGAACTAATGACTATAATTTTGTTTACGCAATCTAATATAGCTAACACAAAGCTTAATAATAGCAAAAATATAAAAAATTTGAAGCACCCATAGTTGTTTTTATGAATAATTTAACTCATTCATGAATAAAGTACACATTTCATATGAAACAATATGGTGCCATAATTGGAAATTATCTCATAATAGAACTACTCCCAAGTTACCTTCATTGTGATTTTTAAAATATTTTATATTACTTTTTTACTTTCCATCTAATAAATCAAAATACTAATTATCACTAACAGTGTGATCAAAATTTTAAATCCAATATATTTATAGTGCAGTGGATGGTTTCTATAAATAAATACTCATTTTTAGTAGGTTTATTTGATAAAAAATTCATACAATTAATACGTAAAACATCAATGTAGAAGAAAGATGGATTTATATAGGTAAAACCAACTTATTCTATCATGTCCATAGAATTTTCAAATATTATTCCTAACCGTGCATATTTATTGATAATTAGGATGATGATGAGTATAGTTTTCTACTATAGTTAAACATTTTCAAATAAAATAATGTTTTGTCATCAATTGATGTTTCAAGTTACTGAATTCTAAACCGTCATCATTCTTTTGAAAAAAAAGCTACAAAGTACTATTTATCGGTGATAATGACCAGTACAAAAATAAACTTACTAACAGCTTAAAACTCAATTTGGTAATACAATATATATTTTTATTAAATTCTTTTGAAAGATTAAATCACAAAACAAAAATGTTTTTTTATTTTCTAATACATGACCATCAATGTAACACCCCAAGTAAATAAAGAATATGAAATCATTATATTTATCCATATTTTTTAATAAAATATTAATATTATTTATAGGGGATGCTATGCTCGATGGCGTACCCAATACGTAACAACGAGTTTCTTAGGAATCTTACGATGCACTCTAATAATAAAATAATATTATTTTAAATGGTAGTTAACGCCTAGCCATTGTAATGGAGGGAATGAACAGAAATAACTAAAAAAATTATATATGTTTGTCAGAAATTTTTACTTTTTACAATAAATGTTAGAGGCTTAAAAATGCGAATGAATCCAATTTTAAACGTAAACATTCTAATATTCTTTAAAAGGTCGATTAACCACCTTTTGATGGCGAACCACTTTTAAATCCACTTTTTTAAAATTTTATGTGTTATATTTGACAAAATAATATTCTTCTTTAGAATCGGGATATCAAAATATACTTTGTGTAAATTTTTGGTATTTTTCCGAAAAGTTCAATTTTTAATGAATAGTGAAAAATGTTGTATTTTAATTCAAAACCTATTTTTAATCTAATTTATTTATATAATTAGATTATCTTTTTAATTTTTTTTAAAGTGAAACTAGAATATATTTTTACCATTTAATCCAATAGTGGTCTTTGTAATTAATTTCGCTTTGAAATCGGACTTAAACTAGTGTCAATCTTTTGACACTTTTTTTTCATAAAAACACGCTATTTGTTTTGACAGTGGGAATTAATTATTAAATTAATTAATGCAACTTATATGTTTTGAATTTTTTAAAATGGACACCATTTTTGAATTCGGAATATCAAATATAGCTTAGGGTGAATTTTTGGTAATTCTCAGAAAAACTTCAATTTTTGATGAATAGTGAAACCACTAAGTGGTACTTATAAAAATAGATTTTCCATTTAAATGAAATTTTTCCACCTTTGGTTTTTGAATTTCAAAAATCCGACATACATGGTTTTCATTCAGAAATAAAATGTGGTTCAATGGGATTAAAATAATTTTTTGGTGAATAGCAACTTATTAAGTTTTTTATCGCGATTAGAGGTAATTAGTGTAGTTTAAGGTAAGAATAATGTTTTAATAACATGAAATGACCTAGAAACATGTCATACCATCATTGGATGTGTCATGGACGACCAAGACAATCCATGGGTCTACTTGGGGACCCCATGGATCCACTTTGGTTGGAAAATGACATAAATACCTATTTATTTAATGATAAAGTAAAAATGACACAAACATGAGATGTTTTACTAAAAAAAATTTTACATGGGGTCATACTAGTCAGATTTTTTACTATAAATAGTCATTGGAAATAAAAAAATATTTCCTACATCATAGTGTTTTTTTTATAATTTTTAAACATTAAATAAATTAAATTATATATGACATCATGATGATGCAGCGATGACCTCATTATTTAACGATTTAAATAAAATGGAAAGATAATGTAATATCTAAGACCTAAAAATGTCCAAAACCTATTGGATGGGTGGATTTAGAACCCTTATCACCTTATCCACGAATTATATCAATGTGGGACCTTTTAAATCAGAAACTCTTTTTCAAATAAAGTAACATTTGCTTACTTTCCAAGAGTTCTGCTCCTCTCCTCTTATAAAAGGCCCCCACCTCTACCTCCTTACCCACACTTCCAAAGCCTTTGGCTCGTCCAACCCCTACCCATTGTGTCTCTCCACATCCCTATATAACTCATTGAAGCCTCACATTGGGAAGAAGTCTTCCCAAGGAATCCTTTGAGCTTAAACCAAATGGAGTTACCCGATGTTAAGGTAATGTCTTCACTTGTGTCCTTTTGTTTTATTTTGCTTCTCCAACCCCCTAAACTCTTTTTATTCATTTATTTTGTATCAAATCCAGTATATTAAATATACTGGGATGTTTTTATAAGAATTATTCGAGCTACACTTACACACACCTACATCTAATGGTTAAAGAACATATTGTTTCTGTGGTTTGCGATTTTCTGCCTCACGATACGATGATTGTTCAACACTCATATAACACCTTAAAAGATGGCCATTAAGATGTCACTATATTTATATATGATATATAATATTCTTATGTTTTACTTAGGCTTATTTATTTTTCTTTTGTGGCATACCATTACTGTTTCCATTGTGGGTAAACACGATAATTTCATCTTAGGAAGTGCGGACTACCGCCCGCTCAAAGTGATTTGATTCGTTAATGCCATATGTGGGATGTATAAAGGATGTATTTAAAGTTATTATATATGATGTATGTTACATATAAATTATGAATATAATTCTGGAATTAAAAATATACACATCTCTCATTTAGTTTTAATTCCATTAATATGACATAGAAATGAAAGTAGCGTTCATGCGTACGTACGACTTACCGTCTCCATGAACGGTGCATTTCATTTCTTACCTCTAAATGATTATGTAATATTATAAATACATGTATATGCTGGATATATATGATATATGTGATATAAAAATCAGGAATTTCATTCTGGATATAAAGAACCTTTGACCACACGAACAACATGTAATTGTAAGAAGTCCACTTTTGACTTAAGAACCAAATATCAACAAAACAATCATTATTAACTTAAATGATTCCATAATGTTTATAACAAGTAAATAATTGATATAAAAGGAATAATGAACTTGAGAAAGGTTTTTATGCAAGTAGAAATTAACTCATGTCTATTATTCAGGACATTAAAGAATGATCTAGTCAAGACGGACCCGAGGTAAGGGATCCTACTCCACTCTTTTTTTTAAGTACACTCTTTTATGTAATTACTTTTAAAGCTCATATTTCTTGTTATTGGGATGATAGTTTATATTAATTTTACTGTAATTTCTATGTTCCCGTGATTAGAGACCCTATTCTAACTCATCAATTCATTTTTGAAGTTTTGAGTGGCGCCATTAGGCTACCAAATTTTCATAAGAGATCTAACCTCTCTCTTTCTTTTTAAGTACTCTACTTTATGTCACTTCTTTTAAGCATCTCTTTGTTATGTTGGGGGATGTTCTTATATATTCATCTTTCTAAATAATTTATGTTAATATGATGAGATACCCTATTTTATCTCATCGATCCATTTTTTATTATGTTTTAAGTGGCGCAGTTAGGCTGCCGAGTTTTCGTAAGGGATTTTTCATCTCACTTTTATTCCCGTGAGATTTCTGCTACATTTTCCACAATTTCCTTCTAGTGGTGTATGTACTGCCCATTATTTTACTCATTGTGTAATATACTTTAATTTATGAGTATTTACATCAATTTTGTATTGACCCTTCTTCCATGGGCTGTATGTTTCGAAAGTTACCCAACTCGGTAAGGGGACCTTTCACCCTCCTCTTTTTAAAATACTTATTTTGTTATGTCTTTTAATTCACATACTATTATGTTGGGATATGTTCTTTTATATCCTTATTGATGTAAATTTTATGTCCAAGTGATGAGATTCCCTTTTTATCTCTCATCAACTCATTTTATGAATTTTGAAGTGATGCCGTTAGGCTGTCGAATTTTACCAAGGGAACTTTTTAACCCAATTTCAATTTCTTTGGGTTCAACATGTAGTTATTGAATATGTCATCTTTTGAATATGTGTGAATGAACTTTTATTGTTTTAAACTTAATATCCACTTATATTTGGTGTATTTATATTTGTCACACATAATTTTGAGATTGAATTATCCTTAATTTTAGGATACCTTCTTTATAAGGGAATTCATCACATTTGACATTTCTATTGAGACTTCATTGTTGTTATGCACCAATTCACTCTTATATGGTGTATATACTGTCCTTTGGAATATTATATCATGAATACATTTATTCTCATGATATTATAAAGTTCTGACTAAATGTTATTCCTCAATTATTGTATTCAAGTGTCTCTAATTTTGGTAGATTCCCTTTAACCAAAATATCGCTTTAAAAGTTTTAATTATTGGTTCTTATTAATAAACATGTTTTAAAAATGGTTTTAATGATTTATTTATATGGATATTAATGGTTTAAAATTTTAAAGGATTCAAGGTGGTATGGGAAACTTTGATTCTAAAATCTCTTTATTAAATGTTTTAAATGGTTTTGGAAGTGGTTTCTTTTTGAATGGATTCATTATTTCAATATACTAAAATGTTATATTGTGATTGAAATGTGGAAATGTTATGTTTACTTTATGCATGTTTTATGTGATACGTTTATGTTATGGTTCTTGGGAATTGTTATGAAAACGGGTGGTTTCGTGATAAACTAAGGGCGGGTGAGCCCGATATAGCTCTCCAATGCATTGGGTAACGCGAAGGAGTAAAACGTTAATGTTTCTCCGAAGAGATTTAGGGAATATACTGTGGTGGGTATTCCAAACGTAACCAAGAGGGTTACTCCCTACGTAAGAATGTTATGAATGCCTCAAGTTACCTTTTATGTCTTATGATTTCTATGATTTATTCATGATTTGATGAGGTATGTTAAAGTGCCTATGTTTTATGGGAAAAGTATGATTTCATTCCTATGTATATATGAACTCATGTTTCCTTTCTGTATTTTTATAACCCTTAATGAACTTTTTATGCTCATCCCAAGTTTTTGAAATGTTTTTCACAGGTCAAGGGAAAGGTACATGATGTGATGATAGTGTCAAGGATGTGTCAAGAAATAATCCATGTTTTATTTTAAATATGTTACCGTTGATTGGAAGAATGAATACTATCTTTTATGTAACAACTTTGTTTATATGTGGAATTTAATGCATGTTTCATGATCTAATTCTCTAAAACTCTAAACCAGAAAAGATCGTCAATGTGTAATCTTGTAATAACTCAAGATTAAGTAAGGTTTGAGGTTGGGGCCTTATAGTTGGTATGAAAGGGAGGTTTAAATAACTTTAGAGGTTAGGGTATTCTTTACACATAAGTGACATTACCATATTGTCTACGATTTTAGAAAGTCTCATAGTTTTTAGATAAAGTGAATGAGTACGTATATCTTAGTGGTTATCTCACTCATTATTACATGATGGTTATGTTGATATACTCACACTGACCTTTTTGGTTTTAGTAAATGGCTGGATCTAGCAGGCACCAAAGTGACAATTGATTTGAAGGAAACTGTGGTGGTTCTCTAATTAAGAGATTGGATGAAATGGGGTATTGAATGAGAAAACTCGTGGTTGTTCTAAACCAACTATCAAGGAGTCAAGATCAACCTCTTGAACCGTGGTATGTTCTATAATGCATCATGTACGAGATAACCAATCTTTGTGGAAGTTCAGGTAATAATTATAAAGGTAACCATTAGAGTTTATATGATCCCTTCTTTTGAGGTAATTATGGGTTACTATATGTTATGACGTAAGTGAAAGGCATGAGATAAATTGGAGGTTAAATTATGTTATGGTTATTTTTGATGATTTTATCTCTTTTTGGGGAATGATTTGAGAATTATATAGTTTTGGAAAAAGGACAACACGCAGACCATGTGACAACCCGTCGCGTCAGACAAAGCTGCGGGAATAGAACCCACAACCAAAGTGCAACTGGTATTTATCGCCTACCACTGGACTACGTGAAGTCCCTGGTTAGTTTGACTGATTCTTTTTAGTTAGATGATTTTATGAATTAAGAGTAGGTTCATTTTGGGTTATCTATGGATATTTATTAACCTATCATGGAGGATATTTGATTAGGTTAATTACTTTTCAATACGAGACATTAAGAGCAACTGAGGTTGTTTGGAGATAAATATTACGATTTAACTTAGAAGAATATGTGACTAAATCCCTAAAATATTTGGGTTTCAATCTTAGTTTGGTTTAATTTGAGGAATTTTATGGACAAATTGATTATCGAATGGTCCTCATTGAACTTTGGGTTTTGTTGGACAAATTTTGGAGAATAAGAATAGATATTCTTTTTATAAGGGGTTCTCCTTTTCTGGATTATCTGATCTTGTACTTTCCTTTTTGTTTTTGGTTTTGGTCTAAAGACAAGGGAAGTATATAGTTATCTTTTTTGAATTATGTGATTCTATAGAAGTTGATTATAGTACTCTTAATGTGAACTATTCTTCTTAAATACTCGTCTTTTGGAGAAAGAGATGAAATTCAACATGATAAGTGATTATGTTTCCTTATGAATAAATTCCTCAATAAAAAGTAACTTAAAACAAAAATGTTGTCTATTAACTTTTCCTAATGGGGAATCGAATACCGTTTAACCCATCACATGTTTGTGATTTTCTTGTGGTTAACTTTCTCCTAAACATGTTTTCTATCACTCTCCATCAAAACATGACCCTTTGTTTTTTCCTCCATGTCCATATTTTCGTACTTGGAATCCTAGTATGGGTTAACTCGGGTGACCTTTGTACTTATCTTTCATTATTTTAAAGTGATTGTTTTACCTACTCTTGTTCCGATGTGGGACATTCAAGGATGTTTCCAAGACCAATTTTAAAATTGCGAGGACACAATTCCCAAAAGGGGGGAAGGATGTAACACCCCAGGTAAATAAAGAATATCACATCTTTATATTTATCCATATTTGTGAATAAAATATTAATATTGCATTAAAGGGGATGCTATGCTTGATGGCGTACCCAATACGCAACAAGGAGTTTCTTAGGAATCTTATGTTGCACTCTAATAGTAAAATAATATTATTTTAAATGGTAGTTAATGTCTAGACGTTGTAATGGCGGGAATGAACAGAAATAACTACAAAATGATTATATATGTTTGTCAGATATTTTTACTTTTTACAATAAATGTTAGAGGATTAAAAATGCAAATGAATCCAATTTTAAACATAAACATTGTAATATTCTTTAAAAAGTCGATTAACCGCCTTTTAATGGAGAACATCTTTTAAATCGACTTTTGAACAATTTTATGTGTTATATTTGACAAAATAATATTCTTCTTTAGAATCGGGACATCAAAATTTACTTTCTGTAAATTTTTGGTATTTTTCCGAAAAAGTTCAATTTTTAATGAATAGTGAAAAATGTTGTATTTTAATTCAAAACCTCTTTTTAATATAATTTATTTATATGATTAGATTATATTTTTAATTTGTTTTAAAGTGAAACTAGAATATATTTTTACCATTTAATCCAATAGTGGTTGTTGGAATTAATTTCACTTTGAAATCGGACTTAAACTAGTGTCAATCTTTTGATACTTTTTGTTTCATAAAAACATGCTATTTGTTTTGACAGCGGGAATTAATTATTAAATTAATTAATGCAACTTATATGTTTTGAATTTTTTAAAATGGAAACCAATTTTGAATTCGGAATATCAAATATATCTTAGGGTGAATTTTTGGTAATTTTCCGAAAAACCTCAATTTTTGATGAATAGTGAAACCACTAAGTGGTACTTATAAAAACTGATTTTCCGTTTAAATGAAATTTTTCCACCCCTGTGTTTTGAATTTCAAAAATCTGACATACATGGTTTTCATTAAGAATAAAAATGTGGTTCAATGGGATTAAAATAATTTTTTGTTGAATAGTAACTTATTAAGTTTTTAATCGCGATTAGAGGTAATTAGTGTATTTTAAGGTAAGAATAATGTTTTAATAAAATGAAATGACCTAGACACATTTCCTACCCTCATTGGATGTGTCATGTCGGACCAAGACAATTCATGGGTCAACATGGGGACCCCATGGATCCACTTTGGTTGGAAAATGACATAAATACCTTTTTATTTAATGATAAAGTAAAAATGACACAAACATGAGATGTTTTACTAAAACAATTTTTACATGGGGTCATACAAGTCAGAGTTTTGACTATAAATAGTCATTGGAAATCTAAAACTATTTCCTACATCATAGTATTTTTTTATAATTTTTAAATATTAAATAAATTAAATTATTTTTGACATCATTATGATGCAGCGATGACCTCGTTATTTAACGATTTAAATAAAATGGAAAGATAATGTAATATCTAAGACCTACACATGTCCAAAACCTATTGTATTGGTGGATTTCGAACCCTTATCACCTTATACACGAATTATATCAATGTGTGACCTTTTAAATCCGAAAATCATTTTCAAATAAAGTAACATTTGCTTACTTTCCAACAGTGCCCTTCCTCTCCTCTTTTAAAAGGCCCCCACCTCTACCTCCATACCCACACATCCAAATCCTTTGGATCGTCCAACCCGTTCCCATTTTGTCTCTACACAGCCCTCTATAACTCCTTGAAGCCTCACTTTGGGTATAAGTCTTCCCAAGGAAGCCTTTGAGCTCAAACCAATGGGAGTTACCCGATTTTAAGGTAATGTCTTCACTTGTGTCATTTTGTTTTATTTTTCTTCTCCAACCCCTAAACTCTTTTTATTCATTTAATTTGTAACAAATCAAGTATCATCAATATACTAGGATGTTGTTATAATATGTATTAGAACTACACTTACACACACCTACGTCTAATGGTTAATGAACATATTGTTTCTGTGGTTGGCGATTTTCTGCCTCACGAAACGATGATTGTTCAACACTCATATAACACCTTAAAAGGTGGACATTAAGAGGTCACTATATTTATATATGATATATAATATTTTTATTTTTTACTTAATATTCTGTATTTTTCTTTTGTGTCATACCTTTACGGTTTCCATTGTGGGTAAACACGATAATTTCATCTTAGGAAGTGCGGACTACCGCCCCCTTAATGTGATTTGATTCGTTAATGCCATGTGTGGGATGTATAAAAGATGTATTTAAAGTTATTATATATGATGTATGTTACATATAAATGATGAATATAATTCTGGAATTAAAAATATACACATCTCTCATTTAGTTTTAATTCCATTAATATGACATAGAAATGAATGTAGCGTTCATGCGTACGTACGACTTACCGTCTCCATGAACGGTGCATTTAATTTCTTACCTCTAAATGATAATGTAATAATATAAATACATGTATATTCTGGATATATATGATATATATGATATAAAAATCAGTAATTTCATTCTGGATATAAAGAACCTTTGACCACACGAACAACATGTAATTGTAAGAAGTCCAATTTTGACTTAAGAACCAAATATCGACAAAACAAACATTATTAACTTAAATGATTACATAATGTTTATAACAAGTAAATAATTCATATAAATGGAATAATGAACTTGAGAATGGTTTTTAAGAACGTATAAATTAACTCAAGTTTATTATTCAGGACGTTAAAGAACGATCTAGTCAAGTCGGACCCGAGGTAAGGGATCCTACTCCACTCTTTCTTTTTTAAGTGCACTCTTTTATGTCATTACTTTTAAAGCTCATATTTCTAGTTATTGGGATGCTCTTTTATATTAATTTTACTGTAATTTCTATTTTCATGTGATGAGAGACCCTATTCTCTCTCATCAATCCATTTTGGATGTTTTGAGTGGCGCCGTTAGGCTGCCGAATTTTCGTAAGAGATCTAACCTCTCTCTTTCTTTTTAAGTACTCTCCTTTATGTCACTTATTTTAATCTCCTCTTTTTTATGTTGGGGGATGTACTTTTATATTCCTCTTTCTAAAAAATTTATGTTAATATGATGAGATACCCTATTTGATCTCATCGATCCATTTTTTGTACATTTTAAGTGGCGCAGTTAGGCTGCCGAGTTTTCATAAGGGATTTTTCATCTCACTTTTATTCTCGTGAGATTTATGCTACATTTTCCACAATTTCCTTTGAGTGGTGTATGTACTGCCCGTTATTTTACTCATTGTGTAGTATACTTTCATTTATGATTATTTACATCAATGTTGTATTGACCCTTCTTCCATGGGGTGTACGTTTCGAAAGTTACCCAACTCGGTAAGGGGACCTTTCACCCTCCTCTTTTTAAAAGACTTATTTTGTTATGCCTTTTAATTCACATACTATTATGTTGGGATATGTTATTTTATATCCTTATTGATGTAAATTTTATGTCCAAGTGATGAGATTCCCTTTTTATCTCTCATCAACTCATTTTCTGAATTTTGAAGTGATGCCGTTAGGCTGTCGAATTTTACCAAAGGAACTTTTTAACCCAATTTCTATTTCTTTGGGTTCAACATGTAGTTATTGAATATGTCATCTTTTGAATATGTGTGAATGACATTTTATTGTTTTACACTTATTATCCACTTATATTGGGTGTATTTATATTTGTCACACATAATTTAGAGATTGAATTATCCTTAATTTAAGGATACCTTCTTTATAAGGGAATTCATCACATTTGACATTTCTATTGAGACTTCATTGTTGTTATGCACCAATTCACTCTTATATGGTGTATATAATTTCCTTAGGAATATTATATCATGAATCCATTTATTCTCATGATATTATAAAGTTCTGACTAAATTTTATTCCTCAATTATTTTATTCAAGTGTCTCTAATTTTGGTAGAACCCCTTTAACCAAAATATCGCTTTAAATGTTTTAATTATCTGTTCTTATTAATATCCATGTTTTCAAAATGGTTTTATAGATTTATTTATAAGGATATTAATGGTTTCAAATTTTAAAAGATTCAAGGTGGTATGGGACACTTTGATTCAAAAATCTCTTTATTAAATGTTTTAAATGGTTTTGGAAATGGTTTCTTTTTGAATGGATTCATTATTTCAAACTACTAAAATGTTATATTGTGATTGAAATGTGGAAATGTTATGTTTACTTTATGCATGTTTTATGTGATACGTTTATGTTATGGTTCTTGGGAATTGTTATGAAAACGGGTGGTTTCGTGATAAACTAAGGGCGGGTGAGCCCGATATAGCTCTCCAATGCATTGGGTAACGCGAAGGAGTGAAACGTTAATGTTTCTCCGAAGAGATTTAGGGAATATACTGTGGTGGGTATTCCAAACGTAACCAAGAGGGTTACTCCCTACGTAAGAATGTTATGAATGCCTCAAGTTACCTTTTATGTCTTATGATTTCTATGATTTATTCATGATTTGATGAGGTATGTTAAAGTGCCTATGTTTTATGGGTAAAGTATGATTTCATTCTTATGTATATACGAACTCATGTTTCCTTTACATATTTTTATAACCCTTACTGAGCTTTTTATGCTCATCCCAATTTTTTGAAATGTTTTTCACAGGTCAAGGGAACGGTACATGATGTGATGATAGTGTCAAGTATGTGTCAAGAAAGAATACGTGTTTTATTTTAAATATGTTACTGTTGATGGGAAGAATGAATACTGTCTTTTATGTAACCACTTTGTTTAAATGTGGAATGTAATGCCTGTTTCATGATCAAATTCTCTATAACTCTAAACCAGAAAAGATCCTCAATGTGTAATCTTGTAATAACTCAATATTAAGTAAGTATTAAGGTTGGGGCCTTATAATCAAAGTAGTAGGTCTTCTTGAGTAAGTAGTGGCATTGAGTATATTGAGGTAAAATTTATTTTTCTTTTTTCAATTGGCATTGATAACCTATAAAAATTAACTGAATATCATTTTTCTTTTAACCTTTAATGGAAGGATCATTAGAGGGTTATGACTTCTCGAGGGTCATTAAACATTGGCAATGTGTTTGATACTTCAACCTCAATCACATATTCAATTGAAGTATACAATTGTTATATTTACTAACATATAAATTATTTCCATTATTATATGAACATGTTCTATAATTACATATATATTGTGTATTTTAACATTCTCAAAAAAACTAATCTTTAAATCTTTATTTGTGTACTATTAAAAGGCATTCTAATGTTAAATCTCGGATATGTGCTTCATTGATTTAAACTACTGCAGATACTAGCTTAAAATTCTTCTAACAATATTCCCTATGAAAAAAAAGATATCACATGATTTTGATAAAGAGGATAGACTATAATATAATGTCTAGATATGTTGAGACATCACGGGAACAACGAGTCAATCTACTGAATTGCATACAAGAACGAAGTGAATTATATATAGGAAAAGGGAAAAAAGGATAGATATATGATGTTTCAAACACATTGTAAACATATATTTTCACTGTTTAAATTGTTTTCATTAGTATTTTTTGAATTCTTATTTTATATGAAATCTATATTACATTATTTAGTGTACATAAACATTATTTAAAAGTGTATTCTGGTAGTTAGTTTGTTTTTGGATATGATTAATATATCCTCCATCATTATAGAAACCATTTACCCATGTATATTTTCTATTTTATACCTATTCATTTTATAGTGCCTAATTGTTTATACTATACAAAACAACATGTTTTGTACCTCATTTCATTTATGTTCCTATTGTAATATTGTACAAAATTGTCATCTCTGTATATATTACTGAAATGCCAGATTAGTTACTATTGTTAGAACACTATGTTTTAATGGTAATATTTTGTAAAACTGTATAGTGATGAAATAGGTAAAAATAGATTCCATTCCTATATTGGATGGACTATCCAAATCTAGAACAATCAATTTTATTAGAAATACAATGTTATGTTTCATTGTTTTCATGTATTAAAACATGTGCCAATGTTTTGTTTCAATGTAAAAATATATCAATCATATACCAATTACATGTCTCCTTCTACTATTTTTGAAATAGTATGTATCAAATCTATAACATTTACATTTCTTGGTTTCTTCCACTTATTTATACATTGAGTTTTTTGTGTATAAAATACAAAAATACCACTTTTTCTACATGTTTTCATTTCGATTTCCTTCTTGTATACTTTAAAAACATTCCACCTTTGTAATTTTTTAATTTTTAATTGTTTTTTATATGGTCTTGTGATGAAATATGTCACAATGTGTAAAAATCATATCTGTTGTGTACTCTTCAATTCTAAAAAATGATTTTTATTACTACTACAATGATCTATTTCATTATTGGATTGTATTTTTATATTTATATATGCATTACCATTTATTAATGTATATATATTTTTTCATCTGCAGAGTGACTTTTTTGGACGATGATGAATCTAAAGACATATTCTAACAACTCATTGTTCCTGGCAGACTTTGAAATCTTGTTTAGTTGAAAAGCTTCTACAAACATCAACTTCATAAATTTTGGTGCAAATAAATATTGGGTTTGGTCATTAGGTATTAAAATTCATCCTATTTCGCGTTCACATTATTAATTATTACAACCACTCCAAAAGTATATTTGCATTCATTTCAAATTTAAATACATGCACTACTCTTTCTATGAAACCTATTTTCATTGTCAGTTGGATGAAGCCTATGATGGCGTGTAGCGAAAAGGAGCACAGGTGGTGACCTACAATGGCCAACAATCATGACTTAAATGAATATGAAAATGATTTTCAATCTCCCTAAAAAACATGAAATTTCTTTTTATATATCCTTTCTTTTTTCATATATTTTATTGGTGTGTCCATAATTTATCAACTCATATTCCATTTTTATGTTCCAGTGATTCATGATTAAAAATTACAAATCATTTCTGTTGGTGGGTAAATTTTACAAATATCACTCTCTTTTTAAATGAAAACAATTTATTCAATATTCCATGCGTACACATGGATGGGTACTAGTGTTAAATCAATTGTGGATAAAAATAAGAAACTAATTTCAAAGACTATTTCCAGGATGTATTATTTGGATTCATGGATAGAGATTACATGCATGTACCATGATATTAATCATTATCTACTACGTTATGTCTATAACTATTTGTCTGATACTTTTGGAAAAACATCCCCCAACCCTGTAAAATTATACTAAAATTTATTCATTTTTGTTTCTATTTATGTGTGGAGGGGTATTAAAGGATTATTGAATCGTGTGTGCGGTAATCTCCCCCATATTTAGTGTTCTAATTAGGTCCGAATATTCATTAACAACAGTTATATGTTAGTAACTCCCATTGTAAAATTTTACAGCCTCAACCAACTGAAATGCCATTAGGATCACACCCACTCCCGATAGACATTTTACAAATTATTAATCAATGTAATGTAATGGAGAGAGAATAAAATTAAAAAATAGTGTACCTCTACAAACATTGGGGTATTACAATCTACCTACCATATTAGAGCTTATTTTTTGTTTTAATGACCCCTCATTGGTTATCATTAATGAATATCCCATGCCACTAATCCAACATATTCAAGTATTTATCCCAGGAATACTCCCAGATGTGTATATGATGAAACTGTATATCTAATAAAGGAACTATCATGTTGTGAAAAAACATGTCACTATGATAAAATCTAAAAACTAGAATCTTATAATGGGTGTGACATCTATGATGTAAAAATTATATGTGTATATAATTGAACACATATTATGATATTAAATCCAATTCTATGATAAGGAAAACACATCATGTATAGAACTGAATCACTATAGGGTGAAAACATTTATGCATATAGAACAATCAATAACACTATCAAGAAGTATTACACAATTATAGAAACAAACTATCTTAATACCTATAAATGGTTGTGCTCCAACATTAGTGATACCTACATGAATACCTAATACCCCCCCCTCAAACTCAAGTGTCTGACCTCTCTGGTCTACATATGACCTTTGAGTACGTGAAAAGATCACCTTAAATTTTATACCAAAGAAATATTCTTTGAATACTTATACATGAGGCTAAGACCCATCACTATAGAGTCACTAGACTTCTGTTATCAAGGATTGAAATGACATGATATAACACATTGATCCTTATAAGGCTGAATCTATATCAATGCTAGTGAACAATAATTATTGGATAACATCAATAAGGATGAGTGGTTCACTCATGAAAAAACATAATTTATAATTAATTATCTAATCACATCCTTTGAAAATTGAATATTTAATTTGTACTACCCTTCTATCAATAGATTATAAGTAGAGCTCAAATATTGATATGTACCTAGATCCTTCAGCACACCTTTTTATTAATATGATGTGAGTTTGGAATAAATATTCATGATAATGATCTAGGGGACCCCATGTAAACATAATATCATATCATCATATATTTCTCCATAATCATCAATTGAATAAGTCTCTTGGATTTTTAGAAAATGAGTAACATTAGTCTGACAATGAATAATCACCCATACTATGTCACTATATATGGCTTTCCTTATTAACCCCATAATTAATTACTTGGTGACATTATCTGAATGCTTATTGGGAACGACCAATGGATATAGTCAACTCATACGCCATTAATTTTCATTCTTCACTTAAATAGGGGTAACACAACCAGAAAATACCATTAACATCCTTCTTCATTATTATCTGTAAGTACTATTTTCACATGTTATGATACTTTTTTATTATACCTAGATATAACTCCTATATAAATATATATATATTTCTGAATCACACATAATATCTTCACAATTTCACATGGGAACAAATAGGTGACCCTTAAGAAACACATTTTCATAAAGTGTCTTATTCGGTGTAATTTTTTCACCATTTATTCTTCTCCATGGAGCTGTCAACATGGAATCAGAAAATTTCCACATTTTAATATTGATGACAAGTTATAGAGAAATTGATAATGAGCTAAGGATCACTGAATTATTATATTACCGAACAACCAAATTTATCTCAGTGAAAAGGTCTGTCAACTAGCACTTACTGAAATACTCATAGACTATATAGGTATGAATATTTTGACTTAATGTCTACACAAAAACATTTTATGATATGGAGGTGTAATCAAGGAAATAGTCTAAGATTGAGTGATACTCAACCCACCTTCACTACTAATGGTTCATATCTGATAGTGGGAAAAAAATTCTGCATCTTGTGGACGATATATCAAATTATTTTTTCCAAAAAAATTAATCAACTACAATATCTTGGAATTTATAAATAAATCCAACTCCATGTGAAATGTATGTTGAATCCAATCATTCCATCTAATCTACCAAGACCCATTCATTACCACCTGCCTTTCTGGTATCTATAATTCCCCTATAAGCCCCTGATGTATCACAATACATGATATACAGCCAAATCATATTTGGCAATGTTATTATAGGAAATATAGTCTATCTTCCAATTAACTTCTAAAATTTGTTATCATAATCATAATACTAGGACAATTACACCCCCCCCCGTTGGTTAAATATACCATTGTTACTACAAAATTGGTGATGTTTTTGATGAATCCCCTATAAAAGTAGTATATTACCATATTGTTATGTATATAATATGTGTTCTTCGGAGTTTCAAAAAAATAAATGCTTTGAATTACTCATGTTCAGGAAACACTCCTACAATTGGAATGATAACCCGTGATTTGTTCCTAGTAAATCTTATTTTTTTAGTGGGAGAGCAGGGAATAAATTCATCTCTCCTCATGATTACCCAAAAATTATCACCAAATTTCAGAGATCATAATTCATTTATAACAATTATATGATAATTTCATCACATAAGAAAAACAAAAGAGGAATTTTTATATATTAGTAAAACACAATTTAAAAATCCTTAAATACAACATACATGTTCATTAGACTGAAAAACATAACAAATTTTTCATAAAAATAAATACTACCCATAATGGAAATGCCTTGTAATTATGATGGTATCTACATCAACTTGTAGTAGCCCGTTGTCAAACTATCCTTAGATAATAATGGACCTCCATAAACTAATCAAAGAAATATTAATTATGAGGATTTGGATTTACATTTTTTCATAAAATATGATGACAAATAAAATATTTGATTCATAAATTCATGGATTCAACCTTTATATTAGAAAATGTAATCGGAAAACTTGATTATAAGTTATGTATTACAAATATATCATAGTGTAAATGTCCCCTAACTCATCCTTAAGATCCCATTTCTCTAGAATATTTCCCTCACATCCATGAATAAAAATAGTCATTATACATGGTAAGAGCTCAATAAGTATTATTACATCCATTTTCAGGGTATGTAATGAGAAATTTATATTGAATAAATCATTAAAATGGTTCAAAAATTGGTTGAAACGTCATGATACACACCCCCGTCATACAATAGAAAGATTGAATCCTTGGATGAAATACCTCCATGATTTTAGTGATACTATATTGTATATCCTCCCTAAATATCCCACTCTTTATCATATTTGTAACAACTACCCTTGTGGAAAGTGAATAACATTTTTCAATGGTAAAAGTATATGATTTCTCACAAAGACGCTAACTAGAGAAATCCAAGAATAGAAAAATGTATTATCTAATTATAAGAGTTCATAAAATAATCTACGATTTCTTGCTTATATAGAATACTGTATAAACAAACAAATTACCTCAAATTGCATCCCTATGGTTGAAAAATGGACCTTTCTATATACTAATATTCTACATCTAGATCCAGGTTATTAAAAAACTATGTTTCTAATAATAAATTTTATGATCATAGTTCAATGAATGTGGAAGCTATTGTAAAGGACAGAAGAATCATAACTCAATCTCTATAAAGGGCCTATATATTGGATAGTGGGGGTAGGATGAGTATCATATAGCTAGGGTATACCTTATAATCGAGTTCCTTCCTGACACCCCTATACAATACCACCAACTTCCCACATACCATATTATAAATGAACCAAATTTATATCCCCATATAGGGAAATATCCCTGGTCTGTGGAAATCAATTGAGTACAGAGAAAAGGAAATATATATATTCCCCATACTCATAAATTATCAACACTCTAATGATTGGTGATCACACTAATAACTTTTTCAAAAGATATTGGATGGAGGATAACCCAAACTAATGTATCCTAATAAAAAATTGGATCACTATCCTATCTACCCATCTAGTTAATACCACAATGGTCCATATAAAAACAATCATTATTGCCATCTGGTCACCTTCTATTGGTTTCTATAGTTGAAACCACCTTCAGAGATCTTCGGACATCCCTCGTGTTCCTCTCTGTAATAAATTCTAGGTTCATCGTCTCTAAATGAATCAAAATTAAAAAAATAATATTTAATTGTATTTAATTATTTATTTTGTCTTAAAAAACGTTACACTTTTAATATTATCCCGGATAAAAATGTGTAAAAATAGCTCCAAGTCAAGATCATTAAAAATAAAGTCCATCAAAAACATTCTTACTTTCAAAAGGTGCACTATTTATCTATAACTACCTATCCTCAGCATATTGAGAATTAAATAATTAGTGAATATTTTCTGAAAATCCTTCTATATCATTCCATCATCATAATGTAAATTTTTATTCAAAGGAAAAAAGAATATACAAGGTATCCAAGGCCGAAAGGAATTATCCCAAAGAAAGGAAGAGACTAAGGGGGTCTAAAATAGTGGCGACTGAGGGAATAACCTCTGATAATATTCACCCCTTACACCTTCAAACTAAGAAGATCATGAAATACTAAGCATTCCGGACCCAGAATAACCTTCCATATCATTACCATCTCCTACTCTTACATTACTAAGACATCCCACCAATGCTTCACCAACCATCATTACAAATAAATGATGATCATCACCCTCATTTTATGATGTGTTTCCATATGTTCAATGATAGTTTCCAAAAACTCTACCAAAAACTCAACCTCCAATTGACCATGAATCATTGATAAAAATGATAGATGTACTAACTGAATATCTCTATTAAAATATGAAATCATTGTGGAAACTAATGGGGATTTCCTCTCCATCCACTACATTTCTTGAAACATTATCCATGATATATGAACATCTATAGGTAAACTCAAAATTATAGGATAATTGATCCTAAATAACATTGAGGAATTCTCATCACCTCCCTCCTCGCAATCAAATTGAGATCATTGAGGTGTTATTTGTCTATAATTCCAAACACACAACTGATTACCCATTGATATAACATTTAATTATATCATATATTACTAGAATGTAATAATATGAATAAAAACTGACTATTTCTTATATCTTATATCATGTCTCTCATTAATTGGGAACTCTCTCTATCCCCATATTCCCCTTTAATATGGTCAACACCATATACTCTTGATGTCAACAATACACACTTACAAACCATATAATCACATTTTTTTCATTTTACATTGACATGAATTTTCATAATTTAGTCTCAATTATGTGAAATGTATGTTTCATTTTATTTAGGAAATATATTTTTATTAGTAATTGATGTTCAATTTATATTATGATATATAATAATCTAAATAAGTGATCTTGTAATAAAATTGTTACTATATAGATTATCACTTCTATACAATTCAATGACAAATTTATATGGTAAAACACCATTTTTTAAATTTTAAACAACTGAACCAAATACCATAGCCATGTAAAAATCAGAATACATCATTAAACTGAAACATGAATATTGTATTCCTGGTATGATTCATGCACACATTCCATCTTAGAATTCCCTTCAAGAGTTAATTAATCCTAAAATCCTACATTCCAATATCATGTGCATCACTCTATATGAGAAGGGCCAATTGTAAAAATAGAAAGTAAAACAGAAAAAAATTTGAGAGATGTAGATTTCCATTTTAAACTTGTTAGATAATCCAATGAATGATCTCCATAAAACATTTAGACAATTCTCTATTTTTTATCTACATTATATAAATTTTCATAAAAAATATAATATCTAAAACCAAATTGAGTTGTCCCCAGATTAACGACCACTAATATTTTCCTCATTCAGTTGCACCATATGACCACATGCATTCAACTCCATAATCCATAGTATGTTGTTTAGAAGTGAGGGGAATTATATGTCTACTAGGGGTACTATATAGTAATATAATAATAAAATAACAATTCAAATAATATCTATCATATAAATCAAGATAACGTAATAAAAAATATTGAAAATAGATAATAAATAAATAAAACCCAATAATAAAAAAGGATAGATATATAATTTTAGTCTCTCATTCAACCCAAAAGGATCATCTAAACCATCAACCTAAATGGATAAAACAAATTTAAATTAGAAAAATCCTAGAATATACTAGTTGGATCCAATCGCCCATGCATCATTCAGTGAATCAAAATAATACATCAATGGTATGGAACATACCCTTATCATATGCTATTTCATTGAAGTAAAATCGAGTACCAAATAGTTGACTAAGTAGTGTGTATGTATGACATAGTAAGCCAATAATAATGGTGTTTAAATAATATCATGTCTCAATTAAAATTGTAATCTAATTTAAATAAAAAACAAATGCATAAACATAAATAAATACCCCAATTTTAAACCATTGGATAAATGGTGTCCCACAAAATTCTCAATAACTAGTTAATCATTAACTAGATGTCTCTCGTCACTATGCCACAAGATAAACATCTGAATCAAAGCATCATATCCAAAGAATTGAAAATAATTAATCATATTCACAATCAAAGAAGAGTTTCATAAGAATTTGAAACTATTATTCATGATCAAAATATAAGGACTTTGTACATTGTATTATAAATAATAATCATAATCTGAACCGAATAATTATGTCTATGGAATTAAAAACAATTACTCTTAAAATTAATCCAAAGATAACATCCTTTAAATTCCATGAGATATTAATACATCATATAAATAAGGAATTCATTAATTATTTTAATTCATTCAGTGACTCAAGGTCTCAAATAATAGACATATGTTTTGGATCCTATTGCATATCCTAGGAATCCTAGGCTACACACACATACAATCATTCCATTATTCTATGTCACCAATATGGTTAAACCTTCAAATTACCAACATTAATCCCAAATTCAATACACATCATGATTTTATTAGGTCTTGATCTAAATCATCAATATTATACTGATGGCCTGAGGTGATGTTCAATATCATAATTTCTGGCTATACACAATTTAGTAATATTTTTGTTCATGTTGGAGGAATATCGGCATGAAAACACTTCATAGGAATGAAATAAATAGTGTGAATTTTATGGGACACCTTCAAGAGAAAGTCCCTTATTATTGTATAAAATTACTTACCTAGCACTAATGATTGATTCAGAACCAAATGAATAGAATATTTAATGGAAAACAAAAAAAGATATAGGTCATAAAGGCCTATATAATAATGATTTAAATGAGTAAATACATATAATAAAAGGATATTTGTACCTAAAAATTTCCATATGATGGGGAGAAAATATAAGTTACCAAAAATTAAAAAGAGAAAGAACAACCAGAGTTAGGAGGATGAATGGAGGGTCATGCACATTGGTTATAGTCGAATGGGGGATAAAATGAGGGCCCTGGTTATTTAAAATAAATATTGAAGTAAACAAAAATATATCAAAATTAATTCATTAACTCGACTGTAAGGTTATCCTATATGGTTGGATATACAATGCACAACCTTGATGATCATCACAACTCAACATTTTATGATTCTCCCATATGTACTACACGATTTGAAATACCATATGCCAATAGTGTGAAATCCCAAGATATATTTCTATAGGTTGTGAACTATTTAATTAATATGTTTGAAAAGTATTCAGATCCAGGTGACATACCATCGACCCCCGCCCGGTTGGGGTGTTTGTATAGTGATAACCATGTTCTAACATTCCATGTGGTCTATGACACCCTCCCCTAATATAATTTGGCCTCAACCAATTGGAATTCCTTTGGGGACACTTCTACTCAATATAGAAAGTCCAAACATGAATAATAAAGGATTAATATAACATAAGGAAAATTAAAAAATCATATATTAAGGAATTCATGGCTCTAACATAATTCTTATAATATTCAAAAATAATTATTATTAGTATTCATCCAAAAATAAAAATTTTAGAAAAACTAAAAATTATCCATTGATAATCATGATTAAATGATTCAAAAAATGGGATATCATTTATCAAATAAATAATCTAAATGGGTAAATTTTATTATTTGAATTTTAATATTAAATTTTACAAAACATAAATTATAACATAAACTCGAAATTCAATAATGTGTATACATTAAGTAAAAAAAATTAATAAAAAATATATGGTATTATAATATCAGCATTTAAGTAATTACATTATTATAAACATTATATATCTATCAATTCATTATTATAATGACCTAATTATGAATATAATATTCAAATATTATTATCACTTCATATATTTACCCAAAATATGCTTCCTTATTTTTTAAATCAGCATTATAAATATGATAAATATAAAATATCAACTAAACCCCAAACTAATTCCAAATTTTTTTATTTCATTGAAAATATTAATTATGGTTATAGAATATCATGGATACCATTACCCATTAGATTTCAAAATTAAAGTTACTTTATATACATGTATTCATTATCCCATTAAATTGATATTGATCTTGTAAATAGTTTAAATCCTTCATTTATGAGTTTATGTTTTGAAATAAATTTTTTTTAACCCTGTTAAATTGTGTATAATATGATATCAACTAGTATTTTTTCATAAAAAATTATTTTATTGAGTTTTCATATGAGACATTATAGATTCAAACATGGGATTTTAAATTAAATTTCTTAAATAGTTATAAAGCATACATATTATAAGTGTATTAAGTCTAATGTCTAAGTAGAAACCTCAATTTTATATAAACCGTGAGTTTTTTAACATTATGAGTATAAGGAAACAAAGTATTTTGGAAACCAAATTTAGATAATATGTGAGATTATTTTTATTATAAATAGAGATGAAAAAAGGATTTATATTAGTTGTGGTAACTATTATCAAAATACTATCTTTTTTTTGAAAAAAAATAGAAATATATATTGAATTTATTCGAATTATTCTAAATATCAAATACAATTTCTTCTTCGAGAAACTTTATTTATATTTTCATAATTATATCATGGAATTTATTTAGTATTAAATTATATATTCTTTATCTATTATCTATATTTTATAATTTCAAAAATTTACTACATAAAATTATTATTAAAACTATAATAATTTTTATTTTTATAAATAGATAATTTATGTTAAGAAAACATAATGAAAAATTTTATACCTCTAATTAAAAGAAATATTTTATTGATTGTGAAACTCCTTCAAAAATCATCTATCACATTATTTGGTACATATTTTTATGTATTTAATGAGGCTTTTAAAATTTAAGTCTAAATTTATTTAAAAAATTTTATAAAAATTATGTGGAACATACATTTCTTTATATATTTCATTAAATTTTTAATTATTAGTTTTCCACAACTCCACACTAAACTATTATAAAATATTTGAATTAAATCGGTAATACAATGATTTTGAATGTTGGATATATTGATTATAATTTCACACTAATATACATATATTTTGAGGGAATGATATTTCATTCATAGAGTGTCAGTCCCTAAATCATTGATAAATGCCACACAAAAGACCATATTTTTAGGGATACCATTATATATAGTGGTTATCCTTTATACAATCAAAAATATGATCATAAATATATATATCACTATATTAATATGGTAAAATGTGATAAAAATAAAAATGAATATTTGGATACATGGTAAATAAATGAGACTATAAGGTATTAATTAATTTTTCGAAGTTATTTACATTAAATATTATTCTCTTTATTGAAATATTTTATGTTTTGATTCTATGTACAATAAAAATTCTAGAATTTTTATTTTAGTTCTAATTAATGATTGTATCACTATAAAACATCTCAGAATATAAATTTTGATGGTTATATAGTATTAATAAACTTTTATCACATAAATAATCAGATAGGGGAAGAATTTTTTAAGAATTCTGAAATATGTGTATGGAAAGGGTGGTTTAGAAGAAACCATGGAAATATACATCCTAGATGTATGAATTAATAAATAATTTAAAAAAATATTCAGATAAAAATGGTTGTAAAAAATTAAATATATTATCTCAATTAACACAACTCTTTGGTATATTTTTTAAATAAACAATTTAACCGAAGAACATTATTGATAGAAAATTAGCTTCTGAATGAGTTTTTCTTATAAATATTAAAAAAATATCTAAAGGATATTTTACATATAAATATATATATAGGTGATAAATATCATTAATAATTGATAATAATCTGAAGATAATTGTCAAAAATGGAAAGTTATATATTTTTTAATGGAATTATACAAAATTGGTCATTGAAGCATAGAGAAAAAAAGTGTACTCCACTAACACTAAAAACATAATAGATGCCAATTTATCTGAGTATATTATGAATGGATATATTATGTACTATAATATAATTCTAAAGATTTAATTATTAATAAAATGTTAGTACAAAATATAATTTTATAAACAAATCCTCTTATAGTTTCCATACTAGTCTCCCAACAAATAATAAAAATGTAACGATGAAATTTTTTACTAAAATAAATTATATGTAATAATTGTTTTGGTTATTTAATCTATATTTTAGTCTAAAAAATTTCAAAAAACGTTGATGCGTTTATTGACATTAAAATTATGAATCATGAAAAATATTTTTATATTATTGGATTATATAAGATGTAAATTAATCACCACAAAAATGTGATGGTGGAGAATATAAATACTGTTATGGATCAATTCACTAAGAGACATAAAAACTGAATAAGTAATTATTAAAATGATATTAATAAATAAAAACTATCATTTATTTATTATAGCATAAATTATTCTCTATAAATGTTTACTGGTTGATGATAAAATAATGAAATAATAATGACAGGAGAAATAACGAGAATAAAAACTAATAAAATGTTTATAGGTAAAAAATACTATTATTTATAAGAAATGTAATTTTAAAAGAAAAAATATTTGTATATATTATATGACATTTCATTATTAATGTAAAGAGATGGAATTATGTTATTGAATGGTCTGTATAGTACCATGAGTCATTGGATCATAAAATATAATTTGCATATGAATCATTCACTTCGCAGAAACCATAATTCACTAATATAAAATTTATTTATTTACTTAATTTTGTAGTTAATAATCTCAGAGGATCTGAAGATGAATTCTTATTTTAAGATTTTACATTTTCACTTTTTTATAAATAAAATATGTTCCCATTATTTAATTATAGTTCATTAGAATTAAGAGAGTTTAAAAAAAGATAAGTGTCACATAATAAAAATAAACAATTAAAAATATCATTTATGGAATTTCATATTTGGATTTAATTCCAAAGGAAATATATTTTTAATTTAAAAGTGGTTTTCATAAATTCTATTATTAAAAGTAACATGATTTGTTTTATTTAATTTCAATTTAATATCATTAGTACTTTATAGATATTTGATAGTTGATTAATTTTTTAATTATTAAATGATATGTGTTATTATATTACCTTTATAAATATATGTTAAATATATATATATATATATTTATTATATTATTTTATAAAATTAATGAGAAAAAATTTATTATTTTAAATGAATTATCTAATTTTATTATAACTATTCATTGATCCCTACTATTTTGAGTCATAGTGATTTCATATTTCTGTCAAAACAATCTAATAACCAGAATAGTACTCAACTATATGATCTTGATGTTAATGAAAACCATTTTTTATCTATACATGATAAAAATGTTTCAAAATTAGGTAATGAATTTTTTTTAATAACGATATCATTAGTATAACTAAATAGCCTCTATAATTTTTTTTATAAAACCCCTAATATTTTATTGTAATGGTCAAAGATATAATTTTTTATCAATATTTTACTACAGCATGTTCACATGGGATTACATTCAGTCACAAAATAGTAAGGTCTTTGCTTTGTGTTTTAAAGAATGTTTTTATTAATAAGATAATGGAATTAATTTGACATTTTTAAGATATTACAACCTTCGTGATTTCTTTGAAAATTTTTATGAGATTTTATGTAATGATGATTGAAATTATCTCATTTTATTTCATCATGGAAAATATAAGAAATTGTGTAATTCACAAGTGTAAGAGAACTATTATAGATATTAATTATGAAATTATTAGTTACTATAGTATTAAAAGATAAATTTTGGAAAAGAATTCAGTTATATTTTTAATATGATTAATTAAATCCATCTTGATTATATCATTATAACATAACTATTTTATTGTGGAAAGATAGAAATAATATAAATAGTTATTTTCTTCTTATTCATTTATAACATATTCTCCATAAATAAATAAAATATATATTCATTTCTTGAAATGTTATGTAGAGAATATTATTATGGATATTGGATAAAAATTAAGGACTAACGAGTTAAAAACAATAGAGATTTTGTTTTTGAAGGATTATTAACTGATAAATTTACATAATATTATATTTTTAAAACCCATCAATAATTTTTAATTAATGATGAGGATTTTAGATAATAAATTTTTTGTGAATATAAAACTATATAAAGTATGATATAACATAATTGTTTGATAGTTTATGATCCCTTAATGATTTCCATCCCCATTTATTAATAAGGATGAATCACCCCCCCCCCCACAATTAAAAATCTATTATAGATTGGTTTTCACATATTCAATTAAGAAATATTGTATGAAAGATGTCTATGAATTCATACTTCATGTATCTATAAATTTATAATGTATTTTTAAGTGAAAAGGTCCTACTGCATAATTCTTATGTATAAGAGTTGTATGATATCATAATAATCAAAATCATTGAATAACTAATCCATACAAATGAGAAAAACGATATGAAAAACCAAAAAAAATTATAAAAATCTGTATAAGTCAAAATATATTTTGAATGAAAAGTCAATGTTTGTAAATTAGTGTTAAAAACTAAAATAATGATCTGATTATGTAGTATGGAATTCATATGATTCAATATTTGTGGAAATTTATATTCTTCTTGTTTATTTAATAGAAACATAATTTAAGCTATATGTGATTTATGTGTTGGAAACTTATTTCATTGAATAAATTACATAAATTATATTTAGAGAACACAAACTTTGTAAATAATATTAATATAATCCTCACATGATTTTTAAGAATACAATTCGATTATAGAGATAATGGAAATACACATATAATTATTGTGTGTTGATTTATTAGTTTCTAGTATAAAATCTATTTACGAAAGTGGTTGTACCTGCTACATTGTTAATTAATGTTTTCTAAAAGATATTTTTTTCATTAATATTTACATGCATTAGAAAATATTTTTTTGTCCGTGTTATTATTTATAAATGGAAATATTTAAATCCCTATCCAATTATTAGAAATGGATTTTATGGTTGAGGACATTTTCATGGTGGATTATTAAATATTTAATGGGATTATTAGAATTTAATGAACCAATGGAAATATTCCAGTAAAATGAGTATGATATTTTATTT
This sequence comes from Viscum album, assembly GCA_963277665.1. NCBI lineage: Eukaryota > Viridiplantae > Streptophyta > Magnoliopsida > Santalales > Viscaceae > Viscum > Viscum album. Next base: position 1,892,352,285 of record OY728152.1, read on the forward strand.
ATGTTCATTGAAAACCAAGGTAACCCCAAGAGTTGTAAGATTAAATTTGTATGAGGATCTTTTAGGGAATCCAATTTATTACTAGAGTTATTAATGATTCATTACATTCATTCGATTCTTTAATATTAATAGAGTTAACGTACTATTAAATATCTACATATTTATATAGTGACCCATTTTTGACACATAAATATTACATCTTAAAATATTAATATTCATTATAAAATATTTCGACCCACAATAGAATCATTAAATTATAGTACCTATAGAAAGAATAAAACAAACAAACATATTCCTAAATTATCTAGATCATCTCCCAATTACTTCTTCCTAACATGCGCCCTTTATAGAAATATCATTCATAATACCTTTCTTCATTACCTGGGGAAAGTAATCATAATAAAAGGGTGAGATAAGATTCTTGGTAAAGGTAAATGAGGGGCATATCAATGATTATATAAACAGAAAATTTAACATAAAGGTGTAAGAACATGATTTTGGATTATGAAAATCATACCCCTCATATCACACATTACAATCATATCATGTGTAGTAAATTAGGGCTATTCATAAGACATTAATCACAAGGTAATCAGAAAATATCATCCATGAGGCGATAACATTAACATAGGACGTGTAATTATGATATACATGATAGTATAAACAAATAAATTATTTTTTTGAAATTTATCCCTGAAAAGAGTATCATAATAGAATGTTTTCACTCCCCAAACCAACGTATTAGTCGAGGTTCACTTCCTTCACAATATTATTGTGTGAAGTACCTTACAAAACTAGGTTGACTCCCCATTCGAGTCTTGTTTATCCCATGACATATCAATAATTTAATAATGCTTTGGATGGAGATATAGGTTCCCAAAATCACATAATTAAAATCATATATATGTGGAAAAAATATCATAAAAAATTTATCACATCAAAACCCATTAAAATTAATGGGTTTCAAAAACACTTCATCATATAATAACCAATAGAATAGGAATGGGTTTCTTAAACCTCTATTCATCATAAATAAAAACCATCCAAAGAAATAATACGGTTGGTGTCCTTGTATAATATCGCCATTATAACATATGGTATAACAAGGTTTTTTTATCTTGGATGAATAAAAGTACCATAAAAATATCATTAAAACATTCATGAGGAAAACATATTTTACATTTTGAAATAAAATATTTATTCAAAATGAGAAATTGAAAAGGAAACAAAATTCATTGAATATAACCATGTATACATGTAATGTAAATCACAAATAAAAAATTAATCTATATGGTAGGAACGGTAGTTCATTCTCTATAAGTTAATAGACTTCCTTCAATATTTTTTTTGGAAATGTAAAAAATTTACCCATTTAGGAAATGAAAAAATATACAATTTATACCAATTTGTAAAAACAAATACATGGGTAAAAAAATTGTGAAATCAAAGGACAAGAGTAAAAACATTCTTTAAAACTCATTAGAAAACATGGATGAGGATGAAATAATTTTTTCTGTAGAAAATAATGATGAAGTTGATTTTTATAAAAAATATATATACTGTCTCTTGTGTACATAAGTTGGTGAAAATAAATTGAAATAATTTATATTAAGAAAATAACCATATGAGAAGACAATTAATTTTTATCTTGAGATTATGATCCTAATAATTTATCATTAAAACATTATCATACATAATCTTTTATCTTGATATTATGATCCTAATAATTTATTATTAAAACTTTATCATACATAATCTTGATAAAGAATGAGATTGTGACTTAAAACTCCTAAACATGAGTTTTCTATTTATAGGAAAAACTCTAAAATATTGTATAATAAATTTAATGTTTTTATAGTATGGTATTATAGTAATGATCATACCTATAATATCTAATATGATACATTTATAACCTTTCAACACCCCTATTTGTCATAAATTCCATATTAAAATCATTATTATCGATTTTTCACTTTTCAATTTATCATGAGTATTTCAGTTTGGTAGTTCCCATCCTTGTTAATATTCCATCATTCAATCATATATTGAAAATTAATCATGATAAAAATATAATATATATTATTTATATTATTATTTATAATTATTAATAAAACCATGATAAATAAAAATAAAATACATCATTCATCGAGATGGTAGGTCATACCTATGCATAAAAAATGTTTTCATTTTTCAATGGATGGAATGCATGAAAGGTAAATATTTATTCAAAATTATTACACCATTATTATAATAAAAATAGATTAATATTTCAAATATATAAAACATATTCTTCATCATTACTATCCATGAATAATATAAATGAATAATGAATCACATCACTTCATTGAGGTAGTAGTCAAAATATATGAACAAACGATGATATTGTTTCCCAACTGATTGGATGGGATGTATATAGATGTGATTATATAATTACACAAGTATAATTATGTAATAATTATCACATTTAAATAATAATCCCATAATAATACTCAACTATTAAATTTTGTAATGAAAAATGAATTGTATTTTTGTGTGTGCACATTAAACTATATGTAAAACACTGGTGATACATTCTCTTATTGTATTATAGGAAACATGGTGTATAATTATGTTTTGAAAATAATAATAAAATACCCTCATATTTATAACAATTAATTTATTTTTTAATGAAAGTACCATATTCTTATTGAGATCTAGGGTTGGAAATTTGGGAAGACAATCACCACTAGAATGCAGAAAAGGTAGTTAAGGAGATAAATTATTAGAATATTTCCAGTATAAAAGTATTGATTTAGTAAAACAAGTGTGGGAGGAGGAGGATTTTTAAAAACTGGGTGATGAGCACTTTGTAAATTTCTGAAATAAATGAATCATAATAAAAAACTTCTAAAAAATTTCACCAAATTGTTTTTTATTCAAAGATAATGTAGTAATGGGATGTAACACCATTATCCAGAAGTGCTTATATACATTTTCCCCTCATTTTAAACCATATCATTTTTATTTATCCTTTGTTAACCAATTTTTATTTGGACTACAATAACAAAACTGTCTATATTATTGGGTTGTGATTTTTACCTATATGGTGAAAATTAGGCCATAAATGTAAAAGTTATGAAATTTTATGACCATTTAATATTCAATATTTATTTTTTATAATATTTTAATGATTTTAAATAATTTAAAAAATTATTATTTTGAAAAAATATTTATATTTTCAGGTTTTAATCTATTTATTTAATTTGAGTTTAATGTCATAAATAAAAGGTTTCAATTTATATGTAATCTCTTAATACAAAACTAATATGTTCTATTCCTCTATAAAATTTTTCTAACACTATAACATAATCAAATTATTAGGATTTTAATATATTCAAAATCAGTTTTTTAAATTTTTCTATTAATTGAATCAATAAGGTTTTGGTGTTGTGTATGCATTTAAGGTAATTATAAAATTTATAAAATTACAACAAAGAGTGTTAATTTTTATTAAAGTTATTAGATTTAAATAATATATAAATCATTATAGTGGAAAATTATCCATTAAAATAATCCATTTTTAGTGTATGGTGATAAGGTCAGATATCACATCAACCTATAAGACTTTGGTTGAATATATATATATTTCCTTATCACTTGTTTTAAACCCATGTTAACCTGATTTTTCCAATACAAAGGCGATAAATTTTACAACAGTTACAATTCTTATTTTCAAAAAATAAAAGTAAATATTTGAATCAAATTAAACCTTATAATTAGGATTTTTTAATTCATTTAATATATGTGTAGACATCAAACATTTCATAATATAGTTATTAATATTTATATCATCTGATATAATATATCATAAATAATAGACACATAAAATTTAAATAATGTCAAACGGATCGTCTATACTCATTGTGTCTTTTAACACAAAAATATCAAAGAAATAAAATTATTTTAGGAGAAATTTTTCTTAAAAATATATGGGTTTCGCAATATACACCCATTAAAATTTTTATTTTTTCGAAATTCATCACACCAATATAAATAGATATGTACACTTATGTCTCATCCCATCCTTAGGTACCCACATAGATTTATCAAATTTGTGGTTTCTCCAAAAAAATGACCTGGTGAGTTGTCTTGTTTTATAGAATATTCTTTAACCAATCTTGAATCTCCACCTGATTCTATTCACAAGAAAAAACTCAACCTTATAGTACGATGTTTGAGTTAAGTACATGTGAAGGATAATGTATGTAATTCCTCATGAGTGACACAAGGAACACATCATGAATTTGAGATAAATTAGGCAATAACACAAATTTATAAAAAACTGTCTTGATACAATTAATATTTAAAAATGAATAATATACCATCAGATTATCTTTTATTTATTTCCAAATCTCATTACCCTCTTCCTATGAGGTATTTTTAGGATTAATTTATCACCATAGTAAATATATAGATCATTCTGATGATTATCTGTATATATTTCTTCGGAAATCTCATTTAGTCATATGTGATATTGAATAGATCTAACTTTATCATAAATTTCCTCAAATAGATTATTTCCCAATATAATTCATTCTCTGACATAATTCTAGCATCTTGGAGTGATACACTTCATAAAATACATATCTTCCTAAATATTTATCTAAATTCATGAGGGAAAATTTTAAAGGTATGAGTAATATACAAATGGAAGGTGTTTATCCCTACCACCATTGAAATCCATAGAAATTGATATCATCATTTCATCAAGAGTTTGAATGGAAATATTTGAATGAAAATATTTCATAAATTGTTATGAAGTGGTGAAACATAACTCTATATCCAAATCCTACTGAATACTTATCTCAAACATTGAGATAAAATTTAGATCCTAATTAGATAAAATGGAAATTTATTTACCGTTAAATATTACTACATTTTTAATATATAAACACATAATTTTAGCAAGATAGAATAATAGTTAATTGAAATGAAGTGTCATAACATAGTATAATGATCAACTAAAAATTTAATAGCATTATTCCCTTTATATGTTCTGTTTATTCCAATGAAAAAATCAAGGATTTTTTTTCCATTTCCATACATATAAGTGTAATGGTTGAGACCGCTCCCAAGAATTAAGTATCTTAGCCTTAAAAAATTGGCATACCACGCCCGAGGAAACATATTATCATATATATGTATCTTAATAACATCCCTATAAAATACACTTTCAAAAATTTATACAGCTCTTTACTTCCATGATTAATATAGAATTTTGATCTATGAAATTCATCCATCATCTCTTTTTCAAATCTGGTATCTAAAGGTCACATACATAGTTCCTTATCCTTATTATTCCATCACAATCATGGTTGAAATCCCAAACATTTATTTCCTTCGTTTTCAGCTCTACATCTTTCATATGTGCCTCCTTAATATTCACTATTATAGACGATTGAACACATATTTGAGAAATATAATATTTCTCCCCTTCTAAATGAATTTTAAGATCCATCCTTTTAAAATAATAAATTGTTGGATATTTTTTCATACTCGTCATAGATAATCTAGAATGATCCTTTTATCTCACGACATTAGCAACACTTTTATCCTTGTTGAGGTGGGTATTTAATGATTTTTCCTAATCATTAATCATCTCTAACCATCTTCTTTGGTAAAAGTTCAACAATTTTTAAGTGAAAATATAATTTTAAATTTTTTTAAACTCTATATGTATCACACCATTTTCTTGAATGATAGTTCATCAACATATTCAATAAAAACTATTGTACCTCACTTCAAATCATGACTCTTGTAATTTTTACGATTCACCTAAAGTGGATTTTTCAATTGATGAAAATAATTTTGGGAAATTCAATATGGATTCTAGGAATTACGTGTAGCATTAGGTATGAATTATATCTATTAATCAAATTCATGATTTGTTGGAAGAGTCGAAAAATATTCTGGAAGGACATCAATAAACCCATGCACTATAATAAAATCATCGATGATGATTTTATCCCAAAACATATGATATAAATGACTCTATTTAATATAAATCATTACCCATTGGATTGATGTAACTTCCATTAGATGTTATTCTTTCATTAAACTGATATGTGATCACACGTTATCATGGAATATCAAATGTAATGTCCCATACCTAGAAATTTATGGGGGATTTATTTAATTAAATCCATTCTATTCCTTAAATAACATCAAATTTATCTAGAGAAAGACTTAAAATATTATCATGAATCTCATACCCAAAAAAAACCATCCAGATGAGAATAATATTCTTCATATATGATCATCATACCATTAGGTGTTCTTACTACTATCTTTGCATCTAATTTTCATGTTGTATTATGATACCCTATGTAATGATTTTATATGAAAAATATATGGTAGATGAAGAATCAATTTGTAAAGTGGTAGTTATAGTGTTTATGGTGAGTGTAACATTAACAAAATCATTATTATACCCATAATTTAAGGTTATTTACATTTATCATTATTAGTAACCTTCTAATTTGAGAAATGGTCAGCATAATTCCCATATTAATTTCATTGGAAAAAATGTATCACGAGTTCACCATTCTATAGATATTAATCTTTTCTGAAATCTTTAGATAACTTCTCCCTATCTCTTGAGAATTTTATTTCTAGATGGAATTTTTTTCCACACTTGAAATATTTATTAATTAACATAATACAATTTTCATCTATTTCCTTCCACACATTAAGAATAAATGAAGGCTCAACTTATTCACTATAAAGTTTTAATACTTTCCTTCGAATTTAAATTTCCTTTTCTTATCAAAACCATGAAATTAATCGGTATATCTAATATATTTATAAACCTTGATAGATAAAAGAATAATTTATTCACATAAAATTAATCCCCTTGTAGATAATTCCTTTCAAAAAATTTGTTCTAAGCCACCTAAGAGTCATTCAACATACATTTTTGGTTGGATAATAATACAAGAATTGTAACTTGATTATCTTGAGGAATTTTACTCATAAGTATAAAAGGATTCATATTCCTTATAAATTTTTAAAATTATGTAATTTTCAATTTTCATATTAGAATCCAAGGAAATTACTTGTTCAAAAATAATATTTTAAATTCATCACACTCGAATGATTTAAATTTTTTTCCATTTTGTTTTATGTATGAGTACACAACTAATATACTTTTACTTCTAACTAATAGGAAACCAGAATAATATTACCATATTATAAACATTAAATAATGTAAAATATATGTTCAATGGAACATTAAAACCTATCAGTGGCTAGTTGATAAGTGGACCAACTTATGTTAGATGATTGTTTCCTCTTGAAATACTCAATAGAACATTGTTCCCTCTTTTAGTCATTTAGAATACAACTACAATTAATTTATAGATAATATTGTGTGATTATATCAAAAATATTTTTGTTACATCTACCATACCATTTGGTATCACATAAAGTTTATGATTACATAGTCAATCACATTTAGTGTTAGCATGATTCTTTTAGGTACCAGTCGTTGAATAAAACAAAAAAGAATAGTGTGGGCAATACTATCATGGCAAGAAACCACATAATCATAAAAAATAATTTATAGGATTTATAAATGGTGAAAAATAATTCTATGAAACCTAATTTTTAACCTAGGTTAATCATTATAATTACTAATACTTTATGACTATTATCCAATAATTATACTTATCCCTAGGGTTCTAACTAATGTTTTCTCATCCTAGTTTTCAAAACATTACTACACATTTCTCTTAATCAAACTACAGAGGCCCAAATTTATCAAAAATATATATTACATCACAATATGTGAATATTCATTACATTACATTTTGATCCATGGTAGAATAAGTTTGGTATAGTATCATTGGAAACATGGAAATAGTAACAAATAGATCATAAAATATCTTCAATGTCTACCACTTATTTCATTGTAACTAAAACCATTCTTAGATATATAATTCCCAATACCATTCTTAATATCATGGGGAATTTAAACATAATAAATTGGTTATAATGTTATTCTTTATTTCCAAACAGTTAAAATAAAAATTAAAAACCAATCACACTGGTTCCTCAAGGTGAATGTCTACACATACGCACAGACATCGTTATCATTTCAAAAAGGATTAGACGATATGTATGAATATGTGATATTAAAAATAAAAAAGTCTAATTTTTTTAAAATATCTTATATAATCATTAAACCCATTATAATAACAGTTTAATAAATATAGTGATGAAAAATAATTTGTATCATAATGTGGATATGGTAAGCCTTACGTTTCCACAAAAGAAACATCAGTTTCTTATCTCTAGGGAAAGAGACTGTATAATAGTGTTTTTTTAATCATAATATCATTTAAGAGTATTTATGATACTAAATATATTATTTTATAATATATACCATATATTTAGAGGAGGTAAATAATATTATAAATGAATTGATCGGTTAAGTCAATTAACACTTTTTTTTAGAAGACTCCTTTAAATCACTTCTAAAGTGATATAGGGTTAGTCTTTTAGGGAGAACATCAGATCAATAATGTGTATATAGATGTTTAAAAGATAAACTGGTAGGTTTAATTTTAATAATAAGCATTAATGTTTTTTAATGAATCTAAGAAGGAGGTTTTATTTTATTATTGAGGTTAGAATTTGTTTTTAAATATTATAAAAGACTACGTTTTAATAAATACACTCTCAAGAAAAAAAACTCCATATATAATTGGATTAGAAGAAAATGTTAAAAAGTATTTTAATATAATTAACCAATATAATTTATATATTTTTTCATGTAACGTTATACATTATCATTTTGATTAACCCATAGTTAAAAAAAATTATTTCATATGTGATAATAAATTTTCAAATATTAACGGGTCGTAATTTTTATATATAAATTCAAAATTGGATCATAAGTGAGGAATTTAGAAAAACATTACACCATATAATTTCCAAACAATATTATTTGATTTTTTTATGTTTTTTTAATATTTTAATTAAATATTAATTTTAGAAAATATCATTAATGACAATTTTGATACAATTTATTAAATTTGAGTAAAAAGTCATTATTGCAATGAAATAAACATTTAATGTAAGATTATGAGTAAATAAATGAATGTTCGAAGAATATTCAGGCCAAAATAAATCAATAAAACATTTTAGGGTCTATGATCATTAAGGTCAACACAGTTGCGAATGGTGTCACATCATAATGATCATAGGCTGCACAGAGCCTAAGGTGGAAACCACCGTGCAGTGTATTTCTCATCACAAAATGACTCTTCCCATTTGAAAGTCATAATCCTCTAATAAATCCATTATATTTTAGAAAACCAATATTATCTCCTATACTGGTCCTACCGATATCTCTCTACATCCATCATTTGAAGAGGATGTGACCATTCAAATTTTGAAAAGGATTTAAATTTATGAAACTCTATTCTTTGTTAGAGAAAGTGGAGATGGATCTCCAATGTCATCCTACATTTATGAAACCACATATCATGTGATCTTGAGAAAGATAAAACATCATTTTGATTCCCCTACTAATTTTCCAAGGCCTTTGCATAAGATAAAATCTCACTACTTCTCTTGGGGTTTAAAAAGATAATTATCATTCATGAAACCAACCCCATTGGAACAATCATTTACAATATGAAACATCCAGCATATTATGTGATTGATACATCTTCATAATACCGATTTCTTTTTTAATGTATCTAAATTTCTCAAGAACCCTTTCCTCTAAGAATCGTCTAACTTTAAGAAATCATCCCAACCTTCATAAAACCCATCTACCTGATCTCTTTAGGGTTCTTATTTTCATCCAACGCCATTCGAAAAAAATGAGTTTCCATTAACATTGTGCCCATCAAAAAATGATTTAAACGCACCCAAAATTCTTGAATAACATGTATCATCACCCCCTATGTTTGTCCCCCTTTTCATCAATCATATCATGTAAAATTACAGTTCTTTTTTATCTAAATCATTGTAACCATAATTATAATGTCTTATATGAAATAGAATAATAGTAGTGGGACCCCTAATTTCCACTCCACTATGGTGGTTTTTAATCCATCGACCACCTAGTGGTGAAGCTATTTTAGATCTGTATTCAATTAATGTTTTATACCTAAGGGAATAATCCCATCATTCCTTATAGAAAGGCCTCATTCTAAATCATTGTATCCTTCATGGAAATGGACTCCCTAGGTGTAGGTCCCATTAAAATTGATGTTTCATGACATAAATCATTCAAGACAAATTTCATTGTAAGATGATGTTAATCTAAATGAACATTTCTTCAACAGATGACCTAAAACTATAGCATTTCCCTATCATGTGAACAAAGGATTCCCCATGTATGACTGGTATAGGATGAACCCACACCTCTTACCCTATCTAATGAAAATATTATGCCTCATATATGATCATCAAGAGATTTCACCTAATTTAAAAAAATGATATAAGGATCCCCACAATGGCTTATACCCCATAAAACATGGTAAACCTCTATAGGTAATTACTAAAACATTCCTTTTTTATGCTTCTTCATGATATGAGTGTCTTTAATACATGACATTAAACTGAATGGACCAAACCTATCACAAAACCATAAACTACTATATAAAACTACATGGTTTTTTATCCTTATCTCTTAAACTGGTGTATGGTTCTAAAAATTCCGCTAATGGGAAGAAATACCCCTGAGATTACATTCTAGAAGTAATTAAACTCTTCTATAAGTCTATCAAGGAGAAAGGAGTCAAACTGAGTCGTATTTCTTTGAAGGAACATGATGGAATTCTTGTGTTCAAATGGTCCATGTACAATCAATGGGAATGGTACGTGAAGAAGATGAATCGCAAGCTGCCAGGTATGTGGGATTGAACGCCAACTGTCGTCCTGCGAGACGATGGACAAAGAGTATAGAAATTCATGAACCACATAAACTGGAGGAGTTCTACATGGAAGAACATCCATGTACCATGACGTGAACCCCTCAGTTCGTGGATTAAGCAGACAAGTAGAGTTACACACACCATTATCATGAACTAAAGTCACTACAACCCCTGGTTGACCGAGTCTTCCATAGGTTAGAAAATTGCGTTAATGGGCATCCCTAGATGGTGTTGCATGCCCTGTAGATTTGATTGCTCTGATTCCTTGTTAATGGAGAATAGGAAAAGAATATAAGGAGATAGGAGATGGATTGAGGTAACGACTGGTGGAAAAAGCTTGAGGGAAACTCATAGGTTTCATTCCAGCTTCCGTCTTGTTTTATTGGCGAAGCCCGAAATGTGAACCACTATGTTCACCGGTACAGCAGGCTGTGAACCATAAAAATGGGGAATTTAATAATAATAATAATATTTACCATGAAATAATAAGTTGAAACATGAACTAAAGAACTCTCGCAGATGAATTTCCCATGAATGGTAATTCTCCCAGCCATCCATTAATTTGGCGCTCCACGTACCGTACCACTATGTGTATTGAACCCGATGCTTCATACCCAATCAATACATGTACATAACCCAAAGAGGCACGATGATCCACGTACCACTTTTTTAGGTGGTTGGAGATACCCATGCATTCATACCACATCGTTACATGGATGGACCTCTTTTGTGCATACCACTATGGTACACAGAGCCTTTCCCATCCTGCATGAGAAACTAGTAAGGCGAGTGGGGTGTTTTTGGGTATCGTTCCCTCCAGTTCCAACCTCACCCCTTCATTATCGTCCATTCTGCAAAAATCCCTCTACTAACTAGTTCTCTGATTCCTGTCCAAAGCCTCTTCTAAATCCACAAGAGTCGTATGATTAGGCCATCAGAAACATCTGCATTCCCAATTGTATATACATACCCATGGTAAGAGGATTCATGAAGGACCTCCCAAAAAAAGGTGAGGGATTCAAGAATTATTGTAAGGCTACATTCCCATGGTAACCCAGATTCCAACCTTGGGATGCTGACGTGAACCTCCCCATTCTTGGGATAATGGGTGATCACTTTCTTTTCCATTTAATGAGTAACAATGGTTAGTTGATGGGGTTATGTTAGTTGCCCCCTTTGATGAGGACGAAACTCCTCCATTTCCTAGAACAGGCTCTAGGTCTCTGCCACTAAAGTAAGTCCTGAATCCTATGATTCAAGTCCGCATGACCTTCAATGTAAATTCTTATTGAAAGGTTCATCACTCTGGTCCCTCACGCATGGTTTCCCCTACCTCTTCTGTCATGGGATCTCTCTCCCCCACAAAAGGGGAGAAGGAATGTGCATTGTTGAATCTATCAAATCTTCTTATTTCTCACACCAAACAAGAATCACATGGGCTTAGAGGTATGTGAGGATTACATCATCAGCACACAATCCAAACTATGAGAACTCTAATTGCTGGTCAAATTAGGATACGTAGGCTACCTTCCAGGAGTCCTGAGATCAAAATGGTGCCCATCCATAAAGGGTCCACCCAATCATGTTCCTCAAATGGGAAGCTTCCATGCGTAATCCCCACACACTCTAAAATACGATAACTCAGATTGCGGATCAAATCAGGATACATATGACCCCTATCAGGAGGCCTAAGATCAAAAGGGTTCAAATCCAAAAGTTCCCCACCCAATAAAGTCCCATAAAATGGGCAGCCTCCATGCACAAATCCCTCATAATATGAACTATGTGGGTTCTGATTACTCTCCTGAGGATACATAGGAACTGCTCCTTACAGGCCATATCCCATCATCCAATCACCTTTCGTCCCCCTGGATGATGATAAACTCTAGAGTGCCTTACAATATGGCTTAGTAAGCATCAACTCCATGGAATCAAACATATGCATTCTCCTGAAAATCATGAAAACCACATGTAGCCCATGGACACACTCTTTGGGAATTAACCAATTATTCAAAATCTTATCAACACGACTTAAATATATAACAGAGTCCCATAACATGCTAAAATCCTCCCCCTGAATGGTGTGGTGAGCGTAACCTCCTGTCCTCTCGAACAATGGAGTCCACAAGTGTCGTTGGCCAAATCATTATCCAATGAGCACCTGCCTTTGGAAATAAAGTCCATGAATCATGGATAATAGGTCCATTTGGAATTCATGGCTCCACGAATAAACTCTTCAGAGTCCATACGAGAATGGTTTATCCCAAAAGGACTGATTTCATGAGCGATTGATCACCACACAATCAGCCACTATGACCAAAAGTTCCCCACATGGTTAATTCAACCTTCTTTAAATGATAATGACACTGAACTGGTCAAAACAAAGGAATGGTAAATTTGACGTGATCTCGTCCGTATAGAAAAAGGGACAAGTGATGATATTCATCATTCTTTACCCATATCGCCCAAACTCGCACCACCTCAGAGGTGGAACAAAAATGGTGAACCCGACATGAATCTTTAACCAGGGTTGCGGTTTTACCCACAATGATAAAAGACAAAAGGACACTGCATGTCAGACCATTTTGTTCACCCCGATCCATGTGAAAATTAAAATCCTCGGAGGGGAACACAAATGGTCAACCCAACGTGAATCCTTAACCAAGGTGGAAGTTCTACCCCCAATGATAAAAGAAAAAATGTCATTGCAATTTGGACCATTTTTTCACCCTGGTGCACTTGAAAATGTATCACCTTAGAGGCGGAACAAAAATGTTGAACCTGACATGAATCCTTAACCAAGGTGGAGGTCTCACCCCACTTAAGCCCCTTTTCCACGTAGCAAAAGAATAGGGGATGGGGGGAAAGTTGAATTTATAAATATGCAAGTGTTTAAAAGAAATGATACATTGATGTTGTTTAGTGGTATGTATTTCATACATATATTGTAGGTTCCTATAGCGAAGCCTTTGATGCAAATGAAATCCCCCCGATCCATGAAGATGCACGCATCAACGATTTTGCGGGAGGTCAGGGCCTCGACAATGTGCAGTACACCTTCTCCTACCATGTGTCTTCAACATTGGGTTTCCAATATTCTGATCAAATAGTACAAGTGAAATGGAAGTCTCCCAATGTTGGTGGCTTCAAGACATGCCCTTCAGTCTGTAAGGGTCTGCCAACTACCTCTTCATCCACTAATGGTAACTCAACACATGGAGAACCTGGTGGTTATCTCAAACCGTTTCGAGATCCTATCCATAGAATGTTACAAGGAATACCTCTCATAGATCAGATATGCAGATGAATTCAATACTGAGGACTTCATCCCCACTACAAAGGGGCCCTACCTACGGGCCCCCCCCAGAGTGTGTCTTCACCGACACCGGACGACCATACCTCCTCCTACCAAGGAGGATCTTATTAAGAGGGCACATGAAAAAATCTAGGAGACCGAGGGACCTCGGGCTCCTTGACAAGGGCGGAAAATATATAACCATGGACACGCTATTACCCTGGTTCTTGAGAAGTTTCTTCACCATAGTAACACGTTAGAGTTCAACGGGAAGAAACACAAATCTACCCTCTCCAATCAAGCCCACCCCAGAAATATGGTGGAACAATATGAGAACATGCACGTCTCTTCTAGTGCTCACTAGTCCCACTAGGCAGACAGTGTGGCAAGATACATGAAGATGCAATTATCTGCCGACACACAACTTTCTCGCCATCAAAATAGGATCTCACTCAGCTATATGTAGGCACTAAATGCCACTAATTAATTTCAAGACTTCCATATAAATAGGATAGAAACAGGCTATACGCTGGCATGAATACATGAATATTCATACCAATCCCTCCTTCCAAATAGGGTGGTAAGAAAATATAAGAAGAGCCGAATTTCTGTTGATCCATACAAAGCCTATAAGAAAAATATAGCGGCAAGTGAGTGAATTAAAATTCCCACTCATGAATACGAAGACAACCAGTCCAATACATTAGAAATTAGACAATAAAACCAGTGAAATACTCATTCCTCTATCCTGAAACAGGAGAACTACCAATATCTACTGGAATGTCATGGAGGACCAGAGCAGGAACAAACTCCTGCTCCAACATCAGAATGTGCCTTCATACCCCTTCCAGCCAAATATATATCTCAGCACATCCTTTCCATGATGGAAGATTAGATGTTGATTACATACCATATTCTCCAAACATGCCTAGATATCATTTCATCGATGGCAGAGGCAAGAAGTCGGGCCCATGAACTGATTTCCTCGAATGGAATAACTCAATCGCAAAATGAGATAGTCACTCCGGAGCAGTTATAAATCCCTGATCTAGTCTAAGAGGGTTGAAGGCTATATAATATGACATAGGTACAACCAAATCAGGAACAAAAACTTGTTCTGACTGGGGGATGTCGGTCCAATGTGGTGATCGCTCCAGGGCAGACATATATCCCTTCCAAAACTCAAGATGATCATCGCCATATCCTGACGACATCACGAGACCCAACAAGAAAGGGAATCACACATGAAGGCAATTACCAACACCAGATGGATCAGGTTACCAACTAGGGTGTTCCCAAAAATAAAAAACGTCAAAGGAAACTGAAAAATGAAGAGCACGCACACGATAATTCTCTACTGGAAGTTGGAGTTCTTGACACCCTAAAATATATAACATCCAAGGCTCAGGACCCTATCATTCCATGACAAAATTAGGGAAGTGGCAGTTTCAGTTGTAAAGTTCCTCCCTTCAATGTCACTACCAGCATCTCTGAAGGACCTCCATTGATCACCCATGGTGGATCACTCCTTGGTTGAATAATAATTGATCAAGAGAGCCAATCTCCTAATGCGTGTCGGGGTAGCCATCCCCTCGACCTAAACATCAGACAGTAAGAAGGTCCTCCCCTTGATCTCGTCTGCCCTGATGGTCCTACCTAGGGAATATGCTATAGATATGATTCTCCTAGTAGTTGGACATTAAGACTTGATGGTAGTCCTCGCCATGATGGCTGTCATTAAGATGGCCCTCCCCACAATGATAGTTTTTTTAAAGGTCCTTCCCATAGTAACTCCATGCAATGAGAAGGTCATCCCCTCATTGAGGTACACCCTAAAGGTCCTCCCTAAGATATACACTGCAGAAACTCACCCTGCATCTAGATATCATGTCATGATGGTAGACCTCACCATGATGACAGTCATTGGGAAGGTCCTCCCCACAATGAATATTTTTGTGAAGGCCCTCCCCATATTGACATCAAGTAGCAAGATGGCCATCCCCTTACTACAACCAACCCTGAAGGTACTTCATGGGGTACATGCTGTCATGAAAATCCCCATGGTTAGGCATCAAGTTTCCATGGTATTAATCACCATCATATCACCACTTATGAAGGTCCTCATCAAAATCAAGATACATACTGGAAAGAAGTCCCTCCCCTTACCAAAAAATATGAGAAAGTACTCCAATTATGAGATGCTCTAAAATTACATAGACACATTGTGAACTCCATTTAAAATGAGTGATATTATTTTTCAATCTTGGCATATCATGTAGAGGAGCATCCAAAAGAACAACACCATGATATGTGGCTTGTGAGAAAACAACTATCTAGGGATAACATAACATTGATGTACTGGCCTACCACCACTTCTCACTTCAACATACCAGGGGAATTGTATGGGGAATGTACACACAACATTTGGCTCAATATATGGGACGATCTTTGAGATCTGAAAGAAAAATTCTTACCTTATGAATGGTACACGGAACATGTCTGCACAATAGGAGAGATTCATTGTCTCATTGACTTAGAATCCATCCAGTCTGCAATGCAGTCACAATATGTAAGGTGAAAGAGGAACCATGAACTAGCTTTCCTCAATGGACTACACAAATTACGTCGCCTCATTGGTAACACCCAGGCTGGAGTTCACATTCGAGGGTGGGGAGAACAGGGAGCCTTAGATTTCACCCCACATCTTATCCAATAGGCCTCAATGGAAATGATTTCTGGAAATTTCATCATTAGAGGAAACAATAAAATGAAACCCATACTAAGGAAATATGGGATACTCCACAAATACTAGCCCTCAGTAAGTCAAAAAATTGTCAGGGCCAATGAGATAAATCAATTGAAAAACTTCTAAGTTAGGCGGCCAAGAACATCCTGCAGGCTTCCAGTATAAGGGAAACCAACTAGAAAGCAGTGCTCATGAGTTAAAAATACCATAGACCTCATGCATGCCTAATTCCACACTCATCTTACAGATTCACGGGTGTACACAAAATTGAATGGGTGAAAATAGCGGCGGTTACGGCCGTGATATGGGAACAAACCCAGCCCACATGGATAGGGCATTGTTAAATAAAAATTCCCCTGTAAGACCAAAAAATCCAGGCCACAATGCATCAACAAGAGAACGACAACAACCCTAACCTGCAGGGATGGAGGAATTTTTACCTCAAATCCCTACATGGAGGATGTAGGTCTTCCACCATTTAGGAAGAACGACAAACAGAGGAGTTACCCATTCCACCCCTTCTCATGGTTTTCACCCACTGAGAAAAAGGCATGTTAGGAGGTCATACCAGGGAACCCTTTGGGTAAATATTCACCAATAAATCCAATGAATAATGAATAATAAATAGACAAAGTCAAATAAAGAACATAGAAATCCTTCCTACCATTCCACACCGGGCACACCACCTCTAATGCGGTATGCCTCAGTGAACATGGTAAGTGTCAACAAGACGGATCTCACTGGAAGTGACATAGGGGGGGGGGAATACACAAAAGATTATGGTTCTCTCCAAGAGGCATTCCACATTGAGCATGTTGGTGTGCATACTTGGAACCATAGGGTGGTTCTAAATATTTGTTCCCCCTCAGTCAATCCAACATTACCTCCCCTGAAAAACACCAACAATGAGAAAAATAAATCCAAGGTCGTCTATGAACCGCCTACACTTCCCCAGAAGAGAGCATCCAACACCATTAATGAAGGGTTATCCAAGAAGGAGGAATAAAAGAAAGATATCAGACTAATTAATCTTGAGTTACGTTAAGGGACTTATCTCATCGGATGTGTTCCCTCTGTAGAAGGTCAGTAGGTGCTCTCAGAAGAGGTGCACATACCCCAGGAACACATTCCAAGGAATGAAGCCAAGCCCAGAGGACTGTTCAACTATGACTTGGAAGGACATCAAGACTTTCCCCCTTTGGGAAGGTAGTAATAATATACCTAGGTAAGCCTATAAATGATGCCCTCGGCTGGGTATCCACCCCAAATTTTAGTACCACCAGCATGCCCAATCATGGCCCCTGCAGTACTATCTAAAGCTCAAGCCCAATAGGATTTGCATCAAGGGTTCTTAAACACTGTTGAGTAGCTGACAACCCGACTAGAAGCCATGGAGGGGTGGCACGCTCTGATTCAACGAGAGCACAAACCCTACCCCGAGTGGGTGAGCAATGTTCTGCAACCACCAAACATCAAGAACCTCATATTATCAGTATTCTATGGCTTGGGGGACCATGAATAGAATTTGATGCAATATGCCTCTTACTATAACCCCATGATGGGTAATCTAGAGTAAAAAGAAGGTATAAAACTTAGGTTTTTCATACGAACCCTACAAGGCTAGGATTTCATATGGTATTTTAGCCTACCAACTAATTCAATTACAGGTTGGGAGGACTTTTGGAAAAATTTTCTATTCCAGTTCAGTTCGATGATGCCCATGACGATGATCGGTGATCTCATGAATGAAAAGCCTCAGGATAATGATAGTGTCTTAGACTTCATTTCCATATGTAAAGGCCTGACATATTTCTTGAACTGGCCACTCCCCTATGATGAGATGCTCACCATGTGCATCGATAACCTTCAGGATGAATTCTGAATGCCGCTCATCCTAGTGATGTACACCAGTGTGTTTAGAGACTTCTTTTCAATTTCCCAAAGGATAAAATACTCATTGAAAATAACCATCCTTAAGTCCTGAGTGGCCCCATCATTCCCTCGGAAAAGAACTGGAAAAGATGAAGGGTCTTTTGTCATGCTTAAGCCACCCCTGGCATCAGCCCCAGTATTGAGGGCCCCACCGACTATGCGGGACTCCTGGACACCAACAAACACCCCCACCTCGGCCATATGAGCGACTGGGTGTTAAAAAAATCAGTTCATAGAATGAGGAAATAGAGTTAATTTGTTCCTAGATGACCAGGTTCATGACTACTTCATAGCGGCCATGAATTGTAATCTGCTTCGGCTACTAGAGCCTAAGCGAGCCAATGAAGTGGGTCTCGATGACCGTCCAAGCTATTGTATGTATCACCAAATAATTGGACACACCATCCATGAATTATTTATTTTCAAGTATCTCCTGCAAAAGATGGTGGATTTTGAGAATGTATAGTTGAGCCCACCGCTAGAACAAAGTGGCGTATGTTCCCACCTCTAACTCAAGATAGAATGAAGAGTGGAATAAAGTCACTGGAAAGAAGGAGAAAACATTTGAAAAATTGATGACCTGGAAGACTGTCAACCGACTCCACAACATCCTCCAGGCATAGTTGAAACAACTTATGATGACCCCAAAAACTTCTGAAATCGTACAATTATCCTGCTCAGACTCACGGTCCTCTAAAGGCCAGAAGGGAAGAAAGAAAGAGAAAGAATATGAGCTGGTACCAAAGCTGGAGTCAGTATTGACACTTCCAGACTTCATTCCATAACTCTTAGTACAACGGGCACTCCCTCACCAAATGGAACAATGGGAACCACCCCACCAAATGGTACCAACAGAAGGAGGCAGTCTGACAGTAACAGTATGAGATCAAGAACTGATATTTAGATCCATTAATTTCATTCACTTTATGGACACCTTCTCTGATGAAGACTATGAACATCAACTGAATTCCATGTTCCAAACTAGAGAGCTATAGAAAGAGTATTCTAGGACAGAGGTTTCCTTGAAGGTGTGATCGTGGAAGGAGTCAAATATCTAGCCACACCACAAGTCAAATCGTCAACATCATGGAAACCCCCGAAATGACCTTCTGGTAGAACTGCAATGCTCCTTATCCCTCATTGGAGGAAACCCAAGCCTATTTGTCTTACAGTATCCATCTGCTAAAGATAAAGTTTTGAACCATCCAAGGAATACAGGAAGACCAGTACGACCAAATGAGGAAAGGACTACAGCACCGCCAACTCCTGCTATAGAGGTCCAACCATCTACTTCCAAATCTCATGCCCCGAAATTTTCTGCGAAAGAGGAACCACTAGCAGGGAAGCATCGACCTTTATAGAAGAAATATGACCTTTTAAAGTAGCAGGCCTCATTATCAGGAAATATTTCAATCCTAGATGCCTTGACATTGTCGGCAGATCTTAAGGAGGCACTCCTTGAAGATTTTCTAATTCCCTAAGAGTTCAAGACTGAATTAGCAGTGGCTGAAGTCTACGAAATGAAGAACAGTCACGAAGAATCTCCCGCCGCCATCACCTTCATGGATAGGGATGAAGATAGCATCATGAAAGGGAAAAGAAAACACTTATATGTTTCCAGCCAGATAAATGAAACTCATGTTCGTATTATTTTCATTAACTACGGCTCTAGAGTTAACCTCCTCCCACTGAGAACATTTCATCAACTGAGATATGATGAAGACAGTTGGACACCCTGCACTACAACTCTATTGGGATATGAAAAAAGTGAGAAAAATCCACGGGGAATAATCAATCTTAAAACATGGCTTGGAGATCTCGTATTAGATTATGAGTTCTTGGTGGTGCGGAAAATAACAACCTTAAATGTTTTGTTGGAGAGGCCTTGGCTGCATTAGCATGCTTCAATTATTTCATCATACAACAAATGCATCAAATATTTTACTAATGGGAAAAACAAGACATTTCATGATGATAAATCTCTCTTTGAGTTCTATGAGTCTTATTACATCGACATGGGGTTCTATGAGTCATATGGAAAACATCTTTCGTCCAAAGATGTTGATTGGATCAATGCCATGAATTGATTGGAGATGGCTTCTGATGGCCCCTTCCAGCAACATGGGGAAGAGTGTGTATTACCCATCAACCAAGTTGAATGTGTAAATAAAATCCTGGATACAAACTCAGTTGTCTCCATGGTCTCTTCTATGATCTCCATGTCCAGAAACAGAGAAGAATGGTCTGAATCCCATATTGTTATGAAAAGACATATCGAAGATGCTCTCATCGCATCCTTCGGGAACCAAAATACCCTTGCCTCATGCACGGAGGAAAAAAAAGATGGCATTCCCAATATTAGAGAAGTTATCTCAAAAATATTTTCTCCATCATAAGGGGAAGATGATGAAGATGAAGAAGACGAAGAGGAAGAAGACCTCAAAGATACCCCTCATGTATTGGAAGAAGGTGTTTCCACCACCATAGATGAACATAAAGAGATAAATTTGGGCACTACAAATAACCTATGAACCACTTTAATCAATGTTTCCATTCCTGTTGAGGAACAAGAGGAATATAAATCCTTTATAAAGAATAATTGAGATGTTTTTTCTTGGAATTACATATAGATGTCAGGCCTTGATCTTGAAGTCTCTACCTGTCGTCTGGGCTTACCAAAAGATCACTCGGGGCTATAAATAGGTATCCAGAAGAACCCACCCGACACATGCTACCAAAATAGATGTTGATGTTGAAAAACTTATCAAATCCAACTTCATACGAGAGGACCAATATCCGATTTGGCTGGCCAACATAGTCCCTGTCAAAAAGAATAATGGATAGATTAGAATCTGCATCAACTTTAGGGGCCTTAATTGGCATTGCCCAAAAGATGACTTCTTGGTCCTGATCACAAAATTTTTGATCGATGCAACAACCAGATAAAAATACCTTTCCTTTTTGGACGGCTATTCTAGATACAATCAAATTGGGATGGCCTATGGAGAAGAAGATGCTACCACTTTTAGTGCCCCCTCATGGATTGTTCTGTTATAAATTGATTATCTTCGGTCTAAAGAATATCGGCACCACATATCAGTGCTCCATGCATCACATTTGAATCTCTTTTGGGAATATTCTTTGAGTGTTCTGTCAATGAATTCGTGGTTAGTTCATGGTAGCGTTCATACAACCTAGCCGACCTTGAAACTATCTTCAACAAATTGAGACAACATAGTTTAATGATGAATCCCTTGAAGTGCACCATTGGAATTACCTGAGGAAAACTTCTCAGCTTCTTCATAAACTATCTTGGCATCACGTTTGACCCAGAGAAGACAAAATCAATTCATGGCATGTCCCCACCTTGCATCCCCATCAAGTTGAGAGGTCTCCAAGGGATCCTCACCTACATTCAGCACTTCATAGCCAAACATGCAGGTAAATGTTTACCGTTCAACATGCTCATCAAGAATGGAGTTATGTATGAATGAGATAGTAATTTTCAAGAAGAATTGGACAAACTTGAAAGATATCTCCTAATCCATATAGTACTCATTCCACCAATGGAGGGGAGACATATCATTTTATTTTTAAATTCGCTAGAACGGTAATTAGGATCCTTCCTCGCACAAAAAAATGATTTTGGCAGTGATAACATCCTCTAATATCTCTTCCGGACAATGATTATTGCCGAAACTCAGTACTCGAATATTGGAAAAAACTATCGGGTCCTAATCTTCGTAATTCAGTAGCTCAGGCATTACCTGCAGCCCCATGAGGACCACCTGGTCTCCTGTTGCAACACGCTCAAGTATATCCTCAACTGTCCCATTCTAAATGGGCACCTATCATGATGGGAGGTCATCCCGCAATAGTTTGGAATTCTATATGTTCCCCAGATGTCGGATATGTACTTCAACAGTGCTTCTTGACGCCCGGTAAGGAAAAGTATGGAGGATCCCAAGCTCAACAAAGTGGGGCTTGGAGTCATAACTTTTATTCCTAAAAACGATGTCTTTATTATTCTTTCCTAAAATTATAATTGTGTTAGAAAAATTAATTGGAGTATCGGGACCTCATCGCAGGACATGATTTGGCACACTAGGTTCAAGCGAAGCACCAAAAAATAATGGGAGATTCAGAGATAGTAATCAAAAAAGTCAACGGTGACTATGCTATCATGAAAGAAGTTTTTGTTCCCTTAATGAACCGTGTTTGAGCGTTGATGGAAGAATTCCCATCAGAACCAATGTTGACTCATATCCCCTATTCACAGAATTCTCCAGCCGATGCTTTGGAAAATGTAGGCATAGCCTTGGTCGATCCCGAATGGGATGAAACACTCATTAATATTGCTCACCATCAGATAGTCTTGTCATTTATCCAGAGAATTACATTGTAAATTGATAAAATTTTCCTTATTCCAGGCCCAAATTGTCATACCATGGCTTGGATGACACCCATCATAAATTACCTTCAAAACAGGGAACTCCCGCCAATTAGGGATAAAAGGGAGTAGTTTTGGAGGCGGGTAGTCAATTTTTTCCCATACAATGGGGTGAACCATGAAATGGTCCTCTAAAAATGAGGCCTTGTTGGAGTCCTTCTCAAGTGCACTGATGGAAAAGAGACTACTTCCATCCTGAAGTAAGTGCAAGTCAGAGCTTGTGGGGTACACCAGTCAGCAAATCCAGAGGGGTTGGAATTATCGGTCCACAACGATATAGTATTGCACCATATTCACTGAGATGTTCCATTCCTTCCAAGTTCATGCTAATTTCATACACCTCCCCCTGGATATGTTTCATGTAGAAAAATACTCTAGGACATTGTCGCCTGGGGGATGGATGTTGTGGGAACATATCCTCCCGTTACATCTAGAAAATTAAAATTTATACTCACATCAACTGAGTTATTTTCTAAATTGGCTGAAGTCATACCTCTTAAGGAATTTGAGGAGAGAAACTTCATTAGCTTTGCAAAGCCAAACATCATCACTATATTTGTTGTCCCTAATACAATATAGATAGACAAAAGCACCAAATGCTTCTCTACTGAGCTGGATAAGTTGTACAAAGAATATGGAATCAAGGCCAACTGGTCAACCCGCTACCAGACGGCGTCCAATGGGCAGAACGAAGCCTTCAAGAAGACTCTTTGCAACATACATCAAAAGTATGTTGACAAGGATAATTAATTGTTTCTAGACAAGCTCGTTCATGCTTTTTGGGCTTACCAAACCACAACCTACACTGCCACACAGGCATCCCTGTACTCACTGATATACGGGTAAGAGGCGATGTTAACTATGAAAATACAAGTGCCATCACTTTGTGTGGCCATTTGAGGTCAAATTTCCCTAGAAAAACAATCCCAGAGACGGTTTGATTAATTTGAGCTATTAGAAAAAAAATGTTGCACACTCTGCACCATTTGGAAATCTACCAAAATCGGATTGCACAAACATTCAAAAAAATGTTTTCCATCGATCTTTCCCTGAAGGATAAATGGTGTTAGTCCTTAGGAACCTGATGATAATAGGGATGAATCCCCCAAAGTTTAAACCCAACTGGAAAGGACCATATTTCATACGTTGTGTCTATTTAAATGGAGTGTACGACTTGATATCAATGGATAGAATTATTATCAAGACTCCAACAAATATGAAGTTCTTGAAGAAATAATTTTCATAAAAATTCCACAATGATAAATTTCGATCCCTACGATGTCAATCTATGTGTCATACCAAAATAAAAGAAATTCCAAATGTCATGTTCAAAACTCTAAGACCTTAAACTAGGATTTAAAAATGTCCCCATGGTCCAAACTCTATGACCCTAAACTAGGAGTCATAAAGGATTCCCCCATGTTGAGGTCCATGCTCTTAGTCCATAAACTATGAAGAACAAAAAAAGGCTCTCATATCATGGTCTAAACTCTACGACCCTAAACTATGAGTCATAAAAATGCCCCCTTGTATCATAATTCCAAGCTCTATGACCCTAAACTATGAGTAAAAATTTCCCCCAATGTCATGGTCCAAACTCTAAGACCTTAAACTGTGAGTAACAACAAATTCTCAATGTTAAGGTCTGAGCTCTACGACCTTAAACTGCGAGGGACAAAAACATTCTCCAATTTTGTGGTCCAAACTCTAAGACCTTAAACTATGATTCATCTTCCTTTCCACATGACATTAAACTGCAACTAACATGTATTTTCTGTAAGACATCTAACTACATAGCATATAACCTCTTAATTTCATGACAATAAACCACATGATCTTTCACAAAACTATGTACAGCTTGATTCCTACCCTCACAGTATACATAGTGACACCTCGATCTTCAATCACTGCCTAGCCCCCATAAAAATCAATGCCTCCAGCATGCCCCCTATCTACCCATATTTGTAAAGGAGACCCTTATCACTCCTTATTTATCACAGTGATTACAACTCTCATGAGCATAAGAATAGTGATAGAGATTCTCCTATGAAGTTCAACTATGGGGAAACATGTCGAACCTAACAACCGTGATTCGTGGAATGAAAATGCCCCTTCCCATTGAATCTAGCCAAACTGGTACGGGGGACACAAAAAACTATGTACGACTTGATTCCTTCCCATGTAGGATACGTAGCGATGCCTCAATATTTGATCCTGGCCCAGCCCCACCAGGAAAGAAATGAAATGTCCCACATCAAATTCTCTATCACCTCACACTTGCAAAGGAGACTATGTAACCACTCCTTGTTTCTCACATCATGTACAACCCGTGTGATCATAGGACCAGTGGTATGGATTCTCTTACGCAAGTAAACCATAGAGGAGTATGGTAGGCTTGGCACCCGTATAATGTAAAACAAAAATTCCCTCAAGTGTCCCTCACACATTGTAAAAACGTTTATAGGGAACATCTAGAACTATATGTGTCTTGATTCCTGCTCTGGTAGGATACGTAGTGACACTCGGATTCGTCATCCTGGCCCACCAATAGCATAAAAATCCCCTTCCTCCAATGCATGGGTTGGACCTCTGTGGAAGCTTCAATAAGGTCATGGTTACTCATGGGTTATGTATTCTCACATTCCAAGTCATACCTTTCTTGTTTGTTACACTCCATACCATGGAAAACCTAGGATCCACACAATCATCCAATGACATATGGGATGTAAGGCCAGTGTCTTGCGAACAACTTTGATTGATAATGCATATCATGCCCCAATGGCCCTTCATACATCATCCACAAAAATGGCCATCAATAAAAGGAAAATTCATCCTTATGAAAGCCCTCTATTACCTCAGTATTCCTATGGGCTACCAACCCCCATGTCATACCTCCTGATTCAAGTCAACCCTTGGGCTATGGTTTACACCTTCTATCATCACTCTAGTCCAAGGAATGCCAAAACACCAAGAATATGATTAAACTAAAACATTTGACGACCTATGTTAATCCAAAATCGTCTTCACCACATGATGTTAAACTGAAAGGCCAAAATCATCCTCGTCGCACGACGTTAAATTGCAAGGCCAAAATCTTCCTCACTGTATGATGTTAAACTGCATGGACAAAATATTCCTCACTGAAACACATTAAACTGCAAGGCCAAAATCATCCTCACGGCAGGATGTTAAACTACAAGGCCAAATGCATCCTCACTACAGGACATTGACTCTATGGCCAAATCGTCCTCACCACATGATGTTAAACTTCGAGGCCAAAAGCATCCCTACCGCACAAATCTAAACTAAAAAGCAATGGATTTATCCTCAAAGATCCCCCTAATGTTGAATTCACTATTCTTAGATGGTGATAAAAACCCCAAGTGATCCCTTATTTCTCGTATCGAGTATAGATCACAAGAGCTTAGGGATCTTAGCAATAGATCCACCAGGACATTATGAAAAAATGGCAAAGGAATTTGGTCCTGGCATCACAACTCTAAAAGGCATGTCACTATTCCCTCCCCCAGAGATGAACCTTATGTCCTTGCCATGTTATGTTAAATGAACGGGTACCCAAAAGATAGAATGAATACCTAAACCTAAATAAAAGTCATATCTACAAAAGGGACACCATTCCATGAGTACAATTACAACCCAGATGTCCCCAATATGTCTTGGTATACCTCTTTAATATTCCAAACACTATGATTTATGTGATCTTGAATCCCCATAACCCTCCACAACCATCTGGGATGGAATTCCAGTATCCTACGGTTGATTGAATATGTATATCATACCTCGGTGGAACTGCATACGTTGCCCACAAAAATGGAAGTCAATCTATGGAAAAAATTTCCCCGAGGAGAGTCCTCTCCAACCTCAGTACGTCCAATGGATTCGAAGCCTAATTCCACCCCTACTAATTCAGGGTCCATCAAGTCATCGTTTAAATTTTCCCCCTATCACACATCTTGGATATATCTGAACATGTGGGCCCAGTTCACCTCTGGTCTCTTTTTAGGTCTCTAAAAATATATCCTATCTTCATGTGTGAATTTGATCTGCATGCAAAGGAAAAGTGCCCCCACTCATTTCCAAGTTTCCCAGAATAAGTTTAGATGAAATGCATCCTCTTCTTATTAGGGGCACCCCTGGTCGAAGGTCAGATACCGTATTCAGATACTTCCCAATCTCCATGATCCTCAATGGCCATCGGAGGTGAAAGGAAAGTGTCTTGAAGATAAATTTTCATGACTATGCATATCATTCCCCAGTCACTCTACATATGTCTCCCACAAAAGTGGCCATCAATCAAAGGAAAGTTCGTCCCTAGGAGATTTTTCTCCTACCTCAGTATGCCAAATGGCTTCCAAGCCTCATTTCACCCCTCCTGATTCAAGGGCCTTAAAATTCAATGTATAAATATTTCCCCTTTCCCATATCCAAGATTTATTAGAACATTTTTTTCTGGTTCACCTTTAGTCTATTTTGAGGTTTCTAAAAAGATATCCCATACAGATGCGTGAAGTTGATCCGCATGTAATGGAAGAGTTCCCCCACTTGTTTCTGGGTTTCCCCAAAGAAGTTTGGCTAAAAAGCCTTCTCTTGTGATTTGGGGCACCCCTGGTCAATTGTCACGCACCGTATTTAGAAAATTACCAATCTTCATTATCCTGAAAGGCCATCAGAGGTGAAAGTCCAGTGTCCAGTGGACACCTTTGCTTGACTATGCATATCATGTCATAGTGGCTCTGCATACGTCTCCCACAAAAATAGATGCCAATCAAAGGAAAATTTGTCCCTATGAGAATCCTTTCCTACCACCGTATGATCAAATGAAATTCACGTCTTGTGATACCCCAAGATCTTGAAAAATATTAGATGATGACTTATGTACCTCCTTCTTCCCATGTTCCCCAACCCAGAAAAGACTTTTAACTGAACTAACCACTTTCCAACTCTCTCTCTCTCACACACATAAGAAACGTATGGGAATGATTTTCCCATCATGGCTGAGGTGAATGTTCCTAATGTTCTCAGACAATACTCCTCAATTCATCAACCTGTTGTGGCTCCCAGTATCAAGATAAATACAAAATGTGGAAAATCCACGTTGGCTATCAGGAATGGAAAGACAGTGTCCTAGGGACATCTTTTCATGAATATGAATATCATGCCCTGGTGGCTTTTTATACATTACCCACAAAAATTCTTGTCAATCAAAGTCCAATTCATCCCTAGGAGAGTCCTTTCTAAAATTTGTATGCCTAAAGTGACTCTTCCACCTCATCCACGTCCATAATCCACAAATGTAGGGTCAAAAAAATACCAAACCCATGTCTGAAATATACTAGAACATTCCTGAATGGTGTTCCCAAGTCGGGGCCTTACCCCGTTAAATTTGGTTAAAAATGTTCGATTTAAAACATAAGTAATATGTTTGAATGGAAGGTCTATGAAATTCCAGCCAGAAAAAAAAATAATTTATGCTCACCAGAGGAAAAATCCACCATAGGAACCTTTGGGTAAAAGTCGAGTATCGGTCCGCTAAAAAATGAATTTAGCCATCAGAACAGGCGTAAATTTGTTAAGTCAAATCCCCACAAAGGGCAGCCAATGAAAATTCCAATTTATACCCGATAAGACCGTATAATGGAATCTACGAAAAAAATTAGGGATATAATGAAAATGGCACAAAAGTTCCTGAGGTGTTTCATAAAACCTCAGCAATATTTGAACTACACTTGTTGAGCCCCTTGGCTCATGATAAAATTAGAGCTCCATTTAGTTGTCTTAGTTTACTGATTTCAAGTCATGGTTTAAGAATTAACAGTTTATTGAAATAATGCTGATAGGAAGAGGCAGAGCAAGGGTATTTTCAATCCAAAATCTATACCATTGGGATCATAAAAAATGGAGTAACATCCCCAATTCAGAGTCTCTCGAGAGTTAAAAATGAGGGGGAGGGTACCTACAGTAATTTGGGACAAAGCTACAATAGTTCATGGTTCTCCCTTTCCAAAATAATGGAGAGCGATTGCTATGGGTCGTCAATGTTTTATTCCAAAGATTTTCTTTCCTCTATTTTCAGCATTGACTATTGGGTGCCCCCACTCTGGGACAACATTAATCCCCCGCCCATTCTTCTACATGACTTCATGATTGGAACACAAATGGTTAGTTCCTAGCTCATCCTAGTCACGTGGGATTCGCACTCATGAAGCTTCTCATCTCGAGATGCCACCATGTCATGGGCCTTCACCTCCTTGGCCATCTTATGATCAAATACTTCTGAAATATCATGGAAGGTTTCCACCTGGTGATGATAAGAATCAAACCGAGCCCTCTTGTCCTCGCATGAGGTGAGGTCTTCTCAGTAAATGACAATTTGGTAAATAAGGAAGAGAAGGTGTTGATAATAATAGCTACTGAAACCCAACTAAACAAATTACCATGGAAATTTGTTTCCCTCGTCGAAAAAATCGGCCAGGGGTGTCTCCATGGTGAGAGAATTTAACTGGCCCCATGCCTCTTTATGCCCTACCTGGTGTCTCTCCGTGGCACCAGAACTTCTATCCTCCCCTTCTGCCACATGTGTTAAAGATGGAAGCGTCGTCGTAGGTGTAGGCAGGGACCTATGTCTAGTCACCTAAGGTAGGAGACCCTCTTTTCCCTCAGATGGCCGAGCCACTAGGGCTAGAGGGGGAAGACAAACTGCAATCTCTAGGATGATTGGCAATGCTTGGCTGGTGCCTGTACCATCAAGATCATGGGTAATATCCATGGGAGGGGTAGTCTGAATCCCTCCCCGCCTAAATGGGTTTTATTGATGAAACACCACACAGATGATTTTGACGATGGATCAAGCATCTTCTCACCACGAGAACGGGAGAGGGAGGTGTATCCATCTTTGTTACTAAATGGACGTAAGTATAAGGTGAGTACATTACACCTCTCGTGACGAAGGAAATGTGGGGTGTTGTTGTTGGGGTGGGAACAAAAAATGGGAAAGGTTAAGGGTTTTTGTACCCGCCGGACTGTTTCTTTCATCATCCCCACAGGGTAACAATCAACCCATAGTGGGGAATAATGCAATGATAGAAAGGTGGGCCCTATGATGTTTTGAATGATAATCCCTCTAGCAGCACCTTTGTGCATCATCATAAGACACAATTGACGGAGAACCACATGATGACATTCTCCCTTTAGTTGAACAATAAGAAGAAACACAGTCTGTTGAAGGAATCTAAACTGCCTACAAAACTGGTAAGAGATGTATTGTTCACAGATAACTACTCAGTCTACATGGGAAGCAAGAATCCTGTCTGGAATATTGATGAGGTATGAACATTCCCCCATGGAACCACCCATGTCACCTCTTAATGATTCATGAGGGGTAGGATCTGGTGGAAATGAGAAAAGAGAGGCATCATTCATCATCCCTACCATGATGGTAAAAGATAGAGTCTGGGGATGAAAAACTTAAATGCTGAGAAGAGTCAAATGAAAGTTAGAATGGGTAGCACATATGGTATGCCGATATTCATAATAGGGAAAGTGTTCTTCCATTCACCCATATAGAAATTATAACGGCCCGCTGACATGGCGCAGAGACTATCCTTTTTAAATTGGTTCGAACAACTCATAAATATGGGAGAGGGTAGGATGGGAAAAATTAATGGGTTGACCCTCCACTAGCATGGCCTCCATCACCAATGTACAGGCATGAACCCCATTGTATACATCACAGTATTGGAATAGCCATCTACATAAGAACATGGTGAGGAAACATGCTAGCCTTAGTACAGGTGAAATGTCAGGTTGAAGGTCATATCCCCCTGAGGCATACAACCCTGCTTCAAGGGTAGCACAGTATGACCCTAGAGTCTGGTGGGACTGACGGATTGGGCCAGTTTGACTATGGTGCACTTTCTGCTTAGGGCCATTCGTCTTTAGGAATAACCTTATCCATGCTTCTAATGGGATGAGGGAACGGGCTTCGAGGGGATGATCTAGTGATCCTACATCGATGACTAGAAAACTCTTTTTTAAAGGAAACATGCGATCAATCTCATTCCCTATGGTGGTTGCAGGGAGAAACTCGTCATTAATCTCTCCGATGATATGGAGACCTCAAAGCTTGTAGATGTCTCATAGACTATGCCCCACCTCTCAGTGTAGTATATGAAAGATGTTGGTGGTCGAACACCAGAAAAGCGCTAATTCCAGAAAGATTTCGCTCAGAAAGAACGCTGAAAACTAAGACACCCATGTTTCCTAGTGAAATTCCACCACTTACAACTAATCGAGGGACTTTTGATAGGTTTGATGAACCCAAAACTCTCAGGCCCACTAATCATAGAAACATCTCCAGCCCACAAGTCCCACTTGGTGCTCCACCAATCACTGGGATATTCTTAAGAAATACTGATAATGGATGGGTGTTCTCATATGTCTAGTCTCAGGATAACATTGTGGCACCAGCGGTTTCCTTGAGTCCATGTTGAACCCCACAAAATGAAATTGATTTCCTTAGTAGTAGTGGTGATGACTTCTCTAGTAGGGGAAATGTTGGCAGATTTATGATCTGGTGGTACCTTTAAAAAGAAGAAATGGATTTTAGAGTAAGGAAATGGTAGAGGCACCTCTGTAGTCAGAACAAAGCCATAAAGTTTCAACTGAACAGACAATAGATAATCTAGAAGATCTTGTGTTAAGAAGACTATCATAAAACTATCATCAGGAATGGCATGGGTTTGAAGATTATCATCACAATTCTTTTCCATTACAGCACTCTTCATCATCGATTTGTGATATGTCTATGAATTATCCATTTTAGCTTGCATAAGAAGATCCAGAAGTCGATGGGAAGTGAGTTCAATTAAAAATTGTTGGGGAAATTCTATGAAAAAAAAAGAATGAACGACTTAAAACATCTATGAAAAAAGGCTCTACTTACTGTTCATAAAAGTAGAACATGAAAAGGGAAGTCAACGTTCAGAATAACATGCAGAAACTACTCCGCCTGTATCTATGGTACACATATACTTTTCACCGCATACATCCATGGTATGTGGAATTACAGTGAGGTGAAGGCCATGAATTGATGGCTGGTGAACAGAATGGTCCATAGAATGTAGAAACTGTTAACCCTAATGTTTGTTATTTTTACATTTTGAAGTTGTGGATTAAAATTTAAGTTTGTAATAATAGATTTGGATGTTCGGTTCGTTCATCCAAGTTCAACATGAAAAAAAGTCTTCCACACAACCATCTTCTATGAGAAATACAGATGTTATGTTTTAAATTCCACAGACCCATTCACGGAAACCAAAATGGGGTACGCAAATAGGTAAAATGGTGAGTAATTCAGTTCACAAAAGGTACAGAACAGTTCACGACTGTGGTTTTTCTAAGGAGCATGGTACATGAAAGTGAAGGATACTGGGAAATCAGGAGCACTTTTTTCCGTGAGAAACAGTAAAATACAAATGACATGGGCCCTTATATATAGGTCTCTTCCTCTCCTACCAGGTTTACTTGTTCTATTATGATCCATTTCAGTTTTGGACCGCTTCTACATCGGAATAGTTTCCTTTTCATTCTAAATGGATACCATTCTGATGGGTGGCATTCATAGGGTCCTAATAATTCTGCTAAGGGAGAGAAATACCCCCAATATCACTTTGCAGAAGAAATTAAGCACTTCAATAAGTCTAGCTAGGTGAATAGACTCAAAGTTTGTTGTATTTCTTGTAAAAAAATTGAAGTAATTCAAATTTTAAAATAGACCGCATACCATCACCGGGAATTGTACATGAAGAAGATAAATCATGAACTACTAGGTATGTGGGATGGTCCATGAACCGCTAGACTGAGAGATAATAGACAGCGAGCAGAGAAAGCAACAAACCACATCAACTGGAGGAGTTATGCATGGAAAAACATCTGCATACCATACTGAAAACCCCACTATTCGCAGATTAAGCAGATGAGCATGGTTCCGCGAACCATTATCGCAAACTAAAGTCTCTTCAAACCCTGGTTGAACAATTCTTACACTAGTTAGAAAAATTCTTGAATGGGCCTCACCAAATGGTGTCATGTGCCCTATAGATAAAATCTCTCTCATGCCCTATAAAAGGACCCCAAGAAAAAAAATAAAGAGAGATGAGATAAATAGAGGGAAAGACAGGTGAAGAAATCATTAAGGAAACCCAGAGGCTGCACTGTGGCTTCCTTCTTGTTTATTGGCGAAGCATGAACCATGAACCACATCATCTACAAGTATATCTAGTTGTGAACCATAAAAATGGGGAATTGAATGATAATAACAATAACTGTGAACCCAAATGGTGAAACGCGAACCAAATACCTCTCACGGATGAATTTACCAGGAATGGTAATTCCCCTGACCCTCCTTCAATATGGGTCTCTACATAGTGTACATTTACGCGGGCTGAACCTAGTGTCGCGTACCCAATCGGTATGCGGATATAACCTAAAGTCGTGCGATGAGCTACGTACCACTTTTGTATGCGGTTGGAGATACCCATGCTTTTGTACCACATTGGTACGCGGATGTCCCTCTTTCTCACATACCACTATGGTACGCGGAGCCTTCCCCATCCCTTATGAGAAAACAGTATGTGGAATGGGGGTTTTCGGGTATCATTCCCTCCAGTTCCAAACTCACCCCTATATTACTATCCAGTACTCTTCAATACCACCACTAGCAAGTTCTTTGGTGCTAGGCCAAAGCATCCTCCAATGTCGTTGAATCGGTATGATCTGTCCATCAGGTGGAAAAGCACGCCCCATTGAGTCTACATACCCACGGTAAGCAATGTCACAATGGCCCTCCCAACAAAGTTGCAGGCTTTGGGAATGCCTTTACGGATACATTCTCATAGTAACCCGGATTCCATCCTTGGGATGCTAACATGAACCTCTCTGTTCTTGGGGATAGGGGTGATCAATTGATTTTCCATTTAATTTGGAATAGTGATTAGTCGTAGGGGTTGTGTTTTCACCCCCCTTTGATGAGGACAAAAATTCTCCCTTTCCCAGAACGTGCTTCGGGGCTCTCCCGCTGATATAAGTCCCCAATCCTTTGAGGCCATGCCCTATGACCATCAATTTCATTTCATGTTGAAAGTTTCATCACTTTGCACCCTCACCCATGATCGACCCAACCTCTTCTGCCACAGGCTTTCCCTCCCCCACCAGCAGGGGAGAGGCATTTGAATTGTTGAATCTTTCAAATACTCTTGTTTCTCACACTAATCATGACTCATGTGGGATTATAGGTTTTTTAGGATTAAAACACTATCTCACAATATGAACTACAAGAACATTGATTCCTAATCCAATATGGACACGTAGGATTCCTTCCAGATGGAATGATCTAAAAAGGGTGCCCATTACTAGAGGGTCCACCCAATCATGTTCCTCAAATGGGTAGCTTCCATGCACAAGCCGCACACAATATGAACTATGAGAACTCTGATTGTTGATAAAATCTGGATATGTAAAATTCCTATCAGAAGGCCTGAGTTGAAAAGGGTACCCATCCAAAAGGGGTCGACCCAATCAAGTCCCCTCAAATGGGAATCTTCCACACGTAAGCCCCACCCAATCTGAACTACATGGGTTCTGATTCCTCTCCTGATGATACATAGGAAACCCTCCTTGTGGGCCCGATCCCAACATAAAGTCACCTTCTATCCCCCAGGATTATGATAAACTCTAGAGTGCCTTACAATATGTCAAAGATAGCATCACCTCTGTGGCATCAAACTTATGCTTGCTCATGACGATCTTGCAAACCAAGGGTAGCTCGTGGACACACACTTCGGGAATGAACTAGGTATTCAAGAACATATGAACACGACGCAAATCTATTAGAAACACTTGTCATAGGAAAAAAATCCTCCCCTGGAATGGTGCGGTGAGCCTGATTTCCCATCCTCTCGACCAATGGAGTCCTCTAGTGTTATTGGTCAAATCTTCAGCAAACGAGCGAATGTATTTTGAATGCAGGTCCATGAATGACGGATACCAGGGTCATTGAGAGTTATTGGATCTATGAATAAACCTGTTAGAAACCATCCTAGGTTGCTATATCCAAGAAGGACTAATTTCATGAGTGCTTGACCCCCACACAATCACCCACTGGGACCAACAGTCCCCCAAAGGGTTAATTCAACCTTCTTTAAAGGATAATGATGTTGAATGTGTCTAAACAAAGGAATGTTAAATTTGACAAGAGCTTGACCCTATGGAAAAATGGAAATGTGATGATCCTTGTTGTGTGATATCCTCATATCATGAAAACGCACCACCTCAAAGGCGGAACAACTAGGTATGGTGGAACCCTCCCATTGGTACAATTCTGGAATCCTAAAAAACCTACGATACCACCCAGAAGATAAATCTTAACACTCGAACCCAAAAAAATATTTATTTTCTACATATGGGGACACACTTAACCAAACCCTTTTGTGTGAAATCATCCACTATATGGACACACTTATCAAGATCATCTTGTTTTATGTCTTTCAGATGCTATGAAAAATTATCTAAACCCTAATGTTGAAATATGTTCCCTCCCAGAGTCCACATATCAAAATACTCAATTTTTAATTCAACCCCATCGGTGACCAACTTCAAAAAACCCTCATGTGTGAAATCTTCCCCCCTCTAGGGAACACAAAACAAAACCCACAAGTGCGATAATCATCCCCCATGAGAAAGTCATAACAAGCAAACCTATCTATGTGATACAAAAAACCATTGACCGACATAGATCCTCTACACCATAAAATTAACATGGGACGTCAATAGTAAAAATCATAAGATGCCTTATGGACCGGGTGCCAACTGCATCTTGGTTGATGTAGTATTTATTGGGTTATATTCCCATGATTAATGATATGAGTGATGTTATCCACATAAAATTGAAGACATTACAGATTTCCTACACATGAAACATCCGAATAATATCAGACATACATGGAATTTCAATCTACTTGGATCATTGGTTACTTCTAGTTAGAGAAAGAAACAACGTAATTAAATGGTTTCAACCAAACTATGATTCCATGAATGTGTTTCAAATAGATGATATAAATACTGGGGGGGATACCTCAAATAGGAAACATTCTCTGGGGTGGAATTCATTGATTGAGGAACTAACATCTCATCATCCCATTTCAATCAAGAATATGGCATCACTGTCCATGGTGGATAAGGCTTCTCAACTTGGGATATCTAGAATCAAGGGTGAAATTCTCATGGTGTATATCCTTGGTGAGAAAACAAAAAAAAAAGAAAAATAGTGAACCCAAATTAATTTTTTTATCCATCATTAGAGAATTGATTTGTAATTATGGGAACTATCACATTTGATCATGACCAGACCGAGGTATCCATCAATAGGTCCCCAATAAAATATAGGACACAGTTTGGAACACTTATTCTGTAATGGGGGATAAGTGATGGTCAGTGGGAATAATCGGTCTAACACATTTTCAATGTAGGTCCTATAACCACCTTGGGGAAGGATATAAAATAGGTTTCCATTCAGCATCACTTTCCTTAAATTTTTGCAGATCAATAATAACATGTTTCTATAGGACACGGGCTATGGGGATCATTGGCCTCATGACACCAATCATGGGAGAATTATGATTTTTAGTGTAAAAATCATATAATATTATGTCCCTTACTCGATTCCACCCCATCTGTAGTTAATTGGTGACTATGTCCGGTCTCACCATACGACCTCATCTAGTAGAGGTTGATCAAAAATATTTTTCATTACTATTGAAAAAAGGGATATTTCTTAATAGAGATATTGAATGATAGGATTCTAAAGAATCATCACATCAATGAAACTGGCTCCCTAATGGCAGTATCGGGGGTAACCACCCCCATTTAATTACAAAACCACATTGGTATTCACTCCCAGATAATTCTAATATATAAATAACTTATAATAAGGTGTATGTTTTGTTTGATCCATACCCACAATGACAACTTCTCGGGAGCTTCCCAATAATACTCCTACCTAGCCGTGTTATCACCAACACTAATCGGTTTAATATGTTAGTGGGTAGATTGATTCCATCCCTACTCTATTATACCCTCTATAAAACACCTAGAGACGATTCCTGGGTATAGACTAAAATATTTTGAATGAGGGAGAATATTCTACAACTCTAGCTTCCCCTGCCACTATTGGTGTATCACATTACATTCCCACAAAAAATGAATCATAATATTTAAATATTCACTTGGGATCAAGATCCCAAATGACTCTCTAGTAGGTTTTTCAGATTTTATCAATCATATGAACCACCGAAAATCAATACAGGCCATACCATGATGAATAATCACCACACAAAGGTCCTCCCACACTACGACTAACCATCCAGGAGGTCCTCCCCATTCTAAATAAATTCCCTTTTATGAAGACCATTCCTATTTTGTGAGGAAAAATAGCATCAATGAGGTATATCCCCATAAAGATGGTCATAGTGCACATGGTAGAATATTAAAAACCCCCTAGAGGATTTCTCGTTCAAAAATAATAGTTCATCTAAGGAATGAGTGGGGAATAACTACATCATTATAGACTTATTAGTTTTTTAATAAATAGATGACGCGATGGTTGTAATATCTCCCTAATAAAAAAGAACATAGGATCCCACTAATTTAGGATTAAAATCCATGAATTTGAGGTCCAAAATATTTAAAAAATTTATCTATTGGTACTAAAATGTGGAAGACTCCCTAGATTCCTTTCAAGGACTCACAAGGCATCCTTATCTACACCAATCAGATTCCCACATCTAAACCTCCTAATTGGATGTTGGAGAGATGTTGGTTCTTTTATTAATGACGTAAGAAGATGACAATAAGTTCTATAAGCCTCAAAAATATGATTCATCCCTTTTTTCAGATAAGTTTATGAACACCCTATCATATATTTTAATGATCATGATTTTCAACCTTCCTCGAAGAGACATCCAAAATTTAATTGGATGTTTGGCCTACATAGTGCTCCATATCCATGAAAATTAACAGAAAAACAATTCCACATCAATGCCTTTAATAGCTTCCATGCCTATTCTAGCATTGTATTTGGATTATTGGGTACAATATCATCCTCTGATCAAATGAAAATGTGGGCATGTGTGGAATAATGTACATTGAAAAGATACCTATCAAATTTTTCCTACCTAAAACACAGAACATTTACATCTTAGATCCCATCACTATGAACCAAGCACCAGGAAATTGTATGAATATCAGTTAAATGATCACCCCCCTTTGGGACTATCAACTAAAAAAAGTTGGTAGCCACAATGACTTCAATTAAATTCCCTAAGAGTGTTATAGGGTAGACATCAATACATTACATGTATCCCATCCCACCAAATCATATGGTTAGCGCTTGAATATTTAGTGGACCTCCACCAAGAACCTCATTATGATCTTGTGAGTCATGATATATGAATCTAAACATATGAGGGTCAAAGGTTGGGGTAGTGTTCAACCCTCCATTTCTTCCCAATCCCTTGAAAATAAAAGGACTTCCATTAGAGAATTCCCACTGATAATGAAAATTATCATGTGACCAAAATGATGGTGAATTTTTCCACCACATAACCTCTATAGAATTATGAAATCTATAACAATATCATGTAAAATTATAGGTATATCACACATAAAGGGGTGTAATAATATCATGATGATATTTCAATAGGCTTCAGTACCAAAAAAAGAGAAATTTGTTGGGTCATGGGGGTCCCACGAATGAGAAGTTTCTATTTGCCCGTTAATATATCTAAAATGGATTGAGAACCATTGAGTATATAT
Organism: Viscum album; assembly: GCA_963277665.1. Lineage (NCBI taxonomy): Eukaryota > Viridiplantae > Streptophyta > Magnoliopsida > Santalales > Viscaceae > Viscum > Viscum album. The sequence continues at coordinate 1,892,391,524 of OY728152.1, forward strand.
ATCCATTAAAAATCACTCTAGAAAGAGAGTTTGAAACATTTGTGGGTGATTTTATCCAATGGATAGAAGGATATAAGAGTCTAACTTCCAAACTTATCATTTACTAGATCTAGAAAGATAAAAATGTCCACAAGGACCTCCCCACTACTCTAGTTGGGATCCCAGTCTTCCTTGTCTAGGTTCCTAGAATCACACCAAGTAGCCCCCACAAAATAAAAAAAATAGTGGAATTTGGAAGTCCTATAAAATTTTCATGATATGAGTCACCCACTCGATCATAGCAGCACAACTATTTGCCTCATGTCAGGGTCATCCCACCTCCTACTCGGGTTAACCATCTTGGATACTAATGACCTAAAATTATCAAAAGGATGACATGATAACTACTCACAACACCCACCATAAAGGCATTAAAAAATATCATGTATCAAATCCGCCTATAGGAAACATTTATCTGGCATGGGTAGACTAGATTCTCCTACCATGAGAATTTATAAATCTATGATTCATCCTATTCAATGGTATGAGTGATCTGTTCCAATATCTCAACCATTTATCCTCATGGTGAATCCCAATGTTGGGAATCCAAAATGATATTGAGATGATAATCATTGATGTTTATTCTAGATCATATAAGTACCTACATCCATATTGTATAGCTAGGAACACCCGAATCTATTACTGTTATGGACCATATTTGAATATAGTTCCTCTACAAGTTCAACTCTACTGTGTTAAAGACTAGTATCAATGGATGCTAAAAAATTAATTGTACAGTAGATGATAGAGTTTCCTTTATCTTCTCATGATTTAAGGGTCTAAAATACATTCTCAAGTTTCAAATTATTTTATAAAATATCATGTTTTTTCATGTGGATATTTTCAAATTTTTCTTGGTTTGTACACTTATCATCCTAAATTAGCTTGGAATATTTCAAGAGTTTTTTGAAAAATATCATCAACTGGAAAAATACCTATAGTAGACTAAGTAATGGGCATGCCAATTACCCATTACATCTCCATTGATGATGCCTTTTAATGAAGGCATGACTTATAAAATAAGTGTAGAGGATCAAGATATTGTTTACTCATTATCCCCACAACTAGATAAAAATCACCAAGTGAATCCCCGCACGGCGTAGCCTCTCCATCAAAAACCACTTTGGGAGAACATTTAAATAGTCCCCCATAAGGGATCAACACAAAAAGTTCATTTCATAGAAATAAGGGACAATCCCTTAGACTTAAATTATTCATATGCCCCATAATATTTTATTTATTCCCTAAAAAGGATTACCATGCGATTTCCACAATACATTATCCCCCAAGAGGATGGATTTAACAACCACGCCAATAAATTCTTATACCATAGGAACATTGGATACACCATCAATGAATTCATTGTATTCAATTATTGGATACAATATTAGGTATAACCTGGCCTAGTAATAATGTTAGACATCATAAGACATGTTAAACATGTCTCTACAGACACTAATAGTGACAAAAAAGACTCAAGTGATATAAAATTAGACATGGGACACATAATACAAAATTAAATTCTTTTTTATATTCAAAGATAGTTTATTATTACAATATATTCATATGTATTCCCTTGAGTATAATTGAGCATCAAGAAGATACCACATATCCTCTACCTACCACCCTCAATTATACTTCAGAGACTTCCAAAAATGGGAAGTGTAGGCATCAACAACATAAGATGAATCAAATCCCCCCACCATTACTAAAACTGGTCCACACCCTTGGTGACATCATTTATCTTGAATTGGGATTTGTTCCTAGATATTTTCATTCCTTGGAGTATTCCATTAATGAGAAGTAAGAGAAAAACAATATAAGTTCTATTGAATTTGTTTTTTGTTATACAAATATTATTTATGGGGAACTCCATGATAACCCCTTAGGATAATCCAGTCAATTATGTCCATTGAGGGTAAGGGGAAATACCATCTAATAAAATTTATCAGATGGCTCTCCAAACTATTTTGTGCATTACTCTAATACCATACAACATGCAACATGTAAGGATCAACGTGAATCACCCTCCTGATCAACTCCACTATGAATTATAATATATCCATCTATATTACTTAACCTTGTGACTCAACCATGAACATTTCGTTATGGTCCATAAACTACCATGGACCGACCTCAAATGTTTGTTTCTCGACCATCTAGTGTTCAGACCAGACCATCTCACCAAAAACAATTTATCCAAAACTAGTTGAGACCGATCCCCACATCGAACAATGCATGTTATAGTATTAGATATTGAAAGACCCTCTTGATGAAAAAATTCCCTACAACATATGAATGACATGTAAAATCATCTTTTTGGTATATAATTGAGGCACTCAATCCCTAGGGTTCTCTTCTTATGAATGGAGATGTGTGAGGCCATTATAGAATCATTGATTATCCCCCATCAGTTTGAGAATGAGATTGATTTTGACAATAATTATTACATTGAATATTCCAAGCCAGAAAAATATCATGCCATAATTTTGTATTGAAGATGTGATAAATGTGCTACCATTCATAATAAAATAAATCTATTTTGTATCATGGAATAGTTAAATGACATAGAAATATACTACTTCCTTATAGATACAGACTCCAAGATCCTTCACATCCAAATTTAAAAACTATATATGATGGGGATCACAAAATAGTTTTATATCCCATATAAACATAGAATTTATTTGTATGTTGTGAGTTATAAGAATCCCTGTTATAAAAATCAACTAAAGAACCAATTTAGTGGCCTAATAAGAAGGACCGAATTTATTTTTTATATTTTAATATATAGACTACAATGCTTTTTTGGTAATTCCCTCACCCTATAAACATGTTTCAATACCCACATTGTAAAAAGAGTTCCTCAAACACTCCCTTGATGGTAGAGAAGTGTTACTCCATGGAAATCATTATCCCTTAAACTCTAGTGATTCCATCAACCTGGATGTCGGGTACAATAAAAGGGAAGGATAATAGAACAATGTTGATAATGTTGAGCATATCAAAACTCTAAATAACCTCACATCCATTGAATAATATCATTAAGTAGACATGGAGGAGACCATTTTCCATCCAATCCATCAATTAGAACCAATGATAGTGGATGTGAGAGGATTTATCATATCCCCATTAAGATAAAGTCTCATAGATTACATTATACTCAAACACTAGACATGTCTATCTAATATTGAAGGACCCTGACCCTAAGAATTATCAATATGATTTACCCATGGCCATAGTTCCATAGATTTACCTCATGTACAAAAACGTGGGATTGACATGATGAAGGTCGAAACATCATCATTAGTTTGATCTTAGGAGTTGACCTCATGGTTTGTAGAAAAATTGTATTAGATAGAAAAAAATTAGCATATTTTACATAGAATAGGAACCCATATTCAAGGATCTTGTACCCCAAGATAAGACACTAGAGATATTCATAGTTAATTCAGATTATAAGAGCTTCCTCAATATAAAACATCAAATGATGAAGAAGATCTAGAAGATTACTCACTTTCATTTGAATTCATTGACTCTTGTGCTGCTTAAATTTTTTCTCATGTATTCATTGGTATTGAGAAATTTTCAATGAGAAAATTGATTAGAAAAACTATATTTCTTGAAGAAAAATGATGTTTATGACTTTCCTGAAATAGAATTGAAATATTTTATCATAAATCTATAATAAGAATTCTATGTCATTATCTCTATACTTTTATCCATCATCTCAACCTCTTATGGGGTCATAAAGAGCTAATGTGTCCTTCTGAAAAAATGGATCCTCCATCTGGTATAGGGTTTAACGCTAAAGTAGAGATTATTTTTATGGTAAAATTTGTTATAGAGGTTCAGTACCCAAAATGGATGTAAGAAATTGACCTAGTATGAAATAATAATGGATAGATAATATTCATTATTCTATTATGTGACCTTAATAACCATTTTACAAATGATGAACGTACTCTTTCATATATATATATATATATTTATTGATGCTACAATTCGGTTCCAAGACAAAAAAATTGATTTATATTTTTGATATCATCATATCTAGATATCCCCTGAGAAGGAGGAGTCCACACCCTTTTGGGAACACCGTTGGGAATTTTCATAATGGTTAATACCTTTCATATGGATTAATTTTTGACCCAAATTCTAGGGATACATAGAAAATATATTCAAAATGATCCTCAAGACATTTTTGGAGGTTTATATATGGGACCTGGTTGTTTAATCTCACCAGCACAAGGACCATATCAATGACCATGGTATGGTTTTTATCTTCCTTTATCCCAACCACAATAAAATGAACACTTTTAAATTTTCATCATGGTTTACTGAATAAATATTCCATTATTCATCATCCAATAGATATTCATTAATATTGACCTTCATAAAATAATGGTTATTAACCAAATACCTCAAATATGTTGCTTCTAGGAGTTGTGAGGCCTTCATGGACACATAGCATATATTCCAAAATTTGTTATGAATGTAGTTGGAATGTGTATGTTACTTTAAGTATTTATGAAGAATGGTTTCATCTTCTTATTGTATAAATACTTATATGATATATTTGGGTATAATATATAGTAAATTATACAACCTTGGATATGATGGAACCCACCTTTGGAAAGATAATTGGCCATTATGTTTTATCAAGGGAATGATCCCTTGGGAACCATATATTTTAGAAAAATAATGAGTGTATGGAGATGATATTCTCCTCTCTCAACCACATTCTTTTTTAATAAGAGACATGAAAATCCCCAATAAAAAAACATTTTTCTCTCACTAGTCTATGTATTGAAGGATTTTTGGCCTTATTTATAGCACTATTAGACAAAGTAGGTAAATTTCATTGACCCCTTGAAGTATGACCTCAACCACCACATATTTATCGGGTGATCATTTAACAAGAAATTAATCCAACAACTATTTGACATTAGGTTTACCCTATAAAAATTAATTAAATTTTATGCACTAATAGACTTTTTGGTCATACAATCAACTCTTATAGAACATCCCCAAGAAGTTGACTTCCCAGATTAATCCATTATCTTAGTGGACCAGGTTATAACATGATGTTAGAATCATTTTGATGGTGAATCCTAGAGAACAATAAATATATGGATCGATGAAAAAAATATTAGGCAAGGGAATTTTCTTCATCACTCACACAAAAGTCATCATACCATACTTATTCTTATTTTTAAAACGATGTACCAATAATGAGACATAGTATATGGTTCCTGTTACTAGTATCATATTTTCCATCAAGATTGAGGTCCCCTATATACATTTGAATAGAGAATCTGAGTTGGTCATTAGGAAGATCAAGGGTGAATACATCATTAGGAGGAATGAACTTATGCCCCTACTGTAAAAGACTCTTAAATAATGGTCCAATTTTATTCCCAACAATATACGACTGAGGTAACTTGGTCACAAAACATCGATGCTAATTCTTTTGAAATCATTTATGCATTACATGAAAATCCCAAAAAAGATGATTCGGTAATTCGTGTAGAACACCATATATATATCACCCCCACCACTTAAGATGATGGAAACCAAAAGCTATATCATGTAAACACTATAACATCTATCCTAAATCCTTTTAATTCAACCAAATAATAAAAATATCTAGATTGAATGAATCCATTCATTAATATCTCTAATGTGGAATTATTCAACCAAACCGAGCCATTCATGATAAAACCATCCATCTTGTAGAATAGTCCACCCTTTGTAGTGGCCCTAACCTTGAAAAGACTATCCAAAGGAGTGGGTTTGATGGAATTATACATTTATTCATCAATGGGAAGGGGATAAATCCCATTACGAATGGGTTATTTTCTATATATTATACATCCCATCAAGCATGAATGAATCACTACCACCAAATTTCGATGATGGTTTAGTTTTATCCTATAATGGTTCAGGACTACATTGAGATTACCTATAGGTTTCGTTTGTTCCAAAACCATGATAATTTTGTTCACCAACCTCAAAATATTCTCCACACACAAAAAAATATTCTTGAACCTCTGTATTCAAAAGACATGAAATTTTGAGTCCCTGCCTACTGGTGATGACTCCACAGTGAAGGATTATTTTAAAAACAATAGACTTATTCTATGAGTGGGGGGAAGTGGTTCCCCTAAAAAAATATAAATGATAGTCAATTATATAGTTCATGAATTCCCACATCATTTATCTTTTTTGGGATTTCTAGGATTATTATCACTGATAATTGATGTAATATCCAATCACTAATATGAAATTGTTATTTGAAAATTACAATATAGGGTCCAATTACACATCCCACTTCCACTTGTTGGTGAATGGGAAGGTTTGTGAATTTAACAACTAATTAATAACATTCTAAAAAAGATGTTGGGATGGAAAAAAATCCCTAATAAACTCAATAATTCCCTCTAGTCCTAAAAAAGGATGACTTGATTTTCCACTAAAGATACTATATATTCTATTTATTATGTAATAAATGTAGTTTAACATATTGAGTTTTGGTTTTTATTTCTCTAAAACGTCATTTATGACTATAAGACGTTCGATAGAGTGGAATAAGAATTTCAAGATGCGTAAGAAACTATTGAGGAAAATAAGCATCAGGAATGGAACAACATAAAGAAACATCAAAATAGAATGGTGTGAGCATTTAATTATAACGTTGGACTCCTCTCCATTCTTTATGGTTAAATAGTACCAAATCTCAAAGAACTAATGATATATTGAAAAATAATCCAAATAGGGAACCCTTGTGGGATGTTACTTACATTATCTATAAAGTATAATCTGTGGAGAATAATATTTAATCATATTGGATGGTGATCATATCACACTTATGATAGATTCCAAGATTCTAATTAATTACTTCATTTCATTGCCATTTTTAATGCTACCTTTCCTTGAACTTCATCACATATTGGTCAAATATATATGACCTCAAACAAGAAGTTACCACATGGTCAAAGGACTATGACCTTATACTATAATAAATCATTCTAAACATTATGAATTTAAACTAGGAGAATATGTTTATGTATTACAATATTAAACTATACTCTCTTATAGTATGAGCCCTATGACATTAAAATAGAATTATCCATAGTTTGAGATATACAATAGAAATCTACAAATCCAATCATCCTTATCACATAATGTTACACTATAAACATACCTACGAGGTGAACAAGGGTTTTCTCGTATGTTTTACATGATATGACCAAACCAATATCCTCATCAAATGATGTCAAATAATATCCCCTTCCACTTGGATAAGTTCAATATTCCTCATGATATTTGTAAGATAATATAACATCATCACCATATATAATTACACAAGTTTGGAGTTTTACTATAACTTTTATATATTAAATAACTATATATGGATTGATTCCCAGCATAGTGGGATACATAGAAATTCCAAGAAAAAAATTCTTCAAGAATACCCACATTATTTCTCTACAAAGGTGAGGTAATATTGAATTTTAAAACCTTCATAAAATCATAATAATGGTGATAAAACTATACCCCATGGAATTCCTCATCAGATAAAAGCTCTAATAATATCCCTATATATATCATCAAATCAAGAAACCCTTATGATTAAACATATCTATGAATTAATTAGAATGTAGTTGACTAACCCCTACCAATATCTTTAGAAAATACAAATAAATTGTTGTCTTACCCTCTGTGAATAACATAGTACATGTCAAATAAAAAATATCATATGACCAAAGAAAATATGTAAAATATGACATTAAAATGCATCCTTACCCAATTTCAGAAACAAAGGATACCAAATAAGACAATTATAATATGATTCAATATCATCCCTATAGATGATTCCATAAATATTTAATTATACATCTTCCAAGACAAATTCTTAAAATATGTGTCCCATGATTCACATTCCAATGGGATACATAGTAATGATTGGATGAAAAATTCTAGATCTATTACCATGATAGACTCATTTAAGGATATTTCCCTCCTCAGTATTATAAGTTACTATTGTGTATATATTATCATGGATGTTTTCATTGAAAAGGGGTATTTTTACCCTCTATTATTGTTATTATAACACTCGTTGATGACAAAAAATCCCCTATAAGACACCCACTACTAGAGTCCAAGATCAAAGAACATAAAATATAGGATACTATTGTATGATATATATGACTTTATACAACAAATCCAAATCTTCTCAACATATTTAGTTAGACTAGAGCATTACCCCATGTAACAAACATGGGATTCCACATATAAGAATTGTGAAAAGTCCAAAACTGCCATCCTTACAAAATTACTCTAAAATATATTGTTACACAAAAATTTCATAAACATGTCATGCATAATTTCATAAATATTAGTTTATTTACCATCCCTTTTATAGAGAAAACCACCCTTCCCGCAATGGAAACCTACCTAGTAACATTCTAGAACAACTTATGGTTATATTACCATTCTTATTGGCTATATGGGGATTATTGGATAAAATATCCTAGTCTATCCTCTAACCAACTCACTCTGAGGTGTCCCTTATTATCTTATTTCTTAATCATCTCTTATATGTTCATATAGAATGTTTGAACATGTGGTGGGATAATTCTGATGGAATTTAACATCATCTATTACATTACACATATACACATTCACATATCACTATTCCATAAATTTTGATCCTTAGATTCCTAAATATATGAATAATACCTACAACTAAAAAGGCACTTAAGCATTATTAACATTTTGATCTTGGAGACAGTAGGTCGTACTTAAGCATTAGTAACATTTCCATTTTCAATGGTCATTATGTAAGTGGGGTAAAAAGTATTTTACCATTCCATAATTATTATAATTTAATATATAATATATTTTCTTAATAAAATTATATATATCATCCATGATGTGTGATTTATAAATGAGAGCCACATCTCTTCTTGAAGGTAATGGTCCACAGATACACAAATGATGTTATCATATATCAGTGGGGGAAAAGGTAATAAATAAAATTATATATTATATTTTAGGAATGATAAATATTTAATAATATAATAATTATATAATTTATACCATATATATTAATAAAATTTATCATTAATACCTTCCAACTATGGTGTTATTGAAAATTGAATCAAATCTCTTCCTGAGGTAGAAGTTCGTCGTACACCCGAGGAATGTTATCATATACCAAACAAAATAGAAAGTGAAAAGGTATATATGATATAATGAAAAATCATATATTATAATTTTATTAATGTCATATATATAATTTATATCCATCATCATACATAACCATTAGTAGTGTTGAGGGAAATAATGTCACATTAGTTTACAAGGAGATGGTCCACCGTACATGTGAGTGATGTTATCATTTCCCATTTGAATAAATTGAAATAGTTATAAGTTATTAACATAACATAATAATATAATATTATTCTGGACACACAATTTTTATTATACAATTATAATTGAATAAGATTTTAATTCGGTGGAAATATAAATATATAAAAAATGCATTGAAAGAAGTTTTACCTCTTCTCGGACAGCTTCTTTCATATTAGAGATAAAGAATTCCTATAGTATATTTTTGAGAAAAAATAGTCTTATAGTATTAAGGATTGTATTCTTTTATGTTATTTTGTCTAGTATTGTATGATCTAAATGATTTTTATTGCATTAAAAAGAAATGAGGGTTGTGGCCCACTATAGGTGAGGTGATATGACACTAATAATTTTTTAAGATAAAAAAGTGTACATTGGTTTTTTACAAAACACAAGGGTCAAAATAAATAAATCAAGAATAATATGCATTATAATATCAAAATAACATGATATAATATATTTTATATATTTTTTTATGTGTTTTAACAACTATAATTTTAGTTTTTACATCTTGTACATCCATTTTTTACCACAACCTTGGTAATTAATTTTTTCCGTTTTTCATATTCATTTTATTAAAACATAATTAAAATTAAATATATAATATAAATTATTTTTATTTTAAATAGAGATTCCATTTTTTCAAATTTCATTTAATGAAGTGGATGAAATTATTATAAAATTAATTTTATAGAGGTTTTTAGCAAACGAGATTTCAAATAGCTATTATTAAATTATTAAAAATGTTTTTATATAAAACTAAAATATTTAAATGAGTGAGACAACCAAAATTTTATTAATATTTATAATTGAAATAATTTTTATTTTGAAACAATGAAAAATTATTTTAAATTTTTAATGAACATTAAATGAAATTACAATTCTTAATAAATACTTATTTTAATCACTGTTCATAGAAAAGTAATGTTTTAAAAGAAATACCAAAAAATAACCCTAAGATAATTCCAACAAGATTGCCCAAAAAATAATTTTTATTTTTTCCAAAAATATTTATAAAGGTTTCAACTAATAGTTTTTAAACTAATTTATATAATGGTGAGTAACTTCTTTTATGAAAAAACTTTGTATTATGAGTAAAATTTGTTTAATTATTATCTCTTCTCTAGAAAAAAATTTAGATAGATGACAAAAAGTATATAGAATATATATTTCATAAATAAAATTAAACTCATTTTCATAAATTTATTAAAATAATTTATTGAGATAAAAAATTATTCCGGTCAAAAGAATAGTTTTTTACAAAAAGTTTCACTTTATTTTCAAATAGTATTTATTTAAATTTCTAATTAACTTGATGCTAAGGAATTAATTATATACAAAATTGAAACCATATATTGTTATAATTTATTGATTCATATTAATACCCAACATTCCAAAGGATAAGTGTTTACTATAATATTAAATAATAAAATATTAATAGTAAGTCACATTTTTCCTAGACTCGGAGTTCTTTGTAATGAAGTCTAAATTAAGTGTTCTGTGCAAGACACAATTTAGAAGATAATAAATTTAATTTAAAAAAATATTTCCCAAAATAAAAATGTTATACATTCTACCCCATTTAATATGAATTCCACTCCCTAAATTCATCTCATACATAAATTCTTTATCATTATAAAATTTCCTTATACAAACCCACATCATACTAATAAGTAATAAAACATCCCGTAAAAATGGAATGTTAGAGTCAAAAAGGTTACCTAAGAAACCCATAACTACATTTACGTATAGGATAACCATCACAACCCAACCTCAAATACCCCTTTATATTACCCTTTTCTTAGTTTTGGTTATTTTTGTAATCTTCAATATTTTACATGTATTATTTCAAATATTGAATATAATAAATTTGAGACCAGGAATTACAATGGCATGTAATTATGAGACTAGAAGTTCCCAGAATAAATTATTGAAATAATATAAACTATTAAATAGTATGTGCAAGAAGTTTTTTCTAAAATATTAGAATAAGTTCTAAATGGTTTCCAAGATCAATAAATCTGAGCGCACTGTTACGTTCAAAGCTACGAATTTGCATTAAGCTAGGCCTAAAATCTTCTAGTGCAGGTTGGATGAAAATGTTAGTTTTTTGGAAATTTAAGGAAAAAAATTTATTAAAAAATTTATTATATTAACTATGCATAAACATAATTATGGGAGCTTTTAAAAAATATGTTAAGAATAATTTCTAGGTTTAGCCACATAACCTCGAAATTCCTTGGAGGAATGGATTAGAGACCCCTTAAAAACCTATCGATAATTAATGACAACAAATAGATTGTTCATGAATCATAGTTCCAACAGAGTTAGAGGATATCTTCGACAAGGTTAGTGTAGTCCCTCTTTATGAACGATTTATTATAACTCAAGGAAGGGGTTGTTATTTTGGTTGTGTTCTTCCCCATTCTTGGATTTAAACGACGACTGCGGATCAACCCACCAATAGGTTCACCTACGATTCAATATTTCCTTATGAAGGGTTTTTATGGGTTTTTTTCGGGGATTGATTCTTGTTTTTTTCATTAATCTTGATCCTTCTAATGGTATGGGATAAACTTCGTATTGAACAATGGTAGAGGTTTGTTCCCCAATTTGTTTATGAATTTCTATTTTGTACTCTGTGTATTTTATCCGTTCTTCATGGAGCTATGAACAATAGATAGTTGTACATCCTTATCAGAATTTAATGATCCCAAATCATAAATCTGACATCGTGAAGGCCTGTAGAATGTTTAATGATGATAGGGACATATGAATCGACACAGTTCAAAAGAAATCATTCTTCAACTCTTCTAAGATTTGATGATCGAAATAAGTTTTCATAGACGATTGAAATCCCAAAACCTATAGAATCGGAGTTATTATAAAGGGATGAACATGGATATTGAGTTTTTAGGAGAATGGGTTGTTGGATCAATGGATGAATAATCATCTAATTTTCATGAGGATGAAACAAAATTTCTGGAAAATCGCGACAAACACATCATATATCCCAAAGAACATGGCATGTGGGACATGTTTAGTGACAGATAGTGTTTTACACAACAGGAAGCGATGAAATAGTGTGTGACTCCTGTCACATAGCATGTTGGTCACTATATAGGACTTAGCATGTATCTTGGATGATAAATGGAAACTGGGTGGAGTACAGATCATGTACTCCACTACACGACCGGTCCAATATGGTTACATAGGTTTAAAGACATTGGTTGAAGCTGTGTATACCCACATGGATAGCATACATGGAGTAGACATTGTATGGTAGGACACGAAGTGTTACTATTCTATGTGTTGTGTATATCATTTTCTACATGACATGTTTTATGACATGTGTCGTTGCACATGAGACTATCTGGATAGGACACATCGTGTATTTCCACCTATCCTTGGGAATGTTCTGTTTTGGTTAGTTCTCATTTTCTTGTTCCCCAGGATGTCAGTTATATTTTCCACTTATTAGAGAATGATATCTTTAGCCGGACTTTCTAGATAGTGTGATAGTCCCTTCGATAGGCTTGGATCGAGACCATCTACCCATTCTTGTCACTAAGTGGAGTCAAGAATCTATGTGACCAGTCCTATAGGATGTTGATCCTCTACATAGTAGGTGAATCTGAATGATTCGTTGTATAATCCAAGGCCCTTGTAGTGATCCTCATCCAGGTATCGTGATCTTTTCTTAATCAGGAGTGTGTTCTCCTCTAATGAGTGTATATGTTCTATATTATGATCTATCTATGCATATGTCTCTCTCATTACACTTCCTGAATAACAGTACCTCTCAAATGGACATCATCAAAGCTATTAGACTCATGGAGTGGGTTCTCATGTATGAGTGCTTTCTGAAATCTTCAAACTGAATCCCTAGTGTGGGTATGTGGTTGTTGGGACCCTCCTATAGACTACAGTTCTAGGTTTCATGCATATTTGTATTTTTCTATTGATATATCTTCAATAGACATATATTATGTAGAGATGATGTACCTTTACATTGTGTATTTCTTTATGGTTTTTAGGGTCCTCTAGTGATTATTGTTATACTCACCCTTGCACTGTATTTTCCCTCAAGTGTCATGTCTTGTGTAAATGATCCGCCTTTTGATGGTATCCAGGGAAAAATATGATCAGACCAAACTTTATGAGCTTCTATACAGGTTGAGGTGTTTTTACAGTTATGAGAACTAGTCCTGATATCTATTTCTTGTTTTCAAGTCATACTTAGTAGTTTTAAGACTCTTTGTTTTAGTGGGACTATATTTTGGACTATTTTACTTTCCACACATTACTTACCATTGTACTCTTTTGGTTGGGTGATAGTTTATGCATGCATTTTTTCCTTAGTTAATGTTTTTACATTTTGGTATATTTGTTATTGGAGACATTTGTGTGTACAAGTACTTAGTTTATTCCTTCCATGTTAGTTTTATACCTAATCAGTGGTAGTTACCAGCCCCTGTCCTACTGGAGGTTGGCTTCAGGAGTGGCGGTGCGAGCCACATTGGGACAGGTCAAGAGAAAGCGGTGTCAGTGGGGGTCAGTTCCACATTATGACCATGATTATATGATATTTTTTTGGGGAAATAGTGTTAGGTGTCTCGAGTTCATATTTTAAGCTTGGGATCCTATTGTTGATGTTGGTAGCCAACATATCTGTAAAATGAAAATCTAATAATATGCCTTTCGACTCGGATCCTGAGAAAACTAGTTGCAGGGAAACAAAAAAATGTTACATGAATCATATAGGAATGGGTTTTTTTATGTCCTTTAGTTTCATCTATCTAGATATAAACTTTGACCATGTTACATCTTGTTTGCTTACATGATGGCTCCACGATGCTTAACATCAAGGATTCAAAATATAGATCATGGGTATGACCCCCTCAGTGATGAGGCTGTGATTTAGGGACCAGTTCCCAAGGTGTTTCCTCAAGGTGGTGCACTATATATACCACCACTAGTGGTGTAACATGTGGTACCTGTAGTACCAATAGACGAAGAGCGCATGATTAATGCACTCCAAGAGTTTTAGAGACAGAGACCCCTCAGGTTCCAAGGTGAGCCTGAGCCTCAGGAAGCTAAGGACTGACTTTAGGTGGTGACCAGAGTTTTTTTCAAATGAGGAAACTAGAGGAATAAATGGTGATCCTAAGAGCAGGACTTATTTAGGGTTCAATAGGGTGGTGGTGGAGTTTGACCATAATGACTCGTGATGAGTAGAATCGTTCATGTATGGAGTTCAAGAAACTATTTAAGGAAGAGTTATCTTCAGTTACTTTGAGAGAGGTGAGTATCTAGAAGATTCATCATCTTTAGTATGGAAGTATGATATTGGTTGACTTTTCATTGAGGTTTACTATCCTCTCTATGTACTCAATCGATATGGTGAAAGATCAGTACATTAGATCTGAAACCCTAAAGAGAGTTTTATGAAGATACATTTGACCTAATGGCATGGCTCTATGTTTCCCAACATATGATAGAGTTCTTGAGATAGCTTTAGTGCTCAAGATATTCTTGGATGGGTAGAGACAGCTGATGGAATTTAGCAGTAGGAAGACAGGTATGTAGATCTTACCAGTATGAAGTTGATGTCAGGCACATGGATCGAGACATGGGAGACATCAGAATAAGACCTGGGATATGGGATCTACAGTCTATGGATCTCATGATGGATCTAGTCATCCTCGGGGGAGGTTGTTATACTCATGAGATGGTAGGGGGCATCTCACTGTAGACTATATGACCAGTGGAGTGGTTGACATGGAGGTATTGGATGGACCATCGAGGATGAGGCCCAAAGTGAAGTAGCTAGTTCTACTAGGTAGCAGATGTGGCAGAGGAGCTGGGAGATCTGTAGAAGGTGGTGTAAATTTTGACATACTTCAACCACCACCCCCAGGAGGTCGGTACCAGGCTTAGAGAGATGGGGTATAAGTGTGGGTGCAACTACATGCGGTCGAGGCATACGACCCAGGGACTCTAGGGATGATCTGTGGTATGATATGTTTCTTTTCTACCTTACTTCCCTTACTTATAGACACATGTCCTAGTCATTCTTTCCTCACCGCATGTCTTGGTCGAAGCACTGAGATTTTGGTAGATCCATTGACTCAACCCTTACCTTTGGTGGCAACTACCCTATGAGACTCTATAGTAATGCATATTTTGATGATTGCATGATCTTACACATAGAGGTGAGAGTTTCAGATGAAAGCTCTTGGTGGCATCATTGACACCTTATGATGTCATTGTCGATATGGATTTGTCATCTTCATTCCATGCCCTGATTTACTGCTTTAGGTGAAGAGTGTGGTGTGTCCATAGTGATGAGATGATGTTTTCCATTATTGGTGAAAAGTAAACCCAAGTAGTACAGAATGAGAACATGCTTAGGATGGTGTAATCGATCACTCATTTGTTATATATACTTACCATCTGAGCAGTAGATGCTACAAACTTTCAGTTCTGAGAAGTAGGGGTGGAGTATGAAGAAGTCTTTATAGAAGATGTTCCTAGTCAACCTCCCCGATGAGAAATCGACTTCTATGCCAACATTCACCTAGGGATAGAACTGATATCCTCCCAAGAGTATTGGATGGATCCCATAGAGCATCACAAGATGAGGGGGAAATTAGAGGATTTATATAGGAAGGGATTCGTAATACCTGGTGTTTCACACTTGGTATCCCCAATTTTGTTTTCCAAGAAGGAAGACAAAATATTCAAGTTGTGCATGGATTACCAGTGCCTCAACTTGGTGACAGTGAAGAAAAAGTATCCACTACTGAGGATTGACGACCTCTTCAATAAGATGGGAGGGTTATCGTGGTTCTCGCAGGTTAACCTTCAATTTGGTTTTCATCATCTTTGAGTATGAGACGTGGATGTGATGAAGATGGATTTTAGATGATGATACAGTCAATATGAGTACTTGGGGATACCCTTTGGTACGACACATTCCCCTGTAGTGGTCCTGGGACTCATGATCCTGATAATACTTCCATTTTTAGACTAGTTCACAGAAGATTTCATCGAATACAACCTTGTGTACTCAGTGTAAGTGGATGAGCACACGAGACACCTATGTATGGTTCTAAACATACTCTGATCGCACGAAATATATGATAATCCCTCAATGTACTACATCTGGATACATCAGGTCGAATTTTAAGACATGTAATCTTAGAAGATGGTACACTAGTGGACCCATCCATGGTCGAGGCATTGTTAGCAAGGGATCCACCTATGAGTGTTATAGAGGGGCAGAGCTTCCTTGGGATAGACAGATATTACCATATATTCATTCATTATTTCTCTCAGATATCATCACTAATAAAAATTTCGACCCGAAATTGGTAGACTTTCATATGGATGAAGAGGTACCAGTTGGCTTTCCAGTAGTTAAGGTAGAGTTTGACGAGCACCCAATCATGAGATAGAAAGAAGAGGGTGTCGAGTTTTTGGTTTTATACAATCAATCGGGGAATAGTACTGGCTGTGTTTTGAGGAAGATATAGTTGGTGATTGGGTAGGGTTTGTGCTAAATGTGGCTGCATGAGAATAACTACATGACCCATGATCTTAAGCTAGAGACGTTAATCTTCATAATGAAGATGTGTTGGCACTAGCTAATAGGAGAACTATTTATCATCTAATACGATCACAAGATCCTCAAATACATATTCTCATAAAAGGATCTATATTTTAGGTGAATATGATGGATGGATTTCATCGAAAACATTGCCTTTTAGATTGTCTATACTTCTGGGAAGGGGAATCTTATGGCATATGCTCTTAGTTGCAGATAAAGTCCCAGCTATTGTGCTAGGCATCTGAGCATTTAGCCTTGCTATAGTTATCCATTGTGGATGAAGACAAATCATATTATCTCTAGCTAATGGTTTTCACCACTCCAATCATATAGTGTGTTAGGGTGGAATAGCTAGGGGATGTCGACTATGAGTCATTACATGATCAGTTATCCACATAACATGCTCAAAATGGATATTTAAAAGGTGGAGAGCATATAATTCTATTCAGAGGGCACACAATTGTACCAATGAAGTTGAGGGAGGAGGTTTTGAGTGATTTTCATACATCCACTTTGGTGGTATATCCTGGAGTGGATAAAATGATCTAGAACCTTTGACGACACTTATTGTGGAAAGGGAAGGAGAAGGTAGTATGAGAGTTCATTTCTCCATGCTGGAAGGTGATGACTGAGCACTAGGTTCCTACGGATTTATCTCACACCCTAGAACTACCATAGAGGAAGTTGGATGGAATATCAATGGAATTCATGATGATCTTATCACGAACATCGAGGGGACTAGATTCAGTATGGTTGATCGTCGACCAACTCCCCAAGTCATTTAACTTCTTCACAATCTAAGAGCAGAGTTTATTAGAGATATTTGGATTCCGCTACGTGCAAGAGATATTTCAGCTTTATGGAGTCCCCTCAATGATAGTATCATATGGTGAGGCTCGTTCACATCCCAGTTGTGGAAGGGATTGTAAGAGGTTATTGGGACTCAGTTATGCTTGAGCAAAGTGTTTTATCCCTAGATATATGGCCAGACATAGAGGAACATTTGGGTCCTAGAGTATATTTTACGAGCCATTATCTTGGACTTTGGCCATAGTTGGGAGGACCACCTACCCTTGGAGAAGTATGGGTACAAAAACAGCCACCACTCCACCAATAGTATGGCAGTGTTCGAGTCTTTAAATGGGCTACCCTACCAATCAGATATTTGCAGGATTGTCCTAAGAGAGTCAGTACTAAGCGTTCTAGAGTTGGAATGAGCTACCAATGAAAAGGTACTGATCATCTTGGAGGAGATGAATAATTCACAATGTTTACTGAAGTCTTGTGATGACAGATTATGGAGACCTCTGGAGTTTGAGGAGGGAGACCTTGTTGTCCTTCGGGTATCACCTTGGAAAAGGGTTGTAAATATTTAGCCCGAGTGGAAAGTTATCCCTGAGGTTCATCATCCCATTCCAGATACACTACAGAGTTGGAGAGGTGGCGTACTGCCTATCACTACAACCTTAGTTTCACATACTACACGACATCATCCACATGTCGTGATTGAGGAGGTATGTGTGTGATCTATCACACATCATCGACTGGGGGAGCTGGACATCGAGGATGGAGTGACCATCACAAAGTACCTAGAATAGATTGAGGACCGGTAGGAGAGGATCCTTCATGGGTGACTGATTCCCCTGGTGCATGTCTGGTGGAATCATGAGAATCTTCCGAATAGCATGTGTGAGAGGAAAATCAAATTCATGCATAGTACCCACATTTGTTATAGTAGCATTTTTTTCTATTTTTAGGGTCGTAAATCCATACAGTGGGTATAATTTAGTGTCACATATATTCAACATACTATTTTCAATTTCATTGTGGAATTAATTCAACACCAGGAAGTGAGATGGTGTTCGATTATGAGGCATAGAGTTCCTAGAATAATTGTTTGAAATAAATAAAACTATTAAATTGCGTGTGCAAGAGGTTATCCTAAAATATTAGAATAAATTTTAAACGGTTTCCCATATTGTGAATCTGAAGACATCGTTGCATTTAGAATAGAGATATTACCTTAGGTGGGGAAAACCATCGATCGACTTGGGTTGGCTGAAGAAGTTAGTTTTTGGACATTTAAGGAAATAAAACAAATTAAGATATTTATTTTATTAAATTTTCATCAACGCATCGATGAGATATTTTAAATAAGATTTGATGTAGAATATACATGGTTCCCTACTTAACCATATAAATTAATGGAGGCATTGAGGGGGGACCCCTTGGAGAAACGTATCAATGATGAATGACAATGAATCAAATATTCATGAATCGCAACACTGACAAAGTTAAAGGATCTCGTCGATGATGGAAGAACAGTCCCTCTTCATTTGTGATCAATACTAACTCAAGACAGGGGTTGTTAATTGTATTTTTTTTCTTCCCCATTGTTGGATTTAAAAGGTGAACATGGATCTACCTATGAATAGGTTGACCCATTATTTGATCATTCTTGCAGGTGGGTTGTTTTGTGGGATAGATTTCAGGGATTGATTCATATTTTTTTTGTTATACATTATCCTTATAAGGGTAGCAGTTCAACTGATAACAAAAAAATTGTATAGGTTCTTTCCTAAAATTTTTTATGTATTTCTTCTCCCAACCTTATTTGTTCTTTGCATTCTCTACAGGGTTATGAACAATGGATCATTACGCTTTTTTATCACAATGCAATGATCCCAAATAATATATCTAACATTGTGATACCCCAATAGTGGTGTAACGAATACGGCGATAGATTAATTGACATGGTTCAAAGTAAATTGTTCTCTGAACATTCTTCGCATGAATAACTTAAACGAGTTTCTGGATCTAATCAATGACTTAAAACCTATCGAATCTATGTTATAATGATGGGACGACCTTGGATATTGAGTTTTGAGGTGAATGGGAGACCATATCAAGGGTTTTAAGGTCAAATGACTTGTGAGTGGAAGAACAACAATTTCTAGAAAACTGTGATGAAAAAGGCATGTATCTCGACAAACACGACGTGTGGGACAAGTTTAGCGGAGGCTAGGGTTATGTGCTACAGGAAGTGATGATGTAGTGTGTGACCCCTATCACATGGTGTGTGGGTCCCTATGTGGGACTCGGCATGTATCTTTGATGATAAACGCAATCAATGTGAAGTAAACGACATCTAATCCACTACATAACTAGACTAAGATTGTTACAATGGTTACCCCATGTACGGTTACATGGTCTAGTAGACACGGGTTGATGTCGTGTATGGAAGATTGCCAGTGTACAAAGAGTGACCCCCAGATAGTAGGACATAGTGTGTTACTCTTCTACATACTGTGAATTTTTTTCTATATATGAAATGTTTTCTGACACTGGTCGTTTCACATGGGTTGTACCAAGGACAAAGGGACATGGTGTGTGACACTCCTACGCATCGTTTACTCCCTTTTACATGGATTTAACTCTTTGTCCACAATACATTTGAAAATTTTTATTTGGGTTAGTGCCCCGCTACTCGCTCCTATGGTGGTCACGTGTAATTTCCATCCACGTGAGTATGACCCCTTCAGCAAGACTTTATAAACAGACTCTGAGTCCCTCTGAGAGGCTTATAGTGAGATCATCTAACCATTATTGGACCAAGGTGGAGTCAGGTTTCAACATGACCAATCTTACAGTACAACGATCCTCTAAATAGCAGGTGAATTGGGATGAGTCTTGGTATACGCCAAAGCCCTGACAGTGATCCTCGTCTGTGTATTGTGAACTTTTCCCACTTAAGAGCGTGTTCTCCAAAATGAGTGTATTTGTTCTATATTATGATCTATCAGTACATATATCTCTCTCATGAAACTTCCCGATGAATAATACTTCTTAGAAGAATGTCATTAGATCAATCAGACTCATCAAGTGAGTTCTCCTAGACAAGTGCTTCGTGAAATTGTTAGATTGAATCCCAAGTGTGGGTATGCCGTCATTGTTACATACCTCTAGAATATAGGTCTAGGTTTTGAGTATAAATCCATATTTATCTGGTTATATGTTCTGTAAAAATATACTATGTAGAGCTGACTGTAGCTTTACTTTGAGTATTACTTTATATTTTTCAGTGTCCTCTACTTAGTATTGTCAAACTCACCCCAACACGGGCTTTTTTCTACACATGTCATGTCTTGTGTAGACAAGCGACCTTCTAACGGAGTCCCGGGTGGAATAGGACCTGACTGAGCTTTGAGAGCTTTCTTACTGGATGATTTGTTCCTATAGATACAGCCAGTACACCCGGTACTTATTTCCTATTTTTAGGTTGGACTTTGTACTCTACAGACTCTTTCTTTTATTGGGATTGTATTCTGTCCTTGTTTACTTTCCACACATTGTTGTCCATTGTACTATACTGGTTCGATTATAGTCTATGTATGCACCTTTTCATTAGTATATTTTTTTACATTTCAGAATTTTTGGGATTGGAGATGCTTATTTGTGTACATGTACATAAGAAATGCTTCCCATGTTACTGATATGCCTACTCAGCCCTAGTCTCAAACTACTTGCCTATTGGAGGGGGGCTTGGGGAGTCACTATATGATCCCCACAAGGATGGGTCATGACACAGCTGATGGAGGTTTGGGTTTGAGTCCAGATCTAAATTTATGGTTTTTATAATTTTTGGGGAGTTTTCCCAGTGAACATGTTTACCAAAAGGTTAGTAGTAAACATGTGACCCTGGTGCGCAATAGGTCCAGTCGAAAAGTAAAAAACTACATGGCATGTGAATGACCATATATTTGATCCTAGGTAAGTGTGAAACCTATCCTACTGTGGGTTGAGAGCTCCTCATGGTTACTACATGGTTTGAAAACTGTGTAGCCAAACCATGTTGTCGGCCAAGAAAAAATAAAAAATAAAAATATTATTCTTACCCTCAACCGATTTAACACTAATTATCCCCATCCACTCTTAGTCAACTATGGTGAAATGATGTGTCCAAAACACATTTATCTGTTGAATCTCCCCCCTCCATGGTTCTTAATATTCAAATCCAAAGTGTGTTTTTGGGTTTTTGGGTAGTTTTCTATCATTTATCTCTTCCCCTCCTCTATTTCCATGTTTTTTGTTAGACTTCTCTTCGATTAAGTCTAATGTTAGGGTTAGTGTGTTGGTATATGTTTCATTGATTTTAGGGATGGTGATTTCTTCTTTGAGGAATAATCTTCCATCTTTAGAGGTTTCATTTATTTCATACATGATTTGTAGGGGTTTCCATGAATTCTCATCCAATTTCATCCCAGGTGATTCATGGGATTTATTAAATAATTTTTAAATCATGTTTCTCACCATTTTTAAATTCATAGTTAATTCAAGGTATTGTTTTCTTGTAGAATTATTTGACTAAAAATATAATTTTGGAAATTTTTCTATCTATTCCCAAGAGTATTCCTATCCAATTATGTTTAATAAAATATTTCATCCTTTATAATGGTTATGTTTGATGTTTTAGGTGGGTTTTGCTTATATAAACAATGTATGGAAGTTTTTTGGTTCCTATTGGTTTGGATTTATGAAATTTGGTGTTTTAATGAAATTTTTTATCATTTTGGGGGATGGTGTTCAGGGTTTCTTCAATAATTGTAGTGAAAATACCACTAATTCTATGATATTGGATGTGTGCACATCCATGGATTCATAGTGTGATCTCATGGATGGGCCTTATAAGGATGTTGACATTTTGAGTGGTTCAATTATATAACCATGGTTTCCAAAAAAAATCTCCTCTCCTCTTCCTCCATCATTTCGACAAATGTTTATATGGAATCCAAAATTTCTTATGGTGGTTTAAATATTGTGTGGAAATTTTAACTTGTTTGGTGTATGATAAAAATGAGATTTTTTATTGAAGTGATTAGAACCCTTTTTCTACCCTTGATTGAATTGTGCATGTTTCCAACTCGTTTTTCTGGTAAATTGGATTTGAAATAAAGGCATGTTTGGAAATTATGATGTGTTTGGCTGTGCGTTTGAAACATAATGGCCGATTGTAAAGGGCATAGTGAAAATGGGATTTCTTGTTATTGTAAATGTTATTTAGGTGTTTTCCCAATGATAAATGTATAATAGGTGAGTTGAAATAAAGGACCATTTTCCATTTTGAAAAGGATATTTGGAAAACTATTATTGGGTTAGGTCACATGACTTGTTAGTGAGCTATGAGATGGGAGTGTCCTCTATATGGGACATCTCTTTTGTAATGAATTTTTAACAAAAATTGACCATGCATGAGGTGTTTTGGGTGGTGTCGGTTTGGTGATGTGTGTGTGGAATGAATTTGGATTTTTTGTTGGATTTAATGTAAAAATCCCTTGTGAAACATATTGTCGGAACCTATAATTACAAAGAGGATTACATAGAATGATTGATTCAATAGTTTATATTATTGTACTAGCTAGTGGCACATAGATGGTGGATACTTGGGTTTATTTCTATAGGATCTGACAACTCCAACAGTCCTGTTAGTGAAATGGTTGGTCATTTGGTCATTATGACATCAATGAGTAGGGCATGACTTGAGGATAAGTAACATGTATATTATATTTTGGTTCTCCTCTGAGTTCTTAGGATTTATCATGTTATTCCATTCAGAGAACTACTCATGTTTTTCCCACATTGCGTAGAATCATACTCAATATACCTAGTTTTGGTATTTATTTGGAAACTGTAAATGTCTGGTTAGTTTAAAAAGTATTTTCCTAAGTATATATTTTGAAAGAGAAAGTGAAACTCCCCTTATTCCTTCTCGTGCCTTGTTTTAAGTTATGTGGTCAATGGATTATGTTGTTTGTTTTAAAATTCCATGTGTGTATGAAAATATAATTATAGAAATTTATTTCAAACAGTTGTTAATGAAATGATTTTGGGAAATGAATTTGATGGATTCTTCGGTGGTGGCCTATTGAGCTGTTAGCTCACACCCTACCTATCCCACTCGAGGTCAGTATACCCATGCTCTTCTGTAGGTTTAGTTTTTTTAGTAATCCTAGAAGATGATTGTTGTTGGAGGGTGGTTGGTCATATCATTGGATATTACCAAGAGGTCATGCGGATATCACATGGTGGTGGTTTAGTTTGTTCACATTTATTCCAGTTTTTTATAGATTTTTAGCCTAAAGATTTGTATTTTGTAACTAAATCTGTTGATATTAGTTTTTTAGATTCACTTGTTAGTTTTCAGTTTGATATTTTCATTTCTCTAGTGTTGGTTTTTTATTTTGTGCTTAAAACATCCCCACATGTGTGTTTTGATGCCCAAACTAGTTTCCAACCCATGGGGATCGGGAAAGCCCCTTGGCCCATTCCATAGATTAGGACAACAACTAGGTTAGATAGAGACATGGCTTCATTGCTGAAAAAATTGTATTATAGTGGGTTATTATTATTTTGGGTTCCTGAATGAAGGAGATTATGACTATTGGGACTCAGGATGTTGGTGTGGGGGAGAACCTTTTGAACACTTTCTCGCACTGATCCTTGAGTTAACAACTGTAGTAAGTGGTTTGAGTACTTTGTCTTTGGTTTTTTTATTAAGGGATGATAATGGAGGAGAAATAATGCCATTTGGTAGAATCTCATTGAGTAGTGAACCATGTAGAGTCCAAGTGCATGGCTCAAGGTTCTCTTAGCTTTATTCCTTACATGGGTCATGGCTCACTACCATGTCATCAGTTCTGGCATTGGAACTAGTTCCTCATTTATATTGTTCATTTTTGTTGTGTTTAATTTTGGTTCTAGTAAATATGAGTATGATTTTTAAATGAGAGTGTTTTTGAAATAGAATATTATTTCCTTAAAATTGTTCTGAAATGGATAAAGTGGGTTTTAAAGAGAAAGTGTTTTAGTTTGGAAAATTTGGTATATGTTTTGATTTTATAAGGAAAAGAGATGTTTCACCCTTGGTAGTCTTTATGGAAGGTCTCATGTGTGTGGGTATGTACTAAACGTTCATGGGGGAACTTGTTTGTGGATGATGTATGTGGAAATGGATGTACACACATGTCAGAGTTCATAAAATTTTATGGGTGGGTGATTGAAATTAAGGGCTTCGACTTGTTTTTTCAAAGGGAATTTGAATGTGGAAACTAATTTTGGAAATTGGTTTTTATTGATGAATGAGAATTTTGTTTTTTGAAATGTGGATTTTGGTATTTTAAAGTGGAATTTGGCTTTAAAATATATTTTTGGTATTTTGAATGTTGGTTAGAAATGTGGTGATTTTCAAAATTAATATGAAGTGGTATTTTAAATGTATGTTTTTCGTTGTGCATGAATTTGTTTCGATTACGAGCTGGTTGTTTTGAGATCAGGGTGTTTCTCTTTATTGTTTCTTGGGCATGATGCCAATTTTGGTTTGTGTTTCTCATGTTATGTAGGATCTCCCACCCATAAAGTCTTCAAAAGTTGTTAATGAGCTATGCACAATTCGGATTCCCATCGAATGTTGCATGTTTATCAAGGTAATTGTGGTTTGTTAGAGGTAGTTGTGTGGATTGTGGATGTATAGTGTGTCTTTGGGTTTTTGGGAAATCCCAAGGTGGTTAGAGTTCATTTTTTCTTGGGTTTGTTTGAGGATCCATCCATGGACCAGTGGGGGTTATTCCCCCTCTGTCGATGTGATTTGAAGTGATATGGGAATCGTTAAAGGATATTTTTACCCAAAGGATCATTCCTGAGGTGGTAACAATTAGGAATAAAGAGTTAGGACTAGAGGAAGAAAATGCCAGACTGTGGGTAGGAGATTCTTCAGCCATTAGGTCCCCAGTCTCAGGTAACTGGGTGAATCTCACACACAATCAGGAGTAGCCAAGGGTGTTTGAAACCTTGTCCTGGTTTCAGTTTTATGGGATTCAGATGGAAATATCCAAAAGTTACTTATTCAATTATTCTCATAATTTTATGTTCATCCTTATTGTGGTGATTTTGTTAGCTCATTCTACCACAATCCAAGAAGCCTTTTCTTCTCCAAAAGTGGTTTCTAAATATTTAATATTTTTTGAGGGGCATTGGGCCCATGACTGAACAGACATGTTTTGGTTTTGGTTTTAATTTTAGCAGTGTTTATTGTCGATATTCTTGGGTTTTTGGAGTTGATGGGCGGTGTTTTTGGTCTCTTCCTTAGTTCATGATCTTTTCTATGAGTTTTCCTCTTCTATTGAGAAGTCATCTAAGGTGAAAAAATCTCAATTTTGGTAGTGATGTTTTTGGACATTATACGGAGGGTTTCAGTTCTTTTACAAAACATATCCATTATAGTATTCTAGTGTCTTGAGCCTCCCCATTATAGATTCAATTCTAGTTGGGTAGTTCTCCCAATAGAATTTAAGAAGTGGGTTGAGTTTGGTCAAGTAATTTTCTACATCCCAGTTGTGGGGAGGGTTTTATTTTGTTAGGATGGGAGGTTTTGAGCTAATTTCCCAACCTTGGGTTTTTGGAACATTTTTTTAATAATTTTTTAAGTCTTACTGGTGTTATTTAGTCCATGCGGGGTGTGTTAAATTTAATCCATTTGGGAGTGTCTCTGTAGGCTTTCCCACTAGGGATGGTGTGTTCGAGTTTCAAGGTTTTTGGGTTAGTGGAATTCTTTATGGTGGGGAGAACCCTCATGTGATCTCCTCTCAATCTCGGGTAGTGATTATCCCCTAATCGGTTGGGTGTGACCTTCGGAGAGTAAGGTCATCAATAAATTCTGGGTTTTACCCAGTTTGTGGGTAATGGTCTCAATTTTTTGTTAACTATCATCTTGATGACTTTTGGGGGGACTAAAGTGTATGTGGTTGGGAGAATTGCCACACCCTGACATCAGATACTCCATTATTTAGTCCTTTTCTTATTCTTGGGTCTTTTTTTCAATGTTTGGGATTATGTACCATCGAAATTTTTTGTTTTCTGATTTTTTGGGTTGTTTTCCAAGCAGGGTATAGTTACCACACAGTTAGTAATAACTATGTATCCTGGGCATGCGGCGGGTCCAGTAGGACAGAACCAAACATAGGTCCTCTTCATGGTCACAGGGTCAATTCCAAGAATGTTTTTGTCCTCTCCTTTTGTGGTCAGAGTGCTCTTCATGGTTACCACATAGTTTTTCACACCATGCGGTCAACCTATAAAAATTAAAACATAATTCCTATTCTACCCCTATCCATTTTAATTCTATTCCACCCCTCCCCTATTGGTCAACTATGGTACACAAGGTGGTATTAAAACCCCGTCTCCCTTGGCTCTCCTCCCACAATTGTGTTTCCTATTCAAATACAAGGTAATTTTTATGGTGTTTTTGTAGTTTTCTCTCCTTTCGATCTAACCCTCATTTATTTGTCAGTTTTTCTTTGGTTAACACTCTATTAGATGAAAGTTAATTTTAGGGTTTTTGTTTTGTCTTGTGTTTCATGGATTCTATGTTTGGATATTTGTTCTTCAAGTCTTTATCTTCTCTCTTCAATGGATTCATTACTTTCGCACTCGACTAGTAGGTGTTTAAAGGCTCTTTCATCCAATTTTAATCTATTTAGTGTATGGGTTTTATAATATAATTCTTAAATCATGTTTCAACAAATTTCTAAATTCATATCCAATTCTTGTTTGATTAGTCTTGTTGTAATATTTCACTAATATATTTTTTAGATGTATTTTTTTATCTATGAACACGTGTATGCCTAGCCATTTGGGTTATATCAAATGTGTTTTCCTTTTAAATGTTTTTTTTATATTTTTTTAGTGGTTTTTCCTAGAGAAACATTTCTTGGAATTGTTTTGTTTCATATTGAGTGAGCATTATGAAATTTCATGTTTTGATGAAATTTTTTATCGTTTTAGTGGTGAGTGTGCGTGGTTTCTTCAAAAAAAATTGGCAAAGGACCACTTGTTCTATGTCATTGGATGTGGGAACATCCATTCAATGGACGGATTCAACCCATGAATAGTCCAGAAATTGATAATAAAATTTGGATTGGTTATCTTCTTGAACCATGGTTTCATAAAATTAAATATCATCTCCTCTTCCTACATCTTTTGGATAAATGGATCCATTCCTTCCAAAATGGATAATGTTACATTCAAAATTGTGGGAGATGCTTGGATTATTTTGTGTCAGATAAAAAGAAGGTTTTTCATTGAAGTGATTAGAATCCCATTTGGATCCTTTTAGTGTGATATTCATGATTCCAACTCATTTTGGTGTTAAAAAGGATTTGATATAATGGATTCTTTGGAAATAGTGATATGTTTGGGTGTGTGTGTGAATATTAAATTACGATTGGAAATGGAATAGTGAATATGTATGTTATTATTATAGTAAATGGTTTTTAAGGTGTTTACCTATGATAAATGTACCCTGGCTGGGTTAAACTAAATGATCATTTTGAATTTTGAAATTGATATTTGGAAAAAACTTCTTGGCTTGGGTCACTTGACTAGTTAGTGATCCATGATATAAGGGTGTCCTCAGTATGAGACCTCCCTTTGGTAATGAATGTCAAATGGTAAGGAACCACCATTGAGGTGGTCGAGGTTGTTCCGGTTCAGTTCTATGTATGAAGCATGTATTTGGCTAGTTGTTTGAATTGTATGGAACACCCCTTTGTGAAAAATAATACGGTAACCTATCATAACAAATATTTTTTCTAAAAATGATTATCGCACTAGTCTAGGTTTTGGTACTAGGCAGTGGCCCATAACAGGTGGTTATTTGGGATTATTTCTATGGGACCACACCCCATGTCTAGGCCAGGTTGATCAAAGATCATGTGTTGGGGTTTTATGACTTCATTGAGTAGGATATTCCATTAGGATGAGTCCCATGTATAGTATGTCCTAGTTCTCCTCTGAATTCTTACAATTTACCATGTTTTTCATTTTTGTGTACTACTAGAGATGATCCACTGTTTTGTATAATCATACTCTATATACCCAGTTTTTGTATTTATTTGAAAACTATAAATGTGTGGTTCATTTGACAGACATATTCTCAATGTCTGGATAAGCAGTTCCACTTAGAAAAAATTAAAACTCATATCATGAACAAGTTAAAGAAATCTCAAATCATACATATTTCTTAAGTTCCTCAAACTATTCTCTTGAAAAGTGGCACTAATATCTAGTCTACCAAAAAAAGATGTTAGATTTCATGTAAGATATCTGGTCTAATCACAATTCCCTCTACCATGTATAGGTGAATGTGAAGATTGATTTTTACAATAAAATCCTTACTAGATTTCTTCAAAATATTGATGGATTGGATTAAATTTTGTTACCCATATAAAGTCACTATTTATGTCTATATCAATCAAACAACGAATAGAGTTTCAACCAAGGAACCTCCATGTTCACTAGTGTATGAAGCAGAGGAATTTATACCTACTGAGGTTCAATTTACAAAACTATTAATGGATTTATATGACTAGATTACACAAAGTGGAATTGAAATATTTTATCTATATGAGTTAGAATATCTTATGAAAAAATTTATTAGGTATTGCACAAGTTTGAGAGCAAAAAAAACAGGGTGGAATGAAAATTCAACAATATGTTATTCTTCAACTCCTTCCATAATTGTTACCAAGTACAAGATCTCAAAGCCCCAATAATTCATGAAAATTTTTGATGATGATAAAAACTAAGTGGTAGGGTCCTTATATTATATATAAAGTGTAATTTAATGGTACATACTCATTATTCACAGTGTATGTTTGAGTGTATTACACCCTTGGAAAGCCCCAATTTTCTCAAGGGGAACATAAATTTATTACTATAGTCAAAGATATGCTTCCTTAAACTATATCCCATACTAGTCCATGATCTAAACCCTTAAACTAGTTTCATCCATCTGGGGTAAATCTACATGACCATATACCATGACAACACAGTTTGAGCTATATCCTCTTAAACAAGGATCTTGGGTCCACATATTTTAACACTAAAAAACTTTCTCCCATACTCTAAGTACTATGAAGTTAAAAAATAAAATCCCATAGTTTGAACTATCTAATACAAAAAACAAATCAACACATTCTCATCATAAGACAATAAAACATATCCTTACCCAATGTGGTAAACATAAGATTCCTCATGTTTTAAATTTGACATGACAAAACCAACATCCTCATCACACGATGTTAAAATATAGCCTTTTCCATTGTGATAAAACAATGATCCTCATGAAGATGATGGGATGATATAATTTCCTCACCGAACAGCATACAACCCTTTTTGAATTAGTCTCCAATTATGCTATATCAGAAAAAAAATCTCCCTTTATTACTACATTAGTGTGGAACATAGTGACACATAGACCCTTAACCCTTAGGGACATCCATAAATTTCCTCCCCCATGATAAGGTAATCTTTAAACAAATTCCACTGTGATCTCTAACTGATGGTGAAAAAAAATATTCCCCATATTACCCCTCATTAGGTGTTTGATCCAATCATATCCTTCAAATAGTTAACAATTTATGACACCCTAATTACATGATATGAGGATGAAAGAATAGCAAGATCATTAAATAATATTCTCTAATTTCATCAGCATACAATGCTAAAATGAAGCATTTCCATGTGTGGAAATTGTTGGATGCATCATTTATTAAATATGTGATTAACAAACTAAACAACCTCACCACATGATATTAATCATTAACCTTTCCATCATTCATAAAAATATGATGCATCACATATAAAATATTACATGATTGAATGTCATTTTTAGAGGGGATTATACACTTTTGACATTGTCCACCTACTAATATTATTTCATGAACAACATGCGGCTTGATTCATGTTACCATGGGATAAGTAGAGAATCCCTAATATATCATCTTTGGTCTACCCGCATCATTAACCCATTGAGGTATACTTTTCTCCAAGATCATAATGAATTCAAACTGTGCATATTTTTTCTTTCATTTTTTATAGAAAATTATTCCCTTAGCCATTTATTCACATTGAGTTATCACTCTTCCACAACATATAATACTATTTATGAAAAAAAACCACCTATGGTCCGAGACCTATGACCATATTACAGTTGAAGATATTTTCCAAGTTCTACAAAATTAAAATATAAATCCTAACATATAATGGAGATATTGTTAAACTATATCTTTACCATGCGTAACAATTATGGGATGCCTCATATAAAAGTATAAGATTAATAAAAACAATTTCCTCAGTATAAGACGTTAGACTATATAGTATTTTATTAAAAGAATTGGTATTTTCATATGATAACAATGATATGATTTATCATCATCACCTAAGAAGAGACCACCCTTAATTCATTGGTGACCAACCAAGTAATGTTCCCGAACTAAGTGTGTCATGATTACCATTCCTATGGGATATGTATCAAAGACCGGATCATATATCTGGAGTCCAAAACCCACCACTGCCACATTTATGGGTCTCCCTCATTATGACTAGGATCGATATTTTAAGATAAGTACATTTGGCACATTATATCATGTGTAGGGACAATTAATAAGGTGTTCATCCACCCCTATGACATTCCCAACATCAGCCTTTACAATACATTATTCTTTTCATTTTTATCCTCTTCATCTTCCTAATCTAACCCCCAAATGGCCCGAAGGCCATCATTTTTATCGATTTTTTGACAACCCCCCTTTTAAGGGATGAGAGGGAACCCTTACAAGGGATCAAATTAAACAGTTGATGGTTCCTGTGTTTTATAATATTCAATCGATGATCCCTAAATCATTTTTATCATGCATATCATATGGGGATATAGAACCTATTTTTCGTACATATTTCATATTTTTTACCCACCAATTGGTCACTCACTTCATCAACCTAGAAATTGAATGTCATGATTTAATTTTCTTTTTACCCAACTTTTCATTATTTGGTACAATGTAAACCTTTGTTTAATTCCCTCAGAACCTCATGTATGATGACAATGTATTTAGACTTATTTGGACCGTTATTTTCCTATTCTATGAAATTAGAATAACTCCATACTATTATTTGTTTCACATACTGGGAATAGATCTTATAGACTTTGTAAATGGGATATAATTTCCATAAACAAGGTTGATATGCATTGGATCCCCTTAAAAATTACAATAACAAGGTCCAAACCCTGCCACATTAAACTAGGTGGCCATGTCTTGGAATCAAAACTTTATAAATGTATATGATTCTCCATTGGAATGTGTAATATAGAATAATTCCTCCATATCCAGAAATTCATTCCAGGAGACCTCTATTTCCTTCCCCACACATTAATTTAATCAATGCACCCCTATTTAGATCATATGTTATGACAATTAACATTATAAAACTATCCACCATTGGACCCCACCTTGAATTTTTTTTTCATTACCTAAAGTTATTAGGAAAATTAATGCTCATACTATTTTCATTAAGATATTAAACCTCCTTTTATAAAATATAATCCTATAGGGATTATCCAAAAAAAATCCATGTATTATAGATGTAAACTATTTGTTGTATTTTCATCTGATAAGTATGACCTTAAACTACGTAAGGCAGGTGGCACATCTTTTTTCAGTTTGAAACTCATTGGGGAAACCTAAGAAAAAGTTAGACTATCACAAGCTAGGTCACTCTCATGAGTTTGGAAAAAATAAAGGTATAAGTAAGAAAGGTATAACACTAAGGGGACCCACCATAAACCTTGTCAAAAAATTTAATACTCTCTTTACACCATTAGTTCTAAGAAATTTTTGATCCAAATTATAGTTCCATTTACATCATTAGATCATTTATCAAGTTCAACCCATATTGTTCTCTATTCATTCATCATGTTACACTAACTGAGAAAGATTTATTCTTCTCAGTTCATACATCTTATTCACAATATTAGACACTTCTCTACACACATGTGATCATATTACACAAAACTATATAGAAGTAATGGAGAATATATATGACCTTAAACTAAATCAATAACAAATACTATTCACAAGAAGTATAATTGTTTCCTTACTATACTAATCACATGATGTTAAATTATATGATGAATCACACTCAATGTAAGATGTTAAACTATGTATTAAAAATTGTTTCTACAATAGTTTACAAACCATTCCCCTTATCCCCAAGGGATGATATAAAACTAAAAATCATCTTTGGTCCTCGCTACAAAATCTCTTTATCCCATAAAATGTTTTAATCCTACCTCACCATTTTAGTTCATTGACCATTGATTGGAATTAGAGATATTTATCACCTTGTAAGAGTAGTTTGGAATTATTTCCGACTGATAAACTAACCAAGAGTGATCATACCTATGGGGGAATCATCCTGATAGTGCTGAAAAAATTTAAATATTCCCTAAATTCATATCCACACGTCATGTCTTCAAGGTTTTAGGTCCCCATCATCCATAACATCTGAATGATCCCCAAAATTAAAATGGTACCTTGCCATAAATTATTACGTACCTTTCTAACAACCAGCCTGAAAATACATCAAATGACATTTTGACAAGTCAATTATTTGAAACACGGTTAAAGATCAGCCATAATTTCTTCTTCTCCATCTCTTGTGTAATGAAATTGGAATAGTTGTTTTGAACATGGTATGAAGTATTCCATTATCATCCATTCACACCCTTTGTGTTCCAGATCCTAAGAATCCCAATTCATACAATTCATATCCATTGTTTGGGTTGAATTCAATACCCCTGTAATTACCACATTTTTGGAATAGTGTACATTATTCATGAAAATTTTCTAAATATAGATTCATGTTCTTTAAAAAAATATCCCAGTCAGGATACACTTGGTGGCTAAGAATAAATTGAAACCCCTACTGGCCATCCCTTATTAATAACACACATGTAATTGAGAAGTGTTTTAGTTTTCCCTTATTTCTCATATCGATCATGAATCATGTTATATTAAGAATAAATTTCCAGAGACCTCATTAAATGGATGAAAATTTTCAATAAAGAACATATTTAGCAATTTTGGAAATTCCAAACCAACAATATCATTGGGAGGGTCGCCGACATGTTGCAACATATCCTGCATTAAAAACCAAGATATATTTACTTAACACTGAGCACCAATCCTTGATTTATATAACTCAATCAGCCATAATTGAGTAGTCTTCAGGTCAACCACCACTCAAATAACACAACTAATTCCTCATCAGTCACTGGGTAGACCATTTTATAATGAATTTTAATTTTTTTATCCCAACTTGGCACCCAGCCACCATATTTTACGCATCTATATCATAATACATAGCCATATCTAACTAACCCATCATTTGGTTGATGATATCCACATGATTATTGATGATGGAATCATGATATTTCACTTTCTATTCTAGAAAAAAGATTTATTATTCAGCAACTTGGAGTTCATGGGTTCCCTCATAATACCCTCAATACCATGCTGACAAGTTCCAACTCAAGAGACAGACTCCCGAAAATATTGAGTATTGATAGTAATTAATTTTGGTTGAGAGGAGAGATATAATATGAGAATTAATTTCCACCCATGTCTATATAATTCAAACTATATATGAAATGAAATATCCCTCACACATAGAAGGGGCGTTCCACACACATATGTAGACCAAATATTTGTGTATATTTTCTAGCATTGGGACAACTTATTTGATGTGATTCCCCAACTATAACTTCTCTAGTATGATGAGGATGGTAGGGCACACCCCAGTTTGATCATCCCAAAATTAGAGCATCTAGTAGAAGACAGACATGATAATATTTTAAAACATTCATATTATGAGAGCCTCTTTATTTATTATGTATCCACACTGGCACCAAATAATCACCCCTAGGATCCTCTTTTATTAATTTTCCTTCTCTCACAAAGAAAATTTAGTACAATAGAGAAACATACCAAGTGGAGTTTTTTAGAAATAACCAATCAATTTTTTGAAGGGGATATCCTTGATTCTTCTATCCTTTCCACCCATTCATTATAACAATCATATAAGATCCATTTTGATCATGGATATCTACTCCTATTCATCTTAGACATCCTCATCCCTAAAAAAATAATTAAACATATCACCATTGATGGGAATCCCTAATATGTGGTAGAGTTCCCATAAATCGATGATATCCTTCCCATGATTTCATTGAAATGTATTGGTCCACTATGACCACCTTATTAACAAATATATCTTGATGTCCTCGTGATATCAGACATGAAACAATGAGCACCATTTTCTCTCATTAATTCATCCCATATGATATATTCATCTAAATCATGAAAATCATGGCATATCTAAAATGGCCTTGTCCACCCAGACACAATGGTTTATCCATGTAACAAGTCTTGTTCGTTATTCCACCCATTGAAAATGTCTTTTAAGCCAGTATTGAGAATAGTCTCTTGTCGAGAATGAGAAAATTATTCACCTAATACCTTAACGTTGTTTTTTCATTGGCTTCAATAGTTAATTGGTGGTGATCAATGCATGGTCCTTCCAACTGTCAACCATGTAAGATATGTGCTACTGGTACTATCTAGGTGATCTTATTAACTTATAAGTGGTGAATCCAGTTAGAAATAGGGATTAACACAACATCCCTCGTCCTAAAACCATGTATCAATATCCTCTTGAATGGAATATATTCCTATTATTCCTTAATCATCATTTATGTGAGTGCATTATAATCCGAAAAACTCAAATAGATATCCACATTCATAGGGTTCCTGAACAACTACCCATATCCATTATCTGAAACCTATTCACCTTTATTAGTAATTTTTTCTTGTAAACGCAAATTCTTTAGGGAATTGATTTTTATTTTCTAGTTTAAAAAATTCTACATTTTGAATGTTCTCTCACAATGAGGAAGACATTTCCTAGTATCACAGTTCATGGCTGAGAAAGTTTGCACAAGTGGTGTGGATAAGAATCATATAATTATAATTGAAATAAAGAGTTTCTTGAAATTAGATCCACGTAAAATATTTAAAAAAATCTCAGGTTGTACTAATGCAACCCCACCACTTTTATTGACCTTTTTGCGGCGTTTTTTACAAATATGGATCATGTATCACAAAATTTCCATGATTTCCCATCTTAATCAACAATCCTATACATCATAAGACCTAATTTTAAGGGTGAGGTTTATGTAAACTAAAAATAAAACATTTTATAGGTGTTGTTGAGGAAGGAAAGTCAATATTGATGAGAATTCAAGAAAAACATATTAGAAAACATTATTTGGGTTTGACGGTCGTGAGGATCAACACCTTTTCGAACTATTTTGATTATCCAATAACACCAGATGTGTGGAGATTGATGTGGTAACATAAATGTAGTTTAAGATTGGTCAAAAGAACCATTATAATGTCTATTTGTTAATCTTTTTTAATGGTTATTATCATCAATAAACCAATTCTCTTACCTCTTCTGGTATTCAAAATACCTCCAAACATCCTACATTAATGGGGGATGCGGCCTTTCAAATTTTTAAAGTGTCTAATAATTTTTAAAATAATAAACTTCAATAGAAAAATAGTATATAGATATATAATGGATTCTATAATTTAGGAAACCACTTCACATGCGTAATTAAATATTTTGACTCCTGTTATGTATGTCATTCGTTTTAGTACATAGTCTTCAAATATGAAGAATTCTATTAAGGGGGCTCTGGTTCTAAGGAGATAATTATCCTTTATTAATCATACCCCATCAAAACTAAGATATTACTATGAGGTTGGTCCACCACCATTGGAAAATGATACATTTTTATTAGACACCCATCCTTCATGACACCTCAAACATTAATGAGACCCAATTACAGGTTAGTTAATCCAGCCTTCTTAAAAACACCAATATATTTGAAACATATCCACAAGACCTACCCTTGGAGACACCATCTGTCCATCCTTTTCTGAATATTGAGTGCATGTGGACCACATATCGATCCAAAACTAGTTCATAGACACCAAAAATTATTTTTTTGATGATATCATTAACCCTTATGTCCGTCCCATTTTCATTAACCATGAACTACACCATTATCTCGACTTATTACACAAAGAATAAGAATCCTAATTTTGGGATCCATCATTTGATTCCTTTCATGGAAGTGTGTATGACATGCCCCACATAAAGGTAAATTTTGTAGTATATGTATAAGATCTGAAGATAGAAACATCAAGGGTAACAACTTGCCATTACTTTTATAGAATTCTTAAGTCAGATCATTCCTACTATATGGAAATGGTCTCCCTCAGTATAGGTCCCAACCACATATGAGTTGAGGGATGTAAATATTCCTAGCCCTTTGTCATAGTAATATGATTTTAAACATCATGATATTATCCTCCGTAAACGATGAGAATATAAATTGACACTCTGTGTTGTGAATATAGGATGCCCCATATATGAATAACATGTGATGGACCCACAACTCCTTCCAAATATAATGAATATAGGATACCTCATGTATGATCATCATTACATTCTGCATCCATTCCAATGATTTGAGAATTAAAAACACCTTGGATGAAACCCATGAACACTTGACCAAATTTTTTTTGTAATCCCCACTCCAACCCTAATTAATGCTTCTTTCATTAATTGAGCATCCTTACTATAAGATTATAACTACAACAACCAGTCCTGTCATACATCCTTATCTGTTTCATCGAACTATGCGGTATTTGATCCCATTAACATAAATAGGTTTTTGAGGAAACATTCCTTAATAAAATCTCTTTATGTCAACAAAAATTGGATATCTCTTGAAGGTTCAATCTGGGAACCCCAACAAAAACAAATCTATATTTCCTACCCACGTGGACACACTAAACCAAAACCTTATGTTTGAAATCATCCACTGTGGGAAAAAAA
This sequence comes from Viscum album, assembly GCA_963277665.1. NCBI lineage: Eukaryota > Viridiplantae > Streptophyta > Magnoliopsida > Santalales > Viscaceae > Viscum > Viscum album. Next base: position 1,892,429,448 of record OY728152.1, read on the forward strand.
CTAATCAATTGTCATATCTTACCCCATAGGGACATAACTAATCAAAAACAAAACATTAAAATCTCTACCCTATGGTCACACTTAACCAAACCATCACATTTGAAATCTTCCCCTCTCAGAACACACATAACATGACCCTAAAGAGTTATAATATCCCCCCAAGGGACATAAATAAAAACCAACCTATGCCCATAATAAATCAAAATTATGCCGCACCTGGAAATTTTTCCCTCTAAAATAAATATGATATTCCTATTGTAAAATATATTAAATTCCATAAACCCTTTGATTCAACTATATCATGATCAATAAAAGATTCCATATGATCCACGACTAATATGCCTCATATGATATGTTACACCATCCTCAAATTGGAAAGGCATTAAAAATAAAAAAAATTCTGAATAACTAGAAATTTATACATGTTCCCATTGTTACCATAAAATATAACCATTGTTTGATTATATATCATGATAGAAGCATCATAATTAATGTGTTTTCATGTTGAGATCGAGCCATGAATAATTTTCAAAAACATTATATAATTATTTGAGGGAGACCCATATAAGGAACAAGCTTAGAGGAAGAATATATGGAAGTAATAATTGAAATACCATCATGTCATTTTAAACAAGGAGCAGTGATCAAAAACTCTAGCAAGGAAAGCCACCCACCTCTAAAAAGCATGAATGTAGGGTTAAAACTACATGATGTGAATCCTTCAAAATAATTAATCAAAAACATACATAAATAAAATATTTGAATTTGAATTTAATCATTCAACTCAACCATAATATTTCATATCCTATAAAAATTCATGGAACACTATAACTTAATCAAATTTTATCACATTTAAAATTCAAGAGATCAGTTATTTTATTTATCAATTAATTGAATTAATATCATTTTTGGCATTGTGTAATCATTTAATGTAATTATATAATACCTAAAAATTAGAAATAAATTACCATCATGAATATTATATCTATATTCACAAAATGAATATTAATATAAATTCATAACTAGTTTCATTCCTCATGTGATAATATAATGGATATTTAAAACGAAGAGAGTGATATTTTGAAACATTAATTTATTTAAAAATTATATATGTCATTTTCATTAAAAAGTGTCTATTGAACTAATCAATTTAAATCCAAAGATGATATTTTCCATATTACATTAATCCAATAAGTATGATAATGAAATCATTTTACCTTATAACATATTTTAAACCAATATTAACATGATCTACCATTTGCAGAAGTAATAAATTTTATTGTGGATATTATTATTATTTTACAAAAATGAAAGTGTCTTATTTACCAAATTTGAACCTTATAAATATAATTATTTATTTCATTTTAAATAATTCAATACCTATAAATAGTGAAAAATAATTTTAATATAATTTTTTAGAATGCATCAAAAAATACTTTTCAAATATACATTTTTAGGATTAAAAATATATTAATTCTAATACTATTTATAGGAAAATTTATATTTATTGATTATTTTAAACATTTTAACTGATAATGAATATATATATTATATATATATAATTCAACAAAAATTATTATGTTAAATTATTAATACATTATTCATATAAAAAATTAAATTTAGTTAAAACATCACTGTTATTTTCAAAAAATTTATTTAGTTTAATTAATTTTATAAGTATTGATTTAACTTTTTAAATGTGTAAAACATATATTTTTCATAATATATTTACTACCATTCATATAATCCAATACAAATTCTTGTTGATAAAAAACACATAAGTTTAATAATGTTATGTGGTGCATCTAAACACATTTATTCATGTAACACAATGTATTAATGAAACCATGTTATTAATGAAAAAATATTCCATAAAAATATCAAGTTTTTACAATTTGTGATAAATTAATCATACAAATTATTATAACTATCTATATTAATAATAATTAATACTTATTTAAATTATATATTCATGCTTTTATTATTATTTCATTTGATAACTTCATTTGAACTAATATGTTTAATAGATTATTATTTTCATAGATATAATACTGATTGAATGGGAATGTATTAGACATGTTTGTTTCATTAAGAAATAGTTCCATGAAGATCAAATGATATATATTTATTTATTAATCCAGAAATAAGAGATATTACATTTCATTAAAATCTTTTTTAGGCATTATTAATTTATATTAAATTCATTATTTTATTTCATAATATTCTTGGACAAATTTCTTATTGCGTGTTATATCACTTTATTATTTTGAATCAACTAATCCCTTTTTGCATTATAAGAAAAATAACGTATAACTGAGATAAAAATTAAAACAATTCAAGTTTTTTAATGAGATATTATTATATTGTTCATTTTTTTGTAATAATTTTATATTTACCAATTAATAAACCCGGGATTAAATAACATTCTATTATATTACATTCTGTTAAAGATTTATATGAAAATAAGGATAATAAATTTTATGAATAAAAGTATTTATGTTTAATATAATGTTATGAAAATGATTTTTAAAGGAAATATTTAGTATCAAAGACAAATGATATAAATATACACACCAATAATGTGAAACGTATTTAATGATAGACATGTCAAATTATCAAATTTTAAATTTTTGAGATTGTACTATGAGTTATTTTTAAAAATAGATAAATATTATTATGTTGTATGCATCATAGGGAAGGACTCAATAATATATTTTCTAGTTTTTTTCTTGGACTACATGTTATGAATCGGTATGATTCACATAGTATCTTACTATAATTTAATAACCAGAAACATAAAAAATCATTATTATAGGATACATAATAGATATAGATATTGTTAAGTCATCCATAAGTTATTAGCTCATGACAAATAATACATCATAAACTTTTAAATGTATTTTATTTCCCCAAGAATTCCATTATTTGTAATTTTCAACAAAGTAACTAATTACAATAGAATATTTGGATCCTTATATGACACTCAAACCCAGTCCAATAAACTATAATATTGATTTTTGGGTATGAATAGATAATTCTTTAAAAATATGTGTTATTTTTCAGTATAGTACATTTTAAAAACATATTCTAAACATGATAAATATATTTTTTCACCATTTTAATAATAAATTTATTATAAAAAATTCCATTCAAGTCCCATTAGTAGGAGTGGACTGATTTATTTATTTAACTCTAGAATCATTGTTTTTTACTTTGACTGGAATATGAGATCAAAATGAGACATGATGCCTACAACCCTATTGAAACAAAAAAGAATGAATAACCATCATCCCTAAATGGAAATAGAAAATTCAAAGTAGATGCATATTCTTTGAAAGATTGAATTTCCTTAAGATAACACTCTTCTACACTATAAAAGAGTTTTTGATATTTCTATTATAAAAATAGAATATAACGAGAAATTGAAGAAGAAGAATATCATGTTTAAAAGGATTTAATATTTCAAATAGTTTAAGGAATTTATGCTCATATTAATGATAAAATTGGGGTATTATAGTTAGATTAAAATATTTTTATCCACGAATATTGATCTTTACTTTTGTATAGAATATTAGATTGTGTTTTTTGAATTGATTAATACCTGATAATGTAAATGATGATGTAATGAAATCAATGGTATATAAGGAAATGATAACATTAATGTATACTATGGTTACTGAGAAAACAAAAAATTGAGCAGAAATGTAACAAAAATTATCATAACTAAACACATGAACTAATATAAATTTTTAAGGAGTCAACCTAGCCTACTTGAATATTTGACCAACCAATGATTACATGTAACTGCACAATAACATCCCAATACACCTATTGATTAAAAAATCGTTTTCTTTCATCCTTTGGTGTGTTTTCAAATTTGATGGAGTTTATAGGATTCCTAGAGTATGTTTGGTGGTGTCTGGGTGTTGTAATCATGAAGAAAAGAGATCTCATGATATTAAAAGAAGTTTGTATCTAGAATATAATTTTTGCAATTTTTTTTGGAGCATTATTGATAGATTGAATAGAATTAGTGGATTTAGGGAGTTTTGTTTGTAATATACATTAATGTAACATACAAATTTCATGACATGTATGGAATTTGGTTCATAACTAGATAATTTTACTATTAAATCCAATGTCATCAACATGGGGTTCATGATATGAATTAATGTCGCATGAATGGTTTGAGGTTACATGTTTTTTGGTGGATGTATAACACATGACACTCACTATATGAATGTAATGTTCACACAGTGAATATCCACTTAGAAGTGAACCTATAAAACAAATATAACCCTCTCTTTATCAAACCTAATGGATTTATGTCCAAAATCTAAGTAGTTAGTCGAATTCTCCCTTAGTGTTACGAAAAAAAAATTTAGGGAAACATTTATGGTTTCCAATCTTACATATATAGTTATATTATGTGATTAATTAATCATTCTATGATGTTTCTTCTTGTTTATTTATTTTTTATCAATTCTATTTCTTTCATGCTATGACATTTCTCTCTTTCATTCTAATAGAGTTTCCATAGATGGTAGTTGATGCAGTAATAGAGTGGTATTCTTGGAGGGTTGTATTCATCTTGTAGGATAGGTTGTTAGGATCTACAATTTAATTTCACACTTATTCATGGAAAAATGATGCATTGTTGTAACGGTTTCATCGATTCTCCATTTATTTTTATGTGAAATCATAAATTTATTATGAATTATCCCTTTGAGTGTTGGTGGAAGTGAACATGATAAAGAAAAAACCAGATTAATGATTGAAATGAGTTATAGTCAAAGAGGTTGTATGTTTTTAAATTGATAATGGTTCACATCTTTATTTTCAATGTAGTGTTATGTTTATGTCTACAAATGTTGATCGAGATTGTTTTCTTTTATCAGACTATATAATTTGTAAAAATATTAAAAATTTTAATTCTAATAATAAATGGTTGGATAAATAATTAAAGAGAAATTATTAATAAATCCCTTCCTTCTAATAATTTTTTTAGAAATAAAAGGCTCTTTACTACATTTTTAATTTAATTTTTCTTCAATATGTTACTCGAAATGGATAAATAAAATTTCAAAAAAAAATTGTTATTAAGATTACCAGAGGCATATGAAATGGGAATTGTTCTTTTATTATTTTTATGAAACTTGAATATATTTTAGTTGGTATTTTTAAATAATATAATATATTGAGCAAAATAATTATTTAGGTCTTTTATAGTTATAACCTATAATAAATGAATCAGTAAATTCTATGTGGAAGAAAACCATTTCTTGAGAAATGTAAATGTTTGAGATCGAGTGATCCCATTTTTATGAAAAGAATATGTTCCTTGTTTTGAAGTTCTATTTTCCATGAGGAATCAATTTTTTCATCATTTCATGATTTCTCTAGATTTCATCTTTGTTTTGTGATGTTATGTGATCCTTGAATGCCTATTTTTTGGACATATGGTTGGGGTGTCTTAGGTTGGTGGTAGACGTCGATGGCCATGATGGTAAGATTCAAGGAAATAAGAATGAAGATATTAATGATGATACAATAATTGGTGGAATATGCTGAACAGATTATTTCCCATTATTTTGATTAAATCATTTATTCAAACTTATTATTGTTCTACTGACGATGTGTATGGTTGAGTTTCTTGTTTTTTAGTAGTCCAATCTCAATTACATGATGAAATTATTTTTACTTTTTTATACATCTCATTTATAATTAGATAATGTTTTTTCATGAGTACCTTTAATTATATAATAACATTGATGATGATAATAAATGTTTTAAGCAGTGGGGTTAATTATTTCTGAAATGAAAATGTTTTTAGTATCATGAAACTATGGACTCTATTTGATTATTTATAGAGGGATTGGACCTCAATTTCTAAATAATTGAATTTCAAAAGGTATAATGTAATTATTTTATAATGAATTAATTATTATATAGTAAATATTTTAAAAGGGAATAATTATGTAATTGATAAATAATGACTATTTGTTTCTAATATGATATCAAGTTCATAATGTTGGCAAACAAGTCCCTAAGATATGATAATAGAAGTAAACATTGATAATAGAATAATACCCATTGTGTGGTTTTGAAATATATATATATATATATATATATATATATATATATCTAATATGATTTTTCATTTCACATGATATCCCGCTGATTTTAGTTTGGAGATTGGTTCCCATTGAACTTCGAGAGGGTTATTTTGAAACATATAGCCTAGTGAGGAATGGATGGATAACTACCCCTATAGCCCTGCTCTATTATCCTCGTGGTTTTATGTACCAGTATGCATAGTGAATATATTTCCTAAATATGTGTATAGAGGATTGTAATTTATTAGGTTTATTAAAAAAAATATCTGCTTAGATATAGTATCCAAATGATTATTATCGGTATATTTTATATGGTCTATGATATATTGAGTTACAATACATGATGCATGGCATGTGATGATGTGTAGTATAATAAAAAATTAATAATACACAACATACAAGATATTTTGGATCCCAGAAACTACATGGTACTATATAGAGATGTGGTGTTGGATAATGAGATCATTTCCTTCAAGAGATACAATTTATTATATATGGAACATTTGTATTTAGGATGGAATTTAGGAGTGATATGGATCAAGACATGTGATGGTGAGGTATAGTGGATAACCAGTGGTCTGGTAGTAGTGGGTGCCCTTTTTTTACCATAATAATATAGGATCTATTGTATGCATTACTTTCAAATAGATAACAATTGTGTGGAATTGAATATAATATTTAGGTTGTGTTGATGAGTATGTTTATGTAGTTGTTTAATTATATTTACCAAGTATTCATTATTTATTTTATTAATGACTTAGGGGAGGATTATACTAATATTATCAGTTACCCTGATCTTACATTTATTTAAAAAATATTTCACATTAGTAAAATAAGGGTTTTGATAGAGATGGATATTTCTATCTTGTGGTTTACATGTGGTGTTTTCATTTTATGGCCACTATGGAGTTTATGTTTTTGTACATGAAATTGCTTTTTTCTTTTGTTTGTATTATATGACATTGAATGAATGTACATGGGTTTTCATTTTATATATTTTAGGATTATTTGATTTATATGCTTTTTATCTCTCATTCATCATATTATTTTAGAGGCTACTGAATCCCATTTGTATGTATGTTATACCATTGGTTCTTGTCTCTAACTCATGGACTATTTGGGGAGCGCATCAGGTTTCATTGTATCCATCTTAAAAATATCATCTCTGGAGGGGTAACTATAGGGGTGTCTTAACCATGTTGTTTTAGAGGATTTGTATGAGGTATAGTATATATCATTAATTTCAGCACACGTGTGGAGTTCATGGGTTGGTACAATGGAAGTGTTAGGTAATATTATGAATTGATGTAAATCATGGAGAATAATAGAGACATGGTTATTTAAAACATCTATTACCTAACATAGAGACTGTTAAATTTTTCAATCATATTAACTAAATTTATACTTCTTATAGGGATTATTCCAAGGAATGGATCATGCATCATTATTAATTGTACCTATGTTTGAAATTGGTAGACATTGGGATTAGGTGGAACCATAATTAAATAAAATTAAATTATTAATAAATGAATCATAAATATTCCAAATTTTTTCAGATTCAATAACCATTTTTCATTTAAATTTATGTCTTAATGTAGATTTTATCCATAGGTTCATACAAATTATGTTCTCAATATAAACATTAATATTTCTAGAGTGGATGTTAATGATGATGAAACATGTAGGAGGATGCTCTGAGAGTTTCATCACTAGTTTCTGTTAAAGTATGAGGGTTCGGGTTTTGACTCAGTGATAGAGAAATAGTTTTTGGAGGTGTAGATAAATATTAGTTTGATCTATTATTATAATAAGTACTTGGTTTATCCAGTGGTGGCGATTCATTTTAGATCTAAATTGATGTGGGGGATCTTGTTCCTTGGGTAAAATGAGGATTCAAAGGTCTTATGGTTGAATTTTAGGAAAATGTATTGATAATTGTTTCTTTATTCAATTATAATGGTGTCTAATCACTTATAACTATTATCCCTCTAATGTGGGTGTTAAATCATACAGAATATATAGATTTATTTCAACACCCTTCTCCATTATGCATCAAACTTATTATTTTATTACAGTTATAGGGATAAGTATTTCATGGAATACATGTTTCCAAGTATATTTGTTAGATTCACCCTATTTATGCTTCCAATGTATTATTATGTGCAAGTAAAATAGGATTTCATTAAGGGGGTATTAACCATAAGTTTATTTAAATGTTATGGAGTCTAGATAACACTATATAAAGTATCCATCTGGGTTAAGGTTGGAAATTTTCAATATAAAAGATATTTCAGATAGAAGGGGTAGGTCTCATACCTCATTATCTCATTTATTCTAGTGTAGATACTATTAGGCACTTTTGTGGGATGTGATTTTGTTTTTTCATATTGAAGAATACGTAATCATTATTGGGATTTCTCATCATTATGAGAATGTATTTTGAACAACATTTTCTTCTTTAGATTCCTCTATTGAGGTAGATTATACTGAGACATCATAAGTAAGATGATTTAAATTAGGATCACTAAGGAAGAGACATGGTGGGAATATGATATCTTTGAGATGATCCAAAACCTTATATAGAATATAATTTCCTCATATGTTTCCATTATTATGTTCGTAGAGGTTATGGAATAGGTCATGATCAGCATCATTCTCTAGCATTTCCATTTCTTGGTGATCTAGAAGTAGTTTGGGGAAACCATTTCTTGTTTTTCTACACAGATGTATTCCTTATTTAATTTAATAGATACACACCCCTTAATAAAACATTACCTTTTCCATTCTTTGGGTCATAATTTAAAGATACATCTTATTCCCATAGATTTGACTATGCTAGTCTGAGGTCTTGTTTATATTTATGATATATATATTGAGTGTGATCTAGAGCTGGGGCTTCACTACTCATGGTGATATAGCCTATGTTTATGGTTATATCTATATGATATATTCATTAGAATGGAATAGTATTATTCAATGAAGGATATTTTTAATTTCATTAGGTGATAGGTTGTGTTCTATGATTATGATGGGGAGACTAAATTGTTTTTTTGTATATGAGACCCTCATATTTGTTAGGAGTGGATTTCATCATTATCTTCCCTGATTGATGAGTTGATTCTAGGTTCATTGGATGTTTAGATGATAATGTTTCCTAGGTTTGTGGAATATTATAGTAATTTTTTCTCATAGAGGATGTGTGATTACCCCTTGTTGGGTGATATATTTTTAAAGGAGTTACAATTGTTTGTTTCTATGATCATTACGTTTTTTCATAGGATAATTATAGCAGAGGTTAACAGATACTAGTAAATATAAATGATATATGACAATGATTCATTATTTTAGGATTTGTTACACCTTATAGTACAGCTATTTTGTTCAGGTATAAGGACCATGGATTTTTTCCTCTTTGGTTCAATTACTATCACTTGAACTAAGTGACGGTGAATAACTGATATCATGTTTCATGTGTTTCTTATTTATTGGTTCAACTGAATGGAGAAATTAATATCTCAATGAATGATATGTGGTAATAAAATAATCTAATGTTGGTGAAAATGATGATTAATAAAATTATCATCTTGATATCATAATGTAAATTAAGAGTTCGTTGTCACACCATGTGGTTTGATAAAATCTACAATCATGTTCATAGTTTTTTTAATACAATGTTTATATAATATTTGGAATGATTCATGGTGGTTTTAGTTGATGTAATCCTTGGATACTATATGGTTGAGGAAGACCAGGGAATGCATCTACTGGTCATTTTTCAAGTTCATCATCTTATGTAATTGTTCATAACCTTGTAATAGTGTGAGTTCTGGATAAAAAAATGCATGCATTATGCAGTATCCCAACAAGGAGTAGTTATTGATCATTTAAAGGGTGAGGAAGTTGTTTATTGAGAAGAACCCATGGTATTTATAATTTTCATTGTTTCCTAGGACTTTTATGATTTTATAAGAGTTTCAATGTTTATTTCGTAATTTTGTGACCCTTTGAACAACTTTGAAAAGAAATTATCAATAATAATAGTGGAATGATATGTGTAAGAACAATTTTGAGCACCTGATGAAAATATTTTTCTTCACACCAATTCCCTATCTTCAACAATAGGGAGTGTAGTTCAGCGATTTTTTTATTCCTCATAACATTTTTTATTATTTCTTCTAAAGTAGTATATTTTGAGAACCAAAGAAAAATATTTTCCTTTTAGGATTGTTGAAAATTTTATGGCATGTTATTCATGGATGTTTTTTTACTGTAATATATGTGATCATAATTCAGGTTTTCATTCAATTCTTTCTTGAGTAACGTTAATTTTTTGAGGTAAGGGATTCATTACATCTAAATTCGTTATTATTTGAATTTTAAATTTTATCATTCTTTACCCCTTTGAGAAATGGTGGAATTCACCATAACAAATATTAATTAGGATGAATTCATGAAATGGGACTTGGTCATATGAATAATATATTATCACTATGATAATGTTTTTCCACTTCATTCTGTAAATATTGTGATATATAGGAATATTCTTATTTTGAATGGTTTTTACGATCAGATTTAAAAAAATAATTTGAAAAATATAGCTAAAATATGTAATGAAGCTAAAAACTAGTTAGCTAAAAAATATAGATTCATGTTTAATAAATCCATTCATTATTATAATTTTATAGAAATAAAATGATTATTAAGGAATATTTAATTAAGTTTTACTTCTATATGTCAAATAAATTGGATAAAGATAATAAAGTAAATAATTATTATTATAAGTATTATCAAAGTGGAATTATATATGTTTATTATCGATTTATAACTTTTATAAAATTTAAATATATGCTAAATATTATTTTTAAATAATTTAGTATCATGAAATAGTTGTTTCATTTGGATTCCCATAATTATCACCTGTAATAAGTTAATTATTAAATTCGGGATTAAGTAAAATTGGTTTTTTGGGAAAGGTAAATTTCGAGAGCTGAGTGATCACATTATTATATAATATAATTATTTATTATTTTTAGCACCTAGTATGAATGATTAATATGTTTATTTATTTAATTACTTATATGTTTCTCTTGATATGATCTTTGATATGTGATGTGATATGAACATGGTACTATTTGTGGATGATATATCGATGGGTTTTCCTAGGATTTCAGATGAATTTGAAATCTGTGATGGATAAATTCACTGTCAAAAGATTGATTGGGTTAATTTTGGTACTTTGATTAATGGATCTAGTAGAATTTTGGATTTCAATTTTTTTCATAACATTTTATTTGTTTCTTTTTAGTGCTCTGTATAAGTATTTGGTGGCCAAGTTACTTATTGATCATCATTCATATTCCTAACTACTTCATGGAGTGGGTTATGGTTTGTTACAAATCCTTCTGTGGTAGATTTGTATTTTTCTTGGATAACCTATAATTAAGAATTATTATTATTATTATTATTAATTAATATTTTAACCTATGGGGTTAGTTATTTCTACAATGAAAATTTTTTCAATCTTGAGGAAAGGTGAACTCGATTGGATTATTCCTCGAGAGAATGAAATTTTTCTTGTATGAAAATGAAATGTGAAATGAAAGAATAAAATTTAGGTATAATTAATAATTTAATGTATTTTTAATTGTAAAAAATATAATAATTAGTTAAATTAATCTCCAATAATGTTTTTTTATTATAGGATATAGTGTTATTAAAGGTGGAAACTGGGAGTTTAAGAGACAATAGTTTTAGTTGAGCCTAATAGTAGGTCAATGAAAAAAGTGTTGTTGTGAGATATATAATGTAATCTATGTTTTGTTCATTAATTTTATACCCCACCCATATTGATTGTGAGAATGAAAATAAATTTTATTTGGGTGGGTGTGTTCCCCAACATCTAGGTTGGAGACTAATTAATGGAGAACTACCCCTTCTATCCCCACTCTATTATCCTAGTAATATTTTTACATGGTATTCATGGTGAAAATACTTCTAAATATTTTTTTATAGTTTTTTAATGTATTGTGGTTATTTTACACACATATATCTTCAAATACAGTATCAAAATGGTCATTATAAAACTCAATGTATAGGTTGTGATGTAATAGAGAATAATTCTAGATATATAATGCATGATATATAGGATGATGTTGCTCATGGAAACCACTCGATTAAAATATTGATATATGGAATTGGATGATGAGATAATAAGATCCATGTGATATATGTTATGATACTTTATAAATTGTTTATAATGTAGGTTTATTTGGGAGAGAGATTACTAAAGAAAAGTGGTGTTGGGGAAGTGTGGGAAACTACAAGGGAAGCGGTACTTGGGTGACCATATTTTTTTACAAAATATATTATCTCATTTATGCATTATGTAGTGAGAGTTATCCATAGTGACATTAGAAACATAGTATAATAGTTTTGGTGACACATTAGTTTCTATTTTTTTTTATAAATAATTATCTTTATTTATTTATCTTTTCCAAGAGAGGCTCATGGGAGAAGCCAAATCAATATAACTATTATGCTCACCCTATATTTTTTAACTATTTTTCATGTTACATAGAAATAGATGGGGACCAGTTTGGAAATTTCTAACTCATTTTTATTCAATATTTTTTGGGGTACATTGTCTCTATTGAGATTATCTTTTGGTAATTATATTTCCATAAGTTTTAACCTTATTATATGACATTTATTACATGTAATTTTTTTCCATTACAATATATTATTATGATTTGAATGGTGTAGTATTCATAACTATAAATTATCATATTTTTTAGAGGGTAATTCTTCTCATTTGTAAACAAACCTATGACCTATTTGATTCAAGCGTCGAATATCATTACCTCCCTTCATTAAATACTGACCTAGATAGGGTATCTCTAAGAAGAGGGGGTTACAATATCCCAATACACCTATTAAAATAGACTATCATATATATTATCAATAATATATAAGAAATTTATTCCCCCAAATTAAAATGATAATCACTATTATTAATTTAAAAATACATCTACCATTATGAATTCCAAAAAGTATCTTACCCAAAATTCATAGATATGAAACTGGGACCCATGATGACATAATTTATTCTATTATAAAATGTTTTAAATATATATTTGATATGAATCATATAAAATAATAAAAAGTATATAATGTTAATATATTCCAAAATAATTATATTTGTCCCACTATCTAACATATATGTAGTAGAATATAAAGTAATGATATAATGGACATTAGAAAATCTCTAAATACTTGCTCCAAAAAATCATTATCATCTTATAAAATTTTCATTCTTATCTCATCTTCTTTATCTACATTAATACATATGTTTGAAAAGAAAAATTTATGGTTTCATATTTTAAATGAAATCTAATGGTTTCTACATGCCTATGGGGTGAGACCAATGAATAATATAGATTCCCCCTAACACTATGACACACTAATTACGGGTGATCTATTCAATAAATGGTCCTACTTTGAAGGTATTTATGTTTTTTTAAATAAAACTCAACCCACCCTTAAAATTTACCCTTTTATGTTAATAAAAATAAATACATTATTTCCATAATGTCATGGTGAACTAAAAACCAAAATAATTGTATTGATGCTACCCATGGTGGTAAAGGTGTCATAATCCAATAACAAATAACTAACATTGAATAATTTCATTAAAAGGTATACCATAGAGACACCCTCTAAAAATTTAATATGGTGCAATAAAACAAAAAAATACTTATTGATTCATGAATATCCATTTATGAAAATATTAAATCACACCCAAGAACCTATAGGTTTAGTGTCTTTTAATTTAATGAATCTACAATATTAATTTTATAATATGTTTTCAACATCCCCAAAAAACTCTCCACTAAGTATATCAATCTTTGAATATATCACAAAATTTTATTTTATATTACTGGGGGAGTGAAAACATATGAAAAGTGAAAGACACAATCTTATTGTGGGTAAACATGAGAGATAGAAATCAAATTTGATAAGTTATTATAATATAAACATGTGTTTTAGAGAATATAATCATTGTACACGAATTTATCATAATGAAATAACCCCCAATAAAACTTATAAAAAAGAATCATTACATAATTATTTTGGAATAATATATGAAAAACAACATATGAAGGTGGAATAATTATTCAATTATCAAGTGGTAGGGAAAATTAATATTGGAAAATGGTATATCATATTACTATTGAACATAAATAAGCATAATAAACAAATTTTTATATCATTGATCACTATACCAATTTCATCATATATTTAAAGCATTTCAATAACATATTAAATTGGGATTACACCGCAATCCTATATTCATAGTGGACTATAGTTACTCCCTATTAACATACATTTGTGTTCCACATAAATATAATGTCATTCATATATCTAATATTTCCCATAACCATTGACAAATAATTAAGTATCTTGTAATTGTTCATATAAACAAATAGAAATAAAGTGGTTTCACTAAAACGTATCCCTGTGTAATCATAATAAATAATAAAGAATATTTACTTTTTGATGAAACATTAGAATAATAGTATATCTTTTTATCATTAGACAAAATAACTATAAATAATTATTATATATATTTGATATAATAATTAAATGAGAAAATAGTTTTCATAAAAATAGAATTGTACCAAAATTGTATTGATGAGTTATGAAGATGAAATTAATATATTGAAAATTAAATAAAAACATTGGTAGAAATAAACTATGAAAAAAAATTAATTTAATTACAAAAAATCACTTGTAAAATGATTGTAAATTTAATATAAAATGAACTTATGAAATCCTAGATGAAAATATAATTAATCCAAAGATGAACATGAAAATAATGAACATGGAAGAAAATGAATCTTGAATAAAAAATATAAAAGGTTTATTCTATTCACAAGCATAATTCTGGGAAAATTGTAACCCACTGGAGGGGTAAATGGAAATAAGATAAATGAAGCCAAATAAATCATTAAGGTAAATGAAAATATATCTATTTTTTCATATTAGATACATATAATTTCCACTCACATAAATTTATAAATAAAGAATAATATTGACAAATTAATATTGAAAAATATAATCTCAAAGATAACATAGATTACAAAAAACCACTTTAACCATAATAATAATAACCATAACCGTCAAAAAATAATTTAAAATCATTAACAATGTTTATTTCTTTCTATAGTCATAAAATATTATATTTTTTGAAAAATATAGTAGTGAGTTTTTTATCATTGAGTGATTGTAATGATGATTATTTCCAACAAGTATTAACATATAGACGTTTCTTTTTGTTTATTGATAACTTGTTAATAATTCATGGATTTTTTAGTATTATTAAATATTTTTAATTTAATAAATTGCTGATTAAACTGCTCATTTATTTTATGTTATTGGTATTGTTGAAGAGAATGGATTCCATGATGAGGATCAATTATGTAATTTACCAATGCATGTTACTTTATAATGACCCCTCATTTTCATGTCTCTCATCGAGAACCATTTAATAACATTAATTACTAATTAAAATCATATTTTACTCGTATTAATTTCTTATTAATCATTCATATTGGAAAATGTAATGTTAATAAAATATCATTTAGTTGTGTGTTTGAACTAGAATAAATAATAACAATCTAAAATATGGAGTAAGAAATCATATAATGTAATATAATTGTAATATAATTATAGAAAATAATAATGATGTTAATTGAAAATTGTTGTACTGGTGATAGAGATTTGTAACGAGTTGAGAAGAAATATATTAAAAAATATGGTGAGGAAGTAAATACATAGTTTCGTGAATTCTATCCATAAAAAAATATGATATTTAATAATGAATGCTGTATGCATCCTTATAGAGCTCAGAAGCCTCAAAATGTTTGTGTGATCTTTTTGAGAGGTAATGTTTTTTGCAGGGTTTAAGATTAATTAATTAAATTTGTGGATTTATATTGGTATTGGTGAGGTCATTTATTTTTGTGTTTGAGTTTAATTTTTACAAATAAATTTTTAATAATGTGTACCAAATTTATTTTATAGAGTACGTGTATCCAAACTGAAGATATACTTGTTTAATCATGAATAACCTCATGAAAACAATTTACATATATTTATATTTATTTTTTGGAATTTACCACCTAATTTAACAACTTTAAAAATATGTTACCCCAACCCAGTGACTCAATTATTACACTAGTAACATATATTTATTTAAAAAATCAATTTATCCAATAACCTAATTTAAAATTTAATTATTCCAAATATAAAATCGATTTTATTAATTATAATTTATAAAATATATTTAAATTAATTTTATAGAATAAGTGAAAGGGAGATGGAAGAATTATTATAAGACTATAACATAAGAATAAAAGTATCCTTATCCTTATTACTTTATAATAAATAATTATTAGATAAATATTTAATAATTTTTTTGAAAATATAAATAAATATGTATTAATTATTATAATCATGAAAAATAAATTTATTTTTTTATATGAAATTTTCACATACATTAGGAACATTATTTTCAATGAAAATATATTTCATTTACCAAGAATCATTAAATTCCAAGTATATATAAACCTTGATGTTAGATTTTATTTACATGATTTACAAATAATTCTATTAATGCAATCAATATAGATTCTATAAATTATTCATTAATTTAAACAATTATTTTATAATAAAAAATTTACATTAAAAAATTATATAAAAGATCTAATATCTGAAAAAAATAGTTTCATTTTATTTTATTATAGAAATAATTTTATTAAATATACATCAAAATTTTCTAAGAAACACATTATTGACTTCAACCTATATAACTGTGTGTGTATATATGTATACATTTTTGATAAATGTATACCAAACAAATTCATATATAATATCCATAAATCACAAAAACATTTATTTTATGGGCATATATCCAATGATAATAAATATAACATTAATATTAAATTCAAATATATTAAACATTAAATTCGTAAAAAAATGTCATTAAACGTATTTTCGAATATTTTTATCAAATTTATAATTATTTTTTAATTATTTTTTACACTCTAAATAGTTATCAATGATGACATGATCTTTATAATAGATTATATTGATGAACGTTTCAACCTTTTAGTCTATTTATTTACCTGATCATTTATTCCTTCAGTAATTTAGAAATTGTTTTTCATTTAAATATAATATATTTTACTTCATTTTATTATTAATATTATAAAATAATAAAATAATAAATTTTTTATTTTATTTTGATATTTCATGTGAATCAATCTATATGATTTGTTATTTTAATAAATGTGTACGCTATTATATAAACCACCATTAATATTATTTTCTAAGTTTTAATTTTATTATATACATGAAAAATGATTATTGTATTTACTACTCACTAATTCATTTGGATCCCATGATGCTTTATTAAACAAATGACTACATTAGGTAAATTTACCAAGATGAGTGGCCTTATTTTGTAAAAAATGTTCCTTATATTTAAAGATCTATAAATTATTTTCCAAATAAGAGGGATTACGATTCCCAACATATGTCATCATATAAAAATGTAATTAAAAATATTTCATTTTCAAAAATTCACATGATAATTAGGTTTTGTGTTTTATAGAATTAAAAAAAATGATTAACTGAAAAAATGCATTTTTGTACTAACATAAAATCATTCCTCTATATAATAAACAACTTAATACATAAAAATTCATCAACATCTCTCATAAATTCCTTATAATTGAATATTTATTAGACATATCATATGTATTAATTTACTTCAAAACCCATATAAGTGGAAACCTAAGAAAGGGAAGATCTTGAAGACTCAATAATTGTAAATATAATCCATGCCAATAAAAGATCATAACTTAGTATTATATGAGAGTACAAGATTAAGAAATATACATAAATAAGTTCTACCTAATATGTAATAGATCATAAATCATTTCATTATGAATGAAAGAACATAATAAATTAATTAAGATAGTGTTGAAATAGTGTTCAATAATAATGAACAATTATAGAATAACATATTAATTTTAATTAATATAAAATAGTTTCATAAAAATATGTATCAGAACACATTGCCAATAAATAAAAGTATTTGCACCAGTAATGTTGTAAAAAAACTATGTGTGTATAAATCCATAGTTGTGATCAAATATACGTAGTTTTACACATCATTATCAAATAAAGTACCAAATTTTAATGAATGAAAGTTCTTTTCAAATATTACCCCTTCCATAATCATCTATATATATGATTTCCTTTTGAAATCAAATAGTCATCATATAAAAAACATAAATATAAATTTGGTTTCATATCCTATTTAAATGTAGTCACATAAGTGAAAGGTTAAAAATTATATCAATAATCATAACATGATATATCCATGGGAAATATATAGGCATTCAGAGTTATTTAATAACATTCTTGGTAAAAAGCTCATTCAACCAAGATAATAGAGAATATGGTATTTACACTATATATGTACTTATTTTAGAGTCAATTTAATAAGTTCACCAATCAAATAGTGTATAGAATATTGGAAAAGCCCATTAATCCCAGGAGTCAAAAAAAAGTATTCATAAAAGAAAATTTAATGGAAAGAAAATTATTGTTATATAATAATGATTATTAGGAACCATAAAGGTAGTGATGTCTAATTAATCCATTAAGGATTTATAATTTTAAATTTTATAAAACATATGTAAACAATGAATTGGTAGATGTAGAATATATTTTGAAATATTCTACAAGTGTACATTGAATCAAATGATGAAAGTGACTCTTTTCAATGAATTTTTTTTTACATAAACCACATAAAATAAATGGAAATTTATTTAATTTTAGAAACAAAGAAACATGATAAACTAGTTCCAAAATAATAGGAAATCCATTCATATAATTTTTATTAAATAAGTATATTTTATTATTATAAAATAAATAATAAGTGTAAGAATAACAATTTTTTCTGAAAATTCCACAAAAATTATGGAGTGTAAAATCTTTAGAAATATTTAAAAACAATTTTTTAGGAAATCCAAAATAATAGAGTTTTGAAAAATAAACAATTTTTTAGATATAATATTGAATTTAAGAAAATAAATATAAATATGATATTTAATGAATTTTAATATTCCTAATACAACATTATGGAAAATCCACATTGTAAATAACAAATAAATATCCATTTGATAAATATAGATTATATGTAATATAGAAAAAAAATTAATTAATCCACAAAGTAGTTCCAAAAAATTAGAGGAAAACAATTTGATTATATAAATTATTGACATAGAGGAGAATGATGTGTTGGAATGAATGAGAGATGTTATTAGAAATATTAAACTTTTATTTTAAAAGGTATTTCACTAAACAATATGATACAAATTAAATGAAGTAAATTAACATATAAATTGAGAAATTACTATTGTATGGATGATATATACCAACAAACTGGGGCATAAAAGATCATAACATTGTAGATAACCAAGGAATCGAGGAAAAATATTTTGAGATAAGAAATATGTTATTACCTCTATCAAATTTAAATAAATACCACATGAAAGTGAAATAGAGTTAAATTTAATCTATAATAAAATTAAAAATTTATAATTACTGATAAATTATAGAAAAATGTTATTATATAGTTTATATAAATTCAAATTAGTGCATAACAATAAGTATGTCTCCAGAAATATGAATAGAGTCTAATTAATCCTTTTATATTGCATAATATTTGATGTAAGAATCCATTTATATTGAGGTTATAAAGAACAACTGTATAAATATAGAAT
The DNA here is from genome assembly GCA_963277665.1 of Viscum album. Taxonomy (NCBI): domain Eukaryota; kingdom Viridiplantae; phylum Streptophyta; class Magnoliopsida; order Santalales; family Viscaceae; genus Viscum; species Viscum album. The sequence goes on from OY728152.1 coordinate 1,892,449,420, forward strand.
AGAGGCAGGAAAGGAAATATAATTTTATCTTTAGGGAGAGCAAATGAATTTTAAATCTATAGAGTTCATATAAAATGTGGTAACACAATGGATTAAAACAGAGCTACCCAAAACCCTGGTACTTTATGTATTATTTCAATTGAAATTTTAAAAAAGGAACGTCATATAGCTTTTGACACAACAATAAATAAATTAATATGGTTAAAAGAATTCATTTTTATGTAATAACACAATATTAATGGAATCATGGTGTTTGATAACAAATTTTTCTAATTAAATTAAATTTAAGTGAAATAACTCCTTATGAAATTAGAAACATTTGAATAAAAACTCTTGAATGATACAATTTAAAATGAAACATTAAATTCAATGAATATTTATATTATAGGGATAAAAATATTTATGGGAAATTATATACATTATTCTAATTAAAACATGATATAAAATAAGAAATATTTCTTAAAATGGTGAAAACTGTGAGACGAGTCTTATTTCATGTTTCCCAATAATAGATTAATTTTTCTATAACCCCATGAAAATCCCATTAGTGCCTTAATAATTAATTTTTGACATTATTATTTTTAATTTAATTTTATATAACTTATATATAGTAATTTATTTTGACTATTCCATTTAGTTATATATTTTTTCTACCATCAGCTGTTAGTAACTTTAATTGTCTCATGCATGAATTATGACAAAAACTCCCATACTCATTATCTAATGAAAATTCAATAATTCCATTATTATTTATGGTCATAAAAATTATATTTACTTATAATTTTTATATATAATTCTACATGGGTTTTTGTTATGTTTTTTGAATGAAGAATCAGTGTTAGCTTATTTTTGAAATTTTCATGATGTAGGACATTATTTCAATAAAGATGTAAACTATTAATATAAATTTTATATGACTTACAAAAATATTTTTTTTATTTCTGACAATATTATTATTTATATTCCCATATTTATCCATGTAAAAGGTACATATAATTTTCCAAGTTAGTGGTTGAGAAGACCAAAAGATGAGTATACTATAATTAATGGATAATTATAATTATTATAAAAGTGGTTTCTTCTTAATTAATATGACTATTACAAAATAATAATCATGTTATTTATTTAATATTATGTTTTTAAATCATATTTTAAGTTATTTTCATAACTAATATCGAAACACGATGAGAAATGAAATATGTTACATCATGGTGATGGTTGTCCTCATAACATTCATTTTAAATTTTTATTTTCCAATGATTTAGTGGGAATAGAGATTGAATATAATTTTTTAATTAATAATAATAATTATATAATATAAGTCACATTTATTCTTCCAATACATACTTAAAACTACTGAATATATGATTTATTGAAAAAATTTAGGATCTAACTTTGTGGAGTTTGTAGTAATCACAAGCGTATGAACAACGTTTTTTTATTTATCATAGTAGTTGGGAAGAAAAAATTAATAATTTTTCTATTAATATAATAATAATTATTTAGACTACTTTTTTAATGTTTATTGTATAAATATGTTTAGGGTATCATTGAAAGATAATGATTGTGAGAGAGGTATAGTGGAAAGTAAGACTTACATCGAGAACCTAAAAATCCACCTAGTGAACACAATATATTTCAAGTAATGATGATTTCTTGTATTGATTTTGGGATTTTTTAATTCAATGAAATTATATAAGAGGAAATATTTATAGTATTTGAATGAAATTTCTACGGGAATTTGGATCATTAAAAGATAGGAAAATTTAAAATAATGGATCTTTTGTGAAAATGAATTATTTTCTGTAAATGGAATGGAACAATTCAAGGAAGAATGGTTCCAAAATAGAGAAATAATAGATTTTGAGATCAGATAAGGTTAATAATATATATATATATATATGTTTAATTTCTACACAATTTTTAATCATTTTCATTCTTTCTACCACATTTTTTTACATTTTTCTAATTTTTTTATAACTACAATATTTTTTTTGAAGTACAATATTTTTAATTAAAAATATAACAGAACACGTCTCACTAAATTGTGATGTTATAAACCTAAATTTAGTATCTAAATAATCTAAAATAATTTATAAATATTATTAAAGAAACTATAATTTTAAAAATTTAATATAATGAAAAAATGGTTTGTAGAAAAAAAAATTACCATTAAGTGTTATTCATATTATTTAGCATTTTTTACAAATTAAATAAATATTAATTTATATATATGTGTGTGTGTAATGTAATTCCCCGACCCCAGTTTCCTAGAGCTGGAGCATTAATTTATTACATTGGCAAGATTACAAGGAATAAAATCATGAAATGAAGATTAGTTTAGTAGTCTTGAAGAAACTAGATACATAAATCAAACTGAAATTACATTTGGAAAGGTAACAAAATACAATACAAAACAATAACTAAAACATGTCATCCATGAGAACTCCAAAAAATGGAATCCTCTTCATAACATATTTAAGGTAGTCAAATGAAAGGTATAAACTCAAATTATAGATAAGGTTTTCAAATATAGGAACCATGAATCAAAACTAATTTAATCATCATCAAATTGAAACAGTCAATATGGAATGGTGAATAAATTAAAAAGACACGCCATTAATAAAATTAGAATGAAACTAATTCCACAGATATTTTTCATAGTGAAAATATAATGGATATTAATAACTGAAAATGAATTAATAGAATGATTATTAATTTTAAATCTTGTATCTAGAACATGATACCTCTATACAATCAAAACAGTTTAAGAATGTGGGTAGAAACCCATCTTATTTTTGGAAACATACTAGAAGGATTTTTGCCCACTGATTTGTCTCATGAGCCTTGTCGATACATTGATGGTTTATAGAGGACCCCACCCATTGAAGAAATTCCAAACAATTAGTTATAAATATATTTAACATGAGTAAAATATTCCTTCTTAATATCTGTATAGAGTAGAGGATACAGATTCATCAATATTTCCTTAGTTAAAACAACATTCAAAATAAATAGCGTATTTTAAAGGGTATACGACTTAAGACAATAATCTTATCTATGAAAACCATAATATGGATATATAATCTGTTTAAAAATAAAAAATTAAAAATGTTCTCAAATGGGAAGTGGATTCTACAAATAAGAAATATTAGGTGCACAATGCCAAGTAATTCTTAAAGTAATGGAAATTGAGACAAAGTCCCTTACCATGTTGTAATCAATTGAGTTGTATGACCTAAAATTAATAACCACAAAATGAATCACAGAATACCATGAATATAAATAGAATCATGATAATATATAAAAATTGGAAGTACACAATACACCACATGAATGAAATAAGTGGTGAACAATAGAAATCTCACAGAATTTAATGTGATATTAGAAACCCCTTACCATATACCCAAAACTATTCATTGAATGATCCTAATGACCTGAATAATCAAATTTATACTCACTAATTAATAATTATAGAACCTTATAAACATTTAATTTATTTCTTATAACCTCATTAGGTTTATTCCTATCCTTTTTGATGGGTTCAAGAGGTTCAATGTTTTTATTTTGGATGTATTTTCATCCTTGGTTTTCATTGTCGGTTTACTTGTATTGGTGAATGGAAGTTCATTTGAAATACGGTTAAGAATCTAGAATTGTTAATATGTATTATTAGTGATATTTAAAAATATATAAATGATCTTATATTAATTTTGGTTACATAACATGAGGATGACTTTTTTTATAAAATATAATGATAAACGCTTGGTTTACATGGTGGTTTTGTGCCTGATGAACTTTTATTGTATTATTTTTTTTTATTATGAGTGTGTAAGGATAATAGAACATTTTATAAGATTAAATTATTATATTTTGAACTGGATCATCCATAAAAATGGTTTCATGATCAGAATTGAGTATTTTAATAAAAAATGAGAATATGTCATCCTCGAATGTGATAAATTAACACATCTCAGACGGTGTTTTCATTTTTAGTATAAGAGGAGGGGTACAGAGAGATTTTTATGACATATTCCATTATCAAAATATAATTAATGTTCATGTAAGGTACGTTATTTAATATATCTTTTTGGATTTGGGAGATGAGTAAAGAAAATAAAAGAAAGGAACTCTAAATAAAAGACAAATTGGGAAATCCCACATGAAAAAACGGCAGCCTCAGGGCATGACATAAAAATTCATTAAATAGTTTAATGAGAGAAAGGGGGTTCTGTCCTCACTCATATATAATATGTAAAAAAGTATAATATAGAATTACATATCCCAAAATAGTAAAGTTTAATAAAAAATAGAAAATAGAAAATGAAATCATTGAGAAAAGAGTTGTAGATTCTCTTACCCTGTAGAGTAACTCCCAAAACATGAAGTTTGGGAACTTGGGGGGCTGGAGAATAGCTTGGGAGGACCAATAGAGAGGTAAAAATAACATAGATTTGAGTATGACGAGTTTTTAATGAATGAAAATAAAGGAATGAGTGGATATTTATAGTAAATGAGAGGGAGTTTTTTATTAATTTAAAGTGACACCACATTATTGGGTTTTTTAAAACCATGGGATTTCCCATGGTATTTTCCCATGGTTTTAGCCACATGTAAAACCTCACATAATATTTTACTATAAATACATCAATTATAATTTTATTTTAATTATTACATCATTATAATATTACTAAACATACAAAAAACTAAAAACTGTATTTTTACTGTTCATGAAGTATGCAATTATTTTGGAAAACTAAAAAAAATTCACCCCGAACATTTTTAGACATATAGAAATCGAAAATGAAAATCCATTTTTTAAAATTAATTTTCTAAATATTTTTAATTTAATTATTAAATAAATTCATAATTTATTCCCAAAAACAACTTAAAAACTATAACTCGTTTTATAACACCTTGAGACATTAATCAATGTCCTATAAATTTATCTTATAACCATAATACAATAAAGTAACTATATATGATAACATATTATGAAAATATATTTCTAACTCAAATTATAAAATAAATCATAAAATTGTAAATAAAATATTTATGACATACAAAAATACCAGTACTTATACTATGATCGTTTTCTCACTTTTAAGATGTTTAAATTGTATTTATACAATCATTTTTTGTGTTTATAATTTTTACAATTTAATATTCATTACTATTAATTAATATTCATAAGGGTATGTTACAATTCATCAAAAATTATGTTTGTCTTATCAGACTCTAAATATCTTTCTGAACGCAACCGTGTATGTCAGTTTTTCAAAATTAAAATCCTAGAGGTGTAAAAAGTATGTTTACTAGCTAGGTTATAACAAACCAGTTTTTTTAGGGAATCAATGATTCTTGAATTGTTTACTAAATATATGTGTAAATTAATGGGGTGTTTCATTATTCCCTCTTTAACAGAATTACATCCTTGTAATTCGAAACTGAACTTCGACAGTTAATATTTGATACTTGAAAATTCTATTGTGGGAAACACATATCAGAAATACAGTTAAAATAACCTCTTAATAAGGTGAAATAGAAATGAATTGGTTACTAAAAACAACATTCTAGTTGGACAACATGGTAGTTGAAGAATAATAAAACCATCATGTTTTGATGGAAACTGAAGATAACATGCTTAGATAAAGGATAATTACCAAAAAAACTTTCAACTATAGTTAGGAAAATTTTCATTGACATCATGAAAAAAATGATAATAGGAAAAAAAATATTTAAGATTCCTTTCCAGAAATTGATGAATTATTCCACTCTATAAGAGAATAAATATAAATTTATATTTAATAAAGACAATCATATCCTTTGTCTAAGACTTGAACTATCTATCCTTCATATCTTAGCACAAGTTGCATCATATAGTGATATTAAACTCTAAAAACTCATAAAATGATAAACTTAAACCATTTTACAAGTGGTTTAACATTACAAAATATCATGATCCAATACATTATAATAATTCTCATATCTATCATTGGTATATCCATGTATATGGGGTCGTTGGAAAATATTCATTTTGTTTAGAACTCAATGATCAATCATGCTCAATGCATATGATACCTTATTTCCCTTTAATCAACATGAATTATCCCTAAATTTTCACACTACAAAAATGTGAATATCTTCATCATGTGTACTCTTAAAATATTGTAATTGGTTTAATTACCATAAAAACCATATTGTAAACATGAATTCATAAAAATTCTTTATTTAAGATACATGTTATTGGATATATTCCTTAAATCCAAAAGTGTTGTAAAATCTATTGAGGATAGCATCGACCACTTCTTTATAGGACAAAAATAAGTACCATGGTAGTTCTTACTTATCTGAATCAATTTTTTCTTCATCATCATCAAAACATCAAATATATATTAAGGGTTGTCTTTCAATCAATATGTTTTTTTTCAAAAGTTTAACTTTCACTGAATATTTTTCATAGTACCATTTATCTCATGGATTTAAATCCTCAATGAAAAACTATTGTAGTACAATACTTATATATTCCATAAATTTTATAACCATTACATTAATGACAAAATATTCAATTGAAATGATTCTTAAAAATGAATATTAATCATTCTACTTCATCTAGGACAGCATCATAACTTTATCATTATCCAAAATCGTCATTTGGTATATATTCCTTTGAATCTTGGGAAATGGATTCACCAAGGGTCCCATCTACTTGTAGACAAAGCATTTTACAATGGAATCCTTTTTCATACCCTTCAAATCATGAACATATTGTCCTTTTTCCACACTTATAACAAACACCCATTCACTTCAAGCATTTATCCTGATGATTATTTCCACAGTTATAACATGTGGGCAAGCCCTTATTTCCCTTCATCCCCTTATCAATATTTTTCACCTCCCTGCTCTTCTTATTTTTCTTCCATTCAACAAAATAAGAATAAGATAAGTCTTTACATACCTTTTTAACACATGATATTATTTCCTTATAAGATGAGGATACTTGGGAGACAATATTCCTTTGAAATGATGGCATATGACTATTATAGATATAATCATTCTTACTCTCTATATCACGGGAATTGGTGAAGTTCTCATTCCTTCAACTAGGATCAATTTATAATCAAATCCATATTGTATATTAGATGATAAAATTATGAACTCTCTATGACTCTAAATAAGGTATCACACATAGCATAATGTTTTTCATCGTAAATCGTTGAATGATATACTTTTGTTACTTTGGGGGAATAAATATATCATAATGGGGGGTAAATAAAATTTTAATTATCCTAATAATATCCCCCTTGAGTGTCAAAAAAGGTGCGTAGTATAGCTTATTTTCGTGTACTAGGATACCATAGTTCAAGACCGAGACTCCTTGTGGAAGTTTTCACTCTTAGGTACATTGATTCCAGAACCACGACCACTTGTAGTATCCAAACAGGGATTTATTTTCTAGAAATATCCACAAAATATATTTTTACCAAGATTCTAGGATGTTATTGTATTTTTATACTCAATATATATCATAGGTATTTGTTCCCTAATGTAAATTTTCTAAATATACTTTCCATGTTTTCTACTAAAGTTCCTTTGATACCAACTGTAACACATCGACCCCAGTTGCTCGGATCTGGTGCATTACTTTATTACATTAGAATGATCACAATGAATAAAAACCTAAAGTAATAATCAGTTTAGTAGACTTGAAAAATATAGATACATATATGAAACTCAAATTACATTGGTAATGGTAACAAAATATAATACATAACAAAAACTAATAAACTCTATCCATGAGAACTCCATAAATGGTATCCTCTTCTTTATATGTTGAAGGAAAAAAATGAAAGGGGTGAGCTCAAATGATTAGTAGGGGTTATAAATATCATATGTATGAATCAAAACTAATTTAATCATATTAAAATTATAATCAACAATATTGCATGGTGAATAAATGAAAAACATGTGCCATTAAAAACTGATAATGAAACTTCATCCATAGATTTTTTCATAGTGAAAATATCATGGATAATAATAACTAAAAATTAATAAATTGACTTCTTATTAATTAGAATTAAAGTACCTAGAATATGATACCACTATACCGTCAACATAGTTTAAATCTGTGGGTAGAAACCCTTTTATTTTTTGGAAACAAACTCAAAGGGTTTGTTGCCAACGGATTTATATAGTACGACCTATCGATGCATAGAGGGGATATAGCAGGACTCACCCATCACTTACAGTATGAAACATTGTTTATAAATATATTTAATACAAGTACAATATTCCTTCTTAATATCCATATATAGTAGAGGATATAGATTCATCAATATTTCCATAGATAAAAAAACATTCCAAAAAAACACTATAAGTAAAAGGGAATACGACATAAGGCAATAATAATATCCATGAAAACTATAATATATATATATATAATATTTAAAATTTACAATGAGAAATGATCTTAAATGGGAATTGGATACACCACATAATAAATATTAGGTCCACAATACCAAGTAATTCTCAATGAAATGGAAATTGAGACAAAGTCTCTTACCATGTTCTAATCAATTGAGTCATATGACCAAAAATTATTAACCCCTAAATGAATCAAATAATACCATAAATATAAATATAATCATAATAATATATATCAAATGGAAGTACACAATAAACCACATGAAAGAAAAAGGTGGTGAACAATGAAAATATCACGGAATTAAAAGTGATATAAGAAACCCCTTACCTTCGGCCAAAAAGTGTTTTTGACTGCTTTTAAGGACCAAAATAATCAAATTTTTATTCATTAATTAATAATTTAAGAACCTAAAAACAATTTGATTTATTTATTATAAAATTATTAGGTTCATTCATGGCCTTTTAAATAGGTTCAAATGCTTCAGTTTTATTATTTTGGAAGCATTTTCATCCTTTGTTTTCATGATTATTTACTTGTATTCCTGAATGGAAGTTCATTTTTGATGTGGTTAAGAATAAAAAAAAGTTACTATATATTAATAGTGAAATTTTAAAATATATTAATTATTTTATAATGAGTATGGTTACATACCATGAGGTTGACTTATTTGATAAAATAAAATGATAAACGCTAGGTTTACTTGACAGTTTTGTGCCTAATGAACGTGTTTTGTGTTATTATTTTATATTAAGAGTTTGTAAGGTTTCTAGAACATTTAATAAGATGAAATAAGTATATTATGATACATTTGAACAGTAAAAATTGTTTCATGACCATAATTGATGATGGAAATAGAAATTGAGAATCTATTGTCCTTGAATGTGACATATTTACACATTTCAGACACTATTTTCATTTTTAGTATAACACGAGGGGAAAAGAGAGATGATGATGAAATACTCCATTAGAATAACAAAATTCTAGTTCATGTAAGGTAATGAAATTAACATATAATTTTTTATGTGAGGATATGTGAAAATAAAATAAAATAAAAGAACATGGAATAAAATAAAAATCGAGAAATCTCTCATGAAAAACGGTAGCATAACGGCGTCACATAAAAATTAATAAAATAGCTTATTTAGAGAATGGGGGACTCTAATGAATCTTAAATAATATGGACAGAAAGGGGAATATGCAATGACATATCCCTACATAATCCAATTGAAAATAAAATAGAATAAATAAAATGAAATCATTCAAAAAAAGAAGGGTGCTAGATTTCATCACCTTGTAGAGTAACTCCTAAAACATAATGGTTTGGACCTTAGGGGCTTGAGGACACCTTGGGAGGACCAATAGTGAGGTACAACTATCAGATCATTGAATATGAGGATCTTTTAATGATAGAAAATTATATAATGAGTATGTATTTATAGAAAATGATAGGGAGTTTTCTATTAATTTAAAGGGATACCTCATTAGTGGTTTTTGCAAAACCATGGGCTTTCCCATGGTATTTTCCCATGATATTAGAAACTTGGGACACCTCACATTATATTTTACTATAAAAAATTTGACCATAATTTTATTTCAATTATTAAATCATTATGATGTCACTAAATAAACAGAAAACTCAAAACTGTATTTTTACTATCCATGAAAAATTCAAGCATTTTAGAAAAATCACAAAAAATCAAACAAACCATTATTTGGCATGTAGAATTAAAAAATGAAATCCATTTTTAAAAAATATTTTATATGTATTTATAATTTAATTATTAAATAAAATCATTATTTATTCCAAAAAAAACATTTTAAAACTATAACTCATTTTATAACACCTTGAGAAATTAATCATGTGCCCATAGAAGTATCTTTTAACTATAAGAAAATAAGAAAATATGTGAATACATTTTATGAAAATATATTTCCATTTAAAATTATTAAATTAATCAAAAAAAATTTAATATGTATTTATGGTGACCAAAAATATCAATACTTATACTTTCATCATTTTTTCACTTTTAAAAATTGCAAATTTGTTTTTACATTCAGGGGCGAAGTTTCTAAATTTTTTGGCCAATTTATTATTCATTACCATTAATTACTATTCATAGGGCTATGTTACTTTTCATAAATGTATGTTACTATTCATAAATTTTTTTTCTTATCATAATCTCAATATCATACTGAACGCAACTGTGTATGTTAGTTTTTCGAAATTCAAATCACAGAGGTGGAAAAAATATGTTTACTCGCTAGGTAATAACAAATTTGTGTTTTTATGGACTCAGTGTTTCATGAATTCTATATTAAAATTTTTTGTGAATTCTTTGGTGTTACATATAAAAACTTTATTATTTTAATTTTTGAGAAGGGATTAATTTATTTGAATATTTTAAAATTACACAGTGTACAAAAAAATTCAAATAAAGTAATAGTTTCATCATTTTCATTGTAATTTTAGGTAATATTAGTATTTAAATATTTCTTATATAAAAGTTAATATAAACTATTTAAATAATATAAACATATTTATATAAAATTATCGATACCTATTTTTTTATCTTCTACTAGTGATGGATAATAGTTTTAAATAAAAGTGAATAAAAATAGTTATGAAGTAAAATAATACATAAGATTCCAAAAAATTAAACATGGATTTTAAAAAATAAAAAATGTACTATTAAATGATTGAATTACAAATTATATATATATATATAATATAAAAACAAAATGGTTTCATAAAATTTTAATTTATAAATTTATTGATTTTTGAAAAAAACATTACACTTTAACAAATTACTAGAAAAATACCTTTGAAAAGAATCAAAAATTTCACCCAATGGTATTTCAGACATGCTTAATTAAAACATCAGGTTCATTTATGTAATGAACTTCCTTATTCAAGATGATGGGAGGGATAAATATATTTCAAGACCATCCTTCCTCAAGATGAATGATAGATACTTACCCTCCGAGTCCCACCTCTAATAGGCCCTAGGGTGGAAACCAACACCGATGGTATAGAAATGTAACAAAAAAAGGGAGGCATTAAACTTTTTATATTAACCAATATTGATAAATAAATGTATCACCCTCAAACTACTCCATGAAAAATATATATAAAAATAAACAAAAATTCATCCCATATACATGTCTAAAGTAAAACTACTAGAAATTAAAAGAAAACTCTATAGTACAAAAATGAACTAAGAAGGAACACAGCAGCAGTCTCAAATTTCGGATCTAGTAAGGTCCATCAAGGTCTATGTGATCTCCATAGAAACCTGAAAATGATTTTATTTACGCAGGGTGATCATACAGGTATACTCAACAGGGAAAACCCAAGTCACTCATGCACAAGTGGGGGAAGTGTACTAACGCCCCTATGAATGAATAGAAGAAACCAACATCAGCTCACAAGGCATAAAAACCACACATCCTCACCAAGGAATTCTCACCAAATATCTCAAGTAAAGAAAATAAAATTTTTAATCACATTTAAATTTAGGTACACCACACCCCTTCACATTGGTTAACAACTCATCTTGAACAGTGAACATCCTAACGCTACCACGCTCTTCCAGAAGCCCCACTATCAAAAACTATTTGCACACACCTAGGCCACATATCACATAACGTTTTTTCACACACACACCTGGTCCACTAATCAAATAAAATTTCCGCCCGCAGACACCTGAGCCTCATGCATACCATGCCTAGCCCGAAAACACCTACGCCTCATCCCGAAGACATATGGGAAAAAAACCACCCCTCACATGTCCAATACCATAAATATGGTAATGTACTACATGCCATTATAGATGTCTCAAAATTGTTTTGGTGAAAAATTCCTAGAATAGGGAGCATCAATGATCCAATAACCGGGCATCAATCCTCCCACTAAAATGTTTGAAAATGACACCCTCCCCCAAAACAATGTGGTGTTCAGAACATAGTACTCAATATGGGTGGGGTGCGTATAAAAATCATAATTAAATATACGTATATAAACATGTACCCAACACTCAGCCAAAACTATGAGTTTCAAATAATTTAATAATCCAAGACAAAACTACCCTTATTCCTACCTCAAAATGCATGTACTTATATAAGCAGCTGTCACTTCTTAAGTTGATATAAGGGTGCCAGATCCTAAAGCTCCCTAACATAACACCCATCTAGAACAACCTTATTAATAACAAACCTTAGTTATTCCATACCTACTTTGGAAACTAATAGACACAACATCTGCAACCATTTTCTGAAGGCTAAAATCCACTAAACACTACAAAAGCAAACGAGGAAATATGGTCCAAGTTAAGGCATCAATTTTGACACCCATTTATAGAAACAATCGAGACAACCGGCTTGCAGTCCCACTGCACACCCCACTTTTCTGGACACCCATTAAACCACTTCCAAATTTCATTTTTCAATGTCATCCCACTCATCTCAGGACCTCATAGCCAAACTTGGAATCCCCACTGTACAACAACACCACACCCAACACACCTATAAACTTGATATTGTGACAACCTAGTCATAAAGCCCCATAAACAAAAAATATCATAGATACAGTCCAACTACATTACAAGTGCATCCATTCAACAATAAATCAATATCTAAAACTAAGATTCCAACACACCACTCATACCACACCTTACACAAAACCCACAATAACCACTGCTAAACCACAACCCTATTTCACACAAATACCACACCCTTCTAACCGAACCAATACCTATATCGACCCCTGCACCCATAACTGGGATTCCAATAAAAGCACCACACAACCCACAAATTCCATTAAAACCCTAAATAACACATCACAAAGCAACACCTAACAAACATAGTGTATTCAGATTTGGCTATCACTATTCTTCAAATTTCAATTTGACAAGAACGGGTGAACACGAAAAGTTTTTGTCCTAGGGAATCCAATTATTTAATCAAGTGTAAGTGATTGACCATATTTTTGGGGAAAATAATTATTATTGGAAAAACAATTTTCAATAGTCACCACCCATGCATTAGAAAAGACCACCAACAACCATGATTTTCAGATACTGCATGGCCACAATAGATCACATCATGAACAAGGATCTAAAATAAAACAAGTAATCAACATCAAGAAATCCCTCATCCCCCAGTTGTTACTTCTCTTTATATTTTTTAAATATGCATTCATCCCTTCTCCTAAGGAGGCATAATTATACCCACCCATCAAGAAAAATAATTAAAAGAAAGACTAAGGAAATATATATGATGAACAATAGATGACAACCACTCTTCCTTATATCAAAACTGGGGGTGCGTGATTAGCAAGAATGTCTGGGTAAAACTGCATAGGGGGTCATAGCATAGGTTCACAGATATTCTATGATGAAAAGTTCTCTGCACACCAAGAAAAAATAGAAGACATGACCTCATCTTTAAAAAATTCCAAATCTTATATCCAGAAAATGGGAAATAGTTTCAAGGCCAGTAAAGTTGTGTCATAGATAATTCCACGTTGTTGGATTATTCCAAGGCTTCTGGAGTTTTTGGATATTAAGATACAAATAATATACTTTGAAGCACCTTTAGAAATTCCCAAACAAGTCTTTAAACTCAATTTATATCAAATAAGACGAAATAGGGGGAAATTAAGAAAAACTGCAAGAAACTAGGAACAACAGAAAATTTTGAAAACTATCGAAAGTGACTCACCAATGGTTGAGTCATAGATGCCACTATTCAGTGAGACACCTTTTATTGTCACCTTTCAGTGAGCTATCATTCTGTATGACCATTCAGGGAGATAAAGTTCGGTGCCACTATTCGGTGAGTCATAATTTTGTGTGACCATTCCATGAGACAACATCCGGTGTCACCATTCGGTGACACACCTTTCGGTTTCACCATTTGGTGAGCCACCATCTGATACAACCATTCGTTGTGCCACCATTCGGTGAGCCACCATTTGGTGAGCCACTATTTTCTATCACCGTTCAGTGAGCTACTATTTAGAAAAATAGATTTTTGGAATACCCCAGAATTAGGCCACTGTTATCTCCCAGAACACCCCAAACACTAAAATTTCACAATGTTATTGCCTAGAGGGTTTTGGATAATTAAATAAAATACCTCTCAAACTATTATCATACTTGATAATTCAAAGCTAAACCCTGAAGAATGAGGTGTCCAAACAACCACCCAATAAAATATCTCTCAAGGATAAAAAAGCTTCTATTGTTTAAAGGATGGGGTGAAAACCCCAACAACTGAGAGGACCTTGTTGAAATCAACTACCCCAAAAACCACACAACACCCAAATCCACACTACCCGAACATATTAATAAGGTAATGCTTTCCAATGTGCCAAGATACTATCCTCTTTGGGTGACACTAACTCGCCCGCATGGGTTCAATCAAATCCAAATTAATGTGTCTTGATTAGGAGTCGATTCCTTCCCTCCTCTTACGTTAGGACATTATGATAAGCCACATAATAATGAAAAAACTCATCACAATGAAAATAGGGTTCAATCATTACATATCAAAGAAAAACATACAAGAAAAAATGGATATTACTCTGGGTACTGGGCACACATATGCTCATCTCGGTCCCAAGTACTCTCTTCGAGGCCATAATGCCTCCACAACACACGATCCAAGGGAATGGTCCACCCATGAAATACCTTATCCCAACGATCTGAGATCTCCAATGGCCATTCATTGAATATTATATCATCCTCGATATCCAAATCTCCCCAATAAATAACATGGGACTCATTGTGAAGATACCAAAAAAGTAGGGATACCTGAAAGAAATAGTGGATCCTTCATAATAGTGGTTGAAATGCTAGCAGATATGCCACCTCACCAACTCATCCCAACTCCTTGAAAGGTTCATTGAACCTGGGAGAAAGCATTCTCCCTATGCCAAACCTCCACTGCCAACATTGATGGGAATATTTCATGAATATATATCCTCGAACCTTGAACTCCAAGGGAATTCACCTTCATTCTGCATACAACTTATACCAGTCTTGTGTAGCCTTCGTCCTCTCACAAACAAGCGGCACCATCTCTGTCATACTCTAAAACACGTCTCGAGCTAGAATAGTCGCCTCCCCAATGTCCATCTAGTACATGGTTGAACGACATGGTCTCACATATAAAGCCTCAAATGGAGCCATGTCAATGGAAGATTAAATTCCATTATTTAATCAAACTCAAATAAGTGAAAATTTCACACCAAAGACCCGCAAAATCTACAACACATGCACAATACATGTCCTCCAATACCTGGTTGGTCCTCTCTATTTTTTCTTCTATTTGATAGTGGAAAGAATTGATTAAGGATAAATAAGTTCCAGAATCCTATTTAAATCCACTCCAAAATTGTGACATAAAATGTGTATACCGATCAGATATTATGAATCTTGGAATTACAAGCAGTCTCACCACAACATCCACATAGCTCTACTTTAAGGCATCAAATATGCTCGACTCCTTTATCGATAAGAAATTATCCAAATTCATCAACTGATCCAATACCACCCAAATTTCTTTGAATCCTCCCTAATATCTAGTTAATCTTGTAAAAAAATCCATTGATATATCCTCCCACTACCACTTGGGGACATCTATGTGTTGCAATAGACCACCAGGAACATGGTTCTCATCCTTCTCTTTCTATAACAAAATGCACTCTTCCATAAACTCCACCACTATCCTCTTCATCCCTAGACACCAGAGTTGTTCCCTCGAGCTCGGGTACATCTTAAAAACTAATAGGTGTACTGTTAAGGGTGATCTATGAAACTCACAAAGAATATTCTCATGCATCGCTACTGGGACAAAAATCATCCCAAAAAATGATATTCAATTATGACCAACCTCTGGCATTCCCTCTAGAGCATTTACCTGGTCAACGTGACCACGAATCACCTCCACCTCTAAGTATCCCCAATGTGAATCCACCACCGACTGCATCAATAAAGAATGAACATTCATCTGAAAAAGGCATCCCCTGACGTCATCCATTCCCATATCTACGTGAAAGGAAACCAACTCTCCCATAACCCTACTAGAATCCATAGATTTCTGAACTACATCCTTCTGCGAATTTATGCTCAAATAATCACCCATTACATTTCCATTATTTGAGCGGTAAGGGATCTCAAAATCATAATTCTGGAGAAACTCTATCCACCTTCATTGTCGCAAGTTCAGATATCACTGGGAAAAGAGATACCTCATGATATAGTGATCTGTGAAGAAAATAAAGTGCTCTTAGATGAGGTAATTCCACCACAAAATTAGTGCAAACATTACTGCTGAAAGTTCCAAATCATGGGTGGAATAGATACATTCATGCGAACATAACTACATAGACCCATAAGATATCACTCCTTGTTTCCGCATCATCACGCAACCCAATCCTAAAAGGGAATCATTTCAAAACAACTTAAACATCACCCATTACTCTGAAAACATGACTAATGGAGTACTGACCAACACCCCCCTTCAAATAGAAAAATGATTCCTAATACTACTCACACCACACAAAGGCTTGGCATTTTATGGTTAGAGTAATCAATGGAGCTGTTAAGAAAGATTAATTAGGATGGAATCTCTAGTAGTATCCTTCCAGAATCAGAAAACTATGAACTTATACCACATTATTGGGTGCTTCCCATGAAACAAATACCTCAACCTTTGACAGGTCCACCACAACACCATGATGCCACCCCACATTCCCAAGTAAGTATACCTCATATATCCAAAACATACACTTGGACAACTTTCAGTAGAGTTTTTTGTGCCAAAATATCTCTAGGAAAATCTTGAGATGCTCAGTTTTCTCCTCCTATGAACTTTAAGATATTAGAATGTTATCGACGAACACGACAAAAAATCGTTCCCAAAACTCTTGAAAGAGAGAGTTCATGAACTAGAATGGTGTGTTCGTAACACAGAAAGGCATAACTGCAAATTCGATGTTCCCATAACTGCACCTAAAAGTATTCTTTTGGATATAACCCTCCTTCACCATCAACTATTGATCCCTAGAACACTTATAGTTCTTATAAAACATGATATGCTCAGCTGGTCAAAAAGATCATCTATCCTCAAGAGAGTTTATGATTTTTTACAGTTACATGGTTACACCTCTGGTAGTCGATACACAGCCTCAGACTATCATCTTCCTTCTTTTCAAACAAGAGTGGAGCACCCCACAGTGACACACTGGGATGAAGAACTTCCTTCCACATCAGATCATCAATCTGAATCTACATCAACCACAACTCAGAAGTTATTATCCGATAAAGAGCCATCGAATTCAGAGAAACATTGGGCTATAAGTCTATCCCAAACTCAACATCTCGTTGAGGGGGTAGAGTAAAATCCTTCTCAGAAAAAATATCCAAGAACACCAAAATGAATGATGTAGTCGCCTCTATCTAATGTTCCATCGATCCCACTAACATCTTGGTAAATAAGGAATGAATAGTCTCAATGCACTGACTACCCACCCAACAGCTCTGCTCACCAACAAAATCTACACACAGTTCATTCATGTATGAAAACAAAACTCCTCCCAATAAGTAGTATAAAATAGAACTCAATAAAAATTACCATTTAATGCCCAGGATGACATCATACTAATGAATTTGTAATAGGAATAGATCCTCACTAGATTGATGTGGCCCCAACATCGGTCTACATCCCCAAAAAACATCAAATAAGATGGCATGACCATCGACTACTGTACTCGACATCAGGGGAATGGAAATCCTCACTATGTCTATCCATAAGGTGTGGGATATAGTGGGTGCAACAAATGAATGTGATGCTCTTGAATAAAAAAATCCCAAGCATGAGTGTTGAACTAACTGATTATACCTTGAACAATCTCTGGTCGTGCTAGAACTACTACCTCCTTTCCATGCAACTGTCCACTCCTAGAAATTCTACCCCACTACTATCAAATTCCTCCCCAACCATGCCCTGTTAGAGTTCTCTGAGAAGAACCTTGAGGTCAGCCTCCTCCTACATGGTCCCCCCTTGGTGGAGTAGGGGTCTGCTGTCCCTATTGCTAGAAATGCATGGCTGGCAAGAACTGTTGAGGCCGGTGCTGAACCTGGCCAACTCAACCATACTCAGATCAATAAGGGAACTATTCCTGGAGGTACCCATGGACTCTGTAGGCAAAAAACCTCAGCAGCAAGACCATGGGAAATGTGCAAGGACTCGAGGATCAAAACAAATACTTCATGGGTCATATCCCTGGTAGCCGATAACTAGAAGTCCCTGATGCTAAATACTTAATGTGGATAGTCTACCCCTTTGAATAACTCATATGAATTCCCGCTCACATAAGCCCTCCTATAGTGTTCATCCTTTCCACTACCCCATCCTTCTTTTGAACTTCTACGTATGTCGTCTGAGTGAAGGGGGTAACCACATACTAAGGGGAACGCTAGAGTTCCTCCTCTATGAACCTCACTCGAGAATCCTCATCCAGAAATATATCCGATGAAAACCTTAATAGATATTTGAAATTGATCCCCCGCTCCCTCACTGACATACTCCCTTGATGGAGGGATAGTATCTTCACCCTCTTCTCATCCTTCGTCGTGGATGAAAGTAATTTTTCCCGGTAATCCTTCTCATAGTTAACCCAAGAAGCATCAGTCTCCTTCCACTTCCTGAGGTAAAGCATCCACCACTAATGCAATCCTCCCCTCATCTGGATCACCTCTAGAGAAAACCAATGCTCTATCGGAGCCTGGATGAAGCTAAAACAGTTCACCAGCTCCTCGACCCCACTCTCCATCTCCAAATCCAAGACATTGCCCTCATACTTTCCAAGAGTACACCACTATAAGACATTAAGCATATTCTACCATATTTCATCCCCCACTTGATCAACCCTATTTCGATCACCTGGGTTTGATTACTATGCCTCTACTGTCTAAGACACTAATTGACGACAATAGGGTTCCATAGATGAAAGGTAAACTAGAAACACCTAATCCCAAGTTTTATGGAATTTATATAGGATTCATTTTAACTCCTTTCCTTTTATAATTTTTTATAAACAACCCTGAAAAATAAGATAAAAAGTGAATACGATGAATGTAGATTCCCTAGGGTATCTGAACTATAATCGGTTTATACTCACTTAGTCATTCGGTAATCTTATATTCCTTGCATCGGATCATGGGGGGCCCTAAAATACCTTGTCTTATCTGGTCTTCCTTGGCCAATGTCATACAAAAATGTGACCTAACATTTTTTCCCTAATGACATATGCAATCCTCATTGTGCCTAACTCCAATTTCCATCATTTATCTCAACACTCACCTCTAATACAATTCTCTCAAGACCCACCTTATTCAAGATGAGGGAAGAGATTACAAGATAATGAGACCTTCCTTTCTCAAGATGAAGGAGAAATAATAACCCCCATGTCATGCCTTTACAAAGCACTGGGGTGGAAACCGAAACCAAGGGTATAGACATCTCACAAAAACACTCACCAAAAAGGGAGGTATTACACTTTTTATGTTAACCAAGAGCGACATATAAGATGTATGAACCTCATAAAAATTGAATACATTTATATATATAAACCAAAATCAATCCCACATGCTTGTTTAATGTATAACTATTATAAATACAAACAAAATTCCAAAGTACAAAAATGAACTAAGTAGAAACACAACAATTGTCCCCAACGTCTGATCTAGTAAGGTCAAGTATTTTCCATGTAATCACCATAGAAACAAGAAAATAGTTTTATATACATAGGATGAGAATACATGTATACTCAGCAGGGAAAACGAATGTCACTCATGCACAAGTGGGAGAAGTGTACTAATTTCTCTTTGAGAAAATTGTAGAAAACAATATCACCTAACAAGGAATAATAACCACCCATACTTACCAAGGAACACTCCGAAAATAACACAAGTCAAGTAAATAAAAGTAGAAATCACATTGATATTTGGGTACCCTACACCACTTCCCACTGGTTAACTCCTCAACCCTAATGGAGAATATCATGACACTACCCTACTCTTACACAAGCCCCACTGTCACAACCTTCCCGCACACACCTGGGCCACGTACCACATCACATTTTCTCCTTCACAAAAATGTGCCACATACCATATCACATTTCTACCCATAGACAACCGAGACTCATGCATACCATGACCTAACTAAAAACACCTAGAAGTCATCCTATTGAAACCTGAGAAACAAACCACCTCTCACACATCTAATACATTGAATCTTGTAATGATCTTCAAGAAATTAAAGCATGATCAAAATGTATTGGGAGATGAATGCCTAAAATAGGGAGAAGATAAGAGCTAATAACTAGTCATCCATCATCCAACCAAGATATTGGGAAAAGAAACCCTCCCCCATAGGACTCAGGTGTCCGTCATGTAGTCTTCAACACAGGTGGTGTGTGTATAGAAATCACGAGTAACTAAAAGTATATATATAGGTACCAAACACCTAGCCCAACCTATGGGATTCAATGCATGTAACCATACTGAAAAAAACTACACTTGATGTTACCTCTAAATGCATGTATTTACACAAGAAAATATCAATTTCAATGTTGATATAAGGAAGATAGATCATAAGTCTCCCTTACATAAAACCCTTCCTAAACAACTTTATTAATCATTAACCTCGGTTATTCCATTTTTACCTAGGAAACTCATAGAAAAAACATATGAAACCATTTTTAGAAGGATAAAATACACATAAACGCTGCCTAGTCAAACTAGAAAAGAGGGACCAAGGTAGGGAATCCATTTTAACACACATTCAAAAAAACAACAGAGGAAACCCGCTTGGAGTCCCACAGCACACCCCCCTTTCTCTGACACCCGTTCAACTAATTAAAACTATCATTATTCAATGTTATCCCACTAAATCCATGTCCTCCAAACAAACCTGATTACCCCACATCACAACAAATCCACACCATACACACCTGTAAACATGAAATCATAATAACCCACTTATTCAGTCCCACTACCCCAACATTTCCTAGATGCAGTTCTAGTGCACAACAAGTCCATCCATTCCACAATAAATAAATCTCTCAAACTGAGATACCAAAAAACCACATGTACCACCCTATACACAAATCCCACAATAACCACCAATAAGTCATAGCCCCATTGCACACACATAACACACCCTTATCGTAGAACCAACTCCTCTGTCCACCCCTGAACCCAAAATTGTTCACCCAACAGAAAAACCAGACAATCCACACAAGTCATTAAAACATAAAATAACACAGCACAAATCCACACCTATCTAATAGGGTGTATTCATATTTTTCAAACATTGTTCTTTAAAATTCACTTTGATAAGCAGGGGTCATTAAACAAGGTTTTCATCTTAGAGAATCCAATTAATTAATAATGTGTATACGACTAAATAGATTTCTATTTACCGAAATTATTCATAAATAAAATAGTCATAAGGTATCACCCATGAGCATTCAAAGACCACCAAATATTATGATTTTTAGATATCGCACGGATACAATAGATCACATTAAAATAAGGAAAACAAATAGAACAAACGATCAACATTAACATCCCCCCATACCCAGTTATTACTTCTCATTATCTTTTATAAATATGGATTTAGCCACTCTCAAAAGGAGGAATCATTATAGCAACCCAGTATTATAGAAAATTAAAAGAGAGACTAAGAAAATTCATACCAATAACAACATGAGGCCAATGATTCTTCCTTATTCAAAAATAGGGGGTGAGCAAGTAGCATTAAAAATCCAAGGAAAACTGGTGAGGCGGAGCTACAACACATGTTCATAACTATTCTAGGAAAAATAGTTCTTCATGCACTAATAGAAAATAGAATATATAACATTGGATTCAGTAAAAGTTTTATACTATATCAACAGCTTGTGAAATGGTTTCGTGGCCAGAAAAGATGAGTTATGGATAAGACTACACAATTAGATTATTCAAAATCCTCTATATAATTAGGATACTAAGATACAATAAATATCATTTTAAATGACTTTATAAACACCCAAATAATCCTTTAAATACAATTTACTTCATATAAGACATAATAGGTGAGAAACATGAAAAACTAGGAGAAACTAGAAAAACTCAAAATTTGGAAAACTATTGAAAGTCACTCACTATTGGGTCAGTCACTGACATCATCGTTCACTAATCCACCATCTGATGAGCCATCATCTAGTGAGACACTATTCAGTGGCATCATTCGGTGATCCACCATTCAGTGTCACCATTTGGTTTCACAGTTTAGTGAGCCACCGTTTAGAAATGTGTATTTTTGTAAAACTCTATAATTAAGCCATTGTTACCTCCCAAAACACCCCAATCACTGGATTTTCACAAATGGATAGCTCATTGGGTTCCACATCATTACAATTTGAAAAATTAAAATAACTAATTTTATAAATTTAACTTCTATATGATAATACACTATATAATAAAAAAACACTTTTATGGAAAAATATCATTTTAGAGCAAGTATTTCTAATCCTATATTTTATATATTTCTAATTGGTCGGTATTTTTTTATCTATAATAGTTTGTATTATTATTTTAATATTATTATATAATATTGAATATCACATCCGAGTTTTTTTTTAATGTGAAACAAGATGTTGATAAATTTATTCTTTTAGAGATAATATTTTACAGAATAATGGGGTACTCTATTCTCCCCCTAAAATAAATAAAATTTTATGAATTTTATTATTCCATAATGAATTAAATAATGAAGGGTGTCCATATGATAAAATTTCCTCAAATTTTAATTAATTCTGAGGTTTTATCCTCACTATCCTTGATATGATTAGTGAACTCATCATTTTCCTCATAATAGGTATATTTTTAAATATTACATTTTTATTTTAACATTTTTGTTAAATACCAAAATATAATGGGAGTAATTATATAGTTGAAATTTATAGTCATCCTTGTAGTAATATGATATATGGGGTTGATTTTTTAGATTTTATTTTCCTAACATGGTAATTATAATGTCCCCTATGTGTAGGGTATCGTTTTGTGCCTAATATAACCTCAAATTCTAATAAATTAAGGGTAATAGGATTTTATAGACAACAAATTCTTATAAATATCTATCATAGATATGTTATTTAATTTTTATAGAATAATCATATTAGTATAAGTTAATATTTAAATTTTTATTTTCAACTTATGTGATTTTATTTTAATATAAATATTCTTATTATAATAGAGTTCGTTGAGAATGAGGTAAATACAAAACACATTGTTCCTTTTTTGGGTAATTAGTGTTCCAAATTTCATATCATTTTTAAAAAACAATTCTACTTTTTTGGTTTGATATGATATCACTATTACTGAAAATTTTGGATGCTTATTTTCTATGTTTGATTGTGTAATATGGAATTTCCTTGGATAGTGTCCATGTTATCCATATTTACGAAATTGAACAATCAGTGGATCCACAAGAAAATCTCAATTTCCATTCACCATTTCCATTGAGCTATTAATGTTTTTAGTTCAATTTTTTTATATACCCTCCCTTTATGCACATAAAACATCTACATGTTCCATTGAGATGTATTCCTGGGTGCTTCTTCACACATTTTTGATATGACGAAAATTAAATTTACAATCATTATTTATCTTCATCACCCGATATTCGAGGAAATCCCATCATTATATTCCGTGGTTTGTATAGGAATCAATGAACCGTCACTTTATTACTCATAAATCATGATAGTTATTTTATCATAATTACATAATTTATCTCTTAATTTACTCTCTCGTTGTGATTATTATTGAGACAATATATACATTTTCTAGGGAATCCATTGTTAAAATGTTTCATTTTTTATTAAAAAATTAATTAAAACATAATGAGTAAAAAATTAATTACGAATAATTAAGAATAATATGAATTTATTTTATTCAAATTAAATGAAATATTAATCCTAAAAATTCCTTACTTTCAAAAATTATTACATTATATTTTAGTTTAGTATAAATCACTCTTGGTATAATCCAGGGTTTATTAGGTTTGGTTGATTCATTTTCCATAAAAAATTAATTATCATAATAAATACCTTATAATGTCTTTTAAATAAAAGTTAATTGTGAAAATAATATCCAATATTTTTTCCATTTTTGAAATCATTGGCCCCCTCATTGTTCATAATTAAAATATTGATTTGATACTGAACAAACAAATTTTGGTCTGATTACCCTAAGGTGCATCTATTCCATAGCCTTATACAATTTCTTTTATCAGTATAGTTATTAAATTTTTCTTAGAATGATAGAATACATAATTAACCAAAACATAAATATTTTATCCAATACATTGTCTTATACATTAGACTTATCTCTTTTATTTTTTGATATTTTCTTTTATACTAATACATAAATTATTCAATACTATCTAAACTAAAAAAATAGTTTATCTATATAATTAAAATTATTTTCAACCACAACTTATCGACCCTTAGATTATTCTCAAATAAGACCCTAATGTACTTCCTTGAACCTATTTTCCCAGAGTTAGTATATTATTTTATTAGAATCGCATGATTATAAGAAATCAAACCCCAAAGGACTGATCATTTTAGTATCCTTGAAAAATTAAATAAAAACATAAGTTTTACATTACATCTTAAAATTATAGACAATATAGAAACTCCTTTAAAACCATTTTTATTCCCTTTCCTCTCCCCTATAAGACATTAATATTGTACAACAACACATCTTGAGGAAAATGAATCATTAGAAAGTGGTGAGCTCAGAATCTCTGTAAGGGTAAATAATAATTCATAGCTATTGCAAATAAACACAAAATTTTAATAAAATATGTATATTAAAAACACTAGGCTTTTAAAAAAATCATGATCATGTTATGGAAATAATAAATCAAATATTACAATATAAACACGCACATGTACATTCTACTGGTCAAATAATCACATGTAAGAAATAATCTCATAAATAGGGAATGCATAATATAGGACATCTTAAACATACAAGCAAGGCTTTGTCTAAGTAACCATACATAATTGGATAAGACATTATCCAACACCTAAAAAAATTTCCCATGAGACCTAATGATGAATCAAGGGGCTATAGCGGGCCTTGCTCAGCAATTACAAACACCAATTAATTCCTACTACGAAAGAGTTATAGCATAACAAACATAAGTATTCAAATTAAAACTAATATATAAAATCTCCATACTTAAACCATAATCTTGGAATGGTATCAAAATATCACATCTATAGTAAAACGTATCATAAACCCTTGAATAAAATATTTTAGATTGCTTCATAATAAACTTAATTACACTTAAAATCCAACAAATTATGATTACATAGATGAAAATAATCTAATAAAACTCTTAAAACTCTTTGAGATAAATATTCATTTTTTAATTTTAAATAGACATAAAATCCTACAAAATTATATAAGGAAACATTTATATTGAAAAAAACATTGAATAATATTAAAGGAAGATTCAAATTGTTAAGGCATCATGAAGATAGAAATAGTCACTTACATCGTATAATTTTAAAAAACATTCTTTCCCTAATTTGTTAAAAAGTTCAAAAATTAGATTGTTTAGAAAATGATGAAAAGTATTATTTAAAAAAATTTATGGAAACTCAAACATGGGTAAAATTTTCTTTAAACAAATGTCGATAGTAATTTTAAATACTTTTTAGTAAACATGTACATGTATGATAAAAATCTACTAGTAGATAATTATGTAGAAACAATCTCTTATATTAAAAACATTGTGAAATTAACCCTTACCTTAGACTTTACATTAATAGAGGTTGAACTAAAAAATTAATGGTTAAATAATGTTATTAAATTATTGCAGGACCTTATCCAAAATACATTTTTCGTATATGATCCTATTATATTGTTTTGTTAATAATATTTCAATATTAATAACTTTTCATGTGTTAACTACTTCATTTTCCCATTCTCATTTTGGTGTGTAACTCATTTTTGTTATGAATAAGATGTATTTTGTTCAGATCTAGAATTATATTAAGCTCATAATTATTATTTTTACTCATCAAAAAATTTATATTATAATTCATTAATGGTTAACATGGAGAATGAATCTCACCGTGTCGTAGAGATTGTAGACCGTATATATGCAAAAGAAACGATATCATTCCATTGATGATAAATTGGTATGTAATTGGATGGTATATTAATTATACATAATAATTGTCATGTTATATTAATTAATTATATCCATTATAATCATCATTATACCCATCCAAACAAAGTAATTTTGAATAAAAAATTACACCAATGTTTGGAGAAGCTAAGTTGTACGTACACACTCATGATTTTATTATTATTAGTAGAATAGAGAAAAGGAGGAATATGGTTGTCCCACAATTATAATAACATCACAAAATGTATATGTCACTGTATTTAATACATTATTATGGAAACATCATAGGAAGTGGAAGTAGTAGAAGAAAAAAAATTGAAAGAGTTGATAAGACAATTACCTCTCTTTTCGGTATCTACTTTGGATTTGAACAAAATGACTCCATAGATTGGATTTTAACAAAAAGTATGGAAACTAAGATGAATTTGAGGAATGTTGGTAGGAGAATTGGGTAGGTTACAGTCTAGAAAAAGGGATTTATAGGTGTGAATAAAATATAATGAGGGTATCCCTATTATAAGAGAGGGGAGGGGCACTTTAGAAGACTCCAAAACTATTAATTTATTATAAATTCCTTTTTCAGTTTCAAATATAATATAAGTGAGATATTTGGATTTCAGGATGTTTATGGGTCAAAATCACCTCAACCAAAGAATTTTTGATAATTTTAGATCACAAACATAACCTTATATTTTAAATTTAACACTTAGTTAAATATTTTTACTCTTACCGTGTTGACTTGTCTTTTTTACACTATAGGATAAATATAGCTACTATGAAATTCCAAAATAACCCCAATTCGGATAATTTATGATTTCTTTAATACTATAAAAATTAGTTTTCTACAACTTAAATTTTTATATATTGTATATCAATTAATAAAATAGAATTTATTTTAAAATACCATTTATGTTAATTTTGAAACTATTCCATATTTGAATTTTTTAAAATATGAAAACAACATGATAACTTTGAGAAAATACATGAAATTTGTCACTATAATTTATTTATTATATATATAAAATTATATCATTAATTAATTCAAATTATAATTATTTTTAACATTTTATAGTAATTTATTTCATATTTCTATTAATAATATAATTTATGCTGCACTACCGTGTCATCATTAAGGGTAATTATTTAATATTTAATAATTATTAACAAATTAATATTATAAAGATAATTATTTTATATTTCTAGATACTATTTATAGTTTATTTTGTTTCATGAAGAGCTTTATATTAAAATTATTATACTTTTAATAAGTGAGATTGTGACATTTTTCCGCATTCATTAATTTTTATAATGTTCATCTAATATTCATGGAAAAGGGATAATTAAATGATTAAATTTCAATAAAATGGTGATAAGGTTCGAATTTGGTCATCAAATTTGATTTTTACATGTGATAGTGTAATTTTATAATATTATTGATACCTTGAAATACATGATTTACCTTAAATAGTGGTAATAAAAAATTATTAATGTTATTATCCACAATATCCAAAAAATAAAATTAAGCTATTGGACTAATATAGACCCACATATTCTATATATGGAATCAAATTTTAAAACTTAAAAACACATATTTTTCATTAATTATTTTAAAATTATTCCTTGTAAAAAAAAAAGATAACATGTTTTTTTATGTGAAAACACTCACAATATTGATATGTGTTTATATAAAATTTCAATGTAAAATTACATATAACGAACAAAATGAGATTAAATGATAAAAAACCTAATATAATTTTATTTTATACCCAATTAAAAGGATAATCTAACAATAAAAATAAATTAGATGAAAAAAAAATTAATTTAAAACGCAGTATTTTTTACTATTCATTAAAATGTCGAAATTATGATAAGAAAAAATAGGTTCTATATTAAAGGGTGGTAAACAATTTTGAAAAAAAAAATCTTATAAATGTGTAAGATTGGATTTAATTCTTATCTTATGACTATGAAATCATTTGTATGGATGTAAAAACATGTGACTAATTATATAATATATAAATTTCATAATTTTGTTAATATTATTACTGACCTATTTTTAAACAACTAGTTTGATAAGTCATGGTTCGCTTGAGCTTAGTGTTGTGTTCATTTAAGCTGTTTAAATTATGTGTACCGTGTAACCTTGTGGTGTTACATTATTCCTGCTTCAAATAATTTATTCCTTTGAATTTATTGAATATCATATAATAAAAATTTCTGGTGATTCTTTATCTTATGTTCTTCAAGTTTCCATGATGCATCTTCCATTTTATTCTTTCTCCAAAGAACATTTACCAAACGTGTCATATGATTTCTCAACACTTGTTCTCTAGTATCAAGAAACGTGATAGGATCTTCACAAAATGAAATATTAGGTTCCAGTTATATTTCTCCGTATGGGATTACATTTGTTGGATCTAGCATGTATTTCCATAAAATTGATATATGGAACACATCATGAACTTTGGAGTGACTTAGTGACATTTCCAAATGATATGATGCATATCCAATTCTTCCTATAAGTTCAAAAGGTAAAATGTACAGGGGACTTAGTTTACCTTTCATATCAATTATTAAAACACCATTACATGGATATACCTTCAAGATAACATTATCTACAACTTGAAATTAAATATCCTTCCTTTGGTTAATAGGATAGATCTGTGTCCTACATTAAGATGTTTTGATTTGGGTTTGAATAGTATTTACATTTTTTGTCGTTTACTCAAAATGTTCTAGGCCTATGTGTTTTCTTTCGGCAACATCATCCCAACAAGTTGTTGTAAATCATTTATTCCCATATAACACTTCATATAGTTCCATCGGAATACTTGATTGTAAGCTATTTTTATTATAAAATTCTACTAGAGGTAAATACTAATCGTACATACCTTGAATGTAATGTTAGAATGATCTAAACATGACTTCTAAAGTTTGAATATTTCTCTCTGATTGTCCATCTGGATGAGGGTGGTAGGTACTACACAATTGAAGCTCAGTATATGGGTCCTTCTGAAGACTTTTCTAGAATTGTGATGTAAAATTGGTATCATGATCAGAAATTATTGATAGTTATACATCATAAAGTCTTATAAAATATTTAATATAAAGTCTTGTTAAAAGTTTATGTGTTAAATCTTCTCTTACTGCATGAAAATGTTTTAATTTTATAAGACGGTCAATAATAACCCATATAGCATCATTCCTTATGGTATTATTTGCTGGCCCAATGAAAAAGTCCATCATAATATCCAATCATTTCCACACATGTATAGAAAGAGGTTTTATAACTCCTCTGGTTTGTTGTCTTCCAGCCATCACATGTCTAAAAAAAACATTTTGATAAATAATCATTAATATACTTATTATTGTTGTCCAAAAATAAATGTTCATTCCAATATCTATATATATTAGTGCAAACATGGTATATAGTGAAATTACAATAATGATCATTGTCCATATTTCCCTTTTTAGCATTGGTTTATAAGGAACACAAAGCCTCCTCTCAAATTTCAAAAATTCCATCTACATAAACAAAGTCAATCAATCCAACATCATTAAAACATTTAATTTAATTTTGAAACTCTTCATCATCAATCTAAGAACTTTTTATACATTCCAATAAAGATGGTTTGGAAACCATTTTGAAATGTAGTGATGGTTCACCTTTCATGATAATTCCCAAATCCATATTTACTTGATCCATAAACATAAGATCTCTTTCAAATACTATCTTGCATAGAACCCCATGGGACACCCTTCTTAAAGAATTCACCACCTTATTTGACTTCCATAGGTGGTACTTTATTGTGAAATCATAATCCTCAAGTAGCTCAATCCCACTCCATTGTCTCATGTTGTGTTATTTCCCTTAAGAAAATATATTTCAAACTCTTCTGGTCTATATATATTTCATATCTTAAACTGTATAGATTATTTCTCCATATCTTCAAAGAAAATATTACTATAGAAAACTCAAGATAATGAGTTGGGTAGTTTTGTTCGTGAATTTTTAATTTCCTTGATGCATATACAATAACTATATCATTCTTCATAAGGGCACAACCAAGTCATTTCCTCGATGCATCACTATACAAAAAAACCCGTCAATTCTAGATATTAAATTAAAAATAAGAGCACTAACTGATATTCTCTTCAATTCTTCAAAACATTCTTTGAAATCCTTTGTACAAAAAAAATTTAACCCCTTTACATGAGAGCTTTGTCAATAGGTAAGACAATCGAGAAGAATTCAGGACAAAACACCAATAGTATCTTGATAAACCAAAAATATAGTGTAAATTTGTTATGCTCATTGTTGATGGAAATTATTCAATTAGGTTTGTCTTTGATGGATCCAAATTGATTCTATACTTAGACACAATATTAATAGGAAAATAAATTTCCTAAATCCATAATTCAAACTTATTAAATTAACCATATAATTCTTCCCTTCTAAGTGTTTCAAGTATTATTCACAAGTGATTATGGTGGTATTTATAGATTTTAGAATATATCATAATATCTTCAATGAGTAACACAATAAAATAATCATGATATTACTTTAATACACTACTCAATAAATCCATAAAACCCATGGGTGCATTAGTCTTTCCAAATAGAATTATAGTAAATTCTTAATAATCATACCTTGTCTGAAAATTTGTCTTCATAATGTATTAATTTTACACTAATAACTAATGATATCAAGTGTGACATTAAATATTCGAAAAGAGATGAGCCCATTTATATTGATCAAATTGATCATCGATATGAGGAAGAAGATAATTTTTCTTTATTGTAATAGAACAGATTTCCTTATATTCAATAAATAGTCTCATGGATTAATCATTGTTGTTAACAGAGAGAATATGGGATACCCATGGATAAACACTAGAGAGAATAAATCCATTTTTATCCAACTCATCAATTTCATTCTTCAACTCTACTAATTCACTATAGCCATCATATAATGAACCTTTGATATTGTTTTTAATCAATAATTATATCAATACACAACTAAATATTCATGAAAAAATTAGTGCATTCTTTTATAATAGGTACACACTCAATTTTAAGATTACCTTCTTCATCCTTATATGTTATATTCTTATCCTCTCTAATAATATCATTCAGTAATGCTAATGGGGTTGATTTTGACAAGAATCTAGGGATCATATTTTATTATAGATAATGATTTATTATTCATCCTCATAGATCATAATTTCATTATTCTTCCATTATATTTTCTCTTCATGATTTGAAATCCAATCCATACAGAGAATTATATCAAATTCAATCATAGGTATGATGAAAAGATCATAAAATAAAGTATGTTTATGTGTCATAAATGTAATTGACAATCATATCTTTTTTTCAATGAGACTTTCTTTAAGCGTGATGATATATAAATCCACTGTTAAGTCAAAATGGAAATGTATAATTTTCTTAAAAAACTGTGATGATATAAAAGAATACAATGATCCCGAATCAAATAATGAATTGGCTATGTTTGAGGATACAATTAAAGTAAAAATCTACCATATTGATAGGAATGTCAAAAACATCCATTGTGACCACAAAATATTTAACTTGATCCCTTGGCATTTTTTGGGTCATTTTTCATTGAAGCTTAAGACATTCTTGTGAATAGTGTCCCTTCTCAACATAATTAGATCCCCTCATATAACTATCTTCTTTATTTCCCTTTCAATATCAAAATTGGTGGACTTTTTATCCAAATATGTAATGTGATCATGACATTAATAAGCATGTTATAGTTTGTTTCATTCCTTATTTATTGTTGGATGTAAAATCAAATATTCCCTTGTTTCCCTTTACATTGTTTTCTTTCTCTTATTTTTTTGCATCCCACTTATTTTCCTACATCCCTTTAAAGTTTCAAGTCTTAGATAATTCTTTCTCTGTGTTAATGAACATGATATTATATCTTTATATGGTGAGAAAATTTGGGAGACAATCACTCATCCTTGTAATTGTTTTAACACATAAAAATCGATGAAGTATACTTTTTTGGTTACATATATAGTTTTTAACATGCTTTGCTAACCTTGTAAAGCTATATTCATTCATTGCAACATTACCATCCTACTTTTTCCTCACAATAATAAATTTTTGTTACATATTTTCTCTCAGTTCACAAGGAAAGTTTTTTCTAGGAAAAGTTCACTAAATTCACTATATCTTATATTTTATATGTTTTCCTCCTCCTTTAGGTTTCGAATTAGTGACCACCGTTGATCCTTATCTCTTGTTAGACAATAATATTCCACGACAACATTCTCTCTTTCATTACTTCCCAAAGCATGAAATATCTTCTCCAAGTAACGATTCCATTGATCCTCCACATTGTGGTTCAGGTTGTTCCATATGCATAAGGTTATTATTTATAACTGGAGTTACCTGTTCCAATACAGTTTTAAGTTGATCCTCCCTATTTTTTTCTCCTACATCAACATTATTATCATTAAAATGAGGAAAATCCTTAGAAGGATTATGTGAATTTATATGATTTCCATTTCCTCCACTAGTATCCCTTTATAAAAAATGGAATTCACTTGAATAGGTTCTAAATTATAATGAATGATTTAAAACTAGTAAACCAAATAACAAAAATTGAATTTTTTATTCATATATTATCTCATAACCATAAATAAGGTTTCTCTGGGGACATATTTAATAAAAATAATAAATAATGCATTGTAAAGAAATTTTCAATTATCCTAAGAATATCCATAAGGAGTGTTGAACTAGATACACAGTAAGGATCGTTGTTGTGTACCTGGTTTTCTCGTGATAGGCTCGGAACACCTTATCAGAGTTGTTACTCCTAGGTAAATCTGTGCCTAAACCATTTCCACCTGTAGTATCCAGGTGGAGGTGAATTTCTTGGAAGACCCATATAGCCTCAATTTTACCTATACTATAGGATGTTCATATATACATATCAACAAATTATATCTCAGGGTAATGTTTCCTAATAAATATTTTTCTAAATACAGCTTCCGATGTTTATACTAAACATTATAAGATACCAAACTATAACACCCTGACCCTAGATTCCTATTGTAGATTCATTCTTTTAATAATTGTCATGGTCAAAAAAAATGAAATCCCATGGGACTAATTATTTTTCTAGCCTTGAAAAAAGTAGATACAAAGATAAGTTTTACATTAATTCTTCATATGCAAGACAAAACACACACTCTTTTGAAAAAAAATTATTCCCATTACACATCCCTGTAAGTCATTCATAATGCACATCTTCACATCCTGGGGAAGATGAAACATATGAAAGGGGAGAGATCAGATTCTTAGTAAGGTTAAATAATTCATTTTAACTATCGTAAATAAATATAACAATTTAATGAAATATTTATAATAAAAACAATCCTTTTAAACAAAATATTAGACAATATTATAGAAGGAATAAATAAAATAGTACCATATAAACATGCACATGAATATTCTACTTGTCTAATAATCACATATAATAACTAATCTCACAAAGAAGGAATTCATAATATGGGAAAACGTAATCATTATATCAAGGCTTGGGCTAAGACATTATACATTATTGGGGAAGAAATTGTCCAATATCCAAATACAGTTGCCCCATTAGACCTACAGATGCATCATGGGGCTGTAGTGGTCCTCGAACAAAATGTAAATTCTTAAACCATAATCTATTAATGGTATCAAAATAGCACATCCATAGTAAAATATATCATAAAACCTTTAATAAAATATGTAATATTTTATTAAAATAAATCATCCTCAATTACACTTAAAATATAAAAAATTATGTTCATATAGATTAAAATAATCTAATAAAATCATTAAAACTCATTGAGAGAAATATCCCTTATTTACATTAAAATTAATTTAAAAGCCTGAAAATTTATAAAAGGATGTCATTATTTTGAAAATAATATTTAATATTATAAAGGAATATTAAAAATTTTAAGGAATAATGATAGAAAAAATAGTCACTCACAGTTTATATGTGAAATAAACATTCTTTCCATAATTTGTAAAAAATGTCACAAAGTACCTTGTTTGGAAAATAACAAAAAGATTCATTTTCAAAAAAAATATGAAAAATCAAACAGGGGAATAAATTTCATTAAACAAATTTTGATAATATTTTGAAATATATTTTAGGGAACATGGACATGGAAGATAATGATGTCCTAATATATACCTATGTATAAACAATATTAGATAATAATGAGATTATGAAATTAACTCTTTCCTTGGACTTTACATTATTATAATGTGAATTAAACTCATGTATAATGGTTAAATCATGTTATTAAATTACCAAATTACCATATACATCTTTATGATATCGTAAAATATCCTCTTATATTGTTTTGTTAATAATAATTTAGTATTACCTTTTTTTGAGGGTTAACTGATTTGTTTTCTCATTCCTATTTTATCTGGTAAATAATGTTTTTAATGAATAGGATGAATTTTATTGACATACAGAATTATATTATGTTCATAATTATTAATTTAACTTATCATATAAAATTTATAACCATTCTTTAGTGGTTAAATTGTATAATGAATCTCACCGCGTCCTGGAGACGGTAGGTCGTACGTACGAATGAGCGACGATATCACTCCCTTGATGGCTAAATGGTGTTTAATTGGATGGAATATTAATTATAATGAATATTTATCATGTTATATTCTTTATTTATATCCATTATACTCAATAGTATAACTATCCAAATAAAGTAGTTTTGAATAACAAATTACACCATAGCGTAGAGAAAATAAGTCGTACATACACATCCATGGTGATATTGTTTTTATTTGGATGGATAATAGGAGGTATATGGTTATTAAATAATTATAATAAAATAGAAGTATTTGGATTCTAATATATTTATTAATTTGTAATAGAAAAATCAAAGTATGTGGGAGTAGAAGAAGTGAATAACTTTTAAAGAGTTAATAAAACAATTACCTCTTTTTCAGGTATCTCTATATCATTTGAACAAAAGAACTCTATATATTGGCTATATACCGAAAGTGGTCCCTCTAGGATGAAGTGAAATACATTGGGAGGATAAGGGATCTGGGACAGTCCGTTCCAAATGGAATTAGAGGTGTGAATAAAAGGGATGTAAGGGTGCCCTTTTATAAGAGAGAAGAGGGGCACTTTAGGAAACTCCAAAACAATTAATCCATTATAATATTATTTTCAGTCAAAAAATTATTCAAAGTGAGTTATTTCTAGGATAAGATAGAGATATATTGAAATCATTTAAACCAATTAATTTTACATAATATTAGGTCACAAAACAAACCTTATATTTTTTATTTAACCCTTTGTTAAACGTTTTAACTCTTATCGTGTCGACTTGTGTTTTTACACTATAGGGTTAATATAGTAACAATAAAACAAATAAAGAACCCCAATTGAATAATTTATCACATATTTAACAATATAAAATTTATTTTTTCTAACCTTATATTTTTATAACTTTTATATCATTTAATAAAATATTATTTATTTTAAAATATCATTTATGACAATTTTGATGCTATTTAATATGTGAATTTTTTAAAATATAAAAAATGTGATAACATAGAAAAACAACTTCAGAAATGTCACTAACATTTATTTTTATCTAAATAATTTATTGATGTCATTATTCAAGTCAAATTATATTTATTTTAAAAAATCCAATATCATTTATTTTATATTTCTATTAAAAAATAATTTTTTCTTAACTATTGGGTCATAATTAATTTTAATTATTTAATTTACAAAAATTATAAGTAAATAACTATGATGTAGGTAAATATTTTATATTTTTATATAATATTTATAGTCTATTTTATCTCCTATATAATTGAATATTAAAATTATTTTACTTATAAGAAATGGAAGTGTAACATTTTGTCACAATCATTGTTTTTAATAATATTCCACTAATATTATTGAAAAAGTGTTCATTAAAGGAATAGATTTATAAAAATAGGTCATAATGTTATAATTAAGTCATATAATAGGATTTTCATAGGTGTTATGGTAATTTCTTAATATTACATTTACCTTTAGATACATGATTTACCCTTTACCGTAGTAATAAAAAATTACAAAACGCTACTAATCATAATATACAAAAATAAAAGAACCCTATTAAAATAATTTTGACCCCTAATTTTGACTATGGAATACATATTTAAAAATTTAAAACACAAAATTTTCATAAATTAATTTAAAATTATTCCTCGTTGAAAGAACGACCAAATGAGTTTTTTAAAGTAAAAACCCATCAGAAGAATGATAAGTGTTTATATCAAATTTCAAAGTTAAATCGCTTAAAATGAACAAAATGGGATTAAATGATAAAAGAATAATATAATAATACTTTAAACCAAATTAAAACTGTAGTCTAAAAATATAAATAAATTATACGAAATAGCTATTTTGAAATAAAATTGAGTATTTTTCTCTATTTATTAAAATATTAATGTTCTCAAAAAAACAAGAAAAATATCAAAAATAAATTTTTATGTCCCCATTATAAAAATAAATCTATTTTTTATAATTTAATACATAAAAGTTTTAAATATTGAATTTAAAAAATGGTTATCAATTAAAATGTGGTAAAAATATTTTTAGAAAATGTAGCCTTTTAATGTGTAAGATTCGATTTATTTATTTTTTTATGCCTAAAAATAAATTATATGGATTTAAAAAAAATTATTTACTATATAATATATATATTTCATTATTTGGTAAATACTATTAATAGAAAATTTTAAAACATCATGTTCGATAGGTTATGGTGCGCTCGACTCGGTGTTATGTGTAGTGAAAGATTTTAAAAAGAAGCATAATGTGTAAACTTAGAGTGTCACACTAACCTCTAATGTTATATTATAATATGAAATAAAAAACCATTACCCATGGGTGAGAACATTTCATAATGACTTGGAGAAAATTGTATAATAATATATAATACTATAATATTTTATATTTTGAATTTTTAGAGTTTGGAAAAAACGTTAAATTTAAAAACCCTTGACTATTTCCAGGAATAAATATTTATTACAATATATATGAACTTCCTTAATTAATAAAAATAAATACACACATCCAGAAAATTATTAACACAAGAATCTCTTTTATAAATAGTATATATATTACATTTCTTAAAACATAGGGAAATGTAAACAAAATAATGGGGTCAGTTCAGATTATAAGTATTAGTAAATATAATAAATAACAATATAATATTGTAAGTGTGTATATGATGACTATTGGGATATAATCACATGTAATAAATAAGTAATATCAGATAAATCATAGGTCATAATTCATGTTATAAGGTATGAAATTACATAATACCTAATTCAAAATAGAATGAAAATTTGTTTTCAATAAACATGTTCTAGGAAGAATAGTATAGACATAATAATATGAATAAAAATTTTGCTAATCAATATAAATTTTGAAACATTAAGAACAAATCCATGTATGTCCACTCTTTGTGATTTCAACAAATCAAATAATTTCAACCCCTTTTGTTGTTAAAAATCCATTATTATCTTAGAATCATTAACAGATGAGACATAAATCCTTTTACTAATGAATTTGAGGTTGATATCCCCATAATTATCATTTATATATATATATATGATTCCAACTACAAATCAATCATTCATCACATCACAAAAACCCATGGAAGTAAAATAGGATTCACATCCTTTTAATATTAAATCCTATAAAGGAAAAAATGGAAATTACATCAACAATTAAATCATGATATAACCATTTAAAATAAAATATAATTTAATGATATTTAGTAATATTATAGGTAATAATAATTCAAAAAATATAGTATACAATACCTTATTTAAAATGATTAGATGTAGAGTATATATGTTATATAATAACACCAAGAATTTGAAGTATGGAATTAGTGTAAAAAAATTCAATCATTGGAATAAAAATAGGGTAATAATATAAGAAATTCACTTGATGAAAAATTATTGTTATATATATAATATGATTAGGCAAGAATGTGGTAGCGATTCAACTCTTCACTTATTGATTTTTATTGTTTTCCATTTCCACAAAGATGGTAAATTAATATATACATAGATTAATAATACCTTTAGAATAATAATATAATTTTACTTTTAAATGAATAGGGAAATTGATCATTCTCCATGAAAACCCTTATTTAAATATATTTCATACAAAAATGGACAAATAATTTTATTTTAGAATCCCTGAATCATGGGAAAGATGATTCATTATAATGGTAAATAGATTAATGCCAAAACATTTTATTATGATGTTGATTTTAAATATTTTAAAAATAAGGATTTAGTGATGATGTCAGTAGTTACTTTTGAAATGGTATTTTAATATTTTTTATGTATAATTTTTGAGATACATTAAAACATTAATTTTTATATAATATCCAATAATGGAGTTAGTAAAATGAAATAATTTTTTTATTGACAGAAACATAGAGTAATTGATTAGAAATTAATCAATGATATTTAATATAGTTTTATATTTTGGAAACACCATTATTTGAAACCCAATTTTATATAAGGAATTACAATTTCCATTTCAATTTTGGTTATTATATGTAAGAGAATTACAATAATTAATCCTGGATTTTGTTTATAAAATTATAAAGAAGCATTTGTGGGATTAAAAAATGGATATAGAGGTAAAACAATCATTAGAAAGAACAATAATTACTATTATTATTGTAAAAAAATTATTTGAGACGGTATTTCATTAATGAATATGATAATGTGAAAGGAAATTATATACATGGAGAAAATGTCAAATTAACATTAGAAAATATGAATAGAAGGATAAAAGGTGAAAAAGTTATCATATCGACTAAGAAATTGATGAATCTGTATGAAAGACTTTCACATGATATATATGTTAATAAGTGTGTTAAATTCAACTATGTAACCCATAAATTATAATGACCATGTAATTGAAAATCAAATAAAATTAAAAAAATTAAATATCATTATATAATATAAAAATAGGTAGTATATACGCCATATAAATGTAAATTTTCGGGTAAAAGGACTTATGTCTCGAGAAAAAATAATTGAGATGAGGAAACTCATTCATTTAGCTTTATATATGAGGTATGAATAATTTTATAATGATATTATAAAGAATAATTGTTGATTACTAGAAAATATTGATGAAATACATTACAAAGTATCCATTAGGTAATATAAATCACTCTTAGAATAAAATATTTTAAAAAAATTTGTACTTAAATAGAATAATATTTATCTATGAATAACATTTATTAAATTTATATTATTTTATTGAAATTTAATTTTTATAATGAATACAAATTTCACTTGAAACTTGAAATGAAAAAGTTTTATTTATATTAAGAAATTGTTTCCAGAAAAATAATAGCACAATGCACATAAATTTATTCAATAATCATATTCTACCCCAAATTCAACATATCTATAAATTTAATTAGATGACATTATTTTTTTATGAATTTTTATATCAATATAATCGTGTGGTGTATTTTTATGATTTTTTAGAAATAGTTTATTTTTAGGTCAATAGTAGAAAAATTATGATTTTATAAAAAATGGATCATTAATGAAAATTATATAATGTGAACATTTACAAATTGTTACTTGAGAAAAAAAAATATTTATTTGTTACCTAAAAAAAATATATAAATATATAATTTTAAATATACAAATATATGCTTAAATTTATTGAAATCTAGGGAATGTTTTTCTTCAAATAAAAATTATTTTTAGTTATTATAACTGTTAATCTTATAGATAAAAGGATCCAATTGGTTTTTGATTTTTTCAAAGTAAAATATGTCTATTTTTTTATTTAATCAAATTATATCTATTGGAATAAAATTTGTTCAATACTTTTTTCTTTATAAATAATTTTTATTCTTAACATAATAATTTTATCCCAAAAAATTTCAAAGGCTTTTTCACACTTTTATTATGACAAATATCTAAAAGATTAACAATTGAATATTTTTGTATTAAATTTTTATAATAATAAATATTAATATTTTTTAATTAATTCAATATAATTATTCTTCATAATGAATTGTAGAAGTTGTAATAACATATTACCACAGTTAGGGTTAAAACATATTTTAAAGGGGGTAATCTAAGAGTTAATAATAAAATTTCAAAATAAATTTATCTAAAATATATTTTTAATGATATTTAAATATTATATTTTCTAAAATATTTTTTATGTCACATACACATTTTTTTTACATTATATTATTTAAATATTTTGAGTAATTCCTTGTGTGTTTCTCCCATAACATATAAAAGAGAATGTATTTTCATCCCTTATCAACAATCATTGAGCAGTCTAGATTATCCAATCTATAAAAAAAATCTGACATTCATTTCCATAATTATTTAGCACTTGTTATTCTTCTTTAACCATCTTACGAAGGCCAATTTTGTAACATAATGTTTTTTCTCAATGAAGTTATTATCATCTTTATCAAACCTTTCAATTTTTTTTATATTACTTCTAGTAAATATATTTTATATTTTTAAAAATAATGAAAATAGTATCATAATTATAAAGATATGTTATTGTGATTATGATACACCAATTTTCATTCATCTATGAATGAACCATGAAATGAAGGTATATTCTCCAATGGATTTATATCTCTTTCACACATGTAGACAACCATCAATAGGTAGTTATATGAATCCAATTCTATCACTATCATTCATGGTTTTTTATAAAGATATATTTATTGTTTATATATGATATTTAAGAAATAAAAATAATTTTTAAAAATTTTACCATATCTACCTTATAACCTTCCCATCCATTGGAAAACGATAACATCACTCATACATATATTAGGGCTACCACATCCACCAAATGATTTGAAACATCCCCCATGTGTATGTACGGACTACCATCTATATGATGTTGTGTAATTCATGTTTTATAACCTCCTTATGTGATTTTTTATGAAATTGTATATAATAATTAGATATGATTTTAATTACATTATTAATATTCAATAGATGATTGAAACATGAGAATAACGTGAGGACTAAAACTATTAAATCAAAACATACCTGAAAAAAGAAATAGTTAACACTCAGAAATGATGGTTTTAATATTGTATTATAAATATATCATTTTTGAAATATTATTAGTGGATAATGCACTATAATATATATATGTATATATTTATATTATATAATCATAATAAATTTAAATTTATCGTATATGATGTCAAAAATAGTAAAAATTAAAGGAATGTTAAACATGAGGTAAGGGTTTATTTTACAATTTAATCCTTGACTTGGATTGTGAATGTTTATGTTTAGAAGGGAGAAATTATAATATATTTTTTCATTAACCCCGTATATTTTTTATCCTCTTCTTGTTTCTTGTAATTGAATATTTCAATAAAACATTCCTATTTCTATGAACTCAAATGTCTAAATTAATGTTTTCAAGAAAAATTAATCCTATTTTTCTCTTTGATTGTCCAAATTTTTATTCAATGTCTATATGTTCTTTAAAATTATTTAAATAATGATTTTAAAACACTACATTGATTTATTAAATTATTGTTCATCCATTTTTCACATTTCTAAAAATTGATTAAAAGGAATTTTATTGTCATCTTTTGAACATGGAATTTTTTAAAGAATGTGTGAACATAAACTTTGTTTTAATGCTTACTGTAATAATATATTATAGCATCAAAAAAATATTTTTTAACTTTTCATTTCCATTAAAAGTTTCCATAGTTATTCATAAATAAATTTTAATCATATTTTTAATTAAATAATTAGATTTTAATGATGGAATTTATAAATAAATAGTGTATGTTTCTCAATAAAATTTCCAAGGACCATTTGAATGTATTTTCATCTTTTTAAACATCGTTTTACTAAAATAATGCTTAATGGGGATATAATATAATGATACCATTTTCACTTTTTATCTGTATTCCTGAAAATAATGTTTTATAATTTTTGTATTAGGGAAAATTTTAATATTTCAAATTTTAATTTTCAATAAGAATGTTTATGTTGATTATGTATTGAATTAATACTAATTATTTAATTTTATGAATGAATTATACATAATATGTGATGAGTGGGGATCATTATAGACACTTTTTGTTTTAGTAGTTATCATTTAAAAAAACTATTTTGGGTATTTTTTTTACTCTTAATGTATATAGGTATGCTTTGTTTTAAAAAGGCCTTGATGTTAATATTAAAATCTTTGAAATTAATCATTATATACTTATAAAAAAAATATCCATGTTATTTTTTATAATTATATTTCATTCATATATTTAGTCAACATTTTATGTTTTTATTCATGTAATAAATTTGATTATTTTATATATTTTATAGTTTATTCATTCTATATTTATCCTATAATTTTTTCTATTATAAATTTCTCCTTACTGAGTATAATATCTCACCCTTTATTATGTTTTATATTCTCTAGTTTTCCAGAAAAGGAGTGATTAATTATTTCAGGGGTATAGTAGAAGAAATGATATTGCTATTACTAGAAAATTTGGTTGTATTTCAAGTTTCCAAATATAATTACAAAATCATTTATTTACCAAGTCCTTATAGGGTTTATAAATTTTCAATCCTTTCAGATGTGAACTCATGTATCTTATACCAATATTGTAAACAAAAAACATTACTTAGGTTAATAGATTTTGGGTATTAAAATTGGTTTTAGAGAATGTTCAATATAAATCATGGGAATAAAAATTTTAAACATATTAATTTTAGAACATAACCCCATGAAGGGAACTAAGTATATTTATATGTATTGGATAATAATTTATCATTTTGATAAGGTTGTTATTGTGTGTTTCCCAAGAAAATACATCCTTATATGTGTACTAAAAAGTGGATGAGGATGTGTTTTATAAGACTTCTAATATATATGGATTGGATATTAACTCGATCATCACCCATGGATGATGAGTGGGCCTAGATCTAATGACCAACTTAGACACTCATAGGGTATTTTCTTCATTTGATTCACATTATCTTGATGAATAGATATGAGATATTTTAAAATATTTTTAAATTTTAATGATTTTATCAATGATAATATGTATATCATTATAAGATTTTCTATAAATAACTTTTTAATTTATGGTATGTTTTAAACATGATTTAGGAGTATATACAATTCTTTAATATTCATAATTACGTGATATTATTCTACATTTGATTTATTTAGAAACGGATTCTTGTGTAATAAATAGAAACAATAGATAGCTTAAACAAATTTCATATATAAATGTATTTCATCATAGTCATGATAATTAATTAAGAGCAGAAGCTGGAGAAGGTTCTGAAATAATTACAGAGGTATTAAGGTAGCTTATTAAAGTTATAACCAAGAACATGACCAATATTAAGTAGCCTATTGAAACCAATCATTGTGAAACAATGATCAATAAACTCATATGACAAATTCCCACATCAGTAATGATACTTCTAATCCATTATTAGTAGATTAAATGATTAAGTGCCTATAGAAGATATTTCACAATTTGGGATGTGGTGAATGATATACTATTTTCTTTGTTGTTTATCCTCTTAAAATGAGATATTTTTAAATGGTTGTCATTGATCCATAAATATAAAGAGTTGGAGGAAGTGAATTATATTTTGTGGAAGAATTTCTAATATATATTATTTTGTGAAAAATTTCATCGTGAATAATAAATTGATATGTACATTCAGATACTCATTCGTTAGAAAAATAATGGAGAAAATATTACTGAATTTGAAGAAATATATATATATATGAATTGAAGCTGATGATATGGATTATTTATGTAATCTAAATAGTAATATTTCTCTTTCTTATCGGATAAATTAAATCATATAAGTGGATTATTTTTCTCAATAATTTTTAGTAAAATAATACATAGTATCATTCTCTATCAATAGTGAGAAAACATTCGCCATGATATATGTTTTAAAACAAAAAACATGAAATCCTGCTGGTATATGGGAACTCATTAAATAGAAATATTTTAAAATTCTGGAGGAGTATGATATAATTTAAAACATGTAAT
This sequence comes from Viscum album, assembly GCA_963277665.1. Lineage (NCBI taxonomy): Eukaryota > Viridiplantae > Streptophyta > Magnoliopsida > Santalales > Viscaceae > Viscum > Viscum album. The sequence continues at coordinate 1,892,494,264 of OY728152.1, forward strand.
AATTGAAAAATTAAACACCATTTAAATTTATTTATTTTTATAGTAGTTTTCGTTAATTTTGGTGATAATGATGATAAGGATAATGATTCAAAAATAAGAAAATAAGCTCCCAATGTTTCATTATTTAATGATTAGAATATGGGGCACCAAATGATTGAATTCCACAATAATCAAGTAAATATTATTCAAAAGGACCAATGTAAAATTGAAAATTATATAAGATAACAACAACTACGGTTGAAGTTATTATAAGTTTAGTCGAATATACATTGATCGTAGTCCCAAATTTTCCTAATTATTTATTTTATTATTGATCATCACCCAGTTTTATATCATTTTAAAAGTTGCTTAGACTTTTCCCTAGAAACATAAGAAGGTATTTATTAATCATAACTAATAGTGTAAATATTAATTTAATAAGGATATGTTAGTTTCCATTATGAAATATATAAATACCACATTAAAAAACTTGACTACTATATATGTGGTTGACTCTAATATATTCCTTTTTGTGGATGGTTTCTAAAATTTTAATTTAAAAATATGTTTCAAAATGTAGGATATTGTGATTTCTGATAATTATATAGAATCCATGGTATTTAGAGGAGGAAATCCATCATTTAAATCATTTTTTATCCAACTCAAGTAAATCCCTCTAATATAATTATTTGAGAGGAAAGCCTTAAAAATATTATAAATGGAATATTATTATTATAAAATCTAATATACCTGTTGTGTAGGAATATATTTATGTGTTGGATAAAAAATTAACTAGACAAAAACTTGATCGTGATGTTGAGACTTCCATTAATATCATCCCAACTGTAAAACGAATATCTAAGAAATAGTATATTATTTAGACCCTTGAATTAGTAGAAATTAATAAATAACTCTGGTATTTTTTTAAAAAAGGATTTATTTCCCCTTGGGTTCACCATGGGGATCCCTTGTACTTTTTCTAAGAGTTAGTATGAGTTTATGAGGTTTTTCTTAAATTATAACAAAATAAAAACCGTTATTATAACGGACATGTGTCTCATTCCTCAAATTGAAGAATTTTTATAAATTTCAAAGAAGTTAAATATTTTCAATAGATTGGTATTATCTCTGGTTATCATTATTTGTGAGTAATAAATTTGGATATTCCATGGTCATACATTGATATATGGTATGGTCATTATGAATTTTCAGTAGTTACCTATGGAGTGATTAATGCACCATATATTTTTATGGATATGATGAATAGAGTATTCAAGTTTTACATTGATAATCTGGTAATGGTATTTTTTTGATGATATATTTATATACTCTAAATTATAGGATGAGGATAATAGTTATATTAAATTAATAAAATTATACTTAGATAAACTTATTTAGATGTAAATTTTAGAAAATAATAATTTTATAGTTAAGAATTTTCATTTTTAGCCATATCGTCTCTATGGGTGAAATATATTTTGATCCTTCAATGAAAAATGAAATGATAATATTGATAATACCAATGAATATAAATAAGTAACATAGTTTCCTTAGATTAACATCTTACTATATTAAATTTAATTTAAATTATTAATTATTATGTTACCTTTAAACCATCTTGACACATAATGGGGTTCAGTTAATATAATTATAATAATGTAAATAATGTTCTTAAAAAATAAATAAGACGTTAGTTAGTGATCTGATATTCAATTAACTATTGCAAAAGTATGTATTTTTGGTATATTGTGATATGTCAAAGAAGGGACTTGGATGATATGTTATAAATATTATAAAAATATGTACCTATGCAATAAGAATGTTAATGATTCCAGAGAATAATTATATAATCATTGATCTTGGTTTGGTAGTCATATTACTTTTAGTGAATATTTTAAGGAATTACATTATATCAAAATATATGAAATAAATACAGAACCCAAATGTATAATATAAATCCTCTTAATGAAAGTTCTCATCATGATGTAATATCGATGGTTAAAACATCTCTAGATTTATGATTTCTCAATACAAGACCATATTTGGGAGGAAAATATAGGGGAAAATGTGTTGAGCAGTAAATATAATTTTTTTGTAAGAAAAATGAGTATTTTAAAAGATCCTATATTAATTTATTTATTTAAGTTAGTTATGATAATCATAGAGGAAGGTGAAACATCACATCAAATACAAATTAATTCCAAAAAAACCTTACTGGGGATATTAATAGTTTCCCATAATGATGATATGAATCTTCCAAAGAAAATAAATGTTGTGGATGATTTTAACTCAATAGAACTAATATATAATTAATGTATTTTAAAATTTGTGAACTGTTTAAGTATTCAATATGTTCCTTAAATAAATAGGGAATTATGATATTTTTCTTATAACTCAATTTTCTCTGTAAACCCTACCAACACTAAAATGTATCGATATTTGAAATAAAATTTCTGTTTTGATAAAATGAATACATAAATTGTTTACTATGTTTCTATTTGGAAATATTATCAATAGGTAAAATTTTAGAGACAATATATTGAAAGAATAATTTAACCTCTATTTTTCCTTCGTGGAATTGGGATGATATTACATTGTACATTTTTACTATATTTCTAATGAATTAATGAAAAAATGATACCAAATGGGCTATTTTTTATCACTATAAAATGTGTACACAGTCACTCACTATATTGGAAGAGTTACCACTTGATTACCTCACAGGAATCTATTTGAATTAATCCCTTAAACATCACAATTCGCCTATTTTTTATTGTATCTGATTGTGGTACTATATTTACATTAAAATTTAAAAAGTTTATTCTAAAGGATATGAACTCTAAGTGATTATTGAGAATCATCTATCATCCTCAAACTAATGGGATGTCTCAATAGACTATTTAGTTATTAGATTATATTTAAACATAATGGTATATTTTTATTCCATTTTTGTGGGATAAGTATTTACCATTGGTGGGAATTGTATATAAAAATAGATTCTAAAATAATTTTAATGAACAAAAATAAGGAATTTTAGAAAAAATATATTTCATGATCCAACATGTTTGGATTATGTGGATAAAGGAATATTTCAGTACCATATCCTATTGTGGATATAATGATTAAAGTTGATACTATTCTGAATTATATTAAAGTGTATTAATGCATAAAAAAGTTATTTTGTTATCCAAGGAGAGGATTTATAACTTCTAGTGGGAGATCATGATTTTGTGAATTAATTTCCATGGAATGGTGTTTTAATATATTTTATAAAATTGAAACTAATTACAATGTAAAATAGGAATTATGAAATTCTACATAGAATAGGTGTTGCGACATGCCATTTGAAAAATCCACCTAGCCTCTCAAAAGTGCATGATGAATTCTTTATCTATTTTTTGATAAACTATATACTTGACCCATAACATTTTATCACCTATAAGGAAACTAATTTGGGACATTATTTAATTCACAATAGAGAGATTATATATATTTTGGACACTAGAGAACAAGTATTGAGGAATTAAATGACTTGTTTATTATACGTAGTTTGGGGAAACAATTTAATAGATGAGGTGACATTGGAAATAGAATATTTTATAATGAATAAGTATATATTTCAATCCTTGATCATATATTCTTTTACTTTGGAGTATATATTTTTTGAATAGGGGTAGAATGTTACCCCAAAGAGTCAGTTACAAAACCATTCTTATAGGAACCACATGATAATGAAAATTACATTATTCATGAATATGATTACCACTAAAATTTTAAAAAAAATATTTTTTATTTGATCAAATGTTTTTTTTAATTCATCTATATAAAAACATCATAGGAATTTTTTTTAATTGTTTCAGAAATAGTTGATTTTTGGGTAAAGATTTTGAAATACAAATTTTTCAAAACAATCACACTTTTATGAAATTAATTAATGTGAATGATGGTGAAATAATATATATAGAATAAATGTATTTTTATAAATATATATACTACATATAAATATATAATTACAACCATAGAAGTGTATGTTTGTAAATTTGTAAATCCCAACAATGTATTTTTTCAAATATAAACTATTTTTAGTTCTTCTTTCACATAATCTTGTATATAAAGGATTATTTTTTTTGTTAAATTTTTAAGAAATATATGTTCAAATTGATTTAAATTAATACATTTATATAAATTATAAACTATATTCTAATTTATATTTTTTAAAAATATTTTTTTTACTTAAAACAATCTTTTTTATAAAAAATATTCATTTCACTCTGAGTACTTATATTAAAATTAATTTATACCACAAATAAAAATGAAATCATATGATATGGATTCCATATATGGAATAAAAATTATTAATATATGTTAATAAGTTTATTGTCAATCTTTCTCAAGATCATTAATAAAAATAGAAATAAATTACAATCATTTGGTTTAAAAGAGATATAATGCGGTTTAAACATAGAGAAAAGGATTAAAATTACACAATAACATGTCTAAATTTCATTATATGATATTATTTACATATTATATTATCCTACATAAATTTTTAAGAAATTTTATACAATATGAATATCAAAATATGGTATATTATTAAAATATATAAGGTAAATACATTGGTGTCCATCCCCTTATATATAAAAGGGAACGAATTATCATACCTTATTAAAAAACATTGAGGACTTTATCATATACAATACCTATAGAAAAACATTATTTTATTAACTTTATCCATTATTGAGCTTTAATTTTTCTACTTAGACCATCATATAACTGATTTAAGTGTAAGAAAAAGAAGGTATCTAATTTATGTGATAATCGTCTTTATAGACTCGTTTAAAAAATATTTTCCCATTTATTCCATTTGAATATGATTTATCAATAACAATGTTATTTATCTGGTATCATAAAAATAATTTTATTTCTTTATGATTATAGTATGATCTTTTTTAAACTCTATTCAATGAAATAGAAAATTAATTATCTCTTGTGCATACATGTGGACTATGTCGTCCACATAGAGACATGATTTATTTTTCATAACCATAATTAATTGTTGGTTATTATTCTAGATTTAATATTTATATATGTTTTCTTTGAAATAATTAAGCCTTTAAATTTATAATAACGTTTCCACCTTATTACCATCCAATCCAATGAGAACCAATAATTTCAAAGATTTATATGTGTGGGCTACCACATCCATGAAGAGATGAGATTATTTTTTCATTTTGTTGTCAAATAGATGGTAATGAGGATAGATTTAATGATTATCTATTTTTTTAATATAATAATGGATCCAATTAAGTGAATTATTGTTTACCTTTCATTCCTTCAATACATAAAAAGAGAAATGTCGCTTATGCTTACGTAATGACTAACATTTCCACAGAGTAATATAATTCATTTTTAATAACATTCTTATATTAATGGTTATAAAAGTGTATTTAATGATTATATATGAGATGTATGACATGATTAATTTTTTTATATGATGAAACCAGGATAAATATTCAATGTAAGAAACTAGTAAACTGAAATTTTCCTAAAAATGATAATATTAATAAAAATAAATGTAAATTTTAAATAATTACAATTAATTAATGGGTGATGAAATATTATAAGTGTAAAAAATATTTTATTATTATTATGTATATTTTTCATCCATTGGGTGTTGTTAAAATAATATAATTTTAATCAAATTTGATAATTTAAATTTAACTAAAACTGCTGTTATTAATAAATTAAATATAGAAAGCTTTGAGATTATGGTCAGACCCATAAGATGGTTACTATAAATTTTAAGAATTTAAATTATTGAGTGACTGTAATTGATTCATAATGAGAGATAATAAATAGATCTTTTACATAATTGAGAGAAAACATTAAAGCTATTACAAATTCTAGGTTTGTGTATGTGTAAATTTTATAAAAAAAATTTGTTTATCATATTTCTTATTAGAGTGAAGGTGAATAATATTCCTGGGCATGGTATCCCATTTTAAAAATATTAATTATAATTTTATTAATATCAACTAAATAAATTTATTAATGAATTAATTCTCTCTATATCATTTTTAAACATGATAATCTTAAATTATATAATAGCCATGGAAAACATAGGATGATCAATTTATATGCTAATATATACAACCTTGTTCATATTTTCCATTGAAATTTAAGAAAAAATAGAAATATACAAAGTAAAAAAATATATTCCACAACCCAAACATAAGCAAAAATAGAAAATTTATTCACTCACACACTCCCATATTATCTAAAACACCCAATAAAATTTGTTTCCTCTAATTAAATTAATGTGAAGGAGAGAGGGGAATATATAAAAAATAGTAAATAAATGAAAGGGTTTCCAAGTAGAGGACTTTACAAATGTTAAACACTTTATAATAAGGGATAGGCTCTATTATATAATGATTATAAAACCCCATCCTAAACTTTTATATATGTGTTAAAATGAAAACATAATAGTATTAATATCCACAAGTTCATTCTTTATATGTCTGGAACTAAAATTATATACATTATGGTGAATTAGGTGTGGGTATCTGTAAAAGATTTCACATTTTTTTAAAATCGAGTCATAAACATTCATGTCATGATAATGGGTATCAAACTATTAAAATATGGGCCCCAACATCCCTTTTAACTCTCTATTCCAACTATAAAATGGTTATTCTATAGATATTTACAATGTAAATATAATAATTACACCATGAATATTATTTGAAATCTCTATTTATTCCATTTTTCATCCTACCTTCTCTTTGAGTCATTAATTAGTTCTATGATCATCTCTTCATGTGAATATAGTTTTCACAATGTGAATCATGTACATCTCATATTATTTTATTCATATTCAATCATCCCATCTCTAATTTGAATAAATAAATAAAATAGTAAATAATTAATCTAGAACAATAAAAATGAATGTTATATTAAATAGAAAATATAATAAATGAAGCTATAAAATACCCCCAAACATAAACACATTATTGTACAAAAGTATTAATTTTGAGAAATTTATAATATACTTTCACTCAAAAAAAATTATATATCATGGTTAACCTAAACTATTGATTAACTAGGGAATCATATCTCTAAGCATCTCATGAAAAAATTTCATCTACTCCACATTTCTCAATGAAAGAAGATAATAATTTATTTTAAATTTTCTATTTTTAATCACCCATACCATTCTTCTATTCCATTTATAATTTTTAATTCATTATCAATGTGCATTCAATTAATAGGTTTCCAAATTTTCAAATATTTTCCATCATTACTCATCATAAAAATAAAGATGGAGTTTTTCTTGTATTTGAATTATACTACATTATAATATATTTCAATGAATATACATTCGCCAACAAATAGAGAAAAATTTCACAACTAATCATGAAGGCTTCATCCATATGATCAAATGTCTATAAGGATTTAGGGTTATTTGGTAATTTTTTAAAATATATAATCCTAAAAAATTATGCTATTATCTTAATTACATAAATTGATAATGAATTGTAACTTAGAGATAAATTAACCCTTCATAAAAAATATATCTTCTATTTCCAAAAATAAATGCTGTCTCCTGCTGTAATGATGGAATATCTTCATTTTTTCATTTTTCCCTTTTGGATGTTTATTTTTGGAAAATTATCAAATCTTCCACCAATGTTAAAATGATAAAAACAATCATTCATCTAATTTCTGTTTTTAAATTCCCAAAAAATAAATCCATTTTTTAAAGATGTTTTATAATAAAGAATAATGAAAAAAAATATTGAGCATTCCATATATTCCTTGTAATCACACTACACATACATGTTTAAATATAAACATCCATTCCACTGTGGTGTCATCTCCCACAAACTTATATTTGTCATAATCATTAAAATAAATTGTGTGGTACATGAAAGGATAATGTAGGATTGTAATGTGTATCTTCTCTAACAAGGATTTTATTATATTCTATGTGATTAAAAATTTAATTTTAGGTGGGTATTTGGATAAGGTATTAATAAAAATATGCATCAACCATTTTAAATGTGAATTTTTATAATCATAGATTCCATAAGATTAAAATTAGTATTTATATGATATCATTACCATGTTTCATATAAGTTCATTTTTTTCCTTCCAAATCATTATAATATATCATGTAATATTTTTAGAGTGAGAAATTGAGGTAGATATAAACTGTGATTCTTGGTGAGCCTCATTGTTAATATAAAAAAATATTAAATTTATTATATCATGCTGCTTCAGTTTTTCAAAAAAAATTAATGAATTCCAAACATAATATTATATTGTAAATTAAAGAAACCCATTAAATAAAAAATATAGTATTTAACATAGATGTGAAAGAACATTTTTTTGAATTATATGTTTTTCTGAAGTGTATCTACAGGTGAAAATAATAAAATTAATTAGTTAACTAATTAATTAATTAATTTTTTATTTTAATGAAGTGACTCAATAATATCATTTTAAAATAACTATTAAGTATATGACCGAGTTTCATCCACTTAAACTTTATAATTGAGAGTTGAGGCTTTGAAGATAATTCTTAGAGGGAAAATGATAGATTGGGGATGGGATATCAGTGTCCCAATCAGAGCAAGTGGATATCTCTAATGACATGAACACACTACTTTTCTTCATTAGTGAATGGTAAAAACATGAGGAAGGGAATATTGATCTATTGTTTTGTTTCACCATTGGTTAATCCTTCTATTGTTTTCTATGAATATCCCTCCCTCGTTATTCACTGGTTTATTCATGGAATCCTCTTCGGTCTATATTTTCACAAATACATTCTAATCAATCATTTTGAGAAAATTATTCTATGAATTATATCAATACCATGGGTTAGATATTGTAATATATGGATCAATTTTAGTGTGACGATGATGGTGGATAATTAGAGTTGGATCAGGTATTGATTTAGAGATCATAAATTACTATTCTCATCTCTTGGATGTGGTGGAGTGATGATGGTCGATTACTTATTATATTTGATGTAAGAAATATAATCATTGATGATGAACATGATTGGCCAGATAGAGATCTATAATTAATAGTATATGTGATGTTATATTTGTTAGTGGAAATAACATGATAGGAAGATGCATAATGGGTATAAATGTTTTTTTAAAATATGGACTACACTGAGTGTAGTAAAAATAGTATGTAATGTTTACCACCTCATCTTTAGTTTTATGGGTTAAAAATGAGAAAAATATCACATATCATATGGCACATGTAAAAGAATGTGTAACCCAGTGTCGGAAGCATGGAATGTATCCTAGTGGTAGATAGAAATGCACATAGCTAGGAAGAGATCCATTAATGGAGTATATGTTTAATGAATAATAATTGGACATAACCATGTATATGGGAATAATCAGAGTACACGGTCATGACAAGAATAACACAAGCATAGGTAAGAGTGTAACGACTAGGGTAATTGAAAATCTCAGTGGAAAAATGATCTCTACACACCTTTTATTTGAAATATAATGACATATATTTGGAAAATTGAATACCATGTGGGATAGATAGACAATAGTAGATACATTCGATGGACGAAATGAATATCTCATTATTATACACCATGTACTTCTATTAGGGTAAGTAAAGTCACCCCATCTCTTCATAATAGTCTCATACCAATTCATTTTTTTCCAATGGCCCATACCAATAAGAATACTAAATGGAATTCAGTTCTCAACAAATTATTGTGATCCCCTATATGGGTAATCCATGGATTGAGGTTTTATAAGTCCCACCATTGGGTTTGCAGTGGGATCCATTATCATATCCTTTTCTCTTGGTTGGCTTTGAGGAATCTTCATTAGTAAATAACACGGAAAAATAATCCCTTATATTACAGGTTATTTTGAGTTGGGGTTGTGGGGAACTACAAGATCCTTGGTTGTGATCCCCTATCATGGTCTTGATTTTATTGGAGTTAATAATAGTACTTATTTTGAGTTAATTGGTGATAATGACCTATCATATGAGCATTATCATTGATAGCATGGCTCAAGGGTGAGATATCCCAGAGGAGAGTTACCTGGAAACCTCGAGAACAATCCATTGGTTAGTAGTGTAGTTGAAACCAATTTAGGATTTGATATACCTAAAGAGTATATTTGGGTTTTTATCATTCATATTTCAATGTATCATACCCTGGTTGAAATAACCATTTGATGAGATGACTAGTCTCTTTATGAATTATTTTTTCAAAAATTCATTGTCCCCTATTGGGTATTCTTATACTCCCCCATGTATGGGATTTTCCCAAACATGGATTAAATTATATAGAAAATATAAATTTTGATAGTTTCCTAGGATTACTAGAATCATGAAGAGAATATTGAGCTAGATTGATTGTGGTTCAAAAAGGGGTTGAATTTTAGTGCATTCTACCACATTATGATCATGTTAAGTACTTTTCACTTTTTAGTGTCCTTTTATTTGGAAATTGTATTACATTCCAGTACCATTTCATACTATGATGGGGGATATATGTTATTCTTGAATTATGGAATTAGTTTTAATTATCTGTCAATATTTTATGGGTATTTGGAGATGTGTGCAAGTGTACAGGTACTATAGGAAAGTTCATTACATGTGTGTGAAATACCCAATCGGCTCTGATATCTAACACTTAGCCTATTAGAGAAGCTATTGGGGTCATATAATTATACTACCACTGGACATACAGGCCCTAGGGGTCAAGTAATGAAATTTCTCAGGTAATATGCTCCAGAAGAGAATATAATTATTAGGCCTAAAAACTATTTTGGGAATTAGATCATGTGATTGGGACAATAACTTGGGGAAATGTTCACTAAAAATTTGATCAGATATTAAAAATTAATTTTTTTTCAAATCATGGAAATTTAAAAAATATATAACATATAAAAAACAAGTTAATTTTTAAATCAAAACTAATCTAATCAGAATCCCAATGTTTAAATCTAATAATTAATTTTTATTTATCCCTTCCAATTTAATGAAAATTAAATTCCATATATAGAAAGATAGTTATTCTCATTAGTATTTTAATCAAGGACCAATGATTTAAAAAACTATCTTTATTTGGGTGTATATTTTCCAATTTATAATTCCTTAGAATGGATATGGGGAAGTGATTGAGAATATTAAAATTATGACACATACACCGATTTTGAGTTGATATATATCTAAAAAAACTACCTATTATGATAGTTATATTTATATATTTAAATTATTCTATCATTTAAACCTCATAATAAAAAATAAAACATAATAGTGTTGTAAAATTTTAAATGAAATTAAAAAAAATTACGTGAGTGATCATATACCAAAAGCTCGAAAATAAAAATTCAAAAAAAACTCATGTTCACCCTAAAAGCAATATTTTAATACTATAGGATTAATTATACATACTCTCAATTAATATAATGGAAGATTACAAAAAAGTTACCTAGTTTGGATAGAAAAATGGTCGATTTTGGTTCATCAATACATATGTGGCTTCTTTTCTTACCTTTAATTATTTTTTAGTCTCCCTATGAATATCACACACTCAATAACATTCCATGTGATCCAGTAATTCTTATTCAGTCCTAAAAAATATACCACCATGTGAAATATATACCTACTGGAACTCTTTAAATGTTGTCATATTATATATCCCTCTGTTTTTATTAATTTTATCTTCAATAAATCCATTACTTTTTTTAAAATACCGACATTATATTTTTTTCTTCTTTGAATGCACCTAAATTCACTTTTTTCATTCATCTTTTTAATCTCTTATATTTTATCCAAGATACATTGATTTATCTTCTATGGTTTGTATGATTCTAAAGATGATGGAATATAAATATCCAAAATGGTTAAATCAATGGATTCATAGTAATACTTCTCATAATATCTCTTGTGGTTGTTCATAAATTAGACAGACAAGAAATTCCAGGTTCTGATGTCAAAATTTTTGGCCTCTTGACGCTTCCTTCAGATCCTTAATTGAAACTCTTTGATCTTTTTACTAGGTAATTACTTACATGAGACATTTTCTCATGGAAATCAGGAAGTTGTAAATTTTCTCCATTAATCTATGGATCTGGTTCTGAAGAGGTGGTCTTTTCTATTCTGGAAAGCCTGTTGGGCATTGCAGATAATCTGGACCTTATAAGTATTATAGCCACTAACCCAAAAATTGATCACTATGAATATAATTTTCCACATTATATAATTTACCATACATTTATTTGGGATGGTTTTCCCATTTTAGTGTTTGTTTTTTCATCATCGCTTTTATTTTGGCCACCATTTCATAATATTTTTACAATGTAGAGGAAACTTCTATATGTTTATTCACCATTCCACTGCATGATTTTTCATGAAATCATTTTGAGTAAATTTTATCTTACATTTAATATTCTCATTCATCAAGAATCATACTATTTAAACATATACTTTTAACCAAATACCTCATGGTGGATCATTATATAAAGTTTAAATTAATAAAAAAATTCAATACACTTATGTGGACACATTATAATCATGTATTTGAAATTATTCCATGAATTATAAATTTATCTATCCTAAAATTTTCTTTAATTCTAAATATTTAAATGAGTTTTCATAGATTATGATGGGGTAATGAATCATGTGAGATTGTTTTATTTTTAACTCATCCCAGGTGTTTATAGAATGGGATGTTATGTTTTGAATCCATTCTCAGGACTTTTATTTTAATGAAAATAATAAAACATGATGTCATTAAATGTTTCAGGAAATGTTTTAAAATTTTAATATTTCATTGAGTTCTATAGAAATGAATAATTTCATGTTTGTATTATCATGAGTTACATTGTTTAATTGTTTAATATATTTGATCATTTATTTGAATTATTTCTTTTTCATGATGTTTATGGTTATAATGAGTGGGATTAGGAATATTTATTATACTCCTGTATAGGATGTTCACCTATAATCTATGAGGGTTTATACAACTGTTACACTTTCTTGGACACCTCTAACTACTTGGTGGATTTTTTTATATTTTTTCCATTTTTTAATGTTTTTTTTCCATAGACATAATTCATGATTGGGTATGTCAATAATGATTTAATTTTATTTTTCTCACCTAACATGGTTGTGTTTAAAAGTTCTCTATAAAATTACTACATGAGCACCACACAAAAAAAGAGAAAAAAATAAAAATTATTTAAAAATATTAAATCTACTTTGGTTATCGTTACTCGGGACAACCATGTAAATTAGATCTCCTTGTAACAAAACAATATTTTATTAGTATTTCAATTACGATAAAATTGATATATTCGAAATCATTGCTTATATGAAATCATTAGACTATATGAATTGAATTATAGTAAACCATTACAAAAAAATCCACTAAATTGCATAGTATGAATAATAAAAATAACAATATGAAAAATATTCATAAACATTAAAAATAATGAAAATTTATAAATTATGTTATAATAAATAATTACCCAATCTATAGTACTGTCATATTACAGTTCTAAAATACATTTTCTTCAAAAATGGTGTTATACCAAATTCAAACTCGAAGACAGTATAATTAATTTCAAAAACAAATTATAAATTTTATTTTACTAAATAAATATAAATTTTCATATAATAATTTTTTAATTAGTTTCAATAGAATTTTAAGGATAATTCTAAAATAAATTTATTTTTAGTTAATAAATAAAATATCATTTGTTGTCAACAAAATTCCATTTAAATTAAACTAGGATTAGAAAAATTATTTGAATTATATAGTAACATAAAAAATTATAAATTAACAATAAATAATATTCTTAATTACATTTGAATCTTTATTATATATTTTTTGGTATTAGTTCATCTTTTGGATTAAGATTAATTTTTTTCCCAAAATAGTTTTTATACAAAAAATGTGTTTGTGTCATAATAAATTAATGTATTATCTACTTTATAATGGTTTATTAATATTTATAGATTAAATATTACATATATAATATCAATAACCATTTTATGGTTTTTACAAGTCATGTATTGGAATTAAATTCCTTTATTTTTATAATATGTTCATTTTTCAAAAATTTGTGTTCATTATTGTTTTTATAAAAATTTAAAATTTAAATATTCCACTCCTGGAAATGTAATTTGTTAAAAATTATTAAATATTGTGATTAATAATAAATAATGTTATATAATAGTTTTAACACAATTTGTTTCATAGAGAATTCTAAAAAAGTGAAATTTGGTTTCAATGGTTGATGTAAAAATATGATTACTGGGGATAAACAAAGAGATAAGGGTTTTCATGTCATTAAAACCTATTCAATTCATGTAAAATGATGATATTTATTACTTAAAATCTCCCAACTTATAATTCATGCCAATTTTTAGCCTCTTTCTAACGAAATAACCTTATATAACTGAAATATTCTAATAAACTCAATGTATGTCCCTCCCCTCACTTATTGATGGTCACATGTTCTCATACTTTATGGAAATAATTTTATCCTTCTATCATGTTAAATACATTCTATAAATCCTTCCTATATTTCTACCATTCATCCTTTGCGTATTGATATTCTCCTCATACCAATCCTTCAAGACATAAATATTAATCAAAATGAGTTTTCTCAGTGTAGATGTATAGTTCTTTTCCAAAATCTTTCAATTTTATTTTCTTATATAAAATATATACATGATACATTGGTCAAAATTTTATTACTCAAGTATCACTAAAATACTATGATTTTGTTATTATTTTATATAAAAAATCCATATCTTCTCTCTTAATAGAGAGATAAAAGCATGGATTGTGCATATGTATGGACAACCTTGTCCACATAGAAATATGATTGATTTTCCAACCCAATATTTTCAGGGTTTTTATTATGATATTTTATATATATATATATATATTATTTATAATATTACTGTGGTTTTGAAATGATTAATTATTAATTTCATTCCTTTATTCCATTCTCGAAATATGGAATCATCAAATTTGTGTATGTGATGACCACAATCTCCAAATACTTTTGCAATCCATATTCAATCACTTTGTTATAACAATGGATTTAAATGTTTATATATGGAAAATATGTCATAATTATATCACTGTTAACATTTGGAATTTTATTGAAAAATGATCAAATTGTAGCGACCAAAACATTCAAACATACACATTAATTAAAAATGAAATAGTTAATACTAGAAATGATTATGATAGTAGAAGACTATTATTGAAATAGTTATATGATATTATAAGTAAAAAATGACTTTTATTATAGATTTTATTATATTTATTTTAAATAAATATAAATTTATACATAGAATAAATAATTTTATAGTGATTATAGTAAAATATGTACTTGAGCTAAGGTTTTTACCTAACCATCTCTTTTTTTCTATGATTTTTTATGAATAAATTTACAATTGTAAACCAATATTGTATTTTTCACCCATATAATTTGTAATTTATTATACTTTATCCACATATAATCAATAAGCTTAAATTTTTATTTTTAATGTACATTGAATGAACGAATTTCCCAGCTATCATGAATGCTATTTTTATTTAGGATTTCTTTTAAATTTCCTTATTTCTTATTAATTAAACATTTTTCCTTATTTTTTTTATTTTTTTCTAAGTTATTCCATAATAAAAATGGTATCTTTATCCAAAAATGTTCGTGTATTCTTTTAAAAGAATTTTTTTCTACAAAAATATAATATTATGGTTCTTATGATTAAAAATGAATATAATACACTATTACCATATTTATTCATTGTCTAAATGGTTTATTATTATGGTGATGAAATTGTTTAGGAAACTCATAGCCTTTCGAAATTTTATTATTTGAATATATGATTAATGTTTTATGATACTTATGGAACTCATATAATTTTATTTGATTATGTGATGTGTGGTATTGTAATAGTATAATAATATAATTCATTGTATAAATATATATTTATTACGTAATAATTGTGATTAGAATGGGGAGTGAACCAATTTTAGTAAGGGACTTTGTCCAATATGATAGTCTTGTGGGTGAAACATGACAAGATAAATGATTGGATGGTGACTGAACCAAATACACCATGATATTATTGGTTATGAGACTTGACAAAGGAAATGATAATCCATTCTCATGTGTTTGGTAGAAACTTGTGTTTTATTCTTCTGATATTTTCTCAAGGATCGTGATTTATTATTTCTGATTCCACACTCTTATTGGTAATAAAATTTGACTGGAAAAATATTATACTAGGTTTCGTGATTATTATATATATATATATATTTGTGGATAATATTTTTTCAATGTTAATATCATATTATCATACCATTATTATTATATAATTCTCAATTATGATCATTGACTGATATATATTACGTTTAACATTACAAAGTATGTGATCTAAAACCATTATTATGTTTCCTTTCAATAGGTGTTTTGGAATGTTTTTATGTTGGTTAGGTCTCATAAGGGTGATTGTTTTAAAGAACATAACGGTAAATGATATACATCAATTATGTAGAATTTGTTTGTGTATCAATATTTCCAAATACACTAAACCTTTGTGGTTCAAAAAAGGATCATATTTATAAGTAACGAATATTCTTAAAATTTGATGTTTTATCTATTTACGTAAAGAATGGGATCTCTAAAGTTGGAATCATAGAAAGGTTGAGTTAAATTTGGAATCATGGATAAGAAATATTTTTTAAAAACTATGGGGATAAGAATAAGTATAAGAGAACATTATATGTTATGGAAAAAAAAGGAGTTTGGTTTTTCAATTCAAATGAACCCCAGTTTGGATAGTAAAAATGGGAATGGTCTTAGAATATATGAATCTAGCATTAATAAACCTGAAAAGATTTTTTCGATTATATATCAACCATAATTTTAGTTCTTGATTGTTGGACCCACATTTCACACATGGTTTTACACTCCCTATGGAACTTCTTATGTTAATTTACATTTTCATTATGATAGATAATGAACATGGATTTCCTAGGTTAAACATAATTTATTTTATATGGAAATAAAGGTATCAGGATTCAGATATACAATAAATAATTTTCATAATTATACGATTTCCTAATATGATTGTTGTCCTTTATACTATGTTTTTTGGGTTAAACCAATTTTTTTAGATAGAATAAACCTTTTCAATGATGGATATAATAGGAAATTCATTTGTTGTTCTTCTAAGAAAACAACTATTATGTGAGATATAAGTAAAAACCCTTTTTCTATGATTATGAAAAGTATTAAATCCATGAATCATGGTAATACTATAAATTAAAAAATGGGGGAACCACATGTTATTGAATAGTTTATAAGAAAACCCCAACCTTATATTATTGTTTCTAAATATCGACTAATTATAGAGAAATGTATCATTACCAATGAAAATATATTTTATATTTCCCATTATCTGAATAAACAAAGCTTTATATTAGCTAATTGTAATTCTAGAGGTTAATTTAACTAATGGTGGAATGTTATCAATAAATCACGGTTACTAGTAGGTATAAACTCAATGTATTTGGATAAGTTTATGAAATTATTTTTCAATATATATATTCCTTGTACTATTTATATGGCATGATAGAAGGAATTTTATGAGCTAGGGAAGTTTAATTATGAATCTATTGGTACAAATGAGAAAAATTTAACAAGACATGTGTCATAAAGTTCTTGTATTATTATAGAATTAAAAATATATATTGATAAATTATTTAGTGCCTAATCATGATGTCTCCAACCAGAATTATATTTACAATACTTTTGTATCTTAAAACAAGTCATTTGATTTAATATAAATATGTAAATGTACTTTGGAATTAGCCATAAATAATATGGTTTTGATAAGAAAATAATGATGGAATTAAATATAAATTTTTATAAAAAAAATCATAAAGGGAATAAGATATGTTTTCATTTATACTAGATTTTTAGCATGAATCATGGTGGAAATTATCTTTTAAGGGGCTGGTGAATATTTTTAATGTGGAAAAGAAGTCCATTAAAAAATAATACTCCGATGTAATGGGAGAAATGTTGGTAATAATGAAAATGTAGTGAAATCTCTACAGAATGAACCACAGAAATTCAAATGATATAGTTTTATATTGTATAAATAGTATGCTATCGAGTTCTTTAAATAAATTTATAATAAAAAAGATCAACATAATCATATTTTAATGTTCATAGACAATGGAAATCTCATGTGATCCCTATTGCTGATGTGGGATTAGATAATGAATTGCAGATAGCTACACATACCATCCCCTCTATAAATAATAATTCCTTATTTGATTATATTCTTTCCCATTTTTTATATTTTCATAAGTTTCTAGGTGTATCACATTACCACAATAATGATTAAATGATGAAATAGAAGAACAAACATAAAAAGGTATAATATTCATATACCAATTCTATAAATCTTCCCCAACTAAATTTTTTGAAAATTTACTACATAGATATATTTTTATTCTTACTGTAGTTGATTTTGATGTGAATTTCATAATGGATTGAAATTAAGTATTGAAATCACGTCTATATTGTTAAGGAATGAAAGTAAAATTTCACATTCCAAACTATCTTATTACAGTCTATTTGATTGAGGAGATATATAAACCTTTAATAGAAAAAACATCTATTTCATGGGTCATGATTTCAAATATATGGGGTTATTTATCTCATGTGGTTTGGGAGAAATT
Organism: Viscum album; assembly: GCA_963277665.1. Taxonomy (NCBI): domain Eukaryota; kingdom Viridiplantae; phylum Streptophyta; class Magnoliopsida; order Santalales; family Viscaceae; genus Viscum; species Viscum album. Next base: position 1,892,513,024 of record OY728152.1, read on the forward strand.
AAAAATCAATGATATTACTATATTATAGACATCTGGTGATCTCTTTCCAGAATAGTTTTCAAGTCCTCATTTGAATCATGTTATTGTGTTTTTAGTACGAAAAAATCTTGGTGTTATACCAGTTTTAGTTATCCAGATAAAATGGACCCAACACAGTAATTGAAATTTTATATGAAACTCCTATAAAATATTTATAAGGTATTCGATTGGCAAAGTGTGTTACCATGGGATCCACATATAATTTTTCTTAATAAGAAATATGTAACAAAGTGACATTCCATTTATTATTTGGTATATAACATAATCAGGATCTAGAATATTTTTCATTTATCACATATTGATTATTTTATTGATTAATAATATAGATGTCAATATTTTTCTGATATTGATCTTTTATTTGGATTGTATTATATGATGTCATACCAAAAAAAAATATTTCATTTAAGTTTTGGGAACTATAAAGTTAGATTGACTCCTTTTGGCCATATTAATTCCCCAATTATATTCATGGATTTATTAAATATTTTTTTTATAAATTACCTTGAATTGTTTTAGTAGTCTTTTTATATGATATTCTTATATAATCAAGGATAATGAAGGATTATAAGTATCACATGATGATTGTACTGAAGACTTCTAGATGGTTAAGTTGTATGAAAAATTTACCACATTTGATTTTTTTATAAGTAATGTTTCTTTTTATGGTCATATAATCTCATGTGAGGGTACATATATGGATCCATAAATGATGGATATCTCTAAATATTATTCCTATCCAACCACTATTAATAAGATATGTTGGATTCTTGTATTGGATTGATATTATCCCTGATTTGTGAAGTATTTATCACCACTATATTATCTAATCAAAAATTTAACTCATAAGGGAGATAAGTTTCTTTATAATGGAGAATGGGAATAAAATTTGAATGAGTTGAAGAAATTTCTTTTCAGTGAACCTATGCACACACACCAGGTAATGGAGAAGTGTTTTTGAATTACGATAATAAATTGAAATTTCGGATTATTCTTGTTATTATAAAGAATTATATGTCTATAAGTTATGCCTCACACTAATTCATGGATCATGTGAAATATTAATTGAAACATTATTCGGGGTGTAAAGTGTTAGTCATTTCAATAAATATTTAGATTCATTATCTTTAATGAGAAAATATGTGACATGTATAATAATTATATATTTTTAAAGTAAAAAATATCAAAAAACGTTGTTAATATATTCCATAGACGTTGGTTGGAGTTTTTAATGATTTTGATTACATAATACATTACCAAACTATGAAAGTGAAAAAGGTGGACGATTCTTTGAGTTGAAATTATATTTAGTTCAACCTTAATTGAGAAACAATGATAAGGTTATGGAACCAAGTATGTGTCCCATAATTTAAAAACATGGTGAAGGGACTATTATTAGAATATCATAGATCATAATTCTTTATACATCCAATATGGATGAAGATGTATAAATGTCTAAATTATTCATTCATGTTCATTTCCGGAAGAGAGAATATTATGGATTTTGAATTGTGGTTGGTGGTACATTAGCATGATAAGACTAAGATACAAAAGAATAAGGTTATTTAAATAATTAAACTCATACTTGATTAGAAATGGGATAACAGGAACATTAAAATCAATATAAATCTCCCCAAACATCTAAATGAAAGAATGATATTTGTGTTGAAGTCTGTTGATATGAAGAGAGAAATAATAATTTCTATTAGAAAATATTTCGAACTTGATTAATTTTCCATGACATAAATTGTGGATGTTTTAATGTTTTTGGGATTATAATAATCTATTTTATCTCATCGATATATGAGGGTTAATCCAATATTTTTGAAATCCTCCACTTTGATCTGGATACAGTTCTGTGTTTCAGTACTATCTACCATCCTCATATAAATAGTCAGTATGAGAGAACCATTAGAACCTAAGAAGATTTCTTATATCTTGTTCTATATATTTAAATGTTGGATTGGTTCAACTCCTTCCTCTAGTCAAATTTTATTAAAATAATATATTTATCAAAATCATTTATATTGATCCTTATGAACACCTATATAGAAAGATGTGTATAACAAAAAAATAATCAAATTAATTTAGAGAGATCAATCTATTAGTTCATGATCTAGCTAAGTAAATGGTTGATCAGGTTTGATTTATTTAGAAACACATTATGTAATAATAATTTAGAAAGAATAAATTTGTAGATAATTATCAGAAAGATTTTAAATTCAATAATTTTGAGAAGATTTTCCTTTACATTTCCATATGGAATATTGATATGAGATTTGGAATGATGTAAAATTTGAGACACAGATATGTAATTCCTTTCAATATTATTTTTCAGTTTTGGATAATTTCTTTTTACATTGAACTCCCACTAATCATCGCTTAGGTTTTTGATATGTTCCATATATATCTAAAAAATAAGGTCATATCTGATCCTTAAAATTTTAAAAACTAAGAGGTTATACCATGGAAAAATTAAATTTCTTTCGAATAACAAAAATTATAACTATTTGATAAGGGAGATAATTTTCTTATGGAATAATATTAATGACATGGTTAATGTTATTTAGAGGAATCTGAAAGAATAGGATGATTTATGAGAACTAGAGAGCATGATGAAGTTGAGATATCCTAATCAATTAGTACCATAGTGATTTAATTTCTATTTTATAATTTTATTTTAAGGTGTTTAGAATGTGACACCACTCAGTTTTATTGGTATTTACATAAGAATAAGCATGATTTATTCAAAATATAACATTACAAGAAACTTATTTTTTTTTTGAAACACTTTTTGAGGAAAAATTGAGAAACCACAAGTACTATACAATGAATCCAAATAAAACCATAAAATAAGTTCATCTAGATCATGAATACAGGAACTCTCCCTCCTTGGAAACAATAACATTATGTCAAGTCTCCACCTTTGCATTATCACTCGGCTAGATTTCTCATGCAAGGTTGGATGGGCTTGGAACCGATGGAAGATCCATACCCTCTCAAATTTAAAAATACGAATAAAAATGCTTCGGTGAATGATTTATGCTCGGATCCTTGTCTAGAGCTGAACCAAGTACCGTGCTGATTGATTTCACACACAAAATTAAAAATAAAACCAATTTCCAAAACATTTCTTCAAATACTTCTCAAACAAGAATCCAAAAATAGCTTGAAAGTTTCAAAAATTAAAATTATAGGAATCATGGATCTGCGATACACTACTATAATCACATCACCATCCAAACAGAAACACACTGCCTTCATTTCAACACAAAAAATGCATCCCCAAGTCACTGTTGGGCACCACACATCCAACCCATCCCCGTTTTCAATCACTGATTCCATCTTTACTAAAACATCCACTCACCATTGAACCAACACACGATCCAACCATCCATTTATTAGGGAGAAAACCACTATAAACGAAGATGATAAAACACCATTAATAGAAAAAAATAGAACGGAAACACCCAAAATAAATCCATTGTAAGAAAATAGATGCATTATAGAACTGACATGTGGATAACACCATGAAAAGGCCTAGTAACGTGAACCATCCAATGAAGAAACAAAACATTGTAGCATCGTACCTACTGCGCCTCTGAAAGTGACACCCCCCGTCTTCCAAGAACCAGGTCACCATAGATGAAATGAATATGATACATTTACACTTTGGTCTTGGAGTACCGAAACCAAAACAGAAGGAAACCACCTTCATCGGTTCTGAACAAACTAGAGAATAGAACTGACGCTTTGGGCATGAACTTAATAACTATCCAAGATCCAGATGAACCATTGACGGTAGATGCGCTAACCAGAGAAGAGAGGAAGGAATCCAAGATGACCAGGAATCGAGATGTCATGGAAGGGAATATAAATCACAGGACTAAATAATGAATAAAATCAACCAAATAATGAGGAGAAGAATGAAGGAAGGGGGAGGCAATGCCAAAAAAATCATACAAGCCTCCCCCCTATAGGTCGCGACTGAAGCGAAACCCTGGTCATGAGAGTGCAGGGGAGCACCACGAGCTTGAGTTCATGTCCTGGCTGTATCTAGAAAACCTTACATGCATCCTTCAATTTATATGCATCGTGATATGGTAAACTGTTGAAAACTAGATATTAAATTACTATGTATGAATAGTAATAACTCATTTAATAAAAATACTAATAATGGTTTAAAACAATTAAAATTTATTTTATATAACAAAATAAGTAATTTCCCAATTTATTGTAAAGTTGTTTAATGATTCCAATATATATTTTTTTAAATAGGATTTTTTCAATTTTGTGTAAAAAACATTCTGAATTAATAAAAACATTTTTTAAAAAATATATTTTAGTAAGAAAAATTAATGTTTTAATGAATTATGTCTATATTTTATTTGGCAGCTATTTATGGATTTAGAATAAATATATTTTCTAGTGAATATTGAAATATACCAATATTTTTGTAATTATTATCAAAAAAATCCAATAAAAAGAATGATTATGATTAAAATTATATCATAAATTAATATTAATATAATTTAATTATAAATACTTCAATTAAATTTTATTATAGTTTTTTTTAATTAATTACATAAGAATCTTCATAATAATTTTATTTTGAAAATTTTTCATTTTTGGTTTAAAAAAAATTATTTTTTAACAAATTATGTAGAAAATGTTTTTTATCATAATAAATTAAATTAATATTTATAGATGAATTATTTTAATGATTATAATATATTATATATTTAATATAAAACTTAAAAAATTATTTTATGTTTTTTATATTAATATGAATGAATATATGTTTTGTTGTAAATTTGATTATATTCCTAAATGAGATTACAATACATTTTTACACTTTTAAAATTAAATTCTACCACTTATAAAAATATAATATATTAAAATGGATTACATATATGTTATAATAAAATTTAAAATAATATAATAAGTTTGATTAAATGTCTGGGTATAGTTAATAGTAATAATACTAAAATATTTTTATCGTGGTTTAAGATAAAATGGGTTTACATGGGGACATTCTTGACTAAAATAGGAGAAACTGGAAGGGTTTATACCCAAAAACATCACATTAATATTTTTAGAGATATAAAAACCTTATTTTATTCAAAATTATATTCTCATTATTTTTTGAGCAAATTTCACATCTATTTGACCTCACATTGTTGAGGAATTATAAATCATTCCATGTGTGTCCCTCCCCTAACATATCAAAAGGAACCACTTAATTTCACTTTTAAACACAATTTTTGCTATCTAGAAATGGTAAATGAATACAAAAAACAAACCAGTATTACTTACCCTTATAATAGTTCTTCTAGTCTTCTCCTAATACCAATTCTTCAAGGCTATAAGAGTAACCCAAAGGAGGACTATCAAATAAGTAGTTTCGATTTTAACCAACTACTTCAATTTTATTTCTACTTTTATATCCTCTAAAAATACTATGTCCAGAAAAAAATGAAAAATAACATAAATATAATTAGAAATTATTTTTATAATGAAAGAAGGTTTTATGAAACTTTCTACATAAAACATCACATGAAATTATCACGCATGCATATATGTGAACTTTCATCTCAATGTACTTATATGATTCACTTATCATACCAAAATTTATTGGTTTTTTAATATTTTTAGTTTGATATATATATATATATATAATATTATAATATTTTTGGAAATATAAATCATAATTTACATTTATTTTATTCGATAGGTATAAAAATCACACATGTGTAGCTATAGCCTAAAGTCACAACATGGGGGTGTAAATAATTTCCCCTCACTACTCTATAATAATGGTTATAAATGTTGATATAATTAATATAAAAGATATTTATGTCAATATTAAAAATATATATATGAAGGGACCATGCTCAATGTCCAAGGACCATAATCACCTAACCATACTAATATGAGAAATTAAGTATTAAACAAATGAAATATTTATTATAATGAATGATTGTTGAAGAATGGATGATAAAATATAACTTATAAATAAGATATTTTATTATACTTATTAATATGGTTCTAGTATATAATATTAATAAATTTATCATTATTATGGTGTATTTTGGAGTTCTTATGAATCATGGTAGACTTATAGTGATGGGTTTATACTACAATATCTTTTTATAGTGATTTGTTGAGGTTTAATTTATAATGGTGAAATTATCTCATCTAGATCTCACAAATATTATGTACTTTTTTCACATCAAGTATTTTCTTAATTTTACATGAGTTTATTTCACTTTCCTCCCATTAATTACTCATGATATAGAGATAGTATTTTTAAGGAAGACCTTCATTTTTTTAATCATCCATTGGAAATATTTTTTTCCATATCAATAATTTTTGCAAAATAATTTTAATAATAATTTTATGACTAAACAATGATTATTTAATATAATTTTTAACTGTATTTCAAACTCTTTACCAATGTTTAAAAGTAATTTTCTTATTATTTTATAAAAAATTTACTTTTGACTTATTATAGAAAACATGAAAGGATTGTTTTTAAAATATAAACTGAATTAACAATTTTACCCTAAATTATAAATGATCTTTTATTTTATAATTATATTATTATTATAATTTTTTTAAAATAAAATATTTTCTATCATAGTTTGCACTTTTTAAATTTTAAAATATTTGATTTCAAAATAAAAAGTATATTTTCTTCAAGATATGTTATAGAGTAATTATTATGTTATCTTTATCTATAAAAATATCCTTTTATGTTTCTTATGAGGTAATATAGATGTGATGAAATATTATTTTCTAAATTTGTTCACTAGATAAATTATGATTATAAATATAATATTTTTATTAAACTCATATCTATTCAAAGAGTTATTAAATTATTATTTGAAAAAATTTTAATGATCCTATGGGAAAAATATGTATGGATTTAATTTTCTGATGGGTGGGACCAGAATTATATATCCCTCTAATGTAATAGGGAAAATTTAAATATCACTTGTGAAATTTTGGAGATTATTTTATAGTGAAAAAAATTTATTAAGTAAAATTTTCCAATTATATATTCTTGCGAGGGAACTATGAAGAAATAAATAATGGAATGGAAAGTTAACTCAATGCATGATGATTTTCATGGAACTGATCATTGACAAATCAAATTATTCTATGATTTTGTGTGTGTGAAAAAATTATGTGCTACGAATATGTTATTTTTTCTTGGATCATGAATGATTTTTGATGATTTTTTACTCTAACTTATATCATTTGATTGATTTAACTTTAGGACATGTTTAATGATTAGGATCTATGAATTAATATTTTTTATTCTCTTTTATTTAACTCAATATCTCATTTCCTTATTCTTATCTTATTCTCACTTATGAAAATTGGTTGATGTCACTTATGGTTACAATTATTGTTCATATGAGGTCACACTATCTTATGGTTCACTTCCCCATGTTTTGAAGATTTTTTTATGTATGATATGTCAAATAAGGGATAATTTTATAGACAATACAATGGAAAATGATGTGGATTATTATTTAACCAGTTTTCTATGTGTCCATGTTTCTGAAGACACTAAACCTATGATTTTATGAAATGGGTCATAGTTATATATAATAAATATTCCTATTATAACTTGTTTTATTTATATATTTATTATTTGGGCTAACTATACAGCCTTATAGAATCATAGGAAGACTATAGGGTTTATCGAATGTAACAATTTATATTTAACTCAAAGAAACATGACTAAATAATTAAATTATGAATGACTTGAGTTCAAGGAAAAAAACAATGTGATGTTAAAAGTATATTTTTTGGAATTTAAATGATGTAGTTAATGATATAGAAAAATAATTATATTGGATAAAAAGGTTGGTTTTAATTAAATTTGAGAAAATTTACCATGTTTGGTAAATTATGGTTTTGTGAGATAGTGAATTTTAGAAATGAAATTTATTCTCTATATATGTGATCAGATTATAGATGAGGAATATTATTGGTCTTGGTATTCCCTTCACAACACATAAATTATTTTTTTCATATATTCTATTAATTTTGGTTATTATATAATGAATTGTATCAAAAGAATTTTTAGTCATAATGGTAACAATTTATATAAAGGTCATGTGGAACTCGGGATGACCATTTGATTGGTTAAAGGTACTTTAATTTTAATTTTACCAATGGTTATATAATTAAAAATAGAATGACTAAAATAATATCAAAATAAGACAATAACAAAAAAAATAAAAAACATAAAATGGATAAATAATACACTCAGACACTCCCTAATCATTTACATCAATAGGAAAAAATTGAAATTGGACTATAATTATTGTCATGACAGGATGAGTGGAGAAGAAAAAGAAATGAAATCCAAAAGGAATAGTATATATACTCAAAGAAGAATTACTAGATGTGCATCACTTCACTATAAGGTATAGACTCTCTTCTAGAATGTCTTTTAAACACCAGCCAAGACATCTATTTATAGGTGAAAATGACACCCCATCCATCAAAAAATCGACACGTCAACTCTTTGTGGGATTTAAATCCAACATCATTGTTTCTGTCGAAATGAATGTGGGTCCTGTTAAAATTTTTCACAAATCAGGATGTTCATAATCCAATCACAAACATTCAAGGATAAAAAAATTACACTGTGAAAAATCAGGCCCCAACTCCATTATTAATTCTTCATAACCAACCATCTTGTGTCAATTTTTAGGAAATCTATCATGTGAATGTATATTTCATGTCATGAATTTTGTAGAATATAATTTTATTAGTTATTACTACAACCCCCACTTTGAGTATTGAATTCATGACATTATCATCTGATGACATGAATTTGGATTTCAGTATGTGAATTTTTGTTATCTATATATATTTTATTTGGCATTAATCATCCATTTTATCCAACTAAAATATAAATAAAAACAAAAAATAACTAACCTATAATAATCAAATAAAATTAAAAAATAATTAATTTTATATTTAAATATGTATTCTTGATATGCATATATCTTATATGGATAAGGTGCAAAATTATAATTAACCCAATGTTATTATGACAAATATTGAACTTGAGGGAATGATTTTTTTCACAATCATATACTTATTATAAATTATTAATGATTATTTTTATATTAGAGTATTTATACAAAATTTATATATTAAAACAAATATATTTTATTCTCCTCTAGTTGTTTCTATTAATTACAATATTTCCTTTTAATTGTATTTCATTAAGTAAACAAAATATGGGCAGAATATTTTGATGTAAAATCAACCATATTTATCTATCATATAGAGAATTATTATCAATAAGGTCCATATTATCATTAAAATGTTTTTAATATTGTTTTTTCTATTATATTATAAATTATTTATTTATTTTTTGAATGTCTAAAATTATATAAAAATGATTCTAAGGAATTATTAATTCATTTTCTAAAAAAACCTTGTTTTGATGGTGCGAATGAATTTTTTTTAACTCTTACTGAATTGATATATTTTATCACCCTCATAAATAATTATTTCTTTAAAATGTAATTTAAATTATTCCCTGGATATTCTAATATTAATTTTCAGTATTATTCTATATATTTTATTATATTTTATAAAATATTTCAAAAATAAAATGTCTTTTTTTCTTAATAAAAATTTTACTATTCATTTAAATGTATTTTCATCTACGGGAACTAATTTTGAAGAATATTATTATTTAAAATGATATAATTAAATTAAATACAACTTATTCCATTTTAATTATTTTGATAATTTTTTATATTTATTTTCCAGTGAAATTATTTACATTTCATAGGTTAGTTTCCAATATGAATGTTTATATTGATTATGTATTAAATTTTTATTCAATTATTTCATATTATAAAGTCATTGGACATAATAATTGATAGGAGGGGCCTATTATATCCCTTGACTGAATAGGTGGGTTTCATATGCGGAAATATTTTTGTTATTTTTCATACATCTTACTTATATCTATATTATGACATGACACATTTCCTTGATGGTATGATTATGTTGTTCGATAGTATTCATACTATCACTATAGAACAATTTCTTATTATCCATGTAATTATTTATGTTTTTATACCATACATGGATTTGGTAGCATTTTTATGATATTAATAATACTGAATATTTGATTATTTTTCATCTCTTCTATATTAATAGGGATTTACTTATCTCTTGATATATTTTGTTGTATGGATTTCCTTATGGAGCATATGAGCATACTGCGTATTCTATATTCCACACCTTATGATAATAAGATTGAATTTTTTTAATAATCAGTGAGATATAATATATGAAATGATAATTTTATGAATTTAATATTAATGTTTACTATATTATTTCAAATGTATGTTGAATATAATGCTTGTATTTACCACTCCAAGGTTACAAAACTATTTTATCATTTGGGATGTGATATCTTGTGTCTTGTTTCAATGTAATAAAATTAAAAAAAATATCTAGGTTACTAGATTTATGGTGTTACAAATAATAATGAATTAAATGAATATGGAAAAATAATTTCATTATCTTGCCATCATAACTTATTAATTAAATCATTGTTAACAATAAATATTATGAACCAAGAAAATAAATTTTGGAAAAGAACCTGAGATGACAATAGAATCATTCAAATAAAAAATAATTAAATTTTACTATTTAAAATGAAAAAAAATACCTTGAATATTAATTGTATCATTATAAAAATATTAATGTGGTTCTATATATTCCATTCCCAAATTTATATGGTGTATAATTAAAAGTATTTCTTAAAGGATCAAAACAAAGGAAAGAAACCCTTACCTTCATTCCCATCTTAGTAGAATTTTCTCTAACCGCATATAAAAATTATATATATTAATATTCAATTTTATAATAAAATTATTTAGAATTATATTTTACATACATAAGTTATTATTTTTTATTAATTAATATATTAGTTTGTTTTAGCATACTTGTTATAACCAAGTGTCAATAACATTAATTTCTACATGCATGAATTAAAATTTATATATTGATAGCTGTTATTTAATTCGTTTTTATCACTTATAAATCATTCAAAGTACTATATTATTTATAATTAATTGATTTATAAATATATTTTATCATTAAAAAACTTTTATAGTTATGTTTTCTAAAATTGGTAATTGTTTCATCATATTGTAGAAATTTTAGTGAAAAAATATGATATTTTATTAATAAGAGATATAAATAATTCAACGTTTATATAACCATAAAAATCAATATTTTCCAATTATATTAAAATAATTTTATTATTTATGATCTCATTTTCTTACATGATTGGGTTTTATATACTTTTTCCGGTATATGGTTTGATCGACGGAAATAAGAGCACACTAGAGTTAATTGATTATTATAGTTATCGAGGAGGATTATCTTTTAATAATATAAATATTACTAAAAATAAGATTATTATTTATGTATTTTTACAATTATTATTTAAATTTTAATTTATAATAACAAATATAATGACAATTGATGAATTATGAAATATGATTCATTACGGAGGTAATAGTATACACAATACATTGTTAATATTTTGACATCACAATGAAAGGGATGGAATAAAGGTAGATTGTAGTTTTCATATCCTAAAAAATAATTATATTTTATATTTCACGATTATTATTAAATTTCATACATTTACCAGTTAAGGTAGGAGGTGGCAAAAAAAAGATGTGTTTTATTCATGGAGGTGGTAGTCTATACTACTACATGATTAACATCATTTTTTTAATAAGTTTATGGGATGGGTTATATTGGGGTTTTTAATTTAACATAATGAAACTTTAGTACAATAATGATAATTATTTCGTTATATTTTGATGGTTATGGTAGTATTGTAAGTTAAATATTAAGAACAAAATAGTAAGGAGTAAGTAATACTTATTTCAAGAACTTGAACTTTTTCTTGGTGAAATTATTATAAATAATAGACATATTCTAAATTATAGTTTCTGTGTAATTTTAGGCAGTCAAAAAAATTATAGTTAATGAAAATCATGCTTATTTTAATTGAAATTCATAATGTTTTTAGGATCATTATAAGGGAGAAAGTTATCAAAGTTTTTAGGTGATGAAAACTGAACTTTTTTTACACGTATTATTTTCCAATAATGATATAACACTATTAAAGGGTTAGTGGTTCCAAAAGATACAAATAACTGATTTATTTATTAATATGTATTTGATAAACCCCCTAACACTAATTTCCCCACAAGTAATAGAAATGATTCATATATTTCTCCTAACACTAATTTTCCCCTAACACCCATTTCCCCACTATTAAAGGGTTAACGGGCACTGTAGCAGTACGGTAGAAGGTAATGTTTGGTATTGTAGTATCCAGAACTATTCATCCATCTTGGCCTTTGGGTCACCGGTTTCGTCCTCAAGTCCTGCAAGGCCTTTAGGACTCCCAAGATCATTGTCCCAGTTGTCTCTCAAAGCCTTTGGGCAACACCAAGGCCTTTGGGCCTCAAAAGGCCTTCGGGCCACATAAAAATACAGATGAACTAGTGAGACTACAAGGAACAAGGCTTCAGATGAGGATCAGAGAGAGAAAATTAACCACAGAAGAGCAAACTGGAATTGGAAGAACGAGAGTGTATTTCATTACCATCTATATCAGTCCTATGCAACACTGTATAAGATAGCTAGCTAACCAGCCTTGCGAAGAGGGAGTGATGATATCATGACATGTGTTGGGGAGAAGGAGGTCAAAATTTTCATGTCTGGGTGATTTTTTCTAAGACCTATGGTTTAGGTTATTGTCTCTAAGCTTCTGATCCTTGTAAGGTTTCCACCTCACCCCTAGAAAGGTGGACTATTAAAAATAATAAAAAAAGACATTCAGACCATTCATCCAATATCTTCTTACACTAGTGGTTTTAATTTTTTTTTTAAAATAAAATAACCCTTAGGAGTGAATTTTTATTTTATAAAACATAATATAATATCCATGTAGTTTTATTATTTTTCTAAATATTATTAAATTATCATTTAAATTTGAATATTTAATATATTAGAAAAAAATATGTAGAATGTTTTTTTGTTACATTAAATTTTCTTCATTTTAGTTTGAATTGATTATCAATAAAATTAATTTTCTTATATTAATATATTTTTTTAACATTTATATTAAATTATTATTTTAAATTAGAAAATTTTATTTAATTTAATAAAAAATAAATTATGTTATTGTAACCATTTTGTTAAAATGATAGTTTTACTATTTTTGTCCTAATTAAAACTAATCATACTAATAATATTATAATGCCTAAAAATAAAATTAACCCTACATAAAGTATAAATATATATTTCTAAAATTTTAAATCCTTTTTGATATTTTTATTTTATAAAAATATTTTAAATGATTTTTTTATTTAAGGAAATAGAAAAAATTTATAGAGTAAAGTATTACTTATGTTTTGATGAAGATAATCCTTGTTTTTAAAATTGAACATAGTATTTTTTTTAAATGAGCATTTTTCTTATTATAAATATTTTTGTTATATAAATCCATAGTTTCATAAACTAATAATTTAATAATATAACGGTATTTGTAGAATTAGTAAATTTATTCTATTCATATAAATCTAAATAATTTTTAAAGAATATCAAAAAAACACCGTAATCTAATTATTACATAATGAATTAAAAATATTTTTTTACCAAATTTAAAATCATAAATATATAATTTTATATATTATGTTAAATTAAAAAATATAATGAAATTTTCTTTTATTTAAAAATTAAATTTCTCAACTTCATCTGTTCATTACCCAATTTTTGTATGAATTTTAATTTATTATAATATTTTTATCTAATATTGGATTTCTTCATATTATAATTTTATCATCTAATATGTTACATACAATTTTGTTTTAGTATTTTGTGTGAAAAATACTATCGATTCAATATTTATTTTGAGGTATAATATATCATTTGATCACATGTTGTTATAGAGACAAAGTTTGAGTTTTAAAACCAATAGACTCATTTCATGTGAATGATCAACTATATATGAACTCAAAATTGATAGATTGAACACATCCTGAAATTATATGTGTTTTAGTTCAATTGAAATGTGATATGACATAACCCTTGAATTGTAATGATTATGAAGGGGGAAATGTATTGAGGGATCAAAATCCCCTTCTTATTGAATCATAAAATATAGTTCTGTAATGATACTCCATGGAATATTTTTCCTCTAACTTCAATCTCAAAATATTATCGATTATTATACTTCCAATATATTTTTATGATTTTAAAGAAGTGAAAATTATAGTATACTATAAACTGATGATAAAAATAATATGAATAATCAAAATAATTATCATCAAAATAAAATAAATTCTAAAATAATAAAATTAAAAATTAAAATTTCAAAAAAAAAACATTGTGAGATTTTTACATCCCATCCCAACCAATCAACTTATACCAGATCATCAGGGCCTCAAAACTAAAGGTATATTCCCCTAACTCAAATATATTGAAATAAATTTCAAGGGTTTGAACATATATCACATGGATTAATAATTTAAAATTTAAAAACTCTTGCACTAAACACCCACAAAACAAGTTAAGAATAATAAAACTACAAAAATAAATATAATTGATTAATCCACCAAAGCACAAAAATAATATTAAATAAAGATATAATTTAGAATAAAAATTGAACAATTTATGATAAAAAAATAAAATTATATGGATTTAAAAGACTTGGTCAATATTATGGAAACACTCTATACAAATACACAAAACCCTCTAAGATCCACCTCCCCCACATATTTTAATGACATCGAGTAGTTTTTCAAGAGAAGTACAAAACATATCAATTACCTACCTCATGGAAAACAACATCAATATATATACTAAAATCCATATTCATGGGGTGACCAATTATGAATAGTAGGAAAACTCTAAGATACATTCACCAAAATCCCCTAAGGTCGTATCCATGTCAGCTAACAAGAATATGAAAATAGGATGGAGTAATATCAAAAGAATATAAAATGTTCCAACAATGTAAAAATAATCATATGAATAGATTGTATAAAATTTATATATCCATATATATTGTTTTATTTTCATGTGGAAAAATATGTTCATTAAAATTCTTATTTTGGATAATATTCTGTTTGGTCTCTCTCTCTCTCACACACCCATGCATGTATAATTAAATCTCAATATATATGGGGGTGATTCATCATCCACCATCTTGTCCCATACCATAAATTATTCCTAATAAATTTACATTCACCATTAAAAACCATGAATATATCATTAATGTGTCTTATAATGATAATATTGAACAAAAACCAACCATGTTCCATCCCAGTAGGCACCAACAATCCATTTGTGCTATGAAAATGGGACATAAAAAATTTAATTTATGAAAAATATATTCAATTTTTCAGTCATACTGTGGGGAACACAGATAACCAAATTCCAAAATCCAATAAATATGGGAATCATTAGAAGAGTTTAAATAGGGTAAAACCATTGTAATGTAAAAGAAAATTATTTTAATGAAACCTAGAATCATACGCATTACCATAAATATGGAGTGATTTAAATCCCCTAACATCATTAATGAATCCCGGATGAAATCACACCTCGCTATTGTCGATCGTATCACTCACAACCCTACTATGACTATCAGATATAAAAACTGCATAAAACCCTAACCAATTAGTTTAGGATAGACAACCCATATCATGGGTTTCTTTCATGAGAAAAAAAGGAGTTAAATATCTAACTAATGTAACATACACCTATATTCACCTCACATGGTCCAATTATAAAATAATTGACAAAATGAGAGTCCATAAGTCAAAGTTCATCAAAATACACTGAAAGTGTAACTATGGGTTAACATCAAAATAGTTGAGGGATATGAGTTTTTTCGTGTATGTTTTTGGTTAAAAACATAATATACTCAAATTAAATACACTATCACATGGGTTGGATATATAGTTTTGAAGATAACACACCATATGGTTCGAATAACTATGTGATTCCCATATACCTATATAAAATATCCCCTCTCCAAACTCAAAGATTTATAAGATAACATGTATGGTTTTCTTTAATAATAATGATGTTATGGGCCCTCAAAAATCAATATAAAACATTGAAAAATCATCATAAACCCTAATGAGGACAAACCCAAACATATAGAATATTTAAATTACACTATAAAATATCTAAATAAAATAATAGTGATGTTACATTCTCCCCACCATAAGGAATTATATCCTAAGAATACTATAAGTGAACAGTGAAGATAGATGAGTTTAAATGATAATCCAACATATAAAATGTAGACCACAACATTTTCTATGGATTAAAATCTTATAGTACTACTGTCATAAAAAGTATATGCATTGAGAAATAATGATATTATATAGCTTGATCAATTTTGCTAATAAAATTGAAAAAAATGGATCAATTGGATCATGTATTATAAGTGCACGTGAAATATTAAACTATAATTATACTCACCTCTAGACAAAAATGATACAAAATGATTATTCACATCATATTAAATCAAAAATGAAATGATACCTATTTGAAAACCCCTTAAATATGGTCTTTTATCTCATATGGTTCTACCAAAAAAGTAACTATTTTCCCCTTATTACCAAGGTTACAACACATTAACACCCATCATTTGTGAAGAACAGCATTGCAAAGATTAAAAATTAATAGATTAAGAAAAAATCAATAAAGATAGCTTGACGAAAATAGAGATAATTGTATGATGTTCTCAATACGGTCATATGAAGAATCCATGGACAACCTAAAGACTATGAATGCAATTTTTAGGAAATTGGTCTATAATTCAACTACTAATGATAATCATATAGTTTTAAATGGATAATATATCAGCATGATTGTCCACATTAATCATAAGGTGGTATCCCATATTCACAAATAACAAATATTTTAAAAGTATTTTCATTATCCATTGAACAAAAAATAATGTTTTTTATGGAAAATACCAAGATAAATGAATCATTAAAAAAGTTATTTAGATGAAAAGTGTACCCAATGACCTAAACATTACAAAATAATTCCTGAAATGGTAATAAAAACATAGACTCAATGAGTGAATAAATGTATAATTTTATGAAAAAATAGAATCTTTAGAATAGTGTTTTCCAATTATTTGATAATTCCGCCATAATAGAAGAAAGATATGGGTAATCATCATAAAATACATAATGCAAAATTTTAAAAATTAACTACCATTCCTACCTTCCCTATACATGGATCGATCATCTACATCCGTCTATAATGACAAAAAGAGGAAACCATATTTGAATAAAGTCCATAGAGAAGAAATATACATCCCTTTAATAGTTATTAATGTACCATTAAACATATCCTATAGTAGGTTGTGGAAGAAACAATTAGATAGTATGTTAAAATATAGTATAGTGGATAACCTAGTTTTTATCCAGGGAGGAGTGCACAATAATCAATTTTTTAGCTTTAAAGTAGAGAATAATGAAGTTTTTTTTGAAATTTTATGATTTTGAAAACAAAAAATATTTTTAAAACAAAATAAAATAATTGAGAAAAATATTTTAAAAAATTGGACACACTAGTTATTCAAAAATATAAAAAGAGATGGATAATTAGGTATTGATTAGTTTTTCAAATGCAATTCTATCTCAGTTCCAATTTATCATGTCCTCTTCTAATACACCAATTAATGTGAGATATCAAGATCATATACTCTTACTACATTACTCAAATGATGATAGTGATAGTAAACAATGGAAAGAACATAATTTGGTATAATATCCTTCCTTGAGTGAGAATATTTCATAGAATATTCTTTATTGACATAGGAAATACATGTTCCATTAATGATTATCCCATACTATCTAGAATATCAATTACCCCTCCAACATGTACAACAAATCATTGAGTGCGTTTCCACAAAGCCCTCTTATATTGAATTGAATATAACATTGAACCTAAGTATAAGATATTGTGATAATTTAAAAAATCAAAATAAAAAATAGAATTAAAATATAAAAAAATTATATTGAATAAAAAAAATCTATTATAAATAGAAAGAAACAAATTAAATGGTAGAAATATAATTTATTAAATAAAATAAAAGAACTAAATCATTAAAAAATAAAGAACCTCCCCTTTCCCAGTAACTCAGATGTTTTAACCTTTCATTTGAAATGAATCCTAGATGAAAGGGGGAAAAGGTTTTATAAAACTATGAAGATGAATAGAGGGGACATCGAAACGCAACAAATTTCTCCTCTAAAATATGTGTTCCCTAATTTTCTCATGTTATTTCTACTAGATAAATGAAAATATATGTGGTTCATTTTTGTATATTTTGAAAAATTGAGATTTCTATAAGAATTACAATTTTAAAAGTCATCAGACATGTATACAAAATGTTATGAAAAATCTAATGAGTCACACCTCTTCTTTCCAAAGATTCCATGAAAATTCATCTAATTTGGAATGTTTGATGGAATCATTAATGTGATAATTTCTCAATAAATTTTAATTTAAAATTGATATATATCATCCTCTTTCATATATAGCATGAATCTCCAAATTTAGAGGTATTTATCCCAATTTTTTCCTTAGATAATCAAGTGGGATCCATTTTTTCATCCACAAATCCTTTTTTAATGGAATGATTTTATCATTCATGTGGATGTATTGATAAGTTTTAGGTATAGTGGAATAATATTAAGAAATAGAATATTGTAATCAAAAAATAATAATCACTCCAATTATATTATTCTTAAAAAAAGGAATTCTTGAAAACAGAGTGATAAAAATATTTTAAAAATTTAGAATTAATAAATTTTCATTTTCTCACCCAAAAAAGACCCAAATTCCTAAAATTTTTAAAATCATCACAATTTATTCAATTTGATTGAAATCGATTATTGAAATATGTATCAAAATAAAAAAAGCATTTTCTCTTTCAACTCCACCACACATTGAACCTGGAATCCTAGACATGTAAGCATCTAAATGAAATCAGAGAAAATTCAAAACACATACCCATGAGGTTAATATTATTTTTTAAATAAGAAAAAAAAATTATCATTCCTCCTACAAAAATTGAAAAAAAAAATTAAAAATTATAATAAATAAATCTATTTACACCTAATTTACGTTTCATGCACACAAAATAACTACTTGATATGGATGTTCACTTATCATACAAAATTGAGTTTTCAACAAGGATATTCTTATCCAACAAATGAAGGACTCACAATAGTCTTGATAAATTCTTCTAGCTCCACCCTTTTTCATCCAAGGGAATGTGTTTTTATGTGGAAATTTAAAGGTTGTTCAATTTCATTCAGTTGGTAGGATTTATGTTTCAAAATTCATGAGGCTGAATGAGTAGGGATTCTCACTTTTGAGGAAAAATTGAATGATTCTAATTTTCTATAAAGTATGGTAACTTATTCAGTCCACATATCCAAGAAAAAACTCCAAAATAAAATCATTTTTTAGGGCTATCCTAGAAATTCTCAAAATCTTCATCTTTTTCATCGTAACTGCTTCCCAAAAGTTTAAATTGTTTTTTATATCTTATGATAGACACAACATTCCTTCTTAATTGTAAAATCTATAATAGAACATATTCATTTCCATAAAATATTCATAAATCTCTATTTTCTGAGGGAATAATATTTTTAGTTGTTTGAAAATATCATCAGTATTTTATTTTCCATCCAAACTATCACTAAATGATGTAGCACAATATAATACAACCCTCCCCCACATTTATGTTTTACTGGATCATTATATTTCACATCAAGAGCTAATTGTATATGTAATTTTTTTTCAAATCTAAAATAATAGGATATCTGTGTAATATTAGTTCTATAAGGATTCAATGTAGAATTTAGGCCCGAATAAATTTGATTCTATTGAATAAGGACATTAATTCTAAAGAAATTCGTCAATAATTTAAAACATAATTAACTCAAACCCTAAAATATCTATAGGAATAAAGAAAATTCTGGTTGAAAAAATCATGGTCTTGTTCACTCAAGAGGTGAGGTGAATGTAATGAATATAACATAAAAGGATTAATAATCCTTAATGGAACGAAATTTTGAAGATAAAAACAGTCAGATGTGGCATTGGACTGAAAAATTAGATTGTTTTCATGAAATTATCAAATTTTTGAACTTGAATAAAAGTAATTTTTTGGATTCATTTTAATTTAGTTTCATTGAATAAATGATTTCACTCATTTACCAATGTTTTTAAAATGGAAAATATAATTTTTTGAGATTATATGTTTCAAGAACTCACAATATTCATTAATAGAGAAAAAATATAAAATCCTTAACTATATAGAATCTCGTATTCCCCCACACATAGTCCATTGACTCTTGGAAAAGTAATCATCAAAAGAAAATAAAATAAAATTTCAAAGACATATCCCAGAGATTTATCATTTTTTAATCATGAAATAAATGATATCTTGCATTACAAAAACCATTATTTTTATTTTTTCATTAAAATAACATAATACATTTCCACATAACTTCACCTCGAATATAGAAAAAACACATTACTCATATGAATTTTCTCTCATCTCATAAATTCTAATGTTTAATAAGTACTATCTCATTCAAAAAAAAGCATGAGTCACCATAGGCATGATAAATTCATATATCTCCATATGATGTTAGTAAAGGAAATGTATTTTTCATGAGTAATTTTTAGGGATGTTAAATAGATTTTTGTTTGTAGTATTTAGATGTCAAAATATTTGAGGTCTAATGAAGAGGGCTGGGAATATTTTAACAAAAAATTTCCTGATTCTAATTTTCACCCATGTATAGTCTCCTCCTCACTACTCATTGCCTCAAATTGACTCCAAAATAATATCAAAATTTGTTTCATGGATAATCCACAAATTATTCAATTATTAATCTTTGTCGCAACAATTTATTCACAAATTTTATATATTTTATAAATTACCATATAGACGAATCTTTCCTTCTCTTTGACAAGCTCTGGTAAGTCATAGATAATTTTCCATGAATTATCCTGGAATGAACAGTTTCTGATAGAGTTAATTTTTTACCAACAAAAAAATTTCCATATTATTTTATTTTCCACCCACTGAATCACCAAATAATGTATCAAAATCCACACCAACTTCCCACACCCTTAAGATCAATTAGATCAGGACGTATCATTTCAATAGAAATTTGGATATGGAAAAATGGATAGTAATGTTGCTAAAATAATAAGAGATTCGTGGATTATATTGGTTATAAGTATTAAATTACTGATGGAGGAATGAATAAAAATTATTCTCTTGAAAATGATCTTTAAATCCAAACAAATACCTCAATGATTTAAAATATAGTTGCCTCACCCCATTATGTTTTTATATGAATGTATCAAATTATGGTTAAGGTAAGCATTGTTTCGTTATTTAAAAAAGTGAGGTTAATGTCAATAATATGGAAAGAAAATGATGGAAAATAATCATAGAAAAGTTATTTTAATGATAATGAATGTCATATGAGGCCTAATATTAAAAAAGTAGTGTATATTTGATGAAATTCCTAACGATTTGAACATGAAACAATGACATTATCTACATATATTTTATATTTCTTTCATGGGATAAATTGACTATTTCATTTAAACTGGTTTCAATGTTGGAGAGAATAATCATTTTTTCTCACAATATTATACAAAATAGAAATTAAAAAAATATAAAATTGAAAATCACAAACTACAAAATTTTCCACCTATATGATTAAGATTTTGTTTTCAAAATTAATTCAGGTTGATATAAAACCTAATAATATAGTTAATTAAACCACAAAAAGAATTCAGGATTAAAAGAGAGGTATAAACTAACTTATTGGCAGTGGAACATTCAATTAATCTCCTATATTATGATAAATAAAAATATACATGAAAAAATAGAAAAATATAAATTAAGAAATTTATTAACATAAATGAAAAGTGAAATAAAATGTGAATGGAAAAGTAAATAAGGATTGTTCTTGAGCTAATATCCTTTATGGAACCTAGGGTTTCACTACCTTAAATTGAGAAGATCTTGTAGGTTGTCCCCAATATGATGGTGGGTAGGGTTTCTTTGATATGAACCACTTGAACTTATTCTTTACTGATTACACTTATTCATTTTCAATTATTAATCCATTAATAGAGTTTACCAAATCCATATTAATCAAATTTATGTAGTCGAGTAGATTAGAATGTCGTCGATGAAGACTACGACAAAGCGATCGAGGTATGGATGGAAGATCCAGTTTATGAGTCCCACGAACACTGCTGGAGCATTTATTATGCAGAAATGCATAACCAAGAACTCATAGTCACCGAACCGAAATAAGAAGGTTGTTTTCTGCACATCCTCATCTTGAACTCTGAGCTTGTGATAGCCTGATCTCAGTTCTATCTTCGAGAACCACTGTGTCCCCTTTTGCTGATCAAAGAGGTTGTCAATCCTCGAGAGTGGGTACCTGTTCTTCAGGGTCACCTGGTTTAGGCGACAGTAGTCGACACAAATCCTCAAGCTCCCATCTGCCTTCTTGGAAAGTAGAATCGAGACTACCTAAGGAGAAACACTGGGTCGGATGAATCCCTTCCCCTGCAAGTCCTCCAGCTATACCCGTAGCTCATAAAGCTCAGCGGGAGCCATCCGATATGCTGGAGTAGATATTGGTGTCGTTCCAGGGTACAGGTCAATGTAGAAGTCCACCTCTCTGCAAGGAGGAAGTCTTGAAACATCATCATAGAAAACATTCGCATACTGGTCCTCCACTACAGGATATCTCGGACTCTCCACATCAACTGATCTGAGGGTAAGGAAGGCCATCTGATGAGTGATTGGCTTCACCCTCCTCCGAGTAAGTCTATCATGCGCTGAAAAGGCACCGTTCTCACTGGTGAATGTGAACCTTATCCCATCTGTGTGGACACACCACACTTTGTGACAAATACAGTCAATCTGAGCATGGACTATAGATAACCAGTCCATACCCAAGATAACGTCGTAAGGCCACGACGCCGCTACGAGGAGATCCCAGCAAAATCTCTTGCCTCCTAGAGTAAGCTCACACTACCAACACCAGTGCGTAAACGACGATTCTGCTTCCGTATGAGTCTATAGCTGTAAGGATTGAGCCTACGTCTCCATCGGAATCTCTGAGCTCTAAACGAGGGTAGTGGAAATGAATGAGTGACTGAAACCTGTGTCTATAAGAACTGCAGCTAAGGTGGAGTAGACACAGATCATACCTTGAAATCATCTCCAAAGCACCATGATCTTAATACTTAGCTTCCGGGAGCTTAGATCTCCCCTGTCCACCTGCTCACTGCGGACGGGGTGGACCTCCTGGCGGTGGTGGTAGTAACACCTCAAATCATCTCCCATCGCCTACTACATGACCAGCTCCTCTTCCACATCTGCCTGCTCCCTACGGACCACGTATATCGAATCTTTGTCTCTAACTGGGTGGTCCTTCGACTATATGATGATCATCCTAATGGTGGGTTGTACAGTCACAAGCCATGTGACCATGCCTGGTGCATGAGTAACACTATCCGCTCCTAGCATGTCTGGCTCTATCTCCAATCTGGGTGCTCTGCGCAACCGATTCTGAGTCGTGCGGTCATTCACCTTTAGGTCTGGTCTGCTTGGACCTCTACGACATCTTTCCACTTCCAACTACATAAGACTTCGCACCATGTCAACTAGTAGTGGGTCTTACTACTGGAGACTTCTCAGCAAGGAATCTCTCTACTAAGAGGGCTCGCTCCAACACCCCTGCCTACGTTGGTATACTGAGGGAGATCATTGAAGCCCTGATCTCTCGCCTGAGTCCCTGCTCGAAGGTTTGGGTCCTGAATAATGGGTCTCATACTATATCAGTGGAGTAAAGTGAGAGGTCGGTGAACCTCACTGAGTACTGAGCTTCATTCATGCTACCCTATTGTAGATCCAGTATCTCCTCTATCTACACCACTCATAGGGTGGTTGGGACAAACTCCACCTGAAATAGGCTCTCGAAGTCATCCCAGATTAGCATCATCTCATCGTCCCCCTGAAGCATTAGACTCCACCATCTTTCTGCTACTTCATTAAGTAGACTCGCGATAAGGATCACCATATGGTCTACTAGTTTCCCTACTAGTCTGAAAACTCTCACCACAACCTCCAGCCAATCCTCAGGCGTCGGTGGGTCCGTCTCACCCTTGAATCTGGGTGGCCTCTGGCGTTGTAACTCATGAAATGCGCTCAATCTGCGTTCATCATCTTCTACTGGGGACGGTGGCATCGGTGGCCCAACTGTAGTTGTACCACTGGTGCCTCTGCTGGAAAAGGGCCATGCACTGAGGCCTCGTCACTCGGTGGGCTATCAGTGCGTACAATTCTCATGGCTCTAGATGGTTGTCCACGGGGAGGCATCCTAAAAGAAACAGATATGACACGGTCAAAAGACTATACCTGGTGAGTTGACATGGTTGATCTGACTTAAAGAAAAATTTTTAAAACACACATGCAATCAGTGTTTTCGTGCACTGAGTCGGAAATCAGAAGTTAGGGTCCTGGTCTTTGGATACGTTGGCCGTCCCACCAATACTGGACTCCCTAAACTAAAAACCACACATATTTCTCTTAACACTATTTCTTTCATAGAAAAGAAAGATCAGAGTCCTAAGTTCTATAGTAGAACAATATTCTTTGATACCAATTTGTCACGACCTGTAATCGGGACCCGTGTCGTGAGTACCCCAAACTCTCCTTCCATAGGCTGGGGGTTGGCGACTAGCACCAAAGGCGTAAATCCCTAAAACTAGGAAGGAATTGACATTATAAATTATAAACACACACAACAGAGTATAACATGGATGAAAAAAACTATGTAAAATTGTATACCAAAGGAGTGCTGAAAAGTAAAGGGGTCCAGAAACACAATCCCAACTGTATAGTAAAAAGGAAACAAGTACAACAGAAGAAAGATAAAACAACTACTGAATCATCCTTTGGGAAATCCTATCTGAAGGGTAGGTATAGATAGCCTCCACAGCACTCCACGTCTGTCTGTATCCTTCGTGTACGATCACGTCATGTGGTCCACCTCCGGGTACCGTCCTATCCTGGTCCACTTAGCCTCGGTCAGTGCTGTCTGTCATCTGTAACTAACACAACAAGGTACGGTCCTAGCCCGTGTAGGGGTGAGTATAACGATACTCAGTATGTACCTCGAGACCCTCAAGGTCTCACAAAATCCAATAAGTATAAACCACAATGTATGAAATCAACATATACCCTCAGTTAGGTATATGCCCATACATATACCTATGTTATCAAGTAATCAATCTCAATCATGAGGTATACACAAAAGTAACTAACTCAGCTCAACCATGACTTTTATTCACAATGTCGAAACCACGGCCACTGGAGAACTCCTCCTCTGTTGAGTACAGTGGGTTTTCCGCCACTAGCAGGCACTTCCCACTAACCTTGGACTACTAAGGTACTCCTACTGTTGAGTACTATGGGTCTGCCCCACTCACACAGAAGCGCTCCACACTATGGGTAAGCCACCAACTACCAGGAACTCCCCCTAATAGCCTACAGAGGTACTCCTCCTATTGAGTACCGCGGGTTTACCGCCAAATACCAGGCGCTCCTCTGCCGTGGGTCTCCCACCAACTACCAGGTGCTCCCCACTGGGCTAGTAGAATCACTCCGAGTCGAATTGGTCAATCAGTCATCAGGTTTCATCCAGCAAATAGGTCTTCATACTCTGCTCGCTCATCTTTGGGAGGGTTCTCTCCACAAGCTATAGGTCGATACTCCAGCTGTCACGAATTCATACCTAGAAGTATCTAAAAGGTCTCGATCATCATAGGGGTATCAACGCAACAGACGGCACGTCAATTAGACGCCCAGTCTCTGAGTTATATGCTTTTTAGTCCCAGGGGCCAGGTTGGATTCGTGTACGATCCAAGCTGACTGTATCACAACATTACCATGAAATTCAGTAGGGTATACTCAAAGGGACCATCGTACTTCAAGAAAACTATCACCACTGACAATTTGTCAAATAGTCATCCAGTGCAAAAGATATAGCCAAAGGAATTAACAGTCAGCAATGGGAATGGGCCCGGTCCGACCCGGTCGAACTGACTCAGCCCAACCCAGACTGGGTCACCCTGGTATGGGTCGACCCGGTTAGACCCACTGGGTCTGACCCAGCCTGTTGGGCATGTATGCCCGCTAGGTTCAGCCAGGTCATCTGGGCCCGACCCAGCGGACTGCGGAGGCGGTTCGACCCGGAGGTCACCGCATAGGCGGCTCGGTCACGAGGCTCGGGTTGGTTAGGCCAGCACCATGAGGGGTGTGGCTCGGGAGACTCGGTCCGGAAGATGGGGTGTGGTTCGGGCAGGCCAGGTGGTGGTCGGGTACGGCACCGGGAGGGCACTGAGCTGGCCAGCAGATGGTTGGGAAGGCTGTGTGGTGGCCTGGGCAGGCCGGCGGGGTGCTGAGCAGGGCACTAGGGAGGCCGGTAGGCGGTCGGGCAAGTCGTTAAGTGGTCGAGCAGGCCAGGTGGCGGCTGAGGTAGGGAAGTAGGGCATCAGGCAGGGCATCAGTGCATCGGGAAAGTGGCGCGGGGTGAGGGCAGGCCTCGGGCAGGCCACGCGGGGCGCGGGCAGTCGGGTCGGCGGCCAGTGGCGGCCGGGCAGGCCAGTGCGGTACGGCTCGGGCAGGCGCGGGCTGGTAATGTTCATCCAAGAACACCAGGGGCCGCGGGGTCGTCACAGTTTGCAGATGTGACGGGTAGTGCGGCCTCTCTCAATTCCACCTTCGTCGCCTCATTTATACATCAAAAAATACCACAAGAAAGAAAAATCGCCAGAGGATGTCGGGCCAAGTTAGGTTGGCCCGCATCCTCCATGTTTAAGTTGGTGTCAATTGGTTCATCAAGAAAATAATATGAAAAACAATTAATTACATCACTTTGCATTGATTCCTTTCATTCGATGATGATAAGAAGAAATGAAAATAATCAACATGCAATAACCCCCTAACTGGATTCGCGGGCATCAACGGTGAAGTCGCGGGAAGAAGAATTAGTCGTCGTCTGTTGTGTCTACCGCACACTTCCACTTCCAAGTTCATACAACGTTTGTGGAAGTGGATCCACTTTGGTAGGTGTCTAGGGAAAAATTCAAAGAGGTATCATCGCCAGTATTCTTCATTGGAAGAATGTGTTCGTCATTCATCGTTGGGAAGATTCTCTCTTCTCCTAATAATCCTCCTTCCCAACATCCACCCAAATTCCAAAAGAAAATATTATAAGGAAGAGTTTTTCTGTTATGTTTTTTACACAACGGTTAAAATTCGATATTTAATTTAAGAGGATCCCCCTAATTAATTCACGGTATTTGGCATCAATTGATTAGGGGATATTGGAATAAATTAATAGTTAAGGGAGTTGGCTCCATTAAGGTGGGGGTGGTCAAGGAGTTTCCCCTCATTTAATGGGGAGTTGAGGAATCAAGAGGCTATCTCTCATTAATGAGGGAGAGTTGAGAGGTTTTCCACTCCTCCCATTAATAGGGGGTTAAGCCCCATTTGGTCCCCACCACATTAATCCTCTCATGGGTGGTTTAGTTCAGGTGGGCCCCACCACTATAACCTCCCATGAAGGGTTAAGGTGTGGTGGCCCCACCACCAACCCTCATGAGGAGGTTTTAACCACAACAGACCAAATGGAGGCTCAAATAAAATAAAGTGTAGCTAAACTTTATTTTATTATTTTTTTCACGGAAACCCAAAAATTAACTTCTAAACTCGACTCACTACTATCGAAGTGAAAGTCTCCTTAAGCGAATACTGGCACTGCGAGTTCAACGGT
Organism: Viscum album; assembly: GCA_963277665.1. NCBI lineage: Eukaryota > Viridiplantae > Streptophyta > Magnoliopsida > Santalales > Viscaceae > Viscum > Viscum album. The sequence continues at coordinate 1,892,541,076 of OY728152.1, forward strand.
GCCCATGGATTTAAATTCCGAGCACCGGTTCAAAATTTATAAAAACTCTCTCATATGTTTAATGAACTTACCCAAACAAAAACTTCAGAAATTTATTCTGGGAACACCGGGCCTCGGAATCAAGCGCCGTAAATTTTTACAGACTCGTAAAATTTCCATGTATTAAAGAATATTCAACCGTATTTCTGGGACTTTAAATTGACCCCACCTCAAGGATTTACATCCCCATAATCTATAACTCGAACTAAAGGAAAAATGCAGGTACTTAGCATACATCTAAGCCTCCCGCTCCCATGTGTTCTGCTGGAGGTTCTCATTCTACCATCGAACGCACACAATAGGCATTTACCATCCACGTAAGACCCACTCCTGTCGATCCCCAATCTTCAATGGAACCTCTGAGAATGTCTCCCCTTCATCAATATCCAGCTCTCCATGGTCGATGATATGAGTAGGGTCTTGCACGTATATCCTCAACTGAGATATGTGGAAGATGTCGTGCACCCGGTGCAACTGAGGTGGAAGAGCTAAGTGATAATCCACCTCTCCAACTCTGATGATGACCTAAAAAGGTCTGAGTAATCTCCGAGATAACTTTTTGCCTCAGACAAATCTCCAAAGACATCATCGAGTTGAGACCCATAAAAAGACGTGGTCCCCATCCTCAAACTCTAGAGCCCTCTATCTCCTGTCATCATATGACTTCTTCCTGCTCTGTGCAGTCTTCATCCTCTCCTATATGATTTTCACCTTCTCTTTGGTAGCTCGTACCATCTCTAGTCCCACCAGTGCTGACTCCCCTGGGTCTACCTAGTACAAGGGTGATCTACAAGGTCGCTCGTACAACACCATGAAAGGGGCTATCCCTATAGTGGAGTGATATTTGTTGTTGTAGGAAAAATCCACCAAAGGTATGTGATCCTCATAGTTATGACTGAAGTCGAGGAAAGAAGCACACAACATGTCCTCGAGGGTCTGAATGGTCCTCTCTGTCTGGCCATCCATCTGAGGATGGAAGGCGATGCTCAGATGAAGCTATGTCTTAAAAGCTTCCTGCAACCCCATCCATAGCTAGGATGTAAATAGTGTGTCACGATCAGAGACAATTGATAAAGGTGCTCCATGTGGCTGCACAGTCTCCTGCACATATAGGCATCTCAAGATCTCTACTGAGCCATGCCCTCTGATCGGTAGGAAGTGGGCCGACTTGGTGAGTCAGTCAACGATCACCCAAATCGAGTCTTGTACCCTGGATGTACGTGGAAGACCTGTCACGAAGTCCATGGATATCCCATCCCACTTCCACTATGGGACCTCTAAAGGATGAAACAAGCCTTCTGGTACCTGGTGCTCCGCCTTCACTTGTAAACAAGTGAGGAATAGAGAGACAAACTCTGCTACTGCCTTCTCCATACCTGGCCACCAGTGCTGTCGTCAAAGGTCATGGTACATTTTTACCACTCCTGGATGTACCTCTAGAGGATATGTGTGGAACTCCCTCAACACATCATTCTGAAGTGACACTGGTACCAGGGTACGTCCTTTTAAGAGGATGACGTGCTCCCCACCTTCAAAAAATCCATCAAGTGACTACCTTGTGGATATCTGGGCACATCGTGTCTCACAGACATCATCCCAATGTTTTGCCTCTCTGACTCGCTGAAGAAGTGGGGGAGTGACTATAAGAGACTAAATAAAGGATGCTTCATCTCCATCCACAAAGGATATCTGTAAAGCAGCCAGATGCTCTGTCGCCTCACCTAACTGTTGTATACCAGTTCTCTTGTTGAGTGCATCTACAACAACATTCCCCTTCCTAGGAGTATAGACTATCTCGAAGTCATAGTCCTGGAGGAACTCAATCCAACAACGCTGTCTCATATTCAGGTCCATCTGATAGAAGATGTACCTAAGACTATTGTGATTATAGTACATAGTAAAATTCTCTCCAATCAGATAGTGTCACCATATCTTCAAGGCAAAGACCACTACTGCTAACTCCAGGTCATGGGAAGCATGGTTCTACTCATTTTTTCTCATCAGAATAGAACCATAAGTGTTCACTGCTCACTCCTATAACTAGACACACCTCATTCCGTTGTTTGATACATCGCAGTAAACTAAGTACCCTACGCCTTACTCTGGAAGTCTTAAGATGGGGTCACTAGTCATCATCGACCTCAGCTCTTGGAAACTCTGCTGGAATCTCGCCGACCACAAGAAGGTTTTCTCCTTCTTTTTTAACGCTGATATTGGTGCTTCAACTCTGTAGAAGTATGGTACTAACCTCTGGTAGTAACCGTCCAAACCCAGGAAACTACGTACCTCTGTCACGCTCCTGGGTGGCTCCCAAGGAAGTACCACCTCAATCTTCCCTGGATCCACTACAACTCTAGACTCCGAGATGAAATGTCCCAAAAACTGAACCTCTCGGATCTAGAACTGTCACTTAGAGAACATACCATAAATCTGGTTCTCTTTGAGTGTGTCCATTACTACCCGCAAATGGTAGGCATGCTCCTCCTCAGTAGTCGAGTAGATCAGAATGTTGTCGATGAAGACTACGATAAAGCGATCGAGGTATGGCTATAAGATCTTGTTTATGAGTCCCAATAACATTGATGGAGAATTTGTTACACCGAAAGGCATAACCAAGAACGCGTAGTAGTCATACCGACATATGAAGGTCGTCTTCTGCACATCCTCATCTCGGACTCTAAGCTGGTGATAGCCTGATCTGAGTTCTATATTCAAGAACCACGGTGCACCCTTCATCTGATCAAATAGGTCGTCAATCATCATGTGTGGGTACTTGTTTTTCACGGTCACCTGGTTCAGGTGACGGTAGTCGACACAAATCCTCATGCTCTCATCCGCCTTCTTAGACAACAGAACCGAGGCTACCCAGGGAGAAACACTGGGCCGGATGAATCCCTTCCCCTAAAATTCCTCCAGCTATACTGGAAGCTAACGAATCTCAGTGGGATCCATATGATATGCTGGAGTAGATATCGGTGTTGTCCCGGGATACAGGTCAATGTATAAGTCCACCTCTCTTTAAGGAGGTATTCTTGGAACATCATCAAGGAAAACATCTTCATACTAGTCCACCACTATAGGATAGCTCGGACACTCCACATCAACTACTCTGTGGGTAAGTCTAGCCAACTGATGAGTGATCGGTTTCACCCTCCTATGAGTAAGTCTATTATGTGCTGAAAAGGCTCACTTCTCACCGGTGAAGGTGAAACTTGTCCCATCAATGTGGGAAAACTACACTTTGCACCAAATAAATTCAATCTGAGCATGGACTGTAGATAACCAGTCCATACCCAAGATGACGTCGTAAGGCCTCGACGCCGAAACAAAGAGATCCTAGCCGAAACTATTGCCTTCTATTGTAATATCACACTGGAGGCACCAGTGCGTAATCCTCGAGTCTGCTCCCGTAGGTTTCTCTAGTCGTAAGGATTGACCAAACAGCTCTGTCAGAATCTTCAAGCTCCAAACGAGGGAAGTGGAAATTATAGAGTGACTGGCACCTATGTCTATAAAAACTGTAGCTTAGGTGGAGAAGACACATATCGTACCTCAAGTCATCTCCGAAAGGGCCATTATCATAATCCTCAGCTGCCTAGAGCTAAGCTCTCCCCTGTCCACCTGCTCTCTATGGTCGGGGTGGACCTCTTGTTGGTGGTGGCGGTAACACCTCAAATCGTCACCCACCACCTGCTACACGACCAGCTCCTCTGCCACGTCTACTTTCTCCCTATAGACCACCTCGATTGAATCTGTATCTCTACCTGGTCATTCCTTTGACTATCTTCTGATCATCTGAACGGTGGGTCGGACAGTCACGGTCCATTTGACCATGCCCTCCGCATGAGTAAAATTATCTGCTCCTAGCATGTCTGGCTATGTCTCCACTCTGGGTTCCCTGCACAACTGATTTTGAGTCGTGTGGTTGTGCACCTATTGGTCTGGTCCTATTGGACCTCTGCGACATCAGTCTACTGCCAGCTGCAAAAGACTCTACTTTATGTCGACTAGTAGTGGTTCTCGCTACTGTAGACTACTCAGTGAGGAATATCTCCTCTAAGAGGGCTCTCTCCAACACCCCATCCTGCATTGAGATGCTGAGGGAGATCATCGAAGCCCTAATCTCTCACCTAAGTCCCTGCTCGAAGGTTCGGGCCCTAAAGAAAGGGTCTCATACTATATCAGTGGAGTATCACGATAGGTCTATGAACCTTGCTGAGTACTGATCTACAGTTATGCTACCCTTCTATAGATGCAGTAGCTCCTATATCTGCACCACTCGTAGGGTGGTTGGGACAAGCTCTGCCCGAAATAGGATCTTGAAGTCAGCCTAGGGTAGCATCATCTCGTCGAACACCTAGAGCATTAGACTCCACCATCTGACTATTGCTGCTTGAAGGAGACTCACAGCGAGGATCACCATAAGGGCTGCTGGTGTCCCTACCAGTCTGAAGACTCCCACCACAACCTCCAGCCAATCCACAGCCGCCTATGGGTCCGTCTCTCCCCTGATCCTAGGTGGAATCAGGTGCTGGAACACATGCAACGTGCTCAAGCGGTATGTATCATCTGCTTCTGGGGATGGTGGAATCGGCGGCCCAATGGGTAGTGGTGCCACCAGTGCCTCCGCTGGAAAAGGGCCCTGCACCGAGGCCTCCTCTCTCGGTGGGCTATCAGTGCGTACAGATCTCGAGGCTCTAGCTGGTTGTCTGCAAGGAGGCATCCTGAAAGAAAAAGATGGGACACGGTCAAAAGACTATACCTGGTGAGCTGACCTAGTTGAGCTGACTTAAAGAAAACGTTTGAAAACACACAAGCAACCATGGTTTTCATGAACTTAGTCGGAAATCAGAATTCAGGGTCCTAGTGCATGGATATGTCAGCCGTCACACGAACACTGGGCTTCCTGAACTGAAAAACACACTTAGTACCCTTAACACTATTGCTTCACAGAAAAGAAAGATCAGAGTCCAAAGTTCTGCGGTAGAACTGAATCCTCTGATACCAATTTATTACGACCCATCCTCGATACCCATGTCATGACTACCCCAAGCCCGCCTTCCATAGGCCAGGGGCTGGCGACTACCACCAAAGGAGTAAATCCCTAAAACATGGAAGGTATTTCCTTTATAAATTATAAACACACACAACAAAGTATAAGTTGGAAGAAAAACACTAATTAAAATTGTATACAAAAGGAGTGCTTAAAAGTAAAGGGGGCCGAAAATACTAGCCCAACTGTAAAGTACAAGGAAACAATACAATAGAAGAAAGGTTAAACTGCTGATAGATCATCCTTTAGGAAATCCTACCAGAATGGTTGGTACAGATAGCCTCCACAGCACTACACGTCTGTCCGTCTCATCCATGTACCACCACGTCATGTGGTCCACCTCTGGATACCGTCCAGTCCTGATCCACTCAGCCTCAGTCAGCGATGCCCGTTTTCTACAACCAACACAACAGGGTACGGGCATATCCCGTTCAGGGCTAAGAATAACGATACATAGAAGGGACCTCGGTACCCTCAAGGACTCACAAAATCCAACAAGGATAAACCACAAGGTATGAAATCAAAAGATAACCTCACTTAGGTATATGCTCATACATATACCTATGTTATCCAGTAATCCATATCAATCATGAGGTAAACACAAAAGTTACTGACTCAGCTCAACTATGATTTTTATTCTCATTGTCGAAACCACGGCTACTGGCGAACTCCTCATATGTCGAGTACAGTGGGCCTGCCGCCACAACTAGGCGCTTCCCACTAACCTTGGACTATTGAGGTACTCCTCCTGTTGAGTACCATGGGTCGGTCATGCTCACACAGAGGCGCTCCCCATTGTGGGTCTTCCGCAAACTACCATGCACTCCCCCTAATAGCCTGCATAGGTACTTCTTCTGTCGAGTACCACGGGTCTACCACCAACTACCAGGTGATTTTCCACCATGGGTCTCCTTCCAACTACTAGGTGTTCCCCATTGGGCTAGTCGAATCACTCCAAGTCGAATCAGTCAAGCAGTCATCAGGTCTCATCCAGCTACTAGTTCTCCATACTACGCTCGCTCATCTCCGGGAGGGACCACTCCATGAGCTACAGGTCGATACTCCAAGTATCAAAAAGACCCATATAGAAGTGTATCAACGTTTTGCCTCGTCATACGGTTTTTAACGCAATAGATGGTGTGTCAATCGGACGCACGGTCTGTGTGTTATAAGCTTTTTAGTCCAACTGGCCCGGTTGGATTAATGTATGATCCAACATGATTGTATCTCTACATTACCCAGAACTCTGGTGGGGTATACTCAATGGGACCGTCGTGCTCCGAGAATACCAGTGTCACTGACGGTTCGTCAAACGGTCGTCTGGTGCCAACGATATGGCCAATGGAAGTAACGGTCAGTAATGGGCCTACGCAAGGACCGACCCAGTTGGACTGACTCGACCCAACCCAGACTGGTCCAACCCGGTCTGGGTCGACCTGGTTAGACCCTCTAGGATCGGCTCGGTCCGCCGGGTCCGGCCCATCAGTCTGCGAGGGTGGTTCGGCCCAGAGTTCATCGCGTTGGAGGATCGGTCAGGAGAACAGGGTCGGTTCGGCCAGCACCACGAGGGGTGCGACTCAGGCGACTCGGCCCGAAAGTCGGGGCGTGATTCGAGCATGCCAGGTGGTGGCCAGGCAGGCTGGGTGGCAGCCTGGGGAGGCCGGCGGGGCACCGGGCAGGGCACCGGGTAGGCCGGTGGGGCGTTGGGAAAGCCGAGTGGCAGCCTAGGTAGGCCAGCGGGGTGTCAGGCAGGCCATCAGGGCACCGGGAATGCCTCGGGCCGGTAGCGGGCAGGTCGCACCAGGCGTGTGCGGGCCACGAGCGAGCTGTGGGTGGACACAGGCCAGCCACGGTTGGGCACAAGAGGGACGCACGTGGGTCGTGCGGGGTGCGGGGGGGCGTAGAAGGGTCGTGCGGGGCGTGGGTGGGCCTCGCGGGGCGCGAGCAGGCGGCAGGAAGGTGGCCCGGCGGTCGGTGGCAGCCGGGAAGGCCGGTTCGGTGCATCTCGGGCTGGCGTAGGACGGCGGTTTTCTTCCAGGAACACTGGTGTGTCACGGGGGCGGCGTGGTTCGTGGAGGCCGCGGGTTGCACATCCTTTATCGTTGCCACCTTCATCACCTCGTTGCCGCTTCGAAGAACACCACAAGAAAGAAAAATCAACGGAGGATGTTAGGCCATGTTAGGTTGGCCTGAATCCTCCGCGTTTAAGGTGTATCAATTGGTTAATCAAGAAAAGAAGATGAAAAACAATTAATTACATCACTTTGCATAGATTACTTTCATTCAATGATGAGAAGAAGAAAACAGAAACATCAACATGAAATAACCCCCTACTTGGATTGTCGGGCATCGACGGTGAAGTCGCAGGAAGAAGACATAGTCGTCGTTCTTCGTGTCCTCCGCACACTTCCACTTCCATGTTCACACGATGGTTGTGGAAGTGGATCCACGTTGGTAGGTGTCCGGGTAAAAAGGCGAAGAACAATCGCCACCGGTATTATTCGTTGGAAGAATGTGTTCTTCGTTCTTCATTGGGAGGATTCTCTCTTTTTCCAATTATCTGCCTTCCCAACTTCCACCCAAATTCCAAAATAAAATAATAGAAGGAATAGTTTGTCTATTATTCTGTTGGCACAACAGTTCAAATTGGAGAATTAATTTAAGAGGCTCCCCCTAATTAATTTATGAGAGTTGGCATGAATAAATTAAGGGAGATTGGCACAAATTAAAATATAGGGGAGTTGTCTCCATTAAGGTGGGGGTGGTCAAGGAGTTTCTCCCCATTTAATGGGGAGTTGAGGAATCAAGAGTCTATCCCTCATTGATGAGGGAGAGTTGAGAGGTTTTCCTCTCCTCACATTAATAGGGGTTAAGCCTCGTTTGGTCCCCACCACATTAATCCTCTCATGGGAGGTTTTGTTCAGCTAGGACCCACCACCATAACCTCTCTTGAGAGGTTAAGGTGCGTTGGCCTCACCTACAACCTCCATGGGAAGGTTTTAACCACCACACACCAAATGGAGGCTCAAATAAAATAAAGTGTAGCTGCAATTTATTTTTTTATTTTTTCAAGAAAACCCAAAAATTAACTTCTAAACTCGACTCACTGTCGTCGAAGTGAAAGTCTCCTTAAGTGAATACTGATGCTTCAAGTTCAATGGTGCCCTCATATTTCAATTCCAATCATCGGTTCAAAAGATATAAAAACCTTCTTGTACGTTTACTGAACATGCCCAAACAAAAACTTTAGAAATTGATTCTGGGCACACCAGGGCTCCAAATCAAGCGCAGTAAATTATTGTGGACTCATAAAATTCCCATGTATTAAAAACAATCAACGGGATTTATGGGTCTTTACATTTACAAATATTTTTTTCATGGGGAATTGTATTTTGGAAATAATGATTTTAAAGGAATCCATGTAAATGAAAGTATCCAATACGAACATAAGTATATCTTTGTATTGAACCCTTTAAATATCACATTTTTTCACTATTTATATTTTTTCATTTGAAATTTATGGATGAAAAGTTATCTTTAACTAGTTTTAGAGTTTCTATGGTAGTTAGGAAACATTATTCTAAAGTGAAATGAACCACTCATACCCCAACCCCCACCTTGTGATCTCCAACCTATTTGTGAACATGAATAATAATCAAATAAGGTTACTCTAAATGATCTATCTTTGAAAATGAATAAATTCAATTCAGTTAATAATAGTGCTGATATTATTTCTGATGAAAAAAAACTATCATAGTTGAAAAAATAGAAATTCAACATATCTTTATTATCCTAGTCATGAAGTGTGATATTTAATAATAGTGTGAATTCCTTATATCAAGGAATTTTTTATGATATCTTCTTACAATAATACATTATATGTTGGTGGAAAAGAAGAAAATGCATTTTTCATCGGTCATTTTGATAATTTTTATTGAAATATTAAGGGGGTACCAAATATAATAAAATACAGGATGAGATGAGAAGTAGATACAATGGTAATAAGAAAGTTACGGAAGAAAAGTTACAAATATGGAGATAAATATTTGAAGACAAGTAAATGGAAACAAATTATTGAATTAATGGTTACCTTAAAATTGTAAATGAGATTGTGAGAATCATTTAAATGTTTGATGAGAATCTAGAAGATTCTACATTTGTTATGAAACTAATGAGAAACACTATAGATATATCTGATTCTATAGTTTCATGTTTATTATTTCATGAATATTTTTTTATTAACATTTGTATATACTTATGGAATATGAAATGAGGAAATCACTTTCATTCAAGAAAAGGATTGAGAATAAAATACGCTTCACTAATTTTCTAAAATTTAAAAACAATGATATATAAGTTTTAGAAGAGTAATGTGATTTGAAGGTAGAGGAAGAAGCTGAAGATTACAACTAAATTGTTTCTTTCTATTCTATGAAGTACAATAAGGGAAAGTGTAAATGTAAAACTCTCAAACGATGGAATTATAAAGGATAAAAATGTATTTAAAAAAATTTAAGAAGAATGTTGATGAGTATGGGTCCAAATAATTGGATAAATATTCTATTAAAACATAATTGGATGAAACATAAGAAATATTTTGGTATGTCCAGAAGGAGTAATGTTATCTAAAAATGGGAAAAAGGATTATTCTTCACCTGGTGATGAATTTATCCATCATCTCGACTTAATTTATCTATTTATAAATGTAATTAATTATTCAAGTAGTAATGATTTTGGTGAATAGATAACTAAGAAGGAGTGGACTCATAAAACAAATTTAGAATAAAAAAATGACTAGAACACTCAACTCAAGAAATAAGTAATAGAGTTAATGAAATTGATATAGAAATGACTTTTGAGATTAGTGATTTTATGAAGAAAGGGAATAAAAATCTCAATTTTCTTACAGATTATATAATAAATAATATAAATCATAAAATAAAACTGAAAAGTTATGATGAAATATAAAATTGAAATGAGAAACTCATTATGGTTGAATTTATACTGACTAAAGAAAGTATGTAGGAAAAGATGAAGATAAATAAATCTTTAATGATGATAGTTGTTCTGATAAATAAGTATTCTAATAAAGAAGAAGTGTTTTTAAAAACAAATCCAATGTTTATTATATCACAATAAGAAATGAGAAATATGAGAGAAAACATCAACATAGAAATTTTTGGTAAGGTGAAAATTCTAAATATGGTGAAAATTAGGGTCTAGAGAAGATGTTTTAGGAGAGAACATCACTAATCAAAGAATATTATAATTATTCAACAATGTATCACCTTGATTAATTTAGACCAATATTTCTGATTGAACAACAATAACAGATCTCTGAGTAATTTTACTATCAGTTCAAAATATCATGATTCATAGGTCATTGTTGGTGTTTCAGAATAAATGGACACATATTTAAAATCTATCAGTATAACATATCATTACTAAAAATTAACTATGATTCAAGGGTGATATATTGTGAGAAAATAGGGTAATGTTTTTATAAATGGATTTTGGGACCAAAAATGAAATATTAAAAGGTGAAGAATGTCGAAACCTCATCAATGAAAAATGAGAAACTAAATAAAGATATGTATTTAAATAATATTGAGAAAAAACATTTCGACTCCTAAAAGATATAATTATTAGTAATTTGTCCCAACAAATTTATCTTAGTAAGAAATTTTGAAGAATAATAGAAAATATTTGAAGTAAAGGAGAAGAAAAAGGTTGTTGGTGTTGAGTGAAAATATAATAAAAAATATCTACTGATAGTTATTTTAATATTAAATTTTTTCTTGAAAGAGATGTGAGAATTATGGGTGTGTTACTAAATTTTTTTGACTATATTTCAATAATAATAGGAAGGCTTGATGATGTTTTTACTAACCCATTATAACCAGAACGTTACTAAAAATAAAGATAATTTGAAAGCTTCATCAAAGTATTCTACATATGGGAAGGAAATCATTACAAAATTTGGGTAAAATAATATATGTAAGTAAACTCATCCAATGCATAAACCATGAAATGAAATAAAAATTAATGGCATAGAGAGGATTCTTATTCGGATTATTTCCTCTAAGAAAGAATTGTGGTTCATCATTATTTAAAAAATTATTTTATGTTTGTTCCAAATTTTAGGTAATTTAAGTAGTAGAAGTAAGGAATCTAAACACTAAGTCTCTTAAATTTCATTCAAAAGAAATTAATGAGGTTATAAAAGTATGTTTTTTGAGAAATTTGTGTTTATACACCTGAAGATTTAGATTTGTTTTTTAAGATGGGTACATGTTTCTTTTATCATAACAAATCTTCCCCCGAATTTCCCAAGAATATAAAATTCAAAAAGGAACATGAATATTTATAACATGAATTCTTTTTTATTGAAAACATTGATAATATTTTCCTGAAAAAAAAAATTTCTACAAATGGAACTCCCATTTATACTTACAGTTGTTTAGTTAAAGTATCTTTTTTAAGAAACCATTTTGATAATTATGTTCTCTGAAAGCAGAAATTTGTGATTTTTAGATGATGAGTTTCAACCATTGTAAATGAGACAATTTTTCAGTAAGTGGGGAAACATGGTTTGACAATCCCTTTTAATTTTTTGTCAATAAGGATTAAAGTTATATTATGTGGATAATTTTATGATAATTACAGAAGAAACAAATGGGGAGCATTAGTGTATTGTATTTAGTGAGTATTTATTTGGAATTTCATGATGGAATTACGAACAGGAAATAGTAGATTATTTTTAAAACCAAGTTGTGTTTTAATTATATTTTTTTTCAATATATCAAAATCAAGAAAGATGAATGTTCTATGAAAATAGTTTTCGGTGAGTGGTTTCTAAAAAATATGCACAATAATTTGATTCTTTCAATACAAAATAATTTTATTTTATCAATGTTTTTTCAATTAGATACACCATCAGATTAAATCCAAAGTTATACAACAAGACTAACCATAAAACTAACTTCCATAGTACTCAGTCTATCATAATCAATAATTAATTATGAATCATTAGATATGACCCATCAGATTTTTATTTTTATAAATAGTTAGAAGATACTAGAAATTTGATTGGGACATGTTTGAATTATGTTGACATCTGAAAGAGATGTTATGAATTCATATAATATCAATATAAAATAATACTATTTTTTCTGATCTTGGAGTTCTCATTAGTCATGTCAATTCTCATGATAAAATATTTTCAAAAATAGATATTATTGTAATGGATGTTGTGAAGATTGGGATATTGAAAAATGTGAGAGGTTGGTGATACTGGTTTTCAGTCAGACCAACAATCCATACCACACAGTTCATCATACATGGAATTCCACCAATCCATAGTAATGGATTTGGACACTGATTCAAATTATAAAATATGGGTACCCTTAAGGCATTGAATATACTATTCTATGGGAGAAATAATAGTGTAATTATATTTTTGGTAATGATTAGTCATATTCAAATGATATATGTTGGTTTCAATTGGATCAATTATTAATGGATGGTATCTCACACCAATATATAGTATGGGGTTCCTAGACTGATCAATATGTGTAATATTAACATTGATCCATTAGACATGAATCATACATTGATATAATCGAATGTGTTTGAGACTGATAAATCACTGGGTATAGAACATATTTTTGACCATATTTGGAGACACAGATTCATATTCATGAGCACGATCGAAGGAGGATATCATTTTATAATTAGATTCATTCAATTGGTCAATGAAAAATATTAAAGAGTCCAATTGTGCTGAGGAAGAAACTGAAAATGTTATAAATGTTTGAGTTTCTCTGGAGTGGTTTCTTATGACAGTAATATTTAGATGTTTCAACTATGTTATTTAACAATGTATTTAAACATTTTCAATTAGCTTAGAGAAATGTAGAAATGAATCATTTTATTATTTTTATTAATTATTGATTCTTGAGAGAAATATATAAAGATATTTTATTATGTGTTCAATAGGAATGAATATAGATTATTGAATTTTTTATTAGTCAGGCAGTAGTTTCATAAAAAACTTCATCGGAAAAATTTCTTATAAATAGTCCATCAGACTAAGACTAAGGAAAATGAACCAATAAGATTAACAAAATAAAAATGATTGGTCTAAGATGACCTAACTGATTATTAGTATCACCTTAGAAGAAGTCTAAATTTCTGTGAAAAATCATGAATATTCGAGAATATTATAGAATTATTGAGAAAAGTTAAAGTAGTCAATGATGAAGCCCAATACAGATGAAATTTAGAGAAATGTGAATTTAGTTGAGTGGGAAAGGAAATTTGGATTCATGCCTTTATAATTATAGGATTAAATAAATAAAATTCCATAGTACATTGGTATATTAAACTATTCATGTGCATTGATATTTGACACCCTAATACTTGTGTGTTAGGAATTGAGATTCATACCCAACCAGTATTCGAGGATGAAGAGTAAGATGATCCATCGGATCGAGTTTGGATATGTAATTTCCATCAAATCTAGATCAATTAGAGAAATCCCATCATATTGGGTTACATAAGTAATCTTGGATTCATATTACCTGTAGAGGATGTGATGAATTTTTTTAAGTGGATCAAAAAAGAAGAAGGAGAGTGAAGCTTGTATCTATGGATACATAATAGTTTTTGAAAATCCTTTTTGTATATTAGGGTGTATAACCATGTGTGGGTAAAGTGGATAAAAAATCATTATTGGGCGGGCTCACCAACTACAGAAGAAAATTATCTACTAGGATTTAGAACTTTTTGATTACTATTCCATTATCTTTAAAAAAGATTGATATTAATATAATCCAAATTGGTTGCACTATCCATGATTTAAAGGAGTAGGACTGTGTACCAAAAAGTTTACATATCACATTATTCCTTCTCTTTATATTTTATTCATATGAAAGTTAAGTATGAGAAGTTATATTTGAGTGGACCATAAGTGTAACATGTTTTATAGGTTAAGAAAGGATTCTAAATTAGTTTAGAAAAATTCATAGAAGAATAATATAAACCACTTATTCATCTTCCCATAAATGGTCTTGGTCCTATTTTGTAACTTCAAAATATTTCATGGCCATGGTAGAAACTTTTATGAGTTATCCTCCTTATTTGTACCCAATTTCCCGACCTCCTATTCATTATCTAGTTCCTTCTCATGGTATGCTTCATAATTGAAATATACTATGTCAAAGTAGGATTGTAATACTATTTTAATGAAATTAAAAAGTAAGAATAAATATCGAGATATTACTCTTTAATGTATGAATATTGTTTCCTTGATTCCTCTGTCAATTCTGTAATGGTCTCCTCTTGTACTCTTAATAATAAATGATCAATAAGCTCATAGAACTTTAGGTTCTCCACTTCAGGTGCATCATCATTGTAATCTTCTTCATCCACCAAGGTAACATAAGTGTTTTCAAAATATAAAAATTTAAAATATCAAGAGGTAATACTCAATTATTAAATAATTAAAACAGAATGAAATGATTTCAATAAAGGATCATCTCTAAATGATTTTTCATCTTTGATTTTTTCATCAGTGAAAAATTATTCTTAGAGTTTATTTTCACTTAATAGAGGTTGGTAATCGGGCTCCTCCATCGTTCCTGAACAATTATTCCAAATATGGGGTTTCATCTTTTTCTAAAGATAGGTATAGGTGTAATTGTTTTTATTCTTCTTATTTGTAAGGGATGGGAGATCATATTTCAACTCATATTCATTCCACAATCTATAAAAATATCATTGATCTCCCATCTGTACATTATAAGAAAAATATTATTCATTAATCTCCTCTAATAAAAGGTGATCATTGAAAAATATATCTTCTTTTAATTTCATCAAGGTCTCTCCATGTGTTTAGACATTAATGAAGAGTGGTTAATCCACTTCCACATTTGGATCTAGTTTAGGTTTGGTATTCCCTTGAGATGTGTAGTGATATTCAAATAGAAATTTCATTTTTCTATTGAAGTTTTGTATTTATTCTCAATGTCTTTACAAATGGTCTTTTTTTTATTTTAAAAACCACCAGTACTTGATTTTTCACCATGTCAATTTATTTATAAAACATTAAAAATCACTCCTAGTGTTAAATTAATTCTCCCGCTAATCTTAGAACAACTTATTGTTCAAGGTACTCTTTAATCTCCTGGATGACTTCCTTATATAGTACATCCATGTTGATTTGTCTTCGAGATACCCGGATCTATCCACAAAAATGAAATTTTTTATCTTTTATATACCAGGTTGACATAACTATGGGTTCCTAAACATGAGAGTAGTCAGTCCATAAAATATTATAATAATTTGAATAAATCAAATAAATGTTTTTTTGTTTTTTTATTGAATGGGAAGAAAATTATATTTGAAATATGAGTATTATATTGTTGGTACTACCTCAACAGAAAGTGATCCATGTTTTGAAAAGTTACTATCATAGGGTTTCAAAACATAATTATTTCATATGATGAAAATTAGTTCTGTGTTTAACCTAGGTTTTCTCCCAAGCAGAGCATAGGAAAATCAAGATATAACCATTAAATTAAAGTAAAAAAATTTGTTTTTGAAATTAATTTATTTTTAAAGTAAAATAATTTAATGAAGAAAAGAAAATTTAGAAAATGGTTGATTTTTCTTTGAAATTCTAGTGATTGAAAACAATTAAATGGGAGGGATTTTCCGGCCAGGGTGAGTTTTCTAAATGCAATTATATCATACATCCAATTTACCTAATCCCCATATACTTAACCAATTAAAGTGAGATACAATGCCCACTTCCTATCAATCCCTTAGAAAAATGGTGATGGTTAGTCTAAACCTTTACAAGTTATTAGGCTCAACTAATTTTCATCCTTGTGAGATATGGTTATAGTGAATATCATCAATTGACATAGGAAATAGCTGATCGGGTCTAATTTATCCCAGAAAATGAAGAATATCCACTACACCTCACACACATACTAACAGACTTCGATTACTTCACCACTGAGCCCTAGTTTATTATATCATATTCAGAAAAAATACAATTAGAGGGATATAATTTTCATTGACCAAAAAAATCATGTACCAGATCAAAAAACTAAATATGATTGTACTTATTATTAAAAGCTTCTATTATAAATTTAATGCAACAATACATAAGAAAGAAAGAAATTTTAATCTATAAATCATAGGAAAAAAATAATTAAAGAACAAAAAACACCCCGTATAAAATAAATAAAAGTATATAACCCTATAGGTGAGGGTAAACTATGAATAAGGGGCATGAATAAGGTATTAAAAAACTAAACTAAAGAAAATTAGGGGAAAAGAAAAGCAGAATATTTCTCCTATAAATTGTATATTTCGGAAGATTTTTTTTTGTAATGCCCACGAGTTGATTGAAACCCTCCAAGGTAACTTCTAATAATTTGTTTTCAATTTAGTTTTATATTGACCCTCAAAATTTAAATTTACTCGAACATGTATACAATACATAATATCAGAAAAATGAGTTACACTTTTTCATGCCAAAGATTCCATAAATATTCCTCCAATTTGGAACATGCAATGGGTTCATTAGTTAGATAATATCTTAATAAAATTTAATGGGTAAGTGAGGAATCAATTCCAAATTCTAATCCATATGTAATGAAATCAATTGGTTGTGTTTACCCTGAGTTATACCTCATTTAATGAGGCTGGGTGCATTCTTTCAGACAAAAATATTTTTCATGTTGATTGATTATTTTGGGCTTTTGTATATTCAAATTTTCTATAATTACCAAATAATACACTAAATCCCATAAATAGTTCAATACTAAAAAAAAATCCACAAATTCGATATATAATTAAAATATTATACACAAAATAGAAGAGTGATAAAAATATGATAAATTTAAAGAAATAATAAATTTTCAAATTTTATCCCAAATCACTCAAAAAAATAAAAAAATGAAAATCAACTTCAATTGTTAAAATTTTGACATTAAATTATTAAAATACATATAAAAATTATAAAAATACTTGTATTATTAGTCTCTAACATAATTTTTAACCAAATGGTATTTATGTAACAAGTTTGTAAATGAACTTCTGTAGACACAGTCACCCCTGGTAGGAATGAGATCCACCAAAGAGAAATATTTGAATGTTTTTTGTCCCTGGTGCATTCTAGTAGATGGATCCATGAATCACTCATGATTAAAATTTTTACTAATAAGATTCCATGAAACATTCAATGCAATTCAACCAAAGCACAATCGATCATGAATTAAGATATGTGGTCGCATAATTATTTTGTGAGACTATGCATGAATAAAAATGAAAAATATATGCAATAACTATCCATTTACAAAAGATATTAGTTCTCTATATTTATAAAAAGTTACCTTGCTCGAAGATAATGCAAGTCGAATGAATATGTAAACTCCAATACCTTTGAAACTCAAAAGGAATATATCACCGCCAATAGATTGAGAACCCGATAATAAGTTTAGAATAAAAGGAAATTGACAAAATATTGTTTCAACTACATTAAAAAATAATCATTTATTTATAATATGTGATAGTATCTTACTAAATGTAAAAAATTATATACAATTAAAATTAATGAAAGATTTTATTCCAAATACTATGTTCATAATATTTGGTATACTTTGAATTAAACAAATGTTATACTACAGTCTAGTTTAAAGACATTGGTCAAAAGTTTTTTCTCATGTTCTCCTAACACTGACAAGATGTATCTTCATACAATGAGGCATTATATCCCAATTATACTATAATAATCTTTCCCTTTATAACATCCATCCCTGAGAAAAAATAATGACTTACCCAATAATAATATGAACATACTAGAATAACTAATACAATATGAATACCATTAGAATGTTGGTACAATGATTAAAAACAACTTGCAAGAAAAATAGTAGCCACAAGCACAAGTCGTCTAACATATCTTATATTGAACCATTAATGATAATAAAATAATCATATGTATCCAAGAAACCATATCTTGAACAATCCTTTCTAAAGGAAAATAAATTATCACCACTTTCTAAGGAACTTTATCTAGTAACTATTAATTATAACACCCTAAAAAGGTTTTAATTTATTAATTATGCATGTAATAACATTCTATATAAACCTCATGGATATATATTACAATTGAAAAATATTAGGTAATTTTTTTTAAGGTTTAGTACAAAGGGCCATGAATGAATTATTTTCAATATTTTCTAAATGAATAAGAACTTAAATTTTTTTTTTCAATTTTTTTATATAACATTTTATTTTAAATTTCGATGAAATAGTGAAATATTTCTAAAGAACATTTTTTTAAGAACTATACCATTATAAATTTAAAAATAGTAATATAATTAAAATTATGCAACCCTTTCTCTAAAATCTCACATCAATAAGTTTATTTTCAAAAATATTAACCTAATAAAAAAATTCGTAAATTTTCTTTTAAAATGGTAATGGAAAAAAATTGAAAGTATTTTTGAATTTTTAAAATCCATAAAAAAATACATCTTTTTCAAAAGAATTCAGTAAATTTAAAACCTCGTTGTCATTAAAGAATGGGTCATCAACACAGATTACATTAATCGGACTATGACAATAAATTAACCATAATTAAGAAAAAACACATGTACCAATTTTACTATATAACATAAAATATAAATTTTTTTCATGACTCATTATTAATCAACTTATTTAAGGTAAACAATAGTTACATTATAAATTAAAATGACAAAAAAATTAAATTATTCAGAAAATTGTAACATTTTATGATAACATCTCAGCTAAAATGTTTAATGTCATTAGGTTCTAAAGAAATTAAAATTTTTAGAAATATTTTAAAAATCAATCATACTTAGGTATAATTAAATCAAAAAAAATTAACAAATCATAATTTTCAAATCCATCCATATCCACCAAAATATTTATTGAATGGTTTGAAAAAGAGTGAAAAAATTGCCAAATATAGTCCTTATTAAAATATTATAACATTACAAATTTTCTATCAAAACAATTTTTTACATACATTTCATAAAATAATATCGATATACAATTTAATTATTTATTTTATAAAATTAACCAAAATCACATAAACTCATATCATGATTTCATATTCCGTGATATAAAAAAAATATACAAAACAAAACATTTCACCAATATATTGCATTTCATAAATAAAAATTATACAAGATAGTCTATTCATGGTTTTAGTTATTATTTACTAATTCCAAAAAAGGAATAAGATGGACAATTTACATTATATTAAAAATAATATATTACCATCAGAAAAAATTGAAAAATATTCTTTCATTCTAAGGTTTAATCATATTCAATAAGTATCA
This sequence comes from Viscum album, assembly GCA_963277665.1. Lineage (NCBI taxonomy): Eukaryota > Viridiplantae > Streptophyta > Magnoliopsida > Santalales > Viscaceae > Viscum > Viscum album. The sequence goes on from OY728152.1 coordinate 1,892,560,552, forward strand.
AAAATTTAAATCCAAATTTTTAATTAAACACCAAAAAATTTATAGAAATCATAAAATACTAGTTTAATCTAAATGAATCCAAATTTTGGTAAAGTTATGTTATGAATCATAAAATAAATAGTTACTCAGAATATAAAATAATGAAAATGATTTATTATTTTTTTCTATATGCTATAAAATTATTTCCATTTCATGGAAATAGAATCAATAAAAATAGTATAAATAATAAAAAACACATATCAAAACCAAATTTACAAAGTTCATGAAACCATTTATTTTGAAGCATTTATTTTATCCAATGAACAAGAATTCATTTCAGCACAAAATTTTATCACGAATTTATTTACTATATAATAAAAAAAGTATCTTACGAATGATATATTCTTAGTGTGTTGTATTTCTTCTAATTAATGATACCTAAAACAAACATTATAAACCCACAATGATGAATTGATGATGAACCCAGATGATTGTAACAACATCTTTTATTCACAAACTACCCTAGTAATTATATTTTCAAAAAAATGGTAATCTATGTCTCTTACTAATATAAATTTCATGTTATGACATTCTAATATACATTTTATCATACTCTGACAATAGGATAAATTTGAATTATTCCATTTGTAACAAACTAATCCAATCGATCGGCTTCAACTAGGTCAGTGGTGATGCTAACCTTATGTGAAATTCCATGGAGACCAATGGATGGACACAAAAACCACAGTATTAAACATATATGATAGGGGAATTATTTACCATCATTAAATGAAAAAACCTAACACACGAGGAGAATAATCCAATAATAAAAAAGAATATATGTCTCTATTAATAATTCTTAAACCATAACCCAGCAAAAAAAATGATGAATCAAATTATAGAATCAGTGTAACCAAATTATTGGGTAGGATATAAAACTAAAAATACCAGGAAAAAATGACTTTGACATCGAGGAGTAATAACTCTAGAACAAGACACAAATCATCCAAAGCACTATCTCTACCAACTATATTGTCGACGTCAATGAGTGTTCTGAGAGAAGTAGGAATAAATTCCCTTACTTAAATCATATAACAAAAGGATTCAAATGAAATAGGGTGTATAAAAATAAGGTGAATAATTTTACCTATCTATAGACCACAAGGATACTTCCTATTGGCCAATAAGATAAGAAACTAGTTTTTTGACATAATATAGGTATAAAAATGAAGATTAATAAAATAATATAACAGTTACCACATTATTCAAATAAATATATGAACATATCTTCTAGAAGAAAACTAATAAAAGATGAATTTATAATTTACAAACAAACAAATCAATCATTTAAATCCAATTTATAATAATCCAATTCTTTCTAAATACATCACACACAAACCATTCAAGATGAATGACATCTATATGCTTGAAATCAGGGATATATCCTCCAAACCCCATAGATCAGTTGTAGTTCCACCATGCGCATTTCAGTTTTTCTCCTGGAACCAAGTCTACTTCAACAAGGCCTTGTTCAATTAAAATCATGAACACACAGCAATAATGGGTCTTCCTAGTTGGCACCAACAACCTTATTTTTCTAAATATCATCTTCCAAAACTATCATTATTTTAATAAAACAATTTTTTTGAATTTATCAAGCTTTTTGTGGGAAGATCCCACAACCTAGTTTCAAAATAAAATAAGTAATTGAATAATAAAAAGTGTCTTTGAATGGTAAACCCATTAAAATGTACAATTAAATTCATTAAATGAAACCTAGGAGCCTTCACATTCTAATAAATGTTTAAAGTCAAAAAATCAACTACCTCAACTATAAATCCATTATGAAATCATAGTTCACCACAATGGCTCTGGGTATATACAACCCTCCTACAATGGCCTAAATTAAATTCCTTATTTAGTAAAATAATAATCACTATATCTCATCATGGTATCTATAATCTAGGTTATATTATAAGAGAACAAAAAGATATCTAGAACGAGTAGAAGAAAAAAACTATTACCTTTGATTCCCATGGTCTAATGCATGAGGAGTCAATGAAATAAGATTACATAGGTTGACTATATTCAACAAATTAATCTATGGTCACTATGTAATGAAGGACAAATCATAGGGGATGTATATGAGTTTTTTGGGTAAGTTATTGGCATAAAACCTAATTTATATACATTAAGGACTCCTTCGAATTGTTAGGATAAATAGTTTGGAAAATATTACACCAAACATGTGAATCGATCTCTCACTTATTTAAAGGTTATCATATACAATTTGAAAAACTATGCACTAGCCATTTGCCTAGCCAAAATCAATCTTATCTCTTTCACTTGGTTTCTGGTTCAACATGCATAGTTTCCATTAACCATTATCATATAATAAACCCTTAAAAACTCATCCAATACATGAAAAAATATCTTAATCTTATTTATTCTTAAATAAGACATATAATTTTATAAAACAAAATGATAAACACCTAAAACCTAAATAGGGGTGTTAAAAATATCTTCCACGCCTCATTTCACGTTTCATGAAGATGCATGACCAATGATTTAAGTCTATCTGATCATCCTTACAAATCAACATCATCATTAATCTAATGTCAAGGAAATACTAATCACTCTTCTCATAGCCAAATAACAAATAAAAAATATTACTATGATTCATTGAACCTCACCAAAGACATTTACTAAAACCAATATCACTATCATTCCATAACTGGATTACTAGTAAACCAAGACCATACACCAGAACTATGTGAATTATAAATATACTATTTTTATGGCAAGTGATTTAATATTATTGTAAAAATTTTTAGAAAGATCTTATCCAATTAGAATTTTCACTCTGCATCTTCCTATCAAGTTAGAGTTCTTTACCTTTCCACATAGATATACAAATTTACATCCCTCATAATGATAAAATTGAAATTGTTGTTGTATTTGTACTCAATAAATTAATGATATTAATCCCAACAACATTTCCGATATATTTAGCAGTTTCATAGAATATCTTCGATTATTTCAATGGTTCATTGAAATTTTCAATCATTTTTTGTATATAATGAATTGGAATTTCATAGTGATCTATTAATTTATGGTTAATAAATTATGAAAAATCTTGAGGTAATGAATAGATTGTGATATAATATAGTTGAATATTTTACAATGACTATCTTCAAAAAATAGCTTTTTAAAGTCATTGAATGTTGACCAAGAGAGAAATATTTTCAGTTAGAAATAAAATATATAGATATCATGAAGAGATCAGCCACAACTGCTTAGTGGTATTGGATAATGCATTCACATGAGATGGGTTGAATAATCTGCATATTTTCACCATTTTTATAATTATATTTTCCATCTATATAATTGAACCTCTTTAAAAGTTAATATGTACAGATCCATTATTTAAATACATAAACTAAACACCAATTTTAATTTTTAAAATACATAGAAAAATATAAAATATAAAATTTTTACAAACATTAACCCCAAATTTAAAATATAATATTTTTTCATATATTTTGACTCTAATACATATATTTACACAATTTAATTTTAATGAATACCAATTAATGAGAAAGGATATCATACTAAAACTAAATTCTGATAATGGTTTGGTTGCATCAACATAAACCATAAGTAGGTAGAATTGTTAGAAAATTATATCTAATAGTTGTAGATATTATCATTTAGACTAAATTGTATGGATATTATTATACTAAATATCTCTATTTTTCAATTATTTATCTTCCAATAGCTAGAAAAAAATCTCTAGTATATTTTATATTTCATTTCATCAATTAGTGAGACCATATTCATTAGAAATATGTCCCCGATATCTAAAATATCTCAAGTAACATTTCATTTATGTAAGAATCATTATATGATGCACTAAATATTTAAATTATTCTTGCTTATATATAAATAAGTCACCACACATTCCTTTCACTCAAAATAATTCTAAAATACATAATTATTGTAATATATTTACTTCTTCATCCTCAAGGATACACAAATATCATATAGTGGGTCTTCATCCTCGATGTCTAATTGAGTATTTATTCTATATATTAATTATTTTGAAGAATCGATCAATGATCTTCACCTTATATAGTAATATTTTTCTTATCTTTTACTAAACAAATTATACAAAAATTTAAATTTTATACATTATAATGGAATTATATCATGAATACATTCAATCTCATTCAACAATGTGACTTTTCATTAGTTTAATTTTTTATGAACCATGACGGATTTAACCATGGTATGAATATTTCTCACTATAAATCATAAGAAAATTTCTCAAAATAAAGGAATATTTCCCCAATGTTTCAAAAAATAACTTCTTATCGCATCACCTCTATAATGACCACTTTTTATATACAATGTACATATTCCCCAATTCACAAAATAAGATTAAACTAGTGTCTACTACTCAAATGTATCTATATTATGCTTAACTTCTCTATTATTGTCCAAAAACCTCCTCATATTAAATCCAAATAAATTTGTATAATTTTAATGATTACTACACTAATGAACATAGAAATTTCTGATTAATTGAATTTGTAGTAATAACACATGTTATGGACTTTATGAATGGTTTTTTAAAAAAGTACATAATTTACATGGCCAAAATTCCACTCTAGACATGATATATTTCTTACATATCCTTATTCATTTCTCAGCCCTAAATTTATGGTTTTTCACATAACAGATTTATCATTGAATTGAAAATAATGTATCATGTATGTAATTAAATATCATATATTAAAATAATATTACGTACATATCACAAGTAATATATTCAATTTCATGATTTTTAGTTAGATCCTGATAAATATATTCCACTATATATTCCATTTAATATTTCTCTCTATAAACTCAAATATAAATATTAAATTTCATTAGGAGTGAATTTATATAGCTTAAGGATTCTGTGTCTAGACTCTCTTCACCTTTAACTCTGGTGGTTTTGAATTCATCAAATTAGCATAGATTCTCTATAATTCTTCTCTGTGAATTTTCAATAACATCAAATAATATCATATATATTTATATAACATTTTTATTTATTATAATAATTCAAAAATTATTAGCATCAATTAGAAATTCAGTAATTATATAAATAAGTTTCATTGAATATTTCAACAAACCAATAAACTTAATTATTTATAGACTCAACCTTATATTACCCCAATAATCATCCATGATTTATTCATCATTAAATATAATGTCCTTCATAATAAATAATACATCGACATATATTCAATAATTTTAATCATTCTTTATTATTTTCACCATAAAACATAAACTTGTTCAAAAAATCCCACTCTTAAAAAATAGATCTATTTTATAATGTGATGATTTCTCCTTAAATTATTTACAATAATCCTTAACAAAGATTAAATGAAAATTAATACATTTTAAAAATGATTTAGTTTAAATTACATGGTTTATTCTAATATCTAGTCTCTATATCAACTCAATTAAAATGGAAATGATTATGTATCCATTTCCCATGTATATAATTACAGATCATTTAATTCCATTATTCACTTCATCATTTTCAATATTCTTCATTTACTAACTTACCTTTCCTCATTGATATATTTACTACAAATACATCACTTAATTATAATCCCATTGGTCTCCAAAATCTCCCCATTGTTTCGTTAAAAATTATTTTATATTTAATTTTGATATTATTCACACCCTTGTATAAAAAAATTTGAATGTTATATTATTTAAGGTATTACCAAGGAACGAGAGAAGAATGAAGGAAATTTTATCGTAGGAATGGGCCAAAAATTAATAATGAGATACAACAATATAGAAAACAGCATAGATTATTTAATAGGTAAATCTTTTTCATAAATATTCCATAATCTGATAAAAACACAATTTTAAGGGTTGATTGGAAAAACATTCTCAATAAAGTTATTAACTTATACTAAACTCAACAAACAGAAAAAAAAAATATTCATTTGAAAGGATGGTTACTCACTATTAAAGAATCATTTCATATTAACTAAAAATAACTATTAATGTATCAGATCTTATACACTGAAAGAAAATTGGAATGTTTATTATCATATGATATGTTCAAATATAAATAGTTACTATCCAAATTTCATACTAAAATGAATTAATTTTAACTAACGTATTTTCTTTTTATCAGCTATACCATAAGAGATTCACTCCAATATATCTTAGTAATGTAATGTTCCATTTATAGGGATCTTTAGAAACATTTATAACACATTTAATATTTATGAATTTTTCATGTAATACCAGAAGAGTTTATATGTTTTTATTCATTGGAATAAAATCTGAAGTGTTCAATTTCATGCCTTATATACAACATAAAATCTACATGGACTGTGATATAGTAGAGTATTTTAAAGTATCCACTCGTAGGTATGAATTTAAATAACCACTATATGAAAAATATGTATAAATTATTTTTATAATAAATATTCTTTATTAATATGTAATAAATTTGTATGAAATTATTATTAAATACATTGTATGATACAAAAATATTTTTTATTTATAAATTATTTTAGTCAGAGTGATAAATATTATGGTTATAATTAATTTAGAACAAAAATAAATATTTATTTTGGAGAACTAAATACCATTTTTATTCTTTATTTAATTAATAATTTATGGTGAATTTATTTTATTTCTCTAAAAAGATTTAGTTTTTGGTATATAGTGAAAAATGATAATTTTTGTAAAAGATATCATTCCATTTCAATTACATGTACCAATGTATCTTGAATTTAAAAAATAAGTAACATAAGTGACGTTTTATTGAAAAATATATAATTAATTATATATTAATCATCATTATAAATTATGTTGATATAAGTTCATTTATGGGCCTAAAAATATAATTTTCAAAAAATAGTTTTTAGCCGAAAAATGTGTTTCTATCTTTATAAATTAAATAAATCTATATTTATTATTGTTTTAAATGAAATTTTTATATTATAATTTAAATAATATATTTTAGAAATAACTTTTTATTTTTTATAGGGAACATAATGTATGTAAATTATGTTTTCTACTTAATGATTAGTTATTCCAAAATGACTTTTCGTTGCATGTTGGAAGCTTATTTAAAATTAAATTCTACCACTTATAGAAATTTAATATGGTAAAATTGATTCCATGGTTTGATTCATACTAATTAATATAATCTAATGGGGTAAACATAATTTTTTGTTACAGTGAATAGTAAAAAAATTAATTTATCATAATAGAGGTTAAATGGGTTTCCCATGGGTTAAAAAAGATAATGATAGTATTTCCCCTCAATAAAATAGAATTAATATTTATATAAAATATTTATAACATATTTTTTGATATCTTTGATTCTATTTCCAGTTTTATTGTCTTTTTGGTGAATTTTTCTACATATCATCAAAATATTGTATGAAATTAAGTCTATATCCCTCCTTTTAATTATAAAAGGGGACATCTTATCCTCAATTATTCAATCCATTATAGATACATATATTAGAAATTATCATCTCTAAAACCTTCTTGGAAACCCTCCCTTCGTCTATGTCCTTTTATATTCACTTAAACTCATCCCTTTATGGTATAATGTGTATTCCAAAGGAGGTCTCTCAAATAATAGGTTTGAATCTTAACTGAGCTCTTTGAATTTTAAATCTTCTATTACATCCAAAAAACATGTTGTGCCTATAAAAACATTATTGTTTTAGTATAAAAATATAATTTTTTGTTATTATGGTTATTAAATAACCATTTAGCACCTCTTATCTATCAAATGCATGATAAAAGTATCACTCATGCATATGTGTCGACGACCGCCTCCATGAAATGTTATGATTCAATTTCCATATATATATTTAATGGATGAATCATATAATGGGTTTAATTCTTATATATTATATTTATGGTATAATAATAATATAGTAGTTAAAATAGTTTATATAACTTTAATGTTCTGCTCCAATTGAAAATCATTATGTTGCTCTTGCGTATAGGTAGACTACAGCCATTACAAAGTGATAAGACTTTTTATTAATTTCACATTAATTTTTTTTATACTTGTGATAGATTTAATTAATATTTACGATATTTATCATATATAAATTATTCTTGAAATGTGAATAATCATTTACCATTTTTTGTTCCATATTTTGAAATGTAAAAAATATTACTCTTGCGTACGTAAGTACTACATTCTCCATGTGGTGATGTAATTAATTTTTCAACACAACTATATATGGGTAGAAATAAATTATTGTATTTTTATTATATTTGATATTTATATCTTGATTATGATTCTGGATTATAAGGAACCATAATAAATGTTCAAGGAATTTAACCATCAAACCAAAACATAGAAGAAAAATGAAGCAGTCAAGTCTTGAAATGAATTTCATAATTATTGATTGTTAATAAACACTTGATAAGATGTTATAAAAATACCATATGAGGTTTTATATAAATTATTATTTTTGTTCAATCTGAGTATAATAAATTTAAATTTGTTATAATTTATTTTCTAGTGCTTTAGATGTAATATGGACATGAGGTAGGGGTTTTATTTTATAAACTCATATTTATCAAGATCATTTACGATTATAGTTTATGATGATGACATTACATAACCAATCTATAAAAATTATTTTCTATTTTATCCCCCTAAGTAAATTTCAAGATTCTATATGTGTTTATTTAATTTTAATCTCTTTAGGTTCTCATAAAAGAAAAAAATTATTGAAAACCATATTTTTTCCCTCCTATTTGGAATATTTTCTTAGGGGTATGTATTATCTTTATGATTAAATAAATAATGTTTATATTATTATCTAATGTAGTTATAAATTAATTTTTGATTATATATAACATTAAAACAATGGTTATAAAAGTATCCTTATTATTATTTTCTAAATGATTTAATTTTTATTTTTACTAAAACTATTGAAAAAAATATTGTTTTAACAAACACAACATGATCAATTTTACCTACAATAATTAATACACTTATCTAAAAACATTCATTAAAATTTTTCTATTGTATTTTCAATGAAAGGTTTCTCTTATAAATTTTTAAATCTTCTATATTGAAACTATAATTTTTAAAATAAATGGTTTTCCCAACATATGTGTTCTAGTTGTACTTTAATTGTATTTTTATCCATAACACATCCTTTTATGTTTATTAAAATTTATTGGGGATTTGATCCAGTGATAGAAATTTTATTCCTTATTTGGATGGTTTATGATTATAATGATGTAATTTTTATTAAACTTAAATTTTTTCCATGGGTTATGATTCAATGATATAATGAATGATTTATGATCTTCTTTAACACAAATATATATAATTAATTATGTGACATGTTGGCCTAGAAATATATATACCGCCAATTCATTGGGTGGTGAAGTGTATATCATCAGATAACATTGAACATAACGGAGTTTTAAGAAATTTCTATGAGGAACATTTTCTTATAATATAGCCTTTGGAGTAAACCTTGACATGGATATTATGGAATGGGGAGTGATCCAAATCCACTCTGATAGTCTTAGAAACGATTCTTAACTAAGGAAATGATTGTTCTTGCTTATGTGTATACCCAGAAGTTAAGTATCATTAAAATAAAATGTTTTTTATGGATCATATTAATGATTTTCCACTATTATGTCTTAGTTATTTATATTGAAAAAAACATATTCCACCATTCATGATTATGATATGTGAATTATTATTTTAGTGAATAGTGAAAATAAAAAATTCTAAAAAACCGTCACTTTTATGAAATTATAATTATATAATAAAAATATGAAATATAATGAAACTTTTGTTGTGTGGATCAATTTACATGATATGTAAAATATTTAATTTAAAATTTATAATGATGAATTGTGTAATATATTTTTAACATTTTCAAAATCTAAGTAATATTTCTCTTCAAATTAAAACTATTTGTAATTATTCTATCTTAGTCAATTATATAAATATTTATTTTTATTTTTGGTCTAGATAGAAATAATTATGAAATTTTATTATTTATCTTAATCCAATTAATTCCATCGTAATGAAAATTTTAAATAAATTTCCCAAAAATTTAGTTTTATGCTTTAAAAAAATTTAGAAATCAATTTACATTACATTCTCAACACTTATATTAAATATTATATAATCCATTTCTAAAGATATAATTTTTTAAAATAGATTAAATATTTTTAAAATATATAATATTTAATATTCAATATGTAAATATAACTTTTTTCATAATGTATAGTTTTTGTATTCATCATTTGTTACAACATTAAGGATTTAAAAGGGTTTATCGGTAGGGGATAAAACTAATAGATAAGGGTATGGATTCCAATTAAAATTGTATAAATATTATTATTTTAATATATTTGGCCCCCATATTCTCAAATCATTGACATCCTAGAATTTTTTCCAAATTCAATGGAAAATAAATTTATATTATTTAAATATATTATATACATTTATCTCTCTTTCTAGCCTCAATTGTTAAAGGGGACCACATATCCACAATTATTCCAAAATATTTATAACCCTAACTCGACAAAAAGAAATCCAAAATTCTTATTACCTTCATGTGCTTTTTTATTGAACTTATTTTATTCTCTTAATATATTTATTATTAGGATTTAATAGTAACCTATTGGATGTATCTCAAAAAAGAGATAATCATTTTCACTAAATATTTCCAGGGTTATATATTCTTCTAGTTCCTCTAAATATATTTTATCTATCCTAAAAAATGAGACAAGTATCATATATATAATACAATTTTATTATGATTATGGTATAACCATTTTCCATTTTTTTCATCATATGGGAAATGAAAATTTTGCTCGTGTGTACATATGACCCTCCATCTCTAAGAAATAGTGTAATTCGTTTTTCCTTAGCAAATTACAATGATAGTAATAGATATATAACTAATGAATATTTATTATATATATTACATAATTGGGATAGTATAAATATAATATATTATTTATGATCATACCCTTAAACCCATTAAAATATTTTCATCATCCCACATGTTTATGTATAGACTACCTCCTCTATGAAGCAATGAGATTACTTTTTGATTTATACCATATAAGGATGATTATGAGTACATATATAATGACTAAATATGATATTTATATCATGATTAATGTTATGTCAATGTAGAAACCCATGAATAGTAAGGCATAAAAGGAAAAATGCCACTACACTTGTAAACAATGACAATATTTCCTTTTGGTAGATTACGTGATTAGAAATCCATAGATAAGAGTGTCATCATATCAAGTAGTTTTATGATTGGGTGGGAAGTTTATCAGGGTGTTCATAATTAGGGAAACTGAACATTGAAAGAACATGTTTTGTCTTATGGGGATTGTCATTTTTCGCAAAACTTACCTCGGAGTGTAAAACAAGTTCCGTGTTGGGAAAGAAACCATGTTATTATAGGTGACCCATTTTAAAATATGATTATCATCATGGAATATGGAGGTCATGTAATAAAAATTGTAACATATCCAATTCCTAGCATGAAGTGAAGATGAATTATCTAGGATTTATGGGTCAGGTCCACAATGAGAATGTTGTGTTTTTATGGGGGTGGGGGAGCATAAAACCCTTGAAGAGTGAAACTCTAATGGACATATATTATTACCCATGTAAGAAAGTTGAATATAGTTAATTGATGCATATCCATGAGTAGTGTTAGGATGGGATGCATCTTAGGTTGTTTGTTATTGAGTGTATGAGTGAGGGAAAAACACTAAATAAATATGTGTTGGCCTATATAAATAATCATTAGTCTAATAATAGATGTAACATCTTGGAATCGAGTGTCGCTCAACTGGTGCCCCATACCCAATTGACTGCATGGCCTCAAGTGAATTTTCCTAAATTCTAGAGGCTACCGACAAGCAATGAGGGTCTATGGTGTGATAGTGAGGAAGTTATGACCTCATTAGTAGAGTGTAACATAGAATAATATATACTAATACAATAATAGAAGAAGTAAACAGTATATAGCTGAAGAAAATAGAAAAATACTCATAATAGAAGTAATAGGGTGTCATAATATACAAGAATGATTCTACATGTAAACAAGAACAAAAACATGTACACTAAAATGATTCACAATATATATTTCAAAATCTAAAAATAAGCAATGAAAAGAAACAAGCATTGCCGGACTCAGCTTGGTCTCATGATATCCTGCTACTAAGATGAAAATAAAGTACCCATAGAAGAGAACATGCCCTAATAAACACATACAACCATATAATCTACTTATGCCCAATGTATGCCCCAATCAAAGTGTGAGAAATAAATCCCAGTAGGAAACCACCCGAAGTTCTATGCCTATTCGGGAGTGAGTATATGAAAAACCAAGGTAGAAATAGTAAAATTAGTAAACTATGAAGTACTCTAAAGTAGGATATTTTAAAACCCTGCCCTCAGGCATAACAATTTATTTCTCTTACGCATCCAATATAATAAAGATACAACCTACCTCATAAGGTTTTTCCCTTAAAATACTCACATGGACTAAATTAATAACAAGAAACAAGTATGTAAAACTACTATATATCTTAAAGATTTATTATCTAATTTGGGAAACATTCAATAAAGCAGTTTCATTATTAATAACCCTTAGTGAACAAGGCATGCCCATATGAATCCTTGGCATAATGGCTAAACAATGGTCATTTGAGGGAAACACATCCACAAGGTGTCCCTTAATCAAATTAAACGATCTGAAACATGATTTAGATAAATTAATCAATCACATAATCAACATTAGGTAACAACATGGGTCAATTCTATTAACGGAGACACCCTAAACTTCAGTTAACGACACTTCGGCACATGTAACCAACGTGTAAATTCATGAAAGGCACAAGACCACCTACCTCATGTTAGAATTACTCTCCTCATCTATTGTTGATCTTCAATTCGACCTAAATCGTATTAGATATTCAAAACAAGTAAAGAAACTCATCCCTTGTTAACTAGGTCAGGAGAATAAATCAGAAAGAAATGCACAGTATTAATAGAGAAACCATCGAGAGGGTTTCAATGGATTTGGTGGCTTTTGAATTAGGTTATGGATGAAGAAATAGGAGATGAAATCTCATTATGTTTTTTTCTAGAAGCGTTGTTCGTCAAAAGGGATTGTTTCTGTACATCTTCCAAAAAACAATGCTACATCCCAATTTAATCAAAAATAATAATAAAAGTAAATGGCGTGTACTTGAAACTACATTCCATGTCCATAAAATTTCTTTCTATACCATTACATGGTTTTGTACTAGGATTACATGGCATGTAACCCTCCATACATGACATGTATATAAAAGTACATATCGTTTAGGACCGAGTCACATCATGTAATAGAACTGCTGGAAACCCTTGATATCTTTTCCCACATCTTCTTAAGTATAAACTTACTATGAAAATTTGTACCTAAAATAAGAACTGGTTTAATACAAGCTTCCCCCCTTAAAAAAATTCGCCAATGAATTTCCCTTACAAGCATATTGAAAAAATATCTGAGAACAACTCTGGACATTATAATCATATGTTGTACTCTCTCACCCAAGTCTCAGCCTCTACTTAGGCGTGCTTCCATATCACTTGTACCAATGGGAAAAACTGACCATGGAGAAACTTTGTGTTACGATCCCCAATACTAATACGATACTTCTCAAAAGATGAATCTACATGAAACTCAACTTCCTCAGGATGAAAATTTTGATATGGGTCTCAGTGATTGTGGTGAAGTTGATATATGTGGAACATATCTTGCATATCCAGGTACCTCTAAGGTTAATGCGACCAGTAAGGTACTAGACTGAACCTATCCAAAATCTCCCATGGCCTGACATATCTCAGTGAAAGCTTACCTTCTCTCCCGATTTGCCTATGTCTTAACCTCTATGATCCATGCAAGAAAACCTAATCCAAAACCTCAAACTACAGAGGTCATCGGTGGTGGTCGGCATATTATTTCTTATTATATTGTGCAGTGTCTATTTACTTCTGAATCAACTAGACCTTCTCATAACTCTCTTACCCGATACATGGTCCCAGTAAACCTGCCTCACCTCCCTCTAACAACCATAGGGGAGAGTGGCATGGCCTACTGTATAAATATTTGTAATGGTCCATTTGTACAGTCTCCAGATAACTATTATTATTAGAGAATTCAACTACGTGAATGTTTTTCTCTAAAGATCCCCCAAAATCTAGGTCACATGCTCACAACGTGTCCTCTAGCCCCTTTATTGTAATCCCTAACTAACCATCAGTCTGAGGGTGGTATGTTGTTCTTAGGTGAACCTATGTACCTAGTACCCTCTGAAAACTCTAACAGAAACTAAATGTGAAGCAGGTGTCCTAATTTGAAATGATAGTTTACGGGACCCCATATAGTCATACCACCTCTAGGATATACTGCTTTTTGAGATCATCAACACTAAAGGTAACCTTTATCAGAAACAAATGAATGACCTTCATAAGCCTATCAAAAACTACACACATATCATAATTACTTTAGGGTGACCTTGGTAAAACCATCATGAAATCCATTTGGAAATCATCCCATATCCACTCAGTAATAGGTACTTGGGTTAAAATCTCAACTGGTAGTTGATTTTATGCATTCACCTTCTGACAGGTGTAACACCACGTAACAAAAATATCTACCTATCTTTTTATACCTGGACACCAATACTGATGGTGCAAGTTATGGTACTTCTTTTTGACTCCTGGATGTACATCCCATGCTGAAGCAAGAAACTCCCACATCAACTCCTTGCATATACATTGTAGGACCCCAACACATCCATGAACATGAAGGATCTCATTATCCTCTATCATCCAACCATGAGGAGGGGCCTCACCAGACACACTCAATTATATAACCGGGCCTTCAGAATATGATAACTGCCTCATCTTCACTCTGTCTAGAATGGTAGAGGTAATAACTAAGGATTAGAGAAATATATTCCACATCCTATCGTGAACCTCCAAATGCATCTCAAAGAATAGCGCCATAATCACTCACTCAACATAGGCCTCCTACACTGCTTATATCTGATTCCTTCTCCTCAAGCCCTCAGCCACTACATTAAATTTCATAGGCATGTATAAAATATCCATGTTCAATGACTAAAGATATTCCACAAACCATCATATAATCATATTTCAATCACACTGAGTAAATAGGTACATGATTCGTTTGTGGTCTATGTACACCACAAAATACACACCCATTATGTAATCTCTCCAATATCATAAAGCATGAACAATTGCTGCTAACTTGAGATAGTGTGTTAGGTAATTATACTGATGAGGCCTTAGCTAAAGAGATCTATACACAATGATTTGATCTTCCTAATTAAGAAATGATCTGAGCCCGATGCCTGGTGCATCATAGTACATAGTGTAACTCCTTCCTTAGTCTGGAAAAATTAGTATCGGTACTAATTTCAAACTCTATTTTACCTTCTAAAAGGATGACTCAAAGGAACATAACTATAAATACATATCAATCCTTTTAATCAGGTCTGTCAAGGGAACAGATAAGTGTGAGAAGTCCTGTATAAAATTCCTGTAGTAACCAGCTATCCATAGAAAATTCAACACCATAAAGTCATTCTTGGGTTTCTCCTAGAAAACTACTATTCTCACCTTCTCTAGGTCTAGTGATATTCTTGTCTCAGAGATGATGTGACATAGGAAGTGAAGCTGATCCATACATAATCGGCACTTTGTGAGTTTAGAATATAACGGATGATCTCTCTGGGTACACAATACGATCTCAAGAAGGGAGGCATGGACGTGTCGATTTTGAGAGTTCACCAAGATATCATCCAACAAAACAGCAACAAATGAATTTAGATAATGATGTAACACTCAGTTTTGCATTTCCATGAAAAACACCAGCATGTTCATGATAAATAATGGAATAACCACGTAATCATACTGACCATATATGCTTTAGAAAGTTCCAGGGGGTATGTATGATGATTTAACATGCACCTGATGGTAACCTAATCTCAAATAAATTTCTGAGAAAAATCGAGCTCCTTGAAGCTAGTCGAAGAGATAATCTATCCTTGGTAAAGGATACTAGTTGTTAACTATCAACTAGTTCAAATACTGATAATCGAAACAACGTCTAAGGGTATCGTAAACCTTTTTCGCAAAAGGGACCAGCGAACCCAATGAGAAGTACTCGGTCAGATGAAACTCTTTGCCTCCAAATCCTCTAGTTACCACTTGAGCTCTTATAATTATGTCATGGCCTTCCTATAAGGAGGAATGGAAAATGGTGCATATTCTAGACCTATCTTGATAGAAAATATACTTCTCTTACTGGAGGTAAGCCTGAATATTTATTCATGAATTCATCCTTGAAATGATCAACCACTAGAGTACGATCCATATGACATGTTCCCTAGTCATCCCGATATAAACTAGAAATTTGTGTTGTTATCCCACTCAAACTATGTTTCTCAAGTTAATCTCGAATTTCCGGGACATCCCACTATCCCTTTTGTGAAAACAATCTACCTTCTAGTGATGTAAAACACGCCCTATGGTAATGGAAATCAATAATTACCTAAAAGGATACCAACCAATCCATTCTGAGGATGACATCAATTCCTATCATCTCTAGGACCTAGAGATCCCAAAGGAAGTGACACCCTCCAACCTCAAGGGTAAATCCTTGAACTGACACACAAATATTGTCCTAATCCCTAATAGAGTGTCTAGTTTCATAAAATAATTAATGGTAAAGACATAGATCCCAACACTCTCCGCAAAAGGCACAAATATAAAACTATGTAAAGCCTCTGTATTGAAAAATGTACAAGATAAAATGGTGGAGACAAGAATAGTATCTATTCTTTTAGAGGGTATGAAATCCTGATCTGATGTGTGTGTTTTACTGCATATGTATGGCTTGTACCACGACCCTACGACACAACTAGGATACCTTGAGATGATGCACTCTACTGCCTCTGAAAACCGAGAGTCTGGACACCATGGCCATGACCATTTCGTCACTCTAAGAAGCTATATTAACTCCTATTTCTGGACTGGTGAGAATCTGTTAGCCTTCTCCTGAATGGGGAGTGGGTTCAGACCCTCTCTCACTAGATACAAGAGGAAATTACTTGTATAAACGTTGGGCATGGACCATCTTACCACCTGATAGACACTCTACTGGATCCATCAGACAATTTTTTCTAGTATGTCCAACTCTTCCACATTGTTAAAACCTCACATGGTAACCTGATGATATGTTTTAACTACTAATGTCACCGTGAGAAGGCCCCAAAGAATTTATCCTTCTACTGGTTGAGATAGTGTCAAATGTCGATGTTGAACCCCTTGGATCGCACCTCCAGATTCCCTCAAATTCCATTTGGTAAAATGTTCCTAGTTTATTATAGAATATAATGTAGTTATATTTAAGATATTCACCTATGATCAGATGTCATACCTGAGACCATCCGCAAAAATACTATCCTTTGATAGATCATCACCCATCAGAAAAGGTGTGAAATGTTGGAGCTCAGTATAATGGGCAGAGTAATCCATAACATATTAAGAGCCCTACTCCATAGTCATGAACTCGCGAGCTTTGTCAGCCCTTAACATCTCGGTATAAATGTAATCATGGAAGATGGAATGAAAATCTAAACATGCTATATTACGATGATGTTTTTTTTGAGTTTCAACATCCCACCACCTCTTTTTTGAATCACATACCATATAAGTAGTAGGCTTGACCCTCCCCTCAAGAGGTGTCTCTAGATTCTCAAAGGACGATAAAATGGACATGAGCCATGTCTCTACAGCCTGAGGTCCACCATTCCCTAAAACAATGGGTGGATGGTACTACTGGAACACTTTTGTCAGCTGAACCATAGACATAGAAGGTTGTGATACCCCTTGAAAGGTTTTCATGAAGGGCCTAAAGTTTTCACTAAACTGTTCCTCATCACCTTCTTCTGGAACAAGTACCGACACAACTTGAGGAACCACTGGTATTCCATGGCCTACCACCTATAGGGTATGTCCATCATCACTCTTCTGGAATACAGTTGGAGGACTTTGTGGATGAATGAAACTACATGGTCTAGCACAAACCTCAGTACGTTCCCATTTTCAAGATTTTCCATTCAATCATTCAGAACATGACATGAAAAGAACATCAAAGTTTACCAAAAAAGGAGTCAATGGTGTACAGAAACCATACACTACGTGTAACCTTAAGTTATTACATATTCATGTAGTCGTGTCAGAATATGCATGTATCAAACCCAGGAACATGGCGTGTTAGACACATACCCAGCTTGTATAAAGGTTTCCCCTCCTAGCCATGTACTTTTACATGGCCAGATCCACATGGGGGAAGCTTATTTAAAAATAAATGGGTTTTACTTAAGGTACACTGGGTGTTCTTATCAAAACTCAACAACCCTTGTTTTCTCTCACATGGCCTATCACACAGTCATCTACCACACAAAGTGTATATAGGGTACACAACATGTTCTTAAGAAATGATTTTCTTCCTAAATAGGAGATCACATGTCGCGTGTTCATCACATCACATGCCATTTTGTTTGGGTTTCCAAGTATTAAACCTCTAAAACTTCCTCTTAACCCCCATTTTTTGAAATGTAAACCAAATTTATGCCAAATTTTGATCCATGGGGTATTATACTCCCCGTGAATCAATGTTTTTCATCCATTTATAGCACATCTTAACATAATTTAATTTAAATTAATGACATGATCCACTAAATTACGATCCAATAGGGCCTATACACCTCAGGGACTAAAGTACAACATTTATCAAATTCCAACCATATAATTTAACAATAAACCTCTCATGACAGTAGGCATAATTATCACAGTATCTATCACAATATCAATAAATCAATAATCCTCTCTGAGTTGCATCACAAGAATACATGGAATGTGATTTCTACAAAATGCTTATATGATACATGATATGGAATACCCTCATCTCATTGGGTTACAACACAATTGAACAACAATAATATCAATAATAATAGAAAAAACAAGTTCATCAGCTAATGTTGTAATCAAATCTTCTATAACAACTAAAAATACTAGAATAACTATTCAATTATAGGCAATTTGGATATTCCCTACACACAAGTTAGCTACTCACGAGCATAGATTAATACCAAATACCATTTTTGTCCAATCCCTATCCAATTTCGACAAAAAGTATGGAAATTAGAAAAGAAAAGATCTGATACCACTTTGTGACATCCCGGATCTGAGTGCCACTCAAATGCTACCCTATAATTGGTAGGCCACATTTCCTCAATCACATTTCACCAAATCCCAGAGGCTAGAGACAATCAGTGAGGGCCTAGGTTATGAAGTAGGGAAAGGATTCCCTCATTGGAAGAGTGTAACACCATAGAAAAAATAATAATTGTTGGCGCAAAAAATTGGGAATAACAAGAATAAACGGAAAGCCATAGGGACTGCTTCGCAAAGCTTGTTCGCAGAGCCCCCGCAGCACTGCGGCCGGCGCAAAGCTTCCCCTCTGTGATGCTGCCACAGAGAAAGGATGTGGGAGGCTCTGCGAACCCATCAGACATTTGGGATGCTGATGTAGAGCAAGGAGGTGGGAGGCTCTGTGAACCCGTTTGACATTTGCAAATCTGTCGCGGAGAAGGAGGTGGGACGCTCCACGAACTCGTTGGACATTTGCAAAGCCGCCACTGATCAAGGTGGTGGGAGGCTCCATGAACCTGTTTGAATTTTGTGAAGTCATCGCGGAGCAAGGAGGTGGGGGGATCCATGAATCCATTTGACATTTGCGAAGCCGCTGCGGATCAAGGAGGTGGGAGGTTCTGCGAACCCATTTGACATTTGTGAAGCCACCGCGGAGCAAGGAGGAGGGAGGATTTGCGAACCCGTTTGACATTTCCGAAGCCGCTGTGGAGCAAGGAGGTGGGAGGCTTCAGGATTTATGACAAATTGACATGTGTCTTCCCACCCAACAAGCTCTGCTTTATGATGCCTCTTGCATATAAATATCAGGCTCCTCTCGAGCCCAAAGGATGGATCCTCTGACCTTTCACCTTCTTAGCTCTCAAATCTCAAATCAAAATCTACTATGTGAACCATGAGCTCTTAAAGGTACATTAAAATCATGAATTGCATCTCTTTTTGCTTGAATTCATCCAATCTTCAATGAGGTAATGCCTTCATAGAGCCCACGATCCTCCACAAAGGAAGGGGATCCCCAAGGGGACTCGGGTCTTTATGAAGCACTTATGCTTCACAAAATACCCTCCATACACATGTGACCCACAGGCTAATGAAGGGCCACTATGCTTCGCGAAGCACATTTCTTCGCTAGGAACCCTTGCTTCAGAAAGAATTGCTCTTCAAATGCTTCTCCACTCCATCAAGCACCTTCCATATGCACCTATTCATTATGAAAAGGCTAGGCCACTTCACTTCATGAAGCATACCCCTTCGTGAAGCCCCTCCACTACATGGAGCACCAGATCTTCACGAGGATTCAACCTATAAACCTCTTTTCTCTGCAACTCCTTTTCCCATGCGGCCCTCTAGGTTTTCCCGAATTGATTTTAATGTCCCTTGGGTAGTCCTTCCTATTTTGTTATTTCACCTCATGCTTATTCACATAGGCACGCTAACGGTTATTGCTTCTTTACATAGCCACGCTAACGTCGACCCCTAATTATATCACTCCATAACACACCCTCAACAAGGCATTGTTGATACCTTACCTTCCTCAGGGGAGGGTGGGTATCAGTTATGTAAGTCCTAGGGGCTATCCACTTCCCTACCAAAGACTAGAGGGGGGTATGGGCACCAGATCCCTCCTCTCTTCCATGCCAAATTCCTCTCTCATTGGGATTTGTCGCCACCGGGCCTCCACCCTAGAGTAAGTACCAATCTCCATCTCCTTGGGCTACTAACCACGCATAAGCCATTATTTCCTCTTTGGGCTGTGGACCACGCGTAAGCCCCTGTATCCATTTTGGTTTGCTAACTACATGTAAACCCCACCCAACATCCCAGAGACGCAACTTTCGCAGCATGATCGTCAGGTCTTTGCTGCCTCTTGTTTCTCACATCGAGCATGACTCACATGGTGTAACACCCCAAGAATTCATAATGTGTTATTTCTTCAAAATAATTAAATAACTTGCACTACACGCAACACCGAGTTCAATTGCACCATGACTTACCAAAAAGCCATTCAAAAGAGGTTATGAATAGTATTAACTAAATTTTAAACTTTATATAATCCTTATAATTTTTCCATATTATGAGTATCTTAGACATAACGCAAGAACAAATTCATTTTCAGTATTTCACTTTTATCAACTTTTAATAGTGAACCCTTTTTAAATACAATATTTTAAACTTTTTGACTAAATGGGGACATCAAAAATTTAAAATGAAACATCCCAAGCTTCCACTGTACGCTTTCTTTGAATAAAACAGTAGCGTGTGTTGTACGCAACCTTGTGTTTTAACACACACCATAACCAATCAAACTAGCTGTTATGAATAGTAATACCTACTTTTCGAAATTATATATATTTTATATTTTAAAATGGACTTCATTTCTGGATTCATAATATCGAATTTATCCTAAGGTGAAATTTTGGTACTTTTCGGATAACTTTTATATTTTGATGAATAGTGAAAATTACTAAATTTTAATTAAAAACAACTTTTTTAATCAAAATAATTAATAGTGATAAATTATGAATTTGAGTGGTTTTAAAGTATATTTAGAATATATTTTTACCATTTAATATAATGTTGGTCATTGGACATAATTTTACAATTAAACCGAACATAAACAAGTGTCAATATTTTGATAGTTATTATCTCTTAAAAACACGCTTTTTGTTTTGACAGCGGGAATTAATTTTAAATTAATTTCTAACACTTCTGTGTTTTGAATTTAGGAAAATTGATTCCATATTTGGAATTAGGATGTTCAAATTGTGTAAATAGGTAACTTTTATTTTTAGACATTTTGAATAATTACTGCGGTAAATATTTTATTTACCATGGTTAAGGGTAAATCTGGTAAATAAGGGTTAAAAAATAATATTATAATAATACTAAATTACCCTAAAACGTGTCTTAACCCTATTGGTTGATACATGGTCGACTAGGGGCATCTTCGGGTCGATTTTGGGACCCCATGGATCCACTTGTAAGTGATAATGACACTTTATTTTAATTAAGTTCAAATGAATACAAAAATGACACAAGCATATATCTTTTAGAAAAACAATTGTTACATATGGTTATATATGTTGGATTTTAGATTATAAATATTCATTAGAAAGATAAAAAGATTTCTTACATAATTATATTTTATTTATAATTTTTAGACATTAAATAATTTATTTTATTTATGACACAATGATGATGATGTAATTACTATAATAGTGAAAAATTATAATAATTGATATTATAAATACCCAAATAAATATAATATTAAACTTTTAATGAATTAAACTAATTTTCTAGGATAATATGATATATTAGGATTTATTTAATTGACTTTTTTCGAAGTAATCAATCTGTTATGAGTTTCACAAAAATCAACTATTGAATAGTGTCAAAATTGACATGAAAGAGTTCTTAAAACAAATATTATATTATTAATTGATATTAAATTCCTAAAAATCTAAGGTTCGGCCAAGAGACTTATATCATGATAGGTTCATCATTAATGTACCACTTGGGGGTCTCTTGGATGTATATAGTAAGTTTATTAACCATATTATATAAAAATACAAAGAGACATTGTAAAAGTGAAACTAATTAACTTAGAGTTAATACTTAAAGATAAGGTTAATATAAGTACCCAAACCTGTATAAATTCTATTGGTTGAGTGGTTTTAGACCTATCCCCACCTTAACCTTTTAATAATCAACTTTGGAGCCATTAGAAACCGAATATGAATTTATTATAAATTAATATTTCTAGCTTTTCCAAAGGTGCCCCTCACCCCTCTTATAAAAGGGCACTCCTCCTTCCCATTTCTTCACACCTTCAAAGCCTTTTGGTTCGGCCAAACTCTGACCAAATACTCTCCCAACATCCCTCACTACAACCTAGAGGCCTTATTGTTATCATAAAGCCAACCTATGGAGCCCTTTTGATCAAATCAAAAGGAAGAACCCGAAGAAGAGGTAATGTTTTCACCACCCCTTTTCAAGTTTCTTTCTTCTTCCACTTCTTCTTTCTTTGTTCTTACCATTCTAAAATAATAACTCCAGTATCTCACATATACTGTGATTTTATTATAAATATGGTACAACCATATTCAGTATTCTATCCACCCTTTGAATAACATGTCACCATACGTGCGTACGTACGGCTTACCGTCTCCACGCCGTGGTGTAATTGTTATTCAATATAATATTATTTGGATGGGTATAATAATGATGTGTAACTCATGTAAATAATAAACATAACATGTTAATTATTCTGTATATATGATATACCATCCATTTATATATATTATTTTAATATCAAAAGAATGATATTGTCGCTCGTGCTTACGTACGGACTACCGTCTCCACGAATGCGATGAGATTCATTCTCCATCGTATCCATTCAAGTATAATTATCATTTGATGATTTAAAAATGATGTTCAAAGACTTTATATCATTCTGGATATGAATAATATACAACCTATCCTTTACAAACATTTCTTACGTAACAAAACATAAAAAATAAAACAAGTAAGTTCACACCCGAAACAACGATAATACTAAGATATTATTATCAAATCAATATTAAAAGATCATATATGATATCATAATAATGTATATGATTATTTTATAATTTAATAACAATTATTTCACCATTATACAGGAGGTTAACCGACCCCAACCAAGGAAAAGTACAAGGTAAGGTATTTTATTATCTCACATTCAATTCCGTGAGATTTCCATTATTCGCCACTAAATTATTGAAAGTGCTGTATTGTGTACTGGAATTTGATATATATTATCATGATTATATTTATATTCATTTTATTCTATAAATAGTTTGGTGGTTATTAACTTTTGTCCATACGACTCAGTTGATTAATGTGGTAAGGGGTTTTCATCTCACTCTTTATTTCCGTGAGATTCATGCCATATTTCCACTATTATCTTTTGTGTGGTGTATGTACTGCCCATAATTGTATTATTTGTGTAATAAACTTTACCTTATGTGTGTTTACATTTTCATTGTATGATACCTATTTCATGGGTTGTATGTTTCATAAGTTACCAAATTGATAAGGGTTTACTTCACAATCTCTTTAATATCCGAGGTTGTCTTTACGTAAGTATCTACATGGACATATTTACTATACATGTCCATATTTAATAAAAGTGTTTTCAAAGGGATTATTTTTAAGGTAACATTTACTTAAACATCATTTTAAATGTTTTAAATATTTATTCTTCTAAATCATCCTCATTTATGTCCACGTTTTCAAAATGAGGATTTGTTTATATGAAAATGAATGTTTTAAAAGTGTTAATTCCATTCAAAAGTTTCAAAGTGGTATGGGACACTTTGATTCAAAAATGTATTTAAATTTCTTACTTTCTAAATTGTGTAACATTAAAATGTTTTCATGGAAAAGGGATATTTCTCTCAATAATTTCTAAAAAAACATTTTCATCTATGTCAACATCCTTTGATGGATTTTAAGATTATTTGAAGTTGATTTATTATGATTTAAAACTTCCATATTGTAATGAAGTTTTATGATATGTTTGACTATAGATGTGTCATTTATATAGCATTCATGGTTTATGAGTAAAGTATTGACATTTCGTTTGCTAGTTCCAATAAGAATGTTTATGTTATATTTCAACCTTTACTTCATATGAATGTGTTGGACAAGTATGTTCCAGGTTGGGGACTGGTTAAAGTAAGCCCTCCAGGTTGGGGACTAGTAAAAATAAGCCCTCCAGGTTAGGGACTACTAAAAGTAAGCCCTCCGGTTTGGTCTCCGGTTATTAGAGGCACTCCGGGTTGGTGTCCGGTTATTAGAGGCACTCCGGGTTGGTGTCCGGTTATTAGAGGCACTCCGGGTTGGGTTCTGGTTATAGTTAGCCCCAAGGTCTTGGGACGAGGCCTTGAAAAGAAATTAAAGTTTAGCATTATGCATTCCATCATTATGAAAGTGGTTATTGATTTTGCATGTGATTATTCGATTAGTAGAATATCCATGTGAATAAGTAAATGGCATTATTTCAGTTACTTTTTCCATACTATGTTGAAGTTCAAGTTTAAAAGGCTTTTGTTTTAGTAATGCATTGCCTTAAATGTTTATGCTTATTTTGAATGTTCTGCTATATTGTTATCCTTACTGGGCATTTGAGCTCACCCCTTTTCTATGTTTTATTTTCCCCAGGATGTGAAGAAGTAAGTTATGAATGACCTGCAGGGATATTATGAGGGGATAATAGTGTGGACTGTGGAGACATTATGTTGTTGTAGTAGTTTTTCATTTTATGATGTAATGTAAAACTTATGAATATATCTAGTGTTTCCAAGGCTACTAAACCAATCGGTATTTCGAGATTTGATCTTTCTTATGATCATGCCAATGTTACGAAGTAATGCACCGACTATGGGTAGCTGGGGTCGGGGCGTTACAGTTGGTATCAGAGGAAGTTTAGTACAAACCTTGGAAACTAGATTTAGATAAACTCTGATTAGAGCACGTAGACCTAAGATGAACTTTGAGGATTAGTATAGAAGAACTTCCTAGAATTTTGGTATTGTAGAGATTTTGTGAGTTTTCCGAGCAATACATCCCTGTCTGGATATGAGCAGGTAGAGGCGGCTCTGGCACAGATGTACCTAGGGGTAAAACCCGAAAACACCGCTTTGATCTAGACTCGAACGGGAACTGGTGCACGACAACGGGCCTTGCTGCACTCTTGGTTACGACACTCCCGGGGGATATGCTTAGGATAACTCTAATTTTCTTTACAAATCATTTTGAAGGGATTATGAGTATATACTTCCTCAAAGAAACATTTTTATGATTATGGATTATATCCATAAATAGTTCAATTTATGTTGAGTGTTTTATAAGTATGGGATTATGTATTTTGATTCATAAACTGATCTAGTGTATGTCATTGTTTTGAAATGGCGCCCAGTAGAAGGAATGAGAACTCTAGAATTGCACATGATCCAAAGAGAAGGAAGGATCATATCTTTCATGGTCTTAAGCTATAATTTATAAGAGAAATAGTCTCCCATGTATTATCATCATATGAAGAAATAATATCATGTGTTGATAAGATAAGTAAAGAGTTTACTGAGTCCTATGGCTTTGAAGGGAAGCAATAGAAGAAAATGATGGAAGAGGGAAAGATGGATAAAGGGAAGAGGGAAAAGAAGAATTTTCCCATTTGTGGTAACTGTGGAAGGAAACACCCTGGAACTTGCCTGAAAGGAATGGGATTTTGTTATAAGTGTGGAGGAAAAGGGCACAAAGTACGTGACTGCAAGGGTAAGAAAATGTTTTTAAATGTACAATGCTTCATTTGCAAGGAGTTTGGACAGTATGCGAACCTATGTCCCAGTCATTAGAATATGCCGCAAATGATGTTATTGGATAATAATCAACTTATGATACTACCACAGATGAAGAGGAATGATTAGAGTTCTTATGTTGATTATGTCAATTGAGTTTTGTATCAACAATGTACTTGTTATAATAATTATGGAGTATATAAGGATTGTACTGCAGTACTATTTCATTAAGGACTTGATATTGTGTGGAACAAAGAAAGGTGACTCAACAGCAGGATAAATTTTTGGAAAATATATGGTTGAGAGAATGATAAACCATAATATAGTTCTGATACCGAGTTAGTGATTTTGGAATAATACATGATTGTTTTGGATAAATTATATTGGATATTCTTGACTACCTTGGAACTGATTAATGATCTGTATATTCCATTATTGTTGGGGTTTAAAACATTTTTGGATTGATGAGGTATATCCAACATTCTATATGGAATAAGGGAGCATGAATGTAATCAATAAAGAATATGGTAATTCAGGATGTTTCAGTGTATTAAAAGAATACATGATGAAGGTATTCATATGCCATTACGTGGTAAAAAGGATCTACATTATTTTTAACTTCCTTATAAATGTTGGACTGTGAGTTTGGTCAGAAATATTTTTTATAAATTCTAGTTTGAGATTAATTTTGGATTGCCATAAAAGGACAACCCGGAGGTCGGGCGGCAACCCGTCGCGTCCGGCAAGGCCGCGAGACTTGAACCCGCAACCGAAGGGCGACAAGGGTGTATCACCTACCACTAGCCCAAGAGATGTCCTGGATTAAATAATGTAGTTTTTTTTAAAAGATCTGGTAGATGAATTATAAATTCGTTTATTTTGGAACCCTATACGAATAGTGTAAATAGAATTTTTTTACATTCTATTATCTTTTAGAGTGAAATATGAGTTTGTGGTAGAAATTTATTAATGCACAAAACTCTAATTATAAAGTAAGTATATCTCCTTATGATCTTATCCAATCTCATAAATAAATTCCTCAACATTAAGAAAAGGAACTTAGAACAAAAATGTTGTCATAGATGGTACCTTAAATCATCACTAATTTATGGCTTTGGGATTTTTGGCCTTTTCATAGCCATGTTCTCTACCACTCTCCATCAGATAATTGATGGTTAGATTTCTCTTCCATATCCATATTTTCCTACATGGAACCCTAGTATGTGTTATTTTCGGTAATCTTCATACTTTCCACTCTTTATTTTAAATAGAGGCCTCATTAATTCATTTTTCAATGTGGTATTTCAACTAAGATATTTTGAATCCTCAAAAATGTGTTATCCTAATACCCTATATTTTGTTGAACCGATGGTATTTCAAATCATCATAGATTGATGAGTTTAAGGACCTCAATTTTATACTTGTTTGTGATTGATGACCTCAATCACTACCTATAAATATTTACGTTTTTCCTTCAATTATATGTCTCTAATTGCCACCAATGTTCTCCTAATCGAGATCATAATTTGGTGGTGACCCTTTTATTTCTCTTTTCCTCATATTAAGACAAAATTTTAGTAACCCAATTTCCGATGTGGGTTTTCCCAAAAATATATTATCTACTTTCAACCTTTTATTTTCAAAGAACAATTTCAAATTGCGAGGACGCAATTTATTGAAGGAGGGGAGAATGTAACACCCCAAGAATTCATAATGTGTTATTTCTTCAAAATAATTCAATAACTTGCACTACACGCAACACCGAGTTCAATTGCACTATGACTTACCAAAAAGCCATTCAAAAGAGGTTGTGAATAGTATTAACTAAATTTTAAACTTTATATAATCCTTATAATTTTTGCATATTATGAGTATCTTAAACATAATGCAAGAACAAATTCATTTTCAGTATTGCACTTTTATCACTTTTAATAGTGAACCCTTTTTAAATACAATATTTTAAACTTTTTGACTAAATGGGGACATCAAAAATTTAAAATGAAACATCCCAAGCTTCCACGGTACGCTTTCTTTGAATAATACAGTAGCGTGTGTTGTACGCAACCTTGAGTTTTAACACACACCATAACCAATCAAACTAGCCGTTATGAATAGTAATACCTACTTTTCGAAATTAAATATATTTTATATTTTAAAATGGACTTCATTTCTGGATTCAGAATATCGAATTTAGCCTAAGGTGAAATTTTGGTACTTTTCGGATAACTTTCATATTTTGATGAATAGTGAAAATTACTAAATTTTAATTAAAAACAACTTTTTTAATCAAAATAATTAATAGTGAAAAATTATGAATTTGAGTGGTTTTAAAGTATATTTAGAATATATTTTTACCATTTAATATAATGTTGGTCATTGGACATAATTTTACAATTAAACCGAACATAAACAAGTGTCAATCTTTTGATAGTTATTATCTCTTAAAAACACGCTTTTGTTTTGACAGCGGGAATTAATTTTAAATTAATTTCTTCCACTTCTGTGTTTTGAATTTAGGAAAATGGATTCCATATTTGGAATCAGGATGTTCAAATTGTGTAAATAGGTAACTTTTATTTTTAGACATTTTGAATAATTACTGCGGTAAATATTTTATTTACCATGGTTAAGGGTAAATCTGGTAAATAAGGGTTAAAAAAATAATATTATAATAATAATAAATTACCCTAAAACGTGTCTTAACCCTATTGGTTGATACACGGTCGACCATGGTCATCTTGGGTCTATTTGGGGACCCCATGGATCCACTTGTAAGTGATAATGACACTTTATTTTAATTAAGTTAAAATGAATACAAAAATGACACAAGCATATATCTTTTAGCAAAACGATTGTTACATAGGGTTATATATGTTGGATTTTAGATTATAAATATTCAGTAGAAAGATAAAAAGATTTCCTACATAATGATAGTTTATTTATAATTTTTATACATTAAATAATTTATTTTATTTATGACACAATGATGATGCAGTAATTACTATAATAGTGAAAAATTAAAATAATTGATATTATAAATACCCAAATAAATATAATATGAAATATTTAATGAATTAAACTAATTTTATAGGATAATATGATATATTAGGATTGATTTAATTGACTTTTTTCGAAGTAATCAATTTGTTATGAGTTTCACAAAAATCAACTATTGAATAGTGTCAAAATTGACATAAAAGAGTTCTTAAAACAAATATTATATTATTAATTGATATTAAATTCCTAAAAATCTAAGGTTCGGCCAAGAGACTTATATCATTATAGGTTCATCATTAATGTACCACTTGGGGGTCTCTTGGATGTATATAGTAAGTTTATTAACCGTATTATATAAAAATACAAAGAGACATTGTAAAAGTGAAACTAATTAACTTAGAGTTAATACTTAATGATAAGGTTAATATAAGTACCCAAACCTATCTAAATTCTATTGGTTGAGTGGTTTTCGACCTATCCCCACCTTAACCTTTTAATAATCAACTTTTGAGCCATTATAAACCGAATATGAATTTATTATAAATTAATATTTCTAGCTTTTCCAAAGGTGCCCCTCACCCCTCTTATAAAAGGGAACTCATCCTTCCCATTTCTTCACACCTTCAAAGCCTTTTGGTTCGGCCAAACTCTGCCCAAATACTCTCCCAACATCCCTCACTACAACCTAGATGCCTTATTGTTATCATAAAGCCAACCTAAGGAGCCATTTTGATCAAATCAAAAGGAAGAACCCGAAGAAGAGGTAATGTTTTCACCACCCCTTTTCAAGTTTCTTTC
This sequence comes from Viscum album, assembly GCA_963277665.1. Lineage (NCBI taxonomy): Eukaryota > Viridiplantae > Streptophyta > Magnoliopsida > Santalales > Viscaceae > Viscum > Viscum album. The sequence continues at coordinate 1,892,591,020 of OY728152.1, forward strand.
TTTTTCCACTATTTCTTTCTTTGTTCTTACCATTCTAAAATAATAACTACAGTATATCACATATACTGTGATGTTATTATAAATATGGTACAACCATATTCAGTATTCTATCCACCCTTTGAATAACATGTCACCATACGTGCGTACGTACGGCTTACCGTCTCTACGTCGTGGTGTAATTGTTATTCAATATAATATTATTTGTATGGGTATAATAATGATGTGTAACTCATGTAAATAATAAATATAACATGTTAATGATTCTGTATATATGATATACCATCCATTTATATATATTAATTTAATATCAAAAGAATGATATTGTCGCTCGTGCTTACGTACGGACTACCGTCTCCACGAATGCGATGAGATTCATTCTCCATCGTATCCATTCAAGTATAATTATCATTTGATGATTTAAAAATGATGTTTAAAGACTTGATATCATTCTGGATATGAATAATATAAAACCTATCCTTTACAAACATGTCTGACGTAACAAAACATACAAAAGAAAACAAGTAAGTTCACACCCGAAACAACGATAATACTAAGATATTATTATCAAATCAATATTAAAAGATCATATATGATATCATAATAATGTATATGATTATTTTATAATTTAATTACAATTATTTCACCATTATATAGGAGGTTAACCGACCCCAACCAAGGAAAAGTACAAGGTAAGGGATTTTCTTATCTCACATTCAATTCCGTGAGATTTCCATTATTTGCCACTAAATTATTGAAAGTGGTGTATTGTGTACTGGAATTTGATATATATTATCATGATTATATTTATATTCATGTTATTCTGTAAATAGTTTTGTGGTTATTAACTTTTGTCCATACGACTCAGTTGATTAACGTGGTAAGGGGTTTTCATCTCACTCTTTATTTTCGTGAGATTCATGCCATATTTCCACTATTATCTTTTGTGTGGTGTATGTACTGCCCATAATTGTATTCTTTGTGTAATAAACTTTACCTTATGTGTGTTTACATTTTCATTGTATGATACCTCTTTCATGGGTTGTATGTTTCATAAGTTACCAAATTGATAAGGGTTTACTTCACAATCTCTTTAATATCCGAGGTTGTCTTTACGTAAGTATCTACAGGGACATATTTACTATCCATGTCCATATTTAATAAAAGTGTTTTCAAAGGGATTATTTCTAAGGTAACATTTACTAGAACATCATTTTAAATGTTTTAAATATTTATTCTTCTAAATCATCCTCATTTATGTCCACGTTTTCAAAATGATAATTTATTTATATGAAAATGAATGTTTTAAAAGTGTTAATTCCATTCAAAAGTTTCAAAGTGGTATGGGACACTTTGATTCAAAAATGTATTTAAATGCCTTACTTTCTAAATTGTGTAACATTAAAATGTTTTCATGAAAAAGGGATATTTCTCTCAATAATTTCTAAAAAAACATTTTCATCTATGTCAACATCCTTTGATGGATTTTAAGATTATTTGAAGTTGATTTATTATGATTTAAAACTTCCATATTGTAATGAAGTTTTATGATATGTTTGACTATAGATGTGTCATTTATATAGCATTCATGGTTTATGAGTAAAGTATTGACATTTCGTTTGCTAGTTCCAATAAGAATGTTTATGTTATATTTCAACCTTTACTTCATATGAATGTGTTGGACAAGTATGTTCCAGGTTGGGGACTGGTTAAAGTAAGCCCTCCAGGTTGGGGACTGGTAAAAATAAGCCCTCCATGTTAGGGACTGGTAAAATTAAGCCCTCCGGTTTGGTCTCCGATTATTAGAGGCACTCCGGGTTGGTGTCCGGTTATTAGAGGCACTCCGGGTTGGTGTACGGTTATTAGAGGCACTCCGGGTTGGGTTCCGGTTACAGTTAGCCCCAAGGTCTTGGGATGAGGCCTTGAAAAGAAATTAAAGTTTAGCATTATGCATTCCATCATTATGAAAGTGGTTATTGATTTTTCATGTGATTATTCGATTAGTAGAATATCCATGTGAATAAGTAAATGGCATTATTTCAATTACTTTTGCCATACTATGTTGAAGTTCAAGTTTAAAAGGCTTTTGTTTTAGTAATGCATTGCCTTAAATGTTTATGCTTATTTTGAATGTTCCGCTATATTGTTATCCTTACTGGGCATTTGAGCTCACCCCTTTTCTATGTTTTATTTTCCCCAGGACGTGAAGAAGTAAGTTATGAATGACCTGCAGGGATATTATGAGGGGATAATAGTGTGGACTGTGGAGACATTATGTTTTTGTAGTAGTTTTTCATTTTATTATGTAATGTAAAACTTATGAATATATCTAGTGTTTCCAAGGATACTAAACCAATCGGTCTTTCGAGATTTGATCTTTCTTGTGATCATGCCAATGTTACGAAGTAATGCACCGACTCTGGGTAGCTGGGGTCGGGGCGTTACACATGGGCTTAAAGTAAGCACCGACCATGACATCCACTATGGGATGCATACCATGTGTAAGCCCCAAACCATACAAAACTATGGGGAATTTGATCCTGGCCAAGTCAAGGTACATAGGAATCCTCCATGAGGTTCAGGCCCACTATCCATTGGTCCTGACCATCTTCACGTCAGTTCACCAACTTCTCTTCCGAACTGTGTGGAATTTGATCCTTTCCAAGGAAAGGTACATAGGAAGCCTCCATGAGGTTCAATCCCACCATCCATTGGTCCCAGAAATCTTCACATCAGTTAACCAACCCCTCTTCTGAACTACGTGGACTCTGATCTTTGACATAGAATGGTACGTAGAAATCCTCCCTGAGGTTCAAGCCCAACACCTATTGCTTCTGACACCCTTCACGTAGTTTTTCCAAACACCATTATGAACTACTTGTATATTTATCCTAGCCAAGGCAAGGTACGTAGGACGCCTCCTTGATTTTAAATCCCAACACCCATCGGTCCCGACCACTTCAAGTCGGTCCACCCCCATCTCGTATGATGTAAAACTGTATTCCCCTTTTGTCCCGCATGACACTAAATTGTCCCCCATCTAGTGGTAATCCATTGTGACCACATCCAGCAGTAAACTGTTGTGATCCACACCTAGTGTTAAACCATTGTGACTCCATCCAGTGATAAGTCGTTGCAATCCCCACCCAGTGGTAAGCCATTGGGACCGCATCCAGCAGTAAGCTGTTGTGTCCCCATCCAGTGTTAAGCTGTTTTGACCCCATCCAGCGGTAAGCCGTTGTGACCCCATCCAATGGAAAGCTATTATAGTCCCCTCCATTGGGACCCACGTTTCTGGTCTACCCCTCTTGTGTCATACAAACTCTCGGGCCGATAATCATGTGTAAGCCCCAGCATGTCATCAGATCGATGTCCTCCACACGCACCCCAATTTCATGCCCTAACCTGGAGGTTCCACTTCCTATGGTTCCTCTTCATACATGTCACCTCCTTAGGTGTCCCAGTGCCTCACTGAACTATACGGACATTGATTCCCCGCCATGGGGATACGTAGGAAGTCTATTCAAGACTCAATCCCAACCTCTCCATCATCCTCGAGTAGAATCCATTTAATTCTTCATTAACTCTCAACTCTCCATTATCCATCCCGATTCTTATCCGGGACACCACATCCTGGTGGGATCATTCCACCTCATTTACCATCCCCTTTAGCAATAACCGAGTAACTAACCATGCATTAGCCCCAATATCAGTGTGTCCTCTAAGGGTCACACCCATATGATCCACTCTGGATAGTGTTCTGATCAGTCTGATCCATTTTTGTTTGATTTTAAACCTATGGTATACCCTGTGTTAAACAAGGGAAACTAAGGAAAACTGCAGAGAAATGCCTATGGAATATAATTCCTCGCATTCGACTTGGGATTACTTAGGCTTTCGTGCCCTAGAGAAGCCCTATAATAAGGGGAAGAAACCTAGACATGTTAGTGTTCTATTGTCTAGACAAACCAGTGATGTCCCATGTGACTACTCCCCCGACTGAAGGTTTCTACCCTAGTCTAACCCATTGGAATGCCCCGATAGAAGAAGTGTCATTATCCAGTGTCTATGATGATATGGCACTGGGATGATTTTCAAAAACAATGACTTAATCTATAAGGGGGACTTGGACTACGTAATGAGTTCTGAGGTGGAATCCACAAAAGGGAGAATTAACATCCCATAACCCCCTTTTGATCAAGGAGAAAATTTCCTTGAATAAGTTACGGATGACGCCCACCTTTGGAAATAGGGAATGCAGGGCAACAGTCAGAGTGTCCTCGTCCTCCTCAAACAGACGGATGCGTGAACCTTATGAAAGCGTTGGAAAAAAGAAATGGTGAACCTGATGTCAAAATATTCTCCTCAATGTGGCGATTAGTAGCATTATAAACATTAGTGGATTAGCATATCACTAGATCTAGTTATTCAGCACTGGGTCCTGCCATGAAAATAGCAGTCCATGAGTGAAACTCACCAGAAGTCGGGGCAGTTAAAATATTGGACATCCCGGGCTGAGATGTTGTCAATGTGTATAATTCTTACCATCCATGGAAAAAGTAATGGAGCTAGGTCATAGGACGTCGATGTCATTGTTGTATCACTAATGGTTTAAACTCTATTCCTTTCAAGACCCAAACATCCGCAGAAGGAAACCAATCACCGCCCATCCACTAATGTTGGGGAAAAGGTAATGTCAACGTTGTAGTCCTAAGTGGCCTCACCACTTCTATGAAATTCTCCAAAAACACAGCTGCATATCACCCATTCCCCATATCCCCTTCTGAATTCATTCAACGAAGGTTCATAAATGACCTCATACGCCGATACGAGGATGCGGGGATTATCCCGACTCGCGATATGGCCAGCAGGATTTAGAGGCATATGCGCCTCATTTCCATCGTCACCCCCGAGGGCCGCGTAGAGAGAAACTGTTCCCCACTCCAAAAAAATATTGTTTCAGGAGCCTCTCCCTGAAATTCCTTGATGAACCCCTTTCCAATGCAGAAGATGTAGGGGATGTCTGGGCCAGCCCGGCTAGGATCCCAGTTTAGGGGCCCCCAAGGAGGGCTCCCACTAGAACACGCATGCACCGCCACCTGGTCCAATGGGATGAAGAATAGGTAAGGCATGTTCCTGCACACTGACCCAAGTTCGGCTGACCCGACGCCAGAGTCAGGCGCAAGCCGAGGGGGGACGCCCACCAAAGGGTGTCAATGTCAACAACTACAATGGCTCATTTCACCACCAATGTATATCATCATCCCCTATGTATGCTGAGTAGGGGCACATATATACCCTACCAGGATCGAGGCCCCAACCTCCCCACGGATAGGCTTGGTCAACTCTCTTGGTCGTCGGTTGTGGTAGTGGCCGTCGGGGACCAAATCGTGGCAACGACACCCAGTACAGAGGTCCTCCCAATACTGCCACCATAGATAATGAGGTTCCTCCCTTCTTCCAAGCTCGGAATGGATTTTTTCCTCTTGATACCATTAATCTGAACGAGGGTCCCCCCATGGAAGTGACACTCAGTATGGAAGCCTCTATGGTGTACATTACATCGGTTATGGGGTCATTCGTCCAACCACAGACCACCGGTATGGTGATGTTACACAATTGATCAATCTCTAGTATGGGGGATTTCCCCATGTCTATACAGCAGCTGGTGAAAGTCCTCATTTCCTTAGAAATCAGAGAAGTGAAGGTCATCTTCAATTCATCAGCACCCAACATGGAGGTCCTACCCATGTTCGGCTTAACTAGTACGAGGACCCTCCTCGAAATGACACTATTAGGAGAAAAAATCATGGAGGTCCTACCCATGATCCTATCAGCTCTAGCAGAGGTCTTACACTCTCCAGCACATCTGGAGGAGATCCCCTCCGTACATCAGCTACTGAACACAGAGTTCCTCCCCACGTTCCGTTTGATATCTATTCAGGTGCTCCTCGCACCCCAACTCACTAAGGCAAATCAGCCCCACCACCTGCACCAGTACGGCTGAAGTCCCTCCCTATGCAAGATATACACCCTATCCTGAAAAACCATCTTGGGGAAGGAGGGCGGTTCGTCGCCGCCATAAAAAAGAATACAGATAAGATTCTGTAACACCCGAGACTTTTATGTTATATAAATCATCAAAGGAATCTCTTTCTACACAACACTTGCTTGGCTTGCTTTACACGCAATCGCGACCTTCCTCGATAGCTTGCGTCGTACGCAATACCGAGTTTCACTAAACAACAATATGCTATTAAAACTAGCCGTTATGAATAGTAATAACCACTTTTTGAAATTTTATAAATTTTATTTTTCAAAATGGACTTCATTTTTGGACTCAGAATATCGAAATTAGCCTAGGGTGAAATTTTGATATTTTTCTGAAAATTTCAATTTTTGATGAATAGTGAAACCACTAAGTGGTAGGTTAAAAACTGAATTTTGCATAAAACTTAATTTTACCGCTTCTGTGAATGGAATTTCAAAAATCCGACAGACACGGTTGATTTCAGTAAGTAAAATGTGGTTCAATGAGATAAAAATAATTTTTTGGTGAATAGTAACTTTTTACTATTTTTACCGCGGTTAATAGTAAATAGGGTAACTAAGGGTAAATATGATATCAATATTACCCTAACACATGTCCTAATTCTATTGGACAAGTGTAATTCGACCAAAAACAAACTTAGGAATAAAATATGACCATTTAGGCCCACTTGGATTAGAATAGGACATTTATTATTAATTTATTTAAAGAAGGGTTAAAATAGTTAAAATCAAAGTTTAATAAGTAAATCATTTTTAATATGGGGTTATACATAAGATAAATTCGATTGTAAATATTCATTAGAAAGCTAAAAAGATTTCCGACATGATGGTATTTTATTTGTAATTTTTAGACATCAAATAATTTAATTTATTTTGACACAAAGATGATGCAGTAATTATCTTATTAATGAAATATTGACAAAATTAATAATATAAATACCAAAATAAATGTAATTTGAGACTTTTTATGAATTACACTAATTTTCTAGGTTACTATGATATATTAATGTTGATTTAATCAACTTGGTTCGAACATATAATTCTGTTATGACTTTCACAAAAAATCATATATCAAATAGTGTCATAATTGACACAAAATAGTTTTTAAATCAAATATTATATTATTAATTGTTATTTTATTCCTAAAACTCTAAGGTTCGGCCAAATGACTTAGATAAGGATATATATATTAATAATAAACAATTTGGGGTTCGTTTGGCATGTTATAGTAAGTGTATTAACCATATAGTGAAAGAAAACAAAAAGACACGGTAAAAGTTAAATTAATTAACTTAGAGTTAAATCTAATTGATAAGGTTAAAATAATACCCTAAACTTGTCTAAATCTTATTGGTTTATAGGATTTCGACCCTTCCCCACTTTAGCTTCGAAATAAGACCCTTTGGAACCATTATAAACCGATTTTGACTTTAATATAAAATAATATTTTGAGATATTCCTAAGGTGCCCCTCTCCTCCCTTATAAAAGGGCACCTCCTCCCCCTCCTCCTCACACCAATTTGAGCACTCAAGCTCGGCCAACCCCTGCCCTTTTCTCCTCTCCACTTCCCTATAATAATCCTAGAGGTCCTGGTCTTCTCCAAAGACCAATCTTAGTTCCTTAAGTGGAGGATTCAAAGAGGCGTTCCAAAGAAGAGGTAATATCCATTACCGATCTTTTCAATTTCTTTCTTCTTCAACTTCTTCTTCTTTAGTTGTTTCATGATAAAGTAATAACATAAGTATTACTTACATACTGATATGTTATTATAAATATGAAACAACCCTAATTCACCTTCTATCCATCCTACGGAAAAATGAAATCACCGCGCGTGCGTACGTACGGAATACCGTCTCCACGCCGTGGTGTAATCTATTTTCCACCATCACCTTACAAGGATGGGTATAATGGTGTAATGAGTAACTATATATGATTATTATTAAGTAATATTGATACTGAAATAATATATATATATATATATACTCCAATACAATTCCACGATCATAGGAACGATATCATCACTCGTGCGTACGTACGGAATACCGTCTCCACGATGTGATGTGATTCGTTCTACATGATCTTCATTTCATAATGATTATATAAATGAATTGAATGAATGAATATGGTATATACTACACTAATAACATTCTGGAAATGAATTATCTATAACCTAAAGATAAGAATAAGAATTTATTCAACAAAACACGCATAAGAACAAAAAGTTATAAAGACCCGAGTAACAAGTAACAATGAAATATTACTAACAAGAAGTTAATAATATGACCATATATGATCTCATATCAATATGTATGATTCTGGAATAAGTCAATAACATTATTTAAACCATTATACAGGAGCTTCGGACACGTACAAAGCAAATCGGACCTAAGGTAAGGGAAATATCACAATCTCATTTTTATCCGAGATTGTTTATTCGTAAGTATTTACTGGGGTGTATTTTATCATCCACATCCATGTTCCCTCAATATGTAATATTGTTTCCATCCACTTGAAATAGTTTAAATCCAATTTTACCCTTAGGTGAGTTTTTGGTAAAGAATATGAAAGGAATCTTTTGTCGTTTTTCCGTACGAGGTACTTTTTGACTTTTCCGACAAAAGTACGAAGAATGTTTTTTTTAACTTATACGGCATGAATGGATTTTTAAAACATTACTTCAAAGAAGCTTCCTTTACAAGTTTTCAAGTTTATTTTTAATAAACTTCTTTTATTTTAAAGTTGTATGACATGTTATGAAAGGAAAAATGTTTTTGAAGAAGAAAGGATATTTACCTCAAGAATTCAATTCAAGTGTTTTATCAAAATTATTTTCCATCTAAGATAATAAAGGGTTCTGTTTCTATCCATATTTTTACATTGGTTTGACTATGTTGTGATGGAATTATGTTTATGAATTCCTTTATCATATATTAATTGATTTATGATGTCATGATGTTTCAAGAATCCCATTTTTGTTATATGTGTTATGAGATGATGTATGTTTTATGATTATGTGGAACACGTAAGAAAGGATTCATTATAAGATGGGTGGGACCTATATCTCCCTCCAATGCATTGGGTAATGATTTTATATCTCATGAGATAGACATGGCTGGAACGGAAGGTTATTTCGGTTCAGTGATACAGGACTGAAACGAGGAGTGAACTCAGTTCAGAAAGGGGACTTTGTCCACTAAGATAGTCTTGGCAATAAGTCATGACTAACAAGAAATGATTTCCATGATTATGTGTGCATGCCACAAAGTTTCAAGTTTTATGTTATGGGGATCTCATTTTCACTTCTATGATTTATTCCATGTTAAGATATTATGATCTCTTTTGCAGGTTTTGATTTTCAAAAAGATATGATATGATTTTTATTTCCTTTATTTGCCCTTGCTGAGCATTTGAGCTCACCCTTTTATGTTTTCTTTTCCCCAGGTCAGGAAGATGGATATTAAGTAGAATATGCTAAAAGGGACCCTAGATATGATGAAATAAATGGGAGACACTGTAGAAGATTTATGAACCAGTTGTTTATGTTTCCCAGTTTCTAAAGACACTATACCTATACCGTCTTTTGTGGTTTTGTCATATGTTGTAATAAGTGTACTTCAATTTTGAAGTATTAACAATGTATGTAAAGTATGGGTCGTTATAGTTGGTATCAGAGGAAAGGTATAGTCAACCATTGGAAACTAGGATGTGAAAGCCTTAGTAAGAACCCTAAGGATAAGTCTAAGCATAGAACACAATCTTAGTGTTTTAGAAATGTCATTGAATAATCTAGGATAAGACCTTAAGCATGAAAATTTTATTATTGAATTATGTGGTTTTCCTATTATAATTAGTGTTGCTCACACTATTCTTCTTGGTTTTAGTCAATGGATTGAACCCGAAGGAACCGTGTTAATGCGGAATGCGATGGGCAATGCAATGATTGTCCCTCTGAGCAACCAAACGATATGGGAGCTGGAATTCAAAATCTTGTAGCCATGCTCACACAACTTTCTCAAGCTATGAATCATGCAGGATTTCCAAACGAGCAAAGGAGGGAGCAACATTCTGTTGAATCCTTCATGAGGCAGCGTCCACCTTCTTTCAGCGGGTCTAGTGATCTATTAGTTGCTGAACAATGGATTAGTACTACTGAAAAGATATTTTCAGTTCTTCAATGTTCTGAGCATGATAAAGTCATCCTAGCAGTGTACCGTTTGAAAGGAGATGCTGATCAATGGTGGAATCTTGTTAAGAATACGAGGCAAAGGGATGAAATTGAGTCTATGGAATGGGACGAGTTCAAGAAATTATTTTTCAATAAGTACTTCCCTCGTATTCTCCGAACAAAGATGGAGAAAGAGTTTCTTGAACTGAAGAAAAGGGATGATGAATCTGTTGGTACCTATGAAGAAAATTTTACAAGACTTGCAAGGTACGCTTCTGGTATTATTATCCAGCCTGAGAGTAAGATCGATCGATTCTTTAGTGGCTTAAAACCAAGTCTTCGAAGGGCGTTAGCCATAAGAGACTTCAATAGCTACGAGGAAATCGTTCGATGTGCTCTCAAAGTCGAGATGGAGATTGGAGTAACCCATCAGTCACATGGGTTTGATAAGAAGAGGAAGATGGAATTCAAAGAAAAATCTAAAGAGCACACAGAAAAGAAGATGAGCTTTTCCTTATGCTCAAAGTGTGGAAAGAAACATGGAGGGAGTTGTCTTAAAGGGACAAGTAAATGTTTTAAATGTGGAAAGGAAGGTCATCGGGCATTTGAATGCCGTGATAATGGTAAGAAGATGTCTAATGACGCAAACAAAGGAAGGGATACACAGAATGAACCTACAACACTTCAATGTTTCAAGTGCAAGGAGATGGGGCATTATGCCAATCAATGCCCAAATACAAGGGTTGATGATGATGGTCGACGTCAACAAACTCTTAAAGCTAAAGTCAAAGGAAAGTCACATGCAATTTCTATCAGCGATGTGGAGTACGATAACGATGTGGTGAAAGGTACACTTACCATCCACTCTAAAGTAGTAAATGTTTTATTTGATTCTAGATCCACCCACTCTTTTATTTCTGAAGACTTTTCTAAGGGTATCACCGTACTACCTCAACAATTAGATGTTGAGTTAGCTGTGACAACACCTAATGGCACATCAATCGCATCAAAAGTTTATAATTCTTCTCCGATCGAAGTTTGTGGGAAATTGCTTCCTGAAAATCTTGTGATCCTTCCTTTAGTGGAATTTGATGTGATTCTTGGCATGGATTGGCTTTCTCTACATGGAGCTCATATCAATTGCCAAAGAAGGGAAGTCACATTTCATATTCCAGATCAATCTACGATTGTCTATCAATGCAAGGATGAACATAACCTTCCAGTGGAAATTCCTTCCATCTTATGGGTCATGATTCCACTAAATGAAGGTTATTTATCTCAAATGGTTGGAGAGAAACTTACGATTAAGAATATGCCCATTGTACGGGAGTTTGATGATGTCTTTCCGGAGGAATTACCAGGTCTTCCACCAAATCGTGAAGTTGAGTTTTCAATAGAACTCGTACCGGGTTCTTTGCCTATTTCAAAGACACCTTATAGAATGGCCCCAATTGAGTTGCAGGAATTGAAGAAGCAACTCCAAGAGAATCTTGATAAGGGATTCATACGCCCTAGTGCGTCACCTTGGGGAGCACCTGTTCTATTTGTTAAGAAGAAAGATGGATCAATGAGACTCTGCATTGATTATCGAGAACTTAACAAGATCACTATCAAGAACAAATATCCTCTCCCACACATTGATGACTTATTTGACCAACTATGCGGAGCTCAATACTTTTCCAAGATTGATCTTCGTTCAGGGTATCATCAATTAAGGGTCAAAAGGGAGGATATACCAAAGACGGCTTTCCGTACAAGGTATGGACACTATGAATTTATAGTGATGCCATTTGGTCTTACTAATGCCCCTGCTATCTTCATGGATCTAATGAATAGAGTCTTTAGAGACTATCTTGATCAATTTGTGGTAGTCTTTATAGACGATATTCTTGTCTATTCAAAGAGCAAGGAAGAGCATGAAGATCACTTGAGAATTATATTGAAGACCCTGAGAAAGGAGAAGCTTTATGCCAAATTTACCAAGTGTGAATTTTGGCTTCAAAAAGTTGCATTTTTGGGTCATATAATCTCAAAAGAGGGGATATCTGTGGATCCAGCAAAAACAGAGGTTATCGAAAGATGGTCAAGACCAACAACAGTAACTGAGATCCGAAGTTTTCTTGGTTTGGCTGGATATTATCGACGTTTTGTAAAAGCTTTTTCACGATTATCTAATCCACTCACCAAGTTGACTCGGAAAGGAGATAAGTTTGTCTGGACAGAGGAATGTGAAGAGAATTTCAAGGAGTTGAAAAGAAGGTTATCCAGTGCACCTGTGCTCACACTGCCTTGTAGTGGAGAAAGGTTTGTGATCTACAGTGATGCATCCAAGAAGGGATTGGGGTGTGTTCTTATGCAAAATGATATGGTGATAGCTTATGCCTCACGAGAGTTGAAAATCCATGAACAAAATTACCCAACACATGATTTGGAGTTGGCTGCGGTAATCTTTGCATTAAAGATTTGGAGGCATTACCTTTATGGTGAAAGGTGTGATATTTATACTGATCATAAAAGTTTAAAGTATATTTTCACACAAAAGGAGTTGAATATGCGTCAAAGAAGATGGTTGGAGCTGATTAAAGATTATGACTGCTCAATCCATTACCACCCTGGGAAAGCAAACAAGGTGGCAGATGCATTAAGTCGACAAGACCATGCTAGTTTATCCATGATGAGGATCACAAAAGATCCAATATTTATGGATTTACAAAGGATGGATCTTGGAATTATAATGGAAGGGGAAAAATCTTATCTTTCTCAAATGAATGTTCAACCATCTATACATGTGAAGATTAAAGAGGCACAGAAAGAAGATGTCGAGTTACAAAAGAAGGTGAGAAATGTTCCTGAATTCAACCTTGATTGTGATGGGATAATAAAGTTCAGGAATCGGGTTTGTGTTCCTCCCATCCCCGAATTAAAGAAAGAGCTGCTGGATGAGGCTCATAGTTCTTCATTCTCTATTCATCCTGGAAGCACGAAGATATATAGGGACCTGAAAGATTACTTCTGGTGGGATGGCATGAAAAGAGATGTTGCTGAATATGTCTCTCGATGCTTGGTTTGTCAACAAGTTAAAGCTGAGAGACAGAAGTCTAAGGGGATGTTACAACCATTACCCATACCCGAATGGAAATGGGAAAACATCACTATGGACTTTGTCACGGGACTTCCTAAAACATCCAAAGGCAATAATGCTATTTGGGTCATAGTTGATCGTCTTACAAAGTCTGCACACTTCATTCCTATTAGAGAGGATTTCTCTCTAGATCAGCTTTCCAGGATATATGTAAAGGAAGTGGTAAGATTGCATGGAGTACCACTTTCTATTATATCTGATCGAGATCCGAGATTTACCTCGAAGTTCTGGCGAAGTCTTCAGTATACTCTGGATACAGAGTTGAGTTTCAGCACTGCTTATCATCCCCAGACAGACGGTCAGTCTGAGAGAACAATTCAAACCCTAGAAGATATGTTGAGAGCTTGCTCTATGGATTTCAAAGGAGGTTGGGATCAACACCTACCTTTGGTGGAATTTTCTTATAATAATAGCTTTCACTCCAGTATTCAGATGGCTCCTTATGAAGCTCTCTATGGAAAGAAATGCAGGACTCCAACTTGATGGGATGAAGTTGGGGAAAGAAAGCTATTAGGACCTGATCTCGTTGATGAAATGGCAGAAAAGGTTAGATCTATTCAACAACACATAAGAGCAGCTCAGAGTCGACAGAAAAGTTATGCCGACAACCGAAGAAAAGACCTAGAGTTTGAAGTGGGCGATAAAGTGTTCTTACGAATATCTCCCTGGAAGAGGGTTATGAGATTTGGAAAGAAGGGGAAGTTGAGCCCTAGATATACCGGTCCTTTCGAAATACTGGATCGTGTTGGGAAGGTAGCTTACCGATTGGCACTTCCACCGAATCTCTCTCAAGTTCACGATGTGTTCCATGTATCTCTCCTGAGAAAGTACATACCAGATCCTTCACATGTACTCAGCTCAGAAGTTGTACCGCTGGAGCAAGATCTTTCTTATGAAGAACAGCCGATAGAGATTCTGGATCGTAGCGAAAAAGTCCTATGAAACAAGACCACTCGCTTGGTGAAAGTTTTATGGAGAAACCACCAACTTGAAGAAGCTACATGGGAGCTTGAGGATATGATGAGGGAGAAGTATCCTCATTTGTTTGTTGCAAAGTGACGAATTTCAAGGGCGAAATTCTTTTTAAGGGGGGTAGAATGTAACACCCGAGACTTTTATGTTATATAAATCATCAAAGGAATCTTTTTCTACACAACACTTGCTTGGCTTGCTTTACACGCAATCGCGACCTTCCTCGATAGCTTGCGTCGTACGCAATACCGAGTTTCACTAAACAACAATATGCTATTAAAACTAGCCGTTATGAATAGTAATAACCACTTTTTGAAATTTTATAAATTTTATTTTTCAAAATGGACTTCATTTTTGGACTCAGAATATCGAAATTACCCTAGGGTGAAATTTTGGTATTTTTCTGAAAACATTCAATTTTTGATGAATAGTGAAACCACTAAGTGGTAGGTTAAAAACTGAATTTTGCATAAAACTTAATTTTACCGCTTCTTTGAATGGAATTTCAAAAATCCGACAGACACGGTTGATGTAAGTAAGTAAAATGTGTTTCAATGAGATAAAAATAATTTTTTGGTGAATAGTAACTTTTTACTATTTTTTCCGCGGTTAATAGTAAATAGGGTAACTAAGGGTAAATATGATATCAATATTACCCTAACACATGTCCTAATTATATTGGACAAGTGTAATTCGACCAAAAACAAACTTAGGAATAAAATATGACCATTTAGGCCCACTTGGATTAGATTAGGACATTTATTATTAATTTATTTAAAGAAGGGTTAAAATAGTTAAAATCAAAGTTTAATAAGTAAATAATTTTTAATATGGGGTTATACATAAGATAAATTCGGTTGTAAATATTCATTAGAAAGCTAAAAATATTTCCTACATGATGGTGTTTTATTTGTAATTTTTAGACATCAAATAATTTAATTTATTTTGACACAAAGATGATGCAGTAATTATCTTGTTAATGAAATATTGACAAAATTAATAATATAAATACAAAAATAAATGTAATTTGAGACTTTTAATGAATTCCACTAATTTTCTAGGTTACTATGATATATTAATGTTGATTTAATCAACTTGGTTCGAACATATAATTCTGTTATGACTTTCACAAAAAATCATATATCAAATAGTGTCATAATTGACACAAAATAGTTTTTAAATCAAATATTATATTATTAATTGTTATTTTATTCCTAAAAATCTAAGGTTCGGCCAAATGACTTAGATAAGGATATATATATTAATAATAAACAATTTGGGGTTCGTTTGGCATGTTATAGTAAGTGTATTAACCATATAGTGAAAGAAAACAAAAAGACACGGTAAAAGTTAAATTAATTAACTTAGAGTTAAATATAATTGATAAGGTTAAAATAATACCCTAAACTTGTCTAAATCTTATTGGTTTATAGGATTTCGACCCTTCCCCACTTTAGCTTCGAAATAAGACCCTTTGGAACCATTATAAACCGATTTTGACTTTAATATAAAATAATATTTTGAGATATTCCTAAGGTGCCCCTCTCCTCCCTTATAAAAGGGCACCTCCTCCCCCTCCTCCTCACACCAATTTGAGCACTCAAGCTCGGCCAACCCCTGCCCTTTTCTCCTCTCCACTTCCCTAGAATAATCCTAGAGGTCCTGGTCTTCTCCAAAGACCAATCTTAGTTCCTTAAGTGGAGGATTCAAAGAGGCGTTCCAAAGAAGAGGTAATATCCATTACCGATCTTTTCAATTTCTTTCTTCTTCAACTTCTTCTTCTTTAGTTGTTTCATGATAAAGTAATAACATCAGTATTACTTACATACTGATATGTTATTATAAATATGAAACAACCCTAATTCACCTTCTATCCATCCTACGGAAAAATGAAATCACCGCGCGTGCGTACGTACGGAATACCGTCTCCACGCCGTGGTGTAATCTATTTTCCACCATCACCTTACAAGGATGGGTATAATGGTGTAATGAGTAACTATATATGATTATTATTAAGTAATATTGATACTGAAATAATATATATATATATACTCCAATACAATTCCACGATCATAGGAACGATATCATCACTCGTGCGTACGTACGGAATACCGTCTCCACGATGTGATGTGATTCGTTCTACATGATCTTCATTTCATAATGATTATATAAATGAATTGAATGAATTAATATGGTATATACTACACTAATAACATTCTGTAAATGAATTATCTATAACCTAAAGATAATAATAAGAATTTATTCAACAAAACACGCATAAGAACAAAAAGTTATAAAGACCCGAGTAACAAGTAACAATGAAATATTACTAACAAGAAGTTAATAATATGACCATATATGATCTCATATCAATATGTATGATTCTGGAATAAGTCAATAACATTATTTAAACCATTATACAGGAGCTTCGGACACGTACAAAGCAAATCGGACCTAAGGTAAGGGAAATATCACAATCTCATTTTTATCCGAGATTGTTTATTCGTAAGTATTTACTGGGGTGTATTTTATCATCCACATCCATGTTCCCTCAATATGTAATATTGTTTCCATCCACTTGAAATAGTTTAAATCCAATTTTACCCTTAGGTGAGTTTTTGGTAAAGAATATGAAAGGAATCTTTTGTCGTTTTTCCGTACGAGGTACTTTTTGACTTTTCCGACAAAAGTACGAAGAATGTTTTTTTTAACTTATACGGCATGAATGGATTTTTAAAACATTACTTCAAAGAAGCTTCCTTTACAAGTTTTCAAGTTTATTTTTAATAAACTTCTTTTATTTTAAAGTTGTATGACATGTTATGAAAGGAAAAATGTTTTTGAAGAAGAAAGGATATTTACCTCAAGAATTCAATTCAAGTGTTTTATCAAAATTATTTTCCATCTAAGATAATAAAGGGTTCTATTTCTATCCATATTTTTACATTGGTTTGACTATGTTGTGATGGAATTATGTTTATGAATTCCTTTATCATATATGAATTGATTTATGATGTCATGATGTTTCAAGAATCCCATTTTTGTTATATGTGTTATGCGATGATGTATGTTTTATGATTATGTGGCACACATAAGAAAGGATTCATTATAAGATGGGTGGGACATATATCTCCCTCCAATGCATTGGGTAATGATTTTATATCTCATGAGATAGACATGGCTGGAACGGAAGGTTATTTCGGTTCAGTGATACAGGACTGAAACGAGGAGTGAACTCGGTTCAGAAAGGGGACTTTGTCCACTAAGATAGTCTTGGCAATAAGTCATGACTAACAAGAAATGATTTCCATGATTATGTGTGCATGCCACAAAGTTTCAAGTTTTATGTTATGGGGATCTCATTTTCACTTCTATGATTTATTCCATGTTAAGATATTATGATCTCTTTTGCAGGTTTTGATTTTCAAAAAGATATGATATGATTTTTATTTCATTTATTTTCCCTTGCTGAGCATTTGAGCTCACCCTTTTATGTTTTCTTTTCCCCAGGTCAGGAAGATGGATATTAAGTAGAATATGCTAAAAGGGACCCTAGATATGATGAAATAAATGGGAGACACTGTAGAAGATTTATGAACCAGTTGTTTATGTTTCCCAGTTTCTAAAGACACTATACCTATACGGTCCTTTGTGGTTTTGTCATATGTTGTAATAAGTGTACTTCAATTTTGAAGTATTAACAATGTATGTAAAGTATGGGTCGTTATAGATTCAGATAAATATTAATCCAGTTTTCTTCTCAGATTCTGAGGCAGAATACGACTTAATAATGGAATCCTCTCCCAGATCCTCTGTGTCAAGGGACGAGGCAAGAAGAAGGTGCATCAGCCTCATAATTTCTGAATGTGAGGTCCATTGGATTCCCACCTCCCTCCACAGATACATCCAAGAGGAAGAAAATTTGGTAACTCCCCAGGTTCTGGTCTTCCAATCATTTCCATCATCACCAGAAGCACTCTCTACCTCGACTAGAGATCACAGATAGATATTCTGGGGGACAAATGGTGGATGATCAGCAGTGTGGTCCAATGCCAAAATCTGTATTCCCTATTCCATAACCTATAGTCACCAGGCTATCTTACCGTGATGTGGTGGCTGAGTCACTACACTCTCTGATTCATAGCCCGAGATGCGGCGGTTTTTCAGCTCGCTCACTGTATTCCCTGTAAGTCAGCCTTCAATCTCAGCGGTCTGCTTCAGTACCACTACCAATTCCCCAACCGCTTTCGTTTGATGATTGGGAAATGATGGGAAAGAACCTAAATCTAGACCAAGGGGCTTGTTGGATATTCTTGCAGCAAACCATTTCCTTGAGATTTCTTGGCTAGTATCATCACCGAATTTCAGTGCACCAGAATTGCTTACCTAGGAAGAGGTCGAGTGTTTCTGCTAGACCCTCTGGGAGACTCATTTCTGTCTTCTTCATCGACGAGTGGCATACCCCAAGATTCAGTCACACTTCAAAGACATCATACAACAATGTCGTTTGGTTGATTTGGCCACACTCCCCATGGCCTAATGCCCTGAGTCGCCAAATCTCCCTTGGCCCCTCCAACAATGATGCATCCATAGCTTTAGAGTGATTTGCATGATAATAAAGGAGGCTTCTCCCCACATTCAAATCTGTGGTTGGGGAAGTATGTAGCCCTCCATTTTAGTTCTATATGGTGATATCCCGATCTGTCGGAAAACATAGATAATATGCCTCCACGTAGAGTTGCGGTTAACATGGAAGACGTATGGATGGTGACAACAAGCTAGAGATTCATGGAGAGGACCTACCCCCTAGGATAGTTTCACAACTCTTGGACCCATTGATAAGGATTTCCCATCAACAAAGGAATATTATGGGTCTTCTCATGCCCAATGAGGTGTTGGTTCTCAGCTGAAATCACAACAAGGGTAAAGACCACATCGGAGCTGTCAAACCCTCTAACCCATCTAGCTCAATGCAGAAGGTGGAAGATGATGTTGAAAAAGACGTGTTGCGTCAGCATCTCACCGAACACAAGAAGATGGTGGAAATCCTTTATTCTGAATATGATGAAGAGCAATGGAAATACTATGATGATACTAGGTCAGGGTAAAAAGGGCTTGCACAACTTCCTCTCAGTGAATTGCCTCCAAGTGACCCTGACCATCCTGCACACACATACAGGGTTGAGGTAGGAACTTAAGGTGAGAGGGTGTGACCATTTTTCCATCTTCTTCGTGATTCACTAGGCCTATTTATCAGGTTGAAGAGCCTACCAACATGCTGGTGATCAGGGATCCCCATCATGATCGGAACCCCCACCCGAATGATTCAATGGCGGCACTCATTGCTCGCCTCAAGGCATTGGAGATGTGACAGGTGGAAATTTCACCAGAAGGAAAGCCTTATCTGGCGTGGGTGGATGATATTCCAGCACCCCCAGGTTTCAGAAATCCAACTCTCCCCCCCCCCCCTTCAACGAGATAGGGGACCCGCCGCAGCACCTGATCCACTTTATCTCAAGGTGTGGGCCCATGTTAGAAACTCCATTGCAGCAGGAACCCGCCAAACTCCAGTGCTTCGTATAGACATTGGAGGGGACGACATTTTTTTGGTACAACCAGATCCCCTATGGATCTGTAGCCAACTGGGAAAACCCCCTTAGGAAATTTCTATACCAGTTTAGTTCCACCACTCGGAATATGAGTATCTCGAACCTCTTCAAGTGCAAGCAGAGGCCTTATGAGCGCGTTGCAGACTTTGTCTCCCGGTGGAAAGGGCTCAAATACTCCCTTAACATTCCACTGACTTAGGAGAAATTGCTAACAATGTGCGTTGGGAATTTCAACATGAAACTAGTCCCTTATTTGATAACCCAGAACTACTCTGGGGGATTTTGAGACATCTCTGATAAGGCTCAGCGCCTAGAAGAAGCCTAGAAATAGGCCAACCTGACACGTCCATTCACTACTAGAATTTTACACTTTACCAACGGTTCACAACCATTGGTAAAGGCCTGGAAAAAGTTGGTATAGAGTATACCAATGGTGCCATCAACTGTGTCCATGTAAGCCGTGAAAATAGGCCTATACCAATGTTTCTGTGAAAACTATTGGTATATGTGTCAAAATAGAAGGTGTACTAATGGTTTTCTACAAACCATTGGCATATGTGTGTTAAAGTATAACATATAACAACGGTCTATGAAACCATTGGTATATGTTTGTTACACATATACCAATGGTTGTAAACCATTGGTATGGAGGGGATATGGCAAGCCATAAGGCTATACCAGCAGGTTTTTTATAATTGTTGGTATAAACCTATACCAACAGTTATAAAAAATCAATTGGTATAGTTATATTATAGAATCTATACCAACGGTTCTAAAAACTGTTGGTATAAATTTTCTCAACTCCACAACAGCAGGCCCCTCTCCCCTCTCCAGACCTGCAACAACATAGCTCCACAGAAACACAACAACACCCCCCCCCTCTCTATACCTACAAGAAAACCAATACAAAATCCACATCCAAAGTATTTAAAATTTAGAATTCATTCCAGAATTTAGAAATTTAGAAATTTAGAAATTCAAATGCAATAACACCTATAAGAGAAAAATCCTACATGTTATATGAAATGAAATAACACCCATAAGAGTATTCCAAATTTAGAATTCATTCCTCCCTCAAAACAAAACACTAACGTACATAAGAGTATTCAAAATTTAGAATTCATTCCTCACTCAAACCACTACACAAATACACACAAGAGACCTACATGTTATAGGAAGAACTAGGGATGTTTAGTCATTGTCTTGGGTTGAGTATCTTAAAACCAACAGAAAAACATGGGTAGAGTGTACAAGGATATTGATAACCATATGATAGACAATGGAAGTGGTCATGTGCTTAGACCTAGGATGAGTTATAGGAAGCACATGTGATGGTTATATTCCTCTAATGATTATGTATCCATGTATAAATGGTTCCTTATGTGTTAGTGGGAAACATTGGCCAATCTCGACATATGATATGGGTTACCGGAATAGCCTACATGTTTTTCATAGACTTTTCAACTAGAATAAGGGGGTATGTGGATAATTGTAATTTTCTCTTGTGGGTGTGATCTGAGATGAATTCCCATCTTGGGTAGTGGGTTTGAATATTCAATTATTTATTTAGTATTGGGTTCCCAAAGGGACTTTGGTTTGGTCCTAGAACCCAGTGTTTGAGGATGGGATTGAGGTGATCCATGAAGCTTTGGTGTCCCCATATGTATTCCTCACCATTGGGGTATTTTTATGCGGCTTTGAAATGTATTTTTAAAGAATCTATGTGTAGCCTTATTGACCAATTTGTTATATGGTATGATTGAGTGTTCATAGGTTTCATATGAAATCACTATATGATATTTATTTGTTGTATGTTATTTTATAGAATGAACTACTCATGATTGAGGATTAGAACATGAGTGTTGGTGCATGTTCGTGATGGGATGTCGAGACTCATTACTAATATAATTCTTGTTTTTCTATATATACTATAACCCATTTTTTTCAATCTATTCCTTGTGAATATTTTCTTCTAATAACGTATGAACAATAGACCAAATTTTATTTTGTATCCCTTAATTTCAATAATCTATGTGTAACTCTTGGGAATATTTTCTATATGCCAGTTGTTGTTTTCACTTAAAAAGTTGTCTATTTCAAACAAAAGTGAGACACTTTGAGTGATACCAGTCACACCGTGCCTCAGATTGAGATAGGGTTGACTCATACCCTTCACAAATGATCCATGGATCATTGTGCTAATGTATCAACACAATCTAAATGCATTTGGTTGGTTTTCCATATACCAATTGTTGTTTTCACTTAAAATTCTGTCCATTTCAAACAAATGTGAAACATTTTGAGTGGTACCCATCACACCGTGCCTTGGATTGAGGAAGGGTTGACTCGTAAACATCACAAATGACCCATGGATCATTGTCCTGATGTATCAACACAATTCGAATGTGTTTGATCAGTTTTCTCTATGCCAGTTGTTTATTTCACATAAAATGTTGTCCATTTCAAATAAAAGAGAGACACTTTGAGTGATATCAGTCACATCGTGCCTCGGATTGAGGTGGGGTTGAGTCGTACACATCAAAAAATACCCCTGGATCATTGTGCTGATGTATCAACACAATTTGAATAAATTTGTTTAGTTTTCCATATGCAAGTTATTGTTTTCACTTAAAATCCTATCCATTTCAAATAAAAGTGAGACATTTTGAGTGGTACCGACCACACTATGCCTCGATATGATTCACTGACTACATAAAAAGAGTTGATATGATGAATTCAAATCAAGTTGATTCATATAATCATGAAACTTGAATTGTAGAATGAAAATAGAAAACAAATCAAACTGCAATTATTGGGTATGTCATGCCACACACGGCACCAAATGGTTTAAGTCAAATCAAAAGAGAAACAAACAATAATAGATGAAAAATATTAAAACTACGTTAAGACTTAACAATTTGGAGTGTAGAACTAAAAAAATTGATTGACTTCAGATGGATCTATAGGGAGGAAGGAGTTCACATTCTGGGTAAAGAGAGAGGGTTCTAGTTTAGACCAAATCAAAAAAAATAAAAAAAATTAGATGAATGACATTAGGACTTACAAATTAGAACTAAATAATTGAGTGGGGCTGTCTAGGGGTTGGGGGTCAGTCCAGGTGGTGTGTGGGGATGTCTGGGGGGTGGGAGGGTTGTCCGATTGGTTCAGGGGTTGTTCGAGGGGTGGGGGTCGTCCGGGGTAAGGGGGGTTGTCCGGGGGTGGGGCTATCAGGGGGTGGGGGTCGTCCATGGTGAGGGGGAGTGCTTTCTGGTGGGCGAGGGGGGGGGGGGGGTTGTCCGGTTGGTGGGGGGGCTGTCCGGGGGGGGGGGGGCTATACAGAGTGCATTTTTGGGCACCATGGTCACACGACACCTCCGATTGATTTTTCGTTTTGCCGACCATTTCACAATTATCCCACTCTTTGTTTTCGTCCAATTTCATGGTATTCTGATGTCGTTCGGCCAGTTTTGACCACCCCACGCACACTTTTCAAGCGCGCCAAACACCTAAAAAACAGATATTCTACCATGCCGCACAAAACGCGCATCTGAATGACATGTAACCTTTTCGTACACCTGACGAATAATAATTTGGGTGTTTTCATGTGATTTCAAGTCATTCTGATATCGTTCAGTATGTATTTGACTGTAAAATGCATGTTTTGGTCATTTACGACATGTGGAGTGTGTTTTCAGCCACCGCGGTCACACGACACCTATGATTGAAATGTTTTCTACCCTGACATTTCACAATTCACTCACCTTTTGTTGTCGTACGATTTCATGGAATTATGAGGTCGTTCGGCCGGTTTTGACCACCCCACACACGCTTTTCAAGCGTACCAAACACCTAAAAAACACATATTCAGTCGTGTTGTTCAAACCACACATCTGAATGACGTGTTGTCTACTCATACTCCTCGTGAGTAATAATTAGGGTGTTTTCCTGTGATTTCAAGTCATTCTGATATCGTTCGGTATGCATTTGACCGTTAAATGCATGTTTTAGCCATTTACGACACGTGGAGTGCATTTTCGGCCACCATGGTCACATAACACCTCTGATTGATGTGTCATATCGCTGACCAATTCACAATTCACCCACCCTTTATTGTCGTTTAATCTCATGGATTTCCGAGGTCGTTCGGTTTGTTTTGACCAACCCACGCACACTTTTCAAGCGCGTCAAACACCTAAAAAACACATATTCAGTCGTGTCGTGCAAAACATGTGTCCGAATGATGTGTCATCTCCTCGTACACCTCATGAATAAAACTTAGGGTGTTTTTGTGTGATTTCAACTCATTCTAATGTTGTTCGATATATATTTGACTGTTAAACGCATGTTTTGGCCATTTACGACATGTAGAGTACGTTTTCGGCCATCACGGTCACACGACACCTATGATTGGCATGCCATCTAGCCGACCATTTCACAGTTCACACACCCCTTGTTTTCGTCGGATTTAATGGCATTCCGAGGTCATTCAGATGGTTTTGACCACCCCATGCACGCTTTTCAAGCACGCCAAACACCTAAAAAGAACATATTCAGTCGTTCTGCACAAACCGCGCATCCGAATGATGTTCCGTTTTTTTATACACCTCACAAATAATAAATAGGGTTTTTCGTGTTATTTCAAGTCATTCCAATCTCTTTGGGTATGTATTTGACCATAAAACACATTTTTTGGCCATTTACGACACGTAGAGTGGGTTTTCGGCCACCGCGGTCACACGACACCTCTGATTGACGTGTCGTATGGCCGACCATTTCCCAATTCACCCACCCTTTATTTTAGTATTATTTTATTGGAATGTGAGGTTATACGGCCAGTTTTGACCACCCTACGTATGCTTTTCAAGCATGCCAAACACCTAAGAAACACATATTCAGTCGTGTCGCATTAATCGTGCATCTGAATGACGTGAAGTCTCCTCATACACCTCACGAATAAAAATTAGCGTGTTTTTTGTGTGATTTCAAGTCATTTAGATGTCGTTCGGTATGCATTTGAATGTTAAATGCATGTTTTGGACATTTACGACTCGCGGAGTGCATTTTCAGCCATCGCGGTCACACGACACCTCTGATTGATGTGCCGTCTGGCCGACCATTTCATAGTTCACCCCCCTTATTTTTGTCCGATTTCATGGCATTCTGAGATTGTTCGACTGGTTTTGACCACCCCACACAGAATTTTCATGTACGCCAAACACCTAAAAAACACATATTCAGTTGTTCCACGCAAACCGCGTTTCCAAATGATGTGTTTTCTCCTCGTACACCTTATGAATAAAAATTACGGTGTTTTGTGTGATTTCAAGTCATTCTGATGTCGTTCGGTATGCATTTGACCATTAAATGCAAGTTTTGGCCATTTACGACAGGCGGGGTGTGTTTTTGGCTATTGCGATCACACAACACATTTGATTGACGTGTCGTCTGGCCAACCATTTCATAGTTCACCCACCCTTTGTTTTCACCCGATTTCATAACATTCCAAGGTCGTTTGGCCGATTTTGACCACCCGACAAACCCTTTTCAAGCACGCCAAACACCTAAAAAAAAGATATTCAGACGTGTTGTGAAAACCACACATATGAATGACGTTTCATATATTAGTACACCTCACGATAATAATTAGGGTGTTTTCGTGATATTTCAAGTCATTCGGATGTCGTTCGGTAAGCATTTGACCGTTAAAACGCATGTTTTGGCCATTTAAGACACGCTGAGTGCATTTTCATCCACCGTGGTCACACGAAACATCCAATTGAAGTGTCGTCTGGATGACCATTTCAAAATTCATCCACCCTTTTTTTCATATGATTTCATGGCATTTTGAGGTTGTTCGGCTAGCTTTGACCACCCCACGCCATGCTTTTCAAGCGCACCAAACACCTAAAAAACACATATTCAGTCGTTCCATGCAAACAGTGCGTCTACATGA
Organism: Viscum album; assembly: GCA_963277665.1. Taxonomy (NCBI): domain Eukaryota; kingdom Viridiplantae; phylum Streptophyta; class Magnoliopsida; order Santalales; family Viscaceae; genus Viscum; species Viscum album. Next base: position 1,892,616,910 of record OY728152.1, read on the forward strand.
CATTTTTTCTCCTCATACAAATGATGAGTAATAATTATGGTGTTTTTGTGTGATTTCAAGTCATTCGGATGTCGTTCTATTTTCATTTGACCGTTAAATGCATGTTTTGGCCATTTACGACAGCCGGAGTGTTTTTTCGGACTACGCGGTCAAACGACACCTCTGATTGAGGTGTCCCCTAGTTGACCATTTCACAGTTCACCCACCCTTTGTTTTCGCCTGATTTCATGGAATTCTATGGTCGTTCGGCCAGTTTTGACCACCCCACGCATTCTTTTCAAGCACACCAAACACCTAAAAACACATATTCAGACATACAGTGCAATCCGCGCATCCGAATGACGTATCGTCTCCTTGTACACCTAACAAATAAAAATTAGTTTTTTTTTTGTGATTTCAAGTCATTCCTATGTCGTTCGGTATGCATTTGATTGTTAAATGTATGTTTTGGCCATTTACGACACATGGAGTGCGTTTTCAGCGCTCACGGGCACACTACACCTCTGATTGATGTACCGTCTAGCTGACCATTTCACATTTCACCCACCATTTGTTTTCATCCGATTTCATGGCATTCTAAGGTCGTTCGTCTGGGTTTTGACCTCCCCACACACGCTTTTCAAGTGCACCAAACACCTAAAAAAACACATATTCAGTTATGTCATGCAAACCGCGCATCCGAATGATGTTTCGTCTTTTCTTACCCCTCTAGAATAATAATTAGGGCGTTTTCGTGTGATTTGAATTCATTCTAATGTCTTTGGGTATATATTTGACTGTAAAACACATGTTTTAGCCATTTACGACACGTAGAGTGTGTTTTCAGCCACCGTGGCCACACGAAACCTATGATTGATGTGTCGTCTGGCCGACCATTTCAAAATTCACCCACCCTTTGTTTTCATCTAATTTCATGGAATTCTGAGGTTGTTAGGCCTATTTTGACCACCCCACACACGCTTTTCAAGCGCACTAAACACCTAAAAAAACACATATTTAGCTGTGACACACAAATTGCGCATCTGAATGGCCTGTCGTATCTTCGTACACCTCACGAATAATAATTCAGGTGTTTTCGGGTGATTTCAAGTCATTCTGATGTTATTCGGCATGCATTTGACCATTAAACGCCTGTTTTGGCCATTTACGACACGCAGAGTGTGTTTTTGGACACCGCAGTCATGTGACACCTCTGATTGACATGACGTCTATCTGACCATTTCCAAATTCACCCACCCTTTGTTTCCGTCTGATTTAATGGAATTCTGAGGTCGTTTGGCTGGTTTTGACCACCCCTCGCACGCTTTTCAAGTGCACCAAACACCTAACAACACATGTTAAACTATTTCGCGCAAACCACGCATCCAAATGATGTATTGTCTCCATGTACAACTCACGAATGACCCATGGATCATTGTGTTAATGTATTAAGTCAATCCGAATACATTTGGTCATTTTTCCGTATTCAAGTTTTTTAATTTAAAATGGTGTCCATTTTAAACAAAAGAGAGATAGTTAGAGTGATACCAGCCACACCGTGCCTTGGATTGAGGCGAGGTAGTCTTGTACATGTCTCAAATGGCCCTTGGATCGTTTTTATAAAGTATCATCACAATCCAAATACATTTGTTCGGTTTTTCATATGTGAGTTGTTGTTTTCACTTAAAATGTTGTCCATTTCAAACAAAAGTGAGACACTATGAGTGATACCAGCCACACCGTTTCTCGTATTGAGGCGGAGTTGACTCGTACCCATAAAAAATGGACAATTCATCATTGTCCTAAAGTATCAACTCAATCCAAATGCGTTTGATGGGTTTTTCGTATGTTAGTTGTTGTTTTCACTTAAAATATGATCTATTTCAAATAAAAGTGAGACACATTGAGTGGTACCCGGCCACACAGTGCCTCGGACAGCACCCCCATCCCCTCACCCCTGACACCCCCCCACCCTTGACAGCCACCACTTACCCCCGAACAGCTCCCCCACCCCCCGGACAGCCCCCCCCCCCCTCACCCCGGACAGCCCCCACCTCCCGGACAGCCCCCCACCCCCAACCCGAACAGCCCCCAACCTCCGGACATCCCCCCCCCCACCCCTGAAATCCCCAACCCTCGGATATCCCCCAACCCTCAGGACAACCCCCCCCCCCCCCACCCCCTGCACCCCGGACATCCCCCCCACCCATCGGACAACCCCGTGCACCACCCAGACAGCCCCCCGCACCACCTGGACCACCCAACCACACCACGGACAGCCCCCCTCAACCCGGATGCCCCCCCCCCGGCCCCCCGGACAGCCCCCCAACACCCCGGACAACCCCCCACCCCCATCTGGACACCTCCCCCACCCCCTGAATAGCCCCCCCCCCCCCACCCAGACAGCACCACCCCTACCCCGACATCCCCCCCACCCCAGACAGCACCCCCCTACCCCGACATCCCCCCCACCCCAGACAACCCTCCCACCCCCGGCCTGACAGCTCCACCACCCCACGGACAGCCTCCCCACCCCTCGGACATCCCCCACCCACCGTACAGCCTCCCACACCACTCAAACAGACCACACCCCCGGATTCCCCCCCCACCCCCTCACCCCAGACAGCCCCTACCCCCCGGACACCCCCCTTAGCCCGGACATGCCCCTACCCCCTAGACACCCCCCTCACCCCCGGACAACCCCCCCCCCCAGACAGCCCCCACCCCACGTACAACCCCCCACACCACCCGGGAAACCTCCCCATGCCCCGGACACCCCCCCCGGATAGCCCCCCCACCCTGGACAACCCCCCACCCCCAGACAGCCCCCCTCACCCCCCAAACAGAAAATTTAGGTTAAATCAAAACAGAAAAAAAAGAGATACACATAAAAATAAAACCATAAAACTAAAATATTTGATGAATAACAATAATAATATGGTAAAACATAAAGATTTTAACTGTAGAAAGAAGAAAATACCTGATTCGAGATGGATCTGCTAGGGATTTAGTAGTTCGGATGGGGGAAGTCGAGCACGGATGGCCTGTTGCTGCACATTCAGTTCTGTTCGTGAATGAGTAGGGGCTACTAATTGGGGAAAACGTTTCTAGAAGGTTTTTAAAAACCATTGGGAAAGAGTTCCTATCCCAACAGTTTATATAGAACTATTGGTAAAATCCAATAAAAACAATATTTTCCCAACGGTTCTACAGAACTGTTGGTAAAGCCTCCTACATAAAATATTTTCTCAATGGTTCTCTAGAACCATTGGTAAAGGCTCCTACAAACAGAACTATACCAAATATTTTGTTAAACTGTTGGTATATCCTCCCTTTCCCAACAGTTTTTGTAAACTTTTGGGATAAAAGAGTTGGGAAAACATCCATTTCTAGTTGTGATTGCCTCCTGCAATCCCCGCGTGAAGGGCCGCCAGGGTTGAGCCTACTGTAGTGGCTCAAATAGAGTCCCCACAAAAATGTTGGAGTGGGTGGCCTAGAACCAACTACTTTGTACTTTGTTCACTAATAAAAGTCTTATCACATCTTTATTGTTCTTCTGCGTGACAATGCATGTGATAATGTTTTAAGGACAGCTGTTTCATTAAAGGGTCATAGAAGATCCCTGCTATGATGAGAACCCAGAAGTGCCATAACACTATTCTTGAATATATGTTCTATGGCCGGATGATTTTATTTGAGGGGCACAAATAATACAGGTCATTAGGGGTGAGGACTCATAAAACCTTGACGCACCTTCTCATGTTGTGTTCCCTTGGTAATATCAAGGAGGATATTATGAGAACGAGGCATGCCAGTCGGAAATCCACATTTCATAGTGTCATTGGATGTTCCTATCTGCGGATGTGTGTATTGGTCCTTAGACTTTAAGATTATTATTAATGGGTATTACAATTCGCGCACTTAGATGTATTGACGAAAACTGTGATGACACACTGCTCGCAGTGAGGTAGGACACGTTGGGTGTGTCACAAGTAATACTGCATTAATAGATAATGCAAGAAAGGATTTTTCACTTTTGTTCCATAACAGAAGTAGATATCTCAGGCCCTTTGATGGAATTTATATAGCCTAAATATATCCATGGCCATGGTAAGGTATGAGAGAGTTCAATTCCAGGAAGTCAATGAATTAATAATCGAGCACATGGGTTGATGGCACTACCATGCAAACCACTTTATTAGAGATATCGAGACAAAGGGATTATATTACACGGTAAGTGTTCGTATGAGGTGACACGTCATTGCGGCGTTAAATTCTTTCTATTTGGGTGCCTTTCCGTGTTTCCAGATGCTAACCTTGGACTTTAGGCAGGCTCCACCTAATGCCACTGAGAAATAGGCCTAAAGGGTCACACACTAAGTGTGTCCATGTATCTTAATTAAATATTAATTTAACAAGTTAAATAAATATTATTCCCGACTGTGGTTTAATAATTATTTAAGGATGCCTGATCACATTTATTTCGACACTAGTTATTCGAGAGAATATATTGTTGGTGAAATAATATGTTTATTAGCAAGTAATGCAGTTACATTTATTTAAGAAATAAATAATCATTACTCATGGTCTAATAAATGTGGTGGAGTAAAAGAAAAATGAAAATAAAAGTACACTCCGTTTATATTAAATATACAGGCCGTGTAGTTTTATGAAAATGAGTATACACCGTGTATTAATGATTACACGCCTTGTAGTTTTTCCAGTTGGGATTTTGAGGATATAATAATGTTTTATTAAATGATATTTATTATAATCATCATGGGTGCATGTCAAGGAATTAATAATTTGACATGGGGGTTTTCAATAGGAGTTAATGAAATAAATAAAATGTGTAACATGTTTATTTATTGTCATAAATCTATAAACTCAAACCCGATTATAAATATCCTCAAAACCCCAACACCTTTTCATAACAAGAGAATCGTTGTGGACAATAATTCTGAAGAATTCTTTCAATCCCGAAAGAACTCATTCCTCCAAGAACGCTCTCAAGACCGAGAGATCAAGGCGATCGAAGGCGGACATCACATGCGAAGGTTCTTCCATGCTAGCACCCAGAGATCACTTCGGCGACGTCCAGAGATACGTGGCACATGTGTGGATCACCGTAAGAGGAATCCTACACTTGGATTCTACGATGCAACGACGGATCAAAAAATTGTGACTGAACACATCGACAAAGAAATAATTCAACCAAGGTAATAATAGTTAATTAATTAAATTAATTATAACAAACATATGATGATCCTATCTCTATGGTTCTAGGATTCCCTCTCTTTTTTTCTTTCTTCGTTTTATTCCAAAGATTTGGAATTTTATATCATGATGGATCTCAGTTTGAACATTACTTAACGCTAAAATTAAAGTTGGGAAAACCAACCAACACGCTTCCACTGCGCCTGAAACCTACAAGTGGTATCAGAGCAGTCATATCATTGATTATAATTATATAGTTTTTTGTTTGTAATTTACACATTTAATAATTTTGTTATTTCAATTAATGTTTAATTATTCTAGAAATCTGAATCTCGAGATCTGTTCCTCCTCCCTCGTTTCTCGTTCACCTCACAGAAATGAATTTTTCGTTTAATTTTGATTAAAATAAAATAGAGTAACTCATCTAGAGGATCCAAACGTTTCTGTCCATACAACACTAGAATACACTGCGTGTATTCAGAAGTACACATCGTGTAGTCTAGGTTCAATGAATTGACTGATCCGCTAAATCAGGTCCTATATTGGATTCTTTCTAAGAATTTAAGACACCATGTGTTGACCAGAAACAGGTGGCACATGGTTTTCGGATTACACGTCATGTGGTCCAATGAACACGGCGTGTAGTATCTTCGGTTTAGGGTTGGCAATGTACCCCGTACATGGCTTGTCTGGCTAGAAACTGTGTAACGGGAAAACTACACGGTGTGTGTCCCACAGAACACACCATCCACTCCAAAAATTTCCGAAGTACATTAACACGCCCTATCCCTGGGAATGTACTTCGGATGAATGGTGAAGAAAAATACCCGATGTGTAGTTGGAAATACATGTCGTGTACTCACTGAGATTATGCAGATTTATTAAAAATTATTATTATATTATAAAAACCCTTGAGACGTGTACCATGGTGTTGGCGTAAAGATGAGGCACAACACGTGATAGGTGTTTTATATATATTTGTTTAATTTAAAATCTGCATAATGAACGGGAATTCATCGGGTTTCCTCCAAGGTTCAAGTTACATAAAAGGATAATTTTGAATGAATTTATTTGTTTAAAATTATGATGGATGAGAATCTCAAGGAAGTTCAGAAAAGGGTTTAAGATAAAAGGATTGATTAATTAAAGGTAATTAATTAATTCGAGTGTGATTTATCTTAAACAAGAACTTTTAAATAATTAAATGGTAGTTTTATTTATGTGTAAATATTGTTGCATGTATGGATGATCATGAGCTAGACCAAGAACTTTGTATGTGAATGGTTTATTTTAATTTATTTATTTGAATTAAATTTGTTAGCCTACGAGCCATCTCCTCATTAATATGTAGGGCCTGTGCACCCAATGATTCTTATATGTAAAAACCCCTTTTTACCCCTCACCTGCATGTGAGATAAATGCATATGTAATGGATGGAGCTCCCAATCTAGTGGAGGTGGCTCATGTTAGGATCCAAGGTGAAACCAATCCAAGGAGACACAAAGGTGGACAGGTGGAAAGCTGTAAACATGAACCCACAAGGATCAAAGTGTTTCTCCCCTAGGTCTTGGGTTAGTTTATTAACCGCTGGATAAACTAACCAATAGAACAAGCTCATGATCATACCATTTATTTTATTTCTGTCATTTTCATGTTTTATTTATTGTGGGTGTATTGTCATGATCACACAATTAATGAATTAAACAAGCATGCAATATGGAACTAAAATAAAACCAGCTTATGCGTAAATATTATCTTAGATATGGTTAATCACATAAGTATATCCCACTTAATATTAACAAGCATTTAATCAAAGATAATAAATTGGAAATTTATTTATAAGGATAAAATCCCTCAAATAAATATTAAGTCGGTATAGCCTTCCATAATCTTGGTTAGAATTGAACCATAGTTCAATGTTCTTGACCAACCCTAGTTGGGGTGCCTTCAATTATCAGGGAATTCAAATTCAAGGTTTTGGGTTGACTTAACTTAGTTCGCATACAGGGTTGACTGCCACAACATGACTTGGTGTGGCCAAGATGCAAAGGTTGAGGAAACCCAAAATAAAAGGATTTCAGGATTAGGGAGTCCACTCAACGGATCAAGGAGCTGTGAGTTAAATGCAGTTGGTATTTGGAATTCCTAACTAAATACCCTTCAATTTTCTTGACCAAACATAATTGGGGTAATGCAAAGGTAAATATGGATCCTTTCCACTACAATATTCAGGAAAAAGAATATTCTGAAGTCAATGGTGAGGGCTATGGGATTTTGATAAAATAGTGGGAGACTAATAAGTGTTAATTTATTTATTTTTCTCAGTTTTATAATTAAGTACTGAACCTTTGCTCATATTAATTTGTAGAAACGGCAAGAAAATGACTTTAGACATATCATTGTGAACCATACTTGAGAAGGAAAACCTTCTCACCGGCACCAATCTCCAAGAGTGTCAGATGTGTTTACACATTATCCATCGCCACGAGAGGAAATTGTATGTGCTGGAAGAGCCTCTTCCATTTGCACCTAGATCGGAACTTCTACCCTTAACTCACCAGGTAGATAAGGACATGGTGTGTGACAAACCTATAGTCCTTATAGTGAATAAGAAAAGGAAGGACAATGAAAAGGGGCTAAAGACTTATAAACGGTTAGAATCCCCCGAGCACCGTCCCTCCAAGAAGGGGAAGATTCAAAGGCAGGGTAAGGAATGAGAGGCAATGTGTTTTTCATGTGGCAAGAAAGGCCACTAGAAGAGGAACTACACCCAGAAGCGTCGGGACGCTAATGGTGCATTTTTTATCGAGTGTAATCTTTATATTTCTACACATTGGGTATTAGATACAGCTTGTGGGGATCACATCTATATTCAAATGAAAGAACCAAGTAGATTTAGAAATATTGACAGAGGAGAGGTGGATCTTCGAGCTGCCAATGGCGAAAGGCTAGTTACGTGGGCTATTTGCGACTACCACCTCATTAAGGTATGTCACATTTAAATAATGGTTTGTATGTATTAAATTACAAAAACCAAGTGTTGGCAATCGATAACGAAACAAACTCACATGACTCATACATCACCCAATTGTGGCATCACCGTCTCGATCATGTGAATGAGAAGCGCTTGACAAAGCTCTGTAAAGATGGTTATTTAGACTCTAATGATCTAAAACCACTTGATAGATGTCACGCTTGTTTACAAAGAAAAATGACCAAGCCGCCTTTTAGTGGACAGGGTGAAAGGGCCATAGAGCTTCTAGGATTGGTACACATAGATGTGTGTGGACCATTTCCAGTAGAAGCTAGTGGTGGATATTCTTACTTCATTTCTTTTACTGATGATTTGAGTAAATATGGCTATGTCTACTTAATGAGGTATAAGTTAGAGGCCTTAGAGAAATTTAAGGAATTCAATAATGAAGTAGAGAATCGTCTTGGTAAGAAGATAAAGAAGCTTCGATCAGATTGAGGTGGAGAATATCTGAACCAAGAGTTCATCGATCTTCTACTGGAGTCTGGGATTCTATCTCAGCTCACTCCTCTTTATACACCACATTGGAATGGTGTTAGTGAAAGGAGGAGCCGCACCTTATGGGACATGGTGAGGTTGATGATGAGTCATGCGGATCTTCCATTATCCTTTTGGGGATATGCATTAAAAACTGCAACACACACATTAAACCGAGTACCAACTAAGGCAGAAAATGGAATTCCCTCTGAGCTATGGAATGGAAAGAAACCCATTTTGTCACATACACGTGTATGGGGATGCAAGGCATTTTTTAAGGCCTTCTTAGGTAACAAACTAGCACCCTGGTGAACGAAATTTATCTTTATAGGATATCCTAAGGAAACGAAAGGATATTACCTAAATAACCATCAAGATAAGAAAGTAACTGTCACTAGACAAGCCGTATTTCTTAAGAGGGAGAACATCTTCAAAAGTGATAGTGGGAGCATGATTTAATTAAACGAAGTTAATGCTCATGATACACAAGAGTTGGTACAAGAACAAGTTCCATAGGTACCTGTGGAAGAGGTTCCAGAAACACAAGTACTATGTAGGAGCTCAAGAGAGGTAAGGGAACTAGAGAGATTTGGATTCCTAGTCACCGAGGATGGTGAATCATTATTATTGGACAATGATTAACCTCTCTCTGAAAAAGAAGCAGTAGAAAGCTCAGAAGATGCAAGACGACTAGAATCTATGAATTCTAAGATGGATTCCATGTATCAGAACCAAGTCTGGGTTCTGGTCGATGAGCTTGTTAATGTAAAGCCTGTTGGATGCAAATGGGTATTGAAGAGAAAACTGGACATGGAAGGTCAAGTTAGCACCTATAAAGAAAGGGTAGTGGATAAAGGATTCAGACAACGTCAAGGAATTGACTATGATGAAAAATTCTCGCTAGTTTCCATGTTTAAATCCATAAGAATCATACTTTCCATAGCAGCTTACCATGACTATGAGATTTGGAAAATGTATGTCAAATCAGCATTCTTTAATGGGAACCTTTAGGAAGATGTCCATATGACACAACGAGAAGGGTTTGTGACACCAGGTGAAGCCAAATGGGCTTTCAAGTTACAGAAATCAATTTATGGATTGAAGAAAGCATCCAGGTCATGGAACATTTGATTTGATGAATCCATAACGGAATTTGTTTTCATTAAGAACGAATGTGATCCATGTGTTTATAAGTGGTTTAATGGGAATGCGATCGTTATCCTAGTAGTATATGTTGACGACATATTACTTATTGGAAATGATGTTCCAGTCTTACAGTCAGTTAAGGACTGGTTGAACAAGTGTTTCTCCATGAAGGACTTAGGAGAAGCATCCTACATTCTAGGGATCAAGATCATTCGTGATAGATCCAAGAGGCTTCTTGGAATAAGTCAGGGTACATACATTGACCAGATACTAAAGAGATTTAGTATGGAAAAATCCAAGAGAGGATTAGTTCCAATGTCACATGGACAACATATTTCTATGGAAATGTGTCCTCATACACAACAAGAGAAAGATAGAATGAGTAATATCCCATACGCTTCGGCTATACGATCCATAATGTATGCCATGTTATGTACCAAGCTTGATGTTGCCTATGCACTGATCATGGTAGGCAGATATCAAGCAGATCCAGGAGAACAACATTGGACTGCTGTTAATACTATCCTAAAGTGTCTGAGAATATCTAAGGATATATTCTTGGTGTATGGAGGAGACAAGGAGCTTCTCATCAGAGGGTATGCTGATGCTGGTTTTCCGATAGATCAGAATGATCTAAAGTCGCAATCTAGATATGTTTTCTGCCACAATGGATGAGCTTGAGCTGGAAGAGTTCAAACCAGCCAGTTGTCACTGATTCTATAGTGGAGTATGAATATATAGCTGCTTCTGATGCAGCCAAGGAAGCCATCTGGATCCAGAACTTTGTCCAGGAGCATGATGTGGTGCCTAGCAGTAAAGATCACATTACATTGTATTGTGATAATACTGCAGTGGTGGCTCTTGCAAAAGAACCAAGGTCACACCAATGGACAAAGCACATAATCTGAAAGTATCACCTCTTGAGGGATTTATATCAAAGGGGTGAAGTGGTAGTGAGAATAGTGTCCACGGAAGAGAACGTGGTGGACCCCAGGACTAAAGGCATATCTCAGTAGAATAATGAATATTATGTGAGATCTAGCGGGTTAAAGGTTGTTAGCAGCTGACTCTAGTCTAAAAGGGAGTCTTTTGGAGTTGGTGGCCTAGAACCAACTACATTTTACTTTATTCATTAATAAAAGACTTATCAAATCTTGATTATTATTCTACGTGACAATTCATGTGATAATGTCCTAAGGACGGCCATTACATTAAAGGGTCATAGCAGATCCCTGCTATGATGAGAACCCAGAAGTTCCATAACACTGTTCTTGAATATATGTTCTATGGCCGGATGATATTGTTTGAGGGGAAAAAATAATACAGGTCATTATGGGTGAGGACTCATAAAACTTTGAGGCACCTTCTCATGGTGTGTGCCCTTGGTAATATCTAGAAGGATATTATGAGAACGAGGCCCACCAGTAAGAAAACCACATTTCATAGTATCATTGGATGTTCCTATATGCGGACATGTGTTTTGGTCCTTATACTTTAAGATTATTATTAATGGGTATTAAAACGTGCGCACTTAGATGTATTGATGAAAACTGTGACGACACACTACTCGTAGTGAGGTAGGACACGTTGGGTGTGTCACGAGTAATACTGCATTAATAGATAATGCGAGAAAGTATTTGTCCCTTCTGTTCCATAACAGAAGTAGATATCTCAAGCCCTTTGATGGAATTGATATAGCCTAAATAAATACATGTCCATGGTAAGGTATGGGTGAGTTCAATTTGGGGAAGTCAAAGAAATAATAATCGAGCGCATGGTTTGATGGCACTAGCATGCAACCCGCTTGATTAGAGATATCGAGACAAAGGGATTATATTACATGGTAAGCGTTCGTATCAGGTGAAACGTCATTGTGGTGTTAACTTCTTTCTCTATGGGTTCCATGGCGTGTTTCTAGACGCTAACCTTGGACTTTAGGCAGGCTCCGCCTAATGCCACTAAGAAAGAGGCCTAGAGGGTCACACACTAAGTGTGTCCATGTATCTCAGTTAAATATTAATTTAACAAGTTAAATAAATATTATTCCCGACTGTGGTTTAATAATTATTTAAGGATTCCTGATCACATTTATTTCCATAATAGTTATTCGAGAGAATATATTATGGCGGAAATAATATGTTTATTAGCGAGTAATGCAGTTACAATTATTTAAGAAATAAATAGTCATTACTCAAGGTCTAATAAATGTGGTGGAGGAAAAGAAAAATGGAAATAAACGTACAGGCCGTGTATATTAAATATACACACCGTTTAGTTTTATGAAAACAAGTATACACCATGTATTAACGATTACACGCCGTGTAGTTTTTCCAGTTGGTATTTTGAGAATATAATATTGTTTTATTAAATTATATGTATTATAATCAGCATGGGCACAAGTCAAGGAATTAATAATTCGACATGGGGGTTTTCAATAAGAGTTAATGAAATAAATAAAACGTGTAACGCGTTTATTTATTTTCATAACTCTATAACCTCAAAACCGATTCAAAATATCCTCACAACCCCAACAACTTTTTATAATAAGGGAATCGTTGTGCGCAACAATTCTAAAGAATGATTTCAAGCCTGAAAGAACTCCTTCCTCCAAGAACGCTCTCAAGACCGAGAGATCAAAGTGATCGAAGGCGGACATCGCAAGCGAAGGTTCTTCCACGCTAGGACCTGGAGATCCCTTCGGCGACGTCCGGAGATACGTGGAACACATGTGGATCACCGCTAGAGGAATCCTACACTTGGATTCTACGACACAATGACACATCAACGAATCGTGACCGAACACATCAACAAATAAAGAATTCCACCAAGGTAATTCTTCTGAATTAATTAAATTAATTATAACCAACATATTATGATCCTATATCTATGGTTCTGGGATTCCCTATTTTTTCATTCTTCATTCTATTTCTTTGATTTGGCATTTTATATCGTGACAGATATTGGTTTGAATGTTGTTTAATGCTAAAATTAATGTTTGGAAAACCAACCAATGTGTTTCTACTGTGCTCGAAACCTACAAAAAAAATAGAGTTGTTACCAGTGGAGCTGCCTTCATATACATACCGAGGACCTCCACCCCAGGCGCAGCCTCCAGTCTAGCAGCACCCACCACGGAATCAGTTGGTGCCCTCGTGCAATTCGATGCCACCGCCTAAGTGAGATAACTGGGCTCCACCTCCTCGACAGGCTCATATAGCCCCTCATCAGGGTTAGGCACAAAGGGCCCCTTCCTGAACATGTAGAACCGAACCTACTCATTCAATGAGTCTTAGGTCCTCGTCTACTTCTGTAGTGCCTTAGATAAGGGGATTGTAAGGTTTTCTTGAGTGCAGAAGGCATAAAGAGGCAAACCTCACTAATCACCCTAAGTACTACCGCTATCATCAGATCCTGGGGAACACCCTCAAACAGTTCTATGTGTTCAAATACTAGCTTCAAGACCGGTTGGATAACAACATAGTCTGGTTATGCCCAGCTCTGGCACATGTGATAGGTATCTTCATGAGGCCAGACAGCAACAATGACAATGAAGGAGAGTGGAATCAGGTTTCTAACCATGGGACCCAGAATTATGACGACTGGATGTCTTGTAAAATAGTCACCCAATCCCATGGTGTAATATGTGCATGCCTAAATTGGCCATAGACTTTATAAGTTGTAGCTACTACTTCGGCATCGTCGTCTCTGTCATCTTATTCCCAAAAGAGAAAGCGTCGACAGTGTAAGGGGAAAAAAGTTCCCTTTGAAGCCATTGGAATCCCGTACTCTTGGAGACTTCTTACTCCAAGATATGGTGATTCCTCCCAGAATCCGTCCAGTAGTGGATGACTCATCAAGAGATAGTCAAGGGTACGCCTCAGTTAATACCGTAGAGCTGGTAAACCCCTGCATGTTTCATGACGACAAGGAGCGCCAGGAGGATCATCCCAATGTCCCCAGCCATCACCAGCGTCGGTGAGGCCGTGGAAATATGGGATGTCAGAGTTCCTTGGTCAGTACTTCCAGTCAGGCTATTCATGCTTCCAAAACTAGACAGCAGGCCCAGCATAGATCTCAGGATGCGCGTCCTTCTCATTTGATGTCATCAGGTCGGCCTTCGCTGGCGCTCGTGTTATTGAATTTGGAATAACCACATCGACCACTCCGTGAATAGACACGAATTTCTATGGACTGGTCTTAGTCATTTTGCTTTCATCTGGTAGTCACTCGATAGGCTTGGACTACTGAGCAGTGGGATATTCCTAGCACTAGTCAGCCAGCAGTCCAGTCGGTAGGGTCCACCATACCTCCTATCATATAGCGACCTCCTGCAAACAGAAGGTCATGCCTGGAACAAATGAATGAGGTTTAAAATAATCTTTCTAGAATTACAGCGAAGCTCTCTATCCTTTAGGCCCTTTTCCAATCATCTGATATGCATGACGCCCTTGCCGAGGTGTTAGGAAGCTCCATCCAGTTTGAGATAGAGGTAGCTGCCGCAGAAGCTTTCCATTCTGAGGCGGTCGAGCATGCTGAATAATAGGCCATCATTTCATTCTCTGTAGAAGATGAAGTCTCTCCAATACAGGGGCACATTCTCCCACTGTACATCACCGGCCAGTTCAATGGCATGGAGGTTCGTCGTTATATTGTATACACGGGCTATGGGATCAACCTAATACTGACTCAGACACTAGGAAAACTGGGGTTGTCCAAAGAGGATTGGAGTCCCTATGACCTAAGAATCCAAGGATATGAAAGGATGGAGTAGTCACCGATCTGAAAGATCCACTTGAATACCTAGTTCGGTGGACTAGTTTCCAGCACTGAGTTTATGGTTGTCTCCCGGGACACTGCCTACAATGTGTTGATGGGCAAGCCATGGCTCCACCTGCATGTGGTGGTTCCCTCATCATATCACTAGTTCCAAAATTACTCCCTTAATGGTTGAGTGGGCGTGCTTCAAGGTGATTTGTCTCCCTTTTCCTCGTGTGAATCTCGCTATCTGGATGTAGACTATTACAAGAGCAAATACAAGAAGATTCAGGAAAACGAGGTTGAGCATGCCACGGCTGCGACCGACCCGAGGATAGATCTAGATGATACATACATCTTTCCAATCCACTGATTAGATTCTACATCCTCAGAAATGGTACAATGCTTTTTTGTTTTTGGAATGAGGGGTAACACATTCCCAAGTCTAAGAAACACCGAAAGATCACCTCACACTCTTAAACAGATCAGGCTCATATGATCTGGAGCCACCTACTCCCATAAGGTATCGGGATGTCTGCCCCAAGGAAACGAAAATACGTCATACTTTCTTTTTTCGTTAGAATGAAATTAACCATCTCAATCCAACGCACATCTATTTCTTTGATACCATCAATCATCTCCCATTGGGCTGAAGACCATATGGGATCAGATCGACAACCTTCATCATAATGGTTTCGACAACATGGGAGTTCTCTGATGCGGTGTCCACTACCGCTCAAGATGGTACCAGCCTCCCATCAGGATCTATCAAATTATAGGAAACTCCTCCCACTGAGGATCCCTCCTTCATAAGTGAGAATAATATTTAGAGGATGCTCCGCCAACCTTTGACGAGGTCGTCTCCACCACGGTCGATGAATTGGTATAGGTGAACCTCGGTAGCGAGACATACCCGAAACCCAAATTGATGAGTTCCGCCAAGACCCTTGAGTAGAAACAATAGTACATTGACTTCCTTAAACAAAATTGTGATTTATTCTCCTAGAGTTATGATGAGATGCCAGGACTAGATCCTCAGGTAGTCGTCCACCGCCTTGGTCTCCTGAAAAATCATCGCGGGTTCAAGCAGCCTCCTAGAATGATGCACCCTTATCACTGTTCCATGGTTGATGAAGAAGTTGATAAACTCATCAAAGATAATTTCATTAAGGAGGTCTAGTACAACAAATGGCTAGCTAACATTATTCTAGTTAGGAAGAATAAGGTTCAGATTAGAGTATACATAAACTTCTGGGATCTCAACCATCAGTGTCTGAAATATGATTTTCCCCTTACTATGATGAAATTGTTGATCGATGATACAGTTGGGTTCTAGTCCCTCTATTTCATGGATGTGTATTCTAGGTATAACCAGATCTAAATGGCTCCTAAGGATGAGGAGTCTACAGCATTCAAGGAACCATAAGGTACTTCCTGCTACCAATTCATGCCCTTCAGTTTAAAGAATGCAGGTTCCACCTATCAGTGAGCTATGCATTGCATACTAAAGCTAATCCTCATAACATTGATGTAATGTTATGTGTATGATATGGTGTTCAAATATCACAAGTGTCAGGACCATCTCAAATACCATGAGAAAGTGTCCAAGTTCCTCTGTTCCTGCCACCTGAAGATGAATCCATTAAAGTGCACTTTTGAGGTCACCTCTAGATTGTTTCTGGGATTCATTTTCAGATATAGGGGCATCAATATAGACCCGGAGAAGATCAAGGAAATCATACAGATGTATCCCCCAAGAAACCTTCAAGAACTTCAAGGTTTTCATGGCCACCTGGACTACATATGACGATTAACCGCGAATATAGCTAGAAAGTGTAATCCCTTTTATCGGCTCATGAATGAAGGCACTATCTATGAGTGGGATGAAGAATGTCAGATTGCCTTTGAAGAAATCAAGCAGTGATTTCTTAACTCTAGTCTTAACGCCACCCATCTCTGGAAAGCCATTGGTTATTTATGTGACCACCTTGGAATAGTCTCTTGGTACCCTTCTTATATAAAATAACAATGAGGGGATAGAGAACAAACTCTACTATCTCAGTCGCATGCTCCTTAATATGGAGACCATATAATCCCCTATCGAGAAAAGTTGCCTTTCAATGGAATTCTCAGCACAGAAGTTGAAACATTACTTGCAGCACCATGAGGTAAAACTAGTTTCCCAAGTTCATCCTTTTATGTACATCCTCAACCACCCGATGTTAACAGGATGTCTAGCTCGGTGGGTGGAAACCCATCAACAGTTTGACATTAGGTTTTTCCCTCAGAAGGATATTAAGGGGAATGTGTTGGAAGTCTTCCTTTCTTCCCATCCATCTCCTGTGGACTAGTCCCTCGATCTTGATTTCCCTGATGATCTGATTCTCTTGGAAGACCAAGACATGCCATGCTGGCAAATGCACTTTGATGGTGCTTATCAGAGCCCCACCGGAAGAAGAATCAATGACCCCATGCTTAACAGAGTAGGTCGCGGTATTGTCTTCATTACCCTAGTACAATCCATTTGGCCGTATTCATTCCTATTGTTAGAAGGTTGCACCAACAATGAGGCAGAGTATTAGACTCTCATTAATGGCCCCGAGCTGGCCCTTGAGATCGACGTGTCCCATTTTCATGTGAAAGGGGACACTGAACTAGTCATCAATCATATCAATGGTGACTATGTCATCCTAAATCTAGAGCTCATACCATTTTTGGAACACACTGTCTAGCAATTGGCCCAGATCTCATCTTTTCCAGAAGTTACTCATGTCCCTTGATCTCAGAACGGTCAAGCGGATGCCCTAGCCAGCCCAGTTTCATCACTTGAAGATCCCAAATAGGATGATCTAATTATCCACGTGGCACAGTAGATAATCATTGCTCTAGTCACTCCAGATGAAGGTGAAAACCCATAGGTATGCCACCTTACCATCGATGCCTCCACGTCCGGACCCCCAGGTCCCCCAGATGTAGTGATTGAAGTGATTGCTGACTAGAGAATATCTTTTTCCAAGTACCTCCAAAATGGTAATATCCTAACAGATTGGGCCAAGAAAGAGGGAATTCGACACCATGCATTACAGTTTACCTTCAAGGATGTTCTTGGTCAATAGAAGATCCTATACAGGTGTGAGTTTGATGGGATTCTCTTTTTTATTCAAGGAGTCGAGATTTCCCAAGTCATGTAGAAAGTTCATGTCGGTTCCTACGGGGTGCCTCAGTTTGGACCGAAACTATATCACCAGATCTAAAGACTATGGTATTTTTGTCCCACCATGATCCATGACTGCATCGAGTTCACTAAAAGGTTCTATGCATGCCAAATTTGTTCCATCTTTATCCATTAGTCGTCAGATCCTCTCCACACTCCCAGTACTCTTTGCCATTTGTGGTATGGGGACTTGATGTCGTGGAACCATATCCAACGGTGAAAGCTCGCCAGTGTAGGTTCATCCTGACCACTACATATTTCTTCTCCAAGTGGGTATAGGATGTTCCTCTCAAGGCGGTAAATGCTCATTCCATCGTTAACATTGTGAGCTCTAATGTCATCTACTAATTTGGAGTCCCTCACGCCGTCCTCATCGATAAAGGAACGAATTTTGGGAAGTTGAGCTGAATAAACTCTACGCTAAGTAAAACATCCATTCTAACCATACCTCCCATTATCATTCGCAAGAAATTGATAGATTGAGGCGTTCAACAAAACCCTCTCTAAAATTCTGCAGAAAATGGTTGCTCAGAACAAGAAGTGTTGGTCGGAAAAGCTCCCCAACACCCTTTGGGATTATCGGATGATGACACATAATTCCACCCAGGTGAACCCATATTCCCTGGTGTACAGAATAGAGGTCATCCTACCCATCCAGATTCATTTTCCCTCATTGCACATAGCTATCTATGATCAGAAATCACTAGATAAAGTAGATGAAACCCGTTTGGCTGAGTTGGAAGTGCTTGATGAGAACTGGCTTCGTGACCTGCACAATCTGGAAAGTCATCAAAACAAGATACCTAGAGCTTTCAACAACAATGTCCACCTATGATCCTTCTTGAAAGGCATCTTGGTGTTGACCCTGAGAACACCAAAGTTACCTAGAAGGAAACCACCTAAGTTGGAACACAAATGGGAATTCACAAGGTTTACTCCAATGGTGTATACTACATGGTTACCATGGATGGTGAGCATATAACTCCTCCCAACAGTGCCAAGTTCCTCAAGAAATACTTTGACTGAGTCGTCTGGTCTGGCATGACCTTAAACTCTATGGTCTCGCATGACCCTAAACTGTATTAGGGTCATACCTGACCTTAAACTATCCGGTCGTACATGACCTTAAACTGTAAAGTGTCCTGCATGACACTAAATTGTATGTCGTCTTGCATGATATTAAACTGTATACCATCCCACATGACAATAAACATTATGTCGTCCTGCAATACATTAAACTATAAGAACTATGTATGTATTGATTCCAATCACTAAGGGATACATAGGAATGCTCAGATTCTTCATCTTGAGTCGAGCCCCAATTTTAATCTTTGACTATCCCCCTGGGTATTGTTCCCTTGGAGGATCTCACATGGTGTCATGTAGGATTATCTTTCCCCACTCAGGTTAGGATCACGATGACTGCACGATGTTCTCTCCCTCATTCTTCTATTTCTCCCATGTCTACACCGCACGATGCTAGACTGTATGGCCTTCCAAACTACGTATGGTTTGATTCCCATCTTTATGGGATACGTAGAAGCGCCTGGACATTCTATTCGTAGGACCATCCCCAAACTTTGAGATCTCCCATTGGGTCAAAACACATGGTGTGGTGCAATATTTTTCCCTCATTCATGACGAGTTCATCATGACTGTACCGTGTATCCCTCCTCCCTGAAGATCCCCGCCTCTTCTACTTTCCAGCTTGACTTTAAGTTGCACGGGCACATTTTTGCTCCACACACTCCATCATTTGTGTCTACATTATCTTTCACATCTTAAATGGATCCTGAACGGTATGGATAATTATCCTAGGGTATCTATTATCATTTCGGGCCAATGCCCTCGAGGACCTCGAACGAAAAATTGATACAAGTCCTGAGTTGCGAAGATGGTCAGCTGTCGATGCTCAATTGTTGTTCTCATTTTAGGTCACATGATATAGATAATGTGTTTTGAACCTGTTCAACAGCTATCCTTTGTCATTGTCACAACCCCCATATGTCCCAAAAATTTAGTGTAGTGGTTCATTCTGCCTAGTTGTCTCTTCAAGCTTCGGTCTACCTCAGGTAGGAGTGTGATTATAGCTATTAGACCCTTATATGATGGGTAGAGTCTAGTCTTAATCCTTGATTCCCACACTGAGAATCACTCACATAGGATTTAGAGTTGTGGTAATGCAATACCAGCATGAGGGGTCATGTGGCTATAGTTGTCCATGGATCCCTACCTCTGGTCCCTCAACTCTTTCAGCCCCCTGGCCCGAGTTCTCATATTGGATTGTGTGGTGTGGTATGGAATCACATCCTCATTTACATCGGGCTATTTTTTCAACGCCACAAATATCCCCTCGATACATCCCCCCACCTACCATCCTTTCTGCAAGAACATGCCCCGTCATGCTCTTTGCACCCCATTATTTTGGTTTCCATCATCTTTCATATCCAACAGGACCCTTAAATGGCCTGGATGCTTGGCCCAAGGTCTCTCCTACCATTTCAGGACAATTTTCCTGGGTATTTTGAGAGATGAATTGATGCATGTCTTGTGTTGTCAATACGGTCAATGGTTGAGGCTCAACTGATTGCCCCCGACCTCCGGTCACAAAAATACGGATACTGTGTTCCGAACATAGTCAATTATTTTCCTCTATCATTTTTGTCGCTATGTGGTCTTCCATATGCATGTTGATTCGCCCTCCACTCAGTTGTCCCATGCATATGACATTAAACTAATCATCTATTGTCCGAGCCCAATGACCTTAAACTAAGAGCACCACTATCCGTACTGCATGACGATAAACTCACTTCATCCTTCTCTAGAACTACATGTGTCTTGATTCCCATATTTATGGGATATATATTATTTCCCGAACATCTTGCATTTGGCTCAAACCCCATCTCTTAGAAACCTCCCAATCATCTTGACCCCTTGGCATGTGTTCTTCTAGGAGAGGGGTACATGGTGTGGTATGAGATTATGTCTCCATTCATGTCAGGTTTCTAACAACCATTCCATATACCTCTCTCTTCTAAACTCCCTTCGCTCCCTTTCCATACACACTTCTTTTTTATTTGGATGCTCTTAAGTTGGGTCCCTCGACCCTCTTCGATTATTCGAAAATGTGCCTAAGAGTACTATGGTTCAGAGCCTAGAGTGTCTGATACTACATGGGCATGATTTCACCCATTTTTTAGGATTTTTGTTCCACTTAATTTGGGATTTCATTATCTTTCATATCCTTAAGAACCCTCAAATTTAATGGATACTCAACCCAAGGGATCTCCAACCCTT
The DNA here is from genome assembly GCA_963277665.1 of Viscum album. NCBI lineage: Eukaryota > Viridiplantae > Streptophyta > Magnoliopsida > Santalales > Viscaceae > Viscum > Viscum album. The sequence continues at coordinate 1,892,638,029 of OY728152.1, forward strand.
ACAGGACAACGTCCTCAAGGATTTCAAACAAAAATTGATACAAGTCCCCCATTGCGAATATGGTCAGTGGTTGACGTGCATTTTTTGTTCCCATTTCAGGTCACATGATATGGATGTTGAGTTTCAAACATGGTCAACAGTTATCCTCCGACATAACACAAACCCCATCAAGCCAAAAATATCAATTACATGATTCACATCATCCCCCCTTCATGTACAAGTGTAATTTCGATAGTCTTGGTACTGTCCATCAGTGCGCATTTGCATGTTTGAAGGACAAAGCTTTGGTAAGGCGTCATTTGGGGATCTGCACCGATATCCCCTTTACATGTATCCCATGTGCTGCAAAGACCTCATACGCCCTTGTTTCCCACACCGAGTTTAACTCGCATGGGATTAGGAACCAGATCGAGGTCTTTACTTGCTTGGAAGAGTTTTTCCTCATCATGTTCTGAACTTTAGGACCTTAAACCAAGATCTCCTTATACGTCATCATCTAGATCTATGTATGGCTTAATTCCTATCCTTATTTGATACGTAGAAACTCTTGGAAATCTTATCTATGGGTCCATATTAGATTTCACTAATTATCATTTATGCTCAGCCTTTTATTCCCCGACCTGTATAAGATTGTGTGGTGTGGCGTGTGTGGACTTATGTTTTCATTCATGTAAGGTTTTCAAGGTCTGCACCACATACTTCCCTTCTAAGAGATAGTCTCTCCTACCCATATTATTTAATCTTTTCTATCCCCTCAACCCAAGGTTTCTTTCTTGGAATCGCAGATGGTGTGGTGTGGACCTCATCCTCATTCACGTCGGGTATGCACTATCATGATGTGAACATCCCCTCTTGAACCTCGTTTCTCCATCATACGTCTGAGTCATATGACTTTAAACTATGTTACCTAGTCCCACATGAATTTAAACTATTACGTCTATACTTTATGACGTTAATATACATGTTTGGTTCCTTCACATGACCCTAAACTATGACATTATCGTTCAGGATGCTAGTCAAAAAAACAGCACTACATCTTGGTGTCCCCACTCGAGGGGACATCAGGTTTCAGATCGGTCACCCACCATAGAATTTTTCAATGCCTGTATATGGATTGATTATTTTGGAAACACCCAGACTCTCTATTCTAGGTCCATCTCTTCACAAAAACAAAAAAATAACACACACATTCATCCTAAAGGAAAAAAAAGTTATACCAAATGTCGCTTCTTTTGGTGTGAGGGCCAGACCAGTACGACCTTGTTATCTATGGCACCGGTATCTTACCATGCCACATTTAGAACTACATACAGCTTTATTCCCATCCTAATGGGGTATGTAAGAACATCCAGGAAACTTTCCTCAATCTCAACCTAACTTTCACATTTGGTCTCCTGACCCAGAAGTTTCCTGGGTATCACATTGTGGTGATAGGGACTCCTGTGTCCCCATTCACATTGGGTTTTAGTAATTACTACACCACGTGTCTCCCTCTTCAAGTTCTTCATGGTCTGAGCTCTATGACCATAAACTAATACCACTCTACATCCATACCACAAGATGTTAAACTAGACGACATATTCATGAACTATGTATGGCTTGATTCCCATCCTCATGGGATACATAGGAACACACATGCATCTCGTCCTTGGGTCTAGACCCAAGAATCTAAAATCATTCCCCCTCTCTCTATCCTCTCAGCCCGAACACTTTCTGGATAATATGGTGTGGGGATTAACTCTTGGGTTCTCATTCATGGAGAATTTTGCAATGGTCACACCATGTTCCTCCCATGTCTTTTCCCAACCTATTCTGAGTTATATGATCCTAAACTAAGATATACCTATGGGAACTACACGTTGGGTTTGGATACTTTTTCACCCTGTGCACAGTTCATTAAAAAATGCCCCCCTTTATGTCCAATCCAACGACCATCAAGTTGGAAGCGTGTGACCCTAGGACCCTTGTCCTTGGAAAGGGACCCAACTCCCTCTATCTGATATGCCTTTTTTTCATACTCAGATGCATGTGAAAAATATCCTGATGTGTAGAATTTTCGCAGGGAAATTCCCTCGTTCCATGTCTAAGATTCATGAACCCATTATTTGGATCCCCATCCTCCTCCACATCTAAAGGGACCCCCTTTATGGCCTTGTCTCATGCCACATTGGCTTACCTACTTTCTTGGGCCAACATCCTTGAGGACCTCACACAAAATTTTCAACAGGTCCCGTGTTTCGAACATGGTCAGTGATCAACCCTCATTTTTCTACCCCCATTCCGTGCTAAAGAAAAACAGATACTATGTTTCAAATATGGTTAACAGTTTTCCCCTGTCATCACTCTACCATCATTGTGGTCCAGATCTCAAGCATCACGATTCACATATTTCCACTTTCTTATGTTCATGTGGAATTCCAACATACATTTCTTTACCCATTTGTGCATATAGGTGTGTCAGGTAAGCTAGTCAGCATTATTGGGGCATCATTCACCTAGCACCCCCTCACCCCTAACATGTTCCTTACTATTCTAGGAAAGTCCCATCACTACTCATTATTTCCCACATCGAGCACGAATCACTTGGGCTTAGTAGTTTTGGTAGGATATGTACTAGTGTATCCATGTTGCAAATTCCTTTCATCATCCCGTGTGACGTTGATCTACACTCTAAAAATTATTTTTGGATTGATTCTCATCCTTATGGGATATGTAGGAACACCCAGGCATTTCGCCTTGGACCAAGACTCAGGGACATTGACCCTTCAGGCCCCTCAAGCCTGATCCTGGTCTAGGCAGCATGACCTTTAAACTATGTGCATCTTCCTCAAAGTACGACGTTTAAACTACATGTCTGTCATCCTTATTGGTATGATGTAAAACTAAAGATCATTCCAGGTCCTTCACAAAGAGGCCCTGCTGAGAAGTATGTTTGATCCCTGATCAGACAGATTTTCCCCCCAAATGTGTTTCCACCATGGTGGTTTGATTTCAAGAGTGATGGACACCATTCAAAAAACCCATCACTCCACACTCCACGCTTTGTGTGCCCTTTATTCGAACACCCATCGTCATTCATATCTAAAAGAATGCACTAACTGTAAGGATTCTCATCCTATAGCTTGCCTCCTGTCCGGGGCCGACATTCTAGAAGACTAATGGATGACATTTCGAGCTACACCCCATGTTTCGAATATGGTCAAAGGTCATCCCTTGTTTATTATCTTCATTTCATGCTAACATAATAAAGATACTATGTTTCAAAAATGGTCAGTGGTTATCCTTCATTTTCACACCCCCCCCCCACAGTGCTCCAAATCTGGGGTATCGTGATTCACACTTTCCAGTCCCTTATGTTCGGGTTGATTCCAAATTATCCCGGTGTTACCCCGGTCATGCACTAGAGAACATTGAGAAAATGGAACGTCGATTGTTCTAAGGTACTCATCCTCTAGTCGGGCCTCTCCCTTTCTTCCCAGAAATCCAGATTGGTTTTTCAAACCCCGGATGCCCACAGCTTTGTATGCACTCTTATATACGGATGGAATGGAAAGGTGGTCATCCCTTGTTTCTCACATTGGGCCCGACCCACATGATCTTAGGGACTGATTGCTGGATGTTCCATGAATGTAACTGAAATAAAATAGAGCAAAAACAAATAACAGAACGCATGCCTATATAAAGCATGAATAATAAAAACATGAAGGCATGTTCAAAAGTTACATACATCACAATACCCGAGGATCAACCCCTCCCATGGATGGGTTTATCCCGTCAAAATAGTGTTGCTGCTCCTTCACCTTCTAGCATGTGGCATCGAGGACTCGTTGTCACCTATTCAGTTCCCAATCTTCCTCTGTAGCAATGGGACGCAGTTCATCAGCCGAGATCAGGTCCCACTCCACATAGGTTAGGATAATGGTCATCTCTTTGGAGGTTTTCCTCATGCGCTCTTCAGCCTCTGCTAGCTTGGCCTTCAGCTTCGATATAATCTCTGATTGCGTGTTGAGGAAACAGAATGCTCATCCGCTCAGACGTGTGACTGCTGAATCTCATTTTCAAACTCATGTAGCCTCTTGATGTTCACCACTTTTCTCCACTGTCAATCCACACCAAGGACGTGGTCATATTACCATATCTTCTCCGCCATGAGATCTCAGACGAGCGTGTGGGGATGCAGGGCATCCACTCCCCCAGCGCACAGTTTGCGCAGTCGCGAACGAAGTCTCTCCATCTAGTCTATCCATTCTTCTTGAGGGGCGTCATCGATAAAATTCTGGATCTGGTTCCATGACCGGTAATGAACTATCTTTCTATCTACTTCATCAGAGGTCGTCTTGTCCCAGTCTGCAGGGCTGGCAGCCTCATATGTGGGGAACACCCCTAAGAACTCGTCAGTAGGGTCTACATATGGTGTTTGATCAGGTATGGCGGGACCCGTGCTATCCAATCGATCTTCATCATTAGATCTCACCTAAATAATATTAGTCTCAACCCTACTAATGGTCCCACCAGTGATTGAGAGCGCCACAACTTTGTCAGTTTGGGTGTCCGCTTCCATGAACACTGGAATTCCCTAGAAAAGGCACCGTTGGTAGTACTAACCAACCTCGCCAAGGCATCCCATGCCATTTGAATAACTGTGCATAACAAAAAGGGCATGGATTTCAATTATCCTGGTTAATGGGTGGTGGTCATGAATTTTGTAAATGAGACTTACAGAGATCGAATTCTCGGACTCATTCCTGGGTTGTTGCTATAGGGACCCCGATGCGTGGCCCTCCGTATATTATAGGGAACATAGAAAACTCTATGGGAACCACCTCAGATGTTCCAGACCTGTTGGACACAGTAATATCCATATCAGTTGGCATGGATCCCAAAGGCCCTGAATCTACATCAACTGAGGGACAAGAATGGGTTCAGCATATGAGGCCCTCCTGTACAGTTCAAATGTTTGTGAGGTGTCCAATGTAGCCTGGAAACAGATCTTGAGGAAGGGAATTAGGGTTTTACCTCAAGAGACTCTTCTAACTCTTCATGTTATGGATCTGAATCACCAACTACATCCTCCTCGAATGGGATCCCTCTACCAGAATCCTCTCCCCAGGAGGAATCATTCGATTCTTCCAAAAAAAGGGATGCGCTCTCTCATTTCAGAAGCAGACAACTACGAAGGGGTCGTACGATCTATAAACACATTTTCATGATCTGTCATTGGAAATGGGGAACCCTGGGAGTGCACGAAGTCTTCCAACTCGGCCAGGTATTGCTCTGCCTCTACATGGGATATTACAATGCCATCCCCGACGGGTCTGATTCCCAGAAAATCCATCCCAAGATGGTTCAGGTGATTCCACATCTTGGATAGCTTGAGGATTTATCGTTTGACATCCTAGATATCCCATGATTCTGGGAAGATGACATTCACCATCATGTCTATATGGAGCAACCACTTCCCTGAAGCCCAGGTGTATATCCTACAGAATTTCCTTGGTGGGCTCCCCTCTGAATTACTTTACTCCTCTAGGACCACCAGGTCTTCTGCCAATGCTAGATCCTCTATTAACTCCCTTTCAGATGGTGCAAGCCTCATCTCCATTGTAGTCCCACCACCATGATATTTCCTCACTACCTTCCAGCCCTGAACTCAAGTTTGGGGAGTCGCACTATCATTGGCTCAAACATTTGGCTACTTTAGCATCTCCCCAGGGTAGGTTCCCTCCCAGATTTTGGTGTACTCCTTCACCAGTCCAAAAATGGCCATGGGCGGAGGCAGATCGTTCCACATCTTCCTGTGTGAACATGAGCCTCATCTTTCTCAATACGCACGAGTGATCCTCATAGAACACCCCCATGTAGTCTTGTAGGGTCAACAGCTTCATTGCCTTGAATATCGATGCGAGGTGTATTGTTCATAGAGTGACTCACAGTCCACCTGTTCCACTCGGACTCCACCTTGAAAGGCCAAGAGGAAGGACTAATTATCTTTCGTTCCCTAGCTATCATCAATGAACACACCCATGGACAATGGGGATAGGTGAACATTGAACTCCTCTACCTTCCAGATCTGGTTCAGTACCACCTGCATGGTCAGCTTGGCTGGAAATATTTCTATGACATTTAGAATGGATGGGTAGAAGTTTGATCCTGGAGGGGAGATGGAGTTTGGATATTCATAGATCACCCCGACATGCGCCTCCATCCACCCATACAAGAGGTGGAATGGCCAACATATTCTTTGTGGCTTCTTCCCCTCACTGATATGCCACAATATCATGTACAACTTGGTGAGTATCGGGATCCTGAGATTGAACCCCACTCCTTTTGCTAGCATGGATTCCATGATAAACATGCTCGGTCGCATGCCCATGTTCGTGTGTCTCACTGGCAGGATCCAACCACAGATGAGCACCGCAATGAATGCAGTATACCTGACTACTGGTTGCTGCTCAGCACTGACGTTGAATCCTTACATCTTCCACTGGATATCCTCCAAAAGCTTCTAGTATGAGTTCTCCATTCCTCGTTGAGCCCCTTTCGGGCTACTCTGAGGCCTCATAGGGAACTTCCTATTTTCCAAGAAGTTCAAGAACTACTTGAACCACCATTTGAAGTGGATGTCCCTCACCGACTGCTTGTCCTCTCCAGGCACTAGGTTCATCAACGCCATTTCCAGCGGTGGAATTTTCTTTGGATCCTTCCACGCACCCATAACAGAGAGGAACTCATTATACATCATCAACAGTATCAAGACCCCCGAGATCTGATGCATGTTGTATAAATTGATGATGAGATATTTATGGTGTAAGTAGAAGGTATTGGTCCTCGATGACTATCTACTTAGTGACTCTAGCATCAGCTGCTTTGACTGATAAATATGGAATTGGGAGGCCCAAGCCACCACATACAAGCCCACTCTTCTCAGAACTTCCCTGAATTCCTCACACGACGCACCTACCCAGTAGGCCTAGGCCCAATATTCTATAAATTTGCCTCCCTGGCGTAGATCCCACTCATCGTACCACCCCTTTTCCAGGTTCCTCATGACTTTCTTCAAGATAGTATGATATAGAGGGGGATATGTCACCTATTACAGTTCATTCCCGTCAATGTCATTCAGATGATTATACAGACTGACAGTGTTGATAGGTGTGAAGTCCTCCCGAGCCTGGCCATCTGCCACCATGAACCATTATCAATGACACGACGTGCTCCTAAACCAATAAGTTGGTTCTCTCCTTCTCGCTTTAGCGATGAAGACGTCACTCCTCAGGCCAAATCCATACAGAGGTAGCCATCTCCACAGTGGGTAGTCATTCTAGATTTCTGACAATAGTGCCACCAGCGAGTTATGGTCAGAATTGCTTCTCAGAAACTCCCATATACCTAATCTATCGGCCATATCCTTCCTCCAGGTAGCATCCGCAAGGACCCCCTAGAAGAATCTTGGTGAGCCATTCATTTATTGAGTTTGGTAATTTTTTTGTTTTGGGTTCACAAAGCTCTTTCATGTAGCTCATTTGTGGAGTTCGTTCACAAAGTTCATTCATGAAGGCAGTTCATGGAGGCTTCCCCTACCTTCAGACGCAAGCCGCAGAGCGCATCGTCATGAATTCAAAGACTTATTGTTGATCGTGAAGAAGAGGTCCCAATTCGCGAAGAGCAATCGCAGAGTACGTGGAGCTTCGTGAATCAAGAGCGCTAAATTCCAATACACAGAGATGAGAAATAACAAAAGATAGGATGGTCTCCCCTCATTATAGTTAAGGACAACTGGTGATTCATGGCGCATCTAACCGTTACGAGCATCATGGTGCGCTAATCCCACATGTCACCTATCCACTTCATGCGCCTCCTTCGCTAGTCAACTTCATGATTGACCGTGTAATTTTAGCGATTGACCCTCATACATTGACCCTCGCTTTCTCATTGACTCTCAGTCTGAGGGGGGGGGCATTTGTTGGAGCCAAAATTTGGGAAGAACAAGAAATAATGGAAAGCCTTAGGGGCTGCCTCGTGAAGCTAGTTCTCGGAGCCCTAGCAACACCGTGGCTAGCGCAAAGCATCCCCTCCCCGAAGCCACTATAGAGCAAGGAGGAAGGAGCCTCTGTGAACCCATTTGATGTTTGGGAAGCCATCATAGAAAAATGATGCAGGAGGCTCCGTAAACCCATTTGACGTTTGTGAAGCCACCACAGAGTAAGGAGGTGGGAGGCTCCACGAACCCATTTTACGTTTGCGAAGCCACCACAGAGCAAGGAGGCTGGAGGCTTCGCGAACCCATTTTACATTTTTCATGCCTCCGCAGAGTAAGGAGGTGGGAGAATTTGAGAATGCATTTAAAATTTGAAAGCTATCGAAGAGAAAGGATTTGGAAGGCTCCAAGAATGCGTTTGACGTTTTCGAAGCCGCCATGGAGCAAGGAGGAGGGAGGCTTCACGATTATGACAAAATTCCACGTGTCTTCCAGCCCAGAAAGCTTTATTTCACGGCACCTATTAACTATAAATACAGGGATCCCTTCACGCACAAAGGATGGATCCTCTGACCATTCTCAATCTTAGCTCTAAAATCATGAAGGAATTTATGCTCTGTGAACCATGAGCTCTTCAAGGTACTTTAGCATCGGAAAGTGCCTCTCCCTTGGCTTGAATTCAGCCCCTCTTCAAAGAGGGATTCCTTTGCGGATTCCATGGGCCTCTGAGAGGGAAGGGGATCCACATGGGGACTCAGGTCTTCTTGTAGAACTTATGCTTCACAAAATACCCTAAATGCATATGTGACCCACAGGCTAAGGTAGGGCCACTATGCTTCACGAAGCACATTTCTTCACAATGTTATGATTCTCAATCCACCCTTGCTTCGTGAATCAAGGCTCTGTGAATGATTCTCCACTTTGTGAAGAACCGTCAATATGCACATATTCCCTACCCCTAGGCTAGGACACTTTACATCGTGAAGCACACCCCTTCACGATGCCCCTACACTACATGGAGCACCAGAGCTTCACGAGACTTCTACCAATGAACCCCTTTGCTCCGCATCTCTTTTTTTCATGAGACCCTCTAGGTTTTCATGATATGATTTCAAAGTCCCTTGGGAAATACTTCCTATTGAAGTTCTTTTACTCATTCTTCTTTGCATAGGCATGCTAATGGGTATTGTTTTTTTTGCATAGCCATGCTAACGTGGACCCCTAATAGGATCACTCCATATCACACCCTCACCACGGAATTGTTGATGCCTTCCCTTCATCATGTTCAGGCGGGTCTCAGTTATGTAATTCCTAGGGGTGCAGAGTAAACTCACCTTGTCTGATCTGCAGGATGTTAAACTGCCAACCACAATCGTCCTTATCACATGACGTTAAACTATGAACCCTTCATGTGCATCATATGCGGGGTTCCCCATCTCGTACATTCTTTATTCCAACAGGTCTCCATGAGAGTGATATCTTCCTCACCTGGAATGAGATACTCTTTGCTAGAGCGATGTCTTTCTGTGGGGAAAGGGCAACCATCTTGGTGTAATCCCCTAGCCTTTCTTACGGGAGGAAGTATCTTGGATCCTCTTATCCTCTTCCTGGACAAAGACTAGAGAGGAAGGGATGGGCACCAGAGCCCTCCTCTCTTCAATGATGAATCCCTCTCCCTTTTGGCTTTGTCTCTGCCGGGCCTCCACCATAGAGTAAGTCCAAATCTCCATCTCCATGGGCTGCTAACCACGCATAAGCCCCTATTTCCTCTTTGGTATGTGGACCACACATAATACCTTATTTTAATTTTGGGCCGCTAACTACGTGTTTGTCCCACTCCACTTCCCATGGATGCACCTTTCATGACGTGATCGCCATGTATTTGCTGCCTCTTGTTTCTCACATAGGTCATGATTCCTGTGGGCTTAGAGTAAGCACTGACCATGACACCCTCTGTGGGATGCAGACCATGTGAAAGCCCCAAACCATCCCGAACTATGGGAACTTTGATCCTTGCCAAGGTAAGGTATGTAGGAAGCCTCCCGGAGGTTCAATCCCACCATCAAATGGTCCCAGACATCTTAACATCGGTTCACCAACACTAATTCGGAACTACATGGACTTTGATCCTTTCCACGGAAAGGTACGCAGTAAGCCTCCCTGAGGTTCAAGCCCACCATCCATTGGTCCTCACCATCTTCACGTCGGTTCATCAACACCTCTTTCGAACAACGTGGACATTGATCCTTTCCGAGGTAAGTTATGTTGGAATCCTACCTGAGGTTCATTCCCAACACCTATTGGTTTTAATCCCCTTTACATTGGTTTGCCAAACACCATTCCGAACTATGTGGACTTTGATCCTTTCCATTGCAATGTATATAGGACGCCTCCCTGAGGTTCAAGCCCAACACTCAGCGGTCCCAACAACTTCAAATTGGTCCACTCCCATCCTGCATGACGTAAAATTGTACACCCCTATTATCCCACATGATGCTAAATTTCCCCCTATCCAGTGGTAAGCTGTTGTGACCCCAATCAGCGGTAAGCCGTTGCGATCCACACATAGCAGTATGCCATTCTGACCCCATCCAGGGGTAAGCAGTTGCGACCCGATCTAGTGGTAATCCATTGGAGCCCTATCCAGAGGTAAGTTGTTGCGACCCTATCCAGCGACAAGTCTTTGTAGTACCCTCCATTGGGACACAAATTTCTGGTCTTCCCCTCTTGTGCCAGACCAACTCTCAGACCGCTAATCACACATAATCCCCAGCATGTCATCAAGTCGATGTCCTCCGCATGCACCCTAATTTCATGTCCCAACCTGGAGGTTCCACTTCCTCCGGGTCCTCTTCATATGGTTCACCTCCTTAGGTGTCTCGTAGCCTCATCAAACTACACAGACTTTGATTCCTTTCCATGGGGATACGTAGGAAGTCTCTTCGAGACAGAAGCCCAACCTCACCATCTTCCTCGAGTCGACTCTATTTAATTCTTCATCAACTCTCATCCCTCCATCATCCATCCTAATTCGTATATGGTCCGCCACATCCCACTGGGATAATGCCATGTCGTTTTCCCTACCATTTAGTAAAAACCATGTAACTAACCACGCGTTAGCACCAATAACATTGTTTCCTCCAGGGGTCACACCCGTCTGATCCACTCTAGTTAGTTTTCTGATCAGTCTGATCCATCTCCCCTTGAGGTTAAACCTACAACATACCCTATGTTAAACATTGGAAGCTGAAGAAAAAATCAGAGACATGCCTATGGAATATAATTCCCTGCATTTGATGTGGGATGACTCGAGCTTCAGCACCCTTCAGAAGCCCTATAATAAAGGGATGAAACCTAGACACACTAGTGTTCCAACATCCATACATGCCAGTGATGTCCAACATGACTACTCCCCCGACTAAATGTTACTTCCCTCGCAGGACCCCTTGGAATTTCCCGATAGAAGCCGTGTAATTAACCAACATCCCTAAAGATATGGCACTGGGTAGAGTTTCATGAACAACATCTTAATCTATAAGGGAGAATCGGACTAGAAAATGAGTTCTGAGGTGGAATCCACAGAAGGAAGAACTGACATCCCATCATCCTATTTCGATCAAGGGTAAAACATCGCGGAATAAGCGACAGATTCTGCCTACCTTGGGAAAGAAGGAATGTGGGGCAACAGTCAGCGCGTCCTCACCCACCTCAAATATATGGATATTCGTTCCCCAATGAATGTGTCAAAAATAATAATACAATATTGGAAGAATTAAATAGCATAAAAGTGAAGGAAATAGTTGAATACTGATAATAGAAGTAATCAAATATCATAAAATACAAGAATGATGTTACACGTTCATGTTCTAAATCCAAAACAGGTACACTGCAATTATTTACAATTTATTTTCCAAATTCTCAAAATAATAAAATAAAACTAAGAAGCATCGTAAGCCTCTACTAGGTCACATGCTCTCCTGCTCATTTGAAGCAAATCAAGTAACAGAAGTAGGCTGCTTTCTCAAATCAACACCTAAAACGATATAATCTACTTTGGCCCAAATCATGACCCAAATAGGATGTGAGAAATAAATCCCAACAGGGATCCAACCAAAGATCCATTCCTATCATTCATTGAGTATATGAAATAGCAGTGTAGAAATAGTGAAAGCAATAAAATATGATGTGCTCAAAAGTAAGTATATGTAAAACCCTTACCTTAGGTATAGAAAACACTCTCTCTCCAGCATCCAATATAAAAAATAAACAACCAACTTCATGAGATATGTCCTTTCAAATAATCACATTGACTGAATTAATATCAAGCAACAAGTGAGTTAAAATACTACATAGAATCAACATTTATTATCTCATGTGGGAAACATTCAAAAACCATTTAATTTTACACAACCCGTAAAATGGAAAAAGGCATTCCCATAGGCACCCTAGACCTAATGGATAAGTAGTGGTCATCTAAGGAAAATTCACCCACAGGGTGTCCCTTAAACAAATCAAACTATCTGAAAAATGATTTAGTTCAACTAATCAATTACCTAATCATCATTAGGAAAGAATTGGGTCAATTCCATTCATGGTGACACCACAAACTTGGGATCGTGGAACTCCAACACAAATAAACAAATTGAAAACTCATGAATGAAAAAATACCACATACCTCATGTTAGTATATCTCTCCTCATCTAGTGTTGATCTTCAATTGGAAAAAAATAGATGTAGATATATAAAAGGGGTAAAAATAATCAACCATTGATAACTAGATCAAGAGAAGAAATCATAAATAAAGGATCAGGAGTAATCGATCACTCAATGAGAGGGTTTTAACCGATTCAACGGTGTTTGAATCATGTTCTAGATGATCAAAATGGAGTGGAATTTTTATTTCATATTTTTTTTGTGATGCTCGTTGAATGTTTTTTTCTCTGTCCATCTTCCAAAAAGGATGCTACTTCATGATTTAATCAACAAAAGTGCCCGGTGTGTACTTGAAACTGCACGCCGTGTCCGTACAATTTATGGCTAGACCATTACATGGTTGTGTACTTGAATTACCTGGCGTGTAACCCACCATACACTACATGTATATAAAATTAAATGGCGTGTAGGCCCCAATCACGTAGTGTAATAGGCCTATATCCAACCCATGACCTCTATTCCCCCATATTCTTAAAAATAAATTTAAAAGGAAAGATCCGTACCTCAAAGGAATTATTGGATTCTTACAAGAGAACCCAATGGGTAATATAATTTGGTGTACATGGAAGTAAAATATTATATTATATGAGACCCATGCGTTTTGATGATAGTCTCATAGCTCGAGGAAGGATGGATTATGAAATTGGGTGATGAAAAAATGATCACAATTGAATAACCATAATATCCAAATCAAAAATATAAAAAAAGAAATTCAGACTTGAGGACAGTGTTAATTTCACAATTCCTTCAAAATTAAATATTATTTGTTTTATGATTTTTTTTGGAAAATTGTATGATCTTTCTATATTAAAATTATTATATTATCCTCTCCTTTTATTTATTATGTAAATTACAACTTTTAAATTCAATTTATAATTTTTAATGTTCTCAATATTCTGAAATATTATTATTTAGAAAAAAAATTTCATTTTCTATTTGTCTAGGAATCATTTTCATTCCTCTCTATATTATCATTAATATTATTCAAATAATGGTTTTAGTATTCTCTAATGATTTATGATATCCATTTTTCCCATGTTTGACATTCTATAAAATATTTTATAATGAATTTTCTTATCATTTTATTAATAATGTACATTTAACAAAGGAGTAAACAAAATATTTATTTTATCATTTGTCATAAAAAAATATATCCCACCACAAGGATGATTCATTTAAATAAATTTTAATTTTAATTTTTATATGGTAATTTTCAATGAAATTATTTTCCAATTATTTTTTAAAATTTTAGGTTTCAAATAAATGATTTCAAAATGAAAATGGTAATCTTCCCCCATGAAATGGTCCTGCAATATTTAAAAAATACATACATCTTTAGAAAAATTATTTGATGAATCTTATTATCAATGGGGATATTCGATAATGATACCATACACCATATTACTATGGATGTATTAGAATCCTATTATTATATTTAATGAATGAGTAAATTATTTGTATTTCATATGTTATTGTTTCAATATGAATATCTAGGTTGATTATGTAATGAATATTATTCATTTCCTTCATATAATGAATAATTTTTGACTTATTTTGTGATTTGTGGGGCTTGTTATTTCCCCTTGATGCATTAGTAAGAGTATGAGATAAACTATATTGGGTATTCGGTATATACCTTAAAATTTTGTTTAGTATTTCATTGCCTAGTCCCTTCATTGAAGGATTATGATGTTCAAAATTATGTATTCAATCACTATGAAATGAATTTTTTATGAATGTGATTATTTATGATGATATATCATCCATGTATTTAGTCCCTTTTTCATTATAATAGTCATATGGAATATTTTTTTATTTTTTTATCTATCCTATTATTTATGCTTTATTTATCCTGTGATAGCATCATCTATATACCATACGTTACTATGAATCACATCTCTCTATGTATATTTTATCCTTTACAAATGTTATAATTATAGGATTTATGAATTGTATTAGGGTTATACTAGAATAAGTTCTAAAGATATCACTATAATATTTTTTTCATTCATGTATTCAATTGATATATGAGAATTATTTATGTTTATAGTCTCCCAAGACTACTAAACTATTTAATACATGCAGATGAGATCCCATTTCTCTTGTTATGATATATTAAAATATGCACCAACTCTATTTTACTAGAGTCTAGGTGACACAATTTGTTTAAAATTAATATTAGTATAAACATTGGAAACTATATTTTGAAAAACAAAGAATTGAGAACAAAATCCTATTAAATAATATTTAGATAGTTATAATTGTAGGAGAATAACATAATATATTTTTAATGTTGAAGTTATGTGTTTTTATGATAAAATACATCCCTATATGGATAATGTAAAGTGGATGTTGATGTAGCACAGATTCACCTAAGGGTAATAACTTTTAAAGGAGTGGACTGGGTGTTGCCTTGACCATCACAAGTGCATGATGAGTGAGCCAAATACTACACAAGTAGATAGAATATCCAAGGGGATATGAAATGACTATTTCACATGCTATTTACCTGATATTATAAATTATTATAAAACATTATTGTGGATTTAAGACATTCATAGTATTAATGAGCATAAATTCTAAGATAATGAAAGCAGAATTTAAATTTAATATAATGTGGTAACATTGATTTGGAATTATATCCAAAAATTACACATTCATTATGTTATTAACTAATATATTATATTATATTATTTGTAATTGAATCATATAGGTAATAATGGAAACAATATAAATGCATGTAATCTATGATGGGATTACCAAACTGGGAATGAAAATAAAGACAAAGCTAGTGATGGATCTGGAGAGGAAAAATTATAACCACATTATGGAATCATGTAAAGACCTGTAAATTTCAAGGTTCTTAAATTCTTTGGGATTTTACGAGTACGTAGTTTCGGACAAAACCTGATTCTGAGGCCCAGTGTGCCCGGAATCAATTTCTCAAGTTTAGAACGGGTACGTTCAGTGAATGAACGAGCAGGTTTTTCTATATTTTGAACCGGTTCTTGGAATTGAAATTTGAGTGCACCGATGAAACTGCAGCATCAGTAATTTCTTAAGAGGACCTTTATCGAAGATGTGTTTTCTCGAGAGGAGTTGTTAAAAATTGTGGATTAATAAAGAATTGAATAACAATTGTGGAACAATTTTTATTCTTTATCCAAGTGGTTATATTGAACATGGGGTAGTTTGGGTGGGACCCACAATCCACTAACTACCCATGTGAGGATATTGGTGAGGTGGGGCCCACACGAACCCCACCGCTTCACATTCCTCAAAACTCCTCTAACCCCCACCCCCCCCCCCCTCTTAAAATTTTTAACTCATATTAACTTGTTTAACTTTCACTTTAAGTGTGTGACCCTTCCTCTCCCCACTCTCTCAATTTATTTCTTTCCAACACAAATTTAATAAATTAATTGAACCTCAACAATTAATTGAATTAAGTGTTTGATTTTCAAAATTTGAAATTCTTGTCATGAGTAAATAATATAAGGAAAAGCCTTATTTTATTTTGGTTGGCAATTGTGGTGTTAAGAGAAAGGGAAGGGAGCTATTGAGTTTTGGAAGATCGGTTCATCTTCTTGTTGAAGAACTTCTTCCTCAACAACGAACGCCAACTCTCCGACGAAGAACGTCCACTCGGCGGCTCGGTTTCTCCATCCTCTTCTTCCTCCATGAGAAGGGAGGAGACACCAATGATGATGGAAACGATGCCATCATCCGCAGCACTTGACAACCGCGGACTTCCTTTGACGTAGGGGTTAAGTTCAATTTTAAATAATTAAAATTGTGCTTTGTTTTGTCGTTGAACGTTCTTGTTTACCTTGGCTGCTTGTTATCGAAATAACGGGATGAGATCGAACCACACAAACACGGCCAATTCTCCTTCCCACTTTCTTGTTGATCAACGTTGAAGATTGAGGCGTAGGCGGCGTTGTACCATTGCGCCGTGCGTGAATGAAGAGGACCGCAACCAGAGCGGGTCGTGGTGGGGGTGGGCGGCGCCGTCGCGCCGTGCCAGTGAGGCCGAAGGGACCACGGCCGGCGAGGGCTGCGGTGGCGGTGCGTGGCACCATTGCGCAGCGCCAGAGAAAGCCAAGGGAGGCCGTGGCCGGGGCAGGCCGCGGTGGAGGGGCGCGGTGCCGTCGTGCCACGCCGGCCGATCAGGAGCTGTAGTGGTCTTCAAAAGGGCGGTCGGCTGAGACGGTTGTCGGCGCCACCTGGAAGAGGGACCCGAGAGGGTCCCATGGTTACATAAGGCCGACCATTATGGCTAGCCATTCAAAGGGAACTGGGGGGTCGTAACCCCCCGACAGGAATCTAGGGCAGACCCCACTGGTCCGCAGTTTCGGAAACCAGGGGGTGGCGCCTCCCCTTTGCGCCCTACTCGGCCAGCGCCGAGCCACTGCCGGCTTCCGAGCCGGGCCGCAAGCCGCACGGGCTGGGCCGACCATGCCCCGTTGGGCCGGGCCGCGCCAGCTGTGGGCCAAGCCGGACCCTGGTCGGGTCGACCCGGTTCATGCCGACCCATGGGGTATTGGGTCAGGTCGGACCGGGCCCAGACCCCCTAATTTCAGACCACTTTCATTCAAACGCCCATATCTTGGGATACGTACCTCCGATCGACTTACTATAAATTTTGTATGGATCCTTGGATCGAGACGGTCAAATTGGTATATTACACTCGAGGTTTTGGAGAAGTTTGGGTACGTCTGGATTGGTTCGAACCTGAAACCAACCGGGCCCTTGCAGCGGAAACACTTATAGCTTAACGACCGAACGTCCGAATGTCGTGCCATCAATTCAGTTGAGTTCCTCTAAGTGAGATGTTTATTTTGGCTTTCTCCACTCAAGGTTTGTATGTAGCTAGAGTACGGTCATGTTAGTTTATCTTAAAATCCAACCGGGCCCCTGGGACGGAAAGACAAGTAACTCTCAGACCGGGCATCCGATTGATGTGCCGTCTATCACATTGAGTTCCTTTTGATGAGACAAAACATTGGGATACATAAACTCTATACATAGTTATAGTTGATGTATCGACCACTTGGATCGTGGAGCAGACCCTCCCGGAATCGAGCATGTTGTGTGCGGGAACCCTAGAGCTGGCTGCGACTGCGACGATGATGACGATTGTACTTGCATCCTACATGGGTTTGGTAGTGATGATGACTGTACTTGGATCCTAGGTGGGTTTGGAAGGGATAATGACTGTACTTATATCCTACGTGGGTTCGACAGTGATGGTTACTGTACTTGGATCCTACGTGGGTTCGGCAGTGACGACTTCTGTACTTGGATCCTAGGTGGGTTCGGCAGGGACGACTTCTGTACAAGGATCCTACGTGGGTTCGGCAGCGACGACTTCTGTACTTGGATCCTACGTGGGTTCGGCAGAGGAGATGATTCAAAGGCTACATCTATTCATCTCCACCCCTCTCCATGAGTAGTATACCTGTGTGAGATGATTCTATAATTTCAATCATTATTTTCAATATGATTGTATGGATTTATTATGTGGACTGAGTTGTACTTTCCTGTGTGGAATGAGTTTTAATTTCCTGTGTAGACTGGGTTGAACATGGGCTCAGGAGTTGGAGCCAAACTGGAATTGATGACTTAGGTATATGTATGGGAAAATACCTAAGTAGTGTTGGTTGACACTTCATGTTTGTCTTAACCATTGTGGATTCTGGGATACCTGCGGGAGTCTCGGGGTCCCTACTGAGTATCGTATACTCACCCCTGCACGGGCTATGCCCGCACTACGTTGTGTTGGATGCAGATGGTGAACAACACTGATCATGGTTGAGACTTGTGTAGAGGAATGGTATCCGGAGGTGGACTATCAGGCGGGACGGACACGGTGCGGACAGACGGATTCGAGGATCATATGAGACCATCTGTACCCACCCTTCAGGTGGGGTTTCCGGAGGACGACTTGGTGGTTGCTGCATTACTTTTCAGCTATTGTACTTCCTTTTCTCAATTGTACTGTACTTTCAGTTGGGTTTGTATACTGTCCCATTTACTTTCCAACTCTTACTTTTGTGCTCAGTTTACTTAGTGTTTACTTCAGCTTGCGTACTCTGTGGTGTTTGTTTTCTTATATAAAGGAAATGTCTTCCCTTTTATCGGGATTTACGCCTTTGGTTCTAATCGCCGGCCCCCGGCATATGGAAGGCGGGCTTGGGGTAGTCAAGGAATAGGCCCCAAGGATGGGTCGTGACAAATTGGTATCAGAGGAGTCAGTTCTACCGCAGAACTTAGGACTCGGACAATTTCTTCTATGTAAAGCAATAGTGTTTAGGGTATTGAGTGTGGTTATCAGTCCAGGGAGTCCAGTGTTGGTGCAGCGGCCAACGTATCCATACACCAGGACCCTGACTTCTAATTTATGACTCAGTGCATGAAAACATTGATTGTGTGTGTGTTTCAAAAGTTTTCTTAGTGATTACTTTGTGTCAGCTCACCAGGTATACTTTATTAACTGTGGCGCACCTGTTTCTTTTCAGGATGGACCCACGATGGTAGCCAGCTTGGGTTCTGAGCTTCGTGCATGATGGCAGCCCACTGAGGGACAAGGCCTCGGTGCAGGGCCCCATTACAGCGGAGGAATCGAAGGTAGCTCTACCTGCCGAGCCACCGATGCCACCAGCCCCAGTAGCTGAGAGTGCACGTCGCCTGAGTGCACTGCATGAGTTTCAGTATCATAAACCACCCAGGTTCCATGGGGAGACGGACTCTCCGGAAGCCGAGGATTGGCTGGAGGCTATCGTCTGAGTTTTCAGATTAGTAGGGACACCAGCTGACCTAATGGTGATCCTTGTGGCGAGTCTTCTGCATGCAGCAGCAGATAGATGGTGGAGCCTGATGATCTAGGTGCATGAAGAGGCATCACTACTTTGGATGGACTTTGAGAGCCTCTTTCGCTCAGAGTTCGTTCTATCCACCCTCTGTGCGGTGCACATCCAAGAGTTACTATAGCTACGGCAGGGTAGCATGATAGTAGCCCAGTACTCGGCGAGATTTACTGACCTCTCGCGCTACTCCAAGGACATGGTACGGGACCCATTCTTCCGGGCCTGGACCTTCGAGCAGGTACTGAGGCATTAGATCAGGGCTTCGATGATCTCCCTCAGCATTCCGATGTAGGCAGGAGTACTGGAGAAAGCCCTTCTTGTGGAGATCTTTTTTGCTGAGCCTACACCAGCAGTGAGGCCTACCGCAGGGCGGCACATAGTGGAGTCTTCTGTAGCCGGCAGTAGACAGATTTCATAGAGTTCCAAGCGGACCAGACCATCAGGTGGGTGACCTCAGGATAATAGTTCGGATGTGCGGGGCACATGCAGTAGAGCCAGTCATAAGAGAGGCAGACAGTGCTATTCATGCGGCAGTTAGGGCCATATGGCTCATGAATGACCAACCCGCCATGCAGAGGAGCAGCAGACGGTTGAGGGACCACCCAGGAAGAGGCTGAGGTTCGACCGTGGCGGTCCGCATGGAGCAGGCGGACGAGGCAGAGGAGCTGGTCGGGCAGCATGTGGTGGACGACACTTCAGGGATCTACCACCACCACCCCAAGGAGGTCAACCCTAACCACAGGGAGCTGGCGGGTAGAGGCAGGCTCAGTTTCAGGGAGTGGAGGCCTACGACCACGGTGCACCTGAGATGATTCGAGGTACTATCCGTGTCTACTCCACCCTTGATTCAGTTCTTATAGACACATGAGCGAGTCATTCTTTCATTGTCGCTGCCCTTGTTCCGAGCTCGGAGATTCCGATGGAGCCGTTGGCTCGATCCTTATGGCTATAGAATCCTATAGGAGCATACTCGATGATTACGCACTGGTGCCGGCAGTGTGATCTTACTCTAGGAGGCGAGATATTCGGCTGGGATCTTCTTGTAGCGGCGTCAAGACCTTACGACATCATCTTGGGCATGGATTGGTTATCTACGATCCATGATCAAATCGACTGTATTAGGCACAAGGTGCGGTGTGTCCGCACCGATGGGAGCAGGTTCACCTTCACCGGCCAGAAGGGAGCCTTTGTAGCACAGGATGGACTCACACATAGGAGAGGACAGCCGATCACCCATCAGTTGGCTAGTCTCATCCTAGGATCAGTTGACGCGTGGAGTCCGATTTTTCCTATTGTGATGGATCAGTATGCAGACGTTTTTTCTGACGACGTTCCAGGACTACCTCCTCACAGAGAGGTAGACTTCTATATTGACATGTACCCCAGGACAACCCTAATATCTACTCCAGCATATCAGATGGCTCCCGCTGAACTTCTAGAGATACAGTTACAGCTGGAGGACTCGCAGGGCAAGGGATTCATCCGACCCAGTGTTTCACCCTGGGGTTCCCTGATTTTGTTCGCCAAGAAGGCGGACGGGAGCTTGCGACTGTGTGTCGACTACCGTCGCTAGAACCAGGTGACCGTGAAGAACAAGTATCAACTTCCAAGGATAGATGATCTCTTCGATCAGCTCAAGAGAGCACGATGGTTCTGTAAGATGGACCTTAGGTCAGGCTATCATCAGCTCGGATTTTGAGACGAGAATTTGCAGAAGATAGCCTTTAGGTGTCGGTATTGCCACTATGAGTTCTTGGTTATACCATTCTGCATAACCAATGCTCCAGAATTGTTCATGAGTCTCATGAACAGGATCTTCCAGCCTTACCTCGATCGATTTTTCATATTCTTCATCGACGAAATAATGATTTACTCGACTACTGAGGAGGAGCACACCTACCACTTGCAGGTTGTACTGGATATACTCTGAGAGAACCAGCTTTATGGTAACCTCTCTAAGTGTTAGTTCTGGATTTGAGAGGTCCACTTCTTGGGGAAAGTCATCTCTAAGGTGGGTGTTGCGGTAAATACTGCGAAGATCGAGGCAGTTCTATCTTGGGAGCCACCCAGGAGCGTGACAGAGGTGCGGAGTTTCCTAGGTCTGGCTGGGTACTATCGGAGATTTGTGAAAGACTTCTTCAGAGTTTCAAAACCACTTATATCTTTGAAGAATAAGGGGAAACCCTTCGTGTGGCCATATATATGTCAGTAGAGATTCCAGGAGAAGAGACAGAGATTGACCAGTGCACCCATATTGAGGCTACCAGAGGAGGGAGTAGGGTACGTAGTTTACCGTGATGCATCGTGGACCGGAATCAGGTGTGTCCTGATGTAGGAGCGAGTAGTGATCGCCTATGGTTCATGACAGTTGAGGCAGCACGAGCAGAACTACGCTACCCATGACCTAGACATAGCAGTAGTGGTCTTTTCCTTGAAGATATGGCAGCACTATCTAATGGGCGAGTTCTTTACAGTCTAATCTGACCACCAGAGTATCAGGTACATCTTCTCACAGAAGGACCTGAACATGATACAGCGGCGATGGCTCGATTTCTTCCAGGACTATGACTTTGAGATGGTCTATACTCCTGGTAATGGGAACATAGTAGCTGATTCTCTCAGCAGGAGGTCGGGCATTCAGCTACTTGGAGAGGCGACGGAGTAGCTAGCCGCGTTGTAGATATCCTTCGTAGATAGAGATGGGGTAGCCTTTCTATAGTCTCTCATAGTCACTCCTCCATTACTTCAGTGGGTCAGGGAGGCTCAGCGTGGGGACGTTGACTATGAGACGTGATGTGCACAAATATCCATAGGATAGGCACCTGATGGATTTTCAATAGGAGGAGAGCACATCATCCTTTTTAGAGGATGTAACATGGTACCAGTTTCATTACAGGAGGAGGTGCTGAGAGAGTTTCACACTTCCCCATTGGCGGTACATCCTGGAGTAGCGAAGATGTACCAGGATCTCAGACGGCAGCATTGATGGCCTGGTATGAAAAAGGTTGTGGTAGAGTTCGTTTCATGATGCCTCACCTGCCAGTAGGTGAAGGTGAAACACCAGGTACCAGTAGGCTTGGTACAACCCTTAGAGGTCCCGGAGTGGAAGTGGGACGGGATATCTATGGGTTTCGTGATAGGGCTTCCACGTACTTCTAGAGGAAACGACTCCATTTGGGTGATTGTAGACCGACTCACCAAGTCGGCCCACTTCATACCTATTAGAGAGCAGACCTCAGTGGAGAGCTTGGGATGCCTCTACGTTCAAAAGATCGTATGGATTCATGGTGTTCATCATCAATAATCTCCGATTGAGATGCTCTCTTTACTTCTCGGCTTTGGAAGTGGTTGTAGGAGGCATTTGGGAAGCAGCTATGCTTGAGAATCGCCTTTCACCCTCAGACGGATGGTCAGACGGAGAGGACCATTCAGACTCTTGAGGACATGCTCCATGCATGTTTCCTTGACTTTGGTCGTAGCTGGGAGGATCACCTACCCTTGGTAGAGTTCGCGTACAACTAAAGCTACCACTCCACCATTGGAATGGCACCATACAAGGCATTGTACGACTGACCTTGCAGATCACCTCTGTGCTGGACAAACCCTAGGGAGTCAGCACTTGTAGGACAAGAGATGGTCCATGCCACGATGGAGAAGGTACAGATCATCCAGGAGCGGATGAGGACTGCTCAGAGCCGATAGAAGTCCTATGGTGACAGGAGGTGGAGACCACTAGATTTGGAGAATGGAGACCATGTTTTCTTATGGGTCTCGCCTCGACAAGGACTACAGAGATTTGGCCACTGTGGCAAGTTATCTCCACGCTTCATCGGACCATTCTTGATTCTCAATAGGATAGGCGATGTGGATTATCGTCAGGCTCTTCCACCTCAGTTGCACCGGGTGCACGACGTCTTCCATGTATCTCAGCTGAGAAGATACGTGCACGACCCGACGCATATCATTGATCACGGGGAGCTGGACATCGATGACAGAGCGACATTTGCGGAGGTTCCCGTGGAGATCGAGGATCGACAGAATCAGGTCCTACTTGGATGGTTGATTCCTCTAGTATGCATCAGGTGGCATCACAGTAACCTCCAGGAGAGCACATGGGAGCGGGAGGCTCAGATAAGTGCACAGTACCCTAATTTGTTTCCCTAGTTTATGATTTATCTTTACAAGGATGTAAATACCTGGGGTGGGAGTAATTTTAAGACCCATAAATTTCAAGGAAATATTTTTCTTAAATTCTTTCAGATTTTACGAGTACACAGTTTCTGAAAGCACCTCATTCGGAGGCCCGGTGTGCCCGGAATATATTTCTGAAGTTTAGCTCGGGTACGTTTAGGGAACGGACGAGCGGGGTTTTCTATCTTTTGAACTGGTGCTCGGAATTTAAATCTGAGGGCACCAATGAAACTGCATCTTTGGTAATTGCTTAATATGACCTTTACTGAAGATGCATTTTCTCAGAAGGAGTTGTTAAAAATTGTGGATTAATAAAGAATTGAATAAAAATTGTGGAACAATTTTTATTCTTTATCAAAGAGGTTATATCCAACATGGGGTAGTTGGGGTGGGACCCACAATCCCCTCACTACCCATGTGAGGATATTGGAGAGGTGGGGCCCACTCGAGCCCCACCCCTTCAAATTCTTTAAAACACCTCTAACCCCCCCCCTCTTAAAATTTGTAACTCATCTTAACTTGTTAAACTTCCTCTTTAAGTGGGTGACCCTTCTTCTCCCCACTCTCTCAATTTAATTCTTACCAACAAAAATTTAATAAATTAATTGAACCTCAAAATTTAATTGAATTAAGTGTTTTATTTTCAAAATTTTAAATGCTTGGCATGAGTAAATATAATAAGGAAAAGCCTTATTTTATTTTGGTTGGCAATTGTGGTGTTAAGAGAAAGGGAAGGGGGCTCTTGAGTTTTGGAAGATCGGTTCATCTTCTTGTTGAAGAACTTATTTTTCAACGAAGAACGCCAACTCTCCAATGAAGAATATCGACTCGCAGGCTCGGTTTCTCCATCCTATTCTTCCTCCGCAAGAAGGGAGGAGACACCGACGATGACGGAAACGACGCCATCATCCGCGGCACCTGACAACCGCGGACTTCCTTCGAGGTAGGGGTGAAGAACAATTTTAAAAAATTAAAATTGTGCTTTGTTTTGTCGTTGAACTTTATCATTTACATAGGCCGCTTGTTATCATTATAATGGGATAATATCGGTCTGCACAAACACGGCTGATTCTCCTTCCCGCTTTCTTGTTGATCAACGTTGATGATTGAGGCGAAGGCGGCACGGTGTCGTTGCGCTGCACGGGAACGAAGAGGACCACAGCTGGAGCGGGCCGCGGCGGATGGGTGTGGCACCATCGCACTGCGCCGATCGATCGGGAGATGCATCTGAAGGCCATGGTGGTCTTCAAAGGGGCGGCCGGCTGAGCTGGATGCCAGCGCCACCTGGAGGCGGGACCTGAGAGGGTCCCGCGGTTACACAAGGTCAGCTGTTCAAAGGGAACCAGGGGGTCGTAACCCAACGACAGGAATTTAGGGGGCACCCCATGGGTCCTCTATTTCAGAAAAAGGGGGCGAAGCCCCCCCCCCCTTTCGCCACGCTTGGACATCGTCGAGCCGGGCCGCAGGCCACACGGGCTGGGCTGGCCGCCAGCCGGGTCGGGCCGCGCCAACCGCGGGGCGGGCCACGCCAGCAGGGCCGGGCCGCACTAGTCATGGGCCAGGACGCACCCAACCAGTCCGGGCCACTCCAGCTATGGGCCAGGCCATGCTAGCTGGGATAGGCCACGCCCAATCGGGCCGGACCCGGACCCGGGTCGGACCGAGTCCTGACCCCCTATTTTCATACCCGGTTCGTTCAAACTCTCATAACTTGGGCTATGGACCTCCGATCGACGCACCGTCTGTTTCATACAAATCCTTGGATACAGATGCATGTTTCTGTATATTACACTCAAGGTTTTGGTGAAGTTTTTTTATGGTCGGGTTGGTTCGAAGCCGAAACCAACCGGGCCCTTGGAGCGAAAACACTTATAACTTAACAACCGGGCATCCGAATGACGTGTCGTCAATTACATTTAATTCCTCTTAGTGAGACGGTTTTTTTGGCTTACTCCACTCGAGGTTTGAATGTAGTTGGAGTACGGTCAGGTTGGTTTAGCTTAAAAACCAATCAGGCCCCTGGGATGGAAAGACCAATATCTCTCAGACCGGGCGTCCGATTGACGCATCGTCTGTCGCGTTGAGTTCCTTTTGACGAGAAAGAATTTTGGGATACATCAACTCTGGACTTCGTGATAGTTGATATATCTACCCCTTGGCAGGTGAAGCGGACCCTCCTCGAATCGAGCATGCTGTGTGTGGGAACCCTAGAGCTGGCTGCGACTGCGACGACAATGACAAATGTACTTGGATCCTACGTGGGTTCGGCAGTGAGGACGACTGTACTTGGATACTCCATGAGATCGGCAGCGATGACGACTGTACTTGGATCCTATGTGGGTTTGGAAATGATGGTTACTATACTTGGATCCTACGTGGGTTCGGAAACGAAGACTTTTGTACTTTGATCCTACATGGGTTCGGCAGAGGAGATGATTCAGACGCTACATCTAATCATCTCTACCCCTATTCGTGAGTAGTATACCTGTGTGAGTTGAGTCTAGACATTCAATCATTATCTTAGATATGATTTTCTTGCTTTCTTGTATAGACTGAGTTGTACTTTCTTGTGTGGACTAATTTGTACTTTCCTGTGTGGACTGGGTCGAACTTGGGCTCAGGAGTTGGAGCCGAACTAGAATTGATGACTTAGGTATATGTATGGGTATATATCTAAGTAGTGTTGGTTGATACTTCATGTTTATCATATTCATTTGTGGATTTTGGGAGACCTACGGGAGTCTCGGGGTCCCTACTGAGTATTGTATACTCACCCCTACATAGGTTATGCCCGCACTACGTTGTGTTCGATGCAGATGACGGACAATGCTGATCGTGGTTGAGACTTGTGGAGCGGAACAGTATCCGGAGGTAGACTATCAGGCGGGATGTACATAGTGAAGACGGATGGATTCGAGGAGCATAGGAGACCGTCTGTACCCACCCTTCAGGTGGGGTTTCTGGAGGACGACTTGGTGGTTGTTTCTTTACCTTTCAGCTGTTGTACTTCCTTTTCTGAGTTGTACTGTACTTTCAGTTGGTTTTGTATACTGGCCCATTTACTTTCCATCTCTTACTTTTGTACTCAATTTACTTAGTGTTTACTTCATCTTTCGTACTCTGTGGTGTTTGTTTTCTTATATAAAGGCAATGTCTTCCCTTTTATCGGGATTTACACCTTTGGTTCTAGTCACCAGCCCCTGACCTATGGAAGGTAGGCTTGGGGTAGTCACGGCATGGGGCCCGAGGATAGGTCCTGACAAATCAGAATAAGGTTATGAAAAATAACTACTTCCATATGGAGTAGCTTGTTGATTCCAAATATGGTGAAATATTTTTGGACCACAACATGTGACATCAAACTCCATCATTCTATAGGAATACTATTCCACTATTATATTAGAAATGAATCAGGACCTAGGAGATGATGATTATCAATTTGGGAAGTATAAAATTATAAAAATTTATCATATCATTTTATCACCATAATGGAGATACTGATCAATAGTGGTCATTGGTTTCGAACACTTAGGAGATAGAGGAAATAAATTTTATATTGTGGATGACTTTCAAAGAGATATTTTTCTTGAAATACGTTCCTCCTAAGAAATTAATTGATTTAGAGGGACAATTCCACATTACTAGGATATAAAGTAGAAAATTTTATTGAATATGAAAATAACTTTAAATGTTTAGAAACATATACTTCAAAATAATTATGTGTTACAATGAGTAATATTTATCACTTCATTGATGTGAAAAGTCTTAGAATTCCACTGGAATTAGAATTTAAAAAATTTACAGTATATAAGTATATAATATGTAGTTACATCAATTTAGATATATAATTCTCAATATATTATATTTTATAAATGAAATAATAATATAATCAATTTTGAGAGCTATATGGAAAAGGAAATATGATAGAAATAAAGATGGTAAGGGTGGAATATCCAATATATAATAATTACGGAAGGAATCAATATGGAACATTTTTTATAAGAATTGGAATTTTTATTATGTATAGATAGAAAGGAAATGAGGATTGTTATGTCATGGTTAATAAAATATATTATAATGGTCAATTCATTAAATATATATTTATGGTGCACTATTCAAATGAATTCCCCAGGTGACATGGGAATTTTCCTAAATCTAAGAGATAATTTCCATACTTATGTAGTCACTAATGTAGATAGTGAATTTTCTAAATATCTAGTATAAGGAACATTAATCATAGTCTTAGATTTGATTAATTCTTTAATAGATTATTGTTCCTCACAATCTTTTAATCCATCCAGGTTTTCTAAGAATTTTATGTATGTCCATATCACATTAAGTAGGTAGTTTTGAATAAAGACTCCTAGAGGAAATCAGAATCCCAAAAGGATTTTGAAGCCTATTCTTAATATGACACCTAAATATAAAATATTTGAAAACAATATTATTATACCCATGGATGAAATTGATATAATCCTTAAAAATAATTTTATTTATAGATATAATGTTGATATTTATTACTGAGATAAGAAAATTGTGATTTGTAATCAAGACATGGAATCTATAATACTTTGTGGGGAGACTATATCTTCAAGGTCTTGTCTGAATCCACCTTCATTATCTCTTTATAATGAAATTATCAAAGAATAAAGGAAAACACATCCTATTAATAAGAAAGCTATACAAATAATAGAGGATGCATATTTTATATAACAACCCATATATTTAATACAATTTATTTCATAAATAATTATATAAAATCACTCTTAGTAAATCTTAGATGATCATTAAGGGTAGTTTATTTAGGAAATTAAGTACATATCATAATAACCTTCAATATAAGTACAATGAAATTATTTAAATCATCTATAACATTCTATAAAAATTCCATTGTTCTTATAAAACTACACAGGATAACATGGGGACATACAATATAAATCATGAGCCTATAAAGCAGAATAATAGAATAAAATATAATAAAATGTTATGGAATTACATGTGAGATATTTGTAAAATTATGGTAACATAATATGGGTGTTAATATTAAACATAAAAAAATCGGTAATGATATAACATAAAAACATAAAATCATCACGGGAATATAGAAACAACCTCAAGAATGATATCATTTACATAATTAAAGTATAAACACCAAGAAAACATAACATAATGTGATTAGAAAAACCATCACTACACCATATGTGTATTTTCATTAGATTAATGAATTACCAAATTCATTAGAGAATAATATAATTTCAGGCCCACCCATCACATTCATATAATGTGCTTCCAAAAGTTTTCCACAAAATCCATTTAACATATGATCATATTTCATCACATTTAATCTGAATATTAAGGAGTGGGGGTTACATAAATTTAATTCCACAATAAATTAATGATATTTAAATCATTGTGTATACCATAAAGTAGAAATAGGATGGGTATTCACTACATAAATGAGTGGCATGGAAAAATTGCAAGAAAATTTCGAGAGCATAATGGGGGTATATTATGATACATTGATGGGATTAATGTGAGTGGAAGGGGTATATAAACAAATGTAATTAATATGGAATCTATAATGTATTTTTAGTAACATATCCTAACTTTAAAAATTTAAAATTAAAAGGATTAATATAAATAAGAATCTTTAATTATTAGGAGAAGGATATAACCCCTTCTATTTATAGGACACTATTAAAAGATTTGGAGTAGCTTCTAAAGAGATTGGGGGAACTTTGAAGGAATATAAATCAGTAAAAGTAGAGAATATTCATTTTTTCAATGGTTTTAAGTTAATTGGAATGGGTTTTTGGGTGTGTTTATATAGGAAATTTGGGGTTGTTCTTTATTAATCTCCAAACATAGGTCTTAGGCACTATATGAGTATGTAATAAAAAAACCACACAAAGGTATTTCCCAAAGGTATGTTCCAATGAGTATTGGTTTTAATTATTTTATAAGGTAAATAATCAAACTCATTAATATAATACACCTAGTTATTTGGAAGTTATCCATGTTTATAAGAAATTCATTATAAAAACCTAAAACAAAATATATGTTTTGGAGATATAATTAAGGGTTTATAAAATAAATAAAATGACCATAAAAATACTAATTTAATATGGAAATATATATTTGATTTTGCATATATATTATGGAATATATCACATTAAATATTGGTCGTTATGATGTCATAATATACATAGTATATTTAAACCATATTTAAAACTGACTCAATAACTCAACAATATCAAAAAATTATTAACAAATCTCTAATAACTATTTTATCGGTTTTTATTTAAAAAATAATAATTATTTTATCTAGAAAATTCTATATGTGATTTAAATTTCAATTTTATAAAAAAATTCAACATTCATTGAGAAATAATGGTGTTTTAACAATAAGAGTTATCTAATAATTCTTAAAATTAAATATCATATTGTTAATATATATTTTTATATATTTAGGATATATATTAAATAAATTTTAAATTTTATTCAAAATATCATTAATTTTAAAAAATAATCAATTCTTTAAAAGTGTGTCTTGACTGAAAATATTTATTTCCTTAAAATAAAATTTCTGTTTCATTTCATCATAATGGAATTTTTAACAGATTTAATTTTTAATAATTTAAAAATTCATAATAGAACAGATAAATTTATTCATTATTATATTAAAAAAATATACAAATTCACCATATTAGGGTCTAGATAAATAGACATTTATTATAGTTTCTAATCCCCAATGTTTAATTTATGTAATTTTGATATTTGCTTAGGGTGCTTCGGTATACTTTGTGTGGGTGGTGATCTCAATGAGATTGAACTTCTCTCATAAATGGTTTTATTCATGAATTATTTTTTGAATATCATCTTGGGATTGGTCTTGGGTAAAACCTATTGTTTTTCTCCCCCTTGGAATATATAATAAATGGGATTTAGTTATTACACTCCTACTAGTTGAGTCCATTGCTTCTTCATTCAATGTCCATAAGACTTTATCATAAACATTAACATTGTAATATTAATAGTCCATGTATAATGACTATATTATCAATGCCTATGAGGATTAATGGTCTTATAAATATATTATATTATATTTATCCAAAATAACCAAAGTAGTTTCGGTTGTTTCTACAACTATATTACTTTTCATGGAATTTATTAACTCAAAAGGTTATTTTTATTGTACAAAGATTGGGTCATTAAATTATTCCACCCTTCAAAAATTTATTCCCTAAAATTTTCTATTCATCCAATAATATAGTAAGGGTAATTCAATTTCATCACCACTTACAATTCCAATCTCACTTCCCCAAACTTCTGGTTTCACTCAGACACTTTAACCTATTGAGTTATATTGTCTAATATATCTTTTTCCATATGATTTCCATTCTTCACTAGATTCTCCTTCCATGAATGTTCATTCCCCCTTGGTACCACAAATGGATTCAGTACTTACGAGGTGTTTCTTATGTACTTCATCAAGATGGATACAGAGAACACATCATGTATTTGAGATATTTTTGTGTGAGTTCCAGTCCATTGGCCATTTCTATGATGCGATGAAAGATATCTAAGTGGTTAATATTTTGTAGTCTTATCTTTTCCTTCTACCGAACCCTCCTGAAATTATTCCATATAAATATATGAAGTAACAAACCTTTTTCATCCCAAACTCTATATTCTGTCGATGAATATCTCAAAATATTTTCTATCATATTTGGATTTTTTTTATAATATGTTGATTGGTTGAAACCTCTCTTTCATTTCATGGTCATTATTAGGTCCCATTAACTTCCACTTTACATCTTCATTCTAGAATATCATAGTTTGACCCCTCTTACCATATATATCCTCATAAGGTTCCATTTTAATTCCACAATGGAAACTATTATTATCGGATACCCCCACTAAGTAAAGAAGATTTTCCCAAAATCATTGAGAATCCATTGAAGAGTGTCTCATCGTAACCTTTATAGTTTCAAAGGTGATTCTCAGAAAGAATATCAATATAGAGGTTATAATTAGTGGTGGAGATCAATTATATATACAATTCATGTAAAAGGATTCTCTAAAACCTTAAGGTAAACCACAGATCTCTATTAGATAAATTAAATAATGGAACTCTATTCATCCTTACCACTAATATTATGTATAACATGGAAAGTTATCTGATAGGTAAATATTCCTTGCTACCTACTAAATATATAAACTTTATAATGTGATCGACTTCCACCTTGATGGTGTTATTTACTTTAGGTGTAAAGAGGAATTCTATGAAAAATGAAATGGATATATTTTCCCAAGTCCATATTGGTGTGGGTAATTGTAGTTCATACCCATATAAATCTATTAAATAGCCTTGATTTTCTGGAAAACCAATCACTGAGATACATAATATAAAATGACCCAATTAATTTTATCCCACAAGATGTTTTTCTTAAAATATCTATACATATTAGTTCATCCTCAATTAATATAGAAACATAATATATTCACGCCTTTCATAAGGTCCTTATTTAGACCTAGTTTTTATGGGACACATATCATGGTTCCAAACCTTTTAAAAATAGCTTCAGAAAAGTTGAACTCTAGAATATTCACTTCCTCCTTCAGTACCAACTCATCATCTTTCTAGGACAGATTGATCCTCTAATTAATAAATGGTAGAGAATTTATTATATCAAATTAAGATGAATATACTTTTAATATTCCAATATACATTCTTTGAATGTCCAAGAGGACTGGATCCCCAATAATCATCATCAAAGATAGAGTTGTGGGGCCATTCAACGTAAACAATATTCCACTTTTTTTTCAATCCTTGGATGGTAATGAATTTAACAATCATAATCTATGATAATCTCAAACACTAAACGTTGGTGCATATTTTTCTCTTTTTTTATAATATATTTCGTCACTTTAATGGCCTATATATATCACACTTCTCCATGTAGAGAAAATGTAACCAAATATTCATCCAAATGATCACTAAATCAAATTTCATATCATTTCTTAGGTTCTTATCCTCATGGACAATTAAGTAGTTTGAGGAATAAGAAATATTTTTTAAAATCATGAGTACAAAATTTAAGCCCTTTTTAATAGCATCACTACATATCAAAAATATTTTCCCACGAGTTGTTATGTGAGCACTAGGGTAGTGATTAAGAATCATTACAACTATTCACACCACTCTTCCTATTAATCATTATAGGAAAACATGAAACCCTTTAATTTTAGATTGGTTATTGGAATTTTCAATCATGCTATGTTTCTAAAAAATCAATGATAGAATGTAGCTAATCTGAGGAAATTAAAAATATCCATCATAAATGATGGTCTTGAAAATCATTTAATTAACTCATCTTGTAAAGGATCCACAAATATCCCTTCATTTGTGATAACATTATCTATGAATATTACTTTCTTGATCTAAAATTATCATTTACCATACTTCACAAATATAATTTTTCTTTCCCAATGTTTTAAGTTCAACTTTTAAATTATGCTCATTATTCAACAAGATTTTAGAGTTTACAAGAATACCATTTACAAAGGATAACACAAAATATTGTATGTAATAGCTAATGATTGTATTTATAAATTCCATGAATATTACTATAGTTTTTATGATTCCAAATGGAATCATTATTAACACATATTTCTAGTACCATGTATTAAAATCTATATTTGGGAGATCCTCCATCTATACATTTACTTGATTATATCCTAACTAAAGATCCACCTTATAAAAGTATTTTGATCCATGAAACTAATCGAAAAAATTCATCAATCCATTTTATATTTTTCTTGTTCCTTATCGCTATATTTATGATCTCATGATAATTAATACCAATTCATATTGATGGATCCATAGTCTTATAGAAGAAGACAAGTAAACCCCACAATGAATCACATGGACGAATAAAACTTTTATCCAGATTCTCCTATAATTTTTTATCTACATAAACATGTTAAAAAATACATTCAATGTAGATTCATGGATATTGGAATGGATCTATATATATGGTCAACCGATAACTAATCTTCTCTACAAGAAGGAATGAAAGTCAATTCTTCTGGAAACACCTCAATGTATTCCCTTATAATGGACATGTATTCAAGGATTATCTTCTCCTTAGTCTCAATCATGGGTTATATATACGCTTCCTCATTTGTAAATAATATCCAGGATCGATATTAAAATTAAAAAAAATATTTATTCTCATACATTCACTTTTATAAAATCAGAGGATTATTTATGACACAATAGGTGCTTTAATTCTCATGGAATTTATATTATTTCTATATAAGGAAATACAAAAAATTCTCATACTATAATATAATTTTTCTATGTTGAGTATCAAATGGTTCAACATCATGTTCAGCCTACAAGTTAACTAAAGTGATGAGTTATATACTTGGGATGCAATGATTGAACCAATCTCAATCTTCATGGGTAACTCAACCTCATATATTTTTGGTGAGTTTTTAATAGTCCTATGAAACATGAAAATGATAAAATAAGACATAGAACTACAATAAAAAATCATTTCCTATTCATGAGGAATAAAGAGTGTACATATTATCACTTCAATATGTTGATACACCTCTTGTGTCGTGATTGAATAATCTCACACTTTCTCATTATTCCATAGTGGTTATTATCATTAGTTTTCATTAAAATCAACTACCTTAAATAATATATTCACCTATTGTCTTAGTTCCTTTCAGTTGAAACAGTATATTGTAGGTAGGGGTTGTTTGGATAATGCCTTTCTTTCATCACATCGGTGATCACTAGCTTGGTTTCCTTACTTCCCATAACAAAATCATTTCTTTATCCCCATCAATAAATTCACAAGATGTCTCTTTCCACACTTTTTATAATTTGGATATTGGACTTTCTTACCACCATAACATTTCTCCATCATACCATGAGAATTGAAATCTATATTACACTTTATAGCCTCATGATAACCTTGTGAATTTCTAATATCCCATACAACATTTAGGAAACATCAGAACATTTTATTATTGATTTCAATGTCCTGAGTGGATAAGTATACTCATAGAATCAGATTTATCACACCAAAAAAACTATCATGTTTAATTTAGGAGGTAATTATAATAAAAAAGGGATATCATGAAATTATTGTGATGTTTTATTTACATAATTCAATAAATTCTTCATCATTTTTCTTGTGCATAAGTAAATACCATCCCTATTTTATGTTGGAGAGTGTGAGGAAATATTTTTCATTTTTTTTTATTTTCATCAACTCCACCACTTCAGTGTCCTCTTAGGGGTCCGTATTTTAAACCAATATCCACTAATGACTAGATTATCCCTCAATATGATAATAAACCAGTAATACCTTCTTTTTATTTGAGAATTTATGGATGTAGAATATCATTTCAATGTAATTGATTCATTGCTCCACAATTATGGGATCCAAAGATCCACTAAAATTCATAGGCCTCTGTTGCATCATGGTCAGAACTGAAAATTTCTTTTTTCTTTGGGAGATTTTGGACTTCCAAATTATTAGTTATTTAGAACAAAACATAACTAAAATTATAATGTAATATTATAAGTTTTCTTGATTTCATCTTTTATCAATTTTGGAATCTTGTTGGGAATTCATCACACATACCCTCACAATTTTTATTGGCTCAGTGTTTCATATTTCAAGACATTAAATAAAAATGGTAGAAGAATTAGGTTGGAGAATATTTTGACTATTAATTACATGAATGGGAAACCTTGATCATTAATGTGATAAATCATAAATGACATTTATTTCTTAACATATCACCTCTTTTATTTTAATAAGCATTTTCTATGATCTATTTCCTAATATAATATCTTCCAAGGATTTAGTTTTCATAATAATGATATCTTATGATGATGTGAATGTACCAAATAATATCACATATAAGTACAAAAACATGTGTGAATAAACCATAATTTTAGTGCACCATGTCAAAATCGAGTCTATCACAATGAATTATTTTTAGTGTAATTACCCCTAGGTACCTTTGTTTCAATGACACATCTACTTGTACTATTCAAATAGGGATATATTTTCTAGAAAACAACATAATCTATACATTTAAAAAAATTATAAAAAATTTCCTATTTTATTCTTATATATATGGATTTGACTAGTGGTTTGTAATCTTAATACAAAAAATAACAAGAAATTCCTCTAATACCAACTATTAAACCCCATATCTTTAATACAATTTATTTCACGATTTATTGCTCAAAATAAAAGTGGGTATAACTCATAAGATCTTGAGTCCTGGATTCACTATGAATATAGGTACATATAATAACCACACCTAGCCTAGGTAAAACAAAATTATTGAAAACATACATAACATGCTCATAAAATTAAATCATTCTTCAAAAAATATATGGGAGAACATGGGGACATAAAAAAGAAAGGTTATAGAAATAATGAGGAAATCATAATAGAATAACATAAGGTAAATTAGTAAAACAAATCCTAGAGGAATATCATGTTAACATATGTTTTGTGAGACTAATAATCTTTATCATTGATGCATGATATAACATTATAAAATAAAGCTAATATAGGAATATGGGAACAACATAAAACCTTACATCATGAACAAAATTCAAGGATAACCACTAAGAAAACATTTACAGTTTGATTAAGGTAACATCTCATGAACCATATATATAATTTCATGTGATTAATAAAATACCCAATGCATTAGAGGTATATACAATTCAGGGACCCCATGTCGCATTCATATTATGTACATTCATAAGTGTGTCACACTAATCATTCAAAATATGATCATAATAAATCATATTTAATACCACAATAAAGGGATTTGGAATAAAAATAATTACTTCCTCAATTAATTATGGATATGTACATCTAGGTGAAGACCCTTCAATAGAAATGGCATGGGTATTCATAACAAAAAAGATATGCATGTAAAAATTATAGGATAATTTTTGAAGAATAATAGGGGTACATATACATTCATATAAAATATTAATGAGATTTAAATGGATCTATCATCACATGTACAGAATATTTAATTTATTATGTAATTATAAGAAAATACCTTAACATGAAAAATTCCAAATTAAAATAAATAATATGAAAAATGTGCTTCAAATAATACATGATGGATTGGATTCATTGCATTAAACGGATGCTTATATGTGTCTGGGAGGTGCTTATTAAGTGATTGTAATCCCATTGGGAGGGATATAGAGAGATGAAGTTAGATTAATATATTAAAATAAGGGTATT
Source organism: Viscum album (assembly GCA_963277665.1). Classification (NCBI taxonomy): domain Eukaryota; kingdom Viridiplantae; phylum Streptophyta; class Magnoliopsida; order Santalales; family Viscaceae; genus Viscum; species Viscum album. Next base: position 1,892,675,093 of record OY728152.1, read on the forward strand.
GTGTGAACATGAATGTATGTTTGGGTTGGTTTACATATTAATAGAGATAAGAGTCCATTATTAATTTCCAAACATAGGGTTCAGACTCCATATGAGAAATTCATCAAAAATAAAAATCATATCATGGTTTTTTCACATGGTATTTACCAAATAAGAGAGGTTTTAATTATTTTATAAAGATAAAAACCAAAATCCTGAAAATAATATCTTTAGTGAATTTGAAATGAGTAATGTTTTTATGAAATTATTTTCAAACCTTAAATTATAATATCTGTTATAGAGGATTCATTATGTGTTTTTAAAATTTATCAAATAAAATTGAAAAAACTATTTTAAATGGGAAAGATAAATTTTTTTCACGAATTCAATTTATGGAATATATTAGAAAACCTTTTGGTCATTATTATGTAAAAATAAAACCTTATATTTATAGTAAATTAAAATTTTGCCTAAAATTTTGATTGTCTCTGAAAATTTTCAAAAGATCACCATTATATAATTTCAAAATAATGACTTCAAAAAATTAAATTTATTTTTTCTAAATGAATCTCATTGTTTGAAAATTTCACTCTATTAAACAAATAAATTGTAGTAATTAAAAAATACAGTTTTCACCAATAATAGTTTTCTGACCTGCATAAAAAGTAAATCTGACTTCATAAAATTATATTTTAATTTACATGTAACAAATATTATTTTGTAACAATATTTTAATGAAATATCTTTTATTTTAAAAAATATTGAACTCATCAAATATAGTGCCTTTATTGAATCTATATATGTAACGCCCTGACCCCAGCTACCAATAGTCGGTGCATTACTTCGTAACATTGGAATGATCACAAAAGATCAAGTCTCGAAAGACCGATTAGTTTAGTAGCCTTGGAAACACTAGATACATTCATAAATGTTACATTACATCACAAAGTGAAAAACTATAATAACATAGTCTCCATAGTCCACACTTCTATCCTCTTCGGACTATCCCTGTAGGTCATTCATAAAATACTTCTTCACATCCTGGAAAATATTAAAACATTGAAAGGGGTGAAATCAGATGCTCAGTAAGGATAACAATATTGCGGAAGATTTCGTAAATAAACATTAACATTTAAGGCAATGTATAACTAAAACAAAAGCCTTTTAAAAATGAACTTCAACATAATATGGCAAAAGTAAAATGAGATAATGCCAATTACTTATTCACATGGATATTCTACTTGTCGAATAATCACATGCAATATCAATAACCACTTTCATAATGATGGAATGCATAATGCCAGACTATCATAACCACGTAGCCAAGGCCTCGTGCCAAGACCAAAAATAAGAATTTGTCAAGGCCTCGTGCCAAGACACTAGTTTGTCTCATGAGACCTACCGATGCATCGAGGAGCTATAGCAGGCTCCACCTGTCACTTATTAAGTCCAATGCATTCCTCATATGAACAAGTTTAAACATATCACAAACCATAACATAATCGTATCACATAAAACATGCATAAAGGAAACATAAAATTTCCACATTTCAATCACAAGATATCAATACAACACATTGATATAATAAAAACACTTTCAAAACCATTTTCAATACCAAAATACAAGAAAGTTAAAACTTTGTATTTATTTTTCATTAAAAAAAAGTTACGGCTTGTAGAGGAAGCCGAAAATCAAATAATAGTCACGGTGGCGGAGAAGTCGTTGTCACCGCATACGTACAGCAAGAAAACATTCCTTTTTGTCGTTTAGTAAAACGCTTCGTATAAAAAAGATTCCTTTTGAATAAACGTAAAAGTCAAAGGGGTTTATACACCGTATAAAAGAAAGTTGGGTGTAAAATAAAATATGCCTCCATGAAAGGTGATTGAGACGAAGACCCTTAAAAATATCATTTTTTTTAAATAATGTAGATCTATTATTTTTATTCACTTTAAGTACACATTAATAAAGTACAAATACAATATAGGACATAATAATATCATCACATAATTTGAAAGTAGGAGATTAACCCAAAGAATGGAAATTGGGTTAAGAAATTCCCATACCTCGTGTCTGACTTGACTCAACCGTTCTTTAACCTCCTGAATAATAAACTAGAGTTAATATATACCTTATTAAGAACCATTTTCAATTTCATTATCCTTTTTATATCACTTATTACAATGATATGAACATTATGTAATTATTTAAGTTAATAACAGTCGTTTTGTCGATCTTTGGTACTTGAGTCAACAATAAACTTCTTATAATTACAAGTTGTTTATGTGGTAGAATATCCATTATCTCCAGAATTATATTCATGATTTATATGTCATACATATATTATATATCCAGTATATACATTCATTTATAATATTACGTAACATTTAGAGGTAAGAAATGAAATGCACCGTTCATGGAGACGGTAAGCCTTACGTACGCATGAACGCTACTTTCATTTCAATTTCATATTTAATGGAACGAAATAATAATTATATAAATGTATAATATAATTCCAGTATAATATAGTGTATAATACCATTTACTCCATCCTTTTTAAATCCCACATATGGCATTAACGATTCAAATCACTTTGAGGGGGCGGTAGTCCGCACTTCCTAAAATGAAATTATCGCGTTTTACCCATAATGGAAATCATAAAGTATGCCATAAATGAAAAAAACAGAAGCATAAGTAAAACATAAACACATTATATATCATATATAAATATAGTGACATCTTAATGGCCACCTTTGAAGGTGTTATATGTGTGTTGAACAATCATCGTTTCGTGAGGCAGAAATTCGCCATCCACAGAAACCGTATGTTCTTTAACCATTAGATGTAGGTGTGTGTAAGTGTAGCTCTAATAATTCTTATAAAAACATCATAGTATATTTATGATACTGTTTCTGTTACAAAATAAATGAATAAAAAGAGTTTAGGGGGGTTGGAGAAGAAAAATAAAACAAAACAACATTAGAGAAGACATTACCTCAAAATCGGGTAACTCTTTTTGATTTGAGCCAAAGGCTTCCTTTAGAAGGGTTCTGTCCAAAGTGAGGCTTCTAGGAGTAATAGGGGGAAGTTGGGAGAGTATTTGGGTAGAGGTTGGCCGAGCCAAATGGCTTGAATGTGTGAATAAGGTGGGAGAGGTGGGGGCCTTTTATAAGTGGAGAGGAGGGGCTCTTTTGGAAAGATTGAAATGTTACATTATTATACAATGCTTTTCGGATTCTAAAGGTCCCACACTTATATAATTCATGGATAAGGTGATAAGGGTTCGAAATCTCCTCATCCAATAGGATTTGGACAAGTGTAAGCCTGGGATTTTGCATTATCTTCTCGTTTTATTTAAATCGTTTAATAATGAGGTCATCGCTGCATCATAATTATGTCATAAATAATTTAATTTATATAATGTCTAAAAATTATAAAAAAACTACTATGATGTAGGAAACCTTTTTATATTTCTAATGAATATTTATAGTCCAAATTTGGACTTGTGTAACCCCAGTTAAAAACTGTTTTAGTAAAACAACTCATGTTTGTGTCAATTTAATTTTAACATTAAATAAATATATATTAATGTCATTTTCCAACTAAAGTGGCTCCATGGGGTCCCCAAGTTGACCCATGGGTTGTCTTTGCCGTCCATGACTCATCCAATAGGAGTAGGACAAGTGTCAAGCTAATCTCATATTATTAAAAAATCATTTTTACCTTAAACTACACTAATTACCTCTAATCGCGATTAAGAACTTAAAAGTTACTATTCACCAAAAATTTATTTTAATCTCACTGAACCACATTTTACTTCTTAATGAAAACCATGTATGTCGGATTTTTGAAAATAAAATCACAGAAGTGGTAATATTTCATTTAAACGAAAAATCAGTTATTTAACTACCACTTAGTGGTTTCACTATTCATCAAAAATTGAAGTTTTTCAGAACAAAGCCAAAATTTCACCCTAAGCTATAATTGATATTCCGAATTAAAAAATGATTTCTATTTTAAAAAATACCAAACATATAAGTTTCATTAATTAATTTTATAATTAATTCCCGCTGTTACAAAAAAATGGTGTGTTTCTAAGAAATAATTTATATCAAAAGATTGGCAATTATTTATGTCCAATTTCAATGTTAAGTTAATTCTAATGACCACCATTGGATAAAATGGTAAAAATATATTCTAATTATACTTTAAAACCACTAAATAGTATAAATTATCACTATAAATTATTTTGATTAAAAAATTTGTTTTTAAGTATTTTTCACTATTCATAAAAAATAGAAGTTCTCAGAAAAATACCAAAAATTCAACATAGGCTAATTTTGATATTCCGAATCCAAATATAAAATTTCAAAAAGTAGTTATTACTATTCACAACGGCTTGTTTAATTCGTTGTGGTGTGTGTAAGAGCTTGAGGTTTCGTACAACACACGCTATTGCATTATTCGAAGTGAAACGTACTGTGGAAGCTTGGGGTGTTACATTCTCCCCTCCTTCAATAAATTGCGTCCTCGCAATTTGAAATTTTTCTTTGAAAATAAAAGGTTGAAAAGAAAAAATACCTTTGAGGAAAACCCACATCAAAAATAAGGTTAATAAATATATAACATTAAAAGAAAGCAAGATAATTACAAAGGTCACCCGATATAGCCCATTCTAGGATTCTATGAAAATATGGATATGGAGGAGAAACAAACCATCAAGGTCTGATGGAGAGTTATAGAAAACAGGATTAGGAGAAAGTTTAACTACAAGAAAATCACAAACTTGTGACTGGTTAAACGGTCATTGAATCCCCAGTTGGAAAAGTTAACCGACAACATTTTTGTTTTAAGTTAACTTTTATAATGTTGAGGAATTTATTTAGGAGATTTACTAAGAACATAAGGGAATATACATACTTGTTATGTATACTTTCATTCGTTAATAAATATTTACCACAAACCCATCTTTTACTCCAAATGGTAACGGAACTCAAAAATATTTATTTTATCCAAATTGTATAAGGTTCCAAATATTAACACAAGCCATTTAGATTAGTAAAACTATTTTGTAATAACCAGGGACTTCCTGTAGGCTAGTGGTAGGAAATAAAGGCTTGTTGCACTATGGTTGTGGGTTCTATTCCTGCAGCTTTGTCCGACACGACAGGTTATTCCCCCCCTGCAGGTTGTCCTTTTCCTAAAACTATAGTATTATAATATTCCAAAAATAATCTTCATAAATTTTTTAACCATAAACAATATTATCCAAAGATCAACTTAATCCACTCCAAACTTAATAGTTATCCAAAATACCTCCGTCCAGACTTTCTCTAAAAGGTCTCTAAATTCCAAAATCAATTGTAACATCTGATTCCCCAAACAAAGAAAAGTTTCTCTTATTGTCGCATACTAAAAATATGATTACCTTAATCATATTAAAACCTTACTGAAATCAAAAAGTATTGTAGTACAATCTTTATATATATCACATTATTCTTATAACCAGAATATAATCCATGAGTCCAAAAGCACCAATACAATAGTTATTCTGCTTCAACTGTAGTAACAGCATAAGATTTTACTTGATCCCTTGGCCTTTTCTGAGGTAAGTTTCCTTGACGCTTAGGAAATTCATTTTCATAATGCCCCATTTCCCTACAATTGCAGCATTCAACATTGATAGCCTCTTTCTTTCCCTAGCAATCACGAGCCTGGTGACCCTTTTTTCCACATTTATAACAAACTCCCATTCCTTTTAGGCAAGTACCAAGGTGATTCTTCCCACAATTATCACATAATGGAAAATCCTTCTTTCCCTTTTTCCCTTTATCCGTCTCTTGTTCCACCGTTCTCTTCTTCTCTTGCTTTACTTTGTTGTCATAAGACTTAGAGAATTCCTTTTCTATCTTGATAGCACACGAGACAATATCTTCGTATGATGAGAAGGATTGTGATACTAAAGCTCGATGGAGAAATGGTTTTAACTCATCAAAGAAATGATCAATCTTACTCCTTGGGTTACGTATATAATCGGAAGCATGCCTCTCTAACCATGTAAAGGTATCCTCGTACTTTGTGACATTCTCATCCTCCTTCTGCCTCCGACTCAGAAATTGCCTTTCCATATCTGCTCGATGGTCACGAGGAAAGTATTTTTCTAAGAAAATCTCTTTGAACTCCCTCCATTCCATATTCGATACATCATCATCTTCCTTTGTGTTTTGAATCAGCGACCACCACTGATCGGCATCTCCAGTGAGGTGGTAAACTGCCATGACAACCTTCTCCCTTTCACTACTCCCCAAGGCATGGAATATTTTCTCTAAGGAATTTATCCATTGCTCAGCTACTATAGGATTTTTACTCCCATTGAATGTTGGGGTTTGTTGCCTCATGAAACGGTCTAGCATTGATCCTCCACGTTGCGGATCAGGGTGCTCCATACGAGTAATGTTATTATTCATAACTTGAGTGAGTTGTCCCAGTACGGTGAGAAGCTGATCAGCACCAGTTGTATCACTAGCTCCACCATAATTATCTTGAGCAGGAGGGAAATCCCTACACGGAGTTCGTGCATTGATACGGTTTCCATTCCTTCCACTAGGCGCCATTTCTAAACAATGGAATAAACTAGATTAGTTTATGAAATAAAATACATAATTCCATATTTGTAAAATACTTTAGATAAATTGAACTATTTATGGATATAATCCATAATCATAAAAAGAAATGTTTCCTTTGAGGAAGTATATACTCATAACCCTTCATAGTGGTTTGTAAAGAAAATGAGAATTATCCTAAGCATATCCCCCGGGAGTGTCGTAACCAAGAGTGCAGCAAGGCCCGTTGTCGTGCACCAGTTCCCGTTCGAGTCTAACTCAAAGCGGTGTTTTCGGGTTTTACCCCTAGGAACATCTGTGCTAGAGATGCCTCTACCTGCTCGTATCCAGACAGGGATGTATTGCTCGGAAAACTCATAACATCTCTATAATACCAAAATTCTAGGAAGTTCTTATATACTAATCCTGAAAGTCTATCTTTGGGCTATGTGCTCTAATCAGAGTTTATCTAAATCCAGCTTCCAAGGATAGTACTAAACTGCCTCTGATACCAACTGTAACGCCCCGATCCCAGCTACCCAGAGTCGGTGCATTACTTCGTAACATTGGCATGATCAGAAAAGATCAAGTCCCGAAAGACCAATTAGTTTAGTAGCCTTGGAAACACTAGATACATTCATAAATGTTACATTACATCACAAAGTGAAAAAATATAATAACATAGTCTCCATAGTCCACACTTCTATCCTCTTCGGACTATCCCTGTAGGTCATTCATAAAACACTTCTTCACATCCTGGAAAATATTAAAACATTGAAAGGGGTGAGCTCAAATGCTCAGTAAGGATAACAATATTGCGGAAGCTTTCATAATTAAACATTAACATTTAAGGCAATGTATAACTAAAACAAAAGCCTTTTAAACATGAACTTCAACATAATATGGAAAAAGTAAAATGTGATAATTCCAATTACTTATTCACATGGATATTCTACTGGTCGAATAATCACATGGAATATCAATAACCACTTTCATAATGATGGAATGCATAATGCCAGACTATCATAACCATGTAGCCAAGGCCTCGTGCCAAGACCACAAATAAGATTTTTTCAAGGCCTCATGCCAAGACACTAGTTTGTCTCATGAGACCTACCGATGCATCGAGGAGCTATAGCGGGCTCCACCCGTCACTTATTATGTCCAATGCATTCCTCATATGAATAGGTTTAAACATATCATAAACCATAACATAATCATATCACATAAAACATGCATAAAGGAAACATAAAATTTACACATTTCAATCACACGATATCAATACAACACATTGATATAATAAAAACACGTTCAAAACCATTTTCAATACCAAAATACAAGAAAGTTAAAACTTTGAATTTATTTTTCATTAAAAAAAAGTTACGGCTTGTAGAGGAAGCCGAAAATCAAATAATAGTCACAGCGGCAGAGAAGTCGTTGTCACCGCATACGTACGGCAAGAAAACATTCCTTTTTTTCATTTAGTAAAACGCTTCGTATAAAAAGATTCCTTTTGAATAAACGTAAATGTCAATGGGGTTTATACACCGTATAAAAGAAAGTTGTGTGTAAAATAAAATATGCCTCTATGAAAGGTGATTGAGACGAAGACCCTTAAAAAGATCATTTTTTTAAAATAAAGTAGATCTATTATGTTTATTCACTTTATGTACACATAAATAATGTACAAATACAATATAGGACATAATAATATCATCACATAATTTTAAAGTAGGAGATTAACCCAAAGAATGGAAATTGGGTTAAGAAATTCCCTTACCTCGTGTCTGACTTGACTCAACCGTTCTTTAACCTCCTGAATAATAAACTAGAGTTAATATATACCTTATTAAGAACCATTTTCAATTTCATTATCCTTTTTATATCACTTATTACAATAATATGAACATTATGTAATTATTTAAGTTAATAACAGTCGTTTTGTCGATCTTTGGTACTTGAGTCAACAATAAACTTCTTATAATTACAAGTTGTTTATGTGGTAGAATATCCATTATCTCCAGAATTATATTCATGATTTATATGTCATATAAATCTTATATATCCAGTATATACATTCATTTATAATATTACGTAACATTTAGAGGTAAGAAATGAAATGCACCGTTCATGGAGACGGTAAGCCGTACGTACGCATGAACGCTACTTTCATTTCAATTTCATATTTAATGGAACGAAATCATAATGAAATAAATGTATAATATAATTCCAGTATAATATATTGTATAATACCATTTACTCCATCCTTTATACATCCCACATATGGCATTAACGATTCAAATCACTTTGAGGGGGTGGTAGTCCGCACTTCCTAAAATGAAATTATCGTGTTTTACCCATAATGGAAATAATAAAGTATGACATAAATGAGAATTACAGAAGCATAAGTAAAACATAAACACATTATATATCATATATAAATATAGTGACATCTTAATTGCCACCTTTGAAGGTGTTATATGAGTGTTGAACAATCATTGTTTCGTGAGGTAGAAATTTTCCATCCACAGAAACCGTATGTTCTTTAACCATTAGATGTAGGTGTGTGTAAGTGTAGCTATAATCCTTATTATAACAACATCCTAGTATATTGATGATACTGGTGTTGTTACAAAAGAAATGAATAAAAAGAGTTTAGGGGTGTTGGAGAATAAAAATAAAACAAAACAACATTAGAGAAGACATTACCTCCAAATCGGGTAACTCTTTTTGATTTGAGCCAAAGGCTTCCTTGAGAAGATTTCTGCCCAAAGTGAGGCTTCTAGGAGTAAGAGGGGGAAGTTGGGAGAGTATTTGGGCAGATTTTGGCCGAGCCAAATGGCTTGATGGTATGAATAAGGTGGGAGAGGTGGGGGCCTTTTATAAGTGGAGAGGAGGGGCTCTTTTGGAAAGATTGAAATGTTACATTATTATACAATTCTTTTCGGATTATAAAGGTCCCACCCTTATATAATTCGTGGATACGGTGATAAGGGTTCTAAATATCCTCATCCAATAGGATTTGGGCAAGTGTAAGCCTTGGATTTTGCATTATCTTCTCATTTTATTTAAATCGTTAAATAATGAGGTCATCGCTACATCATAATTATGTCATAAATAATTTAATTTATATAATGTCTAAAAATTAAAAAAAAACTTCTATGATGTAGGAAATATTTTTATATTTCTAATGAATATTTATAGTCAAAATGTGGACTTGTGTAACCCCAGTTAAAAACTGTTTTAGTAAAACAACTCATGTTTGTGTCAATTTAATTTTAAGATTAAATAAATATATATTAATGTCATTTTCCAACTAAAGTGGCTCCATGGGGTCCCCAAGTTGACCCATGGGTTGTCTTGGTCGGCCATGACTCATCCAATAGGAGTAGGACAAGTGTCAAGCTCATCTCATATTATTAAAACATCATTTTTATCTTAACCTACACTAATTACCTCTAATCGCGATTAAGAACTTAAAAGTTACTATTCCCCAAAAATTTATTTTAATCTCATTGAACCACATTTTAATTCATAATGAAAACCATGTATGTCGGATTTTTTAAAATCAAATCACAGAAGTGGTAATATTTCATTTAAACGAAAAATCAGTTATTTAACTACCACTTAGTGGTTTCACTATTCATCAAAAATTGAAGTTTTTCAGAACAAAGCCAAAATTTCACCCTAAGATATAATTGATATTCTGAATTCAAAAATGATATCTATTTTACAAAATTCCAAACATATAAGTTGCATTAATTAATTTTATAATTAATTCCCGTTGTTACAAAAAAATGGCGTGTTTCTAAGAAACAATTTATATCAAAAGATTGGCAATTGTTTATGTCCAATTTCAATGTTAAATCAATTCTAATGACCACCATTGGATAAAATGGTAAAAATATATTCTAATTATACTTTAAAACCACTAAATAGTATAATTTATCACTATAAATTATTTTTATTAAAAAAGTTGTTTTTAATTATTTTTCACTATTCATAAAAAATAAAAGTTCTCAGAAAAATACAAAAAATTCAACATAGGCTAATTTTGATATTCCGAATCCAAAAATGAAGTCCATTTTGATAAATAAAATTTATAAAATTTTAAAAAGTAGGTATTACTATTCACAACGGCTAGTTTAATTCATTGTGGTGTGTGTTAGAGCTCGAGGTTGCGTACAACACACGCTATTGCATTATTCGAAGTGAAACGTACCGTGGAAGCTTGGGGTGTTACAATATATTTACAATAAATAAAATTGTTTCAACTTATCAAAGTGTATTGTTTATCAACCATATTATTTGATCATTTATAACATAATAATAAAAAGGGTAGTTATATTAATAATATTATTAAAAATAAAAATATAAAAATTCATAATGCTTGATTCTATATTCTAATCCTTTTATTAGAGTATAGAATTCCCTTAGGGTATGGTGTGTTATGGTTATATTTTATTGGGCTTCTTCGGCGTCTAAAATTTGGGTCATGATCATGATGAGATTGAACTTCTCCTGTAAATGGTTTCCAACATCAATTAGTTGTTTTCCCTCTTCATGTATTTGGTTAAGAGTAAATCAAATTGATTTTATATCCCTTATATTCTTTGATAAATAGGATTAATAGGTTATGAACCTACTGGTTGAGGTAGTAACTTCTTCTATAGGTGTCAATTCAACTTTATAAAAACAATTAATTTATAAATCACAATGGTCAATATAAAGCGAAAATATTATCGACAGTTATGATTCTTATTGTTATTTTATGTAAAAAATAATATATTCATCCAAAATATCCAATGTAGTTCAAGTGTTTTCAATAAAATGATTACTTATTAATTCATTTATTCACTCAAAAATGGAATTTTATTTATAAAATTTTGGTTAAGTATATATTTTGTATGAATAAATTGATGTGCTTCCAGAAGAACCACATGAACACCCACTTGAGCATGATGTTTAATTTTCTATTTATTTTTACATTGATGAAAATCATATATTTAAGAATCCCCATAAGATGGACACGGTGGAGAAAATGTAATAGGGGACACTACTCTAGGAGTTGTGTGATAAGGGATGTATATGTTTTAATCATTCACTATTGGGTACCCATTTTATTTTTTTAGATAAATGATGGGACAATAAAGATGTATATCGATTATAGGAAAATAAATTCCATTACTTAATTGAACAATTACTTTATACACCAGATTGATGAAATATTCGATAAACATGAAGGATATCAAAACTTTTAAAATATTGATCTTCTTTCTTGGTATCATAACTGCATATAATGAAGTAATATATAGAAAATATGAAATTTCCTATAATTTTTATACATTATGACTTTATATTAATGCACTTAGGACTAACTAATGAACACATTTTTTATAGATAATATGAATATGTTATTCTAAGATTAATTTTATAATTTTAATATTGGTTTTATTGATAATATATAGTTATAATAAAAAAAGATATAATGAGAATGGGAGTTATTTGTGAATAATTATTAATTCTATTATAAAAAAGACTTATATAGAAAAAATATCAAATGTGAAATAGAGATCCTAGATATTTATTTACATGTCCATAATGTCAATAAGGATGGGATATCAACTTATTGTTCTAAGAATAAGGTTGTTATGTAATGACCAATTCCAAAAAATATAAAGAAAAGATATATTTTACTCGATTAACGTGTTACGATCAATGTTTTATTAAAAACATTTCTCAATTAAGTTACTCATTAATGAATTTTTATACTAAATGGGACAAGATCATTTTTCCACAATAATGTATGTAATGTTTTGATTAATTAATGTGGAGATGGTTCAATGCATTAATATTGATATTAATAGTGGGAAGGGATGTATTTTTGAAATATAGAGATGAATCATGAATAGTAAAAGGATGAAACCTTATGAAGAGTGATAAAGTAATTAACTATTCATCATGGTAGTTAAAGTATCACGATTATAATTAACTAAACCATCATCTTGTGTTGGAAATGATAATATTTTATTAAGGATATAGTGGTATTACCTTTATGGTGAAACATATGAGATATATGTGGATTAAAATGATTGAAATAGAACATTTCAAAAAATTATATCAACATGAAGAAAAGAAGATGGTTATTATTAATCAAGGATTATGGTTTCACGATAAACTACAACCTTAGGAACTAAAATAGAGTGTCTAATACAATGAGTAGGATTGATGATGGAGTTATGAATAAGAGAATGATTTTTAACGACATAATATTCATGGATGTAGTAAATATAGATATGGGAATCTTCAAATAAGGTGAAATATCAAATAAATTCCAAATTATTTCAAAATCAACATTATTGGATAATTTCTTCCAAGACATATTAAAATAGTATTCAAATAAAAAAAATCCAAGAATGGTGGGTGGTTGGTACACTTCATCTATGAAGATGGTACTTCATAATTTGGAATTAGTCCTTGGGTATCATCTATTCCTAATAAATGAATATAATTATTATATGAAGTCAATAATTCATCTTTCTCTATACACCTCAGTAGCTCAAATATGTATCGAGAATTGAAGAATGATTTCTGGTTGGATAATAATAAATGGGAAATTGTAGACTATATATCCTAATTCGTGGATTTTAAATAGGTAATGGTTAAGGGAAAATCAAAAAGGTTTCATAAAACATCTTTCTTTTCATGTATGGAAATGAGATGATATTACCATGGATAGAGTCTATGGATTTTTAAAAACTCCTAAAATTAATGATTCGATATTACTTATTATTGATTTCCATACAATACTCACATATTTCTTCTCTATAAGGTAATATCTACCTCTTGGCCACCTTATGGTGCTATGAATTAATGGAGTTTTGAGACTCCATGGTGCAGCACATTTTATTTTATCCAATGATGGTTCATTGTTTACATCATAATTCTAGATGATTATTCATAGGTATCTTCACACTGAGAAACATTTGAATAGATCCTATAATCCTCAATCATATAGTCAATCTAAATGGACTATTCATAAGTTAGAATATGTGTTGAGGTTTTGATCTCATTAATTTCAATGTGTATTGGATCATTATTTACCTTTGGTTTAATTAACATATAATAATATCATATATTTGAGAATTCAAATTGAACAACGTGAGGAATTGTGTAATATCCTAGTACCAGAAACCACTCAATGGTGTTTTGTACCAATTTGGCCACATGGCTTCAAGAGCATCTTCCTAAACTATAGAGGTTGTCTACTAGAAATGAGGGCCTATGTGTGTTAGTGGGGAGACTATCCCCTCATTAATAGAGTGTCATAAAAAATAAATACAATAATAATTCAGTATAATTATAAAAATACCATAAAAAAGAATTAAACTGTGAAAGACTAATAATATAGATAATCCATAAGACATAAAATAAAAAATATGATGGAAAATATAACATGCTCTTGTAAAGAAACCAAAAAAATTATATTTTATTAATATGTAGTACCTGTCCCAAAAGTACAAAAAGGACAAAAGAATACTAGTAGAATCACAATCCTAGGCTCGATCCCTTTCTATTATGCTCCTAAGAAGTATATAAAGTACTGTTAAGAGGGATCCTTCCTTTATCATTACCTACAATAATAAAATTTGTTTGGGCCCTAAAATGTGGCCTAATTAAGGTGTGAGACTATATCCTAGTAGGATACCACCAAAAGTATATGTCAATCAGTCTGTGAATATATATGATAGGTAGTGTGAAAAAAGAAAAGAAATAAGCAAGATATTACTCAAAATCAAACATCCTACCTGATCTGGTTTTCATTTACATTAAGTTCATTCAATAGTTCAATTACATTAAATTTATATGTATCATTTTCTAGATCAACCCTGATACCCCCCATGTAACCTGGAAGCACATTATATGCCCCAGAAGTCCATCTAAACAAAACAAGTCCAGACTGAATACATTCTTGTGTTTTGGATTCATAGTTCCATCATAATTCATTCCATTTAAATACTCAATTTATAACCTTATACCATCATTTATATCTCTAAATTACAATTCATGTATCACCCTAGGAGAAATCTTAACGAACACCTTACCAGCCTAACCCTTGCGAACCTCTGAGAAATCCAATATATCTCTAGGGGTGGTATAAAGTCCCTATTAATCGATTAATTCCTTGGAGCTTCCCAATATATTCCTCACTATAGAACTTGGAATAATAGTCAAAATACCTTTGAGTCATTCCGTGGAATTATAATACAAATCCATGTATCACTTGACACATAAGTCTGTCCTCAATGAGTCTGTCCATGGCATCCCTCACTAGGATCCATGTATCACCCATCAATTAATCAAGGTTCAACCAATAAAGTTCATATGTGGCATTCTAATATGAATCCACATATCCCCCAAGGCGTATATATCAGTAAGAATAAGAGGTCATCCAAATAATGTATAGAGACCCTAACCTTGTACATAAAACATTACATGATTTTAAGCATAATTATACATCAGAGTACAATCCAAGGATCGTAATGTCTAGTGTCTTGAAATACTAGGTACATAATATCTAAAACATAAAACATTTATTTATTTAATATTCAAATTGACCATCTAACTTATATTTTCCTCAAAAATCTGCATAGGGTACCCTGGGGAACACATGAACAAATGGATGATCTAAATAGCCTAGTAAGGGAATAACCATAAGAACCAATGAATTAAGACATGGGACAGAAAGCATGACATAATGATATAAAAAGGCATGTAATATAAGGAATAATAACATATAAACATGGAATAATATAAAAAAGTATTCATAATAATGTGGAATAAATATAAAATATGTCTTGAGCACGATTCAAGGATAACTGCCAAGATAGTTGGACATGGTATCACAAGCCAAGGTTAACTTCCCAGACTGTCCCATGTGGTAGCAAAAGCCAAGGCTAATCACCAAGACCGTCGCCATAACGTCTCATGTGACTGAACATTACCCAATGCCTTGGATCTCTATATGGGAACATCCATCATAACTTTCATGAATATTTTTTCAACATAAAGAATCATACATTATCTATAAACAAAAGGGTTACCCATGGAATGAATTAGGTACCACAATCATGTCATAAAAGATAACAAATAGGCATACCATAAAAGTGTCCATGAAAGAAAGGAACTAAAATATACATGGAAATTCATAAGAGAATATAGGCTTGTATGATGTAAAGTGATTTCAGGTAAAAGTTACAACATGTAAGAAAATTATTTTTTAAATTTTAGCGTTAAAACATTTTTGTGTGGTTTTAAGGAAAATACAATAGAGACTTTAAAATAGTAAAGGGAAAATACTTTATACTAAACAAGATGTGAACCAAGATGGTTTTAATAATAAAAAATACTGATTTTATAAAGACAATTCTGGCATAAAAAAGAAGATAGATTGCACTTGAAATTTGGTAAGAATTCAGGATGTTCCCTCAAAACAGGTTTTCTTATTTGGAAGAATTGAAGTGCGGATCACTTAAAAAAATCTATATACCCAAAATTGAATGATGAAAGGGTATTGATAAATGAATTTGATTCATGCACACAAAATTTAGATTATAAACATGAAAATATAAGTTAACTTCATTTTGGTAAAATAATGATAAGGCAACCCAAAGGAAGAAAGGGGGTTCGGATGGAATCCCTTACGGATTATCGACATGGTATCGGGTGTACTTAAGAGGGTTTAATGAGAGATAATAGGTTTTAAAATAACTTATACATAATGATTTCAGTATGGGAGAGGTTAAATATCATACCCCATCCCTAGGAATTACACATATAAGGGAATAACATTGGGGATATTCTTGAATTAAATTTAATTAGAGAGGAT
Source organism: Viscum album (assembly GCA_963277665.1). Taxonomy (NCBI): domain Eukaryota; kingdom Viridiplantae; phylum Streptophyta; class Magnoliopsida; order Santalales; family Viscaceae; genus Viscum; species Viscum album. The sequence goes on from OY728152.1 coordinate 1,892,691,563, forward strand.
CCCTTACCTTAAGTCTGATGGTGTTCTCCAATTGGTATTAAGGACATGAATAATCAAATTAGGTTAATTAATTTGTAATCCCAGATCCTATTATACATTTAAAATATTTAATATAACCTTTTTATGTTCATTTATAACCATTTTTACTGGTAATGAGGTTCAATTTTACTGTTCGGGTCAGTTTTCTTACTTGGTTTTAATGACTGTTTTACATATTTTCATGAACAAAGAATCAGTTAAAATGGGGATGGTTGTCCAAAATTGTTGTTATATTTAATTATTTAACATCAAAAAGTATAAATGGTTGTGAATTTAATTTAATTACATTGAGTTATGATTAATCATTATGTGAGACATTAGTGATAACATTTTTGGTGAATTGGCGGTTTTTACCATACTGAACATGTTTGGTTTTATAAATAAAAACAATGTGTATAAAAAATTACAGAACCAAATATGAGACATAATAAATATGTTATGGTATGGTTCCACAGTGAAAATGGATTATTTACCAGAATTAATGATGGTAATGGTAATTTGTAACCCATTATCCTTGAATGTGGTAAATTAACTCATCTCGGATCGTATCTTTACTACTTGTATAATAGAAGAGTAATGGTGAGATGATAAAAAACTTATTCCATTATCACAATAACATTCCAATATATATAAGGTATTGGGGTTGTTATAACATTTCATTTAGAATAGTTAAGGATATAAAATAAAATAAATGATCTTGAACAGAAAGTGAATGAAAATAAAAGAAGAGTTTACCTCTGGAACTAATCCGCTTTGAGAGCCTCTTAAGGGGGGACAATTTGGTCTTTTTAGAAGACCAAGGGCGGTATGACGTGGGTGAGGAGCTTTGGTAGAGATTTGGGAAGAATTTATTGAATGAACTATGATTGAGAGGAGTGAAGAGGAGAGGAGAGAGTTTGTGGTTTTTATAGTGGAGTGGAGAAGGGTTTTCTAGATATTATAATCATTTGTTTATTAAGTTCCCTCGAGACCAGAAATAGTGACGATTCCACAACAAAAAATGGTAATATGTGCATGTTAGTTCAAAAAAATGCCCATTTACATCATCCATGACTGAAGCATGGTACTGAATTTCAGGTTTTATCATTTATTGTGAATTATCATATTTTACTATTCATATAAAAATTTGTATTCTAGAAAAATCTCAAAAATTAACCCTAACCATTTATCAACGTATAGAAACTAGAAATGAACTCTATTTTTCAAAATTTATTTTATAGATATAAATAATTCAATTTCTATTTAAATTCATAATTTACTTGTAAAATACACTATGGGAGAAACAAACGTTTGCGACAGGATTATTTCCCATCGCAAACAGTCCAGTCCAGATATTATTTGCGATGGGGAGTAATCCCATCACCAATAACTAGTTATTGACGATGGGTTTTGCTGGCCTGTCGCAAAAAGTAATGCGGGGTTTGGCGCAATTTTCATGCCAAACCGTGGGAAGGTTCTTTGCGATAGGGGGAATATTCCCATCGCAAATAGTTCGTCACTCGGAGGTATTTGCGATGGGACCCTTCGCAAATACCCGGCGACGGTAAATGAGTTTTTTGGGATGGGAAGGATATTTGTGACGGGGGAATTCCCCCGTCGCAAATAGTTCGTCTCTCAGAGGGTATTTGAGATAGGTCCTGTCGAAAATATCTAGTGGCAGTAAATGGGTTTTTGCGACAGTATGTTGCCCCGTCGCAAAACGTGTGTCGGAAGGTACCTTTTGCGACGGGTCCCATCGCAAATACCCTTTTAATCGCCGACAGTAATTAATGCGGGAAAAGGTATTTGCGACGAGCTTCATTGCGACAAAGACCTCTTGCGACGGTATTCCCGTCGTAAAAGGTCTCATTGCAACTAATCAAACCTATATATACCCCACATCCTTTTTTTCAAATCCTCCTCTCAATTCTCACTTTCTCTCTCTCTCAACCTTACTTTCAGAGTGAGAATTTTTTTGAGTTAGTTTTTTTATGAAAAAGTTTTGAAGTCGTCTACATCAATAGAAGATCAAGTTTGAAGGTATTTATATTTTATTTTATTTAATATATATTGCATTTTTTATGTTAATTTTAATTATTTTTGATTAGTTTTAATTTAATTAGATTTAAATTGTTCGGTTAACAATACTTATTTGTAATAATAAATTGAAATTATTAGTACTAATTTTTAATAAATATGAATAATTAGTAATAAATATGAATAATTAGTAATAAATAGGAATAATTGTTAATAAATAGGAATAATTAGTAATAAATAGGAATAATTTGAAATAAATTGGAATAATTAGTAATTATTAGGAATAATTAGAAATAATTAGGAACAAATATTTATAATTTTCAATAAATAGGAATAATTTGTAATAATTAGAAATAATTAAAAATAAATAGTAATAATTAGGAGTAATTAGGAATAATTAAAAATAAATAGCAATAAATAGAAATAAATAGTAAAAAATAGGAATAAATAGTAATAAATATGAATAAATAGTAATAAATAGGAATAAATAGTAATAAATAGGAATAAATAGTAATAAATAAGAATAATTAGTAATAAATAGTAATAATAAGTAATAAATAAGAATAATTAATAATAAATAGGAATAAATAATAATAAATACTAATAAATAGAAATAAGTAGTAATAAATAGTAATGAATATGAATAATTAGTAATAAATAGGAATAATTAGAAATAAATAGGAATAATTAGTAATAAATAGGAATAATTAGTAATAAATCGGAATAATTGGTAATAAATACGAATAATTACTAATAAATAGTAATAATTATTAATAGATAGGAATAATTAGTAATAAATATGAATAATTAGTAATAAATAAGAATTATTAGTAATAAATAGGAATAATTAGTAATAAATAAGAATAATTAGTAATTCTTAAGAATAATTAGAAATAATTAGGAATAAATATTTATAATTAGAACTAAATAGTAAGAATTAGGAATAATTAATAATAATTAGTAGAAATTAGTAATAATTAGTTCTAATTAGTAATAATTAGTAGTAATTAGTAGTAATTAGTAGTAATTAGTAGTAATTAGTAGTAATTAGGACTAAATAGTAATAATTAGGACTAAATAGTAGTAATTAGGACTAAATAGTAGTAAATAGGACTATATACAAATAAATAGTAATAAATACTTATAATTAGAAATAAATAGTAATAAATAGGAATAATTAGTAATAAATAGCTAAAAATTTGTAATAAATAGGGACAAATAATAATAAATACTAATAATTAGGAATAATTAGTAATAAATAAGAATAATTAGTAATAAATAGGAATAATTAGTAATAAATATGAATAATTAGTAATAGATAGGAATAGTTAGTAATAAATTGGAATAATTAGTAATAAATAGGAATACGTAGAAATAAATAGTAACAAATAGGAATAATTAGTAATAAATAATAATAAATAGTAATAAATAAAAATAATTAATAATAATTAGGAATAATTAGGAATAATTAGGAATAATGAGGAATAATTAGGAATAAATATTTATAATTAGCAATAAGTAAGAATAATTAGAATAAATAGTAATAATTATAAATAAATAGTAATAAATAAAAATAAATAGGAATAAATAAGAATAAATAATAAAAAATACTAATAAATAGGAATAATTAGAAATAAATAGGAATAATTAGTAATAAATAAGAATAATTAGAAATAAATATTAATAAATATGAATAATTAGTAATAATTAGTAATAATTAGTAATAAATAGGAATAATTAGGAATAATTAGGAATAAATAGGAATAAATAGGAATTATTAGTAATAAATTGGAATAAATTGTAATAAATATAAATAATTAATAATAAATAAAAATAATTAATAATAAATAGAAATACTTAATAATAAATAAGAATAAATAGAAATAATTACGATTAAATAGTAATAATTAGGATTAATTACCAATAATTAGGATTAATTAGTAGCTATTAGGATTAATTAGTTTTAAATAGAAATAAATAGAAATAAATAGTAATAATAAGAAATAAATTGTAATAATTAGTAATAATTTGTAATAAATACGAATAATTAGTAATTAATGGGAATAATTATAAATAAATAGTAATAAATAGTAATAAATAGGAATAAATCGGAATAAATCAGAATAAATTCTAATAACATGTAATAACTATGCCAATTTCCAGTGGATTGATGGCACTCCTTTTGCTCGATGACTCCTTTGCTTTCAACTTTCACCGACTCAAAACATTATGAAAAGTATGCTTCTACGTATGCATATCTAATCTCTTATAGACGAGTTTTAATATGCATTCGTAGGGCCACATTTTTTATAATGTTTTCAAGCGGTGATAGTTGCATGAAGATGATTCATCGACGAAAAGGGGGCTCTTTTGTCTGACGACTCATTTACTTGCATCTTTCTCACACTGAAATCACAATGAAGAAACTTCTTGAAGGTACACTTATACATTCTCATATGCATGAGAATATAACCCACCAACCAAAATGGTTAAATCTTATAATGCATATGTGGTGAATGGTTTTCAATTTCATACACGTGCATTTGGGGAATCAAAAAAACAATAAAAATTTGTGTTTGATTAAGAGGATCGCATCATAGAGAAACTGAAGTTGACTTTTATGGAATTCCGGATGAAATTATTGAGTTTTATTAACTAGGACAGAATTACATAATGATGTTTAAATGTCAGTGGTTGGATACTGAGAGAGGCTTTCATGTTCATCTGACTCGTGGAATTGTCGATATTAAATATAAAAGTCTTTTTGCAGTAAATGAACTATTTTTACTGGCTCAATAGGCACATAAAATTTATTACGCAAAGTATTGTGCTACATTAAGAGACTTGAGTGATTTTTGGAGTATAATAAAAATGAAATCTTGGGAAAATCAGTTTACTCAAACTGAATGTGGTTCCACTGATGTGGAAGGAATTGAAATTTTTCAAGAGACTTCTCAAAAACCATTTTTTTCACAATGACACATGAATATTGATGATGACACCCGAAAATTAAGGATCGATGGTGATGAAGATGTTAATGATGTTACAAATGAATTTGAAATGACAAGAGATGATGAAACTGAAACTCATATGGATATTGATGATGTTGAGAAGGAAGATGAATACATTGACATGGACAACTGTGAATATGAGGATGAAGATGGACAATGACACAGTTAAATGCTGGTTAAAATCATAACTAATATATATCTATATATAATAGTTATTTTCAACTATCTGCTAATAACAATCATTTTTTGCTTCATATGGATCCAAATATATTTCATGATTTACAAGAGGATGATCTACCTTTAGATGAGGGGGATTTTGGATCATCTTACCCTCATCCTACTGGCGGTTTAGGGGGTACGTGGAAGGGGTGCGGTCATGCACGACTGATGATTCCAGACCCTATCTGCGAGCAACGTACACGTCTCTGTTTCGATCCACGCACACAGAGGTATTGTAACCTGTATATTTTAGTTATCTTTCATTAACTTATTTATATATATACTAATTTTTTGATTATTTATTCCTTTTTACATAGTTTTGCACATGTAGAAATTGGATAGGGGAGTGCTATCTTGCGCAATTATTTTTCTCAGTGATGGATCACATGGGAACAGATTCTCGTTGATGTGCGGAGCCACATGTTTGATCATTGGCTGGTTTGTAAATAAAGAATATGTATTTTGAAATTTATTTTATTAATAACTTGATATTATAAATTATTTGTAAGCTTTATGGTATCCCATCGATGATAACATGTGTGAAACTATCCACAGGGCATGGAAGGTGGCTATGTGTGACCGTTTTTGTATGTTTTTTCACAATTTGAGAAGAACATCCATTAAGAAATCATGAGTGATAGAATTTGATGAGTCGTGTAGAGCCCACCAACCAAAGTACATTTCATCTCACGTTTGGGATGGATTATGTTTACACTGGTTGGGTGGTGGATTTCAGAGGATATCTTTAGTGGGACGACAGAATCGGGGGAGAAGGGAGGTGAATCATTGAGTTGGTATCCATACATTCAGCACTCATAGAGATCATCTGGTAAGTATATTTTTTAAATATTTTATATATCATTAAATATAAACAGTTTATTTTATATTTTTTTAGGCAGTCAAGTATCCCGATATTATGGAGTTCGACGTTTATCAGAGGATGTACTGTGATCCATACACTGGAGAGATTAGAGGTGATCGCCAGCATCAGATTGTGGTTAGTATTATCTTTCTAAGTTTGACAATTAACTGCATATAATATTTTCACCATTTTAATTTCAAATTGGAATTGAAGGAGTCATATGAGGCTGCGACCTTTTAGACATAGTCTAAGAGTCAGGACGATATGACTGAGCAGACAAGTGTCCACCATTTTGATGTGGTGGTAGGGATGTAGGCAACTTAGTATGGATCTGAGAAGGGAAGAGTAGTTGGTATGACCTCTCATTTGAATTCTGGTACTTACTATGGTACTGTTGTGATGTCGGCGTCCAACTCGAGAGGAGCTCGTAGGGAGGCATCATCTTCTACCTCAGAGTATCAGGAGCAGTGGCAAAATCAGGCCCAACTTATAGAGAGTTTAAAGAAGCAGCATGAAGAGATGTGTCGGCGGAAGCAGCATCAGCACGAGGAGGAGATGTGTTGATGGGAACCGCAGCAGCTGTAGTAGCACCACGGGAATATGGAGTACATGTGCCATCTGACTCGTAGTTTAGGGATGGAGTTTCCTCCACCATCTCTTCAACATCCTCCACCTCCTCAAGAAGATGACCCCCCAGTGATTTGTTTTTTATGTTAAAAACATTTGAATTCCAGATTTGTAGTAATCTGAACTATTTACAGTTTCTGTCTTTTATATTGGTTCATATATGGCATAATTTAATGTTTTTTAATACTTTATTATTTATTATTAGTATTTTATTTTAAAATATTTGTTTATTTTACTAAACATAATAATATTTTCTGATTTTATTATACTTTTTTTAAATATTGAGAATTTTAATAATTTTTTATTTTTATTATTATTTTATTAATATAAATATTAATTTCTGATTAATCATAATTTTATTAAATATATTTTTTTCGTATTATATTTTTTAATGTCTATTTATTTTTCTAATAATAATATTTTTTATTTTTTTATTATTTTAATAATAATAATATAATTTTTTCATCAATCATAATTTTATTAATTTTTTTATTATGCTTAGAATTTATGATGGGACCTTTTATGATGAGATCCCATCGCAAATAATCTAAATATAAATTTTTATTTTTAGTATTTGTGACGGGTCGGCGGGGCCATCGCAAATACTATTTGCGACAGACCCGTCGCAAAATTTATATATATATAAAAAGTATATAATCAGATGGTTATTTCTGACAGGAAACTTACTAGTTGAAAATACCATTTTTTACAATGGGCCCGTCATAAAAAAATGTATTTGCAACACCATTTTCTGTAACGGGCTATTTGCGACGTGTCCCCGTCTCTAAAGCCAATTTGCAACGGGATCCCATAAAAAATATCCATAATTCTAGTAGTGATACTGATTTCGAAACTATAACAGATTTTATAATTCTTTCAAAAATTACATAAGGTCTTGTAAAATTATTTTAAAAACATAAGACATCAAATTTTTAATTTATGAACACCTTTTAGGAAAATATATTTTCTTTTAAAAAATTAATTAATTTTAATTAATTATTTACGACTTATAAAAATACCAATACTTTTACTGTAGTCATATTATCACTTATAAGATGCCTAAATTTTATTATTACAATCAATGGTGAGGTTACTATTTTTGGATGATGTAATATTCATAAGGGTAGTTTACTATTCATAAGGGTAGATTATTATTCACCAAAAAATTTTTGTCTTATCAGACGCTAAACATCTTACTAATCGCAACTGTGAATATCATATTTTCAAAATTCAAATCCTAGAAGTGAAAATATTATGTTTAATGGTTTGGTAGTTCATTATGTTTTGATTTCATGCCATTATATGACATAATTTTCAGAGGGGGATTTTCATTGATAAAAAATTGGGTTGTTATAGCATTCCTACCCGAAATCCATGTAATACCCTTTCCTATTTATAATTTATCAAAATTAAACCCATTTAAACATTTTATTCATCATGCCAAGTCAAAAACAGTAGAATCTAACATCAAACTCACCCCAATGGGGTGACTCAGGCATTCTTAATCTATCCATTACATATCATGGCCTCAAAATACCTAAATTGGTCTATTAGTTCAAGGGATAATAAAATAATCAAATGGTCATTTTTAATATAATATGACTAAAAATCCTATCAAGCTATCGCACGGTATAATTTTCATATATCTCACATGGTCAAAAAATGAAAAATTTTAGCCAATTGAATCAATTCAAGTCAATGCCTCTACTTTACACACATGGGAAAGGACATGAAAAATAGACATGCAGAGACAAGAAATGGAAGACAAGGTTCAAAGGGAATTTCATCCATCTCAGACTCTTTAACCAATACAATTACAATCTATCAACATTTCAATTCCATTAATAATCAATTCTATTTTTATCATCCTGATAAAGGGATGAAAGGGGAATATCAAGGGGAATCTAAAGCATAAATCCATAAAACGACCAGCCAAGGAAACTATCACATTGGGTGCTCCTTATTCAAGGTATAAAACATATAACGTGAATTAAAAATCGTATTCCACTACCTAAAAGACGACATGAAATAATTGTGTTCAATTCAATAAAGGCGACACCTTGAAACTAGGTGTGTGGCATACCAGCACATATGAATGATCCAACATTCATTAAAAATAACATGACCACCTAACTTAGTTATGTTCTAGATATATCATCATTATATGTCTTAGATTCATCCCTATTTGGATGAAATCTAAACAAAAAATGAAGAATAAAGAATTTGGGCATATTAGCCTATATCCAAATATCATAGTCGATATCCAAAATACAGAATAAGAGTAAAAATGTAATTAATTCCATTATATTACAAATCCAAGGAGAATAACTATGTTCAAATAAATTATTGATAGAAAAGGTATCTAAAGTCCCAGAATAGCCATGGTTGAGAGCCATCCCACATTGAGCATTATGTCTAGGAAGAATAAACCTAAATAAGGTTTTGAAATAGTTTTTAAATTAATTAAAAATATAATAATTCCAAATCTATAAATGGACACATAATTTATTAGCACAGTTTTTCAAACCATTCCAAAAACATGTAAAACTTCATGTAGGCCATGGTGAACCTACATGGTTTACCGTAATGGTTTATTAACTATGCAAAAACCATGCCAAGAGTCTCTATAAAAATCTACGCACATTGCAGACTAGGTCGCACGGGTGTCCACCTCCTCTATAATGGTTTCCTAAAACAGTGAAGCCCGTAAGCCCCCATTGTCTTTCCTGACACGGTTTCTATAAACCATACGGCATGGCCCGTAATGTTTCTAATATCTGTGTGATAGGAAAAAACACACCAAATATGGGTTCGAGATTCTAAACCATCCTCGGACATCCCGAAGCCCTATTTGACCTCATTGGGAATCCACCTTAGGTCATTTTTAAGCAATTAAACTTTGAATTTATGAAAAACACAATATCCATACCTCATTGGATAACTGGGTTCTTAAAAACTTCCCCCTTAAAGTAATTCATCCCTTAATTTCTATTACAAGGGTGGTGAAGCATGATCTAATAATAAATCTAACCACTTCAATTGTACATCAGACTCCCTCTCCCATGTATTATCGTACACTCTGTCGTGCTTCCATATCACCCTTACTATTGTAATGAACTGAACTCATAATACCTTAATACTATGATCTACAATACATATAGGATGATCCATGATGAGCATATCTTCTTGAAACTCAACCTCCTTAGGATGAAATGCATGAGATAGCTCTAAATAGTATCATTATAGTTGATAATCATGGAAGACTCCATGCATAGCCCGATACATATCATGTATTTTTATATGATAGGTTGTTGAACCAACTCTCTCTAGAATCTCAAATGGACTATAGTACCTCAGTGAAAGCTTACCATGTCCCCTGATCCTCTTTTGTCCCAACCTTGGTGAAACACATAGGAAAACCTGATCCCTGACCTCAAACTCTAGAGTTCATCTATAGAGATCATATAGTTTTTTATGATACTACACATAAATCATCCACTTTTGAGTCAACTATACCTGCTCAAGAGTCTCTTGGACAAGATGAGGTCCCTGCAAAGCTTCCTATCCAACCCCCATCCAACATATGGTTGATCGAAGTGTCTTACCATACATTTTCTCGTATAGATCCATATATATTGTTTCCTAATAATAATTATTGTAGGAAAACTCAATAAAAGGTATACTCCTCTCTAAAGAGCCCTCTAAATCCAGAACGCATGCATGCAGTATGTCGTCAAGCACAGAAATCATGTTCTTTTACTGGACATCTTTCTAAATGTGTTATGTCGTACTCAGAAGCAGTTGTGTAACCAACTCTCCAATATCCCATGCTAGAATCAATATGTAAATATTTCATCCCTATCTAAATTATATTATATGGGACCCTATTTAGTCTTAAAATCTCACATATGTACAACTTCCTATGCTCATCAATGCTAATTGTTTCATTGATTAGCATGAAACATGAAAACATTTTGAGACTATCCACAACAACCCAAAGAGAATCATTACCCAGAGGCATCCTTGGTAAACCCATCATGAAATCCTTCACAAAACCATTCCATTTCCACTCAATAATTGGTAACTACTATTAGATTTTGGTTGGTTTCTAGTATTCTTCTTTCACCTACCAACAGGTGGAAAGTCTCATGAAAAAACTAGTTATGTCTTTTTTCATACCTGGCCACCAATAATGATGATGTAAATCACAATATATATTGGTGACCCCATGATTCACTACCCATACAAAGGAATGAAAATACCACCTCGTATCTTGGAACATATCTTGTGAAACTCAAAAGAGACCATGTAAACTCAGAACTTCATCATTTCCTATGGTCCAACCAAGTTGATGGTCCTCACCTAACACAATATCCTATAGAATTAGTCCCTTTAAATCTAATATCTACCTTATTCTAACTCCTTCTAGTATGGTACAAGTAATAACTAAGGATGAAAGAAACGTTTTCCCTTGACTATCATGTACCTCCAAGTGTTTCTCATATAACAACACAATAAGATTCCACTCACTTCTACCCGACTTCACTATATGTATTTGAGTCCTTTTAATCAGTTTTTTGGCCACAACATTTCCCATAATAGGTGTGTAAGAAGGCTCAGTGTAAAATAACTGAAGGTATTCCACCCACCTTAACTAACTCATATTCAAACCACACTATGGAAATATGAAATCAAGGCTTTTCTAGTCCATGAAAACCAAAGAATACTCTCCAAGAAAGTATTTTCTCCAACTGTGCTATGCATGAACTACCATAGCTAACATGAGATTGGGAGTTTGGTAATTACCCTCATGTGGACTTAGCAACTGGACCCGTGTGGAATGACTCAATACCCCAACATTTGAACTACATCTAGCCTGATACTTGACGCATGATAGTAAATAATGTAATTCATATCTAGCTCTAGTAGAATTAGTATCATTTCTAAATTCAATCACTATTTCAACTCCTAAAAGGACATGAAGAAGGTATATGTCCCTATATAATTCACACACATCTTAGTTAAGCCTATAAAAGACGCTTATAAGCATAATATTTAAAGTATGAAAGGACTATAATAACTATTCATCCCTAAGAAACTCCACCCCTCAAAGATGTTCTTAGGATACTTCCATGAAACTAATGCTCCCTCCTTCATTAGTTCCACTGATAATTATGTTCTTAGATGATTTGACCTAGAATATGATTCTGGTTAATCCATAAGTTTCACTTTGTGTGCATATAATATAACATATGCTCTCTTAGTGTATTTCAAGAAATCTCAAGATGCTTGGAATGGTTCTGTAGATTGTGAGAATACACCAACATATCATCAATTAAAACCATAATAAAAGAGTCAAGAAATGGATATAGAACATGGTTCGTCAGTTCCATGAAAACCACTAGTGCATTCATGAGACCTAATGATGTTACTAAATACTCATACAGACCATACCTGCTCAGAAATGTTGGGTGAGGTATGTCTAGTTATATAACATGCACCTAATGATAACCGGATCTCAAAACAATCTTTGAGAATACACTAGCTCCTTAGAGCTGGATAGAGAGTTCACCAATTTGTGATATAATATTTTAGTTTTTAATTATCAGTTGGATCAGTTTCCAATAACCCACAAATATACCAATGGTACCTTCCATCTTTTTTCTAAAAGGACCAGAAATCCCGATATAGAAGTAATGGCTGGGATGAAACCATTTCCCTCTAAATCCTCTAGATGCCTCTTGATCTCTTTTAATTATATATTATCCATTATATAATGAGGAATGGATAAATATGAAGCTCCTGGAAATAGATTGATGTAGAACAATACTAATCCCACCAGAGAAATCCTAAGAAGTCTTCCCAGATGACATACCTAATATGATCAACTACTGGAGGTAAATAATTCTAAAGTGTTCCCTGATCTTCTAGATATAAACTCAAAATCTGGGTTGTAATCCATCCCAATGCATGATTCCTAGGTCTAGCTCAGCTCACATGGACATCCCATCCACCTATGTGAAGAAACTCTCTGCCCTCAGGTGATGTGATACTCACCCTACATTGATACAAATCATGAATGGATCAAAATGGAACAAACCAATGGATCTAGATAATTATATTAAAGCCTATATTCTTGAGGATGTAGAGGTCCCATACAATGAAACACCCACCAACCTATAAGGGGAACTCCCTGAATTATCTCAAACCTTCCATTCTAATACCTTACAGAGTGTCTAACATTATAATGCCATCATAAGTATAAAAATAGACCCCAAATCTCTCCACAGTGGGAGAAAATATGAAACTATGAAAATAGAATATATAAAATAGTGAAAATGATAAAATGGTGGAAACTATAATAGTACCTATGACATTATAAGGTGTGGGATCCTACTCTTGATCCATCTGTTGCATTGCATATGCCTAGCCTAAACCACAACACTGTGACATTGCCTGGCTACACTGAACTAATCCACCATATTGTCTCTATGAACCTGTAATCTGGATATCTTGTCCAAGACCACCAATATAGCATTATTTTCCTAATTTACCCATTTTCCCTACATTATGACATGTTTCATACCTTTATCTTCATGATAATCGTTGTGAGTGAAAACATTCGACCATCTCTTGTTATAATCATACAGTGTGTATGTTTTGAGCTTTACTCTCCTATCAGAAGGAATTTTAATATGCTCGATGATATACATCATGGCCTCTATCCATCACTCTATATCAAGTATTCCCTCGTACCCTAAAAATGTTTGAGGATGATGCTAATGAATCTCACACCTCAAATCTTCCATATTCGATGCAGGCTACTGTTCTCCCTGAATAATCTTCATGAAACACAATAACCCACCACAAAACTGTTCCACATCACCTATGTCTGGTATAAATCATGGTTCCTCATTTATCATTAATGGAGGATCCACTGGTATCCCATGGCCTAACACCTACAAGGTATGATCATCTCGATCCTCTTAATATAAAACTTGAGTTCGTCATGGTGTTATGACTTTACAATGCCAAACACATGCCTCCATACAAGATCATTATCCACATTTGAAGATCAAAGCATAGATATCAAAACAAGATAGGTTAAAACCTTCCTCTATAATAACTCACCCCTCTACCTTCCCCATTAGTCATGTATGGTGATCAAACAAGTAAGATACATTAGCAAAATCTCACTGCTAAGGTCAGGTTTGGTCAAGTTATCTAACATAATACATATCAGTTACACTTTTTGTATATACATTCCTTTTAAAATTGTGTTCATATTCACATTCATTGAATATGATGCTCATCACATGTCTATCACATTCTATATAGAAGGGAAATTCAATGGTGCACTGAATTCTAATCATTGGGTGCACATACTCCCTAAGAGTCAAAGCTTGCAATCCACCTATGAAATATCACAACACATTTCAGTTTATCGTTGAACCATAATTCACCAAATTCCAATCCATGAGGTTCCATAAACCTTAGGTATCATAGCTTAGAATCCATCCAATCCACACCATAACATAACTCAACATACCTATCACAATAGAAGATATATCTATAACAAAATCTACCACAAAAACATGTAATCAATTATTCTCTCTACATAGAATGTAATTTATAACAAGTTAGAATATGATTCCTGATATGTAATACCCTCATATAATTAGAATAAAAGATATTATAATTGATAATAATATCAAAAATAACAGCATAAGTTAATTGTATCACCCAATGGTGGAATCAAATCTACTATAATAGATGAAATCTTGAATACAAAAATACAATTCGATGCAATTTGGATTATCTATATACAAAGGTTAGATACACCGGCCACATATCATTACCAAATTACAATTCAATTCTATCTCATTCCATTTTCTCCAAATCATAATCAAAACCAGATGTGACTATTCTGATACAATTTGTAATGGCCTAGTCTATCCCAAAATCATGATATTGTCCTCTTTGGGCCCATCACACATGATTTTTCTTTCTGTCTGATCTAGAACTAATTAATCCCACATTAAAAGGCCTCATTATAGAAGAGGAATCCACACCACCTTATAAAGGGGTGCATTGTGATCCTCCTCCTCTTATATGGTATTTCTATAATCCTCCCCGTAGAAGGGCCCAACATCATTATTGAATCATCGAATGGACACTTGGTTTGAAACCATTATTAATGTCTTTGTCCTTGATTGTACTCAATGGTGATTTATAGCCAAATGGACACATGAATCAAGCACATCTACCCAAACACCAGTGGTTACAGACTAGCATCAAGGGTCTATGTGTGACCATGGGGAGACTAGGCCCTCATTATTTGTGGGTAACATAGAGGAAATACAATAGTAGTTCAGGAGTCGAATCAATCAACCATACAGTAGAAGTAAATTGTAGAATACTGATAATATAGAAAATATAGAAGTCATATCATAAATATTTTGAAGGTACATGTCACATGTTCAAGTAATGCATCCAAAATAGGTACAATGTAGTCATATACAGCACATGTTCCAAAAGTAAAAATGTCCAAAATAAACCAAGTATCATCATAAGCCTCAGCTTGGTCCCATGTTCTCATAATCCTAAAAAGTATATAAAGTACATATATGAGGGATCTTTCCCTTGTCATTACCTGTAATAATATAATCGGTTTGGTTACAAAATTGTGTCCCAAACAGTTTGTGATACTAAATCCCTATAGGCAACCACTCATGGTCTGTGAAAATCAGTCGGATAATTTATATGACAAGAAGTGTGAAAAAATTAAAGCAGAAAAAAAGGAAGTCATAAAAAGTTAGAATCCTGTATTCAATGGTTTTCATTTACATTTAGTTCATTAAATAATTAAATTACATTGAATTCATAAGTCTCGAGATTCGAATCAGGACCAACATCCCCCTTGTAACTGGGAGTCACAACAGATGCCTCAGAAGGTCATCTAAAGAAAACATGTCATGAATGAATCCAATATTGTGCATTGGCTTGGTAGAAATGTCATCAGTCAGTCCATTTCAATTATCAATTTATAAAATGAGTTCATCCTTTAGATCTGTAAATTGGAATTCAAGTATCACCCCTTGTTCAATCTCAACAAACCCCATACAAGCCCATCCCTAGAGAACATCTCAGGAACTCCTTATTGCTCTAGGATAGGTATAAAATATTATCTAATGAATCAAATCCTAGATGCTTCTCAACATAATCTATGTTATCACCCTTGGAATAATTTTCAAAATAAATTGGAGTCCATCCATGGAATTCTAATATGAATCCAAGTATAACTCCGCATATATGTCAATCCACAAAGAAACTGTCCATGGAATCCCTCACTTGGATCCATGTATCACCCATGTATTAATAAAGTTTCAAGCCATTAATTGCAGTTTTGGAATTCTAATATGAATTTATGTATCAACCAAGGCATATAGGTTTATAATAACAAGGGTCCTTCCTTGTAATTCCTATCCCAAATCCATGTATCACCCTTCCCTATCAATCTTTTAACTAAATCCATTCCATTTAATCATTTCATTCAACCTACCAAGGTCAAAACCAAGAGCATCTAACACAAAACTCACCCAATGGGGGTGATTAAAGTATTTTTCAACCACATAAGGCTTTTCATTTTATTTACTCATGTGGAAAAAACAAGGCAACAAGTTTCCCATGCTTAATCAATACATTAGATAGCATGGTCTCAATATAGATCACTTGGGCTATTAATTCATGGGCCATTCATATACTAACATGGACATTTTTAATTTAATAATTAAAACTATCCTATAAATATATCACATGGATTATTATCATATATCTCACATGGGGAAGACAACAATATGAGTAATTCAGTCCAATTTCATCAGTTCAAGTCATAGCCTCTATTTTACTCGCATGGGAATGGAAATGAAAGAAAAACATGCTTAGATAATTAATTTCATACAAGGGTCAAGGGGATAGTTATCCATACCATACCCTTTAACCGAATAAATTACACTCTATCAACATTGCAATTCAATTAATAGTCATTTCAATTTCTATCAACCCATGAAAGGTATAAAAGGAAATCCTCAAGGGGTGTCCAAAGAAAAATTCCATAGAAGGTAAATTCAAGGAAACCCACCTAAGGGGTTGTAATTATTCATGGTATACAACCTATAATATGCAATATAAACCTAAAATCATTACCTAATTTTTTTGGAAGCGTTAGGGTTCAATACAATTAAGTTGATGCCTGAAAATTTGGTGGAAGGCACACCGGCACAAATAAATGATCAAAAATTCAACAAAAAGCACACGAACACATAACTCAAGTTTATATTTGACAAATATCCCATTATCATGCTTTTATTCATCATTGTTTGGAAGAAATATAAAGAATATAAGAAGATTGAGAAATTAGGGCATATGATCCTGAATCCAAATAGCATAGTTGATTTCAAGAAAAATTGAGAAATGAAAATATTCAATTAAAAAATTACCATTATAGATCCAAAGAGGAAAAACGTGTTCGAATCAGAGTCTGGGAGGATAAGGCTTTAGAAATGAAATAACAACCAATGTTGAGATCTTTTAAACATTGATATTTTTGTCCAAAAATAAGAATCTGAAATATTTTATTAAAAGAATTATTAATTTATTAAAAAATGTAAAAATTAAAAATCTATCATGGTCCACACTTTTTATCTACATAGTATGTCAATACCTATAGAAATTTTGAATGGAGTCCAAGGGGAACCATCACAGTTTACTCATATATTTTAATAATTATGTACAAACCATGTAAAGATCCACTATCAAAATCTGCTGAAATTAATGACTAGGTTTCACAAGCATGATCATTCTGCCACATGGTTTCATGAAACAATGCGGCTTGTAAGACCTCATGGTCCAGACTAACATATTTTATATAGAACATGTGGCCTCACCAGAATGGTTTTTACTAACCATGCGCCTGGCCAAAAGCACACCAAACTTGGGTTCTGGTCTTTGAACCAGCCCATGCACCCTCGATCCCTGTATGACCTCAACGATCATCCACATTAGGCCATATTTAAGCAATTATACTTAGATTTGATTTAAAACTAAACATTTTTATATAAAATAAGAACCTGGTTCAGAAACATTGTATAAAATGTGGTGTTTTACTCCAACATATAGGGACAAAGTTAGTGATGGAAAGGTTTTTGGACCAGATCTTATGCAAGAGATACTGGTGAATGTGATTACAATTAAAAATCATAAGAAAGAAACTACTTCTGAAAATAATGTTTTTATAATAATTGAGGTAAAAAATAATTAATTTCTAGTGGAAAATCAGGTTTTATTATTATTACCTCATTGGAATTTTGTCTCAAGGTTTGGATAAAATTTAAGCTAAGTATGTGTTCATTGGGCCTTTTGAAATTTTGAAAAGAACTAGAGTTGTGGATTATCTTTTTTAACCACTAACTAGCTACTCTAATGATCATGATTTCTCCCATATCTAATTATTAATGATATAAATTCAATGTCCAACACATATGATCACAATAGAAGAAATTTAATTAGAAATATCATTTTATTTCTATATAATTCCTATATATATTTTTTACATCTGATAAAATTTTTGGTTGATTTAGATGACTCAACTAGTAAAGGTACATTGGATAAATCATAAGCTAAAGAAGGTGATGTGGGATCCTAATGTTTTCATAATTAAAAAAACCAACATGTACCCATGAAGCTAATTCTATAAATTTCTTACATGACATTTTTAATGGTGGGAAGAATTTAAGACCTGAGATTCAATTTCTGTTAGCATTTATTTCTAAAGAAACAAAAGCACATTGCACAAAATTTTATTAAATAATGTGATTGAATGATAAATTTATAAATTTCTCAAACATAATTTTATGAAATTAATTTATTTTTTTAATTTTTTATGTCATCATTATCTAAATGTTAATTCTCTATAATTTTAATAAATAATTGATTTTTTTGAATATTGAAAAATACAATTTTTACAAAACACTATCACTTCTATAACATTAAAATTGTATAATAATAAATTGAATGTTTTTAAAATAAATTATAGAAAATGATTATATATACAATGTTATATAATGTATAAAAAATAATGTTGAACTTATGATTGTTTTCTTAACATTTTAAAAATCTATGAAATATGTTTTTCAAATAAAAACTATTATCATTTCTTATCTTTTAATAAAATATATATAAAATTAAAAATTATTTTTGGTTTTTTTAAGGAAAATATTTATTTTTTTATTTATCATAATCAAATTAATTCCAATAGAATCATCACTATTCTATATTTTTTCCTGAAATCATATTGATTATTAATACAAATAAATTTCAAAAAAATATTTCTGTGAAGTTTATCACACAGAATTTGAAATTAATTTCAATTAATTCGACAAATTAAATCATTTTAAAGAATTCCATATTTTAAATCATCATAATTAATACTAGGAAATAAGGTAATGTAATTTTTTTTGTTATAACAAATAGTTGAAACATTTGAAATTTGTTACCATAGTGAGGTTAAAATTGGTATACTATAGGGGTTAAACTAAGAGATAATTGAAAAAATGAAACATAAACTTATATAAATCTTGTTAGTATAGGTTATTTAAATTATATAATATCTAAATATCAATTTCCTAGTATTTTTTTTCAAACTCTAATAATAAAACGACTTTATATTTTTTTAAATAATTTATGTTATTCCATGAGTATCCCTCCCCTCACACATAAAAGGACACATATTATCTACCTTTATGCAAAAATATTTGATCCCTTTAACACTATCAAACCCTACCAAAAAAATTATTAGATTATTTCCCTTAATTATATATCTCATGTCATAATACTAATACTATTCTATGACAAAATAAGGTGTTGTAAAAGGGATGTCTCTTAATAAAGTTGTAATACCCATTAAAAATTAATTCAAAGTTTACGACTTCTTATCATTCCTATAAATGCATCACTTCCATTATAACATAATAAAACCAAAATGTTTAATATATTTCTTTGCTTTAATATTTATGAGAGAACCATTTTACACCTATATCCTATCATTTTGAAAATGATAACATCTCTCGTGTGTACGGTATCCTAAATTCTCCATGAAGTAGTGTAATTCATTTTTCATCATCACATTACAAGGATTGTTATAAAAATGGAACTACTGTATATATATATATATATAATATTTAGAACATAATTAAATTATGGAAAGATAAGATACAGTAAGGACCCAAACATAACCATTATATATTATATGAACATTAAACTAGAATTCAATTTCTTACATTCCCGATGATCATCTAGGTTTAGGGTTTTTAAGAGATAGGGAATAAATCTTGTATAAAAAAAATATATTACAAAGTTGAAACTTCTATTCAATATGACGTTTTTCCACAAAACATAATATTTAAGATATAAAAATATTTGTTTGTATGACCCAGCTTCGTAATTTTTATCATGAAATCATATTTTTCTATACTCATCCATATGTCCAACGAATGAAATTTTTAAATGAGTTTGGAGAACTAAAACTCATATAGGGACCATAAAGGAATGAAAGAAATATTTTGTTCATGAATACCCTAAAATTCATTTTTTTCAAAATTAACATTGAATCTAAATTAATATATTTTCCCTTGAAATAATCTTTTTGGCCCCATGTTTTTTATAAAATATTTCATATGAAATATTATATGTATAATAAATCTCATTAATGTTTGAATGGAAACATTAAATACTTATAATAACTTTTTTCATAAATTTATACATTTTAACCCTTAAAATATACCTTATGATTTCCATTAAACATAAAAATTTTATCATATATTAAGAAATAATAATATTTTAGTAAAAACCCCATAAACTATAATGATAAATAATGTTTGTTTCATTGGGAATAATTTCTATATGACTCTTGTAATAACTATTAAAAATGGAATAATAATGAGGTTTACTTCCTCATAGAATGCATTGTAGGGTTATCACGAACCCAACCATACATGGTTTATCACTGAACCACCCATAATTGGTTACTAATTTAACCACCCATCCTTGGTATATAACAAGACCACACATCATCATAAAAACAAACAATAACAATAAATAATGAATTCTTTCATTTTCATCATTACACTCATAAAATAATCTTAAGGAAAATAAACCTTCCATTTTAAAATAACATATTAAGAAAACTATACAATTAAAAAAGAAAAAATAATCTTTGAAATTAACATTGTAATATGGTAATGAAATATTCAATGAAAATGTTAGTCATGATTGTTGGAAAAAATGATCATTCTTTATAAGTTAAAAAACATTCCTTTCATATTTTTCAGAAAAGCCACAAAGTGGCACATTTGGAAAATGACAAGATGATTCCATTCAATAAATATTATAAAATTTAAACCATCGGTAAAATTGAAATTTTAACAAAACCAAAAATAATAATATATTTATTATTTAAATTATTTTTTAAAAACTTTTATATAGAAGGAAAAAATCAGTTTCTCGAAAAAAAATCAAAAAAGGATTTTCCAAAAAAGAACTCTGTTACCATGACTTTGAATAATGTCCTAAATTATTTATTATAACAGCCCAATATTTCATAGTATGTTATATCTTCAATGTAATGTAATAACCTGCGCTATATGCAATACCGAGTTCAAGCGCACAACGACTTACTAAACTAGCCGTTCAAAAGCAGTTATGAATAGTATTAACTGAATTTTGAATTTTTTATATTCCATATAATTTTGAAATCCATATTATGTGTCTCTTATACACAATATAACAACAAACTCAATTTTTTAGATATAGGATTTATTTTTCAAAAAATGCAATTTTACCGCTTTTTAATGGTGAACCCTTTTTTAAAACTAATATTTGACAAATTTATATATTCAATTTCATGAAATTAAATTATTATTTAGAATCAGGACATAAAAAGTTTGTTTGGATAAATTTTTGGTAATTTTATGATAACTTTCATATTTTGATGAATGGTGAAAAATACTAAATTTTAATTGAATGTTTTTTAATCATAATAATTTATAGTCTTCACTTACACATTTTAATTGTTATTAAGTATAATTAGATTATATTTTTCTACTTTAATACATTTTAGGTCATTATAAGTAATTTCACATTTAAATTTGACATAGACACATGTCAATATTTTGATAGTTTTGTTAACCCGCTTTTTGGTTTGGACAACGGGAATTAATTTTAAATTAATAAATGAAACTTCTATGTTTTTAAGTTGGTAAAATAGACTTCATTTTTGAATTCAGAATATCACAATTAGATTAGGGTGATTTTTTTCTATCATTCAGAAAACATTCAATTTTTGATGAATAGTGAAAAACACTACGTTATAATTTAAAACTGACTTTTTCTTTAAATTATTTTTTATTTTATTTAAATTTAAATTAAGTCAAAATAGATATATAATACCTATATATGTTCTATTTAATTTATTGGATTCATTTTATGGTAAAATTAGATGTATAAAATTTTATCGAACTTTTCAATGTTATTTACCTACCATCTAGGAGCATTTGCAACTTTTCATAAAACATAATTTTACTGCTTCTGTGAGTTGAATTTAAAAATTACAAGAGACTTGGTTGACATCAATAAGTAAAAGTAAATAAAGTAATTAAAGGTAAAAATGATATTATTATTACCCTAACACAAGTTCTAATAAAATTGTATAAGTGTAATTCGACCAAAAACAACCTTAGAAATAAAATATAATGACTTTTGGTCCACTTGTATTAGATTAGGACATTTATTATTATTTTATTTAAAGAAGAGCTAAAAGTGTTAAATTCAAAGTTTAATAACTAAACCATTTTTAATATAGGGATATAAATAAAATAAATTCAACTTTAAATATTAACTAAAATTTAATAATATTTCATACTACATGATATTTTATTTGTAATTTTTGGACATTAAATAATTAAATTTATTTTTGACATAATGATGATTCAGTAATTACCATATTAATGAAAGATTAAAATGAGTTATATTATAAATCTCAAAATAAATATAAATTGATACTTTTGATGCATTCAAATAATTCTATAGGTAAATATGACATGTTAGGATGGATTAGATATTTTGTTTCAAAGTGATAAGGTTGTTATGACTTTCGAAAAACAAAATACCAAATAGTGTCAGAATCGACATAAATGGGATTTTAAAATAAATATTATATTATTTAATAATATAATATTTATAAAAATCTAATTTTAATCTAATGGGCTTAAATAATATTATATATTTCACTAATGAACCACTTGAGGTTATCTCGGATGTTTAGAGTAGGTTTATTTACCATATAGTGTAAGAATACAAGAAGACACCCTAAATATTAAACTATTTAACTAATAGTTAAATCTAAATGATAAGGTGAATATGGTAACCTAAACTTATCTAAAACCTATTGGTTGAGAGGATTTGGACCCATCACCGCCTTAGCTTTTAAATAAATCAATTTTGATCCATTATAAACCAAAAATGATTTTATAATAAAATAACATTTTAAACTTTTCCTAAAGTAACCCTCACCTCTCTTATAAAAGGGAACTTCTCCTTATCTCAAAATCACACCTCAACAGCCATTTAGCATGGCCAAAACCTAACCAAATATCCTCCCAAATATCCTCACTTCAAACTAGAGGCTTTCCCTTGAGTATAAAGTTAACCTATAGAGCCATTTTGTTCAAATCAAAAGGAAGCACCCAAAGAAGAGGTAATAATTTCATCACCTCCTTCAAAGTTATCTTTTTCTTCCACTTTATATTTCATTGATATTTCCATACCAAAATAATAATTCTATTACCTTATACATACATTTATTTTATTATAATTATAGTACAACCATATTCATTATTCTATCCATCCTTTGAATGATACTGTCACCATGCGTGCGTACGTATGGCTTACCGTCTCTATGCCATTGTGTAATTAGTTATTAAACTCTATGTTATTTGGATGGATATAATGATGAGTAATATCTATATAAATAATGAAAATAACATGCTAATGTCTCTATAAAATTAAATCCACAATTTTAATCATTAAGGAAATGACATCATCGCTCGTGTGTACGTACAACTACCGTCTCCACGACGCGATGAGATTAATTTCCACATTCACCATTCAATGACGAGTATAAAAATACATATGATATATAAATCATGTGTTATATTCTGGAAGTATGTAAATTATTATTTAAAAGATACAATCAAGAATAATAAGGTAAAACACAAATGATAAAGAAAATGGTTACTACCTGAAATGTAAATTTAACATGGAAATAATAATTAAATGGGTAGTATAAAGTCATAAATGAATCATAAATGATATAAAAAATATGAATATGGTTCTGTTATAATTTAATAACATACTGTGGTCTTTATACAGGATTGTAAACGTACCACTGACCAAAGTATAGTTCATGGTAAGGGTTAATTCCTCAATCACATTATTATCCAAGATTTTTTATGAGTAATTATTTACTGGGACATATTTATCATCAATGTCCATATTTCATAAAAATGTTTTCAAAAAGAATCTTTTATGGTTTTATGGAATGGTCTACTTAACTATATTATCATTCTAAATGTTTTAAATATTTATTTTTATAAAACTTTTTAATTAATGTTCATGTTTTTAAAATGATATTAAGGATTTATTTATATGGAAATCATGGTTTTAAAATGATAATTCCATTCAATGTTTCAGAGTGGTATTGGGAAATTTGATTAAAAAATTTATTTAAATTTCTTTCTTTCTAAATTATGTGATTTTTAAATGATTTAAAAAAAAGAGATATTTCTCTCAAATAGTTTTGATTTCATCTAAGTCAACATCCTTTAACGGATTTCACACTTGGTTGAAGTTGATTCATTATGATACAAATCTTCCATATTGTATTGAATTTTTTGTGATATGTTTGACTGTTGATGTGTTATTTTTATACCATTCAAGGTTTATGGTTAAAGTATTAACATTTCATTTTCTAGTTTTAATATGATTGTTTTGTTATATTTCAACCTTTCATATGAGTAATGAATTTGACTTAGTAAGTGATGGGTGGAGCCCGTTATAGCTCCTCGATGCATCGGTAAGTCTCATAACACAAACTAGTTTCTTGGTACAAGTCAATGACAAAATCCTATTTGTAGTCTTGGGACAAGTCTTTGACTATGTGGTTAAGAAGTCTGGCATTATGCATTCCATCATTATAAAATTATCTATTGATATTACATGTGATTATTTGACTAGTAGAATATCCATGTGAATATGTAAATAGAATTATTTGATTTATCTTTTCCATATTATAATGAATTTTAAGTTTAAAAGGATTTTGTTTTATTTTCCTAGGATTCCAAGAAGTGTATTATGTTTGATATGCAGGGATAATCTGGGGGAATAATGGAATTCTCAAAGGATTATTTATGTTGTGTATTATGTCATAAAGTATAATGTAACATTCATGTATGTAATGTATTTTCCAAGACTGTTAAACCAATCGGTCCTTCTGGACTTGATTTCTTGTAATCATGCCATTGTATTAAAATAATACACTAACTCTGGGTAACTAGGGTCTGGTCATTACAGTTGGTATAATAGGAAGGTTATTACATACCTTGAAAACTGGATTTAGAAAAACACTGATTAGAGAACATTACCCTAATATAGAATTTGAGGATTAGTGTAGAAAAACTTCCTATAATTTTTTGTAATGTATAACTTTTGTGTATTTTCCATGAAATACATCCCTATATGGATACGATAAGGTCGAGGTGGCTCTGGCATAGATATACCTCGGAGTGAAAACTCTGACAATGAGTTTTGAGCTTGACTCGGGGTATCCTGGTACACGACAATGGGCCTTACTGCACTCTTGGTTTTGACACTCCTTAGGACAATTCACATTTCCATTACAATACATTATGAAGGATTTAGAAGTAAATACTTTCTCAAAGAAAACATTTTATGATTATAGATTATATGAATAATCATTTCAATTTAAGTTAGGTATTTTACAAGTTTGGAATTATGCATTGTGATTCATAAACTAACCTATTGTATGGATTGTTTAGAAATGGTTCCTAGTAGAAGGAATGATAATTACAGCAATACGCATGATCAAAAGATTAAGAAGAATAATATCTTTCATAGTATTAAGCCAAAATTTAAAAGGGAAATAGTCTCCCACATGTTCTCATCATATGAAGAAATAGTATCATGTGTTAATAAGATAAGTAAATAATTCTCTGATTCCTATATATTTGAAGGGAAACAAGAGAAGAAAAGAATGGAAGAGAGAAATATTGATAAAGGGAATAGTTGAAAGAAGGATTTTCCCATATGTGATAACTATGGAAAAAATCACCTTAGTAAATGATTGAAGGGAATGGGAGTTTGTTATAAGTTTGGAGAAAAAGGACACCAAGTACATGAATTCATGGTTAAGAAAAAGGTTTCAAATGTACAATGCTTCATATGCAAGGAGTTGGGACTCTACACAAATGAATGTCCAAATCATCATAGTATACCCCAAAGGTTGTAATTGTATAATAATAAAGTTTTGATACTACCGAAGACGAAGAGAAATGATTAGAGTTCTTATTTTGTTTTTAAAATTTTTCTTTTGAGCTAATGATGTACATGTTTTAAAAATAATAGAGTATATAAGGATTGTACTACATCACTATTTCATTAAGGACTTGAGATTTTGTGGAGACACGAAAAGTGACTCAATAGAAACTTAATTATTTGGGAAAATATGTGGTTGAGATAAAGATAAACCGTAATGTCGTTATTATACTGAGGTAGTAATTTTGGAATAATATATGATTGATTTAGATAAAATATATTGGATATTATTGACATCCTTGGAACTAATTAATGATTTATATATTCCATAATTGTTGGAGTTTACAACATTTTTGGATAGAAGGATTATATTAAGTATTCTATAAGGAATAAGGGAGCATGAATCTAATCAATAAGGTTTTATGGTAAATCATGGGGTTACAATTTTTAAAGAGAATACATGATGAAGGTATTCATATGTTATTATGTTGCAAAAAGAGATCTTCATTATGTTAACCTTCCTTATAAATCTTGGACTGTGAGTTTGGGAATAAGTATTTTGGATAATTCTAAAGGTTGGAATGTATTAAGGTGGAAATTGGATACAATTTTTTAAGGTTAGAACATTTTTTAATGTTAATGTTGGATTGTTATAAAAAGGACATCCTAGAGGATGGCTGACAAACTGTCGCGTTTGGCAAAGCCGTGAGACTTGAACCTGCAACCGAAGGGCGACAAGGGTGCATCACCTACAACAAGCCCAAGTGATGTCCTAGTTTGTATGATATAGTTTTCTTAAAAAATGGGCTGACAGATGAATTTTAAATTCAGTTTTTTGAACCTTATAAGATTAGGATAAATAGAATATTTTGGAGTTCTATTATCTATTGGAGTGAAAGATGAGTTTGTGGTAGAAATTAGTTGAAGGATGAAACTCTACATCTGAAGTATATTTTTTCCTATTATTATGTGAATAAATTAATTCTTAAACATTAGGGAAGAGATCTTAAATCAAAAAATGTGTTATCCTAATACCATATTTTTTGTTGAACCGACGATATTTTAAATCATCATAGATTGATGGCTTTGAGACCCTCAATTTTACAATTTTTTTAGATTAATGACCTCAATTACTCTTTATAAATGTTTAAGTTTTTCCTGTAATTATGTGTCTATAATTACCACCAATTTTCTCCTAATCGAGATCAAAATTTTGGTGTGACTTTTTTATTTCCCTTTCCCTCTTATTAAAACTAAATTTTATTTATCCAATTTCCAATGTGGGTTTTCCACAAAGGTATTTTTCTACTTTTAACATTTTATTTTTGAAGAAAAATTTCAAATCATGAGGATGAAACTTATTGAAGAAGTGGATAACATAACACCCCAATATTTCATAGTATGTTATCTCTTAAAAGTAATTCAATAACTTGCGCCACATGCAACACCGAGTTCAAGCGCACCACGACTTACCAAAGTATCTGTTCAAAAGAGGTTATTAATAGTAATAACTGAATTTTTAATTTTATACATTCTATATAAATTTAAAAATCATATTATTGGTTTCTTAGACAAAATATAATAACAAATTCAATTTTCAGATAAAGGAAGTACTTTTTAGAAAATGAAATTTTCCCGGATTTTAATGGTGAACCCTTTTTTGAGACCAATATTTGACACTTTTACGTATTGAAATTAATGAAATTAAATTCTTCTTTATAATAGGGACATAAAAACTTAGTCTCCCTAAATTTTTGGAACTTTTCTGATAACTTTTATATTTTGATAAATAGTGAAAAATACAAAATTTTAATTGAAAATGACTTTTTTAATCAAAATAATTTATAGTCTTAAATTGTATGTTTGAATTGTTAGGAAGTATAATTAGATAATATTTTTATCATTTAATATAATTTTGGTCATTATAAGTAATTTCACAATTAAATTTGACATAAATACGTGTCAATTTTTTGATAGTTTTTACTTTTTAAAATCCCACTTTTTGGTTTTGATAATGGGAATTAATTTTAAATTAATAAATGGAAATTCTATGATTTGAATTTTGTAAAATAGACTTCATTTTTGATTTCATAATATCCAAATTATCTTAGGGGGAACTTTTTGTATTTTTCTGAAAACATTAAATTTTTTATGAATAGTGAAAAACAGAGAGTAATTATTTAAAACCGACTTTTTATTTAAATAATTATTTATATTATTTAAATTTTTTAAGTAAAAATAGATATATAATACTGATATAAGTTCAATTTAATTCATTGGAGTCATTTTATAATAAAATTAGATGTATAAAATTTTATGAAACTTTTTAACGTTTTTTACCCACCTTCTAGGAGAATTTTCAAATTTTCATAGAATATAATTTTACCCCTTCTGTGAGATAAATTTAAAAAATCCAAGAGACATGGTTAAAATAATTAAGTAAAATATGGATCAATAAGATGAATTTTTTTGGTGAATAGTAACTTTTTAATTTTATTTACCACGGTTAAACATAAATATGGTAATTAAAGGTAAACATGATATTATTATTACCCTAACACATGTCCTAATTCTATTAGGTAAGTGTAATTCGATCAAAAACAACCCTAGGAATAAAATATGATCCCTTTTGTTCCACTTTGATTAGATTAGGACATTTATTATTATTATATTTAAAGAATAGTTAAAAGTGTTAAATTCAATGTTTAATAACTAAACCATTTTTAATATAGGGCTATAGATAAGATAAATTACACTATAAATATTCATTATAAATATAAAAATATTTCCTACATCTTTTTATTTTATTTATAATTTTTAGACATTAAATAATTAAATTTATTTATGACACAATGATGATGTAGTAATTACCTTTTTAATGAAAGATTAAAATAATTGATATTATGAATATCAAAATAAATTTAAATTGATACTTTTGATGAATTCCACTAATTTTACAGGTTAATATTAGATTTTAGGGTTTATTAGAAATTTTTTTTTCGAAGTGATAAGGATGATATGACTTTCAATAAAATACCAAATAGTGTCAAAATTGACATAAATGAGTTTCTAAAACAACTATTATATTATTAAATTATATAATATTCATAAAAATATATGGTTCATCTAAAGGGATTAAATAATATTATATATTTCATTAGTTATCCACTTGTGTTTTTCTTGCAACTTTACCGTAAGATTATTAACCATATAGTGTAAGAATAGAAGAAGACACAGTAAAAGTTAAACTATTTAACTAATTGTTAAATCTAAAAGATAAGGTTAATATGGTAACCTAATCTTGTCTAAAAACTATTTTTTGAGATTATTTATACCCATACCCAACATAGATTCTAAAAAATCAATTTTACCCATTAGAAACCGAAAATGGTTTTATAATAAAATAATATTTTAAGCTTTTCCTAAAGTGACCCCCACCTCTCTTATAAAAGGGTACTTCCCATTCTCTCAAAATCACAACTCCAAAGACATTTGTCTCAAAAAAAACCTAACCAGATATCCTCACAACTATCCTCACTTAAACTTATAGGCTTTTACTTGAGTATAAATCCAAACTAAGGATCTCTTTTGTTCAAATCAAAATGAAGCACCCAGAAAAGTGGTAATAATTTCATCACCTCTTTCAAAGTTAACTTCTTATTCAAATTTCTATTTCATTGTTATTTCCATACAAAAATAATAAATCCAGTACCTTATAGATAATTTGATGTTATTATAAATATGTTACAACAATATTTATTATTCAATCCATCCTTTGAATGATAATGTCACCATGCGTGCGTGCGTACGACTTACCGTCTCCATGTCGTGGTGTAATTAGTTATTAAACACTTTGTTATTTGGATGGATATAATGATGAATAATAAGTATATAAATAATTAAATTAACATGCTAATGTCTCTATAAAATTAATATACCATTCAATTCTACACCTTTTAATCATTAAGGAAATGACAACATCGTTGGTGTGTACGTACGGCTTACCGTCTCCACGACGTGATGAGATTCATTTCCACATTCACCATTCAATGAATATTATAAAAACATATATGATATAAAAATAATTTGTCATATTATATAAGTATTTAAATCATTATCTAAATGATAAGATCAAGAATAACAAGTTAAAACACGTATGATAAATAAAGCTATTATTACCCAAAATGCTAATTTAACATGGAGTTAATTATTAAATGGGTAGTATAATTTCATAAACGAATCATGTATGATATAATAAATATGAATATGGTTATGCTATAATTTAATAAAATACTATGGTCATTAAAAATGATTTTAAATGTACCCTCGACCAAAACATAGTGCAAGTTAAGGGTTAATTCCTTAATCGCCTTATTATCTGAGATTGTTTATGAGTAGGTATTTACTGGGACATATTTATCATCAATGTCCATATTTCATAAAATTGTTTTCAAAATGAATCTTTTATGTTTTTATGGATGGGTTTATTTAACTATATAATCATTTTAAATGTTTTAAATATTTATTTTTATAAATATTTTTAATTAATGTCCATGTTTTCAAAATAATTTTAAGGATTTAATTATATGGACATAATTGTTTTAAAATGTTAATTCCATTAAAAGTTTCGAAGTGGTATGGGAAATTTTGATTAAAAAATTTCTTTTAATGTCTTCCTTTCTAAATTATGTGTCTTTTAAATGATTAAAAAAAAATAAATATATATTTCACTCAAATAATTATGATTTCATCTATGTCAAAATCCTTTGATGGATTTTACACTTGCTTGATGTTGATTCATTATGATACAAATATTCCATATTTTATTGATGTTTTTCTGATATGTTTGACTATAGATGTGTTATTTTTATACCATTCATGGTTTACAGTTAATGTATTAACATTTAGTATGCTAGTTTTAATAAAAATGATTATGTTATGTTTCAACCTTTCATACTAGGAATGCATTGGACTTAGTAACTGATGGGTGGAGCCCTCTATAGCTCCTAGATGAATCTGTAGGTCTCATGAGACAAACTAGTGTCCTGGTATAAGGCCTTGACAAAATTTTATTTGTATTCTTGGCACAAGGCCTTGAGTATATAGTTATTAAGTCAAGCATTATGCATTCCATCATTATGAAATTAGCTATTGATATTACTTGTGATTATTTGACTAGTAGAATATCCATGTGAATAAGTAAATGGCTGTATTAGATTTATATTTTCCATATTATGCTGAATTTTAAGTTTAAAAGTATTTTGATTTAGTTTTATACATTTCCTTAAATGTTTTCGCTTATTTGTGAAACCTTCCACTATATTTTTATCCTTACTGAGCATTTAAGCTCACCCCTTTTTATGTTTTACCTTCCCAGGATTCCAAGAGGTGTATTATGATTGATATGCAGGGTTAAGCTAGGGGAAATAATGGCATTCTCAACGGATTATTTATGTTGTGTTTTATGTTATAAAGTGTAATGTAACATTCATGCATGTAATCTATTTTCCAAGACTGATAAACTAATCGATCCTTCGGGACTTGATTCGTTGTAATCATGCCAATGTATTAAAATAATGCATTGACTTTGGGTAACTAGGGTCAAGGAGTTACACATATTTTCCAGGAAAATAAAATTTCATTAATTATTTATTTCCTTAATAACTATTTTCAATTTTATTATTGTTTTTATTCTATATCTTACCATCAAATCTATAATTATTTATTTAATTAAAATCATTTCATTTTTTTTGATAATATTCATTTCGTAAGTCCAAAAATATTTCGTTATGTTGACTATGGTTAAAGATATCATTATTAATTTATATTAAAAATAATGATCATTGGATATTTTTCATTTTATAAATAAAATATACTTTTATATCTTACCATTAATTGAATTTATGAAAAGTAAACTAAATTATAATAATGGAGATGGTACGAAATATATACGCATGGGTAATGTTTCCATTTTTTAACAATCTTTATGGAAATAAGGTAAGTATTATTTTAAACTTTTAAACTCATAATAATATACTAAATAACATATTAACTCTTTAAATGTACAATTATATACCATCCTTGTAATATGGTGTAAATAAATGAAACACATAGCTTCGTGAAGGTGGTTGTCCACATATACACATGAACGACGTTATAAATTTTTTTGAATGTAAAGGTAGAATAAAAATGATAAATTCTATTTTTGGAATAAAAATATATGATATTAACCTATATAAAAGGCGAATTATTGAATAAATTTTTGAATAACTCTAATTATACTGGTCAATTGAATTTTTCCTATGATTATGAGGTGACTCGAGGTTTTCTCAAGAGTTCAAGACATTATAGTGATAGAAAAGAGGCTATGATATATAGGGAACATGGTTAGATCATATTTTGTATTAAATATTCAGCATAACCACACATCCTATAGGGTGAGGGTTCATGGTAGACAAAACATGTAAGTGGATCATAAAACTAGTCTGGATTCTGAAAGATCCAAAAGTACAACAATTATATGGTTTTTAAAACATTTGGTCCCTCTAAAAGATTATGAGACCCATTTCCACCCATGTGAAGAGGGGGTGAATGGTTTGGTCAAAACAGGGCCAAGTTATGAACTTTATTATGGTGGGGTTATTTCTCATTATTCCCAATGTTTTCTTATAAAATATCAACCCACTTTTCTCCCCTTTCATTCTATAGTTTCCTATGCTAAGAAACCATTCATCCCAATCGTCCCAAGGATCAATTTCCCCTATTTTTTAGTCATTTGAAGAATGTATGGTTTCAAATAAAATAACAAATTTATTATAACACTACACATCCTTCTATTTTAAATAAGATTCAAGGTGTGCTTTTTATTTTTTTTCCATGCCTATGAACCATTATTTTCATGAAAATTATATATTTGGGATTTGAATTTTTTTAAGTTTGATTCAAGGAATATGTATGAGTAGGCTCTTGTATACAAAATTGAGTAATGAGGAAACAACTTATATCCAATAGCGTTCTTGTATATCTATGTGTTTGTGGTTGTGTACATGTTATGTTTTATTCTGCATTTATATTCTATGGTAAGAAATGATAAATTGGTTGTCTAAATTATAAGTAAGACCTTTCACAAACCTCATGGGATCTGTTGATGAAGATTAGACCATGGATATGTTTACCTATGTGGTGATCCACTACTCTAAACATGAAAATTGATTTTTTTAATTTATATATTAATGGGTTTATGATTTTAAACCATTTTTTAATATTTATAACCTACTATAATTGAGAGATGGGTGTTTGGATTAACATGAATAATTAAAATGAGTTATCTCTTATTAGTGGATAAATTTTTGTTAATTGTTTTAAGGGGTCCATGTTCATGTTTTAAATAATTTATGATTTATATTTAATTGTTTCATTTGTGACCAAATGGTAAAATGTTCTAGTTATGGATTGGTATTAATTAAAATGAAATTTATGACCAATGGAAAATTTGATAAATAGATGTTTTTATTCCCTTGGATTATATCATTGTTAAAGGGTATCATTCTGTTAATCAGATAATGTGTTTGTTAATTTAATGAATATGGGGGTTGATTATAGAATTCCATCATAAGTTATTGGTGTTTATTATGGATGTGTAGACCATGGAAATTAAGTTGGTCATGGAGATTCACATCAGTAACATGTGTTGGTCATGTAATTTCACCCCACGGTAATATTGTTGGCCATAACAGTCCACTGCATGGAAATGATGTTGGTCATGGTGATCCACATCATGAATATGTGTTATTCATGTTTTTCCATACCATAGATTGGTTACCTAGACTAATTCTCCAAGATAGAATGAATTATATAGTAAAATGAATATCACTATCATGAAAAATGGCTAACTATTCAAGGTCTTATTTTGGACCCTAGGATCCCTTAGGGCTAATTTAAAATTTCATAATGGGTAAACATTTTGTATTTACCTTCCTTTCTATAGTTTTTTATACATTTTAATACACCATTATATACTATATATTATTGTAGAAACTATTGGTGGTGGCCAACTAAGTTGAACTCACACCATTCTTTTCCCATTTCAAGTTTCCTAAGAAGACTTCATTGTTTCATTCCATGAAAACTGAAAAGGCCCTAGGTTATATAGTACAAATGGGATTTGTGGTAGAGTAAGGATGAAGGGACTGAGCTGATGTCAGTACCCATTTTGTAGATTTTATTTCATGAAGTCTTATTTTTTATTTTCATGTGAACATTAACTCTAGTAGAACTTGTGATGTTTATTTTACTTGATTTTTGATATATACCATGTTTTTGGATCTATTATAGAATTAATAGTTTTTTTTCTTATTTATCATTATTACTTGGTTACTATTCATCATGGTATATTCTTTTATTATTCTTTTGTAAAAGAACATATAGTCTATCAATGTATCTCATTAGACCCATGGTGCAGGTTGTTAGCCTCTAGAATATTAGAAGACTCTCTTGAGGTCTTGTACTGCTCAGGCTTGGCGACACTAGTTATAGTGGCTCCCTATATTGGTAATTACATAGTTGTATCAGGCCAATTGTCTAGTATATTTAATTAATATTTGGGATGGTTGATAGAAGATTAGATAGTGTTAAGCCTTGATAATGTTCTCATTCATATGATTATATTTCCCATGTGTGGGGGAAATCCAAATTTTCTCATCTAGGATTGTTTTCCTTGATATAAATTGATTACAATTGTATGATATTTCATTATTGGGTGATGCACAAGTTGTGAGAGGTTATTTTTTCTGAGGATTTACTCATGTACGGAAATGGAATGAGCTTTTAATATGAATGCATCATTTTATGAAATTAGTGTTATATGTGACATGAATCATTAAGGAAAACATAGAAAATAATGTTACGGTTTGGTTATAAGAAACATAAAAAATCCTATTTTAATATGGTTTCATAGAAAATAGTTCTTAATAATGTATGAAATTAGTTTTAAATATATGATATTAAATGGAAATTGTTAAAATGGTTTCAAATGTAACATGGAATTGGAATTTTAGTTTATCATTTTTATCCATGGATCATGAAAAGGATGTTTATGGTATTGTTTGAGATGTGACTATGCATGTTGGGAATGTGTATAAAGAATGGGTTGTTAATGGTAAATATAGATATTTTATTGTATATGTTTTTAATGCTACATTTTATCAGTTCTGGTATGTGTGTTTGTCATAGTATAGGGATTCCACCATGATCATGTTTACCAATTGAGTGCCAAGAGGACATGGCGGTTAATGGTCACTTTATAGTTGGATGTGAACCTCCATTTATTCCGAGTAATATATGGGAAGATAAGTTTTGTGAAAAGCTTCTCTTTTTATGCAGTTTAGAGAGAGACCAAGGGTAGGATATGTGGTGTATGTTTGAACTGATGAAAGAGTTTTAGTTACAACAGCCTCCAAAATATTCTAGAGAGGGTGGACATGAGGGTGAAAATATCTATATTGAGTCCATTGAGATAATACTAGACCTTAAAGAGACACATCATGAGAAAAAGTAACTTTTGAATCCTATATGTTAAAAGGACAAGTGAAATATTGGTAAAATATTTATTCTTGTTAAGAGGAGTTTGAGGGAATGATGTGGAAGGACTTCCCTAATAAATTCTTGTAGAAATTTTTCCTTAACAACCTGAGGTAATGGAAAGATAAAGAGATCATCTGATTAAATCAGGTAAGTATGACGGTGATGGATAATTCTTGATATTTCACTAACATGAAGTGTTTTATCCAAATATTGAAATGAGATGAGGAAAGTAAGGTTAAGAATTATTGGAATGTATTTACATGAAATATCAAGGAAAAATTAAATATATATCTTTTTAAGAGGTTTTATGAGATAGTGGGTCCAGAACTAATTTATGAGGGGAAACTAAAGGAGACATACAATGGTGGGAAAAAATTTCCAGTTTAGAAATACATTAGTATGTATTCAGATTGTGTTAAAAAAAATATTAGAATATCAACTCGGTTAATGGTGGGTAGAGTATATAGGGAGATGGATATGCCACTCCATGAGGTAGTTCTATGTATACTATTAATATTGAATACGTAGTCATGAGTGTAGTAAGTGACTTTGACAAATAATAAAGTTTCGTTCATATATAAGGATGGATCACACGTAGAGGATCTACAGGGTCACATGGATATTGGTTATTTATTGATGATGTAGACAGGTATAGAGAACTGACATGGGATCAATAACCCCATAGTAGTTAGGTAGTTTGGGTTCTACTGGCCATACTAGTTAGAGTGGAAAATGTGTTAAATTATGATGAGATTACCCATATCAAAATGGAAATGAAATGTAGGGGACAAATATAGCAGTATAGGGTATGGGAAATGAAAAGTTTCTAGTGATTCTATGATTTCAGGTTGGTATAAAGATGGGTTTATTGACTGTTTGATGTGTGATTCGTATGGTTTCTCCACTTTTTAACACATTATTTGACAAATTAACCTTTCTCCATTTTATATCATTCAATTTTTTAAGTTGGTTGGGTCTAGGAGAAGAGTGTTGTTTGAGGTTATGTCGATCAACACACCATTCGATCTTCCATTGGATAGTATCTATCAATGTAAGGAGTGTTCCCCCTTTATTAGTGAGTAACATATCCTTTGGGACTTATACATACTTGATTTGGAATCTTATTACATAATACTAGGGATGTACTATTTCCTTACACACCCAGATCATAGTGAATTTTATTATAGGATATTGAGTTTCACATATCCTAAATGGACACTTCTGTTCATTGTGGGAAATGTAATATACATGTTGGTTGTGTAGGTCTAATTCATCTGATATTGAGTGACCTCACAACTCAGGTGGACATTTATATGCTTGATGATGAAGGACTAGAAAATGATTTCTTCACTCTTATAGTGGATCAATTTTCAGATGTATTTCTTAATAACTTTTGGGGTTTTCACCAAAGATATAGGTTAAGTTCTTGATTTCGATAATTCCTCATTCTCAACCAATTTATATTTTTCCTTGTATAATAGAACCAAGAGAAGTTCAATAGCTTTAAAATCAGTTAGAGGAATTATAGTATAAAAGGTATATCTATCTGAGTATGTACCCATGTGGTTCTATGGTTTTGAATGCTATTATGGATGAACATTATAGTTTTTTGTTGATATTTATATTTTGAATAATATGAATGTTAAGAAAATATCATCTTCCACATATTAATAAATTTTTGGACCATTTTAATGGTGCTTGTGTGTTCTCATTGACCGATTTTTTGTTAGGGAGTCATCAGCTAAGGGTGAGACCTTATAAAATACAATGGATTACATATTGAAGAGGTATGATTTTTATAAATTTCTAATTATTCCTTTGGAGTTAAATAAATCAACAACTTTGTTTTTTGGATTTGATAAACAAAATATTTCACTCATACCTAGATCTGTTTGTAGTTGTTTTGTGAATTAAATCTATGTCTTCCCCGAGAATCATGACAATCATGCTTAACATATTAACATCATTTTTTGTATACTGAGAGAGTGTCAGCTATACACCAAGATATCAAAGTGTCATTTTTTAATTCAAAATGGGAATTTCATGGGTCACATAAACTTAGACAAAAGTGGTTCATTAGACCCGGAAAAGGTTTATGCAGTTATATCATTATAGAATCTCAAGGAACTTTTTAATGTTTGATGATTATTGGGATTAGTATGTTATTATTGGAGGTTAATAAATTTGTTTTCACACTTCATTACACTACCCTAAGGCTTGACAAAGATGTTTATAAGTTTTGAGTGGTCTTACGCATTTGATGATGCTTTTCAAGAGCTAGAGAAATGTTTAAAAACAACAACATTGTAGATATTACCCAATATAGGTAAGAAGTATCAATTGTTTTGTAATTAATCTAGGATTATACATGGTTCAGTGTTTCTATAGTGGGATAATGTCTTAGTGAATGTATTATGGTTGTTGAGGACACTTGTATTGTAACTATCCTACACATGATCCTGAGTTGGCCACAATGATTTATGAAATGTATGTGGAATTATCTTTTGTGTGAGAAGTTAGAAATTAGTAAAAATTATAAAAGCCTTAAGGTCATATTTTCCCAAATTGATTTTAATTATCCATAGTGTAGATGTGTTTAGTACATGTCATATTTGTACATTGTGCCACCATATACAATAAATAAGGGAAACATTGTTACAGATGCATTGAGATTAAATTCAAAGAATTTTTTTTGTTCTAGTGTCTATTACTGAGTAATGGATTGTGGGTTTTTTCACTGAGAAGCACATACGTGTATAGTAGGACCACAATCTGATGTCACACAAGTCGTTATTTTATCTCCATCCTCTGAATCTGGTAAAGGTTAGTTAACATGAGGAATATTAATTTCTTTCTTTGAGAGAAAGTTTTGATGGTGGGTAGCCACATTCTGATTAAAATATTGATGGATATAGAATAATTAATATTTTTGGTCATGATGTGATACCTAATTGTATGCATGGAGAGTTGATGTGTGAGTTTCTTTCAATGAATTATGTAGTTCCCCTAGTTTAAACAAGATTTAATTATATTTTTGAAGATATTATTACTTTTTATGAAAAAAAAATTAATTTCCAAGTTTCATGAAATGATGATAAACATTTTATTAGGTGAATGTTGATCATCAGCAGCCTGGGGGTTTGTTATAGTAGTTTCTCATTCTAGAATAGAATTGGGCTGATATTAACATGGATTGTTTTCTAGGTATTCTTGGGACGCCCTAGAATATTGAAGTTATTTGTATAATTATTTAACATTTAAAAAAGGTATCTCAATTCTTACAAAATCACATGACCATTGCATTTGAAAAAATGGGTGACTTGTATGTCTAATAGATATTATTTTTTCCATTGAGTACATCAGATTATTGTTATTGTTCAGGAAATTAATTTTACGTCGTTCTTATAGATTGTGTTATAGAATGAAAATGGGTACTCCAAAATTTCTAAGTATGGATTTTCACTGGAATGTAGATTGAAAATATAAATTTACTATTGAAGTTCTAGAGAACATGTTGAGTTCATGTGTTCTTATCATAGGTGGATATTGGGAGAAACACATGGTGCTTATTGGGTTCTACTATAAAAATAGTTATCAAGAAACTATAGATATGTCATTCTAGGAGGTTTTCTATGGTATTTCATATTGATCTCCATCACATAGTGTGGAAGATGGAAAATTTGAGATTTTAGGGTGGTGTCTCATGTGGCATACATCTGAGTAGCATTAGTTTATTCGAAATCATATGGATATATCACATAATAGATATATGTTAAATGATAATCAACACCATCAAATTCTTGAGTTCATTGTGGGACTCTGTGTGTTCCTTTGAGCATCTCCAATATTGGGTCACCATCATATTTAGATGAATGGAGGTTATCTCGTAGATACGTGGGGCCATTTGACCTTATAGAGGGGATTAGTTTAATCTATTTATAATTGTATGTTAAATCATTCATGATAATATTACTGGACTTGGGGAGTGTCTTGATATTTCTGGACATAAAAGAGAGTGAAAAGATGATATATTGTGCAAGGCACATGGTAAGTGCATGAATTTTACTAACCATGCACCTTAATAATTAATCATTTAGGAGAAGGGTACGTGGTAGAAAAATGATGCAAGGGGATCCTAGAAATTGGGGAAAAAATTGGGTAGATCCAAATACATGGCCACTAAATAGTTTTGGAAAACTATACATGCTCCATAGGAAACCTTGTTACCCAGGCCCCCTCATGGATATATGGTGGTTCATAGTTGGTGCATGGTTTGGATATCTGTTTTGCTAAACTATCTATATCATTAATGGGGGGTGGGATTTTTAGTTTTCCCCCCTTTAAACCATATGAAAAATCACCTTATTTTCTCCCATTTCTCCTTATAGTATCCAAGGGTTACAAAATGTTCTGCAAAAGATTCCCAAAGCTCGATCATCCTCATTTTTTTAGTCAGTTGACAAATTTTTTGTTGAGAATTAATGTTATGGAGGAGTCAAAAATTACTCTTCATTATATTTTCTTCAAGAAGAATGGTGTAATGTTTCTTCTCATTCCAAATCTTCTAAAACCATGTTTTTAAATAATTTCATTTCTATAGTTATAAAGGTAATTTGACTAAAAATAATGATAAATGGTTGAAAAAGAACTTATCTTTGAACTTGAGGTAGGTGTTCAAAAATTTATATCCCATGGTCAGGTTGTTTATAAGTGTGTCTATGGTCATTTAATTATTTTGGGGTGTTGTGATTTAAATTACAATGTATTAAATGATAAATTGGGTGTCTAAATGAAGTGTTACACCTTTTACAAACCTCATGTGATAAATTATTGAAGCAAAAGTAGGGTATCTTTTCACCCAATGGGCGAGACTCTACAATGAACATGTGAATTATCATGAACCATGCTAGGACACCATCCGACCTGGGGCCCGACCCAGCCCATGGTATGTCCCAAATAGCATTATGGATCTTTATAGGCTAGAAACACATGCCTAGGTATCAACAATTCAACTTGTGAAGGGTTTCAACCATGAAAATATCCAAAAACAATCAAAATTAATAAACAAACTAAAAATGGATAAACATAAACAAACATAGCATAACAATATATTGACATTAAGATTACAAAATTAATTAAAAACCCATAAAGGGATCATCAAAACGGAACAAGGAATTATCCCGAAGTCTCCATACAACTAGAGGGGCATTATCCTAATGTTACCACCAAAAACACCTGCAATGGAGGACCATTGGCATCTTGAAACACCATCTCCAAATATATTACCTTTTCCTATATCAAACATAACCAAGTCTACATAGGACCAATGGTTTAATAAGTATATAAGTAAAGGCCTAGTAGGATTCCACCAAATATGATATTCCATGCTATAAACATAACATGTAAAAATAAAATGAACATTTTAAAAAGCTGGAAATAGTTTTTAAATAAAACATTTGAAAAGGGAAACATGCTTTCTTTTCAAACAACCAGTAAAGTGTACCATATAGGAATTGTGTGTTTGATATCAAAATAGAGAACCAAGTCACAAGAAATATCTATAGACACTTGCTAAAATCTAAAACCTAGAAACATAATATCTCGATGAAAATTATTATAGAAACAACAACCATACATACTCTCATTCACGATCCACTATAGAGGATAAACATCCAAAACTATAGGGGTCTCTAGTCATCATCAATAACTAGTTAGTGTTTTCATCGTCAGTCCCACTAAGTGAAACTAGTTCAAAGCCACTTTCGAATCACTAGCATAGTATTATTAGTCTGATTACCTAGTCCCCAAGGATTCCCTTTTTCTAAATTTTTATTCCACATACAACGTGAACCACCAAATATACCTAAATAAACTAAAATAGTATCACTAATGATAAAACACTATATCCATACAAAAAAGTCTAGTTTGAAATCATATACACACAAAAATCATTTTAAAACATGTCTCACACCACATATAAAATTTATTAAACTTCTTTCATAATTTATAAAACATATTCAACATTCATAACAGGGGTTCACACATGAAAAACCCCAAATTAACTTTAGAAACACATTTTCAAGGTGAATGCACATAAAGACCCTCAAAAACATCGTTATCACCCTAGAAATAAATCATAGACCACATTTATATATTTAATATTGAATATTAAATTAACTAAAAATAGTTTAAGCATGGAACTACCTAACTTGGGTGTAGAAAATTCTTGAATCTGGTGATAAAATTCAACCACAAATCAGCTGCACCTTAGAGAAGTATTATCAAACCAATAAAAATTATATTAAACCCTAAGAACTTATATCCACCCATAAAAATGAAACCATACTCGCTATATGAGTGAAAGCATAATGAAAATTGAGAAAAAACCTAGAATAGAGAAGGAATCGAGATGAGAAGGCACTAACATGAAGAACTCAAGGGAAAGCACACACAAAAAACTCCCACTGAGAAGGAGCCCAATGGGGAGGATATGGAGGGGGAGGCATTCCTAGGGTAAAAATATTGAGTGGAATGAGAGTTATATGTATATTTGGTAAAATTTGGGGAGACAAAAAACCCAAAAATCAAATTTTTAATGACCTAGACATGTAGCATGGTTTTTCAAACCATGAAGCAATTTTTCTCTCCTTCTTTCCAAGAAGGACTTGCTACATGGTTGGCCTACATGGTTTACAAACTATCTGCTTACCATGCGACAATCCACTCTCAAAATACACCTCCTAACCACACAAGTATGTGGGAAAGGGTGCATGTTTTTCCAAACCATGTTCTAATCATGCACCACCTACTATTTACCCAAAATTTCTCATTTTCTCCAAAAGTCAAAGGAAACACTTGGGGATAAATAATAGAACCAAAATAAATAAATAAATCA
Organism: Viscum album; assembly: GCA_963277665.1. Classification (NCBI taxonomy): domain Eukaryota; kingdom Viridiplantae; phylum Streptophyta; class Magnoliopsida; order Santalales; family Viscaceae; genus Viscum; species Viscum album. The sequence continues at coordinate 1,892,734,479 of OY728152.1, forward strand.
TCAGAAAAAAATCAAAGGTGTGACAATTCTCTCCACCATGAAAGCCTTCCATCCCGTAATGTCACTCCAAATTTTGATCAGATAATAAAAATGGATACTCCTCCTCAACCCATGAAAAATAATCCCAGGTCTAATGTGTATCATTGCCATGTTTCCAAATGGCATGAACCCATATAATAGACTTCTCATGAAAAACATTATCTTTGGAATAAACTATCTGCATTGGCCATTAAAATACAGATAAATCAGGATTTATTTACAATACTTACAAATTCAAAACATGAGATAGATATTGATTATACTAATTCAATTGGGAGACGTGGAATACATCGTGAATTTATGTAAACTATGAAGGTAAGTTCAACCTATATTACACCTTACCAACTATCTTATTTATCTCAAAAGGTCAGATATACCTCACTGCATGCTTTCATTGCTTTCCCAAATGATGATGACCCAAGCGAGCTACCACTTTCATGAATGCCCTATCACCCAATGAAAACTCCGGATCTTGGAATCATTTATCATCATAATATTTGTGGGTACTATGAGCTATCAATAATACTTGTATGATCAACATGACATTATCAAAGGTCTCTTGGACTATTCGTGGTCCCAACTGTGAGGTCTCGCCTACCTCAACCCAAAAAAAAGTGACTCACATAGACAACCATAGATAACCTCAAAAAATCCATTTGAATCTTGGATATCTAGATATTTTTATTTGAAAACTCATCCAACCCCAAATATCTATCTCATGATCCATTTAAATCCAAGATAGATTCCTAAAACATGTCTTCCAAAATTAGATTTTCCCGCCCCGTATGATCATCTGTTTAAGGATGGTATGTTGTTCTCAATTTAACTATGGACCCCAATTCATAATAAAGGCATTACATGAACAGAGAGGTAAAACAGGGACCCCTAACCAAAATTATCTCTGATGACACACCATAAATCCTCACTATCTCTCAAACAAATATTCAGCTCAATTCATCCACCTTTTCGGAATTTCATATTAGAGTGAAATGAGCTAATTTTGTAAGATGATCAATCACCATCGAAATGAAATTCCTTCTCCAAAGGAATATGAGGTAATCCAATGATAAAATACATAGTTATAACAGACTACATCGATGTAAAAGTATGTAGTTGTTGATGCAAACCATAGGGAATTTGGTGTTCGGATTTTATCTGCTGGAATGTATAACACATAGACATAATGTTAGCAATATCCCACCTCATACCTAGAGACCATAAGTATTTATTAACATCATAATACATCACTGTAGTACCAAGATGAATATCCCACTAATACTGGTGGATATTCTGCGTCACTACTTTCCTAAAAGGCAACGACACCAAAAAACATCCCTCGAAACACAAGATTCCATCAAGAAACAATGACAAATAATAAGACATCTCGCCAATATAAATACACAACATATACTGCTGGCACAACTCATTGTTGTGATTCACCTAATGAACCAATTAGATAAGAGAATAATTTAGTTAAACACTATCTATGAAATCACATACAACATACTTCTTGGTCTCCAGAAGCAACAAAGAAAGAATACCCATCAAGATTCAATCATATAAGGACTCTTTAAATGTCTATACATGTACTTTTCTACTCAAAGAGTCTTCCATAACGTTAAACTTTCCTAGGGTATAAACTATATCAATGTCAAACACCAAAAGTTTCTCCACCCAATGACACAACCTAAGATTCATATCCATTTGGTTGAAAATATAGGCGAGGATATTATGATCATAGTAAACCAAAAATTTCACACCAAAAAGATAATAATTCCATGTCTTTTGGGAATGCGTCACCATGGCTAACTCCAATTCATGGGTCAGATAGTTCAGTTAATGTGGTAATATTTAGAGAGAACCATACCCCACAACATGATCATCTGGTACAAGAACACACCCGAGACCCATACCTGAGGCTTCATAATAATCCACATAACTGTTTCCAGAATCTTCCAAAATCAACATAGTAGCGGCTGTCAATAGCTACTTTAGCTTCTCGTATGACGTCTAAAATTTTGGAATCCAATCAGACATTTCCCCTTTTGGGGTACGTGATATAATGGGAGGAGTAAATTGAGAGATGTATCGAATGAATTGCCTTTAATATCCCACCATGACAAGAAATATTCTAATATCGAACAAATTTCTTTGTTACTACCATGACAAAAATTCCATTCCCTTCTCTAATTCCACTAAAACCCCGTGATTCAAAATCACATGGACCATAAAAATCACCTCAATAATACATAAAGTTCATTTTGAAAACTTTCCCTAAATGTGATGATGCCAAATATTTCCCAAAACAATCCTCAAGTTCTTATCATTTTCCACCTCATATTCATAATAAACATGGATTTCCTCTACAAATCCCATGAAAAAATAATAGAGATACCATTGAAACACCCTATTCATAAGATCCATGATGAACAATGAAGAATTATTTAACCTAAAAAGCATGATCAAGTATAAAAAATGTTCATATCTGTTTCAAAATGATATTTTTATAACATCCACCTCTTTCACCAGAACATCATGGTAACTAGAAAAGAAGTCAATTTTTGAGAACCACCTTTCCCTATTTAGATGATAAAATATTTCATAAAATTGAGTAAAATAATACTTGTTCTTAATGGTTTAATTTTTCAACATCTGGTAATCGATAGACAACCGAAGAGATCTTTCAGCCTTCTTTCCGAACAAGACTACGACGGTCCAAGGAGATATACTATTGCAAATGAATCCTTTTCATTTAAAATCCTCCATATGTACATTTAATTCCCTCAATTTTATGGGGTAAATATGATATGAGGGGAGAGATATCATATATGTTCTTAATGTTAGACCAATCATTAAATTCACATATTTCTCCAGAGGTAGACCCAAAAAATCATCTGGAAATACCTCTGGGAACTCTTCCACCAGAGAAGGTAATCAACCCTTCGGAACACAACCTTATTCCTCCATCATGAGTGAAGATAACTAAAAAACATGATTTCCCAACTATAGGAGTGGAGGACCAACATGACCTGACCGAGGATACCATTATCTATGGAAAACATGGGTACACCCATCAGGTTCCATGAAACTCACCCACTACTATACCAGGAAATATGTGATTAGTGCATCATCGAATCCATACCAAGTATTAAATCATAGAAGTACTTATATAAGAATATGAAATCCTATTTCTATTTGATCCTTTGTGCAATGGTGAAACAAGATGGATATCTTAGACGCCTCTCCCACTTCTTACCGAGAGGCCTTACCAACTACATCACAAAAGACATGAGCTAGGTTGAAATTTTCAAAAGATTCAAAAGGAGAATAGATAAATGATATAGTAGCATCGATATCAAATAAAAAAATTCTTACAGAAGAAACAATCATAATGGTACCTAAAACTATATGAGATCTTGTACCTAATCTTTTTGGTTCCTGGTCTACTATATAAAGATGATTCAGCTCAGTTAGATCCTGAGTATGACCACTCGTCTAAGGATCTACCATCAACTGCCTCTACATAGAAGATGATCTGACCCTGCCCCCATGACCTCCAAATCAAGATCCCACAGACCTGGATGGATCGTATTTCACGGATATCCCTCTATAATCAACAAATCATTCTCTACTTTGATAGGAACAGGTGGAATTGTATAATAGTTTCAAGTGCCCCATCGATCCACATTGGAGAAAAACATTGGTAGGGGATGTGCACAGAGGTCATATGTTCCCTTCCATCCTACACGGGTGGCATAGAACATACCCTGCATTGAAATACATTGATGAAGATTGCTCTGAAGTATGGGCTGACCCACCACCTTCCTCTTCCCCCGCTTGTCATGCTTCAACTTTTTCTTGGACAATCTTCCATTTCCCACAACTAACAATTATCAAGGGAAACCACCCTTTCCTTTTGGATTATTATCATCCATTAAATCATTCTCAACCATCTAAATGAAGATATTTATAATAAATAGAAAGTCCTGAACATAAAACCTTGGTCACATCACCTTCTTGAACTTCCAAGTTTTCATTTTCTCATTTGAAACGATCTTCTATGTGTATCCTATTAGATCATAAAATTTATTGGCATACCTCATCACTAACCATTCTCCCTAGGAAATATCCATGAAATCCTAGAATCTAGAGTAATCCAAGACCTCAGGATAGTACTACGTGTTGAAGATGATCTTGAAATCATTCCTACTCAGACGTCCAGTATTCAAAGTTTAAACTAATAATTCCCACCATCTACGACTGGGACCCTCTATCAAGAACAATGTTAATCTAACAGAGATGACCATAAGAGTATTGAGGAACTCAAACATACTCATTCTATTTTCAATAATGTCCTCTTCTTTAAGAGATTATAAAATTCACAAGAAAGAAGGAGGCTTCTTCTTAAGAAACACTTGGGTTTTATCCTTTACAGGACCTGGTTCAGTTTCTTTGACTTAAGAAAGACCAAAACCCACACCCTATCCAAAATATTAGATATCCAAAACCATAGATTCCATTTGTATCTAATCAATTAGTTAGTGAGAACTCTATTTTTATGCTTTATATGATTTCCCAAGATATCTCCAAGAAGGCATTTTTCTCAAAGAAGCAAAAATCATAATGAAAATCATCAACACAACTGATATGAATTTTTTTAATAATAATGAAAATTTCAAATACTTTCATAAGAAAAAAAAAACCAAATCAATTTCAATAACATGTCCTAGTAAAAAAACAATAACTTCACCCCCACCCAATCTCCATATACTGTCTACAATCTATAAGTCTCCCCCAAATGAGAAGTCAAACCAAAATCCCAAATACCTAGGGTGACTCAAGATCTGTCACAAGGTCTGTTGTACAGGCACCCTACTAAAAAAATGAAATCAAGCCTACAAAATCCTAGCTCCAGCCTATCCAGACTCATCCCAAATAACATTAACTAAAAAGATCGAACCGGATCTAATACCATTATTTCATGAACCAGATCAAGAGTCCATATGACCCGGCATTAAACCCGACCCATGGAATATCCCTAAGAGTGTTACTAATCTCCACGAGCTGGAATAAGTTCCCATGTATCAAATATGCAACTTGGGAATGGTTTCATCAATCAAAATAACAATAAACAATAAATAATAATAAGAAAACTAAAAAAAGGTAAACACAACAATAAATAGAATAAAAATATCCATATTTATGGTTTAGATGTTTAATTAAAAACCCTTAAATGGACTACAACAAAAGAAAAAAATCCATTATCTCAAATTCTCAAAACAACTAGAGGAGCATCATTCTCAAGCTACCACCAACAACACCAACAAGGGAGGACCACTAGCATCCTGAACCACTGCATCCAAACATCATTCCTTTACATGTAGCAAGAATAACCAAGTCCACTTGCACCCAAAGGTGTAAGTAGGGTGTGAGCCAAGGCCAGTTAGGATGCCACCAAACAAAATAATCCCTTCTATAAACACAATAACACAAATTTAAATGATTGTTTCTTAAAATTATAGAAACTATTTTTAAGAAAACACTTGAAAAGGGAAACATGTTTTCTTTCTAAATAACCAATAAGGTGTGTAGTATGCATATGGCGTGTTTGATATAATAATAGGGAATAATTTCAAGGGAAATCAATAAAGGAACTAGCTAATAGTTGAACCCTAGAAACATAATATCTTGGTGAAAAGTCGTATAAAAACCACAACCATCCATGTTATCATGCAAAATCAACTTGGGAGGTGAAACACCCAAAATTATAGTGGTGTCTAATCATCATTATTGTTTAGTTAGTGTTTTCATCTTCAATCCTTCTAAGTTAAACTAGTCTGAAGCCACTTCTGAATCACTAGTATACTAGTCCTAGTCCAACCACCAATCTACCAAGGATATCCTTTTGTGATCAATTCAAATTTCAAATTCCACATGAACCACCACTTACAAACACACAATCCAAACAAGTACCACACATTAAAAACTATCATTTACATACCGAAAATTCCATATTGAAACCAAAAACATACCAAAACACTTTTCAAATTTGATTCTCACTGCTTAAACTATGTATTAAACATATTTCATATTTTATAAAACAAATTAAACATTTAAAATAAGATTTCACACTTGAAAAATACCCAATTTTCTTTAGAAAACCCATTTTCAAGACATATCCACATCCAAAACCTTCAAAAACATCTTTCACTCCACACAAATAAATCATGGAACACATTTAAATACTAAATAAATAATATTAAATTCGTAAAAAATTGTCTAATAATTAAACCACCAACCTTGGATAAAGAATCATAAATAATCTTGTGCAAAACATCAACTTCACCTCAATTGTACCATAGAGATGAATGATCAAAGCATTAACGTTAAAACTAAAACCCATAAACTCGTATCTAACCCTAAAAATGAAAACCTACCCACCGTAGGATAGAAACCCCAATGAAAATAGAGGAAAATCCTAAAATAGATAAGGAATCAAGAAGAGAAGGAACTTACTTGAAAATCTGTATGTAAAAAAACCAAAAATAACACCAAGAAAGAGATGAAGGGAGAGGAGGAGGAGGAGGAGGGGGAGGCATTCATAGGTTAGAAATACATAATGGGATGAGATTTATATGGATTGTGAGTTAATATCATGGAGAGGGAAATCCAAAAAATCCCATGACTAATGAATGGATAGGCCGCACAGTTTTCCATCACAATTTTCCAAGCCATGTAGCAATTTTTCTCCCCATACTATCTAGGAAGGAATTGACACATGGTTATCCCACACAATTTGAAAACCATGTGCTTACTATGTAATAAGACACTTTCTAAAAACACAACATGTCCACATGAGTACCTGGTCTAGGGAACAGGGTTTCTCAATCCATTATACAATCATGCACCACCTTCTATTTACCCAAAATTTCAAATTTTTCTCAAAAACTCAAAGGAAACCCAAGGGTATAAATACAACAAAAATACATTTAAAACTACCATAGAAAAAAATCACTAGTGTGAAATAAATTTTTTGTAAAATGATTATTAAATGTGTTTATGAGATTAAATCAATTTTAACCGCTCTCAACCAGGTAACGTGTAAAGATGGGGTGTCTAGATTAAATATAATAAGTTAAATGGATTTTGTACTATCTATAGATAAATTTGATAAATGATTTAATGGTCTCATGTTCATGTTATAAAATGGTTAGGATATTATTTCAATGGTAGAATATGTGACTAAATTTTAAAATTCTCTCGTTAAGGAATGGGTGTAATTTAATTAAAACTGATAACCCATGGAAAATGTGATAAATGGATGTGATTGTACAATTTTATTATAATTTGGTAAGAAGGTACAATTGTGTTAAACCCCAATAATTGTTTTTTAATGAATTGGATATGGGGATTGTTAAGGAGTTCCACCATATAGTAATGGAGTTGGTCATACTGGTCCACACCAGGGAAATTATATTGGTCATGGCAGTCCACATCGGTAATGGGGGTCGGACATGGAATTTCATGCCACGTTAATGGTGTTAATAATGATGGTCTACATTGAGAATAGGTGTTTTTCCGGGATCTATACACCAAAATTTAGGTATATAGAATGATCCTCTAAGGTAATATGGTTTATATATTAAAATTAATTCCCATGTGATAAATTTTGTTAATCCTTTATAGTAATATTGTGGAACCATGAATCATTTGGGGTTAATTAGAAACTATATAGCGATGAAATATGATTTCATTACCTGACTATTTATATTTAATTAACAATATTGGATAAAATTTTATGAACTGTATATTGTTAAAGAAACAATTATTGGTTGCCTATTGAGGTTTTCTCACACCCTGCTTAGTCCACTATTAGGTACCAAAGAATTATTCATAGTTTTAGTTTGGTATTAGGGAAAAGGCCTGATGATTGATGGTTGATATGGGAGTTGGGATAAACTGTGGATGAGGGGATATGGCTAATGTCAGTGCCTATTTTTCCAATTTTCTATCATCATGACTTATTTTTATTTTTCTTATGACAAATGGTAATATTAGTACAAGGAAGGTTTATTGTACTTGACTGTGTGCAAGTACACAGTTTTGGCATCTATTATATAACACATGGTTATTTTCAGTTATTGATCATTATTACTTAGTTAGTATTAATCTTGATTTCTACTATTATATTACTTTTGTAAAGAGGGTATAGTCTCTCCTTGTATCTCATTCAACCCTAGATACTAGTAATTAGTCTCTTGTGTACGAGGAGGTGCACATGAGGTCACATACCACTCTAGATCGGGGCACCAATTATAGTATATCATAATAGCTAGATTTATAATAAAAATGTTATTAATACTATATAAACCATTAATTCTACCATTTTAACAAGTATAGGGATACATTTATTGGATTATGAATTACATTGTTTCACGAGGCTGTAGTCATCTATACACATGAATGATGAATTCCTATTCCATTTTATGGAGGTTGGAGATGGATATAGGTTATTCCATTAACATAATCCCATCACAATATCTTGAAGATAAAAGTATTATTACTTTATTAACATTATTTCAAGAAGATAGAGGAAGACAAAAAACCAAAAACACTAGTTAATATGATACCTCTTCTTTTGAAAGTCTCTATTGATTAACATCTTGACCTCAATAAGAATGGTATTAATCTTAAAAATTACCTCTATAATTAATGAAGGGATTCTAAGAATGGATTCATGTATGTTTTTTCTTAATCAAAATGGTTTTGATATTTGATAAATTAAAACAAGTGGTCCCCTGTTATAAGAGAGGGGAGGTACATTCATGGAATTTTTAAATATATTTAATTAATAAAAATTTATTTGTAATTAAGAATAGATCTCATCTAACATTTTTAGTTTATACGATGAAGATGGGTCTAAATCCTCTCAACGACTAAAAATTTTATATATTTTGACTGCGTTTTTAACTATATCATTTGGTTTAAACCCCTCGATAACCACTTTCACAATTAATGTGAAAACAATTATTTTTAGTCACTGAGGGAAAATATAGTTATTATAAATTTACAAAATGACTAAAAATAGTTCATAGATGGTATTTAAAAACTTATCCTAATATTTTGTAGAAATATATTATTTTTATAAATTTCATATAATCTAATAAGATGTCATTTATTAAAATATACCAGTAATGTCAATTTTTGATAACTATTCACTATATTGATATTAAAAAATTCATTAAAACGTTTAAAATTGGAACCAAATAATTTAATAAAAAGATAACGTTTCATTTTAATTTTAAAAAATAATTTATCGCATTAATTATATAAAATTATAATACATTTAAAATTTTTATTATCATTTATTTTATTTTCAATTAATTGAATAATTACTAGGATAAAATTTTTTAAGTATTCATGGAATAATTTTTTTCAATAAAAAATTATAAATAAATTTCCATGATAAGTTAAAACTTTTTAATTGAAAATAAATATTTATAACTGAACATATCCTATATTTACAAACATGCTAAAAATATTATATTTATTAAAAACAAGTGTGTAAAACTATTTACTTTTCTTGAATAAAATATTTTAAAAGTTATCATCACATTAAAATTGTTATACAATTTCTATATAAACATGTCCTGGATTATTATATAAATAATACCCTCATTTAATGAACATAAGGAAATTTTTATTTTCACTTTATAGTCCTTATCAATTATTATCTTTAATATCCTAATTTTCCATTTACCATTGTAAAATAAATTACCAAGGATACTATTCATATTGACCAAAAACAAAAGAGACGTATTTAAAAAAATTGGAACCCCTAACTGAAAATGTTGAATCAGTTTTCTTCTAATTAAAATCATAAAAGTGTAAGAATTTAATAAAATTTAACTGTAAAAATTAAATAGAAAACATTTTTTCAGATAAGTTCCATTTTAATGTAAACTATTTTTATATTAATTTAATGTATACAATTCATTTGAAAAAATAGATTATATTAAATCTATATTAAACTAATGAAATTTTTGAAGTCGTAAATATTATATTTTTTACTATATAATTACATGAAATAAAATACAATTTTTAATAACTAAATCATAATTTTTCAATATTAAGTAAAAAATAAATTTTTAAATTTAACATTATAAGAAAAATGTTTAATACAATTATTTCATTTTTGATATGAAAAAATTACATAACATTTTAATTATTTATATTACTCTATTACATAACTCTATTGAATATTTAATTTAAAACTATCTTGGATGTCAAATTATTTCACACTTTATCAACCCAAAAAGTAAAATATATTTCCTAAGGAATAAATTTAATTTTGATGATAACAAATGATGAATGCAACACCAGTTTTCAATAAATATAATCTATATCAATATTATATAAACATGACTATAATAAACTATAAATTAATGTACAGATTTTTAAAATTACTAACTAAATTATTAATTATGTGGTTATTTATTCATTAAAAATAAAATAATATACATTTGAAAGTAAGATAAATGTTTTCTGGAAACCTTTATTTTTTCTAAAAATAGATTTAGTCTCACTTCATGAAAATGACGTGAAATTAATTTTCACCAATTTTATTCAATATATATTGGAAACTAAACTTCATTTTTTCAATCATAATATAAAAAATATATTAGGGTGAAGTTTTTTGTATTTTTCTAAAATGTTTCATTTTATGACAAATAGTAATTTTCTAATTTTAATTGAAAATTTTCTATTCATATATATATTATAGATTTTATTATTATATTATAGATTGGTTTTAAAATTAAATAAAATAAATTATAAATAAATTTAATCGAATTTGTTCCATTATAATTATATTAATATTTTATTTTGATAGAAAATCTTTGAAAACATTAGAAACTTTTCACTTTGAAAACCTGCATTCTCATCACATCTATGTTATTAATTTTCAATTATATTTTACACTTATGTAAATTTAATTTATAAGAATTTATTACATATGTTAAATCATAATAATTTCTAAATTTTAATAATTGAACTTCATTTTTAACCAATGAGAATAATTAAAATAATCAAAAATAATTCCCACGATTTAAATTTAAAATATAATTACCAAGGGTGAAACTAAAAATAAAAATTTTTAAACTAACCTAAAAACATTTCTAAAATCAGAATAATGTCTATAAGTGTATATAATGGTTTATTATTGGATCCCAGTGACCTAAAAAAATATGTATAGGTTTGAGGTTTTTATATAATTAATCGTGTGCCTCTCACCTCACCTTTATAAGGAAACCCCTTCTCTTATCTTATCAACACCTTCAAACCATTTTGGTTTAGACAATACCTTCAAAAAACACTTACCAAATTTATTAATATCATCCTAGAAGAAATATTATGGTATGAAATAATACATAATAAGAACATGGTTTATATGTAAGGATGATATTTGAAGAAGATGTAATGTTCTTCAATGAGCATTTGTATTTTTGTTTTTTCATCCACATAGTCCTATTATTTTTAAACCCTGTTGATATAATATCATCATTAGATTAATTATATTTATATATTTTTTATTTTAATGTAATTACCTACAACCATCTATACATACTTTAAATTGGTTAAAAAACATCATGCTTCTGTACAGCAGATTGTTTCCTTGCGAATCGTTTTCATTCGTTTTTTCCATTACCACATTTCACGGTAGTGTATGGTGATGGATATAAATAAATAAATAAATAAATATATATATATTATATTTATAAAAAACTAAAAACTTTTTAATAATTTTAAATTTTTTTTTTAAATTCTATATTGTTGGTGATATGATAACATCTCTCATGTGTACGGTGAACTCCTACCTCACAAAGCGATGTAATTTTCCTTTCACTAATGCTTAACAAGTAAGGTGAAAAGGATAACATTAATGACAATATATGATATGAATAATTTATTTATAAAAATTATTACTTATATATCATTCTTAAAAGATAATAAATACCACTTTATTTGTTACCTTTTCACTCAATAAAAGACGATAATGATGTTCGTGTATGATTCGAGTACCACATTCACGAAACGATGTGGATCTATTTTAATAACCACACCACATGGTTTAAATGAAAAATTATATTCAATGAAAAAAAATTATTTTTGATATTATGATCATTATAGAAATATAATATATTTCTTACCTTCTTTCAATAATGATCATTAAAATAATTAAATTGTCACTTATGTGTACGCATTTCCTACCATCTCAATGATCATAAAGTAAATCAGTTATCAAAACCATGTTTCATGATTGGTCATAAAAATATTATTTATATATAATTAATAAAAAAATCATAATTATTATTTTTGAGATATTGAAATAGTCACCACCAAGACCAATAGTCACCTTCTGAAGTCTTTTTTGACACATAATTTAAATATCATCAAAAACTTGACATAAATTTCAATTGATTATGTAATAATATATGAAATTATAATGAGTTAAATTAAAGGAATAATAATAATGAAAAATTTTCACAATAAATTAGAAAATTATCATAATTTTATTATTAAGGATTATTAATAAACCATGTCTTGATTTAGACACATGGTAAGGGACTTCATCTCAATCACGCTTTGTTCAGTTATATTGTATGTTATGTGCGTAAATTATTCTATATGGTTTATATAATAAACATTAAAATATAATACCATGATTCAATCATAATAATGGTATCATATGTTTTGATATAAATTATTTCATCCATGGGGATTTTATTTTAAAATTAAAAAGTTGAAAAAGTTATAGTAAAATATCACATTGTTTTGTGATTATTACCTTTCTATTATAACAATCACATTCTTAGGACAATTTTTTAGTAAACATTAAAGTTATATTGAATATCAATATTCTTGTGTGGTGTGTATGATCACATCCTAAATAGTATTCCATTTTTACGTATGGTGTTTACTTTGAACTTTATTTGAGTTACTGAGGAAATATTGATATATCTATATCCTTTAATAAATATAGAAAGATGATGATAAGGTGAATTTTTTATGAAATAAATGGATTATTCAATATATGTGTAATGATTTTGATATAAAATTTATTGGTGCATCTAGGTTATAGATATCCACTACATGTATCGATAATCTCATGGGATGTATCTATTTCCCAAATCATATAGGGTTTTTACCTAGTAGATTTTACAAGTATTAGGGATATATATTTATGGTAAAGGTATCATGTTCTAATGAATCATAAATTCTAATAATTAATAATTTCATTTATGGATAATTTATCTATTACTATTATCCTCAATATTTTTTCATCGATATTATCTATTAATGAATTTAATTCTCAGTTTATTAATTAAATGTCAGGTTTTCTTAGTAAATTAATCTTTCCATATTGACTATTCCTTATCTTACAATGAACTCCATGTTATTCAATAGGAATTTCAGTATGGTTATTTACCATTTCGTTTTGATTGTGCTTATTAAATCATGATTTATTCTACTATACAAAACCCTGACTAAGAATTTGATATCCCCCTTATTTTGTTTCCATACCCCATGTTATGAAGTAGAGACCATTAATTGATTTTTTAGGGATGTAGTTCATTATTTTATTTTTTACATTTTATATTATATTAGCAATGTGAAATGGATGACATGTATATATACTATTCTCCAAAAATACAAAACTAGTGGGTCATTCATGATTTTATTATTTATATCTACGCCAATGTAATAATGTAATCCACCTACTCTAGATTATTAGGGTAAGGGTCGTTATAATTGTTATCCTAGGATGTTTAATGTAAATCATGGGTTATATATTAAGGAAAATATTTATTAGGAATCATATTCCTATGATATAATTGGATGAAATGTGCATAAGAACATCTCATAGTTTGGGTAAGGTAGTTAAAATTTTTGTTCTCCAATAAATACAACCATGTTTGCATACTATATGTGAATTTTGTTCTCATACAGAGGTACCTAGTGGTAAAAAAAATAAAAGGAGAGTATTGAGCTCGACCCTATCATCACCTGGTTCATAAATATAGACCTTATTGTACACCTGGATTGACACACCAAAGATACATTCTTAGGAAAATTCAAATTTTTCAGAAAAACCATTATAAAGGATTTGAAAATAAATATATCCTCAATGAAGCTGTAGTTTATGACTCGGAGATTAACGACGCATAAATTTTCAATTTATATTTTCTGTTACACCATATCATGTATTGTAAATTATGATTTAAAATTAATAATTTTATGAGATAATTCATATTATTCCATTATTTAGAAATACAACTTGGAAGGGAAATTCATATACAATATTGATTTTTCCTTACTAAGGAAAACAATATATCCGATATTGGAATGTAGAAAATTATTGTTATATTAGGAATGTTTATTCCTGAAATGAAAAATAAACATTCCTAGATAGAGAAACATGTTCCATAGTGATATACTCTAATGTTGGATCACATTATATGATAAAACTGCCCCATATAGTGGAAAAACTAATCCAATGGAAGCTATGAAATTTATTAACTATATAGATAAGATATTGAATTCCTTGTGATGTGTTGAAAAGCAAAAGATTACTCTTATAATTTATTGTATCAATATCTATGTTGTTCAATTGTGTCTTTGATTGAGAATTATATTGTGTATGTGGAAATAGAACTCATAGAATTTAATGCTTTTAAGGATGCATTCTTTAAAAAATATCATCCTCTTGAAAAAGAAACTGAAATGAAGAGATTGTTCCTCATATTTAACACAAAAAATGAAGAATGTTTTTTAAGTATGGTGATAAATTTACAAGGATAGCTAGATATAATATTGATTATATATGCAACACATATTTTAAAATATACAATTTTTTAAGAATTATAATAATTATTCAAAGGGTGATGGTATCTCAAATTGTTTATTATTATGAAGAAATGTTTTTCTTTTCCATCAAAATAGAGAATTAATTATCTATATATTACATAGTAAAGTGAATCTATGAGAATATTATATAATCTAAAAAACATGAAAAATTGAATAAATCAAAGTAGAAGAAAAAGATGAATCATTTTCCATCATCTAATAAAAGTGGAATCACTCACCCTATAAAATGGTATATGGGAATGGGTGTTTGTTTAAGTTTGAAGAAAATGTTCATCTAGTAAAATAATGATTGGGGAAGAAGGAAAAAAATAAGATTCAGTTATTCAACTATAGAGAGTTATTCCACTATGAAAAGAAATATCTAAAGCATCAAGGGACTCCACTATAGAGGAGGCCAAGGGGAGAAGATAAAGCTTATGTAATCACAACAGCTGAAGTAGAAGTACAAAATGATGTGGTTACTAGTACTTTAATCAAATGTTCTAATCTATATAAAAATTTATTTTATACTATAAAAATACACTCTTCCTCTCTTTTCATTACACCAAATTGAGCCACCAATCCCAAAAACTCAATATAATTATCGTATAAACTTATGTCTTAATTAATTATATTTTATATTATTCATAAAATATAATTAATAGTTTCTATTAGAAGTGATCTAAACGAAATATTCTGAAGAATAAGTAATCATCTTACCCAACCACATTCAAGATATTTCTTCTTATACCATCACTAAATATTTATTATTTATCATAAAATAGTAAAGTTTGTATCCTATATACACTAAGTAGTAATTATTAATATATAACTAATATTATACACCCTCCTTCAATCAAATGTAAAATGATTTTTTTTGTCTGTATGGACTACTGCCATCACATAGGGATATAAATCATTTTTCAACACCATTATTAATTATTGATTCGTATGATCGATTTAAATATTATATATGATATTTTTGACATAATTATTCTTTTGTAAATATAAAATCATTTATATCCTCTTACATTATAATTTTTTATAAAATGATAACATCGCTCATACATACGGGTGGACTAGAACCTTTATAGATCGATATGATTAATTTTACATTTTATATTTACATGGATAGAAATGATGATAGATTTAATGAATATATATGATATAATTGATATAATAATTATTATATACATGCGAATTATTATTTAACTGTATTTCATTCCAACCATAAAAAATGTGGAAACATCACTCATGTTTACCTATAAACTACTATCTCCATGAAGTAATATAATTTAGTTTCCATCACCACTTCCTTTAAATATTGAAAAATATTTATATAATGGTTACATGTGATAATTTTGATATGATTAATATTCTCGAAATGAATTATTTTTTATCAATGTACATGTGTATGAAATACCAATTCCAAACCTATGTGAAAAAATGAAACAGTTATCACCATGAACTGTGATTATAATAAATCCTTATTAATAAATGGCTGATAGGATTTTATATATAGCTAATACATTGTATGATACATATGAATATTATTATTTTATATATTTATAATATATCAAAGTTTATTATATATGTTTTTTGGATGCATATTATATAGGATAGTACTTGAGGTATGAGATTTATGTTTTAATCTCAGTTTAATAAGGATTTTTTATGAATTAATTTCTAGAGAGTAAATTATATTATCCATTTCATATAAACACATTTATGTTTTCTTGTAAAATTTTTATTTCTAAAAATTTTATGTTTTGGTTCCATTTTTTTCTCTTTGGTACCCAAAATTGTTTAGAATATGTTCTTATTAAAAGACGACCATTTTTCTCCTTTTTGGTCAAAAATAATTTTTCTTCTATATGAGTGATAGTAAAATGTTTTCAAGAAAGTTTTTTTAAAATTATTCAAGGATTATTTAAGATTAATTTAAAATATGTTTTAATTTTGAATTTTTTTTAACAGATCTTCTTTTCATTTTATGAATAATGTAATTTTTATCACAAGAATTAATGGAATCATTATTTTACCAAATTGCATCATGAATGAAATTAACATATGTCATTATCCATCATTTATTTGAATATTCCATTACAATTTCTAATATTTCATTTAAAAGAAATAATTTTCATTAAAATATTGGAATAATTTTTATTTTAAATAATTTATTTAATAAAGAAAATTGTATATTCTACATGTATTGTTTCCAGTGATGATTGAAATCCATTATTTTTCTATGACAACATACATTGATATAAATTATGATTCAATATGTATATTATTATATGGTACCATCCTTATTAATTCTCTATATGGTTCATAAATTTTATGATGAAATTTTTATCAAACATATTTTCTTTACACAGGTCTTATGATAATGAAACAATGAATGTTTTTATTATCTATTATATTAGTTATGGTTGATATATATGTAATGGGAGGGTAGATTTTCTCCTTCCAATGAGTTGGGTATATTTGGATAATAGATGAAATATTTATGTGATTTAAGAACCAGATTTAGTATTAAAAAGAAGATGTGTGGATCTGATTTGAAGTCCAAAAGATTATACATGGACCATTATTCATGTAAAACAGTTAATTTGAGGCCTGGTTTTACAAAATTATTTTAATGATTGAAAATTTTTATGTTTATATATTTTTATAATGTAATATGATTATTATTTTTTCACATTCCAATGTTTATGTTATTATATAATGACTCCTTATTTATTAAATATGTTCCCATTATCTTATGAATATTTTCCTTTATTAATAAAATCATTATTCCATGAAACATAACTGAAGATACTCTATTTATTGAGGATGATTTCCTTATGATATTAGTTCTTCATCATAAAATTATTCCCAGGTATTCTTATTGATTGTTAACTAATATGTGTACCCTTAATATAAAAATAAATTAATGATTTTTTTTGTTTTACTTCCATGTATTTTGATGAAAAGAAATAATTATGATTTGTATATAAGGGTATTATTATGAGGAACTTTGAAGAAGATAATAGAGTCTTGTATAAAATAAAATTTTTACGTATCTATTTCCAAAATGAAATAATCCTTTATAAATCATTGGAATGTAAAATTATGTTTTTATATAATATTAATTTAAAAATAAGTCATATATACTAATGAATTTTTTTGTTACCTCAAGATACTCTGAGTTTAATTAAACCGTGACACACAATTTTATTACTATTATTTGTTGGGATAGTTCTCAGGTCTTCATTGGATTTTACTGTATTAATTGAACTAAATAAAAATTAAAAAAAATATTTTTTAAATATTTATAATATGAATTAACTGGATATCAATTGATTACCAATGAAATTTTATTCATTAAAAGTTAAAAAGAGAGTTGTTTTTTTAATTGCTTTTTTTCATGGAATTTGTTATTATAATAATAAATTATATTAATTTATATTAATGATTTAATATAAATAAATTTATATATTATATATTTAATTAAGTATTTTAACATTAATTTTATAACTTTTACTATGCATGAAGTGAATGGAAACATGGTTTTATGGTTCAAATAAATTTTGATAAAAATGGTTTTGTTGCGTTTTAAAAAGTAAATTTAAAATGAATTTTAAACCCAAAAAAGTGAATATTTTGAAATGGATCCCAAAATAAGAATCATAATAACTAATATTATCTAATAATTCTGAATACATTTTTTTGTTATCATGAATAGTAATTTTTTTTGATATGGTAGTTAACATGATAAGAGTTAAAATTAGTTAAAAAAGGTTAAAATTAAAGTGATACAGGTTCAAATAAATGAAAAACAATTCTAAATAATATTTTATGGTCATTTTTTTACTATATCTCATCTCATATTTGATTATGACTAAATTTTGGGCCATTTTTCTTGTGTAATAAAATAAAATATTTTAATATTTGGAAAAACACTATGGGTGCATCTCCCTTCCCTTTTAAAAGACAACACCTCTCTTCAGTTACTCACAGATAGTGTTCCATTTAGATTGTCTATTAATTAAAAAATATATCTGATACATTCCTCCCCACATTTTAGTTAACCAATTTTTATTAGAATACTATTAATTAAATACATAATGTGTAGGTCATTGGGTGTTTCTCAACAAAGAGGCCTAACTCTTAACTGATTATATTAAAATTAATTTCCTCTTCTCTATATAATAAATCTCACATATCCAATCATAAATAATGAATTTAGTTTCATAAATATAATGAGTTTCAATTTTGATAATGTAGAAATAGTTTTCCACTTTCCTTCCATTAAATGAGAAACTGATGTATAACCCATACTTACCTATAGACTGCCACACCCAATTAGTGATATGATTCATTTTAAATCACAGTCTTTCATGGATGGATATTAATATTGACAAAATGTTTATATATGATATTTATGACATAATAATTCTTATAAAATTATAATTATGTACATATAATATTACTTTTCCACCTATTAGAAAATGATAGAATCTCTTGTGTATACTTGTGGGATACAACCTCAATGTAGTGATGTGATTCATTTTTCATCACTTATTTATATAAATAATTTTAAAATTCTAATTTATTAATAAATATTGGGACTATTTTATGACTTAGATATTATAGATGGTAAAACCATGACCAATATAGATGTAATAGAACAATCAATTTTAACATACATAGAAAATGGACTAGTTTTCATCCAAAGTTACGTTTTAATGAATAAATAGTTAATAAAAGATTAATTAGAAACTTTAACGAAATTATACATAGTTTCTTATGAATAAATATGGTTATATAATATATGTATAATAAAACGTTATTTACTATATAGGTTATTTGAATTTTTACTAATTAATACATGTCTTAAGGTAAGAGTTTATGTTGGAATCCCATTTATTTTAAAGATTGTCTATGATAAATTTCCATTAACATAAATTATGTGTATTATCCTTAAAACACCCTATATTACATAATTATTTGGTTATTCATGTAACTTCTATATCATTATACCATTTTACTCTCTTTATTAAAAATAATTACTAAAAAAGTTTTTTAATGGATATTTGACCTTATTTCCTTTTCAGTTGAGGGTATTTTTCTTCAATGTCAATGCATTTAAAAGTTATTTTATGGATGTTTTTACCTATACATGAAGTGATTTAATTTTATTTTCAATAACAATTACATTTTTTTTTAGAGGAAAAAAATGGATATTTATAATGTAATTTTATCTGAACAAGTTGTGTTTGATTTTTTGAAATAGTGGGAATGTAATGTTATCCTATAAAACATTTGTTATATAATGATTTTCCACCATCACATACGTTATTTTTTTTGAAATGAACATTACCTATTTTCATAGTTATTTTAAAAGAATTTTTTTCTCAATAGTTTTGTAATTTTTATTTAAAATCCAATTCAAAGAAAATAATATTACTCCCATATTTTAAAATAACACTTTGAAAATTATTTTAATGTTATTTTTCATCTGTGACATCATAATTTATGGATTTTAGTGCTTTAATTTTGATATGATATTGTAATACCATCCACTTTCTATCACAATAAATACTATAATGATAAATTATTATGAAATAATTTATAAAACCTATTTATTTACCATATGTGAATTAATGTATCATGAAAGGTTTATGAAATTCATTTATTTTCCATGGGTCATGGTATAAAGAAATTAGGAAATTATTATGAAACCAGTTTTTTCCACTAAGTGTGATATTATGATATGAATAATGGTATCTGAATCTTTTTCATAGATATGAATTGTTTTCATTATGTGAATAGTGGGATCGTAATTATATATACATCTAATGAATTAGGTAATGTTGGATATCTCATTACCTAATATGAACTGTAATTGGGAGTGAACTCGATTCTATAAGGTAATATTTATAATAACATAGTTTGGGGAGGGAACCCAAAATAAGTAAATGATGGAATAAGAAGTGAATAAAATACATAATGATTATCTAGGAAGTGATAATTTACTAAGTAAATAATTTACAATGATTTTTTGTGAAAAAAAACTATGTAATTATGATTATGAAACATTCTCATGCAATATGATTCATTATTAATGACTCATGAGAATGTTGAATTATGATGTTTGTTATGAAAAATAAATATTTTATTTTAAATGATTAATGATATTTTACAGATTGGGGTTTATTTTCATAAGATGTGTTCTTTTTTTATACATTTAGGTATGTTTTATTCTCACTTATAAACTATTATTGATAACCCTTATGTTTTCCCTTATTGAGCATCTGATCTCACCCTTTATTTTATCCCTTCTCTATGTTATGAAGAATGGTTCTGTATAGATTATTTCTAAGAACTGTGTATTGCTAGAAGCTACTTTTAAGATATTTTAAAGATTATTTATGAAATAGGATGTTTATGTATTGAGTATCCAAATAAACTAATCCTTTATCATTATAGTGTGTGTATTGTAATTAAATTGTTTGAATATTTATCTAGAATGATGCAATATTAATAAATGAAATTCTAGGTTCACCTATGCTGGTATTATAACATGATTTTATTTGTCTGGATATTAGGATTTCATAACATTATTGAAAACCCTGGTCATAATTCTATGTATTGGATAATGTCTCAATTCCATAGTGAGGTATATATTGTGTAGTTTTCCTAAAAAATAAATCTATGCAGACATAACAAAATGAGGATATTGATATGGAATAGATATACTTGGTGGTAACAACTCTGAATGGGGTTAATTATATATAAACTCTATCATGAATAATGCATGGTGTGTGGGCCTTGGACAAAAAAAATTATAGACACTTCCATAGGACATTATTGGGATAATTGACATTTTCATTAGGAAATAATATAAAGGATTTAAATAAATTATTACCAAAAAGGTAAAACCTAACATGACATATATTGAAAAGACAGTGTCATGATATTGATATCCTAAAAATTATTTTTCTTGATTACTTTATTACTAACTATGATAATATTTTCTTACACAATGATTTTTCATTCAATGTTTCGAACTAAGAGGAATCATTTTAATAATAAATATGATGGAAAATGAAATGATTTTCCATATGATAAAAAAAATAAATGGTAGATATAATGTCATATATTGTGATTATCCCTAAATAGTTATCCTAAAATATTTTTAGCAAATCAACTTGACTAAGTTTTCAAATATATCCAATAAGATAAAAATAGAGTTTTATGGGTATTTTTTTGATGATTACCATGGAGTAATGAGTCTTCTTCTTTCTACATGTCAATAAAATATAGATAAGGACTTCGTAAAATGTATCAATTGATTTTAATGTGTTTTGAATGTAAAAAATATGTTCATATAGCTTGTAATTGTTGAGTGAAAATGAAAAGTATGACATAACAAAATAAACTGCCTCTTAATGTTCCACTTATAGTTAAATTCCATTTATGTAGGGAAGTTAGGAATTATTTGAGTCAATTTATTAATGCAAGTTATAACTCCATGACCATGTAATCACCTATGATATCTCCATTGATGAAGTATATTAGGATAGATAAGGTTTTCTAATCCCCCACTCTAGATATGGGGATATCATGTTAATGTTTGTTAGAATATTCTCCATGAATATATTATTATTTTTAATTTATTGTAACTACATATGACTTTGTACATCGATTATCTATCTCTATATATATCCCTTTTTAATTATATTAAATGGGGAAATGAAATTAAAAATAATAAAAATCAATATAATTCCATATTTCACTTTGAGGGTGATTATGAACATCTTTTAGTTGTTATAAAAATGGTTTTGGTCTTACTACTTATTCATGGGGGATATTTACCTCAAAATTTTATAGAAATTCTCAACATTAAATATATGAATATTTTTTTGGATTATACTACTTTATTTATGGAATAATTTCCTATTCTACCCCAAAATAATGTAGTTTAGTTTTAAAAGGATGTCATACATACTGCTACACCTATTTTAAAGAATCTACAATGATTGGTCTTGATTGATTTATTGTAATTAATGGAGAAACTCTAGGATAATACTGATAAGGTATTAATATTTCCTTGTGCATATCCAATGGGTGAACCAATTATTTATACTATGATGAGTATATATTCATTGTGTACTAGAATAGATTATCAATAATTTAACATGATCACTATAGAGATCAAGTACCTTTTTACCCCATTTGATTAATTTAATTATAATTTATGTGTAGATTAATACATATCCAAGATTGAAATTAATTCTAGATATCATAAATTTTGGTTCAAGATAGAGGATTTTAATAATACAACCTTCTCTATAAGCTTTGGTTATTATGAATATATAATGATTCAAATTTCACTTAATAATTCCATGGATGTCCTTATTAATTTAATGAATTGAATATTTATATCTTTCCTTAATTAGTTTTTGGTAGCCTTAACATATGATACTATTATATTTTGTAAGAGGATGTGAGATAAATAAGGTTATTTTATGAATATCTTGAAGGCCCTACGAAAAGATAATTATTAAAACTATTTCAATAAGTGTGAATTTTGGTTATAAAATTTTTCAATATATGGTCATATAATATCATGAGAATAAAGATGAGTAGATCATTGAAAGATATGTTTTACTGATAAATAGTCTAGAACAAATATTTTAATAGAGATTAACAATTTCAATGGATTGTATTTATACTATTGGTGCTTTTTGGGTATTTCTCATATAAATATAATCCAATTACCGTGTTGACTAAGAAAGGAGCCATGTTCTGTGGACTGATGAATGTATGAAAAATGTCTAGGAAAAACAAATAAGGTTGGATATAATATATATTCTTATACAACCTTATTATGGATAAGGGTATGTGATCTACAATTACGCATCAAACAAAATACATAGATGAATCCTCAAGTAGAATGTTATGGTGATAACTTATTCCTCACATTAATTGAAAATTCTTGAGAAATATTACAAAATAGATTATTTTTTATTTTCATCAACAATTATTTCATTGATGATATGAATATATTATATTTATATTGAAATATGTGATATTTTTATACATATATATATGTATATATTGATAAAAAAATAAAGTATATATTCACAGAAAAATAGGTTGACATACTTCGAAGGAGAGGATTGGTTTTGGTTAAAGATAATGACTTCATAATACATTACCACCTTGGGAAGATGAATAATCTGGATGATGATTTGATCTGAAAATACCTTGATAGTTTTTACATGATATGGAATTAATGAGACCTAATATTTCTGGATGAACAAAATTTACATCGTGAAATAATTAAGAATGGGGAAGTCATATATTTCATATATAAATGTGTAAACAACCATTCATGTAAGGATTATATATGTATAAAAATGAAATATGGAACTATAAAATAAGGTGATAATTATTCATGAGTTGAATAATAATTTTAATTTAGTGATATATTTCTGGAATAAAGTATGTGTCTTATAAATACATGACATGATCAATAATATGTTGTTTGAACTTCAAGAATCATCATTCTCTATTAATCTTGGAGATATGAAGATGTATAGAGACCTAAAGGGGGTTTTCTAGTGAGATAAATTGAAAAGTCATACCATAGAGTATGTATCTCGATTTATATTGTGTCATTATTCTAAGGATGATATAAATAATTATAAGGGGGTTTTATAAACATTACTGATTATAGAATGGAAATTGGAAAACCGTTATCATGGTAATTGTCCTCTAATAGCCCAAAACCTCTAAATGGAATAACACTACTTAGGTTATAGTTTATCACGATAAAAAATATTCATATTTATTTTAAAATAGGAAATAATTATCAAATTATAATCTATAAATGATATATGTCAAAGAAGTTGTATGCTTTTAGGGATTGCCATATGGAATTATATTTGATTGAGATCTATGTTATTCCTTGTTGTTCTGGAGATGTCCTCAATAGTATTTGAATTTAGAGTTGAAATTTTATGCTATATACAATCATATGAAACATTATTACTATAATTGAATAATTCAAACCAAATATAATATATTTATATCTAGTTCTATGGACTTAAAATATTTTTGGGATCAACATCCTCCTTTGGTAGAATTATATTATAAAAATTTCTTTTACTCAGGTATTTAGATGACTCCTTAGAAATACCTATATAGAATAAAGTGTAGAACATCATCATTCATAAATTTAGATGGAGGAAAACGGTTATGAAGTGCTAAAATATCTAATGAAATAGGAGATAATGTTATATAAACTCAATAGAATATTATGGAAACTATCTGTTGATAGAAGAGTTATGTAAAAAATCATCGATGAGATCTATAATATGAGGTTAGATACAAGGTATTCTTACAAAAATATCTTTTGAAAAATGTTATGAGATATATAATTAAATGGGAAAGTATCCCAATATATATTTTAACCTTTTAAATTCATGATTTTATTAGGAAGATTTTTTATTACTTAGTGCTTCCACTAAATCTATCCAAAGATCAAGATGTGATCTAGGTATCTCTCATGAGGATGTACACACATGATCCTTAAAATTATTTTAAATTAGAGGTATTACTATTGGAGCATGATCAATATTATTATAAGTATCCATTTTTTATTTTTTATTAAAGAGAAAAGAAGTTTAGAAACAACACCACTAACTTAGTCAATGTTTTGCAGTGAAACTATAAATGTGAGGAAGCTGCCTGAGAACAAAACGATATGATGAGGCTCAAGTATTATTAGGGTTTTGAATCGGACTGATGGTATTTTAAAATAGATATTATTTCAAGTATGTATAATTCATATACCCATGATTTTAGAAATATTTCTCTTCAAAATATCTAACTAATTTAATATATTTTATTACATGAAAAACATAGTTTAAATGAATTGTGATATACTATTGACATATTATATATTCATATGATAGTTATAAATTAACTATTTGATTGGTGGGTATAAATATGACTAAATAAATTATTAAAAATATTTTTTTAAATATTTATAAAAGGAATTAATTATTTATACATTTATTATATATGAATATTAAATTATATCGTTGTAAATAGATATGTTTTTATGAAAAAATGATTTTATGAATGAAATGTGTTTTTAAATTAATAATTTATATTAATTTATATTATTTATTATTTTAAATGGAAATTATATATTATATATTCAATTATATTTTTTATCATTCATTTTATAGTTTTTATAAGGTAATGAATGAAACTAAAGACAATTTTATGAATAAAAATACATTTTTTTTAAAAAAAAATTTCTGTATTTTGCACACTAATTTTAAAATGAATGTATATCACTTATATAAATTCAGTAATTTAAAATGGATATCATATTACGAATAATAATAATTAAAATTATTTTATTATCTCAAGTTAATTTATTTTAATTATGAATAGTAACGTGGGTTTGATGTCAACTTCCATGGTAAGAGGTAAAAATAATTCCTAATTATGTTTTATGATCATATTATGACCCTATATCATTTCATAGTAACATATTTGTCATTTTGGATTTATATAGATTGAATACAACTTTAATATATTTTAATCATTTAAAAAATTCAATGTTTTCCCTCGCACTCCCTTATAAAAAGACACCATATCTCATCCATTCCTCACACTTCATGATCCATTTGGATCATCCAATCCTATCCCAAACTCCTTTCACTCATCCATAAACATGTTATATAGGTCAAATATTAATCATAATATAATTCTTTTAAGGCATATGGTGTAAGTCACATGAGGTTTCACAATCAACATGTATAACTCATAACTAAGTGCATTCAAATTTATTTCTTCTTTTACGTACTATAAATATTTTATATAATTTATAATTTAATTAATTCATCTTATTAAATAAATATAACCTTTATTTTAATGATATAAACAAATTTACAGCCTCCTTTAAAATAAAATTTTAATGGAAGTCTCATTCATGTGTACCTTTGGATTACCACCTCAACATGATGATATGATAAATTCTCCATCAACATAATTCAAAATTGTTTATTATGATTGATTTAATTCTTATATATTATATTTATAACATAATTATTTTTTAAAATTATAATATCTTTAATATCTTTATAATTTTCCATTAATTGGGAAATGATAACATCACTTATGTTTACGTGTGCACTACAACCTCCACACATCGATGTGATGTTTTTTTTCAACACCGATTTATATAACTAATTATAAAGGTTTATATGATGAAGAAATATGATACTTATTCTATGAAAATTAAGAAAAATTTATATATATGTATTTCAAATTATTATTTTAATATTCATTAAATAACAAGAATATTCAAGCCATAATCATATAATCCTTTTGACATTACAAATATTGATTCCAAGAAAAATGGTTCATATGTGAAATAGTCATCTCAGTATATTTTCGATATAACTGGAACCCTTTAAGACTTTTAAGACATTAAAACATTATATATAACCTATTTAGAGGAAAAATAATAATGGGAGAGCTCAGATGCTCACTAAGGATAAATAAAGGGATATTGCAATGATCACATAAGCATAATATGAGCATGAGGGTCTGAGAACTTGATAATAACATTTTAAAATAATTCCATGCATATCATTAGTCATTAACATGATTCATGGAATAAATCATAATAGTGTATAATTCAGTAATAACAAAGTAATCAATGAACATAATCCTTGAGAGCTTGACATTGTAATAAGACATAGATTTGTGGAATACACTTAAATATAATAAATCAATTCATTAGAAGTCATGGATCATAGAAAAAAATTAATACTGGATCTGTTTCACTCCCAAAACCATATTATTAGTCTTGGATCACTCCCATAACTATCATAGAGGACAAATTACTTTATGGAACTAGGTTCACTCAGAAATCCATTCTAGTTTATCTCATGATATATCTTTATTTACCCAATACATTGGTGGGAGACATAGGTCCCAACTATCAAATAATAAATAATTTATTATTCTCTAAGACATAAAACATTAATCATATCAAAAACCATTAAACAATTAATTAATAAACATTTCATCATAGTATGACATGAAAAAAATTAACAAGTTTCATAAACATTTCATCATTTCATCATTTCACAATTTCATAATTGCATAACCTAAATAAAATGGATGGGATTTATAATCATCTTGTCATTATAAAAAAGGACATTTGTAAAAGGTATAAGGATGAAATAATTTTATCATATCGCCATAAATAAATTAGAAACACCAAATTTTTATTTCATTGATGAATATAAATTCCAAAAAATATCATTATAAATTGTAAGATAAAAATATATTTTCCATTTAAAAATATGTTGTTTATAATATAAATAATTTTAAAATTGTAAAGAATAAATTTTATTTGTAAACACCCTAGGAAACATGTTAGTTATTATTTAAATACTTGTCTCAATATAACATGTGTAAATTTCATTAATGTTGTATAAGTTAAAAAAAATATTCCTTTCATATTTTTAGTAAATACTCGATGATTATTTGACTATAAAATGAAAATAAGGTTTGTTTTTACCCATTTCATAAGAAGTAAAATTTTGGAAATATTTTATTTTAAAAATAATCATATAATAATTAAATCATTATTTTAATAAATTTTTTAAATCAAGGACATGGAAAAAAGAAGATATTCAACCAAATAGATAAATAATTTCTATCTCTCTTAAAAATTATCTTTTGGACTCTTCAATCCTAAAAGAGAGGAAAATTTTAAAAAATTCACACAAAAACCATTTTAGAAGATTATTTATGACGTTTTTTATTTGTATATAATATGATTTAACCATCATAATCTAAATCATAAATAATCCGGTAAATAATGAAAATATAACATAAAATATGTAACGCTTGGGTATCTTTTGAATCATATGCCCCATGAAATAAAGAACCATAGATTGATATGTAAATCAAAAAAAAATTCATAAGATAAATACCATAATATATCCATTGGTAGTATATATATAACATAAAATAAAAAATTAGTGACATGGCATGTGTCCCACTAAAATAAAACTGATATGGAAATCCCTTACCTGAAGTCTGAACATTCTTTGTCCACTTTGGTATCTCTGATATAATAAATAATATTATAATATTAATCTATTAAATTATTATTATTATTATTATTATTATTATCATATAATATATGATTTAATTATACCAATTTATCACTCGGTTATTAATAATTATTTTTTAAAATCACTATTCAAGGCCATAACCAATTCGTTTTTAATGTATATTTCAATTCATTAGTTTGATTCAATGTACTTTGGTCATAGTTCCATAATATAAAATATGTAAATTTGTAACAAATATAAAATATATTTATTATATATATATTTATGATAATACATAAAAGGTGATATATAAAATTAATTACACCATTATTGGAGATGGTAGGCCATATGTTTGTATGAATGCTACATCTATTTTCACGAATGATGGAGTAAAGAAAATTTAAACATTAATTCCCCAAGTTTTTATAATTTCTTACAATATTAATCATATATCATCATTAAATATATCCTTATTACTATCCATGTAAAAATAAAATGAAAAACATGTCGAATCACTTAATAGAGGTAGTTATCCATATATATGTGTAAGTGACATTATCATTTTTTAAAAGATTGAAAGGTTAGAAGGTAGATGTGAAATTTTAATTATATAATTAGAATTATTTCATACATATAATATACATATATATTAGATAAATAATTATATACAACTGTGATAGGGGTGATGGAAAAAGAATTACACTGGTTCGTGAAGTGGTAGTTCTCCATACACAAGATAGATTGTTCTGACTCCCATTTAATGGGAGATGATATTGATAATAGTTATACTATCAATATAATGAAATTTCAGTATATGGTAGATATTTATAATATTATTAAATCATATTTGAAAAATATTATATGTAGTTCGAAGAAGAAATGGAATAAAAAATATTGGGTTATAAATGATACTTCTTCCTCAGAAAAGCTATTTTAGTTAGCACCAAAAGCTTTCATATGTGGGTTTAATTATAAAAATTGCCTTTAGGATGTTAAGAGGGAATTAAGTAGTAAAATATTTATGTTTTTTCACATTTTAAATTCATTTTAAGTGTGATGAGGATATGATGAGATCATATGGGATGTCCTTTTATCTGTGGTAGATGGAACCCTCTTGGAATTCACTTCCAAATTTCACAAAAGAATACACAATGATAATGTAATTCCAAACAAATATCAAAATAATAATATTATTTATCCAAAAATATACCATATAAAATTTTATAAATAAAAAAAATAAATATTATTAAATATCATTATTTTTCAATAACAATTGAAAATAATAACCTGCTCAGAAAATTCAAAAAAAAATATTTTAGATAATTTATATATGATTATTTAAAAATTTATATTATTTTTCCCATTATATTTTCTAAAAGTGGAAAATTTTAATTTTTATAATTATTCAGTAAGAAAATTATGTTTATTTTTTTGGAAGACATTTATATTCGATTTAAATAAAGACATTTTCAAAAAATAAGTACTTATTTATAAATATAGTTTTCTTATCTTAATCTGTTGTGTTAAATTATCAAAAATAATTTATTACTATTCATACATCCATTTTTATTTTTCATGTTATAACTATCATGTTTTAAAAAATATTAATAGTGTATTTTGATTCATTAAAATACAGTGTTTTGTTTACCACAAGCTATTTAAAAAATTATTTTATAATTTATTTCATAAAATCTAATTGTGTTACATTCAGTCCCCATTAAAATTAATTTATACGTTGAAATTATATCACTTTGATACAAACAAATGATAAAATTTATGCCTTTCCATTTTCTCATGTTCCCACTTAGCTTATTCATGTTTGTAGTTTCTCTATAAAACATTGAATGTTTAAGTGGTCTTGTTTCATAAAACATCTTACTTATATATAGTGGGTTCGATAGTGGTTCGATAGAAGCACCAATAGATAAGAAATTGTCCATACTCAATCTAGAATATTAAAAAGAGAAACATACCTATAGATAAAAATTCATTTTATTCTGAATCTCAAAAATATATTCCATGTATAAATTCATAGTATTACCTTCTCACCAACATTAAACTCTCGATCACACTGATTATTATTGTCCTAACCTGTCTATCAACTTCGGGCTTCCATGATGTAATGTTTCATGGATCAATCATTATATACCATTTGAACATTAGATAATGTCCTAAAATTTTTATTTCTTAAAATTCATCAAAAAATGTTGGATTTCTACATCACTTTTCTTAAAGGTCATAATGAGAATCCAACTAAATTCTCATGTGAAATCAGTTGATGTATGAAAAAAACATGAGGTAGGTGTCGACCCCATCCACCTATGAAATTTGGATAAAAATATCTCATATTATCATCTCTATTTTGAGTGGTTATCTCATACATACCATATATATGAGGAAGATACATAGTGTTAATATTGAACTCCATATCCAGATATAGTTGAAGTCTTTTCCAGAACATCGAGGTAAACCTCATATCCTGATTAAAAATATTAGAAATTGGTATACCAAGAAACCATAAGATTTGCTTGAATTATATCCTAAAAATTTAATCAAGATAAAATATAAACTCTAATGGTAATGAAGTGTGAGATATTTTTGAGGATATTGAATACATCCCCTATGGAATTATTCCATTTATTCATTTTGGGGAGTTCGAAGAAAAACCACATAGTGATTTTTTCCTATTTCCATAATTTTATGTGTAATGGTCATAATATCTCTATTGGTGGTAAAATATAAAACATAACTTGATGACATACCAAGAATTGATATACATATACTACTATATATCTATTTATTTCATTAAAAATTATATATTGTTCAAATCTCTATATAACTTTGTACTTATTAGTTGAATAATGAATGATGAACTACTAGTTTCCTCTAATAACTCCATAATATTTTACATAGATAGAACACATACACAGTTCTCAAATTTTATCATTCCAAGTAAATATACATTAAAATTATTAAACTTTCATTCCATTCTCTATATCCCTATGTATTCCATCTATAACACTTTATTCTTTACATAGATAGATGGTTGAACACTCATTTTAGAAAGAAAGGATTTATAGAATTATTTTTAAAATTTAATACCCATCCTCTCAAATTCATTAAATTTTATAAATTTTTTTTCTTCATCATTGATAAGATAGTGTTATCATTTCAACACAAATTAGTGGACACCTTGTTCACTATCCTAGGGTGGTAATTTATTGAGTAATCATAATCTTTTATCATCTCCAAAAATCTTCTTTTGTTTATATTCAACTAACTCAGTGGGAAAATTTACAATAAACCCTTATGATATATATATATATATATGTATATCCATTTAATAAAAAATCCTCCATATTATTAATGAGAAAATTTTCATAGCTAAATCCAAATCATGCGTTCAATAATTTTTCTCATAAAACATCAATATTAATGTGGCTTAAACTATAACCGTGTAATATTTCATAAGAACACATCTTAGTTCCTTATTCAATTAATCCAAATATATAAAAAAACTACTATCCATTATATTGTAATATATGTATAGGTATGATTACTAAAACTCTCTTTGGATACTTGAAATGTAACTAACATTAACATATCCAATGGGACATGGATCCTTACCAAGATAACATGGTGACTGGATTGGAATTATGGGAGAAATTTTCCACAAATAATTGGTAATATCCACCTGAATCAAGAAAACTATGGCTCTTAGTCACCACGGCTGGTCTGGACCAATCTCAATTGTCATTATCATTGATTGATACACCGATATACCATAAAATAAGATAAAAAGACCCAAAAAATGAATCTTTTTTTTTACAAAATTCAAACACATTTAATTTTCATACATATTATCCTTTGTTATGATATTAACTTCAATCCTAGAATGATCATAAAGATCTTTCATTCTCTATGAACATATATGAATGTAATCAATAAAGAATACCTCAAACTCATCATAGTAATCCATAAATAATTTATTCAATGAATAAATGAATCTATAGGTGGACTCACTATATAATCAATGTATTTATACATTATATGGAATGTATTCATGAGAATATAAACCTTATTGACCCTCAATTGATGATATCTAGAATGAAGGTCATTCTTGGAAACATATTAAGCTATGTGAATTTGATTCAATAAGTCATCAACACTAGGTAAGGGATACATGCTCTTGATTGTGATATTGTTCCACAATTGGTAACAATTTATAGTCTTATTGATTCATATTTCTTCTTAATAAAAAAATGTTTCTCCCCACGGAGATACACTTAACTAAACTGATCCCTGGTAAAAATTATCCAAAAGTTTCTTCAATAATTCTTATAACTCAATTGGGTCCATTATATATGGAGTCTCTAAAATATATTTAGAGCTTAGTTTGAGTTCTATTGGGACCTTCCCATCAATATTTGGTCAATGATTTGTAAATTATTCTAGAATGAAATCAAAAAATTTCAACATAATAGAAATATAATCGTTTTTGTGTTTCCCTACAATCATTTATGATAAATAATCCTCTTGAATATGAATAAATACCTATAAATTGGTTTATATATATATAGGATTTTAATATTTATTGTAACACTGATTATAAATCATATGATAGTTCAATATATCCATCAACCCTTTCCTTCCTTAGAAATTAATGAGGTATTTATGTAGAGAATTCCAATCTATGCATATAATAACATCATATTCGACTAGAGGGATAATTATATGTTTTTCAGGAAGAAAATTCCCAAAAACATCATCTAGAGAAGTGTAATGGTGTTAATATTTTCTCATTATAACATTATATATTTTCAATAATTTTTCAACAACTAATCATTTGGGTTTTATTTTAATACTCTCTTAAAATTCATCTGATATAAAAGCATGGATAGATCCAATGATAAATAATAAATTATTAGTTCTAGAGTGGATAATAAGGGTAACATTCACCATGTTGTTATCATAACAATAATTAGAGATAGTGATTACCTGATATTTATCTTTATTTATATTCTTAAGAGGTTGATGATGTTAATAATCACTATTAACTAACAAATTTGGAAACTGGTTATCATAATTCCCATACATCTTTCCCTTGAAACATTGATTTGTGGGTGGGTCATTATGTGGATAATTATCTCAATTTGAATCATTAGATACCTTTATCCCATTAATTCAGTAGTCGATATCATAAGTTACATCATTTCTATAATTAAAAAATTTACCAATAATCATTATAAAATTTCCATTTTACCTCCTAATACACTTTGATCAAAAAGGAAACTCATCATCTTCTCTCAATAGTTTTTATAATTTCATTGTAGTTAAATATTTCTTATCGTTAAAAAACAATAAGATTTATGGGTAAATCAAAAATTCATTTTTACCCTAATATAACATGGAATGATTTCTTTAATACTACTTAAGTAATTATGGATAACATCCTTCATAGAAATCGTTTTAAGAACCAAAAAATTCGGTCAAACATACTTTCTGGTTGGATGATAGTACAAAAATAATTCCTCAAAACCCTGGTAATTTTTTCCTCAGATGTAACAATAGATTTATCATCCATGTATTTCACATAAATAAATACCTTATCTATTTTAATGTGAATGATATAAGGAATGAAATAATCAAAAAACAATATCTTGTATTCATCCAACTCTTTGGAGTCTATTATATCTTTTTCCCTTGTATTATTGATAAGAATCTCCCATTGACCTACTTCAAAGTATAAATGTTTGAAAGGATAAATGAATGTTTCCTTATTTAGAAACAATAGGATATAAAATATCTCTTTAATGGTGTCGATCCATTAACCATAAACTAATTTGTCATAAAAACAACTAAATTTTAGTGACAATTGCCTTATAAAGGACTCAATAGAATAATGTTCCCTCTTTTTCTCTTTTGGAAGTTAAACATGGTTCTCAAAATTGTAATTTTGGGTTACCTTAGAAAAAATATTTTTCATTATAACTACAATAAATATTGTTTTCTCATTAATATAATCATTGAATTTCTAATCACATTTGTCATTAACATGATTCCAAAAGGTTCCATCCATCTACAAAATCAAAACAATAATAATTTGAGAAACAATAATCATAGAGGGAAACCAAATAATCATGAAATATAATTTATATTATGTAATATTATTACCAAAATATTTTTTATATATGTCATCTTAGTCTTATACTAGGTTATATATGATATTTATGTATTTAAATCTCTCGAAACAATTCTTAACGAATTTTTGAGTTTTGAAATTTATCTCCTGATATTTTTTCCCATAATAATAGACTAGGTGATTACCATGTAAAATCCCAATGTACCCTTTACATATTTATAACCAATATCTACAAAATTTCCAAAACCACATACACATTTAGTATTGAGACATTGATGTAATGTCTTAGAAACCACTCTCTCTACCTTCCGTAAAATTTACTATACCTTTTTTATACTTAAACTTGTCCTATTTATTATGATAAGGGTCCTCAATATGTTTTTATTATGTCAGATTCCAAAGGATAACTAACATCTTTTATCATAACAGCTATAATTTCTCACAATTCTCACACATATATATTTTATCATATTCAATAATAATTAATTTCAAAAAAAAGATGATCCATGCGAGAATTGTACCGTTTTAGTGCCTTTGGAAACATTGAAATATAATCTACTAGTTCATAATTGAACTACATGATTTACTAATAAGATAAAATAAATTATAACCCTTATTAAAATTATCATAAAAATAACCCTTCATCATAATCATTAGAAATAAAAACATTAGAAATGGTAACCAAGTATGCCCAGTAAGGGTAAATAATAGAGATATCAAAGATCAAATAGGAATTACATGTGTATAAAAATATAAAATAATTTCCATAATATTCAAGTCTCATTTAAAAAAACAACAATAATTTATGGGTTCACTCCTCAAACCATCTTAGTACTGAAAGTTCACTCCGAAGTGTATCATAGTGGACAAAGTTTCTTTCTGAACTAGTTTTACTCCCCAATCTGGACTTGTTTATCTCATGGGATATCAATATTTACCCAATGTATTTGAGGGGGATATATAATCACCCATCACATATTCCATGATTTTTTTCCAAATATCAAAAAAAAATATGCAATGAAAATTCATGAAATGTAATGGTATTCATAAAAATTTTGTTATAGAATATTCCGTGAAAAAAAATATGTTTCATAAACATTTAATAATTTCATCACAGCATAACCTATGGTAATGAAATGGGTTATATATAAATAATAATCATAAAATTAATATATCAATAAAATGAATAAGGATGATAACATTATATCATTTCCCCAATAAAAAATAATCAATACCAATGTTATCATTCATTGATGAAGGGAAATTTCATAAAAATAACAATGAATGATTGAAGATGAAAATATACTTTAAATTTTGAAATAATTTCTTTAAAATATAATTATTACCCAAGTATTAAATCAAAAATTTCCTTTTATGTAAAATTGGAAACCTATAATTGAATATTTATATCGTTCTGATGTTATTATCATGGGGAATACCATTGATGTTGTACATGTTGATACAAAGTTTCTTTTTTTATTTTTAGTAAAAAGTCAAGAGTACCCTATTAAAAAAATTAAAATAAGTTTAATTTTTAAAAAATATATAAAATATAAAATAAAGGAATAAATTAATTTAATAAATCTCTAGATAATATTAAAAAAAATCATTTCTATAAAATATGGACATTAATGAAAATGTATTTTTGATCAGAGAGTGAAATAAAGTTGATTTTTTTAGAACGTTTTTTCTCTATTTAATACTTAAATGGAGGAAAATGAAAGGAATGAATTTATAGTAAATAAATAACAATATGTAATTAAATTATTTAGGAATATTGATAATTTATCATAATTTTTCATTATTGTAAAATTAATCATAAATAATCCTTATAAACAATCTGATTAAATAGTAAATACTTTTCCACTATGAGAACATTGGAATATTGAGGCCAATAAAAGGAAGAAAATTATTTGGATGTTTAAACCCACATATTTTTCTTATTATCCAATAAAAAATACATTTATGGGTACTATATAGAAAATCTAATTGAAAAATTTAGTGAATATGGCATCTGTTTCCAATGAAATAAAAGTTAGATAAAAATCTCATACCTTATGTCTCGACTTTATTTGTACACATTTTAACATCCAGTATAAAATATATAGGATTATTATATTTATATTAAAAAATACTAATATTTATCAAATAATATATTATTTAGAGATAATTGTTTTACCCATTTATGAATAATTCATTTTTATAATAACTATTATATGTGATAGTTGATTAATTTTTCATTTATATTTTGGTTCGATAGTTTTTTCATTATAGGTTTTACATAGTTCTGTCATCTAAAATATTTAAATACATTTATAAATATAACACATACTAATTAAATATGTATTTATAATAAATCATAACTCTTAGGAATAGATAATGATTTACACAGTTAATGGATATAGTTGGTCATTTAAATTCATGAACTTTGTTGACATTTTACAAAAAGATGGAACAAAATAAAGGTATTTATTAATTCACATTAAATAATAATTTTTATATCATGTATGCCATATATATTCATTAAATAAATCCTTATTACAACCAATATCTAAATAAAAATGATAGTATTTACATCGCTTCATGAAACCTGTAGTCCACGTATAAGCACGAGAAATGTAATCATTTTTCCAATATATTTTAAGGAAGAAGGTATATTTGATATTATAAATAAATGAGTATAATTATGTCATAAATATTGTATCAATTATTTAAATGAAACACTATATCCAGCAATGACAGGTCGTGATTGAAACAAGATTACATCGGTTCGTTTAGTGGTAGTCCGGCGTATAAATATTCAACGAATCTGTTTCCCATTTGATGGAATAATAGATGGATAATAGTTATTATTTTATCATAAAAAATCACATTATTATTTTGATAATTAAAATATTATATCATAATAATTAAAGAATATTTGACGTATTTATAATAATAAATAAAAAGAACACTCAACTAAGAAGGATACCTCTTTTTTTGAAAAAATTTCTTTATGTTTACACCAAAATCATTCTTGGGATGTTTTATTAATAAAAACAAGAAATATATGAATGGTTAGGGAATTATGGAATTGATTTTATAGGTATTTTTTGTATCAAAATGCACTGGATGTGTGACAATTATTGGATAGGTGATGTCCTTTTATAAGTGGGGGAGAGAACTTGCTTGGAACCCACATGAAAATGACCCAAAAGAATATAAAATGATAATATAATTCCAATGAAAAATGCATCCATTTTTCTATAAAATATGATTTTTGATAGTATAAAGTTTAAATAAGGATAGATACAATGATTTAGGAAATTTTTACTTGAAAAAATACACAGTTTTCTGTTTAATCCCTCGTTAAACCTGATTAACATTATCCACGATGATTAATTTTTATTATTATTTTCACTATTATTTATAAACATTATATTAGGCATGTTACATAATATTTATTATTATTTTACCAAATAGGGAATCTATTTTTCCTAATTTAAATTCAATTACATTGTAGTATTTAATTTAATTTAATCATGAAAATGTGATGAAAATGTTGTTTTCGAATGAAGAAATTTTCTCAAATACAAAACGTTTTTATATAAAATTGAGAAACAAATTTATTTTGAATGAACTAAATAATAATAATAATAATATAATTTTACTAATTTATCTTATATATTTTTTTTAAAAAATGGATCGTTTTAGATGATTTAAAAGAGAATTCAGTTTTCAACAAAAAAATGTATATTTTTCACTTCATCAAAAAAATAATTTTCCCATAAAATTCTAAAAAATTAATAGTAATATAATATTTAATTGATGATTTAAAAATATTAGTTTAATTTTTTAAAAAATATTTTATATATATTGAAAAAAATTATTTTATTGTTTTTTCAAAAAGGTAACGAAAATTAATTTTAGAGAGGAAATTTATTTTCATGTTATATAAACATTTTATCAAAAATTAAATAATTATTTATTAAAATATTTTTCTCATATAAAACCATTATAATTAAAATTTTAAAAAAAATTATTCTTATTCATACCCCCATGTTTAATTGGATGGTTATATTAGTCGAAATTAAATAAAATTATTAACAGTATTGTGCAGTGCATTAAAACTCAGTGTTGTGTATAACACAAGTTGTCAAAAATAAAATAAATTTATTTGAATTAATATTTCATAAAATAAAAAGTTATGAAAATTATGATTCTAAATATGTTGAAACCATGAACAAGGTTAATTTAAAGGAATAATTTTACCAAATCATTCCTAGAAATCACATAATTTTTCACTATAAAGTTCATTAAAATGAATTAATTTATTAGAAAAAAATAATTATAAATTACCAAAGAATTATAAATACTATCATAGTTTGAATATAGTTCATTAATATATTTATAATAAATATATATTAACTATACATGATATTTCAATTCATTAAAAGTGATATGAAGCATGAGGTAAGGTTTTATCTTATAATGTTATTTCTTTTTAGGATTGTCTATGCTAAATTCTCATTGAGGGAAATTATATGGATTGAATCATTTAAACACAATATATTTTCCTCTTATATTTTTTAGAGACTGTATATATATATATATATATACTTTTCCTCTATTTGGAACATAAAATAATTGATAAAATGTTTTAAATTCAATTCAAACATATTTCCATTTTGGTAGACATAGTTTTCCTTCAGTATCCATGCACATAAAAGTTGTTTTATATATGTTTTAACAATAGTTGAAATTTTTTAAAAATGAAATTTTCATTGAAATTAACATTATTTACAAAGGAATAAATCATTCATTTTTAATGATTTTGTTTTCAAATAAGATGTTTTTAACTTTAAAAATAGTTTGAAAAAAGTATTATGTTTTTACATATATGGTTAAAATATATTTTTCCTCTTCCATGAAAATATTTCAATTTGATGATTCCATTAATAGTCTCTAATTTTTATTCATCAAAAATATTTTTCACAATATTATGAGAATTTTTAGTTACAACGATGTCAAAATAAAATAATATTTAACTCGTATTTTTTAAAATAAATGTAATATTATTCTATAAAAGTTATTTTTAATCTTTATTAACATAAATTAAGGATAGTTATTATTCAATTGGGACATGATTTTATTGTACAATACACCTTATTTCTCTAGATTTCATGTGATGATGACTATTTGAGGATTGTTCTATGAAACCCATTTATTTTCTATAGGTTAATTAAGTTTGGGTGTAACCTTTAGGAAACCATATTCATTTCAATAGGGTTTTCTATGATGAAATAAAGAAATATATATGTAACTTGTTTATTTTCAATGATTTCTCATATGATTATATGATGAATTATCTCTGATATTTTGACACACAAATGTATTATTTTCATTATGTGATGGGGGGTTGAAATTATAATGACCTCTAATGCATTAGTAAAATATTGATATGTAAAGTGCTAATAAGTAATTGAATGGATAGAAAACCCTGTTTAGTATGTGATGTTATCAAATAAGATAGTGTTGGGAGTGAACATTGACTAAGGAAAAGAAGAAATTTTCAGTGGTCCAAATCCACTATAATAGTCTTGGATGTGATCCTTGGATAAGGAATTTATTTTCTATACTTATGTGTATTCCAAAAATATATTTCCTATGCTTATAATATATTTTCCTTGATTACGATTTATTTTTTATGATTTCATACAAATATGACATATGAATTTTGTTCTGAAAAATAATTATGAAAAGATAACACATTAATTATATTCATCTTCCTAGTATTATTTTTTTAATTTTTTATTACGATCTTATGAGCATGTTCTTATCTTATGGTCTCATTAGATCATTGAATTATATCTCTATTATTTACCCATATGAATAATCATAGAAATGTATTTCTTATGTTTACATTCCCTAGGTTATGAAGAAAATTTTTATTTAGGGTATGATTTACAAGTGTACAATGTGAGAAGATATTTTTGAAAGATTTTGATAATATTTTAGGAAATAAGATGATATGTATCTTGTCTCCAAAGATACTATACTATTATGATTCTATGTCATGTATTTTCAATAAATGTATTGAATATTCAATGAAAAAAAAATATAATTATGAATTATATTCATGTGTTTCTTTACCCATTCAAAGATAATGTTAGTGATGTAATGTATAATGTTAATCAGTATAACTAAAGTAAATAACATATATATAGTGTAATTTTAATATGAATTAATTTTTTATAATATTTACTGATTAACTAGGATGACATATAATGTGGTTAAGTTCATTTGTTTTAGGAATTTTATGAATTATTTGAAAAATTAAATTACATATTGGATAACACACAAATATTGGCATTACTAATTAGATGGGATGGATTTGTGATATATAGTTATTCATAAAAGAAATTACATGGATTTTTCATTATGAAGAAGGATATATTTAATCACTTTGAATCAATTCATTTAAATATTTATGAATATAATTTTTAAACTAGTGATCTTTATTTGAAATTCATAATATTTTAATTTGATTTATTGTTGAATTACATGTATGGTGAAATATGTGAAATATACAAAGATTTAAAATGTTTCAAATATATATTCTATATTAAAGAGATAAAAAATATGAAAAGGTTAACGCTTTTCCAAATCGAGTATTATATTTTATTAATACTGTACCACCATAAAACATAAAATTATATGGACTTTGTGATTTATTATAAATATCATTATGTTTTTATTGAAATTATGTTTCATAGTGATATTATATTGAGGTATTTTTTAAAGTTGTATATTTTAATAATTAAGAATGGTAAAAACATATCTATTCAAAATTATTTCACAAATATATTTATTATAGAAAATAAAAAGTCTCCAACTTTATGATTAAATTATTCAATAAAATTTGAATGATGTGAATGATGGTTTCTTGTTTGAAATCATTTTTAAATATTTTATTAATAATTTTGGAAATATTCTACTTATTACATACACTGATATGTTTGATAGAGAATTATTAGATGATGCTCATATGTCAAATTGGTTTTTACAACCTGGTAGAATGAAAATGTTTTATGATATAAAGGATATTTTTTAGTTGGATAATATGATTTTGGAAATTACCACCTTTTATCAATATATTTTATTTTTTGACAGGTGATTCTCGAGAGACAAAATCCTAAATGATTCAGGTAACCCTGACTTATTTCTGGGTGGAAATGGGATGATATTTCATTGGTATTTGACATTGGTTTGGGAAGGGCTCATAAAAAGAATGATCCATGAAGGGTTATTATAGGTCCCCTTATATGGTATAAGCATTTCCAATACATAATGAAAGATATACATCTTGAGTACCACACACGGCTATATGTTAATGAATATGTGAAACATAAAATTGTATATAATTTGATTGTATCATAATGTAATCTCC
The DNA here is from genome assembly GCA_963277665.1 of Viscum album. Classification (NCBI taxonomy): domain Eukaryota; kingdom Viridiplantae; phylum Streptophyta; class Magnoliopsida; order Santalales; family Viscaceae; genus Viscum; species Viscum album. The sequence goes on from OY728152.1 coordinate 1,892,777,140, forward strand.
AGTTTACATCAAAATTTTACAAGATTATTTAGAATAATCATGACACTAAGAAACATTTCAACACTACTTATCATAATCAAAGTGATGGGTAGTCTAAAAGAAAAATTATTACATTATAAGACATATTTAGGTTTTTTTCACTTGACATTCTAGGTATATGTATTCAATGTCTTCCATTGATCAAATTATCTTTTAATAATAGCTTCTACTGACAAATTTAAATGTCATCATATTAGAAATTTTATAAAAAGATATGTCTTACAGTATCGTTATGTGACAAATTTTGTTAAAGGAAACTTTTAGGCCCAAATATTCTTGAGTAAAAAATGTTGACTGATAATAAGATATAGAGTCAAATAAAAGTAGATAAAATTAGAAAAAAAATTATGTCAATAACCATGGGAAGGATTAAAAATTTCATGTGGGATGTAATGGTTTTTTGAATACATCCCTATTGAATGGGGTTATAAGGTTCATGATGAAATGGAAACAAAGTCAAATGTATATCAGGCTTTTTAAACTTCAGGAAATAATTATATTTATGTCATTCCATTTGGAAATTTCACCTATCCTCTTAATATTTTATGATGTGTTCCGTATCTATTTATTAAGGAAATTTAATCTAGACTCGATTTAGCCGCTCACCTATGTGTAAATAGAATTGAAACCAAATTTATCTTATGGTAATAGTCATTTCTTGAACATTGGCCTTATTGAAAAATTATTGTAGAATAAAACCACTATGTTGGTAAAAGTACATTATTAAAATAAAAATATTTAAGAGATGACCTGTTAACCTATAGAAATTAATAAAAATATCAACAAACACATGGTCATGAGGAGAAATTTTTGAAATTTCTAGGAAGAAAATTCTGAATAACTAAATAATGTAAGACACGTTCTTTAATTATTATATTCATTTTATTCTATTAAAATAGTACATATTTTAAATTTATTTATTCAATGTATTTTTAAAAATTAATTCATGAATTTTTGGAAAATTAATTTTATGACAACAATTTAATTTACAATGTCATCCTATAAAAAATAAAATAAGTAAAATATTTTATATTTTTCAAAAATAGTTTATTTCTGGTTGAATAATTAATAATAATGATTTAAAAAAACTATCACTTTTATGACACAGTAATGATATAATAATAACATTAATTTTGAGAAAGAATTTTTGAAGAAGAAATTCATAATTCATAATTTTTATATGCATAGAAAAATATACTTTTTTGTTTATAAATTTATTCTAAACATTATATAAATCTATGTAATTTTTTTTCCAATTAAAAAACATTTTTATTCTTAATTCATAATATAGTATATACAGGTATTCTTCTATATTTGGTTTGGTTTTAAGGATAAAATAAGGTCTATTAATTTAAGAATATACAATTAATTATTTTGGAATAAACATTAAAATTATTTTTCTTGTAAAATCATTTGATTTATAAAATAAATATTTTTCTATAAATATTTTTCATCATTTTGAAAATATTAAAATTAATTCATAAAATTTATAGAAATCTAATCAAGTATATTTAATTCTATTTTTGAATAAAAATAATTAATATTTGGTAATACGGATAACTAAATATTTGGTAAAAATGAATAGTTATGACAATAAAATAATGTTACTATAGCAACGGTTAAAATATGTTTACAATAGGGTGCTTTAAAATAACAGATAAGGAAATAAAGACACATAAACTTGTATAAATATTATTGGATTAAGATTTTTAGACCCTATATTATCTAAAATTTTAATTTATAGAATTTGGTTTCAGTTTCACATGAAAATTAATTTATATTAGTTAATATTTTTCTGTAATTCCTTCTCTGTCCACCCCCCATACTTATAAAAGGGAACAACATCTTTGTACCTTTTCAAAAACATCTAACCCTCAAGGTCAGCCAAAAAAATCCAAGTAAACTTTCTTTCCCACACATTATAATTCTTCAGAATGTATTAATATCCAAGGATTATCCAAATAATCTTTAGGGTTTAATCCATAGGTGGCCTCTCAAATATGAGGTAATCATCTTTAACAAATCATTCACTGTTTATTTTTTATTTTACTTCCTATAATTGTTTTTCATAAAAAATAATAGAATTGACTCTCTTTTTCAAAAACAATTAGGGATCATTATTTTATCTTTTTGAATAACTTAAATTTACCTAATTATAAGTCTTAATCAATTCACGGCATCCCTAAGTCCAGCTAGGGATATTTTATAGCCCAAAGTTCTTGGAAATGGGCTATGTAATTGGGATGCATGGTTTGTTTAAATTTTGTGACTGAGTTTCATGCCAATGAGGATATTGGTAGGAAAACCTATAAGGAACACAATTTTTCTACGACCATGCATCTTGCTACATTTATGGGGTAGGGACATACCACATGGTTTGAAAACCATGCTCCTAAACCATGTGGACCCAAATTTTGGGGAGAAATGAATGTTTTTGTTCTTTAATATTAAATTTTTCTTCCCTTTTTCATCTTCTTCCACCATGGTTTTTTGTATCTCTTCACCTTCTATATATTTAAATTCATTAGATAGATATATAATTATGATCCCACTGGTCACATGATATCACATACCAACCATGAGATGAATCAAGTAAACCTGCCATGTAATATTTAGGAATTTGAGTGGGAGGTTATTTATATATTTTGAATTTCTTGACTAACTATTTTATACCCACAAACTATTTAGATACGAGAATAAACTCGGATTACATGTAGACATAATTGGTGGTGGCCTATTGGGATTGTTATCTGACACCCTACTCAGGACACTCTTGGAACCCAACAGTATTGTTTTTCTAAATTTATGAGTGAGGGAAAAGTTCGTTTTATAAATTTCGGATTTATATTTATTAGAAGGGGATTAGGAGTAGAGGATTGATCATTCCCTCAAGATAATATGGAGAAGCTTTTATTCTTTTGGTTCTTTTTAGTGTAGCATTAATTTATTCACGTTTCCATGTTTCCCTTATGTACTATAGAATTCAATTATACATGTATCAAAATGTCCTTTGAGGCACTTTTATTATTATCAATTGTTCATTTCTACACTTCTTTACTGCTTAATTCTCAGTTGTTCTACCTTTTCTTCTAAAGATTATTATATCTATCTATTTATAGTACTATCCCTAAATTTTTCACCTTTTCTTATATCCATTATGTTACTCTGACAAGAGGATATAATATCCCCACTTTACAACCTTTACAACCTCACTTCTAGTTAGTATCCTTTGGCATATGGGAAGATGCGCTTTAGGTCATGTGGTTATCCAAGCATGGAGCACATGTTATGTTCCATCTAGGTTGAGTATATCACAAAGTTATATTGAAGGGGTTATATTCTTGAAATACTATTTTGAAACAATATAATTCAGATTGAGACCTCTTAGGGGCTTGGTCATAATTCATTCTTAGGTTTCAGTAACCCCTTGATGAGGTAAGGGCCAAGATTTCTAGAGAATAATTGTTATTGATTCATCTATTTATTGTTGAAATGATTTCATCACTGTTTAACTCACTTAACATATGATGTTATTGAAAATTATGTTATAATAATTCCAATTTCTTTATTATCACCTAATAAAATGAGGGTCCCACATTTGATAATGCATCACTATAACCATAGAATTATTAAAAAGACCTGCATTTTTTCCATGTCACATCTTATATTCTGTGTGCATTGCATGTTGCATATTGATTGATCCATGAGATTTTTTAAATTTTTTTAACACCTTTTGAAATATTTGGATGATATCATGGGGTGAGTTTAGTGGGCCCCAAATTTGATCCATAATGTTTATGGGCCCTTATAGATTTGAAAATGGAATTCCATCTTGCTCAAAATTTCTAATGTAATTTAACCACTTGAACAAAGAAAATTTGAACAGAAGTGACTTCCAATTGAATTTCATTTTTTGGTTTATAATATTTATGGTCCCTTCTGGACTAGAAAATGATAAACCATTAGATTTAGCCTTTTGAGTATTATAAATGTTTGAAAATGATCATGTTGAAAATGATTATGGCATTTTAAGTAAAAATGGCCATCTTGCATCATCTAAAGACAAAGACATAGACCTAAAATAATCCTTATTTTTGGGTAGTTAGTATCTTCTAGAGTTCTTGTGGCCTATTTCGGTTCTCTCACTACATTATAGAACTTAATTTTTATGTTGAGAGAGATTAATGGTTGTTTCTATATTAATACATTAGTACTTGACATAGTTTAGTAAATTAAATATTCCAAATTTCATGAATCTCTTCTGAGATGTCCGTTTAGCATTATAGCATTACACCTCCATGAAATCCTCTAGTTTTGTTCCTTGAAGGTGGTGACAATTATGTTCTTGAGGTGGTGGGCCATGAGCCACCATTATTTGCTCCTCTATAGCCACATGTGGATCCTCTTAGAGTTCCAGACGTGGGTGCTAATTCTTAGTTATGATAGGGTTTTATGCATATGATACATGTTATGCAATGTGGGGTTTGTTCTACACGGAGTATGGGAGAGTTGACTCATGATATTTGACAAAAACATACTCCCAACATTTTGAGGGATTGATGAAACTCATGTTAATGAGTCTTAAATCAAGGAGATCCTATCTATATTTGAGCATATTGAGACACCTCTGGAGTAGTGGGACAAGATAGCAGCCTATATTATACGCAAACATATAAGAGGATGTGTGTTGTTGTCACCCATGTATATTGGAAACATCATATGGTTTGAAAATATTTTTAGACCATATTCTTTGACTACTATTTTCCCCTGACTCTTGGGAATGACAGAGATGGATAACTCATGAACTTGCAGAAGGTTATGTTGTATGTTATGGAATAATCATCTTGTTTCATGAACTAATAGAATTTACCTCCATATCTAGTTGCTAATGATTTGATTATTGCTTGCTTATTTTAGGATGTGATGTCTTAGGCCATCCAATTTCAGTTTAAAGTATTGAAATTGATGACCTCTTCAGAAATCATCAACCATTCCATAATCATATAGATATATCTTATGGATAAAGAAGGTGAATGCTTGGGTGGTTCGGTACGTCTGGCTTCTAGTGGTTCTTTACCTAGGAAAAAATGGAATTTTGAGGTTTCTTAAAGAGGAATCAGTAGTCAGGATCCTAGAACTCAGTGTATTCTTATCTTTCACAAATGTGGAAATCCAGGGCATATAAAGTTTTATTGGATGCGAGTTCCAGTGGAGTGCAGAGGCTATGGTAGGATGGGGAATGTCCAACGCTTCTATAGGAAGTTCCAACCAATACCTAGAAGATGGGATCTATAACAACACCTTGGTCATGAGTGGGGTTAGTAGGATCACAATAGTCAAGTAGCAGGAATACCACCAGCCAATCTGTCCTAGGTGATGGTAGATGAATAGAAAACTAGACTTATGATTCACAGTTCCCGTAGAGTGGGTTTTCTTATGGTAGTTAAGTGGTCAGTTAGGGATATGGTATAGGATAGATACATGTGGGTTATCATATTCCATATAATCAGATCACCAGACCCAATACATTACAATGTACAATTCTTGTTACCATTAATTTAGTGTTTTCTTTTTTTGATTCAAGAGGATCGCAATGGTTTATATCTGAGACAATCACAAATTTTTTTTGTCCTCAACATCAAATATTATAATGGTTTCATAACCCTATATAAATTGTTAGTTATCCATTTAGAGGTAATTAGATGATATTAGGGATGACCTCTTCAGATAGGTGGTAAAATCATAATGTTGGATCTCTATGTCCTTAATATGATCTTTGTTGATGTAATAATTGGTAAGGACCAGTTAGTACCTTATAGATACGTTATCAAATACTATTGTTTGAGGGTGAAATTTAAATCCCCATTAGGAGTTCCACACATGAATAATGGATAACGAGATGTTCAAGCTTCACGAATGGGACCCGAGCATTAGATCCTTCGTAACATTACAATGTAGGTTTCTAGTCTTTTCCTTGATGATATGGGGTTATAACCCATTGATGTTCATATTGAAGTGGAAATATAGAGAAATTTCATTCCTGATGAATTCTCTAATCTACCTCCATCTTGATATGTATATTTTACCATTTATTTTGATCAAGGAGAATCACCAATGACAATAACTCGTTATATGATTTCACCTGATGAGCTTCTGGAGCTCAAAAAGAAATTGGCGTATCTTGAAAAAAAATGATTTATATGCCCCACAACTTCTCCCTAGGGTTACCCTATCCATTTCACAATGAATTTAGATGGTACCCTTAGTATCTATTTGTATTACTATCATTTGAATTAACTCATGATAAAAAACTAGTATCCACTAATTAAAATAGAAGACCTATTTGATCAGTTCTAATCAATGAATGAGTTTTCAAAAAGAGATCTTATAATGGGATATCATTAGGTGGTTGTCAAGATTTAATACATACCACACACTCCTTTCAAGGTTAGGTATTGTCTACATTAAAACCTAGATATTTCATTCTGCCCCTTGAATATACCAGATATCTTCATGGATTATATGATTCGGGTCTTCGACTCGTATCTATATTCATTTGTGGATGCTCATTTATCAGTATCTTGGATTATTAATTCTCTACACACAACCATTAAACCCATCTTGATATTGAGTTTAATAAACTAATATAGAATATTCTTTATTCTTTTATCAGTAAACAATACTTTTGTATCAACAAAGTCCACTTCATGGGTCATATAATCTCAGAGTCAAATGTATCAGTTGACCCAAATAATGTGGGAGTTATAATTTCTTGGGAGACCCCAAGATTTTATTTAACATAATATGTTTCTTAGGGACGTATAGATATTATAAACTTTAAATCCATGATTTCTCATACCCTAAAACACTGCTTATGGGATTGAAAAATAAGGGTGTTGAATTAGAATGGTTTGAGACTTGTGAAGCATCCTTGGAGTAATTGAAGTGTATACTGACTTTAGCACCAATACGTATTTTTTAGATCTCGTAATAAGCTATACTATGTAATATGTTGCATCTAGCATCAGTCTTGGAGTTGTTTGGGTGTACGATGAGTGAGCCTTTGTTTATGATCCATGTTAGTTGGGGCCTCATGAGCAGAAAAAGCTGACACATGATCAGAAGCACATTGATGTTGTTCGTGCCTCACAATATTGGATAAAATATTTATTGGGTGAGGGTTTTGTTTTATTCATAGACCATAAAATCCCTAAATACATCTTCACATGGTGGGATCTAAATCTCATGAATCATAGTTGGTTCTAGTACCCATAATGATTTGATTTTTTGATTTCCTATATACTTGTAAAAGGGAATTTAGTAGCTGATCCTCTTAGCTGAAAGACTCAGACTATGGTAATTCAAGAATTCAGTGAAAACTAGTTCCTTATAGACTTATTCAAGAGATGAATGTTGAGGTTCAGGAGGACTATAGTCAGAATATCCTCTCCACCTTAGTGGTGACATAAACTCTTCCAAAACAAGTAAGGAAGAAGGAAATGTAGAATCCTAAGGACCTTATCCTTTTGAAAAGTCTCTCAAATGACGATACTTATTCAGGTTAGACTATGGATGGGGATGATACCTTGTTTTTTTGTGGTTTTTTATGGGTCCCTCAAAACATTAGAGTGAAGTTGATGTGGGAAATCCATCCCTCAGCATGGGAAGCTCACCCTGATCTTACCAAAAATGTATTGAGATCTACAACACCAATACTGGTGGCATGGCATGAAATGTGAGATTTCGGTTTTTAACATTTGATGTTCAACCTGTTAGTATATGATGGTGTAACACCAAATTTAGGAAGTTATTCTTCCATTATAATCTATTCCTGAGTGGAACTGGGATGATTTTTCAAGGTACATCATGATTGGTCTAACCAGATCGCCTCATGGAAACAGCGTAGTGTGGGTTGTCATGGATCATCTAATGATGGTCAGACACTTCCTACATATGCGAGAGACCATCATGGTGGATGGGCTATGAAATATTTATGTCAGATATATGGTACATATTCATACATATCTTCATTCTATCATTTATGATATAAATTCTCATTTCATGTCATGATTCATGCATGTGCAAGATTAGTCCTTGGGTACGTAGGTACTTCTGAGACTGAAGACCGATTTAAAAATAGATGATACAATTTAGGGTTTATAGGACATGCTCTAGGCTTATAGCCTTAACATTTGAGGTTGTTAGTAGAAGCACATTCCTCTGGTTGTGCTTTATTATAATAATAGATTTCATGCTAACATTGAGATGTCTCCCTATGATTACTTATAAAGAATGAATCATCTCTCCCCTCTATTCTAGAAACATATTGGGTAAGCATATTTATATGGGCCTCATATCATTCAAGACACTACAAAGCATTTAAAATTAATTCGAAAACATATTCTAATAGATCAGTCCATATAGAAGTCTTATGAAAATAGATTTTTGTGAACTCTTGAGTTCTAGGTTAGTGGCCTGGTTTTTTTAATGTCTCGCCGAGGATGGGGTATATAAATATTCAAAAGCAGGTTATGCTCTAATAGAGGATCATTGGACCCATGGAGGTTGTGAAGTGAATCAAACCAGTGGATTATCATTTAATATTTCCTTAGAGATACCATTTCAGGAATGATGTCTTTTGTATCTCATCTTCTCTGATACTTTCCATTACATCACATATCTTTCAACCTAATGATGTTTAATTTTAGGTGGTAACTTTCTTGGAAGGGTATCTAATACTTCTAGTTGATCTGAGTGTGAAGACTCTCTGAGGAAGGTATGTTCCTCTTGTTTGGGTGTTATGATAGCACATTTGGGTACATGATGAAAACTGGGAGTGGGAAAATGATATATGATCTCAATGGCCGAATCTCTTTGCTGACAGTATCTCCCTACCCTCAGAAATCCAAATTGAGGATGAGTTTCTATAAGGAGGGGATTTTTTAATAAACCTCCCTTTCAATGAAGGTACAAATCATTAGTTTTTCTTATTTAATACTTTAAATGGCCCAAATTTAGAGTCTTAATCATGTCACTAAGGTCATGAGAGTGTCCAAGGCTTGTTCGGAGCTCGTAGTTCTTGGAAATGGTCTATGTAATTGGGCTGCACAATTTGTGTATATTGTGCAACCAAGGGCGCACACCCTTACAGCTACAAGTAGGGTCACCTTTATGCTACATGGTTTTTTTGAAATTGCTTGAGCCTAGCTCCATGGTCATGTGACCTACTGCGATTATTGCATATAGCCTTAACGAATGGTTTTCATATAGTTTTCACACTATGCACTTAAACCGTGAGTCCCCAAATGTTTGGGTGAAATGACTCTTTTTCCCCTATTTATTGTTAAATCCATGTTCCCTTTTTTACTCATCTTCCTTCATGGTTTTTAGATTATCTTCCCCTCCCCTAGATCAAAATCCTTAAATCATGGATCATTAATATCTCCTTTGTCTAGTGGTTGGTCATCTATCTATCGAATGTAGGTAAGCACAATGTAAGTCAAACCTCATGCATCCTTCCTATTTCGGTGAATATCACCATTATTATTGTTATTTGAATGTTGGGTCATTTTTCTTAATTTAAGTGAAAGGGTATGTATGTAATATCTAATCCCACATGCTTCAAATCTGAGGTACATGTCAATTGATGTATTGCTTATGCCCCTAAGGTAGCCAGTCATATTGTTTTCCATTTGAGTTTTGTTCGTTTTGTATTTATGTCATCGTTTCCAATGTTGTCCTTATCTGAACATCTCAATTGTTTTGTTTTAATCATGTCTAGTTGACTATAGTACATTAACAGACAAGAATTGAATATTTTTTAGGGGTTCAAACATCACACCCACCCCACATAGATTCCCTTAGTTAAGTCAAATTGAAATTTGTCCTTTTGACCATTTATTCTAAATTCTCAGAACTCCGGTTTGGTTTTGGATTGAATTTTAAGGGCAGTATAGCTTGACTCATGTGTAAATCAATAAACCCAAGATATACCATTAATGTTTGTACTTATTAGACTAGGAATTTTTCAAATGGGATTTTGAGTTATTCAACTTGATACATTTCATTGGCACTATCACTCTATCAATCAATTATCCACGTTTCATAAAATTAAGTGAGATGAATTTCTATAGAAAGGATAATGTGAGATATTTGTGTCTTTTTTATGAAATGGAACTGTTTAATGGATGTTAAACCTATTCTGTTGTCCAAGGATTAAGTAAATGATATTGTTTCGATGATATTCCTTGAATGAAATGAAGATGGTTAAATGAACACATTAGATGATTTTCATCAAGTGTCATGTTATAAAATTGATTATTCCTAGGTATTTAGAAAGGTTTGATGATAAGACAAAAGAGGTAATCCATTATACTCATTTAATTAATTGCAAACATGATTAGAATATATAATTGGACTATATAAATGTTTTTTGATGGAAGGTAATTCCCCATGATAGTTCTAAATTTTATATGCCTTTATATATGCTGGGATATGATGGTAAGGGAATCAATAGGGCATGGAGACTCAAACTCCCTTACATTGGGTATTGGGTATTATGACTCATACAAGTTCTGTGATATGGGTGAATGGATTTTTTTTAACCACATTCCATATTAGGGTGTTTCCATGGTGTGATGACTCGCTATTCCAACTGATGGGAAAGATAAACCTCACTCTATCATGATATATGGCTCCCCCCCCATTGATTAGAGCTTATCAGCTTGTTAGACAAGTGTTGGAAGTATGTGAGTTGCGTTCTGGTCCACTCCAGCATACTATAAATAAAAATGAATATATATATATACATACATATATATATATATATTGATATATGTATATTTATCTATTAATACAATATATATATATATAGTGACATGATATGACATACCAACCATTAGCTAAAGCAGGTAGACCCGCCTAGAGTCCTTTAGGAACCTAGTCTGGAGGTTATTTATTTATTCTGCATTGGATTACTTTCCTACTGATACAATCACATTGTTTAGTTATGGGAACCTACTCATATTACACATAGATTCCATTGGTGGTTTCATAATACGATTTTTATCTCACACCCTAGTAATGGTGCCCTTGGTACCCAAGAATACTACATTGCTACATGTACGAGTAAGGGAAAAGGTCCTTTTTTGGTTTATGATATATATTGCTTAGCTATGGCTTAGGATCAGAGGATCGAGCATGCGCTCAAGATGATATATTTCTTCATTTGTTTTTTTTATTTTTTAGTAGCATGATTGTATGAATGTTTCCAAGTTTCCCTTTCGTACTACAGAATTCAAAAAATCATGTATCGCCAGTAACTTAGAGGCTTTTTTATTATTATTAGAAGATCGATTATTTATGTCTCTTATGCTTACTTCCCAATTTTTTGGTCATGCTTCCCCAATTTATGATATATATTAATTAATATTATGCCTAATATAATGTTTAACATTTCTTGAATCTGTTTTTCTACTCTGACACAAGGGTATAGTCTCCCCACCATACTACCATTACACCCTCCATGCTAGTTAGCAGCCTCTATCGTATGTGTAGATGATCTTGAGGCTATGTGGCTTACCAGGTACAGAGCTTGAGTTATAAGGCTTTAGTGTCAAATAAATCTAAATAAAATAATTAAAAATTATCATAAATTAAATTATATATTATTTTTATTTCATGCAAACCATTTTTCACATCTTTTCCAACCTGTGGAAAACTAAAACATCGATCTTGGGTATGTACAACCTGCCATTTCAATCTTGTGATGTAATTGGTTTATAATCACCAAATTAAATTGATGGTTATAAAGAAAAAATTAATTATTATATTAGAGATTTACAACATAATTTTTATTCTCCAAAAAAATATCCTTTATGTGCACAACCTTCCACCCTTTAAAAAATGAAAATGTCAATCATGCATTTATATGGGCTACCACCTTCATGAAGCGATATGATCCATTTTTCATGTCCTATAATAATGTAGGATTATAAATATGTATATAAATAATATATATTATATGTATATCATTTTTAGAATTTTAGATATGGTAGGATCGTATTCATGATGCATGTACTATAACTACCACATCGAAACATACATTGGAAACAAAGTAGTTGACACACGAAATGATGACAATAATTAAATATTAAAAATAAAAATGTTATAGTATGTAATAAGTAAAATCTATGTCTTATTATAAGTATGAATAATATTTAGGAATACAAAAAAAAACAATTTTATTTTTATTTTTATATATCATAAAACAACATATAAAGGAAGTCAGACCTAATGTAAGGGCTTATTTATCAATTTCATCCTAATTCCAGATTACTTATGTTTATATCTCCATTGATTAAATTATTTTTTATTTCTTTCAATAACCATATATATTTTCCATTATTGTAGTCATTTTACAATATTGAAATTTTTTCTTTAATTTTGTTTCATATATATTTTTAAAATCTGAAAGTATATTTTTAATAAAACTAACTTTATTTTTTTATTTAGTTGGCAATATTTCTCTACCATATCGATATTTTCTTAAACTATTTTCAATGGTTTTTTTGTTCTAATGAACGATTTATTAATGTAATTTTAACCAATATTTCACTTTCTGTTAAAATATTTACAATAAATCTTCTTGTTAATTTTAGAATGAGGTTGTTTTACCAAAGGGGTGATGAAATATTTTTTAACATTCAATACAAAAATGATATTTCCTACCCTCATGAATAATCATTGACATGATGAATCTAATACATCATTACATTATTATATTAAATTAACTTTTTTTTCATAGTATTTTGGATAATTTTTGAATTTAAATAATATATTTCAATATAAAAGTGGTATTTTCCCTTAATAAATGTTCCAATGATTAGTTAAAAGTATTTTTATCTATGTCAACATTATTTAATTAATCATATAAATTTATAGGGATACAACCTATTGATAAAAACATCAAAATTACTTTATATATATTATGATCATGTTGTCTTATTCATTGACTAAGGAAAATAGTAACATTAGATATGATATTTAAACAATAAGAAAGATATTATCTAGTAAATTGAGCCTAATGGATTAAAAATGATCTTTATCAAATAGTTAAGTGTGTTTTTTCATATAAATAATTTTGTTATTTTAAGGATTAAGAGAAAATTGATTTTGGGAAAGACGTCCACCACATAAAAATATATATCTAAGGAACCATTTGTTTTATATTACTATATTTATTTATTTAATTTTATTAATAATATAAATATGAATTTTAATTCTGTGAAAAAAACTAAAATTATTATTAAAGAAAACATTATTAATAACTATGGAGATCCTAATAGTCTAAAAATATGATAGAATCATGTATATTTTATTTGACATAATAATTGTTCAATATTGGATATTTAATTGTTCAATATTTACCCATACTCGGTATATAATATTTTGGTAAATCCATCATCAACAATGTAAATTGATAAATTGTGATATAAGGAAACATTTGTAACATCTAATAGGTCTAGAGGTTGAGTCAATATTCAATTTTAAGAGTTATTATTGGTCAATTGTATGACATCACTCAGGTTAGAAATGTTCTCTAAGGATTTATTTTTGAATAGATCATTATATTATGCCATATTTTTTCCTGTTATTTTCACCTTACTATATCATACATCATTATAAAAAATTATCAAAGTGATAGGTTTGAAAAAATTTATATCTTGTTGATTCTTTTTGAAGAGATATATGGCTTGATCCACCTTCCCAATAAATATTTCTCAAAATGTTTCTAATATGATGGAATCCTCGCTAATAATAGTATTATTTAGTAGATAATAAGGATTGAATATCATGTAAAATATCTTGATATCCAACTCATCATGAAGAATGTTTTGTATATCATCTAACTACCTTTCTAGATGTGCAATTTTCAAATGATTTTTTTGTACGTCTCTTTACTCTAGGATCTGAGAAATGCCTTTATGTTCATCATCTAGTTGATAGAATTATAATGATAATTAATATAGGAGGTGTTGTCTGGGATATCAGGGATAATCATTATATATCAATGATGGTCAATCTAGAAATTGTCATATATTAATTAGAAGGAACCAATTAATTGGAATTTAGAAGGTTGGATAAAATGAGATAATGATCTGAGTGAATTTTAACAAGATCTATTGATTGAAATTTTACCGAATAATCCAATACATTAACATTTAAAAACACATTTTATTAATTCAGGACAATATTATGTGGATATATTTCATATAAAAATTATATTTTTCATAATATAAAGAATATTTGACCAAATCATTATAATCAATGCATTCCCCAAATTATCTTCTGGTAGTGGATGATGGTGGATCACCAATCCATTCATGCATAGACATAACAGAAGTAAATTATTCAGTGATAATTTAATTTCATAGGATACTTTAATTGAGGAGCTCTTCTTTGTATATAAATTTCCACCATGAATTGTATCTATAAAGGTAAAAACAGAAGAAAAAAAGGTGTTTCCTAATATGGAATTTTTTTATGAAATAACCTATTAAAAAATTATAGGTAATTATAATTGATATTAATAATGACAATCTAACAATAATTTTAAAAATATTAATAATACATGTTATTTAATAATCTATTATTATATTTTTTTGTAATATATAATGTGTTATAATATATAATATTAGACGAAATTCAGGTAATAAAAAATTTAATAATAAAAATAATGTTAGAAATTTTTAAAATTACAAGGTAATATTTAAATTAAATAAAAAAATTATTAAAAATAAATAATTATTTAAATAATTATTTAAATAAGTTTAATATCAAATAATTGTTACATTAATATAATTAAAATTATCTTATATATATAATTTTTTTAAAATATAAGGTTTATCAAATCATCTTTCACATGTCCTTTTAAACATCATTTTGATATAATAAAAAATATATATAGTTTCACACATAGTCAAATTAAAACAAATCCTTTAGAAGTAGAAAAATAAATTAATTCATTTAATTATAAAAATATTCTTCCTTGTTAAGTATTCAATTTTTTTAAATAATATCTCATTTCATTTTATACTTTTCAAATAAAATATATGAAAAAATTAATCATTTTAACATACTATATGATCACTCTCTTCCAAAAAGAAAAGATAAACAATGTAATTCTCAATTAAAATAGACATAAATGTTTACTATATGGTATCCATGTCATTCAAAAAAAAGTTATCAACTAAATAAAATAATTCATTATTAAAAAATATTAAATATTGTTTTAAAATTTTTCACTAGACTTTTTTAATACATATCATAAAAAAATTAAAATATTTGTGAACTATAAGGATAAAATATTTATATATAAAAATGAAATGTTAATTCGAGTTTCTTACCCATTTTATTAACATCTAAATTCAAAAATTCTTTTCTCTTCCAATTATTATAATACAATCTATCAAATAATGATACATAATGTTGAAAAATTAATTTTTAAAATAATAGAAAAAGTATAGAGATACTATAAAAAACATTAAATTATATATAATATAATATAATATAAAAGAGACGTACGTAACATAGAATACATAAAATCACTATAAAATTACGTTATATAAATATATTTTTCCACTTATTATATGAATTATAACATTTATTGGCATCCCCAAATGTGTTGTTTACTATATAATATACATTATTTTACTCATTTTTAAAACTAATTAGAATTTATATTTTCATATAGTAATATATGATCCAGATGAATAGCAATATTATAAAAATTAAAATATGTTAAAATTTTATGTAATTGTTATCCACATTCCAAAAATTACATAGTACTCCTCAATAATCTCAATTAATGAATTAACTACCACCCATAGATAGATTAAAATTTAATAATTTAAAGGTGCCAAATATGGGTAGGAATATATATGGATAATTTATTATCCATTAAAGGATTGTATATATTCCTCTATACTATGGTAAATACCAATTTTTGGGGGGTCTTAGGATATTATTTTTTTAAAATATTTTATTTATGGATGTGTGGTTTACATTTTAATATGATTACAATATACTTTTTTAATTTTTTTATTTTTTGTAAAATCGTTTAATTACACAAGTTATATTTTATATGTTGTAGATGAGAAATTTTTTACCTAATAAAAAGGACTAACATTGGAATATCATATTTAATTTTTAAGATAATTATGAAAAAATATTTAAAATAAAGTAATTTTAGTGGAATATAATTTAAAATTCAATGTGATGATTAATATTTTTTGTGATTTCATGAAGAGATATTTGTACTAATGAAAAAT
Organism: Viscum album; assembly: GCA_963277665.1. NCBI lineage: Eukaryota > Viridiplantae > Streptophyta > Magnoliopsida > Santalales > Viscaceae > Viscum > Viscum album. The sequence continues at coordinate 1,892,793,510 of OY728152.1, forward strand.
TGATTTTTGAAAAGAGAGACTTTAAAAAATTAGGATGGAAAAATTGTTTTTGTGTTGTGGAATATTAATAGTCTACCTAGAATGTTATTTTGAGTTTATCACTTTTTTATTGAATATATTTGTTATAAGAGAATTATTTTTAATAATATATTAATTGGAATTTATGGGTGATGTTACATAAAAAATTAAGAGGTTTAATGAATGATTATGAAAAAATAAAAGTTGTTTATATGGTGGATTAAGGATTGGATAATTGGTAGGATTAATAATTTTTAGGTATTAGAATTTCATTCTCTTATTATGAAATAACACTCATGTTTTTGTGGTGATGGTGGAAATTTTATTAGAGAGTAGACAAAAGTGAATACTATGTAAAAAGATTTGATGGATTGTTCTGATATTACATATATGATATTAAAATATTTTCCCTAACCAATAAATTCCTTCTCTTTCTCTAATATAAGATGAGTGTTCCATACCACACCCACGATCAGTCGGTTTAGGGAAAAAATTTCTTACACATTTATAAAAAATTATTATTCTATGTAGGGGATAACATATATGGAATGTATGAGAGGGAACATTTTGTTTGGAAACATCGACTAGCTCGAGTTTGTACTGCATCCAAAACAAGTAAGATGTCATAGAAAAGATGGAATGTACCCATGACCACATGGAGTATAGTTCATTGAGGATTTCTAGTTGTCTGTAATTGTATTCAATTAGTCATGTGTCTTGGAAAACATGATGTTTATATATAAAATATTTCATATGTCATATTTATAAAAAAATTAAAATAAAATCGATTTTAAGTTATTTTTATTGAATTTGGGGATTATAGATCACACACCATGTGATCATTTCATTATCCTTTAGAAACACAATATATATGGAAGTAATGTTTCATCAAATATTCTCACATTAATTTTTTCTTGAATTACTTCCATTAAGCTCCACCATCACTACTAGACAATTTTTAGTCACCACCACTGTCAAATGTAGTTGTGCTGACCATAAATTAATTGGAAACCAAAAAAGATTATTATATATAAAATACCTTATATACCCATCATTCATATGTTCACTGGGATTAATTTTATTGTAAAATTTATTACCTTTCATCATTTCCATTTATGTAATTTCACAACTCTATCATCAAAAAAATTCTATTTTTCCATAGTCATACCCAAAAGAGAAATCCACATTCATGGTTTTTGTACATTCATCTTCAGGATCCATGGTTTTTGAAGAAAAAAATATGTGGATACGGTTTGTAGATAATTTTTTAAGTAATAGGGGGATTGAACCATTATAGAATATAAATTCCCAATCTGGTGAAATGGTCTAACCACCATTTATTGTACACTAATCCTCTAACTAATGATTAACTATTAGAAATTATAGTTTTCTTATAATAATATTGTAATATAAATTAATTATTAATTCTATAAAATAAAATTTAGAATTTAAATCCTCAATAATGGATAAGAAACCAAAAAATGATTCTTACCAAAGAACATTTCAATTCTGTGGAATCTATGTTTACACTAATTTATATTCATGATCTCTATAATGATTTAGTTATAAATTTTTTGGATAACTAATCCTCTCTATACTTATTCCTTTATAATTTTGGTTTTATGAAAAAAATATAAATAGATATGTTAAAAGAAATTAGAGATAAAATAAGGGTTCGGGTCTTAAATTTTATTATTTATTTATATTAATAAAACCTGAATGTTGTCCCTGGATCAGGGTGTAACATGAAAAATGAAATTATACAACCCCAAGGGTATAACTCTATTTTTGAGACAAACAACAATGATAATTTATTGATATAAGAAATCATATAAGATATCAAATAGTTTTTCCCTAAAATTATAGCGTAAACAAAAATATATATATATATTCATTTTAATATAATATTGTAGGGGTCAATGACACAAATTATAAAGAGTTAGATCTATGGACATGTAAACAAAATATTATTTAAAATATTAATAATATTTTACTAAAAAGTATAGTATTACTTTATAGGCCACAAAACGATGTAATTTTTTTCCAAAAAGCATAATGTACTAAAACAAATGTGTAAACTAGTCTCAAATATAGTTCTAACATTCCCCTATTCTCTCATAATGGTTATTAAACTACCATAGAATATACAAAAAGATTATTTCAAAACCCTTTATATCACCCACCTGTCATTAATAAATCATTGTAGGTTACAATGAGAACGTATCCTCATCCTCAATTATTATATTTCTCTAGTCAAAACAAGTCACTATTCATGAACATGTCTCCTTATTTGGGTGGCATGAATGATATTTTACTCTCAATTTAGATTAATTGTTAGTTATATGTGTTAATAAAACTCATAAAACCATAAAAACATATTTAATGTCTTGATAATACTTAGTGATTTCATTCCACACCAACCAAATTTCTATAATCTCCTATTTAGAGAGACCTTCAGAACACATTATTCGTCCTATGAAGACTAATTTTTATCTCTGTTATTTAATGAATGACTTATGATAACTACATTAAATACTCTAATCCTTTTAGATAACATGAAACATTTATTAAATCAACTACACCAACTCCTTCCCACATAGGTATGACTCCCTTATCCCTATCCCATAAAGGGACGACATGTATAGTCTCTCTTATTTGGAATTGGATTGTCACCTGACAACATAGGATTAGAAGATTTTTTTAATCCCAAAATAAAAATATGTTCTGTTATCCTCCCATATCTATCAAAAATAAATCTCTAAGGCCCCCAGTTTTTCCTTTATAATCATAATAATATGATCGTTTAGGTTGAACACAAGAGGGTAAAATAGATTACTTAGTAATAAATGAATCTCAAATGCATCCACCAATATCCTATATATTCTGAACAACAATATATTTTCCATAATGAAAATTATTATCAAGTATATCACATATACTATGATGATATCTTCTACATTAAATAATCTTAATGTCTCCAATAAAATCTACACCCAAATTGGATGAATATCAACCAATATCATATATCAGTTGATGATCACATATTTATCAATGTGAAACTTCATTGTGAACAAGTGAATTATTTTTAAAATTATCTATATATAACCAATGATAATTTCAATAACCTATATCGGATGGATAATCATTCTAAAATACAGTTCCCTACCTACACATACTGATATGTTAGAAATTATAATATGATCCCATCAATAGTTTACTTCAATCCGAACAACCAAAGCTAATTATTTATGTCATAGTAAACCATCATTACAATAGGATTTACCAATAATGTGGTATTTTTGAACACTATTAATTTTAATAGTGTTGTAAAACATATACTACTATTTAGACTTATAAGAGGATTAAATGATCCCCACAACATGAAACCAATCACCTGTTTTTCATGGGGATATCTTGTCACATAGATCATTGACTTCAATTTCTAACATATGTTCCTCTCTCAAGTGAGGAATATTTGGAGGGGTAACCTCTGTTGATATAAGATAGGAGACATCTTAATCATCAATTTAGGAATCTTATAATAGGTCTATAAATAAATATGATTAAACCACCAACTTTGCATGGAATATCTTGGTATGGGAAAAACACAATGCTTCCCTTTACAAGAGGAAAAAAAATTAATGTTATAGTTCTAATGGAACCCCAACCTCTATATTACTTCAAATTCACATACCACTATGATGAGATATAATGGAGTCTCTTATTTTCTTTTAAGACATGTAATTGTTCATCGATAGGGTATTTTCACATAGACATCAAGGTAAGACTATATCACTGAGAAATGTATAATGGTCTTATTTTCTTATCAACTACAAAAAACTAGAAGTAATGAAATCATACCCGTATAATATCACATAACTTATCTCTGATCCTAAGTCATCACAAAACATTATATACATTACTCTTTAATCATTAAACCAAATTATTTGAGTGTATGTCATTATTTTCTATAGCTCATCAAATGATCACTAAATCATATAGAGTAAATATTGGGATATCCCATTATATTAATTGATTTAATGTGATTAGTGATCATAGATAATTATTTTATGGAGAATTAATAATTTCCTAGAGACCAATGAAAAAAAACACCTTGCATAAAATTTGGTTAATCCCATAAAAGAAATACATCAACCATCATGGGTTCCCCAATAACACTAGCTTCTTTGATAACATTCCTTTGGGGGTGGACCTCCCGAATATTGAAATTACACTTATAGGGTTTACCATAAGCATGTTTTATATAAAAAAGATTACAATAATCATAAAACTAGGAATTTCATCATCAAATGAATATTAATAAGTGGTATTTGATGTAATTATGACTACATGAATTTAATCGATTAATGGATGAAGAATCAATTTCACGTGGTCTATAAAAATAGATTATATATTCCATATTCTGTGTTGTATCAAAATAAGCTTATAATTACTATAGTGACTCCTTAAAATATTTTTGATTATATCCTTTTCAATAACATATATATAGAAGTAGAAAAACATAATAATTGTTTATAGATCCTATCCACTCACTTTAGTTGGTCAATAAAGCTATAAATCCATGAAAATTTTAATTTATTCTTAATATTAACCTAACTAATGAAATAATGGTAAATATAACACCCTATATTCTTGTATTACATTATAATGAACATAATATATGCTACAATGGTGGGGAATAATGTTTCTATGGAAAACTTTATCCATGATGTCATACAGATGAAATTTTTTCTCTCTTTTCTAATATGAGTAGATATGATAAGATAAAAATATATATCAGTATGGTTATCTAGTGTAGATAAAGGAAATATATTTTATGAAAATGAGGGGGAAATCCAAGAAAAAATATCAAAATTCCTATATATAATCATTATCTATTATAAGAGATTGTCCATATGATGTTTTCACCTAGAATATAATTTTTTCTAAATGAAATTTTTATAGTTGATGTATATTGTGAATTTCTCCGATGTCTCTTAGATAAATTTACCAATATCATTTAAGGGGTAAACTATTTCAATTATTTTATTGGAATATCAATTAATTAAGTTGTGATCTTATATAGGAATTTAATATGGATATATATTCCATTTCATATAAGAGTTTTTTGAGATTATTCATTCCTCAATATGGTCTAATAAAAAATCACTACACATAATAAGATATTTCATCATTGATATGTTTGGGTGACCATTTAAATACATCATTTAATGGTATCTATATATACATATATATTGGACATCGATATCACCCTAGGTTTCATGGTCTTGAATTAGGGATTATGAGAAAATAAATTTCTCACATTAGTGTTAATAAAAATCATTGGTAGTGTAAATAATATAGTGATTGTACGTCAAACATTATTGGTAAAAACCTATTTATATCACATTTTTCCAGTATCTAACTATCTACATGTATACATCTCTTTATGAATATCTTGTATCATAAGGAAATGACAGTAAATGTTAAGGGTTATAAATCCTCCCCCATTGAAATTCACATTGTACATAGGTTAATCCTCTTGAAAAAAATACTCCATAAGGATCACCTTTTCCATCACAAGGAGGACAAAAATCATGACACTTCAACTATCATTTTTATCCATACCCTGGTCTACCCTAAAATCATTCTTCTATATGTTCAATTGTTCATTGTTCACTGAAGAATCATTTTTTATAATAGAATCGAATAAAAAAATCTAGGATTTGTATATACTCTATATAAAATAAAATATATAAAACTTTGTGACATGGATCATAAATTACTAGGTCTCTAACATTAAGATTATGACTCATATTGTTGGTTATTTATAGGTGACACTTTTAATAATAGAAAACTAATATAAACATAATCCACATATTTCCCACCATATATAGGGATATCAATTAAAATATACAGACAAATGAATATATAATAGTTTCTACTAATTATATTAAGAATATTGGATCAGAAAATTATATATAAACCACACATAAACTTATCCACATAAATAAATGTATTATTTATGATATCAAGTGATTGAATAATGAGGATAGTGAACAAGGACTTTAATCTATGTGTGGTTTTCTACCTTAAATTAACTCTAATTACTCTAGGGTTCACTCTACCTTCAATGTAATTAGGTACTTATTCACATGAAATAGTTTAGAAAACACTAACCAAGGTTTAGTCACCTCATTTTGGTTTTTGGTGAAAAATTAATGTCATTGATATTTAGGCCACATAAGAGTATACATTAGACCACCAACATTTGATTAGTATGAGTATAAACTAAAAATAACTCTATAATCCTTATTAGATTTAAAATAATCTAATGCATAAATATAATATCCTAACTATTATGGGGATTCATCGTACTTGTTTTCAGGTACCTTTTAAATTTTTTTATTAGATTTAGGTTGGATATTGTCTTGTGTGAGTTTGGGTGTGTATTGGAATCTTTTAGGTTGGTTTTTGGAAATATAGGTTAGGTGAATAGTTTTCCCATACCATGAACCAACCCCTAAAGAATGGTTCATCCCAAAAAGAGGGGAATTTCATTTTTAGTGCATGGTTTTTCAAATAGTGTTCCAATTAAGTGAAACTTTACAACCTTGCAATTATGTGTGAATAGTTTGGGTGCACGGTTTGGAAAAAATGAATCCCCACATAGTAACATGTGCACAGAAATTAAACCCCAAATTTAATTAAAATTACCCCCAACTGTTACCCATAATCACCCCAAATTGACCAAATATGATTTTTATTGACCTTTTTGGTTCTAAATAGGGTTTCAATTCACCTTGAATTACTTCCTTTCTAAATAAATGATCTGGTAGAAGTATTAACTCCACAGTTGTAAGTGGTTTTCCTCCCCAATTTTTCCAATATATCTTTAGTCTTTATTTTTCATTAGAGAGGAATGATTTTTCTTATTTTTTAAATTTTATAGATCTAAATTTTGATGGATCTAGTCACTTTGGATATTCATCCAAATTTATTTATCCAAGATCCCCACTACTGTTTGGAATTATACCATTCCACATAAAAGATCTTGAGGTAGGGGGATATTTTCTAATTATAATAGTATTGATAATAATTTTTTGTATGCAATTGTCAAATTTTAATTTCCATATTATGAAATTTAAAATCAAAATTGATTTATATAATTGATTCCATTTATTTTGTGAAACCCTTTAGGTTCTTGCTAGGCCTTTTGAGGATTATGAGATCATCTTTGAATCAAAATCCATGGGTTATTCAAATATACATTAAATGGTGATTTTATAATTTTAAAAATAATAATAATTTGTTTTAGAGTTGAACTAAATACTTAATGAATGTTTGATATTGAAATTTAAAGGATTTTTGGGCATAATCATGAAGGGGTAATGAGTTGGGGAATAAATGAAGGGAATGGTTGATAAATGTGCCATGATTCTGGAACCATGATATGATATGTTTGTGAGTAATTTGAAAAAAAAGTTTGGGGATGGGTACTACTACTCTAGAAACCCACAGGGTTCCAGAAAGTTAATAAAGTCATACATTATATATATATACATATATATATATATATACATATATATTAATTTTCATGTGATCACTGAGTTGATGGACAGAGCCTAGTGCTCTAAATAAGAATTTGGTGCCATAATACATATTTATGACCTTCATATATAACTTTAAAATTGTAAATAAATTAATAATGAATGTATTATCTATGTAATTATTATGGTGTATGGTTCATAATATGGCATGGGGAAAAGTATTTATGATGGGTTTGGGTGTCACCATAATCCTAGGGGCCTATGTAGTTAATTAAATTAGAAATAATTATGAATCATGCCTGATTTTTTATTCTTTTTTATTCTTTATAAAAAAATCATAAACTATTACAGGATTTATATTTAATTATAAGTATTTTGTGGTGGAATAATTTTTTGTACTTGTCACGACCCGTCCCACGGGGCCCGTGCCCTGACTACCCCAAGCCCACCTTCCATAGGCCAGGGGCTAGTGACTAGCACCAAAGGCAAAATTCCATAGAAGTGGGAAGGAATTTCCTTTATAACCTGAAATGCACACAATAGAGAAATATCTGGATACAAAACACTAAGTAAACTTTATAACCAAAGAGTTCTGAAAAGTAAAGGGGGCGGAAATACAAGACCAACTGTAAAGTACAAGGAACTGGAAATACAAGTACAACTGAAGAACGGAAAAAACATATATTGGGTCATCCTCCAGGATTCCTACCTGAAGGGTAGGTACAGATAGCCTCCTCAGCACTCCTCATCTGTTTTTCTCCTCCGTATACTGACTCACCATAAGTTCCACCTCTGGGTACCGCCCAGTCCTGGTACACTCAGCCTCAGTCAACGTTGTCCATCATCTGCAACCTACACAAGGAGGTGCGGGCATAGCCCATACAAGGGTGAGTATAACGATACTCTGTAGGGACCCTGAGACCCTCAAGGTCTCAAAAAATACAACAAGGATAAACCACAAGGTAATAAATCAACATATAACCCCACTTTGGTATATTCCCATACATATACCTAAGTTATCAAGTAATCTATCTCCATCGTGAGGTAAACACAAAAGTTACTGACTCAGCTCAACCAGGGTCTTTATTCACATTATTGAAACCACGACTGCTGGAGAACTCCTCTGTTGTCGATAACAGTGGGCATGTCACGACACCAAGGTGCTTCCCACTAACCTTGGACTGCTTAGGTACTCCTCATGTCGAGTACCGTGGGTCTGCAGCATCACCAAGGAGCTCCCCAGCATGGGTCTGCTGCCACAACCAGGCGCTCCCCCTAATAGCATGCAGAGGTATTCCTCCAGTCAAGTACCATGGGTCTATTGCACAACCAGGTGCTCCTCCACCATGGGTCTACCACAACACCAAGGTGCTCCCCACTGAGCTAGTCGAGTCACTTCGATTCAATCGGTCAGTAGTCGTCAAGTCTCCCCCAGCTATTAGGTCTCCGCACTCTGCTCGCTCGTCAATAGAAGGATCTGTTCCATGAGCTACTGTTCAAAACTCCAACTATCACGAAGTCCCATGAAGAATTATATCAATGGTCCGCCATGTCATAGAGGTCTCAACGCAATAGAAGGTGCGTCAATCGGATGCCCGGTCTATGAGTTATTATCCTTTTAGTCCTAGGGCCCCGGTTGGATTTGTGCACGATCCGACTTGGTCGTATCTCAAGTATACCCCAAACTCTTTTGGGGTATACTTAAAGGGATCGTCAAGCTCCAAGATTACCAGTGCCACTGACAGTTCGTCAAACGAACGTCTGGTGCCAAAGATATGGCCAAAATAAATTAAAGGGTCGATAGTATGCCCGGGTCCGGTCCGACCAGATCAGACCAACCCGGTTCATCTTAGTTTGGGCCGACCTGGTTCAGGTCAACCCGGCCTCACCCATTGAGTTCGGCCTTGAATATTGGGCAGGCTGGCCCGTTGGGTTCGGCTCGACCTGCCGGGCCCAGCCTAGTAGGCCGCGAGGGTTGTTCGGCCCAAAGGGAGGCCACGTAGGCGGCTCGACCCGGTGGCATAGAGCTAGTTCAGGCCGGAGTGTTGTGAGGGGCATGGGAGGTCACTCTGTTGGGGTTCCATGAGGGGTGCGGATTGGGTGGCTCGGTCGGATTCCACGAGGGGTGCATCTCGGACAAAGATCTGGGAGGTCGGCGGGCGACCGGGAGCCGGGACTCCGGCAGGCAACTGGGAGCCGGGAGGCCGGCGGGCTGCAGGGAGGCCAGTTCGGCCGAAGTTCTGCGAAGGCGGCACGGTTTTTGGAGACCGCGGGTAGCTTGGTCATTTCCTGTCACCTTCATCACCTCTTCATTTTGTCTCTATACCAAAGAACATCACAAAAGAGATCTACAAAGGGAGACGAGCCATGTTAGTCTGGCCCGCACCCTATGCGTTTAGGGTGATAGCAATCGGTTCATAAGAACAAAGCACAACAACCCACCCACAAAATGAAAACATCATCATTCTTCATTTTTAAAGAAAGGATGAACATGGAACTTAAATGAAATTAAATCCCAACCTTGATTGTTGTTCATCGACGGAATCAAGGGGAAGAAGACAGATCGTTGAAAAAAATAGATGGACGTCGGCGTTTTCCTCGATTATTGGTTTGTGTGTCGGCTCGTTAGATTCGAAGACCTCCTAGATTGAAGGAGGTTCTGAGGAATAAATTCGAAGATTCTCCTCGCTATTGTTCGTCGTTGGAAGAACGCGTTCTTCGTTCTTCGTTGGCGAGAGCTTTTCTCCCTAAGCTCTCTCCTCTCCAATGTTCCACCAAGATGAATATGCCAAGCCCAAATAATAGATTAAGTTTATCTATTATTTAATTATTGGCACAAAATTGAAATGGGTTAAACAATTAATTGAAAGTGTTGGATAAAATAATTAATGAAGAGGATTTGGCATAATTAAGTGTTAGGGGAGTTGAAGAGCCTCCCCTACACTTAATGGAAGTTTGAGGGTTTCTCCCCATTAAAGGGGAGTTTCAAGGGGGTTAAAAAACTGGTTAGTCCCCACCATAATAAACATGAATAGGAGGTTAGGTTTGGGTGGGCCCCACCACCATAACCTCTCATAGGAGGTTAAGGTGTGGTGGTCCCCACCTCCAACTTCCACATGGAGGCTTTAACTAACAAAATATAAATAAAGCTACACAACGTTATTTTTATTTAATTCTTTCACTAAAAACCCAAAAGCTATCTTTTATTCTTGACCCACTTCCATTGAGGTAAAAGTCTCCTTAACAAATACCGATGTTGCGAGTTCAACGGTGCCCTTGTATTTAAATTATGAGCACTGGTTAAAATGTTATAAAAACTAACGCGTACGTTTACTGAACGTACCCGAACAAAACATCATAAATTGATTCTAGGCACACCGGGCCTTGGAATAATGTGCCATCAATTTTCGCAGACTCTCAAAATTCCCATGTATTTAAGAATAAAATTCCCATGGAAGTTATAGGTCTTTATAGTACACACATCCTACTTAGACTTCCTACTCAATACCTGAATATACTTAGTGTTTTGTAGGATACGATAAGGTAAAAAACCCTATGTTAGATGGATGATTTAGGATTTGTGATGAAGTATTTATGAGGGGATAAGAAATGATGTTGGAATCCATTAAAGGTTTTTCATAATATCTATATTTTTTATTTTCATTTTAAACATGACACTTATATGGAATGACATATCTACTTCTTTGGATTATGGTCATCATTTCATGTTTTGGATTCAACATGTGTGTTTGATTATTATTGATAATGGTAAATCATAGTTTTTTTATTATCAATTTGATAATTTTTATTTATTTCTGATGATGTTATGCTTTAATAATAAGGTTATATTCCCCTCACACTGCATATTAGACCATGGTTGCTAGTCGGCTACCTCTGGCTTATAGGGAGGCATGCTTGAGGTTATGTAATGAAATGGATCATGAAACCGGTTTTTGGAACCCTGGACAAGACATCACAATGTGATTTGAGAGGGGATTTATTATATTTTATTTTTTATTACTATTTGGGAATGTTAGATTGGAGACTATGATGATTCTATCCTCGGTCATGAGATCAGGCATGTGAGTAGCCAACCCAGGTGTGGGGGGGAAACCCATGTACTGATGGTGGGATTTTTATTCTTTATATTTTTCATTATAGTTGAATGATATTTCACCTGTGGAAATACAATTATGGTATTATACTATTATTTTGTAATATTTTTCTCATTTATTGGTGTGGTATGGGAGTTGAGTATACTTTCATTCTTTTAGGAAATTATGATTTCATGTGGCATGAAGAATTTTAGCCATGAACAAAAAGGTAGGTTTTGGGTGAGTTATTAATATTAAAATTCATTTCCTTACATGAGTAATTTAAAAATAATTGTTCCTAATAAGAAATTGATAATTGATAATGTTGATAAAAGATGTATTGTTTTGAAAGTGTTAAAATGGGTGTGTAACGTGAAATATTCAAATAATGAATTTTTTTACCCTATATTGGCCATAACCCAAGTGCTATACGGTTGAGGGTTTGATACTACCTTAGTTTTGACAATCTTATAGAGTATGGGGGATGAATTGTTATGGATTTAAATACATAACTCATATATTAATGTGGGAATGATGTCTAAATTATCCTTAGAAATGTGTTTTTCATTATATATACTTGATTCTACAACTATGGTTCTTTATAGATCGAAAGGAGGTCACGGTAGGGAATGTACCTCCAACAGTAGAACCAGAGGATCTGGTAGTTCTTTGGGAATGAGAAGAAGAGTAGTTCTATGAGATATTTTCACTATATTATATAGTCAATAGAAAGGGACCCATTGAATGTTGTGCTGAATATATCTAACCTAACACAAGAGTTCCAATTGTATCACCCTATGTCTTTCACAAGATTGTGTGTACCTAAGGTACTAGAGTTATGAATTGATTATATCCACACAATTGATGGCCATTTAGATACTCTTATGGTGAAGAGAGTAAAATTAACCACCTCTGTTATGTGCGGATCAATGAAGTACTAGTAGGATATCCATGCTCAGGAACAGTAGTTGGATTGAATGGTATTTAAGGAAATCCCATAGATGTTCATGGAGTACTTTTATACAAAGACACTTGGGTTATAGAAATAAACATATTTTATGTGGTTGAACCATGAAAGTGTATCTACGATGGACTATGTTGGTCACATCACTGACTTATAGTGTTGTATTTTATTGTTTGAAAGGTAGTGGAAAACTATAGTGAAACACTTGTAGGAAAGATGTAAATGTGAGATTAAAACCCAGGTTTACATCTTATGATTGAATAAGTTTGATGAGTTATTGGACTAGTATTTCATTACAGAGGTAAATTTAATGGTGGACTAAAGTCGAATATATGGGTTTTTACTGGAATACGAGGAGGTACATATTCCAAATACATGAAGAATTTCTATGATAATGACCAATAGGGAAATAGAAAATGATGTGTCTATGGTTATTGAACAGTTAATCGGAGTAGTAACTGAGTATATTTCCACCATTGTGGTTGGTCAGGTCACATTCAAATCTAGTGTTCATGGCCACCAGTGGAGTGTTGATCCTATGGAATCAAGGGTTGCTTACAGAGGTATTTCATAATCCCCTAACCAATTTGTAGTAAATTGAGAGATGGCTCGAATCATATTATAGGAAGGGGCTATTTTACCACAAATTAGTGAGTCATTTTGTGTTCTTCTAGACATGGTGGGTGAGGAGGTGGAAATGTTACATCAAGGAAATAGTTCTCATATTATTAGAGTATTACATCCCAAGGGATATATATTGTAGCATGGGTAAGAGGCGTAGGATAGTTTCATATAGTCTATCATGCACTTATCGATAGATAGTTTGGTCTATATATAGTTATAGGTACTTTTCAAGTATAATATACACCTTATACTTCTTGGTTTGATATAGGATCCTGGAATTATTTGATATCTTATCAACATGTGAGTGTTATGTGTCTAGAATGGGGCTTTTGAGTGAGTTTATGATGATCAACACACCATTATAAGTTTAGTTGATGTAAATCTATTTATTTAAGGGTTGTTCTTCCTATATTAGTGAGTATCATTTCCTTTGGGATCTTTAAATACTTTAAAATTTAGTTTTGGACTTGATTTTTGGTATGGAGTTATTGGAATTGTACCGAGATCAGAAATATTGTTTATTTAGTAGAGTGAAAATTAATTATCTTGAGGGTAACAATTATGATCATCATGGAGATAGGAATTTCATGGAAGGCTATGTTATTCCACTTCACCATCAAATAGTGTATATCCCTTCCCATGTTTCAGTTATTTTTCTTGATGATGGTGGGGTGAAGAATTATGTCTTTCCCCTATTAAAGACAATATTCAAGATGTATTTTTGGGGTACATCTCATGGATAAAAAATGAGAAGGATGTTGAGCCCATAATTGAGCAAACATCAAGAGATGAACTCATTTCTATTCCACCTTAAAGGATAGAACCAACTGAGCTCAAAGTTATTAATAATGATTTGTAATAGTTAATGGATAAAGGATATATCTATCTGAGAATGTCACCTTGGTTTTCCCCAGTTTTGATTATAATGAAGGTTGACAAGATGTTGCATTTATGTTTTGAGTACTAAAAGTCAATAGAGATAACATTAAAGAACTAATATCCTCTTCAACGTATTAATGGCCCATCTGACCAATAGATATGAGTTTTTTTATTATACAAGATTTTCTTGAGATTGGGGGTTAATCAGTTTAGAGTTAGGTCTTCAAATACACCATGAATTTCATTCAGATGTAGGTAAAGACTTTAAGAGTTCTTCATGATTCTATTCAGGATGAAGAAATCTATAGCTATGTTTATAACCTAGATGAACCTAATTTTTCACCCGTACCTGTATTAGTTTTTGGATTATTTTTTTAGGAAATCTTATTGGATTCTAAGACTCATGAATATCAGTCCCATCATCATGACATAATTTTTCTTACACTAAGAGTTTATCGACTATATACTAGTCTATCTATGATTCAATTAGAGAATGAAAGGGTATATTTTTTATTTCACATAATCTCTAAAAAAGGTGTGATAATGGATCCAGAGAATGGTAAGGCAGGGGTTTCAAAGGACTAGACAAAAAAAATTGACATAAAAATCTTCATGGGGTTGGTGAGTGATTCCTAGAGGTTTATCTAATAATTTTCAGATTTTATAGATTAAATTTCATGCATGAACATTTTGGGGGTCATGTTTTAATGGTCGGGAACATGTGAGAATTATTTTCAGAAATTGAAGATGTGTTTAACTACCACACTGATCATGATCTTTCACAAATAGTTTGAGGTTTATACTATGTTTTTTGATGCATCCTGGAATAGACATGGAGTAGTGTTGATGTAGGGAGATCGATTTGTGGCATATGGGTTATGGAACTAGAATAGACATAAATGAAATTACCCTATGAATGGGATGAGGTTCATCATGGTGATTTATTCCATAATGTGTTGGTGGTAATACCTATTGGGAGGAAATTTTACTATGTATAATAATCACAATATATTAATGTTCATATTTTTGTAGTGATATTTTAATCAATGATAGATTAGACAGATTGATTTTATATAGTCAATTTTTTATAAATATCATACATTCCCAAAAAGTCAAATAGTGTTTCGAACACTTTGACTAGGAAGACATAGTCTCAAGCAGTGTAGGATTCTAGTTCTGAGTGTAAGATGTCAACCTTGCGAGCTATAATGGATATTACGGATCATGAGGTCAATATATAGATAAATATTGTATCCTTATCAGTTGAGTCCACAAATTTGAGTTAGATTAGGGGGAGATAGTATATTGATTCAAAGTTTTATTCCTTGTGGGGAAGCATTAAAGGTGGGGAGTCACAATCCTATTGGACTATAGATGAGGATGAGATCAACTATTCCTATAACCCTTTTGTAGTACCTATGTGTAATGCATGAGGAGATTATTCTTGAGTTTTATGTCTTAGAGGGGGTATTGTATCCTAGTTTGAGAAAAATGTACCATGGAATGCATTGACATTATTGGTGTTCATGCATGAAAATGGAGATTGTAGGTTCCATAACATGATTCTACATAATCTAGTAGGTGAAGGACAAGAATCTACGATAGGGTGGACTACTATAGTTGTTTCCCATTCTCGAATAGATGAGGGAAAATGTTACCATGTACAATGGAGTGGGTCCTTGGATGTTTCCTTATAAGAATTTTATGATTTGGATAGTTTTGTAACAGTAATGAAAGGTATCCCATTTCATGCCTACCCAAGAGACATTCACTGTGGACAAGTAGGGTGAGATATATTCTTGATAGATATTCAATCTCTAATGGTTTCCAAGGAGCATAGTTTTAGAACATGAATTGAATTTTACATTACGGTTATACAAAATCCTATAGAAGGAATTGGGTACCTAGTCTTTCCTATGTATGTATTTCCACCCACTAATATATGGGAAATCGGAGTACACTATCAATGTTCCTAGGGAAATTCAGAGATCATGTTTCCTTTATTTTGTTAGGTATTACAAGAAGGAAATAACACTATCTTGACAGGTTTAGCTGATTCAAAAACAAATGGCTATAAATTAGATTAGGCATAAGTCATATTTCGATCGATATAAAAAGCCTCTTGAGTCATCAATGGTTGATCACATATTCCTTCGAGTGTCACAGATATTGGTTCACAATAGGATTTAGGAAGGGAATATTGTAAACCTGGATTCTTGGACCATTTGAGATAATGGAG
The DNA here is from genome assembly GCA_963277665.1 of Viscum album. Taxonomy (NCBI): domain Eukaryota; kingdom Viridiplantae; phylum Streptophyta; class Magnoliopsida; order Santalales; family Viscaceae; genus Viscum; species Viscum album. The sequence goes on from OY728152.1 coordinate 1,892,809,878, forward strand.
GGGATCATTCTAGTGGAATAAGTATAACATATTCCGCATAGGTACAGTTCCATTCATAATGTTTTTAATGTTTCACTACATCAATTATATCACAACAACCCTTCTTATGTGAACATTGTTTATGATGTTATGCTTGAGGCTAATGTGTCATTTTATAAGAATATTATTCGTGTTGTGGATCATTGTGAGAAGGTGTTGAGGAGGATGGACATGTTGATAGTCCAATTGTTATTGATTCATTATTGTGTTTAGGATAAAACATGGTAGAGAAAAAAAAGATATGTGGGGATAGTGTCCCAAAATATTCTTCTTGGAAACCTAGTAATTTTTAAGTGTATATCTTAAGGGTGACCTATTATAAGGTGGTGAGATTATAAGATCTTGTACTTTTTGGAGATGGTTATTAATTTTTTCAGGTACCTTTTATCCTTGTTTTGATCATATGTTTTTTGATCATACCTTAGGTTAGTTGAGGTGAGTTTTGGAAAATATGGAGAGTTTTTGGGCAGTACAGGGTTGTTGCACATTTCTTCCAAATGGTGTACTTACCCCTAGAAATATATGAATTCCAGACAGAGAAAATTTGAATGGTTTCCAAAAAGATTCAAACAGTTCACCAAATAAAATAATCCCTAAACCCTAGGTAGTATGATAACATAGTTTGGCTTCACGGTTTGGAAAACCATGTGATCCCACCTAGGGAACCATGCAGGCTATAATTAACCCCCCCCCCATTTTAAAAAAAAACTTATTAAACACCCATGTTATTTCCCAAAATCACCATAAATAATTTAATATGATTTCATTCAATTTTTGAGGTTACAAGGTGTGTTTCAAGGCTCCTTGTATGTCTTATATTCCAAATCAAATATCTGGTGGAATGATTATACCTCTTTAGTATGTGTTTTTGTTTCTTATTTTGCTTCCTCTCTCACTTGTATTTCTCTCCCACTTAAGAGGAATGATATTTATGTCATTATAGATTATTTAGATTTATGTTTTTATGGATCTAATTTATTTATTACATTTTCCTAGGTTTCAATCATAGATCACCTCCACTATTTCCAGTTGGACCATTCTAATTCAAATTGGTTGTTATAGTTTTTGAATGTCTATCAATGATCTTAAGGTAGGTGGAATAATTTATAATAACCACACTCTTGAATACAATTGTGTGTATGTCATTGTGCAATTTAAATTTCTATGTTGGGAAATTGAATATTAAATTTATATAATTAATTTATTCTCTTGATATTTTGAAATCATTAATGTATCCAATTGTACCCACTAATGATTATGATACCACACTAGAATAGAAGTCCATGGGGTGTGAAAATACACATAAAATGTTTTTTAATGAATTTTAATAAGGAAAATAATGGGTTATGGACTTGAAATAAATATTTTTTGCAGCTTTGATAATGGAATTTAAAAAAACTATTTGGATTAACAATAGAGGGTTAATTAGATAAGGAATACATGGTGGGAATGGTTGATAAATGTGTTATGAATGTAGAACCATGATATGTGATGTTTTTGAATTATGGGAAACACGATTTTTGTGTTATGGAATGTTACTCTGAATACCATAGTGTTCCAGACTCATTCTCTAATCCCTCAAGATAAATATATTATTTTTCATGTGATTCGTGTGTTTTGGGATGTGGACTGCTTCCCTAAATACCCACAGGGTGCGAGACTGCGGTTATAAGATCCCAATATATGAAGGTTAATTTGGAATTAATTGAATAATGATAGAATGATCTTTGAAATTCATATAGTGTATGGTTCAGACATTGGCACGGGCTGATGTAGGTATGATTGGGGTTGGTCTCACTATAAACCTGAGGGACTGTAGGGTTAATTATAGTATAATTAATTATGAAGACTTTTTGACATTTTCATTTAACCTTATTGTCTATAAAACTATATTAAATCATATATAATGCATAAATTTTTATATTCCCTTGGTGGTGGCCTATTGAGTTTCACTCACACCCTACCCAGGCTTCCTAGTGCATGTCCAAATACATTTTTTGTTTCAAGGATATGATTAGGGAATGTTCCCTAATAGATAACAACAATATTAACATAGTGACATGACCTAACCCATTATAACTACACCAAGGATTTAATTTTTCTTGTCTTCCTCCCAAAGTTCACCATGATGAATACATTTTCTAGACACTAACACCAAGTGGGAAAATCAAAAAGTATCAAATTCTTTATGATTATGTACCTATGTTTTTTTATGGTCAAAACACATGATATAAATTATTTTTTGTAAAGCCATAAATCCAACTATATTATATAATTAATTTGAAACATTATAATCTATCACATAGAAAAAATATATTAATATTTATAACATTAGGGTGAAAATAATATCCAAATATCACAAGAATCATCAAAATTAGAAAAATTATGGAAAAAGAGTCTAATTGAGATAAATCTAGTGACACGAACAAGGTAAAATTATCATTAAAACTAATTAATACTAAACTTTTGGTCTACTAAAGACAATTAGACTAATAATTAAACTAAATAACACTATATAGGTATAAAAAAATATACATATGGGTGATTTTCTATGCCTAGATTAATATATAAATGACTATTTCAATTAAATAAAAAATATTGGAAAGGTAAAATGATCTTTTATTAGTATACTAAAATGAAAATGATAATCAACATATACATCCAGTGAAAAAATAGAAATAATATAATAATTATTTTCATATCCACACATATGTGTTATCAATTTCTATGAGTGTCACAATTATCTAAATCTATTTTTCTTTTCTAAACCCCAATAAATTTTATGTTACTATTGTGTTGGCTGACCAGGAACTATATTTCATATAGGAAAATATCTTCATAAGAAAGGTGTTTCGAATTAGGTAATAAAAATGTTCAAAGACATTTATCAGACTTCTATAAGACATACATATTGTGAAAATAGATCAGGTGTGTCATCTTTATAGATAGTGATAAAAATATAATTCGACCTGAACTATTGGTTAATACATGGAAAAGTTCAAAATATATCCACTCGATAACTCAAAATTGACGTGATAGTATAAGAATTTTCTCTATATTTCATATATAAATGTCCCAGGTTACATTAATTCCATATTATCCGCTTTATGGTTATTATTATTCTTTAATTTATTAATTACCAATTTAATAAATATAACTAATAAAATGGGAAAATTTATTGATTGAATCCCATGCCTCATCCCACACTCAAATTGATGCTCTATAGAGACATCACAGCCTCTTATTTTAAAAATTAAAAAGTGAGGCCTTATATCCCCATATAATAATCATTAAATATAAAATTTCTACAAGTGAAATATATAATTTTATTCTTTAACAACATTTAACTTTTTGAAATATAATAAAAAATGTAAGAGAACCAAAACATCATCACCAGAAAACCACTCAATCATCATTTCCTAAACGATGAAATCACACCTTAATTGGTATTGTTATTTATGAAAAAAAATATAGAACTTTGTATTCTTCCCATAATAAGTGGAAATAGTCTCGATTATATGAACCATACCATTAAAAAATCCTCACATAGTTCAGGATTGGTATCTCTTCCAATAGATGGAAGATGATGTTATAGAAATATAAAATAGCATCCAAAACCATAACAACTACAGAAGGTTGTATCACTAATATATTGAGGATATATTTTGATAGAATTATAGTGGAGATCTTTTTTCTAATTTTAAATTGATAACCCCCTACAGAAATATTCATATTAACTCTGTTAATATATCCCTCAACAAAATCCTATTGGTCAACCACATTCCAATGAGGCTCATCCACACACTTTATTGGTCTTGTGATTATCTAAAAACAATTTCACCTATTTGAAATCAATAATAAAATTTTAAAACATACCAAAAAACCATAAATTTCATCAAACAATCACCATTTTATTATTCAAACAAACAAATCACATTAAATTACTAAAATTTCACTATATATTTTAACTAATTATTATATATTTTTTAAATATTTTCAATAAGAAAATGATAACTAATTCATTAATAATTAAATGTTTCAGATGAAATTTAAGTCACCAATGAATCAATTATTTCAGAGGTCACACAAAAATAATTTATCAATCATCAAAAATGATTCATCAATTTCAATAGTTTAACACGCTACTTAGTTATAATTATTCCCCTAAAATTTTATTCATAAATATCAAAACTAAAATTCAATATTTTTTAAGAAACATATAATAATACCACATTTTTTCATGAAATAAAAAAACTTCATCGGTTCCAATCCCTACCCCCAAATATATAAACTACTAATTAAAAAATATCATGAATATAGAAAATAAAATTTTCAGATACAAAATTTTAATGCCCAACCATGAAATGGATGTGTTTACCAGTAAAAAATTCATATCACCAAAATTGTCATTCATCGTCTCTAGTGGCTATATACATGCAATGAGGATTTCAAGATATCACTTAGGGAGTGAATTACTCTCCAATTTTCAATTGAATCATTAATTCCAATAAGACTTATAAATATTAATACATAGTAAAAAAAATCTCAACACTTCGCACATCATCCCATAAGCACCCATGTATTCACTAAAACAAGACACGACTCAAAAAGTGAATATGATTTGATATATATTTCTACTTAAAGTTCATGTGAAACCATGTGTTGACTACTCATATTACCCAAACACAGTAATACATGAACTAAATTTTTGGATACCTCAAGATATGATATCCCTGAAAAAGTGATTTTTCTTCCATTAGAAAAAGTTCCAAAAATATAATTTATATGTATAAGAGTTCAGTATGGTTAGGTAATAAGAATATAATCATTATATGAAACCACTAAAACAAATGGAATCCAAACGGTTTAATTTATTAAAATATTTTCAAAATATTTCTGATTTTATTGTATCTCTACTAGTATTAAGATTTGTTACTAGGTATCAACTAGTTAACATATATAAACTGATATATTCTTTTTCCAATGATAGAAACTATAGATCTTTACATAAAAATATTGGGCTAGTTGTAAGGGAAATATTATTATGTTACACAATAAAATATTACAACAACATGGAATCATATATTTCTCTTTACCTAGCACATAGATAAGATAATATCATGACTGAAATTTTAATATATAATGTCTTAGTGAAAAAAACACTCTGTTACACGTTACTAAATTTATTTCATATTTAAAAAACACAATAATATGGGCGGGAAAATAATATATTACAATCTATATTCTAATAAATATATTCATTATTTAGTCAAATTTTATTCCTCACATATAAACCAATCACATTTAGAAACAAAATTTTGATGTAAATATTCCCAAAAACATTTCCAAAAACAAATATACAGTGTATTTCAAAAACTAAAATAAGGAATATTAAAAAAAATTACACACCCTAAAAATTACAAACACAAATTACAATAAGAAATGATTTTAATTATTATTTTTTCACTTTTAAATAGATTAACATAAATTATAATTTTTTAGGATGGTGGATATGGATTTTTTTCATTATTAGGCAATGAGTCCCCTCCTTACCATCATTATTCTAATCCTTATAGTTTTTCATCCAATATTATTTTCCCCCACCAGTTTTGGTAGTCCTGTTGAAATACATTCACCAATATTCATTTCTATTATATATGGCCCCAAAAGTATTTATTCCCTCTTGTTTTTAAAATGATTTGACATATCATTCTTAATGGAGTTCCATGTAGAATATTTTTCGCCTCATATAATAGTTTTATTATTGTATCTTAGATAAGAATGTTGAGTGAATCCTCTTTGCGAGTCTTTGAAATTTAGTGTTTTGGGGGGTTTATGATAGTTACCATTGGATTCAAGATAGCATTAACTAGTTTCAAAATCTTGTATTATGTCCCCAAACTAATCAATTGTCATCACGTTGGGATCTCATTATCTTATTCTAATAGATTTTCTTGGTTATATCATTTTTTATCTAAGACGATGTTCTTCCATCCCAGGGAATCAAGCCTTGTAGTCTCCCGTGTTTGAATCCATATACCACTTTCTCTATTATTCTATTGTTACACCACTCCCATTATGTTCAGTGGTCCTTCATCAATTGATTGATTTGTAAATCATTTGATACATAGATTAATTTAAAAAAATGGGTTTTGTTTTTTTATTATCACTGATTAATCAAGGATAAAATATATAAGATTATAATTGGTTATAAAAAAAAGGAATAGAAAATAATGTTGTGAAACTGTAATTTTGGTGTTAGATCCATAACTCTCATTTGATAATCTCATCTTGAATACATTGTGTATTGTTTAACAGTGTCAAATCTATGATGTTTCTTTTTTTATGTATTTTCTATCAACTGATGATGGAAATATGAATGAGGAAAAATTAATATATTACTGACATTTTATAAATTATTATTTCAAAAACACCAAAGGAATGGAGTATCGTTTTATATTTTATTTATCAAATGAAAATGTGAAACTTTCGTTGGTTATGTGATTAAACCATTCCAAAATACACCATACATATATCAGATACCATTTAATATTTTAAAATGTAAAAAAATAGTAATCATCAAGGTATTATTCTATACTTATACTGAAGCCAAATATTTTGAAAAGGTTGATGCACTCAAAGAAATATAAGAAATAAGGCATGTATATGAAAAATTGTTTCTTCAAATTTGAAAAAATAATCTAATATTGTAAAATTAAATAACTAAAAATCATAATACTATGTATATAATTATCCCCAATGGATTTCATTAATTAACTAATAAAAATGTATTTATTTTAAAGAAAATAATCTATAGAATTAAATATTATAATTTTTCAAATAATTTCATATTGGAACACTATTTTTACTAGAGTTTATATTCATATGAAAAGAATGGTTTAAGAAATATATAATCAAAATAAATAAGATATAAAATTAGAGAAATTATCGGAGCGTAAAAAAATGTATTAAGAGTTATAATATTCAAAAATGGAATCATTTTAGAATATCACATAACATAAACAAGGATTTATTGAGTGATTCAAACTCTTATGAATAGAAAAAATGAAATGGAATTACCAAACCCATATAGAAAACATGACTTTGATAAATCTAAATGGTTATAAATTTTTTTACTGGGTCACATGACATTCTCTTTATTGGATAATTCTCCATTTGATAATAAATAAATATTTATTTATTTATAAAAATAAGTTTTCTATATTAAAATACATTAAAAGGAAATACTCTACATTCCTTTTTAGTGAATTTTATAGTATTAATAGTGTAACAAATCATTAAAAATGTCCATCATATTTTTTTTCTTCAAAAAAATGTATCCTCATAAAAAGAGACATACTTTTCTTTCAAAGTAGATGTGCTTATAAGATTCCATTTGATAGTCATTTAGCAAAATGTTTTTTCTACCATCGTAAAATAAATCATTATGTATTTCTCAATAGTTAGGGAATAAAAAAATATTTTTCAAAAAATAATCAAATCTCTAAATTTGATCAAACTTATTATTAAGAAACATATATTTTTTATTACCCATAAAAAATTTGAATACATTTTCCTCTATTTCATAAGAATGCACTTCTATTTTACACTATTATGTCCTCAAAACATGTAAAAATGAAATATGAGGGATAATAAAAATGTTAGCATACATAAAATTTCCAAGAGAGGAAGAAATTGAGATATGTGTATATATCAATTCTATCGTTAGTTTTTTTTAGAATATGTGGGGTAATAACTTATGTTAATCTACTTTAGAATATTATATATATATTAATACCCCTACTTTCTAGTATGTGTCCCTTACTTGATGATTTTCATGTTCATAAATTTCAAGGGTGAATGATGGGAGAGTTGGGTGAACTCTAAATATGTATTTGGGGATAAAGTAGTTGTGCAGGATCTATGCAAGGTTTGTCAAAACCATGTGGGTATCCTTGGAGAAACCATACGCACTTGCAGTTTTGAGGCAATAGCATTGGCATGGTTTGAGCATGGTCAGGGAGGACATGAAATGAGGTCATGTGAGGATTTCTTTGAGGTAGTAGATAACTCTCGGTTAGCAAACTTTTTGTCTAACAGTGAGAACTAAACATATGTAGGGTTAAAACAAGACCCTAAAAACATGATCGAGGTTGGACTTTCCTTTAATCCACTCGTTTTTTCCCCAAAACGGCATAAACATAGGATTTTTCTTCTCCAATGGACAAAGAGTGTTCTCCCATAGATCCAGATGTAATTCAATGAAAATTCATAGGCTTCCCTTGTTGTTCCGAAGATGCATTCTTGAGGTACGTGATTATTCTTCACCATTCTTGATCAGTTTATTACATATATAAACTTATCTTATCTTATCAGTATCATATATATAGACCTATGATGGTTATATCTAGTATTTTGGATGTCAAATATGTTCATATTTGGTGTTGATCATGATAGGATAAGTGATCGTTGGCGGTTTTGTGGATAATCCACCTGGTTTCTTGTGCATTCTTCGTCTGTTGTCGATTTTTCTCAAACCCATTCATCTAGGTGGCTTCTCTCTCAACTCCTCTTTCTATAATTCGATTTTATTAGTAACAATTGATATATTTTAATGAAATTTATTTTAAAAATCGTGGAATAAATCATCTTTAGTGATGATTTGTGGTGTTGGGTGAAATTTTGTGATCTTGGTCAATTGTTGTGAAAAGTGATTTATTTTTTTGAATTTAAAATAGTGATTTAAAATTAGGTATTTTCTATAAATTCTAAGTGGTGTGATGTAAAAGGGTTTTTCAATAAAAATGGTGTTTTATATAAATGTTTTGGCCTCGAAATGGGGTTGATGGAAAATGGATTTCAATAAAAAGGTGGTTTTATTGAAAAGGTGTTGTGGCATGATCCTTGAGCATATTGGTGTGTGAGTTTATATAAAATTTATAGGCTTTGGTTGAAATATTACCTTGTTCTCAGTGAAAAATGTCAAATCTCACATGGGGGATAATTACCTTGTGATGAATTGGTTGATCGACGAGAAACTGCTCATGAGTGTGGAACTATCATCGTGAAGCATGTATGTTTGGGTGTGTGGATTTTTGGAATGGACTGGGTATGGAAAATGAATATTTATGAATAATTATAAAGCATTGTTTAGTTATTTTAATAGGAAAATATGTTTCTTTAAAATTGTTTCCAATTTCACTTGTATGATTTTAGTTATAAATGGTTTTGGAAACTTATTTATATTTAGTTATAAACAGTTTTGAGAAAAAAAAATTATAAAAAATTTATATAATTATTGTTAAATATTTTACCATAGTGGTATGAGTAAAAATGTCATTGGGGAAAACATACTGAGTTTTATACTCACCCATGCTTTTGAACTTTAGTGTTTTTGTAGATTCTATCATTTGGGAGATGGGTAAAGGTACAGTATCACATGTTTTTAGCACCACCTTCTAATACTTGTGTTGTTCAGCGATTGTGGAGCTTAGAGCTTGTGGAGCATGGAGTCGTGTAAACTTTTAAGAGTATTTAGTTTTTTATCCTCAATTTACTTTTGTATTTTCTTTTTCTTCCATTTTTTCACACATTGCAGTGGCTTTGATATAAATAATGTAGTTGGGTTGTCTTGATTTTGTTCATGCATCATTTAATGAATAGTTTGGTTATGATGTTTTGGTTTAGCGGTATATTTCCTTAATGGTAAATCATCCCACACTTGTTCTTCAAACCATTTTTTATTTATTTCTAGCCTCTTTCATCTTGGGGATGTCTCTTAAGGCCTGTTAATGACTCATTGTATTCTCAAGCCAATGATAATTAGAAGATCAATACAAATGGTATTAGTTTGTTCGGTCCTTGCCTAAAAAGTGGGCTTCAGTGTTCATGGTTTTAGAGTTGAAATTAATTATTTTATATTCCTTGGGTGGTGATATTAGAAATGAGTAGGATTATTAGAACCTGAAATGTATATCTTAATAGGATTTAGATAACCCTTTTATGTGGAACTTCAAGTTTCCATGGATTTGGGTATATATGTGTTTGGATACACTTCAAGGATTTTGAAATCTCATTATCAAGTGTTTAACCCATGAGACAAGCCTGAAATGAATAAAATTATTTTGAGTGATGATTTATGTTGTGATAAATTGTTGATTTTGGAAAGGGTATAAAATTATTTTTCAATTTAATGATTTTGAAAAAGGAGATCATTGTGAGAAGCTATGGAGAATATTCTTTCACCTAAGCCACAGGAGAACCAAGAACTAGTTCAAAGTATCATTGAATCATTTAATGTTGTGGACACAGGGAACCGGAGGGATGATCCAAGGCACATAGATCATTCCATCTAGTTTCTAAAGCCTAATCGACCCATATCTCGGGGAGATTCTGAACCCAAATAGGTGGTGGTGTAGCTGAACAATAAGAATCATATATTTGAAATCACCATCACACCATCAAATCTAAAAGTCAATATGGCCACGTACATGTTTAAGGATCTTTAACACCAGTTTTGGGAACTATTAATTTTTTCTAAAGCCTAACAAGGCCTTACATTGTATTATTTTGATGAATTGTTTAATAAAAAATTCTATGCACACACATTCAAGATCCAAAGAATGACAGACTTCTTTATCTTGAAGCTGGAGAATCTCTCTGTCACAGAATGTGTAGATAAATTCCTGAGTTTAGTACACATTTCACCAAAATTTGCAGTGAGTGCATCCTTGAAGGCACACATCTTATAATCTAGGATAAGGATGGAAATTTGATTGAATATTGTGGTTATATATATTAATGAATATATATATATGGTCAAAAGAGTGGTGGTGGAAATGAGAGACATATCAAGATCTATGGGAGGAGCAATTATGATGATACCTACTGAAAATTGTGGAAGCAACAATGATGGGATCAAGTGAAAGTGATACACTTATTTCCAAGGTGGGAGCTGGAATCATAATCAGATAGTTGGATGAGTAAATCTTCCTCTATGGCTAAAGAGCCTGAAGGGAGATAGAAATTTGGTTCCTTTGAACACATAAAGTGGTAGTATAAAACACCACCAATTTCATTCCATAATTACAACAATATGGGAAAACATAAGTTTTTTGGTTACTACCCTCTGAGGTTCGGTGCTTGAGACACATCCTAGATGTTGAAAGCATCGTATTTTCGACAATAAGAGAATAGAAGAATCACTATCATTAGAAAAGAAAATATATCCATGGTGATTCTTAGAATACCATGACTAATCATTAAGGTAAATATCATCAAGGCAACAAGGAGTAGAGTTCAGTGAAAAATCAACCGTATGGAGATGAGCAGATGACTAATAATGATTAGGATTGACTATCTTCAGGGAGAGGTATGATTCTTTTTAATTTTACATTTGTGAAATTATTATTTGATACTGATGTATTGCATTCTTTCATTTCTTCTCGTGTTGTTGTACTGCTAGGTTTAAAACGTGAAATGATTCCCTCTTTGATAAAACTGTAAACTCCCCTCGGTGAAAGAGAATTACAATCCTTTTATGTATAGCATGTTCTATAACTATTGATGGAGATGAGATGAAATGGGACTTCTTGATGTTGGAGATGGATTTCTAAGATGTAATAATTGGTATGGACTAGTTGGACACATTCAATTCTCAGGTCAAATGTTATAGAATAATGGTTAGTTCACATATGAGGATGATGTCAAGCATCTCTTCAAAGGAGAGAGGAGAAAGGGGCAATGTGATTGTTGGAACCAATGATGGGAATGATCTCTTACCAGTTTGTCGAATTTAAATTGGAATTTATGGAATAGATCCTGGATGTCATTTTTTTAGAAGTGGTGGAACAATTTTCAAATGCCTTTCTTGATAACTTCTCAAGGTTACCACCAATAAAGGATATGGAGTTTATAATTGATCTATTACTGAGGACCAGTCCTATTTCCCTTCATTATTATAGGGTGGCACCAATAGAGTTAAGATAATTGAAAGTGTAGTTGGAGGATCTAGAAAACAAGGGTTCATTTTGGCCAAGTATGTCTCTATGGGAATCACTGGTCTTGTTTGTGAATAAAAAAGAGATAAATATAAGGATTTTTTGGATTATTATATTCTTAATAGAGTTATAGAAAATGTATCGGTATCCACGTCCATATACTGATGATCAGTTAGATCAATTAAGGGTAGATCGGTGGTTCTCTAAATTTTACATGCCATTAGGATATCATCAATTCCATGTTCAGAAGGAATACAATCCAAAGACATATTTTATAAGAAGATATGGCCACTACGAATATGTAGTCATGCCTTTTGGTCTTTTGAATGAACCAATAGTCTTCACGGCTTTGGTGAATCCGATATTTCATCTATATTTGGACTCTTTTGTTGTGTTTATTGTAGAATAAATATTATTGTATTCAATGATAATGGATGAGCATGAGGATCACATGGTTATAGTGTTATAAATCTTGAGAGATCCCCATTTGTATGCCAAAATATCCCAGTGTCATTTTTGGACACAACAGGTACGCTTTCATGGCCATGTCATTTCCAAAAAAGGTGTTTTGGTGGATCCTTAAAAGATAAGATGTGATGTTAAGGAAACTTCCGAATAATGTCTTTGAGATACAACGTTTTCCTATTTTGATAGGTTATTACCAAGACTTTGTGAATGACTTCTCATGACTATACTGGCCAATGAAAGCTTTAACAAAAAAGAATGCTCTGTTCTAATAGACTGAGGAATTATATAAGTCTTTACAATATCTTATTTTTAGTCTCACATTGGCACTCATCTTGATTTTTCTAGAATCAGTACATGGGTATGTGGTTTGAGATGATGCTTCAGGATCTAGTTTGGGTTGTGTTATCATGAAAGGAGACCATGTGGTTGCTTATGGTTCAAGGTGGTTAAGAGTGGAGGAGTTGAAATACCCAATAAATGACATAAAAATAGCTATAGTTTTCTATGTATTGAATAATTGGTATCACTATCTCTTTGTAGAGAAATTTATTATGTTCACAGATCATAAAATCTTCAAAACATTTTCTCACAATGAGATTGGAATTTTGGGCAAAATATATGGATGGAGTACCACCAGATGTTTGACATTAACATGACATATAAACTAAGGAAAGATAATTTGGTGGCAGATGCATTAATTAGAAATTCATTTACTAAGTCAGATAATTAAGCTTCATATGAATGGTAGTTGATGTGGATCCTTGCTGACATGCATGTGGAATGTAAAGACCGAGGTGATATTGTAAGGATTTTTTATGTACTCTTATACTTTAGTTGGTAAATATGGTCAAAGAAGCACAAACATATGATGTAGAATGCAAGGTTATGAGTATAAAACTCAATGGTGGGGAGACCATTGAGAGTTAAATACATGGTGGGATTCTAGTTTTTTGGTTCATAGATTGGATGGTTGTATCTATGGATTGTCAGGAAAAACATCTTCATGAATACCACCATTCAATATGGGATATACATCCAGGCACACATAATTTTTACAATGCATTAAAGGTGTAGTTCTGGTGAATCTTCTTGAAAAGAAATGTGACTGAGTTCATCTCATGGTGCTTAAATTGTTAGCAGGTTGAAGAAGGAAATTAGAGACCATAGAGTATGTTGCAGTCTTTACTGATTCCATTGTGGAAAATAGAGCTTATAGCTATGAATTTTTCTCTAGGTCTCCAAAAAATGGTCGGAAAATAGGATTCCATGTGGGTGATTGTGCATCATCTTACCAAGTTGGCACATTTCATCTCGATTCATGAAAATCAGAGGGTGGAAGATATCCTCAAAATCTAAAATCAAAAAGTGGTAAAGATTCATGGAATATCAATGTTGATCGTGCTAGATATATATTTGTGGTTCATATCTCATTTTTGGAAATCCTTTCAGAAATCCATGGGAACTCAGTTGAATATGAGTATGGAATATCATCCTCATATGGATGGCCAATCTGAAAGAACGATACATATGTTGGAAGACATGTTGCGGGATTGTGTAATAGATTTTAGTGGATCATGGGAGGAGCATATTCCGTTAGTGGAGTTCTAAAATAATAACATCTATTAGGCCTCAATACATATGGCTTTATTAGAAGTATTGTATGGGAATCATTTTCTTCTCCACTGTGTTGGGTGGAAATAGGGGAGACTTCACTAGTTTGTCCTAGTCTTGTCCAAGAAATCTGAAAGAAGGTTCAGTTGATCAGAAAGGGGATGGAAACATCTTAGGTTTTTTAGAAATATTATGCAGATCATCGTTGACAGTCGTTGTTTTTTTTTCGTGAGTTATTATGTGTTCTTGAGGATCTATCAAAGACATGAACATCATCATTTTGGGAAACAGTTCATGTTATATCCTTAATAAATTATCCGTTTTGAAATACTGGAATGGGTTGGAGAGGTTAAATATAAATTGTAATTGAAACCATGGTTCAGTGTGGTGCATAATGTGTTCCATGTATCTCAGTTGAAAAAGTAGCAGCCAGATCTTAACCACGTGATCAGATGGGATCACGTTGATATAAAGTTGAATGCTTCATCGATGCATATCCCAGTGGGGATTATAGATAGGTAAGAGAAATTATTTTGTGGAAAAAATTTCAGCATACTGTGGGATTTATGGCAACATTGTTGGATTTAGGAAGAGGCTTCAGAACATGAGAAGGAAATGAAAGATCAATGGTTGGAACTCTTTTAGGGCAGTAATGGTTTTCAACTTTATGATGATGGAAATACCAATGGTGGGGAGAATTTAGTACCCCTAGTTTATTTTATGTAACCCTTACTTCATTCTTTTTATAGTAATAAAGTGTAAGGGTGAAGGATGGGAGAGTTGTGTGAACTCTAAATAATTTTTGGGGGGCTAAATTAGTGTGCACCATTTGTGCACGGTTTCTAAAAACCGTGCGTATATCCTAGGATAAACCATGTGCAGTTGCAGTTTTGAGGAAGTACCTTCAAAATATCTTACAAATGGTTAGGGAGGAAATTTGAGTAGCTCATTCAACTTTGTCCTTGATTCAGTAGCAAATGAATAGTTAGTGCATGGATTCTCTAACCATGTGAACTAATCATCCGCGAGGTTAAAACAAGATCCTAAAAAAGGGGATATAGGTCATCATTGTTGTTAATCCACTCATTTTTATCCCAAACTAGATCTAAATTAGGATTTTACTTCTCCTAAGGCAAAATAATATTCTCTAATTGATTCGGAGGAAATTTAAAGCCTTCCCTTTATTATTCAAAGTCGTATTCTTGAGGTATGTAATTGTTCTTAACCGTTCCTGATTGGTTTCAAAGATCTACGTACATATACTACTCATCTCTTCTCAGTTTCATATATCTACAAATTTTAGGGGTAGAACTAAGATTTTAGCTTCCATATATGTTTAAATTTGTTCTTGATCATGATTGTAGAAGAGAACTAAGGTGGTTTTGTGGAGAATCGACCCGGTTTCTTATGTGTTCTTCGTCTGTTGTCGAGTTTCATCAAAACCTTTAAGGTAGGTTGCTTCTCTCTTGACTCCTCTTACTAAAATCAATTTTCATAGTTTAAAATTGGTTTAGTTGAATGAAATTTATTGTGAAAATAATGGAATAAATCCTCTCTAGTGATGATTTGTAGTTATGGGTTAAATTATGTGATCTTATTGAATTGATGGGCAATGTGATATAATTTTTTTCAATTTAATAGAGTGATTTTAAATTATGGATTTTCTATAATTTCTAAATGGATTGATGGAAAATGTGTTTTCAATAAAAAAGTTGTTTTATTGAAATGGTTTCGCATTAAAATTGTTTTGATGAAAAAATGGTTTTCAAAAAAAAATTGTGGTTTTATTGAAAAGGTATTGTGGCAGGATCCTTGGTAATATTATTGAGTGAGTTTATATTGAATTTTTGGGTCTTGGTATAAATATGTCCTTGTCCTTAGTGAATTGTTCAAATGGCACATGAGTAATAATTACCTTGTGATGACTTGGTAGATCGATGAGAAACCACTCATGAGTATAGAATTTTCATCGGGTAGCATGCATGGTTGGTTGTGTGGATTTACGGATTGGATTCGGTATGCCAAAGGAATATTTAGAAATAGTTTTAAATATTTTTAAGTAATTTTTCCTGTAAAATAAGTTGATGGAAAATTGGTTTAAATTTTACTTGTATTCTTTGGGTTATAACTGGTTTTTGAAACTTTTTTGTATTTAGTTATAAACTATTTTGAGAAATAGTTTTCTATAAATTGGTTTATATAATTATTTCTAACACTTTTATCCTAGTGGCAGGAGGAGGGATATCACTGGTGAAAACCTATTGAGTTTTATATTGACCCATTCATTGTAACATTGGTTATTTTAAAGATTCTATCTTATGGGACATGGGAAAAAGTAAAGTATCACATGTTTTTTGAACCACCTTGTGATACTTGGGTTTTTCGGTGATTGTGGTGCTTGGAGATTGTGAAGTATGGAGTCTTTTGGTCTTTTGAGAGTCATTAGTTTTTTATTTTATAGATTACATTAATATTTGTTTGGTCTTCTTCTATTTCACTCTTTGGAGTGGCTTTGATATAAATAAAGTAGTTGTGTTTTCATTATTTTTTTCATGCGTCATTTAATGAATGGTTTGGTTATGCTTTGTTGGATAAATGGTATATTTGTTAAAGGGTAAATAATCCCCCACATGTTTTTGAAACCCATAAGCATTTATTTCTAGCCTCTAGCATCAAGGGGATGTTGCTTAAGGAATAGTAATGATTCATTGTATTATCATGCCAATGATAATTAGCATGGCATTACATATATTGTCAGAGACTATATAAGTATACAAAAATCATCACAATAAATTTGGTTTCTGAAAAATAATTGAAACATATCATTGTTATTTTATATCATTGTGTTAATTGAAGATCATTGTTTTCTAATTAAAATGTAAAACACCGCTACTAGCTAAATTTATATCTTCATCATACCAAACAACATATATTATATTTATACTACATGTTTGAAAATAAATTTAACAATGAAATTAAGTATTATTAAATATAAATTAATATCCATTTATTATTTTAAACTCTTATAAAATAACCTCATTTTATATTTTAACTAAGCTATGAAGTTATATTGATACATTTAATAAATTTAAAAATAGTTTAATTTCCATAAATATGTATGTTGATAAAATAAATAATAAAAATTACAGTGTAATATATTTATTTTATTCTCTTATTATCAACCTATATAAGGGTCCCCTTTCATAAAATTATAACCTGATAATGATTAATTTTTATGTCATATATAAAACTAATAATGGTAAATTATTTGATATTGATATAAATTACAAAATGCATATATACTATCATAAATATAATGACGATGTGATGAAATAATAAGTAAATTCCAATACTGAGATGAATTAATTTTATTCCATATAAAATATAATTCGAAATTAAATTTTTTTTCTTCACATAAATTATAAAGCATTAAAAATGAACTAATAATAATAATTCATCAAGTAAAAAATAAAATTATAATTTTTGTATCTATGAAATTCGTGTAAGATAAAATCTAATATCAATAATATATTTTTATATAGAAATAAATTATAAATCAATACATCATTAATATTAAGGGACCAAATGATATTATAAAATTATCATAATGTGATGTATATATCCTATTTCACATTAAATTCAACTCCGATTCGGTATTAAATAAAAAATAACATTATTTTAAAATGAAAAATACAATATATCAAATAAACAATTAGACTAATAATAATAACAATATTGGATATATTAATTATATAATAAATATATCAATGAAAATCCATAATAAAAAATATTTTACATAAATATGCACACAATAGATGTGATCACACATATATGAAATATATGTCAAAGTAACCAAATATGATTAATTAAATAATATATAATACTAATGCTTTTCTTACACATAATTTTTAATAATTATTCAAAATTATATTTACAAAAATAATGTATAATTAATATATACATAATTATAGATATTATTGGAAAAAAAATTATAAATTAAATCAATTGCAGGTTAATTAATATTTAAACAAAATATATCAAAAAATCATGTATATACCTATATAGTTACAAAAACACATATCTAATAATATAAATATACATATAAAACATTACTTTTCTTAATTATACCAAATATAGGTGAGTTAAAAATTAATCTAAATAAATAAAAAACTATATTTTTTAAAATATGGTTAATTTAATCAACATAAATTAATAAAAATTATCATAATTTTTTTTACTAATGATATACATGACAATTGAATTTATTTTTAAATAAAATAAATTGATAATTATCAATTCATGTAAATATGGTTGATTATAGTATATATTTTGAATTTTTTAAATTTAAATGATTTAATAATACAAAAAATATATTTTTTAAATATGTATTAAATTAAGAATATATATCAAATCATTTAATCCCAATAAAAACATTCAAATTTATTATAGCAAAAATAAATTCAATAAAATTAAAATATGTATGGAAATCCCTAGATCAAAAATTATATATATATTATTATATAATAATATTTTTATATAATTAAAAATAATAATGAATTGTTTGTTATCATAAAAAATGTAATCCATGTAATAACAATAATATAAATGATGGAATGAAAAATTAAGAGAATGAAATATGGATAATTTTTTTATAATCATGACTATCATACATAAAATTACAATAAATAAATTATATATTTAAAAATTGATCATTATATTACTAATCATGAATTTTCCAAGAAATATAAATCATGTTTTTTTTCAAAATCACAATTTATTGAATATATACATATATAATTTTTTATTTTCCCTAAAAGAGATGTGAAATATGATATCATTGGTTCGAATGATTATACACTTATACACAACCCTATTTTTTAGTCATAATATATGGGATTTTTTTTTCTAAAATCGAATTGGAAGAGTCAAATGCAATAAAAACCCAAACATATATTGAAATCGTTACTAAATCAAATTCCAATAGTCAAAAACCCATATGTAGGTTAGGAAATAAATTTAATTAATAATGGATTCAAAAAATATGATAATTATAGGATAAATAATTGATATAGTTGACATAATAATTGGGTGTACCTTTCATTTGTGTGATGGATCCATATCCCATATTTTTTTAATTTATTATTAAAGGCTTTGTGTACAGGCCACTGGTGTCAAATCCATGATATTAATTTTATTCAATGGATTTCTTATCAACTCTTGGAGGAAATATGAATGAAAATATACTATTATCTTATAGATAATATTTCAAGGATTATTCCACAGACAACAAAATTTTGGATCATCAGTTTAAATAGACTTTATGAGAAGAGAACACAAACCATTCATTCTTTATGTGAATGAACATTCCAATAATATATCATTGAATTTAGTACCAATATTTTATATCCATAAATTTTAAAAATATTAAGCATAAATGTATTATTCTTTAATTTTTTGGAATCCAAAATAATTAAATGATTCCATAAAATTAATGGAAGATGAAGCATTAATGTTGGTGTGTGTAAAATCGATTCCATCAATTGAAACATTAATTAATTTATTCAAATTAATTATTAAATGTAAATATAAATTTTATTTCATAGAAATATCTTGTGAAACCATCCTAACCATGTCCTTATTTATGTTGTTCAATTTTTTCATTGACCAACATTGATTTTATACTTTATTGGGTTGTGTTCTTAGTCAGACCATATTTCCCTCAAGTGATCCTTTATTCATGTTTCTTATTCATTTAATATCTTCTTTGTGATAAATGGTGTTAATTGGGATACCTCATCAATGAATATACCTTGTTCCTTGTAGAATTATAATAATATGGTCTAGTTCTTCGGTCTCTATGTGGGGTTTATTTTTTGATTGGATTATCTATATCAATCAGTAAAGTCATTGGTCCTAATGTGGTGGTTTTATATGGTAGATCATCTATGGATATTGACACAAATATAAATGGGTATGGTGTATGTTTAAGTGATTAAACCGTAGTTATTTCTATTTTTATTCATTATACATTCCATTAAAATTCCTTTCCATATTCACTAAACATTATTTTTTATATAAATTTCAAAAAAAGGTACAAATTTAAGTATCCACATAGCTCATTTCAAATTTTTTCAATATTTATTTTTATCAAAAAATGAAAATATATATACATTATATCCTATTTTTCATCTCATTAAAAAGAGACTCACAACCATTAACATGATTATTAGTACTGTAGTTTCATATAAATATATTAATATCATTGAATTACCTCCTCATGATAACTACTTCAAATTTATATTAGAATCAAATGAATTAATATAGTAGTAAAACTCATATAACACTAAAAATCACATAAACAAAAATTAATGACATCATTTTCATAAAATTTAATATTTTATTGATTATTACATAAATTCAACATTTTATCTACTGATTCCCTTTGTTAATTCATCCCATTAAAAATAGATTCCCCCAATTTCAACCTTTTGTTTCTCTATTAAAAATTTATTTATTGCATAATAATTTATATAAAATTATTCTCCAATCAAAGAAAAATATTTCAAGATAATAAATTAATATAAACTCATTAAATCATAAATAATTAATGAAATGAAAATTAATTACTGGTGAAAAACCAAAAGATATCAAGAGGTCTCTTCCATCGCATCTATTTCTATTTCAACAAAAGAAAAATATCTCTAACACATTGAAGAACATAAAGAAATTTTTTTATCAATAATATATAAGGAAACATAAAAGAGTTGGATTTTATAGTAACTAAAGTATTACACCTTTATAGAAAAGGTATGGTTATCACTAATCTTAACTATATATATCCAACACCACCATGATATCATAAATCCAACTATTATTTAATATGAACTTTTTTTTATGTGTAGGAATATGATAGGAAGGGTCCATGGTGGGCATGATTCAACAAACGTTTCCTTGAAAATAATAAACACAAATTAGGATAATATTTCAAGACTAAGTAACGGGAAAATTCCCACATATACCAAAAAGTGGGCTTCAGACACAATGAGTACCATTTCCTGCTTCACCAACCACCTCATGGATATAATGTATAAAAATAAAAACTCTATAATTACATGATTACAAAAATTATACCATATAAACTCTAAATTTGATTATTATTAGATAATTATAGGATTAATAAACCCATTACATAACAAGACCAACCCATTCGCATTGTATAAATTTTCCAAAAAAAACTTGTTATTTATAAAATAAAAAAACTTCTTACATGGAAAATCACTAATATAATAATTTTAGAAACATTTATTTATTATTAAATTTTAAACACATTAAAAATCACTAAAAAATATGTTTAGAATATGATCATTAAATAGTGATAAACAATGGGAATAAAATCATTAGGCTATAAAATATATAAGTTTACATGAAAAAAAATATAGAAAGAAAAATTTGAATAATATAATATTACAATAATATATTCAATAATGATATAATATCCATGTCATAAGAAAATATGATCTATATAGGTTTAAAAAGTGAAACTATATTCATGTAAAGAGAAAACTGAATAGTGATGAAAATTTCAGGGGTCATTGTAATAATACCACCCAAAATCAATAAAAATTTAATATAACTGAGTAACAAAAAATAAAAATCTTAACATATATTCTTAGAACAATAAAAAAAATGAAATAAAGGGATATAAAATATTAGGTTAGACCATCATAATATGTTAATTCCAAGGTTCATATCTTGAATTAATTTCATTGGATCTTGAATTTAAGTAAAATTTTATAAACATGATTTTTTCATTGGAAAAGATAATTAATAAAATAAAATAGTTTAATTAATTACTATTCAAGAAGAAAATAATTAAGGATATATGAATATAAAAAAATAAATATCAATTAGAAGAAGTAAATGAATATTTAAAGATATTTTTTGAAAGAGTGTTATGTGAAACATAATGGAAATCAAATCAAATCATTAGAGAATAGGATAATTAGGAACCCAATACAATTTCCCTACCATTTCATGTAAGAATATATCATGAAAAAAGGCTACATTATTGAAATTTAAATATTTATAATAAAATAGGGGGAAATATAAGATAATAAAATGATATATTACATAAAATTTTAGGGGAACATAGTCAAAGAATAAAGTATATAGCTCGATAAAAGAAAATTAATTTTGGAATCCATTTACCTTGAGTCTCTTCTATTTTACGATATCCACTAACAACTATATTAATCGAAATTTATTAATTTTTTCTATATTTATAAATTTTGTTAGATAAAAAGTCCACCACTCCATATGATTCATTATATGGGATTAATCATTCTTATTTGATACATTTAAGGAGAACAATCCTTAACCTAAAAGACCATATTATAATCCATAATTTGTTAGTACACCATGGGGAAGAGGGGTTGTTTAATATTTAATACCAATGTAATAATTATACCCCCACTATAGGAGGGATTATATAATGATGGGAAATGATTGCTAAGGATAATAATTCGACGATGTATTCAACCACATCATATAGTAACTTACAAGTATCATGTCATGTCTTGTTAGTTGGTATCATAGATCATAGTATATTTTAATCCATTGAGTTATTTTTAAGAGAATACTTTTAGAAGAATTGTCTAAAACCCTACAACATTCATAGAAATAAACTAACTACCTGAAAATAAGACAACAAACGCCTTGTAAAATGACTCTAATAGGTATTTTTGTGATCCTTAAGTCAAGAAGAATACCAATAAAGAAATTATATTTTATTTTTAAGGAATTTATTTCACGCATATAATGGAATTAGGATTTGTAAATGACATAATGATTTTGATGAATATTATCTTATTAATAATTTAGAATTGATGATTAATTATATAAGAAATATGGATATTCATAGATAGTTGAATAGATATCCATATGTATGTAATAAGGAAGAAGCTTTGTGAATGAATAAAACTAGGAATTCAGATTTAAGAAGAAATGGATGACAAAAGAAATTAAGAGTGTCATCTATTTATCTTTATGGATAAGATGTTTAATCATGTTGATGAATGATGGGTTAGTTGGCATAATTATGTAAGTATAATACCATTATTTTTTAATTATAGTAGTTGTTTCACATGTTGGGGCATCATATTTTTTAGTGATTGAATGAATTGAGTTAAATAGCTTCTTGGGGATGTAAATGTGGTGGTTTATTAATTCATTCCATAATTATAATGGATAAATTGATAAACATAGAGATTATAGAACATTGTCACTTTTTCATTTTATACTAACTATATTAGTAATATTTTTTAAACAATTAAATGATTTGTTATTTCTCTCACTATAAGATTGAGTATATCAAAAAATTTGAGGGAGAGAGGTGTTAATCATTATATTGGAAGACAAAATTTGGTGAGTGTTATTTTTTAAATAAACAACCTATTATTCTTCCCCTAGCCACATAATATTTCTCTAGTTTATAGTAAGAAATTGGTATCCAATACCTATGTTCTTAGTGAAATATAAATCTTGAATGCTATAGAAGAAATTATCAACCATAATGTAATTTGATCTCTAAAAACATAGTTATCATTTAAGGTAGAATATAATATAGAAATCATTGTAGAAATTATTAATTAATGTCTATACGGATTTAGTACAATGTATCTCATTTAGTATGGATGGTGTAACATTATAAGATAAATAATAATGGTAGATAGATATTGAATCCAATTTCAATATTTTAGGTGGATCCTTACCTTATTCAATCTACAAGTTAATGTTTTCATGTATATTATTATATACATTATTGGAAAATATAACATTAAACCTATGATAGTGGATCAATGGAATCTGAATCTGAATTATAGTGTTATTGGTAAAAGTGAGGGAACAATGGAATGAACATAAATGAATCTGTTAATAAATTAATCAATCATGTTTACATTATTTTTATAGTACTATATTTACAAGAAATAATCATAAATTATATGATACTTATGATAATGATCAAGAGATATTTATTACAACATTAAAATTCAAAGGACATGATACTCAAAGATATGGATCCAAATCAGGAAAAATGGATATTATTCCTAAAACAATTTTAAAA
The DNA here is from genome assembly GCA_963277665.1 of Viscum album. Lineage (NCBI taxonomy): Eukaryota > Viridiplantae > Streptophyta > Magnoliopsida > Santalales > Viscaceae > Viscum > Viscum album. The sequence continues at coordinate 1,892,834,118 of OY728152.1, forward strand.
ATTGATTCAATGATTATTTTTATCATGTCTAAAGAAATGAAGAAATCACGTATTTTGGAATTCTAGAAAATAACAAAACCCATGTTGGAGGATAATCTTAATGATAGACACTATAATTATGATATGTCCTTAAAATTATGTTATTTTTCATATATTCCACTGAAATAATTTATAATACAAAAAGGAATTAATTAAACAATCACAATGGGTTTTATCTAGAGGAACATGGAGAGTAGGTTCAATAATTGTGTATTTTTTAACAATATTTTCGAGATGTTAATTTAATTGGACGAATTTTTTTCTTGAAAATAAATTGTAAATAACCATAAAAAAATAATAATTAAATCAATGAAATTTTTAATTGCTGATAAATCAAAAATATATATGGGAGTAATGTTACGAAATAAGATACTATGGATGGGTTAAAACCCTTTTGGAACCCTATTCTTCTATGAATATTGAAAATATCAAAGTGAATTAATAATTTCATAACTCAATACCGCATCATAAAAAGCTAATATTGTCATCAGATTATATCGACACCTTGATATTGTTCTTAATATTCTTTTGAAAGTGACCTGAATAAAAAATTAACATTGAGTATAAAAACCAAGATAAACTCTTAATGATCAACGGTAAGACCGTTCCAATTAATATTAATTAACATGAACCTAAAATTTAAATTCATATGTGTGAATAAATATCCTTGTAAACTTATAATAGAATATATTATAAAGGGAAAATCCTTTATTTAAAAATGAAAAAAAACTCCAAAATAATTCCTAAATGATAAAATGAAAAAAAATTATTAAAAATAATGACTAATTTGATCTATTCTATAATCATAGTATATGGAGTATATGTAAAACTGTTAGGTCCTAATAGAGGATATGTATCCCTCTCATATCTGTAGAATTATTCTAGTCACATGTGTACAGATAATTGATTTAAACCTCATGGTTATCTTCATCCCTATTTAAATAATCAAGGTTCCATTTAAAAAGGCACATAAATTATTTAGAATTAACTAGTCTCCCTTGATTTTTATGATTTTACAATTTTGAATGTCCCATAAATTTTATGTTGTAGAAGTCTCCACAAAACTCAATGAATCATTCATTATTTCAAATAATAGGTTCTACATGTGGGTCATCACATTTAATTTATTATATACCACAGGGAAACTATAATAGTATGTAGGAATATTGATGTGGAACCTTGAGTCTATAACTTAATATGTGGGTAACTCTTCATTCATTACTATAGAGTACTCATAACTAGAAATAATTTTGACCTACATTGATAGAAGTCACACATGTCGGATATAACACATCCAATTTCACATTCATGAATCCTTTTACAAGGAAAAATATAGAATAATTCACTTATGTATAATAATATTTCAATTTATAATATTCTCATACCTGTTTTACCATCATACAAAGATGGTTACATAGTTAAATTTCCATACATGGATTTATATAATTTTCATAATTCATTATCTCAAGATCTATTTTTTTATCATTCATAAATGGACTCTAGATAACTATGGATATTTTCAATGATAATTCAAATTATATGTATAATTAATTCTAATAAATAAAATATTGATAAAAACACATGAAAATAATGAATTTAACCACTTTTACAAATATATTCATGAGATTATAGAAATGATGAGTATCCATTGATAATATACAAATTATTTTGACTCATTAACGAAAAATAACAGTAAATGTATGGAAAAAAATATCTATTTCTTATAAAAAAAATTATATTTGAAATTATAGAAAATATGTGTCAGGATTATGAAAAAGAAAATTCCATAAAAAATTCCCCAGAGAACAAATATTTTAAAAAAAGGAACTAAAATATTCATGCCTCTATAATAAAACATTTTTAAAATTATACATTCAAATAAATTAATTTATTACACGTTTTTTCATCCTCCCATTCACACAAAACATTTATGTTACATAAACTTTTCCCCATTAAAGAAATAAAATTTTTTATTTTGTAATGTATTTCTCATCTAAATGATTTAAAGGGCCACCATATCCTTGATAATTTCCAAAATATCTACCCAAATAAGTAATTTAATTGTTTCCATCATGAGAAATTTTATATCATTATTTTATGGATAATGTTCAGCAGGATTCATGTGTGTAATATATAGTGTGTGGATATATAAGAATTGAATCTATTATGATGTGAAATACATGAAAATGGTGATAACTTAAAGTATGGAACTTCATTAACATCCCTTCAAAATCGAGGTCATCCAAAAACGTTATTTTTTTTTAAGACCACTCTTTCATAATTTCAATTATCAACAGTTACATTGCTTATATTTTCATTACCATTTTTGACATTGATTCATTCTATATTTAGATCATGATTTCTCTTCATAATTTTGTTTTTGAATAGTCAAAATGTTGTTTTTTTCTATACTTTTTGTGTAGAGATCCATGAACAAAATTGAATGAAATTTTCATTCATAATAAAATAATTATAGCATGGTTTTATTTCTATAATAGAATTATTAATTAACATAATGAAACTATAATGTAGTCCAAAATTATTTTTAAATAACATCATTTATTTTCCCCACAGTCATGTTCAACCATATTCACGTAATGGACATCTAAATAATGTTGTAATGGGATAAATGTCATATAATTTGGTGTATTTACATGTTATTTCAAGGCTACAAAAGGATCAAATGGATTAATTATTAAAAAAAATAAAATTTTAAAAAAATATTCTTTTACATTGGTGTTAATAATAATAAAATAGTTTCCTCAATCATCATCAAAAATTACTTAATGATGGAAATTTTTTATAAAAGAAAAAATTTCAATTTATTGGTAAAATAATGAAGGTTTTGTTCATTGATTAAAATTGTTGTGTGTAAAGAATACAATAATAAGTATTTTAAATCATTATATAATGATGGTTTTGGGGAAAAATATATAATGAAGTATATATTGAGATTCCAACATCATAGCTATTTTAAAATTAACTTATAATTTTGAGACGAAAAGAATTATCATTTAATTCATTCATTTATAAATATAAGTGTTCAAGACATAAAATCATTCAAAATTAAAAAAAATAGGTAAGGAGAAAAAAATAATAAAAAATTAAAAAATTGGAAAACAAAAACAATAATAAATTTCCATTCGGGAAATTAATAAAATGGAATATGAAAAAAAATATAAGCACACAAAATCCTAACATAATAAATGATATAGCTCCACCAAAACATATTTTTGGATATATTTTTATTTTTGAAAAAAAATATTGAGAAATAAACTAGTGAAAACAACAATGAAAATTATTTTGTATGGATACAAACTTGTGTTCATTTGTACAATGATTCTTGAAAGTGAATATATTTAAATCATGTATTATAAAAATTCTCTCAAAATATCATCAATATTCCCTATTTACTATGAATATATTTTTCTTGTATAGTTCTTTGATCTAGATAAAACTAAAATAAAATACATGGGAAATAAGGAAAAGACTAGACATTTGGTAATAAAAACCATAGAAACAACATAAGTATACTATCAAATAACATCTCGATATCTTTCTATTTGGGATCATTTTTGAAATATATATTATTGAAATCAATTTTTTTTCTAACTATAAATCGCATAGATTTTATATAAATTGTTTCTGATTTTTTCTCGATCCTATAAATAATATTATCTTTCTTTTCTTTTGAAACTTTATTCATATTTAATGTTATAACATCAAGAAATTCTCATTATTCCACTTAAACAAGCTAGTAAAAAGCTTTTACTTATTTATGTATAAATATTGAAATTAAAATTAGTTTTTTAAAATTAGATCAATAGGGATATATGTAATAATATTTTTTCAATTACAAATTTTTTGTGAAATTTTTTCTAAAAAAATTATTTATCTATTTGGAAATTCAACGATTCCATTTGTTTGATGGTGATAAGGTGTATCATCCATATGATGGAATCCATATTTTTCAAAATGTAGTCCAATATCCTATTATAGAATGAAGTCCCTTTATCATCTATTAATATAATTTCTATTCTGAACCATTAAAATAGACTCCCTTTCATAAAACATGCAATAACTCTTCAGTCATATTTTTTTGGTAATACATTCTACCCAAATAGTAACATAGAATTAAAAATAAATATGTAAAGATATAAAAAGTAACCTAGAAACAATCCTATAAATTCCATTTTATATATATTAAATATAAAATAAATTTAGATGGATTTTATAGAAATCTAATTAAATTTAAAAATATTACTTTATAGAGGATATTTTATTATGTGAAATGGAATATAAATATAAATCACAAAAATAGTTCTCAAAAATAATTATTCATCAATAAATTTACTAAAATTTCATTATGGTCCAAAACTAACTTTAGAGGTCAAAGTGTGAACATAGTTCAAGATTTATTGAGCATTAGAATCAGTAATACACCTATTTATTATTTAATCATTATTAAAATTTGGTAGGAAAAGATTATACAAAATTTATCTTTGTCCGATCACTAACCTGATTAGTAATTTATTTCTTATAAAACTAATATAAATAATTTTTATAAACTAAAAGACTCACAAGATCATGAAACAATTATATTCCATCCATAAAATCATGAAATTCATTATTTCAGGATGTTTCTTTTATAGGTGGAAAGATCTAAACATTATCATCAATAAAATTGGACATTGAAATAAATGTACATCTAAAAAAAATTTACTTCATTTTTTGTCATTCATTTCAATATAAAAATATTTTCAGAATATAATATATCCGGGAATCCTTTTTTTTTTTGTAAAAGAATGATTTCAGAGTAATTAAGGAAACTAATCACTTTATATTCTAGTAAGTAACACCTAAATATAATTTCTTTTATCCATAAGATATTATATGAGATTTCATAAAAACATTTTTAATTAAAACCCCTCTATTTTCATATTCCAAGGTATCGATCATCAATATAAAAGGAATACCCCTTTTTTTGTCGGACAATCATTACAGGTTATCCACTTTTATAATATATAATAACTTATACTCAAAATAAAATTCAAAAACGAAATGAGTTTCGTTTTTTATGAAATAATTTTATGAAAACCATTTTTTGGAAACCACATTCTCTTAATATCATATTAAAACATCTATTTCCAAGAAAATATCTCAAATATAATTTATTTTCATCATATGTATGTGGTGAAAATATTTCAAAAATGGATTGATAAAAAAGAATAAAATATTTAATAATGCCGTGTACACGAACAATCCTCTTATCCACCATTAAATTAAATTTTTCATCATTGAGAGAATGATTTTTTTCATACACATTTCATTGAAAGAAAACATAATTTTCAATTATTCATCAAATTAGGATATATAAATTCGAATTTAATCCATAAAATATTCAAAAAAGTTAATGAAAATAATAATCAATCAAATTTGAAAAGTTCCCAAGGTGTCACACAAAAAAATTAAATAATTCTAAATAAACGATTTAAAAAATTATTGTGAAATATTTTTATTTTGATCATAAAATTAAATATCAATATTAATGTGGGCATAACAACCATCAATGAAAAATAGTGATTCAATTCATTTTAAATAAAACATATATATTATTCACCCGTTGGCTATCATATATGGGAAAAATTATTCTAGTAGCTAACATGTTGGTAACATCCTTCTCTATAACAACTATTAAGGATGGATTAAATTTCCATCCATGTTTCTTAACATGATTGAAATTTTCTGTAAACAACAATCTAAAAATTCATACTAAAGGGGTCATTATATTATATTATATTAGAGACCATAAAAAATTTATTTTGAGATTCATAAGGATCCTTAATAGTTGGTTCTCATAAACATAATATAGTTTAATATAGATGATTACTATATATGTATATTTCTTATAAATTATGTAATATTTGAGTCTTTTGGGAAGTTTTTTTAAAAATAACCCATAAGATTTGTATTCAATTATCATAGTGTTTTTTAAGATGAAACATCATAACATTTGGATCATTATTCATTCCTGAAAAAATAATTTTTTTAGATTCATGATGGGGTATATTGGTTATTATTTAGTTTATTTACAAATATGTTTCTCAGTAGAGATTCTATATTTAAGAGTATAATCAAGGGAGGATTTTTAATCTAATATTTTAGAATTTATAGTGAATTGAGGGTTTAGTTGACATTAAAAATTATGACATTCATTAATATAATAGAAAAATGATTTATAAATTTCAATATTATCTTTATATATCTTGAAATTAGATTAAATTCCCTATAAATTATTTTTTTTAAAATATGATCTAAATTCTAAATATCTTCCATAAAAACATATTCTTCATTTTGTAATTAAATTTTAGTTGTAAGAAATGACTAATTTTAAATAGAAATAGTTTATTTAACATAAAATGTAAAATCATGATATAAATATTTGGAAAACTAATATATCATATTCACTCATGGGGATGAATTATTATCATTTGTGTTCTTCATAGATTTTAATATATTAATGTGAATAATTTCACTATCTAAATTCAAGTGACTAGGTTCAATTATGGACATAAAAGATTACATTTACAGTTTCCAAAAAAGGTTCAACATTAAATATTATGTGTATGGGAACTGAATCTATTTTATTCCATTTCCAAAATATAATATTTAATAGGAAACACAATTCCCATTATATTTACCAAAACATCATATATAAATAAAAAATACTTGGATGTTATCCAATTATCCAATTGGAATAAAACTCTAGTAGCTTCAAGTTATCCAACTTGTAAGGTTGAGTAGACCAAATTGGTTATAAAATTAATGAATGTTTCTATATCTAACATGAAATAATTTGATTATAATTGAATTATAGTGTCGATAATGGTAACAGTTCTTGGATATTGGCATTTGATAACTAAGGGATGTTGTATCATAAAGGAAACACTCCTTCCTATATTTACTTTTTATCCTCAATTGAACTATTTATTTGTAGAGTATATATTCATTAAATTTTTTCATACCATGGAATTTTCATTATATCATTGAGTAATATAAAATTATCTTTCAAATTACTAATGGTATCTAAAACTTATTTATTAATTTGAACATATATTGGATTATTTATTGTATGTGTACTCCTAGTATTGGGAAGTGGTGTTTTATATTATTTTTTTGATGCTTATATATTTTTTATTATAATTATTTAGAATTATTCTGTAGTAATTACTAGATCATTCATGAAAAGACACATATTGTAACATGATGTTTTCTTCCAAAGAAGTTCTAGAAATTTCAACCTATTCAATTTTAGTTTTCTCCTATTTATTAGTTTTGAAACTTGCCGAAAAGGGATTGAAATACTTATCATCAAGTGTGTGATTTTGTTTAGGGTTGTAATTCCAATATTTGTATGTTTTTTAATTTAGTACCCGTACTATGTTTTATGACAAATATATTTTCCTTCACTTTGGCTTTATTATTCACTTGGAATCATGAAAGAAAACAATTATTTATATAACTTCTTATGCTACTAGAATTGGGGTCTACTTGTCTCATTAGGGTACTAAAATTACCCATCATAATATAATATTGCAACATTGGTTTTGGTCTTTTTTATAATGATTAATATTATTTTATAAAATATTCACATTGGTTCCTCTATCATCCATCATGTCTAGTGTCTTAAATATGTGTTGTTAAGGAGGTTAAAAAAATTATTAAGGTTGTGATTTGTATGTATCATTAATGTATCTTGTTTTTGATCTAATCAATTAAGATTGTAATATTTTTTGGTTGTTTGGTCTATTTAAATATATCAGGACATTTTTTTCAGTTCAAGTTGATGTTTAGGTTAGTTTGAATAGATCTTTGATTGGTTGATGGAAATGGTATAATTTGAAAATAATTGTTATAGTTTTATGATGGATATTTAATATGTATATATTCACCATTGAATTTGTCATTGGATCTATACATTCCATAATAAAAATGCTATGGAAAATAGTTTCATGTTTTTGGTTTGCATAGGAAGCATGGGATAACATCATTAATCTCAAATTACATATAAATTAATAGAGTTGATTCATAATATTTATATTCATATAAGTTTCTTTGGTATTTATTATCAAATTTAAAGTATAAGGACCTTTTATTACATATTTTGGTGTAATTTTGGTCATGTCTACAATTACGGTCCTAGGAGATAATCATGTATTGTAAAAAAATCCCCCACTGGAAGAAAATCAGTCATACTAATATTTTTTTGGCACAATAATTCATTAAATTGATTAATTAATAATTTCCACTGATGTGATAGTGATAAAAAAACTGAAATTTCATATACATTCATAGTATTCTAGAATGTTTTCTTGGTAATTTTTTAAAAACCTAAAAAATTAATTGCTAATTTATAATGTCCTCTATGTGTATGATTATTATTTCCCCATAATTGTTTTTCACATAATTCAAATATGAAATCAATGATGTTTATGAATAAAAGAACCACTATATAGACACACCCTCCAATGAAAATTGAAATTATTTGAATGTAATATAATATGAATTGAATATATATTATTTCATGCTGATGCAAAGAAAACTAAATAATTGCAGTAAATTGTGTGAATCTTCCCCAAGAATTACATTGAATTTTGGGAATTGGTGTATGAATATTGAACAGATTTTAAATTAAGAACGTCTGTCAAGGTATTCTACTGAAATTTGATTGTATTTATACATAAAAGATAAATACTTATGTTTTATATTGGTAGAATAGTTTATTTAAATTAAACACATGTCTTCTTGGGGGTTTTTTTATAGTATTTGAATTAGAAATTTTATCTCCTAGGGATTATTCACTAACAAGGATGACATAAGTTGACATAGGATTATAAACACTATCATCTATAACACTAAAATTATATGTTTTTTCAATTTTTGTATAAAATGGACCTAAATTGGGGTTATAAAATATGAAATTGTTATAATTAATTTATTAATAATAAAAAACCATACCAAAAATTGTGCAAATTTATGGAATTTATTTTTCATCGATCTCACTCAAACAAATTATTATCCCTTAAGGAATGGATTGTCACATTTTTTATTTCTATTTTTTATATGATAATTTATTTTTCTGTCTTTTTCATTTGAAAATTAAGTGTAAATAATATAAAAAAATTATATAAATCATTGAACATATAAATTAAAAACACATGGAAAAGATATATAAGAATATTGTGAACATTATTGAAACCTAGGACTTGTTTCAACCCATCTAAAACCCCATTCTCCATTCTTTACATTATCATCCAATTTTAATCCAAAATCCATACCTTAATACCTCATGGAATGAAAATAATATTTCCTAGATATTTTATCCAGAGATCATATATTTTTTAAGCCTACTATTTTAGTGATCTAACTACCCCATAATAATTGATTATCTAAATAAGGATGAACCAAATATTCTAAAATTAAAGACATTTAGGAAAAAGTATAAATAATCTGAATACCAACATTTATTTATTAATATTTAATAACTATTCTTAGAAAATTTTAGGATAAAAATTTGAAAAGATAAATTTATAATATTTACAAATTAAAATAAACTCCAAGTAAATTTAACAAGATTAAAATAAAAAATAATGAATTTAAAGATGTTGTACATAGAACTCCATAACCCAAAACCACTACGTATTTCAAACTCTCATGGTTAAATGACGATGTTTGATTTTTATCCCACATGACATTCAAAAATTAGTGTCGCAACTGTATGTATATTAAATACAAGAAAAACAATTATCAAAGTTTGATTCCTACCTCCTTTGAATAATCATGGATCGTTTAAATAATTCTCTTTGAGCTGGATTTGGTCAAAGTTATGAGATCCTAATATTCATCTGGTTTTAGAAATCCCTATTATATTTGTATTTTTCAAATCTCTACAAATTTCCTCTCATACTTCTTTATATGGACAAGTAGTTCTCTCTATGGTTAATCTCATTAAATTTTATATATTCACCTTGGAAATATCTAAAATAGTTCATTAATAATGATGTGAAACATGGATGATTCAATTTGATGTGCAGTCAACTCATTTCTCATGACTATACAGGACCCATACATAGATAGAATACTGACCTACATAATTAGTCATCACATACATTGGTGATGACATTTCCTAATCTCCATCTACAATTCATCACTAGTGGATAAAAACAGAGATAATTAATATCAGTTTGGGAGATTCAACTTATGTTGAATTTACTTATGTGATTTATTTTCATACAAGGATGGTTATGTATATTAATTCCAATATGTGGAGCTATGTAATTTTAAAACTTCTTTATTTCAACTCCAGAAATAATTGACCATTCAATAATAAACTATGGTTACCTAATGAAATTACCAGGACATTAAAATTTAAAAGTATTTAAAGATTCCAAAATGGATCAAGGAATATATAGATCAAGAATCAATATATTTTTATAATTACATACAATATATTATTTAGATTCCATAAATGATAAAATATTCTTGAAACCCCCAAAATAATAGTTATTTATTACCTAAAATTAGTGGTTAAATTAAAAAAATATCATGCTCTATCGTTTTCTATTCTTAAAATCAAAACGGTAAAAATGAAACATCAAGTAAAATGTAACAATTAACTTTATTAAATTTTTGAAATTATGAGTTATCAATAAAATTTGTCCAATATTATATTTAATTTGATGATGGTGATTAATATTTCACAAAAATGATTTAATAATGTGGATGGTATGAGGATTTCATAAGAAAAATTATTCTAAAACTAAAGCACTCAATCACATGAGAATGCTATGTCAGAATATATGGAGGTTGAATATATTTACTAGTATAAAGACCTCAATTGGGATGTCCTTTTGACTATCATGTAGACCCAATTATTTAATTAAACTAATGAAAAAAATACAAATTTAAAGTAAGATTAGACCATAATTTTTTAATATATCATGATCTTGAATTAATTGAAAGTTATATGAATAATATTTTTAAATAGACTGGTGATTTTCAGATTTCAAATATATATATATATCTATTGATAAGTACATGTGTGTATAATAAGAATTGAAATCCATGTTGAAGTTTGAAATTTAATGGATGAATTTTGGATATCCCAAAAAATAAAAGGTCGAGGTTATGTATAAAATCAAAATTGAATATTAAGACTGAATAATTAACTTATTGAATAATATGTTGACTAATATAGTAAAAAAATCCCATGATTTAAATATAAAAAATTTTCATTTATATTAAATTGTTTAGGCATAATAAAGGATCATGAATCCCAATATGAAATAAACAAATTGTAATGTATGGGATATGGATTATTTGGATATATGACTTGGTGATCCAAATACAAATTTAAAAGGTATTCCAAAAACAAAACATTTCCATAATAATAATGTCACGAACCAACCCGGGTCAACCTTGAAACGGTCACCTGAGCCGGCCTGTGACATGGCCTGAGGAGCATTCTCAATCCCCACGGGTTGGAAACTAGTTTCGAGCATCAAAACTAAACAAGAGGGAATGATTTGGCCCATAAATGAAAGACAAGTAAAGTAGTGGAAAAAGTAGAATAACATAAGGCAAAAAAAATGACACGAAAAAGAAATAACAACCAATAACATCAAACTAACATGACCACGACAAAAACTCCTCACGACTCCAAGAGTCACTCACCAGTCCACAACTAACTCTCGCCCATGGAAAGCAAGCTCAATTCAAACCTACAACAAAACTAAATATAGGAAAACATTATAGGCGTGAGTATTAAAAATCATTAGGCATTCCCAACAAACTATTCCCAATGCACTACCTTTAAATAAAGAAATTTACAAATTCTAGGTTTGAACTAAGTTATACAAAATATGGTTTTCCACACACACACTACCATTTCTAAAAAAAGTAACCATTCATTACCCTTTTTAATTTAAAAAAAGTTTAATGTTTGAAAGGAATAGGTGCATTAAATTTAAAAACATTTCTACGAGCAATTTAGAAATTCAAATTTCAATTGTTAGTCAAAGGGAAAACCACACACAACACACAACACACACTAAGGGAAATAGAAAAAAAGTGGGACATAGAAGCCAGCAACCGAACTAGACCTCTCAATCATCAGCCACATAAAAATAAACACTAATGAAAACATGGGTCGAACATAGGATCTTGTGAACAATCCATAACATACCATAAATGTGACTCATCCTGAAGGAATGCCAACTGTCGATGATGTCATAACTCTTTAACGCCTGGTGTTTCCCTACATGGCCTAACTGAGGGGCCAAATCACCTAGAAGAGTATAATCCGTACTAAGGGCCACTAGCTAGTGTGTAATCTAAACTCGTGAGGTAATTGTTCTCAGAAGATTCACTTACTATGCCATGTTACCATGTCAACACATATAATAAACTGGAAAGGTGTGAGTCATCAAATTCAATCAAGTAGCACAAACATCACACACAACTATTGCAGTCAAGGTACACCAAAGATCACCCCTGAGTCACCCCAAAGAGGGCTTTCCAAAATAATTTATTTTATTAAAGTGCCAAATGGGCCTTCACCAATTTTAAAGAAAATCCTCATTTCTCAAGAGAACCAAAACACTTGTTCAGGCTTCAAAATAAATAATTTATCAATAAAAAAATCACATTTGAAATTCCTTGAATTATGTTTAAAGGCCAAACGTGCGTTCTTTCACTACTGGGGTTCGTTCATTAAAAAAAATATTTTTGGGGTCATGTATAAAATAAACGACTCTTTTTACACCAAATATTCATTTAAAAAAATAATTATTTTAAATTATTTCACATTTTTAAAAATTATTAAAATATCTACCAATTAATAAATTCTAAATTTAAAGGCGAGTGCAGTGGGGGACTAACCTCAGTTTGTTATCCAAACAAAATGGTGTTTCATGCCTCACACAGACGCACAAACACGCACTAGTTGATGACTGCAGTATCCCGGGTTTTCCTCACTCACACACGCTGCAACAAACACACAATAATTAAAAAACCATAACCACTGACTTAAGACAATCTAAATGAACAAATGGTGTAAAAACCACCTCAACATGTTTTCAAAACATACGTAATACCATTTAAATTATTTCCTAAAACACTTTAAAATTTATAAAATGATTTCCAAAGAGTAACCCACAGTCCACACACCCAAAACTCATCCAAAGAACACATTTTTTATCAAATGCACACCGCAACATACTAAAATGGAAAACGAATGACATGAATAGACAAAAACTAAATACACATTACCATTAAAAGATATTAAACATCACAAAAACTAGTTTTCCAACAAAACACACCCTATTTCACATATACATGACACACAATATCAAAAAAAACCTCAATTTTTTTTAGAAACTAGAGACACACCAATCTAGTTAAACAAACTAAATTATTTTCAAAAAAACTAAATCTACACCAAGATAATAAACCACAAAACTCATCAACTGAATAGAACAGGTGAAACAATTATCCAAAAAATGGATAACCAACAATTTCAACATAATATAATTAATTTAACAACAAAAACGCATAACCAGCAACATTAGAGATTTCAACATCAAGTAAACAAAGTAAACATAATTTAAAGAGTCGTAAGTAATGGAATCCAACCTCAATAAATTAAGAATATAACCCTTAAATCAAAACTTCATTCATGGAAGAATCCTAAATCGAAGGGAGAAGGAGCAATAAAGTACTGGAGGGGAGGTCACACTTGCAAGGATCGCCAGAGGAGGGTTGTGCGCGCCGAAGGGTCGCGCCTGCTGGCCAGGGGGTGTGGTTGGTCGTGGGAGGTGATCACGGATGGCGGAGAGTGAGCCAGGAGTGGCCGCGGCTGGTGGAGGTGTAGCACACTAGAGAGTTCGTCTGACAAAGAAGGCCTAGAGGAACAAGTGAGACCTGGAGGGCGTCGTGGGGGAGGGATACGGATATACGAGGTGTTGGGCGTAGCATGTGGTCATCCGGATGTGTTGAGGAGGCGCTGGTGAGGGGTTGTACAGATCGGGGAGGGGATGTGTGGAAGGTTGAGATGAGAGGAGTCTTGCAGGGGGAGAGGGAGGAAAGCAGGCGGAGGCCGGGATGAAGGAGGCTGGAGCGCAAAGGGAGAAGTCAGGAGGCGGCTGGCTCGCGAAGGTTACGGGGAAGGGGGGTTTCCAAGTAGAACTATGGTTTCTTATTATTATTATTTCTCATTTCATTTCATTATAGTAGTAGTAGTAATAATAATAATAATAATAAAATCGTAAAATAATACTAATAAAAATAACAATAATTAAGATAATAATAATATTAATAATTAATAACAATAAATAATAATAATTATAACAATAATAATTAAAATAACGATGAAAAAAGATAATAATAATAAAAGATATAATATTAAAAATAATAATAATTAAAATAAATAAAAATAAAAATAATAAACATATTATTAATAATAACACCTCATTAATAATAAAATTATTAATTACATAATAACATTATTATTATTACAAATTAGACATTCACCTCACTTTACTTACATAAACATATTATTTATTTCAGTCGTTAGACATTTGCACGGGAAACTAGGCTAACGATGTGGCTACGGCTCACAGTGCAATGACCATGCATGGTTCTGAAACCCACTAAAAATATTAAAAGATTAATATTTTAAGTTGCGACCCAGCCCAGACCTTGGCGCGAGAACCCGGAATCAATAATTAAATAAAAAATTGAATTAAAGGTCATGGTGTGACAATTCTCTCCACCACAGACACTTTCTTCCCCTAGAAAGTCACTCAGCCGAACAATAGACAAAACAAGAGTTCATGCCCGACTAAAACTAAAAGGAACCACACCACAAGAGAATGGGAGAACATGATAGGGTTCTACCCACCACAATAATTCAACTAACATAGAAAATTAACCCTCAAACAGACCACCCCGAAAAGAGATGGGGTGACGCGGGAACTCCCAACCTATCCAAACTAACTTCTATGTCAGGAGAGAAACAACACCTCTATTGAAACTTGGAACTCTTGACCCATACCAGAAACCCCGAACACTAGAGAAAACATTTGAGCAGAACAAACCCCAAATAGTGAACCTGAGCGTAACCACAAACATCAACTCTTCAATGGGAACTGACATCTCCAAACTAATACAGTTAAACCAAGATCAACCCAGACAAGGGCCAAACACATTTTTAAGAAAAACTCATGATTCATAAAACCATAATCTGACAAAAAAGATTGTTGGATTACAACAAAACCTATCTATTATAACTTCACAATGAAACAATTGACCTACAGCAACGTCAAAAATTTAACAATAGAATGACAATAATGAAAAGATTTTAAATATTACACTGCCAACACAGAACACAAAACCCAAACCAAGGCTTCACACCAACATAAACTCCTGACTGTGTGCGAGTTTCACCCCAAGACCTGCAGCTGGGGCTCTAATGGCTGAAGCATCTCCTGCCTCAGAGTCAAGCACTAGAATTCCTTCAGACATATTTTCTTATTCAGGAAACTCTTCCTACAAAACTTCTCTAGGTGACCCAGACACCTGCAACTATGCACATCTTCGGAGGGATGCGACATGATGACTTCCCGTGCCCAAACTGACCACACTAGTGGCACACCACTGAAAGGTCTGACGAATTGGAAGCCAGAACCACTACAGAGGAGTCTTTAGAAACTGGTCCGTCTAGCACACTCTGCTTACCATATGGGGAACCTTCATAAGCAACTGGATATGCTGGATTTCCAACCGTTGGTACTCCGAAGACCAACTCAGCTAGGAACGCCTCATCCAATAGCTTCTCGAAAAAATGCTCCTTAGAAGGTAGGACCTTCTCCATGATCTCTGGTAGAATAACCCCAATGAATAGAGAATTCATCATCAAATCTTGTGATGCTGCCTCCAGAGAAAAGGATACAAGCTCTTTGAAATGGTCAATGTATGCCTTCACCGTTTTTTGGCCTTGTTGATTACGCATGAGCTCTTCCCTTTTCTTCGTGTTCACCTATTCAGGTATAAACCATCAGACGAAGATGGATTCAAAGACATCCCACATCACCCCAACCTGCATTGATTTTGGGGAAACCAACTCTCATTCATCCAGAGCTGGACCCTCAAACAAACCCAAAATAGCACGCACTCTGACAGCTTCGAAAGTTCCCAATACCCTGAAGGAACGTTCGACCTTTTCAAAACACACAACTACCTTTAACAGAACTCAATAACCATGAAGTACAGACAATGTCCGAGAAGGACCAAAAACAATCCATGACTTATCAGAAACCTTGATGACCTTTCTGGGAGACATTTTCTGAACAACATATAAAACATTGAGCCAAAACTAATATCAAGCCTAAGCAACATCAAATAAAACACCTTCATCGAAAACAACCAGCTCAAAATAAACAAGAAAATACAAACACAACTCAAAAATTCCTCTTCCAAAATCCTCTTTCCATTTTTTATTTCAAACCGCCTTTTTTCAAGTCCACTTTCCAAATACCCAAACCTCTTTACAAACCAAATTCAATTTCCAAAAATCGTTTTCCCATTTTTAAATTTTCTTTAGAAAACAAGGTCAAGCCATAAATTCCAAGTGCATAGCTTAGTAATCCCTTGAACCAATGCACGTGTCTTCATATGATTTCATCCATACGCACCAACACGCACTTCCCATTCATTCCCTCACATGTTCAAACATTCATAAAGAGTACCTGAGGTTTCACCCAAACCATACCTCTACCAGTTCCAAACAATCACTGGATTTTTAGACCAAGAGATTTTAGTTCTTAAAAAATCCTTTTAAAAAATTTAAATCCATTTAAAAGAAATTGTTCCCCTTTCCATATGTATGTAATAAGGAAGAAGCTTTGTGAATGAATAAAACTAGTAATTCAGATTTAAGAAGAAATGGATGACAAAAGAAATTAAGAGTGTCATCTATTTATCTTTATGGATAAGATGTTTAATCATGTTGATGAATGATGGGTTAGTTGGCATAATTATGTAAGTATAATACCATTATTTTTTAATTATAGTAGTTGTTTCACATGTTGGGGCATCATATTTTTTAGTGATTGAATGAATTGAGTTAAATAGCTTCTTGGGGATGTAAATGTGGTGGTTTATTAATTCATTCCATAATTATAATGGATAAATTGATAAACATAGAGATTATAGAACATTGTCACTTTTTCATTTTATACTAACTATATTAGTAATATTTTTTAAACAATTAAATGATTTGTTATTTCTCTCACTATAAGATTGAGTATATCAAAAAATTTGAGGGAGAGAGGTGTTAATCATTATATTGGAAGACAAAATTTGGTGAGTGTTATTTTTTAAATAAACAACCTATTATTCTTCCCCTAGCCACATAATATTTCTCTAGTTTATAGTAAGAAATTGGTATCCAATACCTATGTTCTTAGTGAAATATAAATCTTGAATGCTATAGAAGAAATTATCAACCATAATGTAATTTGATCTCTAAAAACATAGTTATCATTTAAGGTAGAATATAATATAGAAATCATTGTAGAAATTATTAATTAATGTCTATACGGATTTAGTACAATGTATCTCATTTAGTATGGATGGTGTAACATTATAAGATAAATAATAATGGTAGATAGATATTGAATCCAATTTCAATATTTTAGGTGGATCCTTACCTTATTCAATCTACAAGTTAATGTTTTCATGTATATTATTATATACATTATTGGAAAATATAACATTAAACCTATGATAGTGGATCAATGGAATCTGAATCTGAATTATAGTGTTATTGGTAAAAGTGAGGGAACAATGGAATGAACATAAATGAATCTGTTAATAAATTAATCAATCATGTTTACATTATTTTTATAGTACTATATTTACAAGAAATAATCATAAATTATATGATACTTATGATAATGATCAAGAGATATTTATTACAACATTAAAATTCAAAGGACATGATACTCAAAGATATGGATCCAAATCAGGAAAAATGGATATTATTCCTAAAACAATTTTAAAAATTGATTCAATGATTATTTTTATCATGTCTAAAGAAATGAAGAAATCACGTATTTTGGAATTCTAGAAAATAACAAAACCCATGTTGGAGGATAATCTTAATGATAGACACTATAATTATGATATGTCCTTAAAATTATGTTATTTTTCATATATTCCACTGAAATAATTTATAATACAAAAAGGAATTAATTAAACAATCACAATGGGTTTTATCTAGAGGAACATGGAGAGTAGGTTCAATAATTGTGTATTTTTTAACAATATTTTCGAGATGTTAATTTAATTGGACGAATTTTTTTCTTGAAAATAAATTGTAAATAACCATAAAAAAATAATAATTAAATCAATGAAATTTTTAATTGCTGATAAATCAAAAATATATATGGGAGTAATGTTACGAAATAAGATACTATGGATGGGTTAAAACCCTTTTGGAACCCTATTCTTCTATGAATATTGAAAATATCAAAGTGAATTAATAATTTCATAACTCAATACCGCATCATAAAAAGCTAATATTGTCATCAGATTATATCGACACCTTGATATTGTTCTTAATATTCTTTTGAAAGTGACCTGAATAAAAAATTAACATTGAGTATAAAAACCAAGATAAACTCTTAATGATCAACGGTAAGACCGTTCCAATTAATATTAATTAACATGAACCTAAAATTTAAATTCATATGTGTGAATAAATATCCTTGTAAACTTATAATAGAATATATTATAAAGGGAAAATCCTTTATTTAAAAATGAAAAAAAACTCCAAAATAATTCCTAAATGATAAAATGAAAAAAAATTATTAAAAATAATGACTAATTTGATCTATTCTATAATCATAGTATATGGAGTATATGTAAAACTGTTAGGTCCTAATAGAGGATATGTATCCCTCTCATATCTGTAGAATTATTCTAGTCACATGTGTACAGATAATTGATTTAAACCTCATGGTTATCTTCATCCCTATTTAAATAATCAAGGTTCCATTTAAAAAGGCACATAAATTATTTAGAATTAACTAGTCTCCCTTGATTTTTATGATTTTACAATTTTGAATGTCCCATAAATTTTATGTTGTAGAAGTCTCCACAAAACTCAATGAATCATTCATTATTTCAAATAATAGGTTCTACATGTGGGTCATCACATTTAATTTATTATATACCACAGGGAAACTATAATAGTATGTAGGAATATTGATGTGGAACCTTGAGTCTATAACTTAATATGTGGGTAACTCTTCATTCATTACTATAGAGTACTCATAACTAGAAATAATTTTGACCTACATTGATAGAAGTCACACATGTCGGATATAACACATCCAATTTCACATTCATGAATCCTTTTACAAGGAAAAATATAGAATAATTCACTTATGTATAATAATATTTCAATTTATAATATTCTCATACCTGTTTTACCATCATACAAAGATGGTTACATAGTTAAATTTCCATACATGGATTTATATAATTTTCATAATTCATTATCTCAAGATCTATTTTTTTATCATTCATAAATGGACTCTAGATAACTATGGATATTTTCAATGATAATTCAAATTATATGTATAATTAATTCTAATAAATAAAATATTGATAAAAACACATGAAAATAATGAATTTAACCACTTTTACAAATATATTCATGAGATTATAGAAATGATGAGTATCCATTGATAATATACAAATTATTTTGACTCATTAACGAAAAATAACAGTAAATGTATGGAAAAAAATATCTATTTCTTATAAAAAAAATTAGATTTGAAATTATAGAAAATATGTGTCAGGATTATGAAAAAGAAAATTCCATAAAAAATTCCCCAGAGAACAAATATTTTAAAAAAAGGAACTAAAATATTCATGCCTCTATAATAAAACATTTTTAAAATTATACATTCAAATAAATTAATTTATTACACGTTTTTTCATCCTCCCATTCACACAAAACATTTATGTTACATAAACTTTTCCCCATTAAAGAAATAAAATTTTTTATTTTGTAATGTATTTCTCATCTAAATGATTTAAAGGGCCACCATATCCTTGATAATTTCCAAAATATCTACCCAAATAAGTAATTTAATTGTTTCCATCATGAGAAATTTTATATCATTATTTTATGGATAATGTTCAGCAGGATTCATGTGTGTAATATATAGTGTGTGGATATATAAGAATTGAATCTATTATGATGTGAAATACATGAAAATGGTGATAACTTAAAGTATGGAACTTCATTAACATCCCTTCAAAATCGAGGTCATCCAAAAACGTTATTTTTTTTTAAGACCACTCTTTCATAATTTCAATTATCAACAGTTACATTGCTTATATTTTCTTTACCATTTTTGACATTGATTCATTCTATATTTAGATCATGATTTCTCTTCATAATTTTGTTTTTGAATAGTCAAAATGTTGTTTTTTTCTATACTTTTTGTGTAGAGATCCATGAACAAAATTGAATGAAATTTTCATTCATAATAAAATAATTATAGCATGGTTTTATTTCTATAATAGAATTATTAATTAACATAATGAAACTATAATGTAGTCCAAAATTATTTTTAAATAACATCATTTATTTTCCCCACAGTCATGTTCAACCATATTCACGTAATGGACATCTAAATAATGTTGTAATGGGATAAATGTCATATAATTTGGTGTATTTACATGTTATTTCAAGGCTACAAAAGGATCAAATGGATTAATTATTAAAAAAAAAAAAATTTTAAAAAAATATTCTTTTACATTGGTGTTAATAATAATAAAATAGTTTCCTCAATCATCTTCAAAAATTACTTAATGATGGAAATTTTTTATAAAAGAAAAAATTTCAATTTATTGGTAAAATAATGAAGGTTTTGTTCATTGATTAAAATTGTTGTGTGTAAAGAATACAATAATAAGTATTTTAAATCATTATATAATGATGGTTTTGGGGAAAAATATATAATGAAGTATATATTGAGATTCCAACATCATAGCTATTTTAAAATTAACTTATAATTTTGAGACGAAAAGAATTATCATTTAATTCATTCATTTATAAATATAAGTGTTCAAGACATAAAATCATTCAAAATTAAAAAAAATAGGTAAGGAGAAAAAAATAATAAAAAATTAAAAAATTGGAAAACAAAAACAATAATAAATTTCCATTCGGGAAATTAATAAAATGGAATATGAAAAAAAATATAAGCACACAAAATCCTAACATAATAAATGATATAGCTCCACCAAAACATATTTTTGGATATATTTTTATTTTTGAAAAAAAATATTGAGAAATAAACTAGTGAAAACAACAATGAAAATTATTTTGTATGGATACAAACTTGTGTTCATTTGTACAATGATTCTTGAAAGTGAATATATTTAAATCATGTATTATAAAAATTCTCTCAAAATATCATCAATATTCCCTATTTACTATGAATATATTTTTCTTGTATAGTTCTTTGATCTAGATAAAACTAAAATAAAATACATGGGAAATAAGGAAAAGACTAGACATTTGGTAATAAAAACCATAGAAACAACATAAGTATACTATCAAATAACATCTCGATATCTT
The DNA here is from genome assembly GCA_963277665.1 of Viscum album. Lineage (NCBI taxonomy): Eukaryota > Viridiplantae > Streptophyta > Magnoliopsida > Santalales > Viscaceae > Viscum > Viscum album. Next base: position 1,892,855,875 of record OY728152.1, read on the forward strand.
TCTATTTGGGATCATTTTTGAAATATATATTATTGAAATCAATTTTTTTTCTAACTATAAATCGCATAGATTTTATATAAATTGTTTCTGATTTTTTCTCGATCCTATAAATAATATTATCTTTCTTTTCTTTTGAAACTTTATTCATATTTAATGTTATAACATCAAGAAATTCTCATTATTCCACTTAAACAAGCTAGTAAAAAGCTTTTACTTATTTATGTATAAATATTGAAATTAAAATTAGTTTTTTAAAATTAGATCAATAGGGATATATGTAATAATATTTTTTCAATTACAAATTTTTTGTGAAATTTTTTCTAAAAAAATTATTTATCTATTTGGAAATTCAACGATTCCATTTGTTTGATGGTGATAAGGTGTATCATCCATATGATGGAATCCATATTTTTCAAAATGTAGTCCAATATCCTATTATAGAATGAAGTCCCTTTATCATCTATTAATATAATTTCTATTCTGAACCATTAAAATAGACTCCCTTTCATAAAACATGCAATAACTCTTCAGTCATATTTTTTTTGGTAATACATTCTACCCAAATAGTAACATAGAATTAAAAATAAATATGTAAAGATATAAAAAGTAACCTAGAAACAATCCTATAAATTCCATTTTATATATATTAAATATAAAATAAATTTAGATGGATTTTATAGAAATCTAATTAAATTTAAAAATATTACTTTATAGAGGATATTTTATTATGTGAAATGGAATATAAATATAAATCACAAAAATAGTTCTCAAAAATAATTATTCATCAATAAATTTACTAAAATTTCATTATGGTCCAAAACTAACTTTAGAGGTCAAAGTGTGAACATAGTTCAAGATTTATTGAGCATTAGAATCAGTAATACACCTCTTTATTATTTAATCATTATTAAAATTTGGTAGGAAAAGATTATACAAAATTTATCTTTGTCCGATCACTAACCTGATTAGTAATTTATTTCTTATAAAACTAATATAAATAATTTTTATAAACTAAAAGACTCACAAGATCATGAAACAATTATATTCCATCCATAAAATCATGAAATTCATTATTTCAGGATGTTTCTTTTATAGGTGGAAAGATCTAAACATTATCATCAATAAAATTGGACATTGAAATAAATGTACATCTAAAAAAAATTTACTTCATTTTTTGTCATTCATTTCAATATAAAAATATTTTCAGAATATAATATATCCGGGAATCCTTTTTTTTTGTAAAAGAATGATTTCAGAGTAATTAAGGAAACTAATCACTTTATATTCTAGTAAGTAACACCTAAATATAATTTCTTTTATCCATAAGATATTATATGAGATTTCATAAAAACATTTTTAATTAAAACCCCTCTATTTTCATATTCCAAGGTATCGATCATCAATATAAAAGGAATACCCCTTTTTTTGTCGGACAATCATTACAGGTTATCCACTTTTATAATATATAATAACTTATACTCAAAATAAAATTCAAAAACGAAACGAGTTTCGTTTTTTATGAAATAATTTTATGAAAACCATTTTTTGGAAACCACATTCTCTTAATATCATATTAAAACATCTATTTCCAAGAAAATATCTCAAATATAATTTATTTTCATCATATGTATGTGGTGAAAATATTTCAAAAATGGATTGATAAAAAAGAATAAAATATTTAATAATGCCGTGTACACGAACAATCCTCTTATCCACCATTAAATTAAATTTTTCATCATTGAGAGAATGATTTTTTTCATACACATTTCATTGAAAGAAAACATAATTTTCAATTATTCATCAAATTAGGATATATAAATTCGAATTTAATCCATAAAATATTCAAAAAAGTTAATGAAAATAATAATCAATCAAATTTGAAAAGTTCCCAAGGTGTCACACAAAAAAATTAAATAATTCTAAATAAACGATTTAAAAAATTATTGTGAAATATTTTTATTTTGATCATAAAATTAAATATCAATATTAATGTGGGCATAACATCCATCAATGAAAAATAGTGATTCAATTCATTTTAAATAAAACATATATATTATTCACCCGTTGGCTATCATATATGGGAAAAATTATTCTAGTAGCTAACATGTTGGTAACATCCTTCTCTATAACAACTATTAAGGATGGATTAAATTTCCATCCATGTTTCTTAACATGATTGAAATTTTCTGTAAACAACAATCTAAAAATTCATACTAAAGGGGTCATTATATTATATTATATTAGAGACCATAAAAAATTTATTTTGAGATTCATAAGGATCCTTAATAGTTGGTTCTCATAAACATAATATAGTTTAATATAGATGATTACTATATATGTATATTTCTTATAAATTATGTAATATTTGAGTCTTTTGGGAAGTTTTTTTAAAAATAACCCATAAGATTTGTATTCAATTATCATAGTGTTTTTTAAGATGAAACATCATAACATTTGGATCATTATTCATTCCTGAAAAAATAATTTTTTTAGATTCATGATGGGGTATATTGGTTATTATTTAGTTTATTTACAAATATGTTTCTCAGTAGAGATTCTATATTTAAGAGTATAATCAAGGGAGGATTTTTAATCTAATATTTTAGAATTTATAGTGAATTGAGGGTTTAGTTGACATTAAAAATTATGACATTCATTAATATAATAGAAAAATGATTTATAAATTTCAATATTATCTTTATATATCTTGAAATTAGATTAAATTCCCTATAAATTATTTTTTTTAAAATATGATCTAAATTCTAAATATCTTCCATAAAAACATATTCTTCATTTTGTAATTAAATTTTAGTTGTAAGAAATGACTAATTTTAAATAGAAATAGTTTATTTAACATAAAATGTAAAATCATGATATAAATATTTGGAAAACTAATATATCATATTCACTCATGGGGATGAATTATTATCATTGGTGTTCTTCATAGATTTTAATATATTAATGTGAATAATTTTACTATCTAAATTCAAGTGACTAGGTTCAATTATGGACATAAAAGATTACATTTACAGTTTCCAAAAAAGGTTCAACATTAAATATTATGTGTATGGGAACTGAATCTATTTTACTCCATTTCCAAAATATAATATTTAATAGGAAACACAATTCCCATTATATTTACCAAAACATCATATATAAATAAAAAATACTTGGATGTTATCCAATTATCCAATTGGAATAAAACTCTAGTAGCTTCAAGTTATCCAACTTGTAAGGTTGAGTAGACCAAATTGGTTATAAAATTAATGAATGTTTCTATATCTAACATGAAATAATTTGATTATAATTGAATTATAGTGTCGATAATGGTAACAGTTCTTGGATATTGGCATTTGATAACTAAGGGATGTTGTATCATAAAGGAAACACTCCTTCCTATATTTACTTTTTATCCTCAATTGAACTATTTATTTGTAGAGTATATATTCATTAAATTTTTTCATACCATGGAATTTTCATTATATCATTGAGTAATATAAAATTATCTTTCAAATTACTAATGGTATCTAAAACTTATTTATTAATTTGAACATATATTGGATTATTTATTGTATGTGTACTCCTAGTATTGGGAAGTGGTGTTTTATATTATTTTTTTGATGCTTATATATTTTTTATTATAATTATTTAGAATTATTCTGTAGTAATTACTAGATCATTCATGAAAAGACACATATTGTAACATGATGTTTTCTTCCAAAGAAGTTCTAGAAATTTCAACCTATTCAATTTTAGTTTTCTCCTATTTATTAGTTTTGAAACTTGCTGAAAAGGGATTGAAATACTTATCATCAAGTGTGTGATTTTGTTTAGGGTTGTAATTCCAATATTTGTATGTTTTTTAATTTAGTACCCGTACTATGTTTTATGACAAATATATTTTCCTTCACTTTGGATTTATTATTCACTTGGAATCATGAAAGAAAACAATTATTTATATAACTTCTTATGCTACTAGAATTGGGGTCTACTTGTCTCATTAGGGTACTAAAATTACCCATCATAATATAATATTGCAACATTGGTTTTGGTCTTTTTTATAATGATTAATATTATTTTATAAAATATTCACATTGGTTCCTCTATCATCCATCATGTCTAGTGTCTTAAATATGTGTTGTTAAGGAGGTTAAAAAAATTATTAAGGTTGTGATTTGTATGTATCATTAATGTATCTTGTTTTTGATCTAATCAATTAAGATTGTAATATTTTTTGGTTGTTTGGTCTATTTAAATATATCAGGACATTTTTTTCAGTTCAAGTTGATGTTTAGGTTAGTTTGAATAGATCTTTGATTGGTTGATGGAAATGGTATAATTTGAAAATAATTGTTATAGTTTTATGATGGATATTTAATATGTATATATTCACCATTGAATTTGTCATTGGATCTATACATTCCATAATAAAAATGCTATGGAAAATAGTTTCATGTTTTTGGTTTGCATAGGAAGCATGGGATAACATCATTAATCTCAAATTACATATAAATTAATAGAGTTGATTCATAATATTTATATTCATATAAGTTTCTTTGGTATTTATTATCAAATTTAAAGTATAAGGACCTTTTATTACATATTTTGGTGTAATTTTGGTCATGTCTACAATTACGGTCCTAGGAGATAATCATGTATTGTAAAAAAATCCCCCACTGGAAGAAAATCAGTCATACTAATATTTTTTTGGCACAATAATTCATTAAATTGATTAATTAATAATTTCCACTGATGTGATAGTGATAAAAAAACTGAAATTTCATATACATTCATAGTATTCTAGAATGTTTTCTTGGTAATTTTTTAAAAACCTAAAAAATTAATTGCTAATTTATAATGTCCTCTATGTGTATGATTATTATTTCCCCATAATTGTTTTTCACATAATTCAAATATGAAATCAATGATGTTTATGAATAAAAGAACCACTATATAGACACACCCTCCAATGAAAATTGAAATTATTTGAATGTAATATAATATGAATTGAATATATATTATTTCATGCTGATGCAAAGAAAACTAAATAATTGCAGTAAATTGTGTGAATCTTCCCCAAGAATTACATTGAATTTTGGGAATTGGTGTATGAATATTGAACAGATTTTAAATTAAGAACGTGTGTCAAGGTATTCTACTGAAATTTGATTGTATTTATACATAAAAGATAAATACTTATGTTTTATATTGGTAGAATAGTTTATTTAAATTAAACACATGTCTTCTTGGGGGTTTTTTTATAGTATTTGAATTAGAAATTTTATCTCCTAGGGATTATTCACTAACAAGGATGACATAAGTTGACATAGGATTATAAACACTATCATCTATAACACTAAAATTATATGTTTTTTCAATTTTTGTATAAAATGGACCTAAATTGGGGTTATAAAATATGAAATTGTTATAATTAATTTATTAATAATAAAAAACCATACCAAAAATTGTGCAAATTTATGGAATTTATTTTTCATCGATCTCACTCAAACAAATTATTATCCCTTAAGGAATGGATTGTCACATTTTTTATTTCTATTTTTTATATGATAATTTATTTTTCTGTCTTTTTCATTTGAAAATTAAGTGTAAATAATATAAAAAAATTATATAAATCATTGAACATATAAATTAAAAACACATGGAAAAGATATATAAGAATATTGTGAACATTATTGAAACCTAGGACTTGTTTCAACCCATCTAAAACCCCATTCTCCATTCTTTACATTATCATCCAATTTTAATCCAAAATCCATACCTTAATACCTCATGGAATGAAAATAATATTTCCTAGATATTTTATCCAGAGATCATATATTTTTTAAGCCTACTATTTTAGTGATCTAACTACCCCATAATAATTGATTATCTAAATAAGGATGAACCAAATATTCTAAAATTAAAGACATTTAGGAAAAAGTATAAATAATCTGAATACCAACATTTATTTATTAATATTTAATAACTATTCTTAGAAAATTTTAGGATAAAAATTTGAAAAGATAAATTTATAATATTTACAAATTAAAATAAACTCCAAGTAAATTTAACAAGATTAAAATAAAAAATAATGAATTTAAAGATGTTGTACATAGAACTCCATAACCCAAAACCACTACGTATTTCAAACTCTCATGGTTAAATGACGATGTTTGATTTTTATCCCACATGACATTCAAAAATTAGTGTCGCAACTGTATGTATATTAAATACAAGAAAAACAATTATCAAAGTTTGATTCCTACCTCCTTTGAATAATCATGGATCGTTTAAATAATTCTCTTTGAGCTGGATTTGGTCAAAGTTATGAGATCCTAATATTCATCTGGTTTTAGAAATCCCTATTATATTTGTATTTTTCAAATCTCTACAAATTTCCTCTCATACTTCTTTATATGGACAAGTAGTTCTCTCTATGGTTAATCTCATTAAATTTTATATATTCACCTTGGAAATATCTAAAATAGTTCATTAATAATGATGTGAAACATGGATGATTCAATTTGATGTGCAGTCAACTCATTTCTCATGACTATACAGGACCCATACATAGATAGAATACTGACCTACATAATTAGTCATCACATACATTGGTGATGACATTTCCTAATCTCCATCTACAATTCATCACTAGTGGATAAAAACAGAGATAATTAATATCAGTTTGGGAGATTCAACTTATGTTGAATTTACTTATGTGATTTATTTTCATACAAGGATGGTTATGTATATTAATTCCAATATGTGGAGCTATGTAATTTTAAAACTTCTTTATTTCAACTCCAGAAATAATTGACCATTCAATAATAAACTATGGTTACCTAATGAAATTACCAGGACATTAAAATTTAAAAGTATTTAAAGATTCCAAAATGGATCAAGGAATATATAGATCAAGAATCAATATATTTTTATAATTACATACAATATATTATTTAGATTCCATAAATGATAAAATATTCTTGAATCCCCCAAAATAATAGTTATTTATTACCTAAAATTAGTGGTTAAATTAAAAAAATAGCATGCTCTATCGTTTTCTATTCTTAAAATCAAAACGGTAAAAATGAAACATCAAGTAAAATGTAACAATTAACTTTATTAAATTTTTGAAATTATGAGTTATCAATAAAATTTGTCCAATATTATATTTAATTTGATGATGGTGATTAATATTTCACAAAAATGATTTAATAATGTGGATGGTATGAGGATTTCATAAGAAAAATTATTCTAAAACTAAAGCACTCAATCACATGAGAATGCTATGTCAGAATATATGGAGGTTGAATATATTTACTAGTATAAAGACCTCAATTGGGATGTCCTTTTGACTATCATGTAGACCCAATTATTTAATTAAACTAATGAAAAAAATACAAATTTAAAGTAAGATTAGACCATAATTTTTTAATATATCATGATCTTGAATTAATTGAAAGTTATATGAATAATATTTTTAAATAGACTGGTGATTTTCTGATTTCAAATATATATATATATCTATTGATAAGTACATGTGTGTATAATAAGAATTGAAATCCATGTTGAAGTTTGAAATTTAATGGATGAATTTTGGATATCCCAAAAAATAAAAGGTCGAGGTTATGTATAAAATCAAAATTGAATATTAAGACTGAATAATTAACTTATTGAATAATATGTTGACTAATATAGTAAAAAAATCCCATGATTTAAATATAAAAAATTTTCATTTATATTAAATTGTTTAGGCATAATAAAGGATCATGAATCCCAATATGAAATAAACAAATTGTAATGTATGGGATATGGATTATTTGGATATATGACTTGGTGATCCAAATACAAATTTAAAAGGTATTCCAAAAACAAAACATTTCCATAATAATAATGTCACGAACCAACCCGGGTCAACCTTGAACCGGTCACCTGATCCGGCCTGTGACATGGCCTGAGGAGCATTCTCAATCCCCACGGGTTGGAAACTAGTTTCGAGCATCAAAACTAAACAAGAGGGAATGATTTGGCCCATAAATGAAAGACAAGTAAAGTAGTGGAAAAAGTAGAATAACATAAGGCAAAAAAAATGACACGAAAAAGAAATAACAACCAATAACATCAAACTAACATGACCACGACAAAAACTCCTCACGACTCCAAGAGTCACTCACCAGTCCACAACTAACTCTCGCCCATGGAAAGCAAGCTCAATTCAAACCTACAACAAAACTAAATATAGGAAAACATTATAGGCGTGAGTATTAAAAATCATTAGGCATTCCCAACAAACTATTCCCAATGCACTACCTTTAAATAAAGAAATTTACAAATTCTAGGTTTGAACTAAGTTATACAAAATATGGTTTTCCACACACACACTACCATTTCTAAAAAAAGTAACCATTCATTACCCTTTTTAATTTAAAAAAAGTTTAATGTTTGAAAGGAATAGGTGCATTAAATTTAAAAACATTTCTACGAGCAATTTAGAAATTCAAATTTCAATTGTTAGTCAAAGGGAAAACCACACACAACACACAACACACACTAAGGGAAATAGAAAAAAAGTGGGACATAGAAGCCAGCAACCGAACTAGACCTCTCAATCATCAGCCACATAAAAATAAACACTAATGAAAACATGGGTCGAACATAGGATCTTGTGAACAATCCATAACATACCATAAATGTGACTCATCCTGAAGGAATGCCAACTGTCGATGATGTCATAACTCTTTAACGCCTGGTGTTTCCCTACATGGCCTAACTGAGGGGCCAAATCACCTAGAAGAGTATAATCCGTACTAAGGGCCACTAGCTAGTGTGTAATCTAAACTCGTGAGGTAATTGTTCTCAGAAGATTCACTTACTATGCCATGTTACCATGTCAACACATATAATAAACTGGAAAGGTGTGAGTCATCAAATTCAATCAAGTAGCACAAACATCACACACAACTATTGCAGTCAAGGTACACCAAAGATCACCCCTGAGTCACCCCAAAGAGGGCTTTCCAAAATAATTTATTTTATTAAAGTGCCAAATGGGCCTTCACCAATTTTAAAGAAAATCCTCATTTCTCAAGAGAACCAAAACACTTGTTCAGGCTTCAAAATAAATAATTTATCAATAAAAAAATCACATTTGAAATTCCTTGAATTATGTTTAAAGGCCAAACGTGCGTTCTTTCACTACTGGGGTTCGTTCATTAAAAAAAATATTTTTGGGGTCATGTATAAAATAAACGACTCTTTTTACACCAAATATTCATTTAAAAAAATAATTATTTTAAATTATTTCACATTTTTAAAAATTATTAAAATATCTACCAATTAATAAATTCTAAATTTAAAGGCGAGTGCAGTGGGGGACTAACCTCAGTTTGTTGTCCAAACAAAATGGTGTTTCATGCCTCACACAGACGCACAAACACGCACTAGTTGATGACTGCAGTATCCCGGGTTTTCCTCACTCACACACGCTGCAACAAACGCACAATAATTAAAAAACCATAACCACTGACTTAAGACAATCTAAATGAACAAATGGTGTAAAAACCACCTCAACATGTTTTCAAAACATACGTAATACCATTTAAATTATTTCCTAAAACACTTTAAAATTTATAAAATGATTTCCAAAGAGTAACCCACAGTCCACACACCCAAAACTCATCCAAAGAACACATTTTTTATCAAATGCACACCGCAACATACTAAAATGGAAAACGAATGACATGAATAGACAAAAACTAAATACACATTACCATTAAAAGATATTAAACATCACAAAAACTAGTTTTCCAACAAAACACACCCTATTTCACATATACATGACACACAATATCAAAAAAAACCTCAATTTTTTTTAGAAACTAGAGACACACCAATCTAGTTAAACAAACTAAATTATTTTCAAAAAAACTAAATCTACACCAAGATAATAAACCACAAAACTCATCAACTGAATAGAACAGGTGAAACAATTATCCAAAAAATGGATAACCAACAATTTCAACATAATATAATTAATTTAACAACAAAAACGCATAACCAGCAACATTAGAGATTTCAACATCAAGTAAACAAAGTAAACTTAATTTAAAGAGTCGTAAGTAATGGAATCCAACCTCAATAAATTAAGAATATAACCCTTAAATCAAAACTTCATTCATGGAAGAATCCTAAATCGAAGGGAGAAGGAGCAATAAAGTACTGGAGGGGAGGTCACACTTGCAAGGATCGCCAGAGGAGGGTTGTGCGCGCCGAAGGGTCGCGCCTGCTGGCCAGGGGGTGTGGTTGGTCGAGGGAGGTGATCACGGATGGCGGAGAGTGAGCCAGGAGTGGCCGCGGCTGGTGGAGGTGTAGCACACTAGAGAGTTCGTCTGACAAAGAAGGCCTAGAGGAACGAGGGAGACCTGGAGGGCGTCTTGGGGGAGGGATACGGATATACGAGGTGTTGGGCGTAGCATGTGGTCATCCGGATGTGTTGAGGAGGCGCTGGTGAGGGGTTGTACAGATCGGGGAGGGGATGTGTGGAAGGTTGAGATGAGAGGAGTCTTGCAGGGGGAGAGGGAGGAAAGCAGGCGGAGGCCGGGATGAAGGAGGCTGGAGCGCAAAGGGAGAAGTCAGGAGGCGGCTGGCTCGCGAAGGCTACGGGGAAGGGGGGTTTCCAAGTAGAACTATGGTTTCTTATTATTATTATTTCTCATTTCATTTCATTATAGTAGTAGTAGTAATAATAATAATAATAATAAAATCGTAAAATAATACTAATAAAAATAACAATAATTAAGATAATAATAATATTAATAATTAATAACAATAAATAATAATAATTATAACAATAATAATTAAAATAACGATGAAAAAAGATAATAATAATAAAAGATATAATATTAAAAATAATAATAATTAAAATAAATAAAAATAAAAATAATAAACATATTATTAATAATAACACCTCATTAATAATAAAATTATTAATTACATAATAACATTATTATTATTACAAATTAGACATTCACCTCACTTTACTTACATAAACATATTATTTATTTCAGTCGTTAGACATTTGCACGGGAAACTAGGCTAACGATGTGGCTACGACTCACAGTGCAATGACCATGCATGGTTCTGAAACCCACTAAAAATATTAAAAGATTAATATTTTAAGTTGCGACCCAGCCCAGACCTTGGCGCGAGAACCCGGAATCAATAATTAAATAAAAAATTGAATTAAAGGTCATGGTGTGACAATTCTCTCCACCACAGACACTTTCTTCCCCTAGAAAGTCACTCAGCCGAACAATAGACAAAACAAGAGTTCATGCCCGACTAAAACTAAAAGGAACCACACCACAAGAGAATGGGAGAACATGATAGGGTTCTACCCACCACAATAATTCAACTAACTTAGAAAATTAACCCTCAAACAGACCACCCCGAAAAGAGATGGGGTGACGCGGGAACTCCCAACCTATCCAAACTAACTTCTATGTCAGGAGAGAAACAACACCTCTATTGAAACTTGGAACTCTTGACCCATACCAAAAACCCCGAACACTAGAGAAAACATTTGAGCAGAACAAACCCCAAATAGTGAACCTGAGCGTAACCACAAACATCAACTCTTCAATGGGAACTGACATCTCCAAACTAATACAGTTAAACCAAGATCAACCCAGACAAGGGCCAAACACATTTTTAAGAAAAACTCATGATTCATAAAACCATAATCTGACAAAAAAGATTGTTGGATTACAACAAAACCTATCTATTATAACTTCACAATGAAACAATTGACCTACAGCAACGTCAAAAATTTAACAATAGAATGACAATAATGAAAAGATTTTAAATATTACACTGCCAACACAGAACACAAAACCCAAACCAAGGCTTCACACCAACATAAACTCCTGACTGTGTGCGAGTTTCACCCCAAGACCTGCAGCTGGGGCTCTAATGGCTGAAGCATCTCCTGCCTCAGAGTCAAGCACTAGAATTCCTTCAGACATATTTTCTTATTCAGGAAACTCTTCCTACAAAACTTCTCTAGGTGACCCAGACACCTGCAACTATGCACATCTTCGGAGGGATGCGACATGATGACTTCCCGTGCCCAAACTGACCACACTAGTGGCACACCACTGAAAGGTCTGACGAATTGGAAGCCAGAACCACTACAGAGGAGTCTTTAGAAACTGGTCCGTCTAGCACACTCTGCTTACCATATGGGGAACCTTCATAAGCAACTGGATATGCTGGATTTCCAACCGTTGGTACTCCGAAGACCAACTCAGCTAGGAACGCCTCATCCAATAGCTTCTCGAAAAAATGCTCCTTAGAAGGTAGGACCTTCTCCATGATCTCTGGTAGAATAACCCCAATGAATAGAGAATTCATCATCAAATCTTGTGATGCTGCCTCCAGAGAAAAGGATACAAGCTCTTTGAAATGGTCAATGTATGCCTTCACCGTTTTTTGGCCTTGTTGATTACGCATGAGCTCTTCCCTTTTCTTCGTGTTCACCTATTCAGGTATAAACCATCAGACGAAGATGGATTCAAAGAAATCCCACATCACCCCAACCTGCATTGATTTTGGGGAAACCAACTCTCATTCATCCAGAGCTGGACCCTCAAACAAACCCAAAATAGCACGCACTCTGACAGCTTCGAAAGTTCCCAATACCCTGAAGGAACGTTCGACCTTTTCAAAACACACAACTACCTTTAACAGAACTCAATAACCATGAAGTACAGACAATGTCCGAGAAGGACCAAAAACAATCCATGACTTATCAGAAACCTTGATGACCTTTCTGGGAGACATTTTCTGAACAACATATAAAACATTGAGCCAAAACTAATATCAAGCCTAAGCAACATCAAATAAAACACCTTCATCGAAAACAACCAGCTCAAAATAAACAAGAAAATACAAACACAACTCAAAAATTCCTCTTCCAAAATCCTCTTTCCATTTTTTATTTCAAACCGCCTTTTTTCAAGTCCACTTTCCAAATACCCAAACCTCTTTACAAACCAAATTCAATTTCCAAAAATCGTTTTCCCATTTTTAAATTTTCTTTAGAAAACAAGGTCAAGCCATAAATTCCAAGTGCATAGCTTAGTAATCCCTTGAACCAATGCACGTGTCTTCATATGATTTCATCCATACGCACCAACACGCACTTCCCATTCATTCCCTCACATGTTCAAACATTCATAAAGAGTACCTGAGGTTTCACCCAAACCATACCTCTACCAGTTCCAAACAATCACCGGATTTTTAGACCAAGAGATTTTAGTTCTTAAAAAATCCTTTTAAAAAATTTAAATCCATTTAAAAGAAATTGTTCCCCTTTCAAAAACCTTTTTTTCATTTTCAAAAGTGCACTTACACCAACCAGAACCAAGATGACAATTAACTTTCATCAAATCACTGAAGAGAGGGACTAGTAGTCATTCTTAACCTAGCAACATGGTAGTGGGCTATGCCCCAAGTAAGCGTCAACGACTAGGAAGAACTTAAACCATGTACGCAGACTCTACATTGGTCACTACTCCATGTAAAATCACAATGTAACATTGGTTTGCCTTCGTTGTCATCCCTCAATCCAAAACAAATTAGAACAAGACAAAACTCAATTCCCAAACTACCCCTAGAAACTTAAGGTTCAGAACCAGTGAGGGCTCAGGACGTCTTTATGGTACCTACCTCTTGAGTCCCGATAGTCCTAATCTCCATATACTGGACACCCCAAATAAAAAGTGCTTCCTCTGATACCATTTTTTCATGAAACAACTCGGGATGACCTTGAACCGATCACCCGAGCCGGCCCATGACATGGCCCGAGGGGTGTTCTCGATCCCCATGGGCTGGAAAATAGTTTCGGGCATCAAAACTAAAAAAGAGGGAATGATCTGACCCATAAATGAAAGACAATTAAAGCATCAGAAAACGTAGAATAACGCGCAAGGCAAAAAAATGACATGAAAAATGAAAAACAACCAATAACACCAAACTAACTTGACCACAACCAAAACTCCTCACGTGTCTGAGAGTCTCTCACAAGTCCACAACCAACTCTCACCCAAGGTGAGGAAGCACAATTTAAACCTACAATAAAACTAAAAATAAGAAAATACTATAGGCATAAGTATTAAAACTCAGTAGGCGTTCCCAATAAATTATTCCCAATGCACTACCTTTAAATAAAGAAATTTACTAATTCCAGGTTTGAACTAAGTTACACAAAATATGGGTTTCCGCACACACACTTCCATTTATAAGACAACTAAGAGTCTATTTCCCTTTTTAATTTAAAACATGTTTAATGTTTCAATGGAACAGGTGCATTTCATTTTAAAACATTTCTGCGAGCAATTTAGAAATTCAAATTTCAGTTATTACTCAAAGGGAAAACCACACACAACACAAAACACACACTAAGGGCAATGGAAAAGAAGTGGCACATAGGGGCCAGCAACTGAACTAGACCTCTCAATCGTCCTCCACATAAAAATAAACACTAAAGAAAACATGGGTCCAACCTTGGAGCTCGTGAAAAATCAAGAGCATACCGTACATGTGACTCATCTTGAAGGAATGACTACTCTCGATGATGTCATAACGCCCTAATGCTTGGTGCTACCCTACATGGCCTAACCGAGGGGGCGAGTCCCCGAGCAGAGTATAATCTATACAATGGTCCACTAGCCAATGTGTAATCTAAACTAGTGCATAAATCATTCTCAGAATATTCACTTACTATGCCAGGATACCATTTCAACACATATAATTAACAGGAAAGGGGTGAGTCGACAAAGTTAATCAAGTAGCACAAACATCACACACAACTAATGCGGTCAAGGTACACCAAATATCACCCCTGATTCACCCTAAATAGAGTTTTCCAAAATAATTTATTTTATTAAAGTGCCTAACGGGCCTTCACCAATTTTAAAGAAAATCCTCGTTTCTCAAGAGAACCAAAACACTTGTTCATGCTTCAAAATAAATCATTTATCAATAAACCAGAATTACATTTGAAATTTCGTGAATTATATTTAAAGACCAAATGGGCATTCTTTTACTCTTGGGTGTTCGTTCATCATGAAAATATTTCAAGTGTCATGTACAAAATAAACGACTCTTTTTACACAAAATAATCATTTAAAAAAATTAATTATTTTAAATTATTTCCCATTTATTAGAATTAATAAAATATCGATCAATCAATAATTTCTAAATTAAAAGGTGAGTGCAGTGGGGGACCTACCTCGGCTCGTTGTCCAAACACAATGGTGTGTCACGCCTCGCACAGATGCATAAACTCGCACTAGTCGATGACCGCAGTATCCTTGGTTTTCCTCACCGACACAGGCTGCAACAAAAACACAACAACTAAAAACCCATAACCACTGACTTAAGATAGTTCAAATTAAAAAACAGTGTAATACCCCCTCGAAAGTTTTTCAAAAAATACGTCACGCCATTTATATTATTTCCTAAAACACTTTAAAATTTATTAAACTATTTCCAAAGAGTAACCCACAGCCCACACACCCAAAACTCATCCACAGAACACATTTTTGATCAAACGCACACTCCAACATACTAAAATAGAAAATGCATGATATTCATAGACAAAAATTAAATACACATTCCCATAAAAATATATTAAACATCACAAAAAAATAGTTTTCCAGCAAAACACACCCTATATCACATATACATGACATACAGTATCAGAAACAACCTCAATTATTTTTAGAAACTAGAGACGCACCAATCTAGATAAACAAATTAAATTATTTTAAAAAAAAACTAAATCCACACCAAGCTAATCAACCACAAAACTCGTCAACGGAATTAAACAGGTGAAACAATTATCCAAATAATGGAGAACCAACAATTTCACAATAATATAATTAATTTAACAACAAAAACGCATAACCATCAACCTAAGAGATGTGAACATCAAGTAAACAAAGTAAACTTAATTTAAAGAGGCATAAGAAATGGAATCCAACCTCAATAAATTGATAATCTAACCCTAAAATCAAAACTCCATCCATGGAAGAATCCTAAGTTGAAGGGAAATAGAGAAAGCGAGTACTGAAGGGGAGGCCTCAACGATAAGGTTCATCGGAGGATGGTTGTGCGTGATGGAGGGTCGCGCCAGCTGGACAGGGGGTGTGGTTGTTCACGGGAGGTGATCACGGCCGACGGAGAGCTGGTCGGGAGTGGTCGTAGCAGGTGGAGGTGCAGCGTACTAGGGAGGTCATCTGACAGGGGAGGCCTGGATGCCGAGGGGAGGCATGGAGGGTGGCTTGGGTGTGGGTTGCAGACAAGGGAGGTGATGGGTGTAGCATGTGGCCAGCTGGGTGTGCTGAGGGGGTGCCGGTGAGGGGCTTTGGAGACCGGGGAAGGGAAGTGTAGAGGGCTGGGATGAGAGGAGTCTTGCAGTGGGAGAGGGCGGAAAGCTGGCGGAGGCCGGGATGAAGGTGGATGGAGCACATAGGGAGAAGTCGGGGGCGGCTGGCTCATGAAGGCTACGGGGAAGGGGGTTTTCTAGGTAGAACTAGGTTTTCTTATTATTATTATTTTTTCATTTCATTTCATATTAGTAATAATAATAGTAGTAATAATAAAACCAGAAAATAATACTAATAAAAATTTCAATAATTAAGATAATAATAATAATTAATAACAATAAAAAATAATAAGTATAACAATAATAATTCAAATAACGATGATAAAGATAATAATAATAAAATTTTAAATAATTAAAATAATAATAATTAAAATAAATAAGAATAATAATAATAAACATATTATTAATAATAAAACTCATTAATAATATTATTATTAATTACATAATAATATTTTTATTATTACAAATTAGACATTCACCTCACTTTACTTACATAAAAAAATTATTTATTTCAGTCGTTAAACATTTGTACGGGAAATAGGGCAAACGACGCAGCTACTACCCATTGTGCGGTGACCACACACGGTTCTCAAGCCCACTAAAAATATTAAATGATGAAAATTTTAAGTTGGGACCCATCCTGAACCTTGGCGCGAGAACCCGGAACCAAGAATTAAATAAACAAAAATTAATTAAAGGTCGGGGTGTGACAAATAAAAAACCTAGTTTCATTCTTGATCATAAGAAAATGTCATGATGGTTGATGAAAAGACATAATGACCCCCACCTCGGATGAATATCGACATGGGTGACTATTAAAAATAACAAAAATAAATTTGGATTGCCAATATAGAAATTAGAAAATAAAAAATTATTATTATTATTTCTATGTAATGATGGGAAATTATAAATATAGGTGTTCCAACATAATGTTTCATTTCATGGAATAAGAGAATAAAAAATAGTCATGAAATAAATTGTACACAAGTTATATCTTTAGAATCTATATTTTTGGTGTAATGGTTATTAATTAAAATTTGATTAGTTTTCATCTAGAGTACACTAGTGTGTTCCCAAAAATCCATGAAGTGAAATTTGTATAGTTTTGAGAATTTAAAATTTGGATAAACAAAGAGAAAAAAATAAAAACATAAAGATGAAGTTTCAAAAAAGGGGAAAGAGGAGGAACACTGATATTCAATACCTATAAAGGTGAAAACGTTGACAGATATAATGAATTCTTGAAATGTGATGTGGAATTTGGAAGATAATTCCTTGAATGAAATAGATCATGTTAGACCTTAATAGTGTACCCACCTCCCATATGATAAGAAAGAAAAAATCATTTCAAGGGAATCAGATGTGATAAGGAATGAGTCATTCAATTTTAGAATAATGTTGGATTGAAAATTATATGGTCCAAAAAAAGAAAATATTAGAAGAAATCACATATGATCAATAGTTTTAAATTATGTAATATGTCATGGTAATAATTTTCACTGTGAATTTAAACTATGTGACTCATAAAATGTAATGAATATAACAATGAATAAAATAATTTTCATTGGGTGAGTTTATATAGTTATAGAACAACATATTCACAAAATGGGGAAAATGTGCCTAGTTTGGGTAGAGGAATATTATTATTTTCTAACAAAAGAAGTTCGGAAAATGTTCTATAATAATGTTCTTATCCACATGAGATAAAATTTTAGGGATTATTTCATTACGAATGATTTTGAATGTGATATACCTAAACACTCAAATTTTTTTACAAACACTTGGAACACATGTAAAATTACAATGATTATTCAAAACAGGTATAATATAGATGATAAGAAGTCGTTAATTTCTCCTAACATATTACATGTTTATTTGTGTGTTATTATATACCCCAAATAAATTTGTATAAAAATTTTATTTATTCCATTAATCAAAGATTACAAAACGAAGGTATAGATAATTATGATATCTCAAAAATCCAAAGAGATCAATTGTATTACCTGATAATAGAAATCATTGAAAATAAATCATAGTATAAAATTCATAAATTCTATAATGATAATGGTATTAAAATTTTAAATTTTTTGGTTAATTATTGTCACATTATGCACATGATAATGTACTACGTCTTCATTTTGAGAAATCCACAAAAAACTATATCATTAAGAGGGGGAATTGGGACATTAAGGTCACTGAACAAGTGATGTACATTGGAAAAGTCCTATGAGATTTATATGAGATGTAATATGTTTGGAAGTTGTTAATAATTTAAATTAGTAATTTTTTATGTTTGAATAATGAATATAATCCATATGATATATTACATTCGAAGTACTAAACAACAAAATACAATTGAATTTTAGAATGATTTGGTGGTATTATTTATGTTTAGAAACTATGTAACTTAATATATCACAATAATAAATTTATATTTAATGGTCACAATCCAAAACCAACACATCTAAAATATTCAATAATTTTTTTTTAAAAATAATTGGCATCAACACTTTCATGGGATAGAAAATGAGGACATTTATCATCAAAATAGTGGGAAAATATAGGGATTATTTGATATCATAGTGAGTAGTGAAGGTGGAGAAATTGGGGAGAAATGTTTTAAGAAAATAATCTGATGTAGGTAAGAAGGGAGTTTTTTGGAAATTTCAATATTTTGAAATGAAATTGTAAAATAAATAGAGGTTGGACAATTTTAATCACAAAAATATGGTTCAAAATAATAATATGGATACTTTATTACAGAAATTTTTCCTAACTAAACTACGACTAATACATACCAAGGATGATATTAATAATGAAAATTGGTTGAAGGTGGTAATTTAAGATAATTAACAAATTTTGATGTCTCAAATATGGATAGTTGTTCGATTTTTTAGGATGAAAATTCTAGAAAAACCTAGTGGGTATTATAATGAACCATCCGATTTAATCCATTAATTGGACAACAAATAGTTTGTGATGTACTCAAAGCATAATCATGATCACCCCATTTTTGTAACATATACCATGGCCTCATAACATAACCATTGGGAATCATTTCACCATTGAATATATAACTAGATTAATTATAAATGATAGTGTTATATAAATACAAGAGTATTATAAAAGAAATTTTTTACTTACATTCAATTTTCTTCAATGAAAATATTCTTTTTATCAAATTTCTGACATAAAATACAATTGAAAAAAAGGAATGTTTCATTTTAACATTTATGCTGACACTGACTTTTCACTCCATTATAACCATTATTTGAAGAATTTCCTCAATTAAAATAGTTATTTTTTATTCAACAAAATCCCCTCTTTCTATTTTTTTGGAGTACATTTGTTATTTAATATGGGAATTAAATTAAGAGTGTATTTTAATATTAAAGTTAGGTTAATATAATAAATGGGAATTTTGAAAACCCATAGAAATACATAGATGGGATTATAAGTGTTTTTAATGTGTTTCTTGCACATAATGAGTGATTTCATTATTTATGAATATTTTGTGGTTCATTAGAATTGTTATTGATGATAGGAGGTTCTGTAATAATCTAAGGATGGATGTTATCTTATAAACCAATGGTGGGTGGTTCCATTATAACCAATAATAGGTGATAATGTTATATACCAATAATAGGTGGTTCTATTATAAACAACAGATGTGTGTTTATGTTCTTAACTGAGGATTTGTGAATTAATTATAATCCATGGATGTGAAGGTCTTTGATAGACCTCCAATGCATTTGGTACTCTCTAAATGTATTTCAACCATATTAGTTATCCTATTTGAAAGATTGATATGAATAATGATTTTCTAATCTACCTAAATGGTTTATATATTCTTAATTTGAGTTTTTACATGATTTATTTGAGAGAAATGTGTGTTTTCTTTCATATGAAAATCTATTATTTCATTTCCCTCTATAAATATTGAGATGAATGTAATTTTTTTATGGTTTTGAAGTTTTTCAATGGACTAATGAACTTATTATTTTAATATTCCTTACTGATACTTTTGTAATCATACCGCATTTTAAAATGTTTTTCACATGGTTTATGGATGGTTAATGGATTTAATGAGTTTAAATTGAATGACTTTAGAATTTTTAAGAAAAGGAAATAATGTATTATTTAAAATTATATAAATCATGGTTAAATTAGAACTCCTTGGAGGTGTCTAATTTTTATATATATAGTTTTTTAATGTATTAGTTATGTTCTAATTACCTAAAACTCTAACATTAAAAAATCCCCCAATTTAAGAGGATAAATTAATTAAATATAACTCATAATTTTTTAAGGTTTAACATCAAAAACATATAGTTGGTATTAGTGGCTAGTTAATGTTCCTTTATAGTTTAGGAGAATGTTAAGAGAATAACATTTAATGATTTTACATTATCACAATAATAAAATGATATAGTATTTAATTATTTCCATGTTTCTTCATTTAAAATATATCTCTTTTGGATGTTTTTTATAGAGGAAACATGGTGGTTTTATTGAGAATGAAACGAAAGAAAAATTTCCTTCAAATTAATTATCCCATGATGGACCGTATTAGAATGGAATAGTTTATTGTTTTGATGGATAATTAGAAACAAGATAAAAATGGTTGTGGTATATATGAATGATAGGAAACTGGTCTACATTAAATACGCATGTCAATAGTGGAGACCTCCACCTTTCAATGGATTATCTATCCCTATGGTTTCCAATGGATCAATCAATTATCTGAAGATGATATTTGATGTAATGGGATGTTTAGAATGTAAAAAATGGAAACCCTTTTTATTTATCATTTTGAAGGTGAAACATAATTATAGTGGTCAATAGATAATAATATCAGACGGAAAGATATCCATGATGACATGGAATTTGACACATTTATGACAATTTTTCTTAAGAAATATTACCCAAGGGTTTTTTGACAAAGGATGATGAAACAATTTATATAACTAAAGAAAACTATTAATATTTTATCAACTTTTATAAACAAATTTTACAACACTAGATAGTTACTAACCATATTTGTTTTTTGAAAGTTTATAGTAATTTTTTTTTCTATTTTACTCTATGCTAAAATTAGGTTTATGAGGAGATTTGAAACGTAAGAATTTATAATCTATGTGAAAGTATTTCATTGGGCTGAGTAAATGGATATGAAGTTTGCAGACACCTATGTTCCATTAAAATACCAGAGTAAGAAAAGTTTTCGATGTATATGTAAAACCCCAAATTTTTATAAATAAATTGAAATTCATGCAACACTATGTCTTTGTGAAACAACACTTTTTTAAGGAGATAGTCATAACCTTGCTATTAAATAAATTTTTTCTGCTACTATGTTTTGAATTTTGAAAAACTGACATACACAGTTGCGATCAGTATGTTATTTGGAGTATGATATGACAAACTTTATTTTTGGTGAATAGTAGAAAACCCTTATGAATAGTAATATTACCCTTATGAATAGTAATATGACCCATATAATAGTAAATCATAAAAACGAAATGTAACCTCTCTAATGAATTTATAAATAAAATTTTGGCATTTTATAACTGATAATATAATCATAGTATAAGTGTTGGTATTTTTATAAGTCATAAATATTCAATTAAAGATTTATGTCTAATTTATAATTTAAATGAAAATGTATTTTCCTAAAATATAATCATAAATTATTACATTATTGTTTTATGGTTATAAGATAATTCTATGAGGCCTTGTTTTTTTAAGGTGTTATAAAATCAATTATAGTTTTAAAATTGTTCTTTTCAAATAAATTATGATTTTACATAAAAAATAAACTTATCATATTTGGAAATTTATTTTGATAAAATAGAGTTAATTTTTTAATTCAGCATGTCAAAAATAGATAGGGTTAATTTTCTGTTATTTTTCTACAATACTTGATTTTTTAGTGAATAGTGAAATACGATCATTTACAAATTAATCTAAGTACGTGTATTATTGGGTCATGGAAGATGTTCTACAGTGATAATAAACCTTGGATTAAGATAACATGCAATAATTACTATTTTCAGTCATAAGAATCATGAATATTCATAGTCTGGAGCCAAAATATTAAACTAATGATTAAAATAATGGAAACCCCTCCTCTCCTACACTATAAATATCACCATCAGCCCCCTCTTTCTATCACACATCTAAAGCATTTATAATTATCTAAATTCATCCCAATATCATTTCCAAGGTTCATACCCATGTCCCAGACCTATTTTTCTCCCCAAAAGGCCAAAACCTAAGGCCTTAAGGAGGATATCAAGGATAATATATCAAGAGGTAAAAATCCTCTTTCATTTTCATGTATTTTTGTTTTAATTCATTTCATTAATAGTAATATTTTCCCACTCCCTTATCCAAGAGGAAGGAAATATACATTGTATTTTATATGATGTATTTTTATCATGTTTATAGAAATGTTCATCATCATACTTTTTTTACTCTCCAACTTAATCAAAATATTAAAACATCATCTATGATACATCAATTTATCGACATTGTGGGAGATGTGTGTTCAATTTCCATTAATTCCTTAAAATTTAGTAATAAAAACATGTTAATGGTTGATATAATATGTAATGGGTGTTATATAACCTCCTTTATATTATATAATGAACTTATATTCATAAAATTAAATTACGTAATGAAACTAGTTCCTCGTTTTCGAAGAACCACCAAAATTATAAAAACGAATATAATTAATGTTTTATATATTGATTCATCATCATAAATGATAAAAAAAATAATTATTGTATCATTAAATAATATGGAAACATATTAATATATATTCATTTTATATCTGGTGTATCTCTTCAATTCAATAAGGAAATATATAATGAATCGACCATGGATATCATGTAAAGAACGCACCTGTAACAATGGAAAGAACAAAATATTATTAATTAATGAGTGAAATAATGTTATAAAATGATCATATATAGTGTTATAAACATTAATATGTTTCTATATAATATTAATAAAACTATTTTAACACTTATACAGGAGGTTTAAACACATTTGAAGCAAGAATAACCCAAGTTTAAGGGAATTCTTAACTCAATTTCCATTCTCTATGTTAACCTTATACTTCATTTATTATGTTATATTAATAATATTTTCTTGATTAATTTTTGTTTATATTATGTTAGATTGTGTTTATTTATAGGGTATAAAACATATTAATTCAATTATGTTAATTCTCATTCCAGTTATATTATATTCATAAGGGACATTCCTTTTAAAATCCTTTTAAAAGTATCTTAATGAAATTCAAATCGGTTATTTTTGTATATA
Organism: Viscum album; assembly: GCA_963277665.1. Lineage (NCBI taxonomy): Eukaryota > Viridiplantae > Streptophyta > Magnoliopsida > Santalales > Viscaceae > Viscum > Viscum album. Next base: position 1,892,879,654 of record OY728152.1, read on the forward strand.
TGGAGTGATCAGTTTTCACTAATTTAATTATGATATATTACTATGATGTTCCCAATATATGTTTTAATAGTTATTTTTTAATAATATGACTTCATTATTATTTTCACTATTTTTATATTTTTAAAGTGGTTTGTTTTATAGAAAAATTGTTTTTTGAATATCTAAATATGTTTTTCTCAAGGGTTTATTTGAGTTATCAATTCTTTTATTTGTGATATTTTCCTTGGAAAATTTTTATGTGGGTTTGATACCATTATAGATATTAATTTATTGGTTGGATCCCATTATAGCTCAAAATATGTTGAGTATAGGACATTATTAGTCAAGATATGACAGAGGATCCCCATTATAGCACTCTAATGCCATGGGTACTCCAGAGATGGAAGTTGACCGAATGGTTATTCCAAGTGTAAGGGTGAATGTAAGAGTGATATGGTAAATATGTCCCATGTCAACTTCATGTTGTTTCTATTCATGTTAATAGGTGTTTATGAAATGGGTTTTATTGCTTTTTATGTCATCACTTGACTAATGAATTCGTTCTTTATAACCATTACTGAGCATTGTTGTAATCATACCATGTTTTTAAATGTTTAAATAGATTTTAAGGATATGTAACTGAAATAAGTAATTCAATATAAATATAATAAATATTTTTCAATGAAATTATGTTTCATTTGAAAATTTATCTATTTTGTAAGAAATGAATATTATTTTAGTAGTATCCACTCTGTATAAATGATGAATGTAATGTATGTAATGTGTCCTAATTCTCTAAAACTATAAACCTAAATATATCCTAAATTTTTTATAATTTATGTTCTTGAATAAAATTAAATATTATGAAATATTTTAAGTTTGGGTTCTTATATATTGTATCATTGGATGGTTTAGATAAATTTAGGTGTTATGATGATGTTAGTTGAATACCATAAATGATTTTTACCTTATGATTATTTTGAAATGACATGGAACATAAATATTTTATTTTTGTTTCATCTAATATATGTCTATTCAGAATAGTATTCCATAGAATAAACATGGAATCTGAAGTAGAAAGCCGCCAATAAAACAATATCCTTTTGCAGCCTGAAATGGTTGGAATCAAAACTAAGGAGTTTTTAACAATAATGTATTAGTTAAATCAGGCGATAAATGATGGTGGTATCCATGCTGGAGAGGAACATGATCTTCCATGAAGAATCGAGTCTTTTGTGGATCATTTTTTTAGGCAACATCCTCCAACATTCAGTGGAACCACATATCCAGTGATAGCCAAAGGATTGATCAATGCTCGAGAAAAGATATTTGATGTCCATGGGTGTTCGGAATAAAAAAAGGTAATACATGCAATTTATCATTTTTAATGTGAATCTGATCAATGTTGGTCTCAATTTAAGAATATGAGAGAAAGATATGATCTTTAAAGTCTCGAATGGGGTGATTTTAAGAGTCCTTTTCTAGAAAAATACTTCCAAATAATTTTTGACTCGGAATAGAGAAATAATTCTTGGAACTAAATGAGAAAGCTGGTGATTCAGTTCCATACTAATAATCTAACTTAATAAGACTTTCAATCTACATACAAGATTTTACACTGGATTTTGATAGTAAAAATAATATATTTTACTCTAATTTAAATCCATTTTTACGAAGATCTTAAGCTTCTCAAGAGCTTTAAATCTTTTATAAACTTGTTTGTTATGATGAAAAATGTGATATAGATTTTTTTGATATATATGTTCCTAATTAAGGTAAGAACAAGAAGCAGTCTATTTGGAAGGAGAAGATATTGCTCCATCAAATGAGGTGTTATCAGGTAAATTTATTATTATTATATGATTTGAAAATGTACTGTTTGATTCAGGGTCTATGCATTCATTTATTTATTAGAAATTTTCTTCAAAATTAGAAATTCAATTTCCAAAAACGAATCCACAACTTAGGGAAAAATACATGGAATATATATTGTAGAAAAAAGAAATTATAATAATTTGTATATCTTTTTTGTGGAAATATTTTACCTGAAAACCTTATTTTTTTTCCCCTAATAGAGTTTGAAATTATTTTGGGCAAGGATTGGATTTCTCTAGATGTTGTTTATTGGATATATTTTTAGTGTGTGTACAATAATGAAATAATATAATTGATAAAATATCAAAAATATAAGAAAATATTAAAATATATAAATGAATGTTATCTTTCACCCATTATTGAAAACAAGGTAACTATTCAGATTTATGATGCGCCATTGGTAAATGAGTATCTTGATGAATTTCCTGATGATTTCTATAGTGTTATTCCTAATCAAGAGATTGAGTTTAATATTGACTTACTTCTTGATTCTAATACAATTTCTAAACACCCTTATCAAATAGATGAAATAGAACTTTTGTAATTGAAACTATTGATACAAGAATTATTAGATAAAAGCTTCATCTAACCTAAAACTTCATCCTGGGGTGCTCTTGTATAATTTTTAAAAAGAAAGACAGTTCAATGAGACTTTTCATTGATTATATATCCTTGAATAACATTACAGTTAAAAAAATTATCATTTTTTCATATCTATGATATGTTTGATCAGCTCCAAGGTGCACAATATTTTTTAAAGGATTACCTATTTTTGGGGAACAATTAGTTAAATGTAAAGGAATAAGACATTCTCAAGACTATGTTCCATACTAGATATGTGAATTACAAATATGTTTTCATTCCATTTGGGATAACTTATGCACCTAATATATTCATGGATCTTATGAATAGAATGTTTCATGAGTTCATGGACAATTCTGTAGTTGTGTTTTTTGATTAAATTCTGGTATATTCTAAAATTAAAATGTAGTATGGAAAAAAATAAGGTTTGTTTTGAAAACATTGAAATAAAAGGAACTATATGAAAAATATAGAATGTGTGAATTTTGGTACCTAAAAATTTATTTACTTGGTCACATTGTTTTTAAAGATAGAGTAATTATTTATCATTCTAAAAAAAGTTGTTGAAGAATGGACATGACCTAAAAATATAACCAAGATTCATAGTTTTCTTTGTTTGGAAAGATATCATAGGATGTTTGTTGAAAACATTACATAGATATCAATCCTACTAACTTAGTTAACTCAAAAAGGAGTTAAATTTATATAGACAAACGAATGTGATGACTATTTTTAGAAATTGAAATAATGATTTTTGGGTGCTCCAGTTCTGAACCTACCTTCCCAAAGTGGTGAATTTGTTATCCATAGTGATGCTTCATAGAATGGACTTTTTTTTGTTCTGATGTAGAATGATCTGGTAATTATTATTCTTCATGTTAGTTCAAACCTCATGAGTTAGATTACCCCACAAAATATATGGAATTAGCTTCTACTTTAATGAATTAAAATTTTCGAGGAATCATTTTAATGGAGTAAAATGTGAAATGTATACATACCATAAATCTTTAAAATATATATTTACTTGGAAGGAATTAAACATGAGATAGAGAAGTTGGTTAGAACTAATCAAGGATTATGACTTAATGATCTATTACCATCCTAGAAAATAAAATATAGTGGTTGATACCTTGAGTTAGAAAAATAATTCCACATTAACAATGATTTGTTTGGAAAATGACCCGTTGGTGAATGATTTGATAAATTTCTGCTTGGATGTTTTTGTAGAAAGAAAATAACTCTGTTTTTTTAGGTTTCATTGAATTCAACTCTTTGAGTCATAATAAAGCATGATTAGAAGGAAGACCGTGAGTTTCAGAAAAAGGTAGAATTGATTCAAAAGGTTATGTTTCCGGAGCTTAACATTGATAAGGATTCTATTTTGAGATTTGTAACAAGAATACGTATGCCTTGTAATTATCAGTTGAAGAAATAATTGTTGTGTGAATCTCATAGTTCTTAGTTTTTAGTTCATCCTGGTAGTACAAATATGTATATGGATCTTCAGAAGTATTACTATTGGGATGGAATGAAATGAGATGTTGCATATTTTATAGTGAAACGTTTGAAATGTCAAAAGGTTAATGCAGAGTGGCAGTCACCAAAGGGGACTCTTCATCCTTTTCAAGTACTAGGGTGGAAATGGGGAAATATATCCATATACATCATGATGGGACTACCGAAGACATCTCAAGGTAAAAATGAAAATCTGGGATATTAGTGATCGTTTGACTAAATATTCACATTTTCCTCTTATCCGAGATACTAAATATTTAGATCATATTTCTCAACTATACCTCATAGATATTGTTAGGTTATATAGATTTCCTCTCTCAATTGTATCATATCATGATCTTAGGTTCACTGTTATCTTTTGAAGGGTCCTTTAGAATTAATTGGGAACAAAATTAAATTCCAGCACCGCTTTTCATCCACAATATGATTGATAGACCAAGAGAACAATTCAGAAATTAGTGGATAAGATTTGAGCTTTTTCAATGGACTTATAAGGAATTTGGGATCAACATCATTAATTATTTGAGTATTCATATAATATCATTTTTCATTCCAGTAGATAGATGGCACATTTTAATGTATTGTATGGGAAGCGGTATTAAAATCCTTCAATTTAGGATGAATTCAGTGATAAAAATTTATGGGACAAGAATAACTATAGGAAGTGGTTGAGAAAATGAAGATGATTCAGTGGCACATGTGGAAATCTTTGAGATGGATGAAAATTTCTGTAGATAACATGATCAAAGATCTTTCTATTGAGGTAGGTGATCATGTTTTCTTTAAAATTCATCCTTGTAAAATTGTTATATGTTTTGGTATGAAATGAAATCTAAGTTCATGATAAATTGGACCTTATGAAATCCGAGAGAAAGTAGGACCAGTTACCTAATGATTAGTCTTTCCTCTATGTTTATCTCAGATGGATAATGGTTTTAATGCTTCAGTATTGAGAAAGTATGTTCCTGATTCATATCTTGTTTTCAGCCCAGAAGTAGTTCAGCTGGAAGAAAACCTTTCTTATAAAGAGAGGCCAGTTTACGTTCTTGATTATATAGAGAAATTACTGTAGAATAAGTTAATCTACAAGGTAACATTTTTTGGAGAAACCACTTGATTGAAGATGCACGATGGGGTCTGAAATTGCTATGAGGGAAAGGTACCCTCACTTCTGTAATAAGAAAATAATAAAAAATGAGAGGGTGCAATTTTCAGAAGGTGGAGAGAATGTAACACCCCAAGGTTATAGAAATAAATTAAAATTCATAAAATAATATGTATTTTTGAAACAAAACATTTTTTTAAGAAGATATTCAAAACCTAACCATTAAACTAAATTTTTCTACTTCTGTGTTTTGAAATAAGAAAATGGAGATATACAGTTGCGATCAATAAGTTATTTGGGGTCTGATAGGACAAACATAATTTTGGGTTAATAATAATCAACCCTTATAAATAGTAATATTTCCATTATGAATACTAATATGACCCTTATGAATAGTAAATCATTTAAATGAATTGTATCCTCACCAATTAATGAATAAAAAAAATTAGACATATTATAAGTTACGATATGATCATAGTATAAGTGTTGGTATATTTATAAGTCGTAAATATTTAATTACAATTTTATGATTAATTTAATAATTTAAATGAAAATTTATTTTCATAAAATGTAATCATAAATAAATATTTTATTTTTTTATGGTTATAATATTATTTAATAAGAACATTTTTTTTAGTAGTTATAAAATCAGTTATAGTTTTAAAATTTGTTTTTTCGAATAAATTAGGATTTTATTTAAACATTAAAATTATCATATTTATAAAATTATTTTGATAAAATGGAGTACATTTTTTAATTTTAAATGAAAAAAATGGTTAGGGTTATTTTTTGGGACTTTCTAAAATACTTCAATTTTTTTGAATAGTGAAATGTGATAATTTACAAATTAAGCTAAATACATGTATTATTGAGTCATGGATGATGATATGTTGAGGTAAGAACCATTGGTTAGAAATCACATGAAAAAATTAATTTTTTGATTTACAAGAATCATGACTATTCATAGTCTTGACCCAAAATATTAAACTAATAATTAAAATAATGGAAAACCCCTCCTCTCCACCACAATAAATACCACCCTCACCCCTCTCTTCCTCTAACACCTCTAAAGCATTGATAATTTTTTCAATTCTCTGAAATAACAAAACCAAGGATCTTCCTAATGTCCCAGTCCTATAGGTATTACCAAAAGGCCAAAACTAAAGTCCTTAAGTAGGATATCAAGTAGAAGAGTTCAAGAGGTAAAATCCTCTTTCATTTTCCTATATTTTCATTTCAATTCTTTTTCTTAAATTATAATATAATCACCTTCCCTTATCCAAGAGGAACTAAATCCCAAGTAACATATATATTCTTTATTCTTATCATGTTTATGTAAAAATTAATCATCATACTTCTTCTCCTCTAATTCTTATTTAAAATTATTTAAAAAATTAAAACACCGTCTGTGATGTGTCGATTTACTAACATCGTGGGCAATGTGTATTAAATTTCCTTTACTTACTAAAAATATAGTTATAAAACCATTTTAATGGTTGAAATATTTTTTAAATTTTATCATATAACATCTTTTATGTTCTTTGATGAACTTATATTAATTATATTAAATTATAAAATGAAACTAATTCGTTGTTATCAATGAACCGCAAAAATTATCAACAAAATTATATTTAATGTTTTATCTAATGATTCATCACCATATAAGATAAGAAAAATGATTTATTTTATAATTTAATATTGTGAAAACATATTAATACAATTTAATTATACTCTTATAGTTTTTATTCAATTCTACAAGGAAATCGGTTACGAACCTAATGTGGAAATCATGTAAAGAAGGCACCTGAAACGATGGAAGAATGTAATATTATTAATTAATGTACGGAATGAAGTTAAAAATTATCATATAATATGTTATAAACATTAATATGTTTCTGTAAAATATTAATAATTCTATTTTAACTATTATACAATAGTCTTAATCTCATTTTCTGTAAGATGAACTCGAGGTAATGGAATTAGTAACAAAATTTCCAATATTTGTGTTAACCTTCTACTTAATTCATTATGTGGTATTAAGATTATTTGTGTGATGAATTTTTATTTATATTATGTTGAATTATGTTTATTTAAATTGTATAAACATATTCATTCAATTCTATTAATTCTCAATCTAATTATATTATATTCATATGGAACTATCTTTTTAAAATACTTTTAAAAGCCTCTTTAATGAAATTCAAAAAGATTGTTTTTCATTATATATGGAAGGAGTGGTTTATACTAATTTTATGATGCTACATTAATATGATGTTCCCATTATATATTTTCATTGTTATTTTCGAATAATTTTTTTTCATTATTTTCTGCAAGATTCTTATATTTTAAATGTGGTTTTTTTTACAAAAAATTGTATTTTCTAAATAAAAATGTGTTTTTCAAAAGGGTTTAAATGTGTTATCAAATTTTTTATTCATGATATATTACTTGGAAATTATTTATGATGGTTTGATCCCATTATAGATCAATATATGTTGGGTTTTCCTCATTATAGCTCAAAATATACTGGGTTGAGCCAATTATAGCTCAAGATATGACAAGTGACCCCATTATTGATCTCCCATGCATTGGGTACTCCGTAGATGGAAGTTGACCAAATGGTTATTCCATGTATAAGAGTGAATATAATTGTTATATAGTAAATATGTCTCAAGGAAACTATATTATGTTTCTATTTATGAAAATAAATGTTTATGAAATGGGTTTTATTGGTATTTATGTTTTTACTCAAATAACAATTTCATTCTCTATATCCCTTAGTGGTATTTTTTGTGCTCATCCTATATTTTTAATTTTTTTCACAGGTTATAAGGATTTCTAAAATAAATAAGGAAGATATATGAAATGTTATTAATATTTTTCAAATAAATTAGGTTTCATTTGAAAAAAAAAATGTTTTAGAAAAATTGAATAGTGTTTTAATTGTATCCACTCTGTATATATGTGGAATTTTATATATGTATAGTTTTTTAATTATCTAAAAATCTAAACCTGAAAATATATTCAATATATAAGAATGTATTTTATTAACTAAAATTCAAGATTATAAAATGTTTTAAGGATGGGTCTTTATAGTATAGAAATGGATGATCCATTCGGGAAACAAGGAAGTAACAAAACTATGTTCCTATCTTATGAGAATATTAATAAATATTTTCCTATAGAATGTATTATGAATTAGGATATGTTATTAGTATGTGATAAGATTCAAAATATAGATCATGATTGCAAAAAAAAATTCTTCAATGAAAAATGAAAAGATAGAATTATGATGCCTTGGTTGCAATGATTTAGTGCATTAAGATAATATGTTTCTAAAGATATTTAAAATGTGAAAATTCATCAAGGATGAATTCATAATGGTGTGAAAAATTCTATTACCACTACAATGGTTGATGTTGTCCCGTCATCTAAAGTGGTGACCAGTATGCTGCATGTTTATTCAAATTTTTCGAATACATTTATTTATGAAAAATTGTAAATTATATTTCAAATGTCTTATGATGAATGTATGATGGATGTTTTGGGTAAAATTATTAGTGGAATTATTAATGAAATTGTGATTTATTAGAATCTCTTTATTTTAATTAGTTGGATGTTCTTTCCTATAAATCCTATTATGATGGCCATAGTAGTGTTTGATATCATTCTTGGAATGGATTTTATTTGTATTTAACATGATAAGATATATTTTAGAGATAATAAAGTTATGAACAATGATTTAAATAATTTTATAACTTGGAAAGAATCTATGAAATTTATTAGAGATGGTAGTGATTTTTATATAGCTTATATTTCTGAAAAGAAAGATGTTGTTAAAATTACTTATAATCTAGTAGTGAATGAATGCCTAGATGTATTTTCTAATTATCTTGCGAATTTTATTCCTTATAGGTAGGTTGAATATACTATTTACTTTGAGTCATATTATAACCCAATTTCTAAACCCCTTATTGAAAGTATCAACTGTAACATTTATAATTGAGAACACAACTTAAGTATTAACTAGTTAATGGTTTCATACTTTCAAAAACTTCACCATGTGGTTCTCCTGATTTGTTTTTTGAAAAAATTATAGTTCATTGGGACTTTTATTTTACTATATAGCTTTCAATAACAAACATTGTAAGAAAAAATATAATTTTTTTCATATTGATAATTTGTTTGATTAGCTATAGAGAGGACAATAATTTTTGAAGGAAAATCTCACACTAATAGAAAAATGTTATAGATATAAGGTTTTTAAAAAATCTATGGATATTAACCCCACTTATAGCTAGGGTTATTGGAAAAATGTTGTTATGGATCGTTAGTTGTTGATTATAGCCACAGTTTTACAAAACCGTGGCTATAAGTGGGGTCTATTTACTCGGTTCTCCAAAACTATGGCTACAGATTTCTTGGAAAAATAAAATTTCTTGTAAGAAGTATGTGGGAAATGTTATAGCTTCGGTTTTAGAAAACTATGGCTAATGTCCCCACTTATAGCCATAGTTTCAATGAATTGTGGCTATATGGTCCCTGTGTATTGGATGTAGCCATGGTTTTATAAAACCATAGCTATATCACATACCTATATCCACTGTTTAAAAAACTGAGTCTGTAGGTTCACCATGAATTGGTTATAGACAATGTTTTATAAAACCATGGCTATAGGTTCCCCATGTATTAAATATAGCCACAATTTCAGTTCTATGTCGATAGTTTTTATAAATATATAAAATATAATATATGTGTGTGTATATATATCAATAAATGTTGATAGCATAGTGGTTAAGTATCAGAATACATTTAGAGAAGGTGGAGGGTTTTATTCCTACCCGTGTCATTTTATTTTAAATATCTACAGCCACTTTTTCTTGAATTGTGGCAATATCCCTTCAAACAGTGGAAATAGCTCATTTCATGGGAGGGGGCTATAACTACGATATTATGGATGGTGGCTATAGAATCTATTTCAATAGTAGAAAAATAGGGTAATATCCTTTGAAACGATGGCTATGGTTTTGACCTATATCCATTCCAATAGGTTCCACGACCTAGTTGAACTCTGGCCATAGTCTATAACGATTGTTGTTATTCCTATGGACACATTTTTTTATTGTGGCAATAAGTGAAATTTCTAGTTGGGTCAGGTTGTGTTACATTATATTGTAGATAAGTATATTTAGATTATAAAGAATTCATTTTGGAAAATATACTCAAAATATGAATTTTGGTTATTCTCTTTGGATTGTATAATTCACCTGCTGAAATTAGAGACATTATGAATAGGGTTTTCTATGAATTCTTCAATAAGATTGTGGTTTTTTCTATTGATGACATTTCGGTACTTTCTAAAATAAACAAGGAATATGATAGAAACCTATGGATTTTTTTAATCTACAAAAGAAGAGAAAGTGTATGGAATATTTTTTAACTATGAATTTTTTTCACAAAAAATTATGTCTTTCGTTAAATTGTTTTTAAAAATAGAGGAACTATTGACCCTAAAAAACAAAAAATATGTAAGAATAGAAAATACACATACATATCATATTAATGTGTAGTTTTAATGTATTATCAGCTTGCTACCATATGTTTGGGGGAAAATTTAATGGTTTTTAAGCCCATTAAGTAAGTTAACTCAAAAAGGATTTAAATTAATTTTGAAAAAAGAATGTGATGATTTTTTTAGAAAATAAAAATATGATTGGTTAATGATATAGTCTTTCAACTTCCTTATAGTAATGTTGAGTTTTTCCTTTATAATGATTATTTATTGAAGGGTCGTGTTTGTTTCCAAATGTATAATAATGTGTTAATTTCTTATTCTTCATGTTAGTTTAAAAAACATCAGTTAAATTACCATACACATGATGTGGAATTATGTACTTTGTAATTTTATATATATAAGTCATTTTTAGGGAGTAATGTTTTAATTATATAATAATAACAAATTTTTATTTTTATATTCATTCTGAATGAATTGAATATGATATATTGAATACAATTTTAACTAATCAAATATTATGATTTCACGATTAATTTTCATCCTCAAAAATAAAATAAAGTGGGTGATTCTTTGATTTGGAAAAATAATGCTTCATTAAACATGTTATATTTCGAAAATTAACCTTTGTTTAATGATTATATTAATTAATTCCTATATTTTTTAGATTTAGGTAAATCCTCTATTTTTTTAAAAGTTTCATTATAGTCATCTTTGTCAGAAAGAATTAAGCCAGACCATGAGAAGTATCATACATTTCTAGAAAAGGATGACTCAATAAATGATGGTATATTGGATAATTTTAAAATTTATGTTGATGGAGTTTTATTATTTGGAAATTGATTTTGTTTTCCCTATGATTCCTAGTTTAAGAGTGTTAATGAGTGAAGCTCATAGTTTTCCATTTTCTATTCATCTGTTTATCACTAATATGTATAAAGGCCTTCGAGAGTATTACTGGTGGGATGGTTTAAAAATAAATATTGATGACATTACCATGAAGTGTATGGATTGATATAAGGATAATGTTGAACAATAGTTACCAAAGGGAATTCTTCGACCTTTTCTTGTGCCAATGTGGAAATGGGAAAATATATTAATGGTTTTCATGATGGTTTTACCGAAGACTTCATGAGGTAATATTGTCATTTTTATTATTGTTAATAGATTGTATAAATTTATAAAAAAAATAATATTAGAGATAATTTGTATTTAGATAATATTTCTTGACTATATATAATATTGATAGTTAGGATAAATGGAGTTTCTTTTTTTATTAAACCAGACTGTGATCCAAGATACACATTTAATTTTTGGAAGTGACTTAAAAAGTTGTTGGGTACTGATATGAATTTCAATATATATTTTCATATAAAAAATGATTATTATTATATCTATATAATTTAGAAAATTAAATATATTATTCATTCTTTGTCAATGCATTATAAGTAACTTTTGGATCTACATATTTATTTTGTGGAGTTTTTTTGTAATAATAGTTTTTATTCTCGTATATAGATTGTACCTCCCAAATAATTTTATGGAAAATAATGTCTAATGAATTATTTTTGGGATGTAGCTGTTGAAAATATGTTGATGGGACAATAGTAAGTAAAGTATATGGCTATGAAGTTATAGTAAATTCAATAACATATGAGGATAACTTCGAGTATGAATAAAATTTATGTGGATAACCTGAGGGAAAATATTTCATTTGAAGTAGGTGATATTTTTTCCCTAAAGTATATCCTTTGAAAGTTGATATAAATTTTGGTAAAACAATAATCTAAATCCATGGCCCACTGGACTTTATAAAATCTATGGTAAATTGGTATCAGTTTCATAACAAGTTTATTTTACCCAGAGTATGTCCTAGGTACACAGTGTTCTTATTGTCTTGATGGTAAGAAAATATGTTCTATTTGAATATTATTGTTTGATCAATGATATATTTTAGTTTTAATTAAACCACACATATAAGGAAAAACCTATTATATTTTTCATTCATATAGATAAAGTGATGGGGAATATGGTGATTATCCATGTTATGGTATAATGATACCTCATATGGTTGAAGTGGAAACATAGGAATCTAAAAATGTTATGATTAAATGATATACCAATTGTCTATAATTGAATAAAATTTTGAGGACAGAATTTGTAAAATGGTGGAAGAATCTAAAAAATCATTTGATGATAGAATAAATCATTTTTATATATTATATAGTTGTATTCATTAAATAATAATGGGTAATTTTTATATCAAAAATGAAATAGTTTTATCTAAGGTAATTTATTTTAAGGTTATTATTTTAAAACATAATTATAATTTTTTTATTTTAATTTTAAAAAATTAAGCCCATTTTTTTAATTATCATAGAAATTTTAACTTAGTGTTAAATTTTGTGGATTTTTGGAAAACATTTATTTTTCAGTGAGTAGGGAAAATTCAAATTTTGTAAAGAAGTCATTTAATTTTGATATATTATGTAAATTAAAATAATCATTAGGTTTTAAATGTAATTTTAATTAAATTAAGTATTTTTTCATAAAATTTAATCCACTTAAATAATTTTTAATCAATATTATGTGGTATTTTATTTTAAGCTAATTCTTTTTAAAAATGTGTTATTGAGAATACTATTTTAAATTGTATAATGTTTCCCCATTTTAATTATTTAGGATAACACATAATGAGGAAATTTTTAAATGAATTTTGTTTAATATATATATATATATATATATATTAATTTATTTTTAAAAAAAATTAATATTAGACATATATTAAATATAGAGTCATATTTTTCTAAAAAAATACTTCTTAATAAACTAATTTTTCATAGCAACTGTAGATTCAATTTTAAATTAAAATTTACCACATATGTGAATTGAATTTAGTAAAATTAATTAATTATAGATTTTTAATCATCCTAATATATAGTATCTAATAAGGTAGAAATTAATTTTTCCCATAATGAATAGTGAATAGAGTAAAAATTAATGATTGTGTTTAAGGTGAAAACTTTTTTACCTTGGTGTTAAGCCAAATATATAAAGTTTAAAATGACATAAAACGTGTCTAAAATAAAATTTAATAAAATTTTCACAGTTATTATTTATAAGGCCTGATAATGGTTCATTTTTAAGCCTTTTTTCATATAGAAACATGGGGTCACCTTTTTATTTTCAAAAATAAAAATTACGCCACTCACTTCACTTTAAAAAGTGCACCCACTATCTTCTACTCTTAAAAATATCATATTGAATTGTCTCATCCATGTCCCACCCAAATAACATATTATTTTTCTCCTCATAACCTTCATCCCTTACTTTGATCACAAATCCATCCTAATAATAATTTTTGTTCTTACCTATGGAGGTTTTCTAAATAAGAGGTAGAGTTTTGAACCGTGTGTTTTTATTTAATTTGTTCTTCCACATCCATGAAATATTCATAAATTATTATTATATAATAAAACTAGCTTCTCCCATATATCGATATGTTATTATTTTAATTTCATCACCTAAATCTATCTGCTCTTCTACAAAATGGGATATGATATCATCATTTGTGTGTACTGCGGACTACCACCTCACGTACTAATGTCATTCATTTTCCATAATCCCCACTCATTAAATGTGATAATGATTTATTTAAAGAATATATATATAAATTTTAAAATATTTATACTCCCTAAGTTATTATATTACATAAACCTACTTACTTGCAATTCTATGGGGAATAAGATACTCTCGCATGTGTGTATAAAGGCTACCGCCTCACGAAGCGATGTGGTTATTTTTTCACAAGTCGTTACATTAATTTAAATAAATACAAAGATAATGAATATATGTGATATAAATGAGATCATTTATATTTGAATGATACATTTATAAATATTAAAATATAAATTATCTTTATCTTTCTTACACTTAAAAATGATAATGTCTTTCTTACGTACTTATGGACTACCATCTCTACGAAAAGATGTGATTATTTTTTCATCACTAAATCATATGAATGATCTATATATATATATATTTAAAAACAATAATGGTAGTTATGATATTATTATCATTCTAAAATAGAAAAAATAATACATACTTTATTTCAATAATAATAATTTTAAAATGAGAATTTTACTCCTGCGTACGTTGGACCTATTGTCTCCAAGATCATAATGTAGTACATTTTTTATAAACTACCTTCATTTTAGGTTTTGAAAAGTATAAATGGTATTTAAATGTGATTAATATGACTATATTATTATTATATAGATGTGTAAATAATAATGTCTTTTAACATCTTCAATATAATGAATTCATTTCTAGACATATCATCCAAATATCACTGAAGCATCCTATGTAAACATAATTATTTATGTAATTTTATATAACATGGTGATAAGTGAAATAAATTATAATAATAAAAATTAAAATGTTTCTTAAGAATATAAATAGTTAACATAAGTTTATTTTTCAGGATTATAATGAATGAGTGTGACAGTTCAAACTTGATATGAGGGACTTCATATCAATTTCCTTTCATTGAGGAGTATTTTGATGTTCATAAAATGAACTAAAAAATTTCTTTTTTTAATTTCTAAATTAATTCCTCACATCAGCGTGTTATTTTGTTTTATAATATAGAAACATAAAAAGATATCTACATTTCAATGATAATGACACATCATTCATAGATAAAGAATAATACCTTGAGGAATAGAAAACAGGCATACATATGGAAGACAAATAAATTTATTAAAAACATAATAGGGTAAAAATACCAAAAGAAGATCTCACCAACCACTAAAATCATAAAACTAAATAGAAGCATTAAGAAAAATTGACATTATCAAATGATTTGTAAGAACATTCCTAATAACTATAGAGTGTGAAAAACTGAGAACAATAAAGTTTCTATAAAAAATAAGAACATTAAAAATGAGTAATTTTTTATAATATGGGTAATGGGAATTATGAACCTTAATCAATAAATTTGTTACCAATTTTTTTTATTGTGGGCCCAATAAAGAGGTCATTTGGATTATATTATAATTTTGTTTTTAGAAAATTTCTAAATATTATAATTTTAATTAAAAGTATGTTTTATGATAAATATACATATGTTTTAAGAGAAAAAGTTATTCTCATGCTTTTATTTTTTAAAAAAACATTTATATGATATATGAAATCAACAAAGTCCTGTGTAATCTTTATAATGACCAGATAGTTAATTATATCATAAAATATGATACATTTTATTGTATAATTTTATAAGAAGTTAAAATTAATATATTTAGAGAATTATTTTGATAAAATAAATATCATTTTTGGATTTAGTATATCGAAATTAGCTTAGGGTGATTATATGGTAAGCTTATCAAAAAAAAATTCAATTAAACTGTGAAGATAAATTTATTTACATAATAAAATAAAAATTATGTTATAATTAATAAATGATAAATTTTTACAATTTATCAATATATATTATTAATAAAAATTATATTTAAGATATTATATATTATATAATGTGTTAATTTTTAAATCACATTCTTATCATTTTCTAAATCATGGTTTTATCCATTCAAAAAATATATTTTTATGAGCTATACCAAAATTTTATTAGAAGTGTCTTTTGAAAATTAATAAATAGAATTAGGAAAAATGGATAGAATATATAGAATTGGAAGGTTTAAATTTCATAATAATGTTAAATACATTTTTAGTTATCAAAAAGTTTTGTGGTAAAAATTTTCCCAATGTATAAGTAAAATGTTGTAATGGGTTAATGTTAAAGAGTAAAACCATAAAATACCTAAAAATACAATATTAAATTGGTTTTTGGTGTATTAAAATTACTTATAAATCCTATAAAACATTAATTTCAACCAATATCATTGTAATTAATTCCACCGAATAGTGGTTATCCATAAATACATTATAATATATTTTATTAACTTAAAGAAAACCCTCCTCAAGTATATATACCCCCTTCCCACCCCCACTCTCCGCTCAAAATCCCATAATCATGAATTCATTTTCATTTAACCTCACATCATGTCACTCCAAGTTTCCTTCAATTTCTAAATGTTACATCCTCCTATTTGAGGAAGTAAATTATCATGGTATGAGAATTATCATCTTCTCCTTTCTCATCCAACTACCCCTTTTGTGCATATCATCTAAATGTAAATCCAATATCTTCTGTTACACATTTTAAATTACCTTTATTAAAAAAATATTTTTTTATCAATTTAATACCATATTTCCATAAAATTATGAAATCACACTATGGGTTTTTGAATATCCCATATGTTCCAGTTCAGGTTTGATTCTTGGTTACTTCTTAGGAAAGACCGGTTTGAATTTTTGAGGTATTTCCATTATCTATTATTATCCAAGTTCATTTCCATGGGTTACCCCAATAAAATTTCAAGAAAAATTGGATTTCCTAGTCGGTAATGGGTGGTACATAGTTGAAACATGGTTAGTAGAAACCATGCACCCTGCCCTGGTAATTGTGTGATAGGATGCAGGATTAGGTAGTAGCTACCGCATGTCCAGCCCATGATTGTGTGCCTCAGCCCAGGAACTATGTGGTAGGTCCAGTTCTTGGATTAAAGCTGCTTCAAGGATTCCTCATGGTAAGTAGTAATGTGCTTATTAAATGTGTGGTAGGTACCCTTGTTGGGAGAGACAGGTTCACGGTGTTCACATTATTTGAAAAAACATGTGGGAAAACCAAGAAGACTATCTAGGTAATTAAATTTAAGATTTTATCCTTTTCTCATTTTGGGATTTAACACTAATTCCTCCCTTTTATCTCCCTCTTGGGATTTTCACCCATGGGAGCTCCTCCATGCTTCCCTATACCTCTTTAGAACCAATCTTTGGGTGATGCTGGCCATGATTCATCAGGTAATCTTCAAGAAAGTCCTCCTCCTCTTGTTTTGTTTCTATTTTGTAGAGATTTTTTTCAATTTATTTTGGGATTAATTTCTCTAGTGGGTAGGGTTATGTTTTTAGGGATATATCTTATTCTTTGTGGATTGATCTTGATGTGTATGGTTTTATCTTGATTTTCTAGGGTCTTGGGGTGGTTTTGTTGTGGTTTCTGACCAATCCTCTTATGTTTCTACAAATGAGGCTGGTGGTTCCTTGATCTAGAATTTTTAGATGTTTTTTTTCCTTTATTGGTTAATTTTTACATGTTTTATGTTGTATTTTTGTGGTTCTAAATGTGTCTTGTAAGGGTTTGGTATGCTTATGTGATGGGAATTTATTTTATAAAGGAATATGGCTATGTTTTGGGTGTGTGATTCATTGTGGTGTTTCATGGAAATATTTTACAGGTTTTTTAAAATGTCAAAAACATTTTTTAAAAGGAACATAATGTGAAGATGAGTTTGGAAGATGGATCTCAAAGAAAAATGTAAAATTTTGCATCATGGTTTTTATTTTTTACCATGAAATATGAATTGTATATGGTTTAAAAGATAAAAAACTTGTTTTAAAAATTATCATAGTCTATGTGTGGATTTTGAAAGGGGATTGGCCCATAAAATAATTTGATCAATTGTGTGCTTTTCTTGAACATTATTAAATAGTGATTAATGGTTTCTGTAATTATTTTAAAATGTATTTGAAACAAGTTTTATGTGCATATAAAAAGCAAAGTGGAGTATTTTATAGAAAATTTTGATTTCTTAGTATGTTTATATTGCATGTAATGTGTATTTTAAAATGGAGTTTCGTGTAATATGTGAAACAAGATTGAGCTTAAGGGGATCCCATGTATCTTGGAAGGTTGACAATTTCTAGTACACAAGATGATTTGGAAGTCGTTTGTCCCGATTTCATCCAGCTGGATTGATACTTACAACACTAACTAAACAATTTCATGATGAGAGACCACTGGGATATTGGGGTGTATCATCCTTGTGGCTTGTACATGAGAAAGTTATGATTGTGGTTTCTATGAAACCCTATAAATAGTTATGGGGTTATGGTGTCCCACTCAAGAGATATTGACCCCAGTGATTTACCCATTATGCTCTACCTTTTGTGAAGTGGTGTCATCCATCAGTATATGGTGGACCCAGTGTGGGTGTCTGTTTTCATAAATACCCATTTTCTAAAAATTGGAATTTTTGAAATGGTTTTCCTTAAAATTTTAGTTTTTTATAATGATTACCTATAAAAATATTTTATAAAAAACTTTTCTAAAATAATTTACAGAAATGTGCATGTTAAGTTGTTTCTAAATGTTATGGCGTGGAATTTTTTTAAATGGGTGGCATCCTAATTGGATTTAGATCACACCATATATATATCATTGGGTGTTTTTAGATCTTTTTCATTTTAGTTAGGTAAAGGAATTTTGTACCCTGATGGTATTTTGGGTTTCTAGTGGTCTTCTTATGTAGATCTTCAGGGCGGTGGCTTGAGGATGTGGCTCCTCACAACAAGTATAGTTTGGGGTAGTATTTTAGTCCCCTTTTTTATTTTTATATTTTTATAATTTTTTCAATGTCATAAATAATAAATATTAAAATTTATTATACCCTTATTGTTCATTTATTTCTATTTTTGGTTTCATTAATATTATTGGTTGTTTATGTAATGTGATAGAGTAAAAATGTTCCCAAGTTGAATTATTGATTCCTGATAACTAGATGCACGACCTTGGTGATCAGTAATTCCCTTCAATCCATTCCAAATACTAGGTCGGGTGATGGTTTTGATGAAGACTCAGCTTGGTTCGTGAAAAAATTGTATTAGAACAAGTTAATCTCTTTTGGGTCATGTTCAATGGGGAAGAAGTAGGGTAGACCTGAGCTAGGTTTTTCGGAACATGTTTTTATGGTTATGAGTATGGTACCTGACTGACACACCTCATTATGGGACTCAATTTACCTAGATAATTAATGTTTAATTCTATTCATTTTGTTCATGTGGTTCATTAATGTTTGGGGAAACAAAAAATATAGATGGGACAATGGTCTAGGTTAGCTCACAATCCATGCAGAGCCAGGTACATTGTCATATAACACTCACTATGAAAGTGGTTTGATTGGAATATGGCTCCCAACCATATGTCCAAGTAACCCATCAGATCTAGTTTCCCCCTACATTGTTTTGTGTCTTCTTGGGATTTGAAGGTTGTTTTATGAACCCACATTTTGAAAATCTGAAAACCAAATTTTAATGTGGAAATGGTTCGGTTTTGGTAAAGTGTAAAATGAATTTAAATAGTTCATATAATGGAATATTTGGAAAACTGAATTTTTTTAAAATTAATTTCTAGTAAAGGGGGATTATTTTATTTAGGGTGGATCTCTATAATCCAAATCTATGATTTATTGAAATTGAATGTTTGGAAAACATGATGTATTTCCAGATGGTTCTTTAGAAATATTTTTAAAGGGTATTTATTAAACTATTAAAAAGTGTTTTTAAAGGGAGATGTTGGTATTAGGAAAATGTTTTTGAATGGGTAGGTATTTATTAATATTAAATTGAAATTCAGATAAATGGTTTTTACTTAAATAGTTGGTTTTTTCAAAAAAAAAATTCTGAAATTTGAATTGAGTTTCGTGTTTTGGGGCTAGTGGCTTTGATAAAATAGAAGTTTGAGTTAAATTCTTATCTTGGGAAATGGATAAAAAAATTACCACTGGTACTCTCATGAGTGATCAAAATCATAGGATATATGTTCAAATTGGATTGTTGTATGGTTAGCATGAGGAAACACTTGTGTAAGGCTTCATCAGGTACCATTGGTGAATGTTCATCCCACCTAACATGTTTTATTTTACAATATATCTTTTAAAAGAATTTTTGTGGTGTGTATTTTTATTTTTGGGATGTTTTTGTGAGGGTTTTATATCTTGAAAGCCTTTTTGGTTGATTGGTGTTTCAACTTGAGTTCTTTTCGGTGAGTTGGTTCGTGGATAATGGTTAGTGGATTCTTTCTAAAAAATGTTTTGGGATGCCTTTGAGTAGGTTCCCTCTGTGTGTCTAGAATTTTTTTTTCATTCATTGGGCTAGTAGACTAGATTTATTGGGTCATTCGTCTTTCATTGGTGGCTAGTCTATTCCCCCATAAAGAATCGGTTCATATTAAAAGTGCGCCCATATGTGATTTACTATTGGAAGACCCTCCAATTGATCAATGTGGGGTCTTTACGCTTGAGTTTAAAAATTTTAATAGACATATAAATTTTCTTTTAAGAGTATACAATTATAATAAAAGAGTTGATGGAGAAGGAACTAAAAGAAACCATAGATTCTTGCGTTTCTGGAGTCTTCAATATTGAAGTTTTACACCTTCAAGCATGATGGTCCTGTCTGGAAACGGTGATGGGAATTATAGTGAGGAGAGTAGAAAGTGGCCCAAGGTTGTTGGAGTTGGCCACTATATTAAAGGGCCTTTGGATCTTTCATCAGCTTCACCAATGAAAGGGATCATTCTAGAAAACCAGTGTAGAAATTTAAGACGTAAGATGTTGTTGTGGTAGTTTAAAGAAATTGTGTGTTGTTTGGGAATAATTTTTGGTCCCTTTACTCGCAATGATTCATTGTTGGAAATGTGCATTCCCGATGTCGCATTGAAGTGTCATTTTATCTTTTAAATGTAAAGGTGGATATTGTAGAAACTATCAAGAACTTCTAATTTATTATAATTGTTTCTTCCTTTAGGTAATTCCAAATTTTTCTGTTTAAGTTGGAAGAGAATTCCTCATGTGTTTCTTCTTATGATTCTCATTTGAAGTGAAAATGGATAATGCAAATGAATTTCTCAATTCATATTATTTGTGAATGTTCCATATTTGAGTATGTGGGTCTTGGGTTGTGTTTTTTCTATTGGTGTTTTTGGGATCATGATAAGGTTTCCTAGGGGACATTAAGGAGAAGTTCTATTTGGCAGTTTCTAGTTCTTACTTGTGAGGTAGAAGATTCTTAAATCATCAGAGCTCCAGCCATAGGCCTTGGAGTGAAGATATAGTGTATTTAGGAACCCATATGGGTGTAAACTACCTCGTCCAACTTCAGTCATTACTGTGGGAAATGGAGATGTGTTGAGTGTCCTATATAGATGTTTCATTTCGAATGGAACCATTTGGTGGAAGGAGGTGTTGGAACCTCATTTCCATGTTGTGACCCATGCAAGTGTAAAAGTTATTCCTTAGTTATAAGAAGTTTTGATCATCTCATTTTCATTAAATTCTTGTGGTTGTGCCTCACCATATTTTTGTTTCCTATTGATGGCCCTCATATGCCCGGCCTTGTGAATTGATATTAGTTTTGTTTTGGTCCCATCTAGTGAATAGTAGCGGCATGTGTAAGTAGTGAACTGTGTAGTGATTTATGTGTGGTTTAGAGTATTTTTCATTGGACCCCTAGTGGTGTGGGATTTTCTATATTGGTTTTCTTATAACATTTTATATAGATTGGTTCTCATGGTGGGGATTCCCATCATGGGTCTCATTGATATTAATTTTGGGTGAGTCAATGCTATCACTTTTCTTATGCTGGGGAGTCTATTCAGCCTCCCTATGTTGGTATCCCAGTATCATTTCTGGTGTTGTATTGGTAGTGGGTAGTCTAGTTCAGAATTATCTCATTTAATGTTCCTTATATGAGTAAAAGTTGGGATTATAGTTCAACCAATGGTTTTTTTAAAGAAAAATTGTGAATTAGTCATTAATAAATGGATTAAACTCATTTTCTCATTTCATGTATGTGTCACGAGTTTTGTTTGGTAATGATTGAGTTATTTTGGAATGATAGGTTAGGTTGGGAGTGTGAAAATTCCATTTCTTAGTTTGTTTAACTAGAGGTGTTTCAATATTTGGGGGAGAAACACACATTGTTGGGAGTCCATTCTGGCCTACCAAGTTTAACTTGTAAAATTATATTCCTTCTCATAGATTTTTTTCTTTCATCTCATTTGATGTTTGTTGCGAATCTCCTTGAGTTTTGAATGAGTATCATTTTGTTTTTAGATCAAGACTTGTTTTTTATTTTGGGTGAACAAAGAATTTTGGTGGGGAGAAATGTCACACCTAGGGTTTGAAATCCATCCATTGTTTTGATTCAGGATTGGTTCTCAGTTATTTCTCAGGAACTAGGTGATATGGGTTCGAATTTTTCGGTATTCCCTTTCTCTATTCCTAGCATAGTGCTTGTATAATGGTACCTCCATGATTTTTTAAGAAAAATTTGAGTTTTGGGTGGTCAATATGTTGTACACAGTTGGCGCATGGTTAGTAGAAACCATACAACCTACCTAGGTAACCATACGATTGGTTGTAGGTTGAGGCAGCATCTACCGAACGGTAAGTGTACGGCCATGTGCCTCTGTACATGGACCATGCAGTAGTTCATAGTCTCTTCTAGAATATTTCTCATGTCTTACACAAGTAAGTTAGACCATTTTTTTTAATAGTGTGGCAGGTACACTCCTTTGAAGATATAATCACATGGTTTCTGCACAGTTTTAAAACCATGTCGGAAAACTATTCAGAATGTTCATGTAATTAATAATTTTTACCATTTATCTCTCTAGTTATTTTACCCTAATTCCTCTACTTTATCTTCCACTCAGAATTTTATACCATGGGAGCTCCTCCAAGATTCCCTATACCTCATTGGCACCATTACTTGGATGATTTTTGGTCACGATTCATCAAGGAATATTCATGTAAGTCATTATCCTCTTACATTCTTTCTCTTTTCTAGGGTTTTTATCATCTTTCATTGTGGATTCATTTATCTATCTAGTAGGGTGATGTTTTAAGTAATATATCTTGTTTTATAAGAATCGATCTCGATGTTTGTGGTTTAATCTTTCTTATATGGGTTCTTGGGGAGGTTCGGTTGTGGTGTCAAACCAATATCTGAATGTTTCAACACATGAGGTAGGTGGCTCCATGCTCTAGAATTTTTTGATGATTTTATTTTATTTCTTGGTTAATATTTTACATGTTCTATGTTGTATTTTTATAGGGTGAAATTCGTTTTTGAAGGGTTTTG
The DNA here is from genome assembly GCA_963277665.1 of Viscum album. Taxonomy (NCBI): domain Eukaryota; kingdom Viridiplantae; phylum Streptophyta; class Magnoliopsida; order Santalales; family Viscaceae; genus Viscum; species Viscum album. The sequence goes on from OY728152.1 coordinate 1,892,903,263, forward strand.
TATGCTTATGTGATTGGAATACATTTTGTAATGGAAAATGGATATGTTTTGTGTTTTTTCGTCATTGTGGCGTTTCTTCAAAATGTTTAATGGGTTTATGAAGGCTACGGAATATGTTTTCAAAGGCACTAAAGGTGTATATGATATTGGAAGTAGTCTGTTAAAAGAAAATGTAACACTTTGGAATCTTTGTTTTCATTATGAACCATTAAATAGGAATTGTAAACCTTTTAAATGATGAAAATCATTTTCAAAAATTGTGCTTGCTTTATGTGTGGATTTATAAAGGGGATTGGTCCATGATATTTATTGATCAATTGTGTTCTTTTCTTATGCTTTGTCAAATGTAGATTAAAGAGTTGTGTAAGTGATGGTAAATGTATTCGAAAGAGGTTTTCAGTGTGTGAAAAAATGAAAGTGGTGTGTTTTATGGAAAATATTTATTTACCAATATGTTTATAATGCTAGGCATGTGTATGTTAAAATTGGTGTTTTTTGTAACCTGTGAAACAGTATTGATCCCTTGGAGATCCCGAGTATCTAGGTAGGTGGAATAGTTCTAGTACGCTATATGATTTAGAAGTTTATAGTCCTGATATTGACTGGCTGTATTGATTCTTACAACACTAACTAAAAATTGTGATGATGGGAGACCATTAGGCCATTGGGATGTACCCTCCTAGTGGATCATGCATTATAAAACTATGATTATGACTTTTATTCCACCCTACACTGTAGTACAAGGTTCTAGTGTCCTAGATGAGATAGATTGACCCTAGGGATTTACCCATGGTTCTCCACATTATATGATGTATTTCCATCCATCGGTATACGATGGCCCCCATGTGGTTGTTTGTTTTCATAAATTCCATTTTTTCATTAAGTAAGTGGTTGGGAAATGGTCTTCCATGAATGTTTATCCTTTTTATAATTATTACCCATAAAATTGGTTTACCTAGAAATGTTTAAATAGAATTTACATAAATGTGCTTGTTAAGTAGTCTTTAAATGTTATATCATGGAATCCTTTTATTTTGATAGGATCAAACTGGGATTTGGCTCACAAACTAAATACACCTTTTGTGTGTGTGTAGATCTTGTTCTTTTCACTAAGTTAAAGGAGTGGTGTACTGGGATGGCGGTTTGGGTTTCTAGTGGTATTTTTTTGTGGATATTGGTGGTTGTGTCATGTGGATGCATCTCCTATTATCACATGGAGGTTTGGGATAAAGTTTTAGTACCCTTTTTGGTTTTAGTATTTTCAGAGTTTCATTCCATGTTATAAATGATAAATCTAAAAATTGATTATACATAGTTAGGTATTTTTTCATCTTGGTTTTATTTAAGATTGTTGGTTGTTTATGTAATGCGATTGGGTAAAAAGGTTCTCATGGTTCACTCTTAATACCTGGGCACTAGTTCTAGCCCTTAGAGATCGAGAAAACCCTTTTGGGTTATGCTACGTACTGGGTCGGGCACTGGTTCAGATGAATTCCATGCTTGGTTTGTGATATATTCCCTATTCATATGCCATAATTTATACCATCAAGATACAAAATGTTAATTTAATTTCTCATTTCTACATAATAATTAATCATATTGATAATATCCAAACCCCCTCTATCTCTATGTGTAATAACCTGGATGTAAATATTTCTTATTGACTCATGGATTTATATATATGAAAACCATAGTCCATTTTTTTGGGTTAAAATTAATTTTTGTTCATGTATTTGAGAACTTTGTATGAAATTATTTTGAAACAAAACCTAATTTTGGTTTCTTCCAGATATTGATGTAATGATTTTCTATCATGAAATTGAATCACATAAATTAATAAATATCAATCAGGTTCCCAAATAGAACACCATTTCATTGGGTAATGAATTAATCTCTAGATATGACATGTTTAATGATACCTTTGTGAATAACCATAGTAATTATTCCTTTGTTGGGATTTATGCTTAGACCTATTTTTGATGTATATCCCCAAGATTATATTAATCATAAAATTTACTTTGGATCGGACAATGAATATGTATTTTAAGTATATTAGAAGAATTATTATGTTTTTATGTACTATGTCCCTACATCAAAGACACTAAACCCCAAAAGATCCTTTTTATTTTAAAATGTTTTCGCATTTAATAAATCTATTATAAAAAATCAATCCATGATCATTTGTATCAAATTATGGTTTAATTTCTTCTGGAATGTTTATTAGAAAAAATAAGTAAAACCCCAAGGGATTACCCTAAATATAGGTAAAAACATGATATTTTGTTCATGAATAGAGTAAGGGGTTTCTTATAAAATAAATTATTATTTGGATACTATAGGTGGATGGGGAACTGATACAGATGTACATAGAGGTATTAACCATGAAAATATTATTTTGTTCTAGAATTAACCAAGAACATATTCATAACAATAGGAATTCCTTCCCACCAAGATTGGAACACCCCTAGGATATACTTCAGTTAATCATATGCTTGTTCTAACTATTGTGATTCATATAAAGATAATGTTAATCTTTTATTAAGATTGAATTATATCATCATATAAGTAAGATATACAAAATTATAATTTTAAAATTTCATTTAGAATTTTTATTATATGATTTTTAATAGAAAAAATTATGACCTATGTTTTCTTCTTTTAGTAAGTAAAGGAATGAAATAAAAGGAGTATTTCAATCAACAAATTCAATAGAAAATGTGATAAATTCATTCCAAATATGGGGGGTATAAAGTTGATAACTTCAAGATGATGATGAATCAGTTAACTTTGTACATAATCAACATTCAAATGTATTTTTAGTGTCCTGGTTCACCAAGAATGGAAAAAAAGCAATCAAATCAATTATGCATGAACAACCACTTGTTTTTATTGTAACCACTAATCCTCTAATCATGGAATAATGAGTCAATACTATAAAAATTATATTTTTTGTAATCCATTGTTCTAGTGAATAGAATTTTATGCCAAAAATATTTATCATAGTGGGAGAAGATGATTAGTGGTGGACAGTAATCAATAATAAGAAGACAAGGGATAAGAGATATGCTATAGGAAGGCATAAAAAAGTCTTTTTTCATCATATATTTTCTTTGTACCCTATGAAAAATTTTTGAGGGAATTTCTCAATTTAATAGAAATAGAAAATGGATTATTGTGGAATTATTATATGAACTTTAAAAGGCATACATGTTACACATCAAATTTTTTAAATGATTTTAACAGGAAGACAGATTCATTATTTGGGAAATTAAGACCCCGTCTATGAAAAGTTATAGAAATACGAGACATTCAGAGTCACTATGTGATAGTGTGATGCGCTCATAATGTTGACCTATAGTATAGAGATGTCCAATGGTCCCATGGTAAATATGAAAAAATAGAAGTATGGATCAAAATAATGGAAATAAACCTGACCATGAAAATTAAGGGAATAAACTGCAACATTAATTATGAAAAAAATATGGGCAAAGGTACTATAGTAAGTATATTCATTGAAGTGGGATATTCTATAAATGTTTTTAGGAATTCCTCATTTCTAAAATAATTAATGGAAATAAAAAACACACCCCCTTATTGTTGGTAATAATCGAAAGATATTTCAATAACATCTCATTTTCCAATGAATTATGTGTGGAATGCTTAGTCCCATTACTAAACAGATCCCAATTTTGATGGTGAGAAAGGGAAATTTATTCTAAGTTATATTAGAATATTTAGGGATAAGAAATATATAAATAAAAAATTTATCAAAGGGTGGAATGTGTAATAAGATAATAATATTATTCAGTTTATAAACAAACTATTTTATCTCAGTACCATTTTACTATGTTTTAAGATAGAATTGCATAATAATAATTTTACATCTCATAAGAAAACAATATATCATGATCCTATTTCTAGTAATACAATGAGGAATAATAAAATTCTATAAACATGTAAGAGAAATACCTTCATTAAAATAAAATTTATATCATTTAAACCCTCTCAAAATATCACCAATTCAATAAAAATCCTAAAAAAGAGAATCACTATGAAAAAAAATTAAAGAAAACATATTATTTGTAACTTTTAAAAGAAAATTAGTGTTTGATAAAGAAATAATGATAGAGTATTTGTATGGAATTGTAAACATTATTCCTAAGGAACATTTTACAATATGGACAATTGGAATTATGACAATTAATTAATTGGATAGTTTTTCATTAAAAATATTGTTGGTGCAATAAATTGACGGTTGGAATAATATTATAACTGTAAATTTTGAAACTATATAAATTCAAAAAAAAATCATTAAAAACATCTTTTTGAAAAAAATTGTTTTAAAAAAATTATAATATTATTTTTTTTGTCTTATAAATCACTTTTATATGATAAAAATTCAATAAAGTCCTATGAAAATGACTAGATAGTTTATTATATCATAAAATATTGTTAACTTTCCATAAATAAGTTTTATTATAAAGTTAAAATTAAAAGATTTATAGTGTTATTTTGATAAAATAAATATAACATTTGGATTCAGCATACCAAAATTAGATTATATTGAACTTATTTAAAATTTTAAAAAAATATTTTTCTAATACAAAGTGAAAATATTATTTTTACGAAATACAATACATTTTATGATATAAATTAGATATGGTTAGGATTTAAATTTTATTAATCCAAAATTTTAATAAAAAAATAGTTAAGAACATATTAAATAATGTGTTTCATTTAGAAATACATGCTTATAATTTTGAAAAACATGATGTTATCCTTTCTAAAAAACTATTTTATGAGTGATGCGTGTATTATATTAGAAATGATTCTTAACAAATTTATAAATTTAATATTTTAATATATATTGAAAAAATTTAGTTATAACATTTGCATTTGGTCTTAAGATTAATTTCATTTTCATGAATAAAACATTAATCATGGTAAAAAAAGAGTTATTGCAATATACTTAAAATAATGTAATGGGTTAATGTTAAATGGTAAAAGAATAAAATACCTAAAAACTAAAACATTAAATGGGTGGTTGATGTATTATATGACTTTATCCTCATTTGTAAAATTTATTTTCTAACAAAATCATTATAATTAATTCTACTCAATAGTGGTAAGATTAAAATACAAAATAATCATTATTTATTCACTTAAAGTTTCCCCTCATAAAGTATAAGTACACCCCTCCAACCCACACTCTCCCCTCCAAATCCATTAAAATGATTTTATTTTTCATTTTTCCCTAAAATTGATTCTCTTGAAGATTCCCTCAATGTATCATGGTGTCTTAATCAAATTTAAAGAATGAAATATTCAATGTAAAAAAATTATCCTCTTCTTAACTTTTATCAATGTGTCCATTTTGTGCATACCTTATAAATTTTATCCAATTTCATTTCATACACATTTAATATTTTCCTTAATTAATAATTTTTTTATCAATGTTCAATCTCATTCCCCTCCCATTAATCCCTTTTCATTATCCAAAACATATACCATCATGATACCGAATTACTTTCATGAATTTATTTTCTCCACATGAGAAATTCTCATAATGGGAATACCCAAACCACTTCTATCTCTAGGGGTATTCACCTAGATATAAACATGTACTATTTATTTGGGGAATTACATATATTATACCCATATTCCATTTTTAGGAGTTAATATTGACTTTATGGTTATGTGTTTAAGAAATTTTGTGTAATGATGTTGATATAAAACTCAGTATTTATTTTCCCTGAGTTATCGATGAAATGACTTTTGGTGATAATTGTGGATAAAATGATTTATGACGTGTGTTTCGCACGGAATCCGGGGATGACCTCCTGGACGGGAGATTCAAACGTTCCGATCGGTTTCTAACGGGTTTATTCGTAGAACCGGAAACATCCAATGATTCCACATCCGTTGGGACCTACTTTCCAAAGGCAGGCGCTCATTATCTTGTGGACTGATGAGGCTTAGGAATTTGCATTGGTCGAGAGGATGGGAGGTTGGACTCATCACACCTTTTTGAGGGGAATTATTGTCTACTCCGGGACTCTCTTTATAGATTTAAGTTATGTTTGTGAATCCTTATTACATTACCAAGTATAAAATGATATTTCCTTTAGTTTTAACAATCAATGATTAAATATGCAAGAAATTTAGAGAATCTATTATATGTATTCGAGGTTCTTCATTGATAGAGAATCATCTATGTTTGTTTAGAGATTCTTGGTCAATGGTATCCTTCAAAACATTTATATAAAAAGTCTCTTGGTCATTTTATGATAACCAGGCTGGTTTTAAAGCCACTCAGTGGGGCACTTGAAGTTTATTGTCATTCAGAAGGATAGAGATTTTCTCAAAGTTGGGATCGAACCCATAAATGGGCTACCTACGTATCCTTTTTTTTGGAAAAGGAATCAGAATCCACGTAGTTCGAGTGATGGAGTATGATGTTTATGATTGATGGCTCAAAGATGAATGTCATAATTACTTTTACACTCTAAGCTCATGTGAGTCATACTCGGTGTGAGAAACAAGAGGTATTAGTAAAATTTAGACAATTGTGCCACGAAAGATGCAATCATAGGAATTTGCTTGGGGCTTATGTATGGATGACTGCCCAGATAGATGAAGGTTTAGGATTTACTTTTAGGGAGAAAATCCATGAACAGGTTCCATAAAGTTATATGTGCTTCATGGAGATTTGAATACTATAATCTTGGGGCTTACTCCTAAAGAGGATGCCCAAGTTAGGAGGGGACTTATGATTGGGTTTTTACTCCTGAAAAGGAAAACCCAAATCAAAGGTAAATTATGACTGGTTAAGAGAAATTTTAAGAGACTTGGGGCTTACTCCTAAGAAGGATGCCCAAGATTGGGAACTTGATTGGGGCTTACTCCTGAGGAGGATGCCCAAGATTTATGACTAGGACTTATTCCTGAGAAGGAAGCCCAGGTTAGGGGACTTGGGGCTTCCTCCTGAAAAGGAAGCCCAAGGTTATGACTGAGTCTTATTCCTGAAAAGGAGACCCATGTTAGGGATTAAGGTTTGGGGCTTATTCCTGAGGAGGATGCCCAAGATTAAAGGACTTGATTGGGGTTTATTCTTAAGAAAGATGCCCAAATCAAAGGTTTTATAACTGGGGATTATTCCTGAAATGGAGACCCAGGTTAGGATTCTCTCATCTTAAAGGATGAGGTTGAATGAATGAACTCTCAATCTTTGGTGACATAAAGATGTTTAAATCACTAGGTTTTGAGAGATATTTCACAGAATTCCTTTCAGATAAGGATGTCAAATCAAGAAATCATGCCATAAATGGCTTTGAAGAGTATCTTGAAGACTGAATCTTGAATAGGAAGGGTGAAATGGTTTAAGAGGGGTAAAAATGGGCAAGATGGGCACCTAAAAAGATAGGGGCGCGCAAGTCTTGAAAGGCGCGCAAGTCCTGCGGCGGCGCGCAAGTATTGGTCGCGCAAGTATACTTGCGCGACATGAGGGGTACTTGCGTGATTTTCAACCAGTATTGAAATACTTGAGCGACTCTTTATTAAACCCTTTACCATCCTCTTGAGGTTCTTCCAGAAGAAGGACGCGCAAGTTATATTGAAGGAATTAAGTAAGCGCGCATGTGTTTGATAAGTTTCAACACTTTGGCCTTCCTTTTTCTCTTTAGATCTTCCGTTCTAGGTAAGAAATTACCTTAGAAGTGTTCCGGAAGCTTTGAGAAGAGACTTGGGCATTGGGAGCTTCAATCCGAGTTTCTCGAAAAACATCCTCTCGAATGGGGGGCCCACAGGGTCTATTTATAGGCAAAAGAAGACCCCGGGCGGTTACCGGGCGGTTATCAATTAGGTCGCGCAAGTCACCTGCGCGACCAAGGTAGTCGCGCAAGTGTACTTGCGCGACAGTGGTAAAACTTGCGCGGTGAATTGGCTTTTGATCCTTTGTTCATGCCTTTGTCGATTTTTGATGTTTTCTTCAAAGGATGAATCACTTTCAGCTGAGATATTCCCTTTTCCGATCTTTAGATTCTGTGACGAAAGGAGCGTCAACAAAAGTCCCCCCTCAGAGTTGGATCCGGAGAGAAATGAGGATTTGACTCTGAGGAAAATGGAATCCTTACAAAGGAAAAGGGAGACGCGCAAGTCTTCAGTATGCAGAGGGCGGCGCGCAAGTCTTTGTCGCGCAGGCTTTAAGCGCTCTGTGTATGGCGCGCAAGTAGGCTTCCGAGCCTATAAATACACGGTCTCACCTCCGTACAATTATCCGGATTTCCGGACTTCATACCTTCTCGAGCTCTCGCCGCGCAGGTCACCTTGACCGCGCAGGTAGCTCTGTTTTCTAGTGTTTTCCTTGATGTCGCGCCACTGTAAAGGTATTTGTACTTGCGCGTTTTATACTTGCGCGTCAAAAACTAGCGCGGCACATGAATCACTTGCGCGACATCTCCATACTTGCGCGCCTTAATGCCTTAGCCATTTTTTTCAAATTTCTTTCACAAATTTTATGAAAATAAACCCATTTAAGAGTTAGTTTATTCATCTTTTTGTGCAGATTCAGTGGTTCCCAATGGAATTGGAACGGCTGATGAACTGGCTAGCAAGCGGATTGATGATATGATGGACATCATAGGCCATGATTACTATGATATCTGCAATAGCATTTTCCCAGATTTGGCTACGTACTTGAAGAAATATCATCTTAATTTCCCACGGAGCATCTACCTGTCTCTATGTGGTCATGGTCACTTGCAAGGAGTCAATGTTCCAAATGCAAACAACTATACACCTAAAATGCAGCTGCGCTGCTACTTCTTCATTTCGGTTATGCTGTGCATTAAGAGCAACAACAATGGTGTGAGCTTTCAAATTCTTCCTCCATGTCATTTCCTTGCAGATATGAAAATGGAAAACCCATGGGCTGAAATGTTTTCCACTAATGGTTGGTGGAGAGAAGACAAACATGGTATTAGAGCAATATCTGAAAAGAGTACTCTCTCCAAAAATGGCTCTTTACTTCCAATGCTCCATTCTCAAATCCATGTATCCATCTTTCAAGTCTCTTGGACAGAAACAGAGTCACTGTTTGATCAGTAGAAAATTTTCTCAAACTGCACTCAAGAACATCCTTTTACAATTGTTCCAAGAAGAGCTGGTATCACTGCATCTCTTATTGTATCCAGTTGAATGAATGAATTCCAGGTGGTTGCTAATGAAGCTCAGGATGCCGTAAATCAAATGAAGTGTTATGTTGAAAGCCTCTTGTAATTCTCGAAAAAAGAGAAGAGACTCCAATCTGTGGATGTCCTTCTAACTCTTGTGTATCAATGAAAAACACTTTTGTCTTCAATCATTTGTGCTTGCATTCTTCCATTACCCGCTTCAAAATTACTTAAGCCAATGGGCTTAGTAATCATAGTTTGATTTTTACTAGGATTATTACAAATAACCCTACAAACTTTGAATCTTTTAACTGCTCAATATTATCTAAATCATACAAAAAATGTATATTTAGTGAGCTGGAACTTGACTTTTATTCAGAGTTCCTTTGTCTTTTGTGTGGGCAGTTTAAAGTCATGCAAGCCGGACATAAAGGGGCTAATGTTTAAGGTCGAAATAGCTTTGACCGAAAAATGGATTAAAATGGATTCAATTCCTTGACAATTTATCTGAAAACATATTTACCATACTCAAGTATGAGGGAAAAAATGTAAACTATGGCTTAAGAATATTTGAATATGAGGAATGATATGAAAAAAAGAGCTAAAAGGCATTAGAAGAAGTAGTTTCCAAGAATGAAGTTACTATTATTTAACAAAACCCGTTAGGGGGTTGAAATATGGCTGGCCACCTATGGGCATTGGCTGCATAGTCAAATAAAATAGCATCTTTTGGCTGACAAGTCTGTTATGTGGATTGTTTATGCAAGGCCACCTATGGGCACGTGCTGCATAGTCAGGCAAAAGAACTCCAAGAAATTTACTTTCCTAGTGCTAAAAGCCAGTGAAAGTTTATGGAGATTCAAATTTTCTAAAGCATAGAGTTTGTTGTAAGGAAAGAGGTACTTGAATATGGAGAAGATATTTCCAAACAAGAATGTCGAAGAACTGGATGAATATCACTCCTACGAAGGTCTGACCCAAACGTAGGGAAGAAGAATAAACCATAGACTTGAATACTTTCAGATCATGAAAAAAAAATGGGACAAATATGTTAAGGATGGCTATTTTTTGAGGATCCCTACATACTGTCGCTTTAAGACAAATAAGGACAAAAGAGGAATTCTTCCCAAGAATGAAGTTACTATTATTTAACAAACCCGTTAGGGGGTTGAAACATGCAGGGCCACCTATGGGCATTGGCTGCATAGTTAAATAAAATAGCATCTTTTGGCTGACAAGTCTGTTATGTGGACTGTTTATGCAAGGCCACCTATGGGAACGTGCTGCATAGTCAGGCAAAAGAATTCTCAGAAGTTTGACATTTTTGTGACTAGAAGTCATGAAAAGGGTTATGAAGATCTGAAAATATTTAAGGTTAGGATTATAATACATAAAGATGGGTATTTTCCAATGTATATAGAGATACATAGGTCAATGAAAACCATAATCATGTTGTGGCTGGGTCCTGAATTGAAATTTGGACTTCACTACGTATCTCATAAGAATGAGAATCAAGCCATACGTAGTTCTTGAAATGCAGTTTAACGTCGTGCAGGACGAAAGTATGAGTAATCTTAGTTTAGGGTCATAGAATTCGGACCATAATAATGAATACACAGTGTGTGTTTTCATGAGGACTTTTCAGCCAAGGGACTGAAAGTGAAATTTGGGGTTAGGCCCAAAAGACTTGGGACTGGATTCGAGGGACACTCGAATGTTCCTACGTATCCCATAAGGATGGGAATCAAGTCCACGTAGTTCTAGAATTACCCTTTGTACAAATTTGGTTCGTACATGTGAAGGGTGAAAGGGGACTTTAGTGCAATGATGGTTTTAACCTAAGATAAAAAGTTTAGGCATTTCCATGTATGTACGTAGTCTTTTGAAAATGAAAACCATGATTGAAAAAGAATCAATGTTAATAATGGTTCCTTCTCAAATGAGGAAATCAAAGAATATTGTAGTTTATTGTCGTACCGGACAAAAGTGTTGTATAGTTTAACGTCATATAACAAGGACGAAAGTGAATCAATGTAAAGATATTGATTCCATGGGTGGTTTCACAAATCATCATCATATGAGATGGTGGTGAAACGATGTGAAGAGATTGTTTTTTGGGCTTGAACCTTGGGAGGTTGCCTACATACCCAGCCTGGAGGGAAAGGATCAAAGTCTGTGTAGTTCAATTAAAGAATGAATTAATGATCAAGTTGTTCTTGTGGACAATGATCTAAAAAAAATGTTGTTGGGACTTACACATGGTTAGTGGCCCAAAGGGAGTGTTATGGTTGATGTTTGCTCTAAGCTCACGTGAGTCATACTCGGTGTGAGAAACAAGAGGTAATAACAACCTTAACGATGCACAGTTTTAATGTCTTGTAGGACATATCAAGGACTTTCTATACAGTTTAGCGTCATGTAGTTAGGACGATGGGGACAATACAGTTTAACGTCATATTGGACGAAAGGAGGATTATGCAGTTTTAATGTCATGCTGGACTTTTGATGATTATATAGTTTAACGTCTTTCCGGACGTGAGGGACTTTTATACAGTTTAGCATCATGTAGTTAGGACGTCACAGTTTAACGTCTTGCTGGACATATTTGAAAATAGTTTATGGTCATATACATGGACCAGGGATGATGCAGTTCAGGGTCATGCTGGACGGTTCATGGAATTTTTTCACAGTTTAATGTCGTGTGGGACGAAGTTGTAGTTTAAAGTAATACTGGACCGTTGCTGTATAGTTTAACGTCATATAGCAAGGACGAACTGGTGCTGTACAGTTTAAAGTCATGTAGCTAGGACTAAGGTGAACCAATATAAGGATATCAGTTCTGGGGACTTTTTACAGTTTATTGTCATGCTGGACGTTGGAAGTGCCACACATTTTAATGTCATGTTGCTAGGACACAATATAGTTTAATGTCATCTCGGATGAAATATAGGAACTTCTATACATTTTATTGTCATGTAGGACAAAATCAGGGACTATGCAGTTTAAAGTCTTGCAGTTAGGACTATTGGTGCTGCACAGTTTAGTGTCATGTTGCAGGGACATAAGTGCGAATAGTTTAAGGTCATATGCATGGACCGTAGTGCGAATAGTTTAAGGTCATATGCATGGACCGTACAGTTTATCGTCATGCTGGACGTAGTTGTAGTTTAAGGTCATACTGGACCATTTCTGTATGAACCAAATGTAAGAGTCTTGGTTCTGGGAACAATATTTTGTGTTTATACAAAATACTTCTTCAGGAATCTGGCATTAGTTGGAGTCGTGATGTGTTCTCCATCCATTGAGATTAGAGAATACGCTCCATTGGAGTAGACCTTATGTATTGAATAAGGTCCTTCCCATTTTGGTTCAAGCTTTGGAGGTTTCTTTCCTGGTATCATTGGTGCTTTAAGAACCAATACCAATTCTCCCTGAATGAATGAACGAAGACGAACTTTTTTGTTAAAAGCTCGTGCTATCCGATTCTGATAGATTTCCAAGTGGTGAAAAGTGCACAATCTCTTCTCATCTAATTGTTCCAATTCATTCAAACGCTTTTGGGATTGCTCATCTGTCGATAAATGATCACAAATGGCTATTCTGAGTGAGGGCAATTGAACTTCAATTGGAAAGACTGCTTCTGTTCCATATAGAAATGAATATGGAGTAGACCGCGTTTCATTGCGAGTGGTAGTCCGATAAGCCCATAAAGCATGAAAGAGTTTATCAGGCCATGACCTCTTATCTTTATTCACCATCTTTTGCAGTATATTTGAAAGAGTCTTGTTGAAGGCCTCTATCTGGCCATTAGCCGCTGCATGATATCGAGATGAATGGTTGGACTTAATGTTGTATTCTTGATACAATCTCTTTACCTCAGAAGAACAGAAGTTGGTGCCGTTGTCCGTCAATATGGTATGAGGGACACCAAATCTAGTAATGATGTTAGACTTGATGAAGCTAACAATGCATTTAGAACTGACTTCTTTGAGAGGTACTGCCTCTGCCCATTTGGAAAAGAAATCAGTAGCAGTAAGAATGTACTTAAACTGCTTGGTCGTAGCTGAAGGGTAAGGTCCCACCACATCCATTCCCCATGTGGAAAATGGCCATGAGTATTTAGCTGTATGAAGCAACTCTGGAGGTTGATGAATGAATTTGGCATATACTTGGCCTGAATGACACTTCTTTGTGAAATTAACACAATCTTGTATCATTGAAGGCCAGAAGTATCCAAGCCTTCGAATTTGATCAGACAATCTATGTCCAGACTGGTGGGCACCACAGACTCCTGCATGCACTTCTTTTATGACAGCCATTGTCTCTTCACCATCAATACATCTGATGATAACTCCATCAAAACCACGTTTGTAGAGAATTTTCTCGAGGTGGTTTGGACCATTATAAAGAGTAAAATTGACCACACGTCGCCGAATTTGTTCTTTCTCAGCTCTATCAGGTGGAAGTGTTCCATTTTGAAGGTATTCCTTGATAGGTGACATCCATCCTGTAGTATGACCATACGGTTCAGGAATGGGACTAATTTCATTAATTTCCTCTGTTCTGACTTGAACATAAGGTGAAATTGCACGACGGTGGGCAATACCAATGGTTGTCTCGTCCCGATTTGGATCTGCTAAAGCTGTGGCTATATTAGCCAGTGCATCAGCTTGAGCATTTTGTGATCTTGGGACATAAGAAAATGTCGTTTCTGAAGGGAATTCTGACATTAACTCTCTGACGTAATCATACAAAGGGATTAATTCTTCTTTTCTGATGGCATAATCCCCATTGACTTGTTTGATTACCAGGTCTGAATCACCTTTCACCTTTAAGTGATTCACTTGTGCTTGAAGTGCTAACTCCAAGCCTGCAATGAGAGCTTGGTATTCAGCTTCATTATTGGTACCACCTTCCCACAACAAAAAGGAATAAGGTAACACTGCCTTATCTGGAGAAATGAGCACAATTCCAAAACCAACTTTGTTGAATTTAGGATTTTCTATTTTCTTCCATGTTGGACTTCTAGAAGCACCATCAAAATACATTTCCCATGTTTGAGGACTCTCTTGAATAGAAAAAACTTCCTCATCAGGGAGTTCGATATCTGAATACATGTCTTCCACTGAAGGGTGTTCAGCCAGGAAATCAGCCAGAGCTTGGCCCTTAATTGCTTTTTGAGACACATACTGGATGTCGAACTGCTGTAGAATAACCGCCCACCTTGCCAGACGTCCTGTAAGCATTGGACGACTAAGGATGAATTTGAGTGGATTATTACGAGATACCAATTGGACCTCGTGATGTTGCAGGTAGTGTCTCAGTTTCTGAACTGCAAAGATTAATGCTAGGCAACACTTTTCAATACTCAAATACCGGGTTTCTGCTTCAAGCATAGTTCTACTGAGATAGTAGAGACTATTTTCATTCCCAGCATCATTCTTTTGAGCGAGAAAGGCACCCAATGATCGCTCTAAAGCTGTCACATAGAGGATAAGAGGCCTACCCTCAACAGGTGGCATGAGTACTGGTGGACTCAAGAGGTATTTCTTGAGAACATCAAATGCTTCTTGAAATTCTTCAGTCCACTGGTAAGTGACTCCTTTCTTCAATAATTTGGAAAAGGGTAAACTTTTGCCTGCCAAATTGGCGATGAAACGCCGAATATAGGCTAAGTGTCCTTGAAGTCCTCTTAATTCTTTCAAATTCTGAGGAGGTGACATAGCAAGGATTGATTTGGTCTTCTCAGGATCGACTTCAATACCACGATGGCGTACAACAAAGCCGAGGAATTTTCCTGAGGTTACCCCAAAAGAACATTTTAAGGGGTTCATCTTCAAATTATGTTGTCGAAGCTTGTGAAATATGACTTCCAAATCAGCCAAGTGATCAAAACATTGTTTGGATTTAACCACCAAATCATCTACATAGCATTCAACAAATTTCCCTAGAAAAGGTTTGAAGATACGATGCATGGCGCGTTGATATGTTGCACCTGCATTCTTTAAACCAAAGGGCATCACCCGGTAACAAAACACACCTTGAGGAGCTCTGAAGGCTGTATATTCCTCATCTTCTGGGGCCATTCGGATCTGATTATATCTAGAATATCCATCCATGAAAGAAAGTACTTCATAGCCAGCCGTTGCATCAATTAAGAGTTCTGTAATCGGAACTGGAAAATCATCTTTGGGACAATACCGATTAAGATCTCTGAAATCGATGCAAACCCTAATTTGTCCGTTCTTCTTCTTTAGAGGGACAATATTAGCCAACCACTTGGGATATTGAACTTCTCTGACGAAGTTAGCTTTGATAAGCTTATCCACTTCAGCCTCGATTTTGGAAGCATAGGTTGGGTGTGTTCTTCTCGCGGCTTGCTTGAATCCTCGATGTTCTTTTGGCAAACCCAAATGATGGGTGGCAACATCAGGATCAAGGCCAGGCATCTCTTTATAATTCCAAGCAAAAATATCTTTATTTTGCTTTAGAAAAGAAATATGCATTTCTTATTCTTCAAGGTTCATGGCCGCACTAATTAAAGTGGGGCGTGGATCTTTCTATGTACCCAGATTTACTTCTCTGAGTTCATCCACAGTGGTAGAGATACCCTCTTCAAATGCTGGAGGAGCATCTCTAAGATCTTCCTCTTCCTCTTCATTATGTGTTATTTCTTCCGCTTCTACTTGCAAAGTAGATGAAACAACGAAATTCTCATGATCATAAGAGATGTCGAAATTTTCACATTTTGAAGAAAAAGCTTCCATTTCCGACCCTATTGATGAAAAAGGGTCTTCTTTGGGAAATAAAGAGGAGATGATGGATTGAGAATCGACATCAATATTCACCTCTAGTGTTGCTATAACTTCTTCTGGCCTGATTAGCGAAGTATAGACTTGTTGAATTTCAGCAGATGAAATGAAAACGTCACCACTTATGCTTTCATCACTGCTTGGTAAGTTACCAATTTCTCCCATGTTATCTAGCTCGATTGCCGTAATTGACATTATGGATCTTTCCATAAGAGTATTTTGATTTGGGCCTATTTTGTCAATTCGACTGATAGATAACACATAATCTGTACTCACATGTGAAAATGGATTTATTGGAATTTTTTCCAAACCATATGGAGCATTAAATTTGGTAATTTCTTTCATTGTAGATTTTTCTCTTCCCTTCATGTGATAAAATTCCGCCTCAATGTATTGAGACTCACATGTCTTGAAAGGGGCCTTATCACCATACAATGTTCCAACTTGACCATCGAAACAGTATTTGAGACATTGATGGTATGATGACGGAATAGCTGCATACTGATGTAGCCAGGGTCTTCCAAGCAAGATATTGAAAGCTGAGTCTTGATCAACAATCATGAAATCTGAATTGGAAACAAGATCTCCAAACTGAGTTCTAAGCGTAACTTCTCCCAGTGGTTCTTGTTCATTTTTATCATATCCTTGCAACATCATGGTAGAAGGAGATAAATCAGATTCCGTGAGGCCCAATCGACGAAGTGTCCGAATGGGCATGAGGTTGACTCCTGAACCATTGTCAATAAAAGCTCTTCGAACATCTATACCATTGACTTTGCCAGATAGGTACAAAGGTTTTATGTGCCCATGAACAACATCATCTTCATCTTTATCAGTAAAAGATATCACTGCATGGCATTCTGCAGGATTATTCTCTATGTGATAAATTTCAGCTGCAGCAATTTCAGCTTCAAATTCCTGAGGACATGATAAAGCTTCGATGAGCGCTTCCCGAAGATCTCTTGATAGATTCAAAGCATCCAAAATTGATAATTTGGCTGGTACTTGGGCCAAGTGTTTCAATATATCATACTTTTGATCTAGAGGCTTGCATTTCCTAACAGGGATATGCGGTTTAGCAGGTACCTTGGAAGCAGATGCTTTGGAAGCTGATGCATCTTGTATTGAAGTTGGCAACATCTTTGGTTTTGGAAAATTAGACTGATTAGATCCATTTACTTGCTAAGATAAAGAAGATGGAACCTTTAATCGGTCTTCTAAAATAACCGTGCCGAAGCTGTGTTGGCCATTGGCAGAAGAACTTGCTTGTTCATTTTGAGCTCGCTGAAGGGCTCTACCACGAGTTTCTGCTGCATATACAGTGCTAGCAGTGGTAGAATTAGAGTAGTGGCTTCGGAAAGATCCACGTCTTCCCCTATATCCTGAACCTCTAGAACTTCCTCGGGTTCCTTTATTTGATACAGGGAATTCAGGCTCGTCAAGACTGGAATATGAATCTGTTAATTGAATCATATTAACAGAACCAAAGATTAACTCTTCGTCTGATAAAGACTCTACCTGGTTAACCTGTTTAGGCTGTGCCGTTTGGTGGGACGGTGCCCGTGGCTTTGAAGTAGATGGCATGAAATCTGCCAGAGTCAAAGACAATTTAGGCTTTGATACATACTCATCTTCTCCTGATTCCTCTTTCTTCTTTGAATTGCGCTGCCCTTTTGAGGATTTTTCCTTTGATGGAGGCTTTACTGCAGCTTTTGTAGGAGACACAATTGGCTTCTTCAATTGTGTTCGCAAAATGGAATGGGTCCGATTGATTGTCTTTCTGACCATCCAATCATCATATTTTTTCACAATTTTGCTTTTGACTTCCTGCCACTCGCCTCCTTCCTCTGGATCTGTAGCGGTAATACACGCTACATGAGCTGAAGAACCCTTCAATTTGACTTGTCCCAAGTCGACCATCTTTTGTAGGAGGTCTTTAAAGACAAAACACTCCTGGATGGGATGCCCCAACATTTGATGAAAGGGACAATAATTGGGACGGTCTTCATCTCCTTCCTTGTTTGGTCTCTTCGGCACTGGTAATTGAACCAAATTATTTTCCAGAGCTGAAATGAAGTAACCAGGAACTTGCTCACTTCGGAAAGAGTATGTTTTACTCTTCATATCCTCAAATTGTTTTCGTCGTTGATCTTTTTGATCATTTGGACGAAACAGCCTTTGTTGTTGGCGTTCAGGAGGTGGAGCCCTTCGAGAAGATGAAGGTTTTGAAGTAGAAATAGGTACAGGTGCCTGTTTAAGCATAACTGTAGCAGCTTCTGGTTTACCCATTCTTCTTCCTGGAGCTGATGGAATTACACGAGATTTAACCTTAGCCTGTATAAGGGAATCTTCAATCTGTTGAGCGATTGAAGTAAGGTCTCGAAACCCTCCTGTGTATTTCACAGGGATCAATGGCGTGCGTAATTCGTCACGCAAATTTGCCACACAGATTGGCAACAATTCCTCCTAAGGGAGTGATAAACTCAAGGAATACGTTAATCCCTTCCAACGAGCAATGAAATCAGAGACTCTTTCATTCTCCCTTTGCTTGCAGTTTGTAAGATCGAAAACTGTCGTTTTTGGAAAAGTTGAGCTAAACTGAAGAAGGAATTTTTGACGAAGATCCTCCCATCCGATGACTAACCGGGATTGCAAGCTTGTATACCAGACAAAAGCTGGTCCTTGCAAGGTTCGCACGAAGCATCTGAGTTTCACTGCTTCTTGTTGCTCTGGAGTTCCCATCATAGGATCACAACAAGACACGTAATGTGTCAAATGTTGTTCAGGGTCGCCTGATCCATTGAAAGTAGGGAAAATAGTGTTTCTAAAACTGGATGGAGGAGAAATTGAATCTACCCATTCAGGGTAAACTTTATTTTCAGGTTGAACTTGCGCCCGTTTCCCTTCCATAGTTTCTAACCGAGCTGTTAATGACTCAATAGTAGTTATTAACTTTTGAGAAATGTCAGGTTGAACTTGGTTTTGGGTAGGTGCAATGAATGCAGCTTGGACAGCCGTGGAGGTTGGTGCTGCAACTAATGGTAGTGCTGGCAACCGTTGTTGCGTTTGACCCGTAGGATTAGACCTCTGTGGGTGTACTGATAAAGGAGGATATTCTTGATCCATCTCAGTAGTTACAACAAATTCCTTCGGCTGTCAGACTTCAACATTCTTAAGAAGAAGACTATTCTGAAGTAGTTCTGCATTCAACCTTCTTAATTCTTTCATTTCTTCCTCCTGTTGTGAAAACCTTTGCTCTAATGAGAGCGATTGACCTCCTTCAGAGGAAGGGTGAGAAGTAACCTGATTCTTTCCTTTCCCCTTATTGGATCCTTTTCGGAGAGGGGGAAGTGAGTTACTTGAAGGAATACCCAGATTTTGGGTAAGCCTTTGATTACCTGTGCGCACACCTTCTTCATTTAGGTCTGTGTGCGCGACTTCTTGAGCAGGAACCTCTTCGTCTGATCCCTCTGATTGAGCCTCATCTGGTGAATCAGCAGTAATGACATTGATGACATTAATGGATGCATATTGCATGGAATCCTTTCTATCAGCATTTCTGTGATATTGTCTCCTTCTATGTCCATGATGAGACATAGCATTCCGTTGACTTGATCCCTCAGGAATTTCTTGGAGAACCGTCACTTGGAGAGAATCTCCTGACAGCATGGCTCTTCGTTCCTCTTGAGGCTTATTCCCTAATCGAGAGAATACTGACTTTCTCTGAGGGAGGGATTTAGGATTTGAAAAAGTCCCCAGTCCGGTGGACTGGGGGTGTTCCTGCTGCTTCCGCTCAACTCCTCGAATCCCATTCATTGACTATGAGGGTTGGGTTAGAGAAGTCCCCAGTCTGGCAAGCTAGGGTGTCTCTTGACATTCTATGTCTGAGATCTTCTTGAAATCTCTCTTGATCTTGCGAATCTTAGTTCGGAAATTAGCTGGATGCATTAACCTGTATCCACTTTTATCACCTGGTTCAACAGACCGTTGGATGATTTCCGAAACTTCGGTCATTTGATGACGTGTTTGCTTCAGACGAGAGGCTTGTGCAATATTCTCGCCTGCTTGATGTAGGAGCAATTCAACAACTTGTTCTCTATATACTTGATTTTGAGAGGAACTAGTTGAATATTGTTCTCGAGCAAGCTTTTGATTATGAACAAAGCCCATTGACTGTGACCGGCCATGGCCAATAACATTGCATGAGACCATTTTCGGTGGGCTTTGCTGACCGGAAAGCACTATGAAATGTAGTGCTCCGTGAACACCCCATCCTCTGATATGAACATTAGATGGAGCATTGGAAATTAACTGACGCAATCTTCTTAGTGCGCCAAGGCATGAACGTTGAAGGGTTCTCTGTTGCTTTTCAGCCTTCGGATACCGAGAGACTGATAGAGATTCCAAATCAATCTGGCGTTGTAACCCTTCTATTATCTTAAGATGATTTTCATATTCATCGTAAGATAATACCTTCTTCTTTAATTGACAAAGAGTTTTACATATGTTGAGACGAATATCATGGATTCCATCATCCGTCAACATCTTTGGAATGTCATACTGGGAATCAGCCAAAGGCCAAAACATGACTGGTACTTCACCTTTTGCCAGTTTTTTCCTCATGTTCAGCATTTCCTCTTTATCATTAAATGAAGATTATTCTACCTGTTTGGACCAGAGTTTGTGTTTCCTTGTTGCTTCATCGGATTCAACAAGATTGGTAGAGGAATCACTATTCATGCTGGAAGATGAATGACCCAAGGAAGGTTCGGAGAATAACCTGAACCCCAGGCTATCTTCTGATGGAGAAAGAGTTTCACCTGCCGATAGTAAATCATCAGACATGACTGGTTTTACGTTTGCAAGTGCCTCGAGATAGGAGGGCTTTCTCGTCACTACATTGCCTTCTGAAGAATTTTCGAGACAATGTGAATCACTACTGCGGAGAGGACTTTCGCAGCGAAGTTCATCACCATGAGGAGGACCATCATGATGGGTTACAGTAAAAGATGAGATCTCTTGCTCCTTGGTCTTCTGACCACACAGAGGGTTCCTGTGGCTCTCATCTGAAGAAGAAACTTCCAGATTGACCGAATTTTCATGAAGCAAGTCTTCATGAGGAAGTGTCTGTTGAAGACCTTCGAGATTAATGTTCCCGTTATTGGTAACTGAGGGAGTAGAATCTTGAATTCCGACAGATAAATGTATGAGGGCTTCAAGAACTCCAGCATCGAGCAAGGCCTTGTTGCAGATTGGCCTTTGATCTCCTGACTGTGCTGGGCGGATCTTTTTCTTAGATGCCTTCTTACTCGCTTTAGAAACCACTTGATGATGAAAGTGATTGCTCTGAGCAGGTGTATGTGCCTGATCAGGAAAGATGGTCAGGTTAGGCTGACAATCATCGCTCAAATCAGGTGTATGTGCCTGACTTGGTTGTCCGTATGATATGGGGGAGTATGCCCCATAACCCTCTTGGACTGGAACAGATGTGTGTGTCTGTTCCGGAGTGAATTGTTGATGTGTCACTCCACTGTTAGGGATAGATTTATGTGTATGTCCCTGAGATGATGCTGAAGCTGTTATGATATCCTGGCAAGCATCCAGAATATGAGCAGGAATTTGCTTCTGCTCTTTCACCATTGAAAAAATATGTTTGGTGACTTCAGCCGCCGGAACAGGGATATACGTCCATTTCGGGCTTGGAGTAGGTGTATGTGCCTGCTCCTGTCCTCCTTTTCCTGTCAGTGAATTCTGACAGTACTCAAGTGTGGAGGCAGAGAGTTTAGTCTGCCTCCTGTTTGTCGTCGGGGCTTTCCGACTGACTTCTCCGTGCGCTACCAAGCGAGACTGTTGGTAGGCTTGATTAGTATTAGCAGGTGTATGTGCCTGCTGATTACACTTCTCCAAACGCGGTTGACGAGATCCATCATATGTAGTCAGACGAGCCTGCTGACTAACTGATGATGTATAAGCAGGTGTATGTCCCTGCCTATGGTACTCCGCCGGAATTGCCTGGCGGGATCGGCTTGATGCTGCCAGACGAGTCTGCTGGACAGCGGGATTAAAACGAACACGTGTGTATGCCTGCTCGTTATTTGCCACCAAGTTAGGTTGGTGGACTTCTCCGGAGATGGAAGGGATGACAACCTGCCTATTGTTAACCGGATTCCGTCTCTGGCGGTTCATCTTGCCTGCTCGGGTTCGAGGAACCTGAGCTGAATGCCTGGAGTCGGTACCCTCATCATGTTGAGGGCGCACTACCGCACGATTCTGGCGGCGATTGTTGATGGGAGCCCTTGAGAAGGACTCCTGTCTTTTTGAATTAAGGTCCTGCGGGACCTGCTCATTCACTTCCTCGGAGTAAGGGAGTGAATGGAAACTGCGTTCCGGGGATAACGACCCGAAACGGTTAGAGACGGTAGTCAGCACCGCCTGCTTCTTGATTGCTGGTCGCCGTTGTCTGGACGACCAGGTAAAATTGTTAACTTGGAGGGCTTGACGAGCGGCCTCCAGAGTTGGGATAGTACCGTTGCGACGGTACTCCTTAACCAGTGCATTAGAAACATAGCGTTGAAGACGCTGAGTTGGTGATGTCATCCTCAGAGCGGATGACGTTCCAGCAGGAGTAGCAGCATTGGTTTTCACAGCAGCAGACCTCACAGTAGAGGTGTTCACAGCAGCAGTATTCACAGGGGTGAATTTAAGGAAAGCCATTTTTTTGCAGAAGATCTTGAGAAAAGAGTGCCTGTTCCATGTAATAGACATAATCAAGATGAATCCGGCTACTGCATCTTTTGGATGATCATATGTCAATGATTGCTTTGTTGGCCCAAGGGGCCTAACAGATAAGAAAAACATCACTTTAACTTGGTTAAGGATTCACGTCGGGTTCACCATTTTTGTTTCGCACGGAATCCGGGGATGACCTCCTGGACGGGAGATTCAAACGTTCCGATCTGTTTCTAACGGGTTTATTCGTAGAACCGGAAACATCCAATGATTCCACATCCGTTGGGACCTAATTTCCAAAGGCAGGCACTCATTAGCTTGTGGACTGATGAGGCTTAGGAATTTGCATTGGTCGAGAGGATGGGAGGTTGGACTCATCACACCTTTTTGAGGGGAATTATTGTCTACTCCGGGACTCTCTTTATAGATTTAAGTTATGTTCGTGAATCCTTATTACATTACCAAGTATAAAATGAGATTTCCTTTTGTTTTAACAATCAATGATTAAATATGCAAGAAATTTAGAGAATCTTTTATATGTATTCGAGGTTCTTCATTGATAGAGAATCATCTATGTTTGTTTAGAGATTCTTGGTCAATGGTATCCTTCAAAACATTTATATAAAAAGTCTCTTGGTAATTTTATGATAACCAGGCTTGTTTTAAAGCCACTCAGTGGGGCACTTGAAGTTTATTGTCATTCAGAAGGATAGAGATTATCTCAATGTTGGGATCGAAGCCATAAATGGGCTACCTACGTATCCTTTGTTTTGGAAAAGGAATCAGAATCCACGTAGTTCGAGTGATGGAGTATGATGTTTATGATTGATGGCTCAAAGATGAATGTCATAATTACTTTTACACTCTAAGCTCACGTGAGTCATACTCGGTGTGAGAAACAAGAGGTATTGGTAAAATTTAGACAATTGTGCCACGAAAGATGCAATCATAGGAATTTTCTTGGGGCTTATGTATGGATGACTGCCCAGATAGATGAAGGTTTAGGATTTACTTTTAGGGAGAAAATCCATGAACAGGGTCCATAAAGTTATATGTGCTTCATGGAGATTTGGATACTCTAATCTTGGGGCTTACTCATAAGGAGGATGCCCAAGTTAGGAGGGGACTTATGATTGGGTTTTTACTCCTGAAAAGGAAAACCCAAATCAAAGGTAATTTATGACTGGTTAAGAGAAATTTGAAGAGACTTGGGGCTTACTCCTAAGAAGGATGCCCATGATTGGGAACTTGATTGGGGCTTACTCCTGAGGAGGATGCCCAAGATTTATGACTAGGACTTATTCCTGAGAAGGAAGCCCAGGTTAGGGGACTTGGGGCTTCCTCCTGAAAAGGAAGCCCAAGGTTATGACTGAGTCTTATTCCTGAAAAGGAGACCCAGGTTAGGGATTAAGGTTTGGGGCTTATTCCTGAGGAGGATGCCCAAGATTAAAGGACTTGATTGGGGTTTATTCTTAAGAAAGATGCCCAAATCAAAGGTTTTATAACTGGGGATTATTCCTGAAAAGGAGACCCATGTTAGGATTCTCTCATCTTAAAGGATGAGGTTGAATGAATGAACTCTCAATCTTTGGTGACATAAAGATGTTTAAATCACTAGGTTTTGAGAGATATTTCACAGAATTCCTTTCAGATAAGGATGTCAAATCAAGAAATCATGCCATAAATGGCTTTGAAGAGTATCTTGAAGACTGAATCTTGAATAGGAAGGGTGAAATGATTTAAGAGGGGTACAAATGGGCAAGATGGGCACCTAAAAAGATAGGGGCGCGCAAGTCTTGAAAGGCGCGCAAGTCCTGCGGCGGCGCGCAAGTATTGGTCGCGCAAGTATACTTGCGCAACATGAGGGGTACTTGCGCGATTTTCAACCAGTATTGAAATACTTGAGCGACTCTTTATTAAAACCTTTAACATCCTCTTGAGGTTCTTCCAGAAGAAGGACGCGCAAGTTATATTGAAGGAATTAAGTAGGCGCGCAAGTGTTTGATAAGTTTCAACACTTTGGCCTTCCTTTTTCTCTTTAGATCTTCCGTTCTAGGTATGAAATTACCTTAGAAGTGTTCCGGAATCTTTGAGAAGAGACTTGGGCGTTGGGAGCTTCAATCCGAGTTTCTGGAAAAAGATCCTCTCGAATGGGGGGCCCACAGGGTCTATTTATAGGCAAAAGAAGACCCCGGGCGGTTACCGGGCGGTTATCAATTAGGTTGCGCAAGTCACCTGCGCGACCAAGGTAGTCGCGCAAGTGTACTTGCGCGACAGTGGTAAAACTTGCGCGGTGAATTGTCTTTTGATCCTTTGTTCATGCCTTTGTCGATTTTTGATGTTTTCTTCAAAGGATGAATCACTTTCAGCTGAGATATTCCATTTTCCGATCTTTAGATTCTGTGACGAAAGGAGCGTCAACAACGTGTGAATGGTGATCCCTGATAGTTCCCAAATTAATTTAGTAAATAATTAATCTTTACAGATGACAGGATTTATTATACCTTTTTTAATAATCCTAGTAAGTATAGTTTATGAAAACCTAGAGAAAAACCATGATGATATTCTTAAGAATTCTCCATTATTATATTGTATCCACATTTACTTGTTATTATTCTTGTTATTTATATTATCATATTCCTCAGGGTTATATGATCATTCTTTATTGTTATTCATCTTTTTATCAAGTAAAGTATCTTCTTTAATTATTCACAGGGTTGTCTTTATCCTCACCCCTTTTTTCATATATATCCCCATAAAATGAATTGTGGTAAAATTAAAATTAAGAAGAACCATTAAAGATTTATTTCAAGTGGATTAAAGGAATGTAAATATTTTTATGTATCATGTTACTACTTTGAATACACTAAACCCCAAATACCCTCTATAATGTAAAATATTGTACCATATAATGAATTCAATATGTAATAAAAATGTATTTTTTATAGTTATGAACCTATATTCTTTTATGGTGTGTATATATACCCTCATTGACATGTTATATCATTAATTTTTATATCCTCAAGATATTTATCGTTTTATTTTCATAATTATTTAACTGGTTTTATGATTAAATTTTTTCCAACTGGTAAGTGAATTTTCTTTATAAAAATCATTTTTTAGTTTTTCCATTAATCCATCTTCCTCTTTAATGTAACTTTTTTAACATACTTTCTAAAATAATTATATGTACCTGATATTTTTCTAAAATATTTTTTTTATCATTCAATGTATTTCAAAAAAAAATTATATGATGTATGACATTGTTTACAAACCAAAAAAGAATGTTAAATTTTATCTTGTATAGAGACAAATAATTTAAATTTCATAGTAACCATTATTATTTTATTATCATCCTTTAATAGAATTCTTTTTTTAAATAAAACACGTCTTTCCCTTTTTCTGAGTATTTTGGTATTAATTTTTTAAACGAAAAGTGTATTTTAGTATTGAAATTTTGTTCTTAAAAGAAATTAGTATTTTGATATCTGAAGGTATTTTTAATATGGGAATAAAAGATTTTTTAAAGGGTTTTATGATGAAAATGTGATATTTAATGATTTATGAGTATGTTATGGTTCATGTTCATTGTTTATGATGATAGTTGTGTCGGTTAGAAACCAACGATGAGTGGTCACATTATAAAAAAATGATGGTTGGTTCCTTTATAAACCAAGCCTAGGTGGTTACGTTGTAAACTAATAATGTTTTTTTCCATTATAAAACAATAATGGTTGGTTACGATATTAACCAAGGATGGGTGGTTCCATGAAAAACAAAGGATTAGTGTGTATGTGATATCCCTTTAATGCATTGGGTA
This sequence comes from Viscum album, assembly GCA_963277665.1. NCBI lineage: Eukaryota > Viridiplantae > Streptophyta > Magnoliopsida > Santalales > Viscaceae > Viscum > Viscum album. Next base: position 1,892,929,794 of record OY728152.1, read on the forward strand.
ATCCATATGTGGATGATTAATATAAGGGTAATTATATTTATAAGAGTGACATGAATGATGATTTCTCATGTTACATGCATTATTCATATATGGTTTCTACATGTTTTTATGGATTTATTGAGCGTAAAATGTGTGTGATTTATTGAGAAAATGTTTTATTTTATTTCTATGAATGAACACTAAGATAAATGTAAACATTTAAATGTGTTGTAATGTTTTTCACTAGACAAATAAACTTTTCCTTTTTATTTCCCTTATATATATTTCTATTATCATTCCTAGATTAAAAAAAAATTCATGGAGTTTAAGGATGGATAAGTGAATGGAAGAGCAAAAGTTGAGATTTTGTGATGATTTGTTATAAAGATAAATCATTTTTTATTTAAAATTTTTTATATAATGGAATAATGTATACTAATAGAAAGTATCGAGTTTTTATTAATATATTTTGGTAATTTATGAGTATTGACCAAATAATTCAATTATATAATCCTGAGAAGATCATCAATTGTAAGAGAAATAATTCATAATTAAAAACTCCATATTATGTAGTGTTTCAGACTAAGTATTTTTATCAATAGTAATTTTCTTCAAAAAATACCTCTAAAACATGTTTTAAAATACATACCCACATTCTGGAGGTTTTATTTTTGGAATAATATCCACTTTATTATGGATATGGGGTAAATCAAAGGATATTATTCAAATAAGTGGTATAATTCATTACCATTTTTTGTATTTTTTTATTATAAAATAATTTAATATTATTAAACCATTATAAATTATAAAACTAGTATCTTTATTTTGCTTAAATTTTATTTTGTTAATGTAATTAATTATATTTATCCCCTGTTCTATCTTTTTGGAAATTAAATTTTCAGTCTCATGAATGCCAGATTACTACCTCATGAAATTATGTGATTCATTTTATATAAAAACCACTCATAGCTAATTATATGTATGTATTTAAAGTATATATATATTATATTAATGAAATCATAATATGAATTTAGTGGTAAAATAATACCTTATTTCCATCATGTTCATTGAACAATGTAAACATTACTCAGCAGTATATATGGTCTATCATCTATATGATTGTATGGTAATTCATATTTCATAAATGTAATTAGTTTTAGTTTTTAAAATTTAAATATTTATATATATATATCATAATTATTTCATTTTTTGTATATTATATAATAATTACCTCATTAAATAGTTCCTTCTTAGTAAATTGTTTTGTACACACAAGTCGAATATCATCAAAACATATGATGGGAAATTAATGATTAATTAATTCTATATAAAATTGAAATAAATACAATAAAATGAATAATAAACATTATTTTTTTCATAATAAATTATATATTTAACATATGTTTATTATTTAGGAACATGATGATTTGGACTTGAGGTAACAAACACAAACATTTAAAATCTCATTTTAATTTTATTCAATATTTATTTTCTAAATAATTTAATCCCATTACTATATTCAAAAAGTTAATATATTTATGTATTTTTATGGAGTTAAATTAGTTATAAAGAACATTTTAAGGTACTCTTAAATTTATATCAAAGGTTTTAAAAAAGAATCTTCTTACATTTTTTCATAAAGAACATTTTGACAAAAATGCATAAGGGAATGATATATTTCAATGTATTCAGTGTGAAAATTTTCTCCCATATCCATATTACTTATTTTATGATGGTATTATATTAAAAGTATTCATGTTATATTCAATGAATTTACTCTACCCCTTTTTCAATGTATTTTAAATAATGATATTTAAATGAAATGGATATTTTGAAATCTATTTTTTTTTATTTTGGGTGAATATAATATTATGAAGGAAATTCATTCATTCGTGTTTCATACATATGTTATAGTTATTGGGTATTATTTTTCAATATGATTGGTTCAATTATAAATCAAGAATTGGTGGTTCTATTATAAATCTAGGATGGGTAATTTTTTATAAACCATAAATCCTTGAGCTGTCTAAAACACTCTAATGTATTATTTAAAGGGATATAGTTAAGGGGTTTGTTTACTCTAAAGAGATTATTGGAATTTATTATGTAGTTTATTCCATTTATAAGTGTGATATGATAATAATTATTTGTGTCACCAACGTGGTTCCTTATAATTTTTTTTTGTAAAAAATTGGCGGTATAGCTGATTTATGGGTAAGTAATTGATAATTTGAGATCTATATATGTTATGTTAATGGAGAAACACTTTTATACAACATCATGGTTTTGAAATGGGAAGTTTTTTATACTTTAATTTCTAAAATTTTCTTTATTGAGCATTTTTCACCTCATCCCACTTATTAAAATGATTTTTCACACAGTTTTTGGAAGAGTTGAAAAGTTAATAATGATAGAGTTTTAGATAGGGATATCACCTTGAATGAAGCGTGAATGTGTATTTATAATGAATCCTTTTTGTGGAAATAATGGTTAAAACATGGAAATGTTTACATTGAATGTGTTTTTACTAATTCTCTAAAACTCAAATCCTAAAAGTTCCTTGTGTATAAAAGTGATCCAATATTTTGTTTTTAGGCTTTATATTTTTTATGGTTTAAATAGGGTCACATTTGTTAGTATAAAATCTCAAAAATTTAATTATTTTATTTTATGAAATGGATTTTGAGATTTTGTTTTGGGGGATGTTGTAGTTAGTGTCACCAAAATTATGAAATAATATAGAGGGGAATTTATATGGTAAGTTTAGTCCAAAAAACCAACTCCTATTATGGAATCTTTTGAGGGAGTAGAATCTTCCCCTTACTCCCCATTTTCAAACCTCTATGTTCTCCCCCATTTCCAAAAATATCCATATTCCCTAATGTCCTTAGTCTATTTTATTGTTTTTATTTCCTTTCAAATTTGATCAAATATTTCAATGAGGCCTTGGACCTCCTGAATCTGACCCTGAATTCTCGGTTCAAGAAGAGACTTCCTTTAGATAACTTGTTTGGAAGGTTTTTTTTTTGGGTCTTGGGTTTTACATGTATGGGAAATGACGGGATTTCTCAACCAAAGACACATTATGGTTCATTTTGATTCATAGGAAGACCTGATAAAATCATGGTATAGTGCACTCCTCAATTATAATGGATCTCAATTATACCTCCTCAGATGGTCTTATGATTTCTATAATAAGTACGACTCTCTGTTAGTAGAGATTTGGGTTAGATTTCTCAAACTCTATTTAAGATTTCAAAACCCATTTATTATTAGGATTCTCAGGAACTTTATTGGTAGATACCTTTATTCTAATAGAAAAACTTGATCTATTTTTCCTCCTCTTAATCCTCAAGTCTATGTGGAATTTTATTATCCCCCTTTCCAAATAAGTATGTTTATATTTCAGTGGGTGAGGAGTTTCGTTACTGGCAGCCTATTGTTTACAAATTGTGGTTTAATTTTTGTTCATATTGTAAGAGAATTGTAAATTAAATGGTAACATATAGATAAGGGTCTAGGAATCTAGATCCGCTAAAGGGGGTGATTTAGGAGGCAGTGGAAAGGTCTTGGGGTCTAGTCTTGAGGAGGGTTTACTATAAAGAGACATTTGGGAGTATCTATGAACCTAAATTATGCAAAGGGAGTGCACTTTGGATTACAAGAGGGTAATAAAATGGTGGTATCCATCTTCAATCACTTGAGAAATATATGGGTGTTCCCAAGCCTTCTTTTTAAGCTAATTTATGGAAAGTGAATACTAATTAAGTGATGGAAGTTGGTGTTTTGGATCCTCATAATACTCTTAGGGGTCCCCATGGAGGGGATGTTCAATCTGATAGATGTAATAATCCCACATTGGAATCACTAATTCTTAATTAGGGGGCCTCAAGATTAACATGACTGCATCTTATATTGATTTAGTATGTGTATGGAGTGGTATCAGTGGTGTAGGTCTAGAATTAGCTTCTAATTATCCATGGGAGGGTGACAATTTAGGTGGAAAATATCTAGAGCTTGACATAGGGGGTGAGGCCTTCATTAGGACAAGCCAGAAAATAGTTGAAATGTATTTATCTTATCAATCAATTTAAAGGATTTCTAAATGATGATCTGGATCAAGAGAACGAAGAATCTCAGGTTGTACCTTCCACTGAGGAGTAGGGGTCTTTATTTACAAGTCCATGGATGATATTTATACTCATTTTTCAAGTGATACAATAGCTAATTTTTTGGGTAGTACACTTCCTAGTATGAAGAGTAGGAAAATCTAAAGGGTAAATCAAATAGGAAGAATGGATTACTCATATTTTCCTCCACCCATTGAAACAATATCTTCTAAGAAACTAAAGACAAGATACTAGAAAGAGATTAAAAGGCAACAAAAATTTCTTCTCAAGAAGAGATTGTAGATCTAGGGCTTTCTTCCCCAAGACTTATTTTACTAGCCACAAGTGGAAGTTAGGTACAACACCTGAAAAATCTCTGGAGTTGTTATTTCATATGATAGAAGAAATAGTTGATGCTTTTCTAGGGATCAATACTTCTAAGGAAAAGGATGAATCAATGAAGTGAATACAATTAAGGTTGAATAATAACAATGAAAAAGATCATGGATAGACAATAATGATTAAATATTGATAAGGGTATTCAATGAAGGGAAGATCCACCAATAAGATTATATGTTATCTTGGGACAAGCTAGCATATCAATTTGAATATTTTTTAAAATACAATCTATATACTAAGGTAAACACTCTCAACTATATGTTATTTAGGGAGACTAACTCTGGTAGACTTAATTTTTCCTTCAATGGATTTTTTATTTCCTTTAGTTTCTAAACCTTTTGGTTTCTTATTTTTTCCATAAATGTGTTTTTTAATAAAAAAGGCAAAAAAATTTAGTTAGTCAATTCCCTTTTAACACATTACAATTATATTTTTTACTTTTAAAATATTATAGTTTTTTATGGTAACTATTTTTTTCCAATCCTAATTAATCTGTTATTCCAAAAAATATTTTTTTTTATTAAATAATTTTTTAATAATAATTAATTTTTTTTAAATCCATTGTATTTCATAGAATATAATTTTTTAAAACTAAAATTTTAACCTATTAAACAATGTTTCATTAAAATGTCACTTGTGTTTTAGAAACTTGTTAATTAGATTTTAAAATAAATTTAATATTTTTAATTTTATAACGCCACATTTAAAAATATATATTTTTCAATAAGTTTAGTTTTAATAATTTTCTAAATCAAACTAATAGAATAACAATTAAATAAAATGGTTTTTTTGACAATGTTATATTGTAATATTCCACACACAATCAATATTTATACAAAAAACACCAAAACAATTATTATGGAAATATTTATTTTATAAATTGAAAAAAGAAGTTTATTTTATTCAATTTTAATTTACAGTGTGAAATAATTTTTCTTCCAAAAAAAATATTGCGTACTGAAAAAATGTTTTCATATGAAAATAACTTTTAAAAATTATGTTTGAAATAATCCATAATTTCTAAAAACACTAATAAAGATATAACCTATCAATTAATATATATTTTATTATCATCATCATATAATAATAGTATAATATGTTATTTGTTAAAATTTCAGGGCATAAAAAGGTAAATTCTTAAACACAAAAAAATTGCAAATTTTTTGTAAATTGAACTATATATATATATAATTGAGTTAATAATATTCATAAAAAATAATTAAATGATTAGTTTTAGATGAAATATTTAATATTTAATATATATGTGTGTGTGTATTTATATAATATTGTTTTGTTTTAGTTTTTTGTTTCATCTTGAGGAAGATATCAAACTAGATAATGATTTTGGGGACTTACATTATAAAATATCAATTCATTACAATATACCCCCTAAAATTAATTTATTTTTTTCAATTTTTTTATTACTCATTTATAAATGTGGGAAAGGGTATTCTAAATTGTTTTATCAATCATTATGTAACTACTAATGTGAAATATGCAATACTCACATAGGTTGTATCGCATTACTTTTCCTTCCCCACAAAAAATAAATAATTTATTCAATCATATATCCATTATTATATGTACCATAATTGTATAATTTCCATTACATGCCTTTCACAAAACCATTTATATCTTCTAGCCATTAAACCACATTGAAATCATATATACCAAAAAAAAATATCATTAATCCTCAAATTTTATCAACCACATGATCAAAATGTCAAATAGTAGTCAATATATATATCATAATCCCAATAGTGAGATAGACTTCACCCAAAATATCATGGACTAATTTTTTATTAAATAAATAATCAATTTTATAGTTTTGATTACCATTATTATTACTTTTATTAAAATTAATAATCTTTTTAACTTATGATTATCCCAACCACATTCATGTGTTATACAATAGTTAATTATAGGAAAACTATGTTGTAAATTTAATTCTCAATTTTATTTATATATTTACAAATATATTTCAAAAATTTTAATGAATAAATACTAAAGAAAAAATCTTTTTTATCTCACGTAATACAGATAAATTTTATAATATACAATAATTTCATTGAAAAATACCAATCAATAAAAAATAGAAATTTTTTTGAGCGATTAATTTATATTAATATATCGTCCTCAATACCATTGGTAATAAAATAATGATGAACTTCTATATCATAACTAAAATATATTTAGAAATTCAACCATTAAATTATGTTACCTTATTTGGTTATAGTATATAGGTAGTCTAGATATATACCATTCTTTGATCCATTTTTATGATACTATTTAAACCAAATACCAAATAAAAAATTATTTAGATAAAATAAAATACAATAAGATTAAATGATCATATTAATATGAAGGATCTCTCATAAGATTTCTTCTCTGAAGAAAAACATGTTTCATCCTTTGATAATTTCAATTTAACTATGTGACAATTGGTTTATCCCATAACTCTATTTCTTTATCCAAGGTAAATTTATGTGGTTTTATCTCATGTATATTAACATAATTCTATAATGTTTTCATGAAAAAAACATCCATTATTTATAGTAGAGTGAATGTGATTAATCAAATAATATCCCCCATGAGTGTCAAACTATGTGTGGGGTATGGACTATTTTCTCTTCACTAGGTGATGATTGAGTTATCCTAACATGGCCCTGTCATGGTTACTATCCAAGGATACATATATACTAAAGCATACATCAACTTGTGGAATCTAAAATGAATGACATTTCTAGGAGATCCAATAATATATACCTTACCATAACATTTGGATGTTATCCTATACTTATACACATTCATATATTTTTCTCTAAAGATAACTTATTTGAATCCCTAAACCATATAAAATATGAAGTATAAACAACTTATCTTTTTATATATTACTTTGAAACTATGATAATATTTAATATATCCATCATTGGTGTCCTCTATAAATCATAGTTTTCATTAAATGGATAACACTATAAACTAAAATTTTATATAAAACCTCTTACGATACTATCAATTGTAGACTAAAAACATGAAAATCAATTTACATAACTAAAATAAAATATTTCATTACAATACATCCCCAAAAAATTAGTAGATTAGAGTTTCATAGAATTAGGAAAAAAATTTACTAAAAAACATTGTTTTATATCAATTATAGATTCTTACCCTTGTATTAAAATCTATATAATATTTAATGATTCATAAATATCTCCCTTAAACTCTATGCATAATAAACTCTTCTGTGTATTTCAATAATTTCTTATCTTCATAGTATTGGGAAAATAGAAACATATGAAATGGTTGATCTCATTTGATCAGTAACTATAAGCATATGTTATAAAAAAAATGACCCAAAGAGAGTCTATGATAAACAAATTGGAATAATCATGATACATAGTAATGTTATACCTAGTAAGTAATAGATCATAAATCAAACGACACCATAAGAATACATCATTAAAATTTCTAATATCATAAAAACAATGAATAATTATGAATGTATGCACAACAAAAAGAATATAAATCAAAAGATATTAGATCGAGTTTTAATATATGTTTCCCTTACTATATCTATCTCCACTCACATGCTTCACATAGTGGATTAGGGTTCGCCGACATTTTTACCAAAAAAATATGGAATCTCAATGAGTTCCCAATTTTGAATCACGAATCACTACATGTTTCTCCATTTTCTCATTACATTTAGAGATTATCCCAATGAATTAGAGGTCTATATAGGCATGTCCCTTCACATAATGATCAATCACACACATGTGTTTTAGAATAAAATATATAACTATCACATCATTAAAACTCAAAAATAGGAATTTTCTTCATAACACATTTCAATAAAATTCATCAAGCATTTATATATTTCAATAAACCCAATGATCAAAAATGAGTTTTTTTTAAATAGATTATAAAATCCAATTGAATGGAAATAATTCTCATATCATTTTAAAATGAATTCATATAAGAAAATAATTTATAATCCCATCAATAATGAAAATCTGATAAACCCATGGAATATATATGGTTTTATAATAACATCCAAGAACATTCGAGTAAAAATAAATATATGAATACCATAAATCATATGGTATTTAACTCATTTAGATAAATGGTATAAAATTGGAACAATAGTATTCCCTAAGAAATCAATTTATCGTATCTTAGAGAACACACTTCAATCAATGGATTGAAAAACAATAAATTTATAGAAGAATTAAATTCAATGAAAAATTATGATTATATAAATAATATGATAATGAAATAAAAATGGGATGTGACTATCATTTCTTTGAAATATAAATACAATACATAATCCATCCAATGAAATAATATAAAAGGAAATAATTGAAAACATCCTCAATCAAGGATAATATATGTCAACGTAAAATGACACTGATGAAAAATAATTTTAAGGAGTTTTGGAAAACAAAATTTAGAAATAATAAATATCCTTTTATTATAAAATAATATTAAAAATAATATTTTATAACTCTATTAGAATAATAATTTATTCCAAAAACCTTGAAATTGTCGAGATAATGTTTCTAATAAAACATATAATGTGGCATTAATATGTGTTCCTACATTAAATATTAAAAGAAATAATTTTACACATATTTCTATAATGGTGATGTTATTGGTAAAATTGAAATTTTATTTCCAAAAAAGTGATGTGAAAATACTGAAAAACACTTCCATTGAGAAGACAATCATTAATAATTTATTCCATGAAATTTATGAAGGTTAATAAATGAAATATGTGTTGTAAGATCAAACATTTTATTTCAAAAGGATAAAAATATTAAGAAATACTATTGTTTAGAAATTGAAATCATAAGATGAGTGTTATATTTTTCATTTTAAAAGGGTTAAATATAATATTATAATCATAGAAAATAATTTGTTTTAGAATTTCTAGGAATAGGGGATATAATTGGTGGGAAATAAAATATGGACATGAAACAATGATCCAGTTGATTGATAGAGGATCATTCTGGATAATGTTATACTCTTTTTTGATAAAATAATCAATTTCAAAAATTTTAATAAAAAGATAAATTATCCATTAAATAAGAAAATAAAAAATTATGTAAAATTGAAATTTAATTCATGAGGATAGGTGGACAGAACCTTTCTCTCTTAGTGGGGCCCCCCTCGGTGATTAGGGGTTCCACTACGATTCACACTTTCCTCATGTGGCATAATTTTTCATTTCCTCTAGTAGTAATATGAAATTTTCTCATCCCATCATCTTATCACGACTTCTTAGAACCCATGTTCCTTTCTTTGTGGTACCTTTCAGTTTTATATATTTTTTTAGTATAGTGTTCTGCTATTAAGGATTTTTCTTCCTCCTCCACTTAAAATTAAATAGTTCCAATAATTTTAGGCCCCAAATTGGTTGAATATAATGTTTCTTCAATTTATTAATAATGTGATGGTTGAGTGATAGTTCAGGTGTTTTTAGGTTCTTTGTTTTAGTGGATTCCCATTTGATGTGACTATTTTACGGTATTTTCTCACAGGCTCGGTCTAATTTTGTTCCCCTCATCACTTTCTTTATAATCTATCTCAATAGACCCCATTCTTGGAATTCACGAATTGTCTCATGTTTTCTTGTAATTTTTCATGTGTAATAACTAATGATGGTTATGGTGATCTTTTGTGAACCTTATCATCCATTTTAGATTTATGGTTTATTTATGTGGTTATTGACAATTATAATGTTCTCATTTGGTCAAGTAGTATAATTAGGTTTTAATCTAATTGGGATTCCTCTATATAGCGACATGCTATTATAATAATGAATAATCATAATTTGGGGATCATCATTGGGAAGACTAGCGATATCCTAGTTAGTTTGACATTGGTGTAAGATTCTCTAACTAGGTGGTGATTTTTGTTCAATGATGTTTTTTTAGAATTATCTAGTTTTGTGGTGACATTTTCATTTTAATTTTTTTATGATTTTGGTTGTGTATTCCCTTTATGTAGTGTATATGTCCAGGTCTCTAGTGTAGGTTCACTGATAGTGTAGATTCTGGTATATTTGACAGTTTTTTTCTATCGATTGATGATGATGTACAATGTTCTGTTTCAAGGAATTGGAATATAATGCATTGATAGTGGGTGCAGGGATAGATGATTTGGTCTTAGTCACAAGGGGTTGATTGGAATTTTTTATTTTATATTATGGATTAATTTTAAAACTTTTCAAATTTTTTCATGTTTGGTGGGTATAGCTTGTATTGGTTCTCAATCGACCCAAAAATTGTTTTATTAAAAAAAGATATTAAGGAGGATTTAAAAATTATAATCTTGAAGGTCAATGATCAATGGAAAATATATAATTCAATATGGGTGATTTTATTTTCATATGTCCCTTACAGACTATATAGTACATAAAGTAAAAAAATTGAAAAAAAAGAATATGTGGTAAAAATTTAAATAGAAATTAGTAAACGATAAAATAAAACCTTATGAAATCATAGGGATTAATTTACCCAACTTTTATGAAATATTTTTAAGAACATAAATTATTATTCAATTAATGATAAATGTTTTAATAACCCTCCTTAAAACATGAGGTTCATTTAAATAAAAAACACTTGAAACAATGAGATTTAAATTTGACATAAATTAATATTTAAAAAAATTATGATGTAATATCTCAATTAAAAAATATATACACCACATAAAATATATTATGTGAATAATAAAAAACATATCTAAATGAGAGAAATTTGTGGAGAAAACCCTTACCCTGGTCTTTATTTACCATTCAGATGCATAATAAAAAAATAATTAAATTAACAATTTTTAATTGATAAATGTGAACCATATTAAAAAATAAAATTATTTATACTTTTCATTTATAAAAAATATTGAAAAAAATATAGTTATTTTTTACCTATTTTCAATATATAGTGTTAGTGATTTTGATTTCTCCAAAATAGTTTTATAAGAAATGTTTTAGTATTGAATATTCTATAAAATTCCAACATAACCATATTATTAAATTTTTTAAGGAATGAATTATAATTATTTATAATTTTTTAACTTCCTGTCATGAATATTTCATTATTAATCATAAAATATGAAATCGACAAAATATCATATTTTTGAGATTCTTAACCAACAATTTTGTTTATTCTTATATAAAGAGTTTGATATTGATATAAGCATTAATAAATTTATTTAAATATTAAAATCATATTATACTATCTATTATGTTCTTTTATTCATCCAAGATATAAATTTATAGAATTGTTCTAATAAGCTCTAAAAATGACAAAAACATGAGAATAAGATAACTAATTGGTGTTTATTAGTTCGTATTATTTAAATATAACATTAATAGTATCATAATGTTCTTATTATTAGTTCATTAGTGTGATATATTATAATTTGAAGGAATATCTACAATAAGTTATGGAAATGTAGTAATTACATAGTAAAAATAATTTTTTCCCTTTTTAGTTTGTTTGTTTAAGATGTTCAATTTTATAATGATTTTTTAACACTCATATCATTCATAAGTTATTAAATTTTTATTTAAAAAATCATCATTTCATGGTGGTACTAGTCTGTACATACACATGGATATTTCTTTTTTATTTCCATAGAAAGGGAGAGATATGTAATATAGTTTATCATTTCAGAATAGAAATTTATTTCTAGGGGTAAAAAATTTATATTGAATCCCCTTTTTAAACAATCAATATTATTTGGAGAAGGAAAATTAGCATGTTATGTTATGGAGTTCGTAGATAGCTCGCACACAAGATTCACACTTCTGTTTTTCTTAAGTGAAATGGGAAAACAGGTTAATGCTTGATATATAACTATATTAAAATATTAGTTCACAAATGATACCTATTTTCTCATTAATATACTTCCCTCCGAGTCAAATCTAGAGCGGAGGTCACTAATAGGTTTTGGGTTTTGCATTTTGGTGGTTGATGGTCTTCATCATTCTTCTGGTGTGGGATGGATCTTGTTCTTAGTGGCAGCAGTTTTCTATGTCGTCGATGATGTCATGGTTTAGGTCCATCGATCATGCATTCCCTACTCTAACATGTTGTTCCACTGTACATCTTTAGGTAGGATATGGCATGGTGGTTACATAGAGGTTTTGGGTGTGTGGTTCAATGGTTGTTGGTGTTCTAGGTGTAGGCCTCTCGATGATGATGATGTTCAGTGTGGTCTTCGGCAACAATTTGGTAAAGTTTTAGTTCTATCAGATTTGATCAGGTTTCTTCCCTTTTCCCTTAGTGAAGGTTTTTTAGGTTTTTTCTATGAGTGATTATCCTATTACGATGTTTGTTTGGTGAGATATTGTTCTTGTGTATGGTTTTGGGTGTTCTTTTCTCCTAGTTGTGGTGGCGGCCATCTCCTCAAACTGTGGCAGTGATGAAGTTATAATAGTGGCGTATTTGATTTTGTAGTCGCACGGTCTAGGATTCCTCTTAGTTGAGAGGTTGAAGGGATCTAATACATAGATCATCGACACTGGAAATCGGTGTCGGCGGTAATGGTGGTCTTCCTCTATTAATGATGGATGGTTGGTGATGAGACTCTAACGAAAAAAGGTTAGGGTACACATCATGAGGCGGTTGGCTGGGGGCATGATAATGGACTCCTGTTTGAAATTTGAAATCGGGTGTGTGATTTGTGGCATGGTGATGATGGGTGGGTTTGAACATTTTGAAATGTGTAACATGTAATGCAGTTTTTTTAAGGGTTCTTGTAATTGAAGTTGTGCTCCCCATATAACATTATAGTGTATTACCAATAATTAAAAAAAATTAGGAGGGAATTAAATCTTAATGAAACAAGATCTAAAATAAGAAAATAATGGGTATGTAGGGGATATGGTCTTTATAAGCAAAAAAACACATTATAATACATATTTTAAACATTTTTCAACAAAATATAGTTATAATTTTCACTTTTACCATTTTTCGCATTTCAGGATAACTTGTTTTTATATAATTTATTATATCATTTATGCCTATTAAATAAAAGTCCCTTAGTATATAAATTGGGCCCATTGTTTCCACATTTTAAATTGTTATTATTAAATTCAATTTTTAAAATTGATGAAAAAAATATTATAATATTAAATGTATAAATTAAAAAAATAATTATTTTATAAAATATCACATATGTTCTAAAATTTTATTCATTGAATTATAATATAAATTAACTATTTGTAAATATATATTTTAACTTATAATAAATTATATTTAAAAGAAAATTTTTCTTATAAAATTCCAAATCATACTTATAGAACAATAGTTCAATAAAAGTTAGAGCATTACTGAGGATAGTATATAAAACTATTCAACAAAAATTCAATCTTTCTAGAAACTATAAAATTTATTTCTTAGGATAGTCATATTTTCTTTTTTGAAAAATTATTCTTATTTTTATTATTATTAGTTAAACATTATAATTTAGATACATTTTACCGTTATACAGATTATAAAGAGTATATAAATATTATTATAATATGAATATAACTTTTTAAAATATTATTTTTTCTTATTTTTAATTTATAGATGACACTAATAAATGTTTAATTAATGAATTTATATTATATATTGTTAAAATAATCATTTAACATTACTATATAGATTAATTTTTTTAACCAACAATGCATAATAAGATAGATTTATAGACAAAAATAAAAAATTAATTAAATTTTAAAATGTAACCCTTATATAAAAATATATTTCATAATCCAATAAATCTTATTCATACATAATAATTAAATGGATAGTTATTAGGGACAAATCCTAGAAAAAAACATTATAATGTTTTTGGGTTGAGTATATTTGTTAAGAAAGAAGGTTTCTAAGGATGGTTGGGGAGATCGAGAGAGATTATTGATAAGGGATGTTGAAAATGAACCAAGTCAAAGGAATGGATGCACTAGAGGCAGTACAGAAATATTTATATACACTATATCATTTTTTCATAGTGTTTTCCTATATTGTGGGGTCCAAAATTTAGAGGATGGAAAAGGGTGTTTTTTGGAAGAGTAATTTTTCACATAAATGAAAATGATGCTTTAAATAAAGATAATTATCTAGAAAGTTGAAAGTATATGATGTTTCAGGATCGTTGAATCAAAATATGGCTAAGTGAAAAGGTGTGTGTAATATTTGAAATTAAATGAAATATATTTTTACATGAAATAGATGTTCTTCATAATATTAGGAACACAATAAGATGACACACAAAATATGATGTCCAAATGCGATGTTCAGTGCTCGAATAAAGTTTCATTCAATGAAAGAGTTTCACAAAAAATGGATTTCATTTATGCATAGTGGTATGAGAATAAGAAAGTTTCACATAGGGACTATCATGACAATAAATAGGTAGATACCCCACTCATTTGAGGAGATCAACCCTTAGAGAATATAAGTTCTATAAATATTGTATTAGTCTTGTGAAAATAGAAAATTTTGTGATATATAATAGTTGGGTGAAGCAACAGCTCAAATGATTGTTTCACGTAGAAAAGAACTTGTTTCTATATAACTAAGCGAGTTTTTTGAAAAGTGTGAATGTTTTTCACAAGTTGGAGTTCCGCATCAATCCAAAATTGTGTGAATGTTAGTTGTTTCACTACTAAACACAAATATTGCACAAATGTTGAAATAGTTGTGCACAAGTCATCCAAAGGAAGCATGCAAAACAAAGTTAGAAAGGAATTGTACATTAATTTAGCGGAAAGGGGTATTCGTCATGTGGATGAATGTGTAAACTAAGGATGCACCAAATGAGGTTCCAAAAAAATGAATTCCTGTTATTAAATGTGAAATATTATGAATGGTTAGGGATCACATTTTAGTTGTTAGAGAAATAAGCATTCTTTGTAATCAAAAAGGGATAGTGAGTCTGCTTCAAACATTATAAAGGTAGTGAGCCTGTGCATATAAGTGATCTAGACCGAACCATATTTTTGCGGTTATTCTTAGTGAATTTGGTACATTGGCACATTTTTGTTCTATGTTTCTTGGACATATCCCATTGAGGGTGAACCACGTAAAATCGATATGTCTCCTGTATGATTTGATTTCTATTCAAAAATTTATATGTTAATGTGTTAGAAGAGGATTTCTTTTAATGACAAAACATGATCTAAAGGGGCAGTTCAGTTAACATTTCACACCTTGATTCACCCCCTATTAGCGTATTTAACCTAGTTG
Source organism: Viscum album (assembly GCA_963277665.1). Lineage (NCBI taxonomy): Eukaryota > Viridiplantae > Streptophyta > Magnoliopsida > Santalales > Viscaceae > Viscum > Viscum album. Next base: position 1,892,945,518 of record OY728152.1, read on the forward strand.
GGTTAATAATAGAATTGAAACATATATTTAATATTTTTAAATACATATATACCATAATATAACTTTAAATTTATAGTGTGAATAGAAATATTGGTGTTGTGATTAGAGAAATATACCATACAAAATAATTATTTATGGAAATTAAAAATTGATATATTAGGTCATTAAAATAGAGGTGAGATTATGTCATGATTCATTGAGAATTGTGATATGGTTGTGTGTGTATTTGTGTTAAAATATTTATGGATATAAAAAATTATGATTTTTTGTGTTTTTTAATAAAATGATTTTTATAATATGAATATATTATGCCTTGTGTGTTTTATGATAACCTAATTGTTTTTTCAACTATTATTCAATCAAATTATTATTGATATATTAGTCTTGAAATGGAGAAAAATAAATATAATGATTATACATTGATGAAATTTCAATAGTGATAAACAAAAAAGCACTTTAGTGAAGCCTCTATCCCTGATGAATAGTATTGGATGGATGAATTTTCGGTCTTCTTTAGTTCCATATATCTATATATGTCTCAAGCCTCTGTTGATAGTGTCTTAAGTTGATGTGAGTTTTAAGGCATAGGTTATTGGTTAGGGTTTATGTGTGATGGATGTTTTGATTAAGTCCCCTATCGATTGATTGGGAAGGTTAGGATTAATGTATTATGATGTGAAACTAAAAAAAATGGAGAGGGGGAGGTGATATATAAGAGTTAGGGTGTGATTTTGACCTTTGTGGATGAGAATATAAATATTTCTACATTCTGACCATGTGAGTATTTTCTCATGGAAAAATTTAGGGTATAATAATTATGAGTTTTAGGAGATTATTCTTGTTTCACATACAATAGTGGATATTTATAAATTCTAATACCATCGGATGGTCCAACCCCTATCACTAGAAACCATGTACTGAATTTCAAAAATAATTTATTTATTGTATTCCTTTTTAAATTTAATGGTTTGAACCCCATTTTAAATATCATTGTGACTATATTATTACGAAAACATTCATTTATACAATAAAAAATATATTTATTATTAAAATGTGATTAAGGTGAATGTGATTGTTAGTTTATAGTCATTTTATGATAATGGATGGTTAGTGGTATATAATTATGGTAGTGATTTACTGTTTTGAATGGTATATCCTATAGTCATGATGATTCCTATGTGTTATTCTTTTTGGGGGAGTTATAGTTTATCCATTTTTATAGTTTATATGATTTATCTATTCCATTTTAGAGCCATCTTTCCCGAGAGTGGTGTTTTCCTATTTTTAGTCACTTGTTTTTAGAATTTTTTATATGAATGTTACAATATTCATGCTTGAGAAAGATTTTGGAAAGCTATCTTGTGGTGTTTTTTACAAAATATTTCCCACTAGTCAATCCTATTAGGTTTTTGTGTTATTTCTAGATAATTATAATTTTCATAGGTATCTAATGTAATGTCATGGAATATTTTATACCATTACTGTATTTTTAATAGGATTTAGAGTCCTTGAGGGGATTTTTTGAAGATTTCCATTTGGTTACAGATATGTTGTGGCTTTTTTAATTCAATTATGTGTTTTTAGAGTGGGAAATGACATTTGGCATTTAGTTTTAAAATTATTTGAGCATTTTTTGTAGTTCGGTTTTTGAGATACAATGGGGAGTAAATGGTTAGGGTAGATATTTTTCCTGGAACATAATTATCCATGTTATTAAGTAATTCACCATGTAAAAGAATAGAATATCCCATGTGATGGTTATTCTATTAAGTATTTGGTTCATGTTGGACTGTGTGTTATAAAATATCTTAGGAGGATATTTTTTGTAGGAGTTTTAGAGGTGGATATCTCATAAGTGTACCAAATGAATTCTGAAGCACGTTTTAAGAAAAAGTGGAGTACACTTGTTTTTGTTGTTCTTCATGAAATGTAATGTTATGTGTATTTTTTCCCACAGTGCGCATGGGAAGTGTAATGGTTTGGATGGACATTATGTATAAAGGGTTCACCTCTACAAAACATGGAACATTTAATTCACCTTATTTTAATATATCTATGGTTTTAGTGCTGAGTTGAGGCAGAAGAGGAAGAGTCATTTAGTTTCATTCATTGGATGAATAAAATAAGTGATGGATATAACCACACCATAGACCTTGGGGATTTTGGTGAAAATAGTAAGGGAATTCTCCTTAAAACATGTGGTAATTCACGGTTTATTTTAAATAGTTTTACAGTTTAGGATTGAAAAGAAAAATAAATCTAAGAAAATTATGAATAATCAGATCACCCATTGATTGGGAATCACTATGTTCATTTTATGATTCCCTATTTCATGGTGGATGATTTTGAAGAATCATATGAAATTGGAACATTAGCTACCCATTGTTTAATTTTTCATCTCATTCTCTAATTTCATATATGACCGTTTTTCTATCATTACACTTAGGCTTCACTATTAAATGTTTTTGATCCATGGTTCATTCATATTGGAGTGCTAATACACATGGTGATAGTGGTGTTTTTTATAGTGGGTTTTTCATGATATTATTTTCATATATAAAGAATATTGAAATTTTGATAGAGGTTGGGGTTTCTATAATTATATTATATCTTATTAAATGATGATCTTGAATAGACCTACTTTGATTCCAATCTAGGATTATATTCCTTTTCTACTTATTTTATGATTGATTTTTCTTAATGTATGTTCATTGTTTATGTGAGAGAGGGCTATATTAAAACCATTTTAAGAAAAAAGGAAATTAAATGTGGAATATAAACAAAAAAGTGGAAATTGAATGGGATAATTGGTTTTTTTCTTTATGTTTTTCATTTTATTTTATATATGATAATTGTATTCAACTGATGCATTCAACTATGATATTTTATTTCAATAGGTGTCTATAAACATTAAAACCTCCATAATATAATAATTCTTTAAACTCAGTAATGTAAATGAGGCTAGTAGAAATTTAGAAACTATAATTTTCTTGTTATTTTATAATAATTACACTAGGTTTATTTTTATTTTTTTCACCTCATGAATATTGATGAACTAATTATATGGTTATTAATGAAAAAAATGTGGGAATATTCATTGATATGATGAATAATGATTGAATAATTAAAAAAAGTGGGTTTTAATTTTTTTTAATTGAATGGGATAAAAATAATATTGAAAATTTTAATTATTGTTATGTAAACTCACTTTTCTCGAGTATTGTTTTTTCTATTGATCATTATACTAGGATATAAAAATATATTCATAATGAGTGATTATTATATTTTTTATGTAATTTCTAAATGAGGTTTTGGAGAATGGAAATATGAGGTTAACCATATATTCATGGGATGTGATGACTTGCGGTCGGTAAAATTGATCAAATCATTTCCAGTGTCACGTGCTATACCCAATAATGTGATGGTGATGAGATAATAGTTATATTATTGGGGGGTTTCCATGGTAGGAGGACTAAACATGGTGGATGTCCAATATATACATGATAACTACTATAATGAGGTGGATGTGGTCATAAGGTGCATAGGTATAGGATGCACATTGACGGATGAGGGAATGAGGTTGATTATCTTCATCTTTATGTTACCATACCGACATATAGTTCAAAAGTTCATATTTTTTATGGCTATGTGGTGATGATCATTTTCTATGGATCGATTCATGATTTTCAGATAATATTGATAGATATTTCCCTTCAATTTTGCTTCCACAAAGAGGCTAAATGACTTTAAAAATAGTTTAAAATAGAGGTAAAAATTACATGACCCATAGAAGGAATTATTTTTGATATAGTTATGTTTTTTTGGTTTTTTTGTGATTTTTTTAGTATATTTGGTATAGGACATTATGGTAGTTGAAGGAGATTTATTGTATTAAAAAAATTGTGTGTTCTGAACTACTAATAATTATGCCATCTAATTTATTCCCATTGGTAAATTTTTTCCTATTTCTTATTAATTATTAATTATTCCTCCTGTTCGTTTATCATTAATGAATACTCTTTCATTTCTATTACACAGGTTAGTTTATTTGTTTATAATAATGAACCTACTGAGTACTCTCGATGTGATCACAACACCATAATTTAAGAACTGCGTATTTGATACATAATTGTTATTGTGGTTTTAGTTCTTGAATACTAGAAATAATTGACTTCAAGATTATAATTTAAGGTTTCAATTGAATATATTTTCGGAGATATTATATATTTTAAACTATTTAATAATTTTGATTATAGAAATTAATTTATCGAAATGGAATGTTTTTTTGTTTATTAGTGGGTTTCCAATTATCCCATGTTTTAATATCATTTTTAAGTGTAAGGTATTACATATATGAATTTTATACCCTCAGTGATAGTTTACAATTAGTGTCTTCTTAGAGGTCAAAATTGGGGGTCACTCCTCCAAACATTGTTGTCTACGAGAGGTTCCAATAGTGGGGGTGGGTCAGGATAGTGAAACATTAGACTCATATATGATCACAAACCTATTCTTGATAATGAAAAAAACACCATAAAAAATTAGATGGTATCCAAGAAGGCTCATGAAGAGAACCCCACTACATTTAAAGAGAAGATATTATAATAATAAAAATTTATTTGAATATCATAATCATGTCGCCCATAACCACTAGAAATTACCCATATTAGACTAACCTAACACATCAAATCTTACATGACTTCTCTCAGGAATAAATATAAATTATATATTTAAGGAAAAAATTTATATCTATTTGTATAATTAATTATTAATTATGGATAATATTAATTTCATGAATAAACTCATATCACATGTCATTTTAATACATAATCATATTAATGGACATTAAAATATTAAAATACATTGAATGAAATATAACGTGTTAATAATTTTTCCATTGAGAGGAAAATGAAAGAGTGAGTGATATTATAAAAGAAAAATGATCAGTAATAATAATAGAAGGAACATTTTTAGATAATAATACCAATATATATAAGAGAAATATAAATATAAGAATGAAAAATCAATTAGGGAAGAGAAAAAGTGAACACTCATATAATGATCTTACCATTTGTTGTATAAATCCTTAAAGGTAAAATTCATTAAAAATTAAAATATATATAAAACTAGATGAAATGTAATATAAAATAAGAAAATATTCAAATATATATTTTTAGGGATTAACACATAAAATGAATAAATTATATAACTCAATGATATTAATTTTACAATATATTCCCCAATCTTTGTGTCCCATACCAATTTTATATCTTATAACATCATCACTAATAAATTTATATTATTTATTTAAATGATTTATATATATATTCAATTTTTTTTATTTTAATTATTCAAATTTTTCTATTATTATCATATATTATTAATTTATTATATTAATTCATTTTATAGTTTTCATTTTGAATATTTTTAGACCATAATTTTAAAATTTGTTTGGTATAATTTTAATTATCAAATAAAATTGTATATTTCATCCATAATATCTAAATTTTTCATCTATATGTATAATTTCATTAATAAATAAATTTATTTAGATATTATTATAGACAGATCAAAATTTTAAAATCTTTCTTATTAAATATTTTTTAATTGTTTATTTTTTAAAAAAAAATTAATACAATTTTTAACTTAAAAATTTAATCATTATTAGATATTAAAATAGGAATGGTTGGATTATTAATTTTTAAATAAATGATGTATTCTATTTTAATAATTATCCTTGAATAAATGAATTCAAAATAAATAATCATCATTCACTTTGGTGGAATAAAATAACCATTTTTAAATGAATTTTTCAAAAAAAATATAAAAAGATAGAAAAAAATAAATATATGAGGTTAATAATAAAATATGAGAACAATTTTATGAGATTTTTATAATTAAATTTATATTAAACCAATATTATTTAAAGGGTAAGTGTGAAATTAAAAATAAAATTCATGTAATTTTAAATATATAGTTCTATGTAACAACATCATATTTGATGGGTTTATAGAGAGGGAATGGGAGATATCAAACCATAAATGGACCAAATTATGTTTATGAAAATATGTTATATTGATATATGAAATACATTAGTATGATTAAAAGTTTTCAATAAAAAAATGTAAAATAAAAAATTAGTAAAATAGTTTGGATTTTTTACCTTTATTTTTTAGTTTCCTCTAGAATTTTCAGTCGGGATCCTTTAGAATAGAAATTTTTGGATTGATTAGAGTATTGAGATATAGAGAAATATTATTATATACTAATTTTTGTATAATAATGGTTCAATACCAAGCTATTTATGTTCTTGGAATGTGTATATTGAGTCCCTTTTTTGGAAAAATGGTTGATAACTTTTTCAGAAGTATTATCCTTTGGAGTTCAGGATGAAATTTTAAATGTAAAAATGGATAAAAATGAAAAATAATATATATATATATATATTCAAACATCACACTTGGACAAATAACTATCAATATTTTATTTATAAATTATTATAAATTTTATAATTACATGAAAAAATATATATTTATATGGAACTTTAGTGGTATTTTTTAACATGAGCCTATAAATATAAATTCAATTAAAAAAATAATTTTATAAATTCATATCTATTTTTTTCAGAAAATTTATGTTATATGATTTAGGAAAGACATGTTTTCCTCTTGTTATCACTGATTCAAAAAAATTTACATTTACTATGTTTCACAAGAAGTACATCGACAACAATAATAATTTTTAAATTATCAAGATTAAAAAATATATTTATATAACCAAAATAATTTTTACATGGTTCTATTATTATATTATTATATAATGATTTTTCCATTAATATTAATAGTTTTTTATATAATATTATATATAAAATTAAAAATAGTAATTATAATTCAATTAAACTAAAATTGTTATTTTTAGTGGAGTACTATTGTTTTTATCATTATCTATCCATTTAAAAAATATAATTTTTTTATTTTAAATTATTATTTTATATGTATTATGTATTTTAATATGTTCCAAAAGTTTCAAACATATTAAAAATCAGTAATGACCCCAACACATGTAACCCTAAGCTAGTGGATTTTATTACAAAATTTGAATAAGATATAAGGAATCTCATCATGAAGGACTGAATAGTTTAGAAGTCTTTTTAAATTAGATACATATATGATTCCCAAATTATATTTGATTATAAAAATTACAACCTAATTTAATTTTTCAAATATAATTATTTTCTATATCATATCCTTTTATATTATTCATAGTATACATCCTTGATTCTTGGGAATGGAAATGAAATAAGGTTAAGATCAAAACATCCGTATGAGTTATGTGGAGTATAAATTATAATTAATCAATAAGAATAGTCAACATATAAATGTAAATAACTAACAAAACATTTCATTTAAATAACTTTATTATCATGAATGTTTAAGGATTAAAAAAATGGAAAGGTTAATATATTAAAACAAGATCAATTTAATCAGTAACTTTAATGCCGTGATTTGATAAGGCATAATCAATATGGAAAGGTAAAATACTAAACAAAATTCCATTAATCAATAAACTAAGATTTAAATGAATCCAGGGATAATTTCACCGAGAAAATATCATGGATAATAATAAATTAATACTTAATGATGGAAATAATTAATTTTTTCATGTAATCATCTCAGAAATCACGACACCTCTACTGTCGTGACCTTTTATATGATAGTTTCAAACCATGGGTAAAATGTATTTAATGCTAGTTTATTAATTCACCTCATTATTCTACTAATGCATCTAGGGGCTATCAAAATCATGTCCCCATCCATCCCTACATGTGAAAATTATTCCTCATATATTGAATAATTTATTTAATTCATGAAAAATGTTCCATATCATAAAATATCTATATTGATTAAATTATTCATATTGAAGAAAATTCCCTATGTAAAGAAATAACATTCAATGTTAAAAAATATATAAATAAGTTATATAACGGACTAGAACACCACCACTCATAGTCCCTACCACACAAGATCTATCAACATTAATCTTTATACCATTCGATTGGGGATTCTAACAAACCCACTCCACTTTAGTTTTATTCTCACTTCCCCATACAAAAACACCCTAGGTACAATCATCCTTAGAAATATCATAACATAGACCCCTGGGTGTAGTAAACCAAGATAATCTACAAGGGATTTCACCTAAATAATAATGAGATAATGAGAGTATAATTTTTCAACCATTTCCTTATTCTTCTCTTCCCAAATACACCAAAAACACCCGACAACACCAATGCCCTTTTTTGGGCTTCCTCCAAATTCAGATTACCTACCATAAACCACATCTCCAGAAACTCCGCCATGTTTTCTCATTACCTCATGAGACCCATGAAACTTCATAATTATCTTCAATTCCCCACCACCCACTCACTTCTCAAAAACAACTACCATTTGTATTCTTGACATGGGGAGGTGCAACACCTGTAGTGAGAGACCATAAATATTCCTCTCATCTGGACATTTTCATCCATTGACAATTCCTTTTTTTCACATCATCCAGATAAGTAAAATAATATTTCCAAGTATCCAATTGCACCAATGTTTCATTACCCACAAATAATTCATGTTTCAGTTATGTATCAACTTGTGGTAATCCTTTCCAATGATTACCCTCGAGTTTGAGATAGAAAAAATACATCAATTAGGAACATAGGATATAGAAATTCTATCAAAAAAATATTTTTTGTGCTATGTTGACAATCGCTCTGATGAAATTTTTTTATATAGTGGATTCCTTAAAATATATCTCTGGCACAAGAAACTAGGGAAGAATAGTGCCCCTCTCAACCAATTATCCTAACATAACATGATCCCACCTATTCCCAAAATCCATTTGACCTTCTCTTTAATAACCTCATTGTTTTTAATCATATTATGGGTTTATCTAGATGGAATCCTCACATTCGCATTCCAAACCTCTCATTTAACATAATACCTAGATTTCATGAATTTGTATCATATATATTTTCCATCCACAATATTGCATATTGCTTTCGTATGCATAGACTATAAGACTTTGGGTAATCCGAGAAGGTTTATACCACCTTCTTTGATCATCCTCGCCAACTTCCTCCAAACATCCCATTGATAAGGATCATCATCTTTGTCATCCCATAAGAACTTATTCATGATTTTTTATAGAATCTCTATGGAAGAATTAGGCATTTTAATCATAGATATAATATTTATGGTCATAAAAGATTACTTAGTGTTGATAAGAGTGATGCATCCTCAAAATGAGAGAAATTTTTTTCTAGTTGTAGATGTTTCTTTTTATTTTCCTTATAATACCCTTGAACCAACACTTTCAGATTCTTTCATTAGATATGGGAGCACCTAAATATATAAAGGGAATATACTTCTGATGCATACCTAGCTACATTTGAAGGAACCTACACTAAATATCTAAAAACCTCTTGTAAATAATAACACTGCTCTAATCCAAGTTAACCATCTTCCCACTAAGCTTCCCATAAATCTCCATAAAACTATTAAAACATCTTATAGAACGATTACTACCATAAATAAATAACAACACATCTTTTAAAAAATATAATGAGAAATGAATTTGTCCCATGATTTGTTCCTATAAGGTCTGATCGACCATTCCTCAACACATCACCTCATGTCAATTTAAAGGGTGTCTTAAGAAATGATAAAAGAATTGTGTAAGAGGGTCTCCCTACCTCAGACCCGAGATTGTTTTAATGTAACCAATGCTTCTCCTGCTAAATAAAATGTCCAGCCAAGTCAATGAGTAAAAACAAAAGAACTAGTCACAAAACCACTATTTGGAACCTGTTTTTCTCATAAACATAACAACAAATCACCATTCATGCCTATTTTACTCTTTATCTTTGTTGTTTTTGAAGTTGATCATGTACTTTTTTATTCATATCCTCCACCATAAATTGATAAATTCTAACCACACCCTGAATATTTATCCCTTGTATAAAACAATGTTTCTCTATTGAAATAATTATCAGGATCATGTCCTTAGGTATCTTGTTCACTTGGTTAGCCAAAATTTTGTTTAAGAAGTTTCACTGGAAGATCATAAAATATTGATTCATTGATTCAGGATTTTTAGTTTCAGGAATCAAAACTACTATAGAGAAACTCATGACCCTAATAAGTGCTCCAATATTGAAAGAATCTCTGATATCCTCCTTAAAACGACCTGTAATGATATGTCATTCATATCTATAAAACGACCCTTGAAAACCATCCAGGTCGAGATAGATCTCTAACTTCAAACTAAACACTTATTTTTTATTACCTCCCCATTTAGAAAAGCCTCAAGAAATTAATTCTCCCCATATTCAATAAATCATAGAATGCGTTGCATGAACAATGGTTCCTCAATTTCTACCTCCAAGGACCAATCTAGACCATCCCCAGGTCATGCCAAAGGTCTTTTCAGTGAGCTCGGTACATTATTATAGCCACCTCAATATCATTAATGTAGGACACATCCTAAAGTTTGATACTAATACCTTTTATTACCTTCTTCTCCATAAGAAAATCCCAGAAGTAGGTAGTGTCTTTTTCACCCTTCCTTAACCAAGTTTCCTAAGAATTATCCCTACTCACACTCTCTACTTCGACCAATTTCTCTGCCATCCAAGAATGCTTGTTATTTAAGACAACAAAATGGTCATCATCCCATACTTACTAAATTCTTAGATCAAGGTCATAAATTTCCTATTGAATATCCCCCAAACTATCACCAATGTTAAGGTTGGACCTAACACAAACCTGAAGGTCATATTTAAGATGTTTCAGCCTCTTTTCAATACCTACCAAGGCCTGCTCCTCGATCGACTAGTTCTATGAAGAGTTAAGAGTGTTGAAAAAACCACCTTTCCAGGGCCAACCACTATAATAACGTAAATTGGCAACATTACTCACCTCTCTATCAATTTTTACCACCAACAATGAATGATTTGACAATAATATAGTATGATGTATAACTAAAGTTCTGGGTAAAGATTCTAGACTCTGCAAGTTTCCAAGACATCTATCGAGCCAGCTCCAAATGTGGCTATTACCCCTCCAGTTGTTACACCATATAAACATGGTACCTGAATAACCATGTTAGGAAATCCCATTTGACACCATGAAACCTCTATAACTCTTCATGGATACAATCAAGTAATCCACTCCACCTTTCGTATCTTTTCCATCTGAGATCGTGTTAATGCCATCCCTAACAAACTAGTAACGCCTTTAGAGATTGAAATTATATTTATGGTATCAATAAAACATATATCAAGTGTTTTATAAGTAAAATAAATTTTTATTTACATTGATGAATAGAAATTCTATAAAAATAACATTAAAAAAATACATGAAGAAAAATACTTTTCACATTGAAAATATATTTTGTAAAAACAAAATATTCAAAAAATATTTTCAAACTAAATTTATTTTAAAATAACCTCATAAATATATAAAGGAATAAGTAAAACATTAATATTTTATTTTAGATGAAAATTATGTGCGTTTAATACATGCTAAATTAAAAATTCCTTTTACATTTTTAGTAGAAACAAAAGGGTCTTGAATAGAAAATGACATTATGATTCCATTGAAAAAAAAATTAAAAATTCATAAATTGGTAGAACTTTATTTAATAAATCATTCGTATAATTTTAAAAATATTTTTTTAAACATTTTTTGAAAAAAATGGTTTTGGAAGAAAAAAAAATTTCGATAGAAGAGATAAATGAAGTCAAATTCTATAAAAGAAATTTTATCAACTCTTTTAAGTACCAAAGAGTCAAAAAATGATACCATTACATAAAAATATATGAATAAAAAGAAAAGATAAAAATTAAATTATTTTATTAGATGAAGATAAAATAATTTCCTTCAATGGAAATTCAAGAAAAAATTATCCCAATTAAAATGTGATTGTGAAATAGACACTTACAAAGATTATATTTCTAAAGTGAGAATTAACCAATGAATCTATTATGTGCATAAAATGTAAATCCATATTAAAATGGATATAAAAATAAATATAGTCAAAATTATTGTAAAGACCCCAGACCTAGTAGCCTGATGCTAGTGCCTTACTTTTTTACATTGGTATTATGAATAATCATTCACATCCCTATAGACTAAATAGTTTAGTAGTTTTGGAAAACCAGATACAAATTTAATTATTAAATTACACCTTGAAATTAAAAATAACATGTTATATCCAATGGAAAAAACTCATAAACTCCTAGATTAACTCTAAAATTCATTCATAATATACATCTTCTCACTATATGAAAAAAATAAGACATAAAAAACAGGTGATATAAGACGCTCAATAAGGGTATATAATACAAAGGAAGAACTAAAAAATAATTCAAGATGAATATCTTACAAAATATGCCTTTAAAACATTAACTTGAACATAATATGGTTGGAATAAAATTTAGTCAAAATAATTCCATTTAGATAATCACATGAGAATAAAAATTAACCATTAATATTGTATTAGTTGAATTATCACATAGATTATCACGTAATAATATCATAATGAGGTAATTCATAAAAATGGACATCTGAAACATATTTTCTAGGCCTTAGCAAAGAAATATGAAATTAAATGGCTAAGACCACATCCAAATCCATATATGAAAATAAATGTCCAAGACCTTAGCCAAGTCCAAATCCTTTTTGTCTCGTTAGACCTACTGATGCATTAATGGGAAATAGTGTGTCCCACCCATCACTTTCAATTCAAATACATTCTATGTTTGATAATGGTGAAACAAGAACAACATAAACATTCTTATTGAAAAAATAGCATATTAAATATGAATATTTTAATAATAAATAATTAACGATTTCAAAATATCACATCCATAGTAAAATAGCTCATAAAACTATAAATAACATATAGTAGATGGTATCATAAGAGATAATCCAAAATTAATTAAAATATTCAAAAAATTATTTTTACATAGATGAACATAATTTCAAATAAGTCCACTAAAAAATCCAAGAGGAAAATAATCATTAATCAATCTAAAGTGGCCCATAAAACATTGAAACAATTATACCATAATACCTATGAAGGAATAAAATTAAAGGAAACATAAGATATAATGAGGATAAACCACTAATGATTTTATATATCATAGTTATGTACATATAAAAAACATAAGGAATAAGTTGTAAACAGTGCATATATCTCATAGAAGTAAAAGTTAGTTAAGAAAACCCATTACAACATTGAAAATAAGTGTCAGCTTAGAAAATCAGTTGAATTTTTCATAAAATAAGATTTAAAATATGTATATCGTAGAAAATAAATGGGAATGAAAATGAAAGTCTGTTTAATTAATATATTATGTTTGAAAAGTAAAAACATTTTTTAAGAGTCTTTAGAATTGGTCCACCTTAGTTCGGTTTAAGAGAAAATATAAGACCCTATAAAATAGAAAAGTAATAACTTATTTGATAAAACTATAGAATAAAAAAGATATATATTCATGAAAAAATTTGTGATTTTGAAAAAATAATGGTGTCTTAAATATATTATGGATAGTATATGAAAATGGGGAGGAAATTGGGGATTTCTCTTAAATCGTGCTTACATGTCGGGAGGAATTGAAAACAGAACATTAAAAAAGACATATTTATTATAAAATATGGATGAACTGATCTTAATACAAGATTTTTGAACATATAAAAATAATTTATAAGAATTATTTAATCAGAATAAATAGTTACATTAGGGTAAATAAAGAGAAACAGACAATTGAATGAAAAATGGATGTTCGAAGAGAATCCCTTACCACTTTGAAAACAATCAAACTGTATGACTCATAGTATTAATTAATATAAAAAGAAACATTAAATACCAAGATTATATATAGAATTTGGATAAAAAACATAAAATGGAATTATACATACACCACACTTGAGAAATAGTGGTGAATCAGGCATATCTAACATAAATGAATGTGATATAAGGAAACCCTTACATTATCTCTGGAAGTGTTCTTTACATGTATATAACATCCTAAATAATTAAATTATATATATTAATAATTTAATTATGAACCTATTAAACTTTTATTCAACTTATTATAATCTTATTATGTTAATTTATGGCCTCATTGATGAGTTATGTTATTCAATTATGTCATTTGGGAATGATTGTTGCCTTTTTTCATAATTCGTTAACTTGTATACATATATTAAAGATCATGTGAAATGGGAATGGTTATCCAAAATTTAAATTATATTTTATTTATGAAATTATATAAGATTTAATTTTCTTATATATTATATCATTTCTATATGTGATGATGACTCACTAGATAAAGAGTTAATGGTAACCATTTAGATTATTTTTTGTGTTTTTTCATTCATCACAAACTACTTTTGTCTTGTGAATTTATATTATGTATATATTACGGTTGGAAAACATTAAATATGTTTTATTACATATAATAATTTCTTTTTTTCATAAAACTGGTTCTATAACCATTCATTGAAGAATAATTAAGAAATTAAAACTTGTTATCCACAAAGGCTGTAAATCAGAACCTCACTAATGATATATTCAATTTTAGAATAAAAAAGGGTAGAAAAGAGATTTTATAGTTGATATACCACTAAAATAATATATATCCATTATATATAATATATTAGATTTATAATTCAATTTTGGGTGGAGGAGTTATGTAAAGTATGTGAAAATAAAAGAAAATGAAACAAAATTAAAAGAACTAAATAGATTATAACTCTTGATTTATTTTCCAAGAGAACATCCTTAAGGAACATTGAAATAGTATTTTGGTGAGACCAAAAAACACCATAATGTTGGGGGATAGGTTTGAGATAGGTATTAGGAAGAAATTGGACAATCTTCAAGGATTTGTTTGTGTGAAGAGAAGAGGTGATGATTGAAGGTATTTATAGTAGAGGAGAGGGGTGTCTTTTAAATATATTATTCATTATTTTATTATTTTTGAGTAAATACTACAAATAGATTGAAAACTATCACTATAAATATTAAATTATGGAATAATATTTTGATATTATGGTCTTACATCATCCATATGTTATAGTTGACTAAATAATTCATGTATTTGTTAAATAGCATAACTTATCGGATTTTACTAATCACAAACAAACAACTATTTTAGAAAAATCCAAAAAATTCACTCTAAGCATTATTCAATGTGTAGAATTAAAAATGGACTCCGTAATTATAAAAATAATTATATAAATATGATAAATTATATTTTTAATTCAAATCTCATTTATTCGAAAAATATAGATCTCTAAAATTATAACTGATTTTATGACACTTTGAAATTTTAATTAAGATCTCATAAGATTATCTAATAATAATAATGAAACAAAATATTAATTTATAAATATATTTTTTTAAATTAATTTTTATTTTAAATCAATATATTAATTATAAAATTATAAATAAACATTTACATTTCACATAAAAACCAATAATTAATTTAGCATTTTTATTACATTTATTTACTTAATCCAAGATATAAAAATAATATATTTTTATTTATGTGATATATAAATTTTATTTATACTTCCATATGTCAAGTTATTGTTCTAATGGCCACATTACTATTTATAATGGTCACATTATTATCCCAATGGTTACATTACTATTTGTTAAATGTGAAACTTATCAGATAAATACAAAAAAGATAAAAAAAGTAAATTTATTATACAAGGATTTCAAAAATAATGTTTATTTTGTCAAATATAATTTATAAAAATGACAAATTTTATATTTAATACAATTTCTAAATTAAAAGTTGATAAAAATGAATTTAAAAAAATATAACTTTTTATGTGTATAATTGGATTTATTCTTATATTATGCCACTAGAATCATTTGGTTAAATGTAAAAACATATAATTACATCTATGATATATAAATAACAGAATTTTTTTAATACTTTTCATTCCATCCAGTTTAATGGCTCTATTATAACATTTATGTTAAAATATTTATATTTAATTGTATAACACTGTTCGATTAAGCATGGTGTTGTCTGAAACCTATTCTATCGAAGACATTAAATTTTAAGAAATGCATACCAAAAAACCTTAGTTTGTTACATTTTTCTCTCCTTAAATAAATTATGACCTTGATAGTTGAAATTATAAATTGAATATCAAAGGTATATGCATCAAAAATATTTTGTGAGAAACCCACATTGGATGTAGGGTTAAGAAAATATCATCTTTTTAAGATGGAAAGGGGGAAAATAATGTCACTACAAAACTATGATTTTAGGTACAAAATCATTAGTGGAAAGTTATAACATGGACATAGAAAATAAATATAAACATCAAGTTCAGATAGAGAGTAACAAAGAACATGGTCATTAGAAATTTAACCACCATAAAACCGTAAATCTTATGATTCATTAAGACCATTTATTTCTAGAAAATAAAATTAAATAGATAATATTTTTTGTTCAAAAATATTTTTCCTAGAGTTAAGGGATTCATTCAATATTCAGATAAGTACTTGAGAAAATAAACATACTTTATTACTTTCCTTGTCACAATTATAATATTATCCTGTGGTTGTGATTTGATATATTTTCACATGGTCTATCACACCTCGAAATGAAATTTTCATGTTTAGAGAACTTTTTTGGACCATAATTTCCACCATTCATTCCTTCGAAATTTAAATATTTAACAAAACCAAAATTGATACCACAAATTATCGAACAAATCATACTTTAACCTCAAACTATAAAATCCAATGTTAAAATTAATCTATTTAAACCATAAGAATCCATAAAAACACATCTAACCAAATTCATAGTCCAAAAAAGTATCTAAATTTCCAAGATATTCTAACTATTTTTAAGAATAACTTGAATTGCCAAAAGTCCAAAAAATCATATTTAAATCCAAAATAAAATTCAAATGTTTTTCTTAAAATATTCTATGTATGCTGAAAAAACATTAATAAATTAATCATAAAATAATTTTTCAATCCCAAGGACACCTATTTTATAAAAAATTGTCTATAACCTAAAAAACCTTTATATTTATGTTAAAAAAGATAAAGATAAACAAGACATCATGTTGGAAAGTGGTAGGTGATGCATCATTGTCACCCTTCGGTTGTGGGTTCTAACCCCATAACCATAATGAATGTGACAGGTTTTCATTTGACCTATAGGTTGTCCATTTTCTAAAACTATATTAATATAACTTCCAAAAAATATATTATGTAAATTCATGAAATTAGTTTTATAATTAATATTATCAATACAAATCCAATAGATAAATACTTGATCCATTTATTTCTTTTTAGGTCTTTCCATGGACAAGAGTTTATCCTACAGAAAAGGGTAATGACTTGGGTAATTACCATATTATCACACATTTAAGGTAGTGCCCTATTACTGGATTAATAAAATTTGTTTTATTTTTTTCTATCGTACTCTTTATTTTTACTCAAAATTTATTTGATTTATTTAATTATTTCCCACAAATAAATCATGACTCTATTCTATTGAGACACATTCATGGGTGTCTAATTGAACATTTATTAAATTATGGAAATTTAACTTTATTTTCTCCATGGTCTCCACCATGATAGATATTAGAAAAATCCATCCTTCTCTTCATTGGTGAGTTCGGGAGCTCGTTAAGATGAATTTTGTTAATAATATTTTAGGAAAACCTATTAGGCATGAACATGATATCTTTCACTTCTATCAAAATCCCATTTGGATTCTTATCACAACCACTGTGTCTATAATGTTCTATTTTAAAATGAATCCATTGGGTTAAAACCATTGACTAATCCAGAAAGAAAAATGTGAGTAACAATATTCATAGTGAGATAAATGTATAATAATTTATAGAAAATCATGACACCTTATTTTGAATGTAAAAAAATTAGGTTTAACCTAGTCTATTCATTATCATTATATATTTTAATTTTTTATAAGGTTTTGTAAAAAAAATTGAATTATCATATGTATATACCCTGGGAGTATCAAACTAGGTGTGTAGTAAGGCCCATTGTCATGTATTAGGTTATGCCAATTTAGGCTCAATGAACCTTGTCGTAGTTGATACCCCTTGGTACATCTATTCCAGAACAACTTCCACTTGTAGTATCTAGTTAAGGATGTATTTATTGAAAGACCCACATAATCTCTCCCATTCCAAAATTCAATTATGTTCTTATATTCTTATCTTAACATATATCTGTGGGTTATGTTCCATAATCTTTGTTTTATAAATCTAGTTCCCAAAGTTTCTACTAAACATGCTCAGATACCATCATTAAAGACCCATACACCAGTATCCCTAAGTCGTTGATATAGTTTATTATATTTGTATTGTGAAAAAATGTTCACCTCCCAATTTACTGAATAGTTTAGTAGTTTTTGAAAACCAAAAATACATAATTGTACATTATATCATTAAAGGATAGATAACATAACAACTCCAATGTAAACACTCATAAACTCCAACATTTTCTTTACAAATAATTCATAATATACTTCATCACTTCATGGAAAAAATAGAACACAAGAAAGGAGTAATCTCATATGCTCAATAATGGTAAACAATACAGTTGAATCCATATACATTAAGATAAGGCCTCATCCATGAAATGTGAAAATAAACAGTTAAGGCTTCATCCAAATCCATATCTAAAAATAAATGGGCAAGGGTCTGGCCAGTTCTATATCTGTTTTGTCTCATGAGACCAAACAATGCATCAAAGATCTATATAGGGCCCCTCCCATCACTTATTAAGTCCAATTAATTTTTAAAAAGAAAATGGTTAAACATCAACAACATAAACATTTATATTAATAACTTAGAATATCAAATGTGAATATGTTAACTAGAAACCATGAATGGTCTTAAAATAGGAAATTCACATTCAAATGGTCATAAAACATTCATGAACATCTGTTGGATGGAATGATAATATATATACCAAAATGAAGTAAAATATTAAACAAGTACATTAACATATATAAAGATTATTTTCAACGAGACCAATGAAATATTCTTGACGTAAATAATCATTAAACATTACAATGTGTCCCATACAACTTTAAAACATTGAAATCATAAAACCTATGAAGGAAAAATAATATAGAAAACATTGAAAATAATGATATTAAGAAGACTAATGATATGTTATATCAAAGGGAAGTATATAAAACATAAAAAAGAAATAATTTTTGAACAATACATATATGTCATAGAAGAAAAATTATTATGTGAAAAAGTCTTTTTACATTGAAAGGAAGATTTATTTTGGAAAATAAATTGTATTTTTCATAAAATAAGATTATAAATATGTATATCAAATAAAAAAATTGAAGCACAACAAAATTATGATTATGGAATAAATAATGTCTGGAATGTAAAATTAGTTTTTATAAACTTTTAGAATTGTGCCACTTTTGTGCAGTTTAAAAAAAATATTAATGTTCCTATAAAATAGAAAATTCATGATTGATTTCATAAAAAAAGAAATGAACACAAATATTGTTTAGGAGATAAAGTATTATTTTGGGAGAAATAGTTGTTTCTTAAAAAAATATCTATAGAACTTGAAAATGGGTAAGAAATTTTGGATTTCCCATAAATCGGGCATGCTTACCAAGAGGAATTGATAAGTGAAACTTACAAAACATGTATTTTTAGTAAAATAAAGATGAAATGATCTAGATAAATGGGTTTGGAATATATAAAAAAATAGAAAAATTATATTAAAATAAAGATGAATTACATTGGGGTAAAAGACTGAAATCATAAATCAAATGAAATTGGATGTTCAAGAAGAATCCCTTACCACATTGAAAACAATAAAACCATATGACTCATACAATTAATGAACATAAAAAGAAAATTTTAATACCCTAAATATATAATTATTCATGATAATAAAAATAAAATATATGTAATTATACATCAAACATGAGAAATATTTGTGACTAAGGCATATCTTATAGAAATTAAATTGATATGAGAAAACCCCTATCTTATTTCTGAAAGTGTTCAAAACCTATAATTAACATCCAGGATAATTATTCTTGATTAATTAAAAATTTAATTTAGAAAATATTAAAATTTTATTTTATTTATTTTATTTTTATTATGTTCATTTTTGATCTTTTGATGAGTTTTGAGATTCAATTTTGTCATTTGGGCGTCTTCGTTTCTTTGGTTTTCATGACTATTTCACCTTTTTACATGTGCCAAAAATAATGAGAAATGGGAATAATTATCCAAAATTGAAAATATATGTCATTAATTAACATAAAAAATAATTAATTTTCATATATATTATTTTTTTTCAAATATGAAGATGATTCATTTGATAAAGTGGCAATGATAACCATTTAGATTATTTTGGAATTTTTTTGATCATCACGAATTAGTTTTGTATTATGTATTAATATTATATATATATTATATTTATTGAACATTAAATAAGTTTTATTACATATATTAATTTATTTTTTAACCATAAAAATGGTTTTATAACAAGCCTTGAAGGAGTAATTGGAAAATGAAAACTCGTCATCCACGATGGTGGTAAATCGCCACCACACAGAAGATGTTTTTATTTTTTTCATAAAAACGGGAAGAGATATGAATTGATGGTTGATATAAAATCAAAATAACAAAATTCCATAATATATATGATAATGAATTTATCATGATGTCCTATAAAGATTATGTAATGAATGTATAAGAAAAGAAAAGAAAATGAATGATAATTAAAATAACGAAAGGATATTTTACATCTTGAATTACATTCCTTGATAACCTCCTTAAGAAACATTGAAATGGACTTTTGGTGATACTAGAAAGCCCAGAACATGGGGATATATTTGTGATAGGTATTGGGGATAAATTGTACAAACATCAAGTATTTGGATATGTGAGGAGAATCAGAGGTGATGATTGTTTCTGAATATTTTATTCATTGGATTATTATTTTGGATAAAGAGTATGAATCTTTTGAAAATTATAACTAAATATATTAAAATAATAAAATATATTTCTAGATCATGGAATTACATCTTCCATATATAATATATTACTACACAATTCATGTAATTGTTAAATAATTAAAATTACTATATTTCACTATTCCTCAAAAAAATCAATTATTATAGAAAAATCACAAAAAATTACCATAAAAATATTTAGATGTATAGAATTAAAAAATGGACTCTATTTTATGAAAATAACTTTCTAAATATGAGAAGATTAATTGTTAAAAAATCATCATTTATTCAAAAAATACAGATTAATTAAGGTTTCATAAAATTATCTTATAATCATAATAAAAAATATTAATTTATGAATATATTTTTGTGAAAATTAATTCTATTTTAAATAATTATATTAAATATAATATTATAAATAAAAAATTAGGTCTCATAGAAATATCAATACTTTATTTAACATATTTAATACATTTATTCATATATTCCATTATATAAATATATAAGTTATTTTTATATATGAGATACCTAAATTTTATTTATACATTAATTGGTGATTTTATTGTTCTAATTTCTATATTACAGTTCATAACTATCACATTATTATTTCAACGGACAAATTATTATTCATCCAAATAGAAACTTATTAGAAAAATGTCAACAATTTAACCAAAGTAAAATTTTATATTATGATTTTGAAATTAATATTTATTTTGTCAAATATAATTTATAATAGTATCAAAATTTATATTTAGAACTAGTCTCCCATTAAAAAGAGGTAAAACCGTGTATAAAAAATAGCCTTTTTATGCATAAAATTGGATTTATTATTATCATATGCCTCTATAATCATTTGTATGAATGTAAAAACATCATATTAAATATATAACATATAAATTTCATAGTTTCGTCAATAAAAATCATTCCTTCTGATATAATCGAAAGGATATTGTTGGTCATAGTATAGTACTCAACAGTGGATTGAATTGAGTATCTATAAAAATTCATATTGAAAAGAGTATAATTTTAAGTTCCCTAATATTTGAAATTCAGTTGCCCAGTTTTCCTATTGTGAATTTATAAGATCTTGATTGTTTGATTAATTTCTCAAAATATTGATTAGTTATCAATTATATCAATTTAATTATTAATATGTCTCTTAAAATTAACCTAAAGTGTAAAATAATGTTATAAAAACTTGCTAAGACTAAATATCAGAGTTTAATTCAGTTTTATGAAATATGTGTAAAAACATAATAAAACTAAAAGGTAAAAACACAATGGTAATACAAAGGGAGGTTGAATCTCAAGAAGAGGCTTAATCCTCTCCACATGCTGATAACCTTCCACTAAGCATTTCAAATTAATAAAAAATTTGATCCACACCCAGGATTGGGGTTCACAACAGCACACAGGCTATCCAGGTCACAAGTCCTCTACCACAATTCATCATGGGTAAAAATAACTAGGTCACACAAGGACCTCTTCCACACATATTTGTGCAAGTAAAAAGGTGTAACAAGATATTAATTGAAGGATATCTTGTATCCTTTAATTTGATATAGGAGATAGTGTGTTCTTAATAGACAGATACACACACTGCTCAAAAGTATGTAAAAATTCACACAATAGAGTAAAAAATATGAATAAGGATTTAGAAGGATCTATGTGTCTTGATATGCATCTCTAAACTCTTCAGATATAGCTGAGATTAATTCTAAGTCCTCTTTTAGAAGTTGATAAAAAAAATAGAGTGTCGTTTTCTGGCTTCCAGGTATAAGTATGGTTATGCAGGTATATCTTTATCCTTCATTGATATGCTGAAGTAGATTTTAAATTTGATGTTCCTCTTGATTGAGATCGCCTCATTTTTTCTTCCTTTGTTCTTGAGTTCACGGTGGTTTCAAGAGTTGATGATGTTCTTCAGTATCTCTCTCTCCCACACGCATGCACCACACCCTCAGCTATTATGTCTTCAAAATTGCTTTTCTTCTTGATGGCTGACAAAGATAATTTATATTCCACGTGCATAGGTTCATTGTACCTATTACTATCTACTAAAATTACTACAAAAGATTATAAAATATGTCAGTGTCATATAATGAAAGACATATGACTGTTAGAAATAATATTATTAAATACAAACTTAAACATTCTATCAATGACCCTTCTATCGGTGTCTCCCTCTATCGTTGTCTCACCCCATCGGTATGTCATTCCGTTGGTCTTGCCATACGTCAGTGACTCATTACATCGGTGGATTGTTCCTTCTATCAGTGATATAGTTGAACTAATAGTGACTCATTTCAACCGACGGTGAGTCTTTGTGTCGGAAGCACCATGCAACAGTAGTTCACTTGGACTGACAGTAGGCTGTCTGCATCAGTGAGTCATATGAAATGGTGAGTCGTCTACATTAGTGATTCATATGCAACAGTGAGTCGTCTGCATTAGTGAGTCATATGCAATGGTGTAAAATTCACAAACATAGAACATGTGCCTATTTGGACTGTCTATTATTGAATCATATGTTTATCAGTAAGTCATTTGTCTATCAGTGTTAGTGACTCATACATATATAATTTTTGGATGTTCTATCTCTCTTACTATTCAGAAAATTCATAGAGTGTTAATACTAAAAATTACACATAGATAATCAGTTAGAATCTTGTTTAGACATTAACACACATACATCGTTATATGATTGAAATGATATGATATACAAGATAATTCTTTGACATAATTTAGGATCTAACATGAGGTAAGATATATGTTAATATATGACATGATTTGTAATAATTAAAACCATTGTAGTCAGAGATAATGGCCAACAATATATATGTTCCAACACTCTCCCCCTTTTTGATGATCATAAATCATGGAATTATTAAGTACCATTAGAGAAAGATTAAATCAAACAATCTAATTATGAGTTCCCATTATAGGGAAGTGAAATGTATTATAGATAATGATGAAAAAACACCTAATAATTCTTAATAAATTTCTCCCCCGTTTAATAATGTGGAATAATTCTCCCCCTTTTGGGATTGGAAAAAAGTGAAAGGTAAAAAAACAAAAAAGTAGATACAGTGAAATGTTATTGATTATAAAATGATAGTAAATTTCCAAAATTACATGGACTCAACTCTATAAAAAAAAGATCACTCCACACTACTGGGTAGGGTCAAGGGGTTCATTACCTTTATCAAAAGGATCAATAGATGGTTCAACATGAGGTTTAGGTTAAGAAGTTGGATGGTATAAATGATTTTTCAGAGGAGGTAGAGGCACTCCTTCTGGAAATGTAGAAGACAGGGTAGGTATTTTTTAAGAAATAAGCTGAGACAGAACATGATCTGTAATAATGGGTCTTATCTGAGATAAATCCTGAGAAAATAACATCTGAACATGAGAAGGCACTAAACCAATTGGGCCAAGAGGTGCAGCTGGGAGGTACCACAATGGATTCATGTTGTACATAGAGATATGGTTTTAACAACATGAGGAACTCTTCAATTATCTCACTACTATATTTCATTGCCTTTTCAAAGTCATATTTGTTTTCTATGAGCTTCTACAACATGGTATTTAATTCTCTTAGCTTTTGAATCTAATCCTTAAAAGCCTTTTTCACTAGAGGAAGAGTAATATTGGTGGACAAATACTTAAACAGACTATTCATTTAATGCTTTGTGATGAATTTGTAGAAAAATTGATTAATCTTTTTGCTCATATCTTCCTGAGTGTGTGAAGCACTCTTGGTATAATACTTCACATGGTCATTCACTTTATTCGAAGTGTCCTCCACCTTGACCATATTGGAAATTAAATCTTTCCACTCTTCTTTTAAAACTGAACTAAGAGTAGAAAGATCCATAGATTGTGAAGGTTTAATAGGTGGAGCAGAGGTTGAAGCAATATAATAGGAGAAAAGTTACTTAACTTATTTTATTATCTTGGAAAAATCAAGATCTTTGAAATGAGAAATAAGATTCTCAAGTCATTTCATGAAACTTTTCATCATATTCCAATACTTGGTGTTTAAAGTATTGATGCCAGTTGTTAACTTCTTCATCTCATTCCCAAGACTGCTGTTGCTTTTCACAATTTTTTCTATAGCTATATACAAATTTTGTTTAATTTCCTTTATCACCATCTTGGAGCCTGAAGTTACACTTTCTTGAGATACACTTATGGAGTAAAAGTATAACTATAAGTTCCATATTTCTTTACACCTTCAACCATAAATAAAATTTCTTTCAAATTTTTATTTATCTCATTGTTATATCTTCTGGATTCATCAATATCATATCTCATTTGAGATTGTACTAAGTGTCTTATGGAGTAACATATATATTGCATTAATTTTTCAAAATTTTCCTTAGAGACATATTCACTAGAAGAGGTATCAGCCACTGATTCCCTTATAGTAAGTGTGAAGACTTCGTCATTCGAATATTCTTAATCTAGTACCAGGACCACATACCCAGGATTCCTCACCCATTCAGCCATAATATCAGAATCCAGAGGAGTAAGAGTATCAAACCTTACTCTTTCAATTTGATGCTCTTCATCATCTTGAGTTACTCTTTCTTGAGGCTCCCCCTTAATGTAAGATTTATTTTCATATTTATCCCCCTCATTTAATGCTTCCTTTCTTGGTTTATTCACCTTATGTAGAGTTATTTTTCTAGTATATACAACTTGATCAACAAGATCTATTGAAGAAAAATTTTCTTCCCAAATAGAACCTTAAAGTATACACTATCTTTAATAATTTCCATACTTACAACATCTGGATTCTCATCAAGATGATTAGATTCACTATCCCTGCCACATTCACTGCATTCTTAATTATCACCATCTTTAACGTTTTGATCTTCATTCTCATCATCTAATTTCTCATCTTCTTATTATATACATGATTCTGATCCACTTTCACCATTACTAGTTTCCTCTTCTTTATATTCTTCTTCACTAGATTCTCTGATATATTCTTAACCTCCTTCAACTTTTGGTTCTGCACTTCTAGTAGATTTCAGAACAGGTTCATGAGAAGGTAAGTCCAAAAGTGTCCTTGGAGGTCCAATAAAAACTCTTTTTTTGGTCCAGTTGTGACTAGATCCCTTCTATCATCAATTGGCGATCTCACATCTCATATTGGAGTAGTAATATCCTCCTCCTCATCTGAAGAATAAATTACTTGTTCATCTGGACTGAGGCTAGGATCCACTATATCCCTTGGTCTCATTGGGTGATCTATAGTATTGAAATTTTCATACAATATATCTTTATTACCAACCCATTCTTTCCTCCATGGGTTTCAATTAATTTTCATTCTCTTATAGATGTAATAACTTAAGAAGATTCCACTACATTCACTAACTACAACATCACAAACTTCATTTACATAGCCTTTCTCCTTTAGCATTTCTGAAATCATTATGGAGTAAAAAATGAGAATTTGACTTACAACAGGGTTTTATCATCTCATTTATGTGCACCATCAGATATCTGCAAAGATTTCATTTAACTCATTAATGAATAAAATACACCATGTATACATCTTGATACTTGAGATAAGCAAAGTCCCATTTCATGGGACAAATCGGGTGCAGAATAAATTTGAGTATTAATTTTCACTCACCATCAAATTCTGAGGAAATGGGTCTCCAAGGTTCGTCATTTCCGGTTAGCTCTTACAGAGCTGTCTTATAACAAAATAATTCACTTTCAGGTGGATAAGTACCTTGATAATAATCAAACATTCCTTCATGAGGAACCTTAATACCTTAATCCCAATTTAATGAAGATAAAGGGATTCGCTTAAATTTTACTGTAAACTTGACCCAAGATACATCACTTCCTTCCAACAAAAGTTCCCTATTCTTGTAAAATTCATATACTAGGTTCGGGTAGAAGAATCTGTCATTATTTGCGAACTAGTCAATCCATCCTTGATCTTGAAGCACTTTTAAAAATAAAAGCATGCTCTATAAGAGCCATTCCACCTGTACTTCTTTATTTGAGGTAACAAAACAGTTTTCTAGACCAGGATTTATAGGAGTTGAATATTTTCTTGATCCACCTTTCTGTTTCTCAGAAGTAGGAGACTCACCATCTTCAAGAGCTCTGTTCACACGCACCATTTTGATCAGTTCATTATGGAGGTTAGAAGATGAAAGGGCGGGGGTAGAGAGAGATTGGTGGCTCAAAGAGAGTAGTGGTAAAGAAGTAGAGTAAATCAATTCAAATTTATATCATTTAGGGATTTTTAAATTAGAGAATCATGAAATCCTAAACTGGGTTCATCAAAATTATTGAAACAATGTCATTTGGATAAAAACATAAAACATATAGAACCAGTGATTCATCGGTGTCAACATGACATATTTTCACAACAATAACAATGTTAGCATGACAACAGTGTTGGTGTGACAACGGTGTCAAATGACAAGGTGTCAGTGTGACAATGGTGTCGGTGTGACAATAGTGTCGGTGTGACAACATTTTCGGTGTGATAGGTTTTCGGCATGACAACAGTGTCCATTTGACAATGGTGTCAGTGTCAGCATGACGACTTTACTTAAAAGGATAAAAGGAAAGGCAACACAAGGTCTTATTGATTTATTATTCCTAACTCACGTCTGATGTAATTCATTCTTTCAAAGTTTAATGGCTTCGTGAAAATGTCAGCAAGCTGATATTCAGTGCCAATAAACTCTAAATTGATATCACCCTTTTGATAATGATCACTCAAAAAGTGATGTCTTGCATCAATATGTTTTTTTCTATAATGAGAAATTGGGTTCTTAGAAATGTTAATAGAACTCGTACTATCACAATTTATAGGTACATGTCTAAATTGATAACAATAGTCTAGTACAGTGTTTCACCCACAAACATTGTGCACATCAGCTACCATTATCTATATATTCAAATTTGATAGTAGATAATGATATAGAATTTTGTTTCATACAACACCAGGAAACCAAAGACTTTCCCAAAAAGTGACATTCCCCAAAGGTTATTTTTCTATCTAACATGCACAAACCAAAATCAACATCATAATAACTCACTATATCAAATGATTTTCTTTTGGGATAGAAAAAACCTAAATTGATAGTTTGTTTGAGGTATTTGAAAATTATTTTAACAAAATTTAAGTGAGATTATTTGAGATTAGCTTAAAAATGGGCACACATACACACACTTAACATTATATCTGGACTACTAGCAGTTAAGTATAGTAAACCTTCAATCATTACTCTGTAAGTAGTTTGATCAAAAAAATTACCATCTTCATAAATATCCAACATAAAAGTAGAACTCATTGTAGTATCACTAATTTTAATGAAATCAAAGACGAATATTTTTAAAATATATTTTTTGTATTTAATTTTATTTAAAATGATACATTATTTATTTTGAAAATTTGAAAATTCAAGAAAGAATTTTTTTTACCCATCTCATTTCAAATTCATTTTGCATCATCTTTGAAAACTCAATACATAAAGAATTTTTTGGTGATCCAAAAATAATATCATCAACATAGGTTTTAACAACTAAAACATCTTTAGAAATTAATTTTATAAAAATGTTAGGATAAAAAATTTCTTTTGTAAAACCTTTTGGAATAAAAAACTATTTAATCTATCATACCAAGATCTTGGAGCTTGTTTTAAACCATATAAATCATTTTTAAATTTGAAAACATGATTTTGAAAGTCAAGTTTTGTAAAACTAAAGGTTTGTTCAAAAAAATCCTCAACTATATACCCATTTATGAATGTACTCTTAACATCAATTTGATAAGGTTCTAAATTAAGATGGGAAGCATAAGAAAGCAGGATTATGATGTCATCAAGTCTATAAATAGGTGAAAAATTTTCATCATAGTTAATTCCTTCTTCTTGATTGTAACCTTGTGAAACCAATATAGCTTAGTTTCTAATAGTATTACAATATTCATCTAATTTGTTCCTAAACACCCACTTAGTGCCTATGGTTAAGGTGTCTTTGGGTCTATCCACAAGTTTCTAAACATTATTTCATTCAGATAAGTGAAGTTATTATTGCATATCCATCAGCACAATTCATATTTACTTGCATTATTGATGTTTTTAGGTTCATTTTCTAATAAGAAATCTTGATGTTCAACCAGATTTTATGACAAACCTGCTTTTATTACAAACTTAAACATGATTTATTACATAAACTATTCACTTGATACAACATGGAAGATCACGAGTTCTACTGTATTTGGGGCTTAGGATCATTACATAACAACTTAAAACATGAAAAACAACATCTTTATTGAAAACTTCCTTTAAATTACCACTACATTCCCTCGTACTTAGCATTGCATGGGATAACCTGAGGACATGCATAAGAAAAGGGGTGATCTATAAAGCCCAGTAAGGAAATAAAAATGGAATACATGAGGAGTACAATACATGTTATAAAATAGGCATATAAATAGATCACAAGAGGAACATGAACATAAAGGCATCATAAATCATGATAATAATAACATGGAAATGTGGCAACAACACTTAACATGGAATTAGCATGAGCCAAGGCTCATTGCACATAGAGCATGAGTAAATCCACATTTCACATGAAGCATGAGTAAACCCTCGTTTCACTTGAATTAGAATGAGTCAAAACTCATTGCACATGACGTATCATGATACTATACTTTACCCATTGCATTGGAGTGCTATAAGGGTGCACCCTTCTTAAACATTTCATTTCATGCATAAGTGTGCCACATGGATCATAAAAAATGGATTCATAAAACATAATCATTTATTCCATGATAAAGGAAAGTGGATTTCATGCATGAAACTTTATAATCAATAAGTAAATTTGCATAAAGTAGAATACCCTTGATGGAGAAATGGGCATGGTATTCATAACACAATGACATTGGCTTAGAAAATCGGTGTGATTTCGGCAACGTAACGGCGTGACATAAGAATTCATAAAAACGGTTGATGAGAGAGAAAAGGGTTCCTCATCATATTTACATGTAATGGACAGTAAGTAGGTCATATAGATACATGTCCCAACAATTTTAATGGAATTTAGATTCATGATACAAAAGTATTTCTTGAATGTAAACGAGGAGAGAGAAGTTCCTTTCAGAATTTCGGCATAGTAACGGGCGTACATGGGAGGAATTTAATGACAGATAAAGGGGTATCCCATCATTCAAACATAAATAGAGAAGTATGAGGGAGGTGTGAAAACATATCCCAAAATTCATAATTGAAATTAAATGGGCAAAACAACTTAAAGAAAATTGGACAAAATGAGAAAGGAAGAAAAAACCCTTACTTGGAAGTGTGCTTCCAAAGGCTTGAGAGAGGCTTGAGAGAGGCTTCATGGGAGCTTGGGGCACCTTGAGAGAATTATAGAGAGAGTAGGGAAGAGGTTGGACGAACTCCAAAGGCTTTGAGTGAGGAGGAAGTGGGAGCTTGGGTGGGTTTATATAGGAAAGGTGATGGAATTCTTTATTATTTAGGTTTGGGACCCCTTATATTAAATTAATCCAAACCACAAACCATCCCATGGTTTTTACCCATGGTTTTTGGAAAAGGGAAGAGGAAAACAATATTTTATAAGGACAAAGTCTGAACTTCTTAAAATAATAGGGTTGTTTATGTGGAGGTGAGTCACACTCCCATGGAAAACAATTTAAAACGACAAGGTGTTTAATAAGTCTTGAAGGGTCCATTAATGCTTTGAAAATTAAGTCAAACAAACCAAAAATCACATTATTTTAATGTTAAAACATATATTGGATGAACATAAAGCTTTTAGTATTTTATTACATCACTATTGGGTCATTATGATGTCATAAAACACATTATATATTTAAACAGTATTTAAATTTTACCCAAAAATTTGATTATCTCAGAAAATTATGAAAAATTCACCATTGGATAATTTCGACGTCCTGATTCCATAAATAAAATTTATTTTATCTAAATAAGTTTATAAATATGTTAATTTTCACTTTTAATAGAAAAACTGACATTTATCAAAAATTCATGGGTTTTGACAAAAATGGCTTTCAAACCATAATAAAAATTACAATTGCATTCATAAAATTATTAGATCATTTATATTTAATAAGAATTAATTTAATAATAATAATAATAATTTATTAAAATATTATTTAATTCAAAAATCCCTTAATTTAATAAAATATAATTCTTAATTAAATAATAACTAAAAACACTATTTGTACTTTAATAACTATTTACAAAGTATCAATGATGAAAAGAATGTATATTCATTATTATATAAAAAAATAATGTACATGAACATAGTACTAGAGATTTGTTAAATAACCCCTTAAAACAGCCCCATAAGACCTAAGGGTAAGGTGTGAGATGGTGACAGACTCTGGGGGTGGCTCAGATAATATCGCTCGAGTGGTAATATCTATCAAATTCCACTTTTCTCGTAGATGGTCCCATTCGAGCTTGACATGATGAAGCTTGGCTTGGCCTTGGTCAAGAGTGAAGACCAAGGACGCCACCTCTTTTCCGAGCTCCGACAAATGGGCTTCGTATGGAGAAATTATACTGGATGAGTCCATCACATCCTTTGTCTGAGTAAATTGGGTTTGTTAAAGCCTTATATTTATACTAATCATGTGATCAGTGTTCAACGGATATAAAATAAATGGTCACAATTCATAACATAAAACCAAAGAAGTTGACATTTTATATAAATATTTTACATAAAGATAAATTTAACTAGATCAAGATGGATTTCTATTAATGAAACTTTGGGTCGTTACAATATTCCCCACTTAATAAATTTCACCCTCGAAATTTCCTTTTTCCCACACTAAAAAAGATGTGGGTAACTCAGCTTCATCATTTCCTATGATTCCCACGTCACCTCTTCAAACTTGTGGTTTCTCCACAACTCCTTGACAAGGGGCATTGTCTTATTTCGTAGAACTTTTTCTCTATGATCTATGATCTTCACTGGTTTCTCCTCATAAGAAAGATCATCCTCCAACTGTACCACCTCAGAAGAGAGTACATGTGAAGGGTCCGGTATGTACTTCCTTAAGAGGGATACATGAAAGACATCATGTACTTTGGCCATGGTAGGTGGAAGTGCTAGTCGATAGGCCACAGCCCCGACACGATCAAGAATCTCGAAGGGGCCGACATACCTTGGACTTAACTTCACTTTCTTTCCAAACTTCATGACCTTCTTCCACGGAGATATGCGTAGAAAAACCATGTCTCCAACTTTAAACTCAATGTCTCGTCGACGATTATCTTCATAACTCTTCTGTCGACTTTGGGCTGCCTTGATATGTTTTTGAATGGTTTTCTCCTTCTCCACCATTTCCTCGACCATTTCTGGTCCAAGCAGCTTACGTTCACCGACCTCATCCCAACATGTCGGTGTTCTGCACCTTTTCCCATACAGAGTTTCATATGGTGCCGTTTTGATGCTCGAGTGGAAACTGTTATTATAAGAGAACTCAACCAGAGAAAGGTGTTGATCCCATCATCCTTTAAAGTCCACTGAGCATGCTCTCAACATATCCTCAAGTGTTTGGATAGTCCGTTCGGATTGGCCATCAGTTTGAGGATGATTGGTCGTACTGAAGTTCAGTTCAGTATTCAGATCTTTTTGAAGACTCTTCCAAAACATAGAGGTGAATCTTGGATCTCGGTCAGACATAATAGATAGTGGTACTCCATTCAACCTTACCACTTCCCTGATATATATCTGTTCTAGTTGATCCAATGAGAAATCAACCCGAATAGAAATGAAATGTGTAGTCTTTGTAAGATGATCCACAACAACCCAGATTGAATTGTTGCCTTTGGATGTCCTTGTAAGTCCGCTAAAAAAGACCATGGTGATGTTCTCCCATTTCGATTCTGGTATGGGAAATGGTTGCATCATCCCCTTAGACTTCTGCCTCTCGGCCTTCACTTGCTGACACACCAGGCACTTTGATGTATATTCAGTGATCTCCTTATTCATATTATCCCACCAAAAGTTTTCTCAGAGATCTTGATACATCTTTGTGCTCCCTGGGTGAATAGAGAAATTTGAACTATGTGCATCATCCAAAAGTTCCTTCATCAGATCCAGACTTGATGGAACACATATTCTTTTCCCAAACTACACAATTCCTTCTTCATTAACATTAAACTTTAAGGATTTACCTCTTTCGATAGCTTCCACTTTTTATTGAATTCCCACATCATCCTTTTGAGCATCCTTTAACCTTTCCAAAAGAGACGGTTGAGCAATCATTTGTGAAAGGTTTGATGATGTTCCCTTCTCTATGATTTCCATGTCCATCTTCATCGAGTCTAATAAGATTGTATCCTTCTCAATACTCATAATTGATAGAATTGTTGGATCCTTTCTACTTAGAGCATCTGCCACCTTGTTCTCTTTCCCAGGGTGGTAATGTATTGAACAATCATAATCCTTAATGAGCTTTATCCATCTTCTCTAGCACATATTAAGCTCTTTTTGTGTGAATATATATTTAATACTCTTTTGGTCAGTATATATCTCACATTTCTCCCCAAAAAGATAATGCCGACAAATTTTCAAGGCAAAGATCACCGCTGCCAACTCCAGATCATGCGTTGGATAGTTTTGCTCATGGATTTTCAACTGCCTTGAGGCATAGGATATCACTTTATCATTCTTCATCAGCACACAACCTAATCCCTTCTTTGAAGCATCACTAAATACCACAAAAAGTTCCCCTCTTATGCGTAAAGTGAGCACGGGTGTAGTGATAAGCCTCCTTTTCTACTCCTTGATGCTTTCTTCGCATTCATCACTCCAAGAAAACTTTACTCCCTTTCGAGTTATCTTGTTTAGAGGGTTTTACAATCGGGATAAATTTCTCACAAATCGTCGATAATATCCAGCTAACCCCAAGAATCTATGGATATCCATTGCCGATGTTGGCCTCGGCTATCCCTCAATTGCATCTGTTTTGGAGGGACCCATAGATATCCCATTGCTTGTGATGATATGGCCCAAGAATGAGACTTCCTTCAACAAGAACTCACACTTTTTGTACTTTTCATAGAGCTTATCCTTGTGAAAAGTCTCCAGTACAGTTCTAAAATGCTCCTCATGATCCTCCTTGGTTTTGGAGTATATTAGAATATCATCTATAAAGAATACCAAAAATTTGTCAAGGTAATCTCTAAAAAATCTATTTATCAAGTCCATGAAGATTTCTCGAGCATTGGTGAGTCCGAAAGGCATTACTATGAATTCATAGTGCATGTATCTTGTACGAAAAGCAGTCTTTGGGACATCTTCCTTCTTCACCCTTACTTGATAATATCCCAACCGCAAATCTACCTTGGATAAGTATTGTACTCCATGCAGCTGATCGAACAAGTCATCGATCCGTGTCAGAGGATACTTGTTCTTTATTGTGATTTTTTTAAGTTCGCGATAATCGATGCAAAGCCGTATTGACCCATCCTTATTCTTGATGAAGAGGACTCGTGCACCCCATGGTGAAGCACTTGGGCGTATAATTCCTTTATCCAGATTCTCCTGTAGTTGTTTCTTCAGCTCTTCAATTTCCACGATAGCCATTCTATATAAAGTCTTGGATATTGGTAGCGCCCCTGGTATAAGTTCCATTAAGAATTCAACATCTCTTCTAGGAGGAAGACCAGGTAGTTCCACGGGAAACACTTCAGTAAATTCCCTCAAAATAGGCATTTATTCAAGGATGGTTTCTTCCTTGGACTCAATCATCTGAGCCAGATACGCTTGCTCATAGGGCAGTAATATCCATGCTTCAGATGATGGAGCTAAAGCAGATTCATCTTCCTCCTTACACTTGTAAATAACCGGGGGTCGATTCTCCATATGGAGTGTGATTTCCCTCTCCCGACAATTTATGTTGTCTATATATAAGGAAAGACAATCCATGACAATAATTGCATCAAATTCCACCAAATGGAGTATGACGAGGTTCTCCGGTAAATTCAATACACATATTAGAACAGGGGAGGACTTATATTCATGGGATGCAATGATTTCCCCATTTTACGTACTCGCCAACATCTTCTCTTCCATGATTTGTGGTGGTGTGGGGATTGTTCTACTAAACTTTAGATATATAAAAGAATGCGTAGAACCTGAATCAAAAAGTGTGTTCTATATTCTTGAATGAATAACTAGAATACCTGTCACCACTTCGTTGTTGGGGTTCACTTCAGTAGAAGTGATGGAAAAATCTCTTCCTTGCTTCCTTGGAGGTTGTTGGTTGCCTCCGAAAACCCTTGTATTAGGGAACTGATTTGAAAGATGCCCCGGTTCTTTGCAGTTGTAGCAATTAACAACGCGTTGAGGTTCGAATAGAGCATTCCTCTCCTCTTTCGCAGCCGCAGGTCTTTCTTGCCGGTAGTTAACAGCTAGGTTTCCTTCTCTTCCTCGCCTAAAGCATTTCCTCGTCCCCTTGAGGAAATTTCCAGGGTTCTTATTTCTGCACCTTTGGTAGGTGGGGTGATGGATCCTCTTAGCACCGTTGGATTTATCCATGGGATCACCAGCATTGAAGTCCACCTTACGCTTCTTGTCCCCATGATACCCTTGTGATTATCCGATCTCCATTTCAACCTTGAGGGCACATCAGAAAATTTCCTCATAGCTATCGAAGTCACAAATCGCTAATGCTTTGCACAGGCTAGGCTTCAGCCCACCAAAGAAGCGGTCAACCTTGCATTCGTGGGTAACGAAAAATTAAGAAGTGTATCGTGCAAGACTTGTGAATTTTTCCTCGTACGATCCAACAGATTCTTCTTCTTTTTGATTAAGGTAAAGGAAGTCCCTTTCCATCTTAAGACGGAGTGTGTGTGGAAAATATTTATCAAAAAACATCTTCCAGAAATCCATCCATTCCAACGCCTCGATCTCCTCCTCTGGCTTCGTATTTTTTATCAATGTCCACCATTGATCAGCTTCACCCTCCATATGATAGGCCTCCAGGAGAACCTTCTCTTGTTCAGAACATTGAAGGATAGATAAGATCTTTTCAATGGAGTTGATCCATTGTTCAGCGATCGTGGGATCAGATGATCCACTAAAAGTTAGAGGCCTTTGTCTCATGAAGCTCTCGATAGCGACTTGTTACTTCTTAGGGGGGTTTGGACATTCCTCTTGACCTGTGTTTCTATTCAAATCTTGATTTAGATGAGAGAGAAGAGTGACAAAGTTCACGATTCTCGCTCACATTGGATTGGGCATCTCGTTAGTACAGTCATCACACTGATCTTCACACCGGTTGTTAGCCTGAGTCCTCATATTACCGGCCATTGGCTGGAATAAAAGGAAAGTTAGGGGGTAACACAAAAAGGGTAATCCAAAGAAAAAATTTGATGACTTAAAAAAATAAACATTTATTTCCTTAACTCATGAGTCTATAGGCTTCAATATAGGCTTTTCATGATCTACATTCTAATATATATTTTTAGGGGAATTTTTTTAATTCCCTTAATAAGGGTTCATACTAAGCTTGTAAATTTATCAAAACATATCCTCCGGGAGTGTCGTAACCAAGAGTACAGCAAGGCCCATTGTCGTGCACAAGTTCCCATTCGAGTCTTGCTCAAAGTGGTGTTTTCGGGTTTTACCCCTAGGATACATCTGTGCCAGAGCCGCCTCTACCTGCTCGTATCCAGACAGGGATGTATTTGTTTGATAAACCACTTACTTAGTACTTACCAAAACATAGGGATTTTATTATTTTACTTAGTCTTTCCCCTAAGGATTTACTGGGGTTTTCTAATCTTAATCCCAAAAATAACTAAACCAATCCTCTGATACCAACTATGAAAACCCTGCTTTTATTACAAATTTAAACATGATTTATTACATAACTATTCACTTGATACAACATGGAAGATCGAGAGTTCAAGTGTCATTGGGGCTTAGGATCATTAAATAACAACTTAAAACAAGAAAAACAACGTCTTTATTGAAAACTTCCTTTACATGACCACTACATTCCCTCGTACTAAGCATTGCATGGGATAACCTAAGGACATGCATATGAAAAGGGGTGAGCTATAAAGCCCAGTAAGGGAATAAACCTAGAATAAATGAAGAGTAAAATACATGTTAGACAATAGACATATCAATAGAGCACAAGAGAAACATGAACATAAAGGCATGATAAATCATGATAATCATAACATGGAAATGTGGCAACAACACTTAACCTGGAATTAGCATGAGCCAAGGCTCATTGCACATAGAGCATGAGTAAATCCTCATTGCACATGAATCACGAGTAAACCCTCGTTGAACATGAATTAATATGAGACAACACTCATTGCACATGACGTATCATGATACTATACTTTACCCAATGCATTGGAGCTCTATAAGGGTGCACCCTTCTTAAACATTTCATTTCATGCAAAAGTGTGCCACATGGATCATAAAAAATGGATTCATAAAACATAATAATTTATTCCACGATAAAGGAAAGTGGAATTTATAAATGAAAATTTATAATCAATAAGTAAATGTGCATAAATTTGAATACCCTTGATGGAGAAATGGGCATGGTATTCACAACACAATGACATTGGCTTAGAAAATAGGTGTGATTTCGGCAGCGTAATGGCGTGACGTAAGAATTCATAAAAACGGTTGATGAGAGAGAAAGGGTTTCCTCATCATATTTACATGTAATTGACAGTAAGGAGTTAATATAGATACATGTCCCAACAATTTTAATGGAATTTAGATTCATGATACAAAACTATTTCTTGAATGTAAACGAGGAGAGAGAAATTCCTTTCGGAATTTCGGCAAACGGGTGTACATGGGAGGAATTTAATGAGAGATAAAGGGGTATCCCATCATTCAAACATAAATAGATCAGTATGAGGGAGGTACAAAACCATACCCCAACATTCAAAATTGAAATTAAATGGGGAAAACAACTTAAAGAAAATTGGACAAAAATGAGAAAGGAAGAAAAAACCCTTACTTGGAAGTGTGCTTCCAAAGGCTTGAGAGAGGCTTGAGAGAGGCTTCTTGGGAGCTTGGGTCACCTTGATAGGATTATATAGAGAGTAGGGAAGAGGTTGGATGAACTACAAAGGCTTTGAGTGGGGAGTAAGTGGTATCTTGGGTGGGTTTATATAGGAAAGGTGAGGGAATTCTTTATTATTTAGGATTGGGACCCCTTATATAAAATTAATCCAAACCACAAACCATCCCATGGTTTTTTCCCATGGTTTTTGGAAAAGGGAAGAAGAAAACAATATTTTATAAGGCCAAATTCAGAACTTTTTAAAATAATAGGGTTTATTTTGTGAAGGAGAGTCACACTCCCATGGAAAACAATTTAAAAAGACAAGGTGTTTAATAAGTCTTGAAGGGTCCATTAATGCTTTGAAAAGTAAGTCAAACAAACCCAAAATCACATTATTTTAATGTTAAAACATAAATTGGCCTAACATAAAGCTTTACGTATTTTATTACATCACTATTGGGTCATTATGATGTCATAAAACACATTATATATTTAAACAGTATTTAATTTTAACCCAAAAATGTCACTATCTTAGAAAATTATGAAAAAATAAACATTGGATAATTTCGACGTCCTAATTCCAGAAATAACATTTATTTTAACTAAATAATTTTCTAAATATGTTAATTTTTACTTTTAAAATAATAACCGACATTTATCGAAAATTCACGGGTTTTGACAAAAATGGCTTTCAAACCATAATAAAAATTACAATAGCATTCATAAAATTATAAGATCATTTATATTTAATAAAAATTAATTTAATAATAATAATAATAATTTATTAAAATATTATTTAATTAAAAAATTCCTTAATTTAATAAAATAGAATTCTTAATTAAATAATAACTAAAAACACTATTTGTACTTTAAAAACTATTTACAAAGTATCAATGATGACAAGAAAGTATATTCGTTATTATATAAAACAATAATGTACATGAACATAGTACTAGTGATTTGTTACAGAACCCCTTAAAATAGCCGCATAGGACTTAAGGGTAAGGTGTGCGATGGTGACAGATTCTTGGGGTGGCTCAGATAACATCGCTCAAGTGGTAATCTTTATCAACTTCCACTTTTCCCGTAGACAGTCTCGTTCGAGCCTGGCATGATAAAGCTAAGCTTGGGCTTGGTCAAGAGCGAAGCCCAAGGACTCCACCTCTTTTCTGAGCTCCAACAAATGGGCTTCTTATGGATCAATTCTATTGGCTGAGGCCATCGCTTCCTTTGTCTGAGTAAATTGGGTTTGTTAAAGCCTTATATTTATACTAATCATGTGATCACTGTTCAACGGCTATAAAAGCAACGGTCACAATTATTAACATAAAACCAAAGAATTTGACATTTTGTATAAACGTTTTACATAAAGATACATTTAACTAGATCAAGAAGGATTTCCATTAATGAAACTTTGGATCATTACAGATTTCTAAGAGAATCTCTAGTTTGTTTCCCTTTACTTAAGTCTCTAACAACAACATCTAAAGGGTGATTCTTTATAGATCAAGTTATTCTAGAAAAGGAGGGGACAATAACTTTAGGTTCATCTATAGGTTCGGGTTCATCATGTTCAGATTCTAAAGATTTCCCAAAACTTTTTCGTTGACAGATTGTTTGAAAAGAGGATTCGATGAATTTACATTTATGTTCAGGTTTGACATATCATTTTCAAGGTTGTCTAGGGAGATCTTAGGTTCATGTAGATCTATTTCATCAAATTTGACATGCACATATTCTTCCATGCAATTGGTTATTTTACTAAAGAATATATAGGCTTTACTATATATTGAGTAACCTAGGAATACTCCTTCATCACTCTTAGATGTGAATATTTCATGATTTTCCTTAGTATTAAGAATATAGACTTCTCAACCAAAAACATTGATGTAATTAACTTTGGGTTTTCTATTGTTCCACAACTCATAAGGTGTATTCCTAAGGATAGGTATAATTAAGACTCTGTTAATTATGTAGCAAGTTGTATTCACAACATCAACCCAAAAGTAAATAGGTAGATCATATTCATTGAGCATTTTTCTAGTTATCTCTTGTAAGGTTACATTACTTCTTTCCAAAAATCCATTTTTTTAGGTGTCCTAGGGGAAGATAAGTTATGACTATAGCCATTGTGTGAGAAAAAATATTCAAAGTCTTGATTTTTAAACTCATATCCATGATCACTTCTTAAGGATTTTATTCTAATTCCACTACTTTTTCCACAATTTTAGAATACTTGGTGAGGTATGTACATGCTTCACTTTTGTGATCTAAGAAATAAGTCCATGTATACCTATAATAGTCATCTAAAATATAATAGACAAAGTTATTCCCATTTAAACTAGAAACTCGAGAGGCTCCAAATATGTTCATGTGAACCAACTCTCAAGGTTGAAAAGTTGAACTTATTTCATTGATTTGAAAGATTACTTGTATTATTTCCTTTTTGGACAATGATTATAGACATTGTCATTTGAAAACTCATGTTTGGGTAGATCCTTGACTAGTCTTTTTCTGGTAATCTTTCTAAGAGACTGTACATTATAGTATCTTAATCTCCTATTCCAAATCCAATACTCTTTTTGAAAGTCACTTAAACAAGAAACATTTTAAGAAATTAAAAAATCTATGTTAACATAATATACATTTTACTTTCTAAAAGAAGAAAATACTAATTCGTTTTTAGAGTTAAAAACATTTCAAGCATCATTTTCAAATTTTACATGACATCCATCATCACATAATTGTGAAATACTAAGTATATTATATTTCAACCCATAAATAAAAATTACTTTAGAAATTAATACTGAGTATGAGTTACCAATCTTCCCTATGAAAATTATTTTTCCTTTAGTATTATCACCAAATGTGACATATCCACCATCAATCCTAATTAGGTTATTGAATTTTGAATAATCTCATGTCATATGTCTTGAACATCCACTCTCTGAGTACCATAAGCTCTTATAGAAGCTCTTAAAATAGATTTCCTACATGATATTCAAACAAAAATAGATTTTAGTACCAAAACTTGTTTGGGACCAGTGACATTATTAATTAATGCTTTAGGTACTCACATTTGCTTCATTAGTTTCCTATATGCATTAAATAACATATTTAAAAAATAGACTCTATTTAGTCTATAAAATCTATAGGTAGTAAAAGATTTTCCAGAAATGGAACTAACAACATAATTTTATTTTTTAGGTAGAAAAACATATTTTCATGATTTAGTTATAAATTTTTTTTAGGTAGGTTTCTCTATCCAAGATGATATCCAATACCATAAGTGTAATTAAGAGCTATCTGTTTACCAAGAATTTGAGTAAGAGAATTTTTTCCATCAGTAAACTTTTCTAGATCTTTCTTCAATTTCGTATTAGAAATTTTTAATTCATTGTTTTCTTTTATCTGTTGATCATTCTTTCCTTTTCAATAGTAAGTTTAGATTTAATAGTTATAGTAAGAAAATGGTGTTTCTTTAAATATTTTTATTTATCTTTTTTATTCATTACAAGTGTTTTCCAGCATGTTATATAATTCAAATAGTTCATCACCTGTCATATTTTCAAAATCTATCTAATTTTCATAATAATAAGAATTGTGTGTAGGAGAATTTAAGGTTACCCCAAATGTGTTTCTCATAAAACACATATTTTCCATGTCATAACTCTCATCATGAGATGATGATGATTCACTGTAGATATCCTCAGAGGAACTATATATGGCCTTCATAGCTTTCTTATACTTCTTGTCATTGTTTTCATACGTATTTTTGTATTTTAATTTTGGGTAGTCATCTTTGACAAGTCCTCTCCTCTTGCATTCATATCAAACATATCTCATATAATCTATCATTTCTTTTTCAGCCCTTTTTCTAGTTCCCCTTGTTATCAAACCTTCTTTTATAATTGGGCATCTTGAAGAACGTCTACTTTATGTAGAATTTCTTGAATCTTATGGACAGATGATCAATTTCGTAATCACTATATGATGATGATTCATCATTATTGGAGCCTTCAGAAGATTCTAGTACCTTCTCATTTTCCTTATTATTATAGGTAGTAGCCTTAAAGGATATATATTTTATCTTAGTTTCATCCTCTTATTCTTTTTTTACTTTCAACTCTTCATCTTATATCATCATTTTTACAATGAGTTATTTGACATGTAGTTTTCTAATTTCATATGATTCTCTAATTGATATAAAATTTCCTCTCCATCAATTAGGTAAGAATTTGAGATTAATCATAATTTGTTCTTTGGCAGTAAAATCTCTTCCCAGAGAGATCGTCAGGTTCACAATTTCATTGAACCTATGATATATGTTGGAAATAGGTTCATTAGGATTCATCTAAAAATTTTAATATTTAATAGTATATGTGTTAAGTCTCATTTTCTTATCACTGTATATTCATTCATGTGAAATAGAAAAAGTATCCCAAATTTCATGGGCTATTTTACATGCATAAATTCTGTTCAATTCATCATCTCCTAGAGAATAGTATAAGGAATTCATGGATTTTTAATTATTGTTATAAGAAGTATTTTTTGGTTCATCCTAAGTGGTTCTAGTAGTAGAATTAATATTATATTCATCTACAATTAAAGACCAAATTTCAATGCCCATACATTCTAAGTAAATTTTCATTTTAATTTTCCATTGTGCAGAATTTGTTCCATTAAAGAATAGAGGTCTATTTGTAACAAAACCTTCTATCCTATTGTCTATAATAAAATTTTATAACAATATTTTAAAAATATAAAAATTTAGTATTAAAAAAAATTTAAGATCATTGAAATACAACTAAAATCATCGTTGAAAATATTTGAAAAGGCTTTGAAAATCAAAAATTCCTAAATTTTAGGATACCAAATATTGGTCGGAGTATAGTACTAAAGAAGGGGGGATAATTGAGTATCTAAAAAATTTATGTTGAAAAGGGTATAATTTGAAGTTCCCTAATATTTAAAATTAAATTTCTTATTTAGCCAGTAGTGAATTTATAAGAGCTTGACTGTTCGATTAATTTCTCAAAAGATTTATTAGTTCTCGATTGTATCAATTTGATAATTAATAAATCTTTTGAAACTACCCTAATAAGTCGATACTATTATAAACACTTTCTAAAACTAAATATTAGCGTTTAATTTAGTTTTATGAAATATGTGATAAAACAGAGTAAAATTAAAAGGTAAAAACAAAGTAGAAATACCACAAGAGGTTTAGTCTCAATTAGAGACTTAATTATCCCCACTTGGTGATCACCTACCACCAAGAAGTTGAAATTAATAAACATTTTGATCCACACCCTAGATTGGGGTTCACAATAGCACCCATGTTGTCCAGGTCACAAGACCTCTACCACAGTTCTTCTTGGGTAAATACTATTAGGTCACACAAGGACATCTTCTACACTTATTTATGGGAGTAAATAGGTGTAAGAAGATATTATTGGAAGGATATCGTGTATCATTCAATTTTATACAGGAGTCCATGTGTGCTTAAAAGATAGATACACACACTTCTCAAAAGTATGTAAAATGAACTCAACAAAGCAAACATATATGAAAAAGAATTTAGAAGGATTTTTGTATCTTGATATGCCTCTCTATACTCATCAGATGTATTTGAGATGAAGTATGAGTCCTCTTATATAATTTGACACAAAAATAGAGTTTCCTATTTTAGATTCCTTGTATATGTATGGTTCTGAAGGTTTATATTTCTCTTTCATT
This sequence comes from Viscum album, assembly GCA_963277665.1. Lineage (NCBI taxonomy): Eukaryota > Viridiplantae > Streptophyta > Magnoliopsida > Santalales > Viscaceae > Viscum > Viscum album. Next base: position 1,892,989,419 of record OY728152.1, read on the forward strand.
GATATGATGAAGTAGTTTATCAATTTCATGTGATTCTTGATTGATATATCCTCATGTTTTCTTTTTTTCTTGATTTCATAGTGGTTTCATGAGATTTGTATATGTTCTTCAGTATCTCTCAATCTCACATGCAAGCACCACACCCTCAGCTCTTCTATCTTTACAATTGCTTTTATTCTTCAGGGTTGATAAATAACAAGTACATTCCACATACATAGGTTCATAGTACCTCATAATGTCTAAAAAAATTCCTAAAAAGGATCATAAAATATGTCAGTATCATTAAATGACACAAATATGACCGTTACAAATATTTTTATTAAACACATATTTAAACAGTCTATCGATGACTCATTTATCCATGTCTCCTTTTATTTATGTCTCCTTCTGTTGGTTTTCCAACCCATTAGTATTTCATTTTGTCGGTCTTTCCATAGATCAGTGACTCATTACATCTATGGATTTTTCCTTCTATCGGTGAGATAATTGAACTAATAGTGACTCATTTCAACTGACGGTGAGTCCTTGCATCGGTAGCACCATGAAACGGTATGTCACTAGGACTGATGGTAGGTCATCTGTATCGGTGATTCATATGCAATGGTGAGTCATCTGCATTGGTGATTCATATGGAATGGTGAGTTGTATGTGTTTGTGAGTCACATAAAATGATGTTAGCTTCACATACTTAGAACATATGCCTGTTTGAACTATCTGTTAGTGAGTCATATGTCTCTCAGTGTGTCATCTGTCTATCGATGTCAATGACTCATACTTAGATAATTTTTACATGTTCTATCTATCTGGCATTTCATGAAAGTTATATATTATTAATACTCATAATTACACATATATAATCAGTTATAATCTTGTTTAGACTTAAACACACATAAGTATTTATATGATTGAAATGATATGATATACAAGTTAATACTTTGATATAATTTAGGATCTAACATGAGGAAAGATATATGTTAATATATGAGATGATTTTTTATAAATAAAACCATTATAGTCATAGATAGTATCCAAAAATATCAATGTGATAACAGTTAAAATGGTCATATTAAAATAATGATATTTAATTATATATAATTGTTCGTTTAAGCCTGGTGTTGTATTAAACCTTTTTTGTCGAATAAATTAAATTTAAAAAGAGACTTACCAAAAAATTATGGGTTGTTAAAATTATAAAAAATCCTAATCATAGAATATCAAAGATAATAAAAAATTAATATAACATAATTTAAAGAAAATGAGTTATGAAATTATTTACCACTTAGTAATTTTCAAGTCAAATTCCTTTAGATGAAATAATTAAAATATAAAATATAAAACAAGATTATTTGTTAATTAATAATTATATTAACTCAATGTGGTAGTATATACACCATATAAAATAAACTAGGTTCATAACATTTCAAAATGCCACAGAGAAGAGAAATTATGAAGAAGACCCTTAGCTCATGATTTCTTTTTTTCAACATGATTTAACATCCAATAAAATTTGTTTAATCATGTAACAAATTTATTATAGTATAGTATTCATATTTATAATATCATATATGATCATTTTATAACATCCTATCAATTTTTTGTTAAAAATATTTCATTATTAGAAATTTTTTGTCTGATAACTACCTTATTTTCTCATTCTTGTTTTAACGTGACTATTTTGTTTCATGAAAATATTATATAGTTAAATTGTCTCTATAATGATATTAATTTTATAAGTATAATGTTTTTAATTAGAACCATTTTTTATTCATTATATAATGTAAATCACAATGAATGGATCACATCACTTCATGGAGACGATAGGCTATATGTATGCACAAGCGATGTTATCATTTCATTAACAGGTGAAATATTAAATAACTAGGTGTTATATTTATTTTAAAGAATAAATATCATGTTATATATATCACATATATTCATTTGAAATTTCCTTTTTTTCATTTAATTTGATTTGTATGTGAATTATGATTCGCATCGCTTCACGATGTTGTAGTCCACTATATATACAATTGATGTTATCATATTTTAAATGAAAAAGAAAGTAAGAAGGTATATATGATATTATAATTCAATATGTGTAATTATTTCATAACTATTATATAATTTTATATATATATATATATCTTTCTATCGTTCCTTGAGGTATGGTGATGGAAAATGAATTAAATCAATTCATGAGGCGGTAGTCTGCTGTATAATTGATCAACAGTTTAATTTCTCATTTGATGGAATTAGAGACGGATATAGTCCATTCACAGAACATAAAAAAAATATTATATGGATCATACTGAGGATATTATATAATCATTTTTTGATAATATTTTTAGTTAGTGGAATAATAAACAATATTAAAATACTTGTTTAAGAATGATACATATTCTTCGAACAAATTCATTAGGCTTTCCCCAAAATCCTTCCAAGGTTATATTTATGATCAGAAAACAGGATCTAGGATGTTAGGTGGGATTTAATTAGGTTATTTTGGTAGATATTGGATGAAACAAATGGATTTTTATCTATAAAGAGGTAAGATAAGGGTTGACCTATAATAAGTAAGTGAGAGGACACAAATGGAACGCTTTAAAACACTCAATTACACCCATGTATTTTATAAAGCAAAAGATATCCATATGGGGTCTTTATCGAACATTAGATGTTATAAAATCAAAATATTTCCATCAAATGGGTCATGGAAAAGTTTTAAAGTCATTTTAACCCTTATTGTTTTAGTTTTACCTTTAGATAAATCAGGTTTTACATTAACATCAGTAATTGTTTTTACTACCTATAAAATTTGTAATGGTAAAAAAATAAGTTTATCTTATTATATAATATAAATTATAGTCACTAAAAATATTGAATCCATTTTATCATTTTTACTTTATTGAAGTGGTAGAATATCATTTAATTTTTCACCCATAGACACGAAAAAAATCGGGTTTCAAAAGACAAAATTTCATATGTATAAGTGTTTTTAATATCCAATTTCAATATAAAATTTATTACAATGAAGTGAATTAGTTAAATTATAATATAATTGAAATAAAATAACATTAAAAGTGATTTATAATATAATTTTACCTTGTTTTTTATTTAAATTTAAAGACAATAAAATTATATATTTTTCACTATACTTCATATAATTATTTTATTTTTTGAAAAATCACAGTCACCCTAAGAAATTTTTGATATGATTATTTGAAAAGTTAAGATCATTTTTTGAAATAAATTTCTAATAATTATGAAAATTACTTTTATATTATTTTTGTAATTTTTGATTAAAAAATTTTATATAAAAATATTATTTTTTAGAAATCATTTTTTAAAATTTTTCATATTTTATTTGTAATAAAAATTTACCAAAATTTTTATTTTTCTGTTAGTAATATTCACACCCAATAATTTAATGGCTTTCTTATAATGGTATACTATATTACAATTCATTTATGAAATGGTTTTAATGTTCTAAAATTTATCAAAGAGATTATATTTAATGAAATATATTTCATGCGCTGTTTAATCTTAGTATTTCATGTCGCATATACTATTAAATATATCTTTATTATTTTAAAATATTGGTGTGTCACATTATATTGACCTTAAATAAATTATTTTCTCTCAATTTGAACTTTATCATGGTAATCAATTTTTTAACATTTGGTAATAACATGGTTTAAAAACCCACATCATAAAATGGTTATTAAAACTCCCTCTTGATAAGATAGAAAATAAAATACAAAGTTTGTCCATAATAACACATAAATCAGTTTCCATGTAAGTTAACATTGGGGGAATGTGAACATATAGACATGGATAAATAATGTAAATAATTATAGATACTAATAGTGATTATTTATCACATTAATTTGAATGATCAATGGAAAGTTAAGGACCACAAAACAAAAAATCGAGGATAAGTTAAATAACCATTAATTCAGGTAATACGAAGGTAGCATGATAAATTTTTTGTTTGATGACCTATTTCAAAATGTTGGGAATTTTTTTACTATATAATTATATATAGAAATATACTTAATTTATATCTTTTATACTTGATTTCAGCCTTTTGTTATTCTTTTATCAATTTCCTCATCATTACTTACTATAAAAAATGAATATCCAATATGACATTTTTTATAAATAAAACATAAAAATTAACTTTTAAAAGATCATATGATATATTAAAGAATAAAATGGTATTACTCTTGACTTTAAATATTGACCAAAATAAAAATTCTTACTATAAGGTAATATAATAAAAAAAATGTATAAACTTTTAAATGAAGAAATATTATATTTCACATCAAAATTTCCACTAATGGTTCATCTTAGAAAATTACAAAAATAAAATACCATTTATTCCAATTATCTATAATACACTAAATATTATAAAATATTTTCACTAAAAATTTGATTTCATATCTTTTTAACAAACACCCCAAAAAAATTAACAGTATTTTTTCCAAATAATCATTTATGTTATAAATAATGTTTATATATAACTCAACCCAATAAAATTTCTCCCTTACCAAAATTAAAATAAAATTTCTCTGTCAAACTATTTAAGTAAATAAATGAAATATTTTAAATTACATATCATAGTCCATTGGTAGGTAACAGACCCTTTTTGCTCTTTGGTTATTAGAACAATCCTTATGTACATGCCCTATGTGATGGGTTGTGATACAACATGTGGTTTTTTTCCATTTTCTAATAACATATTAATTTAAATCCTATAACATTACTAAAGTGTAATAACCAATAATTACCTCAACATAAAATATAATAAAAATTTTGATGGTTACTAACACATTTAAAATGATATCCAAATAAAATTAATGGAATTCTTCTTCAAATAAATTTTTCATATACTAATACAAGATGATTTATTCTCATTATTGTTTTACAAAAGTATCTTTAATCATGTAATATTCCTATAAAAAATTCAAAATGAGTGTTTAGTACTTTTCACTTATGATCAATCTCAAAATGATTAACCCATTATGGTATCAATAAATCTGATTTTAACAAATATGCATTTGAATTTAACACAATATTTAGATTATTCATGACTCAAATAACCAAAATACCTTTCTTAAAATAACATAAAGAAAATATTTTTTGAATCCTAATATAAAATAAATTAATTTGTTTATTTCAACATTGGTCCATACATTGTATAGTTTATAAATATTAGATTTATGAAATAACTCATATAATTCTCATTTTAAAAACATTTAATACAAGTAACAATAAATGGGTCATATAATGAAATTTATTTTCTTCCATCATTAAATTTATTTTTCCTCAGTAATTCATTTCATTATGCCCTTGTTTTCTACAAATAATTTTGGTTACCATTATTTTGAGATACATTACTAAGTTTCCCATTACAAGTTTATCACATAAAAAAATTTTATTCTTATTTCCTCCACGATCCCCGCCAATAAAGCTCTTTGTGAACTTCGTCTTTCTCTTCTATAGTAATTTAAAGAGTTTGTTAAGGTTTAGTTTGTTGATATTATTTTTGGATAACTAATAAGGAATAATATCATTAAATATATAAAAACAATCATAATTTATATTTGGTTCCTCATAGTGACCACATTTTCCTTTATATTTCATATTAAATCCATTTTGTAAAGTTACATCCATTGAATAAAACTAAAATTCATAGTGTGATCGACAATAATCATAGTGCTAAAATGATATAATAAATTATAGGATATATAAATAATGACACCTCATTTTAAATATATGATATCTTATGTATAAACATGTCCATATATTATCATCATCTATTTAAATCCTTCATAATGTTTTGTAATGAAAATGTGAATTACCTAAACAATATCCCCAGAGAGTGTCAAACTAGGATAACATTAAGGCCCATTTTTTTGTACATGGTAATTCTCAATTAAAGCACGATGGTCCTTTTTTGGAACTATTAAACCAATATAAAATTGTTTAAGATGGATAACCACCTATAGTATCAAGACATGGATGTGTCTAGGAAAACCATATAATCACTACCACATCAAAACATCATGATGTTCTAATATACTTATCATCAATGTCTATCATATGTTTATGTTCCCTAAACTATGTTTCCCTAAATATAGTTCCAATGGTTTCTACCAAACATTCTATAATACCAACAATAATGACCATGAACACAATAACCTGGTCTAGTGGATTCTTTTCTATATTGGTAAAAGATATAAGGAAACATATATTGAATGACCAAATATTTTAATTTATTTTGTAAACATGATACATTTATGAATCCCATATTTCATTTGAATATAAAAATTAAAAATAGTTTTTCTCTGTCTCATATCATTATGATCTATAATATATCCTTTCATATCACTCGTACTTTACATATTGGATTCCTAGGGAAGAAAACAAATAAGGGTAAGCTCAAATGATCAGTAAGAAGTACATAATGAGGAAGTTATCATGAATCAATATGCATAATCAATATTGAAAGGTATATAACTAAAAATTCAGTAAATTTAAATAATTTTATAATCATGATTAGATAAGTCATAATAAATATGGTGAGGTATATTTATGAAAAAATTCAATTTCATTAGTAACTTTGATATCATGATTAGATACGACTTAATCAATATAAAAAGGTAAAAACTAAAAATACATGACACTTAATAAATAAAATTAGAATGAAATGAAACCGTATATAAAATCACATAAAAATATGATGGATAATAATAACTAATTCTTAATGATGAAAATTATTATAAATCATGATATCGAGAATCATGAAACATTTACTTACAATACCATTCAAAAGAAAGTTTAATGCAATGTGTAAAACTCTGTTTAATGTTACCTTACTAATTCACCTCATGAGACTACTAATTAAATGAGGGGATATATAATTCTAGGCCCCACTAATAAAAACATTCCCAAATAACTCATCATATTACAAATAATCAATTTAATTCATAACCAATATTTTTTATCATCAAATGTTCGTATTCAGAAAATAATATAAAATTTTCAATATTTCCCCATATAAAAAAAATCAATATAGAATTTTTTGATGGATTTATATATTTTTTAAGAACTAAATATGTAAATGATTAATAATATGGATATTTAGGGTATATTTAATGACCAATGATCATAGGGAAGTAAATATTTCACATGAATATTAATGACTAGAAAAAAGAGTCAAGAAAGTGAATGTCAATACATTGCTTTATAGAAATAATCACACCCAAACCACGTAATAGATAAAAATGGTTTCAATAAAATATATTGCCAGTTTATTATAAGTAAAATAATTATTTATCATCATTCATGAATATAAATACCATAAAAATAAATTTAAAAAATATTCTTATTGAAAATATCCCTTTAATGATAAAAATATTTTAAAATTTTAATATTGAAATAAAATTAAAAAATATTATTTGAAAATAAACTTTAAAAAATATATTTTAAGCTTTAAAAATTTTAGAGGTCATGATAGAAGTAAATTACAATCATTACAGACACATTAAAACAAATATTCATTTCCCATTTAAGGTAAAATCCAAAGGGGATTTCTATAGAAAAAAATATAAAGATTCCATAAAAATAATTTGTAGAGAAGTCAATAAAGTGTAAAAATTACTTTAATAAATAATTTTAAAAAATTTAATAATAATTTTAAATGATTTTTTGAAATCATGGTTTTGAAATAAAATTATTTTCTAATGGATGAGATAAATGATGTCATATTTTATTAAAAACATTTTATAAAAAATTATAAGTTCCAAGGAGTATAAAATGGAACTATTACATGAATAAATAATTAATAAAAATTGTATAATAAAATTAATCGGCCTTATTATACCATGATCAAATAATTTAATAAAATCTAAATTCAAGAAAAATTTGTCACAACCCGTCCTCGGGGCCTGTGCCATGACTACCCCAAGCCCACCTTCCATAGTCCAGGGGCTGGCGACTAGCACCAAGGCATAATTCCCGATAAAAAAAGGGAAGGAATTGCCTTTTTAAAGTAAACAAACACCATAGAGCAAGAAAGTAGTAGAAGTAAACACTAAGTAAAAACTGGGTACAACAGTAAGTGCGGAAAAGTAAGTGGGCCAGAATACAAACCCAAACTGAAAGTAAAGTACAACTGGAAAGGGAAAAACATCAACTAAAAGTAAAGCCGTAGCCTCAAGCCGTCCACTGGAAGTCCCACATGAAGGGTGGGTACAGATAGCCTCCATAGCTCCTCAGGTCCAGCCATCCACTCCGTGTACGTCCCGCCCAGTGATCCACCTCCGAGTACTGACTCACTCCTCGTACCTCAACCACGATCAGCGATGTCCGTCGTCTGCATCCAACACAATGTAGTGCAGGCATAGCCAGTGCAGGGGTGAGTATAAGCTACTCAGTAGGGACCCCGAGACCCCCGAAGGTCTCTCAGAATCCACAAAGGATAATCCACAAAGGAAGATACAATCACAAAGCAACATCCGACTCTACTTAGGTATATGCCCATACATATACCTAAGTCATCAATTCCAGTTCGCTCCAACCTCCGAGCCCAAGTTCGATCACATCCACACAGGAAATCACAACCCGATCCACACAGAAAAAGATAACGTAATCCACATAGGAAAACAAGTCAAGATTCAACTCACACAGGTATTCTTCTTCGTATGACAATAGAGATGATCAGATATTTCCACTGATTCATCTAAGTCGTCGGACCCACATAGGATCGATAGGTACTAACCCCCGCAATGACCCACAAAGGATCGATAGGTAACTAACCCCCGCAATGACCCACACAGGATCAGACACACACAAGATCTGCAGGCACTGGCCCACACCGGACCGCTGAGCACCGACCCACACAGGATCAGTAGCACTGATCCACGTAGGATCGCTGAGTGTTGTAGTCGTCGTCGTCAAATCCATGGAGGATTCCTGCACAGTCGTCATCGTCATCGTAGTCGCAGCCAGCTCTAGGGTTCCCGCACACAGCAAACTCATTCAGGAGGGTCCTCTCCACGAGCCGAAGGGCTGATACATCAACTGACACATATTCCGGAGTTGATGTATCTATAAGTTCCGTATCGTCAACAGGAACTCAATGTCATAGACGGCGCGTCAATCGGACGCCCGGTCTGAGAGTTATTGGCTTTTTCGTCCCAAGGTCCCGATTGGTTTTTAAGTCAAAACCAAACCGACCATACTCCAACTGCGTCCAAACCTTGAGCGAGGTAATCCAAAAGTTCCATCTCACTTAGAGGAATCCAACAAAGTCGACGGCACATCAATCGGACATCCGGAACTCAAGTTATAAGCGTTTCAGCTCCGAGGGCCCGGTTGGTTTCGTGTACGAACCAACCCAGCCGAACCCAAAGTTCGCCGAAACCTTGAGTGTAATATACGGAAATGAATGTCTCGATCCAAGGATCACATCGCAGCTGATGGTGCGTCGATCGGAGGTCCGCAGATCAAGTTATGGGAAACTGACCGAAAGAGGTTCAGTATTAGGGGGTTCAGGCCCGGTCCGACCCGGCCCAATACCCCCAGGGTCGGCCCAAACCGGGTCAACCCAAACCAGGTTGAACCAAACCGGGTCCGGGTTCGTCCCGATTGGGCGCGGCCCGGCCCAGCTGGCGCGGCCCGGCCCGGCCTCGGAGTGGCTCAGCCCGACCTGAGCGCGACTCGGCTCAGCGGCCCGGCGTGCTGGCGGTCCGGCGCGCTGGCGGTCCGACGTGATGGTCCCGTCCCCCCTGCTCCGATGTCGGCGGCCCGATTTCGGCCGCCGGTTCCGCTGCTCTGTCGCGGCCTTGGTTCGTCCGGCGCGGCGCGACGGCGTCGCACCCCTCCGCCGCGGCCCTGCTGCGGCAGCGGTGTCTTCGGGTTTTTTTCTGGCGCAGCACGATGGCGTCGTGGCTTGGTTCAATTCTCAAATGCGTGGAATGACGGTGTCGCGCATTCCTTGCCGCTCGTTCCCGTGCGGTGCGACGGCACCGCGTTACTTTCCTTCGAACCGCAATAACAAATAATAATAAGGGAGGAGGGTTGGCCGTGTTTGTGCGGTCCAGCCCCCTCCCGTTAAATGATATCAAGTGGTCCAAATGAACAAGGATAGATGACGGAAGATTTCACAAATTAAAACACATAACCCCTACCTCATCCTTCTCGTCGAATGAGAGTTCATCGCGGAATTAACCGTCGCGGAAGAAGAGGATCATCGCGGAAGAAATCGTCACGGAAGGAACGTTGTTGGTGTTAGGTGATCTCCGAGGAAGGCGTCTCTCGCCATCATCCGCCGTCGGAGGTCAGCGTTCTTCGTCGGGGGCGGTGCGTTCTTCACGTTCTTTGTCGAAGAACGAATAATCCTAAAGACTTCTCTTTTTCTCCCAAAGGCTCCCACAACCATAATTCCAACAAAATAAAATAAGTTCAACAATTATTTTATTAACATGTCCTAAGCATTTTGAATTCAAAAGAAACGAAATGAACAATTAATTCAATGAATTAATTGTAATGATTTAACCGCCCAAATTATTGAGGCGTTTCTTAACCAAAATAAATGCACGGGTTGACTTCATTAAAAGGGGTTGCAGGTGTGTTACTTAGAAGGAAAAAACGGTGGGGCTTGTGAGGGCCCCACCTCACAAATATCCTACCAAGTGGGTATGATATTGTGGGTTCCACCTTATCCGCTTATCTTAGGTTAAGACGCTTTAAGTAAAATAAAATAAATTTTCGCACCACTTTTATTTTATTTCTTAACTTAACCTCAAAAATTAAAAACCACACTCGAACAAACGCATCTCTGGAAAAGGTGTTTCTAAGCAATTACAGTGCTGCGATTCTATTGGTGCCCTTGGAATTCGATTCCGAGCACTGGTTTAAAAGTTAGAAAAACCCGCTCGTTCGTTCACTGAACGTACCCGAGCTAAACTTCGAAAAAAGATTTCGGGCACACCGGGCCTCGGAATTAGGTGCTGTCCGAAACTGCATTTTTGTAAAATCCCAAAGAAAATAAAGAAAAAAATTTCCTTGAGTTTTTCGGGTCTTTACATCACTCCCACCTCAGGGATTTACGTCCCTGTAAAGATACATCAAAACTAGGGAAACAAATGTGGGTACTGAGCACGCATCTGAGCCTCCCGCTCCCAAGTGCTCTCCTAGAGGTTCTCGTGCTACCATCTGATGCGCACTAGAGGAATCGACTGTCCATGTAGGACCCACTCCTGTCGATCTTCAATCTCCACCAGGACCTCTGCAAAAGTCTCCCCATCATCAACATCCATCTCCCCATGGTCAATGATATGCATCGGGTCGTGCACATATCTCCTCAGCTGGGATACGTGGAAGACGTCGTGCACCCGTTGCAACTAAGGTGGTAGAGCCAGGCGATAATCCACCTCGCCAATCCTGCTGAGGACCTGGAATGGTCCGATGAAGCGTGGAGACAACTTGCCTCCGCAGCCAAATCTCCGTAATCCACGTCGAGGTGAGACCCATAAGAAGACGTGGTCGCCATCCTCAAACTCTAGTGGCCTCCACCTCCTATCAGCATAAGACTTATACTGGATCTAAGCTGTCCTCATCTGCTCCTGGATGACCTGGACCTTCTCCGTCGTGGCCGGGACCATCTCTGGTCCCACAAGTACTGACTCCCCAGGGTCTGTCCAACACAGAGGTGACCTGCAAGGTCGGCCGTACAACGCCTCGTATGGTGTCATCCCGATGGTGGAGTGGTATCTATTATTGTATGCGAACTCCACCAAGGGTAGGTGGTCCTCCCAGCTGCGACCAAAGTCGAGGACACATCCACAGAGCATGTCCTTGAGAGTCTGAATGGTCCTCTCCATCTGACCATCTGTCTAAGGGTGAAAGTCGGCACTCAGATGTAACTACGTCCCGAATGCCTCCTGCAACCCCTTCCAAAGCCGGGAAGTAAAGTGATCATCTCGATCAGAGATGATAGATGATGGCACTACATGTAGCCGTACAATCTTCTGAATGTTGAGAGGTCCCAAGCTCTCCACTTAGCCCTGCTCTCTGATGGGTAAGAAGTGAGCCGACTTGGTGAGTCGGTCGACAATCACCCAAATGGAGTCATGACCTCTAGAAGTGCGTGGAAGTCCATTTATGAAGTCCATAGATATTCCGTCTCACTTCTACTCTGGAACCTCCAAGGGTTGTACCAAGCCTTCTGGTACGCGGTGCTCTGCCTTCACCTGCTGGCAGGTGAGGCATCGAGAAACAAACTCTGCCACAGCCTTCTTCATGCCCAGCCACCAGTGCTATCGTTTGATATCCTGGTACATCTTCTCCACTCCAGGATGTACAGCCAAAGGATAAGTGTAAAACTCTCTCAGCACCTCCCCCAGTAAAGCAACCGGTACCAAGGTACGTCCTCGGAAAAGGACGTCGTGCTCTCCTCCCACGGAGAATCCATCAGGTGCCTATACTGAGGATATCTGTGCACACCGCGTCTCACAGTCGGCGTCCCCACGCTGTGCCTCTCTGGCCTGCTGCAGTAGTGGAGGAGTGACTGTGAGTGGCTGAAGAAACTCTGCTCCATCTCTATCCACGAAGGATATCCGCAAAGCGACTAGCTGCTTTGTCGCCTCCCCAAGTAGTTGAATGCCCGTCCTCCTTCTGAGAGCATCAGCTACTGCGTTCCCATTCCTAGGAGTATAGACTATCTCAAAGTCATAGTCCGAGAAGAACACGAGCCATCGCCGCTATCTCAGGATCAAGTCATTTTTAGAGAATATGTACCTGAGACTCTGATCGTCAGAAAAGACTGTAAAGCGCTCTCCCATCAGATAGTGTCGCTATGTCTTCAGAGCGAAGTCCACTTCTGCTAACTCCAGGTCATGGGTAGCATAGTTCGTCTCATGTGGCCTCAACTGACGTGATCCATAGGAGATCACTTCCTGCTCCTGTATCAGGACACATCCGAGTCTGGTCCCTGATGCATCACAGTAGACCACGTACCCTACTCCCTCCTCCTGAAGCCTCAAGATAGGCGCGCTGGTCAATCTCTCTCTCAGCACCTGGAAGATCTGGTGACATCTTTGTGACCACACAAAGGTTTTCCCCTTCTTCGTCAAAGCTTAAAGTGGTGCCGCAACTCTGGAGAAGTCTGGCACAAATCTCCGATAGTATCCAGCTAGTACCAAGAAACTCCGCACCTCTGTCACACTCCTGGGTGGCTCCCAAGCTAGCAATGCCTCGATCTTCACAGGATCCACCACAACTCCCGCCTTAGAGATGACGTGTACCAAGAATTGGACCTCACGTATCCAGAACTGACACTTCGAGAGCTTTCCATAAATCTAGTTCTCTCGGAGTGTATCTAGTACAACCCGCAATTGGTAGGTGTGCTCCTCCTCAGTCGTCGAGTATATAAAAATGTCGTCGATGAATACCATGACAAATCGATTGAGGTGTGGCTGAAAGATCCTGTTCATGAGGCCCATGAACACTGCTGGATCATTGGTTACGCCGAATGGCATAACCAAGAACTCATAGTACTCATACCGACATCTGAAGTTCGTCTTCTACACGTCCTCGTCCCGAACTCTGAGCTGATGATAGCCTGACCTGAGGTCTATCTTCGAGAACCACCGTGCTCCCTTGAGTTGATCAAAGAGGTCATCAATCCTCGGTAGTGGATAATTTTTCCTCACTATCACCTGGTTCAGGCGATGATAGTCGACACAAAGTCGCAAGCTCCCTTCCGCCTTCTTGGCGAACAATATCGGGGAAGCCTAGGGTGAAACACTAGGTCGGATGAATCCCTTGCCCTGCAAGTCCTCCAGCTGTATACGTAGCTCTCAAAGCTCGGTGGGAGCCATCCGATATTCCGGAGTGGATATCAGGGCTGTCCCGGGGTACAGGTCAATATAAAAGTATACCTCTCTGCGAGGAGGTAGTCCTGGAACGTGATCGGGGAAAATGTCTGCATACTGATCCACCACTGCAAGAAAACCAGGACTCTGCATGTCAAATAATCCTACGATGAGGCTAACCAACTGATGAGTGATGGGCTGTCCTATCCTCTGCGGAAGTCCATCCTGTGCTGTGAGGGCTCCCTTCTCGCCGGTGAAGGTGAACCTGCACCCATCAGTGTGTACACATCGCACCTTGTGCCTAATATAGTCAATCTGAGCATGGAATGTAGATAACCAATCCATTCCCAAGATGATGTAGTAAGGCCTCGACGCCACTACAAGAAGATCCCAACCGAAGATCTCACCTCCTAGAGTAAGCTCACACTGCCGGCACCAGTGCGAAATCATCGAGTCTTCTCTCGTAGGAGTCTCTATCCATAAGGATCGATCCAACGGCTCCGTCGGAATCTCCAAGCTCCGAACAAGGGCAGCGGCTATGAAAGACTGACTCGCTCATGTGTCTATAAGAATTGTAGAAAGGGTGGAATAGACACTAATAGTACCTCGAATCATCTCGGGCGCATCGTGGCCGTAGGCCTCCACTGCCTGAAGATGTGCCTCTCTCTGCCCTCCAGCTCCCTGTGGACTGCCACAGTCGACCCTCTGCCTCTGCCTGGGTGGTCCCTCAACCGTCTGTTGCTCCTCTGCATGGAGGGTCGGGCAGTCACAAGCCATGTGGCCCTGCCCGCCACATGCGTATCACTGTCTGCCTCTCGAAAGACTGGATTCGCGCTGTGTGCCCCGCACTGCTGAGCCAGTGTCCTGAGGTCGTCTGCCTGAGGGTCTGGTCTGCCTGGACCCATGAGTCATCTGTCGACTGCCTGCTGCAGAAGACTCTGCTACGTGCCGCCCTACGGTAGGTCTCGCTGCTAAAGTAGGCTCAGTAAGGAAGCTCTCGATCAGAAGGGCTCGCTCCAGTACTCATTCCTTTGTCAGAATGCTGAGGAAGATCAGCGATGCCCTGATCTCCTGCCTCAAACACTGTTCAAAGGTCCGGACCTGGAAGAATGGGTCACGTACCATGTCTGTCGAGTAGTGCGAGAGATCGGTAAATCTCGCCGAGTACTGGGCGACCGTCAAGCTACTCTGCCACAGTTGTAGAAGCTCCTGGATGCGCACTGCACGGAGGGTGGCTGGGACGAACTCCGAGCGAAAGAGGCTCTCAAAGACTGTCCAGAGGAGAGATGCCTCGTCATGCACCTGGAGCATCAAGCTCCACCATCTCCCTGCTGCCGCGTGTATGAGGATCGCTGCGAGGATCAGCATGAGGTCTGCTGGTGTCCTCACTAACCTGAAAACTTGTACAACTGCCTCCAGCCAATCCTCGGCTGCCTGGGGGTCCATCTCCCCGTGGAACCTGGGCGGTCACTGGTGCTGAAACTCGTGTAGTGCACTAAGGCGACTTGCATCGTCAATGGCTAAGGCTGGAAGCATCGGTGTCTCGTCGGGTAGAGGTACCACCGGTGCCTCTGCTGTCGAAGGGCCCTGTACCGAGGCCTCGTCGCTCGGTGGGCTGTCGTCATGCACAACTCTCGGAACCCTAGCTGGATGCCGTCGTGGGGCCATCCTGAAAAGAGACAGGTGTGCCACGGTCAGAAAAATATACCTTGTGAGTTGACACAAACTAATCACAAAGAAAACTTGAAACACACATGCAATCAATGTTTTCGTGCATTAAGTCGGAATTCAGAAGTCAGGGTCTTGGTGTACGGATACGTCAGTCGCCGCACCAATAGTGGACTCCCTGGACTGATAACCACACCCAATACTCTTAACACTATTGCTTCACATAGAAAAAGATCAGAGTCCAAAGTTCTGTGGTAGAATCGAACTCCTCTGATACCAATTTGTCACGACCTGTCCTCGAGGCCCGTGCAATGACAACCCCAAGCCTGCCTTCCATAGGCCAGGGGCTTTTGACTAGCACCAAGGCGTAATTCCCAATAAAAAAAGGGAAGGCATTGCCTTTTTAAAGTAAATAGACACCACAGAGCAAGAAAGTAGTAGAAGTAATTACTAAGTAAAAACTGGGTACAACAGTAAGTGCAGAAGAGTAAGTGGGCCAGAATATAAACCCAAACTGAAAGTAAAGTACAATTGGAAAGGGAAAAACAGCAACTGAAAGTAACGTTGCAGCCTTGATCCGTCCACTGGAAGTCCCACCTGAAGGGTGGGTACAGATAGCCTCCACAACTCCTCGGGTCCAGCCGTCTGCTCCGTGTACGTCCCGCCCAGTGATCCACCTCCGGGTACCGACCTGCTCCTCGTACCTCAACCACGATCAGCACTGTCCGTCGTCTGCATCCAACACAATGTAGTGCGAGGATAGCCCATGCAGGGGTGATTATAAGATACTCAGTAGGGACCCTGAGACCCCCGAAGATCTCCCAAAATCCACAAAGGATAATCCAGAAAGGAAGATACAATCACAAAGCAACATCCGACTCTACTTAGGTATATTCCCATACATATACCTAAGTCATCAATTCCAGTTCGCTCCAACCTCCGAGCCCAAGTTCGATCACATCCACATAGGAAATCACAACCCGATCCACACGGGAAAACATAACGTAATCCACATAGGAAAACAAGTCAAGATTCAGCTCACAAAGGTATACTTCTTTGTATGACGATAGACATGATCAGATATTTCCACTGATTCATCTAAGCCGTCGGGCCCACACAGGATCGATAGGTACTAACCCCCGCAATGACCCACAAAGTATCGATAGGTAACTAACCCCCGCAATGACCCCCAAAGGATCTGACCCACACAGGATCGATAGGTAACTAACCCCCGCAATGACCCACACAGGATCAGACCCACACAGGATCTATAGGCGTTGGCCAATACAGGACTGTTGAGCGCTGACCCACACAGGATCTGACCCACACAGGATCGGTAGAACTGATCCATGTAGGATCTCTGAGTGTTGTTGTCGTCGTCGTCGAATCCACGGAGGATTCTTGCATAGTCGTCATCGTCGTCGTAGCCGCAGCCAGCTCTAGGGTTCCCACACACAGCAAGCTTGTTCAGGAGGGTTCGCTCCACGAGTCGAAGGGCTGATACATCAACTGACACATAGTCCTGAGTTGATGTATCTAAAAGTTCTGTATCGTCAACAGGAACTCAAAGTCACAGATGGTGCGTCAATTGGATGCCCGGTCGGAGAGTTCTTTGTTTTTTCGTCCTAGGGGCCCAATTGGTTTTTAAGTGAAAACCAACCCAACCATACTCCAACTACGCCCAAAATTCGAGCGGAGTAAGCCAAAAGTTCTGTCTCACTTAGATGAATCCAACAAAGTCGATGGCAGGTCAATCGGACGTCCGGAACTCAAGTTATAAGTGTTTCCGCTCCGAGGGCCCGGTTGGTTTCGTGTACGAACCAACCCGGACAAACCCAAAGTTCTCAAAAACATTGAGTGTAATAAACCAAAATGACCGTCTCGATCCAAGGATCGCATCGCAGCAGATGGAGCATTGATTGGAGGTCTGTAGCTCATGTTATGGGAAACAGACCGAAAGAGGTTTGGCATTAGGGGGTTCGGGCCCGGTCCGACCCGGCCCGATACCCCCAGGGTCGGCCCGAACCGGGTCGACTCGAAACTGGTCTGGGTCTGGCCCGATTGGGCACGGCCCGGCCCCGCTGGCACGGCCTGGCTCAGCAGCCCTGCGCGCTGGCGGTCCGGCACGCTGGCCAGGTGGCCCAGCGCGTTGACGGTCTGGCGCGCTGGCGGTCCGACACGCTGGCCCGGTCCCCCTTGCTCCGACTCCGGCGGCCCGATTCTGGTCGCCGGTTCCGCTGCTCCGCCACGGCTTAAGTCGCAGCATTGGTCTGTCCGGCGCGGCGCGACGGCGTCGCGCCCCTCCGCTTCGGCCGCGGTGTCTTCGATTTTTTTTTCGGCGCTGCGGGACGGCTCTGCGTCTTGGTTCAATTCTCAAATGCGGGGCGCGACGGTGTCGCGCATTCTTTGTCGCTCGTTCCCGCGCGGTGCAACGGCACCGCGTTACTTTAACTCGAACTGTAACAACAAATAATAATAAGGGAGGAGGGTTAGTCGTGTTTTTGCGGTCCGGACCCTCCCGTTAAACGATATCAAGTGGTCCAAATGAAGGAGGATAGATGACGGAAGATTTCACAAATTAAAACACATAACCCCTACCTCAGCGTTGTCGTCAAACGAGAGTTCGTCGTGAAATTAACCGTCGCGGAAGAAGAGGATCTCCGTGGAAGAAAGCGTCATGGAAGGAACATTGTTGGCATTAGGTGATCTCCGAGGAAGGCGTATCTCGCCGTTGTCCTCCATCGGAGGTCGGCGTTCTTCGTCGGTGGTGGTGTGTTCTTCGCGTTCTTCGTCGAAAAACGAAGAATCCTCAAGACTTCTCTTTTTCTCCCAAAGTCTCCCACGACCAGAATTCCAACAAAATAAAATAAGTTCAACACTTATTTTATTAACATATCCTAAGCATTTTAAATTCAAAAGAAATGAAAGGAACAACTAATTCAATGAATTAATTGTAACGATTTATCCTCCCAAATTAATGAGGCGTTTCTTAACCAAAATAAACGCACGGTTTGACTTCATTAAAAGGGGGGTGCGGGTGCGTTACTTAGAAGGAAAGAAACGGTGGGGGTTGTGCGGGCCCCACCTCAAAAATATCCTACCAAGTGGGTAGGATATTGTGGGTTCCACCTTATCCGCTTAACTTAGGTTAACCCACTTTAAGTAAAATAAAATAAATTGTCGCACCACTTTTATTTTATTTCTTAACTTAACCTCAAAAATTAAAAACCACACTCGAGCAAACGCAAATCTGGAAAAGGTGTTTCTAAGAAATTATCGGCGCTGCGATTCCATTTGTGCCCTCAGAATTCAATTCCGAGCACCGGTTCAAACGTTATAAAAACCCGCTTGTTCGTTCACTGAACGTACCCGAGCTAAACTTCGGAAAAAGATTCCGGGCACACCGGGCCTCGAAATCAGGTTCCGTAAGAAACTGCGTTCTTATAAAATCCCAAATAAAATAAAGAAAAAAATTTCCTTGAATTTTTCGGGTCTTTACAAAATTATCCAGATTAAAATGAGATTGTGAAATAAACCCTTAAAAATCATAATGTCAGAATACCGAGTGAATCAATTATTTTTATGAAATTTGAATCCATAAAAAACATGGGGATATACAATATAATATGATCAAAATTAAAAACATACATTATCATTGAATATTAAATAAAACAAATATGTAATATAATTCTAGGAAAATAAATTGAGTTATGGAATTATTTTACAATAAGATAATTTTCAAATCTAATACTCTTTTATTTAATAAATAAAATTTAAACTTTAAATACCATGAACTATTAAATAAATACTATATTACATTTAAAATGGTTAGTATATACAATATATAAATTTACTTAGGACTATAAAATTATAATATTCCAAAATAATGGGAAACTGAGGGGAAGTCCCCTACCTCACGCTCTGTTTGGGTTGAAAGCTATTTAACCCCATTTATAATGGTTTTAAACAGTTATTAATTTATTAAATTATTATATTAATATTTATAATACCATATATTATCCTTTTAAAACTTTTCATAGGCCATTTGTTAATAATATTTCATTATTATGATTGTTTCGAGTAATAACAAGCTTTTTTTATACATGTCTTAACATGAAAGTAATTTTTATATGCAATATTATATTTTACCACAATTTAATGTTTTATATTAATTTTTTAAATTTATTTTTTTCATTAGATTCAAATTTGGAATAATTATTAAAATTGAAACATAGAAAATTTATAATATTGATTTGTGGAGATAGTAGGTTGTATGTACTCATAAGTTACAATATCATTTAATTAATGGGAGAAAGGGTAGGAATTTAGGCGATATATTATTTAAAAAAATAAATTTAATTTTATATATATCACATATATTCACAAGATTTTTCATTATTACCTTCCATGTAATGTGTATGGGAAAACTAATCGCATCTCTTCACGAAGCGGTAGTTTTCCATTACACGCAAGTGATGCTATTATATTTTAAATGAAATGGAATGTAAGATGGTATATGTGATATTATAATTCAATAACTATAATAATGTAATAAATATCCAATAATGTTTTTAAATTATAATAATATCCATCCTTTAATGGTGGTGATGTAAAAATAATTACATCGACTCATGTGGAAGTAGTCTGTCATACACATGATCAATGGTTTCATTTATAATTTTAAGTAAGAGGATATTGATATAGGTCATGAAAATAACAAAATAACATAATTTTATACATATTATACTTAGGATATTATATAATCATGGTTTACTAATATCTGAATGAGGTGGAGGAAGAAACAATATAAAAATTCTCATTTAAGAATGTTACCACTTCTACGGAAAACATCATTCGATTTTGACCAAAATCCTTCCTATGATGGATTTATGATCAATAAAATTTCTCTTGGATATTTTTAATAGAGTATGTAAGTGATTTGGGTAGGTAATGGATAAACCAAATGTTTTGGAAGTGTTAAGTGTGGAGGAGAATGGGTGTCCTTATATACGCATAGAATTTGCAAAAAGGATCAATTACACCCACATTTTTATCATTGATAAAGATTAAAATAAAGTTAAATATATACCCTAATTGGGGATAGGTTTTCAATATTTCCATCAACAGGATATTGGAAAAGTTGGTAAGTCATTTTACCCCTTAACTTTTTAGTTTTACCTTAAATGTGGTAATTAATTTTTCACTTCTCTAACAATCCATAATGTTAATGAATTAAATAGAACACAGTAGATATTATATATTATTATGATTCAGAATATCGAAACTATTTAATGAATTTTTATTCATAGATTTTCTAGAATATAATTTTAAATTATACCCACATGCATGACAAAAAATCTCGTTTCCAAAGAAAAATTATCAAAATTATAGAATGTTATAATATCATAATTCAATATGTAATTGATTATAATGAATTAAATTATTTAACATGTAACATAATTTAACTAAATTACATTTAAAAATAATTTAAAATATAATTTTACAATGTAAATTATTTAAATGAAGTGGCACTTTTCAATATAAATTATAATTTTTTACTATTCATCAAAAATAGATTCCTTTTCAAAAAATCCCAAAAATTCATCATAATATAATTTTGATATGATTATTTCATAAATTATGTACATTTTATAGGATTAATTTTATTAGTTGAAAAATTATTTTTAAATTACGTGTGAAAAATGGGAATAAAATGTATCTTAAAAAAATACACTTTTCCAAAAATCCATTTTGTCTTTTAAACGATTCTTACTGTATTTATAATAAATGGATAAATGCAATTGTCATAATTTATTTAGAAATATTTGAAGGCAACATGATCATGATTTATTTTTTCATTATTTTTAGTATATCATAATGAAAATATATGTGGAAGACTTATCTGAGGGGTTGAGGCTGCCTAAAGTGGTGATTCCTAGAGAATTGTTATAAAATCACTTAATGGAATTGGATTTAATTTTTTAGAAATTATCCACGTTAATATTGATGACTTTTTTGTTGATAATATATGTCGAAGACATGTGTCACTGAGTAAAAAAAATTTAACAAATGTAGAAGATGTGAAGAATGTTGAATTATGTTTTTTAGGAGTTGAGATGGTACCATAAAATTTAATGATAGCTTTGAATTTCATGATGGTATATTGGTGTTGAATGGAATTCACATTGTAATTTTTTTGAAATTTTTTATTTTTATAAAAGCCTCATATTAAAAATAAATTCCAACCTATAAGCATCCTATGAAAAGACTCAATCAATTAATTTGGGGGATCCAGTGGTCAACAACACACATGGGAAGCAAGCTCGATCCAACATATAGGCAGTTGAGGCCATGTATGGGATGTTGGGTTAGAAGCAGATTGGTTTCCAAATAAACTCAGTTACGATAACAAAAATTTGTGAGAATCACCAATGTAGACGAAGCGCCAAACCAAACAGCAGAATAATAAAGGGGACCTAGATTTTAAAATGTAAAAACCCCATTTATAGAACATTAAACAACTATAGGGAAACTCTGATAATATTCAATATGAATGAAAGAATACAAAGAATCCAAGAAATTTCCAAAAACATGAATTAAAAATATAGAGTAGAAAACCCTATGTGAAATTTACACCCGGATATGCCTTTTCCGCCTCTTTGATTGTAGTTCATGACAAGTCGTCACCCTTCAGATATCAAACCTAAACACGCAGTGTTGTTGTAGCACCTCGTTGCGCAACCCAATTCGCCATTATCGGCTACCACTCACACTTGAAACTGATGTCTAGGTTTTTCGCAAGAGAATTTTTCCTCAGATGTTGTTTCAT
The DNA here is from genome assembly GCA_963277665.1 of Viscum album. Lineage (NCBI taxonomy): Eukaryota > Viridiplantae > Streptophyta > Magnoliopsida > Santalales > Viscaceae > Viscum > Viscum album. The sequence continues at coordinate 1,893,011,796 of OY728152.1, forward strand.
GTGTGCCCCTTTGCTTTTGGTATTGTGGATGATGAAGCATCGCCACTGCCTCCCCTTTTTATAGGTCCTCAATCCCATATCAAAAAATGTGTCTCTGCATGAATTTAAATCATCCGTCCTTGACATGCATTTCTATTTAAAACATTTCCTCATTTAAACGAATCATTACTTCAAAAAAAACGGGCTCAACCCCAATAATCTCCCCCTTCATCGCATTGTAGAAGGAGATCACATTCAACAAACTTAGTTGGAAAGAAAACCGGTTGGTATCACACCCACCGCCAACCTCTGCCAAAAATATTACATCCCTCTTTTACATCTCTAAAGGAAACCTGAAAGATCCCCCTGAAAAAGAAATCCAAATGTTGAAGTCTTCATCATATTTGGATCTACACCGATAATACCAGAATTAATCATATCTGGATCCCCCATAATTGTGATCACCGCATAATCTGGAGCACCAGTAGGAATTACTCTCTCCCTCTGCTCAACATCTTCCGAGCAGTCAAAAACTTTCCGTGAATAACCCTGATCTTTGATTTTAATTATTTCTTCAATAGTGTCACTCTATGAAGAAAAATAATTAGTTGTATGATCAGAAGCACCTGGTCTGGCTTTCTTTAGCTTCCAAACCATCTTCAACTTAGTCGGTGGTCTTTGACTCAGGCATGACGATCGCTTGTGCCACAAATCTGACAACATCCTCTTTACAGCTGGATTTGTCACATCACTGCATGCCTTTATATCTATCTTGTAAAGCATGTCATCCATTTTTCTCATTCATAAACCATCGATCCTTTGGACAAAGTCCATCATCCACTGCCAAATGAACTCTTCAATCCATCAGTATCAAGACAACAAGAAGATAACAAATTATGGCGTATACCTATCAGATGTCGTACATACTTAAATCTCAGTGTACAACTTTCATTCATAGTGATTCAAATATCACCAAAACTAATAAAATTAGCAGAATATCCATTTCCCATCTTTAATGTACCAAATTCACCATCTTTATATGAATAAAATTGTCCCCTATTTGGTGAAATAAGGCACGATGTTGCAGAATCAACCACTCATTCAGTGTACAAATCTAACCTGAGACAATCAACACCAAATGAAAGTAAATCACCTTCACCTTGAACAAGACTTATGTCAGTATCCTTAGAATTGGTGTCATATTTCTTATTTTCCTCTATGTTTTTTCAATTCATAGAACTGTCTCTGCACATGACCCTCTTTGTTGCAAAAGAATCACATGACCCTCTTTGTTGCAAAAGAAGAACATGACCATTTTTCTTCTCTTTGACCGACCTCTCTGACTACCGTGTCCATCTACCACAACCAGAATACCACTATTACCTCAAGATTTACTATCATTTTTCATTTTTAGAATCTCGTTCATCAACGACGACAAAATCACTTCATCCAACTTCGGTGTATCTTTCCCAAACAACAGGGTGGTGATGAGATTATCATATGTATCAGGAAACGAACCCAAAATAAGAAAATCCTTGTTTTTTTCTTCCATTTCAATAGGTATCAGGTTACCTTTATCATAAATCTTGATATCCATTAAGTATAGCTCTATCATAAGTTTGGTGAACTCATCCAGATGGTTACCTAAATAAAATCACTTATGACAAGAAAAAATTTTGAAAATCACTAATGTAAATGAAGCACCAAACCAAATAGTAGAATAATAAAGGGGACACATATTTTTACTTAGAAAAAACCTCCTTACAAAGGATTAAAAAACCTAGGGGAAACTCCGATAATATTCACTATAAATGATAGAATACAAAGAATCCGAGTAATAGCCCAAACTTGAATCACAAATACAGCATAGAAAAAACAATTTGAAATTCACACCCCGATACGCCTTCACCGCCTCTCTAATAATTGTTCGTGAAAATCCATCACCCTTCTGAGATCAAACCCAAACATGTGACATTATTGTACCACCTCATTGCACAACCCAATTATACATTTTCCACTGCCACCCACTCTCATAACTATTGTCTAGGTTTCTCAAAAAAGCCCCTGCTCTCTACTGTTGATGCGGATGTTCCCTTCTGCTTTTGGTATTATGGATGATGAAGTGTGGTGGCTGCCTCTACTTTTTTTAGGCCCTTAATCCAACGTTAAAAATGTGTTTATATGTGAATTTAATTCACGCAACCTTGACATGTGTTTCCCTTTAAATCATGTCCTCATTTAAAGTCACCATTAATTATAAAAAAAAATGGGTTGAACCCCAACATTGGAACCAAGATAGAATGATTGTGTATAGGTATCATAGAGAACACAATCATTAGTTATCATTGGATAGGACAGGTACCCCATAAGAGATAATATATGGTTCCACTATGTGGGGTGATAGAGAGGTAGGGATTATGAAATTATGGCCTCTACTTGCGGCCCATGATTGATAAATTGTGGACCATCCATGTTGTGGTTTTGAGGTCAGATGATAGTACGTAGGTATAGTTCCCCCACCTACTAACAATTCAAGAAAAAATATATGTCATCCAATCAGATCATCCCATTCAAATTTTAGTTTTCTGATCTCACAAGAGATCTATTTGTCCTTCTCTGAGTTATTCCTTCACATATGAGAACCTCGCAAATGAGGGTGTTGCTGACCGAAATCCCCTGAACTCTAATTCCATGTGGTATGCATCAAAAATAATATTTAGGATGATAAATTTGGTTAGTAAAATTTCTAAAAGGAAATAAACATGCTTTGTGATGTTGAGTGCTTCATGAGAAAGTCGATCACAGATAAGAACACCTCACGGAAGATTGATTTTCTTCCATGGAGGACTACTTCACCATGAAAAAATATCATAAGCATACTGAAACAATATTCTTTATGTATTATTTTCTTTGTGATGAATCTCCTTCATGGATAGTGTTTCACAATGATGTTCTTTCCTGGGTTTTAATGCTTCACAGATAAAGCCTCAATCCATGCAGTTCACAGATGAATTGGTTTGCAGATGAGTTTATACATCAAGGTGAAATATTTAATTTTCATTATTTTTAGAGGGTGAATCATTGTATGGAGATGAGGACTTGTATAAAATTCTTCAAAAAAGAAACGGTTCATTGAATAAATCCTTTGCAATCTACCTTGCAGTTTATGTTAATGATGCTTCTCAGAACTTGGTTCACGAAATGAGAGTTCATTACGAGTTTCCATGATGTTTATATCAATGGTACATAACATAAAGTGGTATATGAATGAGTTTTTTTTCAATAACATATGTATATCTACACCACTATAAACATCAACACACATTCACATTATTATCGTTTAATAAAATACTTTAATAATAGATCCTTTATTGCCTACAAATATCATATTGAAACTCAGCTAAATTGAATCAATAATTTGGTAGAAGTATTATTTTTAAATGGAAACACTTATTCTTCTCCGTTTGTGTTCTATAAAGTAATTTTTTCTTTAATAGAATGATAAAATTCTATGTGAGTTGCAATGCTATGTGTATTTATTTTCTATGTGGGAGGTCCTATGTTGTTTTATATACAGGTGAAGTGTTACGTGAAATTGAAAAATAATTCAATACATATAGAAGTATCTGTTCTCTAAGAATCAAGAAATTCAAACAATATTATGCGACTTTTCATACATGTTATTCTATGATCATTTCATGATCAGTGGAACAATTTATAAAATAGTTTGAGGAATATAGAATGAATAGATAAGTGATTTTTTATAAAATGAAAGCATCAGTTCTCTAAGAATAAAAGAAGTAGACTATCAGTACCCTAACCATAAAGCATGTGTAAAAATAGTACACTATATATCATACATGTTATGCTATTTTAATTTAATTATCATTGGAATAGTTTAACAAACTATTTTATCAAAATACAATGAATAGAAAACTGTGTTACAATTTGATCCAAGCATTAGGACTCTAAACATCAATGAGGTGGACCAACAGTGCATGACATATCATACATGCTATTTTATGATCATTTCATGTGTAAATAATAAATTTATAGTACTCATTAAAGTTTACAATTTTGAGAAGCAGATTGAATGTTTATGAAATTCACATGAATTTATGATCTATTTTAATTGAGATTTTGAAGAGAAATTATTCTGATTTTTGAAAGTCACTATCATTCATAAAATAATTTTGAGGTAAGAAATCTTCATAAGAAGGGAGAATAATTTCCTAAGAAAAAATATGATAAATATCTGATGATCAATAATGATCATAAGTTGAAGAGACTAATGCCCGAATATACTTTCAGAAAGCAATCAGGACTGAGGAATGAGTTATCTAAGAAGAAATGGATAATAAATTATATTTTTTTGAATGGTTTTAGAGACAAATAAACTAATTTAAAAGATATTTTGATTATCTCAATGTTCTACAAGAGAATAATACATCTAGTACTCTAGTGGAGGAAGTTCAATTTCAAGTGTTGTAGGAGAAATTAGAAGAAAACATAGATCTTGTCATTTGTGGATAATGAACATTGAGAAGAAGAAGATTGGGAATAAGGAGTCTAACCATTAACTAAAGAGGCTTGAGGATGGGGTGTATAACCATTCTGGATTACAGATAATAGAAGAAGGTTGGGGTGTTTAACCATACAGGTATGAATATTCCGATATTGGGGTAAACAAGTGGGATCGATTGGAGGATCAAATACTGGGGTATATAACAAGTTCATTCCTTATTCATTTAATCTCCATATTATAGAGGGAAGAATATGGGGGGTTATCCATAATGTCTAGGAGTGTTAATTTTTAACAAACCTTATATATAAAATTTACTATAATTAAATATATTATTTCAGTATATGAAGTGATTTTATTAGATTTCATTATTTGGATCAAGAACCATAAGAAGTTTGAGACATGGAATTAAAGAGTAATGAAGTTTTAGAAGTATACCATTGATCCCCCCCCCCCTTAGTGGTCAATCCTTCCTATGGAATTGCAATTGGATTTAGACAATAGGTCCATCTAAAGATACAAATGTCTTCCCTGTTTGGTTTTAATAGCCATTGAGAAGTGTTGATTTTAGAAACTTTATGAGTTTCCTCATATAGAGAAAAAAAATTATCTTGTGGATATAAAAATGTAGATATCTACCAAAAATAATAAAAATAAAAAGAGAAGATCTGGAAGGAATTTAAATAATAATCCAATAGTTAATGAATAAATATCACTAACTGAGGGTGATCATATTTATTCATTTAGTAATTGATCTTATGATTAAGATTCTTGTAGTGAACCATTTTCATGATGTGAGGATAATTAATCTCTTGGTTATCTTTATTTTTAATTCAATGAAATTTTGAAGAACATTCATAAATAAGTGGTAAGGAATAATTTATGAAATATTAAGGGACTCCTCATTGATGATGTATAGCTAAAAGAAGAAGTTTAAGAATTAGGGGATTCGCTGTGTATGAATTTTAGAAATTAAATCAATCACAAAGATCTAGTGGATGCAAGGGAACAATAAATTTTTTATTATAAAGATGAATTTCAAAGGCCCCACTGTGAGTGATCATTATTTGAGATTGATTTTTAAGAATCCATTCATATACAAGAAAAATTGCAAAAATTGACTACAGATGCCAATAACTATAAACTGGATATAAAATCAAATAGGATCAAGGATATTGAATCACTTTTTAAGGAATGAGTTGTATTGAATGAAGTGGGCATTTAGAAGATTGGGAATGACTATGAAGATATAGTGTCATTTTTTTAAGATCAGAAGAATTCCCCCAATATGATATATCATGAATTAAATATTAAATTTTCCAATTTTGAAAATATATATGTCGAGACATCATAATCAAAGAATTATGTATCTAATGAAAATCAATTATCTTTGAAGTATTATTATATTAAATAATCCTAATCATATGGTAAGAAGATAATTACATTATCTAATGATCATTCCCCAGTATCAGTAAAGAAAGAGGTATAATCTGTTTCCCAATGTAATAATTCTTAAAAATATGTTTCTATAAAATGTGAAGGTTTTAATAAAATATCTATAAAAATATGGATGTTGATAAATGGAGAAGTGCATACCACTATGTGAATGCTGGATAGAAGAAGATGTATAACTTCTGATCCCCAATAAGAATCCCAAAATGTGGTGATAAAGACCCAAAAGCATTATACTAGAAATTTGGGAGAGCATTATGAAAATAAAATAAATCAAGGTTTGTTGGTCAATGTTGGTGCTTCCATATATTGGAGCATTGTTTTATTGAATTTTGGTAGAATCATTTTAATTCTATAAAACATAATAAGCCTATACCAAGGGGAATAATTCATGTGAAGATGATGAAATAACATTCATAGACTAAGAAAAAAAATTCCAAACATATTGGAAATTCTTAGTTATGTTTGTGATGTTTGAAATAAGTGTGTTTAGAAAATTGATAAATGCACATATCAACACATATCAAGAATGTATATACCACATGATAAGGAAGTGACTATCGTGTCTAGAAAACTATAAAATTATGTGAATCAGAATTGTCCCAAATTTTTTTAGGAGAATTAATTCTTGGACTTAATACATAAGAAATATAATAAAAAAATCATTTCCATGAAGATAAAATTGAGTGCTAAATCTCGTATGAATGATATATATAAAGGCACTAATTTTAAGCCATGTTGATACTCAAAAAAATATGTCAATATTTCCAATGATATTCTTTTGATTTTTCCATCTCATTTATATATAACCAGAAATTTAGAATAATCACAATAAAAAGTACATGATAATGTTAAAATGAAGATTACACATGAAGATAGAAAAATTCATGAGATGTTTTCATCATAGGACAACTAATGTGTTGATAATATTCTGCGTGAGAGATGCTATAAATCAAGACAAAATGTACGAGGACGCTTAACCACATTATCATCACATTAAGAAGTATTGAAGAGAATGAATCATGCATAAGAAGATTTATATGACATGATAGATAAATAAAGAAGAATAACATTACCCAATGAAATGATAGGTGTGATAGGATTCATGTTACCATAGGATAAATCAGATTTAAAAATAAGATGTGGAAGCATGATGACTAGAGAATGTGGGGCATCTTGGTTGAAAAATACCATCCCAACATTGTTGTTCATGTTGAGAAACATGTAACCCCTCTTTATCCCCTTATATATTTTTGATTTTTTAACTAACAATATAGGGAATTAAAGGATATGTTTTAGGATTTAACTTCTTGTAAATATGCTTAGATTTTTCTTCGTGTAGTTTATTGAATTCCATGAAATGGATAGAATGTTAGTATCCCTTGAGGGTGAACATTAATGATATAAAGTTATAAATTTTTTACTAAATATTTAATGTGGAGAATATAAAAAGATTTATAAAATTTGAATTTGAGTTATTCCAATCACACTTTCATCCCTCATTCTTAATCATATTTATCATATCAATTAAGGTAGAGTTCTTGATTTATGTCATGTAAGAAAAAGGGAGATCTATAACAATTGAATTTGAATCTTCTGAAAGATTTATTGTATTTTGTGTAGGATATAGTATTTAATTAATGAATTTTATTATTTCCACACCCAATAATGATATTTTAGTATTTCTAAGCATTATTTCACATGAATGGTATTTATGGACATCCTAGACAATATTGGTTGCATCTCTCTTATTTTCTCTACCTGGATAGCCCACATAAACATAGATTTTAATAACTAAATGGTCTTTTCTAAGAGAATCATGATAGATCCTTCCCATCTTAGAAGAGAACAATAAATTTTCATTTAAGGAATAATATCATAAATTTGAGAAAAATATGAGAGGAGAAGATCCACCAACTACCATTTCAATTTATTGTTAATTAAGGGGATATTGAATTTATAAAGATAAGTTTTATCGACAAAAAATACAAAGGGGAGATTTAAGTGAACATGTATGTGATTTATGTTGTCTTTTTTGTCATTATATCCCAAAGAAAATATATGTGGGAGTCTTATAAGAGTATTTGAGGATGCTTGAAGTGGTGAATATTTGAGATTTGTTATAAAATCACTTGATAGAATTTGATTTCAAGATTGAGAAATTATCCAAATTAGTTGTGATGATTATTTTTCTAATCTTCATTGTGAAAGACATGTGTCACTGAAGAAAGATTTTTTTCAATATGTATGAATGATATGAAGAAATTTAAATTGTGTTTTTTAAGATTTCAGAAGGTAGCCTGACATTTCAATATAACTTTTAATTTAATTATTAGTTTATGGATTTGAGTGTAATTAACTTTTTACTTAGTATTTACTAATATTATATTTAAATAATTATCATATAAAAAATAAAGGTTAACCCACAAATATCCCAAAACAATAATTAATCAAGGAATTTGTTGGACCTGTAGGTCAACCACCCCCATTAGAGGCTAGCTCAAGAAAGGATGTAGGTGGGTGTGGTCGTGTATAGGACCCAAGGGAGTAGACCCATGTACAGGGCCCAAAGATCATGAGCTTGTAGGTATGCATGGGTTAGTCAGGTGGCCACAAATGAGTGGAGGAAATTCTACCATTCTAGGTGGAATAGTGGTAGGGTATTAGGGAATTAAGAACACTACATATTGGACTTTATTGATAAACTATCACCCATCTATATTGTGGTTTTGATGTGGGATGACACTACATGGGTACTATTGACCAACATATTAAAAATACAGACAGAACATAATCTATAAGATTGGATTTCCCCATTCAAATTTCACTCATCTGATCTCTCTTGAGTTTCCCCTCTTCATCCCATTATTTATTCCATTACAGGTGAACACCTTGTGAATTAGGGTGTGGAAGAGTGAACTCCCATGAAATTTATTTCCATGCGGGGTGATTCAAAAATATGAAATATCATGAAAAGTCCGCTATGTAAAACCCTATCGAATAAATAAACATGCTTTTTGATTCTGAGCTCTTTATAAGAAGTTCATTCAAGGAGAAGAACACATCATGATTGATTGAGTTAATCCCCGGCAGAAATGTTTGTTGGTGAATAATAATACTAAGAACATCCAAAAATGACATCTTTTGAAGGCGATGTGCTTCAAAGTGATTCTCCTTCACAGATAGTGGTTTACGGTGATGTTCTTTCATGGGTTTCCATTCTTCATAGATAAAGTCTTAATCCATGAAGTTCATGAACCAAGTGGTTTTGGGATGATTTTATATGCAGAGAATAACTGTTTTATATGAATTATTTGTGTATGGTGAGTCACTATGTAAAGATAATTATTTTCATAAAATTATTTGAAGATAAAATGTATAAAACCCCCAGTACTACTAAGTAACCCTTAAATTATGATTTTATGTATATAATGTATATAGGTGAGGTTTGAGTGAGTTCAGAGAAAATTTCAAGTGTTTTTTGTTATTTTTTATAGGTGAATGGTTAGTGCACAGTATGGGAGAATCTGGAAACTCCAAAAGAAAACTTTGAACAGTGATACATGGGAAAAAGGGAACGTACATGGGCGGTGCATGAATTTCCCAAATCTTCATACCCCTAAAGATAAATTGTTTGCTTTGAAAGATAGATTTGGTCTTTTTAGAGAAGTGGCTTTAGCATGGTTGGTGCAAATTTTAAAGACTATGTGAGGAATCCATGTGAGGTATCTATTAAGGCAGAGTCAGGGGAATGGTTTGTGACTAGTTTGCATAACCGTGTGATTAAACAATGTGTGGGTCAAAAGATAGATCCTTAAATTGTGGATCTAATGTGTTTTTTACTATAATTTATTTATTTCCCCAAAACAGTCAAAACTTGGTATTTTTCCATCTCAAACGTTGGAGAGCCTCTCCCAGTCGAATTAGAAGAGATCTGGAGCTATCCCTTGATTTATTGAAGCTCTATTCTTACGTTACATACTCATTCTTGATTTTTCTTGACGTTTTTCTTTGATCTACATCACCCTCCCTATCATTTTCTTAGAACTATGCCCAGTATGGGTAGATCAAAGTGTGTAGATGCCAAATATGATTAGACCCATTTTTGGGAATTTTTTTTATGTGCTTCATTGTTTTCACCAAAACTTTTGAGGTGGGTGGATTCACTCTCAAATACTCTATTCAGAACAAGAATGAATAGTTTCAAATTAGTTTTATTACATGATTATGATTTTAAAATTTTGATGCAAAGCTTGTTATAAATCCCCATTAGTGACGATTTATGGGTTTTTGATGAAATTGTAGAATCATGGTGATTTTTTGTGAAAAGTTATTTACATTATTGATTTTAGTATGTTTTTTATTTAATTATGGCCTTAATGGATTTTTTAAATTTGTTATTAAAATAGTATTCAATAAAATTGAATTTTTATTGAAATCTTTTGAAATGTTTTTTTGAAATGTTTCTGGAATACATTGGTTCTTGGTGTGTTCATGTTTGACAGCCCGAATTATAGGACATGTATCAGTGGGGTAAAAGTCATGTGACCCTATATTGGGGGAATGTGTCAGTGGTTCATAAGGAGATTGGATGAGAGACTGCTCATGAGTGTGGGGCTGTCAAACAAGCATGCTTGTATATGTGTGTTTTGAAACATGGAATTGGTACACCAAAATTCAATTTTAAATGATTTATAGAATGGTTTTTTAACATTACTTGGAAAACTGTTTACTATGGAATTTGTTTATACTTTAATATAAACTATTCTAGAAATATTTTATATAAATAGTTTTATATAAATATTTTCTAACATGTTTTATCATTGTGGCATGTGTTGGGAAGTCATTTGGGAGAACCTAATGAGTCTTATCACACACCACTACTTTGTAACATTACTGATTTTGCAGATATAATCTGTCGAGATATGGGAAAAAGTAAAGTATCGTACATTTTTATGTAACTCCCCAGTTTTAGATGCCACTCAAAGGTTCCCTATACCCAGTTTTCTACATGGCCTCCAACACATATCAACAAATGCCAAAGGCTTCCTACTACCAGTGAGGGCCTAGGTGTGATAGTGGGGATACTGTGCCCCCATTAACATAGTGTAACATAGTGTAAAATGATAACAGTTCAATAGTGGAAGCAATAAATCCATACAATAAAATAATACTAATAGTATAAATAAACCAGAAGTTATATCAAACACAAGATTATTATTTATGTCAAATGTTTTAGTAAAATATCCAAAATAGGTACACGTCGGTGATATACAATACATGTCCCAAATTTATAAAAGACAAGAATAATCCTAGCTGAATCGCTAGCCTCAGCATGGTCCCATGCTCTATTGATCCTAAGAACCATATCAAATACTTATAAGAGGGTACATTTCCTTATAGTTACATGCAATCGTATAATCTTTTGGGTCCCACAAACTGGCCCAAATAGGGTGTGAGACAAAAATTGTAGTCGGAAACCAACCAAGGTCTATTCCAATCAATCAGTGAATAAATATAGTAGGCATTGTGAAATAATGAAAGCAATAAGTAATCAATCACTCAATAGTAAACATCTTATATGCCCTATTTTTAATTTACATTCAATTAGTATCCATTGAACAATTCAATTACCTTGAATTCATTTTTCTCAATATCTAGCTCAATATCAGAATCCCCCGTGTAACTGTAAGCACAATAGATACCTCAAAAGGCCATCTAAACAATATTAGTGAAGACAAAATATATTCTTATTCCTTTTCTTGGCATATGTTTCATAATTCATTCTATTTCAATATTAAATTTATAAATTTATCCCATCTTTAACATTACTAAAATTATAATTACAGTATCACACCAGGTGAAATCCCAACCAACACACTTCAAGCCCATCCCTAGTGAACCTCCCGGGAACCCAGTATCACTCTATGTGAGGTACGAATTCTATGTCATCTGAGTCCATCCTGGACAGTCCTATAAAGATCCCCATGTATCTCCAATGACATATAATCAAATGCCCCTTGAGTTTGTCATTGAAATCCCTCACTTGGATCGATGTGTCACATGGCATATAAGTCTATCCTCAAGATTCCTTCCATGGAATCCCTCAATGGATCAATGTATCACCCTATTTTAATCAGATTTTAACCATTGAGTCTTTCTATGGAATTATAAATTTAATACATATATAATCCAAGGTATAAATTTTAATAGTCACATAAGCATGTCCATGGAATTCTAAAGTGAATCCATGTGTCACTCACAAACATTTATCATTTAACCAGTTCAAGTCCATTTATCATTTTGTTAGACATTCTAAGTTATAATTCAAGAGCATCTAGCATAATTCACCATAAAAGGGTCACTCCCACAAGGACCAACCTCATGGGATTGTCCTTACATTTACTCTTGTGGTCATATTTCAAATAAGAATAAAACCATGCATTACAAACAAATACATGGCATTAACATAATTTAATTCATTTGGGTGTATTATATTAAGGATATTCCAATGCTTAATCCACCCATTACCTAGCATGGTTTTAAAAAATCTCACAGGGGATAACAGTTCAAGGTCCCATTCAAATACTCTTATGGCTATTTTAATATAACAAGCCTTACTAGCCTACCAAGATATCACAAGGCTTAGTTATGATATAACTCAAATGGTGAAATTAATATCTTGAGAAATTCAATTCAAGTCATAGCCTCTATTTTACTCACATGGTAAAGGCAACACAAAGCTAACACACTTAGACAAGCAATGAAATACATGGTTCAAGGGTAAATTAAACATTCCCACACCCTTTAACAAATTAAAATAAAATCTATCATCATTTAAATTCCATTAATAAACAACTTTATTTTTTACAACCCATGAAAGGGATAAAATGCATGGCTCATAGACATCCAAGGACAAAATCCATAAATAGTTAATAAAGGAAACCCACCAATGGATTGATCCTTATTCAAGGTATAGAAACTATATCATTCTTAAAAAAAAAGATATTCAATTAGATAAAACACAATAGGAAATAACAAGGTTCAATTATAAATTAAGGCGATGAACCAGAAATGTGTATGTGACACTTTGATGTATATAAATGATCCAACTTTCAATGAAAGGAATATAACCACCATCCTTAAGCTCATGCTAGATAGATCGTACAGTATTAGACTATAATTCATTATAGTTTGGAATAAATATGATAAATGAATGAAGAATGGGAAATTAGGGAATATGAGCCTAAATCCAAATAGTGAAATTGATTTCTAGAATAACCAAGAATGGATAAAAAGGAATCAATGGAATCCCGTTGTTGATCCAAAGATAAGAACCTGTTTCAGATTGGAGGTCAGACATAAAGGGGATCTAAAAATGGAGAATAGGCTTAAGAGGGATCTCTCCTAGGGTTCTCTTACTGTGTAACATGAGTAGGAAAATATATTTTTAGGTTATAATCATTTAAGGGTAAAATCATCATTTTACACTAAAAACTAGTTTACACAGTTTTCCTAATTCTGTAAAAATGCCACATGGTCTAAAATTGGATAAAGGGGTTCTATCACAGTTTACCCAAACATTTTATAAACTATGTGCATACCCTCTGCCAAAAACATGTAAAAACTATAGAACTATCACATGGGCATGTGCCTCCTCCCGTACGGTTTCCTCAAACTCTACAGGCCATATTCCCCCACTATCCAACCTCACCCAATTTAATCAAACCATGCAGCCTTCCAAGCATGTTTTATATAAAGAACCAATCATGATGTACATGTACATTAAATAACTTACGTGGAATACTTAAACATTATACAAACAGAAACCTGAAGACCATAATTGGTCTAGTGCTTTTATAAACATGGAAACATAAACACTGGTATATAAATGAGATACATCACCTCCCACTATGTTCTTCTTGAAAATAACCATTCTTATATACCTCAAACATAAAAAATATCATCATAACCTAGGGGAATAGAAACATAAAATGGGTGATCTCAAATGCTCAGTAATGGTAAACAAGGGAGACATGTAAGAACAAATGTAAGCATAAGTGGAATGAGAACATGATCATGAAAATATAATATCATACCCTGCATATCAAAGATCATAACAGGATTCATGGCATAATGATTTGAAATTGATAAGACATGAATAATAATGAAATAGATAGCATAAGTCATGAAAGAATAACATAGGTATAAGACATAGAACTGTGGCTAACACATAAGTATATACCGATTTCTATAGTAGCCAAATTATTGCTTCCATGATCTTATTAGTAGTATAGGTTCATTCCACATACAATATTAGTATTCATGGTTCACCCTATGGCCATATTAGTAGTCATAGTTCACTCCCATGTCCATCATAGTAGAATGAGTTCACTCCTCATACCATTTTAGTAGTCATGGTTCATTCCCATGGCCATCTTAGTTCTATAAGTTCACTACTAATACCTTCTTAGTAGTCATATTTCACTCCCATGGAAATATTAGTAGTCAAGATTCACACCCAAGACCATATTAGAATATATCAAGAGATTTAAATCATTACCCAATGATTTAGAGAGAGATATAGGTCCCACCCATCTCACAATCAAATCATACAGACATGTTCCACATAAACATAAAACATTTATAATAAACATATCCCAAGGAATAAAATGGGAATCATAAACACATAATCATATCAAAACCTATGTAAAATTTACATGTTTCATAATAATTTCATCAAAATAATAACCCATGAAAAGAATTGGTGTTTCATAAGCATCATGCAATCCAAATATAAACCATTCAGAGAAATAACATGAATGGTATTATTGAACAATAACAAAGTATATCATCACGGGTGGGGAAGGAATTTGAAATATCACTTGGAACGTGAAATTTTCTTTAAAATCACTTTTTAAAACATAAAACATTATCAAAACACTTTTCATTGAATCTACATTGAAAACATATAAAGGAATCTAGAAAATTATTTAAAATACTTCTTGAGGAAAATATACATTCTTTATTGAAATATTATTCTTTTGATAAAATGTCAATAAATTTTAAAAAAAAACTTTTTATTTGAAAATAGACTTATAATATTTTAGGGGAAGATTCAAGGAAATAAGGCGTTATTAAAGTGTAAAAATCAGTTCATGCCATAAAAGTTAAAATAATATTCTTCTCGTACATTTCTTGAAAATGTCAAAAAGGGGATCATTTGAAAAATGAAAGAAATGTTCCTTTCAAACCATGTAGTAAAAAAGTCAAAATGGTTAAAAATGACATTAAAAATCTATAGGTGAATAATAGAACATTTTATAAAACCATTTTTAGAAAGCATGGACATGGATGATAAATATTATCTAATAAAGACTTAAAATTAAAAAATCCCAAACATGGAAGAGATTGTGAAATCAACACACATAACTTTATAGTCAATAGAATTGTATTCCCCATATAAAAAGACAAATATAAGGATATTTAAATATCAAAATCTTAAATATAAGACTCATAAAATACATTCATGGGTATTATAGAGTCCTTTTTAAACATTGGAGCTTAAATTTATCCATCATCAATCATTTTTAAGGAGTATATCATCCATAAAACTCAACAAAAACTTAGTTATGGTCATGCCACCCTGATGAGGGTATAACATATCTGAAACATAGATCACCCTTAATGTTGTTGAATAGATCATGTCAATAAGAGATCAAAATCCCACCATAGTAGAGTAGTTTGATCATGAGGTCAAATAAACATCACCCAATGACTCATTGGGAAATAAAAGAAAATTGATATAAGAACCACTATATGGAAAAAGTATATCTGAACTAGATGAGAAACAAGTGTATCTAAATAAAAATAATCATCCACCACTAAAGTATTAATAACTTCTCAAAACCTAGGAGTCCTTCATCACTAGAACATATACAACAACATTCATCCTATAAATTTTAATATCCTAAATCCAATAACCCATAGATAGCGGTTACCTTACTACATTGGAAAAAATACAAGAGACTAAATCCCATGGGATAAAATAGTTTACTATTCTTGGGAGACTAGATACATCTATGATCCTCAAATTACATTCAAAAAAATGAAAAAAAAACTAACATTATAGTGATAACATCATTATATCTTCTATTATGTCCCTAAAATCATTAAAAGTTTAGTTTTTGGTACCAT
The DNA here is from genome assembly GCA_963277665.1 of Viscum album. Lineage (NCBI taxonomy): Eukaryota > Viridiplantae > Streptophyta > Magnoliopsida > Santalales > Viscaceae > Viscum > Viscum album. Next base: position 1,893,027,946 of record OY728152.1, read on the forward strand.
GGGAAAAGGAATACATAATAAAGGGAGAGATAAAATGATCAGTATGGGAAAGAGTAAAACAAAAGCTACCATACTATAAATAAAACTTAAATAATATGGTAGAGATAAACAATAGTCAAATATTCCATATAACTAATAGAATAAAAGAAAATATATGCATGGATGGTATAATAAAATAAAAAATCACATGGATAACAAATAATTGATTTACCAATGTTAGAATGCATACTACAATACATCATAATATTACCACCAAGGCATTGTTCTAAGAAATCATACATAAATAGGTAATTCATATGCCAAAAACCTCGGCTGTTTTATTTTATGATACAAACCGATGAATCTATGGGATATCTAATAGTGGGATTGTATCATCCTAACCTAGGTGCCACTAAATGGTGCCCCCATCTAGGGGGTCACAAGGCTTCAAGTGTGCCTCCCTATAGGCTAGAGGCTACCAACTAGTTGTCATGGTTTGTGATAGTATGGTGGAGAGACTATACACTCATAATTAGAGTTACATAATGGTATCATAAATTAATACAAATAGAAAGAATATTATCAACCAACCATTGAAGATAAATCATCCAAAAGTAATAATAATAATAATAATACAAGAGAAGTTTCATATACAAAATGATATGTTTGTCATGCAGCTATAAAAAAGATAGTAAATACATAGAAAAATGAAGCTAGTACAATACATGTATCAAAAGTATATGTAGGGAAAAAAGCTATCTATAGATAGCATCACGGGCTACAACCCGGTCCTGTTCTCCTATAATACTATGAAAAAATAAATCAAGAATCACCAAGTGGAAACTTTCCATTGTCCCTACCTACATCCATGAAATCTATCTGGGTACCAAATAGTGACTTGAATAGTGTTTGAGATAAGACTCAGTAGGCCACCACCAACGTTGTCTATAATATATCAAGTATCTGAATATAAGTTGAAGAAGTATACATTTATAATAAGAAAATAAAGAGTTAAATTTAAGATTTATACTATCAATTCAATGAAATATCATTGTGATTAAACAACCATATCATATTGCCTAACTGTAAATCATAGTAAGCATCATCCATGGCCTACACCAAATCACCAAGTATAAAACCAAAATGGGTCTGGATCCAAGGAGTAGAAATTTTCATGACAACAAATTAAGCTATATCAAACGAGTAGAAAATTCTAAATCATCCTAGAAAATTCATCTGATCAAAGGAGTAAAAATGTACAAGGCATCCTAGTAGGTCATCAGATCAAAGGAGTAGAAATGTACAAGGCATCCTAGTAGGTCATCAGATCCAAGGGGTAAATATGTCTATGGTATCCTAGTAAGTCATCATATCCAAGGATTATAAATATATAAGGTATTTTAATAATCTAGTAAACTCTTATCCAATGAGTAGAAATGTATAAGGCATCTAGGTGGTTCATCGATGCCACACTATGAACCCTCTATTATCATCATAAACAATTAATTTACAATTTTATAAACTATTTCATTAACAAATTCATTAATACCTCTATAATCCTATATAATCCATTATAAAATTCATTTCATACCTTTATTATAAAAATGAAAAGGTGTCTTAAGGTTCTTACAAACTTTAAAAATCCAATTTATTACCACATTGAATTCTTATAAGGAACATCAAGCTCAACTCACACTAAGGTTGACATTTCTATGTAAAATGGGAATATCCCACCCCAAGGGTAGTTCAGGTTATGTAGAAAAACCTCCAACCTTGTATTAGAGTGTTGTGGATTGTGCTGAACAAGAATTTAACACTCAATTAAAGGGTTTAATAATTTAGAAAGAAATTCCCAAAAGTTTCGGCATGTGACACAACGACAATCGGGTATAAACAAATAGAATTTGATTGAAAATGTATAGAACATTTACCTTATGCATGAAGAGGAAAGATTTACTAGTCTTAACCTCTAATTCTTTTTACATTAGAATAAAATAGTTGAAAAGATAAATTCTATGAAAATAGGGGATAAGAGCCATCACCAAAATAACTCCACAGATGAGAATAGAAATGGTGAATGGTGAAAGAGGATTATAGAACTTTCTTATAGATATTAAAAGTGATGAAATACATTAAAATTTGATTCCATATGGAATAATTGTATCAAATCTTAATATAGGATTGGAAGAGCATCAACTAGAGGGATAAGGTCTGGATGATGGGGGAAATAAGAAAAGGAGGATATGTATTTTAGTGATGTAAGGGGAAAATGGTCTTTTTACCCCATTTAAACTATATCCCATGGTTTTACCACACGTTTGGCCAAACCATGTGTCAACCATGAACCCAAAATTTTCTCAAGATCGCCCTCACATGTTTATCACAAACAGTTTTACAAACTATGCATCGACTGTGCATTTTTTTCTCTGTTAAATGTCTACAAAAAAATGCATGGGCGTGTGGCCTAGGTTTCATGGTTGGGGAAAACCATGTGGCCCTTTTTTGTGCATTGATACACCCCACATGGTTGCATCAAACTATGTGTACTAGGTGATATAGTTTCTCATAAGTGTTTAACCTAGATTCATCCTCCAAAATCATAGGCTTGAGGCTCCGTATAATCCCCAAACACCCCCATTTCCTCTGTGACTTCACTAGGAATTCATATTAGGTAAAAATAAGAAATTGAAATGAAATAAAAAGGATTCATACCTAAAAGAAAAACCAGGTTCTTATAGGAACCCAACCATTCACATACTAAGTCCAATTCATTTATCCTAAAAAATAAATGAATTATAATAAAATTCAAAATCAATATAAACATTCATATTAAAATACTAGCATACAAAATATCAATATTTTCACCAATAAATAAATAGAACGACATGATCATCATACATCCATATAAATAAGTTAGATGCTATCATTATAGTATTTTCCCAATGAAGTATATGAATCTTGAAAGAATACTGGCATAGGTGAATGACACCTTTATAGAGATATTAGGAAGTCTCTTTGAAAACAAAATTAAATGCCCTTTTCATTTGAAAACATTATAAAACTAAAAATTCATAGAATAATGGAAATATGAATTTCTAGAAAAATAAGGATTATTTTAAATGAATATTGATAATGAATAATGACTATAATAGTAGGAAAAAGATATCATGCAGTAAATGTAAAAAAACATTCTCTTACCACTTGTAAAAATACAAAAATGACTTGGATAGAAAATGATAAAAAGATAAATTTAAATTTTTTAAAAAAGTAAATTATAATATAAAAATACATTTATCAATAATTTAAAATTTTTTAAAAAAAATATATAACTATTTAAAAACTTGGATATGGAATAAAAATATTTCTGACCAAAAGAAGATAAATATGGTCCACATTTAAAAAAAATATATTTTAGTGTTTTTAATACCAAAGAGGGGTAAAATAGAAATAATAATTAAAATACCTATACATAACCATAGGAGAGGAAAATATATGGTATTTAATAGAAAAATATTATATAATTCCTAAAATGGAATCTTAAACATAAATACTCTCAAATAAGAAGGAGATTGTGAAATAAGTCCTTACCCCAGTCTTCCGCTTGGTCAAATCACTCTAATATCCTATATAATAAATTAATATTTATTATCCATCTACATAATATCAATATTTATATCTATATTATTAGTTATAATTTATTCATAACTTTTTTTACCCATTTAAACATAATTATTTGTTAAAATCAATTATTCAGGTTCCCACTATTTCATGTCTCATGCATGTTTTTATTCATAAGCTCTTGTATTTGGACCTTGTACGTGGTTTCATCAAATAGATAATCTTAAAAATGATAAATTTTAATGTTTATAAATTAAATATACTATTATATTCATCTATATAAGGTGATCATGAAAAATGAAGCACGTCGCTTCATGGATATGGTAGTTCGTACATATGCATACACAACATTTTCATCTTTATAATGGATGAAAAGAGAAATAATGTAGATAAAAATTTACCTTTAAAGAATCATAATAATATTATAAAGATAATATTTATTCAATAAAATCATTCTTATTACCATCTATGTAAGGTGGAAATGAAAAATGAATCACATCACATCATGGCGATGTTGGTCTACTCATACACAAGAGTGTCGTCATATTTTTCCAACAGATAGAAGGGTAAGAAGGTATATCATATTTTATTTTTTCAGATTCAGAATTATGAAATAAATATCATATATATTAATTAATTAAATCTTTATAACCATCCATTTTTTCAGTTAGTAAAAACAAATACATCGCAACATGGAGACGGTAGTCCGTACATATGCATGAGCAATGATTTCATTTTTCATAGGATGGAATGGAGATAGAAAATGGTTGTATGATTAACATAAAAAACAAAATATAGTTAATATACTGATATAATTATGTTAATATAGTTATATAATATTTTTATAAGGTTTAATTAGAAAGTAATTAGAAAATCTCTGTAAGAACATATAACTCTTGGAAAACCTCTCTTGAGATACACATTTATCCCAATAAGATTGGTCTTTTTGAGAGACCAGGACCTCTATGTTGAGAGAAATGGAGTTTTAAATAGGTTTGGAAAGATTTTTTTAGATAAGGTTCTAAATAAATGTGAATAAGAGAGGATATGAGGTTCCTTTTATAAGTGATGTGGGTGGAAAACTTGTAAATACATGAACTATTATTATATAATATATGTCTTAATCAAGTCAATTGGTTCCAAATTTTCATATTTTAAAATATAATATGCTTAAGGTAGATATAAAACCAACTAATCAAGTTTCATTTTTTTTGTAATTTAAAACTTATCTTTTAGCTTAACCCCCTCCTAAATAATTTTTCACAATTACTATAATGATAAATTTTTACCATGGTTACTATTCATTGTGTCCCAAAATGAAATTGAAATAAATAAATAATTAGAAAATTATTATAAAAAAATTTAAATCTATTTTATAATATTAAATTTCTATAATTATAAAAAAAATTAAATATAAGTTTTTAAAATGAAATGAAAATCCATATTTAGGAAAATGCCCATTTTAAAGCTTAAAAATGATTTTATACCAAAATAAAGTATAATTTTAAATCAAAAATAATTTAATTGAATTATATTAAATATAAGAAGAATAATTTTACTTCAAAAAAACCAACACTTAATTTTACCTTTAAATTTTTTAATTAAAAGAAAACAACTAAAAATAGTTTTTATTTGAATAAAAACATTACTTCGAATTTTAAAATGTAAAACACAGATTTATAAGTTCAAAATTATATTTCTAAATGAATTGTACTATTTATTAAATATATTTTTGTTTTATAACATATTTTATAAACTTTAATGTTATTTTTATATCATGATATTTTCATAAAAGTGATATCATTTGTAAAAATGATATTTTCACTATTAACACAAAAGTAAACTATTTTTGAAAAATTCAAAAAAATCACCAAAAGTAAAATTTAAACTTATAAACTCAAAAAATATATCCATTTTATAAAATTAAATTCTAAAATTTAGAAACGTTACTTTTAAATATAATCATTAACTATTTCTATTATAATGATAATATAACATGATGCGCATTGTACAATAGTCTAGGGACGTAGTGTTTACCTGCTAGAGGATTATATTGGGCATTATATTTCCACCCCTTAAATAATTTCTTCTTAAAATTTTTGATATATTTTAGTTTTTAAACAATTATTGGTAATCCTTCCTCATAGAATCTTTAAGCTCCTATTTTTCCTCCTCTAGTTTGTGATTTCTCTAATGAACATTCACCACCCAAGTTGTCCAATTATGCAACACATATTCTCTTATTTCAAGAATTTGGGTAGGTTCTTCATTTTTAGACAAGTTAAGTTCCAAATATATTAACTCAAGTGATCACATGAATTGTGTTTGGAAGATATTTTATCAATAAAGAAACATATAATACATTATGCACTTTAGAGTGTTTGAGTGCCATTAAAAATCGGTAATCCAAAACTCAAATTCCCTCTAAATTTTCAAAAGGCCTAATGTAAATATGGATTAAATACCACTTTTATAGAATAATATAACCCCATTCCATAATGAATCATTTAAGAAGACATGATACCCTACTTGAAATTCCATTTCCTTTCTCTGATTATCATCATATCTCTTTTTTCTACCTAAGGTTATTCTAAGGTGATTTTGAACAGCCCATACATTCATATTAGTCTTCTTGAAAAGTTCTAGGCCTACTTGATTCCTTTATCCAAATTCCCTATAATGGCCCATACAATTTTATACATATATTTCACTTATAAATATAATAATATTCATTACACAACATAAAAAACCACACCAATAACATATATTTTTAATGTATTTGGAAACTGGGAAACATAAAAAACTAGTTCATAATAAATCTATGTCATCTCCCTCTTCTTCCATCATTTCTAGAACACTTTTGACACGTATTACTTAATAACTTTCTTCATATCTTGTGGAAAAGAAACATAATAATGGTTGATCTCAGATACTTAATAAGGGTAAATAAGGGAGATATTAATCATATCATAATCATAATACATAAGAACATAAACGTAATAATTGAAAATTAAATCCTCAATATCAAATATCATGATATAATTTAATTGGATAAATCACAGTAGTTCCTCAAAGAATATATTCTTATAGATAATAACATAATATATATAATTTATGACAAAAAAATAAGATTAATAAATCATTACCATATTATTCAAGCCTAATTTTAAAGACCCTCGTAGTTGACTAAGTATTTACTAAACTAAGTTCACTCCGTGTTCTAGACATGTGTTACTGAACTAGATTTACTTCCCATTCCTGAATTGTATTACTGAACCAAGATCATTTCCCATTCTAGTATTGTCTATCTCATGATATATGAATATTTACCCATTTCATTGTAGGTAGATATTAGTTCCACCTATAATATAAATAAAACCATATATATGTGTTCCTTAATAACATAAATAATTCATTATATCATAACCCATGAAGATAAATGTGTTTATTAAAACATCATTCAATCATAAAATTTCCCATGTAAAAGAAATGTGTTTCATAAATATCATTCCATCATAAACATAAAACAAAAATAGGAATAATAGGGATAGTATCCTTGATAAATATCTCCATTAAATCATAATTAACATTAAATAATGTTATCATAGATGGAAAATAATTTTGAGAGCTCACTTGAAAATAATTCTTAAAGAAAATATCATTTCTCCTTTGAAATATATATTTTTTCTTCAAATGATGCAAAATATTAAAATAAAACATATTATTTAAAAATAATTGTGCATGATTATAAGGTAAAATTCAAGTAATTAGGGTTTAATGGAAGCGTAAAAATTCATTCATTATGTATAAGTAAAAAAAATTATCCTCATACTTTTTCCAGTTAAGTAAAAAAGTACCTTATTAGAAAAACCAAAAAATATTCCTTTCAAACTGTTTAGTAAAAAATAAAAAATTTGTAAAAATGATGTTAAACTATTTTAAAATAATTGTAAGAATATTTTGGAATATATTTTAAAGATATATGGACATTGAAGATAAATATACCCCTGTAAATACTTACATATAAACAATCTCGGATTATAATTAAATTGTGAAATTAACCATTACCTTAGGAACGATTTCCTTCATACATATATGAAATTACTTTATAATGGATTAAATAATGTTATTTACTTATTATAGAACCATATTCAAATTTATGATATCATAGATGAGCTTATTACCACCTGTTTGTTAATAATATTACTATTCCATCAGGTGTTAACTGTTTCATTTTTATATATGTTTTATGGTATAAGTCTAAGTTCATGTGCATAGGATATAGTTATTTCATTTTTAGAATAATATTAATGTCATATATATAATATTTATTCATTAAATATATTTATATAATCATTATTTAATGATGATCTTGGATAATGAACTACATCGCATTATGAAGATGGTAAATCGTATGTACGCACGAGCGATGATATCACTCCCTTAATGGTGAAATGATATGGATGTTGACATAATATATTTAAATACAGAATCAATATAATGTTAAAATTATCATATATAATTATTATTTCCATTATTATACCCATTAAAGTAAAATTGTGATGAAAAATAGATTACACCATGATGTGGAGATGGTAAGTCATACGTACCCAGGCTTGGTACTTTCATTTTTCATAGGATGGATAAAAGGTGGAATTTTGTTATTACATATTCATAATAACATCTCAGAATATTTTTTATATTGAATTTATTAATTTATAAAGATAATATCATATGAAGACACAGTAGAATAATAAATTATCTTGTAAGAGACGGTGAAGGAGATTACCTCTTCTTTGGCAAACTCCCTCTAGATATCATCATAAGGACACTAGAGTTGGTCTTTTGAGAATCACAAAACCTACATAATGTAACTAGGGAAGTTAATAAGAGAAATTATTAGGGTATTTTCGAGTTGTAATGCTCAAAGGGAAGTGAATAAGTGAGGAATGAAGTGCCATTTTATTATTGAAGTGAGGGGCACTTTGGGAATTTCAATAAATATTAATTTATAATAATTTAAAAATAAATATAAATACTTCCAAAAGACCATATATTATAAGCTAATATGATATAAATTTTTAAACTTGTCAAATTATATATTTTCTAAAAAAAAATTATTGTTTTAAACCTTATAATTTTGATTAACCCTTAACATATTTTAATTTTAACTATGGTAACAAATTTTTCAATATTAAAAGATTGTAATTTTTACTTATTTGATGTCAATTAGAAAATAAATGAACACTTTATAAAATTTTAGACCATATTATAATTATTTGGTATTTTAAAATATGTTTTACTATTTTTAAATAATTTAAAGAAACATTATTTTGATAAAATATCAATAGTGTTAATTTTGACACTATTCATTTCATGGATTTTTAAAAATATCAACATAACAAGTTAACTTAGAAAAAACTATTTTATTATATCTATAAGAGATCAATGTATTCTATGAAATTATTTTATCACATTAATTATCTTTAAATAAATTTATTTTAATATTTTTAGTAACATTGTTTTGATATTTCCATTAATAAAAAAATTTCTACATTAGTGTTATGTAATTTTTGAATATACTAATTTCTTTACTAAAAATTAAAAATAAAATACTTCAATGAAGATAAATATTTTACATTTTCTAATAATTTTTATAGTATAATTTATCTATTTTATAACCCTATATTAAAAATGATATAGTTATTAAAAATATGAGTATGACATTTTTAATTTTTCTGTAAATAAAATATAATAAATGTCATACTCTCACCCAAGTAGATTCTAAAGGATATAATTTCTACCTAAGGAAGAATTGTTTAAAAAAACTCATCCAATGAAATTAGGATAAGTGTTAGGGAAATTTTATAATATTAATAATATTATTTTAACCCTTAATTACCTGATTTACCTATTACCGTGGTAATAAAAATTATTAACATTACTATTAATAATGCCTAAAAATAAAAGGAACATATTTTAAAAAAATATTAAATTGGTACCAAAAAAGGAATATATTTTTTAAAATTAAAAAAAATAGAATTTGTAACAATTAATTTAAAATTAATATCATTGATGGAATGAGAAAACATGTTTTAAAATTGAAAACTTTCAAAAGATTGAAATTTTTTATGTCAAAATTCAATGTGAAATTAATCCCAATGATAAAAATTGGAATAAATGATAAAAATTTAATCTAATTATACTTTAAAAACAATTAAAAATATAGTTTATCACTATTAATTAGTTAGATGAAAAAGTTGTTTTCAATTAAAATGTAATGTTTTATTATTGTTCATCAAAACATGAAACTTATAATAAAAATATAAAAAATCAACCAAAGTAAATTTTTATATTCCTATTCAAAATAATAATTTTATTTTTTTCATATAAAGACCATAAAATCCTCAAAAATTTGATTTAAAATTGGCTCGACAATAAAAGGTCGAAAAATTACCCTTTTAAAAAATATAGGTTTTAGGCATAAAATTAGGTTGGTTTTTATCCTATGACTATAAAATCTATTGAATGAATATCAAAAATATTTTTATGAAATATATTATATATTCATTTCATTAATACAATTCACTAGTTTTTATTTATTTAATTTATTAATAAAAAATGACTTTGGGATAATAATTAAAATAAATTTTCTTTAAAATCAGTTGGTATATATTTTCATTTATAATTAATTGGTAACAAATGAATTAATATTATATTTGTGTAAACCATAAATTTTTATATGTTATTTAATACTATTAATAATCTCCAATTTAAAAACTAAGTTATAATGGTTGTTTTACTGTAATAGCATCTCGTGGTTTCGTTTAAACTCATATTTGTGTGCAATAAAAGATATAAAAGAATTAAAATTATTCAAAGAAATGTATTTATTAAAATATATGGTTGTCACATTTTACACACCTTAAATTTAATTTCAATATCAAAATTAATCACATAGATAAAAACAGATGAGGATACCTCTGAATTATCACATCCTGAGGTTCCCACACTGCTTCCTTAAATTGGTGGTTCCATCATAAAACTTTAACCAAATGAGTGGTATTATTTTGTAAAAAAATTCACAATGATCCAAAATCCCTATCAATTGTTCTTAATATTAAATATCTTTCTCCAAGGGTACAAATTATGAGTTTAGTACTTATTAAGGATTTTGTATATACTTTATAAGGAGTGATATATTGGGGAAATCATGAATTTAAGAGAGATTTGGTGGAAGCACCAATCTATAATCTACCTTCCCAACACAATCAAAAATTTCAAATGGATTGATATACCTAGTTCTTATCTAACACTTATTTCCAAATCTCATCACTCTCTTCCAGGGAGATATTCATAGAAATAGCTTGTCCCCCACTTCAAACTCTAGGTCTTTTCATTTGACTGTCAACATAACTTTTTTTGTTGATTCTGAGCTTCTCTTATATGATGTTGAATAGATCTAACCATCTCTACAATTTTCTTAACAATAACAGGTCCAAATAGCTTTATCTCCCAAACTTCATCTCATCATGTTGTAGTTATGTACTTCTTACCCAAGAGGGCTTCATAAGGAGCCATCTGAATATTGGAGTGAAAGTTATTATTGTAAGAAAATTATACCAAAGGTAGGTGTTGATCCCAACCACCTTTGAATCCATAAATTATGTTCTCAACATGTCTTATAGAGTTTTAATTTTCCTCTCAGGTTGACCATCTATCTAAGGATGATAACGAGTTTTAAAAAATAACAATATATCTAAATCTTATTGAATAATTCTTTAGAAATTAGAGGTAAACCTGAGATCCCAATTTGATATAATGGAAAGAGTTATACCATGAAATCTTACAACTTCCTTTATATATATCTTATAAATCAGATCAATTTAGAAATATTATCTAATATCAATGAAGTGTGCTGACTTCGTATGGCGATCAACTATAACCCATATAGCATTATGACCATTAGATGTTTTGGTAAGCCAGATGACAAAGTCCATGGTGATGTTTTCCTATTTCCATTCTAGTATGGGTAATGTTTGTAACATTACCATATACTTTTATCTCTCAACCTTCACTTTTTGAAAAACCAAGCACTAACAATCATATTCTTCTATATCAATTTCATTCCATCCTACTATAAATACTCTTTCAGGTCTCTATATATCTTTGTACTTCTAGGATGAATAGAAAAAGATGAACTATGATCCACAACCAATAGCTCTTTTTTTTTGGGAGAAATATAAACATGGTTCTAGAACATTATTATTCCATCACAATCAAGGTTGATCTTAGGAACATTTCTCAACATCTTTTGTATTTACAAGACATTCTTCTACGCCTCTTTAATCTTCACTTATATAAAGGGTTAAAATTTTATTTGAGAAAGATAATATGTCTCCCCTTTATTTATGATTTCAAGATCCATGCTTTGAAAATCCATAAATATTGGATGTTTTGTGATCCTCATCATATATAGGCTAGCATGGTCCTTTCAACTCAAATCATATTCCACCTTGTTCTTTTTCCTGGGTTGGTAATGTATTGAGAAGCTGTAATATTTAATCAATTACAAACATCTTATTTGGCACACATTCAGCTCCTTTTGAGTAAAAATACACTTTAAACATTTATGATCAGTATATATATCACACCTTTCTCCATAAATACAATGCCTACATATTTTTAATGAAAATATTAACACATGTAACTCCAAATAATGATATGGGTAATTTTTCTCATGGATTTTCAATTTTTGTGAGTCATAATCTACCACCATATAATTTTTCATGAGAACACATACCATCCCTTACTGAAATGTATCACTATAGATCGCAATCCTCTCTACACTATAGGGTAGTGTGAGCATAGGTTCAATGACTAACATTCATCTCAAATCTTTGAAACTATCTTCACATTCCTCCATCCATATAAACATAACTCCTTCACAAGTCAACTTGGTGAGTAGATTAGATAATTGTGAAAAAAACTTTCAAAAAATGTCGATAGTATCTATCATAACTAAGAAAACATAATATATCAGTTACCATTATTTTTATAGGCCAATTTTCAACAACATTCATCTTTTCTAGATCTACAGATATCCCATGTCTTGAGATTATTTGACCTAATAATGTAACTTTTTTATGCCAAAATTCACACTTGGTAAATTTTTCATAAAGGTTTTCCTTTCTCAAGGTCTTCAGTACAATCCTCAAGTGATCTTTAGGTACTTATTTTCTATTCTAATATCTAAGAATATCATCTATAAAGAATACCCAAAACTGATCAAGATGGTCTCTAAATACCCTATTCATTAAATCCACAAAGATAACAAGGGTATTAGTAAGACCAAAAGGAATAACTATAAAATCATAATGTTTATACCTTTTATGGAATTTCTTCTTCATAATATCTTCCTTCTTGACCCTTAATTGATCATTTATATAATGAACATCAATATTGGAAATGTATTGAGGTCCACATGGTTGGTCTAATAAGTCATCAATACAGGAAAGAGAATATATTTTCTTGATAGTAATCTTGTTATGATCTTGATAATCAATGAAGAGTATTATTGATAAATCATTCTTATTAAAAAAAGAATAGGTGTACCCAAAGGTGACACACTAGTGCATATGAATCCCTTGTTAGGATTCCCCTGGAGTTTCTTCTTCAATTTCTGTAATTCAATTGGGGAAATTCTATAGAGAGTCTTTGAAATATTCATAGCACCAGGTATGAGTTCTATTGAAAATTAAACGTTAATATTTGATGGAATACCGAGAAATTATTCTATAAAGACATAAACAAACACCTATAGAATATGTGTATCCTTAATGGAGAGTTTCTCCCCAACCATCTAAGATAGATAACCTTCATTTATAGAAATCAAGACCCTTAAGATGGAATAAATTTCTACTGGAATTTCATAGTCATCCATGCATCTATAGATCATCATATATTCATTTAGAATATGAAAGGTCACTTCCATTATTTTTAAATTGATATGAGATCCATATAAAAATCCAATCCATGAAATGAATCACATTAAATTAAACTAAAGGAAGGATTACAATATTTTTAGGAAGAACATTCCCAAAAACATTAACCAAAGATGAATTGTAAACTTGTGGTGTAATCATTGTGCCATTAAGTGTTTTTATATCTAACTCAACATCTAATTTTTGAGGAAATATAGATATACCCTTATAAAATTATTTATAAATAAAAGTATGGGTGGATCTAGAATAAAAAAAATAATTATCTATTTTAGAGTGGACGGTAAGTGTACCTTTCAACACTTCATTATCTAACTTGACATCTCTAGTAATGAATGCATGATATTTTCTTTTGACTTTGGCCTTAAGAGTTTATTGATGTTGATCATTATCAAAATATATCATCTTTGGTCATTACTTATCATAATACCCCATTTCCTTTCACTTGTTACATTAAAGTGTGGGAGATTAATTCTATGAATCCTTTTCTCTATTGGCATCATTAGATATCTTTTTCTCATCACTATGGCATCCAACTACCCAATAACCTTCTTTCCCATACTTAAAAAATTTATTGTTCCCTTTAAGATAGTTTCCTCTATGTTTCTTTCCACACATTGATCATAAAGTAAAGCTAATAGTCTTTTCATGATGTTTTCAGATTTTACCTTAAATTACATTTCATATTCTTATAAACCAATAATATTGATTGGTGACTCCAAACTCCATATCAACATTTATAGAACAAAGAATGATTTCCTCATAGATATTGAAATCCCTTATGACTAATTCCCATCAGAGACTTGGTTTTAATCTACTAAAGAATTGATTAATATTAATATTTAGTTGAATAATAATTCAAGAAGTGTACCTTATAAGTCTGGTAAAATTTTCTCTATAGGTACCAATGGATTCATCATCCTTTTCCTTAAGATCAAGGAACTCCTTGTCCATTTTCGTTGGAAGAATTTAAGGAATGTATTTATTGAAGAATAAGTTTTTAAACTCATCCCATTCCCTGTATTCATTTTCATCTTATTGCCTTGTATTCTTGATGAGATTACACCGTTGATTAGATTCACCTTTCAAACAATAGTGTAACATCCCGTCCCATCTCATTGTATTGAGAGGGTGTAGGAATGATACTCAGCATTAAGAGATGTTCCCAAGGTGCCAAAGGCTAGCAATAAATGTTGAGGGATTTGAGAACAAATTGGGGAATGATTTTCCCATGAGATAAAACCAACCAAACAACAATACACTAACAACAAAATGTATGATGCATGTCGACAAAACAACCAAACCCAAGCATTACCAAAATAAAAAAACTAATCCATAAAATCCCACATTCCAAATATAACCAAGCCAAAATCAGAGTACCAAGAACAAGACTACAACATGACTCCCACAGAACCGGGCCACCATCCATAGATCCACATCAATCTCTATTCTCCAAGCACCACCATAACCAAAGAATCATGACGAACTGCTAGAAAATTGAGATGCTTTACGCTTAACTATGTCCTAGAATACATCATCTGCAAAAGTACCCAAGTTCCAAAGTAGGGGGTGAGTGAAAATACTCTATTTTTTACCCAAATGACTTCCCTAAACATGCCACTAGGATAAAACCTTTAGAACATTTCTATAAAGAAGTTTATCTAATACAAAAATTAGTGACACAACTTACAACATACTAAACAATCTTTAACCAATCCATTTCACCCATATTCCTGCAACACATGGGAAATACAAACAACCATTTCACAAGCCATTTCAGCATTTCACATTAGCACAAAAAATTCTATCTTTCAAAGAAACACACAATAAGGCAACTAAAATAGTGGAGCTTCCATCCAACCCATTCACCCATTCCCAACTAGTGGTTCTTCCTGACCACCATCCATAATGGTCTTTATTACAACCACTAACCATTTCCTTTTATATTGAGACTTACTTCCCACTTCCACACCATCAACACAATCTATACCACTTAATCAACCAAAAAGAACAAAGCACAAAATCCACACAATAAGCACACTATAATTTTCAACACAATGAAATTCACTTAAATAAATCATCCATTTGTTGAAAACAACTTATACTATTTTCCATGACAAACCCCATTTTAATAAAACCAACTTTCTATTGAAAACCATTTTCATAATCCAAACCAAG
Organism: Viscum album; assembly: GCA_963277665.1. Classification (NCBI taxonomy): domain Eukaryota; kingdom Viridiplantae; phylum Streptophyta; class Magnoliopsida; order Santalales; family Viscaceae; genus Viscum; species Viscum album. The sequence goes on from OY728152.1 coordinate 1,893,043,722, forward strand.
CAACAAGTTTTAAAATTCTCTTTTTAAAATCACTTAACAAAACCCCTCTTTCAACAATATTCCATTTCACCCAAAAATCATTAATCTTCACCCAACAGGTTTCCACCAGGATTTTACACATCATATTCACAATTAATTTCAAGAAAAACAATTTAATTTCAAACAAAACCACTATTTATAACCAAGTGGAGTTGAGAGAGAAGCCACCTACCTTTAGGGTTCTATCGAAATTGACCAACAAGAAACCACACCCCAAATCTTGAGAATGCAGCACCAAAACTACTCTAGATCCCCTTCTCAAACATCCACAAGCTTTAAAACCAACACCCAAGGCAACCACAACCTTAAATATACACAAAACGGTTGTAGATCTAGAAAATCAAGAGAGAGGCAGATGTAGATATAGAGGAAACCACAAAGAACCATGAGATGAGACTTACACGGGAAGAATTGTCTTCAATCAACCAAGAAACCCCTTCAATTTGCTTCCAAAACATATGGGAGAGAACCTATAACCTTTTATAAACCAAAATACCAAGTGACGATGAAGTGGAAGGAAGTTTGGAATAAAATAGGTCAATCCTAAGGGATCCCATATTTAGAAACCCTGCTTTTAAATGGTCGCATGATTAGACCATATAGTTTGAAAAAAAATACACTAACTATGTGCATGCCACTACCTCAAGAGAAGTGGTTTTCATGGTTTCCTTGTATGTAGGGAACCATCACTTTGCCGAAAGAGCTTGGGCCCTAGCACGACCATCTCTTTCTCCCATTCCAAATTCTCCTGTTGAATTTGACCATCATTCCTAAAAACATGAACTAAACTGATGCTTTTACCATGAAAGAGTGTTTATTTCCTATCCATACTCCGCACTGGCTTGTGCACCAAGGAAGCATCTGATTCTAATTCAAAATTATCCCAATGAATCACATGGTCACAATCTGGCTGATAATTTTTCAACTACGACACGTGAAACACATTGTGCACCGTACTAAACTGTGGTAGCAAAGACAAAAGATAATCCACCTCTCCAATACGCTCAAGTATCTCAAAAGGCCCAATATACCTGAGATATAACTTACCCAACTTCCTAAACTGATGATGTCCCAACCTAGGAGAGATTTTCAAGAACATATGATCAACCACTTCAAATGACAATGGTCATCGATGATGGTCCGCATACAAAATCTGACGACTTTTAGCTGTCTCCAAACTCTTTCTGATCAAAATGATTTTCTCCATAGTCTCTTTGACAAGGCTTAGTTTGATCATCGATGTCTCACCCGTTTCCACCCAACATAGTGGATAACGACACAGATTCCCATACAAAACCTCCAATGGAGCCATATTTATCGAATCACATTAACTATTATTATAGGAGAACTCCACCAAAGGTATGTTATCCTCCCATGAACCAAAAAATCTATCACACAAGCCCTCATCATATCATCCAAGGTTTGTATCTTCCTCTAGGATTGGCCATCTATTGAGGATGGTAGGTCATGCTCATATTTAACTGTGTTCCAAGGGCTTATTGTAAGGATTTCCATAAATGAGATGTGAACCTCAGATCTCTATTTGATACAATCGAAACTGGAACACCATGCCTATTTACCGCCTTCCAGATATAGATTTTAGATAGATCCTACACTATATGAGATTCACAAATCGGGATGAAATGGGCCAACTTTGTGAGCCGATCCACAATCACCCATATAGCATCATGTTTCGTGACCATTCTCAGAAGACCTGCCACAAAATCCATTGTTATCTACTCTCATTTCCACACTAGGGTAGGTAAAGATTACAAAATGCATGCTGGCCGTTGATGCTCTATCTTGACCTTCTGACAAGTCAATCATCATGAAATAAACTTGACCACATCCATTTTTACACCATCCCACAAAAACTACAATTTAAACGCCTTATACATCTTCTAATTTCCAAGATGTAAAGATGACATGGAATGATGATAATCCCTAAGAAGTTCTTTCTGAAAAGCCACTGGTACCACCATCTGATTCCAAAAACCCAAGACTAAATTCCCATTCAGTTCCTAGTTCTCAAGGGTCTCATCACCATTCACTTTTGACATCATCTCCATACACTCAGAATTCGATGCATGTGCCTCTTTAACGAAACCATCCAAGTCAGGAACCCAAGAAACCAGAAATAAGACCACTCTATTACCCTAGTCCTCATATTCCAACTACATATCATCTATGACCGACATCAACGACCACTAATCTGGTGCATGTTTCACCACATGAGCATATGATTTTATACTTAATTCATCTTCCACCAAATTTCTCTAACTCGGTGTGTAAATTAAGTCAAAATCAAACATCTGTAGATATTTCATCCATATATTTGGCATCAATTTCAATTCTCTCAATGAGAAAATATTCTTTAATATATTATAATCAGTAAACACTGTAAATTTCTCACCAAATAGAGAATGAAGCCACTTTTTTAAAGCATGAACCACTACTACCAAATCTAAATCATGTGTTGGGTAGTTCTTCTCATGAAACCTCAACTATTTTGAGCCATATGCAACCACATGATCTCCCTGCAGAAGAATACACCCCAACACTGATCCCTTTGTGTCATAATACACCGCGTACCATCTCCATGGTTCTAGAAAAACCAATATTGGTGCTCATTTAATGAAACCCTTTAACTCTTCAAAGCATTTTTGGAACTTCTCATCCCATTGAAATGGGATATTATTCCTTATCAAAGTTTTCATCGGTGAAGAAAATCCTGAGAAATCATGAACAAAATGTCGATAATACCCAGCTAGACTAAGGAAGCTCTATATCTCTAAAACTTTCTTTAGCAGTTGTCATGAGATAACAACCTCTATCTTTTTCAGATCAACTAAAACACCCCTCTCAAAAATAACATGGCTAAGGAAATGAACCTCCTATATCAAAAAGTCACACTTTGACAATTTGGAAAACAACATATGATCCCTCAATATCCCCAACCCAATCACTAAGTGTTACTCATGATCTACCCTTTTCCTCAAATACACCAATATATCATCCACAAATACCACAACAAAATAATTCAGATATATCTGACATATCTGATTCATCAATTCCATGAACACCGCTAGTGCATTCGTTAGGACAAAGGACATAACCGCATACTCATAATGGCTATATCTACATCTGAAATATGTTTTCAGAATATCATCCTTCCTCACCTGCAATTGGTGATACCCGAAGCACAAGTCAATATTGGAGAACCACTAACCTCCCATCAAATGGTCAAAAAACCATCATTGCATGGAAGTGGATATTGGTTCTTTATCGTAACCTGATTAAGTCTACGATAATCAACACAGAGCTGCAAGGTTCCATCCACATTTTTTACAAATAAAATCAGTGTTTCCCACAGAGACATGCTTGTCTAGATGAACCCTTTGTTTTATAAGTCTTCCAATTGTGTCTTTAATTTTCACAACTCTATTGGTGTCATTTGGTAAAATAGAAGTGAGATAGGACTGGTCCCTAGAAAGAGGTCAATCGTAAACTCCACTTCTCTCATGGGTGGAAACCCTGAGAATTATTTGGGAAATACATCCATAAAGTAATCCAAAACTACTAGAATAACACTCTTCGCAACAAATTCCACTGATTCCAATGACAAATCCTCTAATTATATGAGATCGTACCAACAACAGGTGCCAACAAATATGTTGCACATATCTTTTCATTCTTCTCCCCTCTAAATTGATGTTCAATGACATCCTCTATCACAAAACTAACCGTTCTCATATCGAAATCTATATGGGCCTTAAAAATCACCAAAAAATCCATTCCTAGGATTATATAATAAGCATACATCTCAAGCACTGAGAAATCCCACATCAATTCAATGTCATCCAAAACTATGAAACACACTTGAAATAGGAATGCTCGACACTCTCTTTGACCTAGAGGAGTTTGTAGTTTCAAAATAGATGGCATCATTTCCATATATAAACCCAACAAATCAATGATGCGAGAAGTAATAAAAGAATGTGAAGGAACCATATCAAACAAATCTTGCATCAATGTTGAATTTAAAAGAACCATACCTTGCATCGTTGATGGTCCCAACTGATCATATATCACCACCTTATCAGCTCCAAACAACTACGTACATGCCACGATCTGCTCTTTATTACCCTGCTAAATCATTGTGGTATTCTGAGAATCACCATGACCCACTTTACTCTGTTATTGAGGGGTATGCTATTTCCCTCATCCCATCGAGGCATAAGGCCCCTATGAACCCTAATAAGTATCACAGACACCCGACCTCAGAGCATTCCGACAATAACATCGCAAATTACCCATCTACTTACAATTATTGCATCCTCGATGTTGTGTCGTAAAATACTGCTTGATGTGGATCATAAAACTACACTGAAAACTTCTCATCTTTATTTGAGCCTTTAGAGGAGTATTCAATGATCTTATTGTCGGATTTTGAGCCATACTCCCACCCTATAAATAAGTGTCCCTCTTTCTCTTGAACCCTACACTCATGTTACCATTATTTCCTATAGGTACCAACATACTTCTGCCGCCTGTAACCCCACAAGATCTCTCTTAGACACCATAGCTCGATTCACCATTTTTGTGTAATCATCTATACACAGCACTGCTATCTAGAAATGAATTTCCAAGTTCAACCCAACTTCAAAAATTTATTCCTTTAATGATGTACTACATGCCACCTCAGGTGTAAACCACACTAAATTCATAAACCAACACACATATTCTGTCACCGCTGTTTTTCCTTGCTTCAAACTAAATAAATCTATTGTATGATGAATTCTAGACAAATAAGGGTAGAATTTTTTATTAAATAATTTCTCAAACCCTTCCCACGGAACACTTGGTTTATCCAAGCTTGAACTTACATCTCCCACCACTAGAGGGAAATATCTTCAAACATATATGTCGATAGTTTCACTTTCAGCTCTACCTGTGTTCCCAAGAATTCAATTATCCTATTCATTTTGTTCATCGATTCTTTAGACCTTTCTGGCTCCGAATCACCCATAAACATGGGTGGATTCTACCTTTGAAAATGAACTACATGATCCACATGTTTTGGTACATCCACTTTATTCCCACTTTCCATAGCTTGGAAAGATTTTACTATACTTCATACTAGCTACTGGTTCACCTAAGGCTTAGGTGCAACCACATTTTCAGTAACTACCCCTGGTTGGTCTCTACGACGCCTACTCGGTGCCATTTATATCAACACAAAAAACATCATAAGTACCAATCCCTTAACAAGAAAGGGTATAAAATTTTCAAATTCAATCACATAAAAAATATCACAACCAAGATTTCCACAAGTTCACATTTCTCATGTTGCACTATTCTGAAATATCCACCATGTTTTGAAAATAAACCCATTTCTAAAATACCATAAGTTTCTATGTTTCAAATCCTTCTATTTTGAATCCCAATACAGATTTTCAAAATAAAAACATCCATATCACACCATAGATCATTATACCCCAATGAAATAACCATCCTAGTTGGAAGTCATTTCTACAATGCATTCCATGCTCACCTCATTGGCTATATCCATGACAATGAGATATCCAATGCCTATAAGTGTCTTCAAACACTTTTGTACCCAACTACCTCATTACTTAATGTTCATAATAAAAGGGTTATCTACTTTATTTTATGTTATACATTCCATGTTATGATAATCCTATTCCTTGATACCATCCCGAATCAAGGAATAGACCAAGAAATAATGTCCACACTAAGACCAATGATCGACGCTAAAGGACCAAACTGATACCACTTGTAACATCCTACCCCATCTCATTGTATTGAGAGGGTAGAGGAATGATACTCGGCCTTAAGCAATGTTTCCAAGGTTCTAAAGAATGGAAATAAAGGATGAGGGATTTGAGAATAAATTTGGGAACAATTTTTCCTTGAGATAAAACCAAAGAAGCAACAATCCACTAACAAAAAACTATATCATGCATGTCAAAAAAGTAACCAAACCCATGGATAACCAAAAGACAACAAACTAGTCCATAACAATCCCACATGCCAAATAAAACCAAGCCAAAATCAGAGTACCAAGTGGAAGACTGCAACAAGACTCCAAAAGAACTATGACACCATCCATATCTCCACACCAATCTTCAAGCTCCAAGAACCACCATCACCAAAGAATCATGTCAAACTGCTTACAAAATGAGATGGTTTACTCTTACATTTGTCTTGGAGTACAGCATCTGCAAAATCACCCAAGTGCTAAAGTAGGGGGTGAGTACAAATACTCAGTAGGTTTTCCCCAAATGACTTCCCTACACATGCCACTAGGATAAAACCATTAGCACATTTATATAAAATAGTTTATATAAAAAACAATTAGTGGCAAAACATACAACAAGCCATGCACTATTTTACAAATAACTTTCACCCATATGCCTACAACACATGGGAAATCCAAACAACCATGCCACAAGCCATTTCACCATTTTATATTAGCACAAAAAATTCCATCTTGCAAAGAAACACAAAACAACGCAACCAAAATGGTGGAGCTTCCATCCCACATGTTCACCCATTCCCAACTAGCGGTGCTTCCTGACAACTATCTGTAATGGTGGTTCTTTCAACCATTATCCATCACCTTTTATAGTGAGACTTCCCACCCACTTCTATAACATCAACACAATCCATACCACTTAATCAACCAACATGCACAAAGCACCAAAGCCACACAATATTCACACTATCATTTCCAACACAAGCCAATTCACTTCAACAAATTATCCATTTATTGAAAACAACTTCTACCATTTTCCATGCCAAACCCAATTTCAATAAAACCACATTCTTATTGAAAACCATTTTCACAAACCATTTTCATAACCCAAACCAAGAAACCAATTTTCAAATCTACATTTTAAAATCACACAATGAAACCCCTCTTTCAACAATATTCCATTTCACTCAAAAATACCCAATCTTCACCCAGAGGGTTTCCACTAAGATTTCACAAATCATATTCACAATTAATTTCAATAAAAACAATTTAATTGTAACCAAAACAACTAGTTCTAACCAAGTGGAGTTGACATAGAAGCCACATACCTTTAGGGTTTTGGAAAAATAGACCCACAAACAACAGCACCCCAAATCCGGAAAATGCACCACCAAAAATGCTCTAGATCCCATTCCCTAAAATCCAAAAACATTAAAATAAACACCCAAGGTAGCCACAACCCTATATCTACACACAACAGGCGTAGATTTAGAAAACTGAGAGAGACGAATATGTAGATCTAGAGGAAATGACAAAGAACCATGAGAGGAGACTTAACAGTAAAGAACCGCCTTCAATCCACCAAGAAACCCTTAGATTTTATTCCAAAACATCTGGGAGAGAAACTCCAACCTTTGAGAACACAAAATCCCAAGTGAGGCTCAATTGGGAGCAATTTTGGAATGAAATAGGTAATGCCCGAGGGAGCATGGATTTAAAAACCCTATTATAAGGATCTTAATGGTTAGCCTGCACAGTTTGGCCAACTGTGTGCTAACTGGGTGCACACCACTGCCTTGAGATAAGGGTTATGCATGGTTTTCTCACACAGTTTGAAAAACCATGCACCGACTGTGTGAAGTCCTTTGTCTCCCCCTACACAGTTTCCTCGAGAACCCGCATGGTTTTCCCTAACTGTGCTCAAACCATGAACTCATAGAAAAGCCTCCAAACTTATTCAAAACCATTCCAAACTCTCCCAAACTCTTCCCCAACTCATTCCATGCACTTTAAACACCTAAAAGGCATAAAAAGGTTAAATACCTCAAAACTAAGGTGCTACAAATAGACTTCCATGATGAATTTCTCATGTAATAAACATCGGAGAAATAAAAATATTTATTCAGTGGTACTAATCCATTGTTTATCCACTATTGGATATTAATTCCCACTAAAAGAAGGTGGGAACTGCATCATGAAGGAAATAACAAAATTTTGTTCCTTCCTTTTCTTGTTTGGAAGTCCTGCATTATTCATTGACATGAAATTAATTTTTTATTAAAAAGGAGGTAAAGGTCTCATCAAACACAAAGTAGACTCAAGGCGGTCTATAGTGATGAAGGCCAAGGGCATCCCCTTGAGTAGCCATTATACATTCAGAAGGAAGAGAACCCACATGGTCAAAGAGAATAAGAGGGTCAACCGGACTTCCAACCCGAGCAACAGTGTCCGCTGAGAAGTTGGGTTGGCACCAAATTTGTCTCACCATCTGTCCGCCATTGGTATCAAGGGAGAAACTTCTAATGATGTAAACCAAGTACCAAGGGGAGACACACTTCCCTTTAAAAATTATAACCAAAACCTCAGAGTCAGACTCGACCTCGATCACTTGAATGTCCAATATTTTACACAACATAAGACTCGTATGAAGGTCCCTAGATTCCTCACCTAGCGAGAAACCAGGGCTATAGAAGGCGCTAAAACTGAACCAGACAGAGCCCCTGGAATCCCTGAGAAGCCCCCCACCCCTCATATTCCCATTCATAAATGATCAATCCACGATAAGTTTCAGGCCATTTGAAAGGGGGACCAACCAATCCAGCGTCTACCAGTTCATTAAACCGTAGGTATTCTAGTCATCACAATAGATAGGACAAACAGGTTGCATCCCCCTTAAAAAGAGCTCCCAACTCAACCAGCAAAGATCTTACTCTCAAAATGAGATAGTTCTGGGAATGATTGTGGCCCATTCGAACCTGATTGCGGGCATCCCAAAGAGTCCAACAGAAGTCATGCACGATTCATAGCTTGAGAAAGTTATGTGATCATATCAACAAAATTTTAGATTTCAGCTCCCATAACATTCGGTTTCTTAGGAGGACAATCGTTTTATTTCCTGTCACATTCAATATTAACATGGTTCCTTCAGGTTCTAACCATTAACTAAAATCATGAATAATAGTGTTAGAAACACTAATCATAATGGGAGAACCAAATAATCTATGGAAATAAAAATTCAACTTAAGACACCTTAGGTTTTATCCTAGGTTACTCATGGTCATCACCAAAACCCTAGGATGGTAACATATACTTAGACTTATACTTAGGGTTCTTACTATGGTCTTCTCATCCTAGTTTCTAAAGGATAAATAAACCTTTACTCTAATACCAACTATAACGGACCACACATTTTATACATATACATTACTTCTAAACAAAAGAATATTAAATAAAGAACATAACAAAACTACACCAAGAACATATAGGTTTAGTGTCTTTGGAAATTGGGAAACAAAAAAAACTAGTTCATAAGAAATCTATGTCATCTTACACTTATTACTTCATTTCTAGAACCCTTTTGGATGAATCTTACTTAATACCCTACTTCATATCCTGGGAAAAAGAAACACAAGAAATTTTGAGATTACATGCTTAGTAAGGGTAAACAATGGAGATATCAATAATATCATAATCATAAGACATAATAACATAAACATAACAATCAAAAATTAAATTCTGTATATCAAATATCATGATATAATTTCTTGGGATAAATCATAGAAGTTCATCAAATAACATATTCCCAGAGAGCATGACAAAAGACATGAATTTATGTCATACATATATACATAGAATATCATTTCCATATTAGTCAAGGCTCATTTTCAAGACCATCATAGTGGAAAAATAATTTACAAAACTAATTTCACTTTTTATTCTAAACCTATGTTACTAAATGAGGTTTAGTTCCCATTTCGGCCCTATATTACCAAAACAAGATCATTTCCCACATCAGTCATCTCTATCTCATGAGATATAAATATTTACCCAACGTATTGGAGGGATATATAGATCCCACCAATCACATAATAAGAAACATACATATGTGTGCCAAAAGAACATAAATCATTCATCGTATCATAACCCACGAAAATAAATGGGTTTCTTAAAAATCATTCAATCCTAAAATAACCCATGGAAAAGAAATGTGTTTCATAAGTATCATTCCATCATAAACATAAACCAACCATAGGAAGAATATGGATAATATCCTTGAAAAATATTTCCATTAAATAATGTTATTGTAGATGTAAAATAACTTTGATAGATCACTTTAAAAAAATTCTTGAAGAAAATATACTATCTTCTTTGAAAACATTTTCTTTTCATAAAATTTTGTGAAATATTAAAATAATTTCTTTAATATAACCTTTAAAGATTATAAGGGAACTTTAAAGTAATTTAGGCATCTTTTAAATGTAAAAATTCATTGATTTCATATATGTTATAAAAATATTCTCCTCGTACTTTTTCCAGATATGTCAAAAAGTAACTTGTTTGAAAAAAGACAAAATATTCCTTTTGAACCATTTAGTAAATATTAAAAAATTGGTAAAAATGAATTTAAAATTTTTAAAATAATAATAATAATATTTTGGAATATATTTTTAAGATACATGTACATGGAAGATAAATATACCTTAGTAAATACTTACATATAAACAATATCGAATAATAATGAGATTATAAAATTCACCCTTACCTTATGTATGATATCATTCATATGTATATGAAATTTGTTTATAATGGGTTAAAGTATGTTATTAACTTGTTCCATAACCATATTCGTACTTATGATATCATATATGATCATATAACCACCCATTTTTTAATAATATTACTCTTCTTTCGGGTGTTAATTGCTTCTTTTTTATGTATGTTTTGTCGTAAAAGTCTCAGTTCATATGCATAGAATATAGTTCTGTAATTTAAAAAATTATATTAATGTAATATATATCATATTTATTCATTTTATACAATTATATAATCATTATTTAAAGGTGACCTTGGAGAATGAATCACATCACGTCAAGGAGACAGTAGGCTATACGCACGCACGAGCGATGATATCATTCCCTTAATGGTGAAAATGATATGGCAGTGGATGTTATATATTTTTTCTAGAGTCAATATCATGTAATAATTATGATATATATTAATTATTTCTATCATTATACTTATCCAAGTAAAGTGGTGATGATAAATAGACTACACCACGACGTGGAGATGATAAGTTGTACGTACGCACACATGTTACTTTTGTTTTTCGTAGGATGGATAAAAGGTGGAATTTATTTGTTTCATAATCATAATAACATATCATTGCATAATTGAAACAATATTTATTACTTTATAATTTTAAAAATATATGAATAGGAAGTAATAGAATAAATAACCTTGAAAGAGTCGGTGAAGGAGATTTGTTATTCTTTGGGGAACTCCCTCTAGATCTCTTCCTAGGGGCACTAGAGTTGGTCTTTTGAAAATCCCAAAACCTCCTAAAAACTTAAAGGGAAGTTTATAAGATAAATTGGTAGGTTATGGTTGATCTTAAATACTAAAAGGTATGTGAAGAAGTTAAGGAGGAGGTTATTTATTATAATTGATGTGAGGGGTACTTTTGGAATTTCTGAAAATAAAAATTTCTAAAAATTTTAAGATCTATCCAAATACCTTCAAAATGACATGGATTCAAAGATAATATGAGATAATGTTTTAACATAATCAAACAATATATTTTAGAAAATTTTTGTTAATTTTTTAAACCATATCATTTTGATTAAATGTTTGTCAACATATTTTAATTTTAACTATGGTGACAAATTTTTCAATATTAAAAGATTTTAAATTTTACTTATATGAGGTCAATTAAACAATAAATGAAAGATTAATCACATTTCTGACCTTATTATAAATATTTGGTAATTTTATATATGTATTATGATATCTAAATAATTCAATAAATCGTTATTTTGATAAAATATCAATAGGGTTAATTTTTACACTATTAAATTCTTGGATTTTTAAAAATATCAAGATAACAAGTTAACATCAAAAAAATATTTTATTATATCTCTAAGAGAAAAATTTATTATATAAAATTATTTTATCACTTTAATTTACTGAAATTAAAATTATTTTAATATTTTTAATAACATTTATTTAATATTTATATTAATAAAATAATTACTACATCAGTGATGTGTGATTATTTAATAAACTTATTTAATTACTAAAAATTAAAAATAAAATACCTCGATGAATATAAATATTCTATATTTCATAAAAATATTTATAGTATAATTTATCTATATTATAAACCCGTATTAAAAATGATTTGGGTATTAAAAATATGAGAATGAGATCATTAATTTTTTCTTAAATAAAATATAATAAATGACATACTCTCACCCAAGTGGATTCCAAATGATATAATTTCTATATAAGGATTATTTTTGTCAAAACAAACTCATCCAGTGAAATTAGAACACATTTTAAGGCAATTTTATAATATTTATAACATCATTTTTACCCTTAATTTCCTGATTTACCTTTTATCATACTAATAAAAATTACAAATGTTACTATTCATGTTGCACAAAATTAAAAAGAAAATATTTAAATAATTTTTTACCACTGCTTCCAAATATTTAATTCATTTTGAAATATTCAAAACACATAAGTTATAGTAATTAATTTAAATTTAATCACGTTAATGGAACAAGAAAACCTGTTTTAAAAGTGAAAATTTTAAAATGATTGAATTGTTTTTATATAAAAATTCAATAACAAACTAATTACAAAGACATAAATTTAATTAAATAAAAAAATTGATCTAATTATACTTTAAAACCAATTAAAAATATAGTTTAATGCTAAAAGAATTTAGACAATAATGTTGTTTTCAATTGAAATCCAATATTTTATTACTATTAATCAAAATATGATACTTATCAAAAAAATACCAAAAATTCAAAAAAAGTAAATTTTTATATTCTAATTTAAAATAAGAAGTTTATTTTTTCCTATAAAAACTATACAAGGGTCAAAAATTTTATTTAAAATGGGTTCATCATTAAAAGGCAGTAAAATTACCCTTTTAAAAAATATAGGTTTTTATGAATAAAATTGGGTTTGTTCTTATCCTATGACTATAAAATATATTTTATGAATATAAAAAATATTTGATCAAACATATTACATATATATTTCATTTCACTAATTTTAATTTATTTAATTTATTAAGACATAGTGGATTTAGGATAATAAGAAAAACATTTTTTCATTGCAATGAATTTGTATATATTTTTATTTATAATTAATTGGTAACCAATTAATTCATATTATATTTGTGTAAACCATATATTTTTATAATTTAGTTAATAATATTCATAATCACTAATTTAACAACAAAGTTATAATGGTTATTTTATTCTAATAACATCTTTTAGTTTCATTTAAAATCATGGTTACATGAAATGCAAGCTATTGAAGAATTAAAATTATTTAAAGAAAAATATTTATTAAAATATAGGGATGTTTCATTATCCCTAACATATTAGAGTACTAAATTTGTTCTCATACAAAGTTTCATATTTTTTCATCTAGATTCTTGAATGAAAGATAATATTGTATAGAATCTCCACTAGAGGTAGATATTGATCGCATGTACCTTAAAAGGGAAGAGAGAATGATATAAACATGTATTATAATGTCTTGATAGTCATTTCAGACTAGCCTTCTATTTGGATATAATAGGTGGTGCTCAAATGTATATTAGTATTCATATCCTTTTGAAGCCTCTTCCATAATATTGATGTGAATTATGAGCCATAATCAAACACAATTGATAAAGGCGCACTTTGAAGTATCAGAAATTCATTAATATAAATCAAAGAATGGAAATTAGGGGTAGATATTCCCTTACCTCTAGGGAAAAATCATACTTGGTAAAGTGATCAACAATAACCCATATTGCATCATTCTTCTTAGGAGTCATTGGAATTCTTTTGACAAATCCATTGTAACACTGTCACGTTTCTATATTAGTATAGGAAAAAGTTGCATGACTCTCTTAGCATAGTTTTTTCATCCTTTACTTATTGTAACACCAAGCATCTAGACACATAGTCTTAAATTTATCACTTCACACCATCCCACTACAAATGTTCTCTTTAAATATTATAAAAGTTTGTGATACTATAGTGTATAGATAAATTTGAGTTATATGCTTCATCTAGATGCTTCCTATTTAGCTTCGATATAGATGGAATACATATATTTTTACCAAGATTCAGCACTCTATTTTTATAGATTGAGTTTATCAATTTCCCATCATTCACTACTTTAATCTAATTTTGTAAATTCTTATCATCCTGCTAAAACTTTACTCTTTTTTCTAGTAGATGTGATTTATAAATTACTTAGAAAAGTAATTACATTTCCCATTGACTAACAATTATGATATATTACATTATTAAATATTTCAATATAATGTCTTTATTTATCCTTATCAGGATCAGAAACCCATGGTCCCTCCTACTCAATGCATCAACCACGTCATTTTCCTTACTAAGGTGGTAGTGTAGCGAGAAATCATAGTTTATGAGTAGTTATAACCAAATTATTTACCTCATGATGAGATATTTCTGAGAGAATATGTACACCAAACTTTTTTGGTCTTTATATATGCCGCATCTTTCACCATAGAGATAGTTCCTCTATATCTTCATGGTAAATATTACGAATTCTATTTCAAGGTCATGATTTTGATATTTCTATTCATGGATATTAAATTTTCATGATGAATAAGAAACCAATATATCATTATGAATAAGGATACAACCTTGTATCATAACACCCTAATATCTTATAATAATTTGTTTTATTATATATACCATACACAATACTGAGCTTAAAATGAACTATGATATAAAATTAAAATATTATTAAATAAATATAACCATTATAACTTAGTCTTTGGATTGAAATTTATGAACAAGATTAACCTCATTATGAAATATATATAGTAAATTTTTCATTAATAAAAATATATTTATTATTTCATAGGAAATAAGAATTCAATTTTAAATAAATTCATATAAGATTAAAGGAGATATTTTTTAAAAAACTAATTTCTGTGTGCAATGTATTTTTATTAAAGTAAATTAATTTAATCGATAAATATGAATGATTTTAATAAAATTTATAGATAATATATTTTGAAAAACAAATTAATATTAATATTATTGTGATTACTAGATAATGAATGAGTATAAATTCATTTTATAATTCAAAAATACATTTTATTCAAAAATGGGTTTTATTTCATTTTTGGGAAAGGATATTATGATAAATATATACCAAATTTAGATATTTTATTTTATAAAATGGAAATAATTTTTTAAGTTATCATGACAATACAATCTTAAGATGTTTTTTCTAATATTTTTCTAAAAATTTTGTTTTTTGGTTGAAAGGTGAATAATACTGGTTTTGTAAAAACTGTCAGTTATTTTTTAAATAAAACAATTTGGAATGTTACATTTGGTTTTAGATTTTATAAAAATTCACATAAATTAAATTTTATTAAACACAATCTGATAATATTTATATTGAAATACATTATACTTCATTTTTTTGTAAAATATTTTTATGTTCAAAAGTGTATTTTTTTCTGAAAACTTTTTTTGTTGTGTTTTTCACACATATATTAAAATTTTTTTTACCACTTTGAGAAATTGAATATTTTAAAATTAATTTTTTATTTTTAATTATAAAGGTAAAATAAGGTTAATAGGTCCCTTTTATTTTTTTCCTTATAAATAATTTATCTAGTTAAAAATTTATCACCCCAGTACTGGGAAAAATGAGTCAATTAAGGTTAAAACTAAGTGATAAGATCAAAATTTTTAACACCAAATGGGTGGATGTGTTTTTATAAACCATTACCATATACCTGATCAATTTGGATCAAATACGGATCCTCTTGAAATGGTTATTACTTGTATTAATAAAATTATATTTACAAAAATGTCACTTTCTATCATTTAATATCACAAATATGGAATCCTGGTAAGAATATGAGTAAATAAACATTATTATTGAAAATATATTTATATAATGATTATGAATAAATTATATTCATTTATATAATTCAATATTAATTTAAAAAAATATTGTAATAGTCTAAAATACTTACTCTACATTAACACCACATTTATAAAATCGAGAGAAAAATCAAGTAAATGATTTTAAAAGAATTAAAAGTAATATGTTTTGGATGAATTATGATGTTACCATCATTTTATAAATAATTATGAAAAAAAGTTATTATTTTTTTATATTAATTTTAATTCCAATGGTGTCTTGATATGTTTAAATTCAAATTTTGTGAATAGTAAAAAAAATAATTTTAAATGATATTTAATTTTTAAAAATTATTTTTAAATATTTAGATAAAAAAATCCTATATAAATTCAATGGTTTGGAAATTTTATATAATATAATTCATGGTCCATATATTTTCAACATAAAATTGTTAAAATTACATTCAAGACCCATAAAGGTTGAAATTTTTAAAAATTCCATTGATTTTTGTCTATAAAAATGGATTTACATAAACATATAAAAACACAAATCATGTCTAGTTTTATCTAAAAAAATCTAACCAAATACTTTTCTAAACATACATTACCACTTCCCAAATCTCATTTAGTTACCATAAACATATCCATCAAGATCCTTAGACCGAATTGAAAGGAGGATATCAAAAGGTGATGTATAATTTTTAACCAATTTGTTTTAAGTTTATTTATTCTTATACCTCCATAATATATATCATAACCCATATTATATAATATCATAAGTATCTTAATTATAATAAAGAAATTTTTGTTGGTGGTAAAACCCTTTTCCATCACCTTTTCCTCCAATATAAAATGAACACTTCACTCATTCTTACGTATGAACTACCACCTCCACAAAGTGATGTGTTTCATTTTACATCACCGCCACATATGTTTGGTTAAAATGATGAATAAAGTAAATATATATGATATTTATGAAGTAATTATGGTTTTTTAAAGATGATATACTACTTACCTTCTTCTGATATGAGAAAAAATGATAACATCTCTTATGCATACATGTGGACTACCACCTACACAAAGTGATGAAATTCATTTTTCATTAATGCCACAGAAGGATGGCCATAATGAAGGATTTAATGAATAATTATTATATTTATAATAATATTATGATTATATAAAATTAAATATTTATTAATTTCATCTCCCTTTCACCCATTTGAAAAATAAAAACATCACCCATGTGTACGTACATGATACCGTCGCTATGAAACAATGTAATTAATTTTTCATGACCACCTTGCATGGAATGTTATAAAAGTATATTTCATGTATAAAAATAATAATTATAAAAAACTTAATGTTTTGGATATAATTTAACCATGATTCCTTTGACTATAGTTAATGCTCCAAAATAATTTTAAAGATTATGAACCAAACAATCTCAAAATGTCTGACATAAGATTAAACATTTAGTAAATAAATAGAACAAGAAAATAAATGAAATAAAAGGGATAATTATATTTTAATGGGTAATAAAAATGTTTTGAATCAAGTAAATGACTAATATAATCATATAATTCAGGAGTTAGAGAATGTACGGAGCTAAATGGGACGTATGGAAAGGGTTTATTTGACAATCTAATTATAAATCATGATTGTTAAGTTAATGTTTATATTGGGGTACTTATATGATATTTATCTATAATCAAGTTATTTATGGGGTTTAAAATTATTATTTCTATTTTACCCCTCTTTGGTATTCAGAAAGACCGAAATAATGTTTTTATGAAAATATTACCTCATTTCTATTATTTTGGTTAAGAATCATTCTCCTACATGTACATGTTCTTAAAATAGGTTTATAAAAGTAATTTTCCAATTTTAAATGATTTATACATGTATTTTTATATTATATTTTACTTTATTTAAAAAAATTAATGAAATATTGCTATCATTTTCCATATAATTCATTTTGATCCTTTTACAAAAGTGGGAAATGAATTATTTATAATGTTTAATACATGATCAACCTTTCCTGCCATCTTATCCATTATTCATTTTTAGGATTCCAATATAAGTGTCCCTATTTTTTCAAATAAAATCATATTTCCATTATTCTAGAAATTTTTAGTTTTAAAACGATTTCAAAATAAAAGGATATTTTTTCTTTTTTTAAAGTGTCTTTCTAATGTATTTATAGATTTTTTTTATCAATGTCATCATTCATTAAAAAATTATATGCTTAATTTAGGAGATACTATAATGATACGATTCACTTTATTTATTTGGATATATTATGATCATGCTTTTCTAATTATTGACTAGGGAAAATATTTTCATTTCATATGCAAGTTTTTTAATGAAAATATTTATGTTGATTATGAGTTGTATTATTATTCATTTATTTATATAATTAATTCATTGGATTTAGTAAGTGAATGGGTGGGCCCCAATAATAGGAAACCCCTTGATGCATTAGTAGTTCTCATGAGACAAACTTACATGGATCTTTAGTGCATGCCTACCAATTTATTTATAACATCTTAGCATGTAGTAATGACTATATGTTTATGATGTCTTAGCACAAGACCTTGATGAAAAAAATATCATGTTTGAAATTATGAATTCCATCATTATGAAATCTGTTATTTTTATCCATGCGATTATTTATAATTATCTTGAATATAATTCATGTTCTAGTTTTTAATTGTTTTTTTTTGAAATATTTTTATTTCATAAGATTGTTGGTCCAAGAAATATGGAGGGGAGGTTGGTGCATTTACTTTTAAAAAAATAAAACTAAATAAATTGATACAATTATACAATTAAGAAATAAATTAAAATAAACAAAGTAAGTGAAATATAAACGAATTAAAGGAGTAATTACAAAAGAAATAATTACAACACAATTTGATAAATGATTTTGGATAAAACCCAATATGAGTCTATACATATACTCCCCTATATATCTTGAGAGGTTTCAGATCAATACCTTGAATTTAATAGTAGTCAAGAAACATAAGAATAATGTTCCTTGGATTTAACTATATACATGACACCCAAGAAGGAATACAGTTACTTTTTAATTGGTTATAGCAACAAACCCAATAAAATGACGAGAAATTTTCGTTTTAGATGGTTTTAAATCCCCTAATTTTATGATAGTAATAACCTAATAGAATAATAATAATGTGAGAATATTTTCTTTAAGGAAAAAATTTTACAAAGAACTTTCTAATCTATTAAACGTATTAGAAGAATAATAATGAGAAAATGAGAGAAACATTAATGAGAGAAGTTGTGTCCAATAAAAAAGCACAAGAGTATTCTCAATAGAATTTACAGGAGGCTTTTATGAACATATTATTGGTGTTTTGGTTCATATATGTTGATGTAAATTCATCCTTGTGATTCTATTTATCTCACCCAAAATTTCATTTGTAATTATAGATAATCCTTGAGTTAAATATAGCTTAAAATGAAAATTAAAAGTGGCGCAGTCTACTAAAAATGAAATGTTTGACTAGGATAACTAGCTAGATCGACGATGACACCAACTAGCTGATAGGACCACCATATGGGAATTGAGTAGCCATTGGTTAGATGTTGGGTCCTGGTAGAAGTAGGTGATTAATCTAGGCCTACTGGCTATCTGGTGAGGGATTACCAACAAGATGATGATTTTAGTAGAAGTAAGTTCTTTTGCCTTGCTCCACCATTTGGCTGATGCCATTTCTAGGTGAGGGTATTCATTCCATCCCTAAAAACTTATTTGAATGATTTTGTTTTATCTATCAATAACATAAATTCATTCCCAAACATAATTACTGAAATTAAATGACATGTAATGATTTTATAAATAATATATGCTTGTGAACATTAAAACAAAGTGATGTATAAAAATAGCTCCCTTTTTGATGATCACAAACACTTTGAGATAAAATGATCTAAATCAATAAATCTAAATGAATAGTTTTAATAAAATATATTTCCAATTTCAAAAATAAATTCAATATTTAATAATTAAATTAGAAATTATTTTTTGAATATTTTTTCAATAAATAGAATTTCAACCCATAATATATTTTCAACAAAGAGAATTCCAACCAATAGAAAATTTTCAATAAACAGAATTTGAACCCATAATAATGGATTATAAACGTAATTTTAATTATCTATGGAATATCCCCTAGGAGTGTCAAATTAGGTGTGTGGTATAGTGCCACTAATCATGCTTAGGGTGAAGATTGGTTTAACACCCAACCGACCCTTTTTGAGGTTATTACCCCTAGGAGAAGGTGTACTAATACCACTTATACTATTTTGTATCCTGACAAGAATAACATTGTTAAGAAATTAAGAATTACATTACTTCACCAAAATATTATGATAGATTTCTCCACTTGATATTAAAAGAGATATTAAAAAAATATGATACATTTCTTCCATTTTATTTTAAAAGAGATATTTAAAAACATAATACATTTCTCTCCCTTGATATTAAAATAGATAAAAAATGAAATATTTGTCCCCCTTGATATTAAAATTGATAAAAAAATGATACATACCCCCTTTGTGATTATCAAAAAATAACTCATAAACTTAAAATTCATTTAAAACAAAGTAAATAGTTCCCATTTAAAAAGATAAAAAATTTCAAAGATTGAAATAAAATTTAAAGGACAAGCATAATTCAAACAATTTGAAATAAATAGATTTGTAAAAAAAATATCCAGAGAAAAAAATTCAAGATTTAAGTAAGTGTCACAGGAGGACCATTCCTAGCCCCCCTTAATAAAATCGGAAACATTATAAAATAATGAGTTTCATGAAAATATCATCTAATTGAAAATTTAATCAAATAAACTCTTAAAATATATAGCAGTTTTGAAAGTGGTCTCTAAAAAAGCGGTTTCTAAGATTAATGAGTTAAGTGTGTGGGTGTTGAAGGAGGCTTCTAGAAATACTAATGGAACTATTATTATCACACTTTATAGTATCATGATCATATATAAGATTATAATCTAATATAGTGTTTTTTATCCAAATAATATGGTCACAACAACTCCCAATTGCAATATATTCCACTTTTCCATAGAAAGTGTAATTGTTTTTTGATTCTTACTACCTATATAAACTAGATATTTTCCAAGTAGGTGATAATTACCACTTTTACTTTTCTTATCTAATTTTTATCCTAAAAAATAAGTATCGTAAAACCTTTTAGGGTTGAAAGAAGTATATTTTGGATAAAATAAACCACATTTTTTAACTTAAATATCTAGATATTATTTTATGAAATTATAAATGTGATCCTCTAAGATTTGATTCAAAATGAGCACGAATAAAAACAATAATTGTAATTTACGGATAGGTTGGGATAAGATAAATAATTCCCCTATAATACCTCTACAAAGCTTGTTGTTAACCAGTTTATAAGCCTCATCTAATGTTATCTTATAATAAGTATTTATTGGTGTACTTATCTTCTTTACTTGATCCATGCCAAGATATTTTTAAATTATATTAGTTTATTTTATTTGGTCTATAAAAAAATCATTCATATGTTGAGAAATTTTAAAACCAAATAAAATATTTAGCTCACCCATAAAACTCATTTCAAATTCTTTTTTCATTAAATCTGAAATTTCATTACAAAGTTATTCTTCTATATAACCAATAATAATATCATCAAAATAAATTTCAATAATTAAAAAATCATTTTAAAAATTTTTCCAAAATAATATCAAATCATATTTTCCCATTTTAAAATAATTTTCGAAAATAAATTTAGTTAACCATTTATACCAAGCATGAGGGGCTTTTTTTAGACTATAAAGAACCTTGGTTGACTTTAAAACATGATTTAAATATTTTGAATCATTAAAATTAGGTGGTTTATCAATAAAACCTCTTCAAAAGTAAAACCATTTAAAAAATAACTCTTAACATAAATTTTAAAAATGTTAAAATTTAAATGAGTGGTGAATGCTAATAAGGATCTAATAAATCTGAGTCGAGTGAAGGGTGAAAAGGTTTAACTACAAGCAATGCCTTATTCTTGATTATATCCTTCAGTTATGAGTTTATATTTGTTGTGGGTTTTAAAGACCCGGAATTTCCATGTAATTGTTTTTAATATATGGGAATTTTATGAGTCCATGAAAATTGACGGTGTGTGATTCTGAGGCCCGGAGTGACCGGAATGAATTTATGAACTTTTTTTCGGGTACGTTCAGTAAATGTACAAGTAGGTTTTTATAACTTTTGGAGTGGGGCTCAGAAATGAAATCTGAGGACACCGTAGAACTCGTAGCATCGGTATTCACTTAAGGAGACTTTCACCTCGACAGCACATAGTCGAGGGTGAAAGATAATTTTTCGGTTTTTCGTGGAAATAATAAAATAAAATAAACTTTATTTTTATTTTATTTTATTTTTCATTAGGATATCTCCATGTGGAAGTTGAGAAGTGGGACCACCAGATATTAACCTCCCATGAGAGGTTATGGTGGTGGGGACCACCCGAGCCTAACCTCCCATGAGAGGTTATGGCGGTGGGGACCACCCAAGGCCTAAACCTCTTGAACTCCCCTTATAATAGAAGAGAAACCTCTTAACTCCCTCTTTAATGTGGAGGATCCTCTTGAGATTCCTCCACATTAATTAAGTCAATGAACCACTTTAATTTGCCAACCTAGTTAATTAATTTAGTGAATTTAAATTTTGTGCCAACAAACTAAATAATAGATAACTTAATCTATAATTTTGGGCCACCATTTCATTTTGGTGGAATTGAGAGAGGAGTAGATTTGGGAGAAAATCTCTCCAACAAAGAACGCCAATGAAGAATGCCTCCCCTTCAACGAATTCTTCTCAAAACTCTGTCGAAGGATATCCAACGACGCACGAACCAACAATCAAGGAAAATGCCGACATCCATATTTTCACAACGATTCGTCTTCTTCCTCGTGACCTCATCGATGTCATCAAGCGAACGATGTAGGGGTTTAATTTGTGTATGATTATTTCCCCATGTTCTTCCCTTATTAAAACAAAGAATGCAGATGATTTCTTTTGTGGGTTGTGAATAATCATTGCGAGAGGATAGTATTTGACGTTCAATGTTCAAGTACTTGTTGAGCCATAAGCTACCACCCTAACGCGGAAGGGTACGGGCCAAACAAATAAGGCCTGACCCCTCGTAAAATCTTGTGATGATTTGTGGTGTTGAATGTGACGAAGGCGACGGAGCAACAACACCGCCACGCGGCCACCATCGCCTCGCGATCTCCACGTCCTCATGGCACCCCTGCGGGCATGCCACTCTACAACACCCACGACCACCACACCCCGCGGCTCTACCACCCGCGGCCCCGACGCGCCGCCCCCAGCTGCCGCCGCCCATGGCAGTCGTCACCAACGGCTGCCGCCGCCATCCGCCAAGCCACCACCATCCGCGGAGCCTCCACCGCCAACCAAGAAGAGCCACTGAGCCACCGCCATCCACAGAGCCTCTGTCGCTGACCGGGTCGAGCCGACGACGCCATCCGTCGAGCCACCCCCGCCACTCCGGCTGAACCGCCCGCGACCCCGAGCTACTCTGGCTGAGCCGCCCCACGGCCCGAGCCGGTCCGGCCAATCCGCCCTGCGGCCTCCACCCTTTTGGCCAAGCCTCTTTGGCCGAGCCACCCTGCAGCCTCGCGCCGTCCCAGACCGCACCCCCGTGGCCCTTGGAAGCCTGCCGAACCGCCCAGTGGGTTGGATCGGACCCAACGGGCCAGGCTGAACCCAACGGGCCGGACCGCACTTCAGATCGGGCCAGACCCAGTGGGTCGAGCTGGGTCGATCTGAATCAGGTCGGCCCAGGCCGGGTCAGACCGAGTCGGTTCAATCAGGTCGGGCCAGGTCGACCGACCAGGTCAGGCTAGGTCGACCGACCAGGTTGGACCGGACATGGGCCCACAACGACCCAATTATGCTCTCTAGGCAATAACTTTGGCACTGGACGTCCGTTTGACGAACCGTTAGCAGTGCTAGAAATCTTGGAGTCAGACGGTCCCTTTGAGTATACCCCATTGGAGTTTAAGATTAATATGGGGAACAGTCATGTTGGAACGAGCACGAATCCAACCGGGCCCCCGGGACTAAAAGGCTAATAACTCACAGACCGGGCGTCCGATTGACGCACCGTCTATTGCGTTGAGACCCCTATGACGTGGCCAACCTTTGAGATGCTTCTCTGTGGGGCTTCGTGGCAGTTTGAGTAACGACCAGTAGCTTGTGGAGTGGATCCTACTGGAGACGAGTGACCATAATGTAGAAACCTAGTAGATGGCGGAGACTTGACGACTACTGACCGTTTCGACTCGTAGTGACTTGGAAGGCCCTATAGGGAGCACCTCTGTGTGACGCGGCAGACCCGCATTGGGGAGTTCCTCTATGTGATGCAGCAGACCCATAGTACATGACAGGAGGAGTACCTTAACAGGCTATGAGGGGAAACGCCTCTATTTGACGCGGCAGACCCACGGTACTCGACAGGAGGGGTACCTTAGCATTCATGAGGGGGATATCCTCTGTTTGATGTGGCATACCCATGGTGGGGAGTTCCTCTATGTGACGCGACAGACCCATGGTACTCAACAATAGGAGTACCTCAGCAATCCAATGTTAGTGGGAAGCGCCTCTATGTGACGCGGCAGGCCCACTACACTCAATAGAAGAGGGGTTCTCTAGTAGTCAAAGTGTTCGACGATGTGACTGGGGATGTTACTTTTCACTACCCCTAGAATAAGACCTGGTGTGAGTTGAGTCAGTACCTCTGTGTTTTTCTCATGATTGATATGGATTACTTGATAACTTAGGTATATGTATGGGCATATACCTAAGTAGTTTTATCTGTTGATTTCATACTTTCTGGTTTATCCTTTGTGTATTTTTTGATACATTGAGGGTCTCTGGGTCCCTAATGAGTATCGTTATACTCACCCCTCCACAGGATATGCCCACACTTTGTTGTGTTTGGTGCAGACGAAGGACAATGCTGACTGAGGATGTGAGTACGAGGACTGGATGATGCCTAGAGGTGGACCATACGGTGTGTCGATACACAGAGGATACAGACGGATTTGGTGTGATAAGGAGTCAATCTGTACCTATCCTTTAGTTATGATCCTCAGAGGATGACCCAGCTACTTAATTTCCCTTTTATTTAGTTGTATTGTGTCACAGTTGTACTTTTACTTTCCAGTTGGGCTTTTATTCTGGCCCCTTTTACTAACTACACTCACTCTGTTTAAAGTTCAATTTACTTGTGTTCCTATCTAATGTGTGCTTACAGGTTATAAAGGCAATTCCTTCCTAGATTTAGGGAATACGTCTTTGGTGCTAGTCGCCAGCCCCTGGCCTATGGAAGGTGGGATTGGGGTAGTCACGACACGGGCCCCAGGGACGGGTCGTGACAAATTAGTATCATAGGAGTCGGTTCTACCGTATAACATAGGACTCTGATCTTTCTCTTTAACATAAATAATGTTAAGTGTAGTGAGTGTGGTTATCAATTTAGGGAATCCAGTGTTGGTGTGATGGCCGACGTATCCATACACCAAGACCCTGACTTCTGATTTCCGACTTAGTGCATGAAAACACTGATTGCGTGTGTGTCTTCAAGAGTCTTCTTTGTGAACTCTTTGAGTCAGCTCAGCAGGTATAACTTATTGACCATGGAGCACCTGTTTCTTTTTAGGATGCCTCCACAAAGACAGCTAGCTAGGGTTCTGAGAGTTGTATGCACTGATATCTGACGCACGCCTGTCGTAGGGCATGGCAAAAAAATTATTTCCTAAGTTAAAATGTAGTAATGTGGTTGACCTAGGATGTCTCCCGAAGAGGAGTGCACACAAAATTGGTTGTCACATTAAAACGGGGGTAAAAATGTTGTGAAAGGAAATTTGAAATTCAAATGATTGAAAAACTATGAAATTAAAAGGGTGATTAGGTCGGGGTCGGTTTCCTAATTATAATTCTATCCTTGTCCAATTTAATTCAAACCTCATCTTCTTAGTTGATTAAAGTGAGTTTCCACAATTGTTTCCTTTCACTTCCTTGGTGAAATTATTATTGTGAGAGAAACCCTTACCAAGATCTGGGTTTGGTCAACTCTCCTTCCATGTGTAAAATAGTTGTATTGAATATCCTTAATTGAAATGGGCAATAACCGATCGAGTTTTGTTGGTCCCAAAAAATCAAGAACATTCACTACACCTTTTACATGTACTGACGATCATCGAGTACTTCACCACTAATTCCTGGTTTATTCCATCGTATATAAACCAGAAATTAGTGGATGGAGATATTGATTATTTTACCAAGGAAAAAATAAATAACGGAATTAATATTCAAGAACGATCGCACTTGATTATAAAATCCGCTATAATAAATTGAAAACAACTTTGAAGAAGAAAGTAATTTATTCAATTGCGTCCAAAAACTCAAGCATTACAATGTAGAAAACCAACCCTTCCCCAATCACTCCAAAATTTTACCCCACCATGGTAAGGGTAATCGAGTTGAATGGGGAAGAAGAAGGCATTAAAAAACAATGAAAAAGAAAATAAATAAAATAGAAATCTGAAAATTTCTCCTTCTTGGTTTCCTAGAAGGAATGGGGTGGAGAATGGATGCTTTGAGAGGGTGGAGCTCTCCTCCTTTTATAGCCAGAATGTTTCCCCCGAATGTCTACGCGTTTTATCCCCATTAAATGTCATCTTCACGCATTTATCCCTTCTTGAATGTTGTTCATAATTCCCTTGGCCGTGTCCCCTCAAAAGTCCATCGGATTTGGACATGTATTCCGAGAGTTATAGCCATTTTACTATGAGCATTTATTCTGTCCAGTCAGACTCTCCAAAACGAAATCCTCTGGATTAGGGTGTTTTAATGACCCCACAAACGGCCAATTCACTCGGTTCGTCCTTCAAAAAAGATTCTCCAAAACCCCTTGCGCGTCCACCCACCGAATATTACTAGATTTGGGCCCACAGTGGATGAGTTATGGATCCCACATCAAAACTAGGCAGAACTGAAAACAGTTTTCTTGAGCCAAATTGGGATCTTCTTTTGAGCTTCTATATGGCCGATTCAGATTTTGGTCCATCTATATTAAATTAATCCCTAGATGTTTAGAATCTGGAAAAGAAAGAATTTTACAATTTGGATCAGTGTAGATAATGTTATGGCCAAACTACCGAAATATTTTAAAACTGTTAAAAATCCAAAAATGGCCAATTTTTACTAATCGGCTCAAAATAACACCATTATCAAAAAAATGAAACAATTCATCTTAGAGGAAAAATTTTGTGGGTTTAAAACAATGCTATTCAATATAAATTAATTGAAAATATTTTCTCTATCAATTCCCCCACACTTAGCACTTGGACTCTTGGACAAGTAAAAATCAAATCAAATCAAATCCAAAACACATATCAATGAGATCAATCACATCAATTTCAAGAAACAAAAAGATATCATGCCTCATCAAAAACTATTATTTCAAATTCTCCATTTAAGATTTTAATATATTTCCACTTCATTTCTTATCCCATGCACATAAAACACCTACCACACATGAATTTTCTCTCATCTCACAAATGTAAAGGATGAACAAGGCTTTTCTCATCCAAACTCACACAAGAGTCACCATAGGTTTGATAAATTCCTACTTCTCCACCCGATGTGATTCAAGGACATGTGTTTCTCATGAGGACTTTTCAAGGTTGTTCTGTGGCTTCCGGTTGGTAGGATTTAGATGTTAAAAGTTCTGAGCCCGAAAAAGGAAGGCTTGGCTCTTATTGAAGCAAAATTGCAAGATTCTAGTTTTCACTCAAATACGGTCTCCTTCACTTCCCCTTTGTTGAAAATAGGCTCCATCATCATTCAATCAGCTTAGCAGCAAACATTTCAATCTTTTCAAACATAATTTTTTTAAAGCTCCAGATAGGCACAACTTTTTTTTACATTGGAAGCTCCAGAAAGGCACAACTTCTCTTGTCATAAAAGCTCCAGAAAAGGCACAGCTTTCAACAAAATAATTTTTCAGCATCACACACATCTATTACACAATTTATTTTCCACCCAAAGTATAACCAAATGAGGTATTACACCACGAGACATCTTCCCCCACACTTAAGTTCAACTAGATCATGCAATTTTACTTCAAGAGCAGGTATGATAGGGAAAATTGGCTTGTAATGTGGCTAACCTACCAGGCAATTCATGGCTACTAGGGGCTACAATGAAGGATAAATGTAAAGGTGGGCCATAATGAAAAGGATTATTTTGAAAAGGGGGCTTCAAACAAAATAAATGCCTCAATCATTTTAAACACACGTACCCCAAACCCTCAAGTTTTGAAAGGAATAAATCAAATTTTGGTTATAGCAAGCATGGTCTGGTTCTCCCAAGAAATGAGGTGAATGAAAAGAATATGACAAAAATAGTTCAGAAGCCTCACAGGAAAGTTATTTCAAAGATATAGACAGTGAAATATGGAATGAGATTTAAAAATCAGTGTACTTTTCATGAATTTCCAAAAGATTTGAACTTGAAACAAAGTTATTTCAGCATTCATTTAAGATCAGTTTCATGAAATAGTCTGGTTCACTCATTGACATGGGTTTTAAAAATGGTATTGATAATCTTTTCAGCTCAAAAGTTTCAGAAACACACCAAAAATTGAAAAATAAACACACAAAAATTTTAAAACACACAATTTTTTTTATTTTGTGAAAACAAACATCAAATGAAAATCCTATACTACAAAGGTTACCTCCCCCACACTTAAATGATGCAGTGTCCTCGATGCATTCAAGTGTATTTAACATGTAATCCAATTTTAAAATTAATCACAACATCAAGAAAGTGTGAAGGAGAGGTACAACCTGGCTTATTGGAAATGAAAAGTTGATTTTGACTCCTAAGTGTTGCTCTTTGAAAACCTAAAAAAAAGTAAAAAACATAACATAAGAAAATTTTTTAAAAGAAATGAAAACAGAAATTGAATAAGAAAAAAAGGGATAAATCTTGGTTTAATCCCCCAAGTGGGCCCTGGGTTTTGACTGCCTCCAGAGGGGCAGTTCTATTAATTTATCCACAATCTGATGATGGGTGAGGTTTCTTGCTCATGAACCAAAAAAAACTTTTCTTTCCAGGATGAACGTCTTCCTTTTTCTTGAGGACTCCATCGATAAAATTCACCATGTCCACCCTCTTTGTAATGAGATACAACATGAATGGTGGGGTTAGGACAATGAATGAGTCCTCCACTTTCTTGGGTTCTCCATGAACAACATCTTCTTTATTCTTCAGTGGTTGCTGACGGTATGATACATCTGGGGAAAAATCAAATGGAATGTCAGAGTTTAATTATATTTGAAAAAAATTAAAGCATGAATAATCAATATCAAATTCTTCCCTTTTAAAGAAAGTAGATTGTGTCTCATTTTCCTCTAAACAATTCACTTTGATCTTCTCATGTACTCCTTCCATTAAATTTTCAATAGGTTTGGGGAGCACCAGATGTTCCTCTTCAAATGCATATTCTCCCTCCAAGGAAATACAAGTGTTGGATGAATCTGAAAAATTAAAACAAGGGGAGGTAATACTCAATTCGGTTTCAAAAAAATCAATAGATAATGAGTTTATGAAATGATTAACTCCCTGAGCTTGTTTGGATTCAATTTCTTCTTCAAAGGGATGTGTCTCTTGGAGTTGAAATTCCGTAGATAGAGGTAGGTAGTCAGACTCCTCTATCTTCTCTTAAAATTCCACTACTTGGTTGGTTTCTTCCTTCAATGTCGTTGAATCATCTACATTATTAGGAATAGTTGGATCAAGAAGTTCCTCACACTCATTCAAGAAGTTATCCAGATCTTTTTGATCTCCCATATGTATTTCAATTGCTAAATCTTCTTCATCAATCTCATCCAACATTGATTGAGATGGGTTCAATGGATCTTCTTTTAATTTCATCAATGCTTTCATGGGTTCTTCAACTTGAAGGATTTGTGGGGATACTTCTTCCATCAATTTTTCTGGTTCCGGTTCTTGTTCAGGCTCCATTTGTTGTTGATCCTCGGATGCATGTACTTGTTCCGCAATCCACTGTATTGAGGTCTCTAGGTTTTGAACTGTTTGACTAATTCTTTCAAATTGGGATTCAATATCTTTGTGAACTTCTTCTTCTTGGTTTTTTACTTTTATCATTTCTTGTTGAAATTCTGGAAAACAATCTTGAAGTTCAATTAATTCTCTTGCCAAACCCTCCATCACTGGGTATTCGAGGTTCTCTTTAAGGTTTTCAATGAGTTCCTTGAATTCATTCTCTATGATGATTTGAATTCGAGCTCCTCGAATTTGTTTAGACAAGAAAGAAACTTTATACTCTATAGACCAAGGTGATTCAATAATTGGTTCTTGAACTGGTGGGTAATTATTCCATGAATTAAAGAAATAATCATTTGAAAACAACATGGCAAAAGATTTTTTTTTTATTTTTTTTTAATTGAAAAAGTAAAATATTTACAATTATTTTGTGGCACTTACCTCCCCGGAAACGGAGCCAAGTTTGACGCACGCCTGTCGTAGGGCATGGCAAAAAAATTATTTCCTAAGTTAAAATGTAGTAATGTGGTTGACTTAGGATGTCTCCTGAAGAGGAGTGCACACAAAATGGGTTGTCACTTTAAAACGGGGGTAAAAATGTTGTGAAAGGAAATTTGAAATTCAAATGATTGAAAAACTATGAAATTAAAAGGGTGATTAGGTCGGGGTCGTTTTCCTAATTATAATGCTATCCTTGTTCAATTTAATTCAAATCTCTTCTTCTTAGTTGATTAAAGTGAGTTTCCACAATCGTTTCCTCTCACTTCCTTGGTGAAATTATTATTGTGAGAGAAAACCTTACCAAGATCTGGGTTTAGTCAAATCTCCTTCCATGTGTAAAATAGTTGTATTGAATATCCTTAATTGAAATGGGCAATACCCGATCGGGTTTTTTTGGTCCTAAAAAATCAAGAACATTCACTACACCTTTTACATGTACTAACGATCGTCGAGTACTTCACCACTAATTCTTGGTTTATTCCATCGTATATAAAACAGAAATTAGTGGAGGGAGATATTGATTATTTTACCAAGGTAAAAATAAATAACGGAATTAATATTCAAAAACGATCACACTTGATTATAAAATCAGCTATAATAAATTGAAAACAACTTTGAAGAAGAAAGAAATTTATTCAATTGCGTCCAAGAACTCAAGCATTACAATGTAGAAAACCAACCCTTCCTCAATCACTCCAAAAGTTTACCCCACCATGGTAAGGGTAATCGAGTTGAATGGGGAAGAATAAGGCATTAAAAAACAATGAAAAAGAAAATAAATAAAAGTGAAAGCTGAAGAGTTCTCCTTCTTGGTGTCCCAGAAGAATGGCGTGGAGAATGGATGCTTTGAGAGGGTGGAGCTCCTCTCCTTTTATAGCCAGAATGTTTCCCCCGAATGTCGACGCGTTTTATCCCCATTAAATGTCATCTTCACGCTTTGAGCCCTTCTTGAATGTTGTTCATAATTCCCTTGGATGTGTCCCCTCAAAATTCCATCGGATTTGGACATGTATTCCGAGAGTTATGGCCATTTTACTATGAGCATTTATTCTGTCCAGTCAGACTCTCCAAAACGAAATCCTCCGGATTAGGGTGATTTAATGACCCCACAAACGGCCATTTAACTCGGTTCTTCCTTCATAAAAGATGCTCCAAAACCCCTTTCGCGTCCACCCACCGAAGTTTACTAGATTTGGGCCCACAGTGGATGAGTTATGGATCCCACATCAAAACTAGGCAGAACTGAAAACAGTTTTCTTGAG
Source organism: Viscum album (assembly GCA_963277665.1). Lineage (NCBI taxonomy): Eukaryota > Viridiplantae > Streptophyta > Magnoliopsida > Santalales > Viscaceae > Viscum > Viscum album. Next base: position 1,893,075,617 of record OY728152.1, read on the forward strand.
CCAAATTGGGATCTTCTTTTGAGCTTCCATATGGCCGATTCAGATTTTGGTCCAAATATATTAAATGAATACCTATATGTTTAAAATCTGGAAAAGAAAGAATATTTCAATTTGGATCAGTATAGATAATGTTATGGCCAAACTACCGAAATAATTTAAAAATGTTAAAAATCCAAAAATGCCCAATTTTTACTATTCGGCTCAAAATAACACCATTATCAAAAAAATGAAACAATTCATCTTAGAGGAAAAATTTTGTGGGTTTAAAACAATGATATTCAATATAAATGAATTGAAAATATTTTCTCTATCAATATCCCACCGAGCAATGAGGCCTCAGTGCAGGGCTCTTATCTAGTAGAGGTACCAGCGGTACCATTCCCTGTTGGGACACCGATGCCACCAGCCCCAGCAGTAGATGGTGCATGTCGCTTGAGAACGTTTCATGAGTTCTGTTACCAGAGGCCACCCAAATTCAGGGGAGAGATGGACCCACAGGCAGCTGAGGATTGGCTGGAGGTTGTGGTGAGAGTTTTCCAACTGGTAGGGACACCAGCAGATCTCATGGTGATCCTTGTCATCATCTTTCTACAGGAAGTAGTGGGAATATGGTGGTTCTTGATGCTACAGGTTCACAATGAGGTGACACTTCTCTTAGAAGATTTTGAGAGCCTGTTTCGGGTAGAGTTTGTCCCAGCAACTCTTTGTGTAGTTCGCATTTAGGATCTACTTCATCTGCAGCAGGGCAGCAGGACTATAGCTCAGTATTCAACGAGGTTTACTGACCTCTCATGTTACTCCCCGGATATGGCACAGGACCCATTATTCAGGTCCCGTACCTTCGAGCAGGGGCTTAGGTGGGAGATCAGGGCTTTGATGATCTCACTCAGCATCCCGACGCAGGCAGGGGTGTTAGAGAAAGCCCCCTTAGTGGAGAGTTTCCTTGCTGAGCAGTCACCAGCAGCGAGACCCAGCACTAGTCGTCATGTGGTAGAGTCTTCTACAGCTGGCAGTAGAAAGATGTCGTAGAGGTCCAAGAGGACAAGACCTACATGTGGACGACCGTAGGATTCAAAGTCAGTCGTGCGGGGCACCTGAGGCAGAGACATACATGCCAGGAGTGGGCATTGTTACGCATGCGACGGGCAGGGTCACATGGATCGTGAATGTCCAACTCATCATACGAATGATCAGAAGATGGTCGAAGGACCTCCCAGGCAGATACTGAGGTTTGACCAAGGAGTTCCGCAGGGAGTAGGTGAATGTGGTAGAAAATTTGGTCGTGCAGCTGGCCGTGTAACTGACGGTGGGAGACTATTCGAGATGTTACCGCCACCACCACCAGGAGGTCCATCCCAACCGCATGGAGCAAGTGGACAAAGGATATCTCACCTCCAGGCATCTAAGGCTTACGATCGTGGTTCTCCAGAGATGACCCAAGGTATGATATGTGTCTAATCTACCTTAGTTACAGTACTTATAGATACAGGTGCTAGTCATTATTTTATTTCCACTGCCCTCATTCGTAGCTCGTAGATTACAACGGAGTCGTTGGCTCGATCCTTATGGATATAGACTTCTACGGGATCAGATTTGACGATTACACATTAGTGCCGGTAGTGTGAGCTTACTCTAGGAGGAGAAATCTTTGGTTGGGATCTTCTAGTAGCGTCATCAAGGCCTTACGATGTCATCTTGGGTATGGACTGGTTATCTATAGTCCATGCTCAGATAGACTGTATTAGGTGCAAAGTGTGATGTTTCCGCACGGATTGGAGCAGGTTTACCTTCACCAGTGAGAAGGGAGCCTTTGTAGCGTAGGATTCACTTACCCGAAGGAGAGTGCAGCCAATCACTCATCATCCAGCTAGCCTTACCCTCAGAGCTGTTGATGTGGGGAGTCTGAGTTATCCTATAATAGTGGACCAGTACGCAGATGTTTTCCCTGATTATGTTTTGGGTATACCTTCACGGAGAGAGGTAGAATTTTACATTGCATTGTACCCTGGGATGGAACCGATATCTACACCAGCATATTGGATGGATCTCACTAAGCTTTGTGAGCTGTGGGTATAGCTAGAGGACTTGCAGGGGAAGGGATTCATTCGGCCCAGTGTATCCCCTTGGGTAGCCTTGATTTTGTTCACCAAGAAGGAAGATAACATCTTGAGACTTTGTGTCGACTATCGGTGCCTAAACCAGGGGACTATGAAGAATAATTACCCACTACCAAATATTTACGACCTCTTTGATCAGCTAAAGGGAGAACAGTGGTTCTTGAAGATAGACCTCAGATTCAGCTATCACCAGCTTAGAGTGTGAGACGAGGATGTGCATAAGATGGCCTTCAGATGTTGGTATGGACATTATGAGTTCTTGGTTATTCCATTTGGAATGACCAACCCTCCAGTAGTGTTCATGGGACTCATGAATAGGATCTTTCAACCATACCTTGATCGCTTTGTATTAGTCTTCATCGATGACATTCTGATCTACTTGGATACTGAGGAGGAGCATGCCTATCATTTGCAGGTAGTACTGAACACACTTCAAGAGCACCAACTTTATGGAAATCTCTCGAATTTCTAGATTTGGATCCAAGAGGTTCACTTTCTAGGAAATGTCATCTCGGAGGCTAGAGTTGCAGTGGATCCAGTGAATATTGAGGTGGTAATTGCTTGTGAGCCACCCAGGAGTGTGACGGAGGTACGGAGTTTCCTGGGTTTGGTTGGATACTACCGGAGGTTTGTGCCATATTTCTCCAGATTTGCAGCACCACTATCAGGGTTGATGAAGAAGGGGAAACCCTTCGTTTGGTTGTAGAAATGCCTGCGGAGTTTTCAGGAGCTGAGGCAGAGGCTGACTAGTGACCCCATCTTGAGGCTTCTAGAGGAGGGAGAAGGGTACGTAATCTACTGCGACACATCAGGGACCAGAATGGAATGTGTCCTGATGTAGGATTGAGAAGTGATTTCATATGGTTCTTGACATCTGAGACAACATGAGCAGAACTACGCAAACCATGACCTAGAGTTATCAGCAATGGTCTTCGCCTTGAAGATGTGGCGACACTATCTGATGGGAAAACATTTTATAGTGTACTCTGATCACAACAATCTCAGGTATATCTTCTTTTAGAAGGACCTGAACCTGAGAAAATGATGTTGGCATGATTTCCTCCTAGAATATGACGTTGAGATATTCTATACTCTTGGGAAGGGTAAAATTGTTGCAGATGCACTCAATAGGAGGTCTAATATACATCTGCTTGGCGAGGCGACGAAGCTGCTGGCTGCTTTATAGATATCCATTGTGGATAGAGATGGAGCATCGTTTCTTCAGTCTCTTACAGTTACACCCCCACTCCTTTAGCGAGTCAGGGAGGCACAATGTGGGGACGCTGACTGCGAGCCTCTATGTGGTCAGATATCCACAGGGCAGGCACCTGTTGGATTTTTTGAAGGTGGCTAGCACGTCATCCTCTTCATAGAACATACCACGGTACCAGTGTCACTTCAGAAGGAAGTTTTGATAGAGTTCCACACATCCCCTCTAGAAGTACATCCAGAAGTGGTGAAGATGTACGAGGACCTCCGACGACAGCACTGGTGGCCGGGAATAAAGAAAGCAGTAGCAGAATTTGTCTCTCGGTGCCTCACTTGTCAGCAAGTGAAGGCAGAGCATTAGATACCAGCAGGCTTGGTTCAGACTTTAGAGGTCCCATAGTGGAAGTGGGATGGTATATCCATGGACTTTTTGACAGTACTTCCATGTAAATCTAGGGGTCATGACTCAATTTGGGTGATCGTCGACTGACTCACCAAGTCAGCCCACTTTCTACCGATCAGAGAGCAGAGTTTAGTAGAGATCTTTGGACGCCTCTATGTGCAGGAGATAGTACGGCTACATGGAGTACCTTCTAAAATTAGTCTCCAATCATGATGCACATTTTACTTCCCGGATATGGAAGGGGTTTCAGGATGCTTTCGAGATGTAGCTTTGTTTGATTACCACCTTCCATCCCCAGACGGAAGGCCAGACTGAGCGGAACATTCAGATCCTCAAGGACATGTTGGGTGCTTGTGTCCTAGACTTCAGTTGCATCTGGGAGGATCACTTTCCTTTGGTGGAGTTTTCATACAACAAATGTTATCACTCCACCATTGGGATGAAACCTTTTGAGGCATTGTACGGGTGACCTTGCAGATCACCTTTGTGTTGGACTGACCCAGGGGAGTGAGAACTAGTGGTACCAGAGATGGTACAGGCTACCATAGAGAAGATGCAGATCATCCAGGAGCGGATGAAGACTACACAGATCAAGTATAAATTGTATGCCGACAGGAGATGGACATCATTGGAGTTCGAGTATGGTGACCACATCTTTCTAAGGGTCTCACCTCGATGAGGTTTACGGAGATTTGGCCGAGGCGGCAAGTTATCTCTGAGATTCATCGAACCTTTTCAAGTCCTCAGTAGAGTTGGCGAGGTGTCTTACCACTTAGATCTTCCACCTCGGTTGCATAAGGTGCATGACTTCTTCCACGTATCCCAGCTGAAGAGATACGTGCATGACCCTTCTAACATCATCTACCATGGTGAGCTGGACGTCGATGATGGGGTGACTTTTACGGAGGTTCCAGTAGAGATTGAGGATCGACAAGAGCGGGTCCTTCGTGGACAGTCGATACCTCTGGTACGCATTCATTGGTAGCATGGGAACCTCTATTAAATCACATGGGAGCGGGAGGCTCATATGCGTGCTCAGTACCCCCACTTGTTCCCTTAGTTTGAGTTGTGGATTACAGAGACGTAAAGCCCTAAGGTGGAGAGAATGTAAAGACCTAGAATTTCCATGTCAATTTTTTTTATTATATGAGAATTTTACGAGTCCGTGAAAATTGACGGTGCGTGATTTCGAGACCCGGGGTTCCCAGAATGAATTTCTGAACTTTTTTTAGGGTACGTTCAGTAAACGTACGAGCGGGTTTTTATAACTTTGAACTGGTGCTCAGAATTGAAATCTGAGGAAACCATTGAACTCACAGTACTGGTATTCACTTAAGGAGACTTTCACCTCGATGGTAGTTGGTCGAGGGTGAAGGATAATTATTGGGTTTTTCTTGGAAATAATAAAATAAAATAAACTTTCTTTTAATTTTATTTTATTTTTCATTAGGATATCTCCATGTGGAAGTTGAGAAGTGGGACCACCAGACCTTAACCTTCCATGAGAGGTTATGGTGGTGGGGACCACCCGATCCTAACTTCCCATGAGAGTTTATGGTGGTGGGGACCACTTGAGGCCTAAACCTCGTGAACTCCCCTCATAATGGAGGAGAACCCTCTCAACTCCCTCTTTAATGTGGAGGAGCCTCTTGAGATTCCTTCACATTAATTAAGCCAATGCACCACTTTAATTTTCCAACCTAGTTAATTAATTTAGCCAATTTGAATTTTGTTCCAACAAACTAAATAATAGATAACTTAATCTATTATTTTGGGCCACTATTTAATTTTGGTGGAATTGGGAGAGGAGGAGTTTTGGAAGAAAATATCTCCAACCAAGAACGCCAATGAAGAACACCTCCCCTTCGACAAATTCTTCTCCAAACTCCGTCAATGGATCTCCAATGACGCACGAACTGACAATTGAGGAAAATTCGGACGTCCATCTTTTCCCAACGATTCGTCTTCTTCCTCATGACCTCATCGAATCATCAAGCTAACAATATAGGGGTTTAATTTGTGTATGATTATTTTCCCATGTTCTTCCCTTTTTAAAACAAAGAACACAGATGATTTCTTTTGCAAGTTGGGAACAATAATTGCAGGAGGATAAGATTTGATGTTTAATGTTAAAGTATGTGTTCGTCCATATGCTACCACCCTAACGTGGAAGGGTACGGCCCAAACAAACTTGGTCCACACCTCTGCAAATATCGTGATTATTTGTGGTGTTGAACATGATGAAGGCGACGGCGCAACAACACTGCCCCGCGGCCACCGCCGCCTCGCGACCTCCGCGTCCTTGCGGCACCCCCGCGGCAAAGCCACTCTGTGGCACCCACAGCCTCCACGCCCCGTGGATATGCCACCTGCGGCCCCACCCCTCCGCCCATAGCCGCCATCGCCCACGACCACCGCCGTCCGCCGATCCGCCACCGCCATCTGCCAAGTCATCGCCGCCATCCGCCGAGCCACCGTCGTTGTCCACCGGGTCGCCACCGCCGACAAGGAAGAGTCATCGCCGCCGTTCGCCGAGTTTTCATCGTCACTCTGGCTGAACCACCCGTGACCCCAAGTCGCTCCGACCGAATCGCTTGCGGCCCCACGCCGCTCCAGCCGAGCCGACCCACAGCCCGAGCTGCTCCGGGTGAGCCACTGCGCAGCCTCTGCCCTCATGGTCAAGCCGCTTAGGCCGAGCTGCCCTGCGGCATCGCGTCATCCATGGTTGAACCCCCAGGTCCCCTCGCGGCCTACCGGACCGACCAGCGGGCCGGGTCGGACCCAGCGGGCTGAACCAAACCCAACGGGCCAGGCCAAACCCAATGGGTCGGGTCGTACTATGGGAGGAGCCAAACCCAGTAGGTTGGGATGGGTCGGTCCGACCGGGTCGGACCGGACTCGGGCCCACTATGACCCAATTCAGCTCTCCGGGCCATAACTTTGGCACGGGACGTCTGTTTGACAAACCGTCAGTGGCAATGGAAATCATGGAGAGAGATGGTTCGTTTGAGTATACCCCACTGGAATTTTGAATTAATATGGGGAATGGTCAGGTTGGAACAAGAATGAATCCAACCGCGCCCCCGGGACTAAAAGGCTAATAACTCACAGATAGGGTGTCTGATTAACGCCCTATCTCTTGCATTGATACCCATATGATATGGCAGACCTTTGTGATGATTATTCATGGGACTTCATGTCATTTGGAGTATCGAACAACATCTTTTGGAGCAGATCCTCCTGGAGTCGAGTGAGCATAGTGCGGGAACCAAGTAGTTGGCTGAGACTTGATGACTGCTAACCGTTTCGACTCGTAGTGACTTGAAAAGCCATGTGGGGAGAGCCTCTATGTGACGCAGTAGACCCACAGTGGGGAGAACCTCTGTGTGATGTGGAAAACACACGGTACTTGAAAGGAGGAGTACCTCAGCAGGCTATGAGGGGGAGCACCTCTGTGTGATGCGGCAAACCCACAGTACTTGACAGGAGGAGTACCTTAGCAGTCACGAGGGGGAGCGCCTCTGTGTGACGTGGCAGACCCATGGTGGGGAGCGCCTCTGTATGACGTGGTAGACCTATGCTACTCGAGATGAGGAGTACCTCAGTAGTCCAAGGTTAGTGGGAAGCGCCTATGTGTGACGTGGCAGGCCCACTACACTCAATAAAAGAGTGGTTCTCTAGAATCCAAAGTGTTCGACGATGTGACTGGGGATGTTACTTGTCACTACCCCTAGAATAAATCCTGGTGTGAGATGAGTCAGTACCTCTATGTTTTCCTCATGATTGAGATGGATTACTTGATAATTTAGGTATATGTATGGGAATATACCTAAGTAGGGTTATCTGTTGAATTCATAGTTCGTGGTTTATCCTTTGTGGATTTTGTGAGACCATGAGAGTCTCGAGGTCCCTACTAAGTATTATTATACTCACCCCTACATGGGATATGCCCGCACTTCATTGTATTTGGTGTAGACGACGAACAGCGCTGACTGAGGACGTGAGTACCAAGACTGAACAGTCCCCGGAGGTGGACTATACGGCATGTCGATATGTGGAGGAGACGGATGGAAATGGTGTGCTGAGGAGGCGATCTGTACCTATCCTTCAGGTAGGATCCTCGAAAAATGACCCAATAGCTGAATTTCCCTTTTCTTCAGTTGTATTGTATCACATTTGTACTTGTACTTTCCAATTGGGCTTGTATTTTGGCCGCTTTACTTACTGCACTCACTTTGTTTATAGTTCAGTTTACTTGTGTTCCTATCTTACGTGTTCTTATAGGTTATAAAGTTAATGCCTTTCCAGATTTAGGGAATACTCCTTCGGTTCTAATCACTAGCCCCTGGCCTATGGAAGGTGGGCTTGGGGTAGTCATGGTACGGGACCTGGGGGACGAGTCGTGACATGGGTGATGTTACCAATCTCATTTAACTTGTTCTTAAATACCCATTTGTTTACAATGATGGGATGATCCTCAGGTCTTTCAACAAGATTCCAAACATTATTCCTTATGAACTAGTTCAATTTTTCTTACATTATAAGAACCCAATTTTCATCATTACTGGAATAATAAATATTAGGGATCTTAGGTATGAAAAAAAATCATGATGTTCACAATAATTTAAAACAAACATTCTATTATGAGTAATGTATTATAAATCATTGATAACATTTTTTAAGGGATAGTATTTAGATTTCACCTATGCCTTGAGTAAAAACATTTATGGTGTTTTTTCTCAACATAAATTTATTTAGAAGGAGATGGATAATTTAAGGTCAAATTTTCTTGTTCAACCTCAAAGACATAAATCTGGTGATTATTTTTAGGTTAATTATAATCAAATTTGATATGAATTTATTCTTCCTTGGTATTGATCCTTTTATTTAATATTTTATATGATTTACTAGATTCAGTGTACCTAATAAAAATACCTTCATAAAATTTGTGGTAAGAAAATTATAGGTTGTATTTGGTGTTAAGAATATATAATTTATCCAAAAATACTTTAAAATAGAAAAATTTATGAAGTTTTACTTTCAAAAGTTCATAACGTGTCTTTTTAAGAAAGGGTCTTATGAGAACACAATTTAAGGTATAACAAGTGGTATTGACCACCTTAGCATAACTATATTGAGGGAGTATAAATTCATTTAAAATGGTTTTTACAATATCCCGAAGAGTTCAATTCGATCTTTTAACAAACCCATTTTTTTTAGAGTTCTTGGCAGGAAAAAATATTTCTTATAATCTGATGAATTATAACATTTATACAGTTACCCCGACTCTAGTAACCTAGTTTTGGTGACTATATTATTACATTGGCATAGATACATGCAATCAAGTCCTAATGAACCAATTAGATTAACAGTTTTATAGAACTATATATATACATGATACCCATTTTATATTGGGAATTGAAAATAAAACATAATACATAATTACAAAAAATAAATTGCATCCTTGAAAAATCATTCAAATATACCTTCTTTATATCCAAGTGTAAGGATACAAAACAAGGGTGAGCTCAAATTCTCGGTACGGGTTAAATAAAGAGGAATATATCATGAATAAATCAAGAATAATAAACAATTAAAGGTAAATAATAGAATACAAATTCCATTTAAATAACGTTTTTGTATGAATATATAAGGCATAATAAATTAGGCAAGGTAAATAATGAAAAATGCATACCATTTAATCAATAAATTAAGAATGAAATGAATCTAGAGATAAAAACATAGTGAAAATTTCATGGGTAATGATAAAAATAATTTAATTCTCAATGAAGTAATTTATTAATTATTGCAAATCATGTATTAGGCACATAAAAACCTCAATTGTCAAGATTTATCCTCCAGACATTTTAAAACTACATGTAGAAACCCATTTAATTTGGGAAAACTAATTTGTCTCATAAGACCTATTGAGGAATTGAGGGGATATCTATTATTGGGAATCACCCATGTCTATAAGTACAAATAATTCCTAATATATTGAATAATAAATTTAATTCATAAAAAATTTAGATTATCAACAAATATACATATTATTTAACGGATACAAATTTATCAACATTTCCACAATTAATCAAATGAATTTAAAATTAAACACCATATGTAAAAATGGAGTATTATTTAGGAAAGAGTAATATACCTTATTCATGAATATGTATATTTAATATAAATGTAATTTATAATGAAAAAATATCCCAAGAAAGTGATTGTTTCAAGTGAAGTTTCACAAATGAAAGTGAGATTGTTCAATAACTTTTACCACTTGGAAATTTTGAAGTCAAATTCCATTAGATGAAATAATTTGAATTAAAACATAAAATACCATAAATTATGAGTGAATAATGATATTATATTTAAAATTGGAATTATATACAGAACATAAATTTGAATTGGTGCATAATAACAAATCAGTGTCAATGGAATATAAATTGAGAAGAAATCCCTTCCCTTACGCTTCATTTTAGTTGAATTTTCTTTAAACTCCTAAATTATGGTTTTAAACAAGTTATTATATTATACCATAAATATATTAATATTTATAATATAATATAATATCCTTTTATGCCATCTTATCACTGATTTCTTCATAATATTTCTTTATTTTCATTGTTTTGGGTGTGAATTTCCATATTTTCTAATTCGTGTTTTTCATGAAAGTTCCTATTATTGTCCATATTATATAGTTTCATCATATCCAAAATAATAATCATACCATAATTATAATATTTATACATAAATTAATCTTTTAAAGCCAATTATAAAATATGGTTTTGAAAAATGAAGTACATTATGATCATGGAGACGGTAGACCGTACATACGCATGAGTAACATTTCTATTTTTCAATGATCATTATTGAAAGGTGATAAGTAATGTTTTATATTTAAATAATGATCATAATATTATTATTACCAAACAATTTATTTAAATATACAAATATATATCATCTATGTGGTGTGGTGGTGAAATGAGATTCACATCACTTTATGAAGGCGACAGTCCACACATACACGAACGATGTTATCATCTTTAAGTGAGTGAAAAGGTAAGAAAGAAAATGATTTATTGTTTATTAAGAATTATATATATTTCATTAATATCATAATTATTTCATGTATATCATATATATTTGTTAAATTTATCCTTATTTCATTCCATGTAAATAATTAGTGAAAAACGAATCACATCGCTTCGTAAGGCGGTAGTCCACCGTATACGCGAGCGACGTTATCGTATCTCATATGGAATGAAAATTAAAAATATGATTATTATATAATTAATAAAGAGGTATAATTATGTTATAAATATCATATATATACGTTATATCTATTATTATACCCAATCGTGAGAGGGGGTAATGGAAAAACGAATGATGTCGATTTAGGAGGTGATAATCCACCGTACATGCGAATGGTGATTTTTTAACCCATTTTAAGGAAGTAGAGAAGGTTTTAGGTCATTACCTTATCATAATAATATCTCAGTATATGGAACATACTGATTTTATTATATCATCATGGTTTACTATTAATTGAATGAGGTGGAAAAAGAAATAAAATAAAAATGCTCGTTGAAAAACAATACCTCTTATTCGAGAATTATTTTAGATTTTCACAAAATCCTTCCAAGTTAGATTTATATTAAAAATAAGGATGATATGATGATAGGATGGAAGTTATAATGTGAATTATTAATATTTTTTATATAAACATGTCTTTAGAGGTGTGAACAATTGGGTGGAGTGAGTGCCCTTTTATAATTGAGGAGGAGTGGAATTTTTATAAATTACTATAACTATTCAATAATGAGAAGTTAATCTCATCCCAAGTGGATCCAAAAATTGATAATTAATTTGGTGGAGGGATGATATTTTTGATACATAACTCCAACACACATAAAAAACACATGTTTTAAACATGTTTTTCCTTAACTTCTACGTTTCCTAACTTTTACAATTTTGGTTTTCACTATAGTAACTAGTCTTTTTAACCTAGATAATTTTTCATTTAAGATTAAAATAAAATGCAACTTATTATATAAATTTTTCCTACTAATTAAAAATATGAAACCACATTTATCAAATAAAAATTTTATGCATGTTGAAAATTAATTTTAACACAAACACATGTAACGTGCAAAACGTCATTTTCACCTTAATAACACTAACCATGTTTTTACTATTTAGGGGTCAATATAGTCATTATAAAAGAAAAATTGGCTCATTAATAGATCTTAGTTGTTATTTTTAAACATTTACAAATCACTTGGTATAGAATATGATTTTAGTAATTTTAAAACTTTTAATAAAATACCATTTTTTATAAAATAATTTTAATGTTAATTTTGACATTATTAATTTAATTTAAATATTAAAAATATCACGAAAATGATGGAATTATAATATATTATGTTAAAACCTATATAAAATAATTTATTTATCTACAAAATTAATTTAAAATAATAATTCATTCAACTTACTTTGATTTTAATATTTTTAGCATCATTTATTTTATTTTTCTATAAACTATATAATTAGTGAGTTAGTTTTTCTTAAGCATTTAATGTAATTATTTCATCTCTAAAAATTAAAAAAAAAATCGTCATAAAAATATATTATTTATATTTTAAAATAATATATATAATCAGACATATTTTTTATCCTTATCCCAAATCATTATAGATATTAAAAGAAAAAAGGTTCATTTTTTTCTATTTCTTTACTTAAATTATTATATAGGTCAATATCATGGTAAAGTGTGAAAAAAATCATAAAAATAGAGCCTAATATGATAAGATTCAAAATAGATCTATAAAATCGATTTTAGATAAATTTGTAGTTTATTTTAACCCTTATCTTCTTGGTTTAACCCCCAGTAAACTCATTTTTACCATAACCAATTTTTACTGTTTTTTACAATTAATTATGGTAAAAAATTAAGTTCAAACTATTAGATAATATAAATTATTATAATTCCAAATATTTAATACTTTTTTCAAAATTCTATTCACATTAGTAGAAAATTTTAATATAAAATTAATCCCATAGATGGGATGAGAAACAGGGTTTTCTAAGAGAAAATGTTGAAAAGTTTATAATGTTTTTATATCAAAATTACATTTGAAAATGATTAAATTTAATTAAATTAGATTTATTTATATATAATTGAAATAATTTTACTTTAAACCCAATTTAAAATATAATTTAACTTTTTAAATAATCTAAACGAAAGGGAAGTTTTCAATTAAAAATTATTATTTTTCACTATTCATCAAAAAATGAAACATTTCATAAAAATACCAAAAAATCACCCTAAGATAATTTTTATATTATTATTTAAAAAATAAAGATAATTTTATCAAATAAAATTTCTAAAATTGGTCAAAATTAATTTTAATTTATGTGCGTAAAGCGCGACTATACCGTCCTTGAGAAAAAAAATACAATTTTTAGAAAATATTTATTTTTCTTATAAATATTTATTATTTTATTTATAATAAATGGATAACCATAATTTTCATAATTTACTTATTACTATTCATACCTTTTTATTTAATGGCAAGTTTATAATGGTATAATATTTTACAGTTCATTTACACTTGAGGTTTTTTGTTCCACAAGCTATCAAAGAGATTAAATTTATTTAAAAATAAATATATTATAAAGTCATAGGATGGTATATTGCCTTATAATATTGGTGTTTCATTCCGTACATCCTATAAAATATTATTTTCACAATTTAAAATTTCAAGGTGTTACATTCTCCCCAACTTAAATAAATTGTATCCTCGTAATTTAAACATGATATCGGTAATCAAGGGTTTGATATTTGAAAATAATTTTGTTGAAAACCCACTTCATAAAAAGATTTAATAAAAAAATCCTCTTAATAAGTGAGAAATGGAATTATAAAGGTCATATGAAATATCACATACTAGGTTTCCAAATAGGAGAACATCGATGGGAAGTGAAATCATAGACATAGAAAAGAAAACTGACACCTAAATACTAATTGAGAGCGATAGATAACATGGTTAGCAGAAATTTGATGACCAAAGACACATAAAAAAAGTGAAAAAGGTCATTGATATCTTTAAAAATGATGATAATAGGATAATATTTTTGTTTCAAGATCTTTTTTCCTAGATTTTATGAATTATTTTACTCTATAAGAATATAAGGGAATATACTCACCTGAAATATTTTTATTTAATAGAAAAAATTTCATCCATTGGTTATGCTTTAATAAATTTTTACTCCATCTCTTACTCCAAGAAATGAATATCCAAAAATAAATTTATTATGCCAAAATCCCTGAACTTAACTTTTAGTGGATTGTAAGATCCCTAAAATAGTAATAAGTTATTACTCTTATCATTAATAAAACTAAAATGGTTAGAAAAATTGATCTAATAATACCCAATTTTCAACTTAATCCCTTACATTTAATAGTTAACCTTAAGTATTGTCCAAAAAAATTCTGACTAAATTTAGAAGTAATGTAGGGAGAAGTAGGTTTGCTATAGGTCTACTCCCTATCTACTGAGTGATATTCCCTTTTCCCACTAGGGAGTGGTTCCTCTACCTATTTACTGAGTGGAACCCCTCTATCATACTTAGGTGTAGGTTATCTATTGGAGATTGTTCTCCTTAGGATATAGAATAGTGGAGAGGTGCGGGTCTTCCTCAGGACATCTTGGGATAGACACACAAGATGTTGGGAATCAATGGTGAACCTTTGGATCTTCCTAAAGACTCATTGTCCTAGGTTGGGATGCGAGGTGGAGATATATTTTCTCTATTATATGGATTTATTTATGAGCATATATATATATATATATTGTTGAGTTTTATTTACATTCTACTTTGGGTTGAGGTGAATACTTCTCTCATGTATTTTATTATCTCCCTTGGTTTTTTGGGGCATCCTACTAGGTATTTATATACTCACCCTTTCCTATGATTTTCACACATGTGCCTTGTCATATGCAGACAATAGTCAAATCAATGGTGATTTTTGTGGATAATAGGGATGCATGGGTGCATAGGCCATGTAATTTGGTCAATCTTGGATATTAGAATCCAGGACCTCTCAACATTACTTTGTTTTATTTATTTTCATGTTCGGACTTCATTTTTGGTTGGTAGTGTTTTTCCCTTTTTCAATTTGTTTATATTATATCATACTCTACCTATTTTCTCTAGAGTTTATTTCATACATGGATTACTCTAGATGTTACTGCCTTTTATTATTCCTATATACTATTTCATATAAATGGTTGGGTGCATGTAGAAAGGTACATTAGTTAAAGGCCTCCCATTTTCGTTTATGCCATATTGATGCTTTTCTCTAGCCCATGGTCTATGGAGGTGGGCTTCGAGTTGTGATAGATCATCCATTCACCAGCTAAGTGGGGTTGGGTTGGTTGATTATTTACATGAAACTTTTTATAATGGATTTTAAAAGGATATAAAATAGGACTAACAACAATCCAAGAGACACTCAACACTCAAGTTTTTATAATGAAAATAGATTTTATTTAGTTGGATAAATTCCATTAAAAATAATTTAGATTTAGAAGACAAATAAAATGATAAATAAATCTTTAGAGGAATATAAGAATAACTTCAAAGCACCATAATTATTAAAAATATCCAAACTTGATGTAAAGAATATATTTTGATAATGTGACAGTAGTAAAATCAACTTTTACAGTATCAGAAATATATAAAAAGCTACAACTATAACATGTATGTATCTAAAGTATAGTCCTGAAAAGATTCATCAAACAACAATACATGGATAATATATAAGAATAAATAGTTATTATAGATAGGATAATTTATTTTATTACAATAAGGATATGAAGTATATTTAGAGAAATAGATTCATATTTTTATTTTACTTTATAAAAACAGATTGTTTGATATAGATAAACATAAATATAGATATGTTAGTCTGAGAAATAAATAAGAAGTCTGATTTAATTATCATTAAACAAATCCAAAAATGTATCCCAATAAAACTTGATCGTGAGAATTATAAGATTATTAGAAATTTGAATTTCATCATCCATGAAAAACCAAAACCTACCTTCAAAAATGGAATGAATTAATCCATTTTTGAATATCCTTAGAAATTAATTTTGAATCTCTTTATCAAGATACATACTCTAGTGAAATCATATAAAAAAATGTGAAATAAGTTAAAATTAAATCCCAAAAATGACTGAATCAAAGCGGGGTTTCTCCACATTAGGATTACTCCAAAAGTATGATTGACAGTGTACTATGGATACTAAAAATAGAGTTCTGGAACGTGGATTATAATACCAATGTGAGGTTACTTGCGTTAGGTACATACCCAACATGAAATACACAAATGTGAGGCTCCTTTTCAAAATTTTGTTTCCCAAACATAATGCTCAGTTCATACATGGGCTTCCCAACATGATGTTTTCTACTAAAACATGATGTTCCTTAACAAAAGTTAGGTTTCCAAACATATCTTCCATCTTAAATGTGGGGTTCCAAATTTATGGTTGGATTCCAACATTAGGTTAGAGAATCAATTTTTGAACGGTGATTCCATAATTCTTCAAAATTTACAAAATATTTTGTAGAAAATATTTCATGTAAAAATAAAGATCCAATAAAATATTTCTAGAATTTAAGGAAATAAAAAATAATTACTTAATAAAATATAAACCTAAAATAAACTTTAAGTAATTTTATTAGTAAAAAAATGAGGGTGTTTATGGGTTTAAAAATTAATAAAATACTTGTTTGAACAACATTTGTATTCCCAAAAAATCTATACCTTTTGGATGATCACAAAACCCATAAACCAAATTTAAAAGGTAAACAAAATATTTCTTTAATTAATATTTATAAATGGAAATCAAAATTTTATTTCTAAATTTAAAAGATTATTTGAATTTTTTTTTATTCATATTTATCCCCATTTTTGTGAGATCAAAAAAATGAATAAAAATGGAATACAACACAATTAATTTTTCACATAACTATATGTGAATGTTACTTATTCCAAAATAAGAAAATAATGAAAATGGATACAAATATTAAAAGCCAAATTAATGAAACACATAAAGTATAAAGAATAAAATATTATAAAATAATTTCACTTATATAAATGATTTTAGATTACATATAATTTAATATCTAGGTAAAAATAATTAAGGTTCAGGGGTAGGATGAGAGGAATTACTGAAAAATAGTTTAGATTATTTAGAATAATAATCATAAGTAAGGGAATATCTAGGAGTTTGGTGCACAACCATCATCTACTCCATCATCTCTTAGAAAATCATGTTTATTGGTGCACCACATTATAATAAAAGTTACCTTGAATCCTAACTCACCTTCATTACTTTAACCAAATTAACCTTTAGAAAATTATGAATAGTCTTAGAGGAATGAAAAAAAGTCTCCATAATTCTTCCTAAATGGTTGAGAAAGACTCTGAATCCTTATTCAAAAGTAGTCATTCTTTCAATTATATCTTTTTTACTGTCCAATTGAGTGTGAATTTATACACTATCACACTAAAAAAATTAAATATTTTCATTAATTATAGAAATATCACCATTGAGAAACCATCGCCTTCTCAATACATCAAAAAATCCTACTCCACTAGATATGGATGATCTTCCCTAACTAGAACTGTATACACTTACAAAATAAAAATGATTGGAAAAAAAGTTATTTAGATCCTTGAAATATGACTATGAAACCATCTCACTTCTAATATTGCTAACGTGGACAATGATATACCTCTTAAAATCATCAAAATATTTATTTGAAATAGATCTTTCCTTCAAAATTTGTATTGGTTCTGGAGGGACTCATATTTTTTTGGAAATAATTACATTTATAAAGTCTTAGACAACCTTTATAAAACTCACAAGGTTTGTTTAAATATTTATTAAATTTTCTTTCAATAGATAAAATATTGATAAAAATATTTCATCAAAATTTTGAGCATTAGCTTCAAAACTAGATTCGTTATCAGATTCTTAGGGAATTGCCTTTACCCTTGCACAGGGTTCTCCAAATTCAACCAATTGAAGTGAATAATCTTCCAAAAATTCACTATAGGAGATGAAAACTCTTCAAGAACTTATGTAAATTCTATATATTCTTTAATATTCCTTTATATGGAATTTTAAATGAATTAAAATTATTTATACTCAATCAGTTTAGTTGAAGAAAAAATATAATATCTCACTTGTTGAACAGAGTGAACATCATCCATTATTTCCAACAATGCAGATTAAAAAAATTCTTCAAATAGTTATTCCTATCCATGAAAAACTTTCACATATATTTCTTCAAAAATTGGTAAAGGATCCTATCTTCCCATGGGCCTCATAATAAGTGAAACATCACTATCTTCCTCAGTAGTATATTCTTGATGAGATTTGTGAAACTGAAGAACTCCTCTAATTCTGAAAGGAATATTCTCATTTATAACATGTCTCATTATTGTGCATGTAGAAAAATTTTCACCACAAATTTAATAATTTTATAATCTTGCAGCTACTTGTATTTTAATAACATATACTTCCTCTTTAGATTCTACAATATACTTTGTATCCAAACTTGTAGATCTGGATGATATCAAACTCTAATGCTCCCCCTCAAAAGGAGCACCGAATAGCTCAAATAATTCTTCAACAATAGACACTAGCTTTCCCTTGGTTACACTCTAAAAGAATCCATATTTCATTATTGTTTTAGTAGATAGAACATTGTTATGATGACATCATAAAATAGTCCTGATGTCACCAATATTCCATCTCTTGTAAAGAAAAAAGGATACCAGCCTACCATAGGGATAAAAATATGTCTTGGTTTTCTTTTTTGTGGTAATAGATATTTAATCTTAACATGTACTTACTCGTATTTATCTTTATGTTTCTGATTAATAGAAACATTACATACATGTTGGGAAAATAATCCTCTTAGACTTAGAAATACTTGAAACAACTTCAATATAAATGTACATGACCATCACCTTTTGTTCATATTTTAAATTCTTTATCAGTATCTTCATAACTTGAGAAGTTTTAAAAAGAAAGGATAAGATTTCCTTAGACATGAACAATTTATCTCTAATAGATATTAGACTGAAATTAATATTACATTCATGAGGACACATAAAATATGATCTATATCCAACATTGAAGGCAAAATATCCTTATCATTCACCTTTTAAAAAATGACATCCTCATTGTCACCAAATATAGACTACATATTCTCATAGAATTCCTTTAATTCTATTTCGATAACATATTAATAATTTCTATAATTTAATATGAATTTCATCCCTTGAAATATTAATACTCGCTTCTCTAATATATTGGTCTGAAGTATCTATTTGAAGTTGAAAAAATTTCATTGCAAAATTCAATGATCCATACTGGAATATGTTTTTCTTCTTCACTCCACTAGGACTATCATTATTATTTGTCTTAGTATTTACAATCACAAGAATAAATATATGTTTTAAGGTTCAGAAAACCTAGGGTTCAAAATGTTGAGAGTTCATGAGATTGAATATTTCATGGTTTTGAAGGTAGGAGAGAGATAAAGAAATTATCTCTGACAATTTTAGATGATGATTTAGTTTCAAAAACTGACAATTCAATATAATAATTAAATATTTTAAAAATGAAAATAAAATCCGAAAAAAAATGAAAATAGAATTTTTTTTAAAATGAATTAATGTATGAATAAATGAGTGAATAAATAAATATTTAAAAATATATATTTTAATTGAAAGATAAAAAAAATTAAAAACTAAAAATATATTAAGAAAATATAAAAGGATTTACAAAAATTAAATAAACTTAACCCACTTAATAAAATAAAAACTAGTCGTGAGAGATTTTTTAGTAAAACTATCAGTAAATTGATATTTAATATTAATAAATTCCAATGAGATATACCTTTTCTTCACATGATCCCTTAGAAAGTGATATTTAATATCAATATGATTATTTCAAGAATTAATTACAATATTTTTTTGAAATATA
Source organism: Viscum album (assembly GCA_963277665.1). Classification (NCBI taxonomy): domain Eukaryota; kingdom Viridiplantae; phylum Streptophyta; class Magnoliopsida; order Santalales; family Viscaceae; genus Viscum; species Viscum album. The sequence goes on from OY728152.1 coordinate 1,893,095,419, forward strand.
TATTGCACTAGTTGTAACAACCCATAATTTTATCGATGGAATTTCCTTTCTAAATATATAATTATATCATATTTTATAATATAACATTATATAATGAACTAGAACCACATTATAACACCAACTACATTATATTATATAAATTTTAACATTACATTTTATGAATAAATATGGCCATGAAAAATTAATTTGTTATAGTAGGTCAAAAAATAGAAATTAAGACAATAATGATAAGAAAATTTGTATATTCTCACTCCCCTAGAATGATAGAACTCGCGAACAATGCTATAGAAATGACGAATAATGTTAGTAATTTAATATTCATTTTGAAAATGAAAATATATAACCTTTAGAGAAAATTATAAGTGAATTAATAATGAATTATATCTATCAAATTTATAGAAAGTGGGAAACCACTAAGACCGTTACAAATCTGACCATTAGAATTGTAATATAACCGTTTGAAGAGTAATCTAACCATTAGGAATAGTAAACTGGTCGTTAAAATAGTAAAATTACATATATTAATATGAAATAATATCTAGGTATCTTATAAAATGTTAAAATGACATATTTATATCATGAAACAAGTAAATAAATGTTTTAAATGATAAAATAAGTGTTTATATTTTTCTGAAACATAAATATTTTATTTTCAATTTTATAAAAAATATAAAGACTGAGAAGAAAAATTATTTTCATAAAATAGGTATATAAATAAATATTTATTTTAATTATAATTATAATATTATTTTATGGGAAAATAAGTAATTTTTTAAAGGGTTTGAGAAAAGATCACAATTTTAAAATTTATATTTTTCAAATAAATAAAGATTTTATTTATAAATTAATTTTATCATATTTAGAATATTATTTTCAAAAAACTGGATTTTATTTTTGGAATATATATATCAAAAAATGTATAGGGTGAATTTTTGGTATTTTTTTTAAATATTTGAAATTTTAGTGAATAGAAAAATACGATAAAATAAAATATTTGACATTATATGATAAATGCATGAATTTTTTAGGAATAGATTAAATAAAAACCCATTATTTTTAAAATATACTTACTATTTACTATATATATTCATATAATTAATCATTATTGGTATTCTTGAGCCAACATAATAAACTAATGAGTATAATATTCAAAAACACCCTTTCCTCCCCTTATAAACACCACCTCTAACCACCCCTTCTCCTCACAACTTATTTGACTTGGATATTGCCTAATTTCTTCAAAATTACCTTTTAAATATTCTCCCCCATGTATTATTTTTATAGGTATTACCAAAATACCATTTCAAGGATCCTTAATGGGTAGCCTTAGAGGGGAAAACCAATTGAAGAGGTAAGATTCTCAACTAATCTCTTTCAATTTTATTCTACTTATACCACCCTCATATATTTTCTATCTTCATAAAAATAGAAACATAAGCATCCTAAATATACATAAATTTTATTGTTATGGTAAAATATCCATCTTATACCCTCCCTCCTTTAATTCCTAAAATGGAAATTTTGTTCACAATATGGTTGGTTCACCGCCTCCAAGAACAACGTACTTCGTTTTTTTTTTCACCACATTCAAGGATGGTTATAATAACAATATTATTGTTAAATATGACTATAATAATTATATTATGACTTATTTAATGTTTTTAATTTTTTAAAAATAATTTAATTAAATAAAACAAATCTAGTTCGTAGCGGTCGGCAAAACGACCTAAATGAACTAACCACATAATATTAATGTTTCCAGTAAGTTAATCATCATTATATCATAAAAATGATATATAGGACCATTTAAATTTATATAAGGATATTAATACAATTTAATTTCAATTTTTAGTTATAGTTACATTTGAAAAGAACATCAATAATTGTCTACAAGTTATCCGACCATGGAACCATGAAACAAACACTCTCAAAAAAACAAAATTAAATTTTATATCTCATTTAAATTATCATAAATGAACATAATAAAATTATAAAAAATAAAATATAGATGAATAATTTTTAAATTAAGTTATTAATGAATATAATTTTATTATTTAGGACATTAATTTCAAGTTTATAATGATTCGGGATCATAGGAAAGGGATCTCTCTGAATCACCCTTTTTCTTTAAGTTATGACATTAACCCCTATAGAACACTTTATATATCTATTTAATGTTATTAAAAACTTATAAATTTTATATATATGTCTCTAAGATATATACCTAGATTATTCTTCAATCATTTTATGGGGTAATACATGACTTAATTCCATCTATCATATTCCTTATTTAAAATCAATCTTGATTAAGGGGAACTTTTCTATCCCTTAATAACATTTATTTAATGATAATTTAAATTCATTATTCCCACTAATAATTTCATTAAATAAAGTAATATTTTAGATACAACCAGTCTATTTTAACTTTGGTTTTAATTAAAAATTCCATACTTATTATTTTTTCAAAATACTTTAACTAATTCCTTAAAACTCCTCCTTTAAAGTTCATATCCATACACAATTAGATACCCTTTATCGTTATGTTTCTTTCAAAATAAATAAAATATTTTAAGACCTATAATTATGTAATAATTTATGTAAATCCAAAATATTTAAAAAAAATTCTTTGTAATGTTTATGAAATATCCTTTGATTTTGATATTACTCAATATTATATAACCCATTTATTTCCAAGGGTAATTATTATGTTTATTACTTATGATTGATTTCATTTGTTGGTGTAAATAAGCATGTACATTTTATGATGGATGCACCCAAATAGTGATCTAGTGCATTGGGTAATGTTTTTGTCTCATGATACATTATGTATGGGATTAGGGAGAAATCCTAATCCATGATTGGACTTTGTCCACCATGTGATGTCGTCCTAACAGTTAGCCTTGACTTATACTTATGTCATGGTTTCTATTACTACCACTTTCCTATATTTATATGATCTTGTGAATACATGTTATTTATATTATTCTCCCATATAATTATCAATGAGACATATAATTTATGATATCATGTTAAGCCTTTTGACTCATATGATATGCTTTATTATCATGTTTTTTCCCCTACTGGGATTTTTAGCTCACCTGTTTTTTTTTTTTCTAGGTTATCCAATGTAGTGTTAGGATATTAAAGTGATTTAGGAGGTAATTATGGAGATTAAAATAAAGATTTTTTATTTTAGTTTTATATCGATGTTTTATGTACCCAGTCTTCCAAATACACTAGGCCTTTTAATCCATGGTGTGTATTTATTTGATATTTATTATAAGAATCATGCAACGATATGTGTTAAAGTCTTGGGTTACTATAGTTGTTATCATAGTAAAATCTAGTTATTTTTTGGTATTAGGACAAGAATAATTTAGTGATAAACCTAAGTATAAATCTATGTATAGGATAATATCCTAAAATTTTGGTTAAGTATAGAGTGAGTGGTTTCTAAAAAATTATATCCCTTTTTGGATACTAAAATTTCCTGTGGATATAGAATAGTAATACTTATTTTTAATAATCCCTAAAAGGGAATATTTGGTATTAAATTTATCATCACACGATGCCTGAAAAAGTGGCCTTGATGCACACCTGGATTGACACTCATGGGGGATTTTCTTTAGAAAATTTATAAACTCCTTACAAACCCTTATGAAGGAATTGAATAGATTGTTAAGTTACAGAACTTAATAAGAAACATTACTATAGATAACCTATATTGAAACCTATAGAATCATAAGTTGTTATATACTTTTCATTTTTAATTTATTCATTATATGTTCATATTTTCTGTTTTTATATAACTTTTTGTTTGTGTGTTCTCTTCCTTTTTTTATTTTAGTTGATATATAAAAATAATATGAAAAATGCCAACAACCAACATGATAGGAAATGGGGTGATTTTATTAATGAGATTATTATACTTGTATAATTAATATATGATAACTTCATATAAGTAATATCTTAACAAACTCTTGTTGTGAATAATAACATGAATCATGTCGAATTGACTCTTTCTTATAAGAAAGAGAAAGTTGCGCTAAAATCATTTATGCTAAAAAACCAACATTTAAATGATAAACGGATCCCCTCGTTGTAGAAAAATTTATTAACTCAGTTGAGATGGTATAATCTATCATAAATTTCTCAAAGAATGGTAAATTCATGATGTATGTATATTATCTTGAAGGGTAATCCAATCATTGGTAGTCACTGATGAAGAACATAAATTCTAAATATGAAATTGAGTCTATAGAATATGAAGGATTGAAGAAAATATTTTTCATGAAATATCTTCCACAAACTCTTCATCTTAAAATTGAGAGAGAGTTACTTGGACTAAATAAAAAGGATGATGATTCTATTAGGTTATATAAGGTAAACTTCACAAGCCTTTCACGGTATGCCTTCGTCATTTTTTTATCAATTCCAAAACTAAAGTTGACAATTCTATGAAAAGATTTATCAATTTTAGTATTCACAGATATGAATATATTTTTTATTATTCTATTAAAGTTGATATGAATACTGGTGACTCTCATTGGTCTCATGGGTCTAGATATAAAAAGAATAAAATAGAGTTTTTTAGGAGGATCAATAGATAAATATCATGGAAGAAATAAAACACAATATTGCATGTGTAAAAATTTTGGATAAAACCATCACATAAATTTTATCAAGGGTACCAGGAGATGATTTAAATGTGGAAAATAGGTACATTATGATAATAAATGATTAATAGATATAAATAAACCAAATAATGTAATGGAAGAATATAAGTTTTAGATAAACAATCAGTATATGGTGCAATGTGTCAACTATAAGGAAAAAATGCATTATGCGAACTAATTTCTTAATCTAAGGTTTTTTAGAGATGATCAATAAAAAAACTTCCATGTTCTAGAGAACAAGGTAGAGAATATGTTACCACTAATGTTGAGTAGGACCCTAAAAATGATGTGGTGAAATGTATGATGGTTATTTATTCAAGAATAGAAAATGCACTTTTTTATTATGGTTATATACATTCTTTTATATCTTTTATATTTTGTAGAACTATTCAAACAACACCTCATAACATGGGGGTTAAGATATATATGATAATATAAAAAGGATTAATTATTAAGTCCCAATTATATAACTCCTACCTGGTTACTATTTATGGAATTAACCTCCCAGTAAATCTTTTCCTACATATTTTACAGGATTTAATGATATATGAGGCATATGTTGACTATGATTAAATAAATACAACATCGAATATTAGGAGAGGGATATATCTCTTCACATCCATCATCATCATCCAATTTTGTACAAGTGTAATGAGGAGGATGAATATCCTATAGAATATTCACCTCAAGTGTAGATATTATTATCTTATGAGAAAAAATATATAGATAAAATAATTGAAAAAATGAGAGTATATTTATTGAATACATTCCCATTATGAGGGACTATACTAATGTATTTTCCAAAGAGTTTCATGGACTTCCTACTAAATAAGATATTATGTTATCAATTGAAATTATACTTGGATATTTATCTATATCCAAGAATCATTATATAATGGAAACTATTTATTTATAATAACTAAAGTATAGGTTAAAAAATCTATAGAAGGGTTTTATATGCTTTCATACTTCACCTGGGGTTCAATGGTTCTCTTTGATAAGAAGAAATATGGGTCAATGCACCTCTACATTTCTTATAATGAACTCAACACAATCATGATAAAGAAAAAGTATCTTTTCTAGAGATAGAAGACTTATTTAATCAACCACATGGGCCATGGAATTTTTCTAAGGTAGACCTTTTATTGGGATATATCCAATTAATGGTGAAGAATGAAGATATTCCCAAGTCTACCTTTCTAACTAGGTATGAAAACTATCAGTTCATAGTGATGGCCTTTGTACTCACTAATTATCTAGTAATATTTATGGACATAATGAAGAGAGTCCTTAGACATTACATTGAAAAATTTATGCTAGTATTTATAGATGATATTATAATATACTCCAAAATAAAGTAGTATGAGGACCATTTTAATACTATGATAAATACTTTTTAAAAGGATAATCAATATATGAAGTATAATAAATGTGAGTTATGGATGTAGGAAGTATCGTTATTGGGGAATTTTATCCCAAGAAAAGGGATATATTTGGACCATTTTATGAAAAAGGAAATTTAAGAGTGTCCTAGACTAATATCTGCAATGGATATCTATATTTTATGTGGATAATATAGTTATTACAAATGATTTGTGAGAAACTTATCATTATTTTCAAACCCACTAATCAAGCTAACTCAGAATGGAGTAAATTTGTTATATACTAATGAATGTTAAAATAGATTAAAGTAATTAAAAAGGAGGCTTATCACTGTACCAATTCTCACACTACCCTCACATTATGAATTTTTCATGGTATATTGTGATTCTTCAAAGGAGGGCTTGTGATATTTATTAATTCATAAAGATAAAGTGATAACCTACTCCTCAATATGGTTGAATGTTCATGAGTAGAAATACCCAAAACATGATATGTAGTTGGTTGTAGTAATGTTTATATTGAATATTTTTTGGAACTATATTTATAGGGGAATTTTGAAATATATATAGATCATAAAATCCTCAAATATATATTCACATAGATGAGCTTAATATGCTCCAGTGAAGATGGTAAGAGCTAATCAAGTACTATAACTAATAAATCCACTATAATCCTAGTAAAATAAATAAATTGGAAAATGTTCTAAGTAGAAAGTGTTTAGAAACCACATCAATGATAATAATTGAGAATGATTTAATATTCTTAGACATGAAAAGGATGGACATGAGAAACAAAAAGGAAGGAACGTCATCATTACTTTCTCAAATTATTGATCAACCATCCCTTATAGAGATGATAAAGGATTATTAAAGAGATTATGTGGAAATGAAGAATAAGGTGGAATCTATTAGAAAATTTTAATCCTCAATGTTCAAAATTTATGAATGAGTTTCCATATTTGGGTCACGATTATGTGTACCATCAAATAATAAGACAAAGAAAGAGTTTTTGAATGATTCACATAGATATACCTTATATATATACACATAGGGAGCATGAAGATGTATCAAGATATAAAAGATAACTATTGGTGAGAGAATATGAATAATTATATCATAGAATATACATCAATGTGCCTAGTATGTCAGTAAGTGAAAGATGAAAGGGAAAAATTACAAAGGTATGATTCAATCATTACCAATACCTAAATGGGAATAAGAAAAATTAAAAATAGAAATTGTCATTGGTATTTTTAATACATCAAGAGAAAATAATGATATATGGATTTTGGTATACCATATTACAAAGAGTACTTATTACATTTCTATTTGATTGGTCTTCTCACTTGATCAACTTGTAATGATATACATCAAAGAAGTGGTGGGATTCTCGAAACACCGTTATCAATTGTATCTAATCAAGATTTGAGATTTACCTCCATTTTATATAATATTATACAACATTATTTATACATTTATTAGAACTTAGGTATGACTTATCACCCCAAAACTGATAGAAAATCTAATAATAATATCTATAAACTTGATGATATGTTGAAAGAATGCTCCATGAACTTCAGAGGAAGGGATAAATATCTTCCTCTAGTGGAGTTCTCATACAATAATAGTTTCAAATAAAGAGTATGAATAGATCTATATGAATCCCATTAGGGGAATAAATATAGAACACATTCCTTATGGGATAAAGTTGGCGAACACAAGGTTTTGGGTCCTAAAATGGCATAGGAAATGGAATAAAAGGTCTAGACCATTCAAAAACACATTAGGGATACTCAAAGTCAACAAAAGGGTTATACTGACAATCATAGATGAGACCTAGAGTTTGGGGTTGGAGATAAATTATTCCTCCATATATCCCCATGGAAGATATTCATGAGATTTTGTAATAAAGGACAACTAAATCATAGGTATATTATCCCCTTTGAGATTCTTGATTGCATGAGAGCTATATCCTATTAACTATCACTCATTCCAACCCTTTATCGAGTACATGACATATTCCACATATCCCTATTAAGGAAGTATATATCATAACCCTCACATTTATTGAATTAAAAGGTTGTACGACTAGAAAAATGATATCTCTTATGAGGAGAAACCTATAAAGATCTTAGACCGTAGAGATAAAGTTATACATAAAAAAGGCAACACACTTATTCAAAGAACTATAGAGAACCCATAAGGATTAGGAGTTGATATGGAAACCATAGGAAGTAATGAATAAGAATTAAACACACCTATTTTCACCTTATTATGTAAAATGAAATTTTAAGGGATATTTTTTAAGGGAGAAACATGTAATGACCCAGAATTTTATCAAGGGAATTTCCAATTTTAATATATAATTATATGATATTTAGTAATAAAATACTACATAATGCATACACACCACATGATACATCCAGCTACATTTTATTATATTAATATAAACATTACATTTAGAGAATAAATATATCCATAATAATTGAAATAATTACAATGGGAAAAATAGAAATAAGATAGAAATGATGGGAAAATTTGGATTTACTCGATCCCCTAGAATAATAACACTCACAAACAACCAAATAAAAAAGAAGTGGAATGTTAGTATTATAGTATTAGTTTTATAAATGAAAATATATTACCATTATTTAATATATAAATTAATGAATAATGAATGTAATATGGGGTATTTATATAATGTATGGAACCCATATGGATATTAAAAATCTAACTATCGTAATAGTAATATGACAATTGGAATAATAATCTGACCATTTAGAATAGTAACCTAAATATTAGAATAGTAAACTCACATATAGAAATGTAAAATAATATTTAGGTATCTTATGAAATGATAACATGGTATATTTATTTCATGATACATGTAAATAAATGTTTCAAATTATAAAATAAGTGTTTATATTTTTATAAAAAAACATTTTAATTGTATTATTATAAAAAGATATATTGATTTAAAATAAATTTTATTTTGAAAAAATGGGTATATAATTTAATATTAAGTTATATTATAATGATATTATAATTTTATGAGACCATAAGTAAAATTTCATAGGGTCCTAAAATAGATCATAATATTAAAATTTTTATTTTCAAATAAATGAGGTTTTTATTTAAAAATTAAATTTCTCATATTTAGAAAATTATTTTCATAGTATTTATTCCATTTTTGGAATCTAAATTTCAAATAATTTTTATGTTAAATTTTTAATTATTTATTAAATAGTTTAAATTTTGGTGAATGCTGAAATACAGTAAAATGCGATATTTAATATTATAAGCTAAATACATGAATTTTTGAGTCATTTAGGATGTAATAACTCATTAATTTGAACTAAAATGAACCATTTACTATATATTGTCACAATATTAATCACTATTGGTAGTATTAATCCCAAACGATAAACTAATGAGTATAATATTCAAAAACACCCCTCTCCTCCCCTTATAAATATCACCCCTCAACACCCCTTCTCCTCAAAACTTATAAGCCCTGGATATTGAAATATTTATACCCATTTCTATTCCAATTTCTCTCTGCCATATCCTACTATGATTTTTATAACTAAAATACCATTTAAAAAATCTTTAAGGGGTAGTCTAAGAGGAGACAACCAAAGGAAGAGAAAATATTCTTGACTAATCTCTTTAAATTGTATTCTTTTAAAGCATCCCCATATGTTCTCCATACACCTAAAATTAGTAACATAAGTATCCTAAATATAATGATATGTCATTATTATGGTGTAATATCTATATTATACCCTCCCTCTTTTCATTTCTAAATAGAAAACCTCGTTTATAATATGGTTGGTTGACTGCCTCCATGAACAACATACTTCATTTTTCTCCACCTCATTCAATACTAGTTATAAGAAAAAAATTATGGTCAAATATGATTAAAATAAATATATTATGATATATTTTAAGTTATTTAATGTTTTAATAAACTTTAATTATGTAAAATGAATATATTTTGTTATGGTTGGTAAAATGACCGGAATGAACTCACCACATAACATTAACATTTTTTCTAAGTGAATCATTCCTAATAAGATAACAAAAGGATATTTGGGGAAATTTTAATTTATAGAATAACATAACTACCATTTCATTTCAATTCTAGAGTTTTATTAATATTTTAAAAAATTATCAATAATTATTCACAAGTGATCCGTCCATAGAACCATGAAATGAATGCTCTTAGAAAAGTGAAATTAAATATTATATCTCATTGGTTGGTTAGAAATGAAAATAATCAAATTATAATTAATAAAATATAGTTTTAAAATTTTATAAATTATTTAATTAATTAATTTAATATAATTATTCTATTAATTATGTAAAATTAAAGAATGATTCTGGAACATAAGGTAAGGGATCTCTCTGAACCACTCTTTTTTATTCGTTTATGACCTTTGTCAATCTAACTTAGTTTATATATCTATTTTATGTTATTAAATTATTATAAATTCTATATATTTATTTTAAAAATATCCATTTTTTATTCTCCATTCCTTTTATGTGGAAATACTTTCCTTATGTTTATCTCTCAAATTTAATCTTAAAAATCGAACCAGATTAAAGGAAACTTTTCTATTCCTTAGTATCTTTTATAAAACACCAATTTAAATTATTTATTACTGTTATTGATTTAATTAAATAAAATAATATTTTAGGTATATCTATTTTTTCCACTATTTTTCAAATAAAATTCCAGACATGCTCTTTATTTAAAAATCCTTAACGGATTCCATAAAACACTATTTTGAATGTTCATATCTATACCCAATTATATAACCTTTGTCATAAATTTTATTCCAAATAATCACCATATTTTGAGACTTATACTTATGTAATCATATATTAACATCCAAAATATTTAATTCCTTCTTATATTTGAATGTTTTATGAAATATTCTTTGATTAGGATATGAGGCAAGATTATTAAACCCATTTCATTCTGTGGAAAATTATTTTGTTTGTACCTTATTATTTATTTTATTTTATATAACACATTAGAATATACATGATATTATGGGTGCACCTAGATAGAACTCTTATAAATTTTTTATTTTTTTGTCTCATGAGATGACATGTAAGGGATTAGGGAGGAAACCATATCCATAATGAGACTCTGTCCCCATGTGATGTTGCCCTAGAAGTCAGCCTTTACTTATGCTTATGTCATATTTTATATTGCTACCACTTTCCTATATTTTAAGGATATTATGAATACATGTTCTTTATTTTATTCTATAATATGGTTACCCATGGTCCTTGTCATTTTTTATATCATGTTATGCCTTTTGACTTATATGATATGCTTTATTATAATTTTTATTCTCTTACTGGGGTTTTTAGCTCACACATTTTGTTTATGTATTCCCCATGGTATTTTATGATGTTTAAGAATATAAAAGAGATTTAGTGCCTCATTATGGATATAAAAATAAAAATGTTTTTTTAGTTTCATGTTTGGGTTTTATATACATAGTCTTTCAAATACAGTTGGCTTTTTCATACTTGGTTTGTATTTATTTGATATTTAAATTAAAAATCATGTAATAATATGAGAAAAATGCCAGGGTCACTATACTAGTATTGTGACATAAAATAGTAACATGATCAAGATTTAATCCAATTTTTGTAAGTGTGTTTTTTATCCATAACACTTGTGAACAACAACTACCATAAGATATATATTTTTCTTTAATATTTGACATTAAAATTTAATGTTTCTTCTTACAAGACAATAAAACCAGGGATTTACATAAACAAATATCAAGTTCTAGAGGTTCTTTTTCAACATAATATATAATAATTAAAATAAATATTCGAATATGAAATTAAATAAAAACTATAGGTTTTTTATAATTAAAATATATATAAATAGAACCTTTTAAATATCTCAAGACTCATTTGATAAATATTAAAAGAGAATTTATTGGATTTTAATGAAATATTTCACGTAAGAAAATCGAAAATATTATATCTGGTCTTCTATAAGTAATTTATAATAAACTACTAATCATAAATCTATAAAACTTGTTGTCAACTGGTTTAAAAGATTCATCCAAACAAGGTTTTATATGTTGTAAAGCGTATTGTTCCAATACATCTCTATTTATGTGTTTTGATTATTCACAAAATCCATAATTTTATTCTAACAAGTTTCTTAAGTGTTTTAGATTATACTCATCTTACATTGTGTATTAAGATATTTATATTATGCAAGAAATATGTCATATAAAGTTCAATTAACATCTTTAGTTACTAAAATACTCAAATTAATACGTAAGAATTTATCTTATGATGTTCAAACTAAGTCACTCAAGAGATACTTCTAGTCATGAATGACAATATGAAAGGAATTATTCTTTTAAAGAATATTTATATCTATAATAAGTTGATGAAAAGTGTATGATTAATTAGTAACACTTTATATTATTCTAGTTAATTATCTTTCAACGCAACAAAGACTGATTATATTACGAAGACAAGATTCATTATCTTACAGAAAATATATATGATGATGAACAGTGTGTTCAGCCGATATCCTATAGAGATCTGATTGTACAAAATGGCATGATAATCATTACTAATATTGTGATAAGCCATTTCATACCTTTCGAGTACATAAAAATAAAATTATCTATTTAAGGAAAGATCAAACTTCACAAGACTTACCATGAATAGAAAACTTCAGAGAATGAGAAAATCTTTGACATTGAGGTCACAAAAGAAATTCCATATTTGGAAGGAAATTATACATACTATTAATAGACTATCTTATTTGGATCACTTCAAAGATCATTCAACCATTATTATTATCCTATGCTTAAGTTCCAAAACACATATATAAGTAACTGTTGGAAAAAACTCAATAAAAGGGATATAAGCATGTGGAACAAATAATGTGAAGAAGAATGAAATAAGGTTTCTCCTTTTTAACACTAGTGATCTGTACTTATTAAAAATCCATACGTCAAGTGATAAGCTTCTATGTTTCATCAGTTTCATTGAATATCATCCTGATCTATGCATGAAGTTTATCTTTTCTTAGGACAAATCGGCATCTACTTTAAGTTTCTTCTTACAACTATGAATTTAAATCATTTCTAAAATATTGTTTCTCATTATACTTTATTTTCAATTAGTATAAGAGTGTGTAAGACTATAGATAGGTCTTGTGAAGGGAGATCCTAGTTGAAAGCTCTTGGACCCTTGTATTAAGTGACAACTACTTTCACTCAGCTGGGATCCCTTGATAAAGGGGGTTTTTAGTGAAAATAACCAAGATTGAGGAATAGCTTATTGGTTGAGTAGAATAAGATATTTATATTTCCCGAACCACTATAAACATATATATTCATGTTCCTTTTTTCATGTATTATATTTCCCCTGTATATACTATTAAGAAAAAATATTTAACAAGCATATTTTGAAGAGGGTTGTACATGTTTCAAAGAATCTTTTAAGAACTCAATTCAAACCCTATTGAGTTATTCAGTCATTAATTATCTGGTACAAAAATTGGAATTAGTGTAAGTGAATTTGATGTTCACAAATCTCAATGTCTATTTCCAAGGACTTATCATAAAATGACTGCTATGGATGATAACCGAGATGGTATGTCAATGGTTAGAGCTCTATACTTCAATGGTGAAAATTATGGCTGTTGGAAAGTTCTTATAGTAATTTATTTGAAGAATCTTGGTATGAAAGTCTATCTCAAAGTAGTTAATGATAATAAAATTAAAAATATAGAATTTGAAACATGGGATATTGTAGATGAAGAAAACTATGATCTAAATTAAAAAGTTATGAATGTTATCATATGTGGGTTAGGACTAGATGTGTTTAACCAAATATCTTAATGTAAAATAGTACATTAAATGTAGACTACTATATCAATAGAATATGAAGGTTCTAACAATGTGAAAGATCTTAGACATGATACAGCCAAACTTATGTTTGATACTTTAAGAATGGATTAAGGAGAGAGTATTACTCAAATAAATAGAAGAATCATTGAGATCATGAATAACATTACTTCTCTAGGATTTCCAATCACTGAACCTAAACAAGAATTAAAAGTTCTATGAGTATTACCAAGTGGAGTGGAATATCTTCTGCTATCAAACAATCTAATGTGGTAAAATATTTCATGATAAAATATCTCATTGGAACTCTTATGATGTATAAATCTAAGATAGAAACTTCAAATGATGATCCCAACATAATCAAAAAAGAAAACTCTTCCTTGAAAGCCTCTACTTCCAAATATGACATAAAAAGTAGAAGTGAACAAATCTCTAAAGCATCTAAGGAGGAAGACTTCTCAAGAAATTCAGAATCGAATAATGAGCTTACTCAATGTTCATGAATGTTAAAAATAATATAACAATAGATAAGGATTTATAATACGTTTTAACAAGAATAGAAATCATGGTGACAACTCTAAAGAGTTGAAATTCTATGAATGAAAAAAGACAGGACACATCAAACCTGACTATCTGAGAATCAAAGATCAAAATAAGAAAAAAGATATATTTCAAGAAGACTAGATATAATAAGTATAATAAATCCATGAAGGCCATTGTGAGTTGTTATGGACATTCTCATAAATTCACATCATAATAATTATAATTTAAACCTACATATAAAAAGGCTAGCATGTGTTTTATGTAACAATCAGATGAGTTACATTCCTACTAATCTTCTGAGCATGATCTTAATTCAAAAAATAAATATTGGTCATACAAATAAATAAATAAATATTGAACCATGATGTAAATTAAACATGAATGAATGAAAAAGGAAAATAAAGCTCATCGAAATTCTTATAATAAAATTTTTGTTGAACAAAAAAGTATGAATAATCAAATTTTATAACTGAAATATCATCTAGAAAAATCTGTTGTTTGAATCTCGAACAAGTCAATAAAATCATAAATAGACATAAATAAGTTGAAATTTTTAAATATTCTAAACATTTTTTTACAAAATAGGAAGTTTATTTAAAAAATTATTGGTCAAAATTAAACTAGAAAAGAAAAATTCGGAATTATAGGAAAAGTAAAAAATACAAGATTTAAATGAAATCTTTTATGCCCTATTGAGAAAATAAATATATTCCTAAAGTTTATTGTTTTCATTATGGTGAAATAAGATATTTTTCAACTATATTTTATTTAATAAATCATCAAATTAGTGGAATTGATTTTTTTTTCTCTCAAAATATTCTTCAAAACAAACTGAAAAGTTTTCTCGAAAACGTAAACAAGTTTGTGTACCTAGAGATTTTATAGCTAACATTTCCAAACCCAAAAGAAATCGGGTACCAAAGAACTACGTTGTTTGATTTGTCATTGTATGAAACTAATTGTATGAATATTAGTGAAAAATAGACTATGGAAAGTGTATATTCATTGAATATGAGTGGAGATTACTCCAATTTTCATTGTTTATCCAAATTAGATGCGGTATATGTCATGGTTAGAGACAATGAAAAAGTAAAAATAGTTGGAATTGGATCAATTGTAAATCAATAGTCCATCCTTATCAATAAAGTACTTTACATCAAAGGTTTGAAGAAAAACTTGATAAGTATTTCATAACATTTTGATGATGGTTATTCTATTGATTTTTTAAATAATTCCCTGTTAGTTTTTAAGGATAAATATCTCAATTTTAAAGCACCCAGAATAGACAATGTTTACACATTAAATCTTAATTTGTTTGGTAGAAAAAATATAAATTGTTTAAATTATGATGTTGATGAATCATGGATTTTGAATAGAAGGCTTGGACACTACAATGTTTATTCCTCGAGAAAATTGACTTAAAAGAATTTGATTTCTAACTTGACTAACCATATATTACAGAGAAAGAAACTATGTGATGCATTCCAAATTGGAAAGAAATATATGTCATCATTAAAAGAAATTAAAGAGGTTTTTAATTCGAGACCTCTTGAACTTATTCGTATGGATTTATTCTGACCAACTAGAACTGAAATTATTCATCGTAATTCATTATTTATGTGTTGGTTGATGATTTTGCAATATTTATATGGATTTAATTTCTATGAATCTAAAGTGAATCTTGTTATGTATTTATCGATTTTTTTAAAACATGTACAAAATGAAAACAATATCAAAATATTTTCTATTAGAAGTGATCATGGAGTTGAATTTTAGAACCATGAATTTAATTCTTACTACTCTAAGAAAATAATTAAACACACATTCTTTTCCCCCAGGACACCTCAATGAAATGTTGTTGTCAAAAGGAGAAATAGGGATTTGCATGAAATTTTCAGAACTATGTTACATGAATATAACATGCCACATCATTTTTCGGTTGAAGCTGTTAACACAACATTTTATATCATTAATAGAGTACTCATAAGACCTATTTTAAAGAAAACACCCTTTGAGTTCTGGAACAACAGAAAACCCATGTTATGATACATCAAGGTATTTGGATGTAAATTTTACATCTTGCACACAAAGCATAATCTTGGAATGTTTGATCCAAATGCTGATGAAGGTATCATTCAAGGTTATTCTATAACTTATAAATCTTATAGAGTTTTAAACAAAAGGTCAAGGATTGTTGAAGAATTATAACATGTGAAATTTGATGAAAGTGAACCCTTCAGTCTCAAAATTAATAAAATTGATGATCAAAATGATTCAATAAAATATATTAGACTTAAACCTTTATTTCATGAAAATAAGGATGATGTTTTGGAACTTGATTACTTTAAAAAAATCCAATGAGGGAAGACACTATAGAAGCAGAAAGTGTGTTGCCTAAAACTCCTAGAAACCATAAAGTCCATCCTTTAAAAACTATTATGGAAAACCTAGATGAAAGAGTTATAACCATAGAAAATTTCCTAAATTAATTATAATTCTCTTCCATTTTTTCCCAATAAGAATATAAATCCATAGAAGAAGCCTCATCAGATGAAATTTTGTTTTTAGAAATACAAGAAAAGATAAATCAATTTTAAAGATAAAATTATGGGAATTATTTCAAATACCCTCGAGTCATATTGTAATTGAAAAAAATGGGTTTTTATAAATAAGAAAGATAACCATTTTTTAATCACAAGAAATAAAGATGCATTGGTTTCCAAAGGATATAATCAAGAAGAAGAAATATATTATGAGGAAAAATTTACTCCCATAGCTTGATTAGAAAATATTATAATTATTCAAACATATGAATCCTATATGAATTTTAAATTATATCATATGGATTTAAAATATACCTTTTTAAATGGTTTTAAATTGAGGATGTTTATATAAAACAAATTCCTAGTTTTGAAGACACTCATTTTCAGAATTTTGTGTTTTAACTTACCAAAGATCTATATGGACTTAAACAATATCCAAGGGTATGGTATAAATGATAAAGTTCATTTATTATATCAAATGGTTTTACAGAAGGAATATAAGATCATACCCTATTTAAGAAGAATTGTTTCTCAGATATTTTACAAGTAATAATATGTGTATATGGTGTAATTATTTGGATCAAAAAATCAAAATCATTGCAATTATTTTTTAGAACTTATGAAAAAATAATTTGAAATGAGAATGATGGGAGAACTAAACTATTTTATAGGATTTCATGTTTATAGAAAACGATTTATAAAATATTTTAAATCTAATAAAATACATACTTGACTTAATTAATAAGTTTGTACATGAAAATAGTAAGACTTACTCAACTCCTATGAGTTCTAATATCAAACTTGACTTGGATGAAACTGGAAAACTAGTTCACAGTAAGAAGTATTGAGGAATCATTTGAAGTTTGTTATACCTTACTATGAGTAGATATATATTATGTATTCAGTATGTCTCTATGTAATATTTCAATCTAATCTAAAAGAATCACATCTAAATGTTGTGAAAAGAATTTTTAGATATTTAAAAGGAATCGTAACTCTTTCCCATATTTTTGCTAAAACCTTAATTTTTTATTTAATTTCATACTCATATGCTGATTTTTTTGTATGTATATTATATAGTAAAAACACCTCAGGAACCTTTAATTTTATTGGTAAATATCTAATTTCTTGGTCAAGTAAAAAAGAAATATTTTGTAGCACTATCAACTGCTAAAGTTGAATATTTTGTTTTAGGAAGTTTTTGTGCACAAGTGTTGTGGATGAAACACACCTTAATGGATTTTTTATTTAATTTTAATCATGTTCTAATTAGATGTGTGAAAGAGCACTATCGTGTGCACCCTCAAATGATTAGTGCGATTTTGGGGTACTTAGGTGCAGTAGAGTGGCTGACCAAGGTCGTCTCACAAAGGAGGAAGTGAATTTAACAACTTATTAAAGGTATTGAAAAAGTAAAATAGAATAGAATTAAAAAAATACTTTAAAGTATAGGGGTGGTTGTTTATTTTTTATAAAACTTGAATAATTTTTCTGGAAGAAGATTTCATTTTTTTTGTTTTTAATTTTGAAATGAAGTTTGATTAAAAAGGCACAACAAGAAGATGTTTTTTTATAAAAAATTTTAAAAGGAGTAATCGATCTAAATCTACCTCTTCAATCAATTATTTATCATTATAATTTAAATTAACATCCACTTAATTATGATTCCTTAACTTTTTAACCCCTGAACCCTACGAGAATTAACCTTACCACAAAGATGAAGTGAATTAAACCCTAGGTTATCTTCAGAGCATGCAATCGCAGCACCCTGATTTGATTGATGTTATAAGGATAGATTATGTTCAGTGGTAAATTAAGGCACATATCCATTCTGTAAATGAGTACTAATTGAGTTTAGGAATTATGTTGGAACTCTATAAATTAATCCCATGTGGTTTTGAATTACCGGTTAAGGTTGCACTCTCATAGTTCACACAATTCCCGACCTCGCGTGTTTTTTGTTAACTATTCAATTTCTTGCTTAGTTTCATTTAATTTAAAAACTAAATTTATAGATCATAATATGTGAATTACAGTATCTCATTGATTCAAAATAAATTAATGAAGAAGGAAGTAGGTCAACTGATTACTAAAAAGAACTACTCTTCCATGGGCGGAGTAGTCATCGTAGAAACGTTTTTCATGTGCAAAGGTTAGAAAGGGTATAACCCAATCACGTTTCTACTCTTAATTACAAACCAATTGAGAATATTTAGAGAAGAATAAATTTAAAAAAAACAGAAGAAAATAGAAGAAATAAAAAAAGAACAAAGAAGTTTAAAACACAAATGAAAATATTACAACTTGAAGAAGAGAATGAGGCTTCGATGAGGGGATCCTTGCTTCAAGAGCTACCCCTATTACAATGGTTAGAGAATTTGGGTGAAACCAATTATCCTCTTCCTTGAATCTCCTAATGCACGTCCCAACCCCACCAAATGAGAAAAACACCAATTTATAGAGTGTTGGGGAGGCTAGGTTCAAAGTGGTTTCAAGTGTGAATGGGGAATCTCGGACAAATATTTTATTCCAACTTTCACCGCCCATTTGACCACCAAAACCCGTGAATTGGCCAGCCTTCCAGAAGGATCATATGTGCGGATATGGGTCCTCTATCTCCTCTAATCATTTGGCCTCAATCCAAGCCAGTACGAAGGAGTTATGGCCGAAATACAGAAGCTTCTCTATTCTGGCGTGTCCAGCCCACATTTGACTTTATGGACCAATTACTCCATCCAGATGCATTCTTTTTATCAAGTGTCCTGAATAAAAGTTGTAGAAAATGAAGTAAGGAACACAGTTACAAAATATTACATTAAAATAATTCAAATAAAATATTTATGATTGAAATACTACAGTGATTTTGAAAAGGTAAAACCGGAATTTTCATCAAATATTCAAATGAATGATCTAATCCCAAATACTTTCTAATTGAATATATTTAACACAATGTGAGGAAAATATATCATTTATTATCAATAAAATATTCAATAAAATAGTGTTTTATCAACTCCCCCACACTTACCCTTTTTCACTCCTGAGCAAAATCTCATATCAAGTAAATATCAATATCAAATCAAAACCAATTTTAGAACACATATCCTTGAGATCAAACAATTACACACCAAGAAACAAAATATATCATGCCTCATAAAAAAATATTATTTCAAATTATTCATTTATATAATTCAATATATTTCCACTTTATTTATCCTCTCATGCATAAAACACTTACCTCGCTTGAATTTTCTCTTATCACACAAATATTAATTTTTTATGAAATGTCTTTCTCATCCAAACTCATAAAAGGGTCACCATAGGCTTGATAAATTCCTAAATAGCCACCTGATGTGAGTCAAGGACATATGTTTATCATGAGTACTTTTCAGGTTTGTTCTATGGATTTCGGTTGGTAGGATTTAGATGTAAAAAATTATGAGGCTGAATGAGGAGGGCTTGACTCTTTTTGAAGCAAAATTGCATTAATCTAATTTTCACTTAAATATGGTCTTCTCCTCAATCCCAATAGTATCAATTCAGCTCTATCACCATGAAAAGTCATGAAAAGTTTACACCATTAATCATTTAAGCATCAAAAATGTCAATCTTCTCAAATATGATTTTCTTGAAAGCTCCAGATAGGCACAACTTTCCACCTCAATTAGAAGCTCTAGAAAAGGCACAGCTTCACTAGTCATGAAACCTCCAGAAAAGGCACAACATTCAATATAATGACTTTCTTTAGTAGAAAACACATCTCTTCAGAATTTAATTTTCCACCCAAATTATCACATAATGTGGTAGCACAACACAAGATAGATTCCCCCACACTTAATCTCAACTAGATTATGCAATTTCACTTCAAGATTTGGTTGGATAGGAAAAATTGGCTTGTAATGTGGCTAACCTAACAGGATGTGCATGACTTCTAAGGGATAAAAGGATTAAATGTTCAAGGTAGGATATTATAAAAAAAGTTTCTTTGAAATAGGGGCTTTAATACCAAACAAATGTCTCAATCATTTAAACATAAGTACCTCAAACCCTCAAGTTTTGACAGGAATAGATCAAATTCTGGTTAAATCAAGCATGGTTTGGTTCTCTCAAGAAGTGAGGTGAATGTAAATAATATGAAAATAATGTTTTAGAATCCTCATAGGAAAGTGATTTCAAATATAAAGACAGTGAGATGTGGCATGGGATTCAAAATTCAGTGTACTTTTCATGAAATTACTAAATATTTGAACTTGAAACAAAGTCATTTCAACATTCATTTAAGCTTAGTTTCAAGGGATAATTTGTTTCACTCATTGATATGCATTTAAAAATTGTGATGAGAATCATTTCAGCTCAAAAATTTCAAAAACACAAAGAAAATTGAAAAATAAACACACAAAATTTTAAAAACACAAAAAAAATTGTTTTCTTTTTTTAAACATGAAAACAATTGAAATTACTAAACTAAAAGGTTCCCTCCCCCACACTTAAAATATTTCATTGTCCTCAATGTGAACCCATGAGATGATATATTCACATGAAATACAGAATTTTTAAATAGGAAAAAAAATATAAAAGTGAAAGGGTTAGGAACAGCCTCATGTGCTCAAGTGATGATGGGGTCATGTAGTGTGATAAAATCCACCGCATTAGTAGGAAGTCCCTCAATGTATCTCTTTAAACGTTGTCCATTGACATTAAAGATCCTTCCAGTGTCCTCTTGTGTGATCTACACTGCACCATAAGAAAAAACATTAGATACAATATAAGGACCTAACCATCCGGAACACAATTTACCAGGCATCAACTTCAGTCTTGAATTGTAGAGGACTTTCTCTCCAACATGAAACTCCCTTTTTTGGATCATTCTATCCGGAGCTGTTTTGATCTTTCCTTGTAGATCCATGAGTTCTCATATGAAGACAATCTAGTCTCCTCAAGCTCTTGAATTTTCAGCTTCCTTTGGATTCCAGCTTGGTCCAAATCCTTGTTGCATTTCTTTATAGCCCAATAATCCCGATGCTCAACTTCAACAGGGAGATGACACACTTTCCCAAAAACAATCTGAAATGGGGACATACTAATGGGTGTCTTGTATGCTGTCCTATAAGCCCACAATTCATCATCCAAGTGCTTTCTCCACTCCTTTCTATTTGGCTACACGGTTTTCTCCAATATTTGTTTCAACTCACAATTTGAAACCTTATCCTGGCCATTTGTTTCGGGGTGGTATAGTGTTGATTTTTTGTGTGTCACCTCATACTTTCGAAGGAGGGAAGCAAAATTCCTATTGAAAAATTGTGTCCCTTGGTCACTTATGATGGCCTTTGGTACTCCAAAGCTGCAAGAAATATGAGCCTTGAAAAAATCCACTAAAACATGAGAATCATCAGTCCTCGTGGCCTTGGCCTCCACCCATTTACTCACATAATCAACAAAAACCAAAATATAAAAAAATCCAAATGAACTAGGAAAAGGACCCATAAAATCAATGCCCCATACATCAAAAATCTCATAGAATAGTATGGGTTGTTGGGGCATCTCATGTATCCTAAAAATGTTCCCAGTGTGTTGGCAACAAGATCATGACTTACAAAGCACATGGGCATCATGGAATAAGCTAGGAAAATATAATCCAGAGTTCAAAACCTTCCTAGCTATCTGTTGGGGTCCAAAGTGTCCACCAAAATCAATTGTATGACAGAAATGAAAAACAGACTCAAACTCATGATCGGGAACACACCTCTTAATGACTTGGTTACTAAACATGCGCCATAGGTAAGGATCATCCCACACATAAAACCTAGACTCACTTTTTAATTTTTGGACTTGATGCTTCTTCAAATTTGCTGGGATTTCAGAGGAAACAATGTAATTAACTAAATCAGCATACCAAGGATGTGTACCAGAGATGGTATAGAGATGCTCATCGGGGAAAGTGTCTCGAAGTGGTACTTGGTCCAAGGTGTCACCCTCTGGTGTGTGAGTAAGCCTACTCATGTGGTCTACCACCAAATTCTCTGACCCCTTCTTATCCTTTATCTCGATGTCAAACTCTTGAAGAAGGAGAATCCAACGGATAAGTCATGGCTTTTCATCTGGCTTCTTTAGGAGGTACCTCAAAGCTGCATGGTCAGAAAAAACAACTACTTTAGATCCTAATAAATATGAACGAAATGTTTCTAAATAAAATATAACAGTAAGAAACTACTTTTCTGTTGTGGTGTAGTTTGATTGGGAAGAATCCAACGTCCTCGATGCATACGAAATCACATGTGAAGGTCCCTCCCTCCTCTGAGATAAGACAGCTCCAACCGCGAAGTTGGACGCATCACACATAAGCTCAAATGGAAGGTCCCACCGCGGGGGCTGTATGATCGGTGGAGTGGTTAGACACTTCGTTATATCATCAAATGATACCCTGCATGAATCATCAAAATTGAATTAAATATCTTTTTGAAGCAATTGAGAGAAGGGTAGAGTGATCTTACTAAAATCTCTGATGAAGCGTCGATAAAATCCAGCATGTCCAAGGAATGATCGAACATCACACACACATGTAGGATATGACAGGGATGAAATAATGTCTACCTTAGATTTATCAACTTCAATGCCATGTTGTGAGACTATATGACCTAAGACAATTCCCTTTTCGGCCATGAAATGACATTTTTCAAAATTTAAGACCAGATTCTTCTCAATACAACTATGCAACACATCACCCAAACTAGAGAGACATTCATCAAATGAGGATCCATAAACTGTAAAATTATCCATAAATACCTCCATGCAGATATCAATGAAATCTGAGAAAATACTCACCATGCATCTCTGGAAGGTACCTGGGGCATTGCAAAGTCCAAATGGAATCCATCGGTAAGAAAAGGTACTGAATGGGTAGGTGAATGTCGTCTTCTCCTGGTCCTCTACTGCAATGGGAACCTGAAAATAACCATAGAAACCATCCAAGAAGCAATAATGTGTCCTACCTGCAAGTCTCTCAAGCATCTGGTCAATGAATGGAAGTGGGAAATGGTCCTTACGAGTGGATTGATTTTGTTTCCTATAATCAATACACACTCGCCAATTGTTTTGTACTCTCACAGGAACTAACTCATCATTTTCATTTTTTATAATAGTGAAACCAGTTTTCTTTGGTACAACTTGGACAGGGCTAACCCATTGTGAGTTAAAAATAGGGTAAATGATACCTACCTCAAGTAATTTTTCAACTTCATTCTTAACAACTTCCAAAATTGTTGAATTAAGTCTCCTTTGTGGTTGCCTAATCGGTTTTTCCCCATCCTCTAAGAGAATCCTATGCATGAAAATGGAGGGGATAATACCTGATATATCTGCCAATGTCCAACCAATTTCACTAATGTTATCTCTGAATAGATTCAAAAGTTTTTCTTCATGTTCAAAAGAGAGATTGTTAGCAATGATAACAGGTAATCTATCACCACTCAGCAAGTATGCATATTTAATATTTGGGGGAAATGGCTTGAGTTCCAATGTAGGGGGTGATGTATGGATGGAGAAATTGATGCAAAAGACATATCTACACAATAAACATCAGTATCAGAATAAAAATCATCAAAATTAGAAAATAATGCATCAAATCCATCAGCATACTCAACAGTTATGTCATAATCAGAGTTTATATGATCAGAATTTGAATCCACATCAAAATCAAATCCAAGAGAGGTTTGTCCATCAAAAACAGGTGTGGAAGTACTCTTAGACATCAAACTAGAACCAATACTCATAATTTCTCTAAACATAGGACAATCAAAATCCATGGAGTTTTTACTTGGTGGTTAAAAATGGGAGATAAAAAAGCAGAATGGTCCTCAGAGGGGTACTTCATGGAGTCCATAACATTAAATATCACAACTTCATCCCCAAATTCCAGGGAAATTGTACCCTCATTGACATTTATGATAGTTTTTTCAGTTTTGATGAAGGTTGTACCTAAGATAATGGGGTAATGAGAACTTACCTGATCATCCTCCATGTTAAGCATGTATAAATCTGCTGGAAAGATCATGTCTCTTACTCAGACAAGTAGATCCTCAAGGACTCCCGCTATATATTTCGTAGCTCTATTTGCTAATTTCACCACTACTCTCATCGGCTTCAACTCACCAACCTGTAAAGAAGAGAATACAGAGTGATGCATCACATTTATTGAAGCTCCTAAATCACAAAGAGCATCATAGAAGTGCAACTCCCCTATGTTACATGGGATGGTGAATGTCCTGGGATCCTTGCACTTTATTTGAATTTCTAGAGTTGGTGTAATGAGTGCTGAGACATTCCTTACAAGGTTGATCCTCTCATTTCCCTTTATCCATCTTCGATTGGTACAAAGTTCTTTTAAGAATTTTTCATACCTTGTAATTTTCTTAATGGCTTCAAGTAGAGGAATGTTGATCTCCACACGCTTGAATGTGTCCAAAACCTCCTTTTTCATTGCTTCTTCAGCCATCTTCTTGGTTTGAACAACCCTATTTGGAAAAAGAAGGGGTTTAGGAGGAACATCATCAATATTTTTATTACCTTTATCTTTCTCCTTGGATTGCTCATCAGTTGGTATGGAATGCGGCTTCTCTAGAGTTGAGGTGAATCCCAGTGGAATGGTAGGTACATATATATCATTCATTTTCTTCCCAATTCTCAATGTGATGGCAATAACATTCTCCTTTGGATTGGGAGTAGGTTGGGAAGGAAGATTTCCGGAATTCTTACTTACAAGTTCATGGAGGGCGGGGGAAATCTGGATCATTTGAGTCTTCAACTCCCTCAACTCCGAAACTTGAATCTTCAGCTCATTCTGTTGATTAAGAAAATTTTGTTTCAAAAGATCATCAGTGTTATTGTCTACCTTTTGTTGTATATTCCCTTGCTATTGACTTGTTGATGTTTGAGCTCCGAATCTCCTTTGGGGTTGTTGGTAAGGTGGAGGATTCTGGAAGTTCGGTTGAAAAGGGGGGCCTTTGTTGTTTCCCAGAGCCATACCTCATGTGAGATTGATCCTTCCACCCTTGGTTTAATATTGGTGAAAATGAGTTATACTTCTTTTGGGGATATGTCTGTTGTTGCTGCTGATATGGTCTTCCAGGGAATACTGCTGCACAATCTTCTGTTTATTGGATTTGTGGGCAACAGTCAGTTGGGTGGCTTGTCACAGTGAAAATACCACAAGGCCTGGAAGGAGTGGTTTGGGATGTCTTTTGAGCTAAAGAAATCTGCCTCACCATAGTGGTCAATTCTTCCAACTTGGTATCAATCAAATGACTTTCAAGAGAAGAAGGACTTACCTGATGTACTCCCCTAACATGTGGTGTACCTCTATTGCCAAATTGTCGGGAGTTTTGGGCCATCTTGTCGATCAACACACGTGAAGCTACTGGTGTCTTGTCCACCAATGCTTCTCTAGCTATAGCATCCACCATGCTTCTCTCTATAGGTGTGAGTCCTTCATAGAAGTACTGGATGGGTAATTGCTCACTGATTTGGTGATGTGGGAAGCTTGCACACAACTTCTTGAATCGCTCTCAATAATCATACATTGACTCCCCTTGTGCTTGCTTGATCCCCAAGATATCCTTACAAATAGAAGTGGCCCTCGATGCTGGAAAAAATCTCTGTAAGAAAATACATTTCAAATCGTTCCAACAAGTTACATCTTCGGGTTGTAAATAATACATCCAGTCTTTCGCAGCTCCATCAAGTGAGAATGGGAATGCTCTTAGTTTGATTTGATCTTCAGATACATTTCTAGGTTTTAGGGTTGATCACACCACATTAAACTCTTTCAAATGTTTATTTAGATCCTCACCAGAGAGGCCATGAAACATTGGAAGTGAGTGAATTAACCCAGATTTTAGTTCAAAGTCCGATTCGAGATTTGGGTATGCAATACAATTTGGTTGATAGTTAATATCAGGTGCATCCAATTCTCAAATGGTTCTATTTAGATCATTTCCATTATTTTCAGCCATTAGTTCTTGTTTTATTGTTTAATTTTAATTTATTCCAATTTCAATGTTCTGATATTGGAGTAATTCTCCAACTGGTTGAATGATGAAACTTCCCGTAGACAGAGAATGTCTGATTCGAGCTCGAAGGCTACGTTCAATCTCAGGGTCAAGATCTAAGAGATCCTCAGGATTAGTTCGTGTCATAAATCAATGAAAGATGAAAAGAAGGAAATTGGACCATAGTAAAATAAAAATTATAAGTTTGATTTTATGGTCCAAAAAGAAGTAGAAGAAAATAAAAGAAGACGAAAAAAAAGAAATCAGATTGGGTAAAGAAGGAAGAAAGAAGAGAGGAAGAGAATAAAATGTAAAATAAAATAAATACCTCTAATTGGTTGAAATAATTACTTGTCTCCCTGGAAACTGCACCAATTTGAAAGAGAGTTTTCATGTGGGCCCTTAAATGATTAGTGTGATTTTGGGGTACTTAGGTGCAGCAGAGTGGCTGACCAAGGTCGTCTCTCAAAGGAGGAAATGAATTTAACAACTTATTAAAGGTATTGAAAAAGTAAAATAGAATATAATTAAAACACTACTTGAAAGTATGTGGGGTGGTTGTTTATTGTTTATAAAACTTGAAGAAGTTTTCTGGAAGAAGATTGCATTTTTTTGTTTTTAATTTTGAAATGAAGTTTGATTAAAAAGGCACAACAAGAAGATGTTTTTTAGAAAATATTTTAAAAGGCATAATCGATATAACTCTACCTCTTCAATCAATTATTTATCATTATCATTTAAATTAACATCCACTTAATTATGATCCCTTAACTTGTTAACCCCTGAACCCTATGAGAATTAACCTTACCACAAAGATGAAGTGAATTAAACCCTAGGTTAACTTCGGAACATGCAATCGCATCACCCTGCTTTGATTGATGTTCTAAGGATAGCTTATGGTCAGTAGTAAATTAAGGCACATATCAATTCTGTAAATGAGTACTAATTTAGTTTAGGGATTATGTTTGAACTCTACAAATTAATCCCATGTGGTTTTGAATTACTGATTAAGGTTGTGCACTCATAGTTCACACAATTCCCGACCTCGCATGTTTTGTGTTAACTATTAAATTTCTTGCTTAGTTTCATTTAATTTAAAAACTCAATTGATAGATCATAATATGTGAATTACAATATCTCATTGATTCAAAATAAATTAATGATGAAGGAAAGAGGTCGACCGATTACTAAAAAGAACTACTCTTCCATGGGCGGTGTAGTCATCGTAGAAACGTTTTTCATGTGCAAAGGTTAGAAAGGGTATAACCCAATAACGTTTATACTCATAATTCCAGACCAATTGAGAAGATTAAGAGAAAAATAAATTTAAACAAAACAGAATAAAATATAAGAAATAAAATAAGAACAAAGAAGTTTAAAACACAAATGAAAATATTACAACATGAAGAAGAGAAAGAGGCTTCGATGAGGGGATCCTTGCTTCAAGAGATACCCCTCTTACAATGGTTGGATAATTTGGGTGAAACTAATTATCTTCTGCCTCAAATATCCTAATTTACGTCCCAACCTCACCAAATGAGAAAAACACCAATTTATAGAGTGGTGGAGAGGCTAGCTTCAAAGTGGTTTCTAGTGTGAATGGGGAATCTAGGCCAAATATTTTATGCCAACTTATACCGCCCATTTCACCACCAAAACGCATGAATTGGACGTCCTTATAGTAGGATCATATATGAAGATATGGGCCCTCTATCTCCTATAATAATTTGGGCTCAATCCAAACCCATATGAAGGAGTTATGGCCTAAATATAGAATATTCTCCATTCTAGCGTGTCCATCCCACCTTTGACTTTATGGCCCAATTACTCCATCCAGATGCATTATTTTTATCATGTTTCCTGAATAAAAGTTGTATCCAATGAAGTAAGGAACACAATTAAAAAATATGAGGTTAAAATAATTCAAATAAAAATATTTATTATGGAAATACTACAGTGATTTTGAAAGAATAAAACTGGAATTTTCATCAAATATTCAAATGAATGATCTAATCCCAAATAATTTCTAATTGAACATATTTAACACAATGCGGGGAAATTATATCATTTATTATCAATAAAATACTAAATAAAATAGTGTTTTATCAATGTTATTACACTAGTAATATAAACATCCCATAGAATCCAATAAACCATTCAATAACAAATCACATTGACTTAAGACATAATTTCTTAAGAGATCATGCAGAAAAAGGTGATATCTCTTTAGAATTTTTTTGCATAGAAAAATAATTAATAGATATATTTAATAAACCTATTATGAATTATAGATTTGATTTTATTTAATCTGAATTTTGTATGTTTAATTTTATGAAGTAATATTTTATTTTATATATATCTTATATATATAGTGAGCACATTATTTGATTTATTTAAATATCTCTTTGTGCTTCCGTTTTGAGCAATGGTAACATCCCATAGGATAAGTAACCTATATATAGTAATAATAACTCAAACATTACTAAAAAACCCCTTGTTTATCAGAAAAAAAAAAGTGAGGTTGAGTATCAACTCTACATGTGAAACAAATATCAAACCCTTTGAACCATTTTTTCTCTTTGCTCGAAGTCTTACTACCCAATCCTTCTCAACCTTACAATATATAAGGCCTCTGAAAATGTCTAAATACAAAGGAGTTGATGGTAATTCATCTAGTAGGATAAAATAATAGAGGATATAAAGAAATTTTTTGAGTGGAAGAGCCATTGATTTCAAATTGTTGGAATGAACCGATATGCTATTTAAAAATGTTATAAATCCTTAAGGATGGGAATAAATTTTTGATGTGACATAAACCCCTATATTTTTTAAGAAATAAGCTCATGTGTTCTATGATTTTGCTAATTTTAACTTCCATTAAGATCAAGACACAATCATAGAAATGGTCAACAAGAAAGATGTATTCCTAACATCCATTAAAATAGATGAATCTTTGAAAGTTGTTCATAAGGGATATACATTCCTTTACACATATTTATCTCCCATAGATGGTGTTACTCCTATATAAATCATGAAATCTCTATTTGGAACTGATGTTATCAAGAATAAGAAATTAAAGTCCCTAGAACAAGAAAATAAGTTGATGGTTAAATTTATTTAGTCCAGAATCTCTCAAATAAATGGTGAGTTTAAGAAAATTAATTTTCAATAATTTTTTTCCCTTATATTTTTATGCTTGAAAAAACTATAAACTTCAAAAAATATATACTAAAATATATATTCCACATTCAAAATAAGTCCCTAAACATCTATCCTTATGTATTAATTCTTACCATAATATTTTGATATGCTAGAGTTTACTTGGATGACAATGATGCAATGTAATGTCATGGCCTGAAAACTCTGAATCCAGGTGTTTTAAGGAATATTATCTTACATTGGGATTTCTCTTTAAAAAATGTGATGCCTTATATTTCAATTCCCAAAATTTATCCTTCTAAGATTCAGGAGGAGTGTTCCAATTTAGATAAAACACCAATAATTGTAGAAGGATTGTCTCATCGGTCAGATACAGGACAAAGAATTGATGATGAAGATGAAACTCTTAATTTGATAAGGACATTAATAATTGGTATTCCTAAAATTCAACAATATGTTGGTTAGTAAATCACACTTCTTATTCCAACCTCTCCAAAAATTTAAAAAAATGAAATGATAGCAATAGCTATCACTCGAATGATCGATATTGGTCAAGACAAAAACTATCTCTGTAAGGTCAAGACTATCTCTACTTCTAGTTCACTCTCACTCTCAAGTAATAGAAATAATGGTTGAAGAAATATCCATGAAAACAAATTTTCAAGAATTGTTCCATGAGGATGTCATACCAAATATTGCTGAAAATGAACCTATTCAGGAAAATTGTACATAAGTTTACTAGGAAATGGATTCCCATATTCTTCAAGGTTCTCAAGAAGAATAAGTACTAGGAAATGAAAGATCCATTTCAAAGTTATCCTCTAATGTAGATATACTAAAATCACATGTTTTTAAATCAAATTTTCAAAGAAGAATCCTATGTGAATAGATGGACCCTAAATATGACCTTTAGGAAGTTATACTATTGATACGGTCAGTTTTAGAAAAATATTTATAATTATCTACTACTAAAATCATACTCAGTTCAGATGTTCAATCAAAACTTTTGTAACGATCAAAAGATTTTGACTCCATATTAATAGCTACTTATTCACTTAAGTGTGAAGTTGTGAAAATAAAATTTTTTCAAAACATTCAGATAATAGTTGTTGATGAATTCAAAAGACTTCCAATGATGATGAAGGAAACTATTTGAGTTGTTGATGAATAAACATAAGACTTAAGATCTATGCTCACTCAAAGGATTGAAAAATCTCATGAACAATATTTACAAGAGAATATAGACTGAAGTTTCATTGTTACCCTTATGGGATGGTTAGCTGAATCCTTTACAAGTAACTGTGTCAAAATTGAGAATAAAATTGATGATCTTTATGAAGTAGTGATGAACAACCTCAAGGAAAGCTTCATAGATGATGATAAAATATAAGTTGGTGTTTTTGTAGAATCCTTCGACATATCTGATCCCTATAAATAAAATTAAATTATTTTTATCATGGGGATTTTAGATAATTGGGTAGAAGTATTGAAAAACCTTATATATATTTTTAAAAGAAAATGAGACCTTCAAAATTTTATTGTAAATTTCTATCAGAGGTAGTGGATTTGATTTATAGTCATTCTAAACTACTACAAAAATTACTTGGTCAAAATAAATTATGCTTTTCCATATTAACTTTTCCAAATACATGGGATTAGATTACCTGGGCCCCAAATTTCTTATCATGATCCATATGACTCTCAATGTACGATTAAAATATTCTATCCATCAGTGGATCAAACCAGGAAACATCAAAGGTTTTAAATAGATAAATCTTCATTATTTC
Source organism: Viscum album (assembly GCA_963277665.1). Taxonomy (NCBI): domain Eukaryota; kingdom Viridiplantae; phylum Streptophyta; class Magnoliopsida; order Santalales; family Viscaceae; genus Viscum; species Viscum album. The sequence goes on from OY728152.1 coordinate 1,893,127,456, forward strand.
CTAAACCATTATTTAAAATACCATTTTCTTTTATAGATAACTTTGAAATGGAATGGGTACGACAAGATTTCCAAAACATTCAATGAACACAAATTTTGTTTTCTTGAGAATATTGTTCTGGTCTTGGAGAATCCTCACTGATGTTAGGTGATGTTGTTGATACAATGACTGATATTTCTCTACATTTGTCTTTGTTTGCTCCTGACCAAACCCTCTCATTCAAGAAACCACCACCTCAAAAAGAATTCAGTAGAATATTTGATACTTATCCCTTATAAAATTTAGGAAGATAATTTCCCGATGGGTGGGCATTCACATAACATTTTAATAGTCCACTCTTTATGGAATTCACAAAACATTTAAAATATTACATGTTTTTATGTCTTCTAAACATCTACAATTATTTATGCTAACATTTACTTTGGATTTTTATGATTACAAACTTTATGATTTTCTGCCTTTATTTTCTTATACTTTTATATGATGATTTCATTGTTAAGTATTTACTTTTAGCAAGTTTATGTTTTTGAATCATAATTTTCCTACACTCTTTAGATCTTTATTATTTCTCTTATTCTAATATTTAAATTTTTCATTAAGAACCAATATTTATAATAAAACTATGATTGCTAACTAATATCTATGTGTAATATGAAATTTTTTCCTTCTTACACTTCTTTTTGATATCACAAAAAGGGGGAGAAGAAAAGGAGAATACAACATTTCACTTGTCTTACCAAATTATTTCTTATTTCATAAGGAAAATTTTTTTCTCGAAAAGAAAAAAACAATATTAATTTCTGAAAATTTTAAATCAAATTTCAAAAATATTTTTTCCCATCACATAGGTTTTTTATCATCAAAAATGGGGAGATTAATGTAAAGTGTATTATTCCAATAAATCTTAGCTTTATTTGTTTTGATGATTCACAAAATCCTTACTTTTATTATAACAAGTTTATTAAGTGTTTCATATTGTATTCATCTTATGATGTGTATTAGAGTATTTATATTACATAGGAAATCTTTCTTAAGAGGTTTAGGGAATATATTTAGTTACTTAGAAACAGAAATGAAAATGTAATAATTTATCTTATGATGTTCAAACTAAGTCACTAAATAGATACATCTAGTCAGGAATGAAAATACGAAAGAAATTATTATTTTGAAGAATATTTATAGACATTATAAGTTTAATAAAAGTGAATTCTACATTAGTAATACTTTATCTTATACTGGTGAATTATCTTATGATACGTTGAAGACTGGTTATCTTATGAATACAAGCTTTTTTATCTTATGAAAAAGATATCCAAAGATGAAAAATATGTTTAGTATATATCCTACAATGATCTGATAGTATTGAATGTCATGATTATCTTTACTAAGATTGTGATAAGTCACTTCATACCTTTTTTTTACATCAAAATAAGATTATCTATTTAAGGAAAGATCAGACTACATAAGACTTACCATGAATAATAAATTTTAGAGTACAATAAATTCTCTAACATTGCGATCATAAAAGTAATTCCATATTTGTAAAGAATGGATACATACACTTATTATCCTGTCTTATTATGATTTTTTCATAGATTATTCGACCATTAGAATTATCCTATGCTTATGTTGAAAACAGTATATGTAAGGAACAGTTGGAAAAAACTCAAAAAAGTGTTGTAAGTGTTTGGAACAAAGAATGTGAAGAAGAACGAAATAAGGTTTCCCCTGTCTAACACCAGATATATTTACATATTAAAAATACATACGTCAAGTGCTACGATTATCAGTTTCATTAATTTCATTGAAGATCATCCTAATTTACACATAAAGATTATCTATTCTCATAATAGATCTTTATCTACTATCAATTGTTTCTTATTACTATGCGCTGCAATCATTTATCAAATAAAGTATCTAATTATAATTTTTTCCACTTGGTGTAAGAGTGTGTATTACCATGGATTGGTCTTATGAAGAGATATCCTCAATGAAAGATCTTGGACCATTTTATTAAGTAACATGTACTTGTATTCAGCTGGGAGACCCCGATAAAAGGGATGTTTAGTGAAAATCACCAAGCTTGAAAAGTAGATCCTTGGTGGAGTGGACTAGGGGAATTTTATTCCTCAAACCACTATAAACCACTTTATTCAGTTTTATTTCTGAATGTTTTACATTTATTCTCTATATAATCTTAAGAAAAAATCTTGGATGTGCATACTCTAAAGAGGGTAGTGCATATTTCAAAGAATATTTTGAGAACTCAATTCACCCCCTCATGATTTATTCAGTCATTCATTATCTGGGGAAACATTATATTGGTACACATATGAGTTTTATATAGATCACTACTTTCAATAAGAAAACTTTTTCAACAAATCCATACTATATTTACTTTGATTAAAAGAGTTTCCAAAATCTTTGTGATAGATTTGGAATCTAGGAAAGAAATTTAATTCTCTCATTATAAACATTTCAAACCCTTTTTTCATAAGTTTCAAAAAACCATTACAATGATTTTGATTAGATAAATAATAAATATCATCATATACATAAAGTTTTAGTACTATAATATCATAATAATTTATTTTATAAAAAGAGTAGGATCTAAAAAACCATTTTCTAAAAGAAAAGGTCTTAATCTATCATACCAATCCCTTGGTTCATTTTTATGGCCGTAATGAAATTTTGTAAGTTTAAAAATAGAATTTCTTAGATTGGGATTTTCAGAACCTGGGAATTTTTCACATAAAATTTCTCCATTAAATACCCATTTTAAAAATTAGATTTAATATCAATATTGTATAATTTTAAATTCATATGAGATACATATGCTAAAAGGATTCTAATTAATTAAAGCCTATAAACATGGGGAAAAGGTTTCCTTATAATATATACCTTCCTCATGATTTTAACCCTTAGAAAATAGCAGAGCATTATTACTAGTAATTTCACCTTGACTATCTTTCTTATTCCTAAAAACTCTTTTAGTTTCTGTTATAGGATAGTCTGAGGTTCTATCTATTAATTCCCAAACAATATTTCTCATAAACATATTTTTCTCATCTTATATATCCAACATCTAACACACATTATCTAAGGATTATTATATATAAATAGGGTCAAATTGGAATAGAAAATATGTGAACCTGATTAATTTTCCAACATTCTATCTAGTACTAACTCTTTTATCTATATCTCCTCTGAATGTCTCTAAAGTATGGTCCTTCAATGTCCTAGTTTGTATAGGTAAGACACTTAATGGTTCATCTGTTTCATTTTATTTAGAATTGGATTAATAATGATCAATTTATAGTTGTATTTAAATTTTATCATTAGAATAATAAATCATTAAGTTGTTTAAAATTAAATGATTTCATTTGTTTTTAATTTATTATGATCAAATGGATAACTCTTATCAAACTTCACATAAAAATATTATGAAATTATCCTTGAATTTTTATTAAATACTATAAAGGAATTAAAAGTAGTATAATACCAAAGAAATGTTCCTTCATTATCCTATAGATCAAAATTACCAATATTTTTGTTAGTATTCAATTTATATGCCTTGTATCCAAAAACATCAAAGTATACAACTTTATCTCATAAGATGTATTTTTAATAAGAAGTCTTATTAAAACTCTATTCATAATTTGACATGATGTATTAATAGTATTTCATCAAAAAATAATTAGGTAAGATATAATCATTTAACATAGTCCAATCCATTTCTTTAATGGTTCTATTTCTCCTTTAAATAATCTCATTTTGTTGAGGTGTTCTTGGAGGAGAAAAAATATGTTCAATACCCATATTTGAGGAAAAACAATTAAATAATTAATTATCAAATTATCCTTCATGATCACTTCTCAATTAGATCATATTAATGTATTCATAATTTGGAAGAAAATTATAAAAACTCATATATACTGAAAAAGATTTAATTTTAAACTTTAAAAATTAATCCAAAGTAAATATTGAAATATCATAAACTAAAAAATAAATAAAGAATTTTTAATCTAAACTTGGTACTATAGAAGGTATAAATAAATACATGTTGATAAGTTTTAAAGGTTTATATATAGTAGTTATATTGATTTATTTGAAAATTTATTTATGTTTCTTTCCTATTTGGCATGCATCACGAACTCTTTTCTCATGAAACATAAGACAAGGTAGATCCAAAAATAAATTTTTATTGAAAAATTTATATAGATTAAATATATTACAATGACTAAGAATTCAATTCTACATATTGGATTCAATTAATTTATAATTTCAATGATTCAAAAAAAATTTCATAGATGGATTTAAGGTCCAAATTATAAACATTTTATATTATAGGTACTTAAAATGTAAGAAATTTATTCTTAAAAATAGAAAAAAAATTATTAGAGAAATAAAAAGTAAAATTATTACTATATAGATTGGATATAATTATCTGATTATGATTTAACCATTGAACATAGAAAATCTTGTTGATTAGGATATATTTTGGACCTATAACTAACCCATCTCTAATGACATCCCTTTAGAATTTTCACCAAAGGTAACCAAACCTCCATTAACTTTAAATAGTGTATGAAAATTAGAAAATTATTCAATCATATAAATTTAATATTCACTATCCATATACTATATAACATTTTTTTTCATGTGTAATTTCACATATAAAAATATTAAAAAAGATTATTTTTTTTGTTACCCAAAATGATTTTAGGTCTTCTAGTGTTAGTGAGAAATGATATGGGAAACTAGATTTCATTAAGTTTACCAAAAACTCTAGAATTAAATCTTGTAATGTTTCTTGAAATATAATCTTTATTTAAAATACTAAAATAATTATTCATAAGGATTTTTTTATAATAGTGACTATTAATTTCACAACAAAAGGGATTCATATTATTCGTGATATGATTTTTTAAACTAGGAAAATAATAATTTCTGCACAATTCATATTTTTCTGCATTATTTGCAATTCTATATTTTTATTTTATATGATCATTATTTGTAATAATTTTATTTAGAACCTCATATCCTATAGTAAACATACTATAAACACCGTTTAATATTTCTACCTTTGCATGTAAATATTTAATTTTACTTTCTTGATCAGTACAACATGAGGCAGATTTGTTTAATTTTTCTTTCAATTCTAAGTGTTGTTTTAGCATAGCATCTTTCTGCCTTAGGAAATAATTATGAATATTATTATGAGATTTATATTTTTCTACTAATATAGAACAATATTAAACTAATTTACCATTAGATAATTTTTCAGAATTGGAATTAGAAATATAAGAATAATTAGATTTCACCTCATCTTCTTTATCCATAATGCACATATTTTTTTTCTAATTTGATTTCTCTTTCTCATATTCAGAACTTAAAGAACTTTTAAAAAATTCATATACACTCTGGGTATCCTTTAAAACCTTTTTACCTATTCTATTATATCCATATTTCATTTTATGCTTCTTTTCCTTCTTGTCTATTTTTTTTATTTCCATCTACTATAGAAAATCATGTTTTGTATGTCACAGAATCTTGTATTCATAACATCTTATTTATTTCAAAGAATGAAAACCATTCTTATAGTCATTTAAAGGTTTATTAAAACCTTTATTAATTTTAACAACATGTCAAATATTCTATCTATATGAGTAAGTTCCTCTCCTAAATCAGTACAACATGAATCATCAGAGAATAGAGAATCATATATTGACTTCTTTTTGACATTGGGAATATAAAATTTGAAATATATGTTTTCCTTTTTCATAATTCTATGAACCTCAAGATTTAATTTCATCTCAACATCATATATCATAATACTACCAATTAGTTTCTTTATATTTAATTTTTTTATTATGAATTGATAATCTAATTTCAACTGATATACCATTCTTTATAGTAGGTAAAACTCTAATAATTTTCAAATATTGATCTGGTTTCATAAAAAAAATCCAAGTTAAAAAATACCAATAACTATTTCTATTAATATTCTATTCATTTTATTAAGACTTTTACCATTATAAACTTTGAATTTATAAAACATTAATTTGGAAGTATTTTATCTCAATAGCCTAACATTTTCGGACCCTTGATAGGAAACAGTGATTGTCTACCAATTTTTATACATCTTACCACATTGAGAGACATGATTAAACCCATATAAACCAAGTAAACAAATAATATTATTTATAGCTCATAAATTTAGATCATATTCACTTTCTCTGACAACAACCCATTTCTATGCTTCATACTTTGGAATTTCATATGTTTTGATATCCTTCAAATAAACTTTCAATCCATGATTATTCATATATATATATATATATTCAATACTTATAGAATCCATAATTTTCACTATTGAAATATGGATCCATAATCATAGATATAACTTCTTTGAGGATATCCATTGAGATATTTCTTCATACATATCTTTTAATCAATCTTTCTAAAAATAAATATTGAATATCACACTCATTCTGAAAGAATTATATCTTCAAGGATTTACTAAAAGAGAATTAAATTTAATATAAATTGTTAGGTCAGAATAATTATGAACACATAATATGGGAGGTAAATTTTTTTCCTTTTAAAAAAACCTGAAAATTTTAGAATCGCTCCCACTTTGAAACTTGGAAAGTGATGATGTTCCTATTTCTTTAATAGAATATGCAGTGTAAATTAAAATAAGATAAGGTAATGAATTTTTATAATGGTTTAGGGTACAAAGGTCTCTAATTTCACTCCACCAACATTCTCTCCATGAGTTTGGTGATTTTAACTAGTAGATCATTTTCTAAGTTATATTGTTAATTGTGTGAAAGAAATTAAAAATTATTACAAAAAATTTTACAAGGATTTAAAACAAGAATAATTTTAGCCATCAAAAAACATAGTACATGAGTGTTTAGAACCAAAAGAGTGTATATTTGGATAGAGAAATTTTGTTTGAAAGCATTTAAATAAAAATGATAAAACTAGCAGATGAAGGTATGTTTATAGAAATAGGTGAATAACTTTAAATCACTGTCCTTATAAATAATCTCTAAACATTCTAGGGAATATATATTCTTATAAATTATATATAGTAAAAAGAATATTGGTAGTAGTATTATGTATACACATCATCAAATAAACATGTATATCTTCAAAGTGTTGCCTAAAAATATTTAACAAACTACATTATATGTATCATAGATAAGAAGAAGAATTTATAGACAAAATGATAATCTATTATATAATAAAAAATATCTGACATAGAATTATATAAATATATTTTTATTTTTATTTATATTTATATAAAACATATCATTTGTGAAAAATATCAACTTAACTACAGATATACCTATTTAATAATCAAATAAGATTCGTGATTTATTTTGGGTTAAATAGATCCAAAAAAATTCACCAAATAAATCACTATATTTAAAATGCTTTGTATATTTGAAATTTGAATTTAAACAGCCATTGAAAATCATAAATTCTATTAGAATGTGGAAAAAATTAATCTATTATTGAAGATCGTCTAAAACAGACATTGAATCTCTTAATCTAGATATCCACCCTTATGAAATCAAAGTATAAATCTCAAAAATAATTCAAAATTTAAATACCAAAAATGAAAGATTCAACATGGGGTTTCTTTACATGAGGATAACTCCAAAAGTACAGTTTAAAATGTATAGATGATAATGAACATAAATCTCTAGAACATGTAATATGATACTAATGTGAGCATTCTGACTTAGGTACATAAAAAACATTACATGCTCAAACATGAGGTTTCTTATCAAAATTTAGGTTTCTGAACATAATTTTCAACTCAAGTGTGGGGTTTAAAAAGTGAGTTTAGGTTCTCAAACATGACATTCCTTAAAAAAAGTTAGGTTTTAATATATAACATTTGGCTTAAATGTGGGTTCCAAATGTAGGGTTAGATGTCGACGTTATGTTGCAACACCACGTTTTCGATAGTGATTCTAGATATCTTCAAAATTTCCAATTTAGAAAATATTTCATGTAAAAATAATGATCAAATAAAAGAATTCTAAAATTCCAGGAAAAATAAAAATAATTATTCAATTAATTATAAACATGTAATCCACTTAATTTTATTCTTTCAGTAAAAAATAAGGGTGTTTGTGAGAAAAAAATAAATAAAAGACATGTTTGAACAATATCTATATACCTAATAAACTCTCATTAGCTTAACCCACAGCGATAAGGTGATAACAAAACCAAAAGTTCTTAACAACACCTTTCGGACCCGAACCACCTTATTAACTTGAATTCAAGTATAAATATGCCAAATTCACCTTTTTTATACTCTATAATTCAAGTTTAAAAGGATCATATATCCATACATACCATCCCAACTAATTGATTATACAAAACTGATACCATTTGTAACATCCTGACCCCAATGTGTTAGCTTAGGAAGGACTAAAAAGTCACTAAACATTGGTTAATCCCTCAGACACTAATGGAAGGCAATAAATGATAAGGGTATTACCAAATCATAGGGGATGGTTTTCCCTTACATACGCAATGACTTAAAAAATTCTTCTCCAAGAAGATATATATATATAAGATGCTTGAACGGAGAAAGACCAAACTCTATTGCTTATCATATCAAAACATGGATATCCGAGTATAATAACTAATAATTATAATAACTCTATTGGATTAAAACACCAAAAATAAATGAAAATTTTCCCACAAGGAATACCCCCATGATTCTCCTGGAAATAAACACTAAGATCCCAACTTCATCCTGATCGATAACATCAATACATTCCATTAAAAAGCAAGAGTTATCCCTTACCCATATCATGATGAATAATGACTACATAAACCCCAAATTGCATATACATGGGTGGGTATAGAAACCGGGTAGGCAGTCAAAAAAATACTTCCAATACACAGTAGTTAAATATGAACAAGTTAAATCCATTTTATATAAAATTGTAGAGAAGAGTAATATTATACACAATACCATAAAATCATAATGATAACTCATGCCAAAACCCACTTTTACTTGATATCCGTATACTTTTTCTAGAACTGCTTATAGAAAAACTCTCCCACACATTCCATAAACTCACACACCCAATTCATGTATACCCTTCCAATGTGGAACTCCCAAAATAAACCCAACTCATGAGTGGAACCTCATTCCTCTAACACAAGCTACTACTTTCAAGATAATCCCGGTGATTTGTATCTTTGGTAAGGCATCCAATTACAAATAAATAAGGACTCAATCATATATATACAAAATGAACACATGACAACCCATGTAATCTAGAGTGACCCAATTTTTGCATGAAATCCAAGTTTGAATCAGAAAATTTTCACACATATTCAACATGATCACATGATAAACCCTCCTTTATGAATCAATTTTATAAATATTAATCCCATAAAATAAATAGTTAACACACACACTCACACCAACATCACCTTCCATTGTCTAAAAATATTTTTTAAAAGAAAATATTTACCATGATTTGGTTAAAACCATTAATCACATATTAAATCAAGAATTCGTATCTTAAAACACCCATGCTTCAATGTTATTAACATAATTTTAGTAAGTGAAAATCAATCTACCTTCATAACATTTTTCTAGAAAAATCCAAGAGGAAGAATCTTTAGAAGTAGAGAATATCCAAAATGCTCAATGTAATAGCCCATACTTTATTAGTTAGATTTGTTTCTAGAATAAATGTGTCTTATTATATTATATATTATTATACATGTACAAAACATAGTGAAATCTAAAACACTTTACTTCATTAATACAAATCATTGCATTAGTTCACAAATTAACCCATTAAAATAAACAACATTATAATGGGAAAAAATAAAGTTAAAAAACTACAATGGGAAAATATGGATCGCCCCAATCTCCTAAAATCATCCATCCTATGAACAACACTATATAAAAGAAATATAATGTTAGTAAAGTAATCTACATCTAAAAAATAAAAATATTTAACCTTTGGAGGAATTGCAGTGAATGTTTAATAAAGGAATTAATATATATATATATGAGGTAATATGACTATTGGAATTGTAATATGACCATTTTAATAGTAATATAACTGTTGGAATAGTAACATGACAATTGGGAATAGTTAATTGATTGATGGGAATAATAATTTGACGGTTGGGAATAGTAACCCGATCGTTGGAATAGAAATTTAACCTCAGAATAAAAAAATTTGATAAAAAATATATTTAACCTGAGTAATTTATTAAAATATAAATATCATAACTCCATAAAATAAATATCAAGATTAAAAATATAAAAATTATTTTTAACAAACCATATTTCAATGTATTTTGTAAAAAATCATAATTTATATATTAAAAATTAAATTTACATATGTTTAAATATTATTTGTACAAAATGAATGTAAAATCTAGGATCATCATATAGAAGTTGTCTTATGGTGATTTTTTCGTAATTTTCTAAAACACATAAATTTTTACATGAAAAGTAAAAATACTATTTTTGAAATATCATATGTTTTATGACATAATGATGATGTGATAGTGAATTAATAAATTTTGAAATGGCTATTTCAGACCAAAATGAATATAATAATATAAATGGATCATTTAAAAACACTAAATTTATTTTCCAAACCTAAAAATCATTTTCCAAAATCTAAATTCAAATTTATTTCATTAAAATAACAATTTTTCATTTTTTCCACTTTAATTTTGATTAAAAAAAGAAATTATGTTTATAGGGTATTTTAATTTCTTAAAATCATGTTATTTAATTCATATATATTACATAATGTAAACAATGTCACTATTAAAATATTTACCTCGATATTCTATTTTTTTCAATTTTTTATTCTAAAAATATTCATTTTCTCTAGTATAAATAACTCCTCTCACTCCCCTTAAAAAACCACTCCTCTCACACTTAAAAAATTCAAAAAAACTACCCAAATCCCCTGTATTAATACCATTATAACTATTAGGGAAGTTTTGGAGAAAACCAACTCCAAGCATCAAGGGATTTTGGTGTCGTGCACGAGAAGAAACACCGAAAAAGGATTTAGTTTTTATTAACTCTTTTTTCATTTTTTTTATTCTCATTCTCATTTTCTCATTCTTTATTAATACGAAATATTATATGGTTTATTAAGTATTATGATAAAATTGCATTAATTGTGTTAACCTACTAAAATTATTTAATTTATGACATATTTAAATTTCATACTTACCTTTTCCCCATTCTTGACAATGTCCTCTCAATAGTTGGTTACCTTCACATGTAGAAATTTCAAAATCTTTACATATCACAACTATTATGTGAAGTTCCCAATGGATTGTACAGTCACACTGAGAGGGGGGTGAATCAGGTGTGACTTGATTTTACAAAAAAAAATCTCAAACCAATCCAAACGTTTGTCCCTTATTAGGATGAGTGGATCTTGTATGCAATGGAGAAAGTAAATGAAAACACAACACATAATATTTTTTAGATGGTTTGTACTAAGACCTATTTTCTTATAAAATAGTTTATACCCCCTAGTTACATATTCTTCACTATTTGTATATGGTTACAACATGGAATGTACCACTCCCTTAAGTATTAGGTCCCACAATAATATACTATTGTGTCCCACTAGAGGACACATGTTCCCACCTACACAAGTGAATCTTGATTCCCAAGGGAGGATCCTTATATTGTATCCCATGGTGTTACCAGTATCCCACTGGCCTACTCTAGAGTCCCACTAGAGACTTCCACTACTTCAGAATCCCACTAAATAATTAAAAATCTTGAATCACATAATATTTGATCCACTGATAGGATGATATAATAATATTAGTCTATGATATTTCTAGATCACATAGGTTCATGTACAATTCAATAATCATTTTAATGGTGTTGTTCTTGCTCCACAATATTGATCCCCTGTAAATGGTCAGCTGCCTTAACGAAACACTATTCAAGTAATTATTTCTTATGTTGAAGGCCTAGCCTCACTAAACATTTAAATGTAGGATACAAAAATCTTTAAAAAAACTAATAGAAATATTGTCCCAACTACAATCTCAAATCACTACTCACTATGTAATGTTTATTTCTTCAAATATCATGCATATATTTAAAACATTACATGGTCATTTAATTTTGTGAAATAACACACACACACAAGTTCGACACTATCATGCGTGAATAATTTCATGTGTATACATGTTTGTATAACACACACACACACACACATTAAAGTCTATGTTATGCATAATTTTTTATGGTTAAACTCAAATGATTTCAAGTGAGAATATGAACATTCATCAATTCATGTAAGTGTTTTTCACATAGAACATCAACTAAATGCTGACCACTTTTCTCACTCATTATCCACACTATTTGTTTCTCAATGTATGTACATTTAAAAATGCATGGGAATATTTATGCACACACACGCACACTATTCATAGTGTTTTAATAAAATGAACACTGAATTCTCAAATAAATATCTTAAGTGCATGGGATTCTTCTTCCAAATCACTATTTTTCAACCTTCATGCACGCAAAACCCAATGGGTATTTTTTGTTAATGCACATAAATCACCTTCACAAGAAACAATATGAACACAATTTATTTTTCATGAAGAGTGTGTATAATTAGTGTTATTCATGAAAGGAAGAAGTGTAACCCCAATTCCTTCTAGAGATTTTTATGAAACAAAAAAATGTGGAAAGAATATTTGATTTTCTCGTGGTAGTTTTTTTCTCATTTTTACAAATAGAAAGAGCTGGGAATTTTAATTTAAAAATTAGAATAGTTTTATTTTCTTCTATGTTATTCATGAACAAAAAAATAAACCAAAAAACTAAATGATTTCAGAAGAATATTACACTAATTTCATGAGAAAAAATATTTGTTGCTTATGTATTATTCATGAAACAAGTTTGTGGACACTCAAATCCTCACACAATAGTTTATGTGAATTCTTCATCATATTTACAAACTCATTTATAGAATCTCAAACCTCAAGTGATTGTGAGATCTTCTCAGTTTCTCTATAATCATTTATCCTGAATGTTAAACGATCTCTTGGATGAGAGATAATAAACACATTCTGAATGATCTAGATTGAGGTATTTATAGAAAACTCATATTATCTAAAACCATTCTAGAATCATTGAGAAATATCTTACTATTATCGTGAACCATTTATGTCACATGTATCTCATATTTTCTCAATGCTTTCATTTCTTCAATTTGATATTTATTTTGACAAGAAAATAGAGTTTTGTGTGATTTTATTATCTTTGGAAAGATCTGAATTTTTTAATGGAGCTTGAAGATCCTAGTTTTATCGACTCTTGATGATGCATAGAGGTTATTCAATGAACAGAATACTAAAGCGAAACCAAGGATGAATTCAACACTGTTGGTTGAATGGATTTGGATGTTCATTGAAAATATCTCATTGTTGCAAAGCATGGTTGAGATGATCCAAAAACCGTGATATTCATCGAATAGATCTAATGGTTGTGATTCATCTTACTGAATCCCACATCGAAACGAGATCACTCCCAGCACTCCTTTATAATAGATCTCATGTTGAGAGCTAATTAGAAATGGGTTACTACACTCTCCCAATACTTCCTAGCACCACCACATACTGGGTTCTCTCTTTTTCTGTTGTGCTGCCCCACATGGTGGTTCCACCTAGACTGAGTGCTCATATGGGCATTCCTCTTCAAATTCCATGATACCAGGTGAATTGGCCTGAGCTAGGTCCCTCAGCTATGGTCATCCCTATGGGGTTTCACATATGGTTAAGGTTGATCTGGCTTTGCCTTGGAAGTAGTTTAACAATTTTTTATAACAATTAATTAAAAAGCATTGTCAAATACCAATGTCAAATATGAAAGCTACAATATTTTAACCTTATTCTCAAGATAAAAACAACAAACTCAATTATTATCTATTTGGAATTTAAAAATTAATTCCAACACTATTCGATTCATTTAATATTGTAAACATTGTTCCAATATCCAATGACGCATGTTTTCTGAACTACTGAACAATTCAACAATTGTGACAATTCCAACTCATTGAATTTTCATATTTTTAAGTTACTAACAACAATTTCAACTTGAAAAAACTGATTTTACTATTAATTATGGATGTTTAATATAAATTATTTATTATCTAAAATGTATAAATGTAATAATTTATATGCTTATGTAGTTAATCTCAATAATTTATAAATAGAAATTGAGCAATATCATTAAATTAAAAAAAAGGTGGAAAATTTTAAGGAAAATATCATATCAAAATGATTCACCTTTGATGATGGAAATTAATAAATATAATATAATGATTATAATTAAAAATTGATGAAAAAATAAACATAATTATCTTGTAGTTTCATGTTTTAATAAACATAAGTCTGTTATTTAGTAGGTTAAAAATAAATAAAATAAAGTAGGATTTAAAATAAGATAATTCTCCTTGTTTTATTTTCTATTCAAGTACATCATTTGTGATGATGAATTACTTTCTTTACCAACACCTTTGATTATAACTTTACTACCAAAATAGTGTTTTACTAATGGGAGACATTCATTCCCTCTCATTATTCCCTCTCTTTAATCAATTTTGTATACTTCCATTATACCAAATTCATATTTTGATTTTCTCTATTTTATATTAAATATTCTAATATTGGGAACACAATCCTATCCTTAACCATGTTAAGTCACCTAGATGTAAAAATAATTGATCAATTTTCTTATTTATATTTATAAAACCCACATTCTATTTTGGTGGGTAAAAATGATATAATGTTCTAGTCCTTAAGCTCCTATATATTGAAAGATTTTTTTATGAAACTATTTATTTATTATATTTGTGTTATTTATGAAATATTTTATTATGGAATTTATGTTATGCATTAATTAAGACGTATGATGGGTGTTCCATAATAGTTATCCAATTCATTGGGTAAATAATTAATCTCTAGAGATGAAATGTTTTATAGTACCTTAATGAATAACCTTTGTAATTAATATTTATGGTATCTTGACGATAAACCCTGGTGATATGATTATTAATGTCTAAATTTTATGCTACATCTAAATTTCCATTTTATGTATCATGTACATATGATTATTATCTCATGATATGACTCATTTATTATCCATGATGATTTTTTATATTCCACAACTTTTGTTTATCCCTTATTGGGATTTATGCTCACTTATTTCTTTTGATGTATATCCCCAAGATATGAGATGTAGTAAAAATATCATAGAATAAGCCTATGAAGAATCATTTCAAGTTTATTATAATTTTTATGTTATTAATTTATTATATTTCTAATTTCAAAGAAACTAAACATTAAAATATTTTGTGTATTATTAAGTGTTGTACCATGTAATGAAATCATTATGTATTAAAAACCCAGGATGCCATAGTAGGTATTAGAGCATATTTTAGTTTTTTGTTGAAATAAATATTTGAAAAATATAATAAGAACACTAGGGATATGTATAAATCTAGGAAAAGTTCATAGAATTTTGTTGAAGTATTAAGTGATTGGTTTCTAATAAATTAAGTCCATGTATGGATACTACATGTGGATTTGGATCTAGAATAGTTATACATAAAGGAAATAACACCGAAGAGGGTGCATTGTGATTTTACTCAATCATCACCTAGTGCATGATAATTTTATTTGCTTCAAACCTTGTTTAAAAATCTCGGGGAATATTTTTGGTTAATTGAATGGTTTTTATTAACCATTGTGAAGGATATATAGAAAATGAAATTTTTATTAGATGAGATTAATGAATGACATCTTTAAACATGTTGTTTTAGGATTTAAACTCCCTTTAGAATTAAAAGACTCCTAAAAGTAACACTTTTCATACTAAGATTTTATTTATTTAGAAAAATGGATGAAAATAGGAGGAATTGTGTAAATAATGATTACAATGGATGATGAACTAAATACGTTCCTAACATGATGGAATCTAGAATAGACAACTTTATAAGTATGATAAATCAACTGTCAAGGGTTATAAATAATAACCTGAATCTTTTTGAGAAGCTATATTCACCTCTAAGGGAATAACTTATAGTTGAGTCTTTTATGTTTCAAAAAACTCATCCTTTTAGTGGATCTTCTAATACAATAATTTATAAACAATGGATTACCTCTATAGAAAAGATATTTTCTATAATCTATTGTTCAGAACTGGAGAAAATCCCCTTAGAAGTATACCGATTAAAAGGAGGACATGATCTATGGTGGACACTCATTAAGATGATGAAGCAAAGAGAGGATATTGTTTCTATGGAGTGGGAAGAGTTTAAGGGATTTTTTCAATAAATATTTTCTCCATCCATTGAGAATAGAAATAGAGAATGAATTCTTAGAGCTAAAGCATAAGTAAAATTAATCAGTGGGAATATATGGAATGAAATTTGCGATACTTGTTTGATACACATATATCTTTGTTATGGATACTAAATGAAAGGTTTATAGGTTATTTATATGTTACATACATCATCTAAAATGGAATATAGAAAATAAGGACTGTGAAAGCTATGAGGAGATAGTAATAAGTGATTTGATGGTAGAAATGGTTCTTATAGAGACGTAGTGGTTGAATAGGATGAATGAAAATGATATATAAATGGGTCCAAAATTAGGGAATAGTTTTTATCATGAAAGTGGATGAAAGAAACTACAACTATCCATATGAAATAAATTTGTGAAGAAACATTCTAAGAAAAAATTTCTTGGTAGTGGAAAGTGATACAAGTTTGGAAGAGATATACTTATAGATTAGAACTATCATAGTGAGTTGAAGCATCAACATGTTAATGAATACGAAAAAGGGAAGATGGTGTAAGAACAACCTGATGTTAAATGCTTCATGTGTGGATAGCTTGGGAACTTTAAAAACCAATTTCAAAATCAAAGGATAATGGTGGGTAACCACCACCAACCTCAGTATAGGCTAAGGGAGAAATTTCATTATATTGCAATCACAATGAATAAAGTAGGGGATCTAAATGATGTGGTGGAAGCTATAATATTTATGCTCTCAAATCTAGAAATTAATTTTTTAAATCTAGTTCTACACATTACTTTATTTCATTTTTGTTTAAAAAGAACATAAAATTAAACCTAGAACTACTATAAGTAGAGTTATGAGTTAAAACATATAGAGAGATTATCTGAGCATCAATGGTGTATAAAAACCCTAGTATCAAATATGGGGGGTAAAATCTCATTGAAAATATTGACTTCAATACCATGGGTAAATTTGATACTATGACTGGGATAGACTGTCACTCAAAGTATAATGTTAAGATCAACTATAGAGGCAAGGAAATTTTTGTGGTCTTGAATAGAATACCTAGAATTATTTTCAATGGAGAGATATCCCAATCTAAACTCTATATAGAAGAACCAATTGTATCCTTCTTTGTGGAAGTTATTAGTATAGAAAAATAATTAGTATAATTTCTAAAGATAGAAAATTTTCCCATTGTTCAGGAATACATTGATGTATTTCTTAAAGAGATACATGGACCTCCCCCAAAAAGATAGGTAGATTTCTCTATTAAACTCATACCTGGATCTAAGATAATATTGATGACCCTATATAGAATGGAATATGTGGAGTTAGAAAAATTAAATAAGTAAATTAAATATATTTTAGGGAAATTTCTTATTTGAAAAATTTTGTATCATTGGGTAGAATTTGTACTCTTTTTTAAGAATAAGGAAGGATAAATTGGATAATGAATTTTTTTTTAAAGAACTTAATGTGATCACTGTGAAGAACAATTATATTCTTCTAAGGATTAATAATTTGCTCGACCAGCTTTGAGAGGATCAATTATTTTCCAAGATTAACCTATTATCGAGGTATCAAAATTTAAGGGTAAAGAAAGAAGATATCCTAAATAATACCTTCTAAACAAGTTATTATCATTATGATTTTGTTGTTATTCCCTTAATATTGATTAATTCTCCTAACATATTTTTGGATTTTATGAATAAATTCTTTCAAGATTACCCTGATTAATTTGTAGTGGTCTTTATTGATGATATTTTAATATATTGAAAAAGTCATGAGGATATTTAGGATCCTATAATGGTCATATTACAAATTTTAATAATTAAGAATCTATTTGGTAAATTTAAAAAATATGAGTCTTTTTAAAAAAAAATTGTGCTCTTGTTGCACATCGTGAATAGTGAAAAAATATTAATGGACCTAAAAAAGGAAAAGCATTTAGTGGAAGGGAGGGATCCTATGACTAAAATCAATATTCATATTTTCCTTAGTCTAGAAGGATACTATTGAAGGTTTTTAAAAAAAATCTTGGATTTATAATCCACTAATAAATTCGAATTTAAAGGGAGTTATTTTTATCTAAAAAAAGGAGTGTGAAGTATCTTTCCTTAAACTGAATAAGAGATTGTCTAGTACACCTGTTCTAAATTGACCTTCTTATAGGGATGTATTTTTCATATATAATGATTCATCCTTAAAAGTACTTGGATGGGTAATCATAAAAAATGACAAGGTTATTTATCCTGAATAATGATAGTTAATGCATCCTGAATAGACCTATCCTACTGATGATCTAGAGATAGCTATAGTTACATTTACTATAAAGGTATAGGGACACTACCCTTATGATAAATATTTTATATGTACCCAAACCACCAATTTTTTAATTATATATTCACACAAAAGGATTTCAGTATACATCACTGAAGATAGTAAGATCTAATCAAGGATTGAGATTGATTTATTTTAGACCATCATAGAAGGCCAAATAAGGTAGATGATTATTTTAGAAAAAAAATAACCTACTACTAAATCCATGATACATATTTATAAAGACCTTATCTTATTGTATATGAAAAGGATGTACATGGAAATCAAAATGGAAGAAAATAAATCCTACCTTAACTAAATGATTTCCCAACCATTTATCCAAGATAGGATTGGGGAAGAACAAAGGGATGGTCTAGAGATCCAAAAGAATGTTAAATAAATAAAGGATGGGAAGATTTGTGAGTTCTACATCAATGAAGATGACTTAATTTGATTTGGAACAAGCATTTCTGCACCTTCATCACCAAATATAAAGAATCTATTGGGTATTGCACATAGATCATCTTTCTTCATTTATCCTATAAGTACCAAGATGTATCATGATCTTAGAGGTCACTTTTGGGGGGAAACATGAATATAGAGAACCCTAAGTACACCTCAAAGTGATTTATATTTTAGGAAGTTAATTTAGAGTTATGGAAGTACAAGGGGATTATGAAACCATTTATTATACCCACATGGAAATGGGGGGAAATCGCAATTTAATTTATCATCAGTCTCCAAAATAAATCAAAAGGAAATAATGTGATATGGGTTGGGGTGGATTAACTCACCAAAACTGCCCACTTAATTACTATTCTAGAAGATTTCTCTTTTGACCAAATTTACAAGATATATGTAAAGAAATTGGTGAGGTTATATGGGGTACCGATTTCAATCATTTTTTATAGAGATCCAAGGTTCACTTCTAATTTCTTGAGAAGTATTTAGAATTATCTAAATAAAAAGTTGAATTTTAGTATGGATTGTCACCCCTAAACCAATGAATAATATGATAGGTCCATTCAGAAACATGAAGACATGATAAGAGCTTTCTCAATGAAATTTAAAGGTAAATGGGATCAACATATCACATTAGTTGAGTTCTCATACAAAAACACCTTCCACTATAGTATTCAAATGGCTACATATCAAACACTATATGGGAAGAGATGTAGAACTCCTACTTGTTTGGATGATTTTGGTTAATGAAATCAACTTGGACCTGATATTATTTAACAGATGAAAAAAAGGCTCTATTCATCCAACAACATATAATGGCTACTCTGAGTTAGTAGAGTACCTATTTCGAAAACCATTAAATGGACTTGGAGTTTGATGTTGGAGAAAAAATCTTCCTTTGATTATCACCATGGAATAGATTCATGAGGTTTGGAAGGAAAGGAAAGCTTATCCTTAGGTACAATATCCCTTTTAAGATCCTTGATCGAATAAGAGCAGTGGCATGTCAACTAGAACTTCCACCAAACATGGATCATGTTCATAATGTGTTGCATATATCAATCCTGAGGAAGTACATACCTGATCTCTCATGTGTACTAAATTCAGATGTGGTGTAATTGTAGAATGACCTCTCATCTAAGGAGAAACCAATGAAGATCATGGATGTTAGAGAGAAATTTATACACAAAAAGACAACTCACCTTATCAAAGTACTAGGGTGAAACAATAATTATGAAGAAGAGAAGTGGAAACCATAGGAAATAATGAAATAAATGTAACCTTTCCTATTCTCAACTAAGAATATGAGTTTAAATTTTAGGGATGAAATTTCTAAATAGGG
Organism: Viscum album; assembly: GCA_963277665.1. Lineage (NCBI taxonomy): Eukaryota > Viridiplantae > Streptophyta > Magnoliopsida > Santalales > Viscaceae > Viscum > Viscum album. Next base: position 1,893,147,954 of record OY728152.1, read on the forward strand.
GAAGAATGAAATGAATAAAAATTTATGAATAATATTTGTTTCCAAAATAAATGTGTGTTATGTTATATTATATAGTATTATACAGATACAACACATGGTGATATAAAAAACACTGCATTTCATTAATACAAATTGTTACATTAGTATGCAACTAAACCCATGAAAATACCAAAAAATAAAATGGGGGAAAATATAAAATAGAATAACTATAAATGGAAAATATGGATCACCTGAATCTATGAGAAGCATCCCCCAAGAACCACAATATAAAAAAGAAAAAAAAATTTATTAAACTAATCCCCACATTAGAAAATGAAAATATATAAAATTGAGAGAAATTGTAGTAAATATTTAATAAAATAATGAAGTGGTATTTAGATAAGGTAATATGACCATTAGAATAGTAATATGACTGTTGTAATAGTAATATGGACATTGGAATAGTAACATGGCCACTAGAATAGTAATTTAATATCAAAATAATAAAATGTGATATAAATAATATTTATCATGATTAATTTAAGAAAAAATAAATACTATAATTCCATAAAATAAATATAAAGATTAAAAATATAAGAATTATTTTTCTTAAACTGTATTTTAATGTATTTAGTAAAAAAATTAAAATTAAAATTACATATGTTATAAATTATTTTGATAAAATGAATATTAGATTTGTAATCATGACATTAAAATTATGTAATGGTTATTTTTTGTAATTTTCTAAAATACTTCAATTTTAACAAAAATTGTAAAAATATAATTTTTGAAATACCACATGTTTTGTGACATATTAATGATGTAATAATGAATTAATAAATTTTTAAATGGTTGTTTCAGCCCAAAATAAATTTAATAATATGAATAGGTCATTTAAAAACATTAAACACAATTTCCAAACCTAGAAACATTTTCCAAAGTATAAAGTCAAAAGTATTTCATTAAAATAACAATTTTTTAGTTTTTTACACATTTATTTTTATCAAACTAATAAAATTGGTTTATAATGTGTTCGAAAGACATAATATCATTTTATTTAATCCATATACATTTCATAATATCAAAAATGTTACTATTAAAAGGTTTACCTTGATATTATATTTTATTCAATTTTTTATTCTAAGATTATCCCTCTCCTCTAGTATAAATAACCCCTCCCCCTGAAAAACACTCCTACCATACTTAAAAAATCCAAAAAACTTCCCAAATACCCTCTCTAAATCAACTTATAATTATTAGGTATGTTATAGATAAAACCAACTCTAGGAATTAAGGGATTTTAGTGTCGTACAATAGAATAAACACCAAGAAAATAGTATGTTTTTATCAACTCTTCTATCATTTTTCTATTTTCATCCTCCATTTTCTATATTACATTCAAACCCAATACTCTATGGTTAATTAAGTATTATTATAATATTAAAATAAATATTTTAATGTATTATAGTTATTTAATTTATGAAATACCGAACTTTATACTTCTCTTTTCCCCATTCTTGACAATGTCCCACGAATGGTTGGTTAACCACACATGAGGGAATATCCAACTCGCTGTGTATAAAAAATATTATGGATGTTTATAATATATTTTTTATACTAAAAAATGGTTAAATATTCGTACTTATATTCTTTTTGAGATTATATTAATAATTTATAAATAAAAATTATGCATGATCATTAAATTGAAGAATGATAAGAAATGTTTAAGAAAATATCATATCAAAACATTTCACCTTTAATGATGAAAATTAAGAAATATAATAAAATGATTATAATTGATAAATAGTGATATGAATAAATATAATCGAATTATAGTTTTATGTTTTAATAAACCTAAGTCAATTATTTATGAGGCATAAAACTGACAAAATAAAGTGGGATTTAAGGTAATGGAATTCTCCATGTTTTCTTCTCCATTCAATTAAATCATTTGGGATGTTGAATTACTTTATTTTACATCACATTTTATTATCCATTTACTGAAAGAATAATGTTTTACCAATGGGATACCCTTGTTCCCTATCATTATTCCATCTCTTTAATCCTTGTTTCATACCATCATGATATCAAATTCATTTATTTAATTTCTCTCTTTTACATGAAATATTATTATATTGAGAATACCCAAACCTCTTCTTATCTGTGGGAATTACACTAGTTTTACACATAATTTACATATTTGGGTGTTTACATGTATGAAACCTACGTTACCTTTTCATGGGTTAAAAATGAAGTAATCTTCCAGTAATTAAGCACCTATATACTCAATCGTTTTATATGAAATATATTATTTATTTTCCAAGGGTTATTAATGAAATGTTTGATTATGATAATTTTGGCCCACATTTATGAAGACATGTTAAGGGTGTGCCTTGATAGAAATAAAATTCATTGGATAATAATTTATCTCTATATATGACATGTTTCACAATACCATGGTGAATAACCTTGGTAATTATGATTTATGACACCTTGGAGATAAACACTAGTGATATACTTATGATTGTCTAAATTTTATATTGTAGCAACATATCCATGTTATGTATCATTTACTTATGATTATTTTCTCATGTTATGCCATATTTAATTTCCATAATGATCCTTCATGTTCCATTTCTTGTGTTTATCCATTATAGGGTTTTATGATCAACCCTTTCATTTGATGTATGTCCCCAGGATATGAGATTAAGTAAAAGTAACATAGAATGAACCTATGAAGGATCATTTCAAGTTGATTAGAATATTGTTTATGTTATTCATGTATTATGTTTATAATTTAAAAAAATAAACCTTAAATGATCTGGTGTGTTCTTAAGTTTTGTACCATGTAATGAAATCTTTATTTATTAAAATGGATCCATTCAATACTCAAAGGTACTAGTAGGTTTGACAGCCATACTCACCAAAGTAGGAATGAGGGATTTAGGTGAAGTTACCTGTGTAGAAATCAAGTTAAATCCCCCTGGTATTTAATAGGGTTTCCCTTTTAAACTCACATCTCCCCCCACAAAACTTTGTGGATATTTCATCCATTTTAGAAACTGCATAACCGAATCTATTCCTTGGTTTATGACATTATTCATTCTTCAAAGACATTTTGAATAGATCACATGAGACTAACCACCAAAACATCCAAAATTATGTCGTTTTGTCTCTCTTAAGACTTTTTCCAAAGACCAATGAATCCCCCATGATGTGGTGAATCTATACTCCCCATTTTCAACTCCCTAATAGAAAATCAACCTTCACTCTACCCTGGACACCGAAATCACCCCCTTTATATTTCACACTTCTTATTTTTCATTGGTGAAGTACCCCATGGAAAATGCCCGCTATTGTTGTGTAGGGAACTCACACTTTACAATTAAAACATTACTAAACATCAAGAATTTTATATACTCATGCACCACTATGACCACCACTATGAACTTGAAGTTGTTCCCATTTCCTATAGGCAGACTCCTAGTGCACCACGCCCAAGGCCAATTATAATTGACCTTCCATTTCAAACCCGACTATCCACCAAAAACACTATATTTGAACACCATTCCACCAACAACAGCATGATTGAGACCACATATTCCACCATTGCTACCACCACACTATATTGTGACCTAGAGAACCAAAAACTTACCTATCCAACCATGGACCTCTTCAAAATATCATGGAAACAATTAAAACTAATACATAACATAAAATTCATAATAAAAATAGGAATACCACATATCAAGAGTATTATGAGGTCAACCCCCTTGGATTGATAATCCTAGATAATTAGTTCAGCCTAATGTTGTACATGGGTGAATATTATAGTATATTCTGGTTGAACCACTTTGACTCAAATATTTCACCCAGACCAAAAGATCAAGGGACCAAGTTAGGTCATCTTTATGTTGATATATTAAATCTTTCTGAATATGACATTTTATTCAAATTTATCATTATCTTAATGTAAACATATTAATTATTATGTTATAATTTATTATTATTTTCATAAAACTTATTTTAAACTATTTAGAGAAAACCAATAATTTTATTAATATGAAAAATATTCAAATTTATTTAAATATAACATTAATTAAAATAAAAATAATAATTTTAAATTAATTATTATATAATTATTTTTAAACTATCATCTTGATAATTAAAATCATAATTAATATTATATATTAAATAATTCTACATTTATTAGATAATTATTTTCTAAATCATAGCCTATTTTAAAGTTAAATTCATGCATTCACATATGCACACACTGTTGAAATAATGGTTGCCCTAGACCCAACTTGTAGTACTTTTGATTACCGTATCATGTGTATAGTTAGATATGCATGATGATATCTTACCATTATAGTGCAGACTTTTCTGCGTCCACTATAATAATGGTAATGTCCTAAGGTTAATTGTCATGTCAAGAGGTTATAGTAGATCCCAGTCTATAATGAAAACCTTGAGATACAATGACATTGATCTTAAATATATGTTTTATAGTCTAGATACATCTTACTGACTAGACACAGTAGATGTCTGACTATCAGGTGCTGGGGTCTCATAAGCATTGAGACTTCTTCTCATGAAGTTCTCACTTGGTGATCTCTAGTAGTGAGATCATGAGGACAGACCCTCCAATAGGAACACCACATGTTTTGGGTGTCATTGGTTGTTCCTATCTATGGACATGTGTATTGTTCTCCTGACTTGAGACCATTACCAATGTATATCATTTAATATCATACTTTTATGCAAGGCGAAAACCATGGTAGTAATGTTGTGGCGAGGTAGTTTGTTTTGGGTGCGTCTTTAGGGGTATGACGTTGGTTGAATGGTCAATAAAGGATTTTTCGCTTCCAAGTTTAGGAAGTTGTATATCTCAGGCCTGGTTGATCAGGATGGTTTCACCTTCATAAGTCTTTATCCAAAGCATTAGAAAGGAAAATCCATCCGGATAGGTCAAAAAATAATAAAGCAAGATAAGGATGATGACACAAGAGTGCATCCTGCTTTATGAGATATCAAATGACAAAGAGATTATAGTACACAGTCAATGTTCGTAGGATGGTAGTCATTGCTATGACTATCCTTATCTCTTTAGGGGCCATGATGAGTTGCTAGAATCTGCTCTTGGCCTGTAAATTTTATTCACTACTATCGAGATAAGGGCCTAGATGGTCACACACAACAGCGTATTCAAGAATCCACACCTATTCAGTTGAATAGGTATATGGACATAGTGGGCCCCGCCACGGCGTCTGAGCGTTTTCCAAGTTGTCGATCACCAACTGAGTTAAATAAATTCATTAATATTAAAGTTATGAATATTTGGGATTGAATTTATTTAATGTATTTATGAGTTTAGTAAATACGAGAAAATATTAATCGAATGAATATTATTTTAATATTCAAGGTTTGTTTAATATTAAGCGGGACAACGAGTCAAGTTAAATGGCTCGGATTTTATCACGTAATATATTTTATATATATTACAAGTATGTGATAAAATAATAAATACTATTGGCGCAGTTAAGTTGATCAAAATTATTTATCTGGACGTTGAAATATACGGGGGTCGGGGAAACCAACTGGGTATTTATCAACGTATCTATAAATAATAGAGGAGGCTCTCTCTCTTGGGTGAGCAATTCACTATTCACTCATTTGCATGGAATGATAGTTGAGAACCTCTCTCTCCTCCCGCTTCTTAGAGAGAGAAGCACTCGATCCAAAAGTTCGGATCAAGTTTCTCCTCACGCATCGCAAGATCGACGATGCAGTGATCGTCGAGACGTCGAAGATATCGTTGAATCGCTGTACTAGCACCCAGAGTTCGACGATCGGTGTTCCCGCGGATTTTTGAGGCACGTGTGGACGATCTAGAGGGATCCTGCTATGGATCCTTTATGCAACAATCACCGTCGACAAGTAGAAGTCGACAACAGCTTCGGATATGCAACAGGTATGTTTTTCCTTTTATTTTTGTGCTCTTAACAATCTACGCGAGATCCTTGGACCTCTCCGGGGCTCAGATCGTCGGCAAAGACAAGTACTGTCGTTGCGCCGACGAAAATTTTAAAATTCCCGGCCCACCGGCTTCCGCTGCGGGCCCCGAAAACCTAACACACACACCCAAATATATATATACACATAGAATACCATTCTTGCATATTGTTACACCCTACATATCCTAAGGTATGGAATTGTTTAAATTTTTGTCAAACCATGTGTAATTTAGTGTTTTTCTGTTGCTAGAGGAGTTTCTAGAGGGCAAGAGTCAATATTTGGGAATTTAGGCCAGGTTCGGGTTGAAATTCTATTATAGTAAAATTTCATCATCATTATATATGAAATTGAGACGTATTGAGGGATACATAATATTAAAATTTGGTACATGTTGTAATGTCTCATGTTTTGAATCTGACCCTCCCGTATCTGGAAATTCTGCATCATCACTCTCGATGGATTGTGGGTAGGGGGAACATCAACTTTTGGCAGCAAGATTGGGGGGTAGGTAGGCTGTGGTTCCCGGGGTGTCCTACCCCGGACTTATCTTTTAAAGAGGCTAGTAATAACCCAAGTTTCCTACAGGATATTCTTGATGTGAGTCAAAGGGAAGTTTTCAACACTATTGTTGCAAACGATGAGAAAGACAGACTGGTTTTCACAGGCTCTTCATCGGGTGCTTTATCCATTAAGAATTTTGATCATGTGATGAGGAACACAGTGAATGTTGTTTCATGGGTGGAGTCTCTGTGGTGAAAATATATCCCCTCAAATTTTAACTTTTTGATGTGGCATGTGCGGAACAAGGCTTTTCCTACAGATAACAACCTTCAGAAAATGGGTGTTAATATGGCTTCAAGGTTTTGGTGTTGTAGGTATTCCAACCAAGAATCAGTAGGGAATATTTTCTATGATAGTGAATGGGCCAGAGGGATTTGGCAAGGTTATAGGGCTTTCTTTGGTTGGAATGAGTATGAAGGATCTCCTACTAACTTTCTCCATGCTTGGTTTAGTGGAGTTGAAAACCAAGGGGTGGAGAGAAAGGATAGATCGATCATTCTAAGTGTCGGGTGATGGAAAATTTGTAAGGCCCGGAATGAGGGTTGACACAATAATGCTTCAAGATCCCTGGCCTGCATTCTTTTCAAAATGGAAAAAAAATATTCGGGATCTGCTTCATTTATCCCTTGATTGTCACTCGGCGCCTTCGATTAGTGCTTTGGTCCCGTCTATATCTACTGATCACTAGGCTAATGGTTTAGGACAGGGATGTTGGGTACGGTGGTGTCCTCCGAACCAAGGGATCAAACTAAATTCGAATGGGTCATTGCGTGGGGGGGAAATGCATGGGGTGGTGCTATGAGAGATCAAGCTGGGTCAGTGCGTACGGCTTTCACTGCTTCGTTTGGGGAAGGTGATTCTCTTCAGGAGGAGGCCCTAGCTTTGGATAAGGGTTTGGAAATGTGTTTCAGTAGACAGATTTGATTGACGATGGTGAAGAATGACTTTCTTCTTCTGTATAGATCTTTTCTAGACATAGAAAGAATTCATTGGAATATAGTTTATACAGTCAGGAGATGAAAAGTTTTCATGGGGAATCACATGGTGATATCTCATACATAGCGGGAGGGAAATACAGTAGAAGATTTTTTGGCGTCAATGGATACATCTAATCGCGGTATTGTTTCCTTTATTAACTTGGGATAATTTCATAGTGAGGGGATGAAGTTTTTTTTCAATGATTCATTGGGGTTGCATTACTTTAGACCTATGTGATGTTTTTCATTCTTCCCATGTATTGTGATCTCTCAAAATCAATAAAAATGATAACTTTCATTCTAGAGGAAACCATGCAGCCCAAAGAGGGTGTCACGTGGTTTGTTAAACCATACACCTGAGGGTGCACAACCATGCAGGTGGTCTGCAAAAAGTTACAGTGGAGGGCCCTCTCAGTTGTATTTTTTTCTACTTTTTCTTGAATCAATTGGATGGGTGGTGGAGCCTTGTAATATTTTATACATGACCCTAATATTAAAGAGTGACACTATATGTTAAAATAATGGGACAGATCATGTATTAGCACCCTTGGGAATTAGAACGTATAGAACTTATGAGCCGATTCTTTGTCATACTACGTTTCTTTTCCTTGTCTGTTTGGGTTAGGTAGGACTCTAGATAATGAAACAATGCCCTCAGATAGATGAGTTATTGTCTGGTGAGTTTAACCTTGAGGGGGTATTTCCGTATTTAGATATCGATGAGTGTCATATCTTTACCCATTTTTTCAGTGTTGTAACCTTTTAGTGACTACTCCCCTTTTTGGATGCTTAGTTATGATCAGGTCCATGTAGATCGATGTTACCTAGGTGATGTTTTTACACTTCATTCAATAGGTTTTGACAATGGGAGGTCAATTATTTCATACATGTTTCAGTTTCACCACTTCTAAAAGAGTGGTTTTAGGAACTTTAGATGCTATGTAATAAATAACCTTAAATTTAATGTAGTTATCATTCTAGATACCTTAGTTCTTGGTGGATGGAACAATATTTCCTCACTTTTGACATAGACCCTAGTAGATCATCATTTGGGTTGTTCTAGTGAAACATACAAAAGAGGTTGGACTGGGGTTTATGTTTTCCTTAATGAAAATGATCTTGGTATTATATTCATCTTGATACCATTGATTTTGAGGTTCTCTAGTTTTAAAATATAGTCATGTTGATGCCTTGGATTATGAAAACCACTCAGAGTGGTTGTGTATAAATACTTGCTTTGATGGAAAGGAATGTTCGGGTGCCTGTCGCAGTTGGTTAGTGTGTGAATTATTGATGCTTCCTTCTTTGAAATGACATCATGAGGTGGGAAGTCATTCGATAAATCATGGAACAGGTAAGATACCCAATTTTGAAGAGGTGTTCCAAGGGAACTTCTAACTTAAGGAAAATTGATGTGTCGTGTAGCATGACCAGCTTGATCATTTTAATAGAAAACTCATGGTAGCATGGAAGATATTCAAGTTTAATAATCCGTAAATATGTACAATGTAATTATACTTTATGCTTTCCACTGTCTTCAATGTCTTCATATTTGGAATCCACTTTTATTGCTATATTTTGTACTAGTATTTTAAGTATTCGGTGTATTCAATGTAGTGAATATTAAGTCATTGTTTCTTTCATGCATACAATGTGATAGTGGAAATAAATAACTATATTTTTGATATATGTAACCTCATAGAATAGAAAATATATGGGGGAATGCATTATAAGTTGACTATTTTGTTTTTTCTAAGTTATTAATTTCTTGAACATATACTATATATCACTTGTGATACATGTATTTAAAAACTGGATCATGTACTCTTTCTCAACTTATGTACCCTATAAATTGAAGGCCTCCAATTTCATGGTTTTCATTTGATATAATTTCTTTTAGTATGTATTCTGGACCATTCCACAATTTTGATAAACTGATTGTAGGAGGAAAGTGGCACACATCAATCCATGTCCGATCCATTTCCTCATTATTCTCCCCCAGCAGGTGTAATGGCCCAGACCTCTCTGGTCCATTCCTTTACTAAAATTTGGTGTTTGAGGTGTTCTGGGAGGTCAAGATGACTTATCACCAACACTTTTCCAAATTTCCAGTTCTGTGAATAGTGTTTCTAGTTTTATGAACAGTACTGTTGGTGAGACATTTGAACTGTCGTTGTAGGCGTCTCATTTTGAACTATCGGTGTCGGAATCTCATTTTGAACTATTAGTGTTGGAATTTCATTTTAAACAATCGGTGTTGGCATCTCATTTTGAATTTTTGGTGTTGGTGTCTCATTTTGAACTGCTAGTATCGGCTTATCATTTTGAACTGTTAGTGTCATTGTGTAATTTTGAACTATCGGTGTCAGTATCTCATTTTGAACTATCAGTGTCGGTGTCTCATTTTTAACTGTCAGTGTCAGTGTGTCATTTTGAACTATCAGTGTCGGCGTCTCATTTTGAACTATCAATGTTGGCGTCTCCTTTTGAATTTTCGGTGTCAGTGTCTCATTTTGAACTGTCAGTGTCGGCATCTCATATGTGAATAGTTCTTTCAGTGAGACAGATGTAAATATTGTTTCTAGCTTCCTACAGTTTTCTCCTTTGAAGTTTTATTTGATTTAAAACACATTCAATGCCTTATTCTAAGTGCTTTACTGCCGATTCAAAGCCCATAACTCATATCTTAATATTCCTAAATGTTAGAGTACCTTTACTTGGTCAAACTGCATAATCTTTACCATATATTCCATTAATGGAAAATCTAAAATTGTATCTAAACTGATGCTCTATTTAGGTTTTCAAAGGGCTGAGATATCTTCCTCCCATGTTATTTGTCCTTCTTTCCTAGTACGAGATACCCAGAGTTCTTTCTCTCATAGGTGTCATGCAATCAAACTATGATCCTTGTATCGTTTTCCTTAGAGTATTCGTGTTGCAAGCACACCCCCTGTTTTTGTGTAATAAGGAATTTTTGATCTATCTATGATATAAGGTATGTTCTACCATTGTTCTTCTAGGTTCCTCTCCTTCCATTTCTTCTTACCATGTTATGGAATTTTATCTCCATGTTATAATGGATCTTTCTTGAGTGTTGTATGATGATGTTGTTCCATGGCCTCCTCGGGTGGATACCTTCATTGCGAGATATGTGATCGTGATCTATCGTGTTATCCTACTCTCATTCAAAGAACATCTGAAACCTTTTGAGGTAGGGGATTTGTGGCTTCTTTATTCTATCTACATGTAGTAGTAGAGTTAGCATGTTTTATCCGACTGGATCACAATGAAATTGACATAATAAATAATTGAACCAGATTAAATAATTGGAATTGATCATGTGTTGTTGCCTCTTGATTTGATAGATAGTGTGTTGTCTATGATTTTCTTGTTTATCATTTCATTCTTAATGGAAATTGGTAATGAACATAAACTGGGATTAATTCTGAATTAATTTCCCAAAGATAAAGAGGAATGTAAATGAATTCGGTTGTTGTTGTAATTTTATGGTAACCAAATTGATGCAGTACCCATGTTTAATTAAGTCATTTATAAAATTGAATCATGTTGATTCTTGTTGATTGAAGGCATGTCAAATTAATTGTTTAGTTAATTTGTGATAACTATGATAGATTTCTATTTAGGTCGACCATAGTTAGAACCTTTTAATAATGAATCATTTAATTCAAGATGGATTAAAGTACCAGTTGTTTGATAAAAGATAATTCCTAGTAGGGTTCTAAGTTACCCTCTTGCTTATAAGGCTGAGTGCCTTGTGTTTTGGATCCATGATAGCTTATTTCTTATGAAGGAAGAATGTCTTGGTTATGGCCAAGAGCCTAGTTTCCTTGTTGTTTCCTACTGCTTGTGATGTGCTGTGATCCTGGATGGCTGTTGTGAGATGTGGGGGAAGGGAGGACCATTGGTTGTGGCAGCAATTGACGCCTAGAGTGGTGAGATGCCTCAGTTTATCTATGTGGGTGTCGGGGAGGATAGTAGACATGATGAAACAGGTTAAAGATGGTCTTACTCACTAGTGTGAATGTTGGATGCTTATTGAATCTATTATTTGTTTATATTATTTACTTTTCACACTGCTTAAGGTGGATGATTTTTATTACCCTCCTTCCAAAAGGGTCGAAGACGTGTGTGGTATTCCATGTGCTTTATGTTTTAGGTTCTCGAGGAAGGATGGGTCTATGATCCTATTATAGGTCGCAAATACTCAACGGGTAGTCCATCTACTCATCGTGTTGATCCCCTTGTGTTTTGGTATCTTAGAATGCTTCTCTAGAATGCCTAGGAATATGGAATGTAATAATTCTATTAATAAGTTATTGAATAAATGATGTTGAACTCATGGGGTTGGAGCTTACTGGGATACAAGGCTGAGGTTGTACTTCTAAGAAACTTTGGAGTTGGTTTGGTTATGCCAGGAGTGCTTGGAAATTTGTTGAGATGTTAATGAACTGTAATGCTAAAGTGATAATGGTTAATTAATGGTTAAATAATTAATTAAAGTTTAAGTGTAAATGATTAAAAAGTGTATAATATGTTTTAATAAAATGGTTGTGTGCTTATAGGATATCTAGTCATAGCAGTGGCAGTCAGGAGTCCGAGAGACGTTAGCTGTAGTTGAATCTAAGAATAGGTTTTTCCCATAGTTTGGTTGTGAGCTATATTATACCATGTACTGTTTGTGTTTCTATATGCTACCCCAGGGCGAATGATACCCCAGGGATTCTGAGTTCTAGGGGGTTTTTTCTGCAACATTCTAGTGGGAGGATGGATGGATGACTTCCCCCTTTGGACCTGGTCTCTTATCTTGGTAGTTACTTGTGCTGGTATGCACAACGGTTACTTTTCCCCATATATGTGTGTAGAGGGTTTTAATGTCTTGTGGTTATTTCACACACGTGTATTATGGATATAGTTTCCTATATAAAACTATAGGTATAACGTGTATTGGATGTGATGTATTAAGGATCCTTACTCGGTGTATGGGCTGTAATGGATGGAGGTATAATACTCAATGTATGATACATGTTGTGAGAGTTGTGGTGGCTCCCAGATACTACTTGATTACTTTTGGCTGTGTGGATGGTGTGGTGCATGGCCTAGGTGTCTGCGGGAAAGACTTTGTATTGCATGAGGTTCATATTGCGGTGTTTTCCTAGGTGTCTTTGGGTTAGCCTTTTTGGAGAGAGATGGCTTAGGATGTGAGAAATTGGGGAAAATCAGCAAACCAATGGGGAAGTGGTAGTGAGGTACCCTTTATATTATTTCTTATATTATATACTCTTGTATGTGATACTTGGTGAGAGTATCCATGGTGAGGCTGGGAACCTAGTATACCTGTTTATGTGATGAGTTAGTTCACATGTTTTTCATTGTGATTTAGCATGCTCTCTTTAATTTTTCAAAAGAGGCTCTGGGGAGGATCCTAATGAGTATACTATTATACTCACCCTATATTATATAAACTATTTTTCAGGTCACTTAGAGAAGGTTGGAGATCAGGCTGGTTACTACTAGCTCGGGGTTTTGCAGGAGCTATTCAGACTTCGTGGTCGCTTCTGTTTTACTTTCTTTTGATATGTGAATTTTTTCCCTTTCAGTTTTAGTATTTATTGCATGACATTACATATACGTACTTGGGTTATTTTATATTGCAGTTTGAGTTTTATTTTATTGTTGTTTGTCTTATCTCTCTCTTTTGCATGTGTGCTCTTAGAGGGTAATGCCTCCCATATTTGTGTTATTAAACCCTCAGTGCTAGTCACCAACCTGGGGACTACTGGAGGTGGGAATCAGGGGTCATTATCTCTCTTCTCACATTTTTTGCCTAAGAGGGGTACACTTTCTGGGGAGGGGGTCATGATAAAGTGGTATCAGAGGTATGATTAATGGAATGGATGGAGTTTAGAGTTAGGTATAGTTGAGTTAGTATGGGATGGTAGGTAAACAGTGTCATCTAAGTTTAGAAAGTGTTGTACACACTGGAGACTGGCAGATACACAAGTATTTAGGGCCCCATATGATTGGATGCACAGACCTTTAATTTTACACTGGCTACTAAATGAATTGATATCTGTTGTAAGGTAGATACCTAGGGAAGGAGAATGCATCATTCTTCTTTGTGCCTGTGATTGAATTGGGTGGGCCTTGGGATAGGTTAACTTAAAGGGAATAAAATAAAACAATTAATTAATATTAAATTCTTCCATATTCCTTATTTAGGTTCTCTAGTTGTTTATTATTTTACAGGTCTAGCTCCAGGTCAACGTCCTTTTCGGGTTTGTGTAGGATATTTCCAGTAGGTTGTGCCAGAAAATCGTTGCAGAGTAGAGGTTGAAAATGATGACACTCGGAGGAGGACACTCCAAGAGTTTTAGCATCAGAGTATATAGAAGTATGAGGGATACGTTTCAAATACAGTCACAGAAGACTGGTTGGAGGAAGTTTATATAGCTTTCAGTTTCATCCATGCTCATAAGGAGCACTGGGTATCGCTGGTTGTGACGATGTTCTGTGGGGTAGCGAGGCAGTGGTGGTTCTTGTTCCTTAGGGATCATGAGGAGTCAGCAATCTCATGTGAGAAGTTATGAGAGTAGTTCAAAGATGAGTTTATTTCTTTGAACGCGAAGTCGACCAACCGCTAGGAGCTGCTTACCCTTCGATAGGGGAGCTCTAGTGTGCAAGATCTCAAGATCCATTTCAGAAAAATTCCACGGTATGCTTCATACCTATTATCAGATTAGGAGGCCTGGGTGAGGCATTTTTAGGAGGATTTTCATCTGAAGATACATCGCTAGGTCACCCTATTTATGCTGAAGACATATCTCGAGGTGTTGGCGAAGGCAGAGGTCATTGAGAGAATTTTGGATATAACCATATCATCATGATAGGGGAGTCATCAAGATTCTTCATGAATAAGAGCTATGGTATGGGGTTCCCATTTTTCAGGGCATAATATTTTTCGTTCAGTATGGGGTAGGTCCCAACCCTCAGCATCTTGTTTCTCTAAGTGCAGTGGTTCTTAGGCATATGCCAAGTGATCGGGTTCTTGTTTTTCTTGTGGAGGTTGAGGTCATCAGTAGAGAGAGTGACCAACCTTTCAGAGCAGTCAACATGAACTAGGTGTTCCTCTCCAAGATCCTCTATTGAGGTAGTTCCAGCCGAGGAATTAGTAGCATGTTACACCAGCTTTGGATTAGCAGAGAGCATATGGGGTGGGCAGAGGACAGCCTCATGATGCTCCCCGTCCTTAGAGAGCAGATCACAGCCATGCTGGTGGTCATCATCAAGGTCATAGAGGATGTGGATCAAGTCCTAGTCAATCTCATGCTTTAGCGTTGCTAGTGCTGAGTGAGTTAGATGTCATTTGAGGTACTCTTTTCTTTTTTTATACTTTGTTGTATGCCTTGTTTGGATCAGGAGAGATGCACTCATTCATATAACCTGCCCTTGTCTATGCTTTGGGACTTAAGGTAGTGAGGCTTCCAGTTCTCTTGGCATTGAATACGCTAGTTGAAGGTCGAGATGACTTGTTTGAAGTATGTAGAGACTGTAAGCTAGTAATGGGGTAGCACCACTCTAGGGGAGATTTCCTATGTTTATGAATACAACCATATTATTTCTTCCTCAGCATGGATTGGTTGTATTCGGTGTAGGGTATCATGGATTTCTTCTGAAGGTAAGTGTTGTTCTTCGATGCTGGTGGAGAGTCAGCGTGTTTGTTGGCAAGCAGGACCCTCAGATGGGTCAGAGGCATGTTACTTCTTTTTCATCCTTAATGGCTAAGATGATATTGAGTTCGTCATAGGTTCAGCGGTTAGTGTTTCCCAGGGTTTTTGAGGATTACCCAAATGTATTTCAAGAAGAGGTTGTAGTGTTACCCCCTTAATGGGAAATCAAGTTTGGGATCAAGCTACATTTAGGCGTGTACCCTATCTCAATGTCTCTGTATAGGATGGTTCCATTTGAGTTGTGAGAGATGCATATACAGCTCGATGGTTTATTGTAGTGCGGTTTTTTTCGTCCGAGTGTGTCACCATGGGGTGCCCCAGTTTTGTTTGTAAAGAAGGTTAACGACAGTTTGCGGTTATGTGTCAGTTATTGTCGCTTGAACAAGGTGACAGTGAAGAACTGCTATCCTCTTCCATGAATTGATGATTTTTTCAGTCAACTGAAGGATGCATGTTGGTTCTCTAATAATGACTTGAAATCAAGATATCATCAGATGCATGTGAAGGATGAGGATATCCCAAAGACTGCTTTTTGTTGTCGTCATGGGAATTACGAGTTCTTGGTGATGTTGTTCAGTGTGACGAATTCTCTAGCTGTGTTCATGGGATTGTGAAATGTTTTGTTCCATGAGTTCTTGGATAAGTTCATGGTGGTTTTCATTGACGACATCCTTATGTACTCCGCATCTAAGGAGGAGTATGAAAAGCATCTATATGCCATTTTGGGAGTTCTTCGTCAACAACGATTGTTTGGAAAGTTGTCGAAGTGTAATTTTTGCGCTTGTGAAGTCCGTTTCTTGGGGCATGTTGTACCCCAGTAGGGAGTAGCTATGAATCTGTCGAAGATAGAAGTAGTTTTTTCTTGGGCAGTGTAACGATCCAATATTTTATCAATGGAATTCCCTTATTATAATTATGCCTTATAGTATAATCCCATTATGGATAACAATGACATATAATGATACTAAATACTATGTGACCATTAAACATAATTTTTTCACTTCTATGTTTTGAATTTTGAAAATCTAACATACACTGTTGCGATCAGTAATATTTTTTTAGTCTAATAGAACAAACTTAATTTTTAGTGAATAGTAACCTACCCTTATGAATAGCCACCAATCCTTATGAATATTAGTATAACCCTTATTAATATTAAATATTCCAAAATAATAGTAACCATGCCTCTTGAATTATTAAATAAAATTTAGGCATCTTATAAGTAACAATTTGAGTATAGTAAAAGTATTGGTATTTTTTAAGTCATAAATAATTAATTTTAATTAATTAATTGATTTAAAAGAATATTTATTTTCATAAAATGTTTTCATAAAATAACAATTCTATGGATTCTGGTTTTAATCTAATTTTATAAGAAATTTTTTAATTTTTTAAAGCATTATAAAATCAGTTTTAATTTTAAAAACTGTATTTTTTAAGTAAATTATGATTTTAATTAAAATTTAAATTAATCATATTTAGAAAATTATTTTTTGAAAAATGGACTTCATTTTTGGATTATACACATGGAAAAACGGTTATGGTGAATTTTTGGGTTTTTTCCGAAATACTTGAAATTTTGTTTAATACTAAAATACATTAATTTACCATATAAATACATTATAATTTAAATCCACTATTCCTAACATCCCAAGTGATGTAAGAACCCAAATCTTGAACTCACATTCCCTATTTAATATTCATGGTCATGTAATCATTAATATTTCTTGTCTTGGTGTAAATTAATAAACTAATGATTAAAATATTAAGAAAACTCTTCTCCCCTCCACTATAAATACCACCCTTCATCCCCTCATTTACTCAAACTTCTCATGCTTCATGACTTGTATAAAATCTACCTAAAAATATTCCCTATAACCTTCCCCATGTCTTAGAGCTTCAGGTCTCTTCAAAATACCAAGACTAGGTTCTTTAAGGAGGATTCATGAGGTAATTCCTCTCTCTCTCTCTCTCTTCCTTTAATTTCCTTTCAATTTAAAGTTCTTTTCTTAATATCTTTCCACCTATCCTCATCCAAATGGTATGGTAACTCTAATATCATACCTATACTGAAATTTTATGATAATAATGGGATAATATATCATCTAACCCCCTTCTCCTCTTCTTTTTATTTTAGAAAAGAAAACACTGTTTGTAAGGTGTTAAATTATCACCTTCAAGAATAACATGTTTTCTTTTTCCTTTATCGCCTTCAGATCAGGTCATGAAACCATTTTTATGGTTGAACAAGATTTTATTATATTTATTATATCCTATTTAATGTTCTGGGACAAACATACGTACATATCACTTAATGATTAAACAAAACAAGTTCGTTGTGGTCGAAAAACCATCCAAATTAACCCAAACGATCATCATTAAATTATTATCTAATAATTCTTCCACATTGTATATAAAATAATTCATTATTAGATAATTTAAACTCCTATAATATAATTAATAACATGAAATATAATTTTTGTATGTTTATCCATGTTCTACACAAACATCTATTTATGAATACAAGTGAACCGTTCAAGAAAACCATAAAAACAGACATTCTCGAACAATGGATTTAAACTCTATAACTCATCCAAAGACCCATAAAATAACTAAATGAAGAAATAATGAACCGTATTTATGTATAAAAGGTTATTTAATTTCTAATTAACTAATATAATGTCATTATACAGGAGATTAAAGTGAAGAAAGTGTTCGGATACAAGGTAAGGGGAAATTCTCAAACCCAAATTTCATTCTTCGGGTTCTCCCTCTTTCACTCCATTTTTGATATGGTTACTCCTTAAAAATAATTTTTTCATCATTTTATTTTATTTTCTGGGATATTCATGTTCACTGATTTATTTTATGAAAAAACTTAATGTTTTTCAAAATAACTCTTCTTTCAAATAAACACACCCATTTTACTTCTTGAATATTGTTTCACTCTTCACTCGTGGTTAATGGTTCTATGTTAAGAATGATATTCCCTCTTTATTTTGGGGACCAAATATTTATTAAAGTATTATTTATTATGTGAAACCCATTTCATTCCATGGATTATTTTATGTTCATGTTGGGAAAAAATCCCTCAAGGTATCATTGAAGCATTTTTTAGGTGATTGTGTTTGTTGACAAAGTGGACATTTGTGCTGTGATTGTTGATAAAGAAAACAATTTCATAAAAATTTGTTGACAAATAATATTTCATGGTGGCATGTAGAGTTCAAGGTTCATGTTCAATGATCCATGTTTGATTCAAGAACGTCGACAAAGGAATGGATGATCTGGAGGTGGTATAAAAAGAACAGATACAAGGTGGCACCGTTTTCCAGTGTTTGCCAAATTTTTGGGCCTGAAAATCGACAAATGGAGAAAAGTGGTTTTGGAAAAGAGACATGCGCGCTGTTGACTTGAAGTAGAAGAAACGTGTGCGCCATATTTTTTTCAAGTTTAGAGCATCAAAATATGGCTAAGGAAAGAGGGTCGCGTGGGTATTGGTGTGGTCGCGCAGGTGACCTGCGCACCGTGAAGAGACTTGCGTGCCAATGCCTTGGAAGCTTGATAACTTGCGTGTATGTGGTTTTTCAAGATCAGAAGATAAAAATATGGCAGATGAAAGTGGGTCGCACAGGTATTGGTTTGGTCGCGCAAGTGACTTGTAGGGGAAGAGACCTGCGTGCCGAGACTTGCGCGTCGAGGGTAGACTTGCGCGCCATCATGCAGGGTGTTCAAAATGCCTATAAATACTGGACCACCCCTCCTCATTTCTCATGGAGTTCAACACTTAGAAAAATCAGAGCTCCTGTCACGCAGGTGTGGTGGTCGCGCAAGTGGTGGTGTGTCACGCAAGTAGGACTTGAGAACCGGATTGAAATAAGCGCGATTGTTGTTTTTTGCGCACCAATATTGGTTTGGGCATAAAGGGAAGTGTGTCGCGCAAGTTTGGAGTTGAAGAATTTTGTGTCACACAAGTGTCTAAGGTGGACTTGCATGCCAGTTGTGACTTGCGCGCAGAGACTTGCACGCCGGGTTTGACTTACGCGCCAAGTAAGGTTGATTCCCCAGTAGTATTTTCGGGCTGCGTAGAAGTGGGAAGTTTGCCCGATACCTTAGGTTCAAAGAGAGATTCATCTAAGGGTGAAAGTTGGACTTCAACAGAGCATCCACATACAACATAGGATGTATTCATTAGAGATAATGAAGAGACCTACAAGTCTATAAACTGTGAGTGGATCCTTTCCGACGCAGTGAGCAAAGGAAGAGGAAGAAGATGATCCTCTCCACCGGCAGTGAGCCAGAAAGAGAGAAACAGGGAGTGACCCTTGGTAAAGCAGTGAGCTAACCCTAAACTGTAACGCCCCGACCCCAGCTACCCAGAGTCGGTGCATTACTTCGTATAATTGGCATGATCACAAAAGATCAAGTCTCGAAAGACCGATTAGTTTAGTAGCCTTGGAAACACTAGATACATTCATAAATGTTACATTATATCATAAGGTGAAAAACTACAATAACAAAGTCTCCATAGTCCACACTCATATCCTCTTCTGACTATCCCTGCAGGTCATTCATAAAATACTTCTTCACATCCTGGAAAACATTAAAACATTGAAAGGGGTGAGCTCAGATGCTCAGTAAGGATAACAATATTGCGGAAGCTTTCATAAATAAACATTAACATTTAAGGAAATGTATAACTAAAACAAAATACTTTTAAACATGAACTTCAACATAATATGGAAAAAGTAAAATGAGATAATGCCATTTACTTATTCACATAGATATTCTACTGGTCGAATAATCACATGCAATATCAATAACCACTTTCATATTGATGGAACGCATAATGCCAGACTATCATAACCACGTAGCCAAGGCCTCGTGCCAAGACCACAAATAAGATTTTGTCAAGGCCTCGTTTCAAGACACTAGTTTGTCTCATGAGACCTGCTGATGCATCGAGGAGCTATAGCGGGCTCCACCCGTCACTTATTAAGTCCAATGCATTCCTCATATGAATAGGTTTAAACATATCATAAACCATAACATAATCGTATCACATAAAACATTCATAAAGGAAACATAACATTTCCACATTTCAATCACAAGATATCAATACAACACATTGATATAATAAAAACGCTTTCAAAACAATTTTCAATAACAAAATAAAAGAAAGTTAAAACTTTGTATTTATTTTTCATTAAAAAAAGTGATGGCTTGTAGAGGAAGCCGAAACTCAAATAATGGTCACGGCGGCAGAGAAGTCGTTGTCACCGCATATGTACGGAAAGGAAAACATTCCCTTTTTGTCGTTTAGTAAACCTCTTCGTATAAAAAAGATTCCTTTTGAATAAATGTAAAAGTCAAAGGGGTTTATACACCGTATAAAAGAAAGTTGTGTATAAAACCAAATATTCCTCAAGGAATGGAGATTGAGACGAAGTCCCATACAAAGATCATTTTTAAAATAAAATAGATAAATTATGTGTATTCACTATAAGTACACATAAATAAAGTACAAATACATGGTATGACCTAATAATATAATGACATAATTTGAAAGTAGGAGATTAACCCAAAGAATGGAAATTGGGTTAAGAAATTCCCTTACCTTATGTCCGACTTGATTCAACCGTTCATTAACCTCCTGAATAATAAACTAGAGTTAATATCTACCTTATTAATAACCATTTTCAATTTCATTATCCTTTTTATATCACTTATTACAATGTTATTAACAATATGTAATTATTTAAGTTAATAACGGTCGTTTTGTCGATCTTTGGTACTTGAGTCAACAATAAACTTCTTATAATTACAAGTTGTTCATGTGGTTAAATATCCATTATATCCAAAATTATATTCATGATGTAGATATCATATATATCATATATATCTAGTATATACATTCATTCATAATATTACGTAACATTTAGAGGTAAGAAATGAAATGCACCGTTCATGGAGACGGTAAGCCGTACGTACGCATGAACGCTACTTTCATTTCTATTTCCTATTTAATGGAATGAAATCATAATTATATAAATGTATAATATAATTCCAGTATAATATATCATATAATACCATTTAATCCATCCTTTATACATCTCACATATGGTATTAACGATTCAAATCACTTTGAGGGGGCGGTAGTCCGCACTTCCTAAAACGAAATTATCGTATTTACCCATAAAGGAAATCATAATGTATGCCATAAATGAGAAATACAGAAGCATAAGTAAAACATAAACATATTATATATCATATATAAATATAGTGACATCTTAATGGTCACCTTTGAAGGTGTTATATGAGTGTTGAACAATCATCATTTCGTGAGGCAGAAATTCGCCATCCACAGAAACTATATGTTCTTTAACCATTAGATGTAGGTGTGTGTAAGTGTAGCTCGAATACTCATTATAACAACATCCTAGTATATTTAGTATACTGGTTTTGTTACAAAATAAATTATTAAAAAGAGTTTAATGGGTTGTAGAAGAAAAATAAAACAAAACAACATTAGAGAAGACATTACCTTAAAATTGGGTAACTCTTTTTGATTTGAGCCAAAGGCTTCCTTGGTAAGAGTTCTGCCCAAAGTGAGGCTTCTAGGAGTAATATGGGGAAGTTGGGAGAGTATTTGGTCAGATTTTGGCCGAGCCAAATGGCTTGAAAGTGTGAATGAGGTGGTAGAGGTGGGGGCCTTTTATAAGTGGAGAGGAGGGTCACTCTTGGAAAGTAAAGAAAAGTCACTTTATTATAAAATGAGTTTCGGATTTTAGAGGTCCCACACTTATATACTTCGAGGCTAAGGTGATAAGGGTTCTAAATATACTCATCCAATAGGTTTTTTTACAATTTTAAGACTTGGATTTTACATTATCTTTTTATTTTATTTAAATCGTTAAATAATGAGGTCATCGCTGCATCATCATGATGTCATAAATAATTTAATTTATTTAATGTCTAAAAATTATAAAAAATATACTATGATGTAGGAAATATTTTTAGATTTCCAATTAATATTTATAGTTAAAAATATGACTTGTATAACCCCATGTAAAAATTGTTTTAGTAAAACATTTCATGTTTGTGTCATTTTTTACTTTAACATTAAATAAAAGGTATTTATGTCATTTTCCAACTAAAGTGGCTCCATGGGGTCCCCAAGTTGACCCATGGATTTTCTTGGTCGGCCATGGCACATCCAATAGGGGTAGGACCAGTTTCAAGCTCATCTCATATTATTAAAACATTATTTTTACCTTAAACTACAATAATTACCTCTAATCGCGATTAAGAACTTAAAAGTTACTATTCACCAAAAAAATTATTTTCATCTCATTGAACCACATTTTACTTCCTAATGACAACCATGTATGTCGGATTTTTGAAATTCAAATCACAGAAGTGTTAATGTTTCATTTAAACGAAAAATCAGTTTTTTAACTACCACTTAGTGGTTTCACTATTCATCAAAAATTGAAGTTTTTCAGAATAATGCCAAAATTTCACCCTAAGCTATATTTGATATTCCGATTTCAAAAATGATGTCTATTTTAAAAAATTCCAAACATATAAGTTGCATTAATTAATTTTATAATTAATTCCTGCTGTCACAACAAATAGCGTGTTTTTAAGAAACAATATATATCAAAAGATTGACAATTGTTTATGTCCAATTTCAAAGTGAAATTAATTCTAATGAACACCATTGGATAAAATGGTAAAAATATATTCTAATTATACTTTAAAAATACTCAATAGTATAACTTATCACTATAAATTATTTTGATTAAAAAAGTTGTTTTAAGTATTTTTCACTATTCATAAAAATTTAGAAGTTCTCAGAAAATTTCAAAAAATTCAACATAGGCTAATTTCAATATTAGGAATACAAAAATGAATTCCATTTTGAAATATAAAATTTCTATAATTTTAAAAAGTGGGTATTACTATTCATAACGACTACTTTGATTAGTCGCGGTGTGTTAGAACTCGAACTTGCGTAAAATGCAAGCTATTGCATTATTTAAAGAGAGGCGTATCGTGAAAGCTCGGGGTGTTACATAAACCTTGTAAAGTCAGTGAGCCTAGGACAAAGTGACTGTGCCCGAACCTTGTAATCCACAGCTAGTGAATTTTAGTGGAATTTGGTACGACCGAAAACCTGTTGGCGTATACTCCTTGGACGTATCCCTTAGCGGTGAACCAAGTAAAAATTATTGTGTCTTGTGCTTGCTTTACTTTCTGTTTATGTTGTGCAATAGGAATGATAGAGAATAGTGTTTTTCTTCATAGCGAAACAAGATCAGAACGGGCGTTAATTTTAAATTAGTCATACCCTGATTCACCTCCCCCCCCCCCTCTCAGGGTATTCAGCCTTGTGGACCTAATAGTTCACTTTTTACATATTTTTAATGTGGCATGCATGATAATGTAAATATTATGATGTGATGGGTTCGGGTGAAATTATATAGTGTAATATGAATGTTTGAATATGACAGGTGCACCCGAAATTATATAGTTGGGTAAATTGATGAATCTCATGAGTAAAAGTGAAAATTATGTGTGAACATGATTCTATCATTGTTCACAACTATGTGTGGTAGATGACCACTAAGACATGTTGTTTGATTTTTATGCATTGCCGCATTCCACGCCTTTATCTAATGTTTCCTCTCATAATTTTTTATGGTGATGTTATGATTATGCTCACCCCATGATATATTGTTATTATCTATCCTCTTACTAGGATTTTATCTCACCCCTTTTTGATGTATATCCTCAGATGATTATGTGCACTAAGAAGTTTTCAAGGGTCAATATGAAGTTGGAGAAGAATGAATTAAATAAATGATTATATTTGATGTTTTAAATGCTATGTTTGGTCCTAGTTTTCCCAATACACTGAACATTTGGATCCTTGATGTGTAATACTATTATGTTGTTTATCATTATAATTATTTAATGGTAATGTAATGAAAAGGCAGGGTCGCTATAGTTGGTATCAGAGGAAAGGTTTAGTTAATTTGGGAAATAGGATTAGTGAACCCTAGAGAAAACCTCTAGTATTAGACTAAGTACAAATATACACATAAGAAGCTTTACATAGGGATCCCAGAAGTTATGATTTTAGTGAAAATTTTACAAATAAGTAAGTTATTTATTCATGACTCAATGAATTATGTTTTGTTATAACCATTTCCATTTTAGAAAATGGTGGGAACCAGGAGGAACTAGGCTGACAACCCATGCGAGGGACAATGCAGTGATTGCCCGAACGACATCCCCAATGCTTTAGGAGGTGGAGTTCATAACACCATAGTGATTCATACCCAACTATCTCAAGTTATGAACAATAACCAGAATAATGGGGAACATCCTCCTTCACCTAAGAGGGAGAAATAGGCTATCGAGTGTTTTATGCAGCAACAACCACCAACATTTAGTGGATCTTCTGATCCACTAGTTACGGAACAGTGGGACAAATCCATGGAGAAGATCTTTTTTGTGATTCACTGTTATGAGATGGACAAGGTGACACTAGCCTTTTATTTTCTAGATGGAGAGGCTGATCCATAGTGGGATTTGATTAAGAACACCAAGCCAAGAGACAAAATTGTGTAGATATAATGGGAAGACTTTAAGATCATGTTTCTTAACATGTATTTCACATGAACTCTTCGTACGAATATGGAGAGGGAATTCATAGAGATCAAGAAGAATTAAGGAGAATCTATCATGTCCTAAGAATAAAATTTCACAAGGCTTGAAAGGTATGCTTCGAGTTTTTTTATCAACAATTATAACAAATATGATAGATTCTTTAGTGGATTAAAACAATACCTTCGAAAGGCTCTTGCAATTCAAGACACTGGGAGTTATGAAGATATTGTTCTATGTGATCTCAATGTGGATATGGTGTTTGTATAATGGTCCAAAGGCTAAGTTAATAAGAAATGAAATATGGAGTTTTATGCTGGAGGATCTAATGATAATGGTGGGAAGAAAACACAATGACCCACATGCCAAAAATGTGGGAAGTTGCATCATGGGAACTACCTCAAAAGGGATATGGAAATACTTAAAGTGTGGGAAATATGGACACCATGATCAAGAGTGTTGAAAATACATGAGAATGAAGGAGAATGTGGTGGAAGAAATGAGAGAACTTCCCATGGTTCAATGCTATAACTATAGGGAGAAAGGACACTATGCAAGCTAGTGCACTAAACCTTGAGTCCTCGAGGGTAATCAGTGTCAATAGCCACCAAATACAAAGGAACAAGGGAAGGATTATGTCATCACTACTGAGGAAGTGGAGTATGATAATGAAGTCGTACAATGTACACTTCTTATTCACTCAAGAATGGAAAAATTATTACTTGATTCTAGTTCTATGAACTCCTTTATATCTTGCAAGTTCGCTATACCTATAAAATCAAAGCCCTGAAACCTTGAAGTATTGATATCTATAAAAACACAAAGTGGTGAAATCATTGAAACCCAAGTGTTTGACTCTTCTCTTATTGGCGTATGTGGGATTATTCTTCCAAAGAATCTCATAATACTACCTTTGGTGAATTTGAAGCTATAATGGGAATGGATTGGCTCTCTTTATATAGAGCACATATCAACTATCAGGAAAAAGAAATATCTTTTCATATTCTAAACCATCCCATGATTCTCTACAAATTTAAGTAAGATCATGCATCTCCTTTGAAAAAATACATCAACGGTGTCGGTGTAGATTCCCTATAAAGAAGAATACCTAACCCAAATAGTTGAGTCAAAGGAAAGTGCCAACCTTGTAGAAATTACCATCATGAGGGAATAAGGTGATGTATTTCTCAAAGAGTTACCCTAACATCCCCCAGATCGTGAGGTAGATTTATCAATAGAACAAATACCCAGAGCTACTCCAATCTCAAAGTGTCCCTATAGTATGGCTCCTATCGAATTGGAGGGGTTAAAGAAGCAGCTACAAGATAATTTGGAAAAAGGGTCCACACACCCTAGTGCATCACCATGGGGTTTTCCAGTTCTATTTGTGAAGAATAAGGATAGAACAATGCATCTACGTATCGATTATCAAGAACTTAACATGATCACCATAAAGAATAAGTATACTCTTCCAAGGATTAATGACTTGTTTGATCAGTTAAGAGGAGATCAATACTTCTCAAAGGTAGATCATTATTCTGGATATCATCAGCTAAAGGTGAAGAAGGAATATATTCAAAATATTTCATTCTGTACAAGATATGGGAACTATGAGTTTCTGGTAATGCCCTTAGGACTTACTAATGCCCCTGAAATCTTCATGGATTTGATGAATAGAGTATTTAGATATTACATAGACAAATTTGTGGTAGTGTTTACTGAAAATATTTTCATCTACTCCAAGAGCAAGGAGGAACATGAAGAACACCTAAGACTTATGTTGGCGACATTGAGAAAGTATAAGTTGTACGCCATGTTCAGAAAGTGTGAATTTTGAATTAATCAAGTCACATTATTAGGACATGTGATCACAAGAGAGGAAATTTTTGTGGACCCTTCAAAAACAAAGGCGGTCGAGGAATGGGCCAGACCCTCTAGTGTCACATAAATCCATAGTTTTCTTGGATTAAATGGGTACTGCTGACATTTTGTGAGAAATTTTTCATGATTGTAAATCCCACTAACTAAGTTAACAAGGAAAGTGGTAAAGTATGTCTAGACGGAAGAATGTGAGGGAAGCTTCAAGGATCTAAAGATAAGGATGATTACTACACATGTACTCAAATTACTGAAAATTGGAGAAAGTTTTGTGATATACAGAGATGCTTCAAAGAAAGTTTTTGGTTGTGTACTCATGAAAAATGATAATGTGATAGCCTACACCTCATGGAAGTTAAAGATCCATGAGTAGAACTACCTGATAGCCTACACCTCATGGAAGTTGAAGATCCAGGAGTAGAACTACCCGACTCATGATCTAGAGCTAGCAATTGTGATTTCTACCTTGAAAATATGGAGGCACTACCTTTGTGGTGAGAAGATTGACATATACACCGACCACAAGAGACTAAAGTATATATTCACACAAAAGGAGATCAACATGTGTCAAAGGAGATGATTAGAGATAATCATGGACTAAGATTTCTCTATTCACTATCTTCCTGGAAAGGCAAACAAGGTATATGATGCTCTAAGAAGAAAATAACCTACTAATCTATCCATGTTACGGATTGAGAAAGACCCTATTTTTTTGGATATGTAAAGGATGGATTTGGAAATCATAAGGGTGGGGGATACATCCTACCATTCCCAAATGATTGTGCAAAAATCAATACAAGAGATGATTAAGGAGGCATAAAGGGATGGTTTGGAGTTACAAAAGAAGGTGAATGCAGTAAAATAAGGGAAGCTTCAAGAGTTCCATATTGATGATGATGGTGTGATTCAATTTGGAATGCAGATTTGTGTGGCTTCATCACCCAGGATAAAGAAGAATCTACTAGACAATGAACATATCTCAACTTTCTCTATCCATCCTGGTAGCACCAAGAAGTATCAAGATCTTCGAGAACACTTCTAGTGGGATAACATAAATAAGGATATTGCATAATACATCTCAAAGTTCTTGGTATGTCACCATGTTAAATAAGAGTGAATAAAGTACAAAGGGATGATGAAACCATTGCCTATACCCATGTGGAAATGGGAGAATGTCACTATGGACTTTGTCACGAGTCTCCTGAATATGTTCAAAGGAAATAATGTGATATGGGTTGTGGTTGACAGACTTAAAAATACTTCCCATTTTATCACTATTCGGTAAGATATCCCTATTGAACAACTTATAAAGATACATGTGAAGGAAGTGGTGAGACTACATGGTGTTCCAATCTCGATTGTCTTTGGTCGTGATCCAAGGTTCACATCTAAATTCTGGAGAAGTCTTCAACATGATTTGAGTATAGAATTAAAATTCATCACAGACTATCACCCCCAAACTGATGTCCAATTTTAAATGACTATTAAGACTCTTGAAGATTTGTTGAGAGCCTACTCTTTAGAATTCAAAGTTAGATGGGATCAGCATCTCCCATTGGTTTAGTTCTCATACAACAATAGCTTCCACTTGAGTATTCAGATTGATCCATATAAAGATTTCTATGGAAAGCATTGTATAACTCCAACCTATTGGGATGGAGTTGGAAAAATAAATCTACTTGGACCCGATCTTGTGAAAGAGATGACAGAGAAGGTTAAAGTCATCCAGAAACACATAAAAGATGTTTAGAGTCAGTAAAAGAGCTATGCTAACAAATTTTGGAGGGACTTGGAGTTTGATGTTAGAGATAAAGTCTTCCTTTGAATATCACCATGGAAGAGAGTCCTGCAGTTTGGAAAGAAAGGGAAGTTAAGCCCAAGGTACATTGGACCCTTTGAGGTCCTTGACTACATAGGAGATGTGGCCTATCTGCTTGCACTTCCAATAAATATGGATCAAGTTCATGATGTGTTTCATGTATCACTCATGAAGAAGTACATACCTGATCCCTCACATGTACTGAACTCGGAGGTTGTATAGCTAGAAGACGATCTCTCTTATGAAGAGCTAATGGTAAAGATTTTGGACAGGAGAGATAAGGTCCTAAGAAATAAGACAACCCACCTTGTCAAAGTGTTGTGGAGGAACCATAACATTGAAGAAGCAACATGGGAATTGGAGGAGGCAATGAAGGTGAATTATCCTCAACTGTTTGTGTAAAAAAAATCGAGGGTGAAACTTAATATTGGGGAAGAATGTAACGACCTAATGTTTTATCAATGAAATTTGCTTCTTATAATTACGCCTTATAGTATAATCACATTAGGAAGAACAATGAAATATAATGATACTAAATACTATGTGACCATTAAACATAATTTTTCAACTTATATGTTTTGAATTTCAAAAATCTAACACACAGTTGTGATCAGTAAGATTTTTTGAGTCTAATAGAATAAACTTAATTTTTGGTGAATAGTAACATACCCTTATTAATAGTCACCTACCCATATGAATATTAGTATGAACCTTATTATTAGTAAATCTTCCAAAATAATATTAACCTTACCCCTTGAATGATTAATTAAAATTTAGGCATCTTATAAGTGACAATTTGACCATAGTAAAAGTATTGGTATTTTTGTAAGTCATAAATAAATAATTATAATTAATTAATTAATTTAAAAAATATGTATTTTCCTAAAATGTGTTCATAAATTAAAAATTCTATGGCTTCTAGTTTTAGGATAATTTTATAAGAACTTATGTAATTTTTGAAAGCATTATAAAATCAATTTTAATTTTAAAAATTGTATTTTTCAAGTAAATTGTGATTTTAATTAAAAATTAAATTAATCATATTTAGAAAATTATTTTTGAAAAATGGAATTTATTTTTGGATTCTACATGTGGAAAAAATGGTTAGGGTGAATTGTTTGGATTTTTCTAAAATACTTGAAATTTTGGTGAATAGTAAAATACATTAATTTACCGTATAAATACATTATAATTTAAATCCACTATTCCTAACATCATAAGTGATGTAATCACCCAAATATCTAATTCACATGCCTTATTTACTATTCTTGGTCATTTAATCATCACTATTTATTATCATGGTGTAAATTAATAAACTAATGATTAAAATATTAAGAAAACCCCTCTCCCCTCCACTATAAATACCACCTGTCACACCCTCATTTCCTCTCACATCTCAAGCTTCAATCCTAGTCTAAAATCTACCCCAAAATCATCCATATCCCCTCCCACATGTCCAATATCTTCTAGTCTCATCAAAATACCAAGCCTAGGTTTCTTAAGGATGATCTCAATAGGAGGATTCAAGAGGTAATCCCTCTCTCTCTCTCTCCCTTTTCCTTTAATTTCTTTCAATTTCAAGTTCTTTTCATAATCTCTTCCCACCTATCCTAATCCAAATGGTATGGTAACTCCAATATCTTAAATATAATATAATTTTATGATACTAATGGTATAATATATCATCCAACCCCCTTCTCCTCTTCTTTTTATTTTAGAAAAGAAAACATTGTTCGTGAGGTGTTAATTTATCACCTTCAAGAACGACATGTTTTATTTTTCCTTTACTGCCTTTAGATCTGGTCATGAAACCATTTTTATGGTTTAACCTGATTTTATTGTATTTATTATATCTTATTTAATGTTCTTGAACCAAATTATGTAAATATTACTAAATTATTAAACAAAACAAGTTCGTTGTGGTCGAAAAAACGCCCGAATTAATCCAAACGATCATCATTAAATTATTATCTGCTGATTCATCCACATGGAATATAATATAATTCATTATTAGATCATTTAAACTCCTTTAATATAATTAATAACTTGAAATATCAGGTATGTGTGTTTATCCATGTTCTACACGAACTTCTATTTATGAATACAAGTGAACCGTTCCAGAAAACCATAAAAACGGACATTCCAGAACAATAAAGTTAAACTCAATAACTCATCCAAAGGCCCATAAAATAACTTAATGAAACCATAATGAATTATATTCATGTATAAAAGGTTCTATAATTTCTAATTAATGAATATTATGTCATTATACAGGACATTAATGTGAAGAAAGTGTTCAGATACAAGGTAAGGAGAAATTCTCGAACCCAACTTTCTTTCTTCGGGTTCTCCCTCTTTTACTCTATTTTTGATATGGTTACTACTTAAAAATCATTTTTCATCATTTCCTTTCCTTTTTATGGGATATAAATCTTCTCTAATTTATTTTATGAATAACCAAATGTTTTCCAAAAGAAATATTCTTTCAAATAAACACACCCATTTTACTTTTTGAATATTGTTTCACTCTTCACTCATGGTTAATGGTTCTATGTCAAGAATGATATTCCCTCTTTATTTTGTGGGAAAATTTTTATTAAAGTAGGATTTAATATGTGAAACCCATTTCTTTACATGTGTTATGTTATGTTCAAGTTTTACATATTTTTAATGTGGCATGCATGATAATATAAATATTATGATGTGATGGGTGCACCCAGAATTATATAGCACAATATGAATGTTTGAATGTGAAAGGTACACCTGGAATTATACAGTGCTCCAATACATTGGGTAAAGTGATGAATATCATGAGTAAAAGGGAAACGATGCGTGAACATGATACTATCATTGTTCAAAACTATGTGCAATAGATGGCCAATAAGACATGATGTTTCATTTGTACGCATTGCCACATTCCATGCCTTTATATAATGTTTCCCCTCATGGTTTTTTATGGTGATGTAGTGATTATGATCACCTCATGCTATATTTTTCTTATCTATCCTCTTACTGGGCTTTTATCTCCCCCCTTTTTTATGCATATCCTCAGGTGATTATGTGTACTAAGAAGTTTTCAAGGGACAATAAAAAGCTAGAGAAGAACTAATTAAATAAATGTTTATGTTTGATTTTGTAAATGTTATGTTTTGTCCTAGTTTTTCCAAGAAACTAATCCTTTGTATCCTTGATGTGTAATACTATTATGTTGTTTATCTTTATAATGATGTAATGGTAATGTAAAGAAAATATAGGGTCGTTATAGGAAGACCCTAAGACAGTGATAGAGGTGCAAAGTCTCCTTGGTCTTGCAGTCTATTATAGGAGGTTGGTGACCGATTTCTCTCTGGTTGTGACTCCACTGATAATGTTGACCTGGAAGGATCAGGCATTCATGTGGACTGATCAGTTTCAGATAGCTTTCAAGTATCTGAAGGAGATGTTAGTCAGTGCTCTGGTTCTTTATCTGCCAGCAGAGGGAGTTCAATTTAATGTTTTATACGATGCTTCATGTCTAGGGTTAGGTTGTGTTCTGATGCAGTAGAGATTGGTAATTTCTTATGGGTCTCAGTAGTGGTGTCCCCATGAATGTAACTATGCCACTCACGATCTTGATTTGGCAGCAGTAGTGTATTACCTACCTCATCATAGAGTGCTTTTTGGTTTTTATTGATCATAAGAGCCTGAAATATGTCTTCTCCCAGCGTGACTTGAACTTGTGGAAGTGTCAGTGGATGGAGTTCCTATAGGATTACGACATCAAAATTTTGTATACACCTGTAAAGGGGAATTTTATAGCTGATTCTCTAAGAAGGAAGTTTCATAGTGATGTAATGTATGAATCTGGTGATTCCTAGAGAGTAATAGAAGAACTTTAAGCATTGCATTTGGATATGGAAAAAGTTAAGGGAGGAGGTTGTCTTTTTCAGATGATGGTGCAGTCATATTTGGTGTTGTGGGTGGAAGAGTCCAAGTTGAGGGATCTTGAGGTAGAGGTCTAAAGAGACCAAGTTTTTTGTGGAATGTCCCCTAATGGTTGGTCTGAGGATGAACAACATTGATTTTTGTATCAAGGAAGGCTCTTCGTTATTTTGGTGATGTGTGAGATGGTTCTCAGAGAATTCCATAGTTCACCTTTAGCGGTGCATCATGGAATGAAGAAGTTGACTCGATCCTTGAAGATTCAATTTTGGTTTCCTGGGTTTAATCATTCAGTTTCATAGTTTGTGTCTCGAAGATTGGTCTCCCAGAAGGTGAAGGTTGAGCATCGTGTTCCCAGTGGGTTTCTCCAGCTGTTAGATTTTCCTCAATGGAAGTGGGAGGACATCTCGATAGACTTTGTTACTAGTTTACCTAGAGCTCAATGAGTCTATGATGTTATATGGGTGGTAGTAGATCGTTTTATGAAATTATCCCACTTCATATAGATCAAGGAGTCGATCTCAGTGGAGGTTTTTTCGAGGTAGTATATCGAGGAGGTAGTGAGACTCCACGGAGTTCTGAGGATGATCATTTCTGATTGACACCCCCATTTTACCTCCAGGGTATGGAGAGGTCTCTATAATTCTTTTGGTTCTTAACTATGCCTTAGTACTACTTTTCATCCGTAGATGGATGGTCAAACAGAGCGGACCATCTAGTCTCTTGAAGACATGTTGCGCTCTTGTGTCTTGGATTTTGGAGGTTTGTAGATGAGACACTTACCCTTGGTAGAGTTCACTTACAACAATAGTTTTCACTCTAGCATCAGTATGGCGCCATTTGAATCCTTGTATGGACGATCATTCTGTTCTCAATTGTGCTAGACTGGCGTCGGAGAGTTAGCAATTCTTGGGCTGGAACTGGTACAGAATACGACAGAGATGGTTCAGGTGATTCGAGAGCGGATGAAGGCAGCACAGGATTGTCAGAATTCCTATGATGATCATATGAGGAGACCCCTAGAGTTTGATGTTGGGGATCACATGTTTTTGAAGGTGACTCCATGTCATGGTCAGTGAATGTTTGGGCTTGGGATGAAGCTTTTTCCATGGTTTGTTGGGCATTTTGAGGTATTGACTCGTATTGGAGCTATGGTGTATCAAGTAGAACTTCCCCTATAGATGAGTCGAATACATGATGTTTTACATTTGTTTCAGCTCTTTCATTATCTTTATGATGAATCTCATGTCATCAATTGGGGTGAGATCGATGTTTACAATGATGTGATGTTTGAGAATTGGCCTATAGAGATACAGGACCGTAAGGAGAAGGTGTTGTGAGGGAGTTCTATCCCCTTGGTTCATGTCTTGTGGCAGCACGGTGGCATGGAGGAGAGTACCTGGGAATGTGAGTCATAGAAACGCACTCAGTACCCTGATCTGTTTGATGTTAAGCTCTTTTCTTGTAATTATGTTCTCTTTGTGGTTGTAGACCTTTCTTATTTATGAGATGATCTTCTTTTATTGCTTGTTTGAGGCTTGCACTCTTTGAGAGGCATCTCCCCCGGGAGTGTGTTTAGAAGATGGTTATGGTTTTTGCATGGTTTCACTTTGTTCCTTGGAGGAAGTGGTTGAGATCTTCTTAGTAGTGAGAGCCTTGAGAGGAATCTCGAAGGGTGATTTTTAGGACCCCTTTTTTGTTTCCTAATTGGGTTGGTTTTGAATTTTCAAGGATGATAATGTTTTGAGAGGTATATAATGTAATGGCCCAGACTTCTCCGGACCATTCCTTTGCTGAAATCTGGTGTTTTATGTGTTCTGGTAGGTCAAGGTGGCTTATCCCCAGCACTTTTCCAAATTTCCAGTTCTGTGAACAGTGTTTCCAGTTTTGTGAACAGTACTTTCAGTGAGACATTTGAACTGCCGGGGTCGGCATCTCTTTTTTAATTGTCAGTGTTGGTGTCTCATTTAGAACTATCAGTGTCGGCGTGGCATTTTGAACTGTTAATGTCGGTGTCTCTTTTTGAATTTTCGGTGTCGGTGTGTCGTTTTGAACTATCGGTTTCGCCGTCTTATTTTAAACTGTCAGTGTCAGCGTCTCATTTTGAACCGTCGGTGTCTGTGTGTCATTTTGAACTGTTTGTGTCAGCGTCTCATTTTGAATTGTCGTTGTTGGCATCTCATTTTGAACTGTTTTTGTCGGCATCTTATATGTGAATAGTGATTTCAGTGACATAGATGTGAACCGTGTTTCCAGCTTCATATAGTTTCACCCCTTTGACATTTTCTTTGACATAAAACGTGCCCAGCGCCTTGTTTTAAGGGATTTAAGGCCGATTCAAAGCTCATAACTCCTATCTTAGTATTCCTAAATGTCTAAGTACCTTTACTAGGTCAAACTACATAATCTTCACCAAATCCTCAATTAATGGAAAATCTAAAACTATATCTAAACTGATGCTCCATTTAGTTTTTCATAGGGGTGAGATATATTCTTCTCGTGTTCTTCCTCCTTCTTCTTCCCTAGTACAAGACGCCCAGAGTTCTTTCTCCCATAGGAGTTGTGCGATCGAACTACGATCCTTGGATCTTTTTTCTTGGAGTCTTCATGTTGTAAGCGCACCCCCTGTTTTTGTGTAATAAGGAAGTTTCGATCTTTCTCCGATATAAGGTATGTTCTACATTCATTCTTCTGGGTTCCTCTCCTTCCATTTCTCTTTTTCATGTTATGGCATGTGATATTCATGTTCTAATGGATCATTCTTGGGTATTGGACGATGAAGTTGTTATATGGCGTCCCCGGGTGGATACAGTTGTTTTGGGGGAGGTGATCGTGATCTGTTGTGTTGGCCCATTATCGTTCAAAGAATGTCTAAAACCTTTTGTGGTAGGGGATTCTTGGATTATCTATTATATTTATGTGCATTTGTAGAGATAGAATGTTTTAGCCCACTAGATTACAACGAAATTGACATAATAAATATTTGAACCGAATTAAAAAATTAGAATCGATCGTGTGTTTTCGCCTCTTGATTTGCTAGATAGTGTATTCGTAATGGAGATTCAAAAAGAACATAAACTTGGAATAATTGTGAATTAATTGGCCAATGATAAAAAGGAATATAAATGAATCTGGTTGTTGTTATAATTTGATGATAACCAAATTGATTCAGTACGCTTGTCTAATTGAGTGATTTATAAACCTGAAGCATGTTGATGCTTTTTTATTGAAGGCATTTCAAATTAATTGTTTAGTTAATTTGTGACAGCTATGATAGCTTGCTGTTTAGGTTATCTGTAGTTGGAACCTAATAATAATGAAATAGTTAATTCAAGATGGACTAATGAACCGATTGTTTGATAAATTATAATGTCTAGTAGGGTTCTGAGTTACCCTCTTTCTTGTAAGGTCGAGTGCCTTGTGCTTTGGAGCTATGAGAGCTCGTTGCTTGTGAAGGCAGAATGCCTTGTTTAGGGCCAAAATCCCAGTTGCCTTGTTGTTTCCTACTGCTTGTGATGTGTTGTGAGTCTGCATGGTTGTTGTTAGATGTGGGGGCACGGAGGCCCAGTGGTTGTGGCAGCAGTTGATGCCTAGCGTGGCGAGATGCGTCAGTTTATGCTTGTGGGTGTCAGGGAGGACATCAGAGGTGATGAAACAGGTTGAAGCTGGGCTTACCCACTACTGTGAATGTTGGATGCTTGCTGAATCTGTTATATGTTTATCTTCTTTACTTTCCCCACTGCTTAAGGTGACAGGTTTTACTTACCCTCCTTCCAAAAGGGGCAAAGACGTGAGTGGTATGTCACGTGTTTTCCATGTTTAGATTCTCGAGGAAGCATGGGTCTACGCTCCTACTATATGGGGCAAAGACTTGACGGGTAGTCCATCTACTCACCATGTTGAGCCCATTGTATTTTGGTAGCTTAGAATGATTTTATAGAATGTCTGGGATTATGGAGAGTAATAATGTTGTTAATAGGTGATTGAGTAAATGATGTTGAACTCATGGGGTTAGAGCATGTTGGGGTGCAAGGTTGAGGTTGTACTTCCGAAAAACTATGGACTTGGTTTGGTTATGCCTGGAGGGATTAGAAATTTGTTGAGATGCTAATGAAATATAATGCTGATGTGATAATGGTTAATTAATTGTTAAAAATTAATTAACGTAAAGTGCAACTGATTAAAAAGGGGATAATATGATTTAATAAAGCTCTTTAAATGATTGTGTGCTTATAGGATATCTAGTCTTAGTAGTGGTAGTCGGGAGTCCGAGAGACATTAGCTGCAATTGTATCTAAGATTAGGTTTTTCTCATAGTGTGGTTGTGAGCTATATTATGTCATGTATTTTTTGTGTTACTATACGCTACCCCACTATGTCGGTTTGGGCGACTGATACCCTAGAGATTCTGAGCCCTGTGGGGTGTTTTCTCCAATATCCTGCTGAGATGATGGATTGTTGACTTCCCTCTTTGGTCTCGCTCTCTTCTCTTGGTAGTTACTTGTGCTGGTATGCACGACGGTTAGTGTTCCCTCTATATGTCTGTAGAGAGTTGTAATGGTCTGTGGTTATTTCACACATATGTATTCTGGATATAGTTTCCTATGGACTACTATAGGTATAATGTGTATAGGTTGTGATGGCTTGAGGATCCTTACTCGGCGTATGGGTTGTAATGACATGAGGTATAATACCTGATATATGATACACTTTATGCGGGTTGTGGTGGCTCCCAGATACTACCTGGTTATTTTTTGTTGTGTGGATGGTGTGGTGCTTGGATCAGGTTTATGCGGGCAAGACTTTGTGTTGCACGAGGTGCATGTTGTGGTGTTCGCCCATGTGTCTTCGGGCCATCCTTTTTAGAGAGAGATGGCTTAGGACGTGTGATGTTGGGACAAAGCAGAAAACCAATGGGGAAATAGTAGCGGGGCACCCTTGATATTCTTTCTTATATTATATACTCTTGTATGCGATACTTGGTGAGAGTGGTTTTGGTAAGACTGGAAACCTAGTATACCTGTTTATGTGACGAGTTAGTTCACTTGTTGTTCACTGTACTTTAGCATGCTCTCTTTACATTTGCACGAGAGGTTCTGAGGAGGATCCTACTGAGTATACTGTTATACCCACCTTATATTATATAACTATTTTTGAGGTCACTTGGAGCAGGTTGGAGATCAGGCTGGTTACTACTAGCTCGGGGTTTTGCAGGAGCTGTTCGGGTTTCATGGTCGTTGTCATTTTACTTTCTTTTTGTACTTACAGTATTACATTTTCAGTTGTAGTGGTTCTTGTATGACATTACATATATGTACTTGGGTTCTTTTATATTGCGAGTTGGAGTTGGAGTTGGTTGGTGTTTGTCTTATCTCTCTCTTTCGCATGTGTACTCTTAGTGGGTAATGTCACTCATCTGTGTGTTATTATAACCTCGGTGCTAGTCGTCAACTTAGGACATACTGGAAGCGAGACTCAGGAGTCATTATCTCTTTTCTCATATTATCGGTCCAGGAGGGGGGTACACTTTGTGAGGAGGAGGTAGTGATAGTAGGTTTGTCAACCCATTATTCCAAAATGCTCGGTTTGGGGAGGTCAACGTCATCCCATTGTCTCCATTTCCACTCTAATTCTCTCAGGTTTGTTTTCTCTAGCATGAGAGGGAGGGTGAGACGTGATAACTAAGTTCGTTGTGGTGGGTGGATCACTACATAATGGTTGAGGGCATATTATCTTATTTCATGGATAATTTGATCAAGGGCGAATGATTATGAAGTGTTATTATTTTTAATGGTAGTCCATGTTGGGGTTTTAGAGTTATATCGTTTTCTAAATCTTTTCCTCATCATGTGTCATCATGTGGATGAGATTTTTGATTTGATTGGTGGATGTTTTTTTAGACAATCGGAACATGAATTTTATTTCAGTATTGGATCATGTTTATTAACTGAGTAGTGAATCATTTTTTATAGCATTAGTTGATATCACAGTGAAAACACACGGACATTTACTAGTTACTTATACATGTCGATTTTTAACTAAGGTATCCGGATAAACGGAAGAATGGACAATAATTTTTTTTATGAGAATTATGTGGGACGAAGGATGTACTTTTTAGGTTAAAAAAATAGTGGGATTCTTATGGAAGCTTTATATGCAGGTGGTTTGGTTCGGCCCATCCTCTTAACCGGACTTCGGGCGAACCCAAAAAAAATGCTGTTAAAATTTTCACCATGAATTGATGGTAGTTATTTTTATTATTAAATTAAAATAATTATCATTATTTATAATAATAATTATTTATTATTGTAAATAATAATGTCAGCTTTAATTATTACAAAAATACTTATTGTTTTAATTAAAATATATAATTACCTTACTAAAATATTCAGCATTTATTCATTATTATTTATTTATAATTATATTATTTTAGACGTGCATGTCAATTGTTGTAATAAATAAACAATTATAAGCGGATCAATTTTGGATATGGGTTAAAAAAAATATTAAAAAACTATTATGAGAAGCTAGAGCGACTCCATAAAAGGGTGATACGACGTGACCAGACCACCAGTCTATTTTTGGCAGCCCTCGTGATTGCACTTCCGCCCCCACCCGGGCATTCTATGATGCCACGTCACTTTCATTCATTTATTTTTCATATAAAAATATACATATAAACAGATACACAATTAAGTAAATTTATATTAATAAATGTAAATAATAGAATGAATTATTAATGTATTTAAATTAATTATATAAATGTATGTAAATATTCATGTATAGATATATTTAAATATGTATATATATGTTATGAAATATTAAATATGAGCGTCATAATTATGGTGACTTTTATTTCCCAACAAACAATTTCATTTGTCCCCCCACACAAGTCACCTATTGGGTCTCTCTTTCTCTCTCTCTCTCTATGTGTGAATAATACAACTAGATGTGGACTTTTCACTCTCTACAATGTGTACTCTCTTTCTTTTATTATATACGTTATACATTGATTCAATTTTCATTTGAGATCCTTGGACATTAGATGTTACTTTTCATTCACCGTTATTTCGCCTTCGATTGGAATTTCATACCAACTTTTCAATTCGTCATGCCTTCAATCGGCGTTTGATCAATTTCACATCACGTTAATTGTACGATTGTCTTCTTCACATTGCACACCGAAATAATGTTGCATCCACCACTATCATTGACATAAGATAATTATTACATGAAAAATAAGTCTTATTTTCTCTGTCATAATTGTTATATTTAATTTTCCCACTCTTAACAACATTGAATAAACATATGATTCATTTTCTTAATATTTTATCATGGGGGAAATATTGAGCTTCTAAAGAGTAGTGATGACTAATAACTGTCAAATTCCACTTCATTCTCAACGGTAAATGTGCTCGTTTATTATTGAAATAGTGTTTATAATTGATGAGGTTGATGTCGTTACAAACATCATTCATCAAATGAAAAGATGAAATGACACCACCCAGTGTGGTTGAATGATGAACATCATGTTGGACGGAGAAGAAAAGGAAGTGATGGGAAGAGGGGGGGTGAATTGCCTTTTAAAAATTAATTAACAATTTAAAATCAAAGTGAAAGTGCAGCGGAAATAAATGAGGCAAGACACAAAATTGATAACGGAGTTCGGCTTAAACCCAAGCCTACGTCTCCGCTCCCAACTCAACCGTTGAGAGATTTACTACCGCTTGCTTTTTAATGGTTTTAGCAAGAAACCCACTAGACT
Source organism: Viscum album (assembly GCA_963277665.1). Classification (NCBI taxonomy): domain Eukaryota; kingdom Viridiplantae; phylum Streptophyta; class Magnoliopsida; order Santalales; family Viscaceae; genus Viscum; species Viscum album. Next base: position 1,893,188,295 of record OY728152.1, read on the forward strand.
TTTAAGGTTAGTCTAGAACCTATTACAGCTTGCTTTTAATGGTTATGCAAGAACCCACTTGCTTTCAATGGTTGAGAAAGAACTTACTAGCCTTATTACAGGTGAAGGTTAGCTCACCTATGTCTCAAGCCTTTTAAAGGGAAGGCTTTAATAACCTCTTCACACCTTGAAGGTGGTGTGAAAACCCAAATGAAAGAGGATGAGAGAAATGGGGGTTTGTAGGCACAAACCCAAAATGATGCTCAAAATAATTAAAACAATAAAAACCGTAATAGGAGAAGCCTTGGGCGCCAATGAATTGAAGGAGTTGATGAAGAGCGCTCCCAAGCTTCTTTGGTGGTGCTCCTTGGATGTGGAAATGAGATGGAGCAAGTGGGGTTCCTTGAAGCAATCCGCCGGAGGTTTGCCAAATGATGTAAAATGTGTCATGTGGGCTTCCGTGGCTTGGTTATCGTTCCGGTATTGTTCCGGTGCTTCCTAGTCCTTTATTTATAGTGTGGGAACCCTCATATGGCCTTTGGAGGTCTTCGGAGCCGTTGGAAAAGGCTTCGGAGCCATTGGGAGGCAAGTGGACCAGCCTGGTCAAAGGCCCAACTGCTAGTTTGACTGGCTCCACCGGCTGACCGGTACAGAGCCACCGGTTGGCCGGTGCCTTGACAGAGGGAAGATCCTTCTGTCCAGGCTCCACCGGCTGGCCGGTGCTGAGGCCACCGGTTGGCCGGTGCTGAGGCAGTGGCTCAGCCTTCTGTCTGGGTGCCATCGACTGGCCGGTGGTGAAGCCACCGGTTGGCCGGTGGACATGAAAACAGTCCACTTTTCTTCCTTTGTCACTTCTTGCTCCTGAAATCATGCCTATTAACAAAAACACTTGAAAACAAGATTAGTAAAATAAGAGAGTGATTGTGATCATGAAAATTAAACCGCGAGGGGTTCGATAGGTACAACACATCATGTGTTAGTCATACAAAAAAGTGTTGAAAGTGAACTTTGCAAATCATGTCATAGACCATGAAATACGACATCTCCTATATCTTTGAACACCTTGTAGGAGTCAAATTTATTTATGATATATTAATGTTCATGATGAAGCTAACATTTTTTTTATTTTTAATAAATATAACATTGTTTTATCTATTTCCCTTTTCATTTTATTTCATATAAAATATTTAAGAGAAATTAAGTTTTTACATACAACATAAATATTTTTTTATTGATATTCATCCGATGGAGTGGATGAAAATGATGAATTGAACATTCGTTTTATTGTCTTGAAGACATTATAAAACCCGATCAAATTATTATTTTTATTCCCTGAAGTGAATGAGAACATTTATTAAAACAATTTTATTTAATTCGCCGAAGTGAACGTAAATAGAGTTGATTTTATTTTAAATCAAGTTCAGGGTGAATATGATATTTTGTGATGACCATTTGTGCCTTATTTTTTTTATGAATAAAAAATAAAACAAATAATAATAATATAACCACCAAAAGTGGTTTGAGAGAAACAAATATTTAAAGTGTACAATGAAATTTCATAATATTTAGTGCATCCCTAAATGATGATATGAAAACAGTATCATTGGACATTATATTGAATAATATTTTTCATACATTAGTTTTTTCTCATGTAGAAGCAATATCAAGAAAAATTATTATTTAAAATTTATTTATGGATTATCAATATAATCTCACATAATTCACCCGATTTTATCCACCTCGTCGTTGGTGATGGGGTGGTAAGGGTTTGGGTGGGGTGAGGGGCACGTTGCGGGGTCAAGTCCTCGGGGCTGCGATTTACTACAGTTTTCTTCCTTGGGTTGTGTTCCGCGGTGGCAGATGTAATTGACCTAGTATCATGTATATGAGATGATAGAGTTATATAACTTTTATAATCTAACATATTTTATGAAAACGATTTTACCACATGAAGTGGTTAAACAATGGTCATCATGATAAATAAAATTGGTTTTTTATACAAGATGATCATTATTGAAACATAGTGAATTATTATCTGTGAATCATGATATGTAATGAATGAATTCATTCCTTGATTTGAATGTTATAGGAGAGTTTTTTAGATCATAGTGTCTGACAATTAAAATTAATTGTATTTTCATAAATTTAATGATATTAATTTTGGTGAAGAAAAACCACAAGATGGATAATGTAATCATTAAGGAGGGCCTACTCCTTCTCATTATAATCTAAACCACGGATGTAAGAACCCAATTTTTGATGTAAAAGAATCTGGAATATTTCTTGATGTTATTCCAGAGCAGCGCCTTCAGACGACGTGCGATTCCGAGCCCCGGTGTGGCCGGAATTAAATTTTCAGTGCGTTCACACAGGAAACGCCAAATAAATGAGATAACTCTTGAACGGTGATCTGGATCAAGGATATGAGTGTTCGAATGAGTCCGGAACGGGGTGTTTACCCTAGAAACGGCATAAAACATGTTGGCGCGGGACGTTTGGACCCCTCGCACGCTTGCGGAACGTTAAACGGATAAATTAATTAATTAATTTATTCATTTAATGGTTAAACTCAAGTATCTATTAAACGGTGGCTCGGATTGGAAAACTGAGGGCACCGTTGAGTCCGGAACGTGCCGTTTACCTTAGGAGGGGTGTAAGTTTTGCGGGCGTGGCCCGTCTGTGAAAAATGGCACCAGGGGCATTTTCGTAATTTGGCGGCCTCAGGCGCGGTTGTTGCAACTTTTGAACATGGGCTCGGATTAAAATTCTGAGACCGCCGTTGCGCTCAGAGCGTGGTTTTTAGCCTAGGGGAGCCTTAATCCCGACCCCGCTGAAATTTCGGGTTCAGGGCTATCGAGCAGGCGTTTAAGTATTTTCTACTTAAATGCATCCCCTCCTCTCTTCTTCTTCCTCTTCCTCAAACCCTCCCCTCTCCCCCAGCTCCGGCGAAGCACTCCGGCGAGGCACCTCCGGCAAGGCAACTCCGACCAGGCAGCGGTGCGGCGGCGGACTCCCCGTGAAGCTCCGGGCATCGCCCAAGAGGTAAGAGTCGTTTTTGTTTCGTTTTATTTCCCGCACCATGTTCGTCCTAATTTTGCATTGCCAAATTGCTTCCTGATCTTCGATCCAAGCCCATAGTTGCGTAGATATTGTCTTGAGCTTTCTGGATCGAATTTTTGACCACCGGATTGTTTCCGGTGGTCCTCTGAAGTTTTCCGGCCACGAGGCCGGTTTCCGGCGAGGGTTTGATGGCGGTGGACGGCGGCTCGGCGTTCAGCGGAGGAGGCGGCCGCAGGGCGTCGTGGTGGTGCGGTGGCCGGGTGGAGCGGCTTCGGTAGGCAGCCGGCGCGGACAGCGGTGAGGTGGGGTCTCGGGCGGCGGCGTCGGCGTAGGGCAAGGGGGAGGGGGCCGCGAGGCGCGCGACCGCGACCCGCGTAATGCGGGTCGCTGCGGGAAAAAGGACCGGCCTTGTCGGCCGGTCGGTGGCGGCGAGCCGCATCCAGCTGGCCGGGCCGTGGGCCGGCTGTGTGGCGGGCCGTGCGAGGCGCCTGGGCCACGGGCTCAGCGGGCCGGTTGGACCAGGCCGGTCAGGCCCAAGGGGTTTCCCCTTTGAATATCCGACGCCCGTAACATTCGCTATGGGCGTCCGTTTTGCGCGTCGTCTGCGGCGGTGCGGACCTGATGTTGAGGCGGACCTTTTGAGGTGGTTCCGGGAGTTTTAACTTCCTAGACGAGGGGCTCGGGGGCACGACACGTGCGTAATGCAGCTAAGTGGGCTTCCCGGGAATTCTTGTTTTGGACGGCACGGACGCGTCCGACGTCCGTTTTAAGCACCGTCAGTGGCGTTGGGACCTTGGCACCAAGGCGGAGCTTTCCAGGGTGGTTTCAAGCATTGAGGCTGAAGTTGAGGTGCGGGCCCCACGACCCGTCTTTGAGATGCGAGCAACGTTTATCGACTTTCTCACAGGGCGTTCGTTCGGGGCGTGCGAGCAGTCGTTTCTGGGTGTTTTTACGAGGGAGTTGCATTGACACAATCCGCCCGTGTTAATTCGGCACGATGGTGCGGGGCCCATGAGGGCTGTTTGGGCGTCGACGAGGATTTTCCATCTCTATCATCGGGCGACCGTTTGCACAAGTGAATAGTCCACCTTGTGTGCTTTTTCGAGAGGATCGCAACGGTACGATCCATTCGTTGTGTTTCGGGACCGGTATGCGGGTCCCACGTAGCACTGCTCGTGTGCGGTACGCCGAAATGCACCTCTTTCTCTGGATATCCGTTGCACTCAAGTGAATAGTGCTTCTGACGTGTTGTTTCCGTGGGGATCGCAATGGTGCGATGCGCCCGACTGTTTTCGGGGCCGAGGCTCGGGATCACGGGACGCCGTTCGGGCGGGAGGCGGTGTTGGCGACCTTTCCGTCGGATATCCGTTTGAGGCGAGTAAGTAGTCTATCTCACGTGTTTTTCCACGAGGATTACAACGGTACGATATGTTTGGTTGTGAGGAGCCTCATACGTGATCTTATTAAATGTGGAAATGTGATGGTGCCCTGGGGGCGGTTCTTCTACTGTGTTTGTAGCGGACCCTTGGTGTGTGATCGCGTGCACTCCCGTGTGAGGGAAGTAATGCTTGAATAGATGTGGATGGCCGTGCCCTAATCGTTGAGGCAGCAATTTGGAGATGTTACGTCACACCTTCATGTTGACGTTGGGTACCGTTTGCACGATAGCCCTTGGGCTGAAAGTGAGGTATACTCTGGGAGTATACGGGAGCGCTTGGAGGTATGTGTGGTTTGTACCTGAGATGTTTGTGCGCTTGGTTGGGGTTAACTTGGGGCCACACGTCGTGTGGGCCCCAGGTGCATGTCGTGTTCTGCTTTGCGTACTTTGACCTCTCGCGACGTAGAGGGTCCCTCTGTGCTCATTTGTTTGACGAGCATGGTGGAGTTTTTCCCCTGGCTCTGTGCTCGTTTGTTTGACCAGAAGGGATGAGTGGTCTCCCCTGGTTTCATTCTCGATGGTTCGGCCGGCAGCGGTGCTAGTGACACCCAGTGATGGAAAAGGCGCCGAACCCCTTTGGGTGAGTTGTTCTAGAGTTGAGTGGTTGCGCGATACCCACTCCGTGTTCGGTTGGCCAGTGGTGTACCCTCCAATAGAGATGGTCAGAGCAGTTCTGAGTTTTTACCCTCCAGCGGGGCTGGGCAGTGGGTTACTCATCGACTTCTTTGGGTTTACCCTCCAGCAGGGCTGGGCAGTGGGTTGCTCACTGACTTCTAGTGTTTACCCTCCAACAGAGACTGGGCAGTGGGTCACCCGACGCTCTTAGGGTCTACCCTCCAGCAGAGACTGGACAGTGGGTCACCCGACGCTCTTAGGGTCTAACCTCTAGTAGAGACTAGGCAGTGGGTCACCCGACGACCTCTTAGGGTCTACCCTCCAGCAGGGCTGGGCAGTGGGTCGCCCCATCGTCTAGTTCCAGGTCTACCCTCCAGCAAGGCTGGGCAGTGGGTCGCCTGTCGACTTATTCCAGGTCTACCCTCCAGCGGGGCTGGGCAGTGGGTCGCCTGATGATGTATTAAGGTCTACCCTCCAGTGGGGATTGGTAGTGGGTCACCTGATTATGTATTAGGTTTTACCCTCCAGTAGGGCTGGGTAGTGGGTCACCCAATATTTGGTTAGGGTTTACCCTCTAGCAGGGCTGGGCAGTGGGTCACCCGTTGACATTTCAGACTCAGTCCTTTCTACTAGGCTAGTATGTGGCTTTACTCCGTGACTACCGGAGCGGGACCCTCGTTTGTACGGGTCAGTGATGTGACGACTTTGACTTTGAACAGACCTCTCGATTGTGGGACAGTGTGATGGTGTGGTTTGACGTTCCCCCAGAACTCCCAAGTACGAGGGTCACTTTCCCCACTAAGATGCGTCCTTGTGACGCGACTTAAAACCTTGCAGGTGAGTTAGTGTCGCCCAAAGCGGATAGTGTCAAGGTGCGGTGATTTGAGCCCCTTGACTTGCAGTTTGGTGTAGACGTGCGGGATGTTGGGTATCGATGGTGTTTACTTCTGGGCCTGTTGGCTACTCACTTTCTTGGGCTGAGCTACGGGATAGAGATCCCCTTATGACCTTTTTCGGGCTTTTTGATTGATCATAAGGATATGTATATAGCTTGTTCCAGTACCCACTTCTTGGGTTTGGTTACTCTCCTTCCAGGGGAGGCGAAGACGCGCGGGGTATGCCACGTGCTTTCCGTGTCTAGCTTCTCGTGGTTGGACGAGTCTACTCTCCTGCTATAGGTAGCGAAGACTCGACGAGAAGTTCATCTTCTCACCGTTTCCAGCTCCTTGCGTCTGGACGAGTCTACTTCCTTTCTCTTGTTGGGTTGAGCTAGACTCTTTATTGGAATATTTACTGTACTCTCTGTTGTAATCCTTTTCTTTTCCTGTTCGATCTACTGCTCACCATTCGGTACCTCCTTTGTTGCTCCCTCGAGCCTTCGGGGTATCCTACTGAGTATTTTTATACTCACCCCTGCTTGGGCTTTTCCCGCACTTGGTGTGCCCTTGCAGACGACAGACAGGTTGGTTGTGACTTCAGTAAAGCTTAGGAGTTTAGGAGCGTGGACCGCGTGCGATGGTCGGAGTCGGGTTCCAGGTGGGGGACCCTTATAGCTGTTTACTTTTTGTTCACCTGTTTCCGGGTTGTGGCACTTTTCTGGTTGGGCACGTGTTTTTCCCCTTTTCTTTCCAGTTTACTTTCAGCACTTGATTTGTACTGTTTAGAGGTCGATGCACTTTTGGTGGTTTATTTATAGTAGTTTCACTTTACTCTGATTATATTTTCTTTTACTCTGCACTTTTGCATTGAGTGTGCTGTGTGTGAGTGTACAGGTACTTGGGCAAAGGCCTCCCCGAGTTGTTGTGCCTTCGGCGCTGGTCGCCAGCCCCTGGCCTATAGAGGCGGGCTTGGGGTAGTTGCGGCTCGAGCCCGGGTAGGGTCGGGTCATGACAAAGTGGTATCAAAGGTGGTTCATTCCTTGAGACGTTGTTCGGACTTCCCTAAAAAGGAATTGGTTGGGATATAGGGAAACAATGTTAACATGTCTCGAGAGCGGCTCTCAGGCCAGGGAGTGCAGTGATGGTGCGACGACCGACGTATCCATTCACCAGGACTTTGATAACCCGCTTGTCAACTCGGCATGCTGAGACACTTGTTGCAGGGAAAATTGGTTTGTGCATCACATAGGATTGAGTCTTTGATTGTCCTTCTTGAGTCATCTCCCCATCATTGTTATTGCTATATACATATATGCTCATCTGACCACGACAATCCTTGATAATATTCAGGATGTCTCCGCGAAGACAGCTAGCCAAGATACCAACTTTGGTGCGTGACGATGACCCTGTGAGCTACGAGGCCATAGTCCAAGACCCATCTTGCGAGCCCCTTTCTCCGGGTGGGCCGATAGCAGCACCCCACCTGTTGAGCAGTAGACAACTTCAGCAGAGCAGGCTGAGTTTGAGCGCAGGTTGAGTGCACTCCATGCGTTCCAGCGGCAGAGACCGCTAAGGGTCCGTGGAGAGCCAGACCCTCAGGCAGCAGAGATTTGGCTAGATACAGTGGTTAGCCTTTTCAGGCTTGTGCAGACGCCGACAGATCAGAGAGTGGCTTTGGAATCCAACCTTTTTCATGGAGCAGTTTGGCGTTGGTGGAGTCTGGTGACTCTGTTTCTTGACGAGTCGTCACTTTCGTGGGGTGACTTTCAGTTGTTGTTCCGTGAGGAGTTTTTCCCCTCCTGCTTACGCTCCTTTCGAATTCAGGAGCTCCTGCAGTTTTAGCAGGGAGGGATGACGGTGTCTGAGTACGCGGCTAGTTTTGCAGACCGTGCACGCGTTTACCCGGACATGGTTCATGACAACAACTTTCGAGCGCGGAAGTTCGAGCAGGTTCTCCGCAGGGAGATTCGTGCTGTCATAGTACCCTTGGACATTTCCACATATGCTGGGGTTCTAGAGTAGGCACAGGTGACAGAGGGATTCCTGTCACGTTTTAGAGTTGGTGGTGGCAGCAGGCATGACGGAGCCAAGACGTCTGCCATAGCTAGCAGGCGCCGGATGATAGAACCTCGATGCAGGTGGCCTTCCCACTACCGGTTTCAGAGACGTGGTCGTATACCACTGTGGCGGAATGGCACATGGCCTCAACCGAGTATGCCCTTCCGTGAGTGGATCTCGGGCCATGGTCGTACACCACAATGGCACCGGAGGGCACCAGGGCAGCCCAGAGAGCGCCGGTGTTATCCTTGTGATGGGCGAGGTCACCTGGCACGAGACTGCCTGACCCGAGTTGCTGAGAGCTTCAGGCAGGCAGCAGGCACACCACCACGACAGAGGCAACGCCGTGATCAGAGTAGTGCCGAAAGAGGTGGTGCTAGCAGAGGAGTGGGAGGAGCTGGAAGTGGAGGACAACCTTACGAGGTCTTCCCATCACCACTAGGCAGTCCATGTCAGGATCCGGGAGCTGACAGTTGGGACCGCAGACATCCGCGAGCCTTGGATGTCTACGATCCTGCAGAGCATGGGATGACGAGAGGTACCCCTTGCGACTCTTCTACTTCTTGCAGTAGAATTTTTAGACTCTGCCTGTGAAATGCTTTTCTCCCTGCTCCTTGCTTGGGTTGTTACTGGGGTGACGCAGGGCATCGGGTGTGACCCTGTGTTGGTAAAGTAGAAGGCGTGAGACCCTTCTCTTTAGTCAATTGTGGCGCCTCCTTCGCCTTTCGAGCGTGTAATAGAGTCTTGTTCATGGGAGATCGACTGTGAATCTTGCGTGACCAGATATCCTTGGGTTCTTCACCATATGGATATTATGAAGGAGGGAATCACCGGGCCTTGTCCCATGTCCAAGCAGTGATTCCTGTCACGGCGTGCAACGTAGAGGTTTGACCAGGGAGGTGAGCTTCCCCCGAGGCCCTTCAGACTGTTTGAAACAGTGCAAAGGGATGACGAGGATCCCTACCGCCTTGTCCTAACCACAAAGGCTGGTGTGGGTGCATGACGTCTCCCACGTGACTCACCTGAGAAGGGGTGTGCGCGATCTTATGCATGTCAACGGCGAGGGACGACCTCGCATGAACGGATCAATCCTTTGTTCTGTGTGCGGTGGTGCAGAACTGTGCGGGGGTTCTTCTCGGTATGGGAAAGCCAGGTGTCGGATTAGTACCCTGTGTTGCTCCCTAGTTTTGCTTTTTGGGGACGAAAATATTGAAGGAGGGAATGATGTAAGAACCTAATTTTTGCTGCAAAAGACTTTGGAATATTTATTGATGTTATTCCAGAGCAGCGCCTTCAGACGGCGTGCGATTCCGAGCCCCGGTGTGGCCGGAATTAAATTTTCAGTGCGTTCACACTGGAAATGCCAAATAAATGGGATAACTCCTGAACGGTGATCCGGATCAGAGATCTGAGTGTGCGAACGGGTCCGGAACGGGGTGTTTACCCTAGGAACGACATAAAACATGTCGGCGCGGGATGTTTGGATCCCTCGCCTGCGTGCGGAACGTTAAACGGATAAATAAATAAATTAATTTATTCATTTAATGGTTAAACTCAAGTATCTCTTAAACGGTGGCTTGGATTGGAAGAACGAGGGCACCGTTGAGTCCTGAACGTTCCTTTTACCCTAAGAGGGGTGTAAGTTTTGCGGGTGCGGACCGTCTGTGAAAAATGGCTCCAGGGGTGTTTTCGTAATTTGGAGGCCTCGGGCGCGGTTGTTGAAAATTTTGAACAGGGTCTCAGATTAAAATTACGAGACCGCCGTTGCACTCGGAGCGTGGTTTTTAGCCTAGGGGAGCCTTAATCCCAACCCCGCCAAAATTTCGGGTTAAGGGCTATCGGGCGGGCGTTTATGTATTTTCTACTTAAACACATCCCCTCCCATCTTCTTCTTCCTCAAACCCTCCCCTCTCCCCCAGTTCTGGAAAAGCACTCCGGTGAGGCACCTCCAGTGAGGCAACTCCGACAAGGCAGCAGTGCGGCGGCGAACTCCCCGTGAAGCTCCGGGCATCGCCCAAGAGGTAGGAGTCGTTTTTGTTTCGTTTTATTTCCCGCACCATGTTCGTCCTAATTTTGCATTGCCAAATTGCTGCCCGATCTTCGATCCAAGCCCATAGTTGCGTAGAACTTGTCCTGATATTTTCGGAATGCTATTCAGATCGAATTTTCGACCACCAAATCGTTTCCGGTGGTCCTCTATAGTTTTCCGGCCACGAGGCCGGTTTCCGGCGAGGGTTTGATGGCGACGAACGACGGCTCGACGTTCAGCGGAGGAGGCGGCCGTGGGGCGTCGCGGTGGTGCGGTGGCCGGGCGGAGCGGCTCCAGCAGGCAGCCGGCGTGGACGGTGGTGAGGCGGGGTCCCGGGCGGTGGCGCCGGCATAGGGCAAGGGGGAAGGGGCCGCGAGGCGCGCGGCCCCGTGCGGCGCGACCGCGATCCGCGTAATGCTGGTCGCTGCGGGAAAAAGGACCGGCCTTGTCGGCCGGTCGGTGGCGGCGGCCCGCAGCCAGCTGGCCGCGACGGAGTAAACCGGACCCGCGGCCGGGCCATAGGCCAGCTGTGTGGAGGGCCGCGCAAGGCGCCTGGGCCACAGGCTCAGCGGGCCGGGCCGGTCCGGCCCAAGGAGTTTCCCCTTTGAATTTCCGACGGCCGTAACTTTCGCTACGGGCGTCCGTTTTGCGTGCCATCTGCGGCGGCGCGGATCTGATGTCGAGGCGGACCTTTTGAGGTGGTTTCGGGAGTTTTAACTTCTGAGATGAGGGGCTCGGGGGCACGACACGTGCGTAATGCAGTTAAGCGGGCTTCTTGGGAATTCTTGTTTTGGACGACACGGACGCGTCCAACGTCCGTTTTAAGCTCCGTCAGTGGAGTTGGGACCCTGGCACCGAGGCAGGGCTTTCCAGGGTGGTTTTAGGCGTTGAGGCCGAAGTAGAGGCGCAGGCCCCACGACCCGTCTTTGAGATGCGGGCAGCGTTTAGCGACTTTCTCACCGAGCGTCCGTTCGGGGCGTGCGAGCAGTTGTTTCAGGGTGTTTTTCCGAGGGCGTTGCATTGGCGCAATCCGCCCGCGTTAATTCGGCATGATGGTGCGGGGCCCACGAGGGTCGTTTGGGCATCGACAGTGATTTTCCATCTCTATCACCGGGCGACCGTTTTGCACAAGTGAATAGTCCACCTTGTGTTCTTTTTCGAGAGGATCGCAACGATACAATCCGTTCGTTGTGTTTCGGGACCGGGATGCGGGTCCCACGTAGCACCGCTCGTGTGCGGTACGCTGAAATGCATCTCTTTCTCTGGATATCCGTTGCACTCAAGTGAGTAGTGCTTCTAACTTGTTTTCCCGAGGGGATCGCAATGGTGCGATGCACCCGACTATTTTCGGGGCCGAGGCTTGGGATCACGGGACGCCGTTCGGGCGTGAGGCGGTGTTGGCGACCTTTCCGTCAGATATCTGTTTGAGGTGAGTAAGTAGTCTATCTCACGTGTTTTTCCGTGAGGATTACAACGGTATGATCCGTTTGGTTGTGCGGAGCCTCATACACGATCTTATTAAATGTGGAAATGTGAAGGTGCCCCGGGGCGGTTCTTCTACTGTGTTCCTAGCGGAACCTTGGCGTGTGATCACGTGCACTCCCGTGTGAGTGAAGTAATGATTGAATAGATGTGGTTGGCCGTGCCCCAGTCGTTGAGGTGACAAGTTGGAGATTTTATGTCATGCCTTCGCATTGACGTTGGGTGCCGTGTGCACGATATCCCTTGGGCTGAAAGTGAGGTATACTCTAGGAGTATACGGGAGCGCTTGGAGGTACGTGTGGTTTGTACCTGAGAAATTTGTGCGCTTGGTTGGGGTTAACTTAGGGCCACACGTCGTGTGGGCCCCAGGTGCGTGCCGTGTTATGATTTGCGTACTTTGACCTCTCGCGATGTAGAGAGTCCCTCTGTGCTCGTTTGTTTGACCAGTAGGGTGGAGTTTTTCCCCTAGATTTGTGCTCGTTTGTTTGACCAGCAAGGATGAGTGGTCTCTCCCTGGTTTCATTCTCGATGGATCGGCCGGTAGCGGTGCTAGTGACACCCAGTGATGGAACAGGCGTTGAACCCCTTTGGGTGAGTTGTTCTGGAGTTGGGTGGTTGCGCGATACCCACTCCGTGTTCGGTTGTCCAGTGGTGTACCCTCCAGTAGAGATGGCCAGAGCAGTTCTGAGTTTTTACCCTCCAGCGGGGCTAGGCAGTGGGTTACTTATCAACTTATTCGGGTTTACCCTCCAGCAGGGCTGGGCAGTGGGTTGCTCACTGACTTCTAGGGTTTACCCTCCAGCAGAGACTGGGCAGTGGGTCACCTGATGCTATTAGGGTCTACCCTCCAGTAGAGACTAGGCAGTGGGTCACCCGACGCTCTTAGGGTATACCCTCCAGCAGAGATTGGGCAGTGGGTCACCCGATGACCTCTTAGGGTCTACCCTCCAGCAGAGCTGGGTAGTGGGTCGCCCGTCGTCTAGTTTTAGGTCTACCCTCCAGCAAGGCTGGGCAGCGGGTCGCCTGTCGACTTATTCCAGGTCTACCCTCCAGCGGGGCTGGGCAGTGGGTCGCCTGATGATGTATTAAGGTCTACCCTCTAGTAGGGCTGGGCAGTGGGTTTCCTGATGATGTATTAGGGTTTACCCTCCAGCAGGGCTCGACAGTGGGTCACTTGATATTTGGTTAGGGTTTACCCTTCAGCAGGGCTGGGCAGTGGGTCACCCGTTGACATTTGAGACTCAGTACATTCTACTAGGCTAGTCTGTGGATTTACTCCGTGACTACTGGAGCGGGACCCTCGTTTGTACGGGTCAGTGATGTGATGACTTTGACTTTGAATAGACCTCTCGACTACGGGGAAGTGTCCGGGTGTGGTTTGACGTTCCCCCAGAACTCCCAAGTATGAGGGACACTTTTCCTACTGAGACGCGTCCTTGTGACGCGACCTAAAACCGTGCGGGCGAGTCAGTTCCGCCCAAAGCGGATAGTGTCAAGGTGTGGTGATTTGAGCCCCTTGACTTGTAGTTTGGGGCAAACGTGTGGGATGCTGGGTATCGATGGTGTTTACTTTTGGGATTGTTGGATACTCACTTTCTTGGGATGAGCTGTGGGATGGAGATCCCCTTACAACCATGTTCATGCTTCTTGATTGAGCATAAGGATATGTATATACCTTTTTCCAGTACCCACTTCTTGGGTTTGATTCCTCTCCTTCCAGGGGAGGCGAAGACGCGTGGGGTATGCCACGTGCTTTCCGTGTCTAGCTTCTCGTGGTTGGACGAGTCTACTCTCCTGCTATAGGTAGCGAAGACTCAATGAGAAGTTCATCTTCTCACCGTTTCTAGCTCCTTGTGTCTGGACGAGTCTACATCCTGTCTCTTGTTGGGTTGAGCTGGACTCTTTACTAGACTCTTTACTGTACTCTTTACTGCACTCTCTGTTGTACTCCTTTGCTTTTCCTATTCGATCTACTTCTCACCATTCGGTACCTACTTTGTTACAACCTCAAGCCTTCGGGGTATCCTACTTAGTATTTTTATACTCACCCCTGCTTGGGCTTTTCCCGCACTTGGTGTTCCCTTACAGACGACGAACAGGTTGGTCGTGACTTTAGTGGATCTTAGGAGTTCAGGAGCGTGGACCGCGTGCAGTGGTCAGAGTCGGGTTCCAGGTGGGGGACCCTTCCAGCTGTTTACTTTTTGTTCACTTTTTGCTGGGTTATGGCACTTTTCTGGTTGGGCGCGTGTTTTTTCCCTTTTCTTTCCAGTTTACTTTCATCACTTTCTTGGTACTATTTAGAGGTCGATGCACTTTTGGTGGTTTATATATAGCAGTTACACTTTAATCTACTTGTCTTTTCTTTTAATCTACACTTTTGCATTGAGTGTGCTGCGTGTGAGTGTACCGGTACTTGGGAAAAGGCCTCCTCGAGTTGTTATGCCTTCGACGCTGGTCTCCAACCCCTGGCCTATGGAGGCGGGCTTGGGGTAGTTTTGGCTCGAGCCCAGGTAGGGTCGGGTCATGACAATGGAAAATTCATAAGGACCACCATACTGATAATTTCATTGGTAATGTTGATTCATGTGTTAAAATTAGAAATTCCGTTTTGAATTTTTATGCAAAACTGCTTTTGTTTCTAATTTTTTGTCAAATAGTGTTTTTAATGCTTTGAATAATAAAAATTGGATTATTGTTATTAAGAATAAACTTAATCAATTTTCGAAAAGTAATGTTTGAAAATTAGTTGAACACCCTATAGATAATCATGTTATTTGAACTAAATGGTTTTTTTAGAAATAAAATAGACGAATACGGTCATATTGTTAAGAATAATGCTAATCATGTAGCTCAAGGTTATTTCTAATAAGAATGTATAAATTGAAGGATTTCAGGCGCAATAGAAGCACACGGTGGATGATGTGATGATTAAAATTTCTTTTAATTTCAATTGTCCGGAACCCTAATAGAGGATCTTGCACGTTAAGTTTATTATTAATTTATTTAGATTGGATGAAAGTAATTATCACGTCTTAGGTTTCTTTCTATTTAATTGGTGTCAATCATCTGAAAAGACTTTTTCGAATTTCCTTTGCTGCGCTTTTGAAGATCAAGGGTAGAATCCATCTAGCAGTGATCCACATGTGCTCCGATGATCTCTGAGTAACGCCACTCAATATTTAGGTTCCAGCGTGGTGAATCAAATGTCTTGCATTATTCATTCTTGATTTCTCATTCTTAGGCCTTAAAGAAATCTCACTTGCATTCTCATTCTTGATAGGAAGATAGAAAGGAGGAGTTAGAGAGAGAATTCATTGTGCACAATAATTCTTTATTCTCGATTTTAGTTACCCTACACAATAGACATAATCATTTATTTATAGAGCTAAAGTTTAGGTTAAAATAATTATTTAATGCATGTTAGAAATTAAATAATATAATAACCTTTAATGAAACCCCATGTCATATAATAATAATATTATTATTATTTTGTGGTGCACACCAACTTGCACAAATTGATAAATAATATTTACCAACTTGTAAAAAATTACTTATCATCAGATGAGGTTTTGGTATGTTCGAACTCCTCAGTATTTATTGAATACTCGAATAAATATTTCTATTCATAATCAAATATTTCATTCACTTACCGACGAATAACTATTAATTTAAATATTCAATAAAATAAATAAATATATTTTTATACACATACCAACGAATAAATATTTATTTAATTTATGTGATCAATATAATTTGAATAAAATTATTCCTCAGTCATGAGAATAATATTTATTCCATTAATTAAATTTATATATAATTTAATTGAGATCAAAAAAAACACTTAGTGTATGACTCTTTAGGATTATTTCTCATTGATATTAGACGAGCTTGGTTTAATTCTAATGTTACTGTTTCGCAAAGGGTCAATGAACCCAAGAGAAAGAAATTAATGTAACAACATAAATAATCACATACAGACACTCACTATGTAATAAAATTCCTCTATCATAATATCTCATCAAGCAGGTTGCACATCTATATCACCAACCTATATGGTCGATATGTCTTTCTTTGACTATCTTAAATAAACACATCGTTACACCATGACCATGAAATTTAATGTTGTAACGCCCCGACCCTAGTAACTCAGAATCGGTGCATTATTACATAACATTAGCATGATCACAAGAGATCACGTCTCAAAAAACCAATTAGTTTAGTAGTCTGGGAAGTAATATATACATACATAAGTTTTAAATTACAACATGAAATAAAAAAACAACATTGTGTCCAGACACACTACAAAAAATGAGCATCTCCAGATGAGGATTCAGAGCAGGTGAACTCACTAGAGCAGAACCAAATGGATTTCCAGAATGAGAGGGTATGACTATGCCATCGGTACCAGCCTGTGCTTTCACGGGAAGCCTAGCCAGACGGCCATGCAAAGGTGGAGAGCTACTATCATGACGCAGATGCTGGGGAGGGGCAGTTCCTTGTAGATAGTCTGGTAGAATTCCCTAAGACCTTCGGGTCATGTAATCTCCTAAGCATACGAGCCTTGAAATCTATGAGCCTATGGGCCTTGTAAGGGTTCCCCCTCATCCCTTGAAAGGAGGGTTATCAAGAATCAATAAAAATGAAGGTCTTCAGGCCATTTGGGGACATCCAAGGAAAAAGAAAATACAAGAAAGGGGTGATCTCAGATGCTCGATAAGGATACCAATATAGCAGAAACTATCATAAATAAGAATAAACATTTGAGGCAATGTATAAGAATAAAAAACAAGCCTTTTGAACTTAAACTTCAGCATAATATGGAAAAGGTAAATCAAATAATTCCATTTACTAATTCACATAGATATCCTACAAGTCGAATAATCACATGTAATATCAATATTTAATTTCATAATGATGGAATACATAATGCCGGACATCACAACCACATAGTCAAGGCCTCGTGCCAAGACTACAAATAATAATTTTTTCAAGGCCTTGTGCCAAGATATTAGTTTGTATCATTAGACTTACTGATGCATCGAGGTGTTATAGCAGGCTCCACCCGTCACTTACTAAGTCCAATGCATTCCTCATATGAAAAGGTTGAAATATAACATTAACATTCATATTAAAACTAGCATATGAAATGTTAATAATTTAACCATAAACCATGAATGGTAAAAAAATAACACATACATAGTCAAACATATCACAAAAACTTCAATACAATATGGAATATTGTATCATAATAAATTGACTTCAAACAACAGTAAAATCCATCAAAGTATGTTGACATAGATGAAATCAAAACTATTTGATATTAATATCTCTTTCTATTTTGAAATCATTTAAAAGTCTCACTATTTATCAAGAAGCTGTTAAAAATATATTTTTAAACCAAAGTGTCCCATACCACTTTGAAACTTTTAAAAGGAATTTTAATTTTAAAACAATCATGTTCATATAAATAAATCCTTAACACCATTTTTAAAACATGGACATTAACAAGAAATATTTAGAAGAATAAATATTTAAAACATTTAAAATGATATTTTAGTTAGAGTTCCTAACCAAATGAGAGACGCATGAATACAAATAATTGAGGTAATAAAAACTTTATAATATCATGAGAATAAAAGGATTCATGATGTACTATGTCAAAGTACAATATGTACACTATATAAAAGTGAATTGACACATAAAAACAAAGAAGTCTCAATGGAATGTAAATTGAGATGAAATCCATTATAAAGACCGTATCCTTAGGTTAAGGATAAATCAATGAAATAATTATGTGTGAAAAATATAAATACACTCAATATGATTGAATATTAAGTGTAAATCAATCAGAGTAAATTTACACATATTCCTGTAAAAATAACACCAATGACTTGGGTGTTTAACTCAATGAATGGAAATTGAGTTAAGATCACTCTTATCAAGTTCATATCGATGACTTGAGAATTTATAAATGGAGTTATTATGTGTATAAAAAGTATATCCACACAAAGGTGAGTGGAAATTACTAAATAAATAAATAAATAGTGATTTCACACATAATCTTGGAGTAAAATAATCAATGAAGTATTCATAAAACCCAGTGAGTGGAAATTGAAATATGAAATTCCCTTACTGATTTGGTAACTTACGAAACATACACCCCATGAAATAAGTATCATTCAATGAAGATGTGAATACACATAAATTAAATTATATTACACAAAGAATACAATCATGGGCAGTACATATGCCACACAAAAGGAAATAGTGGCGAATATAGCATGAATTTCACGGGAATAAAAAGTGAGATGAACACCACTTACCTTGTACTTTTCCTTAGTTGAGGGTACATTAAACTCTTGTATAATATTTAAATCATTGTTAATAAATTATACAAGGACCACATACCTAAATATGATATCATATATGATATTATAATATTTCTTTGTTAATAATATTTCAGTAGTATCAATGTTTTGGGTGTTAACTGATTCGTTTTCCTTTATACATTTTGTTACGTAAGTCATGTTTGTTATGGATAAGATGTATTTGATTAATATATAGAATGATATTAAGTTCTTAAAAATTATTTTTAATCATAAAATGAAAATTATTCTTGAATGGTTACAATGAGGAATGAATCTCATCTCGTTTGTGGAGACGGTAATCCGTACGTACGCATGAGCGATAATATTATTCAATTGATGGTGAAATCATATGTAATTGGATGGTATATCATATATAAATAATTATTAAAAGGTTATATTTATTATTTACATCAATTATAATCATTATTATACCCATCCAAATAATAAAATGTTGAATAACAAACTACACCACGACGTGGAGATGGTAAGCCGTACGCACACATGTATGGTGACTTTGTCATTCATAGGATGGATAGAATAATGAATATGGTTGTACCATATTAATAATAACATCAAAGTATGGAGAAGGTACTGCATATATTATATTGTTATGGAAACAACAAAGAAATAGGAACTGGAAAAAAAACTTTGAAAGAGGTGATGAAATTATTACCTCTTCTTCGGGTGCTTCCTTTTGATTTGATCAAACGGGATCCTTAGGTTGACTTTATAATCAAAGTAAGACCTATATATTTAATTGAGGGTAGTTATTAGAATATTTTAGAAGAGGTTGTCTGAGCCAAATGGCTTTGGAGGTGTGAAATTAAGAGAAGGGGAAATACCCCTTTATAAGAGAGGTGAGAGTCACTTTAGGAAAAGCTTGAAATATTATTTTATTATAAAATAATTTTTGGTTTATAATGGATCCAAATGAATTTATTTCAAGGATAAGGTGGTGATGGGTCTAAATATTCTCAAAAAATAGGTTTTATACAAGTTTAGGTCATCATTTTAACCTTATATTTTAAATATAATTCTTAGTTAAATAGTTTAACTTCTACAATGTCTTCTTGTATTATTATATTACATGGTTAATAAACATACTATAAAATGCCAAGAGAAAATAAATTGATTCATTAATGACATATATATAATTATATAATTCCTTTGGACAAACCTTATATATTTAGGAATATTATATCATTTAATAATATAGTATTTTTTAAAAACTCATTTAAGTTAATTTTGACCCTATTTAGTATTTTGTTTTTGTGAAAGTAAAAAAAACTTGATTACTTCGAAAAAAATACATTAAATCAACTCTAAAATTTCATATTAACCTATAAAATTAGTGTAATGCATCAAAAGTCTCAATTTACATTTATTTTTATATTTATAATATCATTTATTTTAATCTATCATCAATAAGGTAATTACTGCATCATCATTGTGTTATAAATAAATTTAATTTTATAATGTTTAAAAATTATAAATAAAATATCATGATGTAGGAAATCTTTTTAGATTTATAATTAGTATTTATTGTTATATTTATCTTTTTAATAACCCTATATTAAAAATGGTGTATTTATTAAACATTGAATTTTACACTTTTAACTCTTCTTTAAATAAAATAATAATAAATGTCCTAATCTAATCAAAGTGGATCAAAGAGGATAATAAATTATTCCTTAGGTTTATTTTGGTCAAAAAACACATATACAATATAATTAGGACATATTTTAGGGGAATTATAATATCATTTTTACCTTTAATTACCCTATTTACTTTTAATCGTGATAAATAAAATTCAAAAGTTATTATTCACCAAAAATTATTTTCATCCTATTAAACCACATTTTACTTACTAATATCAACAGTGTGTCTCAGATTTTTGAAATTAAATTCACAGAAGCTGTAAAATTGCATTTTATGCAAATTTACAAATGTGCCTAGAAGGTGGGTAAAAGACGTTAAAAAGTTAAATAAAATTTTATACATCTAATATTATTATAAAATGACTCCAATTAATTACACTGAACTAATATAGGTATTATTTATATATTTTTACTTTAAAATAAATTTAAAAAATAATTATTATTATTTAAATAAAAGTTGGTTTTAAACAATAACGCAATGTTTTTTATTATTCATCAAAAATTGAAAGTTTTCAGAAAAAATACCACAAATTCACCCTAAGATATTTTTGATATTTCGAATTTAAAAATGACATCTATTTTACCAAATTAAAGACATGTATGTTTCATTAATTAATTTAAAATTAATTTCTATTGTGAAAACCAGAAAGTGGGGTTTTAAGAAGTAAAAACTATCAAAAGATTGACATGTGTTTATATCCAATTTAAATGTGAAATTACATACAATGACCAAAATTATATAAAATGATAAAAATAGAATCTATATATACTCTAAAACCAATTTATAGGATAATCTAACAATATAAATAAATTGGGTGAAAATGCAGTTTTAAATTAAAACACAGTATTTTTCACTATTCATTACAAAATGAAACTTCTCATAAAATTAACAAACTTTCACACAAATTTAATATTGGTATTCTGAATTAAAAAATTAAGTCAGTTTCACCAAATTGAATTTATAATAGTTTCTAAAATTAATTTTATTATTGTTCACAAAAGGACATAAGAAGTAGTTCCTTTATCAAAATAGTACATATATTTTAATGAAAATTATACATTTCCTTATAAATATGGTTTATTTATGTGATATAATTATAAATTACATTTAAAATTTATTTTATACCATTCATATTACAATATTTAATTATTATGTTATAAATATATCATTTGAATAATTAAAGTGTTGTTTCGTAAAAACTCAATCTTCCATATAATGTATGCCCAGTGAGTGTGGCGTGTAGTATAAGCTATTGAATTACTTTAATGATATAACTTACTATGAAATATTGGGGTGTTACATTCTCCCCTCATTCAAATAATTTCGTCCATGAAATTTAAACTCAGAAACAAAAACTAGGGGTTTGACATTTCAAAAAAACATTGTTGAAATCCCACATCGGAAAAAGATTCAATAAAATAATCACTTTAAAAGAAAGAAAGAGAAGTACATAGGTCACCCAAGATAACCCATACTAGGGTTCCATGTAGGAAAACATGGATATGGAAGAGAAAACAAACCATCAAGTTCTGATGGAGAGTGATAGAAAACATGATCAGGAGAAAGTTAACTACTAGAAAACCATAAACTTGTGACAGGTTAAACGGTCTTTGATTACCCAGTAGGATTAGTAAAGGGAAACATTTTTTGTTTTAAGTTCCTTTTAATAATGTTTTGTAATTTATTTATGATATTGACTAAGAACATAAGTATATATACTTACTTTTCAAGTAGAGTTTCATCATTTAATAAATTTCTACCACAAAATCATCTTCTCTCCAAACGATGAGTATTTAAGATGATTTGGTCATACCTGAAGCACTAGAATAAACTTCTATAGAATCAAATAATCCAAAAAAGATTAACTATATATTTACCTTATCTTTAGACATTAACCAAAACCAAAATGGTTAGTACGAGATCAGATGATCCCCAAAAAGGATAATCCTTTATAGAAAGAAATACCACTCTTAATCTCCAAAATTAAACAAAAAAATACCCAAAGTTCAACAAAGACCATTAAAAAAACAATTTTCCTTAAAATTATTCAAAATAATCCAAACTATGTTTGAAATACAAAATTCAAAAGGATTTGATCACATAGTCTTCCAAGATAAATCCGAACATTTATCTCCAAATAACATCAACCACTCTTAAAGTCGCATACTTAAAAGTAATTAACCTAATCACATATTCTCTATGATAGGTTAATCATTTACATAAATAACACAAATCACTATAAGTCCCTAATAAAAACATACATTATTCCAAAATACAAATCCACCATTACTCCTCAAATGAAATCCCATAGTATTCTATTTTTCTTAGGCATATAGTGTTCCCAAAAGATTGAACGTATTCCAAAATAAAATTTATCTCTTAATCAAAAAATCATTTTCCTATACTAATGATAAATAAAAAGTTCCCAAAATCAACATATTATTGATCTATAAAATAATTTAACTAAAAAAAATTAGTCATACTAACCAGGGACTTCACATTGTCCAGTGGTAGGAAATAAATCCTAGTCACACTTTGATTATGGGTTCGATTCCTGCAGTTTTGTCCGACGCGATGGGTTGTCACCTGATCTACATGTTTTCCTTTTTAAAAAACTATATAATTTTATAAATTCCCAAAAAATAGATAAATTCATCAAAAATAACTATAACATATTTTAACTACAAATGTTATCTCATACCCTACATTTTATTCCCAAAGAGTAATAACCTATAATTTACTCAAATTTAAGTATCATATAAACCCAAATAGTTCTTCATAACTATATCCACAAAATAAAATATAATTATTCCTCAAATAGTATTTTCACATAACAAACTACAGGATTACACATATAAGAGAAAAGTCTTCCAAAGTAACCCCATCAACAAAGAGCATTTATACTTTTAAACATTTCTCCATCCATTTATTTCCACATAGGTTCTTATTTGACTTAGAGGTTATCCTATAGAGTAGGACATTGACTCGGGTAATGCCTAGGTCCCCTACATTTACGAAAAATGACTATAAATGGATTTTTAGGATCATTTTTATTTTCTTCCACAATACTCTTCATTTTTCCTTGACAATTCTTTTCTTTATGTCCTTATTTCCCACACATAAAGCAATTCTTTGTTCCATTGAGAGACTTTCCGGGGTGTCTCCTTCCACATTTCCTGCATGATGGAAAATGACCTTTATTTTCTCCATGGTCTCCACTACTGGAGCTCTTATCATTCTACACCTTTCTCTTCTTTGTTGAGTTCAGAATTTAGTTAATGTATATGTTGTTGATCATATTTTTTGAAAATTTATTCGGCATGAACACGATATCTGTTATGCCTATAAACATTCCATTTCATTGCTCATTCAAACCACTATTACCACCTTATACATCATGTTAAATGTTACTATGAGTTCCTTGGAATCCAGCCATTGACTAAAACCAGAAAGTATAGTGTGAGTAAAAATAGTCATAAAATCATTTAGATAATATCATGACGCCTTTTTTTCAATATAAAAATACCTTAGGACTATCCAAGGTTATTTATTCTCATCTTATATTAAAATTCTTAAAATATTTTTGTAATGAAAATGTGAATTATCCTAAGCATATCCCCCAGGAGTGTCAATACCAAGAGTGCAGCAAGACCTGTTGTCATGTACCAGGATACCCTATGTCAAGCCCGAAATTCCTTTTCAACGTTTTCACTCTTAGGTACATCTGTTCCAGAGCCACCTCTACCTATTTGTATCTAGATAGAGATTTATTTTCTTGAAAAAACCAAATAATACTAACACTAACAAATTTTTTTTGGATTTTATTCTTTACTAATCCTCAAAGTCTATCTTAGGGTAATGTTCTCTAATCAAATTTTATCTAAATATAGTTTCCAAGGTTTGTAATAAATTTTCTATGATACCAACTGTAACTCCCCGAACCTAGTTACCCAGATTCGGTTCATTATTACATATCATTGGCATGATCACAAGAGATAAAGTCTTGAAAGGCTGATTAGTTTATTACCCTTGGAAGTACTAGATACATACATAAGTTTTACATTAAATCATGAAATAAAAAACAACACTGTGACCCATTTGGAAACACTCATATACCTTAGCCTATCCCTACAAGTCAATCAGAATATACTTCTTCACATCCTGGGAAAAAGAAAACATAAGAAAGGGGTGAGCTCAGATGCTCAGTAAGGATAACAATATAGTAGAAAATATCATAAATAAGCATAAACATTTAAGGAAATGTATAATACTAAAACACAAGACTTTTAAACTTAAACAACAGTATAATATGGAAAAGATAAATTAAATAATTTCATTTACTTATTCACATGGAGATCCTACTAGTCAAATAATAACATGTAATATCAATATCTAATTTCATAATGATGGAATGCATAATGTCGGACATCATAACCGCATAGTTAAGGCCTCGTGCCAAGACTATAAATAATAATCTTGTAAAGGACTTGTGCTAAGACACTAGTTTGTCTCATGAGACCTACCGATGCATCGAGGAGCTATAGCAGGCTCCACCTATCACATACTAAGTCGAATGCATTCCTCATATGAAATGGTTGAAACAGAACATAAACATTCATATTAAAACTAGTATACGAAATGTTAATACTTTAACCACAAAACATGAATGGTATAAAAATAACACATCCACAATGAAACATATCACAAAACCTTCAACACAATATGGAATATTTTATCATAATAAATCAACTTCAAACAAGTGTAAAATCTATCAAAGGATGTTGACATAGATGAAATCAAAACTATTTGAGAGAAATATCTCTTTCTATTTTGAAATCATTTAAAAGTATCACTATTTATCAACAATATGTTAAAAATATATTTTTGAATAAAAGTGTCCCATATCAATTTGAAACTTTTAAAAGGGATTTTAATTTTAAAACAATCATGTCAATATATATAAATCCTTAACAACATTTTTAAAACATGAACATTAATGAGAAAGTTTTAGAAGAATAAATATTTAAAACATTTAAAATGATATTTTAGTTAAAGTTTTTAACCAAATAAGAAATGATTAAATAAAAATAATTGACGTAATAAATACTTTATAATATCATGATAATAAAGGTATTCATGATATACTATGTCAAAGTACAATATGTACACCATATAAAAGTGAATTGGCGCATAATAACAAAGAAGTCCCAATGGAATGTAAATTGAGATGAAATCCATTATAAAGACCACATCTTTAGGTTAAGAATAAATCAATGACATAATTATGTGTGAAAAATATAAATACACTAAATATGATTGGATATTTAGTGTAAATAAATCAGAGGATATTCACACATATTCTTGTAAAAACAACACCAATGACTTGGATGTTTAACTCAATGAATGGAAATTGAGTTAAGATTACTCTTATCAAGTTCATATCGATGACTTGAGAATATATAAATGGATTGATTATATGAATACAAATTATATCCACACAATGGGGAGTATAAATTACTACATAAATAAATAAATAGTTATTTCACACATAATCTTGGTGTAAAATAATCAATGAAGTAGGGGTAAAACCCAATGAGTGGAAATTGAGATATGAAATTCCCTTATTGATTTGGTAACTTACAAAACATACACCACATGAAAGAAGGATAATTAAATGAAGATTTAAATACCTATAAATTAAAGTATATTACACAAATAATACAATCATGGGCAGTACATACGCCACACAAAATGAAATAGTGGCAAATATAGCACGAATCTCACGGGAATAAAAAGTGAGATGAAAACCCCTTACCTTGTACTTTTAATTAGTCGAGGGTATGTTAAAATACTGTATAATAATTAAATAATTGTTATTAAATTATACAATAACTACATACCTAAATATGATATCATATACGATCTTCTAATATTTCGTTGTTAATAATATTTCAGTAGTATCATTGTTTCGGGTGTTAACTGATTCGTTTTCCTTTATATGTTTTATTACGTAAGTCATGTTTGTTATGGATAATATGTATTGGATTAATATACAGAATGATATTAAGTTCTTAAACATTATTTTTAATCATAAAATGAAAATTATTCTTAAATGGTTAAAATGGGGAATGAATCTCATCACGTTCGTGGAGACAGTAATATGTACGTACGCACGAGTGAAAATATCATTATATTGATGGTGAAATATTATGTAATTGGATGATATATCATATGTATAGAATCATTAAAATGTTATATTTATTATTTACATCAATTATAATCATTATTATACCCATACAAATAAAGAAGTGTTGAATAACAAACTACACCACAATGTGGAGACGGTAAGCCGTACGTACGCATGTATGGTGACATTTTCATTCATAGGATTGATAGAGTATTGAATATGGATGTACCATATTTATAATAACATAATAGTATGGAGAAGGTACTGGATTTATTATTTTGTTATGGAAAAAACAATGAAATATGTAGTGGAATAAGAAAAGAACTTTGAAAGAGGTGATGAAATTATTACCTCTTCTTCGGGTGCTTTCTTTTGATTTGATCTAAAGGGATCCTTAGGTTGGATTTATAATCAAAGTAAAGACTCTATATTGAAGTGAGGTTATTTGGAAGAATATTTGAGTAGGGTATGGTCGAGCCAAATGGCTTTGGATGTGTGATATTAAGAGAAGAGAAAGTACCCTTTTATAAGAGAGGTGAGAGTCACTTTAGGAAAAGATTGAAATATTATTTTATTATAAAGTAATTTTCAGTTTATAATAGATAAAAATGGATTTATTTAGAGGGTAATGTGGGGATGGGTCTAAATATTCTCAAACAATATGTTTTAGACAAGTTTAGGTCATCATATTAACCTTATCTTTTAGATTTAATTCTTAGTTAAATAGTTTAATTTTTACCATGTCTTCTGGTATTTTTATATTACATCATTAATAAACTTACTATAAAATTCCAAGAGAACCCCAAGTGGTTTATTAATTACATATATATAATTCTATAATTCCTTTGGACAAACATTATATTTTTAGGAATATTATATCATTTAATAATATAGTATTTGTTTTAAAAACTCATTTATGTCAATTTTGACACTATTTAGTATTTGGTTTTTGTGAAAGTGAACAAAACATGATTAATTAAAAAAAACATTAAAGAAACCCTAAAATGTCATATTAACCTAGAAAATTAGTGGAAGGCATCAAACTTCTCAATTTACATTTATTTTTATATTTATAATATCAATTATTTTAATCTTTCATTAATAAGGTAATTACTGCATCATCATTGTGTCATAAATAAATTTAATTATATAATGTATAAAAATTATAAATAAAATACCATGATGTAGGAAATATTTTTAGATTTATAATGAATATTTATAGTAAAATTTATCTTATGTATAACCCTATATTAAAAATGGTTTAGTTATTAAACTTTGAATTTTACACTTTTAACTCTTCTTTAAATAAAATAATAATAAATGTCCTTATCTAATCAAAGTGGATAAAAGAGGATCATAATTTATTCCTAAGGTTGATTTTGGTCGAAAACCACTTATCTAACAGAATTAGGACATGTGTTAGGGTAATAATAATATCATTTTTACCTTTAATTACCCTATTTACGTTTAACCGTGGTAAATAAAATTTAAAAGTTACTATTCAAAAAAAGTAATTTTTATCCTATTGAAGCACATTTTACTTAATTATGTCAACCATGTCTGTCATATTTTTTAAATTAAATTCACAGAATCAGTAAAATTACGTTTTATGCAAATTTGCAAATGTGCTTAGAAGGTGGGTAAAATACGTTAAAAAGTTAAATAAAATTTTCAACATCTAATATTATTATAAAATGACTCTAATTAATTACATTGATATAATATAGGTATTATGTATCTATTTTTACTTTAAAATAAATTTAAATAAAAATAATTATTATTTAAATAAAAGTCAGTTTTAAACAATAATGTAGTGTTTTTTACTATTCATCAAAAATTGAATGTTTTCAGAAAAAATATCAAAAATTCACCCTAAGATAATTTTGTTATTTAGAATTTAAAAATAATGTATATTTTAATAAATTAAATACTTGTAATTTTAATTAATTAATTTAAAATTAATTCCCATTGTGAAAACCAAAAAACAAGTCTTTAAGAAGTAAAAATTATCAAAAGATTGACATGTGTTTATATCCAATTTAAATGTGAAATTACTTAAAATGACCAAAATTATATAAAATGATAAAAATATAATCTATATATACTCTAAAACCAATTAAGAGGATAATCTAACAATATAAATAAATTGGGTGAAAAGACAGTTTTGAATTAAAACGAAGTATTTTTCACTATTCATTTAAAAATGAAACTTACCATAAAATTACCAAACCTTCACCCTAATTTAATATTGGTATTCTTAATTAAAAAATTATGTCAATTTCACCAAATTGAATTTATAATAGTGTCTAAAATTAATTTTATTATTGTTCACAAAAGGACAAAAGAAGCAGTTCCTTGATCAAAATAGTACTTATATTTTAATGAAACATATACATTTCCTTATAAATATGTTTTATTTATGTGATATAATTATAAATTACATTTAAAATTTATTTTTTACTATTTTTATTACTATATTTAATTGTTATGTTATAAATATATCATTTGAATAATTAAAGTGTTGTTTCACATAAAGTCAATCTTCCATATAATGTAAGCCAAGTCAGTGTTGTGTGCAGTATAAGCTATTGAATTACTTTAATGATATAACTTACTATGAAATCTTGGGGTGTTACAAATGTGATAGTTCTATTCTAATCAAAGGGCTGATATATCACCTTCCATGAATATTGAAAAGATAAATCATTCCTTGACTTATTTAGTAATGACATGTTACTCGTGACACATCCAATGCATCCAACTTCACCATGAACTATTATCATTATGTTTTATGAAATATATCTAAGTATGCAAGTTTTAACATTCATTAATAATAATTTTAAAATATAATTATCATTACATATGCTCATAGATAGGAATATGCGATGACACAAAAACATGAGGAATTTTTACTGACGAGTCTGTTCTCATAATCTCCCTTCTTGGAGATTATCAAGTGTGAAATTCATGAGAAGAAAACTCATTTCTTATGAGTACTCACACTTGATAGTATATGTACTACGTGTCCTATCATAGTATGTTATCCAACTGTAGAAAATTATTTAAGAATATAGTTATATCACATCAAGGTTCTCATCATAGAGGGGAACTGATATAACCATATTAATGTGATGCATAATCTAGGATATTATTACATTACAATCATGCCGAACAACAAACAATATATAATAAGAAGTTTTTTTAATATTTAATAAATCAAATATGTTGGTTCAAGGCACAATGTGTAAGAACCAAAATCTTTATTTCAGATATGGATCTAGATTTCGGGTGTTTTTAAGGAAAAAGAATGAAATCGAAATTTTCTAAGTACACGCCATGTACTTTTGAGTACATTCCATGTACCTGATTATCGCGTGTATCTGTGTACTGGACGTGTAATGGCCAAGTACATGGATGTTTAGATGTCCTAGCAGACCACAAAAAGCATGGGCCGATTGAGGCTAGTATATGGTGTGTACATTAAATGAACATGCTATGTACTTTTATTTTTAATCAATGAATCAGAGCGGAGTCATTTATTATGTGCAGAAACCAATTATTCTCTCCTCAATTTATATAAGAGAGCAAAGAACGACTGAAGAACTTGGATCTCCTCCCATTTCTTTGTCTGACCTCCGATTGAGACGCTGCTAATTGCGTTGGATTCCCATCGGTGAGTTCTCTCTTCCCCCAGAGTCTCTTTTTCCGATTTATCCTCTATCATGAGTTATCTAGGGTTGATTATTTTTTCAATTTTTGTAGATCTACATCATTCTAGGATTATTCAAGGACTGACGTTCAAGAGTATAGATCATATGACATCGAGGCATGTGGTTTGTGCCATTCTTTGATTGTCTTTGAATTATATATTCTTAAGGTGCTGATTACCCATGTTTGGGGTTTTGCGGGTTTTGGAATTTAACCCTATCATTTATCTAATATGGTTTAATTGAGGATAAGGGGTTGTATCATATGCGTGAGGTTTGATGTCTTATTTATGGGACACCCCATGGGTGTGTTTCCCTAGTTTGACTATTTGTGGTCATTTGGACTAGGTAGCCTATGAGGCATACCTTTTTTCCATGCCTTGAGTTGTTTAGGATGAAGTTTGATTGATTATATGAATTTCATGTGTTATGCTTGTGAATGTTAGCCATGTAGTAGTTATAGATTACATGTGTTTCCTTGTTATGATGTGTATGTTGATATTCTAATAGACCGTGAGAGCCTTAGAACAGGAAAATCATGGGGGATTCCATGTTTATTACACAGGACCGTGAGAGCCTGGTGTAGACTTTGACCCAGGGGTATTGACCGTGAGAGCTACCCATGAGGTCATTTATGATTACTTATGCTATGTTTACCCAGGGGTATTAACTATGAGATCTAGCTGGAGGTCGTTTATAAGTTATTGATGCCATGTAGACCTAGGGGTATTGACCGTGAGTGCTTCCCAAGTGGTAGTTTATGATTATTAGTGCTATGTTAAAGAAAAGGGGTTATACTGTGAGAGCTTTCCCAAAGGGTTGTTTATGAATGATTGAATGATTGTGACGAGTCTGCCAAGCCAAAGCACAAGCTTGGACTCGGTCTTACCTGATTGTTTAGATGGTCTTCTGAGATGTCTGTTGTTACTATTACATAGGGGATACATAGCTTAGGATCGATCCCAAGGATTACATGATTAAATGAATTGAATAGTGAATGAAAATTAAATTAATTGAAAACTGTAGGATTGTTTTCTTTTTAGTACTTCCAAATTTATTACTTCATTTCTGCATATTACCTTCTATATATATTCACAGATGGTTAGGCATAGATCTTTTGGTGGTTGCCTACTATGATTCTTCTCACACCCTATTTGGCTTATGCTTTTGGACCCAAAAAGATTATATAGTCACAGGTATAGATAAAGGCAAGTGCCCTTCCTCATCAGCTACTTGATTACTGTTAGAACTTGAGAGTATGGGACCAATCCTAGGCTTTTGATGATGTTAGAGTTTACTGCTTTTCTGTACTTTGGTTTTAGTATTGTATTTCCAGCATTGTGACTTGTTTTTATGATTTCCTAAAAACATGTTACATGCATCATTTATATATTCTCTAGTTGTTAAATTACTATTAGTCTTCTGTTGTTTAATTTTTTTGTATGGTATTACTGCTTCCGATATTGTTTACTATTTTTTATTCTGCTCTGTATACTCTGCCAATGAGGGCATATTTTCCCCCACTATCACACCCAATACCCTCACTACTAGTTGGTAGCCTCTAGAGTTTGGGGAAATGTACTTGAGGCCATGTGGACAACTGGGTACAGGGAACCCTTGGGTGGCACCCAGAATTGGGACATTGAAAAGTGGTATCAGAGGAGTTTCTTTTCTGCTCTATCTTACTATTTGGAGCCTATAGATAGGGATATGAAGGAATCAGTAGTTGGTAATAATCTGTTCTTGGAAGTAGCTAACCTGTGTATAGGGAAACTGTCACATACATGATATATTTTAAAGGTATTTTTCATTTAATTTCCATTCATGCTTTGTTTTTGGGGTTTCCGAAGCTTTTATGGAGGAATGGGTGGGTTATCATGAATTGGGCCAAACCGTGGGCCCAATTCAATATTTAAAAATAAATTTTGTTTCTTTTATAACTTTTTTATTTTTTAATATTTTTCACCCATTAAAATTTCTAAATTTTCTCCCCTGACATATTAACACCACCATTGCAATTTGGAGCATTTAGAAGTCCATAACCAGGTTGTATATGGGTTTTTATTTAAGGGATTAGGCCTACCTGGAATCCCAATTCTAGTTTTAAAAATCAAATTTTTTTAATTAATAAATTATTTAATTTTACGAATTTTTAGTGATTACAAGCCTCAACCAATCCCATTGAACCCATCCACATGCCCGGTATCCTCCCACCAACTTTGGAGCTCATATCCATCACGATTGAGTGCAGAACATCTTAGGGTTTCTAAAATCGGTCATATTTGAGGAGGTAAGTTCTTTCCATCATAAATCTATCAATTATTAAACTTTTTCCTCCATTCCAGTTCCTAAATGACCTCCTCATCCTTGTTAGAACCACCCCTGAATTGTGGCTATTTTCAATTTTAGATACTTGTGTATTTGGGGAGATTCATTCAAGACCCCTCAAGTAAGTTAGTCCATTTCATTCCTCTTTCAAATTTCTTAGGGTTTAATTCAATTTGATTAGGGATTATTCTCTTTTTCTTGAAGTACCAAATGACCAGGGGGTAGGATTTCGAACCTAGGGTTTAACCATGGGGTTTTTTTGTCAATTCTTGTGGTTTTTGGTTTGTTCTAAGTCCCTCTTGATGCGGCGGTGGTGCGACTTGATTTTCGCATGGTGATTCATGGGTTTTCATTACTTTGGTAGGTGATTCCAATTTTTATGCAATCTATGTTATTATCATGGTGTATTTATGATATTTTCATACCTATTTAATTTTATTAATTCTGAAAAAATGAAATTTAGTGGTGTTTGTATTGAAAGTGAAATTTTAATGCCAATTTCATGTGAAATTTGGGGGTTTTTCATATAAATCTTTTGTTGGTTCATTAAGGGATGAACTATAATTATTTAGTTGATTTTATTGAACTATATTAGGGCTGAAAATAATTTTTTCAATTTTATTATTCTTTGGTTGTTTCTGAGAAATTGGTTTTGGGTCACGTTTGTTAAGAAAATGATTTTTGAGTAGCAATTTGGTGTTGAATTACGTTCTTTACATGGATATTCTATGTTATTCTTATTGGGGGTTGTTTTATAACTCATATAATGGGTTTAAAGAAATGTTTAAGGTTCTGTAAATTCTGTTTTGGTTAATTTGTGTATGCACATGGTGTTAAAGTGGGGTTTTCAAAGAGTTTTGGTTGCAAAATAAGGAAAGACTTGGAGAAGTTGTTTTTATTGAAACTCAAAGTGTTTTGATGTGTGTTCTAAATGGAATAAAATGTGTGTATCTACTGTACTGGGTGTATGTGACCATTAGTTGTGTTTTACATGAAAATGGATATGTTTTGAATGATGAAATTTTTTGAGCACAAAGGGGGAAGCCTGGGTACCTAGGTGGGGCAGATGTGTACTAGTACGACTAGTGGACCAGATGGGTTTTGTCCCTGTTTTACCTAGAATTTGGATAACGAAAACTCTAACTAAACTATGTGGATGATTATTTGGGAACACTAGGTTATGGGTATGTTCCCTACTAGTGGATCGTTCATGAGAACGAATTTTACTATGGTTACTTTACACCGAGGTATGAGGTACACGGGGCCCGAGACTATCTTGTGCCTAGGGGTGTTCTTGATTTTGTTGCTCATTGTGTTTATGGTATTTGACCTTTTATTGGGGTGTTTTTGGAATTAATTTAAATTATATAACATGTATATTTAAATATGTGAACATTCTGAAAATTTTAGCTTGAAAACAGTTTTCAATTGAAAGTTTCATTTCTTTGATTTTATCAGTGCTTTTCTTTGCATATTAAAATTGCTTGCTTTTTCAAATTGTATTGCATGATATTTGGAATCATTGGGTGGTATTATATTGGGCTTAGTCTGACACCCTACTTACAGCCCATTGGCGTAAATAGAATTTATTATGCTTGACTCAGGTAAAGGGAAGGCTATGGGTGATGGTGGTTCAGGGTGTTAGTTCTCATCCTTGGTGCGGAGTTGTGGAGATGGATTGTGGGTGATGACCCCTTATCGTGTGGAGTCCTTGGGGATATCTTGCTATTTTTTTTGTACTTGGAATGCTTTTATTGTCTTTAAACTAATGTATTCAGTTTTGGTTTTTTCTTAAGACTTTTTTGGTTCGAAAATTTTAGATTTATATTATGGAATGTTTTTATTGTTTTATGCTTTCATACTCAGGTAAATCGTTCCCAAACCAAAATTAATGATACCCAGGAACTTGTTCCATCTCGTGGGGATAGGGAATGCCCTTCGGGCCTTGTCATGGGCTAGGTTTGGTGCTAGTATTGGTGGCGACCAGATTCGGTTCGTGACAGAAAAACCAAGTTACCTTGAATATTGCAATTTATTTTCTAGTTTTACAATTGTTACAGTTGATTTGATTTCACCATTGGGTGATGCACTTGTTACTCCAACCTGTGGGTTATAGGCCCACTTGGATCAAAATTTGGCAGATCATGTTTGAACTTTAATCAATTTTTTTCAAGTTAGGATGTGAAAAAGGATTCCAAAACATTGATTCGTGGGGAGTATAGGCTCCCATCAGTCAGAATTTGTCATGACTTTGATTTTTTTTAAGATTTTAAGGGTTTCAAATAAGTTTCAAAGGATTAATGTCTAGAAACCCAAACAACATGGAATGTGATGTAATGAACACATTCCACATGTTCTTCTGCTCTATAAGAAACAACTTTTCTTAGGTACATGTCGTGTACTGTATGTACACGCCATGTAGTCCTTGATCGTGTGACTAACTGTGTGAGAAGAGACACAAGGTTTATAAATTTTTGGTAGAACACGCCATGTATTGTAAGTACACACCATGTGGTAGAGTCCATGTATTGATCGTGTGACCAACGACACGGGTGGATGAATTTCGGGTGGTACACGCCCCGTCCATCTTGTACAAGATATGTAGTGATCGGCTGTGTGACTAGTGACACGGGTGGATGGAACTTAAGTAGTACACATCGTGTCTAGGGTGAAAACACCATGCAGTGTTACCTAGGAGAGAACCATGTAGTTCTATCCATGTAGAAGAATCTGGGAAGGAGGGAAAATTCAAGTACACGCCATGTCTTAGGAGGAACACACCATGTGTAAGGGGTGTTACACGACTAGGATGGGCAGAGGTACACACCATGTTAATGTTTAAT
Source organism: Viscum album (assembly GCA_963277665.1). Lineage (NCBI taxonomy): Eukaryota > Viridiplantae > Streptophyta > Magnoliopsida > Santalales > Viscaceae > Viscum > Viscum album. The sequence continues at coordinate 1,893,222,926 of OY728152.1, forward strand.
GGGAACACTCCATGTGTCAGTTATACATGACATGTAACCCTATTTATTAAAACTTGAATATTATTCTTATCCTGTTTCTTTCGTACACTTCTATGTTGTTGTCCTTGATAATCTTAAACTGAGGTGTGCGCTTGACCTTGCAGAGTCATACTTCCAAGATGTCCTTCAGTTGTATGCTAGGTACAGGGCAATGACCAGACACTGAAAATGGTAGATTAGAGACTACCAGCAGATCCTCCTATCGTGCCCGTCTTGGAACCAGCTGTTATATCAAACGTAGGTGCAGATGCACAGTCTCATGAAGGTTTTGTGAGGATGATGCAGACTTTCCAGGGAGCACTACATCCTACCCCGACTATGGCAGAGTTGATGAGGGTGTTCTATAAGTATCATACTCCCACTTTTTTAGGTGATGGAGGACCATAGGTTATAGAGTCATGGTTGGAGGCTATGCTTGCTATCTTTGAGCATCTGGAGATGCCTCCGGAGAGGTGGGTGAAGCTCATGACATACATGCTATATGATTTTGCCAAGAGATGGTGGGATGTTGTCTCACATGTGGGACGTCATCAACATATATATTGGGAAGAGTTTTAGATGACCTTCTATGGATTCTTCTACCCAGAGAAATTGAGGTCCAACTGACCCCAAGAGTTCATGCATTTGGAGCAGGGCGCTCTTTCATTGATGGATTACTCATCTCGTTTCACAGAGCTTCAGCACTTCACACCTGTTTTGGGAGGTGATGAGTTATCACTAGCTAGGTATTTTGAGGATGGTCTTAGGTATGACATATGATCACATGTGAATGTCTTCAGGATGACTCGGTGATGACTATAGTGAATCAGGCGCTGATTATTGAGTCCAATATGAGGGAGTTGGGAGTTGCGAGCCAGGGCGGTTCGACATCCAGGGCTGGTACTTATTCATTTGATAGCAGTAATCACTACATGGAGCCTTCATGTAGTGATTCTAATAACAAAGATTCATCTACAGGTATCCAGGTGAGGTGCTAATAGTGCATAAAGAGTGGAAAATTGAAACCTCAATGATTGAGAGACCCAGATGAGTGCCGATTATATGGAAATATGAGTCATATTCATCATTTTTTTCTGTTTTTTCTCACCAGTAGCGGGTGATAAGGGTTATGTTATAACATTATGATCAGGAATAGGAACTATAGTTTCTCCTCAGTCAGGTAACTGGAGTTCATTAGGCTGGTCAGGATGAGGATATGGTTGTGGCTGTTGTATCCAGATGGCAGGTTTTCAGTGACAACAGGGTGGACCAGCTCAGGGTAGTTAGGTCGGGTTGCAGGGCTACGGTACAAGTTATAAATTTGAAGTGGAGAATACCCAACAAGAGTAGGATCCCAAACCCTCTATAGTTATAAGTATGATTATAGTTTCCTTAATTATAGCTTATTCTCTTTTCGATACAAGGGATTCCCATAGTTTTATATATGTTGCCTTTATGGAGAGACATAGGCTCTATATCTTTATGTTTGACGATGTTATGATGCTAGACACTCCGCTGGGGATTAGGATGGATAGTGTACGTCAGTTCAAGGAGTACCCTATTTAGTTTTGTGGGTGTCACTTCTTATGGGAAATCTATGTCTTAGAGATGACAAACTTCGATGTCATTCTTGGAATGGACTGGTTGGTCTCATTCCATGCCTTTATTGGCTGCTATCACCGCAGGGTGAGTTTCACATCACCCGAGGGAATGTATTTTATACACAAGGGAGAATGGGATATAAAGGCAAGCAAAGATGGACCCGAGCATCATGGGTTGTGGGGAATTACATCCCATATTACTAGTTTATATCTGGATGTCTAAGAGACTTCACGTATGGACTTTCCTCTAGTGGTGGATTGTTTTAGAGACGTATTTCCAGAGGAATTTTTAGGTTTACCTCTAGATCGAGAGGTATATTTCTCTATTGATTTTTTTCCAGGAGTGACACCAGTTTCTATTACCCCTTATAAGATAGCTACACCAGAGTTACAAGAGATCAAGAAGCAGTTGGAGGAGTTGTAGGCAAAGGTTTTCATTTGACTCAGTACCTCTCCTTAGGGTTCACCTATCCTTTTGGCAAAAAAGGTGAACAGTACCCTCATACTTTGTGTGGTTTATAGGAAGATGAACCAGTTAACGATTAAGAACCGATATCCTTTTCCAAGGATTTATGATCTCTTTGATCAACTTCAAGGTAGCCAGGTGTTGTCAAAGATTGACTTGAGAACTGGTTATCATCAGTTGTGCATTATACCATTAGATATACATCTTATAGCCTTTCAGAGAAGTTATGGTCTATACGAGTATTTTGTTATGCCATCCAGTCTCATGAACATGTTGACAGTATTCATGGCACTGATGAACTGGGTGTTCCATCCTTGGATTCTTTTGTGGTAGTCTTCATAAACAATATCTTGATTTACTCTCACACTCATCACGACCATGACATCCATCTTGAGATCATTTTGAGTACACTGAGAGATCATCAATTATATGCTAAGATCTCAAAGTTCCACTTTTGGATGGATGAGATTCACTTCTTAGGTCATGTTATCTCAGAGATTGGAGTATAGGTAGACCTAGAGAAAGTGAGAGCAATAGTTTTCTGGGAGCATCCGAAAAGCGTCATTGAGGTACAGAGTTTTCTGGGGTTGGTTGGCTACTACATGAACTTTATACATTAATTTTCATGCTTAGAAGCACTACTAACAAGCATGAATAAGAAGGGTACAAAGTACTTGTGGACAGATTCCTACGATTCATCCTTTCATGAGCTGGAAGGGAGATTGATATCAACACCAATGGTGATTCTTCCAGAGTCGGAAAAGAGCTACACCATTTACTATGACGCATCAGGTATCAGGATAGTAGCAATGAATATACATGGGGAAGGAGTCATTGTGTATGAGTCTCGGCAGTTAAGGCCACATGATAGGAATTACCCGATGCACAATCTCGAGTTAGCTGTAGTTGTGCATGCTTTACATTATTGGTGACATTATCTTTTGGGAGAGAATTTAGTGGTGTAAATTGACCACAAAACCCTCAAGTATATATTTACTCAACATGACTTGAATTTGAGGCAGTGAAGGTGGGTTAAGTACCTTTAGTCTTTTGCATTTGACCTTGCCTACATTCCTAGGAAGGGAAACACAGTGGCTTATGCATCGAGTAGGTGGACTTAGATATAGACAGTTCAGGAGGCCCAGTAGTGAGTGGAAGATTATGTCTATATTCTTTGAGATTCATTTGGAGGTTTACAGTGGATAGGGGCAGGCGTCTGTCTCTTATGTAGCTATTACCTCTACTCTTTTGCATCGAGTGCGAATGAGGTAGTTATCAGATTCCGAAGGCCTAGTTCTAAGGGAGAGTGTGTCAGGAGAGGACCCTAATATTAGATGGATTGTAGGAAAGGATGATATCTTGAGTTTTCATGGATGTGTATGGGTTTCAGAAGACATATGTGAGGATTTGATGAGAGATTTTCATTCCTCAGTTTGGGCAGTTCATCCTGGTGTCACCAAGATTTATCGAGATATACACCGTCAGTATTGGTGGCCAGTTATGAAGAGGGATGTGGATGGTTTTTCTATGAGATGTTCCACCTGTCAATAGGTGAAGGCAGAGCATTAGTGACCAATAGGGATTTTATAGTATTTACCCATTCCTGAGTGGAAGTGGAATGATGTTGTGATGTATTTCATGATGGGTTTACCAAGGGTTCATTGAGGGAATGATGCAGTTTGGGTTATTGTTGACAGACTCACGAAGGTTTCACACTTCCTACCGATTAAGGAAACCCCCAGTGCTGATGAGTTGGGAAGGTTTCACATCTAAGATATTGTTTGTTTTCATAGGTTTCACACTCTATCATTTTAGACTGGGACTCCAGGTTTACTTCTCGTGTCTAGAAAGGACTATAGGGGGCTTTGGGTACACAAGCACTTTTGATTATAGCTTACCATACCCAGAATGATGGCCAGTCCAAGTTCAAGATTCTGGTTTTGGAGGAAATTCTTTGATCATGCATCCTATATTTTGGGGGTTCTTTGGATAAACACATAAACCTAGTGGATTTTTCTTACAATAATAGTTTTCAGGAAACAATTCAAATGGAACCTTATGAGTCTTTGTATGGTAGGCCATGCCGATCACCCCTATGATGGCTAGAGGCAGAAGAGGAAACTATGAGGGACCTCGTCTTGTCCAAGAGACTTCTGAGGAGGTTGAGTTGATTCAGAATAGGATGAATACTGCACTATATTTCCAGAAATATTATGCTGATCGACGGAGATGACCTATGGAGTTCGAGGTCGGAGATCAAGTTTTCTTACGTGTTACAACGAGGTTGGGACACAAGATGATTATGAGATAAGAGAAGCTTCCACCGCGATATGTTGGGCCATTTAAGGTTTTGGAGAGAGTCGGTCCAGTTTCTTATCAGTTACATTTAACTTAGAGGTACCAGACTATGCATTAGGTCTTTCATGTTTCTCAGCTACGACGTTACTTTTCAGACCCGTCTCACGTTTTTCAACCTGAGAAGGTTGAGTTGGAGGTGGATGCATCCATTGAGGAGAAACCTATAAGGATTGTGGATCATAGCACAAATTTTCCATAGCTGGTCTGTTCCTATGGTACGGGTGCTATGGTAGCATGGGCGAGTACAAGATGAGACTTGGGAGAGGGAGGCCGACGTACGATCACAATGGCCAAAGTTGTTTGAAGTTTCCTCTTCACCACCCTTGGAAGGGAAATTCAGGGAGGAATTTCTTTAAGGGGGGAAATTTGTAAGAACCTGGATCTTCATTTCAGGTATGGATATAGATTTTGGGTGTTTTTGACTAAAAAGGAAGAAATTGAAATTTTCCAAGTACACACCATGTACTTTTGAGTACATGCTATGTACCTAGTTGCTGCATGTAGCCATGTACAAGCCATGTAACGACCTAGTACATGGCTATGTAGGTGACCTGGAAGACAACCTAAAGCGGGGGCTAGTTAAGTCTAGTACAAGACATGTACATTAAATGAACACGCTGTGTAATTTTCTTTTTAATTGATAAATCCGACTTCTTCTCCCCTCAATTCATACTGGAGAGCGACGAACAACCGAAGAAATTTGAGCTTCTCTCGTTTCTTCGTCCAACCTCTTATTGAGATGCCACCAGTTGTGTTGGATTCCGACCAGTGAGTTATATCTTCCCCTAGATCCTCTCTTCCTGATTTATCTTCTCTCATGATTTATCTAGGATTGATCGTTTTTACACTCTTTTTAGATCTACATCATTTTATACTGATTCAAGGGATGATTTTCAAGAGTGTTGATCGTATGGTGTCGAGGTAGGTGGTTTGTGAAATTATTTGATTGTCTTTGAATTATATATGCTTAAGGTGCCAATTACCCATGTTTGGGGTATTGTGGGTTTTGGAATTTAACCCTATTATTTACCTGATATGGTTTAATTGATGAGACGGGGTTGTAGCATATGCGTAAGGTTTGATTCCTTTTTTACAGGACACCCCAAGAGTGAGTTTTCCTAGTTTGACTATTTATGTCCATTTCACCTAGGTTTTCTATGAGGTGTACCTTGTTTCCATGGATTGAGTTGTTTAGGATGGAGTTTGATTGATTATATTAATTTCACGTGTTATTCTTGTGAATGTTATCCATGTAGTAGTTATAGATTACATGTGCTGCCTTGTTATGATGTTCGCGCTGATCTTCCAATAGAACGTGAGAGCCTTGGACTAGGAAAACTGTGGGTGTTTCCATGTTTATTACATAGGACCATGAGATCCTTGGTGTAGACTTTGACCTAGGGTTATTGAGTGTGAGAGCTACCTAGGAGGTCATTTATGATTATTTATGCTATGTTGACCCAGGGGGTGTTGAGCATGAGAGCTACCCAGAGGTCGTTTATAAATTGTTGATACCATGTTGACCCAATGGTATTGACAGTAAGAGCTTCCCAAGTGGTCGTTTATGATTATTAGTGCTATGTTAAACCAAAGGGGTTAGACCGTGAGATCTTTCCCAAAGGATTGTTTATGAATGATTGAATGATTGTGATGAGTCTTCCAAGCCAAAGTACAAGCTTGGACTCGGTCTTACCTAATTGTTTAGATGGTCTTCTGAGACATTTGTTATTACTATTACATAGGGGATACATAGCTTAATCTAGATCCCAAGGTTTACATGATTCAATGAACTGAATAATGAATGAAAATGAAATTAATTGAAAACTATAGGATTGTTTGATTTTGAATACTTACTAGTTCATCTCTTTATTTCTGCATATTACCTACTATATATATTCACTGATAGTTAGGCACTGATCCTTTGGTGGTTGCCTACTAGGATTCATCTCACACCCTATTTGGGTCATGCTTTTAGACCCAAACAGATTATATGGTTGCGGGTGTAGACTAGGTAAAAATCCCTTCTTTATAAGGTACTTGATTGCTGTTGGAGCTGGAGAGCATGAGACCAAGATGAGGATTGCGATGCTGTTGGAGTTTACTAATTTTACACACTTTGGTTTTATTATTGTATATCCAGTATTGGGACTTGTTTGGCTGCTTTACTAGAAACATGTGACATGAATCATTTATATATTATCCAGTTGTTACATTACTACCAGTCTTCTTCCATTTACTTTTGTTGTATGATATTACTGCTTCTGCTATTGTTTACTATTTGTTATTCTTCTACGTATACTCTGCCAATGAGGGAATAATCTCCCACTATCACACCCAAGTCCCTCACTGCTAGTCGATAGCCTTTGGTGTTTGGAGAAATTCTCTTGAGGCCATGTTTCCAATCGAGTACGGGGCACCCTTGGGCGGTACCCGGAACCGGGGTGTTACACAACAGAAGCATTGTGGTGGTGGGTGATATATTAAAATTTCTTTTAATAATAATTACCCAAAAACAAAAGCAAGGATCTTGCACATCAAATTTATAATTAATTTATTTAATATTTGGATAAACAAATAACTGGTCTTAGGAACTTTCTTTGTTTATGATTGTTGATCGTCTGAAAAGGCCCTTCCAGTTTTCCTTCATTGATCTTATGAGGATCCAAGGGTAGAATCCCTCTAGAGGTGATCTAAACATGCTTCAATGGTTTTTGAGCAATGCCAATCATTATTCGGGTGCTACTGTGATGAATCAAATGCCTTTTGTCATTCATTCCTGATCACCCGTTCTTCAGTCATGAAGAAATTCACTCTTGGGATTCTCATTCTTGAGAGGTAGAGAGGATTATGAGTCAAGAGTGAATTCATTGCCCACAACATTTCTTTAATCCCAAATTTGGAATTGGTTTCGAATTCTTTACACAATAGATGTAACCATCTATTTATAGATATGAGATTTCAGTTACAAAATTTAATTTCATAACAGTCATTAAATATAATTATAACCATTAATGAAATCACATTCCACATAATAATAATAATAATATTATTATTTTGTGGTTCACCAACTTGTAAAAAATGGATAAATAATATTTACTAACTCATAAATAATTATTTTAACACCATACACGGTCTTAGCCCATTTGAACTCCTCTTGCATTTATTGAACACCTGAATAAATATTTTATTCTCTTAAATAAATATTTTATTCATAAAATATTAAATAAATATTTATTAAATATTCAATAAAAAATAAATATTTTTTATTCACAATCTAGTTAGTAAATATCTATTTAAATTATGTGATCAATATAACTTAAATTAAATTATTCCTCAGTCTTGAGAATAATATTTATTTCATTAATTAAATTCAAATAGAATTTAATCAAGACCAACAGAAATACTTAGTGTGTGACCCTCTATGATTATTTCTCATTATCATTAGGCGGGTTTTCCTAAAGTCTCTCAATGGGTCAAGACACTCAAGAGAAAGAACTTAAAGTCGCAATGATGACAACCACATATGAACACTTACTATGTAATATAATCCCTTTATCACAATATCCCATCAAGCATGTTTCATGACTATGTCATCAACCTATATTCTTAATACATCATTCTTTGAATATTTGGAATAAACTCTTCATTACACCATGACCATGAAATTTAGGGTGACAATTATATTTCAATCAAAGGGCTGAGATATCAACTTCCATAAATATGGAAGGGATAAATCCTTCCTTGACTTATCTATTAATAAAATGTCATTCATGACGCACCCAACGTACCCTATTTCCTACCAACATATGGTGTGGTGGTTTTCATCATCAAATCTATGTGTGTGAGTTTTGACATGCATTAATGATAATATTAAAGTCCAAGGACCATTACACACACTCGCAGATAGGAATATACGATGACACCAAAACATGCAGAATTCCTATTGGCGGGTCTGTTCTCATAATCTCCCATATTTGAGATTACCAAGTGTGAACTTCATGAGAAGAAGTATCAATTTTTTATAAGTACTCACACCTTATGGTCTATATACTATGTGTCCCATCATAGTATGTTATCCAACCACAAAACTATATTAAGAATATTTTCATAACACTTAAAGGTTATCATCATAGAGGGGAACTACTATGACTTTATCAATGTGACAAATACTCTAGGATATTAGTACATTAAAGTCACACAGAACCATGAAAAATATGTAATAATATGTTTAATTTATTATTTAATGCATCAAATACTCATGTAATCAAAGTAAAAATAGTTAGTTCTAGGACACCAGATCTAACAGAATATACATGTAATTAAAGTACAAACAATTGGTCCTAGGACACTAATTCCAATATAGATTTTGATGAATCTTTTCCACCTAATGCTAGAATTGAATCTATTAGTTTTTTTTGACTTTTTCAGATTTTAAAGGTTTTAAGTTATTTCATATGGATGTTAAAAATATTGTTTAAAGAGGTTTATTTTAGAAAAATTTTATGTTTCTCAACCACCTGGTTTTTAAAATAAAAAATTCCCTAATCATGTTTTTAAATCATCAAATACTTTATATAGTCTTAAGAAAGAACCTTGTGATTGGTATGATTTAATTACTTTGTTTTTTTTGTAAAATGGTATTAATGTGTGACTAAAATTTTAAATAATTACATTTACACATGAATATGGGAATCGTTTTTCAAAATTTGAATGTGAATTTTACATAAATAAACTAAGAAATACTTTTGGGAATACTTTAACAAATTTTTATAGAGACTTTGGATTGTTTCATTGTAATAGTGGGTGCCCTAGAACAAAATTGATTAGTATTTTTTATGTGGAATCATGCATCTACAACAAGGTGATGGGGTGATCATTGGAGTATCGAAGGCGTTGTTGGATCTCCGTACTAACACCCAGATTTCAATGATCGGCGCTCCCATAGATTTATGTAGTGTGTGTGGATGATCTAGAGGAATTTGACTTTAGATTATTAAATAAGATATTTCCAACGATGAATGGTGAATGAGCACATGTCTTTAGATCGAACCATGTATTTATGGTTTTAATTTTGTGCTTAAAATTCCTCACGTGAGATCCTCTAGAGGTAATCTGGCAGCGCTTCATCGACGTTGATGAGGTCATATCGATCAGAAGTAGAACAATTTTAAAATTCATTTTTGGGGATTCCAATACATACCCGGTACCTTCATGTTTAATAATGAGTTGAAAATAATTAGAATTAGAATTTATGGTTTTTAATTCAAATGATAATTGTTACAATAATTATGTAAATTGTTTATCTCTTTACGATAATTCCAGATATCATTATTATTATTCTTTTGAATTATTCTAATGGTTGAAAGAGTGTTTAGTGCATACATATACTATTTAATGGGATTTGAGACCTATTCAAAGGTTACCGATTATAAGATATGACAATACATTACTGCAACAAATTCCTTTGTTGAAAACCTTCAACTTTCAAACTCTTGAAGTGTTACACTATTGTGTAATCCCATGTGAAACTATTCTCATATGGATGATCTCTCAAGGAGAATCTAAAATTATTTTAATACTATTACTACTACTACTTCCTTGACAACAAATTTTGGTCCACTACTCAAGGACCAGTTCCTGTGCTTCATCAGTCTTTTACAACTTCATTTGCCTGATTCAGTTTGAGTCTATTCCAATTATTTCTATCAATATCACCTATACTATAATGTTGTTTTATGCTTTTCCAACCCAAAATAATTCTCTCTCTTTGGGTTTTTATAAATTTAGGACTATTTGGGTTGTGAGTCCCATTTTCTAAAGTCATTTTTGAAAGGGTTTTAACTCTCCACACAAAATTCTGATGTTTGGTTGAACATCCTATAGAAAAGGTAGGGTTGTAATGTGTTATGATTCCCAAATAAAAATCATGATTTTAGTGGATTCAAATATCTTAAGGAATATATAGGTGTGAGAGTATAGTAGGTCCACTTTGGAATAAACTACTATAAAATACTTATATTCATTCTTTACTTTTATGTTATTTTCTATCATAAGATAATTAAGTCTGATAATTAATTTGATAAATAATTTTTTTCTTTAAAATTTTAAACTGGACTGTTATCCCCCTATAGACCATCTTCTATCACTATATCAGACATAAAAAATGTAATTTTGATTGCTTTTATTTCATTCCTAGAAGATAATGAAATCATTCACGAAGGACTTGATATTATTTGTGATATTCGTACTTGAAAATTTATCATAAATATTTGGAAGTTATAAAATTTAATTAAATGATTTATCCTTTACTTGATAAATTGAATATTATTATACAAATTATTTTAAAAATTATAAATTATAGTTATGAATAGGTGTGTTGTGAATCCATACGATTCTTCCACATTTCTTCTTGTTCCATATTTATCGACCTTCCAATATGTGGGGGATCCTCTCCCAAGTAGATGAATTTTAGAAATTATTGGTCCAATAGTTCCAATGTATACAATATTTCACTAGGCGATGGGATTATCCCATAATTATTATATTATGAATTCATTAATTAATTATTAACCACCATAAGTAAAAATTATAATGATAAATATGATCATGAATAATGGATGATCTTAGAGAACTTATGTCTATCTATCTTGATGAAAAAGTCTTGTAAATATTATTTTAATGCTTCAAAACAATTTATATATACTTGTTTTCAATTAGATAATTTAAAGAGATATTTCATTCTCATGTAAGTATATTAAACAATGGTGAAAATTAATAAGAAGGCTCTAGAAGAGTGAATATGTTGTTAATTGGTGGTACAAATTTTTTAATAAATAATTATTTGTTATATTTAAAGTTTCGATGAAATATATTTTACAATAATGATATTCTTGAAAATTAATATAATATGACGATATTGGATGATTGAGGATTTAAATATATCTATATATAATAATCATTCATAATTGATAAAAATTAATTCTAAATAAAATTTTATGTACAATTGAATCAATTATAGTAAACCATAAGTTTTATGATCCTAACACATGAAATACATGAAATGATTATTTATGTCATATAAGATCAATTATGATGAAAAATATTGACACAAATATACATGAGCATCAATTTGTTAATAAAATAGTGACATACATCCGAGGGAGAATGAAGAATTTATTTAATGGATGTATGTTTACTAAATCATCACTTATAAGATTAATATTCATTCTCATCATGTAATTTTGTATTCCTACTAAATTATAACTTATAAGAGAATTATTCATTCCCATCATGTTATTATGAATTCCCCCTATATAATGATTCACCATTTGTTACAAATTATTAAGGTAAACTATTTATATCATCACCAACTATATTGGAAGTAAATTTCTGATATTTCTATCAAGTATTAATTATGGAATATATATTGGTTCACCCACCTACCATGTGAAGACATTTTAAAATTACATGAGAGATATATATACTAAATGGTCACATGAAGTATTATTTTCTAGAGAGCATACATCTTATTCTATGAATGTTGAATAATATACATTTTGAGAATCATATACCATATACAAAATGGTTCATCATAATTCTTGATAAGATACTCACAATAATTATATAAATAATATAGTTATAAAGTGCTGAAAATAAATATTTGGATTATACACACCAAAAGTGTGGTTTAACTAATTGTATAAATAAATCTGCATCATGAGTGGAAAAAAATAAATATATTTTCCCTTGAAGAGGAAAATGAACGTATCAAAAACAATATGTATTTCTCAAATATTATCCCTGAAGTGACACTGGAACCAGATAAATTATGAGATCTCATTAAATCTTGTTGATGATATATTTAAATTTTTGAATACTTTCAAAACTTTTTGATGAAAATAAACTTTGAATGATTTCAAAATCAATTTTTTTAGCTAAAATAATTATTGAAGCAACATTTTATTTGTTCAAATTATAATGTTTTGGATTGGTTATCCAAACTAATAAGATAATTGAATATATATGATTTTATTATAAGAAATGTTACTCCTTATAAATTTAGATATTCATATATTTGAATTATTTCCAATTGATGTTTTCATTGTTATGTGTTAATGTTTATTATAACATCTATATATAAATCCCGGAAGGTTCAAAAATTACAGAAGTATATTAAAAATTGTGAATGTTTAACACAATTTAATAAATTATTATATATCATGAACAAAATAATATATATTTCATTTAAACATTAAGAAAGAATATAAAATTTATTTTATCTTACCATGATTTATATAAATAAATTCATTTCCATTATTATTAAGTTTTATTAATAGGTATATTGTTGTTGATGTTTGTTTGTTATTTTGAATATTATAAATACCTCATATTGTTTAAAAACACCACACATTGTCCTTATTGTGTTTACAAGAATCTCATATCATTAAATGGATAATTATAATTATTTCAATACTATTTAAATCACATTTTATTTATTCTTTGAAGTATTGAAATATTATAATGTTTTATAAATTAGTTTTTATAATTATTACATTTTTATAAAGAATCTAACATTTTTAAGTTTTTATAATTTTCAAAAAGTATGAATTCATGTTTACAAAAACTTAAGATGTTGTTTATATAGACACAAATTATGCTCACACAAACACGTTTCAAATTTATATAGAAGATAAATTATTTTTAGGAAGACATTACTCATGATTATGAAGATGCTTAAATGATGTTTATGCAACAATGATGTTTACACATATCATAGATGATGCTTACAAAAGTTTAAATTTATGTTTATGAAGATGTAAAATAATGTTTATGTCAATGTAAAATTATGGTTACACAAAATTTAAGAAACATTCAATGCAACCTTGGGTGTTTTAAAAAGTATTGAAATCACTGGATGAGTTTATAATTAAGGTTATAGGGAGAGAGTGTTCACACCCATTCCTAATAATGATTTTTCATCAACTACTTTATATTTTCCCTGAAAAATAGATGAAATAGAATCTTCAGAATCCACAAGATGTGATCATAACTTATAATTTATAATTAATTTATATAAATAAATAATTACCTTGTGTTGAAATTCTTGCTTTATTGATGAAATGTATGATGACTTCATGTAATATCATAATTTCATTATAGGATTGAAGGTTATAATCCATCTAGTGGTGATCCATACCTGCACCATGAACCTATGAATATCACCATGAAAATTCATGAGTGTTAGCATAGAATATTTTAACACTTGCATCATTCGTTGATAATCACCATAAGAATATCTTCAAGGAAGAAGGATTCTACTTATTCTCTTTAGACTCAAGAGGGAGGTTTAGGAGGATCTGACTCCATTCTTGATAATATTCTAGGAAAATATCTCTCTAGGGATTGAGAGGATTCTATAGATTTTTTTGTGCACAACCATTAGGGTTCAGAATGATATAATCATGTTTATATATATCTATTGTTAGCGAATAATAATTCCACATGGACCCTTATAATTCTCTTAAACCATAGAGAACCCCATGTATAAATGATAATAATAATTTTTTTATTTACTTGACATGAACTAAACCCACAAATAAATAATTATCATTTCTTGAATAAATAAATTAATATTTATTCAATTTATATTTAATATATCATTTTTATTAGATTATTAACTCAACCCATCATTCCACATTGATATTTATCAAAATTTAAATAATTAAAATTTAAATAAATACAAATGCATTATTTTTCGATAAATAAATATTATATTCACTAAAATAACAAAAAAGTATTTATTAAATATAAAATTCACATATATTCTCTAAAATAAATGGAGACAAAATATTTACGATCGACGAAATATAAAAAATTATTAAACCATGTACATGGATAATATTTATTCAACATGTTAAATTCATATATAATTTAACTAAGGTTTTGAATACACCTATTGTGTGACCCTCTATAATTCATTTTTAGTGGAATTAAGCATAACCACCTAATATCTAAGGTCGATATCTAGCAACACACCAAGGAACCCATAGAGAAAGAAGTTAATGTTGTAATGACATACAAACTCATACGAATGTACAATATATAATATAATCCCATTATCATGATATCTATAATCAAGAAAATTGAATACTGGTGTCATCAACCTATGTTCTCGATGTATCTTTATTTAAAATTCTAGAAATGAACTTGTTGACAAAACGCCATGGCCATGGGATTAGTATGACAGTTCCATTTTATGTTTTTAGACATAATGAATGTTCTTATTGGGACTATGGAAAACTCATTTTTTTTGGATTCAATAGATAACCAATAATGTATATGATGTGAACATCATAACAAACAATTTTTTTGAAGAATATTGAAAAATGATTTCACCGAAACCAAGAGAGAGGATCTTTTCCTGTTAATTCAAAATTAATTTAAAACACAAGAAGAATAATTACCCAGGTCTTGATATCTTATTTAATTGATGGTTTTGATCATTTTTAACCCGATATATGTATCATAATTGCATCATAAGGACCCAAAATAGAGCTCTTATAGAGGTGATCCACATGTGCTCCTTCGATCTTTGAATAATGCTGACGAAACTCCAAATGATAGCACTACCTATTGTTCATCTTGTGTTGTTCATATTGATTGCTTCATTTTATTTCAGGATTGAAGGAATCTATCATATTCTTCTTAGTCTTGAGAGTAATATTGAAGGAGTAATAGTTTGAGAAGAATATTGTTCACAATGATTAAACTCTTCACAAATGAAATAGTTGTCTATTTATAGACTCATGGTTAGGGTTTAATATTTAATTAATTACACAAGTTCTCTTAATAAGATATTAAATCCATAATGAACCCCATTCCATATAAAATAATAATAATATTTTATATCATGGCATGTGTAAACCCACACAATGATAAATATTTTTTATAATCTAGTAAATAAATATTTATCACTGGACCTGAAACCCGGTCTGATCGTCCTCCTAGTCATTTATTGAATTCTAGAATAAATATTTAAATAAATTTTATTCAATAAATAAATAAATAAATAAATTTTATATTCATATTCTGAAAAATAAATATTTATTTAAAATCAACATAATGAAATAAATTATTTATTAATGAATAAATAATTATGTATTACCTTGTGAATAAACCAAGATAAATAAATACTATTTATTCACATAATTAAACAATTACCTCATGAACAAATATTTATGTAATATTTTTGATCAATTAATAAATTTTGAATAAATATTACTTCTCGGTCTAGAAAATAATACTTATTATAATTTTTAAATAAATGATATTTAAATAAGATCAATGGAAACAATTTGTGTGTGACCCTCTATGCCTCTTTCTTAGTGACATAGGGTGATCTTACATAAAGTACAAATTTACTATCTAGAAACAGGTCAAGGTACTTGCAAAGGAATAATATATTTTGCAACAATAACAACTGCTTATGAATGTTCACTATGTAATATAATCCATTTGTCATGATATCTCATCAAGAGGTTGCACACCCGTGTCATAAACCTATGTGCTTGATAGTTATTTCTTTAATTATATTAAATGAAATCATTTAGAAACAATGATCATGAAATTTAATATAATACTTCCATTTAAATCAAAGGGATGAGATATCATCTTCCATAAATATGGAAGGGATAAATCCTTTATTGACTTATTCATCAATGACATATCATTCGTGATGCACCTAACACGCCCAACTTACCATGAACATATGGAATCACATATTTTTTCATTACATCAAAGTATGTGAGTCATTAAATGAATTAATAATAATATTAATGTCTATGTATCATCACACATACTTTCTGATAAGAATATCCAATGACACATAAACATTTGGAATTACTACAAGTGAGACTGTTATCATAATATCCCATCTTAGAGATTATCAAATGAAAAATTTATGAGATGAAGTCTTATCCACTTATGAGAACTCACAAATAACAATAAAAATAATATGTGTCCCATCATATAATTTTATCCAACTATAGAACAATATTTAAGAATATCATCATATCATTTTAAGGTTCTCATCATAGCGGGAAACTTCTTTGACCTTTTCAACATGAAAAATACTCTAGGACAATTTTTCATTAGATTCATGAAAAACAATGAAAAATATGTAATAATATATCTTATTAATATCCAGTTACTTGAATAAATAGATTAAATCATAACTAAAAACATTTGGTTCTAGTACAAAAACTCCAATAGAATCCCACTTGGAATAGAGACAACTACTAATGACTTTTAGTCTTCTAGATCTCATATGATGATCACGTTTATACTAAGTTAAGGCTTTAGCTAAGGGTTATGATATGTTGTCTTCTATGGATAATATCCTCACTGATATGTCACCTCTTTAAGAAAAATACCTCAAGATATGATATTTTTGGAGTAGTGCTTATTCTATTGATGTGACCTCTACTTGTTTGAAAGAGACACTACTATAGTATTATCGAAATATATAATGATAGAGACCTTAATGATTGATATAACATCAATATATTTGATGAATTTTCATATCCAGACCACTTCTTTATCTTCCTCATATACTTCAATGTACTTACACTCTACTATAGAATTGAAAATAATGAATTTCTTTGAGCTCTTCCAGCACAAAAATTCTGTATTGAGAGTGAAGATGTATTCCAACTATGATTTCAGATTGTCTTGATCTATTTGGAAACTAACATCTATATATATCCTAATAATTAGCACCTAATCTCATCTATAGACTTGGAACATGTTCTTAATACACCTCATATAATTAAGAGTAGTCTTGACCGCCAAAAAATGGTGGTCACCTAGGCCATCTTAATATCTTCATTCTATACTTAAGGCATAGGTGAAATCTAGCCTAGTACATATCATGACATACACGATTGACCCAATTAATAACTCATATGGAATCCTTTCTATCCTCTGTCTCTTTTCATGTGTATAAGGACACATTTTCTTAGAAATATGAATACCACATGACACTGAGAATAATCCCCTCTTAGAATATTCTATACTAAATCTATTCATTACATTTTCAATGTATATATTTTTACTTATTCTAATAAATATCTAGGATCTATCACAAAGGATCTTGATCCCAAGAATATATGTTTCTTTACCTAATTCCTTCACTAATAAGCACATGAACAACTAGGATTTAACATACTATAAGAATAGTATTTAATTTCTAATAATCAGTATGTCATCGACATAGACTATTATGAAAATGACCACACTTCCACTATACCACTTATATACACAAGGATCATATTTATTATTTATGAAACCAAATTCTATTATGGCCTCATCAAACTAGATTTTCTATGATCTAGATTCTTTATTTAATCCATAAATTGATCTTTTCAACTTTTATAACTTGTTAGAATCCTTTGGAGCCACAAAACATTTTGGTGGTGTTATATAGAAATATTCATCAAGGTTACCATCAAGCAAGGTTATTTTTAAATCCATATTCCAAATATCATAGTCATAGAATACTGTTATAGAAAGTATAATTCTGATGGATTTTAGTATAGAAACCAGTGAAAAGGTTTTATCATAGTCTATGCTTTGATGCAATTTAAACCATTTCACAACCAATCATGCCTTATAGGTAATAAATTTTCCTTATATGTTAGTTTCATCTTGAATACCCATTTTAAAACAATGAGCTTTACACCCACCATAGAATCTACCAAAATCCAAAGAAAAGTTTGGTATATAGAATCCATTTTAGAATTCATAAATTATTGTTAATTGAAAATTTATATGCCACTCACTACTTCCTTGTAGGTTACATGATAATTATTATAAATTAATAATGATTCATGATCCTTAGTGACTTTAAAACCATATCCTTATGGTTATCTGACCACCCTTTTTAATCGTACGTAGTACTTTTGTATCTAGAACATCTTCTTCTATAGAGTTTTTTTGGAATCTACTCTTATGCCAACTCTTGTGTATCCTGAGCCACGATGTCATCGAAGTCTATCTTGATCTTAATATCTCCTATAGAAATGTGAACCCTCTCAAGGAATATTAAATGTCTTTATATAATTACCATTTTATCTGAGGTTCTCATAGGTAATATCCATATGTTTTCTTAGGGAATCCTATAAAGGTACACTTTGTGCCTCGAGGTGAAAGTTTGTTAGCTAAAGAGGCCTTAAAAATTATTAACAACCCTATACATGTAAATTAAACACAACATAGATTTCCTTCCACACCAAAGGTCATATAGAATACTATTTTTTACTTTAGATAGAATTTGGTTTAGTATATGAACCACTATCTGTAATGTGTACCCCCAAAAGTATAATGGAAGACTACACAACTCATAATTTATCTCACTATGTTTAACATGGTGTAGTTCCTACTTCCACTTACACCATTCAATTATGGTGTATAAGGAGGAGTGAGTTGAGTTAAAATCTCACAATCATGTAAATAATCAATTAAGTATTGATTTAGATATCCTTTTCCACAATCTAAGTGAATTTTCTTAATCTTCTTGATAATATGGTTATCAACTTCATTCTTATATTCCTTGAATTTTTCAAAGGAATATGACTTATATCTAATTAAATCAATATATCCATATATACTAAATTCATCATTAAATCTTATGAAGTATGAGTACCCACCCTTGGATTCAACCGGAAATGGTCTGCACACATCGGTATAAACAAACTCAAGTAGATCTAGGTCCCTTTTACCTTTTTTGCTAAATATATCTTTTCTCATTTTTCCTTCAAAAGATACATGAAATACATTGAGTAGTTTTAGTTCAAATGAATCTAAATATCCATCTTAGTGCTATCTATTAAAATTATTTTCATTTACATGACCTAATCAGTGATTCTATAGTTGGTTGTGGTATGATTCATGTGAAATACTTTCATTATTTATTTCCATTACTTTTTTTGTGTAATCCAACACATAAAGTCTGTTATTTAAATATAACTTACCATAACAAATTCTTTCTTTGTAAAAGATGAAACACTTATTCCAAAATTTTACAATAAATCTATCTATATCAAGTTTGGACACACAATTTTTTTTTTGATAATTAAAGAAACATAATAATAATATTTCAAAACCAAGATCATTATAGTTAGAAATGTGAGATGGTAGTCTCCAATTGTGATAAAAACAAGTCTAGCTCCATTGGATTCTCATAGATCCACCTCATCAAGAGTAATATTCTGAAATATACTTGGTTCCTATATTTGAATACATATATGAGTACCATATGCTATATCTACTACCAAATTTTTATAAATAGATATATTCCACTCGATAATAGATGAACATGAATTTTATCTAGTTTCTTTTGTTGGGTGCAATTTTTCTTCCAGTGGTACTTATTACCACATGAAAAAAATAATAATGATATTTTCCATTATTTTCTCCTTGATACTCATTTTATTGGAATGGAATTTCAAATAATATTTTTACTTAGAGTTAGTCTTGGATCTCTTATCCAAACCTTTCCTCTTATTTACCATAAGGATAGAAGGATTTCCATGCTTCATATCCTTATTAACTTAGTTAAGTAGAATGATAAGATTCAGGATATACTTTTCTACATTGTTTATAATGAAATCAATAAAAATGGAGAATATATGAGGGAGTGATGAAATAATGATATCAGTATGAAATTTATTAGGTATATTAAAACCTAGATCCTCTAAGGGCTCAATGTAGATAATAATGTTGACTATGTGAGGCCCAAATAGCTTAACTTATCTATGTTTTCTCATGAAGATCACCTTGGAGATCTCATGTTGTTCATATCTATCTCTCTCTTGATAAAGATAATAAATATTCTATATAATTCTATAAGAATCCATGTTCTCATGTGACTTCATGAGTTTTCTAGATATGGATGATTATATCAATCACTGAACATCCACTACATTGTTCAGGTGTTTTTCATAAATATCTAAATTCTTATCACTCACTTCCATGGCAGGTGGATTTGGGATTGAGGATTATAGCATGTAAGATTTCCATTCATAGTGAAGAAAAACCCACAAGCACCTAAACTATTCTTTGAATTAGTTCCTGTTAGGAGATGGTATTTATCGAGAATTGATTGCATAGATAATGTGGTTGGAAAACTTATGATACATAATAATTTTAATTTTATTAAATATCGTACTATTTTATCAAGTCTCAATAGACCTCACAGTTGGCATCAAAATTCCACATCATGTGAAAATCTAGTGTTTAAGATCCATATTTTCCTTATCATAATCCAAGCAAGAGACTAGTAAATTACTTTGAAGGTATTTAGGTTGGAAGTATTGCCAACTGAGGACTTGTAGTTCCTTAGTGTGTTGAGTGGACTCCCTATTTCAGAAATATCAACTCATATTTCCTCAAATTTTTTCTCTAAGATACATTAACTCTAGAAAGGTATACTAATATTGATTTCAACTTGGTTAAGCCAGCCACTGATAAAAGTAAGTGTCCTCACAAGGGATAGTCAAACACTTATTTATATGGTTTCATTATAAATCTAGTAAGAGAATGCATATAAAGTTAATATTATCTTTAGGTTCTTTGTTTGTTATGCATAAAATTTATTATTTTATATATTTACATGAATTTTTGATATTAATTTGATTTTACATAAGTGATTAACTATGTACTGATAAAATATTTACGCATAATCCTTTTTATTTTAATTCCATATTTTCATATTAATTCATTTATTTATGTGATCACAGTCTTGAATCCATAAAATAAATCATGCATTAGATAGAAATAAAATAAATAAATCATGGAATTATCATGATATTTTAAAAATGGTCTTTTATGGAGCTAACAATAAATAGACCATTGACTATAGGGAAAAAACTCCTTGAGTTGGCATGGGATTGAGTTTTAATGTTCCACCCCTATCCTATCTATCTCCATGGTTTAGTTTTGCCTCAACTCCATCTTGAACCAAATAAATTCACTTGGGTTCTACACCCTTACAATGAATTTACTTCACATGTAGGTGAAGGGAACCAAACGGGGGTTTACAAAAAAGAAATCATAAGTATGCAGTACCATACATAATAAGGAGGGAGGTATGACTTGTGGACTATCAATTTAATTTAATAAAAATAATTTCAAAAACCCATGAAATAATTAAATTAAAATAAAACACACACATACATAGGTTGGTATAAGATAATTATCATAAAATTGTGTAATGAATACACATTTAAATAATTTGCATATCATTTATTTATATTTGTTCTTTTATTAAGATAAAACACACATGGATTAATCTGATTAATTATCCGATTAATCAATTAATTAAATTTATCTCAATCTCCATATAATATGTTTTAGAGCTACCCATTAAATATGATTTTATATAAATTAAACAAATTAATAATTTTTAAAATTAATAAAATAATTACACAACTTTTACTTGGATGTAACTCGATGAGCACATGTTCGAACTACATGGCATGTATTGAGATCGTATATAGTTTACTCATGCAGAATATATTATAAATGTTTTCTCACATAATTACATGGTGAATATGAGTCTATAAATTAATCATGGAATATAGGTTAACTGACATATAATGTACAACATTTAATACGCATGGATTAATTGACATATTACGACTACACATAGTATATACATTAGAATTTTACACAAAAATTAATTAAGAATTTAATATCTTATAAAACCTATAATATGTAATGTATGAGTTAAGAAATGGAATAAATAACACATAATGACGAGGTTTATGGATTGATAAATTAATTTTATTTTTTGTGTAAATAGGTTGGGTACACGATGTGGAAATCCAGCTACATGTTGTGTATCTTACTCACTATATATCCATGATAGACATCTAGGGACTAGGAGTATATTTTTTCATGTAAATTTTTGAATTACATGACATGTAAAATTTTTATATTCCATGTAACCTCCTTGTTACACAACCATAAATCCATATGCATTATGTAATTAATACACAATGTGCATTTGAACATGCATTCTCTCTACAAAAACACATAAACTACACAGTGTAGAACCTAGTTACATGATGTGTAGTCTAATATTACATATGCTAGCCTATTCTGGTTAATACATAGAGAATATTTAATATATCTATCTATATTTATTGCATGATGACCCAAAAAAACCATGGTTTTTCCTGGTATAATGTATTGGGATGCACAGAATGTACCATGAGACTACACGCCATATACTCCTCTACTATTTAGCTAGAATTTCCATCACCTTTGGATGTGTTTTTCAGATGTTATTCATTAATTATTAACCAGATTTGGGTTATATGAGAAAGAAACAATAAGTTTAAGAAAATATATCAATAATTAAATTATAAGAATGAGTTTCCTGAAATGAAAATTACTTTTAAATATGTAAATTGATCAAGTTTTAATAAATATTTATAAATTGACCATGACTGGTCAGATACCATTTGATGGTTCTAGATGTAGTGGAAGCACCTATTCAACCTATGTACAACTCTATTTTTGTCAGATTCAATGGATAATCTGTAATTTACATGATGTGAATGTCCCAATCAAAGTATTTTTCCAAAGAATATTGAAAAATTATTTCACCGGATTCAAGAGAAAGGATATTTTCATGTTAATTTATACTTAATTTAAAACACAAGAAGAAATATTTTATCAGTATCATGATATTTCTTTATTAATGTTGTTAATAATTCAAACCCAATTTATGTAACATCATTGCATAATGGGGACCCAAAGTAGATCCATTTTAGTAGTGATACCCATGTGCTCCTTCAATATTCAAACAATAATAGTAAAATTCTTAGTGCTAGCATAGCCGATTGATCATCTTACGTTATTCTCTTTGATCACTTCATTTTCCTTCAATATTAAAGGAACCTCTCTTGTTCTTCTGGGTCCTGATAGGAAGAGAGGTGGAGGAATAGGTTGAGTGGAATTTTGTGAAAAATGATTATCCTCTTCATAAATGATATAGAAGTCTATTTATAGTCTTAGGGTTAGGGTTTAAAATTGAATTAATTACACAAGCACCCTTAATAATACATTAAACACATAATGAACCCAGTTCCATATAAAATAATAATAATAATATTTTATAACATAACATGTGCACACCTGTGCAATGATATATATTTTTTACAATATCGTAAATAAATAATTTTCACCAGACCCAAAACTCAGTCTGATCTTCATCCTCATTATTGATTGAATTATTGAATAAATATTTAAATAAATATTATTCAATAAATAAATAAATAAATATTTTATTCATATTTTAGAAAATAAATTTTTATTTAATATTATCATAACCAAATAAAATATTTATTAATGAATAAATAATTATTTACTACCTCATCAATAACAATAGATAAATAAATATTATATATTCATGTAATAAAGAAATTAAATCATGAATAAATAGTTATTTAATATTTGGGGCTGATTAATAAATCTTGAATAAATATTACTTCTTAATTTAATGAATAATATTTATTACAAATTTTAAATAAATAATATTTAATTGAGATCGATGAATTTTTTTGTGTGACCCTATAGGACCCTTCCTCAGTGGATTTATGTGGGTTTGCCTAAAGTATAAGATTAATGTCTAACAATGGGTCAAGGACCCCACATATAAAGAAGATATGTCACAATAATAACAAAGGAAACATATGAATGCTCAATGTATAATATAATCCTTTTTTATTGATATCTCATCAAGTAGGTTGCACACTCACGTCATTAACCCATGTGTTTGATGCATCTTTCTTTGAATACCTAAAATGAACTCATATATACCCCATAAACATGGAATTTAATATGAAAAATTCATTTCAATTAAATTTTTGTGATATCATCTTCCATAAATATGGAAGTGAAAAATCCCTCCTCATCTTATTCATTAATAACATATCATTTGTGACTCACCCAATGTACCCTTATTCCTTTGAACATATTACTTCATGATTTTGGTCAATCACTACTACAAAAACGGGCATTAACAGTGCTAAAAACAGGCTTTAACAGCGCTAAAAAAGTGTTGTAAAGCTCGGCGCTGATAAAGGGGGGGGGGGTACCCTTTATCAGTGCTTAAAAAGCACTGATAAAGGAAACATTTATCAGCACTAAACACATGCTGATAAAGGTAGACTTTATCAGCGCTAAAAGAGTGTTGATAAATGAGTGTTTTATCAGCGCTACTTTAGTACTGATAAACTGATCCTTTATCTACAATTTTTAGCACTGATAAAGGTGTAGTTTATCAGCACTTTTTAGTGATGATAAAATCACTATTTATCAACGCTAAAAAAACTATGATAAATGCTCTCTCTACTGCTACGAAAAAATCTGCAGCAGCACACCCGAACACCTGCAAAAAAATCAGCATCTTAATAAGATAATTAAAGAAAGTATACCCATAAAAAATTAACACATAAATCATAATCTAGTTAGACCAAGTATACCCATACAAAAAGTATACCCGTATACCATAACACATAATTAATAAGTTAATTAAGTACATAAAGAATTCAATTCAGAATTCAGGGGGTTGGGGGGTTGTTCAATGGTTTGGGGTGGTTGTCCAAGGGGGGTGGGGGGTAGGGGTGCCCGAGGGGGGGGGGGGGGGGGCTTTCCAGGGGGTGGGCTGGTGTCCAAGGTGTCGAGGGGGCTTTACAGGGGGTGGGGTGTCTAGAAGGGTGGGGGGTGTCTAGGGGTGGATTGGTGTCCAGGGGGGGTGGGGGGCGGTCCAGGGGGTGGATTGGGGTCAGGGGGGCTTTCTATAGGGGTGGGCTGGTGTCCAAGGTGTCGAGGGGCATTATTGGGGGTGGGTGGGGGGGGGGGTTTCAGAGGGGTGGGTGGTGTCCAGGGGGTGGATTGGTTTCCAGGGGGGTGGGGGGCGGTCCAGGGGGTGTATTGGTGTTCGGGGGGGCTTTCCAGGGGGGTGGGTTGGTGTCCAAGGTGTCGGGGTGGGGGGGCTTTACAGAAGATGACTCATACAAGTAAAAAAGGACCAGTGTATCGTTCTCCTAAAGGATCAACACAATCCGAATGCGTTTGGTCGAATTTCTGCAGGTCAGTTGTTGTTTTCACTTAAAATTGTGTCCATTTTAAACAAAAGAGAGACCCTTTGAGTGGTACCGGCCACACCGTGCCTCTAATTGAGGCAGGGTTGACTTTTACACGTCACAAAGGACTCATGGATCATTCTCCTAAAGGATCAAGGCAATCCGAATGCTTTTGGTTGGATTTCTGTAGGTCAGTTGTTGTTTTCACTTAAAATCGTGTCAATTTTAAACAAGAGAGAGACCCTTTGAGTGGTACCGGCCACACCATGCCTTTTATTGAGGCAGGGTTTACTCATACACGTCACCAAGGACCCGTGGATCATTCTCCTAAAGTACCGACACAATCAGAATGTGTTTGGTCAGATTTCCGTACGTCAGTTGTTGTTTTCACTTAAAATCGTGTTCATTTTAAATAAGAGAGAACCTTTGAGTAGTACTGGCCACACCGTGCCTCGTATTGAGACAGGGTTGACTCATACACATCACCAATGACCCTTTAATCTTTCGCCTAAAAGATCATGGCAATACAAATGTGTTTGGTCAGATTTTCATAGGTCAGTTGTTGTTTTCAATTAAAATCGTGTCCATTTTAAACAAAAGAGAGACACTTTGAGTGGTACCGGCCATGCCGTGCCTTGGATTGAGGTGGGGATGACTCTTACACGTCTCAAAGGACCCTTAGATCATTATCCTAAAGGATCAACATAATACGAATTCTTTTGGTCGGATTTCCATACGTCAGTTGTTGTTTTCACTTAAAATCATGTCCATTTTAAACAAGAGAGACCCTTTGAGTGGTACCGGCCACACCGTGCCTCATATTGAGGAGGGTATGACTTGAACATGTCAAAAAGGACTCTTGTATCGTTATTATAAAATATAAAGGCAATCCGAATGCGTTTGGTCAGATTTTCGTAGGTCAGTTATTGTTTTCAATTAAAATAGTGTCCATTTTAAACAAAAGAGAGACCCTTTGAGTGATAGCGGTCACACTATGCCTCGAATTGAGGCGGAGTTGAATCATACACATCAAAAAGTACTGAGGGATCATTCTACTAAAGAATCAACACAATTCGAATGCGTTTGGTCAGATTTCCATAGGTCAGTTGTTGTTTTCACATAAAATCGTGTCCATTTTAAAAAAAAAAGAGAGACCCTTTGAGTGGTACCGGCCACACCATGCCTCAGATTGAGGCTATGTTGACTCATACACGTCACCAAAGACCATTGGATCTTTCTCCTAAAGTATCAAGTCAATATTAATGTGTTTGGTCATATTTTCACTGGTCAGTTATTGATTTCAATTAAAATTGTGTCCATTTTAAACAAAAGAGAGACCCTTTGAGTGGTACCAGCCACACCGTGCCTCAGATTGAGGTGGGGTTGACTCTTAAATGTCAAAAAGGACCCTTGTATCATTATAATAAAGGATCAAGGCAATAAAAATGCATTTGGTCAGATTTTCGTAGGTCAGTTGTTGTTTTAACTTAAAATCGTGTCCATTTTAAACAAGAGAGAGACCCTTTGAGTGGCACCGGCCACACCGTGCCTCATATTGAGGCGGGGTTGACTCTTACATGTCACCAAGGACCCATGGATCATTATCCAAAAGGATCAACACAATCCTAATGTATTTGGTCGGATTTCCGTACGTCAGTTGTTGTTTTCACTTAAAATCATGTTAATTTTAAACAAGAGAGACCCTTTGAGTGGTACCGGCCACAACGTGCCTCATATTGAGGCGGCGTTGACTCGTAAACATCAAAAAGGACCCTTTTATCATTCTCATAAAGGATCAACACAATCCTAATGCATTTGGTCAGATTTTCATAGGTCAGTTGTTGTTTTCAATTAAAATCGTGTCCATTTTAAAAAAAAGAGAGACCCTTTGAGTGGTACCGGCCATAACGCGCCTCATATTGAGGTTGGGATGACTCTTAAACATCACCAAGGACCCTTGGATTGTTCTCCTAAAGGATCAACACAATCGGAATGCGTTTGGTCAGATTTTTGTAGGTAAGTTGTTGTTTTCACTTAAAATCGTGTCCATTTTAAACAAAAGAGAGACCCTTTGAGTGGTATCGGCCACACCGTGCCTCGGATTGAGGCCGGGATGACTCTTACACATCAAAAAGGACCCATGGATCGTTATACTAAAGTATCAACACAATCCAAATGTTTTTGGTCTGATTTCCGTAAGTCAGTTGTTGTTTTCACTTAAAATCGTTTCCATTTTAAACAAGAGAGACCCTTTGAGTGGTATCGGCCACACCGTGCCTCAGATTGAGGCGGGGTTGACTCATTCGCGTAACCAAGGACCCTTGGATCATTCTAATAAAGGATCAAGGAAATCAAAATGTGTTTGGTTGGATTTTCATAGGTCATTTGTTGTTTTCAATTAAAATCATGTCCATTTTAAACAAAAGAGAGACCCTTTGAGTGGTACCGGCCACACCATGCCTCAGATTGAGTTGGGGTTGACTCGTACAAATCAAAAATGACCCATGGATCATTATCCTAAAGGATCAACACAATCCGAATGCGTTTGTTCATATTTTTGTATGTCAGTTGTTGTTTTCACTTAAAATTGTGTTCATTTTAAATGAGAGAGACCCTTTGAGTGGTATCGGCCACACCATGCCTCAGATTGAGGTGAGGATGACTCGTACACATCACCAAGGACCCTTGGATCGTTATCTTAAAGGATCAACACAATCCGAATGCGTTTGGTCAGATTTCCGTACGTCAGTTGTTGTTTTCACTTAAAATAGTGTTCATTTTAAACAAAAGAAAGACCCTTTGAGTGGTACTGGCCACACCGTGCCTTGGATTGAGGGAGTGATGACTCTTACATGTCACCAAGGACCCTTGGATCATTATTATAAAAGATAAAGGCAATCCAAATAAGTTTGGTCAGATTTTCGTAGGTCAGTTGTTGTTTTCAATTAAAATCATGTCCATTTTAAACAAAAGAGAGACGCTTTGAGTTGTATCGGCCACACCGTGCCTCGGATTGAGGCGGGGTTGACTCGTAAATGTCACCAAGGACCCATGTATCATTCTCCTAAAGTATCAACATAATCCAAATGCGTTTGGTTAGATTTCTGTACATCAGTTGTTGTTTTCAATTAAAACCATGTTCATTTTAAACAAGAGAGACCCTTTGAGTGGTACCAGCCACACCATTCCTTGGATTGAGGTGGGGTTGCCTCGTACACATCACCAAGGACCCTTGGATCATTATCCTAAAGGATCATGGAAATTCGAATGCGTTTGGTCAAATTTTCTTAGGTTAGTTGTTTTTAAAATCATGTCCATTTCAATCAAAAGAGAGTCCCTTTGAGTGGTAACAGCCACAATGTGCCTCGGATTGAGATAGGGTTGACTCGTACATGTCACCAAGGACCCATGGATCATTCTCCTAAAGGATCAACATAATTTGAATGTGTTTGGTCGGATTTCCGTACGTCAGTTGTTGTTTTCACTTAAAATCGTGTTCATTTTAAACAAGAGAGACCCTTTGAGTGGTACCAGCCACACCGTGCCTCAGATTGAGGCGGTATGACTTTTACATGTCACCAAGGACCCTTGGATCGTTCTTATAAAATATCAAGGAAATTTGAATGCGTTTGGTCAGATTTTCGTAGGTCAGTTGTTTTTTTCAATTAAAATTGTGTCCATTTTAAACAAAAGAGATACCCTTTGAGCGGTACCGACCACACCGTGTCTCAGATTGAGGAGGGGTTGACTCATAAACGTCACCAAGGACCCTTGGATCTTTCTCCTAAAGGATCAACACAATCCGAATGTGTTTGGTTGGATTTTCGTACGTCAGTTGTTGTTTTCACTTAAAATCGTGTTCATTTTAAACAAGAGAGACCCTTTGAGTGGTACCGGCCACACCGTGCCTCTAATTGAGGCGGGGTTAACTCGTAGACATCACCAAGGACCCTTGGACCATTCTACTAAAGGATCAACACAATCTGAATGTGTTTGGTCGGATTTCCGTATGTTAGTTGTTGTTTTCAATTAAAATCGTGTCCATTTTAAACAAAAGAGAGACCCTTTGAATGGTACCGGCCACACTGTGCCTCGGATTGAGGTGGAGTTGAATCGTACACGTCACCAAGGACTCTTGGATCATTCTCCTAAAGGATCAAAACAATACGAATGCATTTGGTTGAATTTTCGTACATTAGTTGTTGTTTTCAATTAAAATCATGTCCATTTTATAAAAAAGAGAGACCCTTTCTGTGGTACCGGACACACCGTGCCTCAGATTAAGGTAGGGTTGACTTGTACACGTCACCAAGGACCCTTGGATAATTCTCCTAAAGGATCAAGGAAATATGAATGTGTTTGGTTGGATTTTTATAGGTCATTTGATGTTTTTACTTAAAATTGTGTCCATTTTAAACAAGAGAGAGACCCTTTGAGTGGTACCGGCCACACTGTGCATCAAATTGAGGCAGGGTCAACTCATACACATCCCCAAGGACCCTTGGACCATTCTCCTAAAGGATAAACACAATCCGAATGCATTTGTTCAGATTTCTGTACGTCAGTTGTTGTTTTCACTAAAATTCGTGTTCATTTTAAACAAGAGAAACCCTTTGAGTGGTATCTTCCACAACGTGACTTGTATTGAGGCGGGGTTGAATCGTACATTTCACCAAGGACCCTTGGATAGTTCTCCTAAAGGATCAACACAATCCTAATGCGTTGTTCAGATTTTCATAGGTTAGTTATTGTTTTCAATTAAAATCGTGTCCATTTTAAACAAAAGAGAGACCCTTTGAGTGGTACCGGCCACACCGTGCCTCGGATTGAGACATGGATGACTTTTACACATCTCCAAGGACCCTTGGATCTTTCTACTAAAGTATCAACATAATCAGAATGTTTTTGGTCAGATTTCAGTAGGTCAGTTGTTGTTTTCACTTAAAATTGTGTCCATTTTAAACAAAAGAGAGACCCTTTGAGTGGTACCGGCCACACCGTTACTCGGATTGAGGCAGAGATGACTCTTACACGTCAAAAAGGACCTTTGTATCATTATACTAAAGGATCAACACAATCCGAATGCATTTTGTTGGATTTCCGTACGTCAGTTGTTGTTTTCACTTAAAATCATGTCCATTTTAAACAAGAGAGACCCTTTGAGTGGTACCGGCCACAACGTGCCTCTTATTGAGGAGGGGTTGACTTTTACACATCACCAAGGACTCTTGGATCGTTCTAATAAAGTATCAAGGCAACCCTAATGCGTTTGGTCGGTTTTTCATAGGTTAGTTGTTGTTTTCAATTAAAATCGTGTCCATTTTAAACAAAAGAGAGACCCTTTGATTGGTACCGGCCACACCATGCCTCAGATTGAGAAGGGGTTTACTCATACATGTCACTAAGGACCCGTGGGTTATTATACCAAAGGATCAACACAATCCTAATGTGTTTGGTCAGATTTACGTACGTCAGTTTTTTTTTTCACTTAAAATCGTGTTCATTTTAAACAAGAGAGACCCTTTGAGTGGTACCAGCCACACCGTACCTTAGATTGATGTGGTATGACTCGTAAATGTCATCAAGGATCCTTGTATCATTCTCCTAAAGGATAAACACAATCCTAATGCGTTTGGTCAGATTTCCGTATGTCAGTTGTTGTTTTCACTTAAAATCGTGTTCATTTTAAAAAAAAGAGAGACCCTTTGAGTGGTACCGGACACACCGTGCCTCGGATTGAGGTGAGGATTACTTTTAAACATCACCAAGGACCCCTAGATCGTTATTATAAAAGTTCAAGGCAATCTGAATGAGTTTGGTCAGATTTTTGTAGGTCAGTTGTTGTTTTGAATTAAAATCGTGTCCATTTTAAACAAAAGAGAGACCCTTTGAGTGGTACCAGCCACACCATGCCTCGTATTGAGGCAGGGTTGACTCATAAACGTCCCCAAGGACCTGTGGATCATTCTCCTAAAGGATCAACACAATCCGAATGGGTTTGGTCGAATTTCCGTACATCAGTTGATTTTTTCACTTAAAATCGTGTGCATTTTAAACAAGAGAGACCCTTTGATTGGTACTGGACACACCGTGCCTTGGATTGAGGCGGGGTTGACTCATACACATCACCAAGGACCCTTGGATAGTTCTCCTAAATGATAAACACAATCCGAATGCGTTTGGTGTGATTTCCATATGTCAGTTGTTGTTTTCAAATAAAATTGTGTCCATTTTAAAAAAAGAGAGACCCTTTGAGTGGTACCGGCCACACCGTGCCTCTGATTGAGGCGATGATGACTCTTACACGTCACCAAGGACCCTTGGATCGTTCTCCTAAAGGATTAACACAATCTTAATGCATTTGGTCAGATTTTCGTTGGTCAGTTGTTGTTTTCAATTAAAATTGTGTCCATTTTAAACAAAAGAGAGACCCTTTGAGTGATAGCGGCCACACCACGACTCGGATTGAGGCGGGGTTGACTCATACACATCAAAAAGGACCCGTGGATCGTTCTCCTAAAGTTTCAACACAATATAAATTCATTTGGTCGGATTTACATAGGTTAGTTGTTGTTTTCACTTAAAATCGTGTCCATTTTAAACAAAAGAGAGACCCTTTGAGTGGTACCGGCCACACTGTGCGTCAGATTGAGGCGGAGTTGACACTTACACATCACCAAGGACCCTTGTATCATTATACAAAAGTATCAAGGAAATATGAATGCATTTTGTTATATTTTCATGGGTCAGTTATTGTTTTCAATAAAAATCGTGTCCATTTTAAAAAAAAGAGAGACCTTTTGAGTGGTACCAGCCACACCGTGCCTGGATTGAGGTGGGGATGACTCCTACACATCAAAAAAGACCCTTGGATCATTATAATAAAAGATCAAGGAAATATGAATGTGTTTGGTCATATTTTTGTAGGTCAGTTGTTGTTTTCAATTTAAATTGTGTCCATTTTAAACAAAAGAGAGACCCTTTGAGTGGTTCAGCATTATTGCATGTTGCTGGTGCATATCATCTGTTAAAATGGGAAAATGACTCATTGGAGAAAGTATGTTTTATTTAATAACAATTAAAATTTTCCTACGAACATTTACATACAACAGTGTTTCATCTTTTGAGCCCCTTAACCCCTCTCAAAAATGACCACCAATTGTACATGTCCTCAAGTCAGATCTTCATTGTAATTGTGTACAATCTTCCATCAAGTATGCAGCCCAATCGTTTTTGAACACATCTATATCATCTTGTGAGTATGATACTTTTTGGCAGTCAGAGTAGTACTAAAAAATATAAAAATAAAGAATTAATAAATAACTTAAACGAACTAGTAGTTGTTTTTGAAAATACCTCTTTAGGGATGCAAGTTTGTTGATGAAAAAGGATCTCTTTCACAAATTTACAAAAATAATAACTGCAATCATTATCGTTTTTTTGTTTTGGACACTACAAAAAAATTGATCATTAGGAGAATAAGTAACTTGTGTTGAGATGTGTTTGGATAGTGAAATTTTATTATATATACCCTGATATTTGTCTAGATGTAGTACTTTCTCGCCTCCCTATACTTATCCCCTGTCCTCATTCCTTTTTTAGACGATAATGATACACCACCCTATCATAATAGAATCCTTAGTAAAAGATAATACAAATTATATTACTTGATGTTTAGACCTAAAACGTAAGATGTAATGTCTTATAGATTCAAAAAATCCATCATGTGTGGTCAGTTTGATGGATATCCGTGCTTTGAATCCAGAAAATAAATCTTTGGAGTATCCAAGTTCACTACAATTAGAAACCAATGTTGCCTAAAAACAAAAAAAAGGAATAAGTAATAAAAGAAGTGAAAATATAGTTGATATGATTTAATCGTAGAGTATTACCCCTGCATGGTTGGTATTAGGAAAATCCTGTCATCTGTAATCTTGATTTCAAATGCTTTCAGCAAGCCATTCACTATTTCATCCCTTTTTGATGGCTCTATTTTTGTTTGGTGTGTTTATGTGATACGAGGACTAACGAGTCCAAATCTTGGCTCATGGGAAAATTCCTTCAACTGTTTTTTCATAAATGCGTCTGTCAACAATATAAAATGCATTTAGTCATAATTTTCACATTAGATCAGCTTTTAGAAAATCAATTCATGGAAACATATCTCATATATACATTTACAACTGTGATTCCTAGACAACTGTTTTCAAGGATCTCATTTATATTTTCGGTGACAATGAAATCTTGACTTTCCTCTCCATATATATTCTCTTCGAAAACCACTATATGACTATTACCATCTTTTAGCTTCGTATCCACATGAGTCTTTAATGCTAGTAAATGTGGATAGAGAACATGTGGTGTTATTGTGCTTTCAGTAGCTTCTTGGGATCAGTTGGTGAATCCTTTAGATGGTTTTGAGCCGATGTTTTTCACCCCTTACCTTTCTCCGTCTATAACAACAATCATTGGTTCAGACCCTTTTTTCATTAATTGTTAAGGGTTTATCTTAAAAAAGGAAATAAATACCTCTTTTTCCGCATGTACTCTTACAAGTTGTGACGGCCATGAAATGAATGTCCCAATATCCTTTTCGACCATATGAATATCATCATCATCAAGTTGAATAGGTAGCTCTGCATTTGGCTCAGGAGCTATAGTAATCATCACTTTCAGATGATCTTTCGGAAGTGGTCTATTATGCAGTGTGACATCTGGGATATTGAAAACTGTAGCCCTCTCCACAAGGTGATAGGTGGGTGTTGAAAGATATAAATCACAATCATTATCATCCTGTAGAAGATCAGTAGAGAAAAATTATCATTGCCTGTCTGATTCACATTTCATGGGAACAATTATTAGAATATTGATTACCACGGCTAAGATAGATCTTTGAGGCGAATGTCTTGCCTCAAAGCTAGTGGGGGGTGGGTCGGGATGTTCACGCATTGGTTATTCCTGAGTTGTGTCTTTCCTTTTCTTCCCACCCATAAAAGTTGCTTGTAACTCTCCCTGCCATTGCAATCGTTCTTCAAGGGTTTCTATTTTTTCGCTCATTTGTTCTAATTTTTCATTTGTATCATCCATTTTTTTCTTCTTCTCAAAATATACTCGGGGTGTCACCCCAAACCCTGCACCTCTGACACGACTGTATTTTTCTGGCTGCTTCAAAGCCGTCAATAATAGGTCTGTATTCGCTATAGGAGAAGCTAATTCTTGTGATTTTCAGATATAGGAAAATAACTAATTATTTTTATTTAATACCAATTTTAAACAAATATTTTTATCACCGTGTCATACTTACACATATTTCCCACAATTTCTGTGTGTTCTCATAAATTAACTTCCCTTCTTTGTTCACACATGCCTCCTTCCATAACACATGACGTGGGATGGAAGTGCATTTGGTTTTAGACTCATCAATCTACATATAAACATAGAAAGATAATTATGATGTTTTTTATTGGAACCTAACAATATTACTATAAATTTAAAATACTTACCATTTTCTTTTCTAATGAAGCATACCCCATCCTTGCTTTACGATAGGGGTATGTTGGTTTTGATGTACGTTCCTTATTTTCAGTACATAGTTTCTGTTTCATAAATGAAATATTGACAATCAAAGTGATGAATATAGGTATCCTCAAACAACTTATTATCACCCACAATGTACCTGAAACTTCTCATCCCCACGACATCCAATAAATTCATCCCATGCTTCTTGGGATATCAGGTGAGCATAGACAATGGGTGGGTGTAGGTTTATTTTACCTTTAGAATCTTTCAGGTGACATCTTGTTAAAATAGTGCGAAAACCTTGATGAATATTTCCTGCAAGCCTTAGTACATAATCCTTGTGTGAATCATCTACTATAAATGTACTCTTCAAGAGATTTATAAGAGTAATACGTTGTTTCATTATTTTATTTACTAGTAAATTAAAGAAATAAATTCATAATATTACCATAATTTCTTCCCAGATCACAACCTTCATCCCGGACACAACATGGTGCCATGAATCTATGTCAATCGGCACGCGTTGCCGAGTGAAAACTCCAATGTAACTACTAAACATAGCCTTGTTTGGATTCACATGTTGGCCTCGTGCATTCCATCAGACTTCAAATTTGATGCCTTTGCTTTTCACCTTAAGAATTTTGGCTAACACCGTCAAACTATGACGCACCTGTGTTTTTTGCAATGTTGGTCCTTCATTCCCGACCATTTCATCAATATCAACATCATCTATATGTTCATCTAGAATGGTACCAATGACATGTGCTGATGGTTGTTGGACCTCAACACTAGGAGTAGCAGGAGCCGTAACAGCAGGAGCTGCAGTAGGAGGAGCAGTAGGTGCAACTGGAGCCACAGCAGGAGCAGGAGCAATAGCAGCATGAGCTGGAGGAGCAGGAGGAGTAGCAGTAGCCGCAACAACAATAGCTTGAGAGACTTTTTCAACCTCAAGGTTAAGAGCACCAGAATGTGCAAGAGTCATTATCTGCAAAAGTGGTTGAATAGTTAATTCAGATTACATAAATTTAGTAATGATAAGATAATAACATGAGATAACAAGATCTATATTACAGAGAAAATATAACCTGTTTATTGAACTCTCTTTATTTTTTTCAAAGGTTGAATGGATATGACACCTCTATCAATTATCCAAATCCCTTCATTGTGGTCTCCTATAACATACAAAATATCATCTGCATTGGAACCACTCCGAAATGATTGCGAAATACCACTAAAAGGATCGTCCTCAACTGAATTTTCATCGGAACCTTCAGTAGTTTTGGATGATAACAGAACAATCAAACACTTTCGGTTTGCGAGATCTGGAACATAAAAAACTTTTACCGCTTGTGATTCCATTATAA
This sequence comes from Viscum album, assembly GCA_963277665.1. Taxonomy (NCBI): domain Eukaryota; kingdom Viridiplantae; phylum Streptophyta; class Magnoliopsida; order Santalales; family Viscaceae; genus Viscum; species Viscum album. The sequence goes on from OY728152.1 coordinate 1,893,259,404, forward strand.
ACTATTCGTCTTTGTACCCTTCTTTAATAAAATCAACTTTCACAAATCCCCATTCATTTATTTTAAAACCACTATTGTTATCAATCCATTTGCATTGAAAAATAAGAAATTGGAATGTCGTATAATCCAACTCCCATATTAGTTTGATAATGCCAAAGTATGACATATTTGCATAAATTAGATTCCTGTCCTTACTACCAGAAACATGCATCGCTTCATCCACTAGTGTAACTCCACTATTTTTCATGGTACTATCTTCATCATGTTCATCTGTATAGAATGTATAACCATTAATTACATAACCACTGTAAGATAATACATACACACTTGGACCAGCAGCTAGCCATCGAAGTCGTTCTGAAATTGAATTCATATTTTCATCCAACTGCTTAAAATAATGGTCCTGAAACCATCCTATTAACTGGTAATTATGTGTATCTGATAACCATTTTTCATCTCTTGATGGATTCAACTACCTAAGAATTTCTTTGTGAGTTTCAATATATGGAGAAACCTCCCAAATGTTATGCAAAACATAAAGATGGGCCTACTCCCGATCTGTAATACTGATTGTCACAACTTCTCTTCCAGAAATTCTCTCATCCTCAATGCGTCCAGTGTGACAAGATTTCGGGAGACCAATGCTTTCCACATCAGATAGGTATTCAGTACAAAATTCAATGGCTTCCTCAACAATATATCGCTCCACTATACAACCCTCTGGCCGACTTTGATTTTTGACAAACCCTTTCAAAATATTCATATACCATTCAACAGGATACATCCATATATAGTGCACAGGACCACAAAGTTGAATCTCTCTCATCAAGAGAATCATCAAATGAACCATCATATCAAATAATGTTGGCGGGAAGAACATTTCTAATTCACATAATATGATGAAAATTTCTTTTTCTATAGCTAGAAATTTCCCCGGGTCTAAAACTTTTCTACATATAGCTTTGAAAAAGAAACAAAGTTTGGTTAACGTATGACGAACATTCTTGGAAAAAATGCAACATAAAGCTATAGGAATTAAATCTTGCATCAAAACATGGAAATAATGTGATTTCAAACCTTTTAACTTCAAATCATTCATTGACACAATGTTCTTGATATTTGATGAGTACCCCTCTGGAACCTTTACATCATTGAAGAAGTTACAAAACTGATATCTCTCCTCCCTAGAAAGAGTATAAGCAGCTAGAGGAAGAAACATTCGATTTTCACCCATCACGGGAGCCAAATCTTCTCGTATTCCCATGTCAACCATGTCCAACCTTTCCTTAATTACATCTTTTGTTTTTCCATGGGAATTTAGCAACATTCCGATAACACTATCACATACATTTTTTTCCACATGAATCACATCAAGAAAATGTCTGACGTACAAACAATTCCAGTATGGTTATTCAAAAAAAAACTGATCTCTTTTCCCAATAGTTTTTCGTAAGGTTTTTCAAAAATGGTTTACCAAAAACAGTGTTCAGATCTTTTACTTTCTCAAATAGAAGATCACCTGTTAGTGGAGACGGTGTTGCACATTTTTTATGAACTTCCATTGAATGATGTCATCTAAGATTGGTACTTATGTTGATGAGGTAGAAATCTATGATGTCATAGAAACACAGATTTCGATTAATATTTCAACCTAATTGATTCTGTATCTTCTTGTCACATGGTACACCCTTGAGTTCCTTTAATTATATAGCCTGAAAAATTTCCATAAGAAGGGAAATCATTTATTGTCCCATACAACATCTCTCTCAACATTAAGTATTAACTTTTATAAGCATCATACAAAATTACACCTGAATCCCACAATAACTTCAAATCCTCGATCAAAGGAGATAGATAAACATCAATATCATTACCTGGTTGTTTTGGTCCTGATAAATGTATAGATAACATGATTAATTTATGCTTCATGCATAACCAGGGTGGAAAGTTATAATTTACCAACATAACAGGCCATATACTATGAGTGTTGGTTTGAAAACCAAAAGGATTCACTCCATCTATATATAACACAAGACAAAGGTTTATTGACTCTTTTCCAAATTCAGGATATTCATGATCAATTTTCTTCCATTGAGGAGAGTTGGCCAGATTATGTAATTTCCCATCTTTATTTCTTTTATCTGCATGCTACGACAATTGTCTTGCAGTTTCTTCAATTCCATATAGACGCCTAAACCTTGGAATGATTCAAAAGTACCATACAACTTTCGTAGGATTGGATTTATCTTTTTTGTATCGAGAATCACCACACTTTGGGCATTCTGTAAGTGATTTGTTCTCCTCGCGAAACAATATACAGTCTTTTGGGAATGTATGTATTCTTTTAGAAATCATACCCATCGAGCGTAGCATTCGTCTAGATTCATATGTCCGTCTTGGGAGCTCATTATCTTCCGAGAGCATGTCATTCAAGAGAGCAAGTAGTTCCGTAAAATTGACATCACTCCATCCGTTGCCTACTTTCAATTTATAAAACTTCAATACAACTGACAATGTTGTATACTAAGTGAAAGCAGCATACAATGGCGTCTTTGCATAACTCTTTAAATTCTCAAACAATTTTGGGAAATCACAGAGTTAATATTAAATTGTCTTTGTCATTTCCTCAATACGATATTCATCATCATTGACATCTGTAATCACATCCTCCATACGGTCTTCTTCATTATCCATATTTTTATTCATATCTGATGATCCATAAAACGTAGTTTTATCCTAGCCAGTAGCTACATTCACTTTTTCTCCATGTTTATTCCAACATTTATAACTATGATCTATTCCATGACATATCAAATGTTCTTCCAACTCCTCTAGAGTAAGTAGTCTATAATAACAACAATGTAAACACGGACAAAGGATTTGATAAGGATCCTTTGCGTGATCCTTTGTAAACTTGATGAACTCTTTCACTCTGTTCTCGTACTCTATTGTTAAATGATTAGCATCCATCCAATCTTTATTCATCTTTATCCTATTTGAATCTCAAATATTAGTATTTATGGTTCAATTACACAAAACAAGACTTCCAAATATAGTAGAATAGAACCAATTCTTTATAAAAATTGAGATTAATAGAGCCTAACCATTAGTATTTATTCATATTCATTAAATATAATTACATTAGATTCATTATAGTTTCCTCAAATCACCCTAGAACAAACACAAGAATAATAAAGAATGATACATCTAACACTCCTAGGTCTCTACCCTATATTCAATATCATCATGCCTAAGTACCCATATATCCACACATAAACATGTCACGAACACATAAAAAACCATATCCACAATAGAACCAAAGTACCTATATGGATTTCAATCAGGTTACACGACTCAAGTGGTGGTGTGTAAGAAATAATAAGAAAATATAATAAGTATATAGTCACACATAAATCTAAAACTGGGGTTATTAATCCAATAAACCAAAGGTATCATTCCCTATATCAAAATACAATGAAGGAGCCCATATGTGACAGTAGTCCCAGGTGGTGAAGGTTCCTGAGGAGGATGGAGAGAACACGCACCTATCGGGGTTCGAGGTCAAGTCACTGAGGTTGAAGGTGGCCCGATACTCCTACAAGGGTTCATTCCATATTTCACAAACCATGTCCTGGTACCCTAGGATGTTAACCCACTGCTGGTGGAAGTGAAACTGTTCCCGATGATCATGCCAAGTAGAAATGGAAACCAAAAGGGGGGAGTGAATCAAAATACCTCAAGAAAGATGAAAAAACATGGTATTTGAGAATAGGTTAGTGGATTTAATGTTGTCTAGAAACCTACCAAATAGAATCCACAAGCGGTGATGGCCCCTGCAGTTGTTGCACCAGGTGAAACTGTCACCTGAGAAGCTGAGATCAATGAGGCCCTTCCCAGCCATGAATTGAACAAACTCAATGATGGCCTTCCTCTGGAATGGGATTCTACCTTCATTTTCTTTTGGGTTGGAAATGAAATTAAAGTCACACACAACAAACAATGGATGGTGGCCAGGATCGAAGGTATTTTGTTCAAAAGTACAATCAATCCCCCTTAATTTTTTAAAATACCAATACCATAAACCATTTAAAAACAATAAATTTTAATTTATTTTGGAAATCATTCCCAAAAAAAATTAATAAACAAACACATGCAAAACCATTTGTAATTTTATTTAAAGAACCAACTTATCTTTATTTTAAACCATGTTTTTCATTTATAATATCAAATCCACCAACGGTAGAAGGAAACCTAATTTATTTCAATGAAAAATGTTAATTCACAACAAGATACCATCCATTACATATATTATTTTCATTAATAGGGTTATTTTGTGCTTCAAAATGATCAAAACATGTCTAACCAACTTCAAATGGATAAAATATGAATTCATGAAACACATGAATCCCAAAAAGAAGAAATAGTATAGAAACACCCACTTGGAATATTTGGGAACAAAACACAATGAATCTGAATGAGTCTACTCAAATGAAGAAAATTGAATCAAATAAAAGGGATCTCAATAAAAGGTAAAAGAGATACTATAACCATAATTCCCCATAACAATTATAGGTCTAGTAAATACAAAGGCTTCCATAGCCCCCAGGAACAAAGAATCAAGTGATGGAGAGGGATTGAAGTTCAAGAAAAGAAATAAATACCAAAAGAGGATCACCATTTCAAATGAAACTTCAATCCACCAAGTGATGAGGATAGAAGAGAAAAACTATCCAAAGGGGCTCCCAAGGCTTGAGTGGGTTGAGTTAAACTTGAGGGAGAAGATAAAATAAATAAATGGGGGTATCGGGGTGAAATTACCCTACTACCTCGATGCTTTCTCATATACAACAACACCACTGGCTAGATAGTGGACCTCACCAGCTAGACAGTGGTTATAGTATAAATGTTATAACCATAGGTTATCCCACTGTCTAGTCATTACAGACCCACCAACTAGCTGATGGATATAGATTTTTTTTTGTATCCATCGTGAATCCCATTGCCTAGCCAATTACCCTCACCGGCCATTTGGTGGACCACATGAAGCTTTTCAACCTACATGTTCACATCCACACCTTCTATGACAGTCTGGGACATCCTATGACCCCTCAATAAACCCAAAAAAACCCAAAGAGCATTGCTTTGATAAAAGAGATTCTGAGATGTTACAATTATCCCCATCTTTCCGCTTTTTATCTGAATAAATATTCTAGTACGAAGGATAGAAAATGATGAGACAAAAATAAATTACACACAATAATTATTGTGTGGAAAATTAAAAAAATATAGGAAGATTCACTGAATAGAGGACCACTACGAAAAAATTAAAATGAACAGATAACCAATATTCACAAGAACCCTTAATGTATATCCTCCAAGAACATCATACATCTCCAAATGACACGTCTACATCACTCAGAAGAGAAAAAATCCCAATAATGTTCAGAGACCTAGCATAGGTCACCCAACCATTTAAATTTTCACTAAAATGGTGGGACATAAGGTTTAAATATACTAAGAACACATCCCTTTACCCAAATAAGAGACTACAACCACTAACCATGAAGAACCACTAAGAGCATAATTCGAAACCTAAGGAAAGGTACACCCAAAACATACGAATGAATCCAAATGAAATAACACAATCAATATCCATCAATGATTCAACCAACAACAAGAACAATATTAAAAAATTATTTAGAAAACATGCCTTAAATGGAGGTCTGAAAAACCGAAGGTCGAGGGCGTTGTGGGCGGTGTAGGTCCGGAAAACCGAAGCTCAAGGGCGGTGGAGGTCCGGCAACACAAACTCAGCGGGCGGCAGAGGTCCGGCAACAAGAAGCGAGGGAGGAAGAGGTCTGGAAACACAAAATCATTGGGTGGCGGAGGTCCAGCAATGAGAAGAGAGGGTGGCAGAGGTCCGACAACGCAAACTCAGCGGGCGACAGTGGGGAGTCGCAGGGTTCCAGTACCGCGGGAGCTTTAGGTCGCGATAAAACGAGGGCACTGTGCGACCGACTTTATAAAAAAATGGACTAAGATTTTATCAGTGCTAACAAAGCGCTGACAATGATACTCTTTATCGGCGCTACAAAAGCCCTGATAAATACTTCCTGTATCAGTGCTAAAATTTTGCACTGATACATGGATTCTTTATCAGCGCTTTTCTAGCACCGATAAAGGGTCGTTTTATCAGCGGTTTTTCTTAGCACTGATATAAGGGGGATCTTCCCTTGCCCTTTTTTGTAGTAGTGAATTCATCAAAGTGTATGAGTCATAACAGAAATTAATAATAATCATAATGTTTAAGGATCATTAAATATTCTCACAGATAGAAATATCCAATGACACATAAACATGTATAATTCCTATAGGAAGGTCTATTATCATAATCCACCATCTTAGAGATTATCAAGTGTGAATTTCATGAGACAAAGTCTCATATGCTTACGAGGACTCACACTTGATAGTCAAAATACTATGCGCCCCATAATAGAATGTTATCCAACTATAGACCAATATTTAATAATGTCATCATATAATTTCAAGGTTCTTATCATAACAGAGAACTAATTGACCGTTTTAATACAATATATACTCTAGGACATTATTACATTATATACATGTAGAAAAATAAACAATATTTAATAAGATATATTATTAATATTTAGTTCCATGAATATATAGATGCAATATTAATTATAAATAGTTGGTTCTAGAATACTAACTCCAACACCATTCCCATTAATGGCCTTGAGATATTAACTTTTGTATAAAGGATAGAAGGTAAAAATACTTTCTCACATTATTCATTAATCTAATATCACTTACGATGCATCCGATATACCCAACTTTTCCATAAACATATGTTATCATGGTTTACAGAAATATATCCAAGTGTGCAATTCATGAAATGAATTTATAATAATATTAAAGTCTAAGGACCATTACACACATATATAGATAGGAATATCCAATGAAAATAATAAATATGGATTTTCTACTGGTGGGTTATATTCTCATAAACTCTTTTTTCTGGGATATCACTAAGAAATAACTTAATTAGAATAAGCATTGATTTCTTATGATCCCCCTAACCTTGATAACTTGTATCATATGTTTCTTATTAAATGATATCATAGAACTATAGAAAATGTATTTAAGAATATTATCATAACACTTTAAGGTTATCATCATGGTGGGGAACTTCCATGAACTTTTAGAGAAACATTTACCCTTAGGACATTATCACATAGATGAAACATAGAAGAAAAATAATCATGTTATATGATATTAATTAATATTAAATATAATGGATATTACAGTAATTAAAGATCAAATTAGTTGATTCTATAAAACCAACTCCAATAGAATCCAACTTATTGGAGAACCAACTGATAACTATCCAATTTGTTAGTCTCATATGATAAACATGATTATACTAAGGTATGGTTATAGTTGCTGATCCTACCACCCTACATATGGGTTTTATTTTTACTATAACCTCATCTCTATAAAAATCCATTATGAGATAATATCACTAAGTATAGTCCTTTTCTCCTCTATCATACCTGACATATTGGATAATACCATATTTAAATTACAACATTTTATGATTAGATTTTTATTATCCGGGTACAACTCCAAAATCTGGAACATAACATTACTAAAATTTCTTATTAATCTACATCATAAATAGTAATGTACTCAGTTGAATATAGATTTGAAAAATAATACCAGAAATATTCTTAACCCTTGTATATGAATTAATCCTTAATATAATACTAGATCAAACTAATCTAAATAATATTAGTTTTATATCCCCTAAAAAACTAGTATTCCCATTTCTCTAATTTTTAGAAAATCATCCAGTTTTTCTTCCTTAAGAACTATTGGATAGTTATGACTTCCATCCAATACAGTTCTCCTAGTCTCATTTGATATTTTAATTCTACAATCTATTCATCATAAAGATCAAACTCATGTATATATAATGGAATAAGAGATATATTTTAAAAGTAATATTAGTCATATGTAGTCTATACATCACAATAATACCATGTGACACTAGAACAACTTAGTTGTATTATTCCATATTTTTTTTTCAATACCATACTAGCTATATAGAATGAATTGGATTATATAACCTCTTAATCCATTCAAATATATCTTATTCCTTAGTACATGGGTTGAAACTTAAGTCATATTGGAGAAATTAACTTTAGTATTAATTAACCATAAGAGTAATAATTTTTTCTGTACGTCACCAAAAATATTTTCATTGAAATCAATTACACTCCCATCAACCTCTTATAAAAACTTAGGAACACATTCATTTCAAATGAATGTCCTATGATCATTATGCTTATTTCGATCCATAAATAGATCCTTAAAACTTATGTATCTTATTGGTATTTCTTAATTTTATAAAAAAATTTGGTCGTATCATATATACATCTCCCATAAGTTTTCCTTAAAATAACAAGTTTTTGATATTCAATACTCAATAAAATGATTATAGAAAAGACATGACTAGTAATATTTTAATAAAATTTCATAAGATGATTTCCGAGAAGGTGTTATCATAAACTATGTATAGATATTGTGAACCTTTATTTAATAATATATGATTTATTGGTTACACTACAGTGGTAGCACAATGGTAAAGGTGAGTGGCCAAAAAACATCATTTCTTTGGGAGGTTCAGGGTTCAAATCCTGGGAGTCCACTTTCCGGAGGAGCCTCTCCCCTGGGATCCACCTGTCTTGCTAGGTTGCTTGGTCTCGACTGGGTGGAGGAAATGAGGCACATACCACTGTGTTGATAGATTACTTTGACAAACCATCGCGGACTGGGCCGTTACCCTCCACGATGCTCTTTCATCTCGGCTGGAAACAACTCCTTCCCCAGCTGGGGCTCTACCTCCAGGCAGTGACCTCTTCATGGGAGAGGGGGTGAACATGTGTGGAGGGTTCGAAAAGGCCACACATGGGAATTCCCTTTAAAAATATATATGATTTATTGGTCTTAACTTGACCATCCATGTATGGTTTCTCTCGAATACCCACTAATAGATTTACATCAACAAGATAAAATACCAAAATGAGTAACTGGATTTTGGTACAAGGAATCCATATTTAATTTCAAATTAAATTATGAATCATAACTAGTTTTATAATTAATTCTTCCTATATGAATCATTATTCTTAAAAATAATATATATCATCTATTTTAGTGAATATAAAACTAACATAATGGCTTTAACCATCTTATGAAATATGTCTCTGGAAAAATCCCTCCCCCTAAAAATTGTGTAATTTACTATTCTTATGACAACATGTACATTTAGATCCAAGATTAAACTACAATATTTATTTCTCCCAGTATCTTAAAGGAGATATCCTTCCCTCATAAAAATGTAATTTATATGATTAATACCTTTCTATCTTGGGGATGATCATATCCTAAGTGTCTATAGGATAACTAATTGAGATAAACTTTTGTGTTTCTTTTGATTTTCATTTGAAACTGACACCATATTAAAAATTGATTCTCATCACAAAATCTTAGTCTATGAAATAATATATCCCCATCATAAATTAGTTTTTTAATATACATTAGTAAATTTAGTTTGCATATAGTTTGTTGTTACACTACTATCTTGTAAGACATGTCTAAAAAGTTATTATGGAAGAATTTTAATATTTATAATACACCTCATTGATCTACCTGATACTATCACCATATCTATGATAAGAATAAGGTAATGTGAGTTTAGTAAAACCTACACTCTACATTTACTGATCAATGGATACTTGATTAATATATAATTTGACACACCAACCAGAAGGATCTTTTTTCTTTTACCAAGTGAATTAATTACCTTAATCTATCATTTCTATAATTTATTAAAGGAATATAATGAAGTATATGAATTTAAATCTATCTTTAACTTGGAATAGTAAATTTTCTATAGTTGAACTAACCTCGAAATATTTGTAGAATAACATTATTTATAAGGGTTTCTTTATCTAAAACATGATAAATATGTTTGTCACTATATCTGGTGTTTAAGATCTAAGAGACTAAACACTCTTCAAGGTATAAAATTTCAACTATGATCAGTTATATTTGAAAAAGAATTATTTTTACACAATTGAGTATGAGTCTAATATTCCATATTTCATCATTCAGTTCCAAAAATAGATTTCAATGATTCAAATATTATGGAACTATTAATTAAGTGTATAATAACAACATTAATCTCAAAATAAATAGCATCTCATTGTGTTCAATAGAACACTGAGATAAATATATGGGTAATATTTAATAAAAGACAATATTTTACCTTGAATATCTTTTCATGTAGATGTTATCATGGTAAGTACCCATCCATTCCTTCTCATAACCTATACCCTTTCAATGAAAATTACTTAAAGGAATTTAGGAAGTTATAAATTTCAAGATACCTTAACTATTAGTTTCTTAATTTGTTGAGTGGACACCCCAATCTTGAAATCCTTGTTTTATATTTCTTCAACACTTTCCTTTGAAATGGTATTAAACAAATTTTGGCCATTACACTTAATACCATTTTTTTAATTTGATGCAAAAATCTCATAAGAATACCTCAATAAAAGAAAGTATCTAGAATTTGGTTATGAAAACACTTAGTTATATAGTATAATTATTATTCAGGCAATGGAAGGCTTATATAACTTAATATTTTATTGAGGTTTTTCTTTACTTTTATGCATAAAATGAACATTTTATTTTATTACATGATAATAAAAATTAATTGGAATTTACTTAAGTGATTAACAACGTCTAGATAGAATATACAAATAATTAAATTTATTTTAATTATATCTTACATGTTTTTTAATTAATTTATTAAGTGATTGTGATAAAGGATCTATAAATTATTAACCATTTAGCTGATAGAAATAAGATAATAAATATGGAATGATCACGAGCTTATCTATTAATTAGTTTAACTAGTGGATGATAAACCAACACTTAACCCAGGTAAAACTCCTTGAACCATAACTTGGTTTGAATTAAAAAATTCTTCTTGTACTCCAATGTAATTCTTGATTTAGTTTCACCATACCTCCAAACTCAAACCACCTCCACTTACTATGGATTTTCATCTATTACATATGATTTTACCCACACACAAGTGAGGGGAACCAAAGGATTGGTTTTAAGGTTTGTATAAAATAAACCATGGGCACTGAAGACCCTACAAAATATAGGAGGGGATGAAACAAAGGTCATCATTTTAATTTAATAAAATAATTATTAAAAAACTCATAGAATAATAATTAAATTAAATGAAACCAAACACATAAATTGGATTGTATAAGATCATGATCATACTTACATGAAAAAATATATATTTTTACACTATCTAGCCTTCACTTTAAATTTTTTATTAAGATAAAATCATTTTAAATTAATCTCATTAATCATCTCACTAATTAATTAATTCATTCATTTTATCTTATTTGAAAACTCATAGAAAATCCATCATCCATAATTTTAGATAAATCAATTTTATTCAAATTAAATAAGTACAGAATGTGTACTTAGATACAACATAAAGAGTAGATTCTAATTTAATACATAATTAATTAGGATTTTAATATTATTTAAACAATATCTACAGGGGGTATAACCTAGTTTAATACCACAATAAATTTTATTTCTTCATAAATTAATTTATGTGTGTATAACTTGGAACAATGTTTACATCACATAAATTAATTAATTACACCATGTGTATTAAAAACCTCATCTGGGTATTGGTAATACACCATGTGTGAATTAATTACACTAAATGTGAATTAATTACAACACATGTGAATTAATTAATTACAATTCTTGTGAATTAGATACACCATGTACGAATTAATTAATTACATTTCATGTAAATTAATTACATACAACATGTAAATTAATTACACATCATGTGTTAATTAATTACACATCATCTGTGAATTAATTACACATTACATGTGAATTAATTACACAGTGCATGTGTTAAACCAGATGTGAATTAACTAAATAACCACTACATCATTTCTGTTAAATACATCATGTGTGTATTAATTACATGACCACCATGTCTTTTGTATTGAATACACTATATATGAATTAATTAAATAACCAACACATCATTTGTATTAAATACCTTATATGGGTATTAATTACATGACCACCACATCCTGTATATTAAATAAACAACGCGTATATTAATTACATGACCATCACATCTTGTGTATTAATTACCATATTGCATAATTGTTCTTATTATAAATCATTCAATAAATACATGAAATTATTTTACCATACAATTTTTGAAATTTATGCTGTGAAAATTCATAGATTACACAATGTGTACACTATCTACACATCACATAATCTGATAAGCGAAAAGCTAGTCTATCCAATTAACATATGAAATGTAATAAATAAAACATGTTTTGATTCTTTGTGGTGAGTTGTGTGCCCTATAAACTATCTAAATTTGATTAACTTAGGTTCACATCATGTCTCTTTTAGTTGCATGTTCTGTAACAATTTCATCCATCCCAAATCTCCAGCACCACCTAATGAATTCCATTAAATAACCATTCATTGATATTTTACATGAATTTATAAACATGAAGGTGAATGATTTAATACAATTAAATTTAAAAATAATAGAATGAATTAATGGAAATGAAATACTAACAAAAAATTTGAATATCAATCAATGAACAACAAATAATTATAAATTAATATATGACTCCTCTGACACCACTTGATGGTTTTGAGGCACAAAAGAAGAAGTTGGTCCCATTCCCAATAATGGGTTTTAATCAATTAATTTAGATTTATCCTTAGAACTAGTTCAAATATCATCCGTGAAGTACAAAAGATAAGTCATCACATATGGTTTATAATTAATTAATGTAAATAAACAATAACCTTTCATTGAAATTATTTATTTGTTTATAAATTGGATAATGGTTTTACCTTATACAATAGTTTCATTAGAGGATTCAAGGGTAGAATATATCTTGAAATAATATACACATTCACCATGAACCTCTAAACATCACAATAGAAATTCCCAGGTTCTATAATGAATGATTTTGATTCTTTCATCATTCATCCATGATTGCCATAAAAATCTCATCTAAGAAAAAGCATTATTCTTATTCTTTATAGACTTGAAAGGGAGGTGGAGGAGGACCACTATATATTATAGAGAGCATTCCTGGAAATGATTTCTCTAGAGAATGAGAGGATTATATAAGATTTAATTGGGTGAAACAACCATTTGGTTTAAGAATGATATAATTAGATTTATATAGAGCCAGACTTTGAGAATAATAATTACGCATAAACCCTTATAATTATATTAATCCATAGTGAACCCCATTTCTAAATAATAATAATTATTATTATTTAATTTACATGCACTAAACTCATGGATAAATAGATATCCTCTCTTGAATATATAAAATAATATATATTCAATTGATATTTAATATATCATTTTCACCCGACCATCAAATCGTCCCATATTTCCTCCTTAATATTTATCATGACTTGAATAATGACTGATTATTTAAATAAATAAATATCATTTCATTATTTATTTATAAATAAATAAATATTATATTTATTAAAATAGTGAACAAATATTTATTAAATATCAAACTCACATATATTCTCCCAAATAATTGGTGAACAAATATTTAAAATTAACCAAACATGAATTATTATTAAACCACACATGGTAATAATATTTATTCAACATGTTAAATTAATATAGAATTATATGAGGTTCTACATACACTTAGTGTGTGATCCTCTAGGCCACTTTCTCAGTGGAATTAGGTAGACCTGCTTGAAGTACAAAGTTATCATTTAACAACACACCATAAAACCCATAGAGAAATAAATTAATGTCCCAAAAACATAAAACCTCATAAGAACACACACTAAGTAATAAAACCCTTTTATCATGTTATCTCTAATAAAACAGGTTTCATAATGGTGTCATCAAACTATGTAATCAATGTATCTTTCTTGGAATTTCAAAAAATAAACTTCTTAGAAAAATTCGATGGTATTTGACTTAATCTGGTAGTTCCATTCCCATAAAATGGCCTGAAATGTCAACTTTAATTTAAAGGATAGAAGAGAAAAATCCCATCTTACATCATTAACTATTGAAATATCACTCCTGATACACCCAAAATACCCAAACTCACTATGAAAAAAATGTCATCATGGTTTATAATAATACATAAAAGTACATGACTCATGATATGCATTAATAACAATATTATATTCTAAAGAACATTACACATGTCAAAAAATAGAAATATCCTATGAAACATATAAATTTGTATTTCCTAATGGTGGTTTATGTTCTCATAACCTCTTTTTTTATATATTACCAAGGAAAAAATTTATGATAAGAAGTATCAATGTATTATAACCCCCTACCCTTGATAGCCAATATCATATATGCCTCATAAAATGATATCATCAGGACAAAAATAATCTAGTTAAAAATATTTCCATATCACTTCAAGGTTCTCATCATGGTTGGACACTACCATAAAAATTTAGTACAATAATTTCCCTTAGCACATTATCCCATAAATGTCATGTAAAATAATAATATTCATGTGATAAGATATTAATTAATATATAAGGCTTTGAATATTTCAGTAATAAAAATGTCAAAGTAGTTCATTCTGGGTAACCAACTATAACACATCACCGAAAATAGTCAGTGTTTTTAGACAAAACAGAAGTATATATTGTTTTTTTTGGAGAAATTTATACGAGAAATGGGATACCCAACCTAGTAATTTTAATTAGTCATGGTGTAGTCCAACATGCTTTTAAAATCTTTTCAAAATGAATTTAAATAGAAGACCACGCCGTGATAGCACTTGTTGTAAGTATCTATGTTCTATTTGTTTAGAAATTACATGTCCACAATGGGCATTGTGCTAGGTATATTGGTATTATTTGAAACTTATTTTAAATTCATATCCTTAGGACTTAAAGTCATATAATTTTAAGTCTTATAAAATTTTAAATTCATATAAAATTAGTCTTAAAGTCATATGAATTTAATTTATTATTTTAAGTGCATTTTGATACTATGTTTCACTATTATTTTAATATTTTGAATCAATATTCTTTATATGATTTTTTATACCAATTTTATTAACTTTTGAAATACATATATATATTCTAAAAAACCAATTCAATGTGTTTTTGAATTGTTTAAGAAAATTAATCATATAGGAGTTATTTATACATAGGTAAATGATAATTTTAATTGTTATTATTATTTCTAACCATGGAATGATTTAATTAGTTTTCAGGAAACAAAAATGTGAATAAGATTATGGAATTGGTGAACATTCCATTATAATATAATATCAATAGCTCAATAAAAACACAATGAGGTTTGTGATCAAATAGAAAGATAAAAAATATTCATACACATGGTATTGATATGAGAATTACGATGTGATGAAAAGAATTTTATATTATGAAATAAATTTATTAATACAATCACCAAAGAACTTCAACATTCATTATTTTAAATAAGTGATTTATAATCTACATTGAAATTTTGATCTTTATCACTCTTATTTTATATATAGTTTCATATTGGTTTTATTCATTATAATCTTTTATATGTTTTCCATTTTTTAATATTAGGTAGTTTATGATTTTACCCATTAAAATAATTTGCATTTTATTTATACCTACTAAGAAAAAGGTACATCCCTTGAGTTGTGACTACCGAAAAATGTTAGTTTTTCAGTTGTGCTTTACTCCATAGAAAGACAAATTAGATAGACTAGGTTATGCCTCCATGTAAAGACCCAAAACCTTTTATCCCAGATATTGTAGTTACTTTATTACATCCGATTTATTACATAAAAAATATATATAAGAAATAATATCATAAAGTACCAAATAGTTTAGTAGTCTTGTAAAAGAATATACATACTTGATTTTAAAATTACACTTGAAAATATAAAATTCAATATAGTGTTTTCTTCAAGTAAACCATTATTTATTATAGTATAACCTTGAATATAAATCATAATATATTTCTTGGAATACTAGAAAAAATAAACATAATAAATGGGTGAGATTAGCTACTCAGTAAGGGTATTTATACAAAAAAAATCTAAATATGGCATGAATAATATGATAAGAATAACTGATGATCAAATAATTCCATATAAGTAATCATATAAGTTAAATAATTATCCATGTATATCAAAACTAATAAAATAATCACATATAAATAAATAAACAATTTCATAATAATGGAATAAATAATGATGGACATCTAAAACATACAATCAAGGCCTCATCCAAGACATCTGAAAATATCGTCAAGGGCTTGTGCGATAACATCTACAAAAATGGTTATGGTCTCAACCAAAAACCAATATAGTTTGTCTCATGTGAGATAATAATGAATCTAGGGGCTATATTGGGACTCTCCCATCACTTAATACTTCTAATTCATTCCTTTAATAAACAATACAATATAATCAATATTCCTTAAAGGAAATAAATAACTGTTTGTATTAAAAGAACTAGTCATGCCAAATATCAATACTTTCCCCAATCAAACTGTTCATAAACCATCCAAAGAAATATGATGAATTGTATTATTAAATTATATTCTCAACATAATTTTAAAAAAAGGATGTTTATATAGATGAAAATACTTTAATGATATTACTATAATATTTCTTGAAGGAAAAAAACATTTTTTTACTTTATAATCACTTTAGAAAAACTGAAAAAATTCAAAGGAAAATATTTTCTTTGAAAATAACCTTTAAAAATTGTTAAGTAAGATTAAAATAAAATACTATTCATGATGGTGGGAAAATCAGTTCATGCCATATATGTTGAAAAAAACATTCCTTCCATATTTGGGTTAGAAAAGTCACAAAGTACCTCATTTAGAAAATGATAAGAAGATTCCTTTCAAACCATTTTGTAAAAATTAAAACATGGGTAAAAATTAATTTTAATAATAATAGGAGAGTATTAATTTTTTTTATAAAATATCTATATGGAATATAAATATTCCCTAATGGAGATTCAAACAAAAAAAATCTCATATAATGATGAGATTGTGAATTAAACCCTTACCACTTGGGTTTATTTTGAATCGTAAACCCAATGAAAGAAATAAAATAAAATGAAACTTTAAATAACATGAATAAAAATATATTAATGATATAATATATAAAATTAGAAGTATATACACAACAAAAAATAAATAAGTGTTGAATATGACATATGTCTCATAAAAGTAAAAGTGAGATGAGAAACCCTAACCTCAAGCCCAACTTAATTTGTATATGTAGAAAATCCTATATAATAAATATAGATTAATTATAAATCTATTCCAGAACTATAATATAATATATCACACCATATACGACTTATAATATTTTATCACCCTTTTATTGACAATTATTTGTTGAAATCATTGTTCCTGGTGATAATCACTTTTTTTTCATGTATGTTTTGCATTGGTAGTTTTGAACCCTATACTTTGATTATGTTTGAATCACATAAAAAATTTAAATAATGATATAAATATAATATATATTCATTATATATATATATATATTAATCCATAAACTCTAGAGAGAGAAAATAAATTATACCATTCATAGAGATGGTAGGACATACATATGCATGAACGCTGTTTTCACTTTTCAATAAATTGAATAAAAGAAAGATAATTTTTTTTTTCATATTTAGAGAATTATTATTATACAATATATATCATATATATCCATTAAATCTATCATTGTTACCATATAATTAAAATAGAAATGAAAAACGAATCACATCACATTGTAGAGGTGGTATTCGATACGTATGCACAAGCAACATTATCATTTCCCAACAGATCAGAAGGTAAGAAGATAGATGTTATATTATAATTATATAGGTATAATTATGTCATAATTATCATATATAATAATTATTTATATCATTATAATCATCCAAGTAAAGTGGTGATAAAAAATAAATTACACCCTACGTGGATACGATAAGTCGTATGTATACACGAGTGATGTTTTTTCTTTTTGTATGATAGAAAAGAGATAAAATATGGAATTACAATAATAATAATAACATATAAGTTTATTGATATTATTATATTTAATATTTTAGTATGGTTACAACAAATGACGAAGAATTAGAATGATAAATAAAGTTGAAATAGTCGGTAGAGGTGAATACCTCTTCTTTAGGGGACCCCCTTTAGATCTCTTCTTAATAGACCTAGAGTTGCTATTTTAGATGGTAAAGAACCTAAATAATTTGTATAATTATATTTATAATATTAATTTATAGGTTTTATTAAATCTATATGGATCATTCTGTTGTAAAGAAGTGAATGAGTGAGTGTCATTTTATAATTGAGGTGAGGGGCACCTTTGGAATTTCATAAAAAATTGAAATATAATAAGATTATTCTTGGGATAAATGATTTCAAATGGTCATGAAATCTAAAAAAAAGTTGATATGGTTGAAATAAAATTAGTCAATAAAATTTATATAAGGTTTTATATCATTTAAATACTGATCTTTTTTATTAACCCCCTAGTTAATTATTTTTGACTTTAACCACAGTGGCCACTATTTTAATCATAAAGGGTTAATAATGTTACTATAAATATAAAAGTGAATCATAAATAGACGATGTATTTGTGTTAAAAAATATTACATTAAAATGGACCAATATAATATTTTTATCAATTTTTAATAATTTAATAAAATATTCTTTTGATAAAATATAATTAATGTCAATTTTGATATTATTCATTTAATTTGACATTAAATATATCATGTCAAATGTTGAATTCTATTATAATGATTTAAAAAATATACAATACATTATATATATATATATATATTTAGTGTGACACATTAAATCTTTCAAATTATACAACTATTAGTTATTTTAATATCATTTATTTTATTTTCTACTAATTAAATAATTACTTCGTTAGTATTGTGAAAGAATTTAAGGTAATTATTTATTCATAAAAAAACTACCATAATGAAGATAAAAAATTTATATTTAAAATGATTATTTATAACCAATAATATTTTATTGTTATCTATATGTTAAAAATATTATAGTTATTAAAAAAACAGTGTGACATTTTTGACCATTTTTACATAAAATATTATAAAGGTCATAATCTCATACAAATGGAAAAAAGGTCATATAGCAAAATATCAAAGTATAGATGATATTTACTCATAAAATAAAATTTTGGCATGTTTTAGGGTCATGTTTTTGTTCTTATCATTTTATTTTTAAACTTAATTACATGATTTACCCATTATTATGGTAACACAAATTACCATGGTTGCAATTCAAAAAAAAGAGGACTATTTACTAAATTAGGAACTAATGATTAAAAATATTAGATCAATTATTTAATATTCAATTTTAATAAGTGTCAGATATTAAATTAATATTAAAATGAAAAACACAATGAAAAGCAGGTTTTTAAAAAAATTCCTTTTTATGTCTAAAAATGATTTCATACCTAATTAAATTGTGAAATTGATTATAATGAATGAAATTGAATTATTAAAAATATAATATAATTTTTTTACTTTTAAACCATTTTAAAATAAAATGTAACTTTTTAAATGGTTGAAATAAAAATATAGTTTTTAATAAAAATCGGCATTTTCACTATTCATTGGAAAATAAATCGTTTCAGAAAAATATGAAAATTTCACCCTACAATAATTTTAAAATGTTTATTTAAAAAATTATATTATTTTTATAAAATGAATTTTTTATAATTTACAAAAATTAGTTATAATATTTTCTCACAAAAAAGCAATAAAAATCATTCTTGAAGAAAACATATTTTTGAAGCATAAAATAACATTACTGAAAATTTAGTATTTATTTCATAAGAATTAATCAATGCATTTGTATTGAGTTGGTATTTTATATATATTTTATAATTTAGTTAATACTATTCATAACCTCTAATTTAATGGTTAGGTTTTAAGGGTCACATTTAAATAATAATATTTTGGGGTTTATTTAAGCTTGATGTTGTGTATTGTATATTCTATAAAACATATTTTTATTTTAAAATATAAGGGTGTTACATTTATCCTATTAATGAAATTACACCATCAAAATTTTAAATTGTTTATTTTAATCAATGGTTTGATATTTGAAAACAAATTTTTGAAAAACCCACATCATAAAAAGGGTTAATCAAACCTCCTTTTAAAAATAAGGAAAGAGAAATGAAAAGGTCATCGAAAAATTAGATTTTCAAATAGTAAAACTTTAATGGGAAGTGGAAATATAGATATGGAAGAGAAAATTAACGCCATATGATTAAAAGAAATTAATATAGAATATGTTCATGATAAAGTTAACAATCACAAATCCATCAATCTGTGGTGGGTTAAAAGAGCATTGATTTATCAGCCTGAAAAGTAAATATATAACGTTTTTATTTCAAGTCCCTTTTCCTAAAGTCGATAAATTATTTTACTATCCATATAAATCACTCGAGAAAATAAACTTTTTTTATTTCCATGTCATAAGTATAACCACATCCTTTACCTATTCTTATATCTATTTCCACTTCCTTTCATATGTCAAGAGATGGATATTTGAGATGATTTTTTATACCTAAAATAATTTTAATGGATCATAAAATCCTTAAGTCATTCCTTAATCCTAAAAATATTTACCAAAACTAAAATAGTTAGAATATGTTATCCAATAAGATAAATTGTACTTTAACCTCAAACAATAATATCCAAAGATCAACCTAATCCATTCCATAAGTAGTTAACATTAAGACTCCTCCAAAATATTACCAACCATATTCAAACCTAAAATTTTGATCAAACATCTATCCCTACACAACATAAATTAGTTCATAATGTCACATTAAAAACATATAAATAATTTGATCTCATATACTAATAACCTGAATCACCATTAACATTATCTTTATTCCATATATCTCATATTAAACAAATAAACTAAACATTAATTAAAATTTTTAACCACATAGGTTATCTCATCTCTTCATATTTCACTTCAAAAAATGTATTAAAATTATTCATAAATAATTATTTATATTAAACCTAAAGGATACATATACTTCAACCCAAAGAAGTGTCTCCCAGAATGTTATTAATCACTTAAAAATCCCAAAATTCAAAAACATTTGATCCTATACTACGCTTCCCAAAATCAACTTATTATTTATCTATCAAATTGTTTAATTAAAAATTATGTCATACTAACTAGGAAATCATACAGGCCAGTGGTAGGTTCCACACCCTTGTCACTCTTCGATTGTGGGTTAAAGTCCCATGGAATTGTAGGGTGTGACAGGTTTTCACCCGATATGTTGGTTTTCATTTTTTTAAAACTATAAAATTCAAAAGAATATGATGAATACCCTAAAAAATAATAGTACTCATTAAATCATTTTTTAACTGCTAAGGTTTTCTATACGATATATTCCCAAAATGTACTGACTCTTTTTCCCAATAATCCATAAATATCTAAGCCTTAGAAAAATATTAACCTCAAAGGTTATAAATAAATTTAAACTTTTTTTTCCAAAAAATATAAAATCATTATTCCCCAAATAACCTTTTCAATAAATCATATACTTAACCAAAGGGTTGTATTCCCATAAATATCACCCAAAATATCTTTAATCATGTTAAACTCCCATCACATAAAAATTTAAGAGGGGTATATATGCCTAAAAAATTATGATCAACCTTAGACTTATCCTCCCAAGACACTTTAGGTTTATACTAATATCAAACAAAATTAAGGGTCATTAGTAACTCAATCAATTGTTTTCCAAAAATATCAACATATCAATAAATCAATTTTCTAGGTTATCTATACCATTAAAAATATTTTTTCAAATCCTTAAATAAAAACTATTGTGAAACAATCCTTAGATATTTTATGATTCTTATATCTAGAATATTATAATACATATACAATATAATTCTCATGTATCAACATATAAACACTTTAATCCTTACACTTAAAATATTTCCGTAGCATACGACTTTCCTTGGTCTAAGAGTTAACCATTTAATTTGGACATTGAATCTTATAATGCCAATATTCCCCACACGTAAGACGTTGAACTAAAAATTATTCCATCGGATGTAATTTATTCCATTCCATCATAATATTCATTTTTACTCAACAATTAATTGATTTATTCCCTTCTTTTCCACACATAATTTTTCCCATTCATTTGATACAATCTAAAATATGACTCTTTCCAAATTTCTAATATGAAGGAAATTGTGCCTTCTTTTCTCCACGGTCTCCACTACCCAAGTTCTCAGCAAACACTATACTTATATTCTTTGGTGTGTTTAAGAGTTTCTTAAGGCTCAAGTTGTTAATCACATGTCATGATAATTGATTAGGAATAATCAAAACATCTTTCACTTCAGTCATCATCCCATTTGGTTTCTCATATTCACCATATTTTCTATAATGTTCAATGTTAACATGGTTCCTTCTAGTTCCATCCATTGACTAAAACCAAAAATCATAGTATGAACTATAATAATCATAGTGTTAAACCATATAATCTGTAACATATTAATGTTTAAGATGTTTTCCTATACTTATAATTACACTCAAATTCATTCATAGAGTTATGTTTCCTAATCTATGTTTTCATAAATCCAGTTCCCTATGGTTTATAATAAACTTGCAATGATACCAATTGTAAATACCCTGACATTAGTAGCCCAAATCCAGTGATTACTTTATTACAGTGGAACTATATACAATTAATCACATCCCAAAGTACCTAATAGTTTATAAGTCTTAGAAAAATAGATACATACATGAATTTAAAATTACATTTGAAAACATGAAATACTATATAGTGTTTTCTTAGAGAACACTATTATTTCTTATAGTATAACCCTTCATATCAATCATAATATATTACTTAGAATACTATGGAAAATAAAAATAATAAAAGCATGAGATTAATTTTTCATCAAGGGTATGCATACTACAGAATCTTAATAAGACCTGAATAATATGACAAGAATAAATGATGATCAAATAATTCCATATAAGTAATCACATGAGAATGAAACTTATCCAGATATATAAAAACCAATAAAATAATAACATAGAAATAAATAATTGATTTTATAATTATGTAATGAATAATTTTGTGCATCTAAAACATACTGTCATGGCCTTAACCAAGACATATGAAAATTCTATCAATGAATTATTCCATGACATCTTTATTAATGGGTAAGGCCTCAACCAAAACCCCGTCTAGTTTGTCTCATGAGACCTACCAGTTCATAGAGGGGCTATTGAGGTCCCCAACTATCACATAATAAGTCCAATACATTTATCATATGAATAAAAAATACAACATAATCAACATTTCTTAAATAAAATCAATAACTATTCGTATCAGGAGAACTAGTCAAAAAAATATGAATACTTTCCCCAATAAAAATGATCATAAACCATAAAAAGAAATATGGTGAATGGTTTCATTATATCACATTATCAACATAATATTCAATAAAGGAGGTTTACATGGATGAAAATAATTTAATGATATTACTAGAATATATCTTTTAGGAAAAGAGAATCCCCGGGAGTGGCCTTTTGGAACCCTCTACTCCAAGGAACCCTCCTCCCCATGAAGAGGTCATAATTACTCAGTCAGGAAGGATACAATGCTATCTGAGATGAAATATTATCCCATGGGGTAACACCTCAATCAGTGAGGGTTCGACATAATAATCCTCTGGCCAGGTGAAGTGTGCCCATTCTTCCCACTCGGCGAGACACCGGGTGACCCAACAAGATGAGTGGTACATGGGGGGTGAAAATTATCCCAAAATAAGTCTCACAAAAATTGAACCCTAGACCTCACCGAACACCATTTTTTATAGACCTTGACCCTTCACTACTATGTCTCTGCCTAATCGAAAATATTACTGGAATATTTTTTGAAGAAAAAACTTTTTTTTACTTTGAAAATCACTTTTAAAAAAATACACAAATACGAAGAAAAACATCTTATTTTCAAATAAAATTGTAAAATTATAAAGTAAGATTAAAATAAAATATTATTAATGATGGTGGTAAAATCCATTCATGTCATATAAGTTAAAAAAATTCCTTCCATATTATTTTCAAAAAAGTCACGAAGTACCTTGTTTGGAAAACAAAAAGAATATTTCGTTCAAACCATTTTGTAAAAAGTAAAACATGGATAAAGATTTATTGTAAAAATAATATGAGAGTATTAAAAAAATTGATTTTTTTTTCAGAAAACATGGAAATGGAATAGAAATATTCCACAGTGAATACTTAAACATAAAAAATCCCGAATAATGATGAGACTGTGAATAAAACCCTTACCACTTGGGATTCCTTTGAATCGTAATCCCCAGGAAAGAAATAACTTCAAATTAAATATTAAATACCATAAAGACAAATATATTTGTTATAAAATATATAAAAGCGTTAGTATATAAACAACACAAAAGAAATAAGCGGTAAATATGACATATATCTCGCAGAAGTAAAAGTGAGATGAGAAACCCTTACCTCGGTTATGAATTCCTTTTTTATGTGTACGAATATCCTATATAATAAATATATATTTATTATAAATATATTCCATAACCATAATCTTATATATTATACCATATATGACTTTATTATAATATTTTATCACCCATTTACTAACAATTCTTTGTTAAAAATCACTCTTCCGGGTGATAATTGCTTTATTTTTCATGTATGTTTGGGTTTGGTAGTTTTGAACCTTATATTTTTATTATGATTCCATAATATAAATAATTTTAATAATTAAATAAATATAATATATATTCATTTTATATATATTTTGTAGTAATCCATAAAATTTAGAGATAGAAAATGAATTACACCGTTCATGGAGTTGGTAGGCCGTACATACGCATGAACCCTATTTACACTTTTTAATAGACGAAATGAAAGAAAGGTAAATGATATTTCACATTTTAAAAATAATTATTATATAATATATATCATATGTATTCATTAAATATATCATTATTAACATCTAAGTAAAATAGGAATGAAAAATGAATCACATCGCTTCGTGGAGGTGGTAGTCCACACGTACACACGAGCAAAGTTATCATTTCCCAACAGATGAAACGTAAGAAGGTAGATAAGATATTATCACTATATAGGTATAATTATGTAAAAATTATAATATATACTCATTAGTTCCTTATTTATAACCACCCAACTAAAGTGGTTATGAAAAACAAATTCCACCGCTACGTAGAGGTGGTAAGCCATATGTATACACGAGCGATGTTTTCACTTTTTATAGGATTGAAATATAAAAACCCTGGTATTTATTACACATTTAAATATGATTTATTACATAATTAAACACTTAATAAAACCCATAATATTGATAGTTCTAGTGTCTTTATGGATTAGGAACATTACATGAAAACTTAAGACATAAAATACAATATCTTTATTGAAAACTTCATTTACATGATCACAACATTCCTTCATACTTAGCATTACATGAGATAACTTGAGGACATACATAAGAAAGGGGTGAGATATAAATACCAGTCAGGTATTAAACAATGAATAACATGAAGAATAAAATATATGTTAGTAAATAGTCATATTAATGGAGCATAAGAGAAACATGAACTTAAAGGCATGATATAACATGATTATAATAACATGGAAATGTGGCAATGACTTAAAACATTGCATTATAAACATAACGGAATCAGGTAAAAACCTTTCCCAACATGGTGAAAAAATTCCCTAAAATGAATTAGGTAAACTCCTGTCCCAACATGATGTATCATGATACTAAACATTACTCAATGTATTAGAGCACTATCACGGAACACCCTTCGTGATCATTTTAATCTCATGCTTAAGTGCATCACATAGTTCATATAACATGGATTCATTCAACATTATAATTTATTACATGATAAAGTAAGGGGAAATATATATTTATGAATGTATATAATCAATAAGTATATGTGAATAAAGGTGAATACACTTGATAGATAAATGGGCTTGGTATTCACTACACGATGATTTTGTCATGGAAAATCCCGATGTAATTTCGACAACATAACAACATCATGTGGGGATTCGTAAAATGGGTTTATGAGAGATAAATTGGTATTTAATCATTTATAAATGAAATGTGAATTAATAGTATCATGGATCATAATATTACAACATATGAAATGGAATTTTAGATGCATAATATAAGAGAAATTCTTGAACGGAAATGAGGAGAGAGAGAAATCCCTTACTTAATTTCAGTATGGTAACAGGTGTACATGGGAGGGATTAATGATATTTAAAAGGGTATATAATCATTAAAACATAATAAGGGAAGTATGGGGGAGGTTATAAAACATACCCCATCATTTTTAATTGAAAAAATAAAAGGGTATAACAATATAAGGAAACTTGGACAAAAAAGATAAAGGAAAGTGAGGATCCCTTACTTGGATGTTTGATCCCAAAGGCTTGGGATGGGATTATTTGAAGATTGGGGGAGCCTTGAGAGGAGTATAGAGAGTTGATATCAGATTTATGATGAGCTTTAAGGAGTTTTTGTGAAGAGTAATGGGTGCTTGGGTGGGTTTATATAGGAAATGAGGGGGAATTCTTTATTATTTAGGTTTTGGACACTACACACTAAAATATTCAAACCCACAAACCAAACCATGGTTTTTCACATGGTATCTGGAAAAGGATACTGGAAAACATTATTTAATAAGTCCATGTAATTAATAAATTAAAATATTATCCTTTATTATGTGGTGGCGAGTCAAACCCTCAAAGAAATGAGTTTAAAATCATACAATATATTATACATTTTGGAGGATTCACTAAGGCATTATAAAATAAGTCAAATAAATATAAAATAAAATTATTTTAATGTTAAAAAATATATTTTTTCTAATATCTATTTTATGGTATTTATTACATCACTATTGGGTCATCATGATGTCATAAAACACACTATATATTTATATATTATTTAATTTTTACCAAAAAATTCAATTGTCACGAACTGAATATTGTCGCCACCAAACCCAGCCCCAAAACCGGCCCGTGACAAGGCCCTAAGGGAGTTACCAATACCCACAGTCTGGAACAAGTACCTGGGTATCATATAATGAGAATTGGGAACGATTTACCCGATTTTATAAACATTAAACAACAAAAAAACTCAATAAAACAAATCTGGATTTTTCAACTAAAACCGTCTTTTACAAAATTTCAGAACTGAATTACATAAGTTAAAACTATGTTTAAAGACCATAAAAAGTTACAAAACCAAATATGGAAAGCCCAAGAACCCTCATGTCAAGGGGCATCACCCTCGAGCCATCTCCACAAGACTTCACCACCAAGGACCTGCCAGAAACCCGAACCACTAGAACTAAAAAATGTACCCAAACTGTGAAAAAAAAACCAAGTATACTTACACCCAAGGGTGTAAGTTGGGTGTGAGCCAAAGCCAAATAGGATACCACCACTAATAGATTCCATGTGATAAACATTTAATGACGAAAAGCATGCCAGTTTTCAAAAACATGAGATGCTAGTTAAAATTTCTAAAAGATGCAACATTAAATAAAAACAGTTTTCAGGTGGGATAATTTCAAAAATAAAAACATTTAAAATAAATACCATAGATACTGAATTTTCTATTCTCTCATACCATATTCCTATGGTAAGCACAAAATATCTAGTCAGCACAAGCAATGGGAAATAACCCCTAGGCCCTAGCTAGCTGTGGGTCCCAGGTACCTCGTATCTCGGTGAGAGTAACCATAACAAATATCCATTCTCATGCACGAGCCACTAGTAGGGAACATACCCATAACCTAGTGGTCCCCAATAATCAAAATCATTGTTTATTTATAGTTGTAAGCGTCAATCTTGCTAAGTGAAATTGAGGCCAAACCCCACGGATTCACTAGCATACTAGTACACGTCCACCCATCTAGATAGCCAGGTTTTCCCTTTTGCTCAAACATGTTCAAGAAGTCAATGAATATAATTTTGACATGAAAATATCATTTCCATATCATAAATTCACCAAACATCTCACATTTATACAACACAAGTCACAAAATTCCACTTTTCATTCAAATTGACTTTGAAATCCGACTCACACCAAAATAGCCCACAACACTTTTGACATTTCTTTAACACTTCCACAAATCCATAAAACAATTTTATAAAACCATTAAAATATATTAAAACTATCATAACAACCAACTCACTTGTTACATAATACCTTTTTTTACCTTCAAAATCATTTTATCATCAAACTTACACGAAACAGCCCACAAACAAGTTTCGCTCCGACATCAAAATTTAATAAAACATTTCAGAAATTTACAAAACATTCTAAAAATGTTTTACATCTTAAAACATAACTTAAACTTTAAAAACCCCATAATAGGTGAACACACATACCAAATAGTACACATTCATCCTTTTCCCACTTTGTTTAACCAACTAAAACATTTACAATTTTCATAAAAAGAACCCAAGTGTTGTAAATATGTCTTGCACACAAAACTCATTTCAAAACCCCAATTTAATACCAAAAACTATACCAATTCCTATCCAAAGCAGAATTGGAAGTCCTAGAGACAGTTATAAAACCAATTTCAAGTTTTATAAAATCACCTTGAATAATACTACAAATGATCCAAATGAAAACACACATTTTCCTAAAATACTCTGAAGAAGAATAACAATGTTTTACACATAAAACCTATTCAAAAACCCTCTTTTTAGGCCCACATAACACTAATACATTACCAAAAAAGAATTGTAAGGCCAAAAAATATTTATTAAACCAATTCCATATGTTATAAAATACACCCAAATAATACCCCATGAGTTACACACGAAAACACCCAATTTCTAGTTAAAATGAAACTATTAAATTAGACACTTATCCAAATTAATCATAAATAGTTTTTTCACCACACCTAACATATGAGGAATATGAAAAATGAATAAATACAGAAAGCTAACTCATCAATAATTGTTTACACATGGATCCACCAACTGAAAGTGTCAAATCCCTCAAAACATGGTGCGAAACATCAACCACACCACCGCCGCACCACAAGGAAGATAAATCCAGACCTAGAATACAATATTTGACAAAAAATAAACCAAATAAAACCCTAGTTTCGATCCCTAACTTCTGGACATTTTATAAATTCATGAAATAGGGAGGAAACCGTAAGGAGAAGGGAGGAATGGAAGAGAGAAACACTTACCTGAAACAATCTTGAATAAAACGACCCAAAATCCACAAGAATCTGAATTTTAAAACATACAACCATTAAAGGGAAGTTCGAAAAAGGATTATGAGATCATGTAGGAACTGGAATGGGGGAAAAAGAGTAAGAATTGAGAGAGTTATGATGGAAAGAACTCACCTCCTCAAATCTGCCCGATTTTAGAAACCCTAAGCATGTGAGCACACAATCGCGATGAAAACGAGCTCCAAAGTGGGGGGAAAGGAAATGGGAGCGCGACTAGGATTCTTAGGGTTGAGAGGAAAGTGGAATTACCGAACAAATAATTATAATTAATATAATATTAAAAAATTAAATAAACAATTTAAAACTGGAAAATGGGATTTCGGGTTGGCCCAATTCTTAAATAAAAACCCAAATCCCCCATGATTATGGATTTATAAAGGCCCTAAATTTAAATTTTGGTGTTAATAGGTCAGGAGAGGCCATTTAAGAATTTGAATGGATAAAAAATGCTGAAAAATGAATGAGTTACAAAAGAAAAAAAATTATTTTAAATCTGGAATTGGGCTCACGGTTTGGCCCAATTCATGACAACTCACCCATTCCTCTATAAAAGCTTGGGAAACCCCCAAAACAAATCATGAATGAAAAATAAATTAAAATTAACTTTAAAATAAGTTATGTATTTGAAAATTCTCCCCACCTTGAAAATTTCCCCCCCAGAAAGTCAAAGCAAGGTCAAAGCAACAACCAAACCCAACTGAGAAACCAATAGGTACTCCCTTGCTAGGTTTTTCCCCCAAAGGCCAAAACACCTCCAGTGATCAATTAAGTAAGGATTACTCTCACAAAAAAAACTTACACCACTTTACTGAAATGATAAATTACATTCATACTTTATCCCAAAAGAAAACTCCTCAAACACTATCTGAACAAGACTCAAGCAATTCACCCAAACAAACAACAACTTTGAACAAGGTTACACTTACCTTACTTTAACTAAACCATTGGGTGCTCTCCAGTCCCAATGTTTACTCAAGGAAGATGTTGGTAGCTAGATAGCTCCTAACGTGACTATCTATACCAAGCCAAGACCTTGGATAAATCTAAGTTACTAGTACGGGGGGACACAAATACGCTCCCCACCATAAGAGACAACCAATAATTTTTTTCCGAGACAGAATCAGGACACTAATAGGGGGAGGCATGAACGGACTCCCTAGTACATAGGGTAGACTTCCATTTAAAATTTTCGGAGGAACATACATGATAATCATAGTGGTTCTCCCCACCATAAGAACCAACCATCTTAATCGACCAGTATGGTCCGGAACAAAAAAACCCAAAAAATTCAAGATTTGTGAAGGTCGCACGGTTAGTCTGCAGAGTTTGTGAAACCGTGAACTAAATATGCTGATCAATCTTCCCGCATGGATTCTAGGGACACAATCACTATTAATCATTCACAAAACATTTTCTCAGCCTGTCTATCCAAATTTCCAAACATTCTCTAACGAGTCAATGGAAACCAAAGGGGGAGGGAATGGCATTGGGTGATGACATGGGTACAAGGCCCTCCACCTATTTCCACCAAACGTGAAAAACAGAAGAAATATGATGATACCAGAGGTTTAAACTCTTTATATCATTCATATTAAGGATATGACCTTATACAAGGAGTTTAAATAACCCTGTGATTTCCCCTGACTACAAGCCAGCTTCTCTCCGAGACCTATGGCTGGAGCTCAAATGATTGAAGCATCTTCAGCCTCACAGTTAGTCTTTGGAAACCCACTGAATGAGAATTCTTCTTTCGGTGCCACCAACAACTACACCGCAATCCCAAGTAAGTTGTCCAGACATAACACATTCCAAACTCACTTTACCCTATCCCGATATTTCACTGAAACAAGGGCTAAGAAGATGCACACACATCACACCTTGTTTCTTCAGGAGAGAAACAATAGAAGTAAAGAACACATACACTCACCTTAATCTAAAATGGATGATTTTGAACTTTTTCCAAGTGAGACATTATCCCAACATAATAAAGACTCTTAGATGATTGCCCAACATTAACCATTACGGTCAATCGAGCACATGACATCATAAGGCATCACCGAACATGACCATTGCGACTGATATAAACAATGCATGGAGAGGGACCTTATACAACATCCCTAAACAACACACAATTCTATAAAGTGGCCACAATATCGTATCATGACCATATTTCCCATACTTGTGGTTTAGCATGAACTCATGCTTCAAAGAAACTGGGAAGAAACCAGAGGCCCTCTTAGACACCATTGAGACACTCATCCCCACTAACAACCCTAGACCACTTACAACTTCGACGAATTAGGAAACTTAAGAAACTAAGATCTCTTTCAACCTTCCATGAGAACTCTACCACTACAAGAGGATATAAAAATAAAATACAGGAATGAGTGTAGACTCAATCAACAAATATTGATAAAAGATTCCTTATGATGATCAACTGGAAGATTTTACAATGGAGAAACAATCCGGGCTGCACTTCAGTTATGCATTAACCCTTAACGGGGGCATACCTTATCCAATGAGAGAACCCAAGGACCCAACAAATCTGGTCCATTGGTCAAAAAATCCATAAACCAGATCCAGACACATAAAGGGTACCACCATAAAGGTGTACCAAAACATATCTCAGAGGTGACTACTCACCGATCCTTCTATCCAGTTTACTAACCAAACATAAACACAAAATATAGTTCAAATAAGAGAGGTTCTTGGACACAAAACATCCCACAACATCAACATTTTCAAAAAACACATAATATAAGCCAACCCAAATAATTCATCAAGACATCATGTTTTTATTTAAAAACATTTCTTGAAAACAAACGGTTCAACGATTAGCGTATCCACCAATGGTACCCCATGGGCCATACACATGCATGTTTTTATGCAACACCGGGAACCCTCCTCATATCCATCCCGACACTCATCCAATCATTTTATCAACCATCAATATTCCTATATAACCCCATGCATGTGGTTGCTCATGAAAATTCCAAAGGTTAAAACAAAAATTCTTTCCACTTTTCAAAACCAAAATGGTCAACCAACACATCCTTTTTCTCAAAAATGCTAACCACGAGATCAAAATCCCAACTCACATCTTTCAAAACATTTCAGAAAGACACAA
Source organism: Viscum album (assembly GCA_963277665.1). Taxonomy (NCBI): domain Eukaryota; kingdom Viridiplantae; phylum Streptophyta; class Magnoliopsida; order Santalales; family Viscaceae; genus Viscum; species Viscum album. Next base: position 1,893,292,066 of record OY728152.1, read on the forward strand.
ACATTTAGAAAAGATCTCAATTTCAAGATATTCACATCAATTTCAAAACATCTCATCCCATTAAAACACTCTTTGATTTTTTAGAAACTCTATTGGAAACACTTTTCAAAACCAACTTCAATATAATTCCTGCTTTCAAAAGAGGTGTAAGAACACCATTTTCCATTTCAAACCAATTCTGAATATTTCAGTTCTACCATTTCATAAACCAAACCATACCCTCTTTATTTGAAAATAATTTCACAAAAACTTTACGCTTCTTAAAACTAAGTCTCTTTAAAACCAAAGTTCCAAGATTTCAAAACTAAAGAACACAAGACAATGCGAGAGGAAACTAATTTCAGTGGGTGACTTGGAAATATGGTTGGCTGCCATATTCCAATCACTTGAATTTCACAGAGAGTGTTCTAGGGAAGATCCCCGGCTCCACATGGCTTTCCAGGCCCTACGAGCTCACTGAGACCATTAACCCAACTCTCTTTTCATTTCCCCTAACCATCATCAAACCAAGAAAACCAAAGGACTTAGATAAATCATGAAATCCCATGGAAACTTGAATCCTGCCATGAGGTGTGGTGATCAGGCACACTAACCATAACTAGAATACCAATTCCCAAAAATACTAACTCTATACTATCCCGACTGTTCCCTAAATAACGTGACCCAAAGAGTTAACCAGAACCTCCTCTGATACCATTTTGTCACGAACCGAATATGGTCCCTACCAAACCCAGCACCAAACCCGGCCTGAGACAAGGCCTGAAGGGCGTTCCCAATCCCCACGGGATAGAAAAAGTGCCCGGGTATCATATAATGAGAATTGGGAATGATTTACCCAATTTTATAAACATTAAACAACAAACTCAATAAAACAAATCTTCATTTTTCAACTAAAACCGTCTTTTACAAAATTTCAGAACTGAATTAAATAAGTTAAAACTATGTTTAAAGAGCATAAAAAAGTTACAAAACCAAATAAGGACAGCCCAAGAACCCTCATGGCAAGGGGCACCGCCATCAATCCATCTACACAAGGCTTCACCACCAAGGACCTGCCAGAAACCCGAACCACTGGAACTAAAAACTGTACCCAACCTGCGACAGAAAAAATAACCAAGTCTACTTACACCCAAGGGTGTAAGTAGGGTGTGAGCCAAAGCCCAATAGGATACCACCACCAGTATATTCCATGTGATAAACATTTAATGAAGAAAATCATGACAGTTTTCAAAAACATGAGATGCTAGTTAAAATTTCTAAAAGATGCAACATTAAATAAAAATAGTTTTCAGGTGGGATAATTTAAAGGATAAAAACATTTAAAATAAATACCATAACTATTGAATTTTCTAGCCTCTCATACCGTATACTGACGGTAAGCACAAAATATCTAGTGAGCACAAGCAATGAGAAATAACCCCTAGGCACTAGCTAGCTATGGGTCCCAGGTACCTCGTATCTCGGTGAGAGTAACCATCACAAATATCCATTCTCGTGAACGATCCACTAGAAGGAAACATAAACATAACCTAGTGGTCCCCGATCATCATCATCATAGTTTAGTTAGAGTTGTAAGTGTCAATCTTGCTAAGTGAAACTGAGGCCAAACCCCACAGATTCACTAGCATACTAGTACACGTCCACCCACCTAGATACCCAAGTTTTCCCTTTGTGCTCAAACAAGTTCAAAAAGTCAATGAATATACTTTTCACATGAAAATATCATTTCCATATCATAAATTCCCAAAAAATCCCACATGTATAAAACAAAATTCACAAAATTCCATTTTTCATTCAAATTGATTTTGAAATCCGATTCACACCAAAATAGCCCACAACACTTTTCACATTTCATTAACACTTCCACAAATCCATAAAACAATTTTATAAAACCATTACAATATATTAAAACTCTCATAACAGCCCAATCACTTGTTACATAATACCTTTTTTTACCTTCAAAATCATTTTATCATCAAACATACACGAAACAGCTCACAAACAATTTTCGCTCCGACATTACAATTTAATAAAAAATTTCAGAAATTTACATAACATTATAAAAATGTTTTACATCTTAAAACATAACTTCACCTTTAATAACCCCATAATAGGTGAACACACATACAAAATAGTACATATTCACCCTTTCCCACTTTGTTTAACCAACTAAAATATTTACAATTTTCATAAAAAGAACCCAAGTGTTGTAAATATGTCTTGCACACAAAACTCATTTCAAAACCCCAATTTAAGACCAAAAATGATACCAATTCCTATCCAAAATAGAATTGGAAGTCCTAGATACATTTATAAAACCAATTTCAAGTTTTATAAAATCACCTTGAATAATACTACAAATGATCCAAATGAAAACACACATTTTGATAAAATACTCTGAAGAAGAATAACAATATTTTACACATAAAACCTATTAAAAAACCCTCTTTTTAGGCCAACTTTACATTAATACATTACCAAAATATAATTGGAAGGCCAAAAAATATTTAGTAAACCAATTACATATGTTATAAAATACACCCAAATAATACCCCATGAGTTACACACGAAAACACCCAATTTCAAGTTAAAATGCAACTATAAAATTAAACACTTATCCAAATTAATTATAAATAGTTTTTGCACCACACCTAACATATGAAGAATATTAAAAATGAATAAATACATCATGATAACTTATCAATAATTGTTTACACATGGAACCACCTACCGAAAGTGTCGAATCCCTCAAAACTTGGTGCGAAACATCAACCGCACCAACGCCGCACCACAAGGAAGATAAATCTAGACCTAGAATAGAATATTTGACCAAAAATACACCAAATCAAACCCTAGGTTCGAACCCTAACTTCTGGACATTCTATAAATTCACGAAATAGGGAGGAAATCCTAAAGAGAAGGGAGGAATTGAAGAGAGAAACACTTACCTAAAACAATATTGAATAAAAAGACCCAAAATCCACCAGACTCTGAATTTTAAAACATCCAAAAATTCAAGCTAAGTTCGAAAAAGGATTTTGAGATCATGTAGGAACTGGAATGGGGGAAAAAGAGTAAGAATTGAGAGATTTATGACGGAAAGAACTTACCTCCTCAAATATGCCCTATTTCAGAAACCCTAAGCATGTAAGCACATAATTGCGATTAAAACTAGCTCCAACGTGGGGGGAAATGAAATGGGAGGGCGCCTGGGCTTCTTAGGTTTGAGAGGGAGGTGGAATAACCTAAAAATTAATTATAATTAATAAGATATTAAAAAATTAAAGAAACAATTTAAAACTGGAAAATGAGCTTTCGGATTAGCCCAATTCTTAAATAAAAACCCAAATCCTCCATGATTATGGATTTATAAAGGCCCAAAATTTAAATGTTGGTGTTAATAGGTCAGGGGAGGCCATGTATGAATTTTAATGGATAAAAAATGTTGAAAAATGAATGACTTATAAAAGAAACAAAAATTTATTTTAAATCTTGAATTGGGCTCACGGTTTGGCCCAATTCATGAAAACGCACCCATTCCTTTATAAAAGCCCGGGAAACCCCCAAAACAAATCATGAATGAGAAATAAATTAAAAATAAATTTAAAATAATTTATTTATGTGACATTAATTGTCTTATAATATTATGAAAAATTCACCATTGGATAATTTTGAGGTCATGATTAAAAAAATAATATTCATTTTATCTAAATAATTTTCTAAATATGTGAATTTTCACTTTTAAAATGAGAACTGAAATTTATTGAACATTGACGGGTTTTGAAAAAAATAGTTTTTAAACCTTAATAAAAATTACACATGACTTCATAAAAATTATATACTCATTTTTTATTAATAATAATAATTTGATAATAATATTTTATTAAAATATTAATTATTTCAATAATTTAACAATTCCTTAAAATAAATTCTTTAATTAAAAAAATTCACTTTCTATTTTATCGTATAAAAATATAACTCTTATCAAACTGATTTCCTAATCATTTATAGATAAGGAATTGATATAATAATAATTTATAAGATTTGTATTTATAATATTATTAATAAAAACCTTAATTTATATATTTCTCAAAAATTAACATTTTTACCCAAAAAATCAATTTATAAAATTCATCATTTTTTTTAAGAAATACTATTCTCATAAAGGAATTGGTGGAATAAGACTTTTATTAATAAAAAGTGATTACACAATAAGTAACTGATACCTTGTTAATAACCCCTTATAAAACAAATATAATACCTAAGAGTAAGGTGTGCGATGGTGACAGACTATTGAGGCAGCTTGGATAACATCGCCCAGGTGATAATCTCTGTTAACTTGAACTTCTAACATAGGCGATTCTATTCAATCTTAACGTGTTGAAGCTCAGATTGGGATTGGTCAAGAGATAATGTAACACCCCGAGATTTTATGAAAAACATTTTTTTAATTTCATTAATGTCGTGTGTTGTATGCTACACCAATATTACCTTGCGCTATACGCAACACCGTATTAGCTTGCATTATACGCAACACTATTCTTGTATCGTGTTACACACAATTTTGATAACATTTATTCTACGCAACATTGAGTATATATATATATATATTCAATGTATAAATTAAATATGGTACGATTCTATTATATGAAACAATGAAGGATTCTTGCATAGCACACAACCCTAACTTGGCTTTCATTACACGCAATCGCGACCTTCCTCGATAGCGTGTGTTGTACGCAATACCGGGTTTTACTAAACAACGATATATTATTATAATATTATTATGAACTAGCCGTTATGAAGAGTATTAACTAAATTTTGAATCTTATAACATTATTATTCATCTTACACATTTTCTAAAACATGGTATAAGAACAAAATAAATGTTTTGGGTAAAATAAGTATTTTTCAAAAAATGCAGTTTTGCCGCCTTTTGATGGCGCACCCACTTTAAATCTAGTTTTTGACATGTTTATAAGTTCAATTTTACAAAATAAAATTCTTCTTTGGAATCATGAAATAAAAATTTACTTTGGATAAAATTTTCATATTATTCTGGTAACTTTCATATTTTGATGAATAGTAAAAACACGTTATATTTTAATTAAAAACAACTTTTTTCATCGCAATAATTTATATGGTTAAATTATAATATTGTATGGTTTTAAAGTATAAATAGAATATATTTTTACCATTTAATATAATGTATGTCATTAGCATTGATTCTACCTTGAATTCGTAGGATAAATCAATTCAATCTTTTGCAATGTTTTAAAGAAAACCCCATTTTCTTTCCACAACGGGATTAATTTTAATTTAATTTCTACAACTTTTGTGTATTGAATTTTGAAAAATGGATTCCATATTTGGAATAAGTGGATCCAAATTATGTTAATAAGCTACTTTTTATTTTTGGGAATTATGAATAGTAACTACGGTAAATTTTATTTACCATAGTTAAAGGTAAATTGGGTAATTAATGGTAAATATAATATTATAAAATTACCCTAACACATGTCAAAATCCTATTGGATGACTAAAAGTAGACCCATATTACCTAAGGGTCTGATTAGATTCATTTAATGGACTTTTGTCCATGAAAATAATTTAATTATTATTAAAACCAAAGAATGTGACAACATGTCACTTTCTTAAATCTTATAAGTATAATAATTTTAATTTAGTGATAAACTTCATGAAACATCGAACATGAAGAGTCTACAGAAATATAATACAATTATCTACATAATAGGAATTTATTTAAAAATTTTAGGGATTAAATAATTATCATTTATTAGGACACAAAGATGATGCCATAATTATCATATTAATGAAATATTGACATAAATGATGTTATAAATACCCAAATAAATGTAATTTAATACTTTTTATGAATTAAAACAATTTTATAGGTTAATATGACATGTTAGTATTGATTTAATTATCTTTTTTTGAACTAATCATTCTGTTATGATTTTCAAAAAAATCAATTACTAAATAGTTTCAAAATTGACATAAAATAGTTTTTAAAACAAATATTATATTATTAATTGTTATTTTATTCCTAAAAATCTAAGGTTCGGCCAAATGACTTATATAAGGTTATATATATTAATAATAAACAACTTGGGGTTCGTTTGGCTTCTTATATTAAGTTTATTAACCTTATAGTATAAGAACACAAGAAGACACGGTAAAAGTAAAATTATTTAACTTAATGTTAAATCTAAATGATAAGGTTAAAATAGGAACCTAAACTTGTCTAAATTCTATTGGATGAGATAATTTAGACCCATACCTACCTTAGATTAAAAATAAATCAATTTGGAGATATTTAAAATCTAATTTGACTTTATAATAAAATAATAGTTTTAGTTATTCCAAAGGTACCCCTCTCCTCCCTTATAAAAGGGCACCTCCTCCTCCCTCTTCCTCACACCACTTTGAGCCTTAAAGCTCGGCAAACCCCTGAAAATTTATCCTCTCCACTTCCCTATAAACATCCTAGAGGTTCTGGTGTTCTTCAAAGACCTATTTTAGTACCCTAAAAGGAGGTCTCAAAGAAACATTTCAAAGAAGAGGTAATGTCCATTACGGATTATTTCATCTTTATTTCTTCTTCAACTTGTTCTTCTTTAGTTGTTTCATTATGAAGTAATAACATCAGTATCACTCATATACTGATATGTTATTATAAGTATGAAACAACCCTATTTCACCATCTATCCATCCTACGGAAAAAGAAATCACCGCGCGTGCGTACGTACGGAATACCGTCTCCACGCCGTGGTGTAATCTATTTTCCACCACCACCTTACTTGGATGGATATAATGGTGTAAATAATGACTATATATGACTATTAAAAAGTGATATTGATTCTTAAATACTATACATACACTCCAATACAAGTCCACGATCATGAGAACGATATCATCGCTCGTGCGTACGTACGGAATACCGTCTCTACGATGTGATGCGATTCGTTCTACATGATATTCATTGCATAATGATTATATAAATGAATTGAATAAATGAATATGATATATATTACAATAATACAATTATTCGACAAACAAGCATAAGAACAAAAAAGTAATAAACACCCGAATAACAAGTAGTAATGAAATATTACAATAAGCTAAGAATATGACCATATATGATATCATAACAATAAGTATGATTCTGGAATAATTAAACAACTTTATTTAAATCATTATAAAGGAGTTTTGGACACTTATGAAGAAAATCGGACCTAAGGTAAGGGAAATATCACAATCTCATTTTTATTCGAGATTGTTTATACTTTGAAATTTACTGGGGTGTATTTTATCATCCAAATCCATGTTTCCTCAATATGTAATATTATTTCCATCCACCTACACTTTTTTAAATCCAATTTTACCCTTCGGTGAGTTTTTAGTAAAGGATATGAAAGGAATCTTTTGTCATTTTTCGTACGAGGTACTTTTTGACTTTTCCGATAAAAGTACGAAGAATGTTTTTTTTAACTTATACGGCATGAATGGATTTTTAAAAAATTATTTCCAAGAAGCTTCCTTTACAAGTTTTCAAGTTTATTTTTAATCAACTTCTTTTAGTTTATAATTTTATGACATGTTAAGAAAGGAAAAGTATTTTTGAAGTAAAAAGGATATTTTCCTCAAGAATGGAGTTCAAGCATTTTATCAAAATTATTTTCCATCTAAGATAATAAAGGGTTATGTTTCTATCCCTATTATTACATTGATTTGATTATGTTGTGACGGAATTATTTTTATGAATTCCTTTATCTTATATGAGTTGTTTTATGATGTCACGATGTTTAAGATTCCCATTTTTATTACATGGGTTATGCTATGATATATGGTTTATGATTTTGTGGCACACATAATAATGGTATCATTATGAGATGGGTGGGACCTATATCTCCCTCCAATGCATTGGGTAAAGATTTTATATCTCATGAGATAGACATCGCTGGAACGGTAGGTTATACGAGTTCAGTGAAACAGGACTGAAACGAGGAGTGAACTCGGTTCAGAAGGGGACTTTGTCCACTAAGATAGTCTTGGCAATGAGTCTTGACTAATAAGAAATGATTGTCTATGATTATGTGTGTATGACATAGAGTTTCATGTTTTAAGTTATGATTATTGGGATTAAATTTCACTACTATGATTTATCCCATGTTATGAAATTATGATCTCTTTTGCAGGTTAAGATTTCCAAAAGATATGTTCTTATGAATATGACGTGGTTGATATTTCTTTTGTTTAGTCTTACTGAGCATTTTAGCTCACCCTTTTATGTTTTATTTTCCCCAGGAAATAAAGAAAGGATTTAGGTTTAAAAAAAAATATCTTTATGGGTGATGTTGAAGATCTTTCACCATGATTAGAAGATTATATTCCGTGTTTCGAAAGACACTAAACTATTACGGTCCTTGTGTGTGTGTTTTTGTTATATACTAAGTATTCTGCAAAATTAATGTAATGTCTATGTATGTTAAGCTTCGGGTCTCTACAGATAATCTCAATGACACTACCTCCTTTCCGAGCATTGAAAAATGAGCTTCGTACATCTTGAGTATACTGGATGAGGCTATCGTCTCTTTTATCTGTGTCGAAAGGATTTATTAAAACCTTATATCTATATTAGTTGTGTGATCACTGTTCAATGACTATATTATCAACTTTAATGATACTTAACGGTCATTTAAACCCAATAATAATAAAAAAATAGTGCATGTGTTTTCTATATCCATATGACATTAAAAAAAGGGAATTTTATTCATAAATGATCAGGTCGTTACAACCTTCCCCCCTTAATAAATTTCACCCACAAGATTTTCTTTTTCTATACTAAAACAAATGAGGTTAACTCTGCCTCATAATTTCCTCTTGTTCCCATGTTTCTTCTTCAAACTTTTGGTTTCTCCACAACAATTTTATGAGGGGAATTATCTTATTTTGTATAATTTTTCCCTATGATCTAAGATCTTCATCGGCTTATCCTCACAAGAATGGTCATTCTATAATGGTACCACCTCTAGATTGAGTACATGTGATGGGTTATGTATGTATTTACTAAAGAGTGATACATGTAATACATCATGTACTTGAGATATGTTCGGTGGGAGTTCTAGTAGATAATCCACTGCTCCTATGTGATCAAGGATCTCAAACGGGTCAATGTTCCTTCGACTAAGCATTCCCTTCTTACCAAATCTCATAGCTCTCTTCCATGGAGAAATGCAGAGGAATACCATGTATCCAACATCAAACTCTAGTTTTCATCAATGATTGTCAGCATATCTCTTTTTTTGACTCTATGAATCTTGGATGTGCTTATGGATGGTCTTAAACTTCTACACCATTTCTTTGACCATTTAAGAGCCTAAAATTTTTTGTTCCCCAACTTCATCCCAACATACAGGTGTTCCGCACCTCTTCCCATAATGGGATTCATAAGAAGCCATTTGGATGCTTGTGTGGAAAGTGTTGTTATAAGAGAACTCCAAAAAATGAAGATATTGGTTACATCTACCTTTTATGTCCATTGAGGAAGCTCTCAACATGTACTCAAGTTTCTAGATAGTCCATTCAGATTGGCCATCAGTTTAAGGGTGATAGGCCGTGCTGAAGTTCAACTTAGTGTTCAGACCGTATTGGAGACTCTTCCAGAACATAGAGGTTAATCTTGGATCTCGATCGGACATAATTGATAGTGGTACTACGTGAATCCTTACAACTTCTCTGATGTATATCCATGCTAGTTGATCCAGTGAGAAATTCTCTCAAATTGCAATTAAGTGTACAGTTTTTGTAAGATTATCCACAACAACCCAGATGGAATTATTTCATTTGGATGTATTAGGAAGTCCGGTGACAAAGTACATGGTGATGTTATCCCATTTAAATATTGGTATAGGTAATGGTTGTGCCATTCCCTTAGACTTCTGCCACTTAGCCTTCACTTGCTGACATACCGGGAACTTTGATTTATATTTAGTGATCTTTTTCGTCATGTTATCCCACCAATAATACTCTCGGAGATCCCGATACATCTTTGTGTTTTCTGGGTGAATGGAGAAATTAGAACAATCTGCATCATCCAAATGTTCTTTCTTTAACTATGGATTTTATGGAACACATAGTCTTGAACCAAATATCACAATTCTTTATTCATTAACATTGAACTCCGAGGATTTCCCTTTTCTGATAGTTTCCACTTTATTCTGAATTCCCACATCATCTTTTTTAAAATCCTTTAAGATTTCCAAAAGAGACAGTTGAGAAATCCTTTGTGAAAGGATTCATGATGTTCCCTTATTTTTGATTCTCACCTCCCTCTTCATCAAATCTAAGAAGATTGGATCCTTCTCAATTCTCATCAATGATCGAATCGTTGGGTCCTTTCTACTTAGATCACTTGCCACATTGTTCGCTTTCCTATAGTGGTAGTATATTGAGAATTTGTAATCCTTGATGAGATCTAACCATCTTTATTGGAACATTTTCATTTCATTATGTATGAATATATATTTGAGAATTTTGTGATCCATATATATTTCAAACTTTTACCCATAGAGATAATGCTGCCATATTTTCAACATAATAATCATAGATTCCAAATCCAGATCATGCATGGGATAGTTTTGATCATGAATGTTCAACTTCCTTGGGGTATAGGCGATGAATTTTTTATTCTACATCAACACATAGCCCAAACCCTTATTCAAAGCATCACTGAAGATTACGAAATGATTCCCACTTCTGGTTAGTGTGAGCACATGGGTAGTGATAAGCCTCTTCTTTAACTCTATGGATCATTCTTCACATTCATCATTCCAGGAAAAAATTACTCTCTTCTGATTTATCTTTGAAAGAGGGTTTGAAAATCATGAGAAATTTCTAAAAAATTAGCTATAATATCTAGTTAACCCAGGAGGCTACAGATATCCACCACAGATGTTGGCCTAGACCATACCTCAATTACTTTTGTTTTGGAAGGATCCATAGATATCACATTGCTTGTGATGATATACCCCAAGAATTCAACTTCCTTCAAATAGAACTCACACTTTTTTCACTTTTCATAGAGCTTATCCTTTCACAAGTTCTCTCATACAGTTCTTAGATACTCCTCATGATCCTCCATGGTTTTAGAGTATATTAGAATATCATCTATAAAGACGACCACATATTTTTCAAGGTAATATCTAAAGGCTCTATTCATAAATTCCATGAATATTTATGTATCATTTGTGAGTCCAAAAGGCATTACTATGAATTCACAGTTCCCATACCTTGTATGAAAAGAAGTATTGGGGATATCCTCCTTATTCACCCTTAGTAATATCTTGACTATAGATCCACCTTGGAGAAGTTTTGTGCTCTATATAGCTGATCAAACAAATCATCAATTCATGGAAAATGATACTTGTTCTCTATCATGATTTTGTTAAGATCACAATAATTAATGAAAAGGTACATAGACCCTTCCCTTTTCTTGACGAAGAGGGCTGGTTCACCCCATGGTGAAGCACTAGGGCATATAAACCCTTTATCTAGATTCTCCCACAGTTGTTTCTTTAGATCCTCAAGCTCCTCAAAAACCATTATATACAGAGTCTTGGATTTTAGAAATTTTCCAAGTATAAGATCAATCTATAATTAAACATATATTCTTGAAGGAAGACAATACAATTCCTTGGGAAACACATCTGTGAATTTTCTCACAATAGGCATGTCTTCAAGGATAGTTCTTTCCTTAGACTCAATCATCTAGGAAAGATACACGTGATCATAGGGAAGTAATATATATGCTTAATATGATGGTTGTAAATAATATTTACCCTCCTCCTTGCACTTGTATAGAATCGGGGGTCGATTCACCATATGGAGAGTGATTTCCCTCTCGGGACAATTTATGTTAGCTCTATATAGGGAAAACCAATCTATGTGAATAATTGCACCAAATTCCATGAAGATAAGTATGATGAGGTTCATCAGTAAGTGCAATCCACAAATTGTGTCAGGGGAGGAGTTATATGCATGTGATTCTATAATTACCCCATTTTCATTTCTCACCAACATCTCTACTTTCATGATTTGTTGTGGTGTTTGGATTGTTCTAATAAACTTCCAGGATATAAAATAATATGTAGAACCAAAATCAAAAAGTACGTTTTCTATTCTAGAATGAATAACTAGAGTACTTATCACCACATAGTTGTTAGTATTATCTTTGGTAGTAGCGATGATGAAAGCTTTCCCTTACCACCTTAGAGGTTGTTGGTTGCCTCTAAAAACCCTTTTCCTGGGGTACTATTTCACAAAGTGCCCTGATTCTTTCTAGTCATAGTAATGAAAAATGCATTAAGGATTGAACATAGTGTTACTTTCCTCTATCATAGTAGCGAGTTTTTCTTGTCGGAAATCGCTAGCTTGGTGCACTTCCTTCTTGCACCTAAAGAATTTCCTCATCCACTTCAGACAATTTCTAGGGTGCTTCTTTCTGCACCTTTGGTGAGTGGGATACTGTAATTTCTTATCACCATTGTATTTATCCATCATATCTCCACAAATAAAGTCCACTCTCCACTTCTTATACCCATGATACCCTTGAGATTCTTCGATCTCCATATTGACTTTGAGGGAATATCGAACTATATCCTCATATCTATCAAAGTTGTGGATCACTAGGGCTTTCCGAATACTAGGTTTTAGGGCACCGAAGAAGTGGTCAACCTTTAATTCAAGGGTAATGAAAAAACCAAAGGTGTATTTCGAAAGTCTATTGATTTTTTCCTCATAAACACCAATAGATTATTCATCCTTTTATGCGAGTTCAAGGAAATATCTTTCCATATTTAGATGGAGAGTTTAGGGAAAATATTTATCAAATTGTTTTTTCTAGAAATCCTTCCATCCCATTGCCTCAGTATCTTCCTCAGTCTTTATATTTTTGATCAATTTCCATCATTGATCAGCTTCATCCTCCATACGATAATCATCATGAGGAACCTTCTGTTGTTCAGAATATTGAAGGATGGGGAAGATATTCTCAATGGAGTTGATCCATTTTTCAGCGACTGAGGGATCAAATGATCTATTGAAAGTAGGAGGACTTTTTATCATGAAGCTCTATATTGTAAATTGTTCTTTATTTGGGGGGTTGGACGTTCATATTGACCTGTGTTTTTATTCAAAACTTGAGTTAACTGATAGATTATCCTAACAAATTTTGTGATTCTCACTCCCACTGGATTGGGCATCTCATTAGAACAATCAACACATTGATCTTCACATCAGTTGTTAGTCCGAGTCCTCCTATTACTGGACATTGGATAGAATAAAAGGAAAATTAAGGGTAATTATTTTAAACTATTAAATATATAAAGTGGAATATAATGAAAAAAGGGAGAACTTATAAATTTCATTTATCTCCTTAACTTATGAATTTCTATGATTTTATCTAAGTTATCCATGATCTACTTCCTAACATATATTCATGGGGGAATTTTTTTTGTTCCCTTAATAACAGTTTTTACTAAACTCATGAATTTAATAAAGAATATCCCCTGATAATGTCGAACCAAGAGTGTATCAAGGCCTGTTTCGTGCACTTGTTCCCATTTGAGTCTAGTTCATTGTAGTTTTTTTTTCAGGTTTTACCCCTAGATACATCTGTTCTAGAGCCACCTCTACTTGTTCAAATCCAAACATGGATGTATTTTCTTGAAAAACCACTTACTGTATAGTCACTAAAATTTCAGGATTTTTTCATACACTTAGTCTTATACCTAGGGTTTTCACAAGGGTTTTCTAATCTGAATCCCAAAAATCACTAAACCTATCCTCCAATACCAACTATAAAAACCCTGGTCTTTATTACACATTTAAACATGATTTATTACATAAAAACGCACTTAATAAAACCCAAAAGATCGAGAGGTATAATGTATTTAGGGATTAGGGACATTATATGAAAACATAAAACATAAAATACAATATCTTTATTGAACATTTCTTTTACATGACCACAACATTCTTTCATACTTAGAATTTCATGAGATAACATAAGGATATATATAAGAAAAGGGTGAGATATAAATCCCATTAAGGAAGTAAACAAGGAATAACTAGAATAATACAATACAAGTTAGGTAATAAGAATATAAATGAATTATAAGATAAACATGAACATGAAATAATGATATATCATGATTATCATAACATGGAAATGTGGAAACAACTTAAAACACTACATCATAAAAATAAAGAAATCAGGTAAACCCCTATCCCAAAATGGTGAAAAAATTTATTAAAACGAATTAGGTAATCCCATATACCAACATGAAATACGATGATACTAAACATTACTCAATTCATTGGATCGCTATCAGGGCGCATCCTTTATGAACATTTTAATCTCATTCTTAAATTAGCCACATAAATCATATAACATAGATTCATTCAACATAATAATTTATTCCAAGACAAAATAATATGGAATATATATATGAATGTATATAATCAATAAGTATATGTTTATAAAGGTGAATACCTTTGACTGAGAAATGAGCATGGTATTCACTACATGATGATTTTGGCGTGGGAAACGCGGTGCAATTTTGACAGCATAACGACATCACATGGGGATTCATAAAATGGGTTGATGAGAGATTAAGAGGTATCTAGTAATTTATACATGAAATGGTAAGTAATGGGATCATGTAATATAATATCCCAACATATTAAATGGAATCTGATATGCATAATATAAGAGAAATTCTTGAATGGAAATGAAGAGAGAGAGAAATCCCTTACAAAATTTTGACATGGTAACATGTGTACATGGGAGGGATTAATGAGAGTGAAATGGGTCTATAATAATTGAAACATAAAACGGGAAGTATGGGGGAGGTGATAAAACATACCCCTTCATTTTTAATTGAAAAATAAAAGGGTATAACAATATTAGGAAACTTGGACAAAACTGAGAAAGGAAAGAAAGTGAGGATCCCTTATTTGGATGTGTGATCCCAAAGGATTTGGAGAGGATTATTTGAATCTTAGAAGCGCTTTTGGAGGACTATAGAGAGTTGAGAGTAGAGTTAGGAAGAGATTAAAGGAGTTTTAGTGAAGAGGAATGGGTTCTTGGGTGGGATTATATAGGAAAGAAGGGAGAATTCTTTATTATTTAGGTTCTGTACACTACACACTAAAATATTCAAAACCACAAGCCAACCCAAGATTTCAGGCCAAGGTAAGTGTAAAGATTTATTTAATAAGTCCAAGGACCTAAGACATGAAAATATTATCCTTTATTAAGTGGAGTTTAGTCACACCCTCAAGGAAATGAATTTAAAATATTAAAATATAATACACATTTTGGAGGATTCACTAAGGCATTATAAAATAAGTAAAATAAATCTAATATCAAAATATTTTAATGATAAAACATAGATTTGGTTTAATATCCCTTTTATGGTATTTATTATATCACTACTGGGTCATTATGATGCCATAAAACACATTATATATTTATATACTATTTAATTTTTACCCAAAAATTTGACCGTCTAAAAAAATTATGAAAAATACACTATTGGATAATTTCAACATCCTAATTCTAAAAATAATATTCATTTTATATAAATAATTTTCTAAATATTTGAATTTTCACATTTAAAACGAGAACCTACATTTATTGATAATTGATGAATATTGGCAAAACAGTTTTTAAAACTTAATAAATATTACACATGACATCAAAAAAATTATATAATCATTTATTATTAGTAAATGTAATTTGATAATAATATTTTATTAAAATATTAATTATTTAAAAAATTCATTAATTCCTTAAAATAAATTATCTAATTAAAAAAATACACTTTCTATTTTATCTTATAAAATATAACTATTATCAAACTGATTTTCTAATTATTTATAAATAAGGAATTGATATAATCATCATTTATAAGAATTGATTTTATAATTTTATTAATAGAAACCTTAATGTATATATTACTCAAAATTACCATTTTTACCCGATAAATCAATTTATCAAATTCATTATTTTATTAAGAAAGACCATTCTCATAAAGGAATTGATGGAATAATACTTTTATTTATAATAATAGATTATAGAATAAGTAAAAAATATCTTGTAACATAACATCTTATAACACCCCCATAAAACCTAAGGGAAAGGAGTGTGATGGTGAGAGACTCTTGGGGATACTCAGATAACATTTCCTAGGTAGTAATCTCTTTTAACTTGAACTTCTCTCATAGGTGATTTTGTTCAAGCTCAATGTGTTGAAGCTTATCTTGGGCTTGGTCAAGGGTGAAGCCCAGTGATGCTACCTCCTTTCCAAGCTCTAACAAATGAGCTTCGTACGACCTGAGTCTACTAGATGTGGTCATCATCTCCTTTTTTTTGTCGAAAGGATTTATTAAAACCTTATATTTATATTAGTTGTGTGATCATTATTCAATGACTATATTGTTAGTGGTAATGATACTTAACGGTCATTTAAACCCAATAATAATAATAAAAGAGTGCGTGTGTTATATATATCCATAAGTCATTTAAATAAAGGGAATTTTATTCATAAATGATCAGGTCTTTACTAGAAATACGATGTATTATGGTTATAAAATAATCATAATAACATCTAATTATATTTATCAAACTATAGTTTTTATTTTAGGATGGTTACAACACATTAACAGTAAGTAGAAGAAGAAATAAACTCGAAAGAGTAGGTAAAGATGACCACCTATTTTCCATGGACCCCCTTTAGATCTCTTCTTAAGGGAACTATATTTGTTATTTTGGAAGATAAAGAACCTCAAGAACTTAGATAAGTATGTTTATAAGAGTAATTGTTAATGTTTTATTGATCTAAATGCCACAATGTTGTGTGAATAAGTGAAGGAATGAGCGTCCTTTTATAATTGAGGTGAATGGTACCTTTGGAATTTCATAAAATATTAAAATATAATAAGACTATTCTAGATACAAATGATTAAAAATGGTCATGAATTATAATAAAAAGTTTCTAGGTTTTAAATAACATCTTCCAATTAAATTTAGATGATTTTTTATATAATTTTAATCTTTATCTTTATGATTAACCCCTTGATTAATTATTTTTGACCATAAATGCAGTAACCACTATTTTAATCAAAAAGGGTTAATAATGTTACTATAAATGGAAAATTGACTCATAAATGGACCATGGATGATGTGTTAAACCATATTACATTTATATGGACAAATATAATATTTTTATGAATTTTAAATAATATAATAAAATATTCTTTTATAAGATATTATTAATATCAATTTTGAAAATATTAATTTAATTTGACTTCAAATATATCAATAAAAAGGGGGGAATTCGATTATAATGCTTTAAAACATCTATAACATGTAATATAGGTCTATAATTATTTTCATAGACATTAATGATGTCAAATTATACTAATTTTAATGATTTTAATATCATTTATTTTATTTTTCCATTAATAAAATAATTATTACATATGTATTGTGTAATAATTTAAGGTAATGAGGGGTGGTGGGGTTCTATAGGATTCCTGGGGCTTGGTTCACCTAGGTTTTAGTGCTTTTTATGGTCCAAGAAACTCCTTGGGTGCGGAAGTTCATGCCCTTCTCTCCGGTCTGATGATATGTAGTAGGCTAGGATTACAGGTGGATGAGATTGAATCCAAATCATAAATCATTGTGAAGTCTTTACAAGTATGTCATGAGATACCTTGGGAGTTGATATAACTTATTCTCAGATACAAGGTGGAGACCAATCCACATCAGATGGTCCACTATAGTTAAAGGGAGGCTAACTTCACAGCGGACTTGCTAGCTCGTATGGGTAGGTAGGTTGAGGAGCTTACAATTTAGGCAAGTTTAGACTCTATTAATATTTAGTGTAAGAGTGTAGTGAAATGTTATTCCATTGTTATACACCAATTTCTCCTCCTTGAATGGGTTTTCCTTGTACCTTACTGAAATCAATAAAAAATAACTTTTCGTCAGTTAAAAAATAAAAAAATTACCATGATGAATATAAATAATTTTTCTTTTAAAATAGTATTTATAACCTATATAATATATCTATGTTTTAATTTTAAAACATTTTAAAATGAAATGTAATTTTTCAAATGGTTTAAACAAATATACATTTTTTAATAAAAATCGGTATTTTCACTATTCACTAGAAAATAAATCTGTTCAGAAAAATCCAAAAAATTTACCCCAAGATATTTTTGATATGCTGATTTAAAAATCATATTATTTTAATAAAATAAAGTTTTTATTATCTATAGAAATTAATTATAACATTTTCTCATAAAAATTAATAAAAATCATTTTTGAAGAAAACATATTTTTGAAGCATAAATTAACTTTATTGAAAATTGAGTACTTATTTCATAAGAATTAATCAATGAATTTGTATTGAGTAGGTCCTTTATATATATATATTTCATAATCCTGGTAATATTATTCATACTCACCAATTTAACAGCTAGCTGGTAACATTCAAATTTAAATAATTTTATTTTAGGGTTCGTTTAAGCTCTGTATTACATGTTGTATATGCTGTCAAACATAATGTTCTTTTAAAATATTAGGGTATTATAATCCAGGTGAGAAATGTGTCATCCCGGACTCAGTTCACTCATATGTAACCAAACCTGGTTGGCCATATGGCCTCAAGCATGCCTCCCCGTATTATAGAGGCTTTCGACTAACAACGATGGTCTATGATGGTACGATAGGGAGAATATACCCTCATAATAAAAGTGGAACACATTGGTATATAGACTATAGAATAATTAGTGAATCAATATAATGATGAGTAATAGTAGAATCAAACATTCATACAAGAATAAATAACCAAAACCATAGGCAATAGGATAAAAAACAATTGATTCATATCAATTATCATATACAAAATGATGTCATGTTTGTATGCTATAAAAAATGTTGGATATATCAGATACATTACAACCAGTATATACAAAATTCTCTAAAAAAGTGAATAAAATCTAAAAATCTATCTCAAATAGAATTGTGATCATAAATTCTATCCTTTTCTCCCACACTTCATCCTAGTATAAAAAATCAAGCATTCATAACATGTCGCTTTCCCTTGTCCCTACCTGCATCCATGAACTCTATCTAAGTACCAATAAGTAGTTTGAAATGAGTGTGAGATATAACCAGTATGAACCACCAATAGTGTTTAATGATGTCTATATTGTGTGTATATAAAGAATTAGTGTATAGGTAATAATATAAACTGTGAATAAAATAATTAAATCACATGTCAGAATGGGTTCCAAACTAGACACCCATCCATTACCACCTGCTTTGGACTAAGATATAATATCTCTAAATTAATAACAATTATGATTTAATTTATAAAAATCAATCAAGAAATGGCTCATATCCAAGATTTCCCCCATTGATCATATCTATACAAGGGATGAATAAGTCCCATGACATTTAATGTATAAAAGGAACTAATCAAGGCTATCACGTATGTAAAGCATTGACCAAATACAAGTATGTTATTTGACTTGGAAGACACATTAATTAATTAATAAATTGGAATCATGAGACCATCCCTATAATTCCTCATAGGTAACCTAATTATCACTCCTAGTGTATTATTAACCCATCACCCTATGAGCCCGTCCATGGAATTACTCATGGGAACCCAGGTATCTCCCAAATCATGGTGTAAAGGAATTAAACTCTGAGTTAGTCCTTGGAATTCCATGTAAGTAATACAAGTGTTACTCATGGAATAATATAATTAACTACCCTCTGATTCCATCCTTAGCATTCCACATAAGGAACCCAAGTGTCACTCATGGCATAATATAATTCAACTCATCGAGTAAGCCTGTCCAAGGCATTCCTTATAAGAACCCATGTGTTTCCCATGATGTAATATAAATCTATTTATAATTCATTATAATTTAATAATACCAATGATCCTATCTATATCATTCTGAATTAGAACCCATGGGTTACTCTGAACATTACTACTGAAATGTTCATAGCTCACAATCTATCCATACCATTTACAACATATTAATTCAGTTGGTCATTTTATTACAGGGGAAAACTCTAGAAAGTGTGAGAAGGAACATGACCTCGGTTCATGGGATCACTATTCCTTATTTAATTTAGATCAATTCATATTTCATTCCATGAAGTTATAACATCCCAAATACAATGGGAAAGGAACACACCTCAGAATGTGATTTGATTACATAAAAAGAATTTAATTATTTATCCAATTATTACAAAACAACCATGGGGTGGTTTAAATTGTGGTTATCAACCTCCAATAGTGATATCAAGCCTCATGGATCATGTAGGTCAAGGACCACACATTTATTATAATAACCCCCATTTTAAGAATTGATTCTTAGAAATACCGGTGTATAGTACAATGACACAATGTATAAAACAATATACTTTTATAAAAAATTATTAGAAGACCTACCTTAGATGGGAAGTATAATTCTTGTTCATTACCATCCTTTAATATAGGCTAGAATGATATAAATCATAGAAATAGATGAATACCCTAAATATAGGCACATTATCTCACATATATTTAGCATTCAATAAGGCGAGGTAAGCGAAGAAAGGAAACAAGTGGATTGAAGAGATTTATGGTATGCTTATAACATTAAAGATAAAGAGAGAATCAGAAACTGAACGGTGGAGGATTCTAAAGTTCTTCCATGGATGGATAAGGGAGATCCCAATCAGTTGTGGGAGGTACTGCATGTGAAAGGGGAAGAAAAGCGAGGAAAAAACATAAAAATGAGTCAAGGAAAAAATGAAATTTTCACCCATTTTTACGCGGCATATAGTTTTTCCAAACTGGATGCCAACCATGAAACTCCACTACCTATGTTTTACTAACTGTTTGGGCTTGGAAAATGATTTTTAGAAACCATACCCCACCCGTGTGGCCCCTTGGCAGACCCTCTGTAGTTCCCATATGGGCATGTGGTATGAGATACAAGGTTTAATCAAACCATTCACCCCTATACAGTCTAATGGAACACCCCATATGGTTTAAACAAACCATATAGACTCAACAAAACAATTTAAAAAAACCACGAACCTAGTCTATATCCTCTAGAACCCATAGCTCTGGGCTCTGAATGAGCCTTAAACACTCCCAGACCCTTCCATAAAACATTAATCACTTTCATTAAAAAAATATTTATACTAAAATTTATAGGATTCATACCCTATAATAAAAGCTGGTATCTTACAACCTACCCTTTTTAAAACAACTCACCCCAAAGTTTCCCTTCCAAGGATGGTAAAATATCATATAAGAATAATTTAGTTTACTGAGCATGTAAATTGGTCTCTTTCCGCATAGTTTTATCCTATACATGGATATTTTTCCATAACACCTGTACTACAAGAACTGACCTACCTTTAAGAGCCTTTATTCTCTGATAAATGATACAAATAGGGTGTTTCTTAAAAGAAGAATCAACATCCAACTCAACCTCATCAGTATAAACAACATGAAGGTTATGAATGATAAAGGTGAAGCTATGAAATAAATAAGACATCATTCATGGATTAGTAACTCTATGGTAACTGAAATTGATAGTCTACTGACCTAAATATCTCTAGTATGTAGAAATACCCAACAAATATTGGCTCCATTTTCCCTTGTTAATGAATCCTTTAATGCCTTTTTCCAGTAAAAAAACATAAGAAGACCTAATCTCCCACCTCAAACTCTATATGTTGGAAATGACGATCGACATAAGACTTATTCCTAGACTATGTTTTAGCTATATACTTTCTAATAATATGTACCTGCTCTGAGGTATCATGAGTGAGATGAGATCCCATTAGCACTGCCTATCCTGCCTCTAACCAATATAGAGGTGAATGATATGACCTACCATATAGGGCCTCATAAGGATCCATATGTATAGTTTCCCAAAATATATTGTTATATTAAATTTTTTTCATGTGATAGGTGTTTCTCCCAAGAACCTATAAAATCAAGGATTCATGCATGAAGAATGTCCTCCAACACCTGTATTGTATGCTCAGACTTCCCATTGGTCTATAGGTGATAGGATGTACTCAGAAGTACCAATGAAAACAGTTACTTATAAAACCCCTTCTAGAACCACAATTTGAACTGAGCATCTCTATCTGGTATGATGTTATGTGGAACTCCTAGAAGGTGTATGATATCAATAACATATATCTTTCCTAGACCATCCACTGAAAAGGTGTCTCTAATAGGTAAGAAGTTAGTGAGGTTTTTCAACCTATCATCAAAAAAACCGCAATGATGTTATCCAATTTACACTATAGAATGGTAAATGGATAAAAAATCACTATAGTTCACTAGTGTTCCTCATTCACTTGCTGATAGGTGGAACACTGAGTAAAAAACACCGTAATCTTCTTTTTCATCCCTAACCACCAATATTGGTAGTGTAAATCATAGTACATCTTGGTAAGACTGGGATGTAATTCCCAAGTAGAGGCATGAGAATCTCTCATAAAATAATCTCATATTTCCTCTAAAACCTAGAAAATCCCATGAATTTGCAATATCTCATCCTTTTAAACAACCCAACCAAGCAGTGGGTCCTCACCTAAAATACTCCCCTGTAGGACCAATCACTCATGATCTAAAAGTTGTCTCTTATTCACTCTATCCAGATGTGAATATGCCACTACTAAATATGCTAGTCATGCTATCCCTAATAGTTCTACTTTTGGATCTTAATATCTGCTCAAAAAATATACTTACAAGAGGGAGGGGGTGAATTGCAATTAAAAAACATAGTTTAAAAGAATTAAACTAAAAAAAATCCAAATCCTATTTAAGTAAAACTAATGAACATGGATCTCATTCCAATTGAATAATAATATGAAACAATACAAATAAATAAGAGTGTAAAATATTAGATAAAAAAGGATCCAATTAAATAGAGTTCTTTTATTGAAATTAGAATATTATAAATAAAACAAACAAAATAGAAAAGTGAATAGGAAATTTCACTTTCTATTAATAATGTAGTAGAGTTAAACACTTGTAAAACAAGTAATAGAATAACTATCAAATATAAGAATGACTTATAAGATATTATAATAATAAACCTATTTTATCCTTAAGAAAAAGGTATTCTATAACTCAAACTAAAGGTATCCATTTTTTATACTTATAAGAAAGTTTGTCTTCCCTTACTAAGGAATCCCTCGATACCATGATCGGAATGACTCTGTATTCCTATCCCAAAAATACCTTAATACGATGATTGGATTCCCTATCTACATATTTCTAGTATCCTTAGATTTGATGGATTATATTCTCTATCTTTCTATCCCCGTAATCCCTTGATCATTACATTGATCAGACACAGATTACAATACTGAATTTCATAAGTGTCATGAACCAAGCCAGGGTTCTATCCAACCTGACACCCAACCCAGTCTAAAACTTGTACCAAATGGTGTTCCCAATCCCAAAGGGATGGAAAATAGAGACTGGGTATCAAAATATTATTTGGGAATGATTTCACCCAATTAGATAACCATAAACAAACAACAATTATAAAAAAACATAACTGAATAATCATAACCAAACATAGTATAAAAAATTTTATATTCAAAGTTTACGATTTTAATCAAAACCCAAAAGGACTACAATGGGAAGGGAACAAAAAAACAATCCCAAAAATCTCCATGTAAAAATATGAGCATCGTCCTCAAGACACCACCACCAACACTTGCCAAAAGTGAAACTCTAGCAACCAGATCCACCATCACCACAACACATCTTGCCTTTACCTGGGTCATACGTAACAAAGTATACTTACACCCAATGGGGTAAGTATAGTGTGATCCAAATCCCAGTATGATGCGACCCAAAATAAAAAATTCCATCCCAAAACATTATAATACAATATAACATGCATTTTTTTTATAAAAAAGAAAAAATTCACTTTTTTAGGGATTTTTTTAAAGGATGGAAACATGTTTTTATTTTCAAGTAATAAAAAATGTGCCACGTATTCCGAAATAATGTAAAATATCTCAAGAGAGCACTAGGTCTTGGGAAAACCCCAAAAGCACTAACTAAAATGGGACACTAGGAACCTTGTATCTTAGTGAAATGTGGTATAACTACCACAATCCACAACATCCTCATGCACGATCCACTAGAGAGGAATCCATCCAAAGTTCTAGTGGTATCCACTCATCATCATAATATAGTTAGTGTTTCAATCCTAAATCCTATTAGGTGAATATGGGATTTGTCACTTCCAAGTCTACTAGTATAAAACCACTAAAAGAATTCAACCTTTCCACTTTCGAATCACTAGAAAACTAGTTCTAGTTGCCGACCTAGTTACCTAGTTTTTTCCTTTGTTCTCAATTCCCATTTCTCATGTCACATATGTATCACCACATTAACATTCACACACAAGTAATGTGAATACTCAAATAAAACCACATTTTCTCATAAGAAAACCCTCTTTCAAATTCACATGCATACCAAATCCACTTTAAAACATGTTTCACACCACTTTCATAATTTATTAATCCACAAGCACAATTTATAAAACACTTTTAAGAAATATACCAAGGGAGAACACTTGAAATACAACCAATTTCTTTTATAAAAACCACTTTTAAGCCATAAAAATCTCAAAACCTTTCAAAAACACATTTCTTACCACACACATAAATCATGGAAAATAACCATGAAGCAAATAAATCATATCAAAACCACTATATAATGTTTAAGCATGGAACCACCAACCTCAAGTGTAGAAACTTTTAGAAATCAATGCTAAACCAAAATCTCACCACCAAGGGACCCTATAAAGGAATGATTGAATAAAGAAATCAATATAGAACTATAAGAATAAATATCCAACCCTAATTAGCTCACCTAACCCTCTGACAATATAAAACCCCAATAATGAAGATGAGAAACTCCAGAAAAGAGGAGAAATCAAGAAGGAAAACCACTTACTAGAAGGATTCTTGAGGAATCCCCACAAAAATGACCTAAAAATGGTGGTCCAAGGGTGCAATGAGGAGGGTTGAAAATGAATAGGGATATAAATACCAAGTGAGGGATAAAATGGGTGGATTTGGGGTTAAATATGAAAAGTTAAAAAAGGTAAAAACACAAATTTTAATAACCTCGATAGGCCGCACAGTTTGAACGCATAGTTTTCTAAACCATGCGGCAATCGTGCACCCCTCACTGTCTAAGTGGGACATGATGTATGGTTACCCCAAATGGGTTGAAAAACCATGTGTTAACCATATGGTTTCCCACTATCCAAAAATTCCAAATCACTACAAGATTTCTTGGTCAAGGTGCACAGATTCCCCTATCTGTGCGCAAACCATGCACCACCTACTTTCAATAAAAAAATATCAAATTTTCAGAAAAAATAAAAGGGGAAACCCATGGATAAGCACTAAAATTAAAATGAATAATGTAATAACTCAAAATTAAAACAAGAATGTGAAAGTTATCCCCACCATGAAAACTTTCTACCCCCGAAAAGTTAACTTGAAGCTTGATCAGAGAAAAAAAATGGATACACCACCTCAACCCAAGAATTATGTTCCCAAGTTTCATGAAAATAATTTATATCCTACCAAATAACTAGAAGAAATACAATATCATTACTAGGAATCACTATCTCTTTGGAATCTACAATTCATACTGGTAGTTCAAACATGAAAAAATTTGGATCCAACTCTAATTATTACTAATTCAACATATAAGGCGGATATGGGTTGTACTTTTTAAACTGAGAAACATGAAACATGTAATGAATTGAAATAAACTAATAAGGAAAAGGTAAACTATATTCTTCCTTACCAATCCACTCAGTAACCTCAAAAGGTCTAAAGTACCTCAGCATTAGCTTCCCTTTCTTACCCAAATGACAGTGACCCAAGCGATGTGCCACTTTTAGAAGCACCTGTTCACCCATGAAAAACTCCAAATCTTGGATCCTTTGATCAATATAAGGCTTATAGTGACTCTAAGCTATCAATAACCGCTACCTGGTCATCTTGAACTTCGTAGATATATCCTGCACCAGGATCAATCCCAGCAGTGAGGCCTCTCCTACTTCAGTCCAACACAAAGGTGGCCGACACGATCGACCTTAAAGAACCTAAAAAGGATCCATTAAAATTGAGGATTGGTAACTATTGTTATATGAAAACTCAACTAATACCAAATTTATATCCCATGAACCATCTAAATCCAACACACATTACTAGAGAATGTCATCAAAAATTTTGTTTTCCCATTCCGTCTGACCATCCATTTGAGGATGGTATGATGTACTAAACTTAACCGGTAACCCCATTTCATTATAATGGCCTTCCCTAAACTATAAGGTGAAATGGGGGTCCCTATTAGAAAAAATTTCTAATGGCACACCATGAATCCTCAAAACCTCCTAAATATACAACCAACCCAACTCATGTAACGCCCCGACCCCAATTACCCAGAGTCGGTGCATTATTGCGTAACATTTGCATGATCACAAAAGATCAAGTCTCGAAAGACTGATTAGTTTAGTAGCCTTGGAAACACTAGATACATTCATAAGTCTTAAATTACATCATAAAGTGAAAAATCACAATAACATAGTCTCCATAGTCCACACTTCTATCCCCTTCAAACTATCCCTGTAGGTCAGTCATAAAATATTTCTTCACATCCTAGGAAAAATAAAACATTGAAAGGGGTGAGCTCAGATGCTCTGTAAGGATAACAATATAGCGGAAGCTTTTATAAATAAACATAAACATTTAAGGAAATGTATGACTAAAAAAAATCATTTTAAACTTGAACTTCAACATAATATGGAAAAAGTAAAAATGAGATAATTCCATTTACTTATTCACATGGATATTCTACTGGTCGAATAATCACATGCAATATCAATAACCACTTTCATAATGATGGAATACATAATGCCAGACTATCATAACCACATAGCCAAGGCCTCGTGCCAAGACTACAACTAAGATTTTGTCAAGGCCTCGTGCCAAGACAGTAGTTTGTCTCATGAGACCTGCTGATGCATCGAGGAGCTATAGCGGGCTCCACCCGTCACTTATTAAGTCCAATGCATTCCTCATATGAACAGGTTTAAACATATCATAAACCATAACATAATTGTATCACATAAAACATGCATAAAGGAAACATAAGATTTCTACACTTCAATCACAAGATATCAATACAACACATTGATATAATAAAAACTTTATTAAAACCATTTTCAATACCAAAATAAAAGAAAAGTAAAACATGGTATTTATTTTTCTTTTAAAAAGTTATGGCTTATAGAGGAAGACGAAACTCAAATAATAGTCACGGTGGCGGAGAAGTCGTTGTCACCGCATACAGAAGAAAAACATTCCTTTTGTCATTTAGTAAAAACACTTCGTATAAAAATATTCCATTTGAATAAAAGTAAAAGTCAAAGGGGTTTATACACTGTATAAATGAAAGTTGTGTATAAAACCAAATATGCCTCAATGAAAGGAGATTGAGACAAAGTCCTTACAAAGATCATTTTTAAAATAAAATAGATATATTATGTGTATTCAATATAAGTACACATAAAGAAAGTACAAATACAAGATAGGACATAATAATATCATGACATAATTTGAAAGTAGGAGATTAACCCAAAGAATGGAAATTGGGTTAAGAAGTTCTCTTACCTCATGTACGACTTGACTTGATCATTATTTAATCTCCTGAATAATAAACTAGAGTTAATTTATATTTGATTAAGAACCTTTTTCATGTTCATTATTCCTTTTATATCACTTATTACTATGTTATGAACATTATGTAATTATTTAAATTAATAACGGTCATTTTGTCGATCTTTGGTACTTGAGTCAAAAATAAACTTCTTATAATTACAAGTTGTTCATGTGGTGAAATATCCATTATATACAAAATTATATTCATGATTTAGATATCATATATATCATATATATCCAGTATATACATGCATTTATAATATTACATAACATTTAGAGGTATGAAATGAAATGCACCGTTCATGGAGACGGTAAGCCGTACGTACGCATGAACGCTACTTTCATTTCTATTTCATATTTAATGGAATGAAATTATATTTATATAAGGTTATAATATACTTCCAGTATAATATAATGTATAATACCATTAACTCCACCATTTATACATCCCATATATGGCATTAAAGATTCAAATCACTTTGAGGGGGCGGTAGTCCGCACTTCCTAAAATGAAATTATCGCGTTTACCCATAATGGAAATCATAAAGGTATGCCATAAATGAAAAATAAAGAATCATAAGGAAAACAAAAAATAATATATATCATATATAAAAATAGTGTCATCATAATGGCCACCATGAGTGGTGTTAAAAGAAGATTGAACAATCATCGATTCGTGAGGCAGTAATTCGCCACCCACAAAAACAGTATGTTCTTTAACCATTATAAAAAGGTGTGTGTAAGTTTAAATCA
The DNA here is from genome assembly GCA_963277665.1 of Viscum album. Lineage (NCBI taxonomy): Eukaryota > Viridiplantae > Streptophyta > Magnoliopsida > Santalales > Viscaceae > Viscum > Viscum album. The sequence continues at coordinate 1,893,320,711 of OY728152.1, forward strand.
AATACTTCTCATAAAAACATCCTATTATATTGAATATAATGGTTTTGTTACAAAAGAAAGTAATAAAAATATTTTAAGTGGTTGGAGAAGCAAAATAAAATAAAATAACATAAGAGAAGACATTACCTTAAAATCGGGTAACTCTTTTTGATTTGAGCCAAAGGCTTCCTTGGGAAGAATTATGCCCAAAGTGAGGCTTCTAGGAGTAAGATAGGGAAGTTGAGAGAGTATTTGTGTAGAGGTTGGATGAGCCAAAAGGTTTTGATGGTGTGAATAAGGTGGTAGTGGTGGGGGCTTTTTATAGGAGGAGAGGAGGGTCACTCTTGGAAAGATTGAAATGTTACTTTATTATGAAATTATTTTTGGATTCTAAAGGTCCCAAAATGATATCTTTCTAGGATAAGGTGATAAGGGTTAGAAATATACTCATCCAGTAGGTTTTTGATAAGTGTAATCCTTGGATTTTACATTATCTTTTCATTTTATTTAAATCGTTAATTAATGAGGTAATTGCTGCATCATCATGGTGTCATATATAATTTAATTTATTTAATGTCTAAAAATTATAAAAAAATATCGTGATGTAGGAGATCTTTTTATATTTATAATGAATATTTATAGTAAAAAATATGACTTGTATAACCCCATTTAAAAATTATTTTAGTAAAACAACTCATGTTTGTGACATTTTTATTTTAACATTAAATAAAAAGTTTTTAATGTCATTTTCCTACCAAAGTGGCTCCATGGGGTCCCCAAGTTGACCCATGGATTTTATTGGTCGGCCATGACTCATCCAATAGGGTTAGGACAAGTGTAAAGGTATTTTCATATTTTTATAATATCATTTTTACCTTAAATTTCACTAATCACGATTAATTAAACTTAAAAGTTACTATTCACCAAAAATTATTTTAATCTCATTGAATTAAATTTTACTTCCTAATGAAAACCATGTATGTTGGATTTTTGAAAATCAAATCACAGAAGTGGAAATGTTTCATTTAAACAAAAAATCAGTTTTTTAACCACCACTTAGTGGTTTCACTATTCATAAAAAATTGAAGTTTTTCAGAACAATGCCAAAATTTCACCCTAAGCTATAATTGATATTCCAAATTAAAAAATGATGTATATTTTACAAAATTCCAAACATATAAGTTGAATTAATTAATTTTATAATTAATTCCCGCTATCACAACAAATAGCGTGTTTTTAAGGAACAATATATATCAAAAGATTGACAATTGTTTATATCCAATTTCAAAGTGAAATTAATTCTAATGACCACCATTGGATAAAATGGTAAAAATATATTCTAATTATACTTTAAAACCACTCAATATTATAATTTATCACTATAAATTATTTTGATTAAAAAATTTGTTTTAAGTATTTTTCACTATTCATAAAAAATTGGAAGTTCCCAGAAAATTACAAAAAATTCAACTTAGGGTAATTTTGATATTAAAAATACAAAAATGAAGTCCATTTTGAAATATAAAATATATATAATTTCAAAAAGTGGGTATTATTATTCATAATGGCTATTTTTATTAGTCGCGGTGTGTTAGAATCTCGAACTTGCGTACAATGCAAGCTATTTCATTATTAAAAGAGAAGCGTATCATGGAATCTCGGGGTGTTACATTCTCCCCTATTTCAATAAATTGCGTCCTCATAATTTGAAATTTTTCTTTGAAAATAAAAGGTTGAAAATAGAAAATACCTTTAGAGAAAACCCACATCGGAAATAAGGTTAATAAAAATATAACTTTAAAAGAATGAAAGATAAGTACAAAGGTCACCAGAGATAGCCCATACTAGGATTATATGAAAATTTGGATATGGAAGAAAAACAAAATATCAAGGTCTGATGAAGAGTTGTAGAAAACAGGATTAAGAGAATGTTGACCACAAGAAAATCACAAACTTGTGATTGGTTAAACGGTCATCGAATCCCCAGTTGGAAAAGTTTACCGACAACGTTTTTGTTTTAAGTTACCTTTCATAAAGTTGAGGAATTTATTTAAGAGATTTACTAAGAACATATGGGAATATACATACTTGTCATGTAGACTTTCATTCTTTAATAAATTTTTACCACAAACCCATCTTTCACTCTAAAAGGTAATAGAACTCAAAAATATTATATTTATCATAATTTTATAAGGTTCCAAATATTAACACATACCATTTAGATTAGGAAAACTTTTTTGTAATAACCAGGGACTTCCTGTAGGCTAGTGGTAGGTAATAAAGGCCTGTCGCACTATGGTTGTGGGTTCCATTCCTGCAGCTTTGTCTGACGTGACGGGTTATCCCTCGACCTGCAGGTTGTCCTTTTCCTAAAAATATAGTATTATAATATTCCAAAAGTAATCTTCAGAAATGTTTTAACCTTAAACAATAGTATCCAAATTTAAACTTAATCCATTGCATCCTTTATAGTTATCCAAAATACCTCTGTCCAGACATTCTCTAAAAGGTTTCTAAATTCCAAAATCAATTGTATCATCAGATTCCTCAAAAAAAGTAAAGTTTCTATTATTTTCACATAATAAAAATTTGATTACCTTAATCATATTAAAACCATAATTAATTCAAAAAGTACTGCAGTACAATCCTTATACATATCACATTATTCTTATAACCAGAATATAATCCTTGAGTCCAAACGCACCAATACATTAATTATTCTACTTCAACTGTAGTAACATCATAAGATTGTCCTTGATCCCGTGTCCTTTTCTGAGGTAAGTTTCCCTAATGCATAGTACAATCATTTGCATAATGCCCCATTTCCCTATAATTGTAGCATTCGACATTGATAGCCTCTTTCTTTCCCTTGCAATCACGAGCCTGGTGACCTTTTTCTCCACATTTATAACAAACTCCCATTCATTTTTGGAAAGTACTGGGGTGATTCTTCCCAAAATTATTGCATAATGTAAAATCCTTCTTTCCCTTTTTCCCTTTATCTGTATCTTGTTCCACCATTCTCTTCTTCTCTGGCTTTACTTTATTGTCATAAGATTTAGAGAATTATTTTTCTGTCTTTATAAAACATGAGACAATATCTTCATACGATGAGAAGGTTTGTGAGACTAATGCTCGATGGAGAAATGGTTTTAACCCATCAAAGAAACGATCAATATTACTTATTGGGTTACGTATATAATTTGCAGCATGCCTCGCTAACCTTGTAAAGTTATCCTCATACTTTGCGACATTCTCATCCTCATTCTGCCTCAGACTCAGAAGTTTCCTTTCCATATCTACTCAATAGTCATGTGGAAAGTATTTTTCTAAGAAAATTTCCTTAAACTCCCTCCATTCCATACTTGATACTTCTTCATCTTCCTTTTTGTTTTGAATCAGTGACCACCATTGATCGGCATCCCCAGTGAGGCGGTAAACTGCCATGATGACCTTCTTCCTTTCGTTACTCCCCAAGGTGTGGAATATTTTCTCTAAGGAGTTTATCCATTGCTCAGATACTAATGGATTTGTACCCCCATTAAATGTCAGTGGTTGTTGCCTCATGAAGCGGTCTAAAATTGATCCTCCACGTTGCGGATCAGGGTGCTCCATATGAGGAAGGTTATTATTCATAACCTGAGTGAGTTGTCCCAGTATGGTGATAAGGTGGTCAGCACCAGTTGTATCACCAACTCCACTATAATTATCTTGAGTAGGAGGGCTATCCCTACATGGAGTGCGTGCATTGATACTGTTTCCATTCCTCCCACTAGGCGCCATTTCTAAACAATGTCATAAACTAGATTAGTTTATGAATCAAAATACATAATTAAAAACTTGAAAAACACTTAACATAAATTGAAGTATTTATGGATATAATCCACAATCATAATAAATGTTTTCTTTGTGGAAGTATATACTCATAACCCTTCATAGTGGTTTGTAAAGAAAATGAGAATTATCCTAAGCATATCCCCCGAGAGTGTCGTAACCAAGAGTGAAGCAAGGCCCGTTGTCGTGCACCAGTTCTCGTTCGAGTCTAGCTCAAAGCGGTGTTTTCGGGTTTTACCCCTAGGTACATCTGTGCCAGAGCCGCCTCTACCTTCTCATATCCAGACAGAGATTTATTTCTTAGAAAACTCACAAAATCTCTATAATACCAAAATTCTAGGAATTTCTTATATACTAATCCTCAAAGTCTATCTTAGGGATATGTGTTCTAATCAGATTTTATCTAAATCTAGCTTCCAAGGTTAGTACTAAACTACCTCTGATACCAACTGTAATGTCCCGAACCCAGTTACCCAGAGTCGGTGTATTATTGAGTAACATTGGCATGATCACAAAAGATCAAGTCTCGAAAGACCGATTAGTTTAGTAGCCTTGGAAACACTAGATACATTCATAAGTCTTAAATTACATCATAATGTGAAAAATCACAATAACATAGTCTCCATAGTCTACAATTCTATCCCCTTCAAACTATCCCTGTAGGTCAGTCATAAAATATTTTCTTCACATCCTAGGAAAAATAAAACATTGAAAGGGGTGAGCTCAAATTCTCAGTAATGATAACAATATAGCGGATGCTTTCATAAATAAACATAAACATTTAAGGAAATGTATGACTAAAAAAAGCCTTTTAAACTTGAACGTAAATATAATATGGAAAAAGTAAAAATGAGATAATTCCATTTAATTATTCGCATGGATATTCTACTGGTCGAATAATCACATGCAATATCAATAACCACTTTCATAATGATGGAATGCACAATGTCAGACTATCATAACCACGTAGCCAAGTCCTCATGCCAAGACTACAAATAATATTTTGTCAAGGCCACATGACAATACACTAGTTTGTCTCATGAGACCTTCCGAAGCATCGAGGAGCTATAGCGGGCTCCACCCGTCACTTATTAAGTCCAATGCATTCCTCATATTAACAGGTTTAAACATATCATAAACCATAACATAATTGTATCACATAAAACATGCATAAAGGAAACATAATATTTCCACACTTCAATCACAAGATATCAATACAAAACATTGATATAATAAAAACTTTATCAAAACCATTTTCAATACCAAAATAAAAGAAAAGTAAAACATGGTATTTATTTTTTTTTAAAAAAAGTTATGGATTATAGAGGAAGCCAAAACTCAAAAAATAGTCACGGCGGCAGAGAATTTGTTGTCGCCACATATGTAAGAAAAACATTACTTTTGTCTTTTAGTGAAAACTATTTTATAAAAATATTTCTTTTGAATAAAAGTAAAAGTCAAAGGGGTTTATACACCGTATAAATGAATGTTGTGTATAAAACCAAATATGCCTCAATGAAAGGAGATTGAGACGAAATCCTTACAAAGATCATTTTTAAAATAAAATAGATCTATTATGTGTATTCAATATAAATACACATAAATAATGTACAAATACAAGATAGGACATAATAATATCATGACATAATTTGAAAGTAGGAGATTAACCCAAATAATGGAAATTGGGTTAAGAAGTTCCCTTACCTCATGTCCGACTTGACTTGATCGTTCTTTAATCTCCTGAATAATAAAATAGAGTTAATTTATATTTGATTAAGAACATTTTTAATGTTAATTATTCCTTTTATATCACTTATTACCATGTAATTAACATTATGTAATTATTTAAGTTAATAACGGTCATTTTGTCGATCTTTGGTACTTGAGTCAAAAATAAACTTCTTATAATTACAAGTTGTTCATGTGGTTAAATATCCATTATATCCAGAATTATATTCCTGATGTAGATATCATATATATCATATATATCCATTATATACATGCATTTATAATATTACATAACATTTAGAGGTATGAAATGATATGCACCGTTCATGGAGACGGTAAGCCGTACGTACGCATGAACGCTACTTTCATTTCTATTCCATATTTAATGGAATTAAATTATAATTATATAAGGGTATAATATAATTACAGTATAATATAATGTATAATACCATTTACTCCACCCTTTATACATCCCACATATGGCATTAACGATTCAAACCACTTTGAGGGGGCGGTAGTCCGCACTTCCTAAAATGAAATTATCGCGTTTACCCATAATTGAAATCATAAAGGTGTGCCATAAATGAAAAATACAGAATCATAAGGAAAACAAAAAAATAATATATATCATATATAAAAATAGTGTCATCATAATGGCCACCATGAGAGGTGTTAAAAGAAGATTGAACAATCATCGTTTCGTGAGGCAGTAATTCGCCACCCACAGAAACAGTATGTTATTTAACCATTAGAAATGGTGTGTGTAAGTGTAAATCAAATCTCTCTCATAACAACATCCTAGTATATTTAAGATACTGGTGTTGTTACAAAATAAAGTAATAAATTTTTTTTAAGTGGTTGGAGAAGCAAAATAAAACAAAATAACATAAGAGAAGACATCACCTTAAAATCAGGTAACTCTTTTTGATTTGAGACAAAGGCTTCCTTGGGAAGAATTATTCCCAAAGTGAGTCTTCTAGAAGTAAGAGAGGGAATTTGAGAGAGTATTTGGGTAGAGTTTGGCCGAGCCAAAAGGCTTTGATGGTGTGAATATGGTGGTAGTGGTGGGGGCCTTTTATAAGAGGAGAGGAGGGGAACTCTTGGAAAGATTGAAATGTTACTTTATTATGAAATTCTTTTCGGATTATAAAGGTCCCAAAATGTTATATTTAGAGGCTAAGGTGATAAGGGTTCGAAATATACTCATCCAATAGGTTTTTGACAAGTGTAAGCCTTGGATTTTACATTATCTTTTCTTTTTATTTAAATCGTTAATTAATGAGGTAGTCGGTGCATCATCATGGTGTCATAAATAATTTAATTTATTTAATTTCTAAAAATTATAAAACAAATATCGTGATGTAGGAAATCTTTTTATCTTTCTAATGAATATTTATAGTAAAAACTATGACTTGTATAACCCCATTTTAAAATTGTTTTAGTAAAACAACTCATGTTTGTGACATTTTTATTTTATCATTAAATAAAAAGTTTTTAATGTCATTTTCCTACCAAAGTGGCTCCATGGGGTCCCCAAGTTTACCCATGGATTGTTTTGGTCGGACATGACTCATCCAATAGGGGTAGAACAAGTTTAAAGGTATTTTCATATTTTTATAATATCATTTTTACCTTAAATTTCACTAATCACGATTAATTAAACTTAAAAGTTATTATTCACCAAAAATTATTTTAATGACATTGAACCAGATTTTACTACCTAATAACAACCATGTTTGTCAGATTTTTGAAAATAAAATCACATAAGTGGTAATGTTTCATTTAAACGAAAAATCTGTTTTTTATCCACCACTTAGTGGTTACACTATTCATCAAAAATTGAAGTTTTTCAGAACAATGCCAAAATTTCACCCTAAGATATAATTGATATTCCAAATTAAAAAAATTATTTCTATTTTACAAAATTCCAAAAATATAATTTTCATTAATTAATTTTATAATTAATTCCCGCTATCACAACAAATAGTGTGTTTTTAAGGAACAATATATATCAAAAGATTGACAATTATTTATGTCCAATTTCAAAGTGAAATTAATTCTAATGACCACCATTGGATAAAATGGTAAAAATATATTCTAATTATACTTTAAAACCACTCAATAGTATAATTTATCACTATAAATTATTTTTATTAAAAAATTTGTTTTATGTATTTTTCACTATTCATAAAAAATTGGAAGTTCCCAGAAAATTACAAAAAATTAAACTTAGGGTAATTTTTATATTATGAATACAAAAATGAAGTCCATTTTGAAATATAAAATATATATAATTTCAAAAAGTGGGTATTAATTTTCATAAAGGCTATTTTGATTGGTCATAGTGTGTTAGAATCTCGAACTTGCATACAATGAAGCTATTTCATTATTAAAAGAGAAGCGTATCATGGAAGCTCGAGGTGTTACAACTCATCCACCTGAGCCAAATACTTGATTGGAAAGAAATGGTATGATTTGGTCAGACAATCAATCACTACCCAAATGGAATTCTTCCCTAGGGGTGTATGAGGCAAGATGATAATAAAGTACATGGAAATATCATCCCACTTTCATGTAGGAATGGGTAGCGTCTGAAGAAAACTGGAGGGCCTTTGGCGCTCCTCTATAACCTACTAACATGTATAACACCGCGATATGAAGTCAACTACATCCCGCCTCATACTTTCCCACCAGAATAGCTGACACACATCATAACATCTTGGTAGCACCAGGATGAATGAACCACTAAGACTGATGGATATCCTACATCACAACCTTACTTAATGACAACGACACCAAATAGAGACCCTTTAAGCACAAAAATTCCTCATGAGACAAAGACCAATCACAAGGCATCTCCTCACCATTTATAAAATGCACAAAATTCTGGAACAAATCATTACTAGGATTCTTATACTGAATCAAATCCAAAAGAGAATATGTCTGCTGCATGCTGGCCGAAAACACACCTCCACTCTTATCCTTGGTCTCCAAGTGCATCTAAGACAAGAGCCTGATCAAATCCCACTAATCACTGGACTCTTTCAAAGCTAGTACTGACACTTTTCTTCTTAAATCATCTTCCATAACATTCCCTTTACCAGGGGTGTAGAATATATTACAATAAAACCCATAAAGGTATTCAACCTATGATGGTGATTTAAATTAATATATTTTTGGGAGAAAATATAAGTTAATACATTAAGATAAGAATAAAACAATGATTTCTTCCTAAAAAGATATTGGTGAAACATCTACATGGAATGCATCAATATTTCTAACTCTAGGTTATAGGTTGGGTAATTTTTCTCATGTGGACGTAGGTGATGAGAAACATAAGCCACCACATGATCATTCTGCATCCGCACACAACCACAAACCATAACCAAGGAATCATAACATACCACATAACCCTTTCTAGATTCCAGTAAGAATAAGAAAGGGGTTGTAGTCAACCACCACTTTAGCTCCACAATGGATTCTTGATATTCTGGGATCCATTCAAAATTCACCCCTTTTCGGGTGAGAACCATCATAGATGAATTAAGACGTGCTAAATCTCGAAAAAACTACCTATAATATCCCACTAGACCCAAAATATTTTGATTTCAAACACATTCTTCAGCTGATCCAATGACATCACAACTCTGATCTTCTATGGGACCATAAAAACCCCTCTTTATGAGATCACATGATCCAAAAACTTCACCTCTTTAATCCAGAAGGTGCAATTAGAAAACTTGGCATTGATACGGTGATCCCAGAGAGTGCCCAACATAATTCTCAAATGCCGCTCATTCTCCTCCTCGATCCTCAATTAGACTGGGATTTCATCCACGAACACCAAAACAATGGAATTTAGATACTAGTGAAAAAACATATTCATAAGTTCCATGAAGACCACTAGAGCATTTTTCAACCCAAAAGGCATGAATAAATACTAAAAATGAATATACCTACATCAGAAAACTTTTTTCGAGACATCCGCCTCTCTAACTATGACTTGGTGATAACTAGAACGCAATCGAATTTTAGAAAACCACTTTGAAACCTTAAGATGATCGGAAATCTCATCAAAACAAGGAAAATGGTACTTGTTTTTGATGGTCACCTTATTTAGCATCTGGTTATCAATGCATAACAGGAGAGATCCATCGGTCTTTTTCACAAACAGAATTGGGGGTGGGGGGTAAGGTGAGATGATAAGGCAAATGAATCCTTTGGATTCCAAATTGTAAAAATGTAACTTTAATTCCCTCAACTTGGTAGGGGATATATAGTATGAGGGAATATATATCAGCTACCTTACCGACGCCAAATTGATAGAGAAATCCACATCCCACTCCGAAGGAAAACCTGAAAAATCCACTGGAAAACCATTGGGAACTCATCCAACATAAGGGGTAATTCACCCTCAGGATCACTACTATATTACTCTAATTCAAGTGATGATAAATAAAAAAATGACATTTCTTAATTCCATAAGAGGATGTCCAGCATGTCCCGACTAAGGATCATATTCACTATGAAAAACTTGGATACTCCCATTAGGTTCCATAAAACTAACATTCCACCTATAGAAATCAATGTGAACCTAATAACACACCATCTAATCCATACCAAGGATCACATAAAATATTTCTATCTCCAAAAAAAGAAAATACCACTCTAGTTTTACCTATAACACGGTGAGTGCACAATATGGACACATGCACCCATATTCACACTTCTTACCAAGAAATGTCACAAACTCCATCACATATGACATAAGCACAATTGGAATCTTTAACACATTAAAAATTCATGACATGATAAAGGAACAAAATAAAAAATAAAAAATAGAGTAATATCTAAGGATGATGCAATAATAGCAGTACCTTGAACAGTTGCAGGTCCAACATCTGATTCCGCTGGTGCTTGATCTACCGCATGAAGCTTCCTAGTCTCAGCCTAAGCCTAAGAATGACCACTAGCCTGTAGCTCTACACTAAACTGAATATTACCAAAATAAGATCCAAATATTCCTCCATGACCTCCTAACCATGAACCTACTGATCTTTATGATTCTGACTGGGCTGACATCCTCCTAGAAGCCACAGATCTGGCACCACTCTGATAAGAACATGTTCACCTTCAAAACCACTGAAAGTGTCCCATAACTCCACATTGGTTACAAGGTATTGGAGGATATGTTCACATAGGTCCTATGTTCCATGATTTTCTACTCTTATGACACATGAATAAACCAGCATCATAAGCCACAGACAAAGAAAGTCGGGAAGTATATCTTGAACTAACACATCCCTTTCTCCCCCCGCTCATCCCACTACCTATTCTTCTCTGAAGAACTACTAATTCCCACAACTAACACTTAACCATGGAGGACACAATGGTCACTACAATTGTTCTATACCATAATAACATTATTGACCACCTCAACATAGGTATTAAGTTTGAACAAAAAGACCTTAGATCAAATCTCTAACTGCAACCCTTTCTTGAACCATTGAGCCTTCATTTTCTCGTTGGAAACAATATCGGGTGAATATTGAACAAAATAATCAAAATATTAGCATATTAAATAATAGAACAATATTCCTATATGAGATCCATAAACTCATGGTATCTAGAATAGTCCAAGTCCTCATGAAAATACTACTTGTTGAAAATTTACTTGAATTATTTCCAAACCATCTGCTCGTGCTTCCCAGCTTGCACCACTAAGTCCTACCACTTATGATGGGGACCTTATAACATGAACAAAGCATATTTTACTTGAATAGACTTAGTATTATCAAATAACTCTAACATCCACTCCATTATCTCAAGACACTCTTATAATTATTGAGGTTCCATGCTACCTTGGAAATAATGAGGCTTGTTCTTGAGAAACTCCTAAGCCATATCCTTCCTTGGACCTAGTTCAACATCTCTAGCCTGATCAGGATCAGATCCTAATCTTTTTCCAAAATCTTGGACAACTTGAAACACAAATTCCACTAATCTATGATCAATTGGTGTAGGATAACTCTCTCCATCCTCTTCCCATGGCTGCAAAAGAACACTTCGAGGAGACATTTTTCTATAACAAGAAATAACAAAAAGGAAACCCATTAATACAACCATTATGAAAATTTTTAGTGACAATAAAAAAGATCAACACTTTTATAAATCAAAATATAATCAAATAAATCATGATATAATTACCATACAAACCACTTCACTACCACCCAATGTCTATATATAGTCAACAACCTATACATCTCACCTGGAGGAGAAGAAAAGTCAAATACCAACATCCCATGGTGACTTGAGTTCTATTATGAGGTGTTCTAGCTAGGAACACCACTCTTAACCAGAACCTCAAGCCCTGAAAATCCAAGATCTAGTCTATACTAGCTCTTTCCCAAACAACATGACCTAAAAAAAGAGAGTAACCAGCTTTAATACCATTTTTTTAAGAACCAAGCTGAGGTGACATCCAACCTGACACCCTATCCAGTCCGAAACATGATCCAAAGGGCTTTCCTGATCCCCAAAGGCTGGAAACTAGTTCCTGGGTATCAAAATATGATTAGGAAATAATTTCACCCAATTACATAACCATAAAAAAACAATAATAATAAAAATAACATAACGAAATAATCATTAAAAAAATGGTACAAAAATTTTCAGATTCAAAGTTAACAACTTAAAACAAAACCTAAAAGGACTAGGAAAGAAAGGTAACAAAAAAATTATCCAAAAAACCTTGATATAACAAGAGGATAATCATCCTCAAGCCACCACCACCAATAACCACAAGAAGAGGGACTCTAGAATCCAGATCCATAATCACTATGACCCATGTTGCCTTTACATGGGCCATACATAACAAAGTCTACTTAAATCCAATGATGTAAGTAGGGCGTGATCCAAAGTCCTTTTGGATTCCACCCAAAATAAAATATTCCATTCCAAAACATTATAATACAATATAACATGCACGTTTTTATAAAAAGGAAAAATTCACTTTTATATGAAAAAGTTTTTAAATGAAGGAAACATGTCTTTATTTTCATGTAATACAAAATGTGCACCATATGATGAAAGAAAGTAAAATATGTCAAGAGAGATATAAGTCACTGGAAAACCCCACATGCACTAGCTAAAATGGGATACTAAGAACCTCGTATCTCAGTGAAACATGGTATAAAATTCAGAACTCGCAACGTTCCAGTGCATGAGACACTAGAGAGGAATCTATCCAAAGTTCTAGTGGTATATAATCATCATAATATTTTAGTTATAAATCTTGATAAGTGAATCTAGGATTTACCACTTCTGAGTCAACTATCATCAATCCATTAGAATATTTTGGGATTTCCACTTCCTAATCACTAGATTAATAATTCTAGTTTCCCACCTAGATACCCAAGTTTTCCCTTTATGCTTAATTCCCATTTCCCATGTCATAAATATATATTAACACATTCACATGAACACACAATCAATGTGAATACAAAAATAAAACGACAGTATATCATAATAGAATCCACTTTAAAATTCACACGCACACTAAATCCACTTTAAAACATGTTTCACATCACTTTCAAAATTTATTAAGCCACTTTAACAATTTATAGAACACATTTAAGAAACAAAACAAGGGATAAAAATTTAAATACAACCAATTTCCTTTAGTAGAACCAATTTCAATCCATACACATCTCAAAAGATTTCAAAATAACCTTTCACACCACACACATAAATTATGGAACATAACCAAGAAGCAAAAAAAGTATATCAAAATCACCAAATTATTTTTAACAATGGAACCACCTACCTCAAGTGAAGAAACTTCCGAAAATCTGTGTTAAACACAAACCACACCACCAATGGACCCTATAAAGGCAAGATTGAACCAAAAACATCAAGACTAGACCCTAAGAATCAAGATCCAACCCTAAGTAGGTAACCTATCCCACTGGAGATATGAAACCCTAGTAAAGAAGAAGAGAAAACATAAAAAATATGAGAAATCAAGAAGGAATACCACTTACTTGAAGGATTCTTAAATAATCCCCACTAAAATCACCTAAAAAGTAGAGGTCTAAGGGAGAAAGTAGGAGGTGGCTAGGGTTGGAAATCTTGAGAGGGGGAGAAAATGGGTGGATTTCGGGTAAAATATGAAAATGAAAAAAAGGTAAAAACCCAAATTTTAATGGCTTGGATAGGCCACAAGATTTTACAAAATGTGAATCAACCTTTCACCCCTCACTATCCAAGAGGGACATGCCACACAGTTTCCCCACATGGTTTGAAAATCTATTTGGTTTCCCACTATCTAGAAATTCCAAATGACCGAATAATTTCTTGGGTAATGCACATGGTTTCCCCTAACCATGACCAAACTATGTGGTACCTGATTTCAATCCCAAAATCTCAATTTTTCATCAAAACTCAAATGGGAAACCAATGGATAATCAGTAGACTGAAAACAAATAAAGGAATACCTCAAAATGAAAGAATAGATGTGCCAGTAAGGAGAAAACATAACAAGGTTTCCTTAGAACTACAAAACTCTAAAATGATTACAAATATTAAGAACAAGATGTTCATTCTATAAAATCATTAGATCTCTCTCATAATGAGAAAATAAAAATGAAATCAACCAGAAAAAATAATTTTCAACCAACAACACCAAACTCTTTGAATAACTTGGCACTTTTATGCATCTTCCCAACAATCATATTTCTATCCCAATGGTCATATTTCTCCATGTTTTTTTCAATGACTTGGACACCTAGAACTTAAAAATATCTATTTTAACTGATTGTAAAATGTTGTGTTGGTTTACACCATTATAGTTTAAAAGATGTTCCTTACATTATAAATAATTCTTCCTAATATGATTATAAAATTAAGTCAGTCCGATATTCTTTCTTATGACTTTAATTAAGATAACCTTTATGACTATTAGTCTGATTTTTATCAATACCACTATTAGTCCAATTATTTATGACTTTATCAGTATGATAGAAAATATAGAATTTCTAATATTTGATCTGATGAGGGAGAGTCTGATGTTTTTCAGATGCATACTCATTATGATAATCGTAATGAATAATTTAAGGTTTATATTCATAATACTTTAGAAATTATTCTAAGTTTAGTAAAATATTATGTTTTCTATAAAAACATTTTAAAAAATTATGGACATAAATATTTATCAAAACATATTTTTATGAAAGTTATTATGATTTAAAAAACAAAAGTAATAGAAAAGTAATAAGTATAACTTCTAACTCAACAATATCACCCTTTTTGGAAAGAACAAACCCCAAAACTTAAATAAAAAAATAAATGTGAAATACTTAGAACCCATTTCTTTTATGTACTTCATATTAAAGTTAATATTTAATCCTTAACTATCCATATGTTTATAAATCAGATGAATATGATGGAGATTATGATGTTTAATATAATAAACCCCCTTAGGATAATATCTTCACCTAAGAATATTATTCTCCCCCGTAATATAAAAAACCCTTCCTTTATAAAAATACTCCCCCTTTGATAAGAAATTATCATTTATAAATATTTCTTCCCCTTAAAGAAGTATCTCTACCATATAAATATTTCTCCCCCTTTGTGATTTTCAAAAATAATGGGAAGTCCAGAGTTTACTAAATTTTTAGGGAAATAAATATATGAAAAAATATAATGAACATAACTAATCATCCACAAAAATAGGAAATAACATTCAACCAATCAGAATTGGAAAATATTCAGACAAATCAGAATTGAATGAAAAAGTAAATTCATATATTACAAAAAATTTCAATTTTTTTCCAAAACAAATACAATATGAGTTCAAAAAAATTAGTATTTCTTCATCAATGTCTTTAGAAAATCCTTGATTTTTTTAAACTCATGTATGTCCTTCTCCAGCTTGTCAACCTTCACTTCTTGAATATGATGTTTATCAGAAAATTCTTTGTTCTGACTCCTTAATATGGTAATTTCATATTTATAAGATTTGAGTATAGTAAACTCCAACCACATGGATCAAATATTTCCTTTCAATGAATTTGCTTCCTCAGTAATATTATCAGGTGTATCCCTAAAGTCTTCTGCAAAATTGATTCTATCAGTCATGTCTTTTGATAACTGATTTAAGGATTAAGATGATTCATTCATGAGTTTCTTCACATCATCAAAAATCTCATCATACAATTTGAGATCAGCATAAACTTGATGAGACCATTTGAACATATGATTACATGCCTTTTTGTGTGTTTTAGAACTTTCTTAAACAACTTTCAACTGATCTTCAAGCTGAATAAATTTCTTTATTAAAAATATTATCGAATATTATTTTTCATTAAGACATTATTGAATGAGTTGACATAATGATTCAAGTTTTGGGGAATAAGAAATTATTCCTTCCATCCTTTTCAATGCATGGAATATATAATAAAATCTTTAAAAATCAAATTTTCTAGCTAAATACAATTATTATGGATGAGTCTTATGAGGTTTTATTCATCTTGTACCGAATTCCACTTATTTTACTTTCCCATTTTCTTTCTTTAATAACCAATTTTTTATTTTTTTAGAAACTTTTTCATACACTTCATTATCATCATATAATTCAAGGATCTCAGAATCCTTATTAGTTTCAACCTTTTCATCAGCTTTAGTTTTTGAATTCTGATCATATTCTTACTTTGATGAGGTCTATCTTCCTCCGATGATGATGAAACTTCTTCAGAAATTCCTAAGTTCTACTATTTATTTTCCATAGAGGGTAAATTTGATTATTATGTTGATTATGATTCCAATTAATTCTTACCAAATTAAGTTTTTTAATTTCCATCTCTCTCTTCATACTCATAATATTAATTCTCATCATCTTCATCTTCATATTACTGATCTTATACTTCTTATTTAACTAAATCTTCAATCTAATCATCTTCAATTTTTCTATCCTCATTATCCTCACCATCAATCTCCCCATAAACTACTTTATCAAGATCCATCTCAAGTTTTATGAATTTTATTAAATGTCCCTTTCCTATCAGAGTTGGTTTTAATTATTTTTCTTAAATAGGTGGTACCAATTATTGTTTAGTAATGTTTCCATTTCCTTTAATATTCACAAAATAAATTTTATCATGAACAACAAGGATTTCTTCAAAAACTAATTCAGCATCCAGATTAACCTAATCGGTGTGAGAAGTTGGAAGAAAAACATTCTTGGAGGCTATCTCAACACCTTTCAATAGATTTTCACAGATTTTAGTATCAACAAACCTCTTCTTTTTCTTTATTTTCTTTTCCTATTTTTTTCTAACATATCAGTGGTATGAATTATAAAATCCTTGGCCTCAACAGGGTCAAGTAAAATTTGAGAATACCCTAGTTTATTTTCTACCATATTTTTCATCCACTCCTCATAAACATCATAAGGAACTTTCTTATGTTTCTTCTACTTATTGGGTGGGTGGGGGGGTATCAACCTTACTTTTCGTATTCTTATCAACATTATCTAGATTTATTTATGGTTCTACCCTTGATGTAGCTCCATTAACCTTCTGAATGAACTTGTTTGATTTTTTTATCAAAATCATACTTATCCTGTTTACCATACCCTCACTAATAAAAGATATTTTTACCCTCATCGAACATGATTTGTTATTAATTTTGAAAACCTCTACGCAATCAACTAGTAATTTAATAATCAAAGCTGAAAAAATGATGATCTTATATTTTATAGAACCAGTCTTGGTGTTTTCAATAGTAAGAAAAACGAATTTTATATGATCTATCTTCCTTATGTTGATAATAAAATATAATACAAAAACATTAGAAAATTTGAGCATATAACCATATCCCTTCCTTAGTATGAGAAACCCTTACATCCATAAAGTAATAACACAATTGTCTAGTTTTAGATGGGAAACCTTCTTGAATTTTTTGTAATGTTCAAACAATGAATCTTCTGCCTTATTCCTATTAAATGATCCAAGACTATAAGAAAGTTTATGTGAGGGACACAAAGCTCCCCCTTTTGAGGGTACTCTTACCAGACTGATAGCTTTCTTATATAAAAACTTGTACTTCTTCCCATATATATCAAAATAATGTTTTTGTATTCAGTATTCCTTGAAAAATTTAACAGCGACATAAAAATATTTAACAAGATTAGGATAGAATAGGTCGAAATACTTAGCTGTATTTTCTATGCACACAGATTCCAAAACATGAAAATCAATTATCCTTCTCAAAGAAGAATCATATTTCTCATAAAAATATTTTTTGACTAACCATCCTCTAAAAACATACCATTTCTTATAATCTTCAACATATTCCATTATAATGAGACTAAAACTATAGAATTAAATGAAAATATGATTTTTTAGAATAAAATTATTAAATTCAAAAACATATCATGAGTGAATTTATTGAAAAAATGATATAATACATAAGGGGTTACCTCATTATATAGGCATCCAGGGTGTTAGTTGAGCTCCTAAAATATATCCAATGGTTCAGATTAAAAATAATATTATCTAATTGTCGATATTTATCCAATGAAATATTTTAAGAATTTTGAACACAAGAGGTTTTAAAAAAACTTATCAGATTGAAGTTTAATCTGATTCGGAAAAGTCATTAAAAAATTTTTTTTATAAAAAAAGTATTACAACGACAATGATAAAAAATCATAATAAATAATTGAACAAGATTAGGATAGAATAGGTCGAAATCCTTATCTGTATTTTCTATGCACACAGATTCCAAAACTTGAAAATCAATTATCCTTCTCAAAGAAGAATCATATTTCTCATAAAAATATTTTTTGACTAACCTTCCTCTAAAAACATACCATTTCTTATAATCTTCAACATATTCCATTATAATGAGACTAACACTATAGAATTAAATGAAAATATGATTTTTTAGAAAAGAATTATTAAATTCAAAAACATATCATGAGTGAATTTATTGAAAAAATGATATAAGACATAAGGGGTTACCTCATTATATAGGCATTCAGGGTGTTAGTTGAGCTCCTAAAATATATCCAATGGTTCAGATTAAAAATAATATGATCTAATTGTCGATATTTATCCAATGAAATATTTTAAGAATTTTGAACACAAGAGGTTTTAAAAAAACTTATCAGATTGAAGTTTAATCTGATTAGGAAAAGTCTTTAAAACATTTTTTTTATAAAAAAAGTATTACAACAATAATGATAAAAAATCATAATAAATAGTGAAAAAATTTAAAAATAAATAGAAGAGTACCAATTGAAGTGGAAAAAATTCTATCTTTATGAATAACCAATTATTTTTGATTTTTATAAACTAACATGTTACAATAGTTTTAAAATATTTAATATGACAGTTTTAGTAGAAAAACTAATTTGATAGTTTTTATCAGAAATATCATTATGATAGTTTTTTTGACAAGATAAAAAAATATCATTATGAAAACTTTTTGAATAAAAAGGTTTTTAAGAAAAATTGAGTTCATAATTTTTATAACATTTTATGAGTCTAAAGAAACTTTTTAGAATTATAACTCTGAAAATTTTATAAAGAATCATTATGATAATATTTTAGGAAAACTACAATTTTTAGAAGACTAAAAGTTTTTGAAAAACTACAAAAATATGTACCACCTTTAAAAAGAATAAAAATAATTTAAGGATATGGGTAAAAAAGAAGTAGATATGAATGACTACTTTACGTTGATCATTATTAGCTTCTATTTAATGTATTCAAATATATTGGAAGGAATATGTTTTGTAAAAATGTCATCAATTTGATCTTGCGTTCCAATGAATTGTAAAATGATATCTCTGTTAAGTGTGTAATCCCTAAGGAAATGGTGTTTTATATCTATTTTATTAGTACGTGAGTGATGTAATTGTTTTTTAATTAATACAATGGAACTTGGGTTATCACAAATCATTTTACTCTTTTTAAAACTTAAGCCATAGTAGGCGAGTGTATGTTGCATCTAGAACACTTGAGCACCAAAACATATAGCTACCATATATTCATATTTAGCTGTGGAAAGAGTTTTTGAGTGCTATTAATTACAAAACTAAGAAACTAATGAATCTCCTAAGAAATGAAAATTTTTAGATATTCTTTTCCTATCCATTATATAACCACAAAAGTCATAATTTAGAAAACATTTTAGTTTATAAACATTTTCTAAAGAATATAAAATTCTTAAATTCATAGTCCCATTTAGATAACAAAAAATTGGTTTTACATCATTTAAATAGGATTCCTTTTAATTTTTTTGATATATTGAACATAGGAATTCCCAAAACATTAAATATATATGACTAAAAGGTAATTAAAGAAAACTACCTATCATACATCTAAATATATTATGATCTATTGGTTACTCAACCTCATCAAAATCTAAAGTATTTCAGGTACCAATAGAAGCACAAATACTTTTATTATTGTAATATCCAAAATATTAAGAAGATGTTTTATATACGTATTTTGAAATATAAAAGTTACTTATGGTTTTTGTGAACTTTTAAAACCAAGTAAATATGTCAACTCACCCATCATACCCATATGAGACTCAGATTTCATAATATCTAAAAATTAATCTCTTAAGGATTTTTGAGTTGATCGAAATATAATGCCATACAAATTTATTTGAACAGTCATAATATTTTTGTTAACTTCTTTTATAAAAATTTTCAGATCCGCATCCCCCTTAACCAAATTGTTTTGTAACAAAAATTATGTTAAACTATCATACCATGATTTAGGGTCTTGTTTATGTTCATATAAATATTTGGTATGTTTATAAACATATTCACGATGTTTTTTATTTTAAAACCCAAGGAGTTGTTCAACATAAACATCCTCCTAGACATATTTGTCGAGAAAATCCAAATTGACATCCATTTGAAAAAGTTTAAAATTAAAGAATGTTGCGATGGATATTAGAATATGAATAACATCAAGTCTATATATCTATGAATATGTTTCTTTATAATATATAAATTTTTATTGATTATAACCCTTATAAAAAATTCTATCTTCATATCTAACAATTATACCATTTTCATAATTTTTTTTAAAAACAAATTTTACTAAAATTATTGAAGTTTACATAGGCCATTAAACTAAAGTAAATAATTTTATTCCTCTCTAACTCATTTAGTTCATCTTGTATTTCCTTAATCCAATACTCATCACCTAAAGACTCATTAGGATTATTAGTTTTAAATTGGGATAAGAAATCTAGATGTTCAATTTCATTTCTTAATAAACTTCTAGTACAAACTGGTTGATCAACATCACCAATGATACTCTCAATAGGATTATTCCTAAGAAGAAACTAATATATGGGGTTTTAAAAAAATTGATCTTAAAAAATAGGTTTAAAGTATTCCGAAGGAAAAAATATAGAAACTATTTGTTGAGTTGTGTCCTTATGAGTAGAATTTTCTAACAAAGGTTGAAAATAATTTTTTTGAAATAACATCTGAGGAGGATGTTAGTTGGGGTTATTTGAAAATAAAAGGGCCAGTTTCATCAAAATTTTATGTACTATCTCCTCAAAAGTACAAGAGTTTTTATTAAAAACATTAGAATCCTTAAAAGTAGTGGAGTAATCTAAAAATATTAATTCATCTTATTTGGGTGAAAATTTATGTAAGTTTTATTTCATATTCAAGATGGATACTTTTCAACTAAAAACTTTTAAATAAGAAACATTTGTTTTTCTACTTGTCCAAAACTCATAAAGAGTTTTATTAATAAAAGGTATAATTAAAAATTGATTTATAGTATAACAGGTAGTAATAACTGCTTCATCCCAAAAATGTTTTTCAATTAAGTATTCACTCAACATGGTCATAGTTATTTCTTAAAGAATTCTATTTATTCTTTTAACTACACCATTTTGATTAGGGGTTTTAGGTTATGAAAAGTTATGCTTAATACCTTTCTTACTATAAAATGTTTCAAAATCATAATTTACAAATTTTCCACCATGATCACTAAGAATAGTAATAAAGGGAAGTTTTTTCTCATTTTTTATTTTGGATACAAAAGTTTTGAAATAAAAAAAGGATTCATATTTCTTTATGGGAAGATAAACCCAATTATATCTAGTGTAATCATCAACTAAGACATGTACGTAGTATTTTCCCCCAATACTCCCAATTTTTGTAGGACCAAATAAATAAATGTGAACTAACCATAGAGTATCAAAAGTTGAGACTTCACTTATAGATTTAAAACTTGAATTATGTTTCTTATCATAATGACAAGGGTCATCGACTTTTGATGAATCAAACATAAGTTCTGATAGATCCCTAACAATTATTTTCTTAGTAAAATTAGATAATTTTCTAAGGTTAAAATATCCTATCATTCTATTCCATAACCAAGATTTATCTTCTATTTCACTTAATCAAGGTAAGTACTGGCTCATAAGGTCTTGCAATTTAAGTGTATAAACATTCTCATGTGGATTGGAAAAAATAATGAATTCATCCTTGGAACTATGTACTATACACTTATTATTAATAAACTTCACAAGGTAACCTTCATATCATAATTTTTCTTATAAGTTTTTTCTTAAGAACTTTGTCAAAAAAAACATTTGAAATTAAGGCTTTTCCACGAAGAATAATGTTACCTATTCTAATAATCTCTCTTTGATCATTATCTCTAAAAGTAACTTCACCACCTTTTATCTTGATAATATTTTTTGAAAACGTTTTTGTTACTAGTCATGTTCCTGTAACATCCACTATCCATATACCATGTATTCTTGTTGTTGGTACATTTTTTGTTTTCTTAAAAAAACAATTAGACTTTTGGCATCCAAACCTTCTTGGGTTCAGTAATGTTTGAAAAAAAAAACTTTAGTAATCCACATTTTTTTAGAAAAATGGGCTTTGTGAAAACCTAGAGATTAAAATTTATTTAAAAACAATTCTTTTTACAATTACCACTACATTGACATTTGGTGAAAAAGTTGAACTTTTTGAAACAATGAAATTTTTATTGAATGTTGTTTTTTATAAGAAAATCCCATTTCAGAACTAGTACCATGAGTATAAATTTTTTTGTTCATTTTGTCAATATATTCTTTACTAGTGGTAAATTTTGAAAAAAATTTCTTCAAAGAATAAATTTAAAAATTTTGTTTTATAAATAAATTCTTATCCTCACTAGTATTATTCTTATAATTAAGTTTTTTTTCTTTGAAATTTTTCTCAAAAAATACCTTTTCAAAGTCTTTATAAATAGTTTTTATTTCATAAAGTGTCTCATCAAGATCTTTAGAAAGATATGATATTTTTTTGTCAAAACATCTATTCTTACGTCATACTTAGAAAGTATTTATTTATAATTATCATGTTTTTTTAAAAAAAATTCAATTATAATTTTCAATAAATTTAACAAAACAAGAAAATTCATAAAAATAAGGGATAATATTATCATCACAATATGTGGAATATTATTCATCAGAAAATATAGAATCCTTCTCATTAGGATAATTATCACTTAAAGAGATATTATTAAGGTTTTCAGAAATTCATACCTTATCCATTAAACATTGATTAACTAGAGGTAAATTAGAGTAAATAACTAAGTTCCTCTATCCAGAACATTCATTATCAAATAATATTTCTGAAGAGTCACCACTAATGGAACTCCAAGTGTCAATAGCCTTTAAAAATTTCTTGACTTTATATTTATATTGTCTCTTGGAATTCCTTTATTAATTTTTTTCATTATTGGTCTTCATATTTAACTTTGGAAAATCTAGTTTGATGTGTCATGCTTTATTACATTCATTGTAGGTAAAATCATATTTCTTATCACCTATATCTTTATGAACTTTTTATAATGATATTGAAAATAATTATTGCCAACAATATTGTTCATCCTTCTGGACAAGTTAGGTAATTCATTTTCTGAATGTATTAATAGAATTTTATTGAATAATAACTTTCTTATTCCTTGATGATTTCAAAAATTTCTTTGGAAATTAAAAATTAGGAGGTGAGGTATATGTTGTAGAAAAGGAAACACCACTATTTTTCATTTTGGATTTCTCAACATATCTTTTTAGTCTGCCATCATATTACATAACTATTCCAATGAGACCATCTAAGGTAAGATTATTTAGATTTATAGTCCCATAAATGAATGTTATTTTAGACTACCATTCATTGGGAAAGATATATATTATCTTCTCCACAAGTATTTAATCATCTAAACCTTTCTCACAAATATATTGTAAACTATTAATGATAGTCATAAATCTCTGATGCATCTTCATAACTAATTTACTAGGAATAAAATCACAATCTTGATAATATTATTTTAACATAAATATCCAAGTTTCAACAACTTTATAACTACCAAAATGTGTAACTTCATGTTTTTTCTAGATACTGTTAGCATCATCAAGAGAATAAATTATACTATATATGATTCCTTTCATTGATCACAACAAAGTATTCCTTTGTAATTTAGTTGATATTTATACTTTTCATGATGAGTAAAAAATGTAACTTACTTATGAGGAATTTTATAACCTACAGTGAACATTGAAAAGTTATCGACCCCTGTGTTGATAAAAACATTTTCATCCTATCCCTCTAGTACTCATAGTCCGAACCATTGAAGATAGGTGGCCTATTCAGATTCAGGTTTTCAATTGAACCTAAATTTAAACCTATCATCTTAATAGAAAAAAATTCTTTTCCAAAAATTTTATTGTATTGAAGATTTATAAAAAAAGTTTGTAATAAACCTTAAAAATAATTGAAAAATTAAAGAAAAATAATCTCATCAAGTATTTGAGCGATTAGAAACCTACTCTGATACTAGTTATTGGATATTAAGATCATATAAAAAACAATATAATTATAAGAGAGGGGGTGAATTTTAATTAAAAAACTTAGTTTAAAAGAATTAATATAAACAAAACCAAATCATATTTAACTAAAAGTATTGTAATAGGCCCTCATTCTGATTGACTAAGTCACAAAATTGTAATATGAAACAATATAGTTAAATCAGAGTGTAAAAGGTTAGAATATAAAAGGATCTAATTAAATATAGTTTTTTTATCATAATCAGAATAGTACACATAAAGCAAAAAAAATAGAAAATTAAATATAATGCTTCAATTTCAATTAATAATGGTGTGGAATTAAACACTTGTAAAAACAAGTGATATAATCACTATCAAATATATGAATGACTTATAAGATATTAAATTAATAAACCTATTTCAACCTTAAGAGAAAGGTATTATATAACCTAGCTAAAGGTTTCCCTTGTTTTATATTTATAAGAAAGTATTTCTTCCCTTAATAGGCAATCCGTTGATATGATGATTGAAATGGATATGTATTCCTATCTCTAGAAGCCCTTGATATGATGATCAGATTCTCTGTCTACCTATCCTCGGTATCCCTCGATCCTATGCATTAGATTATCTATCTGCCTATCCCCAAAATCCCTCAATTTTTATTATTATTGGATGAATATTACAATGAAAAAGTTCTTAAGGAGACAACCTAACATGGTTTCCTTTGAACTTCAAAACTCTAAAATTATTACAAAGACTGGGAACAAGATTTTCATGCTATAAATCTTTAGAGCTCTCACACAATGAGAAATTGAAAATGAATTCAATTAGAAACCAGTAATTGAAACCACCATCTCCAAACTCTTTATATGACTTGGTATTTATAGGCATCTTCCCAATGGTCATATTTCTCATCAAAAAGTCATATTTCATTGAATTCTTCATAATGAATTAGACCCCTAGAACATCAAAGGATCTATTATAACCGATTGTTTGATGTCATATTGGTTTACACCGTTGCAGTGTAAAATATGTTCCTTAACATAGAAATAAGACATCCAAATATGATTATAAAATTAAGTCAGTCTGATAGAATTCCTTAAAATTTTCATTATGATAACCTTTATGAGTATAAGTCTGATTTTTATTAGTAATGGTATTATTCTAATTGCTTAAGAATTTATTAGTATGATAGAAAAGATAAAAAGTATAACATATGATCTGATAAGGGCGAGTCTAATGTTTTTCGAACATATACTCATTACAATAATCATAATTAATGATGTAAGGTTTATATCCGTAATAATTTATAAATTATTCTAAGTTTGGTAAAATATAATTTTTTTCCACAAAAAAATTCTAAATCACTTTGGTCATAAAGATTTAGTAAAACATGTTTTAAAAAAAGTGTTTGTGATTTCCAAAACAAAAGGAATGGAAAATTAAGAAGTAAAGATTTTGAATCAATGCTACACCTCTAGATGCATCTCAAAAAACAAGTCCATCAATTAGCATTCACTACTAATCTTTCAGACTACCTGATTCTGAGTTTTCCATCTCATAGCATTAGCGACAACATTTACCTTCCTCAATATGTAAGAAATCTCAAAGTCAAAGGATGTTGGGGAAAAAATACCTTAAGGTAACATGGAAGTGTTTTTGTATTGATTGTGTTTGTTGAAAAAGTGGGCTTCCAAGTATAGTTGTGGAGGTCCAGATATATTGTTGAAATAGTTTATTGAATAATATCCAAGACAATGGGATGAATGCCCTGGAAGCGGTATATAAAACTCCGTACACAAGTTGATGTCGTTTCCCAGTTTTTTTTAAATTTTGTGGTAAAAAATTTGGAGGATAGCTAGTATCATGAAAGGTGTAATTCCATAAAGGAATTGTAAAAATATGGTAAAAGTTTTAGTTTCACGAAGAACAGGTTTTGAAAAGGTGGTATTACAAAGGCACAATGATGTTGACAGTAATCTTCATGACTACAACAAGCATCATGGATGGGAAATTACCATGGTGCTTTGTGAGATATGGATAATCACAAAAAAAGTGAAGGAGCATTGAAAAGTGGTGATGATGTGGCTTGAAGCTTCTGG
This sequence comes from Viscum album, assembly GCA_963277665.1. Taxonomy (NCBI): domain Eukaryota; kingdom Viridiplantae; phylum Streptophyta; class Magnoliopsida; order Santalales; family Viscaceae; genus Viscum; species Viscum album. The sequence continues at coordinate 1,893,347,230 of OY728152.1, forward strand.
AATTGGTGGAAACACCTATAAATAGGCCTCTACCCCCTTCAAAAAATGAGAGAGACTCAATTAAAATTCTAAGGCTCTTGATTCACAAAGGTGGTTCATGAAGGTACTTCTTGCGAAAAGGTTCACAAAGAAAAGAATTTCACTAAGTCTATAATGGCCAACCAAAAAGTGTGAGAATTAAAAAAAATGAATTTCATGAAGGCTATAAAAATCCAACCTAAAGGAAGGAGCTGTGTGAAGGCTATGTGAGATTCAAGAAAGGAAGGTGCTTCATGAAATCTATTTGAGATTTGTGAAAGAAGTGAGCTTTACGAAGGAAGTGAGCATTATGAAAGTGTTTAAAAAATAATTTCCCAGTAAATATGTGGTAAAGTGGTATTCATCAAGTGGATGAAAATGGAAATTCAATATATCATCTATATACAATTGAGGATATATTCATTTTTGACAATGAAGTAACCTGCAAGTCCATAAACTATGGGATAATACCTTACAAGAGTAGTGAACAAAGGAAGATAAAGAAGGTGATCCTTTTCACCAATAGTGAGATAGGGAAAGCGACTTAGGGAGTGACCCTTGGAGAATTAGCAAGATAACCCTAAACATTGTAAAGAGAGTGAGCCTAGTCATAGAGGTGATCTATCCTAGACATTGTATTTTTGGTAGTGATCCTTAGTGGATTTGGTACATTAGAACATTGCCATTGTATACTCTTTGTATATAGCACAGTGAGGGTGAAACAAGTAAAATTTATGTTTCCCATACATGTTTTTAATTCTATTCATACATTTCCATAATGAAAGGATATAAGAGTGTTTTGTTTAATGATGAATCAAGACCCAAAGGGGAAGCTTTGTTAATATCTCTTACCCTGATTCACCCCCTCTCATGGTATTTAACCTAATTGGTCTAACAATTGGTATTAGAGAAATTTTTGAAAGTCAGTTGTTCTCTCTCAATAGAAGAAATATAATTTGTTAATCATAAAGGGATTCTGGTCTTCGATGGAAAAAAATTTCAATTATATAATAATCATATGAAGCATTACTTTTGATTATTAGGAATGGATGCCTTTACAATAGCTATGCATGGAATATCAGCCAATATTAACAATGGTGCTTTATCCGAAGATGAAAAAATGGAATTGGTTGCTTACTATAAAGGAATCAAGGATTTAATGGGATCACTATTTAATGAAATATATATGAAGGTGATGTTATGTAAGTCATCACATACTATGTGAGAAAAATTTCTAAATATTTATGATGGTGAATCAAAATTCAGAAAAGAAAAATTGAAAGTTCTATGGAACAAGTATGAGGATCTCATAATGAACCTTAATTAGTCTATTGATACATTGTTTTACTAGTTAAATGTTTTTGTGGAAGACTTTCATAGTATCAGAGAAATTATTGAAGATATTAATATTTTTATGAATATATTGAGAAAACATTCACCTCAGTTTAATAAGAAAGTTTCTAAATTGTAATACAGAGATCCAAAAGAGATTAAATTGGATATATTTCATAGTACTCTTGTTGCATATGAGATGAGAAATAAAGATTATGATTCTGTGAAAAAATGGATGTCCAAAGAAGTGGAATTTAATGCAATGAAGAAACTTACCATTGAATATAGTCAGGTAGAAGAAGAGACAGATGAGGTTATGTCATTCCTTTCTTGAAATCTTCCAAGAGGAAAAGGAAAGTTCAAAGGGAAACCTCCTCTTTCATAATATAGATTTGAAAAGGCTGGAAATCATATAGCAAGGTGGCCAAAGAAGTTTCAAGAAGATGGTGAGGATTAAGTTTAAATTCCCATGAAGAAGTCTTCAGCCTATGTGAAAGGTAAGAACACGTTCAAGATAAATTTCTTTAAAAAGAAGAACATGATTTTGAAATAAGATGATGGTTTAGATGAATTTTAGGTAGAAGAGTTGGATGACTACAAGGATAAGGATGAAGATACTACGGTGGTAATTGTCAGAAATTACCAAACAGGGGAAGAAATCAACAATGATGAAGGAGAAGTTGAAGGTATAGTTGACCTTCAAGTCAAATTATCAGCCCCTATTGAGGAAATAGATGTTTGGATAGCCAAAAAAAAATACAAAAAAGTGGTTTATGTTGTCAAACATTATATGAAGCAACAGGATGAAGAGAAGTCTAAAATGAATGAAGAAATTGAAAAATTGAAGTATTTAATGCCAGAGATCTCAAAACATGTTATTGATTACAAGCTCAGAATTGAATAATAGAAAAGATAAATTGATAGTTTTACTAACACTAGAAAAATTAAATCAAACATATCAAAGAAAATGAAGAAGAAGTCATTATCCTGTGAAAAAGTGTTACAGATAAGTAAAAACTCATGTCTCTTGGTATGAAATTAGGAAATCAGATTATTCAGAAAATAAAAAAGTAGGAGGTGAAGTATAAAGGTCCAGTAGAACAAAATCAATTTTCAAATCCAAATGATAAGGTAGGTATGAGGCTTGATTGAAAAAAAAAGTATTAATAGTTGATTTCAAACCACAACAACCTACTCCAATATTGAAGATTGATTTGGGTATGAATCAAAACCAGAAGATTTATAAAACCCAAGGGAGAACTAGAATTGCAGTATTGACACACAAGAATGCACCCTCCATGCGATGTTACTATTATCAAAATATGGGACACTCATAAAATGTTTGTTCGATAGCCAAGAGGTATTAAAGGGAACAAGAACAACATAGGTATCCATACAAAAATAAATATTTTAGAACCTTATTTTATGGTCAATATTTTAGGTGTCAAGGATTCAGGAACATGGAAAGATACTTCTCATAAAAAATATAGAGATGGGGAAAAGTAGAATTAATGTGATCATAAGAATGAATTCAATGTATCATCAAATGAGCTAAAAATTAAAAATTATTTTATTGATTTTCAAGATAAAGTTGGTCCATCATGATTTGAGGAAGATCAATATTATCAATCTATACCGAGTATGAAGTCAAAAAAATGGATCATAAAGAAGAGAGATGAATGGAAAGTGGTTGTGGATATTAATTTTAAATCATTATATCGAATGAGAATATGGATCACTGATAGTGGATGAACCTCCCACATGACAAGATATAAGGAACTAGTAATAGGAATTAGATATAAAAAATAAGGTATTGTGAGATTTGGTAATGATGAAGGCTTAAAAATTTTTGGCTCAGGAAAAACCAAGTTTGGGGAAAAAATACACAAGACTTATAGATGTCCTGGTTGTTGAAGGTCTTAGTCACAACTTACTAAGTTTCAATCAATTATGCGATTTATATAATTCTATAAGGTTTTCCAAGAAGTTTTGTATCATAAAGGTAAAATATGATGTAATTGTTTTGTAGGGAATTATTACAAAATGGAATCTCTACTTTGTGAGTAGAGAAGAAAATATGTTCTTTTTGTACAAGGAAGAATAAAAAAAGTTATGGGATAAATATCTTGGTCACTTGATCCAAATATACTTGGAATATCTAGAAAAATTTGAGGCTACTCGAGACCTCCCTAGGTTATCATGTGATTACACCCACAAATCTAAGGTGTTTAGTTGCATAACAACTTATCAAAGGGAATTTGAAAAGATGCTGAATCAAAGAATATAGAAGATCCAAATAGACAATTGATCTAAGTTCTCAAATAGAAAATTTGAGGATTATCTCAAGAAACATGGGATAAAGTACCAAGTGTAAGTAGTAAGAAATCCATAGTAAAATAGAGTATTTGAGAGAAGAAATCAAAATATCAACAACATGTCTAAAAAATGATCATTGAGAAAGAAATTTTAGAGAAGTTTTAGAAAGAAATAATGATGAAATTAGTCTATACATCAAATAGATCATTATTATGTCCAAAATAAGAGAAGAATCCATATAATCTATGGTATGGAAAGAATCCAACATTAAAGTACTTTCGAGTCTTTGGAAGTAAGTGTTTCATTATTAATAGGGGGAAACATAGAAAGATTGAATCCCGTGAAGATGATGGGATATTTCTTGGATACTCAAATAAAAAGAATATAAATGATTCAATAAGTGGTTAGGAAATGTAGTTTAGAGCAATGATATAACTATAGTTGAGAATAAGAAGAATCTTCATAAAATACATGATCTGTCTTAGAATGATAGTGATGAAGAGATAAGCTGATCTGGGGATGTTCTAGTTCTAGGGGATGATTTAGAAGAAAATTCATATAATTAAGATAATGATCATAGACCATTATCTACAAAAATATTGAAAATAAGTGTTGAAATTGATAGACATAACCTAATTGGTGATCAGATAGTGCTAGTGCGGACAAGGAGGATGAAGACTTTACAACACACATTGTTCTTATCCCAGGTAGAGCCTAAATGTTTTGAGGAAGAAGCTGGAGATGAAAACATGGTCTAGGAAATGAATGAAGATATTGACCCAATTTAGAATAATCAGACGTGGGGGATTGTTTCAAGAGAAACAGATAAGAATTTCATCGAGACTAAATGTGTTTTTGTAACAAGATGAATGAAGATGGAGTAATGATTCAAAAAAAAAGAATGAATAGTGTGAAAAGGGTACTCTCGGATAGAAGGTATCGATGTTGATGTAATATTTTCACCAATTGTAAGGATAGAGACAATCAGATTATTCTTTCCCATAACAGTGAAAAGAAGGTTTAATGTTTTCCAGATGGATTTCAAGTCAACATTTCTGAATGGGGTTCTAGAAGAAGAAATTTATATTGAGTATCCAGATGTTTTTTCTCATTCATGAATATGAGAACATAGTTTTTGACTAACTAATGTGAAATATGAGTTGAAGCAAGCACCAAGAGTTTGTTATTCAGGGATACATCAGTTTTTGAAGAAGCTCGGTTTCCAACATGGTGGAGTTAAACTAAAATATCTATGTTAGTAGTGCCAATAATCAAAGGATGATGGTATTGGTATATGTTTATGATATAATATTTGGTTGATCAGATGAAGCTCAGTGCATGTAGTTCATATAATTCATGAAAAGTGATTTTGAAATGTCAATAATCGGTGAATTGGTGTTTTTACTTGGTTTATAGGTGATACAAGGAAATAATGGCAAACTCATCTCTCAATATAAATATGCCAAGGACGTTTTGAGAAGATTTGTAATGGAAAATTCTGAGGATATGATGACTCCGGTGGATACCTGGATGAAACTATCATGGGATGATGAAATAAATGCTGTTAATGTAATATAACATGGGAAAATCATTGGAAGTATATTTTACATGACAGTAACAAGACCTGATATTGTTTTTCCACATTCCAAGAAACATTATATCAAATAAATACTACTAAAATACACTTTATTATTGTAAAAAGAATAATTTGTTATATCAAGGGAATGATGGATTTTAGTTTTCTATATAATGACAAATATCAGCAATATATATTGGGTTATACAGATGTATATTGGTCTGGATCAGCTGATGATAGAAAATCAACAACAAGGGGTGCATTCTATCTTAGTAGATTTTTTATTTCTTGTATAATAAAGAAATATGATTTCATTTCATTGAGTACCATGGAAGTTGAATATATTACAGCGAATAAATCTTGCAAGATACTATTGTGGATGAAGAATAAACTTGATGATATTGGTGTCAAAGTGAAGTATCTAATTAGAATCCATTGTGATAATTCAAGTGATATTGATATTATAAAAAATACAGTCCATCACTCATGGAAAAATCAAATTGAAATAAAGTATAATTTTTTCAAGGATAAGGTGCAGCATGGTCTAGTGATGTTGGAGTATGTGCCTATAAAACAATAGGTTATAGACATTCTGATGAAGAATTATACAAAGAATAATTTAAACAATAACAACTAGATTTGAGAGTTCAGTCAACTCCCTGCACATGAAAAAGTGTGGATGTGGGACCCCTCTCCCTGAGATATGGTGTATTTTCCCCAAATGTGATGATCTGTGTTCTTTACCCTACCACAAACAACAATGAGATGACCTTCAGGTTCATTGACAAAGAGGTAGAAATTGTGGCTATTAAAGGGGATAAATGTCTTAATCAAGGTAGGGGAGAAGCTGATAGAGGGAGGAGTGATGTAGGGGGAGTTTCAATGTTTTAAAGGTTACATGTTTTCAACAAACCATGTAATGATTATGTGACATGCTTAGAGTTAAGTGTTTTGAGGAAACAATTCATGGCTATTACACCTTATCTTGGACATATTTAATCATTCCATAGCATGGTTCATGATTATAAAATATTATATTGGACATCTTGAAGCATTTCAAAGCATGATAACCCAAGAAGTGAAGTATGGAGAGTTTTAAATCTGATGATGCTAGAACTGATCGATTAAAGGTTACATATCACAACAGTTGGATTCCATGATGAACACAGTCGATAGGTTTTGGAATGAAGTGATTCATTGATGAAATTTTCATGATAACCTTATTTCTCATGCTGATAATTTCTCATTTGGTCTTAGAGTGTGTATTGAGTAATTCTTTGATCACTATATAAATCAAAAGAATATAATGTTATTTGAAGATGGAAGAAGCTTCAATGAGATATCAAAATGTGAAGAGTATTCAACAAACCCAAAGGGGGAGATTATTGGGAAAAAATCCCTTAAGGTAACATTGCAGTGTTTTTAGGTTGATTGTATTTATTAACATAGAAGGTTTCCAAGTACAGTATTGGAGGTCTAGATATATTGTTGATATGGTATGTTTAAAAACATCCAAGAAAAAGTAATGGATGCCTTGGAAGCCGTTCATAAAATTTCATACACAAGGTGACGCCATTTCCTAGTGTTTGCCAAATTTTTGAGGCCCAAAATTTAGTGGATGGATAGAAGTGCAAAAGGTGTATTTCTATGAAGCCCTTTTAAAAATATGGAGAATTCAAGAGTTTCAGGGAGAATGGGTTTTGTGAAGGTGGTTTCGTGAAGGAACAATGAAGTTGATGGTAATCTACGTGACCATAACAAGCATTGTGAATGAGAAATTCCCATTATGCTTTTTGAGATAGGGAGCATAATTAAAAAAACGAGTGAGCATAAAATAAAGGTGATGATGTGGCTATAAATTTCAATAATTTGTGTAAATGTATATAAATAGGTTTGTACCCCTTTAGAAAAGACGCGATACTCAATGAAAATTCCAAGGCTCCCTATTCGTGAAGGTGGTCTATGAAGGTAGTTCTTGTGAAAAGGTTTTCAAAGAAAGGAATTTCGTGAAGGCTATAATGTTTGACTGAAAAGATTGAGCATCATGAAATTAATGAATTTTACATAGGATATAAAAATAAAATCAAAATGAAGGTTATTCATGAAGGCTAAGTGAGCTTCTTTAAAGGAAGGTTCTTTGTGAAGTCTATCTGAGCTTCGTGAAAGAAGTGAACTTCACAATGGTAGCGAGAATAGAAAAAGTTTTCAAAACGGATTACCCAATAAATCTGTGGTAAAGTGGTATTCATTAATTGTATTAAAGTGGAACTTCAATAGAACATATATATACAATTGAGGATGTATTCATTATTGATAACGAAGGGACCTATAAGTCCATAAATTGTGGGTAGATTCCTTCCAAGAGTAGTGAATAAAGGAATTGAAAGAAGGTGATACTTTCCACCAGTAGTGATCTAGAGAAATAGATTTATGGAGTGACCCTTAGGAAAGCAGTGAAATGACCCTAAACCTTGTATAGACAGTGAGATTGGTAATAGAAGTGATCTATCCCAAACAATGTATTTTGGTAGTTCTTATTAGTGGATTTGGTACATCAGCACATCATCGCTGTATGCTCCTTGCATATAACCTGGTGAGGGTGAACCAAGTAAAATTGATGTGTCTCATGCATGATTTCAATTCAAATCATACATTACTACGGGAAAGGGAGAGAATATTTTTTTGTTTAATGAATAAACAAGATACTAAGGGGAAGTTTTTTTTAATATGTCTTACCCTGATTCACCCCCCTCTCAGGGTATTTAACCTATTTTGGATGATAATGGACTATAGGTATTCAACCGACCTTATCTATCCTAGGTTCAAGTAATACTTAATGAATATGTATTTAAGAAGTTTGTGGTTTGTAAACACAAAAAACTACTATCCATTCAAGTAATGCCTCCAACAATGTAAGGATGTAACTACAACTGTTAGCTCGAGATCATGAATTGGGTAATTATACTCATGTTCCCTCAACTAGAGAAACTTGTATGCCATGAATCGATCTCCCTAAATAAGAATGGCTCCCAGATCAATGCCTGTTGCATCATAACAAACCATGTAGCCTCTACCAGGCTCAGGTAAAATCAATATCAGCACTGAATTCAATCTTCCTTTCAGCTCCTATAAGGATTTCTAAAATGCATAAAACCATGTAAACTTGACACCTTTCTTGGTGAATCATGTGAGTGGTTATGTAATATGTGATAAATCTTGTATAAATCACAAGTAATATCCATCCATCCCTAATAAAATCCATATAACAAAGGAATTATTAGGATTCTCTTAAGAAACCACATTCTCACATTCATTGGGTATACAATTACCCTTTATTCTGATATTATATGACCAAATAATTGAACCTTTCTAATATAATAGTGGAATTTTGTGAGATTATCATACAAATATCTCTCTCACATTGTATTTTGTATGATCTCAAAATGTTCGGCATAGTCATGTTGAGTATGTGAATACACCAAGATTTCATATACAAAGATTACCCCAAATGAATCTATATATGGGTGGAAAATAAATTCATCATATCCATGAAAGTTACATGTGCATTCGTGAGACTGAAAAACATAACCAAATACTCATATAATCCACATCTATAATGGAAAGTTGTACATGGTATATCATTTGGTATAACTTGTACTTGATGGTATCCTGACCTCAATTCAATATTTGAGAAAACCCAAGATCCTTAGATATAGTTTAAGAGGACATCTATATGAGGTAAGGGATACCAATTTTGATTGTTAGATGATTCAATTTATGGTAATCAACACACAACCTAAGGGTACAATATTCCTTAGAAAAAATCATAGGAGAACCCCAAGGTGAATTACTATGTCATATAAAACCCTTATCTTACATGTCCTCTATCTGCTCTTGAGATCTTGAAACTTAGTAATATCTATCATATAAGGAAGTATGGATACATGTTCCACTCCTAGAACACGTTCAATAAAAAACTACACCTCTCTCTCAGGAGGAATCCCAACAAAGTTGTCATGGAATACATCCCTGAAATGATGAAATATATTATATATATATGCATTTTGTGTTCATAAATCATCCAAATAAAGGCTAAAAATTTAGACTATTACTCTTCCAATCCCATGATGCATGGGTCCATATTGACTTTACATAACATACCACTCAACCTTGTGAATATAATAACTTTCCTATAGTGGTGTTAAATACAACCTATGATAATAGAAATCAACATGGGTGTGGTAAGGAACCAATAGGTCCATACCGAGAATAATATAAAAACCTGTAATCTTGAGGATTAAGGGGTCCAATAAAAAATGACAGCCTCCAACCTCAAGGGGAGCTCTTTTCCCTGGTGTACACTTTTTAATCAGACTCACAATTGAGTGTCAAGTATCATTACACCACATAAATACTTAATCTAAATCCAATATACTTTTGAAATTTCTATGGATATAAAGGAGTAGTAATACCCTATGTCAAAAAATATACACTAAAGTAAAGGATACTAAAAACATTCCTCGAACTATAGAAGGAACAAAACTCTTCTCCTCAAGTATCAGTTTCATTGTATATATCTAGACCAAACCATGACCCTAAGATAAAACCATACCACCTTGGGTAGGACTACTATGTTAGTGGTGTATGTCTGGTGTTTGGATCCCTCAACCCGGAACCCCTCCTTATTTTGAAAAACCAGTAGTACTAAAACTCCATGCCTAGCATAGAGATACTGACCCTGCCCCTAAATGTGGAGTTGGTGTAGATCCTCACATACTGGTCACTGGTGGAAACGTTATACAAAATCATTGATTATGACCCATATTTACACAATCCTAACACTCAACTGGGTCCTTAATACACTAGGTCTTCATGTGTTCTGGCCCACCACACTGATAGAACACCACCAGTCCCTTTTGGGTTAACACTCTGGATAACACCTCCACAAAAATACTCAAAATGGAATTTTTTCCCATTGGTTGAATAACTTTTGTGTCTAGGTAAAAAGCTAATATAGACAAAATCTTTATGTTGTCTCAGATTGCACTTGGTAACGAGAACTATATTCACTATTTTAGATACATTATTCAACCATAATATATTCACCTGTGATCAAATGTCATATCTAAGTCCATCCTAAAGTCACCTAGATCTCCACAACTTTTCACCAAGAATAATTAGTGTGAAGATATGAAACTCCATAAAATAAGAATAGTCCATAATAGATAAATTTCTTTACCCCAGGTGTATAAAATCTCTATTTCTATCATCCCTAAATGTATCTAAATAAAAATAATCATAGAAGGAAGTCTAGAAATCCCTCTAAACCATATTCTAAAGATGATATTCTTAGATAATAACATCCCACTATTGCTTATTAGAATAAAAAAGAATACACACAATGAGATTCAATCTCTTCTAAGGATGTGTCTTTAGGTTATTGAATATAGATAGAATGGAATCCATTCATGACTTAGTAGCCTGAGTACCACCATCCCTTGAAAACATAAACTCACACCTCAACTCTACCATAGTAGGGGAAGGTCATGGGGCTACATACATAGTATTCACGAGCTGTAAGAATAACTATCAAAACTAAATATCGACCCCTAGATTAGGAATAACAAGAGGTTCTTCATGTGTCTCTACATTAGGAAATACTAGATTCTTAGGGCCCACCACCTCTAAAGCATGGTTGTCACCCCTTTCATGGTGTATGAATCGAGGCCTTTGTGGTGGCATATCTCTAGAATTCCAAATTCATACCTCAAAATAGAATTTAATAATAGAGGAGATCATCAATAAAAGAAAATTATAGGTACAAAGCCTTCCTATATGTAAATAAAAACCTAACTGATTTCTCCTAAAGCCAGGTCTAAGTGATATAACATGTCATTACAGGACATAAGAGATACTCCAAAATACCCACTATAAAGGTTGTGTCAAAGGAAAGGTCTCTATTATACATGATCAGTTTTGGTATATGGAGTTTCAATTTCAATTTATAGGGGAAAAAATCCTTTAAGTTTTAATTGACATCCCCATTTATTGAAAATCATATAATTTAGAAGTTACAATTTCAGATGTTCATATATTTATATGTCTATATATCATAGTTTAGTTATATTCATCTTCCATTCCCAATTTATAAAGTACAATGCTTTATATGTTTCAATTGGTACTATATATAACTATGACCAATATATTATGATGGTTCAATTATATTAATCTCCATTCCCAATTTATAGAGGCGCACGCACTATTTAAATTACAACTAGAATCCATGTAATATCAACCAACTAATATTTCATCCATGCAACCAATGGTTCATGGATCAAATATATTATAATTGGTTAGTTATGGTCCCATAATTAGGATATATAGGAAAACACCATTTAGGTTGATGTAGACATTTTAATTAACCAATTATTTATACTTTCATTGAAGAAACGTTATCCATATAAAAGATATAACATTCAATTCACAACAACTTTCTTTAAGAAATACACACAGTAAAATAGATATGGATTGGAATATTAATGACATGTTAATCCCTAATAGAAAACTATGATACATGAATTAATGCTTACTTTACTTAATAGTCAATGGTAAAAGAAAAATCACAATGATAATAAATTCCACCTATCATGTGCATCACCCAACGGTGAAATTAATACAACTATAACAGGTATAATCCAGAACAATAATTCCCATCCTAGGTAATTTGGATTCTACCTATACGTGGTTTAGCTACTACCAGACATAGGCCCATTACCAAATTTCGATACATTCCTAGTATCCTATATACCATCCTGAAATAGTAAGACAAAGAGGAAAAGAATCCTTTTGATAGCACTTTGTGATGTATCAAACCCAGTTCACTCCTAAGTAACCAAACATAGTTGGCCACATGGCCTCAAGTGTGCCTCTCTATATGTCATATGTTTCCGACTAGTAGTGATGGTCTATGATGGTATGGTAGGGAGACTATACCCTCATGATAAGAGTGGAACACAATGGTATATAGATTATAGAACAAGAAGGGGATCAATATAATTACAAGTAATAATGGAAAAAAACATCCAAACAAGAATAAATAACAAAAACCAAAGTTAGTAGGATAAAAAACAACAGATCTATATCCACTATCATACACAAAATGATGTCATGTCTGTATGTTATACAAAATGGGGGATACATGGGATATATATCAATAGGTATATACAATATACCATAAAAAAATAAAAAAAAACTCAAAATATATCTCTAATAACATCGCAAGAATAATCTTAGCCATATACTCCCATACTCCATCCTTGTATAGAAAATCAAGCGTCTCTAAAAGAATACATTCCCTTATCCCTACATGTATATATGAATTCTATCTGGGTAGAAATTAGAAACCTAAATAGGGTGTGAGATATACTTAGTAGGCCACCACCAATAGTTTCTAATACTCTACAGTTCGTGAGTATGTAAAGAAGTTGTGTATTGATAATAGTGTAAATTGTGAATGTAATAAATAATATAGCACACTTCCCTATGAGTCCATACTTACTATTCCATATAATGAACCCAAGTGTCACTCATGGCATAATTTAATTTAACTTGTTGGGCGATCCCATCCAAGGCATTCGTCATAGGAACCCATGTGTCTGCCATTACATAATAAAATTCTATTTTCAATATATTTTAATATAATAAGCTCGTTGATCCCATCCATGGAATTTTGAATTGGAACCCATGGGTCACACTCGACAAGGCGTACCAAAATCATCATGGTTCACAATATATCTATACCATTTACAACATTTTAATCCAATTGGTCATTTATTTACAAGGAATAACTCTAGAATTCATGAGACAAAAAACATCCTAGGGAGATGGGATCAACATTCCTTATTTAATTTAGTTTAATTCATGTTTCATTCCATGAAGTTATAAGATCACAATTACAAGGGTAAAGGAACACACCTCATAAGGTGATTTGATTATATAATAAATATTTAATCATTTATATAATTTTAACAACAAACCCATGGGGTTTTTCTAATTGAGGTTCTTGACCTCCAATGGTAATATTAAGCCTTGCAGGTCATGCAGGACAAGGACCACACATTTAATATATGAAAAACCCATTTTAAGAAGCAATCCTCATAAAGCCCAACACATGGTACAATGACATATTGTATAAAACACTATATGTTTAGGGAAAATTATTAGACCACATAAATTAGATGGCTAGTAGACTTATGATCTGTTATTGGCCTCTAATATGGGATAGAATGGGAGAAATTAGTGAAATAGAAGAATACCATGAAAATAGGGAATATAAGATCACACAGATTTAGCATTTTATATAGTGAGGTAGGTGAAGAAAGAAAGATATAGGATTGAATAGATTACTAGTACACTTACAACACGAAAAACGACAAGAGAATTAGACACTTAACAAAGGAGGTAGCTTAAGTCCTTCCTCAGATGGCTAAGGGAGAGCCTAAAAATCTGTGGGAGGTGTTACACATGAAAGGGGAGGAAAAAGGGAGTAATAAATTTAAAAATATTCAAGGGAAAAATAGAATTTTCACCGATTTTTAAAAGGCACATTGTTTTTTTTGCATAGTTTGGCAAAAACCTACACCAACCTTTTGGATACATTTCTTATGTGTCACTACCCATGTGGGATAGGTGAATGGTTTTGAAAAATCATGCATAACCTATATGAAGACTCTACAAAACCTCTGTAGTTCCCATATGGACATGTATCTCGTGGTTAATTTGTATAAAAAAATGTGTTCCCCTCTACAATATACTGCTGTTCCCAACATGGTTTCAAAAGAGCATGACACCTTAGAGGAATTTTTTAAACAAAAATGCACCTGGTCTATTTCCTCCAAAACCCAATGCTCGAAGCTCTGAATGAGCCTCAGATGCTCTAGGACCCTTGCTTAAACCTTTAAGAACTTCCATTTAAAAAAATATATTTATATTAAAATTTAAAGGATCCATATCTTATATGAAAATATGGGATCTTACAAGAAAATGGTAGTGTCAGTAAAAGGTCATCACACCTTTAAAATGTAAGGTTTTTTTAGTGAGTACCATTCTTATCACCCAATAGAGAATATTAAAAAGTATATTTAGTATAATTTGATACAAACATATATAAAAATATGGTGGTTATATATTTTATTTCCATTTCATTTTATCTTTAAATAATATAATGCAATACACTATTTTTGTATATGATAATAGTACTCTAATTGATTATTTATTTTAAAGGTTTAAAAAAAATTAAAATATCAATTCAAATCCCCTCTAGACCGGTGTTTCCATATTAATTGGGACAACAATTATAATTAGAGCCTATTCCTTTTTAATATGGGTTTTTTCTCACTCATATTATACTAAACTATATATCCTAGACCTAACAGTATATATAAGAATGATTTTGTAAGATGGAAATAATAAACATAAATGTTGTTTAGATTCTATAAAAGAAACTATATTTTGATGGAAATGATTATAGTTATTAGTAGGATAAAATAAGGACATAACTGAAGAACTTGAGTATTGTTCATTAGATGATCATAATGAAACCATATAAGCTAAAAATAATAATCCATATACTCTTGTTGGTAATGATAGAGTGAAAAATATTTTGAATACTATAGTATTGAATATATTAAACTATTCTATAAGTAAATGTGTTTGTATCCATGTTACAGCTTGTAATACAACTTAGGATATCTGTATAATTATTTAATTTACACATTACGCTTCAGATAATATTAAAAGTAACATGTTTTTAATTCTATATGTGAAGTACCAAGATTTTAAAATTAGGGAAGTTGATTTTGTGAACTAAATATTATATATATTCACAAGTATTATGAATGATATTAGTGCACTTGATGAAGTTATATAAAATAAAATTTTAGTTAAAAGGGTACTAAAACCACTACCTAAAAAGTGGAATGCAAAGAATGTATAAATCATTGATAGTAATAATTTTAAAGAATATAATTTAGATGAACTAATGATTTCTTTATTTAAGTATAAACTTGAACTAAAAAAAATTGTGGATGGGGAATATTGAATGAAGAAAGGTAACACTTTTAAGTCAACAATAAATTATTCTTATAACTCTTTTAAATCTAATTTATAGGGAAGTGATAAGGAGTTAGCTCATTTGAGAAAAAGTTTATACAAATTTTTGAAAAACAGAGTAGTTAGGGGATATTTCAGAAAGAACAATATAATGGAATTAAAGAAATGTAATTTTACTAAGACTAATGATATTTTATATCTAACCTATTATGAGTTCCAAAATAAAGGACACATTAGGTTATATTATCCTAAACTAAATCATTAAAATAAATATAGGGGAAAAAGAAAAAAACAGAATCTAGACTTGTTTATAGGTAGGACATATACTAATGTATTAAACCCCGAAATGTCTTTTTATAGTCATTTTATTTATTATTTTATGATTCTTGAGGTTTTTTTATTAAATAATTATTTTAATATTTTTTTCATGTTTCATAGTGAGTGAACGGTTAGTGCTAATCATGTGATAGCTATGAAATTTGGGATATACTTTATAGAGATGATTTAGATGGTTGGCATACATTTTTACCAACCTCATGATCAACCCATGCAGTTTCCCAAAACACACAGTTATGGGTACATGGTAGGTGTATGGTTTGGTAAACAAGGTGACAAGCAACGTCAAACCTATATTTTTAAAAATTATAAAATTACAATCCTATACCCGTTAATTTTTACTCTCCCTTTTACTCTCCCTTTCCTCTCTTAGCTTAAGCCCTACTTGACACACCCATGATGGATCTCACACAACACCCCCTCCACCCTCTCACTTAGATATTCAACTATTCTTCCCCAATTTCATGTTCAATATCCTCAGTTCAGGATTTCTTTTCTTCCTTCCTCCTCCTATTATTCTTCTTCTTTGTTCTGGTCATCCTTCATCCCACTTGATACAGATTTTACTAGGCTAAAAACTAAGTGGGGTTTTGGTTTTATTTTCTTATATATCGATTTTAATTTGAAAATTTTCTTTTATGGGGTTCCTAACAATCATGTGAGGTTAAATTGAGTTGGTTAAGGTGGATTTGGAACTCAATTATAGAAAGAAGTGAGTTCTATGTTGGTTTTCCCCATACTTGACTCTTTAATTTTAAAACCATCAATTTCTTGAGTTTTAAATTCACACTTAAATTTTATAATGATATAATTAAATGTGTTTGAGCATCATTTTAAGGGAATATAAATTTTTATTTGATTTTCATTTCAATATAGAAGAATTTTTAAATTTAGAACATGTTAGAAATGTGTTTTAATAAACTGTTCCCACCATGTGTTTGAAAAATTTCCCAAATATCCTTTATGAATGAATTGTGTGATTTTAAAAGATATGTTGTAATTCAAAGTGAAATATCAATTAGATCGTATGTTTTTCTTGGCATTTCATATAATACATAAAATTCCAATTATTGATAATTTTTTTAAATATTTGTTTTGAATAAAAATGCAGGGTTTGAAAATGAATTTTTACATATTTGACGGCTATACACATATACTTGGGGTCACACACACACACATGTACAAATTCAATTGTGGATATATTATTTTTTTCAATGATATATATATATTTAAATGTATATGAGAATAACGATGAATAGAAACATTAGGAATTTAAATTTTATAGTTAAAATTATTATCAGATAGGTTTTCAAGTGGTTTTCTAAAGTAAACTATAATGTATTGTTTAAAATGATTTAAATTTCTTTTTCTATTTTATCAAGGATTTTTTATTTTTTAAACCCATACCGTGGTATTTTAAATTTTAAATTACATATATATCATGGTTGTTTATAAATACAAGAGGGGATGGAACCACAAATGTCGTTGAGCCCGCTCTCGGGTGAACAAGAAAGAAACCCTAACACTGAAGCTTGATCCTTCACTGATGTTGTTGCCAGAAGACCTTGCAAGACGACTGATCTCAACATGAATAGTTATCCAAGCATCGATCCAAATCATTTTAGTTATAGAGTACACCTAGTGATCTCCTTCTCATCACATGAGGTAACCCTTATCTCATCGTATCTATGATTTACACTCATTGAAAATATTATTAGGAGTATGCCATCTTTAAATTTCTTGCAGAAATCCTTAGAAGCTATTGGATTCTTAGGATTCACTACCAGTTTATTTAACTCTTCTAACATCATTCTTCACCTTTAATTGTAATATGATTACTATAGACTTTGGGTGAGATATACGTGGTACTTTGAGGGGTTTTCCATGAAAATTCTTAAATGGACCCTAGATTTTGATCCTTGCATCAAGTCCCCTATCACCCAGTTATGGTTTGGATTTCCTAGTCTACCAGTTCACCTGTTCAAACAAGTTTCCCTGTTTCCCCTGTCCAGTATTATTATAAACCCCTTAAGTTGGATTATGAAATGAGAAACCTATCAAGACCTTCAGTTGAAAGGGTTTTTATAGAGATTGATGTCTCACAAGTCATTCCTTCTCAAATATGGATCTGAAATTTAAATTTCGGTTTTTTAAGAAGTGATCTAAGAAAATATCCCAGATTACTATAGTCTCTACCTCAAGCTTGGCCACTCCTAGATGGATTTTCATGCTAAGTAATCTCCCCTTATGCCTAAAAAAATTACATGGGTTGCAAAGGGGAAACAAAATTTTTTACTTAAAGAGTTCTTTAACACAAATGCTACTGGTCCTTCTAGGATTCAGTCTTCTATTGGGAGGCATCAAACTACGGTTGATATAACTGTTGAGGTCTTGACTCCTACTGTGAACTATACTGAAAAATCCATGCATCACTCACCTGAGGTTAAGGAACATTCAGATTCGGTGGATTCTGTTCATGGGGATTCCTATGCCACCACCAATTCCCTCACCCAGGTGGGAGATCAAGTGGAATATATAAAATCACATGACACTTTCCATGAAGAGGACTACAAGATTGTGCACTCTGAATCAAATGAACTTTCACATGATGAGTATGATAAAGCCTGCCGAATTGATTAGGATTACTTGAAATCAAGCTCTAGGAAAGGAAAATAACCAATGATTGATTCAGAAGGTTTTATCACCAATAATTCTAAGAAGAATCAAAAATTCAGGGACTACACTAATCTTGAGAGAAAAATTGTTACTCGGTATCTAGAGGTTTCTATGATGAAGACTACCATTCTTCATCCATATTATGGGGTTGTTTTCAATGATATTTTATCCTCTAGTGATGAGACTTCAAGTGACACAAGTGATTTTGATGACTCTGACCCAACTGCAAGATATGCTTATCAATATGATGAGAAAGTGTAGGAAGATCTTGAATCTTGTATTGATGATTAAGACACAATAGTTTTCTAATGATATAAGAATGGAAAAATTACGACGCATCTTTAACTTAAAATCATAGAAAGAATGTTCATCAAACCTTTTAGAGTAATTTAAGCTTAACCCTCATTTTAAATTCAGAGACATTCCATGGAAGTGACTCACCATTATTATCATGTTCAATGACCTCACTCTTGGATTTTATGGAACTGAAACTCAGATGACTAGTTCTATTTAGTATTTCATTATTTTATTGTTTCACTTTTGTATATTCTTGGAGAATGGATTCTATTTGACTTACTTATGTTGAATATTTTCCCTCCATCTCCCTCCCATGCGCATGATTACTGCTTGTAGGCTTAAAGTGATAAAGATTTCATAATACCTTGTGCTAGATATGATTTTTTATGAGCATTGTAATTGTCAACCTCTTGAAATCAAGATTCATTTTCTATTTCGGGCTGCAGTGCTACTCACTTGACTACCAAGTTAGTATAAGTTTATCATGAAAGTTGTTTTCTTGGTTGTATGTCATGTTTTTACTCTCCTTTAACTCCTAATTAGTGCAAGTTCTTTGCACCTTATGTCTTCACTATATTTTGAACCTTCTTTTATAAATTATTTTGGGATTATGGGTTGCGAAACCAAATCATATCTCATTCTCTCAAAAAAAAAGTTTGTTCTTAAATGGTTCCGTTGGTGTAGATGAGGGAATAATTTAAAGTGTAATTTGTGATTTTTTATAATTGAATTATTTATAATGGGTTGATGAAAATTCATTTCTGTATGAAATGTGAAGTTTTTAAAATAGGAAAATGACATTGAAACCTGAGTTTCAAAAAGGGAAGACTAGTGTTATGTATCTCTTTTTGGTTGAAACCACTTTAATAACTTAAAAAAACACAGATAAAGATCATTTTGCCATAGAGGGGTGACACAATACCACTTGGATAAGAAATGTACTCCTTAGTTGGTGATTGGAAGTGGTGTCATGGGATGGGTGACACCATACCAATAGTCCAAGGAATGATATCCTTAGTAGTTTATTTTCACACTTGGATTTAACATTATCTTACAAGTTTATATGAGTAACAAGGGTGCCCAATAACCTTATAAGACATAGTGATCTCCCATAGTGCATGTTTATGAAATGGTTATTTATTTATAGTGCCTTATTTCTTTTATAAAATGTAAAATTATGTTTCTTACTTTATATAATAAATTTAAAAGTATTTTTTTAGTTTTTCCTCTACTTTAAAAATTTAAAAACATTGAGAAATAGATATTTTTAAAATGGTTTGGAAAGTAGTTTCCAAACCGTGTTTTTTAATAACAAAAATGTAGGCAGATGAAATGGTTTCTAAGTGATTGTTTTCACTTAAAATTAAAAGGAAAGGGATTTTATAAGAATTTATGATATGCTATTAAATTTTCTTTGAAATTATAAAACCAATTTATATCTGTATTTTCAAAATAGCATGAAAATAGATATTTAATTAAAGGGTAATACAATGGAAATAATGGTTGTATACTTGTATTTTTTATGCTAATTTCTATATTTATATTTAAATTTTAGGTTATGGAATAGATTATGACTACTCTTGGTTTGTTTAGTATTTTAGGTTAGGAAGGTGAATCACAGAGTCACATGGAGGCTAGTTCTTTGTTTTGTTTTATTTATATTTATTATATAATTATCCAAATTAGCCTTTTTGGTTATCTTTTATTTAATTAGAGGAAATTTTATATGTGGAGTTTTAAATGTTAAATCTAAAGGCTATTTTTTATGAGGAAGTTGGAGGTGAATTAAGGAAAATTATTTTCATTATATATGTTTTATTCCACTTTCATGTTTCTTTCTATATTATTTGGCATGGATATCTAACTTATAGATGGGTCATGAAAATTTTTAAGTAGAACCACTACTTTTTTAATTTATTTTATTGGAAACATAATCCCCACTAGATTTTATTTGATGTCATTTGTGCTTGAAACCAACTTCGGGTGATCAAGAAGATGCCTTAGGTATGTTTCCATCCAGCATAGGCAACTGAAGAATGGATGACCCAGGTTAGTTTGTGACAGAATGATATTAGAGCCTATGTTACTAAGAGGGACTAGGTTCTATAGCATCCCTTTTTTATTTGGGATTTTTGGAAGATTGGAGTTGGAATTTTGTGGCTTAGGATGTAGGTCATAGGTGCATGATCACCATCACTCATAACGAAACTTGAGTTTCCCTGGGATGTTGAGAATTGATTCTTGAATATTTAGTTACATTAATTTATTTATTTCTATTATTTTGGACTAATTTAAAGTTTCATGTGTTTTAATGTAATGAAAATTTTACATCCCTAACCCAACACTCTATCATATGGCCAAATCAGGTTGCTTATTGGACCTCAAGTATGCCACCGCATATGCTAGATGTTGTAGACTAGCTATGAGGGTGTAAAGAACACAATGGAAAGACTGTACCCCATGGTATAGAGTTGTAATATAGAGGAAATAAACAAACATCAAAGTAATAAAAATAGTGAAAACAGTAAAACATACAAATGGAAGGTGAAGGATGAACCAAGTAAACCAACTAATAATAAACCATGTAATGTTTGGATAGAATGTTTCTAAATGTAAAACTTAAATTAATACAGATAAAAGACCATGATAACATAAGTAAACTAAAAATAATCTAGTCCTCAACCCCATATCAGTCCCATCTCTAAGATCTAACCCATCTATTAAGAAGAAATCAATAACAAGGTCCCTATCCTTTGTCCAAATTGGCCTCCATGTAATCTTCATGGGTACCAAATGGGGGCCCAAATAGGGTGTGAGTAAAACTAAGTAGGTCAAAACCACTATCTCTAAAAAATTGTCTAATAATAAGTGCATGAAATAAAGTGATAAACATGTGTATTAATTAATAAACTAATACAGTACAACAATCAAACTGATTCTACACCAAGTCAGATTATTTATGAGCATGTAGCACCACCATGACAACCATAACCATAAGTCCATGGTATAATCACATAACTAAGTCAATCCCTATAATAATTAAATAATAACCAAGAGAATCCCTTAATATAATAATTTCACCCTAAATGGGACAAGCCTTTATATAATCATTTTAGCATCACTGGGTAGATCCCTTTATATAATAATTTCAGCATCACTGGGTAGAGCCATTTATATAATAATTTTTGTATCTCCGGGCAGAGCCCATTAAATAATAATTTTAGCATAACTCATAAGATAAGTTATAATATCTTGATAACACAACATATATAATAAGGAAAAATATAAATTCAACTAATTTCCATTCAACTTTCAATTACCCATGCATTAATTAAATTATAAATTTTGTTGTTTCCATGCTAGTTTTCACACCCATTTTATAAAAAATTACCACTACTCATTCAATAATCAAGGAGTCCATTTTCCAAGGTGAATCTATCACAACCAATCAACCAAGGTCTCATGTCATGATAAAACATACTTTAATACATTATCTAGTTATTTATTATTAAAGGGTAGGATCACCCTATAGGTAGCCTCAATATAGGTATCAACGCCATTGGATCCAAAGGGATCCCAAAAGTATCCCAAACACATGATTATCATCACTAATTATTCCATCTGTTAATGCACACATTGTTTTGGTGCAATCACATAATAGTGCATATACTTAAACAATTAGACAGATACCATAGGGTTTTATTCTAGACTACCGAACATTATCCAGTGATTCAAGAAACACTCTCAACCAAAAATTCCAACAAGTAATGAAGGAAAAGAAGATCGCAAGGAAAAACTAGATCACACAAACATCAAAATAAAATCCTGATTCAATATAAGTGAAGATATTACACTAGTATAATGGAGAAAAAGTGTAAGATATGGGAAAACTAAAGTAAAATTACTCACCAAAGATTAAATGCTTGATAGAGACATCTAGAAGGTAAGGAATGGATCCAATGTAACACCCCGACCCTAGTTACCTAGAGTCGGTGCATTATTACATAACATTGGCATGATCATAAGAAAGATCAAATCTCGAAAGACCGATTGGTTTAGTAGCCTTGGAAACACTAGATATATTAATAAGTTTTACATTACATCATAAAGTGAAAAACTACTACAACAACATAATGTCTCCATAGTCCACACTATTATCCCCTCATAATATCCCTACAGATCATTCATAACTTACTTCTTCACATCCTGGGAAAAATAAAAATAGAAAATGGGTGATCTCAAATGCCCAGTAAGGATAACAATATAGCGGAACATTCAAAAATAAGCATAAACATTTAAGGAAAAGCATTACTAAAACAAAAGGCTTTTAAACTTGAACTTCAACATAGTATGGAAAAAGTAAAATTAAATAATTCCATTTACTTATTCACATGGATATTCTACTAATCGAATAATCACATGCAATATCAATAACCACTTTCATAATGTTGGAATGCATAATGCCAGACTATCATAACCACATAGCCAAGGCCTCGTGCCAAGACTACAAATATGATTCTTCCAAGGCCTTGTGCCAAGAAACTAGTTTGTCTCATGAGACCTACCGATGCATCTAGGAGCTATAGCGGGCTCCAACCATCACATATTAAGTCCAATGCATTCCCATATGAAAAGGTTTAAACATAACATAAACATTCATATTAAAACTAGCATACGAAATGTCATTACTTTCATCATAAACTATGAATGGTATAAAAATAGCGCATCCACAGTAAAACATATCAAAAAACCTTCAACACAATATAGAAGTTTTGTATCACAATAAATCAACTACAAATAAGCATAAAATCCATCAAAGGATGTTGACATAGATGAAATCAAAACTCTTTTTAGAGAAATATCTCTTTCTATTTTTGAAATCATTTAAGAGTCATATATTTATAAAATAAAACATTTTCTTTGAAAATATTGTTATAAGCTTTTAAGGGAAGCTTCGACGATTTTATAATGGCGGAAAATAGCTGCACCTGCCGTATAAGTTAAAAAAACATTCTTACCTTAATTTTTTCGAAAAGGTTAAAAAGCACTTTGTTTGGAAAACGACGGAAAGATTCCTTTATAAACCTCTTATAAAAAGTCAAACAAGGGTATAAATGACTTTAACCCATATTCTTGTAAATAATAAAAATGTTTTGAAATACATTTTTAAGAAACATGGATGTGGATGATAAAGATATCCTAGTAGATTATTACGTATAAACAACCTCGGATAATGAAGAGATTGAGAAATAACCCTTACCTTGTACTTTTCCTTGGTCAGGGTAGGTTAACCTCCTGTATAACGGTTAAATAATTTTTATTAAATTATACAAGAATCATATACATTAATATGATATCATATATGATCTTTTAACATTGATTTGTTAATAATATCTTAGTATTATCGTTGTTTCGGGTGTTAAGTTACTCATTTTCTTTTATATGTTTTGTTACGTAATCCATGTTTGTAATGTATATGTTGTATATTATTCATATCCAGAATGATATCAAGTCATTAGATACTATTATTAATCATAAAATGAGAATTATACTTGAATGGATACGATGGAGAATGAATCTCATCGTGTTCGTGGAGACGGTAGTCCGTACGTACGCACGAGCGACAATATCATTCTTTTGATATTAAAATAATATATAAATGGTTATTATATCATATATAAAGAATAATTAACATGTTATATTTTTTATTTACATGACTTACATATCATTATTATACCCATCCGAATAATAATATATTGAATAACAATTACACCACGACGTGGAGACGGTAAGCCGTACGTACGCACATATGGTGACATGTTATTCAAAGGGTGGATAGAATACTGAATATGGTTGTACCATATTTATAATAACATCACAGTATATATATGATACTGGATTTATTATTTTAGAATGGTAACAACGAAGGAATAAGAAGTGGAAGAAGAAAGGAACTTGGAAAAGGGTGGTGAAATCATTA
Organism: Viscum album; assembly: GCA_963277665.1. Lineage (NCBI taxonomy): Eukaryota > Viridiplantae > Streptophyta > Magnoliopsida > Santalales > Viscaceae > Viscum > Viscum album. Next base: position 1,893,371,871 of record OY728152.1, read on the forward strand.
CCTCTTCTTTGGGTTCTTCCTTTTGATTTGATCAAAAGGGCTCCTTAGGTTGGCATTCTGATCAAACTAATGCCTCTAGGTTATAGTGAGGGATGTTGGGAGAGTATTTGGGCAGAGTTTGGCCGAACCAAAAGGCTTTTAAGGTGTGAAGAAATGAGAAGGAGGAGTGCCCTTTTATAAGAGGGGTGAGGGGCACCTTTGGAAAAGCTAGAAATATTAATTTATAATAAATTCATATTCGGTTTCTAGTGGATCCAAAGTTTATTATTCAAAGGATAATGTGGGGATAGGTCGAAAAAAACTCAACCAATATAATTTAGACAGGTTTGGGTACTTATATCAACCTTATCTTTAAGTATTAACTCTAAGTTAATTAGTTTCACTTTTACAATGTCTCTTTGTATTTTTATATTATATGGTTAATAAACATACCATAAACATCCAAGAGACCCCCAAGTGGTCCATTAATGATAAAAATATTATGATATAAGTATCTTGGCCGAACATTAGATTTTTAAGAACTTAATATCAATTAATAATATAATATTTTGTTTAAAAACTCTTTTATGTCAATTTTGACACTATTCAATAGTTGATTTTTTTGAAACTCATAACAGAATTATTACTTATAAAAAAGTTAATTAAATCAATAATAATATGTCATATTATCCTAAAAAATTATTTTAATTCATTAAAAGTTTCATATTATATTTATTTGCGTATTTATAATATCAATTATTTTAATTTTTCACTATTATAGTAATTACTTTATCATCATTGTGTCATTAATAAATAAAATTATTTACTGTCTAAAAATTATAAATAAAATATAATTATTTAGAAAATCTTTTTATCTTTCTAATGAATATTTATAATATAAAATCCAACATATATAACCCTATGTAAAAATTGTTTTCCTAAAAGATATATGCTTGTGTCATTTTTGTATTCATTTTAACTTAATTAAAATAAAGTGTCCCTATCACCTACAAGTGGCACCATGGGGTCCCAAAATCGACCCAAAGATGACTATGGTCAAACATGTATCAACCAATAAGGCTAGGACACGTTTTAGGGTAATTTAGTATTATTATAATATTATTTTTTAACCCTTATTTACCGGATTTACCCTTAACCATGGTAAATAAAATATTTACCGCAGTAATTATTCAAAATGTCTAAAAATAAAATTTACCTATTTACAAAATTTGAACATCCAGATTCCAAATATGGAATCCATTTTTCTAAATTCAAAACCTAGAAGTGGCAGAAATTAATTTAAAATTAATTCTCGCTGCAAAACAAAAAGCGTGTTTTTAAGAGATAATAACTATCAAAAGATTGACACTTTTTTATGTTCGGTTTAATTGTAAAATTATGTCCAATGACCAAGATTATATTAAATGGTATAAATATATTCTAAATATACGTTAAAACCACTCAAATTAATAATTTATCACTATTAATTATATTGATTAAAAAATTTGTTTTTAATTAAAATTTAGTAATTTTCACTATTCATCAAAATATGAAAGTTATCCAAAAAGTACCAAAATTTCACCTTATTCTAAATTCGATATTCCGAATCCAAAAATTAAGTCCATTTTAAAATATAAAATATATATAATTTCAAAAAGTAGGTATTACTATTCATAACGGCTAGTTTGATTGGTTATGGTGTGTTAGAACTCGGTGTTGCGTACAACACACGCTATCACATTATTCAAAGAGAAGCGTACCGTAGAAGCTTGGGGTGTTACATTCTCCCCTACTTAAAATAATTTCGTCCTCGAAATTTCCAGAATACTACCGCATGAAAAGACTCGGGTGGTTCTTCATCATAAGTTCCTCGGGTTCCCACGTTGCCTCTTCCATCTTATGGTTTCTCCACAAAACTTTTACCAGACGTGTTGTCCGGTTTCTCAGCACTTGTTCTCTCGTATCAAGAATCTTGACAGGCTCTTTGCAATAAGACAGATCGGGTTCCAGTTCTAACTCCTCGTAGGTGAGTACATGCATTGGGTCAGGCATGTATTTCCTCAATAGAGTTACGTGGAACTCATCGTGAACTTTGGAGAGACTTGGCGGCATTGCCAATCGGTAAGCTACAGCCCCAATTCGTTCTAGAATTTCGAAAGGTCCGATGTACCTGGGACTCAATTTACCTTTCTTACCAAAATGTATGACTCCCTTCCATGGAGATACCTTCAGGAAAACATGATCACCGACTTGAAATTCCAAATCCTTCCTTCGATTATCGGCAAGCTCTTCTGCCTACATTGAGCTGGTTTTATGTGATTTTGGATTACCTTCACCTTTTCCATCGTTACCTCCACTAGTTCTGGGCCTACAAGTTTTCTTTCACCAACATCATCCCAACAGGTTGGTGTACGATATCTCTTTCCATATAACGCTTCATAAGGTGCCATCTGAATACTCGAATGGAAGCTATTGTTATAGGAAAATTCTACGAGAGGTAAGTATTGATCCCACATACCCTGAAAGTCAAGTGAGAAAGATCTAAACATGTCTTCTAAGGTTTGAATAGTCCGTTCTGATTATCCATCTGTCTGAGGGTGGTAAGCAGTGCTCAAATGAAGTTCAGTATCCAGGGATTTCTGAATACTTTTCCATAATCTTGAAGTAAAACGGGGATCACGATCAGAAACAATTGATAGGGGTACTCCATGAAGTATCACAACTTCATTAATATATAGTCTTGCTAGACGTTCCAGAGGTAGATCTTCTCTTATAGCAAGAAAATGTGCTGACTTGGTAAGACGATCAACAATAACCCATATCGCATCGTTCCTTCTAGGAGTCTTTGGTAGCCCCATGACAAAGTCCATCGTAATATTGTCCCATTTACACTCTGGTATGGGAAGAGGTTGCATGACTCCTCCAGGCTATTGCCTTCAAACTTTAACTTGCTGACAAACCATACATCTTGACACAAAATCAGCAATCTCCCTCTTGATGTTGTCCCACCAAAAATGTTCCTTCAAATCTCTATACATTTTGGTGCTCCCGGGGTGTATAGAGAAATTGGAACTATGAGCATCATCCAGCAATTCCCTTTTTAGATCAGGTATATCGGGAACACAAAGTCTCTTCCCAAATTTCAAAATTCCATCTTCATACACAAAGTCTCTCAATCTCCCATCATTCACAGCTCTAATATTCTTTTGGAATTATTCATCATCGGTCTGAGAACTCTTAATCCTTTCTAGTAAAGATGGTTTGGAAACCATTTGAAAAAGAATTGATGTTTCACCTTCCCTGGTTATTCCCATGTCTATCTTCACTAGATCCATGAAAATTGGATCCCTTTCAATTCTCATATTGTTAAAAACTCCATGGTCTTTTCTACTCAAAGCATCTGCCACCTTGTTTGCTTTCCCCGGGCGGTAGTGTATCGTTCAATCATAATCCTTGAGTAATTCAAGCCATCTCCATTTCCTCATGTTGAGTTCTTTTTGTGAGAAGATATACTTCAAACTCTTGTGTTCAGTATAAATCTCACATTTTTCACCATAGAGGTAGTGCCTCCATATATTCAAAGCAATGATCACAACTGTTAACTCGAGATCATGAGTAGGATAGTTTTGTTCATGAATTTTCAACTGTCGTGATGCATAGGCAATAACTCTATCATTCTGCATAAGGACACAACAAAGTCCTTTCTTTGATGCATCACTATAAATAACGAACCCATCATTCCCCGATGGTAGAGTCAACATAGGAGCATTGACTAATATTCTCTTCAGTTCTTCGAAACATTCTTCACACTCTTTTGTCCAAACAAATTTAACCCCTTTGCGTGTGAGCTCTGTTAATGGGTTAGCCAATCGGGCAAAATTCTGGACGAGTCGTCGATAATAACCTGCCAAACCAATAAAACTACGTACCTCAGTTATACTCGTAGGTGCTGTCCATTCTTGGATTTCCTTGGTCTTAGAAGGATCAACAGAGATTCCATCTTTAGAGACAATATGGCCAAGAAAAGAAATCTCCTGAAGCCAGAATTCACACTTCCTAAACTTCCCATATAATTCATGCCTCCTCAGAGTCTTCAAGATAATGCGCAAGTGATTTTCATGATCTTCGTAGGTTTTAGAGTATACGAAGATATCATCAATAAATACCACCACAAATTCATCGAGATACTCCTTGAAATCTCTATTCATCAGATCCATGAATACAGAGGGTGCCTTAGTCAATCCAAAAGGCATTACAGTAAACTCGTAATGCTCGTACCTAGTTCGAAATGATGTCTTTGGAATGTCTTCCTTCTTCACACACAACTGATGGTATCCAGATCGAAGGTCAATCTTTGAAAAGTATTGAGCTCCATGTAGTTGGTCAAATAAATCATCAATGAGTGGTAGGGGATACTTGTTCTTTATTATTATAGCATTGATCTCCCTGTAGTCGATACACAACCTCATAGATCCATCTTTCTTTTTAACAAAAAGAACAGGGGCTCCCCATAGAGAAACACTAGGGCGAATAAATCCTTTATTACTCAATTCCTCTAGTATTTTATTTAGTTCAACTAATTCTATAGTGGCCATTCTATAAGGGGTTTTTCATATAGGCCTTGATCCAGGAATCAAATCAATGGAAAAATCAACTTCTCGTTCTGGAGGATGTCCAGGTAAATCTTCCGGAAATACATCTACAAATTCTTTCACAACAGGTACATCCTCTATTTGAACATTCCTTTCCTTACCCACAGTTATTTCATTATCTTCCTCCCCAATAATTGAATTTAGTTGAGCTACTGAGGGTGGATCTAAATAAGAATTAGGTGGTGACGATTCTGCTCTAAAGATAAGGTGTTCCTTATCATTATCATCAAGAATCGTAACCTCTTTCTTCTTAAAATAAATCTTCACATCATATTCCGAAATCCAGTCCATACTGAGGATTATATCAAACTCAATCATAGGTATGACGATGAGATCAGCAGATAAAGAACATTTATGTGCTCTAATGGGGACTGATTCACAAAACTTTGTTGCAATGATACTTCCCTTAGGAGTTTTAACTGACAACTCCCTTGTTAAATCAAATTGGAAATATCTAATTTTCTTAGAAAACTAGGAAGATATGAAACAATGCGATGATCTAGAATCAAATAATGCATTTGCTAAACTTGAGGAAACCATTAAATTACCTGCCACCACGTCTTTCGGAGCTTCTACCTCAGCAGTAGTGATAGCATAAGCCTGGTCTTGATCCCTTGTCCTTTTCTGAGGTAAGTTCACCTGACACTTAGGACATTCATTTGCATAATGTCCCATCTCCCTGCAATTGTAGCACTGAACGTTGGTGGCTTCCTTCTTCCCTTTGCAATCAAGAGCTTGGTGGCCTTTTTCACCACAATTGTAATAGACTCCCATTCCCTTCAAGCAAGTACCGGGGTGTTTCTTCCCACATTTACCACAGGATGGATATTCAACCTTTCCTTTCTTCCCCTTATTTCCATTCCCAGATTGATCAGTAGGCCTCTTCTTCTCTTGCTTTTCTTTAAAGTCATAAGACTTAGAGAATTCCTTTTCGGTCTTGATAGCACATGAGACAATGTCTTCGTACGATGAAAAGGATTGTGAGACTAATGCTCGACGGAGAAATGGTTTTAACCCATCAAAGAAACGATCAATCTTACTTCTTGGGTTACATATATAATCTCCAGCATACCTTGCTAACCTTGTAAAGTTAGCCTCATACTTTGTGACATTCTCATCCTCCTTCTGTCTCAAACTCAGAAATTGCCTTTCCATATCTGCTCGATGGTCGTGAGGAAAGTATTTTTCTAAAAACAGATCTTTGAACTCCCACCATTCCATATTTGAAACTTTATCATCTTCCTTCGTATTTTGAATCAATGACCACCATTGATCAGCATCTCCAGTGAGGCAGTAAACTGCCATGATAACTTTTTCCCTTTCACTACTCCCCAATGCCTGAAATATTTTCTCTAGGGAATTTATCCATTGTTCAGCTACTAAGGGATTTGTACTCCCATTGAACATTGGTGGTTTTTGCCTCATGAATTGATCTAAAATTGATCCTCCACGATGTGGATTAGGGTGCTCCATATGAGTAAGGTTATTATTCATAACCTGAGTGAGTTATCCCAATATGGTGATTAGCTGATCGGCACCAGTTGCATCACCAGCTCCACTATAATTATCTTGAGCAGGAGGGAAATCCCTACATGGAGTGCGTGCATTTATACAGTTTCCATTTCTTCCACTAGGTTCCATTTCTAAACAATGGCATAAACTAGATTAGTTTATGAATAAAAATACATAATCCCATTATTATAAAACACTTAACATAAATTAAGCTATTTATGGATATAATCCATAATCATAAAAATGTTTTCTTTGAGAAAGTATATACTCATAAACCCTTCATAATGATTTATAAAGAAAATGAGAGTTATCCTAAGCATATCCCCCGGGAGTGTCGTAACCAAGAGTGCAGCAAGGCCCGTTGTCGTGCACCAGTTCCCGTTCGAGTCTAGCTCAAAGTGGTGTTTTCAGGTTTTACCCCTAGGTACATCTGTGCCAGAGCCGCCTCTACCTGCTCGTATCCAGACAGGGATGTATTGCTCGGAAAACTCACAAAATCTCTACAATACCAAAATTCTAGGAAGTTCTTCTATACTAATCATAAAAGGTCATTTTAGGTCTACGTTCTCTAATTAGAGTTTATCTAAATCTAGCTTCCAAGGTTTGTACTAAAATTCATCTGATACCAACTGTAACGCCCCGACCCTAGTTACCCAGAGTCGGTGCATTATTACATAACATTGGCATGATCACAAGAAAGATCAAATCTCGAAAGACCGATTGGTTTAGTAGCCTTGGAAACACTAGATATATTAATAAGTTTTACATTACATCATAAAGTGAAAAACTACTACAACAACATAATGTCTCCATAGCCCACACTATTATCCACTCATAATATCCCTGCAGGTCATTCATAACTTACTTCTTCACATCCTGGGAAAAATAAAACATAGAAAAGGGGTGAGCTCAAATGCCCAGTAAGGATAACAATATAGCGGAACATTCAAAAATAAGCATAAACATTTAAGGCAATGCATTACTAAAACAAAAGCCTTTTAAACATGAACTTCAACATAGTATGGAAAAAGTAAAATGAAATAATGTCATTTACTTATTCACATGGATATTCTACTAATCGAATAATCACATGCAATATCAATAACCACTTTCATAACGTTGGAATGCATAATGCCAGACTATCATAACCACATAGCTAAGGCCTCGTTCCAAGACTACAAATAAGATTTTGCCAAGGCCTTGTGCCAAGACACTAGTTTGTCTCATGAGACCTACCGATGCATCTAGGAGCTATAGCGGGCTCCACACATCACATATTAAGTCCAATGCATTCCCATATGAAAAGGTTTAAACATAACATAAACATTCGTAATAAAACTAGAATACGAAATGTCATTACTTTCATCATAAACTATGAATGGTATAAAAATAGTGCATCCACAGTCAAACATATCACAAAACCTTCAACACAATATAGAAGTTTTGTATCATAATAAATCAACTACAAATAAGCATAAAATCCATCAAAGGATGTTGACATAGATGAAATCAGAACTCTTTTTAGAGAAATATCTCTTTCTATTTTTAAAATCATTTAAGAGTCATATATTTATAAAATAAAACATTTTCTTTGAAAATATTCTTATAGGCTTGTAAGGGATGCTTCGACAATTTTATAATGGCGGAAAATAGCCGCACCTGCCGTATAAGTTAAAAAAACATTCTTACCTTAATTTTGTCGAAAAGGTTAAAAAGCACCTTGTTTGGAAAACGACGGAAAGATTCCTTTATAAACCTCTTATAAAAATTCAAACAAGGGTATAAATGACTTTAACCCATATTCTTGTAAATAATAAAAATGTTTTGAAATAAATTTTTAAGAAACATGGATGTGGATGATAAAGAGATCCCAGTAGATTATTACGTATAAACAACCTCGGATAATGAAGAGATTGCGAAATAACCCTTACCTTGTACTTTTCTTTGGTTGGGGTAGGTTAACCTCCTATATAATGGTAAAATAATTATTATTAAATTATACAAGAATCATATACATTAATATGATATCATATATGATCTTTTAACATTTATTTGTTAATAATATCTTAGTATTATCGTTGTTTCGGGTGTTAACTTACTCGTTTTATTTTATATGTTTTGTTACATAATCCATGTTTGTAATGGATATGTTGTATATTATTCATATCCAGAATGATATCAAGTCCTTAGATACTATTATTAATCATAAAATGAGAATTATACTTGAATGGATACGATGGAGAATGAATCTCATCGCGTTCGTGGAGACGGTAGTCCGTACGTACGCACGAGCGACAATATCATTATTTTGATATTAAAATAATATATAAATGGTTATTATATCATATATAAAGAATCATTAACATGTTATATTTTTTATTTACATGACTTACATATCATTATTATACCCTTCCAAATAATAATATATTGAATAACAATTACACCACGACGTGGAGACGGTAAGTCGTGCGTACGCACGTATGGTGACATGTTATTCAAAGGGTGGATAGAATACTGAATATGGTTGTACCATATTTATAATAACATCACAGTATATATATGATACTGGAGTTATTATTTTAGAATGGTAACAACAAAGGAAGAAGAAGTGGAAGAAGAAAGGAACTTGGAAAAGGGTGGTGAAATCATTACCTCTTCTTTGGGTTCTTCCTTTTGATTTGATCAAAAGGGCTCCTTAGGTTGGATTTCTGATAAAACTAAGGCCTCTAGGTTGTAGTGAGGGATGTTGGGAGAGTATTTCGATAGATTTGGGCCGAACCAAAAGGCTTTGAATGTGTGAAGAAATGAGAAGGAGGAGTGCCCTTTTATAAGAGGGGTGAGGGACACCTTTGGAAAAGCTAGAAATATTAATTTATAATAAATTCATATTCGGTTTCTAATGGCTCCAAAGTTGATTATTCAACTTTTAAGGTGGGGATAGGTCTAAAAAAACTCAACCAATAGAATTTAGATAGGTTTGAGTACTTATATCAACCTTATCTTGAAGTATTAACTCTAAGTTAATTAGTTTCACTTTTACAATGTCTCTTTGTATTTTTATATTATATGGTTAATAAACTTACCATAAACATCCAAGAGACCCCCAAGTGGTCCATTAATGATAACAATATCATTATATAATTCTCTTTCCTGAACCTTATATTTTTAGGAATTTAATATAAATTAATAATATAATATTTTGTTTATAAACTCTTTTATGTCAATTTTGACACTATTCAATAGTTGATTTTTTTGAAACTCATAAAAGAATGATTACTTAGAAAACAGTAAATTAAATCAATCCTAATATTTCATATTATCCTATAAAATTATTGTAATTCATTATAAGTTTCATATTATATTTATTTGGGTATTTATAATATCAATTATTTTTAATTTTTCACTATTATAGTAATTACTTTATCATCATTGTGTCATAAATAAATTAAATTATTTAATGTCTAAAAATTATAAATAAAATATCATTATGTAGAAAATCTTTTTATATTTCTAATTAATATTTATAATCTAATATCCAACATATATAACCCTATATAAAAATTGTTTTTCTAAAAGATATATGCTTGTGTCGTTTTTGTATTCATTTTAACTTAATTAAAATAAAGTGTCCCTATCACCTACAAGTGGCACCATGGGGTCCCAAAATCGACCCAAATATGCCTATGGTCGAACATGTATCAACCAATAATGCTAGGACACGTTTTAGGGTAATTTATTATTATTATAATATTATTTTTTTAACCCTTATTTACCGGATTTACCCTTAACCATGGTAAATAAAATATTTACCGCAGTAATTATTCAAAATGTCTAAAAATAAAAGTTACCTATTTACATAATTTGAACATCCTGTTTCCAAATATGGAATCTATTTTTCTAAATTCAAAACACAGAAGTGGCAGAAATTAATTTAAAATTAATTCCCACTGTCAAAACAAAAAGCGTGTTTTTAAGAGATAATAACTATCAAAAGATTGACACTTGTTTATGTTCGGTTTAATTGTAAAATTATGTCCAATGACCAAAATTATATTAAATGGTAAAAATATATTCTAAATATACGTTAAAACCACTCAAATTCATAATTTATCACTATTAATTATTTTGATTAAAAATGTTTTTTTAATTAAAATTTAGTAATTTTCACTATTCATCAAAATATGAAAGTTATCTGAAAAGTATCAAAATTTCACCTTAGGCTAAATTAGATATTCTGAATCCAAAAATGAAGTCCATTTTAAAATATAAAATATATATAATTTCAAAAAGTAGGTATTACTATTCATAACAGCTAGTTTGATTGGTTATGGTGTGTTAGAACTCGGTGTTGCGTTCAACACACGCTATCACATTATTCAAAGAGAAGCGTACCGTAGAAGCTTGGGGTGTTACATCCAAAATCACCTAGATTCTCCATAGGGTTTGAGAGAGAGAGAAAGAGATAGATTCACATGGATGAGGAATTAAATATACACATAGTGTGGTTTTAAAATAGTTGAGCTTGAGAAATTCATGACATGAAACCCTTTTAATACATGAAATTCTCAATTTTTGAGATATGCTAAAAAACACATCACTTAAGGTTACTATAACCCCACATGATCATTTCATTGTTTAAACCAGTTTCATGGAATATGATAGTTTCACACCCCAACCAGTTCATGATATATTCTTGAAAACACATTCACATCATTTACACCATCCTGATATGAAATTTTCTAGAAGATGCCTTTCATCCCAACTCCCATAGGAAAAGTTCAAACCACATCTGAAGCCTTCCAAACTCACAGAGGACCCTCGTATTCCCTTAGCACATTTATACCCAAAATAAATTAATTCAAAAAAATTATATCCCTAAACTTTAGGCCATTTCCCGCATTAAATTCTCTCAATCCTAAAATGGGACTCAAAAAAAAAATTTTGAATAAGAAAGAAAACCCAACTAAAAGTGGTTCAATAAAAACTCAAAGAGGGATGCACCTGAAAAAATATGAAATCTTACAATCTCCCCACCATATAATAGCCAGTCCCTAAGATTATCCAAGAATCACTATGGGGTATCAGTGAATAAGTCTGGACACTATGATTACATATCAAATTCCCCCTCCTTGGTATCCTCTTGAACACACCCATGCTTCTATTGCACTCAAACTAGAGTTATTGTCCTCCTCTGATGATACTTCTCAATGTAGTCCAAAATCAGTGTTGGATGCTCCTCAAAGGACGCATATACTACAAGATTAATTTCATTAGTGTCTATCATGTGAGAAGGGTCTAGTTGGTATCTCCAAATCTATGACATGTGAAATACATCATGCATAGAACTGAAGTTCCTTGGAAGGGTCAATCAGTATACCAATGGACCGACCCTTTCCACTTTGTCGAACGACCCAAAAAACCTAGGTGCTATCTTTCTTTGTTTCCCAATATAGAGTTTCCGCAACCTAGGTGACACATGAATGAAAAAACGATGACCCAAATCAAACTATAGAGGTCATATCCCATAGTTAGTGTAAGATTTATACCTTCTCTACATGATCACCAACTACTCCTTGATAAACTGAACCTACTTATACGTATCCAACACAAGACTAAGTCTAATAAGAACTGACTCACCAGCCTATAACCATCAAATAAGTGAATAATTGTTTTTCCGTACAAATACTCAAATGTTTCCATTTGGATCGATGACTATAATCTATTATTATAATTGAAATCCATGAGTGATAAATGATGCTCCCATGAACCACAAAAATCCAAAACATAGGCTTGTAACATATCCTCTAGAATTTAATTAGTCTATTCAGATTGGACATCAGTCTATGGATGGTAGGTCATGCTTAGAAGAACCTACAATCCCAAAGACTATTGAAGACCCTCCTAGAACCGAGTTATAAAATAAGGACCTCTACTAGAAATGATACTCTTTAGAACACCGTGAAACCGAACTATCACCTTTACATAAATACTGTCCATATTTTTAACAGTGAAGGTCTCCCTAATAGGAAATAAGTGGGGATACTTTTTTAATTGATATAAGATCATCTATACTACATTAATCTTAAAATTTTTCTATGTAATATTCTCACAAAATACATAGTGACATCATCCTATTTCCACTTTGGAATGGGAAGAGGCTACAACAGCCCACCAAGCCTCTAATGCTCGACTTCCAACTACTAAATGGAGAATCATCTCATCAAAAAGTCAGCTACCTTCTTATTTATTCCTATACACCATTACTATCTATGGATATCACAATAAAAATTTGTCTGACCTGGATTTACTACCCATCTGAAAGCATGACACTCTATCATCATCTCCTCATGGAAGCCCATAGGAACCCATACTTAGCCGTGGATAAAAAATACATCATTTCTACCAAGATACCATCATGTTGGTAGATCCCCACAATATAAGATGTATATTAGAGCTAATCCCTCTAGATAAGATAACTAGTCTGTCTTGATTCGATCAAAAAGTATGATATAATTGATATCAAATTCAATGCTACTTGTCCCTGGAAATCTTGAACATCTAGATGTATGCCTTCAAAGATTTCCATCATCCACCAATCGTCATAAGAATCCTGCAATGCCTCCATATACCTCTTTTATTTCATGTTATCAACAAAAATCTTTCCCTTGATCGATGTATAATCCAACTAAGTGTTGAAATACTTTAGATACTTGAACTACCTCATTTGGTGATGATTCTATCCCCACTGAGAAAATATGTACCTAAGGCTATTGTGGTCCATGTACAACACAAAAATCTCACCCATAAGATAATTTCTATAGAATATTAGGGCATGTAGAACCATAACTAATTATAGATCATGAGTGGGATAATTCCTCTCATGAAGTATCTATTATCTGGAGCCATATGAAACCACTCATTCATCCTAAATTAGAACTAATCTAGGTTAAAATCTGGATGGGTCACAGTACATGGTATATGACTTAACAGGTTGAGGTATGGTGAATATTAGTGTTGAGGTCATCATTACCTTCAACTTCTGAAAATATCTCTCACAAGCATCTGATAAAAAAAACATCCCCCTTTCTTGGTCATCCCAGACATCAGTGCTTCTAGATCAGAGATGTTTTGGTTGAAACACTGATAATAAACTCCTAAAAATATAAATCATGGATTCTCAAATACATTATTGGGTTGATCCCAAGATACCATAGCTAAAATTTTATCTGAATCCACTTAAACTCCAGCCTCTGAGGTGGAATTACCCAAGAAGTTCACTTTATCAATCCAAAAAATGCATTTGGTTAGCTTGGTGTAAAGCTGATGTTATCTTAATGAACTCAAGATAATTTAAAGATATTGGGAGTGATCATCTACTGATTGGTATTGAACTAAGATGAATTTGAAAAAAACAACCACAAAATTATCCATGAAAGGATGAAGGATTCAATTTATCAAGGTTATGAATACCATCAGTGAATTCATCATACTGATTGACATAATTACGAACTCATAAAATCTATACATTCAAATAAAAGTCGTTTGAGGTCTGTCTAAAGGTCTCACCGTCAACTGGTGATACCCTGATCTTAAAGAAATATTTGATATGATCGTATCTCCCCTAATTTGATCGAAGAGATCACCAATGCATGGAAAGGGATACCAGTTCTTTATCATCATCTAGTTCAATCTATGATAATACACACATAAGCATAATGTTCCATCAGTATTCTTAAAAAAATGATATGGGGAACACCATGGAAATGTATTGGTCCATATAAAACCTTTATATTCTTAATCATCCAATTGAAAATTTAATTTTAGAAGCTCTACTAGTGCCATCTTGTAAGGTGGGATAAAAACTGGAATTGCTCCCAGAACCAACTCCATCATAAAATAAATCTACTAATCAGGTGGTAAGTCATATAACTTATTAGTAAATACATCCTAAAAATGGTATACCACTGGAATAAAATAATCCTACTACATTACACTATCTTCTAGAGAAAGAACTGCTATTTGATTAATGAGTTAATCCAATCTGCACTAAATTGTTCCTGCACGACCAACCTAAAGATCCCAATCACCCTAGTGAAAATAACTTCCTCCTTCTAGAGATAGAAAGGAAACTATCCTCTAATAATAATAAATATGATCCTAATATAGAACTATCCAACCCATACTAAGAATCAAATCAAAACCAATCATTTCTATAAAATTGTTTCCCTAAAGAAAATGGTAACCACCAATTTTTAGAGAACATGCCTTGAAATGTTTGATATTCTCTAACCGCACTCCAAACGATGTATTAATGGTCAAGAAACCATCAAATCTTTCCAAAACCTAGCAAAAAACATTTTAAAAAAGAGTATTTATAAAGTAATGTGATGCTATTGTATCAAACAAAATGAAATCAAGGGTAGACGGTATAAAAATCATTCCTCTGATGGTAGAAGGTCTTGCATCCAAACTAGCTGGAGTAGACTTCATATTATATTGATGGATTTCCCCTCTTCCCTAGGTTCTATTTGACTCCCCAATACCATTCCCTCTACCTGGTACTAACAATCCTCCACTAGGGTACCACATCCCCTATCTTGAACTGAATGTCTACTGGAACTCCAGCTACCAGTCTACTGACACTTCTAAAAAATAGTTTTTAATAGTGATAGAAATAGCATTTATCAGTACTAATAAGCACTAACTACTAGACCAAGATTAAAATCCCTAGTCTTTTATACTTTCTAAAAAAGCACTGATAAAGGAAAAAATTTATCAGTGCTATTATTTAGTGTTGATAAAGAGGACATTTATCAACATTGATAAAGGGTACCTTTATGAGTTCTTTTAAAATAGTAGATAAATGGGTACTTTATCAGCACCTTTAAAATCCTTGATAAATGGACATACTATAGTGTGTTGTAATATCACACTGTAGCACCAGATAAATGTGCTATAATAGCACACCGTAGCACTAGAAACACACCAAATATCAACAAAATCATGTGCCAATATATAATTTAAATAAAATAATATTTACAACACAAATACAAGAACAAAACACTATATTAAATACATTTCAAACACTGGTTTATAAAATTACATAACTAAAAATTATTACATACATTAAAAAACATCAATGATTTTTTATCTTTTTATTGTGACACCGACTCATGCTATTGTCGAACAAACAACCCTTGATCAAGAAAACAAAAAATCATGTATAAGAAAAAAATTATTATATTAGTAATAATATATATAAATAAATTAATAGGAAGCGTTAATTTTACTAAAATTGATGTCAATTTTAAATAAAAAGATGCACTTGGAGTCATATTAGTCACACCGTGCATCGAATTGAGGTTAAGATGATTCAAAAACATCTCAAATGACTTGTGGATTATTATACTAAAGTATCAAAAAAAAGCTAATGTTTGGTTTGGTTTTGAGTACATCACTTGTATTTTTTACTAAAGTGTCATTTTAAACTGGAAACACACACTTTGACTAATATCGGTCACATCATGTCTCAGTTTGTTGTGAGAATGATTTTTACAAATCAAAAATGACTTATGAATCATTGTCCTAAATTATGAAGATAATACGAGTGTGTTTTCTCAGTTTTCAGTGAGTGACACTTTTTGAACTAAAATTTCAATTTTAAATTGATAAGTGAAACACTAAGTCATATAGGGCACATCATGTATCATATCTATGAGTGGATAATTTCTACATGTCACAAATAAGATATTAATAATTTTCCTAAATTATCTAAAGAATCCAAATGTTTTTTCTTGGTTTGGAGTAGGTCAGTTATCCTTTTTACAAAAATTGATGTCAATTTTAAATTCAAATATGAACTTGGAGTAATACCAGTCACACCATGCGTATGATTGAGGTGGGGATGATTTATACACATCTCAGATAAATTATGTATCATTTTCCTATATCAAAACAATCTAAATGAATTTTCTCAATTTTGAGTACGTCAATTGTCTTTTTTACTAAAATATAAATTTAAACTGGAAACACACATTTTGACTCATACCAATCACATAATGTATCGGTTTGACATATGATAGATTCCTACATTTCAAAAATGACTTACGAATTGTTTTCCTAAATAATTAGGAAAATGCAAGAGTGTTCTCACAGTTTTCAATAAGTGACTCTTTTTGAACTAAAATATCAATTTTAAACTAATAACGGAAATTTTGAGTCACACCGAGAACATCGTGTATCGGATTGAGGTTCATATGATTCCTACACATAAAAAATTACCTATTTATTGTTGTCCTAATTTATCTAAACATTCTTAATTAATTTTCTTAATTTTGAGTAGGTTGGTTTTCCTTTTTACAAAAATTGATGTCAATTTTAAATAGAAATAAACACTTGGATTCATACAAGTCACACCATGAATCAGATTGAGTTTCAGATGATTTCGGCACATCTCAAATGACTTATGTATCATTTTCATAAATTTTTGAAACAATCCAAATGCGTTTGCTAAGTTTTGAATAGGTTAGTTGACCTTTTTAATTAAATTGATGTCAATTTTAAAAAAAGACACACTTAGAGTCATTTCAATAACACTGTGCATCAGATTGAGGTTCAGATGATTCCTATATGTCCAAAATTTCTTACATATTGTTTTCCTAACATATCAAAACAATTTGAATTCGTCTTATTAGTTTTGAATACGTCACGTGTATTTTTTACGAAAATATCATTTTAAACTTCAAATACACACTTTGAATCATACCTATCACATAATGTATTGGTTTCATGTGAGAATGATTCTTATATGTCACAAATAATTTAGGAATCAATGTCCTAAATTATCAAAAAATGAGTGCATTTTCTTAATTATTAGTGAGTGACACTTTTTAAAGTAAAATATACATTTTAAACTAATAATGAACACATTGATTCATATCGAGCACATCCTGTATCAGATTGTGGTGCGACTAATTCATAAATGTAAAAAATGACTTCTGGACCATTGTCTTAAAGTATCAAAAAAATATGATATTTTTTATCAGTTCTGAGTATGTCAGTTTTTCTTTTTACTAAAATTATTGTCAATTTTAAATAGAGAGAAATATATGGAGTTATACTGATCACACCGTGTGTCAGATTGATGTGTGGAAGATTTCTACATGTCCCAATGTCCCAAAATAGTCCAAACTATAAATGTTACCATAATTCCCATTGAATTTATTTGTCTAACTGCCAAAATATATTGACTCTATGTTCATATCTTAAAACCTTTCTCATTAATGAAATACAGAAGAGTAGAGGAAGCTCAAGTGCCCATTATATCATGAGAAGTCACCACAATGGGAACATGATATTCCTATACTCTTATAAATTTCAATAAGAAATTTTTTTTGGCTAGGAACATAGACTTAATATGCGGTGTCAGCAGGTCGAAAAAGAAATGAAATGGAAAGCATGGTAACATTGGAAGAAAGAAACATTTTATCTCTTATGTGGCTTATTGTAGATAATTGAAATCAAAATATGACTTCTTAAAAGATCTATGAAAAAAGATAAATAATTATTAGATAAAAATGATAAGGAAATTAACTTACAAATAATAGATAAAATGATGAAATATTAATTAAATAATTATTCGGAATGCACATTTTCATGATGGTTGTATGCATTCTCGACAAATTTTCTTATTGTCATTATCTCAATTGTAGGGTTAAAGTCCAATCATTCATGTGCATCAGCATCTTCAAACAAACCTCCCCAACTCGAATAAAATAATCCACATGTATAAGAAAAAAATTATTATTTGAGTAATAATAAAAAGATATAAATTAAACATAAATACGAAATAATACATTAATTATATGGAAAATGATTTTACTGTGGAAACATTAAGATTGCCTCTATGGATGTTATTCCGAATAAGAACAAAGTGACATGAGAAATTGTTCCAAGGATGAAAGATATAAAAGTAATTATGACCAAGTGGGTATTATATAATAAACTAATTGGCTATAGAAAATGGGCTCAAAAGAAAGAATGGATAGTGTGAAAGGGGAATTACTAGATCAAAGGCATTTATATTTATGAAAAATTTACTTCCATATCCCGATTGGAAACTATTTTAATTTTCATGGTGATTTCAGTGAGAATTTAGTTAAAAGTATTCGAAATGGATTTAAAATCTATTTTCCTAAATGGATTTCTTATGGGTGGAGCATACATTGATAAATTGGATGGTTTTATTATGGATGAAAATGAGATAATGATGTGTTGGTTAAAGAATTATTTGTATAAGATAAAAGAATAACTGAGGACCTAGTATTTAAGGTTGGACCAATACCTAAGAAATTTTTTTTAGCGAGGTAGAGTTTATAATAGCCTTTACATTAATAAGGTGAATGATAAAAGGATGTTGGTACTCATATATGCTGAAGGCATAATATTTGAGGATTAGACAAAGCACAATGCATTTTGTGTGTGGATCATATGAGGTATGGTATCAAGATATCTATGATTGGTGAGTTAAACATTTTCATTATTTTATTGGTGAATCAAGAAAATCATAACAAATTAATTTCTCAATAAAAATATGAAAAAGAGTTTCCCAAGTGATTTTCAATGGAATATTACAAACCAATGATAACATTGATCTCTATACAGATGCATTTTTCAAAATTTGATGATTTCAAAGAATTAAATGTCATGGAATATAGGTATTGGAAGCCTATTATACCTCACAAAAACATGACCCAACATTGGGTTTGATATATTTCAAGTCGCACAGTACCAATGTTGTCCCAAGGAGAGTGACATTCTATTGGAGAAGATGATACATCAATATATCTAAAAAACAGTGAATTTTGGGTTATTTTGTTATAGGATATTGCAAATGGAGTTGTAGGTATACACAGATGTGGACCAGGAAGGTTCAGTGGATAACCTAGGTAAAGTAGAGATATCAAAAAACTTGGATTTCATTTGAGCTTGGGTTTCGTTCAACCCTTGAATCATTCAAGCCGTAAATTCGAGCCTTAATTCTAGCTAAGATTTAAGTTTAGATTCGACTAGGAGGAGGGTTGGCAGTAGTTGGCTTCTATGGAAAACTTCAGCTATCACGAACTGGTTCACGATGGTTAGGATTCTTGAAATAGTCCGAAACACTTTTATCAATGCCAAGTTAATAAGCACTGCTAAAAGGAATCTTTATCAATTCTTTTTTAGTGCTGATAAATCTCTATCTTTATTAGCACTAAAAAAGTATTGATATAGATTCATTTTATCAACACTTATTACTTAATCACTGATACAGGATTTATAATTATAATTATAATTTTTTTTGTAAATATATAACTATATATATATTTAATAAATAAATAAATAAATATAAATATATTAAATATATTCTCTAATTAGATATATTTATTATAATTTTATAATTACATAAATATATAATTATTTATTTATAATTATTTAAATACTTTTGAAAAAATAACATTTATATCACTATATATATATATTTAACAAATATATATAAATATATTTATTATTTAAATAAATTTAATATAAATTTATAATTATTTAAATATATATATATATATTTATTTATTTATAATTATATAAATACTTTTAAAAAAATAATATATATTTATTGGTAATTATAAATGTATAAATATAATAAATATACATTTATAAATATATTTATTTATAAATATTTTTTTTACAAATATTTTTTTAACATTATTAATGAATATTTAATCTTAAGTGCATGCATGTTAAAAATGAATTAATTTTAATAATTAATAATTAGTACACTTTAACAATATTGAAAAATGGATAAGTTTTATTAATTGAATATAAATTATTAAAAAAATTTGGATATATATTGAAATAAAGATGTATAAATATTGAAAATATTGAAAAATAATGAATAAATATATATAAAATGAATAATAAAAATTGATTAAATTCCCCAAAAAATAAAAAATAACAAGTAATACATAAAAAATATTAAAAATGAATAAATAATACCTAACTTTAATAATATTAATAATAAATAAATAAATAAATTTTTTTGTTTCAAAACAAAACATATTAAATGTGTCATGTTGTAATAAAATTCTAAAATGAATATAAAAATTTGAATAAATTACGTAAATATTAGGCGTATGTGTTTCTATATAAGATTTCATTATTTATGTAAATATTTCTAGGTGTGTCGTATATAAAAATGTATTAATTATCTATATCTATACAAAATTAGTATAACACATGTTTGATATATGTTAAATTTAAAAAATGAAATGGCATTCAATTATGTCCATTACTCGATGCAATTATTTAGTATTTTTAGGTCATATAAATTATTAATTATAAACCATTATTCAATATATATATATTAACTATTTAATGTAAATCATAAATATTTTGTATAATATAAATGATATTTATATACATTCATATATATATATATATATCTAATATCTACTATTTATTAACATCATAAAAAATTATTTAATTAATAATATGTTTAATATTTTTCTCAAATTACTTATTTTTAATTTTTATTTGTTTAATTATCGTTTTACATATATTTATATATTTAATATATACTATTTATTAGTATTTAAAATTTATATATAGTATAATCAGTTTATTCATTTTTATCAAAAAATATTTAATTAAGAAAATATTTTTTTTAACAAACTCATTTTTATTTTTTATTTATTTAATTATTTAATTTTTTTCAAACATTTATCATCACTAAAAAAGAACTAATAAATTATCCTTTTATTGGTGCTAAAAATAAATCACTAATAAAGAATATCATTTATCAATGCTAAAAATAAAGTGCTGATAAAGTTACCCATTATCAGTGTTAAAAATAAAGCATTGATAGAGGGGACCCATTATTAGTGCTAAAAAAAGTACTGGTAAATGGTACCATTTATCATTTCTTAAAAAATGATAAAATAAACTCTTTATCTTCGCCTGTTTTAGCACTAATAAAGGCCACCTTTATCATCAATTTTTTGATAGTGATGATAAACGAAAGCAGTGTTAAAGGCATGTTTTGCAGTAGTGTGTGGGGTATCCATATCCTCCGCAGACTCTAGTACTTGTCCTAACCCCTTCCATTACTCTTATAATGTATGAAGCTACAAAACCTCTATAGGTGGCCAAACATAATACATGTGTGACACTCTAATAAAGTGTATGGAAACTGAGGCCGCATGTGGAAAAAATTTCCACACTTATAGTACTATAATAGAACATGGTCCTGATATGGATCCCAACTTCCTTGGACGCTCTGCCCACTATTTATTTAGAGATAACTATCATAATGACACTTATTTCCACCAGAAGAAGAACTCCCAGTTCGCCCCATTGAAAGATCTTGTCCACTACTTGGGGCCTCTCTTAGATTCCATTTCATGATGGGAGCCTGATTCATCCTATCCAAAAATATACTCAAATGAAAAATGATCGCATGTGACCTGATCTCATTAGAAATTCCATCCTAGAGATGTCTCTCACTAGAAATCTCACCAGCTACTAAATATTGTGTAAATAATTATAATTCAATGAAACATCCAACATAGTCCATCACTGACATTCTCTCATGTGTCAAGTGCATAAACTCATAAGACTTATCATCCCTCAACATTTCTAGAGAGAAGTGACTTAGAAACATAACCTTGAAGACCTTTCAGAATAACTCCTCTTACTACCAATATTTCTCTACAATTCCCCACCAAATCTTGGTTGGTCCACAAAGCATGTATATAAAAAGATTCACCCTAATATACATGGGTTTCATGAGGTTTTTGAATATTTTTTGAAACAAATCAATCTAAAACTTGGCTTCCTGGGGGCCTCCCTCCCCAGTGAATGTAGGCTGATGATGTAGATACAAATCTCTTTTCATCTTAGAAATCAAAGAAATGGTACGAAAAATATCCCTTTCTATGGATCGCATGAACCTCAGGATGTTTTTGAGAAGCTAAACACCCATTTGGTCCTCAAGAGCTATAGGAATATCCGGTTCAGTAGCGTTAAGAGGATGCTGACTGCCATTCTCTTGACACTCAATTCGAAGATGATGAGGAGTAATTTTCTCTATAAGAAAAACACACTCCTTAGAACGTTGGATAACAACAAGGTCAATCTCAACATGTGAAAAAATAGAACCAATGGATCATGGTCTCTCTAATCATGGATTAACAAGTGAATCAATATGCCATAGCAGTTATTTTCTTTCATTTATAATATATTTTAGGTATCTCATTTCATATTTCATAGGGAAAATATATCACATACAATAAATATATCCCCATCATGACCAATGCATGTCAATATATAGCCCTATGCTTCTACCATGACTCATGGATACTCATTTTGTGCTAAACTGGGTGATTATTATAAATATTAAGAAACTATAACATCACACAACATATGAATCACCTAAGGTGAAATAACATCAACCATAAAAAATTAACACCACAAATAACAATACCATCCCTAGGTTCTCAGATTTACGCCCATATATAGGTTAGCTACTCCCATAAAAATTCTCATTACAATGTACCAACACATCCTAATATCCTTTATACCTTTCTCAAATAGTAAAGTAAAAAAAATAAAAATAAGCCGCTACCTCTAATACCACTTTGTAACATCCATAGATCTAACACTCTCTCATGTTGAGAAATCAAGTTGGTTACTAGACCTTAAGAATACCTCCCCATATGCTAAAGGCCGCTGACTAGTAGCAGGGGTGTATAAAATATATCAAAAAGACTATATCCCCTATTATAGAGTTTTTAATAAATAGAATAAAAAAATATCAAAATAATGGAAATAGTGGAAACAATAAAGCATACAAACAGAAGGTAAAGGATGAATCAAGTAAACCAAATAATAATAAACCATGTAATTATAGGCTAGAATGTATCTAAATGTCAATATGAAAGTAATATAGATAACATACCACACTAACACAATTAAACTCAAAATAATTCTACCCCAAACCCTATGTTGGTCACACCACGAAGCTCTAACCCATATAGTAATAAACAATCAACAACAAGGACCCTTACCCTTGTCCAAAATGTCATTCATGTAATCTTCTCTGGTACCAAATGGAGGTCTAAATAGGGTGTGTTTAAAACTTAGTAGGTCGACCCCACCATGTCTAAAAAAACTAGTCGGATAATAAGTGCCTAAAATAAATCAATAAAGATGTGTACTAAATAATTAATTAATACAATACAACAATCAACCTACTTCGGTACCTTTTTAGAATATCTCTTAGTATATAGCAACACCAAGATAACTATAACCACAAATCCATGGTATGAAATCATAACCTAGTCAATCCCGATAATAATTAAGGAATAACTAGGAAAACTACCTTATATAATCATTTTAGCATACACAAGCACATCCCTTTATATAACAATTTCAGCATAACCAAGAAAATCCCTTTATATTAGTATTTCAACATCACCAAGAAGAGCCCTTTATATAAGTATTTCAGTATCACTGGGTATATCCCCTTATATAATCATTCTAGTATCACTGGGTAGAGAACATTCATAATCATTTCAACATAATTCACAACACAAATACTAAAGTCTAAATAAAATGACATAATATCATAATCCAAAATGGTCAATTCATCTAATTACCACTTGTTTTTCAATTACCCATTCATTCAATAAATTATATATTATGATGTTTCCATGATTGTTTTCACACCCATTTTATATCAAATTATCAAAAATCATTCAATAATCATAGAACCTATCCTCCAAGGTGAATCAATCACAAGCAATCACCTAAGGTCTCATGTTATTCTAAACCATACATTAAGACATTATCCAGTTTTTTATTATTCAATGGTAGGATCTCCCTATTGGTATCTACAAGCCAGGTCTCAACACCTTTGTATCCAAAGTGATCCAGAAAATCAGTCCAAACACATGATTATCATCACACATTATTCTTTTATTTGATGGGAAAGTTGTATCAGCACAATCACATAATATTGCACATACTTGATCAATTAGAAACATACCATAGGGTTTTTTCTAGACCACCTACCTTTATCCAATGATTTAAGAAACACTCTCAACCAAAAATTTCAATGGGGAACAAAGATGAAATAGATAACCAGTAAAACCTAGATCATACAAACATTAAGATCAAAACCCGATTTAATGCCGGTCAAGAAATCACACCACGATAATGGAGAATAAGAGGAAGAGAGGGGAAAACCAAATTGAAACAACTCACTAGAGATTAAACACTTGATCAAGAAATCCATAAGTGAAAAAATGGATCCAAAATCACCTAGAGTCACCCTAGGTTCAAATATAGAGATATAGATATATACATGGATGAGTAATAAAATATACACACCTCATGGTCCTAAAATAGCTAAGCTCAATAAATTCATGATGTGAAACCGTTTTACGATGAAAAATTCTCAATTTTTGAGATATGATAAAAAATGCATCACCTCAGGTTAAAGTAACCATGAGAGACCATTTCATGATATGAACCAGTTCATGGTATCTATTTGAATAATGTTCATGCCATGAAAACCATTAAAAAAGCGAAAGTGTCTATCATATTTCTTTTAGTCCAGCTTCCATGGAAAAAGATCGAACCAACTCCAAATCCTTCCAAACTCATAGAGAACCCTTATATTCCCTTGAATCATTTATACCTCGACTATATTAATTAAAAAAACATATTTCCCCTAAAATTAGGAAATTTTACCCATTAAATGCTCTCCATCCCCCAAAAATGGACTTGAACTACAAGGTTTATAGAAGAAGGAAAACCTAACATAAAGATGTTCAACAAAAAATAAAAGAGTGGCATACTTGGAAAAAATGTGATCTTATAGATAATGGGATTTGAATCAATGACACATAGTAATTTTTCACGACCTATCAAACCATATAGAGGCCTAGTAAATGGTTTATCATGACTTTTAGTGGCAGTTTTATGATTCAAAGATGGTCTACTAAACCATGTGTCTAATTTACGCATGAACCCTAGTTACTCTTGATGAAATTTTGGGTGTAATGTGATGCTACTGAATTTATTTTGGTTGGTGTGGGTTGGTTTCCAAATAAGAACAATTTTGGTTTTTTGAAAAATACTGATAATGGAGATATAAAATTTTTAAAGTGTTCTTATAAATTAATTTTGGGGATGTGAAATTCAAATGTGTGTGTGTGTGGGGGGGGGGGTTGTCACGACCCGCCTTCAACAAGATGAGGGAAGGTATAATATATTTCCAAACCCTTCCTTCCTTATGTCGAAGGATAGATAATGACCCTCGAGACCTGCCTTTAATAGGCCCTGGAGTGGCGACTAGCACCAAGGGTATATAATCACACGTAAAAAACTGGAAGACATTACCTTTTTTTATTTAGTAGAATCAGGATATAAGATAGTAAATCCCAAAAACACCAAAAGTGGAAGTAATAGTAAAGTCAAAACAATCCATTCCCATATGAATGTTTAAATAATAAAGTGCTACAAGTACAAGAAAAATCCAAAGGGAAGTACTAAAATAAAAGAAAAACAACAACGTCAAATGTCCCGACGTCTGAGCTAATACGGTCTAGAACGGTCCTCGAAATCTTCCTAGAAAAATGAAAGTATTTTTATATACATAGGGTGAGCATACAGGTATACTTAGTAGGGAATACCAAAAGCTCTCATGCACAAGTGGGGAGGCATTCTAATGCTTCGTGAGAAAAGAAGATAAACCTATAACCCAACAAGGAATCTATCCACCCAACCTCACCAAGGAACACTCCCAAAATAACACAAGTCAGGTAATGTAATGGTAATAACACATCGATTATTGGGTACCCTACACCACTTCCCACTAGTTACTGAAGTCATCTTACGTGTCAGACCCCCCTCAACATTCTCACAGTAGTCCCACTACCACACCCCGCCCGCACACACTTGGGCTACCACAACCACACATCCCGCCCGCAAACACCTGGGACACAACAACCACACACAACCACACCCGTAGAAACCTGGGCCAGAACAACTACCACCATGCCCGAAGACACCTATGACTCATCCTAAAGACACATGGGAAACAACCTGCTGCACACACCAGGGAAAACAACCATAACTACCCTTCCCAAAAAATATTGGTCAATAATGGACCTCAGGCCATCACAACCTACCTGAAGAGTCTTGGGCTACTCAAGAAAGAGAGTAGAAAAGGATCTAATAACCAGCCACTCATAGGAGTGTTGGAAAAAACACCCACCCCCATGAAATGGGGGTGTTCGGCATGAAGTGATCAAAATGGGTGGGGTGTGAATAAGAAACATAAGAACTAAATTATACATATTGGTAAAAAATCACTCATCCCAACCTAGGGGTTCCAAAACCATACCATACACAAACACCCTCATTACTATTCATTCATAAGAAGCACAATAGCCACAACCAAGCCACAACTCAATCTCAAAAAAAAATTCCCCATTGAACCCATTCTTGTTTTCATATTCAAATGATTCTATTTAATAATTCTTCACTACCAGAAAAATAACAGGCATAGCCATAACCCAGGCAAGGGAAAACAACCAAGCAATAATTTAAGCATTCACACCTAGTTCTCTTGTAAAGTCACAATGACAAAAGGGATTTGTGAGATCCCTCAAAGTACTGGAACCAAACCAATCCCTAACATTCGGCCCCACACAGCCTCAGATCCACAACCCAACAACAACACCACAACAGCAGGGGATCCTATCCCCATCCACGTCACCCCACAAGAATCAAGCAGAACCACACATATTACCAACACAGAGCAAGGAAGTTTCCAGATTCAACACACCATTCATTAAGTTCCTTTCTTTTTGTTTGGTTAGCCGGCGTAACAATACAAGGACTCTTCTTCACTGGGCATCCATTTAAATAACTGAGTTTACATGATTAAAAAGTTTCCTTGTTACGTCCATTCAATCATATAATTATCCATAAAAAAATAGAGGTTCATTATTGCGCAAGAAAGTACCACCAAAGACCACAATTTTTAATGGGAATAATCCCATATAATTCACAACATATAATCAAAGGTAAAATAGTACAAAAACATAATAAAAAACACCCCTTCATTCTTTAAAAGTCCGTTTATAATCTTCGTTAATGTTTGGTTTCATCTATCCCTGTTAGAACATTGTCATACCAACCCCACATGATACACAGTAAAGAGAGATGAAGGAAGAACCCTACCTGGATGAAGAATGATCAAATATTTTCTCCTTATGCTAAGAAATGGGGATGCACGACTTGCAAGGGAGGAACTTCGGGGACTCCAAGAGTGAGTAGGAAAGGCTCCAGCACAGGAACACCACTAGCCTCTAGAATGGGGACTCCAAATGCACCAAGGAAAGAAAAATGGAACAGCCAAGAAGAATAAATAATTCCCGTGTTATAAAAGGTGGGATTATAGAGTTATGGGATATGAAATCTTTAATGACTTTAATGGAGGATCATGGTTTCACCGTGCGGTTGGACGGTGACACATGATAGAATTAATTTGTTATTTAATAATTCTCATTTGAGATGTGGCCTTAACGACTGTGAGTTAAAGGTTTTCCTTTAAATAGAGGGAAGAATGTAACATGGTAGGAATTGTAAGTACAGGAAAAGGGTGTGGCATCGAGGAAAAAAAATCCACACGTTTTGGAAAGTCAAGGGTCACCCGACTCTTGGGGGATTTTAGATATCATTTATAGGCTTTAAATGGCTTTGAAAGGGGTATTAAAATACTTCTATTTCAAAAGATACATTGTGAGAGTGGAACTGGAAAAAGAAACAAAGGTGTGTCACTATTTGGTGAGACACTATAAGCGGTTCCATTGTCACAGTGCCACCATCACGGTGCCACTGTAAGAGGCGCCATCGTTTCGATGGGCGACCCTGATAGTATTACCATTATGGTGCCACCGTCATGGTGCCATTTTTTCGGTGTGCAACCATGAAGGTGTGACCGCTACGATGCCACCGCTACGGTGCCACCATCACAGTGCCACTGGTTCAGTGGAACACTGTAAGATATGACATCGTTTTTGTGTGCTACTATGACCAGTGCTACCATTATGGTGCCTCTATGACCAGTTCCACCGTTACGGTGCCACCGTGACCGGTGCCACTGTGTCGGTGTAACCGTTTGATGGAACCAAATTTCTGGAAAAGTATTGGACCAGTAGGGTCCAACCCATTACATCAGATACCTCTCAATGTATTCTAGTCCTTGAGAATTCAAGGATAAACCCTAAGAAAAGAGAGGGGTCTGAAAAACCACCTTGAAGATACCCCTCAAGAGTAAACCTCATTGAAATCTTAGAACACCTATCCATCAAGTAACCACACAAACATATATAGGTTTCACTATCCAGAAATATAGGTTAGGGAGCCACTTTCCCCCTTGTCGAGATACTATCTACTATGGGTGGCACTGACTCACCTGCACGGGTTTAATCAAATCCACCATAATGTGTCTCGATTATTGATCAGGTCCCCCTTTCCACAGTCAGGACTCTTCACACACATCTAGAGAATAAAGAAAAAAATACCATCTCATAGTTAACAAGGTCGAGCACTTCATCTCAAATAAGTAAAAAACAAAACATAAAAAAAACTCCAAACGACTCTTGGTTCTGGGTGCGCATCTTTGCCTACTATTCCCAGGTACTCTCCTCATGGACACTATGCCTCTATAACACATGACCCAAGGGGATGGTTCATCTACGAAGCACCTTATCATCACGATCCTCGATCCTCACTGGTCTCTCTACAAACATCACATCATTCTCGATATCCATATTCCCCCAGTCGATTTAAGGACACGACCCTAATTGCTTGGAGACATTGCCTTATTTGATTACGTTAGCATACATACAAGGAATACGAATCCCGAAGGACCGAGTATTTTAGTATTATTGGAAACTAGTTATATACATAAGTTTAACATTACAACATGAAGGGAAAAACAACACTAATTTATTCCACTAGAGTCATCACGTTTCCTAGATTATGCTTGAAATTCATTCATAAATTAATTCTTCATTTCCTGAGAAAATGAAACATAAGAAATGGGTGAGATAAAATGATTAGTAAGAGTAAGAAATATAGCGGAAGATAATATAAACATTATACATGGTGAATAATTGAAAACACATGCCTTTAATAATAAATGTTAACACATTATGCCAGGAATATGAGCTGAGTAAATAATGCCATAATAAAACATAATCATGGGTATTATACTAGTCAAATAACCACATGAACTTCCAATTACTAGCTTCATAATGAGGGAAGTGAATATGCCAGACATTCTGAAACATTTTTTCATGGCCACGACCAAGACGTCTAGTGATTAAGGCCTCGAACAAAATCCATAGCACATTAGGAAAGGCCTCGACCAATTCCACATCTAGTTGTCTCATTAGACCTAACGATGCATTGGGGAGCGATAACGGGCCCCACCCATCACATAATAAGTCCAATTCATTCCTCATATGAGTAGGGATCGTCATAAACAACATATACATTCATATTGAAACTATCATGTGAAATGTAACTAACTTTCCCAAATCATTAAACATAAAACACTAGCCATTCAGAATAATATGGTGAATGGTTTTAGGATAGATCATCCACAATAGAGTTATTCAAAAAACATTAAATAAAAAATGATAGATGACTTCATAAATTATTAAACCCAATAGTACCATGGAATCAACAAGAGTTTTGAATTAGATTAAAACACTCTTATAAAATCATTAAGCAATTCTTGAGATAAATACTCTTTTATTTTGAAAAGAAGAGTTCTTTTGGAAAAATAATTATATAAAACCAGAAGTGAAGTAAGATATTATTTTCATAATAAAACTAGTGATTTTAGAAGAATAATGGTTTCCAAAAATAGATTATATATTTCCCTTGAAAATAGATATGAATTTGAGAAATTCCCTTGTACCGGGATCGTATTTTTGGAAACAGTTTTTGAGAGATTCTTTTAAAACATGTAACTATCCAGAAAATAGGTAATGATTCTGGTTGGTGTACATATATAGAATACCCACACAAAATTTATGAGGATTACATAAAAATACATAATAATTTCATTGAGGAAATTAAGCAATAAAAGTAACCTGAATGAAAATGGAAGTTCGGGTGGAAAACCCTTACCACTTTGTAATCAAACGATTCGTATGAACCAAAAAATAATAACATAAAAATTATAGATTTATTATCATGAATATAATTATATTCATGATATTTGGAATCAATTTTTAGTATTCATACACCATACAAAAGTATTAGTAGTGAATATGGAAAATCTCATGAAAATGGAAGTGAGATGAAGAAACCCTAACCATAACTACAAACGTGTTCCGTTCTTGAACCTAAGATCCTAGAATATGAAAAAATACTTATTAATAAATAATTTAATAACCTATTAGATATTTTTTTAGTTTATTAAAATTCTATTTAGTTCATTTAAACCCTTATTTCTAAGTTACTATATTGTATTTTGTTGTTCTGGGGTTTTCATTTCCTTTATTTTCATAATCGGTTCACTTATTTTTAAGTAATGGAGTTCATGTGGAATGGTTATAAATATCTAGGATTGTAATTATATATTATTAATTAACATAAATAATTGATAATGTTCATTTAAATCATTTGGTTACATGTAATGAGGATGAATCGTTAGATGACAACCACTTCGATTATTCGTCGGTATTTGGAATATTATGAACTAGTTTGGTTATATAACTTAATTAAATGTACATATTCTGGTTCTTGATTATTAATTATGTTATAATAAATATATTATATTCCTTTTCAACCATAATTATGGTTTTATGACCATTAATGAAGAATAAATTGAAGAAAGAAACTTCGTCGTCCACGAAGGCTATAAATTGGAACCTCATGGACGTTGATTTCATTTATAAAAAAAGGGTGGGAGTAAGAATATTTATGATGATTCTTCCATTATCATGATATAATTCTAGTACATAGATGATAATGGATTTATCATGATCATTTGGACAGAGTAGATGATGATAGGATAGCAAAAGAAGATAAATTGAAATGAAACCAAATGAAAAAAGAAGGGTGCTTTACCACTTGAAATAACCTCCTTGAGAAACTCCGTAAGGGAAGGGGTTTTGGTCTTTTGGAAAGAACAAAAGCTTCTTGGACGTGGGGAGAGACTAGGGAAGGGAAATTGGGAAGAACATTGAATAGAGTCAAGGCTTAGAGGAGTGAATAGAAGAGGGAGTGGAGAGGGGTTTTTATAGTGGAGGAGAGGAGTAAAACTTGAATATTTAATTCATTATTTTATTATTTCCCTCAAGACAACCGATAGTGTTGTTTCATGTGACCCCTAATAGTATTAAGTATATGTGAGTTCGAACCAAGTGGCCTTTCATCACCTGTGATGTCATGAATAGTGTATTTAACTGATAAATTGTATATACAATATTTTATCGTATTTCACTATTCATTAAAAATTCTAGAATTTTAGAAAAAACCCAAAAATTCACCCCTAACATTTTTAGACGTGTAGAATTCAAAAGTGAACTCCATTTTTCAAAAATAATTTTCTAAATATTATTAATTTTATTTTTAAATAAATTCATAGTTAATTTGAAAAATAACAATCTTAGAGGTCTAATTAGTTTTATGTGACATTGAAAAATTAATTAAGATCCCATTATCATATTACCCTATGAAAATAAAATAATATCATTATTTACTATTCATAAGGGTCATATTACTATTCATATTACTATTAATAAGGGTATGTTACTATTCACCAAAAATCAAGTTTATTTTATCAGACTCGAAATGACTTACTGAACACAACTCTTGATGACCATTTTTCGAAATTCAAAACATAGAAGTGGAAAATTTATATTTAATGGATAGGTTTTGACTATCTCTTAAATAACCTAGTGTTGTTTCACAGTGATGAATGTAATGTATTTAATAGAATTATATCATAAATTTTTTTGGGTGTTACATTACTCTCTCTTTCGAAGAATTGTGTCCTTTCAATTCATTTCATAACCACTAAATAATGACCTCTGATGTTCTTACCATATCTACCGTCGTAGAGGATCCTCAGGTGCGTTCAACAGAAAACCCAAATTTATGCTCAACTCCTCTAGTTCTCTGACCCAGACACACCTCATATAGAAGGGGTTGAACTCTTTCATCGAATACTCAGACTTCCAGAGGGAGACTTGAACGGTACAAAGTTTGGAAATTTCTGAATGGACTAACACACGAAGAACTCGCCGAACTATGTCTCGAATGAGGACATCTAATTCATAGACATTGTTGTATAGGATAAAACTGAGGAGTTGGTACATGTAGGCCGCACTAAGGTTTCCCTCTAATGTAGCCTCTTGAAAACATAACCTGGCCATGTAGTTCCGGCCTAGGGTGAAATATAGGAAAAGCCCTTCGTGGTATTTTCCTCTTCTCCTGTACTCATCCAATTGTGTCGTGGCTATGCGGTAGTAAATGAAAGCATTCCCTTGGCAGGTGCAGAGAATGTTCGGACGGTTTGTCAGTTCATATAGTTGTTTACACATCTTTGGAAGTTTGCAAGAGGTAGGTACTCCTCTTCACAGGTTTTGATCTCAATAATCTCAAGTACATCCATAGGAAGAGATAACATACGGGTTTGTCCTTCCATCTGAAAATTTATTATGAAAGTTACTTAGTGATACTCATTCAAAAGTATAACTGATGAAAGGATAAAAAAAGAAGAGACAAAAAGTAATATTCTTATATTACCACTGTTTCAAAAAGTAAAATAAGGCTAATGCTTTCCCCAGTCTCCCAATACATGAATCCCCAAACTAGTTCAAAGATTTCAATCTCCCAGAACCATATGCAACACTAGACACACGTTACTCCCAAAGTCCCTTTACCGAGAACACCACCGATGCTAGGGTGATAACGACCTCAGGTGGATTCCTAAGGTAGAATTCAACTGCTAAATTTCCTTAGCCCAGACACACTGTAGATAGCTAGGGTTGAATATGTGCATAAAGCACTAAGGCTTCCATAGAGAGGCACAAGAAGTGTGGAGGTCAGAAATTTTACTGTAGGATAAAACCCTATAATTCCCACGCACCATGTCATTCTTGAAGATATTGATGTCTTAAAGTTCTCCATACATACTAAAACTCAAGATCTGGAATAGGTAGGCCTCTTGATAGTCACCATCCAAAGAAGCTTTGAGAAATTTACCCACTGCTCGGTAGTTATCAGCCAGAGTGAAACATAGAAAAAGAGCTTCATGATACTTCCCTCTTTTACTATATACAGAAAATTGTGCATATGAAATTCGGTAATTGACCAAATTTCTTCCTTGGTAAAGATGGAGAATGTTTGGACGATGCGATACCCGATGGAGTAGTTTACAAGTCAGACGTAAGTTGGCATAGGGATGGTCCTCTTCAGAGCATGTCTTGACAATTATAGTCTCTAACAACTCAGTAGGTAGTGATAAAATATTTTTTGGTTGAATCATATCTTCTATCTATAAAATTTTAGTAAATCAACATTCAGTATGGAAAATCCATTTTAAACCAAGTTACTGTTTTATATAAAAACATATAAAAACATATCAAAATAGATAATTCATTTAGACATGATTTATAAAAATCAATAAATTACACAATATCTTTATACCTTTCACAAAACACTAGTATTGACTTCTTGACATCCTCTAAGATGGATCCTCATAGATTCCACTGATGTTGGGGATTTCCCCAGTTTTCAAACAAACGAATCCCAAAAGCGATTCCAAATTCCTCTATCTCTTTGGTCTAGATGCAACATGTGCAACTGGGGTCAACCACATGTGGACATCTAGAATTCATATTGAGAGAAGCATGTCGGGTATCAAGTTGAGTGACATCAGTATGAACTTGATACTGATAATACAAATGGGTAGTCTTGCTCCCAAGGGCTTCAAAGTCCACAACTCGACCACGAGTCTGCAGGTCAAAATCTGACATAGATATGATGCCCGGAGGTCGCCCCCTTGTGCAGCCTCGTCAAAGTCCTCAAGAGAAAAGAAATTATTAGCTAGGGTAAAACATTTAAAGATACCCTCAAAGTATTTCCCTTTTTGTAAATATAATGGTAATTATGCTCTCATCATGAGGTAATAGACGAAACCTGCTCCATGGTGAAGTTGAAGTACCCTAGGAGAGTTAGATACTTGGTAGAGGGTTTTGCATGATAAACAAATATTTTAAAACGTATCATAGTTTTCTACACATGATTTTTTAACTATGGTCTCTAATACTTCTGTTTGAAGATAAAAAAGACAATTACCATCATTTTCCATCTAAAAATTAAGAAAACATCGCTCTTAGTATTGTTTAAGTAAGTTTTTAATTGTTCAGTTCTGGTTTCCAGAGTTATCCAAACCAAATCCTCTGAGGAAAATTTATATTAAACTCCCTCATAATGGCTAGTAAGGAAAATGTGAATTATCCTATGCATATCCCCCGAGAGTGTCATAACCAAGAGTGCAGCAAGGCCTGTTGTCGTGTACCAGTTCCCGTTCGAGTCTATCTCAATGTGGTGTTTTTTAGTTTTACCCCCAGATTCATCTGTGCCAGAGCCGCCTCTACATGTTCGTATCTAGATAGAGATGTATTTTATAGAAAGATTCACTCAATCTATTCCATAAAAGATGTTATTGTATGTATATCCTCAAAGACTAACTTAGGGACTTTTCCCTAATTCTACGTTTTCTAAATCTTGTTTTCAAGTTTTCTACTAAACTTCCTCTGATACCAACTGTATGGACCAGGACCCAGTTGCCCGGAGTCAGTGCCTTATTTGATTATGTTAGTATACATACAAGGAATACGAATACCGAAGGTCCGAGTAGTTTAGTATTATTGTAAACTAGTTACATACATAAGTTTAACATTACAACATGAAGGAAAAAACAACACTAATTTATTCCACTAGAGTCATCACGTCTCCTAGATTATGCTTGCAAGTCATTCATAAATTACTTCTTCATGTCCTGAGAAAATGAATCATAAGAAATGGGTGAGATCAAATGCTCAATAAGAGTAAAAAATACAGCGGTAGATAATATAAATATTAGACATGGTGAATAATTGAAAACACATTCCTTTAATAATAAACTTGAACACATTATGGCAGGAATATGAGCTAAGTAAATAATTCCATAATAAAACATAATCATGGGTATTATACTAGTTGAATTACCACATTAACTTTCAATTACTAGCTTCATAATGAG
The DNA here is from genome assembly GCA_963277665.1 of Viscum album. Classification (NCBI taxonomy): domain Eukaryota; kingdom Viridiplantae; phylum Streptophyta; class Magnoliopsida; order Santalales; family Viscaceae; genus Viscum; species Viscum album. The sequence goes on from OY728152.1 coordinate 1,893,407,394, forward strand.
GGAAGTTCATATGGCGTACATTATGAAAAAAAATTTCATGGCCTCGGCCAAGACGTCTAGTGATTAAGGCCTTGACCAAAATCCATATCACATTGGGAAAGGCCTTGGCCAATTCCACGTCTAGTTGTCACATGAGACCTAATGATGCATCAAGGGGCTATAGAGGGCCCCAAACATCACATAATAAGTCCAATACATTCCTCATATGAGCGGGGATCATCATAAACAACATATATATTCATATTGAAACTATCATATGAAATGTAACCAACTTTCCCCAATCATTAAACATAAAACGCAAACCATTCAGAATAATATGGTGAATGTTTTTAGGATAGATCATCCACAATAGAGTTAGTCATAAACCATTAAATAAAAAATGGTAGATTACTTCATAAATTATTAAACCCAATAATACCATGGAATCAACAAGAGTGTTGAATTAGACTAAAATACACTTATAAAATCATTAAGCAATTCTTGAGATAAATACTCTTTTATTTTGAAAAGAAGAGTTATTTTGGAAAAAGAATTGTATAAAACCAGAAGTGAAGTAAGATAGTAGTTTCATAATAAAATTAGTTATTTTATAATAATAATGGTTTCCAAAAATATATTATAGATTTCCCTTGAAAATAGATATGAATTTGAGAAATTCTCTTGTATCGGGCTCGTATTTCTGGAAACAGTTTTTGAGAGATTCTTTTAAAAAATGTAACTATCTAGAAAATAAAGAAGGATTCCGGTTGGTGTACATATATAGATTACCGATAGATAATTTATGAGGAATAGATAACAATACATAATAATTTCATTGAGGAAATTATACAATACAAGTAACCTGAATGAAAATGGATGTTCGGGTGGAAAACCCTTACCACTTTGTAATCAAACGATTCGTATGCCCCAAAAATGAATAATATAAAAATTATTGATTTAATACCATGAAGATAATGATATTCATGATATTTTTAATCAATGTTCAGTATACGTACACCATAAAAAAGTATTAGTAGTGAATATGGAAAATCTCACGAAAATGGAAGTGAGATGAAGAAACCCTTACCTTAACTCCAAACGTGTTCCGCACTTGAACATAAGATCCTAGAATATGAAAATATACTTATTAATAACTTATTTAAGAACCTATTAGATATGTATTTATTTTATTATAATTTTATTTATTTCATTTAAACCCTTATTTCTAAGTTATTATACTAAATTTTGTTGTTCCGGGGAGTTCGTTTCCTTTATTTTGATAATCGGTTCACTTGTTTTTAAGTAATGGAGTTCATGTGTAATGGTTATAAATCTCCAGGATTGGAATTATATATTATTAATTAACATAAATAATTTATAATGGTAATTTATATCATTCAGTTACATGGAATGAGGATGAATCGTTAGATGATAACCACTTCGATTATTCGGTCGTATTTGGAATATTATGAACTAGTTTTATTATATAACTTAATTAAATGTAAATATTCTGGTTCTTGAATATTAATTATATTATAATACATATATTATAGTCTGGTTAAACTATAATTATGGTTTCATGACCAGTAATGAAGAATTAATTGAAGAATGAAACTTCGTTGTCCACGAAGGCTATAAATTGGAACCTCATGGACGTTGATTTCGTTTATAAAAATAAAAGGGAGGGATTAAGAATATTTATGATGGTTCTTCAATTATCATGATATAATTCCAGTAAATAGATGATACTTGATTTATCATGATCATTTGGATAGAGGAGATGATGATAGGATAGAAAAAGAAGATAAATTGAAATGAAACCAAATGAAAAAAGAAGGGTGCTTTACCTCTTGAAATAACCTCCTTGAGAAACTCCTTAAGGGAAGGGGTTTTGGTCTTTTGGAAAGACCAGAAGCTTCTTGGACGTGGGTATAGACTAGGGAAGGGTAATTGGGAAGAACATTGTGGAGCTTCAAGGCTTATAGAAGTGAAGAGAAGAGGGAGTGGTGAGGGGTTTTTATAGTGGGGGAGAGGAGTAAAATTTGAATATTTAATTCATTATTTTATTATTTCCCTCAAGACAGCCGATAGTGTTGTTTAATGTGACCCCTAATAGTAATAAGTACATGTGAGTTCGAACCAAGTGTCCTTGCATCACTTGTGATGTCATAAATAGTGTATTTAACTGATAAATTGTATATACGGTATTTTATCATATTTCACTATTCATCAAAAAATCTAGAATTTCAGGAAAAACCCAAAAATTCATTCCTACCATTTTTTGACATGTAGAATTAAAAAGTGAACTCCATTTTTCAAAAATAATTTTCTAAATATTATTAATTTAATTTTTAAATAAATTCATAGTTAATTTGAAAAATAACAATCTTAGAGGTCTAATTAGTTTTTTGTGACATTGAAAAATTAATTAAGATCCCATTATAATATTAACCTATGAAAATAAAATTATATCATTATTTTCTATTCATAAGGGTCATATTACCATTAATAAAGGTATGTTACTATTCACAAAAAATCAAGATTGTTTTATCAGACTCCAAATGACTTACTGAACACAACTCTAGATGACCATTTTTCGAAATTCAAAACATAGAAGTGGAAAATTTATATTTAATGGATATGTTTTGACTATCTCCTAAATAACCTAGAGTTGTTTCATAGTGATGAATATAATGTATTGAATAGAAGCATACCATAAAATGTTTGGGGTGTTACAGTCGAGGATGTGTGAATCATCATGCAGATACTGATGAAGTTGAGACACATGGAAGACATCGTGCAACCTCAGCAGCGGTGGTGGTAGCGCTGGATAATAATCCACTTCTTCGACCCGCCGCAACACCTCAAAGGGTATGAAAAACCTGGTAGAAAGCTTACTCCCCCTGCCGAACCTCCATTTCCCATGCCGAGGGGATACCTTCAAGAACACATTATCCCCGACCTTGAACTCCAAGGGTCTCCTTCTTTGATTGAGATACGACTTCTTCCAAACCGTAGCCTCCTTCATCCTCTCCCTTATAAGCTGAACCTTCTCTATCGTACTCTGCACTACCTCAGGTCCAAGAACACCTGCTTCCCCGACCTCTGTGCAGCACACGGGAGAGTGACACGACCTAACGTAAAAATATTCTAATAGATCCATGTCAATGGTAGAGTGATATATATTTTTTTTCGGAAAACTATTCCATAGGAAAGTGTCATACCCAAGATCCCCCAAAGTACAAAACAAATGACCGTAGCATATCCCCCAATATCTAGATGGTGCGCTCTGTCTGTCTATCTATTTGGGGGTGGAAAGTAGTTCTGAGGCATAGTTGGGTTCTAAAAGAATGTTGCATTCCTTTTCAGAATCATGTGGTAAACCATGTATCCCGATCCAAGACAATGGACCTTATAACTATATGCAACTGCACCACCTCTTCTACGTACCTCTATTCTATGGCATTCATCACAATCGACTCCTTGATTTCTAGGATGTGAGATGATTTCATCAGCCAGTCCACCACTACCTAGATAGAATCACAACCCCCGTGAACTCTGGGATGTCCCATGAGGAAATCCATCGAAATTTTATCCCACTTCCACTCGGGGAAATATAAAGGCTGCAACAAACCTCCTGGGATGCAGTGTTCAGCCTTCACCTGCTCACACAATAGAAACCTTACCACAAACTCCGCCACTACCCGCTTCACCCCAAGCCACCAAAATTGACCCCTAAAACCCCGGTACATCTTGGAAACTCCTGGGTGTACCACCAGGGGTGAATTGTGGAACTCACCAAGAACTCTCTCACACATTTCCACAGGGATGAACAACTTCCAAGGAAACAACATCCGATTCAGGCCATCTTCCAATCATCCTTCTAGAACATTACCCTAGCTAACACGATCACGCATCACTTCACCCTCCAAGTCCCCCACTGAGACTCCTCCACCTACTGCAACAAAGAGGAATGAACTGTCATCTAGAATAGATAGCCTCTGCTATCCGCTACCCCTGCATCCAAGTGTAGGGAAACCAACTTCCCCATCGCTCTCCAACCATCTACCGATTCTTGAACCACATACTTCTGCGAGTTTCTGCTCAAGGAATCATCCACCACGTTCCCCTTTCATTAGGTGTAGGAAATTTTTATGTCATAGTCCTGAAGAAACTCCATCCATCTCCACTTTCCCAAGTTTAGGTCATGCTAGGAGAAGACATACCTCATGATATTATGATCCCTGAAGACCACCAAGCCCTGCCTGATTAGTTAGTTCCGCCACAAATTTAGTGCGAACACAACTGCTGGAATCTCCAAGTCATGGGTGGCATAGTTATGCTCATGAGGATATAACTGCCTAGACCCATAAGAGATCACCCCTATTATTGCATAATCAAACACCCCAAGACTTGTCCAAAAGAATCACAAAAAACCTTAAATGCCACCCCTTATTCTTGAAACCTCAGTACTGGGCCACTAACTAGATTCCCCTTTAGATAACAGAAGGTTGCCTGGCACAGCTCACTCAATATAAAATCCTGGTCTTTTCTGGTCAAAGCTGTCGAAGGGGTAGCAACTCAAGAGAATTCAGGCACGAACCTCCGATAATAGCTTTCTAGACCCAGAAAACCATGAACATCCATCACATTATTGGGTTATTTCCAAGAAACAATCGCTTCAAACTTTGATGGATCAACCACTATTCCCCGCTTAGAAAGCACATGTCCAAGGAAGTGCACCTCTCATTTCCAGAACTTTCACTTGGACAACTTCCTGTAGAGCTGGTGTTGTTGGAGGAATTGTAAAACTATTCTCAAATTCTTAGAATGATCATCCTTTGATATTAAGTAGATCGGGATGTCTTTAATAAACACGACTACGAACCAGTCCAGATATTCCCAGAAGACGGAGTTCATGATCCCCATGAACATGACTGGTGCATTTGTAATGCCAAACGACATGACCACAAACTCAAAGTTCCCATACCTGCACCCAAAGGCAGTCTTCAAGATGCCACTCTTATTCACCCTAAACTGGAGATACCCGGACTGCAAGTTGATCTTGGAGAACCATCTTTCCCCCTTCAACTGATCGAAAAGGTCTTCTATCCTCGATAGAGGGTAATGGTTCTTGACCATTACCTGATTCATCCCTAGGTAGTCTATAGACAGACCGATACCAACATATAACTTATTTACGAAAAAGATTGGAGCACCCCATGGTGACACGCTTGGTTGAACAAAACCCTTCTTCATCAGATCATAAATATAATTCCGTAACTACCGCAACTTAGAAGGCACCGTCTAATAGGGATCCATCAAAATAGGATATGCACCGGGTTGCTAGTCTATCCCGAACTCAATATCACATTGAGGGGGTAGAGTCACCACCTTTTAAGGGAAGATGTCCATGAACTCAATGACAATTCCTGAAGCTTCCACTACCTCAGAGTCCACTAACTCCACTGATAGCTCAACTAACAAGGAATGAAGGTGCTCCACTCGCCAGCTGCCCTCCTGGAAACCATGTTCACTGATGAAAGCTACACGCTGGATGCACATATCTAAAAACATGATCCTTCTTAAAAAGAAGTCGATAACATCACATAAAGAGAATAGATAGTCGATATATAAAATGACATCATACGACTACATCTGTAGCAAAACAATGTCCCCAATTAAAAGATGTGGTCCCAACATCAATCTACATCCTCAGCAAACACGAGACAAGATGGTCTAACCTTCGACTGCCGTACTCAAATCCAGGGGTATGGGAAGTATTTCTGTGTCTAGACCCATATAATGGGCTAGAATGTGTGAAACAATGAGTGCAAAGCTCCTGAATCAAACAAGCCGCATGCAAGAGTACTAAAAAAGATGATCGTACCTCGAATGACTTTTGGCCTTGCTAGAACTACTGCCTCTGAGTCATGAAACTCCCCAAGCCTAGCTCCTCTACCTATTGACAGTCAACTACCTCCCAGACCACAACCTAGTAGAGGTCCCTGAGGAGCACCCTGAGGCTGGTCTCCTCCTGCAACATTTGCTACTGAAAAGGCATGGCTATAAATTGATGCTACTGAGATGGTAATTGAACCTGCCCACCCCCACCATACTGTGCTCTGTATTGGAACTAATTGTGAAGATTCCCACAACTTCCATAGATGAATAATCTTGGTCCTGGGCTTGCAAAGAAGGGGTGAGGATTTGGAGATTGAAACTAGAACTTCTGGGGCCTGCTCCCCACTTTCCAAATCCTGGAAGGCCCTGATGCTGGAGGCATGCTACTAACAACTTTCCCCGCTGACGAGCCCAAATGGATCCCCTCTAGGGGCACAACTCCCAGCATGTGCATCCTCTCCACCACTTCAGCCATCTTTTGGACCTCCAAGTAGGTAGTTAGGGTGAAGGGAGTAACAACATATTGAAGAGAAGATTGGAGTGACTCCTCTAAACATTTTTCATGAGACTCCTCATTTGGAAAAAGGTCCAGAGCAAAGAAAATGAGATCCTTGAACTTGGTCCCCAAATCCATCACTAACATGCTCTCCTGATAAAGGAAGAGTAGCTCCTTCCTCTTCTCTGCCTTCATCGAGGAAGAGAATAATTACACCTGGAACTCCCTCTCTAATTAGTCCGCAAAACCTCATCTTCTTTCTTCTACCCATGTTAGAGCTTCTACCACTGATGCGTTGCTCCCCACATCTGTCTTATAGCTAGAGGAACCCAGTACTCCTTCGAAGCCCGAATCAAGATAAAAGATATCACTAGATCCTTGATCTAACTCTCTATCTCCATGTATGAGATGCTACCCTTGTACTTCCCAAGGGTCTACCGCTAAAAAGCACGAAGAATCCTTTTCCACCGGTCGTATTCCTTCTCTTGGTCGGCCCACTTATAATTAGTTAAATTAGCCTCCTGGGCCTCAATTTCCCACACTATCTATGGTCACCATTCAAGTGCCATAGCTTCAAAGTAAATAAGGAATGCCTAAGTCTGAGTAGTGTAGAAAATTGCTTTTAAATTTTTGCTTATGAATTTTATTTATTTTAAATCCCCCAAATACCCAAGACACACAAGAACAAAAGTCATTATGATTCATGAACCTTTCCTAGGGTATCTACCCTGAAATTAGCGTAGCCTCACTTGGTCATTCGGTAGGTCCAAAGTCCTTCCATTAGATCATGGGGTGATCTAAAACCCCGTGTCCTAGCCGGTCTTCCCTGGTCTATTTCACACGCCAAGGATTCCTAACACTATTTCCCTACCATCCCATGCAATTCTTACTATGCCTAACTCCTAACTCCATCCTATCTCTCAACCTCCCTATGATACAATTTTGTCACAACCCTCCTTAACAAAGATGAGGGAAGAGATAGAAGATTTCCAAACCCTTCCCTCATCATTTTTAAAGAGAGATAATGAACCTAGAGACCCAGCTTCAATAGGTCCCAATGTGGATACTAGAACCAAGGGTATAAAACCACACCTAAAAAATGGAAGGAATTAACCTTTTTATTTATTAGGATCGGAAGATAAGATTGTAAATCCCAACAACACCAAAATTATAAGTAAAAGTTGTTGAGTCAATAATGTTTTCCTTATGACTATCATTCCGTCTTGTTTTGAAAATCACAAACACCATATCTTTAAGCAAATCGTTTTTATTCTATGCTTTGATTTTATAAGGAAAGTTTCCTTCTCTAAGGAAATTTATCCTTAGTATATTTTCATTGTTCATATTTTGACTAAGTATAAAATTCGGATTCATATTTATAACCTTGAAATCCTATAAATACTTAAATATGAAGCATTCTGTTTTAGGATCCGAATTCTGGATGAGAACTGTAATGAAGTTCCACTCTGAATTCTGGATGAGAACTGTAATGAAGTTCCACTCCGAATTCTGGATGAGAACTATAATGAAGTTCCACTCCTAATTCTAGATGAGAACTGTAATGAAGTTCCACTCCGAATTATAGATGAGAACTATAATGAAGTTCGAATCCGAATTCTGGATGTGAACTGTAATGAAGTTCCACTCCGAATTCTGGATGTGAACTTTAATATAGTTACACTCCGAATTATGGAAACGAACTCTCATATAGTTCAAATCTGAATTCTAGATATGAACTCTCATATAGTTCAACTCCGAATTCTGGATAAGAACTCTCATATAGTTTCACTCCGAATTCTGGATACGAATTCTCATATAGTTGGACTCCAAATTCTAATTAAGAACTTATCTAAAGTTCTGAATCCTAGTTATCTGAAATCAGACTCTGAACTCTTATGAGTTCTGACTCTGAATTCCTATAAACTCTGACTCCGAACCTTGTAAGTTCTGGTTCCGAATTCAGAAGAAACCAGACTCCGAATTTCCTTGAAATTCAGATTCTAGATTTCTATAGAATTAAGGTTCCGAATTCCAATAAAACAGAATCCGAATATATCTTTATTATAGACTCCAAATTCCATCTTGGTTAGACTCCAAACATTTATTTTTCTTACATTACGAACTCATTACTTACACTCTGATTTGTTAAGTTTGTTATAAAATGATTTTGTGCTTTCAGTTACATATGTTTTGTTATAAAACGATGTCATCCATTCCATTTATAACTAACTTTTGGTTGAGTGAGACATGTACAGGTCCCTCCAAAATTCTTGGAGAAATATGACTATTGGAGGAGGGAGCTGACCATTGGAGTTTCACCTATAAATAGGAGCACAATTGAAAATCTCCATACATTGAACTTCGAAAACTTGACAACTGGTGCTTATATGTCGTTTAAGTGATTTCTAGAGAGAGAGGCTCTTATCAACTCTCAAGCTTCGTGCAGAAAGTTTGAACTATTTGTTCAGACTTTTCCTTGTGCAGAATTGCTTCGTGTGACTCCGAATGTTGGTGATTACATTCCAGGTCTTCCAAGGATAAGAAGACAGAGGTGCCGACTACCTTGAAGTTCGAGGTCTTCCTTGCTGATGAAGACAGAGGTTCCAACTACCTTGAAGTTGACGGCTTACAGGGATAGCAAGACAGAGACTCCGATCTTCGTATTGAGGGCTTACCCTGGTGTGGGTAAGACAAACTTGCTTGAAAGTATAAATCAAGGGACCTTTATACAAGGTTGTTGGATACCCTTCTCTTTGGGTTAAAAGACTTATATCTTGTTACTTGTAGTTTTACTACTTTTTTTTCTGCTGCATTTTGTATTGTAAGGAAAGTATAACCTTCTTATATTTCCTTACACTTATACTCTGATTCATTTATATTATTTATGCTTTAAGGTAGAATCTCATATTGTAAACATTCATTAATTTTACGTTTTTTGGAATCATATTTCCGGATCCATATTTTCAGAATCATATTTCCGAAATCGGTTTTTCTAGAATCACCTTACAGATATAAGCAAGTGTGTAGAACTATAAGTTTGTAACTTCATAACTTTTTCCAATTCTCCAATTGGTGTTAGAGGTGTTGTGAATTTGTTTAGTTTAACTTTTTTAAACTTAGATCTTTCTTTGTTTAAGGAATTTTTTAAAGTGTACAATTCACCCCTCCTCTTGTATATTGAGTGTCTACATCGTTATTTAGATCCTAAAATTGGTATCAGAGAAAGTCTCTGAAATACTTATACTCACATATAAGTTTTTCTTGCTCAACTTTTCATTGATCTATATTCTTTCTTTCTTAAGAATATTTTACTTTATTCTGAACTTTTGTTATCATCAAGTTTGTGTGGAAAGAAATTTTTCTTATAGATGGCAGGTATGAATATTGGTTCGATCAACAAATTAAATCCTAAAAGACCACCAATTTTTGATGGTAATGATTATGAGTATTGGAGATATCGAATGAAGACTTTTGTAATCAATACTAGAGTAGAAAATTTTGTTATGCTTACTGGAGGTTATCAAATTCCTGATAAGGAAGTCTGTACTTTCACAAACCAAGATAAGCATGATTATCAACTCAACTATAAGGTATGAAATACTCTACTTTGTTCAATGACTAGGAATATATATAGACAAATTTCTTCGTGTTAAATAGCTAACTATATATGGAAGAAACTCGAAGTTACTCATTTTGGTACATCCAAAGTGATTGAGACTAGGGGAGCTATGCTGAGGACTGAGTATCATGGTTTTAATTTTCCTTATGGAGAACCCTTATGAAAATTTCAACAAAGGTTTATGAATATTGTGAATAGATTACAATCTATGGGTGAGAAAGGTCTGGATGATAATTCTCTTATGGACAAAATCATAGATATTATGCCCAATGAGTGGGAATCCAAGATAACTGCTACTGATGAGAATAATAAGGTTTATTAGATTACTCTTGATAAATTATTTGGAACTATTCACCAACATGAGACTCAGATGAATAGAGATGCTGAAAACATCAAAAAGAAGAATGGAAATGGTACTGTTGCTTTTACTATAACATCAAATCATATGAAGGCTAAGACTCTTGAGAAAGTAACTAGATCCAAATCTAAGAAGGTTGTTATCCAATCAAAATCTAGTGATAGTGAACTCTCAGAGAATGGGTTAGAAAATCTTTCTTGAAGGATGAACAAGATAGCTAGTCAGAGAAATTTCCAATCCAAGTATAAGAAAAACGAAAGGAAAGATAGGAAAGATGGATAAGTTACTTGTTATGAATGCAAGAGAGTTGGACTTATTAGACTATATTTTCCTTTTCTCAAAAAGAAAGAAAGAAAATAGAGGTAATCTAAAAGGAATAGGAAGAAGTATTATAAGTCCAAAGATAAGAAAGTTCTGAAAGCCAATGACACCTGGAGTGCCAGTGGTGGTGACTCTTCAGATGAATCTTCTGATTATGAATCTTCTGGACAGAAGAATCTTGGTCTTATAGCCAGATTAGCTATTAACAATCATTAATTTATGGATAAGGTACACAATGCTGAATCATTGACCAATTTATCCTTAGATTCTAATGATAGTAAATATTATAACTCTTCAGAAGAAGAATCCTCTTTTGATGAAGAAAATACTTTACCTACCTATGAAGAAGTTTCTAGGATTTTTGAACTTCTTGAGATTGATAATTCTAAACTCAATAAAAATATTGATAAGGAAAACTCTAGGAATAATATTCTTAAAAAATAAATATCAGATATTTCTAAAGATCTTGATAGAAAAAATGCTGATTTTATAAGTATTTCAAAAAATCTTGAAGAAGTGAATTCTGAAAAGGATAAACTTTCTAAAGATGTAGAAAAAGTAATTTCTAAGAAAAGTGCTTTCAAGCCTAGCTCTAGTTCCAAATCTAATGATTTTGAAGATAAAAACTTGGTTACAAAACTCAAGTCCAAAAAATTTTCCTTAAAGAAGTGTTTTTCAAACATTACTCATGGTAAAGAAAATTTTGATAAGATGTACTCACAAATACAACCTTTAAGAAACAAATTCGGATTTGGTTATACCCATGAAAAACCAATTTTTAGTAACAATTATTTTGTTCCAAAAAGTGCCCCATTTTGTAATAAGTGTCAATGTGGTGGTCACTGGGCAAAGAATTGATCTTTAAACAAAACCCAATCTTTAGGTTTTCATAAGGCTTATTTTTCTAAGAAGATGTGGGTGCCCAAAATATTGTTATCTGAAAATCTCAGATCCAAACAAGTTTGGATTCTAAAAGTCTAATTCTTTTCTTATTTTCAGGAAGATAAAGGAAGTACCAACAATAATACTTGGTACATGGATAGTAGATGTTCCTAGAATATGAATGGTAACAAAAACTATTTTTAAAAGATTATCAAGAAGAAAGGAGGAAAATTAACTTTCAGAGATAATGCTCAGGGAGAAATTGTTGGTATAGGTAACATTGTTATTCTTGGTAAAACTTTGATTTCAAACGTTTTGTTTGTTAAGGGTCTTAAGCACAACCTCATTAGCATAAGTCAGTTATGTGATGAAGGGTACCTTGTGAATTTTAGGAATGATAAGTGCTTAGTACACAATTCCAAGGAAGAATTTATTTTTTCTGCCAATAGGCAAGAGAATGTTTACACTTTGAACATAGAAGACCTTAGGAGCCAAGAATTACATTTCCTAAGTGCAATGGAAGATCACTCTTGGTTATGTCATTGAAGATTAGGTCACTGTAACCTTAGGAACTTATGTAAACTCTCTAAGAAGAAACTAGATACGGATCTACCGGAGCTTAGATTTGATTCTTATAAAGTTTGTGATCCTTGTTAATATGGAAAGAAACATAAATCTAGTTTTAAATCAATCGGTGAAGTCTCAACAGCTGATGCATTATAGTTAGTGCACATTGATCTTTTTGGTCCAACACAAACTCGAAGCATTAGTGGCAAATACTATGTGTTTGTTTTAGTTGATGATTACACTAGATTTACATGGGTCTATTTTCTTGAAAAGAAGTCTGAAGCTTTATCTTATTTCAAAAGTTTTAGATCCCAAGTTAAAAATGAAAAAAATATTTCATTTAAAACTATTCATAGTGATCATGGAGGAGAATTTCAAAATTCTGATTTTGAAACTTTTTGTAGTAGAAAGGGTATTACTCACAACTTTTCATCACCCAGAACACCTCAACAAAATGGTGTTGTTGAAAAAAGAAATATAATTTTTCAAGAGATAACTAGAACCATGTTGAGTGAGTATTCGTTAGCTAAACATTTTTGGGCTGAAGTTGTAAGTACTGCTTGTTATACTATAAATCGAGTTTTGATTAGACCTTTTCTTAATAAAATTGTTTATGAGTTATAGAATGGTAGAAAACCTAGACTTTACTACTTTAAGGTTTTTGGTTGCAAGGTATTCATTCTGAACACTAAAGATAATTTACACAAATTCGCACCAAAATCCGATGAAGGAATTTTCCTAGGATACTCCACAACTTCTAAGGCCTATAGAGTTTTCAATAAAAACACTTGTACTGTTGAAGAAACAGTGCATGTAAAATTTGATGAATCTGATCCTTTTGTTTTTAAAACATCCCAACCTATATCCTAGGATGTGTTTTCAAAAACTAATTATCAACCTTTGATAGAAGACCCTTCTGATAAGGAAAATGTTCAAGAAGATACTTCTGAAACATTTACCCCAGAAGACTTTCTACCTTATGTTGATGAACAATTTTTACAAAACCCAAGTCAGGTGTTTCTAAAGAATCATCCCAGTGATAGTATCATTGGTGATGTCAATAAACCTGTAAGGACTAGAAGTTCCTTGAGTAATGAATTAGAACATCTAGCATTTCTTTCCCAATTAGAACCAAAAAGCACTGATGAAGCTTTAGGTAATGATGATTGGATCAAATCCATGCAAGATGAACTAAATGAATTTGAAAGGAATAAATTCTGCACCTTGGTTGAAAGACCTAAGGAAACTTCTATAATTGGAGTAAAGTGGGTCTTTGTAAATAAGTGCGATGAAAATGGAGTCATTGTTAGAAATATAGCTAGACTAGTTGCTAAAGGCTATAACCAGCAAGAGGGAATAGACTATGAAGAAACCTATGATCCAATATCTAGACTTGAATCTATTCGTATCTTACTTGCCTTTACAACATTATTTAATTTTAAACTTTTCCAAATGGATGTTAAATGTGATTTTCTTAACGGTTATGTTCAAGAGGAAGTTTTATTTGAACAACCTCCTGGCTTTGAAGACACAAAACATCCTGATCATGTTTTTAGACTTACCAAAGCTTTTTAGGGCCTTAAACAAGACCCATGAGCTTGGTATGATAGAATTACATGATTTTTGCTTTAAAATAACTATGTTAAGGGAAATGCAGATCCAACTATTTTTATAAAGAAGGATAAGAAAAATGTTTTAATTGTTTAAATTTACATTGATGACATTATATTCAGTTCAACTTAGCAATCATTAGCTGATTCTTTTGCAAATATAATGAAATCTAAGTTTGAAATGAGTATGATGGGAGAGTTAACATTTTTCCTTGGTTTTCAAATTTCTCAAAAACCTGAAGGAACCTATATATCACAACATAATTATATTAAAGATATTCTTAAAAAGTATGGATATTCAAACACTAAAAGTATTAGTATTCCCATTGGTACCTGAAACACACTTTATATTGATGAAGCCGGGAAACCAGTGGATCAAACATCTTTTAGAGGTATGATAGGAAGTTTACTATACTTGACGGCTAGTCATCCAGACTTAATGTTTTTAGTATGCTTATGTTCTAGATATCAATAAAATCCTAAGAAATATTATTTAAAGGCAGTGAAAAGAATTTTTCGCTACTTAAAGGGAACCATGGATTTAGGACTCTTTTATACTTCTAGAAATGTGTTTTTTTTTAAAATCTTTTCGGATGCTGGATTTGGTGGTTGTAGAATGGATAGAAAAATTACATCCAGAACTTTTCATTTATTATGAGATTTATTAGTTTCTTGGTCATGCAAGAAGCAACACTCAGTAGCAATCTCCACTACTGAAGCTGGATATGTAGCAGTTGAAAGTTGTTTTGCTCAAGTGTTGTGGATGCAACACACACTCACAGATTATGGCTTGAGCTTTACTAAGACTCAAATTTTGTGTGATAACACAAGTTCCATTGCCCTTAGTAAAAAACCTGCAGATCACTCCCGTGCAAAGTATATAGATATTAAGCATCACTTTCTTAGAGATCACACACTTAAAGGAGACATTATTCTTCAGTTTATCGGAATGCAAGATCAACTTGCTAACATTTTCACAAAATCCTTACCCTCCGATAGATTTGAATACATTAAACAGAAGTTAGGAATGATAACTGTAAGGTAATCCTTCTTCATTAACTTCTTGTTGAACAATTATCCTTACAGTAATAAAATCATTTTCATAGGGGGAAGTACATTTTCATGTAAACATAATCATATTTTTGTACTCAGTCTTTGAAACTTTTGTAACTAAATTTTTGTAAGAAGTTTTTCGAAATTTTCGGAACTGGAATTTTCGTAATGAAAATTTCCGAAACTAGAATTTTTGTAATGAAAATTTCAGGAACTGAAACTTTGTAATGATATTTTCATACTGAAACTTTTGTAATGAGATTTTTGAACTGAAACTTTCATAATGAGATTTTCGTACTGAAACTTTCTTAATGATATTTTCGTACTGAAACTTTCGTAATGAGATTTTTGTATTGAAACATTCGTAATGGGATTTTCTTAACTGAAAATTTCGTAATGATATTTTTGTACTAAAACTTTCGTAATGAAACATTCGTACTGAAACTTCAATAATGAAATTTTTGTACTGGAACTTTCATAATGAACTTTTTCATACTCATGTTTGCCGTTGTAAGTTTTTCATAGTCAATTTTTCATGAAGAAGAATGTAAACTATTACGAACAATCTTCCTAGATAATCTAAAAGGTATGATTTCCTTAATCAAGTTCTTGTAATCATATTTTACTTACTGGTATTTCCTTATATGTTTTAAAATTTTTCAGATTCTAGTTTTTTTTAAACCCGATTGTTTTTCTTAAAACCTCAAAAGGTTGGAGTCAAGTTTTCCTTGCAGCTTGGTTCTCAACCGTCAGATCAGATCTCAATGAATCTCAATCGTTTGATCAACCATGGATGTTGAACCACCGTTTCAATGCCTATATAAATGGGACCCCCAAGGGTTGTCCCACATCGGTTTTTCAAGCTCTTGCGTCTCGAAGCCCTGCATCTCTTCTTAAGGCCGTTCTGATTTTTGTCAAGAGAGTTCCGATTTCTTTAGAATATTTTAGGTCCGAATGTATAGAGAATCCACCTCTCAAGATATGTCTTCTTCAAAGACTATCTCCAAATGGTAGGTTTATCGGGAAAGGTTGGTGCATCCAAATTTTTATAAGTTTAATTCTCTTAATTCCAAGAACATCAAGCTCAACGGATGGGAAGATGTTTGTATATCCAAGATAGTGGATCAGGATCCAGTCTATTCAGATTTTCTTATTGATTTCTATGAGTCTTTTTCCTTCTGTGAGGAAGATGGCAGAGAGAAGTTTTTGTTTAAGTCTTATGGGAAGACCTACATGCTTTCTTACACCAAGGCTACAAGCTTGGTGGGTTTATCATATGAGGGAGAAGCTGAGTTTTTCCCTCACAAGCTACTCGATGAGCAAGGAAGTTTCAACAAAGAAAAGGCCATGGAATGCCTTGGACTTTCAGATGATGTTACAACAAAGATTTATCATATCTCTCCAAATAATTGGATTCTAGAACTTTGGTTGAAAGGGTTCCTCGTTCCGAGAAGGGGAGACAAGGATAATATCAAGAAGAGTGACATTTACATCCTAGATTTCATGGTAAATTTAAGGAATTTAAATCTGATGAGGCATATTCTCATTACAGTTAAGAATATTAAAGAAGGGAATCTAAAGGCTCAAATCATCATGTATCCATCTTTACTCTCAAAGACGATTGTTCGAACTCTTGAATCATGCAATATTTCTTGCTCCTCCATGTCAAGGAATTATAAGGTAATTCTTGTTAGCGATGACACTTTAAAAGGATGAAAATGGGTTTTTCAGCTGAATCTGAAGAATTCTATCTTTTATCTGATGAAGAGGTTGAAATTGCTGAGAAGGGGAAAGAATTTCCAGAATCATCTAAGAAAGAAGAGAAGAAAAGGAAGTTGAAGAAATTGGTTGGTGCTGAAAACTCCCAAGTCTAAGAAAATCCATTCCGCACATCCCAAGTCAAAGAAAAAAAAGTCCTATCCAGATGATGTCGTTGCCAAGTGGAGAGAGGACAAAGAGAAAAGGAAGGAAGGGGAGCCACAGTTTGGATTGGATCCTGCTTAGGCTAAGGCCTTAAAGGAAAAAGCAAGTGAAGAACTTGAAAAGCAAGCAAATGAGAAGAAATTGAAGAAGAAGATGTCCAAAGCCGAGGTTGTTCAAAAACTTTTAAAATTCACTAAAATAGCTTTAGAGAATATTCCCATTCCAAAATCTTTTCTGGTTGAAGATTTTCCTTTGAATCCGGAAAACAAGACTCCAAAAAATTCTAAAGAAATAGCTCATGAAGAAAGGGAAGTTGAAACAGATGCAATAGTTCAGCAAGTTATGGAGGAAGTCCAACAAGCTAAAGGGAGTGGAGGTTCTGATGATATAATAAGGAAAATATAAGAGTATCATGATAAGGGAACTCCATCTGAGAAAATATCACTCCGGAATTTTCAAGCCGGATCTTCCAAGTTAGCCACTCCTGCAGATGATGATAAAGGAGAAGAAGTCAGCAAGCCTTCCAAGGAAGAAAGTTCTCATCCTGATTTTCTTGAAGAAGGAGCTGAAAAATAAAATTTTGATTAAGATAAAATTGTTCAAGTGTCTGACAGTGAGCAAGAATCTCCAAATGAGGAAGAAGTTACAAAAGTTGACAAAGGGAAAAAGGTGATTTCGCTTACACCTAGAAAGATTATTATAAAAAAGAAGGCAGTTGCTGGTTCATCTAAAAGAAAGATGGATGAGATAGAGGAAGAACCATCTCCTACCCATATATTAGATTCGAAGTCATCTGTCTTTGGACATGACTTTGTGGAGCAGTCCCTAAAAAAGATGGTGGACGTCATTCCAATTTTTTCAGCAATAGAATCCAGATTCCAGATGCTTCAGCAAAGCATGAATCAAAAACCAGACTCAGTATCAATGGTGATGGAAAAGTGTGATAAGCTTGAGGCTGATCATAAAAACATTCTTATCAATTATGATGCTCATAGATTATCTTGCAAGAAGATAACCAAGTGGTCTAAGAAAGTGCTTCAGGAAATGGAAGATCTTGATCAGTTCCAAGTAGATGTTAAAGATGCTTTTGATGCTGAAGATTATAGAATCAATGAACTTATAAGTTATTTTGAGAAGAAGTTAACTCTTGAGATGAATGTTCAGATGTAGGAAGTTAAAGATTTGAATGGGAAGCTAAGTTCTCTCGTCCAGTACTACAAGGAAGAAAGAAATCTTCAAATTCAGTTGGAAGAAAAGGTTGTAAAGCAAGATGAAACACTTAAAGCTCATGCAGTGGCAATAGAGGCTCAAGATGTAAGAATTGTTTCTTTAGAGAAGCAAGTTCAGGAAGACCATAAAGAGCTGAAGAAAGTTAAGACCATTCTGAAAAGCCTGTTATCTAAGAAAAAAGAAGCCAAATAGAATCAAACCCATTCTTTTGTTGTACTGTTTTTTTCTTTGTACTATTTCTTTTCAATTCTAATGAAATTTTGGTTACTTGTCTTTTGGTTGGTTGTCTTTACTAATATTTCAGGTACCAAATTTCTTTTCCATTCTCTCAAACGCTTATTGAAAATCACAAAGGGGGAGAAGAAAAAAGAACTAATCCTAAGGGGGAAAATGAAAATTTCTAAACTAAGAACTATCCTTAATTAAGGAGGAGTTCTCATTAAGATTCCTTCATTATAATGAAAAGTCTATTCCGGAAATTCAGAATACAATCCTTAGAGTTCCAAAGCCTAAGGGGGAATTAGTTGTATTCACTACCATCCATAAACAAAGGGAGATATGCTTTAATTTCAAAGTCTAGAAATTTATTCCAAAGCTCTCATATTCTTTTTCATAAGCTTGTTTGTGCTTTACAAAAAGGGGGATATTGTTGAGTCAATAAGGTTTTCCTTATGAATTTCATTCCTTCTTGTTTTGAAAATCACAAACACCATATATTTAAGCAAATCGTTTTTATTCTATGCTCTGCTTTTATAAGGAAAGTTTCCTTCTCTAAGGAAATTTATCCTTACCGTATTTTTATTGTTCATATTTTGACTGAGTATAAAATTAAGATTCATATTTTTAACCTTGGAATCCTATAAATACATAGATATGAAGCATTCTGTTTTAGGATCTGAATTCTGGATGAGAACTGTAATGAAGTTCCACTCCGAATTCTGGATGAGAACTCTCGTGAAGTTCCACTCCAAATTCTGGATGAGAACCGTAATGATGTTCCACTCTGAATTCTGGATGACAATTGTAATGAAGTTCCACTCCGAATTCTATATGAGAAATGTAATGAAGTTCCACTCCGAATTCTGGATGTGAACTGTAATGAAGTTCCACTCTGAATTCTGGATGTGAACTGTAATGAAGTTACACTCCGAATTATGTAAACAAACTCTCATATAGTTCAAGTCCGAATTCTGGATAAGAACTCTCATATAGTTGAACTCCTAATTCTGGATACAAACTCTTATATAGTTCCACTCCAAATTCTGGATACAAATTCTCATATAGTTCGACTCTGAATTCTGATTACGAACTTATCTAAAGTTCTAAATCTGAGTTCTCTAAAATCAGACTTTGAACTCTTATGAGTTTTGACTCGGAATTCCTATAATATATGACTCCAAACCTTGTAAGTTCTGGTTCCGAATTTAGAAGAAACCAGACTCTGAATTTCCTTAAAATTCAGATTCTGGATTTCTACAGAATTCAGGTTCCGAATTCCAATAAAACAGAATCTGAATATCTCTTTATTATATACTCTGAATTCCATCTTGGTTAGACTCTGAACTTTTATTTTGCTTACAGTACGAACTCTTTACTTACACTATGATTTGTTAAGTTTGTTATAAAATGATGTCATGCTTTCAATTATATATTTTTTATTATAAAACGATGTCATCCATTTTGTTTCTAACTAACCGTTGGTTGAGTGACACATGTACAGGTCCCTCCGAAATTCAAGTAGAAATATGACCATTGGAGGAGGGAGACGACCTTTGGAGTTTCACCTATAAATAGGAGCACAATTGAAAATCTCCATACAATGAACTTCAAAAAATTGACACCCGGTGATTACATGCTGTTGAAGTGATTTCTAGAGAGATATGCTCTTATCAACTCTGAAGCTTCATGCAGAAAGTTTGAACTACTTGTTCAAACTTTTCCTTGTGCAGAATTGATTCGTGCAACTCCGAATGTTGGTGATTACATTCGAGGGCTTCTGGGGATAGGAAGACAGAGGTGCCGACTAACTTGAAGTTCGAGGGCTTCCTTGTTGAGGAAGACAGAGGTTCCAACTACCTTGAAGTTGAGGGCTTGCGGGGATAGCAAGAAAGAGACTCCGATGTTCGTATCGAGGGCTTACCCTAGTGTGGGTAAGACAGACTTTCTTGAAAGTATAAATCAAGGGACCTTTATCCAAGGTTGTTGGATACCCTTCTCTTTGGGTTAAAAGACTTATATCTTGTTACTTGTAGTTTTACTACTTGTTTTTCCGTTGCATTTTATATTATAAGGAAAGTATAACCTTCTTATATTTCCTTACACTTGTACTCTGATTCATTTAGATTCTATATGCTTTAAGGTATAATCTCATATTGTAAACTTTCATTAATTTTAAGTTTTCTGGAATCATATTTCCGGATCCATCTTTTTAGGATCATATTTCCGGAACCGGATTTACGGAATCACCTTCCAGATAGAAGCAAGTGTGTAGAACTAGAAGTTTGTAACTTCATACCTTGTTCTAATTCTCCAATTAGTGTTAGAGGTATTGTGAATTTGTTTAGTTTAACTTTTTTAAACTTATATCTTTCTTTGTTTAAGGAAATTTTTAAAGTGTACAATTCACCCCCCTCATGTATATTGAGCATCTACATCATTATTTCGATCCTACAAAAGTAAATCCAAAACAATCCATTCCCATATGAATGTTCAAATAATAAAGTGCTAAAATTACAAGAAAACTCCAAAGGAAATTACCAAAATAAAATAAAAACAATAACTTCAACCTTCTTAGCGTCCGAGCTAATAAGTTCTGGCACAAACCTTGAAATCCTCCTGTAAGCTGAAAGCATTTTTATATACATAGGGTGATCATATAGTTATACTCATTAGGGAAATCCAAAAGCTATTGTGAATAATTGGGGAGGCATTCTAATGCCCCGTGAGAGAAGAAGATAACCCTAGCACCTAGCAAGGAACCTATCCACCCAACCTCACCAAGGCACACTCCAAAAATAATTAAAGTGAGGTAAATTAATAGCAATAACACATCGATATTTGGGTACCCGCACCACTTCCCAATAGTTATTGAAGGCATCCTACATGTCAGACCTCCCCTGCCATTCTCACCTTAGTCTGATTACCATTCCCCGCCCACAAACACCTGGGCTATGAAAACCACACATCCCACCCACAAACACCTAGGCCACAACAACCACATGTAACCACACTCGTAGAACCCTGGGCCAGAACAACTACCACCACGCCCGAAGACACTTGGGCCTCGCCCCGAAGACACTAGGGAAACAACCTTTCTGCACACATATGGGAAAACCACCACAACTACCCTGCCCGAAGAATATTGGGATATAATGGACCTCAGGCTATCCCAGCCTGCCCGAAGAGTCTTGGGATACTCATAAAGGGAGTAGAAAAGGAGATAATAACCAACCACTTATAAGAGTGTTTGAAAAAATACCCTCCCCCATGAAATGGGTGTGTTCGGCACAAAGTGTTCAACTAGGGTGGGGCACGAATAAAAAACATAAGAACTAAATTATACATATAAGTAATCAAGAAATCATCCTGACCTAGGGGTTCCAAAACCAGCCTACACACAAACACCCTCATTACTATTCATTCATAAGAAGCACAACAACCACAACTAATTCACAACTCAATCTCGGAAAACAATTCCCCATTAAACCCATTATTGTTTTCAAATTCAAGTGATTCTATTTAAATAATTCTTCACTATCAAGAAACTAATAGGCATATCCACAATCCAAGGAAGGGAAAACAACCAAGCAACAATTTAAGCATTCACACCCAGTTCCCTTGTAAAGTGACAAAAACAAAAGGGATCCGTGTGATCCCTTGAAGTACTTGAACCCAAATAAGTTCCAACATTCGGCCCTGCACGGCCTCCGATCCACATCCCAGCAACTGCACCACAACAACTGGGGATACCATCACCATCCATGTCACCCCACAAGAATAAAGCAAAACCACACATATTACCAAGATAGATCTAGGAAGTTTCCAGATTCAACACACCATTCATTACATTCCTTTCTTTCTGTTTAGTTAGCCAAGTTGACCATACAAGGATGATTATTCACTGGGCATCCATTTAAACAACCGAGTTTACATGATTAACCAGTTTCCATGCTACATCCATTCAATCAAAAAATTATCCAAAAAAATAGATGGTTTTTTAGGGAGCTAGAAAGGACCACCAATGACCATGATTTTTAGTGGGCATAATCCCATATAATTCATGACATATAAGAAAAGGTAAAAGATTATAACAGTATTATCAAACACACCCCTTAATTATTTAAAAGTCTGTTTATTATATTCTTTAAGGTTTGGTTTCATCCATACCCTTCAGAACATTATCATACCCACCCTGCATGATACACAGTAAAGAGAAACAAAGGAATAACCCTACCAAGATGATCAATGATCGAAATTTTTCTCCTCGTTCCAAGAACTGGGGATGTGTGACATGCAGGGGAGGAACTTCAAGGACTCCCAGATTGAGTAGGAAAGGCTCCAGTGCTGGTGCAATAGTAGCCTCGGGAAGGGGGACTCCAAACGCACCAAGGAATGAAAAAGGGACCATCCAAGAATAAGGAAGAATTCTCGTGCGATAAAAGGTGGGATCCTAGATTAACAAGATATGAAATATTGAATGACTTTAAGGGTAGATCGTGGTTTCACCATGTAGTTGGATGGTTACACATGATGGAATTAATTTTTTATTTAATAATTATCATTGATGAGGTGGACTTAATGACTATGAGTTAAAGGGTTTCCTTTAAACAAAGGAAAACATGTATCATGGGCGAAATTGGAAGTATGAGAAAAGGGTGTGGCACTGAGGGAAAAAAAGCCACACGTTTTGGTAAGTCAAAGATCTCCCAACTCTTGGGGGATTTTAGATATCATTTATGGGATTTAAATGGATTTTAAATGGGTACTGAAACACTTCTACGTCAAAAGATATGATGAGGGAGTGGAACTAGAAAAAGAAACAAAGATGGACCACCATTTGATGAGACACCATAAGTGGTACCACGATCACAATGGCATCGTAAGTAGTGCCACTGTTTCAGTGTGTGAACGCGATGGTGTGACTGTTACAATTCCACCATCATGGTGCCACCGGTTCGGTGGAACACCGTAAGTGGTGCCACCGTTTCAGTGTGTGGCCGTGACCGGTGCCACCTTTATGGTGCCGCCGTGTCCGGTGCCACTGTGTCGGTGGAACCGTTTGATGTAACCAAATTTATGGAAAAGAACTAGACTAGGTGGATCTGGGCCATTACAGGTTTAGAAATAAAAAATGATTTCCAGTGTTGGAAATTCCTGAAAGGAATTTTGTGGGAGAAATTGGTTTTAAAAATAGAACATTAATGTGTGGGAAAGTGGTTTAAAAAATGAATCAAAATAGGATATATATTTTAAAGTTATTAAATTATTTTGTTAAAGGAAATTGTGGGATTTTAAAATGGTTTTCAAGTAAGGTTTCCATATTCTAAAATGGGGATATGTGTTTTGAAATTCTATTAAATAGGGGAAGTAAGTTTTGAGTTTTTTGGAGTTTTTTAACTGATAATTTATTTATAAATGAATTTTATTGGACTTTTTTCTTGAAGGACTCAATTTTAGGTGAAGGAAAGTGTTTTTGAAACAATCGAAGTGATTCTATAAAAAAATTAAAATAAAATACATGTTTTTTAAATTATTATTTTGTTCAATAAAGGGATTTAATGATCTAAAATGATTTTGAAGTGAAACATTAAAATTTAAAATTTAATGATGTTTTTTCAAACTAGTTAAAGGGGATATTTTGATTCATTCAAGTGTTTTTATTTTCTTGTGTGGTGATTATGATTTATTCCCTTGATTTGTGATTTTTCATTGGGAAGCAGTTTTGGATAAGGGAGAGTTTTTTTTTGAATGTGATTGATGGGATCTTTGGGAGTAATCCTATGGTCATATTATATTTTGATCCTTAACAACTTGAAATAATTTATAGATTAAGTGACTAATTTAAATGGATATTGAATGTTTCTTTTTTGGAAGTTCTAAACATTTTTTGGCCATGTTTAAGGATTACCATGTCATTAGTGTTTTCTTCTGTTCTGTTATCAGGCGTGGTTATTATCCATAGGGGAAATATGTATTGGTGAAATTATTAATTAGTGGGGAGACCCACTATGGGTATTTATTCCTTGATATTTTTATAGAATCTGTAATGTGAGAGTTATTACTTTAGGATCTATGTAAATTTGATGTTTTTGGAGATAATTCTAGTGTGTTAGTGTAGTTTGTCTTGGATTATCTTGGGGATTGTATAGTGATTTTTATTTCCTTTCGATTGAGTTTTCCTCTTTTATTTTTTTTCTTCGGGTTATGTAAATTTTTAGGGGAAAAATTTCTTATGATGGGTAATTCTATCACATCCTAACACTTATTTTAATAGTTATTTTATTTATTTTATTATTCTTGAGGTTTGGGTATTTTTATCCTGGACGTCATTGAAATTTTAAATTTCTTTTCATGCTCCATTATTAGTGCACAGTTAGTGATAACCATGAGACAACTATGTGATTTGGATTTTCATTCAATTTTGTTGGGTTGGTAAAATGTTTTCCTAACAATTAATCCAACTCGTACATGTTCCCTAAACACCCAATCAATGGTGCACTATTGGAACACAATTTTGTTAGCCACGTGTCATACCCAGAATTTCAAAATTGTAAATTTACATTTCTTCCCCAGGATTTTTTATTCCCTAATTTTCCTCTCCCTATCACATCTCAGATGAACACCCCCTCAACATTCCTATAAGGGCTCTCACATAATGCCCCCTCCCCCCTCTTCTTTGAATCTTTTGTAAATTTTACCTAATTTAATGTGTTGTCTAATCTCGTTAGGTTTTCCTATCCCCCCTCTCTTCTTATTCTTATTTTTTATTGTCTTCATACCTCCCTTTTGTTTTGGATCAACCAAGGTTTAACCCTAAGTGGAGTTTTAGTACGGTTTTCTTATTGTTCAATTTTAATTGGGCCTTTTTCTTGTACACGGTTCTTCTCAATCTTGTAAGGTTTCCTTGACTTAGTTGAGGTGTAGTTAAACCATGGTTATATAATGTAGTGAGTTCCTGGTAAGTTTACACCATTCCTAGATCTTTAATTTTATAACCACTGATTTCATGAGTTTTAAATTCATGGTTTAATTTTCTAATGATTCTATTAAATGTGTTTATCATTATTTGAAGGGAAAAGTAAGTTTTATTTGATTTTAATTTCAATGCATTGGGATTTTCAAATTTGAAACAAATTATAAAGCTATTTTAATAAATAGTGCACACAATGTGTTTGAAAAATTCATTTAATGGATCATATGAATGAATTGTGTGATTTTAAAGGATGTTTTGGTCTTCAAAGTGAATTCTCAATTGGATCTTAAATTTTTCTTCGCATTTCAAGTAATACATAAAATTAAAAGTATTGATAAAGTATTTGAGTATTTTTTTGAAAGAAACATGATTATTTCAAATTAATTTTTACATATTTATTGGTTATACACATATACATGGGTTTACACAAACACACACGTATATATATATATGTACAAATTCACATGTGAATATGTAATTTTTTGCAATGTTGGACACACACACACACACATATATATAAATTTATATGATCATAATGATAAAGGTGAACATTGTGGATTTAAATTTGATACTTAAAATTGGTTTTCAAACAATTTTTCAAGTAGATTTCTAAAATAAATTATAAAGGCCCAACAAGCATAATTTACATTTCTAATACTATTTTATAAAGAATGATTTTTTTTAAAACCATTCCATGATATTTTGGAAGGAAAAATATATATATAAATATGATTGTTGTTTTTAAATAATTCCCATTATTTTGATGGGAAAATGTTTTAAATAGGCATGTCTGGTTTTGATAATTGAATTGTTTATTGTTAGTTGATTAGAGGCTCTTTTTGAATAAAATATGAAGTGTTTAAAATGATAAAAACACATGGTAACCCGAGTATCTAAGGGAGAATAATAGTGTTAAGTATATATTTTAGGTTATACTGATTTACTAACTAAATGAAACTTAGAAAAAGGTGTTTGTGTTTTAGAGGGGAGACACCACACCACTTGGTCAAGGTATGAAATACTTAGTGGGTAATTAGACCTGGTGTTATGGGATGAGAGACACCATATCACCCAGATAATCCATGAACTCCTTAGTGGTTTTTGTGCACCTTTGTATTGAACGTTAGATCAGATGTTTATATAAAGTCCTATGGTTCCCACTAACCATATATGACTTAAGGACCCCCCATAGTGCATGTTTATGAAATGATTATTTCTTTGTGGTACAATATTTATTTTATAAAATGACTAAGTATTTTTCATTCTTTATTTTGTAAATTGTTAAAGTATATTTCTTGTTTTCTTTCCTCTTAAAAATTTAAAAATCTTTGAGAAATGGATTTTTTAAAAATGGTTCAGAAATTATTTTCTAAACTGTGTTTTTCAATGATAGTGGTGTATGAAAATGAAATATTTTTATTTAAAATAAAAAGGAAAGGAATTTTATAAAAATTTATGATGTGATATTTTCATTACTTATAAAATGGAAAACCTATTTTTTATCAACATTTTCAATCTATCTTGAAAATATATTTTTAATTAAAGGGTAAGCATGTGGAAAGGCGGGTGGTGGCCTACTAGAAATTGTTTTTCTCATGACTCTATTTAAATTTTAGTTTTAGGTTCTAGAATGGATTATGATTTATCATCAAGTGTTTATTATTTCAGGTTTGAATAGTAAATCATGGAGTCACATGGATTTTAGTTCATTGTTTTTTATTTAGTTTTCTTATCACGTACCCCTAATCTACCTTTACTACTTTATTTTATTTAATTGGTGGAGTACATTATATGTGGATTTTTGGATATTTATGCTAAAGGATGTTCTATTTGAGGGATATGGATGTGAGTTGTGGGACATTTTTTACTTTATATTTGATATATTATGCTTTCTTGTTTCTTTTTATTTGATTTTTCATGGATGCTGGGCTTATAGATGGGTTATGTAGAAATTTTCGTAGAATTTCCACTACTTTTGAAATTTATTTTATGACTAGAATAATTAACAGTAGATCTTATTTGATGCCTTTAGTGATTTTAAATATCCTTATGAAATCCTGATTGCGCCTCAAGAATTTTTGGGGCCAACTTGGGTGTATGATGAATATATGTCCTAGGTTTTTCCATGACATGTTGATTATAATTCAAGTAGTGAGTGATGAAGTGAAGAAGAATCCAAAGACCTTACTTTAATCGATAAGTTTTCTAAAGTACCCTCATGACCATTCACTCAATTACTAAAACATTATAATGTCTTTTATAAATCTATTATCAAATAGGAAAAAGAAACCTAATTTTGATTCATATTCTAGGTATAATTCTGATTTTAAAATTTTTTATGATGAACAAATATGTGAAGAAAATTAGAATCTAAATAAATATTTCCTCATAATTACTAAGGCATCTAATGATTTACAAGGTGAAAATATGAAACTATTTAAAAAAAAATAAGAAACATGGAGAGGAAGTTAAAAAATTGAAGGCATCTATCTATAAAATTAAAAAATAGTTAAATATTGTTGATTTTTAAATTTTAAAACTTAAATATGAGAATGACATAATTAAATATTTTTTTTTCTAAAAACTATGAAGATCAAGAAAGTATATTTAACTCAATCTTGGAATATTTAAATAATGTTTATAATGAATCTAAGAATCTCATGCATAAGAATAAGATACCAAGAAACACAACTTCCTATTTCAATGTTAAAATTTGGGATGATTTTGAAGTTATTGAAAGATAAAATGAAAAGTTGAAATCCAAAATTATAACGTTGATGAATTATTTATCTACATTTGTTCAAGGTACGAAAAAATATGACATGATGTTGTCTATGATAAAACCTAATAAAACAAAAATGGTTTTGTATATGATAGTCATCAACCAAGAATTAATATAATATTCCTTGTAAAAAGATTAAATGGAAGTATTTATAGAGTTAAATGTTTTATGTGTAAAATGCTAGGGAATTATTCTAATAAGAGTTCCTTAAGTTTCAATGAATAATTTGGTTATATAGATACGTTTAACACTAATAATTTATTTTCCAGATAACCCACAAATATATTTTTCAAATTTGTTTTTGTGCCTAAAAGTTATACTATTAATCCAATTATACCCAATATGGAATGTGTACCAAAAAAATATTTTAATTTATCGATTTTAGAAATTTATCATATATGTTTCAAATATTCATAGTATATGGACAACATGTTTTATATACACATGAATGGTGATGTTTGTAAATTTTATCTTTCAATTCATTCGATGGAGATATGGTCACTTTTGGAGATAATTTTAATGGTTATATTAAAGGGTTTAGAGAAGTATCATTTTCAAAAAACAATATTATTTCAAAAATTATATATATAGAGGGTTTAAAACAAAATTTTATAAGTTTATATAAATTTTGATAAGATTAAATGAATATAAAATTTGAAAATGATAAGCGTATATTTTTTTAAGAATGATTTTGTTTTATTTTTATCAAATAAAAATGATAACATATATTATATTTTCCAATTTTAACTAACTCAATAAAAGGTTAAGTGTTTAAATACTATAGAAACTGATATCATTTTGTAGTATAAAATGCTAGGAAAAGATAACATTTAATTTTTTCATAAATTGAAAAATCATGGACAATTATAGTATTTACCATAATTAAATGTACATAAAGTTTTTTTTTGTGATTCTTATTTTAAATGAAAACAATAGAAAGAAAATTTTAAATCTACTAACGATGTTTGAATGGATATAACTCTTAAAGTTTTTCATATTTATTTATTTGGTATTTTAAAACCTACTAGTTTAGGAGGAAATAATTATATGATTTTTATGGTTTATTATTTTAGTTGATTCAATTTGATTTACTTTATGGTTTAAAAAAGTTAAACCTTAACTATGTTTGTTGTTTATTTAAATTAATTTAAAATTATAAAGCTTATTTTATAATCTCTTTATGGAGTGATAGAGTTGTTGAATTTGTTAATTTTTAATTTGGATTTTTTTGATGACGATGGATATCAACATTTATTTTCTGCTCCTAAGACACCACAACAAAAATAGTGTGGTAAAAAGAAAGAATATATCAATTCATAAAATGGATAAAATAATGCTTGATGAATTTAATTTGCATAATTTTTGTTCAGGGTGATGATATTAATACATCTTATCTTGTTTTAAGTATATTTTAATTTAGTTAATTTTTAATATAATCCCTTATGGGTTTTTTAGTGGAACTAAACCCTACATTGGATATTTTAGGGTGTTTGTCTATAAGGTTTTTTTCTTAAATAAAAAAGATAATTTAGATAAGTTTGATTATAAATATGATGAAGGGATATTTCTAGGATAATATATGCAACAAACCAAGAATTTACAATATTTTCATTTTATAATAAATATAATTTTTTTTAGTATACTTTGTACATAGAGTTATGATTAGGCTACACAGAACACTAAATTATCTTGTGTTACACATAAGATCGAGTTTTACCACCTTTCAATGGATCACCTATTTTAAAACTAAAATTTGAAACTTTTATAAATATTATTTTCCAAAATAAACATCATTTTTGAATTCATAATGTATAAATTATAACAGGGTTAATTGTTGATATTTTTCTAATAAAACATCATTTTTGATGAATAGAAAAAATTACTACAATTTAGTTAAAAATATCCTTTTGATTTATATAATTATTAGTGTTGAATATTATTTTATATTAGCCTTTAAAGTCACAATTGATAAATTTTTCATATATTAATCCAATTTAGTTCATTATTAATATTTTTTTTATTGAAATTAGATATAAAAAATTATTTAACTTTTGAACATTTTTACTTTAAAAAACCTGCTTTCTCACCACGTGTGCGGGACTAGTGTTAATCTTAATTTTCTGAATTTTGTGATTAAAATATTGAAAAATTTAAAAAAATTATTGTAATAAATATAATTTTTTTGGTTTAATAAGATCAAATTAATTTTTGACCCAAAATATTAATGAATGTGATTAAAATTAATTACGGTGATTAAGGTAAAATTAATCTTAATAAGGGACTAAACCTCAATCCTAAGGGAAAAAAATGACTTGGAAACTTTTCCCAAAACTATTGGATACCAATATTCAGAACAAATCCTATATTAATTTGATAATTATGGGTTATTTTGATATTATTAAATGGAAGTGACCTATATAAAAGATTATGGAAAGAGATAAAAATGGAACTTTCATTAACTTTAACCATTATAAAACTTTGAGATATGCAAATAAACATAATATTTTAGGTTATAAATATCCTTTTTAAATATAAATGGGATATTTTTATCATAATAATTTATAACTACCTTTTAAGGAAGGTTTAGTTACTTAAAATTCTTAAGAAATGCCAACGTAGTGATTATTTAGTTAATAAATAACTAAAATAAATGATAATATAAATATTAAAAGTGAAGTGAATTGATTGGATTGTTGTGATTATTTATTTTTAGATTAATATATCATTTTAAAAAACATTATACTTAAGATATATTAATTCCAATATTTTTTTGATATTTTAAAATTAAAATTAAATAAATAATATCAAAATTGTCTTTACTATTATTTTAAATTAATTGATATTTTATTAAAATTTTAAAACTAATAAAAATAATATATTATTACAATTTATTGTTATGATTTAATAAATATTAAATATTGTATATTAATTTACCAATTTATCTTTTATAATTAACATATTGGTCCATATATTGTAAAAATGTTGTTTACACAGTCCTAGGTTAAGCAGTGTTTTAGCGCGTCACATGCGCTTGTTTTAAAAATAATTTGAAAACACTTGAGTTTTTATTTTATAAATAATAAATTATATTATTAATTAAGTTTATTTATATCTTATAATAAATCTCACATTATTTTAGTCTTAATGGTTAAATTACTAAGGTTAGAAAACTGGATTCTTTAATAAAAACAAAAATGATAGAATTAGGGAATCTTAGAAGTTAATGAACCAAATTATTAAAATGCACTTATTTTTGTGTGGTGGCAATTTTTATCGACCATTATTTATGTTTAAACCATTATTTTTCCATTTTTTAGCCACATTAGGTAAGTTAGACCTCCCATTAATGAATACTTTTTGGTATTTACAAGAGTGTCACTCCCCCTCCACTATAAAATGGCAGGCACTCTACCTCTTCCTCACACCGCTCAAATCACTTAGGTTCATCCAAAATATGAACCAATATTATTTAAAAATCACTCCCCTAGACTTAAAATCCCCCCTAGGATATTAATAAACCCAAGGAATCATTTTGGTACAAACCAAAAGGTGTTACCCGATTAAGAGGTAACATTTTCTCTCAAGATATTCAGTTTCATTTCCATTCTCCACCCCCTAAAATATAATTATTATATTATTATATAAAAAAAGTATCCTAAATATACTATAATTTTATTATGTAAATGTTTCTACCTATACTTACACAAACCTCCACGTAATGGGTAATGATCATACTGTTTCTGTGTACGGGGAAGTACCGCCTCACGAAATGATGATTGTTCATTTTTTCTTTTCTACCTATCATGGTGGACATTATGATGGAAAATATATTTATATATTATATATATGATATTTATAATGTCTATATTCTTTTTTAATTTTTATTTATAACACACCTTTATGCTTTCTATCTTGGGTAAATACGATAATTTTATTTGAGGAAGTGTGGTCTATCACCCCCTCAAAGCGATATGACTCATTCATGCCATATATGGAATGTATAAAAGATGGTTTTAATAATACTATGTAACATATATAACATATATATGATACTTTAATTATAATATACACATGTATCATCTATTTTTTATTTTTTTAATACAAAAAATAAATTAAAGTTAAATTAATGTGTATGTACGACCTTCCGTCTCCATGAACAACACACATCATTTACAATCTCCAAATACTATAAACTACTATAAATACATATATAAAAAATATATATGATAATTAAGTAATGGTTTAAATTGTGTAGATGATGAAATCATTATCTAATTAATAGGAATAACAAACCACAAGTCAAAACATACTTGAGAAAACAAGGCAATTAATACCATAACTAGTTAAA
This sequence comes from Viscum album, assembly GCA_963277665.1. Lineage (NCBI taxonomy): Eukaryota > Viridiplantae > Streptophyta > Magnoliopsida > Santalales > Viscaceae > Viscum > Viscum album. The sequence continues at coordinate 1,893,439,658 of OY728152.1, forward strand.
ATAGTAGAGTGTTAACAAAAATGTAATAAAATATTGTAAAAAGTTAATAAATGATATTATTAACATGATTATATTTATATTATAAGTAATTATAATATTTTAAACCACTATACTGGAGGTTAGAGACCAATCAACAAAAGGAAGGTTAAGGTAAAGGAATTTCATCTCAATTTACATTCCATTGAAACTTATTTGTTATTATGTGCCAATTCATTTTTATCTAGTGTATATACTCCATTTTTTTTTATATCATGAGTACCATTATTATCATGATATTATAAGTTTAATTTAATTTAATTTCTTCATGGATATTATGATTTAAATGTTTCAAAGATGTATGAAACACTTTGGAATGTTTAAATATTATCCTCCCCAAGAATGTTCTTAATGATTATCTTTAAAATCTCACTTCCTTAATGACAGTTAACATTCTATTGAAAAAATAAATTTATTTTAATCACTTTTTTAATATTTACTTGAATATCCATACTTTGATACATGGATATGATTATTTCCTAAACCACATACTATTTTTTATACATGGTTCACTTTGACAACATTAGATTCTTAGCATGAAGCCCTGAAAGTATTAGATTTTTGGCATGAAGCCTTGAAAGTTTTAGATTCTTGGAATTTAGAATTTAATTTATTATATTATTGGCATGAAGACTTGAAAGTATTATATTCTTGGCATGAATCCTTGAAAGTATTGTATTCTTAACATGAAGCCTTGAATGTATTAGATCTTTGACATGAAGCCTAGGTGATATATTATAGATATCCATAATTAAGAATTGCCTTCATTTTGAATAATTTGTTGCTTATCCATGAGATTTTTCATTTAAATATCCATGGATTCATTATATTCTTAGTTTATGGGTTAAATGGAATGTGTTTGAGTTTCTTACCTTTCCATATAGATTTTTCCTTTTCTAGTTATTTGAATGTCATGTGTTATTAGCTGTTTACCTTACCATGTTGATTTATTATCATTGTTTTATTATTTATTCCGATATACTTACCCTTATTAAGCATTTGAGCTCACCATATTTATTTTTTATTTCCCATTTTATAAAGATGAATCCTTTTAATGAGTTTCAAGGAATCTATTTATATAATTTTATTATGTATCACGTTTTTTTTCTATTTCCCAATGTATTATGGGTATCATGTTTGTAATATGGCTTTCCAAGAATGCTAAATGTGAACAAACCTTTGGGATTTAATTCCTTGTAATCATGAAAATGTAATAACATAACGCATCATCTCCAAGATTCTAAGGTCTGGGCTTTACAATTGGTATCAAATAAAGTTTAACAACAACCTTGGAAACTAGATTTAGAAGACCTATATTAGGAAGCACAACCCTAAGATAGGTATTGATGATAAGTATACAAGAATATACTAAAATTCTAGTAAGGTAGAGATTATGTGGTTATTCCTAGAAATACATCCATATTTGGATACTACAAGTGGACTTGGTTCTGATATGGTTGTACCTAGGAGTACAAAATACGACATGGTGTGCCGAGCCTGACTCGGTGTAACCTTGTACACAAAAAATGGGCCTACTGTGCACCTAGTTTGACACTCACATGGTATATTCTTAGGATAATTCACATTTTACTTACCTACCATTATTAAGGATTTAAAATTAAGGATTTACCCAATGTAACAAAATATTAGGATTCTTGGATTTACGATGCATAAATTTATGCTATGTGTTATACCATATTTTGAGTTATAAAAAGTTTATAATTTTAGGATCTAATCCAGAATATTCAATTGTTAAGAAATGGTTCATAGAAGAAGTAATGGTAACTACACCAGTGAACGTGATCCAAAGAGTAAGAAGGATCATATGTTTTATTGTCTTAATCTATCATTTTGAAAGGAAGTAGTGTACCAAGTATTATCATCATATGAGGAAATAATATCATGTGATAATGAGATAAGTAAATAATTCTACAAGTCATATGTCTTTCAAGGGAAGGAATATAAGAAGAGGATGATATATAAAGAGATGGATAAAGGAAAAATTTAAAGAAATATTTTCCAACATGTGATAATTGTGGAAAGAATAACCTTGGTAATGCTTGAAGGGAATTGGAGTTTGTTAGAAGGGTGGAAATAAAGGCCACCATGCTTGTGATTTCATGGGTAAGGTTTCCAATGTACAATGATTCAAGTTTGAGGATATGGGACACTATACAAATCAATATCTCCAGAAACAAAGGAATATAATCCAAAGAATACTATTGGATAATGATCAAGTTATGATACTACCACAAATAAAGAGGAATGATTAATATTCCAATTCAATAATTATATCATTTGAATATTTTATCTACAATGTACTAGTTATAAAAATTATGGAATATATAAGGATTGTATGGTAGTACTTTTTCATTAAATATTTGAGATCATATATTGAATGGTACCATGAAAAGTAATTCGTTAGCAACTTCAACTTTTTGGAAAACAAATGGTTGAGGTAAAGTTAAGACATAATTTATCCCTAATGTTGAGTTAATATTGGGCAAATAGATGATTCATATGGATAAAGTAAACATGATACTACTAACTACCATGTAAATAATTATAAATTTTTGGATAATAATATTTTGGAAAGGTTAACCTTTTATGAAATAATTTTAGTTGCAATTTGGATGAAGTTAATGTATTAATTCACCATGTGATGCAACCTATGCTAAAAAAATAAGTATAAATAGTTCAAGGAATAATCAAAGAAAATATTATGTTATAGAAACATATATTTTCTTATATAGTTAATTAATTACTTAATTATAGAAAAAATACATTTTAAAACAAAAATGTTTTACTAGTTCATTCTTTTTTAGTGATTCAAATAGCCCCTTAAATCATCACAAATTTAAGGATTTTTTATTGTTAACTTTCTCCAAACAATATTATCTAGAACATTCCATTGGAACTTGACTGTTATATTTTTCCTCTATATCTATGTTTCTATTTACCACCTATGTTCTTATACTAGGGAACCTAGTTATGTTACCATTGTAATTTCCTTTATATCTTATTAATAAGATGTTTTATTGACCCTATTTATGATATGGGGTTTTCGACACAAGTTTATTTTCAAATATAAGTCCATTTATTTTTGGGATCAAGTTTAAATTTTGAGGATGCAATTTAACTAGGGTGGGGATAATGTAACACCCTAATACATTACAATATATTTTTTAGAATAAATATATTTTTTTATTATCATTCTTTGTACACAAAGTTAATATTATGCTATGTAGAACTCTGAATTATCCCGCGTTACACACAATATCATGTTTTACCACCTTTTAATGGAACAACTATTATAAAACCAAATTTTTAATCATTAATAAATTTTATTTTTAAAAATAAACATCATTTTTTAATTCAAAAAATTGAAATTATCTTAGGGTGAATTGTTTGGATTTTTCTGATAAACATCATTTTTTGATGAATAATAATTCTTACCATAATTTAGTTAAAAATTTCCTTTTCATTTAGATAATTATTAGTGTTAAATTATACTTTAAATTAGTATTTTAAGTCAAATTAGATCAATTATTGATATATTAATACATTTTATTTTATTATAAATATTTTTTAAATTTAAATTATATATAAAAACTTATTTAAATTTTGAAAGTATTTACTTTTAAAACTTGCTTTCTCGCCACGTGTGCAGGATCAGCGTTAATCTTAATTTTCCCAATTCTGTGATTTTATTTTTTTAAAAATGAAAAAATAGGGTTATAATAAGTACAATATTTTTGGTCTAATATGATATATTTGATTTTTTACCAAAAATATTAGTGAAAGTGATTAAAATTAATTATCTCGATTAAGGTAAAATAAATTTTAATAAGGGACTAATCCTTAATCTTAAGGGATAAAATGACTTGGAAACTTATCCAGAAACCATTGGATGTCAATATTTCAAAGAATACCCTCTTGGATTGATATTTATGGGTTATTTGGATATTATTAAATGTAAGTGATCTATATAAAAGGTTAAGTAAGGAAAGAGACCAAAAGGGAACCTTCCTTACCTTTAACAATTATCAAACTTTGAGATATGTAAAAATATAATATTTTTCTATTATAAATATCCTTTTGAAATATAAATTGGATATTTTTATCATAATAATTTATCAATAAATTTTATATAAGTTTTAGTTACTTAAAATACCTAAGAAACACCAATGTAGTGATTATTTAGTTAATAATTGACTAAAATAAATGATACTATAAATATTAAAATTGAAGTGAATTGTTGAATAATTGTCATTAGTTATTTTTATATGAATATATAAGGTCAAAAAGACAAAAAATTAATATATTATAATTACAATATTGTTTTTATATTTTAAAATTAAAATTAAATAAATAATTTCAAAATTGACATTATTGTTATTTTACAATAATTGATATTTTATTAAATGATTTGAAACTAATAAAAATACTATATTCTTATAATTGATTATTAATTGTTAATAAATATTAAATATGGTCAACTAATAGACCAATTTATCTTTTATAATTAATAAATTTACCCATATATTCTAAAAATGATGTTAATACGGTTCGGGATTACATAGTGTTTTAGTGTGTCATTTACACTTGTTTTAAAATTAATTTCCAAAACACATGAGTTTTTTATTTTATAAATTATAAATTATATTAATAATTCAGTGGATATATATTTTATAAAAAACATCCCTTTATTTTTCCCCAATGGTTAAATTACATACGTTAGAAAACTAGATTCTTTAATAAAAACGAAAATGATAAAATTGGTGAATCTTAGAAGTTAAGGAACAAAATTAATAAAATTAATTTATATTTGTGTGGTGGAGGTTTTTATAGACCATTATTCCTCTTTATATCATTATTTTTCCATTTTGGAGTCACATTTGGAAGATTATACCTCCCATTAATGAATAACTTTTAGTATTTACAAGAGGGTCACTCCCCCTCCCCTATAAAAAGGCAAGCACTCAACCACTTCCTAATAGCTCTAAAACCACTTAGGATCATCAAAAATCTACCCAAATTGTTTCCAAACATCTCTAAAGTATAATTATATGCTTCCAATTGTGTAGGAAGCAATCCAATGAAGAGTTTTGGTATAAAAAAAGGAGATACCCGATTTAGAGGTAATGTCTTTTCTCAAGATCTCTAGTTTCATTTCCAATATCCACCACCTAAAATATTCTTATTATATGATTATATAAAAAACAGTATAATAAATATAATATTATGTTTTTATGTAAATTTTTAGACCTAGAATTACACACACCTACATCTAATGGCTAACGAACATACTAATCCTGTGTACGGAAAACCACTGCCTCACGAAACAATGATTGTTCATTTTTCCTTTACCACCTATAATGGTGGCCATTATGATGATATATTTGTTTATATATGATATATATGATATTTATAATGTCTTTATTCTTCTATAAGTTTTATTTAGAACATAGATTTATGAATTGCATCTTTTTTAAATTTGATAATTTTGTTTGAGGAAGTGTGGACTACTGCCCCTCGAAGCAATATGAGCCATTCATGCCATATATGGAATGTATAAAGGATAGTTTTAATAAAACTATGTAATATATATAACATATGTATGATATAGTAATTATAACATACACATGTTTAATTTATTTTCAATTCTTTTAATTCAACAAAGAAATGAAAGTACTATTCATGCATACGTACGATCTACCATCTCTATAAACGGTGCACTTCATTTATAATATCCAAATATTATGGACTAATATAAATACATATATAATAAATATATGTGATAATTATTTCATGGATTAAACTTTGGAGTTGATAAAATCATGATCTAATTGATAGGAATAAAAAATCACAAGTCAAAACATACATGAGAAAACTAGGTAAGTAACATCCGAAATAGTTAAAATAATGCTAGAGTGTTAACAAAAGGTTAGGAAAATTTTGTAAGAAGTTACTATATGATATTATTAACAATATTATAGTTATATTATAAGTTAGTAAGATATTTAAAACCGCTATACAGAAGCGTATATACCACACAAAAAATTGATGGTTAAGTTAAGGGAATTTTATCTCAATTTACATTCCATTGAGACTTTTTTGTTATTATGAGTCAATTCACTTTTATTTAGTGTATATACTCTCTCAGGTTATATCATGAGTCCCATTATTATAATGATATTATAGGATTCATTTAATGTTATTACTTCATGGGGATTATGATTTAAATGTTTCAAAGTGGTATCAGACACTTTTAAATGTTTAAAGATTATTCTCCTTAAGAATGCACTTAATGACTATCTTTGCAATCTTACTTCGTTAATGAATAGTAAAATTACATTAAAAAAATATATTTATTATAATATTATTTTTGGAAATTTACATGAATATCCATATTTGGATACATGGATATGTTCATTTCCTAAATCGTATACCATTTTTCATATGGGGTTCACTTTGGCTGTATTAGATTCTTGGCATAAAGCCTTGAAAGTATTAGATTCTTTGCATGAATCCTTGAAAGTATTAGATTATTTGAATAAATACTTGAAAGTATTATATTATTGGAATAAATCCTTGAAAGTATTATATCCTTGTTATAAATACTAGATCATATATTATAGATATCCATAATTAAGAACTGCCTTCATTTTGATTCAGTTATTACTTATCCATGAAAGTTTATGTCCACATATCTATGGATTTATTATATTCTCAGTTTATTGATTAAAAGGAATATATTTTAGTTCATTACCTTTCTATATAGATTTTTCCTTATCTAGATATTTGAATGTCTTGTGTTATTAGCTATTTACCTTCCCATTTTGATTTATTCACATTGTTTCATTATTGATTATAGTATACTTACCCTTATTGAGAATTTGAGATCACCCTAGTTTTGTTTTATCCCCCCAGGTTATGAAGAGGAATCCTTTAAATGATTTTCAAGGATAATGTTTATTTCATTTTATTATGTGTCATGTTTTTATTTTCTATTTCCCAATGTATTATGGGTATCATGTTCGTAATCTAGCTTTCCAAAACCATTAAAATGAATGGTACTTAGGGATTTGATTCCTAGTAATCATGCCAATGTAAAAATATAATGTACTGGATCTATGATTCTATGGTCAGGGAATTACAATATAGTTCTAGTAAATCCTATAGGCTTTTAAATAAGATAAAATTATTTATTTAAGAATTAGTGCATGTTAAGTTTTATGAAAATAAAAATATATAGTAGAATTTAGATTTAAATCTTGGTGATGACGAAATTAGAGAATTTAATTTTGGTGAAGAAAATTTCAAAATAATCATAATGTATCAATTATATGGGGAATCAAATCAATTATCAAATTTATACTAAAAATTAGAAGAATCTTAAACACCACCCTCATGATAATGTTATTGGAAATATTGTATATGATATTAAAATAAGAAAATATGATTTGAAGTTTTGTGCTAATGTTGATTTTTTTCTGATTTTGTTCCTAATAATGTTAATTAATCTTTAAATGATTCTAATTAGACAATTTATATGAAATATTAACATGATCTAATTTATATAAAAAAAATATTTGGAATCTTGTTTAACTAAATAAAAATAGACAAACCATTGTATGTAAATGGATTTCCAAGAATAAATTTTATGAATTCTTTAATATAATTAAAAATCAATATAGGATAGTTTCATAAGGTAATTCTCAGGAATAAGCAATTGATTTTTAAAAATATTTTTCACTTGCTTCTAGGATAAAAACAAATTTTTATTTTTTTTGGATTTTGTATGTTTTTAAAATTTCAAACTATATTATATGGATATTAAAATTTATTTATTGAATGGAATAATTTTTAAAGATCCATATGTTAATCAAACACCTAGTTTTGAAACTTATGAATTTAAAAATCATGTTTTTGAATTTTATAAATCTCTTTATGGTCTTAAATAAGATTATATAGTTTGGTATGATATAATTTCATTGTTTCTATTGAAAAATGGTTTTGTTAAAGGAAAGGTTGATCATACTTTATTAGTTTCAAAACATTATAATTATTTTTTTAGTATTAAAATAAATGTTTATGACATTGTATTTGGTTTTTATAGTGTTGTGATTAGTAACTATTTTTCTATATTGATGATATATTAATTTGATATATGTTGAAGGGATGAAATAATTTTTTTAAATTCAAATATCTCAATGAAATGATGATATATTTCTAATACAAAATAAATATTCAATAGAAATTGTTAAATGGTTTGGCTTCGATTCGTTTAAAACAATTTAAAAACCCATGAGTACTATATATAAACTAGATATAAATGAATATATAAAATGTGTTGATGTTAAACTTTATAGAGGAATGATAAGTTTTTTCATTTATTTGATAACATCTTGACCCAATATCATGTTTTCAGTTTGCTTATGTGAAGTATTTAAATATAATACTAAATTAAGTCACCTGAAATTTTTAAAATAGTAATAATTTATATAAAAGGAACTATTAACTGTGGTTTGTTTTATTCTGTTCAGAACCATTTGAATTTGAATTCTTATTCTGATTATGATTGTTGAGGTTATATGCTTGAGAGGAAAATTAAATCAAGTATGTATTATATTCTTGTTAAGAATTTGATATCATGGAGTTTTAAAAATAAATTATTAGTTTTATTATCCACAGTCGATGTTAATTATATTTATGTGGCTAGTTTTCATGCTAAAATTATTTAGATTAAAAAAATCTACGTGTTTTTAATTTTTTTGATAAAATTCAAATTTTCTAGTGCTAATTATAGAACTATTTATTTTTTAAAAAATCCTTAAAAATATTTAAGAACAAAAAATATAGATATTAGATTTCAATTAATAAGAGATCATGTAAACAAAGGAGTGATTGTGTGAGAATTTTATCTAACTGAGAAAATTTTAGCTGATATTTTTACTAATCCTCTTAATAATGTAAAATTTAATAAATTAAACATTGATCATGGAATTATAGAAACATAATGTTAAGTTACCAAAACTATAAAATGTTATATATATTTGTTTTATTTTTCTAAAAAATATATTGTATGAATTTCTCTAATGTTGTTTGGAAAAAGAATAATTTTTTTTAAAGTTTACTTATTTCTTACTATTTTTTCAATTGTTAAGTAATCTCTTTTCCAGAACAATTTGAGGAGCTTGAATATTTTTTGTAATCTTTTATATTTGTTAATGTTTTATATGTAGTAATTTTGGGGGATTTTAATTTTTTTTTCAAAAGTATTTATCTTAAACTTTTTATTTTATTAAAGTTAAACATGGTAAATTTTTATTAATATCAGCATACTAAGAGTTTAAAATTGTAGATTTTTTTGAATTATCTTTTTGTTAACTCTTTGATAAATATTTAAAAGGGGGTATTTTTTTCATTTTCTATTCTTATTTGGTTTTGTAATTTTTAAAAAGGGGGATATTTTTAGTGTTATGTTTTATTAATTGGGAGTTCTTATTGATTTTTGTTTATCATTTTGAACATTACAAATAGATCATATTGTTTATAAATACCTCACATTATCCTCAGAGTGTTTAAAAGTATATCATATCATTAAATAGATAATTATTTATTCTAAAAACACTATTTAAATTACATTGTGATTATTCTTTAATTTTTTGAATGTTTATAATGTTTTATAATGTATTTTTTATGATTGTAATGTTTTTATAAAAAATCTGAAGTTTTTTATGTTTTAAGAATTTTCACATAGTATAAATTCATGTTTATATAAACTTAAGATGATTTTTACATAGAAAAAATGTTTATTATTAACACATATTTATTTCACAACCCATCCCAATGGGGCCTGTTTCGTGAATCCTCAAGCCCACCTCTAATAGGACAGGGGTTTGTGACTAGCCCTGAGTAGGCATATTAGTAACATGGGAGGCATTTTCTAAGTACATTTTCACACACACACACACATATACAAGCCCATAAAGTGATTAAATTTAAAAACAACTGAATAAAAAATTCATGAATACTTCTATATCCCAGAACTAGAGTATGATAGGAAGTACAAAAATTAAATAGGGCTAAATACAAGCCCACAACAAAGATGTTTGTAACAAAAGTCCACCATGAAAGTGAAGGTACCATGACTTCTTTATGAAAGATACAGGAACACACCTTGGTCTGTCCGTTCTCATTAAGCACCATATGGTCCTATTCCACCTAGGATTCGATGAAATGGTTGATTGTCTACAAAAGACATGACATATGCGGGAAAATCCCATGTAGGGGAGAGTATAACAATACTCACTAAGAAACCTCAAAAACTACAAAGAAATAAAAAAAAAGAATATAAAGTTATCTGTACACAGGTATATGTATATAGTAAATATAACAAAAATATCCAAATATACTAAATCCAAGACATAGATACTATTGGTAATCCATAACCATAGAATACTATCCAAAGGATTTAAGTTTAAGGATTCCACGAAGCATTCATTCAGGCACTACTGGAAATGGGTCCTAAGCCAATATAACTGTACCCATGGTTTAATGAAACTGTGGGGACAGAGTATTTGATTGAAGATATACACACAGTTTTTTTAAAAACCTGCAGTATTTCCCCTTGCATATCCGACCTCCCTCGGGCTCCTTCTCCCCCTCTCACTTCTACAAGCCCTCATCCCATCCTATGAGCACTGGCCTCCCCACCCCTCCCCACCTCTTCATCAACCTCAACCTCCCAGAGTCTGAATCGACATCCCGAACTCCGTCTCGATGTTGAAATCCGGACCTCTACTTCTGTCTTGACCTCTCGGCATCCACCTGTGCCTCAAACTCCCGGAAGCCACCTCCACCTCTACCTATGCCTCCCAGCCTCTACCTCCTGGACTCCACCTCCCGACATCTACCTCCCAGCCTCCACCTCCAGCTTGACTTCTTGTCATCCTCCTCTGTCTCTACCTTTATGGTATGTGTTGTTTTTTGGTTATTTTTTCTCAAATTTCTAGATTTACCTCCAACCACTATCTTCTACATGTTGCGAAGACTTATATGGGGTATAATAAGATGATCTATGGTTTATATTGAAATTATTTGTGTTTCACTTAGATAAATGTTTGCGTGGAACAAATGTAACTTCTCCAGATTCTGAACATGATTCATGTTATGGATATTTAGAGGTATTTACTACTACTTCCTTATAAACATTATACAGTAATGTTATGATGAATTGATGATTTCTAGATATTAGGAAGAGATATCATAACATCATCATGAAACATGTGACCGATTATCGCCTATTGACTGGTCAAAGTTCCAATGCTCTGCTAATGTGTATAACAACACTCGGGTTGAATCCTCGGCGATGATACTTTTTAAATAGTCAACTGTTTTTAGTTGATTGAATTTTTAATAGGGGGGTTTGTTTGTAGATATTAATTGAAATGAATTATTTACTATAATTTATTTAACAAATTGATAAATATTGGGGTGATTTCATCATTAGGGAGTTAATCATGTGATATCCTTGAGCTTTTCGTTATATTGCATTTAAATTAACACCCACTTCACTAGATAATGTTGATTGGAATTCCTAAGTGTTAAGGCTTTAATCCAAGCCTTAACTTAACTTAGGGTTCCAATCATTACCATTACTTGTTTATGGTAGTGTATTTATGGTTCCAAGAATCCATGGAAACCACATGTTAAACAAAATATTTCATTAATCCATGACATGTTAAGTTCAATATACACAATGTTAAATTAACGAATAATCATCGATCAAATACACTCAATCACTTAACAACCCCAAATTTTGACTCACCCCAATGAGAGATTTACTAATCCATTTGGGTGTTTAATAATATGGTTATAATTATTATGATGATAAATTAAGAATAGAAGAAAAATAAAGTTATAAGAAAAGAGTGGTGCGTCAAACACACACACAAGAACAATGATGTGAATTAAAAAAAACGGACTTTCGATTGAATGACGATGAAAAAAAGGGAAAGGGATTCAAATATATTTAAAATATTTTAAGAAAATTAATATTAATCTACAGAAGGTGGATGAGAATAAGAGATATTTAAGAAGAAACTTTCATTAAAATAGAATTAAAAAACACAAACTAACAAGATTAAAAATGAAGAACAACACAAAATTTTAAGGAAGAAAAGAGAGGAGGAAGGGTATATCAAGTGAAAACTTGAGTATGGAAGGTCCTCCCAAGCCTTTTTCAAGCCTTTGGTCATGAAAATATGTGATCCTATCTTCTGAAATGCCTACCCCTTTGAAGGAGAGGAGGGGGATGCATTTATAGCCCAAGGAAGTGGACTGTTTTCATTCCCAATCTGTCCCTCCACATACATCAGAATCAGAAAGATGAATCTTGAGATATCTACTTTTCAAAGTTGTAGATAATAACGTTTTATGACCTCTCTCAAAATTTGGAGTCATTTGGACATATTCATCCAAAGTTATTTCTGGTTGATTAAACAAATTTAATCTGTCCATTTCAATCCAATATTTTTTAAGTCGAAAATTTAAAAGGGTTTTTGAATAGGAAGACGCCTTCAAAGACGAATTATTTCTTCAAAAAATTATGCCTAATATATCTCCTCTTTCACTCTAAAATATCTTAGCTCTATTTGATGATTACATCATGAGATATGTCATGAATAGTTTCCGGATTTTAATTCCCGGCCAGAATGGTGGGATAGATTTGAAGCTTCATTTGGCCCCCTTGTTCTTGGATTTGGGCCCTGAAATTTTTATCCATGATTAATTTGGATAATAAAAAACATATGGTAGAGTTTAATAAAATTTGTGCTTTAGGATTTATACCAGTAACTTAATCATCATGGTCGGTCCAATTTCTTCACAAATTCTTTGGGTCATCTTGTGTGGGCCATGTGATCCTTCAAATGGATGAATTGGCCGATGATCCCTTATAATGAAATGTTGTAAATGGAATTAGAAATCCTATTAAACAAGAACCAGAAAATTTGGATCATTAGGTTTATAGTTATAAATAAAACAGTAAACTGACTCAATTGGACTACTTCTAAAAACGCTCAAAAATTATACTTAGTATTAAAACATGAATATTTCACACAAATTAGGAACATTTCATATAAAATCAGTAAAGGGTATATATAATAAGTCATGAAAATATTAATAACATAAACTCCTCTACAATTAGTCTTGTGAATTCCCTCATGTGCAACAAATATAAAAACATACCAAATCATTTTCACTCACCAACAAATATTAAAATTTTGTTTTCTCCATTCAGGGGAGGTTTAGACTATTTCACTCATCCATTTTGAATTCCACCACAAGTTGTTATAGAAAACTGCTCCAAAACTAATTAATTTTTTAATGATCAAATTTAGAAATGGAAAATGTAGACTCTCAAAACTCACACCTCTCAAGATGATAAAATTCATTTGTGGAGGTTCACTCTTTCGCCAACCAAAAGTGAAAATCTTAGAGTTTGAAAGAGCTCTCAGCTTCTAATCCCTATACAAAGTTCACAAGAATCAAGAGGTATTTTTAAGGGGGTTTTCTATGGCTATGGTATGGTAGGAATATAATGTTCAAGATAACGAATAAGAGGGGTAAAACACCAACATAGAAAAAGCAATGCACATTCTTTTTGAAATAAAACAAGGAAGGAAATGAAAACACATATTTTACAAGGGAATGATTGTGTGAAGAAAGACACAATAGAGGATGAAAATTTGAAGGGGATGAGAAGATGAAATATTTACAAACCACAAAACTTCTCCCAATTCCCTAAGAATATAATTCAAGTGTTCTTTTTTCCCTTTTTTTCTTTTTTTTTGAAATTTGAACTTAGAAAAGATCTCACACTCATATCCCAACACATGATTGATCTCCTCATGACACTAATTGTAATAGTTATAACAAGATAAAAGGTTGAGGAAGAGTGATTTTTGACCTACCCATGAAACAACCCAATCAATTTTTTTTGTTCTTTTTTTTTTATTTTTTTTGATTTTTTTTTTGATTTTTTTGAACACATGTCAATAACATTTACAAAATTATATAAATTAAAGTAAATTAAATTCCCCAAAACACACTGAATGAAAACCTATCCCCCACACTGAAATGGATGCTTGCCCTCAAGCATATAATAACATGGTGAAATCAACAAAGGGTACCCCTAATGAAATCCATCCCCCCACACTTAAATTTCAAAAAATTATGCAATGAAAATCCATCTTGATATTGGGTGGGAAAATGTATTAGGCTTGTAATGTGGCTATCAAGGAAAATGTTTTCATAGGATCGAAGGGGATTTCAAAAGGAGGATTAATTTAATGGAAATGGGAGGGTATTTGGCTATTGTGATTCTCATGTTGTTCAAAAAATTCCTCTATCATATTAATGCACAATAAAGTAGGAAATTCAGCTCGAAGTTCCACGAACTCAAGACTCACAAATGGGGGTGAAAACACACATTTTGAAAAGATGTCCATAGGTAGCCGTGTCCTGAAATCTAGTGTTGGTTCTTACGGTTGGGGAAAAGCATTTTCCAAATCAATAATTGAGCATTAAAAATGTATTATTCTTGAAAAAAAATTATTTATCCAAATATATGATGAAAACAAAAAAATATTTGAGATGAAACCATATCTTTTGACTCCCCAAAATGGTGGGACAAAATTTGAAAATTGAAGGTGAGTAAGTATGACTCTTTTGGTTTATCTTTTTACATTTTTTATATTTTTTTAGTTTTTTTAGTGTTCTTCAAAATTCACACCCACAAAAAATAGAAAGAAAAAAATAAAGGGTTTGATGAATAAAGTTGTAAAAAAATGAAATAAATAGGAAAAAGAAGAAAGGGTGAGAGAGAGGAAGAGATAGATAAAGTTAAAGGGAAAGAGGTGCCCCCTGGTGTGGATTTGGCGTGTCGCCATCTTCATCTAATGGTGGGTCGACTGGAGAAGTTGGGGATCCAGTGGAAGCCGATTTTGATCCAGGAATGTGCATCCTCTCCTGGTGATTCTTTAACCGATGTCCATTAACCATGAATGTCCTTTTGGAAGAGGGGTCTTGGACTTGCACTACACCAAATGGGGAAACATTAGTAATAACAAAAGGGCCTTCCCAATGAGAATTAATCTTACCTGGGTGAAGCCAAAATCAATAATTGAAGAGCATTACCTTTTCACCTTCATGAAATACCTTTCTCAAGATGTGTTTATCATGGAGTGCATTGGATTTTTCTTTGTAGAGATTAGAATTCTCAAAATAATCAAGTCAAATATCCTCCAGTTCAGCGAATTGAAACAATCTTTCTTTACCAGATTTTTCTCAATCAAAACTATAGGTTTTCACAGTCCAAAAAGACTTATGTTGGATTTAAATAGGTACATGACATGCTTTACCAAAAACTATCCTAAAAGGAGACATCCCAATGGGTGTTTTATAGGAATTTCAATAAACCCAAAGTGATTCACTAAGTCTTTTAGGCTAGTATTTTCTGGTGGGTTTTACAATTCTCTCAAGCACCCTTTTCACTTCTCTATTAGAAAGTTCAGCCATTCCATTTGTTTAGGGGTGATATGCAGTTGAAGTTTTATGTATAACCCCATTCTTTTTCAAAGAATATTCCATGGTTTATTACAAAAATGGGTTCCTAAGTCACTTATCAAGGCATAAGGTGTGCCAATTCGTTGGAAGATGTATGTATTTAGGAACTCACTAAAAGTTTGTGAATCATCCTTTCTAGTGGGTTTGGCCTCGACCCACCTAGAAACATAATCAACAGCAAGAGGAATGTATGAAAATACATTGAAAGGGGGTAATGGTCCCATGAAATTGATACCCCAAACATCGAAGATCTCACAGAAAATTAAAGGCTTTTGGGGCATTTCATTTCTATTTAAAATTGTGCAAAACTTTTGTCAAGTGGGACATGATTGACAGAACTCATGTGAGTCCTTGAAGAGTGATGACTAGAAGAATCTAGAGTTTAGGATCTTTCGGGAGGTCCTTTGTGGTCCAAAGTGGCCACCTCTAGGAAGTGAGTGACATAATTATAATATGGATGAATGTTCACTTTCATCGACACATCTTCTTAATACCATGTGAGCCCCAGTTTTCCAATGTTTATTTTCTTCCCCAAAATAGTATTTTGAATCACTTTTCAACTTCATTTTTTCCTTTTGAAAACGTTTCAGGAAAAACACCAGAAACCAAGTAATTCACAATTGGGGCATAACATGGTATTTTTTGAGTGATAGATGAATGGTGCTCAGTTGGGAATTCAGGATCAATGATTTCAGAATGATAAGAATTAGAAATTCTACTCAAGTGATCAACCACATGGTTTTCTTTTCCTGGTCTATCTTTGATTTCAAGGTCAAACTCTTGGAGTATTAGGATCCATCTTATTAGCCTCGGTTTGGAATCAATTTTCTTGAGTAAGAACTTTATAGTATAATGGTTTGTGAAGATGATGATTTTGGAACCTAAGAGATAGGGCCAGAATTTATCTAAGGAAAAAACCACTGCGAAAGGTTCCTTTTCAGTGAAAGTGTAGTGATATTGTGTTTCATCCAATTTTTTTAGGCATAATAGATGACATGAGGAATTTTTTATCTTCTTTGACCAAGAACAGCCCCAATGACTCTATCAGAAGAATCACACATCAACTTAAAGGGTAAGGACCAATCTGAAGGTTGGATTATTGGGGCAGATGTTAGAGCAGTTTTGCGTTCAACAAAGGCTCTCTTGAAAACCTCATCGAAATGGAAAGTGAAACCATTTTTGAGCAACCGAGTGAGTGGGAGGGAAATCCTACTGAAGTTATGGATGAATCTATAATAAAAACTGGCATGACTGAGAAATGAACGGATGTCTCAAACAGAAGTGGGTTGATGAAGTGATTGGATCACTTCAATTTTGGCAGGGTCGACATCAATACCATATTTTGAAAATATGTTCCCTAGAACAATCCCATTTGTAACCATGAAGTGACATTTTTCAAAATTTAACACAAGGTTACACTTGACACACTTTTGAAGGACTAGAGAGAGTGAATTCAATCAAGATTCAAATGAATCACCATAAATGGTAAAGTCATCCATGAAGACTTCCATGCAGTGTTCAATGAATTCAGGAAAGATACTCATCATACACCTCTGGAATGCTGTAGGAGAATTGAAATGGCCAAAAGGCATTCTTCTATAGGCATATGTTCCAAAGGGGCATGTGAAAGTAGTCTTTTCTTGGTCCTGAGGTGCAATTGGGATTTAGAAGTAGCCGGTGTATCCACCCAGAAAGCAATAGTGTGACTTTCTAGCTAATTGTTCCAGTATTTGATCAAGGAATAAAAGTGGGAAGTGGTCTTTTCTTGTTTCAACATTAAATTTCCTATAGTCGATTCACAGATGCCATTTGTTCTTCACTCAAGTTGTGACTACCTCTCCATGTTCATTTGTGACAACAGTTATCCCACCCTTATTAGGTACAACTTGAATTGGGCTAACCCATTCAATATCAGAAATTGTGTAGATAATACCATCATGAAGAATCTTGGTGATCTCTTCCCTAACTACCTCAAGTATGAGTGGATTGAGTCTTCTTTGTGGTTGTCTAATTGGTTTGGATGACTCCTCAAGATGGATGTGATGCATGAAAAGGGTAGGGTTGATTCCTGGTATGTCATCTAGGGTCCAACCT
This sequence comes from Viscum album, assembly GCA_963277665.1. NCBI lineage: Eukaryota > Viridiplantae > Streptophyta > Magnoliopsida > Santalales > Viscaceae > Viscum > Viscum album. The sequence continues at coordinate 1,893,457,424 of OY728152.1, forward strand.
AGGGCCTTTTTTCCTCTAGCACCTGAACAAGTTTGGACTCTTCGGTTTCAGTAAGTAAAGAAGAGATAATGAAAGGATATGAGTGATCACAGAAAATGAATTCATATTTTAGGTGTTCAGGAAGAGGTTTTAGATTAGTCTCATCTTTCATTTTTGGGTTAGAGAACTCAAGAATGGAAGATGGGACTTAAGTTGCTTTAGATTCATTTTTCTTAATACTATCCAAGGTGGCGTAGTAGAGATCCGAGTTGATGGGGGATTCAAGAGATTTTTCAAGATCCTCTAGATTGCTAGAGTTTATGGATGAAATTTGCACATCAACTTCACCATTTATGACTTTTTTAATCATGGTGCAGATTTCACAAGATTCTTTGTCATTAGAATATGAAGAACATGGTGGATTGGGGTTTAATTGACTCTTAGAAGTGTCCTTAGAAGCATGGATTGAGAATGCAGAGTGATCCTCAGATGGGTATCACATGGCTTGGAAAATGTTGAACTTGACCGGTTGATCACCGAATTCCATGGATAAGATGCCTAAATGGACATCAATCTTGGTTCTTGCAATCACGAGGAATGGTCTTCCTAGAATTAGGGGATATCGGAAGAGTTTGTCTCACCTTCCATGTCAAGGACATAGAAATCAACAGCGAAGATAAGATCATTGACTCGGGCAAGGACATCCTCAATTATTCCCTCAGGACTGGCTGTGCTTCGATTGACCAATTGAATAACAACACCTGTTGGATGTAAGGGACCTAGACCAAGGTTGGAGAATATGGATTTGGGCATGACATTAATTGAGGCTCCTAGGTATATGAGTGCATCATCAAAGTTAGAACTTCCAATTTGGCATGGAACCGTAAAGTCCCCTAGATATTTTCAGTTAATTGGTATGGACTCTTGGGTTGAAACATTTTCGAAGGTCCTAAGTTGCCTCTTGTGGGTACACAACTCCTTGAGAAACTTGGCATACTTAATAATTTGTTTTATGGAATCTAAGAGGGGAATGTTGACTTCAACACGTCTAAACTGGTCGAGAATTTCAAGATCGGGTTCAAAGGACTTCTTTGGATTAGAAATGACTTGAGGAAAAGGAATTGGGTTCCTAAGTGTAATTGAAGGAGTTGAGGGAATGGTTTCAGGTTCCTTTTCAAGTTTCTTTTTCTTTTCATTTTCTAGGTGAACATTTAAAGGCGGTGTATATGACTTATCTTGAGGTATAACAATTTTCTTTCCTGATCTTAGTGAAATTGAACTTACATTGCCCTTGGGGTTGGGTAATGGTTGAGATGGAAGTTGGAAAGAATTGGATGGTTGCTACTGACTAAGGTGGGATGCATGTTGACCAATTTGGGTTTCAATGTTCTTGAGGTTGGAACGGTTGGAGGAGGCAAGATCTTCCACTACACATTCCCATGGTTGCTTGGAAGAAGAGGCTTGTCCTGGATTGGGATTACCTAGATTTTGGTTCTTGGGAAATTGATTGTATTGGTTTTCAAATTGGGAAGGATCACTAGGATAATGGAATCCAGGAGGAGGATTGTTCCTTTAAGGTTGAGGAATAAAAGGATAAGGTTGTTGGAAATTACCTACACCTTGACCACATTAAAACTGGTTTGGGTTTTGAGGAGGGAATTGAGGGGGATGAGATATGGGATTACCATACCTAAGGCCTTGGTTATAGGAAGAAGAGAAGGGCTTAGAGTGAGGTTGGTTGAAGTTTCTAACAAACTGACCTTATAGTTTAGGCTTGATGTTACACTGAGCATATGCTACATTGAGCTCCATTGGTCCAGATGAATCAGATTGATCCTCTTGAAGTTGTGGAAATGTGTCAGTTGGATGAGATGAAGAGTTGCAGATTCCACAGTTCTTGATAGGTCCAGGAAACATTGATTGCGGAGAAGATGAGGTTGGGGATTTGGTAGCCACAACTAGTTGTCACACAAGACCTATAAGTTCACTCATCCACTCAGTCATCTTGTTCAGCTCAATTGATTGATTTTCTGGGGCTTGTTTGACTTATGCATGTGCTCAAGTATGGCATTTTTGTGTGTTTTCAGCCATGTTACTTATGAGATCTCTTTCAGTTGTAGGAGTTTTATCAACAAGAGCACCGCCACTTGCGTCATCAATGAGAGTTCTCTCCATATCCAATAATCCCTCATTGAAATATTGGATCAAGAGTTGGTTAGGAATTTTTTGATGTGGGTAGGTTGCAATAAGCTTTTTGAACCTCTCCCATTACTCATGGAGTGATTCACTTGGGAACTTATGGATACCACTTATTTTCATTCAGATAGAAGCAGTAGGAGAAGTAGGAAAGAATTTTTCTAAGAAAAGTTGCTTCATGTCATTCCATGTGGTTATGGAACCAGGAGGGAGATAGTAAAGACATGACATGGCAGTGTCAGCTAGGGAGAAAGGGAATGCTCAGATTTTGATTTGTTCCTCATAAACCCCCTGAGGCTTCATGGTATAGCATACTACTTGAAACTCTTTAAGGGGGAGATGTGGATCCTCACCGGCTAGACCGTGGAAATGAGGGAGAAGATTAATCTAACCTGATTTGAGTTCAAATTCAGCCTCTATATTTGAATATTGAATACCAATAGGTTGGTAATTCATATTAGGGGCAACAAGTTCTTTAAGTGTTTGTTCCCTAGGATTGTCCATATCTAATTCAATTGGTTGGACAAGGACTGGTTCTTGAATTATTTGATTATCTATTATGATCCTCATAAGTTGGTGAAGCGTTCGCTCAATATCAGGGTCAAAAAAAATCTGAGGGATTGTTTAGGAGGCTATGGGGCATGTAGAAAGATTTGTAAGAAAGATGAAGAAAATTTTTTTGTGTTTTTTTTCAGTTTATGATTTTTATGAGAAGAATAGTTTTTCTTTGTGTTTTTTTAAAAAAAAATTCAAATTTTGTTTTTTTTTTGCTTTTTTACAATAACCAGAAACTAATGACTACTTAAAGCACCATACCAGGAAATGAGTCCATTTGAAACACATGGCCGATTGTCGCCTATCGACTGGTCAAAGTTCCGATGCTCTGCTAATGTGTATAGCAGCACTCGGGTCGAATCTTTGACGATGATACTTTTTAATTAGTCAATTGTTTTTAGTTGATTATATTTTGATTAGGGTGTTTGTTTGCAGAGCTTAATTGAAATTATTGATTGACTATAATTGATTTAACAAATTGATAAATATTGGGGTGAGTTCATCATTTGGGAGTTAAGATATTTATATCCTTGAGCTTTGCGTTATATTTCATTTAAATTAACACCCACTTCACAAGATAACGTTGATTGGAATTCCTAAGTGTTAAGGATTTAATCCAAGCCTTTACTTAACATAGGGTTCTAATAATTACCATTAATTGATTATGGTAGTGTATTTATAGTTCCAATAATCAATGGAAACCACATGTTAAACAAATATGTCATTAATCCATGACATGTTAAGTCCAACATACACAATGTTAAATTAACGAATACTCATCAAGAAAATACTCTCAATCACTTAATATCCCTAAATTTTGACTAACACCAATGGGATATTTTGTCACGACCCGTCCTCGGGGCCCGTGTCGTGACTACCCCAAGCCCGCCTTCCATAGGCCAGGGGCTGGCGACTAGCACCAAGGCGTAAATTCCGGGTAAACAGGGAAGGCATTGCCTTTATAAGTAACAACCACACAGAGTCAGCAAGCGGAAAGTAAAGTGCAGAAAAGTAAAGGGGGCCGGAAATACAAGCCCAACTGTAAAGTACAACTGAAAAGTAAAGTACAACAACTGAAGAAAAGACGGCGGCCTCGTGTCGTCCACTGGCAATCCCACCTGAAGGGTGGGTACAGATAGCCTCCAGGCTCCTCGGGTCCCACGTCCGCTCCGAGCACGTCCCGCCCAGTGGTCCACCTCCAGGTACCGTCCTGCTCCATGCCCCAACCGTGATCAGCGCTGTCCGTCGTCTGCAACCAACACAACAAGGTGCGGGCATAACCCGTGCAGGGGTGAGTACAAGCTACTCAGTAAGGACCCCGAGACCCCCGAAGGTCTCCCGAAATCCACAAAGGATGTAGCACAAAAGAAAGATGCAATCACGAAGTAACATCTGACTCGACTTAGGTATATGCCCATACATATACCTAAGTCCCCAATTCCAGCTCTGCTCATGAGCTCAAGAACAACTCAATCCACAAAGGAAAGCAAGACTCAAATCCACAAGGAGAGTAAACAGTAAAATCCACATAGGATAGTTCAACACAATCCACAAAGGAGAGTAACATAAGATTCAGCTCAACCAGGTATACTTTTTCAGATGACGTCAAAGATGATCACTGATCCATCTAAGTCGTCGAACCCACGAAGGATCGATAGGTACTAACCCCTGCAAAAGACCCACGTAGGATCGGGCTCACACAGAACCTGTAGGCAGTGGCTCACACAGAACCGGTAGTAAGGACCCACATAGGATCGGGCTCACACAGAACCTGTAGCACTGATCCACGTAGGATCGCTGAGTGCAGTAGTCGACGCAGTCCACTGAGGATCTCTGCACAGTCGTCGCCGCAGTCCACGAAGGATCTCTGCTCTGCCGTCGTCGCAGTCCACGGAGGATCTCTGCTCTGTCGTCGTCGCAGTCCACCGAGGATCTCTGCTCTGTCGTCGAAGTCACAGCCAGCACTAGGGTTCCCGCACATAGCGAGCTCGTTTAGGAGGGTCCGCTCCACGAGCCGAGAGGCTGATACATCAACTGACACGTAGTCCGAAGTTGATGTATCCAAAAGTTCCGTATCGACAACAGGATCTCAACGCAACAGACGGCGCGTCAATCGGACGCCCGGTCTGAGAGTTATTGGCATTTTCGTCTCAGGGGCCCGGTTGGTTTTTAGGGAAAAACCAACCCGACCGTACTCCGCCTGTATCCGATCCTCGGGCGGAGTATGCCAAAAGTTCCGTCTCACTTAGGGGAAACTACCACAGCTGACGGTACGTCGATCGGACGTCCGTAGCTCAAGTTATGAGCGTTTCCGCTCCGAGGGCCCGGTTGGTTTCGTGTACGAACCAACCTGGCTGAACCCAAGGTCTTCCGAAACCTTGAGTATAATATACCTAAACGACCGTCTCGATCCAAGGATCGCGTAGCCGCTGACGGTTCGTCAATCGGAGGTCCCAGGCTCAAGATATGGGCGAAAGACTGAAGAGGGCCCGAAACGGGGGTTCTGGGCCCGGGTCGACCCGGCCCGAACCCCCCCTGGGGTCGGCCGAACCGGGTCGGCCCGACCCGGCCCGACCCGGCTAGGCCGGGTCCGGTCCGGCCTGGGCGCGGCCCGGCCGCCCGGACCGGCCGGCTCGGCTTCGGCCGTGCGGCCGAGTGAGCCGTCGCGGGTTTGACCCGCGGCTTTGGAGAAACGCGGCCCGCGCGGGGCCGCGTGCTGGGTGGCCGGACCGCGGCTCGGCCGCGGCGGACTCCTCCGGCGGCGCGCCGGGCGCCGCCGCCTCCGGTCGCCGGCGCCGCCACGCCGGCGTCCCGCGCCGCCGCCACCTTCCGCGGGCCGCCGGAGTTGCTCCGGTGGCCCGTTTTGCCTCCCGTCTGCGCCGATGCTCCTCCCGGGGGCCGATCTTCACTGCGGGATCAACAGATCGCCCCTGCCGCGCGGTTCGTCGTCGTCCGCCATATCTGCACAACAAAAGAGATCGGCGGAGGGTTGCCGGGTCTTGTTCGTTAGACCCGCACCCTCCGCGTTAGTCATAATCAACGGGAGGAAAGGCTACAACAATTTTTAATCAAAGATAAAAAATTGTTCACTCCTTTTCTTTTAAACGGCATTTCAATTTTTAATTAATTGAAATTATTCATGCCGGTTCTTTATTCAAAAGAAATAAGAACACGGGAATGAATCATCAAGAAAATAAACCCCTACCTTGTCGTCGTCGTCGGACGAGAGGTCGTCGCGGGATCGCTCGTCGCGGAAGAAGGGGGATCGTTGCGTCGTCGCGGTATCCGGCGTCGCGTCGCCAATCTCCGGATCAAGAACAAACGGATTTAATTAATTAAATCCCTTGCCATGAATTTTAAAAAAAAGAGAATTTAAACGATCTGATTCTCACCTTAGTTGTCGAACGAGGATCGGCCGCGGAAGAAGAGGCGTCGCCGAAGAACGTCACGGGTAAAGCTCGTCGACGTCGCAGATCTCGGTGTGCGTCGTCGAATTTCGGTCGCCGGGGTTGTTCGCGTTCTTCGCGTTCTTCGCGTTCTTCGCGTTCTTCGCGTTCTTCGCGGGGAGGGTGGAGGCCCAGAGAATCTCTCACAATGAGTAATCCTCCAAAGGAAAGAGTTGGTCTTATTTTATTATTTTTCCAACGAACGCAAACGCGTAAGTAACGACCCATTAAATTCGTTGAATTAATTCAACGAATGAAACAGCCCATTTAATTCACGAAATAAACCGCCCAATTAAATGGTCTGTTAAGAATTAAAGAAAACGCGTCGGTTGACTTTTCAGTTACTTTGACGGGTTTTCGCGGGTGCGTTACTTAGCGAAAGAAACGGCGGGGCTCGTGCGGGCCCCACCTCCCAAATATCCTACCAAGGAGGTAGGATATTTCTGGATAGCATCCTATCCAGTTCAACTCAGTTCAAGCCTCCCTTATGTGGCTTCAAGTGGCTTCCAAGCAGCTTAAGTGAAATAAAATAAAGTTGTCGCACAAACTTTATTTTATTTCTGACTTAAAGCCGCAAAATTTAAAAACCACGTCTGAGCAAACGCAACTCCGGAAGAGGCGTTTCTAAGCAAATACCGGCGCTGTGATTTCATCGGTGCCCTCAGAATTTGATTCCGGGCACCGGTTCAAAAGATAGAAAAACCCGCTCGTCCGTTCACTGAACGTACCCGAGCCAAACTTCGGAAATTGATTCTGGGCACACAGGGCCTCGGAATCAGGTGCCGTCTGAAGCTGCGCTCTTGTAAAATTCCAAAGAAAATTAAGAAAAAAATTTCCTTGAAATTTTCGGGTCTTTACATTACTCCCACCTCAGGGCTTTACGTCCCCGTAAAGATACATCATAAACTAGGGGAACAAATGGGGGTACTGAGCACGCATCTGAGCCTCCCGCTCCCAAGTGCTCTCCTGGAGGTTCCCGTGCTGCCATCTGACGCGCACAAGAGGAATCGACCGCCCACGTAGGACCCGCTCCTGTTGATCCTCGATCTCCACTGGGACCTCTGCAAAAGTCGCCCCATCGTCCACGTCCAGCTCCCCAAAGTCGATGATGTGCGTCGGGTCGTGCACGTATCTCCTCAGCTGAGACACGTGGAAGACGTCGTGCACCCAGTGCAACTGAGGTGGTAGAGCCAAGCGATAAGCCACCTCTCCTATCCTGCTGAGGACCTGGAAAGGCCCGATGAAGCATGGAGACAACTTTCCGCCTCGGCCAAATCTCCGTAAACTACGTCGAGGTGAGACACGCAAAAAGACGTGGTCGCCATCCTCGAACTCTAGTGGCCTCCGCCTCCTGTCAGCATATGACTTCTGCCGGCTCTGAGCTGTCCTCATCCTCTCCTGGATGATCTGGACCTTCTCTGTCGTGGCTCGGACCATCTCTGGTCCCACGAGTGCTGACTCCCCAGGGTCTGTCCAGCACAACGGTGATCTGTAGGGTCTGCCATACAACGCCTCGTATGGTGCCATCCCGATGGTGGAGTGGTAGCTGTTGTTGTACGCGAACTCCACCAAGGGTTGGTGGTCCTCCCAGCTGCGACCAAAGTCGAGAACACATGCACGGAGCATGTCCTCGAGTGTCTGAATGGTCCTCTCCGTCTGACCATCCGTCTGAGGGTGGAAGGCTATGCTCAGATGGAGCCGCGTCCCGAACGCCTCCTACAACCCCTTCCAAAGCCGGGAAGTGAAACGAGCATCTCAATCGGAGACGATAGACGATGGCACACCGTGAAGCCGTACGATCTCCTGGACGTAAAGACGTCCCAAGCTCTCCACTGAGCCCTGCTCTCTGATGGGTAAGAAGTGTGCCGACTTGGTGAGTCGGTCGACAATCACCCAAATGGAGTCGTGACCTCTGGAAGTGCGTGGAAGTCCAGTCACGAAGTCCATATATATGCCATCCCACTTCCACTCCGGGACCTCCAAGGGCTGTACCAAGCCTGCTGGTACCTGATGCTCTGCCTTCACCTGCTGGCAGGTGAGGCATCGTGAAACGAACTCTGCCACAGCTTTCTTCATGCCCGGCCACCAGTGCTGTCGCCTGAGATCCTGGTACATCTTCGCCACTCCAGGATGTACCGCCAAGGGAGAAGTGTGAAACTCTCTCAGCACCTCCTCTCGCAAAGCGACTGGTACGAAGGTACGTCCTCTGAAAAGGATGTTGTGCTCTGCTCCAAGGGAGAAGCCATCAGGCGCCTGACCTGAGGATATCAGTGCACGCCGGGTCTCACAGTCAGCGTCCTCACGCTGAGCCTCTCTGACCCGCTGTAGAAGTGGAGGAGAGACTGTGAGAGACTGAAGAAAGGCTGCTCCGTCTCTATCCACAAAGGATATCTGTAAGGAGGCTAGCTGCTCTGTCGCCTCCTCAAGTAGATGAATGCCCGTCCTCCTGCTGAGGGCATCGGCTACCACTTTCCCCTTCCCAGGAGTATAGACTATCTCAAAGTCATAGTCCTGGAGGAACTCAATCCATCTCCGCTGTCTCAGGTTCAGGTCCTTATGAGAGAAGATATACCTGAGACTCTGGTGGTTAGAAAAGATAGTGAAGCACTCGCCCACCAGATAGTGCTGCCAGGTCTTCAGAGCGAAGACCACTACTGCTAACTCCAGGTCATGAGTGGCGTAGTTCTGCTCATGCGGCCTCAACTGACGTGATCCGTAGGTGATCACGGCCCGCTCCTGCATCAGGACGCATCCGAGTCCAGTCCCTGATGCATCGCAGTAAACTACGTATCCAACTCCCTCCTCAGGAAACCTCAAGATAGGTGCGCTGGTCAACCTCTGCCTCAGCTCCTAGAAGCTCTGCTAACATCTGTCTGACCACACGAAGGGTTTCCCCTTCTTTTTCAAAGCTGAGAGTGGTGCCGCAACTCTGGAGATGTCTGGCACGAATCTCCGATAGTATCCGGCTAGGCCCAAGAAGCTCCGCACCTCTGTCACGCTCTTGGGTGGCTCCCAAGCTAGCACTGCCTCGATCTTCGCGGGATCCACTGCAACTCCCGCCTCAGAGATGACGTGCCCCAAGAAATGGACCTCACGTAACCAGAACTCGCATTTTGAGAGCTTGCCATAAGGCTGGTTCTCTCGGAGTGTGTCTAGCACAACTCGCAGGTGGTAGGCATGCTCCTCCTCAGTCGTCGAGTATACCAAAATGTCGTCAATGAAGACCACGACAAATCGGTCGAGGTATGGCTGGAAGATCCTATTCATGAGGCTCATGAACACTGCTGGAGCATTGGTTACGCCGAATGGCATAACCAAGAACTCATAATGTCCATACCGACACCTGAAGGCCGTCTTCTGGACGTCCTCGTCTCGAACTCTGAGCTGATGATAGCCTGACCGGAGGTCTATCTTCGAGAACCACCGCGCTCCCTTGAGCTGATCGAAGAGGTCATCAATCCATGGCAGCGGATACTTGTTCCTCACTGTCACCTGGTTCAGGCGACGATAGTCGACACATAGTCGCAAGCTCCCGTCCGCCTTCTTGGCGAACAAAATCGGGGAAGCCCAGGGTGAAACACTGGGTCGGATAAACCCCTTGCTCTGCAAGTCCTCCAACTGTACCCGCAGCTCCCGAAGCTCGGCGGGGGCCATCCGATATGCTGGAGTGGATATCGGGGCTGTCCCGGGGTACAAGTCGATGTAAAAGTCTACCTCTCTACGAGGAGGTAGCCCTGGAACGTCGTCGGGAAAGACGTCCACGTACTGGTCCACCACTGCAGGAAAAGCTGGACTCCGCACGTCCACTGCTCCTAGGATGAGGCTAGCCAACTGATGAGAGATGGGCTGCACTCTCCTCCGCGGAAGTCCATCCTGTGCTGCAAAGGTTCCCTTCTCGCCGGTGAAGGTAAACCTGCTCCCGTCGGTGCGAACACATCGCACCTTGCGCCTAAAACAGTCGATCTGGGCATGAACCGTGGATAGCCAATCCATGCCCAAGATGACGTCGTAAGGCCTCGACGCCGCTACAAGGAGATCCCAGCCGAAGCTCTCGCCTCCTAGAGTAAGCTCACACTGCCGGCACCAGTGCGTAATCGTCGAGTCTGCTCCCGTAGGATTCTCTAGCCGTAAGGATCGAGCCAACGACGCAGTCGGAATCTCCGAGCTCCGAACAAGGGCAGAGGCTATGAAAGAGTGACTCGCTCCTGTGTCTATAAGTACTGCAGCAAGGGTGGAATAGACACAGATCGTACCTCGAATCATCTCTGGAAAGTCGGGGTCGTAGGCCTCCACTGCCTGGAGCTGGGCCTGTCCCTGCCCGCCAGCTCCATGTGGTCGAGGTGGCCCTCCTGGTGGTGGTGGGGGTAGAGCCTGGAAGCGTCGCCCACCACCCGCTGCTCGGCCAGCTCCTCTGCCTTGTCCGCCTCCTCCCTGCGGACCTCCACGGTCGACCCTCTGCCTCTGCCTGGGTGGCCCCTCCACCGTCTGCTGCTCCTCTGGTCGGCGAGTCGGGCAGTCACGAGCCATGTGACCCTGCCCGCCACAGGAGTAGCACAGCCTGCCTCTCGGAAGGCTGGCACTCCGCTGTGTGCCCCGCACCGCTGAGCCGGTGTCCTGAGGCCGTCTGCGTGGGGGTCTGGTCTGCCTGGACCCGAGAGTCATCCGTCGGCTACCTGCTGCCGAAGACTCAGCTACCTGTCGCCCTGCGCTAGGTCTCGCCGCTGAAGAAGGCTCTGCCAGGAAGCTCTCGATCAGGAGGGCTCGCTCCAGCACTCCCGCCTGGGTCGGAATGCTGAGGGAGATCAGCGACGCCCGAATCTCCTGTCGCAAGCCCTGCTCGAAGGTCCGGGCCCGGAAGAAGGGGTCCCGTACCATGTCGGTCGAGTAGCGAGATAGGTCAGTGAACCTCGCCGCGTACTGAGCGACCGTCATGCTGCCCTGGCGCAGCTGTAGAAGCTCCTGGATGCGCACCGCTCGGAGGGTGGCCGGGACGAACTCAGAGCGGAAGAGGCTCTCGAAGTCCGCCCAGAGCAAGGATGCCTCATCGTGAACCTGGAGCATCAGGCTCCACCATCGTCCTGCCGCCGCCTGCAGGAGGCTCGCTGCGAGAATCACCATGAGATCCGCTGGTGTCCTCACTAGCCTAAAGATCCGTACCACCGCCTCTAGCCAGTCCTCGGCGGCCTGGGGGTCTGCCTCACCGCGAAACCTGGGCGGTCGCTGGCTCTGAAACTCATGCAGTGCCCTGAGGCGACGTGCATCGTCTGCGTCTGGTACTGGTAGCATCGGTGGCTCGGCGGGTAAAGCTACCGCCGGTGCCACTGCTGGCAAAGGGCCCTGCACCGAGGCCTCATCGCTCGGTGGGCTGCCGTCGCGCCCTACACTCGGAACCCTAGCTGGCTGTCGTCGCGGGGCCATCCTGAAAAGGAGAACAAGAGCACCACAGTCAGAACAGTATACCTGGTGAGCTGGCACAAGTAATCACAAGGAAAACTTGAGACTTTCATAAAGCAGATCAGTATACCCGGTGAGCTGACACAAGTAATCACAAGGAAAACTTGAAACACACACGCAATCAATGTTTTCATGCATTAAGTCGGAAATCAGGAGTCAGGGTCCTGGTGTACGGATACGTCAGCCGCCGCACCAACACTGGGCTCCCTGAACTGATAACCACACTCAATACACTAAACACTATTGCTTCATATTAGAAAGAAAGGACGATCAGAGTCTGCGGTAGAACCGACCGCCTCTGATACCAATTTGTCACGACCCGTCCTCGGGGCCCGTGCCGTGACTACCCCAAGCCCGCCTTCCATAGGCCAGGGGCTGGCGACTAGCACCAAGGCGTAAATTCCCGGTAAACAGGGAAGGCATTGCCTTTATAAGTAACAACCACACAGAGTCAGCAAGCGGAAAGTAAAGTGCAGAAAAGTAAAGGGGGCCGGAAATACAAGCCCAACTGTAAAGTACAACTGAAAAGTAAAGTACAGCAACTGAAGAAAAGACGGCGGCCTCGTGTCGTCCACTGGCAATCCCACCTGAAGGGTGGGTACAGATAGCCTCCAGGCTCCTCGGGTCCCACGTCCGCTCCGAGCACGTCCCGCCCAGTGGTCCACCTCCAGGTACCGTCCTGCTCCACGCCCCAACCGTGATCAGCGCTGTCCGTCGTCTGCAACCAACACAACAAGGTGCGGGCATAACCCGTGCAGGGGTGAGTACAAGCTACTCAGTAAGGACCCCGAGACCCCCGAAGGTCTCCCGAAATCCACAAAGGATATAGCACAAAAGAAAGATGCAATCACGAAGTAACATCTGACTCGACTTAGGTATATGCCCATACATATACCTAAGTCCCCAATTCCAGCTCTGCTCACGAGCTCAAGAACAACTCAATCCACAAAGGAAAGCAAGACTCAAATCCACAAGGAGAGTAAACAGTAAAATCCACATAGGATAGTTCAACACAATCCACAAAGGAGAGTAACATACGATTCAGCTCAACCAGGTATACTTTTTCAGATGACGTCAAAGATGATCACTGATCCATCTAAGTCGTCGGACCCACGAAGGATCGATAGGTACTAACCCCCGCAAAATACCCACGTAGGATCGGGCTCACACAGAACCTGTAGGCAGTGGCTCACACAGAACCGGTAGTAAGGACCCACATAGGATCGGGCTCACACAGAACCTGTAGCACTGATCCACGTAGGATCGCTGAGTGCAGTAGTCGACGCAGTCCACTGAGGATCTCTGCACAGTCGTCGCCGCAGTCCACGAAGGATCTCTGCTCTGCCGTCGTCGCAGTCCACGGAGGATCTCTGCTCTGTCGTCGTCGCAGTCCACGGAGGATCTCTGCTCTGTCGTCGAAGTCACAGCCAGCACTAGGGTTCCCGCACATAGCGAGCTCGTTTAGGAGGGTCCGCTCCACGAGCCGAGAGGCTGATACATCAACTGACACGTAGTCCGAAGTTGATGTATCCAAATGTTCCGTATCGACAACAGGATCTCAACGCAACAGACGGCGCGTCAATCGGACGCCCGGTCTGAGAGTTATTGGCATTTTCGTCCCAGGGGCCCGGTTGGTTTTTAGGGAAAAACCAACCCGACCGTACTCCGCCTGTATCCGATCCTCGGGTGGAGTATGCCAAAAGTTCCGTCTCACTTAGGGGAAACTACCACAGCTGACGGTACGTCGATCAGACGTCCGTAGCTCAAGTTATGAGCGTTTCCGCTCCGAGGGCCCGGTTGGTTTCGTGTACGAACCAACCTGGCCGAACCCAAAGTATTCCGAAACCTTGAGTATAATTTACCGAAACGACCGTCTCGATCCAAGGATCGCGTAGCTGCTGACGGTTCGTCAATCGGAGGTCCCAGGCCCAAGATATGGGCGAAAGACTGAAGAGGGCCCGAAACGGGGGTTCTGGGCCCGGGTCGACCCGGCCCGAACCCCCCCTGGGGTCGGCCGAACCGGGTCGGCCCGAACCGGGTCGGCCCGACCCGGCCCAACCCGGCGAGGCCGGGTCCGGTCCGGCCTGGGCGCGGCCCGGCCGACCGGAACGGCCGGCTCGGCTTCGGCCGAGCGGCCGAGTGAGCCGCCGCGGGTTTGACCCGCGGCTTTGGAGAAACGCGGCCCGCGCGGGGCCGCGTGCTGGGTGGCCGGACCGCGGACGCGGTCCGGAGGTTCGCCGCCGCCGCGGCTCGGCCGCGGCGGACTCCTCCGGCGGCACGCCGGGCGCCGCCGCCTCCTTCCGCGGGCCGCCGGAGTTGCTCCGGTGGCCCGTTTTGCCTCCCGTCTTCGCCGATGCTCCTCCCGGGGGCCGATCTTCACTGCGGGATCAACAGATCGCCCCTGCCGTGCGGTTCGTCGTCGTCCGCCATATCCGCACAACAAAATAGATCGGCGGAAGGTTGCCGGGTCTTGTTCGTTAGACCCGCACCCTCCGCATTAGTCATAATCAACGGGAGGAAAGGCTACAACAATTTTTAATCAAAGATAAAAAATTGTTCACTCCTTTTCTTTTAAACGGCATTTCAATTTTTAATTATTTGAAATTATTCATGCCGGTTCTTTATTCAAAAGAAATAAGAACACGGGAATGAATCATCAAGAAAATAAACCCCTACCTTGTCGTCGTCGTCGGACGAGAGGTCGTCGCGGGATCGCTCGTCGCGGAAGAAGGGGGATCGTTGCGTCGTCGCGGTATCCGGCGTCGCGTCGCCAATCTCCGGATCAAGAACAAACGGATTTAATTAATTAAATCCGTTGCCATGAATTTTAAAAAAAAGAGAATTTAAACGATCTGATTCTCACCTTAGTTGCCGAACGAGGATCGGCCGCGGAAGAAGAGGCGTCGCCGAAGAACGTCGCGGGTAAAGCTCGTCGACGTCGCAGATCTCGGTGTGCGTCGTCGAATTTCGGTCGCCGGCGTTGTTCGCGTTCTTCGCGTTCTTCGCGTTCTTCGCGTTCTTCGCGTTCTTCGCGTTCTTCGCGGGGAGGGTGGAGGCCCAGAGAATCTCGCACAACGAGTAATCCTCCAAAGGAAAGAGTTGGTCTTATTTTATTATTTTGCCAACGAACGCAAACGCGTAAGTAACGACCCATTAAATTCGTTGAATTAATTCAACGAATGAAAAAGCCCATTTAATTCACGAAATAAACCGCCCAATTAAATGTTCTATTAAGAATTAAAGAAAACGCATCGGTTGACTTTTCAGTTACTTTGACGGGTTTTCGCGGGTGCGTTACTTAGCGAAAGAAACGGCGGGGCTCGTGCGGGCCCCACCTCACAAATATCCTACCAAGGAGGTAGGATATTTCTGGATAGCATCCTATCCAGTTCAACTCAGTTCAAGCCTCCCTTAAGTGGCTTCAAGTGGCTTCCAAGCAGCTTAAGTGAAATAAAATAAAGTTGTCGCACAAACTTTATTTTATTTCTGACTTAAAGCCGCAAAATTTAAAAACCACGTCTGAGCAAACGCAACTCCGGAAGAGGCGTTTCTAAGAAAATACCGGCGCTGCGATTTCATCGGTGCCCTCAGAATTTGATTCCGGGCACCGGTTCAAAAGATAGAAAAACCCGCTCGTCCGTTCACTGAACGTACCCGAGCCAAACTTCGGAAATTGATTCCGGGCACACCGGGCCTCGGAATCAGGTGCCGTCTGAAGCTGCGCTCTTGTAAAATTCCAAAGAAAATTAAGAAAAAAATTTCCTTGAAATTTGCGGGTCTTTACATATTTACTCATCCATTTGGGTGTTTAATAATCTGGTTATAATTATTATGATGATAAATTAAGAATAGAATAAAAATAAAGTGATAAGAAAAGAGTGGTGTGTCAAACACACACACAAGAACAATGATGTGAATTAAAAAAACGGACTTTTGATTGAATGAGGAAGAAAAAAAGGGAAGGGGATTCAAATATATTTAAAATATTTTAAGTAAATTAATATTAATCTACAGAAGTTGGATGGGAATAAGAGATATTTAAGAAGAAACTTTCATTAAAAAAGAATTACAAAACACAAACTTACAAGATTACAAATGAAGAACAACACAAAAGTTTAAGGAAGAAAAGAGAGAAGGAAGGGTATCTCAAGTGAAAACTTGAGTATGGAAGGTCCTCCCAAGCCTTTGGAAAGACTTTGGTCGTGACAATATGTGCTCCTCTCTTCTAAAATTCCAACCCCTTTGATGGAGAGGAGGGGGATGCATTTATAGCCCAAGGAAGTGGACTGTTTTCATTCCCAATCTGTCCCTCCAAATACATCACCATGTTGGCTATTTATACAGACTAATCTTGAGATATCGCCTTCTTTAAAGTTATATATAATATAGTTTTCTGACCTCTCTCAAAATTTGGAGTCTTTTGGACCTATGGATCCAAATTTATGACCGGTTGATTAAACATATTTAATCTGTCCATTTCAATCCAATCTTTTTGAAGTCCAAAATATAAAAGGGTTTTTGAATAGGAAGATGCCTTAAAAGCCGAATGATTTATTCAAAAAAGTATACCGCCTGCATGTTCTCTTTCACACTAAAACATCTTAGCTAGATTTTATGATTACATCATTAGATATGTCCTGAATAGTGTCTAGATTTTAATTTCTAGTCAGAATGGTGGGCTAGACTTCAAAGCTTTATTTGGGCCCCTTGTTCTTAGAGTTGGTACCTAAAATTTTTATCAATGATTATTTTGGATAAGAAAGAACATATGGTATAGTTTCATAAAATTTGGGCTTCATGATTTATACCAGTAACTCAATCATCATGGCTGGTCTAGTTTCTTCACAAATGATTTGGGTCATCTTGTGTGGTCCATGTGATCCTTTAAATGGCCGAATTGGCCCATGATCCATTCTAATGAAATGTTGTATATTGAATTAGAAATCCTAAAAAACAAGAAACACGCAATTTGGATCATTAGGGTGATATATATAAATAAAATATTAAACTAACTCAATTGTATTACTTCTAAAAATGCTCAAAAACTATACTTAGTATTAAAACATTAATATTTCACACAAATTATGCAAATTTCATATAAAATCAATAAATGGGGTATATAATAAGTCATGAAAATATTAATAACATCACATACCCATAACATATTGAAATAGATTCATGATTTCCTTCAATTTTCCACCATTAGGATCATCAAGATTGTCCATTGTATCATTCAATGACTCATCTGTTCATACACCCAGATTCCTAACTACTTCCCTGGTGTTCGGGAATTTACCCATAAGATCTCGCATGAAATCTGGCATTATCACTGGTGTTATCAATGACTAGAATATTCTCTTATTATACAATAGTGATATCCTCTTCCAACTTCCCCAATATTTGATTCTTTTAATTCCCTACATGTTAGTAAACATCAAATAAAAGGGGATAAGGAGCGGTACTTTCTCTTTAATTAGACCTGGAATGTTGATATATGTCTCTCTATTGAGATCTTATATATTCCCAACTTTATCATTGGGATAATTATTAATCCTCTTTTCCTAATTTTAGCATCATTTATCTTTGTAGACAATCTGATGTTCTCACTCTTCTCAATAAGATTATCGTGTGGGACCTCTTTTATTGAATCCGCAACAAAGTGAAATGAAACTTTATATGCTAGCTTATTCTCCTATTCCTTTTTTCTTGGAAAGAATTTCATACAGTCCTTTTCAACATGACCAGTTACCTTCCATCTCCTGCCCCGCCACCGCCTTTGCCTCCTCCCGGCCTCTGCCTCATGACCTTAAAAGGTGTTCCTATTCTCATCAAATATTCATTTTTTTATTTCTTTTAATCCATGTTGATGAATTAAATATTTTTAGGTGAATCCCATGTGATCATAGTGGAATTCATCTTGGATCAAGGGCCTATCTATTCTATTTCATAAAGGAGGCAGATGTGGGTATGCTACAAACCATTTTCTCTATTTTCATAGAAGGTGACAAGGTATGTTGTGTCCTAGGATTTTCTAGATTTTAGGGTGAAATTTTGGGATACTCTACTGTAGTTATTTTTTACTTTAGGCTTGTGGAATTTTAGGTTATTGTTTTTGGAAATTTATTTCATTGGTTTATCTTTTGTATTAGTTATTCTTTTATTGTAGATATTATATAATTGAGTTTATTTAGTGATAGAACTTGGTTTGTTAATTTTAGGTGATTCTTGAAGGTTTTTGGGAGTATGAAATCTCACATATGGTCTTGTTATGTGATATTGAAACTTTTGATGAAAAATGCATAGGATACATTATGACTCACTAGGATTTGGTAGGTGATTCTTTCATATTTATCATGTATCTTGACAATGGTATACCTATGATATTATATATATATATGTCAAAGGTTTAGGTTTATTATTAAAAAACCATGATAGTGAGTGATATTCATTTGCAGTAATTAATAATATATTAGATGTTCTCTAAAATAGATTATTGTGTGTGACATAATTACAATGAAAAAACCAAACCAAACCAAACCAAACTTATACCTCTCCAAACAAAAATGACATTCGTAAACCCATGCTAACCTAACATGAAAGAGTATAATCAACCTATAATTAATTGAATAAAAATTTAATCAATGAAACTTGATACATAATGGATAGAATAAAACCAAATAAGAACTAGAATGAAACGTTTTTATAAAAACAATCACAATCTAACTGAACCTTACTGGAATAAATGTAAATCAGATCAACCAAAATAGTTCTGAATAATCAAAATCCTGAAAATAGAATTCAAATAGAAAAAAATTTAATGAAACTAAATTGGACCAAGTCAAACTTATCTAACTTTAACTAATATGAGATTACAAATGATGAATCAAATTGGGCCAAATATAATGAATTAAATCCAATATGACCGCAACTGACATGAACTAAACCAAACTAAACCAAACTAATATAAACCAAATATAATCAAATTAAGTCAATTAGAACCCAAATGAATGAAATTGTCCAAGCTAATATAAATAAAAACAAGATAAAATAAATCTAATGAAAATGTCTCAAACAAACTGGTATCGAACAAATCTGAACTAAGTTGAAAATTGAGCCAAAATGATTATATACCATTAATAAGAAGAGTGATTCATGTTGGGCTTTACTATTTGAAAATATCATTTTAAAACTTGGATCTATTTCCCCCTTGCATGTAGGAACATGATTGGACCCATGAGGCATTGTGGTTCTTATATGTTGGGTGGTCACTTGTTTAATCATAGGAGACATGTATTTTGTAGTTGAGTTTTTATTTTAATTTCTTTATTGAATCATCCACATAGTCCTTTTACTGATTTATACATATGGAGGGTAATTATATTATGTTAAAGTGGCTAGAAGGGAACTGGAGGCAAATACACAGTTTTCTTTGTAGTGGAGGGAGATTGGGGTAGTTGAGGGATAAATAGTGTGTTTCATTTTTGATTTCTTTTATTGTGTTGATTCTAATTATTTTCTTTTACTTTGACATGGATGTTTGAAACACGGATGGTTCATGCTGAAATGTTATTTATTTTCTACGGTTGTTTTGATGAATTATTTATTGGAGAAATTGTTCCTAAGTGGTGATTCCCAAACTGAATCTCATGAGAGATTCCAAAAGAATGCTAACCCTAAATGATCAAAATATCAACCAAATTCACAGGTAGGGGATAAAAATAAACAATACCTTGAAATAACCCAATGAAGAACAATATAATTTTACACTAGATCTTTCTGAGGGATGGGATCACATCAAAAAACATGAGACATAGACTCTTATGTGGTCATGTCCCTAAAATCCCACCATGTTGTCCCTTCACAAGGGACTAAAAAACACATTCATTACTAAGAAAGTCAAGGTTTTATAAAATACACATTTTGAAAACAAAGGAACCATTAAAATTGAGCCTTATTTCATCCAAAACTAAATGGAAATCATTTCACAATTCAAACCTTAGGCCCTTACATGACATGGTTATTTTAAAATGTCTCCAAAACTAATTTCCAAACCAACACCACTTGTTTTAAAACCAAAACACATGAGTATTTTACTTGGTTCACCTGAACTAGGTTACAACAAAGATTTTTCGAAGAGTCAAAAAAATTTATACTAACTTTATATTGTTACAAGTTTCGATCATGACTAGTTCATGCTAAGACACACTGTATTTATAATGATTATAGATTTTCTACTCCCCACCGAAGGGGAACTCTCTCTTCTTCTCATTCATACACTGCTATTGGGAAGGTTTTTATTTGTTTATACACTTGAGGGTATCTTAAAAAATTTATAGACATGAATGTATCTTTTTTATTAGAATAAATTACTAATTCACCTTACATCCTTGATTCAAGAATAGATTCTCTATTATGCTTCACTTTGTTTCTCTTCCAAACTTCTAAAGATGGATGTGAAAAAGTACTTGTAAAGAGTTAAGTCTATGACTACTAAAGATATATGAGAGTGACCTATTGATATAAGGGCATATTATTCATCTTCAAAATTAATAAAATAGCAACAAAACCTCTTTCAAATTAAGATTATTCACCACCAGAATAACCCTTTTTTACTAGATTTCATCAGCAATCAGATATTTCAATAGTTCTTATTCATCTTCAAGTATCTTCTTATAATAAACCATATATATAAATAGAGCTTTTCCATCCTCCTTGGATCTCTAATCCTATGTGTAAACTAGATATGAATTTTTTTTTCTTTTTTCTTTTCTAAAAAATGGATATGACAATATTTCATCCCTATATTTAACTCAAAAACTGTTGTTTGAAGTTTTATGATTCTATTTAAAACTCTAACCCTTTCATCAATGGTTGGGATCAATATTCCTTCCTCTAATCCTATAGGATTAATCCACATGTCCTAGTCATTTAGAGTTTTAAAAACACATCTATTTATGTTGATTCAAACCCATGAATATCAATCCAATTATTCATCTCTTTAAATTCATGAAAAATCTTCAATATATTCTAGAAAATGACTCCTAACGGCATTATATTCCTCATTGCAGTGTGATTGTCACGAACCGAATCTGGTCACCTTCAAAATCGGCACCTGACCTAGTCCATGGCAAGACCAGAAGGGCGTTCCCGATCCCCACGGGATGGCATAAGTGGCCAGGTATCATAAAATGAACTTTGGGAATGATTTACCTGGATTTGTAAACATAAAACAACAAACAAAACCATGAAACCAAAAATGGATTTTTCAAACAAAAACATATTTTACTAAAATTCATAACTGAATTACACAAATTTAAACAATGTATGAAGAACATTAAAAAGGTAAAAAACCATGAAAAGATAGCCCAAGAACCTCCACATGGCAAGAGGCACCTCCCTCAAGCCATCCCTACAAGACTTCACCACCAAGGACCAGTTAGAAACCCGAACCAATGGTACTAAAAACTTTACCCAACCTGCGACAACAAAAATAACAAAGTCTACTTACACCCAAGGGTGTAAGTAGGGTGTGACCAATGCCCAGTAGGATACCACCACTAAGATATTCCATGTGATAAACATTTAAAGACTAAAATCATGCAAGTTTTCAAAAATATGAAAAGCTAGTTACAATTTCTAAAAGATGCGACTTTGAATAAAAACAGTTTTCAAGTGGGATATTTTAACGGGTTAACAATTTTAAAATAAACACCAAAGCTACTGAATTTTCCAGCCAGATGTACCGTATGCTGACGATAAGTATAAAGTAACTGATGAGCACAAGCAATAGGAAATAACCCCTAGGCACTAGCTAGGTGTGGGTCCCAGGTACCTCGTATCTCGGTGAGAGTAACCATCACAAAAATCCATTCTTGTGCATGATCCACTAGTAGGGAACATACCAATAACCTAGTGGTCCCCAATCATCATAATCATCATAGTTTAGTTAGAGTTTTAAGCATCAATCTTGCTAAGTGAAACTGAGTCCAAACCCCACAGATTCACTAGCATACTAGTACACATCCACCCACCTAGATACCCGAGTTTTCCCCTTGTGCTCAAACAATTTCAACAAGTCAAGAAATATACATTGAACATGGAAATATCATTTCCACATCACAAATTCACCAAACATCCCATATGTATACCACACAAGTCACAAAAATCCATTTTTCATTCAAAATGATTTTGAAATCCGACTCACACCAAAATTGCCCACAACACATTTCAAATTTCTTCAACACTTCCAAAAAACCATTAAACAATTTTATAAAATAATTATAATATATTTAAACTCATATAACATCCCACACAAATGGAAAATAAAACTTCTTTCATAATGAAAAATTCAATTTTTCACATCACATTCACACAAAACACTCCACATCACTTTCACATCACTTTCACTCCTCAATATCTCCTTCAAACAATTTAATAAAATATTTCCAAGATGATATATATCACATAACAACATTTTCATAAATTAAATGGACCTTTTAAAAATATACTCCTACCAAAACAGTTTTCTGATATAGTTTCACCTATTACACAACTCAATAAACCATTCAAAACTTTCATAAAAAAATTATAAAGAGTATACCCAAACTTTGCACATAAAACACATTTCAAAAACCTTTTTTAATCCAAAATCACTCCAAGACCCTACCAAAACAGAAGTGGAATCCCAATCAACATGTAATAATCCACTTTCAAATGTTATATAATCACCTTGAACAATATCACAAAAGATACCCATGAGAACACACAAATCCATAAAACACTTTTAAGGAGTATAACAAGGTTATACACATAAAACCATTACAATACACCCCCTTTTTTAGGTCCACATGGCACTATATAATTACCCAACCATAATTTTTAGCCCCTTTTAACAACTAATAAATCAATTCCACATTTTACAAAACTACCACAAGAGATAACACATGAAATACATTTGAAAAATACACAATTCAAGAAAAAATTTAACTTTAATACCAAATAATTTACTATTGCTACCAAAAATGGTTTTCTCATAATGAAAAACACATAAGGAACATGTAAAATTATTCAATCAAGCAAACTAACTCATCATTAAATGGTTACCCACAAAATCACCTACCAAAATTGTCGAATCCCTCAAAACATGGTGCGAAACATCAACCACACCACCCCGACACCACAAGGATGATAAATCCAGACCTAGACCACATATTTTCACCAAACAAACTCATGGTTAAACCCTAGTTACTAACGCTAGGTTCTGGACACTTTGGAACATCAAGAAAGAGGGATAAAACCCTAAGGAAATGGAAGAAGTGGAAGGGAGGAACACTAGCCTTGAAAAATCTTGAAGCAATTACCCCGAATTAACCAAATTTTGAAACTCAAAGTAGAAAAACCTGATATTTAGGCTCGACTAATGAAAAGGAGGTCATGTGGGGACTGAAATGGGGGAAAAAGGGTAAATATTGAAGGAGATATGAAGGAATGAATTTACCTCTTCAAATCTGCCCGAGTTTAGAAACCCTAATAGGTTCAGCATTCAATCGTGATTAAGAAGAGCTCCATAGAGGATAGAGAGATCTTGGGTGAGCGACTGGATTCAAGGGGCGCGTTTGAGGCTTTGAATAACCGAACAATCCTTAAAAATGAATAAGTTATTAATTGATCAAATTTTATTTTTAAAACTGGAATTGGGATTTCGGGAAGGACCAATACCTTAAATAAAAAACCATATAAACCTTGGTTATAGATTTATTAAGGCTCCAAACTACAATGGTGGTGTTAATATGTCATGGTCGACCATTTAGGAATTGGAATGGGTGAAAAATATTAAAAAATGAAAAAGCTATAAAAGAAACAAAATTTATTTTTAAATCTGGAATTGGGCTCACGGTTTGGCCCAATTCAGAAAAACTCACCCATTCCACCATTTAAGCTTGAGAAACCCAAAAAAACAAAGGATAAATGGAAATTAAATTAAATTTAACTTTAAAATAACTCATGTATATGACAGTGATCCACTTTTAATTCAGCCAAATTTCTGCAAGAAAAACCGCTATTGTGACCTAGAAATTGATTCAATAAAAATTCCAAAAAATCTAGATGATTCTTTGGAGATCAACATGGATAAAAGAGGGGGATAAGAGGAAAAAATTACACTCTAATTGGTGAAGGAACATAGGAGCTTAAAATTGGTATCTATCCACTAGGTACCCATTTGCTTTTTCCATCATGACAGATGTTTCATAATGAATAGTGTTTTTCGAAAATAGCTTCTAGGGTTATTACAAACACCTTTAAAATTCAAAATTCACTCAAATATATGAGGCTTTACAAAAAATTAAAATTGTTTCATGCTTGAAATATTTGGGGTGTTACAACTTCCCTGGTATATAGTGTCTTTTTCCCGATATATATCTTCAAGCATCACTAAGCCTCATAGGAAAAAACATATGGACACTTCAACAACATATAAAATTCACACTCCCATATTTCCTCAGGATCCACTTATGCTACCACTTAAATCATACCAGAGGAACCATATTCTATTGAAAATTCTTCCCATTCCATTCCATAATAGGGACCATCTATTCCTCAAACAGTATGGATACAACTTTACACACTCGACATAGATCACATGACATGGATCATGATGGTATATCCTAAGATAAGATACATGATATACATCACCAATAATCTAAAAATTATGAGGAAGAGCTGACAAGTTTGTACTATACTGATCCACCCCACATTCTGATATGACCCCACAAACATGGGCACCAATTCCCCTACCTCCATATCTGCATGTGTATCAATCTTGGAAACACTCATAGAATTTCTTGGTCACCCACCTAAAAATATAGAGGGAAACATCACCAATCATCATATGACCTCTTACATCTATAATAAAGTTTCCAACTACTTCTTTATAAGATATATATTCTCTGACATCTCCTATATGAAACTTTTCCAAATAACATTTGGTTTCCTCAACTCTTACCAATAGAGAATTGTTCTCCACCACCTACTATATAAATTTTTAAAGGGTTCCATCTGAATAAAAACATGATAATTATTATTATATCTAAAATATCTATGTTCTAGATAACTCTCCAATGAACCCTTGAAACAAAGAACACATGACCAAAACATACCCTCCAAGATCTTGATAGTATGGTCAGAAAACCCTTTTTAGGATGGATGGAAGTGATCTAGTGGATTTAGATATAGAGAAAATTATATGATGAAATATTTTTGAATAGAGAAGATACTAGATTATATGTTATTAAACCCACAATCCAAACTATTAATAGCCTAACATCACAATATTCAGGAGTATTCGCAATAGCATGTAACTAGACAGAGCCTATTCCTTATTATCCTTCCAAACTCCCTTGCGAAGTATCGCCCTTCTAACATTGTTTCCCCTACATATGGGCATCATGTCCCGCACCATTACTTAAACAACCTGTGAATCCCCAAATAATAGTTTTTCATGGCACTTATAAACTCTATCCTGAACGCTTCATCTAACAAGATCCTAGGAAAATAGTCAACTATTGGGAAATCCTACAATACTGATATAGGTAACCCATACTCATACATGGTCAGCACTCCACTAGGTGCTGATGGAACAGAAATCTAACATGACTAATCTTGTTGCACTAGTAACACTCCACATTCCTGCCTCCTCGAGGTGGAATAAATTAATTACTACTCTGGCTACTCTATCAATTTCCCTTTAGACCATTAATAAGTACCATTTTTAATTTAATACCACCAATATATTTTACCCTCATTTTGGTTTCTATCAGTTATGGGGGATCAATTAATGACACCATAAAAAGATGATAGGTGAAAGAAATTTTCATGTACCAAAATAACCTACTTCATACCATCTTCAAAATTCATAGGCTTGAATACCTCATTTTCAGTTGTGGAGGTGAAGGGGTAGGGGTAATGGGGGTGAAGTGGGGGGGGGGGGGGTGAAGGGGGTAGGTGTTTAGGGGGGGATGTCTAGGGGGTGAAGGAGGCTGGGTGTCTAGGGGGAGGGGGGTATCCAGGAGGGGGGGGGCTGTTTAGGAGGGAGGGGGTGTCCAGGGGGAGGGGTGTATAGGGGGGAGGGGTGTCCGGGAGGGGGGGGTGTCCAGGGGTGAAGGGGGCTGGTGGGGCAGTGTGCAGGGGGTGAGGGGGTGTAGGGGGGAATGGGGTAGTGGAGGTGCAGGTGGGGGAGGATGGCAATGGGGGGGGGGTGTGAAGGTTGGGGGGTTAGTGTGTAGGGGGTAGTGTGTGTGAAGGTGGTAGGGAGGGGGGCAGGTGGCAGGGATGGGGGTAGGGGCGTGGGGTGCACTGCGGGGGGAGTGGGGGTGCAGGTAGGGGGTGTGTGGGTTGTGTAGGTGCAGGTGGGGGGGGGGAGAATGTGGGGGGTAGTGGGGGTGAAGGGGGTAGGGGGTGTGGGGTGTGGGGGTGCAGGGGGAGGGGGTGTTGAGGAGGGGGGGGGGGGTCTAGGGGGCTGGGGGGTAGTGTGTAGGGTGGGTATCCAAGGGGTGTCCAGGGGGGTCTAGTGGTGGGTGTCTGGGGGGGGGGTCTAGTGGGTGCTGTCCAGGGGTGTGTCTAGGGGGGGGGGGTGTGCATAGGGGGTGTCCAAGGGGGGGGGGTTTCTAGGGGGTATCTAGTGGGGGGTTGTCCAGGGGGTATCTAGTGGGGGGGGGGGTGTCCATGGGGGGTGTCTAGGGAATAGTGTGTGTCTACGGGGGTGTAGGGAGAGGGGGTGTCTGGGGGGGGGGAAAGGGGGTTCTGTCCAAGGGGTGTGTTCAAGGGCGGAGGGGAGTGTGCTGGGCGGTCTGTCTAGGGGGAAAGGGAGGGGATTTAGAAGAAGTGGGGGTGTCTAGGGTGGTGTCTGAGGGGGGGGGGGGGTGTCGGCAGGGGGTGCCCAGAGGGGAGGTGTCTATGGGGGGAGGGGGTATCCAAGGGGGGGGTGTCTAGGGGTGTGTATAGTAGAGAGGGGGTTTCCAAGGTGTGGGGTGAAAGGCAGTTCTATCTAGGGGAGTTAAAGGGGGAGGGGGGAGTACTGAGGGGGGTCTGTCCAGGGGAGGGGCTTCAAGGGGATGGGGGGTCCAGGGGGAGGGGGGTGGTTGTCTAGGGGGTGGTGTCTATGGGGGAGGGGGTCTTTGGGGGGGGGAGTGAAAGGGGGGTCTGTCTAGGGGGAGATTGGGGGTGTGCATGGTGGATGGGGAGTGGTTTCACAGTGGTCTTATTGTTTCTGATAAGAACTTTTCCATTGTATCATAGTTATTTGCATTTTGGTTTGCAAGAGAAAGGTGAAACCAAGGTGGGATGCTGCTGTTTTTTGGACAACCATCTATACACACGGTTCATTAAACTGTCAGAATATATTCTACTGCAAAACTATCTATACCCATGGCTCATTGAATTATATGTATGTGTTATATGAAGAAAACTATCTATACCCATAGATTACTTAACCTTGGGTATATAATTTGTGTGGTAAAAATGTATACCCACAGTTCTGTAAACTGTGGGTATAGATGTATACCCACATTTTACCAGAACCGTGGGTAATATGAAATTTTAGTGGGCTGTACCCATAGTTTCTACAAAAAAGTGGGTACTGGGAAATCTTGATGCCTCGGGAGCCCACGGTTCATGAAACCATGGGTATACCCTATAACCATGGTTTCATGGGCTATACCCACGGTTTTAAACCATGGGTATAAGGAAATTTTCCAATAGTGGGGAAACCACACTCCTGAGCTTGATAACACTGATGATGTTAATCTGAGAGGTACTACTTGTCTAGTCTCACCATGAGAAATAATATGCTAATAGATCAAACTAGAATATGATAAAAAAATTAGGATCACTGTTAGGGCCATAGGGTGATACCAAAAACTCAATGAAGATTAACTTTACTAAGTAGAGTATCATTTCCCGTGTATTATTAGTTATGTTGATACCAAGAACTCCATATAGGGAACACAGATGTTTAGAGGATCCCAATCCAGGACTCTCTAGGGGATTCAAACAACTCTATCTAGGAAGTTATGTTGATGGGATCATAGTCCTAGGAGTAGGAAACAATTTGTACGAACCTTTAGCGAAACAATTAGGGGAACAAACCCTAATGAATATTTTCTAAGATATGAAGGACAAGAGATTAAATCTAGGTAGAAAGGGGTAAAAAGTGTGTATTAAGGTAACAAATCATGTTCGTTGACCCTAGGTACTACCCGTGTGAACGACCCTTATAATCAACCCATGTATTGTATAAGAGTACATGACAAATAGAATGGTTACAAATCGTGTCCCTATATCCCGAGTCCTGTCTGTGTTCTCCAACCAAGTTCCAATAAATTGTGTCAACCTGTGTATCCATGCCCACGTTCTAGTACATGGGGTAGCCCATGTACATGGTCCAGTACATGCCATGTGGGGGAGTACATGTCGTGTAGGAAACCTGTGTACTCTAACTTGTGTCTGTGTACTGTCCGAAGTACACGCCGAGTTCATACATGGGGACTACATGCCGTGTGTATCAGGGTTTTCTAGAACCCTTATTCATTCTCTTTACCATACTATTCAATACTCTAATATCTATTCTGGTGGTCAGTTCACCTCAAAACTCAAGATCCAAGGTCGTCGAATCATGAGAACTGCTCTGATCTGGATCCAGTCACAAAACAGATTAAATAATTGTTCATAATTTCGAACCAAAGAATGATGAAGAAGGAAAATTCAGGGATCTACCATCTCCTGAGTCACTCCATCTCTATTATATAACCTCCATAGTGCCATGCTAATCCGAGATCTATGATATCAGATCGTTATGCCTAGAATTTTCTGCATAACGATCAATTGATAGGGATGTCTCGAGTCGCGATCCAAGTGAAGAAAACCCGCGAAAAATTATGAATGGGGGGAGAGAAAAGAATAATAACCAAAGATAGGAATTAATCTCAATTGATGTTTGTTTCTATCTCAATTCATCTCCATTAGGACAACAATTTATTAAAAAAATAGTCACAAAGATTAATTTCTCGTCAAAACTCACAAAAATAACCCATCCCAAAAATACGTTAGAACTAAAGATCAATCTATTTTTAGATTGATCTATTTTAATCATGGAATTTAAGAAATGTGGAAAAAAAAACACACACC
Organism: Viscum album; assembly: GCA_963277665.1. Taxonomy (NCBI): domain Eukaryota; kingdom Viridiplantae; phylum Streptophyta; class Magnoliopsida; order Santalales; family Viscaceae; genus Viscum; species Viscum album. Next base: position 1,893,486,235 of record OY728152.1, read on the forward strand.
CTACCTCGATTTGGATTGATCTATGGAGAATAATGAAGATGTGTTGCATTCGTTGGTGAGATCCTTTAAAATCGATGTGCATCGATCATCGATCCTTGATCTGTCATCATTTGTTAGAAAGGATTCCCAGTGCTCTATCCAATTATCCTAAAGGAGTTCTAGGGTTATGAGGATAATCCTAGAATTATGATTTAAGGATACATTTAAAGAAAAACAACTCACTACGACAACACAATGAATTAAAATAATTTTATTAAATTATTTATTCATTTTACACACATGAATTTTTTTCCATAAATGAGAACTGCCGACCAATGTTAAGTCACTCCTAGGGTAAACCTCCCATTATGAGTTCAATATTAGCTTTGTATTTCTGATCCGGACACCTATTTAAACGCGATTCCACTTTTTTTGGAAATACATATGTGTACCTAGTCTAACTATAAAGGTAGATCTAAGTGGCATGCCACCTCACTACCTCTACACAACATTTAAAAATCACCGATGAAGCTTAGAGATAATTTTCCACCTTGGCCAAATCTCCATAATCCCCATCAGGGTGAAACTTGTAGGAACACATTATATTATTCCTCGAATTATAAAGGCTTTCGTCGCCTATCAGCATAAGACTTATGACAGCGCTGTGTGGTCTTCATCCACTCTTGGATGATCTGCACATTTTTTAGTAGCACACACCAACTCTAATCCCATGAGTGCCAAATCTCTTGGATCAATCCATCAAAGTGGTAACCTACAGGGTCACCCATACAAAGCCTCAAATGGTTCCATATTGATAATGGAATGGTATCTATTGTTGTATGAAAACTACAATAGTGGTAGGTGATCCTCCCAACTATAGCCAAAGTATAACATGAAATCTCACAACATGTCCTCCAGAACCTGAATGATCTACTTAATATGGCTATTAGTTTGTGGGTGAAATGCTGCACTCAAGTATAATTGGCCCCAAATGCCTCTTTTAATCCCTTCCAACACTAGGATGTAAAGCAAGAATAACGATTAGAAAAAATCATTGATGGAAATCCATGGAGTTTAACTATTTCTTTCATGTAGAGGTGTTCTAATCTCTCTACTAAACACTATTCTCAGATAGCTAGGAAGTGGTCCGACGTGGTGAGTCGGTCAACAATCACCCAGATGGAATCATGTCTCCTAGATGTTTGTGGTATGACCATCATGAAGTCCATAAATATTCCATCCAACTTCTATTATGGAACCTCAAGGGGTTGATCCAAACCCACTGGAACTTGGTGCTCACCCTTTACTTGCTGATAAGTAAGGCATTAAGAGACAAATTATGAAACTCCCTTCTTCACCCCCAGCAACCAAAACCGACATCAGGAGTCTTGGTATATATTTTACACACCCTAATGTATCCCAAAAGGATATGTATGGATCTCCCTCAGAACCTCCTCCCATAATGTCACTGGTACCAACATGTTTTCTATAAAAAGAATGATGTGCTCCCCAACTTTAGAAATTCAATCCGGAACATGCCCTATAGATATCTGAGCACCTAGGGTCTCATAGTCAGTATCCCCAATCTATGTGTTCCTGACTCACTATATGAGTGGAGGGGTAACAACCATCGAATGGAGGTAAGATACTCTATCTCCACCCACAAAGGATAACTACAATGAGGCTAACTGCTCCAATGCCTCTATCAACATCTGTGAACTAGATCTCCTATTGAGATATTCAACTACCACGTCCCCCTTTCCATAAGTATAAACAATCTAGAAGTTATAATCTTAGATGAAATATATCCATCACCTTGGTATCAAGTTGAGTTCCTTTTGAGATAAAATATTCTTGAGACTCTCATGATCAGAGTAGAAGATAAACCACTCACCCATCTAGTATTGTTGTGACACCTTCAAAGTAAAGACAATTGCTGCGAACTCAAGATCATGGGTTGATTAGATTTTATCATGTGGTCTCAATTGGAAAACCATTGGAAATCATCGCTTTCCTTTTTTTATCAAGACATAACCCACCCCTTTTCATGAAACATTATTGAACACTACATAATCGATACCCTTGTCCAGCAATATCAAGATTGGAACTATCATCAAACTCTACCTCAACTATTGAAAAGTTTGGTGGATTTTTTTTGTAAAAAAGAAAGGATTCCCCTTTTTAGTTTAATATGTCATGGGTGCTGATATTTTGGAGAAATTAGGTATGAAAATTTGATACCATCCTTCTAACCAATGGAAGCTCCGCACCTCCACCATGATCTTAGGTGGATCCCAAGCTAACACTACCTCAACCTTGGCCAGGTATACTACCACTCTAACCACTGAGATAACATGTACAATAAAGTGGACCTCCATAATCTAGAATCGACACTTCGAGAGCTTTACTTAAATATTGTGATCTTGGACAACATATAGAACTATCCTTAAGTGTCTCGCATGATCCAACTTGGATTCCAAGTACACGAGGATATAATTAATGAATAATATCTTGAACATATCCATGTAAGGCTGAAGGATCTGGTTAATGAGTACCATGAACACTACTGGGGAGTTCATCATTTCAAAGGGAATCACCAAGTACTCATAGTGATTATAGAGACGTCTAAATATTGTATTCAGTATATTCTAGTTCTGTACTCGCAACTGGTGATAACTTTATATAACTTTAACCATAGAAAACCATCGTGCCCCTCTCAACCGATCAAAGAGGTCATCGATCCTCACTAGTGGATACTTGTTCTTCATGGTCACCTAGTTTAAAAAATGGTTATCCACACATAGCCTCAAGATCTCATCTTCCATCTTAGAAAACAAAAACTGAGCTACCTAGGGTGAAACACTGGGTCTAACAAATCCATTCCTCTATAATTCCTCCAACTACACTCTTAGCTCACAAATCTCTACTAGAGCCAAATGATATGCTGGTGTGGATATCTATGATGTCTCGTGGTGTAGATATATGGAATGTCTATCTCTCGGTGGGGAGGTAAACCTAGAACATCTTTAGGAAAGACATCCTCGTACTCCTCCACCACTGCTGGAAACTGGGATCTCATAACATCCCCTACACTAAGGGTTAGGATAGCCAACTTATGAGTAATCGTTTCACCCTCCTATGCATGAGTACATCCTACATAGCCTATGTTTCCTTTTTAATGAAAAAGGAAAACCTAGTTCCATCACTACAAAAAAACCACACCCTTACCCTAAAGTATTAAATTTGGGCATGAATTGTTGATAACCAATCCATACTAAAAATGATGTCACGAGGCCTTGACATTATGAACAAGAGATCCCAATTGAAACTATGACCTCCAAGAGTCAGGTCACATTTTCGGCAGAAGTGCATGATCTTTGAATCTTCTTTAGCATGAGTATCCGAGCGTAAGGGTCTATTCAACATTTCAAACAGAAGCTATAAGTGTTGTACAAGGTATGTGGAAAGAAAATAATAACAATCACTAATGTCTATCAATAATGCAGCTAAAGTAGAAAAGACATAGATCATACCTCAAATCATTCCAGGAGCCCCTAGGTCATAAGCATATACTACCTACAACTATTCCCGCTCATATCCTCTAGCTCTATAAGTCTAGCATTGAATACTTGGGGGTGGTGGTGGTGAAAAATAGAAACTTTAACCACATCCAGCTTCTCTATCATCTCCTCTACCATGTCTACCTCCCTTTGAACATACCTTCTCCTGTCATTGTATCTTCCTTGGTGGTCTATCCACGGTGTCCTTATCAATTATACGACGGCTTAGAAAATCTTGAGCGAGATATCTCCTAATGTCATATGAGTATGAAAACCTCTCCCTAGGATGATTGGACCCACCTCATGAGACCTGAAATTTAGTTCATCTATCCTGGGACCTCCTCTTAAAAATTTCAGCTTTCTACTAACGAGATCGCTGCTCCTACTTTCCCACTGTTGATGGTCACTGAATATATCTTCCCTTCCAATAATATTTCAACCAATAAATCCCACTCAAGTACCTCAACATAAGTTGTAATGAATATTGGTATAAAACTAGTTTGAATTTATCTAAATAGAACTCACTCGAGGGCCCAATCCTTGAAGATCTGATCTCGAACCATATCTATTGAGTACCCGGAAATGTTGGTAAACCACGATGAATAAATAGCCACCGATATGATGAAATATTGAAGATAAAGAAGCTTTTAGATATTCAGAGTCCTTAGAGTAGCTGTCTAGAACCCCTCTCTGAATAGGTTCTCAAACATTTTCCATAGAAGATTTTCTTCATCATAAGTCTAGGTAACCAAACTCCACCATCATCCTTCTGAGCCATGGAGAAGGCTCACCGCCAGAACCACCAACTGATCTGCTGATGTCCTGAATAAATGAAAAACTCATGTCATATCCTCAAGACAATCCTTAGTCGCCTATGGGTCCAACTCTCCTTGGATCCTGATGGGTCTCTACCACTGAAAATCTAAAGCGTGCTCAGCCTGCGTACCTCATCCACCAAAACTGCGGGTACCACATGCTTCTCTACAGGTGACGATATGGCTGGTGCACCACCTGGAGTTGATATATCAATAATTGTTCCCTATATTGATGCCTATTCCCTAAGGGGGTCATCCTTATGATCAAGCTATTGAATCCTAGCTGGTATACATCGTAGAGACACCCTGAAGGTAAAAAACATTTACGAAAATCAATGAGTATATCTGGAGATCTGACTCAAGAAGTACATGGAAACCACAACCCATTCCTATATGATACATGTACCATTATTTTATCTTCAACCAGTGTTCTCATGTTCCATGTAGAAAAATAATTGATCAGAGTCCTGATGTATGGATACGTTGACCACCGTACCAAAACCAGAGTCCCTAGCCTAAAATCCTAACTTGAAACACTTAACACCATTTCCCAAACTAATATCATATACTTCTAGTCATAATTCAGAACTGAATGATCTCATACCACTCTATCACATCCCATCATAGTAGGGCCCATACCGCAACTCCCCAAGCTCTCATACAATAGGATAGAGGCTGGTGACTAGTACCGAGTGGGCATATCACTGACATGGGAGGCATTGCCTAAGTACCTGTACAAAGGCACACATCTCCAATCCCAAAAAATGTTGAAATGTAAAAACAATTGAATAACCAATGCATGAAAACCTCAATATCCCACAACCAGAGTACAACAAGAAGTACAAAAAGTAAATAGGGCTAAATACAATACAACCATAAAGAAGTATGTAACACAAATCCATCCAGAAAGTAAAGGTACTAGGACTACTATCTTAAAGCTATAGGAACACACCTCAGTCTGTCTGGTCTCACTAAGCACTGTCTGGTCCTGGTCTACATTGGAATCTATCAAAAGGTCAATAATCTTCACTAGAAATGACATATGTGGGAAAAAACCATGTATGGGTGAGTCTAAGAATATTCAGTAGGACACCCCAAAAACCAAAAAGAAATAAAACAAACGAAAATAAAGTCATATCTACATAGGTATATGTCTATAGTACATATAATAAAAATATCTCGATATATTCAATCCAAGACACATAGTCTAGAGGTAATCCAAAACCATATTATACCAACCATAGGATTTTAGTTCAAAGATTTAATAAAACACTCATCCCGGAGAACACATTCCAGAGACTGATAACACTGATGAAGTTCGTCCAAGAGGTACTACTATCGGGTCTCACTATGAGAAAGAATACACTGATAGATCTGAAGATAAAATGATACACATATGATGATCACTTTCAAGTCTATGGGGTTGTACCAACTACTCAATCTAGATTAACCCTGATAAGTAAAGGATTAGTTCACATGTAGTTTTGGTCACATTGATTCCAATAAATCTACCTAGGGAACACAAATGAATAGAGGATCCCACTATGGGCCTCTAGCATGGATTCCAAAAACTCTATCTAGGAATTTCTACTGAAGGGATCGTAGTCCTAGGAGTAGGAAATGATTCTTACCAACCGTCGGGGAAACAATTAAGGGGAAAAGACCTAATGAAACTTGTCCAAGATACAAAGGATGAGAGATTCAATCTGTAACACCCTAAGCTTCCACGGTACGCTTTTCTTTGAATAATACAATAGCGTGTGTTGTACGCAACTTTGAGTTCAAACACACACCACAACCAATCAAACTAGCCGTTATGAATTGTAATACCCACTTTTTGAAAGTTTATACATTTTATCATTCAAAATGGAATTCATTTTTGGATTCGGAATATCGAAATTATCTTAGGGTGAATTTTTGGTATTTTTATGAAAACATACAATTTTTGATTAATAGTGAAAAAACACTGAGTTATAGTTTAAAACCGAATTTCTATTTAAATAATTATTTATTTTATTTAAATTTAATTAAGGTCAAAATAGATACATAATACATATATAATTTCAATGTAATTCATTGGAGTTAGTTTAGAATAATTTTAGATATATAAAAATTTTATTGAACTTTTCACCGTCTTTTACCCACCTCCTAGGAGAGTTTAGAAATTCACATAAAACTTAATTTTACCACTTATGTGAGTGGAATTTTGAAAATCTGAGAGACACAGTTAATATTAAGGAGTAAAATGTTGTTCAATAAGATAAAAATAATTTTTGGTGAATAGTAACTTTTTACTTTTATTTACCACGGTTAAAAGTAAATGGGGTAATTAAGGGTAAAATGATATTAATATTACCCTAACACATGTCATAATTCTATTGGACAAGTGTATATCGACCATAAACAACCTTAGGAATAAAATATTATCATTTAGGTTCACTTGTATTAGATTAGGACATTTATTATTATTTAATTCAAAGAAGAGTTAAAAGAGTTAAAATCAATGTTTATTAACTAAAACATTTTTAATGTAGGGTTATACATAAGATAAATTCGATTATAAATATTCATTATAAATCTAAAAATATTTCCTACATAATGGTGTTTTATTTATAATTTTTATACAATAAAAAATTTAATTTATTTATGACACAATGGTGATGCAGTAATTACCTAATTAGTGAAATATTAAAATAATTGATAATACAAATACCCAAATAATTGTAATTTGAGAATTTTTATGAATTAAACTAATTTTATTGGTTAATATGACATGTTATTATGTATTTAATTATGTTTTTTAGAATTAATAATTCTTTTATGAGTTTCACAAAAATCAAATACCAAATTGTGTCAAAATTGACATAAAAGAGTTTTTAAAACAAAAATTATATTATTAATTAATATTTAATTCCTAAAAATCTAATGTTTGGCCAAGAGACTTATATAATGATAGGTGTATCATTGATGAACCACTTGGGGTCCTCTTGGATGTATATGGTAAGTTTATTAACCATATAATATAAAAATACAAAGAGGCATGGTAAATGTCAAACTATTTAACTAAGAGTTAAATATAAATGATAAGGTTAATTTAGTGACCCAAACCTGTCTAAAATATGTTGTTTGAAAGGAAGTAGACCCATACCAACCTTAGAATTTTAATTATACACTTTGGAGCCATTATAAACCAAATACGAATTTATTATAAATTAATACTTTAAGTTTTTCCTAAAGAACCCCTCCTCCCCCTTACAAAAGGACACCACTTATAACCAATTCTTAATACCTTCAAATCCTTTTGGTTCAGACAAAATATGCCCAAATACCCTCTCAAATATCCTCCCTTAATCTTAGAGGCCTTAATTTAGTCAGAAAGCCAACCTAAGGATCCCTTTTGATCAAATCAAAAGGAAGAACCCGAAGAAGAGGTAATGTTTTCACCACCTTTTTTAAGTTCCTTTCTTCATAAACTTAATTTTTTTTGTTTCCATTATAAAATAATAAATCCAATATCTTCTATATACTTTGAATTTATTATAAATATGGTAAAATCATATTCATTATTCTATCCACCCTTTGAATGATAAGTCACCATACGTGCGTACGTACGACCTACCGTCTCCACATCGTGGTGTAATTGTTATTCAATACATTATTATTTGGATGGGTATAATAATGATGTGTAATTAATGTAAATAATAAATTTAACATGATAATGATTCTTTATATATGATATACCATCCAATTATATATTATTTTAATATCAAAATAATGATATTGTCGCTCGTGCGTACGTACGGACTACCGTCTCCACGAACGCGATGAGATTCACTCCCCATCGTATCCATTCAAGTCCAATTCTCATTTGATGATTAAAAATAATGTTTAAGTACTTGATATCATTATGGATATGAATAAGATAAAACCTATCCATAACAAACACTACTTATGTAACAAAACATATAAAAGAAAACAAGTAAGTTAACTCCCGGAACGACGACAATACTAAGATATTATTAACAAAGAAATGTTAAAAGATAATATATGATATCGTATTAATGTATATGATTCATGTATAATTTAATAACAATTATTTAACCATTATACAGTAGTTTAACCTACCCTCAACTAAGGAAACGTACAAGGTAAGGGTTTATTTCACAATCTCTTCATTATCCAAGGTTGTTTATACGTAATTATCTATTGGGACCTATTTATCATCCACATACATGTTTCTTAAAAATGTATTTCAAAACATTCTTACTATTTTACAAAATATGGGTTAAATTCATTTATACCCTTGTTTTACTTTTTATAAGAGGTTTATAAATGAATCTTTCCCTCATTTTCCAAACAAAGTCCTTTTTAACCTTTTCGACAAAATTATGGTATGAATATTTTTTTAACTTATACGGCGGGCGCAACTATTTTCTACCATTACAAACTCATCGAAGCTTCCCTTACAAGCTTATAAGAATATTTTCAAAGTAAATGTTTTATTTTTTAATTATGTGACTCTTAAATTATTTCAAAATGGAAAGAGATATTTCTCTAAAAAGAGTTTTGATTTCATCTATGTCAACATCCTTCGATGGATTTTAAGTTTATTTGGAGTTGATTTATTATGATACAAAACTTCCATATTGTATTGAAGGTTTTGTGATATGTTTGACTGTGGATGTTCTATTTTTATACCATTCATGATTTATGGTTAAAGTATTGACATTTTGTATGCTAGTTTTAATACAAATGTTTATGATATGTTTAAACCTTTTCATATGAGGAATGTATTGGACTAAGTAAGTGACAGGTAGAGCCCGCTATAGCTCCTCGATGCATCGGTAGGTCTCATGAGACAACTAGATGTGGAATTGGCTGAGGACCTTTCCCAATTTGATTTATGGTTTTGGCCGAGGCCTTAATCATTTTTAGACATCGTGGCTGAGGCCTTTACAAAATGTTTCCGAATGTTTGGCATTATGCATTCCCTCATTATGGAAATAATATTGATGGTTCATGTGGCCATTCGACTAGTATAGTACCCATGATTATGTTTTTTAATGACATTATTTACTCAGCTCATATTCTTGCCATAAAAGTATTCATGTTTATTATTGGTAAAGGCTTGTGGTTTCAATTATTTACCACGCTTAATATTTATGTCATTTTCTGCTGTATTACTTACCCTTACTGAGAATTTGAGCTCATCACTTTCTTTTGTTTCATTTTCCTAGGATATGAAGATGTTAGTTATGAGTGACAAACAAGCATAATCTAGGAGGCTTGGATGTTTCTAATGAAATATATTTGTGTTGTATTTCTCATCAAACATTAAAGTTGAACTTATGTATGAATCTTGTTTCCAATAATACTAAAATAATTGGTCTTTTGAGACATGATTTCCTTGTGATCATGCAAATGTTATGTAATAATGCACCGACTCTGGGTAACTCGGGTCGGGGCATTACACAATCATTTTAGAAATGGGTACAAAATTTTTACTAGAGGCACATGCTGGGTCCATTGACCATGGGTACTACTCATGTGAATGACCCGTGTCATCAACCTGTGTCGTGTAGAAGAGTACATGATGTGTAGAGGGGTTACAATCTAAGTCCATATATCTTGGGTCCCATTCATGTACTCTAGCTGTGTTCTAGTACATAGTGTTAGCCCATGTACCAGTACATGGGGTAGCCCATGTTCATGGTCCAAGGCATGCTGTGTGGGGTAGTAAACACCATGTAAGCAACCTCTGTACTCTAACCCTTGTATGTGTACTACCCAATGTACATGTCGAGTTCATCTAAGGGGACTACATGCCGTGTAGTCAAGGAATACATGCCGTGGGTGTTAGGTTTTTATTAAACACTTATTCTTCCGCATGCTCACACCGGTTGATCCTCTAGTCTATGTTCCAGTGCTTTGTTAACTAAGAAACTCAGGATCCAAGGTATTTGATTCATTACATCACCAAATTGAAGAATTTCATATTCTGATCTAGTTGTAAAACAGATTAAATCATATTTATTTGTTCTACACTGAATACCACTAAAGAATGTGAATTCAGGGATCCACCATTGTCCATATTGCTCTATATCTTTCGTCACACCTGTATCATTCCATATTGATCCCAAATCTAGGTTATCAGATTGTTTTCCCAAGAATCAAATTCACAATGATCGATTGATTGAGATGTGTCAAGTCATGATCCAAGTGAAGAATGCCCATGACGAATGTTGAATGAGGGGATATTAAATCATAAGAAAAAAATAAAGGAATGTGCCATTAAAGATGTTCATGTTGATCTCAATTAGTATATATTAGAATAAATATTGAAAAAAAATAATTGCAAAATATTAAATCCCTAAAACATAACCCTTCTCGCAAATATGATCGAACTGCGGGTCAATCTGTTCGTTAATAGGTCTATTTTCATCATGGAATTTAAGAAAAATAAAAATAAAGTCAAAATAAATTCCCTAACAAGATTTGGATTGATTTATAGTGAATTACGTAGCTATATTTCATTAATAGGTGAGATCTTTCAAAATTAGTGTGCGTCGATCGTTGGTCCTTGATCTATTTTCATTCATAAAAAAGGATTCCCAAATATCTCTTCAACGATCCTATAGAAGTTCTTGGGTTATACGGAAAACCCTATAATTCTTAAATATAGATAAATTTAAATAAAAATAAGTTTATTCATCAACAAAAATAATTAAAATAATTTTATTAAATAATTTTATTCATTTTACTCCCATGGAAATTTTTTCACAAATGACCCGCACCAACAAATATCAAATCACGCCTGGGGTAAACATGACATTCCATGTTCACTGGTGCCCTCAGATTTATAATCTGGGCACCCATTTAGATGTTATTCCACTTTTTCCTAAAAAATTAATTCATGTGTTATTTAAAATTTTTAATACATTTCAACATTTATTCCAGGCACACCAGGACTCAAAATCGTACATCATCTTAGAGAATGGTCTTGAAATTAATCCATATAATATTCAAAAATAATACATGAAAAACCAAATTATTTACACGTTTCATTTTTAAATTGAATATAAGTTATGTTTACATAGAAATTTCTCATGTTTATATAGATTTTTAAGTGAGTTTAGGCAACAATGATGTTTACACATTTCACTGATGATTCTTATAAAAATTTAAATTGATGTTTATCTAGACATGAAATCATGTTTTTGGAGATATAAAATGATGGTTACATAGAGTGTAAAAAATAAATAATGATGAACAAGGAAATTTTCAAAGGCCTTGAAATTTTTGTATGAGTTCATCACTAAAAAAAATATGTGTTTTTAGACCACACCGTAGCATAGAGTGTTTTGGGTTGGAGAAATTCCTATGAGAAATATGATGCACGACCTAGGAATTTTAATTAGTTAGAGTGCAGTTGATCATGTTTTTTATGCTTGTAAAAATATCTTGATATAGAAGACTATAGTGCTGTTGTTCCAATGGAAAGTTTCTATGTTCTATTATTTTGGAAATAACATGTCCATTGTCGGTGTTATGGTGGGACTAATGGTCTTATTCAAAAATGATTTTAAATTCACATGATTAAGACTTAAATATATATTATTTGAATACTTCTAAAATTTTGAATTCATTAAAATTGTGTTATGAAGTCATAAGAGTTTATTTTCTCTTTTTATGTGCATTTTGATTCTATGTTTTACTACTATTATAATATTTTGAATCACTATAAATTTATTTGATCTGTTCTATCATTTTTATTAAATTCTAAAATACATATATACTCTAATGAAGTATTTCCAAGCGTTTTTAAAATTTTTATGTGAATTAATCACATGAGATCTATCCATGAATATGTAAATGATAACATTACTTCTTATAATCATTATTTATAACCATGGCGTGCTATGATTGGATATCAAGAAACAACCACACATAGAAGATCATGGAATTAATGAACATGTCATCAGAACGTGATCCTGAAAATATGATAAAAACACAATAAGGGTTATGAACAAATAGGAAGATACATAAAATTCATGCACATGATATCAATACGAGGATTGAAAAGTATTTAAAAACCTTATCTACTATGAATTCCATTTAAAACTATGATAAAAATAAAAGTTCAATGTTCATTATTTTTCTAAAGTGACAAATGAGTTGCATCAAAATTCTTATCATCATTACTATTTATTTATTCATAATTTCTTTTTTTTCTTTATTTTAATCTTCTATATTTTTTTTATATGCATATCAGTCACTTTATGCTTTTCTACATAAAAAAATCCTTGTTCAGTTATACCTTCTAACCAAAAGGTATGTATCTTGGGTCGTGACTCCCAAAAAATTCATGTTTTTGGTTTTTTATTTTCTCAAGGAAAGGAAGGATAAATAGGCTGAGTTATACCACTAGTTGATAAGAAATTAGTGTTTATAAAAGGTTGTCACACCTTTCCAAATTGAGGTTTCTTAGTTAGTACCATTCTTCTCCCTGAGTATAGAAGAGAGAATAGTGTATATAGGATCATTAGACCTGAACTATAATAAAACCCCATATTCATATCTTTTATTGCCACTAAATTTTATGTTTGAACACTGTATTGTTTCAAATTTAGTCTGTATGTGATAATAGTACAATGTTCAAACATAAAATATAGTGGAAATCATGTATTTGATCATCAAATGTCAAGGAATATCCTTGTATTTTTTAATATCAATAACCAGAAGATGAAATCCTAAAGTTTGGAAAGATTTTACATATTCATGAAAATAACCTTAATGAATAATTAAATATCATTATTTCAATAATGATATATTTTATATATGAGGGGATAATAAGGAACTTATTTTTCTAAGAAGGATTAAATATGGACACATATTTTATTTTTTCTAAAAGTATATGCATGCATATGTGCAAACATACATTACAAATAATAAGATATCTTATTATGATAATTTTAAATGCAAGGTAATGTTATTACCAACTCATTAATATTTTAGGAGAATGAATGATTAATTATTCCAAATTTAGAATTAAAATCAGTCTATTATTCCAGTGTTATATATTCATCTATTCTATATATATCCATATGTCAAAATGGATATTTCTTCACATATATCTAAATTACCATTTCATGGAACACTATAAAAAACCATTTCTAAAACTTCCTATAATCATGTTGAGTTGATTTTTATTCCCAAATAATGTCTTAAATATCTTTTGTTGAGATTAGTTATTCATCATATTAAAAATAAATTTGGATTAGACGATATAAATTATATTCCTACAACATTAATGTAGATAATAATGATTGTAGAACACAATTTAAGGGCGGGTTTATCAAAGGTGATAATACAAAAAACATCTCACAAAAATTATTCGTCATTCATGAAATTTAAAAATAATAGTGAGATTAAAATCCAATAAATAAGGTATGATGATAATCTTGAAGATTTATTCAAAATGGAATTAACAATAAGAAAATTTATTTATAAAATATGGTTGAAAATTTTGAATTATTTTTGATGATATTATGAGGGGGATTTGGGAATGATACACTAATTTTCTCTTCATAATTTTTCATCCATGGGGTTTTTTAATATGGTTTTTAATGAGGTGTTTAATTTTGGTTATCTTTATTTTTTCTATCTTTATTCTATTTATTTTATTATATTTTCTTATAATGAACTTAATTTCCATTTGTGATATTTAACCCAAACATTTGACATCATGTTTCACTTGTCATCATTTCACCTAGACATTTCATCCTGAATTATAAATCCATGATGCTTTCAATTGGTATTTGATTTTTTTCCAAACTATATAATGCTTATATAAAAATAAATATATAAATATACATATATTTATTTAATTAAATGTATATCAATGTTTGTGTGTGTGCACATAAACATGCATTAATGTATCAATGTATATATGTATATTAGTATATTTATATATTAATAGACACACACAGACACAAAGATATATATATATATATATGAATTTATAAACATATAATTATAAAAAATAATTAAAAACTTAGGCAAATGGAAAATTTTTAACTTTAGAACATACTGAGCTAGTTTAAAAGTTTATCTTATTTGAATTTACAACGGCCCACATTTTTGCCTAATAATGATTTAGCTGATTTTTTAAGTTTTTGTATCCAATTCCATAAAAAAAATATAAAATGATAATTTATAAATAACATAAAATCTCATTTTTCATTATTGTTTCATTATTCTCAAGACATGGTGTTTACCCTTGTGTTAAAGTTTGATAATTTTCTGATTTACTTCATTTCTTTGTAGTAATTAATATTTATTAATAAATAAATATTTATTCTATGTGTGTGAATATTTATATAACCTAAAATAGAGATCAGATGAAAATTTCCATAGCATGGTTGTGTTCAAAATGAGATGTTTTACCAAAGTGAGGTAAAAATTATGTTCTCAAGTGTTAATCCATAGACCAAAAATTTTCTCAGATTTATTTTAAATCACTGGTATATTCAATTAAAAATATATTATATTTTATTGGGGTGGTGACATGTCATTGACATTCTAAGATGATGATAACCTCACACATTGGAAGATTCTAGAGAAATATATTTTGGGTTAGTTGAATTCCTAGGATTCAAGTAATTAAATGGACCACTAATAGATGTTTTAATACATGATTATATTGAGAAATTATTAAATAATTTATGGTAGTTATAATGGGGGGAATAATTCATTCGATAATTCCATATTTTTTCTACCATGCAATTTTTTTTTCTTCTCTCCCTTTTCTTTTCTGAGGGACGAAGGAACATATAATAATTCAACCCATATATCCTTTCAAAAGGACGAAAAACATGTTTATATTCTTAGAATTATTCAAAAAGGAGGTGAAGATGAGTAATGTATAATTAGAATGCCAATGATTATCATACAATGTGGTGATGATGAATGTTTAATAAATAAAGAATAATGAAGTACGATTAACTAAAAAATGAGGTAGGAAACATTTTTGTTTTTTAATTATTTTCTTAAATATTTTTGTGCAAAGTGATCCTCTTTACATCCTGATTTAATCACATTGTTTTCTATAATGAAAGAATAATTTAACTTATGATAATTTAATTATGATTTAAATGAACTTATGATTAGGCGTATACACATATTGTTCATTAATACCCATCATCGATTACAAGAGGTGGGGGCGGGTATGATCTAGTATTTTTGGGTAGTTTTTAGCTTAATACCAATTTTCTCTATATTACAAAAATTAAGAGATCTTTATATTATGTCCCACAGTATTTAGTCTCTTGATTGGAACTATAAACTTCCCTCCAACATATATAAGTATATCACCAATTTAGACCATATTTCACCGTGCCAACATCATTAGTCATATTTATTGTATTGTGATTGTATTTGTTGTCAACGATCATGTTAGTATGTGTATTAGAGTGTTGGGTAATGGAGGAAGGATCCAACAAATCAAGAAGCTAAAGATGATACCAATGCATTTATAGATAAATAAAAGTGAGGCCACTATCCTTGAATTCCAGTTGAATTAGATTACCAATCATCATAGGATGTCACTTCATTAACATGATCATATCTTATTTTTCAATCATATTATTCAATTTCCTTTTTATTTTCAAGAACAATACCATGAAACTTTGTCTTTGATAAAGTATTTTCTCACCATTCTTATTCAAAAACTACCTTCCAACTTCACCTAACACAAAATCCAAGGTCTTCTATTTCCAAAAAGGATTCGGTAGAGCTTCCCTCAAGTGAATATTCCTCAGTTATTCTTCTTCTCTTTCTAACTTATATGACAATGTGTGTCATAGGAACTAGTATACATACTATTTTATACATATTATTCATTATTTTTATTCTTCTTCTTTGATACTAAATAGTTATCTATTCTTATTTCGATATCCGGTTCACTTCATGTCCCATGTGATATATTTATTTTTCACACATAGTGACACTAATACAGTAGAAAGCTTTAACTATGCTAGAATATGCCTTTATCACCACTAAAAAAGTGATTTCTACCGCATCCTGATTAAAATCCCTAGGCTTTTATCAGTGATAGAAAATCGTTGATAAAGGAGTAATTTATCAGCGCAAAAAAAGCACGGATAAAGCAAACTTTATTAGTGCTTTTAGAAGCACTCATAAAGGACACCATTTATCAGTGATTTTATTTAGTGCTAATAAATTCTGACTTTATCACTGCTTATAAATAGACTGATAAAGGGTTATAAGTAAGGAATTCTAAAGTGTTATATAATAGCACCCTACAACACCTAAAAACATAAAATTGAGTATCAAATACAGAATTTAAATGAAATGAAATTAACAAAATAAATACAAGAAGAAAACACAATTATAAATAAAAAGAACACACCTGTATAAAAGAAAAAAACACCCCTGATTAAGAAAAAAAACACTCTTATATAATAAATAAATTAAATAAAAAATATTAATTTTAAACTAAATTTTGAGTCATAATAAGAACACTGTGTGTTAGATTTATTTGCAGTTGATTCTTGTCCGTCACGCCATTTATTGTTCAACTTCAAGAATTATCTCTGTAAAAATTAAATAAATAATTATAAGATAAAAATGATATGGAAATTAATTAAGTAATATATTATGTAAGTATGAGAAAACAATCCAGGATCATTTTCTTGGTTTTGGCGATGTGATGCACATATTAATCTAAAATGAAGCTTTTATATTGAAAAGATACACTTGGATTTATACCAGTCACACCATGCATCAATTTTTTTTGAATTTGATTGATAAAAATCCCAAATGACTTATTGATAATTTTCATAATGTATCAAAATAATATGAACAATTTTACTCAGTTTTGAGTATGTCATTTTTGTATTTTACTAAAATATATTTTAAATTTGAAAACACACACTCTGAGTCATACATGTCACATCTTGTGTGGGTTTTACATGATAATGATTCCTAAATTTCAAAAATGAATTACAAATCATTGTATTAAATTATCAATACAATCCAAGCATGTTTTATTATTTTTCAGTGAGTGGCACTTTTTGAACAAAAATATCAATTTTAAATTGATAATAGACACTTTAATTTATTATGAGAACATCATATATCAGATTGAGGTGAGTCTAATTCCTATATGTCACAAATGTATTACATATCATTTTTATAAAGTATCGAAACAATATGAATTTGTTTTCTTTTTTTAGCAAGATAATTGTCTTTTTTACTAAAATTAATGTCAATTTTAAATAAAAAGGCACACTTGGAGACATAACCATCACACCACGAATCATATTGTGATTCATCTAATTTATAATCATCCTAATTAAATTGTGTATCTTTTTTATAAAGTATCAAAACAATATGAATTTGTATCCTTGGTTTTGAGTTCACCATTTTTGTTTTTTTAAATAAAATGACATTTTATATTGAAGAAATGCACTTTGAGTCATAATAGTCAGATAATGTATAATTTTTATGTGATAATGATATATAAATTTCAAAATTTAATTATTAATCATTTTACTAAATTATCAAGACAATTTTAGCATCTTTTCTTAGTTTTTAGTGATTGAAATTTTTGAACTAAAATATTAATTTTAAATTGATAACAGACACTTTAAGTGATACCAAGATCATTGTGTTTCAGATTGAGGTAGGGATAATTAATACACATAAAAATGACTTATGGATATTTTTTATAATGGATTAAAAAAATATGGATGTGTTTTCTCAGTTTTGATTATGTCACTTTTCTTTTTTACTAAAATTAATGTCAATTTTAAATAAAAAGACACCCTTGGAGTCATACCGGTCCCACCATGAATTGGATTGAGGCGTGGTTTATTACTACACCATAAAAATTAATTATTAATCATTTTAATAAAGTATCAAAACAATAAAAATGCATTTCCTCAGTTTTATGTACATCACTTTTGTTTTTTTACTAAAATTCCATTGTAAATTGGATACACACACTTTGAGTCATACTAGTCACATTGTGTATAGCATTGACATAATACTAATCCATAAACATCATAAATGAATTATGAATTATTGTACTAAATTATCAAGAAAATACAAGCATGTTTACTTGGTTTTCAATGAGTGACACTTTTTGAGATAAAATGTCAATTTAAAATTGATAATGTACACTTTAAGTAATACCAAAAACTTCATGTATCATATTGTGGTTGGGCCAATTCCTTCACATAAAAAATGACATATGGATATTTTTATCAATGTATCAAAAATAATACGAATGTATTTTCTCATTTTTGAGTATGTTATTTTTCATTTTTACTAAAATTAATGTCAAATTTAAATAAAAAGATGCACATGGAATGTGGAGAAACTAATAGAAAAACACATGTAATTTTAAATTAATTTATTTAAAAAATACATTTATAAAGTAGTTAGTTACCGAGTTCCAAAAAAAATGTTAGTACCTAATATATCTCATATTATAAACAATGACCTAAATCATGTGGAGCATAAATATGCACCCAATAATAAAAAATTTTACTTCGAAATCATCATTAAAAAAAATTAATTTTGTTTAGTGGATTCTTATATTAATTGATAATGTATCAATGTGTTAATTTAGCCTATATGATAATTCCGTGATTTATTAATTATAGTATGAGAAATTTATTATAATTATATACCATTTATTTAAATAATAATATAAATGATTTTGATTTATAAATAGTATAATGCTGATGAATGAAGTATAATAGATAGCACTGAAGTAATTTAAGAAAAAATATCGTAATTAATATTTTACCTCTACTCATTAAACCCATATAAAGAGATAATTTTCAATTCTCGTGAACAAGGAGAATAAATATTTTGGAATATAATAAGAAAAATTAATAAATCATTCATGGTACACCTTTGACACTATTATCCACCTTGTTATAAAAGGATATAGTTTCATTTTTTTAAAACCATATTTCTAAGAATATCTAGTTGTAAAAGGCGTTGGATATTTTGACGATGTATTCTCAAATTCTCTTAATGTATAGATATAATTTATATAATGGTCCCATGTGTGTTGGGATGTGAAATTAATTACAGAGTCACACTAGAGATCAAATAATAAAGGATATGGTTGAAGAAATATACAACTGCCCATATGTCAAATATGGTGTTCGATAGACCCGATTAGCATTCATATGATAACTAATAATTGGTTAAAGTGTGATATAGGAAGGAATATAGTGTATAAATATTTAAGGGACATCAAAATAACACTCTATACAACATATAATATTAAAAACCCACTCAGAACACCACACATAGTTCAATGGTTGTACTATAAGGAACATGAGAATAGTGTAAGCCAATAAACCAAACTAATTTCCTTTGAGGATAACCATTATCCAAATGAACCTAAGATAAGTAAACAAAGATGGTGTCATGTAAAGATAAATCAAACTTCATAAAGAAAATGTGAAGTAAAAATGGGTAACGAGAATGGATCATGTTGTAATGGTCACTGTGTTAGACTTCCAATTAAACTAAGAGAAATGGAAAGCACTCTATGGGAAGGTTTGACACCCATTTAATAACATACCAAAGTTAAGAAGCATAAGGATTCATTGTTATCTTACAAAAAATCAGGGATCGTCATGGTTGAGAACACTACAAAAGCACAAACCATAGATCCCAATCAAGTAACGAATGAGAGAGGAAAAGGAGAAAATAACATACCTTGGATTCTAGCCTTGATTTATCTGGGAGAATATATAGGAGGATCATTAGTAGTAGGGCGGTTCAGTGAGAGTTTGAGAGTCATGACTAAAGCAGTCGTGATTAGGTTTCTTTTGAATAGACCAAGGATAATTTTATCGGTGCTTACAAAAGAGAACTGATAAAGATACCTTTTATCAGAACTAAATTGATAGGCGTTGATAAAATATATCTTTATTAGCACTAATAAAATCCATCTATATTAACGCTAAAGTATTAGCGGTGATAAAGATTATTTTTAATAGTTATTTTTAGCACTGATAAACCTCTATCTTTATCAATGCTAAAGAAGCACTGATAAAAGGGACCTTTATCAGTGGTAAAACATTAAAATTGATAAAGGATTTATAATTATAATTATAAATTAAAAATTTTAAATTTTTTTATATAATTATATATATTTTTATTATAATTTTATAATTATTGAAATATATAATTATTTATTTATAATTACATAAATTTTTTTATAAAAAAATATATATTTTATATTTATAAATTTATAAATATATTTACAATTATTTATTTATAATTATAAATATATTCATATCATTATATATATTTAATAAATATATATAAATATAAATATAGTAAATATATTCATTCTATAATTATATTTATTATAAGTTTATATAAATAGATTTATATCATTATATATATTTATATACTTATATTTGTATTTTTAATAAATATTTTTAAATATAACTGTAAATATAAATATAAATACAGTAAATATATTCATTATTTAAATATATTAATTATAATTTTATAATTAATTATTTATGAATATATGAATACTTTTAAAAAATAACATTTTTATATTTATATATTTATATATATGTATATAATTATATATATATATATAGCCTCAGGGTGAAACTTAGTGGTTGCTTCCAATGTGGTTCTCGGTAAGGTCTCAAGTTCAAGTCTCACCAAGTATATCCCCACTTGGTATGTTGCCTTATTTTCTTTATAATATAGAACCTTTCCCTGAATAAACTGAGCCTTCGAACTCAAATTATATATATATATTAAATTAATATAAACATAAACATAAATATAAATATAGTATATTCATTATTTAAATAAATTTACTATGATTTTATAATTATTTAAATATATGTAATTACTTACTTACAATTATATTAATATTTTTTAAATAATGAAATTTATTTATTTATAATAATTATCATTATATAAATTTAAAAATATAGTAAATATAAAATTATTAATATTTTTTAAATATTTATTTAAAAATATAATTTTAACATTATTAATGAATATATCGTCTTAAATAAATTCATTTTAAAAATGATTGATAATTAATAATTAAAAATGAGTACACTTTAAACATATTGAAGAAATAAACAAGATTTATTAATTAAATATAAATTATTAAAAAAATATGGATATATATTGAAGTAAATATTAATAAAAATTGAAAATACTAAAACATAGTAAATAAATATATATAAATAAATAATAGGTATTGAATAAATTTTAAAAAATAAAAAATATAAAAAATATAGAAATAACACATAACTGTAATAATATAAAAAATAAATAAATAAAATTGAGCATTTAAAAACATAAATATGAAATGTATCATGTTAGAATGAAATTCTAAAATATACTAAAAGTCACATAAATAACTTATTTTAAAGGTATTTTTTTAATTTAATTTCCATTATTGCTTTGTTTTAGGGGTTTCCTATGCATTTTTGGAGAAATGGGTTAGTTTTCATGATTTGCGCCAAAACCGTGGGCCTAATTTCATATTTAAAAATAAAATTTTATTCATTTATAACATCCTTATTTTTCAACATTTTTCATCCATTCCAATTCCTTCTTGGCATAACCAAACCTATTAACTTCACCATATTAATTTGGGCCATTTAGGAATCCATAATCATGGTGGATTTGGGTTTTTATTTAAGGGATTGGGACTGCCCGAAAGCCCATTTCCTTCATTAAAAATATTTTTTAATTCTGTAATATCTCATTAAAATTCTATATTTTTTAGTGATTTCAACTCTCACCTGATCCCACTAACCCAAGATGCTCCCCATTCTATCCTCCCCTAATTTGGCGCTCAATAGAATCATAAATTTGGGCGAAAATTCTATGGATTTCACAAATTGCCCAGATATGAAGAGGTAAATTGATAAATTCATAACTCCTTCATTTCTCACTATTTACCGCCCATTCTAGTTCCTACATGATCGCCTCTTCCTTTTTCGAACCTCACCTGAATGTTTGGCTATTTTAAAATTTAGATACTGGTGGATTTAGGGAAATTTCTCCAAGATTCCTCAAGTAAGTGTTCCTTCCTTCCATTTCTTCCATTTCCTTAGGGTCTCATCCCTCTTTATTGATGTTCCAAAGTGTACAAAAGTTAGGGTTCAAACCTAGGGTTTTAAATGGTGTCTTTTTTGTGTAATCTTGAGATTTTATTTTTCTCTTCACTTGCTTGTGGTGAGGCGGTAGTGCACTTGATGTTTCACACCAAGATTTGAGGGTTTCGAATCAAAAGGTAGGTGATTCCATGGTTAACCATTCCTTGATGAGTTTGATTGCTTCTTTTACTCGTTTTTCATATTCCCCATAAGCTGTGTGTGGTGCGAAAATCATTTTGGAGAGATTTGGTTAAGCATTTAATTTTATAATTTAATTTTATTAAAGTTACATACTTTTTGAATGTAATACATGTGGTATCGTTTTTGGTAGTTTTATAAAATATTAAATTATTTTATTATATGCTTAAAGGGGATGAAAATAATGTTTTTTAACACCTTAGTGTCATGTGGGCCTTTTATGGTGGTTTTTGGAATAGGTTTGGTGTGTAAACATTTGTTATACTTCTTGAGATCATTTTATGAAAATGGGTGTTTTCATTTGTATCTTTCAAGGTATTATTCAAATTGATTTTATAACACTTGAAAGTGGTTTTATAAAATGTATCTAGGGCTTCCAATAATACATTGTTATTGTTTTAGTGTGGTTTTTCCCTGGAAATATGTTTTTGAAATGGTTTTTATGAGAAAAGTTTGGGTATAATCTTTTGAATTGTTTTATGAAATATTTGAATGATTTAATGATTTATGTAAGAGGTGAAACCATAATTGAAAACTATTTTGTAGGGTTTATATTTTTAAATGGTATATTTTAAATGTGAAAGGGGGTGTTTTGTGATGTGTTCTATCTTGGAAATGTTTTATAAAAATGCTTGAAGGATTTACTAAAGTGTGTAAGAGATGTAAAAGTGACGTGGGATGTTTTGTGTGAGTGTGATGTGAAAAATGGATTTTGGTTATGAAAAGGGTATTATGCAACATGTGAGTGGGATTTTATGTGAGTTATAATATCTTTTAATGGTTTTATAAAATTGTTTAATGGATTTTTGGAAGTGTTAAAGAAATGTGAAAAGTGTTGTGGGCTATTTTGGTGTGAGTCAGATGTCAAAATCAATTTGAATGAAAAGTTGAATTTTGGGACTTGTGTGGTATACATGTGGGCTGTTTTGTGAATTTGTGATGTGTAAATGATATTTTCATGTGAAAATTATATTTCTTTACTTGTTGAACTTGTTTGAGAACAAGGGAAAAACTAGGGTATTTTGGTGGGTGGACATGTACTTGTATGCTAGTGAATCTGTGGGGTTTGGCCTCAGTTTAAATTATAAATATTGACACATACAACTCTAAATAAACTATGATGATGATGATTAGGGACCACTAGGTTATGGGTATGTTCTTTATTAGTGGCTTTTTCACGAGAATAGATATATTTTGTGATGATTACTTTCACCGAGATTCGAGGTACCTGAGACCCATAGTGAGCTAGTGCCTAGGGGTTGTTTCCCATTGTTTGTTCCCATTAGATCATTTACACTTACCGTTGGAATACAATATATTTGTCTGAAAATTCAGTATCTTTTTAATTTGTTTTAAATGTTTTGATTCTTTAAATTATCCCACTTAGAATTTTTTTTTTATTTAAAGTTTCATCTTTTATAAATTTTCACTAGCATTTCTTGTTTACCAAAACTTGTAAAATTTTCATCTTTGAATGTTTATCACATGTAATCCTCTAGTGGTGTAATACTACTGAAATTTTTATCACACCCTACTTATACCTTTGGGTGTGAGTAGATTTGTTCTCTTTTGTTATAGGTGTGGGTAAAACGTTTTGTGCCAGTGGTTCAGGAATTTAGGGGTTTTTCTTGGTGTAGAGTTTTGGGGATGGCTTGAGGGCGGTGCCTATTGCCATGTGGAGGTTCTTGGGATGTTTTCTTTTGGTTTTTTTACATTTTTTATAGTCTTGGTGAGTTGTTTTAAACTATGTAATTCATTTCTGAATTTTTGTAAAATATTATTTGGTTTGAAAAATCCAGATTCGTTTTATTGGATTCATTTGTTGTTTGAAGTTTCTTAAATTGGGTAAATTGTTCCTTATTCTCATATTCTGATACCCATGCTCTTGTGAAAGCCCACGAAGATGGTGATCACCCTTCAGGTCTTGTCCCAGGCCGAGTTTGGTGCTAATTTCAACGGCGACCAGATTCAGTTTGTTAAAAAATGGTATCAAAAGAGGTTGAGGTTAACTCTTGGGGTCATGTTATTTGGGGAAGAGTTGGGATATTTTGAAGTTTGGATTGTCGGGACTTGGTATTCTAGTTATGGGTAGTGTGCCTGATCACCACAGCTAATTAAGGGATTCAAGTTTCCAGGGGAAGTCAGGATTTATCTAAGTCCTTTGGTTTTCTTGGTTTGATGATGATTAGGGGAAATGAAAAGAGAGGTGGGTTAATGGTCTCACGGAGATCGCCAGGCCTGGAAATACATGTGGATCTAGGGATATTACCTAGAATACTCTATGTTATGGTAAAGTGATTGGAATATGGCCGCCAACCATATGTCGAAGTAACCAACCGAAGCTGGTTCCCCTTTTCATTTTCCTGTGTACTTTAGTTTTGATATCTTGGAAGTTCAGTTTTGAAGTAAAAATGACATGGTTTTAAGAAGTGTAAGGTTTTTGTGAAATTATTTTCTAATAAAGAGAGAAGGGTTTGATTTTGGAAATTGTGGAACTAAAATTTCATAATTTTTTGAATTAGGAAAATGGTGTGTTTACGCCTCTTTTGAAACCAAGAAGTATGTTAAAGTTGGTTTTGGAAAAGTGTTTCCAATAGAGTTTTCTAAACTGTTGAAAGGTGTTTTAATGGGATGAGTTGTTTTGAAAATATTGCGTATGACTTGAAAGTGTGTTTTTATTTGAATGATTGTGACTTTCTAAATTTTTTTGTATGCGGTAATTTGGATTTGATTTCATGGTAAGCAATATTGAGAAAATGGATGTATTGGTTGATTATTTTGGTTTTGAAAAGTGGAAAGAGTTTTTGTTTTATCCTTTGGTATTTTCGTAAGCAACCACATGCATGGGGTCATATGGGATGATGGATGATTAATGGAACGACTGGATTATTTTCTGGATGGATATGAGGATGGAGCCTGGTGTGGCACGGAAACATGCATGTGTGAGGCCCATGGGGTACCATTGGGGGATACACGAACCGCTAAACTGTTTGTTTTCAAAAAAATATTTTAAAAAGAAAAACATGATATCTTGTTGATTGTGTTGGGATGGTGTGTATTATGTGTTTTCGGAAATGTTGATGTTGTGGAATATTTTTAATCCAAGAACCCCTCCTATTCGAACTGTGTTTTGGGTTTGTGTTTGGTCGGTAAGCTGGGTAGAAGGACCGGTTAGTAGTCTCTTCTGAGATATATTTCGGGACACCTTTAAGGTGGTTCCCTTCATGTGTTTGGGTCTGGTTTGTGGAATGTTTTTCCCAACGGACCAACTTTGTTGGGCCCTTGGGTTCTCTCATGTATAAGTTATGCCCCCATTAATGGTTAATGCACAATTGAAGTGCAACCCATATTGTTTCGTTGTTGGAATATCCTCCATTTGATCACTATAATGAATCTTTTATCGATATTTGTTGATTGAGTCTACACCCATTAATTTCATTGATTTGTGAATATGATTATAACGGGAGAGTGCTTGTGGAAGGTTGAAAGAGACATTATTTTCTTATGTTTTCTGATTCGTTGAAGGTGAAAGTGGTCTAGGGTTGTCAGTGTGGATGAGTATCTTAATGGTGTCTAAGAGGTCCTCTGGGTTATTCATTGTTTATTTGAAGTAGGAGTTAATGTTAAACCACTAGTTTTGGGAATCTGGTCATGAGAGGCTATTATGGACACTTTTTGGACTTGTGTGTTGTTTAGGGACTTGGCATAAGTCCCTATTCCATGTATTGTTTCTAGTAGTCACAATACTCATGTTTGATGACGTCTTGTGATGTCATGTGCTCGTTTGGCTGTAAAGGTGAAGGTTTTGAAATTCTATGAGAGCCTCTGTTATGTTGGGAGTATATCTCCCTTGGAAAAAATGTCAAATCCTCTGTTTCAGAGGAAGGTGTTTATTTGTATGCTTTCCTTCTGTTTTTTCTCACCCAAAGAAACAAGGTGTGATGTGTGTGCATCTTCTAATACCTTGTTTTAGTGAAATTTTGGGTTAGGGTGTAGTGAGTTTGGAATGTTTTATGTCTTGGTAAAATTATTGGGGATTGTGGTGTAGGTTTTTGTATCACCGTAAGAATAAGTTCTATTTAGGTGGTTTCCAAATCCTAACTATGAGGATGAAGATGATTCAATCATTTGAGCTCCATCCATAGGTCTCGAGGAGAAGCTATCACATTGTTAGGGGAAATCCCAGGGCCGTTCAAACCCTAGTACAAAGTCCTATCCTCTATATGAATGATAGTAAGAGTTTAAACCTCTGGTGTCATCATCTTGTTCCAGTTGTTCCTGTTTGGTGGTAGAGGTGGGTGGAACTCATTTCCATGTTGTAGCCTGAGTTCATACTTTCTGCCATTAGTTTCGACTGGGTATTTGGAGAAAGGATTGAAGTTTTGATAGGCAGGTTGAGCTCACGATTTTCACATGGTTAGTAGTGAACATGCCCTAGAAAACCATGTAGATAGTAGGATCACCATGGTTAGCGGACAATTTTCTAAACAGTGTGGACTAATCATGTGGTCGTCCCAACCCTTTAAATTTGGGGGTCTTTCTATACTGGCCCGTGCTAGTCAGTCAAGATGTTTGGTTATTATGATGGGGAGACCCACTATGAGTCTTATATAAGTTATTTTGTAAAGGTCCGATGGAATTCTACCCCTTGAACCAGGGAGTCCATTCAAGCCTCCCCTGTTAGTGTCCTGATTATGTATCGGGAAAAATTTAAGTTATCTTTTATGGTGGGGAGGCCATTTGTGTCTCATCGTACTAGTAAATAAGTTTTGTCCTTGGTCTTGGCATGGAAGTGGGTATTCTAATTTGTAACTTTCTAACTACCTATATATTCCTTGGGTAAACGTTGAGATTGGAGAGTTCCTAATGGTTTAGTTATAGCAAGGTAAGTGTAACCTTGTTTGATGTTGTTGTTTGTTTGGGTAAATTGCTTGAGTCTTTTTCAGATTGTGTTTGAGGATTTTTTGTTTTGGGATAAATCTTGAGTGTGCTTGATTGTTTCAAGAATGTGGTGTATGCTTGGTTAGTGAGAGTATTCCTTCCTCAATTTATCACTTGAGGTGTTTTGGCCTTTGAGGGTGAAACCTGGAAATGGAGTACCTCTTGGTTTCTCAGTTGGGTTTGGTTGTTGCTTTGGACTTGCTGTGACTTTATGGGGCAGAACGTTTTTATAGTGGTGAATATTATCACATAAATAACTTATTTTAAAGGTATTTGTTAATTTAATTTCCATTATTTCTTTGTTTTATGGGTTTCTTATGCATTTTTTGGAGAAATGGGTGAGTTTTCATGATTTGGGCCAAACCGTGAGCCCAATTACAAATTTAAAAATAAATTTTGATTGCTTTACAACTCCTTTATTTTTAAACTTATTTCATCCATTACTATTCGTACTTGGCATAACCTGACCTATTAACACTAGCATATTAATTTGGACCATTTAGGGATCCATAATCACGCTGGATTTGGGTTTTTATTTAAGGGATTAGGCTTACCCAAAAGCCCATTTCATGGATTAAAAATATTTCTGAATTATTTATTATCTCATTTAATTCTTAAGATTTTTGGTGATTATAACTCTCACTCGAGCCCACTTACCCAAGGCGTGCCCCCATTCTCTCCTCCCAAAATTTTGTGCTCAATAGAATTGCGAATTCGGGGGAAAATTATATGGATTTCAGAAATTTCCTATATTGGAAGAGGTAAATTGACTCCTTCATAACTATTAAATTTTTAACTATTTTCCCCCATTACAGTTACTATATGATCTTATCTTCCTTGTTTAATCCTCACTTGAATGTATGGCTATTTTAAAATTCAGATACTGGTGGATTTCAGGCGATTTATCCAAGATTCCTTCAAGTAAGTGTTTCCCTCTTCCATTTCATCCATTCCCTTAGAGTTTCATCCCTCTTTCATGATGTTCCAAAGTGTCCAGATGTTATGGTTCAAATCTAGGGTTTAAAATCGTTTCATTTTGGTTTAATATTGAGATTTTAGGTTTCTCTTCACTTTCTTGTGGTATGGCGGTAGTGCACTTGATGTTTCGAAACAAGATTTGAGGGTTTTGACTCAAAAGGTAGGTGATTCCACGGTTAACCATTCCTTGATGAGTTAGTTTGCTTGTTTTACTGGTTTTTCATGTTCCCCATATGCTGTGTGTCATTCAAAAACTGTTTTTTAGGGATTTGGTTAAGTATTTAATTTTATAATTTACTTTTGTTGAAGTTGTGAGATTTTTGAATATTATACATGTGGTATCTTTTGTGGTAGTTTTATAAAATATTAAATTGGATTATTAGTTGTTTAAAGGGGATGAAAATTATGTTTTGTTAATGCCTTAGTGTCATGTAGACCTTATAAGGTGGTTTTGGGAATAAGTTTGTTGTGCAAAAGATTGTTTGGTTTGAAAAATCTAGATTCATTTTATTAGACTCATTTGTTGTTTTAAGTTTATAAACTCAGGTAAATTGTTCCCAATTCTAATTTTTTGATACCCGAGAACTTGTGCTAGCCCTTGGGGACCAGGAACACCCTTCAGTCCATGTCGCGGGCCGGGTTTGGTGCCTGTTTTGTCGGCGACCAGATTTAGTTCGTGACACTAAAATTTGAATAAATTATATAAATATTAGGTGTATGTGTTTCTATATAAGATTTCATTAATTGCATGAATATTTATGTGTGTGTGTTTTATATAAAAATGCATTAATAACATATATATATATGGAAAATCAATGTAACATATGTTTTATATATGTTAAATTGAAATATTAAACAATATTAAAAATAAATAAGACATTAATAGTTTTTTAATTATTACATTTATTCATTTTATTTATATTTATATTTAACATATAATATTTATTGCGATTTATTATATATATATATATATATATATTTTTTAAAATTATTCATTTTCATTAATAATTGTTTATTTAATTATGTTTTTATTAATTCTGTAATTTATTTGTTTAATTATTACAATTTATTTATTTTTAATATTTTGTTTAATTATTACAATTTATTCATTTTATATGAGTATATTTAATATATACTATTTCTTAATATTTACAATATATATTTGTATATGAAATTTATTCACTTGTATAAATAATTGTTTAATTAATAAATTTTTTGATATTTTTCTTCATTTACTCATTTTTAATTTTAATTGATTTAATTATTTCATTTTATTTATTTTACATATCTATATATTTAATATATATTGTCTATTAGTATTTATAATATACATATATGTTCATGTTATTCATTTTTATCAATAATTATTTAATTAAAAAATTATTTATTTTATATTTGTTTAAATATTTCATTTTATTCTGGACTTTTATTAGTGATAATCAAGTGATAATAAAGGCTACCCTTTATCAATGCTAAAAATAAAGCACTGATAAAGAGTACCTTTTATCAGCACTATATATAAGAAATGATAATGATCCCCTTTATCAGTACTTTTTACTAGTGCAAATAAAGGTTAGTGCTGTAAAAGTTCTGTTTTGTAGTTGTGAGATAAGTCACTCTTTAGAACTATTTATTCCTCTTCTCTTCTAAACTTATATATTTTAAAATATTAGATTATAATATCTATAAATTTGATGTTGAAAATATCTCTCAATATCATACAATGATTATACCTCTCACTTTTTCCTCAACATTTACATGAGTGTCTCCATTATCTCATCATGTTCTATTTACCTCAACTTCTTGTCTCTAGTAGTATTTGAAAAATACACATTCTCATTAAATATATATTTTTATCTAAGTTGAATAAATATTCCATTTAATTCCACCAGTAGGATTGAGACTCTTCATCTCAATATATACCATAGATAATCACAAATAAAACAATCACCATTGTTGTATGAAAATCACACAACACAAACATGCTACAATATGGATATTTATTTTTCTGCATGAGTGTTTATATAAAACCAATATAGACTTCAAATTGAATCTTTAAACATTAGATAAAATCTCAAAATTTCTTTATTCATTCCCAGCTAGAATCACAATTCTTTTTTAATGTTTTAATCATTGAATTTTGGTTCCAACATCAATAGATTTAATTTCCAAAATATTCTATTATGAAATTTCATCATTTCAGACTCATTTATTTTCATCAAAATCCCATCAAACATTGATCACTATTTTCAAAATAATTATGATCAACTTCCTCAATAATTAAAAATGAATAAAAACTCATTTGTAATGTTTTAATTTATAACAATCATCTTGAACATCATCCC
Organism: Viscum album; assembly: GCA_963277665.1. Taxonomy (NCBI): domain Eukaryota; kingdom Viridiplantae; phylum Streptophyta; class Magnoliopsida; order Santalales; family Viscaceae; genus Viscum; species Viscum album. The sequence continues at coordinate 1,893,517,248 of OY728152.1, forward strand.
ATTTGTTTTTATTTAGAAAATTGAATTCTTGAAATCTTATAATTTTCTCAATTTTTCGCTAATAGGTACGTTTAAGGGTTTCAACAGTCACCCTAATTTGTAATACTTTCATTTCTCACGACTTTTATAATTTCCCTAATAGGTAATATATTTTTTATGACTTGAAAAGTCTTATGAATTTCTTGTACAGGAATTCCTTTTATATTTTTTGAAAAATTGAAAAGTCATATGAGCTCAAGAAAAGTCTTATGTGGTATTTATCAAAGTCTTATGCACACAGGGTGAGTTCCAAACTTATATAATTTTCAAAAAACACAAAATTATTAGACATAGATTAAGTATTATGTTATTCCTCTAAGTCTTTCAAATTATTAACAATTTCGTATGAAGTCCTAAAAATATGTACGAACTTATACCAATGTCTTATGATTTTTCATCAATTTCATATAAAGCAAGACTAAAACAATTTTATAGAAATATGTATACAAAATCATTTGAAAATATTTTGAAGTAATAAAAATTCTAGACTTAGCCATTTTTTTCTTAAACACTAAAATTCATAAGTTTTAAAATTTATTCAAATCTACTTCAATGTAACTTCAATCCTTCGCAAACTCTTCAAATCACTTCAGAACTTATTTAATTGATTATATATTTTATTAGAGTAATTTCAAACCTCTTTATATTATTTACAAGGTACTATAATATATTAAATTATCCAAATATGAGTATTAGTATAAACCTCACTAAATTTTAATTCCATATTAAAATTATCGTCACAAACCTTCATTGAAGTATTGTTTTATATTGACTACAATAGCCTTCATGCTCATTACTCCATGGATGCTTTCTCAAAACTTTAACCAACTTTACTACAGACTCTACCCCTAAATTAATATCAATTCTACTCACATCATTACAAGAAGTTCATTAGTTAGGATAACAACCATCTCCTCTCAACGTTTTCACTCCTTGTAAACTTTTGTAGACATTACTTCTCCAACTTCAGCACTGGTAATTCATATTAATAGCATCTAAAAAATTATAGTATATTTAGATGCCATATTGAATATATCTATTAGTTTTTTAATGGATAACATCCTCAGTTTCTTTACAAATTAATACATGGGTAGTATCTTTGGATTCTTGATTATGTGGATTCTTCCTCTACCACCCAACAATCCAAGATAAATATTCAAAACCACATTGAAAGTAAATACAATCACAATCAATAATAAATATCAAAAACAATTTATCAGAAAGAAATTAGTGGTAATTGGATCAATGGTTTTCTCAAACATATTTCATAGAAAATGAAAAAGTTGGAAATTGGATTTCATGAATTTCCATTAGAAACATTTTTTATAATGAAAAATTGAAAATTATTGAATTTTTTTTAAAAAAATTATTTTCCCCTTAAATTAATTTTCTAAAAACCGAATGTGATTAAAGAATGAAAGGTGGGTTTTATTAGATTATTCATCAGGAAAACTATTTTATGAATATATATTTGTTCTTAACTTTTTTTTCTTATCTCATATCATATTATTGATTAAAATTATTTATAATTCAACTAATTATTTTTTGAGATTAAAATTGTTTTATAAACAATTATTATAACAATATGAGTTGATTTTTTTGAATATAGATCAAATATTTATAATATAAAAAAATATTCAATCAAATTACTAGATTTTTTTATTTCCCATCATGTGAAGAATTGATATTTCACTCTAATGTTTTTATTTTAATTATTTGAGTTGATTCATTTGGTAGTAAATAATAATAATAATAATAATAATAATATGGATAAAAGTAAAATTAATATTATGATTTTTAAAATTATTTTTGATAAATGGTTATGCTTTAAATTAACTTTGAGATTACTTCTCTTAAAGCTTGTAGAATTTATTTTAGATATTTAATAGTCCTTCCTCTTTGAATATGTGTATATAGATATATGTTTATTTGATTTTCCTAGTATGTTGAAAATTTAAGGATGAATCCTTCTTATTTGTCTACAATTTTATCTTGGAGATTATCTTTGGTTTATTTTTCCTATTAATGTTTGTTCATGTGGATGATGATGATGATTATAATTATTTATCATTGGTAAATAATTCTTTTCTTTATTAAATTATTTTAACTATCACCTTTTTGAATATTGTTATTTGTTTTTACTGCATGAGTATGTGGTTGGATTTGTGATAATATAATTATGAATAACTAGAGGAATAAAAATTTGGAGAGTAGTGGAGGTGTGACAAAATGTGAGGGTGAAAGTAGTGTTTATGGTGAGAAATAATAGTTTTGTATTTCTAGGTGTTTTTTGATTTCACGATGTGTATTTCCTAGTCACATCCCGTTTACTTTTATAGATTCAATTTACACTTGTAAATTAATGTTACCTGAAAAATATATGATATATATGTCTTTTTACTCATCTTTTGACCCAAATTAGTCAAATGTGTAACACCCCAAGCTTAGACGGTATGTTTATCTTTGAATACTACAATAGCTTGCGTTGTACGCAACTTCAAGTTCTAGCACCCCACAACCTATCAAACTAGCAGTTATGAATAGTAATACCCATTTTTTAAAATTTAATAAATTTTATTTTTCAAAATGGACTTCATTTTTTGATCTGTAATATCAAGATTAGTTTAGGGTGAATTTTCAGTATTTTTTCTGAAAGCTTTCATTTTTTGATTAATAGTGAAAAACACTGTGTTATTGTTAAAAACCGAATTTTTATTTAAATTTATTTTAGGTCAAAATAGATAAATTATACCTATATATGTTCAATATAATTCATTGGAGTCATTTTATAATAAGATTATATATATAATTTTTTTTGAATTTTTAATGTCTTTTACCCACCTTCTTGGCACATTTTCAAATTTGCATAAAATGTAATTTTACTGACTTTGTGAATTGAATTTAAAAAATATTAGAGACATGGTATACATAAGTAAGTAAAATTTGGTTTAATAGAATGAAAATAATTTTCGATTAATAGTAACTTTTGAATTTTATTTTCCACGGTTAAAAGTAAATAGGGGAATTAAAGGTAAAAATGGTATTATAATTACCCTAAAACATGTTATAATTTTTTTGGATAAGTTTTTTTGACCAAAATAAACATTAGGAATAAAATTTGATCCTTTTGGTCAACTTGGATTAGATTAGGACATTTATTATTTTTTTATTTAAAGAAGAGTTAAAAGTGTTAAATTCAATGTTTAATAACGAGACCATTTTTATAATAGGGTTATGCATAAGATAAATTCAACTATAAATATTCATTAGAAAGATAGAATTATTTCACACATAATTATATTTTATTTATAATTTTTAGACATTAAATAATTAAATTTATTTATGACACAATGATGATGCTGTAATTGCTTTATTACTGGAAGATTAAAATAATCGATATTATAAATATTAATATAATTGTAAATTAAGACTTTTTATGTATTAAAAGAATTCTATAGTTAAATATGACATGTTAGGTTTGATTTAATAAATTGTTTCAGAAGTGATAACGTTTTTATGACATTCACAAAAACCAAATACTAAATAGTGTCAAAATTGACATAATTGAGTTTTTAAAAAAAATATTTTATTATTAATTGATATAATATTCCTAAAAATATATGGTTCAGAAAAAGAACTTATATAAGGTTTTATATATCAATAATGAACCACTTGGGGTTCTATTGGATTTTTATAGAATGTTTATTAACCATATATTCGAAAAATACAAGAATACATGGTAAAAGTTAAACTATTTGACTAAGAGTTATATCTAAAAGATAAGGTTAATAGAGTGACCTAAACCTATGTAGATCCTATTGTTTGAGCTATTTTTACCCATACGTACCTTATCCTTGAAATAAATATTTTTTGAGCCATTATAAACTGAATATGATTGTATAATAAAATAATATTTCAAGCTTTTCCTAAAGTGACCCTCACATCTCTTATAAAAGGGTACTTTCTCTTCTCTCAAAATCACACCTCCAAATCCATTTGGCTCAGCCAAACCCTACTCAAATAACCTCCCAACTACTCTAAATTAAAAATATATTTCTTAAATTTATCAGAAGCCAACCTAAGGATCCCTTTTGATCAAATCAAAAGGAAGCACTTGAAGAAGAGGTAATAATTTAATAACCTCTTTCAAAGCTCTTTTCTTCTTCCAGTTCCTCATTATTTGTTGTTTCCATAATAAAATAATAACTGCAGTACCTTATACATACTAATATGTTATTATAAATATGATAAAACCATATTCATTATTCTATCCTTCCTATGAATAAAAAAGTCACCATACGTGCGTACGTACGACTTACCTTCTCCACGTCATGGTATAGTTTTTTATTCAACACTTCATTATTTGGATGAGTATAATAATGAGTATAATTGATTGAAATAATGAATATAACATGTTATTGATTATGTATATATGATATATCATCCAATTATATACTATTTAACCACGAATAGAATGATATTGTTGCTCGTGCGGATGTACGGATTACCGTCTCCACGAACACGATGAGATTCATTCCCCATCATAACCATTCAAGAATAATTTTCATTTTATGATTAAAAATAAATTTTAGGAACTTAATATCATTATGGATATGAATCAAATACATTATATCGATAATAAACATGACTTATGTAACAAAACATATAAAGGAAAATGAATCATTAAACACTTGAAATAATGATACTACCGAAATATCATTAACAAAGCAATATTAGAAGATCATTTATGATGTCATATTTATGTATGTGGTTCTTGTATAATTTGATAACAATTATTTAACTATTATACAGGAATTTAACGTACCATCAATCTAGGAAAAGTATAAGGTAAGGGTTAATTTTACAATATCTTTATTATCCGATATTGTTTATACATGAGTATCTACTAGGACCGTTTTATCATCCACATATGTGTTTCATAAAAATATATTTCAAATAATTTTTAATATTTCCTATAATATGGGTTATAGTAATTTATACCCTTGTTTTAATTTTTATAATTTTTTTTGAAATGAATCTTCCCATCATTTTCTAAACAAGGGACTTTATGACCTTTTTGTCACATTAAGGTAAGAATGTTTTTTAACGTATACGACGGGTGCAACTATTTTACACCATTATAAAATCTTCAAAGTTTACTTTACAAGATTATAATAATACCATCAAAATATATGTTTTTTATAATTATTCGACTTTAAAATTATTTCAAAATAGAAAGAGTTATTTCTTTCAAAAAGTTTTGATTTCATCTATGTCAACACCTTTGATGGATTCTACTCTTGTTTGAAGTTGATTTACTAAGATACAATCTTCCATTTTGTATTTAAGGTTTTTTGTTATTTTTGACTGTGGATGTGTTATTTTTATACAATTCATGGTTTACAGTTAAAGTATTAACATTTTGTATTCTAGTTTTAATATGAATTTTTATGTTATGTTTCAATTTTTTCATATGAAGAATGCATTGGACTTAGTAAGTGAAGGGTGGAGTCATCTATAGCTCCTCGATGCATCGGTAGGTATCATCAGACAATATAGTGTCTTGGAACAAGGCGTTGACAAAATCTTATTTGTAGTCTTCGCATGATGCCTTGACTATGTGGTTATTATGTCTGATATTATGCATTCCATCATTATGAAATTGGCTATTGATATTACATGTGATTATTCGAATAGTATAATATACATGTGAATAAGTAAATAGAATTATTTGATTTATCTTTTCCATATTATGATGAAGTTTAAGTTTAAAAGGCTTTTGTTTTAGTATTATACATTGCCTTAAATGTTTATGCTTATTTATGATAGTTTCTGCTATATTGTTATCCTTACTGAGCATCTAAGATAACCCCTTTCTAGGTTTTATTTTTCCTAGGATGTGAAGAAGTATGTTATGATAAACCTCTAGAAATAAGTTAAGGGATATGACTGTGTTCAAATGGGATACAATGTTGTTCATATTTCCATTTCACGATGTAATGTAAAACTTATGCATGTATCTATTACTTCCAAGGCTACTAAACTAATCGGTCATTAGAGACATGATATGTTGTGTTCATACCAATGTTATGTAATAATTCATCGACTCTCGGTAACTAGGGTTGGGGCATTACAAAATGTACCATTTTGAAAATTTAATTCCTTATATATATGAGTCACAAATTTTGTATTGCTTGACTGAGTGTCCTAGAATATACCCAGTGTACACACCTAGTGTATATAGTAGGGCCCACACCCTATGTACACAACCAATGGACACCATGTATTCTAATTTGTGTGATAATTGTTTGAAGTTATATCTTTTTACATAAGATTAAACCACATGTAAGTTTAGTTAGGTGAACCATACACTATGAACTTTCTAGATACATGATGTACTTTATAGAGATGTCATGAAAAACTAGCAAGGCTACTTGGCATCTTGCCACAAGACACGTCGAAAAGATCAAGGGTCCCAATACATCATGTACCACATTACTCATGATGTGTACTTTTTATTCCCATGTATTGATATATTCTAGTACATGAACAACCTAACCATGTGTATTATATACTATGTACCCTAATAAATATGATATGTACTAGACAGTTTGTATAATTCATCATATCTATCAACCATAATCTAGTTTTAGACAAATGAGTAGTCTATTATATATTCATTCTGGTAGAATATAATGGTATATATATCCACATAATTATAATATTATATTATTGTAAGTTTGAGTTTCATATCTTCATAGAGATGAAGATGTGTGTGGGAGGATGACTAAAGAATCCACAGTGTTATTAAGACTCTTAAAGCATATATGTTTTTGAGGTAATGAGTCCTTTATATATGTAGTGGAGTAGGGAACCCTATTTTTTGGATCAAGAATGGGTGTAGGAACCATGAAATGTGTTCCATGCACTTCTCTATAAAATGTCCTCAACCGGGCTTGAATAATTCACAGTGCAACTTTGTATTTTTCATAGGGGTCGATGACGGTAGCGAAGGCACTCACCTGAAGGGATGGGAACGTAGCCCAACACTAAACCCAAGGGGTGCGGGGGCACAAAACCTGTATTATGAAGCAATAAATATGGCTAAGTCCCTAAAGCGGCGCCTAAGGTTGCTGCATGAAAATACCTGCGCGCCACCATACTGTAGGTTCCAGGTGCAGCTGAAGCATGGTTGGGATGGACCCAGCTTTGATTTTTTCCATGATCAAAGATTTTTCTAGGATCAATATGAAAATGAATGCCAGTATCCATGGAATAGAATCAAATATTTAGATAAATAAGGATGAGGCCCAAAACCTTTAGAGAGGATCTTTCACATCCTTTTTATAATTACTTTAATTAATTTCATAAAGAAAAATAATACCTAGATATTTGGTATTTTTCTTCATTTATGATGATAATCATCCGTAATTACCCTTTAAAATTATATCATTTCACTTGTAAGGATACAAACTAGAATCCCTCTAGTGGTGATCCACATGTGCTCCGATCGCCATCGATCGACACTGCTCATTCTCTGAGTGCTAGCGCGGCGAAGTGAGTGGCTTGTGTTGGTCGGTCTTGATCACTTGTTCTTAATACTTAAAGAACATCTATAATTCGTGAGAGGGATGGGAAGAGGATTCGAGAGAGAAATTGTTTAGTTCAACAATTCTCAATTCACCGGGTGTACGATTTGGTGTCGTGTCATGTCTGGCACAATAGGCGTACTTGTCTATTTATATACATGGAACATTAGTTAAAATATTTAATTGCATAACAGAAATTAAATACATTTATGAACTTAGAGAAAAACGTTGCTCATAATAATAATACCACATTATTATTTATGGTGCACCAACTTGCGCAAAACAGAATTATAAATAAAATTTCGTGTCACAAAATAATAGCATTGTCATTATTATTTTAACTAGTGCCAACTAGTTAAATAATTAATTACCCTATTGAAAATAATTATTTTACCACTAAACCTGACTTGGTCCACATGAACTCCACATCCATTTATTGAACACCTGAATAAAGAAATAAATAATTTATTCTCTTAAATAAATATTTTATCTACAAACTAGTAAATAAATATTTATTAAATGTTCAATAAAATAAATAAATAAATTTTATTTAATTTATGCTATCATTTTAACTAGAATAAAATTATTCCACGGTCTTGAGAATAATATTTATTTCATTAATTAAATTCAAATAGAATTTAACCGAGACCACAAAAAACACTTAGTGTGTGACCCACTTGGATTCTTTCCTCATTGGCATTAGGCGGGTGTCCAAGAGTACTGTCTTGCAACGGGTCAAGGAACCCATGAGAAAGAACGTAATGTCACTACAATGACATTCCCATATGAATGATAACTATGTAATATAATCCCTTTGTCTCAGTATCTCATCAAGTAGGTTTCATGATAGTGTCATCAACATTTATGCATGAGGCATCGTTATTTGACTACCTGAAATAAACTCATCGTTACACCATGTCCAGGAAACTTTGTGCAACAGTTATATTTCAATAAAAGGTTCGAGATATCAAATTTCATAAATGGAAGGGACAAATCCTTCCTTGACTTATGAATTAATAATGTGCCACTCGTGACACACCCAACATACCCTACTTCCTGTGAAGTGTCTGCATGACATTTTTCTTCAGTAAATCAAAGTGCAGAAGTTATGACATGTATTAATGATAATGTTAAAGTCTAAGGAACATTACAAATTCTCACATATATAAATATCCGATGAAAGAAAAACATGGGGAATTCCTTCTAGTGGGTCTATTCTCATAATCTTCTATCTTGGAGATTATCAAGTACGAACTCCATGAGACGAAGTATCATCTGCTTATGAGTACTCACACATAACGATATGCATTCTACGTGTCCCATCATAGTATGTCAACCAACCATAGAACTATATTTAAGAATATTGTTATATAATTTCAAGGTTCTAATCATAGAGGAGAAATTTCATGACCTTATCAATGCAACAAATACTCTAGGACATTATTACATCATAGTTATGCCGAACAATGAACAATTTGTAGTAAGATGTTTAATATTTAAATACGTTAAATTTACATGAAATAAAATTACAACTAGTTGGTTCTAGGACACCAAGTCTTACAGAATTACACTTGGACTAGAGCCAACTGCCTACGACTTTCAGTCCGCTATACCTCAAATGGTGATCATGTTTCTGCTGAGTCAAGGATTTAGTCCTGGGGTCCACCACATTGTCTTCCGTGGAAATAACGCTCACTACAACTTCACCCCTCTGAGAAAAATCCCTCAAGAGATGATACTCCCGAAGTTTGTGCTTCGTCTGCTGATGTGAAGTTGGATCTTTTGTAAGAGCCACCATTGTAGTATTATCACAATACAATGTGATGGGATGTTTACTTCTAGGCATCACATCTAGCTCCTTGATGAAGCTTCACATCCAAACTACTTCTTTAGCTACCATAGAAGCTAATATATACTCAGACTTTGCTATAAAATCCATGACCACACTCTACTTTGAGATATTCTAGCTTTCTGCACCTCCATTCAAAGTGAAGATGTATCTTGTTTGCAACTTCATGTCATCTTGATCAGTCAAGAAACCAACATTGGCATATCCTCTGATGAATAGTTTCTCATCTGCTCTATAAACTAGGAACATGTCCTTAGTAGGCGTCAGATAATTTTGGATAGTCTTGACTACCATTAAATGGCGGTTACCTGGGTCTAATTGATATATTTCTACCTAACTCAATGCATATGCGACATACAACCTAGTACATAGTATGTCATACATGACTGACCAAATTGCTAATGCTTATGGAGTCCATTCCATTATCTTTATTTCCTAATGTGTCTGAAGACACATTTTCATGGAAAGATGAATGCCATGTGATGCTGTAAACAATCCCTTGGATTTTTCCATACTAAATATCATAAGTATATTATCACTGTATGTACTTTGAATTAGGCCCAATAATGTATTGGTTCTATCACGATGGATCTTGATCCCAAGAAAATATGATGCCTCACCCAAGTACTTCATGGAGAATAATTGATTCAACCATGCCTTAATAGACTGTAAGACTAGTATCTCATTTTCAATAAGTAATATGTCATCAACATATACAATTAGGAAAACGAATGAAATCCCACTAAACCTTTTGTAGACACAAGGCTAAAATTCATTCTTGATAAAACCAAATTCTATTATTGATTCATCAAAACTAATTTTCCATGACCTAGATGATTTCTTTAATACATAAATGGATTTATGTAACTATCATACCTTATTGGAATCATTTGGAGTCACAAACCCTTCAGGTTGTGTCATGTAGAAATATTCTTGAAGGTTCCCGTTAAGGATGGATGTTTTGACATCCATTTTCCAAATCTCATAGTCATGGTAAGACACAATGGCAAGTAGAATTTTGATGGATTTCTTCATTGAGACTGGTGAAAAGGTTTCATCATAGTCAATTCCATAATGGTGTTTAAAACCTTTTGTAACCATTCGTGCCTTATAGGTACTGAGTTGTCCTTCCATGTCCATTTTCTTCATGAATAACCATTTGAAACCAACATGATTTACATCAACTGGATAATATACTGAAATAATGACTTGGTTTTTATACATGGAATCCATTTAAGAATTTATGTATTCTTTACACCTGGTAACATCTGTCCAACATACTACTTCCCTGTAGGTTAGAGGATCATTATTATCAACTAATAATGAGTAACCATACTCAGTAACTAGAAAACTATACCATTATGGTTCTCCACCCTGTCCTGTAATCTTACATAATACTTGTGTCTTTGGAACAGATTCTTATTCCACAAGGTTTTGTGGAATCTGTTCCTGTACGAACTCTTGTGTACCTTGAGCCTCAACTTCATCTAAGTCTATCTTACTCCCACTATCTCTTTTGTAGATGTTCTCCCTCTTAAGGAATATGTAATGTCTTACCACTATATCCTTTTTATGAGTGGTTTTATATTCAATATCCCACTGTTTCCTTAGGGTATCCTATAAAGGTACACTTTGGGCCTCAGAGTGCGAGTTTGTTACATAAATAGGCCTTAAAAATGCTTCATTACCCCCACACATGTAAATTTGATAACATGGATTTTCTTCGACTCCAGAACTCATATGAAATACCATTTATTGATTTAGTTGGTACTTGGTTTAGTATGAGTACCGCTATTTGTAACGCATATCCCCTGAAGGATAATGGAAGACTTGCATGACTCATAATTGATCTCACCATGTCCAACATGGTGCAGTTCCTTTTTTATCTCACACCATTCCACTGGGGAGTGTTTGGAGGAGTGAGTTGCGATAGGATCCCAAACTCCCATAAGTAATCAATGAAGTATTGATTAAGATATTCTCTACCTCGGTCAGAGCAGAGCTTCTTAATCTTCTTACCAAGCTGGTTCTCAACTTCATTCTTGTATTATTTGAACTTATCAAAAGAATAAAACTTATACATCATTAAGTACATATATCCATATCAAAAAAAAGTATTAGTAAAATTTATGAAGTATGAGTACCCTCCCCTTGCTTCAATTGGAAATGGTCCACAAAAATCGGTGTGAATCAATTGAAGATGTTTTTTAGCCCTTTCACCTTTCCCACTAAATGGGGCTTTAGTCATTTTTCCTTTTAAACATGCATGACATACACCAGGAGGTTTTAGTTTAAAATAATCTAAATATCCATCTTGAAGTAACTTTTTCAAGCGCTTTTCATTTACACGACCTTACTGGTGATGCCAAAGTTGGGTGTGGTATGATTCATGTGAATTATCATTGTTATCAATTTCCATTACTTGGTTTGTGTAATCCAACACATAAAGACCATTTTATAAATGTACCCTACCAAAAAAATGTTATCTTTGCAGAAGAAGAGACATTCATTTCCAAACATGAAAACAAATCCATATGTATCTAACAAGGATATAGAAATAATTTTTTTAGTAACAGACAACACATAATAACAACCCTTTAACACCAAGATCATCCCAGTTGGGAATGTGATGTGGTAGTCCCCAATAGCTACAAATAAAAGTCTGGATTCATTGGATTCTTGTAGATCCACCTCCCCTCAGTCAATCTTCCAAAATATACTTGGTTCTAGTATTTGGATACATATGTGAGAACCAAAATCTGTATATAATACAAAATTTGTAGAAACAGATAGACTGTATTCGATAACAAACGCACCAGAAGCTTACCCATGCTTCTTAGGCTGGGTGGAGTTTTTCTTCTAGTGGCCCATCTTACCACATGAGAAATAAAAAACCTAATATTCACTTTCCTCCTATTTTATCCTCATTTAATTGGAAGGTAGTGAAGAATCTTTGGGCTTAAAGCTCTTCGCCTTCCCTTTCCTCTTATTCACTATAAGGACATAAGGCTTTTCTCGCTTAATATCTTTGTACACTTAGCAGATGAGGTTAGGAAGATCAGATAGACATATATCAATGTTTTTCATATTGAAATTGAAAACAATATTAGAAAATATCTGAGGGAGTGATTTGAGAATGAGATTGGTTCCCAGTTCATTGGGGGAGTTTAAACCCTAGAACTTCTAGGCACTCAATGTAGCCAATGATCTAGACTACCTGAGGCCCAACTAAGAAACCTTCTCAAAGCTTATTATGAAAGAGTGCCTTAGATATCACAAACCTTTCTTGTCTTTCTCTCTCTTGGTAAAGACCAAAGAGGTGCTCGAGTATTCTATAAGAATCCATGTTTTCATGAGACTACATGATCTCACTATACATTGATGATAGAATCAAACATTGAATGTTGACTGCATCATTAATATGTTTCTCATAGACCAGGAAATCATCATCAGTGACCTCTTTGATAGGTGGATCAGGTAATACTGACTCCAGCGCGTAAGACTTCCATTCGTGGTGTAGGATAACCCAAATGTGTCTAAACCATTCTTGGAAGTTACTATCAGTGAAGATGTTGTCGTTATCCATAATTGATCGTAGGGATATTTTGGTTGTTGAGGTTGACATTTTTATTCTTCAATTAAAAGAGAAGATCATTATTAATTTCTTGATTACATTTTATAAGAAATAATAAAATTTATCAAGTTTCCCACTATTTTATCAAGTGCCAATATACCTCACCATTTAACTCGGAATGTCCATTTTCCATGACATTCTGTTGAAAAGAATCCATTTTCCGCTTCACATAACCCCAAAAAGTTTTGGTCAAGATATTAGAAAGTATTTAGGAAGGCATGTCTTTTCCAACTACGGGCATGCCACTCCTTGATCTGTTGAGAGGACTCCCCAATCCTGATAACATGACTTTGGATTTTCTCCCCTCTTTCCGCCAATATTAGACCAAGTCTATAATGGGATACTCATATTAATTTAATATGATTAAGTCAACCAAAAACCTTTCACAAGTTATTATTGTATAAAAGTATGTGTCCCAGTAAGGGTTGATCAAATACATATTTTTATTGAGTTTTTCCCTTAATCATGTAACAAAAGGCTTGGTATGACTTTACATTTTATTTTTGGTTTTTTTATCTCTTATGAGTAAATTTATTATTATCTTAATCACATGATTTTTAATATTAAGTGGACATTATTTAAGTGATTATCCATGTCTTGATAATATTTAAGCATAATTATAGTTTATTTTAGTTCTATCTTGCATGTTTGTTTAATTACTTAATTATGTGATCGTGAAAACACATCCGCAATGATAAAACATACAAATGACTGAAATAAAATAAAGAGAATGATCATGAGCTAATCAAATGGTTGGTTTATCTAGTAGTTGATAAACTAACACTGGTCTTTGGGAGAAACATGTTGAACCTTTTAGGTTTGTGTCTATTGATTTCCACTGGCCCACCTTTGTATCTCCTAGAATTGGTTTCACCTCACCATCTGCTTGAACCACCTCCACTAGATTGGGAGTTCCATATATTGAATATTCATTTTTTAACTCACATGAAAGTGAGAGGTAAAAATGAGTTTTACAAAAAAGAAACCATTAGCTTGAAAGCACTACATATTAATAAGAATATATGGCTTGTAGGCCAACAAATTTAATTTAAATAAATAAATTAAAAGAAACCATCCACATACAAAGGTCTTATTTTAGCTCATGATCATCCATACATGTAAGGATGTTTACGCATAAATACAACCAGAATTCAATTTTTTAATCATTCTTTTCTAAGATAAATCACCCTCAAATCAATTAATTATCCTCTTTAATTAATCAATCCTTTTATATTAAACCATTTTTCTGAATTTCCTTGAGATTACCATCCATTATAATTTTTAACAAATAAATTCATTTAAAATTATCTTTGTACGTAAATTTTACCTTGGATGAAACCCGGTGAATTCCTATTCATAACTACCCAATGACTATAAATGAGAACTACATAGATATTAAATTAAAAACATATATATAACAACTATCAAGTGTTGTGCCTCAGCTTTATGCCTGCATGATGGTATACGTATTAGGGGTTTATATAATATTATAATAAATTTTAATAGATCAGCATAATTTGGATGAGTACACGACGTGTAGTTTCAACTATATGGATTGTTCTATTTTTCACCATCTATTTGAAGTACACGCCCAGGGAAATGACGTGTGAGTGTACTTCAGAAATCTTCGGAGTACAAGATGTGTTCAACGGGCTATAAGATGTGTATTCTTCACGTTACACAGTTTCTAGCTGGGAAAGTCTTGTACATGATAAATGCTCCAACCCTAACCTGAAGGGAATAAACGTCTTGTCCAGTGGACTACATGGCGTGTAATCCATAAATAGTGTGCCACAAGTTCCTAGTCAGCATAGAGAGTCATTTAAGACTTTGAAAGACTCCAACACATGACTTGGTTTGGATGACCAGTTTGATGCATTGAATCTTGACTACACGGCGTATGCTGCTAAATACATACCATGTGTTTTGTTGTTGTATGAATAGAAATATTTGGCACCTTGGGATGAGATCCTCTATTTTATTTTAATAAAAATTTGAAGAAAAAATTGTTTCTATAAGGATAACTAGAAACAAAATAGTAGGAATAGATCTCAAGATTAAAATTTGCAGAATGATTAACTTGAATTGAAACAACTAAATTATTTAATGTGTAAGTCATCAATGGAATATTTAAATAATTATAATCTATGATGTAATCCCTTTGATACAACTTGTAGGTTCCGGGCATAGTAGAAGTGTGGTTAGTACGGAACCCAACATTGATTTTTACCATGATCAAAGATTATTATGGGATCAATACGACGATGAACTCCAGTATCCATAGAATAGAATAAAATATTTAGATAAATATGGAAGAGGCCGGAATCCTTTAGATAGGATCTTGCACATCATGTTTAAAATTTATTTAATTAATATAAAAAAGAAAAATAATACTTGGATCTTTGGTATTTTTCTTCATTGATGATGTGGATTGTCCGGAATGAACCTTATAGATTTTCTTATTGAACTTGTAAGGATCCAAAATAGAATCCCTCTAGTGGTGATCCACACATCCTTTGATATCCTCCGATAGACACCGCTCATTTTCCAGGTGCTATCCCGGAGAAGTGAGTGTGTCACGACCTGCCCTCGGGGCCCGTGCCGTGACTACCCCAAGCCCGCCTTCCATAGGCCAGGGGATGGCGACTAGCACCAAGGCGTAAAATCCCAGTAAAAAGGGAAGGCATTGCCTTAATAAAGTAAACAAGCACCTCAGAGTAACAAGCGGAAGTAAAGCAGTACACAAAACTAGAACAACTGTGCCGAAGTAAAGGGGCCGGAAATACAAGCCCAACTGTAAAGTAAAGTAAAACTCGAAAGGGAAAACAGCAACTGAAAGTACAAGCGGCTCCTGGGACGTTATCCTCGATTCCTACCTGAAGGGTAGGTACAGATGGCTCAGCTCCTGGATCGTCCACCACGGATCCTACCTGAAGGGTAGGTACAGATAGCTCCACAACTCCTCGGGTCCAACTGTCCGCTCCGAGCACGTCCCGCTCAGTGGTCCTCCTCCGGGTACCGACCTACTCCGTAAGCCTCAACCGCTGTCAGCGCTGTCCGTCGTCTGCAACCAACACAACGAAGTGCGGGAATAGCCCATGCAGGGGTGAGTATAAGATACTTAGTAGGGACCCCGAGACCCCCCGAAGGTCTCCTGAAATCCACAAAGGATAAACCACATGAAGGATACAATCACAAAGTAACATCCAGTATTGATTAGGTATATGCCCATACATATACCTATGTCACCAATTTCCGTTCGGCTCCAACACCGAGCCCAAGAACAACCCAATCCACAAAGAAGAGTAAACAGTAAATCCACACAGGATAACAGTACAAGACCACACAGTTTATAACAAGATTATGAAATTAACGGATAACCATTACCCAGGTATATGCCCATACATATACCTAAGTTATCAAGCGACCCATCTCAACCATAAGGAATCTCAAAGATCATCAGCTCAAACCAGGATTTTTATTATCGAAACCGCAACTGCTGAAGAGATCCGTCTCTAGAGTGTACAGTGGTCCTGTCACGACTCCGAGGCCGCCGCTCACTAACCTAAGACTGCTGAGGTACTCCTCCTGTCGAGTACTGCGGGTTTGCAGCCAACTACCGGGCGCTCCGTCCGCTGAGGGTCTGTCGCCAAATACCAGGCGCTCACCCAAATAGCCTACTGAGGTACTCCTCCTGCCGAGTACCGCGGGTTTGCTGCCAACTACCAGGCGCTCCGTCCGCCGTGGGTCAGCTTCCAACTACTAGGCGCTCCGTCCACTGGGCTAGTCGACTCACTCCAAGTCGAGTCGGTCAAGCAGTCGTCAGGTCTCAGTCGGCTACACGGTCTCCGTACTCCGCATGCACGTCTCCACCGTCGCGGGTCTGTCGCTACAACCAAGCACACACACTCCGTAGAGTATCGTGGGTCCGCCGCTACAACCAAGCGCTCCACCGCCCAAGGTAAACAGAAGATTCAGCTCACACAGGTTCGGTAGCACTGTTCCACGTAGGATCGCTGAGTGCTGTAGTCGTCATCGTCGAAACCACACAGGATCTCTGTACTGTCGTCATCGCAGTCACAGTAGCAGTAGTAGCAGTAGTAGCAGTAGTAGTCACAGTAACAGTCGCAGCCAGCACTAGGGTCTCCGCACACAGCAAGCTCGTTCGGAGGATCCGCTCCATGAGCCGAGAGGCTGATACATCAACTGACACATGTCCAGAGTTGATGTATCCAAAAATTCCGTATCGTCAACAGGAACTCAACGCAACAGACGGCGCGTCGATCGGACGCCCGGTCTGAGAGTTATTGGCATTTTCGTTCCCGGGGCCCGGTTGGTTTTTAAGGAAAAACCAACCCGACCGTACTCCACCTGCATCCAATGCTCAGGAAGAGTATGCCAAAAGATCCGTCTCACTATGAGGAACACAACGCGACTTACGACACGTCAATCGGACGTCCGTAGCTCAAGATATGAGCGTTTCCGCTCCGAAGGCCCGGTTGGTTTCGTGAACGAACCAACCCGGCCGAACTCAATGTAATCCGAATCCTTGAGTGCGATATACCGAAACGACCGTCTCGATCCAAGGATTGCGTTTCCGCAGACGGTTCGTCATTCGGAGGACCGAGGATCAAGTTATGGCCCAAAGACCGGAACAGGTTCGAAACGGGGGGGTCCGGGTCCGGGACGACCCGGCCCGACCCCCCCCCCTGGGGCGGCGCGGGGGCCGCGGCGGCCCGGCGGCGCAAGGGGCCGCACACGGGGGCTAAGCCCCCGCTGATTTAATTGTCGGCGCGGCAAAATGCCGCGCCCCTTCTGCAAACCCCCCCCCCTCACGTGGGGGGCTTGATTGAATTAAAAACCGGGGGATGCTGCCCCATGTTTCTTGGAGTGGCGGCGCGGCTTAATGCCGCGCCCTTTTGTGGAAAACGGCCCCCCTTGCGGGGGCCAGCTTGATTGAAC
The DNA here is from genome assembly GCA_963277665.1 of Viscum album. Classification (NCBI taxonomy): domain Eukaryota; kingdom Viridiplantae; phylum Streptophyta; class Magnoliopsida; order Santalales; family Viscaceae; genus Viscum; species Viscum album. Next base: position 1,893,535,321 of record OY728152.1, read on the forward strand.
CGGGGGCCTCCTGCCCCCTCAAAGAAACTGCTCCCCCCCTCATAAAGAGGGGGGTTTTTTATGTGATGACCGGGGAATTAATTTCCCCGGTTTAAAGTCATCCGGCCGGCCAGCTGGCCGGACGGTTTTCTCCAACGGGACCGGAAATTCCGGTCCCCCCTTCGGCTTCCGACGCCGGCGGCCCGGCCGCCGGTCTTCTCTTCCGTCGCGGCCCGGAACCGGCCGCGGTCTCCTCGTTCCGCCGCGGCCCGGAACCGGTCGCGGTGTTCGTCGTCCGGCGCGGTGCGACGGCACCGCGCCCCTTCGCCGTGCCTTGATTCCTTTTAACGCGGCGCGACGGCGTCGCATTCTTGAAGATTCTTCCTCGGCGTGGCACGACGGCGCCGTGTAAATTAATTGCACGGTTATCCGCATGGTGCGACGGCACCACGCCACTTTGCTTCCACCCGCAAGAATTAAACAAGAACGATGGAGGGGGGGTTCGGCCGTGTTCATGCGGTCCGGCCCCCCCCTCACGTTAAATAATTCCACGACTCAAAATAATCAAAAGCCACACATTAGACATGCATGTTCCACGTTCAAGAATAAAATAAATTAACAATATTCAACAACCCCTACCTCGGGTATAAGGTTCGAAGATTGTCAATGTTCCGCGGAAGACGACGTCGCGGAGGTCGGGCATCGCGGTAGCCGTTCGTCAAATCCGATGACGAAGAGGTGCGTCCGATGTGATACGTCGTTGGCGAAACCTCGTACGCCGACGAAGGTTGTCCGAGGAAGAAGCGGTGTTCTCTCTCGTTGACACGGAAGACGAAGAAGAGCGGAGCGTCGTTCTTCGTCGGAACTTGAGCGTTCTTCGTCAAGTCTTGAGGAAAGTCAAATAAAAAGAAAACAACGATCTCAAGAACCCCTACCTTGATAGTCACACGTTGACGCAGTCGTGGAATATCGGTGTCGATTCCTTTGACGTCGGAGAAAGAGTCGTTGTCGATGGCGTTCGTCGCGGAAAACCGTCACGGAAGAGATGACGCGGATGAAGTACGTCGCGTCGCGGATTCGGCGTCGCGGATGAACCGTGTTCTTCGGGGGAGAAGTTCTTCGTTGAAGAACGGCGTTCTTCGCGTTCTTCGTTGAGTTTGAAGAAGATGAAGAAGACTTCCCTACTCTCTCAAGGAGATAAAATTCTAACAAAATAAAATAAGACTCTTTCTTATTTTATTCACACAACCCAACCTCTTTGAATTTCAAAGGTTTGAAAATTAATAACCACACACAACTCACCTCATTAACTCATTACATTAATTAAATCTAGAGTTGTCAAAAAAAAATTAAAAGAAGAGATAAGTTGGCAAGAATTAAGGTAGGGGAGAGTCACATAATTTAAGAGGGGGTTTAGAGGGGTTAGGGAATTTGAAAAGGTTGGGGCTCGTGTGGGCCCCACCTCCCTCATAACCACACACATGGGATGTTGGGTGGTTGTGGGCCCCACCAACAACTTCCCATGAGAGAGTCTAACTACCATGAATAAAATAAAATTCACACACAAAATTTTATTTTACTTATCTTTTAATCCCCAAAACTAACTTTCAACCCGCAACAAACGCAACTCCCGAAAAGGTCTCTTTAAGCGAAAATCGGAGCTGCGAGTTCAACGGTGCCCTCGGATTTCAATTCCGAGCACCGGATCAAAAGTTAGGAAAACCCGCTCGTTCGTTCACTGAACGTACCCGAGCCAAACTTCATAAAATGATTCCGGGAACTCCGGGCCTCGGAATCAGGTGCCGTCTGAAACCGCGCTCTTGTAAAATTCAAAAGAAAATTAAGAAAAAATTTCCCTTGAATTTTACGGGTCTTTACATTACTCCCACCTCAGGGCTTTACGTCCCCGTAAAGCTTCAACTCACACTTAAGGGAAACAAGGTAGTACTGAGCACGCAACTGAGCTTTACGCTCCCATATGCTCACCTGAAGATCTCGTGCTACCCGAGAAGCACCCCAGAGGAAGCAACCGTTCACGTAGAATCTGCTCCTGTCGATCCTCGATCTCTACTAGAACCTCTGTGCTTGTCGCCCTGTCATAGACGTCCAACTCCCCGGGGTCGATGACGTGTGAAGAAACATACACGTATCTCCACAGCTGAGACACGTGGTGGACATTATGCACCCGGTGCGACTGAGGTGGTAGGGTCAAGCGGTAAACCTCCTCGCCTACCCTGCTGAAGATCAAAAGGGTCCATCGAACTTCGGAGATAACATGCCGCCTCGGCCACATCTCTGAAACCTCATCGGGTTGAGACCGTATAAGAACGTGTTCGTCACCCTCGAACTCAAGAGGTTTCCCTTTTTAGGTTAGAACTGAAACTAAAAACTTCTGCTGCCACAAGGGTAGGGTTGACCATCTCAAGAGTGATCGGTCACACCCTCTTATGCCAGAGTTTAACATGTGCTGCCCAGGGTTTCCTTTTCGCCGACCAAGGAAAACCCATTCTGACGTTTGCCTAAAACAGTCAACCGGGGTATGATTTGTGAATCAAAACCATACCCAGATCAATGTCGTAAGGCCTCTACGCTGCCACCAAGAGATTCCAACCGAAACTCTCGCCTCGAGGTCAAATCACACTGTCGGCGTAAGCGTGATTATTGAGTCTCCTCCCAAAGGTATCTCCAGACGTGAGGGTCAAGTCTACGGCTTACCCGGAACCTCTAGGTCTGGGACATGATTCGTGGAAGGGTAGAATGATTGGTTCCTATGTCTATCGATATGGCAGCTCGTAGTAGACATAATTCGTACCCCGAATCATTCTTAGAGCTCCTGGGTCACACTCCTTGACCGCAATGCAGCTATTCTCCTCCCCAGCCCTCCTGCTCCCTGAGCCTGATGGGGACTGCTAAGTCGGGTGGTCGTAACATGTCGAAATGTACACCACCACATGCTGCTCTCCAAGCTCCGCTTCCATGTCTTCTACCCTGCAGATTCATCTGTCCTTAGCACTTCCTCCTCCTGAAGCATTTTACACACCCGAGTCTCTGAGACTGGCGCTAGTTTCCTGCCTTTCACTGCTAACGTTCACAACCACAAAGGTTCTCTCTAGCATCCTAACATAGGTAGGAATGCATAGAGGAAAAGAAATGGTTCGGATGTCCTTTAGACACACTTCGCTCAGAAGTTCGAGTCTAAAGAACTGATCACAACGTAACCAACGAGTACCAAGATTGATTGGTAAGCCACGTTGAGTGCTCTGCTTCCGACATGTCGTACTGTCGAAGCTGTATTAGCTCCAGAAAACTCACAACCACCTCCTCAAGCCAGTCCTCAGCCGCCTATGAGTCAGGCTCACCTCGAAACTTGAGGGATATCTGATGATAAAACATATGTAAGGCACTAAGCCTGCGAGTCTCTGCTACCGGTACCGCCGGTAGTGTCTGCTGACCAACAGGTAGTGACATAGCTGGCGCTCTACCCGTAGGTACTATCCCAGGTATCGGTTCGCGTACCGAAGCCTCATTACTATAAGGACCAACCTCATGGTCACTCACTGGAAACACTAGGAGCTAAGATCATCATCCGCTCTACTAGTATCAAAGCTAGGCGTAGAACTCTAGCAATCGCCTCCATCCAGTCCACTACTGCCTGGGAAATATGTCTCGCCTCGTATCCTCAGAGGCCTCTACTGCTGGAACTCGTGCATCGCGCTCTGCTAGCGTGCACCGTCAGCTAGTGGCATCTGCTGCCTAACGGGTGGTGGTGCTACTGGTACACCACCCGAAGGTGCCAACACTGAAAAAGGGCCCTGCACTGGAGTCTCGCTGCTCGGTGGGCCATCATCGAGAACTCTCTCAGAACTCCAGCTAACTATCTGCATGGTGACATCCTGAACAGTTGTGTCATGGTCAACGATTTATACCTGGTGAGCTGACCTGGTTTGAGCTGACTTTAAACCTTTTGGGAAACACACACGCAATCAGTGTTTTCATGCATTAAGTCGGAAATCAGAAGTCAGGGTCCTGGTGTACGGATACGTCGGCCGCCGCACCAACACTGGACTCCCTGGACTGATAACCACACTCAATACACTAAACACTATTGCTTCACATAGAAAAAAAAATCAGAGTCTGCGGTAGAACCGACCCCTCTGATACCAATTTGTCACGACCCGCCCTCGGGGCCCGTGCCGTGACTACCCCAAGCCCGCCTTCCATAGGCCAGAGGCTGGCGACTAGCACCAAGGCATAAAATCCCAGTAAAAAGGGAAGGCATTTCCATAATAAAGTAAACAAGCACCTCAGAGTAACAAGCGGAAGTAAAGCAGTACACAAAACTAGAACAACTGTGCCGAAGTAAAGGGGCCGGAAATACAATCCCAACAGTAAAGTAAAGTAAAACTCGAAAGGGAAAACAGCAACTGAAAGTACAAGCGGCTCCTGGGACGTCCTCCTCTATTCCTACCTGAAGGGTAGGTACAGATGGCTCAGCTCCAGGATCGTCCACCACGGATCCTACCTGAAGGGTAGGTACAGATAGCTCCACAACTCCTCGGGTCCAACTGTCCGCTCCGAGCACGTCCCGCTCAGTGGTCCTCCTCCGGGTACCGACCTAGTCCGTAAGCCTCAACCGCTGTCAGCGCTGTCCGTCGTCTGCAACCAACACAACGAAGTGCGGGCATAGCCCGTGCAGGGGTGAGTATAAGATACTCAGTAGGGACCCCGAGACCCCGCGAAGGTCTCCTGAAATCCACAAAGGATAAACCACATGAAGGATACAATCACGAAGTAACATCCAGTATTGATTAGGTATATGCCCATAAATATACCTATGTCACCAATTTCCGTTCGGCTCCAACACTGAGCCCAAGAACAACCCAATCCACAAAAAAGAGTAAACAGTAAATCCACACAGGATAACAGTACAAGACCACACAGTTTATAACAAGATTATGAAATTAACGGATAACCATTACCCAGGTATATGCCCATACATATACCTAAGTTATCAAGCGACCCATCTCAACCATAAGGAATCTCAAAGATCATCAGCTCAAACCAGGATTTTTATTATCGAAACCGTAACTGCTGAAGAGCTCCGTCTCTAGAGTGTACAGTGGTCATGTCACGACTCCGAGGCCGCCGCTCACTAACCTAAGACTGCTGAGGTACTCCTCCTGTCGAGTACTGCGGTTTGCGGCCAACTACCGGGCGCTCCGTCCGCTGAGGGTCTGTCGCCAAATACCGGGCGCTCACCCAAATAGCCTACTGAGGTACTCCTCCTGTCGAGTACCGCGGGTTTGCTGCCAACTACCAGGCGCTCCGTCCGCCGTGGTTCTGCTGCCAACTACTGGGCGCTCCATCCACTGGGCTAGTCGACTCACTCCAAGTCGAGTCGGTCAAGCAGTCGTCAGGTCTTAGTCGGCTACACGGTCTCCGTACTCCGCACGCACGTCTCCACCGTCGCGGGTCTGTCGCTACAACCAAGCACACACACTCCGTAGAGTATCGCGGGTCCGCCGCTACAACCAAGCGCTCCACCGCCCAAGGTAAACAGAAGATTCAGCTCACACAGGTTCGGTAGCACTGTTCCACGTAGGATCGCTGAGTGCTGTAGTCGTCGTCGTCGAAACCACACAGGATCTCTGTACTGTCGTCGTTGCAGTCACAGTAGCAGTAGTAGCAGTAGTAGCAGTAGTAGTCACAGTAACAGTCACAGCCAGCACTAGGGTCTCCGCACACAGCAAGCTCGTTCGGAGGATCCGCTCCACGAGCCGAGAGGCTGATACATCAACTAACACAAAGTCCAGAGTTGATGTATCCAAAAATTCCGTATCGTCAACAGGAACTCAACGCAACAGACGGCGCGTCGATCGGACGCCCAGTCTGAGAGTTATTGGCATTTTCGTTCCCGGGGCCCGGTTGGTTTTTAAGGCAAAACCAACCCGACCGTACTCCACCTGCATCCAAACCTCGGGCAGAGTATGCCAAAAGATCCGTCTCACTAAGAGGACCACAACGCGACTTACGACACGTCAATCGGACGTCCGTAGCTCAAGATATGAGCGTTTCCGCTCCGAAGGCCCGGTTGGTTTCGTGAACGAACCAACCCGGCCGAACTCAAAGTAATCTGAACCCTTGAGTGAGATATACCGAAACGACCTTCTCGATCCAAGGATCGTGTTGCCGCAGACGGTTCGTCATTCGGAGGTCCGAGGCTCAAGTTATGTCCCAAAGACCGGAACAGGTTCGAAACGGGGGGGTCCGGGTCCGGGCCGACCCGGCCCGACCCCCCCCCCCCCCTGGGGCGGCGCGGCGGCGCGGGGGCCGCGGCGGCCTGGCGCCGCATGGGGCCGCACGCGGGGGCTAAGCCCCCGCTGATTTAATTGTCGGCGCGGCAAAATGTCGCGCCCCTTCTGCAAACCCCCCCCCCCCCCTCACGTGGGGGGCTTGATTGAATTAAAAACCGGGGGATGCTGCCCCCTGTTTCTTGGAGTGGCGGCGCGGCTTAATGCCGCGCCCTTTTTTGGAAAACGGCCCCCCTTACGGGGGCCAGCTTGATTGAACCGGGGGCCTCCTGCCCTCTCAAAGAAACTGCTCCCCCCCCTCATAAAGAGGGGGGTTTTTATGTGATGACCGGGGAATTAATTTCCCCGGTTTAAAGTCATCCGGCCGGCCAGCTGGCCGGCCGGTTTTCTCCAACGGGACCGGAAATTCCGGTCCCCCCTTCAGCTTCCGACGCCGGCGGCCCGGCCGCCGGTCTTCTCTTCCGCCGCGGCCCGGAACCGGCCGCGGTCTCCTCGTTCCACCGCGGCCCGGAACCGGCCGCGGTGTTCGTCGTCCGGCGCGGTGCGACGGCACCGCGCCCCTTCTCCGTGCCTTGATTCCTTTTAACGCGGCGCGACGACATCGCGTTCTTGAAGATTCTTCCTCGGCGTGGCGCGACTGCGCCGTGTAAATTAATTGCACGGTTATCCCCGTGGTGCTACGGCACCACGCCACTATGCTTCCACCCGCAAGAATAAAACAAGAACGATGGAGGGGGGTTCGGCCGTGTTCATGCGGTCCGCCCCCCCCCCCCTCACGTTAAATAATTCCACGACTCAAAATAATCAAAAGCCACACGTTAGACATGCATGTTACACGTTCAAGAATAAAATAAATTAACAATATTCAACAACCCCTACCTCGGGTATAAGGTTCGAAGATTGTCAACGTTCTGTGGAAGACGACATCGCGGAGGTCGGGCGTCGCGGTAGCCGTTCGTCAAATCCGATGACGAAGAGGTGCGTCCGATGTGATACGTCGTTGGCGAAACCTCGTACGCCGACGAAGGTTGTCCGGGGAAGAATCGGTGTTCTCTCTCGTTGACACGGAAGACGAAGAAGAGCGGAGCGGCGTTCTTCGTCGGAACTTGAGCGTTCTTCGTCAAGTCTTGAGGAAAGTCAAATAAAAAGAAAACAACGAACTCAAGAACCCCTACCTCGATAGTCGCACGTTGACGCAGTCGTGGAATATCGGTGTCGATTCCTTTGACGTCGGAGAATGAGTCGTTGTCGATGGCGTTCGTCGCGGAAAACCGTCGCGGAAGAGATGACGCGGATGAAGTACGTCGCGTCGCGGATTCGGCGTCGCGGATGAACCGTGTTCTTCGGCGGAGAAGTTCTTCGTTGAAGAACGGCGTTCTTCGCGTTCTTCGTTGAGTTTGAAGAAGATGAAGAAGACTTCCCTACTCTCTCAAGGAGATAAAATTCTAACAAAATAAAATAAGACTCTTTCTTATTTTATTCACACAACCCAACCTCTTTGAATTTCAAAGGTTTGAAAATTAATAACCACACACAACTCACCTCATTAACTCATTACATTAATTAAATCTAGAGTTGTCAAAAAAAAATTAAAAGAAGAGATAAGTTGGCAAGAATTAAGGTAGGGGAGAGTCACATAATTTAAGAGGGGGTTTAGAGGGGTTAGGGAATTTGAAAAGGTGGGGGCTCGTGTGGGCCCCACCTCCCTCATAACCACACACATGGGATGTTGGGTGGTTGTGGGCCCCACCAACAACTTCCCATGAGAGAGTCTAACTACCATGAATAAAATAAAATTCACACACAAAATTTTATTTTACTTATCTTTTAATCCCCAAAACTAACTTTCAACCCGCAACAAACGCAACTCCCGAAAAGGTCTCTTTAAGTGAAAATCGGCGCTGCGAGTTCAACGGTGCCCTCAGATTTCAATTCCGAGCACCAGATCAAAAGTTAGGAAAACCCGCTCGTTCGTTCGCTGAACGTACCCGAGCCAAACTTCGGAAAATGATTCCGGGCACTCCGGGCCTCGGAATCAGGTGCCGTCAGAAACCGCGCTCTTGTAAAATTCAAAAGAAAATTAAGAAAAAATTTCCCTTGAATTTTACGGGTCTTTACAGAGTGTCTTATGTCAGTCATTATTGATCACTTTTTCTTTGTCCATGAAGAATGTCTCTCGTTCATGAGAGGGGTGGGAAGGGGATTCAAGAGAGAAATTATCTAGCTCAAAAATTCTCAATTCACCAGGTGTATGATTCGGTGTCTTGTGGTGTCTGGCATAATAGGTGTACTTGTCTATTTATATGCTTGGAACTTTAGTTACAATATTTAATTGCATAAAAAAAGTTACATACATTCATGAACTTAGAGAAAACCCATGCTCATAATAATAATATTGTGTTATTATTTATGGTTCTCCAACTTGCACAAATTGAATTATAAATAAAATTACGCATTATAAAATAATTGTTGTGTCATTATTATTTTAACTTGTGCCAACTTGTTAAATAATTATTTAGCGTCTTGAAAATATTTATTTTACCACCGTACTGGCCTTGGTCCACTTGAACTCTACTTTCATTTATTGATCACCTAAATAAATAAAAAATAATTTATTCTCTTAAATAAATTTTTTATTTACAAACTAGTAAATAAATATTTATTAAATGTTCAATAAAATAAATAAATATATTTTATTAAATTTATGCGATCATTTTAACTGGAATTAAATTCTTCCACGGTCTTGATATTTATTTCATTAATTAAATTCAAATAAAATTTAACCAAGACCACCATAAATACATAGTGTGTGACCCTCTTTGATTCTTTCTCGTTGTAATTAGGCGAGCTTGCCTAATGTCCAAGAGTACTTTCTAGAAACAGGTCAAGGAACCTAAAATAATGAACATAGTGTCTCAACAATGACATACACATACAAAATCTCATTGTGTAATATAACCCCTTTGTCACAATATCTCATCAAGAAGGTTTCATGATACTATCATCAACTTTTAATGCTTGATACATTATTATTTGACTACTTTAAATAAACTCATCCTTACACTATAGACATGGAATTTCATGTGATGGTTCTATTTCAATCAAAGGGCCGAGATATCAACTTCCATAAATGAAAGGGAAAAATCCATCCTTGACTTATCCTTTAATTACATGCCTTTCATGACACACCCAACGTACCCTACTTCCCGTCAACTGTCTGCCTGATGGTTTTAGTCAGTAAATCAAAGTACGTGATTCGTGACACGTATTAATGATAATATTAAAGTCTAAGAAAGGTTACACATGCTCATAGATAGAAATATCTGATGACACCGAAACATGTGGATTTCCTACTGGTGAGTCTGTTCTCATAATCTCTTTTCTTGGAGATTATGAAGTGCAAACATCCTGAGAGGACATCTCATCTGCTTAAAAGTACTCACACCTGACGGTATGCATGCCATGTGTCCCATTATAGTATTTCATCCAACCTTATAACTATATTAAGGAATATTTTTATAGCATTTATAGGTTCTCATTATATAAGGGAACTCCCATGACCTTATGAATGCAAAAAATACTCCAGGACATTATTACATCATAGTCATGCAGAATAATGAACAATATGTAATAAGATGTTTAATATTTAAATACATTAAATGTACATGCAATCAATGTACAACCATTTGGTTCTAGGACCCCAAATCGTACACATACTAGATCTGAATAAAGGATTTATTTTCACTAAGTCCTCAAAGAGGCACCCTAGTTATGGAAAATCACCACTGGCACGCAAGCCGACTTGGGAGGCACCCATCAGGAGAGAAACGACTTGCTGACCACAAATTTGGCATGCAACACACTTGTGCACCGAAACTACTTTCACACAAGGTCCTATATTTTCCTATAAATATACCCTTGGTTCCTTCACTTGTACAGACAAATTTCCCTGAATTCTAATTGCTGCTCTAGTCGTCATAGTGCTTAAACCAAGTCTCCCAAAAATTCAAGGTAGTTATTAAACACATAAAATGGAGTAATTGTAGGAAGGTCATAATAATTATGTCCTTTTAGTGTTTGAAATCCATAACACTTGCACACCTAAAGCACCCAACCTACCTAAATTAGAAAAAATTGCACGCCACCTATTCCTCTTATAGGAACTTGAGCACCACACTTCTGGGAATACTTGTGAATATTCTTGAAGTCTTGAGTCAGGTATCTTGCAAGTATTAACATCAAGGTTGTTTGTCACTCAAGTGAATATTAGGTCTCCCAATCCTACTTTCACACCCATACTTGCATGCCAGTACCTACTTGGGAACCCCTCTGTGATTCACCTAATCTCTTCAGTCTACAAGACATTAATCCCTATTTAAATCCATTCATGGAAAGACTTATTCTTTATTAGATCCCTTGTCTCAAAGGGATTCTATTGAGACCTCCACCAAAGAGTCATGACTTATCAAAAACATTGGGAAGGAAACATCAGCGTGTCTCCTATTTGAGTATGTATATCCACAGTCATAGGTTTCCCACAATTGTTTCACAATGGGTTTAAGATTAATGGAGTGTTTGTGGGTTTGTATATCCACAGTCACATGGACCTTTCTCCTTGGAACAATGTAGGGAATTTTACAGTCTGGCAGATTAGGGTTTGAGTTTTTACCTCCCATTCTCATCTCTAAAACCTAGAACCTCAAGTCTCTGGTAGGGAAGGTACGGTTCATGCTTTCTTTTCCATGCAAGAATAGGAGATGTCTCCCTCCCCTACCAAGATCCACTAGGGTAGCCATCCTAGTGTAAGAAACTAAACTTTGAAGTAGAAGGTTGCAGTATTGCTCCTCTTTACTTCCTTCACATTCACTACTTTCTTACATTGGACCCTTTTCCAAAGTAAAGAGAATAGAGCGATGGATCGTCACCTCTCCCTCTTCCTCAGTCACCTCAACCTCATCCACCCTCGTTGCCATAGGAATTCCCTATTCCACTAGAAGAGGAGTAAAAGTGTTGGTACCTTTGTTGAATCTTTGACATCCTCTTATTTCTCACAGCAAGAATGATTCCCGTGGACTTAGTGATTTTTCACGATCACAAAAAAATCACAAATTCTTGAACTATGAGAACTCTGATTCCTATTCAAACAAGGATACGTAGGATGCCTACTCGAAGGCCCAAGATAAAAAGGGTTCCCTTCCAAAAAGGGTTCACCCAATCATATCCCCATCAAATGGGTAACTTTTATGCATAATTCCCAAAAAAAATTAATGAACTATGAGAACTATGATTCCCACAATAATTGGGATATGTTGGAATCCTTCTTAGGTACTGAGCTCACTGGATAACCTCTTTAGGAATCCAACCCTAAATCCCTTAATATGGGCATCTTACTTATGAAGAACCGCCAAATTAAACCTCCAAATCATCAAGGAATCCTTTTCAGGAAGTAATTCCAAACTCATTTCTCTCAAAGGTCTATACTCTCCTTTGAGACTAATCGAGATATGTTGTCTTTGATTCCCATCCACATGGGATACGTAGGAAGCATCCTTGAGTTTCAAACCTGAAACTTCAAATCAACCCTTTTCTCCTTGGGGCATATTCCCAACTGGGTATAATCTTACTTAGAAACCCATATTCTTTCCAAGTTCATTGGGCTTCTTATCCATAAGTCCCACACCAAACCGTTACTAAGAAACCTTATATTAGAGATCCTTGTCACATGAAATTAAAAGTTATGATATTTTCCATTAAACGGAACCAAAAAATGAGGGTTTTGATTCCTTTTATATGGATTGGTAGGTATCCCTTTTTATGGGAATGATCCCAATATCAAAACAAAAATTTGTCTCCCTGGACGACAATAAATTACAGAGTGTCCCATTGAGTTGACTAAAAACCATTATCATCATAAAAATCATTAAAAGAATCTATAAATAATATATGAGAGGATACCATTGATGGAGAACTTCAAATACATACGGATATCTCCATTAATTAAGAACATCAAATATATAAAGATGATTCTAAATTTAACACATGATAATAAATGATTTAATATTCCAACAGAAACCTATGTTATACTTGGTGAATTAATAAGGAATCATGAAAATATCTTAAATTTATAATGAGTCTTGGTGTAGACAATAATTCCACCTAAAAGTGTGTGATGAGCCCAACTTCCCATCCTCACGACCAATGCATGTTCTTAAGTATCGTAAAGTTCAAACATTACAAACACCTACCTTTGGAAAGGAGATCCCTTTTGGATAAATAACTATTGGAAGTTTTCAGTTAAATGTATAAATCTAACAGAAACTACCTCAATGTTGTGATTCTTAAACTAGAATACACGTTTCAAGGAACAAAAAAATAATGGGTCCTACACTCATGGAGTTGGTAACCCTATCAGATGATGTAAAATACACAGATTAAGGGATGATTCCTCTATTGGGGTCGGTTAACTTCTCAAATGTGGTGTATTTTAGTGGGTTATAGGTCCAACTAACTATTTTTATTGAGGGTTGACGGAGAAGTGATATATTTCAGATAGTTAACATCTTTGAGTTGTATAATACTAATGATGCTACAAAATCCTTTCTAGTGTTAGGAATTTGTACAGTTGGGCTGTGAAGATCAAGGTACATTTCCCTGAAAATTTTAAGTCTTCCCCCTTAATTCTAGAGTAGTGGCATGAGGATTGAGAGGCATTGGTTTATTTGGATAATGTTAATTCTATGATGTTCTTGGGTTTATTCAGAAAATGATCTATAAGGTGATGGTCCCTGGTATTTTATGGATTCTCTCTAATAACCTTGATCAATATTAAGGTGTGAATTTCTTATGAGCTACAAAATGTAGACACACTAGGTATTTTTCTAAACTGTGTGTCCCTGGATTCTTTTAAATCATGACATATAAAGTGATAAGTTGATATGTGGTGATATAATACTCCTCATGTTACTATGTTTATTTCCCTTAAAATCTTATTTGGGTTATAATTTCATTTTTCTTCCCAGTTACTTACTCATATCAAGTTATTGAACTAGAATTATACTTCAATATTTATTTTTTAGTTTAGGGTTACCAAATGGGTATGTTTATATTCACCCTTTCATGGGATCTTTTTCCATATATGTGGTGTTTGTGCAGATTATGCATAATTTAGAGATGGTCGTGGTGGACACAAAGGTAGAGTATATTACACAAGTATATTTTTGGTGATGCATGGTGGTCGTTGATGGTAGAAATTACTATTATAGAACCCTTAATAGGAATCCCTAGTGCTTGGTGGTTCATGGTTTCTCTTATTAGGTTTCCCTACTATAAGGATATGGTTTTCCCTTTGTCCATATATATTGCACAATATAATTGTATCATGTGTTTGGTTGTCTGTCAGAATCTCCAATGACGTGTTATATTGTATAATAGTTATCCCTCCATAGATTTTTAAATAGTATAATTATTAACATATATTATTATTAGTTGATGTTTATATTATTTTTATTATATTGAATATTTATTATAGTTTGGTATAGTCCAATTCCTCCCATGTATTTTTATTCCATCTTGGTGATTTTATCTAGAATATTTCCTATCATAGGTGGGCTAGGCATGGAAAAATCAACTTGATGCTAACCCAGGAGGGGTCTTGGTGGGACAAATTGTATTTTAATTCCATCATATTATTTTGAGTCCTAGGGATAGATTCAGGAGTTAGTAGTCCTGTAAGTTTTTGATTGGGAAAACTTGAAACAATGTTAAGGGGTTTTCTATTTGATTAATAGACCACAAAACCTAGTATTGGTTTAGTGAACAAAACATATATTCACAAATTATTCGATAATATTTTTTTTGACTTATGACCTCAGGTATGATATTGTGGGGTAAGTTTAGGATAGTTCATGAATCATATAATGTATATTCAGGGTTTTATATTTTTTCTGGTGTTATCTCACCTATATTTTCTTTAACCATTGTGGGTTCATCAAATATAATAAAGGATTCCATCTGAATATAGATAGATATTATATATATGTATTCTTATGAGATCCCATGTCAGTTCTTGATTCCTCTTAACAATGATTAGATGAATGATGATGTATTCATTTAGTGTTTTGATTGAGATATATCCATGCCTATATGTGAAGGAAGATTATTTTTCCTTATACTTGGTGTTGAACTATTTGGAAGGTAGATGGTAGTCCCCTATGAATTAAATGAGACTATTCATTTAAATTTTATTCTAATGGAGTTCTATTAATAGAGGTTTAATAGACACTAAGATGATCTTAATCTTATATAGGGAGAGGATTTATTGGACATATCAAATCACATGTTTTTTCTAGTTCATTCACATACCAACCAGATGACGGTTCTTTCATGAATCCCATATATGGAATAATAAGACATTAGTAGATGTTTTATTTATCAAACTCACAATGAAACTAATTTACCATGGTTAGAGTATTATCCATTTAGCATGTGGTTCCATTTAGAGATGTGATGATGTTTTATTTTTGGTATATGATAGAACCTTTAAAGGGAAACACAAACATTCCATATTTCACATTGAGGCTCTATATCTCATAGTGTTCTCCATGGAAATGATTCTTATAAAAATTATTTGTGCTTTTTAATTTGAGAATAACTTTGAGATAAAGGAATTAGGATGGGTTTATGCTCTTATGTTTCCCCACCTATGTATGATTCCTTGAGAGAGAATTGTAAACTAATAATATCCTAATAGAGATGAAAAATTTTATAAACTATAGTGGTTCCATGTACATACATTCATGTTAAATAAATAAAGGAGAATAAAGAGCCTTTTTTTGTAGGCATGGTGACCTACCAAGAAAAATGGTTTCAATTTATAATCTAATGGTTTATGAGCAATTAACAATGGATGATGTTTTGATCAACTCTCACCAATAACACCCTCATATAATTATTTTTATATATGGAGTATTGAACATTGTAATAAAACTCATGAGTTTACTCAAAAAATCTTATGAGTTATTGAGTTAACTTATCCCAGTGAGTTGGCTCACTTCATAACTCATTTTTTGAAAAAACGTGGTAGTAAAATCATAGAATTTTATGAGTCCATGAGTCATGTTTGTGAGTCAAGAATGACATATGTTGGTATCATATCACATGGATACCATCCAATATATTTTTATGTATATATCACACACATTAGTCAATCAATTATAAGTATAATCTTATAGGTTTTAAAGTTAAGTATGCTAGTGTTAAATGATCAGAAGTAAAATCCTGTGTTTGGAAACCTTAGTGTGGGAATAATATGATATAGGTCTACAAACATGTTTTATTTCTATCACCATATGATATCTAGAGTAGTATGAGTTATTATTTTTAATATCTCTTTTATGTACCTTTTTTCTTATGTATAAATGTATGTACTATTCATCCCACGCCATTTGTTTTTGAGTCAAATATTCCAGTGGATCTCCTGGCTATACTCATGTTAGATTGAGAATCTTAACTAATGGAAATAATATTTCAGTAACACATTCTGAATATGTGAGTTTAAAATTGATATAGGAAGATATTTTTCATGTAAAAGCACTGTGGAGATAATGAGACCTAGTTGTATCACCCTTAACATGTATTTATTATCCATTTCCATCATTACAGTTGTTGTGTAGTTGAGAAAATGGGGAAATTATACCATAGTGGTGGTGAAAATTGAATTATCCTACATAACTAGATATTTCAAAGAATATAATATTATGTTTTATTCATAAAGGTGGGTAGAACCTCACCCACCTATCCCATAAGATGTCAATTTTCCTAAATGGATATATACTGAAATACGGAAGATCGTTACTTATAATATCCTTCAAGTTTTAAGATATAATATTTATGATATTTATGTTACTGATTACAATATGATCACATCATAAGAACAATAGGATGACACTAGTTTCATATATCATGGCATATGACAGTCATAGAGTATGGATTTTAAGTGCATTTTTCTTACATATATTCTTTTATGTTTTCATTGGTTTTGAATAATGATATTATTTCATCATGGATGTACATGCATGATATTAATCAATTAATTATTTAGTTATTAATATATATATATATATATCAATAATTAACATGAAATTTCAATGATGTAGAATCTAATTCACTCACACTTTAACTCTCTTCATTAAATGAAGTGTCTATAAAATGGATGTGATCCTTCATATTGAGGAATACCTTGATGCATGAAATATAAAAATGAGACTCTCTTATATTTATTATTTCTACATTTCTTAGTCATGATAAATGTTCTTGAATAATATGAGAGATCTCAGGATCATGTCATTATGAATGGGGATCTAAATGTAGTGTAATACCTTTAAAAAATATATATTTTTCTATTGCTATGTGGATTCCTTCAAGTGTACTATATTAAAGAGTAAATGATATAACTTTCAATGATGGGGGCATGTTAATTTTATTCTATTCATTTTATGAATGTTTATTTGCTTGACAATAGATTAGAAAATAATATTGGTTTTTTCCATTCCCAAGTTCATTCAATGAATGCCCTAAATCCCATTAGTAGATTTAAAGCCTTGATCTTTAATGAGTTGTCATTTTTTTAATATTATTTTTCAAATAGAATGATAATGAAAAGGATTATGAAGTCATATCATATTGTAAAATATGTATATTTTATTTATTTTGGATTAATTGTAGAATACAACCATGATATATCAGAGGGTATTATATATAGAAAGGCCATGTATTTTTTCTTTTGATGTAGGATAAAATATACAATATCCTAAGATACAACTAATTCCTAGATTTCAAATAATAAAGCATGAAGTCATATTGACGATATAGGGTATATATTTAAATACTATTGAATCCTTATGATAACACCTATAATAGGTGAAAATATTAATCATATAATATGAATGATAATCCCATTACTAGTCATTAATTATGATACAATATAAAATTGTTAAAAATATAATATTTTGATAAATTTTCTTATGGTTTGTAAATGATAATTGTTAGGCATTGTAAAATGAAAGTTTCATGCTAAATTAAATATCAAATTTTCATATTTATGTATTATGTTCTGGAAAATAAATAAAAAGATTATTTCTTTGAATATTCATGTTTATAATTTTTTACGAAATATGAATATTTTGTATAGTTAAATTTATATGATAAATTAATTCATATAGATTTTTATAACACACATTACATGAAGGGTAAGAAAATATATGATTTAGTTTTCATCTAACTTAATGTAAATTTTTAATAAAGTAATTATCTTGAATTTAGTTATTAAATATTTTATACATATTAGATTTTAGAGTTATGATGAATTAGATTCTATCTTGACTAAAATATCCTTATGCAAAAGAACTTTGAGATGATATTACAACTGATTTGGAGGCTTATGAATTGTTATAAAAAGATTGGGTTTGGATATTTATGGCTCTAGGAATACTCATGGGAATATTTTCAATATCAAACAATTATAAACTTTTATTTTAAAAGCTAACATACCATTTACATAGAATTCATTTTGATGTGTATGGATATATTTGGAATTTTTATTATCTAAATTAACATAAATTAGGGATTTTATAAAGAGTTACACATTAATTTGGAATGAACATATTAATTTGGATGATGAAATATAGATTTCAAAACTAAATTATTTAAAGCATTCATACATAAAGGAGTAAAACATGAGATAATAATGATTGAATGAGAATAAATAGTTCTAGTTTTTTAATATAATTATGATGTATATTAAACTAGTAATAAATTGAAATAAAACCCCTATAAAACCAAGTGTAATATTCCTTCCAAAGTCTATCATTTCAAGACCTTAATCACCGAACTGGATAGGTTCTAGAATAACAGGGTGCCCTTGGATTATCTTGTGCAAGGCATGATGGAAATGGTTAAACCTAATTGTTAGGTAACCAAATAAAATTTTAATTTTTGGGTAACAATTAATAAAGAAAAATTAATTTTTATGATACCAAATGTGACACCCTGATATTTTAAAATAACACTATGTTTGATAGCATATACAACAGGTGACACCAAGCATAAATGAACCACACAATATTATTATTTAAATATGAATGTTATGACCTAGCTATTGAAATTGATGGAATGGATTTGGTTAACCACATTATAAAATATATATCTATAGGACCTACTGAATAAAAATGTATTTATTAGTTATTAGGAAATAATCACTCAATTATTTATTAAAATAATTTTATTCTCAAAGTACGTTTTCTTCAAAAAACTTATATTTCTGTATTTTTGTTAGAAAATGATTTAATTAATTTATGAAACTTTTGTAAAAATTAATTTTAAAATCTAAATTTAACATTTTAAATCGTCATATCAAAATTTTCTTTGGGTGAATTTTTTGATTTTTTCTAAAATGATTATTTTTTTTGAACAGTGAAAATACATATTTTTCAAATACTACCATTACTTCAAACAATTTAAAAGTTACATTATATATTGGATTTAGTATTAAAGAAACATATGATCCATTTTATTTTTAATAATCTATTTATAATCAATAATTTTCATTATATTGATATAATTTATTTTTTATACTTAAAAACACATTTTTTGATAAACTATTTTTCATTAAATTTTACACATTTATATTAAAATTAATTTCCAAAAATTTTAGAAAATTAATGATAATAAAATAGCATATTTTTAAAACGGTGGTTTAAATTTGGTAAATAGTTTACTTTTTGTTAGGCATTTTGAATAGTAACCATGGTAAAATTTATCACATCGGTAAAGGGAAAATTGAGTAATTATATTTAAAAATAATGTGAAAAAACATTTAAAATTTTCCAAAAACTTTCATTTTTTTTCATCTGATGGGATTAGTTCATCCATATCCATATAAAATATGAATATATTTCATTTTGGTTCCATTTTAATTTATTAGAGACATTTAAATTATTTTAATTATTGAAAATTCCAAAATGTCCCTTTTTTGTTTTTAATTTTTTTATATGTTCACATAAGGATGTGAATATGTTATGAAAGAATACAAATGTTTATTTCTAACATAATTATATTTTTTCTTTTTAATTTATTTTAGTTTTTAATGATATAATATTTTCCTTAAATTTGTACGCAACGATGACACAATATTTATTCAATTTAATAAAATATAAAATAAATGATTTTAAAAATATTAAAAGTAATAAAATTTGGATTAATTATTGTATCCCATTAATTTAATATATGAATATAACATATTAGTTTTTTAAGGGATTATATTATAATTCAATCATTTTGTGATTTTTTTAAAATTCAAATTATATGAATAGTTTCAAAAATGACATTAATGATATTTTATGAAATAAATAATTTATTAAATTATTTTAAAATAATAAAAATCTTAAAATAGTAAAAGTTAGATATGATATTGAAGAAATTTCATCCATTGTCCATTTATGGGACACATTTTCGTTTTATGGTGAAATTATTGGCCCTTAATGTGTATAATACTTTTATATTGCGACAATTTTCAAAAGTGCTAATGTGGGGGGGGGGGGGGTTAAAACTAAGAGATAAAGGATAAAATAAAACAAAAAATTGTAATAATTTTATTTTATTAGAATATTTTGACTCATAATCATCTTAAATTTTAATTATATTAATTTATATCCATTTATACTTAAAAAATAATTTATATTAATTTAATACTTTAAGAAATTCCATGAATGTCCCTCCCCTCACTTATAAAAGGACACCAATTTTCTATTTATTCTCACCATATTAAGAAAAATAGAATGGAAAAAACATTCCAATTACTCTTTTAAATATCTTTATACAAGTTATAGATGTTCTGGTCTTTCTAAAATACTAACCCCAGTTTCCTTAAGAGGATATCTAAAGGAAGTCTACTAAATAATAGAAAATCATTTTTACTGACTCTTTCAAATTTATTTCTTATTCTACTTACTAAAAATATATTATAACCATTATAAAATAATTAATAAAGTATCATAAATATATTTTTATGTTATTATGATTATTTGAAAACAATTTCAATCCTCTTTTCCACTCTATTAAAAGTGAAAACATCGCTTGTGTGTATGTACAACTTATCGTCTCCAAAGAGAGGTGTAATTCATTTTTCATCACCATTTTACCTGTATGGTTATAAATAAGGAAATAATATTCAAATATGATATTTATTAAATAATTAGTCTTATTTAATTATAATATAGTATCTACCTTTTTACTTCTTAAACCATTGGAAAACTATACCATCGCTCGTGTGTACATGTGGACTACCACCTTCACGGAGAGATGTGATCAGTTTTTCAGTTAAACTTTACATGGAAGGTAATAAGGATATATTTAATGAATATATATGATATTTATTACATTATTATAATTATTTTAGTGACTCAACAATAATAAATGTAAGAGTTCTGGAACTTCCATGAAAAAACATGCATGATTAAATAAATTAGTTAACACCCGAAATAATTATAATAATGAAAGATTGTTAATGAACAAGTGATAAAATGATATAAAAGGTTCATATATGATATTATAAATATGAATATGGTTCTATTATAATTTATTAACAGGTTTTAAACCATTATAAATGATTTTTAATCATGTTTAACTATAGGGAAACACAAGGTAATGAATTTCATCTCAACTTCCACTCAATTGAGACATATTTTGTATTATGCACTTATTTATTTCTATGCGGGGTATATACTAACCATTTAAGTTATTTAAGATGAATATATTTTTTTATTATGATTAATGTTTCACTTCAAGATTAATATTTCAATTGGTTATAATTTTAGTTTTACCAAAGTGGTAATAATTTATTGTACAATCTCATTTATTTGGGATTCCTTTTATTTTAATAGATGGAATCATATAATATATACATCATAAAATCCATATATTTTATTTTCCTATAGATATTTATGGATTTTCAATGTTTCATTCCAAATTTTATTCTATGTGAAACTTTAATCCAGTAAAATAATATTTAAAAGAAAATATGGCCTCATTTTTCTTTTTAATCGATTGCATTTTCTTCCATGTCCATATTTTTAAAAATTGTTTTAAAAAGTACTTTTATTTAATAAATGATTTATTAAGATCATTTTACATTATCCCAGTATTTTTAAAAGGTTTTGAATGAATATTTTTAATATTTTTTAAAGGACCCATTTTCTAATTTTATTATAAAAATTCAAAAGGAGTGTGTTTTTAATTTATAAAACATTAATGAAAATTCTTACTACCATAACTCTTTTACACTCTTAGTTTCTTTTAAAAATTTTAGATGATTTTAAAAATAAAAATCTTTAATGTCAAATTATTTTAATATTTTGGTCATTGACTTTATCTTGAAACATTCACTTTATTATAATAGATTTCATTAGAAATTATATTAATATTAAATATCTATATTCATTTTATCATGGATATTATTATTTTCTAACACTTATACCATTTATACATATGGTGTTTTACTATTAAAGTTATTTGATTGACTGAGGAAATATTTATATGCTATATTCTTTACTGAAAACAAACATTTATTGATAAGGAATATTGTTTATCAATTAAATTGATCATTAAATATATGAGGTATGCATTGGACATGATGTGATGAGAAGGGATCAAAATTATATATCCCCTTGATGTATTGACTTGCCTCATGAGATAAAATATTTGGATAACCTTATTAAATGGTTTTTAGTGTATGTCTACCTATAGTTTTAAACTGTCTTGGTGTGAGGTCATGGAGGTAAAGATATTATAATTTCTACAATCATGAAGTCTAATATTATTCATTTATTTTATTTAGAATTTAGTTATTATAATCTATGAGGTTATTACATCTAATATTATCCATGGATGAATTTTGTGTTATTTTGGTTGTTTAAATGAATTGTGTTTTTATTTATTTTCTATACCAAATTGATTATTCCATATTTAAATATAATATCTTAAGTTTTACTTAACCCTTACTAAGAATTTTATCTCACCCTTATTTTGTTTCATTTACCTAGGATATTAAGAATAAATAATTGAATGACTTTTAAGGATGGTGAACATTTAATTCTGTTATGTTACATATTTTAATCCTAATGTAAAATGGGTATCATGTATGTATCTAGTTCTTCAAGAATACTAAACTGATCAGTCCATAAGGATGGTATCCCTTGTCTCTTATTCCAATGTAATAAATTAGACACTAGATATAGGTTACTAGATTTGGGGATATTATAGTTGGTATTAGAGGTATTTTAGTAGAAACCTTAAAAAATAGATTTATGAAAAGATATACTAGAGAACATAACTCTATGAATGGATTCGATGATAAGTCTATGTATATGAAAATATCCAATTTTTTAAGGTAGATATTATATGGTTTTCTTTGAAATACATCCTTTTATAGATACTTGAAGTGGATTTGGTTTTGGAATATTTTCATGTAGGGGTAATAACCCTAAAAAAATTTGGTTGGGTATATATCGACCATATTTCTGGTGCACGGTGAGTTTATCGTAACTACACACCTTGTTTTAAACTTCTAAGAGAAATTCTTGGGTTAATTCACATTTTTTTATAAACCATTATGAATGATTTTAAAATATCATGACCATGAATAACGTAGTTAAACCCATGGTTCCCTAGATTGAAAATAAAGTATTAGGATTTAAAAATACTATAAATTATTTTCAATATCATGTGGTTTCCCACTATGATTATTGTTGCTCGTACTATGATTTTTGGTTTTGGTCAGTGGATGAAACCAAGATTATTTATGTTGACACTAAATATAACGGATAATTTGTGATTATGATCAACCAAATTTGATGATGATTGGTGTGAAATATATTGTGGTTATGTCTAATCTGTTATCATGATATATGATTAATAACATAAACCTTAAAAAACTACTAGACTCACAAAATAAGGTAATAATAGTGTTTTATAATATTTATGGTGGTGGATTCCATTAAGGAAATAAATATAAATTTCCTTTATGTCATAAATGTGAAAACTAACTCATTATATAGTGAATCAATGGAGCAAGAAAATATTTTATATGTACAAAAGAAGGGAATATATCAATGAATTTTAAAGGATAAATTAATATTTTGATATAGGGATATAAAGTTAATCCCAGGGAACCATTTCTAGTTTAATTTCTTATATGTGGGAAATATGAGAATTATCCATGTCAATTCTCTAATATAAGGGTTAACTCTTTGACCAATGAAGAACCTATGCTATGAAAACTTTTAAAGTGTAAGTATTAAAGAGATTATGTATTGGGATTTAAGAATTATGTGGTTTAATTATTATATAAATGATAATTTGAATAAAAAAATCAAGATACATATACGGATTATTCTACAATAGATTTTATTTAGGTATTTGAAAACATATTTTTAAAGGTATTATTAACAAAGAAAATTTATTTAGTGGTAATGTCATAATGTTTAGTTGAGATAAATAGATTATTAATATTGATAATGTAAATGGGATAATGACGGTGACCATGAAATATGCAAGTGTTTTTTTTTTCAAAAAGTGATTTAGTTCATCATTGAAATTTTTTATTTCATTTATAGATTTATGAAAGCAATCTATGATTTTATTTGAGAAATAAGGATTTTGTTAGTTTTTAGAATCATATATGTTTTCATGTGAGGCTAACTTAAATATTATGGATACATTCATGGGTTTATAAGGTAAAGGTGATCATAATTTTAAACGTATAGATACCCCTTTTAAGGTTTTAAGTGACATGATTTTGAGGTGATTTGAAACTCTTACTGGGTTTTAGGAAGAATAATATATTAAATATTAAATAAACATTTGATTTAGTAGATTAATTGATTTCATGTTAATTGTTTTATATTTTCTAGTAGTATATAGATAATATTGTTAGTTAAAAATTGATTCATTAAAAATGTGATATTTTTGGGGATATTTATTTTCATGCTAAGGATTACCTTTCAGGTTAATGTATAAATTAGATTCAAGATATTTTGGTTTTAATTTCACTAAATTATAAGAGTATAAAGTTATAAATCATGATGATTAATGATTTTTTCAAGTATTCTTCATTGGTTTGAGATATATATATACTTTAGGTTTAAAAAATGGTTTAACATGAAATATTATTTGGGAATAATGCATTTAGTTTTTTAGAGATATAAGTTAAAAAGGTATGATATCACATTTTAGGTATTGGAATTATTTAATATTGATGTTATTGAGGTTTATTGGAGTGAAAAGTTATTTATTTTTGGAATAATATAAGAATAACCTTTAGTGTTTTTGAGGAAATTTTGAAGTAAAACGTATTATTTCTTCATATGAAGGTTTATACATTTTAAATATTATCTTTCCTTGTGGTAACCATTTTAGTAACGGTTAATATTATAAGATATGAGGAATATATTGTTATACTTTTATTAATTATATGATCCATTATAAGTTGATTTTAAAGATTCAAACCTGAAAAATTCATCATGAATACTCATCATTTGGATCAAAATATAAGATTCTAGGGGAAATTTATCAATGATTGAAATACTAATTTTATAGTAAGTTTATTTCCTTATGATTTTAGTATAAATAGTAAATCAATTTCTCACCACTAATAAAATGATATTAAAACAAAAAACTTATCCTTCTATATTCAATATTGATGAATCAATTATCTGTTTCAGACCTTATTGATTTATAGTTTTGTAGTCGTTCACATTCTCAAGATCATTCACTTTATTGTGATAAATGTTCTATATTACTCTACATAATTATTAGTACATTTAATTTTCCTCAATTTTCTTATATTCACTTCCCACTAACATTCTGATATTTGGAAACCTGCTTTTGTGTTATTTTAAGGGATCTTCATATTTCCCTTTCTTTTTTAATGAGGATGTTTTATTAACTATTTTTATGATGTGGGTTTTCAACAATGGTATATTGAAATTAAAAACCATTTATTTCTGAGCATAGGTTTAAATTGTGAGGAAACAATTTATTAAGGGGGTGGGATAATGTGACACCATGATATCTTAAATTATCACTATGTTCAATATCATATACAACACATAACTCTGAGCTTAAATGAACCATGGAATATTATATTTTAATTATGACTGCTATATCCAAGAAATTTAATTGATGGGCATTAATAAGATTAAATTTATTATAATATATATATATATATAGGACAACACAATACAAATGTTTTGATTAATGATTACAAAGTAAGCTCTTAATTTTTTAAGAAAGACATTTTATTAATCAAAATACGTTTTCATCAAAAAATGACTTTTATTGATTTTTGTGAGAAAACAATAACATTAATTTTTTATAATTTTTTAAAATTTATTTTAAAAAATAACCTTCATTTCTAAAATCATCATATCAAAATAAAATTTTGGTGAAATTTTGAGATTTCTTTGAAATGATTGATTTTTCAATGAATAGTGCAAAATACTGATTTTTCAAATATTGTCATTACATCAAGAAATTTAAAGTTTCCTCTGTATTTTGGATTTATTATTAATGTAAAATATGATCCATTTTATTAATAGTAATCTAATTTTAATGAAAAAAATTCATACTTTATATACAACGAAATATTTATGGTTAAAAACACATTTTTCTGAAAATTATTTTTCGTTGCGTGTTTCATATTTACATTAAAATAGATTTACGCCACTTCTAGAAAGGTAATATTAAAAAAATATACTATATTTTTTATCATGATCATAAAATTTTCAAAATAGGACCCTTTTTTTAGGAATTATTAATAGTAACTGTGGTGAAATTTATCTCATCGGTAAAGGGTAAATCTGATTACTAAGGTTACAAATAATGTGATAAGTCATTAAAAATAAACTAGAAACATTCCTTTATTTTATTTATTTGATTAATTTAGAAATATACCCCAAAAATTTTATTATATGGAATTTTGGTTCCATGTGACCTTGGTAAAGACATTTATATTATTTTGAGTAACAAAAATTCCCAAATGTTCCCCTCTTGCTTTTAATTTATTTTAATTGTTTACATAAAGATAAGAATATGTTATGAATGAGTATATATATTTTTTGAACATAATTTATTTATTTTTATCATGATAATTTATTTTTAATTTTTAGTGATTTAATAATTAGCTTAAATTCTTATGCAATGACGACATAATATTTACTCAATTAATTGAAAAATATAATAAATCGTTTTAAAAATATCAAAAGTAATGTAATTTGGATGATTTGTTATATCACAAAATATTTATAGATAAATATATCATATTATTTATGTGTTAATGGATTATATTATAATTCAATCGTTGTCATGAGGTTTCTAAAGTCAAATTAAATGAATAGTGTTCAAGAAGATATTAAGGATATTTAATGAAAATAATATTTTATTAAGGTATTTAAAAATTATAAAATCTTGAACTAGGACAAGGGGGATAATATATGGTCTAAAATTTCATTTCTTGTCATTTTATTGAAGAATTTATCTTTTATGGTAACATTCTTCTCCCTTAAATGGTATGAAACCATTATATTATGATAATTTTCAATAGGACTAATACGGGGTTAAACCTAAGAGATAATAGTGAAACTATAACCAGAACAAGTTCAATTTTTATGGGATTATATTATTTAGACTCATACTATTTTTTATTCTAATTATATAAATTTGTAGAAATTTATAGAATAAAAAAAATTTATATTAATATAATATTTTAAGAACATCGAAGAATTCCCCACCCCTCACTTAATAATGGACACCCCCTCTCTCTTTTATTTTGACCACATTAAGAAACCTATCTAGACCAAACCCTATCCATTTATATTCTAATCCCCATTATACAAGTTCTATATGTTCAGTTCTTTCCAAAAGGCCAATCTCGGGTCCCTTAAGTGGAGATCTAAAAGAAGTATACTGAAGAAGATGTATTTGACTTTACCATCTATTTCAAATGAATTTCTCCTTATACTATATATAAATTTATTTTACCCATTATAAAATAATTAATCCAATAGCATAAATATATCAAGATGTTATTATGATTATGAGAAAACAATTTCCCACTTGTATGGACCCGACCATAAACATTACAAAAAATTGGGTTTTTTTTCATGAATTGTTTTTGTTGTATTCCTGAGGATCATTACAGTTTAGAGTTTTGATGAATTAGGTCATAAATAAAACATAATAAACCCATACATTACAAGTAGAATCTTCTTATAAATATACATTTTTACTATAATATTAAAATATTAAAATGATTTTATATTCTTTTCATGAAAAATACTCACGACTTTCAACTTGGCCTTTTCATTTCCCTTACCCATACTTAAACATTGTGAAAATATTTTTAAAAAAGTGGGATGAGAATAAAATGATCAGTAAGGGGAATACAAATAAGAAAAAAGTTATTCTAATGAAAAAAAAACTATTGAAATGTTTACCTATATCTCAATTTTCTTTGTGAAAATGAAATAAATCATTTCCACATAAAAAATACACACACCTTTCGCTCAAGGAAAAACATTAAAACCCATAAAGATAAATTAAAACCCATTTATGAAAACATAATGAAATTATATTCTTGAATAATGTCATAAATAACTAGAATTTGAATACATAGGAGAAACCTCGTTAGTAATTCCCTCGTTTCCTATTAAGACATGTAACATTACCTAATTCATTAGAGTGTTATCTAAGAGAACCCATTATATACACTAAATCGGGATCACCCATTAATCATGAGCAATAATTGGGATCAAATATTCATATAGGATATAAAAAGATCACCTTTTTCATATATATAATTCTCAAGTACCATATCATGAATAAAACACTTTATTCTTATACCTTTTCATCATAAAAACTTTTAAAAACTCCTTCAAACCCATATGAAAACACTTTTAGATATTGAAATACCATTTATTTTTAAAGTATATTTTAAAAACTAAAAATAACAAAAATAAATGTAAATTGGGGTTTTATTTGAATAAAACATGAAATATTGTAAAGTAATCTAAAAATTGAATAACAGTTATGGTGGTGGGAATTTTTTTGTTTACCATATACATTAAAATAAAACATTTTTTTTAAATTTTATAAATAAAGTAAAAAAATCCATATAAAATACATAAAAATATTCCTTTATAAAACCTTTGAAAGAGAATCAGAATAAAAATAAAAATTTCATTTACAATTAATTTATGTGTTTATAATAACATTAATAATATATATTTAAAAATATGGACATGGAAGAGAATGATTTGGAAGGGAAACATTAAAATTGGATTTTAAAAAAAAATTCCCTTACTTTGAGTCTAACTCATCACACTCATTATTTATATTCATTAATAATAAAATAAGGTTATTTATTTACTTTATTAATAACATTCTTATGTTTATTATTCATTTTACCATATTATAATAATTCACTTAATCAATTAAGTTCACATCATACGTTTTGAAGATATTTAGACCATATATCCAAAATGACTTTGATAGGTTGAATATGGTACATGAGGTCAATATTCCATCATATCCATAATAATAATAATTATTATATATTAATTATACTTTGAATTAAAAACTTAAAATATTTTTATGAAAAATGAACTTTGTTACAATAATGGAGACGGTAGGCCGTATGTACGCATGAGTAACATTTTCAATTTTCAATGATAATTATGGAAAAAGGTAAGTTTTATTTTAACTCTATATGATTATAATTATATATTAAATAACATGTTATTTCCTTAAATACATTTATATATATCATCCATGTTATTTTCTGATGAAAAAATAATCACATAACTTCGTGGAGGAGGTAGTCCACACATATGTATGAACGACATTTTCATTTTTCAGTGAATGGAAATGTAAGAAATAAAAAAGATAAATTATATTTTTAGATTGATAAAAATTTAATATATATATATATATTATATCAATAAAACCATCAGTTTTAGGGGTGATGTAAATCCAATTACATCATTTCATGAGGCGGTAGTCCACTTTACACACAAATGATGGTTTCATTTCCCATTTGATGAAAGATGAGATCGATATATGATGTGAAATTAATATATAAAATATAATTATATGGGGGATAATTATGATATTACTTCATCATGTGTGAAGAAAATATTATGAAATTATAAAATGAGACATAATGAAAACACTAGGTTAAGAACTACACCTCTTCCTCAGATAACCTTTCAAGGTTTTCACCAAAAAACTTTACTAAGATTATTTTATGAAAAAAAGGCCTTTAAGACAAGGGGATATATTTTATTAATGGATTTGGTTAGGTATTTTGTAAGCCGAAATATTTTTTATGTGTGAACAAATGAGGATATGGGGTTACCTTTTATAATAGGGGAGGGGCACTCATGGAATTTCTTAAAATATTAAATTAATATAAATTAATTTCTGTATAAAAATAGATCAAAATATATAATATTGTAAGTCAATGTGATTTTATTATAAATAATTTTATAAAATAAAAATTTGAAAATTTTAGGTTTTTGTAACCCATATCTTTTTGTTTTAACCTTTTTTAATCCTTTGGGAAAATTACCACAATATAAAAATTTTACACTTTAGGGGTCAGTAAAGTTTCTATAAAATGAAAATTAGACAATAAATGGACCATAATTTATATTCTAAAACATATCTCAATAAATTATATGAATATAGGATTTTTTTTCTATTTTTAAATAATTTAACAAAATAATATGTATTATTAAATAATATTAATGTTAATTTAGTAATTGTTCATTTAATTTGAATTTTAAATCTACAAGAAAACAATTTAATTCAAATATAATGCATTAAAACCTTTATAATATGTAACATTTATCTAATTTTTTTAACACAATAATTAATTAAAATCATCTTACTTTTAATATTTATTAAATCATTTTTTTATTTTTATATTAATTGAATAAATATTGTATCATAGTTATATAGACATTCAAGGCAATAATTTCATCACTAAATATTATAAATAAATTACCATGTAAAATAAAAATAATTTTAATTTCAAATTAATAATTATAATAAAAAGTACCTTCTTTTTATCTCTATATAAAAAATTTAATGATAATAATACAAAGAGAATGATATTTTTGACTTTTCTTTACATAAAATTTGATAATGGTCAAAATCATTGACATTTGACAAAATAGGAAATACATTATAATTTTAGATGATTATGGATGAAATATACACATAAAATAAAATTAATACAAGAATTATGGTTACGTTATTATCTTTGTCACATTATTTTTACCCTTAATTAACCCATTTACCATTTACGTGGTAACAAAATTTTCTATGATTACCATTCATAATTAATGGAAATAAAAAAAGAAAAATTTAACAAAATTTTAAATCCTGATTAAAAATATAGATTTCATTTTTCAAAATTCAAAACATATAAATGGAATAATTTAATATAAAATTAAAAACATAAGATGCGATGAACAACATTTTTTTTAGAAAAGTTTCTTTTTAAGTAAAAAAATGTTTATATATGAGATTCTATTATATAATTCTTTAAAAATACTATAATTGTATTTTTTTAATCAAAAGGAACTAATAAAATTTCAAAACTAATACAAAATATAATTTTATTTTTTAAATACATTAAAATAAAATATAGTTTTCCCTAAAAATTAATAATTTTCACTATTCATTGAAAAATGAAATTTTTTAGAAAAATATCAAAATCTCACCATAATATAATTTTGATACGATGATTTAAAAAATTATAGCCATTTTATCAAAGAAAAATTCTAAAGTTTTTGAAAAAATAATTATAATATTTAATCAAATAAATAAATAAATATCCTTTTTAAAGTATATGTATTTTGAAAAATAAAATGTCTTTCTAAAAATTGAGTCCTTATTTTTTAAGCATTAACCTATAAATTTGTATTTATTAATACTTTTATATATATTTCATAATCTAATTAATTCTATTCATACCCTCTAATTCAATTACTAAGTTATAATGAAAATATTTAAATAATAATATTCTGTGGTTCGTTTAAGCTCAGTGTTTCATTTTGTGAACATTATCAAACATAACATCCTTTTAAACTATAAAGGTGTTACAACACCTATTTTACATCTTATGGAATGTAAAAACATCACTATTGTATACGTACGACAAACTTTCTCAATGTAGTGGTGTTATTCATTTTTCATCACCATTTACTTGGATGGTTATAAATATGGAACTAATGTTTTTATATAATATATATGAAATCATTATTATTTTGAAATTATAATATCATATCAAACTTCTTATATTCTAATATTTTAGAAAATGATAATGTCACTTGTCCGTACGTGTGGTCTACCACCTCAACAAAGTGATGTGATCAGTTTTTTATTTCCACTTTACATGGATTGAAATAAAAATATATTTAATCAATATATATGAAATTTATATCATGATTGACATTCAAGTTATTATTTAACTATAATTAAAGTATAAGGATTGAGACTTCTATAAAAAACATGCATGAGAAGATAAAGTAGTTAACACCCAAAATAATGATAATAATGAAATATTATTAACTAACATGTGATAAGATGTTATAAGATGATCATATATGATATTATAAATATGAATATGGTTTTTTATAAATTAATAACTTGTTTTAATCCATAATAAAGAGGATATAACATGTTCAACTAAGGGGAAACACGAGGTAAGTGATTCCATCTTAATTTCCACTCTATTGAGACATATTTCATATTATGCTCCTATTTATTTTTATGTGGTGTATATAATGAACATTTTAAGTATTTAACATGAATATATATTATTAATAATTATTAAATTTTCATTTTATGTTTATATTTCAATGGTTTAAAATTTGAAAGTTTCTAAATAGATAAGAATTTATTTTACAATCTTAGTTATTTGTGATTATTTTTATTTTCATTGAAATAATTTTATAATCTATCCTTCATAAACTTCATGTTGTTTTATACTTTGGATATTTAAGAATTTTACTTATTTTCATTCAACAGTTACTATATTTGTAACTTGAATAAATAAAATTAATATTTAAAATAACATCCGATCTTATTTCTCTTTTTCAACGGGTATATTTTCTTCAATGTCCATATTTTTAAAAATAAATTTAAAAAATTAATTTAATTTACTAAAATGAATTATTAAAGAAATTTAAAGTTATAATTTTCTTTTTAAAAGGTTTCAAATGAATATTTATAATGTTTTTTGAAAGGTTCATTTTTAACTTTTTTATAAAAAGTCCAAAGGAATGTTTTTTAATATATATAGAATTAATGAAATTTCTTACCACCCTAACCATTATTTCCTCTTATATTTTTATATATTTTTTCAATGGTTTTAAAAATAAAACTATATAATAAAAACTTTGGTTAATATTTAACTTATATTATCTTTTATTCTCCAAAATACATGAATTTATTGCAAAAATTACATTTATAATGAATTAATCTCTTATTAATTTACTGAGCATTAAAATTATCTTGAAACATTAAGCTTCTTATGATTATATTTATTTTAAATATTAATATTCATTTTATCCTGCATATAATTATTTTCTAAACCATAAACCCTCTCTATATATGATGCTTTACTATGAAAGTTATTTGATTGACAGGGGAAATCTTGATATTCTGTATTATTGACTCAATAGATACATTTTTTTGATAAGTAATATTATTTATGAAATAAGTAAATAAATACATATATGAGGAATTCATTGGATATGTAGTGAAGGGTTCAGACTAGAATTAAATGCCCCATCTTTGCGTTGATTGGTCTGATGAGATAAAGCAGTCAGCTGGCCTTGTTAAATAGGATTTTAGTGTATGCCTAGCCAAAGTTTTATACTATCTTGGAACACGACCGTGGTGGTGAAGACATCATGATGTATGAAATCATAAAATTTATTTTTATGAATTTACTTGAATGATAATTCAATTATTATTATCCATTAGAATCATTCATTCGACATTTTCCATGGATTCATTTCTTTCTTAAGTGATTGTTTAAATAAAATGTCTTTTTAGTTATTTACCTTTTCATATTTATTATTACTTATTTTATCATAATAGATTCTATTATAAATAACCATTACTAAGTATTTCAGACCACCCTTATTTTGTTCCCCCTTTTTAGGATATAAATAATAAATATTTTAATGAGTTTCAAAGATAGAAATAATTATCTATTTTATGTTTTATATTTTATTCTTAATGTGAAATGGGTATCATGTATATATCCAGTTTTTCAAGACTACTAAACTAATCATTCCTTTGAGATTAGATCCTATATATCTTATGTGAACAAAATAATGTAGACACTGGTTTTGAGTTAATGGAGTTGAGTTTTTTCAAGAATAGGAATAATTTTGTGTTTATTTATATGATAGATTTATATAAAGAGGTGTCAAATCAACAATCTAATTTTAATATATTATAATATTGGGATGATTCCTTACCTAAATAACTAAATACTAAGAGAAATTACATAATGCGTGTGGGAATAAATTTATTAAAATCACTTGATGAAAATATATAAAATGTGGAACTCACCCATATATATATATATGAATTTATTGTAGAATATATCATAAATTATATATGTCATTTTGAGATCTCTCATAGGTATAACCTATAAAAAAATTATATATTGGTATCTAAGGATGAGAAGTGTTCTAAAAGAAAATCATTCAGAATATCTAAATGTGAATGTTATAGAAATAAATTTATATAACTTTGAATCATGGTTATTAAATACTAGGCGTGCATGACACATTTTTGTTGATAAACACACACTCAGAGATATTAGAGAATTGAAGAAGGGTGAAGTAGTTCTAGATGTTGTAAATAGAGAAAGAGTTTTTAAATTAGAGGTAGGAAATTAATGATATATGTTTTCCAAGTGGATAATATTGGAATTATATAATTCTTATTATGTTCCTTTATTAAACTGAAATTTTATTTTTGTATCTCGTTTGGACAAGATGTGATTTTCATTAATTATTAAGAAAAAGTGTTATTCTATATAAATGAATGAAATTTTTTACGATATTTGGAATATAGTAAATAGTTTATATATCTTGGATATGTATAATCCTATCTATGAAATCCAGAATAGGAGACTAGGGTTGATTTTAATCCCACTCACCTACGGAATTTTCGTGTTGGATGTGTAAATGAAAAATGCATCCAAAGACTTAATTGAGTTGGATTATTGGATAAAATAAATTATAATTATTTTTCAAATTGTGAATCTTATTTATTGTAGAAAATTACCAAAGTGCCTTTTAGTGAAAAAGGTAAACATTCTAATGGACTTTTGGATCTTATACATAGTGATAATGAGTATTCAAGTAATTGCTAGTTTTAAGTCGTTTATTACTTTTACTAAATAATTTAATTAGAATGGTTTTGTGTTTTTGTGAGACACAAGTATGAAAAATTTAAAAAGTAAAAAGGTATTCATAACCAAGTACATAATTAATTGGAAAAAGGTATTAAAATTCTTTGATTGGATCAAGGTGGTGAATACATGAGTTAGGAATTAAATAAAAATCTAAAATATTATGGAGTTATTCCAAAAATCAATCCTCCCGAGCACTATAGTGAAATGGTGTGTCATAGAGGGGGAATCTTACCCTGTTGGATAGGGATAAATAGACGATGAGTTAGTGTGACCCTTCTATTTTATTTCTGGGATACACTTTTGATACCACTAAATTCTTAATTAACCATTTTATATCTAAAAAAATTATAATGAAACAATATGGGTTATGCTATAAGAAATATACCAATTTTTATTTTATGTGGATTTTGGTTGTGAAAATATTGAACCAACCTAGAAGAACTTTCCTTGTCACTTGAGTCAGCCTAAAACTTAGGCCAAAGTTTTTCCCCAATCTCCATGTGCGGGGTACAAGCACTAGGGCCTCATGCTTAACAATTTGATAATGGTTTCACCCTTAAGTATATAGCATGAACTATCCATGAATTTGATGTAAACACCACCCAATAATAATTATCTATAAATAGAAACATCCAAATAGAGTATACAAAAAATGACTAGAAATAAATTTCATAACTAAAATAATTTTATTATTTTAATAGAAGATAAATACACATGATATCCATCAATAAAAATAAAAAAATATAAATATTAGGAAAAATATAAAGATTTAGATACATAACATCAAAAATATGAATAATTACCAAAAATATATAATTTAGATAAATTCCAAGAGACCATATTCTCCACCACATTAAACTAACCATGGATGATGATAATCAATAAGATCCTCTAAGAAGCATTAAACCCATACCATTATACATGTCTTACACAAAAAGTTTTACATACACTCAAATTTATATATAGTGTTTGAGGAAAAAGACAATTAAGATACCACCATAGATCAACATAAGGAATTTCTCAATGAAAAATAATAACTCCAGTTTGAAAATACACATTTTAAAGTGATTTTATTTTGAAAAAACATATTTATAAATATTTTTGGTTTTTTAAAAACAAACCATGTTTCAAAAATATGAGTGAATAAGACTCAAATAAAAAGGGATTAAATACACATGATATAATCATACTCAAACAATTCAAACATTTAATAAGAATGAGCATAAAAATATGCAACAACATACAATCATCCAAGGGTTTATTCATAAATACAAAGGCATCCAAATCAAACATGGCTCAAGAAATAAGATTAATGGGATACAAACAATGATATTGAGTATGAATTAGTCTAATACATGGTTCACTATCCAGATTAATAAATATAATAAGTTTGGAATATCTATCGGTCTTCTCTAGGCCTTGTATAAATCAAGTATAAAACACACCAATGGTCTCCCTTGGTCCACACCAATTTATTTATGAAATTATCTATCGGTCTTCTCTATGTTTCTCACACACCAATGGTCTCCCTTGGTCCACACATTTTCAAACACATAAATAATTATAAATGATAATTTCATAAATAAATTGTTTCCATAATAAATCAAGTATAAAAAAAATAAAAAACCCATTTCAAAAAACCTTTATAAATCCATTTGAAACCACAAATCCTATTTTAGGATTTTTTTTAAACACATTTCATTCTTATAAATAAATTTAATTCTAAAATAAACTTTAAACCATCAAATTTCAACAGATTTCAGGAATCACAAGAAACATGGATAATAAATAATTATAAACAAAATTTAAAGCCAATTTAATGTAATAAAATTGAAGGAAATCAATAATCAAAGGTATGATAAGGAAAACAACACTGGCTAGAGACACCTATATTAAAACAAAATTAAAACATGTCACCTTTAATAAAAATCACAAGAATCAAGTTGTAGTTTTCCTCATGGACTTTAAACACTAATAAATGAAAAATATTCCCAATCCAAAACCCTATATTTAGCCACATGGCATGCTATGGTTTCAAAACTCCATGGAAATGAATGCAAAGAGGAGGAAAAAGGGTGAATGATGAAGTATTCAAGAGAAATTGAGCTTACCCTAAGAAAAACCACAAACATAAATAAGGAAATTCACTAAATGTGAAGGATAAATAATCTAAAATAAAGGGGATGGATATGCACATGATTGGAGAGGAAGAGAGGTTAATATGTGGTAAATCCCAAATAGAAAATATAATAATTTTCCAAAATTTTAATGACTTTGAAAACCTACATTGTTTGGCCACATGATTAGGAAAATCAATCACCATCCATGTGTGAGTCACACTATCCCAAAAATAATACTATATAGTTTCTTGGATGTCATGACATGACCTAGACCATTCATTAAACAAGAAACCCAAGAAAGTATGTTGAAAGGCTCTAAGGGATTTAACAATCCCCAGGGGCTGGTGATAAGCACCCAGACATTAAAAATTACCTTTGTGAATTTTTTTCCCACTAAAAAAAGAACCATTAGAACTATAACTAACATATATAGAAGAATTTAAACATGATAATAAAGAGTAAAAAAAATGGAAGAATCAAATTGAGAAAAAGTTAAAACGTGTTCCAAACCAAATAATCTAAACCCATGTTCTAAAATGATAAACAATCCATCTCCATGTGAATCTTATCACTACCTAATATCCACACCTTACTATCACCAATACCATCCCCCTCCATGAGGCACCTTTCTATTATCGATGTTAGATGAAAAAAGATATAAACACACTTAAAGGTGTGTTTAGGGTGTGTGAACCAATCTAAGTGGGTCCCCTAAGTGTTCCATAAGAAGTATCTATAATATAAACCATTTATTCTCATTTTATTAAAAAAATCCTAAAATAAAATTTCACAGATTATATCAAAACAAAGAAATTCACCCCTTTAAAATAGTTTACAATACCTTCCAAAAAAATTCCATTTTAAAATAACATTATAACAAACCAATTTCATTTTAAATAACTTATACATTAAAAGGAATTTCAAAAATTATAAAAAATAAAAGAATAAATATTAAACCATTTCACAAAGAGTAGCAATATTTAAACCATGTCCTAGGATATAGTAGGTCTAGGATATCTAAGATCCCCACACCTTAGTGAATAGTCATGATTAGTGTACACCACATGTCCCAAGGCTAAAGAACTCAAGGGGAAAAAAGAATAACCTGATAAGTGAACATCTTGATGATTTCATGAAATCAATAGTTTAGTTTGAGTTGTAATTATATATATTTTTTATGAAAAATTGTCTATAAATATAATGAATTCCCCTATTCCATCACCCTCCTAAGAAACCCTGGTTCCTATGTACTTATCCTATACTAAGTCCAATCAATTTAAAGAAATCATGATTCATTGGATTTTCCTTAAGTCCATAAAATTTAATACACAATACTTTGAAAACCATTTTTCATCATGATACAACATTATTGGAAATAAATTTTCATTAAAACTAAACAGTCCTTGAAATTAATTTCCATAAAAATACAAAATGATTTGAATACTAGTACAAAAAAAATCTTTTACATTGGAGGTTTAACAATGGTTTTTAATTAATCGATATTAAAATATTTTCATCTTTGGTTATTTATATAACCACTATTGGAAACATTAAAGATGGGGTTTTACCTCAGTTATATGTTAACAAACATAAATAATTTTTTTTCATGTCAGTTTTTAAATAACTATTTTGAAAATTAAAATTTTTAATTTTTAGTTAAAAACAAATGTTAAAACTCATTTTACACGTCATTTAACATATTATAAATGTAAAAGATAATCTTTCTCAATGGGCTAATGAAAAGTTCCATTTTTTACTGTGTACATTTAAAATTTTAAATTGCAGCCTAAAATTTATGACACCTTGGTTTTATCTTTGAGTTTAATTTATATGTTTTTGTGCTCCCCATATATTCATTTTAGATCACCTCTTTCGATCTGCATCATTATTCTAGCTATTCCACTCCTTTTCAATCATAATTATTCACCTATTATTCTTTTAGTGATCTCAACATGGTATTTATAATTATTTTTCCAAGTTTTAATTTTTTTATGATTCATTTTCTCAATTGATATGACTATAAATGTTTTGTTTTTTATAATAAAGAAACCTACTTACCATAACATAAAAATTATAAATCTTTCATCAAAGTATAATATGACTTCAAAGCTATAGATTTAGATTCATCATGGGGTGTTTCCTCTGAATATAATTTTCTTGATGAAGAATTAAAAAATAGTGAAAATTAAATAATGAATTAAGTTTGTTTTTCTACATTTTTTTGGTTTCTACAATGTTTTGTCTTTTATCCATCTTGCAGTTTCATTAGAAGGAGTCGCTATCAATGAAATTTTAAATAAAAAACTATAATTTTTTTATGTTGTTTATATTATAAATGATATAAAATGTGTTCAAAATAATATATTTTATCTTTATTTATAATAATTTAATTTTTAAAAAATATTTATTTACAATGCCTACAATAACTTCACCCTAAAAAGAAATGTTAAAATCATAAAAAACCAACATAAAAAACCTATTTTTATACTAGTGAAAATCACTTTTCATCAAAATAAATCATAATTTAAAATCACTTTTCATAAAATTACAAATCCAAGGGAGAATTAAATTTTACACAAATATCCAAAACATGAACATTTCAAAAAATCATAAATCATGACATTAATAATTCAAAAAGAAATTAATAATGTGAAGCATTCATATTTCATAAGAAAATTTATTTTTATACGAGACCACCAACGTTGAAAAACTTGAAATTATCTTATAATTACATGGGACACCTGATCAATGTGAGAAGGGCTTCTAATGGAAAAGGAATAATGCTAAAAGAACAAACACAAGTAGAAAAATCTATAATACCATGATCTAAAGATAAATAGTGGGAAAGAATAACAACATACCTCTAGATCAATGCATAATAATAACTCTAGCAGAAGAAAACAAGGAAGGATGAGATTGACCAAGAAAAATTCTTAATAAATAAAAAGACATATTTATTACACTCTTTAATTCATTTGAACTGAAAATCCTACAAATGGAATGAATTAGAGAGGTTTAATATAGGAAAATTGAATTCAAAGGAATTAAATCCCAAACCTGAAATACCACAACTGTCCTCATTAATGGTAGTAACCCCCAATAGAAGACCAAAAATTTGAACATTTTAAAATTACGAATCCTAAAACACTATAACATAGTGGTAATTCACCATGCTTATGGTATCATTGATCATTTCATACTCTGGAGACAGAAATGCTGAGTGAATATGTTGTGGTGTATAAAGGTTGACCATTTTTAACCCACCATTCCCTACAGCTTGACATGGTAGAGGCCAATCTTATCATGGTGCACATTTGGACTTCCTGCACCCCATGCCCGATACCATGGATTGAAACATGGATTGGAACATTGATTTTCCTAGCTTGTGCTTCAATAAGAAATTCCAAAAAACCCTTATTATGCCATCATTACCACCCAACACTTCCCAAACCAAAAAATAACCATACTAAAGTTTAGAAATGGAATATACCTCAAGCCAAGATGTCATAATCTCCCGACCAAATCACCTTCTATCCAAATAAAGTCAGGCTAAATAAGTTTTTTCCATAAATATATTATTACATTGATCCATCATCAATGATTATTATTACCACTTCTCTTGAAAATATGTAATGTGATGTCATAGAGTATAGATTAACAAAATATAATTCCCAAGATAGGTCTTATCCTATGGTTCAATTAAATGATCTATCTTTGCAGTAACTGATATATCATGTTTTAAATCAAGGTCTTCCCAATTCAAAACATGATATGGATTTAGATGATACTTTTTATGATAAGTTATGTGAAAAAAATCCTGGATACAAGTTAGTTAAGAAAATAGAGATAAAATATATCCCACCTGCCAAATTCTCTCAATGATTTCAAATAGTCCCATATATCTCAAAACCAACTTTCAATGTTTACCAAGATGACAGTTAACCAAACAAGGTGAGACCTTCAAGAAAACCTGATCAATAATAGGGAATTCCAAAGGATGACACTAATGATCTACAAAACATTTATTCTGACTCTGAGCCGTAACGCACCATTGATGAATAAAATGGACTGTCACGACCCGCCCTCGGGGTCCGTGCCGTGACTACCCCAAGCCCGCCTTCCATAGGCCAGGGGTTGGCGACTAGCACCAAGGCGTAAATCCCGGTAAAAAGGGAAGGCATTGCCTTTGTAAAGTAAACAAACACCACAGAGTAATCAAGCGGAAAGTAAACACTAAGAAAAAGCAGAGTACAACTGAATGTGCGGAAACGTAAATGGGCCAGTACACAAACCCAAACTGAAAGTAAAGTACAAATCGAAAGGGAAAACATCAACTGAAAAGTAAAAGCCGCTACACCGAGCTGTCCACTGGAAATCCCACCTGAAGGGTGGGTACAGATAGCTCCACTGCTCCACGGGTCCCGCCGTCCGCTCCGAGCACGTCCCGCCCAGTGGTCCACCTCCAGGTACCGTCCTGCTCTGCAAGCCTCAGCTAAGATCAAAGCTGTCCTTCATCTGCAACCAGCACAACGTAGTGCGGGCAAATCCCGTGCAGGGGTGAGTATAAGCTACTCAGTAGGGACCCCGAGACCCCTGAAGGTCTCTCAAATCCACAAAGGATAAACCACGAAGAAAGGTACAATCACGAAGTAACAACCAACACTGCTTAGGTATATGCCCATATATATACCTAAGTCATCAATTTCAAATACGCTCCAACCTCTGAGCCCAAGTACAACTCAGTCCACACAGGAAAGTAAACGTATTCCACACAGGAAAGAAAAACATAATCCACACAGGATAGCACAACAAAATCCACCCAGGAAAGAAACAGGATTCAGATCACACAGGTATACTTCTTCAAAAGACGATAAAGATGATCTCTGATGCATCTAAGTCGTCATACCCACGAAGGATCGATAGGTAACTAACCCCCGCAAATGACCCACACAGGATCGGGCCCACGTAGGACCTGTAGGCGCTGGTTCACACAGGACCGCTGAGCGCAAAGACTCACACAGGATCGGACACACACAGGATCGGGCCCACGCAGGACCTGTAGCACTGATCCACATAGGATCGCTGAGTGCTGTAGTCGTCGTCTTCGAATCCACACAGGATCTCTGTACTGTCGTCGTCGCAGTCACAGTAGCAGTAGTAGCAGTAGTAGTCACAGTAACAGTCGCAACCAGTACTAGGGTTCCCGCACCCTGCCTTAACATGGCCTTCGGGTCCTGGCCCACCAGGTACCACCAGTTGCCCCAAAGACACGTGGGGCCCACCACAGGGTCCACCCACATGCCCGAACAGGTCATCTAACTAATGACTGTCCCCACAGGCCAACACATGTCCTTTCCAGTGTGCTTTGTCCTCACTTACACACATCCTGGGTAACTTCCCAGGAGGTCACCCATCCTGATCAGTACTCCAGGCCAAGAACGCTTAACTGTGGAGTTCTAATCAGATAGGCTCTCGAAAAGGAACGTGCACCTTGTTGACATGAGTCATATCATTTATTCATTTAACCCTTTATCATTTGGGGATGTTACAATCACCCCCCCTTTAGAGCAGAACGTCCTCGTTGTGGGCCCTACATCTCAACCCAGGCAGTGCACCGCACTTAAGGCTAGGTTCCTCCTTTGATACCAAATGTGACAACTGGGTCCTAGTGACAGCACAACCACCCCGCCTTAACATGGCCTTCGGGTCCGGGCCCACCAGGTACCACCAGTTGCCCCACAGACACGTGGGGCCCACCCCAGGGTCCACCCACATGCTCGAACGGGTCATCTGACTAATGACTGTCCCCATAGGCCAGGAGGTCACCCAGGAGGTCACCCATCCTGGGTAACTTCCCAGGAGGTCACCCATCCTGATCACTACTCCAGGCCAAGCACGCTTAACTGTGGAGTTCTAATCAGTTAGGCTCTCGAAAAGGAAGGTGCACCTTGTTGACATGAGTCATATCATTTAGTCATTTAACCCTTTATCATTTGGGGATGTTACATGGACCTTTCTCTCAATACCCTGAACAAGGCTTGGACTAATAAGAGAAGCTTCAACCACCTTGGTAAAAAAGAGAGGTTATTTGTAAGGGAGATCATAAATATCCTCAATGAGACCCATTTTAATGGATGAATAATAATTATATTTATAAGAAAAGTCAATCAGTCACAAATGGATATCCCAAGAATCTTCAAATCGATGATACACGCATGAAGCATATCCTATAAAATATGAATAGTATGATATATCCTTCCATCTGTATAAGGGTAGTAATCCATGATCAAAATAACTTTAGATCCCATCACCTCTTAAAAGCATTTCCAAAATTTATAGGTAAATTAGGAGTCCATGTCTAAGATGGTAGTGGGTGACACACCATTAAACCTCATGATATCTTAGACATAAGTCGTTCTGAACTTTTCA
This sequence comes from Viscum album, assembly GCA_963277665.1. Taxonomy (NCBI): domain Eukaryota; kingdom Viridiplantae; phylum Streptophyta; class Magnoliopsida; order Santalales; family Viscaceae; genus Viscum; species Viscum album. The sequence goes on from OY728152.1 coordinate 1,893,578,715, forward strand.
ACCTTGTTTGTGTCCCAAATTGGAATGAAATGGGAAGATGTAGTGAATCGATCAATCACCACCCAAATGGAATTATTTCATCAAAGAGTCTTTGATAGTACAATAATTAAATCAATGGAAACATCTTCCCACTTCCATAGATTCATAGTAAGAGGTTAAATAAAACCATAAGGATTTTGGTGCTTAATGTTAAGTTGTAGGAAGGTATAAAAATGAGACAAAAAAAAAATTCACAATTCATGCCTATCCACCAAAACTCACATTTCATGTGATAATACTTCATAGTTTCTCTTGGGTGGATGGACTAATAAGAAAAATGAAAATCCTATATAATATCATTTCTAACAGAAACTAAAACAACATACTAGATCCTAAAGAAATGAAAACCCTACATTGGAAGAGACCATTCACTGATGGTCTCCCCACCATATAATAATTTTCAAAATCTATTAAACATTTCATCTTTCTCCTGATCCAAGAGAATTAACTCAATAAGATATGACATCAATTTTGAACTAGCCAAAAACAATACCAGTCTCTCCTTATATTGCATATAGGTGAATCTAGACAAAGAGTTCTATAAGTTCCCACTTATTTTTCAACTCCACCACTACCTGTGAAGTTAATTTTCTATTAAGAGTATTATTAAAAATATTCACCTTTCTTGTAGTGTAGATGATGTCGAAGTCAATGTTCTAAAGGTACTACACCAATCACCTCTACTTGAGGTTAAAATTCTTCTGAGATAATTTATAACTTAAACTCTTATGATTATAGTAGATTGTGAACAATTCCACAAAATGGTAATACCACTAACACTTAATAGAGTGCATAACCACTATAATTTTGAGGTCATGAGTGGAGGAATTATTGTTGCAATGTCAAAGATAATGAGATCCATATGCCACTACATGATTTACCTATATTAGAACACATACAAAGCTAATACTAGAAAATCACCACCATAACTTTATTTTTTATTATTATCCTAAAAGCAATTTTAAGGAAAAAAAGAGAAACCACAAGAGAAAACATAGTTATTAAAGGAAAACTTAAGCCTATTGGATTTTTTATCCTTAAGAAGTTTCCAGGAAAAAGATGTTACCAATTCTTTTGGATCATCCTTTATAAGGTCTTCAAAAGGACGCACCATTCTATCCCATGATTACATGTATTACTCTTAGTTGATTTTCCCCACATTGGAACCACTTACTAGGATAAATTTATTCTTGTCAATCCAATCCATTTATTCTATATTGGTGTCCACCTGAATGGTCTTTTCCATCATTTTATCACCATATTCTGTTTTTTGCATTGACCATAAGGGATTCCTCCTCTATTTCTTCTCTATAATACAGACACGACTCCAAAGGTGGATCAACATCCATGCCTGTATTCTACATGACATTCCTGATGGGATCATCCCCATCGTCTGCAACCTTTTCTCGAACAACATTTCCATTAATATTGATAACAACTTCCCTAACTTGGACCTTCACCTTCCTATAAAATGGGTCTCTATTGGTGAAGGAAGATAAGAATAATCCCTTCGTCAGTTCATACCACCATGCCTACCGTTCATCCTCCTCTAACTGCATATGTATCTATAGTAAAACTCTTGAGAACTGGCTCCTGAAAACTGGATAGAAGAGTCATCACTATAATCCTTCCTCTGAATACCCTACTCTTCATTGATAAGTTTTGTCCTAACTTCCTCCTGGTCATTCCCTTGATTATCTTTTCTCTTAAAGAAATTACATAGATTAATATCTAGAAACACTCTTCTCGGGTTTGACCTGTTCACTAGAGATGGATCATCCTAGAGACCATCACATCCATTGCTATCAAGTCCTGTAAGCACAACTTCTATTTAAGAAAGAAGCCTTAGGGGACTTTGGACCTTCCTTAGTGACCATTAAAATTTTCACAATAAACCACATAGCCTTGAACAACCTCTGGTTAGACCAAATACCTTCTAGGGTTTAAAATCATTTCAATTCATAAATAGAAGTCTAACACTTAAGATCCGATAATAATTTCAGTCATTTATACTTACGGTAAATCAATAGTGATGAAAATGTAGATAAATCATTTAAGAACTACTAATAATAACCTACCAAACCCAAGAGTCTTCAAATCTCAAATATATTACATGACTCTTCCCAAGATAAAAAACTTTTTCTATATTAGGTTATGTTGCAATTCCTTGTTTTGAAACCATATTTCCTAATAACTAATGCCTCTACATCCATAAATTAAATTTATTCAATTTAAAATAGAGATGGTGATCCCTCAATTTTACCAAAATAGATTTCAGGTTAAGCTTATTTTCTTAATAAGATCTGGAATAAACCAAAATATCATCAAAAAATACTATAAAAAAGGAATCAAAGTACCGTTTGAATGTCCAATTCATAAAATCCATGAAAACCATAGGAGCATTAGTTATTAAAAATGATATTATAAGGTATTCAAAGTGTCTATAACTTCTCTGAATAGAAATCATCAAAATACCTGAGTCTATAAATATGAGTGGATGATATCCAAACTAATGGTTTATTTTCAAGAACCACTTTGATCCTTTCAATTATTTGAATAAGTTAATGATATCAGTAAATGTTACTTATTATTAATATTCTCCCAGTTAAGCTTCTGTTAATCAATAGAGAGACGAAGCCATCCATCATTATTCTTGGTGAAATGAACATGGACTATCCAAGATGATAAAATACAATGAATGAAACCTTTCACCTTTGAATAATAAAATTGAATGTTTAACTCTTTTAATTTAATTTTTTCCATGTAAAAAAAGGGATCTGCTAAAACTAAACCTCGATAACAAGGTAAAGGAACATTTATAGCTACTACTAAAGTTGTGGAGTAAGCCTTATTATAAGAGCCACTAACACATCCCTTTATAGTTTTATTCCACTCCCTATTCTTTATAGGGGATGTGCTAAAACTACCACTCGATAAAAGATAAATTCCAACCAACACCAACATTCCTTCCTGTTCAATCTTTTTCCTTAGAATTATGTCAACCATCTCAGCATAATATCTGTGTTTAAACATAACAACATGAAAACATATATGTACTCATAATCCCATATTGAACATATTAGATATAAAATTATCATTTTATACTACCTTAGGATAAAAATAAGCCTACTCAACAAAATGTTATCATACTTAGTTACAATCCAATAACACTGATTAAATGGGAGGAACTCTATTAAATTTTTACATTATCATTGATTCAGAATATAATTGTAGGAAAAACATATTCTTGTAGTATTTCCCCTAAAATCCTTCACGATTCTTAGTATGAACCACCACATCCCCACATCTCCTTCTAGGGAATTCAATATTAAAGGTAGTACACTTTACCTTAACTGAATCTGGAGTTTCCATAAGGTTGAAAACCTATTTGATATTTCCCAATTAGTGTTACACTTTATTTAGATAATTAATCAATTGGAAATATTTCTATAGAAAATCATAGACTCAATATTTATCTCCTTTAGTTCCGGGCTATATTTATTTAGTTTGATCTAGTAAAGGGACACCATTATAGTCCATGGCACAAATTGGTCACACTACCACTTCAAAAAGGTTCTGGTTGATTTGATGTTTTAATCATGGAAAACCATCTATAAATCCATTTTGAGGAACTCTAGGGAGTCTTATAGGAGACATGGTAATATAGTAAATATATGAAATAAACCAAATATCAAATGAAAAGTCATATATTGATCCCAGATAACGTAATCAAGGAACCGAGATAAGATCAAAACTCAATATGAGTGACACACTACCGACAATACCTGGTAACATAAAGTATAATTATGATGTGATATGTATAGGAACTCACTTATAAAATACCATTTAAGACCCTCTATCTACTATCTATCAAAACATCTCAACAAAAATAGATGATGACCATGATAGTAAACCTACCATGATACCATTTTTTCATGACCTGAACGGGAACATCCCTAAACTAGACACCCGAAACAAAATGAGGTATATAAAAGACCCTAGAAGAATATCTATAATTCAGGTATATTCTAAGGTCACTTATTGAGATTACTCTAGGATCTTTCTAATCCTCATTATGATTTCAGTATCTAGTTCAGGGATGATCTAGGTTGGTTTATGATGTGGAAACTTCTACTTGGTTATTAAAACCATATAGTGACTATATGAAACCACACTATATCCAAAACATGTCTCACATATAGTTATCCACACAGTTATTACCTACGACATGATAAATATGAATAAGACTTGTTTCTCCCCAAATATTGTATTTTTGGCCTCTAAATCCTAGGAAATCGTAGAATAAATAATAAATATATAAAACTAAAAATAAGACATTCTATTTTGCCGAAGGGTGTCACAATTCTCACAAACTTTCCACTTTTGACCATAAAAAGTCTTCAAATATCCTTATAAAGAAATAGGTGAGGTCCATAATTGATATTTCCAAGCCATGTTCAATGTATCGCTAAGAGGGGGATGAGGTGAACCTGTGATATCTTTTTATTTTAAGTTTCCTTCCTTTTGAAAAAACTTTTCCTCTCCTGTTAAAGAGTTTCACCTTTACTAAAAACAATAAAATAAAACATCCACATCAACATAATACTTTACAAGGTTCAATTATCAGAAATATTATCTATGTCCTTGCTATGGTTTGGAAATAATCCAATGAAAAAAATTCACTAGAAAACAATCCTTTTGTACGGATAAAACAAGAAGGATATACCCTCACATTTGTGTAGCACTATGTTCAATACAAAAGTGCATGTGATTCAAGTAGAAAAAAATTATGTAATACAAGTTTATGTAACAAGTTAATAAACTTTCACCAAATGATTCAAAACATGTTACTGTTCTGCCTTATCAACTTTCACAAATATGATCTTGAAAAAAATTCTTCACTTTCCTACCAAGAAATAGGTAAGAAATTCTTTGGACTTCTTAATTATACTGAGTTCAATAACCCACTCCAATTACACAATCTTATTGTATAGTATAGAAATATAATTATGTTAGAATATAGCTAAAAAAATTCTGAACTACTTCTTCCTCAGTTTGTAAATCCTAGTTTTATTTCTTGGTCTGATCTGGTAACCACTCAATATGATCTTTCTTATTCTGGTTCTTCTATATGGAAAACTTCCTAAAGAAAAAATTGATCATAAAATACATCTTAATATAACTTTAGTTATTTTCTCTCTTCTATACACGTAAATAATTTTAATATCCATCAGAATGTACAAAGTACTTTCGTCCATTTTTAGGTGCACCAAAATTGGTTTAGGTGGGAATATGAAAGGATTTACTGCTTTAAAATTTTTCCTAAAAACATTAATTTCTCCTTATATTTCATCCCAATATTTTACTTCTTCAGTGCTTCTAAACTCTTCTCATATGTTCTTGAACATTCTAAAATATTCTTACAACTTCAGATAACATTAATCTATCAAACTATTCTTCAGTCTGATTCTGATTGTCATTCCAATTTCTTCATTATAATAACGACATATGTACAACAAAAAATTATTCATTACTTCTCTTACGAAATAAAAAAATATTCTTCCGATGCTTCATAGAAACTTTTAGTAATAAAATTTAGAAAGCATTCTACCATAAACACTTTTTCTACTTCATTGGACTTTAGTTTCCTATCTTTCTCCATAATCATATTTTTAAATTATGAAGACTCTTGCACTTCTTGAAAACATGTTAACACTGAATTCAAACTCTATAAACAAGTCTATTATTCTTATTTTATTTAGTCCGATGATCCTAAATCTGATGAAGTCAAGCATCCGATGAATTTTATCAGTGTCAACCTACATTAGTTTGATTAGTCTATATCTTCCAATAATTTATCAATGTACCCTATAGTACAATAGTTGGATTAACATTTCACCTGATTAATATTGACCCATTTTATGAAGAAAATTAATATTGATATAAATGGTTGACTAAATTTTTAATAGTTCTCAAATCCCATTTTTCATCATTTACAACAACTTCCTCTTAACGATAATCTTTAGAACAAATTTTCTTCTTCCGATTCCCTTTGGTAACCATCACTATGCTTAATGATTGGTGTCAAAATTACTCTGATGATTAGTGACACACTGTGTCTTGTGAAATGATATTATTATCTTTAACTCCAGAAAATTATTTCCTTTTATGATAATAATACATTCCAAATTATTTCTTTGAAGACTTGTGTCTTGTGGTATATTGGTCCAAATGAAATCTAGCATCTTCTCCTTCTCATGTTTCGAATAAAACATCACAGTGTTCAAAAAATTATGTATCCGGTGATCTCACACTAATGAACTGAGAATGGAAAGATTTTACTGTCATAAAAAGTCTTCTTTCATAAACTTTTGATTGTAGTCATGACTTTCTCATGACTTTGATAGCATTTAGGATCCACATATCCTCATCTGGATTTCAATGGAAAGTATTGTAACTTCACATCCTTCTAACAACTTCTTTCGATAAAACCAGAATTCAAACTAATTAGAATCATATCTTCTCCCCCTTTCCTTCACAAGGATAGAATCATAATTTTCTCAGAAAAATTATGATTTTTGAGAAATCCCAGATCAATATAGAATCATCATATTTTCATCATAGCTATTTAGAATTTGATACACTTCCTCATTACGATTCAACCTTTCATTCTAGACCCAAAGTGATTATGATAAACCTTTTCTCCTAGAAAACTTCTTCTCAAAATGAAGTACTTACTTAAGCATTTCACATTTAATCTTCGGATTACGATTTTGATTCCAATCACTAATTTTTCTAAAGAGAGGTTATTTATTTTCTTTGACAACAAAAGAAAACTCTTTTAGTGTAAACTTATTTTCACTTCTAATAATAACTTCTATATAACTTGGTCCTAACAATCCCCACATTTGGATTTTTTTCAACCAAGGTTCATAAATCACTAAACTTTGTAACCTCAAGAAATTGATTACTTATCAACAATTATAATCCAACATGAGATAGATCATTATAGGAAACATGAATCAGTGACATAAAATCCATACTATCCAAAAGTAGTGAGTCACAAAACATCTTTAGTTTTTCATCACATCTTTCTACACTTTTTCCACTTTCTTGTAAAATTATATATATATATATATATATTCATTTCATGAATTCATTTTAGTGTGTTTTAATGTATTAATTTATATATTTAATTGAGTATTATTTCTAATTAGTGAGTGTTGTATACTTTTTTTATGTCTTCTGGTAGGATGCAATGATTCTTAGAAAAGGAGCAAAAAAGATGAATTTTGGAGCTCGACACTATATTTTTAATGATGATCATAGAGCACTTCCAAGTTATGAAACTGAATAATCAAGGAAAAATGAGGATTTCAGAGCATAAAAATGGAATTATAGGTTTTTTAATCAATACATGATGTGTATCAGTGCATGTGGTAAAAACAAGGACATGGACTGATGAAATTCAAAGAATCATAGAAATTTACATAGGGTCTGACTTAGTTACATGTGGTGTAAATTCCTTAATGATATGTTTTCACCTAGATTCAGAAAATCTTGTATTTTTACCAAATATTTGATGTGGGACCCACCAAAGACTACCATTGATCCATTCCATTATAAAATTAATTAATTCGAGATCGCATTGAAGCCTATAAAATAAGGGCTAAGCTACTGTTTTTGGAGGAATTAGAGATCCAAAGACCAGATCTTAGATTGAGAAGATGCATTATGCATGGTCCTTTTCATGTTTTTTTCATTTTATTTATATATTATTTTTATTTTCTCTTTACCTCCAATCCTCTCATCCCTATAATGAAGTGGTGAGACCACATTGTGCAAGGTTAATGTTATGAAATGGGGAAGGTGTCTTTGGATTTAATATTATTTTTATTCATGTATTTAGTCTATTATAATTATATAATTATTTTTTAATCCCTTTATTTTTATTTAATCATAAACATTGAAAATTAAATAAAAAAGGAATCATAAAATTGAAAAACTGATAATCCTAAATGTGGCATTTCCATTATCAAATTTAGGGGAAATCAGGTTTAAATATAGTATCAAGAAATACTTATTTGTTGAAATCCTAAATTACCGAACTAAGGGAAATATGGTATTTTCACATAAAGGAGGGGATACCATGACCATTGGATATTACTTGCCTATATTTAAAAACCAATCATGAATTAATCAACCTAAGTTATTAAATCCAATTACACACAAACCCAAAAATTACAAAAACCTCAGGACGCCTTCCAAATCTGATCCCAAACCCTGGATTTTCTTTAATCTTTTGTTTTTTCAAAGTCAAATCAATCCCAAATTTCCTTTCATCATTCATTAAATTAATAAAATTACATCTTTTTGAAAATATAATCATACTAATTTCACCGGTTCAATAGACAGACCTTGAACTTTCATAGTACTACATTTTAATTAATCTACATTCATAGTTTGAGTATTTATAAATTCTGTTTTTATATATACCCATGGGGAATTAATGACGCTCTTTGGACCTATTAGTTTCCAGCAACCACTCCAACAAACTATTAAAATAGTTTACAAACTTACATGCTGAGATCGCAACTTACCCACAACTCCCACTATATAATTGATTCCTTAAAATGTTTAACACATATCAATGGATAGATTTATAAAACAATTTTACCCTTGAAAACACCATACAAATACTAGATTAGAGAGTGGATAGAAACACATACCTCAAAATTGATGTTAAATAGGTTGGATTCCCATGGTTAACCTTAGTTTGTAAAAATATTCCATTATTAAAGGGTTTTAGAAAATTTCAGCAACTTGTTCCAATGTAGAAACATACTCTAGATTCAATTTATTCTTCTCCACATTATCTTTGATGAAGTAGTATTTTATGTCAATATGTTTTGAATTGCAATACTGTACTAGGTTTCTTGTAAGGTTGAAAACACTTTTATTATAACAGCCCAAGATAAATTCTAACATTAATTCAACAAGTAATTCTTATAACTGAGACTTCATCCACATAAGTTGAGTAGTGGTTTGAGTGGAGAAACATACTCATCTTCATTCATGCTAAGAGTTAATGAATTTTGTTTCTTTTCATGGAAAATAACACAAAATTTTCTAGAAAGAAAACTCCACAAGATTTGGATCTGCATCATCCACATTTTCAATCTATCAACGTCTAAGTAACCAAAATAGTCAATACTTTCTGAGCTATCATTACCAATTCTGAAAATTATTGTGACTTTAATATATCTGAGAATTCTTTTTCCAGAAAATAGATGTGATTCTTTTGGAGCATTCTATAATATTTCACATAAGGAAAAATAAAAACAATGTCCAGTCTTGAGGTATTAAAATACAAAAAATTGTCAATCAGCTTCTAAAAATATTTAGAGTCAACTTATTTTCTTTCACCATATTTAGTAAACTATTTTCACATTGAAAATGGAGTAAAAATAGGTTTAAAATTTTCCATGTTGAACATCATAAGAAGTTCCAGGACATACTTTTCTGGAGGAATAAATATGTATTTCTTCTTTTTTGATATTTTTAACCCAAGGAAGTATTTAATTTCACCCATTATGGACATCTAAAACAACTTTTTATCTATTTAGAAAATATTTCGTAGGTTCTTTCATCATCTTTAGCAAAGATAATTTCATCAACATAAGTAAATAGAATAAGGAAAAAACAATGAATTTTTTTTATTTACAAATTACAATCAACCCTTTATCAAAATAATATTTCTTAAGTAGGTATCCAATTTAAAATACCATTCCCTTAGATATTACATTATACTATACAAGTATTTCATCAACTTACATATATAACTTTTAACCTTAAAAATAATCAATGCATATAGTCATTCAATATACACTTCTTCATCAAGATCACCCTTCAGAAATATGGACTTCACATCCATATGAAATATTCTGTAACTTTATTGTACAATAATAGTAAGAAATATTATGGTTGTTTCTAACCTTTCTATGAGAGAAAAAGTCTCATAAAAGTCAATTTCCTCTATCTGTGAGTTACCTTTACACACTAATCATATTTGTTTCTTATTTCTTCACCATCAACATTCAATTTATTAGAAAAACCACTTTTTACCAATAATTTTATATTATTTGGTTTAGGTATGAGTTTCCATGTATCATTCTTTTCTATCTCATCCATCTCCTCATTCAAAGACTTAGCCCATTCTGAATGCTCAGAAGATCCATTCACATCTTTTGACTCAACTTTAGAATATAAACAAGTACGTGTAATAGATTTTGTTGTTTTTATTATTTGAAACTTTCGATGTAGATCACCTATTATGATTTGAGCTACCACTTTATTCCTTATAATGGGATGAGATTTTGGATATTCTTACTTATCAATTGAAATAGTTGAGTTGGATTCTTCTTTTAGAGAATGATTAGTTTTTTTATCCTTATCAGAAATATTAACAGAAAATATTTCATCCTATTAATCTTCCTTATCTACATGAGTCTTTTTAGAATCATCCTCAGAATTTTCAATAACATTCACATCAACAGAGTCAAATAATATTCCCTTCAATTTGTTAAAACATATATATCTGATTCCTTATGTAGAAGAAGCAAGAAAAATTCCATCTTCACCTCTTTGCCCAAACATTACAAGGTTTCCACCTTTCTTCTTTTTGATTCGTGTACTCCCAAAAACATTGAAGTGCTTCAAACATGGTTTTTTTATAAAAAATTTCATATGGATTCATATATGAACTTTTCATGTAGAAACATCAGCTTTGAATATAAATATTAGTGATCATGTATTTCCTCAAAAGTATATGAGAGATATCATGTTCAAGTAACATAGTTCATCCCATTTAAACCAAAATTCTATTTTTTCATTCCGCAACACTATTTTGTTGAAGAGTGTATAGTGTACTGAACTCAAACTAAATTCCATGCATCTTAAGATAATAACAAAATTCTTCATTATTGTAATTACTACCATTGTTTGTTCTTAATTTATTTACTGAATAATCAAATTACTTCCCATATTTTCTCAGGAAAAATTTAAACATTTTTAGACCATATAGATTATGTTCCATATACATAAGACAAGTAATGTGAGTAAATTCATCAATAAAAGTAATTAAGTACTTATCTCCATGAGTTTATTGTTTTCTCATTGACCAATAGATATTAGAATGAATAAGTTACATTTGTTTTTCGATCAAATTTCAATTTTCTTATGCAAAAAGTCTGCAATCTTTCATTTTTAACAAATTGTGCAACACCAAAATCTTCTTCTTGACATATCTGAAATTCCATAGACACTATGTCACTTTTATAACATGACCATGATTCTCTAAAACACGTTTCCCATCCTTTATTCCCCAAATGATTATCATATATCATTTTTAAGTAACAAGAGTTATGCACCTTACCAACATGGAATAGGTAACCCTTTGTTCATTGGCCTCTTGTAACTATTTTTTTCATCTTCCTCTCTTTTAAAAACAAAACCATATTTTCTAAAGATAGCTTTGTTTCATTCTTCCAATTTTTTAGAAATACTTTGAAGGTTTTGTTTCAGTTCATCAACAAACAAATATTTATTATACTTTAACTTTTATTCCCCAATAATAGCAGATCCAATAACATTCATTCTAAGGTATTTATCATTTCGAAATTTCACTGTTACATATTTTAAGACTTTAAAATTATTTGAAAATTTAATGTCTCCTATCGTATGAGGATAATACCTACTATCCAAGACCATAGATCATTATCTTTTTTTATTTTTGAGAGTGGTTTCAACAATAATATATTTTTCTTTCCCTTTATATTTATTTAAATATGGATTTTGAAAATTGTTATAAACCTTTTGTTATGAAAATAAAAACACAAGAAAACATTTTGTAATCTTTATAGGTTGTTTACTTCTTTCAAAGATAGTTTCCATTGTTTGGGACCTATTTTCAATTTTTATACCAACCTTCTTAGGTTTCTTCAAAACACCCTTCTCGGAATTATTCCTTTGAGTGTATTTACTTGCCCTTAAACTTTTTGTTTTGTAATTTGTGAAAGAGTAGTAAGGATATTGACTAAACCAACATTTATTTTTTACATGTACAGATCCACCACAATATCAGAAGTATCCATAAGAATAATATTTACCTCTGAAACTTTCATATAGTCTGGAGTTGTGAGAATGTTACTCAAAAACCTTCTTGTCTTTAATATTAGATTTTTTTGACCACCAACATTTCTATTATCAACAGAAATATTATATTTAATCTCAGTTTTCTTTTCATACTTATTGAAACTAGAAGTTATAAGAAATTTTTCAGATGGATAATTTTTAGAAACTTATGTCCTCTCCATTTGTTGGTTTTGACCATATATATAACTTTCATAGTTCTCTTTTTATTATAATTTTTTCGAAATTTCTTCTCAATATTTAATGATAACTTTTGATCATTCCTAGGTTTACCTTTCCCATATATTTCACTAACTTTAGAGATTGAATTATTGAAACTTCTAACATTATGTACAACTTTAGTATGTTTTTATTGTACAAGTTTCAACTCTTATTCCTTTTCATTAAAATTTACTTTCAGATGTTCATTACAATTATTTTCATTCTCAAAAGATATATTCAATTCTTCAATCTATTCTAGAAGCCTAACTTTATCATCAGGAAAACATTCTTGATTTGTTTTTGAGGAATTTTTATTTTTCAATTTCCAGATTTATTTTCATGTATTCAAATATTTCTCATACATTTTTTCAATTCTTCTTTGAGATGAAATTCTAATCTAGTTTCTTCTTCACTAGAACTAATCCTTATGAAATCTTTGTTTTTAACTATTACAATGAAATTATTATCTAGATAATTCTTAGTATAATTTTTGGAATCAACTTCACTTTCTTTATACTCATCATCTTTAGATAAAAAAATTCTATTTTCTGACTTGGAGAAAATTTTACCTTCCCCTTTGTAATATGATTTAGCCTTATCACCTAATTTCTTCTATGATTTTTTTGGCCTTCTTTCAACTTCAGCAATATAATCTTCTTTAATTTATCAGGGAAATTTTTTAAAAAAATTACCAACAACTCCACATTGAAATCATTTCAAGGTTTGTTTCCCTTTATAGATTCCTATATATCTTTTCACATTTTTAGAAAACAAGGATACAAATTAATAAAGATTTTTACATACCTCATTTTATGAATCAAATTTAGTATATTTGTTTTCATTAAAAACCTTCTTATAATTTCCTTTTATGGAATAATTGAAGGACATTTATCTATAAGCTTTTTTTTTCATTTAATTTCTTTCTCCCTTCTCATTTCATAAGTGATGCGAGTACTATAAAAATCATCCAGAGATTATATTTTGGATCTCTATCATCCAAAATGGAATCTTTGGAATCAAACTTATTAGGAATAATTCTCAAGATATTTTAAACAATTTTAGAATATTACAACTTTTCACCAATAAATATATTATTTCTATCAATGTCATTCACTTCAGTAGAGAAGTCACCAACAAATTCATACTCACCATCTGGAGATCTTCATACTTTAGCATCCAGATTTATAAATTTCCTTCTTCACTATTTTGTTTCCCTCATAAGTGTTATTAAGATTATCCAGGATAACATTGGTAGTGGAAGCACCCTTCACTCTTAGAAACTCACTTTTAGAAAGTGACAAGAATAAAAAATTATTAGCCCTTCCGTCATTCTCGGGAATCTTATTTTCAATTGAGGTGAGAGAAAATTTTTCATCAATTTGAGGAAATAAATCTATTAAAGCTTCAACAATATCATACCCAAGAGACATAAGACAAGAATTTTTTTATCTTTCCAGATATGATAGTTGTTACCCTTAAAGACCAGAATCCCTTTACGGTTCACACAATTCACATTCTCTATTTCAACTTCTCTTAAAAAACATCAGCAAATAGTAAATGAAGGGAAAAATATCTTTGATACCAATTGATATTTCCCATCTAGGATCATAGTATCATTGAGAAGGGGAGGGGGTGAAATAATGATATATTTTTCTTTTAGGTTTCCTTCCTTTTGAAGCAACCTTTGCCTTCTATTATAGTTTTATTCCTTTGCTAAAAACAAAACAATCACACATTCATTGGAACCAAAGAATTTATAAGGTTCACTACTCTACAAGAGTATTTACATGCTTGGTATGGCATGGAAACAATCCAATACCACACAATATAATAAAAAACAATCCATTTATGTTAAAAAAAAGTTGTATATACCTTTACACTTATGCAACACAATATTAAATATAGTAGTGGATGTGGTTCAAGTATAATGAAATTTTGTAATAAAATTTTTTGTAACAAATTATGAAAAATTCACCAAATTCTTCCAAACATTTTAATGTGATGTTTTTTCAACTTTCATAGATATGATCTTTAAAATAATTCTTCGCTTTCTGACCTAGTAGAAGGTAAATACTACTATATACTTCATAATGATAATCGTTCTGATAAACCTATACGATTCCTTAGTTTTATTGTTTGGTCTAAAAATATATGTTTTTAGGATAAAAATAAAATAATTCTAAATTATTTATATCTCTGTCCAAAAATCTTAGTCTGATTTCTCAGTCTGATCTGGCAACCACAGAATATGATCTTCTTATTACTCTAATATTCAAAAAACTTCCTTAAAAAAACTATGTCTGGAAACTCTTTCTCACATGAAATTTTGAACTTCTCTCTCTTCTCCACATGTTAATAGTGTTTAGATCTTCCAAAAATTAGAAATTACTCTCCTCCTTTTATAGGTGATCCAAAAAAGGTTTAGTTGGGAATTTGAAAAGATTTCCCACTTAAGAAAATTTCCAAAAACTTCAATTCTATTTATATTTCAGCCTTGACTTTGACTTATTCAACACTTCTTAACTCGTATAATTTATTCTCAAACTTTTTCATATATTCCCACTACTTCAGCTCACATAGAAATTTTTCACCATTTTTTAGTCTGATTTTTATTTTCTTTCTTATTTCTTCATTAAAATGATTACATAGGTACAATAATTGATTCTTTATTACATTGCTTCATAAAAAATGAAATAAAAAAAATATAATTCTAGTTCTCTGTACAAACCATTAGATATAAAAATTTGAAACCATAATTACATAACCATTATTGATACTTCAACAGACTTCAGTTTCATGTATTTCTCCATAAACATAGTAGCAAGTTCTAATGATTCCTGCACTTCTTGAAAACACTTCAAAACTAGCTTCAAACTCTTAAAACAAGTATCCTCTTCACATTTTCTTTATCCGGAAGATCATGCATTTGATAAAGTCTAGTGTTTAATGTATTTTTTTAGTGTCAGATCATGTATATTTGATCAATCTATATCTTCCTTTGATGGATCAATGTCACTTCCAGTCTGATAGTTAGATCCATATTTCATCCAATGACTCTTGACCCATTTGATGAAAACAAATCATCTTGGTGAAAATGGTTGACTACATTATTTATAGTTCTATGATCCCATTTTTCCTTCATCCCAATAACTTGTACTTAATAATTTTATTCAGAAAAATTTTATGCCTCTTAATCTCTTTGGAAACCATCACTGCATCTGATGATTAGTGTCAAGATTTCTCTGATGATCGATGGCACACCACATCCGATGAACTGGTATCAACTGTTTCAAATCTCTCAAATTCTATCTTTTTCTAATTATGTTACATGACAACATTTTTTTATGAATATTTGTGTCTTATAGATTATTGGTCTGACAAAAAAAATAATATTTTCATATTCTCTCATTCTGAACATTAGATCACAGCCTTTATACAATTATACATCTGATGATCTCACACCAATAAACTGAGACATAAAATATTTAACTTTCACAAACATTATACTTCCACAAACTCCTTTATTTAATGATTACTTTCTCATGACTTTTAGAATATTTAAAATTTTCCTAAAATCATCTGATTTTGAAAATAAAGTATTGCAACTTATCAACCTTACAACATCTTATTTCCTTCAAAATAGACTTCAATCCTATTATAAGAACTTGTTCTCTCCTTTTCCATTATATGGATTGCATCAATAGTTTCTCTGAAAAATTATGATTTATGATAATTCTAAGATCATCAATGAATCATCATATTTTCACCAGATCCAATTAACCTCTGATAAAATTCCTCATTATGATTCAATCTTTTATTCTAGAACCAATTTTAGTCCGATGAAACTTTTCTCCCGGAAAAATTCTTCTCAAAGTGATGGAAGATTTTAATCATTGTGTGTGAGATCTTCTGATTATGATTCTGAGCCTGATCAAAAAAATTTACAAAGTGATGTGATTTATTTTATTTCACAACAAATTATACAACTTTCAGTACAAATTTCTTTTCATTTCTAAAAACAACTTCGTTCCAACTTGGTACCAACACCAATCCCTTAATAAGGCTTCCCACTTGAATGTATCATGGTTATATCCCCCAAAATACCAAAGTGAATAGACTAATGGGATAAATTTTATATAAAAAACTTATTCTAATAATTCTAGATATGAATAAGATTCTTAATAATGGTGGCATTCATCTCCACCTCTAAATACTCCAATGCAATCATGTTAGATGGGTCAAGATGGAACTTCTTAAACTATAACATATGAAATATTTCATGGATCATGTTCAATTGTGGTGGTAAGTCAAAATGATAGGTTACCTTCCCTGAAAACTCTATAATTTATTATAACCCAACATAATATGGCACAAACATCCATTTATTTCACAATAAATGTTGTAATATTTGTATAGATACCAGAAGAAATAATTGATCACTGAACTCAAACTCTAATGGGTGATAAAGAAGATGAACATAATATTTCTAGTGATTCAGATTTTTCACTAACCTATTGAAAATCAGTTTTAATTTTTATATCATCTTCTGGATGAGTCTCAGTCTAAAAAACGAACACCAACTAAACCTAACCAAACAAAATGGGGACTAACAAGAATTCCCACAAAAAACCTCAAAAAGATCTATATTTATTTATTTCAATATTTTTTTTGTATGTAAACAATGCCAATAATATATACATCATTCATGAAACCCCAAATTCAAGCATCTAATCTTGAAGAGTATACTCAAGCATCTAGATATCCTATTCACTATGAATTTCTATTTATGGGTAGTACAATGTTCTTAACATACAATAGGTTCCCAAGGACTTCAAGAGACTCTTCCAAAATCAATAATCAAATGGGAATCAAAGTCAAAAATTATGGTTGATGACACCCCATGAAGATGAATGATCCCTCAAACATATAGGTTCTCAAGACCCTCCACCCTTTTCAACTCTTTAATCAGATGAAAATGGGACTATTTATTCAATAAATCTATAATAATATAGATAGTATCCTTCCCAATAACAACATGAGTTAAACTGATAAAAAATTCCATGGAGATCTCACATCACTTCCATACAATAATGGGAAGAGGCTAAAACACACAATCAATCTTGATATCATATTTGATCCTCTATTAAGCAAAAAATAAGAAAAAAAAAATCATCGATTGGACATATCATCTTGAGCTACCAATATTGAGTACTTAGAATATGAAACATCTTGGTATCCTTTGAGTGAATAGACCAAAAATAATAATTACCATGTGCATTGCCTCTTGATTCTAGGTAAAAGTAAGTAACAACCACTTCTTGAAGAAGAGGGTACCATCAGGAGACCATGATGAATCACTCATGGTATCCGTACCATTTAAATCTCTTCTAATGAACCATAAGACATGGGAATATGACTTCTCACAATTAAAATGACCAATAAAAGAGGGGATAACATAAAAACTGGTCAAGGACACCAACTATTCAACCTCTTAAACCACTAAACTCAGATAAGAAAACAATCCCATCAAAATGCACTCATCAATTGATTATTTCATTTTCAATGTCAATAACTTCCTTATAAAGGAATCAACAATGTCATTCCCCTTCCTGGGGGTATATGTGATGTCGAAATCAAATATTTTAAGATTTTTTACCTAGCCTCTCTACCTGTAGATTAAATACCTATGGGTGAAAATATACTTCATTCTATTGTGATATTAATAAACTATAAACTAGTCCATTATTAGGTACCAATTCCAATTCTTCAACACATTTATCATGTCTGAAACCTCCAGGTCCTGTGTGGGGAAATTATTTTCACATGGGAATATACGAAGAGAGTTTTAGGCCACTACATGATTTAAATATTTTAACACACACACCATCTCTATAACCAAGGCATCACAATTAATTTCATATCACTTCATAGGTATGTGAAGAATAAAAACTGGAGCTTATTTCAACCAAACCTAAAAATATTCAAAATATCTTTTTCACTTCTCACTCGAGTAATTATTTACCCCTTTATAAGTGAAATATGTGAAGGGGGGATCTAGTTTATATTAGTCCTGAACAAAATCCCTATAGATCATAAACATGCCCAAAAATCTTTTGATCTCAAATGTATTATTGGGTCACTCCCAAGACATGTGTACCACATAAATTCAATGGAATAGTCTAAAATTCAATTAAATATCTAATTCATCAGATATATAAATACTACAGAATCATTGGAAAGGTCAAACCACATAAATGGATACTCAAAATTACTATATCTGATCTTGAAGGTGGTCTTAGGAACATCCTTCTCCTGGACCCTCAACTAGTGGTACCCTGACATGAGGTAAATTTTTTATAATTAATGGGATGCCATAATCCATCCAAATAGATTATCAATTCATAGATACATGTATTTACCTGTGATGGTCTCAGGATCTAGATTGCGATAATATATGTAAATTTTGCGACTCCTCTTTTCCTTATTAGATAAAATAACTAGAAATTCCCATGGTGACACACTCATATGAAAAAATAACTATATTTAATTTTCATAAAATTTACCTTTTAACTATTTTGTCTATATAGAATCCATTCTCTATATTGAAAATTAAATAGGGATCATCTTGGAGAGAAAGTTGATAGTGAACTCGGCCTCTTTCTTTAGATGTCACCCAAAAAATCATTTTGAAATAGGTCAGGGTACTGGTTCACCACCATTGGTAGACAATAACCTAATCCATACCTCATAAAATTAAGGAAAAACCTATGTAAATAGCATGTGGTAAATCCTAAATCCAAAATAATGTGTCCTGCCATCCTAGATTTCGGGTCCCACTCAACCTAGAAAACGTAAGTGTTTCTATCAGGGGACAAATTTTGGAACGTATAATGATAATAGTAAATCTGATATTTGTAATTGATCATATAATCCATACTGATGATGAGATAAAAAAACATCCAGGTCCAACCCAAGGATTTCCCACAAGACCTCCACATCAACTACAAAAATAATACATTATGGGCATTTAAAACCTTGATTATTCTTTATTACCAATGGGGTAATTAGTTTTATCATGAATGAAATAAACTCCACTCACACACCCAAAGCGTCAAGTAAAAATAAAGAGATAACGGAATGAGAAGTTCCCATATCAAACAAATCGAAAGGCATCGAAGAAGCAATAATTAATATACCTATTACTATGGATGTATTGGAATCATAATCCTTAGGTCTCATCTCTATTACTTAAAGATATCTTAACTCAGGTCTTACCTAAGACTTCATCGACCATTAATACTCCACTTTAGACTAAGGTTGAGATCCAAAAATGTTGTAAGCATCATATTATAACTATAAAACATTATAAAATGAAGAACTAACTCCACTCCCTTACGAGGGAGTCTTGTAGTAGCACTAAATATGAACTAGATTCCCACACTGATGGAACATCCTAACAAGATTTTGGTAGTTAGGTCTGGTGAGTTCAAACTTCCCATTTTGATAATAAGTCACTGAATTACACCCTAAAAAATCCATTAGTGATGATCTTGATGACTTTTGAACATATCTTCTACCACTCTGATGAGGTTCATCCTACTTCCTTGTCTGGATAGAGGAAATTCTCTAGATACTTCCTAAAACTAAAGAAACCCCATTGAAACCTGTAGTCTCTGAAAAATCCACCTCTTTCAAAACCTCTTTATCAACCACCTCAACATAAGTCATTAGAAAAATAATGATAATAATTAACCTTATCTGGGCCTTCAAACAAAATTAAAAATATATAGTCTTGTGATATTCATTCATAAGAAGCTCAAGAGATATGTGAACAAAATCAAAAAATTGAGTAATATATTTCATCAATGAATGTTATCCTTTCTCTACGTTCTTGAATTCATCGGCCTTCATTTCCCATAGTGTGTCAGAATAAAACAACTAATTGAAATCCTTCACTAAGGTAGTCCTGATGAGATCCTCATGACTCATCGCTTGCAACATTAATCCCCAACACTTTCTACCAAGTCCTTCTAATATATATGTTGGGAATCCAAATTTAGAGGTTTTAATGGTATTAATAAATAGAAAGATATAATCGATCTGTTCAATCCATTCTTTAGGCTCATGGGCTCCTTTGTCACCTTGGAAAAAAAATTCATTTTTCTTGGTGAACTCCTATGTGTGGTCCAACATCCATGCATCACCTCTTTCCCCCAATTGGATCAAGGTTTAGATAGTACATATCCACAATTCATCCAAAAAAAATCATATGGTTGAACTTTTTCACACAAAATGTTTTGAAATAATTTTATTTTATTTATTTTTATTGGCTTTGAATATTATTATTGAGGTTTGGGCCAAGTCTCGGGGGGAATTTTGTGTTTTTTCTTATAAATGAGTGTTTTGGGATTAGCTGTGTCTGGTGCATGGATAGATGATAGTTGAAACTATGAAACTTATCCAATGTCACTGTGTGACCTTCCTGGTGTCCAAAATAATAATAATAAGATGAATAATAAATTGAAAATGAAAAAAAAATAAAAAAATAAAATGAAATTAAGAATTGTTTTAATAATAATAGTAATATTATTATTTAATATTATAATTTTAATTATTGTTAATATTATTATTATGTTATTATTATTATTATTAAATTATTAATATCATCGTTATTATTATAATTATCACTAATTATAATTCTTATTAATGAATTGGTATATGATTTTTGGGGGTTCTGTTTTCTTTTGTTTTTTTCGATTTTTTTTATTCCTTTCCTCTTATACTCTTCATCCCCCTCTCTTTAGTGCATCACATGTTCCCCTCCCTTTCCTGCATCATGCCACCACCCATCCCCTTCGCCACTCTCCCTTCTGGCAGCCTCCTTCTGGTGAGAGTCTTTGGCACCCCGATCACCCTCAGGCCTCCCTACACTCCCTAGGTATTCCATTCTCTATCTTGTGCCACTCTTACACCACCCCTTCGTGTTTGGAACCCTCCAATTAACCCCTTGGCCTATGGATCCCCTTCGCGAGCAACCCCTATTGGGGAAGCTCTATCCTGTATGACCTCCCTACCATCTCGATCTACTCCGGGTGAGCCTTTCTTCCTCTTTTTAGGGTTTTTATTATCCTATAGGGTTTAATTATTAGGGATTAATCATGATTTTATTGGGTTCAATATCCTTGATTAGGGTTCTTTGTGAATTTTTTTAGTGAAATTGATGTATAGTTAAAGATTCACATCGATTTTTGGGTATTTCGACACCCGAGGTAGGTGGTTCTAGGCATACACATTATTTGGTGAATTATTTTTCTTGTTAAATTAATTTAGTATTTTATTTGATTAATATTATTGGTGTGAAAGTAGTTTTCCAAAGATCTTAATATGCATTTGATTTTTAATTTTCCTGTTTAAATGAAATGGGATGTGTTTTTGGTGTAAACCCATATTGTGTCACTTGATTTTTTTAAATTATGCAATAAGTTTATTGAATTACTAAAGGGATGAAAATTATGTTTTGATGGGGTGTTGGTGTGCGTTTGATCTTAAAGAGGATTTTGGGAGCATTTTTTGGGGTAAAAGACTTGTGGCGCTTCTTGAATTTGTTTTTCAAATTATTTTAATTGTTTATTAAATTGTGTAAGAAATGCGAAACATGTTTGGGAGAATCTTTGGTGTGTTTATTATTTTAAAATGGAATTGTTGTGTGTAAGTGGTGACATTTATTAGCTAAGTTTTTGATTGGTTTATGTAATGTGTAAGTGGTGTTTTGTGACATGTAAAACATGGTTGATCACAAAAGAGAAACCCTGGGAACCTAGGTGGCTAGACTCAGACTACTACACTAGATGATTCAGAAGAGATTCATTCCAGTTTATTCTAGAAATATTGAACCTACAACACTAACTAAACAATTGTGATGATTGAAGACCACATAAATATTGGATTTTAACCTTCTATAGTATATCATGAATGAGAACACCATTGGTCGTGATTTCTATACCACATTTCACTGAGATACGAGGTTCCTAGTTTCCCATTATAGCTAGTTCCTAGAGATATTTCATTTGCCTAGTGTTCATTGGTTATATCTCACTTATTGTCAGCATATGACATGTTTTGTTGGCAATTTCAGAATAATGTGTTCTTTCTATAAATTTGTTTCCTCTTTAAAGTATCCTTCTTAAAAAACTATTTCTCATTAAATATTTTTACCTTAAAGTTGTTACTAGAATTTCGTTTTTATGAAAAATTTCTAGTTATTTGTCTTATAATGTTTATAAAATGAAATCTTTTCATGGGTTGGATCCTGTTGGGCATTATATAACATCCTATTTACCCCTTTTTGTGTAAGTATATTAGGTAATGTTGGACATAAGTAAGGGTAAAAATTATGGATATAGAATTTCAGGTTGTTAGTGATATATCAGGGGCAGTGTTATGGAGGTGGCATGAGGGTGGCGTCCTCTTTCCATGTGGTGGTTTTTGAGCTGTTTTTAGACAGCTTTCTTGTGGTAGTATTTTTGGGTTTTGGGTTTTGTTTTGGTAGGATCATGTTTTGGTTTTTACATTAACCTTGTAACTCAAATATGGATTTTGTTAAAGAGCTGTTTGGTTATGATTCTCAGTTTTTGTTTTCTTAAATTTTTAATGGTTTTACTTTTGTACGTTTAGGTAACTCATCCCAACAAGTTATTATTAATACCTAGGCACTTGGGCCAGGCTATGGGGATCCGGAAGGCCCTTCGGGCCTTTCCATAGATTGGGTCAGACGCCAATTGGGATGTAGACCTGGATTGGATCATGAAAAAATGGTATCCGATCATTGTTAAGCTATTTGAGTCATTTTAGTTTGGGATGAGACTGGTTAGACAAGAGCATGGGATATCGGGGCTCAGAGTTTTGATTGCGAGTATGGTGCCTAACCAACACACCTCATGACATATCTCAATTCCCTATGGCCTGTTGGGATACTTTTTTGAATTTTGATACTGGTGGGATGTGTAGGCTGCAAACTGTATGTGGACATTGGGTGGGGGAGAAGTGGTTTGGTTTTTGTGTTATATTGGTATGTTTAGTTTATTGGTTTTGTGTTTATTGTTAAAATTTTTCAGAGCTAAAAAATTTCAGACCTGATGTATTAATGATGTTATTATGTGACTGTTGCTTTTGTGGAATAATGAATCCCTGGAAAATTCCCTTACAAACACAGGAAGAATCCAGAGGGAGTTCTACCTCACCACTTGATCAGAGGTTAGTAGATGTCGTGGTTTGGGAAGTTTAGGCTCTAGGACAACGATTGTTCATGCTCCTACTCTGATTAGGGAATATGATCTTGAATCTCAAAAGGATAAATCCCAAGATTTCCTCATGAATAAACCCCCATATTTCCTTAGATCCTCAGGAATCATAGGAGTGGATAAAAAATATAGAGTGTATGTTCATGTTCATGGACACTCCTGAAGAGGTTAGTGTGAAGTGTGATTTGTTTTTGCTAGAGGGTCCCAGTAAAAGGTGGTTGAGCTCAGTGATTCAATATAGGAATCATTATTAGATGAGATGAAAGGACTATAAGGTAGTACTCAATGACCAGTAATGCCCTTAGGACTTGGAAAATTCTAGATCCTGGGAGTTCTTAAATCTAGTCTCGGGGTATCAGACAGTGATGGAGTATGCCAACTGCTTTACCAAGCTAGTCAGATAGGCACCCAAAATAGTCTCTAATGAATAGATGAAGGCTCAGAGTTATGAAAAGGGTTTGTGGTCAGAGATCTATTCATAGGCCGTCCTATTCAAGATAAAGAATTATGATGAAGTGATTTATTAGGCTTGTATTATAGAGAATGACTGTAAGTGTAGGTTAGGTTCCTTTAGGTATTTTTCAGTATTGGGAAGTGATAGTTCATCTAAGAAGAAGAGGAAGAATAATAAACAAAAGGGTGGTGAAATCTTAATTCATCCTTCAAAAAAGTCATCATTGATGGATTCTGATGTTGGTTTTGTGGCATGCCATTAGTGTGGGAAGGCAAGGCACATCTGACCTACTTGTCTAAATCCCACTAAGAATTTTCATTGATGTTGATTTTTGGGACACCTTAAATGTTTTTTAAAGACTTTACACCCATAATAGAGTGTGGTAGGATCAGTTGTTTCTTAGGGAATGGGATCGTTGATTGGGTCGTGGGTGACCTCCACTCCCAGAGATGGGAAATATTTCTTTTTAGTTATCATCGCTTGTGTTGGAGGATGTTGGTTATGATCATGATGGTGGATTATCTTATGTAGGGGATGGGTTCCCAGTGGTATTTATGAATTACTTTTTGGGCTTACCCTCAGATCGGGATGTGGAGTTCTCAATTGGATTGGCCTTGGGAACAAAGCTGGAATCTTTTCCCTCATATCATATTTCCCCACTAAATTGAGGGAATTATATATATATATTGTTGAATTAAAATCCAAAGGGTTAATTTTCCCGAGCATCACTTCTTGGGCCGCTCAATTTTTAATTGTGAAAAAGGCTGACAGATCTATCCAGTTGTGCAACGATTACCAGAAGCTAAATAAGGTAACCATTAAGAATAAATACCCTTTTCCATGAATCGATGACTTGTTTGATTAGTTATAGGGGGAAAAGTGGGTTTTGAAAATAGAATTGTGTTTAAGTTTCCACCAAGTCCGGGTGAGTGAAGTAGACATCCCGAAGACAGCTTTCCAAAGGAGGTATGACCACTTTGAGTATTCGGTCATGCCTTTCAGAGTGGCAGATGCTCCAATGGTGTTTATGGTGCTCATGAATAGGGTATTCTGCTAGTATCTTGACTCCTTTGTTGTGTTATTCTTGGAAAACATCATAGTTTACATTATATATGATCAATAGAATGAGAATCATTTGCAGATTTTGTTGGGCACTCTATGGGATCAACACCTTTATGGGAATCTTTCAATGTTCACCTTTTGGATTAGGGAAGTGAAGTTTCAGGTTCACATGATTTCAGAGCATGGGGTTTTAGTGGATCTTGAGTAGACAAGTGATGTTATGTCATGGGAATATCCAAATAATGTGTTTGATATTATTATTTTTCTTGCTCTGGTAGGTTATTATTGGCAATTTGTTCGAGATTTATCATGGCTTTCTTTTCCTATAACCGCACTCACCAAGAAAGGGGTGAAGTTTGAATGAAGACTAGAATGCCAAGAATCCTTTGAGGAGATGAAGTGGTGGTTGGAAATTGAATCCATGTTGATCTTTCCTGATTTGGGAAAGGGGTATGTGGTCTATTGAGATGCTTCTAGTATGGTCCTTAGGTGTGTGATCATGCAAGATAATCATGTAGTGTCATATGGTTCTCACCAACTCTAACTACGTGAGATGAATTACCCAAACCATGACCTAAAATTAGTAGTGGTGATGCATTCCATATAGACTTGAAATTATTATTATTTTGGGTAGTAATTATTTTTCTATTCAGATCATAAAATCTCAGCCTACATCTTCTCCCAATGTTTTTTAACTTGATGTAGTGATGTTGGATAGAGTATTTGAAGGGGTTCGACTTTGATATTATCTATACACCGGGAAAGGGTAATGTGGTGGCTGACACCTTGAGAAGAAACGTTTTAGTTTTGTCTTTGAGGAAGCCCAGTGATGAAGTGTCCTTTATGGGTCTCTTTTTCCAGATGCACTTGGAGAACAAGGAGCACATCAAATGTGTGTTCTTGGAAAGCATTCAGTTGACTCCCTCTCTTTTGTATTTGATTCAGAAGGAGCAACTTGATGATGTTCTATGTTAGGATTAAATGTAGTTTCTTCCTGATCGGGAGACATCTCGTGATTATTATTTGTATCCTTAGGTAATCATGTGCTTTAAGGGCCGTTATGTGGTTCTGTTGTCTCAAAAGATGATGGTGATGCAAGATAGCCACCAAAATCAGTGGTCCGTTCATACTGGAGATAACAAAATATATTATGATGTTCGTCGGAAATTTTGGTTTCTAGGTTTGAGGTAGGACATAGACGATTTTATATCGAGGTTCTATACATGCCAGTAGGTGAAGGAAAAGCATAAAAGGCCCTCTGGTTTTCTCCAGCTGTTACCCATTCCTACGTGGAAGTGATATGAGTTCTCCATGGATTTCACTATTGTATTTCCTTGTAAACCTCAGAGATGGAACACTATTTGGGTAGTGATTGACCGTTTGACCAAATCTGCCCACTTTATTCTGATCAGAGATTTATTGAAGGTAGATGAACTGGGCTGACTGTATGTTCAAGAAGTGGTCATAATTTATGGTTTCCATTACAGATTGTTTCTTATAGAGACCCATGATTTATGTTTCGATTTTGGGAAGGCCTTAAAAGGGAATTATGGATTCAGATTAAGATGAGTACGATATACCATCCTCAAATAGATGGTTATACATAGTAGGAAAATGAGTTTCTGGAGGACATGCTTCATGTATGTATTTTGAATTATGGAGGATTTTGCGATAGCCATTTGGGATTAGTCAAGCTTTTTTATAATAAAAGATACCAATCCTCTATTAGAATGGCTCCTTTTAAGTAGTTATATGGTTGACCATGTTGGTATGCTTTTTGTTGGGCTGAGGTAGGTGAGACCTCACTTTTGGGACTGAGTATTATGCTAGAGATATCTGAGTAAGTCAAATTGATCAGGTAGTGATTATTGATAGCTCAGAGTTTCCACAGATCTTACACTGACCAGAGGCATCGAGACCTTAAGAATTCCATGGGTGATCGAGTGTTTCGGAATGTGGCCCCTTTCTTAGGTCATCATCATTTGGGAAAGTACGGAAAGGTAACTCTGAGGTATGTCAGACATTTCAAGATCACTTTGTGGATTGGAAAGGTAGCATAGAGGTTATATTTACCTTCATAGTTGATGTCAATTCATTGCGTATTTCATGTCTCCAAATAGAATAAGTATAATCCAGATATGTCCCGTGTGTTGGATTGGGAAGATTTGGAGATATAGCCCGATTTTTTAGTATTTGAATAGCCAATGCATATTGTGGATTCCCAAGAGAAGGTGCTTTATGGGAGGTCTACTCCATTAGTCCATATTCATTGGTAGTAAGGAAATGATGTGGATGTGGCTTGGGAGTGGAAGTTGTGGGCTGAGTAAGAGTATTCATTTTTATTATTTGATCAGGATTTGAGTTAACTTTTTTGAGGGAGAAATGTTTTCATGGTGGGGAGAATTGTCACACCCTAACTTTTGAAATAATTATATTTATTTACTTTTATTTTATTTGAATACTATTTTCAAGGTTCGGGCTAAGTCTCGGGTGGAATTTTTCATTTTTTTGATAAATGTGTGTTTTGGGCTTGGTAATGTCTAGCGCACATGCAGGGTATGGTCGAAACTGTGCGTCTTCACCCAAGCCACTATGCGGCCTTCCCAGTATTAAAAAATAGATGAATTATAATGTGAAAACAAAATAAAATTATAAAAATAAAATGAAATTAAGAATTATATTAATATTAATAAAAATATTATCATTTAATTTTATTATTATTATTATTATTATTGCTAGTATTATTATTAAGTTATTATTATTATTATTACTAAATTAATAATAATAATAATAATATTATTATTATTATTATCGCTAATTATAATTATTATTACTGAATTGGTATATGGTTTTTGTAGGGTTCTATTTTGTTATTTTTTCTTTACTCTTTCCTTTCCTCTTTTTTTTCTTCCTTCCCTCCTCTCCTCTTCCTCTCCCTTATCCTTCATGTGTCATGTCTTGCCCACTCCTCCGTCCCGCATCGCACCTCTACCCCTCCCCTTGGCCACTCTCCCTTTTGGTGGCCTCCTTCTGGTGAGCATCTTCGATGCCCCTATCTCCCTCATGCTGCCTTGATCTCTCTCGCACCGCTCTTGTACCACCCCCTCTTTCTCGGAACCCTTCGATTACCCCATTGGTGTATAGATCCCCTATTCACATAACCCATTCCAACAAAGATACTTCCAGTGTGACCACCCTACCTATGCGATCTACTCCGATTAATCCATTATTCCTCCTTGTATTGATTTTTTTCTCTTTTAGGGTTTCATTATTAGGGTTTAATTGTGAGTTTTTTGGTTTTGATATCCTTGATTTCATTTTGGATTGTTTATGGTTCGATTGAGGTGTGGTTGAATATTCACACGATTATTGGGGATTTCTACCCCCGAGGAAGGTGGTTCCATGCATAAACAATATTTAGTGAAGTATTTTTCTTGATAAATTAATTTATTATGTTCTTTGATTAATATGAGTGGTGTGAATGTAGTTTTGGAAGGAGTTTAATATGCATTTGATTTTTAATTATAATCTTTATATGAAATGGGGTGTGTTTTTGCTGTAAACCCATATTGTGTCACTTGAAAGAGTTTTTTAAATTGTGCAATTAGTTTATTGAATTATGGGAGGGCTGTGAATTATGTTTTGATGGGGTGTTAGTGTGTATATGATCATAAAGAGGATTTTGGGTGTGTTTTTTTGTGTAAAATCCTTATGTCTCTTCTTGATATTTTTTAAATTATTTTATTGATTTATTAAATTGTGTACGAATTATGAAACATGTTTGGGAAAATCTTTGGTGGGTGTATTATTTCAAAATAAAATTTGTGTGTCTATGTGGTGAAATGTAATGGGTAATGTTTTGGTAAGTTAATGAAATGTGTAAGTGGTGTTATGTGACATGTGAAACTTGGTTGAGAATAAAAGGGAAACCCTGAGTACCTAGGTGGGAAGACTATGACTAGTACACTAGATGATTCATAAGTGGTTCGTTCCTATTTCATATAGTAGGATTGATGCCACAACACGAACTAAACAATTTTTATGATGAGAGACCATTAAAATTTTGGATGATGCTCCCCTGTAGTGGCTTGTGCATGAGAACGCTGTTGGTCATGGTTTCTATACCACATTTCACCGAGATACGTTGTGCCTAGTGTCAGATTGTACCTAGTGCCTAGTGGTATTTACCATGACCAGTTCTCATTGGTTATATCACAATTATCATTGACATAAAGTATGTTTAGTTGACAATTTCATCATAAAGTGTTATTTCTTTAAATTTTTTTCGTCTTTAAAGTTTTCTTCTTAATTTTTTTTTCTCATTCAATTTTTTTCCTTAAAATTATTACTAGCATTTCCATTTTATGAAAACATTCAAGATATTTGTATTATAATGTTTATAACATGTAAAATTTTCTTGGGTGGAATCCTAAGGGAAATTATCTCACACCCTACTTACACCTTTGGGTGTAAGTATATTTGGTTATGTTCGATACAGGAAAGGGTAAATCTAAGGGAGATTGTTGTTTGGGTTTTTTGAAAACTTTTATGAGTGTTTTTTTGAGATAGATTTAGGGTGGTGAACACTTTCCATGTCATAGTTTTGAGTTTTTTGGTCACCTTCCTTGTGGTTGTTTTTTTGGGATTTAGAAAAAACAATTTTTTAGCCCTTTTTGGTTTTTATAATAAACTTGTAACTAAAATATGGATTTTAATAAAGACTTGTTTGGTTATGATTCTCAGTTTTTGTCTTCTTAAAATTCTAATGGTTTTACTTTTTTTCATTTGGGTAAATCATTCCCACTTGTTGTTATTAATACCCGGGCACTTGTGCCAGCCTATGGGGATTGGGAATGCCCTTCGCGCCTTGCCACGTATTGGGTCAGGCACCAGTTTGGATGACTAGCTGACTTGGTTTAAGAAACTATTCATATGGAACATGGTTTTCATCTACATCCATTCACTTTTAAGAGTACCTTATAGGAGTCATTATCTTTAAATAAACCCATTCAATACAAAATTGAATCTTTATCAATATCAATTAAAAGTAAAAACCCATAAAATAAATCTCTAACAACGAACACTAGCATAAAAAATTCCAAATGAATCAGGGGGTGAAAAAATAAAAATTTTAAGAATTTTTATATGACACATAGTTTGGAAACATGGTTTAGAAAATTTTTAAACAATTATAGAAAATAGTACCAGAAATATTGTTTTCCGGACTACATAGGCTTCCAGGGTTACTACTAATTGTTCCGCTCTTATTTTCTTCCCAATTTCAACTCAAAAGTCAAAATTTCTTAGAATCACTCCTTGTTTCTTCCCAAAAACCATAATAGAATACAAGAAACATCAAATATAATCAAAAAATCCCTAAAACAGGTTCAAATTGTAAACAAAAATCCCAAAACCTATGGAATCTCGTGGTTTGGCATGATAGAGGGAATGCGAGGCACTCCTTTACAACTATCTCTCTCACCCTGATGACCCTATCTCTTATCTACAACTAAAACCCAAATAAAAATATGGCTTTAATACCATTTTTATGATTCCATCCTTGGTCAACCTACCACTTTACTTGAGTTATCCCATTATAAGATCTAAAACATATTTCGGATCACCATGTGTTGATGACAAGAATGAAGGTATAATGCCTAACAATTTGGGAATGAATTAAACCTTAAAAATGTAACATGACCCATACATGAATTTAACATCCTTGCCATCCAATAAGAAATATCAATAAATAGAGATATATAAATAGAGTATCTGAAATAATAAATAGAAAAATATTTCATAATTAAAATCATTTTTCAATTTATGAACCACATATATTTACATGATATCTATCAATCAAAATTAACAAAAGATCAAAATAGAAAAAAATATGAGGTGGATGATACATAACATCCCAAACAAACCAAAATACCAAAATTCTCCACATGATCTAAACTTCATTAGGGCATATTCTCCATCATCATAGAGTAACCATGGATGAAAGTAATCAAGAAGTGTGAATGATTTGCATGGTACCCTTATATTTAATCATGCCTTACTAAGAAAGGTTTTTATACACCCAAATACATATACATGGTGTGAAAAAATACCAATAAGATACCACCATGGATATAGATAAGGAATTTCTTCATGAAAACCAATAAATCATGTTTGAAACATTACATTTAAAATAAACTTCTTTTTGAAAACACTTATTTTGAAATTCCTTTGGTTTTTTGAAAACGAACCATGTTTCAAATACATGAGTGAAAAAGACTAAAATAAAAAGGGTTTGAATCCACTGACCTAAGAATACTCGTTTATTTGAAAAATGGAATAAACATATTTATAAACATAAACAAAATAACACAACCATTAAGGGTTTAATAATAAATAAAAGGGAATTAAAATTAAACAAGTCATAAGTAATACGAATTATGGGATCTAACTAATGAGATAGAGTATCACTTAGTCTAATATATAGTTTACTAACAATCTAATAAAGTATTATAGGTTTGGAATTATCCTCATTCTTCCCCAGTCCCTAGATTCATTATAGGGGAATGCTTGGTCCACATGCGAAACACTATTTTATTGGTAACTCTTACTCCAAATAAGAAATAAACTTCGAAAACCTTCCTTGATCCCTTGGATAACACTCCCTAGCTATTCTATGACAAATTCAAAGGCTTCTATTGTCTAGTTCATTCCCAAACTAAAGGTCCCTCATGTGGCACACATTGTCAAACACAAAATTTATTATAAATCCTAATTTCATAAATCACATATTCCCATAATAAATCAAGCATAAAAAAAATAAAACCCATTTTTTTAATTCCATTTTAAAAAATAAATCCTCTTGGATTCATTTTATCAAACACATTGCCTGCATTCTAGCGACTAATATTCAAAAAGATACGTTAAACCTTCAAATCGACAACAAATTTCATGAATCATAAAAAAATTGGATTAAATATCATTATCTGCATAATTTAAAGACATTTTACTTGAACAAAACCAAAGGATATCAAGAATAAGACATGTTCCATATAAAAACACCCCTAGGTAGAGACACTTACCATTGTGACAACAACCATCAAGGATACCTACTCTAGTTTGTGAAGATGAACCTATGAGAAAAAATTCCCCAATTAAGTGTCCATATCATGATCCCCTTCCTCCAAGTGAGAATATAGTAGAACCTACACCTATTGACCAGTAAATAGTCCTCGTAGAGCAGGCTTAGGATGTGTGTAGGCTGAGCATAGTCTATGAGTTCTAGTGACATAGACTGTCGAGGTTCTATGGAGAACTAGATCCCCAAGTGGTCAAGGATTGGCTAGAGTTAGTGGTCCATATCTTTAAGCTTATATAGACACCATCAGATTAGATAGTTTCTTGGGAAACCGGTCTTTTCCATAGAGAATTTGGGCATTGGTGGATCTTGGTTACCCAGATTCACGATGAGTCGGTACTCCTGTGGGATGACTTACAACAACTGTTTCGTGAGGAGTAATAACCCTAATGCTTATGTTCTATTCAGATTCAAGAGATTTTGGAGGTTCAATAGGAATGTGTGATAGTGGATTAGTATAAAAAAAATTCCACAGGCCTTATGTGGTAGTCTCTCGACATGATCAGAGATGGTTTCTTCCGAGGATAGAATTTTGAGAAGGGACTCCATAGAGAGATCCACTCCATCTTAGTACCCTTGTGCATCCCCACCTATTACGGGGTGCTAGAGATGGATATTATGAAGGATATATGTTTTTAATAGAGACGCCAGATATGTGGATTTGGTAGTGGGAGTGATAGAGACGATTCATCAAAGGAGTAGTTAGGCGCCATAAATCTCGGAACAGGAGACATTTCAATGTGTAGGCTTAGGGACATGGTCATGAATTTTTGGGGTAATATAATGCACTGGGGAATAAGGAGGCTGAATGGTTGTATGATTGTGATAGGAGAGATAGCATGGAATGAGACTTCCTTAAAAGACATGTTGAGCCTCCTAGGAAGATAAATGATGGACCACCATTGCAGATACAACACCGCGATCAAGGATCTCTTAATCATGGACAAGGTGGTATCTAGGGAGGTGGAGTTGGAATTGGAGTAGGAGGATTTTCATGTGGGGGATGATGATATGAGGTCCTTCTATCACCACCACCAGGCGTTCCATGTCATGCTTAGGGATCTGGCGGCTGGGGCTACAGAAAAATACAAGCTTTTGATGTCTATGATTCTGCAGCGCATGAGATTATTCAAGGTTTGATATTTGTTTATTCTACTCTTACCTTAGTATTTGAAGACATTGGTTTTGGCCATTCTATTATCTATTGACTCTTATTACGAGATCTATATTTTCTAGTATAGATGCTATCCCAAAAGCGTTGCCTTGCGGTTCCTTTTGGGTCGCTTCTTCTGTGTCTTTCATCTGCCGACCGTGTGAGCTATCGTATGGTGGAGAGAGGTTCACATGGGACTTGTTGGTCATTAAAATCAAACCCTATGACATTATATTGGGAATGGATTTGATTTCCATGGTTTGAGCTCAGATAAACGGTCACCATAGACTAGTCGTATTCATATATGCTGATGGGATGAGGTTCTCTATCTTCTTGAGAGTGACCTCATAACAAGACAATCAGGTGTTGTGAGAAATAGGTTGTAGCCTATTACCCATTAATTGGATAGCATAAAAATAGGGGTATTAGACTCTCAAGAATCTATATTCATTTATTTTTGGAGGATTATATGGAAGTCTTCTCTATAGAGGTTATGGGACTACCTCCATGGTGGGAGATGGATGTTTCTATAAAATTTCATCCTGGGATTGCCCTGATATATTCTGTTTCATATCAAATGGAACCTACCATGCTTTGGGAGTGACGATTATAGTTTGAGGACCATCTTGAGAAAGGATTCATCATATCCAGTGTGTCCCCCTGGGTGACCCCAGTTCTATTTGAGAAAAACGTATATGGGAAGTTGTAGATTTACATGAATTATAGTTTCCTGAACTATGACACGATAAAGAAAAAGTACCCTTTAATGTGTATTGATGACCTATTTGATGAGATACAAGGTGTGAGATGTTTCTATAAGATTGATCTCTGGTCTAACTACCAACAGTTTCAGGTTTGTGAGGCTGCTATTACAAATTTGGCTGTTTGATGTCACTATGGATAGTATGGGTTCCTAGTGATGCCCTTTGGTGTGAAAAATTATCCCACCACCTTTATGGCTTTTATGAACAAGATTTTCTAGATTTACTTGGACCATTTTTTCATTATCTTCATTGACGAAATATTGATCTACTCTACAACATAGGATCATCTAGATCACTTGTGGAAGATCCTTGATTTTCTTTATGAGCGTTAACTTTATTGGAATCTCTCAATGTTATAGGTTTGGATATAGGATGCTAACTTTCTAGTGGAAGTAATTTTTGAATAAGTTTTATCCATGGATATGAAAAATATTGAATTAGTTCTTGCTTGTTATCCACCCATGAATATGTCAGAGGTGTGGAGAATTCTTGTTTAGTAGGGTACCCCAAGAGATTTTTGGTGGACTTCTCCAAAATTGCATCCCCTTTGACTACCATGACACATAAGGGACAACCGTTTAGCTGTTGTGAGAAATGACGAAAGTAAATAGAGGAGTTGAGATAGAAGATGAAAGGTGATATAGTTTTGAGAATACCATATAAATGCATTGAGTTCGTAGAGTATTGTAATGACTCAGGAGTTGGTCTTGGTTCTGTGTTGATACAATGGCAGGAAGTAATCATGTATGGGTCGAGACAGCTAAGACCCCATGAGAAAAACAATTTGACTCAAGACCTATAATTGACACCTGTTTTCTTCTCCCTTAGTATGTGGAGACACTACCTTCTATAAGAGTGTTTTATTGTAAACTCAGACAACCAGAGTCTTAGGCATATCTTCACTCTGGGAGAACAAAACATGAGACAATGATGTTGGTTGGAGTTCTTATAGGGATACAACTTTGAGATTGTCTATACACTTGGGAAGTGAAATGTTGTAGAAGATGCCATTATCAAGAAGTCCCGGGCTAACCTGGTGCCAGATGTTTTAGAGAAATTATCTTCCATACTACTATACTTGGTGGAACTAGATGGTACAAATTTTCTATAGTGAATGGTGTTATCTCCTTCACTCCTCAAACATGTGAAAGCGTACTAGTTGGGAGACATTGACTAAAATGTTCTTTGTGATCATATAACCATAGGAGATACACCATATGGATATTCTAAACAAGAAAATCATGAGATCTTGTTCCATGGGAGAACAATGGTTTCCATCACGATACAGGAATATGTGATTCGAGACTTCCACACTTCTACATTATCTCTATATCCTGGCGTGGAGAAGATGTACATAGACCTTCAACGCTAGTTTGGGAGGTCTGGAATGAGACAACACATAGATAAGTTCATCTCATAGTGCCTAACCTATCAGCAGGTAAAATCTGAACACCATGTTCCGGTAGGTTTTTTGAAACCCCTTGAGATCCTAGAGTGAAAGTTATATAGCAAATATATGGAATTAGACATAGGGAATACACGCATAGTGAAGGTCCATGAATCTATCTCAGAGGTAGTAAATTTACTCACAATGTTAATTCACTTCCTTGATATCAAGGAGTAGGGTTTGGTGGAGTGTTTTGGGAAGTTTTATGGAGGGGAGATCTTCGGCCTTCCCAGGGTTTCCTTGATGATTGTATCTGATTGTGATGTATAGTTTACATCTTGATTATAGAGAGGACTATATGAGGTATTTGGAACCTAGTTTCATATGTTTAAAAAATTTTACCCCCACATCTATGGGAATAACATGTGAACTATACACGTTCTTGAGGATATGCTAATGGATTGTGTTTTGGAGTTCATAAGAAGGTGGGAGGATCACCTTCTCTTTGTAGTTTTTGCATACAAAAAAAATACCATTATACCACTGATATGAAACTTTTTGAGGCCACATGTGAGAGACACTGAAGGTCACCCTTGTGATGTAAGGATATTGGAGAACCATATTTCATGAGCCTAGAGTTGGGGAAGGAAATTATGGAGAAAGTGCTGGTCATCTGTGAAAGGATGAAGATGTCCTTGAGAAGACAAAAATCATACCTAAATCATCATCATAGGCCCTTAAAGTTTGAGTAGGGAGACCATGTTTTCTTGTGGGTCTTCCCACGATGAGGAATGTGGTTGTTCATAGGGGGAGGAAAGTTATCCCCGAGGTTCCTCAAGACGTTCTAGATCAAGAAGAGGATTGAAAAAGTTTTCTAATTCCTCACCATACCCCCACAGCTAGAGTAGGTGCATGATGTATTCCATGTGTCACAGATGAGGGAATATGTGCCTGACCCTAGACACATCATTAACTAGGGAATGTTGGAAAATGAGGATGGATCCATATTTATAGATCACATAGTGGAGATCAAGGACTGATAGGAACATACCCTATTGGGATGAACCACTCCTTTGGTTCATGTGTTGTGGTTGCATTGAAACGTGTTGGAGAGTTCCTCAGAGAGGGAGAGCCAGATGTGGGCTTAGTATCCCATGTTGTTTTCTTAGTTTTTTATTTTTGTTGATGAAAATATTAAAGGAGGGAATGATGCAAAGACATTGTTTTTTCCTTGTAATACTTTGATATATATCTAAGTATATTTACAGAGTTAGTTTCTAAGACAACATGTTATTTAGAGGCTTGATGTGATCAGAATTAATTTTTATAAAAATATTAAATATATTTTATATTTAATGTATGTGGTTAATCAAATAAAATTTTATAATTCTTAAATAGTGGATTAGATTAGAAATTTGAGAACACAGTTGGGTCCATAACACAATGTTTACCCATGGTACGATGTAAAATGAGTTAGCATGGGATGTTTAGACCCTTTTCTTGTTGGTAGTGTGTTAAGTACATTAATTATTTACTTAATTAAATAATAACTTAATTTATTTTATCCTAATTTTGGTTATAAATATGTTTCTAACAGAATTTATCTTGGTTTGGCTCACAATTGACCATTCGCCAACGTAGCTCTCCTCCCCACCTTCTTTAGCGAATAATTTTAGAGAATACCTTCAAAGAATGATGAAAAATGAAATCTAAGATTCCTCCTGAACTCATTGGAAAGCGCATTATCTTCTAGGGGTCGATCCAAAAAAGATGTAGGAATCATATTTGGTGATTTTTACACCTTGTATTGAATGTTTGAGTAGTTTGATAAATATGCATCGATCTGCACCCATTCCTACAACCTTTCTTTATCCCAAATAATTTTAATTGGATTATTCACTTTCGATTATCAACTTATTATATTCCAATTTTATTTTTCTATAAAATTTTACAATAATTATTATTCAATGATCATTAGTCCATTGTTTTTATTTATTTCTTCGCCCGTTCTTTGCATTTCTTTACCGTAGGAACCCTGCGGTTCCTAGTTCGATGGTTGTATGGTTCCCCAAGTTCGACCAGGATCCCAGATTCCTGGAGGATTGACTAAAAAATTGGATCATGTTGAATCATGCATAGATCAAAGAAGCTTGCTGGAAACAGATGAAAAAAATCAATGGTTTGAGGTCGGATCATCAAGGGTGGAAGATGTAGTGGCATGCGTAATGGAGAATAAAAAAATCATGAACAATCGATGATTTATTTATTATGAATGATGATCGTTGAGAATTAGTCATAGAATGATCATGATATACATGAGGAAATAATCTTGCATATATGGTGGTTTGAATAGATTCAATGTTTGGAGACCGAATTTGAAAAATCCGAATGTTCTCGAAAAACCTTGATTAAAATTCATTTAGTATTAAGATCACCTGACGTGTATCAACCCTATGTAGTGGCTCTAGTGATTGGGAAAAGATAAGGATGGATGGACGTGTAGTCCTCCCTCACACATTGTGCATCCCTCCCCCATTTGGACAACTAGTGTGATGGGTCACATGGAAGGAGAATCTGTGTAAGAGAACACAGACATGGGCTGACCACACATGCGTCATTACATGTGAACAAATATGTCGTGTACCAAAGTGCATGGAAATGGATCCGAGTACATGGACATGGCATACATATAAGGAATGGTCCCCAAATAGTTGGGACACACCATGTAGTCCAACTACATGACATGTACCCCTACACGGATGATACCCATGTAACAAACCGAGAAATTTCAAGTAGTCAAGAGTGACCACACACCATGTGGGTCCCCTCACTTGTCGTGTACTAATTGATCTATTTCGAGGGATATTCAAAAATCTATTTCTCATTCGTTTTAACTAGTATTTTGACCTGTGATATGCCTATCATGAGTGTTTTTATTCATATAATGTGATGGTGGCCTTAAATGTGGATTTTGAGATATGATTTGAAATTTTCTTGGCTTGGAACACGCTGCGGTGACACATGATGATGGAAGTGATCTTACAGAATCATGAGAGAAGTAACAAGATTACCCTACAACTGGGATGGGTAGTGGATTTCCCCAATAGCAGTTCTAGGCTTACTCTCTAGTTGGATGGGAAGTGGTGTTTCCCAATGTTAGTTCCTGGATTACTCTCCAATAAGACTGGGTAGTGGCATTCCACGATGATCTTTCTATGTTAGCCTCCATTAGTGTTGGGTAGTGGGGCTCCTTGATGTTCCAAGATTACTCTCTAGATAGACTAGGAAGTGGAATTCCCTGATGACATATTCTAGTCATAAACCATCAGAAGGTTTGGGAAACGTTGTTTCCCTAATGAATCACAGAGATTACCCTCCAGTAGCTCTGGGTAGTGGCATTCCCCAGTGACCTTCCCAGGTGGTATCCTTCAAAAGGACTAGGTAGTGGAATTACTCAGTGACAACCAGAGTAGGATACTCCTAACGTACTAGGACACATGATCCTTTCCAAAAACAAGTAACCCATCAACTGTGTTTCATAGTGGATCGATTTTGTTTGACATACCTTTGGGATAACAAGAAAGAGGGACACTTTTCCCACCATGACACATTCTTATGACGTAACCTAAAACTATGCAGACAAGTCAGTGCTTCCCAAATCTAATAGTATCAAGGTGTGGTGATTGATTCCCATAAGAGTGTGTGTCCT
The DNA here is from genome assembly GCA_963277665.1 of Viscum album. NCBI lineage: Eukaryota > Viridiplantae > Streptophyta > Magnoliopsida > Santalales > Viscaceae > Viscum > Viscum album. The sequence continues at coordinate 1,893,618,129 of OY728152.1, forward strand.
GGGAAAACACATGAGGTGTTGGGCATCACAAATGGACATACCTTGGAACTATTGGTGACTGTTCTTCTTGGGTTGAGTTGTGAGATGGATTTCCCCTTACTCCCTCATTTGGGATTATTTTACTGAGAATATATATATATATATATATATATATATATCCTATTTCAGTACCCAGTCCTTGGGTTTTGGTTACTCTCCTTCCAGGAGAGGTGAAGACACACGGGGTTGGCCATGTCCTATTTCAGTACCCAGTCCTCGGGTTTTGGTTACTCTCCTTTGGGATACTAGAGTTGGGCTATCAGGTTTTTACCCTTTTCAAGTTTTTTCAGGTTTGGACATATTTATGGGTGGGCATGTATTTTTTCCCATTTACTTTTCTGTTTACACTACCATACTTCATACTATTTAGAGGTCCATTCATGTTTGGTTTATTTAAAGCAGTTTGACATCTTTTATTTATTTCCCTCTATAATTTTTTGCCGAGTTGGGTTTGTGTGTGTGTATGGGATTCTTGGAAAAAGCCACTATGAGTTAGTTATGCGTTTGGTGCTTGTCGCAACCCCTTGCCTATGAAGGCGGGCTTGGGGTGGTGATAGCTTGAGCCCCAGATTGGGTTGGGTGGGGACAATATAAATGAGTTATAGAAACATATATCATAATAATATATCATTATATATGAATCAACAGAAAAAATAACTCTCATGGTTACAAGACCAACCTTTTCTCCCATTGGGGATTCTTCCATTAAATGAAATTTATTTAATATAGAAGTAGCATATTTCAAACCAAAAGTATATGGATGAAAACTTGTTTCCTTAGAGGCATAGAGATGTACTATGGAACCACTAGGTGTTTATGAACCCATTATACTATAATGAGATGATAGAGCCTAACATAAATTCTTCAAATAGCCTTAATTTCCACACAAAAGACAGTTTTTCAGAGGTTCTATGTTGTTTCATTTGATATTCCCTATATTTCCACAATTTAAACAAGTAAGATTCCCTATACTATCTATGAAATAAATGGGATGGGGATAATATTAATAATGAATACCACTTTATAAAACCCGCTATACTTTCTATTCTTTCCATTGGAGCAGCTGGAATTGGAATTGGGCGTAGGAGGCAAACTAGATACACCTTTATTTCCGGCCTGGTAAATATTTTCCATTACTGTTCTATACAATATCTCATAATAGGTAGAAATATTTTACATGAATACCTAAGAATGAATTTATTATCATAGGACAAATTGAAACCTCTCATCCATTAGTTGTTTGTTAGATATTACCTTTGGTGTGAAATGAGAAAGTTCAGTAAAGTGGCAACACTATATGATCAACTTGTTTAAGGGTGATAAACTCTATATAATTATCCAATTTCAACATCTCTTGGAAAAAATATTGAGAAAATATGGCGTTGAAGTCTTTCCACTCTATTTTCTCATGATATTTTTCCAAAACTACCATAACCAACTATCTCCTTATATGGCATACATGTTTCAAAACAATGGAATTCACCTACAATAAGTGTAGGGTTTCCAAAAAATTAAAAATATTTTTTCCCTTTTTATAAGAAATATTCCACTTTGTAAGGGTTATTTTTCCTTCTTACAAAGGGACTCCTGGGATTGATCTCTTCTATATCCAGATTATGGTTCCACTTCTCTAGATAGAATTGAAATAGTGTTGGCACCACAGTCCATGGTATAGTCTACATGAACCATAACCTCAATAGTATTTTTTTACTGGGGTATTATCCTATATAAAATTACCAATAAAACCTTCGTAGACATTTGTGAGACATATTTTGGGAGTTATAGTACTACCCAATATCAAATAAAAAGAGAGAAAATAAAAAAAATAGTTAACTCCCATGAATTAAATAAAATCATAAAAGATATAATTTTAAAAAAATAAGACTAAATTCAAGTCAGGTTATGACTCAATGAACCCTTTTTTTGAAACCCTTTGGAAACATAAGGTTCATTATGATAGGATCTAGTTGAGAACTCACTCATAATACACCCCTTATGTTTAAAACCCCTTTTCCTATATACTCATACCAACTACCAATAAATGTATAACCACCCTTTGATACTAATTTATCATAAAACAACCCTAATCAACCATAAAACTATGTACCTTTACTATCTCACAATAAAGTCCAAAGGGAATTCTTGATCAACATGGGCTAGAAACTAGTGCATATCCATTGAAGAACTCCTTGGATAATGTATTTTCACACATAAGAAAAAATATATTAAAAATCCATGATACATATAACACACCAAAAAAAAGTGACACCAAGGTATGAAAAAATAACATGTCTAGACTATAAAAAAATTAAATAAATACACTAATACAAAAATAATCTAAATAATAAAAAACCTAAATTCCAATTATATTTGACTATGGGGTTAGAAACCAACCACACCACCCCCAAAATCCCACACTCTCTATCTTGTATAATCATTGTCACCGAGCGGTGCCTTGCGTTTACCTATACTAGATAAAAAAAGATCTATATATACCCAATGAAATATTTAGGGTGTGAGTACAATAATTCAAATAGAATCCCACCAAGTGTTCCATAATAATACATTCACAAATAAACCAACTTTTCTCATTTTAAGGATTTGAATACAAAAGAAACATGAATTTCATTGTTTTATATAAGGCGTGGAGAAAAAAACATTTTTATATCATTTAGAGAGACATGTATCCAAGAACCATTCTGAAACCATGAATGAATAAATAATTTGGAGAAGTTATGCAAGTTCCATATTTCAAGAAAAAATATATAAATAGTTTTGAAAGACATAAATTGTCAAGCATTTCATAAAACTAGAACAATGGCTTAAATCCCTTGGGTAAGTTATATCTAGAAAAATTATGATTCTCACACCATAGTGATTAGTGAATTATCAAGTGTGTGTGAAAACCCCCTAGAAGAGAAACCTCATGGTGCGAGGAAGGATACCAAACAAGCTAATCTCTCCCCATCATGTATAACATCTATTTAGTTAACTTGGTAATGTAAATCTATTTCTAGGTAGCCACAACCCACCCTAGAAATCATGTCATAGACTTCCCATATAAATACCCATGTTATTATGTGATATCATCATCACATATTCAAAATTTTCATTTGATTCATTTCATTGAACAAAGCCAGTTCATCGATTATAAAATAATGGACCCAAAACCATTTTCAAATGCCTTTTGATTTCAATTTAAAACCATTTTTAAGGAAAACTTATTCAAATATTTTAATAATCCAAAACCAATTTCATGAAACCATGACATGATTTAAAAACCATTTCTGGAAAAATTATTAATCATATATGAGAATCACAAGTTTGTAAAGAAAATACAACTTACTAAACCACCTACCTAAATGGTCAGGTTCTTGAAGAAAAGACACCCAATATAAGAAAACATGGATTGTCTCCTCCAATCCTTCGATTAATATATAAAAATATCCATTAGATAATACATAAAACCATAAAGTTATTCATAATAGTATATAATTTTAATAATTTTCAAGGAGAGAAGTGGATATGTGGAAGAGATAAGAAGAATGGGTGAAGAACGAACACATACCTTTAATTACCTAGATCCACCGCCCTAAGAATCAATAAAATAGCACTTCAGAGAGGAAGAAATCACCAAAGTCACCATGGGAGAAACATAGGTTTGAAAACCTATAAAACATGAGATAGAATGAGGGATTCCAGTGGAAAATTTGAAAAAAAATTATACTTTTTAGACCATTAAACCCCATCCACATGATTTTTCTATATAGTTAGGAACACCATGTGTTAATCCTGCTAGTATTACTATCTCTATAGAGATCAACATAGTTTGGTCACACAGTTAGATTTACCATGTTCCAACCAAAAAAAATATCATTGTCCCAAGTTGTATGCTTTGATAGAGAAGTCTACACTATTTTTCCAAACCATGACTACCCATATAGCACCTCCTGGAAACCGCAACAATCAGCACGTTTTCCTAGGAATCTAGAATTTTACAACTAACCATGAGTCAACAATATACCTTAACAAATAGTACATAAAATATAAAAACCAGTCAAAATGACCTAAGAAATGTTGATAACAAAAAAATTAAAAAATAAAGGTCATAATTACCTAAAAGTGACACCGAGGTGGGAAAATTCTCCCCACCATATCACTTTCTTCCCAGAGAATATCAAATACAAAAAGTTAGACTCTCCAAAATCTGAAGTAGCAACACCCTCATCGTTGATTCCCATTCCCAATTCTCATGAAAATACACCCCATTATTTTAAATCACATAGACTAATGAAATAGATATTCCCCATAAAGTCTTTTGTTGAGAATCAAATATGTGAACACGCTACCCAATCATTGATAAATCTGGTTCAAAACTGAGTTTATCCCAACTGAAAATGTAAAAAGGGTCTATATGATACTTCTTGAGATGAGATACATGAAAATAATAATTAATTTAAATAAACTAATATGGAAATTCTAAACCATATTCCATTATCCCAATCTAATTTATGATAATAAAATGTCCCACGTATCTTCAATACAACATTCTTTACTATCCCAAAATTTATCTTTTTTTATATCTCCCAAGTGATTCTTATCGCTAAAAAATAAGTTTCACCCATCTGTGACTAAAAAAGGGGTGATTTTCATGGTCGACCATATAAGGTTTAAATGGATTTGTTTGGATGGATAATTGGTAACTATTATTATAAGTAAAGTCAACCCATCCAAATTGGAAATACCAAGATACTCCAAAGTATTATATTTTAGAATAGGGAATTTCCTCTATAATATTAATATCTTACTCTTTCAGTCCATCCATTTGGGGATATTAAGTTATATGCAGTATAACATAAGAACCCATCTCCTCTTAAAGACACTTCGAGAACTGGTAGGTAAAATAGGGATATATGTTTGATATGATGTCCAATGGAACTCCATAAAATCCCAAAAAATCTTGTATATACAACATACCCAACTCTTCAACTCTGGCGGTGACCTGAATTCAGATGAAGTGTGATGACATAATGATTCAGTCATATACGTGATTTAAAAATAAAACAACTAAAGATACTCAATCCATCACATCTCCTTGAGATTTGTCTCATTCCAAGAAACTATATAACTCAAGATCTTATGATTAGAGTAAATAGTGAACCTTTATAAAAGAAAATAAGCATCTTTAACACTTGAGGGAATGTACAACCACTAGAAATTTTAAATCATGGGTGGGGAAATTATTCTCGTGATGTAACAATCTACAAGAACTATACACCACCATGTGGCCCCTTATTTAAGAAAAAACCTAACCCTATGCTCATAATAGACCATATATCCTTGACCAATTAGTCACAAAATTAAGATAGGTGCAGAGAGGTTAGACATTGTTTCAAATTTTCAAAAGAAGTCTGAAACTTTAAGTCCCACATGAACTTTATTCCCTTTTGGGTAATGGTGGTCAATGATGATTCAAGTTTATAGAAATCCCTCAAGAACCACCAATAATATATTTCCATTACAAGAAACTCAAAATTTCAAAGATATTATATAGATCCTACCCTAATATGATATATATCACATTCTCAGGGTCTACTGAGATGCCACTTTTTGAGACCATATGTCCCAAGAACATAACTTGTTTGATCTAGAAATGGAATTTTGATTAGTTAGAATAAAGTAAGTGTTCTATCAGGATCACCAAAATATACCTAAGGTGAAACTCAAGATCTTCCATTGACCTCAAGTAGGATAGAGTGACATCCAAAACTACCAAAAAAGGAATCAAGGTATTAGTGGAATATCCAGCTCATTAGATCAATGAAAAATATAGGAGAATTAGTCAAGAAAAAAGGCATAACATGATATTAATAATGTCCATACCTACTCCCTAAAGATATCTCAGGGTTGTTATATTTCTTATCTATAATCTATTGATACTCTGGTAAAAGGTTATTTTTGGACAACTACTTTTCCACCATCAACTGATAAATTAAATCATTGATATGAAGAAAAGGTAACTTATTCTTGATCATAACCCAATTAGGATTGTTTTGTTCTACATATAAATGAAGCATCCCATTATAATTCTTAGTTAAAAGTACTATGGCTACCCATGAAGACACAATTGTATGGATAAAACCCTTGGATTTAAAATCATACAACTATATATTCAACTCCTTTAAGTCCATAAGTTCCATTTGGTAAGAAGGAATACTTATAGTAATAACAACATACATCAGAGATATTGATAATTCCATCTCCCTCTCCAGAGGAAGACAGAAGAAGGTATCTAGGAACAATTTAGATAATTACCTAACCATTACTGATAGTTCACAAATTAAAGGTTCCTATTTAGATTAAACTATAAAAGGAGATATCGATTTTCCAAAAAACTGTTTAGGAAGGTCCTACTCATCCAGACCTTAGATCACATTCATTTGAAACACCCGAGAACTACCATCAGGGGAAATAATGGACAACTCCCAATGATTATAATTGATCCATGACTTTTCGAAAAATAACCAATCCATTACAAGGATAATTTGAAAGAGTTAAACATCGAGGAATAATAAATACCATTTTATCACTATATCAGAAAATGATAATCTGTAAGAAGGACATTTGAATCATTTTCCCTACTCTTTCCTAGAGGGGTTTCTAGTTCCATAACATAATACATAAGCACCATCAGGAGGTTCATGGAATTCATGAAATAGGGTTATTTAAAATAGTTTTAGACACCCGTATAATGCAAATAAACAAATATAGATGAAGAAATGAAAAAAATACCTCTCTCATCTATAAGACCTACCTATACTTCCACTGGGGATTATTCCACTGTATACAACTAATTTAAAAAAAGTTTCCTATTTCCGACCAAAATTCTATAGCTAAAATCCTACTATCTTAGAAACGTCAAGTTATACTATGTAAAATTTTGGTGAAGATTTACTTGTTCCGATATAAGGAGTTGAGTGTGGCTGAAAAAACTTGTTTATATTCCCTAGACATTTACATGAAAGATAGTTTTTCAGATGTTCCTTGTAGTTAGATTTCATATTCCCTGTATTTTCTAAATTATTAGTAATTTAGGGGTCCTCTACTAGCCATGTATGACATGGTATGAGACTATTTAAGGGAAAAAATCCTCTTACATTAAGAAATTCAGTATACATACACTTCATTTCATGAGAGATACTAGAGTTGGCACCAAATGTGGGAAGAAAATCCAGCATCCCATTCATGCTTGACTGGAAAATATATTTCAAAAGATCTCTATCCACTACCTCATAATAGGTAGAATTCCTGAACCTGAAGACTTGATAATTAATGTACGGTCGTAGGCCCATTATAAACATATGAGCCTGCAGTTGTTTGTTTGACACAACCTCTGATGAGAAATGTGAAAGTTCAAAAAATCATTTTGCATACTTCCTCATGAAAGTTTCTTCTTGTTGAAGGGTGTGGAACTCCATATACCCTTTTAACACCAATTTTTATAAGAAGAACTATTGATATAATATTTACATTATGTATTTATACTCCAATACTTCATTATGTATTTTCAAAACCACTATATTCCACCATCTCTGGATAATCCCTTCACATCTAGAAATATTAAACTTCACCTTAACTAAGTCCATGATTGCAAAGAAATTGAATATCCTTTTATTATTTTCTAAAAAACATTTGACTATCTAAGGTTCATTTATTCCACGAATGTAAAGAAGTTTCTGGTGAATAAAATATTTGGCCCAATCTCTTCCTCCTTTAGCTTTTGGTTTCTCTTTCATAGAAATAACAAGAATATGGTTGAAACCATGGTACATAGCATAGACCACATACATAAAAACCTCAATTTTTTTGGTATACTGTGGGATTCTTCCATGAAACATTATAAAAAAACTCACAGACATTCAAGAGATATATTCTATATTGAATGGCACTAAAAAACATCAAAGAAAAAGTAAAATCAATAAATGATAAACTCACATGAATTAAATGCTACCAATTGAGATGTAATTTTATATAAATTAAACTAAAGTCATATAAATATAGGACTCAATGAACCATTTTTTCGACACCCTATAGTAACGTAAGGCACTTTATGACAATTGTTATCCAAGAACTCACTCATAACATACCCCTTAAGTTGTAAAAAATCCTATATATTGTCTACCTAGACTGAATAACAATAGAAAAATAGCCTCTATTTGATACTAATTTTTCATGAACTAACCAAGATCACCCACAAAACAAGTCCCCTAGACTGGATCGCAATAAGTACTGAAGGGCATTCTCGATCCCCATGGGCTGGAAACTAGTGCATGGGAAGAAATGAACACATATGTGAATGGTTTTTCTTATATATAAAAAATATATATAACATCCACGGGACATATAACATAAAAAAAACAAATGACATATAGGTAAACAAAAAAACATGTATAAACTATAAAAAAATTTAATAAAGAAGATGATCCAATAAGAAACCCTGTAAGGAAAACCAAAAGACCAACTACATAAGACTTGGGGTTCTTAATTTCATCATGCAACCATTAATATACCAAATCCTCTAGCCTTCGTACCTATTGTCACCAAGTGGTACTATGAATTTACCCATACATGATAATAAAAATATATATATACCCAAAAATATATGAATGATGTGATCACAACAAGCCTAATAGTATACCACCCAGTGCTTCATAGGTAGAATTTTATAGATAAACTAAAATTTATCATATCAAGGAGTTAAATAAAAAGGAAAATTGATTATTACAATTTTATATAAGGCATAGTGAAATATCCATTTTCATGTAATTTATAGAAACATGTATCCAAGAAGAATTTCCAAAACCTGTAATGAATAAATAATTTGAAGAAGTTATAAGAGTTACACATTTCAAGACAAAATCTATAAATAGTTTTGAAAGGAATAAATAGTCAATCATTTCATAAAACTAGAACCATGGAGTAAATACCTTAGTTAAGTTAGATATTGGATAACTAAGATCCTGATACCTTAGTGATCAATGACATTTCAAGAATATTTCAAACCCCATAGGGTGAGAAGACTCATGGACTTGGTAAGGATACCACATGGGATAGTTTCTCCCCATCATGTATAACAAATTATTAGTTAATGTTGTATCATAAATTCGTTTCTAAGTATACAAAAACCATAATAACATGATTTCCTTGATCTTTACAACTAATAACCTAGGTTCCCATGTGATATCATCATCACATATTCAAACAATTCATTTAGGGAATTGCATAATAAACAAGTAGTTTATCAATCATAAAACAATGACCCCAAAACAATTTTAACATTCCTTTTTATTTCAATTTAAAACAATTATCAAGTAAACATTAATCAAATATTTTCATCAATCAAAATTAATTTTCAAATTACTATTAAAATATGAGTAAATATTAATGTTTATAGATCAAATCCAACTTACAAAACCCCTACCTCAGTGGTTATGTTCCCAACGAAAACACACTCGATCTACAAAAACTCAAATTTTCACTCCCTCTATTTCAAAAGGTATATAATAATTCATATAAGATAATACCCAAAACTATATATATGGTAATAGAATTCCATATCTATCATGAAATTCAAGAAGAGAAGAGGAGATCGAGAATTGGGAAGAATAATAGGTGAATAAAAAACACACCTTTGATTTCCTTGATCCATCACCATAAAAATCAATATAATAGATCTATGGAGAGGAATAAATAAAAAAAATTAGATGGGGATTATTTGGTTTTAGACCCTATGACACATGAGAAGGAATGAGGTATTTATGTTTAAAAATAGATACATTTTTTATTTTTCGGATAATTAAAATCCATTTGCATGGTTTTTCTACACGATTAAAAAATTATACACCAATTGTGTGGGGTTGAATATCTTTATAGAGACACATATGGTTTGGTCACACAATTATATTAATCATGAAACATTTATAAATAAACCATTTTTCTAACATGAATGATTTTCTAGAGGTGGCCACACAATTTTCCCAAACCATGTTCTACACACGCGCCCCTCTTGGAAACCACAACCCACTGCACAGTTTCCAAGAAAATTTACACTGTTTACACTAATTGTGAACCAACCTTATACTTTCCAAAACACTCTATAAAACTATAAAAATCACTTTAAATGACCTCATAAAGGATAAGAACCAATTTTTAAAAACAAATGCTTAGAAGTACCTAAATGTGACACTTGAGTGTGACAAGTGGTACCCTTTGAGATAAGATACTTTTTTATGGGTTTATGAGGATAGTGAATCTATTTCATTCCTTTTAGTCAGATGAAATTTTTGTAAGAAATTGACAATGGGTTTTGGGTAACGAATAGTTATATGAAACAATCACATGCATCTACTAAGGATATGCTTTCAGAGAATATTGATATGATAGTGATTCTGATATAATATATTCATGGGGTATAAAAAATGGTTTTGTATAGTGAAAGAGTGTATCCATTTTCTATACGGTTGTATCAAAGTTTTCTTAGGGCACAAACCACTATAGGAAAATTTTTACATCCGTGTATAGGAATGTTTTCACAGCCAGTAGTCATATGAGCTTGAAGGTTATAAAATATGTTTATTTTTGTTTTGGGGATGAAATTTTTTAAATTTGGGGAGAATATAAAAGCCTATACGTTTTCTTAAATGAGATTTCAATCTTTTTTATGTTTTAGAATCCTAAATTCCTAAAAATGGTAAAATGTAAATTTGACTATAGTAAACGACCTCATATATATATTTTTGTTTTTTAATTGTTTATAGAACATAGTGTTTACCCTTGGGTTAAATTTAGGAAATTATTTGAGCAACTTGAGTATCATAGAATAATTAATATTTATTAACAAATATATATTTTCCCCACAAGTTATGATATTTAAATCTTAAATACAGAAGCTTGAATAAAAATATTGAAATCACATTTAGGTCAAGAATGAGGTGTATGTTAAACCATAAACTAAATATATTTAGATATCTATTTTAAATCACTAGTATATTCCAATAAAAATATATTAATATATTTATTAAGGAGGTGATGTGGTGTAAACATTACATGCTAACAATGACATGGAGTTTTGTATGATTCTAAATAAACATAATTTGGATGATTTGACTTCCCATAATCTAAGGAATTAAATGGATAGGTAATGGGAGTTATAATTCATTGTTATGAAAGGAATTTATGAGAGAATTGATGGTAGAAAAAAATGGAGGGAACAATTCCTATGCTAATTTTATTTTCTTTTCATTATGAAATGTTTTTTCTCTTCTCTCACTATTCATTTACATGGGTGGAAGGAAATTAGAATATTTTATCCCCCCTATCCCTACACAACAAAGACCAACTTATTTTTTTCTTCACAAATGGTGCGTCGATGATAATTGGATAATTTTCATCGTAATTAAAATCACACAATTTGGTGATGATAAATATTCATTGAATAAATAATAATGAAGTTTCATAAAATCACTAATGAGGTATAAAATAATTCCTTTTTTATTTTTTGCCACATCTCTCTACATGTGAACCGACCCTCTTCCCCTAATGATTAAATCACACCATTTTATGTGGTGATAGAATAATTAAAATTGAGACATCTTAATTATGATAATTTTGTAGAATGAAATTTGTGGAAAAATTTTCAAAGATATTTTTCAAAGATATTTAACGGGAAACGTAAATATTTGGAATTATATTTTATTAATTTTCTATGGTAAAATTTTTCATTAAGAAAAAGTAATAATATTATTCCCTATTTTAATTTTAAGAACTATTCTTCCTTAAAATAATTTTACCACAAATAAATTTGATTAAATAATGAAATACTGTTTTGATTTTCTTATTTATAAGGATAAATATTTTGAGAGTATATATCTTTTTTAAAATTTTAATCTCATCTCATATTGAATGATTCATTAAATTTACTTATAATTAAATTAATTATATTAAAAATTAAAATTATTTGATTAAAATTTATAAAAAAATCACAAGAAAAACTTTTTTAAAGATAGATTCAATATTTAGGAAATAATAAATATTCAATTGAACTAATTAATTGGTTTGTTTTCACATCATTTAACGAATTAATATTTAACTTTAAATATTTTGATTTATTCATGATAATTGATTAGTTGGGATAATTGTTAGGTCCACTAGGATAGTTACCCTGAGGGGGGGGGTGTGAATGAGGGTATGACTGATTAAAACAATTTCCCCTTTGTTCTTGTTTTGTTGTTAGAAAAAAATATCTTCTATGTATCCTTCCAATTAGAGAGTATGAAAAAATATTAAAGCATGCAAAAGAGAAAACAATTTAACTTGGTTCCCCAACACTGGGATACATACAATGAGTATACATTGAGAATTTGATGATGTACCAAAATCGAAAAAAATCACACTACTGTTGAAAAGTTCGAAGCGGACTCACTGTCCCTCCTGGTTTACATCCATTCAAAATTTGAGAACTCACTTCTCTCTTAACTTATGTGATCTCACTTCTTCTTAAGAAGATTCACTCATTGTTTATAGACCTGTAGGTATCTTCATTATCAATAATGAATATATACCCAGTTATACTTATATGCTATGTTGAAGTTCCACTTTTATCCAGAGATGAATATCACTTTTCCATTGAACACTGGGAAACCCATTTTGAAACTCTTTCACAAAGCACACTTCCTTCGAAAGGATCACTCTTTTTCAAAGCTCAAATAATACTTCACAATTCTCCAACCTCTTCACGAATATGATAGGTTTGCAGAGCTCATAGGTTTCCAAAGCTCACTAGATTACAGAGCTATCTAGATCACAGAGCTCACTTCTTCACAGATCTCACACTGGTCTTTGTGATTTGGAAAAGCTGAACAGGACTTTGTGAAGCACATGTCCTTCACATAGCCAAACTGGACTTCATGGAGCTCCTTCCTTTCATAGATCTCAACTACCTCTGTGAATTACTTTTCATTTACGATGCTCCATGGTCTGCGAATATCCTTCTCAATTTGATAGTTTAAGGTTTTTCATTTGATCTCTCTACTTTTCTTGAGGGGGATGAGGTGTATTTATAAATGATTCCACCAACTCGAGAACCTTCCCCGCATGGTCAGTTCCATGTCAACTCAAATTACAAAGCTCTAAAATTTCTACCAAAATTTTCTCTATATCTCAAAGCACCAAGACAATTGTTCTGATCACAGAGGTCATCATAATTGTAGATAATTCGTTCAATTCTATTGCACCGCCACTTTAATGCTCCCTCACAATGCTCCTCACCTCAACTGTTCATAAATCTCGTTATAGTCATAGAATCACCATCAACTTTCTTCATGTATTTATAAAATAAAATTCATGAATCCCATATCTACAAAACTTAGGAATTTTCCATATTTTTATGACCTCATCATATAAATTATCTTTTCACAATGCTCACAAAACTCCAAATTTTGGACCCTCAAAATTTTGAAAACACTAGAAAACAGTTCCACATTATATCTGTTCTTTTGTACCACCTCTAGATCTTCCATTCCTTTGTCATGGTTCTTTGTCAACATGGATTTTCAACAACATCTATGAAACTTGGAAATGAAAACCTTCATTATAAACAAACACCAAAAACCTAAATATACTGCAATGTTTCCTAGAGGGATTTTTCACAACAAGAATAATAATAATAACAATAAAAATTTGAATAATATTATTATAATTATTTTTGATAAAGCATTCTTTCTTGAATTAATTTGGAATCAATTCACTTGAAGGAATAATAATTTGTTTTGGATATTTAATAATCCTTCCTCTTTAATTATGTGTACATAGATGTATATTTATTTTATTTTCCTAGCATGTGGTGAAAATGGGGATCAAGCCTCTATGTTTATTTAGAATTTTATTTTAGATATTATCTTTTGTTTATTTCTATTATCATAGTTTTTCTATGTCATAGATTTATATTATTATTATTATTATTTATCATTTATAGAAAATTCTTTGAGTGATTAAATTATTTATTATTTCATATTCCCCACTATTGTTATAAATTATACCTATTTGAGTTTGATACAAGATTTTTGGTGATATTATTAAGGACAACCAAAGTAATATGAATTTAAGAAGTAGTGGAAGCGTGAATTGAGGTGATAGTGGTGGTAGCATTCATACTTAGAGATGAAGGTTTTTCCATTCATGGTGTTTTCTGAATACATGACATGTAATCCCTAGTCACAGAATATACTTTTTGAGGTTCAATTTCCTATTGTATATTAATGATACATGACCTGCATCCTTGAGATATGCATACTGTGATGGATAGTTTGATCCAGACTGGTTAGATGTTCCATTTTTAAACCCTTACACTAGGTGACTTCTGGTTACACACTGTATATTTATATACCTAGTGTCTCAACATATAACAAACATATATGATCAGTCTATATGAAATGACCCACTCACCATGTACATCCGTTATACACATCATGTACCCCAATCATCATGATTATAATTTGAAGTTCCATCTTTTTTACATAAGATTAATTCATATGTCAGATTAGTCTTGTGAACCACATATTGTGTTATTTCCCAAAACATCATGTAATTTTTAGATATGTTGTGTACAATTGGTAAGGCTACTCAACATATATCCATAGTAAACACAGACCTACATGAGGATCCATACACATTGTGTTAATTGTTAATTTATTTTTGAAATTTGTCTTCACATGGATTGATATTTGGTAGTACATGACCACCCTTACTGTGTGTACGTTCACACCGTGTACCATACTTTACACATAGTGTACTAAAATGTTTATAATATTCTTCATATTTTTATACTTGGAATCCTATTTTGGACATATGAGTAGTCCATTTTATGTGTTTCCCAAATAGAACACAATAATATATATATATTCATCATTTACAATTTATATTCATGGATGATGGATTTTCATAGAATCATAGAGATGATAATGTGTGTGAGAAGATAACAGCATCACCCACTAGGCCAGTAACTCTCTTTAAGAATATTTTTTTCCAGGTAAGTTTTCCTTTGTATATATAGTGGAGTAAGTAACCCAATTATAGGGATGAGACATGGGTCCTCTAATCATGGAGTTGGTAACCCTATTATACAATACCCACTAGAAATTATTGGTATCAAGACTTATATAGGTGTTTATTACCCTCTTAAAAAAGGTGTCTTCTAGAAGCGTATGGGTCTTCCTAACATCTAATATTGATGGATGATGAATTGGTGATATATGTTACATAATATGAACATTTGAGTTCTATAGTACTCATTGTACTCTGAATTCTATTTTTGTGTTAGGAATTTGTTAAGATGAGTTGTGGTGACTGAGGTAGATTGTCAAGATAAGGTGAATTCCCACACCATTATTCCATAGCAGAGACATGATAATTATGATGTGTTGATTTGTTAAGATTATTTGGATTTGAGAATTTACATAGGATTATTAAATTAAAAATATATGAGGTGATAAACCTCAATAGTTTAAGGGTGTTGGTTTGAAAGGATATATGATATGAAGGTGATAGAGGGGGGGATTGTATACTAAATAAAAACTATAATTTTTTATCTCACTAAGGAGTAAGTGGATTAGAAAATACAATATTCCAATCAAATAAAATTTATAAGGGTATATACAATTAAAAGTAAAATGAAATATAAAACTATCGATGGTTGAAACTTTATCATACTAATGAAATAGGCATAAAAAATCATTGTGTAAGATACAACAGAAGGTATACCAAGTAAAGGTAAATAAATTTATAATATTAAATAAAAACTAAAATACCACTAAAGGATACCAAGTACCAATAAAATAATAATAAAGGAACTATTATCTTTAATAAAAAAGTGGTAGGTGGTTCATAACATGAAGCTGGGTATCCAAATTTCAAGACTGAAACATCCTCGATGGAAACCCATCATAAGGTACTAGAATCCAATTCATAGACACTGTATCTACCTATCCACAAAATAAATCGATTAACCAGATTTGACAAGATCTTTCTTCCTAATCATGGAATCTCACAATTAAAAAGGGGAAAATAAAAATTTTACCTTCCTAGAATTAGAATCTATGACGCTCCAATCCTATTTTATGTGTAATAATAAAATTTTAAGGTTTTACTTTATATAATTTCCATGCTATCTAAACAATGTTTTCAAAATAAAAAAAATGATTGTTTTATTTAATTAAACACTAAATAGATTACATTTCAACAATGAAATAAGAGTATTACCACCCTAGGATACCTAGTAATAGACCTATTAAAATCACAGGGAGACCACCCAATACAACAAACTACCCAAGCAAATAGTAGGGGTCCTTCAGATCTGTCACAATGGACATAAGAATATCCAGAACCACAAAAACCATTCTAAGCATTATAAGAATGATGTGAACCATCTTTTCCATGCTGTATTTAAGTTGAAATACCATAAACAAGTATTTAAAAGTTTCTTCTTGACGTTGTAAATACATATGAATGTTTTTTTCCTTTATAGTGTTATTGGAGTTTAAAATAAAGTGACCGCTAGAATCTTGTTAAACCAAAAATAATTTAAGATAAAAATTTAAGATATATTGTATAATTTTTCATAAAACCTATATAATTTCCTTATAAATTTCAATTCTATTTATATGATTTACATATCTTAAGTTTTATTTTTAACATCATCATTATTTTTAAATTAAAAGTACATTTTATGAAACATTGTATGATTTAAAAACTTAGGTGAGTATTGAAAATACCTTTTTTAAATGTTTTAAATGTTTAAAATATCCTAGTGTTATAATGGTATTTTAAATATGTTTTCAACTAATGGTTTAGTTATTATAGGTATTCGATTTTATAAATTAATTTTCTATATAGTTATTATAAATATTCCTTTTTAAACATAACAAATAATAATTTTACTATGTATTTTAAGTATAAAACATCTTGAATGTTCTAAATACTTGAGTAATTTAACGATGTATCTTTGAAAAAATTTATTTGAATTTATCTTTTGGAAATATAACGTTTTAAAAACCTAAAAGGAAATTGATATCATGACCTTTGGGTTTTAGTGAAAATATTAAGTTCATATGATTATTTTAATTAATTTAAAGAGAAATATGAATTTTGTTTTTGAATTTGAAAACATCTTTATGAACACTTTTATTAAATAAAAGTTATACTATTGGTTATGAAAAAATGTAATTTATATGTGGATTTGTGTACTTGAATCATGAAAAGTTTAAAATAAAGCAGGAATCATGATTTATAAAATTAAAGATATTCTTTATTTAATGAAATTGATTATTTGTTATTTTATTTTATTTTTATTTGGTTATATGGTTTATTTTGAGAGTTGTAATTATATTTAAAAGTGTAACCCCATAGGATGAGAAAACCCTCTACATGGGCCAAAGGAGGCAGCACACACTACTATAGGAGTAGGCAGTCGATCCTAGTACATTCAGCCTCATCACAGGCCAAATCGTTGGTGTGGGCGTGTGTGCATGCCTACAGGACTGCACAAAGGAACCAAGTAGCATGCCATTGTGCGGGGAGACACGACAGCAAGGGTGGGCATAGAAACACGCCTGTAGAGACCCGATACAGGGCAGTACTAGGGAGGGGGAGTGGGAATTCTGATCTCATGTAGAGAGCTTTAGGATTACAAAGCTGGACTGTATCCTGTCCAATTTCATTGTGGGATGCCTTTTTTCAGCAGAAATCTGATCTATGAAATCTGATCTCACTGCGTGTGATCTGAGCCATCCGATCATTTTGGCCATCGAATCCTTGCAGCTGTGGTTTTCCCTCCTATTTTCCTCATCCACCAGATCAAACTGAGTTTTAATCTCAGTAGCACATCTCTTTTTAAAATTTTGCATTTTAGAACAAACTTCTGATCAAATCAACGCTTTCATCATGACTGTTTGTCCATTTTTAACACGTCAAATCCTTTCACAGCCATCCGATCATAGCTCGGCCGATCAGATCCATCATTTCTTTTTTGCACCCATCCACATCTCCTTCTTCTTCTTCTTCCCTCATGCACCGCACCGGTAGCTATCACTACTCTTTTTTATTTTTCTTCCACCCCCATGACTCTGGGTGGCCCCCTTCTCGGTTTCATTTTCCACAAGATTGAACACACTCGGTCTTATTTTAAACAAAGTTGCCTCATTTTCCCTTTCATGTTTCCTTAAATATATATTATATATGGTTTATATATATGAATCATTTTTCAATCTAACCCTATGTGTATTCTTCTTTCAGTGCCTCCATCATGTTTCTCTCGACCTTTTCTTCTTCTTTGAATCAGGTAAGGGAACTAGTTTATTTTTCTTTGATTCCTTATATTGGTTTTAAATATATATATATATATATATGTATGTATTTATGTATGTATGTATGTATTCGGTTGATCCTACTAATTCTTCTTGGATGGGTTTATAAAAATGAAATCTTGGTTTTAAAAAAAATGTTCTTATCATGCAAATCAAAATAGAGTTTTATGTTTGTACCTAAAAAATGGTTTCACTATATATATATACATATATGTATATTTCTGTTCCTAATAAAACCATATCGATCACTTAATTTAAAGGAAGAAGGGTTTCTACTCTAATAGAATTCAAAATGAATATGAACCATGCTAGGTTAGTGGTGTTTTATGTTGATGAAATTATAATTACATATGTATTCTTAATTATATATATATATATATATATTTATTTATTTATTTATGAAACAATACCATCAGTTTTACATTAGGGATTTCATATATTGACTTTGGTTTAAATTATGTTTCTGTTATACATAAATTATGTATTGGATTCTTAGGTTTTAATGAAGAAACCTTAAATACATATGGTTATATATATATATGCTTTGATCCTAATATTAATATGGGTTCACAAAGGTTCAATAAAAAGTTACAGCAAGTGTCCTGAAATCTGAAAAGTCCTTAATAATCGATTCAGAATTTGTTTTATTAATACAACCCTTTATAATCACTTTATGTGTATACAAATTTCATACTTATTTTAATAAGTCTAAATGGTATTGGTTATGTTAGTTTGGTGGTTGATTTTCAGGCTTTTCAATTTCTAACATTGTGTTTTAATAGTTGGGATTACCCTTGTGGTATGTTTATACATAAACATGCATGTAATGGGTGTTCATACAACTCTGTGTTTAATACCTCACATGAAATTTTTTTTTTCCTTTAAGTTAATTATGTATTCAATCTATGATGAATTTCCATTATGCATTTTAGAATATTAAATGTTTACTTTCACAATAAGGATTTTGGAATTTCAGAGTCAACATTTTCTGTGATGAAACCTGAATAAGCATTTATTTTATATGCATTGGTTATCATCACATGTTTTATAGTATGTCTACATGTCATTGGTTAAATTTTTTATATCTAAGTAGTTTTTAGTGTTGACACTTAATGCCTGATTCACTATATATATGTAAATGATGAGGAATGTAATTAAACTCTTATGACCTTTTATGGATTAAAGAAATTAATTATTCAAAGTGGTATGGGAAAATTTGAATAGAAGATATAAATTAATAAATCAAATTGGTATGGGACACTTTGATTTAGACAAATGAGGAATGCATTAGACTTAATATGAGATGGGTGGAGCCCACTATAGCACCTCGGTGCATCTGTAGGTCTCATGAGACAAATAGATGTGGAATTGACCAAGGCCCTTCCCAATTTTGATTTATGGTCTTGGCACGAGGCCTTGATAGAGATTTTTGTTCTTGGCATGAGGCCTCGACACAGTCCAACATATACATTTCCCTCACTATTTTTATATTATTTAACTGACCAAGTGTGTATTCAACTAGTAGAATTTACTTAATTAAGAGCCAATAATTATGAGTATCAAAAGAAGAAAATGATTATAGCTTAATGTTTATTCAGCACTCAAGGATTTATCAGCCAATTTAAGATTCAATGTTAGGAAGGGAATAAATTAAAGTTATTATCTCATGCACAACTCAGATCATATTTTACTTTCATATGTAAATTTTTTTACTTTCACTTTCATACGTCACACTTATTATAGTAAGAATAACTCTTACTTTATATTCTCCACACCTTATATTTTTTATAAGAATTCTTATGATTGGAACATGTTTCATTGTAACTCTATAAATATTCCTTCTAATTTTCACTTGTAATTTATGGGAAATATGTTATGTAATGCTTCATATATTGCATATTTCCTTAAGAAAATGTTTTATGAATAATTTTAAAGGAATTTTTTCAAAAGGTTTCAATTGAAATATTATTTTATTTTTAAACCCCCTTACTGGGAAATCATATTCTCACCCTACATTTTTACAAAAAATTTACATGTTTAGTATATTTGAGTTATGTTGATTGGTGGAATCATTGTGGAGTTCTTTTCTCTTTCAGTTTCGAAGGATTGTAATATTTGTATCTGGTTTTTTAGAATCTAAACCGAAAAGATCCTCTATAGTAGAACATGATGTGTCATTCATCAGCAATTATTTTTATAAAAATACAGACCATGATTTATTGAATCCGTACTAGATCTGAGGTAGTCTGGGTCCAGGGCGTGAGGGTTGGTATCATAGCATTGGTTTAGACAACCCTGGAAAATTAGAACAACCATAAAAACATGATTATGTTTCACTAAGTATAATTTTTCTTAAAAATTTCAGATGGAAGAATAAGCAAACCTTCTATCTCTCCTGACAGAATTATTAGAGACTATAGTATCCAAATCATGTTTATAAGGATATGAGACTTTTTAAAACCTTCGTTTATGATGCAAACACCTCTACCATGTATCCAATTCTCCTCATGTACTCCAACTCTACCGAGGATGAGGTTTTGACTATTTTTTATGATGAACACCCAATTCCCATTCTATGCATGGAAGATAATGTATTTTGATGGATTGTTCAAATGCTTTACCCTGGACAGAAATTCTTCATCTTAGGCGGACTTTCAAGAGGCTACCCAGGAGGGTGAACTCTGAGCAGCATATATTTGTCAACTCTTGACCTATATACATCATGGTCTAGTAATAGAAATTGAAATTTTTGGGGACGAGTCATCCCATTTGTTTTATCTACATCAAGTTCATACCAATTTATCTCAACCTGATACACACCATTCTTTTCTAACACTGAACATTAAACGTCCACATGTGGTTGATCCTAGTTGACCGCATTGCATTTGGACCAAATAAATTGAAGAATTTGGAACTGCTTTTGGGATCCACTTGACTGAGAACTGGGGGAATCACTAACATCAGTGGTACCTGTGAAGAGACATCTCAGAGAATGTCAGGAAATCCATACCAGTGAATTGTGAGAGGGAGAGAATGGTTAGGTAACACCTTGGGTTTTATGAACCTTTTATAAATGGATAATGTTATATTTTATATTTTGGTACTTTAACATGATTTTACAAAATAATGTATCTATTTTAATATGGTTATGACTTTCTAAGTAAAAAAAGTCTCTTGAATATTTTTAGATGGAAGATGTGTGTTCACAAACCAACCTCTTATCACTCACCACTAAATTACTAGAACACATAATTGTCGAGTCATGTTCAGAGACATACCAGCCATTTGTGAACATGTGTATAACCTGTAAATGCATTAATCAAGTATCTAAAAAACCAAACATACTTCAACTTTATCAAGGACCGAGTCACATTTACTACCTCATGTTGCAATCACAATTTGATTTTTATGCACACAAAGGAATGTACTATGTAGGCCTCTTCTTGTGTTTCACCCTATTAGAGGGTTATCTAGCCCTAGAGAATTTTTGAGGAGATATGGAGGTAGGAGGCCCCCACACAGCCTATATGTTCCAAGTCCTGAGTAACAGTAGGTATGAGAGGATTTATAACATCCAATTCTTAGAAAACCAAGTCATCGGATTGGTCTATTAGAGCCACGTTCATTCTAATATCTTCGAACTCTACACCTCTCGTGCCACCCTCTCAAGAACATAATGCTACCCATATAAGTTTGACTTGAGCTGTGAGATTTGTGTCTGGGAGAATGAAATTGAGGTGTTTAAGAATGTTTTGGGGATCAATATAACTATAAGAACCTACCAAGAAAGTCTCTAATGATGGTGGTCCTGGTAAAGGGGGGCCCCATGGGTGAAGTTTGTATGGTTTTACTGATGGATGTGTACGTGTGTTTTAGAATTTCGAGAACAAAATTATTTTAAGGGGGGATTATGTGATTCCCCAAACCTATTTTACGTGTAATAATAAAATATTATGATTTTAATAAGTTTAATTTCAATGTTATCCAGACAATGTTTTCAAAATAAAAACAAGGATTGTTTTATTTAATAAAACACTTCAATGATTAAATTTCAACAAAATCAAAAGAGTATTACTACCATATGATTTCAACTAAGAGAAATATAAAAATAATTGGGACACAATCCAATACAACAAAAATTCCAAGAAAATATTGGGGGTCCTTCAGATCCGTCAAGATGAACATCAGTATAGACAGAACCACAATAACCATGCTAAGCATCATAGGAATGTTAAGAACAATCTTTTCCAAGATATATTGAAGTTGAAATAACCTAAAAATGTATTTATAAGGTTCTAATTGACCATTGAAAATACATATGACTGTTTTTTTTGTTTTTAGGGCTGTTGGAGTTTAAAATAAAGTGACTATTAGAATATTGTTAAACCAAAATAATTTAGGTGAGAAATTTAAGATATATTGTATATTTTTTCATAAAACCTAAGTAATTTTATTAGTCAGTTTAATTGTTTTGATATGTTTCACATATCTTAAGATTAATCTTTAACGTCATGTTTTTTTAATTTAAAGTCACATTTTTTGAAACTTAGTATGATTTCAAAGCATATGTGATTATTTCAAATACTTTTTTAAATGTTTATAATGTTCTTAAATATCCTAGTGTTATAATGGTATTTTAATGATTTATTTAACTAATTTTTTAGTTAATATAAGTATTCAGTTATATAATTTAATTTTCTATAGTTATTATACAAATTACTTTTTAAGCATAACAAATAAAAATTTTACTAAGTATTTTATATATAAAATCATATTGAATGTCCTAAATATTTGAGTACGTTAATGTTGTATCTTTGAACACATTTACTTGAACTTATATTTTGGAAACATATTTTATTAAAAACCTAAAAGGAATTTGAAATAATGACCTTTGGGTTTTTGGGAAAATATGAAGTACAGATGTTTATTTTATTTAATTCAAAAAAAAGTATGCATTTTGTTTTTGGATTTGAAATCATGTTTATGAATACTTTTATTAATTAAAAGTTATAATATTTTGTATGAAAAAATATAATTTCTATGTTGATTTGTGTACTTGAATCTTTCAAAGTTTAAAGAAAAGTTGGAATCATGTTTTATAAAATAAAAGATATTATTTTATTAATGAAATTGTTTATTTGATATTTTTTTTTTCTATGGATATATGGTTTACTTTGAGAGTTGGGTTTATAGAAAACAAATATAAGCCTCATAGGGCATGCCAACCCTCAAGATGGGATGAAGGAGGAAACACACACTACTACAAGAGTGGGAGACCGATCCTAGGCCCTTCAGCCTCAGAACAGGCTAGCCCATTGGCGTTGGTGTGTGTGCGTTACTACATGCCTGCACAGAGGAACCAATTAGCGAGCCGTAGTGTGGGGAAACACAACATCAAGGGTGGGAACGGAAGCGCGCCCGCAGAGACGCGGTATAGGACTGTACCTGAGAGGGGGAGGGGGAATTATGAGCTCATTCTCGGAGCTCTAGTCTTATAATTCCAGACCATATACCGCCCCGTTTAGATGTGGGACACCTCTTTTTTCAGCGGAAATAAAATCTAAGCCATCTAATGTCACCGCACTTGATCTGAGCCATATGATTGATTCGGCCATCGAATCCTTGTATCTGCAATTTTCCCCCATGTTATTCCTCAACCACCTGATCAAACTAAGTTTTAATTTCATCTGCACATCCCTTTTTATAATTATGAATTTTAAAACAACCTTATGATCAAATCAACACTTTAATCACACCTGTTCATCTATTTTTAAAACTTCAAATCCTTTCTCAGCTGTCCGATCACGGCTCAGATGATCAGAGCCATCTGTTCTTTTCCTCACCCATCCATGTCGCCTTCATCTTCTTCCTCTTACATGTACCACACTAGTATCTATCACTACTTGTTTTTCTTCCCTTTCCACCCCGTGAAACTGGGTGTCCCCCATCTTTGTTTCGTTTTCCACAAGACCGAACACACTCGGTCTTATTTTAATCCAAGGTGACTTGATTTTCTTTACAAGTTGCCTTAAATATATATTATATATAGTTCATATATATGACTCATTTTTCACTCGAACTCTATAGGTCTTTTCCTTCCATCACCTCCATCACGTTTCTCTCGAACTTTTCTTCTTCTTCAAATCATGTACGTGACCTAGTTTTGTATTTCTTTGATTCCTTATATGGTTTAAAATTATATATATATATATATATATACACATGGATATACATATATATATCTATTCAGTTGATCCTACTAATTAATCAGGGATGGGTTTATAAAAACGTATTCATGGTTTTTTTAAAAAATGTTCTTATCATGAAAATCACAATAGGGTTTTTTGGTCATGCCTAAAAAATGGTTTCAGTACTTATATACACATATGTATATATGTGTTCCTAATAAAACCATATCGATCTGTTCATTTAAAGGAAGAAGGGTTTCTACTCTAATGGAATTCAAAATGAATATTAACAATGGTAGGTTTGTGGTGTTTTATGTTGATGAAATTATAAGTACATATGTGTTATTAAACCCACACACATACACACACATATATATTTTTGAAACAATACCCTCGGTTTTACATTACAGTTTTCATATATTGACTTGTTTTAAATTATGTTTATGTTATACATAAATTATATATTAGATTATTATGTTTTAAAGAAGAAGCCTTAAATACATATGGTTATAGATACATACATACATACATACATACATACATACATACATACATACATACATACATACATACATACATACATACATACATACATACATACATACATACATACATACATACATACATACATACATACATACATACATACATACATACATACATACATACATACATACATACATACATACATACATACATACATACATACATACATACATACATACATACATACATACATACATACATACATACATACATACATAAAAAAATACATATAGACACACACACACACAGATATATATATATATATATTCTTTGATCCTAATATTTATATAGGTTCCTAAAGGTTCAATAAAATGTTATTGAAAGTGTTATGAAATGATAAATGTTTTCAAGAAACAATTTGGAATTTGTTTTAGTAATACAACCCTTTATAATCACTTAATGTGTATACAGATTTTACACTTATTTCTATAAGTCTAAATGGTATTGGTTTTGTTAGCTGGGAGTTTGATTTTCATGCTTTTCAATTTGTAACATTGTGTTTAAATAGTGGACATTACCCTTGTGGTATGTTTAAACATAAACAAGCATGTAATGTGTGTTCGGAAAACTATGTGTTTAATACCTCACATGAATTTTTTTTTAAATTTAAATTAATTATGTATTTAATCCATGATGAATTTCCATTATGAATTTTAGAATATAAAATGTTTACATTTCCGATAAGGATTTTTGGAATTTCAGAGTCATCATTTTATGTGAAAAAACCTAAATAATAATTTATTTCATATGTATTGGTCATCATCACATGTTCTATAATATGTATTCATGTCACTGGTTAAATGGTTTATAGATTTGTAGTTGTCAGTGTGGACACTTAATTCCAGATTCACTATATATATGTAAATACTAAAGAATGTAATTAAACTCTTATGAACATTTATGGATTAAAAAAATAAATTATTCAAAGTGGTATGTGACACTTTAAATATAATATTGAACTTAATAAATCTAAGTGGTATGGTACACTTTTATTTAGACAAATGAGGAAGGCATTGGACTATTTTGTTCTGGGTGGGGCCCGCTATAGCCCCTCGATGCACCAGTAGGTATCATTAGACATATAAAAATGGAATTGGATGAGGAATTTCCCAATCTTGATTTATAAACAGGGCACGAGGCCTTGATTGAGATTTTATAGTCTTGGCATGAGGCCTTAACATAGTCCAGCATATGTACTTCCCTCATTATGTTTATAATATTTAATTTATGAAGTGTGTATTCAACTAGTAGAATATAATTGGTTAAGAGCCTATAATTATGAGTATCAGAAGAAGTAAATGCTTATGGAATAATGCTTATTTAGAAATCAAAGATTTATCATCTAATTTATGATTCATAGTTAGTAAGGGAAGATATTAAAGTTATTTTCTCTTGTGAAAATCTGATCACAAGTCACTTTAATTTGTAAATTATGTACTTGCACTTTCTCATGTCAAACTTATTATAGTTAGAATAAATATTTCATTATTTTCTTCACACCTTATATTTTGTATAAGCATTCTTATGATTGGAACATTTTTCATTTTAACTCTAGAAATATTCCTTGAAATTCTCACTTGTAATTTTTGGAATTTTTTTGTTATGCTTCATGTATTGTAGCTTTCCTTAAGAATTTGTTTTATGAATAATTTTAAAGGGATGTTTTAAAAAGGTTTAAATTGAAATATTATTTTATTTTAAAAACCCTTTACTGGGAATTTGTATGCTCACCCTATGTTTTAACATAAAATTTTAAGGTTTAGTAGATTTGAGTTACACTGATTGGTGGTATCTTTATTGAGTTTTTTCTCTTTCGATTTCAAAGGATTGTAATATTTGTATTTGGTTTTCTAGAATTCAAATAGAAAAGATCCCCTCTAGTGGAACATGATGTGTAATTCTTCATCAATAATTTTTATAAAAAATTACACAAAATGATTTATTGAAACTACACTAGCTCTAGGGCAGTCTGGGGCCGAGGCGTGACAGAATCCATCTACCCCAAAAATATGAAAAACTACCACTAAGACAATAAGATCCTTGATCATGAATGAATAGATAAAGATTAATTAAAAGAAAAAAATAATGATATTTAATATGAAACCTTATAAATAATAGATCTCAGTGAAATCAAAGAAATATTACAAGTGGGATGACACAAAAGAAAATAGAGTTTTCATGAATTAACCGTCAATAAAATTTTTGGTACTTGAAAAAATTATTCTATTGCATGAAGCCTTAGTAAATATTTATAGTGTTCCATGTATTTAAATTCAATTATTAGATTATGATAACTTCAATTTTAGTTGTAATGACATAATTTGTAGTACTCAATCATCCGATAGATATTTATTATATTAAATAATCCAATGTGTTCAATTCCATTATAATGTACCCGTCATGCATTGAAAGTAAAAAATTCCATTAGTTATTAAAATAACATACAATGAATCTGCACAATAAAAAACACAAACAAAATATTTTAAGTTAGATAAAACTCATATCTAGTTAATTTTTATTTTACATACAATGGATATGAAAGTGGTATTTGAACAAAAAATATATCCATTTTTTCATAATAATTATATACACAATGTAAGGGTAAGTAGACAGGAATGAAAACTCCCTTTATTTTCAAATAAAAAATACCATAGAAAACATTTTACCTACATAAATAATTAACTAAAAATACACTATTAAAAAATTGAAAACTTATAAATAAAAAATTAAAAGCATCTCAGAATATACAAGTAAAACATACCAAACATCTACCAATTGTTATTTTAAAAAAGAAATCAAATTGACAAGAAAAAAACTAAGTAAATAGAAAATATAATTTCATGTAATTTTTTTTCTTTTCAAATTAAAACATATCCTTCTTAGTAAATAGAAAAGGGGAAAATATATATTAAAATAACATCTCTTCAATTTTTGACTTATTATGAAGTTATTAATTCCTATATATTTTATCTATATCAAACATTCAAATAAAATTTAAAACCTAACGAAAAAAGAACATTCAATGGTAACCTCCAAAATTTTAAAACGATCATCTAAATAATACAAGATTAGTTTTAGACATTGATACATGGAAAGTGAAAAGAAAACTTTAATTTTAATTTTTGATAGAATTTTGGTAAAATATTTTCTTGAATTTTGAACCTCTTCTCTAGAAATTTCTAAGAACTATTAACATCACTTAAAATTGAAAAATATTGATCTTGGTCCTCTATATTCAATTTTAAATCCTCTAAAACCTAAACTAGTTCTTCTAGATATATTTCATGAAAAGTAATATAATCCAAAAACTAGTAAATACATTTATTCTTATGTTTTTCATACTTTTAAAACTTATTAATATTTTTAGAGACATTCTAAAAATCTTCATTTAAATTAGTTATATATGATGGAATTTTCTCTATTTGATCCCGGACTTGCTTAAATTTCCATGAAATCCAAGTGTCAATAGAACTATTCTAAAAAATACTCAATATTAATTATATTTTATGATGATTAAAAATTTAAATTGGAACTCTTTCCATTTGAAAAACTATCATGCTTATCTAATTTTTAATTCGAATAAAAATCAAAATATCTCCAGTAGAGATTTAATATAGAGAACTTTGTTTCTGAAAAAATTCATCTTTATATTTTGAAAAAGATTATGGGTGATATTTTCTATTTTCATACATATTAATTATGATTTTTATGTTAATATATGATTAATATAACTATGTTTGGATTATAATTTCTTATGGTTTTTATTTATGAACTTTTAGAATTTTATATATTTCAGATTCTAGTGGTTTTTTGATTGATATTTAGTAGATATTTATGATGAAGTTCCTTTAGATTTTATAGTATCACCTAAAGTAAGAAATTACTTTTGAGATAAATCCTATAAAATTTTTAAATATATCATAGCTTGAATAAAAATAGAACAATTTCTAGTAGGAGGAGTCAGAGGTGGAGTGGGTCAAATCATAGCTCCAACCCATTTCATTGTATTCCCTCATCATCTTCTAGTAGAGGGTTGAAAATAATGTTTGAAGAGGTATCCACTCATTATTAACTTATAAACTTATTTATAAACTTATATTTTGGTAGTTTTAATATTCTCTTAGGTGTCATCTGTGGAATTTCAGTTGATTTCCTAATATCCACTGATGGAAGAGAAACTTATCCTTATTTAGCCTTTAAATAAAACTTTATTTTATTCTCATATTTCCTCTCATACTTATAATATTTCACCTTATTTACTTTATTTTATTTCATTTATATTTTTTACCTATAAATGTTTCTAAAATTTACCTTATATCATCATATAACTTTAGTTTTTGGAGAGTCTTCTCTCTCTTTTCTTACTTTAATAGAGTGGATTCCACCAAATATTTCTTTTTAACAGATGAGATATCTACAAGAATAGTTTTAGGTATTTTCTTTTTTACTTTATATTATTTTTTCTAATCTCCTTAGTGATTAACTTGGGCTTATTTTACTATCTATGGGTATCTACTGATAGAGTAACATATATCTATCTTTTTACAAAATTCTTTTCAATTGAATGATAAACAAGCTTCATTTGTAAGATGTTTTCATTATTTAGTGCAGATTCCTTTCTTTAAAAAAACCAAAATTATTCTTTTAGATATTTTATTATTATATTTTACCAATATTTGATTTAACATATAATTATATGGAAATATGTTAATCTACACAATCATAGTGAGAACTACATCAACATACTTCCCTATAAAATTGGCTAAATTAATGTTTCTGAAAAAAATAATTTTTTTAATTTCGAAATCACTTTTAAAGAGAATGTGGACAACAAAAAAGATTTAATATATAGAAAATTAAAACCTCTTATGAATAGGTTGAGACATTCCAAAAAAATATATTAAAATGTTAGAAATTTGTACCTTAAATAGATGTTCTTCCATGGAGTTAACCTCAATTTATGGATTGTCCTTTACGATATCCTTGAAGTAGAATGACATCTTGTCCCAAGTCTTCACATGATCCTCCATGTTTTTCCCATCATTGAAGCCACATGCTGATAATATATTCTATCTATCAATCCAATAAGATTTTTCATCAATAAAATCAACATGCAACAGTCTTTTGAACATATGGTGATCATCTTTCCAGGAAATATTTATCAAAAAGATCTGTTCAAATATTTCATCATTAGAGTGTATGGGATGATCCTAAGAGATGTTTGATCCTTTAGCCTCATTGTTTTCAATCCCTGACATAGATCAATTTTGTTCCACTACTGGTGATTAAAGAGAATCATTAAACACTGAATCCACATGATTTGAAGATATTTTGAACATACTCAAGGAGTTATCATTAGCATTAATAAAACTTTTTTTAGGGAAGTTTTTCATTTCTAGAAGATCTTGTTACAAAATGGATAGGTAGATTTGAATAGTAATTTCATCTCTGTGGTCTCTGTGTATTATTAATAAAACTATATGAATCCATGAGAGTGTTCTTACCTTTATTTGAGGAAGATATAATATAATAGTATACAAGTTACACTTCCTTGGGATCAAAAGATAATGATTATAAAGCTGAATCACATTCCACTCCATTTTCATCTGTCCTCAAACTTTTTTCTTGTCCATTATCAAACTATACTTCAGAGCCTTCTTGGAAGTATGCCAATCACCTTCTCCAAACACTGCAAAATGATTTTGAGATCTCCTAACAGTGGAATCTTCTTTACCTAAACTAGAAGAATAATGAGGCTTTCTAGCCTCCCAAGGATTTTGTATGGTCCTTACTAAGAAATCCTTATCCTCTGTCCCCATACTAGCCCCCTGATTCATAGAAGCCTCCTCATGAGGAGGATTAACAATATATTTTACAGCATATACAAATCTGTTATAGATCCTTGAACAACTTATTGGAGCTGAACCTACCCCTATTTATCTCCAGATAAAGAGTTTTTGATACCAAAATAACTTCACAATATATCAAAATATTTGAAAACTCATGGATCTATAATCTTATATTTCACCTATTTATGATGGGTTATTTTAGTTCCATCATCCCCAGTACCCAATTGGTCCATTAAGGTGTCATTCAATCAAATATTGGATTATCTGCTAGAGGAACATGAACACTCTAGGAATAAACAAAGGAGCCTCATCAACATATGCAAGCATCATGACCCAAATTGCTACAACTTAGAAAGAAGGTAACCCATGAATCGTAGTATAACTTTTGATGCGAATGTATTTCCCCTCATACCTCAAAACCATTGGAGTCCAATGGTTCTTTTGAAACATCTACTACCACACAAATTCTTGGAGAAACAGGCTTAAAAATAGCACAAGTCTAGGAATCTAAGAATAGATAATGACCTACCATATTTCCAATCAACTAAAGGTTCACTGGATTATGAATGGGTAATAGAATACCTTGGAGGGATAACCAGAGAACCATGACTGGGGAGTCTCTCTTCAGGTGGAACTCAAAAGAACACCGAAATAGTGAAAAGGAAAAACACTCCATATTTCATGTAGCATTATCCCAAGAATAGATCAAGTCAGATTTGTTTGAAAAACAAATATGAAAATAATTGAAAATCCTAAGATAAAACAACCATTTCTCATTAATATAAAATTTTAATGATTATCAGCATTGAAAAATGAAATCCTTATTCAATAAGAATTCATGATTGGAAATTGAATTTTTATATATCAACATTTCCATCACCAACACATTACAAGAAATTTCTCCGATCATTGATATTTCAAATCGAAAATTGGAAAAAATAAAATAATTAAAAATTTATTAAAGAGGCTAATATACTCAATGAATTCTACCACGTGACTCTAGGTCCACACAAATTTATATATTATATTCCCTTAAATTTTGACCAAATAATGTTCTAATGGTCCAAAAAGCTTCACACCATAATTGATGACCCCAAATTTATTTTTAAAGAATAAATTTTAAAATTAAAAATTAAAATAGATTTCCATCTGATTAAAAGTAAAGAATGTATTAATTGGATCATTATTTATTTTTTTCAATGTAAGATGAATAACCATTATTTTTCTAAAAAAATTAATATACAAATATTAAATTTTTAACCTTATAATAGTTTTATTCTATCATTACAACATAATATGTTTTAATATATATGGTTCTTGAAAAAATAAAAATGTATCATTTATACCTTATATTTATTGTAATGGTTTATAAAATAAAATTCTATAAAAAATAAAGGCAAAAAACTCTATTTTAAAAAATAGTTATTGTTTAAAGTGATATTTTCAATAATTAACACTTAAATAAATAAAATTTAATCCCTAATAGAAATAAATAGAAAACATGAAAAATATATAAGAATTCAACCACATGTACACAAAAAATTTGTTGTTAGAAATTAAATTCAATGATTATATACCTTATTAGGTGAAAAGGAATTTTTTAATTTTACTTTAGTCCCTAAAATTTATCTGGCCCTCTTATGCTCATTATTATAAATATATTTTGAAATTAAATCTCAATATTTACTAATTGATAGAAAATCACTTAAATGTATTCTATTATTCAAATTTACACATTTCCTAACTTTTTTTAGAATGGATCACATCTTGGAATGCAATAAATAGATTGACAGCCTGAACTTTTGGTCAAGTTTCTTCTTAGTCATGATGTCTTTATATTTTTTTGATTCGTCTATAGTTTTTCACAATGTATTACCATAACATTTTAATGTTAGTTAAAATATTATTTATCCTCTCAACGTTTTATTTCCTCTTTAACACCTCATTTTTATTTCCCATAGATATAGAATAAGTATATTTCCCTATATGATAATAGAATAACTCAAAAATTTTATCATTCAAATTATTATTTTTTAAAACATGACTAGTTCAATCATTGATTTTTTCAGTTAAATCTCTTTATAATTGAATATGGGTTTAATATTTGAATATTTTATTAAAATTTTTAGCTTGACCTGACTTTTCATGATCAAATCCCTTTTCATTATTCTATCTCTCTTATAAATACTAGTCACAAGGATATACATTTATTTAGTGGTTAGAACATAATACTCAACTTTAGATGGAATTATGTTCTTATTGTCAGATGTGATGGGAAAATTAGTATCAAGATAAATCCATTAGTGATTATTAAGAGTCATTTTAGCTATAAGAAAATATTCATTTAGATATATTATTTTGAAAAAACCAATATTTCTCTGCCTGCTCTCTCTATGATAACCAGTACTTTCATCAAAAGATGATGGATCTTCACCGACACCCTAAGTGTTATTTTTTTTAAAATATTTATATTATGTTCTCTTATAAAATTAATTTGAATGATTATCTTTAC
The DNA here is from genome assembly GCA_963277665.1 of Viscum album. Classification (NCBI taxonomy): domain Eukaryota; kingdom Viridiplantae; phylum Streptophyta; class Magnoliopsida; order Santalales; family Viscaceae; genus Viscum; species Viscum album. The sequence goes on from OY728152.1 coordinate 1,893,651,679, forward strand.
TCTTAATTTTTGAAAAACCCAATCTAATATGATTATCTTTTTATATTTTAAAAAATATATTCTGAAAGAAAATTTCTAATTAAATGTTTTCTTCCTATCCTTTTTGTTATCCTTTTAAAAATTATTCTATCTCATGTATCTATTAATACATATAGTGTGATGAGAAATATCACCTTCTATTTTGAGTCATATATCTTTAAAAAACATTATATTCCATTATGGTACTGATCAAGTCATTAATACACAGATTTGTGATATTTTTTTATCATTAATCGCTATCTATTTTGATTCCCTATCATTTTGTGGAATATAAATGATTTTATAAAGAAGTTATTAAAATGATATATATTTCTCTCTGAGAGACTTTAGAGAAATTATAATTGTAAATAAACATTGATCTATCTAGCCCACATATTCTCTCTATATAAATTCATAACCTGGATAATCATCCCTGATCATATCTAATTTAGTTACAAGAACTTTTAAAGTTTTATTATACATATATTATTATGAGACTTGAATATAGATATTCATTTGAATATTTTGTATTAATGTATTATAGATATTTAATTATGGTTGAATATCTTTTTGTTCATCTCAAGTGAATCCAAAAACTTCTTTTTTCTGTATTTTATAATTTCTCGAATGCATCAGATAATTTTTAGTGCCAATATGAAGCATGCATTTTACCATATAATATCTCCAGTACTCTTAATATCCACTATAGAATATTGGTGGTATATTTTGATTTAGGTTTCAATATATTCTTATATGTAATCCATCAATATCTAAAAAAATGGAGTTTTCACTTTTAAACATTAGTGTAAACAATAAATTCAAATAAAATAAGTCGATAATATAAGGAATAGACTAATGGAATTTTTTTTAAGGTCATATAGAAAGTGAATTTATATTAAAAAATTGGTTATCCCAAAGGCAGTAAGTTACGAAACTACAAGAGGGGTAAAAAGTAAAAAATTTAATCACACTTAGGTGTATGTTGATCAGATAATACGATCTTCTGATCAAATCAAAATGTATTAGAGTAAACAATATTTAAAGTGAAATGGAATATAAAACTATTAGTTGTTAAAACTATTTATGAGTAATGAAATTAGAACAATTATAAATAGTAGAAATTACAATTAAATGTATACAAATTAAAGGTATAACAATTCAGATTACTAAGTAACAAATCAAATACCCCTAAATGATATCATTTATCAAAAAAATCTTAGTAGAGGAAAAATTCATTTTTTGACAAAAGAAAAACGTGGTTCATTAGATGATACATGGTATCCCCATTTTAAGACTAAAATACACCCAACAAAAACCATTCATATGGTATTAATTTCCTAATGTTGGACCATATATATTCCTAGCCAAAAAATCCATTAATCAACTAAATCATACAATATATATCTTTATAACTAAGGAATCGTACAATAAATATGGATCCTTATTACACAAAATGTATTTTTTATTCCTAGTTACAAATTCATATTAGGTTGTAATGAAGATACAATTATTTAATTTTTTTTAATTTTTAGGGTATCTTACTGGGTATGTTTATACACATCCCTACATGGGACTTGTGTTAATACATTTTATGTATGTGTAACTGATGGAAAGTTTGTAGATGGGATCAATGGAAATAGATATGGAGTTGATTATATAGTAATATTATTAGTGATAAATGATAATACTTGATTGTATATTTTCTATTGGATAACCCTCTTCCGGATTCCTTATTATAGGGTGGTACATATTGGCTCTTATTAGTTGTCCATGGTGTTTACATTGTACCCATGTGTTGTATAGTTTGGTTTTATCATGAGTTTTTATACCTATTAGGTTTTACCATGATCCATGCTTTAGTATAGATATTTTACCAGTATAAATTATTTTACAATATAATTATCTTCTTATATTACTATTTGTTGATGGTTATATTTCATATATTGTGTCGTATATTTTTTGTGGGTTAATATAGGCTAAGGCCTTTCATGTATAATTATGCCATATTAGTGCTATTCACTATCCCCTGGTCTATCAAAGAAATTATTAGGGTCAAACACTTATCTTATTTCTAGAATAGGTAGCATCTTGTTGGGTTAGGTTGAGTCATTATTGACTAGTAATTTTGATGATTAATTGAGAATTTAGGCGGGTATACCACATAGAAAAGTGACTATATGGGAACAAGTGTGTGGGGTTTACCTAGATCATTCCATTTGGATAGATTATATCCATATAATAATATAAAATATTTCCATAACCTTTTAGTAGTGTTACAAATTCCACTACTACAAATATGAGCTATAGCCACGGACCTATAGCCACGGTTTTATAGGTCCATGGCTATATCTTTTATCCTTCCACAGTTAATTATTCATCCGTGGCTATATCCAGCAGCCCCGTTTTTTTTTTCCCAAACCCATCGGGCTCCTTCTCCTCCCCCTCGTGATTCCACCTCCTCACCGTGCCCTCCCCCTCCCCGACGCCTCCACGCTGACGCCTCCTCCGCGCCGCGCCCTCCTCGCCGCACCCTCCTCGCTGGGCCCTCCTCGTCGCGCCTTCATCCTTGCTGCGCCCTCCTCCCCGACTCACTACCCTCCCCCGACGCACTCCCCTTCCCGGACGACCGCACCTCACCCCTCCCCGGTCGACAGTGCCTCCCCCGACGCCGACGGACTCCCCTCCTCCCCCGACGCACTCCCCTCCTCCCGACGACCTCTACTCCCCGGACGACCGCGCCTCCCCCGATGGACTCCCCTCCTCCGGACGACCCCGACGAACTCCCCTCCTCCCCCGAAAGACTCCCCTCCGCCCCCGATAGACTCCCCTCCCCCCGACGGACTCCCCTCCTCCGGACGACCACAACTCCCCTGCTCCCAACGGAATCTCCTCCTCCGACGAACTCTCCTCCTCCCGACGGCCTCCTCCGGACGACCTCATTACCGGTATCATTATCATTATATTTTTTATCATTTCCAGTATCTTTATCTTTTACAATAGTTTTTTCAAAATCCATATCAGTAGTAATTAGATCCTTCTCAATAGTTTTTCCACTCTTTTAGATATAACTTTTCAAATTCAAACTCTTGATATACCCATAATGAATATAGGGAACCGACCTGAAATTACTAATAAAATGAGGGGGTGAGAATTAGAGGGTGATCTACCCAAAATCAGGATACAAATGAGAATCCTATTTTAGAATATCCAAGTCCTAGATAATAGAGACATATTTAGGTATCATAAGTTATGTATTAGTCTTTATTGACCTATTATAATTGGGATTGAAGATCTCAAAACAGTTTTTTCTAATCGCATTTCTAATTTTAAAAATATTGGCTTCACATTATTAGGTTTTTAAAACATTTTTTTTCGATGTCAAAAGTCATTGGGTGTGGGTTAATTCTTCTCTTTTTCCCCCCTTTTGGTCAGATCAGGCAACCAACATGTTAGTTTCTCTTTTTCTGATTTTGGATTCAAGTTGGATTATTCTTTAATTTATGCTAGTAATAGTTATCTAGATCGATGAACTCTTTGGCGTGAAATTGGTTCTCTCAAAAACAATATTAATGATCCTTGGATCATTCTTGGGGACTTTAATTTGATTATCAATCCGGAAGATAAAATATGTCCTATGAACTGGTCAATTTATTTTAGTGAATTCAATGGTTTTATTATACAAAATGATTTGATTGAAGTGAATCATGTTGGGGAAAAGATAACTTGTTATAAAGGGCACCCCAAATGTATGATGGCCAGTAAAATCAATTGAGATTTTGTTAATGATTTTTCTTTACATTCTTGGGATTTCATTTCAAGTATATCATTATCTCATATTTACAATGATCATCAACTTATTTTGAATTTTATCTCAGGAAAGGGTATTAAGTCTCCATTACCCTTTAGATTCAATAAAAATTGTGTTATTCATCCAGAATGTGAAAATGCTATTTGGGAAGTTTGGTGTTCAGTAGGTGGTAAGAAGAATGAAATTTCATGTATTATTAAACAAAAGATTCAGAAGGTAAATAATTAACATTGGAGTAAGGATATGTTTATTCATCTTGACGTGGACATATCCAATCCTGATGCCTCTCGTCTGTCCTTCTTGGAGCAGTGTACCCATGATGATTTCTCTAGTGTTGTTTCATTGGAATCTGAGATGACTCTTAATCTTAACTATTTATCCAATATTTAAGATGTAATAAAAAATATTCATCTAGAGATAATTGAAATAATGATTGTGTTATAAATTCCAATTTCATTAATAATATTCAAATTGTTCAGAAAATTTTTAGGCCTCTTTCTTTACTAAAAATAGGAGATCAAATTCTGGACAATAGACATGACTTTTTAGAGCACATTATTTTTTATAATGAATATCACATTAATGACTCATCTACCATCCCCCACAATAGAGGGTATTATAAACAAATTGCAAATTCATAAAGATAATACAAAACTTTTATCAATTAATTTGGAACTATAAATCAACGATGCAATTTTCAGTTTTAGGCCGGAAAGCTCCCAGGGTCCTGATGGAATTATAAATTTCTTTTTTCAGAATTATTGGGAGATCATTGGTGAAGATGTTTTCAACCATACTCTTAATTTTTTCAATTGGGACCTTCAACCTAATGGATTAAATTCTCAATTCCATTCCCAAATTCCAATGACATTAAATGAAAATGAGATACACTTATTCCGGCCTAATGCTCTTATCAACACTTTGAAAAATGTTATTACAAATATCATTTCAATTAGACATTCTACCATCTCTAATAAAATTTTTCCTTCTAATAAATTTTGATTCATTAAAGTAATGACCATTGATGATTGTATTGTTATATATTTAGAGTGATTCAATCTCTTTAAAAACCCTATTCATGGGGGGGGGGATGTTGCCAATAAATTAGACATTAAAAAGGCTTTTCATACATTGTATTGGGGATTTATATTTAAAATTATTCTCATGTTTGTTATTGAGGACACATTAATTAATTGAATTTTGATTATTTTTACATCTGGTCATATCTCATTTCATGTAAATGGATCCCCAGAGGGATACCTATCTTGTTCTAGAAGAGTTAGGCAAGGTGATCCACTTTTTGTTATTATTTTAGTTATTTCATTAAATTATCATTTTCGATTGTTTTCCCTCATGGATAAAAATGGAAAGATGAAGGATATTAGTGTTGGTCATAGTTATTTTACTTCAACCCAACTACATTATGCTGATTATATCATCCTCTTCAATAAATGGGATAAAATAAATATCGAGAATATCATGAAATATCTTCTATAATATGAGAATATTTCTAGGAAACAACTTAGTTGGAATAATTCCATTGTCTACATTGGTAGAAATATCTCAAAAATTATTAAATCAAAAGTCATCAAAGATTTGGTTATTAGGAATGTTTTTCCACCTTTCCATATCTTGGTGTTCTGATGTTCTATGGCCGACCGAAGGATTATTATTTTCATGTGATAATTAGTAAGATCTACAATTAACTTGAAACATGGAACGAAAAATCCATTTTAATGGCTTGTCATGTCTGTTTGGTTAAAGATATTATTGTTTCTAAATTTTTTTATTCCCATATGGTTTATAAATGGCTTTGTTCTCTTATCAAGTCTATTACTGTGGCCATAAAAATCCTTATTTAGATTGGTAGTATTTTGGAAAAAAGATTAGTAACTATGCCTTGGAACACCTGTTGTAGATCATTTGATAGGGGGCATTGGTATCAAAAATACCAGTCTTTATAATAAACCCTTTTATTCTTATTTAGTTTGGAAACTAGTAATTGACCCCTCATAAGCTACTGTATTCTGATCGTCTAAATTCATTATTATTCTCAGAAGTGAAAAAATAAATTAAATGTATTCCTCTATTTGGTCTTCCTATATATCTGCATTTTCCCTTATTGATGTTGATGGTAAATGGAATGTCTCTTAGGATTCTTCTCCCATGGTTTGGAAAGATAATTGGACAGGTGATCCTCTCGTTGATTCTCTTATTTGTGATGTTTCAAACATAGATATTGATGATTTTATTAAGGGTCAATTTGATAATATTTTTTATTCATTGGACACTAGAGGATCTTACACCATCCAAATAGATTCACATTAAATCAGTTTATACAGGTGAATAGACCTTGGAGACCCCACAACTTCTAGAGATTCCATGGGGGAGGAATCTGATTGATGGACTTGATCATCTCTGGGTCAATCTCGATGACCATATATCTTGTAGTAAAGTGGAGAAACCTAATAGAGGTAACCCTGAATGTGAAATTCAGGGAGTTTATCTTAAAGTGTATGAAATATAGGAAGATAAACAATTTCTCAAGATCCTTGAGAGGGTCCAAATATGGTAGGATTTTTCCACCAAATAATCCTAGTATCATTCCACAAATTTCATGATAATTGGCTTGAAGATGTGGTGCATGGACAGTTGATAAGTAGATTATGCCTTATTCTATCCCATGAGAATCAATTAAAAGTAGAAATTCCCCTGTGGAACCATAATTATGGGAGACTCTACATCCTTGGGAGCCATCCATGTCTGATTATACCTGGAGTATCCATCCATAATAGATAGGGTCTGGAACCCTTTTATATCATTGATTAATAGCTTTTTCATTGGAAGGGAAAAACAATACTTTAGATAATGGTGGTTGAGTTATAAAAAGTCAATATTGATGATTACTTAATATCTTTTGAAACAATACGTATAATGTTAAGTCATTTTCTAGATTATTTATCTAATGTATGTTTATCTACCTTAGGATGGATAGATACTGGATGTACAACATTGATCAGATCATTGATGAATTTCAGAAGGAGTTACCATATTTTTTGGACTTTGCATTCACTAATGATTAAGATGGTGGGTTGATTCGATGCCCGTGTTTTGATTGTGTTGGAAGACCTTGGTTAACTCGTGAGAAAGTGAGTTACCATATCACTAAAAGTGGTTTCCAAAACAATTATCATGTGTGGTATCACAATGGAGAAAAAGCTCAAGTGTTGAATGCCATCGATTCAGCGGAAAAGATTGGTATGAAAAATTTGATTTCTGATCGGTTTCCTTTTGTTTATGAAGCTAGCTCCTCATGTAGACCAGTGCAAGAGGAAATGAATACTGGAACACAGTTATCATCTATTAATCAGGATGATGACATTGAGAGTGTTAGAAAGTTGATGGAAGATGGAAATACACCAGTATATCAAGCATGTGATAAAATGAGCAAACTTGAGTTTTTAATGCGATTATATCATGGGAAAAATGTATGGATTTAGTAATACTGCGGTCGACTATCTCCTTAAATTTATTATGGATTTACTACCTGATGATGCATCTATTCTAGAAAATGATTACATGGCATCAACGTTGGTTGACAAATTTGGATTTTCATCTAGTAAGATTCATTCTTGTCTCAAAGACTGTTGTTTGTTCGAGAAGGAGAATGCAGACTTGAGTCAGTGAAAACAGTGTGGCACATCAAGGTGGAAGACTAATAAAGACGGATCTCAATCTCGCATACCACAGAAAGTGATGTGGCACTTCCCTTTAATTCACAGGATTCAAAAAAAATGTATGTCAGAACAAATGGAAAACAATATGAGATGGCATGCAGATGAAAGAAATAAGGATAACGACGAAATAGTGCATCCTGCAGATGGGTTGGATTGGAAGAAATTTTATAGGTTACATCCTAATTTTGCAGCCAACCCACGAAATGTTAGATTAGGATTATCCTGTGATGGTTTCAACCCGTTTCGCCAAATGAATACTTCACACAGTACTTGGCCTGTTTTCATTCACATTTATAACTTTCCTTCATGGATGTGTATGCAGAAGCCGTGCACTATCCTGAGTATATTGATATCTGGACCCAGTGATCCTAGAAATGATATTGATATATACTTGCAGACATTAATAGAGGAGTTAAATAAGCTTTGGATTGTTGGTGCACAAGTGTATGATGCATTCAGAATGGTGTACTTTATGTTTTGTGCAGATTTATTATGGATGATAAATGATTTCCCTACCTACGGAATGATGTCTGGTTGGAGTACTAAAGGGAAATTATCCTATCCTATTTGTATAAAAAATACACGTTTCCGAAGATTAAAGTTTCGACGAACTTTCAGCTTCACAGGGCATCGACATTTTCTACCAATGGATCATCCATACAGGAAAAATCGGAGACAGTTTGATAATGCCATCGAGATAGATGAGACACCTCAACGAATTTCAGGGATTGATATTGTTAATGAACTTGATGATTTGAATTATGTTCTTGGCAAAAGTCAATCAAATATAAGAAAGAGAAAGCATGCTAATTTGAATTCCAACAGCAATTGGAGAAAGAAAATCATATTCTTTGAGTTGCCGTATTGGTCATCGAATTTATTACGTCATTGTTTGGATGTAATGCATATCGAGAAAAACATTTTTGAGATGTTACTTTCTACTATTTTAAATGTCAAAGGCAAAACAATAGACGATTTGCGGTGTCGTCGTGATTTGATGGATTGGGGTATAAGAGCAAGACTTCATCCTGAGTTAATTGGTCAAAATATGTGGAAAGTCCCTGTTGACTGTTATTCGATGACAAATGTGGAGACAAAACAATTTCTTCATGTCTTGGAAAGTATGAAGGTTCCAGATGGTTATTCAGGTAATATTTCGAAAAGGGTGAATACACAAGATGTGAAACTCAAATCTCTTAAAATCCATGATTACCATGTCTTGTTACATGAGTTGATTCCCATTGCCATTCGTCATTTACTTTCACATAATGTTAGAGTTGTGGTGATTAAGTTATGTCAATTTTATCGAGATCTTTGTGCCAAAAGATTTAGCAGAAGTGTTGTTCAGAAATTGCAGAGAGATGCACTGATTATTCTTTGTGACTTGGAGAAAATTTTCCCACCGTCTTTTTTCACAATTATGTTAGATTTGACTGTGCATCTTCCCACAGAAGTTATCTTTGGTGGTCCTGTTTCGAGTTGGTGGATGTATTCTACCGAAAGAATGATGTTTAAATTGAAATATTATGTGAGAAATAAATATCATCCTGAAGGCTCTATTGTGAAATGCTATTTAGCACAAGAATTCATGGATTTCTGTTCATCGTACCTAGATAACGTCACTACGAGGTCTAATCGACTAATGAGAACTGAAGATGAGCAATATGATCCCATTGAGCCTGCATTTCCTTCAATTCCCCAAATAGGGGGGGTATCTGGATCATACTCGTTGTGTACATTAAGCGGGGAAGAGTGGGAAATGGCACATCGCACAGTATTATTCAACTGTGGTGTGATTGATGATTATATGAAGTAAGTAAACTAATAAATATGTATTTATTTCATTGTGTGATTTCTGTATATCTTGTGACATTTTAATGCTTTCATATCTGTAGAGAACATTTAGAAATTATAAAAAAAGACATCGTTCTTTATCTATTAAGAGGAAGGAACTGTTTCACAGCAAAGAATTTGCTGCCTGGTTAAAGTCAAAGGTAATAGATTTCTTTTTCTTCTTCTCATAATATAATCACATGTCTCTGTTTAATATTCTATGTTGGTATCTTTTAGGTTTTAACTCTACCAATGATTTAAGTATCAGATGAAATAAAAGCATTGTCCTTTGGTCCAAACGATGTGGTGCGTGATTGTAAGTCAATGGTTGTCAATGGATATAAATTTTTTATAAATAGTTGTGCAAAAAAAAAATGGCAACACAGTATGACAGTTTCACGATAAGTGCCACAATAGATTGTTATGCGAGTGCATCGGACAGGCAGCCTCGATCAGAGAATATATCATATTACGGTGTTGTTGAAAGAATCATTTTATTAGATTACTATGCACATGGTCGTGTCGTAATGATGAAATGCAAGTGGTTTTATTCAATGACACGACAAGGAATGCATATTGATAACTGTGGATTTAGAGTGATTGATATGAACCGCCAGCTTCATACTGATGAACCTTATATTCTTGCATCACAAGTTAAACAGGTTTTTTATGTAAGTGACCCGTTACAACAACAATTTGGTGTTATTATTGATGTTATTCCTAGACATATTTTTGAAGAAGGCATGGATGACAATGATGTTGTGGATGTACCTGTTGGTATTTATTCGAATGTTGCATTTGAAGATACAGATGATGCAATTGTTAGAACAGATTGTGAACCAGAAATTGTCACAGACCCCACATAGCGTTGACACATTTGTAAGTATTTACCTGATATTATCGCAATATTGTATGTGTTTTTTTAACTTTCATACATGATATCAAAATAACTAGTATATTTTATACCATTATCGAATATAAAACTATTAATAGCCTCACCAATTTATGTTTAACCACTTCTCTAGTAAATCTTGAACATAGAAAAGTCATGATATTTTATCAATATAAATATCAAACATGAAAATGTATCTCATTGTTTTATGATACAATTTTATTATTTATCATTTTGCATTATTTCTATTTATTTGAGAATATTTTTTTAAATTTCCATGTCAAAATGTCTGCTTATGATGATACTAGAAGGAGTAAAAGAATACTGAGAAACGAACAACGTAGATCTCCTCCGGGAAACAATGTAAGTACAAATTATGTTTGAATATTATGGTCTTTCATATTATTTATCTTGTTATCGTTTGTTTTATTTTATCATCTATGTTATTTTAGAATGTATCGTTGAGGAGACTCTTGGATTATGCCACTGAGAATGATAGTGTGGAGGGGGTACTGATCCTACAGGTCAGCCTACTACTACGCCGCTTGAGACACCAGCAGGCCATCCTCCCATTATGCCACCTCCATATTATCCATACCCACCTTTTTCATATCCCTTTTTTCCCGCACCCACATCGGATGGTAGTTCTCAGACTCTCATCCCTCAGTTTCCATTCCCACCATCCACTGTACAGGGTACTGTGCCCCCATATATCCCACCACCCTATCCATATCCATATCCACCCTCATCTGTACAGGGTTATCCATCGGGTTTTCTGCCTCCATCAGTACACTTTACATCTACTATACATAGTACTCCTGTAGATATCTCACCTACCATGGAGGCTTCCCCCCTCTAGACGCAGCACTTCAGGGGTCAGTATATCCCCCATCTATTGGTATTTGTTTAAAAATTACTGTTAATGATTAATGATAAATTCATATATATTATTTTCTTTTATTTTGGTTTCATGATTAGCTCCAGCCTCTACTAGATGACGATGCCGCACAAAAATGCGCGAGGTTTGGAATCGGAACATGCAAATCATAGTTGATTACAATGAGGACAATTCTATAATTAATAAAAATGGCACGGAATGTAAAAATTTTATGGGAACACTTGCTAGACACACCAATATCATTCTGGTTCAACCGATAAGTTGGAATGCAGTTGGACAAAAAATAAAGGACAAAGCCTGGGCAGAGATTTAGGTAAGTCATGTTAATCACATTTTATATATATATATATAAATATATAATATTTTCTTAACAACTATTATGTCCATTGTAGCTTCGATATAATTTTCCCGATGGAAAAAATGAAAAGGCTGCAAGGATAATGGATTTAAATGAAATGTGGCGAGCCTACAAGTATGATTTATATCTTGGGTGGAAAAAGAGAGTTGGTACAGAGCTTGAAGAAGTACCGGTGATTCAAGATTTCCCAATATCACAATATAAAGAGATGATCAACTATTGGAAGAGTTTAGCGTTTAAGGTGTTTGTTAAAATTATATATATATATTCATTTATTTATTTAAAAACGATTTTAAATTACATGTTTTAATTATGTTAATGAATTTATATAATTATTTGATTATAGGAGAAATCAAATAGAAATAAAAAACAAGAGGGCAATGAAACACATTTATACTCGCGGACACACTTCATTACCAGATCATGAGCAGACGCAGGTAATTTAACATTTAAAATATTTAGATTTTTTGTTTTGTGTAATTTTTTTAACTTCCAATTTTGATTTATTTCTTTGTTTTTTTCCAGAAAAATGCATCTAATATTGAGGGTCACGTTCCTCTCTCAACTTTGTTTTGTACAATCCAGAAAAAGAAAGATGGTGCTGTGCCAAATCCTGACACCGAGAAGGAGATTGTAAGTATATTTCAATTTCTTTGATTTTTACTGAATTTAATTACTTATATTATTTTATCATTTTAATTTACGTTATATATCAATCAACAGAATGCTTTAGAGGCATTGGCTGAAAAAGAACCTGACAATTTGGGCCCAAACGATCATCTACATCAGGTATTAGGAGATGAGCATCAGGGTAGAGTGTGTTGTCGACCTGGGAAGATAATTGTACCATATCGATACTGGTCTACTAACATTTCTTCGAGTACTGGTTCTGGTTTTGTCATAGTGGAACAAATGAATGTCGCAATCAAAGAATCAAGTCAAAAATCAGAGCAGGCGATAACTGTAAATATGATGAAGTTTATGTCTGCCCTTTCTTCTACACTTCCACAAGAAGCAGCTACAACGGTTGATGCATTTTTGATGTCGATGCGTTCTGCTAATGTAGATTCTTCTGTTGGAGGTGGAGCCGAACCTAGTGCTGGACCCGGTGCTGGTGCCGGTTCGGATGCAGATGCCGATGCCGATGATGATATTGGTGGTGTGAGAGGTGGTGATGGTGTTTCTGTAGGAGGTGTGGATGAGGGTTATCATGATTCTGATGATATTGATATTAAGACTCACTTTTGATGTAAATTGTATTTTTGGATTGGTAATGTATGATGAGTTCCATGCATCCGATTACATTTCTTTTTTGATCAATATCATTAATATTTACCATATCATATTGGGAATGAGAATGACCACTAACCTGTATAGTTAGCATCAACCAAACCACAAATAATTTAAGTAGTATCCTCATTTGTACCACAGAATAATGATTTGGAATGCATCATATTCTTTTAAAGTATGATTTTACATTGAATCTTTTTAGGTTTAAATGGTTTGGAATGCATCATATTCTTTTTATTATCTAAATCCAAACATTCTTAGAGATTTTAGTTATGAAGATGATGATATTGGATCCTCCAACACAAGAACTAGTCCTGGCTATCCCCCAAAAATCTGAGTGTATGTATTCAAGTGGGCTGGCAGCATTGAAATAAGACCTATTTAATGATGATCTAAGTATCTTGTTTGGGAGGGAAACATATATAAGAGTCTCTAAAATATATTACATCTTAATGGTTATCACAATTATTATCTTAGTACCATTGAATTAGTTGGCATCATAGTAGTGGAGGATATAATGGTGGAATGGGCTTCCATTGGAGTAGAGGTAAACTCTACATTATCATGTGTTAATGCCTCCTAAATCAAGAGGAAATCTATGTGCCTTATAGTGGGATCAATGAATGGAAAATCTGTGTGTAGATTAGAAATCTACCACTTACCCTTCATTTGGGAATCTAACTCTATTAGGGGGTCCAGGTGGTGTCCAGGGGTAGGGGGACTAGCAGGGGACTGGAAGGGTGCCTGGTAGGGTGCAGGGGGGGACTGGCAGGGGCAGGGGGGGACTGGCAGGGGGCAGGGTGGGGGGGGGGGGGCTGGTGCAGCTGGGGGCTGGGGTTGGGTAGGGGGCTGGTGGGGGGAAGGGGGGGGGGGGGCTGGTGGGGGGTGGGGCTGGTGCAGTTGGGAGCTAGGGTTGGGGGCTGGTGCAGGTGGGCTGCGGGGGGGGGGGGGGGCTGGTGCAGCTGGGGGATGGGGTTGGGGTTGGGGTTGGGAAGGGGGCTGGTGGGGGGCAGGGGGCTGGGGGGGGGGGTGCTGGTGCATCTGGGGGCCGGGGTTGGGGGGGGGGGGGCTGGTGGGCTGCGGGGGGGGGGGGGGGGCTGGTGGGGGGGGGGGGCAGGGGTCTGGTGGGGGGGGGTGGCTAGTGCAGCTGGGGGCTGGGGTTGGGTAGGGGGCTGGTGGGGGGCTGGGGGGCTGGGGGGGGGGGGGGCTGGTCGGGGGCAGGGGCTGGGGGGGGGGGGGTGGGGTTGGTGCAGCTGGGGGCTGGGGTTGGGGGCTGGTGCAGGTGGGCTGCGGGGGGGGGGGGGGGGGACTGGTGCTGGTGGGCTGGGGGGGAGGGTCACGCCGCGGTCACACCGTGATTTGGCCCTGCTCCAGGAAGACACCCTGCGGCGGTTACTCCTCCAGGACGACACCCTGCAGCGGTCACGCCGCGGTCATGCCGTGATTTGGCCCTGCTCCAGGACAACACCCTGTGGCGGTTACTCCTCCAGGACGACACCATGCGGCGGTCATGACGCGATTTGGCCCTACTCCAGGACGACACCCTGCGGCGGTTACTCCTCCAGGACGACACCCTGCAAGGGGGGATGTGCAGGGTGGTGCAAGGGGGGATGTGCAGGGGGTGAAAGGGAAGCTATATAGGGGGGGGGTGGCAGGGGGGTGATCCTCGCATTTGGCATCTCTCAAATAAAGAGTTGTTAAACTCTTTTATTTTCTTAATCTTCACTTCCAACTGAGAATCACTGACATTCATGGATACTTTATGCAATTTATCCAATGCATGGATCACTTTTTTAACAACATTTTCAAACACTTTTCACATAAACTCTTTGCAATTATTCATCATCTTGAAAAAATATTTCATTGAAGGGGTGGGGGGTGTCCAAACATGAATTCTGTTTTCATTATTTTGTTTGTCCTATTGCATTCTGTTTTTGCATTCTGTTTTTGATTAGTTATTATTTATGTTTGTTCTATTGCATTCTGTTTTTTGTTATTTTGTTGTTTTTATATTTCTGTTGTTCTGGAAACATGCATTCTATTTTTTTCCATGTGCATCAACAATACCCATGACGAGATGTCAACACAATTCATCTTGTTGATGTATACAGGTGGGAAACGATATTTCTCTACCACCTTCTAGCAAAAAAGATCCACCTAAAGAAGTTATTTGAGTAGACTAGTCTTCTAATTAGTAACTAATCTTCGACCCCGTTATTGTCATAAATTTAATAGAAACCTTATCCAATTCAACTCCTATAGCTGAAAGCAATACTAAACAATTAGTATCCCCCCACCAACAGCAGCCCCTCCATTTAATAACCCCCACCCACCGCCAAGGTGTCGAACAGAACAGCTTGCAAGTCGGGTTTCATGTCCTCAAAGCACAAAAAATTTATAAATGTTCTTGAACCGTCCCTACTGTTTTGTTTACATCCACATTGCTAAAAACTAATTCCCATCTCACTATAAGCCTGACAAGGATAAGCTCTCGCTTTTATCCAGTTCCGATACCGCCATCACTAGCTGGTCCATTATGGATACTTAATGAGTTGGTTTTCACTGAAGGTAACCTTACACCCTATGCTACAACTCTATTATGCTATGACAATAATGAGGAAATTTCATTGGGCCAACAAGGGGGGTTGTCCAGCAGGGGGGTGTCCAGTAGGGGGAGGGGGTCCAGGGGTGGTGTCCAGGGTGTGTCTCGGGGTTTAGGGGGTCCAGGTGGTGTCCAGGTGTGGTGTCTAAGTGTGTCCAGTGGGGGTCCAGGTGGTGGTGTCCAGGGGTGTCCAGTGGGTGGTGTCCAGGGGTGTCCGGTGGGGGGTAGGTGTGATTGCATTTCTGATAAAAAGTTATGGAATTTTAAACCGATGAATTATTCACGTGTAAAAGATTTTTGAGTTTTCAATGGAAATCTCTACCTTAGCTACTGGTAATTTTTGTGTTTTCTTGCAGGGTCTCAATTAGGAAGTTATTGTTGATTTAGTGGAACAGTTCCATGCATACAAGTGAAGAGTGGTACACTTTGTTCATTTGATATATCAAATTTGGATTTCCTGCACTTAGAATATTATGTGTTATCTTGTGCTATTTTTAATCATGGTGCTGGTGGGATGGGGGGTGGCAGGAGGCTGGGGGGGGGGGGGGCTAGTGCAGCTAGGGGTTGGGGTTGGGGGCTGGTGCAGGTGGGTTGCGGGGGGGGGGGGGGGGGGCAGGGGCCTGGGTGGGGGTGGGGGGCCTGGTGGAGCTGGGGGCTGGTGCAGGTGGGCTACAGGGGGGGGGGGTGGGGGGGACTAGTGCTGGTGGGCTAGGGGGGGGGGGGGCTGGGTGCAACTAGGGGTTGGGGTTGGGGGCTGGTGTAGGTGGGCTGCGGGGGGGTGGGGGGTGGAGGTGGGCTGGGGGTGGCATGGGGCTGGTGGGGGGCAAGGGGCTGGGGGGGCAGGGGGCTGCGGGGGGGGGGGGGGGCTGGAGGCTGCGGGGAAGGGGCCTGGGGTTGGGGGGGTGCTGGGGGGGGGGGGCTGGGGGGGCTGGGGGCTGGTGCAGCTGGGGGATGGTGGGGGGAGGGCTGGGGGCTGGGCGGGGGGGTGGGGCAGGGGGGTGGGGTTGGGGGGGGGCTGGGGTTGGGGGCTGGGGGGGGGGGCTGGTGGGGGGGTGGGCTGTCCAGGAGGGGGGAGGGCTGTCCAGCAGGGGGGAGGGATGTCCAGCAGGGGGGAGGGGTGTCCAGCATGGGGGAGGGGTGTCCAGGCAGGGGGCAGGGCTGTCCAGTAGGGGGGGCGGGCTGTCCGGCAGGGGGGCAGGCTGTCCGGCAGGGGGGCGGGCTGTCAGGCCCGGGGGCGGGCTTTCACGGGCTATCCGGCAGGGGGGAGGGGTGTCCGGCAGCGGGGAGGGGTGTCCAGCAAGGGGAGGGGGTGTCACGAAGCGGTCACACCATGATTTGGCCCTACTCCAGGACGACACCCTGCAGCGGTTACTCCTCCAGGACGACACCCTGCGGCGGTCACGCCACGGTCACGCCGCGGTCACGCCGTGATTTGGCCCTTCTCTAGGACGACACCCTGCGGCAGTTACTCCTCCAGGATGACACCCTGCAGCGGTCACGCCGTGATTTGGCCCTGCTCTAGGATGACACCCTGCGGCGGTTACTCCTCCTTAGAGAAACATTGAATGGTTAGCTCTATAATTTTTCGTATTTCCTCATTCCTAAACTATATCTCCTCTCAGCGCTTCCTCTCATCCATCTTTCCACAAAACGTGCATAGCACGTGGTACAAAGGCTAAATTCAACTGAAAACATTGGTTTGGAATTGTCTGGAATATTTTATTGTACATGTATCACATAATATTTGTTCGGTAATTCTTCTTTTTCCTCATCCTCTTCACATGTTGTCCGAACCAGATCATCCTCATCCTCTGCACATGTCGTCTGAACCGGATCAGCCTGTTGTGATGGAAATTCAATGTCTTCTTTTGGCTGTTTTAGATGAAATTCCTTCCATAATTCTCTCATCTCATGTAGCACTCATTGGGGGGGTATGCAGGAGGTGTCTAGGGGGAGTCCGGGGGGTGTCCAGGGTGTGTCCAGGAGGTGTCCAGGGGGTGTCCAGGGGGTGTCCAGGGGGTGTCCAGGGGGTGTCCAGGGAGTGTCCAGGGGGTGTCCCGGGTGTGTCCAGGGGGTGTCTAGGGGGTGTCCAGGGGGGTGTCCAGGGGGTGTCCAGGGTGTGTCCAGGGGGTGTCCCGGGTGTGTCCAGGGGGTGTCCAGCGGGTGTCCAGCGGGGTGTCCAGGGGGGTGTCCAGGGGGTGTCTAGGGGGTGTCCATGGGGTGTCCATGGGGTATTTTTTTATGGATTTGGACACCCTATAGCCACGGTTCTAAACCGTGGCTATTGGTTTATTGCCACGGTTTTTAACCGTGTCTATAGACATAATGCCACAGTTTTAAACCGTGGAAATATATTCTATCCGGCCTTTAGTGTAGCCACGGTTTCAACCGTGGCTATAGGTTTAAAGCCACGGTTTGGAACCGTGACTATAGTTCTAGGCCTATAGCCACGCCAAACATAGCCACGGTTCGAGGAACCGTGGCTATTATCTATAGCCATGGTTTAGAACTGTGGCTATAGCCCAAATTTCCAGTAGTGTTCGCATCGATAAAGGATGAATTTTATCTATTCTAAAAGAAGACTTGATCAATTTTTGGAATTTTTAGTGTTAACTGTACACATTTCATTTTTTATTAGTTATTTTTAGTGATGATAAAATTACCTAATTAGTGTTATAAAAATATCCAATTTTAATGTGTAAATATATTCTACTTTAATCATCGATAAAGGCCATATATTTAGCAGTACTAGGAATTGTATTTTTTTTGAGGAATAGAAGTAATCATAAAATTTTTTGTATATAGGTAAAAATGATTTTTTTGTTTGCCAATTTGGGCCTAATATTTTGTTTTATAGAGTTTATTTTATTGAAAAGAATATTGGAGTAGATTTTTATGTTATTTGTGTCATTAAATAGAAAATTTTGAGCATCTTTCATTTCATTCTTATCCATTATATTTGATCTTTTTCATATAATTAAAATTAATCCCTTTTTTTAATTTAAAATATATTAAATATATATTTTTAGTTTTTTAGTGAAAATTATTACTATAAACATATTTTTTTGTGGTTATTTCTTTGAAAATAAGGTTATATCCTAATAGTTTGAAATTTTTGAGTTATGAGATATCTCTAAACAAACCCATTATTGGGGATCTTGATATTTGGTATTGCTACCATACCATTAAAGATAGTTTTTTGTGTATGTGTATAGATGGATTTTTCCATTTTTAACATTAGTTTTTTTGACATTTAACAACGATTAAAAATTGATGATAATAATATTAATGTTGTAAATAATTTTCTTAACAAATGTTCTTGTAAATGATGTTATAATTAATATATTATGTTAATTATTAATAAAACCATCATGGTATATAAAATAAAAATATACATATTTATTACAATTACATCAAATTTGTACTATAACTAATACAAGAAAAATATTTAACAAAAGTAATTTTATATAACTGATTGTTAATATTTATTCAAATTTTACAGTAATGACCTTTTATGTCATTTATAATTATAATCAATGTAGAAAACATATTAAAATAATTTTCATTAGGATAACTGATGTTTAAATCTATTTTTTACAAAAAAAATATAAACAAAAGTAGATGGAAATTGAATAAAAAAATTCATTAAAAATAAATCGATTTTTATTTCAATTTCCAAGGAAAAACAAATAAAAAAACAATTAAAAATATGATACAAATATTACAAATCTTTAAATCCACATCTAAATTAGAATCAAAATATTAAAATAGTATACCCATAATAATCCAAAATGATTTAGGTCTTTCATAGAATGAAAGTTAGTGTCATCAAAATGTTAAAAACATAATTAAAAATATTATCGCATTAAAAATGTAATATATTTTTCATGATATACAAGTATTTTTAAAACTAACCTTATCAAAATATGTCATTTCATATTCATGACTATCTCAAATATAAATCATAGAATATAATTAACAAATTCAATTTTTCCTTATTGATGATGGAACAATGGGTTTGAAAAAAACATTTCTAAATAAGAAACAAAATTAAAAATAACTTGAAAAAATATTTGATTAAAAAAATCATAAATTTTTAGGACCAAAGTAATTTTTATGACTAATTTTATGAAAAGAGGATCCTACGAAGACCTTTCACAACCAATTATATTTTCATATTAATAAAACATAAATAAAATTAAAAAAATTTAAAATTTTATAACTAATATAATAAAAAACTTATGTTTCTATAAAATCTTCAATTCAATCATGAATATCACCCAGCAATGAGAATAAATTAAAATTATTTCATTCATGTGGTTTGAAAATGTATAAAATCTAATTCCCCTTTAAAATAATGTCTTACATGAATAATAATAAAAGAATTTTTTTTGTAATTATATAATACCAAATATATTTCAAGATACAGAATTACCCAACATTGAATATCCATATATGTAAATATTTTAGATAAATTTCTAATTCTATTCTCATATTACAACTATATGAGTTTTGATAAAATTTATTCTAGATTAATGAATCTATTAATGGATCACATCTAAACGTTAATATGAATAGTTTTAAGATATATAATAATGAAAAAATTAGTGAATTAATTGTTAATTATATCTAATTAGTTTAATGAACATTAATATTGGATTTTTTTACATGGAATGAACTTGAAACACTGTTATCGTAAGAAATTCACAAATAAAATGAACCATGATTTATTTATTGAATATATTTAATGTATAATCACTTATATAGATACCTATAATAGATGTAAATATAAAAAATTATTCAATATAATGTTATTTTATATATTGATTAACTACACATTTGAAAAATGAGGAGTATCTGATGGTGTTAGATCCTAATGTTTTCATCTCTATTATAATAACACCTTAAATTTTTAATATTACTGCAATAACTATGTATAAGAAAATTTTTAAATTAATATTTATAAGGCATAGATTAATATATATATATATATAACATAAACCACAATGATCAAAAAATGAACAAGTCTACCAAACCAGAATAAAAAATTCCATAGAATCTTTCCAACTGAGGCTACCTCCATAGTAGGGAATGAAATAAGAGCTAGTAGATCAATTATTTTATTTATTATAAGGCTTATAAGATCTGAATAAAAATATAGATAATTTACATTATACCCTATATATTTTTTTTTATTTTTTAAGCTATAATATGATAATGTGTAACTTCAACATGTAATTAATCGTATATAGTTTTGTTTATATTGGGATGTATACGAGAAAAATGCCCGGGTTGTGACTATCACTACATATCTCTTAAATTCAACTATAAAAATGATCTAATATACACCTATAATAACTAATACATTTTTTAATATGATGATTCAAATAATATATTCCATTATTTTATTCTCCCCCCCTCAAAGAACTACCTGGACATGTAAATAATTTCATAACATTAACACCCACCAAATATTAGCATAAATAACCAAGGTGATCAATATTTCGTAAAATTAGTTCAAAGATATCCTTCCCACACTTTTAGATGAAGTTCCCCCTTGATGATCACTCCTGAGGAACATTTTATAACGATATATTGAAATTTAACTTTATCGTTAAATATTATGAAAAAATAGATTTAATGAAAATAATAAATAATTTCCTAAAATTAGTTCCATTTTTTGTCATTATTTACCTTTTCATTTTTTCATAGATAGTGCGGGGAGATGGGGTGTAACTTCACGTTACCTTGTTTATGATATTTCTTATATATTTTTCGGTTTCCCTCTTTGTTTGTGTGTGTTTTGGATGTTACAAGGATGAAGATCATTTTATAGGGAAAATAATCTAATGTTAGAGGATGTAGGTTTATTATATTTAATAATGTTTGGGTATAAATGTGAAAAATGATTTATATGATGTCTTTTAGTGTCTAGTATGACCTAGGATATTTTTCTAAGTGTATCTGTAGAATCTTCCTACTAGAATTTTAATTCCATGAACAGGTTACATGATGTGAAATATATGGAAGAAAGATTCCATGAACTGTTACAATGTTTAAAAAATTTACATTCCATGAAACTAGTTCATGTTAGTAAAATGATGATTGGTTTTTTTTAACTGATACAATTCCTTTTTTGCCATATATTTATTATGTGGATTTCACTCCATGAACTACGGGTTCACATCATTTAATGTAAAAGACCTATAGGTTTTTATTAAATTCACTTCCGATTATTTTTCATTCGGCATGAAAGATCCTCTGTCAAAACCTAGGAGCTCACCCAAGTGATTTTGGGGATGTAATATCCTTTCATATTGTTTCTTTTAGTGAATGATCTTCATTTTGGTTGTGCTACATCTATCAAGGTTAGTTATTCTTCTACTTATTCATTTCCATTAGTCATAGAAGGGCCGTTGGGATACTTTTTTTAATATTTTTTGGTCTTTCAGAGTTGATCCTTCTTGATCCCTTGTTGATCTACTGTGAAATATTCATTTCGGAGGATCAACTCTGTGTTGGTTGGGGCATGGCATGAAGTTTCCCTGAGGTACATGTTGTATTATCTTCCCCTCTAACAATTTTTCTTTTGAAATTTATTTTTTTATAAGTATTAATTGTAGGACACTTGTTGTTGTTTTTGCATCATTCTATATTGGAGGATCGTGTTTTGGGTGTGTGTGACCCATGTTTGTGGTATGTGGTTCTACCTCTATCCAGTTTTGGATGAGCCTTGATTTCCCTGGGTTTGATAAATTGTCTTATTAATACAATGGATTGATTGATTGATTGATTTATGTTTTTTTTTGCAAATGGAGTTTTTGTAAAAATAAGGTTTTCCCCATAGTTTGATAAAAGGAAAAAGAATATTAAAATCATTATGAAAAGGATTTATGAAAAGGATTGAAAAATATAACATTTGGGATGCTTTGGTACTTAGGTAGAAGGTGTAATAATAGGTTTCATCCATTGATATTGTTAGGGGTACACTATTGGGGAATTCCTCTTCTCCTTAGGCTTTTTGTTCTAGTTAATTGTATGTTATTTTGGGAGGTTCACTTTCTAGGGTGTTCTTATGCTCTCCATATTCAAGGAATATAACTTGGGATTTGATGCATGCAATTTTATCTATTGGGGGTACATGTGTTCTAACTAGAAAGACATATTGTGATCCTTGGCATGATCTTACATGTACTTTTGGTTTCTATTGCTTTGGAATTGATATGATATGTGATACATGATTTTACTTCTTTGACATATGTGATATGCATCGAAACTATTTTTCCTAGATAATTTAAAAATGTGGAAAAGTAGATTTATTTACCATGCGTTTGATATAAAGACTATTTAACTAATTATCATGCCTTTTTTTATTTGATGTTGATCATGTTCATTATATTGTACACAGAATTAATAAGGAACACCTAGGTGGGTTCTGGATGAGCCTGTTTATCTCACACATTATTCATGTCTTCCATGGTGCATAGAACTTTTTATGTATTTTGAATCTGGGAAATACAGAGCACTATAGTTAAGTGGAAGGGTTTTTGTTAGCTATTTTTTGGTCGCTGGTGGCGATTTGGTGGGAGTTTTTCCATGCTATCACATGGAGTAACTGCTTTTGTTTTTAGTTTTCATTTTTAGTTGGACTTATAACTTGGATATTTTTTAGATACTTTTGAGTTGTATCACTTCTAATGTTTCCTTTTTTTGTCATTTATTTCTTGTTATATCTTCCACCATTTCTCTCTACTATGTATATATATGTCATGTTTTCTACTTTAGTTTCTAAGAAATCATTAACTTTGTTTTTTTGATGCTCGGGTTCTAGTCACCATCCCATGGGGATCATGAATTCCCATCGAGTATGTGGTGGTTCAGGATGAATACTGGGTTGTGAGGGTATCCAGGTCATCTTCATCATAGTTTGATATCCAAGGAGGTTGTGCTCAGTTTTTGGGATGTTGGTACACTGGAGAAAGGATTTAAAGGTCTTTAGTTTTATTTTTTGGTGTGTTAATGGGAAGATAATTCTATGATGAGACTTATGTTACCCTGGGATGTTGGTATGTATGTCTCCATTTTTGAGTTCATGATCTTAGTTTCAGTTTTTGCATTTGGTTTTTTTGAATTAAGATTATCCTATGGTTTTTATATCTTGCTATAATGGATGAATAAAAATGTATATATAATGAATATAAATAAAATATATATGATTATTAACATTCTATATCTGGAATCAAACGTTTTTATTACATAAATTTTCATTTACATAGTACAAACAAGGGATCTTTTAAAGTTATGTTTCTTTGAAATAAGGTATATAATACATGAAAACGTAAAAATTTATTCTAATCCACTTGAAAGGGTTCATTATAGGTTCATACTAATTACATATACTGTATCTCATAACTAGGATACATACATCAAAGGTAAAGATGAGAAAAAGGACCAGTAAGGGAAAGCATGGGAAAAAATTTATATGTGAACTTGAGAAATCTCAATAAGGACATATGAAATATCATAAAGGAATGAAAAAAAGGACAAATAGGCATATTGTAATAAAAATAAAATTAATCATAACATTTTAATGTCTCTATAACATTTAAATGATACATTTATAAGCATATCACTAGGGTTTGCCACTGAGGTGGCATACAAAAATTACAAAGGTTATTCACCAAGGTATCATAATACATGTAATATTTAGAGATTAAATTCTATACCCAATTCATAGGAGAAATATCAGGGAATAACCATTATATGTATTAATATTAATATGATCTAAATATATCATAATAAATAATTTCATAAATAACCCATGAATAATAAAAGAAAATAGGTTTCATATCAAAATCATGGTGTTTCAAAAGTGTTTTAAAAACATGATCATTATGTCATTTATAACCCATAGAATGGGAATTCAGGTTTTATGTATATCATTAAAAAAATAAATAGATAAATTTTAAATATTTGGTAAATACCCTTGTAAAATAAATATGTTTGTTTATTAATAAAATAAAATAAAATGGAATTTCTTGAAGAGAAAGGATAAATTTTGAGAAGTAAAATCGACAACATAATGAGTATAAAACTTGGTTTTAGAAAAGAGAAAAAAGAGACGGTATAAGGGTATAACATTAATAAAACATAATTTTTAATTAATTTAATTAATAAAAATTAAATAAGATAGAGTAACCAAAACATTCAGAATACAAATATAAATAGTGGTTTTAGAAATGTAGAGAAAAGAAGGATATTTACCTTACCTTAAAGAGTTCATCGTAAAAATTGAGGATTGGGACCTTGCGAGCTTGATGACACATTGGGAGGACTGAATGCAAGGTAAAAATACCATATATTAATGAATAATGGATTTTTAGAAAAATTAAATTGATAAATGGGTTAGTATTTATAGAAAATGTGGAAGATTGTTTTATTAATTTTCAAATATAGGCCTTGGAATCCTAGGTAATGGAAAATTAAAAATACATGGGCTTGTAAATGTTATTTTTCCAATGGTATTCTAAAATTGGGACAAATTTTATGTTATTTTAATCTAAAATAGTTGACTATAATTTCATATTACTTATTTTGGAAAGGGAAATAATGTTTCATTAAAATAACATTTTTAAAGTTAAAGGTTCCATTTTAGAATTTAGAAAGTAAATTATAGATTTGGAAACTGATTTAAACATATTAAAATAGTTTATATTAATAAAATTACATATTTTAGGTATTTTATTGTGGTTAATTAGTTATTAAATCATTATGAAATAGTTATAAAGTCATTAAACATACAAAAAACTCAAACTATATTTTTATTGTTCATAAAAAAATAATGTATTTTTGAAAATTCTCATAAATTTACCATAACCTAATTTTGACATTTTGAATTCGAAAATGATATTGATTTTTTAGAATAATTATATAAATTTGATAATTATACATTTTTAATATAAAAATACTTATTTATTAATAATAATAGCGGATAGAAAATGCATAGTTAATTTCCGACACCTGAAAAAATATAAAATTATTTTATTATTTATATTTAAATATGAGTGTTTTTATCATACTATTTAATTAAAATAATTATTATTAAAAACCTATTATTTGATTATAAATATTTATATCTTTACTGAAAAGTACAATTTCTGTCAAAAAATTGAATTTATCAAGTTCCATCTCATCTTTATTAAGAAAAACTAATATCAAAATGGAATTAGTGGAATAATATTTTTTATATAATTTAATCACACTTTATGTAACTATAACCTTATAACATAACACCATATAACACCCACATATGACTTAAGGGTAAGGTGTGCGATTTTATAGATTCATGGGGTGGCTCGTCTAACATCGCTCGAGTGGTAATTTCCACTAACATGAACTTCTCTCATTGGTGATTTCATTAAATATTTACTTATGAAATTTCATCTTGGGATTTTCTAATGAAAACCCCAATGATGCTTCCTCCCTCTTATGTTACTATAAATGGGATTCTAGTGGCATGACCCTACAGTTTCAGTACATCATTTCTTCCTATTTCATTAATTATAATTTTTATTTATACTTTTAAAAAGAAATTATAATGTTAAAATTATTACTATGCATATAGTCTCTAAGGGTCATATTGTACAGAAATCATATATGACCAATGACCATAAAAAGTTTTAGTATCTATAGTCACATCTCCTTTTATACACACTTCATTATTAAAGGGATATAGTTTTTTTGAGTACAAAATAATAAAACACACATTTTTTTAGAAAAAATATTTATTTAAAAAAGTATTGGTCATTACATTCATTCCCATTAAGAAATTTCATTCCAGAAATTTCAACTCATTATCATAGTTGAGAAAAGGCATGGTTACTTCTATCTCATTTTCTCCTCTGGTTCCCACATATCTTCTTCATATTTATGGTTTTGTCACAACACTTTGATGAGTTGGGAAGTATTATTGTGTAAAACCTCATCTTTATAGTCCAAGATCTCCACCGACCTATCCTCATAAGAGAGTTCATGTTCTAGTTATACCACCCTTGGATTTAGTACATGTGAAGGGCCTGTTATGTACTTACTCAAGAAAGATACACTTAATACATCATGAAATTGAGCTAGATTTAGAGGACGTGCTAGCTGATAGGTTACTACTCTTTTGTGATCAAGGATTTCATAGGGGAAAATTTACCTGTGGATAAGCTTATCTTTCTCCCAAAACTACATTAATCTCTTCTAATATGAAATTTGAATAAAGAGTTTGTCTCCAAAAACAAAATACAAGCCCCTTTAATGGTTATCAACTTTGATCTTCTGCCGACTCTGACCAGCCTTTATTTGTTACTAGATGGAATTAACCTTTTCTATAATCTGTTGCATAAGATCAGTCCGAAGAAGAATTACCTCACCAAATTCATCCCAAAATTTAGGATTTATACATCAAATCCCATATAGATCTTTATACGGTTCCATTTGAATACTTGAATGGAGGCTTTTTTTTGTATGATAACTTTTTAATGGGATATGTTCATCCCATCCACCCATAAATTACATTGAGTATGTTCTCAGAATTTACTCAAGTGTCTAAATGGTTCGTTCATATTGGACATCATTTTGGGGGAGATAGGTTGTACTAAAAATCAATTTACTATTCATAGCAAGTTGAATACTTCTTTAAAATTTTTATGTGAACCTTGGATTACAATTAGAAATGATAGAAAGTGGAACTCCACACAACCTCAACACGTCATTTACATATATCTTAGGAAGGTGGTGAATATTAAAATATTCATGACGAGAAATGAAATGGGTAGTCTTGGTGAGACGATCCACTATAACAAAAATCACATTATTTCCTTTGGATGTTCTTGGGACACTAGTGAAAAAGTAAATAGTGATATCATCTTACTTCCATGTTGGTATAATTATTGGTTTTAAACCTCCTTTAGGGACTTTTCACTTTACCTTCACTTGTTAATCCACCAAACACCCTGTAGTGTAGTCAAAAATCTCTTTTTTCATGTTATCCCACCAATAATGATCACCAATATCCCTAAACATTTTAGTGCCTCCATGATATATAGATATTGTAGATCTATGAGCTTCATCCATTAGATTATTCTTTATTTTTGGAATAGGTGGAAGACACATCCCTATACAAAATTTTAGTACACCTACTTGATCAATTTTAAAATTGGGAAAATTCCCATTATTCAAAGCCTATATATTCTTATATAAAAAAGGATATTATATTTGTGCTTTATTGATATTATCATGTAATGGATATTGTCTGATCATTTCGAATAATATTGATGATGTACCATCCCTTATGATTCCCATGTCCATCCTTACTAGTTCCTTGATCAATGGATCTCCATGAATCCTCATCATTGCTAGATCAACATGTTTTTTCCTAATTAATGCATCAACGACTTTGTTTTCTCTTTTGAGGTGATAATGAATTGTTAAATCATAATACATAATAATTTCCAACCATCTCCTTCGACTCATGTTAAATCACTTTTATGTGAAAATAGACTTCAAACTTTGGTGGTCTATACATTTCTTCCCATAAATATATTCCTTCATATCTTCATAGAAATGGTAAGAACAACTATATCGAGTCTATGTTTCAGATAATTATGCTCATGAGGTTTTAACTATCTAGATTCTTAAGCAATTAACCTTTCATTTTTCATGTGTTCACACCCAAGAAATTTCTTATATGCATCGCTAAAAATAAGGAATCATTCTCTGATGGAGTGTAGAGATAACAAAGGTGTAGTAACCAATCTCTTCTTCATCTCTTGAAAATATTATTCTCACTTCTTTGTCGAGATTCACTTTGACCCTTTTCGAGTTAACTTTTTTAGTGGATTATAAATTCATGAAACGTTTTCCACAAACCTTTTATAATATCCTATTAAACCGAGAAAACTACGAATCAAAATTAATATTGTAGGATGAGGCCACTCCTCCACAACCATTGTACTGACAGGGTCAAATAAGACTCCTTTATTGGTTATAATGTTCCCCAAAAAACTAACATCCTGTAAAAAAATTAACATTTTCTAAACTTTCCAAATAGAATATCCTTCCTCAAAATTTTCAATATAACCCTTATATGATCCTAATGATCCACATGAATTTTAGAATATATCAAAATATCATCAATAAAAACTACCCAAAATTTATCAAGGTATTACTTAAAGACTACATTTGTCAAATCGATAAATATAGAAGGCGGATTATTAAATTATAATGGCATAAAAACAAACTCATATTGCCCATATTTTGATCGAAAGACAGTCTTTGGAATATCTTCTTCCTTCACCCTCAATTGATGATAATCAGATCAAAGATCAATCTTGGAGAATAATTGATCCCCAGAAAGTTGTTCAAATAAATCATTAATCCTTGGAAGAGGGTACTTATTCTTCACGGTGATCCCGTTAAGTTCTCTATAATCAATTCATAAATATATTAATCCATCATTCTTCTTAAAAAAGAGAATAGGATCTCCTCAAGGAGATGCACTTGGTTAGATAAACCCCCTTTTGAAAATATCTTGGATTTATTTATTTAATTCCAATAGATCAAAATATTTAATCCATATGGGGTCTTTAACATCAGCTTCTATCCAGGAATGAGTTTTATGGATAAATCTACCTCTCTTTCTGGGGGAGGTATGTATAAATCCTCAGAAAATAAATCAATGTATTTATGATTTTTGGTGAAATTATATATTCATATACTTTCATTTCCTTCTTTATATTAATAAATCATTTCCATAAAAATTATTTAGGAGGTGATTTTAAACAAATATCAGGTCATGATATCCTATATTTGAAAACAACTCTAGGTTTTCCATTCAAGACTACTGATATTGCCTTTCTTTTGTAGTTGATCTTATAATTATACTTTGAGAGCCAATGTATCCTTAGTATAATTTTGAATTCTAGCATGGGAATAACTACTATATTTGTGATGATATTATGCTCGCCAAATTAAATAAAAGAGATTCCATACACTATTTATTTTGGGATAATCCCTATAGAAGTGTTTACTGATAGATACACTTCTAGTAGTTCAGGGATTGATTCTATATTATTTTCAAAATTGAAGTAAATAAATGAATGATTAGAACCAGAATCAAACAAAGTACTTTATATCTTTTAGAGAACAATTAAAGTACCAACCAACACATTGTTTGGAGCTTTAACTTTAGCCATCGTGATAGAAAAAGTATGACCTTGCTTCCTAGTCCTATGCTAAGGTTGATGGTGATTCTAATCCACTATCTTCATATTTGGATAGTGATTGGAACATTGTTAAAGATTTACACATTTATAACATTGGACTTCAGGAAAGACCTACACCATCATCCATTTTTCATTAGTGATGAGTAGTTAAGGATCCACCTCACTATGATTGTTTTGAGAAATATGACCATCTCTTCCACACATGTAACATTTTCCACTCCTGACCAAGTAATCCCCGGAATGATTCCTCGTACATTTTTTGCATGTCATAATTTTCACTTTCTTTCATCTGTTGGATCGAATATATAAAAATGAGATGCAAAAATACAAGAAGAGAGTTGAATTGTATACTTTAAAAAATTCCTTTGGAACTTATACAGATGATTATGTTTAACAGGGTTAAACAAAGTAATTCGAAAAACCACTAGTTCTACACAATTTCTTGATTATGGAAATATTATTCCAAGAAAGAAATTTCGGAAAAGTGATTCTGGAAGTGAAACTTAATTAATGTTTACAAAGATAAAGATTCTACCTTAAAACATATAAAATCTAACTAAATCAAAGTACAAGTATAAATAAGTATATGATATTTATACTTTCCTCAACAATACAAATGCAACGGAAAACATGTAGCAAAAAAAGTAAAAAGTATTAAATATTTTAACCCAAAGAGAAGGGTATCCAACAACCTTGGATAAATGTCCCTTGATTTATACTTTCAAGAAAGTCTATCTCACCCACACTAGGGTAATACCTCGATACAAAGATCAGAGTCTGTCTTGCAATCCCCGAAATCCCTCAACATCAAGGTAGTCGGCACCTCAATCTTCCTCAGCATGGAAGCCCTCAACTTCAAGGTAGTCAGCAGCTCTGACATCACAACCCAAAGTCTCTGATTTTACGGAAATCACAACTCTTCACTAAGTAAATCTGTACGAAGCAATGTTTGAACAAGCCTTTCAAACTTTCTGAACGAAGCCTGAGAGTTTATAAGAGCCTCTCTCTCTAGAAATCACTTCAGAAACATGTAAGCATAGTTGTCAAAGTTTGGTTTCTAAAAAGTACTGAGCCCTTTCAAATGAGCTCATATTTATAGGCTTGGCTTCAATGGTCAGCTCCCTCCTCCAATGGTTATATTTTTCCTTGAATTTCAGAGGGACCTGTACACGTGTCACTCAAAAAACGGTTAGTTAGTAACTGAAAGAACAACATCGTTTTATAACAAAACAAGTATTAGAAAAAATATAGTTAGATAACTAGAAATCCAATATTCGGAACGTAAGCAAATGAATGTTTGGAGTCTAGAAAAAATTTAATTTGAAGTCTATAATAAAAGGATATTCAGATTCTGTTTTCTTGGAATTCAGAACCTGAATTCAATAGAATTATAGAGTTTGAATTTCAAGAAAAATTCAGAATTTGGATTCACAAGAATTCGAAACCTGAACTTGCAAAGTTTGGAGTTAGAGTTCATGAGAATTATGAGTTAGAACTCATAAGAGTTCAGAGTCTGAATTCATAGAACTCAGAGTCAGAACTCAGAAAAGTTCATATGCAGAATTCATAATCAGAATTCGGAGTCAGAACTCAGAAGAGTTCATATCCATAATTCGTAATCAGTATTCGGAGTCAGAACTCAGAAGAGTTCATATCCATAATTTGTAATCATAATTTAGAGTTTGAACTAAGAAGAGTTCATATCTAGAATTCGTAATCAGAATTCAGAGTCAAAACTCAGAAGCGTTCGTATCTAGAATTTGTAATCAGAATTTAGAGTCAAAAATCCGAAGAGTTCGTATCTAGAATTGGAAATCAGAATTCTGAGTCAAAACTCAGAAGAGTTCGTATCCATAATTCATAATCAGAATTTGAAGTCAGAACATATAGGAGTTCGTAACCAGAATTTTGATTTAGAATTTGGAGTCATAACTCAAAAGAGTTCGTAACCAGAATTCTAGAATTCAGATCCTAAAACAGGATACTTCATATCTAGGTAATTATAGGATTCTGAGATTTTGGTTTTAAATCAAATTTTACACTTAGAAAAATTATGATATGAACAATAAAACATGGTAAGGATAAATTTCCTTGGGGAAGGAAATTTTATCTTATAGATGTAAAACATAGGGTAAAAAGAGTTTTGCCTTGAGATAAGCTGTTTGTGATTTTCAAAACAATAAGGAATGGTAAAGTCATAAGGAAACATTAATGTCTTAACAATATCCCATAAGTACAATGAAATGGAAAAGTTATAAGGAAAAACTTATTGACTCAACAATCTCCCCCTTTTTGGAAAGCACAAACATCCTTACAAAAAAGAATATAAGGACTTTGAAAATATTTTACTAAAATTTGAAAATAAAACTTATCTCCCTTTATTTATGGACAAGGATGAATATTAATAAATCCCCCTTAGGCTTTGGAACACTAAGGACAATATTCTAGATTTCCATAATGAGAATTTTCATTATCTTGAGTATGGAAATCATCGTAATGAGAATTCCCCCTTAGATAAACCCCCCCTTACTTAGAGATATTTCTACTTTACTTGGAATTCTTTTTTCCTTTCTCCCCCTTTGTGATTTTCAAAAATAAATTTAGGGAATGGAAAAGAAATATGGTAACTAAAATATTTGTACAAACATCTAAACAAAACAACCAACCATAATTTCATTAAGATTGGAAGAATTTGTACAAGGAAAAACAGATACAACAAAAGATGAGATTTGGATCTATTTTGCTTCTTTTTCCTTGGGTATCAGCTTCTTCACAACTGTTTTCAGCTTCTTTAGTTATTTTTGATCCTCCTATGCTAGATTCTCTAAGAATTTGATCCTATCATATTGAGAATTTAGAACCTCTGCCTAGGCCTTCAGCAAGTCATCTTTATTCACTAGACTTTCTTGAATCTCGATCAGATGATCCCTTTCGGTTTTCCAACTTTGGACAACATAATTAAACTTCCCATTACGATCTTTGACATCTTGAATCCGACTATTCTATTCAATATTTAGCTTTTGTTCAAAGATATTTGTAAGATCCTTGATTTTGGTGTCTTAAGTATCAAAATATTCCTTGACATCTTCTTGAAATTGATCAAGCTCTCTCAAATCTTCAACGATCTTCTTCGATGAGCTGGTCATTTTCTTGTAAGATTTTCTATGGGATTCATAGTTGATAAAGAAATTATTGTGTTTGGCCTCATTATTTACACACCTATCCATAACTATGGATACATAGTCTGATTTCTAATTCATGATATGCTGGATCATCTGGCATATGTAGTCAATTGTTGGAAAGATAGGAATGGTGTCCACTAGCTTCTTCAGGGACTGAATGACAAAATCATTTCCTAGAACTGATGACTCCGAATCTGAAACCTTTCTTGGTTGTGGTTCTTACTCTAGCTCGACAAGATCCTCTTAGAGGATCCTCCAGCTTCCTTCTTCCTTAGAATTTCTTTGGATGGGGCATCAACAACCACTTGTTTCCCCTTGTTGGTTTTTAGAATAGCTTCTTCATCTGGATATTCCTGCTCACAGTCAGACAACCGAACATTCCTATATTCATCAATTTTTTATTTCTTATCTTCTGCGTCAATATCTTTAGGGATAATGAAGTCATGATTATTAATCTATTCCTCAGATAATTTTTTGACTTCCTCTTCATCCTTCTCATCCATTTCAGAAGTTGAAAGTCTCGAAGATCCTTCTTGAGAAGTCCGGATTGAAAATTTTTCAGAATCACTTTCCTTCTCATGAAAGTATTATACTTGCTTTATCAGATCACCTGTATATTCAATTATTTGAGATTCTTGTAATTATTCTACACCTTCCTTTTCTTTGACACCCTTCTCAAGTAATTTTTCAAGAGTCATGAACTTCTTCCCCTGTGTCTCAGGTAATGGTTCTACTAAGAAAGTTTTTGGTACAAGAATGTTCTCGGATGCAACTTCAGTAGCCTTTAAAAGAGATTGTGCAATCTCTGCCGCCGACATCTTCTTCTTAAGCTTCTTCTCTTTGGCTTGCTTCTCAATCTCTTCAACAACTTTCTCTTTCAATACTTTTTCCTCTATAGGGTCTAGGGAAAACTGTGGCTCCCCTTCTTTCCTGTTCTACTTATCATCACTGATTAGAATTACTTTTCAATTATTTTTCTTGGAATTGCAATGGATCTTGAAAGATTCAAGGAACCAAACTATCAATTTGGAGAGTAGGGTGGGATATATGATTATCTGTTCTCTCAGATTCCCATTTTTGATATTCTCTATTGTAATGAGTATATGCTTCATCAGATTGATTTTTCTTACATTTACCAAAACATATAAGATATACATAACACTTTTCTTAAGATATTCCTTTTCACCCTTTCTCTGTATGATAAGACCCTGAACCCATAACTCTAGGATCCAATTGTTGGTAGATAAGTGATCAATTTTCGTGGTCTTGACATCTGTAAGTACAAGACATTGCATAGCCTTCACTTTTTCAAAAATCACTTGAACATCTGGTGACTTGTGAGAAATT
Organism: Viscum album; assembly: GCA_963277665.1. NCBI lineage: Eukaryota > Viridiplantae > Streptophyta > Magnoliopsida > Santalales > Viscaceae > Viscum > Viscum album. The sequence goes on from OY728152.1 coordinate 1,893,685,914, forward strand.
TTTTTTGCCTCTCCTTTATAAGATAACCCTTCCAAGGTAGCAGCATTAGTGTAAGAAATTTTATATGTTTTTCCATAACTCTTCACAAAAAACTTTTCTTTACCATCTTCATTAAAGAAACAAGCTGACTCATAAAAATCTATCAGGAAATCCGGATACACAACATCCTGAGCTCCTGGATTTGATATAGATACACTCTCCCATCCATTAAGCATGATATTCTTTGAAACAATAGAATCACACTTGTTGAAAAACGTTGGATGCACCATCCTCTCCCTGTATATCTGCCACTCCGCAATTGGCTTGATAGTATACATCTCTTGAGAAGAAACTCACTAGACATTCGTAATTGAGAACTTATGAAAAGTTCAAAATTGGATTTTTTTAGTGGGGAAGAGCTTAGACATGAAAAAGTTTGAGAACTGATGTTGGACAACAATCAGGGGTCCCCTTTCTAAAGTTGTTGAAGTGACAGTTCATCTTCCCATTTCAATCCAATGGCATAGAATTCTTCCGATCAGATCTGACGGTTGAAAAGATATCTATAAGGAAAATTTGTTAGGATCTAATCTTTTGAGGTTTCTAATGGAAACAATTTGGATTTAAGGAAAATAGAATCTGAGAAATTTTAAAAACAAAAGAAACTAACAATAAGTAAAAGGTTATTACGAAAACTCAAGAAATAATCAGTCCTTTAAGATTGTCAGGGGAATTATTCGTATTGAGGAAAATTTTTCTTAAAGGACTTTAGATTCCAAAAAAACATTAGTACGAAATGGAATTGAGTACATAGATCTTCATTACGAAAATTTTCATTATGAAAATCTTATTTACGAAAATATCATGTACAAAAAAATCATTACAAAAGTTTTAAGTAAGAAAACTTCATTAAGAAAACATCAAGTACGGAGAATTTCAAGAAAATTTCAAGCATGAAATGTTTCATTACGAAAATTTCAAGTACAAAAAAATTCATTACGAAAATTTCATGTATGAAAATGTTCCTTACGAAAAAAATAAAAAACTTCATTACAAAAAATATGAAAAACATCATTACGAAAAATTTGAAAAACTTTATTATGAAAAATATGAAAAATAACTAACTACGAAAATTTTTATTATGAAAAATATGAAAAAATTCATTATGAAAAATATGAAAACTTCATTACGAAAAATATGAAAAAGAACTAACTACAAAAATTTTCATTACAATTTTTTTTTGAAAATTTGACTACAAAATTTTTGAAAAATTATCAAACAATTTTACTCCCCCTATGAAAAAAAGTTTATTACTGTAAGGATATTGGTTCAAGGGGAATTTAATGAGGAATATTAACTTATGGTTATCATCCCTAACTTCTATTTAATGTATTAAAATATATCAAAGGGTAAATATTTTGTGAAAATATCTGCGGTAGGATCTAAATAATGATATAGATGCTCAATATATAAGAGGGCGGTGAATTGTATACTTTAAAAATTCCTTTGACACCTTTAAATTTAGTTATGAATAACTATGTTTTCCTTAAGAAAAGGAAAGAGATAAGTTTAACAAAGTTAAACTATGAAAATTCACAACAACTCTAACACCAATTAAAAACTTTGAATCAGGAATGAAGTTAAAACATTAAGTCCTATGTACTTGCTTAAAACTGGAAGGATATTTCGAAAGTAGGTTCCGAAAATATGGATCCGGAAATTGAAACTTAACTAAAGATTACAAAATGAGATTCTACCTTAAAGCGTATAGAATCTAAATGAAATAGAGTACAAGTAAGGAAGTATATGAAAGTTATACATCCTTATAAAACAAAATGCAGTGGAAACAAACAAGTAGTAAAACTACAACTAACAAGATATAAGTCTTTTAACCCAAAGAGAAGGGTATACACCAACCTTGGATAAAGGTCCCTTGATTTATTCTTTCACGCACGTCTATCTTACCCACACTAGGGTAAGCCCCCGATACGAAGATCAGAGTCTCTGTCTTGCTATCCCCGCAAGCCCTCAACTTCTAGGTAGTTTTCAACCTCAGTCTTCCTCAGCAAGGAAGCCCTAAAACATCAAGGTAGTCGACACCTATGACTTCCTATCCCTGGAAGTCCTCGAATGTAATCACCAACATTAGGAGTCACACGAAGAAAAAACTGAACAAGCGGTTTAGTACGCACATGGAATGAAAAGCTTTCCCTCTCTAGAAATCACCTTTGCAGCGTGTGGTCTCTAGATTGATCAACTTCTATGTTCTTATGAGCTCTTTCAAATTATCTCCTATTTATAGGCAAGGTCGGCCTCCTTTCCAACGGTCATATTTTCCTTAAAAATTGGAGGGACCTGTACACATGTCACTTAGCCAATGGTTAGTTTGTAACGGAATAGACGACATCATTTTATAACAAAACAAGTGTAACAGAATGTACAACATCGTTTTAAGTCTAACACAAAAGATCGGAGTGAAGGTTCGGAGTGTAAATAGAATTTCAAAGGGTAGACAAATTATAAAAGTGTATGCAACATGAAAGTTAGGAGTGAAGATTCGTAGTCTAAATAAACTCGGAGTGTATAAAGCAAAGATGATCAGTTTATGTTTAATAGGTGAATTCAGAATGAGAATTCAGAATGACAATTCGTCATCAAAATTCGTAATGAGAATTTGTAATGATAATTCCTAATGAGAATTCATCATCAGAATTCGTAATGAGAATTCGATGTAGAAATTCATGAGAATTCGTATCCAGAATTCGGAGTAGAACTTCATTACAGTTCTCATCAAGAATTCGGAGTGAAACTTCATTACAGTTCTCATCTAGAATTCAGAACCTAAAACAGAATGCTTCATATCAAAGTTTCAAAAAATTCCAAGAATATAGAAATGAATCCAAATCTTATAATTAAGAAATATATGGATGAAAATATGATAAGGATAATTTTTCTACAAAATCGATCTTCCTTATTAATGAAATTTTCCTTATAATAGCGATTTTCCTTATAAAAGCGATTTTCCTTATAAAAGCGATTTTCCTTATAAGAGCGATTTTCCTTATGAAAGCAATTTTCCTAAAAGATAAGGTGTTTGTGATTTTCAAAAGAAGAAGGAATGGAAAAGTAAGGAAAACCCTATTGACCCAACAATCTCCCCCTTTTTGGAAAACACAAACATCCTTACGAAAAAGAAAGTCTAAGAAGAAAGAAAACATTAAGGATTATCTCCCTTTTCTTATGGATGTTGATGAATACGACTAACTCCCCCTTAGGCTTTGAAACACTAAGGACCATATTCTAGATTTCTAGAATGATATTTTATTAAGAATAAGAATGTCTAGTTTAATGAAAAAAACTCCCCCTTAGATAAACTCTATTAGATTCCTTTTTTCTTTCTCCCCCTTTGTTGGGGGTTATTTTTCCTTTCTTTATTAGGATTATTTTCCTTCTCCCCCTTTGTGATTTTCAAATAGAATTCGAGGGAATGTAAAATATAACAAAGTACCTGAAAAGTTAGTAGCAACAACAAAAGAGACCAGCAAGCAAGATTTTCATTATGTTTGAAAGTTCAAAAACAAGGAAGTTAAGATATAACAAAATATCGGATTTGTCTATTTTGGTTTTTTTCATTTTTCATGAGACCCTTAAGAATAGTCTTTATCTTCTTCAAGTCTTTATGATCTTCCTTAGCTTGCTTCTCTAACACAACTATTATTTCAGATTGAGCTTCAATCTTTTCTTCCTGGGCTTGAAGATTTTCTTCCTGAGCCTTCAAGGTTTGTTCTTGATTTAACAACTTCTCTTCAAACTCAATCCGATGATCCCTTTCAAACCTCCAGTTTTGAGAAACAGAATTCATATTTCCATTTAGATCTCTGACCTCTTGAATCTGGAAATTCTTTTCATCTGTCAACTTTTCTTCAAAGGAAGAGGTAAGTTCATTTATCTTCATGTCTTCTGTCTCAAAAGCATCTTTAACATTATCTTGGAATTCATCCAAGATCCCTATCTCTTCTACAGTTTTTATCGTCCAACTAGTTATTATTTTACAAGACCTTTTGTGGGCTTCATAGCCGACAAAAAAAGTTTTGAACTAAGCCTCAATCTCAAGAAATTTTTCCATAACCATGGATACAGAGTCTATTTTCTGATTCAAAGAATGTTGAAGCATCTGGCATCTTGAATCAATACTTGAGAAGGTCAGAAGAGAACCTACCAACTTCTTTAATGACTGAACAACAAAGTCATGCCCCAAAGAAGATGACTCAGAATCCGATACTTTGCGTGGAAAATTTTCTTCTTCAAATTTCTCATCCTTCTTATTAGAATAATCACCAACTTCCCTTCTCTTTACAACCATTGAGCTCAGGGTATCAACAACGAGTTGATTTCCCTTATCCTTTTTCAGAATGGAGTCCTGTTCCGGAGTTCTCTTTTCACTGTCAGACACTTGAACAAAATTTTCTTCATCATCAATAAATCTTTGAGCACCATTTTCCACATTCTCCATTTGTGCAATATCATGTAGAAGTTGTTCTTCCTCTGCATGATAAGCTAATTCTTGTTCTCCTTTCTCCTCATCTTTCCCTGGAGTGACTAACTTAGATGATTCATCTTCTGAAGTTTGGAGCGACAAATGTTCCGAAGGTGTCCCCATATAATTGTCTACTTTATTCAAAATATCTCCGGTCTCACCACTACCTTCAGCAATGGCTTCTTCCACTTCCACTTGCTCAATTTTCTCAACTTCCTTAACATTCTTAGAAACTGCCTCTTCCGGAGTGACAAAGTTTCTTCCTAGAGTCTCAGTTAGAGATTCCAAAGAAAAAGATCTCATAACTGGAATGTTTGCGGAAACCATCTCATTAAACTTTAATAAAGTCTGAGCTACCTCAGCTTCATACATCTTCTTCTTAAGCTTCTTTTCTTTCGCTTGTTTTTCTATCTCATCCGCTATTTTTTCCTTCAAGGCCTTAGCCTCCGCAGGATCCAAGCCAAACTGAGGATCCCCTTGCACTCTCTTATCTTTGAGTTCCCTCCACGTAGCAACTACCTCATCAGGGTAATCTTTCTTCTTCTTCGGTTTTGGAGGTGTGGGATGAACTTCCTTAGATTTGGGATTCTCTGCTTCAACTTCAACTTCTTTTAACTTTATCTTCTTTACCGGCTTAGAGGATTCAGGTTCACCAACATTCAGAACCGCTTCTTCTTGAGTTGGTAAATAAACGAACTGACCAGTCTTTTTGTCGAAGGAAACATCCATCCTTTTGAGGGTACCATCACTCACCAACATAATTTTTCAAACTCTTGGCTTAGACTTGCACGCCTCCTTGAAAGACTCAAGGCACCGAACTATTAACTTCGAGATGATTGGTGGATACATTATGATCTGAGCTCTCAGATTCCCTTTTTTAAAATTCTCAATTGTAATAAGAATGTGTTTAATCAGATTAAACTTCATTAGATTTATCAGAAAATCTAGAATATAGATCTCGCTTTTCTTCAAACTGTCTTTTTCACCCTTTCTCGGTACGATAAGGCCTTGTACCCATAATTCTAGAATCTGGAAATTCGTAGACAGACTAGCAATATTAGGAGCCTTATCATCTGACAGTCAGAGAGTCTCCAAAGCTTTTTCCTTGTTGAAGCTTCCATTTCAATCTGGAAAAACACGAGAGATGAACTCAGCTTCTCCTTCATTGTTCAGCCCTACCAAGCTAGCTTCCTTGGCATAAGAAAGCTTATAAGTATTTCCATAAGACTAAATGATAATTTATCCCTTCCATATTCCTTATAGAAGGAAACCGTCTCATATAAATCTACAAGAAAATCCAAAAAAACTTCATCTTGATTCCTAGGCTTAGACACCGCAACATCTTCCCATCCATTAAGCTTAATATTCATGTATATAAGAGAATCATACTTGTTGAAGAAATCATGGTGAACCAACCTTTCTCTATATACTAACCACTTGGAAATCTGTTTAGAGGAAGACATGTCTTGAGAAGCTACTTCCACAGACATTCGGATCTGAAGACTTATGAGAAGTTCGGAACGGAGAATGATGAAGTTCAGAACATCTTTAAAATGGAGAGACAGAGCTTCGGGATGCTGGAGCTTGAAAACCGATGTGGGAAAACCATTTAGGGTCCCCTTTATATAGGCAACGAGAAGACGATTCAACTTCCTCGGTTGATCGAACGGTTGTGACAAGCTGAGATCAGATCTCACGGTTGAAAACCAATTCTCAAGAAAACTTGAATCCGATCTTTTGAGGTTTTTATTAAAACAAAGATTTAAGAAAACGATAATCTGAATACAAAATATAAAAAAAATCAGCAAGTAAAGTATGATTACGAAAACTTTGAGTAAGGAAATCATACCTTTCGGATTGGCTTAGGAGGATTATTCGTAATGGGTAATATTCTTTTTGAATAAAAATTAACTACAAAAAACTTTATTACTAAGAAAAGACATAGTTTACAAAAATCACTACGAAAAACTCAACAATGAAAATGAAAAATAATTACAAGATTTTCAGCATGAAAATTTAATTACAAAATTTTGAAAACTAAAAGCTCATTATGGAAGTCTTGGTACGAAAATCTCGTTATGGAAATTCCAGTATGAAATTTTCCATTCCGAAAGTTTTCAATACGAAAATTTCCATTCCAGAATTTTTCTATACGAAAATATCCATTCTGAAAATTTCAGTTCCGGAAATTTCTATTCCGGAATCTTAGTTCTGAAAAGTTTGAAAAACTGACTTTGGAAAAATTTAGTTACTCTAACAATCAAATGTACCCCCCCTATGAAAAGGAGTTTATTACTGTAAAGAGATTTTTTCAATAGAAAGTTAATTAAGAAATATTTCCTTACAGTTATCATTCCTAACTTCTGTTTAATGTATTCAAATCTATCAGAAGGCAATGATTTTGTGAAAATATCAGCAAGTTGATCTTGCATTCCGATAAACTGAAGAATAATATCTTCTTTTAGTGTATGATCCCTAAGAAAGTGATGCCTAATATCTATGTGTTTTACATGAGAGTGATGTGAAGGGTTCTTACTTAAGGCAATGGCACTTGTGTTGTCACACAAAATTTGAGTTTTAGTAAAACTTAAGCCATGTCTGTGAGTGTGTGTTGCATCCACAACACTTGAGCACAACAACTTCCAGCTGCTACATATTCTGCTTCAGCAGTGGAAAGTGCTACAGAATGTTTCTTCTTGCAGGACCAAGAAACTAATGAATCTCCTAAGAAATGAAAAGTTCTGGATGTACTCTTTATATCTATTCTACATCCACCAAAGTCAGCATCATAAAATCTTTTTAGAACAAAATTATTTACAGAAGTATAAAATAATCCTAGATCCATGGTTCCCTTAAGGTAGCGAAAAATTCTTTTTACTGCCTTTAAGTGAGATTCCTTAGGATTGGATTGATATCTTTCACATAAGAATACTGAGAACATTAGGTCTGTTTGACTAGCTGTTAGGTAAATTAAACTTCCTATCATACCTCTAAAAGATGTTTGATCTACTGGTTTCCCAGATTCATTAAGATCTAATGAATTTGAAGTACCAATGGGAGTACTTATACTCTTAGTGTTGTCATAACCATACTTTTTGAGAAGATCTTTAATATACTTATGTTGAGATATGTAGGTTCCTTCTGGTTTTTGAGAAATTTGAAAACCAAGGAAAAAAGTTAACTCACCCATCATACTCATTTCAAACTCAGATTTCATTAGACTTTCAAAAGAGTCAGTTAAAGATTGCTGAGTTAAACCAAATAAGATGTCATCAACATAAATGTGAACAATCAAAACATTTTTCTCATTATTATTTATAAAAAGGGTTGGATATGCATTTCCCTTATCATAGTTATTTTGAAGCAAAAATCCAGTGAGCCTATCATACCATGCTCATGGGGCTTGTTTTAGACCATACAAAGGTTTGGTAAGTCTAAAAACATGATTAGGATGTTTTGTATCTTCAAAGCCAGGAGGTTGTTCAAAAAAAACTTCCACTTGAACATAACCATTAAGAAAAGAACATTTCACATCCATTTGAAAAATTTTAAAATTAAAGAATGGTGTAAAGGCAAGTAGAATACAGATAGATTCAAGTCTAGCTATTGGAGCATTGGTTTCTTCACAGTCTATTCCCTCTTGCTGATTATAGCCTTTAGTAACAAGTCTAGATTTATTTCTTACTATGACTCCATTTTCATCACATTTGTTTATGATGACCCACTTTATTCCAATAACAGAAGTTTTCTTAGGTCTTTCAACCAACGTCTAGACTTTATTCCTTTCAAATTCATTTAGTTCATCTTGCATGGCATTGATCCAATCATCATTACCTAAAGCTTCATCAGTGCTTTTCGGTTCTAATTGGGAAAGAAATTATAGATGTTCTACTTCATTTCTTAAGGAACTTCTAGTCCTTACTGGTTGATTTACATCACCAACGATACTATCACTGGGATGATTCTTAAGAAACACCTGATTTGGGTTTTGAAAAGCCTGTTCATCAACATAGGGTAGAAATTCTTTTGGGGTAAATGTTTCGGAAGTACCTTCTTGAACATTTTCCTTATCAGAATGATCTTCTATAAAAGGTTGATAATCGGTTTTTGAAAACACATCCGAGGATGTAGGCTGGGATGGTTTAAAAACAAAAGGATCAGACTCATCAAATTTTACATTTACTATTTCTTCAATAGTACAAGTATTTTAATTAAATACTCTATAAGCCTTAGAGGTCGTGGAATAACCTAAGAAAATTCCTTCATCGGATTTTGGTGCGAAATTATGTAAGTTATATTTAGTATTCAAAATTAATACTTTGCAACCAACAACCATGAAGTAGGATAATATTGCTTTTCTACCATTCCATAACTGCTAAGGAGTTTTATTAAGAAAAGGTCTAATCAAAACTCGATTTATAGTATAGCAAGCAGTACTTACAACTTCATCCCTGAAATGTCTAGCTATAGAATATTCACTCAACATGGTTCTAGTTATCTGTTGAAGAATTCTATTTCTTCTCTCAACTACACCATTCTATTGAGGATTTCTAGGTGCTGAAAAATTGTGAGTAATACCTTTCCTACTACAAAAAGTTTCAAAATCAGAATTTTGAAATTATCCTCAATGATCACTATGAATAGTTTTCAATGGAAGGTTTTTCTCATTTTTAACATGATCTCTAAAACTTTTGAAATAAGAAAAAGCTTCAGACTTCCTTTCTAGAAAATAAACCCAAGTAAATCTACTGTAATCATCAACTAGAACAAACACATAGTATTTGCCTCCAATACTTCCAGTTTGTGTTGGACCAAAAAGATCCATGTTCACTAACTATAATGCATCAGTTGTTGAGACTTCACCGATTGATTTAAAACTAGATTTATGTTGATTTCCAAATTGACAAGGATCACAAAATTTAGAAGAATCAAATCTATGCTCCGGTATATCCTTAACTAGTTTTTTATTAGAGAGTTTACATAAGTTTCTAAGGTTACAGTGACCTAGTCTTCTATGCTATAACCAAGAATGATCTTCCATTGCACTTAAGAAAGGTAAATCTTGGCTCCTGAGGTCTTCTAAATTTAAGGTGTAAACATTCTCTTTACTATTGTCTGAGAGAATAAATTCTTCCTTGGAATTGTGAACTAAGCACTTATCATTTCTAAAATTCACAATGTAACCTTCATCACATAACTGACTTATGCTAATGAGGTTGTGCTTAAGACCCTTAACAAAAAGAACATTTAAAATCAAGGTTTTACCTAGAAGAACAATATTACCAATACCAACAATCTCTCCCTTAGAATTATCTCGAAAAGTTACCTTTCCTCCTTTCATTTTGATAATCTTTTCAAAATAGCTTTTGTTTCCAGTCATGTTCCGGGAACATCCACTATCCATGTACCATGTATTGTTGCTGGTACTCTCTTTATTTTCCTAAAATCAAGAAGAGAATTAGACTTTCGGAATCCAAACTTGTTTGGATCCGAGATTTCTAGATAACAAAATTTTAGGTACCCACATCTTCTTAGAGAAATAAGATTTCTGAAAACCTAGAGATTGGGTTTTGTTTAAGGAACAATTCTTTTCCCAGGGATCACCACATTGACACATGGTAGAAAATGGGGAACTTTGAGGAACAAAATAATTGTTACTGAAAATTGGTTTTTCATGGGTATAACCAAATCCGGATTTATTTCTTAAAGGTCGTATTTGAAAATAAATTTTATCAAAATTTTCCTTACCATGGGTAAAGTTTGATAAACACTTATTTAAAGAAAAAATTTCGGACTTGAGTTTTATAAACAAGTTTTTATCCTAAAAATCATTAGTTTTAGAACTAGAGCTAGGCTCGAAAATATTTTTCTTAAAATTACTTTTTCTAAGTCTTTAGAATGTTTGTTCTTCTCAGAACTTACTTCCTCAAGATTTTTCGAAATATTTTCAAAAACAACATTTTTCCTATCAAGATATTTAGAAAGATCTGATATCTCTTTCGTAAGAATAGAATTCCTAGAGTTTTCCTTATCTTGTTTTTTATTGAGTTTGGAATTCTCAATATCAAGAAGTTCAGCAAACCTAGAAACTTATTCATAAGTAGGTGAAGTATTTTCTACATCCGAAGAGGATTCTTCATTTGAGGAATTAAAATACTTACTATCATTAGAATTTAAAGATACATTGGTCAATGATTCAGCATTTCGTACCTTAGCCATAAAAGAATGATTATCAATAGGTAATCTTGCTATAAGACCAAGATTCTTCTATCCTGAATATTCATAATCAGAAGATTCATCTGAAGAGTCACCACCACTGGCACTCCAGGTGTCATTAGCTTTCAGAACTTTCTTAGATTTGGCTTTATAATACTTCTTTCTGTTCCTGTCTGATTGCCTTTCTTTCCTTTCTTTCTTTTTGAGAAAAGTGCAATCTGGTCTAATATGTCCATCTCTCTTGCATTCATAACAAGTAACTTCTCCATCTTTCCTATCATTCCTTTCCTTTTTCTTATACTTGGATTGGAAATTTCTTTGGTCGGCTATCTTGTTCATCCTTCGAGCAATATTTGCTGACTCATTTTCAGAGACATCAATTTCAGTATAATCTGACTGAACAACCATCTTCTTAGACTTGGATCTGGTTACTCTCTCAGGAGTCTTAGCTTTCATTTGATTTGATGTTGTTTTAAAAGAAACAGTACCATTCCCATTATTCTTCTTGATTTTGTCAGCATCTCTCTTCATTCTTGTTTCATATTGGAGAAGAGTTCCAAATTTCTCATCAAGAGAAATTTGAGTGACCTTCCTGTTATCATCTATAGCAGTTCTCTTGGATTCATACTCATTTGGCGTAATATCAATTATCTTATCCACAAGTGCTTCATCATCTAACCCTTTCTCTCCAATATATTGTAAACTGTTGACGATAGTCATAAACCTCTGTTGAACTTTACATATTGGTTCACCATAAGGAAAATTGAAGCCTTGGTATTCAGCTCTAAGCACAGCTCTCCTAGTTTCAATTACTTTAGAAGTTCCAAAGTGTGTAACCTCTAACTTATTCCAGATACAATTAGCTGCATCACAAGAATAAATTTGGCTATATATATTTCTAGTCATTGAATAAAGTAAGGTATTGCGTACCGTATAATTGAGTTGATACTCTTGATTTTCCTGGTTAGTAAAAGTTCTAACTTCCTTATCAGGAATTTTATAATCTCCAGTAAGCATAACAAAGTTGTCTACTCCAGTATTGATAACAAAAGTCTTCATTCGATCTCTCCAGTACTCATAATCATTACCATCAAAGATTGGTGGTCTTGTAGGATTTATATTATCAATGGAACCAACATTGACTCCTACCATACTTAAAATAACCTTTTACACACAAACTTGTCATTAGAAAAAAGTTCGTAACCACAAATTTTGGAATTACAAAGTTCGGAATTACAAAGTTCGGATTTACAAAGTTCGGAAAGAGAATGTTCAGAATGAGAAAGTTCAGAATGATAAAGTGAGCAAGAAAAACTTATTCGTGAGTACAAGTATTTCAGAGACCTCCTTTGACACCAATTGTAGGATCGAAATAATGATGTAGATTCTCAATATACAAGAGGGGGGGGGGGGTGAATTTTATACTTTAAAAATTCCTTTGGAACCTTTAAAGTTAGTTACGAATAACTATGTTTTCCTTAAGAAAAAGAAAGAGCTAAGTTTAACAAAGTTAAATTAAGAAAATTCACAACACCTCTAACACCAATTAAAAATTTAGAATCAGGAATGAAGTTAAAACATTAAGTCCTATGTACATGATTAAAACTGGAATGAGATTCCGAAAGTAGGTTCCGAAAATATGGATCCGGAAATTGAAACTTAACTAAAGATTACAAAATAAGATTCTACCTTAAAGCGTATAGAATCTAAATGAAACAAAGTACAAGTAAGGAAGTATATGAAAGTTATACTTTCCTTATAAAACAAAATGCAGCGGAAAAAAACAAGTAGTAAAACTACATGTAACAAGATATAAGTCTTTTAACCCAAAGAGAAGGGTATCCAACAACCTTGGATAAAGGTCCCTTGATTTATACTTTCAAGAAAGCTTGTCTTACCCACACCATTGTAAGCCCTCGATACAAATATAGGAGTCTATGTCTTGCTATCCCCGCAAGCCCTCAACTTCTAGGTAGTTGACAACCTCTGTCTTCCTCAGCAAGGAAGCCCTCGAACTTCAAGGTAGTCGGCACCTCTGTCTTCCTATCCCTAGAAGTCCTCGAATGTAATCACCAACATTTGGAGTTTCACAAAGAAAAAAAATGAACAAGCGGTTCAGTACGCACAAGGCATGAAAAGATTTATATCTATAGAAATCACCTTCACAGCGTGTGGTCTCTAGATTGATCAACTTCTATGTTCTTATGAGCTCTTTCAAATGAGATCCTATTTATAGGCAAGGTCAGACTCCTTTCCAACGGTCATATTTTCCTTAAAAATCGGAGGGACCTTTACACGTGTCACTTATCCAACGGTTAGTTTGTAACGGAATAAATGACATCATTTTATAACAAAAAAAGTGTAACAGAATGTACGGAATCGTTTTAAGTCTAACAAAAAAGTTCAGAGTGAAGGTTCGGAGTGTAAACAGAATGTCAAAGAGTAGAAAAATTATAAAAGTGTAAGCAACATGAATGTTCGGAGTGAAGATTCGGAGTCTAAATAAATTCAAAGTGTATAAAGAAAAGATGATCAATTTATGTTTAATAGGTGAATTCAGAATGAGAATTCAGAATGTCAATTCGTCATCAGAATTCATAATGAGAATTTGTAATCAGAATTTTTAATGAGAATTCGTCATCAAAATTCATAACGAGAATTCGATGTCTAACTTCATGAGAATTCATATCTAGAATTCGGAGTAGAACTTCATTACAGTTCTCATCCAAAATTCAGAGTGAAACTTCATTACAGTTCTCATCCAAAATTCAGAACCTAAATCAGAATGCTTCATATAAAAGTTTCAAACGATTCCGAGAATATAGAAATGAATCTGAATCTTTTACTTAAGAAATATATGGATGAAAATATGATAAGGATAATTTTTCTTATAAAAGAGATCTTCCTTATAAAAGAAATATTCCTTATAAAAGAAATTTTCCTTATAAAAGCGATTTTCCTTATAAAAGCGATTTTCCTTATAAAAGCGATTTTCCTTATGAAAGAAATTTTCCTTAAAGATAAGGTGTTTTTGATTTTCAAAACAAGAAGGAATGGAAAAGTCATAAGGGAAACTTTATTGACTCAACATCTGCAAGTTGATCTTGTGTTCCGATAAATTGAAAAATGATATGTCCTTTTTGTGTGTGATCCCTCATAAAGTGATTATTAATATCTATGTACTTTGCACAAGAGTGATGTGCAGGGTTTTTAATAAGGGAAATGGAACTTGTATTATCAAAAAAAATTATTGTTTTGGTAAAACTGAATCCATAGTCTGTGAGTGTGTGTTACATCCACAACACTTGAGCACAACAACTTCCAGCTGCTACATATTACCTTCAGTAGTGGAAAGTGCTACTGAGTGTTGCTTTTTTCAAGGCCAAGAAACTAATGAATCTCTAAATAAATAAAAAGTTCCAGATCTACTCTTTCTATCCATTAAAAATCCCCCAAAGTCCACATCCAAATTTTTTTTAAAACAAAATCATTTCCAGAAGTATAGAGTCCCAAATCCATGGTTCCATTTAAGTAGAAAAAAATTCTTTTCAATGCCTTTAAATGATATTCCTTTGGATTGGGTTGATATATTTCAAATAAGCATACTGAAAACATTAAGTCTAGACGATTAGCTATCAAGTAATGTAATCTTCCTATCAATCCTATAAATGATGTTTGATCTACTAGTTTCCCATCTTCATTAAGATCAAGTACATTTGAGGTACCAATGAGAGTACTAATACTTTTAGTGTTTTCATATACATAATTTTTAAGAAGATCTTTAATATACTTTTGTTTGGATATATAGATTCCTTATGGTTTTTGAGAGATTTGAAAACCAAGGAAAAATGTTATCTCACCCATCATACTCATTTCAAACTCAGATTTCATTAGATCCACAAAGGAATCAGTTAAAGATTGCTGATTTGAACCAAATATAATTTCATCAACATATATTTGAATAATTGAAATTTTTTTCTTATCTTTCTTTATAAAAGGGTTAGATCTTTTTTTTCCCTTAGCATAGTTATTTTGAAGTAAAAATCTTGTAAGTCTATCATACCAAGCTTGAGGGGCTTGTTTAAGGCTATAAAAAGCTTTGGTAAGTCTAAAAACATGATTAGGATGTTTCATATATTCAAATCCAGGAGGTTGTTCAACAAAAAATTCCTCTAGAACATAACCATTAAGGAAAGCACATATCACATCCATTTGAAAAATTTTGAAATTGAAGAATGCTACAAAGGAAATCAAAATACTAATAGATTCATGTCTAGCTATTGGAGCATAAGTTTCATCATAGTCTATTCCATCTTGTTGATTATAGACTTTAGCAACTAATCTAGCTTTATTTCTAACAATGATTTCATTTTCATCACACTTACTCATGAAGACCCATTTTACTCCAATAACAGAAGTATCCTTAGGTCGTTCAACCAAGGTCCATACTTTATTCCTTTCGAATTCATTTAGTTCATCTTGCATGGATTTAATCCAATCATTATCACCTAAAGCTTCATCATTGATTTTTGGTTCTAATTGGGAAAGGAATGATAGATGTTCTACTTCATTTGTTAAGGAACTTCAAGTCCTTACAGGTTGATTCACATAACCAATGATGCTATCACTAGGATGATTCTTTAAAAAAAACTGATTTGGGTTTTGTAAAACCTGTTCATCAACATATGGTATGAAATCTTCTGGGGTAAATGTTTCAGAAGTATCTTCTTGAACATTTTTCTTATCAGAAGGATCTTCTATCAAAGGTTGATAATCAGTTTTTGAAAACACATCCGGAGATGTGGGTTGAAGTTGTTTAAAAACAAACGGATCAGTTTCATCAAATTTGACATGTACTGTCTCTTCAATAGTACAAGTGTTTTTATTAAAAACTCTATATGCCTTAGAAGTTGTGGAGTGGCCTATCAAAATTCCTTCATCAGATTTTGGTGAGAATTTATGTAGATTATCTTTAGTATTCATAATGAATACCTTGCAACCAAAAACCTTAAAGTAGGAAATTCTAGGTTTTCTTCCATTCCATAACTCATAAGGAGTTTTATTAAGAAAAGGTCTAATCAAAACTAGATTTATAGTATAAAATGCTGTACTTACAGCTTCAGCCCAAATATTATTGGTTACAAAATAATCCCTCAACATGGTTCTAGTTATCTCTTGAAAAATTCTATTTCTTCTTTCAACAAGACCATTCTATTGAGGTGTTCTGGGTGCTAAGAAGTTGTGAGTAATATATTTTCTACTAATAAAAGTTTCAAAATCAGAATTTTGAAATTATCCTCCATGATCACTATGAATAGTTTTCAATGGAAGACTTCTCTAATTTTTAACAAAGGCTCTAAAACATTTCAAATAAGAAAAATCATTAGATTTCATTACTAAAAAAATAGACCCACATAAATCTAGTGTACTCATCAACCAATAAAAACACATAGTACTTTCCTCCAATGCATCCAGTTTGTGTTGGACCAAAAAGAACCATATGCACTAGCTGTAATGCATCAGTAGTTGAGACTTCACCGACTGATTTGAAACATTATTTATGTTGCTTTCCATATTGACAAGGGTCACAAACTTCTGAAGAATCAAATCTAAGCTATGGTAGATCCTTAAATAATATTTTCTTAGAAATTTTGAATAAGTTCTTAAGGTTATAGTGTCCTAACCTTCTATGCCACAAAAAATAATGATCTTCTATTACACTAAGGCAAGGTAGATCTTGACTCCTATGGTCTTCTATGTTTAGTGTGAAAACATTCTCTTGCCTATAGGCAGAAAAAATAAACTATTCCTTTGAATTGTGTACAATGAAATTGTCATTCCTAAAATTCAAAAGGTAACCTTAATCACATAATTCGCTTATGCTAATGAGGTTGTGCTTAAGACCCTTAAAATAAAACATTTTAAATCAATGTTTTCCCCAGAATAATGATGTTACCTATACCAACAATTTCTCCTTGAGCATTATCTCTAAAAGTTACTTTTCCTCCTTTCGTCTTGATAATCTTTTCAAAATAGTCATTATTACCCGTCATATGCTGGGAATATGCACTATCCCTTTACCACATATTACTGTTGGTACTCTCTCTAATTTCATGAAAACAAAAGAGTTAGAATTTCGGAATCTAAACTTTATTGGATCCGGAAATTTTAGAAAGAAAACTTTTAGGCAACCACATCTTCTTAGAAAAATAGGCTTTATGAAATCCTAAAGACTGGGTTTTGTTTAGAGAACAAATCTTTGACCAATGCCCACCACACAAACACTTACTACAGAATTGATCACTTTGAGGAACAAAGTAATTATTACTAAAAATTGGTTTAGAACTAGTATAACAAAAACCAGAACAATTCCTTAGAGGTTGAATTTGAGAATACATTTTATCAAAATTTTCTTTACCTAAGGTAATGTTTGACAAACACTTCTTCAAGGAAAATATTTCAGATTTTAGTTTTATAACCAAGTTCTTTTCTTTAAAAACATTTGATTTTGAACTAGAGCTAGGCTCGAAAACATTTTTCTTAGAAATTATGTTTTCCAGATCTTTAGAAAGTTTATTCTTCTCAGAACTTACATCCTCAAGATTTTTTCAAATACATTCAAAATCAAAATTTTTCTTATCTAGATATTTAGAAAGATATGACATTTATTTAGTAAGAATAGTATTCCTAGAATTTTCCTTATCAAGTTTTTTCAAGAATTTTGAATTCTAAATCTCAAGAAGTTTGTAAAACCTAGAAACTTCTTTATAGGAAGGTGAAGTATTGTCTTCATTAGAAGAAGATTCTTCATCTGAAGAGTTGTAATATTTATCATTACTATAATTTGCCTTTAAATAAACATTGGTCAATGATTCAGAATTGTGTACCTTAGCCATTGAACAATGATTTTCAATAGGTAGTCTGGCTATTGGACCAAAATTCTTCTGTCCAGAAGATTCATAATCTGAAGATTCATCTAAAGAGTCTCCACCACAGGCCCTCCAGGTGTCATTATCTTTCAAGACTTTCTTAGCTTTAGCCTTGTAATACTTTTTTTCTCTCTGAATGAATTTCCTTTATTTATTTTCTCTTAGGCATAGGTCAATCAGGTCTTATATGTCCAAATCTCTTGCATTCATAACATGTAACTTCAGAATATTTTTTATCTTTCCTGTCCTTTTTCTTATATCTGAATAGAAAGATCCTCTATCCAGATATCTTTTTCATCCTTTAAGCAAGATTTTCTAATTAATTTTCTGAGGATTCACTTCCACTATATTTGGATTGGATAAAAACTTTCTTATATTTGGATCTAGTAACTCTCTCAGGAGTCTTGGATTTTATATGATTAGAAGTTGTAGTAAAAGAAACACTGCCATTTGTATTCTTCTTCTTTACGCTATCAAAATCTCTCTTCATTCTAGTCTCATGCTAAAGAAGAGTTCCAAAAAGTTCATCTAAAGAAATATGAGTTACCTTTCTATTCTCATCAATAGTAGTCCTCTTGGATTCCCACTCATTCGGCATAATGTCTATGATCTTATCACCAAGAGCTTCATCGTCTAATCCTTTCTCACCCATGGATTATAAACTATTCACAATAGTCACAAATCTTTTTTTCACCTCACCTATGGGTTCTCCATAAGGAAAATAGAAACCATGATATTCAACTCTGAGCATGGCTCTTCTAGTTTCAATTACTTTGGAAGTTCCCAAGTGAGTAACTTCAAGTTTCTTTCTTATAGAATTTACTGCTTCACATGATGAAATTTGGATAAATATATTTCTAGTCTTGGAAAAAAGAAAAGTATTGCATACCTTATAATTCAGTTGAAATTCATGGTTTTATTGATTGGTAAAGGTACTAACTTCTTTGTCAGGGATTTTATATCTTCTAGTAAGAATAACAAAATTATCAAATCTAGTATTGATAATGAAAGTCTTCATTAAATCTCTCCAATATTCATAGTGATTTCCATCAAATATAGGTGGTCTAGTTGGATTTAGATTATCTATGGAACCTACATTGATACATGCCATCTTAAAAAATATTCTTTCAAAAAAAACTTGTTAATAGAAAAAGTTCGAAAACAAGGAAAATATTCCTTAGAAAGGAAAATATAAAACAAGAGTATCTCTAAGAAAAAATGATTCCGAACTATACGAGTCCTAAAATCTGATTCTGTAAAATAATAAGAAGAAGAATTCTCTTCTGAATCTAATCGTGAGATTAATTCAGAGGTCACCTGCTCTAATACCAATTGTTGGATCGAATATGTAAAAATGAGATGTTCAAATACAAGAGGGGGGGTGAGTTGTATACTTTAAAAAATTACATTGGAACTTATAAAGATGATTATGTTTAACAGGGTTAAACAAAGTAATTCACAAAACCTTTAATTGTACACACTTTCTGGATTCTGGAAATATGATTATGAGAAAGCAATTCTGAAAAAGTGATTTTGGAAATGAAACTTAATTAAAGTTTACAAAGATAATGATTCTACCTTAAAGAATATAAAGTATAAATAAATCAGAGTACAAGTATGAGGAAGTATATGATAGTTATAATTTCTTACAAAATACAAATGCAGTTGAAAACTTTTAACAAAACAAGTAACAAATAGTAAATCTTTTAACCCAAATAGAAGGGTATCCAACAACTTTGGAAAAAGGTCCCTTGATTTATACTTTCAAGAAGTCTATCTTACCCACACCCGGGTAAGACCTTGATACGATGATTAGAGTCTATCTTGATATCCCCTCAAGCCCTCAACTTCAAGGTAGTCAACACCTCTATCTTCCTCAGCAAGGAATCCCTCAACTTCAAGGTAGTCTGTACCTCTAACTTCATAACCTTAAGTATCTGATTTTAAGGAAATCAAACATATGAACTAAGAAAATCTACAAAAAGTAAAGTTTGACCAATCCATTGAAACTTTCTTCACAAATACTGAGAGTTTATAAGATCCTCTCTCTCTAGAAATCACTTCACCAACATGTAAGCACAGTTGTCAAAGTTTGGTTTCTCAAAAGTACTGAGCTCTTTAAAATGAGATCCTATTTATAGGAAGGGATTCAATGGTCGGATCCCTCCTCCAATGGTCATATTTTTCCTTGAATTTATGTGGTACATGTACACGTGTCACTTAAACAATGGTTAGTTAGTAACTGAATGCATGTCATCATTTTATAATTAAACAAGTGTTAGAAAAAATATGGTTACATAACTAGAAATCCAATATTTGGAATGTAAGAAAATGAATCTTTGAAGTCTAACTAAAATTTAATTCGGAGTCAATAATACAAGGATATTCTAATTCTATTTTATAGGGGTTCAGAACTTGAATTATATAGAATTCCGGAGTCTGAATTTCAAGGAAATTAAGAATCTGGATTCATAAGAATTCGGAACCTGAACATACAATGTTCGGAGACCGAGTTCATGAGAATTCGGAGTTAGAACTCATAAGAGTTCAGAGCCTGAATTCAGAGAACTCGGAGTCAGAACTCAGAAAAGTTCGTATCTAGAATTTGTAATCAGAATTCGGATTCAGAACTCAAAAGTGTTCGTATCCATAATTTGTAATCAGAATTCAGAGTTATAACTCAAAAGAGTACGTATCCAGAATTTGTAATCAGAATTCGGAGTCAGAACTCAGAAGTGTTCTTATCCAGAATTTGTTATCTGAATTCGGAGACAGAACTCAGAGGAGTTTGTATCCAGACTTCGTAATCAGAATTCAGAGTCAGAACTCAGAAGAGTTCGTATCCAGAATTCGTAATCAGAATTTGGAGTTAGAACTCAGAAGAGTTCATATCCAGAATTCATAATTAGAATTCAGTGTCATAACTCAGAAGAGTTTGTAACCAAAATTCTGATGCGGAATTCGGAGTCAGAACTCAGAAGAGTTCGTAACCTGAATTCTGAGAATTCGGATCCTAAAACAGAATGCTTCATATCTGGGTAATTATAGGATTTCGAGGTTTTGGTTTCAAATCTAATTTTACACTTAGAAAAATTTTGATATGAACAACAAAAAATGGTAAGGATAAATTTCCTTGAGGAAGGAAATTTTTTCTTATAGAGGTAAAACATAGGGTAAAAAGAGTTTTTCCTTGAGATAAGGTGTTTGTGATTGTCAAAACAAGAAGGAATGGTAAAGTCATAAGGAAACCTTAATGTCTTAACAGTATCCCCAAAGTATGAAGGAATAGAAAAGTCATAAGGATAATTTTATTGACTCAACATAATCATATTAAGGGATCAATGTTACACCATAATCATAGATCTATTGATTTATTATTTTCATTCAATCAATGGGACCACTACGTTACTTTGATCTCCAGTTCAATCTTCATAGCACCTGACATTATCTCCTCATAGCTGTTATAGTCTAAATCAGATATATTCTTCCATAGACCGGTTCTTAGTCCACTAAAGAATATATCAACCATTCAGTTAGGATCCATGATAAATATACATTTGGAATGATAAATTCTTTTAAATTTTCTCTCATTGCTTCCCAAAGATTCATTATCATTCTTCTTGAGCTCTAATAATTCCTTCTCCATTTTCATTTTCATCTAATGGGGGAAATATTTTAAAAAAAGGATCCCTTGAACTCTAGCCACTCTATAGATTCAATCTCCCATATTGTATTCATGTTTTTAAATATTTTTACACCATTGATCAACTTCTCCCTCTAAGTGGCACACAACTGGGGTGAAATTCTATTATTCTGAATGATATAGTAGAGAAAATATTTTCCTATAGATCTTATAAATTGTTTACCAATAAATGGTTCTATTTATCCTCTAAAAAAGGTGGTCATTAACTTTATAATGGCTCAATTGAAATTTTTTCCCTTTGAGGTGGGTCTAGTCTCACAATTTGATTCAATTTTATGCTCATAAATCGAGTTAGTTGATTCATCCTTCTCATGTGGTTTTCCCTTATGGCTTCCATCAGATGTCTGTCCGTGCATGGTCTGTTGTGCTCACCATTTACACGGTTCCTCCAATTTCGTTTAATTTTATAAAAGAAGAAAACCTTAGTGTGAAACATTCTTATTATAATAATCTTTTAATTCTAAAGGATTTTTTGTCTTAAAACATCATTCTTAAAATATGTCATTCTTTAACAATAATTAAATATTCTAGAAATCCATCATAATGTTTCATAAAAATATTGGGATTAATAAAAAATATCCTCCATGTGTGTCAAACCAAGAGTGAAAAAAGGTTAGTTGTTATGTACCATTTCCTGTTTGATTTTAGCTCAAAGTATTTTTTTAGTTTTATACCAGGATACATCTATGATAGATCAACATCCACTTGTTAGTATATTGACATGGATTTCTTTGCTCGGAATCCACTTACTTAGTACTTTACCCAAACATTAAGACATTTTCCTATATTTTTACATGTCTCTAAGGTTATTAATAAATTTATAAAATCCTCATATATATA
Source organism: Viscum album (assembly GCA_963277665.1). Taxonomy (NCBI): domain Eukaryota; kingdom Viridiplantae; phylum Streptophyta; class Magnoliopsida; order Santalales; family Viscaceae; genus Viscum; species Viscum album. The sequence continues at coordinate 1,893,708,118 of OY728152.1, forward strand.
TATATATAACTAAACCATCATTTGATACCAACTATGACATACCAAATTTTTAATACACGACTTTTCATTTACATGGTAAAAACATAGGATATTTTAAAGTTTAGTTTCCTAAAAATAAGTTTTATAATACATGAAATATTAAAAAATTATTCTAATAAACTTGAAATGTTTAATAATAGGTTAATAATTAGTTCATTTATGAAGTGTCATAACCTGAGGACATACATCAGAGGAAAGGGGGATAAAAACACCAGTAAGGGAATGAAATGGAAACAGTTTACACGAGAACTTGAGAACTCTCAATGAGATTATTTGAAATATCATAAAGGAAAGACAAAAGAAATAAAGGGAGTATCATAATAAAAATAACTTTAATCATAACATATAAACATGGATATGACCATTAAATGAGAGATTCATAATAATATCACCAAGGTTTGTCACTGAGGTTTAAAAAAAATTACCATGGCTATTCACCAAGTTTTCGTAATACTTGTCATCTCTAGAGATTAAATTATTTAACAAATTAATTAGAGAACTATGTTGGAGAATCATTAATATGTATTAATTTTAAAGGGATTCACGAAGTTAAAAATAAATAATTTCATATATAACCCATGGAGAATAATATAAAACGGTTTTCATATCAAAATCATGGTGATTCAGTTGTTCTTTAAAAACATGATCATTATGTAATTTATAACCCCCAAAAAGAAAATAAGGGTTTTATGAATATAAATACCAGAATTAAATAAATCATTTTAACGTATTAGTTAATACCCTTAGAAAATAAATATGTTTGGGTATTCAAAAAAAATAAAATGGAATTTATTGAAGAGAGGGGAGAAATTTTGAGAAGTAAAATATGCAACATAATGGGTATAAAAAGTTTCTTTAGAAAAGAGTAAAATGAAATGGGACAAGGGTATCTCATTAATATAGACTAATTAGGTAGTAATGGAATCAATAAAAAGGAAATAAGAGAGAGTGTCCTTAGCATTCAGAATATATATTCAAAAATAGGTTCTCGAAATGTAGAGAAAAGAAGGATTGTTTTCGTACCTTAAATAATTACTCCTAAAACACGAGGATTGGGCCCTTGGGGGCTTGGAGAAACCATGGCAGAAATAATTGGTTGGTAAAACAACCCTATATTCGTGTAGGATGGATTTTGAGTGAACGAAAATTGATAAATGGATGGGTATTTATAGAAAATGTGGATGATTAGTTTATTAATTTCCTAATATGGTCCTTAGAAACCTAGGTTGAAGAAAATGAAAAATAATGAGATTTAACATAGTATTGGAAAATAGGTTCAAATTTTATAATATTTTAATCCAAAAGAGTCAATCATAATTTTATATTACACATTTTGGCAAGGAAAATACAGTCTCCACAAAATAACATTTTTAATGTTAATGTTTCCATTTTATAATTTAGAATCTAAATTATAGATTTGGAAATAGATTTAAATATATAAAAATTCTTGATATTAATAAAATAACATATTTTAGGTAATTTATTGTGGTTAATTACTTATTATATCATTATAACATAATTATGAAATCATTAAACATACCAAAATATTTAAAATGTATTTTTACTATTCCCGAAAAAATATTGAATTTTAGAAAAGTGTCATAAATTAACCGTGACCTAATTTTGATGTGATGATTTAAAAGATTATATTTATTTTATAAATATAATTTTATAAAAATGATAATTATAACATTTAAATATAGAAATCCTTATTTATTAAAAATAATTGTAGATTGAAAATGCATATTAAAATTTCTCACACTTATGAAAATATAAAATCATTTTATCATTTATATTTAAATAAGAGTTTTTCTATCTTACTATTTCATAAAAATAATAATTATTCATAATATCTAAATTTATTATAAATATTTATATCTTTTTTGAAAGTAAAATTTCTGTCTGAAAAATCAATTTATCAAAATCGAGCTCAATTTAATTAAGAAAAACTAATCAAAAAATGGAATTAATGGAATAAATTTTTTATTTATTAAATGTAATTTCACTTTAATTAACTAGATAAATGACACATAACCCGTTATAACACCCACAAATGACCTAAGGGTAAGGTGTGTAATGACGATAAATTTGTTGGATGCCTAGACTAACATCAACAGAGTGGTAATTTCCACTAGAACTTCTATCATATGAGATTTCATTCAAGATTCACTTATTGAAGCTCCAAATGGGCTTGGTCATGTGTGAACCACAATGATGATACCTCCCTCCAAACTCTATCAAATGATCTTCATAGAACCCAAACCTACTGGTTGAGGCCATTTTTTCTCCTTTTTTTTATTAATTATACATTTTCATTTTTATTTATTAAAAAAATTATAATGATAAAACTATTACAAAGATTATAGTTTCCAATGATTATATTCACTAATAGTCATACATGACCTACAATCATATAATGGTCGAGTCCATACAGTAACATTTCCCTTTACACTCACTTAATTATTAAAGTAATATAATTTTATTGGGTACAAAATAATATAACAAACATTTTATTTGGGGAAATATTTCATTCAAAATTTCTGGTTTAGTACACTAGATTTGATGGAACCATATAAATTATAATGATTTGAAAAACAAAATCTAAATTCTAATGAAAAATGAAAAAGTTAACACCCTTAATTTTTTGTTTTTATGTGTAAATATTAATAAATGGGCGGTGAAATGTTATAAGTGGATAATATATGATATTATAAGTATATACAGGTCAATTTCATATAATTATAATAAATTTAAATTTATTATAAAAGTTTTTATAGTTCTTTAACAATTATGCCGAACATAATGTAAGAGATTTAATTTACAATCTCATTGATTATTAGAATTATTTATCATTAAGTTATTGATTATGAAATTTTATAACTTGTCTCAAAATAATCCCTCAAATTTTCTTTTCTTATAGTCATTTATAGAGATTAGATGTTTTAATTTCATTTTCCTCTCTTTAAAAAATCAATATACTGAATGAATTTTTTTAGGAAATCTGACTTTATTAATCTCTTTAATCGAAAATCCTTTTTCTTCCATATCCATGTTTTATAAAAAAGTTTATAAGAAAGTATTTTATATTATTCTATTATTGTTTAATGAAAATTTTATCCATGATTTATTATTTATGAAATGTGTTTAAAACAATATTATTTTCATTTTACAAATGAGGTCCAATTGACTTTTTACTAGAAATGTGAAAAGAGTATTTGTTTTAAAATACATGACATAAATGAAATTTCCAACCCCTATTATCACTCAATTATTTGAATATTCTTTTATAAGTTTCCATAGATCATTTCGAAGAAAAATTTTCCTTAATATTTTTGAAATTTTTATCTTTTAATGAATTGATTTAAAAATTAAAATGGTATTTTACTCAAGATATATTCCAAGATATCCTTTAAATTCATTTTTCAATTAAGAGGCAATATTTTAATATTACTTAATATTTACTAGGGATATAATCCAATGATACCATTATTATTCTTTCTATTTATTTTTTATGATTATAATGATGAGATGTTTAAGAAACCATTTTATTTCCAATGGGTTATATTATAATGAAGTGTTGAAATTTTTATAAAACCTATTATATTTCCATATTTTATGATATATAATGAATGGTTTATGATGTAGTGGTATATATTTGATTATATTATGATTGTGTGATGGATGGGCCGATAATTATATAGCCTTCCAATGCATTTTGTAGATATGGTTATCTAATGAGATAATTTGGACTAGAATGAGGAGTGGACCCAGATTAGTAAGGGAATATATCTTCTATGATAGTCTTGGGATTAATCCATTAGTAATGATATGATAGAATTGGTTATGAATCCAATCCACTATGATTGTATTATAGGTTAGACTATACAAATAAATTATTTTCTATGCTTATTTTTATGCCACACACTTATGTCTTATGCCAATGTAATGCTCATGTCCTTGATATTGTATGACTATATTATGATTCATATCTTATAAACAACTGAGATTTATGAAATGACTCATGATTTTTATATTTGACATGTTAGGTATGGTTTTCTAATTTTTTTATAATTCTATCAAAAAATTATTCTCATGTTATTATTTAGTAATCATTGATATCTGACTTGTTTACCTATTCCAAGAATATGAGATAACCCTTTCTTATTTTTCATTTCCCCAGATATTGAATAAAGTATTTAAGAATTGTATGTATAATAAGGGAGATAGTTATGAAGATATTTATGGGAGATGATATAAATCTATTATGAACAATTTGTTCATGTATCCATGTTTTCCAATACACTAAACCTATATAATTCAGTCATTGATCAAAATGTGATGTGTTGAATATTTATCTCATAAGATGTAGTATTTATGTATGAAATGTATGTTTCACTATATTTAGTATCAGAAAAAGGTTTATTTACCATTAAAAATTAAAATTAAAAAACACTAGTGACAACCCTTAGGATAATCTTATGTATAGATGAACACCCTAATTTATGTTAAAGAAATGTATGTGGGTTTCTTAGAAAAACATCCCCTATTAAATATTAATAGAAGGTGTGGTTTTATGAGAGAATATTCTAGGGGTAATATTTCCTAAAAGTGTTGGTCAAGTATATCTCTTTCCTTATTCTAGTTCACAGTGAGTGATCCCTTACTTCACACCTATTTCGATACTCCCATGTGGTCTTCTTGGGTTAACTCACTTTTTTATGAACCATTATAACGAATTTGAATAGATAATGTGTATGAGAATGAAATGAAGGTGTCATGATTTAGACATCATATGAATGATTTTCATGATTATGTGATTGACTATTTTGACTAATGATTACTGATGGTCATGATAACCATTTTGGTTTTAGTATGGTATTAAAGATAAACCAATTAATTCCAGGTAGTGATAGGTACACTCAGGTATTGAAGTATCTCATTTGAGGTTGTTTATATAAATTATTTTATATCATTAAAGTATCTTGGAATGATAATTTACTTCCCCAAATATTATATACTGAATTAGTCCTTGAAAATCCTAATGGTACAATGATTAAATCTCAAGCCTATTATTATTTTCTGATAAACATTTGTGGGAATGTGTTTCCTAGAAATTTGATTAATCTACCTCTAGTAAAACTTTATGTTATCATTGTAATGGACTGGATTTCATTATATAAGGACCATGTTAATTACTAGGGAGTGGAAGTCACGTTGGATATTTCAAATTGAACCATGATAATCCATCTGTGTGATGGTAATTATGAAATTCTGAAGGAAATTTCATCTAATGTATGGGTCTTGATTCATATTCAATAGGGGTGTTTATCATATATGGTTGGGTATAAAATAAAAATTTAATACATTCCTATTGTATGATTGTTTTTTGATTTTTTTCTGGAATATTTTACTAGATTTCCTCCAAACTTTGATGTTTATTTTTTAATAAAAATCACACATACTGTTACACCAGTTTCAAATAATCCATACAAAATAACCTGTATTGAGTTTCAAGTATTGAAGAATAAATTATAGAAGAATTTTGATAATGGATTCATTCATACATGTTAATAATAATGGGGTGAACCTATTATTTCTAAAAATAATAAAGATTGATCATTTCCTATCTTCATTTATTATTAGAAATATAACAATATCAAAATCAAGAATATGCTTCATCTGCTTCATATTGATGAATTTTTTATCAATTAAGAAGAGATAAATATTTTTCCAAGATTGATCTTTGATCTAGACACTATCCGTTGAGGTTAAAAATTGAAGACATACCCATGAAATACTTCCATATGTGATATAGACACTATGAATTATAGTGATGCCATATGTTTTACTAACGCCCCTATTATCTTCTCGGATTTTGTGAGTAAGTGTCTTTAGAGGTTACCTGATTAATTTTTGGTAGTCATTATAGATGAAATTATTATATATTACAAAGTAAGGAAGATCATGAAGATCACTTGAGGATTGTACTGAATACCCTAAGGAAGGATTAGTTGTATGAAAAATTTACCAATAGTAAAATTTTTCAATAAAAGTTTCATTTCTGGATCATATAATCTCAAACAAGGATATATTAGAAAATCTATCAATGATGTAAGTTATTTAATGTTATCCTAGACTAACCATTTTTATTGATATCCATAGTTTTCTTTTTTTTTTATGGATATTATTGACCATTTTTTGAAATTTTTTCATGGATATCTAATCCCTTGACCAAGTTAACATGGAAGGTAGACATGTTCATTTGGACAAATGAATGTAATGAAATTTTCAAGGAACTAAAGAGAAGGTTATTTAGTGAAGATTTTTATGCACTACCCTTAAATGAAGAAGGTTTTTTGACCTTTAGTGATGCATATATGAATGGGATAATATCCTTCCTCATTAAAAATAATATGGCGATAGATTATGTCACCCGAAAATTGATGTTTTATAAGAAAAACTACCCAACTCATGATTTAGAGTTAGTTGATGTAATTTTTTCATTATAGATATAAAGGAATTATCCTTATAGATAAGTGTTTGATATATATAATGTTCATAAAAGTTTAAATTATATATTTACTAAAAAATATTTGAATATGTTCCTAGGAAGATGGTTAGAGTTGATTAAAGATTAATACTGCTGAATTCATTACCACCCTGGGAAAGAGAATAAGGTAGTCGATGCTTTGAGTTGAAAGGATCATGCTATATTATCAATGATGAGGACAAAAAACGATCCAATATTTCTGGATTTTCAAATATTTAAATCATGAAGGAAGGGGATAAATATTTTCTTTCCCAATTTAGTGTTCACACGTCTATCCAAGTGAAGTTTAAAGATGATTATTAGGCAGATATAGATCTATAAAAGACGGTAATATTTGTTCCCAAGATAAGCCTTGATTTGGATAGAATGATAAGGTTTAGTAACCACGCATGTGTCTCATCCATACCATATTTGAATACAAATCTTCTTGGTAAAGCTCATAGTTCACCATTATCTATTCATATTAGAATTACAATGATGTGCAGAGATATAAAAGAGTATTTATCATATAGAAACATAAAGAGAGATATTCCACAGTATGTATCTCAATTCTTGTTATGTTAGTAATATGAGGTTGAGATACGGATGACTAATGGGATGTTATAACTGTTACCCATATAGGAATGGAAATGATTAAACATCACCATTTATTTTGTTGTTGGACTTCCCAAAATATTTAAAGTCTATAGTTCTATTTAGGTTTTAGTCGATTGTCTTATTAAATTAACATTATTTATTTATATTAGATAATATTTCTCTATAGATAAAATCTTTATAATATACATTAAGGAAGTTGTACGGTTTCATGGGGTACTATATACAATTGTATTTTAATGAGATATGAGGTTTATCTCAATGTTTTGGTTAAGTCTTAAATGTGCTCTAAATTCATAGTTATGTTTTAGTACTAGTTATCATCCTCTGATATATGGAAATTCATAGAGAACTATTAAAACCTTTTAGGTTATGTTTAGGTCTTTTTCTATGATATCAAAGGTGATTGGGATAAAAACAAACTCTAGTTGTGTTTTTAATTATAATAGATAAAACTCGAGGTTTTAGATGGATCCTCCTCAATCAATCTATAGAAAGTAGTGAAAAACTCCAATATTTTGGGATTAATTTGGATAAATAAAGCTATTAATACTTTATTTAGTTGAGGAAATTATAGTTAATGTCCAAAACCTTCACGAACACATTAAGGCAGCTCAGAGTCCATATAAAAGTAATGATGAAAATCATCGATGAAATATGGAATTCAAAGTTAGTGATAAGGTATTCCTATGAATATCTTTGTGGAATAAGGTTATAATTTTTAGAAATAATGTAATGCTCAACCATATGTATATTGGTCCCTTTGATTTCTTTGATCAAGTTGGGAAGGTAAATTATCACTCGACGCATCCACTGAACCAAAATCAAGTTTATGATGTGTTCCATGTATATATCCTAAGAAATTATATACATAATCCTTAAAATGTAATAAAATAAATGTTTGTACCACTAGAGAATGATCTTTCTTATGAATACTAACTGGTTGAAATCATGAATCATAGAGAAAAATTGTTATGGAAAAATACTACTCATCTTGTTAAAGTTATATAGAATAATCATAAATTTAAATTATCTTATTGGGAAGCTGAGGATGTGTTTTTATTGGAGTTGCATAATTTTTATGGTGGAATTAATTTTAAGTTGTGTAGAATGAAACACCCTTATATTTTATGACAAATTTGTCTTTAAATAAATTCAATTTTTTCGACAACTTTCAATACACTCAAATCCGAGTCTAAATGAATCATGATGTAGTGTACCATTATAACCTAGAATTTAAATTAGTGAACTGAATATGAACTACCATATTTTTTAAATTGTTTATAGAGGGTCCAAATAAATTAAATAAATTGATAAATAATTACTCAATTTTTTATAAAGCCTTTATCGGCTTCAATGACACAATTTTCCTCAAAAATAATTTTTATTGGTTATTAAGAGAAAAAATATAATAAATTTTTCACACTTTTATAAAAATTATTTGAGAAAATTAAATTATTTTTTTAGTCATCATTTAAATATTAGTTTAATTGATATTTTGATAACTTTTGGAGAAGGTTGATTATTCAATGAATAGTGAAAAATATTGATTTTAATTGGAAACTATATTTTCATTTTAAGAATTTACAATGTTTATTTTTTTAAAATGATTTAAAAGTAAATTTAGTTCATTTATATTATTAATAATCCAATTATTTTGACTTCTGTCAATTTTATATTGTATTTTTTGAATAAAAACTTTTTATACTTAAGAAAACATTTATCGAATAAAACTGTTATGTGTTTAGTTTTTGAGGGTTCAATTTGAAATAAAATTATTCCAATTCTAGGAATTTAATTTGATAAAAGTAATTCAATATTTTAAATTAGAATAAATAATATTATATATTAAGGTCAAATTAATTATTTTTCACAATGAATAATAAAAAATTAATGATTCATTTCTACGATAGTGGTTAATTTTTTTTACGGTGGGGGGCACTGCTGGAAGCATGACTTATACCAATGGATTCAAAACATTGGGAAAGGCTTGAAAACAGTTGATATAGACTATACTAACGGTTTCTCAAACCGTTGGCTAGTTAACCATGTAGATAGACATATACCAAGAGTTATAGTATAACCATTGGTATATGGCTCTGGAATGCCCATTATACCAATTGGTTCAGCTTACCATTGGTATATCTTTATACCAACGGTTGATATCCATTGCAAATAAAGGCATTTCAGATCTATTATAATGGTTTCAAAATCGTTGGAATAACCCTTTTCCTAGAGTTTACATAAAACCATTGGTAAAAACTAATTACAAGTTCTATACCAACGGTTTGTAAACCGTTGGTATAACTATATACCCTCAGTTTTATGTAAACCATTAGTATATAGTTACTTTTCACACATATTCCAATAGTTTAGAACCTTTGGTATAGCCTTGCTGTAACTGAAGAAGAAGGTCGACTTACCTCCTCCTCTACAATCCCCTGCCCTGTGTACCTGGGATTCAGAATTCAATTCAGAACCCAATTACCCTATGCAATATTGAAATAAGAATTTAATTCTCAATTGAATACATACAGAATGAATTATGTACCTTATTCTAAATTATTAATGAATAACACATACTAAAATACAAAATGAATTATGAATTACATAGTGAATTTTGAACTATTTACACTGTATTCACTTCAGAATTCATTACATACAAAATTTAATTATGTAAAACACATATAGAATATGGAATACATAATTGAATTAAGAATATGGGGGTGTCCAAGGGTGTGTGTGTGGGGGGGGGGGGGGCTATCTAGGTGGGTTAGGGGGGCTACCAAGGGGGTGGGGGTGTCCTGGGGGTGGGGGTGTCTAGGGGTAGTGGTGGTGGGGGGGGGGGGTGGGGGGGTTCCAAGGGGGTGGGGTGTCCAGGGGGTGTCCAGGGGGTGGGGTGGTGTCTAGGGGGGATGTCCAGGTGTGGGGGGTGTCCAAGGGGTTGGGGGTGTTCGGCGGGGGGGGGGGGGGGGGTATCCAAGGGGGTGGGGATGTCTAGGGGGTGGGGGTGTCCAAGGGGTCATGTGTGTGTGTTTGTGTCTGTGTGTGGTGGCGGGGGGGGGGGTGTCTAGGGGTGTGTGTGTGTGTGTGGGTTGGGGGATGTCTAGGGGGTGGAGGGGTTGTCCAGGGGGGGTGTCCAAGTGGGAGAGGGGTGTCCACGGTGGTGGGGGTGTCCGGGGGGGGGGGGGGGGGTTGTTCAAGGGGTGTGGGGGATATCCAAGGGGTGGGGTGTTTATGGGGTTGGGGCTTTCCAGGGGTTGGGGGTTGTCCAAGGGGGTGGGGTGTCCTCATGGGGGGGGGGGGTCGGAGGTGTCCAGGGGTGGGGGTGTCTAAGGGGTGTCAAGTGGGGTGTGGGGGATGTCCAAGGTGGTGGGGGTGTCCAAGGGGGTGGGGGTGTCTAGTGGGTGAGGGGTTTCTGGGGGAGGGGGATTTCCACGGTTTTGGGGGTCATCCAGGGGGTGGGGGCTGTGCACGCGGGTGGGGGAAGTACACGCGGGTGGGGGCTGTGCACACGGGTGGGGGTGTCTAGAGGGGTGGGAGTGTCCAAGGGGTGGGTGTCTATGCAAGGGGGTGGTGGTGTCTGGTGGGGTGTAGTGGCTCTCGAAGGGGGTGGGGGCGTCCCGGGGGTGGGGGTGGTCCAGGGGGTGGGGGGTGTCCTGGGGAGGGGGGCTTTCTTGGTGCTGGGGGTGTCCAGGGGGTGGGGGTGTCCAGGTTGGGTGGGCGATGTACAATGGGGTGGGGTGGTGTCCTAGGGGGAGGGGGTGTCGGGGGGGGGGGGGGGGGGGGCTGTCCAAGTGGTTGGGGGGGTTGTCCAAGGGGGTAGGGGGTGTCCATGTGGGTGTCCAAGGGGGTTGGTGAGGGGGGATTTCCCATGTGTGTGGGGGGGGGGGTATCCATGTGAGTGGGGGGTGTCCAGGTGGGTGGCGAGGGTGAGGGGGGTTGTTGAGGAGGTGGGCGCGTCCAGGGGTGGGGGGTGTTTGGGGGGGGGTCGGGGGGGAGGGGTTGTCCGAGGGGGTGGGGTGTCCATGGAGTGGGAGGTGTCCAAGGTTGGGCTGAATCATTCACACATATATGCAGTCATAGAAAATCATGAAGTCAAGTTTTATTATTTATATATAAAGAAATTAATATAATTTGACCTACATAATCACACATATATTCATGCACAACAAATCATCAAACATCAAATGTCAGTAATATTAATAAAAAATTTATCAGATCAATCTCTCCCTCATCACCATCCCAATCATCATCGTTATCATCAACCTCGTCCCTGTCCTCATAGTTGTCCCCATCATCGTAAACTCCCTCCTCAACACCCTCATCCTCACCCTCATACTCCGCCTCAACCTCCTCCTCACCCTCCTCATCTGCCTCGGCCCCCTCCTCTCCATCCTCCTCCGCCTCGACCTCCTACTCAAAATAGTCATTGCCAGGAATGACATCATCTTGACCACCATTGGCACTTCAATCTAGTGCACCATAATAGAATTCATCGATGACATATATTCATCACAAGATATGCTGGAATCTATTGCATGTGTTGGACGTAAAACTTCCATCAGTTTCATAAATGCAGTGTTTTCCCTAGCAGACTGTTTTGTCGTCTCTCTGGCCCTTTTTTAATCCTGTTCTGACTCCACCTTAACCTGCTAGAACTCAGTAGCACTTCAAATCATACCTAGGGAGGGAAAATACCTTGTTGGTACTATACTCTTCTTAAGTCTGCAGCGTACTCTGCTAGGTTTCTCATCTCCCAACACCTGATGTAAGTGATCATTTGGACCAAAATTATAATGTTCCTCGACATCAAGGGCCTCTAAAGCATCCTGTTACAAATATAAATAGATTTTTAAGTTAAAAAATAGATATTAAAATTTTAAATCAACAAATTACGACTTACAATCTGCTGCTGAGTAAGTTCATTAACCACACTTCTATCTTTCTTCATTTTACTCGAGCAAAATAGTTTTTCATGAGGAACACATCCTTAAATATTTAATGTTAGCCTCTATAGTGACATTGAATGTTGGAAACCATAATTAAAAATTGTTTACCAATAATTAATTTACCAACAGAAATTATTGAACAACTTTAGCAATCAAATAAATTCTGATGGAAGCAATTGAAAGTGTAAGTCGTAGAGAAAAATTATAATGAACTATCATACATGCTTTCTCTCATGATCTAACATTGTAGTACATCCGAATGTGTAGAGGTATTTTTTAGAATTAATTTTTATATTTTTTATAGAAGATTCCTAAATTAAATTAAATAATACCAAAGATAATATTAATGATAAATATGAAAATTTTCATTTAAATACCATAATTGTGATTAATACCATAAATTAGATAGTCGTACAATGAGTAATCATCTTCCAATACTATTTTATCAGACAATAATCCACAACAGGTACTGCCTCTATCTTGGTGACAACTCTATAATTCCATACACTATACATCTCGTGCTTATAGGCTCTCCAAAGCTCACCTAAATCCTTTAGATGTGATGGCTGTGTACCCTCACCATCAGGGAAATTAAACCAAAGTTGACACCACAATATTAATTTATATAAATAAAAATAATAATATATTGCATTAAATATAATAATTTTTTACCCATATATCTACCCATGCATTACCTTGAATTCATTTGGAACGTGTCTCCATGAGAGTGGGCTGGCAGAAATGATGTCAGAGTATTTGAAAAGCATCTCTAAAAAACTCCAACATTGCTGCCCTATTTTTTCAATCATTTGATTGTCTTTATTATAGTCCACCATAAACTATGTATTGAGGTTCCACAACACACACATACGTGTATGCCCCCAACCCTTCCTTGTAACACCCCAAGCTTCCACGACATGCTTCTCTTTGAATAATACAGTTGCATGTGTTGTACGCAACTTCGAATTCTAACACACACCACAACCAATAAAACTAGTCGTTATGAATAGTAATACCCATTTTTTGAAATATTATACATTTTATCTTTCAAAATGGACTTCATTTTTTGATTCAGAATATCGAAATTAGCTTAGGGTGAACTTTTGGTATTTTTTTGAAAACCTTCAACTTTTGATGAATAGTGAGAATCACTAAATTTTAATTAAAAAAATCTTTTTTATTGAAATAATTAGTAGTGATAAAGTATGAATTTTAGAGGTTTTAAGGTATATTTGGAATATATTTTTACCATTTAATATAATTTTGGTCATTGGACGTAATTTCACATTTAACCTGGACATAAACACGTGTCAATCTTTTGATAGTTATTATTTCTTAAAAACATGTTTTTTTTACAGCGAAAATTCATTTTAAATTAATTTTTGACACTTATGTGTTTTAAATTTAGAAAAATGGATTTCATATTTAGAATCAGGAGTTCGAAATTTTTTAAATAGGTAAATTTTATTTTTAGAAATTTTGAACAACTACTTCGGTAAATATTTTATTTACCATGGTTAAAGGGTAAATCCGGTAAATTAGGATAAAATATAATATTATAATAATAATAAATGAAACTAAAATATGTAATAACCCTATTTGTTGATAATTGTATGACCATGGGCATCCTTGGGAAGATTTTGGGACCCCATGGACCCACTTGTAAGTGATAATGACACTTTATATTAATTAAGTAAAAGTAAATACAAAAATGACTTAAGCATATATCTTTTAGAAAAACAATTTTTACATAGGGTTATACTTGTTATATTTTATAATATAAATATTAATTATAACGATACAAATATTTCCTACATAATGCTATTTTATTTATAAGTTTTAGATATTTAATAATTAAATTCATTTTTGACACAATAATGATACAATATTTTCATTATTAATGAAATAATCAAATAATTAGTACTATAAATTTTAAAATAAATATAATTTGAAAGTGTTGATGCCTCCAAGAATATTATTGGTTAATAAGACATGTTAGGATTTCTTAAATGAATTTTTTTAATTAATAAAGTTGTTAAGACTTTAACAAAAATCAATTATTAAATATTTTCAAAATTGACATAAATGAGTTTTTAAAACAAATATTATATTATTAATTGATATTATATTCCTAAAAATCTAAGGTTCAAAAAAAGGACTTATATAATTATATATTTATTATTAATGGAACACATGGGGGTCTCTTGGAAGTTTATAGTAAGTTTATTGACTATATAATATAAAAATACAAAGAGACATGGTAAATGTTAAACTATTTAACTAAGAGTTAAATATAAATTATAAAGTTAATATAGTGACCCAAACCTGTCTAAAATCTATTGGTTGACATTTTTTAGACCCATCCACACCTTATCCAAGAAATAAGTCACTTTTGAGCCATTATGAACCGAATATGAATTTATTATAAAATAATATTTTACGTTTTTTCTAAGGTTCCCCTCACCCCTCCTATAAAATGGAACTCCCCATTACCTCTAATTCAAACCTTCAAATGCCTTTGGATCGGCAAAAACCCACCAAAATATTCTCTAAACATTTCTCACTTCAACCTAGAGGCCTTAGTTTCATCAGAAAGCCAACCTGATGAGCCCTTTTGATCAAATCAAAAGGAAGAACCCGAAGAAGAGGTAATGTTTTCACCACCCTCTTTCAAGTTTCTTTCTTCTTCAACTTCGTTTTTCTTTGTTATTTCCATTATAAAATAATAAATCCAGTATATTATATATACTGTGATGTTATTATAAATATGGTACAACCATATTTAGTATTCTATCCAACCTTTGAATGACATGTCACCATACGTGCGTATGTATGGATTACCGTCTCCACATCGTGGTGTAATTGTTTTTCAAAAAATTATTATTTGGATGGGTATGATAATGATGTGTAATTGACGTAAATAATAAATATAACAAGATAATGATTCAATATATATGATATAACATCCAATTATATATCATTTTAATATCAAAATAATGATATTGTCGCTCGAGCTTACGTACGGACTACCGTCTTGACGAACGCGATGAGATTCATTCGCCATCGTATCCATTCAAGTCTAATTGTCATTTGATGATTAAAAATAATGTTTAAGGACTTGATATCATTATATATATGAATAATATACAACCTAATCATAAAAAACACGACTTACGTAACAAAACATATAAAATAAAGAGAGTAAGTTAACACCCCAAATGACGATAATACTAAGAAATTTTTAACAATGCAATGTTAAAAGATCATATATGTTATCATATTAATGTATACGATTCCTGAATACTTTAATAACAATTATTTCACCATTACACAGGAGGTTAACCTACCCTCTACCAAGGAAAAGTGCAAGGTGAGGGTTTATTTCCCAATTTATTCATTATCCGAGGTTGTTCATACATAATTATCTACTGGGATTTCTTTATCATCCACATCCATGTTTCATAAAAATGTATTTCAAATCATTCTTACTATTTTATAGAATATAGGTTAAAGTAATTTATTCCCTTTTTTACTTTTTATAAGATGTTTCTAAGGGAATATTTTCATCGTTTTCCAAACAAGGTCCTTTTTAACCTTATCGACAAAATTAAGGTAAGAATGTTTTTTTTAACTGATACGGCGGGTGAAACTATTTTCTACTATTATAAACACATCTAAGCTTCTATTACAAGCTTATAAGAATATTTTCAAAGTAAATGTATTATTTTATAATTATTTTACTCTTAAACTATTTCAAAATAGAAAGAGATATTTCTCTAAAAAGTATTTTGATTTCATCTATGTCAACATCCTTTGATGGATTTTAAGTTTATTTGAAGTTTATTTATTATGACACAAAACTTCCATATTGTATTGAAGTTTTTGTGGTATGTTTGACTGTGGATATTCTATTTTTATACCATTCATGGTTTATGGTTAAAGTATTGACATTTTGTATGCTAGTTTTAATAAGAATTTTTATGATATGATTAAACCTTTTCATATGAGAAATGTATTGGACTTAGTAGGTGATAGGTGGAGCCCGCTATAGCTCCTAGAGTAATTGGTAAGTCTCATGAGAAAACTAGATACAGAATTTTCCAAGTCCCTTTCCCAATTTGATTTATGGTTTTGGTCGAGGCCTTAATAATTTTTAAAGGTCTTGGCCGAGGCCTTGAATTTTTTTTTCAAAATGTCCGACATTAAACATTCCCTCATTATGGAAATAATATTGATGGTTCATGTGGTCATTAGGCTAGTAGAATACCCATTATTTTGTTTTGTTATGGAATTATTTACTCAGCTCATATTCTTTCCATAAAAGTATTCATGTTTATTATTGGTAAAGGTATGTGGTTTCAATTATTTTCCATGCTTAATATTTATGTCATTTTCTGCTATATTAATTACCCTTACTAAGCGTTTTAGCTTACCCCTTTCTTAGGTTTCATTTTCGCAGGATATAACGAAGTTAGTTATGAGTGAACTTCAGGCATAATCTAGGAGGCTTGGTTGTTTCTAATGAAATATATTCGTGTTTTATTTCTCTTCAATCTATAAAGTTGAACTTATGTATGAATCTTGTTTCTAATAATACTAAACTGATCGGTCATTCGAGACATGATTTACTTGTGATCATGATAATGTTATTTAATAATGCACCGAATTTGTGTAACTAGAGTCAGGGCATTATAGTTGGTATCAGAGGAAGTTTAGTATATACCTTGGAAACTATATTTAGATGAACTCTGATTAGAGCACATAGCCCTAAGATAGACTTTGAGGATTAGTACAGAATAACTTTTAGAATTTGGGTATTTTATAGATTTTGTGAGTTTTCCAAGCAATACATCCCTGCGTGGATACGAGCAGGTAGAGGCGGCTCGGGCACAGATGTACCTAGGGGTAAAACCCAAAAACACCGCTTTGAGATAGACTCGAACTGGAACTGGTGCATGACAACGGGCCTTACTGCACTCTTGGTTACGACACTCCTGGGGGATATCCTTAGGATAATTCTCATTTTCTTTACAAACCATTATGAAGGGTTTAGGAGTATATAATTCCTCAAAGAAATTTTTTTTATGTTTATGGATTATATCAATAAACTTTTGAATTTATGTTAAGGGTTTTAGAAGTTCTGAATTATATATTTAGATTCATAAACTAATCTAGTTTATTCCATTATTTAGAAATGGTTCCTACTGGAAGGAATGGAACTGTATCAATGCACACACTCCATGTAGGGATTTCCCTCCTCCTCAAGATAATTATAGAGGAGCTAGGGATTAAACTGGTGCTGATCAGCTAATCACCATACAAGGACAACTCACTCAGGTTATGAATAATAACCTTTCCCGTATGGAACACCCAGATCCAAAAAATAGAGGATCAATGTTAGATCGCTTCATGAGGAAACAACCACCAACATTCAATGGGAGTAAAAATACATTAGTGGTTGAGAAATGGATAAATTCCTTAGAGAAAATATTCCATACCTTGGGGAGTAGTGAAAGGGAAAAAGTTATCATGGGAGTTTACCGCCTCACTGGAGATGCTGATCAATGGTGGTCATTGATTCAAAAAAAAAGGAAGATGATGAATTATCAAATATGGAATAGAGGTATTTCAAAGATATTTTCTTAGAAAAATAATTTCCTCGTGACCATCAAGTGGATATGGAAAGACAATTTATGAAGGATGATAATATCGCAAAGTATGAGGCTAACTTTACAAGGTTAGAGAGGCATGATGAATATTATATACGTAACCCAAGAAGTAATGTTGATCGTTTATTTTATGGGTTAAAACCATTTCTCCGTCGAGCAATAGTATCACAATCCTTATCATCATATGAAGATATTGTCTCATGTGCTGTCAAGAAAGAAAAGGAATTATCTAAGTCTTTTGAATTTAAATCAAAGTAAGAGAAGAAGAGATCTAATGAACACTCTAGGAAAGGAAATAAGGAATCAGGGAAGAAGGGAAGAATTAAATTTCTACCCAGTGATAATTGCAGAAGGAAGCACCCTGGTGCCTATCTAAAAGGAAAAGGAGTATGATACAAATGTGGACAGAAACGTCATCTAGCTGGTTATTGTAAAGGAAAGAAAGACGCTACCAATGTTCAATGCTACAATTGCAGAGAGATGTGACATTATACAAATGAATGTCCTAAGCCTCAGAGAAACTTACATCAGAAAAGTCCAAGGGATCAAGGCCAAGATTATGCAATCACTACTACTGAGGTTTAAGCCCTGAAGGACGTGGTGGCAGGAAATTTAATGGTTTCCTCAAGTTTAGAAAATGCTTTATTGGATTCTGGATCATCGCATTGTTTCATATCTTCCCATTTTTCTAAGAAAATTAGATATTTCCAATTTTATTTAACAAGGGAGTTGTTAGTTAAAACTCCTAAGGGAAGTATCATTGCTACAAAGTTCTGTGGATCCATTCCCATTCAGGTATATAAATGTTCTTTATCTGCTGACCACATCGTCATACCCATGACTAAATTTGATATAATCCTCGGTATGGATTGGATTTCAGACTATGATGCGAAAATTTCTTGTAAGAAGAAGGAGGTTACGATTTTTTATGAAGATGATAAAGAACACTTTATCTTTAGACCAGAATGGTCACCACCTGATTTTTATCGAGGTCCACCCCCAGTAGCTCAACTAAATTCAATTATCGAGGAGGAAGAGAATGGAATAACTGTGGGTGAGAAAAGTAATGTTCAAATAAAGGATTCACCTATTGTGAGAGAATATGGTGATGTGTTTTCAGAAGATTTACCTGGATATCCTCTAGAATGATAAATTGAGTTTTCCATTGATTTAATTCCTGGTTCAAGGCCTATATCAAAGACCCCTTATAGAATGGACTCTATGGAATTAGTTGAACTAAAGAAAAAACTAGAGGAATTGAGTAATAAAGGATTTTTTTTCTCCCTAGTGTTTCTCCATGGGGAGCCCCTGTCCTTTTTGTTAAGAATAAAGATGGATCTATGAGGTTATGTATCGACTATAGGGAAATCAATGCAATAACAATAAAGAAAAAGTATCCCCTACCTCACATTCATGATTTATTTGACCAACTGCATGGAGCTCAATAATTTTAAAAGATTGAACTTCGATCTGGACACCATCAGTTGTGTTTGAAGAAGGAATAAATTCCAAAGACAGCATTTCGAACCAGGTACAAGCATTATGAGTTTACAGTAATACCTTTTGGGCTGACTGACGCACCCTATGTTTTCATGGATCTAATGAACAAAGTTTTCAAGGAATATCTCAATTATTTTGTAGTTCTATTTATTGATGATATATTGGTATATTCCAAAATCTATGAAGACCATTAAAATCACTTGCGCATTATCCTGAAGACTCTTAGAAGACATGAATTATATAGGAAGCTTAGAAAGTGTGAATTTTGGCTTCAGGTGATCGCTTTTCTTGGCTATATTGTCTCTAAGGATGGAATATCTGTTTATCCTTCTAAGATAAAGGCAATCCAAGAATGGCCAGCCCCGACGAGTATAACTGAGGTATGCAGTTTTATTGGTTTAGCAGGTTATTATCGGCGTTTCGTCTAGAATTTTCCCCGATTGCCTAACCCATTAATGAAGCACACATGTAAAGGGGTTAAATTTGTTTGGACAAAAGAGTTTGAAGAATTTTTTGAAGAACATAAGATAAGATTAGTCAATGCACATATATTTACTCTACCATCGAGGAATGATGGGTTCGTTATTTATAGCGATGCATCGTAGAAAGTAATTGGTTGTGTCCTTATGCAGAATGATAGAGTTATTTTCTACGCATCATGATAGCTGAAAATTCATGACAAAAACTATCCTACTCATGATCTTGAGTTAGATTCTATAATCTTCTCTTGTAAAATATAGAGACCTTATCTCTATGGTGAAAAATGTGAGATTTATACTGATCAAAAGAGTTTGAAGTATATTTTCTCACCGAAAGAACTCAAAATGAGGCAAAAGAGATGGCTTCAACTAATCAAGGATTATGATTGCACGATACACTACCACCCAGGTAAGGGAAATATGATGGCAGATGCTTTGATTAGAAAGCATCATGGAGTTTTGAACAAGATGAGAGTTGAAAAGGATCCTATATAAATGGATCTAGTAAAGATGGATATGGGAATTACCATGGAAGGTGAAACATCAATACTTTTTCAAATGGTTTCAAAACCATCTTTATTATTAAAGAAAAAGAGTTCTCAGACCGATGATGATGATTTTCAAAAGAATATTAAAGATATGAATGATGGGAGATTGAGTGACTTTGTGTATGAAGATGGAATCTTGAAATTTGGGAAGAGACTTTGTGTTCCCGATATACATGATCTAAAAAGAGAATTGTGGGATGATTCTCATAGTTCCAACTTCTCTATACACCCTGGGATCACCAAAATGTATAGATATTTGAAGGAACATTTTTTGTGGGATAACATGAAGAGGGAGATTGATGATTTTTGGTCAAGATGTATGGTTTGTCATAAATTGAAAGGTGGAAGGAAATAGCCTGGAGGAGTCATGAAACCTCTTCTCGTACTTGAGTGGAAATGGGATAATATCACGATAAACTTTGTCATGGGACTACCAAAGACTCCTAGAAGGAACGATGCAATATGGGTCATTATTGATTGTCTTACCAAGTTAGCACATTTTCTTGCTATAAGGGAATATTTACCACTAGAACGTCTAGAAAGACTATATATTAATGAAGTTGTGAGGCTTCATGGAGTACCCCTATCAATTGTTTCAGACCGTGATCCCCATTTTACGCCAAGATTATGGAAAAGTATTCAGAATGCCCGGGATACTGAACTTCGTTTGACCACTGCTTATCACCCCCAAACTAATGGACAATCAGAACAGACTATTCAAACCATAGAAGATATGTTGATATCATTCTCAATTGACTTTCAAGATATATGGGATCAATATTTACCTCTGGTAGAATTTTCCTATAACAATAGCTTCCATTCAAGTTTTCAGATGGCACCATATGAAGCGTTATATGGAAAGAGATGTCACACACCAACCTGTTGGGATGATGTTGGTTAAAGAAAACTTGTAGGCATAGAACATGTTGAGGAAACAATGGAAAAGGTAAAGTTAATCCAAACCCACATCAAAGCAGCTCAAAGTAGGCAGAAGAGCTATGCTGACAACCAAAGGAAGGATTTGGAATTTCAGGTAAGAGATCATGCTTTCCTGAAGGTATCCCCATCGAAGGGAGTTATACGTTTTGGTAAGAAGGGAATATTGAGTCCTAGGTACATCAGACCATTCAAAATTCTGGAACGAATTGGGGCTTTAGCTTACCGTTTGGCAATGCTACCAAGTCTCTCCAAAGTTTACAATGTGTTCCACGTATCACTATTGAGAAAACACATGCCTGACCCAACGCATGTACTCAACCATGAAGAATTAGAACTAGAACCTGATCTATCTTATTGCGAAGAGTCTGTCAAGATTCTTGAAACGAGAGAACAAGTGTTGATAAATCGGATGACTCATCTGGTAAAAGTTCTATGGAGAAACCATATGATGGAAGATGCAACGTGGGAACATGATAACTTATGATGAAGAACCACCCAAATCTTTTCATGTTGTAGTATTCTAGAAATTTCAAGTAAGAAATTATTTGAATGATGGTAGAATGTAACATCCCATGCTTCCACAGTATGCTTCTCTTTGAATAATACTGTAGCGTGTGTTGTACGCAACTTCGAGTTCTAACACACACCACAACCAATCAAACTAGCCGTTAGGAATAGTAATACCCACTTTTTAAAATTTTATACATTTTATCATTCAAAATGGAGTTCATTTTTGGATTCAGAATATCGAAATTAGTTTAGGGTGAATTTTTGTTATTTTTCTGAAAACATTCAATTTTTGATGAATAGTGAGAGTCACTAAATTTTAATTAAAAACTAATTTTTTAATTGAAATAATTAATAGTGATAAATTATGAATTTGAGTGGTTTAAAAGTATATTTAGAATATATTTTTACCATTTAATACAATGTTGGTCATTATAGGTAATTTCACATTTAAACTGGACATAAACAAGCATCAATCTTTTGATAGTTATTATTTATTAAAAACACGATTTTTTTGACAGCGGGAATTAATTATAAATTAATTTATTCCACTTATATGTTTTGTATTTAGAAAAATGTATTCCATATTTAAAATATGGAGGTCTAAATTTTTTAAATTGGTAAATTTTATTTCTAGACATTTTGAATAATTACTTTGGTAAATATTTTTTTTACCATGGTTAAATGGTAAATCCGGTAAATAAGGGTAAAAAATAATATTATAATAATAATAAATTACCATAAAACGTTTCCTAACCCTATTGGTTGATACATGTCCCACCATGGCCATATTTGGGTCGATTTTGGGACCCCATGGATTCCCTTGTAAGTGATAATGACACTTTATAAAAATTAAGTTAAAGTAAATAAAAAATAACTTAAGAAAATAGCTTTTAGAAATTTTTTTTACATAGGGTTATATATGTTATATTTTCGACTATAAATATTCATTAGAAATATAAAAATATTTATTAAATTATGGTATTTTATTTATAATTTTTAGACATTGAATAATTAAATTTATTTATGACACAATAATGATGCAATATTTTCCATATTAATGAAAGAATCAAATAATTAGTAATATAAATGTTAAAATAAATATAATTTAAATGTTTTGATGCCATACATGAATTTTATTGGTTAATATGACATTTTGTTATTTTTTTAAATGAACTTGGTTTGAATTAATAAAGTAGTGAAGACTTTAACAAAATCCAATTATTAAATATTGTCAAAATTGACATAAATGAGTTTTTAAAACAAATATTATATTATTAATTGATATTATATTCCTAAAAATATAAGGTTAGTCCAAAGGACTTATATAATGATAGGTTTATTATTAATGGACCACTTGGGAGTCTCTTGAAAGTTTATAGTAAGTTTATTGATTATATAATATAAAAATACAAAAAGACATGGTAAATGTTAATCTATTTAACTAAGAGTTAAATATAAATGATAAGGATAATATAGTGACCCAAACCTGTCTAAAATATATTGGTTGAAAGGATTACGACCCATACATACCTTATCATTAAAATATGTAACTTTTGAGCCACTATGAACCGAATATGAATTTATTATAAAATAATATTTTATGTTTTTCCTAAGGTGCCCTCACCCCTCTTATAAAATGGAACTCGCCCTTCCCTCTAATTCACACCTTCAAAGCCTTTTGTCTCGGCCAAACCCTACCCGAATATTCTCTCAACTTCCCTCAATTCAACCTAGAGGCCTTAGTTTGATCAGAAATCCAACCTAGGGAGCCCTTTTGATCAAATCAAAAGGAAGAACCTGAATAAGAGGTAATGTTTTCACCTCACTCTTTCAAGTTCCTTTCTTCTTCAACTTCCTCTTTCTTTGTTATCTCCATTATAAAATAATAAATCCAGTATCTTCTACATATATTGACATTATTATAAATATGGTACAACCATATTCAGTATTATATCCATCCTTTGAATGACATGTCACCATACGTGCGTACGTATGGCTTACCGTTTCCCCGTCGTTGTTTAATTGTTATTCAAAACATTATTATTTGGATGGATATGATAATGATGTGTAATTGATGTAAATAATAAATATAACATGATAATTATTCTGTATATAGGATATAACATCCAATTATATATTATTTAAGTATCAAAAGAATGATATTTTCGCTCGTGCGTACGTACGGACTACTATCTCCACCCATGTGATGAGATTCATTCCCCATCATATCCATTCAAGTATAATTGTCATTGGAGGATTAAAAATAATTTTTAAGGAATTGATATAATTTTTTATATGAATAAGATACAATATATCCATAAAAAACATAGCTTACGTAACAAAACATACAAAAGAAAACAAGTAAGTTAACACCTGAAACGACGATAATACTAAGATATTATTAAAAAAGCAATGTTAAAAGATCATATATGATATCATATTAATGTATATGATTCTTGTATAATTTAATAACAATTATTTCACCATTATATAGGATATTAACCTACCCTTGACCAAGGAAAATTACAAGGTATGGGTTTGTTTCACAATCTCTTCATTATCCGAGGTTGTTTAAACTTAATTATCTACTGGGATCTCTTTATCATCCACTTCCATGTTTATAAAAAATGTATTTCAAATCATTATTAATATTTTATATACTATGTGTTAAAGTCATTTATACCCTTTTTTACTTTTTATAAGATGTTTATAAAGGAATATTTCAGTCGTTTTCTAAACAAGGTCCTTTTTAAACTTTTCAACAAAATTAAGGTAAGAATGTTTTTTTAACTTATACGGCGGCTACAGCTATTTTCTAACATTATAAACTAACTGAAGCTTCCCTTACAATATTATAAGAATATTTTCAAAGTAAATGTCTTAATTATAATTATTTTACTCTTAAATTATTTCAAAATATAAAGAGATACTTCTCTAAAAGGGTTCTAATTTCATCTATGTCAACATCCTTTGATGAATATTAAGTTTATTTGGATTTGATTTATTATGATACAAAACTTCCATATTGTATTGATGGATTTGTGGTATGTTTGACTATGGATGTGCTATTTTTATACCATTCATGGTTTATGGTTAAAGTGTTGAAATTTCTTATGCTAGTTTTAATACGAATATTTATGATATGTTTAAAATTTTCATATGAGGAATGTATTGGACTTAGTAATTGACGGGTGGAGCCCGCTATAGCTCCTCGATGCATCGGTAGGTCGCATTAGACAACTAGACGTGGAATTGTCCAAGGCCCTTTCCCAAATTTATTTATGGTTTTGGATGAGGCCTTAATCATTTTTAGACGTCTTGGCCGAGGCCTTGAAAAAATGTTTTAGAATGTACGACATTATACATTCCCTCATTATGGAAATAATATTGATGGTTCATGTGGTCATTCGACTTGTATAACACCCCTGATTATGTTTTATTATGACATTATTTAATCATCTCATATTGTTTCCATAAAAGTATTCATGTTTATTATTGGTAAAGGCATGTGGTTTCAATTATTTACCATGCTTAATATTTATGTCATTTTCCATTGTATTACTTACCCTTACTGAGCGTTTGATCTCACCCATTTCTTATGTTTCATTTTCCCTGGATATGAATATGTTAGTTATGAGTGACCTTCAGGCATAATCTATGGGGGTTGGATGTTTCTAATGAAATTAATTTTTGTTGTATTTCTCTTCAAGATGTAAAGTTGAACTTATGTATGAATATTATCTCCAATAATACTAAACTGATCGGTCTTTAGAGACATAATTTCTTTGTAATCATTCCAATGTTATGTAATAATGCACCGACTTTGGGTAACTAGGGTCGGGGCGTTATATGCCTCTTATTAGTAGGTGTATCTGTTATGAAAAACAAATATTTTATCAAAACATTTTATAATTAAAATAAATATTGGTGTAATTTTTTTAGGGTTCTATAAATATAACTATGATAGTTTGATTAATGGGCACCACTGGATCCATTGAAACTGATGGAACAATCTGTACAGGTAGAGTGGATCCCAGTGTATGCTCCGTAGGGACAGACTATGGCAGAGTAGGAGTCAATGATGATGGAATATAGAGGCTCATAGAGAAGGAAGTAGAAGTTAAAGAAGATGGTATGGATTGCTAGACGAATGATGGATAGGGAGTGGAGATCATCATTAGATATGGTAAATATGGGTGAGGAGACTTAGATGTAAAGGGTGGTAAAAACATGGGAGGCCTAAATATCTTGTGTGTCCTTAATGACACACTAGGATCTGAATGTGGGATAGATGGTATGTTAGTGCGAGGTGTAGGGTCTAATGGGGTACGCTGAAAAGATCACCTAGCTCTCGTAACAGCCCCTCATACCACCGACCTAAGCATTGGAACCACCAATCGTATTCTCATTAGATAATTGTCACCTAAGAGGTGGATCCTGCAAAAAAATTTAAAACAAAATTGATCAAATGAAAGTATTTATTATTTAAATATATATATTTGAAATAAAATACTCACTACATGAATTAGTGGTGGAACACCCATCTCGCCCACGTGATGATTATTTTCCATCATTTGGTTCCATCACCACTCTTCAATTGGCTTCATTTCGTGCATTAAAAAACAAATAAGGAAGTAATTAGAAAAGGATAACTAATTTTTAACCCCCCCAAAAAAACATATGAGAGGGAATATGGGGATTCATTAATAATTTAACTATCCATTGTTTTAGGCGTGCATGAATAGATATATAATGAATTCAATAAATCATAAAAGATGTAATAAAGAAATTTAATTTTGAGTAGGTTGGTTATTTACTATGGGTCATGAGTACTAAAATAATGGAACACTGATTCTGAGGCTTTATTTCACTCAACAACCAAAAGAGAGAGAATAATAAATTATGCCTCCAGAAAATTTAGCAAGGTATATATTACGAATGATTAAACCCTTAATATAATTGTAAATGATGATATAAACATATGAAAAAGGATAAGATATCTACTAGATTCATAAGGGGTAAAACACTCGTCAAAATTATGTAAAAATTTACTTTCTTTATCCCTGGTAGATGATGTAGGTTTCTATACATGTTTTATAGAATAATACAAACCATCAGGTTTATTATTTGGTGAAATTATAATGGGAGGTATTAGAGTTACACTAATTTTAAACATGGTTAATAAAGAATTGGAATCTTCACCAGGGTAGAAATGTTTGTTTTGGAGGTTTGAATACAATTCAATTCCAAATTAGAAAATGAAGTTAAAATAAAATTAAAAACAATAAACATTGAAAATTCACATAATATTCAAATTATATATAACATATTTGTAATCAATATTAAATCAATTTGAATAACACCAACCTTAACAACCCAAGTAGAGCTAAACGAAAATAATTGAGAACATGGATAAAAGATTGAATATATTTCCTAGGATAACTTCAGGTTCACAGTCAACTCTGAAAATTGATCTGTTGGAGTGTGATTCATATAAATTTCTTTAAATCCACAATAATAAATAAATGTTACATACCTCATCGTCGAATCAAACCACTATCATTTTATTATTGTGACTTGTCCATGTGAGTAATAATACAATATTATTATAAATTAAAGGACTCCATAATAACCTAAATTTCCAAATCATTGTCTAATATCTGATGCACTGGCATAAAAATCTATTATGTAAGTGACAACAACACCATCATGTTGTGTTGTCATGTTCTTTTCTTGTTCAGTGACAATAAATTTTTACCCATTTATAACAATTGATTTACTGTCATGAACCACAATATTAGGATAAAATATAAATACTTTATTTCATAAAAGATAGAGTAAACAAGAAAACTTAACACCTGAAATATAAATGAATATTATACTTAATTAAAAATTGATTTAATTATTTTAAATAGTAATGTTTTTACCTACAGTTTTAACCAAGCAGATAACTCTTTATTATGAAAAGTCTCCCTCATTCTCAAAGATAGATAACGATGCTTTCTATTTATCATTTCTTTATATTACCTATAGATAAAAACATGAATAGTTTAATAGATATATATGTATGATATACATATTCAATTTACATTACTGATGTAGTCATCAAACAAATCATAGTTGAACAGAACTGTGCGGTGTGCCATCTCTCACTCTTCAAGGATTAATGTTGTCAATATATTTGATCCATGAATTCATCCTATTTGAGGAAGTTATGGAAAATATGTGTTCAATTTTCTCATACTATTCTCCTTCATTTCTCATTTTTATCTTCATTCCTGTTGTAAGATGAGACAAATAAATAGAGATGAAATCTATACATTCTTGAGCCAAGTAACCGTTCATGATAGAACATTTGGGATGATTCCTATTTCAAACATAAGACTTTAATGTGTACATAATTTTTTTAGTTGGATACATCCAAGTAAAAGAAACAGTCCCTCTAAGAATTATTTTAGTTGGAATATGGATAGTTAGATGCAGCATGCATGTGAAAATTGATTGATGAAATATTCTCTCTAAATCACACAAAATTAATGGGGAATATGCCAACATTATTTTCAAGAGAGAATTGTACCACTTATTATAAAAATGATCTATAAACAAATGTAACAACAAAATAAAAGTCACCCTTACATTATTAGACAATAGATAATGAATATCTATTGGAATCCACACATGCAGAAGAATGTGATAATCACGAGTCTTCAATGTTTCTAGCTTCAACTCTCTTCTATTGACCTATTAAGATATATTGCTTGAATATCCGTTAGGAACATTAATAATTTCTAGTACATCCAAGAATTTATTTTTTTCTTTAGGTGTCGTCACATAAGAAGAACATGAAACATATCATTTATTTTCACAGATACACACAGGATGCAATTCTGTTCTGATACTCCAATCCACTATGTCACGACAAGATCGTAAATCATATTTTGTCTTTCCATTAACATTTAAAAGATTAAAAATCAACATTTCAAATATATTCTTTTCAATGTGAATTACTTCTATGAAATTATATAACAAATTGTTTGACCAATAAGACAAAAAAGAAGATACTTCTCTTCTTTCAATTGTAATAGGTTTTAGAGGAAACATTCTTTATCTTTCCAAATTTCAATGGTCCTTCCCAAATGAAAACTGAAATCTTTCAATTCATTAACTATATTTGTTCTGGACATACACAGAGGTGGATCATCGGTCTCCAAGGTATTGTCAAATCTTCGATGATTATTTCTTTATGGGTGGTCCATTGGCAGGAATCATCGATGTACCATAAAACTAAAAAAACAATGATGTTTCAATCTTATGGATCATACATTCTTCATAAAAATAGAACATGATAGATTTCCCTTCATGCTCCACCCATAAATCATTTCATATGTAGGAAAATCATTGATTGTCCATAGAAGCACAACATGCATCAGAAACATGTCTTTCAAACATGCATTGTATGCAGACACACCCACATACCAAAGAAGTTTCAAATATTATATTAAAGGTTTCATGTATAGGTCTTTATCATTTCTGGTATTAGAGGGTCCAGATATGAGTATACTCATAAAATTGAAAGGTTTCTTCATACACAACCGTAGAGGAAGGTTATAAATGTGTACAAAAACCAACCATGTGCTGTGTGAAGTAAGCATCTTCACAAATAGATTAAAACCATCACATGAAAGACCCTTCCACACATTAATCATATAAGCTATAGAATGAGGATATCGAGCATCAAATCTTTTCCATGAGAATCCATTTGCAGGGTGAATCAACTCATCATTAGTCTTCTTTCTCTCTATATCATTCCATCACATTTTTATTGATATTTCATCTGACATAAATGATTCTATTTTCTAGGGATCAATGGAAAGTGACGCATTAATTTATGTGGAAGACATGATGGTGTTCCATTAGCTTTTGACTTGCAGTGGGATGTGCCACATTTTACAAAATTATTTTGTTCTGTAGCTTCCTCCCTGAATAAACTGCAATCTTTCAGACAAGCCTGTATTTTGTTTCCTGAAAATCCAAGTTCCTCGACTAACTTCCATCCCATATAGTGGTTTGAGGGAATATCTACATCATCTGGAAGTATTTCCTTCAATAAGGTAAGAATTTAATTGATGGATGTATTATAAATCCCATATGTAGTTTTCCCATGAAACAATCATATTAAAAATTCAATCCTTTTCATTTTACCACATTGTCGACATACTAGAGTCGTGGAAGCATTATTCAATTTTTTCAGCCTGAAAACATCATCATTTTCATTGGACTCATCACGTGTGATCATTCCAAAGTCTCATTGTGTCAGAATAATTTCTTTTTCATGGTGATGAATAAATGGAAACTGGTCGTATAGAAATATCTCTATTCCAGTTCTCTCATTTGGATCATCAGAAAATTGAGATTTCATTTTCTTCTCATTGTGATACCACACATAATGGTTTTCTTAAAAAATTTATTTGGTTATGTCCTAGATAAATTCTTCATGGATCAACCAAGATCTTCCAACCCAATTGTAACATGGGAAGTTTATGTGACCACTATCTAAAGCATTATTAAATGCAAAATTTAAAAATCTATCTAAAATGTTTTTAAAATCTCTTGAGATCTGATCAGTTTCATACATCCAACTTCTATCCATTCTGTAAAAAAACTTTTACAAGTAATTTCGTCAAATTTTTTTAATAAGATTGGGGTTTCATCGAAAATTTATTTATGTAAATGATAATTTTTCACTTCATATGAAACCATAACTCACACAACTCTATATTAGAATCATAATTTAAAAGAAAAAATACTATATTTATTAAAAACACTATATATTAATATAAATCCATGATATTGACTTCAATTATAAATATAATACCATTAAAGTTATTCATATTGAGAGAACATATATAATATATAGGATAATTTTGAGAGTCTTATACATATCGAGTCAAAGAGAAGGAGAGATTTCGAATCCATGGTCCTTTAAAGGAGAAGAATCCCATTATTCTCAAGTATTCAATGAACCAAGTAATAACTTGATCACGTGATATCTAGAGAGTGTTTTGAGAGAAAATAAAAGTTTAAGGTACATTTTTAATATCTTTTAAGATCTATAAATGAGTGTAAAAGATCATATACACTTGTGGAGGATAATTATTCAGGAGTTGAGAGTAAATTTTAGATCAAAGAAATTTAATATTTTAGTATATTATTTGAGTGATATTCATAATATCTATTCTGAATAAATGGGAAATATAATATGAAAATGATGGTAAAACTTTCCTCAAGGATTGAAACATCATGGTCAT
This sequence comes from Viscum album, assembly GCA_963277665.1. Taxonomy (NCBI): domain Eukaryota; kingdom Viridiplantae; phylum Streptophyta; class Magnoliopsida; order Santalales; family Viscaceae; genus Viscum; species Viscum album. The sequence goes on from OY728152.1 coordinate 1,893,739,206, forward strand.
ACATGTGGATTATGATCCAAGAAATATTAAATGGAACTAAGAGGAGTTTGATGTGATAAGATGAAGGTTCCATGGGGAAAAGAAGCATGATTCCATGTACATGGAGATTTCGAATGATGATATTGAAATTTATTTTCCAAATGGGATAATTTATCCCCACATTATATATCTATAAATAAAGGTGTTTCTGTTTGATGTAGTGAACTATTCCTGGGTTGATACCTTATAATAAAATAATGTGAAGATATACTAATTCAGTTATGTGTGCTTAAATTTGAGGTGAAATGTGCTTTGTAATTTTTTCATTTATCACATACAAGAGGACACCATGGACCTAAAAACCATAGTTCAAGATATTAAAAAGTGAATTCCTTTCATCAAAGATGAAGAATGTGTAAAGATTTTCTTTTAAATAATTTATTGATACTAAAAATGGAAATATTTTAAAAAATTAAGAGATTTCATAACACCCAATACCCAATGTTGAAATATTCATTATGTGGGGGTGTCCGGGGGGTGGGGTGGGGTGGGGGGCGGTCCAAGGGGGTGGGGCTATCTGGGGTGGAGGGGGATATCTAGGGGGTGGGGGTGTCCAGGGGGTGGGGGTGTCCAGGGGGTGGGGTGGTGTCAGGGGGGGGGTGTCCAAGGGGTGGGGGTGCCCGGGGGGGGTGTCTGGGGGGTGGGGGTGGGGGTGGGGTGTCTCGAGGGTGTGGGGGTGGGGTTGTCCTGGGGGTGGGGTGGGGGGATGTCAATGGTGTGGGGCCTATCCATGGGGGTTGGGGTGTCTGGAGGGTGGGGGTGTCCAGTGGGTGGGGTGGTGTCCGGGGGGGGGGGGTGTCCAGGGGGTGTCCAAGGGGGTGGGTTATCCATGGAGTGGGGGGTGTTTAGGGTATTGGGTGGTGTTCTGGGGGTGTCTATGGGGGTGAAGATGTCTATGGAGTGGGGGGTGTTTAGGGGGTGGGGTGGTGTCCTGGGGGGTGTCCCAGGGTGTGGGGGTGTCCAGGGGGTGGGCTGTCCAGCGGTGGGGGGAAATCCATGGGGTGGGGTGTGTCTAGGGGGTAGGGGTGTCCAGGGGGTGGGGGATGTTTAAGGGGGTGGGGGTTATCTTGGGTGGTGGGGGCTATCTAGGGGGTGGTTTCATCTAGGGTGGTGTCCAGGGGGGTTATCCATGGAGGTGAGGGGTGTCTAGGGTGGTGGGGGTGTCTAGGTGGGCTGAGGGGTGTCCAGGTGGGGTGCGGGGTGTCCATGGGTGTGGGGGTGTCTAGACGGTAGGGGTGTTTAGGGGGTGGGGTCTGCGGGGGGGGGGGGGGGGGGGTGGTGCCCAGGGTTGTGTGTGTGTTTGTGGGGGGGGGGGTGTCCAGGGGGTGGGGGGACAATGTCAAAGTGGGGTGTTCAGGGGACGAAATACCCATATTACACCTTGAAAACCACCTATACCCAATCCAACAAACATAACAATTCCAATGCATCTCCCAACAAATAGCCAATTAATCCTCAATATCACTCCCCTTCCCAATATTCCTTGAACAAAAACTATAAATAAAAAATCCATATCCAATTTTCAACTATACTAATGTCTATAGAAACTATCATATCACCCCACTAAAAAAATGGAATACCACCTACACCACTACCCCAACTGTCCCCAATCCCTTCACATGGACTATCCTTATATCAATTACCCACCTTGAGACCATATGAAAAAACAAACCCTTTACCATATTTAGTGGGGATACATCTCACTAGAACCTCCATTAGTTCATATGGTTCAGTAACTCTACACAGAGGGAGTGGCTATAAAGAACTCAAATAAAGGTGAATCACACAATCTTGAGATATAATGTGTATAAAAAGAAAAGAAAAAAATAAACGTGATGGGTATACCTTGACATAGACCGTACAAACCTCTTTTTTAGGAAAAATCAAAACAAAAAATGAAAAAATAGATGGATAACATTAAAACTAAGGTAGAACTTATATATTTTAAGTGTACTACTAAAATATTTCTAGATTGATTTTGGATATATCGGGTGGAAGGATTTTCATAGACTAGGGTAAAGAGAGAGATTAGGGAGAGATTTGGTTTAGGGATACAATCATACAGATGGGGGAATTTGATCTGCTGTGTATTTTGTGTAAAACATTATTAACTGTTTTTAAAAATCGTTGGGAAATATAATCTTTACCAACGGTTTTTAAAAAATCGTTGGTATAAATTATAAAAATTAATGCTTTCACAAAGGTTTAACCAATCCATTTGTAAATGTTTATTCTAAAAATATTATACTAATGGTTTGAAAAAACCGTTGGTAATTTTTGATGTAGATACAATTTACCAATGGTTTGTTCAAACCATTTACAAAAAAGAGTTGGGAAAGCCTCCATTTCCCATAGTGGGGGGGGGGGGGTTAAACCAAGAGATAAAGGAAAGTTTTCCAATTATATTTATATAAATTCTATTTGATGGATATGTTTATAATTTATACTATATTAATTTCATCTATATTTTTATTTGGAAGCCTTTGTATTGAGTATGAATTTATTATATTTTACCTCATATAAATGAATAGTATTAATCATTAAATATTAAATACATGTTAATAAATATAATTAAATGTTATTATGATTGTGTAACTAATTTTATTTACCCTCTTCCCCATTAAATGGGAAGCTAAAGTATAGATCATGCGTATGTGTGGACTACTTCAGCCACAAAACGATGCAATTCATTTTCCATCATGGTTTTTAATGGATTGTTATTACGATGGGTTTAATATTTAAATATGATATTTATGATAAAATTTTTATTTGAAATTATAAAATATTATATACTTTATTACCTTCTCATCTGTTGGAAGATGATGAAATTTCTCATTCAAACGTGTGGATTACCATCTTCACGAAAAATGTGATTTTTTTCATTTATACTTTAAATGGATGGTAATAAGAATATATTTAATAAATATATATCATATATATGATATAATAATTATTATTTTAAGGTGAATTAATATTTTCCATTCTTTAATTCCATCTATTGAAAAGTGAAAACATCTTTCTTACTTATGTTTGAAGTACCATCTTTATGAATGTTGTAATTAATTTTTCTATCTATACCTTTTATGGATGTATATATATGTTATGAATATATATGATATTTATATCACTATTAGCATTATGGAAGTGATGTAACCATGATCATTGTACATGGATAATAATTACCGAACCATAATTCAAAGGAAAAAAATAGTTCAGTCATGGAAATGGTGATTTTAATGAGGAATTATTAATAAATAGGAGTTGAAATTTTATATATGGAAAATATATGATATTATATGTTTTTAAGTGAATATGAAATAAAAATTTAATAAATTTGAATTTATTATATTAAAGGTTGAAGTGATTTTAAAGAAATTAAAACATGAGGTCAGAGATTTATTTTATGTCTCATTGTTTATCATATGTGTTTTTGAATATGTTTCTAATGTTGTTTTTTATGACATGTGTCTAACAAATCCCATGAATTTGTTTTATTTTTTTTATTTTTGATGATTAAATGTTTTACTTACATTTTACATTAATTAATGATGATTTAATGGTATTCTTTTATGGACCCTATGGTATTTACTATTTTTGGTAGCTAGAATTCTGGGTTTGATCAATTCAGTTGAAATTACATGTCAATAGTGTTGACACAATTTATGGATTGAGTGTGACTCCACCTCCTTTGTGTAAGCAGTTAAAACTATTAACAGTCACCTTTCTAAGAATATGAATTCAATATGGTTCAAATTTTTTTAGTTGATTTTCTCAGTGAATTAAATCATCAAACATGTATTTTTTGATGATAACTCTCATGTTGATGGTGTTGCAAATATGGGGGTGAGTTGTGGTGATCGAATGTTTTCCAAAACCCTCCATATTGGGCGGATGACTCCTTTTTATTGAGACAAATATAAAATACCCTCCTAGACTATTTTAATTCTTTTTTTTATAATTATGAGTAATTTCGTTATGATAAGGTGTGATTTTATTAGAAAAAGGACTCAAGAGACTGAAAAAATGTTATAGAGGAACACCAACTTTATTTTTCTATTGGTTTGAAAATAATTTTTCTTCCATATCCATGTTTTCTGAAAATGTTTTCAAGAATGATTTTATATATTATTTTATAATTGTGTCAATTAATATTTAACCATGATTTAATTTTTATAATATCAATTAAAAGGATTCGTTTGGTCTTTTTCTGAATGGGGTACTTTTTGTTTTTTACCGAAAATGTGTAATTAATATTGTTTTCAAAATACATGGTATAAATAGAATTTCCCACAATCATGACCACTCAGTGATTTGAATTTTACTTTACAAGTTTCCAAGGTTACTTTTAATGAAAATTTTCACCTTAATATTTTTTAAAATTTCATATTTTAAGGAAGAGATATCAAAATAAAAAGTTAATTTTCCTTAAGAAATATTGCATGTTATATTTTATAGGAATTGTTTATTTTAGATAACATCATATGGTGTGACTTATAATTTACTAGGGATTTGATGAAACGATACCATAATTTTTATTTCTCTTTATGTTTTATTTTTGTGATGAAGACATGTTTATGAAGCCCATTTATTTTCCATGGGAAATGTTATGATGAAATGTTGAAATGTTTAAAAAATAGGTTTCTTTTCCCTGGGATATGATATATGATGAATAATTTATGATATTATCTTACTCATATGAAAGGATTGTGATTATGTGACAAGTGGTCCCAAAATTATATATCACTACAATTAATTGATTAAATATGGTTATCTCGTGAGGTTATAAGGATTGGAATGGGGAGTGAACCAAATTCAGTAAGGAAATTTTTCCACTATGATAATATTCAGTGTTATCCTTGACTAGGGATATAATGGAATGGGGAGTGAACCCAATCCACCATGATAATATTGGTTGTGATCCTTAACTAAATAAATGTCTTTCTATGCTTATTTATATTTGAAAAACATATGTCTTATGCCAATGCTATGCTCTCACAGATCATGTTCTTTGATTCCATTATGATTCATGACTTATGAACTGTCGAGATTTATTACAGGAGTCAATATTATGATCTATGATATAATGGGTATGGTTTTTAAATGTTATGATCATGTTCTCATATCCTCATTATCTTATTACTACTGTAAAGGAACTCTATACCCATGCCCCTATACCAGCAGTTTTAAAAAACAGTAGTATATGGGGTCTTATCCCAATGGTTCATTAAAACCATTGGGATATGCCATTTTAATGAAGGATTTTTGAACAGTTCTAAAAAACATAGGGATATATAACTCTATACAAATAGTTTTAAAAATCCATTGGTCCAATGCTTCCATAAATACATTGCATATCTACGACCACCTCATTTTTGAATTGATCCACATTTTACTCTACCGAGCCCTCCATCATTTCCCATAGCCAGCGATCCATCCATTGTTTCATTCATTTGGATTCTTCAACATCAAATTGGTGAGTTTCAAATGGGTCATATATTCAGCCAAGAATAATTTTACATTTTTATCTACAAATAAAATACTGACTTATGAAATTCAGTTTCATTAACCATCCACAAAAATATCCCATCCCTTAAGGCTTTCATTTGATTATTATTAAATATCAAATTGGTATGTTCCACATACTTCATATATCTTGTCAACAATCATTTTTTATATGTTTTTAAGAATAAATAATATTTTTTGAAAGATTCTACATTTTCTAAAATATGGCCAGTTTTAAATATATTTGTTATTGAATTTTATAATAAATCTTTTTGTGTGTGATGTATTTTTTTAATTGAGATACTCTGTACTTATATATAAAATTAATACAAAACTTTAGTTTTTATGATATTTTTATAATAAAAATATAAATGGGTGTTTATTAATTTTTTTTAAGTGTTTAAAATTTTAAGTTTTTGGTTAATTTAATTACATTGCGTTTGATTTTGGGTGAGATTATTAGTATAATTTGATTACATTTAAAAAATTGTTGACAATGAAAGAAACCCAATATTATTAAGGAAACATTTTGACTATACGTGTCCTATGATTTTAGATATATAAATTCATTCCAGTTTATCTAATGATTTATGCATGCTATATAATTATTTTAATAATTATTTAATATGTATCCTTCAATAATACATGATAAATATTAACAATATTATTTTTCATACATGTTAATACATCTTGTGTTTTATTTTTAAATGATTGAGAAAAAATATAGTGTTAATAGGGGATATTTCATAGCTTGGATATAGATTACCTTACCATGAGTGACACTATACATCTAAACATCATCTACACTAGCTTCATAAATATTTAATTAAATATTACTTGAAGAGGTGATGTAAAATTATTTTATATTCAAATAATTCTAAATAAAATTACCCTTTATGATAAAAAATATATCAATATATTGAATAATCCATCTATATTATAAAAATTCATTATAAGGGGTAATCTATTTTGAATTTTACTAGCTTAAAATGGTGTATAATTTTTGAAGAGGGAAATTACTTGTTAGGGATTAAATATTGTAGTGTATAACAATATAAAAACCACACTCAGATTATTTTAAAAGCCTTAATATTCAACGAATATCCATACATTGGTAATCTTATCACATCCTAAGAGATATCATAGATTAGATAAAACCTCATCTGTAATGAAAGTAAAACTCAAATAGAAACCTAGATAAAACCATTTGAGTCCCATGAAATTCATTAACAATAAATGGAAAAAATAATAAAAAAAAATAAAAAAATTTATTTTTCCAAGGTGAATACCTTAAAAAACTCACCCAATTAAAAAAATCATCTTAAATGGTGTATAAACTAATTAACATATACACCTCATTTTGATAAGATGTTTATCATAAAAATATAAGACTATGAAATAATTGATCCCCAATACTACAAATTTGATTCTATACACTAAAGAAATATATTTAGTTGAGGGTCACTACTAATTAAAAATATCATTAACTATGAAATACTATGATATCTATAAATTTTTACATAATCACAATAGTTACTAGTAATTATCCTAGGGAGATAATTCTTTATATCATTATTTTCCATCATATCTTCCATGTTTCACCTAATTTCCCAATTTAATCCTTGTTATGATGACCCATTAATGTTTACCATTAACCTTGATCTATAAAAAACTAATGTTCTTGTATCTCATAAAGGAATTATGTTTGAGAAAATATTTCAAGTGACCAAATTCAAATATAGAACCCTTAGAATTATTTTATTAATTTCAATCATGTTGTCTTTACTTCCTTCACTAGCTCAAAATTTTATCTCATACACTCATTGTTCACACTTTCACATTTCTTCCCAAACTCTACGTCACACACAATGTTGATTTATTTTTTCCAGTTTTTTACACATTTCATATATTTTATCACCTATATTTAACTTTCCCTTATCATTACACAAACTTAAAAGGTGAATTGAATAAGATAAAAAATAAAAAACATTTGAACATAGTTTTGTGTAGTATTATTTATAGTTATTAATAATTTATATAATTTAATTCAATATAATTGTTTTATATGTATAGTGTTTTACTACATATATTACATTTTTTTCCTTATATATTTTGATTCTCATATTGACCGGTGTGTTAGTTATGGTTTTATATAAAGCTAATAATTATCATTTACTTTAAAATAATTTTGATTTTACTTCAATCATATTTAATTACTTCTTCGACATGACCTGTAACATTGTTTTTACATAATGTATATAAGTTGGATGTATGAAACTGATCATATATCAATTGATTTTCAAAACAAGTTGGAGGTATTTTCTGATTTTTTATTTAACAGTGTTTCAGATAGTGTTCACATACACTTCCCATGTTAAAATTTTATTAGAGGGACTTGGTTAATTTGTGAAGATGTTATCTACCATATAACGATATATGGTTTAATAAAAATACTTTTTGGGTTATCATAATGGGTATAAAATGAAATATCAAAATTTTCATGATCCAAATGAGAGGACTGGATTGGATAATTTTTTATATGATCAGTTTCTCTTTCTTTTTCATCATGAGAAGGAAAGGATTCCAACCCACTCGGTCATTGACACGATCAAACATATTTCATGTAATGAAAATGACGATGTTAATCAGGTGAAGAAATTTAATGATGCTTCCACAACTCTAGTATATTCACAATATATTAAAATAAAAAATATTTAATTTTTAATCTGACCATTTCTTAAGAAATCAATGTTTGGGATTTCTAATACTATCGTAAATTACATTCTTACCCTTTTTAAGGGCTTAATTCCAAATGATGTAAATATTCCATAAAACCATTTTACGGCATGGAAGTTAGTTGAGGAAAATGGATTTTCTGAAAACAAAAATCGATGCTTTCCTAAAAGATTACAACATATTATGCAGGGAAACTGATGAAAAAAATGATTGTATAAAATTTTTAACATCCTAATGGAAGCCGAATTCTAATGGAACCCCATCTTGTGTTCCACAAAAAGTAATGTAGAACATTTCATTTATTACAAAACTATATAATAATTTTTTTATGATAAAATATCAATAAAATTTGATGGAATGATATAGAGAGAAAGATGGATAATGATGAGTTCATTAATCTATAAAATGGATTTTCATGGTAGACATTTAATACCCAATATCCCGATTTCATAGTTGATGTGAGTAATGTGAGGTTGGGTATTTTATGTGATGATTTTAATCCATTTGGGACATTTATAAAAATCCTTCATAGATGTGTTTGATAAAACCATTCTCTTTCATGAGTACAAACATATCTATAACTTTTGATCCTTGAAATGACATAGACAAATAAATGAAACCATAAATAAATTATTTGAAACATCTTTGGTATGTGGGTGTGTGCATATATAATTTATGTTCAAAAGACATATTTTAGATTCATGTTGTGCCTATGTTGAAGATAAATGATTTTCTTTCTTATGAAATGATGTCTAGATGGATCATGAAATGAATATTATCATGTATTTTTTTAGGAAGAATACACAATCCAGAAGAGTTTAAATATCATATAGTTTCAATTTTATTGGACATCGATGACTCTTTCCAACAGATTATCCACATATAAATAATCATAAAAGGTTCGATAATACCATATAGATTGAAAATCCAACTCAGTATATGTCTCAATCTGAAGTGGTTAATGAATATTAAGATTTATTTTTTTTATTCATGAAGGATTAGATAAAATCTAGAAAGAGGAAAGATGTTTCCACTAAAAACAATTACAATTGTAAGAAGACTAGTATCTTCTTTTAGTTCCTTTACTTTTCAAACAAGTTGTTATATCATTTCTTAGAGGTAATTAACATTGAAAAATAATATGCAAAATATTATTTTTAATTCTTGTAAATGTTAAGGGAAAGAAAACATATGATTTATGGTCTCGAGGTGACATGGTGGATTGAGGAATCATACCATAATTTCATCCTATGTGTTTTAGAGAAAAAAAATTGAAAGATCCATGTGCTTCTTATGTGATGAAACCTATAAGAAAAAATCAATTTCAATATGTAATAGATATTATGAAACTTTTTATAGATATTCAGGAAACATATCAAAATGGGTTTATAATAGAAAGTTGAATCTGAAATATTTGAAGACTCATGATTATAAAATACTTCAACATGAGTTTATTATAATAGCATTACTTCATTTAATATCCAATAATTTAAGGGTGCTAGTTATTTTTTTATTTCATTTTTATTGATATCATGGTTATATGAATTTGTCTAAGTACTTATTGAAAAAAATATAGGAAGTGGAACCATTAATTTTTGTGAGTAAGGGAAAATATTTCTTCAATCATTTTTCACATGCATGTTGCATCTAACTATCCATCTTAAAAGTGAAATACTTCTTAGGGGACCTATTTCTCTTCCTAGGATGTTTCTAACTGAAATAAATATGTATATATGAATGTCTTATGTCCAGAACATGAAACATCCAATGGGTTCTATCGTGAAAGGTTGCTCGGATAAAAATATATGGATTTCTATTCAATGTATTTTACTGATGTGACTATGAGATGAAACAAACCAATGAGAAATAAATAAGAAAAATATATGCAAATTGTACCCAATATTCCTTCACTTCCCCCAATAGGATTAATTCTCTGATAATATACATTAACCATTTAATCCTTGAAGAGTGGGCAATGGTACAACACACAGTTTTATTTAAATAGGATTTGTTTAATGACTACATCTAGTATGTAAGTTTACCATGTATATCTTATCTCATTTTAGGTATTTTTTCATATCTATTAAACAGTTTTTAGTTTTTTCATCAATGAACATAAAAAATGATAAATTTAAATCAATGTTCTTTGTATTTGAAAAAGATAGAGACTTTTCACAGCAAATTGTTTTCTTCTTGGTTGAAATTGATGATATAATTACTACTGTAATAAATTAATAAAATCAATATTTAATTGGTTTTAATATTAATTTATATTTTAGTTATTGATATTTCATGCTGATTTAGTCTCTGCGGAAATAGTAACTTTGGATTTTGTTCCAAATTTTGTGGTTTGTGGATGCAAATCATCTCTAATAAATGGGTACAAATTTATGGGAACTAAATTCACAATGAACAAGGGAACATAACATGATGGTGTTATAGTAATTTCCACAATAGACTATTATGCCAATGCATCTGATAGTTTTCCTTGATTTGAAAATTTATCTTATTATGGAATCATTGAGAAACTATTAACATTGGATTATTACTCTCATGGGTGGATAAATATAATGAAATGAATAAGGTTTTATTTGATAAAGAGGAATGATACGTTTTTTTGATGATTGTTTCTTTCTAGTTATTAACATTACTATCACTCTTGCTACCCATGAGACATAGATATTAGCATCAATGGATAAACGATTTCTTTTGTGAATTATCATCCACGACCTGAATTTGGTGTCATTATTTAATTAATTCCATGAACTATGTTTGATCATGGCGATGATGGAATTAACACCATCACTACTTCCATTGGCTCTGATACATTTAAAAATAATTATGGTTTAATTATTATAGTTGATAGTGAACCTGAAGTTGTGGTGGAAAATATAGAGAATCATTCATCTCAATTTTGAGTTCTTTTGTTTTACATCAACATGGATTTCTAAGTTTAGTACTTTTTAAATTTTTTACTATTTATTATATATATATTATAACAAAAATGACATTAATTTGTACTTTTAATATATACTGGTTGCATTTTTCTTTGAGTTAAAAATTCTAATATCGAATTAAACTGTATTAAAACCTACCAAACTGAATAAAAGTAAAATAATTAAACTAAAATAAAAAAACAAGATGAATTGAATTGAATAAATTAAAATTAATAATATGAAAATCAAAACCAATGAAAAGAATGACGTAACCAAAAAAATAAAAAAGAGAGTTAACCCAAAATATGACCCAAATAACCTAAGAATAAAATAGTCAAATGACCAAATATATTGACAAAAATGAACCAAATGATCAAATAAAAATAAAAAGGATCAAATAACCTAATAAATTGACCGAAATAAACCAAATTACCTAACCAAAATTGAATTTGATCAAATTAAAAATAGAAGAAAACTATATGATGCTAATTATAAACATGATAATTTGAATGTATTAATTTTTCCTTGAAATGTCTTTTATTTTTTTACATTCTTCCCACTAAATATAAAATTATTTTGTTATTTCACTATGTATCCATTATTTGGGTTGACAGATGCTATTCCTTAATTAAGAAATGTCTCATCTTCTTTCTCATTTGGCTAACACATTAGTTATATATTTATAATAAATTCTATATTTGTTTTTGAATATTGTAAATTAAAAACATCGATGAGATATGAATAAAAATAATGAGATACAATAATCACTGAATGATAGAGGTGGGAATCCCTCAATTGATGTCTATTTTGAGTATTTTATTTCTAATATGTATATCAATTACATATTATGTCATGTGATTAATTTTTTTTCTGAATTTAAATTTGGATCCACCACCTATGTGACTGTTGTTTTCCGTCCATCCTAGTGGTACTTGTGCTCTACTAGAAGTTATGATCGGGGTGGTATTAGAGCTAAACACTCCACTCGGTGTACCTGACCATACATTGTCCCTTCCCCTAACATATCATCTAACACAACTTCTTATCCTTTAGTGTCATTTGAGACACCTGAGATATTTATAATGCATATTTTTCACCAACATTTTTATCTGATCCTCTATGCCTATCATTCTAATATACAATGATGGATACTACTATTAATCCATATTAAGCATTTCCACTGGAATATATGCCATCTTATTTTTCTTATACTTCTTTCTCCTGGAGATTCTACATTCATGATCCTTTAACTTTTACGTTGACACATTCCGAGCCTTGAAGGAAGATACTAGGCCCCAATCCATCCTTATAAGATGATGTTACTTCATAGACTAGTGATCTAGAAGCACCCACTAATCAATAATCCTTAGATATATTTATAGAATCATAGTAATGTTATACCGTATTTTTTTCATTACCTGATTTATTGATATAATATTTTATTTTAAATTAAAATTTGGATCTTATGAAAGATAAAATTGATTTACACGCATGCATGTAGTGTGGTACAACTACACACAATTGATGGTGGTGTAAAATAAGGACAATCAAATATTTGGAGAAGCAGGTAGATAATCTAAGAGTTTTATGGTGATGCCTTCCAAATACTCTAACATAATTTTTATGAGGACACTCTCTTGGAGACACCATAGAAATATAGTACAGGATAATACTTGAAAAAAAATATGGCCAAGAAAATTTAATGGATAATGTCATGTTATTATTATATTCATATGAATTAAAATTGTGGTTTCAATTTTTTTTAATTTTATTAATGGTGAGGCTATGTGGACGAAAAAACTCATTGAATTAGGCGAGTTGTAGAGAGAATATATGCATGAGATGTATAGTGGATGGTATGATATATTTGGTATGAATTTAGAGGGAATATCAATCATGGATAAATTTTATAATAGAATATTATCAAGAAATAATTTCTTATTGGATGACTACCAAGTTCACGGTATTAAATTTTAGGGTTTTCAATAAAAATCACCATGTTTTTCATTAATACTTAGTTTTGTATTATTGGAAATTATTTTTTAAGAAGTGTTAATGAGAAATAAAAAAACATGGATTCTATTAAATACCTCTTCACATTGTGGTGGACTATGATGAGAGACCATGATAGGAAGATGGTACGACACTCATTTATTATTGAAACAGAGTGGGGTGCCTCTTATGATTTCCATTATTTTTATTTAGATCTTGTAATTTATTTTGTTTCCTCCCTATTTTATTCCATTTCTAATTCTTCTAGATAAATGATAATGTATTATTTAGTTTATGATTGAAAAAAATTAGTGTGTACTTAAATTTCAAGATTACATTTGTTAAGTTTGTGAGTACGTCATGAAATTTTTTATTTCAATTTTTAATCAAAAACATCAATCAACCAATTATTACAGCTATAAATGTCAATGAATATGTTCCTATGTAATAGAAACACTAAGTGCAAGATTTATTTTACCATTTGGAGTGTCTAAAATTACATTGTAGCTCTACAACATTCACAAACCAAATTGAGAACCTACTGTATACATTACAAGATAAAACCCACTACTCTTATTGTATGTTTTATGCCTTACATGAATAAAAATTATAAATTTACAATAATGATTTTGTTGAAATAATATTTTTTTTCATCAACTTGATGAACGCTATGAACCTCTATTGAGATAACTTAAGGGATAACATTTCTTTTCTTATTTTTGTTTACTTATAGGTTTGAAATTCTTCTTTATTTTTTTACCTTTGAAACTAGAAATGTCAATCTGACTAATCCCACTTATTCTTTTATATTATAAGATAATGGTATTTTACTTCATTTTCTTTATCCTATATATGTCTAACCAATAAATAATAATTTAAGACATATTCCATATTTTAATATGGAGACTCCACATTATTAGTTAGAAGATTTATTTTTTAATACTATAATCTATTTATGTTGAATAACAATATTCACTTTTTGGTATCTATTAATTTAATATATTTTATTGGTTTTTAGATTTAGTGGTTGATGCTCAATTTTTGGAATGGGTTTTTATGCCTTTTCATATGGCATTTCATTGATTGGTTCATAATTTTGTGTTGCTTAAAGGTGTTTTGGGAAATTCTCCAGAACATGGATTAATTCAAATATAATTGGGTTTTTTATTTCCATGAAACTATTGAAATATAACCCACATCTTGGTTTTTGTGGATGACTAGAAGAATCTAATCATGGAACATTTAAAGGATGAATTGAATATTTGTTTTTACATTCTACACATTGTAGCGGTTGGATTCAATTTTGGATGGGCTCTCTAAGGGAATGTTATATACACTAGGGATGTTCTATTTTCTGAGTGGTCATATTCTGATAATAGCATAAAATGGAATTCAATTTTGACTATATCCTTTCTTCATTAATTGTGACCTTTGACCCCATTCTTCTTTAAAAAATAGAACATATATTATCCTATTTAGATTTGTCCACTTTTATGGAATTTCTCTACTATATAATTTTTGAGAGTGAAATTGAACTAACTTCTATTTAACTAAACATATAAAAAAACATAAAAATATGTAATATGATTTGAGAAAGATAAAATTGACACATAAATCAAATTATACAGAACCAATCGAACATGGAATACAATAAATAAAAAATTATGAAATTGAACCCTATCGAAACATAATAAAAAAATTTAAAAATAGTGTTGAAGTAAGTGGATGATAATAAATTAAAAATGAAATAATTTAACCCAAAACTAAATAAACAAACCAACCCTTGTTTAGAGAAAATGAAATGAAACATATTGAACCAAATGAAAATAAACCAAACTAAATCTACAAAAACTAAATCAAACAGATGTAAACATTCATGAACTAAAATTGACTGAATGTAACCAACTTTGATTTAAATTAAATATATTAAAAATAAATAAAAATAAAAATAACCAATTTAAACTGAATAAAACATAAAATGACCAATCCAAATTGAATCAAATAGGAACCAACCAAGATAAACTATATTGAAACAATTTTTTAAAAAAATCAAAACAATTGAAAAAATTCAACTAGAATTTAATTAAATTATGTCAAATCCAACTATACAGGATCCGAAAACCCAACCCAAATTATACAGGAAAATTGAATCTATCAAACATAACTATCATCATTATAATCAAGACAAATTTAATATACATGAATTAACTAGCCTTAAGTCAAGTAGAACTGAATGAATACGAAACTAAAAAAACCAATAATAAAGGAAGAAATCCATATCAATGCATCATGAACCGACCATTCCAAAACATAATGAAATCAATAATGAAACAAAATTTAATATTACTAAACTTAAATTACCAAAATATGATGAAAATGAGTTAAACATACAAGAAGTGAAACTAACCTGAAAAAAACTAAACATACTTGTCTAAACATGATTAAACAAAGTTAATATAAAATGAAATAAGTAATAATAATAATAAAAATTAATTGAATTGAATTGAAATAAATCAAATGAAACCTAATTTAACTAAATAAATATAATGTAACATATAGAACACTGAATCAAATGAAGGATGAAAAAAATAAATCAAATTGAAATTTAATGTTATACAAAAATATAGGTGAATAAAAATAAATAAATATGATCTAGAGAAAACCAAAATGAATTTAAATGATAAAAATAAGACAAACCAAATGAAATCATACATTATTAATAGAAATTGAATAATATTGAACCAAACTGAAGTGAATTGAACCATACATAACCAAATTTAATTAAAAAGAAGTAAATAAAATTATACCATGTAACAATGAATTGGAATAACACGGATCAAAACATGATTGACCTTATATACTCTCATGATAACTAAACATAAACATTATTTAACTAGTTAATCAATAAATCTTATTATTTCAAGTGACTTTTTAATAAAAAACACTAATATTTTATATATTCAATCTTTAGTATCCATCAATGAAAAATTCTCTACAATTTTTCCTATTTTAACCCCTTTCAAATTAAATCATACAAACATATGAAATGAAATAATAACACATATAACATACATTTCACCTTTGAATTTAAACATATTATACATGTATTTAATTTTGATTAGTTTTTTTTCAATAAAGACATTCAATTTAAATTATTCTATAATTAAATTTCTTATATATTCATGGAAATATTATATACAAACAAGATTCATTAAATTCCATTTTATGTTAAATTATGAAATAATTATTTAATCATATTCTCAACTGGTTTATCAAATATCCATTCAATCCTTATAGAAAATCTTATCACGTCATTGAATATATCCATTTGATTTTAGTTATGAAATTCATTATAATAACCTATTTTAATAGTGGTTTTCTACATTCAATTTCATTAAAGAAGAAGGTTTTAAATTTTGAAGTATGTGAGCCTCGAGAAAAATTTTTTCAGTCGAGAAAAATGAAGATAGATGGAAGCGTGATAAATGATATGTCGCAATATCATATTGTAAGTTTTACTTTGTGGATTTAAAAATTTAATATCTATTTCCTTACTAAATAGTCCATTTATATTCGTAATAGTGTGGTTTAGAGGTTCTTGATGAGTAAGAAGCTGACTAATTTGGCATAAAATGTAACATCCCAAGTAATTAATGAGTAATATATATTTTCATCTATGTCTATTAATGAATTAAGATAGTGTTTTAGAGTCTTAAAATGAAAATAAATACAATCTTATGCATGGAATACACTAATATTTTTAAAAGATTGTTTTAATGCCTTTTGATGAAAACCCATTTTTAAATCTAGATTTTGACAATTTTATAAGCTATGTTTGTCAAAATAAACTTATTTTTTTTGATTGGGACATCGAAATTTACTTTTTGTGAAATTTTGGTATTTTTCCGATAAACTTCATTTTTTAATGAATAGTGAAAAATGTGTAATTTAATTCAAAACCACTTTTTAATATAATTTATTTATATTATTAGATTATCATTTGAATTGGTTTTAAAGTGAAATTAGAAAATATTTTTACCATTAAATCCAATAGTTGTCATTGGAATTAATTTCACTTTGAAATCAGACTTAAACTAGTGTCAACCTTTTGATACATATTGTTTCATAAAAACACGCTATTTGTTCTGACAGCGGGAATT
Organism: Viscum album; assembly: GCA_963277665.1. Lineage (NCBI taxonomy): Eukaryota > Viridiplantae > Streptophyta > Magnoliopsida > Santalales > Viscaceae > Viscum > Viscum album. The sequence goes on from OY728152.1 coordinate 1,893,756,571, forward strand.
AATTATTAAATTAATTAATGCAACTTATATGTTGTGAATTTTGTAAAATGGACTTCATTTTTGAATTTGGAATATCAAATATAGCTTTGGGTGAATTTTTGGTTTTTTTCTGATAAACTTCAATTTTTGATGAATAATGAAACCACTAAGTGGTGCTTATAAAAACTGATTTTTCATTTAAATGAAATTTTACCACTTCTGTGTTTTGAATTTCAAAAATCCGACATACATGGTTTTCATTAAGAAGTAAAATGTGGTTCAATAAGATTAAAATAATTTTTTGGTGAATAGTAACTTATAAGAGTTTTTTATCGCGATTAGAGGTAATTAGTGTAGTTTAAGGTAAGAATAATGTTTTAATAAAATGAAATGACCTAGACACATGTCCTAACCATATTTATAACGACCCATACTTTACATACATTGTTAATACTTCAAAATTGAAGCACACGTATTACAACATATGACAAAACCACAAAGGACCGTATAGGTATAGTGTCCTTAGAAACTGGGAAACATAAACAACTGGTTTATAAATCTTCTACAATGTCTCCCATTTATTTCATCATAACTAGGGTTAATTTTAGCATATTCTACTTAATATCCATCTTCCTGACCTGGGGAAAAGAAAACATACAAAAAAGGGTGAGCTCAAATGCTCAGCAAGGGAAAATAAAGGAAATAAAAATCATATCATATATTTTTGAAAATCATAACCTGCAAAAGAGATTATAATATCTTAACATGGAATAAATCATATAAGTGAAAATGATATCCCCATAATCATAACATAAAACTTGAAACTTTGTGGCATGCACACATAATCATGGAAAATCATTTCTTGTTAGTCATAACTCATTGCCAAGACCATCTTAGCAGACAAAGTCCATTTCTGAACCGAGTTCACTCCTCGTTTCAGTCCTGTATCACTGAACCGAAATAACCTTCCATTCCAGCCATGTCTATCTCATGAGATATAAATCTTTACCCAATTAATTTGAGGTAGATATAGGTCCCACCCATCTTATAATGAATACTTTCTTATGTGTGCCACATAATCATAAATCATACATCATCGCAATACACATGTAACAAAAATGGGATTCTTGAAACATCATGACATCATAAAAAAATCATATAAGGTAAATTACTTCATAAAAATAATTCCCTCAAAACATAATCAAATCAATGTAAAAATAGGGATAAAAACAGAACCCTTTATTATCTTAGATGGAAAAGAATTTTGATAAAACACTTGAACTCCATTCTTGAGGAAAATATACTTTTTTCTTCAAAAACATTTTTCCTTTCTTAACATGTCATAAAAAGTTAAAATAAAAGAAGTTGATTAAAAATAAACTTGAAAACTTGTAAAGGATGCTTCTTGGAAATAATGTTTTAAAAATCCATTCATGCCGTATAAGTTAAAAAAAACATTCTTCGTACTTTTGTCGAAAAAGTCAAAAAAAAGTACCTCGTACGAAAAACGACAAAAGATTCCTTTCATATCGTTTACTAAAAACTCACCGTAGGGTAAAATTGTATTTAAAAAGTTTTAGGTGAATTGAAATAATATTACATATTGAGGAAACATGGATTTGGATGATAAAATACACCCCAGTAAATACCAAAGTATAAACAATCTTGGATAAAAATGAGATTGTGATATTTTCCATTACCTTAGGTCCGATTTTCTTTGTACGTGCCGAAGCTCCTGTATAATGGTTTAAATAATGTTATTTACTTATTCCAGAATCATACATATTGATATGATATCATATATGGTCATATTCTTATCTTCTTATTAGTAATATTTCATTGTTACTTGTTACTCGGGTCTTTATTGCCTTTTGTTCTTATGCGTGTTTTACCGAATAAATTCTTATTCTTATTTTATGGTTTTAGATACCTTATATCCAGAATGATATTAGTGTAACGTATATAATATTTATTCATTCAATTCATTTATATAATTACTATGTAATGATGATCATGTAGAACGAGTCGCATCACATCGTGGAGACGGTATTCCGTACGTACGCACGAGCGATGATATTGTTCCCATGATCGTGGAATTGTATTTAAGTGTATTTATACTATTTAAGTATCAATATCACTTTATAATAATCATATATAGTTACTCATTACACCATTATACCCATCCTTGTAAGGTGATGGTGGAAAATAGATTACACCACGGCGTGGAGATGGTATTCCGTACGTACGCACGTGCGGTGATTTCATTTTTCCGTAGGATGGATAGAAGGTTAATTAGGTTTGTTTCATATTTATAATAACATATCAGTATGTAAGTAATACTGATGTTATTACATTATCATGAAACAACCGAATAAGAAGAAGTTTGAAGAAGAAAGAAATTGAAAAGATCGGTAATGGATTTTACCTCTTCTTTGAAACGCGTCTTTGAATCCTCCACTTAGGAAACTAAGATTGGTCTTTGAAGAAGACCAGGACATCTAGGATTATTCTAGGTAAGTGGAGAAGGGATTTTGTCAGGGGTTGGCAGAGCTTGAATGCTCAAATTGGTGTGAGGAGGAGGGGGAGGAGGTGCCCTTTTATAAGGGAGGAGAGGGGCACCTTAGGAATATCTCAAAATATTATTTTATATTGAAGTCAAAATCGGTTTATAATGGTTCCAAAGGGTCTTATTTCAAAGGTAAAGTGGGGATGGGTCGAAATCCTCTCAACCAATATGATTTAGAAAATTTTAGGTTATTATTTTAACCTTATAAATTAGATTAAACTCTAAGTTAAATAATTTAACTTTTACCATCGCTTTTTGTTTTCTTACACTATATGGTTAATACACTTACTATAACATGCCAAACGAACCCTAAGTTGTTTATTATTAATATATATATCTTTATCTAAGTCATTTGGCCTATCCTTAGATTTTTAGGAATAAAATAACAATTAATAATATAATATTTGATTTGAAATCTATTTTGTGTCAATTTTGACACTATTTGATATATGATTTTTGTGAAAGTCATAACAGAATTATATGTTCGAAACAAGTTGATTAAATCAACACTAATATATCATAGTAACCTAGAAAATTAGTGTAATTCATAAAAAGTCTCAAATTACATTTATTTGATCATTTATAACATCAATTATGTTAACATTTTCTTAAAAGGGTAATTACTGCATCATCGTTGTGTCATAAATAAATTATTTTATTTAAAGTATAAAAATAATAAATAAAATATAATTATGTAGGAAATCTTTTTATATTTCTAATGAATATTTATAGTCGAATTTATCTTATGTATAACCCCATATTAAAAATGTTTTAGTTATTAAACTTTGATTTTAACTATTTTAACTATTCATTAAATAAAATAATATTAAATGTCATAATCAAATCCAAGTGGACCTAAATGGTCATATTATATTCATAAGGTTGTTTTGGGTAAAGTTACACTTATCCAATAGAATTAGTACATGTGTTAGGGTAATAGTAATATCATTTTTACCCTTAGTTATCCTATTTACTATTAACCGCGGTAAAAAAAATAAAAAGTTACTATTCACCAAAAAATTATTTTTATCTCATTGAACCAAATTTTACTTACTTATATCAATCGTGTCTATCAGAGTATTGAAATTCCATTCACAGAAGCGGTAAAATTATGTTTTATGCAAAATTCAGTTTTTAACCTACCACTTACTGGTTTCACTATTCAACAAAAATTGAAAGTTTTCAGAAAAATACCAAAATTTCACCCTAGGCTAATTTTAGTATTCCGAATCCAAAAATGAAGTCCATTTTGAAAATTAAAATTTATAAAATTTCAAAAAGTGGTTATTACTATTCATAACGGCTATTTTTAATAATATTTTAATAGCATATCGTTGTTTAGTGAAACTCGGTATTGCGTACAACGCAAGCTATCGAGGAAGGTCGCGATTGAGTGTAAGGTAAGTCAAGATAGTGTGTAGTGAAAGATTCCTTTGATGATATATATATAACATAAAAACAAAATATTACTCATAAAAATCTCAGGTGTTACATTCTACCCCCCTTAAAAAGAATTTCGCCATCGAAATTTGTCACTTTGTAACAAACAGATGAGGATAATTCTCCCTCATCATATTCTCATGCTCCCATGTAGCTTCTTCAAGTTGGTGGTTCCTTCATAAAACTTTCACCAATCGAGTGGTCTTGTTTCGTCGGACTTTTTCGCTACGATCCAGAATCTCTATCGGTTGTTCTTCATAAGAAAGATCTTGCTCCAGCGGTACAACTTCTGAGCTGAGTACATGTGAAGGATCAGGTATGTAATTTCTTAGGAGAGATACATGGAACACATCGTGAACTTGAGTGGGATTCGGTGGAAGCGCCAATCGGTAAGCTACCTTCCCAACACGATCCAGTATTTTGAAAGGACCGATATATCTAGGGCTCAACTTCCCCTTCTTTCCAAATCTCATAACCCTCTTCCAGGGAGATATTCGTAAGAAAACTTTATCACCCACTTCAAACTCTAGGTCTTTTCTTCGGTTGTCGGCATAACTTTTCTGTCGACTCTGAGCTGCTCTTATGTGTTGTTGAATTGATCTGACCTTTTCTTCCATTTCATCAACGATATCAGATCCTAATAGCTTTCTTTCCCCAACTTCATCCCAGCAAGTTAGAGTCCTGCATTTCTTTCCATAGAGAGCTTCATAAGGAGCCATCTGAATACTGGAGTGAAAGCTATTATTATAAGAAAATTCCACCTAAGGTAGGTGTTGATCCCAACCTCCTTTGAAATCCATAGAGCAAGCTCTCAACATAACTTCTAGGGTTTGAATTGTTCTCTCAGACTGACCGTCTGTCTGAGGATGATAAGCAGTGATGAAACTCAACTCTGTATCCAGAGTATGCTGAAGACTTCGCCAGAACTTCGAGGTAAATCTCGGATCCCGATCAGATATAATAGAAAGTGGTACTCCATGCAATCTTACCACTTCCTTTACATATATCCTGGTAAGCTGATCTAAAGAGAAATCCTCTCTAATAGAAATGAAGTGTGCAGACTTTGTAAGATGATCAACTATGACCCAGATAGCATTATTGCCTTTGGATGTTTTAGGAAGTCCTGTGACAAAGTCCATAGTGATGTTTTCCCATTTCCATTCGGGTATGGGTAATGGTTGTAACATCCCCTTAGACTTCTATCTCTCAGCTTTAACTTGTTGACAAACCAAGCATCGAGAGACATATTCAACAACATCTCTTTTCATGCCATCCCACTAGAAGTACTCTTTCAGGTCCCTATACATCTTCGTGCTTCCAGGATGAATAGAGAATGAAGAACTATGAGCCTCATCCAGCAGCTCCTTCTTTAATTCGGGGATGGGAGGAACACAAACCCGATTCCTGAACTTTATTATCCCATCACAATCAAGGTTGAATTCAGGAACATTTCTCACCTTCTTTTGTAACTCGACATCTTCTTTCTGCGCCTCTTTAATCGTCACATGTATAGATGGTTGAACATTCATTTGAGAAAGATAAGATTTTTCCCCTTCCATTATAATTCCAAGATACATCCTTTGTAAATCCATAAATATTGGATCTTTTGTGATCCTCATCATGGAAAACTAGCATGGTCTTTCAACTTAATGCATCTGCCACCTTGTTTGCTTTCCTAGGGTGGTAATGGATTGAGCAGTCATAATCCTTAATTAGCTCCAACAATCTTCTTTGACGCATATTCAGCTTCTTTTGTGTGAAAATATACTTCAAACTTTTATGATCAGTATAAATATCACACCTTTCACCATAAAGGTAATGCCTCCAAATCTTTAATGCAAAGATTACTGCAACTAACTCCAAATCATGTGTTGGGTAATTTTGCTCATGGATTTTCAACTATCGCGAGGCATAATCTATCACCATATCATTTTGCATAAGAACACACCCCAATCCCTTCTTGGATGCATCACTGTAGATCACAAACCTTTCTCCACTATAAGGTAGTGTGAGCACAGGTGCACTGGATAACCTTCTTTTCAACTCCATGAAATTCTCTTCACATTCCTCTGTCCAAACAAACATAACTCCTTTCCGAGTCAACTTGGTGAGTGGATTAGATAATCGTGAAAAATCTTTTACAAAACGTCGATAATATCCATCCAAACCAAGAAAACTTCGGATCTCAGTTACTATTGTTGGTCTCAACCATCTTTCAATAACCTCTATTTTTGCTGGATCCACAGATATCCCCTCTTTTGAGATTACGTGACCCAAAAATGCAACTTTTTGAAGCCAAAATTCACACTTGGTAAATTTGGCATAAAGCTTCTCCTTTCTCAGGGTCTTAAATATAATTCTCAAGTGATCTTCATGCTCTTCCTTGCTCTTTGAATAGACAAGAATATCGTCTATAAAGACTACCACAAATTGATCAAGATAGTCTCTAAAGACTCTATTCATCAGATCCATGAAGATAGCAGGGGAATTAGTAAGACCAAATGGCATCACTATAAATTCAGAGTGTCCATACCTTGTACGGAAAGCCGTATTTGGTATATCCTCCCTTTTGACCCTTAATTGATGATACCCTGAACGAAGATCAATCTTGGAAAAGTATTGAGCTCCGCGTAGTTGGTAAAATAAGTCATCAATGTGTGGGAGAGGATATTTTTTCTTGATAGTGATCTAGTTAAGTTCTCGATAATCAATGCAGAGTCTCATTGATCCATCTTTCTTCTTAACAAATAGAACATGTGCTCCCCAAGGCGACACACTAGGGCGTATGAATCCCTTATCAAGATTCTCTTGGAGTTGCATCTTCAATTCCTGCAACTCAATTGGGGCCATTTTATAAGGTGTCTTTGAAATAGGCAAAGCACCCGGTACGAGTTCTATTGAAAACTCAACTTCACGATTTGGTGGAAGACCCGGTAATTCCTCCGGAAAGACATTATAAAACTCCCGTACAATGGGAATATTCTTAATTGTGAGTTTCTCACCAACCATTTGAGATAAATAACCTTCATTTAGTGGAATCAATACACATAAGATGGAAGAAATTTCCACTGGAAGGTTATGTTCATCCTTGCATTGATAGACAATCATAGATTGATCTGGAATATGAAATGTGACTTCCCTTCTTTGGCAATTGATATGAGCTCCATATAATGAAAGCCAATCCATGCCAATAATCACATCAAATTCCACTATAGGAAGGATCACAAGATTTCCAGGAAGCACTTTCCCAGAAACTTTGATTGGAGAAGAATTATAAACTTTTTATGCGACTGTTGTGCCATTAGGTGTTGTCACAGCTAACTCAACATCTAATTGTTGAGGTAATACGATGATACCCTTAGAAAATTCTTCAGAAATAAAAGAGTGGGTCGATCCAGAATCAAATAAAACATTTTCTACTTTAGAGTGGATGGTAAGTGTACCTTTCACCACATCGTTATCGTACTCCACATCGCTGATAGAAATTTCATGTGACTTTCCTTTGTCTTTATCCTTAAGAGTTTGTTGACGTCGACCATCATCATCAACCCTTGGATTTGGGCATTGATTGGCATAATTCCCCATCTCCTTGCACTTGAAAAATTAAAGTGTGTTAGGTTCATTCTGTGTATCCCTTCCTTTGTTTGCATCATTAGACATCTTCTTCCCATTATCGCAGCATTCAAATGCCCGATGACCTTCCTTTCCACATTTGAAACATTTACTTGTACCTTTAAGACAACTCCCTCCATGTTTCTTTCCACACTTTGAGCATAAGGGAAAGCTCATCTTCTTTTCAGTGTGCTCTTTAGATTTTCCTTTGAATTCCATTTTCCTCTTCTTATCAAACCCATATGACTGATGGGTTACTCCAATCTCCATCTCGACTTTTAGAGCACATCGAACGATTTCCTCGTAGCTATTGAATTCCCTTATGGCTAACGCCCTTCGAAGACTTGGTTTTAAGCCACTAAAGAATCGATCGATCTTACTCTCAGGTTGGATAATAATACCAGAAGCATACCTTGCAAGTCTTGTAAAATTTGCTTCATAGGTACCAACAGATTCATCATCCTTTTGCTTTAGTTCAAGAAACTCTTTCTCCATCTTTGTTCGGAGAATACGAGGGAAGTACTTATTCAAAAATAAGTTCTTGAACTCGTCTCATTCCATGGACTCAATTTCATCCCTTTTCTTCGTATTCTTAATAAGATTCCACCATTGATCAGCAACTCCTTCCAAACCATACACTGCTAGGATGACTTTATCATGTTCAGAACATTGAAGAACTGAAAATATCTTTTCAGTAGTACAAATCCATTGTTCAGAAACTAATGGATCAGCAGACCCGCTGAAAGAAGGTGGACGCTGGCTCATGAAGGATTCAACAGAATGTTTCTCCTTCCTTTTCTCGTTTAGAAATCCTGCATGATTCATAGCTTGAGAAAGTTGTGTGAGCATGGCTACAAGATTTTGCATTCCAACTCCCATATCGTTTGGTTGCTCAGGGGGACAATCATTGCATTTCCCATCGCATTCCGCATAAACACGGTTCCTTCAGGTTGCAGCCATTGACTAATACCAAGAAGAATAGTGTGAGAAACACTAATTATAATAGGAAAACCACATAATCAAGAATAAAATTTTCACGCTTAAGGTCTTATCCTAGGTTATTCATGGCCATTTCTAAAACACTAATATTGTGTTCTATGCTTAGTCTTATCCTTAGGGTTCTTAATAAGGCTTTCACATCCTAGTTTCCAAAGGTTGACTATACCTTTCCTCTGATACCAACTATAATGACCCATACTTTACATAAATTGTTAGTACTTCAAAATTGAAGCACACTTATTACAACATATGACAAAACCACAAAGGACCGTATAGGTATAGTGTCTTTAGAAACTGGGAAACATAAACAACTGGTTCATAAATCTTCTACAGTGTCTCCCATTTATTTCATCATATCTAGGGTTCCTTTTAGAATATTCTACTTGATATCCATCTTCCTGACCTGGGGAAAAGAAAACATACAAAAAAGGGTGAGCTCAAATGCTCAGCAAGGGAAAATGAAGGAAATAAAAATCATATCATATCATTTTGAAAATCATAACCTGCAAAAGAGATCATAATATCTTAACATGGAATAAATCATAGAAGTGAAAATGAGATCCCCATAATCATAACATAAAACTTGAAACATTGTGGCATGTACACATAATCATGGAAAATCATTTCTTGTTAGTCATAACTCATTTCCAAGACTATCTTAGCGGACAAAGTCCATTTCTGAACCGAGTTCACTCCTCGTTTCAGTCCTGTATCACTGAAACGAAATAACCTTCCGTTCCAGCCATGTCTATCTCATGAGATATAAATCTTTACCCAATGCATTGGAGGGAGATATAGGTCCCATCCATCTTATAATGAATCCTTTCTTATGTGTGGCCACATAATCATAAATTATACATCATCGCAATACACATGTAACAAAAATGGGATTCTTGAATCATCATGACATCATAAAACCAATCATATAAGGTAAATGACTTCATAAAAATAATTACCTCAAAACATAATCAAATCAATGTAATAATAGGGATAAAAACAGAACCCTTTATTATCTTAGATGGAAAATAATTTTGATAAAACACTTGAACTCCATTCTTGAGGAAAATATCCTTTCTTCTTCAAAAACATTTTTCCTTTCTTAACATGTCATACAAATTTAAACTAAAAGAAGTTGATTAAAAATAAACTTGAAAACTTGTAAAGGAAGCTTCTTGGAAATAATGTTTTAAAAATCCATTCATGCCGTATAAGTTAAAAAAACATTCTTCGTACTTTTGTTGGAAAAGTAAAAAAAAGTACCTCGTACAAAAAACAACAAAAGATTATTTTCATATCGTTTACTAAAAACTCACCGAAGGGTAAAATTGGATTTAAAAAGTTTTAGGTGAATTGAAATAAAATTACATATTGAGGAAACATGGATTTTATGATAAAATACACCCAGTAAATACCAAAGTATAAACAATCTCGGATAAAAATGAGATTGTGATATTTTCCCTTACCTTAGGTCCGATTTTCTTTGTACGTGCCAAAGCTCCTGTATAATGGTTTAAATAATGTTATTGACTTATTCCATAATCATACATATTGATATGATATCATATATGGTCATATTCTTAGCTTCTTATTAGTAATATTTCATTATTACTTGTTACTCGGGTCTTTATTGCCTTTTGTTCTTATGCGCGTTTTGCCGAATAAATTCTTATTCTTCTTTTAAGGTTATAGATACCTTATATCCAGAATGTTATTAGTGTAACATATATCATATTTATTCATTCAATTCATTTATATAATTACTATGTAATGATGATCATGTAGAACGAGTCGCATCACATCGTGGAGACGGTATTCCGTACGTACGCACGATTGATGATATTGTTCCCATGATCGTGGAATTGTATTTAAGTGTATTTATAATATTTCAGTATCAATATCACTTTATAATAATCATATATAGTTACTCATTACACCATTATACCCATCCTTGTAAGGTGATGGTGGAAAATAGATTACACCACGGCGTGGAGACGATATTCTGTACGTACGCACGCGCGGTGATTTCATTTTTCCGTAGGATGGATAGAAGGTGAATTAGGGTTGTTTCATATTTATAATAACATATCATTATGTAATTAATACTGATGTTATTACTTTATCATGAAACAACTAAAGAATAAGAAGTTTGAAGAAGAATGAAATTGAAAAGATCGGTAAAGGATATTACCTCTTCTTTGAAACGCCTCTTTGAATCCTCCACTTAGGGAACTAAGATTGGTCTTTGAAGAAGACCAGGACCTCTAGGAATATTCTAGGGAAGTGGAGAAGGGATTTTTTCAGGGGTTGGACGAGATTGAGTGCTTAAATTGGTGTGAGGAGGAGGGGGAGGAGGTGCCCTTTTATAAGGGAGGAGAGGGGCACCTTAGGAATATCTCAAAATATCATTTTATATTAAAGTCAAAATCGGTTTATAATGGTTCCAAAGGGTCTTATTTCGAAGGTAAAGTGGGGATGGGTTGAAATCCTATCAACCAATAGGATTTAGACAAGTTTAGGTTATTATTTTAACCTTATCAATTAGATTTAACTCTAAGTTAAATAATTTAACTTTTACCGTGGCTTTTTGTTTTCTTACACTATATGGTTAATACACTTACTATAACATGCCAAACGAACCCCAAGTTGTTTATTATTAATTTATATATCCTTATCTAAGTAATGTAGCCGAACCTTAGATTTTTAGGAATAAAATAAAAATTAATAATATTTTATTTTATTTAAAAACTATTTTGTGTCAATTTTGATACTATTTGATATATGATTTTTGTGAAAGTCATAACAGAATTATATGTTCGAACCAAGTTGATTAAATCAACACTAATATATCATAGTAACCTAGAAAATTAGTTTAATTCATAAAAAGTCTCAAATTACATTTATTTGAGCATTTATAACATCAATTATGTTAACATTTTCTTAAAAGGGTAATTACTGCATCATTGTTGTGTCATAAATTAATTAATTTATTTAATGTCTAAAAATTATAAATAAAATATCATTATGTAGGAAATCTTTTTATCTTTCTAATGAATATTTATAGTTTAATTTAGCTTATGTATAACCCCATATTAATGTTTTTTTAGTTATTAAACTTTGATTTTAACTATTTTAACTATTCATTAAATAAAATAATATAAATGTCATAATCTAATCCAAGTGGACCTAAATGGTCATATTATATTCATAAGGTTGTTTTTGGTAGAATTAAACTAATCCAAAAGAATTAGTACATGTGTTAGGGTAATAGTAATATCATTTGTACCCTTAGTTACCCTATTTACTATTAACCGCGGTAAAAAAAATAAAAAGTTACTATTCACCAAAAAATTATTTTTATCTCATTGAACCACATTTTACTTACTGATATCAACCGTGTCTGTCGGATTTTCGAAATTCTATTCACAGAAGTGGTAAAATTATGTTTTATGCAAAATTCAGTTTTTAACCTACCACTTAGTGGTTTCACTATTCATCAAAAATTGAAAGTTTTCAGAAAAATACCAAAATTTCACCCTAGGCTAATTTCGGTATTCCGAATCAAAAAATGAAGTCCATTTTGAAAAATAAAATTTATAAAATTTCAAAAAGTGGTTATTACTATTTATAACGGCTAGTTTTAATAATATTTTAATAGCATATCGTTGTTTAGTGAAACTCGGTATTGCGTACAACGCAAGCTATCGAGGAAGGTCGCGATTGCGTGTAAAGTAAGTCAAGCTAGTGTGTAGTGAAAGATTCCTTTGATGATATATATATAACATAAAAAGAAAATATAACTCATAAAAATCTCAGGTGTTACATTATTGGTTGTGTCATGGTCGACCACGAAAATCCATGGGTCAACTTGGGGACCCCATGGAGCCACTTTGGTTGGGAAATGACATAAATTACTTTTTATTTAATGTTAAAGTAAAAATGACGCACACATGAAATGTTTTTCTAAAACAATTTTTACATGGGGTTATACAAGTTATATGTTTGACTATAAATAGTCATTGGAAAGCTAAAAATATTTCCTACACCATAGTATTTTTTTTATAATTTTTAGACATTAAATAAATTATATTATTTATGACATCATGATGATGCAGCGATGACCTCATTATTTAACGATTTAAATAAAATGGAAAGATAATGTAATATCTAAGACCTACACATGTCCAAAACCTATTGGATGAGTGGATTTAGAACCATTATCACCTTATCATCGAAATACATCAATGTGGGACCTCTTAAATCCGAATACCATTTTAAAATAAAGTGACTTTTCTTTACTTTCCATGAGTGCCCCTCCTCTCCTCTTATAAAAGGCCCCCACCTCTACCTCCTTTCCCACACTCCCAAAGCCTTTGGATCGGCCAAACCCCATCCATTTTGGCTCTCCACATCCCTCTCTTACTCCTTGAAGCCTCACTTTGGGAAGAAGTCTTCCCAAGGAAGCCTTTGAGCTCAAATCAAAGAGAGTTACCCGATTTTAAGGTAATGTCTTATTTTGAGTCCTTTTGTTTTATTTTGCTTCTCCAAACCCCAAAAATCTTTTTATTCTTTTGTTTGGTAACAACTCCAGTATCCTAAATATACTATGATGTTGTTATAAGAAGTATTCGAGCTACACTTACACACACATACATCTAATGGTTAAATAACATAGTGTTTCCGTGGATGGCGAATTTCTGCCTCCCGAAACGATGATTGTTCAACATTCTTTTAACACCTTAAAAGGTGGCCATTAAGATGACACTATATTTATATATGATATATAATATGTTTATGTTTTCCTTAAGCTTATGTATTTTTCATTTTAGGCATACCTTTATGGTTTCCATTATGGGTAAACACGATATCTTCATTTAAGGAAGTGCGGACTACCGCCCCCTCAAAGTGATGTGATTCGTTAATGCCATATGTGGGACATGTAAAGGATGGATTTAAAGTTATTATTTATTATTTTATACTAGAATTATAATATACCACTATATAATTATTATTTCTTTCCATTAAAGTATGAGATAGAAATGAAAGTAGCGTTCATGCGTACGTACGACTTACCGTCTCCATGAACGGTGCATTTCATTTCTTATCCCAAAATGTAATGTATTATTAAAAGTACATGTATATAATGGATATATATAATGAATGATATATCTAAATGATGAATATTATTCTGGAATTAAAATATACATACCTTTCATTTAGTTTTAATTCCACTAATATGACAAAGAAATGAAAGTAGCGTTCATGTGTACGTACTGCTTACCGTCTCCATGAATGGTGCTTTTCATTTCTTACCTCTAAATTATTACGTAATATTATAAATACATGTATATGCTGGATATATATGATATATATGATATCCAAATCAGGATTGTCATTCTGGATATAAGGAACCTTTGACCACACGAACAACATGTAATTGTAAGAAGTCCACTTTCGACTTAAGAACCAAATATCGACAAAACAAACATTATTAACATAAATGGTTACATAATGTTTATAAAATGACAATAAGTTATATAAAAGGAATAATTAACTTTAAAAATGTTCTTAATCATGTAGAAATTAACTAAAGTTTATTATTCAGGACGTTAAAGAACGATCGAGTCAAGTCGGACCCGAGGTAAGGGGCTTCGTCTCAATCTCCTTTCATTAAGGCATATTTCGTTTTATACACAACTTTCTTTTATACGGTGTATAAACTTCTTTGACTTTTACTTTTATACAAAAGGAATATTTTTCTATGAAGCGTTTTTCAAAACGAAAAAAGGAATGTTTCTTTTAACAAACGCGGTGACAACGACCTTTTCCACCGCCGCGAGTATTATTTGGTCTTTGGCTTCCTCAACAAGCCGTAATGTTTTTAAAATAAAATAAATACCATATACTCTTTTATGTATTTTTGTATTGAAAATGGTTTTGATAAAGGATTCTATTATGATATATTGTGATTGAAATGTGGAAATGTTATCAATCCTTTATATTGGTTTTATGTTTTATGATTTTATATTGGTACTTAGACGTTTGACGGTTGGTTACATGATAAACCATATGATGGGTGGTGTCATGAATACCAGGACGGGTGGTTACGTTATAACCTCCAATGCATTGGGTATGGAAGCCGGCCGTATGGCTATTCCATTAAGTATGTATGAAAATTGGCCGTATGGCTATTCCATTAAGTGATATGTTTGGAAGTCGACCGTATGGTTATTCCACTTAAGTATGTTTATGTCCCAAGTTACCTTTATTTATGTTATGTGTTCTTTATATGGGTTTTATGGTAATCCTTTGGTCACAAAAAGGTAAGTAATGATACTTTATTCAGTGAAGAGTTTTTACTACTTCATGAAGGTGAAGGTATTACTTTGATAGAGTATACATGGTTTACTTGATGTTTGAAAAAGTAACAGTTTTCATTCTTTGTGTATCCCTTACTGAGCTTTTTATGCTCACCCCAAGTTTTTTTGAAATGTTTTTCACAGGATATTAATGTGGAATAAGGTCAAGGATGGGATCAAGGGAATGTCATGCTATATAAAACATGGAAGTAGACATGTTTCTTTTTAAGAGATTTTTTTATTATGGAAACTTAGTGGAAGTGTCTACTTTGTAATCTTTTGAGATGTAATAGTTATGTTCTAATTCTCTAAAACTCTAAACCTGAAAAGATCCTAAATGTGAATTATTCATTTAATTCAATATTATGTAAGGTTTAAGGATGGGGCCTTATATAAAATACCACTTACATAATGTTTTCAGAGATGAGAACCATGAAAGAGTACACTATCAACTAGGGGAAGATTATTGTCATGACTAGATATTTTCCCAATTTAAGTTCTAGTTCTGGTAGCACCAAGTTGAAAAGATCTAATACATGGGAAGTATAGGCTCAGGCCCAGGAAGAAAATTCCAAAAAAATGGTCACATTTGAGTTTGATCACAGTCAAAGTGACGATGATTAATTAATGAAATTTATGATAGTCTTATTTCTATCACTTCAAACAGATACCAATACGACTTCTGATGAATATATAGAGAATATTCATACATTTTATAGTGAATTTAATAGTGATCCTAGTGTTGGTTAGGATCATGACATTCCTAGAGATAGTGATGGTGAGCAAGAGGGTGAGGAAGATGAGGATAATAAAAGTAAAGATGATGAAAAGGATAGTGGATTGGATGATGGTGATGATGGTAATGGTGATGTTTATGGTGATAGTGATGGAGATGGTGATAGTGATGGTGATGGTGATGGTGTTGAGTGATAGATTGATTCTTAACATTTGTAACTTATAGATATGACATTTAATATTTGATGATTAGTTCTGAATGAATATATATGGTGATTGGAATGCGTGTTATCATTAGTTGAATAAAATGATTGGTTTCTAGTTTTATCATTCCATGTATATTAGTTATCTTTGTTTGTTTACAGGTAATTAGTCATGGTGGGGTGTTGGTGTGATTTTTGGTTTCTGTATCATTCCTCATTAAGAAGTTATTTTTATAATTCACAATTTTTAACATTTATATTAGTAAAAATGCCTTCATTGCAGTGTTCATTAAGAATAAAATTTTTCTATATGATTTCAAGATTAAAATATTTAATTCTAGTGAGGATAATAAGCTTTTAAATGGACTGTTTCAGAAGGATAATTATCAATTGTTTTTGTTTTCTATAGATGATATCCCAAGAATAACATTGAGTGGGATGTGCCTAAGAAGATTGAAAAATATTTTTAAATTTAATATAATTTATCTTTACCTCGTGGAAAGAGAATTGATGATATATATGAATTAAATTAGAAAGGTTGATTTACTGGGGAGAGTGGTTTGATTGAGACTAGTCTAGATCAGACATTTATGAATTCAGGAATAAATATATACTTTTGAGATTGTATAGGGTTCTATCAGGATAACTCAATATTGTTCAATCACTCAATTTTCCTTTTCACTAAGTGAAAGGGTCACCCTAGAATCATAGTTCCAATAGATTATTGGTAGAAAAAAATTATTTTGTGTTATTTATAGATTTTATTGAGTAGATGCACAAACTTTTATTCTCTTTGTGGTTAAAAATAGTGCTGATGTATCTTCCAAAAACAAAGAAAGTGGACTTGGGTTAAAGGAAGTGAGGGTTTTCCAAATATATTATCTTTTTCTTACATAACATTTAGCATAAATAAAAAAGAAAAAAGAGTTTTGGAGAGGTATGATACCTTTATAGTTAGATGTTGATGAGAGAATTTTATGAGGTTTACTATCAGGTTTTCCTTACATAAGACCGAAATATTGATATTGGTCATATTTTCATGGAGATAGTGCCTGAGATAGTGTTTAGATGAAAGCTATTTGATGGAAGTTGCATCATGATTCAGTTATAGAATTTTAATTTTAGTTATCTTGTAGTGTTTTGTTTAATAGGATATATATTCAAAATTTTATAAGGATTATAATCCTGAGGAATTATAAATGAAAAATAAGAACATGATTAAAAGGTTTAGGGAGATTTGAGGATTTGGAGTTGAATCCCCCAAGTGTTTCATTTCTATGTTTAGTCTTAGTATCTCATCTTAATCTAGTGGACATACTAATCGAATCACTGTTAGCTATTATGAAATTATTAGATTTTGAGGTCCTAGAAAAATGGATGGAATACAAGTTCATATCCACATTTATTATATTGAAATATTTAGTCACTTTGTGCATGGAAGATTCATATTAAGGGGAGAGAGAATTAAAATATCGATAGATTGATAACGAACAATATAGAATCTTTCTAAATAGTCTTGATGGAATGTGAGGGTATACTAAGATACATTATAAGGATAATCCTCCATGGTGGGATTCATTTGGGATGGAGCCCAAAGTGGCAGGATAACAACTATTAGTTCAATAGAATTAATGTCCTAAACTTCCAAATAGAAGAGAGTGAACCTCTCTCCCTCCCCATCTACTAGATATTAAGGGTTAATAACTACTTGGGAACTTTTAATGGTATCCATGGAGAGAACATAAGAGTTATCATTATGTACATGTATGAGTACCTAATATTTATCCAAAGTAGGTTCTTATAAAAAGGAAAACCATTCCAAATAAAATCCTTAGGGGAACACCTATTTGTTATCAAAAATCATACATATGGTTATACCCTAAATACCCAGAGTCATGTTAGACCAATAATTTAAGAAAACTACATTAATATATTGATTATAGTCTTTTTAGTATCTCAGAGGAAGCTCAAAATAGTTATTCGGATGATATATATCTTAAGAGGGATTCACTAAGAAGACAAGATTTTTTGGGGAAAGACCACTAAAACCATATTATTAATGGGGAGATCTATATATTTTCCTAGAGATTAATTAATAGTCATGGATATGAAATACATGGAAAAAATCATGTTGGTTAAAAAATATTCTTCTATAAATATATAGAGGAACTAACCAAGAGTTTATTGTGTTGGGGAAATGAATGATGATGTGAAATTCTAAAGAAAATAATTAAATATATCATGCTTATAAATTTCAAAGTTGAATAATCGGAATTGTGAAATTGATTGAAGGAATCACCTATACATGTTAGAACCATTGGGTTAAATAAATGGAGAGGAATACCTAGAAGACAAACCCAGATAGAAACCAAACTAGAATCATATCCCTCAAAGAGATATATGGACCAATGGTTGAAAATAGACAACCTATGCATTTATAATTTAGATTCTCTTCCCAGGAGGTTATAAAGCTAAAATTTTAAAATAATTGAATGATTATGGACCTACAATTGATATAGGAGATCATTTCAAATGCTAATAGGATGGATGATCAGAAAAAATTCTTAAATAAAGGATAGTTAGTCAATCCATTCCAAACATGGGGATTGAGGTCTACATATGGTATTCCATAACCAAGATGAATTTATATACCACTAAAGAGGAGGTAGGGATACCATAAATGAGATTCAGTTCCTTAGGTGTAGTGGAAATTATCAAAATAGGGAAAATGAAAAATCTAGAGAAATAATCAATCTATTTATGAGAGCTGACTTTAATGTGGGAGTTGAATGTGGTGGAAGTTCCCAAGAGGGAGGTTGGATGGAATTACATACATTAAACTCCATATCTTCTTACATTATCATGGGAATGATTCTTGATATGTATTACTTATAAATAAATCCATTATTGATGGAACACCCTGTAGGTTCCGGGCGTAGTGGAAGCGCGTTGGTGGGTTTGCCCAACTTTAATTTTAGCGTTAAATGATGTTCAATACGAGATCTATCACGATATAAAAAGACGAATATTTGGAATATAATGAATAACGAAAAAGAAAAGAAGGGTCCCATAACCATTGAGATAGGACCATCATATGTTGGTTATAATTAATTTAATTAATTCACAATAATTACCTCGATGGAATTCTTTCTTCGTTGATGTCTCCAGTCACGATCCTGTGATCTGTCGTTGCGTCGTAGAATCCAAGTATAGGATTCCTCTAGCGGTGATCCACACGTGCTCTACGTATCTCTAGATGTCGCCGAAGGGATCTCTGGGTGCTAGCACGGAAGAACCTTCGCTTGCGATATCCACCTTCGACCACCTTGATCCAGTGGAGGATCTTTCTCTTGTAACATTAAAGCATTCTTGGTGGAAGGAGAATTATCTCTTGGCTTGAGAGTATTTCCAAAACCCGTTTTGTACAAAAATGGCTAGATCTCTTGATAATAATGTAATATGGATTTATAATACATAGAATAATAAAATTAATTAATTACCCAAAAGTATTTAATCATTTCATTTAATTCATAAAAATACCCCATGTCATTATAATGATAGTTGACTATCATTATTACTTGAAATGCCACCTGAGTATTACATTTAATATCATTTAATTAAATAAACAATATTTTATCCTCAAAAATCCCAACTGGAAAACTACACGGCGTGTAATAATTAATACACGGCGTGTACTTGTTTTCCATAAAACTACGCGGTGTTTATATTTAATATACACGGCATGTACTTTTATTTTCCATTTTTCTCCACCACAATTATTAGACCTTGAGTAATGGCTATTAATTTCTTAAATAAATGTGACTACATTATTCGCTAATAAATGTATTATTTCACCCACAATATATTCTCTCAAATAACTAGTGTCGAAATAAATGCAATCAGGAATCCTTAAATAATTATTAAACCACAGTCGAGAATAATATTTATTTAACTTGTTAAATTAATATTTAACTGAGATACAAATACACACTTAGTGTGTGACCCTCTAGGCCTCTTTCTCAGTGGAAATAGGTGGAGCCTTCATAAATTCCAAGGTTAGCATCTAGCAACATGAGAAGGCACCCATAGAGAAAAACGTTAATGCCGTAATGACGTGTCACCTCCAACGAATGCTTACAGTGTAATATAATCCCCTTGTCTTGATATATCTAATCAAGTGGGTTTCATGCTAGTGCCATCAACCCATGTGATCGATTATTCTTTCTTTGACTTCCCGGAATAGAACTCGCCCATACCTTACCATGGCCATGGATTTATTTAGGCTATATCAATTCCATAAAAGGGCCCGAGATATCTACTTCCGCTATGGAACAGAAGGGACAAATCCTTTCTTGCATTATCTATAAATGCATTATTTCTCATGATGCACCCAACGTATCCTACCTCGTTGCAAACAGTGTGTCGTCATAGTTTTCGTCAATACATCTAAGTGCACAAGTTGTAATACCCATTAATAATAATATTAAAGTCTAAGGACAAATACACAAGTCCGTAGATAGGAACATCCAATGACACTATGAAATGTGGATTTCCTACTGGCGGGTCTTGTCCTCATAATATCCTCCTGGATATTACAAGGGCACACACCATGAGAAGGTGCTTCAATGTTTTACAAGTCCTCACTTTTAATGACCTGTATTATTTGTGTCCCTCAAATAATATCATCCGACCATAGAACATATATTCAAGAATAGTGTTATGGAACTTATGGGTTCTCATCATAGCAGGGATCTGTTATGACCCTTTAATGCAACAGATATCCTTAGGACATTATCACATGCATTGTCATGCAGATGAATAATCAAGATGTGATAAGTCTTTTATTAATGAATAAAGTACAAAGTAGTTGGTTCTAGACCACCAACTCCAATAGACTCCCACTTGGACTAGAGCCAACTGCTAGAAACCTTTAACCCACTAGCTCTCACATGATATTCAAGCTTCTGCTGAGATAGGCCTTTAGTCATGGGGTCCACCACGTTCTCTTCCG
This sequence comes from Viscum album, assembly GCA_963277665.1. NCBI lineage: Eukaryota > Viridiplantae > Streptophyta > Magnoliopsida > Santalales > Viscaceae > Viscum > Viscum album. Next base: position 1,893,777,472 of record OY728152.1, read on the forward strand.
TGGACACTTTGCTCACAGTAACTTCACCCCTATGATAGAAATACCTCAAGAGGTGATACTTCTGGAGTATGTGCTTCATCCGTCGATGTGACCATGGTTCTTTTTGAAGATCCACCACTGTAGTATTATCACAATACAATGTAACGGGGTTTTTACTACTAGGAACCACATCAAGCTCCTGGAAAATGTTCCGAATCGACACGGCTTCCTTGGCTGCATCAGAAGCCGCTATATATTCGGAATCCGCAGTAGAATTAGCGACAACTAGCTGCTATGAACTCTTCCAGCCCACAGCTCCTCCATTGAGACAGAAAACATATCCAGATTGTGAATTCAAATCGTTCTGGTCTGTCTGAAAACTAGCATCAACATACCCTCTGATGACAAGCTCCTTGTCTCCTCCATACAGCAGGAACATATCCTTAGTTATTCTCAGATACTTAAGGATACTATTAATAGTAGTCTAATACTGTTATCTTGGATCTTCTTGATATCTTCCTACAATGATCAGTGCATAGGCAACATCAAACCCGGTACATAACATGACATACATGATGGATCCTATAGTCGATGTGTATGGGATCTTACTCATTCTATCTTTCTCTTTTTGTGTCTGAGGACACATTTTCTTATAAAGATGTAGGCCATGTGACACTGGAAGTAATCCCCTCTTGGATTTTTCCATACTAAATCTCTTTAGTATCTATTCAATGTATGTACCCTGACTTAGTCTAAGAAGCCTCTTGGATCTATCACGAATGATCTTTATCCCTAGAATATAGGCTGCTTCACCTAAATCATTCATGGATAAGCAATTGTTCAACTAGTCCATAACTGATTGTAAGGCTGGTACGTCTTTTCCAATGAGCAATATGTCATCAACATATACTACTTGGATAACGACCGCATTCCCATTAAACCTCTTATAAACACATGGCTCACATCCATTCTTAATGAAATCAAATAACTTTATGGCTTTATCAAATCAAATGTTCCATGACTTGGATGCTTGCTTCAATCTATAAATGGATTTCTGCAACTTGTAAACCCACAAACCCTTCTAGTTGTGTCATATAGACATCTTCCTTAAGGTTCCAGTTAAGGAATGCTATTTTGACATCCATCTTCCAAATCTCGTATTCATGGTAAGATGCTATGTAAAGTATGATTCTTATGGATTTAAACATGGAAACTAGCGAGAAGGTTTCAACATAGTCAATTCCTTGACACTGTCTGAATCATTTAGCCACTAGCCTTGCTTTATAGGTGCTAACTAGACCTTCCATATCCAGATTTCTCTTGAATACCCATTTGCATCCAACATGCTTTACATCATTTGGCTCATTGACCAGAACCCAAACTTGGTTCTGATACATGGAATCCATCTCAGAATTTATAGCTTCTAACCATCTTGCAGCTTATGAGCTTTCTACTTCTTCCTTTTAGGAGATAGGCTCATCATTGTCCAACAATAATGATCCATTCTCGGTGACTAGGAAACCAAATCTATCTGGTTCACTTACCTCTCTTAAGATCCTACGTAGTACTTGTGTTTCTGGAACCTCTTCCTTGGGGAACTGTGGAACTTGTTCCTATACCAACTCCTGTGTATCTTTGGCATTAACTTCATCGAAGTCAATCTTTCTCCCACTATCCTTCTTGAGGATGTGCTCTCTCTCAAGAAAGACGACTTGTCTGGCGATAGTCACTTTCTTGTCCTGAGGGTTATATAGGTAATATCCTTTCGTTTCCTTAGGATATCCTATAAAGATACACTTTGTTCCTCGGGGTGCTTGTTTGTTTCCTGAGAATACCTTAAAAATTCCTTGCATCCCCATACACGTGTATGCGACAAAATGGGTTTCTTTCCATTCCACAACTCGGAGGTAATTCCATTTTATGCCTTAGTTGGTACTCGGTTTAATGTGTATGCTGCAGTTTGTAATGCATATCCCCAAAAGGATAATGGAAGATCCACATGACTCATCATTGACCTCACCATGTCCAACAAGGTGCGGTTCTTACTTTCACTAACACCATTCCACTGTGGTGTATAAGGAGGAGTGAGCTGAGATAGAATCCCAGACTCCCGTATAAGATCGATGAACTCTTGGTTCAGATATTCTCCACCTCGATCCGATCAAAGTTTCTTTATCTTCTTACCAAGATGATTCTCTACTTCATTATTGAATTCCTTAAATTTCTCTATGGCTTCTGACTTATACCTCATTACGTAGAAAAATCTGTATCTACTTAAATCATCAGTAAAAGTAATGAATTAAGAATACCCAACACTAGATTCTACTGGAAATGGTCCACATACATATGTGTGTACCAATCCTAGAAGCTCTATGGCCCTTTCACCCTGTCCACCAAAAGGTGGCTTGGTCATTTTTCCTTGTAAACAAGAATTACATCTATCAAGTTGTTTTAGCTCAGTAGATTCTAAATAGCCATCTTGACAGAGCTTTGTCAAGCGCTTCTCGTTTACATGACCAAGTCGGTGATGCCAGATATGGGTGATGTATGATTCATGTGAGTTTGTTTCATTATCGATTTCCAACACTAGGTTTTTGTAATTTAATACATACAAAACATTATTCAAATGTTCCATACCATAACATTCACTGTTCTTATAAAAGAGACAACCCTTATTTCCAAACTTGAAAACAAATCCATCCATATCCGAACAGGATAAAGAAATTATGTTCTTGGTAACACCAGGCACAAAATAATAGTTATGTAAAACCAAAATCATCCCAGTCAGCAATGAGAGGTGGTAGTCGCCAATAGCCAATGCAGCCATCCTTACACCATTGGTAGCTCCAAGATCCACCTCTCCTCGGGCGATGTTTCTAAATCTACATGGTTTTGGCATTTGAATAAATATGTGAGCCCCACAAGCTGTATCTAATACCCAATGTGTAGAAATAGAATGATTTCACTCGATAGAGAATGCACCATTAGCATCTTCAGACTTCTAGGTGCAGTTCTTCTTACAGTAGCCCTGCTTTCCACATTCAAAACACACCGCCTCCCGTTCCTTGCCCGGCCTCTGGATCTTCCCCTTCTTGGAGGGATGGTGCTCGGGGGTTTCCGACCGTTTTTAAGTCTTTGGACCCTTTTCCTTGTCCTTCCTTTTCTTGTTCACCATAAGGACTGCGGGTTTGTCATGCCCCATGTCCTTGTCAACCTGGAGAATCAAGGTCAGAAGCTTCGATAGAAGCTTCTCATTTCCGCTCATGTTATAGTTGACAATGAAGCTAGATAATTTTTTGGGATGTGATGATAGGATGAGATCTGTACGCAACTCATACAGGAATATAATCCCTAAGATGTCCAGGCGTTCAATGTAGCCAATAAGCTTGACTACATGAGGCCCAGCTGGCGCAGACTCTCCAAGATTCATGGTAAAAAAAGCATTGGAGATCTCATACCTCTCCTGTCTCTCCTTCTCTTGGTAGATATCTTTAAGGTGAGACATCATTCTATACGCATCCCTGTTTTCATGTTGCTTCAAGAGCTCATTAGACATGGATGATAGCATGAAACACTGGACATCTGTGGAATCATCCATGTGTTTCATGTAGAGAGATAATTCCTCATCACTAGCATCTTTCCTAGGCGCAACAGGAATAGGATCTTCCATCACATACAATTTCTTTCCATGGAAATGGATGACACATAAACGCCTCTGCCACTCTTTGAAATTGGTTTCGGTGAGAAGGTTTTCCTTCTCGAGTATGGTGCGCAATGATATGTTTGAAGTCATTTTCTTTCCGTTTCTACAAATTAATATGAAAAAAGGTTTAGTACTTTATTACAAAAATTGAGACAAATAAATAAATTAATACTTATTGGTCTCCCACTATTTTATCGAAATCCAATAGCCCTCACCATTGATTTCGGAATATTCTGTTGGCTGAATAATCTTGTGGCAAGGATCCATATTGCCCTTCGAATTACCCCAACTAGGGTTGTTCAAGCAACTTGAAGGGTTTTAGGTATGCATTCCAAATGCCAACTGCATTAACTCGGAGCTCCTTGATCCGCTGAGTGGACTCCCCAATCCTGAAATCCTTTTATTTTGGATTTCCTCAACCTTTGCCTCTTGGTCACACCAAGTCCTGCTGTGGCAGTCAACCCTTGATGCAAACCAATTCAAGTCAACCCAAAACCTTGAATTAGAATTCCCCGATAATTGAAAGCACCCCAACTAGGGTTGGTCAAGCACTTTGAACTATGGTTCAATTTTAACCAAGATTATGGAAGGCTATACCGACTTAATATTTCTTTTGAGGGATTTTATCCTTATACGCAAATTTCAATTTTATTATCATTGATTACATTCTTGTTAATATTAATTTGATATACATATGTGATTAACCATGTCTAAGATAATATTTATGTATAAGACATTTCTGTTTTAGTTCCATCTTGCATGCTCGTTTAATTAATTAATTGTGTGATCGTGACAACACACCCACAATAAATAAACCATACAACTGACAGAAATAAAATAAATGGTATGATCATGATCTTTTTCTATTGGTTAGTTTATCTAGTGGTTGATAAACTAACCCAAGACCTAGGGGTGAAACACCTTGAACCTTTTGGGTTCGTGTTTACAACTTTCCACCTGTCCAACTTTGTATCTCGCTAGATTGGTTTCACCTTGGCTCCTGACTTGAGCCGCCTCCACTATCTTGGGATCTCCATCCATTACATATGCATTTATCTCACACGCAGGTGAGGGGTAAAAAGGGGTTTTTTACATAAAAGAATCCTTGGGCGCTCATGCCCTACATATTAATAAGGATATGGATCGTAGGCTAACAAATTTAATTTAAATAATTAAAAGAAACCATTCCCATACAAAGGTCTCGGTCTAGCTCATGATCATCCATACATGAAATAATATTTATGCATAAATAAAACTATCATTAAATTCTTTAATCATTCTTGTTTAAGATAAATCATGCTCGAATTAATTAATTATCTTTAATTAATCAATCCTTTTATCTTAAACCCTTTTTCTAAATTTCCTTGAGATTCTCATACATCATAATTTTAAACAAATAAATTCATTTAAAATTATCCTTGTATGTAACTTGTACCTTGGGGGAAACCTGGTGAATTCCAATTCATTATGCAGATGTTAAATTAAACACATATATATAAAACACCTATCATGTGTTGTGCCTCAGATTTCCGCCTGGACTATGGTACCCGTCTCAAGGGTTTGTAAAGTATAATAATAAATTTTAATAAATCTGCGTAATTTGGGTGAGTACACGATGTGTAGTTCTGAATACACAGTGTGTACTTTTCTTCACCGTCCATCCGAAGTACATGCCTGGGGACATGGCGTGTCAATGTACTTCGGAAATTTTCGGAGTACACTGTGTGTTCTTTTGGACCCACGCCATGTAGTTTCCACGTTACATGGTTTCCAGCCGGGCAAGCCGTGTAAGGGGTACACGGTCCAACCCGAACCTGAAGGGATTACACGTCGTGTTCATTTGACCACACGGTGTGTAATTCAGAAACTGTGTGCCACCTATTTCTTTTCAACCCACGGTGTCATAAATGACTTTAATACATGGCCTGATTTGGTGGACCGATCCATGCATTGAACCTAGACTAGACGACGTGTACTTCTGAATACACGCCGTGTATTCTGGTGTTGTACGACCAGAAACGTTTGGCTCCTCTGGATGAGTTACTCTATTTTATTTTAATCAAAATTAAAAGAAAAAATTCGTTTCTGTGAGGTGAATGAGAAACGAGGGAGGGTGAATAGATCTCGACATTTAGATTTCCAGAATGATTAAACAGGAATTGAAATAACTAAATTATTAAATGAGTAAATCAAAAACGAAAAACTAAATAATTATAATCAACGATAGGACCCCCTTCTAATACCACTTATAGGTTCCGGGCGCAGCGGAAGCGCGTTGGTGGATGAGCCCAACTATAATTTTAGCGTTAAACGACTTTCAATCCTAGATCTGTCACGATATAAAATGCCGGATCTTCGGAGTAGAACGAAGAACGAAATAGAAAAGAAGAGTCCCAGAACAATTGATATAGGATCATCATATGTTGGTTATAATTAATTTAATTAATTCACAAGAATTACCTTGTTGGAATTATTTCTTCGTTGATGTATCCAGTCATGATCCTGTTATCAGTCGTTGCATCTTAGAATCCAAGTATAGGATTCCTCTAGCGGTGATCCACACGTGATCTACGTATCTCTGGATTTCTTCGAAGGGATCTCCGGGTGCTAGCACGGAAGAACCTTCGCTTGCGATATCCGCCTTCGACCGCCTTGATCTGGTGGAGGATCTTTCTCTCGTAACTTGAAAGCGTTCTTAGTGGAAGGATAATTCTCTCTTGGCATGAGAGTATTTCCAAAACCCGTTGTGCACAACAATGGATAGATCTCTTGAGAATAATGTAATAGGGATTTATAATACTTAGAATAATAAAATGAATTAATTACCCAAAAGTATTTAATAATTTAATTTAATTCTTAACAATACCCCATGTCATAATAATTATAGTTGACTATCATTATTACTTGACATGCACCCAACATATTACTTTTAATTTCATTTAATTAAATAACCAATATTTTATCCTAAAAAATCCCGAATGGAAAACTACACAGCGTGTAATAATTAATACACGGTGTGTACTTGTTTTCTATAAAACTACATGACGTGTATATTTAATATACATGGTGTGTACTTTTATTTTCCATTTTTCTCCACCACAATTATTAGACCTTGAGTAATGGCTATTTATTTCTTAAATAAATGTAACTTCATTACTTGATAATTAATATATTATTTCACCCACAATATATTTTATCGAAGAACTAGTGTCGAAATAAATGCGATCAGACATCCTTAAATAATTATTAAACCACAGTCGAGAATAATATTTATTTAACTTGTTAAATTAATATTTAACTGAGATACATGGACACACATAGTGTGTGACCCTCTTGGCCTCTTTCTCAATGGCATTAGGAGGATCCTGCCTAAAGTCCAAGGTTAGAGTCTAGCAACACGCCAAGGAACCCATAGAGAAAGAAGTTAAATCCGCAATGACGTGTCACATCCTACGATCGATTACCATATAATATAATCCTTTTGTCTCGATATATCTAATCAAGAGGGTTTCATGCTAGTTCCATCAACCCATGTGCTTGATTATTCTTTCTTTGACTTCATAGAATTGAACTCGCCCATACCTTACCATGGCCATGGATTTATTTAGGCTATATCAATTCTATCAAAGGGCCTGAGATATCTACTTCTGTTATGGACCATAAGGGACAAATACTTTCTTGCATTATCTAGTATTGCAGTATTACTCATGACGCACCCAATGTATGCTACCTCACTATAAAAAGTGTGTCGTTACAGTTTTCGTCAATACATCTAAGTGCACGAGTTGTAATACCCATTAATAATAATCTTAAAGTCTAAGGACCAATACACATGTCCATATATAGGAACATACAATGACACTATAAAATTTGGATTTCCTACTTGCGGGTCTCGTTCTCATAATATGCTCATCGATATTACCAAGGGCGTATACCATGAGAAGGTGCCCCAAAGTTTTACGAGTCCCCACCCCTAATGACCTGTATTATTTGTGTCCCTAAAATAATATAATCCGGCCATAGAACATATATTCAAGAACAGTGTTATGGCACTTCTGGGTTCTCATCATAGCAGGGATCCGCTATGACCCTTTAATGCAACAGTTGTCCTTAAGAAATTATCACATGCATTGTCACGCAGAAGAACAATCAAGATGTGATAAAGCTTTTATTAATGAATAAAGTACAAAGTTGTTGGTTCTAGACCACCAACTCCAACACACCCTGTGAAATCAAGTCCAAATATAAATAATGTAGGTATTTATTTACACTCTTTTGATGAAAAATTTGTTCGTGATCAAATTCTTTCTAAAATTTTTCATGCCCTATCTAAATATCAGATATCCCAATAAATAAACTATATCTAATCTAATAAAATTAGTTTTAGAAGTGAAATCCTATATTTAATTATATAAAACAATGTAACAGTATAAATTAATGAAGAAATATACGAAAAAACTATCTAGAATAAAATAATCATAATGGAAAAACATAAAAAATAATAAAACTAAAACATAGTGATATTCCATTGATGCTTTCTACCAATGTTGGCCAACCTCACTCCACAACTGAGTAGAGCCCTTCTATTCTACTATGACATTTTTCTATCCTATGAATCATCTAGGTAACTATACTTTAACCAACATGTATGTTAACTTTTACATGTGAAACCACATGTACACTAAGGTTCACATTAAAGGTGTGAGTAAAAAGACCCAATGGGCACTAAAAACTTAATTCAACTCCTAAAAGTTTAAATAATATGGTGTATACATGTTCAAATGTCTTTTTATTATATATATATATTGTAATTTATCAATTGAAAATAGCTAACCAACATATCATATGAGATTTCAGAAAATTTATTCTTACAAAATAATAACTAACTCCTCCCACAAGACTAGAAAGAATATATTGGATCACTCTATTGATAGCCAAATTTTATCTTATATAATGATAATATGTAATAACTATAAAATTTTTAACTTAAAAATATTTTTAAACATTTTATCGAAGGAAATAGTAAATATCAAATGAAGTAGGGTGAAAAACACAACACACCCAAATTAACTTACTTAATAGTAACATGTAAAAATATAAGTGATAAAAGAATAAAATAAAAAATATAGAAATTAAAAAAATTATTGATAGATATTGAATTGAATTAGATGAATTTATAGACATGATATAGGTTACAAATCATGTGGAACCAAATTTTATATTAAAATTACTTGTAATGGTGAAAGAACCAGATAAATAGATGATAACTAAGCTTATAAAGAAATTTATAACAATGGAATCAACATCTGATAGAACATCAGATAGATGACAAGCTGAAAATATGAGGAAACAGATGAGGAAATAATTTTTTAAAATAACCCAATAATCAAGACTATATTTATCAGAAAAACATGAGGAAAAAAATGACACATGAATTAGATTAAGTTGAACCACTTGAGGATATATATGAAATCAACTTCATCATAAAAATTCCATTTACTAATTTAAAAGACCATAGATAAAGTTAAATGAATGAATCTTATATAATCTAAGAAAATCATGAATACTTATTAAGACTTTTACCTAGAATTTTATTTCTACCAGTCCATTAATAGATTTTTTAATGTATTATTATGACTGGTACATAATAAATATACAAAAGTACAATAACTATATTTTTTCTTATTCAATATAACCCTTAAAATAGTTATATTTCCCATGTTAACAAGTTAATGAAGAATTTTTATTTTAGTGTAAAATAATTTAAATATAAATATTCATAAAGGTAATTACACATTATCTACAAAATTCATAAAAATTAATTACTAGAGAAGAATTAAAAATGGCTACAATGGTCAAATGAGTGAAATTCAAATGAGAATCCATGTCAAGATCCAATTACATTTTTTTCTCAAAATTCATATTCATAATCTATATATGGAAACAAACATAGTTGATTAATATTAAAGATCTAGGTGGATTTAAGACTGATAAATTTTATAGTGAAATGGATAATTGTAGAGAGATCATATCCATTTACACACCCCTTTGATCATCTTATTAACTATCATCTTCAAAGAAAACCCATTTTTTTCTCTGGGATTTTTTATCTTGCACTTAAATAAATCCCACGATATCTCTATACTATTTTTTAAACATTTCAAAATAACATAAGTACCACATATATTATATTGAATACTTCACTTCATCCTCTGATCTTTAGATCAAGTATAAGGGATAATGAATTATATTATGTGGATCTATAAATCAAAGAAGTTACAATCATAGGAACTGGACCCATTTTAATCCTTGATCAAATAATTTATAGAGATATAGGTTTGTCTATTTTATTATAATGTTTTAATTTCTGGTACTCAATGAATTATAGACATTGTTATACTATTCTCCAACTATTTTTGTTAAAATTGAAGAAGTTTCCGTGGATATAAATTTTTTTTGTTATAAAATTTTAGATATAGGGATTTATTGTCCCAAACCACTAACATTTCTAGTGTCTTATCCATATTTATTTTATGATTTAATTCTTTTTAACTATTTTTTTATTGGAAAGTATCACTATTTACATTAATTCAATATCTTTATTTGAGTATGGATATGCATGAAGACTAAATTTTAGGGATGGAAAACCATCCTACATTTTTTCCTTCAATATCTATAATATTAAATTATTTATTATAAAAAATAAATTTTACTCAAATAGGTTATACATATATGGATAGTATATATTCAATTATTTAGAAAATAATTTCCATGACAGTAATTGTCCTTTTTATTCTGGATCTTTATTTATGAATCATTTCATGTGTTAAAATTCACTGTTTGATTTATTATTTTCAAAAATTTCTTGATTTAATTTCTTTATTAAATGGTGTATTTACATGGTTTTAGAATTCACCCCACTCTTGATGTTTCCTATTGAAGTTTATATCATTCTCATTGTGGTAAAACTATTAGTTTCCTAGCGAGTCTATGAAGCATTAAGATTTTTTAATTAACTGTTTTTCAAATACGTGTCTTTAACAAAAGTGTATATTTTTATTTTTACATTAATAATAAATGTGAAAATATATAACATAAAAAATCAAATTGGAAAATTTTTATCTTCCCCTCTGATACACAACATTTAAAACAAGGGATTTTTTATTTTCACTTAAACACTATATTATAATTATTTTTATTAGAAGTATTAATGATTTTCAAGTTATAGATATCAATAAGTGATATCCAGAGATAATTCTTAATTTCATCATTTTAGATCTTTTTTTTATTATCAATTTTTTTTCACTTTGTTTTTTAAATAATTATTTTCCTTTGATATTATATTTTTTAATTGAATTGAATTTAGTTTCTAAAAATAAATTATGGAATAATTTGTTCTATCATGAAGTCTACCAAACATGTTTTTCATTTTATGACTATAAAAATTTATAAGAATTTGTTAAATTATATTACTCAGAAAATTTCATAATTTTAAATAAGAGTTTTTATAAGTAATATTTTAACCTCCAATATGAGAAGTGATGTACATAAAATTTTTTCATAACTTTACATGGATCACTATATCTTATTTTTTTGAGATTACAATTTGAAATAATTTAACAAAATGTATTCTACAATCATATACATCATAAGAGAGAGGGGGGGGGGGGTGAATTTGGGTAATGTAAAATTTAAACATTATTATTTTTTAATTTTTTAATCATTTTAAGGATATTTTTCTCACATTGGTAGAACTATGTTCAACATATTTAATGATAACTCATTCCCCAAACTCATAAATGATTAATTGAAATATATAAATAAGTAACAGGAAATTTAATAGTGATTTTTAATTAGATTACCTGTAATGGTATATATCCAAGAAGCACACATTGAAAAAGTTTAAATGTTCTAAAATCTATGAATCCTCACTAGTTCGTTGGATACAATATTTGGTCAGTTTTACCCTATTACAGGCTTACTAAATTTATAATTTTGTTTAAGGAATACCACAGTACCTCTCTGGGATCACTTATTTAAGCATATCATTGATCACTACTTTAAATAATTTTTTCTTAGATTTAAGGACATGGTGGCCAATTGAACTAATTATGTATATGATGGTCAGTATCTATTCAGTGTGAGTCTCTTCTTACACCATACCTCCAGATTTCTTTCATCAGTGTTATTCAATTTTCGATTATATTATTATTTAATACCAAATGAGATCAAATCCATAATTTCATAGTTGAGTTTATGACTTCGACAATATCAATACAAAAACAGTTCTTCTCCAATTGAAAATAATTTAGTACTAGAATTATCTTGGTAAACTCAGACCTCTTTTATTTCTTGGTATGGAATTAGAATTTCTTATCCTTTAATTGGTCCTTTTTATACTTGACCTAATTCATACATTCTAGTTAAATCCTTTAAGACTCTTCCCATCTTATAATAAAAAGGATATTGAAATATAGAAATTCATATGTTTTGATATTAAAATTTTGAAACAAATATTGAAAATCATGAAATTTCAATGCTTAAATCTATCCTTTATAAAATATTATTTAAGAACTATCCTATATGTACTATGAAACATATAATGTGCTTCATTAACACTTACATGTTATCCCCTTCATGAAGTATCTTTTCACAAATGTGCTTCGTAAACCGTATAATATAACTATGTCTCATGAATTATTAAATGCAAAAGCCTCCATGTATTGATTCATGGTGCTTCCCCTACACGTTATTTGTTCTTTATAAAGCCTCTATGTATTGATTTATAGAACCCTTTTCTTTATGAACTGATATTCTTTACAAACTAGCCTACCCACACAAGATTCCTAAGTTCATCGATTTTTAGTTTAGTCTTCTGGTGTTATTTAATTTCACATCAATGCGAAATAAATGTAACAAGGGGGTATTTTTAAAAACTATCCTATAAAAATATAAAAAATCTATAAAATTATACAAATCCTCTTGTAATTGCTTCACAAACTATTCCCTATGATATTCAATAAAAAACTCATCTTTATGTAAAATGTCCCAATATAGAAACCATCTAATCATAACCTCAACTTTTTAAATGAAGTACCCCTATGATCTTCACCTAAGATACACACTACTAAATGTTCATATATACTTCATGAAAGTTTTGACATTGTAAATTGTCCATCCCCCAAATCTCTCACACCTTCACGTGAACAATTTGAGAAATCTTACATTTTTGTGAACAATCTTCTGTCTAATTTTTATGTAGTACATAATAAATCATCACCCCTTCATTGAAAATTATTCCATCCTTCATGAACTTCATACATGATCTATCCAATGTAGAATATCTACATGAATTATATTTCATAGAATAGTATCAATTTACACCGTATGTGGTTTGGATATGTGCTACATGGTCCTATATTTTCATCAAAAACTATTTACATTGCATAAAAAACATGACTAATATTCATAGATTCCTTCAAACATACAAGGAACAACAATTGAATATAACTATAAATTTTTATATCCAAATTTTTTGAAAACACTAGAAAATAATTCCATCATTCATACTGAATCTTTCATCAATGAAATATCATTAATTTTTATGTTTTAAAATTCTTAATAGAGTTCAAAATTTGTATCTTTCTCTAGTTCAACTTCCTGACTGAACAAACATTTCATAATTTTTTGTATTTTAGAACCCCTTTTAAATCTTACTCTAATTGCATTTATACATCATCTCATCCATATATTCCGAGCTTATCTTCTGATATCCTCATAACATTCCTTCTGAATATTATAGTGATTACCATATGATAGTACATTTATTTTTCATAATTCTTGTACAACAATTTATATGGAAATGAAAACTCAATATCCTTATCTACCACTTTTGGATTATTATCCACATACCTTAACCATGATATTTATTGAATTTCACCCCTTAAGATTCTCTCCAATTACTCTATAAACTCTAACAAAAATTATTATTTAATTAATGAATTAATTAAAAAAACAATACATACCCTCTTTTTTGGTACTATTTAATAATACATATGATGTATAATATTTTCTAAGGGGAAAAAATAAAATTTTTGGATGATCAGACAATGTATGATGAATATTCAACAAATAAAAATGATGAAAACCTAATAATCTCCATAGAAAATATCACTTCATAAAATTAATTATAGAAATATGTGAACCAAAAGTTTTAACATAAATATATTATAGGAAAACACACTTACATAGAATATGGGATTGGAAATTTTAAAGGAAATTTTATACTAATTAATATTTTTTCATCTAATAAGATTTCTGAAAATGTAAAATTTAAAAAGTAATTGATTTTTTTAGAATTTAAATATTATAAAGATTTAAATTGTAATGATTAACATTCCTATAAAAACATAGAGGCAAATTTCTATATATATAACATGGAGTTTGGGAATGAAATATTATAGGAAAATAATCTAATGATTTTGAAAAACATGGAATTAATATAAAATTATATCAAACTACTATCTACTTAATTTGAATCTAATTATATTGATCCGGATTAAATTTTCTCTAAGGATAAAATTAAAGATCATTCTAGAGAAAATACACCAATGATCGAATGGTATTACTCAAATTGAGTAATAAAATAAAATATTTAAAGAAGAATTTTCAAATATTTATAGAGTAATGAAATACTTTGAATAAATTCTATAAGATTTAGAATCATCCAAAGTAATGACATGAAATCAAAAATTATAGGGAATGTAGATTAAAGATATATTAAAATCACTTTGTTTTAATAAAACATTATTTGGAAGTTTATAATAATCATAAACAAAATGAATCAATGTAAATAAATATTTTAAAGGAATTATGGAATACGACCTCTATAGTAAAGAGTATTTGGGTTCTAGAATCCATATTGTCTTATTTTCAAAAAAAAATTATTTAAAAGGGCGAATGTGACCTTTATAACACATCATATCTATAGGAAATAATATTAAGAAAAATGTATTTTATATTTCAGAAACATGAAATTACTTACGTAACATCTGTAACACCTAGAGATTTTATGAGATATATTCTTCTTAATTTCGTTGATATCTTATGTTGTACGCTACATCAATATTAGCTTGTGCTATACACATCAACGTATTAGTTTGTAATATACGGAAAAATATTTTTGGCTCGTGTTACACACAATTTCAAGTTCTTTTGGTAGAAATTATTCTACGAAACATTGAGTATAGTTTTAGTTCAATGTATAAATTAAATAAGTTTTGATTATGCTATATGAAACACCAAAGGAATCTTTCACTAAAAGCAACCCCGACTTGGCTTTCATTACATGCAGGAGCGACCTTCCTCAACATCGTGTGTTGTACGCAATACTGAGTTTCACTAAACGAGATATTGTTATAATATTATTATGAACTAGCCTTTATGAATATTATTAACTAAATTTTAAATTTTATAACATTATCATTCATCTTAAACATTTTCTAGATCATGGTATTAGAACAAAATAAATTTTTCGGGTAAAATAATTATTTAAAAAAATGAATTTTTATCACCTTTTGATGGCACACCCATTTTATATCTAATTTTTAAGAATTTTATATGTTAAATTCTAAAAAATAAACTTATTATTATGAATCAGGATATAAAAATTTACGTGGGATAATGTTTTGATATTTTTCTAATAACGTTCATATTTTGATGGATAGTAAAAATATGCTAAATTTTAATTAAAAATAACTTTCTTCATCAAGATAATTTATATGTCTAGACTATAATATTGAGTGATTTTAAATTATAAATAGAATATATTTTTAAAATTTAATATAATGCAAGTCATTATCATTAATTTTACATTTAATTCAATTTTAAAAACATTTCAATGTTTTGCAAAGTTTTAACTTTTAAAACCCATTTTCTCAATAGCAGGATTAATTTTAAATTAAATACTGTATCCTATGAGTCTTTAATTTGAAAAAATGGATTCTATATTTGGAATCAGTAGGTCCAAATTATGTTAATAGGCTACTTTTATTTTTTAGACATTATGAATAGAACTACGGTAAATTTTGTCTTCCACATTTAAAGGTAAATTAGGCAATTAAGGGTGAAAATAATTTTATAAAATTACCCTAACACATGTATTAATATAATTTTATGATTATATTTCGTCCTAAAACATAATTTTGTCTAAATGGTATCTATTAGAAGCCACTTGTATGTGATTAAGACCTTTAATTTAGTTTTTTTAAATGAAAGTGAAATATGTCTCACTCAAACTTTAATAATTAAATTATTTTTAAGATAAGGTTATACCGAACATAAATTCAGTTATAAATACTAATTATAAATCTAAAATGTTTTTATTTATCATGAAAATTTATTTGTAATTTTTAAGAAATATATAATTTCCTTAATTTCATATACATTAATGATGCCGAAATTATTTATTTAATGAAAAATCAATAATATAGTTTTATTGTACTAATAATACCCATAAAAGTCCCAAATACCTGACAAAAACTTACTTTTCGTGTAAATGTAAACTATAAGAATACAAAGGTTTAATGGTTGACCATTTGGAGCCTTATAAAAGAGATTATGACACTTATATTATTTTATTTTAAATGATGTCAAAGTTGTCACATTAATAATTTAACAAACATAAAATTTTAAAAGTTGGGTGTTTTTGAAGATATATTAGATTAAAAGTATTATTATGAAAGATATTAGATTTATATTCATCATAATATTTTATTTTTAATTTTTATGAAACAAAGTTGTATATCAAATAAATATTCAAAAATGTTGTAGTAATGATTTTATTAAGAGAAATATCAAATTAATGGTTTTAAAAATATTAAAATAAATATTATATGAACTAATTAATATTCTACACGAATTTAATAGATGAATATGAATATTTTAGGAAACTATTTAATATTTTTTTCTAATATACTCTCTGTGTGTATTTTATTTAAATTCAAATAATTGAATAATGTCAAAATTGATACTATTGTTATTTTATAAAAATGACATATTATTAAATTGTTTAAAAATCCCAAAAATATTTAAAAATTATAAATTAAAATATATATGGTTGAAAATTCAATAAAGTATCCAATTATGTACAATTCACAACACATAAGTAATTATATATAACAATTTAAAATTTAAAATATTATTACCACAAATAAAATTAAATAGATTTAAGAAGGATTAATCAAGTTGATAAGGTTTAAAATAAAATCCCAACATGTCAAAATTTTATTGGTTGATGATACTACAACCCAAATCATCTAATTTTCGTATTTGAGTAATTTTGGGAGGTTTTTATGTGGATTTTGAGTTTATTATAAATTAATATTTTTGAGGTTTTCAAAAGTGCCCCTCTCATCCCTTATAAAAAGGCACATCCTCCCTCTCCTCTTCACAAATTTTATAGCCTTCAAGATCGGCCAAAACCTATCCATTTATCTTATCCACTTCCCTAGAAACATTATAGAGGTCCCGGTCAACTTCAAATACCATATTTACCACCCTAAAAGGAGGTTAAGAAGAGGCGTGTTGAAGAAGAGCTAATATCCTTTACCGATTCTTTCAAACTTATTTCTTCTTATACTTCTTCTATATGAGTTACTTCATTGTTAAATAATAACTACTGTATAAATTTTATACTGATATGTTATTATGAATATGAAACAACCATATTCTATCTTCTATCCATCCTATGAAAAAAATGAAATCACCATGCATGCATACGTATGACTTACCGTCACCACACCATGGTGTAATCTTTTATTTCTTCACTAACACACTTGGATGGGTATAAGGATGGAAGAAATAACTATATATGATTATTGTAAAGTGATATTTATTCTGAAATATTATACACCATACACTTCAATACAATTCCGCAATCATGGGAATGATATCATCGCTCGTGCGTACATATGGCCTATCGTCTCCACTATGTGATGCAACTCTTTCTACATGATCTTCATAAAATAAGGATTACATAAATGAATTGAATGAATAAATATGATATATATTACACTAATATCATCTTGTAAATGATGTATCTATAACCTAAAAAAGAGAAATTCGAATTTATTCGACAAAACACGCATAAGAACATAAAGCAATGAACACCCGAATAACAAGTAGCAATGAAATATTACTAAAAGGTAGGTAATAATATGACCATATATGATATCATAACAGTGAATATGATTCTATAATAAGTCAATGACATTATTTCAATCATTATACAGGAGTTTCGGATACGTAAAAAGCATATCAGACCTTAGGTAGGGGATAATTATTCCAATATCGTTCTTATCTTAAAATGTTTATTCGTAAGTATTTACTGGGGTTATGTTTATCATCCATGTCCATGTTTTCTCAGAATATTTTCATAAAATGTTTAATATTATTACATGCATTTTTAAAGTCATTTTCCCCCTATTTTGACTTTTACCACAAGGTATGGAAGGAATCATTCTTTTGTTTACCAAACGAGATACTTTTTGACTTTTCCAGCAAATGTACGAGGAGAATGTTTATTTTACTCATTCGACATGAAAAGATTTTTATGGTTTCATACGCCTTATTTTCATAATGCTTCCTCTACAATATTTCATGATTATTTTCAATAAAATCCTTTTCTTTTAAAATTGCGTGGCATTTTGTGAAAAGAAAATGATTTTGAAGAAGAAAGGATATTTCCCTCAAGAATTCATTTTATGTGTTTTATGAAAACTATTTTCCATCTAATGTGAAATTATTTAGTATGTTTATGATTCAAGTATATTGTCTCTATTATTTACGTGGTTTTATTTTTCTTATGATGAAATTATATCATTTTTTTATATGGATTATGTTATGATCAGATGATGTTTATGAAACCCATATTATTCTTTGCGTTATGTTGAATGATTTATGATTCTTTTGTGGAACACATAAGAATGATTTCAATATGAGATGGGTGGGACCTATATCTCCATCTAATTCATTTGGTAAAGATTTATATTTCATGAGATATACATGGCTGGAACTACAAGTAAATCTGGTTCCGTAATACAGGACTGGAATGATAAGTAAACCCGGTTCAGTAATAGATTTGTCCACTACGATGGTCTTGGTAGTAATGCCTTGGATTATATGGAGATAATAACATGTGATTAATGGTTTTCCACAATTACATGTTATATTCCCATGTTATTTTATCATGATTGATTCTCCATTATGATCTATGCCTTATGTACTTCCATGTTTTATGTAATTACTCAAGATTTTGATGTTTAGATTTTATGTTCATGTTTTTACGTTAAAATGTTTATGTATTGTTTTATATTCTCCATGTTTACCCTTAATGAGAATTTGAGCTCACCCTTTCTATGTTTTTTCCACAGGATATAAAGAAAGGTTTTAGGTAAGAAAAAAAAGTGAAAGATCTTTATGGGAGATGTTGAAGATCTTTCACCATGATTAGAACATTATGTTCCGAGTTTCCAAAGACACTATACTATTACAGTCCTTGGGTGTCTGTTTTTGTTATGTATTAATTATTCTGAAAAATTAATGTAATTTCCTTGTACGTCATGCTTTGGGTCTCTACAGTTGGTATCAGTTGGAAGGTTTATTCAACCTTTGGAAAATAGGATGTGAAAACATTAGTGATATCCCTAGAGTTATTTATAAGGTATGTCTAAGGATGTACCTAAGGTTAAGTATAAGTATAGGTTATAGTCCTAGAATTATAATAGTGATCTTAGAATTAAACCTAAGATTTTATATATTGAAGGTACTTCCCCTTTATTATGTTGTTTTCCTAGCATGATTTTTTCCTCTCAAGTTATTCTTTTTGGGTTTCAGATGATGGCTGTAACGGAAGAAACCGTGTTGATCAGTGTAATGGAAAATGCAATGATCTTCATCCTGATCAAAAAAAATGTTATGGGAAATGGAGTGAAAAATATTATTGCTATACTTACACAAGATATGAATCATTATGGACTCCCAAATGAGCATAGAAGGGAATAATATTCTATTGAGTCCCTGATGAGGAAAAGTCCACCTTCTTTCGATGGGTTTTATGATCCACATATTGCAGAAAAATTGATTAGTACTATTGAATAGATATTTTCCATACGTCGCTGTTTAGAACATGAAAAAGTCATTCTAGCTGTTTACCATTTAGACGTTGAAGTAGAGCAGCAGTGTACTATAATTAAGAATACAAGGCCCCGAGATTAAATTTAATCCATGGAATGGGACGAGTTCAAGAATATGTTTTTCAATAAGTACATCCCTCATATTCTAAGAACAAAGATGGAAAAGGAGTTCCTTGAGCTTAAGAAAAAGGATGATTAATCTATTAGTATATACGAGGTGTATTTTACATGGCTTGAAAGGTATACATCTGGCATTATCATCCAACCTGAAAATAAAGTTGATCGATTCTTTAGTGGATTAAAACCAAGTCTTCGAAGGGCATTAGCTATAAGAGACTTCAGTAGCTATGAAGGAATTGTGCGTTGTTATATCACAGTAGAACTAAAAGTTGGTGTTACATATCCATCTCATGGTTTTAACAAGAAACAAAAGATGGAGTTCGAGGAAAAATCTCAAAACAATGGTGAAAAGAAGAAGAATGTTTCGTTATGATCAAAGTGTGGGATGAAGCATGATGGAGATTGTCTTAAAGGGACTAGAAAATCTTTTAAGTGTGGAAAAGAAGTTCATCGAGCAACTGAGTGTCGAAGTAATGTGGAAAATGTTTCTAATTATGTGAATAGAGAAAAGACTATAGAGAACACACCACTAACACTTCAATGCTACAAGTTCAAGGAAATGGGGCATTTTGCTAACCATCCAAGGGTTAATGATGATTGACATCAATAACCTCTAAAGGAAAAAGACAAAGGGAAGTCACATGCGATCACTATTGGTGATTTTGAATATGAAAATGAAGTGGTGGAATGATTAAGTGTATATGTAACGAGATTCCAAAATAGTGTTGTGGAATCTCATTTATAGTATCGTGGAATTTTAGAATATCTATGTATTGGTTTAATGTTATTTTAAATAATTATATGGTACATGTAATCATGAAAAGTGATTGAAATATTTTTGGAAAGGAGATGATATGCACATAATGAAGGGATAAGGATAAAAATATATTTGATAGTATTAATGAACTCATGACTGATATAAGGACAAAGTGACATCATGGTTTGAATATATAGAAATTTTGGGATTTTGGTATACTGAAAAAGTTATCTTTTGATAGAATTCAGGTTTTCACTAAGGTTATATAGTAATTCATGTTTCAGGAGAATACATGATTATGTTATTCACATGTTTGGAATGCGACCAACAAGATATATATTATGATATATGGTGGATAAATGATTGTATTCACATTCTCAGTAGAAGACCTTTCTAGTAATCATTTTCTTTATACTATGAGCTAGGACAGAAGTATTTTGGATAAGCCTAAAGATTGGAATGGATCGTTTTAGACATCATATAGTATTGTTTAAGGATTGAAATTTTTCGATGTTATTGCTAGAATGTTATAATAGTATAGTTTTAGAAAAAGGACAACCTGCAGGACAAGTGACAACCCCTTGCAGCAGACATGGTTACGGGAATCGAACACATGAACGAAGTGAGACATGCCTTTATTACCTACCACTGGCCTACATGAAGTCCCTGGTTAGTAGAAATAAGTTTTATTTTGTTATGCGGTATGATATATGAAGTATAAGTCAATTTTGTGAATCATATACGATTTATATCACCATATATGGACTTATGTATACTTATTAAATTTTTCTAACCGTTTGTTTGAGACATATAGAATGACCTATCATTCTATCGCATGATCTGAAAACACTTCAAGAATGAAAAATTCAACTTTATTTCTTTAAATAATAGATGAAGTGGAAATTGTTCATGGAATGACCAACGATGATATTACACTGAAATCAAGTAATTATTTCTCCTTATGAAAAAATTCATTAACTTTGTGAAGTGATCTTGAAAACCAAAAATGTTGTCCTAGTACCCTCATAACCAATGAATCAGAAGGTACATTAGATCACAAAAAATTTATGGCTTTGTGATTATTGGTTTTTTCATAGCCATGTCCTCTACCACTCTTCGTCAGAAGTTGATGGTTATATTTCTCATCCATATCCATGTTTTCACCGACATTTGCCTATGTGAAAACCCATTGTTGAGTTACTTTGGGTGACCATTATGATTTTAACCTTCCTTTTTAAGATAAAGTTTTATTATTCCTTTTTACTATGTGGGTTTCGATGAAAGAAACTATCATGTAGGGAACCATTTATAACCCCGATGAATTTCAAGGGCGAAATTCATTTTAAGGGGGTTAGAATGTAACACCGCGAGATTTTATGAGATATATTATTTTTAATTTATTTGATATCTCTTGTTGTATGCTACGCCAAGATTATCTTGTGCTATAAGCAACACCATATTAGTTGGCAGTATACACAACAATATTCATGGCTCGTGTTACACACAATTTCAAGTTATTTTCGTAGAAATTATTCTACACAATATTGATTATAGATTTTTATTAATGTGTAAATGAAATAAGTTTTGATTATGTTTTATGAAACACCAAAGTAATCTTTCACTAGACTCCACCTTGACTTGTCTAGCATTACATGCAAGAACGACCTTCCTCAATAGCGTGTGTTGTAAGCAATACTGAGTTTCACTAAACAAAATATTATTATAATATTATTATGAACCAGATGTTATGAATATTATTAACTAAATTTTAAATTTTACAACATTATCATTCATCTTACACATTTTCTAGATCTTGGTATGAGAACAAACTAATTTTTTCGGGTATAATAAGTATTTTTCAAAAAAATGTTGTTTTGCCGCCTTTTGGTGGCGCACACATTTTAAATATAATATTTAACAAGTTTATAAGTTAAATTTTAAAAAATAAACTTATTCTTATGAATCAGGATAAAAAAACTTATGTTGGATAAAGTTTTTATATTTTTCTGATAACGTTCATATTTTGATGATTAGTAAAAATACACTAAAGTTTAATTTAAAAAAACTTTTTTCCTCAAGATAATTAATATGGTTAAATTATAATATTGAGTGATTTTAAAGTATAAATATAATATATTTTTACCATTTAATATAATTCAAGTCATTATCATTAATTTTACATTGAATTCATAGGTAGAAACAAATCAATATTTTGCAATGTTTTAACTTTTAAAGCTCGTTTTCTCAACAGCGGGATTAATTTTAAATTAAATACTACCACTTTTTTGTCTTGAATTTGGAAAAATGGATTTCATAGTTGGAACCATTAGGTCCAAATTATGTTAATATGCTACTTTTAGTTTTTAGACATTATGAATAGTAACTACGGTAAATTTTATTTACCACAGTTAAAGGTAAATTAGATAATTAAGGGTAAAAATAATATTATAAAATTATCCTAACTCATATATTAATATAATTGGATGATTAAATTTAGTCCTAAATTATACTTCGGTAGAAATGGTATCTATTAGAACCCACTTGTATGTGATTAAGACCTTTAATTTATTTTTTTATATGAAAGTGAAATATGTCTCACTCAAACTTTAATAATTAATTTATTTTTAATATAAGGTTATACAGAGTATAAATTCAGTTATAAATACTCATTTGAAAGATCATATGTTTTTCTTTATCATGGTAATTTATTTTTAATTTTAATAAATATTTAATTATATTAATAGCTTATACATTAATGATGAAGAAATTATTTATTTAGTGAAAAATCAATAATATAGTATTTATTAAACAAATAATACCCATTAAAGCCCCAAATACCTGATCAAAACATATTGGTCGTGTAACTATAAACCATAATCATACAAAGGTCTAATGGTAGAACATTTGGGGCCTTATAAAAGTGATTATGACACTTATATTATTTTATTATAAATGATGTCAAAGTTGTCACCTCCATAATTTAATAAACATAACATTTTAAACGTTGGGTGTATTAGAAGATAAATTCGATTAAAAGTATTCTTATGAAATCTATTATATTTATCTTAATCATAATGTTTTATTTTTAATTTGTATGCCAAAAATTTGTTTATTAAATAAATATACAAATATTGTGTAGTAATTATTTTATTAAGTGAAATATCAAATAAATGGTTTTAAAAATATTAAAATAAATATTAGATGTACTAATTAATATTCTCCACAAATTTTCTATATGAATACGACATTTTAGGAACTTATTTAATATTTTGGTCCAAATATACTCTCTCTGTGTATTTTATTTAAATTCAAATAAATGAATAGTGTCAAAAATGACACTATTGTTATTTTATAAAAATTACATGTTATTAAATTGTTGAAAAATCAAAAAAATATTTACAAATTATATGATTAAATTTATATGGTCTAAAATGTCATAAATTATCCAATTATGGTAAATTCACAACATATAAGTAATTATTTATAACAATTTAAAATTTAGAATATTATTACCACAAATAAAATTAAATAGATTAAATAAGGATAAATCAAGTTTATAAGGTTTAAAATAAAATCCAAACATGACCAAATTTTATTTTTTGAGGTGATTAAAACTATAGATCATCTAATATTAAAATTTGAGTTATTTTTTTATGTTTTTAAGTGGGGTTTGAGTTTATTATAAAATAATATTTTAGAGGTTTCCAAAAGTGCCCCTCTCCTCCCTTATAAAAAGGCACCTCCTCCCTCTCCTCTTCACAACATTTTGAGCCTTAACTCTCAGTTAAACCCTATAAATTTATCTTATCCACTTATCTAGAAACCTACTGGTGGTCCTAGTATTTTTCAAAGACCAACTTTATCACCCTAAGAGGAGGTTAAGTAGAGGCGCGTAGAAGAAGAGGTAATATCCTTTACCGATTCTTTCAAAATTATTTCTTATTCTACTTACTCTATATGAGTTGTTTAATTATTAAGTAATAACTACAGTATCACCTGTATACTGATATTTTATTATGAATATGAAACAAACATATTCTATCTTCTATCCATCCTATGAAAAAAATGAAATCACCACGCGTTCGTACGTACGGTTTACCGTCTCCAAGCCGTGGTGTAATCTTTTATTTCATCACTAACATAATTTGATGGTTATAAGGATGTAAGAAATAACTAAATTTGATTATTGTAAACTGATATTGATTATGAAATATTATACACCATACAATTTAATAAAATTCCACAATCATGGGAATGATACCATCGCTCGTGCATACGTACGGCCTACCGTCTCCACGTTGTGATACGACTCATTCTACATGATCTTCATTGAATAAGGATTATATAAATGAATTGAATGAATAAATATGATATATAATACAGTAATACAATTATGTAAATTATGTATCTATAACCTAAAAAGAGGAATTAGAATTTATTCGACAAAACATGCAAAATAACATAAAGTAATGAACACCTGAATAACAAGTAGCAATGGAATATTACTAATAAGAAGATATGAATATGAACATATGTAATATAATAACAATGAATATGATTCTCGAATAATTCAATGGAATTATTTAAATCATTATACAGGATGTTCAGATACGTACAAAGCATATCAGACCTAAGGTAAGGGAAAATTATTCCAATCCTGTTCTTATCTGAGATTGTTTATTCGTAGGTATTTACTATGGTTATGTTTATCATCAATGTCCATGATTTCTAAAAATGTTTTCATAAAATTTTTACTATTCTTCCATGTATGTTCTAAGTCATTTTTACCCATTTAGTACTTTTATAACTAGGTATGGAAGGAATCTTTCCTTTGTTTACCATACGAGGTAATTTTTTTCTTTTCCGGAAAATGTATGGGGAGAATGTTTTTTAACTTATACGACATGAATGGATTTTTATAGTTTTATAACACATTATTTTCATAAATCTTCCCCTAGAATATTTCATGATTATTTTAAATAAATTCATTTTCTTTTAAAATTGCGTGGCATTTTGTGAATAGAAAATTATTTTGAAGAAGAAAGGATATTTTCCTCAATAATTCAGTTCTTGTGTTTTATCAAAACTATTTTCCGTCTAAGATGATATTATTTAGTATATTTATGTTTCATGTATAATTTCTGTATTATGTACATGGTTTTATTTTTCTTATGATTAAATGATATCCATTTGTTTTATATGGATTATGATATGATGAGATGATGTTTATGAAACCCATTTTATTCTTTGGGTTATGATGAATGATTTATGATTATTTTGGGGCACACGTAGGAATGATTTTAATATGAGATGTGTGGGACCTATATCTCCATCCAATGCAATGGGTAAAGATTTATATCTCATGATATAGACATGGCTAGAATGGAAAGTAAATCTGGTTCAGTAATACAGGTCTGGAATGGAAAGTAATCCCAGTTCAGTAATGGACTTTGTCCACTATGATGGTCTTGGCAGTAGTGCCTTGGATACTATGGAGATCATAACAAGTTCTTAATGGTTTCCCACAATTACATATTTTATTTCAATGATATTTTATCATGATTGATACTCCATTATGATCAATTCCTTTTGTACTGCCATGGTTTATGTCATTACTCAGGATTTTAATATTTAGATTTTATGTTCATGTTTTTACATTCAAATGTTTATGGATTTTTTTATGTTATCCATGTTTACCCTCAATGAGAATTGGAGCTCACCCTTTTTATGTTTTATTTTCCCCAGGATATAAAGAAAGTTTTTAGGTAATACAACAAAAGTGGAAGATCTTTACGTGAGATTTTGAAGATATTTCAACATGATTAGAAGATTATGTTCCAAGTTTCCAAAGACACTAAACTATTACAGACCTTCGGTGTCTATTTTTGTTATGTATTAAGTATTCCGAAAAAGTAATGTAATGTCCATGTACGTCAATATTTGGTTCTCTACAACATCGATCCACCTATATTGAATATATTTTACCTTTCCAAAAAAAATATATTTTTATAAAAAGATCATCTCAAATTCATTGTTCATATTCACCACTAGGTATGTGATTATTGAATTCAAAATCATGATCTTATGAAATGCTTAATTTATAATTCTATTTCTATAAATAGAGCAGCATCTCTTCAATTAAAAATAATATTTGAGAGCTTCTTATCCCCTATTTTTTTAATCATTTTTAGTATTCTCTCTATCATTATCCCTAATATATCTTATTTAAATTTCTTTTATATGTGATACTTCCTCTTGTTAGTTTTCTATTAAATTATTTTTTGATAACTATTTTGGATACCTAACTTGATCTAAAATGTCCAAAGGATGGTTTTCCAGGAGGAATAAATAAACATAATCCTATTTATCTCATAATTTTAATAGTATTATCCAAATGGGAAGTAATTTCCCATCTATAAAACATCTAAAAGGCCTTTGAATGTTGTTGAGAGAAAGGAAAAGAGACTAACACATGCAATATGGTTTTTAATAGGATAATATTTTTTTAAATTATTTGTTTTCTACTCCTTAAAAATTAAAATTATAATTGAATATTGAAAATAATATCAGAATATCATAAGAACTCTTATAATGAATAAATAGTGAATAAGGGGATAAGAAGATGAATTGGGAGATTGGTAAATAATTCATTTCTTATTTAACATTCTAATTTTTTCACATTAATTATACTTTATCATGCAACAATTATGTACTTTAATTAAAATATATATTTAAATATGCTATAGTGTACTATGTATATTTTTAATATATCTTGAGGTAAGCACATTGTGCCCATAAGTTTGGGGTAAAAAATCAATCATGTAGAAATAATGAAAAAATAAAACATGTGTAAACAAAATGTTAAATAATTTTTTTACAATTATCCAAAATACTTTAAGAAAAATAGTAAAAGTTTAAATAAAGATAAAAAATATCTATAAATACTCAAGCCAAAAAATTTCAAAATTTTATTTTCTATAAGAAAATTAGTTGGCCAAAATCTAACAGAAAATAAAGCATGACTGCTTCAAAACATATGAAGAAGTTAAAACACTACGAATGATAATGAAATATTTTAAATAAATATGCCATATAATGTGTAATTACATTATTTCTCTATTTTTATTTTTTATAGTTATTTAAATTTAATGTTGGTACAACATGTATTTTCAAATTATTAACTTTATAACTTGTTTAAAAGACATACTATCCAAACATGGTTTAATAAATGCCTCCACATTCGGTTCCTTGTTTTTTTTATAAAGGATGAGTTTTAACACCTACTATTTTAGTGGAACTATATGTTTTTCAAAGAGGTACAATATTTATGCTCTTAAATTTAATAGATAGATATCCCATATTTTTAGGTGAATATTCATTACATTATGTAACGATTAATTCCAAAATCGTATAGGTCTACTACCTTTGGAAACTTAAACTCATAAAAATATGTTTCATTAAAGATCTACATAATAACTCACATAGATCTTCATAACTATCAGCCTTCTTAGAATTATCATACATAAAACTTTTCTTCATAACCTGGGGAAAGGAAGAATTGGAATGGGTGAGATTAGATGCTCAATAAAGTTAAACAAGGGAGATATAATTGATTAGTTGGACATTACATTAACATAAGGGTAAGAGAACATGAATATAACCTTTTAAAATCATACCCTTCATATCATAACTCATAATATTGAGTCACAAAATAAATATTCACAGTCTATAAGACATATATTATAAAAAAATCAAATAAAAAAAGCCATATAAGAATAACATTGGCACAAGACATGGAATTTTGGAATAAATATTAGTATAGAAAATAATTTAATTATTAATCCATGATCATTGAAAATACTATCAAATTAGATTGATTTCACTCGGAAAACCATCATATTAGTCATGGTTCACTCCCAAGGCTATCATAGTGTATTGGGTTCACTTCCAAAACCATCATAGTATTCATGGTTCACTCCCCTGACTATCAATGTAGCAAAGTCCCTTACTAAACTAGGTTCACTCCCCATTATAGTCCTATTTATCTCATTATATATCAATATTTACCCAATTAATTAGAGGGAGATATAGGTCTCTCCCTTCATTGTCTAAAACATTACTACCATCCTTCGTTATAACATAACCATCATCCTTGGTTATAATATACCCACCACCCTTGGTCATAACATCACTACTGATATATAATAAAACACACACATATTTATTCCACAAGACCATTAAACATTCATCATATACGAAACCATGAAATGAAATTGGTTTCATAAACTTTACATCATAGAAAAATCCATAGAAAAGGAACGTGTTCTGTAAACATTTAATTATCTCGTCATATCATATCCAATAGAAATTGAATGTGTTTCATAAATATATTATCATAATATATATAATCCATTCAAATAAATATTAAGGATGTAATCCTTATCTCATATCCCCATTAAATCATAAGTGAAATCAATGATTTTTTAATGGATTGAAATAACATTAAAATATTTTTAAAGAAATATTGAGGAAAATAAACTTTCAACTTTGAAATCACATCTTTAATATTTAAACTTATTCAAAATAATATGGAAATAATTCTTTTAAAACAACCATATAAACCTGAAAGGTAAGATTAAAATCATTGATCACTCATGTCAATAAGAAATTCCATTCATTCAATATATATAAAAAGAAAATATTTGTTTCACATTTATAGAAAAACATCAAAAGTCCCTCATTTGGAAAATGAAAAGAAAATATTTTCTAAATTAATTTGTAAAAATTTATATAAGGATAGAAATAAATTTAAACAATCATATGAGAATAATAAAAATCTTATTTAGAACATTTTTATAAAATAAGAAAATTGAAAAAAAATTGACAGAAGAGAAAAATAAAATCAAATTTCCTTAAAAACTTATTATTGGTATATCAGGTACTAAAGGTGATAAAAATGAACGAAAAAAATTTATTTTCAATAAATAAAAATTTGAGAAGAAACTTTATGAGTTTCTTGAGAGGTATATTATAATAATTTTTCATCGGAAACATAATCATAAATAATCCTGACAAACAATGAGGTTATAACATAAAACCCTTACTGATTTGTTAAAATTCAGATCATAATACCATGAAACAAAGAACCATAAATAGATATTTGTATCCAAAAATGTCTATGATAAGAATCATAAAATACATTAATGGTAATTTTGTACACCACATAATAGAAACAAGTGGTGAATATAGTATGTCTCCCACGAAAATATAATTCAGTTGAAAATCCTTTACCCTGGGTTTGACTTCCTTCATACATGATGAAACCTCATGTTTAATAAATATATATTTATTTTACATATATTAATTAACCATTATCATGTGTATCACACCATATAACATATACTTATAACCTTTTATCACATGATTGTTAACAGTTCTTTATTACAATCACTGTCTCGAGTAATATCTTTTTCGGTTTTTAGGTATGTTCTAGTTTGGTAGTTTTGGTGCTTGTATTTGGATTTTGGTTATATCACCAATGTAATGTTAATTATAATAAACCATGTTTCCATATGAGCAAATAATCCCTTCTTTTTCTATTTAATTTCATTAATATAGAATGATGTGAATACCTTTTTCGGTCACAAGTGTATCTGGAATGTCTGTGGCTTGGTTGGATCCCAGAACCGGAGTTATGGGGTCAAAATGGCATAGAACATGGTTATAAAAAATTGTATGGGGTATACTGAATGGTTTTATCAAATTGTTTGAGGCTTGACAGATGGGATCTAGAGGCTGTATTGTTGTAGACAAACTGTGTGATTTGGGTCACAAGTCCATGCACCATGTCTATAGTTTTTGACAGTAAATTTTGGCATAGTGTCCTCACGGTTAGCCTGACCATGTGAGGTAACCATGCGAGTGCCCTTTTCATATAGCTAACCTTGCATGGTTGGTGCATATTTTTCCATACCGTGTGCTCTAACTGGTTGACCGCAGATATTTCGAGATATTTTATAGTTTTCAAATAAATTAAATCTAATTAAAACCCAATATTTCATTTTTTCTACTCATAAAAATGCTTCCATTTTGATATCCCCTTGGAATATTATTCCTAGATTTGCAATATCTTCATTGAAAAATCTCTAATTCAATAACAAAACAACTCATTGGGTCCACATCGACGAGTTCTGAATTCATTTTTAGCTGTTTTTTATTCTTTTGGATATCGACTCTAATATTTAGGAGAAAGAATATTTTCCTTAATTTCTGGTTCTTTATTCATTTTTTATATTTATCCAAATAAAAGTTTAATTAGAATTTTATACTTGAAAATAAATCAACTACGGAGATAATGTAGGTGGTCTGTACATTTTTTTTCGGTGCTTTATAGATCAAGCAACCATTGTTCATCCAGATGGAATTTTTGAAAAGGCCAAAAATTTGAAATAGTTATTTGAATTACATATATTGAGACATATTAGGAAATCCCTTTGGTACCCTTGATATATGTTGGTGGTGGTTTCACAAACCATGGTCACCTATGGGGTCTGCCTTTTGAAATTTGTCACGAACCAGGCCGGGTCACGATCCGACCCGGCGCCCGACCCAGTCCGTGGAAAGGCCCGAAGGGCGTTCCCGATCCCCACGGGCTGGCATAAGTTCCCGGGTATCAAAAATAAACATGGGAAATGATTTACCCAGATGAATAAAAATAAAACAGACAATAAGCTGAATAAATTGAAACTAAAAACTGACAACCAAACAGACCCTTATATCAAGTTTAGATTTAAAGTTTACAACTTGAACTAAAAACCAAAAAGAGACTACATCAAAGGAAACCAAAAATCCAACACAAACCTTTGCACGACGTGAGGATTCACATCCCCAAGCCACTGCCACCATCCAACATGAGGATGCTATCGATAACCCGAACCACCAATGCTTAGCCCGATGCCTCAACCTGGAAAGAAAAAAAAAAGAAACAGGATCTACATACACCAAAAGGTGTATGTAGGGTGTGAGCTAAAATCCCAGTAAGATGCCACCGAGAAAAGGTTTCATGCACAATTATTAAATGAAAAATACATTTTCAACTTTAATTAGATAAAGGAACTAAAATCTTGAACAACATTCGAGAAAACAGTTTTAGATAAAACAGTTTTGAAAAGAAGAAATTTACATTAAAACACACGCACACGCACACACACACCCACTTACTTTTAAAATAACCAAAGTGTCACACTGATTGGCGTAAATTAACCAATGAGCAATAATATGGTAGATTCCGCATGGGTGTGAGCTAGCTTGTGTCCCTATATCTTCGTGTCTCAGTGAAACGTGGCTTAGAAGGCCACAACCCTCAGAAAACATGTCTTAGAAGGCCACGACCCTCAGAAAACGTGGCTTAGAAGACCACGACCCTCAGAAAACGTGTCTTAGAAGACCACGACCCTTAGAATAGCATATGTTTAGTTAGTGTTTCAATCGTCAGTCCTGCTAGTGAAACCGGTTCGAGTCACCTCCAGAACACTGGCCCACTAGTCTTGTCTACCCTCCTAGCTACCCGAGCATCCCAGTTTGTGCTCAAACAAATTTCAAGTTCATGTCACATGTCATATTTATGAACCCAAATAAAACAAGACACCACACATTCCAAAAAACACTACTCTCACTCAAAAATACAATTTTGGAAATAAATACGCACACTAAAAATATTTCAAAACTAAATTTTCACTACTTACAAGACTAATTAAAAAAATACAGTGTGGTCAAATAAAACACTTTCAAAGTCAAAAAAACCATTAAAATAATTTATTAAACAATTTCAACCTATGTAGAACTACATTAAACACTGAAAAACTTTACACCATGCAGTCAAAAAAAAATTTCATCTTTAATAATTATTTAATAAAACAATCCAAATTTTCATAAATAAATTTTTAATGAGAAAAAACACTACTTTACACATTTAGCTGAACCAACCCCCCCCCCCCCCCTGAATGAACATACGCACACGACATCACCACAAGAACACTACCCGCATTACGCACACAACTAAAGAAAACCATCCACAAAGTTAAAAGACCATTGCTATAATTAAATGAACTACCAGAATGATTTTCAAACCATTTCAAAATACTTTGCACGACATTAAAAACCAAAAACTCACTAAATGTTCACTTATGAAAAAACGCATATGGACGCTATGCTCAAAACACCATTCACACCCTTTACACATTCTAACAAAATAAACTGCACAACTTATGAAGCACTAGCAAGCAGTTCGACAAGGTTTTTCACAGAAAATACTCATTTCATATTAACACGCTAGTAAACACATTAAAACATAGAGAACCTCAAGTAAAAATTCATTGCGCACCAAACAAACTGATTATTAAACATGCTAAATTAATTAATTAATCAAATGAACTTAGAAATTTATAATCATACGCGAAACCACCTACCTCGGCGTCGAAAAACCCAAAATAACAAAGCAATGCTCCAATCACAAATTGAATTCTCCGCAAACAACTGAAATAAACTCTAACATCAAACAACAAACCAATTACCCCGAAATTGAACAAAATGTAAAAACAAAACCCTAACCGCAACTTAAACAAATTAGAAGAAATATCAACCGAGGTATAGCGCACTTACGGCAATGAGTCCGAGAAGCTGTCCGAGCACGATAGAGGGTGTGGAAAGGTGTCGCGCCAGATGGACCTTGCCGGAGGGGGGATGCTGGCCGGGTGTGCGTAGGGCGTAGGAAGCTGGTCGGGATGCTGGGCTGGTCGGAGGGAGAGTGGTTGCCGGAATCGATCCGGCCAAAGGAAGGAGGGGAGGTTTGGGTGGTCGGACAAGGGGGATGTCGTGCCCGGACCGTCAGATAGAGCAGTGTGCACCGGAGTGGCCGTAGAGGATGAAAGGTGCACGGTGGACTCGCTTGGGAGTAGTAGGGTGACGGGATGGCCTGGGATCTCGGGGTGCGGTGCGATGAGTTCTCCCCGATGGTGTCGCGGGCAGCTGCCTTTAGCGCGCAGAAAGAGGGGGTGACCACCTAGGGTTCGAATCGGGGGGGGGGGGGTGTGCTGCGCAAATAGACGGGGGGGGGAGGAGGGGATCCGCACGGGGAGGGGAGAAGCGTAGAGAGAGGGAGAACGAATAGAGAGAAAAGAAAAAAATATAGAAATAAAAAGAAATAAAAATAGGTATAAAATAAAACCTAAAATAAAACTCTAAACTAATTTAGAATGTTATTATTGATAATAATAATAGTAATATTAGTGTTAAAAAACATAATGTAAAATAAAATCAAAATAATAACTTAATATATATATATATAACAATAGTTATAACCTAATTAAAATCTTAACAAAATTAATAATAATATTAATGAAAAAATTGAAATGATGGAAATTTTATAATCTTTATAATAATTTAACATTATCTATCTAATTAAAATAATAACTGAAATAATAATAATAAGAAGAATAATCCCCAATAATAATAATAATAATAATAATAATAATAAAAACAACTCTTATGTTAATTAATCATTTTTCATATGTTATTTTTCAATTAATGTATTATTCAACTCACTAATTGAATGATTACTCGCGCACCGAGTTGGCCGCACGAACATCTGAAGAAGCCATGCGGCTTCGCCCGTTCATTTCCAACGCGCAGGAAACTACCAAGACAAAACACTCATTTATCCTCAAAACGCAACAACCCAAGTCGGGTCCGGCAACGTGCACAGTTGTGTGCAAGGTTTCACACTCAAATAATAACACATTTAATAATAAAACATCATCCAATTATGATTGGGCGCTACACACATTCGCGCTTACGGGCGCACACCCATTTAAGATCACAAAACCCTTTTAAATTAGAATCGATTAAAAATTCATCTCAAAGAAAGACCTAAAATAAATTAAAATATAATAAGTGTCAGGTCGAGGTGTGACAATTCTCTCCACCACGACACTTTCTTCCCCTAGAAAGTCCCAAAATACTAGGTCAACTAAGGGTTCCAAGCGAGACCACGAAGACCCCTAAAACAAAACCTCAATCACCCGATGATCGGGCATTCAAAAGACCATGTCCTGAAACTTCAAAGAACACAAAGCCCGAATCACTACGAAAAATAACCAACGGCAAAGAACTCACTTCCAAACACAAACACAACATGGAACACCCCGACCCATAACTTAGGGATTACCAGGGAAGCTCGAGATCTCCAAGAACACTCGTCAAGAGACCCGCTACTCAAGCTAGCCAGTTAGCATGGTTGAGGTCGGGAAGAGAAAAAGTAAGGGGTTGCTCCACCAAACGCACTTTGAGAACATAGGTCTTCCACAAGTTCACCCTATGGTGGTCTCCCCACCATATTTGGGTTCTCTTGAAACATTGGTTCTTCAAACCAAAACAAATCACAACTCATACAACCTCTAACACTAGCTTGACCCTCAAAGTCCGCTATGTTAAAGCAAACAAACACAGGAAGAGATGCCGGCGAGACCCGTAATGGGTCTCCCCACCAGTTTATAATTTTCTAACACCACGGAACCAGTGATGTAATTCCTAGTTTACTTTAAGAAATACTAACTGAACCCTTCATCACAAACCCACCACACGGGCCGAACCAGATAGGCGCACGTCAATTCCACAAGACATGAGCATTCCCGACCACAAAAAGGTTCACAGAGCACGCCTACAGGCTTTACATGAATACGGATGTTCTAAACCTCTTTAAGGCCCAAGAGGAACACCCATGAACTAAGACTGCAACAAGGATACACAACCTTCATACCATCACAACAAAAATGAAGCCTTCATAGAGGGTACTGTGATAAAGAAATTTAATCTTTCCCCATACCGTCACTGTGAACATAAGTCAGATCAAGTCCACCCCACGTCCGACGAGTTTTGAATGTGCGCAAGCTTCACCCCGAGACCTATGGTTGGGGCCCTGATGTCTGAAGCATCTTCAGGCTCACAGTCACAAGCTGACCCCCTCTGACTGGAACTTCCTCTGCTGGAAAAGTAGCCTGCATACTTCTCCTCGTGTCTCGCGTGGCCACTCTATTAACATACCAACTGAGAATTACAGTGAATGAATTAGAGTGTTTGACTGACCACACTAGAGATAGAAGGTTGAGCGGTCTGTCCGAAACGCAACACGAACTGATGGAAGGAGCACTCCACGAACAAGTCCCTTTGGTTCACACTCTTCATCAGATGAGGGACCTACTCTTACCACAATATAAACATGACCAACAACTTTTATGATTTTTAGACTGACAATTGCAAACTACTTCTAGGGCACATGGAACTAGATCATCAGAAAGGTCAACACACCTCCTTCACCGCATGTTGACTGGCAGAACGTCTATGAGTTCAACCAGCTTCCTTGCCTTCACTTCTTTAGGTACAACCGTGGAATGAGGCGAGTCTTGAGGATCGCTCACGACATCCTCATTTGCAACGAAAACAGAACGATCACCATTCACTAGTTTAGTCCCGCTACACCAGATGTACTCGAGAAAATCTTACATCCACACAACATTTGGAGTTCCTCCAAAACCAGAGACACTTCCAACTTTCCCAAATCACTCAACGACATCCAACTGACATTGATGACTACGAACATTTGATGCCACCGAGAAGAACCCAACTCTACCACTCCACTGAGAGTCTGTGTCAGGCCAAGAACTTAGAGAGACCTGATGGAACCCATGGAACATTTCTAGGGGGCACCCAAACAAGAAACACAAAACAGCCTTCCAAAAATCTAAACACATCGCAAAACAAACATCAACATTCCAGAAACAAATCCAATAATCCCAATTTCAAATATCAATTCATTTTCAAAAAAAAACACTCACATGGAAAACCAAGCACTGCAAAACAAGACCAAATGCTATTTTGAAAATCCATCATTACTCTAAATGCAATTTCATTTATTTATTTTTCTTTTTTTCAATTTAAAAAACCATTTGTGCACAAAAACCCATTTAAGAAAAAGGCCCACTTTCTAGGAAATAAGAAGCAAACTTAGAAATCAATCAACCACCACTGATATTCCATGGTGCCTCGCAAATATACCTTTTTGTTCCACTCAGGCACCCATCCACATGATTCAACAACTAGCCATTAATCATGTCCACATGCACATGCGAGCACCCATAGGAATACCACTAGAAAGAAACAAGGTTACTCTGCTTTTAAAACAAAACATTCTCAATATCTGAAAGCACCCGTTTTTTTCAAAACAATTTTAAAAGTTCAAGGAAAATCTCAAGAATGCTTTCAATTTATAAAACAACCCATTTCAATTTCAGATCACCCAATACATCCCTTTAGAAATTCAACTTCGACAAAATCAATGCCAAATTCTAAAAACAAGGTCCAAGAGAAAAGCACCCCAAAAATCATGTAAAACACACACCAAAATAAAATAAGAACAACACCAAAGTCCTCTTCCCTTTTTAAAGGAAAAAAATCTCGCGCCAATCCCAAAATTGGAGCAAGATATCACAAACATTAAAACACATGGGCGGAGGACTAGTGGTCGTGTCTAACCCGGCTACATGGTTTAGCAGACCATGCCCTAGGAAAGCACCAACCACTAGGAGTGCCGAACCGTACTCTCGGGCATCACATGGGTCGCTACATCATGTGAGACCACGCGCAGTACTAGTTTACTCTTATTGTAATCCCCCATCCACAAAGACCAAAGCCAAAACATAAATCCCGAACTACCCCTGGTTACTCGAGAATCAAAACGAGTAAGAGTTCGCGACGCTCTTCTCACACCTATCCCTCGAGTACCGACAGCCCTATCTCCAATCTATCTGAAATCCTGAATAACACGAGAAAGAAAATAACCTGCCCCTATGATACCATTTTGTCACGAACCAGGCCGGGTCAACATCTGACCCGGCACCCGTCCCGGTCCGTGGCAAGGCCCGAAGGGCGTTCCCGATCCCCAAGGGCTGGCAAAAGTGCCCGAGTATCAAAAATAAACTTGGGAACGATTTACCCGGGTGAATAAAAATAAAAAATACAACAAGATGAATAAATTGAAACTAAAAACTGACAACCAAATAGACCCTTATATCATGTTTAGATTTAATGTTTACAACTTGAACTAAAAATAAAAAAGTGACTACATCAAAGGAAACCAAAACCACACCACAAACCTTTGCGCGACATTAGGAGTCACATCCCCAAGCCACCGACACCATCCAACATGAGGATGCTACCGACAACCCGAACCACCAATGCTAAGCCCGATGCCTCAACCTGGAAAGAAAAAAAAGAAACAGGATCTACAAACACCCAAAGGTGTATGTAGGGTGTGAGCTAAAATCCCAGTAAGATGCCACTGAGAAAAGGTTCCATGCACAATTATTAAATGAAAAATACATTTGCATCTTTAATTAGAGAAAGGAACTAAAATCTTGAAGAACTTTAGAGAAAACAGTTTTAGAAAAAACAGTTTTAAAAAGAAGCAATTTAAATTAAAACACACGCACGCACACACACACACACTTACTTTTAAAATAACCAAAGTTTCACACTGATTGGTGTAAATTAACCAATGATCACTAATATGGGAGAGGCCACATGGGTGTCAGCTAGCTTGGGTCCCTAGATCTTCATGTCTTGGTGAAACATGGCTTAGAAGGCCACGACCCTATGAAAACGTGGCTTAGAAGGCCATGACCCTCAGAAAACGTGGCTTAGAAGACCAAGACCCTCAGAAAACGTGGCTTAGAAGACCACATCCCTCAGAATAGCATAGGTTTAGTTAGTGTTGCAACCGTCAGTACTCCTAGTGAAATCGGGTCGAGTCACCTCCAGAACACTAGCCCACTAGTCTAGTCTACCCTCCTAGCTACCCAGTCTTCCCAGTTTGTGCTCAAACAAATTTCAAGTTCATGTCACATGTCATATTTATGCAGCCAAAAAATCAAGACACCACACAATGCCAAAAACCAATACTCTCACTCAGAAATACCATTTTGGAAAAAAATGCGCACACTAAAAATATTTCAAAGCTAAATTTCCACTACTTACAAGACTAATTAAAAAAAATACAGTGTGGTCAATGAAAATACTTTCAAAGTTAGAAAAACCATTAAAAGAATTTATTAAACAATTTCACCCTATGTCGCACTACTTTAAACACTAAAAACCTTTACACTATGCATTCAAAACAAAATTTCCATCTTTAATAATTATTTAATAAAACAATAAAAATTTTCATAAATAAATTTTTAAAGATAAAATCCATTACATTACACATTTAGCTGACCCAAACCCCCCCTTGCATGACCATACGCCCACGAAGTCACCTCAGGAACACAACCCACATTACACACACAACTAAAGAAAACCATCCGCACAGTTAAAATACCATTCCTATAATTAAACGAACTACCAGAATGATTTGTCAAACCATTTCGAAATACATCGCACGACATTAAACACCACAAACTCATTAAATGTTAACTTATGAAAAAAAGAATATGGACGCTATGCTCAAAACACCATTCACACCCTTTGTTCATTCTAACAAAATAAACTTCACAACTTATGAAGCACTTGCAAGCAGTTCGAAAAGGTTTTTCAAAGCAAAATACTCATTGCAAATTAACACGCTAGTAAACACATTAAAACATAGAGATCCTCAAGTAAAAATTCACTGTGCACCAAACACACTGATTATTAAACATGCAAAATTAATTAATTAAGCATGTAACGCCCCGAACCTAGTTACCCAGAGTCGGTGCATTATTACATAACATTGGCATGATCACAAGAAAGGTCAAATCTCGAAAGACCGATTGGTTTAGTAGCCTTGGGAACACTAGATATATTCATAATGTTTTACATTACATCACAAAGTGAAAAACTACTACAACAACATAGTCTCCATATTCAACACTCATATCCCCACATACTATCCCTGCAGGTCATTCATAACTTACTTCTTCACATCCTGGGAAAAATAAAACATTGAAAAGGGGTGAGCTCAAATGCCCAGTAAGGATAACAATATAGAGGAAACTTTCAAAAATAATCATAAACATTTAAGGAAATGTATAACTAAAACAAAAGCCTTTTAAAACTTCAACATAGTATGGAAAAAGTAAAATGAAATAATGCCATTTACTTCTTCACATGGATATTCTACTAATCGAATGATCACATGCAATATCAATAACCACTTTCATAATGATGGAATGCATAATGCCAGACTATCATAACCACATAGCCAAGGCCTTGTGCCAAGAATAAAAATAAGATTATTCGAAGGCCTTGTGCCAAGACACTAGTTTGTCTCATGAGACCTATCGATGCATCGAGGATCTATAGCGGGCTCCACCCGTCACATATTAAGTCCAATGCATTCCCATATGAAAAGGTTTAAACATAACAAAAACATCCGTGTTAAAACTAGTATACGAGATGTCAATACTTTCACCATAACCATGAACAGTATAAAAATAGCACATCCACAGTCAAACATACCACAAAACCTTCAATAAAACATAAAAGTTTTGTATCATAATAAATCAATTTCACATAAGCGTAAAATCCATCAAAGGATGTTGACATAGATGAAATCAAAACTCTTTTTAGAGAAATATCTCTTTTTATTTTGAAATCATTTAAGAGCCATATAAAATAAAACATTTTCTTTGAAAATATTCTTATAATCTTGTAAGGGTTGCTTCGACGATTTTATAACGGCGGAAAATAACGGCACCTGCCGTATAAGTTAAAGAAAACATTCTTACCTTAATTCTATCGAAAAGGTTAAAAGCACCTTGTTTGGAAAATGACGAAAAGATTCCTTTATAAAACTCTTATAAGATTTCAAACAAGGGTATAGATGACTTTAACCCATTATCTTTTAAATAGTAAAAATGTTTTGAAATACATTTTTAAGAAACATGGATGTGGATGATAAAGAGATCCCAGTAGATAATTACGTATAAACAACCTCGGATAATGAAGAGATTGTGAAATAACCCTTACCTTGTACTTTTCCTTGGTTGGGGGTAGGTTAACCTCCTGTATAATAGTGAAATAATTGTTATTAAATTATTCAAGAATCATATACATCTATATGATATCATATATGATCTTTTAACATTGCTTTCTTAATAATATCTTAGAATTATCGTTGTTTCGGGTGTTAACTTACTCGTTTTCTTTTATATGTTTTGTTAGGTAATCCATGTTTGTCATGTATATGTTGTATCTTATTCATATCCATAATGATATCAAGTCATTAAACATTATTTTTAAATCATCAAATGATAATTATACTTGAATGGATATGATGGAGAATGAATCTCATCACGTTCGTGGAGACGGTAGTCCGTACGTATGCACGAGCGACAATATCATTATTTTGATATTAAAATAATATATAATTGGATGGTATATCATATATACAGAATCATTATCATGTTATATTTATTATTTTCACGAGTTATACATCATTATTATACTCATCCAAATAATAATATATTGAATAACAATTACACCACGACGTGGAGACGGTAAGCCGTACGTACGCACGTATGGTGACATGTAATTCAAAGGGTGGATAGAATACTGAATATGGTTGTAATATAATTATAATAACATCATAGTATATATAATATAGTGTAGTTATTATTTTAGAATGGTAATAACATAGAAAGAAGAAGTTGAAGAAGAAATGAATTTGAAAGATGGTGGTGAAAACATTACCTCTTCTTCGGGTTCTTCCTTTTGATTTGATCAAAAGGGCTCCTTAGGTTGGCTTTCCGATCAAACTAAGGCCACTAGGTTATATTTAGGGAAGTTAGGAGAGTATTTGGGCAGATTTTGGCCGAACTAAAAGGCTTTTAAGGTGTGAAGAAATGAGAAGGTGGAGTTCTCTTTTATAAGAGGGGTGAGTGGCACCTTTGGAAAATCTAGAAATATTAGTTTATAATAAATTCATTTTCGGTTTCTAATGGCTCCAAAGTTGATTATTCAAAGGTTAAGGTGGGGATAGGTCGAAAATCATTCAACCAATAGAATTTAGACAGGTTTGGGTACTTATATTAACCTTATCTGTAAGTATTAACTCTAAGTTAATTTGTTTCACTTTTACAATGTCTCTTTGTATTTTTATATTATATAGTTACTAAACTTACTATATACATTCAAGAGACCCCCAAGTGGTCCATTAATGACGAACCTATAATTATATAAGTCTCTTGGACGAATATTAGATTTTTAGGAATTTAATATCAATTAATAATAGAATATTTGTTTTAAAAACTCTTTTATGTCAATTTTGACACTATTCAATAATTGATTTTTGTAAAACTCATAACAGAATGATTACTTCGACAAAAGTTAATTAAATCAATGAAAACATGTAATATTAGCCTATAAAATTATTTTAATTCATTAAAAGTCTAAAATTATATTTATTTGATAATTTATAATATCAATTATTTTAATTTTTCACAATTATGGTAATTATTGCATCATCAATGTGTCATAAATAAATTAAATTATTTAAAGTCTAAAAATTATTAATAAAATATAATTATTTAGGAAATCTTATTATATTTCTAATGAATATTTACAATCAAATTTATCTCATGTATAACCCTATATTAAAAATGTTTTAATAAATCAACTTTGATTTTAACTCTTTTAACTCTTCTTTGAATTAAATAATAATAAATGTCCTAATCTAAACCAAGTGGACCTAAAAGATAATATTTTATTCCTAAGGCTGTTTTTGGTCGAGATAAATTTGTCCAATAGAATTAGGACATGTTTTAGGGGAATATTAATATCATTTTTACCCTTAATTACCCTATTTTACTTTTAACCGTGGTAAATAAAAGTAAAAAGTTACTATTCACCAAAAATTATTTTCATCTCATTGAACCCCATTTTACTTCTTGATATTAACCGTGTCTCTTGGACTTTCGAAATTATATTTATAGAAGCGGTAAAATTACGTTTTATGAAAAAATCAGTTTTTTAACTACCACTTAGTAGTTTCACTATTCATCAAAAATTGAAGTTTTTCAGAACAATGCCAAAATTTCACCCTAAGCTATAACTGATATTCCGAATTCAAAAATGATGTCTATTTTACAAAATTACAAACATATAAGTTTCATTAATTAATTTTATAAATAATTCCCGCTGTCACAACAAATAGCGGGTTTTTAAGAAACAATATATATATCAAAAGATTGATAATAGTTTATGTCCAATTTCAAAGTGAAATTAATTCTAATGAAAACCATTGGATAAAATGGTAAAAATATATTCTAATTATGCTTTAAAACCACTCAATAATATAATTTATCACTATAAATTATTTTGATTAAAAAAAATTTTAAGTATTTTTCACTATTCATAAAAATTGGAAGTTCTAAGAAAAATACAAAAAATTCAACTTAGGATAATTTCGATATTACGAATCCAAAAATGAAGTCCACTTTGAAATATAATATATATATAATTTCAAAACGTATGTATTACTATTCATAACGGCTAGTTTGATTGCTTGTGGTGTGTTAGAACTCGATGTTGCGTACAACACACGCTATCCCATTATTCAAAGAGAAGCGTACCGTAGAAGCTTGGGGT
The DNA here is from genome assembly GCA_963277665.1 of Viscum album. Taxonomy (NCBI): domain Eukaryota; kingdom Viridiplantae; phylum Streptophyta; class Magnoliopsida; order Santalales; family Viscaceae; genus Viscum; species Viscum album. The sequence goes on from OY728152.1 coordinate 1,893,820,898, forward strand.
GTTACATTATCCCCTTCCTCAAATAATTTCATCCTCGAAAATTCTAGAATACTTATCACATGAAAAGACTCGGGTGGTTCTTCATCATAATTTCCTCGGGTTCCCACGTTGCCTCTTCCATCTTATGGTTTCTCCACAAAACTTTTACCAGACGCATCGTCCAGTTTCTCAGTACTTGTTCTCTCGTATCAAGAATCCTGATGGGCTCTTCACAATAGGACAGATCGGGTTCTAGTTCTAATTCTTAATAGGTGAGTACATGTGTTGGGTCAGGCATGTATTTCCTCAACAGAGATACGTGGAACACATTGTGAACTTTTGAGAGATTTGGCGGCATTACCAATCGGCAAGCTACAACCCCAATTCGTTCTAGAATTTCGAAAGGTCCGATGTACCTGGGACTTAATTTACCTTTCTTACCAAAATGTATGGCTCCCTTCCATGGAGATACCTTTAGGAAAACATGATCACCGACTTGAAATTCCAAATCCTTCCTTCGATTATCGGCATAGCTCTTCTTCCTACATTGAGTTTCTTTGATGTGATTTTGGATTACCTTCACCTTTTCCATCGTTTCCACCACCAGTTCTGGACCTACAAGTTTTCTTTCACCAACGTCATCCCAAAAGGTTGGTGTGCGACATCTCTTTCCGTAAAACGCTTCTTATGGTGCCATCTGAATACTCGAATGGAAGCTATTGTTATAGAAAAATTCTACCAAAGGTAAATATTGATCCCACATACCCTGAAAGTCAGGTGAACAAGATCTCAACATGTCTTATAAAGTTTTAATAGTCTATTCTGATTGTCCGTCTGTCTGAGGGTGGTAGGCAGTGCTCAAATGAAGTTTAGTATCCAGGGATTTTTGAAGACTTTTCTAGAATCTTGAAGTAAAACGGGGATCACGATCGGAAACAATCGATAGGGGTACTCCATGAAGTCTCACAACTTCGTTAATATATAGTCTTGCTAGACGTTCCAGTGGTAGATCTTCTCTTATAGCAATAAAATGTGCTGACTTGGTAAGACGATCAACAATAACCCATACTGCATCGTTCCGTCTAGGAGTCTTTGTTAGTCCCATGACAAAGTCCATCGTAATATTGTCCCATTTCCACTCTGGTATGGGAAGAGGTTGCATGACTCCTCCAGGCTGTTTCCTTCCAGCTTTCACTTGTTGACAAACCATACATCTTGACACAAAATCAGCAATCTCCCTCTTCATGTTGTCCCACCAAAAATGTTCCTTCAAATCTCTATACATTTTGGTGCTCCAAGGATGTATAGAGAAATTGGAACTATGAGCATCATCCAACAATTCGCTTTTTAGATCAGGTAAATCGGGAACACATAGTCTCTTCCTGAATTTCAAAATTACATCTTCATATACAAAGTCTCTCAATCTCCCATCATTCACAGCTTTAATCTTCTTTTTAAATTCTTCATCATCGGTCTGAGAACCCTTAATAGTTTCTAGGAAAGATGGTTTGGCAACCATTTGAAAAAGAATTGATGTTTCGCCTTCCCTGGTTATTCCCATGTCCATCTTCACTAGATCCATGAAAATTGGATCCCTTTCAATTGTCATATTGTTCAAAACTCCATGGTCTTTTCTGATCAAAGCATCTGCCACCCTGTTTGCCTTCCCCGGGTGGTAGTGTATCGTGAAATCATAATCCTTGAGTAATTCAAGCCATCTCCTTTTCCTCATGTTGAGTCCTTTTTGTGAGAAAATATACTTCAAACTCTTGTATTCAGTATAAATGTCACATTTTTCACCATAGAGGTAGTGCCTCCATATATTAAAAGAAAAGATCACAGCTGCTAACTCGAGATCATGAGTAGGATAGTTTTGTTCATTAATTTTCAACCATCGTGATGCATAAGAAATAACCCTATCATTCTGCATAAGGACACAACCAAGTCCTTTCTTTGATGCATCACTATAAATAACGAATCCATCATTCCCTGATGGTAGAGTCAAAATAAGAGCATTGACTAATATTCTCTTCAATTCTTCGAAACATTCTTCACACTCTTTTGTCCAAACAAATTTAACCCCTTTACTTGGGAGCTTCGTTAATGGGTTAGCCAATCGGGCAAAATTCTGGACGAATTGTCGATAATAACCCGCTAAACCAATAAAACTACGTACCTCAGTTATACTCATAGGTGTTGGCCATTCTTGGATTGCCTTGGTCTTAGAAGGATCAACATATATTCCATATTTAGAGACAATATGTCCAAGAAAAGAAATCTCCTGAAGCCAGAATTCACACTTGCTAAACTTCCCATATAATTAATGTCTTCTCAGAGTCTTCAGGATAATGCGCAAGTGATTTTCATGATCTTTGTAGCTTTTGGAGTATACCAAGATATCATCAATAAATACCACCACAAATTCATCGAGATTCTCCTTGAAAACTCTATTCATCAGATCCATGAATACAGAGGGTGCATTAGTCAATCCAAAAGGCACTACTGTAAACTCGTAATGCACGTACCTGGTTCGAAATGATGTCTTCGGAATGTCTTTCTTCTTCACACACAACTGATGGTATCTAGATCGATGGTCAATCATTGAATAGTATTGAGCTCCATGCAGTTGGTCAAATAAATCATCAATGCGAGGTACGGGATACTTGTTTTTTATTGTTATAGCATTGATCTCCCTGTAGTCGATACATAACCTCATAGATCCATCTTTCTTTTTAACAAAAAAAACAGGGGCTCCCCATGGAGAAACACTAGGGCGAATAAATCCTTTATTACTCAATTCCTCTAGTTGTTTCTTTAGTTCAACTAATTCAACAGTGGTCATTCTATAAGGGGTCTTCGATAAAGGCCTTGATCCAGGAATTAAATCAATGGAAAACTCAACTTCTCGTTCTGGGGGATGTCTAGGAAAATCTTCCGGAAATACATCTACATATTTTTTCACAATAGGTACATCCTCTATTTGAACATTCCTTTCCTCACCCAGAGTTATTTCATTCTCTTATTCCCCAATAATTGAATTTAGTTGAGCTACTGGGGGTGGATCTAGATAAGAATTAGGTGGTGACGATTCCGCTCTAAAGATAAGGTGTTCCTTATCATCATCATCAAGAATCGTAACCTCTTTCTTCTTACAACAAATCTTAACATCATAGTCCGAAATCTAGTCCAAACCGAGGATTATATCAAACTCAATCATAGGTATGATGATGAGATCAACAGATAAAGAACATTTATGAGCTCTAATGGGGACTGATTCACAAAACTTTGTTGCAATGATACTTCCCTAAAGAGTTTTAACTGACAACTCCCTTGTTAAATAAAATTGGAAATATCTAATTTTCATAGCAAACTGGGAAGATATGAAACAATTCAATGATCCAGAATCAAATAATGCATTTTCTAAACTTGAGGAAACCATTAAATTACCTACCACCACGTCTTTCAGAGATTCTACCTCAGCAGTAGTGATAGCATAAGCTTGGCCTTGATCCCTTGGCCTTTTCTGAGGTAAATTCTCCTGACGTTTAGGAAATTCATTTGAATAATGCCCCATCTCCCTGCAATTGTAGCACTGAACATTGGTAGCTTCCTTCTTCCCCTTGTAATCACGAGCTTGGTGGCCTTTTTCACCACACTTGTAACAGACGCCCATTCCCTTCAAGCAAGTACCGGGGTGTTTCTTCCCACATTTACCACAAGATGGATATTCAACCTTTCCATTCTTCCCCTTATTTCCATTCCCAGACTGATCAGAAGGTCTCTTCTTCTCTTTCTTTTCTTTAAAGTCATAAGACATAGAAAATTCCTTTTCGGTCTTGATAGCACATGAGGCAATGTCTTCGTACGATGAAAAGGATTGTGAGACTAATGCTCGACGGAGAAATGATTTTAACCCATCAAAGATACGATCAATCTCAATTCCTGGGTTACTTATATAATCTCCAGCATACCTTGCTAACCTTGTAAAGTTAGCCTCATACTTTGCGACATTCTCATCCTCCTTCTGTCTCAGACTCAGAAATTGCCTTTCCATATCTTCTCGATGGTCGCGAGGAAAGTATTTTTCTAAAAATAGATCTTTGAACTCCCTCCATTCCATATTTGATAATTCATCATCTTCCTTCATATTTTGAATCAATGACCACCATTGATCAACATCTCCAGTGAGGCGATAAACTACCATGATAACTTTTTCCCTTTCACTACTCCCCAAAGCCTGAAATATTTTCTCTAGGGAATTTATCCATTGCTCAGCTACTAAGGGATTTGTACTCCCATTGAACGTTGGTAGTTGTTGCCTCATGAATCGATCTAACATTGATCCTCCACACTGCGGATCAGGGTTCTCCATACAGGTAAGGTTATTATTCATAACCTGAGTGAGTTGTACCAGTATGGTGATTAGCTGATCGGCACCAATTGCATCACCAGCTCCACTATAATTATCTTGAGCAGGAGGGAAATCCCTACATGGAGTACGTGCATTGATTCAGTTTCTATTTCTTTCACTAGGTGCCATTTCTATACAATGGCATAAACTAGATCAGTTTATGAATCAAAATACATAATCCCATACTTATAAAACACTTAACATGAATTCAACTATTTATGGACATAATCCATAATCATAAGAAGGTTTTCTTTGAGGAAGTATATACTCATAAACCCTTCATAATGATTTGTAATGAAAATGATAGTTATCCTAAGCATATCCCTTGGGAGTGTCGTAACCAAGAGTGCAGCAAGGCCCGTTGTCGTGCACCAGTTCCCGTTCGAGTCTAGCTCAAAGTGGTGTTTTTGGGTTTTACCTCTAGGTACATCTGTGCCAGAGCTGCCTCTATCTTCTCGTATCTAGACAGGGATGCATTGCTCGGAAAACTCACAAAATCTCTACAATACCAAAATTCTAGGAAGTTTTTCTATACTAATCCTCAGTGTTCATCTTAGGTCTACGTGATCCAATCAGAGTTTATCTAAATCTAGCTTCCAAGGTTTGTACTAAACTTCCTCTGATACCAACTGTAACGCCCCGACCCTATTTAGCTAGAGTTGGTGCATTATTACATAACTTTGGCATGATCACAAGAAAGATCAAATCTCGAAAGACCGATTGGTTTAGTATCCTTGCAAACACTAGATATATTCATAAAGTTTTACATTACATCACAAAGTGAAAAACTACTACAACAACATTGTCTCATATTTCACACTCATATCCCCACATACTATCCCTGCATGTCATTCATAACTTACTTCTTCACATCCTGGGAAAAATAAAACATAGAAAAGGGGTGATCTCAAATGCCCAGTAAGGATAACAATATAGGGGAAACTTTCAAAAATAATCATAAACATTTAAGGAAATGTATAAAAAAAAGCATTTTAAAACTTCAACATAGTATGGAAAAAGTAAAATTAAATAATTCCATTTACTTATTCACATGGATATTCTACTAATCAAATGATCACATGCAATATCAATAACCACTTTCATAATGATGGAATGCATAATGCCAGACTATCATAACCACATAGCCTAGGCCTCGTGCCAAGACTACAAATAAGATTTTTCCAAGGCCTTGTGCCAAGACACTAGTTTGTCTCATGAGACCTACCGATGCATCGAGGAGCTATAGCGGGCTCCACCCATCACATATTAAGTCCAATTCATTCCCATATGAAAAGGTTTAAACATAACATAAACATTTGTATTAAAACTAGCATACGAGATGTCAATACTTTCACCATAACCATGAACGGTATAAAAATAGCACATGCACAATCAAACATACCACAAAACCTTCAATAAAACATAGAAGTTTTGTATCATAATAAATCAATTTCACATAAGCATAAAATCCATCAAAGGATGTTGACATAGATGAAATAAAAACTCTTTTTAGAGAAATATCTCTTTTTATTATTAAATCATTTAAGAGCCATATAAAATAAAACATTTTCTTTGAAAGTATTCATATAATCTTGTAATGGAAGCTTTGATGATTTTATAACGGTGGAAAATAACCGCACCTATCATATAAGTTAAAAAAAAACATTCTTACCTTAATTCTGTCGAAAAGGTTAAAAGCACCTTGTTTGGAAAACGACGGAAAGATTCCTCTATAAAACTCTTATAAAAAGTCAAACAAGGGTATAAATGACTTTAACCCATATTCTTTTAAATAGTAAAAATGTTTTGAAATACATTTTTAAGAAACATGGATGTGGATGATAAAGAGATCCCAGTAGATAATTACGTATAAACAACCTCAGATAATGAAGAGATTGTGAAATAACCCTTACCTTGTACTTTTCCTTGGTTGGTGGTAGGTTAACCTCCTGTATAATAGTGAAATAATTGTTATTAAATTTTACAAGAATCATATACATTCATATGATATCATATATGATCTTTTAACATTGCATTGTTAATAATATCTTAGAATTATCGTTGTTTCGGGTGTTAACTTACTCGTTTTCTTTTATATGTTTTGTTAAGTAAGCCATGTTTTTCATGTATATGTTGTATCTTATTAATATCCAGAATGATATCAAGTCCTTAAACATTATTTTTAAATCATAAAATGATAATTATACTTGAATGGATATGATGGAGAATGAACCTCATCGCGTTTGTGGAGACGGTAGTCCGTACGTACGCACGAGCGACAATATCATTGTTTTGATATTAAAATATTATATAATTGGATGGTATATCATATATACAGAATCATTATCATGTTATATTTATTATTTTCATGAGTTATACATCATTATTATACCCATCCAAATAATAATATATTGAATAACAATTACACCACGACGTGGAGACGGTAAGCCATACGTACGCACGTATGGTGACATGTTATTCAAAGGGTTGATATAATACTGAATTTGGTTGTACTATATTTATAATAACATCATAGTATATATTATATAATGGATTTATTATTTTAGAATGGTAATAACATAGAAAGAAGATGTTGAAGAAGAAATGAATTTGAAAGAGGGTGGTGAAAACATTACCTCTTCTTCGAGTTCTTCCTTTTGATTTTATCAAAAGGGCTCCTTATGTTGGCTTTATGATCAAACTAAGTCCTCTAGGTTTTATTGAGGGAAGTTGGGAGAGTATTTGGGCAGATTTTGGCCGAACCAAAAGGCTTTGAAGGTGTGAACAAATGAGAAGGAGGAGTGCCCTATTATAAGAGGGGTGAGGGGAACCTTTGGAAAAGCTAGAAATATTAGTTTATAAAAAATTCATATTCGGTTTCTAATGGCTCCAAAGTTTATTATTCAAAGGTTAAGGTGGGTATAGGTCGAAAAAAATTCAACCAATAGAATTTATACAGGTTTGGGTACTTATATTAACCTTATCATTAGGTATTAAATCTAAGTTAATTTGTTTCACTTTTACAATGTCTCTTTGTATTTTTATATTATATAGTTAATAAACTTACTATATACATCTAAGAGACCCCCAAGAGGTCCATTAATGATTACCCTATCATTATATAAGTCTCTTTGCAGAACCTTATATTTTTAGGAATTTAATATCAATTAATAATAGAATATGTTTTTAAAAAACTCTTTTATGTCAATTTTGACACTATTCAACAATTGATTTTTGTGAAACTCATAACAGAATGATTACTTCAACAAAAGTTAATTAAATAACTCCTAACATGTCATATTAGCCTATATAATTATTTTAATTCATTAAAAGTCTCAAATTATAATCATTTTGTAATTTATAATATCAATTATTTTAATTTTTCACAATTATGGTAATTACTGCATCATCATTGTGTCATAAATAAACTAAGTTATTTAAAGTCTAAAAATTATAAATAAAATATAATTATGTAGAAAATATTATTATATTTCTAATTAATATTTACAATTGAATTTATCTTATGTATAACCCTATATTAAAAATGTTTTAGTAAATAAACATTGATTTTAACTCTTTTAACTCTTCTTTGAATTAAATAATACTAAATGTCCTAATCTAATCCAAGTGGACCTAAAAGATAATATTTTATTCATAAGGTTGTTTTTGGTCGAGATACGTTTGTCCAACAGAATTAGGACATTTGTTAGGATAATATTAATATCATTTTTACCCTATTTTACTTTTAACCGTGGTAAATAAATGTAAAAAATTACTATTCACCAAAAATTATTTTCATCTCATTGAACCACATTTAACTTCTTGATATTATCAGTGTCTCTCGGATTTTCGAAATTCCATTCACAGAAGCGGTAAAATTAAATTTTATGAAAAATTCAGTTTTTTAACTACCACTTAGTAGTTTAACTATTCATAAAAAATTGAAGTTTTTCAGAACAAAGCCAAAATTTCACCCTAAGATATAATTGATATTCCGAATTCAAAAATGATGTCTATTTTACAAAATTCCAAACATATAAGTTGCATTAATTAATTTTATAATTAATTCCCACTGTCATAACAAATAGCGTGTTTTTAAGAAACAATATATATATCAAAAGATTGATAATTGTTTATGTCCAATTTCAAAGTGAAATTAATTCTAATGAACACCATTGGATAAAACGATAAAAATATATTCTAATTATTCTTTAAAACCACTCAATAATATAATTTATCACTATAAATTATTTTGATTAAAAAAGTTGTTTTTAAGTATTTTTCACTATTCATAAAAATTGGAAGTTCTAAGAAAAATACAAAAAATTCAACTTAGGATAATTTCGATATTCCGAATCCAAAAATGAAGTCCATTTTGAAATATAAAATATATATAATTTCAAAAATTAGGTATTACTATTCATAATGGCTAGTTTGATTGGTTGTGGTGTGTTAGAACTCGATGTTGCGTACAACACATGATATCACATTATTCAAAGAGAAGCGTACCGTAGAATCTTGGGGTGTAACATTCTCCCCTCCTTCAAAAAATTTCATCCTCAAAATTTCTAGAATACTTATCACATGAAAAGACTCGGGTGGTTCTTCATCATAAGTTCCTTGGGTTCCCATGTTTCCTCTTCCATCTTATGGTTTATCCACAAAACTTTTACCAGACGCATCGTCCGGTTTCTCAGTACTTGTTCTCTCGTATCAAGAATCCTGGCGGGCTCTTCACAATAGAACAGATCAGGATCCAGTTCTAATTTTTCATAGGTGAGTACATGCATTGGGTCAGGCATGTAGTTCCTCAACAGAGATACGTGGAACACATCGTGAACATTGGAGAGAGTTGGCGGCATTGCCAATCAGTAAGCTACAGCCCCAATTCGTTCTTTAATTTCGAAAGGTCCGATGTACCTGGGACTCAATTTACCTTTCTTACCAAAACGTATGAATCCCTTCCATAGAGATACCTTTAGGAAAACATGATCACCGACTTGAAATTCCAAATCCTTCCTTCGATTATCGGCATAGCTCTTCTGCCTACTTTGAGCTGCTTTGATGTGATTTTGGATTACCTTCACCTTTTCCATCGTTTCCTCCACCAGTTCTGGACCTACAAGTTTTCTTTCACCAACGTCATCCCAACAGGTTGATGTGCGACATCTCTTTCCGTTTAACGCTTCATATGGTGCCATTTGAATACTCGAATGGAAGCTATTGTTATAGGAAAATTCTACCAAAGGTAAATATTGATCCCACATACCCTGAAAGTCAAGTGAACAAGATCTCAACATGTCTTCTAAAGTTTGAATAGTCCGTTCTGATTGTCCTTATGTCTGAGGGTGGTAGGCAGTGCTCAAATGAAGTTCAGTATTCATGGATTTCGGAAGAATTTTCCAGAATCATGAAGTAAAACGTGGATCACGAACGGAAAAAATCGATAGGGGTACTCCATAAAGTCTCACAACTTCATTAATATATAGTCTTGCTAGATGTTCCAGTGGTAGATCTTCTCTTATAGCAAGAAAATGTGCTGACTTGGTAAGACGATCAACAATAACCCATATTGCATCGTTCCTTCTAGGATTCTTTGGTAGTCCCATGACAAAGTCCATCGTAATATTGTCCCATTTCCACTCTTGTATGGGAAGAGGTTGCATGACTCCTCCAGGCTATTGCCTTCCAGCTTTCACTTGTTGAAAAACCATACATATTGACACAAAATCTGTAATATCCCTCTTCATGTTGTCCCACCAAAAATGTTCCTTCAAATCTCTATACATTTTGGTGCTCCAAGGATGTATTGCGAAATTGGAACTACGAGCATCATCCAACAATTCACTTTTTAGATCAGGTAAATCGTGAACACAAAGTCTCTTCCCGAATTTCAAAATTCCATCTTCATACACAAATTCTCTCAATCTCCCGTCATTCACAGCATTAATATTATTTTTAAATTCTTCATCATCGGTCTGAGAACTCTTAATACATTCTAGTAAAGATGGTTTGGCAACCATTTGAAAAAGAATTGATGTTTCGCTTTCCCTGGTTATTCCGATGTCCATCTTCACTAGATCCATGAAAATTGGATCCCTTTAAATTTTCATATTGTTCAAAACTCCGTGGTCTTTTCTGCTCAAAGCATCTGCCACCCTGTTTGGCTTCCCCGGGTGGTAGTGTATCATGCAATCATAATCCTTGGGTAATTCAAGCCATCTCCTTTGCCTCATGTTGAGTTCTTTTTGTGAGAAAATATACTTCAAACTCTTGTGATCAGTATAAATCTCACATTTTTCACCATAGAGGTAGTGCCTCCATATCTTCAAAGAAAAGATCATAGCTGCTAACTGAAGATCATGAGTATGATAGTTTTGTTCATGAATTTTCAACTGTCGTGATGCATAGGCAATAACCCTATCATTCTGCATAAGGACACAACCAAGTCCTTTCTTCGATGCATCACTATAAATAACGAAACCGTCATTCCCCGATGGTAGAGTCAAAATAGGAGCATTGACTAATCTTATCTTTAATTATTCTAAAAATTCTTCACACTCTTTTGTCCAAACAAATTTAACCCCTTTACGTGTGTGTTTCGTTAATGGGTTAGCCAATCGGGAAACATTCTGGACGAATCGTCGATAATAACCTGCTAAACCAATAAAACTACGTACCTCAGTTATACTCGTTGGTGCTGGCCATTCTTGGATTGCCTTGGTCTTAGAAGGATCAAAAGATATTCCATATTTAGAGACAATATGGCCAAGAAAAGAAATCTCTTGAAGCCAGAATTCACACTTTCTAAACTTCCCATATAATTCATGTCTTATCAGAGTCTTCAGGATAATGCCCAAGTGATTTTCATGATCTTTGTAGCTTTTTGAGTGTACCATGATATCATCAATAAATACCACCACAAATTCATCGACTTACTCCTTGAAAACTCTATTCATCATATCCATGAATACAGAGGGTGCATTAGTCAATCCAAAATGCATTACTGTACACTCATAATGCCCGTACCTAGTTCGAAATGTTGTCTTCAGAATGTCTTCTTTCTTCACACACAACTGATGGTATCCAGATCGAAGGTCAATCTTTGAAAAGTATTGAGCTCCATGCAGTTGGTCAAATAAATCATCAATGCGAGGTAGGGGATACTTGTTCTTTATTGTTATAGCATTGATCTCCCTGTAGTCGATACATAACCTCATAGATCCATCTTTCTTTTTAACAAAAAGAACAGGGGATCCCCATGGAGATACAGTAGGGAGAATAAATCCTTTATTACTCAATTTCTCTAGTTGTTTCTTTAGATCAACTAATTCAACAGTGGCCATTCTATAAGGGGTCTTCGATATAGGCCTTGATACAGGAATTAAATCAATGGAAAACTCAACTTCTCGTTCTGGGGGATGTCCAGGTAAATCTTCCGGAAATACATCTACATATTCTTTCAAAATAGGTACATCCTCTATTTGAACATTCCTTACCTCACCCACAATTATTTCATTCTCTTCTTCCCCAATAATTGAATTTAGTTGAGCTACTGGGGTGGATCTATATAATAATTAGGTGGTGACGATTCTTCTCTAAAGATAAGGTGTTTCTTATCATCATCATCAAGAATTGTAACCTCTTTCTTCTTACAATAAATCTTCGCATCACAGTCCAAAAGACAGTCCATACCGAGGATTATATCAAACTCAATCATAGGTATGACGATGAGATCAGCAGATAAATAACATTTATGTGCTCTAATGGGGACTGATTCACAAAACTTTGTTACAATGATACTTCCCATAGGAGTTTTAACTGACAAATCCATTGTTAATTTTTTTTTGGAAATATCTAATTTTCTTAGAAAACTAGGAAGATATGAAACAATGCGATGATCCAAAATCAAATAATGCATTTTCTAAACATGAGGAAACCATTAAATTACCTGCCACCACGTCTTTCGGAGCTTCTACCTCAATAGTAGTGATAGCATAAGCTTGGCCTTGATCCCTTGGCCTTTTGTGAGGTAAGTTCTCCTGATGTTTAGGACATTAATTTTCATAATGCCCCATCTCCCTGCAATTGTAGCACTGAACATTGGTAGCTTCCATCTTCCCCTTGCAATCACGAGCTTGGTGGCATTTTTCACCACACTTGTAACAGACGCCCATTCCCTTCAAGCATATACCGGGGTGTTTCTTCCCACATTTACCACAGGATGGATATTCAACCTTTCCATTCTTCCCCTTATTTCCATTCCCAGACTGATCAGAAGGTCTCTTATTCTCTTTCTTTGCTTTAAAGTCATAAGACTTAGAGAATTCCTTTTCGGCCTTGATAGCACATGAGACAATGTCTTCGTATGATGAAAAGTATTGTGAGACTAATGATCGACAAAGAAATGGTTTTAACCCATTAAAGAAACGATCAATATTACTTCTTGGGTTACGTATATAATCTCCAGCATACCTTTCTAGCCTTGTAAAGTTAGCCTCATACTTTGCGAAATTCTCATCCTCCTTCTGTCTCAGACTCAGAAATTGCCTTTCCATATCTGCTTGATGGTCGCGAGGAAAGTATTTTTCTAAAAATAGATCTTTGAACTCCCTCCATTCCATATTTGATACTTCATTATCTTCCTTCATATTTTGAATCAATGACCACCATTGATCAGCATCTCCAGTGAGGCGATAAACTGCCATGATAACTTTTTCCCTTTAACTACTCCCCAAAGCCTGAAATATTTTCTCTAGGGAATTTATCCATTGCTCAACTACTAAGGGATTTGTACTCCCATTGAACGTTGGTGGTTGTTGCCTCATGATTCTATCTAACATTGATCCTCCATACTGCGGATCAGGGTGCTCCATACGGGTAAGGTTATTATTCATAACCTGAGTGAGTTGTCCCTGTATGGTGATTAGCTGATCGGCACTAGTTGCATCACCAGCTCCACTATAATTATCTTGAACAGGAGGGCAATCCCTACATGGATTGCGTGCATTGATTCGGTTTCCATTTCTTCCACTAGGCTCTATTTCTAAAAAATTGCATAAACTAGATTAGTTTATGAATCAAAATACATAATCCCAAACTTATAAAACACTTAACATGAATTGAACTATTTATGGAGATAATCCATAATCATAAGAATGTTTTCTTTGAGGAAGTATATACTCATAAACCATTCAAAGTGATTTGTAAATAAAATGAGAGTTATCCTAAGAATATCCCCCGGGAGTGTCGTAACCAAGAGTGCAGCAAGGCCCGTTGTCGTGCACAAGTTCCCATTCGAGTCTAGCTCAAAGCGGTGTTTTCAGGTTTTACTCCTAGGTACATCTATGCCAGAGCTGCCTCTACCTGCTTGTATCCAGACATGGATGTATTGCTCGGAAAACTCACAAAATCTCTACAATACCAAAATTCTAGGAAGTTCTTCTATACTAATCCTCAAAGTTCATCTTAGGCTTACGTGCTCTAATCAGAGTTTATCTAAATCTAGCTTCCAAGGTTTGTAATAAACTTCCTCTGATACCAACTGTAACGCCCCGACCCTAGTTACCCAGAGTCAGTGCATTATTACATAACATTGGAATGATCACAATAAAGATCAAATCTCGAATGACTGAATGGTTCAGTAGCCTTGGAAACACTAGATATATTCATAAAGTTTTACATTACATCACAAAGTGAAAAACTACTACAACAACATAGTCTCCATATTCCACACTCATATCCCCACGTAATATCCCTGTAGGTCATTCATAACTTACTTCTTCACATCCTGGTAAAAATAAAACATAGAAAAGGGATGAGCTCAAATGCCCAGTAAGGATAACAGTATAGCAGAAACATTAAAAAATAAGTATAAACATTTAAGGCAATGTATGACTAAAACAAAATCCTTTTAAAACTTCAACATAGTATGGCAAAAGTAAAAAAAATAATTTCATTTACTTATTCACATGGATATTCTACTATTCGAATGATCACATGCAATATCACTATCCACTTTCATAATGATGGAATGCATAATGCCAGACTATCATAACCACATAGCCAAGGCCTCGTGCCAAGACTACAAAAAATATTTTTCCAAGGCCTTGTTCCAAGACACTAGTTTGTCTCATGAGACCTACTGATGCATCGAGGAGCTATAGCGGGCTCCACCCGTCACATATTAAGACCAATGCATTCCCATATGAAAAGGTCTAAACATAACATAAACATTCGTATTAAAACTAGCATACAAGATGTCAATACATTCACCATAACCATGAACGGTATAAAAATAGCACATCCACAGTCAAACATAACACAAAAACTTCAGTAAAACATAGAAGTTTTGTATCATAATAAATCAATTTCACATAAGCGTAAAATCCATCAGAGGATGTTGACATAGATGAAATCAAAACTCTTTTTAGAGAAATATCTCTTTTTATTTTGAAATCATTTAAGAGCCATATAAAATAAAACATTTTGTTTGAAAATATTCTTATATGCTTGTAAGGGAAGCTTCGACGATTTTATAACGGCGGAAAATAACCGTACCTGCCGTATAAGTTAAAAAAACATTCTTACCTTAATTCTGTCAAAAAGGTTAAAAGAACCTTGTTTGGAAAACGACGGAAAGATTCCTTTATAAAACTATTATAAAAAGTCAAACAAGGGTATAAATGACTTTAATCCATATTCTTTTAAATATTAAACATGTTTTGAAATACATTTTTAAGAAACATGGATGTGGACGATAAAGAGATCCCAGTAGATAATTACGTATAAACAACCTCGGATAATGAAGAGATTGTGAAATAACCCTTACCTTGAACTTTTACTTGGTTGGGGGTAGGTTAACCTCCTATATAATAGTAAAATAATTGTTATTAAATTATATAAGAATCCTATACATTCATATGATATCATATATGATCTTTTAACATTGCTTTGTTAATAATATCTTAGAATTATCGTTGTTTCGCGTGTTAACTTACTCGTTTTCTTTTACATGTTTTGTTAAGTAAGCCATGTTTTTCATGTATATGATGTATCTTATTCATATCCATAATGATATAAAGTTCTTAAAAATTATTTTTAAATCATCAAATGATAATTATACTTGAATGGATATGATGGAGAATGAATCTCATCGCGTTCATGGAGACGGTAGTCCGTACCTACGCACGAGCGACAATATCATTATTTTGATATTAAAATAAAATATAATTGGATGGTATATCATATATACATAATCATTATCATGTTATATTTATTATTTTCATGATTTATACATCATTATTATACCCATCCAAATAATAATATATTGAATAACAATTACACCACGACGTGGAGACGGTAAGCCGTACGTACGCACGTATGGTGACATGTTATTCAAAGGGTGGATAGAATACTGAATATGGTTGTACTATAATTATAATAACATCATAGTCTATATAATAGACTGGAGTTATTATTTTAGAATGGTAATAACATAGAAAGAAGAAGTTGAAGAAGAAATGAATTTGAAAGAGGGTGGTGAAAACATTACCTCTTCTTCGGGTTCTTCCTTTTGATTTGATCAAAAGGGCTCCTTAGGTTGGCTTTCGGATCAAACTAAGGCCACTAGGTTTTATTGAGGGAAGTTGGGAGAGTATTGGGGAAGATTTTGGCCGAACCAAAAGGCTTTGAAGGTGTGAAGAAATGAGAAGGAGGAGTGCCCTTTTATAAGAGGGGTGAGGGGCACCTTTGGAAAAGCTAGAAATATTAGTTTATAATAAATTCATATTTGGTTTCTAATGGCTCCAAAGTGGATTATTCAAAGGTTAAGATGGGGATAGGTCGAAAAGCATTCAACAAATAGAATTTAAACATGTTTGGGTACTTATATTAACCTTATCTTTAAGTATTAACTCTATGTTAATTTGTTTCACTTTTACAATGTCTCTTTGTATTTTTATATTATATATTTAATAAACTTACTATATACATCCAAGAGACCCCCAAGTGGTCCATTAATTATGAAATTATCATGATATAAGTCTCTTGAACGAACCTTAGATTTTTAGGAATTTAATATCAATTAATAATAGAATATGTGTTTTAAAAACTCTTTTATGTCAATTTTGACACTATTCAATAATTGATTTTTGTGAAACTCATAACAGAATGATTACTTAGACCAAAGTTAATTAAATCAATCCTAAAATGTCATATTAGCCTATAAAATTATTTTAATTCATTAAACGTCTCAAATTATATTTATTTGGTAATTTATAATATCAATTATTTTAATTTTTCACAATTACGGTAATTACTGCATCATCATTGTTGTCATAAATAAATTAAATTATTTAAAGTCTAAAAATTATAAATAAAATATCATTATGTATGAAATCTTATTATATTTCTAATGAATATTTACAATCGAATTTATCTTCTGTATAACCCTATATTAAAAATGTTTTAGTAAATCAACTTTGATTATAACTCTTTTAACTCTTCTTTGAATTATATAATAATAAATGTCCTAATCTAATCCAAGTGGACCTAAAAGATAATATTTTATTCATAAGGTTGTTTTTGGTCGAGATAAAGTTTTCCAATAGAATTAGGACATGTTTTAGGGTAATATTAATATCATTTTTACCCTTAATTACCCTATTTTACTTTTAACCGTGGTAAATAAAAGTAAAAAGTTACTATTCACCAAAAATTATTTTCATCTCATTGAACCACATTTTACTTCTTGATATTTACCATGTCTTTAGGATTTTCTAAATTCCATTCACAGAAGTGGTTAAATTATGTTTTATGAAAAATTCAGTTTTTTAACTACCACTTTGTAGTTTCATTATTCATCAAAAATTGAAGTTTTTCAGAACAATGCCAAAATTTCACCCTAAGCTATAATTGATATTACGAATTCAAAAATGATGTATATTTTAAGAAATTACAAACATATAATTTGAATTAATTAATTTTATAATTAATTCCTGCTGTCACAACAAATAGCGTGTTTTTAAGAATCAATATATATATCAAAAGATTGATAACTGTTTATGTCCAATTTCAAAGTGAAATTAATTCTAATGAACACCATTAGATAAAATGGTAAAAATATATTCTAATTATGCTTTAAAACCACTCAATAATATATTTTATCAATATAAATTATTTTGATTAAAAAAGTTGTTTTTAAGTATTTTTCACTATTCATAAAAATTTGAAGTTCTAAGAAAAATACAAAAAATTCAACATAGGATAATTTCGATATTCCGAATCCAAAAATGAAGTCCATTTTGAAATATAAAATATATATAATTTCAAAAAGTAGGTATTACTATTCATAACGGCTAGTTTGATTGGTTTTGGTGTGTTAGAACTCGATGTTGCGTACAACACACACTATCGCATTATTCAGAGAGAAGCGTACCGTAGAAGCTTGTGGTGTTACAAAGAAAATGAACTTAGCAATTAATAATCATACGCAAAACCACCTACCTCGGCATCGGAAAACCCAAAATAACAAAGTAATGATCCAATCACACACTGAATTCGCCGCAAACAACTCAAATAAACTCTAACATCAAACAACAAACCAATTACACTGAAATTGAACCAAAAGTAAAACCAAAACCCTAATCGCAACTTAAAAAAATTAGAAGAAATATCAACTGAGGTATAACACACTTACAACAATGGGTCCGAGAAGCTGTCCGAGCATGATGGAGGGTGTGGAAAGGTGTCACACAAGCTGGACCTTACCAGAGTGGGGGGGTGTTGGCCGGGTGCGTGAAGGGCGTAGGAAGAAGGTCGGGATGCTGGGCTGGTCAGATGGAGAGTGGTCAACAGAATCGATCCGGCCAAAGCAAGGAGGGGAGGTTTGGCTGGCCGGAGAAGGGGGATGGCATGCGCGGACTGTCAGATAGAGCAGTGTGCTCCGGAGAGGCCGGTGAGGAAGAATGGTGCGCGGTGGACTAGCCGGGGAGCTGCAAGGTGACGGGCTGGCCTGGGAGCTCGGGGTGTTGCGCAACTAGTTCTCTCCGATGGTGTCGCGGGTGGCAGCCTTTAGCGCGCAGGAAGAGGGGGCGACCACCTAGGGTTCAAATCGGGGGGGGGGGGGTGTTGCGCAAACAAAAGGGGGGGGGGAAGGAGGGGATCCGCGCGGGTAGGGGAGTAGTGTAGAAATATGGAAAAAACATAGAGAGAAAAGAAAAAAAATAAAGAAACAAAAGGAAATAAAAATAGGGATATAATAAAACCTAAAATAAAACTCTAAACTAATTTAGAATTTTATTGTTGATAATAATAATAGTAATAATAGTGTTAAAAAACATAATGTAAAATAAAATCATAACAATAACTTAATATTTATATATATATATATAACAATAGTTAAAACCTAATTAAAATCTTAACAAAATTAATAATAATAGTAACGAAAAAAGTGACATGCCGGAAATTTTATAACCTTTATAGTATTTTAATATTATCTATCTAATTAAAATAATAACTAAAGTAATAATAAGAAGAAGAATAATCCCCAATAATAATAATAATAATAATAATAATAATAAAACAACTCTTAAATTAATTAATCATTTTTCATATTTTATTTTGCAATTAATGTATTATTCAACTCACTAATTAAATGATTACTCGCGCACCGAGTAGGCCGCACAAACATCTGACGAAGCCATGGGGATTCTCCCGTTCCTTGCCAATGTGCCAGAAACTACCAAGCCAAAACTCTCATTTATCCTCGAAACACAACAACCCAAGTCGGGTCCGGCAACATTCTCGGTCCTGTGCAAGGTCACACACCCAAATAATAACACATTTAATAATAAAACATCATCCAATTATGATTGGGCGCTACACACGGTCGCGCGTACAGGCTCACACCCGTATAAGATCACAAAACCCTTTTAAATTAGAATTGATTCAAAATGCATCTCAAAGAAAGACCTAAAATAAGTTAAAATATAATAAGAATTAGGTCGGGGCCCACCCCAGGGTCCACCCACGTGCCCGAATGGGTCATTTGACTAATGAAAGTCCCCACAGGCCAACACATGTCCTCTCCAGTGTGCTTTTTCCTCACTCACACACACCCTGGAAAACATCCCAGAGGGTCACCCATCCTGATCACTACTCTAGGCCAAGCACGCTTAATTGTGGAGTTCTAATCAGACAGGCTCTTGAAAAGGAAGATTCACCTTGTGGGCATGAGTCATATCATTTAGTCATTTAACCCTTTATCATTTGGGGATGTTACAAAATTACTATTAGTAAAAAGATGATAATGAAAAATATATTTTTAATGTATTTTCTTATATTTCCAAGGAAGCTTGAGGAGAATGAAATTCATTTCACTTTGTATAAGTGGATGAGGGAAGACATGGAAGTTACTATACATTCTGTGGTAAATATGATGATGATTTTCGGGTTGGTATTTATCAAAGATTATAATTAGTTTAGGGGAACTTATTATGCAAGCATTATGAAGTAAAGAGAAAGAAAAGTTGATGTCAATCTGCAAGGTTGGTTTCACAGAAGCAGGTGTCTAAGGTTTCATAGTTTACCAGTGTTTACCAATTTTTTGGGGTAAAAAATTTGAAAATTTTCTAGAATTATGAAAATTGGATTTCTTGTAAGATCTCTTCAAAAGAATGAAAATGAATTAATATCACCAATATGGGATTCATGAAGTAGATTTCAAAGAGACATGATAAATTTTGATAGGGTTCTCTACAACTATGATGAGCATTTCGAATGGTAGAGGTGAAGAGATTTGAAAGTGTGATTTGTGGAGACAAAGAGAATTATGAGTGGGGAATTGTGGTGGAGCAAAGTATTTGATAGAATGATTTGTGATTATGACAAGCTTTGCGATATGATAAAATTTCTCGGGAGCTTCTTGAAAAAGAGAGAATTTTGACAGAAATTTCAAGGCTATGAAAAATGGGATTATATGGCGCTGAAAAAAGAGATGAAGATTATGCAGTTTGTGTGAAATGTCTATAAATAGGCCCCTACCCCTTGATAAAATTAGATAGACTCAGTGAATACCTTGAAAATATCTAATCGTGAAGAGGGTTCACAAAGGATATGAGCTCTGCGAAGGAAGTAAGCTCTGCCATAGGAAGGATATCTCCAGAAGGCCGCAGATATTTTCAAAAAAAGAGTTCATTTGAAAGGAAAACTTGAGATCTATGAAATAGTGAGATCTGCGAACTAGTGAGCTCTGTGAACTAGTGTGCTTTTCGAAGGCTGGGAGCTTCGCAAAGGAGCTTTACAACGAAGTTCTTTGATTTGCAGAATTGTGTACCCAAATTTATGTGGGAAGTGATTTCAAAGTGCATCATGGTTAGACTGGGGTATCAAAGTAAGTATCAATACAAATACCATGAATATCCTATCTACATCTGGGTAGGAAAGAGAAGAACTATTTTGAGAGATCCTATTTGTGAATGTTTATTAAAAAACAAGGAAACATTATACTACCCTATTTGTACTATGAGGGTGCACACGTTCTTTTCGATTGTTTTAAAAGTGATACATGAGTGTAAAAGTATATCCTAATCATTGTATTCCACATCAAATGATTTTTTTCTAGTGAATTATGGTGTACTGTATTGTTTATGTACCATACCAAGGAGGAAACTACTCTTGTTGAGTAGTGGACCTTGCAAATATTGTATTCTTTTGGAAGGGTGTTTTGATTTTTTTCAGCAAGGAAAGAACCCTTTAATAATAGGTGAAGGTTTTTTCAAAAAGAAGGAATCATAAAAGAAAAATATATAATTTATTTACCCATCCCCCTTCTATGATACTTGGATCCTGAATGGGAAAATTCAATTGGTATCAGAGTGACAGGTTCCCTTCATTTGTTCTTTGCTAATGTTTTTATGAGATGTTGTGATGGAAAATATTAATTCAGTGAACAGTAAGGGGTTTCTGATATTTTATGGGATGAATTATCATATCTATGAATATATAATGATTCCTTATCTTATTTCCATTGGGAATAATGTTCTTGAAACTACAATAGATGGATTTTCTACTGTTGATGAAAAGGTTCCCCTTACACCTATTGGTATGAAGAATCTTGAGAATAATTAAAGGGATAAGAATGAATTACTTTCATCCCTTTTTGAGAGTTAGTTTTTATGAGTGAAAGGTGTTGCTATAGATAAAGGTATCTAAGGTAATATGAAGAAAATCTATGATGGAAATACAAAAGTGAAGGAGGCAAAAAAACATATCTGGAGGATGAAGTATGAAGACTTGAAAATGGGAGAGTATAAACCTGTTTGAGAAATCTTTACCTGGGTAAATGACATTATCAGTACAATTATATGTCTTGGGGAAAAGTTGGAGGATTCTACAATAGTTGAAAATATCTTGAGAATTCTACCTGGTAATTTTAATGCTAAATTTTCTTCATTAACAGACAGAGACCCTAAAAAATTATATCTAGATGATTTTTATAGTACTCTCATCACTTATGAAATGATAATTCTGAATAATTTTAAGAGAAAAACAAAAATTGATAGAAAAAATTCCATTCAAGGAAAGAAAGAAATGGAAGTCGGAGAAGATTCTTATTGAAGATGAATCTGGTAAATCTGATTCTAAAGATGAGGTATGTCAAAATTTTGATGATATTTTATTATTGTTTTCTTTGAATATGAAAATATGAATAGTGAAATACAAGGGGAAAAATCCCTTGAAATGTTTTGAATGTGGAAATGTTAGTTATTTTGTGGCTAATTATCCTCAATGAAATAAAGAAGAGGATATTGATGAAGATGAAATAAGGATAAGAAGATCATGGGAGAAACATGGCAATAAAAATAAATATTCTTCCAGTGGAAAAGATAAAACGTTTTTCAAATCCAAAAGAAGAAAACTTTTTTACAAAGATGAATAAGAAGAAGATATTGAAGCTAAATAAAAAAATATTTTTCAAAGAGAGGTAAATAGAATACCTTTATTGCAGTAGTGAATAATGAAGATTATGGGAGAAATATTTATAAAGAAGAAGAAACTAAAATTGAATATCATCTGAAAGTAGAGTTGAAAGAATTTTTAGGAAGGATTAAAAGGCTTGGGAAGAAAAATAGGAGTTGATAAATGAATATTCCTCATTAAAAAATCAATAATGTTTTCATAATGAGAACGTCAATTTGGAGAATTAGATTGACGATATGTATAATTTTCTTGAGAGTGAAAAGAACCATAATGGGAATCTGAACGTAAAGTCCAAGGAAAAAAATAAGAGTTAAAACTTATCCAACTAAAAATTTCTGAAGATGAGGAAATAAATATAAGATTCATAAACTCTATCTCTAAATCTGGTGAAAGTTTTAGGAAGAATGAACCAAAGAAGGATCGAAAAAAGTCACCTTCAATGGTTGTGAATAAATATTGAACTGGTTCTGATAAAAACGAAGGTAGAATGTTTATGTATGTCGCAAAAGTAAGAAATCTAGAAAATTCATAAGTATCTAGAAATACCAAGCCTAGGAACATTTCTAATACCTGTGGTTATGATAAGTCTGAATTGAAATTTAAGATGAAGAAGAATGTTACTGTAGAAAATAAGAAGGATGATGGTCAGCAAAGTGCTGTTAAGAAGAGTGTTGAGAAGCACGTTCCCAACTCTAGTTAGTATAGAAGATTAATGGAGAAATATTCATTTTAGGGATACTTCTAGTTTTGTGGTGGATTCAGTCACATGGAAAATATTTGTTGGTTCAACTATCAACATTACTAATATTCCAAAAATTATGGAAGACATGGTTTGAGGGGGAGTCAATCCTCTCAAAAGAAGAAGTATCAGACAGATGTTTAGAAGAAATCTGAGAAGGATGGTGTGAAATTTGAAAAAATTTCACAACAATTTGAAACTATCTGTAAAATATTTTAAGAGCCTTGAAATTTTTCTAAGGGATGTCTTGTTTTGTTTCCTGAACAACAAAAGGTTCCTAAAAAATCTCTGAAGATGGAGGTGAAGAATGAAAGGAAGAACTGAAATCTCTTGTTGTCGAAATTTCATTAAAATATAAAAAAGGTGAACATTGATGGATTTTTGATATTGGGTGTTCTTATCATATGACTAGAGAATTAATGTTGTTTATAAATGTGAAATATTACAAAAAAGGAACAATGAAATTTGGAAATGATGAATCTCTGAGGATCAAAGGTGTTGGATCATACATCATCTGGAATGAAAAAATAAAATCCAAGAAAATATTATATGTTTAATATCTAAAAAGGTGGAGAAGATGGATAAATAGTTACAAGAGGCCAACGTACAAAAGGGCTCTTGTTCCCAGTTGGTGAAATACAAAACTCTTGTAACATGGGTTTGGTGGATGAAAATCAGTTATGACATAAAAGGATGGGACATATGTGTCATAGAATCCTGATTAAGTTATGAAAGAAAGATAGTGTCTGAGATATTATTGATATGGAAAGAAGAAAAAATTGGTGTAGCACAATTTTTTAAAAAGGTAAAATTATGAACTTAGTGCATAAGGGAGTTGACATTTGTTCAAAACAACCCCAGAAACTCATTCATTCTGATATCTGTGGGCCAATGTTAAAACAATCAACCAATGAAGATAAGTACTTAATCACATTCATATATTACTTTACATGCATTACTTGTTTTATGTATATGAAAAAATTCATATTGTGTGAAAATGTTTAAGAGTTTCAGGAGGAAATTAGATAAGGATTGTGAGTATGCTGTAAAAAATTTGAGAATGAATAATGGATGTAAGTATAAGAATAAATAATTTGAAAAATATATTGAGAAACATGGAATTCGGCATGAGTTAAGATTACCATACAAACCTCAAAAAATGGGGTTGCTAAAAGAAATAATAAAACTCTGGTGGAAATGTGGAGAACTATGTTACTTGAACATACTATATCTCATTATTATTGGAGGCAATATATGAGTACAACTACATATATTCAAAAAATATGTTTCTATAGGCTAAATTTAGATACGAATCCTTGTGAAATGTTCTATGGAAAAATTCCAAATCTGAAACACTTAAGAGTTTTTAGGATTATATGCATTATAATGAGGAAAGGTGGAATCCATGAAAAGTATGAACAAAGAGGATAAGATTAAATTTTTCTTGGATATGCTTTAGAAGAAAGAGGATATTGATACTTCAATAATGAAATTGGAAGAATTGTTGATTCTGCTAATGTCAAAGTTGTTGAAAATTTTGAGAAGGAAAATCAGTCTTATAATGATGTGGATGTTCAGCAGGATAAGGATAGTTTTTTTAACAATTATGATAATATAACTGACCTAGGTAATCCTAATCAAGTAGAAGCATTCGACTCAATAATTTTAAATGATGAGGATGAAATTCAAATATACCATCCTAGGATGAGGAAGCATAGAGAGGTTACGAACATTACTGGAGATCAATATCAGAGGGTTCAAAATAGAAGAACAAAGAATGCTATTACACATACTTATTTTCATTCAAAAGTGGAGCCTAATGATGTGAATGATGATTTTTAGAATCCATATTGGGTATATGAAATTAATGAATGTTTGATCAGATTGAAAGGAATGATAATTAGAAACATGTAACCAATACAATTAGAAAAAAAATTATTGGTAAAAAATGTGTTTTCCGAAACAAGTTGAATGAAGAAGGTGAAGTGATAAGTAACAAGGCTAGATTAGTGTGAAATGTTTACTCATAGATTGAAGGCATTGATTTTTATGAAACCGTTTCTCTAATGTAAAGGTTAGAAACAATAAGAATATTTATTTCTATTTATCCACAACGAGGTTACAATATCATTCAAATAGATGTTAAATCCACATTCTTGAATGGTAATCTTGAGGAAGATGTCTATATTGAACAACCTTGTGGAATTTTTATTGGGAATTATGAAAGTTATGTGTGCAGTTTGAAGAAGTATTTTTACAGAAGAAAACAATACCCAAGGGCTTGGTTTTCAAAATTGGATACTTGCACGAGGAAGATGAATTTCAAGAAGGGTAGAGTCGAAAATAATATTTACATCAATGAATGTTAGGAGTTATCTATGATAAAAATTATTTATATTTTTGACATTATATTTACCAAGAATGATGAAAGATTTGTTGAAGATATGAAGAAGTTTTTTGAGATGTCCTTGCTGGGAAAAATGAAATATTTTATTGGGTTGAAAATCATTAAGAAGAAGAACCGCAGTTTTATTTCTCAAGAAAATAATGAGAAGGAACTTCTAAAGATGATTGGCATGGAAATTCAAAGCCGGTTTCCACACCAAATTTAGTGGGAAACATTCTTTCTAAAAAGTGATAAGGAAAGGAAGTTAGTTATAAAGGGTTTTGAAAGATGATTGGAAGTATGTTATGTTTGACTACCTCAAGACCCGACATTGTCTTTGCTGTTACCTTATGTGAAAGATTTCATATAGCTCCTAAGGAATAAAATTTTATTGCTAGAAAAATAATTTTTATATATATCAATGACACATAATTTTTTAGAATCAGATATGATGGATCAAAATATATTGATCTGTTGGGGTATTCAGATGCAGATTGGGCATGAAACATTGATGATAAAATATCTATATATGTTGGAGTTTTCTTTCAAGGTAAAATTTGTGTTAGTTGTAATAAATAGAAATAGAATTTAGTGAATCTTAGAACATATTAATCTGAGTATGTTTGTGCCACTCAAGATACTACCCACCTTCTGTGGATGAAGACTCAGTTGGGAGATCTACTTGTTGAAGTAAAGTTACCCTTGCTCATGGGTTTTGATAATAAAAGTGCAATAAATATTACAAAGAATATGACACAAAATTCACATTCAAAATATATTGAAAAAAAATTACTACTTCATCATAGGGAATGTGGAGAAGAATTATTTGAAGCCGGAGTATGTTCTTATATCGAAACAAGTTGTTGACATTTTCATGAAACGTTCACCAAAGGAACCATTTTCCATATTAAGGTTGAACATGTGAGTAAAACCTCCTTATCATCAAGGTTGAGGTATTTTTTTTGTCCCCACTCTCATATTACCTTTGGATAATGTTTTCAAGGGGGAGAATTATTTCATAAATTTATCCTAATGGGCATGAATAAAGGGGGAGTTGTGGGTAAGCTGTGAATCTAGAATGTAAGTGTGTTATCTTTTTTCACTGTTTGTTAGAGTGGTTGTAGGAAACAAATTTTTTGTATTCCAGGAAAGGTGAAGAAGTGGATAAAGATAATGATGAAATTATGTTGAAATTTCATAGTCACTAATTTTGGATAACATGGTCTTGGCTTTTAATAATTCTTGTTTCCTACAACGAGTTAGCTCACGTAGGCCTAGAATTGTTGAAAAGTAATCAATTACTTTAGGTTTCAATGTTCCGTGATTTATGAATCTTGGATGAAAAAAATATCTTAACGGGGATATTGTTAGGACCAATATGATAATGAATAAAATCCTATTTAGGTATTGTATTTTTTTTGTCAAGGATGTTTGATAAGAATGGAAATCACTTCACTTTGTATAATTATATACGGGAAGATATGGATGTTACAATACTTTCCATGGTAAATCTGATGATTATTTTCTGATCTTTATTTAAAAAAGTTCATAAGTAGTTTTATAAACTTGTGATGAAATCATAATGAAGGAATGCGGGTGAAAAGTTTTTTTCAATCAGTATGGTTGGTTTTGCAGAATCAGGCGTTTAAGGAGGTACAATTTTCCAGTGTTTTCCAAATTTATGAGGTCCAAAATTTCAAAATTGGCTAGCATTGTGAAAGGTTTATTTCCCTGAAGATATCATCAAAATATTTAAATATAATGTATTTAGTAAATATAAGATTCATGAAGTGGATTTCTCCAAGACATGAAGAATGTTGATGGTATTTTCTTCCACTACGACGAGCTGTTTAAATGGCAGAGGTGAGGAGCTTTGCACGAAAGAATTGTGGAAGTGAAGAGCATTGAAAGTGGAGAATTTTGGAAGAACAAAGGATTTGATAAAATTATCTATGATTACAAATTGCTTTGCGATATGGGAAAATTTATATGGAACTTCGCAAAAAATAGGGAATTTTATTTGAAATTTCAGAGCTCAATAAAATAGTCTTACATGGAACTAACAAGGAGAGGATAGTTATATAGTATGCGGGAAATTACAATAAATAGGCCCCTACCCCCTTTAGAAGAGTAGTGAGATTCAACAATAATCCTATAACTCTCAAATCACAAGGAAGGTTCCAAAAGGTAGGGAGATCTACAAAGGTAGTAAGCTCTGCGAAAGGAAAGAGCTTCGTGATGGGCCGTTGATAATTTTGAAATAAGTGTACATCACAAAGGTCAACTAGAGCTCTGTGAAATGGTGATATTTGTGAACTAGTGAGATCTGTGAACTAGTGAGCTCTATGATCTAGTGTACATTGTGAATGTTAGGAGCTTCATAAGGAAGACTTACGAAGGAGCTCTGCGAGTTACAGAATCGTTTAGCCAAATTTAAGTGGGAAGTGCTTTCTAAGTGCATCAAGGTTAGACTGCGGTATCAAACTAAGTATAATTACTAAGTACATGAAGTTCCTATAAACTTTTGGTTAGGGAAGATAAGAACAATTTTGAGAGATCATATTTGTGAAAGTTCATTAAGAAGCACAAAAACTTTGTACATCCCTATTTCTAATAAGAGTCTCCACATGTGCTTGTGGATTTTATTTCATGTTCTACACGAGTGTAAGGGTATATCTTACTCATTTTATTCCACATCAAAGAATATTATTATAAATGATTGTGTGGTACTGAATTGTTTCTGTACCATACAAAGGATGCAACTACTGCTGCTCAGAAGTGAACCTTATAAATGTTGTGTTTATGTTGATGTGAGTTTTTATTGTGTTCAGTAATGGAAGAACACTTTAACAGGATACAATTGTTTTTTAAAAAATAAGGAAAAATAAAAGAAAAATATATCACTGATTCTCCCCTCCCCCTCTCAGTGATACTTGGATCTTGACTGTGCAACATCAATTACATTATTGTGCCTTTGTTGAGTCACCCAAGGTGTGATTTGTCATGCTTTCATGTTTTTTGGAAGCACAACCATAATAAAATAATTTTTAATTATGTATTAGGATATTTCCTACCTCTTTGATTTATGCTATTCTATTATTCCATGCTTGAATTTGTTAACATTGATTAAATTGAAATTGGTTAAATGTGTGGGTATACTCATTAGTTATTTTTTGAATAGCTTAAATGGTTTATTTAGAAAATGTGATATATTAGTGGGAATACCCATGGAATGAATTTAATATGAAATGATTAAGTGAGTGGGTATACTTATATGGAATGAAATCGAAATTAATATCCATAGATTCGATGGACGTTAATCCATGGATCATGATGTCGTACTGGATGCATTTGATATAGTATGCTACCTGGGTATTGATTACATGGGATGCTTTGGGATTTTATATCCCTTAGATTCATATTTCTAGGACCCTAGTAAGACATGTTTAGTATGACATGATCCTGAGACTCCAAATAGTTCCTAATCAAGTTTGCATTAGGATGATCCTGGGACTCGATGAGGATTCCTTTGTCTTTGACACCTTGAATCTTTTCCTTCATGGTCGGACACATTGACATTTGGCATGACTGTGAGAAATATGATATGCTTTGTTGAATATATTTTCTGAGGTTGTTTGACACTTCACTATAAAGAATGACCATGGATGGAATGGTTCGAGGTTTTATAAAAAAGGTCATGGTACATCCTTTTTTTAAATGTATCTCTGAGACGTCCCGGACCCGGATGCCACATAATAGGTTCCCCGAGCTCAGTGGGCCACATGGACGCACATGAATCTACCCAAATGTGAGAGGCTTCTAACTAGTAGCGAAGGGATAGGGTGTGTCTATGGGGATACTATGCACTCATTACCAAAATTTATTACAATCGAAGAAAGTAAAGATTTGAAAATAGGATAAGAAACATAAGTAAATATAAGGAACAACAGAAAAATAGAGACAATTGTAATAATAACTAAAAAACTGGAATAACATCAACAACTGATGATTTTTTATATCCCTAGAAAACTAGAAAACATGGATACATGATAACATGTATAATATGTTCCACAAAAACATAATGGAAATAAAAAACTATCCAATGAATCCCAAGCTCCAAATCGATCATCTGCTATCAAGCTCCATACTAAACAATAAAAAATCATGTGTTTAAAGTTGTATACTTCTTGTTGTCAACACCTTCCAACATGTAATATGACTTGGTTACCAAATGATGCCTAAATATCTTGTGCGATAAATCTTAGTGGGTTTCCCCAATGGTGTCTATATCATCTGGCCTATGTGTTTGAAATTTAATAGTGAGAAAGCATGCATATATAAAGTAAAGAAGTAAAATGTAACTAAATACCCAAGTACCTGATTCAGTCCTCAGCTGGTGTCTGAACCTGTAACTAGTTCATTTAATTAAGTAATTGCCAATTTTATTTTGATAGGTCTTGTGAGGTATAACTGACACTGTCATCAGCTTGTGATCAAATAAATAGTTACATTTTCAAGATTTAACAAGGAAACCAAGATCAATGATATTTAATAGTGATGCCCCATGGTAATATCCAAGTCAATGTAGACCTCAATGGTCCACAAATCAGTATTAATTGCACCTTAGGAATGGGTTAAAGTGTAATATAAGTAGAATATTCCAGGGAATTATACAATGAGGTGCCTACGGAGTCCATGGTGACCGATCAAGGTAAAATGAGGCTGAGGAGAGATAAGGTCTAATGGGATTTAACCATGGAACCTACTTATCAATGCATGATCTAAGGAGTGCATCCAAGGAATCATATAATGATATTTAAAGGATCCTACAATGTCATACTAGACATCCATGAATAGATAGGGATTGGAATCTAGGGGGTTTCAAACTAAGCAAGTCGTATCCTTGAATCAGAATGGGGTTCCTGAGTGCTCATGGAATTTTGTTATTAGAATCCAAGGAGATCTCGAGTCAGGCCATTCCTATTTAAGTATGAATTCATGTAATATTTTCTTCAAGACTTACATTTCATTAGTGTGATAAGGTCAAGTTTCATGAAACCTTTTAATAAAATCATTTGGTTCAAGCCTTACCTTTCCTTTGTGGGACAAGGCCAAGCAGCATGAAACCATTCATTTAATCCATTTTTAGTATATTTAATATTCAAGTTTCATTCTACTAAAATCCATTAATGTAGTAAGGGGTACTATGGATATACAACTTACTATTCATTTACATTTAAGGCCATGTCATATACTTAGTATACTTTCTAATTTTCAATTAAAATTAAACTATTAAATTTAAGCACTTACCTTAGGCGGGTCAATTGGTGAGCATACATGGTACTTCACATTATCAAATTCTTATTATAAACAAGAAATTTAATGTATAAATGAATACCCTTATAGTGGTTAATCAATGGCACACCTGAACAGTAGGAAAAATGTGTCAAAAAAGTAAACAACAATTATAGAATAACCATTGAAATGGAAATGATACATTTGTGGTCATAACCACAAGAAATTAATCAAATATATGGAAAGATAATAACTATATGATCATGGAATATAAAATCTATTAATGACACCTGATGAAATAGGTGTGCCCCATAAGACAAATCCAAAATAAAAAAACTTTAGGGATAGACCACCCACCTTAGGCTTGTACAATCCTAATCCTTTAATATTAGCCCTTTATTTGGATCTGGTCAGAGTAGAATGAACAAAAAGAGAAATATTATCATACTCTAATAAATTGGTTGAGAGTAAAAGAGGAGGAGAATGGCTCACAAGAACTCGTGTACATACCGTTACACATCCAACTTGATGAACGAAAGATCGATCCCATCTAGGAAGAAGGAGACCACTTTATTCATACCTTAGATCTTCAAAGGTCTCTAGAATGAGATCAAATTAGGTTAATCGTGCTGAAAATTGTATTTCGAAGGAAGAGGGGTTCTAATTAGATCATTAAGGGAAAAACTAAAAAATTACCTAGAAAATGGCCGGTGCACGGTTTTCCCACACAGTTTGACAAACCATGCGAAAACCGTGCATGATTACTTGGGTAGAAGGGGAAATTTTATAGATAGGCCACGTGGTCATGTGCAAACTATGTGAAGTGGTTCTGTTTGAAAATTTCAATATGAATGGTTAGCTAAACCAAGCATCAACTATGTCCTAACCATGAGACACGGCCAGTTTCCCAAAAAAGAAGGGTTCTAGGCTCTGAAATTTACCCGGAAACCATTGAGACCTTTACTAACTCATTAGGCATCAATATTTGGTGCAAAATAAATAATTAGGACGAAAATTAAAGGATCCATAACTTATTAAAAACTGGGGTCTTACAGTCTTCCCCACTAGAAGAACTCATCCCTGAGTTCACCTTCGAAGGGAGGAGAATCATTATTTGAGAACAACACTGGCCATTGGGAATGTACACCGGCTTGCATCTCCCATGTATCATCCTGTACACGACCATGCTTCCATAACACTCATACTATAGGGACATACCTTCCTTAGAGAACCTTTGTGCTTCTGTCAATGATCCACATTTGATATTCCTTAAAGGTTTCATCAGTACCTAAATCCAATTCATCCGGATCAAAAGTATGAGATGGATCAACATGATATTGGAAAAGCTATGATATATGGGAGACGTTGTGCATGGCATGGTACCTCTGAGGTAAAAGTAAACAGTAGGCTGCTGACCCGACTCTCCCAAGAATTTCAAAAGGCCCTAAAAATGAGGTGACATGTTTCCCTTCTTTCATAACCATATATTCCCTAGCCTGGGTGATACCCAAAGGAAAAAATGATCCCCAACCTCAAACTCAAGAGGTCATTGTGGATGATAAACATAAGATTTATATTTGTACTGAGCAGTAGTCACACCGTTTTTGATCAACTGAACTTGCTCGGAAGTCTCTTGAATGATATGAGGACATTGTAGGGTTATCTCACCTGCCTCTAGTCAGCACAAGGGTAAACAGGATGAAAAACCATATAAGTCCTCAAAAAAATCTATTTGAGTAGTCTCATTAAAGATGTTATTGTTGGAGAACATGACAAAAGGTATATAATTTTCCCAAGAACCACCAAAATAAAGGACACATACTCAATGCTTATCCCCTAGAACTTGTATCATTTGTTCTGATTGCCCATCAGTCTAAGGGTGAAAATATATTCTTAGAAGCTCTTGAGTTTCCATAGACTTCTATAATCCCATATTGAACCATGGTTTTGGTACAAGAATTCCAATCTGAATAGATATTAAGAGGGAACTTGTGGAGTCGTATGATCTCACAGAAATAAAATTTTCCCAACTCATGAACTAAGAAAGTCTCTCGAATAGGAATGAGGTGGGATACTTTCATTAGTCTTTAAATGAAAACCCATACACCATCTCTACCTCTCAGAGACCTAGGTAAAAAAACTACAAGGTCCATATAAAAATCTTTCCATTTCTATTCTACGAATAGATGTGGCTGTACAAATCCCATAGGTCTCTAGAGCTTTTCCTTCACTGGATGCACAAGGAACACCTAGTGATAAATCCTACAATCTGGCGTTTCAACCCAAGCCTACAATACTGGAATCTCATATCTTGATACATCTTTGAGATGCATGGATGAAATACCCACTGAGAGGAATAAGAATCTTTCAAAAACTCCTCTATCATATCCATAGGTAATCAGACATGACCATGAATATGTAGGATGTTATATCTGCCTACAGACCAATCCAGAGGCATGTTATCTTCAGATATATTCTCACAGATAACTAAGATTTCAGGATTTGATAATTTTCTATTCTTTACCTTATCAATTAGGGAGGAGGTAACTATTAGGGATGAGAGATAATATTTCTCATGACTATCATGAAACTCCAGATCAATTTCAAAAAAGAGATTCATTAACTTTCATTTATTGTTAGCTTCCTGTACTGCATGTGATTATGTTTTTCGACTCAGTGCATATGCAAACACATTTCCCTTCCCATGTATATAAGAAAACATACAATAATAGGATTATATATATTTAACACATATCTACTATCTAAGGATCAATTCAAGCTAACAAAATATATATATGAGGATCTTATGGTCCATGTACACCACAAAGCACATAGCCTAATGATATTGTCTCTAGTAACGTAAGGCGTTGATGAGTGCTCCTAGCTCGAGGTTGTGAGTTGGTTAATTTCTATTATGAGACCTCAGCTGTTGATATCTGAAGACACGAAATTTGTCTTCCTATGTTAGTAATTCTCCTAATCAAGTGTCTGAGGCATCACAGATGATGGTATAACCTATACCTGGATCAAGAAGAATTAGAATTGGTGCTGAGAAAAGCCTCCCTTCAGCTTATGAAAGGATTTCTCACATGCTTATGACCATATGAACTTGAAACACTTCCTTTTATTTAAATTAAGAGGGGATAAATATTTAAATGGTCTTGTATGAAACATATGTAATATCTAGCCAACCCCAAGGAACTCTGTATATCTAACATGTTCTTGGGATTCTCCCTAGAAACAAAACCACTCACCTTTTCTAGGTCAATAGATACTACATATTCTAATATTCTATAACCCAAAAATCATACTTTTTCAATCCATAAGCGGCACTTAGTAATATTGGCATATAGTTTATTCCCTCTCAAGGTGCCCTGAATGATCTCAAGATGTTTGTCCTGGCTGCTACATGTGTGATAATAAACCATGTTTTCATCCACACAGACCACGAAAAAAGAATCCAAATAGGGGTGGGAAACCCTAATCATCATAGAAAGGAAAATGGTGCATGTGTTCATAATACAGAATGACAGACATAACTAGGGACTCATAAATACCATACCTATTACAAAAAGTCATATGAGGTATGTATGATGGTATGACTCGTACTAGATGTTAACCTGATATCAGGTCGATCTTAGAGAAGAACTCTGCTCATTAGAGAAGGTTTACGAGGTAATTTATTCATGATAGAGGATACTAGTTCTTGATTGTAAGATGGTTCAACTTTATTTAATCCACATATAGATATAAGGTCCCGTCCTTGTTATTGGAAAAAAGAATGGGAGAACACCAAGAGGATTTTTTGGGCCATATAAAACCTATGGAATCTAAATATTCTTATTGCTACTTGATAACCTGATGCTTCATAGGTTCCATCCTATTTATAGGAATGGACACTGGATCTTATCCTTGAACAAGATCAATTGTAAACTCTACCTCTCACTCATGAGGTATGCTAGAAAAATCATCAGGAAAGTCATCTATGGAATGATCCACTACTAGAGGGATATTGGTTTGGTGGAAACCCTGATCCTCTATCAAGAGTTTTGAGATCTGGGCAGTCAATCTTCCTAGCCAATGATGCTCTAGTCTCTCTCTACTAGTGTGGCCATCCCAATCACCCTTATATAGAGAACAACTTCTTTTATGGTGATGTAAATTATACCCTATGATAATATAAGTCTATAAAAACATGATTGTGGACTAACTAGTCCATTATGAGAACATCATCAAAGATTATCATCTTTAGAATGAAGAGGTTCCACAAGAAAGGGTAACTTCTAAACTCAAGGGGAAATTCCCTACACTAATTTATTCCCTCTTTTCATACATCTAACATCGTATATAGGGTCATTATACCAGAGTGATAATGGATCTTCAGTCTGAGAATTTCCAAGATAGATATAGCGATATAAGAGTTCGAAGAACATGTATCAAATAAAGAAGATACTTTAGAGAAGGATACTGGAATAGTACATCATAATATAAATGGTCTTAAATCATGATCCTCAGGTATTGGATGTAGTGAATTCAATAGTCCTATTCCATGATGCTGTGTAAAATATGGACTACCATGATCATAACTACTCTAATGGCCCTGATGGTAATCAGGGTCTGGATAACATGACCACAACGTCCTCCTCGGTTAGACCTACCAGTTCTATTCCAAATCTAAGCTTAACGTGGCATAAAAGAACCCACTCCTAAAGGTAGAGCTGGTGCAGAACATTTTCTACATGAAGCTGGTGGAAAGGTCCAACAAACATTCCGACGATGCCCCATGTGGCCATAATCCCATCACTCCATTAGGTCTCTATTATACCGAGGCTTGGAAAGATCTCATCTTCCACAATTATGAAAATCATTAGAGCAATCAAAATGGATACTCTATTTGTCAATTCTCAGATGTGAAACCTTGAGACAATGCTTCCTACCACTGGAAAAACTACTGGCATGACGTAGCACTGGTCCACTTAGTCGGGTACTATTATTGTCCCTTAGGTTATGCTCATTGAATAGATCCAGATTGACTATCATATAAAAATTAGTTATGTGAATGATATTCACCTATTTACAGATGGCGTACTGGAACCCATCCTAAAAATTATTAACATGCAAAAGCTCATCACCGTTTATAATCGGTGTAACTCTGTAAAACATACTGAATACTCCTTAACCGATATACAACCCTACCCTTGATGCATGAACACTCTGGCTATATTATCTCTCAATGTATGTGGAAAGAACTAACAATAAAAGGCAGTTTTGAAGTCATCCACCCTCATGTTTTGATGGTGATAGGTTTGGGTAACAACATCCCAACAACACTTGGACCAATAATGAAGAATGTATATAGAAAGCTTGATTATATACTCTGGAGGTGTCTCCAGATGCTCAATGACAGATAGGGTGTCTTCTAGAAAAGTCTTAGTAGCCAGCTGACCACCATCCCCGGAAAATGTATGAGGATGCTGCTACTGAAACTCATGAGTCAGATCAGCCATCGTAGGTGCACGTCGTGTATCACCATGGATGGACTACATCATAAGTAGGATATATCATGAAATTTTTAATTTGTTCCCAAATAAAGAACAATAGGTGGTTCCTCAAGTGGAACTCCTTGAGGAATTAATGGAGGCTTAGGGCCTACCATGTCTGGAGCATGGTCTTTTCCACCCTCCTGGCATACGATACAAGGAAATCCTGGCAGAATTGGTTTACAAATTCAAATCACATGCCTCAGAACAATTATAAGAAGAAATACAGAATCACCAGTT
This sequence comes from Viscum album, assembly GCA_963277665.1. Lineage (NCBI taxonomy): Eukaryota > Viridiplantae > Streptophyta > Magnoliopsida > Santalales > Viscaceae > Viscum > Viscum album. Next base: position 1,893,857,470 of record OY728152.1, read on the forward strand.
GATTCTGAACTCAAGAAAACTCACTACCCAAGGTAAACTACCCAAAATACCTATGTAGATGTCCAGGTATTGGTAAGTGCTCAAGTATAAGTTTCATTTCATTTTACATTTAATTTATAGGTTCAATCCTCTACCTTTCGTAAATATGAAAAGGGGGGATAATGATATGTAACCATTTCATATTATAGTTCATATACAATCTTATAATGGATAGAAAATCCCATTGAATCAGTTATCATAAACCTTATTATTGAAAAATAATTCTATTTATTTATAGCGTAATGGATTGACTTGGTAAATTACTCATTCCAACACATGTGGAACCATAAGCCATATGTTTGAGTATCTAGGCATCCCTATAATACCACTTTGTGACATCCTAGTCCCAGATACCACTTAATTGGTTCCTCGATCCTGATGGGAGACATGGCATCAAGCGCATCCCTAAAAATTCCAGAGGCTGACCAAATGTTGTGAGAGCCTAGAGTGTGTCCATGGGAATTCTATTCCAGAATTACCAATGTTTAACATAGTGGATGAAGGTAAAAATTGGTAAAAAGGGGAAGAAATATAAGTAAATAGAAGGCACAACAGAAAAAAAGAAACAACAATAAAAACAACTGAAACAACTTAAAGAACCTTCAACAACAGATGACATGTCATGTCACTCGAAAACTAGAAATCATGGATTCAAGACAACATGAATTAAATGTTACACAAAAAATAAAGAAAATCAAAGACTATCCCAATAATATCGATCTATGACTTGGTCATCTACTATCATTCTATAAACTAAACAGTTAGTAATCAGTGTTTAAATCCATATGATTCCCTTGGTCAACACCTACAACCATGTAATCTGCCTTAGGTACTAAATGACACCCGAATAGGGTGTGGGATAAATCTCAATGGGCCACCACTAATGATGTCTATAAAATCCTGCCAGTGTAATAGAAATGTAACAACATTCAAGTATGAATATATAAAGTAATGAAGTATAATCTAACTAAATACCCAACTACCTACTTCAACCCTTGGATGGTGTTTGAACATGTAGCTGGTTCATTTAGTTAAATAATTTCAAATTTTATCACGATAGATCTTGTGAGGAATATCCAACACCGACATCACCTCATGATAGTATAAATAGTGAAGGTTCCAAGATGTAACAGGGAAACCATGATCAATGATATTAAATAGTGAAGTCCCAAGGTAATAACCAAGGTGGCACAGACCTCAAGGGCCCCAATATATGTAATAACTATAGCATGACATGGGGTAAGAGTGTATTTGAAGGAGAAAATTCCAAGGCATTCCACAATGAGGCGCCAATCATGTCCAAGGTGAATGACCAAGGTAAAATGAGGCTAAGCAGAGACAGGACCCGATGTGATTTAACCATGGAACCTACTTGTCAGTGATGGATCCAAGGAGTGCATCCAAGGCATTGTATAATGATATTGAAAGGATCCCACAGTTTCATACTAGGAATCCAATAACAGACAAGGCTCATGGTCTAGGTAGGTTTCAATCTAAGCTAGCCGTATCCTTGAGTCGAAATGGGGCCTGAGTGCTCATGGTATTCTTCGATCAGAATCCAAGGTGAGATCAAGTCAGTCCCTTTCTATTTATGTATGAAGTCATGTAATATTTGGTTAAAGCCTTACATTTCCTTAATTTTATAAGTTCAAGTAGCATGAAACATTTTAATCAATTCATTTGGTTTAAGACTTTACTTTCCTTTGTGTGACAAGGACAAGAAGCATGAAACCATTCACATAATCCATTTAAATGATATTCCATATTCAAGGTTCATTTTTCTACCTTCCATTAATGTGGTAAGGGATTCTACAGATATATAACCTACGATTCATTTACATTTAAGGCCAAGTCATATATTTAGTTTAACTTCCAATTTCCATTTCACATTTAACTATCAAATTGAAGCACATACCTTAGGTGGTTCATGTGGTGAGAATACATGGTACTTTCTACTATGAAATTATCATTATAAATAATTAATTTAATGTAGAAAAGATTACCCTTAGAGTGGTCAAACCAAGGCACACCCAAATGGTGGTGTAGACATGTCAAAACACTAATCAACAACTATGGCATAACCTTCGACATGGAAACTATATAGTTATGGCCATAACCACCAAAAATTAATCACATATCTGGGAGGAGAATATCCACATGGTTTTATTGATAACAACCATGGAATATAAATTCTATAAATAGCACCTGATGAAATCAGTGGGCCACACATGAAAAATCCAAAATCAACAAACATTAGGGATGAGTTATAGACCTCCCACCTTAGGCTTTTATGATCCATATATATTGATATTGGCCCGTTATTTGGTTTGGATTTGTGTAGATATAATAAAAATAGAAAAATTCTCATACACCAATAACTTATTTGAGAGAAAAAGAGAAAGAGAATGGATCAAGAGGACTCGAGTACTTATCGTTGTGCATCCTATGTGATGAATGAGATCTTGATATTGATTCCTACCTTAGATAATAAAAGGGATCTAAAATGAGATCATTATAGGTTAATCCTACTAAAATAAATATTAGGGAGGAAGAGGGGTTCTAAATAGATCATTAATGGAAAAGAGGAAAATTATTCCTAAAAATGGACTATGTATGGTTTGTCTGTACGGTTTGACAAACCATGAACGATTACCTGGGTAGAAGGGTCACTTTCACAGTTAGGTGATATAGCTGTGAACAAACCATGTGAAGTGGTTATTTCTAGAAATTTCAATCTACACTGTTTTCCAAACCGTGTGCCAACCATGCACTAACCATAATTCAAGTCCAGTTTCTCAAAAAAATGGGGTTCAGGCTTCAAACATTCATTGAAAACCCCTGGAACTTTTAATAACTCATTAGGAATCCACATGAGGTCCATAATAAAGAATTAGACTGAAAATTAAGGGATTTATACCTGAGTGAAAAATGGGTTCTTACAAGATTCCATGTCAGGAGCTTCATAGTTTTTTACATGAATCTCTGAGAGGATTCTTAGCGTCAATTTCTTATTAATAGACATGCCCTTAGGAATTTACATTTATTTACTGATTACTTGTTTTACTTACACACTACATAGATTTTCATATTTCACAGCCTGTAATTTTATATTCCTTGGGTAGTTTACTACTTGGATTATGTCTCTCAAACAATTTGGATTACCTTTGGATACCCAAACAATCTATTTGGATTTTGGTAGAGATAGGGGAAGTTCCCATAGATCGAGAGTTAATTTTGTGAAATACATAGGAGTAAAGGAGCACGAGATCAAGATAATGATTGTGATGAAATCAAGAGATAACAATTTTTTGTCTTTTTGGTGTTTTGGATATATTTAATCTACTGTACAACTTTGTAACTATTTTGGATATTTCCTGGAGATATGTATCATCATCATTGTATGTGAGATTCATTTTGGTGTTGTTATCTATTCCTTCTTTGTATTCAATTTCTCCATGTTTTTATTCTTCCATTATATATATTTTTTTTATTTCCACTATGTTACAATCTATTGGTGAGGGTATTGTCTCCACATGAACATTACTAATCCCTAACTGCTAGTTGGTAGCATCAAGCATTTGGGGAAATGTGCTTGAGGCCATGTAGGCAACTGAGCTCAGGGCACTGATGAGTGGAATCTAGTTCTGGGATGTTAAAAAGTGGTATCTGATATTTATTTTATAGTTTTCATTACTATCTAAAGGTAATAGACATGGATAGGAAGGAAATGGAATTTGGTAATGATATGTCCTTGGGCATAGCTAACCCACTTATAGAAAAAAGATAAATTGGATAAAATCAAATTGTGGTTTTCTAGATTTTGTTTTTTACAGTTCATTTTATTCCACTATTTGGTGACACACTTGATTAGTGATGTTATTATTGATATGAGTTTGAGTTATATTGTGTTGTGACTGATGAGATTAGGGTATTCCATCCTATGCATCATATAGAAACATTATATAAATCACATTCCATGAATTTTCCATGATATTTAGGATTTATTACATATTCAATGCTATTGTGATAGGTTATGTGATATGTATGACTGCAATTGTGATAGTTTTGCGCAATGGGTAGAGAAAGTGATGCCATCTTCCAGTTCATAAAGAGTATAATCCCTTATGGAATTGGAAGTGATTCCCATTTTGTTTCAGTTTATTAAACTAAATGTGATGTTGTTTGGCACATATGGGCTTCATATTTTGGTTCATGAGGTGTTATGGGCCCTCATGGATAGGAACATGGTGAACCATTGGTTCAAACATTTAAAATTGAACAATGATATTATGATAAAATAGTTTTGAATTGAATGAAAATGAATATATATTTCAAGTAAAAAATGAAGTAGAAATTTATTTATTAATAAAATAGACTTGACCAAGACCCAACTTTTAGTGGGAAAGATGAAACATATCTAGTGGTTTTTGGTGGCTATTCTTTATATTGTCCAAAATTCAGGAGTAGTCTATGATTTAAGAATGGTTTTAGGTGGGTTATGACCTACTATGTGATTTTGAGTTGTGATATTTGATGTTGTTCTTTAACAAGAAATGTGTTTGGAATTGTAGTGGAATTCTACCATGAAGACATCTAATCATACTCCAGGAGTGTGGTGACGAGCATGATCTAGAGGTGGTGGGCCATGAGATATCGATGTATCCTACTTTAGCGATAGTTGCAGAACTAATGGTTGTTACATACACATGTGTTAAGTAAAAATTTTATGAGTGATTCTATATCTTTATACAAAATTTATAGGGAGCCCCAAAGCCTACATTCTCTATGGATGACATGAAACATGTGTTCCAGCAGAAACATCCTCCCATGTTCTCACGGGATGACAATCCATATGTTTTTTAACTATGATTAGAGATTACACTACCAATCTTTGATCACGTTAAGACATGTCCTGATAATAGAGTGAATCTTGTCAATTACATGCTTTGTGGAGTATAAAAGTGTTGGTGGGACGTTTTGAACAAGGTTGAAAGGATGTGAGATATGGTTTGTGTTGATTTATAAACAAGGTTCTATGACTAATTATACCCTAAGACTCTATGGAAAGAGTGGGATAGTGTGTTAATGCAACTAAAGTAGGGTTCAACGATATTTTTAGATTACTTGATATTCTTGATAGAGTTATAGTGTTTTGTGCTAACACACCTTGATGTTGAGTTAATGAGATAGATTCTTAGATGAGGTATCTAAAATTCTATTAGGACTCAAGTCAATGTGTTGAAATTGTCCTCTATCACTAAGATTGTAAACCAATAAATTATTACAGAGTAGAACATGAGTGAAACTGGGGGTGTAGAGTAGGGCATTACTATTTCTCGAACCCATGGTTCAATATATTCAAAGAGGAAGACTGGTTTTGAGGATTCATGTGATAGGAGTCCCAGTTAGGCTATGATTATTGGTAGCTCAGTGTTCTATCATCAGTGTGGAAGGTGAGGCCACAAGAATAACTAGTGAGACCATGACTCGGCTGAGTGCTGATATTGCAGTAAGATGGGCCATGTGAAATGTTTTTGTAGGACTTTTACTCCATATATTAGTGGTATGTGGTCATCTCTGACACTGGGTTTTGGAGTAGGTTTTTCATCTCCGCATCAGTCCGGGAGTTGGTGTGGTGTCAATTGTTCTTTCCAAGGAAGTGGTGGTCATGGATGAGGTAGCCAGACACCAGTTACATCGAGACAATAGAGTGGGCCTATATTGGGTAGTGAGGTTGTGTCATATAGATATGGTTCATGCTAGATATAATCCATACAACCTACCCCCAAGGAACAAGGTTTCAAATTTTCTATGGTGATAGGTACAATTTTAGTAGCTTCTATTATTTCACCTTCTCTTTTTGATATAGGTGCATCACATAGTTTCATATATTTACTTGTGGTGAAAATACATGGCTTGAATTACTATATTTTGAGAGATTTATGATGCTAGAAACTTTGTTAGGGATCAAACTGAAGGATATACATTTGTGTAGGGAGTTCCCCTTGAGGTCAGTGGGTGTCACATCATATGATATCTTTTTTAAATTGAGATGAAAAGTTTTGATGTCATTATTGGGATGGGGTGGCTAGTAACTTATCAAGATTTTGTTGAATGATACCACTAAAGGGTTTATTTCAAATCACCAGAGGGCGTAGTGTATACTCACAAGTGTGAATGTGATATCTAGGTGATCTGCGATGGACTAGAGCATCGTGGGACGTGTGGGATGAAATCATAGGTTGCTAGTTTGTTTTTGGGTGATCATGAAGGGTGATAGAAATACTTCCCTACAGTGGTTGATCATTTTAGGGATGCTTTCCCATACAAATTTTCTAGTTTACCTCCAGAGAGAGGTTGATTTATCCATCGATCTAGTGCTAGGAGTGACATTGATATCCATTCTTCCAAAAAGGATGGCTACGAAAGAGTTGTATTTGACCAAAAGGATGCTAGTGGATTTAGAGTAAAATGGTTTTATTTGACTGAGTAAATAGACATGGAATTATTTGATCCTTTTTGTGAAAAAGGAGGATGGTACCATTAGGCTATGAGTTGATTATTGAAAGTTGAACCAGCTGACTATTATGAACTGATATCCCTTTCCATGGATAGATGATTATTTTTATCATATTCTAAGAGCTAGTGTTTTCTCAAAAATTGATTTGAGATCCGGATATCACCAAGTACATGTTGGACTAGTATACATACCTCATACAACCTTTCATAATAGATATGGCCTATATGATTATCTGGTTATGCCATCTGGTTTCACGAACGTGTAATCTTTTTTAATGGGGATGATGAACCAAGTGCTCTATCCATATCTTGATTCATTTGTGGTGGTCTCCATAAATTACATTTTGTTGAATTATCACAATAGTCATGGACATACCAAACATCTTAATATAATTTTTAATACACTGATAGTTAAAAAGTTATATGTTAAGCTCACAAAGTGCAACTTTTGGATGGATTAGATTCACTTTCTGGGTCACATTATCTCAAAGAAACGAGTATCAATCAACCCCGAGAAGGTCATAGACGTAGTTTCCACGAAGTATCACAAGAATATCATTGAAATATGAAATTTATTGGGGATATTTAGTCACTACATTAATTTCATAAAAAACTTCCCAGAATTAGGAGTGTTGTTGATGGGCATGAATAAGAAGTGTGTGATGTTTGTATGGTCAGATTCCCGCGAGATAGCCTCTCATGATTAGAAAGGGAGATTGACTTCAGCGTTGATATAGATTTTTGTAGAGATTTTTTGGAGTTATACCAATTACTAGGACACATAAAGTATCAGTCCATGGCCAGTTCTAATAAAGGGGGATAGAGTCATGGTGCGCAGGTCTTGGAAATTGGAGCCAGATAAGATAAACTACTTAATGCCTGATGCTGAGTTAGATGTAGTTATTCACGCATTGCACTATTGGTAGCAATATTTGTTGAGAGAGAATATTTGTTGGGTACATGGATCAAAAAATTCTCAAATATATATTTACATAGTTGGATCTAAATCCGGGGTAATGAAGGTGCGTTGGATACCTTCATTCCTTTGACTTTGATCTTTCCTGTAATCCTGGTAAGGGAAATGTAATGGTCGATGCACTGAGTAAGAGGACTCAGATACAAGATGTTAAGTGAGATAGTAACAAGTGGTAGCTCATGGATTTATTCTATGAGATTCAATTCGAGGTGCATGATAGTTATGGTCAGACTTTTATATCATCATTAGCTATGACCTCTACCCTACTAAATAGATTAAGGATGAGGTAGCCATCAGATTCTGATGACCAATTCTTGTATGAGAAATTTTTAGGGGAGGATCTACCTCTTGTTTGTACTATAGGAAAGGATGAGATCTAGTATAGTCATGGTCACATATGAGTTTCATTGGACATACATGAAGAGATTATGGCGATGTTTGATGCTTCATCAAGGGTACTGCATCCTGGAGTCTCTAAGATGTAATGTGATTATGGTCATCAGTACTGGTGTACGGGTATGAAGTCTGAGATAAATGGTTCTTTATGACATGTTACACCTATCTACCAGTGAATAAAAAACATTAGGGTCTTGATTAGTCACTGAAAGTGGCTAATATTAATTGTTAATATCTTTATATTCATTGTTCCAAAGTCCATAAACATAGTTTTTAGTGCATTACATAAATAGAACTTCATTTCTCATCAAAAATGCAATTCTTGTTTAAAATACAAATTTGGGCCCAATCATTCATTTGTTTGTTGACAATATTATATTCATTTTCTGAATTTGAAATTTTGGGATATGATTGATCACTTTTTTTGGAACATTTTATCTTTTAGGTCCTCTGGATGAATCTCAAAGGAAGATGGAGAATTTTGCGTCTGAAGGCAGAAACTTGCTGGAAAAAGCATAATGGGCCTAAGGCCCATCAAACAAATGGATCTGAAGTTGAGATTTAAATGGCGGACTCGTCATTAATGAACAGAAATCCGTCCCACCATTGCGACCATAACTTCCAAACGGATGAGCCAAATGTCCTGAAATTTTGTGAGCTTCTAGAAGACACATTAACGAAGACATTACTCTTCTACAACCCCTCCGGATTCGGCCGTCGTCAATTTCTAATTCACACGTCAATATGGTGGACGAATCTGGACAGTTTTCCGGGTCAAATTCGAAACATCAATTTCCTTTTTATTATTCACCCTCCATTTTACTCTATTAATTGTTGGGGGGTGAATTAATTGTTGGGGGATGTACCTAAGGCTCCTAATATGCCTATATAAGGAGCTATTGGTGAAGGGAATGGGGTGGAAATTTTTCTAATCATCTTGGATGCTTTGTTTCATTGTAATGTTTTGCTTCCAAATTTCCTTTGTAATGTTTTCCATTTCCATGTAAGTTTTTCTTTTTGTTCTTAATCAAATTCTTCTCTTATATATTTTCCATTTCATTTATTAAAACTTTATAATCACAAAGCACAGTGATATCTCTGTGTTGTTGTGAATTAGTTCACACATAGGTGTGAATTTCATTCACACACACGGAGGAGTGCTCGTTATTTCCGCGGTTTTAATTTCTTCAATCCAATTCTTGTTAGCCATCTTCCGCCCACCATTGAGAGTATACCATCAATGGAGGGCTAAACCCTTAATGGGTTGATCTTAGGAGGATGCAAAGGCTGGATTGAATGTTATTTTATGAACGAATTATTGTTAAATGGATAATTAATTTAAGACATCAATTCTTCAGTTATTTCTACTCTTCATCTTTACTGTGTTTGAGCAAAATAAATTCAATTACTAAATGACCATATACCTCGGAGAGATCATTAATTTGATTCTCTAAGTGTATAGGGGATTAGTAGTTGTGTTTAGTAAGCACCAAATCAGAAAATGATGAAGGTAGTGTTATTTTTGAAGAATGGATTCATCAAGAATTAATAAAACCAAAATTGTTTAAAGAAGTAAAATTCATTCAATCCACCCCGAGCATAATCCTAGATCAACCCATTTTCATTAAATTGAATTCACGTAGGTGTCTTAGTGTTATTTAAACCATCCAAAATCAAAACCAATGTTGGCTACTTCATAGCCCATCCTTCACCAAATCATAGCGTCTCAAGGTTACTTCTTCAGTCCCTGTGGACTCGACCCCTACATGTACTACATCGATCGCTTTTACCCGTAGGGTAAATTTGGGCGCAACCAAATTTTGGCGCCGCTGCCGGGGACCAAGTAAGTTCCTTAGACCAAAATCCTTCTTTTCTTACCCACATTATTCTATTCTCATCCCAATTCTCTTATCTTTTCCCTTTCTCGCTTTTTTTTTCTTTTGGCGCATGTCTGCCTACACCCGCGATAACTGAAACAGATTAGTTAGGGTGGATACTCCTAGGGCTGGGGAGTCAAGCACTAAAAGAGGTCTATTTCCTTTAGATCCAAATCTTCCTAATACTCCAAATTCAGACGTTGAGTTCGATACAATGGAGAATCTCCCACAAAACCAAATCATAAACCGGGGAGGGAACCAAAATAACGGGCAGGACCCTAACTTGGGAATTATTGCAGACCCGACCATGAATGACTACCTCACACCAACCTGGACCAATGCACCCTCATGCATTAGGCATGATAACATAGGATATGCCCAATATGTTTTCAAACCCCATGTCCTGAACCACCTTCCAACCTTTCATGGGATGGAGTCTGAGATGCCTTACCTTCATGTTAAAGAATTTAATGACATTGTCGAAACCATGTGCCCACCAAATCAAATTGAATCTGCTAAAGTGAGACTTTTCCCTTTTTCCCTTAAGGACCGAGCAAAGAATTGGTTAAAAAATTTGAGACCAGCATCCATTCACTCTTGGGACAAACTTCAACGAGAATTTTATAAAAAATACTTCCCCCATCACAAAACAATTGCACTTAAAAAAAGCATACAAAACTTTTTTAAAGAGAGGGAGAAACATTCTACGAAACATGGGAAAGGTTCAAGGACACATTAAACATGGTACCGCACCATGGTTTCTTAATCCCAGAACAAGTGAGAATTTTCTATGAAGGGTTGGGTCCCGGAAACAAACAATTCATTGATATGATGTGTAATGTAACCTTCAAAAACAAAGCCCCAAATGATGCTTACGAGTATCTAGAAAATCTTGTTGAACAAAACCAAACATGGGGAACATCACCATACTATGAGAAGCCACCCAAATCTGGTGGAATGTACAATCTTGGAGAAGAAGAAAACCTTCGAGCAAAACTTGCTGCACTCACGAGGAAAGTTGAGGAGATTGATCTTAGGAAGGTCCACAAAACCCAAACTGTTGAGCTTGTTTGTACAATTTGTGACAAGAATGACCACAAGACTGATAATTGTCCAACCATTCCTTCCATCAAGGATGTTCTTTTAGGAGGACCACCAGAAGAAGTTAATGCAATGAACTTTCAAAAGCCACAATTCACGAACACCTTCAATCCAAGGTATAACGACCATCCGGGCTTTCGTTGGAAGGACAATCAACAACCAACACAACAACAATGTATCAACCCATACCCTCAACAAAACTTTCAACCTCATAATCAGTTCCAACCACAACCGGTCCAATTCCAAAATCCTCATGTCCAATATCAACAACCTATCCAACAACCAAAGTATCCTCCTGGAATAAACCCACAAGCTCAAGCACCAACCTAAAATGTTCCACAAAGCCTACTAGAACAATTGTGTAAACAAATGGACAGAATGAACTCAGAATTCTCATCCATTAAACAAGATCTTCAAACCATAAAAACTGGAAAGGCACCCATGCCCACACAAGCCATTCCACAATAAACATCAAGGGGAGAGACAAGTTTCACTCAAACAACTCACGAACAACTAAAGGCTGTGACAGTTTTAAGAAGTGGGAAATCAATTGAAAAACCTGAACAGATAAGTCAGAAACCATGTGAAGCTTCAAAATCTAATGAAAATTCAAATGAAATACAAGATCAAACTGAAGAAACTGATAATAATGTGAATGAAACAACACTTCATCAAACGACTCCACAATCTGCACCATTTCCTCAACGCATGAGGGGGAAAACCAAGCCTGAATTGAGTGAAACATTGAGGGAAATCTTCTCACAAGTCAAGTTGAACATTCCCCTTCTCGATGCCATCCAAACCATACCTTCCTACTCAAAATATCTTAAGGACTTGTGCACTTTTAAAAGAAAATTCTCACATAAAAACCAAGTCCTTTTGGATGCTAAAGTGAGTACCACCATTCAAGGGACCATTCCTCCTAAGATGAAAGACCCAGGATGCCCTTACATAAATGTTGAACTAGGAGAGAACAAAGTTGTCAAAGCCTTGTGTGATATAGGTGCTAGTGTGAACCTCATTCCTTATGCCATGTACTGTTAGTTAGGGCTCGAAGAACTCCAACCCACATCTGTCACTCTTCAACTTGCTGATCGTAGTGTTCGAGTTCCAAAGGGGATATTAAAAGATGTTTTGGTAAAAGTTGAAAATTTCATTTACCCAGCTAACTTCATTGTTCTAGACAATCACCCAAGCTTAGGTCCTAGGGAGAAAACCCCAATCATACTTGGTCGTCCCTTCCTTGCAACAATCAACTCTGTAATTCGAGTCCGAAATGGGAACATGACCATCACCTTTGGGAACATGAGTCTAGACTTGAACATCTACAATGCAAACTCTCAAATGGGGGATGATGAAGAGATCCATGAGGTTAATTGGATTGGTAGTGTTGATAATGAACTCAATGAACATCAAGGAGTTACAGAAGGATGGTTAAGTCAAGAAGAGATTGATTTTCTTTATTCACATGAGGGAAATTTGCCTCCTTGGATTGAATCCCTTTCAGACAGCTCTATTGATGAATTTCTAGAATCACCAATCAATGATACCATGGTTGAAATCAATAACATTGAGTCCATATCCATTCATGACACTACTCTGGAAAATTTAGTGGATGAAAATTCTGCTCACAAGGAACCAATTTTGTCAAGAAATCTGAACAAAGAAACTAAGTTCAATACAAAGTCTCAACCATTCTTGGAAAGTCATGACCAATCTGATCTTGAATTTAATGTCTTACCTTCATCACTAAAGTATGCTTACTTAGGGGACAATCAATCCTTTCCTGTTTTCATTTCTTCCTCCCTTGAAGCCGATCATGAGAGGATGCTTCTAGATGTTCTTAGGAGACACAAGAAAGCCATTGGATGGACCCTATCTGATATCCCTGGGATTAGCCCACTTATCGGGACTCATAGAATTATTCTTGAATCTGAGTCAAAGCCATGTCATCAACCTCAGAGGCGACTCAATCCTAATCTCATGGAAGTAGTGAGAAAAGAACTTTTGAAATTGTTAAAAGCCGGTATCATCTATCCTATAGCTGAGAGTGAGTGGGTTAGCCCAATCCATGTGGTTCCAAAGAAGGCTGGAATCACTGTAATAACCAACAAGTATGGAGAGATGCTTCCAACAAGGGTCAGTAGTGGATGGAGAGTTTGTATTGACTATAGGAAGCTCAACTCTTGTACCACGAAAGACCATTTCCCCTTACCCTTTATTGATCAAGTACTCGAGCGAGTGGCGGGTCATCAATTCTATTGCTTCCTAGATGGATTCTCAGGGTATAATCAAATCGAAGTCTCCTTAGAGGATCAAGGAAAAACAACCTTCACTTGTCCATTTGGAACTTTTGCCTTCAAACACATGCCCTTTGGGTTATGTAATTCCCCTGGTACCTTCCAGCGGTTCATGATGGGAATATTCTCGGATATGGTGGGGGATTTTTTAGAGGTCTTCATGGATGACTTCTCCATCTTTGGGGATACTTTTGAGGGATGCCTTATAAATGTTGAAAAGGTTTTGTCAAGGTGCGAGGATAAGAATCTCATACTAAATTGGGAAAAATTCCATTTCATGGTAAGGGAAGGACTTGTTCTAGGTCATCTGGTATCTGGTAGAGGGATTGAAGTTGATAAAGCTAAGGTTGAAATCATTCGTCACCTTCCCTCTCCTAAAACTGTTAAGGAAGTGAGGTCCTTCTTAGGACATGCTGGTTTTTATAGAAGGTTCAATAGGAATTTCAGCTCTATTTCTCGACCACTTTGTGCTCTATTGGTAAAAGATGCTCCATTTTTATGGACAGAAAGCTGTGAGGAATCATTCTCTACACTCAAGTCAACTCTTATATCTCCACCTATCATGCAATCTCCAAATTGGAAACTTCCTTTTGAGCTCATGTGTGATGCAAGTGATTTTGCTGTAGGAGCAGTCTTAGGACAACGGTGTGAGAAAACTCCACATGTAATTTCTTATGCAAGCAAATCTTTAAATGATGCACAAATAAACTACACCACCACTGAGAAAGAGTTGCTTGCTGTTGTCTTTGCCTTAGATAAATTCAGGTCTTATCTCTTAGGATCACCCATCATTGTCTTCACTGATCATTCAGCCCTAAAATACCTTTTCCAAAAACAAGATGCCAAGGCTTGATTGATTAGGTGGGTCCTTCTTCTTCAAGAGTTCGATTTAACCAGTAGGGATAAAAAGGGTGTTGAAAATATTGTAGCTGATCACCTCTCTAGGATGGAATTCAAAGACAACTCACACCACCTCTCTGTGTCTGATTCATTTCCCGATGAGCACCTCTATTCAGTGAGTGATTGCCCTTGGTATGCTGACATAGAAAACCATTTGGTGACGGGTGACATTCCAAAATTCATGGGGACCCAAGCTAAGAGGAAATTCCTTTCTGACGTAAAACACTATGTGTTTGATGATCCTTACCTCTTTAAGTTTTGTCCTGATCAAATCATCAGGAGATGTATTCCTGAGTCTGAGCAAGAGTCCATTCTAAAATTTTGTCATGGAGAGGCATGTGGAGGCCACTTTTCTACAAAGAAAACCACTACAAAGGTCCTCCAAAGTGGTTTCTACTGGCTGAAACTCACTAAGGATTCCTTCCAATTCTGCAAAAGTTGTCCTCAGTGTTAGAAATTAGGATCCATTACCAAAAGGAATCAAATGCCCCTCACTCCCATTCTAGTCGTTGAAATCTTTGATTGTTGGGGAATTTATTTCATGGGGCCTTTTCCAAACTCTAAGGGATACCTCTACATCCTCTTAGCTATTGATTATGTCTCAAAATGGGTTGAAGCCATTCCCACCAAGTCCAATGACCACCATGTTGTGATCCGATTTCTAAAAGAGCATATATTTTCTCGATTTGGAATTCCTAGGGCTATAATTAGTGATCGTGGAACCCATTTCTGCAACCGCCCATTCGCTTCACTCATGTCTAAGTATGGTATTACTCATAAAGTTTCCACTGCATACCATCCTCAAACCAACGGTCAAGTTGAGTTGGCAAATAGAGAAATTAAACAAATTCTTGAAAAAACTGTCAATCCCTCTAGGAAAGATTGGACCGAGAAACTCTTAGATTCCCTTTGGGCATATCGAACTGCTTTCAAAACTATCCTAGGCATGTCACCGTATAGATTGGTTTATGGAAAAGCATGTCATTTACCTGTTGAAATTGAACATAAGGCCTTTTGGGAAATAAAAAAAATGAACTTTGACATTTCTTTGGCTGAAACAAAAAGGAAATTAGATCTTAATGAACTCGAGGAACTTAGGATGGAGGCTTATGAAAATTCAAGGATCAATAAATCTAAAGTTCAAGCCTACCAATCTAGGAATCTCAAAGTCAAACACGTTGAGCTGGGAAAATTTGTGCTCTTGTATAGTTCAATACTTCATCTACACCCAGGAAAGCTAAGGTCCAGATGGTCTGGTCCATACCTAGTGCATCATGTGTACCCTCATGGGGCAATAGAGATTCAGGATCCCACAAGTGGTCATGTCTTCAAAGTCAATGGTCATAGGTTAAAACCATTCATTGAATCATTCAATAAACAAGAAACCAAGGAGGAGTTAACTGAGCCAACATATGAACCAGAGAAAAATTGATAGATTTAGGGTACAAGTCGGGCTAACGACGTTAAACAAAAGCGCTGCACGGGAGGCAACCCGTGGTTTTCATGTTTCCAATCACTGGGAATCATCTTTTGTTTCCTTGTGCTTAATTTTGTTACTTTTTTTTATATATATAGACTGTTGACCTGTTCTTCTTTTATGAGTAAGGATGGGTATGAAAAAGGAGCACCGTATTCATCCGTGTCACGCGGTGTGATCCCTGAGTAATACCTTACCCAGAAATTTAAAGAAGACAATGTATCATCAGTTTATTTTATTTATGTTTTTGTAGGTTTAAAAAAAAATTATTAGACTCTTGACCTGTTCTTCTTTTATGAGTATGGATGGGTATGAAAGGGGAGCACCGTATTCATCCGTGTCACGCGGTGTGATCCCTGAGTAATACCTTACCCAGAAATTTAAAGAAGACAATGTATCATTAGTTTGATTTAAAAAAAACATGAAAATGATGGTACTTGGAATTAAATAAATCATTTTGTTGTTTGTTTTGTCTGCTTTGTCCTTCTTTTTATGGTTCAGGAACTATTTTGGGTGATACATGTTCAATCAAGGAGGTGCCTACATCCCCAAAGAGATCAAAGGAGTAATTTGGAGCATCATGAACCTCAACTTTAAAAACCAGGTGAATTTGTTCCATGTTTTTCATTCTCAATTTTATCTTTGTACTCCTCTCCTACCCCCTTCTAAGTTTTTTTTTCTTTAAACACTGGGGACAGTGTTATTCTAAGTTGGGGGGGGAATAAAAAATGATTTTTATTTTGAATAAGAACATGCATGAAAAAAAATTCCATTAACCATAAACATGATAACACACATTGCAAACTCAAAAATCGGATATCAAATAAATTATGCATGCCTTTATTCTGATTTTAATGCAAGTTTAAGTTCATGAGCATAGTTTTTGGAAAGTGCAGTTGTCCGATGTGATTTTTCAAAGTTTACATTTTCATCCTCTTAATAAAAATGCCACAATACACGTCTACTGGATCGTGGGTGTAAATTTGAGTTCTTGGGTCCCTTTCATTATAGCATAGGGTTCTGGGGTCACTTTTAGTTTAATTTGAGTATCCAAAAAAAAGACCACTAGAGCAATGTTTTGTCCAAATGCGTGGCGTCCAGCACTTGGGGATCGTGACTCCATAGTTGTCTTGACCAGAGTTAGGCTTTATATCTCTATTGTAGAGCATGAAATTGACAAAATGCGTGGCGTCCGGCACTTGGGGATCGTGACTCCATAGTTGTCTTGCCCAGAGTTAGTCTTTTCATATCTATTGTGGTTAAAAAAATCAAAAATAAAAATAAAAAAAAGGGATACTCATCTTAAGGTTTAATGTGATTCCCACCTAGCGCTTCCATTTTTTTCCCCTTGAACAATAAAATGGGCCCCATATCTTTTATGATGCACAACACTTTATCATGCTTAATTGGAATTGGATGAAATGTGGCGATGAATTTGAACAAAGGAATGGGCTTGGGCTTGGGATATGCTTATGGACCTAGCTTGTTTTAAATTATTTTGATGGGTTTTCATAATTTTTTTTGGTATTAGATATTTGGGTGAGTAATGTGTATTTAAATGTTTTTGGAAAAGGGGATTTGAATTTCATATTTGTAATTTATTTTGCTCGGGACTAGCAAAACTCAAGTTGGGGGGTGTGATTAGTCACTGAACGTGGCTAATATTAATTGTTAATATCTTTATATTCATTGTTCCAAAGTCCATAAACATTGTTTTTAGTGAATTACATAAATAGAACTTCATTTCTCATCAAAAATGCAACTCTTCTTTAAAATGCAAGTTTGGGCCCAATCATTCATTTGTTTGTTGACAATATTATATTCATTTTCTGAATTTGAAATTTTTGGATATGATTGACCACTTTTTTTGGAACATTTTATCTTTTAGGTCCGCTGGATGAATCTCAAAGGAAGATGGAGAATTTTGCGTCTGAAGACAGAAACTTGCTGGAAAAAGCATAATGGGCCTAAGGCCCATCAAACAAATGGATCTGAAGTTGAGATTTAAATGGTGGACTCGTCATTAATGCACAGAAATCCGTACCACCATTTCGACCATAACTTCCCAACGGATGAGCCAAATGTCCTGAACTTTTGTGAGCTTCTAGAAGACACATTAACGAAGACATTACTCTTCTACAACCCCTCCGGATTCGGCCGTCTTCAATTTCAAATTCACACGTCAATATGGTGGACGAATCTGGACAGTTTTCCGGGTCAAATTCGAAACATCAATTTCCTTTTTATTATTCACCCTCCATTTGACTCTATTAATTGTTGGGGGGTGAATTAATTGTTGGGGGATGTACCTAAGGCTCCTAATATGCCTATATAAGGAGCTATTGGTGAAGGAAATGGGGTGGAAATTTTTCTTATCATCTTGGATGCTTTGTTTCATTGTAATGTTTTGCTTCCAAATTTCCTTTGTAATGTTTTCCATTTCCATGTAAGTTTTTCTTTTTGTTCTTAATCAACTTCTTCTCTTATATATTTTCCATTTCATTTATTAAAACTTTATAATCACAAAGCACAGTGATATCTCTGTGTTGTTGTGAATTAGTTCACACATAGGTGTGAATTTCATTCACAGACACGGAGGAGTCCTCGTTATTTCCGCGGTTTTAATTTCTTCAATCCAATTCTTGTTAGCCATCTTCCGCCCACCATTGAGAGTATACCATCAATGGAGGGCTAAACCCTTAATGGGTTGATCTTAGGAGGATGCAAAGGCTGGATTGAATGTTATTTTATGAACGAATTATTGTTAAATGGATAATTAATTTAAGACATCCATTCTTCAGTTATTTCTACTCTTCATCTTTACTGTGTTTGAGAAAAATAAATTCAATTACTAAATGACCATATACCTCGGAGAGATCATGAATTTGATTATCTAAGTGTATAGGGGATTAGTAGTTGTGTTTAGTAAGCACCAAACCAGAAAATGATGAAGGTAGTGTTATTTTTGAAGAATGGATTCATCAAGAATTAATAAAACCAAAATTGTTTAAAGAAGTAAAATTCATTCAACCCACCCCGAGCATAATCCTAGATCAACCCATTTTCATTAAATTGAATTCACGTAGGTGTCTTAGTGTTATTTAAACCATCCGAAATCAAAACCAAAGTTGGCTACTTCATAGCCCATCCTTCACCAAATCATAGCGTCTCAAGGTTACTTCTTCGGTCCCTGTGGACTCGACCCCTACATGTACTACATCGATCGCTTTTACCCGTAGGGTAACTTTGGGCGCAACCAGGTCTATCCAAACTTATACAACAATTACATATTCCAAAGTGGAAATGGGATATTTTCATGTTGGATTTTGTGACTGGTTTATCATGGTCACAAAGAGGTTACGATGCCATGGGGGATTTTTTTGATAGGATCATAAATATGTTTCATTTCTTACAGATCTATCAGACCTTCAATTTGGATGATATTGGGAATTTTTATATGAGTAAGATAGTATAACTCTAGGAAGTTCTAAGCACTATCTTTTCCAATCGGGACACCCACTTTACATATAACTTCTGGATGATTTTGCAGAGGGTGCTGGGAACATAAGGTATTTGGAGTACATCATACCACCCTTAGAATGATGGCCAGTTATAGAATACTATATAGGTGATATAGGAAATGTTTAGAGCATGAATTATGGATTTTAGGGGATCTTGTGAGAGGTAAATACATTTGGTTGAATTTTTCTACAATAATAGATTTTAGGCTCCAATTTAGATGGTGCATAATGAGGCTTTGTATAGTAGGACACTCCAATTACCCCTATTCCAGTTAGAGGTATGTAAGGTAGCTTTACTAGGACCAGATATCATGCAGGATACTTTTTAGCAGGTCCAATTCATTTAGAATTTGATGGATACTGTGTAGTCTCATCATAAATCTTATGCCAAATGCTGCAAGAAAAAAACCACTAGAGTTTGAGGTCGGGGATCAAGTATATCTATTTATCTCATTGAGGTTGGAAATAGAAAAATCTGGAGACCTAGTAAGATTTCACCATGACATGTTAGGTCATTTGTGATTCTGGTGAGAGTCAAGTCGGTAGCCTATTTGCTGTAGTTACCTAATTGGTACCGATCCAGGCATGATTTATTCCACTTATCTCAGTGACACCATTATCATTCAAAACTATTTCAGAAATTTCATCCTGAGGAGATTGAGTTGTAGGAAGATGAATCCTTTGAGAAGCATCTTATTTGTATTGTTTATTTGAGTATGAAGGTTCTCCAAGATCAATTAGTTCCTCCAGTATAGTTGCTATGGCCTCATGACCATTTACAAGATGAGACTTGGAATTCGGAGGCCGACGTACATGCTCAGTGGTTGGAGTTGTTAAAAAATGAATGTTGACCATCCATTGAAGGGAAATTAATGGATGCATTGCTTGTGGGGGGATGATTGCCTGAGATTTCATATGAGGTACAAATACAATCTTTTTTAGTTTAAGTGATATATTATGTACTAATGTGAATACCCATTGATTTCATGGGGGTATCAGGGGTTTATAAGGCCTACTCATAGCCAAGAACTTGAGTTTTGGGGTGAAAATGGACTAGCACATGGTTAGAGGAAATCAAGCGGGGAAGGCCACACAATTTCATCACATTGTTCAAGGTTGGATAGATGAGAGAAACATGCCACATGGTTTTTGAAAAACTATGAAATTTGGATTTCATGGATGTGAACCATGTATATAGTTTTTGATAGTGGATTTTGGAATGTTTTTCACATGGTTAGTCAAACCATATGAGGAAACTATGCAAGTTCCCTTTGTGTATAGCATACCATGCACAAATGGACAATAGTTTTCTAAAAAGTGCACTTTAATTGTGAAACCCTATATATTTTGGTAAATTTTATAATTTTAAAATAAATTAAATCTATTTTAAACCTAACATTTCATTTCTTCAATGCACAACAACTCTCCCATTTTGAGATACCCTTTAAATCCTATTTCTAGATTTGAGGTATCTTTACTGTATGATCTCAGATTCAAGAGTGAAATGTCTTGTTGGATATGCATTGAAGAGTTCCTAATTCCTTTTTAGGAATTGTTCTTTCTTCTAAATATTGGTGGCACTATTTAGGTGCATGCTAATTTTTCCTAATTATAGGTTCTTTATATTTCCATCATATTTATTTAAATACGAGTTAAATCAAGAGTAAATACTATATGATAATCTGACTACTAATTTAATGTAAGTGGTATATACCCATTCCTTGGTTTTGGATATTTATTGACCAAGCTTCTATTGTGCCACCCATTGGACGTT
The DNA here is from genome assembly GCA_963277665.1 of Viscum album. Lineage (NCBI taxonomy): Eukaryota > Viridiplantae > Streptophyta > Magnoliopsida > Santalales > Viscaceae > Viscum > Viscum album. Next base: position 1,893,878,350 of record OY728152.1, read on the forward strand.
CTTATGAGGCCACAAATACAAACTATTTAATTTATGTAACGGTATTGTGACATGCTAATGACTCCCTAAGTTATCCTTGAGATGTTTTGGTGGGTTTTTCACTAACCAAGGTCACCCAGGGGGAATGACTTATGAAATTCCCTTATTTTTCATTAGTTGAATCACCCAACGGGTGAGTTCTCATGCTTAGATACCCAATAATAATCAAATGGATTTTCATTCTTGTTTATGAGATGTCCTGCCTCCTTGATTAAAACTATTCTATTATTCCATGATTGAATTGATTAAAATGGATTAAATTGAAATCAGTTAAATGAGTTGATATATTTATTAGTTGTTTTTTAATTTGTTGAATGGTTTATTGGAAAAATGTGATATATGAGTTGGTATTCTCATGGAATTAATAGAATGTGTAATGATTATGTGAGTGGGTATACTCATATAGAATGCAATAGTAAACAATATGAAATTTTAATTGATATAAATAGTTTAATTGGATGTCACTCATTAGATCTTGACGTGACATTGGATGCCTTGGAAAGAGTATTCTCCATGGGTCTTGATTCCATTAGATTCCTTGGGGTTTTCTATCCCTTGGATCCATCTTTCTTGGACTCATGAAGGACATGTTTGGTATGACATGCTCATAGGACTCCAACCAGTGCCTAATCGTGTTTCAATTGAGATACTCATGGAACTCGGGGAGGATGCCTTGGTATTCTAAACCATAGATCCAACCCTCTGTGGTCTAAAACATAGTCATAGAGCATGACTATGAAAAATATGATATGGTTGGTTAAATGGACTAGTTGTGGTTTTTCTAACACTTTAGTATGCTGCACTTATAAGGTTGATATTGTTCTATGGATTATATGTCAAAGTCATGGTACTTACTTCTAATTTTACCAGTAGCTAACTTTTTAGCAGTGGGACACTTATTTTGTAGGAAGCCTTGAGAGGATACCCGATAACACTTACATAGTAGTGGATATGTCATGGGCACATTACATTTATTTACTAGATGCCTATATTACTTACATACTTTTTAGCTTGTTATATTGCACAACCTATATTTTTATAGACCTTGGGTATTTTACTAATGAGATTTTGTGGCACACCCTGTTCAGGATGCCTTGGTTTACCCAAATATACTATTTGTATGTAGGTAGAGATAGGGGAAATATCCCATAGTTTGAGAGTTGATTTTGTGAAATACATAATAGATGGAGAGTATGGGAGAATGTGATAATGATAAGTTTTTTGAAGCTATTATTAGATAATGTTTTTGGTATTTTTGGTGTTTTGGATACGTGTGTTTTGTTGAACTACTTTGTACCTATTTTGGTTTTTTCCTAGATACATTTATCATCATCATCATTGTAAGTTAGATTACTTTTGATATTGTTTTCTATTCCTGCTTTTTATTTTTGTATGCATGTTTTATAGATTTTTTTATCTATCTATTATTTTATTTCCATTTTGATACACTTTGGTGTTGAGGGAATCCTCTTCCCATAGACACACCTAGGCCCTTGCTGCAAGTCAGCATCCTCTAGCATTTTGAGAGATGAACTTGAGGCTATGTAGCCAACCATGCCTGGTGAACTGTTGAGTGGAATCTAGGTCAGGGGAGTTAAATTAATCAAGATATTATTATCATATATATATTCATTATATACATTTTTATAGTCATTCATTAATGATAAGTGATTGAAAAATGAATTACAATGTTCATGGAGACAGTAGGCCCTACGTACGCATATACGCTGTTTCTATTTTTTGATGAATGGTAAAAATGAAAAGTAAATAATAAATCACCTTTAAAGAATCCTTATTATATCATACATATAATATATATTCATTAAATCCATAATTTTTACTATCCATGTAAAATTTAAATGAAAAAAGAATCCCATCACTTTATGGAGGTGGTAGTCAACACACACACACAATAGATGTCATCATTTTGCAACAGTTTAGAACGTATGAATATAGATATTAAATTACAATTATAAAGTTAATATTATATCAAAACTATCTTATATAAACTATAAAACCATTATAATAACCATTAATAAAATATGGGGGTGATAAATTAATTGACTCACTACGTGAAGATAATAATCCATACATACACAAGAATGATATTTTCATAGACCATTTGGTGGAAAGAGGTTGAATAAAGGTAGTTTCACAATAATAATAAAATTTCAGTATATTTATTATAATTAAGTTATTATTTTATAAATAATTTAACCGATTTAGGGTGGTAAAAGAAGAATTTAAAAGAAAGTCACCAGTTAAGATGGCTACCACTTCATTGAAATGACTCATTTAGATATCCTTTTAAGGGCCCCAGGATTGGTATATTGGGAAGAAAAGAACCTATATAATGGTTATATAGAAATTTATAAGATAAATTTTTAAATTTTTGTTGATCTAGATTGATCAATGTGGTGTTAATAATAGAAAGAAGGGGTTCTGTTTTATAATTGAGGGGAGTGACTCTGTTGGAATTTATTAAATTATTAAATGAATATAAATAAATTTTAATTTTAAAATGGACCCAAATTAATAATGATTAATTATAATATTATTATGATTCAAAATATTATCATTTATGTTTTTTTTCACGTTTTCATTTTTACACATTTCTTTTAGTTTAACCCTTTGTTAACCCCTTTGAAAATTATCGAAGTATTGATGTTTTCTATGCTCTACGGGTTAATAATGTTAATACAATGTTCCAAACAATCCGGAAATTGAATATGGATGTTTTTTAAAACATTTTAACATTAATTTTTAGGAATATAATATTTTTATGTGTTTTATATCAGTTAATAAAATATTATTTATTATAAAACATCATTAATGTCATTTTTAAAACTATTCATTTAATTTAACTTCAAATACAAAAAGAAGAAGGTTGTATTATAATTTATTTCTTTAAAACCTCCATTGAATGTAATATGAATCTATAAAATTATTTGTACATATTAAGTCAATCAATTTATATCATGTTTTATATTTTTAATATCATTTATTTTATTTTTCTATTAATTGAATTGTACTGTATTAGCAGTGCACAAGAATTTAAGGTACTTATATAATTTATGAACATTATAAATAAATTTATAACTTGAAAATAATTTCATTAATATCAATAGAGAAACTTATTTTCCTTCATAACATGATTTTTTTCACTTTTTTTGTTACATGAGAGATATTTAAAATAGAGAGAGTGACATTTTGTAACTTTCTTTAATTTAAATATTTTATAATTTATTTTCATGGAAAAGTGTTCATAAAAAAAACTAATATCCTATGTTGATAAGTATAGAATTTAAATCCTCCAATAAGGATTATTATAAATAAATATGACATTATAACTTATTTTTTTTACCTAGATTAAGCTAATTTTCCCTTTACCAAGGTGATAAATTTTACAATTATAACTATTCATATGGAAAAACAATAAGTGGAATATTTACCAAATTTGAATATCCTGTTTCCAAATTTGGAATAAATTTTATCAAATTATATACCTATAAATTGAATATATTTATTTTAAAAGAATTTCATAAAATGTGATGATAAACTCTTTTTAGAAAAAATACATTTTTAAGTGTAATTCAAATTAATTCTAATCCCATGCCTAGAAAAATATTAGATGAATGTTAAAATATTTTATTGAGTATATAATATATAAATTTAATTAAAACAATTCACCAATATATATAATTTAATTTATTAAGGTAAAAATGAATTAGGCACAAAAAATAGTTTTTTCAGGAAAATACACTTTACCCCTAAAAATGTTTTTATACTAAATTCCCACCTAAAATGGATTCTAATGGATATAATTTGATTATTTATAATATAATAAAAATAATTTTACTTTTAAATAATTTTTAAACAAAAGTATTTTTCTTACATTCATGAAACAAAAATGCAGTTTTTAATAAAAATATGTCTTTTCACTCTTTACTGGAAATCTTCTTTTCCCAAAAAATTCAATAAAATTTACCATAAACTAATTTTGATATTATTATTTTAAAAATTTTGTGATTTTCATGAAATAATATTTTTACAGTGTCAAAAATTAAATATAATATTTTTTCTCAAAACTAAAGAAAAATAATTTTGATGGAAATCTATTTTTAATAATAATATATCTTTACCAAAAATGAAATATTATTTCCCAAAAATTATTCAATACATTTATATTAAGTTGTATATTTGTATATATCTGATGAATTAGTTATTCCTATTCGTACACGCCAATTTAATGACTTGGTTATAAAGGTCACATAATAATATTTTTATAATGTATCAAGGTTTTTTTAATCTTATGTTGGGAATAAATTACGTTGTCGATGGAATTAAATCTATTTGAATATATATATATATTTATTTATTTATAAATTTCATGAAATATAATAGTGTTACTTTTTACACACCCTATAATTAATTTCTTCCTTGAAATTATTCTCTCTGATATTGGAAAATGAAGGTATCATTACATCATTACATTCTCATGATCCCATATATCTTATTCCAATTTTTGATTTCACCGAATAACATTCACCAGTTGAGTATTCTTATTTCGTAGGACTGTATCACTATGTTCAAAGATTTATACTTGTTTTTTTCTTATAATAAAGATCATTTTCCAATGGTATTACCTATAAGTTTAGTATATGTGGTAGATCAGGTATGTAATTCATCTGGAGAGATGTATAGAAGACATCATAAACATGAGAGAGATATAACTAAAGTGAAAATCGATAAGCTACCACCCATACTCGATCAAGAAACTCAAAAGGGAAAATATTCTATAAATCAAATTTTCATTTTTTCAAAATCTCATAACATTATTCAATGCAGAAATTAACATAAAATCCTTCTTTACAACATTAACTTCTTGGTCACACAATAAATTATGGTGTTAAAATTTATATCGACTATGTGTTTCCTTGATGTGATACAGAATGAATCCAACTTTATCTGTTATTTACTCATATAGTTCAAATCCCAAAAACTTTATTTCTATAATTTCATTATTTTATTGTGATTTTATAAATATCCACTTCATCTCTTACATTAATATATAAATATTCAATATTAATTTTACTATGCATGAAGCATTAAAATTGAAATTTAATGAATAATAAGATCCATAAGTCATTCTTTATGCCTCTATATATTTAAACAAATCACAATAGATTGTAGTAGCTTTCTAATAACATCTGAGGTATAAATTAATCCATTATATAAATATTTATCCTTAAACCTCCATCAAAATATGACTCACTAAAATTCAATCCCAAATATTTGAATGATTTGATCTCACATCCTTCCATGACCAACTAAACTCTCATGATGAAATAATTTTAATCACACAAAAAAGTCAAATACATCCATTTATATACCATAATTATTTCCCAAAATAAAGGTAAAATAATATCATATGTTCTTCCGAAATATAATTCAAATTTATTTTTAAAAAAGGCTCATCTCTTAACGAATAACATTTCAGTTGAATGTCTCGGTTCATCCTTGCACCAATAGACAAACATAAGTTTATTTAGAAAATAAAATGTGATTATTTATTCAAGAATCTATATAAAGAGATCTAATCAATTATTAGAATCACATTAAATTTCACTAAAGGATGAATAATATGGTTTTCATAGGGTGCAATCATATATACTTTAAATTGAAATCCCTACCCCTAGAGCGGAGGATAAATATTACCTACTTATCATGATTCACTTCAACTAATTAAATTTCATAATCTTTCCTTTTATTCATTTGAATTAAAATTTTTTTGTATGTAATTATACTCATTATCCCGTGGATTAGGGAATTGAGTCATATAATTCTAGAAGTTCTTTCATTTATTTAATTAGAGTTTCAATTTTGAATTTTGTAGAGATTTATCTCTATTCACATCATTATCTAACGTATTCCCATTAATTAATAATTCCATTATCTGATGACTTTACTTTACACACAATAAACATTTACCAATTCCCTGAAGGAAATTTAATCTATGTTTCTCTCCATATTTTGAGCACAAAGAAAGGATCATATTATTCGATCCATGGTTTAGATAATTTCCATTGAATTACATGTTGATTTTCTGATCAAAACCATGAGATTTATTGGCGAATCTTACCTCTATATCCACCTTGATGTAATATCAAATTATTTATTCATAGATTTGTATGTCCCATAGGAATAAAAAAATTTAGAGATTTGGTTTTAAGCCACTGGATAATTGGTCGTCCTTAATTTTTGTTTGGATGATAATTCCATAACCATACCCCACAAGCCATGTTGAGTTTTTCTCATATATACACATAGATTCATCTTCCCTATTCTTTATCTCATGTAATTACATCTCTATTTTCATGTGAAGAATATAAGTAAAGTAATTGTTGAAAAATAATATCGTAATCTTATTCCGCTCTGTGATGTCAATTTGTTCTTGTTCCCTCATTTTCATGATAAGAGTCTACCATTGATATGCTTTAACTTCCAAAAGATAAACATGTATAATTACATTCTTACAATATAAGAACTGATAAATGAAAAATATCTTTTTAGTGGTATAGATCCATTGTTCATCTACTAGTGGATCAAAATAACCACTAAAATAAGGTGGACCTTTCCCCATGAAGGACTCAAAAAATAATTGTTCCTTCCTTTTCTCATTTTGAATTTAAGCATGATTCATATCTTAAGAATTTTATATGGGAATAAAAAAAATATTTTCATCTAATCTCCCATAAAATTTGGTTTCTCCATAGGAAAATCATTGAATTATACATTACATTCGATATAAACTTTAATACGTCAGCTTCCATCCATTGAATAAAACCAAAAAGGCATAGTATGAAAAGAAATAATTATAGTGTAAAACCATATAAGCATGAAAAATAATTTATAGGATATCTAAATCATGGAACCTTCTCATATGACTCCATAGTTTTAACCGTGTTCATTTATGATCATTAAAAAATCATTATGAGTTTATCCAATACATATACTCATCCCCAGGGTTCTCACTAAATTTATCTCATTCCAGTTTCTAAAGGATAAATAATCCTTACATAGATACCAAATATAGAAACCAATATTTTTAATACATATATATAACAACATAATATATGAATATAAATTATATAACATGATGATTACCTCTAAAATCGTATATTCCTAGTACCCTTATAAACATGGACACATTGACAACTGGTTCATTAAATATCTACATCATCTTCATCTTATATCTTTATAAATATAGCCCCTATAAAACGTTTCATACATAAAAACATTTCATTTTAACCTAGGGAAAGGAAATATGAGAAATGATTAACTCAGATGCTCAGTTAGTGTAAACAAGGGAGGCATCAATGATCAAATTAGCATTACATGAAAATAATGGTATGAGAACATGAGTATAATATTTTCAAATCACCCCCTGTATATCATAAATCATAATATTGAGTAATCGAATAAATCGTGTATATTCATAAGATATAAATAATAAATGAATCAAAGAATATAATCCATTGAAGCCTAAAATTGGCATGAGACATGGAATTGCGACATACAAATAATTATAGAAAATCATTTCCATAATATTCAAGGATCATTTTCAATGCTATAACAGTGGAATAAGTTCACTCCCCAAACCATCATAGTAGTCAAGGTTATCTTTTAATACTATCACAATGGATTGGGTTTACTCAGCAAACCATCGTAGAAGTAATAGTTCACCCCCATGACTATTATAGTGGATAGAGACCTTAATTAAGCTTGGTTCACTAACCATTATTGTAAAATTTATCTCATTATATATCAATCTTTACCCAATTAATTAAAGGGAGATATAGGTCCCAATGATTATTGGTTATAATGTTTCCACCATCCTTGGTTATAACATAACCACCATTATTTTTTATAATTAAACCACCATATTTGGTTGTAACATAACCGCCATCACATAATAAAATACGTACATATGGGTTAAATAATATGAATAAAAATTAATTATATAATAAACCATGAAAAAATGGGTTTCATAAACATGTCATCATAGTTTAAACCTTTTAAAAGGAAAAAATTTGATAAACATTTCATCATAGTGGAAATCATGGAAAAGGAACAAGTTTGGTAAATATATATTCATCATTAAAAAAAACCATCTAAAATTAGAATAAGGATGGAATAATTATATCATCTCATCTATAAAGCATAAGGTAAATCAGAGGTTGTTGTCTTGGATGAATTAAAATACCATAAACAGATCATTAAAACATTTTTTAGAAAAATAATATCTCAATTTCAAAATCACTTCTTTAAATTATAATAATTTCCAAAACACTATGGGAAAAATTTTCATTTAAAATAACCATGGAATCTTGAAAATTAATGTTCAAATAATTTATTTGTGATGATGGTGGTAAATTTATTTCATTAATTATAAGTTAAAAGAAAAAATTTCTTTCACATTTTGGGTAAAAATTTGAAAAATTAAAATATTTATAAGATGACAAGAATATCATTATAAAATATTTATTAAATTAAAAAAATAAGTAAAAATAACTGTAAATAATAATATGATACGTTTAAAAAGCTTCTTTAAAACATTTTTTCAAAACATGGATGTGGACAATTATTTTTTCGATAGAAGAGATACATAAAGTCGAATATCAATGAAAATGTAATTTTTTATTGGGTAATTATGGTGGGGGAAATAAATTAGAAACATGTATTTTTAAAAAATAAATAGATTAGAAAAAACATTTATGAGTATCTTGAGAGGTAAATCATAATAATTCATCATTAGAAAATTATTCATAAGCAATACTGATAAACAAAGAGATTGTAACATAAAACACATACTACTTTAGTAATATTTGACATATAAGACCACGAAATAAAGAACTATATATGAAAATGTATATGGAATAATATTCAAGGTGAGTTTCATAAAATTAATTTTTTCTAAGCATTTACACCACAAATAACAAAATAGGTTGTGAATATTTCATGTGTTGCAAAAAAAAGTGAGAAAAAAATCCATTGCCTTAGGTTTGAATTGATTGATATTTGTTTGGAAATCATATATAATAAACGCATATTTATTATATAGATATTATAGAACAATTATAAAGTGTATAATACCATATAGGATTTACTTATAACCTTTTGTCACCTATCTGTTGACACTTCTTTATTAATATCACTTTTATATATGTTATCTGTTTCATTTTTCATGTATATTCAACTTTTGTAGTTTTTGTCCTTGTATATTGATCATGGTTCCATAATATATAGAATTTTTGGAATGATATATATATATATAGATATATATAATATTCATTATTTATATTTTTATATTCATTCCTAAAATATAGAGATAAAAAATGAATTACACTTTTCATAGAGATGGTCGACTGTATATGCAAATGTACAATGTTTATATTATTCGATGGATGGAACTAAATAAAGGTAAATAATAAAAACACTTTATATAATAGTTATTATGTCATATATATCATATATATTCATTAAATCCATCCTTATTATTATCTATGTTAATTAAAAATGAAAAAAGAATCTCATCGCTTCCTGGAGGTGGTTTTCCACACTTACGCACGTTTGCCGTTATCATTTTCCAACAGTATTGAAGGTAAGGATGTAGATATGATAATCTAATTACAGAATAAAATTAAATAATATTTATCAAATATAAACATTATTACTATCATAATACACATACATAAAATATGGTGATGATAAATGAATTGTATCGCTATGTGGAGATGGTAAATTGTACATACACACTAGTGATATTTTCACTTCCCATTTTATGGAAAGCGGGATAATAAAGGTGGTTTCATGATAATAATAATATATCATTATATTTATGATACATAATTTTTGGTTTTATGAATAATAATATATATATATATATATATAGGATTTAAATGAAGTATTAAAAAGAAAGTTACAATTTAAGATGATTACAACTTCTTCGAAAAGACTCCATAAATATCCTCTTAAAGGCACTAGGGTTCATATTTTGGGATTACCAAAACCTATATAATGTGGATAGGGAAAAATATAATAATAATTTGTTGATTTTTTATAATTTATAAGCCAAATGTTAGTATGAATAATAGAATAGAGGGGTTCTCTTTTATAATTGAGGGGATGGGTAGTCTTGAATTTATTAAAATATGAAATTAATATAAATTAATTTTGATATCTAAATTGAACAGATTTAATAATATTTGAATATAATATAAGGATAAGATGAAATAATCTCATAAAATAAATTTTTTATAATTTTGGAGTACATGTTTATCTTTATCATTTCGTTTTTTCCGTCTGTTAAGCTTTTTGACAATTACCATTGTAATAAAGTATTCTTCCCTTTTAGTATTAATAGTGTTTTTATAAAATAAAAAAATGATTTTTAAATGGGACATGGTTGATATTTAAAACCATATTTTATTAATTTGTATTAATATAATATTTTTATGACTTTTATATCATTTAATAATATTTTTTTCATTATAAAATATCATTATTGTCATTTTTAAAACTATTCAATTTATTTGAATTGAAATACATTAAGAAAAATGTGTAATTTGAATATAATTATTAAAAAACTCCCTATTATGTCACATAGATCTATAAAATTAGGTGTACTCATTAAATCATTCAAATTATATAACTTTTTTTTATTAAAATCCTTTAATTTATTTTTCTATTAATCGAATAAATACTATTTTACCGGTTCTCAACAATTTATGATCAATATATAATTTCTAAAAATTATAAATAAATATATATCCTTATAATAAGTTCATAAATAGAAAAATATAAACTTATATACAATCATAATAGGATTTTATCCCTATGTGGATACATAAGAGATATTAAAACCAAGAGAGTGATATTTTGTAACTTTCTTTGATTTAAATATTATATAGGTCATATTCATGGAATAGTTTTCATTAAACAAATAAATTTTGAGCCTAAGGTGATACGGGTAGAATTAAGTTTCTCAAATAATATTTATTCTTAAAATATTTGGCCTTATCACTTAGTTTAAGCCTAGAATAACATGAATTACCCTTTATCGAGATAATAAATTTTACAATGGATACTATTCATAATAACCACAAATAAAAGTGGACTATTTATCAAATTTGATCATCCTGATTCCAAATATGGAATTTATTTTATAATATTTTAAAACTAAAATTGGTAGCAATTAATTTTAATATAAGTGTACAAAATGTGGTGAAACTACTTTTTTGAAAAACATAGTTTTAAGAATGACACCTGATTTATTCTTATACCATGTCTATAAATTTTTTTATTAATGTTATTTTTTTGAGTATAAAATATAGAAATTTAATTAAAATCATTAAAATATGTGGATAAATTCTATTTATTAAGATAAAAACACATTGCACACATAAAAACAGATTTCAGGTAAATGCCTTTTACCTATCAAAATTTTTTTACTAAAAATTCCAAACATAAAAATTGTTTCAAATGAAATTAATTGAATTATTTAAAATAATAATAATTTTACTTTTAAAACATTTTATATAATATATATGGTTTTTAATATTCAGAAAAATATAGTTTTCAATAAAAATCAGTATTTTTCACTATTTACGAGAAATTTAATTTTTTATAGAAAATTATCAAAAATCCACCCTAAGATAATTTTGATACGATGATTTCAAAAATTTAGTTATTTTTATTATATAATTTTTTTAAAAGTTTAAAATTTTAAATATATTTTTTTTCACAAAAAACAATAAAAATAATTTTAAAAGAAATTTAGTTATTTAAGTATAACACAAATTTTCATAAAAATGAATGTTTATTTCCTAAGAATTAATAAATACATTTATATTAACTTGGATATATTTATATATCTAATTAATTATTTAAGAATATTTTTACCTGTCAATTTAATGATAATGTTATAATTAATAACTAGATTTTTTTAATTATATATCACAGTTCGTTTAAACTCAAATTTTCATGTAACACAAGCAATCAATGAAATTAAATGTGTTTTAAAATATATATATTCTAGAAAATCTTGGGGTGTTACAAATAATCCCCCTTTCTTTCCATAATATGAGTGTTACTTTATTTTAGATGATCCCTTTTACTGTTCCCAAAATGGGAGAGAAATATTTAAAACCACTAACTTGTATAAAGGGGGATATTTGTTCAAAGGGGGTGAGTATTAAAAAAGGTATCTATAAATTACCAATATAGTTTTGATAATCACAAAGTTGGGAGAGTTTGAATGATCTTTTTTTTGTGTTTCATCTATGATTTAAGGTATCGTGTCTTGTGATTGTCGAAAAGGGTAGACTACCAGGTCATCTTTCAGATACCAATTTTCACTATCCTTAATAATGATATGTTTCAATGATAATAATAAACTTTTTATTAGATATGATAATTCTTATTCTCTTGAAAGACATATTTTAGTGATTATAATATTATCATCCTTTTATCTGTAAAATAAACCTAATTATATTCATTAAAAGAAATAGTAAATTGAATTTATAATACGATCAAAACCACTTCACAAAAAAAACTTCTAAGCTTACCAAAAGGACATCATAATATGATGGGATATTGAAAAATATCACAATATAAAAAATAATAAAATATATAATAGAGTATAAAATGAATAAATGATTTTTTAGAATATACACAAAATCTTAAACCATCATATTGTGTTCCTAACTATATTATGTTTTGTTCAAGGATAAATAACATTATGGAGAGTGCAAGAACATCATAGTTTAGGGAATGGTAGTGAATTCATGATGTGATAATATAAATTTATGTTACTATAAGTTGTCATATTTGGTTTTATCATCTTGTTATGATGATATAAAGTATTTTTATTTGTGAATCAATTTTTAATCACTATGAAATTGATCATAATAGTGACTTGTGTGTTATAATGAATTTTAACTTAATAAATATTTTTGAAACATTCCATATAAAAGGATGAACATTTTAGAAATTTTTGGTATCCCATTTAGAATATATGAACAATATCATGGATTGTGAATGGGATAAGAAAATAAATTATACTATGATTCTGTTATTATGAGACTCCTCAGAACTGGTGATCTCACTCTCTCACTCCCATTCTCTTTAAAAAACGTTCTAGAAGATTAAAATTAAGAGAGGGTACTTCTAATGAACCAAGAGATTTTTTTAGTCCATATATACTATAAGAGGAATGATTATATTGGTTACTTATTAGTTATCCTTAACAATATCATGTAAATTTTAACTACTTGACCTGAATCTCGGGTTCCAAGATAGAGAGTCACATGACATCTGGGGCAGCTCCTCGTCTGCAAGAGGTTTCAGACCAGGAAATAGGGTCAAAATACAATCTATTGGGAGACTATACCCTTAGTTACCATATCCATAAACTATAAAAACTATGCAAAATAAAATAACTCAGTGTATCAATGCGACAACTCAAGATTTTAAAAATTACTATGTTTGATAGAGTATAAAATAGTCAATACCATAGTTAAATGAACAAAAAATATTATTATTTAAATATGACCATTAGGAAATATCCATTTAATTATATGGTATGAATAGGATTAATCACATTATTATATATATAAATATATATGACCTATTTAATAAAAAAGTATTGATTAATTATTACTAAATAAGCACTAAATATTTTAATATTGATAGTTAATTCTTCAAAATACGTTTCCTTCAAATAATGTTTTTATATTTTTTTACGATAAAAGAAGATAATTAATAGATGAATTTTTTTGAATTATTTTTTGAAAAAATAAACTTAATTTTTTACATGATCCTATACAAAATTATCTTTAGGTGAAATTTTTAATGTTATTTAGAATGGTTGGTCTTTCAATGAATAAGTAAAAACAATGATTTTTGAAATTACATCAACATTTCAAGTAATTTAAAAGTTACATTATATTTTTGATTTATTAATAAAGTAAAATACGATCCATTAGATTTATAATAATCTAATTTCGATATGAAATATTCATTAGTTAGATATAAGTTAATATTAGCCCTAAAAATCATTTTTATGAAAAAAAATTTGGTTTTAATTTTACTCATTTATATTAAAATTAATTTTTTAAGCTTTTAGAAAATGAATCTTAAAAAAATGATACCACATTTAGAATTAGAATGTTTACATTTAGTAAAAATGAATTTTTATTTTTAGGCATTATGTATAGTAACCATGGTTAAATTTATGACATTGTTAAATAGTAAATTGGGTAACTACAGTAAAAAATTAAGTGATAAAGAATAAAAAATTAACCCAATACATTCATATATTTTATTTCATTGGAGGAATTATGTCATATAAATCAAAAATTTTGATATATATAATTTTTGTGCAATCTGACCTAGGTAATGACATTTATATTAGTTTAAGTAAAGAAAATTAAAAAATTGTGCACTAATTATTTTAATTTATTTTATATGTTCACATAGGAATTACAATATGTTATGAAAAAATACAAATTTTTTTTAACATAATTAATTTTTTTTATGATGGAAATTTATTTTTAATTTTTATTGATTGAATAATTAGCTTAAATGCTTACGGAATGATGAAAAATTATTTATTTAACTAATAGAAAAATAAAATGAGGTATTTTAAATATATTTAAAGTAATTAAATTTGGATTAATTATTGTTTCTGATGAATTTTATAGATAAGGATAATGTATTAGTGATGTTTTAAGTAACTATATTCAAATTTTATCTTTTTAGTGATGTTTTTACAGTCATATAAAATGTATAGTTCCAAAAACAATAAAATTGATATTTTTAAAAATAATATTTTAATAAATTATCTAAAAATCATAATAATATTGAACCAAGAAATGGGTGAGAATATATAGTAAAAAAGTTCATCCCTTTTCCAGTTATGGTTTAATAATAGTTTTGTGGAAATTGTATTTATCCTTGAATCATATAAAAATTCTATATTATGGGAATTATCAAATGGGATTATAGGGGTTAAAACAGTGAGAAAATGTGAAAGAATAAAACCAATTGTATAAATTCTTTTGTATGATATGATTTAAAATAATAATCATATTTTTTTAATTATATCAATTAGGGTCTTTTTGGACACTAAAAATAATTTATTTTAATTTAGTACTTTAAGAAATTCCAAGAATTCCCCTCCCCCAACTTATAGAACACCCTTTCTCTCTTTTCATTAGACCACATTTAGAAACATAGATTGATAAAAAAAATAAAAATTCATATTATAAACATAATTATCCAAGTTTTATCAGTTATGTTATTTCCTAAAGACAAACACTATATACCTTAAAAAGATATATAAAGGAAGTCTACTAAAGAAGAGCTAATCGTTATTACCGATGCTTTCAAATTTCATTCTTATTACACTTACTCTAAATATATAATAACCACTATAAAATAACTAATATATTATAATTAATATATTGGGATTTCATTATAATTATGATATAACCATTTTCCACATCTTTTCCTTCCGTCGGAAAGAGAAAACATCACTCAAGTATACATAGAGCTTAGCATCTCCACATAGCGGTGTAATTCATTTTTCATCAATGTTTTACTTGAATTCTTATAAAGATGGAAAAAATGTCTATATATGATATTTTTGAAATAATTTTTCTTTAGTAATTATAAACTCCTTTCGACCTTCTTACCTACTAATCCAATTTAAAACGATAACAACACTTTTGGGTATATGTCGACTACTACCTCCACAGAGCGATGTATCAGTTTTTTATTTCCACATTGACTAGATAGTAATAAGGATAGTTTTAATGAATATTTATGATAATGTTATCGATATTTAAATTATAGATATTATGGATACATAATCAAGAGTACAAGGGTGATAACTTATGTGACAAAAAATACATGAAAAAATAAAGTAGTGAACACACAAAACACATACACAAATGAATGATTATCAATTAAAATGTGATAATATGTTATAATTGGATAAAATATGAGATTATAAATATTAATATTAAATTTTTATAAATTAAAAATTCAATGGAAATAGTTATACAAGAGTTCAAATAATATTCAACTAAGGGAAAATTCAAGGTAAGGATTTTCTTATCTCAATTTTCATTAGTTGTGTTATATCACTTCTAAATTGATTATATAAAGCCATGATTATGTGTGAAATGAAATTTTATTATTTTATATTTAATTAAAAATTGAATTTTTAATATTTAAAATTGTTTAACATAACATCTTAATTTAAAAATTTTCATTCCAATGATAATATCTTTGTAAGGGATTTCATCTCAATTTCCCCTCTATTGAGATTTATTTGGTATTATGCACCTATTTATTTTTATTTTGGTTATATACCCACACTTTTATGTATTAAACATAAATATATATTTATTTCTAATAATTTTATCTTCAATTCATGTTTATTATTCCAAGGGGATATAATTGTATTGTTACCAAAGAGGTAAGAATTTATTTTGTAGTCTCATTTATTTGGGGTTGATCTTATTTTTATTAAAATAATATTATAATATATCCTTCATTAAATTAAAATGGTTTCTTATCCTATGTATATTTAATATGTTATAATATTTTCTTCCAACTTTTACCCAATTTTTCACTCGAATTAAGGGAAAAAATATTTATATGTAAATATTATCTTATTTATCTTTTTAATCAGGTATATTTTTCTTTAATGTCGATATTTTTCATTTTTTGTAAAATTAATTTTATTTAACTAAATGAATTATTATGGAAAATTTATGTTATCCTTTAATTTTAAATATTTTTGAAAGGAATCATTCTATGGTTTTTTGAATGTTTTTTACATTCCTTATATAAATTCAAAATGAATGTTTCTTAATACATACAATATTAATGGATTTTCCCACTACCGTAACTGCTTTTCACTCTTAATATTAATTTCCTTGTTTTCAATGGACTTAAAAAGTAATATCTTTAATGAAATATTATTTTATAATTTTTCTCACATTTCATTTGTATATAAAAATACATGATTATATTATAAAACCTATATTTCCGTTGAATCAATGACCATATTTCATCTCTTATTAATTTTGAGTTCATTAACTTTGTCATGAAACATGTACATTCTATTGATCATTGGAAATTAAATTTCTCATAAATATACATATTATATATATCATGGGTACAATTATTTTTTAATTTATAATCAATTTCAACATATGTAGTTTTATTTTTAAAGTTATTTGATTGAATTATAAAATATTAATATTATGTGTTCATTATTCAGTACAGTCATTTACAAATAAGAAATATTGTTAATGAATTAAATTTATCATTCAATATATGGGTAATGATTTATACATACAGTGATGGATGTGATTGGTAATTATGTTTTCCCTCAATGAATCTATAACTATTAGAGACAATCTTGTTAGATAGCCTTATTAAATGGGTTTTCTTGTTTTTTTCCACCAATAGTTTTAAATTGTCTTGAAACAAGGCCTTAAAAGTAAATATATCTTGATATATGAGATTATGATGTCCACCATTATTTATTTAATTCATTGATAAATTTTTTATTATTATCCATGATATTATTATATTTTATATTATCTCTAGATGCATTTCATGCCCAAGTGATTGATTAAATGGAACATGTTTTTAGTTTTTTACCTTTCCATATAGAATATTCCACATTTAATCATAATAAATTTTATTGTACTTAACAATTATCAAGAATTTGGTTTCACCATTATTTTGTTTCCTTTCCCCAGTATATGATGAAGAAATATTTGAAGGAATTTCAAGGATTCCAAACATTTTCATTTGTTATGTTTTATATTTTATTCCCAAATTAAAATTGGTAACATGTATGTATCTTGATATTTAATACTATTATAATGATCAAACTTTTAATATGGGATATCTTTATCTTATGCTAATGTAATAAAGTAGAAACCGTCTCAGAGTTATGGGAGTTGGAGTTGTTATAGTAGATATCAACATAATTTTAGGAGAAACCATTGGAACAATATTTATGAAAACATAGATTAGGGAATATAACCCTATTCTTGTATTTATTGATTATTATAAGTATAGGATAACATCCTACATTTTTTTAAGTTATAGATTATGTCATTTTCATAGAAATCAATCTGTATGAAGATATAATAAGTGGACATGGTTTTGGAACATATAAATCTTATGGGTAATAACCACTAAAAGAGTTGTTTGAGTTTATCTTAGCCATCATTTTGGGGAAATGTGAGTGTTCCCTTACTGTGCACTTGGTCTGACACTCTAAGTGGATATTCTTTGGTTAATTCTTATTTTCTTTAAAAACTAATATGATGTATTTGAATTGTTTAAAACTATTAATGACCATGTTAAGACCTAATGTTTCCTATATTCAGAAGAAGGTGACATTATTTAGACATCCTATAAATTATTTTCATGATTATTTGGTTTTACACTATGATTGTTATTGCTTATACAATGATTTTTCGTTTTATTCCATGGATGGATCCTAAGGGAATCATGTTGAAATTGATTATAATGTGCAATTCAGTGGTTATGAGAAACTAAATTGGATGATGAATGGAGTAAAATATATTTTAATTATTCCTAATCAGTTATCACAATATATGATTAAAAACCTACACCTTAACCAACCATCAAACTCCTAAAAAAAGGAAAGTATATATTTTTTTGAGGGTATAGGTGGTTAAAACCCTAGAGGAAATAAATATCAATTCATGATATTGTGTCAGAATAAAGAAGATAGAGGCACATGAGGTGTTGTGGTGGGGGGTGGATTATATCTACTTAAAAATATTGAAATATTTGCAGCTCCCTATAGAAATATAATTTTTTTATTTCTATATTAAATATGAGTAATAAACATAAATAAAATAAAGGAAATAATAGGATATAAAAATGTATAGTGATTCGGTGAATAGAAATCCCCTAGTCTACTCCACCAATACTAACTCTTTGAGATTCATGATTTTCACTTGTAGGTCCTTTTACTACAGACCTATAAATTTAAGTTCACATATTTTAAAAATTACAACATTGATTTTAAAAGGTCTTCATCTTTTAAAGTCAATTAAGATATCCAAAACAAATTATAATAAGCTAAAAATATACCACGACTAAGTATAGATAGATGATACGTTAATAAAGTAGATTACATGTATAATTTTAATATTGGTTCAGCTCACACATTCAACATCAAATAAAAAATGTATTTAATTTTCAATAAATAATAGAAGAAAAATACTAATATTGAATTTAATGTTTAATAACTTTTTAATAAATATTAGTGGAGAAAACAATCAAAATATGGTAAATATATTTATCTTTAATGTTTAGATCTAATAATCGCTTCAGTGAACAATAAGAAAATATTGACAATGTATACAACAATATGAACGTGATGATAAAATAGTAATAGATCCAAACTTATATGTCTAAATTTTTTAATAATTCATAAAATTAGAGGTGTTATCTTTTAATATGTATATCTAGAGAAGACATAACTATTCGTATTGAATAAGAAACTAAATTTTACTTAAGTCAAATTGATCCTGAAAATACGCATGATAAATTGTGATCGTTTGAATTTAAAATGAAAAGGTAATATTGTTACCTACCTTATAAATATGAATGATTTAATCCATTGAATAAGTATAACAACCCATATCTTCACTATGCATTAATGATTTATTTGTTACATAAAATAACATTTAATACAACCTGAAAGATCAATAAATCTACATTATTTATCAATTAGGGACATTAAATAACAACATAAAAAACAAAATCTTTTTTGAAAACTTATTTAACATGATCAAAACATTCCTTATACTTAAAACTGCATGGAATAACCTGAGGACACGAAAATTTAAGGGGTGAGCTATAAATCTCGGTCAGGGAATAAAAAAAGGAAAACATGAATAATTCAATACATGTTAGAGAATAGGCATATCTACAGAGTATAAAAGTAATATAAATAATAATACCTGATATGTCATGATAATAATAACATGGGAAATGTGGTAACAACTTAAAACACTACATTATAAACATAAGTAAAGGCTAAATCTAGCAATACATTATGGTGGAAAAAAGTACTATAAAGGAATCATGTACACCTTATACCAACATGATTTATCATGATACTAAACATTACCCAATGTATTGGAGTCCTATAAAATTTTGAGTGCACCCACCACATTCATTTCATTCTCATTCTTAAGTGTGCCACATAGATCAAACAACATGGATTTATTCATCATCATATTTAATTCCATGATCAATGAGAATATAATAAATACAAGTAATCCACAAATAAAATATGTATATGTGTATAAAGGTGAATACCCCTTATAGAAAATGGTTATGGTATTCACTACAAAATTGTTTTGGAATGTAAAATACCAGTGCAATTTTGGCATCATATCAACATCACATAAAAAATCACTAAATGGATTGATGAGAGTAAATGGATTCAATCATAATTTACATATGAAATGGATAGTAATATGTACATGTATATACAAGTCCCAAAATATGGAATTGTAAAAATAAGGCGTAACATAATAAAGAAACTTGAAGAAAGAGGGGTGAGGAATTAGCGATTGCTCAGTTGTATGACTCCAAAGTCTTGAGAGAGGCCTCTTGAGAGATTGGGGGAACCTTGGGAGGACCCTAAAGAGTTGAAGAAAGAGTTTTTAAATGATATAATGAGTTTGAGTGAAGATAAATTGGGGCCTAGGTTGGTTTATATAAGAAAAGATATTGATTTCTTTATTAATTAGGTTTTAGACTCTACATATTAAAATATTCAAAACTACAAATCATCCCATGGTTTTTCAAATGTTTTCTAAAAAAAGGGAGTTTATTAAAATATTTTATAATTTCAAGGGATGAACTTATTAAAATATAACCCTTGGTGATGTGGAGGAGAGTCATACTCTTAAATAATGAATTTAAAATATTAAATTACATTATAAGTCTTTGAGAATTTGTAATGGCTTTAAAAATTAAATAAAATAAACATAAAATTCCATTATTTTATATTTAAAACATATATGTTTTCATGTATATAATTTATACTACTTATTACACCTCTTTTGGGTAATTATTACATCATAAAATATGAAGTATATTTTTACTGTATTTAATTTTTACCTGAATTTTTTGTGTCTAAAAAAATTATGAAAAAGTAACCATTTGAAAATTTTGACACTTGATTCCTAAAATAATATTCATTTTATATAAATAATTTTCTAAATATCTTAATTTTTCTTTTTAAATAAAAACCTATATTTTTTGGAAATTGATGTGTTTTGACAGTAATAGTTTTTGAACCATAATAAAAATTACATTTGACATCATAAAAATAATACGATCATTTATATTTAATAAAAGTTATTTAATAATAATAATTTATTTAAATATTATTTATTTAAAAAACCATTAATTCATGAAAATAGTTTTCTTAATTGAATTTTAATTTTAACACAAACTACTATTCTTCATTTAAAAATAATTTAAGAAGTACTTATAAGAGGATGAAACATATTCATTACTTTATAAAAATATAATTTACATATTAATATATATTGGTTCTGGATTCATATCTCTTTAATTCACCATAATATACCTCAAAATTAAGGTGCACAATATTGGAGCTTTAATTATACCGTTCGACAAACATGGTTTGGGCCGTGATCTCGATAAACATGAACTTATCCTATAAATGGGTTTTCTCATGCTCTATTTTTTGGATCCCAACCTTGGTTTAGTCTAAGGAAAATCACAGAAATGATATCTCAATGGGTTGATCTGATAAGTGTGATTCATGGGATACGATCATACTGGTTGAGGCCAACACTTCTTTTATTTTTGTCAAATGGATTTTTGAAAACCATATATTTGTACTAGGCATGTGATAATTTTCATTGTATATATTATCAATTGTGATGGTAGTTAGTATTAATTTAAATACAATAAGATATAATAAACCAAAATAAATGCTTGTGTTTTCTGTAACCATAATATATTTAATTAAAACAAAAAGTGGGATTCTATTCCTAATAGTTTGGGTCATTAAAATATTTCACCCTTATGAAAATGTTCCTTCAACATTTTCTTTTATCATTGTAAAATAGATGAGGGTATCCCAGGTTCATCCAATCCTCTAGTTCCCATGTTGTTTCTTCAGACATCTGCACTCTCCACAATACTTTGATGATGGTAATTGTCTTATTCCGTTTATTTTTTCCTCTATGATATATGATCTTCGCCGGATTATCCTCATAGGAAAAATAATTCTTATGTGGTACTGATGCTATTAATATTTTCATAACTTTTTTATATACTCTCATTACTAATTTTATATGAAATATGCAAAATTTGTATGAAATATTAATGTTTTAATACTAAATATAATTTTTGAGTATTTTTAGAAGTATTCAAATTGAATCAATTTAATGTTTTATTTATATTTATCACCCTAATAATCCAAATTTTGTGATTCTTATTTTTTAGGATTCCTAATTCAATATAAAAAATTTCATTAGAAGGAATCTTGGGGTAATTCTTCCATGTGAAGGGAAATATGTACCACATGAGAAGACCTGCAGAATCTGTAAAAAAACCGGATCATCCATGAAGATTGAATTTTTTGGCTCAATCCATAAGTTCAAATTCATTATTTCTCATCAAAATTTCTGTGGAAAATGTAAGGAATCTTGGATAAAAATTTCAAGGCCCAAATCCAAAGAAAAAGGTCCCAACTAATTCATCTAATCACATCCCACCATTTGGTATGGAAATTAAAATCATTACATTATTCATGACATTTATCCTAATATATTCATCAAATAAAGATGATATTTTTCAATATTAAATAGGAGATATAGAAGGAAGAATTTGTTGAAGAAATAATTCAGATTTGAAGGCATCTTCCTAATCAAAATTCCATTCAAATTTAGGTCATTGAAAAAGAATGGGTAGAAATGGATAGTTCAACTTTTTATAATCAAACCTCCATAACATTGGATCCATGAGTCCAATATACTCCAAAGTTTGAAATAAGTCGTCCAACTTTATTATCTACAACTTTGAGGAAGGATATATCTCACGATTCAGCTGGATGGATGTCCAAATTGTCAATCAGAGTTGAGGGGTAGTTTGTGAATGAAAATAGTCCACCACCTTGGGCTATAAATACATTCCCTCATCTCTTTTCAGAAGGGTTGGAATTTCTGAAGAGAGGATCGTCAATTTGAACGACCAGGGCTTTGAAAAAGGCATGAGAGGACATTCCAAACTCATTATTTTTTTACTTGAGAGACCCTTCCTCCCCTCTTTGATTTCATGTTCTTTCCGTTCATTTTCAATTGTAATTTCGTAAGTGTTTGTATTTGTAATTCTGTTTTAATGCATGTTTATTTATTCATAATATCTCATTCTCTTCTACCTTATGTAGTTTAATATTAATGTTCTTTAAATATTCAAAATCAATTTGAAAATAATTCTCTTCATTCACTTTCTCATTCAAGAAAAAGTGTGTTTTTGTTATTTCTCTTCGTTGCTCATGTGTGTGTTCGACACACCACTCTTTTCTTATCCCTTTCTTTTTCATATCATCATAATTAATCATCATAATCATTATAATCAGATTACCAATGGAAGATTAAATCCCTCCTCGGGGTGAGTTATAATTTAGGTATGTTAATTTATTGATAACTTTTTCTCGATGAATATTATTAAATTAACATTTTCTATGTTGGACTTAACATGTCATGGATTAATGACTTGTTTTGTTTAATGTATGGATTCCATGGATTGTTGGATCCATAAATACAATACCACAATAATTTACTAATTGAGATTATAATCATAGTTAATTTAAGACCTAGATTAAAGGCTTAAAACTTAGTAATTCTAATCAATGTCAACTTGTGACATGGGTGTTAATTTAATGCAATATAAATAAAAGCTCAAGGATATCACAAGATTTACTATCTAATGAATAAATCATCCCAATATTTATAAAATTTTTAAATTAATATAAATTAATCAATCATTTCAATTAAGCTCTGCAATCAAACCCCTTAATCAAAATACAATCAACTAAAAACATTCACCTATTAAAAAGTATCATCACTGAGGACTCAACCATAGTGCTGCT
This sequence comes from Viscum album, assembly GCA_963277665.1. NCBI lineage: Eukaryota > Viridiplantae > Streptophyta > Magnoliopsida > Santalales > Viscaceae > Viscum > Viscum album. The sequence goes on from OY728152.1 coordinate 1,893,902,663, forward strand.
GTACATATTAGAAGTGCATCGGAACATTGACTGATCGAAATTCATTAATAGGCCACACTTTCAAATGGTTTTGTTTCTAGGGATGGTGCATTAAATAGTCATAATTTTTGGTTATTGTAAAAAGAAGCAAAAATTTGAAAAAAATTGAACAAATAAACCCAAAGAAAAAACTGCCTTCCTCTTTCTTCTAAAATCACTTTGAATGCCCCATGACCTCCCAAACAATATCTCAGATTTTTTTGACACTAAAATTGAGTGAAAACTTCACCATCTTAGGAGGAACATAAGAGGTAATCAAATAATTCAAGAACCAGTCCTTGTCCAACCAGTTGAATTAGACATGGCCGATCCCAGGGAACAAACACTTAAATAAATTTCTACTACTGATATGAATTACCAACCTATTGGTATTCAATATACACACATATAGGTGGACTTCAAACTCAAATTGGGGTCGATTCATCTTCTCCCTCACTTCCAGAGGCTATCCAGTGAGGATCTACATATCCACCTTAAATAGTTTCAAGTGGTGTGCTATACCATGTAGCCTCAAGGGGTTTCTGAGAAACAAATCAATCTTCGAGAATTCCCTTTCTCTCCAGATAATACTGCTATGTCATGGATCTACTACCTTCCTCCTGATTCTATAACCACATGGATTGACAGGAAGAGACTCTTATTATAGAAATTATTTCCCGATTCTCGTAATACATCCATCCGAAAGGAAATAAGTGGTATTCATCAATTCCCAAATTAATCACTCCATGGGTATCGGGAGAGGTTCAAAAATATTTTGAATACCTTCCCGCATCACAAAATCCCTGACCAAATCTTGATCAAATACTTTTATGAGGGGTTTTGGATATGGAGAGAAGCCTCACTAATGCTGCTAGTGGCAGTGCTCTTATTGAAAAAATTCATGCAACAATAAGAGATATCATAAGAAACATGTCTACAAACACAGAACAATTCCAAAATCGATCACATGCTCAAGTCAAAATAGCTCAAGATAATCAATATGCAGAGCCAAACAAGATGAAAGAATGGTTGAGTGAACTTACAGGTCTGGTGTAATGACATGATGTGGCTGCAAAGGCCCCAACCACATCTTCTCCACAATCTCTGTTCCCTGGACCTATCAAGAACATTGGAATTTGTAGCTCCCCATATCATCCAACTGACACATTTCTACAAATTCAAAGAGGATCAATCCGATGCATTTGGGCCAATGGATCCCAATGAATTATATGCTCCAAAAAACACCAACCCTCAACAATTAGGTCAGTTTGTTAGAAACTTCATCCAACCCCATTATGAGCCCTTATCTTCTATATATAACCCTAACTTGAGATATGGGAATCCCATTTCTCATCCCCCTCAATACCCACATCAAAACCCTAACCAATTCCAATATGGTCATGGTGTTGGTAACTTCCAACAACCTTACCCTTTTGTTCCTCAACCTCAAAGAATCAATCTTCATCTTCCTTCTCCTAGATTCCACTATCCTAGTGAGCCTTCCCAATTCAAAATCCAATACAATCACTTTCCCATTTACCAAAATCAAGGTAATCCCAATCCTGGACAAGGCACATATTCCATGAAACCATGAGAAAGTGTAGTGTATTATCTTACTCCCTTTACCCATTCCAGCCTCATAAACATTGAAACACAAATTAGTCATGACGCATCCCACTTATGCCAGCAACAACAATAAAATTCTTCCCCACTACCAACTCAACCATTACCCAACCCCAAGGGTAATGTATGTGCAATTTCACTTAGATTAGAGAAGAAAATTTCTATTCCTCAAGATAAGTCCTCCAACCATCCTTTTAAACATTGTCCATGAAAATGAAAAGAAAAAGAAACTCGAGAAGAAACCTAAATCCATTCACTAACCTACTTACATTCCAGTTAGGAACCAAATTCCTTTTCCTCAGGCTGTTTTAACGCCAAAGTAGTCCTTTAAACATGATCCCGAAGTAATCAACATGTTTAGATGTTTTGACGTCAACATTACACTCTTAGATTCCATAAAAAAATCCCTAAGTATAATAAGATTCTTAAGGAATTGTGCACTCAAAAGAGGAAACTTAGGAGATTTTAAAATTTCTCAACATAACAGTCCATACCCACAAAGTGAAAAGATCGTAGGAACATTACGGTTCCATGACAAATAAGTAGTTCCAACTTGGATGATGCACTAATAGACCTAGGACCCTCATTAAATGTCATGCCTAAATCCATATTCTCCAACCTTGGTCTAGGTCCCATATATCCAACAGTTGTTGTCATCCATTTATCCAATTGAAGCACAACCAGTCCATAAGGAATAATTGAGGATGTCCTTGTTCGAGTCAATGATCATATCTTACCAGCATTCTTCTACATCCTCGACAAAGAAGGTGAGATAACTTCTTTCCAATCTCCATTGATTATAGGGAGACCTTTAATTATGACATCTGCAAACAAAATTGATGTCCATGATGTCATCTTATCCATGGACTTTAGTAAACAACTAGTAATGTTCAATATTTATTAATCCACGCAATACCCATAAGAGAATCAATTAGTATTCTCTATCCATGCTTCTAAAAGTCTATCTATGAGTCTGTTGAATCCTAATCTATCATGTTCTTATTGTTCTACTGATAGAGGATTTTTTTAATATTACATCCTCATTAACTAAGGAATAATTACAAAAGTTGATGTTGAAATTACAAATGCAAACTCCATTGATCTAAAAGATCATCAAAAATCTTTGGAATCCAAACTCACCTCTGGCCTCCACTACTACAACTTGGACGATAATGGGGAAAACGAACAAGCATGTTAATTTTTTTGATTCAAGTCAGACTATCCAACATTCATCATTTCCTATCCATGATTTGGAAAATTCTATTACATGTGATGTGAACTCCAAAACAAGGTGTTTATATTGTCCCGATGGGAGTGAAGGTTGTGAGATTTGTTCCATAATTAATAATGTGATCACTAGTGAGGTTGAAATAGACCATTATTTAGAAAAATTAATATAAAGGATATTAAAAAACTTATTCAATCTTATGAATCAACTAATCATTGTTACTATACATTGTTAAGTAATTAAATAAATGAGTCAAAAAAATAAGGATCTCATACTCTGGTTTTGTGTTATCTGAACCTTACATAAATGATCCATTAGAACTAATACAGCTTCCAGAATTTGCAATCATATAAAACCATCACTTTTTTGATAACATCATTCGTCATCTTGAAGACCAAAGAGGGGATATAAATATTCTCTTTCCACCCCCATTGAATTGAAAACACATCAACAAGGATGGGAAGAAATTATCCAAAGAACAATCAGGCTTCCCAAAGGAGACATTTTTTCTAAAATCACACTCGAGTTAAGAAAATATAGTGGCCACCATAGGACTATGGGTAGTCTAAAGAAATTGTCTAGCTATAGACAAAATAAATTCTACATTTCTTGGGAGGCAACCCATGTTTTCTTTTACTTTTATGAATTTTAAATTCTTTTTCGTTTATTATTAAAGGAATAATGAATTTTGATTTTGATTCTATTTCATGTAATGGTCATTTTCTAAAAGCATCACTATGAGAGGACTCAATATCCTAGATCCACATCCACTTCCATTGGATCCCCAACTTCTACAGTTGACCCACCACTGGATGGAGATCACAACCCACTGAATCCAAACCAAGGGGAACCTCTTTCCCTTTAAATTCTCTCTCTCCATATCTCTATCTTTCTTCATTTCTCATTTTAATTTTTTTACCACTTTCCTCACCACACTTTTTTATTTAATATTACTCTAGTGTGTGGGTGTGTCTTTATAAAAAACTAAAAAAACCTAAAAAGGAAAAAAAAACAACAAAATCATTTAAAAACAATATTAAAAATCAAGATTCATACATACTCACTATCCAGTTTTGAAATTTTGTCTAACCATTTTGGAGAGTTAAAATACATGGTTTCATCTCGAAAATTTTGTGGTTTCTTCATAAATTTGGATAAAGAATTTTTTGTCAAAACAAACAAATTTTTAATTCTCAATTTTTGATTTGGAAACTGATTTTCCCCAACCGTGAGAACCAAAATTAGCTTTTAGGACAAGGCCACCTATTTCCATCTATTAAAAATGTGTTTTCTCACCCCCATTTGTGAGTATTGAGTTTTTGGACCTTTGAGATGAATTTCCTACTTATGTGTGCATTAATTTGAAATCCAGTCTCCCTATACATAATTAATTGTTTGATAGAGTCATTTTCTGAATTTGATAGTGTTATTTTCTGGACCTTTGGTCCTTTGAGATGAATTTTTTATAATTTGTGAAATATTCATGAGATGTATCATCATATAATAATCAAATTAAGCCAAGATTTTTTAGTATGAAAGAGGAGATATAGGAGGATGACTTTTCTAAATAATGCATTTGTATTTGAGAGCATATTCCTTTAAAAAATTCCATTCACATTTCATCCATTGAAAAAGAATTGATAGAAATAGACATTTTAACATTGTTTAATCAAACTTCCATAACTTTGGCACCAAAATTACAAATGACTCTAAATTTGGAGAGAAGTCATCCAACTTTATTATCTAAAACATTGAATAAGGAGATATATCAATATTAAGCTATCTTGATGTACAAATCATCGAGCGAAGTGGATGGGTTGTTTTAGAATGAAAACGGTCCACCACCTTGGGCTATAAATACATCCCCTCCTCTCATTCAAAAGGGTTGGAATTTCAAAAGAGATAAGAATCAATTAACACAACCATGTCTCTTCCAGTGGCCTGGGAGGACATGCCAAACTCAAGTTTTTTCTTGATATAACCTTCCCCCTCTCATTGATTTCATGTTCTTTCTGTTTATTTTCAATTTAATTTCTTAAGTGTTTGTATTTATAATTCTATTTTAAGGCTTGTTTTTTTCATCATAATAACTTATTTTCATCTACCTTATATAGTTTAATATTAATTTTATTTAAATATTCTAAATCAATTTTAAAATCATTTTCTTCATTCACTTTCTCATTTAAGCAAAAGTGTGCTTTTGTTATTTCCATTTTTTTGTTCATGTGTGTGTTCGACACATCAATCTTTTCTTATCCATTTATTTTTATTATCTTCTTAAATTATCATCATAATAATTATAACAAGATTACTAATCATTTCAATAGATGAGTAAATATCTCATTGGTATGAATAATAATTTAGGTATGTTAATTTATTGAGTTCTTTTGCACGATGAATATTCTTTAAATTAGCATTGTGTATGTTGGACTTAACATGTCATGGATTAATGACTTGTTTTGTTTAATTTATAGATTCCATGGGCTATTGGAACCTTAAATACACTACGACAATCAAGTACTGATTTAGATTAGAATCCTAGTAAAGTTAAGTCTTGGATTAAAGCCTCAACACTTAAGAATTTTAATCAACGTCAACTTGTGACATGGGTGTTAATTTAATGCAATATAAAGCAAATCCCAAGGATATCACAAGCTTAAATACATAATAAAAAACTCATCTCAATATTTATCAAATTGTTAAATCAATATTAATGAATAAATAATTTTATTTAATCTCTTCATAAAACCCCCCAATCAAAATAGAATCAACTAAAAACATTCAACTCTTAAAATGTATCATCGCCAAGGATTCGATCCGAGTGATGCTATAAACATTAGATGAGCATCAGAACATTGAACAGTAAATAGGTGACAATCAACCTCTCTTTTAGGTACTATATTTGGATTTAGTAGATGTGATGGTTTTGGTATTTACTTATTCAAGTGGAACACATTGAATAAATCATTTACTTGAGATAGGATTGGTGGGAGTGCTAGTCGATAAGCCAATGTTCCGATGTGATCAAGGATATCAAAAGGGCCAATGTACCTTGGACTAAGATTTCCCTTCTTCCCAAATCTCATCAGTTTTTTCCACAGTGATATGTAGAGGAATACCATGACTTAGAAATCAAACTCTAGGCCTCGTTGACAATTTTCATCATAGCTATTCTGTTGACTCTGAGAAGATTTTATGTGTTGATGAATGGTCTTAACCTTATCTACCATTTCATCTACCATTTCAGGAACTATATGTTTTCATTCCCCAACATCATCCCAAAATTTTTGTGTTCTACACCTCTTTCCACGAAGGGCTTTATAGGGATCCATTTGGTTTCATGAGTTGAAACTTTTGTTGTAAGATAACTCAATAAAAAGAAGATGTTTGTCCCTTCTTCCTTTAAATTCCACAAAATTCCTCGCAACATGTCTTAAAGTGTTTTAATAGTATGCCCGATTAGGAATTATTTTGAGGATGATTAATTGTACTAAAATTTATCTTTGTGTTTAGAAAATACTGAAGGCTTTTACAAAACATGGTTGTGAATCATGGGTCTCAATAAGATATAATTAATAGTGGTATTACATGCATCAATACCACTTCTATGATGTATACACGTTTCAATTGATCCAGTGAGAAATCTTCATGAATCACATTGAAGTGTGCAGTCATTGTATGAGGATCTATAATAACCTAGACATCATTTTTTCCATGGTATGTCTTCTAAATTCTAGTGAAAAATTACATGGTGTTGTTTTCTAATTTCCATGTTGGAATGAGTAATGGTTACATCATTCCTATATACTTATACCTTTCATCCATAACTTGCTGACATACCAGGAACATTGATTTATTTTCAATGATCTCCTTCTTAATGTTGTCCCACCAATAGTGATCTCAGAGATCTCAATACATATTTGAGTTTCTTAGGTGAATAGAGAAAGTAAATCTATGTGCATCATACAATAGTTCCTTATTTAATGTAAGATTTTATGTCGTAGATAGTTTTGACCCAAATATCAAAAATCCTTCTTCATCCGTAAACTTATATGATTTACTAGGATGGTAGTAGATTGAGTAGTCATATTCCATGTGGAGCTCTAACCATATTCATTAGTGCATATGAAGCTCTTTATATGTGAATATAAATATTTTAATCTCTTGTGATCAGTATATATCTCACACTTCTCCCCATAGTGAATTTTTTTCCAGATTTTCAATGCAAATATCACATCCACTAACTCTAAATCATATTAGGGATTGTTATTCTCAATAATTTTCAACTTTATTATGGCTCAAGTAACGAATATTTCATTTTTCATCAATACACGTCCCAATCCCTTCTTCAAATCATCACTAAAAATTTTAAAATACATCCCACTAGTGGGAGTGTGAGAACATGGGAAGTGATAAGCCTTATTTTTAACTCCATGAAATTTTTTCACATTCACCAATAGAAGAAAACTTGACTTCCATCCATGTGTATCTTGGAAAATGGTTTGGGAAATAATGATAAATTTCTCACAAATCGACGATAATATCTAGCTAACCTAAGGAAGATGTGCATATCTTTCACAGATTTTCGCCTTGACCATCCCTCAATTTCTTTTGAATTTGTAGGATTCATAGATATCCCATTTATTGTGATGATATTCTACAAGGATCATACTTATTTCAACCATAACTCACACATATTGTACTTTTTGATCGAGATTCTACATTCATAAGGTATTTAGCACAGTGCTCAGATACTCTTCATGATCCTCCTTTGTTTTGGAGTATATTAAAATATCATCTATAAATAATATCCAATTTGTTTCAAGGTACTATCTAAGGACTATAATAAAACATTCCCTGACGATTTCCGGCGAATTAGTGAGTCTGAATGGCATCACTATGAAATCATAGTGCCTATAATTTTAGGGAACATCAGAAAATTTCATATAGTTATCAATGTCATGGATTTATAGGGATTCTAGTAGACTAGTATATATCCACAAAAAAGTGGTTAGACTTGAATTTCTGGGTAATAAAAAATTAGTAGTGTATCATGTAATTCTTTTGAAATTTTACCCATACTCCCCAATAGATTCATCATCTTTTTCTTGAGTGAAAGGAAATTTCATTCCATTTTATGACAGAGGGTGTGGGGAAAATATTTATCATTTTTTTCTTCGAATTCATTTCACTCCATTACTTGGATATCTTTCTTGATATTTTTATTCTTGATCAATGTATATCACTAATCTCCTTCCCCCTCTATATTATAAACAACCAAAAGAACCCAATCTTGTTCAGAATAGTAAAGGATGGATAAGATATTTTCAATTTAGTTGTCCATTGATCGACATTTGAGGTATCATATGATCCATTAAAACCAGTAGTCCTTTGTCATATAAGGATATTCATTATGTATTGTTCTTTATTATAGGGGTTTGGGTGCTCATCGTGGTATAGGTTTCTATTCAGAACTTGTTTTAGGTGAGGGAGTGTCAAGATAATGTTTGTGATTCCATCACCCATTGGGTTGTGGATCTTGTTGGGGAAGACATCACATTTCCCTTCACGTCATTTTTTAACATGATACCTCCTATTAATTTCCATTTTATTGAAGAAATAGAAAATTTGGGATGATTATTTAAAAATATTAATCATATAAAGGGGAATCCTATTACAATCAAGGGATAACATAAAAATTATATTTCTTTCCATAACTTATGAATTTATAGTCTTAAATATAATTTATTCAGGATCTGTTTCCTAAAATATATTATTTTTGGAGTTTTTTTTCTTTAATTATATTTCATAATGAGATTATGAATTTATCGTGTCATAACTCCCAGGAGTGTCACACAAGGTGTGCAGTACATGCGGTTGTCATTTACCATATTACCCTATGTTATGACCAATACATCTTGTCAGAGTTGTTACTCATAGGTACATATATTCCATAGCCACATCCACTTTTAGTATCCAAAAAATGATTTATTTTATTGATAAACCACTTTATCAATACTAACCAAAATTTAGGGATGTTTTCTTATACTTAGTCTTGTCCCTCTTTCTGTCACTAGATTTTTCTAATCCTAATCCCCACAAATAACTACACTTTTACTCTGATACCAACTGTAACAACGCATATCATTATTACACATTATTAATTTATTTATTACATAAAATTACACATAATAAAACCAAAAATATTGATAAACCTAGTGTCACTATGAATTAGGAACATTACAAAAAAAATTAAAAGAAAAAAAATCATTATTGAAAACATCTTTTACGTGATAAAAAAATTCTTTGTACATAAAAATACATGGGATAAATTGAGGACATGCATAAGAAAGGGGTGAGATATAAAGATTAGTATGGGAATAAAAAAATGAAAAACCAGAATAAGACAATACATGTTAGACAATAATAATATTGATAGAGCATAAATGGACCATTAATAATAAGACATGATATTACATGATAATCATATCATGGGAAATGTAGATACAACCAAAAACACTACCTCATAAACATAAGTCGGGGCTAAATATGCCAACAAATCATGGTAGAAAAAGTCCCATAAAAGAATCTGGTACAACCCTATCCCAACATGACATATCATGATGCTAAACATTACCCTATGCATTAGAGCGCTATATAATTTTGGACGCACCAATTACATTCATTTCATTTCCATGCTCAAGTGTTCCACAGAGATCAATCAACATGGACTCATTCATCATCATAATTTATTCCATGATAAAATAAGTATGAAATAAATACATGTAAGTCCCCAATAAAATAATTATATGTTTATAAAGGTTAATACCCATAATATAACATGGGTATGGAATTCACTACACAATTGTTTTGGAATGGACAATTGGTGCAATTTCGGCATTATAACAACGTCAAATTTAAATTTATTAAATTTATTGATGAGATAAAATGGTTCTATCATCATTTTGATATGAAATATACAATAATATGGACATTTAAACACATTTCCCATCATAAGGAGTTGGAAAAAGAAGTCATAACATAATAAAGAAACATGAAGAAATTGGGTAAAGGAAACAACATTTACATGGATGTGTGACTACTATGGATTGGGAGAGGTATCTTGAGGGATTGAGGGAGTCTTGGGAAGACTCTATGGAGAATAGTATTGATTTAGGATGTTATAAAAAGAGTTTTTGTGAAGATAAATGAGAGCGTGGGTGGGTTTGTATAGGAAATAATGGGAATTATTTATTATTATTGAGGTTTTGGACTCAACATTACAAAATATTCAAAACCAAAAACCATACCATGGTATTTCTCATGGTTTATTCTATAAGGGAGTGGATTAAATTATTTTATAAGGTGAAGGAATGAAATTATTAAAATTTTACCCTGGTTAATGTGGAGGTGAGTCACACTCTTAAAGAAACTATTTTAAAATCGTAAAATATATTAGAAGTCTTGAAGGATTCATAATGTATTTAAAAAATAAATAAAATAAACATATAATAACATCATTTTGAAGGGAAAACATGTATTTGGTTATTTATCACATTTATATTACTTATTACATCACCTTTGGATTATTATGATATTATAAAGCACAAAACATATTATAGAGTATTTAATTTTAAACTGAAAATTTGACTTTATCAGAAAACAATGAAAATATTATCGTGGATAATTTAGATGTCCTAATTTAAAAAATATTAATTTTCTAAATATTTTCCTAAATATGTTAATTTTCACTTTTAAAATAAAAATAGGACATTTATTGAAAATTTATGGGTTTTGATGATAACAGTTTTCAAACCCTAATAAAAATTACATTTGACATCATAAAATCAATTTAAGGATTTATATTTAATAAAAGTTATATAATAAAAATAATTTATTAAAATTTTAATTATTTTCAAAATCTATTGATACATCAAAATAGATTTCTTAATTGAATTTGGATATTAGACAAAAATACTATTTTTTCTTTAAAAATTATTTACAAAATATTATTAATACAACGAAAATATATTCATTACATTATATGTTAAATAATATATATATTATTATTTCCAGGGTGTTGATATATATACCTTTAATACACCATCATACACAATAAGAGTAAGGTGTGTGATGGTTTGGTTTTCATGGGACCGTTCAATGAACAAGGTTTGGACTGTGATCTCGATGTTCTTGAACTTCTCTTGTAAATGGTTGTGGTCATAATTATGTTGTCAGATCTCCTCTTGGGATTGACCTAGTGAAAATCCCAAAAATACTATTTCCCTTGAAGAATCAAATAAATGGGCTTCATAGGGTATGATCCTACTCATTGAGGGCATCACTTCCTTTGTCTTTGTCAAATGGATTTGATAAAACCCCATATTTATACAAGTCCTGTGATCACTTTTCAATGACTATATTATCAATCATTATGACACATAATAGTTATTTAAATCCAATTAGATATAATAAAAAAATTATGTTCTTGTGATTTCTGTAACTATAATACCCTTAATTAAAATAAAAAGATTAATTTCATTTATAATAGTTAGGGTTATTAAAATAAGAGACTTTGAATCATTATTTAAACAAATTTAAATAATTAAAATACTTTTATGAAACTACAACTTAAATTGTGGAAATAATCAATAATTCAAATATTTTAGATGATTGGTTTAACTTTTGGGTTTCACTATAGAGTGATAATATTCAAAAGTATATTTGGAAACATACAGATGATTATAAATGTTGGGTTGATGAACAATACATTAAGAACACAGACATTGGGTAGATGATAAAAGTATGGTTCATAATCCTACCATTTAGTCCAAAAGAAGAGTTGGAAAATTATAAATACTTACAAAATTGGTGTTACTGATACTAATGTTCACTTTTAATGAAGGGTACATAAAAATGATTCCAAACCACATAAGAAACCCGAATACAAAGGGAAATGGCTTTAACAAAATTGTAATCAAAGAGATTCTAGAATTCCAGATAAATGAATAGTCCAGTAATTATAATCTTAAAATTTAGTTAAATTAAATTCACTATTAAAAACTATTATAATGTTTTGTGAGCATCAAAATCAATGAGAATTTATATAACGTTTTTGGATCAACATATTTCAAAAAATACCCCAAATTATTAAAAAAATCATTGAACTAAACCAATTGAAATCTTATAAATTGAAAAATGTGAATTTTAAAATACCTTGGCCTATACCAAACTAAAGAATGATAAAAATACTATGTTAATCCATATTTATCCCCATAAGTAAAATTAATAATGTTTGTGTTTATCTTTATTTATTCACATTTTGTGATATGAAAATGAATGTATCAAATGGATTAATACACATTTAATATAATACAACAGTCATAATGAACATTATGTTTATCTAAGAAAATGTATATTAATTAATGAATAATTTTAGATATAAAATAATGAGAAACAAAGAGAGAATAAATATGATAGAAAATAGCTATTTTTATTAAAATCCAAGATTTCAAAGATATTTTGTCTTAGGTTTTGGATAGACTAATATGAAGGATTATAAAAAGGATGGGTCCATTTTGATATGATAAGGGGTCAATAATCACACTCTAAAATATACTTATTTCATAAAAACACTTGAAAACAACTTTTTTAATCTCTAAATATAAAAAAAATTCTCCTTGAATATAGATCAAATTTTCTAACTAATAACTATTTTAGATCATTAAGATATAATTTATAAACATATTCTCTTATGATATACATCACTTCATAAATTATTTAAAATTTTTATGCATCAAAATATTTTATGGAGATAAATTATTCTATAGACATTGATACTTCAGTTGAAAGGATTTATATTTTGTTTTAGAAATAAAATATTTTTTCATCTCTTTAAAATAACTCCAAGAGATTTCATGTTATTTATTCAGCCTCATTGTTCTTATTTTGAAAGATAAAACATTAATTCCATTTCTGTAGAAATGAAATAATAATTCTATCCACAAAATGTAACATTATCATCCAATGATGTTTTATATGATTTTTACGAATGAATTCCACCTAAAACAATTTATGTTATTGAACATATTGTTTCTGAGAACTAATAATTTCTATATATTTTATAGAAGACTTATCTAAGAATTCTTTAAAAAAAGAAACTGATAGTTGTCTAAACAGATTAGAGTAACTATTAGGTAGAGAAATACATTTATTATAGATTTGTTTTACCTATTTCTCATCAACCTATCCTAAAAACCCATGATATTACATACGTTCCATACCGTGAAATCTTACTCTTTAAAAAATAAATATTTCTAAAATAGAGATACTCAGTCTATTTATGCCTCATATAATGGATTCAATAGCGATCATTAAATTTTACGTTACAAGTATAGAATATGAATGTTTTGAGAGAGGCTGAGATAGTGAATGGGCATGAGTTTAAGAGAAGATAAATATTTTTACTCTGATGGTTCTTAGATAAAATTTTAGTTTATTAATATCCAGTTTTATTTTAGTAATTTTGGATTTTAAAAATGAAAATACTTTTTTTTGTTTTTAAAAAATTATTTAAATAAAATTTCAATGAATTTTAATTATTGAGTTAACATAAATAAAATTATTAAAAACCTCTTTTCAAATAGAACATGTTCAATGAAAATACAGTCCAATTAATAAAATATTACCAGTTTTATATTGAATATACCTAACATCCCCAATATGTATTATTAATACAAGAAGTATTGAAAATTCCCACATAATTAATACTTTGTTAAAAATTTAGACTCATGGAGTAATGTAAACATATAAAATATTAATAATAAAATATTTACAAGTAAAAAAAAAGATGTATCAAAAGAATTAATTCATTCAACAATAATAAATTTTTTTAACATATGATAAAATTTTGAAAATAGACCCCCTAAGACTAATAATAGATATAAAAATAAAATATTTTAATATTATTTTAATCCTTTTCAGATGTAATAAATGGATATTTTTTTAAAATAATTAACAGAAGACATTATAAAAAATTTAAGAGTATTCATGATGATATGAAAATAAGTAAAGGAATTAATTAATCCCATAAAATAATAGAGTGAGAAAATATTTAACAATTTAAGGTTAAGATTAATAAATTATGGATGAAAAGAGACAAATGATTTAAAATAATTTCTCACTCTATAGAAAATTGTTATCCTACATAAATTAAATATTGAAAAAAAATAGTTCATGTATTCTAACAGTTCTAGAATTAGGAATCTTTCATTTAAAATAATGAAGTACTTTATAGATGGCCAATAATGGTAAACCAATTGAAATATAAGACAACATAATATTTTTCAAGGAGTCACTTAGTGATATAGTAATGAATTTTAGTAGTACAAACCTATAAAATATCAAATACAAGTGCATTTTGTTACCCATATGATTTTATGTTTGATATTTTTATAAATTAAAAACTTTGGTTACCAAATCTATTTATCATTAGATGAAACTATAATTTTAGATTCAGATTATATTTTTTAAAAATGAAAATTATTAACATCAAACAATTGAGTATTTATAAAGAAGTAATTCTTATCATATTGTATATTAATAAAACAATGAAAACCATTAAAACTAGACATGCATTTACTTTTAGAACATGGAAAAAATAAAGATCTTCATATCTGTAAACTTATTTGATATACCAGGATGGTAGTGGATTGAGTAGTCATAGTCCATGTGGAGCTCTAACCATCTTCATTCGTGCATATGAAGCTCTTTATATGTGAATATAAATATTTTAATCTCTTTTAATCAGTATATATCTCATACTTCTCCTCATAGTGATAATTTTTCCAGATTTTCAATGCAAATATCACATCCACTAACTCTAAATCATACCAGGGATAGTTATTCTCAATAATTTTCAACTTTATTATGGTGAAAGTAACAAATTTTTCATTTTTCATCAATATACATCCCAATCCCTTCTTCAAAGCAACACTGAAAATTTTGAAATACATCCCACTTGTGGGAGTGTGAGAACATGGGATGTGATAAGCCTTACTTTTAACTCCATGAATTTTTTCCCATTCATCAATCAAAGAAAACTTGACTGCCATCCATGTTATATGGGTAAATGTTTTGCGAAATAATGATAAATTTATCACAAATCAACGATAATATCTAGCTAACCTAAGGAAGATGTGTATATCTTTCACAGATGTTGGCCTTGACCATCACTAAATTTCTTTTGAATCTATACGATTCACAGATATCCCATTTCTTGTGATGATATTCTATAAGGATGATACTTATTTCAACTATAACTCACACATACTGTACTTTTTGATCGAGCTTCTACTTTCATAAGGTCTTTAACACAGTGCTCAGATACTCTTCATGATCCTCCTTCATTTTGGAGAATATTAAAATATCATCTATAAATAATATCCAATTTTTTTTAAGGTAATATCTAAGGAGTATATTCATAAATTCCCTGACGATTTCCAGAGCATTATTGAGTCTGAATGGCATCACTATGAAATCATAGTGCCTATAATTTGAGGGAACATCAGAAAATTTCTTATAGTTATCAATGTCATGGATTTATAGGGATTTTTGTAGACTAGGATATATTTAAAAAAATTTGGTTATCCTTGAATTTGGGGGTAATAAAAAATTAGCAGTGTATCATGTAATTCTGTTGAAATTTTCCCCATACTCCCCAATAGATTCATCATATTTTTCTTGAGTGAAAATAAATTTCTTTCCATTTTATGATAGAGGGTGTGGGGAAAATATTTATCATTTTTTTCTAGAATTAATTCCACTCCATTACTTGGATATCTTTCTCAAGATTTTTATTCTTGATCAATGTATGTCACTAATAATCTTCCCCATCTATATTATAAACAACCAGAAGAACCCAATCTTGTTCAGAATAGTAAAGGATGGATAAGATATTTTCAATTGAGTTGTCCATTGATCCACGGTTAAGGTATCATATGATCCATTAAAACCAGGATTCCATTGTCATATAAATATCTCGATTATGTATTGTTCTCTCTTATAGGGGTTTTGGTGCTCATCTTGATATAGGTTTCTCTTCAGAACATGTTTTAGCTGACAGAGTATCATTATAAAGTCTGTGATTCCATCTCCCATTGGTTTGTGGATCTTTATGGGGAAGACATCACGTTTCCCTTCACATCATTTGTTAACACGATAACTCTTTTTATTTTCCTTTTTATAGAATAAATATAAAATTAGGGATGATTATTTAAAAATATTAATCACATAAAGGGGAATCCGATGACAATTAAGGGATAACTTATAAATTATATTTCTTTCCATAACTTTTGAATTTATAGGCTTAAATATAAGTTATTCAGGATCTTTTTCCTACCATATATTCTTTTGGGATTTTTTGTTCCTTAATTATATTTCATAATGAGATTATGAATTTACCAAGTCATATCTCCCTGGAGTGTCAAACAAGGTGTGCAGTACATGCTGTTGTTGTTTTCATATTACCCTAAGTTATGCCCAATACATATTGTAAGAGTTGTTACTCATAGGTATATCTATTCCATAGCCACATCCACTTTTAGTATCCAAAAAATGATTTATTTTATTGATAAACCACTTAATCAATACAAACCGAAATTTAGGGATGTTTTCTTATACTTTTTCTTGTCCCTATTTCCGTCGCTAGATTTTTCTAACCCTAATCCCAAAAATAACTAAAAATTTACTCTAATACCAACTATAACAACCCATCTCATTATTACACAATATTAATTTATTTATTACATAAAATTACACATAATACAACCAAAAAGATTGATAAGCCTAGTGTCATTGTGAATTAGGAACACTACAAAACAACTTAAAAGAACAAAATCTTTATTGAAAACTTATTTTACATGATAAAAACGTTCTTTGTACATAACAATACATGGGATAAACTAAGGACATGTATAAGAAAGGGTTGAGATATAAAGATTAGTATGGGAATAAACAAGGAAAACCATGAATAATACAATACATGTTAGACAATACTCATATTGATAGAGAATAAATGGACCATAAATATTAAGACATGATATAACATGATAATCATATCATGGGAAATGTGGATATAACCAAAAACACTACCTCATAAACATAAATCAGGGCTAAATATGCCAAAAAATCATGGTAGAAAAAAGTCTCATAAAGGAAGATGGTACAACCCTATCCCAACATGACATATCATGATGCTAAACATTACCCTATGCATTAGAGTGCTATATAATTTTGGGCGCACCAATCACATTACTTTCATTTACATGCTCAAGTGTTCCACAGAGATCAATCAACATGGAATCATTCATCATCATAATTTATTCCATGATAAAATAAGTGTGAAATAAATACATGTAAGTCCCCTATAAAATAATTATATGTTTTTAAAGGATAATAACCATAATATAAAATGGGTATGGTATTCACTACACAATTGCTTTGGAATGGAAAATTGTGGTGAAATTTTGGTATTATAACGATGTCAAATTAAAATTTATAAAATTGATTGACGAGATAAAAATGGGTCTATAATCATTTTGATATGAAATATAGAATAATATGACCATTTAAACACATTTCCCATCATAAGTAGTTGGAAAAATAATTCATAACATAATAAAGAAACTTGAAGAAAGTGGGGAAAGGAAACAACACTTACATGGATGTGTGACTACAATGGCTTGGGAGAGGACTATTGAGAGGATGGGGGAGTCTTGGGAAGACTCTAGGGAGAATTGGATTGATTTAAGAAGCAATAAAAAGAGTTTTTGTGAAGATAAATGGGAGCGTAGGTGAGTTTGTATAGGAAATGGGGGGAATTATTTATTATTATTGAGGTTTTGGACTCAACATTACAAAATATTCAAAACCAAAAACCATACCATATTTTTTCTTATTGTTTCTTCTATAAGGTAGTGGATTAAATTATTTTATAAGGTAAAGGTATGAAATTATTAAAATATTACCCTAGTTAATGTGGAGGTGAGTCACACTCTTAAAGAAACTATTTTAAAGTCGTAAAATATATTATAATTCTTGAAGGATTCATAATGCATTTAAAAAATAAATAAAATAAACATATAATAACATTATTATGAAGGGAAAACATGTATTTGGTTCTGTATCCCATTTATATTTATTATTACATCACCTTTGGAGTATTATGATATTATAAAGCACAAAACATACTATAGAGTATATAATTTTAAACTAAAAATTTGACTGTATCAGAAAATAATGAAAATATTACCTTGGATAATTTAGATGTCCAAATTAAAAAAAATATTCCTTTTCCTCAATATTTTCCTAAATATTTTAATTTTCACATTTAAAATAAAAACACGACATTTATTGAAAATTTATGGGTTTTGACGATAACAGTTTTCAAACCCTAATAAATATTACATTTGACTTCATAAATTTCATTTGAGGATTTATATTTAATAAAATTTATTTAATAATAATAATTTATTAAAATATTCTTTATTTCCAAAGTCTATTGATATGTCAAAATAGATTTCTTAACTGAATTTGGATATAAAACAAAGATACTATTTTTTCTTTAAAAATAATATACAAAATATTATTAATACAAAAAATATATATTCATTACATTATAAGTTAAATAATGTATATATTTTTATTTCTAGGGTCTTGATACATATCCATTTAATACACCAGTAGACACAATAAGAGTAAGGTGTGTGATGGTTTGGTTTTCATGGGGCCGTTCAATGAATAAGGTTTGGACTGTGATCTCGATGTGCTTGAACTTCTCTTGTAAATGGTTGTGGTCATAATTATGTTTTTGGATCTTGTATAGGGATTGACCTAGTGAAAATCCCAAAAATACTATCTCCCTTAAAGAATCAAATAAATTGTCTTCATAGGGTATGATCCTACTCATTGAGGCCATCACTTCCTTTGTCTTTGTCAAATGGATTTGATGAAACCCTATATTTATACAAGACCTGTGATCACTTTTCAATGACTATATTATCAATGATTATGACACTAAACCGTTATTTTAATCCAATTATATATAATAAATAAATTTAAGCTCCTGTGATTTCTATAACCATAATACATTTAAGTTAAAATAAAAATATTAATTTTATTCATAATAGTTAGGGTTATTACAATAAGAGGCTTTGAATCATTATTTAAAAAAATTTAAATAATTAAAATACTTTGATGAAACTATAGCATAAATTGTGGAAATAATCTATAATTCAAATATTGTAGATGATTGGGTTAACTTTTAGGTTTCAATACATAGTGATAATCATTGAAAGTATATTTGGAAACATACAGATCATTATAGATGTTAAGTTGATGAACAATACATTAAGAACACAAACATTGGGTAGATGATAAAAGTATGGTTCCTAATTCTACCATTTAGTCCATAAGTAGAGTTGGAAAATTATAAATACTTACAAAATTGGTGTTACTGATCCTAATGTTAACTTTTAATGAAGGGTACATAAATATGATTCTAAACCATATAAGAAACCCGAATACAAAGGGAAAAGTCTTTAACAAAATTATAATGAAAGAGATTCTATAATTCTAGATAAATGAATAGCCCAGTAATTATAATATTAAAATTCAGTTAAATTAAATTCACTATTAAAAACTATTATAATGTTTCATGAGCATCAAAATCAATGAGAATTTATATATGGTTTTTGGATCAACATATTTCCAACAATATCCCAAATTGTTAATAAAATCATTTAACTAAACCAATTGAAATATTATAAATTAAAAAATGATGGTTTTAAAATACCTAGGCTTGTACCATACTATAGAATGATAAAAATACTATGTTAATCCATATTTATCCCAAAAAGTTATTTTAACAAAGTTTGTGTTTATCTATATTTATTTACCTTTTGTGATGTGAAAATGAAAGTATAAAATGGATTAATACATATTTAATATAATACAACATTTATAATTAACATTATGTTTATCCAAGAAAATCAATATTAACGAATGAATAATTTTAGTTATAAAATAATGATAAACAAATAGAGTATAAATATGATAGAAAATAGCTATTTTTATTAAAATCCATGATTTCAAAGATATTTTGTCTTAGGTTTTTGATAGACTAATGTGAAGGATTATAAAAAGGATGGGTCCTTTTTGATAGGAAAAGGGGTAAATCATCACACTCTAAAATGTACTTATTTCATAAAAACTCTTGAAACCAACTCTTTTATTCTCTAAATATATAAAAAAATTCTTCTTGAATACAGATAAAATTTTCTAACTAATAACTCTTTCATATCATTAAGATATAATTTATAAACATATTCTCTTATAATATACATCACTTCATAAAGTATTTAAAATTTCGATGCATCAAAATATTTTCTTGAGTTAAATTATTCTATAGACATTGATACTTCACTTGAAGGGATTTAGATTTTTTTTTAGAAATAAAATATTTTTTCATCTCTTTAAAATAACTCCTAGATATTTCATGTTATTTATTCAGCATCACTACTTCTCATTTTGAAAGGTGAAACATTGATGCCATTTCTGTAGAAATGTAATAATAATTCTATCTAAAAATGTATCATTGTCATCAAATGATGTTTTATATGATTTTTCCAAAGGAATTCCACCTAAAACAATTTATGTTATTGAACATCTAGTTTCTCAGAACTAAGAATATCTATATATTTTATATAATAATTATCTAAGAATTCTTTAACAAAAGAAACTGATAGTTGTCCAAGAAGATTAGACTAACTAGTAGGTATAGAAATACATTTATTACAGATTTGTTTTACCTCTTTCTCATCAACATATTCTAAAAACCCATCATATCACATACGTTCCATACCATGAACTCTTACTATTTAAGAAATAAGTATTTCAAAACTAGATATACTTAGTCTATTTATGCCACACATAATGGATCCAATAGCAATAAGTAAATTTTACGTTACAAGGATAGAATATGAACGGTTTGAGAGAGGTTGAGATAGTGAATAGGCATGAGTTTAAGAGAAGATAAATATTTTTACTCTGATGGTTCTCAGGTAAAATTTCAGTTTATTAATATCAAGTTTTATTTTAGTAATTTTGGATTTTAAAAATGAAAATATATTTATTTCATTTAATAAATTATTTAAATAAAATTTCAATGAATTTTAATTATTGAGTTAACATTTTATGAAATTATTAAAAACCACTTTTCAAATAGAACATGTTCAATGAAAATGTAGTCCAATTAATAAAATATTACCTGTTTTATATTGAATATACCTAACATCCCCAATATGTATTATTAATAAAAGTAGTATTGATAATTCCCACATAATTAATACTTCGTTCAAAATTTAGACTCATGGAGTAATGTAAACAAATAAAATATTAATAATAAAATATTTACAAGTAACAAAAAGATGTATCAAAAAAATTAATTCATTCCACAATAATAATTTTTTTTAACAAATGATAAAATTTTGAAAATAGACCCCCATAAGACTAATAATAGATATAAATATAAAATATTGTAATATTATTTTAATCCTTTTTAGATGTTATAAATGACTATTTTTTTTAAATAATTAACAGAATACAACATAAAAATTTAAAGACTATTCATGATGATATGAAAATAAGTAGAGGAATTAATTCATCCCATAAAATAATAGAGTGAGAAAATATTTAACAGTCTAAGGTTAAGATTAATAAATTGTGGATGAAAAGAGACAAATGATTTAAAATATTTTCTCCCTCTATATACAATCATTATCGTATTTAAATTAAATATTGAAAAAATATTTCATGTATTCTAACAGTTCTAGCTTTAAGAATCTTTCATTTAAAATAATGAAGTACTTTATAGTTGGCCAATAATGGTAAACCAATTGAAATATAAGAAACCATAATATTTTTCAAGGATCCACTTAATGATATAGTAATGAATTTTAGTAGTACAAACCTAAAAAATATCAAATACAAGTGAATTTTGTTACCCATATGATTTTAAGTTCGATAATTTTATGAATTAAAAACATTAGTTATCAAATCTATTTATCTTTATATGAAACTTTAATTTTAGATTCAGATTTGGTTTTTTAATAATGAAAATGATTAACATCAAATAATTGAGTATTTATAAAGAAGTAATTATTATGATATTGTCTATTAATAAAACAATGAAAAGAGTTAAAAATAGAAATGCTTTTACTTTTAGAACATGGAACAAAAAAAAGAGCTTCATATCCGAAAACTTATTTTATTTACCAGGATGGTAGTGGATTGAGTATTCATAGTCCATGTGGAGCTCTAACCATCATCATCGTTGCATATGAAGCTCTTTATATGTGAATATAAATATTTAAATCTCTTGTGATCAGTATATATCTCAAACTTCTCCCCATAGTGATAATGCTTCCAGATTTCCTATGCAAATATCACATCCACTAACTCTAAATCATATCAGGGATAGTTATTCTCAATAATTTTCAACTTTATTATAGTAAAAGTAATGAATTTTTCATTTTTTTTCAATACACATCCCAATCCCTTCTTCATAGCATCACTGGAAATTTTGAAATACATCCCACTTGTGGGAGTGTGAGAACATGGGAAGTGATAAGCCTTATTTTTAACTCCAAGATTTTTTTTTCACATTCATCAATCGAAGAAAAATTGACTGCCAGCCATGTTATCTTAGTTAATGGTTTGGGGAATAATGATAAATTTCTCACAAATCGATGATAATATCTAGCTAACCTAAGGAAGATGTGTATATCTTTCACTGATGTTGGCCTTTACCATCACTCAATTTCTTTTGAATTTGTAGGATTCAAATATATCCCATTTCATGTGATGATATTCTACATGGATGATACTTATTTCAACCATAACTCACACATACTGTACTTTTTGATCGATCTTATAATTTAATAAGGTCTTTAACATAGTGCTCAGATACTCTTCATGACCCTCCTTCACGCTGGAGTATATTAAAATATCATCTATAAATAATATCCAATTTTTTTCAAGGTAATATCTATGGACTATATTAATAAATTCCCTGACGATTTCCGGAGCATTAGTGAGTCTGAATGGCATCAATATGAAATCATAGTGCCTATAATTTGATGGAAGATCAGAAAATTTCTTATAGTTATCAATGTCATGGATTTCTAGGGATTTTCGTAGACTATTATATATCCACAAAAAGTGGTTAGCCTAAAATTTGGGGGTAATAAAAAATCAGTAGTGTATCATGCAGTTCTGTTGAAATTTTCCACATACTCCCCAATAAATTCATCATCTTTTTCTTGACTGAAATGAAATTTCATTCCATTTTATGATAGAGGGTGTGGGAAAAATATTTATCATTTTTTCCTGGAATTCCTTCCACTCCATTAATTGGATATATTTCTCGAGATTTTTATTCTTGATCAATGTATATCATTAATCATCTTCCCCATTCATATTATAAACAACCAGAAGAACCCAATCTTGTTCAGAATAGTAAAGGATGGTTAAGATATTTTCAATTGAGTTGTCCATTGATCCACGTTTAAGGTATCATATGATCCATTAAAACCTGGAGTCCATTGTCATATAATGATCTCAATTATGTACTATTCTCTCTTATACGGGTTTGGGTGCTCATCTTGATATAGGTTTCTATTGAGAAAATGTTTTATCTAAGAGAGTATCCTGTTAAAGTTTGTGATTCCATCTCATATTGGGTTGTGGATATTTTTGGGGAATACATCACGTTCCCCTTTACATTAGTGGTTAACACGATACCTCCTATTATTTTCCATTGTATAGAATAAATAGAAAATTAGGGATGATTATTTAAAAATATTAATCACATAAAGGGGAATCCTATGAAAATTAAAGGATAAGTTATAAATTATATTTCTTTCCATAACTTATGAATTTAAAGGCTTAAATATAAGTTATTCAGGATCTATTTCCTATCATATATTCTTTAGGGATTTTTTGTTCCTTAATTATATTTCATTATGAGATTATGAATTTACCATATCATATCTCCCAGGAGTGTCAAACAAGGTGTGAAATACATGCTATTGTTGTACATCTTTTCAGAGTTGTTACTCATAGGTACATCTATTCCATAGCAACATCCACTTTTAGTATCCAAAAAATGATTTATTTTATTGATAAACCACTTAATAAATACTAACCCAAATTTAGGGATGTTTTCTTATACTTAGTCTTGTCCCTATTTCTGTTACTAGATTTTTCTAACCCTAATCCCAAAAAATAACTTAAATTTAACTCTGATACCAACTATAACAACCCATCTCATTATTACACATTATTAATTTATTTGTAACATAAACTTACACATAATAAAACAAAAAATATTGATAATCCTAGTGTCACTATGAATTAGGAACATTACAAAACAACTTAAAAGAAAAAAATCTTTATTGAAAACTTTTTTTAAATGATAAAAATGTTATTTGTACATAACAATGCTGGGGATAAACTGAGTACATGCATAAGAAAGGGGTGATATATAAAGATTAGTATGGGAATAAACAAGGAAAAACAAGAATAAGACAATACATGTTAGAAAATAATCATATTGATAGAGAATAAATGGATTATGAATAATAAGACACGATATGACATGATAATCATATCATGGGAAATGTGGATACAACCAAAAAAACTACCTCATAAACATAAGTCAGGGTTAAATACGCTAACAAATCATGGTAGAAAAAGTCCCATAAAGGAATCTGGTACAACCTTATCCCAACACGACATATCATGATGCTAAACATTACCCTATGCATTAGAGCGCTATATAATTTTGGGAGCACCAATCACATTCATTTCAATTCCATGCTCAAGTGTTCCATAGAGATCAATCTACATGGACTCATTTATCATCATAATTTATTCCATGATAAAATAAGTGTGAAATAAATACATGTAAGTCACCAATAAAATAATTATATGTTTATAAAGGTTAATACCCATAATATAAAATGGGTATGGTATTCACTACACAATTGTTTTGGAATGGAAAATTGTGGTACAATTTTAGCATTATAAAGATGTCAAATTAAAATATATAAAATTGATTGATGAGAGAAAAATGGGTCTATAATAATTTTGATATGAAATATACAATATTATGAACATTTTAACACATTTCCCATCATAAGGTGTTAGAAAAATAAGTTATAATATAATAATGAAACTTTAAGAAAGTGGGGAAAGGAAACAACACTCACATGGATGTGTGACTACTATGGCCTGGGAGAGGACTCTTGAGGGATTGGAGGAGTCTTGGGAAGACTCTAGGGAGAATATTATTGATTTAGGATGTAATAAAAACAGTTTGTGTGAAGAGAAATTGGAGCATGGGTGGGTTTGTATAGGAAATGAGGGGAATAATTTATTATTATTGAGGTTTTGGGCTCATCATTACAAAATATTCAAAACCGAAAACCATACCATGGTTTTTCTCATGGTTTCTTCTCTAAGGGAGTGGATTAAATTATTTTATAAGGTCAAGGTATGAAATTATTAAAATATTACCCTCGTTAATGTGGAGGTGAGTCACACTCTTAAAGAAACTATTTTAAAATCATAAAATATATTATAAGTCCTGAAGGATTCATAATGGATTTAAAAAACAAATAAAATAAACATAAAATAACATTATTGGGAAGGGAAAACATGTATTTAGTTATTTAGCATATTTATATTACTTATTACATCACCATTGGATTATTATGATATTATAAAGCACAAAACATATTATAGAGTATTTTATTTTAAACTAAAAATTTGACTGTATCAGAAAATAATGAAAATATTACCTTGGATAATTTAGATGTCCTAATTAAAAAAATATTCATCTTGCTTAATATTTTCCAAAATATTTTAATTTTCACTTTTAAAATAAAAACACAACATTTATTGAAAATGTATGGGTTTTGACGATAACAGTTTTCAAACCCTAATAAAAAATACATTTGATTTCATAAAATTCATTAGAGGATTTATATTTAATAAATTTTATTTAATAATAATAATTTATTAAAATATTATTTATTTCCAAAATCTATTGATGCATAAAAATAGATTTCTTAATTGAATTTGGATATGAAACAAACATAATATTTTTTCTTTAAAAATAAATTACAAAATATTATTAATACAAAGAAAATAAATTCATTACATTATAAGTTAAATAATTTATATATTTTTATTTCAAGGGTCTTGATACATATCCCTTTAATTAACTAGCATACAAAATAAGAGTAAGGTTTGTGATGGTTTGGTTTTCTTGGGAAATGAACAATGTATGGACTGTGATCTCGATGTGCTTGAACTTCTCTTGTAAATGGTTGTGGTCATAATTCGGTTGTCGGATCACGTCTTGGGATTGACCAAGTGAAAATCCCAAAAATACTATCTCCCTTGAAGAATCAAATAAATGGGCTTCACAGGGTATGATCCTACTCATTGAGGCCATCACTTCCTTTGTCTTTGTCAAATGGATATGATAAAACCATATATTTATACAAGTCCTGTGATCACTTTTCAATGACTATATTATCAATGATTATGACACTTAACGGTTATTTAAATCTAATTAGATATAATAAATAAAATTATGTTCTTGTGATTTCTATAACAATAATACATTTAATTAAAATAAAAAGATTAATTTTATTCATAATAGTTAGGGTTATTAAAATAAGAGACTTTGAATCATTATTTAACCAAATTTAAATAATTAAAATACTTTGATGAAACTATAAAATATATTGTGGAAATAATCAATAATTCAAATATTGTAGATGATTTGGTTATCTTTTGGGTTTCACTACATAGGGATAATCTTCGAAAGTATATTTGGAAACACACAGAAGATTATAAATGTTGGTTTGATGAAAAATACATTAAGAATAAAATAATTCGGTAGATGGTAAAAGTATGGTTCTTAATCCTACCATTTAGTCCAAAAGTAGAGTTGGAAAATAATAAATACTTAAAAATTTGGTGTTACTAATCCTAATGTTCACTTTTAATGACGGGTAAATAAAAAGGATTCCAAACAAGATAAGAAACCTGAATACAAAGGGAAAAGGCATTAACAAAATTATAATCAAAGATATTCTAGAATTCTAGATAAATGAATAGACTAGTAATTATAATCTTAAAATTCAGTTAAATTAAATTCACTATTAAAAAATATTATAATTTTTTGTGAGAATCAAAATCAATGAGAATTTATATAATGTTTTTGGATCAACATATTTCCAACAATATCCCAAATTATTAAAAAAATCATAGAACTCATCCAGTTGAAATCTTATAAATTGAAAAATGCGGGTTTTAAAATACCTAGGTTTGTACCAAACTAAAGAATGATAAAAATACTATGTTAATCAATATTTATCCCCAAAAGTTATTTTAACTAAGTTTGTTTTTATCTATATTTATTCACCATTTGTGATATGAAAATGAATGTATTAAATGGATTAACACAAATTTAATATAGTACAATAGTCATAATGAACATTATGTTTATCTAAGAAAATATATATTAATGAATGAATAATTTTAGATATAAAATAATGAGAAACAAATAGAGTATAAATATGATAAAAAATAGCTATTTTTATTAAAATCCAGGATTTCAAAGATATTTTGTCTTAGGTTTTGGATAGACTAATGTGAAGGATTATAAAATGGTTGGGTCCTTTTTGATAGGATAAGGGGTCAATCATCACACTCTAAAATATACTTATTTCATAAAAACACTTGAAAAAAACTCTTTTCTTCTCTAAATATATAAAAAAATTCTTCTTGAATACAGATAAAATTTTCTAACTAATATCTATTTCAGATCATTATGATTTAATTTATAAACATATTATCTTCTGATAAACATCACTTCATAAAGTATTTAAAATTTTGATGCATCAAAATATTTTCTTGATATAAATTATTCTATAGACATTGATACTTCACTTGAAGAGATTTTGATTTTGTTTTAGAAATAAAATATTTTTTTTCATCTCTTTAAAATAACTCCTAGAGCTTTCATGTTATTTATTCTGCCTCACTGCTTCTCATTTTGAAAGATAAAACATTGTTTCCATTTCTGTAGAAATGAAATAATAATTCTGTCTACAAAATGTATCATTATCATCAAATGACGTTTTATATGATTTTTCCGAAGGAATTCCACCTAAAAAAATTTATGATAATGAACATCTAGTTTCTCAGAAGTAAGAATATATATATATTTTATAGAAGACGTATCTAAGAATTCTTTAACAAAAGAAACTGATATTTGTCCAAACAGACTAGATTAACTAGTAGGTAGATAAATACATTTATTATGGATTTTTTTTACCTCTTTCTCATCAACATATTCTAAAAACCCATCATATTACATACGTTCCATACCATGAAATATTACTATTTAAGAAATACAAATTTCAAAACTAGAGATATTTAGTCTATTTATGCCTCTCATAATGGATTCAATAATGATCATTAAATTTGACCTTACAAGGATAGAATATGAAAGGTTTAACAAAGGCTGAGATAGTGAATAGTCATGAGATTAAGAGAAGATAAATATTTTTACTCTGATGGTTCTCATGTAAAATTTTGGATTATTAAGATCCAGTTTTATTTTAGTAATTTTGGATTTTAAAAATGATTTTTTTTTTTGCATTTAAAAAATTATTTAAATAAAATTTCAATGAATTTTAATTATTGAGTTATCATAAATAAAATTACCAAAAACCATTTTTCAAATAGAACATGTTTAATGAAAATACAGTCCAATTAATAAAATATTACCAGTTTTATATTGAATATACCTAACATCCCCAATATGTATTATTAATAGAAGAAGTTTTGAAAATTCCCACATAATTAATACTTTGTTCAAAATTTAGACTCATAGAGTAATGTAGACATATAAAATATTAATAATTAAATATTTACACGTAAGAAAAATATGTATCCAAAAAATTAATTCATTGCACAATAATAAATTTTTTTAACATAAGATAACATTTTGAAAATAGACCCCCCTAAGACTAATAATAGATATTAAAATAAAATATTGTAATATTATTTTAATCCTTTTCAGATGTTATAAATGACTATTTTTTTTAAAAATAAATAAAAAAAGAAAACATAAAAATTTTTAGAGTATTCATGATGATATGAAGATATGTAGAGGAATTAATTCATCCCATAAAATAACAGAGTGATAAAAATATCTAACAGTTTAAGGATAAGATTAAAAAATTGTGGATGAAAAGAGGCAAATGATTTAAAATAATTTCTCTATCCTTATAAAATCGTTATTGTATTTAAATTAAATATTGGAAAAATAGTTCATGTATTCTAATAGTTTTAGTATTAAGAATCTTTCATTTAAAATAATGAAGTACTTTACAGTTGGCCTATAATGGTAAACAAATTGAAAGAAACCATAATATTTTTCAAGGAGTCAATTAATGATATAGTAATTAATTTTAGTAGCACAAACCTAAAAAATATCTAATACAAGTGCATTTTGTTACCCATATGATTTTAAGTTCGATAATTTTATAAATTAAAAACATTGGTTACCAAATCTATTTACCTTTAGATGAAACATTAATTTTTAGAAACAGATTAGGTTTTTAATTATGAAAATGATTAACATCAATCAATTGAGTATTTATAAAGAACTAATTCTTATCATATTGTCTATTAATAAAACAATGAAAACAGTTAAAAATAGACATGATTTTACTTTTAGAACATTGAACTAAATAAATCATATTGAAATTAGAGTTTTCTCTATTACTAATAATTCCAAAATTATTCTTATTAATTTTATTTTTACCAATTATTTTATTTTCATATTTCAATCACCATGATAACTATACTAGAATATTGTTTTAAATTATCACATTAATCTAATAATTTAGTTATTTTATTTTCATATATAGAATAAGGGTCTTTGGACCAATTAGATTTTAATATGAAATATAATTAATTTTTGTAATTAAAATAGCATCATAAAATTTTGGAAGATTAATATTTTTTGTATATAAATATTTAAATTTATCCTGAAGTATAAATAAATAATTATTACACTCACTTTAAGAAAGTATTTCAGAATTAAAATTTAATGTTTATTGTACCTCATTAGCGTGAGCCATAATACATTGATTTACAATTTGATTTTAATACTCATCTTTAGAGGTTGTAGTAAATTCATTACTTGAATATTCAAAATAATTTGAGGTATCATTTTTGAATTTTGTTCCTTTATTTTTATAATATTCTTTCCATTGAGCTTTAACTATGGGATAATCAAGTCTCATATGAAATTTATTCTTAAATTCAAAGCATCTGACTTATTGCAATTTTTTATTATTTATCTTCTCCTTTCCCTTTTTGTGAAACTTTCCAATTTTTTTAGCATGATCAGATAGCTCATCACTTGATATTGAATGAATGGTATTTGAGAATTCATTTAACAAAAATTTAATCGTAACTCTTTTTTTTGATAGAAATATTGTTTTCATATTCTACTTGAATCTCAGCATTATTCAATGTTAAGGTACCAATAAAATCATTAATAGTTATATTTTTGACTGGAGTGTATCATTGAATAGTAGCAGATATTACGTTCCACATTAAAGGAAAAACTGTTAGTAAGATTAACTTATGATCTTGTTCTTGAATTTTAGTTCCCATGTTAAAAACATCATTGAAAAATTCTATCAGTATTCCATTTATTTAGGTAATAATTACACTATTATACATATAGAATGTGTTGAATTTAAATTTTACAGTGTTATAACTAAACTATATGATGTTATCGTTTCCATCATAGGTAAAAAAATTGTTTACTACATCTCATATGTAGTATTAAATTGAGAAACTTGATTTAATTCATCATTTCCTACTCAATAAAAAATATAATTTATAGCTCCCAAATTAAGATCATAATAAATATATTGGGTATTATTTCACTTATATGGACATTACATTGGTATTCAACAAGGATTTAATACTTTGAAATAAAATCATATCCCAGTATTTGTTAAATAAATAATCATGTCCTCTTATTAGTTTCCATAATTATCACTATTAAAATAAGGATCATGAATCATCAACATACATTCTCTAAGATCAATCAATGAAAATTATCATCATCTATATAATTAACCCAGTATTTTTGAATCCAAAATAAGTATATCCACCTGACAACAATCTTTGATACTAATTTTTATTGAGGAATGAATAAGATGAAGACACATGTGTGTGTGTGGGGGGGGGGGGGGTTGTGTACTTTTAAAAATATTAACTAATTTTAAGAATCCCTCTTGAAATAAAGAGATTATTTACTTTTCTCTTAAGGATAAGTAAGAAGTTGAAAGTGAATAATGTAAAGAACATGAAAAAGTGATGTATGGTATGTTATGAAATATATATTCACTAGTAAATTCCACCAACTACCTCTCTATGAGTTTGGTGATTTTCATTAGCATGTCTCTTTATTGGGGACCTCTAAGAAAATTTGATGGTAGTGGTAACCATACAAAAAGTTTTTTACATGGATTTTTTTGTTCTTATCTAGAAATCCAATATATTTATAACTTAGTATAAGATCCTAATACTCCACCATGACTGAATACGTAAAACCAATAGATGAAGGAGTTTGATTTGATATTGATTTTTAATATTGGTTTTGCTCACAGTTTTAGAAATAATATGAAGATTTATAAAACATTCAATAAAAAACAAAATAATAATCAATGATATACCAGGATCCTTTATATAAAACAATAATTTTTTGAAAACTCTGAATATGATAAACATTTATGTCTCCAAATTATAGATCTAATAATCTCTTTGATGAGTTGTAGTAAATGACTGAAAATGGATACATCTACAAAATAGTGATAAAACAATAATAGATTAAAACATGTATGTATAAAAAGTACACCTATTTAATGAAATAGATTCTTCATCTTCAAATAAGCATTTCTAGAGTCTAATTAATTCTTTTTATTTAACTAGAATCTTGATTTACTTCAGGTAAAATAGATCCATAAAACCCACATAATAAAATGAAATCATTTGAATTAAAAACCCTAATGAAAAATAATGAATTTCCTTTGAAATAGAAATGATTTATTCCGTTGAATAACTGCCTTTGAACTGTTATTTAAATATCTTTAAATGATAAAAATATTATTAGGAAAATATTTACTAAATCGTGGAAATAATCCATATTTCTAACCCTATTGATGAAGGTTTCAAATATAGGGTTTCACTATATTAGAATAACAATAAAAAGTATGATTGAAAATTTACATATGATTCCTAAAGTTGGGTTGATGAATAATACATTAAGTTTGTAAAAATAGGGTAGTTGAGAAAAGTAGGTTTCCAATCCAAACCTATTGTCCAAATATTGGGCTCCAAAAGTAGCGATCCTTGCAGAAGTATGGTTCCAGATCATAATATTCAATTTATCCATAGGGTACAAAACCGTGATTCTAGACTACTTTGAAATAACTAGAATACTTAAGAAAAGAAACTCTTGAAAAAATATAATCAAAGTTCTTCTAGAATTATAGATAATTGAATATTCTAGTAAATATAATATATAAATTCACTTAATTTAAATTCATTAATAAAAGATATTATGATGTTTTCCATGAATCAAAATCAATGTGAAATTATTTAAAATAGTTGGATCAAGATATTCCCAACACCTTCATGCAAGAAATGTAGTAATAAAAACCATAGAGAATTAGAAAAAGGAATGGGAACATGTTTTCTGTGTGGAAAAGGATTAATATAAAAAAAATAGAGTAAAAAGGAAAATTTTTATGGTGGGATATGATGTTCATCCTAGGTTACCATTTATAGATCATTATATTATATTTGGGGATTATGAGAATTATTTACTCTAATTACATAATCCAAGTCTTAACAACTTTATCAAATATGAACTTATATTATACCAATACTTAATTTATTATAATTTATGTGGTTATGTGATGGGGTTTTATAATTATGTTGCATAAATATTATATTAATTATATTTTGGATATAAGAATCAAGTGACATCTAAGGATTATTCTAAAATAGAATTTAATTTAATTATTTAAAACATATGTTAAAAGTTACCAATATTGATGAAAAATTATTTAGTTGTAATGTCATAATGTTTAGTTGGGATAATGAAAAGATTGACATAAATGAAGAAAGCGGGATAGTGTTGGTGACCTTGATATTTTTTTGTGATTTGATGAAAATGTTATTTAGATTATATTGGAATAAAATTATTTAATTTTTGATTTATGAAAATGGTCTATGATTTTATGTTTTGAATAATAAATATGTTAGTTTCTAGAAGAGTTTATGTTTTCATGTGAGGCTAACTTAATAGTTTTGGATACTATAATTGGAATATAAGCTTAAGTTTTATCACAATTCTAAAACAATAGATACACATTTTGGGTTTTAATTGATGTCATATTACGGTGATTTGAAACTTTATATGGGTTTTAAAAAGAATATTGTATTATGGTATAAAAAAACCTTTGGATTAGAAAATTAATTTTTGTTATATTTATATGGTATATTATATAGTTGGATATAAATAACAATGATAGTTATAATGTTATTCATTGAAAATGTGATATTTTCAAGGATATGTTATCTGAAACAAAGGATTACATTTCATGTTAGAACCTAGATTTGATTTATTATTTTTTGGTATGATGTTCATGACATTATAATATTATATAGTGATTTATCATGATTATTAATGATTATTTGGGAATAAGGAAATTATGTTTCATGGGATATAATTTTAAATTTTTGAGATAAACTACGAGGTTAAAAAATTATTTAATGTTTAGGGTTTTGAGGATAGTTAGGATGTATGGTTAAATATTTGTGGAATAATATATGTTGAACCATTTGTGTTGTTGTATGAATTTTTTATAAAAGTGTATTATTTATTCATATGATAGTTTATATATTTTTGATATTATTTTACCTTATTGTAACCATTTTTGTTTTACTGAACATTTAATGATATGTGGGATATATTTTTATCCTTTTATGTATTATACAATGCTTTATAATTTGATTTTAGTACATGAGACTCAAAAAAATCAACATTAACACTCATCATCTAGAGAAAAAAAAGGATGAGATCGAGGTGGAAATTGATTAAAGGATGAAATAATATTTGTTAGGTAAGTATATATTTTTTATGTTATTATTCTACAAGGAAAAGTAATTCATCAACTCTAATAAAATTATCTTAAAATAAAAATTTCTTTCTATTACATTCAATTCCAATTAATAAATAGTCTTTTTTCACATGTTATTGAATTATGGTTTTATGGACATTAAATTTATCAAAATAATTCACCTACTTATGATGAATTCTATTTTTCAATCTCTATCATTATTAGGAAATATATATTTCCTCAAAGTCCATATATCCACAGAATACTAATGTTCTACTATTTTTAATCATAGTTATGTTTTCTTTCTAGCCGACCTTTATATTTCCCTTTCTTTTTTAAAGAGAAAATTTAATTAACCTTTTATATGAAGAAAGATTTCAATAAAGGTATCATATTATTTTAGAACATTGATTATAAATCAATAGTTAAAATTTAGGGGGATAAATTTATTAAAGTGGGGAGAACGTGACACCATGAGATTTTAAAATAACACTATGTTCGATATCATATAAGACATGAAACATTGATCTTAAATGAACAACCAAATATTATAATTTAAATATGACTATTATATCATAGTCATTGAATCAAAGAGTTTGAATTGGATTACCTACATTATGAAATATATATAGGAACTATGCAATATAAATGTATTTTTTAATTTTTATAAAATAAAAACTCTATTTTAAATAGTCATTTTATTCTTGAGAATGCATTTTATTCAAAAAATGATTTTTTGTTTTTTAGTATATAATATTATTACTATCTCCCAATTTTATAATAATTATTTTGAAAAATAGAATTTTTTTTAAATCATCATTTTCAAATTAACTTTGTTTGAAATTCTAGGAAATTTTTCAAACAATTGTTTTTTTCTCTGAATATTGAAAAATATCGAATTTTAAAATATTTCTATTACTCCATGAAATTTAAAATTTCCACTTAATTTTCAATTTATTCATAACTTAGAGTTCTATGCATTTTATTTATAATAATGTTATTTTAATACGCAATTTTCATGATTTTTAAGGTTATGTTTTATAATTAAAAACGTTTTTTTTTCTAAAAATTGTTTTTTATTGTGTTTTATGAATTTTTATTAAAATTAATTTATTCCAATAATATAAAATGAATCTTAAAAAATTTATATTATATTATTAATCAGGATATTAAAATTTGATAAATAGTTTTCTTTTATTTTTATTCTGTAAGAATACTTAATGTGGTAAAATATATTATATCAGTAAAAGTTAAATCAGGCCAATAAGATTAAAAATAATTTAATATAGAGTTAAAAATAAACTAAACACATGAATTTATTTCATTATTTGGGAGGAACTTATACATAACCTTAAAAAAATCATATATATGGAATTTTGGTTACATTGGACCTTCGTAAGGTTATTTATATTATTTAAGTATTGAAAATTCCAAAATGTCCCTCTCTTGTTTTTTTTCCATTATATGTTAAAGTAAGAATAAGAATAAATTATTACTGAATATAAAATTTTAATTTTAACATAATTTTTTTATTTTTATCAAGAAAATTTATTTTAAATTTTTAATGATTGAATAATTTGGGTAAATTCTTTTTTAACCACGAAATAGTATTTATTCATTTAATAAAAAAACATAATTTATTTTATAAATATTCAATTAATAAAATGTAAATGAATAATTTTATCACAAAAATTTTATAGATAAATACAAAATATTAGTAATATTTTAATTTATTATTTTTTAATATTTTCTATTTAGGGGTTTAAAGTCAAATTAATTGAATAGTGTCTAAAACGTCATTAAGGATATGTTTTTTACATTAATATAATTTTAAAATATTTAAAATTAATAAAAATATTGA
The DNA here is from genome assembly GCA_963277665.1 of Viscum album. NCBI lineage: Eukaryota > Viridiplantae > Streptophyta > Magnoliopsida > Santalales > Viscaceae > Viscum > Viscum album. The sequence goes on from OY728152.1 coordinate 1,893,938,745, forward strand.
AATTGGAAAATGGGATAATATATGGTCAACAATTTCATTCCTTGGACGTTTATGGAGAAATTTTAATTTTATAGTAATGTTCTCGACCCAAAAAAGATAGAAACCCAATATAATCCGGTAATTGTAAAAAGCGATAACAAGTGGTTAAAACTAAGAGATAAAGGTAACAACGTAGCAAAAATGTGGCCAAATATTAATTTTTGAGATGTTTAAGACTCACCATTATCATATTTTATATTTAAATCAATTTAGATCCATTTTAACAATTAAAACATTTTATATTTATTTAATAATATATGAAATTATAAGAATGTCCATCCCCTAACTTATAAAAGCACAACCCTTGTGAGTTTTTTTTCATCACATTGGGAAACAAATTTCATTGAAACACAACCCATTACTCATATAATAATAAATATACATGTTTTTTTGGTTATGGTCTTTCCATAAGACCTACCATAGGCCCCTTAAAAGGAGTTCTAAAGGAAGTCCAATAAAGAATAGGTAATCATCTTTGTCTTCATTTTCAAATTTCATTCCTATTATAATTTATATAAATGTTTTTTAAACATTATAAAATAATTTTTGTGGAAACATAAATAATTTTAGATGTTATTATGATTATTGGTTAATCATTTTCATATCTTTTCCGACTTATGAAAGGAAATAGCATCACTCATGTGTATGCATGACTTAAAGTCTCCATGTAGCAGTATAATTCATTTTTCGTCACCATTTAACTTAGATGGATAAAAATATTTAACTAATATTTATTTAATATAATTATTTCATAATTATGATTTGGGTATTATAAAATAATTTATACCTTCTTACATTCCAATCCATTGGAAAATGATAACGTCGCTCATGCGTACATGTGCAAAACCTCCTTCATGAGGTTATGTGAACATCTTTTTTTCCATTGTACTTGGACAGTAATAAAAATATATTTTATGAATATATTTTATATTTATATTAGGATTAAAATTTTAGATATTATGGATCCATAATCAAATTACATGGACCAAATAATCTATGAAAAAACATGCATGAGGAAATAAATCATTTATCACCCCAAAAAATGATTCTATTATGTCTTGATTATGTGTGAAATAAATATTGATTGTTTTATTTTTAATTTACATTTATCTTGTGTCAATTTACAATTTTTACACATAGTCTCTTAATTTTCTAGTTCTCATTTCAAGGATATGATCCTTGTAAGGTATTTTCCCCCAATTTCCACTCCATTAAGACATATTTGGTAATATGTATCTATTTATTTATTTGTTGTGAATATAATTTTATTTTGTGGTATTTAACATGAATATCTATTTATTAATGATTAATAAATTTAAAATCCATGTTTATTCTCTCAAGGGGTTATAATTTTAAATCTAACAAAGACGTAAAATTTAGTTTTAGATGTTATTTATTTTGGATTGATATTATTTTTGTTGAAAAAATATTATAATTTATCCTTATTAAAACAATTATATTTTATTATCCTAGGGATATTTAAGGAGTTTGTAGGTTTTATTCCATATTTTCCTCTATTAATATATTGAATCAATAAAAGTAATTTTTAGAAGGAAACTGGACTTATTTATCTTTTTATTTTATTATATTTTTCTTCCACATCCTTATTTGTCAAAATTGTTTTGTTTTTTTATTTAATAAAATTATTTATTATGTAAATATTAATTTATCTTTTATTTTTTCATGTTTTAAATGGAATATTTAAATTTTATTCTAAAATGGTAGTATTAATTTTTTTACAAAATGTGAAAATGAATGTTCTTTAACAAATATGACATTAACATATTTTCTCACCATGATTACCATTTTACACTCTTTAGATTCTTTTATGAGTTTTAAACCTTTTTACAAAGATACTATATAATTAAATCTAATGTTAATATTTCACTTAATTTTTTACTTCTCTAAAGTATTTGATTTTATTACAAAGCCTATATTTTCAATGAATCCAGTATAATATATTATCTATTTTTAATTTTTTGGTTGTTAAATTTATATTTAAACATTTTCTTTATTTATATCATTAGAAATTATATTTCTATTAAATATCCATATTCCTTGTATCATGGATCTGATTATTTCCAAAACTATAATCCATTTATAATTATGGTAACTTATTTTTAATGTCAATCAATTGATTGGTGAAATATTTATATTTTGTATTCTTTATTCAATACCCATATTAAATGACAATGAGTGTTTTTATGAATTAAACTGATTATTCAATATAAGAGGAATATATTGAACATACAGTGATGGGTGGGGATCATAATTATATATCCCCTTGATTCATTGAAAGGTATCCTTAGATAAACCAATTGGATAGCTTTATTAAATTGGTTTTTGGTGTATCTCTACCCATAGTTTTAAACAGTCTTGTTGAAAGGCCTTAGAGGTTGATATATCATGATATATAAGATCATGAAATCCAACATTATGTCTGTAAATAATTCAGAATTTATTTATTATTACCCATGATATTATTGTATTTTATATTATCCATGGTTGAAGTTTTTTCTCAAGTTATTGATTAAAAGGAACGTGGTTTCAGTTACTTCTATTTCCATATTGATTATGACCTATTTACTCCTAATTGATTTTGTTTTAATTTACCCTTACTGAGTATTTGATCTCACCCTTACTTTGTTTCCTTTCCCTAATAAATGGAGATTAATTATTTTAATGAGTTTCAAAGATTCCAAACATTTTATCTTGTTATGATTTATATTTTTTTTCCAATGTAAAAGAGGGTATCATTTATGTAATAGGTTCTTCAGGACTAAAAAACTTATCAGTACTTTGGAACGTTAACCCATGTGTCATATTCCATTACAATAAAGTATAAATTATGTCTATTTTACTAGAGTTTTGGTTGTTCTAATAAGGTTGGATGATAATGTAACTCAATGAAATTAGAAAAATTACCCTTGTCATAAACAAATGTGAACTGGGAGCCCAATGTAGAAATCCAAACTGAAGTATAAATATGAAATAAGATAAATAAGTAAATAACTATAGAGATCATATGTTCTCCATCCCAAAACTGTTACATGCTCAAAATTCCCCTATCATATCCCTAGCGTGGGTCCATTTCCCTTACCTGGACCCCTAATCATGAGGTAAACAGCTTCACTGAAATGGCCATGTAGGATGTGTGTATTAAAACCTAGTAGGACACCTGTAATAAATCCTTAACATATTTATATAATTATAACATGTATATTGAAATATAAAAATAATTAGTAATGAAATTATAAACAATAAGATATCTAGAACATAGGTTCTAAACAAGCCACCAAGGGCTATGAAACTACTTACCACAACTCTTTGTTGGATGTAAAATCATAAGGATGATGAGAGAGACCTAGAACTATCCATAGGGCTGGTGAACATGTCTCTTGGTAGTCATAAGGCATTGATTCAAATCGGTACGTAGGACAATCACTTCCCACTTCCATCACACGTCAAGCATCAAGGCCAAAGTATGATGACTATTCCTTGGCCCATGAAATAAGGTCGTCGTACCCCAAATGTTATTTCCATGAGTTTGGCCTCGAGGATTTCATAACCTTACCCTATATTTGGGTCCATCTTTATCATCATCAAATGTCATGCTCACTATTCCCTAAGAGATAACCATATCACGATGGTCCACCTGATCCGAGTACTACGAACAATACTTCCAAACCTCCGGTAATTACAAATAACAACTTAGTGCATAAAAGGAAAGAACATAACATGATATCATGAGAATCAGTAACAATAAACAATTATACATGATCAAGATCCAACATAGATAACATTCTAAAAAATAATTACTCATGGAACCAAATATTATGTTGGGTTTGACAGTCTTCACACACATGCACATGTAATCACAATCAAGATTGGTAAAAATAGATATGCCAACATAATGATCATATTAAAGAAACATGTTTATAAGAAATCCCAAAATGGTAATTAACATCCCACCTCATGTTCATTGATGAAGTATTCCTATATTCTTTAAAGGATAGATTTCTAAATTACATTAAACACTCATATAAAACATGTTCCCACATAAATTATACCTATAAGGGAATTTTATCAACCAAAGAATAGGTCTAAAAATATACCTGATGAGATTCAATGTTGAGAAGGGTTTTTCTAGAATCACAAACCTCATATAGTTAATCAATTGGTGTCTTTCTAAGATATGTCACAGAATAGGATTCCATGTCACTGGTTATTTTTTAGTTAAATAATATATCAATAATTCCTTATAAAATCTAGAATATATCCATAGGTCTTGTAAATAAACGTCGATCAACATAAATTTATCACCCTAATAGATATCTAATATGAGATCCAATAAGAATAAGTTATTAATATGATAAATCTATGTCAAATTAACCTAATTCATCAAGTATTCAGTTGATATCTAGATTTGGTCAAGGTAATTCTTTTGAAACATCAAATGCCACCTCCATTATAGAAATCATACAAGAATTCATAATTAAATGACATCAGAATCCATAGATCTAGAAACCACATACTAGATCTATGATTAATTTCTTGGGAGGATGTGTAGATCATGAATAATACCCAAAATAGAGGTTTTTAGATCCAACACATTAATTATCGATAAATAACACTCTTGTATCTATTATAGTAAATATTAGGAGGAAAGGTAAATTGTGAGAAAGTGATAGGGGTTCATATAGAAGGAAGAATGGGTCAAAACATGAAACACAAAGCTATTAAATAAGATTTTTGGATCTTTAATTCTTACACTGATGGTTGGGTGTCATAGTTTAGAAAACCATGAAATAACATTGTGGTGAATTCTGGCTCACTATGGGAGAAAAACAGTTTGGGTACATGGTTTTTTAAACAATTTTTCAACCAGAAAATTGTTCATAAGAGAAAGTCAAACAATTTTTTGGGAATGGTTTCAAGGATTTGTGAAATATTAAAATCGTGTACCTCCGCTTGAGATAATTCCATAATAGACACAATTTTATAGGGAATTAGAATAGTTTAGATGAACCATTCTCAAACCACACACTCTCAAAAGGCCTTCAAAAATCTCCTAAAACTACTAGAAACCCATAAAACATTTATCAATCAACTAAAAGTTCAAAAAAATTTAAAGGTATAAACTAACCTGAAAAAAACATGTAAAATATTATTCCATTATAATATCCCCCTCTAAAGACATATAATTCATGGTAAGTGTTTCTATATATCCTTCTTGAACAACTTGGTACACTGATCCTGAGATTTAGACTCTTACTCCCATGTTTCCTCAATCCATAAATACTATCATAAAACATTAACTAATTGCACCTTTTTCCCCCAAAACAATTTTTAGATTTGTTATATAATCCATATCAGGTTATACAAATGAAACATTTAGTTCCAAATCAATGTTGTAAATGTTTATCACATGAGAATGTTCTTGAATATACCTCTAAAGGAGAGAAACATAAAACACATCATGCCTACCTCGATAGCATAGATGAAGGTATATTTGGTAAGTTACTAATTTTAATTGTTTAATAGTCTTGAATGGTCCCAAAAACCACTATTCTATCTTTCCCTACAGTATAAAAAAATGATCCCAAACCCAAAGGGACAACTGTAATTAAATTTCATCGCCAATAACAAACATCAAGGGCTGCCTCCCCTGGTTGGAATATGATAACTTCCTCCTTATATAGGTAACAAACTGATTTTTAATTAACCTTATTCTTTGTAAGGTTAATTCTAATTTTCTAGGCCCCACATTGCTATCTCACATACTTCGTTCCAAAATATTAGTGCATTACATGGTCTATAATAAAGAGCCTAAAAAGGTTACATCTAAATTGACTCATGGAAACTATTTTTGTATGAAAAATCATCCAAAGTAAGGTAATTATACCAAGATCCTATAAAATTTAGATTATAATCCTAGATAATATACTATAATATAAAAAACGTCTTCTATGACTATCTCTTGGTATATGGGTGGTTTTATATTCTAAATCACAATAGATTCTCTAGGTTCTTCTACAATATCTCCCAAAAAAGTGATTTAAAACATGAATCTGTATAAAATATGTGTCTTAAGGGAACTCCCTATAAGTTGACAACCACACAGACATGGAATCACAGATCCTCAGGGTCCTAGGTAACACCATCAAAAATTCATTGGTAATATCCTTCCACTTACACTTGGGAATAAAATGTCTAAGGCCCCAACATAATACATTACAAAATCTTGAGTTTTAGTAAAGAACCTACTATATTTCACATAGAGGATATTTTTATTGTTTGGAGTTTTATATAATTAGTCCATAATTCATATAAATTTGGTACAACTAAAACAATATCTGTTTCTACAAAAATATAATACTTTTAAAATAATACCTGATTTCATTTCAAGAAAAAGCTTTATAAATATCTGTGTTACTTCCTCCTTTATCTTACCCACACTTATACACTAATTTTTTTAAAATTTTTGATGAGAATAAAAAATTTTAACGGATATAAAAAGAAATAAAGAGACTATTAGTTCATGAATACTTATAAACCCATGAAATCATATTCACAAATTTATACTTTTCACCAATAAAACATAAGATCATTGTATTTCCCCATGAAATCATAAGTTTTTTATAAAACTACAAAGAAATAATAAATCATAAATTTAACATGCAGAATAAATTCCACATCACTCATACATTTATTTTAGCTTTTACAACTACATTGGGAGTATCCTTCATGGTTACATTTGGAATACCCACCATAGTATATTCCGTTAATCTCTTAGGAGAAACCCTACCTATTTTCTCCATCTCATTAAATAATGAATTAAAAATATATAACATGATCACTGACCCGAAGTTTATTTTGAAATGCCCATACTCATAAAAAATTTCCCATGAACCAGAACATAATCATAAAATATAAATCATGAATAAAGGAAAAAAAACTTTTCCACATTTAAATCACTTTTCATTTTTATAATGCTGCACACTCAAAAATGAAAACAAATTATTTGTAAATAAAATTTGAAAGTTGTGAAGTAATAATAAAAACCATAAAGAAAAAAATTTGAGAAACTAAATTTTTTCATTATAATTTAAAAAAACATTCCTTTTGGATTATATTAAAATAGTTGAAAGAGTAACTTTAAAAGAGTGTTTTAAAATAAAGTCCCTTACCTTGAGTCTGAATCGTCACATAAAATATTAATATACATCTATAATATACATAGATTTATAATTTAATTTCTATATAACCTTGTTAAAGTTTATTATTTCTTTCATATCACTTATTATAATGTTATAACCATTACTTAATTACTTCAGTTCATATCAGATGTTTTGATGATATTCGGTACAGTAGTCCAAAATGAATTTGGTACGATCTCAATAGTCAAAGTGGTCATTATTCCATAATCTTATTAATGATAATTATGACATGATAATAAATTTTATAAATAAATTTTACTTTTAAATCAAACCATTATGTATTGTTAGTGAAAATTAAATACATTATAATAATGGAGGTGATAGGTTGTATGTACATATGAGTAACATTTTCATTTTTCAATGATCATAACAGAAAGAAGATAAGTATAATTTTATATTCACATAATTATAATGATATAATTAATATCATTAGTATCATATTAATCATTTATATATACTTATATATACCTTTCATATGATGTGGTGATGAAAACCCACTCAAACCGCTTTGTGAAGGTGATTGTTAACACGTAGAGGCGAACAACATTGTCATTTTTTTGTGTTCATGGAAAGGAGATAATTTAAAATATATATTATAAATTAATAATGATAAATATGTAATTAATATCACATATAAACATTAATTTCATCATTATCTTTCATATTGAGAGACGGTGATGGAAAATGAATTATATCGGTTCACGAGGTGGTCGTCTTCCATACACATGAACGATTAATTAATATCCCATTCGATGATAGTGGAGATGAAGTTAGGAGATGATATTAAAATGATAACATATTAAAGATTGAGGATACCTGATATTATATTTAATTATGGTTTTATAAAATTTTATGGAAGTGTAAGAAGAAATAAAATAGAGACAATGAATTATAAATGATACCTCTTATTCAGACGATCTCATTTGATTAACACTTTAACATCTATAATGAGGGTGTTATTCCTAAGGTAAGGCATATAGACTGTGGGTATTGATTATAATAATGTATAGGGGCAGTTATTAGATGATAAATATGGTTTATAAGGGTATTAAAGTGATAATAATGCATTAACTTTTATAGTATATGTGAGGGGCACTCTAATTTTTTTTCCAAATATTAAATTAATATAAATTAATTTTCTATTAAAACTGGATCAAAATGGATTTATTAAAAATATAGGTTGAGTATGGGTCCAAATACATTAATCCAATGAAAATATAAAAAGTTTTCTTATTCGTTATATCCATATGTTTTTTTAAACCAGTATTTAACCCCTTTAACTCTTATCATGATATCATGTAATTTACACTTTGAGGGTCAATATAGTAAAAAAATGAAAGAATAAATAAATGGATCATTGATAAAACTTTAAATATTATCCAAATCAGTTGGCTAAATTTCTTATTTTTCTAAATTTTATATCACTCAATAAAGTATTATTTATTTAAAAATATAATTCATATCAATTTTGACACTATTCATTACATGGTTTTTTAGAAATATCATAACTACAAGGTAAATTCAAATAAAAACTTTAAAAACATTAATAACAAGTCCAAGTCATCTAAAAAATTATTTTATAACATTAAAAAACTGAAATTATATTTATTTTATTAATTTTATATTTCTATTTGATAATTTCTTTAATTAAGAAATTACCACATCTTCATTGTGCAGACATATAATTTAACTATTTTACTATAGAAATTAAAAATAAATTATCCTGGAAAATGTAAACATTCTATATTTAGACATGATATTTATAGTCCGATAGGTCCCCTATATAACCACATATTAAAAATATTTCACTTATTAAAAACAAAAGTGTGAAAAAATTGTCTTTTCTTTGAATATAATATTAAATGACATAATCTCTTCCAAGTGGCATGGGAAGGTTCCAATTTATGAATAATGATTTTTTTAAAACACTCATACTTATAAATTTGGACAAGTGTTAGGGTAAATTTATAATATTTAAAATATTTTATTCTTAATTATCTCATTAACATTTAACTATGGATATAAAAATTTTTAAAGTTACTATTAATATTATAAAAAAACAGAAGAAACTTATTTAATAATTTTTTTATTTCTAGTTAGAAACATGGAATTCAGTTTTCCAAATTTAGTTAAATTAATTTCGAGAAATTAATTAAAAATTAATATTGCTGACAGAACGACAAAATGAGTTTTTAATGTTAAAATGTTCTGAAGCATGAAATGTTTTTATTTCCAAATTCAATATGAATTTTATTTCAATGACCAAAAATGTATTAAATTGTTTAAAAATATCTAATTATAAATTAAAACTAATAAAAAATATAATTTAACACTATAAAATATATAGATAAAAATTTTATTTTCATTTAAAATGCAATATTTTTTCACTATTCATCAGAACATAAAGCTTATCAGAAAATAAAAAAAATATACAATAGTAATTTTTTATATTATAATTAAAAAATAATGGATTTATTTTATAAATTATAATTTATTAAAGTGTCAAAAATAAATTTAAAAGAGGTGATCCATCAAAAAGAGGTAAAATGCTTTTTTGGAAAAATATAGTTTTTAAATTTTAAAACTGGATTTATTAGTATATCATGTCTAGAAGACATAAAAGATGAAATTTACTAATTATATTGAATATATTTTAAATTTAATTAATATAAATCTACATGAATTATTTTTTTATTTATGTGTATAAAACACAATAGTGCGCATTTAAATAGATTTTCAGATAAACATTTCCTTTTATTTTAAAAATGGTTTTATCTTCACTTATAATTAATTGATCAGAAAATAATTAATAATATTAACATATGTAAAAAATATTTTCATAATTAAATTATTCCTATTTGTACCCTCTATTGAAATATCTATGCGGTTACTTCCATATTATATAATAATATTAGTTGTTCATTTAAGTTTGACGTGGCGTATCATGTTCGCTATCAAACATGGTGTATCTTTTAACTATTGAATAATTATTAAATATTTATAAATATGAAATATAATTATTATTTCATTACCATGGATATTATATTATTCCCACCTTTTGGAAATTACGTCCTCATAATTTTATTCCCTTATTAAATAAGTTGGGATATTTTTCCCTTATAGTATTTTCAGATTCCCATATTACTTCTTTAACAATATGGGTTTTCCAAAAAATCTTAACATAATTAATAATCTTATTATGAAACAATTTCACTTTATGTAAAGGACCTTAATTTACTATTCCTTATAAGAAGATTTCTCTACCAACTAAACTACTTCTAGACTCAACACATGAGATGAATCCAACAATATTTCCTATTCATTGAAACATGGAAAATATTATGTATGTAGGATAGACTCAGAGGTAAATCAACATAGTGGGAAACTGATCTGAAATTATCCATGATTTTATATGTTCCAATGAACAATGGACTTATATTCCCCTTCTCACCAAAACAGGTCACACTTTTCCATAACGAAACATTGAAAAATACATAATCTAGTACCTCAAATGATAAATACTTCTGTAGGATTTATTTTTAAATATTACGACTATTATGGGATGTCCTCATGTATACTTGAATCATATGAACTTTCAATACCATTTATTGTTCCAATTCTGGTCCCATAAACATTCTTTCACCTAATTCATTCCAAAATTATGGAGTTCTACACTGCTTTCCATATAACTCCTTAAAATGTTCTATCTATATAATAGAATGAAAACTATTATTATAAGTAAACTCAAGTAAATAAAGATGTTTATCCCCACATCCCTAATAATACATTTAACATATATGTATAATCTCTTACATATAATGTATTGTTTATTCTGAACAACCATTTGATGGAGGATGAAATTCTGTACTAAAATTTAATTTAGTACCCATCAACTTTTGAATGTATTTCTAAAATTTAGAAGTGAACCTAGGATCACAATCATATATAATGGAGGGAGGTACTCTATGTTACATGAATATCTCTTTGAGAAATTTTCTATAATTTTGTTCTTGAGATAGAGTGTCTTTAATAGTAATACAATGTGCATATTTAGTAAATCAACCAACAATAACCCAAATTGCATTATTACCTTGAGAAGTCTTTGGTAATCAGACTATAAAGTCACCAGATATATTTTACCATTTCAACTATGGAAATGGAAAATAATAAATAATCCTATTTGGAAACTGTCTTTCTACTTAAACCAACTAACAAGTCAATCACTTCATGTTAAATTTTCCAATTATATTTTTCATTCCATCCCACCAGTAATACTCTCAAATGTCTCCATACATCTTTGTGCTTCTATGGTGAATAGAAAATTGAGAACTTTGAACTACACATAATATCTATTTTATCACTTATTAATCATAAGGCACATATAATCTCATCAAAAATCTCAAAACACAATCATTATTATTGTTAAGTTCATTAAAATTAAACTTTTTTAACTAATTCTACCTATTCTTGCAAATCACAATCTTCTTTCCTCACTTTCTTAATTCTGTCTGCCAGAGTCGATTTCGTTGATATTTGAAACAAAATAAAGGACTTACATACACCGATAACGTCCAATATAAAATTCATCAAATCATTAACTAAATAGTAACATTCCAGTCATAACAGAGTTAGTGTTTCATTATTTCTTCAACTCAAAGAATCAAGTACTTTATTTTAATTTCTATTTTAGTAATGAATCAAGAAATCATAATACATTATTAGTTCATCCATATTCTATATCTCATGATCAATTCATTCTGAGTGAATATTTTCTTCAAACTATTATGATCAATATATATTTCATATTTTAGCCTATACAAATGATACCTCAAAATTTTTAATGCAAAAACAATAACAGATTATTCTAAATCACGTGTAGGGTAATTTCACTCATGATGTTTCAACTGATATAATGAATATGAAATTACATGATCATTATTCATTAGGACATAACAAATTTATCAAAACAAAGCATCACCATAGATGATAAATTTACCACTTCTTAAAAGGAGAGCCAAAATTGGAGAATTCACCCATCTTATTTTTAATTTCTCAATACAATGATTACATTAATTATTTCCAAATTTACTTAACACCTTCTTTAGTTAACATAGTCAGTTGGATAGATAACAATAAAACTTTTTCCAAAAACCCTCAATAATATCTATATAAACGAACAAAAATAAAAATCTTGGTCATATTTATTGGTATTGTCTATTCATCAATAATTTTTATTTTTGAATGATCAACGATTAGACCATCTTTAGAAATAATGTGACCAAGAAAAAAAATTTCATGCAACCAAAATTTACACTTTCTAAACTTCCATTTAGTTTATTTTCAATTATGTTTTAAAAAATAACCCATAAATGAATTTCATAATCCTATTATATTTTAGAATATATAAAAATTTCATCAATAAAAACAACCAAATTTTTTTCTAAGAACTCATGAAATATTCTGTTAATAAGACCCATGAATATTGAAGTTGCATTTAATAACCCAAATGACATAACTACAAATTCATAATGGAAAAATATATTCTGAAACATAGTCTTGATAATGACTTATTCCTTAACATTCAACTCATTGTACAACGACTTGAAGTCAACTTTTGAAAAATATTATGCTCCCTAGAAATGATCAATCAATCATAAATATGAGAAAAAGGATAGTTGTTTTTAATAGCGATGTTATTCAAAGTTCTAAAATTGATACGAAGTCTCATTGAACCATCTTTGTTTATAAAAAATAATACTATAGAACCCCATGGTGAAGTTCTAGGTTATATGAAACCTTTGTCTAATAACTCCTATAACTGCATATTCAATTCAATAATTACTAATTGAGCCATTCAATTAGGGGGTTTTGAAATTAACTTAGTATCAAGAAATAAGTCGATAATAAATTTCTCTTCTTGATTAGGTATAGTACCTAGAAACTCATTAAGAAAAAAATCAAGATACTCATTTTCCACATACACATCATTAATCTGAATTGTCACTTTGTTTTCAACAATAAAGTAGGATCACATTCATTTCTATATTTTAATATTTTCTTCTCTTCTTAAAATGTTATTAATGGTATGGGTTAATTATTTTACAAAAACTAAAATGATTTTTGAAAATAAACATTTTTGGCTATACAAACTTTCTTAGCATGGCAAACAGAAATAGAATTCCAATCCCAAAACAACATTGATCTCTATTACAAGAAAAAAATCAAGGTTTTTAGGTAAATGAATCCAACAGATAATTTTGTTAAGATATTTATAATTTATTTTTTACTTAATATATCCCCTAGGTGTTTTTATATTATTTTCTATATTCATTTTTTGAGGTTGAATTTCTAATTTACGAGAAAATCTATCTGAAATAAATGAATGTGTAGACCCTAAATCAAAAAACACGTTGGCATAATCTAAATAAACGACAATTTACATGATACCACTTTGTGTGATGGACCAATATCTACTGAGGTAGTTTCGAAGGATTTCACCACACCATTATTCTTATAGTCAGGATGTTTCCAATCATTTAGGTTCCACTTCTAACACTTCTTTTCATAATAACCAATCTAATTGCAATTAAATCAGTTTTATTAATATATTAATATTCTTTCCTATAACTATTAAGAAATTTTTCATTGAAGTTACAACCCTTATGCCCCATTTTCCCACATCATAATAAATTACCAGAATTCAAAAGGTATCCCCCATGTGTTTTAACCTCAATTAGCACATACAATAAAAATAATTTTATTACCATCAAACTTCTTTGATGAATTATTCCCTTATGTATGCCACCTTGATGACTTTTTGTGCAAGTTTTAAATGAAATCAGGATCATGAATAAACTACATTAATGCCTTCTCCACACATAGAATAGGGTTTTAATAACTTTTGAATTCATGAGAAGCTCATGGAATTCAATATTTTCTCATTAATCATGAGAAAAAACATTAATTTTACTATCAAGGTATTGGATAAACGTTGAAGCAAAATTTTCCAATAAAGTGTATTTTTCATTATATGTATCCACAATATCATTATCTTACCTCAATTAAGTGTATTTTTTCCACCCAAAGATGATCCACCTTAGGAACATATTTATCAGGAAAAATACTTTTGAATTCAACCCACTCTAAAGAATCAATCTCCTTTCTGTCCCTAATATTCATAAACATCGACCACCACTATCTAGATTCAGCTTCAATATGGTAAATAGGAATGCCGACCTTTTTATTGTATGGTCACCCAATGACATTGAAAATATTTTCTAGGGCTTTAATCAACTCTTCATCTACCATTAGGTTAGAATATCCACTAAAATATGTAGGATGTTGCCTCATAAAATGAAATACTAGTAACATATTCCTATGTATTTGGTCTTTCTAATCTTATGAATGTATTACACAACTATTTATAGCCTGTTTAAATATAGTCATCATAATAATAAATTGTTCAATTCTGATTCTAACCAAATAAGGATGCCAATTTAGAAGCATTTCATCCCTTGGATGTCTTCCCATCAAAACTGCCCTTTTTTCCTATACGGAAAACAATTCTAAACAAAAATATCTTACACAAAGATACATAGTAATCTTATAATTATATATCATTTAAAATTAAACATAAATGAAAAATAATTTATGTATAATATCATAACAAATAAAGTTATCTAAACCCACCTATGATTCCAACTATAAGGCACTGAACTTAAACATTACATGAAATTATTTTTTAGTATAGAACACAATTTATTTCACATTGGGGATATTTTCATGATTAGAGTTTAATATAATTAAATAATTATTCATAAAAAGTGGTTACAACTATAATTTTATCCATTATTTCCAAAATATAAATCCTTTAAAATAAAACAGGTTTTGTTTTCATGAAAAATATTTATAACATTCAACTTGACTTCATCATTTCTCTTACCCAACCTTATACCCTATAAAAAAACATTTTAGAACTTGGTATGAGCACAAAAATATTTTTAAGGTAAATAAAAAGGATAAAATAAACTTTTATTCCATGAATAATTATAAACCCATGAAAATAGTTTGAAAAAGTTATAATTTTTACCAATAAAACATAAGCTCTTTTTCATACCTCATGAAATTGTAAGTTTATTGTAAAAATCCATTGCACTAATAAATCATAAAGGTATATTTTGGCATAAATTCCATATCACTCTTACTTTTATTGTATCTTTAACAGAAATATAGAGATAAACCTTCATGTTTACAATTGGAAAACCAATCAAAACATATTCCCTTAAGCTCTTAGGAGAAAATGTACCAGTAAGCTCCATATCATGACTTTATAAAATATAGATCTTTAATAGGTTCAACTTCCCTGGTTCTATTAGGAAACCACATTCATTCATAAAGAATTCCCATGAACCAAAACAAAATAATAACAGACTAATTATAGAAAAATAACTTTTCTACTTTGAAATCAATTTTCATTTTTACAAATCTCTACACTCATAAATTATAACACATTATTTGAAAATAAAATTTTAAAATTGTTCAGGAATAATCAAAACATTAATGTGACATTACATAGGGAAATTCAATTTTGTTATATATATGATAAAAAAGTTCCTTTTGTCTTCTATAAAAATCATTGAAACAGTAACTTTAAAAGATATTTTTAAAAGAATGTTCCTTACCTTAAGTCTAAATCATCACATAAAATATTTATATTCATAAATAATAAACATAGGTTAATTATTTACATTCATGAGATCCTTTTTGATGTTTATTATTATTTTTTATCACTTATTATAATGTTATTACCATTTCATAATTATTTACATTCATGTGAAATGTTTTGATGTTATTCTGTACTTGCATACAAAATGAATTTAGTATGATGTGAGTAGTCAAAGTGGTCATTAATCTATCATCACCAAAATAATATTCATGAAATAACAATAATTTTTATATAAAAAATTATTATTTGAAATCAAACCATTATGTATAGATTGGAAAAAATGAACTATGTAATAATCATGGAAATGATAGAGCGTATGTATACAAGTGAAACGTTTTCATTTTTCAATGATCATTTTGGAAAGAAGATAAGTACAACTTTATCTTTCCATAATTATAATTATATCATTAATATCATATTAATAATTGTAATATACTTATATATATCTTATATGTGATGTGTCGATAAAAAACAAGTCCCACGTCTTCATGGAGGTGATAGTTCAAACATACGAGGTAAATATGTAATCATTTGTTTGTGCGTGGAAATGAGATAATTTAAATAAATATTTTACATTAATAATGATAAATATTTCATTAATATAACATATTAACATTAATTTCATCACTAAATATATTTTCTAGAGATGGTGATGAAAATGAATTATATTGGTTTGCATGGAGGGTAGTCCTCCGTACACACAAACAATTAATTCATATTACATTTGATGAAAGTGGATATGGATTTGTGTTATTATTTTAACATAATAAAATATAAGAATATTGAGTATTAGGTAGTTATTATTTCATCATGGTTGAAGAATATTTGAAGGAATTGGAAGAAGAAATAACATAGAAAGAATAGATTAAAAATGATACCTATTCTTCCGATGATATCCATTGATTAATACATTCACACATCTAAGGAGTATTTTATTCCTAAAATAAGGTAAATAAATTGTGGGTAGGGATTCATTGAAGGTATATGGGATGATATAGGCTGATAAAAAATGGGTTTTAAGTGTATTAAAATGATAATAATGGGTTCCATTTTACATCGGGGGGGAGGAATCAAGAAATTCATCAAAATATTAAATTAATATAAATTAATTTTCTATTTAAAATGGGTTTAAAATAATTAATTTATAATATATGATGAGTATGTGTAGAAATAAATTCATCCAATAAAGATGTGTCATGTTTTGAATATTTTTTTAATCCTTATCATTTTGTTCTAACCCTTATTTATCCCCTTTATCTCTTACTATGATACCATATAATTTAATTTTTGAGGGTTAATATAATTACTACAAAATACCAAATGAACAAAAAATGCATCATGGTAACATTTAAAATATTATCCAAATACTTTTGACAAATTTTAGAATTTTCGGAATTTTATATCATTTAATAAAATATTATTAATTTAAAAATACCATTAATGTCAATTTTGGCCCTATTTAATACTTGGCTTTTAAAAAACATCATAACCACGAGATAAATTCGAATCATTACTTATTAAAAATCAATAAAATGTCCAATTAATCTATAAAAAATTTCCAAGACAATAATAATATAAAATTATATTTATTTTATTATTTTTTACCTTATTTATTTTATATTACCTTTAACAAAACAACTACTGTATCATCGTTATGAATGTATTTAAATTAATTATTTTATTCTATAAAAATAAAATATAAATTAAAATGGTTTATAATTTTTTTTAGATTTAGAAAATCCATTTATCATATAACTTATTTCTTATATGACCCCATATTAAAAATATTTCCCTTGATAAAAACAAAAGTTTGACAAAATTGACTTTTCATTGAATATAATATTATAAATGTCAAACGCTCCACCAAGTGGCTTCTAAAAGTTATAATTTTATCCCAATGATTGTTTTATTCAAAAAAACTCATCCAATAAAATTAGGAAAAGTTTTTAGGTAATTTTATAATATTTATGATTTTATTTTTACCCTAGATTTTCTGATTTACCCATAACTATAGTAATAAAAATCAGTAAAAATACAATTCCTATTATCCATAAATAAAAAAAACATATTTAATAAATTAGGAACTTATGATTCTAAATAAGGAATTAAATTTCTTCAAATTCAATTCACAAGATTTTAAAAAGTTAATTAGAAACTAATCCCATTGATGGAACAAGAAAATGAGTTTTCAAAGTAACAACGTTCAAAATATTGAAATGTTTTTATGTACAAATTCAATTTAAATTTCATCACAATGACCTTAATTGTATTAAATTATAAATAAAAGGTATAATTATACTTTAAAGCCAATAAAAAATATAATTTAATAATATAAATTATTTATATGAAATAGAAATTAAAAATTAAACTGCAATATTTTTCACTATTCATTAAAACATGAAACTTGTTAGAAAATTAGGAAAATTCAAACATCTAAATTTTCTATATTATTATTTCAAGGAAACAATTTATTTTGTCAAATATAATTTTTAAATGTTACAAAAATGATATTTAAAACAAGTACTCCATCAAAAGTCGGTATACCTGTTTTTTAGAAATATACAGTTTTTATGTGTTAAACTTGATTTATTATTATATCAAATCTAGAAGATACATTGGATGAATTATGAACATTATATTGAATAAATTATATTTTTTTAATATAATCCAAGAATAGTGTTTTGTTTATTTATTGGTATAAAACCAATTTGTGAAACTTTTAATATTTTTTCATAAAAAACATTTACTTTCATTTTAAAAAGTGTTTTATTATCAATTAAAAATAATTAGTGAGAAAAATAATTAATTATATAAACTTTTTTAACCACATTTTTATAATTAAATTAATCCTATTCATACCCTCCATTATAATGGCTATGTGATGACTTAAATATTAAATAATAATATTAGTTGTTTGTATAAGGTCGATGTGGCATATCATGTATACTATCTAACATAATGTCACTTTTAATTATTATATTATTCATAAATATTACTAAATATGAAAAATACTTATTAATTCATTACCTAGGTTGTTAAAATAAGTGACAGAAGAAAACTAGAAAACACTGGTGCTTGGAATATATATTATATCTAGTAAGGTATCAAGAAAAATAATCTAACATTATCCCTCTTAATCCGTGGACACCTGAATTCCAACATAAAGTCAGGACACTTATCCGTTTCTCTAGGATTAATTACATAATTTGTGGTTTAAAAATATCTTATCATATTTTCCCTAATGGAATCAGGGACTATGACTCTCGCATATACTATGATAACATCATCATTATCCAATGAACACCCTGGTATTAGTTCACCACCTACTAGATGTTCCCACATCACAACACACTCTAGATCAGAATACTGATTAATGAACACCTTATCTACTAAATAATACACAATCACTAATGGGGAACATGTCATCAATACATGTCCCTCAAAATTTCCCTTCCTCCAGTCGATAAATAACCTAATCAGTCTTAATTGTTCCTCCTAAGGCCGTTCTTCAAGATCCTTATCTTCACCCATCTCATGAATAAGATAATTAATAATGAAGTTATGTTTTCATGGTGAATATTCAATCTCAAATTAGGATATCTTTAGTCACTTTACCATGTGCCTCTACCTCAAATTCATATCCAACTGAACGAAGATATAGTTGAGGCACTTGTGGTCTGTGTAAAAAATAAACCCCTCATAAAAGAGATAATGTCTCCAAGAAATAAAAGTGTGGGACATGAATGATAAGTCCAATTAATGGGTAGGATATTTTTAATGTTTTGAGATTTTTTAAAAAAAATACTATGTTCTATAGTGTAAAAGATTCTGAAAATCGAGCTTAAAAAGAACCACAAAAAATTATTCATTAAATTTGACCATTATTACCTAGATATGAAAATAGTGGAAGCTAATATTATTAATAAAATTATGAATTATATATAATTTTTATATATATATAATTTTATATATTAATTCAGAAAAAAAAGTCACTCAATTTTTAGTAATGTCATTTTATTCTCCAAAAAATAAATTTTCTTCAAAAAATGGATTTTATTTCTTTTTGCGAGTGATTATATTAATTAATTTATTGAAATTTTATAAATATTATTTGATAAAAATGAAATAATTGTTGAAATAATCATTTCAAAAAATATTAGATTAAATTTTATGGATTTTTTTGAAAAGACTAATTTTTCAATGAATATTGAAAAATACTAATTTTTATTGAAAACTTTATTTTTGTTACAGTAATTTACAAAGAGAATTTTTTTTAAATGGTTTAATAGTAAAATTTGTAATATTATATTATCTACTATCCAATTATGTTCATTGGAATCAATTTCATTGTTGAATTTGGTATAAAAACATTTTTATAACTAATAAATTGTTGTCTTAGAAAAATGATTTTCATTAAATTTTATTTTTTAATATTAAATTAATTTATGCCCCTTTAATGAATTCAATATTAAAAAATTGATTCCATGTTTTTAATCATTATTTCCAAATTTGGTAAATGGTTCTCTTTTTTTGGTTATTATGAATAGTAATTATATTAAATAGTTGTTACCATGATAAAAGTAAATCAGGTAATTTGGGTTGAAAATAATATGATAAGGAATGAAAAATGATGATAATGCTTAACCTTATCCTATTATATAACTTTATTTCATCCATTTTCACATTATTTTATAAAATATTGCAACATAGTTATATATTTATTTGATTTTGACCTTTAAAATATCTACGTAAAAGTTAAAATAAAATATTTTACTTTATTGAATTTAATAGCTATAATTTTTTAGGATAGAAAAAATAGAATATGTTTGGATATAATTGGTTATTTTAAATAAATATATTTATCATGTTAATCTATGTATAAATTTTAGTGATTAAATATTGAACATAAATGCTTATACTATAGTGATATAGTATTTATTAAATTAAAAGAAAAATAAAATAAATGATTTTAAAAAGAGTAAATGTTATATAATTTTAATTAATTATTATGATACATGAGTATTTTATTTAAATATAATATTTTATCTATTTTTTAAATGTTTATATTTTAATTCATTTTCTGTGATGTTGTTTCTAAATACAAAATAAATCAATGGTTCCAAAAATTACGTTAATGATATTCTGTAATAAATACTATTTTTTAAATGATATGAAATCCATAAAAAATACTATACTCATCCCAGTTATTGTGATTTTTTTCAATATATCATCAACGATCTATTAATGGACTAATATTCCTTTTTTTGTAACAATATTTATCCATATATAGTAAAAGAATTATTTTTTTGGTATCCATAAAAATGGATTAACACATGATAAAATAAAAAGATGGGAGTAAAAATTATAATCAAAACATATACATATTTTATTTTGTTAGAATATTTTTATCCATGAAGATATTATCATCTAATTATGTTATTTTAGAGAAACTTTTCCTTGAGAATTAATTTTTATATATTTAATACATTTTCGTAATTACAAAAATATCCGCTTCTTTAATTTATAATCAGGAACCTCCTATCCTTTTTTCTTAACACTAAAAAAACATTTTGTTTTTGATAATTCCTACCCAAATAACTTTATAAAATTCCACTAAAAATTAAAAAGGCATTTTTTTATTATAAATCCATCATAGGATGGATTTATGTACAAACCTAAAGATGTTTTATAAAGAGGAGGTATAGTTTTTGACTAAGTGTTTTCATTTTATTTCTTCTTTTACCTCATTAAAAATATTTTTCAAACATTTTTAGATAAAAAAGATAATATATTCTATATATTAGGTTGTTATTATATTCATTTCATAACCTATACACATCTCATCTTCCATAAAGAGGGAGACAAAACCATCCTTCAGGTATATGGTGGACTACTGCCTCGTGAAGCGATGTTTTACGTTGTCCATTACTACCTAAGATAAATTATTATAATGACGGTTTAAATGAATATATATATATTATTAATTACATAATTGTCATTCTGTAAAATTAATATATCATATATTTTCTTACCGTTCCATTCATTGAAAAATGATAATTTTATTCGTGTGTTGGTGTGGACTCGGACCTCTACAAAGTGCTGAGACTCATTTTTCATTACCACATCATAATTATAATATATATATGTATATGTATATTTAAGGAAATAATATGTTATTTATGATATAATTATCATTATTTTAATATAAAATAATACCTATGCTCTTTCCATCATGATAGTTGAAAAATGGAGAGATTACTCATGCATATGTATGGCCTACAATCTCTGTGATTGTTACAGAGCTCATTTATCATAACCTTATATAGTGATTGATTACAAAATTAAATTTTATGTATTAAAATTATAATTATTTCATTAATATAATTTTTTAGATGATGTAAAAATGATCTCAATGACCATTTTTATCTAACCGATGTCATTTTGTACGCACAAGCTGAATATTGTCGAAACATCCTACAAAACCATATATGATTAAGTAATTGAATATATCAAAAAATTAATTAAAATAAAATTAATAATATACATTAAAAAAGATTTTAATAAATTAAATACATAACATACATCTATTATTCATAATGTTAAATAACGTATAAAATAAGTAGAACTCAAGGTGAAGGATTATTTTACATTAAACCTTGTTCTATATGTGTTAAAGGTTTATTTTCTAAATATTTTTCATCCATGTTTAAATTATTAAAATTATTTTATTGATATATTTAAATGGAAATAAAATATTTATAAAGGGTAGTCTATATCTATTTTTGAATTTATTATAAAGGTTTTCCAAATTAATCCTTTTATATAGTTTATACAGTACATTTTTGAGCATCTTTACAAAAGCAAAAAAAACGTTCTATTTCCCCATATAGAGACTCAACAGTCCTGACCTCCACTATAAATATTATTTTATATTTTTATTCAATTAAAATATTTCCTGTTTTATTTAAATAAAACCACGTTTAACTTGGTTTTCATTATTTGGGTTTTGAAAATATATTTTTAATTGGAAAACATATTTCGATATCCTAAAGTGTTTTCATATGGGTTGAATAGATATTTTCAAGATGTTAATAATGAAAAGTGTAATAATAATATATATTTTCTTGATTTTGATATGGTATATGAGAATTATATATAAAGGGAAGGTGAGTATAACACAAATTATCTGAATGGATAAGACTGATGCAACTGATATGAATGGGTGACAATGTTATATCAAATACTGCACATAAGCCTCAACATGGTTGGTGAGGACTCAGTAGGTGCATCCAGGAGACCCGAGATCAAATCCGAGTGGAGGCATATTTCTGGTACTTTAGTAGTACTGTAGTAGTACTGTAGCATGCACTATAGTAGGTTCTATTCGGTACTGTAACAACCGGAACAAATCATCCATTTGGGCCTTTGGGCCTCCACCTGTTTAGGTCTCAGGTCCTACAAGGCTTTAAGCCACCCAAGGCCTTAGGGCGAGCTGATTCTCAAAGACGTAAGGTCACCTTAAGACCGTAGAGCCACCCAAAGGCCTTTGGTCCACTTGAATTCAGATGAATAAGTTTGACTACAAGGAACAAGGCTTTAGATGGGGATTCAAGGGAGGCGCATTAACTAGAGCTGAGATAACCATATATCAAAGAATGAGAGGGATTGGATTTATTATCTATACCAGACCTATGTAGCTTTTTATTGGTCAAAATTATAACTAGACCTGCGAAGGTGGATTGTTGATATCATGACCATTGCTGGGGAGGAGAAGTTCCATGTTGTCTTGTCTGGGTGATTCCCTCTAGGTCCTACGGGTCATGTAATTGTCTCTAAGCCTTCAGGCCTTGTAAGGGTTCCACCTCACCCCTTAAAATTTGGATTATCAAAATAATAATAAATGAAGGACTTCAGGCCATTCTGAAAAAAGTTATATCTTATATGACTCATGAGGCCCACTATAAATATCTAATGAACTGGGTGAAGTTCATTATATTGAAAGGAAATGAGGGAGTTAACTGGTTTGGTTTCTCCAATAGATTTCGTTAGGCTCCTATTATTTCAAAAATTTCTTATGAATATATTTCTCTAATTAACCTAAAAAAGATCCTATTTTATTTCTATGAGTTTTAAGGGTTTTATTTTAGAAACATTTTGTTAGTTTTTCATGTGGATATGATTTATCTCATAAGATTAAAGAATATTTGATAATGGAAAACATTTTATGGGATTTAATGTTTTTCATTAGAATATAATATATCATTCTTTATGATATTTACTAATATATGTTTTTCAAATCATGCATTTTTAAATATTTTTCACAGGGCTTAAGGATGGGTAGAAAATTTAATAAATTCAGAGTTGTAGATATGTAAGTTACATTGAATAAAAAAATTATGCTTTTATAATGAGCTTATTTTGTGAAAAATGTTAATATGTGAAAACATACACTAGGAAGACTTTTTAAAAATTAATTAAATATATAAACACAAATGATCCTATGGTATGTAAGATATCTAATAGTTTTCATTGATTTGTATGTTTTGGAAAGATAAAATTTGGTCACAAGTATTTGAATAAAATCTAGAAATATAAATATATTAATTTATCATCGAATCTGGGAGTAGGTCTGGGTTTGTTACATTTGGTATCATAGGAGAGTTTATACATCCTTGGATACTAGGATGTTTTAATTTGAGGTTAAATTAAGTATAATGTATACTATAATGGGTTTATAATATAAATATTTCTTAAAATTTCAAAGGATTAAAAACCCCTTTTATTGTTTTAGGTGATGTTATGTTAAGGTGATTAATGATATCTAAGTGTTATTCCTTAATATAATATGGTTTATTATTTTTTAATGATATACTCACACTAAATATTTTTTGTTTTAATAACTAAATAGATCCAACCGGAACCAAATTAACAATATTTGTAAATGAAAATGTGGTGGTTTTATTAATGAGTAAGAGAACAGAATATGACCAGTAATGAAAAATATTACGGTTATCCTTAATTAACTATAATGACATATGATTAATAACCTTAACTCTAGTGAGTTTTATGACACACCAAACATGAGAAAAAATGAGTTCTATTTAAGATTAGATGAAAAAGATCATATAGGAAAACATATTCAATGCCATATGTGTCAATAATTTTGGATTAAGAACCCAAAAAAAGTCTGAAAAGAATTGGAAGTCTCTTTGTATATGGTAAAGGTGTGAATATAGAATCAAATTTAAAAGGAAAATTAAAGAGTTATATTAACATAATGAAATGGTTTAAATTTCATCACAATGTTTCAATAGAAGGCCTTAAATATGGGGAGTGTGGTAATTAAGAAAATCGATGTCCTATGGGAAAACTCAAGAAGGGGATCAAAAAGTCCATATAAAAAAAAGTTTTGAAGAATTTATTTTTATTGTGGTTAAAGATGTGAAAATCCCGAATGATATATAAGAGTTATGAATTATATTTTGACTTATATTTTGATATTGATGAATCTTATTACTTAATTCATATTTTTAATTATATAAATGAAGTATTGAGGATTAAGGGGGAAAATTATGGTTAACTGATTATAAATAAAATTGAATTATTTATGTTTCAAAATATAGGGATTCAAGAAATATAATTTAAGGATGAACTTATATTTAAAAGAATTATTACTATTTTTTAATGTTTATTGTAATAGAAGTAACTTGAAGATATATATTGATTCATAATATTTGTTTGGTTTTGATTTAACATTTATGATTAAATTATTTTTAATGAATAGATAATAAGGAATAATGGAATTTCATTTTGTGATAATAAGTTCAAAAGTATTGATAACTTTTAGGCTTCATATTTTTTTTGATATTAAGGTAATTATAGGATATTATAATTTGGTGACATGTGTTTTATCATATAGATAACTACTTGACTAAAAATGGATTTGGTTATTATGCGATTAATGTTATTTCAGAAGAAGATCACTTTAATTTAAGGGAAAATTATATCATATTATGGGATTTTGTTTTTGTAATCAACGTTGAATCATATTTTAGAATTATAAATGATTTTATTGAGGCTTTATGGCAATTTAGTTTATTTATTTAAATAATTTCCAAATATTATTGATTATATGATTAGGACATACAAACTTTTAGGTATTTGATTTTTTGAGTGGCATATGTTAATTGAAGATAAATGTTAAATTAATATCAAAAGAAATTGTGACAAAATACATCTAATTTTTAGGTTTCAATCTTAGTTAAAACTTTTTTGATTAATTATAAGGTCATTTATTAATCAAATTATATAAGTAAAATTTTTGGTGTTATAGTAGTGTAATTTTAGATTAATGTCGAATTTCATCATATGAAGATTTATTCACTTTGGGAATTATCTTACCATATGGAATCAATTGTTTTTAATTTATATAGATTGGTAGAATTTATTATTATGATTTTTTGGAATTATATTATTCATTAAAATTTTATTATAGTTATTTGGGCATGGAAAATTCATCTTTAATACTTACTGTTTGGTGAAAAAAATGATGTAGTGGAAGTAATTGATTAAAGGATGAAATTATACATGAAAAGTATGTATATTTCTTTAATTTGTTAGTGTATGTGGTAAATTAAATTTCTAAACTCTAGGAAAAGGATCTAAAAATAAAATATTTACCCCTTATATTTATTTCGGATGAATTTATTGCATTTTCACACCGATTTTATTTATGGTTTTGTGGTGATTACTTTCTTATAGCTATTCAATTTCTTACAATCAATGGTCTTTTTCACTCTCCATTAATATTTTGAAATTGATTTTTTTTTCATATCAATATTTTTACATACCCCTAGTATTATCCTTTTTGGAAACTTATTAATTATTTGTTGTATAGTACATATGCACTTATCTTTACAACTTTTGAAGAGAACGTTTTATTAACTCTTTTTATGACATGGGATTCAAAAAAATGTATTTTAAAATGTCAAATCATTGATTACCATATTTATGTGAATATTAAAAAGAAAAATTTTTAAGGGGGGAGGGTGGGTGAGTCGGGGGATAATGTAATATAATTATATTTTAAATATAATACTATGTTTTATAGAACACAAAATACATAAAACTAAGCCTAAAACGACCCACTAGCTGTTGTTATTTAATATAACCATTATAACCTTACTATTGAATTTAAGGGTACAACTTGGAATAACAACATTAAAAAAAATTTATAAAGTTTCATATACATAAAAATTTATTGATTTATTCTTATTAAATAATAACTCAATATTTATGAAATTTATATTATTCTTTAAAGAATACATTTTATTCAAAAATGATTGTGTTTATTTTTGTGAGTTAATATTGTAATTAATTTCTAGAAAGCATATAATTTACATTATTTTAAAAGGATATAATTTTTTTAATTCAACATGTTAAAAATATCTCTATGTGATTTTTTTGGAAAATATTTATTTTCAATTGAATAGTAAAAAATAATGAATTCAATCTAAAAATTTATTTTTTATTTCATGAATTAACAAAGTACCATTTTGGTTTAAAATCATTTCATTGTAATATTCATTAAATTAGGTTATGTAAAATCTAACCATATTCATTTATATTAATTTTATGTTTGAATTCTTTATAAGAACACTTCTAGGCTTAAAAAGTCATTGTTCTGAAAAAATAATTTTAGTTGATTTGTGAGTTTTATTTTTAAATTAACTTGCAACACTTATTGAGATTTAATATTGGAAAATTGTTTCAATATATGGAATTATGAGGTCCAAATTGTTATATAGTTCCCTTTTATTTTTTTCATTATGAATAGTATTGATAATACATAATTTTGACGAGTTGAGTTATGTTATTCGTATCTATGTTTTGAAAATATGGTAACTTGGATCCATATTTCTTTCATTTTGACATTTATAACAATTTAGTAAAATATAAAGTAAAAATGTGATTTTCTTGATTTTAAAATCTTCAATATTTTGTGAGAGGCATAAAAAAACATATGTATGGTTATAAATGTTTGTTAGAAATATAAATGGGTTTTTATCATGGAAATTTATTTCTAGTTTTTAGGGATGGAACAATTACGTTAAATTATTATGGAACAAAGACACAATATTTATTCAGTTAATAGAAAAATAAAATAAAATAATCTTAAAATATTAAAATTAATAAAAAATGATAAAATTATTAAGTTACATGAATTACATATGTATATAAGTTTTTATATTCTAATTTACTATAATCTAATTTCATTGATTTCATGTTTAATTCCGAGTCAAATAAAATAAATAGTAAAAAAATGAAATTAATGTTATTTTATAATAAATAATATTTTATTAAATGATTTAAAATTCCTAAAAAACCTATATCCTTCCAAGTTATTCGGATATGGTTCAAATTTTCATACATTTTTCATTTATGACCTAATTGTTTTTATAGTAACTATCTTGATTCAAAAAGGGTAAAAAACATTATTATTGTGGTAATCATTATAAAGGGTTAACACTAGTTAAAATAAATGATATGGGTAAAAACATAATCTAACCCTGTAAAAATATTAATTAATGAGAATAATTCTACCAAAAATCATCTTATTTTCAAAATATATCATTTTGGATCCATTTCCCATGAAAATTAATTTATATTAACATAGTTATTTATGTAATTACAAATGTCCCACTCCACTCCCATAAAAATTGGTACCTAATCTCATATTTTATTCACATTTACATAAAAAATGGTTTGGAAAATACCTACCCAAATAAATTAATTAAATTCATATTAACATCCAATATTCCTCTTGTTTGATAAAAAATACAACCTAGGAAGGTACACTTACCATCCACTCTAATGTAGATAATGTTTTATTTGATTCTGGAACCACCCACCCCATTATTTATGAAGAATTTTCTTACTGGTATCACCATTTTACCTCAACAATTGGATGTTAAGTTAGCTCTGACAACTCGTAATGGAAAAAATCCCACATCAAAAGTTTATAATTCTTCTCTGATGGATGTTTTGGGGAAAGTTCTTCCTACATATCTTGTGATCCTCCATATAAATGATGGTTTTTTATCTCAAATGGTTGGGGGGAAATTCACGATTTTGAATACTCCCATTGTACGAGAGTTTGATGATGTATTTATGGAGGAATTTCTATAGAGACCCAAAGGATGAAGTACATGGACATTACATTAATTTTTCAGAATACTTAATACTTAACAAAAACATACACCCCAGTGCCATAATATTTTAGTATCTTTGGAAACTCAAAACATAATCTACTAATCATGGTGAAAGATTTTCAACATCTCCCATAAAGATCTTCCACTTTCGATTTCTTGCATAAAACCTTTCTTTATATCCTCAGGAAAAGAAAACTTAAAAATGGTGAGCTCAAATGCTCAGAATGGGTAAACATGTGGAACATAAAACAATCTATAAACATTTAAACGTAAAAACATGAACATAAAATCTAAACATCAAAATCCTGAGTAATGACATAAAACATGCCAGTACGTAAGGAATAGATCATAATGGGGCATAAATCATGATAAAATAGCATGGTAATAAATCATGTAATTGTAGAAACCATTAATCACATGTTATAATCTCTATAGTAGCCAAGGCACTGCTTCCCATACCATCGTAATGGAAAAAGTCCATTACTAAACCGGGTTTACTTGCCGTTCCGACCCTGTATTACTGAACAGACTTACTTGTCGTTCCAGCCATGTCTATCTCATGAGATATAAATCTTTACACAATTTATTTCAGGGATATATAGGTCCCACCCATCTCATATTGAAATCATTCTTACGTGTTCCACAAAACAATCATAAATCATTCATCATAACCCCAAGAATAAAAAGGGTTTCATAAATATCATATCATCATAACATAACACATATAAAACAAATGGAAATTATTTCATCATAAGAAAAATAAAACCAAGTAAATAAAAGATACAATATACTTGAGACATTAACATACTAAATAATTTCATCTTATATGAAAAATAGTTTTGAAAAAACACATGAAATGAATTCTTAAAGAAAATATGCTTGCTTGCTCAAAATCATTTTCTTTTCACAAAATTCCATTCAATTTTAAAAGAAGAGGATTTTATTGAAAATAGTCCTGAAATATTGTAGACGAATATACATGAAAATAATGCGTTATGAAACCGTAAAAATCGATTCTTGCTGTATAATTTAAAAAACATTCTCCTCGTACATTTGCTGGAAAAGTCAAAAAGTACATCGTATGGTAAACAAAAGAAAGATTCCTTCCATAACTTGGGGTAAAATTAATAAAAGGGTAAAAATGACATTAAACATACATTGAATAATGTTAAAAATTTTATGAAAACATTTTGAAAAACATGTACATGGATGACAAACATAACCCTAGTAAATACTAACAAATAAACAGTCTCATATAAGAACGAGATTGGAATAATTATCCCTTACCTTAGGTCAGATATGATTTGTACGTATCCAAACCTCTGGTATAATGATTAAAATAATATAATTTAAATATTATATAATCATATTCACTGTCATGACATCATATATGGTCATATTCTTATCTTCTTATTAGCAATATTTCATTGCTAATTGTTATTCGGGTGTTCATTTCTTTATGTTCTTATGTATGTTTTGTCGAATAAATTCTTATTACACTTTTTAGGATATAGATAAATCATTTAAATAATTTTATTAGTGTAATATATATCATATTTATTTATTCAATTCATTTATGTAATGCTTATTCAATGAAGATCATGTAGAACAAGTCGCATCACATCGTGGAGATGGTAGGCCGTATGTACGCACGAGTGATGATATCATTCCCATGATTTTGGAATTGTATTGAAGTGTATGGTGTCTAATATTTCAGAATCCATATCACTTTACCATAATCATATATATCTATTTCTTCCATCCTTATACCCATCCAAGTATGTTAGTTATGAAATAAAAGATTACACTATGAAGTGTAGATGGTAAGACGTATATACACACACGTGGTGATTTAATTTTTTCATAGGATGGATAGAAGATAGAATATGGTTGTTCCATATTCATAGTAACATATCAGTATAAAATTGATACTAGAGCTATTACCTAATAATGAAACAACTCATATATAATAAGTAGAAGAAGAAATAATTTTGAAAGAATCGGTAAAGGATATTACCTCTTCTTCGACGTGGATCTTCTTAAATTTCTCAAAGGATGATAAAGTCGGTATTTGAAGAAGACCAGGACCTCTAGTATGCTTCTAATTAATTTTAGAAGATAAATTTATAGGGTTTGGATGAGCTTGAAGGCTCAATATTTTGTGAATAGGATAGGGAGGAGGTTCCTTTTTATAAGGGAGGAGAGGGGCTCTTTTGGAAACCTCTAAAATATTAATTTATCATAAACTCAAACCCCACTTAAAAAACTCAAAAAATGACTCAAATCAGAATATTAGATGATATAGGGTTGGAATATCATCATCCAATAAAATTTGGACATGTTGGGATTTTATTTTAAACCTTATCAACTTCATTTATCCTAATTTAATTTATTTAATTTTATTTGTTGTAATAATATTATAAATTTTAAATTGTTATAAATAATTACTTATGTATTGTAAATTTTCTTTAATAGGATAATTTATGACATTTTTGACCATATAAAGTTCAATTTATGAATTTTAAATATTTTTGGTATTTTTAAAAAATTTAATAATATGTCATTTTTTTAAAATAACTATAGTGTCAATTTTGACACTATTAGTTTATTTGAATTTAAATAAAATAAAAATAGAGATTATATTCAAAAAAAATATTAAATATTTTCCTAAAATGTCATATTCATATTTAAAATTCGGGGAGATTATTAATTAGTTCATATAATATTTATTTTATTATTTTAAAAACCATTTATTTCATATTTTTCTTTTAAAATAAATACTACAACATTTTTGTATAATTATTTAACAGAAAACTTTGTTTCATAAAAATTAAAAATAAAATATTATGTGAAGATAAATCTATTAGATTTCATAAGAATACTGTTACTCCAATTTATCTTCTAAAACACCCAACTTTTAAAATGTTACGTTTAAAAAATTATTACGGTGACAACTTTGACATCATTTAAAATAAAATAATATAAGTGTCATAATCGCTTTTATAAGGCTGAAAATGGTAAAGACATCTACCTTTGGATGATTAGGGTTTCTATATACATGATTAATAAGTTTTGGTCAGGTATTTGGGATTCTTATGGGTATTGTTACTTTATTAAAAACTACATTATTGATTTTTCACTATATAAATAATTTCTGCATCATTAATGTATAAGCTATTAAGGTAATTATATATTTTATAAAAATTACAAATAAATTAAGATGATAAATAAAATTCTTTTATCTTTAAAATTAGTATTTATAACCGAATTTATATTCTGTATTACATTATATTAAAAATAATTTAATTATTAAAGATTGAGTGATACATATTTCACTTTCGTTTAAAAAAAATAAATTAAATGTCTTAATCACATAAAGTGGGTTCTAATAGATAAAATTTCAACCCAAGTATATTATATGACTAAATATAATAATCATATTATATTAATACATGTGTAAGGGTAATTTTATAATATTATTTTAACCCTTAATTACCTAATTTACTTTCAAATGTGGTAAATAAAATTTACCATAGTTACTATTCATAATGTCTAAAAAAATTAAATTATCCTATTAATGTAATTTGGACCTAATGATTCCAAATATGGAATCCGTTTTCCCAAATTCAACATACAGAATTTACAGTGTTTAAATTAAAATTAATCCTACTGTAGAGAAAATGGGTTTTAAAAGTTAAAACATTGCAAAAGATTGAAATATTTTTACCTATGAATTCAATGTAAAATTAATGATAATGACTTGAATTATATAAAATGGTAAAAAGATATTCTATTTATACTTTAAAACCACTGAATATTATAATTTAACCATATAAATTATCTGGATGAAAATTTTTGTTTTTAATTAAAATTTAGCGTATTTTTACGATTCATCAAAATATGAATGTTTTCAAAAAAATCTCAAAAACATATACAATGTAAAATTTTATATCCTGATTCATAAGAATAAGTTTATTTTTTGAAATTGAACTTATGAACTTGTTAAAAATTAGATTTAAAATGGGTGTTCCATCAAAAGGTGGCAAAACTTCATTTTTTGAAAAATACTTATTTTACACGAAAATTTTATTTTGTTCTTATACCATGATCTAGAAAATGTGTAAGATGAATTATAATGTTATAAAATTATATATATAGTTAACACTATTCATAATTTCTTGTTCATAATAATATTATAATAATATCTCTTTTAGTGAAACTCGGTATTGCGTATAACACACGCTATTGAGGAAGGTCGCTCCTGCGTGTAATGCAAGACAAGTCAGGGTTGCGTGTAGTGAAAGCTTCCTTTGGTGTTTCATATAAAATAATCAATACTTATTTCATTTATACATTGAACAAAATCTATAATCAATGTTGCGTAGAATAATTTGTAACAAAAGAACTTGAAATTGTGTGTAACAAGAGACAAGAATATTGTTGCGTATACTACAAACTAATACAGTGTTACATTTAGCACATGATAATATTGGTGTAGCATACAACAGAATATATCAAAGAAATTAAAAATAATATATCTCATAAAATCTTGAAGTGTTACATTCTACCCCCCTTTAAATGAATTTTTCCCTCGAAATTCGTCGGGGTTATAAATGGTTTACTACTTGATAATTTCATTTATCAAAACCAAAATCGTGAAAAGGAATACTAAAAATTCATTTTATAAAGGAAAGTATAAATCATAACAGTCACCCAATGTAACTCAGTACTGGGTTTCCACATAGGCCAATATAGGTGAAAACATGGATATGGAAGAGAAATATTACCATCAACTTCTGATGAAGAGTGGTAGAGGACATGGCTTTGAAAAAGCCAATAATCACAAAGATATAAATTTGTGATGATTTAAGGTACCTTCTAATTCATCGGGTATGAGGGTACTATGACAACATTTTTGGTTTTCAAGATCACTTCCCTAATGTTGATGAGTTTTTGCATAAGGAGAAATACTTACTTGATTTCAGTGTAATATCATCCTTGGTCATTCAATGAAAAATTACCACTTCATCTATTATTTAAAGAAATTAAGTTGAATGTTTTATTCTTGAAGTGTTAGAAGATCATGCGATAGAATGATAGGTCATTCCATCTGTCTCAAAAAAAAGGTTAGTAAAAGTTATTAAATATACTTAAGTCTAGATATGGTGATATTAAACATATATGGTTCAAAAAATGGACTTATACTCCATCTATCATACCGCACAATAAAATAAAACTTGTTTCTACTAACCAGGGACTTCCTGTAGGCCAGTGGTAGGCGATAAAGGCCTATCAAACTTCAGTTGTGCGTTTGATTCTCATAACCTTGTCTGACGTGATGGGTTATCGCCCATCCTTCAGGTTGTGATTTTTCTAAAACTATACTATTATAAAATTCCAGCAATAATATCGAAAAAGTTCTAGCCCTACACAATAATATATGATATATAACCTAATCCATTCCAATCTATAGGATTATCCAAAATACTTTTTTCCATTCTCATCGTATAAAGAAAACGATTTCTAGAAAGGGAATCTACCAAGAATGTGAATACAATCATTTATACCCCATATATCATAAGATATATCTCATTGGTTTCATTCCAAACATGTGAATAACTTAATCATGTATTCTCTTGAAACATAAATTACCATAGAACATTAGTGAAAACATTAATTCTATCAAAAGTTAACATTTTCCATATACAAAAATCAAAATATTTCTATATATTCAAACCATGATGTCACTTTGTCTTTATATCAGTCATGAGATCATTAATACTATCAAACATATTTTTCTCATTATCACTTCATTATGCGCATGTCATCTGCTTTCCAAAAATATTACAATTACTTTTTATTGTTACAGGTACTATATAATTATTGAAAACAACAGTAAACCAATACAGTGATATTCCAAAATTCCACGATACTATAAATGAGATCCCACAACACTATTTTGGAATCCCTTTACATATACACATAATCATTCCACCACTTCATTGTCATTCAAGATCACCAATAGTGATCGCATGTGAATTTTCATTATCCTTTTCCTTTAGAGGTTGTTGATGTCAATCATCATTAACCCTTGGATTAGGGCATTGGTTAACATAATGCCCCATTTCCTTGCACTTATAGAAGTGAAGTGTTGGTAGTGCATTCTCTGTAGTCTTTTCTCTATTCACATATTTAGCTACTTTTTTCCCATTAATTCGACACTCAACTGCTCAATGACCTTCTTTTCCACACTTAAAACATTTTATATTCCGTTTAAAACAATCTCCACCATTCTTCTGTCCACACTTTGAGCATAACGAAACATTCTTATTCTTTTCACCATTGTTTTTAGATTTTTCCCTGAACTCCATCATTCTTTTTTTATTAAAACCATGAGATGGATATGTTACACCATCTTCCAGATCTACCTTGATATCACAATGCACAATTTCTTCATAGCTACTGAAGTCTCTTATCGTTAATTCCCTTCGAATACATGGTTTTAATCTACTTAAGAATCGATCAACTTTACTTTCGGGATGGATGATAAAGCCAGATGCATACCATGAAAGCCTTGTAAAATTCTCCTCATATATACCAAATGATTCATCATAATTTTTCTTAATCTCAAAGAACTCCTTTTCCATATTTGTTCGAATAATAAAAGGAATTTACTTATTGAAAAACAAGTTCTTGAACTCATCCCATTCCATGTATTCAATTTCATCTTGGGGACTTGTATTCTTAATTAGAGCCCACCACTGGTCTGATTCACCTTCTAAATAATAAATAACTAAAATGAATTTTTCATGTTCTGAACAATGAGGTATGAAGAATATCTTTTCAATGGTACTGATCCATTGTTCAGCAATAAGTGGATCAGATGACCCATTGAAAAAAGGTGGATGTTTCATCATGAAGGACTCAATAGAATATTATTCCCTTCTCTGGTCATTTGGATGTCCATAATGATTAATAGCTTGTGTATGTATAAAAATAATATTTTTCACTCCATTTCCCATAACATTGGTTTGTTCAAGAGGAAAATCATTGCATTTTCCATTATATTGATCAACATGGTAATTTCAGGTTC
The DNA here is from genome assembly GCA_963277665.1 of Viscum album. NCBI lineage: Eukaryota > Viridiplantae > Streptophyta > Magnoliopsida > Santalales > Viscaceae > Viscum > Viscum album. Next base: position 1,893,975,033 of record OY728152.1, read on the forward strand.
CATCCATCGTCTAAAACCCAAAAAGAATAGCGTGAGAGGAAAAAATTATGCTAGGAAAACAACATAATAATGGGGAAGTACCTTCAATATACAACATCTTAGGATTAATTCCACGATCATTACCATAATTCTAGGACTATAACCTATACTAATACTTTACCTTAGAGACATCCCTAGACATACCATGGAAATATCTATAGCGATCTCACTAAAGTTTTCGCAATCTAGTTTCCAATGGTTGACTAAAACTTTCCTCTGATACCAACTGCAGAGACACAAATCTTGACATACATGGACATTGTGTTACTTTTTAGGAATACATAATACATAAAAAAATAGATACCCAAGGACTTTAATAGTTTAGTGTCTTTTGATGCTCGGAACATAATTTTCTAATCATGGTTAATGTTCTTCAACATCTCCCATAAAGATCTTCCACTTTTGTTTTATTACCTAAAACTTTTATTTATTTCATGGGGAAAAGAAAACATAAAAAGGGTGAGGTAAAATTCTCAACAATGGTCATAATAGAGAACATAATACAATCCATAAATATTTGAACATAAAAACTTGAACATAAAATCTAAACATCAAAATCTTGAGTAATGACTTAAAACATGGTAGTACGTATGGCATAGATCATAATGGAGTATAAATCAGGATAAAATAGCATGGGAATAAAAAATTTAATTGTGTACAAACATTAATCACATGTTATGATCTCTGTAGTAGCCAAGGCACTACTTCCAAGACCATCATAGTGGACAACTTCCATTACTGAACCTGGTTTACTTGTCGTTCCAGCCCTGTATTACTGAACCAAATTTACATTCCATTCCATCCATGTCTATCTCATGAGATATAAAATTTTACCAAATTCATTGGAGGGGGATATAGGTCCCACCCATATCATATTTAAATCATTCTTACATGTGCCACAAAACAATAATAAATCATTCATCCTAACCCAAAGAATAAAATGGGTTTCATAAAAACCATATCATCAGAACATAATCCATATAAAAAAATGGATATCATTTCATCATAATAAAAATAAATCCATGTAAATAATAGAGAAAATTTACTTGAAACATAAATATACAAAATAATTTCATCTTAGATGGAAAATAGTTTTGATAAAACACATGAAATAAATTCTTGAGGAAAATATCCTTTCTTGTTCAAAATCATTTTCTTTCCACAAAATGCAACACAATTTTAAAAGAAAATGATCTTAATGAAAATAATTATAAAATATTTTAGAGTAAACTTCATGAAAATAAGGCGTTATGAAACCGTAAAATTCCATTAATTCAGTATAAGTTAAAAAACATTCTTCTTGTACATTTTCCAGAAAAGTCAAAAAGTACCTCGTATGGTAAACAAAAGATAGATTCCTTCCATTCCTTGTGGTAAAAGTCATAAAAGGGTAAAAATGACATTAAATATAAATGGAAGAATATTAAACATTTTATGAAAACATTTTGACAAAACATGGACATGAATGATAAACATATCCCCACTAAATACTTCCTAATAAACAATCTCAAATAAGAACGAGATTGGAATAATTATCCCTTACCTTAGGTATGATATGATTTGTATGTATCCGAACCTCATTTTTAATGATTTAAATAATGTAATTGACTTATTCTAGAATCATATTCACTATTATGAAATCATATATGGTCATATTCTTATTTTCATATTAGTAATATTTCACTGCTACATGTTATTCGGGTGTTCCTTGCATTATGCTATTATGTGTATTTTGTTGAATAAATTCTAATTACTCCTTTTAGGTAATAGATAAATCATTTAAATAGTTATATTACTGTAATATATATCATATTCATTCATTCAATTCATTTATATAATCCTTACTCAATGGAGATCATGTAGAATGAGTCACATCACATCATGGAGACAGTAGGTCGTACGTACGCACAAGCGATGATACCATTCCCGTGATTGTGAAATTATATTGAAGTGTATGGTGTATAGCATTTCTTAATAAATATCACTTTACAATAATAATAAATAGTTATTTCTTCCATCATTATTCCCATCCAAGTATGTTAGTGATGAAATAAAAGATTACACCACGGCGTGGAGACGGTAAGTAGTACGTACGCACGCATTGTGATTTCATTTTTTATAGGATGGATAGAAGATATAATATGGTTGTTTCATATTAATAATTACATATAAGTATAAAAGTGATAATGGAGTTATTACTAAATAATTAAACAACTCATATAGAGGAAGTAGAAGAAGAAATATGTTTGAAAGAATCGGTAAAGTATATTACCTCTTTTTGGACGCCTGTCTTCTTAACCTCCTCTTAGTGTGCTAAAGTTGGTCATTGAAGATGACAAGGACCTATAGTAGGTTTATATGGATGTTTAGAAGAGAAATGGATAGGGTTTGGCTGATCTTGAAGTCTCAAAATGTTGTGACGAGTAGAGGGAGGAGGTGCCTTTTTATAAGGAAGGAGAGGGGCACTTTTGGAATCCTCTAAAATATTAATTTATAATAAAGTCAAAAAGCACTTAAAAACCTCAATAAATGACTCAAATACGAATATTAGATGATATAGGGTTGTAATATCATCAACCAATAAAATTTGGAAATGTTGGGATTATTTTTAAACCTTATCAACTTGATTTATCCTTATTTAATGTATTTAATTTTATTTGTGGTAATAATATTCTAAATTTTAAATTGTTATAAATAATTAATTATGTGTGGTGAATTTTCCATAGTTGGAAAATTTATGACAGTTTAGACTATATAAATTTCAATTTATATTTTTTAAATTTTTTTGTGATTTTTAAATAATCTAATAACATGTCATTTTTATAAAATAACAACAATGTCAATTTTGACACTATTCCTTTATTTGAATTTAAATAAAATAAAAACAGAGATTATATTCGAACCAACATATTAAATAGGTTAATAACATGTAATATCCATCTAGAAAATTCATGGAGAATATTAATTAGTTCATATAATATTTATTTTAATATTTTTCAAACAATTTATTTGATATTTCTCTTAATAAAATAAAGTTCTACAACATTTTTGTATAATTATTTAATATACTAATTTTTTGATAAAAATTTAAAATAAAATATTATGATGAAGATGAATTTAATAGATTTTATAAGAATACTTTTAACCTAATTTATCTTCTTAAACACCCAAATTTTAAAATGTTATGTTTATTAATTTATGAAGGTGATAACTTTAAAATCATTTAAAATAAATAATATAAGTGTCATAATCGCTTTTGTAAGGCCAACAATGGTAAACAATCAGACAATCAGATGATTATGGTTTATATTTACATGACCAATAGGTTTTGGTCTGGTATATAGGCCTTTTATGAGTATTATTAGTTTAATAAAAACAATATTTTTGATTTTTCACTAAAAAAATAATTTCAGCATCATTAATGTGTAAGCTTTTAAGGTAACAATATATTTATTAAAATTTAAAAATAAATTACCATGATAAATAAAAAAAATTTAACTCTCAATTTAGTATTTATAACCGAATTTATATTCTATATAACCTTATATTAAAAATAATTTAATTATTAATGTTTGAGTGAGACATATTTCACTTAAATTTTAAAAATAAATTAATGGTATTAATCACATACAAGTGGGTTCTAATGGATACCATTTCAACCCAATTATATTTTAGAACTAAATATAATCATACAATTAATCCATTGTGTCTAAAAAATAAAAGTAGCCTATTAACATAATTTGGACCAACTAATTCCAAATATGGAATCCATTTTTCCAAATTCAAGACACAGAATTTGCAGTATTTAATTTAAAATTAATCCTATTGTTGAGAAAACTAGTTTTGAAAGTTAAAACATTACAAAAGTTTGAAATGTCTTTACCTATGAATTCAATGTAAAATAAATGATAATTACTTGAATTATATTAAATTGTAATAAGATATTATATTTATACTTTAAAACCACTAAATATTATAATTTAACCATATAATTTATCTTGATGAAAAAATTTGTTTTTAATTAAAATTTAGTGTATTTTCACAATTCATCAAAATATGAACGTTATCAAAAAAATATCAAAACTCTATCCAATGTAAATTTTTATATCCTGATTCAAAAGAATAAGTTTATTTTTTAAAATCTAACTTATAATCTTGTAAAAAAATATATTTAAAATGGGTGCACCACCAAAAGGCGGTAAAAATACATTTTTTTGAAAAATAGTTATTTTACCCATGAAATTTATTTTGTTCTCATACCATGGGTCTAGAAAATGTGTAAGATGAATGATAATGTTATAAAATAAAAAATTTAGTTTATAATATTCATAACATCTAGTTCATAATAATATTATAATAATATCTCGTTTAGTGAAACTCAGTATTGCGTACAACACACACTACTGTGGAAGGTCACTCTTGCGTGTAATGCAAGCCATGTCAGGGTTGAGTGTAGTGCTAGCTTCCATTGGTGTTGCATTTAACATAATCAAAACTTATTTCATTTAAACATTGAACAAAATATATACTCAATGTTGCATAGAATAATTTCTACCAATAGAACTTGAAATTGTGTGTAACATGAGAGAAGAATATTGTTGCGTATACTGCAAAGTAATACAGTGTTGCATATACCACAAGCTAATCTTGGTGTAGTATAAAACAGAAGATATCAATGAAATATAAAAGAATATATCTCATAAAATCTTAGGGTGTTACAATTTCTAGGTCTTCTACCAAGTCATGAAGTTAAGTTATCAATAGAACTCCTACCGAGTGATATGCCAATTTCAAAGACACAACATAGAATGACCATAATTGAGTTACATGAATTGAAGAAGAAACTCCAAGAGAATCTTGATAATGGATTAAAATCCCTAGTGGGTCACCTTGGGGAGAACTTATTCTATTTTATATGGAGAAACATGGATCAATGAGACTCTACATTGATTATTAAGAACATTACAATATCACTATCAAGAAAAAATATCCCCTTCCCCGCATTGAGGACTAATTTGACCATCTAGGCAGATCTAAATACTTTTCCAAGATTGATCTTTGTTCAAGATATCATCAATTAATGGTAAAAAAGAGAATATACAAAATATGACATTCTATACAAGGTATGGAAACAAATAATTTATAGTGATTCCTTTTGGTCTTACTAATTCTCCATCTATCTTCATGGATCTAATGAATATAATATTTAGAGACTAACATGACCAATTTGTGGTAGTCTTTGTAAATGATATTATTTTCTACTAGAAGAAAAAGGAAGAAGATGAAGACCAATTGAGAATTGAACTGAAGACCCTGAGAAAGGATAATATTTATGATAAATTTACCAAATGTGAATTTTGGTTTTTGGAAGATTCAATTTTGGGTAACATAATCTCAAGAGAAGGGATATCTGCGCATCTATAAAAAATAGAAGTTGTAGAAAGTTGGTCGGGGCCAAAAATGGTAATTGAGATCTGAAGTTTTCTTGGTTTGGCTGGATATTATCGATGTTATTTGAAATAATTTTCACGATTATCTAATCCACACACCAAGTTTATTTTGAAAGGATTTAAGTTTGTTTGGATGGAGGAATGTAACGAGAATTTCAAAGTGCTAAAAAGAAGGTTAGCGAAGGCACTTGTGCTCACACTGCCTTGTAGTGAAGAATGGTTTGTGATCAACAGTGATGGTTCCATTAAGGGGATAGGATGTGTTCTCATGAAAAATGATATGGTGATTTCTTATGAGTCACAAAAGTTGAAAATCCATGAGAAAAATAAACTGAAACATGATTTGGAGTTAGCTGCGGAAATCTTTGCATTAATGATATAGAGGCATTATCTTTGTGGTGAAAGGTGTGATATTTATACCAATCACAAAATGTTAAAGTATATTTTCACATTAAATGAGGTGAATATCCACCAAAGAAGGTGATTGGAGTTGATTAGTTATTATGGTTGTTTAATACATTATCACCCTAGGAAAGATAACAAGGTGACATATGCTTTGAGATGATAAGAGCATGCTGGCCTTTCCAAGATGAGGATCAGAATAGATCTAATATTTATGGAATTGCATAGGATGGATCATTAAATTTTTATGGAAGGGGAGAAATATAATCTTTCTAAAATTAATTCTCAACCATCTATATAAGTGAATATTTTGGAGGCATAAAAGAAAGATATATAGATACAAAAGCAGGTGAGAAAGTTTCTTGAATTAAACCTTGATTGCGATGAACTGATCAGGATCTAGAATATGGTTTGTGATCCTCACATACCAGAATTAAATAAGGAGCTATGGGATGAGGCTCATAGTTCATAATTCTCTATTCATAGACCAAGAAAAAATATGTACAGGGACCTGAAAGATTACTTCTAATGGTATGGCATAAAATGAGATGTCTCTCGATATGTCTCTCAAGGATTTGTTTGTAATCAATTTAATGCTGAGAGACAATAGTGTTAGGGGATGTTACAACTATTACCCATACAAGAATGGAAATGGGAAAACATCACTGTAGACTTTATTATTGGACTTCCCAACACATTTAAAGGCCATAATTCTCTATGATTTATAGTTGATCACCTTACAAATTTGGCACACTTCATTTCTATTAGATTTGATTTCTCTCTTGATCATATTGGTAGGATATATGTAAAGGATGTGGTAATATTGCATGGTTTACCACTTTTCATTATATCTGATCTGAATATGAGGTTTACCTCGATGTTCTGGAGAAGTCTTCAGCTTTCTCTGGATATAGAGTTATGCTTCAGAAGTACTTATCATCCCCCTACATATGGTCAGTCTAAGAGAACAATTCAAACTTTAGAATTCATTTTGGGAGCTTTCTAATTGGATTTAAAAGGTATTTGGGATCAAAACCTTCCATTGGTGAATTACACATACAATAATAGGTTTCGATCTAGTATTTAGATGGATCCTTATGAATACATCTATAAAAAGAAGTGAAAAACTCCAAATTTCTAGGATGAAGTTGGGGAATGAAAGCTATTAGTACGTAATCTTGTTAATGAAATGAATGAAAAAGTAAAATATATTCCACACAAAATAAGAGTAGCTCAGAGTCGAAAAAAAGTTATGCTGACAACTGAAAAAAATACAGAGAGTTTAATGTGGGTGATAAGGTGTTTCTACACATATCTCCTAGGAAGAGAGTAATGTGATTTGGAAAAAAGGAAAAGATGGGCCCTAGTTATATCTATCTTTTTGAGATTATGGATCATATTGGGAAGGTAGCTTACCGATTGAAACTTCCACTGAATCTATCTCATGTTCGTGATCTGTTCCATGTATCTCTTCTAAGAAAGTACATACCTGATCCTTAATATAAACAAAGTTCAGAAGTTGTACTACTGGGGCTAGATCTTTATTATCAAGGACAACAAATATAGATTCTGGATCATAACGAAAATGTTCTATAAAACCAGCATATTTTATTGGTTAATGGTTTATGGAGGAACCAAAAATTTGAAGAAGCTACATTGGAACTTGAGGATACGATGAGGGAGAGGTATCCTCATCTTCAAATTTCCAACTGATGAATTTTGAGGGTGTAATTCCGTTTAACTGTGTAGAATGTAACACCGAGATGTTTTTTTGAAATATTTTCTTTAAATAATCTTTATTCTTAAATAGATTTACTTGAATGAAATCTTTAGTTTAAATGAACTATGAGACACACAGATTATAAAATTACTATTATATCCAATCTATCAGGTTAGTAAGTGTAACACCCGAGATTTTTATGAGAAATATTTTGTTTTTATGTTATATAAATAATCAAAGGAATATTTCACTACACACAACACTAGCTTGACTTACTTTACACGCAACCGTGGCCTTCCTCGATAGCTTGTGTTGTACGCAATACCGAGTTTCACTAAATAACGATATGATATTAAAATATTATTAAAACTAGCCACTATGAATAGTAATGCCCACTTTTTGAAATTTTTTAAATTATATCTTTCAAAATTGACTTCATTTTTGGATTCAGAATCTCGAAATTATCCTTGGGTGAAATTTTGGTATTTTTCTGAAAACATTCAATTTTTTATGAATAGTGAAAACACTAGGTTACTATTTAATAACCGACTTTTTATTTAAATAATTATTTATTTTATTTAAATTTATTTTAGGTCAAAATTGATACATAATAACTATATAAGTTCAATGCAATTCATCAGAGTCATTTTATAATAATTTTAGATATATAAGAATTTTATTGAAGTTTTCACCGTCTTTTACCCACCTCCTAGGAGAATTTTAAAATTTACATAAAACTTAATCTTACCGCTTTTGTGAGTGGAATTTCGAAAATCCGAGAGAAACCGTTAATATTAAAGACAAAAATGTGGTTCAATGAGATGAAAATAATTTTTGGTGAATAGTAACTTTTTACTTTTTTCCACGGTTAAAAGTAAATAGGGTAATTAACGGTAAAAATGTTATTATTATTACCCTAACACATGTCCTAATTCTATTGGATAAGTGTAATTAGACTAAAAAAACATTAGGAATAAAGTAAGACTATTAAGGCCCACTTGGATTAGATTATGAAATTTATTATAAATTTATTTAAAGAAGGGTTAAAATAGTTAAAATCAAATTCTAACAACTCAATCATTTTTAATATAGGGTTGTGCATAAAATAATTCGACTATAAATATTCATTAGAAAGATAAAAATATTTCCTACATAATGGTATTTTATTTTTAATTTTTAGGAAATAAATAATTTAATTTATTTATGACACAATAATGATGCAGTAATTCTCTTATTAATGAAATATTGACATAATTGATGTTATAAATTCCCAAATAAATGAAATTTGAGACTTTTTATGAATTAAAATAATTTTCTTGGTTAATATTACATGTTAGTATTGATTTAATTAACTTTTTTGGAACTAATATTTCTGTTATGATTTTCACAAAAATCAATTCCCAAATAGTGTCAAAATTGACATAAAATAGTTTTTAAAACAAATATTATATTATGAATTTTTATTTTTTTCCTAAAAATCTAAGGATTGGTAAAATGACTTATATAAGGTTATATATATTAATAATAGACAACTTGGGGTTCGTTTGTCTTTTTATAGTATGTTTATTAACCATATAGTGTAAGAAAACAAAAATACACAGTAAAAGTTAAATTATTTAACTTAGAGTTAAATCTAAATGAAAAGGTTAAAATAGAACCCTAAACTTGTCTAAATTCTATTGGATGAGAGGATTTCGACCCATCCCCACCTTAGCTTCTAAATAAATCAATTTGTATCTATTAAAAACCGAATATGGATTTCTAATAAAATAATTTTTTATGTTTTCCTAAGGTGCCCCTCTCCTCCCTTATAAAAGGGCACCTCCTCCATCTCTTTCTCACACCACTTTGAGCCTTCAAGCTCGGCCAAACCCTGGAAAATTCTCTTCTCTACTTCCCGAGAAAATTTTTAGAGGTCCTGGTCTTCTTCCAAGACCAATTTTGGTGCCCTAAAAGGAGGTCTCAAAGAGGCGCTTCAAAGAAGTGGTAATGTCCGTTACCGATTCTTTCAACATTATTTCTTCTTCCACTTCTTCTTATTTAGTTGTTTCATTAAGAAGTAATAACATCAATATCACTCATATACTGATATTTTATTATAAGTATGAAACAACCCTATTTCACCATCTATCAATCCTAAGGAACACGAAATCATCGCGCGTGCGTACGTACGGAATACCGTCTGCACGTCGTGGTGTAATCTCTTTTCCACCACCACCTTACTTGGATAGGTATAATGGTGTAAATAATAACTATATATGATTATTTTAAAGTGATATTTATTCTTAAATAGTATACATACACTCCCATACAATTCCATGATCATGGGAATGATATCATCGCTCGTGGGTACGTATGAAATACCGTCTCCATGATGTGATGCGACTCGTTCTACATGATCTTCATTGAAAAATGAATATATAAATGAATTTAATAAATGAATATGATATATATTACACTAATACCATTCTGGGAATGATATATCTATAACCTAAAGAGAATAATAATAATTTATTTCACAAAACACGCATAAGAACAAAAAGTAATAAACACCCGAATAACAAGTAGAAATGAAATATTACTAATAAGAAGCTATGAATATGAACATATATGATATCATAAAAATATGTATGATTCTGGAATAAGTCAATGACATTATTTAAATCATTATACAGGAGATTCAGACACTTACGAATCAAATCGGACCTAAGGTAAAGGAAAATCTCGCAATCTCAATTTTTTATCCGAGATTGTTTTTACTTCAGAAATTACTGGGGAATATTTATCATCCATATCCATGTTCTTCAATATGTAATATTATTTCTATCCTAATAAAATTTTTTAAATCCAATTTTACCATTTGGTGAGTTTTTAGTAATAGATACGAAAGGAATCTTTTGTCAATTTTCGTACGAGGTACTTTTTGACTTTTCCGGCCAAAGTACGAGAAGAATGTTTTTTTACTTATACGGCATGAATGGATTTTTAGAAAATTATTCCCATGAAGATTACTTTACAAATTTTCAGGTTTAGTTTTAATCAACTTCTTTTAGTTCAAAATTATATGACATGTTAAGAAAGGAAAATGTTTTTTTAAGTAGAAAGGATATTTTCCTCAAAAATGGAGTTCAATTGTTTTATCAAAATTATTTTCCATCTAAGATAATATAGGGTTATGTTTCTATCCATATTTTTATATTGTTTTTATTATGTTATGATGGAACTATTTTTATGATGTCCTTTTATCTTATATGGATTATGTTATGATGGCATGATGATTAAGAATCCCTTTTTTATTACATGGGTTATGCTATGATGTATGATTTTTGATTTTGTAGCACACATAAGAATGGTTTCATTATGAGATGGGTGGGACCTATATCTCCCTACAATGCATTGAGTAAAGATTTATATCTCCTGAGATAGACATGGCTGGAACGGAAGGTTAAACCAGTTCAGTGAAACAGGACTGAAACGAGGAGTGAACTCGGTTCAGAAATGGACTTTGTCCGCTAAGATAGTCTTGGCTATGAGTCTTGCTTACTAAGAAATGATTATCTATGATTATGTGTGTATGCCACAAAGTTTCATATTTTATGTTATGATTATTGGGATTACATTTCACTACTATGATTTATCCCATGTTATGAAATTATGATTTCTTTTGCAGGTTTAGATTTCCAAAATGTTATGTTCTTATGAATGTGATGTGATTGATTTTTCTTTTGTTTACCCTTACTAGGCATTTGAGCTCACCCTTTTGTATGTTTTCTTTCCCCAGGCCAGGAAGAAGGTTCTTAAGTAGTATATTCCAAAAGAGACTCTAGATAAGATAAAATAAAAGGGAGACAGTGTAGATGATTTATGAACCAGTTGTTTATGTTTCCCAGTTTGTAACGACTCTATACCTATATGTTCCTTTCATGGTTTTGTTATATGTTGTAATAAGTGTACTTCAATTTTGAAGTATTAACAATTTATATAGATTATGGGTCGTTATATTTTCTATTAGAGGAAATGTATAGTCAACCTTTGGAAACTAGGATGTTAAAGGCTTAGTAAGAACCCAAAGGATAAGTCTAAGCATAGAACACAATCTTAGTATTTTAGAAATGTCCATGAATAACCTATGATAAGACCTTAAGTGTAAAATTTTATTCTTTATTATGTGGTTTTCCTATTATAATTAGTGATTCTCACACGATTCTTCTTGGTTTTAGTCAATGGATGGAACTCGAAAGAACTGTGTTAATGCGGAAAGCGAGGGGCAATGCAATGATTGTCCCCCTGAGCAACCAAACATTATGGGAGTTGGAATGAAAAATATTGTAGCCATAGTCACACAACGTTCTCAAGATATGAATCATGCAGGACTTCCAAACTAGCAATGGAAGGAGTAACATTCTATTGAATCCTTCATGAGGCAGCATCCACCCTCATTCAGCGGGTCTACTGATCCATTAGTGGCTGAACAATGGATCAGAACCACGGAAAAGATATTTTCAGTTCTTCAATGTACTGAACATGATAAATTCATCTTAGCAGTGTGTCATTTGGAAGTTTATGCTGATCAATGGTGGAATCTTATCAAGAATATGAGGCAAAGAGATGAAATTGAGTCCATGTAATGGGACGAGTTAAAGAACTTATTTTTCAATAAGTACTTCTCTCGTATTATTCGAACAAATATGGAGAAGGAGTTTCTTGAACTGAAGCAAAAGGATGATGAATCTGTTGGTAACTATGAAGAAAATTTTACAAGACATTCAAGGTACGCTTCTGGTATTATTATCCAACCTCAGAGTAAGATCGATCAATTCTTTAGTGGCTTAAAACCAAGTATTGAAAGGGCGTTTTCCATAAGGGACATAAATAGCTACGAGGAAATCATTAGATGTTCTCTCAAGGTTGACATGGAGATTGGAGTAACCCATTAGTCATATGGGTTTGATAAGAAGAGGAAAATGGAATTCAAAGGAAAATCTAAAGAGCACAATAAAAAGAAGAATAGTTTTCCCTTATGCTCAAAGTGTGTAAAGAAACACGGATGGAGTTGTCTTAATGGGACAATTAAATGTTTCAAATGTCGAAAGGAAGGTCATCAGGTATCTAATTGCCCCAATGATGGGAAGAATATGTCTAGTGATGTGAAAAAATAAAAGGCTACACATAGTGAACCAACTACACTTCAATGTTACAAGTGCAAGGAAATGGTGCATTATGCTAATCAATGCCCTAATCCAAGGGTTCTTGATGATGATTGACGTCAACAAACACTTAAGGCTAAAGATAAAGGAATGTCACATGCAATTTCTATCAGCGATGTGGAGTATGATAACGAAGTGGTGAAAGGTACATTTACCATCCACTCTATAGTAGAAAATGTTTTCTTTGATTCTGGATCCACCCACTCTTTTATTTCTGAAATTTTTTTAAGGGTATCGCCATATTAAGTCAAAAATTAAATGTTGAGTTTGCTGTGACAACCCCTAATGGAACAACATTCACATCAAAGGTTTATAATTCTTCTCCGATTGAAGTTTGTGGGAATGTGCTTCCTGCAAATCTTGTGATTCTTCCTATAGTGTAATTTTATGTGATTCTTGGAATGGATTCGCTTTCTTTATATGAATCTAATATCAATTTCCAAAGAAGGGAAGTCACATTTCATATTCCAGATCAATCTATGATCGTCTATCGATGTAAGGATGAACATAACCTTCCAGTGGAAATTTCTTCCATCTTATGGGACTTGATTCCACTAAATGAAGGTTATTTATCTCAAATGGTTGGTGAGAAACTCACGATTAAGAATATGACTATTGTACGAGAGTTTGATGATGTCTTTCCAGAGGAATTTCTGGGTCTTCCACCAAATCTTGAAGTTGATTTTTCAATAGAACTCATATCGGGTACTTTGCCTATTTCAAAGACACCTTATAGAATGACCCCAATTGAGTTGCAGGAATTGAAGAAGAAACTCCAGGAGAATATTGATAAGGGATTCATACACCCAAGTGCGTCACCTTGGGGAGCACCTATTCTGTTTGTTATGAATAATGATGGATCAATGAGACTCTGCATTGATTATCAAGAACTCAACAAGATCGCTATCAAGAACAAATATCCTCTCCCATGCATTGATGACTTATTTGACCAACTACGCGGAGCTCAATACTTTTCCAAGATTGATCTTCATTCAGGGTATCATCAATTAAGGGTTATAAGGGAGTATATACCAAAGACGACTTTCTAAACAAGGTATGGACACTATGAATTTATAGTGATGCCATTTGGTCTTACTAATGCCCCTGCTATCTTCATGGATCTGATGAATAGAGTCTTTAGAGACTATCTTGATCAGTTTGTGGTAGTATTTATAGACGATATCCTTGTCTATTAAAAGTGAAAGGAAGAACATGTAGATCACTTGAGAATTATATTGAAGACCCTGAGAAAGGAGAAGCTTTATACCAAATTTACCAAGTGTGAATTTTGGATTAAAAAATTTTCATTTTTGGGTCACATATCTCAAAAGAGTGGATATATGTGGATCCAACAAAAATAGAGGTTATCGAAAGATGGTCGAGATTGACAACAGTAACCGAGATCCGACATTTTCATGGTTTGGATGGATATTATCGATGTTTTGGGAAATATTTTTCATGATTATCTAATCCACTCACCAGGTTGAATCAAAAAGGAGTTATGTTTGTTTGGACAGAGGAATGTGAAGAGAATTTCAAGGAGTTGAAAAGAAGGTTATCCAGTGCCCCTGTACTGACACTTCCTTGTAGTGGAGAAAGGTTTGTGATCTGCAGTGATGCATCCAAGAAGGGGCTGGGGTGTGTTCTTATGAAAAATGATATGGTGATAGCTTATGCCTCACGATAGTTGAAAATCCATGAGGAAAATTACCCAACTCATGATTTGGAGTTAGCTGTGGTAATCATTGCATTAATGATTTGGAGGGATTACCTTTATGGAGAAAGGTGTGATATTTATACTGATCATAAAATTTTAAATTATATTTTAACACAAAATGAGCTGAATATGCACCAAAGAAGATGGTTGGAGCTGATTAAGGATTACGACTGCTCAATTCATTACCACCATGGGAAAGCAAACAAGGTGGAAGATGAATTAAGTCGACAAGTCCATGCTAGCTTATCCATGATGGGGATCACAAAATATCCAATATTTATGGATTTACAAAGTATGGATCTTGGAATTAAAATGGAAGCGAAAAAATCGTATCTTTCTCAATTGAATGTTCAACCATCTATACATGTGAAGATTAAAGAGGCGTAGAAAGAAGATGTAGAGTTACGAAAGAACGTGAGAAATATTATTGAATTCAACAATGATTGTTATGGGATAATAAAGTTCAAGAATCGGGTTTGTGTTCCTCCCATCCCAGAATTAAAGAAGGAGCTACTGGATGAGGCTCATAGTTATTCATTCTCTATTCATCCTGGAAGCTCGAAGATGTATAGGGACCTGAAAGAGTACTTCTGGTGGGATGGAAGGAAAAGAGATGTTGCTGAATATGTCTCTTGATGCTTGGTTTGTCAGCAAGATGATGTTGAGAGACAGAAGACTAAGGGGATGTTACAACCATTACCCATACCAGAATGGAAATGGCAAAACATCACTATGAACATTGTCACCGGACCTCCTAAAACATTTAAAGGCAATAATTATATATGGGTCATAGTTGATCATCTTACAAAGTCTGAACACTTCATTGCAATTAGAGAAAATTTCTCTCTGGACCATCTTGCCAGGATATATGTAAAGGAAGTGGTAAGGTTGCATGGAGTACCACTTTCCATTATATCTAATTGAGATCCGAGGATTACCTCAATTTTTTGGCGAAGTCTTCAGCATACTCTGGATACAGAGTTGTGTTTCAGCACTTCTTAACATCCTCAGACAGAAGGTCAGTCTGAGAGGACAATTCACACTCTAGAAGATATGTTGAGATCTTGCTCTATGGATTTCAAAGGTGGTTGGGATCAACACCTAACTTTTGTAGAATTTTTTTATAATAATTGCTTTCACTTCAGAATTCAGATGGCTTCTTATGAAGCTCTCTATGGAAAGAAATGCAGGACTCCAACATGCTAGGATGAAGTTGGGGAAAGAAAGCTATTTGGACCTCATCTTGTTGATGAGATGGAAGAAAAGATCCGATCTATTCAACAACACATAAGAGAATCTCAGAGTCGACAAAAAAGTTATTCCGACAACCGAAGAAAAGACCTAGAGTTTGAAGTGGGTGATAAAGTGTTCCTACAAATATCTCCTCGGAAGAGAGTAACGAGATTTGGAAAGAAGGGAACTGAGCCCTAGGTATATCGGTCATTTCGAAATACTGGATTGTGTTGGGAAGGTAGATTACCGATTGGCACTTCCACCGAATCACTCCCAAGTTCATGATTTGTTCCATGTAACTCTCATAAAAAAGTACATACCTGATCCTTCACATGTACTCAACTCAGAAGTTGTACCGCTGGAGCAAGATCTTTTTTATGAAGAACAGCCAATATAGATTCTGGATCGTAGTGAAAAAGTCCTACGGAACAAGACCACTCTCTTGGTGAAAGTTTTATGGAGGAACCACCAATTTGAAGAAGCTACATGGGAGCTTGAGGATATGATGAGGGAGAGGTATCCTCATTTGTTTGTTACAAAGTGATGAATTTTGATGGTGAATTTCATTTTAAGGGGGGTAGAATGTAACACCTGAGATTTTTATGAGAAATATTTTGTTTTTATGTCATATAAATCATCAAACAAATCTTTCACTACACACAACACTATCTTAGATTTCTTTACCCAGAACTGCGGCCTTCCTCGATAGCTTGTGTTGTACGTAATACCGAGTTTCACTAAACAACGATATGCTGTTAAAATATTATTAAAACTTGCCGTTATGAATAGTAATACCCACTTTTTGAAATTTTGAAAATTATATCTTTCAAAATGGACTTAATTTTTGGATTCGGAATATCGAAATTAGCCTAGGGTGAAATTTTGGTATTTTTCTGAAAACATTCAATTATTGATGAATAGTGAAAACAATAGGTTACTATGACATGTTAGTATTGATTTAATTAACTTTTTTCGAAATAATCTTTCTGTTATGATTTTCAAAAAAATCAATTACCAAATAGTGTCAAAATTGACATAAAATAGTTTTTAAAACAATATTATATTATTAATTGTTATTATGTTCCTAAAAATCTAAGGTTCAGCCAAATGACTTATATAAGGTTATATATATTAATAATAAACATCTTGGGATTCGTTTTTCTTGTTATAGTAAGTTTATTAACCATATAGTGTAAGAAAAAAAAATGACACGGTAAAAGTTAAATTATATAACTTAGAGTTAAATTGAAATGATAAGGTTTAAATAGAACCCTAAACATGTCTAAATTTTATTGGAAGATAGGGTTTCAACCCATCCCCACCTTAGATTCTAAATAAATCAATTTGGAGCTATGAAAAACCAAATATGACTTTATAATAAAATAATATTTTAGGTTTCCCTAAGGTGCCCCTCTCCTCCCTTATAAAAGGGAACCTCCTCCCTCTCTTCCTCACACCACATTGAGCCTTCATGCTCGGACAAACCCTGCCAAATTCTTTTCTCCACTTCCCTAGAAAGAATTTAGAGGTCTTGGTCTTCTTCAAAGACCAATTATAGTGCCCTAAAAGGAGGTCTCAAAGAGGCGCTTCAAAGAAGAGGTAATGTCCGTTACCGATTCTTTCAACTTTATTTATTCTTCCACTTCTTCTTCTTTAGTTGTTTCATTATTAGGTAATAACATAAGTATCATTAATATAATGATATGTTATTATAATTATGAAACAACCCTATTTCACCATCTATCCATCCTATAGATAACGAAATCACCGCACGTGCGTACGTACAGAATATCATCTCCACGTCGTTGTATAATCTATTTTCCACCTCCACCTTACTTGGATGGGTATAATGGTGTAAAGAATAACTGTATATGATTATTTTAAAGTGATATTGATTCTGAAATTGTATACATACACTCCAATACAATTCCACGATTATGGGAACGATATCATCGCTCGTGCGTACGTGCGGAATACCATCTCCACGATGTGATGTGACTCGTTCTACTTGATCTTCACTGCATAATGATTATATAAATGAATTTAATAAATGAATATGATATATATTACACTAAATCCATTCCTTAAATGAGGTATCTATAACCTAAAAAAATGAATATGAATTTATTTGATAAAACACGCAAAAGAACAAAAAGTAATAAACACCCGAATAACAAGTAACAATGAAATATTACTAATAAGAAGATGAGAATATGACCATATATGATATCATAAAAATATGTATGATTATTGAATAACTTAATGACATTATTTAAATCATTATACATTAGTTTTAGACAGTTTCAAAGCAAATCATACCTAAGGTAAGGTAAAATCTCGCAATCTCAATTTTTTATCCGAGATTGTTTTTACTTCAGAAATTACTATGGAATATTTATCATCCACGTCCACATCTCGTCAATATGTAATATTATTTCTATCCTAATACAATTTTTTAAATCCAATTTTACCCTTAGGTGAGTTTTTAGTAATAGATATGGAAGGAATATTTTGTCATTTTTCGTATCAGGTACTTTTTGACTTTTCCATCCAAAGTATTATAAGAATGTTTTTTTACTTATATGGTATGAATGGAATATTAGAAAATTTTTCCAATAAATATTCCTTTGAAAATTTTCATGTTTATTTTTAATCACCATATTTTAGTTCAAAATTATATGACATGTTAAGAAAGGAAAATGTTTTTGAAGTAGAAAGTATATTTTCCTCAAGAATAGAGTTCAAGTGTTTTATCAAAATTATTTTCCATATAAGATAATATAGGGTTCTGTTTCTATCCCTATTTTTACATTGTTTTGATTATTTTATGATGGAACTATTTTTATTATGTCCATTTATCTTATATGGATTACATTATGATGGCCTGATGATTAAGAATCCCTTTTTTTATTACATGGGTTACGCTATGATGTATGATTTATGATTTTGTTGTACACATAAGAATGGTTTCATTATGAGATGTTTGGGACCTATATCTCCCTCCAATTAATTGGTTAAAGATTTATATCTCATGAGATAGACATGGCTGGAATGGCAGGTTAAACTAGTTTAGTGAAACAGGACTGAAACGAGGAGTGAACTCAGTTCAGAAATGGACTTTATCCGCTAAGATAGTCTTGGCTATGATTCTTTACTACTAAGAAATGATTCTCTATGATTATGTGTGTATGACACAAATATTCATGTTTTAGGTTATGATTATTGGGATTACATTTCACTACTATGATTTATCCC
The DNA here is from genome assembly GCA_963277665.1 of Viscum album. Lineage (NCBI taxonomy): Eukaryota > Viridiplantae > Streptophyta > Magnoliopsida > Santalales > Viscaceae > Viscum > Viscum album. The sequence continues at coordinate 1,893,994,056 of OY728152.1, forward strand.
ATGTTATGAAATTATGATTTCTTTTGCAGGTTAAGATTTCCAAAATGTTATGTTCTTATGAACATGATGTGATTGATTTTTCTTTTGTTTACGCTTACTGGGAATTTGAGATCACCATTTTTTATATTTTGATTCACTAGGTCAGGAATAAGGTTATTAAGTAGGATATTCCAAATGGAACTCTAGATATGATAAAATAAAAGGAAGACAATGTAGATTATTTATGAACCAGTTGTTTATGTTTCCCAGTTTCTAAAGACTCTATAACTATACGGTCCTTTCATGGTTTTGTTATATGTTGTAATAAGTGTACTTAAATTTTTAATTATTAACAATGTATTTAATTTATGGTTCGTTATAGTAATAATAATTATAACTATCTTATGAAAAATACATTTTGAATTCAATAGAAATTAATTATTTTTAAAAAATATAAATCAATTATATATTTCTATTTTTTAGTGAATTAATTTTGGTAATGAAATTAATGAGTTATATGTGTTTTATAAACATAATAATATATTTTTTATATTCATATAATTGACATTTTAGTCAAAGGGTATGAATAAAAACCTATTTGGCATTTAAAAACCTATTTTTATGGTTAATTTTACACCTTTGAATGGAGAACCCATTTTAAATTAATATTTTGACTCATTAATATTTTTTATATGAAAACATAAATATGAAATTATGACGTAGAATATAAAAATTTATTTTGGTTGAATTTCTGATATTTTTCTGATAACTTTCCTGTTTTGATGGATTGTAAAAATACGCTAAATTTTAGTTGAAAATAACTTTTTAAATTGAAATAATTTATATGGATAAATTATTTTATTGAATGGTTGAAAAGTATAAATGTAATAATTGTTTACCATTTAATATAATTTATTTCATTTTAATGATTTTTATATTAAATTTTGATGTAAAAACATTTCAATCTTGTAAAATATTTTAACTTAAAACCCATTTTCTCATTTCAACAATGGGATTAATTTTAAATTAAATATCGCAACTTATTTGATTCAAATTTCAAAAAATGGATTCTATATTTTAAATTAGTAGGACCAAATTATGTTAATAGCTATATTTTTTGGGCAATATGAATAGTAACATTGGTAAATTTTATTAACAAAGTAAAAGGGTAAATTGGGTAACTAAGGGTAAAAATAATATTATAAAATTACACTAAAACTTATATTAAAATAATTGGATTATTATAATTTTCCCTAAAATATTCTTGGGTCTAAATGGTATCCATTAGGACCCACTTGGATGAGATTAGGACATTTCATTTATTCTATTTAAAGAAAATTGAAATATGTCTCACTCAAACATTAATAATTAAATTATTTTTAATATAATGTTATACAGAAGATAAACATTAATATAAACACTCATACGAAAGATAAAATTATTTTATTTATCATTACAATTTTTTTTAATTTTTGTAATTAAATAATTACCTTAAATACATTTACTTGGATGATGAAAAAATTAATTAATTAATGATAAATCAATAAAACAATTTTTATTAAAATATTAATAATAATAAAAATGCCCAATCCCTTGACCAACCCATATTGTTTATGTATATTTCAACTATATGTATCCAATGTTTGACTTATTAACTATTTATAGGATTATAGAAGAGATTATGGCACTTATATTATTTTATTTAATGTGAAGATAAATTTGTCACTTTCATGTTTTAAAAGAGTATAGAAATTTTAATGTTGGGGTTTTCAGAAGATAAATTAGACTAAAGGTTTTAATATGAAATATAATTGATTTATATTCATCATATTATTTTTATAATTTTTATTAAAAAAATAATTATTTTTAATTATTACACAAAATTGAGGAAGTAATTATTTTATTAATGAAGAGATCAAATAAATTTTATTGAAAATATATTAATAAAAATAATTAATGATAATTATAATGTCAAATTAATTTTATAGATTAACTTTACCCCTTAGTGTTATAATTTAATATTTTTATCTAGGTTCACATCTTCTTTTTATAAATATAAAAATCCATGATATAAATAGTGTAAAATTTGACACAATTGATATTTTTTCAAAAATAGGTTTTCTTAAATTATTTAATAGTCATAATTTTTTTAAAGAAATACCTAATAATTATGATATGATATAAAATGTTCTAAATTATTAATTTATGGTCTAATTTACTTCAAATAAGTAAATATTTCACCCATTTACTGTAGAAATATTTTTTACCGTAGTTAAGAAATAAATAGAACAACTAAGTGTTCGATAAATTGATAATGCTTAAATTGACATAAAAACATGTAAAAAATTTATTCCTTGATGAGATGAGAAACCTATATCATATAATATTCAAAATATGGAAATTCTTGATATTTTTATGTGGGGGTTGGTTTTGTTATAATTTAATATTTTTGAGGTTTCCAAAAGTTCCCCTCACTAAATTATAAAAGGGCACTTCCTCCCTCAACTCTTCAATTTATTTTGATCCTTAAAGATAGAACATAACCTACCAATTTCCCTTGTCAAATTCCCTAAAAACAATATATATGTTATATTCTTCTTCTAATACCAACTCTGGAGCTCTAAGAGAATATTTAGAAGAGGCACGTCAAAGAAAATGTAATATCATTTACCGATTCTTTCAGACTTCCTTCTTCTTTTAATTCCAACTACTGACTTGTTTCATTATAAAGTAATAAATACAGTAGTAATTAAATACTGAGAGGTTATTATGATTAGGAAATAAACACTGTCCACTTTCTACCTTCCCATAAAAAATGAAATCACCACACGTGCGTACCAACGTCTCACCATCTCAACGCCTTAGTGTAATACATTTTTCACAACCACCTTACATGGAAGGAAATAATGATAGAATTAATATATATAAATATATTATTAATATATATTGATATTTTTTTAGATACTATACACCATCCATTTCAATAACATTCAAAAATTATGTGAACGATATTGTCGCTCGTGCGTACATACGACTTGTCGTCTCCGTGGTGCGATGTGATTCATTCTACAAAATATTCTTTAAATAATGATTATATAAATGAATTTAATGAATAAAAATGATATATATTATAATAATACTATTCTTTAAATGATATAATTATAACCTTGAATGAGGAATAAGAACATATCTGAAAAAACATGCATAAGAACATAAACTAGTGAATACCCGAATAATGAGTATCAATTATATATTAGAAATGAATGAATAAAAATATGGTCATAAATGTTAACATAAAAATTATTATATTTCTGGAATAAATCAGTAACATTATATAAATCGTTATACAGGTGTTTCAGAAAAATATGAATCATATCAGACCTAAGGTAAGGGATAACATTTCAAATCTCATTTTTATCCGAGATTTTTTATTCATAAGTATCTACTGTGGTATATTTATTATCCACGTCTATGTTTCCTAAATTTGAATTTAAAAATATTATTTATATCATTATGTAATTTTTTAACATCAATTATACCCATTGGGGAATTTTTACTAAATATTAGTTATGGAATCTTTTTTCATTTTCCATATGAGGTACGTTTTTATTTTTCCTGCAAAAGTATGAGAAGAATGTTTTTCAACTTGTACGACATGAATGGATTTTTAAAATATCCTAATTAATTATTTCCTTGAATATTTCCCAAAAATATTACATGGTTATTTTTAGGTAAAATTATTTTGTCTAAATTGTTTTAGCATTTTGAAGGAGGAAAACCTTTTGTAGAATAAAGGATATTTTCCTCAGGAATTAAGCTCAAGTGTGTTATCAAAATTATTTTCCATCTCAGATGACATATGTTTATGTTAATATACCTATTATTACTTGGATTTTATTGTTTATGATGATTTTTTTTAAGAAATCCATTTATCTTATATGGATTATGTTATTATGGAATGATAATTAAGAAACCCATTTTTGTTCCTTAGGATATGTTATGGTGAATGGTTTATGTTTTGTGCAATATGTATGAATTATTTAATTATAAGATGTGTGGGACCTATATCTCCCTCCAATTAATTAGGTCAAGATTTATATCTCATGAGATAGACATGACTAGAACATAGAGTAAATCTAGTTCACTAATTCAAGGTTGGAATGATGAGTGAACTCTGTTCAGTAATAGTCTTTGTCTGCTACGATGATCTCAACAATGATCCTTGACTAATATGTAATGATTTTCAGTGATTAGGTGTGTACGACATGAAATTTCATGTCTTATGTTAAAGATATTGGGATTACATTTTATATATGATTTGTCCCATGTCATGATATTATGATCTTTTATATACAAGATATGATTTTCAAATGTAATGTTCTTATGATTATGATATGATTAATATTTCCCTTGTTTACCCTTATAGAGAATTTAATCTCCCCCTTAATATATTTATTTTCCCCAGGTCATGAATAAGGGTATTAAGTAAGATATGTAAAAAAGGAGTATATTTATGAAGAAATAAGCCGGAGAAAATGTGGATGTTTTATGAACCAATAGTTTATGTTCCCAGTTTCTATGGACATTAATCCTATACAGTCCTCGTGTGGGTTTTTCTAAGTTACTAAATAAATATTATTCAATGTTCAAGTAATATCTATATGTAATGTATGGTACAATATATGGGAGCATCCTAGTCCATTAATTTATTCATCACTAAAGATCATAAGCCTTTCTCCAGTTAAGGATTGGGTAAGCATAGGTGAATAGACAAACCTTCTTTTTAGTTCTTTGAAATATTATTCACATTCATTTTCCCAATGAATGTTGGATCCATTCTATGTAAAAATGGTTAGTGGATTAGAAAACTATTAGAAATTCCCCATAGAGATTTGATAATATCCATCCAAATATATAAATCTATAGATCTTAGTCATAATAGTTTTTTAGTCCAACATTCAAATACTTCCTTCTATGATGGATACACCAATATACGTTCATAGGAGATTATATGACCCAAAAAATGACGTTTTATATATAAAAAATTCACCCTTGGTAATTTTTTAATTCAATTTATCAATTATTAGAGTCTTTAGTAAAATTATCATAGGATATTCATACTCTTACATTCTCTTTGAATATATAATAATATAATATATAAATACTGCTACAATATTATCAATGTAATATATAAATACTTTATTCATTAAATACATTAAAATAGTGGGGTAATTAGAAAGACCAAATTAAATTACTATAAATTCCTAGTTTCAATGCCTTTTACAAAAGTCTATCTTGGGTCTGTCTTCACTATAGACCCTCAGATAATAGTATAGAAATCAAAGATCAATCATGTTAAAATATTGAGATCCTTATAACTGGTCTATAAAACCGTTAATTTGTGGTCCTGGATAATTATTATTGATTTTAATGTTCTTAATTTCCTAATAACAAATTAAGAGTCATATTGGTCGATGTTACATCTTTGAAAAATGAATATGAGTACCCCATCATGATGCAATTTGACAAATTAATCCCTTTTCAATATTCTCCTAGAAAATCTTATTCAATACCCACAACTCAATATGGGACATTATATATGGATAACTTGAAATATGTGTAGAACCAAGTATTAGTTCTTTTGAAAACTCAAATGTATAATTTGGAGGAAGAGTATGAAACTCTACTTTAAAAACATAAAAAAACTCTTATACAGAAGGAATATAATCAATGTTGGATTTATCCTATACATTATGAGTTAGACACCACTTTTAAAGTGGAATAAAGACTCATATAATTGATTAAATTTCCATTTTAAGTTCATATTTATCCTCACACTGATAAATGATCATATGTTGGTTCGAAATATAAAATATGGCTACCTATCCTCAATAATTTATGTGGGATTTATGTAAAGAAGTATAATCCATACCTAATATGACATAAAATTTAACTAGTGGGGGGAATAAAAGGAATTTTGATAGAATATTACCAAAATATTTAATATAATAATAATCATATATAGTATATGATTTCATATTAAAGTTATAATTTTCACTGCTAATTCAACATATAACCATTGATGCTGTATAATAACACACTTAGAGAATTCATTAGATGTGAAAGAGTTTTGTAAATCAGGAATCAAATATGACAAGATAGGTTCCTGATTATATGGTAAGTGTTACTTTAACCTATTCATTATCATATCACACATCAACATTACTGATCAGGTTATATTTACCTTTGTCTTTGGGCTCGAGAGCATTCTAAATTCGACCATCATTTTTAACCATTAGATTTGAGAACTGGTTAACAAAATTCCCATAATCTGATATAATAAATTTTAATTTATTACAATTATATACTAAATTAATTTACATAATAATAAAATCATATACGACCCTATTATACCATTTCAACACCTATTTATTAATAATTCATTATTAAAATCTTGATTTTTGGTTGCTAATAGTTACATTTTCATGATTATCTCAATTTCGTACGTTCAATACATATAATTTGATCTAGGATCCATTATATATATATTGTTAATCATGATATTAATATCATATATATTTAATATGTATATAGCCATCAATAATTGGTATAGATAAAAAAATTAATTATACCGTTCAAGTAGATGGTAGGTCATACATACACATAAAAATTATTTTCACTTTTCAACATATAAATTGAAAGGAAAGTAAATAATAATTCAAATTTACAAAATCATTATTATATCATATATATGATATATATTAATTAAATATATTCTTATTATAATCCTTTTCAATAGGAAACAAAGCATGAATCACATCGCTTTGTGGAGGTGGTTGTCCACACATTCTCACAAGCGATGTTATCATTTTCCAATGAATTTGAAGTTGATAAGGGATATATGACAATATAATTACTAAATAATAATTATATAATAAATATAATATATAAAAATTAAATACATATAATTAAAAATATAGGAAATATATTGAGGGAAATTTTAATGATTCACTTCGGCGAGGCGGCGGTCTGCACATACATACAAGTGATACTTTCACTTCCCATTTTATGGAATAGAGGGTGAATATTGGGGGATGAATAATCCGAATAAAAATTAATTATATTGAATATAAATAATTTTTATATTTTATTATTAATTCCATTCAATTATAGGAGGTATAAGAAGTAATAAATTGAAAGGGGCCGTGAAGGATAATTTCTTTTTCTTCGATATACCTCTTTTATATCCTTTCAAAAGGATCCATGGAATGGTTTTTCATAATAAAATCACCTATTATTAATGTATAATGAATTTTATAAGATAATTGTTTTGGTTTTGGTTGAGGTATATGGATCAAAGTGGTGTAAATAAGTTAAAGATGGGGTATCCTTTTATAACTCAGTGAGTGGAAATGATTAGAATTTATGAAATGATAAAAATATAATAATGTAATACCCAAGAAAAAGGATTCAAAATAAAAATATATACACTTTTGGAATAGTATTATGTAAAAATATGGATTTAAAATATGATTTATAAATGTTTAATGAGGAAAATTATCTTATCTCTTGGTTTAACCCCTGATAAACTCGTTTTATCTTTAACCGTAGAAATAATTTTTACTACTTTACAGTTCATTATGAACAAATAATAAGTTGAAATTATTCAATAACATATATTATTATGATTCCAAATATATAATCCCTTTTATCAAATTAAATTCATAGAAGTGGCAGTATTTAATTTAAAATTAAACAAAAAACATGATAAAAAGCAGTTTCCCAGAAAAGTGTTTTATTTAGTATAAAAAGTTCCTTACACTATAATCCATCATAAAAGTAATTATATATACCTTAGTTGTATTTTTAATAATATAAATAAACTAATTTACATAAAAATAAATGAAAAATAAAATAAAAAATTTCAAATTCCTGAAAAAAGGAATTTTTCAATAAAAATCATTATTTTTCATTATTTTTTGAAAAAATAGATTAAAATACATTAAAAAATTTCAATCTAATATGTTTTTGTCATAATTATTTCAGAAATAAATTCGTTTTCAAATAATGTTTACAAATTGGTATTAATTAGTTATATAATTATCTCACAAAAAGTAATAAAAACAATTTTTTGAAAAAATATGTATTTTTGAATCATATAGACATTACTGAAAATATAACACTTATTTATATAATATTTAGTTTATATAAAACATTAAAATATTTTTTTTCAGTTTTATTATTTCTATTTGTTATCTCAATTTAACCTCTATGTTATAAATATATACTATGTTGTGGTTAATTAGGACTTTGATTTACGTGTACTGCTAGATGTAGAAGAAATTAAATTTATTTAAAGAAAAACATATCATAAAATATTAGGTTGTTTTAAATAGAACATTATTGAGTTATCATTCACTTTAATACATTCATTTTAGTATACTATTATTCCTCTTTTTAAAAGATATGTCCTTTCATTTCAAGGATATATTACCCTATTCTTCAATCAATCAAACAATATATATATCTTGTTTTTTCAATTTTAAAATTTCAAAATAACCCAATTCATTATATTATATAAATTAAATCATCCCATATTTTTTATTAATATTTTCCATGATTAATATTTTAATTTTATCAGTCTTTTATTAAATAATTTTCATGCATAAAAACATATCTATTGCTAATCCATGGTAAAAGAAGTCTTATGGACAATGAATTAAATATTTTGTCTGAAAGTAGACATTAGAAAAATGTAAATTTTTATAGATCTAGTTATAAAATAAACCTTCCAATCTCGATTAAAACCAATTATGTTTCCTTGGATGTGAACATTTACTTAATAGAAAATTAGATATGTGATGACTACTTATCCTAATCCACTATCACATTTTATATGTTCTCTATTTAAGAACTTTATGATTTTAATTAGTTATATTTTTCATATGGAATATCATCATGTTTACATTCGAAGGATTTTTTTAGTTGTGTATGAAGATATAAAGAGAGTAATGCAATGTGAATAGTAATAATTTTCTAAAGATTCCTTCAATTTCCACAATATTTACCACCTTATCACATATAAAATAGATGAATTTAATGGATAAAATTGAATTGAGGGGCACACATTTTACTATCCATGAATTCTTTTCCTAGATATTTATTATTTTATAAATTAATATATTTTATTTATCATTTCATTTATGATATCATGATTTACATTATTCTACTATAAGCTTTATTATTTCAATTTTGTTTCATGATTAAGTGTGATAGTTTCTAAAAGGATTTTTTGCCTTGATTTATCAATTAAACCCCTCTTGATGTTTCCACTTGGAGTTTATCTCTTTTCCTATCTAGGGAAGTATTGTAATAATAATAGTACTTAACAACAACTTCCACACCACAAGGAGGATTCATACACACTTCCAGACCAATATCAAAAACTCATCTAAATGAAAAAGTCATCCACTATATGGGGGAAACAATCTTATAAAGAGATATATAAAAATCATCCCATGTAAGATTAAATAACGATATCTAAATCATCACTTGAGAGAGAAAATATCTATATATATAAACATCCTATAATAGGGGGGAAAATTTCCACATATACCTCAACTATTAAATGGAAAAATAACATTATAAATACACATATAACGGTATTCAATTGAATCCCTCACACAAGGAGCCTTCATAATCCATTTTAAAAAATATCTTTATTCCATATACCTTATTGGATTACGATCACATCATATGGATAACATGAAGATGAGAAAAAACATAATTTAACTTTGAGAATCATATTCAAATAGAATATACCACATAACAAAGAAAAAAAGTTATTTAATCAAATTCATTTAAAAAATAATATTTTAACAAGTGATTTTTAGAAGAAAAAATATTTATATAATTCATTCGAATACACTTTATGTCTCCTCAATCCTCACCTGGTCCATCTCATGAAACAATTCAATGTTATCATTACTATTCAAACAATTTACGCATAACAGTATAATTTCTATACCAAATATAACACACACTTAACTTTCCCTATAAGTAAAACCACTAAATTAAAAAATAGAGTCAATCCCTAATTCCTAAAAAATAATTAACCATAAATTAAGCATAAAAACACACAAACACACACACCTACACACACTCATATTATAATTCATTACATCACAAAGGTATTTCTACTATATAACTTCCACCATTATATTATACACACTCTCTATAATTTTCATTGTCACTAACCCAATCACCAAACCATAATGACACTAATATCAACATTTCTGACAGTAAAAGCTAATAATGGAACTAACTTGGCAAAAAATAGGACCTCAAATAGAAGATAACGAAATAATGATAGAAATCAATAAAAAATAATACAAAAATCTCAACCAAAGAATAGTTAAGGATAATAGTTAAACATTCCCAAGGAAAGATAATATTTATAAAGATAATGGTGTGAAATAATTATGGATCAAAAATAAGCTTCAATAGTTTACCTACCATCAAAATAAATATTCTCCAAATTGGTTATACTAAGCCACCTAATTTAATTAAATTTTATTTTCAGTACCCATACTTGAGTTTTTATGAAAATTAAAACACCGATTGAGGGAAGCGATATGATATGGAAAAATATTTTAATTTAAAGATTAATTTAATTAAGTTACATTTTATTTATATTAATAGAAAAAACCAAAACTACTTAATTCCCCAAACATTCCATTATATCAATAATAATGAAACCTATTAATCGAATGTTAGGTTTCAATCATCAACTAATAATTCATTTTGGTTCTCTATAGAGAGTTTGATTTACTCATATTAATAATTATTATTTTTCCATAAAATTTCATTATATTATCTAGAATATACTCTTAAAATTCAGTTAATTTACATCATATTAAAAATTTAATTTTGAAGTCTAGAATATAAAAATAAAAATTTCAAATCATATTTCAAATATAAATACTAATAATGAATTATTTTATAAGAAATTATAAATTTTTATGATAACATTATAAGGATATGAAAAGAATAAAATAACATTCAAATGATTAGACATGCATACATAATATAAAGTTAAAAATATTCAATTTAATATATAATTTACTTTTAAAAAATCTATTCACTGTTTTTTCTAAAACATTATTTAAATTTTAATAAATTTTATAAAGAAACTAACCTAAAAATCAAAGGTATAACCCAATTAAACTAAAAGAGCAGTGACTATCTTCCTAAATTACCCAATGGTGATTTCATCATAAATTGACAACCACAAAGAATATCACAAAATATAATAAAAAGGATTTAATAGTAAAATTAAACCCTATAATATTCCAAACACAAATAAAACACCGAATTGATATTTTAGCTCAGCCTCTTCCAAAATCATCAAATTCTCTCTACTAAAAAATTAAACATTTATCCAAAAATCAACGAAATCCATAAAATAATGAACCTAACAACTAAAATCTATCTAAATAGTGATTAGAGAAGTATAATCAAACCTTATAAACTTCATAAATCCATTATACATAAAACAACTCTCAATCGAAAGGGATTTAATCTTGATTTATTATAATCACAATTCAAATCTTGAAATCAACTAACTAGAATTTACAAAGGTGAAAGGGGAGAGAAGTGGAATAAAAAATGAGAAGAGATACCCAGATTAAATGAGATGAAGCACCTTTCTAAGTCATGTATTTGAAAAAATTAGAGGGCCAAATAAGGTGAAGGAGGGAGATTCCTCATCTATCCATCTATTAAAGATTTGAAATCCTCATAGGGATATCAGAGATATAAAATAAATGTTTTTTTTCAATTTAACAAATATAAAAATAGGATCTATCAGTTACATAGTCACTCCCCATTTTACTCCTGGCACAAGTATAATTAGAAATTCCCTACGGATTTAATAATTGGGTACCTGGTGGTTAACTAAAGAGTAATTATTGGTACTTTATTCCACTTGCAATTTTAAATTCCAAACCACCTTAAATATTACTTTTAACATTTTACAATCGTCTCAACTCTTCCAAATACCAACTTTTAACTTCTTAAAAACGCAAAATTGATATTTATTTATTGATAAAATCCAAATAAGTTAAATGATCCCAAAATGTAACCATTTATTAACCCACTTTGAGTATATATTTTTAAAAAATCCGTTAAATTCAATGAAACAAAAAATATTACAAATAGTAAAATACAATATAATTTATATAGTAATTATGAAGGTCATTGTTGTTTCAATATTTCACATAGATTCACTCTATTATTATAATACTCCAAAAGTAATGAATTTTATTAGTAGTATCCTCAAAGGGTTTCATCTTAACATGATTGTGAGATTTCATTCAAAAATTGATGGTGAATCAAAATGTTCTCTTATAAGGGTATGGGTATTTTCTCAGTTTTATCATTATGATCTATAAAACATGTACGTAATCCCCACTTATTTCAATTACTATTATAAAAATTTTGTTTATCGGATTTGATATCTTATATAATAATGATTTTTTTTATTTTTTGATGTATGTCAGACAAAAAAAATTTATTTTTATTATTATTTAATAATGAGGTATTATTTTATTGAAATGAGATTGATATCAAAGGTAATTAATCTGAAGATTTTAATTTGATAACTTGATTTATAAATTTAAGGTGAATAATTATGTGTAAATGGTGGATTATAGAGAGATATTTGATTGGAAGTAATAACTTCACCCTCTATATTATTGTAGAGGGAGAATAGAAAATATAAATGGTTAAAAAACATAAAAAATAAGGTAGCTATATTAAAGAAATTTTAACACATTAAATATGGAGGTTTCAAAAGTTGATTTTATAAATTGATAGTGTATTTTATAACTTTAAAAATTGGTCCATCATATTATCTTAACTAATCCGTATTAAGTTTGTTCCATCTGTGACCTACATTTCGGTGAATGTTGGTCAGAAAAAATTATTTGTAAAATTATAATGGTTTATATAAGGATTTTTTAACATTTTTTTGAATTATTTATAGAATTTGATGATGTCCTAATTCCATTAAATTTATTAATTTTATTTTCTCAAATATTTGGCATTGAAATTGAGTTTTTTGACATTTTTCACAATGGTTGTGCTACTTTTTAGACTTTACCCATCAATACTAAATGTTCTATATTTCAGAAAAAATGAATAATGTGAGGCCTTTATTATGTATTTCATGTTTGATACTCATTAAACTATATATTCCTACAATTTATTTTCATAAGTTTTATATAATAGTTGAAGGGGGACAATTCCAAATACACCCATTCTCTGAAAATATCTTTGAAATAAGGTTTTTTCCATTATGCTTAAGAGTTATATTTTATGTAGAAATATAGATGATAAGAATCTATGGATCATTTTATTAATGTTATAGGTTCAATAAATTTAATTGGTTTCAGAAGAACCCATCTAGGTTATGGGGATCATATTTTTTCAACACTTTATTATTATTCAAAGATTTATAATTGATTAAATATTAAAATATTTGTTTCAAGATTTTGTTTCCTAGAATAAATTTTTTATTTTTTTCATAAAATAGTAATTTATCTATACTATGATAAACTAATAATGAAAATATTTATTTAAAATAATAAATATCAATTTTCCAATATCAAAGGACTTGACTTGTGAAAATGTAAACTTTTATATTAAATAAATCTCTATTGTATGATATGATGAGGTTTTGAATCTGATATTGGATTTTTTTGGATAGAGGTTGGTTTAAATGAAAGTTCACTAAGATTACCCAGGCTAACGGAACCTATAGAGACATAGTCAGACACACCGTGGGGCATAGTATAATATTAATAATGTCTCGGGATGTTGTACACTTATAGATCCATCTGAGTTGATAAAGATTCAGTTTGAATTCACTATGATCATGGTTTTTTTCAAAATATTTGAATATTTAATTTTTGATACCAGACATGGTGAATTCAATTAGAGATATTTAAATTATTTGGTAAGGAATATTGGAAATTGATATTCTTGGTTCAAATAAATTTTTATGGAAAGAAAATATATATACTATTTTTTATTTTCTTAGGTTTTATGGTAACATGGTTTGGAAAAAAGTATACATGGTAACTGATGTGAGGGAATTAAATAAATTTTTTGGAGTAAAATTTTAATAACCCTCACCTATATATCCTAGTATGAGTTTATATATGGATCAATGTGATATATAAAAAATGAATGGCCACTCTATTCAATGGTTATTAATCACATTATCTAGGTTCGTAGTTTCATATCATGGAATTTGGTAGTGTATTGATGGATGGTTGTTTAGTATTTAGGATTTATGGGTGTTATTCATTTTTTCATTATGTCATGTCTAGACTTGATTATATGGAACCTATATCATTATTAATATTTTTTTTTCTAATTTCTCATATTTTGTTTACTTATTATTATTTATATAATTTTAATATAATTTTTTTTCATGTATGGATATTAATAACCCAATAATTATATTAGTAACAATAAACACTATTTTTCAAAATCTCGTGATCAATTAATGTTCTTAACAACAAGTGGAGTTCTAACATAGGTCCCACGTTTTCAATATTTGGTTCATTTCTTTTTAAAATCAAATTCAGGAATAGTTTCAATAAATATTATTTCGAATTATATAATGCTTTGGGATTAGGATGTTTTAAACTCAAGTGGTACCAAAAAAGAGAGTGATTGTCTTATTTATGGTAAAAAATGAGTTAATGGGGTGTTTGGGTATGACATGTGATTCCTGGATCCATTGTAAAATGTTTTTTACTATTTTTATTTATAACCACGAATTTCATTGAAAATTATTATTTCTATTCATTATGATCAAGGCTGATAGTGAAAACGTACACTTTCATTGGATTCCTACAAATGAATTCATCAATAAGTCACGGTTTATAACATTATATCAGATTGTTTTTAAATGTATTATTATTGGGAATGATATTGTTCAAAATTTATTGTGATTTCCTTTTGTGAAGATAAATGGAATGGTTTATGATAAGGATAATAGTTTCAATTATATATTGATGGAAATTTGTGTTTTGATGTTTTTGAAATTTTTTGATATGTGAATATGTTATTTCTACATAGTGTGTATGTTAATTTTTTTGGTAATATTATCTAAATAAAATCACATAGGGATACTATTTGTGACCCATGATATTTGAACTTGATAATATTTCCAAAATTATGTAAATAAAGAATCAATTTATTAAAATAGGAATTCTTAAATTACTAAAGAAGACATTTGAGTATAATTAATATAAGATTTATTGAATTGAATCAAATGAATTTTTAGATTATTTAAATTCCTAATACATTGAATGATGAGTTATCTATAATCATTATATAGGATGATTATTAATATGTTTTTGGAAGTAATGTTTCATGAGGATATGTTATGGGTAATATTTTATAAGATTATCAATTATTAGTTTTTCTTAGAGGAATTTAAGTAGAGGAAATCTTAGGAGTTTCAAGTGTTGTTGCAAAGAAACATGATGGTGTTTTCATATGAAACTCATTTTGTAGATATGGTTTTCATTACACCAATTTGATTAAAACTGATAACCTTTTGTATGGAATAATAAATATGAGTCTTAAACCTAAAATTATGTAAACAATTATCTTATTGAACATATCCACCAATGTGTCACTTGAAAAGCAAGCTACTACATTAGAAGTAGACATAATGGTTACTCTAAGTACATGTAATTTTCTTCATCAAGTAAAAATTTATCTAGAATAATAAAGATAAATGATATTAAATTTTATAAAGTAAATTTTATTAGAACATAAGGGTATTAGATTTACAATTGAGAAGGAAAAACATGGTTTTTATCAATGTGGTATCAGGAAACATCTACAGAAAGATTATCATAATTAACATTTGATACATTTTTGGTCTTGAAATCACGGCAGGTTGAGGAAATTTTATCAAAAACTTTTTAGTTGATATTATTATATGATATATGGAGAGATAATGTTTTTTAGATTAAATCAAGTTTTATTTTGGTATTAGGTGATGATATGTGATAAACTTCTATATATGCTGATACAAAATCATTGGGTGTATTTTTTTAATATAGTGAAAATTCTAAAAAGACTGGAGGCATGAAAAATTGAAATACAATGAACCTAGTTTATTTAATATTATCTGATTCACTAATATGTTTTATATTGGTTTATCTCATTAATTTATATCTTTTGAAGTATTATATCCTTTTAATTTTCAAATGGAATTTATAATGAGAAACTACTTGGTATAAAAACTGAAAAAGATTAAAATATCTATTTTAGTCAATTGTTATCAATGGTAAAGAAATTTAATGTGAATTTTTGGTCCCTTAAATGATAATATATTAACTCATAATCATAATTTATTGGATTGATGGGTTACAATATCATACTGATTTATATAGTCATAGATTTTTTAACTTTACAAAATGAACATTTTATCTCTTTTTAAGGAGAATAAGGTATTTATGTGAGTTGAGTATGTATTGTTCTTGGAAATATTATATTATTAATGTTCCATCTAGCAAAGTTCAATCATGGATCCATGGAATCAAAATATAAACCATGATTTGCAATGGTGTTAGAATATTTCTTAGACATGTTTCATAATGTTTTTTCTATACTTCCACTAGAGGGATACATGGTTTTATCTATTTAATTAATAGCTATAAGAAGTCTATTATCCTTAAATTTATATCACATGATGCCTAAATAATTTTATTAATTGATTAATTTATTATAATATTTATATGGGAAGGTATTTACCCAACCAAGTGTGTGACCATGTGTTTTATCTGTTCGGTTTTCTGTGAAAGATGATAGTGGTTTGCAGTTGTATATAGATTAACAAAATTTAAACTATGTAAAATAAAAAAATGAGCACCCTTTACCTTGAATTGATGAACTATTTGATCAATTTATTGTAAATAATTTGGTTTTAATGATTGGATTATATTTGGGGTATCCCTAATTGGGGGAGAATAAGGAGAACATTCTAAAGCTGGGATTTATGGAAAGGTACGGATATTATATGTCTATCGGTAAATCTATTTGGGGTTAACAATGATATTTCAATATATTTTTTTTTTTATATCTTTAACATATATATGGACTCATATTCATGGTTTTAGTAGATAATATGTTTATTTACTTTTGTTTAAAAGATGATAATGGGTGGTATTTGAGGATTGTTAAAAAGGTGTTGTGGAAATGTCAGTTGTGTGCAAAGATATCATAATAACAATAACTATAAATTTATGATGTCAATTTATTGAGACATGTTATCTTATTTAGGGTGTTTATATTGACCATTAGAAGGTGAAAGGATTTATACCTTGGGAGAGACACCATTTATTTATTGTAGATTTATTGTTTCTATAGTTGGTTTGATATGGGAGATTCTTCCTTAAGGAATTATAAAATACGGTATCAATGTTTTTGCTGTTAAATCAGAATAATGAGAATTTTTATTTGAGTGTTGGAATGAATTTATTGAGTTTAAGGGAACCTTTAATTGAACTCAAGTAATGATTTTATCCAAAACTATAAAAGGGTATTATGTTTTTTTTCAATGTATTAGGGTATTGTTTTGGGTAATGTTTCTATGAAATGGGTGAATATCATGGTTTATATATGAAGATAATTATAACCACCTAAGAAGATATATTTGATACATTAATTGGTATTAATAGTGGTCATTCTGGTTTTGAAGACCATACTGGATTTTTTTATTTGGTGGGAGGCTCACGATGCATTTAGATCACAAAATTACGAAGCACATTTTTTAATAGGGAGATCAAAATTAGAGGTAAAGAATATGTGTTTAATATTATTATAATTTTTTCAATGAGTGGGATTATATACTAGGTTAGTGTATTGTTATGGTATATTAATTGAGTAGGAATACATAATTTGTAAAGGAATATGATAAACAACATCAGCTGATAAGATTAATGATGGGTTTTTATTTATAGGATCGTGATGTGAGAGATCATATGGTTCTATATTGGATAGAAATCAACAATATACATTTCAATCTAATAAATTATGTATTATAATTTGATACCCTATGCATTAATATAATTGAAACCACAAATTTTGGGAAATCTATTGACATGTAACTCAAAAATTTAATTTGAATATATATTTTAACGAGATAATAAATATTCCTTTAGTTTTGAAATAAGATGTTATAATAATATTTTATTACTCAATAATGGAAGTTTCATCTATATTTATGAAGATTTGTCAAAATATCAAATGATAATATTAAGAAGATATGATGAAGAATGATATAATGAGATTTGTGTCAGGATATTTAATGTTTTTTACCTGGAATATATTTATATTGATGTTCATGAAACCCGCATTTTAAAATCCGGTAGAGGGGGAAACAAAAAAAATCCCACACATGTGACATCCTGGACCTAGATTCCACGTAATAGGTGCCTCGATCCCAGTGGTCCACATGGCCTCAAGTGCATCTAACCAAACACCAATGTCTACCAACTAGAAGCAAAGGCATAGGGTGTGCCCGTGGGGAGACTGTACCCTTATTACCAAAGTGTAGTGCCATAGATAAATATAAAAAGAGGGAAATAATGTAAGTAATAAATGATAAAAAAACTCACAATAGAAAATAGAGACAATAATAATAATAACTGAAATAACTAGAATAACATACAACTATACAACCACTGATGATGATTGTTCATGTTACAAGAAAACTAGAAAACACATATACAATACAAGATTAATAACATGTTCCAAAATAATATAAACTAAATCAAAAGACTTTTGCAAGCATCCCAAGATCCGGATTGGTCATTTTCTATCAAGATCCATCCTAAAAAAGAAATAAGTATAGTGTTTAAAGACATATGCTTCCATTTATCAACACTTTCACTCATGTAATGTACTCTCTGTTAAAAACGGCACACAGTGAGGGTGTGGGATAAATATCAGTGGACCAATAACAATAGTTTATATAACATCCGGCCCATGTAATGGGAATGTAATATTTTCCATGAATGCATTTATACACATATAATGTAAAAAAGTACAATGTAACAAAATACCCAAGTACCTGCTTTAACTTTTGGCAAGTGTCTGAGAAAATAACCAAGTCATTATTTAATTGTACCAATTTGTAAATAATTCACAAATTATAAATGGAGAAAGTTACAATACATAATATGGTAACCACAATGTATTTTTAAGACGAAATCGTTCCGTGGTATAGACTAAGGCAACATAGAACTTAGGGTTACTAACACTGTTTTAATTGGGTCTAGCAAATGGTAAGATTGCAATCCAAGGAGCATAATCTAAGTCATTCTACAATAACATGCCTACTAAATCCAAGTTGTTGAACCAGGGTAAAATGGGGCTAAGTAGTAACAGGTCCCTATGATATTTAACCATGGAACATACTTTTCAATGCTGGATTTAAAGCATGTATCCAAATAATCCCTTAATAATATGTGAGGGATCCTATGATTTCATACTGGCAATCCAAATAATATACAATGATCAAGATCTAGGTGGGTTTTATCCTAATAAGGATGCACCCATGAATTAGAATGGGGTTCCCAAGTGTTCAAGGAATTCCTCTATAAGAATCCAAGGTTAGCTTGAGTCAACAAATTTCTATTTGATAATGATGTCATGTAATAATTCAATTGGTTCAAGCCTTATCTTCCATTAGTGTGAATATTCCAAGTAGCATTCAACAATTCATTTAATACATTTATGTAATATTCCCTAACAAATGTTCACTTTGATACCCTCCATTAGTATGGAAAGGGGTTCTACAGACAGGAAACCAATTATTCATTTACATTAAAGGCTAATTCATAATATTTTCATACTTTACATTTATAATTTTTCATTAATTTATCATATTTAAGCACTTACCTTTGGAGAGTGAAGTTGAAGTTACATGGTACTATCCCTTAATAAGAATTTAATATGAGGAGGCTCACTATTAGAGTGATCAAGCTCAAGCACATCCGAACAATGGCTCAAAAGTTTCAAAACACTAAAAATATATGGAATAAAAACCTACATGGGGTGTCGGGATTTACATGAGTTACCACCAATAATTTATCACAAAATTTGAAGGATCATAAATATGTAGTTCTAATGAGTATAATCATGACATATGATGTCGACAAACAGTAACCAATGAAACTTATAGACCCCACACAACAAATCCAAAATCAGTGAACTTAAGGGATGATTTATAGAACACCAATATTGGTCTTCTATGAATTTTCTCCTTTGGTATCAGTCCTTGATTTGGATCTTATTGGAGTAGATCTAAGTAAAGAGTGAAAAAACTCACACCATGATAACTTGGTTGAGAGAAAAATAGAAGGAGAAAGGATTAAATTGACTCGAGTACTTACCATTTCACATCCATCAGGATGAATGGAAGATCGATCAGATCCTAAGTGAAGGATATATCTTGATTCCTAACATATCTCTTCAAAATTATCCAAAATGAGATAAAAGTAGTTCAATAATACTAGATCTCAGATTAAGAAGAAGTGGTGGATTAATTAGATCATTATGGAAAAAATAGACATTTTACCCAAAAAATATATCTAGTGATTGTTTTGACAATCCGTGAACAAACTGTTCATGGGTAAGTGGGAAGAAAGGGAACCTACATGGTTAGCCCACAATAACATGCACCAACCATGAGATATGGTTATGCATGGAAATAGACCATCCTCGGGGTTGGGAAACCATTTTTCCAACCAAGAACCAACTCTGGGAAATGGAATGTTTCCCAAATAGATGGGTTCCATGATCCGAACAATCCCCAGACACCCTAAGACCTTTTCTAACTCATTAAACATCCATATCAATCCTAAAATAGAGATATAAACCAAAATTTAAATGGTCCATACCTAAGTGAAAAACTGGGTTCTTACAGTCTTCCCCCCTTAAAAGAACTCATCCTGAAGTTCACCTTCCTAAGCTGTCGAAACACCGCCTAAGAGAAATTATGGAAAATAAGAATGTATTTCAGCCTCAAACTCCCTTGCCTCATCATTCATGCTATCATGCTTCCAAAGAAAATGTACTAAAGGGATCGACAGACCTCAGAGAACCTTCAGGCTCCAGTCGACGATGCATAATGGATACACGTCAAAAGTACCATCAAAATTTAACTCACCCTCATTTAGATCAAAGGTATGATTTGGGTCCACAAGATACTAGAGAACTGATGAAACACGGAAGACATCGTGTTTGGAATAATACCTTTGAGGTAATAATAATTAATAGGCTACCAGTCTGACTATTTCAAGGATCTCAAAAGGAACTACATTATAAGGTGGCATATTCCCTTTTTATGGTAACCATATATTCCCCTGGCCTGGGTGACACCCAAAGGAAAACAAGATCCCCAACCTCTTACTGTAGAGTTTTTCGACTTCGATTGGAATAAGATATTTTTTGAAACTAGACAGCAGTCATACAATATTTGATTAGCTGGACCTAGTATGACGTCTCCTGAATGATATGTTGAACTAGTAGTGCTACCTAACCTGCCTCTAGCTAGCACAGGGCTGAACCAAATATCCTACCATATAATGCTTCAAAAGTACGAATCTGAATTCTCACCTAAAAGAAACTATTATTGACAAAATAAAAATATATATATTCTTTTCTTACGAACAACCGAAATCAAGGGAACATGATCGAATCATATCCTTTATAACCTCTATAGTTTATTCAGATTATCCAATGGTTTTTGTGTTAAAATGCATGATTAGAAGAACATGTGTTCCCATAGCTTTCTATAATCTATTCCAAAATTGTGACGTGAAACAGGAATCCCTATCTAAAACGAAAAAACGACAGACCCCGTTGAGTCATTAGATCTCACAAACATACAGTCTTACCATCTCATCAACTGAGAAAGTCTCCTGAATATGAATGAAGTGGGGGTAATTTCATTAGTCTCGCAATGAAAACCCATATAGCATCAGTACCTCTAGGAATCCTAGGTAAACAGACTAGAAAGTCCATAGTAATATATTCAAATTTCTATTATGGGATTTGAAGTGGATGTAACAAGCCTGCAGTTCTCTAGTGCACCACCTTCACTTACTGACTGGTGGAACACCTAGTGATAAATACTTCTATATAAAGTTTCATCCTAGACCACCAATACAAGAGCCACATGTCTCGATACATATTCAAGACACCTGGATGAATTTTCCACAGAGTGGTGTGGGACTATTTTATCAACTCCTCTCTCATAACAGTAGAGACCCAAAAACATCCACAAATATGTAGGATGTCATCTCGATCTACAAACCAATCCAAAGGTGGCTTATATATTGATATACACTCATGTAGAACCAAGACATCAGGATCTAAAAATTGTCAACTCTACACCTTCTCAAGTAAGTAAGAGGTTACTACCAAAGATGAGAGATAAGAATGCTCATGAATATGATGAAACTGTAGGTGTAGCTCAGAGAATAAGGCCACTAACTTCCATTCATCATTAGCTTCCCATAATTCTTGTGCCTGAGTTTTCTGACTCAGTTCATCTATGACCACATTTCCCTTCTCGGGTGTATATGTAAGCTCAAAATCAAAATATTGTACATATTCAACACAACCTTGTTGTCTGAGGTTCAATTCACATTGAGTAAAGATACATTTGAGGCTCTTATAGCCCATGTACACCCCAAAGTGCTCACCCAAGAGATACTTTCTCTAGAAATGTAATTCTTGGAAAATTGCTGCTATCTCATGGCCGTGCACTAGGTAATTTCTCTTATGAGGCCTTAGCTATCAAGATCCATAAGAAATGACTCTATCTTCCTGTATCAGCAATGCTCCTACTTTGATGATTGATGCATCAAATAAGATGGTATAACTGACATGAGGGTCGAGAAGAATTAAAATAGGTGTTGATAAATGCCTCCCTTTTAGTTTTAGAAAGGATTTATCACATGCTTCTAACTAAAGGATCATTACACCTATCTTTTTATGTATAGTAAGACGTGAATCAAGGCCTGGGAATTTATTTATAAAATTCATGTAATATTTAGAATTCTCCAAGAAACTCTTGATATCAAACATGTTCTTGGACTTCTCCAAGGAAACTACATCAATAACCTTATATGGGTCAATAAACACTCATGATTCTGATATAATATGACTCATAAGTGGACTTTTTTTTTATCCAAAATTGGAACTCATCAAGCTTAGTGTAAATATTATTCTCCCTTAGTGTTCTCAAAATGATCTTGTGATGATTTGCATGATTTCTATGAGTTTGAGAATACACCAAGATGTAATCTAAAAGGACCACAAAAAATGAATCCAAATAGGGGTGGAACACACTATTCAATAGAGCCAAGAGAATGGTAGGTTCAATTGTAACACTGAACATCAAAACATAGTACTCATACAGACCACACCTTCTAATGAAAGATGTAAGATGTATGTATGATGGTCTAAATCACACCTGATGATAACCCAATCTCAAGTCGATCTTATAGAATACCCTATCTCATTGTAGCTGTTCTAAGAGATCATCAATTTGGGGTAGTGGATAATGATTCTTAACCATAATCTAGTTAAAATTTATGTAATCCATGCATAAACGTATGGTTCTATCTACCTTCTTGGAAAAAAATGGGAGAAAAACAATAGAATGTACTATTTCTTATAAATCCTTCGGACTCTAAATCCTCTAACTGTTGGTTGAGATTCTAAAGCTCTACCGGGACCATTCTGTATGGAGGAATGGAACCCAGAGAAACTCCTGGAACAAGATCAATTGAAAACCCTACCTCTCTTTTAAAAGGTAAGATAGACAAATCATCAAGAAAGAAATCCCTGAAATAATCCACTACTTGAGGTAAACCAACTTGTGATAAACCTTAAACCTCCATGAAGAGATTATAAATATGGGTGGTCACTCCACCTATCTCATGATGTTAGTGTCCATCTCTACTAGCCTAGACATCCCACTCACGCTTATGTAAATAGTTTCTGTAATCTAGTGATGTAAATGATAACTTGTGGTGATAGCAGTCTAAAAAATCATTATATTGAACAAACCATTAAATCATAAGAATAAAATCGAGGCCCTTTATCTCATGAACAAATATTTTACATTTGAAAGGGTAACTTCGTACCTCAAGCGGATAGTCCCTACACTAGAGTATACTCTATGTTTGTACCCCTAAAATCATATCTATTGTCATTACTCCATAGTAATAATGTATCTATTGTTTGAGAATTTCCATGATAGTTATAGATATAAATGATATCCAAGAACATATATCAAATAAAGAAGATACACTGGTAGATTCCACAAGAATGGTTCCTCGTACTGTAGATGGTCCCACAACCTGATCCATGGGTATTGACTATGGGTTTTGTAGCTACCTTGATCTATGACCCTGTGAAATAGATGGAATACCACGATTATAACTCCTATTCTAGCACTGCTTGTGATAAGGTGTCTGGCTACAACATCCATGACATCTTTCTCATCCAATCCTACTAGTGTTATGCCAACACCCCTCCTGATGTAGTGTAGAATAACCCTCTCCTTAAGGTGGAGCTGACGGTGATCCTTTCCTTATGGAACATAAAGAAGTTTATAATGTATCATTCTAAATATCTAAACATCTTGATCATATATAAAAATAGTTGGAATACCCATTCCATGTATCCATGAAATCTAAAAATGAAATAAAATCTATTATAAATTTCTTTTCCATCAAATCTCTATCCATTTTTAATGTCACCAAAACTATACTATTTACTTATTCTTTTTTATCACCTATTTATCCCAACAAAGATGACTAACTAAACATCAAAGACATATTAAGGATTATATTTATTTTATTGATATGTTCTTTAAAATAATCACACCACTACTAAATCACTTGTTTTATATCAGAAATATTCAAAATATGCTTCCAAATACATGAAGAATACTAATGTAAAATAACAATTATATATTTCCTGATCCATATAACCAAAATATAATAGATATAAATATTCAATGTAAATACACATGTACTTTAATCATTCTTCTTCGGCTATAACAATTGTATATACTAAACCTTCTTCAAATTGTTTCTTCTGTGGTACGTTACCTTGGTGTTTGGAGAACTGGTTTGAATAATTCCATACCACTTCACAGTTGATGGACTATATAATATATGATTCATTCTGTTCCTTACAGTCATTTTCTAGATGAACCTTTTCTCCACACTTGTAACAAACTCCTATTCACTAAGCATATTAAAGGATATTTTTTTCAACAATTTCTATATGAAATAAATTGGTTGGTTCCCTTCTTGTTCTTTGAAATTTGACCCCTTCCTTAGTGCTCAATTCATCTCATATTCACATGATTCCCCTTGAAAATTTGTAATTTAGAAAATTTATTTTTTCACTTAATGGAGCTAGATATTATATCTTCATATGAGGAAAATGTTTTAGAAAATGGTTCCCTTCAAAGACTCAGCTTAATACCATCAAATAGATATTTAATATTTCTTTCAAGATTGTGTTGGTAGTCCTAGAAAAGCATGAAAAATTTAGTAAATTTAGCCTCATACTCTACCAAAATTTCTTATTCATTTTACTATAAATTATTGAAGTTACTATTCCTTTCAAATATCTATTGTTGAGTGAAGTAATTCTTAAATAATATCATTTAAAACTTCACCATTACATATATTCAATTTATTTTTCATATTTAGTCTTTTAGATCAATGAACACCTTCAATTGAAATCACATTTTATATAATAAACTATAGTAACAATTTCACTATCACCATATCCCAAAGCTATGAATATATTTTAAGGAGATTTAACTCATTTATTAGTTACAAATAGATTAATAGTTTCATGAAAATATAGATGATTTTATTGCACGAAGAGATCCAAAATATAATAATTATGTTTTACAAAAACATGTTGTTACATATAGGAAACGTTTAATTGTTATAACCTTAATCAATTTTCTAATATAGACATGATTTTCTCATTTCTAACACCCGCTGTGTTGATTTTCTCAGCACAGTAATAACTACAGTAGCTTTGAGTATTGTTTTGTTTTCTTCTATTAGGCTCTATCACTAAAAAATTACACACACTGAGTTAGCTCAAAATCAAATGAACATTGATCTATAAAATAAAATAAATAGAATAGTAAAAAATATGAAATAATGTAATGGATTGTCATAAATATTTGGTTATCTATTTTTATTTAAAATCGTATTCCCATAGATTATACAAAACTTGATCTAACACAATCTATGGAAACATCATCTCCAGTAATCTGGAGCTGGTGTCTTTGAATTGGATCATGATACATGTTATCACATAACAATGTGAAAAATTATTTAGTAGTATTAAAGAACCAAGTACATACATGATTCACATATTATATTGAAAATACACAATATATAGCATAAAATTATTCTTTCATCTTTGATATTATTCACAATACTCTTTTTTATAACCATGGAAATAGAAAATAAAATATCGGGTGAACATAGATGCTTAATAAGGGATATATATTACAAAATCTATAATTAGTAAATAATTCATAATCAATATTAAAAGGTAAATAACTGAAAACAAAATCTATTTAGTCAATAATGTGGTAAAAAATGAATATATGGAGAATATCAGTGCATTAATCTAATAAAAAATAATAACTTAATTCTCGATGAAGGAAATGATAAATATTGGACCCCATTATCTTAGACATCATGGTATCTATACCAATGATGTCATGACCTGCCTTTACCAAAAGGAGGGAAGAGTCAGCAGATTGCCAGGCCCTTCCTTCCATAAGTTGAAGGAGAGATAATGACCCCCGAGACCCGCCTTCAATAGGTCACGGAGTGGCGACTAGCACCAAGGGTATAGAAATTTCTCACAAATGGAAGGCGTTACCCCTTTTTTGTTTTATAGGATTGGGAGACAAGATGATTAAACCCAACAACACCAAGGTAAAAGAGAAGTAAAACTAAAAGTAAACCATTCCCACATACACGTTTCAAAAGTAAAAACCACAAAGTACAGAAGGTGACTACAAGGGTAAGTACCAAAGAAAGAAAAATGACAACTACAATTGCTCCAAAGATCCGAGCTAGTAAGGTCCTGCACGATCCCCGAAGTCCTCCTGGAAACCTGAAAGCAGGTTTATATACGTAGGGTGAGCATACAAGTACACTCAGTAGGGAAAACCAAAGACTCTCGTGCACAAGTGGGGGAACATGCTAAAGTCCCATGAGAAAAGAAGTAAACCAGACACCTACCAAGGTAAACTATCCACCCAAGCCTCACCAAGGAACACTCCCCAAATAACGCAAGTCAAGTAAAATATATAATCAGTGAACATCGATGTTTGGGTACCCCACGCCCCTTTCCCACTGGTTATTGAGACATCCTACGCATCGGACCAAACCCACCATTCTCACCGCAGTCCCACTGCCACACCCACCCGCACACACACCTGGGCCACAACTAACACACGTAGTCCCACTGCCAAATCCCGCCCGCACACACTTGGGCCAAAACTGTCACACGTAACCATGCCTGCAAACACCTAGGCCAGAACAACCACCACCACGCCCGAAGACACCTGGGCTAAAGGATCTACTGCCACGCCCGAAGACACCTGGGCCTCATCCCGAAGACACTTGGGAAACCACCTTCCGCACACACCTGGCCAACCACCACCCTACCCCGCCCGATGGTTCATGGGCTAATAATGGACCTCAGACCATCAAAGGCTTCCTGAATATACTTGGGATATTCGGGAAAGGGAGCAGAAAAGGAGCTAATAACCAGCCACTAAGAATAGTGTTGGGAAAAACACCCTCCCCCATGAAATGGGGGTGTTCAGCACTAAGTGCTCAACTTGGGTGGGGCACGAATAAGAAACACAAAACTAAAAGTATAGATATAGGTAACAAGCACTCAAACAAAGCCAAGTTTTTTATAACCAGCCTACAAAACACAACACCACTACGTCCATGTCACAAGTCACGACTCTCGCCAACAAAACCCATTTGTCCCATTCTTGTTTCATGTTCAGTGATAATGTTTAATTATGTTTAAGCACTACTGGGCAACTAGTAGGCATAGGCACAAGTCCAGGAATGTAAACAGTCAAGGACCAACCATAACACCCACACCTGGTTCTCAACAACAGAGGATCCCACCCCAATTCGTGATATAAACAAGTACCCACCCGGTCTTAGATCTCACAACCACCGAAAGTAAAAAGATAGGGGATCCCATCCCCTCCCTCATCTATAGAAATCGGCCCGTAAAAGAAAACAACCAACTATCACCACCAACACAAGTCAGTGCAATGCTAGTATTTTCAGATTTAAATGACATAACACACTCCATGATTTCAATTCCATGTGTCTTAACCGGGGTTATCACAGAAGGGTCGATCCCGGTGCTTCCGATTTACTTAGCCAAATATACATAAATAACCAATTTACTTTTCATAGAAGTAGTTTAAAATTAGGAACAAGCTATTTAAAGCACCATAGGGGGTTCATTAGTACAAAAACAACGACCACCAACGACCTCGATTTTCAGGAACGCGTAAGCCATCACAACTCAGAAAGATGATTTTAATATAAACAACGGCAATGATCACAACCCCCTATTTCTTTATAGAATCTAGTTCATTATATTCATTTAGGTCTGGTTTATCCAATTCTATAGAACAGAAACATGCCCACCCCGCATGATACAGAAAAGAGAGAGATGAAGGAAAAATTCCCTACTTGTTTGATCGAAGATCGACGCTTAGGCCGGGTGCAGAATTTTACGGATAACGATGCGGTGCGCCCGATACACCAGAAGTTGTTTCGTGAAAAGCAGCGATCGATGAAATGAGAAACCATGACTAACCCTTAGTTTATAAGAGACGTAGATGGTTGAGGTGAGAATGTGAAACCGCGTAAGGAGCGAGGGTCGTGGGTTGACCATGCGGCTGGGCAGTTACACACAAAGGTCTCTCGGGATTTTTAGGAATTTATTATGGGATTTAAATGGTTTCAAAAGGAGTAAAAGAATTTATTTACGTTGAAACTTACATTTTGGGAGTGGAAAAGTCAGGTACTGGACAAAGAACGAATGAGAGGCTCAGCGAGGGGACACTGTGCCACCCTCACGGTGCCACCTTTACGGTGTCACCCTCACGGTGCCACCGTCACGGTGCCACCGTTACGATTCCACCATCACGGTATCACCTTAAGGTGCCACTGTTTTGGTGGATCCTCAATTTTGGCAATGTAATGGGCCAGGAGGGTCCGAGCCATTATATTAGATACCTCTTAAACGATTCTCATCCTCAAGGATCAAAACAAACCAATAAGGAAGGAGAGGGTCCGAACAACCACCTCAAAAGATACCTCTTAGAAGTGAACCCATGCTAACCAAAAACACTTCTCTGTCAAGAACCAAGCAACATATCATTCCAAACTACCCAAGCATGTCGGTTGGTGAGTCTCCTCCCCCCATGTCAAGATATTATCTGCTTTGGGTGGCACTGACTCGCCCGCATGGGTTTAATCGCATCCACCTTAATGCGTCTTGATTAGGGGTAGGATTCTCCCCTCTCCTATAGCCAAGGATTTTCGCACTCAATCAGAGGAAAGGAAACTAGTACATTTCATAGCCAAAAGACAAAACGTTCTACCACAACAGGTGCAACAAGGAACAAAACTTAAAACAACTCTAGGTACTGGGTACGCATCTGTGCTTCCCTCTCCCACGTACTCTCCTCAAGCCCACCATGTCTCCACAACATGCGAACCCAGGGAATGGTTCGCCCATGAAGCACCTTCTCCTTGCGATCCTCGATCATCACTGGTCTCTCCACAAAGCTCACATTTTCCCCAATGTCCAACTCACCCCAATAATGGACGTGTGAATCGTCATGCAGATACCGACAGAGTAGGGACACATGAAAGACATCATGTATCCTTATTAGCGGTAGTGGTAATGCTAGCTGATAAGCCACTTCACCGACCCACCGCAACACTTCGAAGGGTCTGATGAACCTTGAAGAAAGCTTACTCCCCCTTCCAAACCTCCAATGCCCATGCTAAGGGGAGACCTTCAAGAACACATGGTCTCCAACCTCAAACTCCAAGGGCCTCCTCCTGGTATCAGCATACGACTTCTTTCGGTCCTGAGCCGCCTTCATCCTTTCCCGTATGAGTTGAACCTTCTCTGTCGTGTTCTGCACCACCTCCGGGCCAAGGATGCCTGCCTCTCCTACTTCGGCCCAACACACTGGTGAACGACATGGCCTCCCGTACAGGGCATCAAATGGGGCCATAACGATGGTAGAGTGGTAGCTATTATTGTAGGCGAACTCTACTAGGGGAAATTGTCGTACCCATGATCCTCCTGAGTCCAGAACACATGCCCATAGCATATCCTCCAAGGTCTGGATGGTGCGCTCTGTTTTTACATCTGTCTGGGGATGGAAAGCAGTGCTAATGCGTAACTGGGTGCCAAACGCGTGCTGCAATCCTCTCCAGACTCACGAGGTAAACCGTGCATCCCTATCCGAGACTATAGACCTCAGAACTCCATGAAACCACACCACCTCATCCACGTAATTTCATGACAAAGCATCCACAGCACTCGACTCCCTGATTTCCATAAAGTGAGCCGATTTCATCAACCTGTCCACTACCACCCAGATGGCGTCGTATCCCCCTTGGAACTTGGGTAGTCCCGTGACGAAATCCATCGAGATGTCATCCCACTTCAACTCGGGGGAATCTAGAGACTGTAGTAGGCCGCCTGGAACTCGGTGTTCAGCCTTCACTTGCTGACACACTAAGCAGTTGGCCACAAACTCTACCACTGCTCGCTTCACTCCGGGCCACCAAAACAGCCTCTCCAAACCCTGGTACATCTTGGAGACTCTTGGGTGTACTGCCAGGTGTGATTTGTGGAACTCACTGAGAACCTTGTTGCGCATCACTCCTGGAACAAACAACCTTTTCGGTAAAAGCATATGGTTCTGACCATCCTCTGTCCATCCTTCTAGAGAATTGCCTTGGTCAACCCGGTCACGCATCACTTCGCACTCTGGGTCTCCCCACTGAGACTCCTCCACTTGTCGAAACAGAGATAACTGCACTATCATCTGATATAGGCAGGCTCTGCCGCTATCCATCTTCGCATCTAGGTGTAAGGCGGCCAACTCTTCCATTTCCTTCCAGGCGTCCGCCGACTCTCGGACCGCATCCTTCTGCATCCTTCTACTCAAGGCATCGGCCACTACATTGCCCTTTCCCTCAGTATAAGAGATCTCAAAGTCGTAATCCTGGAGGAACTCCACCCATCTCCGCTGTCGCAAGTTCAAGTCCCGCTGAGAGAAGATATACCTCATGCTTTTGTGATCCGTGAAGACTACAAAGCATTCCCCGATGAGGTAGTGCTGCCATAACTTTAGCACAAAAACTACCGCTACAAGATCTAGGTCGTGGGTGGCGTAATTACGCTCATGGGGGTGTAACTGCAGGGACCCATAAGAGATCACCCCTTGTCGCTGCATCAACTCGCATCCCAGGCCCTGTCCTGAAGTATCACAGAACACCTCATAAGCCGCCCCTTCTTCTAGTAATCTTAGCACTAGGTCACTAACCAACTTCTCTTTCAGATAGCTGAAGTCTGACTCGCACTTCTCACTCCACACGAAAACCTGGTCTTTAATGGTCAAGGCTGTCAAAGGGGCTGAAACTCGGGAGAAGTTGGGTATGAACCTCTGATAGTAACCTGCCAACCCGAGGAAACTTTGGACTTCCGCCACATTCTTGGGTGCTGCCCAAGAAACAACTGCCTCAACCTTTGATGGGTAGACCACTACCCCCTGCTCAGACACTATGTGCCCGAGGAAGTGCACTTCTCGGGTCCAGAACATGCATTTCGACAACTTCCCATAGAGCTGGTGCTATTGGAGGACCTCCAAAACTGTCCTCAAGTGCTCTACATGGTCCTCTTTTGACCTTGAATAGATCAGTATATCGTCAATAAACACAACCACGAACCCATCCATGTACTCCCGGAATATGGAGTTCATAAGCCCCATGAACACAACCGGGGCGTTCGTAACACCGAGAGGCATGATTACGAACGCGCAGTGTCCGTACCTGCACCTGAAGGACGTCATCGGGATGTCGATCTCTTTCACCCTCAGGTGGTGGTACCCAGACCGCAGATCGATCTTTGAGAACCATCCTGCCCCTTTCAGCTGGTCGAAAAGATCATATATCCTCGGAAGAGGGTAGCGATTCTTGATCGTTACCTGATTCAGCCTCCTATAGTCTATGCACAACCTAGGACCACTATCTTCCTTCTTTGTGAACAAGACTGGAGCACCCCACGGTGACGCACTCGGGCGAACATAACCCCTCTTCATCAGATTGTCGATCTGGATCCGCAACTCCCGTTGCTCTGATGGCGCCATCCGGTAAGGAGCCATCGAGATCGGTCGAGTTTCGGGCTACAGGTCTATCCCAAAATAAATATCACTCTGAGGGGGTAGAGTCGTTTCCTCCTTAGGGAAGACATCTATAAACTCACAGACGATCTCTGGTACTTCCTCATTTCAGTATCAACTGATTCCACTGTCAGCTCGGTCAACAAGGAGAGGAGAGGTTCCTCTCTCCTGTTTCCCTTCAGACTGGTCCGCTCGCCGGAGAAGGTAACACGCCGGCCGTCCATGTCCGAGAACACCACCCTTCTTCGGAAACAGTCGATGAAGGAACACACAGAAAATATCTAGTCGATGCCTAGGATGACATCGTATGGTTGAATTTGTCGTAGAAGAAGATCCCTAACTGACTGATGTGGCCCTATCATCAGTCTACATCCCCAACAAACAAACAACAAGTTGGTCTGACCTCCGACTGGTGTGCTCAACACCAGGGGCACTGGGAGTCTCTCGATATCTAGACCCAAGGAACAGGCTATACTGGGTGCAACAAAGGAGTGCGAAGCTCCATTATCGAACAAAGCATAAGCAAGAGTGCCAAATAGACTGATCGTACCTCGAACAACCACTGGACCTACTGGAACTGCTGCCTCTGTGGTGTGTAACTGTCCACGCCCAGCTCCCCTACCCCTTGGTTGTCGTCCACCTCCCCGACCATGACCTGGTCTAGGTCCCTATGGAGCGCCTTGTGGTCGGCCTCCTCCTCCTACGTCTTCCCTCGGAGGAGCGGGAGCTTGCTGCCCCTGCTGCTGCTGCACGAAAGGTCTGGCTGGAAGCTGCTACTGGGGCGGGTGCTGGGGATGACTGCCACTACTGTACTGCACCCGGTTGGGACACTGACTCTGGAGATGTCCAAGGCTCCCACAGACGATGCACCACGGTCCTGGGCCCGAAGGAAAAGGGTGAGGGCTGGGGGATCGAAACTGAAACTATTGCGGTCTGCTCCCTGCTGGTTGGAACCTGGAGGGTCCTGACGCTGGAGGCCTGGTGCTGACGGCCTTCCCCTTCGATGGTCCCAGCGGGATCCCCTCTCGTGACACTCCTCCTAGAGCATTCATCCTCTCCACCACTTTGGCCTTCTTCTGGACCTCCAAGTAAGTCGGCATGGTAAAGGGGGTAACAACATACGGGAGGGAGGGTCGGAGCGCCTCCTCCAAACGTCTTGCCCGAGAATCCTCATCGGGAAAGTGGTCCGGAGCAAAACGTAGGAAGTCCTTGAACTTGATCCCTAGCTCCCTCACAGACATACTCCCCTATTCGAGGGAGAGTAGCTCTTGCCTCTTTTCCGCCTTCATCGTCGAAGAGAGGAATTCCGCCTATAACTCCCTCTCTAAATCCGCCCAAGCCACCTCTGTCTCCTTCCTCTCCCCCAAGTAATGCGTCCACCACTGACGCGCCGCTCCCCTCATCTAGCTAACGGCCAGAGGAACCCAGTACTTGGCCGGGGCCTCAATTAGGCCGAAAGCTATAACTAGATCCTCTAGCCAGACTTCCGTCTTCATGTCGGAGGTGCTGCCCTCATACTTCTCGAGGGCCAATCGCTGGATGGCCCGAAGAGTCTTCTGCCACTGGTCATCCTCTTCATGTCGATCAGCTCACTGCCGATCAGCCAAAGTAGTCTCTGGGGCCTCGATCTCCTGTACCACATGTGGTCACCTTCCAGGTGCCATATCTGCAAGGTAAACAAGGAATGCCTAAGCCCAAGTAGTGCAAAATATAGTTCTTAAAACTTCATAAAAATTATAATTTATTCCTAATTCCCAAGACATCCCAGAAACACAAGAACACAAGTCATTATGATGCATGTAACTTTCCTAGGGTCTCTACCCTGCAACTAGTGTGGCCTCACTTGGTCGTTCGGTAGGTCCAGAGTCCTTGCATCGGATCACGGGGGCCCCTAAAATCCCGTGTCCTAGCCGGTATTCCCTGGCCTAATTCACGCGCCAAGGTCACCCAACACTGTTTCCTTACCATCCCATGCAATCCTCACTGTGCCTAACTCCAGACTCCATCCTATCTCTCAACCACACCTCTGATACCATTCTATCATGACCCACCTTCACCAAATGGAGGGAAGAGTCAGCAGATTTCTAGGCCCTTCCTTCTTTAAGTTGAAGGAGAGATATTGACACCCGGGACCCACCTTCAATAGGTCCCGGAGTGGTGACTAGCACCAAGGGTATAGAAATTTCTCACAAATGGAAGGAATTGCCCCTTTTTTGTTTTATAGGATAGGGAGATAAGATGATGAAACCCAACAACACCAAGGTAAAAGAGAAGAAAACCAAAAGTAAACCATTCCCACATACACGTTTCAAAAGTAAAAACTACAAAGTACAGAAGGTGACTACAAGGGCAAGTACCAAAGAAAGAAAAATGACAACTGCAACTGCTCCAAAGATCCGAGCTAGTAAGGTCCTGCGCGATCCCTGAAGTCCTCCTGGAAACCTGAAAGCAGTTTTATATACGTAGGGTGAGCATACAAGTACACTTCGTAGGGAAAACCAAAGATTCTCGTGCACAAGTGGGGGAACGTGCTAAAGTCCCGTGAGAGAAGAAGTAAACCAGAAACCTAAAAAGGTAAACTATCCATCGAAGCCTCACCAAGGCACACTCCCCAAATAACGCAAGTCAAGTAAAATATATTATCCGAGAACATCGATGTTTGGGTACCCCGCGCCCCTTTCCCACTGGTTATTGAGACATCCTACGCATCGGACCTAACCCGCCATTCTCACCGTAGTCCCACTTCCACACCCGCCCGCACACACACATGGGCCACAACTACCACACGCAGTCCCACTGCCAAATCCCACCTGCACACACCTAGGCCACAACTGTCACACGTAACCATGCCTACAAACACCTAGTCCAGAACTCCCACCACCACGCCCGAAGACACTTGGGCTAAAGGATCTACTGCCACACCCGAAGACACCTGGGCCTCATCACGAATAAAATTGGGAAACCACCTGCCGCACACACCTGGACAACCACCACACTACCCCGCCCGAATGTTCTTTGGCTAATAATGGACCTTAGCCCATCACAGGCTGCCCGAAGATACTTGGGATATACGGGAAAGGGAGCAGAAAATGAGCTAATAACCAGCCACTAAGAATAGTGTTGGGAAAACACCCTCCCCCATGAAATGGGGGTGTTTGGCACTAAGTGCTCAACTTTGGTGGGGCACGAATAAGAAACACAAAACTACAAGTATAGATATAGGTAACAACCACTCACCCAAAGTCTAGGTTTTTCTAACCAGCCTACAGAACACAACACCACTGTGTCCAAGTCACAAGTCACAACTCTCGCCAACAAAACCCATTTGTCCCATTCCTGTTTGAAGTTCAGTGATAATGTTTAATTAAGTTTAAGCATTACTAGGAAACTAGTAGGCATAGACATAAGTTTAGGAAAGTAAACAGTCAAGAATCAACCATAACGACCACACCCGGTTCTCAACAACAGAGGATCCCACCCCAATTCATGATATAAACAAGTACCCACCCGATCTTAGAACTTACAACCACCGAAAGTAAAAAAGACAGGGGATCCCATCCCCTCCCTCATCTCCAGTAATCGGCCCGTAAAAGAAAACAACCAACTACCACCACCAACACAAGTTAGGGCCATGCCGGTATTTTTAGATTTAAACAACTTAACACACTCTCTGATTTCAATTCCATGTGTCTTAAACGGGCTTATCACAGAAGGGTCAATCCTGGTGCTTCCAATTTACTTAGCCGAATATATGTAAATAACCAATTCACTTTTGATAGAAAGAGTTTAAAATTATGATCAAGCCATTTAAAACACCATGAGGGGTTCATTAGTACACAAACAACGACCACCAACGGCCTCAATTTTCCGGAACACGTAAGCCAGCACAACTTAGAAAGATGATTTTAATATAAACAAAAAAAACGATCACAACCCCCTCTTTCTTTATAGAATCCAGTTCATTATCTTAATTTAGGTCTGGTTTATCCAATTCTACAGAACAAAAACATGCCCACCCCGCATGATACACAAAATAGAGAGACGAAGGAGAAATTCCATGCTTGTTTGATCGACGATCGGCGCTTAGGCCGGGTGTGGAATTTTACGGATAACGATGCGGCGTACCCGATGCACCAGAAGCTGTTTTGTGAAATGTAGCGATCGAGGAAAGGAGAAACCACGACTAACCATTAGTTTATAAGAGCCGCGGACAGTTGAGGTGAGAACGCGAAACCGCGTAAGGAGCGGGGGTCATGGGTTGACCAGGCGGTTGGGCAGTTACACACGGAGGTCTCTCGGGATTTTTAGGAATTAATTATGGGCTTTAAATGGTTTCAAAAGGAGTAAATGAATTTATTTATGTCGAAACTTATGTTGCGGGAGCGGAATATTCAGGTACTGGACAAAGAATAAATGAGAGGCGCGGCGAGGGGACACGGTGCGACCATAACGGTGCCACTGTCACGGTGCCACCCTCACGGTGCCACCGTCACGGTGTGACCCTCACGATGCCACTGTCACGGTGCCACCGTCACGGTGACACTGTTTTGGTGGAGCCTCACTTTTGGCAATGTAATGGGCCAGGAGGGTCCGAGCCATTACAATTGATGTCTTGTTCCAGGAGAGTTTGAAACTTTGGGTATGAATGCACCAAAAAAATATTAAATTTTATCATACTAATTTGTCTAATGATACCTATCAATGCATACATGATCTATATAATTATAGGCCTCAATTGTCCCTATATGTCCAACTATTACTTATATATCGAATGATTGATTTCATTCATTAAAAATGTGTCTCATTAGAAAATTAATATACAAAGTAAAGAATACTAATTTATCAATAATTCCTTAGTATAATAAATACATTCATAATATAACACTACATGCATAAAAGGTATAAATTTTATGCAATAATAATATCCATAATAGAAATAATATGGATATTAAAGTGAGATGTAACATCCAATGATCACATGTAAGTGAAATTTTCATATTATGACATCATTAAAACATATCCAAAGTGGTTACGAAGTAAAATTACTTATTTTTCCATTTTTTAATGAAATTTCAATAAAAATATCGTTAAAAACATTTTTTAGGAACAAATATTTTTCACTATTAAATTAAAATTTAAAAAGTAAAAATTACAGAAATATTAATGTAAAGGTTTTATTTGAAAATAACATGGTAAAATTTTAAATAATTAGTAAAAAAATAGATTGGTTATCATGGTGGAAATTTTGGTTTATTCCCTATAAGTTAAAAAAACATTTCACACTTTTATAGGAAACCACCTTGTTTTAAAAATGATAAGAAGACTTATTTTTAACAATTTTGTAAGAAAATAAAACATGAGGAAAATGTATTTTGATAAATCATTAAACTTTTTTAAAATCGTATTGTTTTTTTTAAATAGAATATATATATGGAAGAAAAATATGACCGATCAAATGAGGAATAATACTGGTCTTTCTTTTAAAGATATATTTTCTTCATTTAAGTTTTAAAGAGAGGAAATGATTGAAGAAAATATGGAAATTATTTAAAAGATTAAACTTGAATAGAACATTTATCATCACGAATAAATATATATTCATTTTAAATACTTCAATGTTTATTTATATATACCACATAAAAATTAACTACTTCATAATACCAAATATGTCTCTATGGAGTGAAAATTGAGATAAAATCCCGTACCTTAGGTCCTACTTATCATGTATGTGCTCTAACATAATTTATGATAAATTTAAATTTATTATCATTATATAATAGAACCATAATATTATTAATAATATCATATATGATCCATTTAGAACAATTTATCACTAATTTTTTAATATTGTTTTATTATTATCGTTGTTTTGGGGTCTTAACTTTTTTATTTTTCAATTATTTTTTCATTTGGTAATTCTTATACTTTTACTTTTACAGCTGTTAAATCATATCCATAATTTTTTTAATTGTATTAATATCATATATATTCGTTATTTATATATTTATTATCATATCTCAAATATATTGATAGAAAAATGAACTACATCGTTTATATAGACGGTGGACTATATATATGCAAGAACGCTATTTTCACATTTCAATGGATGGAAAGAAAGAATGAAAAGTAATAATTAATCATTATAGAATCATTTTTATATAATATATATAATATATATTCATTAAAACTATTTATATTACAAAATTTTAAAAAAGAATAATGAATGACCTCGCTTTGTGGAGGCGGTAGTCCATATGTATGCAGGAGCGATGTTATAAATTTCCAACAGAATGGAAGGTAAATTTTTTATATGATATTGTAGATAAATATTACATGTATGTCATATATATCATTTATATTCATTAGTTCAAACTTTATAATAGTCAAATGATTTTCTAATGAAAAACTAGTTACATAGCTATGTGGAGAAGATAACATGTATGTTTGAATGTGTGATGTTTTTTCTTTTTATAGGATGGAAAAGAGATGGAATAAGATTTTCCAAAATTAATAATAAAATATCAGTATATTTTCTATACTTTATTTGTTATATAAGTTTGGTTAAAATACTTAATAGGAAGTAGAATAAGAAATATACATCATGGATTGGTAAATATGATTACATATTCTACAGTATAATTCCATTAGATATATTCCTAAGGGACCTTAGATAGGTTATAATAGTTATATTTATATAATAATATTTTCTAGTTCTTCTTAGCTCCATTTCACAATTTTTATATGATATAAAACATATTTATGTTTTAAAATATTTTATTGTTATGTTTTGGGGATAAAAATATCATATAGTGTGTATAACATTATGGTTTTATATTTTATTAATAGACATGATAATTTCTTTCTTTTTTTCATTGAAGTGAGTTTGATATTAAAATGTGGCTAATTTTGTTTACTATTTAAATTCAAGATATTACCTAACTAATAAGGTATTGATTTTAATTTTTATATTAATAAGACAATGGGAAAAAATAATGTGATTTTGATTCTATATATTAACTTATAAATTAATGATGGATAATTATATGAAAATAAATGATTAGTCAGATAGATTTGACTAGAAGGATTAACATGGTCTACCATAGAATTATAAAGATAAGATGAAAATTTATACTTGAAATTAGAAACCAAGAATATGATAATTGATAGATGAATGGAATTTTGAATCACAGAATTTGTAGGTTTCACAGGAAATATTTTAAAATATATAGATAAATTTATAAATTAGATATGTGTTTCATTATATTATCTTGTTTAATATCACTCTATATCTTCCATCATTGTATGAAATTAGTTGAAAATTAATCAGAGGCTAATGATAAGCCTAATTTTAAAATTATATAGAATTTATTAATATATTTTTATTATTCTAGTTATTTTGAGTGTTCACCGATGCTTTTTTATCTTATATTTATCCACTTTTATGTTCTCATATTTTAGGTGTTGAAATTTATTTTTATGAAATTTTTTATGGGGGTATTTCAACTGACATTATGACCGTGATACTTTCTATATTTTATTCTCTAAAAAATTTTGACTAATAAATTAGTGATATTAAGTTACATAAGGGTTATTCCAAGTTTAATGAGGGTTATTCCACTCACAACAGATGATGAATTCCTACCAAATATTCACATGGGGGGGTTGTTCTGAATACAAATGTTTCATTATAATAATATTTAATCAAGAAGTTTCATTCATCTTGATTAATTGAAATAATATATAGGAGAATGTTCTGATAAGACTTAGTGGATTATTACATTATGGCCTTTAACCAAAGATATTATATAAATTCAAAAAGAATTCATCTAAAATTTCTAGAGCTTATTTTTTCCTTGATTTTATATTATTTCAATTAAGAATATTTTTAATTTTTTTAATTGGGGTTTGATCAAATATTTATTTGAAATTGATTTGATAAAATGGATGTTTATAAAAATTATGATAATATAGAAATGAGATATCGCGATAAAAATCACAAATATTTATTTTTCGAAATCATGGAATTTGATTTATGAAAATGTGGTTTATGTTAACTTGGACATGACTTTATGATATTTTTATTATATAAATTTAATATAAAAAATATCAAATAAATAAAATGGTTTAATGGAATGTGGAATGGGGTTTCATAGGTTGATACAAGCCATATAGGAATAGTTAGATGCATAGGGAGGGATGTTAAAATAGTTACCATGTTTTGGGTGGTATAACCAATAAAAATTATCCTTAGTGGGTGATGATTCATTATGGGTGAAAATTTGTTATCTTTTTTTATTTTATATTAGGATTTATAAATTTTGAAAATTATATTGGTTTCATAAATTATGAAGATGTGTATTATTAAGTAATGTGTAGTAGAATATGGTATACAAGTTTCTAAAAGGTTTTTTATAAACTAATAATCTAAATAAAATTTATATATATCCAAATGATATTGGATAGATGGTATTCAAGAATTCATATATGGTAATTCAATGGGAGTTATTAAAGTAAATTATACCTAGTATTTTCTTAGTCACACATACACACGAATCTATGTGCATAGAGATATTGTCAATTATGATTCAAAAAAATTAAATACTACATTGTTTATTGAAAATAGATCATAAAAGTAGTATTTATTTTAAAGAAGGATTATGTTTGGTCATTCATAAATTGATTGGTTTCCCCCGGTACAAATTACTAGACATTAGTGAAAATTGAATTAACTAATTGGATGAATTTTGATTTTTATTCATATAAGATAGAATATTCACTCAATTCAATGTAATCATTACGTTTTTTTGGAAATTGTAGAAATTTATATAGTTTTAAAACCATTATTTGTTGAAACTATGGGTATATATTCTGATTAAAAAAAATTTTGAAAAAAACATTGGTATAAACTTTGACAATGCAATTTATAAAAATGGTTCTTTAATGTAGTTGGTATTAGACTTCACTATTAGAAACTAAATTACCTCCCCTTCTTAGATCAATAATTCTCCCTCTCATAAACCCCTGATTTTCCCTTTCCATAACCTAATCCACATTTGAAATCCCTTTAGTGTTTCTCATTTTTCTCAGTTGACTCCCTTGAACCTTTAAATCAAAGTGTCCATATCTATAATATATTCTACAGAACATCACCTTTAGTTATTTCTAGGAATTAAATGGAAGAAAATATCTAGTTAGTTCATAGATTGATTAGATTCATTGAGGAGTATTTTTTAGAATATTTATTTTAGTAATGCATCTTAAATGGTTCTGATTTCCATCTATTGTTCATATTAATTATTCACTACCTCAAACAAAATAAAATATAAAATATTTTTTTAAGAAGTAGTGGAATTAATTAATAAATATTTTTTAAATCATGAATGATAAAAAATATGGTATAATTACTTTCAGTCTACATATTTTGAAATTATACATAGAATACATCAATCATTTTCTAGCATGAGTCCTAATAACAAAAATTAATATATTTTTCATTAGATATAATTTAAAATTCTTCCAAAATTAAATTATTTTTTATATATTCTAAACATATTAATATATTAAAAACCTTCACATGGAGTGTTATAATACTATTTATCCTACACATAAATAATTAAATTGTTCCATTTTTTTTACTATCCATCAATTTTGATCAATGATTCTAAAATATTCACAAGATTTAATAATATTCTACATTTAAATTGACAATAAAAAATATTTTATTCTAATTATTATTCCCATATATTAACATAATAGTCAGGAATTAAAATATTATATTTCTTTTTATGTTCTTTTTAAACATAAATTTCTTATAAATATTTTTTTAACTCCCTATTGAAGTGAAAAATATCTATTTTTTAAATATTTATCCCGGTTTATTTTTTTGAATTTTTTATTGATTGATGAATATGGATGTAACATTATTTTAGAAGAGAAACATGTTGAAATTTATTCTTATATGTATACTCCATATTTTTAAATATTTATTATTAAACATTTTGGACATTGTAACATATTCTTATTCATCCTCATTATTCCCTTGAATGATATTTTGGAACCTAACAACCTTATTATTAATTTCCTAAAATCTAAAACAATAAATCAATTTTTCTCAATTGATTTTAAATTCCCCTATATTAATATTTATACGATTTAATTTCAAAATATCATATACTAATTTTCTAAAATTAAAATCAAGTAAAAGCTTATTCATTTTATTGAATGATTCTTCATTTGATATCTTTTATATTATTTGACTATCATTTTTAATCTTCATATCATGAAACATTTTTTTGAATATAATAAAGTGATAATTTTTTTAATATATTTATTTTTTCACATATACATGACCATTGAATTATGATATATTTAATTCTAAATTCTTAATTAGAAAACTTATATTCCCAATGAATTATCATAGGCTTCTCATAGAACATAGAAAACTAACCACATGTTTCAATAATTGTTCAATATATACAAAATATAAAATGTAAATGTATTTAAATTAGTATAGTCAATTTTTTTCATCTTTAAAATTATAATTTAATTTCATACTATATTAGTTATCAAAAATATATTATCAAAAAATTATGTGTCAAGAAAATTGATACCACATTTTTAATCAAATATTTGTAATCTTTCATTTTTATTTGTTTATAAAATTTGATATATTTTATAATATTTTAAAAATAACATGTTATAGTTTTGAAAATAATTCATAAAATGAACTAGTTAATATTAACATTTTTACTAATTAAGTGTACATATATGTTAAATTTTTGAAATATTTGGATGTGCTATTTTTTCATTCAGAATATTTTTCTGTTGTAATAAATTTTATGAGAATATATTTTTATCTTGATTTGAATAAATAATTTTTTTATAAACTCTAGTAGATGTTGGATATATAGTATAAATTAGAACTCAAACATATTTTAGAATGAATTTGGTTTATTTTTTGAGTTTTTATTTAATAATGATTCTATTAAAGGGACCATTCACTAACACTTTTTGGATTGTGTTAGTGGGGCATGGTTGTTTCTTCATTAATTAAGTTAAAATATTAAAAATCAAATTATTTAAAACTTACTATTATTTTTAACATATCATTTGAGTGAAAATTAAAGAATGGACATTTAACGATATAAATGAAATATGGGGAATATTAAAATTGATTGTTTATGTTTTTATTTATTCATTAAAACTATGATTGAATATAAAAAATGAAATAGGAGATTAATATAAATACCTATAATATAACTAATGAAAATTATTTTTTCATAGTGAAAATTTTGACGAAATATACAAGAACTCATGTATATCATCCACGTTGTAAAATGACAAAGGTAGTTTTTTTAATCACGAAAAATGTACGGAATTTAAAATAGGAGGATTGATTATATTTTTAAAATTATAAGTCCTTAATTACTTATCTTCTAGATATTCATCAAAACCATTATATGTTATCTATTTTAATTGACCGCGATGAACTCTAAAAAAATAAATTCATGTTTTCTTGAAAAATTTCAACTTATTTTAGGAGGAATATTCATATCTAAATGATTTAAATCAATATAGTACATATCAATGGAATCCCAATGAAGATGGGATAACATATCATGTATCATAAAAATTAAATTTGTTATTTTTATTGATTCTATGGCTTGAAAATATTTTTATGTCGAA
The DNA here is from genome assembly GCA_963277665.1 of Viscum album. Lineage (NCBI taxonomy): Eukaryota > Viridiplantae > Streptophyta > Magnoliopsida > Santalales > Viscaceae > Viscum > Viscum album. Next base: position 1,894,038,355 of record OY728152.1, read on the forward strand.
GTAAATGTAAAAAAACATGTAATTTGTTTATATTTAGAGAAATAAGGATACTAATGAATTGTTTAATTCCACTTAAGGATTAACATGAAATCTATTTTATATAAAATATCCAAATTTTTCCATTTATGTATGTAATGTAATATTGGGATTATGATATTATGGTCTTAATATAATTTTTTATATGCTTAATTCAAATATATGTGACCTATTTTATTTAAAATTCATAATCTTACCACATGGATGTGTATTGAAAAATTTTTATATTTCATGAATTTACCCATATCAAGAAATTTTATTATTTTATATTTTGTAAATATGTATATTAATTTAAATAATATATTTTTTTACATGGAAATATTCATGAGAGACCTATTATAAATCAATAATGAAAAAATTCGCAGTCTAGATTCATGATTGAAATTAGAAGATCACCAGGTAGTTCATGAAACCAATAATGGTTATGTGTTTGTAATATATTATTATCATTGATCTAGTAATTAATGCATGTATATCAATTATTTCCTCATTTCATGATTATTTATGCAGTTGAAATGATAGATATAGTAGTGATTGGGGTGATGGAGTTCTTGGTGCTGATAGTGTTGAATTTGTTGGGTGTGATGATCCTAAGGATGACATTCATTATGAGGATTATGGTAGTGGTGATAATAATGTTTTTATGTACACATATTTATTCCACACATTTTTGACTTGATTTTCATTACACATGGGTGTTTATGGCTGGTGTATTTGGACTTGTTGAAACTTATTATATATGTACATTATCATATGATTATATTGATTTTAATATTATTAATATAAAATGTATTTAATTTTATATATTTTTAAAAATTTATAAGGAGAATACTGATAAAAATAAAACTTCTTTTTTTAGATTAATTATTCTATGTGTACATTTAGGTTGTGTATGTTAAGGTTGGATAATAATATTACTACTAATTCAGTTCTAGGGAAGGGTATTTTCACAATTTAAGTGAATTATTGGTGTATATATCAACATAAATACGTTGAGAATAGGTGGAATATAGTTATATACTACCGGTTTGATAAAAAATCTGGTATATGGATTTCCATATGGGGTTATTAGATATGGTTTAATAAGCATTAGTATAAGATAAATGAATGGTTTGACATTATATGCTAATGATTTTTTACCATGGTTAAAACCCCTATTTCAAGTGGCATTCCTGGATTCTTTATTTTTTATTTATCCTATGTTCTCCTTGTTGTTTTTGTAGTTTTTGATAGAGGATTGATGTGGGGTGATTGGTTATATTTCTCACATGTTCATATGAATATCTTTAGATCTATGAATCATGATTTTCTCTTTTATTCCGTGATGAGTTTTCATTAGAGAATTTATATACTCTACTTCTTTTATTATTTTTAATGTGTAATTTATATGCTATTAGTTATTCTTGTATATTGTTTATATTTGTTTACTACATAATGTAAATCACACCTAATATAGTAGTGATTTTGTAGTGGTATAGGTATAACGATAAATTTCTTTTTTTATTCCATAATTATGTATGTTATAGACTGTGTTGATGTTATATTAGTGTAGTATATTTGATCCTATGGTAGTGTAAAATTATAAAGGTGGTTTTATAGTGGGGATAATTTGAGTAGATAATGTAGTATATTTATGCCTCATACATGTATATGGAATGAACAAATGAATAAAATAAGTGGAATTAGATGGGATACATTTGAAGTTAAATCAGAAAAAATTAAAATTAATATCTTAATATGGAAATTAGTATTAAATAAGTTGAATAGAATTATTTAATAAAATAATTAATTTAATTATTAATGTGGAAAAAATAACAAGAAATTTTAATAAATATATATGTCATATAAGAATAGTTTATTGAATATTTAACTAAATTTTGTTAGTTAATATGTTAAATTGTTTCATTAATAATAGTGGTAGTAGTGGTTGTTTGGTAGTGGATGTTATGATTATTTGATGGTCCTAGATGGGTCTTGATGGGACATGGAACATAAGATGGGATTTATGAGCTATTATATGTCAATGTTTATTTGTTTTATCTTATACATCCTGACTTAAGATAGAAAACATAACTGAAGCCCATATAAGGGTTTGGGTATTAGATGAACCCCAATCATCATATAAATGATGGTAACAAATGGATGACTACTCCCCCACCCTCTCCCTTTTTAGGTAGTAGTAGTAATAGTTATTATGGTATGTAGGGGATGTGGTTGTGGTGCATGATTGTGGAATATGGGTATGGTATGTGACTATATAATAAGGTTGTGTTATGAATATTTGATATATGAATATGATAATGTATTTGAATTATATTCTATATACCTTTGGGATGTGAATATGACAAGATCAATGGGATAGTGTGTGTGGGGTACCTAATTTGATATAATTTTGGATTTACTATAATTATATTATATTAAGTATTATAAAATGGTCTTGTTGTTATATAGGATTGTAGATTAATTGGTATGAGATGTGAATAAATTTTATTATTTATTTAATAAATATTTAGTATGTTGATTCCACATTGTGTTTATGGTTTCTCATGAGGAACATAATAATTATACATGTATTCTTACCAATACTTAAATATTTTTTTATAAATTTATAAGACGATGTTAACGAATATGTTATAAGTGAATAGATCATGGTGAGGTGATTGGTGTATGATAAAGAAGTCTTAGTTTTATTTTCAGTTCTTTCATTAGGTGATGAATTTTGGAGTTTCAGTGGTTTTATGACATTACATACGTATTTATATTATCATTAAGGATTTTTTATTTTATCTATGGTGTTTGGAGATAATTGGTGGATTTATTTATTTTACTTGGATTAAAGATGTTAATATCTCCCTTATTGAATGGTATATATCCCCAGTGCTCATTTCCAACCCATGGATAAATGATGTTGGGCTTCAGGGGTTACTCTGGGATTAACTATAGACCCATATTGGATTATAGTGTGATAGAGTTATAAGAATGTAATTATATAATAATGAAATGAATATTCAATATGAAATTTAATAAAAAAAATAATCAAAATTATAAAACTATAAACATTTTGATTCTTTATCAATACAATAATCTATAACTACATATAAAAACCAAGGGACCTATAAATTATGGTATGTTGATATAAATTACTCGATACCATCATAGATTAATTTTTATCCTAGAATGATACTATCAAAGAGGTTCATATAATAAAATGAAATTTAATATACATTAAAAATTGATATATTTTATATAATGTGATTATAACATATACAGACAAACATATTTTTTAAAAAAATTAATTTTATTAATTATAGAGTATCATAATAAAATCAGTAATGAAGTTATTTAATTTATAGTTTTTTGGAAGCAAGTTACAATTAATGAAATTTTATCAATTATTGATATGAATATCGAGATTCTTCTAGTGTATGGTTCACAATGGACATTTATCAGTTTATATTTAGAATGATAAGGAAACTTGAGGTTATAATAAATTCATATTTGTAGTGAAAGTGTTTAATAAAAAGAAGGGATTAATTATTTTGATATATATTCTTATAGATATGAAAAATATACAATAATTCTAATTTTATTGAAATATCTATAATATATATACACTCACTAAAATATAGGAATTATGGACTAATCAAATTTCCCTAGCAGCTATATATTGTGATAGTCAAGAAATGGTTTATAAAGAGTATACCAACATTTACTATTGCAAATCTATACATATTGGTCATAGAAATTAAAATGTAAAACACTTGATCCAATATGATAAAATTATTAATAAAATTATTATATTAATAAAAAAATTATTAGATTGAGTATTAATGGAATTTTTAAAGGGGTTTTCCCACCTTATAATTTTAACATGTATTACATTAAGTAAATATACTATTAAATAAAGTGTGATACATGAAACACTAACATAATGTGTATAAAATTTTATAAAAATTAAAGTTAAACATAAATACAATATGATTATACAATGTTTAAACATATAAATTCACACTCCATGTAAATTGATATGAAATAACGGTAAAAACCCTTAAGGTTTTAAAGGGTCATTTTTCTATAAAATTAATTTCATATATATTTTGTATTTTCGTTTAAAATATAAATTTATGAATTTTGGAATTAAAATTTAATGAAATTTATTTCAATTTTTAATTTATCATACGAAGTTTTTCTTAGGTTGATATTTTTTGATTTTTCTGAAAATGTCACTTTTTAGGTTAATAGTGAAAAATACCAATTTTTTTTATTATCATAACTTTTATGAAATCATTATTATGAAATAATTATTTTAAAATATATAAACCTTTTTATGAACCAAATATGTATTTAATTGTTACAATAGAAAATTTAATATAATTATATTGAATATGAAAACTCATGGATGACTTTTTTGGAACCTATGTTATATTTGAATATAATAAATTTTTTTTTTGGTTATTACAATTAAATAGTGTTTTTGGAAGGTAAAAATAAGTTTTTCATGGTTTTAATGTCAAAGAAACAATATTTTATTAGATATTAATCAAATAAATTTATTTTATGAACCACCACTTATGAGTTTTTTCTTAAATAATTTTAAATTCATTTTTACACATTAATAGTTTTTCTTAATTTTTTTAATAAGTTTTGTGAATTTATACTAAAATAAATTACTTCAAATTATATAAATAGATTATATAAAAATGTATTGAAAAATATTATTTATGATTTTAAAATTATTTTATTTTTTATTTTTTATTTTTAGTCATAGTTAATATTTACTATGATAAACTTTTTTCAACAGTGTATGGGTTAAAAATGTTTAAGGGTGGGGTGGGGGGGGGGGGTTAATCTTGGAGATAAGATTTAAAATATCTTTAAAAAATTTATAAATTTGATTTATTGAGTGTATTTATAATTTTAAATGTCATTCTATTTATTTTTTTCTGTAGTACAACCACTTTCTATGAGAAATTCATTGATTATATTTAAAAGTTCTTAATATTTACAAGAGTGTCACTCCCCTCACCTAATATGGATCCTCCTCTCCTCAATTATATACACACATTGAACACAATATCTTAAAAAATAACTTCCCAAATACATTCCTAACTCTCATCCTCCGATCATATATGTCATGTTATTTCCAAAAGTCCAATCATAAAAGAATTAATTTTTATACCAAAGAAATATATCTAAGAGGAGGTATATGTCTTAATCAAATTATTTCATGTTTATTTCATCTTATAAATCGTTAAAATATTTTATCACCATAGTAATAAAATTATATCCTATATTTAATATACTTGATTCTTATTATGTTGATGGAACAACAATTTTTTTTCTCCTTTGTTTCCTATAGAAAATGAAAACATAAATTGTTTGTAAATTCAGACCACCTCCTCTACAAAGAAGTGTATTTTATTATTTCCTCACATGTTCACATGGAGATTTATTAATTTGGAGTTAATTAATATATGATATATTTATAATTTAATTATTAATTTATAAATATAATAAATTACCGAACTTCTTAACTTGTCATCCTTTGGAAAATAGGATATCTCTCATACATATGTGAAGACTATCATCTCCATGAGTGAGACATTTAATTTTTCCTTACTTTCCCAAATGAATGATTATATAGATTGATAAAATCAATAAATATGATGTTTAGAATCTTTTTAAAATTATTTAAATTTAATTTAGTATCTAATTTAATTATTTTTCAATTATTAGAAATATGAAGATGCCACTCATATATACATACACGCAACCATGCCCAGGATACGATGTATTTAATTTTTTATGAGATCATAGATTAAGGGTTATAAAGAAAGAATTTATGTATAAAAATAATAATTTTAACATTATTTTGATAAGGGATATGATGTAATCATGTTCACCTTTACTTTAGAAAACCTACCAAAACAAATTAATGGTTAAGGATCTAATAACCAAAAAACATACAAAGTCAACTTAACTAACTAGTAAATAAATAGAACATAGTAATAAATGAAATTAAAATAGTAAAATTAAGTGAATAAATGTGAAATTATTTAACAATTAAATAACTAACATAATTTTATTATTTGTGAGTTATAGAACAAAAATTTAAGACAAGGCTCAAGGTTATGGATTTTTCTCTAAAATACTATTTCTAGCTATTTTAATGTCTTCTTTTAAAATATTTATCTTTTATGTAATAATCTATAAAATTATACCAATAATTTTATTATTTATAATTAAATAATTCATTAAATTTATGTGTGAATTTTTTTACAATTATTTAAGAATGAATATTTTAAACAAATTTCATGTGTGTCATTTTGACATTTATATAAATGTGTGAAACAATAATTTTCAACATTTATAACATAAATGAGTTTTCGAACCATCGTAGAATTAATTCATTATTAATGTTACTCTGTAATATTCAATGTGTTTTTAATGAATATTTTATTCCAAATATTCTAGTAATTTATAGTTTTTTTCAAAAGAAAATTATATTTTTCATTATTTTTATGAGATTATAGAATGCTTATTGAATTATGGGGTTTAATGAATTTTATGATGTTAAAAATAAAATATTATATACATTTTTCTCATTTAATGTTAATTATAAATTATATTAGATGATCGGTTGGGCCGATATATATCCATCTAAATTCACTGGATAATCATATATTATCTAGAGAAATGATTCTTAGAAATAGCTAATTATGAGTAATTCCATACGAGTGAAACATGAGTGAACACATGTTATGAATATAATTTCCAAAGTATCCTATATTTTATTATTATTTTAATGATTATAAATAGAAATAAATTGATTTTAATAAGAATTTTTACATGAATTTAAAAGTGAGTGGTAGGTTTTAGGGAAAAAAATATTATCATGGGTTCTCTTGTTTTCCCCAGACACCTTTAGAGTTTTTTATTGATTACTATGTGTTTAGACTTTTTATTTGATAAATTTTTTATTTTTATATGTGATTATGAATTATTTTATATTCTCAGATTTTATATTGATAAATTTAATCACTTTTAATGGGTTTATTATTCTTCAGAAGACTAATGGGTTTTCATTATTTTTTATATCTTACAGATATTTTGATATTAATACCACTTTTTAATTTTTTTTATACTATCGAAGGATTTTTATGAACTAAAAACAATTCACTTTTTTATATGGTGGATCATCATAAAGGAATAAGTGGTGTCTTGAATGGAACAATGGTGTGAATTTAAGAACATGTTTTTGTTAAAATATGTGCACTATGTGGAAACATGCACACTATTTGGTAATTTTTTTATAATTTTATAAATATATAAACCTAAAATATCATAAGAATTTATTAATGTTAAATTATTTTTGTTAATATCCAAATTAGTTGTCGGTTAAGATAGTGTTATTAAGGTGGGTACTAGAGAAAATTTTTAAATACCTTTAGAGGATATAATGTTATTTGATCAATTTATATTAGAATATTTAAATAAATTAAATGGTTAATATAATGTTTTTCAATCATAATTTAAAATGATTATATATCCTTAATGTTTAATATTTTGTTGGTAAATATTGATTAATAGAAATATTTTAATTAAATATGAAATGGTATTGGATATCTTGTTATTTAGCCTCTTAATAAGATGATTTATTATGATTTAATTTTTTATACTCATACTTAACATTTTTTTTAATAAATGGATAGAACCTATAGGAACGATGTTACAATGGATGTGAAGGAAAATGTGGCGGGTTCCTCAATATGTAACAATGAATGATTGAATCTAGTGTAAAAATAATTATGCTAATTTTTAATAATCTATTTCTATTTATGACTAACAACATGGACCTAGGACAGTTTCTTAACACTCTAAATAAGAGATAAAAATAGCTTCTATAAAATCCATTTATAAAGTTTATGAAGGAAGACATATTAAAATTTCTATGTGTTAATAATATGGGAAGAATAATCCATGTAAATGTATCAATGGAACTAGAATATGTTTTATATGTGGTAATGGAGGTTGTACTGAAATAATCTACCATTGAAAAAATAACTATTTTATTTAACACAATCAAGGGGAAACTATTTTACCAAAGATATCAATTGAATGTTTTTAATGTGGCAATTTTATACATTATAAAATCAAATTCCGAGTGTGGAAGGATCTTTATATGGATCAATAAGTTATCACATTCAATGTTCATAAAGGCTGTATGATGAAGATAAATAAATTCAAAAAATATATAAAATACATGAATTATTTTTACAATTTTGATTATGTTTCAAGTATAAAATATGGTTATATTTATATTTATGAATCATATAAAATGATTCAAATATTTTAATATGAAGTAAGTATTAAAGAATAATATATAAAATAATTGTTAGTGTTTTATAACTATAGTTAAATAATTTATGTATATACATATATAGATTAAGAAGTTATGATTCTTTGGTATATTATTTATGTATTGATAATATTTATTAATTATAAAAATTTCAATAGTATAGATACATATTTAGGCCTCATACTATCGTATTAAATGGAAATTAGTGGTATTTTAAGATATTTCTATTGTATTTAGAAAGAAATAATGTTTAACGTATAGAGAACTGCATGGATTAATGTGATCATTAAAAATGGTAAGATTATGGTTAATTGCGATAAACAACTTTCATAATTTTGGGAACATATGATTTATTGTAGAAATAAAAATGAGATTTTAAAAGTAAATTTGTCATTAGAAGGCTACTATTATTTTGGAGCTAGATAACTATATTTTTGTGAATATTATATTATTATTGTGGATGTACTGTTATTTTCTTGTTTGGGAATTTATGTAAATGTTCCTGATATTAATTAAGGAATACCTATTGAGTTATGTTTTGGAATAATAAATTATTTTATTATGTATTTATGGAAATTAATTTTATTTATGTACAATATTATCAATTTTTTTAGAATATATGATAATCATATATATGTTTCTGTCTTGTTACATTATGGGTGATTTATTTTTTTTAGAGATAAATATTATGTTGATTTTTTAGGAACATTTGATCAAATAATTCCTATAATTTAGTTTCAAAATTTATACTATCATATATTTAATATTTTTAGGGTTAATTATTTTGGAAATGATTTAAGTTGAAATTTGGGTGTAATTATTTATTCTTTATAAATTAATGTATTATTTCTTCATATGATGGTTTATTTATATTGGATATATTTTAACATGTGTAATCCTTTTTGGTTTTGATTAATTGAAAGAAACAAGAGGAATAACTTATCAACCATTTTTAAATATTATGATCCATTACAAGTTATGTATATTTTTTTGTGTAAGAAATATCCATCATGTTTATTTATCATTTCGAAAATGATTTAAAGAAAATATGGAAAACTATACAAAACATGACTAATGGATGAAATTATACAAATGGATTGGAAATAAATCAATTAAATATAAATTCATATATTCTCTATATTGGGTTAAAAAAATTGCAACAACTCAATCAAGATGATTATAAATATATTAATTATTATAAGGAAAATATCGCTAGTTATAAGGTATTATTTTGGAATATATTCACAAATTGAAGTCTTATAATTTCATATACATAGTTTTATAAATATATAATTATGAAATTATAAATTTTCTAGGTGTGAATGAAAAATTATTTACAATGATAAAATAAATATATGCTATTTTATATTACCATGATTCACTCATTTTTGTAAGAGAAAAAAAATCACGAGGATGTAAGTTTTTTAAGGGTGATAATATAACACCTTGATATTTTAGTAAATGTTACTTTATGTAAACATCTAATTGGATAAGATATGATATATGTAAAAAAACTAATGTGTGTAATAATTTATTAAAATAATAGGCAAACATAAAAACATTATGTTTCATATAATGTAGAAATTAAAAAATTAACACATTTTTTGTAAATGATATGAAGTAATGTTAAAACCCTTTAATGTTTCGAAGGGTCAATTTTATATAATAATGGAGTTTCATTATATATTTCATTTTAATTTAAAAGTTAAATTTATTAATTAGAGAATTTTAATTTTATGAAATGAATATAATTTTTTAATTAAATATATTAATTTTTTATATGGTAAATTTTTTGGTGTTTTTTTGTTTCTAGGTGAATAGTGAAAAATAATTATCTTACATATACAATTACTTTTATGAAGCAATTATGATATAAAAATGACATAAAATTATATAAAATCACTTTACCGGCAAAATATTTATTTGGGGATTAAAATAAATCACTTAAAATTATTATGTAGAATTTGGAAACCTGTACATGATTTTTTGGAACCTAAATTAAATTATAATCAGATAATAATATATTTATTGTTATTTTCATTTAATAGTATGATTAGACAGTGTTGTTTGGTTTTTTTATGGTTCAAATGTAAAACAAATTGTTGCAACCCAAACCTTCCTTAATGGAAATCCCTCTTGATCTAATTAAATGCCTATTTATATAAAATGTTTATATAAAATGTCAACTTCTTCGGTTTTATGTTAAGAACTTTGATCTTTGCTAATATATCTGTTGAAAGTGATGACCTGATTAGTATAAATATAGGGCATTAACAAATCCAATTTACTAAGAAAAAGGAAGTGATCGCCTAATCCTGTAGACTTGCCCCATTCGAAGCCCATTTTTTAGAGATTAGAAAGTAGGTGGCATCATTGGGATTCTCTCTTTACCACGCCCAAAATGAGCTTCAATATGTTAAGCTCGAGCGGGACCGCCTTTGAGAGAAGTGGATGTTGATAGAGATTACCACCCGAGCAATGTTATCTGAGCCACCCCAAGGGTCTGTCACCATCGCACACCTTACTCGTCGGTCTTATGCGGCTGTTATAAGGGGTTATGTAATAAGGCCTTATCACTATAGTTATGTACATAATTTTTGTATATAATAATGAATATACTTTCATTTTATTATTGTTACCTTGCAAATAGTTTTTAAAGTGCAAATAGAATTTTTGGTTAATATTCAACTAAGAAATATAATTTGATGAATTAATGGATTTTTTAATTAAATAATATATTAATAAAATATTAATATATTTATTAAATTAATTATTTATTAAATATAAATGATCGTATAATTTTATGAATGCAATTGTAATTTTTATTAAGGTTCGAAATCCATTTTTGTCAAAACCTGTGAATTTTCGATAAATATTGGTTATTATTTTAAAAGTAAAAATTAACATATTTTGAAAATTATTTAGATAAAATAAATAGTATTTCTGGAAACAGGGCATCAAAATTATCCAATGGTGAATTTTTCATAATTTACTGAGACAATCAAATTTTTGGGTAAAAATTAAATATCGTTTAAGTATATAATGTGTTTTATGACAATATAATGACCCAATAGTGATATAATAAAATAATATAAGCTTTTTTCGGCCAATATATGTTTTACCATTAAATGTATGTGATTTTGGGTTTGTTTGAATTATTTTACAAAGCATTAATAGACCCTTCAAGATTTATTAAACATCTTGTCTTTTTAAATTTTTTTCCTTGGGAGTATGACTCACCTCCACATAAGCAACCCCATTATTTTAAGAAGTTCAGACTTTGGCCTTGTAAATTTTTTTCCCCCTTCAATTTTCCAAAAACCATGGGCAAAAACCATGTTCTGGTTTGTGGTTTGGATTAGTTTAATTTGAGGTGTCCCAAACCTAAATATTAAAGAATTCCCTCACCTTTCGTATATAAACCCACCAAAGTTCCAACCTCATCCTCACTAAAATCCTTTGGAGTTAGTAAAAATTCTACAATCCTCTCTCTATAATCTTCCCGAGGTTCCCCAAGCTCCCAAGAAGCCTCTCTCAAGACTCTATCAAGCATTTGGAAGCACACTTCCATGTAAGGGTTTTTTCTTCCTTCCTCAATTTTTTCCAATATTCTTGAAATTGTTATGCCCTTTTACATTAAATTAAAAATGTTGGGGTATGGTTTCGAACCTCCCCCATACATCCCTATTTATTTTTGAATGATGGAAACCCCTTTTTATCTCATTAAATTCCTCCCATGTACACCCATTACTATGCCGAACTTCCGAAAGAAATTTCCCTCTCCTCATTTACATTCAAGAAATTATTTTATATCATGAATAAAAATTATATTACAATTGTTGCTACATGTATTTATATATCCCCCTTACTGTCCATCTCATGTACATATGATGAGACACCATTTTCTCTCTCATTAACCATTTTTATAAATTCATACATCACGCAGTTATGCTGCCGAAATTGCACCGATTTTCCAAGCCAATGTAATTGTGTAGTAAATTCCATGCTTATTTCTCTATCAAGGGTATTGACCTTTATGAAAATTTATATATTGATTATAAAGTTTCATATTTGAAGTCCAAATTCCTTTATAGTGGAATAAATGATGTTGTTTTATAAATCCAGGTTATATGATCCGTGTGGCACACTTATGTATGAAATGAAATGTTTAATATGGGTGTGCCCTTATAGCACTCCAATGAATTGGGTAATGTATAGTATCATGATAAATCATGTGAAATGGGTGTTGAATCATGCTAATTCACGTGCAATGAGGTTTTACTCATGCTTCATGTGCAATGAGGATTGACTCATGCTCCATGTGAAATGTGCCTTGGCCCATGCTAATTCCATGTTAAGTGTTGCTTCCACATTTGCATGTTATTATTATCATGATTTATCATGCATTTATGTTTATTATTATATTGTGATCTATTTATATGCCTATTTTCTAACATGTATTTTATTTATCATGTTACTCCATGTTTATTCCCTTACTGGGCTTTATAGCTCACCCTTTTCTTATGCATGTCCTTAGGTTATCCCATGCAATGCTAAGTATGAGGGAATGTAGTGGTCATGTAAAGGAAGTTTTCCATAAAGACGTTTTTTTCATGTTTTAAGTTGTTATGTAATGATTCTAAGCCCCAAAGACACTAGACCTCCTGATCTTATATATTGTATCAAATCAAGTTTATGTAATAAATTATGTTTAATTGTGTAATAAAAAGCAGGGTTGTCATAGTTGGTATTAGAGGATAGGTTTAGTTATTTTTCGGATTAGGATTAGAAAACCCTAGTAATGAATTAGATAAAAGACTAAGTATAATAAAAACATCCCTATGTTTTGGTGAGTATTGAGTAAGTGGTTTATCAAGAAAATACATCCCTTTCTGTATATGAGCACGTAGAGGCGGCTCTGGCATAGATGTTTACTATGGGTAAAACCTGAAAACACCGCTTTGAGTTATACTCGAATGAGAACTATTGCATGACAATGGGCCTTGCTGAACTCTTAGTAACGATATTCATGGGGAATAAGCATTATGAAATTCACAAGCTTATTATGAACCAGTATTATGGGACCAAAAAATTCCCTAAAAACATATGATAGAAAGTAGATCATGGACAACATAGACAGAATCCAATAGATTCATATGTTAAGAAAATAAAAGTTATTTATAAGTCATCAATTTGATCCATGTATTAACCTTTATGTGTTACCCCTAACTTTATTTTTATTCCATCCAATGGCCGGTAATAAGAGGACTCAGGCTAACAACCGTTGTGAAGATCAATGTGATGACTGTATTAATGAGATGCCCAATCTGATGTGAATAGGAATCGTGAACATATTCACACTTCTCTCTTAGAAAACTCAATCTTTGAAAATAAACTTGGGTCCAAAGTAATGTAACCCCCCCCCCCCTAAGAAAGAACAAGTCACTATCGAGAGCTTAATGAGACAAAGGCCTCCTACTTTTAATTGGTCATCTGATCCCTCAATCGTTGAACAGTGGATCAACTCTATTGAAAATATCTTCTCCATCATTCAATGATCTGAACAAGAGAAGGTTATCCTGGATGCTTATCATATGGAGGGTGAAGGTGATCAATGGTGGACATTGATCAAAAAATATGAAGCCTGAGGAGGAGATTGAGGAATTGGAATAGAAGGATTTTTGGAAGATGTTTTTCAATAAATATTTTCTGTGCACCCCCGGGCTTAAGATAGAAAGGGACTTCCTTTCCCTTAAGCAAAAAAGATGACAAACATGTTGGAGCATATGAGGAAAACTTCACAAGGCTTTAATGATACGCTTCCGGATTTATCATTTCCCCTGAATGCATGGTTGACCTCTTCTTTGGTGGGCTAAAACCTAACCTGTGAAAAGTGCTGGCTATCCATGACATTGAAAGCATCGAGGAAATTGTCTGATGTGCCCTCAAGGATGAAATTGAGATCACAGAATCTCATGGGTATCATGGGGATAAAAATAGTATGGTGGGATTCAATGCTGGTGGTCCGATGGATAAATCCAACGTTGCTAAGAAGATCCAGCACCACACTTGCCAAAGGTGAGGAAAAAAGCACCCTGGAAATTGCATAAAGGGGATGAGAAAATGCTTTAGGTGTGAAAGAGAAGGGCACCTAGCTATTAACATTAAAAAAAAATCCCACGGCTACAACAGAGGAAAGGAACACTCCATTTGAACCTCAATGCGTTGTTCATTTGTACAACTCCAAAGAACCAGTGCATCTTTCAAATCAGTGCCCTAAGCCAAGGGTTTTTGGAGGAAACCGACAACCTCGAAGGCAGCAAGGGTGAGTTGTTTCCATAACTACTGTCGAAGTGAACCCTGACAATGAATTGGTGATTGGTATGTTAGTTATTAATTCAATAATAGAGAACATAATTTTTTATTCAGGTTCTATGCATTCTTTTGTATCCTGAATGTTTAGTAGAAGAATCCCAACACCACCACAAATCATAGAAGGGAACTTGTCGGTGAGTATGACAAATGGGGAAATCATTGCATCCCATGAATATAACTCCTCCCCTATCATAATATGTGGACTAAACATTCTGAATAACCTCATCATACTCTATCTGGTGGAATTTGATGCAATTATTGGCATGGATTGTCTTTCCTTATATAGAGCCAACCTAAATTTTCGTGAGAGGGAAATCACTCTCCATGTGGAAAATCGACCCCCGATTATTTACAAGATCATGTAGGAAGATTAATATTTTTTATCTCCATAATCTCAATCATGGATATTACTGCTCTATGAGAATGCATATCTGGATCATATGATTGAGTCAAAGGAGGAAACCATCCTAAAAAACATGACTATTGTGAGGGAATTCGTTGAAACGTTTCTTGAGGAATTGTCTGGTCTTCCTCCTTGAATAGATGTTGAATTCTCAATTTATCTTACTCTTGGGGTGTTACCAATATCCAAGACTCTTTATTGAAGGGTTTTTGTGGAGCTTGTGGATCTGAAGAGGCAACTACAGAAGAATCTGGATAAAGGGTTTATACGAAATTTTTTTTTACCATGGGGTGTACCAGTCCTCTTTGTTAAGAATAAGGATGGGTCAAAGCTTCTTTGCAGTGATAATCCTGAGCTTAACAAAATAAAGGTAAAGAAAAAGTATCCTAACCTAATAATTGATGACTTGTTCTATCAGCTGCATGATGCACAATACTTCCCCAAGGTGGATTTGTGGTCGGAATATTATCAAGTAAGGGTGAAGAAGGAAGATATACCTAAGACTACTTTTCGTACAAGATACAGGCACTATGAATTCATTATAATTCCTTTAATACTCATCAATTCTCCATAAATCTTCATGGACATGATGAATAGAGTCTTTATAGATTACCTAGACAAATTTGTGGTAGTCATTATAGATGATATTCTAATATACTCCAAAACTAATGTGGATCATGAAAATCATTTAAAAATTGTACTAGAGACCTTGTTGATGGAGAAGCACTATGGAAAGTATTGAAAGTGTGAGTTCTGGTGGAAGTAGGTCTCATTCTTGGGCCATATCATCATAATCAATGGGATATTAGTGGATCCCTCCAAAACAGATGCAATTGATGGGTGGCTGAGGCCAACATCGGTAATGGATATACGTAGCTTCTTCAGGTTAGCTGGATATTATGGATGATTTGTGAGAAATTTCTAATGATTTTCCAGCCCTTTTACCAGGCTAACTCGGAAGGGAGTAATGTTTTCTTGGAGTGATGAATGGGAAGAAATCTTTATGGAGTTGAAGAGGAGGCTTCTCACTGTACCCGTGCTCACATTACCCACTAGTGGAGAACATTTTGTGGTCTTGATTGTTGCTTTAAAGAAGGACCTGGGAGGTGTTTTGATGAAAAATGATAAAGTCATTGCCTATCCCTAAAAAAAATTGAGAGTTCTTGAACAAAAATATCCAACACATGAACTCGAGTTTGCTGTAGTGATCTCCACTTTGAAAAGTTGGCGGCATTATATCTTTGGGGAGAAGTGTGAAATATATATGGACCACAAAATCCTCAAGTAAATATTCACACAAAAGGTGTTAAACATGCGCCAATAAAGATGGTTAGAGATGATCAATGATTATGACTGCTCTATCCATTACCACCCTGGGAAAGTGAACAAGGTGGAATATGTCCTAAGTAGAAAGGACCTAATGATTCTTTCATTGATGAGAATTTAAAAGGATCAAATCTTCTTATATTTTATGAATATGGACATGGAAATCATAATGAAGGTAAAATCATTAATCCTTTCACAAATGATTTCTCAACTGCCACTTCTGGAATGGTTAAAGGATGCTCAAAACGATGATGTGGGAATTCAGGAAAAAGTGGAAGCTATCATAAAAGGGAAATCATCAGAGTTAAATGTTAATGAAGAAAGAATTGTGAGATTTGGGAAAATAATATGTCTTCCATAATGTTTGAAGATGAAGAAGGGAGTTTTGGATGATGCTCATAGTTAAAATTTCATTATTCACCCAGGAAACACAAAGATGTATTGAGATTTCTGAGAGAATTGTTGGGGGGGTAATATGATGTAGGTGATTGCTGAATATACATCAAAGTGTCTGGTGTGTTAGCATGTGAAGGCAAAGTGGAAGAAGTCTAAAGGGATGATGCAACCATTTCCCACACCGAAATGAAAATGGGAGAACATCACCATGGAGTTTGTCACTAGACTTCTGAAGACATCCAATGGAAACAATGCAATCTAGGTTGTTGTGGATCATCTTACAATGGCTGCACACTTCATTTCTATTCTGTAGGATTTGTAATTAGATAAACTATAAAAAATATAAATCGGGAAAGTGTTAAGGATTCATGTAGTACCATTATCTATTGTGTCCAAAAGAGATCCAAGAATCACGTCTATGTTTTGGAAGAGTCTTCAACATGTTCTGAATACTGAACTGAACTTTAGTACGGCCTATCATCATCAAATTAATGGCCAATCTGATCAGACTATCCAAACACTTGATGACATGTTGAGAGCATGCTCAATGGACTTTAAAGGAGGATGGGATCAACATCTTCCCATGGTTGAGTTATCTTATAATAACAGTTTCCACGTGAGAATCCAAATGGAACCATATGAAGCCCTTTATTGGAAAAGGTACAGAACACCGGCGTATTGGGATGAGGTCGGTGAGAGTAAGCTTCTTGGACTAAAAATGGTCAAAGAAATGGTGGAGAAGGTGACAACCATTCACCAATATAACAAGGTAGCCCAGAGTCGATAGAAGAGTTATGCAGATAACCGTCGATGAGACCTTGAGTTTAAAGTTGCAGACATTGTATTTCTACGCATATCTCTTTGGAAGAAGGTCATGATGTTTGGAAAGAAAGGGACGTAAAGTCAAAGTTACATCTTCCCCTTAGAGATTCATGCTAATGTTGGGCTTGTGGCCTATCCACAAGCACTTCCACCTACCATGGCCAAAGTACATGATGTCTTTCATGTATCCCTCTTACGTAAGTACATATTGGACCCTTCACATGTACTCTCTTCAGGGGTGGTACAGTTAGAGGATGACCATTATTATGAGGAGAAAACACTGAAGATCATAGATCATAGAGAAAAAGTTCTACGAAATAAGGCAATGCCCCTCGTTATGGTGTTGTGGCGAAAGTACATGTTTGAAGAAGAAACATGGGAATCCGAGGAAGAGATGAATCAGAGTTACCCACATCTGTTTTAGTGTGTTAAATGAAAATTTTGAGGGTGAAATTTTTTTAAGGGTGGAATATTGTAACGACCCAAACATTCATTAATGGAAATCTCTCTTGATCTAATTAAATGACTCTTTATGTAAATTGTTTATATTAAATGTCAACTTCTTTAGTTTTTTTTTAAGAATTGTGACTGTTTCTAATATAGCCGTTGAACAGTGATCACATGATTTGTATAAATAAAGGGATTTAACAAATAAAATTTACTCAAACAAAGGAAGCGATGGCCTCATTCAGTAGACGTGGCCTATACGAAGCCCATTTTTTAGAGCTCAAAAAGGAGGTGGCATCATTGGGCTTCGATCGTGACCAAGCCCAAGCCAAGCTTGAATGTTTTAATCTCGAGTGGGACCGCCTGTGAGAGAAGTGGAAGTTGATAGAGACTACCACCCGAGAAATGTTATTCGAGCCACCCCAATAGTCCATCACCATCGCACACATTACTATTCAGTCTTATGTGGGTGTTATAAGGGGTTATTTATCAAGACCTTAGCAATATGATTCTGTACATTGTTTTTTTTATATAGTAATGAATATACTTTCATTTTATTACCATTACCTTGTAAATAGTTTTTAAATAACAAATAGTATTTTTATTTAATGATCAACTAAGAAATCTATTATGATGAATTAATATATTTTTGAATTAAATAATATTTTAATAAAATATTATTATTTTTATTAATTTTTTTATTAAATATAAATGATCGTATAATATTATGAATGCAATTGTAATTTTTATTAAGGTTCGAAAGACATTTTTTTTTAAAACCTGTGAATTTTCGATAAATGTCACTTTTTATATTAAAAGTGAAAATAAAAATATTTATAAAAATATTTAGATAAAATAAATATTATTTCCAGAATTAGGAAGTTGAAATTATCCAATGGTGAATTTTTTAAAATTTTATGATACAGTCAAATTTTTGGGTAAAAATTAAATACTTTTTAAATATATAATGTGTTTTATGATATAATATTGACCCAATAGTGAGGTAATAAAATAATATAAGCTTTTTTTAGGCAAATATATGTTTTACCATTAAAATAATGTCATTTTGGGTTTGTTTGATTTATTTTACAAATCATTATTGGACCCTTCAAGACTTATTAAACATCTTGTCTTTTTAAATTTTCTTAATTTGGAGTGTGACTCACCCCCACATAAGCAACCCCATTATTTTAAGAAGATAGGACATTGGCCTTAAAAAATATTTTTTCCCCTTACCTTTTAAAAAAACCATGGGCTGGTTTGTGGTTTGGATTAGTTTAATGTGAGGTGTCCCAAACCTAAATATTAAAGAATTCACTCACCATTCCAATATAAGCCCACCCATTCTCCCACTTCCTCCTCACTAAAAGTCTTTGTTGTTACTCCAACCTCTTCTCTCCTCTATCTAGAATCCTCCCAAGGATCCCCAAGCTCCTAAGAAGCCTCTCTCAAGCGTCTCTCAAGCCTTTGGATGCA
Organism: Viscum album; assembly: GCA_963277665.1. Classification (NCBI taxonomy): domain Eukaryota; kingdom Viridiplantae; phylum Streptophyta; class Magnoliopsida; order Santalales; family Viscaceae; genus Viscum; species Viscum album. The sequence goes on from OY728152.1 coordinate 1,894,057,995, forward strand.
CACTTTCAAGTAAGGGTTTTTTCTACCATTCTCATTTTTGTCCAATATTATTTAAATTGTTATTCCCTTTTAATTTCAATTTTAAATGTTGGGGTATGGATTTTCACCTACCCCATAATTCCCTATCTATATTTGAATAATGGGAGACCCCTTATCTTTCATTAAATTCCCACCATGTACACCCGTTACAATGCTGAAATTTCAAATGGAATTTCCCTCTCCTCATTTACATTCAAGCAATTTGTTTGTATCATGAATCTAAATTCCATTAAAATTGTTAGGAAATGTATTTAGAAGACCCCCTAACTTTACATTTCATGTACATATGATGAGACACCCCTTTCTCTCTCATCAACCATTTTTAGGAATTCTTACGTCAAGCCGTTAGGCTGCCAAAATTTCACCGATTTTACAAGCCAATGAAATTGTGTAGTGAATACCATGCTCATTTATCTATTAAGGGTATTAACCTTTATGAACATTTATTTATTGATTATAAAGTTTCATATAAGAATTACACATTCTTTTATCATTGAATAAATTATTATGTTTTATGAATCCATGTTATATGATCTATGTGGCACACTTATGCATGAAATGAAATGTTTAAGAAGGTTGTGCCCTTATAGCACTCTAATGCAGTGGGTAAAGTATAGTATGATGATACGTCATGTGCAATGGGTTTTGAATCATGATAATTTAATTGAAACGAGGTCTTACTCATGCTCCATATGCAATGAGCCTTGGCTCATGCTAATTCCATGTTAAGTGTTGTTGCCACATTTCCATGTTATGAATACCATGATTTATCATGCCTTTATGTTTATGATTCTATTGTGCTCTAATGATATACCTATTTACTAAAATGTATTTTATTTCTCATGTTATTCCATGTTTATTTCCCTTACTGGGATTTATAGCTGACCATTTTCTTATGAATCTCCTCAGTTTATCCCATGCAATGCTAGGTACGAGGGAATTTAGTGGTCAGGTAAGGGGAATTTTCAATAAAGATGTTGTTTTTTCATGCTTTAAGTTATTATGTAATGATCCTAATCCCCAAATACACTAGTCCTATCAATAATATATGTTTTATAGAATTATGTTTATGTAATAAATTATGTTTAATTGTGTAATAAAAATCAAGGCTGCCATAGTTGGTATCAGAGGATAGGTTTAGTTATTTTTGGGATCTAGATTTGAAAACCCTAGTAAATCCATAGGGAAAAGACTACATTTAATAAAAACATACCTTTTTTTGGTGAGTATTGAGTAAGTGGTTTATCAAGAATATATATCCCTGTCTGGATATGATCATGTAGAGGCAGTTCTAGCACAGATGTATCCTCGAGGTAAAACCCAAAAACATCGCTTTAAGCTAGACTCAAATGGGAACTGGTGCATGATAATGGGCCTTGCTACACTTTTTGTTACGACACACCAGGGGGATATTCTTCGGTAAATTCAAAATCATAGTATGCACCAGTATTAACGGACAAAAAAATTCCCTAAAACATATGTTAGAAGGTAGATCATGGATAACATAGATGGAATCCAATAGATTCATATGTTAAAGAAATGAAATTTATTTATAAGTCATCGGTTTTTTCCTTGTATTTCCCTTTATGTGTTACCCCTAAATTTTCTTTTATTCCAGCCAATTTTCGTAATAGGAGGACTCGGGATAACAACCGATGTGAAGATCAATGTGATGACTGTACTAATGAGATTCCCAATCCGATTGGAGTATGATTCATGAACTTTGTCACACTTCTCTCTCAGATAACTCATGATTTGAATAGAAACATGGGCCAAGAGGAACATTTAACCCCCCCCCCCAATTAAAGAGCAAGTCGCTATTGAGAGATTCATGAGAGAAATGCCTCCTACTTTTAATGGGTAATCCGATCCCACAATCGCTGAACAATGAATCAACTATATTGAAAATATCTTCTCTATCCTTCAATTTTTTGAACAAGAGAATGTTCTCCTGGTTGCTTATCTCTCATGGAGGGTGAATCGGATCAATGGTGGACGTTGATCAAATACACAAACCCTCAGGAGGAGATTGAGGTGTTGGAATGGAACGATTTCAGGAATATGTTTTTCAATAAATATTTTCCACGCACCCTCCGGATTAATATGGAAAGGGACTTCCTTACCCTTAAGCAAAAAGAAGAAAAATCTATTCGACTATATGAGGCCAAATTCACAAGGATTGCACGATATGATTCCGCCTTTTTCATTACCGCCAAATGAAAGTTTGACGGCTTCATTGGTGGGATGAAACCTAGCCTATGAAAAGCACAAGTGATCTGTGACATCGACATCTATGTGGAAATTTTCCAATGTGACCTCAAAGTTGAAATGGATATCGAAGAATCTCAGAGGTATAATGGGGATAATAAGCGTAAGGTGGACTTCAATGCTGGTGGTCCAATGGATAATTCCAACGGTTCTAAGAAGATCCAGCACCCCACTTTCCAATGGTACAGAAATAAGAACCCAAGAAATTTCCTGAAGGGGACGAGGAAATTCTTTATGTGTGGAAGAGAAGGGAACCTAGCTATTAACTGCCGACAAGAAAAACATGTGGCCGAAATAGAGGATAGGAACACTCCGTTTGAACCTCAATGAATTGTTCATTGCTACAACTATAAAGAACCAGGACATCTTGCAAATTAGTTCCCTAAGCCAAGGGTTTTCGGAGGCAACCAACAACCTCCAAGGCAGCAAGGGCATGATTTTTCCATCACTACTGCCGAAGTGAACCCTTACAATGAATTGGTGATAGGTACACTTGTTATTAATTCACGAATAGTAAACATACGTTTTGATTAAATTTCTATGCATTCTTTTATATCTTGAAAGTCTAGTAGAACTATCCCATCACCACCACAAAAACATTTATTGAAGATGTTGGTGATTATAGAAAATGGGGAAATCATTGCATCCCACGAATATAACTCCTCCCATATCATAATCTTTTGATTAAACTTCTCGAAGAACCTCATCATACTCCCTCTGGTAGAATTTGATGCAATTCTTGGAATTGATTGGATTTCCTTATATAGAACCAACATAAATTTCTGTGAGAGGGAAATCACTCTCCATGTAATGAATCGACCCCAGATTCTTTACAAGTGCAAAGAGGAAGATGAATATTCCTTCGCTATATCATCTCAAGCGTGGATATTACTGCCCTATGAGCACACGTATCTGGCTTAGATGATTGAGTCTAAGGAAGAAACCATCCTCAAAGTCATTCTTATTGTGAAGGAATTCACTGAAGTGTTTACCGAGGAATTGCCTCATCTTCCTCCTAGAAGAGATGTTGAATTCTCAATTGATCTTATATCTGGGGTGTTACCAATATCCAAGACTCTATATAGAATGGATTTTATTGAGCTTGATGATCTTAAGAAACAACTATAGGAGAATCTGAATAAATGGTTTTTATGCCCAATTACTTCACCATGGGGTACACCAGCCCTCTTCATCAAGAAGATGGATGAATTAATGCATCTTTTCGTCAATTATCACGATCTTAACAAAGATATGATAGAAAAAAAAGTATACTCTCCCATGAAATAATGACTTGTTCAGTCAGCTGCGAGGAGCACAATAATTCTCCAAGGTGTATTTGCAGTTGAGATATTATCAGGTAAGGGTAAAGAATGAAGATATCCCCAAGACTGCTTTTTGTATAAGATACAGGCACTAGGAATTCCTAGTAATGACTTTCGGACTCACCAATGATCCATAAATCTTCATGGACATGATGAATAGAGACTTTATAGATTACCTAGACAAATTTTTGGTAATCTTTATAGATTATATTATAATATACTCAAAAACCAAGGAGGATCATGAGGAGCATTTATGAACTATACTAGAGACCTTGAAGAAGGAGAAACTCTATGAAAAGCCCAGCAAGTGTGAGTTCTGGTTCAAGGAGGTCTCATTCTTGGGCCATATCCTCACAAGAAACATGATATCTTTGTATCCATCCAAACAAATGCAATTGAGGGGTGTCCAAGGCCATCATTGGTAACATATATATGTAGCTTCTTGTGGTCAGATGGATATTATTGATGATTTGTGTGAAATTTCTCACAGTTGTCCAAAACTATTACCAAGCTAACTCAGAAGGGAGTAAAGTTTTCTTATAGTGATGAATTCGAAGAAATCTTCATGGAGTTGAAAATGAGGCTTATCACTGCGCCCATGCTCACTTTACCCATATGTGGAGAACATTTTGTTGTATTCAGTGATGCTTAGAAGAAGCCCCTGGGATGTGTGTTGATGAAAAATAATAAATTCAATGCCTATGATTTAAGGAAATTTAATGTTAATGAACAGAACTATCTAACACATGACCTTGAGTTGGCTTCAGTTATCTTTGCTTTGAAAATTTGGCGGTATTACCACTTTGAGGAGAAGTGTGAAATATATATGTACCACAAAAGCCTCAAGTATATATCCACCCAAATGGAGTTGAACATGCACCAATGAAGATGGTTATATCTGGTTAGAGACTATGATAGCTCAATCCATTAGCACCCTAGGAATGCGAACATGGTGGCGGATGCCCTAAGTAGAATGGACCCAACGATTCTATCATTGATGAGAATTGAAAAGAATCCAATCATCGTAGATTTGATGAATATGGAAATGAGAATCATAAGGAAGGGAACATAATCAATCCTTTCACAAATTATTTCTCAACCTTCACTTTTAGAAAGGTTAAATGATGCTCAAAAGGATGATGTTGGAATTCAGGAAAAAGTGGAAGCTATCAGAAAAGGTAAATCCTTGATGTTAAATGTTAATGAATAAGGAATTGTGAGATTTGGGATAAGAATATGTGTTCCATCAGGTTCAGAGCTGATGAAGGATCCTTTGAATGATTCACATAGCTCAAATTTCTCTATTCACCCCTGAAACACAAAGATGTATCGAGATCTGTGAGAGAATTATTGGTGGGATAATATAAAGAAGGAGATCACAGAATATACATCAATTTTCCTGCTGTGTCAGAAAGTGAAGCCAGAGAGACTAAAGTATAAAGGGATGATGCTACCATTTCCCATACTAGAATGGAAATGGTAGAACATCACCATCTACTTTGTCACAGGACTTTCGAAGACATCCAAAGGCAACAATGAAATCTGGGTTGTTGTGGATCTTCTTACAAAACATGCACACTTCATTGATATTTGGAAGGATTTTTCATTGGATCAACTGGCCCAGATATATATTAGAGAAGTGTTAAGGCTTCATGGAGTACCACTATATATTGTGTCCGATCGAGATCCAAGATTCACCTATATTTTTTGGAAGAGACTTCAACATTCTCTGAATACTGAACTGAACTTCAGTACGGCCTATCATCCTCCAACTGTTGTCCAATCCGAGCGGAATATCCAAACACTTGAGGACTTGTTGAGAGCATGATCAATGGACTTGAAAGGAGGATGGGATCAAAATCTTCCTATGGTTGAGTTATATTATAACAACAGTTTCCACTCGAGCATCCAAATGGCACCATATGAAGCCCTTTAAGGGAAAATGTGCTGAATAGAGGCATGTTGGGATGAGGTTGGTGAGCGTAAGCTTCTTGTACAAGAAATAGTCGATGAAATGGTGGAGAATGTGAAAACCATTCAGCAGCATATCAAGGTATCCCAGAGTCTATAGAAGAGTTATAAAGAAAATAGTTGACGAGACCTTGAGTTTAAAGTTGGAGACATGGTATTTCTATGCCTATCTCCGTGGAAGAAGGCCATGAGTTTTGGAAAGAAAGGGAAGTTAAGTCCATGGTTAATCGGCCCCATTGAGATTCTTGTTCGTGTTGGGGTTTTTGCCTATCGACTAGCACTTCCACCTACCATTGACAAAGTACATGATGTCTTTCATGTATCCCTCTTAAATAAGTACATACCAGACCCTTCACATGTACTCTCATAAGAGGTGGAATAGTTAGAGGATGACGTTTCTTATGAGAGGCAACCGGTGAAGATCTTAGATCGTAGAAAAAAAGTACTACGAAATAAGACAATTCCCCTCATCAAGGTGCTATGGCGAAACCAAAATATTGAAGAAGAAACATGGGAGTCAAAGAAAAAGATGAAGCAGAGTTATCGACATCTATTTTGTTGAGGTAAAGGAAAATTTCCAGGGTGCAATTTTTTAAGGGGGGAAGATTGTAACGACCCAAACATTCATTTATGGAAAAACCTCATGATATAATTAAATGAATCTTTATGTAATATGTTAATATAAAATGTCAACTTCTTTGGTTTTATGTCACTAATTGTGACCATTGGAAATATAGCCATTGAACAGTGATCACCTGATTTGTATAAATATAGGGCTTTAACAAATCCAATTTACTCAGACAAAGGAAGCGATGGCATCATCCAGTAGATTTACCCCATACAAAGCCCATTTTGCAGAGCTCAGAAAGGAGTTGGCGTCATTGGGATTATCACTTGTCCAATCACATTCCAAGCTTGAATATGTTAAGCTCGAGTGGGACCGCCTATGAGAGAAGTGGATGTTGATAGAGATTACCACCCGAGTAAAGTTATCCGAGCCACCCTAAGAGTCTGTCACAATAGCACACCTTACTCTTCGGTCTTATGTGGGTGTTATAAGGGGTTATGTAACAAGACCTTATCACAATGGTTATGCACATTATTTTTGTATATAATAATGAATATACTCTCATTTTATTATTGTTACCTTGTAAATAGTTTTTAGAGCACAAATAGCATTTTTAGTTAATGTTCAACCCAGAAATATATTTTGATGAATTAATGGATTTTTTAATTAAATAATATTTTAATAAAATATTATTATTGTTATTAAATTAATTTTTTATTAAATATAAATTATCGTATAATTTTATGAATGCAATTGTAATTTTTATTAAGTTTCAAAATCCATTTTTTTCAAAACCCATGAATTTTCGATAAATGTCAGTTTTTACTTTAAAAGTGAAAATTATCATATTTAGAAATTATTTAGATAAAATAAATATTATTTCTTGAATCAGGATGTTGAAATTATCCAACGGTGAATTATTCATAATTTTCTGATTAAGTCATATTTTTGCGTAAAAATTAAATACCGTTTAAATATATAACGTGTTTTATGACATCATAATGACAAAATAGTGATGTAATAAAATACTATAAGCATTATTTTAGGACAATATATGTTTTACCATTAAAATAAGGTGATTTTGGGTTGGGACTTATTTTACAAATCATTAATGGACCCTTCAAGACTTATTAAAAATCTTGTCTTTTTAAATTGTCTTACTTTGGAGTGTAACTCACCTCCACATAAGAAACCCCATTATTTTAAGAAGTTAAGACTTTGGAATTATGAAATATTGTTTTCCCCTTCCCTTTTAAAAAACCATCAGCTATTTTGTGGTTTGAATTAGTTTAATGTGAGGTGTCCCAAACCTAAATATTAAAGAATTCACTCACATTTCCTATATAAGCCCACCCATGCTCCCAATTCCTCCTCACTCAAAGCATTTGGAATTCTTCCAACCTATGACCTCCTCTATCTAGAATCATACCAAGGTGCCCCATGCTCACAATAATCCTCTCTCAAGCCTATCTCAAGCCTTTGGAAGCACAATTCCAAGTAAGGGTTTTTTCTTCCTTTCTCATTTTTTTCCGATATTCTTTAAATTGTTATGCCCCATAATTTCATTTTTAAATTTTGGGTTATGGTTTAGAACCTCCAACATTCTTCCCTATTTTTTTTAATGATGGGATACCCCTTCATCTCTCATTAAATTCCTCCCATGTACACCCATAACTATGCTGAAAATCTGAACGGAATTTTTCTCTCCTCATTTACAATCGAGCAATTCTTTTGTATCTGGAATCTAAATTCCATTACAATTGTTTGGAAATGTATTTATATTACCCTATTACTATCCATTTCATGTTAATATGATGAGACAACCCTTTCTTTCTCATCAACCTTTTTTATGAATTCTTACATTACGCTGTTACGCTGCCGAAATTGCACCAATTTTCCAACCCAATGTCATTCTGTAGTGAATACCATGCTTATTTCTCTATCAAGGGTATTCACCTGTATGAAAATTTAAATATTGATTATAAAGAATCATATATGAATTCCACATTCCTTTATCATGGAATAAATGATGATGTTTTATGAATCCATGTTATATGATCAATGTGGCACACTTATGCATGAAATGAAATGTTTAAGAAGGGTGTTCCATTATTCCACTCTAATGAATTGGGTAAAGTATAGTATCATGATAAGTCATGTGCAATGGGTGTTGACTCGTGGTAATTCAAGTACAATGAGTTTTTAATAGTGCTTCATGTGTAGTGAGGATTTTCTCATGCTCCATGTGCAATGAGCCTTGGATCATGCTAATTCCATGTAAAGTGTTGTTGTGACATTTCCATGTTAGGATTATCATGCTTTATCATACCTTTATTTTTATGATTCTATTGTCCTCTAATGATATGCATATTGTCTAACATGTATTGAATTCTTCATGTTACTCTATTTTTCCCCCATACTATTCTTTATAGGTCACCCTTTTCTTATGCATGTCCTCAGGGTATCCCATGCAATACTATATACAAGGGAATTTAGTGGTCATGTAAATGAATTTTTCAATAAAGATGTTGCTTTTTCGTGTTTTAAGTTGTTGTGTAATGATCCTATGCCACAAAGACACTAGACCTCTTGATCTTCTATGTTTTAACAAAAGAAGTTTATGTAATAAATTATGATTAATTGTGTAATAAAAAGTACGGTTGTCATAAAAATAATTTATTTTAATAACATGATAATAAATTATTAGTAAGCACCCACAATCACGAGTCACTGACCTAAACAAGTATAAATTATTTTTTACATATAAAATAATTTTTTAAAAATTGGGATTAATGTATTTTATTCACTTATATTACACATGTATTCTTACATTAATAGAAATTAAATATTTTAAAATGGATTACATATTTAGAATCATTATATTGAAATTATTTAATATTTTTAATGTAAAACTCAACTCCTTCATGAGTTATGAAATCAATAAGGAATTTTAATTTCTGAGTTTCTGGATGGACTGTTTTGAGAACTATGATTCGGATTGATATTATAATAGTTTCTTCATCCAAATATTACAATTTTTTATATAATTTAAGGTCTAATAGGTTTTTTGGGTGCTCAGGTGAGTCAGAAGAGATTTATGTTAGTTTTCATAAGATTTCATCTGTTTCATCTATGGGTGCATGATTTGGTGTACATTGTTTAAAAGAAATTTTGGTAAAACTTATTCCTGATGAATTTTTGAATTTAATTATTATAGAACATGGATATTTGGAATATTTTGATCATGGTTAATGGTTAAACATTTTGTTTTAAAGAAAACCCATCTGGATTTTCTTAGGTATAAGTATTGGCTTAGGAATTAGGCTTGGAACACAGATCCAAACAAGCCATCAAAAATATTACAGACCGTGGTAATTCAAATTTTCATGGTTCACATGTGGTTTGGAAAACTATTTGTCACACCCATGTGTATAGTGTATTTTTATGATTTCTTATAACATAGATGGTGTAAGGTTTCTAAAACCATCTGTCCAAACAACATAGATCATTAATAATGTTAAATTATCAATTTCCCCCAGATTTTCTTATAAGGAAAACCTTATTTTCCTTCTTCCTTGGGAATGAAAGGTCCATCCTCCAATACTCACGTTTTTTACTTACATTACCACCATATTTAGGTGTATTAAATTAATATTTCTAGTAATTTTCACCATTCATTTGATTCCATTCATCTACTCCATTATTATCCTACAATTTTAGGTTCCTCTTGTTAAAGCATTATTTTAATTCCATTGATGCTTTATGGGATCAGAAGAGTTTTTTAGTGATATCACTGTATATAGTGAGAGTCTTTCCCTTGGTGGTGTTCAAATGTGGTTTCTAATTTATCTAACTGAGTTATGTCACAACACTAATTAATTTTAGGGTTCTCTTTAAAATTTAATTTAATTTATTATATAAATGGTGGAATCTATTAGGGATTTTTCTTGATTTGATGCCATGGTCATATAAGGGAGCTTTTTGGGTTCTGAGTCATAGTTTCAACATAGTGAGGAAATATTCAGAGTTTTTTATGTTTATAAAAGTTAGTAACAGTTTGGGAAATACTCAACCATGAGGGTGGGGGGATTAGTGTTTGGACAATTTTAACCAATTTAATATGTTCACCCCTTTACCTCTTAGACTAGTTAATATCTAGATTATCTAATTCTATTTACTTACATTTATTAATTATAACATTAAAAAATTGGGCTTGATATTTACAAGGTTCACCTTTAACAAAAAAAAGGCGTGTCCTTAGGGTATCTTAGTAGTAATCCTCAATCATATAGTTCGCTATAATGATATACCTATTATTACAGATTGGTCGAAAACAATATTTAACATGAAGTTTCATAACCCATACACTAGAGTGGAAGAAAAAAATCAAGATTATCTAGAATAGTGATAGAACAGTATAATTAGAGACATTTTAAAGATATTTGTACAGTTTGTGTAGATAGTGTTCAAATTATTTACATTCTTCGTTAGATATATAAATTCCTCAACTAGATGTTACTTCTATTAATTGCTTCTAATATTATTTTTTGTCTTCCACCCCCTTATTTTTTTCATTCTTATACAACAACATTTAATAAAAGCCACTTATTTTTATTATGTATGCACAATAGGTTTAAAAAATCATCTTTTTTTGTTATTATTCTTCTCTCGCATCAATGGCATAACCCTTCTTTCTCTGTTAAAATTTTGCTAGAAATATCCTTCTTCCCCATATAAACTTCATGATCGACTAAAAAAATTATCTTTCTTCTTAATTATGTAAAAACAAACTACAAATCACTCTCTTCTATTATCCTATATTCTCCTTCTCATTCTACTTCTTTCTATGTGTAAAGATATACCAAAAAGTATTTTTTATTATTCTCTTTTATTCCTATACTCTTCAGTAATATATTCTATGAAGGTTTTGTATCCGATTTGTATATTCTTATTCATATTCAAAAAAATTAAATACATATATATAATTATTATTATTATTATTATAACTGTATTGTCATTTACATCATTTCTCTCTCCCTTCATCATTTTTTTATTTAAAAAAATTTGCAAACACATGATTTGAAATACAATGTCTTATGATAATTCAAATCTTCTTAGATCGTCAGTAAGTTCCATTGACCATATCAAAAACTCTCGACCATGTTTTATTCTCCAAAAAAACATATATATTTTAATTATCTATAACTATCATAATGTACAATAACTATCATTACTATTCTTATCCTTATATTTCTATGATAATTTCTTGAATTTAATATAGTTGTAAATATATGTATAATATCATAAAACCACTTTAATCATGGAACCTCTAAAATCATAATATGATATTCTTGTAAATCATTCTTACATTTTGTATCATATTGATATACTATAAAATGAGTATCAAATTTATAAATTAAGGTCTACTTCCCATGGAATCATTAGAATCTTGAATGAATTGAACATATATATTTATATATTATTCCATATTATATGACTACTAATTCATACATGGATTTCATTTTAACCTTTTATACACATGCTTCTATGTGGAGATACAAGAATGTATCTAGAACTCAACCATCTATGTTTAAATCGTCTCATGCATGTAGTTATGAATAATATAATATTTACCACACATATTAGCTTCATATTTAATTTCCAATACAAGATATTTTCATGAGGATGATCGAAGTAATAATTTTGGTCAATCATTACACACACGATCGATAAACATTAGTCATATAGTCAATATAGATGATTGCATGGTCCATCTGATAGATGGGCGACTGATTTCCATTTTATAAACAATTCTTTGATGTAGTTGTTCTCATGAAACATGTAAAAATTAAAACTTTGTAGTTTATAAATATTTTTACATGTGTTATCCTATAACATATATGTTTGATAACTCAATCTTTGATCAAAATGTATCCATGAGTTAAATTATAATAACAAGTGTGGTCGATCTGAAGCCTGGAAGAATTGAATAAATACTTATTTGGCAGCCAAACTTCCAGTCCTGATAAGGAGATGGTGACATGATGACATTTCATTCAACTATGGGAATTATTGATATTTTAAATGATGAAGTAATAATGAAATGAAACTCTACGATCCCATATCTAAATATTATGTAACCATGGAATCTCGAATAATATAATACTTATCTTCATCTATCCAGTTTTGTGTATCCTGGTCTACTCTAGGAAACCCTATATTCTACCATCATTCCACAACACTTGACATTACACCACTACTTCTCTACACAACCTGTTATCACCCTCATTCCATACTGTGTAAGGGATTTTTATTCACCATACTCCCAATCTATATCGATATACCCCAGATGGGATATCTCTTGCATGATTGAGCCTTCTCCCAATAATGTAATTGTGTTGTATTGTTTTGGACAGTTCAGATATGGTCTTATTTTAACCAAAAATCTGGTAAATAATATCTAATCAAATAATTCATATATTTCTAATCCCCTTATCCTAATTCAATATTTTTTATGGTTTTCTGCAAAATTTATTCTTTATGAACAAATATTAATATTTTTCCTTGTACGTATCAATTACTCAAATATAGTTTTTCATGCACAATAGATGAATATTTTAATCATTTAAATGTAAATAACTCAATATTTATTCTAAGATGCGTCATATAGATCATAATTTAATATCAGGTGGAACAAGTCATTGAAACTTCATCTTCTTCCATCATTAATTATTCAATAAAACTTCATAGGTAGCATTTCTTCAATTCTTCTTCAATATACTAAAATACCATTCTTTAATAATGGATTATTTAAAAACACTTTCAATATAATTTTTCTTGAATTATTTTTCAATGTATTGGTTTTTGTTGAAAAAATATACAAACTAAAAAATGTTGGATCAACACCCCTTTTTATTTGTTGGAAATACATTCTAAATGATGAGTCAATTAGTGATATATTCATTTCTACTCTCCTATTTTTTATAAAATTTATTATTTTTAATTTATATCCCATTATCAATAATAAATATAAATTACTTGGGAAAATGGTATCAAATAAATTATTAATAAATTTTCAATCAATTATATCACTCTATTCTACACGATCCATGAAGACAAAATGATTTTATTTATATAACAATATTTTAGACTTCCAATTTAACTTGATACCAAATGAATTAGGAACTCAAAAACATGTATTCAATGGTTTTACAATCTAAATTAGTCCTAGAAAAACAATATATATAAATTGAGATGGTAATTTTTACATAAATATCAACCTAAAACTCCTTCAATAACTTAAAAAACGGATTAAAAGTATTCATGTACCAATACAATGATTAGAAACCTTGGTACTTTTTAATCCTTCCTATTTTCTCACATCATCGATTAATTAAATTTATCATCCTTGATTTTTGAAATTTTATTTTTATTATTGAGGATTATTGAGAAATAATATATTCCTATTTATTGAAATGAACATTAGGAAAGTTCCTAAATAATCATATTTGTATGACATACTAATTTTAGAAGATTCTTTAAAATTACTCACTTGTATCCCCCTTAAAGAATACACTCCTCATGATCTTCATTATGTCTAATCTCTTACAAGTATGAATCATATGTTTTTTATGTAGATTATAAACCAAAAAGGATAATTTTCATCTGTTTTTTATATTTTAAGATACCTCTACATCATTATCAAAAATGACCATTTTTAATCAATGTTGTACATAATACCAATTTTACAATAAAAACAAGTTGGATTCTTCTTCATTTTGTTATCAAGTGTTGAGAGAAGCCACAACCTTTATATTCATAAAATATGATATGATAATTATATTTTTTTATAATATGAAATAATGGATCAATATAAGATGATGAAATCCTCATATGGACCTTTAAAATTTCACAACCATCACTCCTCCTCATGTTATCCCCCAAATAGAATAATTCACCTATTAATTATCTATATTGTAACTAAAAACAAAACACACAGTTAATAGGGAATAATATTGTTCTTCTTTCCCCTTTTATGGTAAAAAAAATTTTGAGATGAAATTTTCAACTCTATTGTTTCAATATTCAAGCCTTCAAAACTTTTCCCCATCTTTTTGACTATTTGCAACATTGATACTTCACTTATTCAATTTATTTTTGTGTAAATAATGTGTTATTATCATCCTTTTTATTGAGTGAATTCTAGAATCTTCTTAAGAACACTTCTTATTCAAAATAAATACTTAAAAAATATAATTGTGTTCAAATTTCTCACATTTCACACGCTTATCTTCTTCAACATCGGGACATACATTTATTGAAAACCTCTCATGGAACTCAATATATTCTTATAAAATCATATCTTTTCCCTTTTCAGCATCCCTTACATGTGCTTATTTAAATTTTTTTTCTTTGTCAAAATATTTTTTATAGATTACATGAAAATAGTTATGAACATTGGAAGCCTTTATGGATTATTTTCATTGAAACATATGTGTACTATTCTTCACATAAAACATTTTAGATGTGATACTCCTGTATGACTTCTTGGACTTGTTACCCAAGGATGAACCATGAATCATTATTGATATCTTACGGTATGTATTATGATCTGAGTAATTCTATAACTCCTTTCCCTAACAAAGAACTTACCTTTACACCATCTCATGTGGTATTTTCCTCATATTATACTTTATACATGTTGTGATGAGAATGAACCACTTTTCTTACCATTTATACTGCAAAAATCATAGATATTATCATGATTTTTGGTTTTTTATGGTATGTAGATTTTTCTTAAAATTTGAACATTTTCCCTCTATATCTAGATCCCCTATTGACTGAAAATTAACTTTTTATTAGCAACAAATTTTAAAGAAAAGTGAGAAATCGCATAAATTCAACCAGGAGGGCAGACCTCATAAGAAATCACAAAATTATTGAAACAGAACTTAAGCCTATTAGAAAGATCATCCCTAAATAATTAACAGGAGAGAGTGTGCACCTGTGTATTTGGATCATCGTTGATGATGGCCTCAAAGAGATCGGCCATATTCTCCTACGTTTTAATGTAATCTTCCTTACTTATCTTCCCTTCATTGAAACCACCAATCAATATAAGGTCTTCTTTGTCGATCCAAGTAGCCTGCTCACCATTAGTAACCATGCGAAGAACCCTTCCCATCATCTGGTCAGCCTCTTCTTGTGTAGAATTGATAGTGAGAAGCTCCTCCAGAATTTCTTCTTCCGAGTGCATAAGCAGTCCCAGGGATTTTCCATTACTGACCTCCTCCACACCAGTTTTGGCCGCATTGGTCTCACCAAAATTGGGCGTCACTGCTTCGGGCTGGGTATTAACAATAGAAGCAGGCATGCACTCCAACTCCTTGGATTTTATTTTTTACCTAACCTCGTCTCCATTGGTTTTGGCAGGAACAAGTAATCCTTGAGCACTATGCTTTTCTTCCCTTTATTCAAGATGAAACTTCCAAAATCCCGGTTATATTTTTGTCCCTTCTTCTTCCTTACATTGTACAGGCCTTTACTATGCTTCCCTCCAACATTGTCCTCGGAAAAATATAAAGGGTCTTCCTTATCAGACCCTATCCCACATATTGTCAGATCATCCATGTCATTCACTTAGTCTTGAGCCATCCCTTCAATTACCAGGCCATCAAATCAGTTATAGGTTTTGATGGCCTCAGGAGTCTACCGTTTTCTTACGATCCAGTGACCCACCAGCTCGGTTGGAGTACCCTCTTTATAACGGATTTTCTTACACTTTAGTATTTATAGGATTTTACTAATAATCCATTAAATAATGCCCAAAACTATAGTAGCTCCAATAATGACCCACAAACCTTTTTTTTCATGGACTATATAATGCCTAAATTTTCATGAAAGAAATTTTTTGGTATTCTTTTATACTTGTTGGTATTTTCTTAGGGAACCATCTTCCACACTCTTTCTATCCAAAATGGACATGGTTTTAGGATTGTCTTCAATTTTTCTTCATCCATACTTCTATAAATTTTGTTTTGAAAACTATATTATTAATGAAAACTAGTTTATATAAAAAATTAAAAAATATAGGTATGGTATATCTTTATTAAAATGTTATTTATTATAACCATTAAGTGAAGATATTATCCTCTTTTCAGTTGAATCCTTCAAGGATTGTGTTGGTAATTACTTTATATTTTATTTTTGAAGACTCATTATTTATATTTTCAATATTATTAATTTTAGTTCCCAATACTAAATACTTCATAGAATGGTGTTCATATGGTATTAAATTAACATCACCTTATTTTTAAAATTCTTTTTCTTCCTTGAAACATCCACTTCTAGAAATATTTTTCTTTCTTATAACAACAATTTATGATACTTCATCTTCATAGATTTAATACCAAATTGTTTATTCCTGAATTCAAGGCTTTTATTCTTATTTTAGTTTAATTCATGAATATTTGTTTCCAAAATACTGACTACCTTCATACATTTAGTGTATTATATTAATCCAAGATTCATCAAAATTAGGGAAATTTTCTAACAGGATCATAGTTTTGGATTCCTTGGATCCAACATTCTTGGAGATCTTTTCAAATGATACAATATTCCCCTTTAGGTTATTCTAAAATATGTTCTAACTTATCCTCATTATCTGTGATCTCATCCTACATTCTTTCAATTATCCTATTTATAATAGAAACAAATTCTTTGGGAGAACTAATATTTTTTCATTCACAATAATGATTGTCTCTTTTTAAAGATAATTTTGATAAGAATCGACTCATACCTATTGAAAAGTTGAAAATATTGATCCAATTAAGTTATAATGACTATCTAAATGCTTCATCATAGGTTTAAGAACCCATTAGTCTTTTTCCAAGGTAGATAAACCTTCTATATTATCATATCACGGAGATACTGACCATTGTTCATCTTAGATTAATAAGGAAAACTTATTTAACTTTATTTTATCCTTTATTTGAACATCCATTATGGTATTGGTAGAAAATATTCTGCTCTCAGATAATATAATATTCTTCAAAAAATTTCTCATTATAAACATAGCAAAGAAAATAAAATATTTTTGAGAACAATTTCCAATAAATAGAATGCAATAGAACTAAACCAACCACTATTACTAATTTTAAGGACCACTTTAGGACCTTCTAAACACTACAATGTATAAGGGAGAATTAGTGTTGGGAAATTTTAATCAAATATAATTTATTTACTCCTTTACCTATTAAACTGGTTATGATATTTAATCTTTTGTTCACTTACATTTCCATCATTAATAAGAAAACACACAAAGTGTATAGAAGATTTAGAAGATTCAGATTTCAATAAGAAAATATGTTCATTTGTGTAACTGATAAACAATCATGTATCACACATGACACTAAAATGAGATACCTATTATACTCATAAAACTATAAATATAGAGACCCTTACTTTTCATACATAAATATTAAATCCTTTTATATGAAAATTTAGTAAATTTGAAAATATTACCAACCTAAGGGACATATAGGTTTAATGTATTTGGAAACATGGATATGTAAAATAATTTATACCTAAATGATTCACATCATTTCCTATTTTTTTATTTACAACTTACACACTGCTTAGACATAACATGCATAACACCATTCATCATAACACGGGGAAGGGAAACATAAAAAAGGGTGATCACAAAGGATTATAAAGGGTAAATATAAGAGATATCAATGAATGATAATATGTGAGAACAACCTAATAACAACAGTATGGGAATATGAGATTAACAATAGATAATAACACCCATAAAATCTTAGATCATAATCCTGAATGATGGAATAATGTTTTATCAATCGAAATACATAATAAATAAGACTGATCTGTCATAAATAATCAATAATGATCCATAAAAACATATAATAATAATAATACATATGTTTTTTATACACATAAGTAAATAAAATCATTTACTTTATAAAGGCTCACTACATAAATTCTCACAGTGGATTGGGTTCACTCATCATTCCATCATTCCTTAGTCGAGGATCACTCCCAATACTATCTTATTAAATGATTTACCTAAATAAAATGGGTTAAATACCAATTTCATTTCGTATTATCTCATGATATATCATTATTTACCAAATTCATTATATATATATATAATAATGGGACCATAAATCACATAATAAAAACCATTCACATGTGTTCCGAAAGATCATAAAACATTTATAATATTATCAAATAATAATCCATGTAAAAGATATAGGCTTCATGAATATTTCAGCATCATAATCTTCAATCATACATAGAAAGAATAAATAGAGTAAAATTGAATCCTATCCCCATTAAATCGTATAAAACATCAAAGGATATTTTTATGAATAAAAATATCTTTGAAATATTACTATAAAATTTATTGATGAAAAAATATTTTTTAACCGACTTATTTAAAATAAAAAAATATAAAAAAATATAGTTGGAATTTGTTAATTTTAAATAAAAAATTATTATCATAAATGAGTAATTAAATAGAATGGAATTCATGATGGCGGGCAATATTGTTCATTAGTTGTATGTTAATACAAAAATTCATTTCATATTTTCACTTAAAACAGTAAAGTACCACATTAAGAAAATTGTAAGAATATTCCATTTAAAACCATGGTATGGAAATTAAAATATATTCAAAAATTATTTTATATAATATTTGGGTAATTAATAGAACACTATTGAAAACATTTTAAATAAAATATTTACATGTAACAAAATATTCTCGACCGAAGAGAAAACACGATTGATTTTCCTTAAAAAATTGTTTTGGTTGATTATGAACATAAAGAGAGTAAAATGAAAGAAATACATGAAATCTAGAAAAATATTACTGGATAATAAAGAAATAATATTTTTGAGAGATAGATCATACAATTTTGTAATCTTAAAATTTGAGCATAAACAATCTTGATAAAAATGAAATTACAACATAAAAACCTTACCTACAGTCTATCTTACATCGTGAATACACTAAAATCATATATAATAAAATTAAATTTATTATAATTATATCAAAAAATCGTTATAATACCTAGAAAATATTACATTATTTAAATATTAAATATTATCAACTATTTATTATAAAAATTCAACATTAACATCATTTTAGTCCTAACTATTTCATATTCCATATATATTTTAGTTTAGTATTTTTGGTCCTTGCAACAAGATAATGATTAATTCATATAAATAATTTTCATAATGTTATAAGTATAATATATATTAAATATATATTTATATATATATTTATATTTTTATGAAGTTATGATGAAAAATGAATCACATCACTATATGGAGATGGTTATCCGTACATACACACGAGTGATGTTTTCTATATATCTACTGATGGAATGAAATAAAGGTAAAAAATAATTTACAAATATAAAATCATTATTATATAGTTAATATAATATATATTCATTTAATATACCGTTATTTCTATCTAGGTAAAAGAGAAATAGAAATTGAATCACATCGCTTCGTGGAGGGGGTAGTATATATGTACGCACGAGTGATGCGATCAGTTTCCAATGGACAAGAATGCAAGAAGGTAGATAAGATATCATTAAAATATAAGAATAATTACTCCATATCCTCCTTTATCAAAAGAGAAACAAAATCATCGATCATGTGTACCGTGGACTACCTCTTCACAAAGCGATGTAGTTCATTTTCCATCACTACCTTTTATGGATAGATAAAATTAAATATTTAACATATTTATATGTTATTAATTAAATTATTATAAATATATAATTATTATATCACATTTATATTTTTAACTTTCAATTTAGTGGGAGATATGCTGACATTTCTTGTGTATATGACAGACTACTGCCTCTTATAACGATATGATTCATCTGTTTATTACTATTTACATAGATGTAAGTGAGAATCAATTTCATGAATATATGTTATATATATTACATGATATCAATTATTTAAAATTAATATATAATTTTATTAATTTAACATTTACACATTAATGTAATGATACCATCGCTCGTGGGTACATACGACATACCATATTCACAAAGTGATGCGATTCATTTTTATGACCGATTTTCAATTATGGGTATAAGGATATATATATGTATATATATAATGAAAATATATTTTTATTAAATTGATAAAATTATAAATATTATGGAACAATATCTTATGTACAATAACTATAACTTTCATGACCAAACACTCATAAAAAATAGGGTAATTAAGACACAAAACATAAAAAATAATGATATATTATTAAATAAAGGGTGAAAAAATGTTATAATAAGAAAATAGATGGTATGAAATAAATTATTATGGTTATTTAATAGATTTATAATTAACCTATATTTATTTTTTTGGATGTATAAACACATATGAAGGAAATGGGCCCTAAGGTAAGGGTTTCTCGTCTCACTTTTACATTAGTGAGACATATGCCATATTCAACACTTATATAATTTATTTGTTGTATATACTAGAGATTTTATATTTTATATGATGAATCTATTTATATTCATGTTATTAAGTGTTTATTATGATTTTATATCTTTTTTGGGGATTATGATTAAAACTTTATTAAAGTGGTGATGCATTATCTCATAATCTCATCATTATTCAGGATTCATTTTTATGTTTCAATTGGAATAATTATTTGATATATGTATATTAATATAAATCTAATTTATTCTACTTTTTTAATTCATGAAATTATTCATGTAATAGTTTTAATTTCCATTTTTTACTTAAAATGAATGATATAATGTTTTTTTGAAAATGAAATTATTTATCTATTCAGTTGAAAATAATTTTTCATCCATGTTTTCTAAAAATGTTTTCAGACCAGTTTTAAATGATTTATTAAATAATTTTTACACACTTTTACTTTTTACACTTTTTTGAATGGAATCTACATGTTATATTTAGAACAAGTCCTATCTGGATTAAATCGAAAATGTAAAAGGAATCTTTGGTTTAATATGCACAACATGATTGGAAATTTCCATTTTCATGACCACTAAATGTTTTAAAGATAATTCTACACATTTTAAAATCTTATTTTAAAAAAATTATTATAAAAGTGATTTTTGAACTTTTATTAAAAGGTTATTGTCCATGTGAAATGGTTATTATATAAAAAAAAGATTTTAATGACATTTTATGGTGTTTATATTCATCAATGACATATAATCTTTATTTTAATTATGATCCACTAGAGATATGTTTTATTGAAATCTTCCTTATTCTTTATTTATATGTTTTATGATATATTTTACAAATTATGTACGATTTCATTACCTTTGACCATATTAATCAAGATGGTTTATGATTATGTTTATTGATTAGAGCATGTATTAACATTTTGTATGTTAGTTTTAGTACACATATTTATGTTTATTATTTTTTATCCCTTTAGTATGAGGAATAAATATGACTTATTATGTTTTAGGATGGCCCTAGATATAGATTATCATGAACTAGTCTAGGCTACCATCCACCCCATCACCCAACCCATGACATATCCCGAAAGGAATTATTGATCCCCTCGGACTGGAAACAAGTTATGGGGCATCGAGTAACGCCTATGGGAATGGTTTTGCCTCTAAATGATAACTTCCACCAATAAAAAATTCTCCTATCATCATAACAATATCTATAATTGATGATATAAGAAAAAAACACAACAAGAATGAGATAAACATTTCCTAATTTCAACCAAATACCCAAGTTACAAAAAATGGAAAGGAACATACTAGATAGAAAATATTTAGTGAAACATGTTAATCAATTGTAGTATGATAGGATAACCAACACCAATTTAAAAAGGAACCACATTGACATAGAACCACCACCCCCACCATGGGGAGCCCATCCCTTAACTTAATCTAACCAAACAAGGTATATATACACCCAAGGGTGTATCTTGAGTGTGATAATTATTTCCCAGTAGGATACCACCAAAAAGGATTCCATGCAATGGCATAAAATGATAAATTATCTTAATATTTTTTTAGAAAAATCAAAATTTTATTTATTTAAAAACATGATTTATCATAAAATCAGAAATAAATTCAAAAAGGAGATAAAATTGGATGATAAATCCATAAGTATCTTGTGTTAGAGGGGTCCTAGGATCCTCAAACTCATGGTGGTCAAATAAAAGACATGATATTTTGTATCCAGCTGAAGCCAAAAAAATCTCCATCATGAATGTTTAGTTAGGGTTGTGACATAGTCGTACTATAGAGAGTGGGCCTCATCCTTACCAACTAACATAGAATAATAGACCTGGCCTACCCACATAGATACTGATGATTCCCATGTGCTCTATTTCAATCCAAATATTAAGTAAAAACCCAATTTTTTTTTCAATTTCAATAATTAATACCACACATGAAAAATGATTATTTAGAAAGGGGCCAATCACCAAAAAACATTGAACTCACACCCGAACCTTTGAAAAAACCTTTATCACCACTAAAAAAATTTATAAAAACAATTTGGAAAACAAATAAACCACAATAATATTAAAATAATGTCATGTAATGGAACTACCTACCACTTCAAATTTTTATAAATCTAGGTGGAAACCACAAAACACACATAGAAGAGATTCGAGAAGGGAAAGAGAACACCAAAACCTACATGATTCCTCACAATTGAAAGATATTATACCCAACATTGGTAAAACCCATTTTTAGAGAAAATAGAACTCAAGTAATAATTGAGAAGAGACCAAAAGTGGATTAATAATGAATAAAGGACAATCTTAAGAAATGTTTCATTGAAGATGCTAATCCAAAACCCCAAAATATGTGATTTGGAGGAAGTGGAGGAGGAGATGGGGGTTCACATGGGGATGAAGGGTCATACATAGAGAGAAAAGGGGGTATAGGGTTTTAAAATTGTGGTGGGGTAGTTTGGGAATTTTAAAATGTTTAATGTGCTACATGCTGCATAGTTTGGCCTCACGATATTTGATCCCATGCACAAAACCTACAGAAAATTAGTCAAATTGGAAAAAATGGGCTCGTTGTTTTCCTAGAGGGGGTGTATGCCCTTGTACCTAGCCTTGTGGCCTAGAAAGTTCCACTATCCTAGTCGCATGATTATCCAAGAACGGTCCCACAGCTGTGCACTAGGCCGTGTATCCTAGACAGTGGCACTATACATGGTGAATGATTTGCACAAGGCTAGAGCACTATTTCCCCTAACCGTGCTCCAACTTTTCCCTTCCTTCCATCCTTCCCAAAAACCTCTATTTTCTAGATAAATCCGAATAAATACATCAAATAAATATATTATTAAAAATAAAAAGGTAAAATAATTCAAAATAACACCATAGATGGGAAAATTATTTCCACCATAGAATCTTTCCGCCCTTATAAAGACAAACTAAATTCCAATCAGATAATAAATGAGGGTAAGCCTCATTCACATAAGACATTCCTTTACTTGTCCCTAGTTCATCATTACCATTCATCCAGACAAACAAAACCAATGGTTTTTATTTTCCATGAAGTGCTTTAAAATGAGAATCCCCAAACCACACAGGTTTCACAAACATAGAAAAATCCTATTTTAGTACCATCTCAACATAGTTCATCATGTGAGATGGGTCAGAGTTATAAATATTCAATAGTGATAAATTGAATAGAGCATAGATCAATGTTAACTAGGGTTGAATCTAATCAATATTTATCCCTAAAAATTCATTCATTAATCTTAACATTTATACCATAATTCAGAATAATCTTCCTCTACCTTCCACAATAATGATGACCCATGTGAGGTGTCACATTCAAAAATAATCTGTCATGCACATATATCTCCATGGATTCGTACTGCTGATCAAAAAAAGATCTATGGTGACTCTACACTTTCTAAAATTTCTTCGTGATCAATAGAAATTTATCATATGTCTCTTGAAACAATCACAGTCTCAAAAAAGATGCATCACCCATTCTTTCTAGTATAGAGGTGACTGAAATAGAAAGCCATAAAGAAACTCGAAGTGAAAATTTTTCCACAAGGATTGGTAAATTTTGTTATAATAAGATCCTTCCAATCCTAATGCATTTCCCGCAAGACTCCAAAATAAATCACTCAAACATGGATAATATCATCTAAAACATGATTTATATGATCAATATGACCATCTATTAGAGGATGGTATTCCATACTATGTTTGAATTGAGACACCATTAACTTCTAATGTCATTTCCAGAACTGAGAGGTAAAATAGGTTTCCCTATCTGAAATGATAGTTAAAGGAATAACATGAAGCCTTACAATTTCATGAGCATACAATCAGCCTAATTCTTCTACCATGTTTGATTTCTTGATCATAATGAAATGATATGACTTGGTTGGACAATCAATAACCTTGAAAATGGTGTTCTTTCCTAGGGGTTTTTGGGGAAATCCAATGATGAATTACATGGATACCTATTCCCACTTCCATGTGGAAATTGGGAGTGGATGAAGAAAACCTAAGGGACTTTAGTGGTTGACCATAACCTACTAATAAGTATATAACCTAATACAAATTCATATATATCTCACCATATACCCATCCACTAGAATTGAAATCATAAATTTCAAAAAAATATTGGCGGTCATCGATGAATGACCCACTAATATTGGTTGATATCCTATATAAATACCTTTTTTAAAGGTAATGACACAAAAAATGACCCATGAAACAAAGGATTCACTCAAGTGATAAAATCCACATACTAGGCACATTAAAATGATTGAAAAGATGTATATAATGTTGAAACAGTTCATAATTATAATGATCTTCCTAAATCACCTCCAAAAGTGTGGTCAACTACCCAATATTATACAAAAATGTTCATCTAATAGGCTATTTATTTTTGATGTGAATCTAAGAAAAAAGTGACGTCAAATTCCATTCATTAGTGGAAAATTTTAAAGCTTATACCGTTATCATTTTTCTTAGGGAGTCCACTATAACATTCCATTTTCCTAGGGTATAGAAAATATTACGGTCGAACCCCTAAAGGTATTAAACCGTTCATAACTAACTCAAATTCATATCATTTTGGGAGAAAATTTATGTCCATATATTATGGTCCAAGTTGACTACAAATTTATCTCCAAAGAGATAGTGATTCAATGTATACAAGGAATGAATCTCTACTACCTATTCCTGGCCATGGGTTAGATAATTAAATTCAAGTGGTTAGAGATGGAGAGAGCCATATGACACCACATGGTCACCCTACATTAAAAAACTTCAATTACAGAACCTAAATAATTATAGTATACTACATATCACTTTTCGGATTCAGGTACGATAAAAAAGTGATTTGTTCGATCATTACTTCATTTGATAAAAAATAATCCTAAAATTATCGACTCTACTCAAACCATACCCCCTTTTTGAGTAAGCATTGTTATGGGGATGTAATCTAAGAAAAATAAATAAAAATTACTAGTAATATCATTTTATATCCATTATCTTAATCAAGATGACATTTCTCGATTGGTCCCATGATATCAGACTTCAATTTTTCAGGGACCCTTGAAAACCCATGTTATAAGATTACATGATCTATAAACATGACTCCATAGATTGAAAAAATTCATTTATAATGCTTTTCATAATGAAGGTGATCTTGACAAGTTCCTACAATGATCCCCTAGTGCTACCCATGCTATTTCTCTGTCCGGGAAAAGACAAAGATGTCTTCTAAAAAATATACAACAAATGAATAGAGTTAAATAAGGAAGACTCGATTTATATGATCCATGAAAACTGTATGAGCATTTTCCAAACCAAATTGCATGACCAAATACTCAATGGGGACATACATACACCAGAAAGAAATGTTGGGAAAATCAGCCTCTCTAACTATGACCTGTTGATCTCTAGAGCATACATTAATCCTAGAAAATCAATTTCCACCATTGATATAATAATAGAGGACATTAATGAGGGTAAAGGGGTATTTTTCCTAATCGTTACCATGTTCAACTTCTAGAATTCAATGGAAAATTGGAGGGATCCATCAACCTTATTGGAAAATAGAACTGGAGTGGCCCAAGGTGAGCCACTCTGGTGAATAAATCCTTTGGATACCAAATTTTCAAATTCTATATTTAGTACCATAAATTCTATTGGGGTAATATAATAGGATATCAGAGATACCCGTTGTGTTCTTGGTTCATAATCAATGGTGAACTCCAAATCCTATTCTAAAGGTGAACCTATGAAATCATTTGGAAATACCTCAATAAATTCATCCACTATAGAGTAAACCCATACCCAAAACATATACTATTATCCTATATAACAAGATAATGGAAATGGAAAAGAAGGTTTCATAACTCTATAATTGGTGGTCCAAATCTCATTGATTAGAGATCACATTCACCTAGAAATTATTGAGTACTCCCAACGAAAGTTGATAGGGTTACTCAACAATGATAAAAATCAGCATTCGTCTTGAAAATCGTCATCTAATCTATATAAGGGATGACATAACTACATCCATTTCAAGAATAAAGAATTCCTACCCCAATAAAACTTATAAAAGAGTGAGTACGCTAGAATAATATCTGAAACCTTATTCTCCCTTCATTATTAGTGGCATGGACAACTTGATGGAATAAAGAATAAGATGGATAGAATGAAAAGAATTTTAAGAACTCATATCAAATTGAAAAATGGACATGAAAGATGAAATTGAAATATTACCTCAAAGATTATTAGGTCTTATATCCAATTTCACTGGTACCTGATTCATAGCTTGAGGTTTCTTCATTGACAATAAATTTTGAAGTGGATTACTTGCTTGGGTCTCTTGTTTAAGCTGACACTACCCATAAGAGGATCTCGCCTTCCCACCATGCCTAACAAACTGAGAAACCATAAATCTTAACACCCCAAACGGATTTGGTAATTTATTATGTGTTGATTAGCCTTCACCACTATTAATTGTAAAAAGACTCTTGTAGATTCTCTTCAAGTGACCCAATATCCCACACTAATGGAAGGGTATAGGTGAACTAGACATAATGACCACACATTCCCCAAACATATACACTAGTATAATTGAACATACCCACCACCAGTGGTTACAGATAAAGTCGTTCAAGATGGGTGACCCGAGATACCACCTTCTTTCTTATCCTACTCATCACAATTGATTTTATTTTCAATTGTTCTACTACCACTATTTTGCAGGTAAAGCCATCCTGAAAAGCCCAACATAACTTCACTATAAATTTCCACCTTTATAGCTTTATCCTCCACCATGGCATATTTATTCATCCAAAATAGGAAGAAATGAGTTTGAATATCCAACAAAAATCCGATATCAAAATATTGAGCCTTTCTATAACGTCCCAACCCGACTAACCATTAAAACAGTAGCAATACTGTTCACCACATGACCTCAAGCATGCCTCTCCATTTTCCAAAGGCTGCCTAAAAATAGTGAGGGTATAATGCTGTTATGATGGGGATACTACACGGTTATATTCAGATTAGTAAGAAATTATATCAAAATGTAAATAACATAAAATAGTTGAGGAATTATTAACAAATGAAAAGTAGTGGAAAAAATGAATCTAATAACTCAGGGATAATAGACAGGGACAACTATACATATATTGATGCATTTCCTGACTATGAAACAAAAATAATATATTAGATATACTACAGGAAACCAGAAAGAAGTAGAATAATATAATAAATTAAAATATCTTAATGACTAATTAGATTATCATCTTATGAATAAACTAATTCCTGTGCTCCCAAGATCCCATGTAAACAACAAAAAATAAGCAGTAAATCCAAGGATCTAAAACCAAGAATATTTTCTCAAGTACTGCAGTGCAATGGTGGCCGAATAAGGTTGTAAAAAATAGTCTCATTAGGCCACCACTAATGATGTCTAGTTCAATCTAGTTCATTATCATTAAACTAATAATTCTATAACATTGGTTAATGTAATAAGAGAACTAATGAAATAAATAAAACTTCTATCTTGGTTTCTAAATGGATACCCACCAGATTCTAACATCGTCATCCTATAACGGATGTATGAACCATGAAAAGTAGTTGAAGTAAATGATAAAATATAGGGAATAATATAAGAGGAAACAAAAGTATGTCACTCCCAATATTGTGCGTTATCATGTTGTTCAGACCCATAGGATATCATCTAAGCATTTCGATACAATGTTGTAATCATAACAACAATGATAATAAAAATAATTCAGCATAATTAATTCTGATCTATGTATCCATAAAATATTGTAATGGTATCCTAAGGCCATCCAAGGAAATCCATAATGGAATACCTAGGGTCATTGTAGGAGCCTTGAATAGAACCAATAATAATGAGTCTTTTTGTGGTGACCCATAAGGGAATCTCTCATATCACTCATGTTATAGTAACTCTGAATCTACACCAAGTATCTAACATGGGGGACCAGGTATCACCCGAGGTATGGTGTAGCAATCATGTACACGACTCCATATATAGTTTCTCCCCTAGGGAACTGATATCAGTCAAGAGTATAGAAATCTTCCAGGAGATTACATCCATGGAAATCAAAAGTATCATTCATTTCATGTCAAGTTGTACCAAGCCAATCACTGTGAGTCCATTCCTCATGTCCTTATGTTGGGTCACATTTTATCTCCTAACATGTCAACAATACAATCATAGCACTAAATTCCACGCATCAATAAGTAATGGGATATATTAACAGTTAAGTAAGCTATAAAAACATTCAATCCAAGATAAAACTATGGCATAATGAATTAAGCATTATAAAGTAAGAATAATCATAAGTACTAGTCTACTAGGAATGAACATATATCAACAATCATAGGCACTCAACAACATGAATAACTGATGGAACTTCATATAAGGCATAATAAAGGTGTAAAAAATTAAAATATAGATAGAACATGATATAAGTCATAATCATAATGGAAAACCAATAAGTGGACGATCACTATTCACTAAACATAAATATAAGAACTAGGCTATAAGGCATGCACATATGGACTTTTCAAAATGAAGATAATGCACCTCATCTAGGTATTTTTTTAAAAAAAATGAAAATTTTCAAAAAAAATTTTTTTTATTAAATTTAGATGATTAAATTTAATCATAAGGATTCATGTGAGCATAAGGCATCAAACTTAAAGTCCAAATCTATGGCCTATAATTCCTCTTATTTAATTTCATTTAAGTGAGTCATTAATTTAGAGTTCAAAAAACAAAAATGGTGTCCAATAAAGTTATGATAATGGGAATTAGGTTTCCAATGAGGAACCCTTCCCAAAAGAGATGAAAAAATCATGGAGGTAAACCAAAATGTGATTCTCTACTCGATAGGGTCATACTAGACATTATAATATATTATACTTAATTTGTATAGTGAGAATGAAGAATCATTGGATGTTTTTTGAACACAACACAAAAACAGACCATATGAAAAAAAAACTATAGGAAAGAAGCTATACCACCTATCATTCAGTAAGGATGACTCACATGTCCTATATCAAACTCGGATTTGGTCCGGTTTGAGTGAAATCCATTAAACGGACGATCTCATTTAAATTGGGAAAAATAGATCCCACAAAAATAGTGAAACAGAGGAGGGAAGCAAGAAGAAATCTAATCAAGAGGAGTGTATAGATTAACTCATGCTTTCCAATTCCATTGGTGGTGAGAAATTAGGATGATTGGGTTATCAAAAAATCCCAACCTTGGAGGAGGAGAACCTCATGTGAGAGGGGAGGAGGAAACTCCCACAGGAAAAGTGAGGGAGAAGAAAGGGGGTTATAATTATTTTAATTAAGGGTAAAAAGAATAATTCAAACTTAATATAAGGGTGCATGGTTGATCAAACTGTCCGCCAACCATGAGACTACCAATGATAAGGAACCCTAACCCTTCACAATTGTACCACATGATTTTCTGAAACTATGTGCCAACCATTCAATGAATAGTGAAAGCATACTACCAATTTGGGAATTAGTGTGTAAGTAGGTAAATTTTTTGGGAAAACTGTGTTCATCCCATATGACTCCTATTTCACTGTTGTTTTAGGATGTATGATTTACTATTGGGGACAAATAATTTTTTTAAAAAACAGGTGCCCCTATCTGCTCTTCCCGACACAAGGTTTTAGATCTTGAAGCACCCGATGATTTAATGAACACCAAGGGCCCTCCTCAGGACCTCATACAATTCTAAAAACAATATATAGATGTGTTCAATTCTTGTAATTGTATTCTGAATCTTAGTTAAAAAAATTGACCATCCCCCAAATGAAAAAATTTTAATTCCCTTGGAATTTAATCCAGTCCAAAAACATGGGGCAGTATAATCCTCACACCTTAGAATTTATCATCCATGAGAAGTCTAGGGGAAACAAAGAGAATATAAATCTACCTACCCGAGTCATGAGGCCATATTCAAATGGTCGTGTTGCATTTTCTAATGGCCTAATTCACCTCCAATTGTCACACTAATACAAGACACATAAGTTGTTCAAACTCAATCACACACTTGTTCATATGAACTAATGCATACAAATAGAGCATAAATGTCCCCACTATTATAGATACATTCTACCCCTATTGTCTATTTAACCACTTGGTTCTATCATTCACAATGACCAAATAGGAATATAGTATTCCACTGATGGAATTAATGATCTAAGCATCCCCGTAGTTCTCAAACTATGCTCTGGAATGATTAACTACTGATAAATTTGGTTAGCTACCAATCGAACATAAGTCCTAGTAGAGATGAGTTTTTTGTGTAGTGTTTCATCTGAAACTCATCATACTTTTTGAAACCCTAAAACATTCCCTTATATACTTCATTTTCTACCGCATATGTCAAGAGAGTATGGAAAACCAGTCCAACCATCATTGGCTAACTACCCTTAAAGAACTTGACATAGACGACTGGTGAATTCCAAAAGCTAGATATGACGCACTTTAAATGAAGGAATCCCACATATATGTTCGATCTTGTCAACTGAATCTCAAAACCAGTATCTGGTGACACCACAAACCACAAAAAACATATTAGTTATCGCGCGACAACATGAACATGGTCAAAAAAATGAGACCTATTTTATTTGGATCGATATCCCTTTTAACAATACACCCAAGCCCGATTAAGGTCTGGGGTGGTCTTAGAATCAGTATCTAGTGTTTGAGGAGCTTATCTACAACAACAATTAATGTGTTTCCAAAATAGAGATGTTGGTACAAATCCAAACGTCCACATACCAAGAAAGATGACCAATTCTATGTGACATCACCTAATTTTAATGTCATGAGGGAAACATCTAGTGTCCATTTGTCCAATAATGGAATTATTACATGGGAACCCATGTATTACCGATTAACCAAACGACTAAAAAACCACACTTCTGGAGCACACTACGTTAGAGACCACCTAAATAAGCCCATAATTTTTTTTAAAATTTAGCAGGGTGTAAGACAAAATTATCTCTCTCAGTGTACCCAGATGAGGACATGATAGGGGACATAATTTTCATTTAATTGATAGCACACTAATAGGATTTGATTGGTTTCCAAAAAGGAAATAATAATATCAAACTCTAAAGAGGGAAATGTTCTTGGTTTGGTTTTTATCTAACCATACTGAACAATTAAAAATAAAGAATAGTTGAACCAATAATCTTCTAATTCTTTAGGAAAAAGCTCAGATTCACCCATCGACATGCCAAAAACCTATCCATGATACCTTTACCACTGGAGGCATCCCATGGTCAGTAAAACCCTACAACTATGACCCATTACCGACCTACTATGTCTTCTCATGCTGCATAGATATCCAACCATAACATTTTCATTCTCTATAGAATGCGTTGACTTAAAAAGAATATATTCTTGGAAATAGATTCATTTTAAGAAATGATGATCATTTTCAAATGGCCTTTTCACAGTCATGTTCCTTCTACTTGGTTGGATGCATTTAACAAGAATTTAAGTGATACTCTCTACCTTAGGAGTTTCCTCAACATTGGATCTAAAAGTGAAAGGAAACTCATTCCATGAAACATGATCCATCAACCAATAACTATGTTCTTAGGGGTGGATATCACGATTTAAAAGAATTTAACCGAGAATATAGAGATAAACAACCATTCAAGAGTGTTTGATTATATTCACCTATTGATTTATAGATGATTCTATAACTTAATCACATCCACATACCCTACTGCATTAGGTGTAAAATCCGGAATAACCGACAAGCATGTCAAACACTAGATTCTCTTAAAATGTCATCTTATGTATTGGGAAGAGACTAATTTCTACAACAGATGAGGTCACTCCACTTTAGAGTTAACCAAAAATTAATGTGTACATATCATGATTAAATAGTTGACACTAATCCTAGATGGACTGTTTCAACATTTAATAATTTTATGGTCCCACGTACACATACACATACAACACTGAGTTCACCAAAGAAATGAAACATCCATAATACTGTCAATAAAATTATCAACCATATGCCTTCAGGTATATAATGTCTCACAAATAGGGTTAAACTAATTTCATATCACTCATTTTTATTTTAAAAATGGATGAAAACCTCTCGAGTTATTCAACACAAAAAAGGAAAGAGAGGAAGGGTTGCATGACCAACTAATAAGCAAACCATGTCATAGGAATGAATAAGTTACAAGAATTTGGCATTTTAAAAATACCACACTCAGAGAAAGGGTTATAAAAACACATGACCACACATCAAACATGGGTTTATTTTTTAAAATTAATAAACCTACATAGATAATGACACCAAAACATTACCATATAAGACATAGAATACTTGTAAGAAACTAACAGGGATTTAATGATCTTAGGGTGAATCCTACAAAGAGAATACCCCATACTAAAATGGAATGATTTGACCAAAAATGATGTCACACCATCAAAAATGTCACTAGGATTAAAATATGGACATTTAGGTATGATCTAAAGGAGAAGGGTCCAATGATTTTTTTTTCACATTTCCATGTCAAGGGAGTTACTCAAGGATACACATTAAAAGGAATTGAATTACCCCTACATGAGTTTAGGGTAAAACTCCACATAATGTTTCTTTTAAGGAACTGATCCCAAATTCATTTAACTCCTTAGAATTTCAATTTTTAGTTTTAATGAAAAAGAAACATTGGGAATAAGGCAGAACATGAAAGGTATTATAAACTACCATCTTAAAATTTATCTATTATCAGCATCAATTTATAATTAGGCCATTTTGTCAGTTAAAAATATTTAAAACACAATTTATTTATTTATATGACCTCACAAAAATGTAACCTCATCTTTCTAAAAGGTCCTTTATTAATTAATAGGGGTATTTTCAAGTATGATTCCTCTAAAAAGTATACACTTTAAATAACAATCTGTATATAGAATAACTTATGGCCATGGGGCTTTAAATTAAGGCACATCAAGGTAAGGTAATGGAAACACACTATGGTCCCATTTAACCTGTTTTTATTCACAGAAAAACAATGAAAATTTTTTATGAATTTATTTTTAAAAACACCCTTAGTGGATTTTTTTGATAAACAACATTCCCCAACTGGCCTACTTGGTCCCAATTTTGTATTAAGAACTTATCCAGATGGGTCTTTATGACCAATTTATTGAGGTATAATAAGGTAACCAAGAATTCTAGGTCAGAATTGAGAAACATTAATATTTACAATGATTTCATAATAGATGGACTATAACAGACGGTTCAGTTTTATGGTTTTCCACCCTCAATGTAAAAAATCTCTCATACACTTTACAAGTTGTAGTAAGGTCCCATATAACAGAAACCACTTTATATAGGATTAAAAGAAAATTTAAACCCTTAAATATGTAGAAAAATAATTTAAATATATATGGTGAATCTATAATGGTTAGATTATATGGGTCAGCCTATTCCAATTCATAAAGATCCCACACACTTTATGAATTTGAAAAATTAGATCCCATTTAAACATTACCAATTTTTTTAGTAATAAGTACATTTTAAATAGCTTCACCATTTATACTACATTATTTAAGTACTTTAGTAACATTAACAACAGTTCAATTATATGGGTCTTCAGTCACTAATTTATATGGCACATAATACACCTTATAATGTTTATTTTGACCCTCATTTAACCATGGCCAACATTTATCAAGCCCATGCTAAACAAGCATAGATGCATGGAAAGCTATTAAACAAGCTGAAAAATTCTCAAACACAGAAAACATGAAAGATAAGAAAATTTAAATTCTAGAGCCATGTGAGTCAAACAACCATATAGGTTAAAGCTAAGCAAGTTGTCAAACACCTAGAATGGAATATGAGATAAAAGATAATAACACATAAGGCACAACATCAATTCTATATAGTCTAATAATTCAACCTACATGGAATTTAGTATACATAGCATGTGAATTCCTATGTTCCTATCATGATTTATGTAATTATATTTCCATGTCATACCTTCTAAGGGTAAATTACTAGGATTTCATAACTCAATAAGAAACAAACAGTACACCCTTCACTCAATAGGAAATCATAATCTATAATAATTGAAAAAAACATAAAATAAATCAAAACCCTAGCATCATTGACTTTCCCCCATACATGGAATGATCAATACATTGTACGAAAACTTGAAATTGATGATAAATTACTTGTATCCTATCTCCCATACCGAAATAGTTAGAAAAAAGGAATGGTGCTCTGATACTACTTTGTATTGTACTGACTTGACTGAACACTAAACCAGTAGCTGGACCGATCCCCACATGACCACAAGAATGCCTCACATTATTCTAGAGGCTTAAAAATAGAATGGAAGGTCCAATGATGGTATGATGGGGAGAGTATACCCTAATAATCAGAGTAGCATAGTGTTATATTATAAAGTAAATAACAAACAATAAGAGAATCAATAATAATAACTGAATAGTAATGAAAAAATAAATGTAATAATTGAGTGAAAAAATAAGGTAAAATATACATATGATAATGCATGTCTTTATTATAAAACAGAACTAAAATAATAGATATACTATAGGAAATATGATACAAGAGGAACAATACAATAAAAAGAGAATATACCAATGTCTAACTCCACAAGAATCTTGAGCACGAGCTCACTCCTATGCTCCCTAGACCCCATGTACACAAAATAAAACAAGAAATAAGTCCAAGGACCTAAAACTTGGAAGATGAAATCAGGTACCCCAAGGAAATGGAATCCTAATTAGGTTGTAAAAAATAGTCTTATTAGGCCCCCAATAACAGTTTCTTGATCAATCCAATTCATGATAAATAAGTCAAATTGTGTGTAAACATGGGGAAACATACTAAAGATAACTAAGCAATAAATAACACTTCAGTCTGGGTTGTTAAATGGATACCAAACTGATTCTACCTGCTTTGGCCTATGTGGGATATTTGAACCAAGGAAAAGAGTATAACAAAATTAAAAAATACAAGGCAAGATAAGTAGGTTTACCCCAATCTTGTGCTATAGCATGGCGGTCATGCCCCTAGGATATCATCCAATTATTAATAATACAGGTTTTAATAATTTAATTAATGATAATAATAATAATTCACCATAGTTAATTCATACAAGGTATCCATCCAATCAAGTAATGGCATCATGAGCCCAACCATGGTGATCTGTAATGGAATCCCATGGGTCTGTTTAGTAGCCCTTGATATAAAAAAACCACTTAATTCATCTAAGGCAACTCGTAGCGGCATCCATATTATCCCTTTGGGTATCATAAAATGATTATGTTCCATGTATATCATATAGTTGATCAGGTATCACCCGAGGTATGGTTTAGAAGTAATTCTAATGAGTCCATCCATAGTTGATCACCTAGGAAACCAATGTCACCCATGAGTATAGAAATCCACCTGGAGATCCCGTAAAAGGAAATCCAAAGGATCCATCCTAGTGCATCAATTCATACCAATCCAAGAAGGGTGAATCCATTCATAGAGTCCTTATGTCACGAATCATATTCTCTCTTAGACCGCAAGATGGTCAAGCTTGGAATCCGAAATTTCACATAAATTCATTTAATTAAACAATGTCGCATGGTATGATATACGGTTGAAAAGACAATGCACCAACCATGTATCTTCCAATACTAATGACCCAAAACCCTACATGGTTGTACAACACAGTTCCCTAAAAAAGAGCACCAACCATTTGATGAATAGTAAAACCTTAAAACATATTTATCAATAAGAGTTTGACTGGGAGAACAGTTTGGGTAAACCAAGGGATGCCCATATGGAACTTACTACACCACAGGTTCAGTCTTCATGGTTTATTATTGGAAGCCACATGGTTTTAAAGAAACCGTGCACCCCTATCAACTCCTTTGAACAAGATGTTTTGGAGCCCAATTCTACCAAAACATTACAGAACACCTGGGACAACCCTAAATCCATCACCCTTGTCTAAAAAAACATATTGAAATATTTTAACTCTCAGTGAATCTCAGTTCAAAATAATTTCTATCCAATAAGATACATAAATAATATTCCCTTCAAATTTCATTCGGTATAAAAACACAATATTATACAATTTAACATCTCATCAGAAACCACCTTAGGTGTGAAACAGAAAAATTCTAGAAAACAGTTATCATATTCCAACGTGGCTCGATCCCCTTATTGAGATCTAGAAACACCTGAGTCATGGAAATGGATAAGGTATCATTGAAATATTTCTCATTGAAGACAACCTTGAGGTGTTTCTAGCCAATATTCCTATGTTTCCTTACTAGGACTATTAAACTCCCCCACCTATGGATTAACCCTTCTAGTAGTAACAAAACAAAATTTAAATTAATATATTTATGATTCCTAAGGAACTCAAAAATCCTCTCATCCTTTTCAACCCACTCCTCAGACTTTGAAGCGTCTATTTTACAGCCTATGGAAATAGGATTTATCTTGAGGAACTCATGAAATTTATCCTTTTACAGACATATTTTGGTTTCTTTATCCTATGTTGGACCGGATCCTACACCCTAGTCCAAATATTTGACAACCCAAACCACTGCGTACACTAATATCTAATCTACTAGAGAGGTATAATTCTATTAGTCTTATTCCTATGGTTTCATGGGAGGTCACTGGAGTGGCATGATCCTACACCATTTAACAAACACAAGAGAAACCATCCATCCATAACCCATAATGATTTTAGCAATAACATGAATCAAACATTCCCGTAAATCAAATTAAGACCATAATAATCATAATAACAGATTAAACCACTCCACCCTGACTCACTTGTTATTCATATTATATAGCATTTATATCATACTAGAAGTAGGATAAGAAAATCCCAAATATAAAATGGAGACCCAAGGCCTATCACAAGGTATGTTATCCAGAAACCCCAATCATTACAATAACCACAAGCACTATAAGTCTTACCATCTATCTATGTTGTCATGCTCAATTAACATAACCAAAAGAAACGAAAAATCATACTATGATACAATTTTGTTTATATTTAGTGCAAGATTCCATCCAACCCAACATCCTACCTGGCCAATGACATGGTCCAAAGGGAGTTCACGATCCCCATAAGCTAAAAAATAGTCTCTAGGCTTCGAGTAATACCTTTGTGATTAGTTTATCAAATAAAGAACAAATATCATGAATGAAAAATTATCATTATATCATAACAATATATATAACACGGGAGACCAAAATAAACACCACTAGAATATGTTAAACATATAATATTTACAAAAAAACCAAAATAAATAAAAGGAAAGGGAGCTGACTAAATGAACAAACCTCAATGAAAAATTGGATCATTTCCTAAAAGACACCACCAACAATATCTATCCAAAATAGAACCAAAATCACATAAAACCACCATCAACACTATTAAAATCCTTTAACTTACTTGAATCAAACTTAACAATGTATACATGCACCCAAGATCATATGTAGTGTGTCAACTAAATTGAGTAGTTGGTTACCACAAAAAAGGATACCAATAAATGAAATTAAATGATAAATTACCATGTTGGTTTTTAAGGAAAAGGAAAATAAAATTTTAATAAAAAAAATTTCATAAAAAAGAAAATAATTGTTAAGAAAAGATGAAATAGGAAAACACAGAATGAGTGCCACTGGAAGTCAAATAGTAAATAGGGATTTTGGTATAATAGGATCCTCATGATCATAGAGATAAAAGACTAGACATGAACATTTGTCATCTTCTCAATCCAACAAATCCCTATCATGAATGTTTAGTTTTTTTTGTGATGTAGTCCCGCTTGGGAGACTCGGCCTCAGCCCTACCGACATGCCTAGAAAACAAGACCTAGTCTTCCCACATAGATACAATGGATTTCATTGTTCTCTATTCCAATCCAAATATTGCGTGGAATCCCTTATTGTATTATCATAATTACAATAATTAAGACTACAATTAAAAAACAACCATTTACAATTGGGAATATCACTATCAAACCTTACTCTCACACCAAAACCAATGGAAAACATATTTTCACCACCCAAAAAATTTATAGAACCTATTTTTAAACCAAATAAATTGTAATAAAATTATAAAATATTGTTAAGGAATGAATCCACCTACATATTTCTTGAAATATTCATAAATCCTAGTGCAAACCACCATCCACAACTAGAAGGGATCCAAGAAATGAAAGGGAACACAAAAACAAACTAGATTCAACCAAAGTTAATGATATTGAACCCAACATAGGTCAAAAATATCTATGGATAAAAGTGAAATCAAGGAATAATAGAGAATATTCCAAAATAAGAGAATGAATTGAAGAGAGGATAAGCTTTGTGAATGTTTCCTTAAAGATCATAAGCCAAAATACCCAATGATATGAGAGAAAGGTAGTAGATGAGGAGATAGAGGTATAGCATGGGATGATGTTTTTAATGGGATGATAAAATGGGGTTAGGGTATTAAAATTAGGGAGGGGTAGTTTAGAAATTTAAAAAATTTAAATTTCATGTAGGATGAATTTTCATCCAGGCTATGCGCCAACTACATGATCCCTCTATCAAAGAGAAGAAAATGGACACATAATTTACCTAGAGGTGGAAAAAACCCATCCACCTAACCATGTATCCTAGATAGTGTCAATTAAACAGTCACATAGTTATCCTTGGAGGGCCATATCCTCGTGTTCTAGGATGTGTGACCTAGATAGTGCCACTATCAGGGGTGTATTATATTCACTAGGCTAGAAAATAACTTCCCTAAATCATTCTCTCATTATGGGCCTCATAATCTAAAGACAAAAAACAAACATGTTTCCCAAAAACTATAGATAAATCCATGAAATAAAGATAACAATAAAAATATAAATGAAAATTCCTATAAAATAACACTATAGATTTTAAAATTATCCACACCATATAATGTGTCCACCCTCAAGAAGTTAAACTAAATTCTGATCAGGGAATAAATGAGGGTACTACTCCTCCACGCAAGAATATCATTCCCATGTATTATGTTCATCATATCATTTTTTCCAGATGTCATGAACCAATGGTATGGATTTTCCCTAATGCACTTTCACTATGGAAGCCACAATACACAATGGATGCTCAAATATAGAAAAAAATAATTCCAACTCTTGTTCTTCCTAGCTTTTCACATGAGTTGGTCCCAGGTTATACCTTTTAATTTATGAGACATGGAACACATCATGGACCAACTTTAACTTGGGTTGTAAAGAAAATCAGTACTACACCCTAATAATTCTTTCAGTAATATCAAAATGTTTGACATACATTAGGATATGATTCCCCTGCTTACCATGTGTGGTGATGGAAGGTAAGGTGAGTCACACAAGAGAGGGCCTCCTACTAAAATAGTATACCTATTCCAAGGGTTTCATATGCTTCTTTTAGAATATCAAGGGTAATTTCCTAATAAACACTAATTATATGTGATGGTACCCCATAAATTGCATAGAGGACAAGTGGGATGTGCCACAAGATTAGTCAATTTAGGGTGGGAAATTTCTTATTGAATAGAGAGATTCACCATACAAGAGTAGGTGGTTCTAAAATGAGTATGTCTAGAGATCTATCTAGGGATGCTTTGGAAATGTACATATTTACTAAATTATATGTTCTAGTTTTATTTTTGTTATAATTTTATCTCATATTGCACTCCGTATTTATTTTCCCCCCAACTTGGTATTTTTTGTCTTGGGGTTCTGGCTTGGGAATTGTTTTCCAATATGATAGCCTCTTTTAAATGAAAGGTTATTTTATTCTATTTTTAAAACATAATGTTGTGTTTATTTATTATAATTTAAATCCCAATTTTTATAATTATAATTCAATTTAGTGTTAACAGACTATTTTTGGGAAAGGAAATATATGTACTCTTTTGTAGTTGTCTACTGAGCTATGAATCAGATATCCTACTTTTACCATTCAGGGTTGGTAGAACAAAAATATTTTGTAGGTAATTTTATTTTCTTTAGGTTATTGGTTTAGGTTCTTGTTGTTGGATTAGCTTTTTGGTGGATTGGGGTGACCTTGAGGTCACATAGAGATTGTGCTGGAAGGGATTTGGTCCATGTTTTATTCTTCTCATTTTCTCAATCATATATTATAACTGAATCATTTTGTGATATTTATTTATGATTTAATCTATTGGTTCAACTTATTGTTTTGTTTTTTTATTTGAACCTAATTATTCTTTAAGATAAAATCATTTCCACACATTTTTCATTTGATGCCTGACACTAGTTTCCAGCCCATGGGGATCAAGAATTCCCTTGGGTCCATTCCATGGACCGAGTTATATGTCGGATCGAATGGCACCCTTGTAGAGTTACTGACACAATCCACTAGGATTTCCATGTCAATGGGTACCTAGTTCACTACCTCTATGATGGGAAAATACCTAAAGAGGTTTACTTGCACATGAATGGAATGTCGTAAACTATATATGAAGCACATCACCATATAGGTGTCATCACTCACTTCAGTGGGTGGAGAGAGAGAAAATTTATTGAATGTAACAATGTATTTTATGATGGGCATGTTACCATGATAAAGCCTCAAAAATCATGAGCTCTATCTTCCCTCAACATCTTGGAAAAAAATGATCAAAGATACTAGACTCAAAGTACTTCTAGGATAGTTCATCTTTTCTACTTGTCTATACCTACACATCACAAAAGTGCTTTTCCAGTCCTCGAAGCATATATATTGATAATTTCACCATCCAATCTAGAGGCATATATTTATACTCAAATATAATATGCATGGATTTGATCCATTTCTCAGATTCCTATGGTCCATCCTCACCTAGGAAAATAAATGGGTTTTTTGACTAGAAATCCTGAGTATGATATTCAATGAAAGGATTTTCTCCCTGAGCACCCCTATAGATACCCTAGATAACACGTACTAGGCTTGATTTGAGTTTCTTGTCAATTCATGACCCAAATTTTGTATGATTTGGAATGTTCCCCACCTAAACATAGAACTGTATTTGAGCATTTACCTCAGCTTGTACCTATGGGTGAGCCTATTTCTCATGATCTGCCATAATCTACGGGGCCTTAACTGGATCATGCTTTTACGTCACCCATTCAATGCCTTCTTGACACTCCATCTGAGCCCAAAGGTGAAAACCTACTAAATACCATAAAAATGGTTAGATAGACTTGATAAAACACACAAAAACACACACACATACACATATATATATTTAACACATATATGTAATGAAATAATAGGGATTACAGGCACCAATGATACAGTTATTTACCATGTTACTGACAACATCCTAATCAGCAGTCTTCCTTAAGATAAATAGTAATAATAGCTTAAAATAACATACTATCTCAATATCATTATTATCCAACAGAACACAGCTCCAAAATTACAGTCAAGAACTACACTGATTCCATATATATCATCCTTGATAGGATTATCCACTCGAGAAGTGCTTTCGGGATGGGTCCCATTGGACTAAGAGGAACCTCCCTAAATGCATGGGTATAATGATTAGAATACTATGTGTAATGAGGGAATGTGGGTATGTCATACCTACAAGGGATGATATAGTAATGGTTAGAGTACATATAGGTAAAATAAAGCAGAAAAAATGACTCAACAAACTTGAACTAGACCCACCAATGTTGGAAGAACAAGAAATATCAATCAATATCATAGTCAGTAATAAACAGAAGTAGTTGAAAATAAATAAAAATGCATGCATACCACTTATAGTGATTTTAAACTAAGTGTGTATACATATCAGGTCATACATATGAATATAAAAAATGAGGTCTCCATTAGCTGACCATGGTATAATAAATATATAGGCATGCTGATATAGAAAATGAAAACAAAGTAAAACGAAAATGTTACTCTTATAGAAGAAAAAACATCACAACCCCTTGCCAACATCCCATGCCAAACTAGCATGATAATACAGATCCTAAGGCTGAACCACTACCTGAACACAATAATATAAAATCTAAACACATCCTAAATGACCCATGTAGGTTGTGAGAAAATGTCTCAATAGGATACCAAAAAAACGTGTGTACCCAAAAAAAGTGTTTAAGTAGATGTGAAACAAAATAAATATAAAATATCATGCAATTTAAATAAAATTAATTTTATTTGGTGATTAAAAATCACCAATAAGTTTTCACTTACATTTCCCAATGCTATAATCACTGAACTGGAAAGGTTCCCTACCCCATTGCCCAAGGTATCCCTTGATGTCAAACAGCCCACATGA
This sequence comes from Viscum album, assembly GCA_963277665.1. Classification (NCBI taxonomy): domain Eukaryota; kingdom Viridiplantae; phylum Streptophyta; class Magnoliopsida; order Santalales; family Viscaceae; genus Viscum; species Viscum album. The sequence continues at coordinate 1,894,101,072 of OY728152.1, forward strand.
AAAATCAGTTTCCCCCACCATGTAATCATCCAGGTACATCGTTTATCCTAACACCTCATGTCACAAATCCTGTCATCGACATCCAAATTTCATGACCAAGAAATAGTGACATGTCCTTCAAAACACTGGTCAAAATCACTCATCGGCACAAGGACCCACATTCAGAGGAATAATGATATGTGTCCTTGAATAAAATCAACATTGAATCATAGAAGAACATCCATATGACTGATGATTTCCTTCCACCCAAAATAGTCTTGGACCAACATCATCCATAAGACGAGCCTCATCGACTGAATGATAACATCAATGCTATAATCTAAAGGCTCTCACCATGCCTCTGGATTTCTATGGAACAAAATTCTAACAAAAATTCCTAATCTGCACTACATGAGGTCTATACCAACACGAGTGGTAAAAACCAACTCCTCATTTAGTAAAACTAAGTACACATTACTCCAATATGTTCTTTTTCCATTACAAGTGAGCGAAAATCACCAAAATGTTCCCTAATCCAAATACAACCAAAACCTCATTTCCCTATAACCATGTCACTCAATTTTTATGGTGTATTCATCCAATATCTTGATCCCTACCCCATCATGACTTTCTTTCCACCTCAAACCGATGATCATGATGCCTAACTAGTGATCACATAACCTAGGTATATCTTGGTCAGGGCCAACCAAATAACCATGTTGCATCAATCCTGATGGCCATGCCATCCCCATATCATAGGCCGAGCCCACCACAATCCAATGGAACACATAACATAGAATTAATTTATTTAATATATATAATTGAAATAAATTCTATTTAAATAAGAAATTAAATATGATAAAATTGAATTGAAAATTTTAAATAAACATAACAATTCAATTTAATTAGTCCATTCAATTTTATTTAATTGACCTATTGACATAAATAAATAAATTCATTAAATAAACCATTCAACTTAAAGAAAAACTCAAATTAAATAAAGATCACATCCCCAAGAAAACAACCCAAAGTGGTGGAAGTACTCTAACCTAGCCTAGAATGACAGTACAAGGTTTGGGAATTCCTAACAGCATCCCATAAGACCATATGGTCAGTTTAATATCATAAAAAGTCGTCTCACATAAATACAAATTATTATGCAAAAATATAAACACTAAAAAAATCAAAAATCACAATTAAAGGAATGCACAACCTACCAATGACTCATATACATTGGCATGTCTAGTATTAGACTGTAACTCTAAATGGTTTTCAAGAAATTTAAGATCTAAAAAAATTCCATAAAAATATAGAAAAATAGATCAAACATACATAGAACTCCACGAGGCAAGAGAAATCACGAATAGATGCATTGGTGTAATAATACATTTTGAAAAGATTCCAACTTACCCAATGGATCGAAGAATGGATCATCGATGAAGGAGATGGATAAAAATATAGAGGAGTATGAAAATAGGCATTCCACCTACTGTACACACAATTTGGTGGAGAAAAAGGGGAGAAAACTAATAAGGGGAGTGAATTTTTTTTAATTTTTATTCTTTATTGAGTCACATGGTTGGCTTGTATGGTTCTATAAATCGTGTTCCAATCATCAGACATCCACTATCCAAAGATAAAGGAACACATATTTACCCTAGACAGTTTCCTAAATCTTGTGAAAACTGTATGTGATCTTCTATAAAAAAACTATAGACATGTCTTTAGGTACATGAACTCCAGAAGTATGGTTTCCCCCAAATTGTGCTTAGTGAAAATATGGGATGAAAGATATTCTAGAAGAGGCCACATGGTTTTTCTAAAACCATTCACCATGACCTACAAAATTACAAAACAAGCCTTCGGGCCTCCAACACACATGAAGCACATATAGAAACCCAAGTCTTTGGATAAACCTCTAAAACCATCCATAAAAATGATTTCGGATTCAGTAAGCCCTCAAAAGTGAGGATTGGTTCCCAAAAAATAATTTTACATACCCATGAATTAAAAAATTCAAAATGGGAGAGGTTTTCAACACTCTTTGGATACCCGAGAATTTAAAAAATTAGGCAATTGAAATTGTTTTTGGTTAAAAGTGTAGGGGATGTTATTATCTGTACCACTTCATGAAAAATGTCAACATTATTACCTATGATTAAATTTATTTCTTAGAGACCATTTAACAGTTTGTTATAAATAAAAAAAATTCATATAAATTAAATGAAGGAAGATCTGGGATGAATCATATTTATTTTTTCCTATGCTACTATTGATAAACTTTTCTTATTGGTGAGTACGATTGGAAAAATTTTAGCTAAATATTTTTAATTCCCACACTAAAATATTTCATTTAAGTGTGTAATTTTAATAGAGTAGCATAAATTAATGAAACCAATTAATTTAATGTATTGAATATATATATTGGTGGAAAATATTCTTTAGACTTTTTGATGTCCACATATGGTTATTATGTGGTATTAATATCATGATCTATTGACATTATTTTACAATTCACTAAGGTGTTTCATTGGAAAAATATAAGGGCACAAAAGTGGAAACCCACCATTTTATGGCAATGAACTCTTTGCTTATCATAACAAGGGGAATGTGAAGATGGATATGGATTGGGTGACATTATTTTAAATGAAATAGAGGGATATAATAATTAAACAAAAATGATTTATGATGGACATTTAAAAAATGATCCCTAATATAAAATTCATAGTTATTTTAGAGATTAAAGAGCTTTGAAAGTTGAGTGTGGAAATTTTAGTCATTATTCCTTAAAATTCATATACATTTTATTGAAATGAATATTTATGTTTGTAATTTTTTTATTTCTTGTCCTTTTGGAACGATTTTCTAGGTTTTCCTGAGGGTAAGAAAATTATAATTTTTGGGGAGTTTGAGTCACGCAATGTGTGGATACTTGTTTTTATTATTTTTAATAAGAAAATGGATAAAATACTACCTAATATATATTTTTAATATTTTTAAATATTTTAGTTAGATTTATTTTATCAATATAAATGTGAAAAAAAGGAATCAGGTTTTGGAGATTTTATGGATAAAAATATAAATTTTTTTTGGGGTTTATAGTTATTCAAATAGTGTGGACTGGCCCTCTAACCATGCAAGGTGGAGATAGAGTAGAAAAAACCATGTGCATATTTTACACACAATTAACTCAACCATGTAGTCTTTACAATATCCCATGAGACATGAAATTGAATGGGTAAAATGAATTTCATGGATGGAGCTTGTTTAAACTATCATTACTCCTTAACCATGCACTAGTTAACATAACACCTCATACATTCTACCAACCTACCAACCACAATTTTACCTTAATTTTGAACCATTTAGAGGCTGTTTTCCAACTACAAATAAAATGGGATTCCAATAGAGACTCAAAAGGGTTTAGTGGAGGTTCTCTACCCAAATAAATCCCTAGACAAGCATCTGAGATACAATTCAAATGTGTATTTGAGTACCTCTCAAGAGAGAATGATATTATACATATGAAAACATTCATATCATCATTTAATAAAGGTTTTTATTCTCTATTATTCTGTTTTCACTGTCCAAATTACAAGATTTATGATATATAGTTTCTTCATTACGTTATTGGATTTGTTTATCAGATGGATGATGTTGTTTTGGGCATGTTTTTTTATCACTTTATTATGTTTTTATTTATTCATTGAGTTGGGATTGTGTGGTTAATAAAATTTAATTTAATTAATTATTCCATGTACTAATATATGGAATTTTGAGTGAGATAACAACAACATAGTTAGGATATTAAGATACCAGGACCACTGGTCTCCTTTTTCTTTTCATTCAAGGATAGTATTTCACAAAATTCTAATTGAATTGAATACGAGAGCAATGATTTAATAAAACTAGTTCTATCTTTAAAAAAACATTTTTTATCTATGGTGGAGATACATTATATCGAATTTTTTATCTTTAGTGTTCTTGTTATGGAAATTCATAAGGTATTATGAGAGGTTTCGAGAGAATTTATGGCTTAATCAGAGTACAAAGCTCTGAATTTTGGAGAAATATCTTGAGGTGCATGGTCGGTTCAAAGTTAGTAGTAACTAAGATAGCCTTATAAAAGAGATCATAATTTTAAGAACCATGTTATGGTGTCTACATGACCATGTAGAGAATTTTATACTTGATGTAAAGTGGTTTTTCATTGGCTTTACACTGAAACACGCCATGTTTTTTTATTTTCTCGATTAAATTAAATTTATTTGAGGTTTTGTTTTATATGAAACCCATTGTTAATTAAGCATTATTAGAGTAAAAAAATTTATGCTACTTCTACATGCTACTCTATCATAGCTTTCATTATAATAGACACTGAGTTTTAACAAAACCATGGTATATTACTAATATAGTTATTGAAACGCGACCATTATAACATATCCAATAAACATAATGATATAAATAGAAATAAATACTATTTTAATATTAATTATATATATATTTATATAAATAAAACATATCGATAATTAAATACATATTTTTTGGTAAAGTATTTGTCTATTTGGATAATACTATCTTCTCAAATAGAATAATTTTATATATTTTTGTGAAAAATGATAAAATTAATTTTTACACATTTATAAATTTTATTTGATAAAATATATTAAATTTTTTAATTTAAACTATAAATTGTTTTCTATGGTTTATTTTTGGAATTTTTCTCAAATGTTTCAATTTTTTAAGTAGTGAAAAATCATGAATTTTAATTAAAAACATCCTTTTCATTTAGTTTATTTATAAAGATAAATTACAATTTAAATTAGATTTAGATTATAATTATTTAAATTATATGACTATTAATCTCATTTAGTTCATTTGTATCAATTTCATATTGAAACAAGATATAAAAATATTGTAATGGTTTGATAGTCATTTCTTTAGAATCCTCCTTTCTCATCAAATCCACATGATTTGTTTTAAATAATTTTTTCCAATTATGTTGATAGAATTTGTAAAAATGGATTCTATATTTGGAATAATAAGAAGTTATAATATTAAAAAAGGAAAAATTAATATTTATCCAAAATTAATTGTGAATGCTATAAAAATTAATTATCAATCTTAAGATAAAAATGGGTTTAAGGGGGGGTTAAACAAAAAAATAAGTACGAAAATAAATTATAAACATTACAAAAAACCATTTACAGACATATTCCCACCATTAAACCAATATTTTTCAATAGTATAACATTTTTGACCCTTATGACATATGAAAAACATGGGATCACCCCATTATTTCAATTATATCAAGTGTGTTCTCACCCCCACTTATAAAATTCCATCCATATTATCTCATCCTCACACATTAAATCATCTTTTTTCAGGACAATTACTTCAAAAATTGCTTTATAACATTAATTACCTCATATTATAGACCATATTTTTGGCATAAGTTCTCGCTATGACGGATTTTATTGCAATGATAAGGATGATACCCGAAGAAGAGGAAACGTTAATCAACAAGAATTTTTCATTTATTTCCTCCTCTAACCCCAAAAATTATAATTATATAATGATTATACATTATCCAAACTATATTACATTCAACTATAAATTTTTTTGTTAATTGAATTAATTAAATTCATCTCCACTTCAATCAAATGGGTTTTGAAATCATCGTTCATGTGTATAGAGGACTACTGCCTAGTGAACCAATGTGATTCATTTTTTAATTACAACATATCAAGGCTAGAAAAAATGTTATTTTTTGTTTATATATTATAAATATGGTATTTATTATTTTATTATATTTATACAACTATTATTTGACACATACCTTGATTCTTTCCATTTTGTAAGAATATGATAACATTGTTCTTGTGTATGGAAGACTACCACCTTAAGAAGCGATGCGATTTATCCATGATTTACATGGAATGTATTATGTATGGGTTAAATAAATATTTTTGAAATATATAAAATAAAAATTATTATGGGATTATAATATATATCATTGTCTTTTATTTCTTTCAACCCAATAAGAATATGAAAAAATAGCTTTCATGCCTATGTACGACATACCATCTCAAGGAATGATGTATTTCATTTCCTATCACTATTTTTTAGAATACTATAAATCCATATATACTTAATATATATTTTATTAATATTAGGTACTTAATTATTTATATTATGAAACCATAATCAATGTTAGATGACAAAAAATATAAAAAATCAAAACATATATAAAAAATTGGTTATTACCGAAGAAACAAATTTAACATGAAATAACTAAAAAAGGGTAATAATATGTCATAAGTGGTATGAAATATATGAATATGGTTCTTAAATATATGTACAATAAACTTATATTTAATATAATAGAGGATTTAACAAGTTTGTTGGAAGTCAATACTTAAGTCATATTTAACACTCATTTATTTAATATGGTGCATATACTAACTTATGAATTATTTTATCATAAAAACACTTCATTTAATTATAATTAAGGATTCAATTTATGTTATTATTTCATGGGGATTATGATTGAAAATCTACTCATGCAGTAAGTGATTTCAATATCACTTTATTACTTTTGTGAGACACATATAATATTCACCACCAATTTCTTTTATGTGGTGTATATAATGAACATGAAATCATAATATTATTATTATACTAAAAATATTTGCGTTTACATATCTAGTTTAGTAACCGTATTTAATGGAGTTTATGGTTCAAAAAGTTAACAAATCGGTAAGGGATTTTTGTCTCAATTTTTCATTTCAGAGACACATGTCATGTTATGCACCTATACTCTTTCACAATGTGTATATACATGCCATTTTATATGTAAATTAAAGAATTTATTTATCATCATGATATTTTATGTAATTTATTTCATGGGCCTTATAATTCAAGGTATTAAAGTGGAATGGTTTTAATGATTCAGTTTCATTTTTTATAGGGATTGTTTATTTTTTGGTCTCTAATGTTGAAATATATTGATATACCTCCCATGAATTATCATGAATTTTAGTGTCCGATAGTAAATAAATGAGAATTCATTTTTAACATATTTTTTCTTTCTATATATACTAAAGAGTTTAAGAAATAATATTTTTGAAAAACAATGTCTTTTCAACTGAAAATCATTTTTATTCTAACACACTTTATTATAAATATATATTAAAAAATGTTTTAAAAATTTTATGAAAATGAATTATTAAATAAATTTTTACAGACGTTTTACTTTTTACAAAAATATTTTATAAAATATTCACATGAATTTTAAAAAAATGATTGTTTTGAGATTACTGAAAATTTAAAGGAATATTTTTTGAACATGTATGTCACGAATGAGACTTCCTATTGTCATGAGTTTATTTTCGTTGAATCATAATTCATATGTTCTCAAGGTTAATTTCAAGGAAATGTTTTTTTAAAAAAAATAATGTTTTAACAAATAATTTCTAGGTGGAAAGGATATTTTCCTCATCAAATATTTCATCTAATTTGAAAATGATTCCTTTATTTGTTTTCAAGGTTATAATTAAAGAAATGTAATTTCAGAATCTGTTGTGTTTTAAATATTGATTTTTTGGAAAAATGATATTTTCCTCAAGAAATGTCCCAAGGAGTCTTTTAAAATTATTTTCCTTCTGAGATGACATTCATATATGTTTAGTTATACTTTAGTAGGGATATAAACAAAGAATATAATTCTAATTATTTCTCTAAATGGTTTATGTTAATGATTATAAGTAGTTTATAAAACCCATATCTATTCATCATGTTATACCATGATAAAATATTTATGAAACCTGAATCTTTTAACATGTTTTTCTATGATAAAATTATTAAGAAACTATTGGGAAAAAATACCTCAAGGTATCATTGAATGATTTTTGAGGTGATTCTTTTTGTTGACAAAGTGTACATCTGAGTAGGGATTGTTGAAAAAGCAAAACAATGACATACAAATTTGTTGACAAAGAGGATTTCATGGTGGAATGTCGAGTTTAAGAGCTGAGGTCAACGATCTATGTTTGATTCAAGAATGTCGATAAAATGAATGGATGATCTGGAGGTGGTTCAAAAGAACAGATACAAGGTGGCGTTGTTTTCCAGTGTTTGCCAAAATTTTAGGGCCTGAAAATCGGCAAATGAAGAAAAGTGTTTTTGGAAAAAGGACTTGCGCGCCAAGGACTTGGTGTTTAGGAAACTTGAGCACCATTTTTTTTCCAAGATCAGAAGATCAAAATATGGCTATGTAAAAAGGTTCGCGCAAGTTTGGGAGTTGGTCGCGCAAGTGTCTAAAATGACAGGGGACTTGCGCGCCGAAACTGGGTCGCGCAGGTGACTTGCGCGCCGTTGCGCAGGGTGGTCAGATTGCCTATAAATACTGGACCATCCCTCCTCATTTTCAATGGAGTTCAACACTTTTAGAAATCAGAGCTCCCATCACGCAGGTGTGGTGGTCGCGCAAGTGGTGAGTGTGGGTCGCGCAGGTGAATTTGCGTGCTAGTAGTTAAAGTTGTGCGCCGGTGTTAGAAGTTGTACGCTGGTTGTCAGTTTCACGCCAACATTGGTTTGGGCATAAAAGGAAGAGAGTCGCACAATTTTGGAGTTGAGGAAGCTTGAGTCGCGCAAGTGTCTGGGGAGGACTTGCGCGCCTGTTGACTTGCGCGCCGATACTTGCGCGCCGATTTTGACTTGCGTGCCAAGTAAGGCTTTGTTCCAGCAGTGATTCTCGGACTGCGTGGAAGCTGGTACATTTCCCGATACCTTCGGTGCAAAGAGATATTCATCTACGGGTGAAAGTTGTACTTCAACAGTGCATCTACACACAGAGGAAGATGCATTCATTCATGCAAATGAAGAGACCTACAGGTCTATAAACTGTGAGTGGATTCCTTCCAAGAGCAGTGAGCTTAGGAAGAGGAAGAAGGTGATCCTCTCCACCGGCAGTGAGCCAGAGAGAGAGAGAAATAGGGAGTGAACCTTGGGAAAGCAGTGAGCTGACCCTAAACTTGTAAAGGCAGAGAGCCTAGGCTTAGAAGTGATCTAGCCCGAACCTTGAAATCCACAACTAGTGAAGATTAGTGGAATTTGGTACGACCGGCAACTTGTCGGCGTATGCTTCTTGGATGTATCCCTTTGCGGTGAACCAAGTAAAATTGTTGTGTCCTGTGCATACTTCTCTTTCTATTTACTTTGTGCAACAGGAAAAAGAGAGAAGAGAGTTTTTCTCAATAGCGAAACAAGATCAGAACGGGCATTAATTTTAAATTAGTCATACCTTGATTCACCCCCACTCTCAGGGTATTCAGCCTTGTGGACCTAAAAATTGGTATCAAAGGGAAAGGTTGAAAGTTGTTCTTCTTTCAATGGAGGTCACCAATCATAATGGGATTCCGATCTTCGATGGATATAATTTTCAGATATGGAAGAATCGGATGCAACACTATTTCCGATCCTTGGGAATGGATGTGTTTTCAGCAGCTATTCATGGTATCACAGCTGATATTAATAGTGCTGCTTTATCAGAGGCTGAGCATAGAGAGTTGGAAGCTGATTCCAAAGCAATCAATGCCTTAGGGGGAGCCCTTTCCAATCCCATCTACACGAAGGTGATGTCATGCAAAACATCACATGCCATGTGGGAAAAGCTTTTGAATATATATGAAGGGGACACAAAAGTCAGAGAGGAAAATCTGCAGGTGTTGTAGAACAAATATGAAGATCTGAAAATGAACCCAAATGAGTCTGTTGACGCATTCTTTGAAAGGGTAAACATTGTTGTGGAAGATATGTGAGGTCTTGGAGAAGTCATTGATGACATAAAGATTGTAAAGCGCATCTTGAGGAAGCTTCCACCTCAGTTCAATCTGAAAGTTTCAGTACTATAAGATAAAGATCCAAAGGAGCTGACATTGGACAATTTTCACAATACCTTGGTTGCATATGAAATGAGGAACGATGATAATGAGGCTGTGGAAAAGGGGAAGTCTAAAGAGGTGGCATTTAAGGCCATGAAGAAGCTCACCATTGAAGATTCTAATGAAGAAGAAGAGATAGATGAGGTGATGTCATTTCTTTCTTCAAATCTACAAAGAGGAAGGGGGAAATTTAAAGGTAAACTTCCTCTAGCATGTTTTTGATGTGGAAAGGTTGGTCATCTTGCGGAAAGATTCCCAAAGAAGATTCAAGATGATGATGATGATGATGAAGTTGAAATTCCCAAGAAGAAAACATCAACTTTTGTGAAAGGGAAGAAGCAATTTAAGAGAAATTTCTTCAACAAAAAGGATATTCCCTCACAAGAACTTGAATGTTTAGATGAGTCTGAGGATGAAGAGGTTGAGGAAATTGAGAATTGCAGAGATCGTGGGGTAAATGCCTTGGTGGCGATTGTTGGTATTTCTCAAAAGGGAGAAGAAGCTATTGCTAAAGAATAAGAAGAAATTGAAGGGAGAGTTGATATGGAAGACGAATTGGAAGCAGATCTTGAGGAGATAGACGTTTGGAGAGCCAAAACGAAGAAAGCCAATAAAGTGGCTCGTGATGCCAAACTCTATATGCAACAACAGGATGAAGAAAAGTCTGAGCTTTTAGAAGAAATTGAAAGACTAAAATCCTCAACACTAGAGAACTTAGAAAATATTGTTGAGTATAATCTTAAAGTTGAGGAACAAAAGAAGGAAATTGATTGTTTGACCAACACAGGAAAAGATCAGGTTAGACGTATCAAAGAGCGTGAAGAAGAAGTGGCCAGTCTGCGACAAAAACTTAAGGATCAAGATAAACTCTTGACCCCCAATGTGATATCCGAAAAGCAGGCCATTCAGAAGACAGAGAAGATGAAAGCGGAGCATAGCAGTTCAATATGGAAGAAGCACCAATTGAGCTCAGATGTTAAGGTCATTTCTGGGCTTAGTCAAGAACAAAAATTTGCGACAATTACAGTCAGACAGCAAGCACTCATCCCGAAAGTGAAGGTTGATTTGGTCACAAAACAGAATCAGAATATTCAGAGATCTCAAAGGGAAAATCATAGTGCTGAAATATCATGAGGGAATGCATCCTATATCAGGTGTTATTACTGTGGGAAAATGGGACATTCACAGTATGTGTTTTCTATAGCCAAGAGATACAGAAGGGAACATGAACAGAGATGGCATCCAAACAGAGAACGGTTTTCCAGAACACATTTTGAAGGACACTGTTTTTGGTGCGGAAGATTTGGACACATAGTTAGGTATTGAACTTCAACCATTCATAGAAATGTGTTAAAGTAGAATCAAAATGTTCGAAAGCAGCAGATCAATAAACCAACAAGTGAGTTAAAAGTTCAGAACAGATTTTCAGCTCTGCAAGATGAGGGTGGTCCATCATACTCTGAGAAAGAACAGTAGTCTCAATCCATGCCGAGTGTGAAAGAAAAGGTATGGACCATGAAGAAGAAAAATGAGAAGGCCGTTTTGGTGAAGATTGACCTTAAAGCATCAGATCGATCTGGTGTTTGGATCCTTGATAGTGGTTGCACATCTCACATGACGGGTAATAAGGATCTTGTTACAGGAATCAAATATGACAAAGAAGGAGTTGTCAAATTTGGAAATGATGAAGGCCTGAAGATTGTTGGCTCAGGGAAAGCCAAGTTTGGGGGCAAAGAGATGATACGTGCTGATGTCTTGGTAGTAGAGGGTCTTAGTCATAACTTACTCAGTGTCAGTCAACTATGTGACTCTGGGCAATCTATCCGATTTACCAAGAAGATGTGTGTTGTGAAAGGAAAAGATGGAGCAGCTGTTCTGCAGGGAAAAAGGTCAAAGGGGAATCTCTACCTTGTATGTGGGGAAGAAGATACATGTCTCTTATCCAGAGAGGAAGAGAACCAGCTGTGGCATAAGCGACTTGGTCATCTATGCCAACCATCTATGGAGGATCTTGTAAAGTGTGATGCTGCTAGAGACCTTCCCAAACTATCACGTGATCTCACTCATACGTGTGATTCTTGCCAACAAGGGAAGATCATCAGAAAGACATATAGGCCAAAGGAACAGAAATCAACTAGAGTGCTCGAACTTGTTCATGCTGATGTATGTGGATCTATCTCACCACGAGCTATAAATGGGCAATGCTACTATGTTCTTTTCATTGATGATTATAGCAGAATGGCCTGGGTATTCATCATTACCCACAAGACAGAGGTGTTCAGTTGCATAAAGCAGTATAGGAGGGAATCAGAAAAGATACTTGGGCAGAAAATCCTGAAATTTCGTACTGATAATGGTACAGAATTTTCAAACAGTCAGGTTGAAAACTATCTCGAGAAACATGGGATATGGCATCAAGTATCATCAATAAGAACTCCCCAACTGAATGGAGTGGTTGAAAGAATAAATCAGATCACCAAAAACTTTGCCAGAACAATGCTTATTGATAAGGACCTACCAGAGAAATTTTGGAAGGAAGAAGTTTTAACATCGGTTTATGTTTCAAACAGGTCTCTGTTGTGTCCGAAGAAAGGGAAGACTCTGTATGAACTATGGTATGGAAATAATCCAACGTTGAAATACTTTTGAATATTTGGAAGTAAGTGTTTCATTCTCAACAAAGAAAAACATAGGAAGTTTGAGGCATGAGGAGATGAAGGGATATTCCTTGGCTACTAATGGAAAAGAAAAGCATATAAATGCTTCTACAAGAGGCTGGGAAAAATCATTGAGAGCAATGATGTCAGTATAGTTGAAAATGAACAGAATACTCAATGATCCAGTGAACAGTTCTTGGATGAAAGTGATGATGAGGAAAGCAACACAGGGGGAGCATAAGTTACAGAGGCTGACTCAGAAGAAGATACTGATGATGAACAAGAAAGTGTCAAGTCTATATCTGCAAGGAAGCCAAAGAGTCGAGCTGAAATTGATAGGTAGAATATCATTGGTGATCAGACAGCACCGGTTCAGACTTGAAGAATGAAGTCATTATAGCAGAAATCGTTTTTATCTCAGGTGGAGCCGAAATGTTTTTCCGATGTAGCTGAAGATGAAAACTGGGTTCAAGCTATGAATGAAGAGCTTGATCAGATTGTGAAGAACCAGACATGGGAGATTGTTTCAAGACCAGCAGACAAGAATGTCATTGGGACTAAATGGGTCTATCGCAACAAGATGAATGAAGATGGAACTGTGATTCGAAACAAAGCACGACTAGTGTGCAAGGGGTAATCCCAGATTGAAGGAATAGATGTTGATGAGACATTTGCACCAGTTGCAAGGCTGGAGAAAATCAGATTATTCTTGGCCATAGCAGTGCAAAGAAATTTTAAATTGTTCCTGATGGATGTCAAATCTGCGTTCTTGAATGGGGTTCTGGAAGAATAGGTGTACATTGAGCAGCCAGATGGTTTTCTTATTCATGAGGATGAGAACAAAGTTTGCAGGCTGAAGAAGGCATTGTATGGGCTGAAACAAGAACCACGAGCATGTTACTAAAGGCTTGATCAGTATTTGAAGAAGATTGGTTTTCAACGTGGAGGAGTTGATTACAATCTCTATTTTAGTAATGAAAGTAATCAATTGATGATGGTGCTGGTTTATGTTGATGACATAATATTCGGTGGATCAGATGAAGATCAATGTAGACAGTTCTCCGAATTCATGAAAAAAGAGTTTGAAATGTCAATGATTGGAGAGCTAACATTTTTCCTTGGTTTACAGGTGACTCAAGGAAGTAATGGCACTTTTAAATCTCAATCCAAATATGCCAAGGAGGTTCTATGAAGGTTTGGAATGGATACTTCCAAGGAGATGAAGACTCTGGTTGCTACCCGGATGAGATTATCAAAAGATGGGGATGGAAAGGCAGTTAATATCAGAGAATATAGGCAAATTATCGGAAGTCTATTGTACTTGACCATGACAAGGCCTGATAAAGATTTCACCACATGCCATGCAGTGAGATATCAAAGTAATCCCAAGAAAAGTCACATTCTTGCAGTGAAAAGAATACTTCGGTATATCAAAGGCACAGTGGACTTTGGGCTGACATATAACGACAAGTCTCAGACAGAATTATTGGGATATACTGATGCAGACTGGGCCGGTTCAGCAGATGACAGGAAATCAACATCTGGAGGTGCATTTTCACTTAGCGGACTATGTATTTCTTGGTTGATCAAGAAGCAGGATTGTATTTCATTAAGCACCGCAGAAGCTGAGTATATTGCAGCCACTCAAGCATGCACACAGTTATTGTGGATGTAGCAGTAGCTTGAAGATATGGGAGTTGATGTGAAGTCTCCGATCGGAATCCATTGTGACAACTCAAGTGCTAAAAATCTTATCAAAAATAACGTCCATCATTCCATTACAAAGCACATTGAGATCAAGTATCATTTCATCAAGGAGAAGGTTGAGCAGGGCATTGTGAAGTTGGAGTATGTGCCTACAGAGTTACAGGTTGCCGATATTCTGATAAAGGCTTTACCCAAGGAAGCTTTTGAGATGCATCAACTGGCTCTGGGAGTTCAGTCGATTTCCTGCACTTGAAATAGTGTAGATGTGAAACCCCCACCCCCCCTCTCCCCGAGGTATGATGTGTTTTTCCCTACTATGCTGATATGTGTTCTCTACTATATTACAGACTACAAAGGAGTGTCCTTTGGGTTCGTTGACAAAGGGGGGGAAAAGTGTTTGTTAAAGGAGGACAAAATAGTGATTGTTCAAGGGGGAGATAGTGCAAGGATTTGATAAATCATAATTGATATGAGGAGAAGCTGACAGGTGGAGCAGCCAGAAATAGGGAGCAATGAGAAAGGGGGAGTGTATTAAATCTGACGATGCTAGAAGTGATCAATCAAATAATAGATATCAAGACAGCTGAGGATCATGATAAAAGCAGAAGAGTGGTGTTGGAAAGTGATAAGATTATTTCCAAACCAAACATTGGTCTTCCAATAAGCCCATCAACAATTGGTATCAGTTTAGTACAAATTGGTAATTGTTTGGTGTCAATAGTGGATGTCAGAGATAAAGTGATTCATTGATGAACTTTTCATTTACTCTTGTTTCTCACGCCGACCATTGCTCATGTGGGCTTAGAGTATGTGTTGAGTAAATCCTTGATCGCTATCAGAATCGCAATGAGGCGAATGGAGGCTGAAGAATCATCGATGTATCTTTGTTTTAGAAGAGTTTTAAATAAACCCAAAGGGGGATATTGTTGGGAAAAAATCCATCAAGGTATCATTGAAGCATTCTTTACGTGATTGTGTTTGTTGACAAAGTGTACATTTGAGTAGTGATTGTTGAAAAAGCAAAACAATGACATACAAATTTTTTGAAAAAGAGGATTTCATGGTGGAATGTGGAGTTCAAGAGCTGAGGTCAACGATCTGTGTTTGATTCAAGAATGTCGATAAAAGAAATGGATGATCTGGAGGCGGTACAAAAGAACAGATACAAGGTGGCGCTGTTTTCCAGTGTTTGCCAAAATTTTAGGGCCTGAAAATCGGCAAATAAAGAAATGTGTTTTTGGCAAAAGGACTTGCGCGACATTTTTTTTTCAAGATCAGAAGATCAAAATATGGCTAAGTAAAAAGGTTCATGCAAGTTTGGGAGTTGGTCGTGCAAGTGTCTAAAATGACAGGGGACTTGCACGCCGAAACTGGGTCGCACAGGTGACTTACGCGCCGTCGCGCAGGGTGGTCAGATTGATAATAAATACTGGAGCACCCCTCCTAATTTTCAATGGAGTTCAACACTTTGAGAAATCAGAGCTCCCGTCGCGCAGGTGTGGTGGTCGCGCAAGTGGTGAGTGTGGGTCGCGCAAGTGAATTTGCGCGCTAGTAGTTGAAGTTATGTGCCGGTGTTAAAAGTTTCACGCCGGTTGGTAGTTGCGCGCCAATATTGGTTTGGTCGTAAAAGGACGAGAGTCGCGCAAGTTTGGAGTTGAGGAAACTTGAGTCGCGCATGTGTCTGAGGAGGACTTGCGCGCCCGTTGACTTGCGCGCCGATACTTGCGCGCCGAGTTTGACTTGCGCGCCAAGTAAGGTTTTGTTCCAGCAGTGATTCTCGGACTGCGTGGAAGCTGGTACGTTGCCCGATACCTTCGGTGCAAAGAGATATTCATCTATGGGTGAAAGTTGTACTTCAACAGAGCATCTACACACAGAGGAAGATGCATTCATTCATGAAAATGAAGAGACCTACAGGTCTATAAACTGTGAGTGGATTCCTTCTAAGAGCAGTGAGATTAGGAAGAGGAAGAAGGTGATCCTCTCCACCGGTAGTGAGCCAAAGAGAGAGAGAAACAGGGAGTGACCCTTGGGAAAGAAGTGAGCTGACCCTAAACTTGTAAAGGCAGTGAGCCTGGTCTTAGAAGTGATCTAGCCCGAACCTTGTAATCCGCAGCTAGTGAAGATTAGTGGAATTTGGTACGACCGGAAACTTGTCGGCGTATGCTCCTTGGATGTAGCCCTTTGCGGTGAACCAAGTAAAATTGTTGTGTCCTGTGCATACTTCTCTTTCTATTTACTTTGAGCAACAGGAAAAAGAGAGAAGAGTGTTTTTCTCAACAGTGAAACAATATCAGAACGGGCATTAATTTTAAATTAGTCATACCCTGATTCACCCCCCTCTCAGTGTATTTATCCTTGTGGACCTAACAAAAACCTATCACTTTTCAAAATGTTATAATAATATGAAATGTTTATGATTCACATTTCATTTCTTGGGATATGATATGATGAATGATTTTAATTTTATGGAACACATAAATATAGATTTCAATATTTGAATTGTTAGACCAATATCTCCCTCCATTTTATTGGGTAAGGATTTATATCTTGTTAGATATAAATAAATGGGACGAGGATTGAACATGGTTCATCAAGATAATGATTGAATGGGGATTGAACCAAATTATATAATATATGTCTAGAACGAGGATTGTACTTGGTTCTATAAAAAATTGATGGAATGGGGAGTGAACTCAGTTAGGTATTGGACTTTTTCATCTATTATGGTCTTAAAAGTGAGCCACAAATAATATGGAAATGATTTTCAATGATTAAATTTATTCCATAAATTTGATGTCTTACCCTCATGTTATACTGTCATGGATTAGATTTATTGATTCCATTATGATTAATGTATTATGAACTATCAATCTTAATGAAATTATTTAATAGTATGATAATTGATATGTTGGGTATTGTTTTTAATGTTATGATTATTTTCAGTAACCCTTATGCTCTTTTTATGATTATGTTTTTCGCGTGTTTACCCATAATGAGCATCTAATCACACATTTTCTTTTGTTTTATTTCCCCTACATATGAAGAGATATATTATGTATAACATGTATAAGAAGGTTGAAAACTATGATGAACAAAGAGGGATATGATTTAGCTCAATTATGGATTAGGGTCATTTTTCCATGTTTCTAAAGTCACTAAACTATTAGTTACTCAATACTATGTAAATGTAATTTATTAAATATTCATAAAAATTGATGTTATATCTATGAATGATTAACCTGGGTTTCCATAGTTGGTATCATAGTGTAGGTTTTTTTAATCTCTTGAAACTAGGATGAGAATACCTTTGTGAGATTCCTATGGACAATTTTAAGGAGGAGACCATGTATTGGAAAATGTACTAGAATTTTAGCGAAGGGTAGAGTGAGTGGTTTCCTAGAAATACATCCCTATCTGGATACTAAATGTTTATGCATTTGTAGAATAGATATCACTAAGGGAAATAACCATGAAAAAACTGTATTAAGATAGTCTTGATCGAGAACAGGTGATTGACAATCGGACTTACTTCACACATGGTTTGACACTATAGGGGGATAATATTAGGGAATTCAAAACACTTTACAAACCATCATAAAGGATTTGAAGAGAATATGAATATTTCTGATTGAGGATATGTATAAGGAGTCATAGATTAAAGTATGTATAAGGATTTAGACATTAAATAAGTGATTTTTAAGGATTATGTGGTTCCCCACTATGATTATTATTTCTCACTCTTTGTTTTTGGGTTTTAGTCGATGTATAGAACCCAAAGGAACCATGTTAATTCTTAGTGTGATAGGCCATTAAATGATTTTCATCCAAAAAATCTAAATTTTTTGGCATTTGAAATGGAAAACCTCATTACTAGGCCCACAAAATATTCACAAGATAATAATCATGATGGTCTTCTAAAAAAAAGTAGGTAACAAAATTCTGTTGAGTCCATGAGGAAACATTAACCTTATTTTAGTGGTTCTTCCCATCCACTAGTTTCAGAATAATTCATTAGTACTAATGAAAATATATTTTCCATTTTATAGTTTTTGTAACATTGAAATGACTTTTTGGTTGTATATTGTTTGCAAGGTGGTGCAGATAAACAATAGAATTTTATTAAGAATATGGAGAAATAGGATGAAATTTTATCTATGGAATAGGATGAGATAAAGAATTTTTTTTCAATTAGTACTTTTTTATTATTCTTCATATGGAGATAGAGAATGAGTTTCCTGATCTTATCAAATAGATAATGATTTAGTTGGTACATGTGATAAAATATTTACAATACCTATGAGGTACACTCTTGTAATATCATCCACCATGAATGTTAGGTTGATCAATAATTTGGATTCATAAAACCAAATATACAAAGGGCGTTAGAAATAATGAACTTTAATATCTAATAATAGATTGATCTATGTGCTACCAGGGTGGTAATAGAGGCTAGATTTATGTATCAATCTAATGGTTTTGATAAGAAAATGAACATAGAGTTCAAAAAAATCTAAAAACCATAGATATAAGAAGATGATCATTCATTTAAGCTAAATGTGTGGGAAGAATCATAGTGGGAATTGTCTTAGGATGATAATTAAATGTTCTAAGTGTGGATGGGAAGGTCATCGATCAATTGATTACTTAATTAATCGGAAGATGTTAGCTAATGACGTGAATATAGAAAATGTTTCATAGAACACACATCCCACACTTTAGTGCATAAAATTTATGGAGAATTGGAATTATTCTAACCAGTTTAGAAAACCAAGTTTTAATGTTAAAAATCGGCCTAAAAATCTCTTAACAGTAGGGAAAATGGGAAATATCTTATGATTATTATTTCAGAAAATGGGTGTGATAAAAATGTGTTGAATGGTAAACTTAAAATCTACTATAGAACAAACTAATGAGTGTTGTTTATCTTAAATGGTTAGGGAGAAACTTGAAATCTATGATATTATGATTATTGAGGAATTTTTGATGTATTTATAGAGGAGTTTCGTTGGTTTCACCCATAAAGTGATGTTGAATTCACAATAGAACACATACCTAGTTATACAACAATTCTATGGAATCCCTATGGAATGGAACTGATTGAGTAATTGTAATTAAAGAATAAACTCCAAGATAATTTTTTTCAAGGGATTAATTTATCCATGTGTGTCAACATAGGGTGTATGAGTTCATATTTCCAAAAATAATGATAGATAAATGCCACTCTACATTCATCATTAAGAAATATACATGATAACAATTAAGAATAAATATCTTATTCCCTATATTGATATGTTGTTTGATCAACCATTCAAAGATCAATATTAATCTAATATTGATATTCAATTTGGATACAATCAATTGTGGGTCAAGAAGGAGGATATACTGAAGAAAACAATCTGTAAAAGGTATATAAACTATGAATATATAGTAAGGCCTTTTGGTCTTCCTAATGTTCCCACTATATTGATGGATTTAGTGAATAGAGTCTTTAGAGATTAACATGACAATTTTTTTGGTATTATTTATAGATGAAATTATTATTTACTCTATGTGAAAGGAAGTGCATGAAGATCATTTGAGAATTCAACTAAAGTCCCTACAGAAGGAAAAAAAGAATGAAATTTTATCAAAAGTGTGATTTTTGGCTACAATAGGTTTCATTTTTGGTCTATATAATCTCAAGAGAGGGTATATCATGCTACCAAAAACTGGGTTTCCATAGCGCCACCCTTTATCAGAGCATTTTTAGCACTGTTAAAGGCCCCCCCTTTATCACTGATTTTTATAGTAGCGCTGATAGAGGGGGTAATTTATCAGCACTTTTTTCCCTAGAATTGATAAAGTTTATATTTCAAAAAAACTAAATTTCATAAAAAATAATATATTGATATATAAGTATATTTATATTGACATAAATTTAATATATATATTTTTAAATATGTTTTAGATCAATTAGATATGTGGTAGATGCAAAACAATCACCCGTAGTAGAAGTTATGTCCATTTGGAAGGATTGAGGATTTTTAGGCCTTGAAGAATATGAGAAAGTGTTCCACTAGTCACCGAACTGTTTGTTTATTCTCAAGTTTCTATTTGATAAGTGGTAGAGGCAAAAAAGAAACCCGAAGTAGAAGTTATGGAAAAAGGGAAAACCAAAGAAGAACATATAACCATTGTGAGTAATTCTGATATGTTTTTGGCCTTTAATAAGGTGATAAGGGGTTATAGTGGTAACCATAGTAGAGATATTTTCTCATTCATTGATTTTATATGTAGTAGAGTGAAAAAAGACACCCGGAGAAGATGTTATGATTGTTTGAAATTGAACAACCCTTCTAGTGCCTAAAAACCTAAGAAATCAATAATTCACTAAAATAGCTATAAATTTTTATATAGGTTTCAATTTGAGTGCCACGACACATAATATAAATGATCGTTAGATGAGTGAAAAACTATAAAAAGATCAACTAAATGAAAGATATATCTGTTATACCAATAAAAAACCATATTTAAATAGCAATAACATTCGTTTTGGTAGTCCGTTTGGCCTCTACAACATATCAAATCGAAGTAATCAAAGAGATATCCACATTAGGATAACAAGAACAATGTTACAATAATGTTACAAATATAAAACCCCCCAAAAACACTCAGAAGGCCTCCAAAACTCTTTTTCTTTGTATGTTGGCCTATGAAATGTTTCATAAAATGGTAATAAATCCCGATCTGTGTGTTTGTTTGGCCTCTGAAAAATGTTATGTCATAGGTAGTTCCATGAGTTTCGGTTTGACTAGTCACAGAGCTAAAATAGTCACCTGGATTAGATGTTATACACATTTTAGTGATTATGTAGTTTGCTAGGTTATTAAAGCTCCCATTTCTAGGTCTGTTGTTTTTTGAAACAATGGTAGCATATGATCTGCCTATCCAATCAGCCTCCATCACCTATCACATCAAATCTTTATGGATTATCTTCTATTTGACTGGTTATGAAGATGTAATGGACTCTCAAATCAGAAGTTTTCTTTGTTACCCAGAGTTTAGGTTTTATTTTACTTTCAGACTATTAATTACCAGTTTTGAGGGTTTCTCTAATTTTTTACAAGTTTTACTATTTTTAAGGGCTTGTTATCATTTTACATACTGGAATGTTATTTATAATGTAACATATAACAATATATACATAATTGTTTTATATATTTACACTTAAAAATTTAAATTTATAAGTAAATAATTAAACATATTTATATATAAAATATATTTCTGAATATATAAGCCTTATATAAATAATAAACTAATATCCATTTTATTTAAAATAGAAATATACGAATATTTATATACCTATATAATAAGTACGTGTATATATATGTGTGTGTGTGAATCTGTACTGACCAACTGATATATATTATCTATATAATCAAAACATATGTATATACATATTGATATATTATATTTGTAAATATATATAAATATGTATAATTATACTTACATATACACATATAATATATTTATTTATATGTGTCTGTGTATTGATGTAGTTATTTATTTATAAACACTAACAAAAAATATATTTTATAAATGTATTTAAAACAGATATTATAAATATATCTTAATATAAAAATAAATATATAAATATATAAATATAACTATATAGATATATATATTAATATATAGATATAAATATAAATATAAATATAAATATAAATATATATTAATATATATATGTATATATGTTAATAAAAATATATATTAATATATGAATAAATATAACTAAATATATATAACTAAATTGATATGTTAATAAATGAAGAATAAAGAAATATGGTGGGGTGATAAAGGCATAGGTGTGTAGGAAACAGGTCCCGAGTACCAATCTAGGGTGAGGAAGGTCACACATGTGGGTAGAAAATGGGCTATCACTATTAAAGGGTAGGGTCACTGTTAAAGGGTGGGGGTAGCTAGGGAGTGCAGGATGGGGTGGGTGGGGGGGAGGCGCACTGTTGAGGGGGGGGGGGGGTTCATGAATTGTTGAATCCCCTCCTTAATTTGTAGAAATATATATATATATTTTTGTTTCTTAACTTTTATTATCATTGATAAAAGTGGTCTTTTATCAGAACTTAAAAAAAGTGATGATAAATGTCCCATTTATCATCCATTTAGCACTGATAATTGACCCCTTTTATCAGGGCTTTTTTTAGTGTGGATAAAAGTGGTCTTTATCAGTGCTTTTTTTAGGATTTATAAAAGGGAACCCCATTATCTCTTTTGAGATTAACAGAGCTATTTTAGTGCTGTAAATGGACTTCTCTAGTGCTGGTAAAGGCCATATTTGCAGTAGTCTTAGTGGATATGTCAAATACGTAGACTATTAAATTTTGGAATAGACTTACCATGATGTATGAGATACATATTTTTTGGTTTATATAGATATTATCTATTTTAATTACATATTTTCTCAGGATTATCTAATCAAATGAACATGTTAATTCTAAAGGAAACTATGTACGTCTAGATTGATGAATGTGAGTAAAATTATAAGGAACTAAAAAAGATATTAGTCATTTTACCCTTGTATACATTACCCTATAGTAGAAAATAGGAAGTAATCTAAAGTGATGTATACACAAAGTGATTTGGATGAGTTATTATGTTGAAATAAATTGTTAAATCTTATTACTCCTTACAATAGAAGGTTCATGAGAAATAATATCCAACACATGATTTAGAGTTAGCTTCAATAAATTTTGCATTAAAAATATAGATGCATTATCTTTAATGAGAAAAGTATGATATATATACTGATCATAAAATTTTAAATTATACATTCACACAAGTGGAGTTGAATATGTACCAAAGAAGATGGTTAGAGCCGATTAAATATTATTACTACTCGATATATTACCATCGTGGAAAACAAAACTTGGTGGTCTATAGTTTCATTCAAAAGGATCATCCTAGATTATCTATAATTCGGATCATAAAATATAAAATATTTTTAAAATTGAAAAGGATGTATCCAGAATTCTTGATGGAAGGGGAAGAATCTAATATTTCTCAATTGAATATTCAACCATCTATCCATGCGAAGATTAAAGAGGAGTAGAAGGAAGATGTTGAGATTAAAATGAAGGTTAGAATTTTTCATATGTTTAACCATGATCTTGATGGAATGAAAATGTTCAAGAACCATGTATGTGTTCTATCCATACCATAATTGATGAATGAATTTTTTGAGTAATCTAATAGTTTTTCATTCTTTATTCATTCAGTATTATGATTATGCATATACATTTGAAAGAATAATTATTTAGGGGTGGAAGAAATGGAGATATCATAGAGGTTGTATCTTAGTTATTGGAATGTTAGAATGTTAAGGATGGATACCAATACTCTAATGAGATGTTTCTTCAATTACCCAAACCAGAACAGATGTGGGATAACATAACCATATATTTATTAATTGGAACCCCAAATTTTTTTATTAAATAACAATATATGGGTTGCAGTCAACATTCTTACTAATTCAGAAAATTTCATTTTTATTAGATAATTATTATCTTTTTATAAGTTTTGTTGAATATACATTAAGGATGTGGTAATTTTTCTTGGGGTAACACTCTCCACTGTATCTAATCATGAATAAATGTTTACATCAAAAGTTGTGGTTATGTCTTTAGTATGCTCATGATACCAAGTTAAGTTTTAACACTGTATATCATCCTTAAACAGATGTTGATGATATGTTTCAATGAATTTCTCCATGGAAGATGGTTATGTGATTCATGAAGGAAGGGAAAGTAAGCCCTTGGTATATCGGTCCCTATGAAATTTCGGAGGATATCATGATGATTTCCTTCCTCTTAGAGCTTCCACAAAACCACTCTAAAGTCCCAAAATAGTTCTATGTATATCTCCTAATGAAGTACATTCCCGACCATTCATGTGTACTCGATTTAGAGTTCATACCACAAGTTCAATATCATTCATATGAGGGACCACCGGTAGAAATCAGGGATCACACTGAGTGAGTTATATAAAACAAGGCCAATAACTTGGTCAATTTGTTTTTGGTGAAACCATCTATTTTAGGAAGCTATGTGGGACCTTGAAGATATTATAATACATATGTGTGATTATTTTTTTGTATCATAGTGATGAATTTTTAGTGGTAATTTCATTTAAAGGGGGGTAAATTTTAACACCTTGAGTTTTTAGGTTTTTTATCTATTAAACTAAATTTCATTAATGACTTGTGTTACGAAAAACTCCAAGTTAATATTATGTTATAGGAAATTCAATATTATTCTTGTTCTACACAAAATAATATCATATATTGTGTTATATACGACACTGAGTAAAAACAAAATCATGATATATTACTAATATCATTATTTATACGTGATCAATATAACATAGACATTAAATATAGTGATATAAATATTTATAACTTCTTTTTAATTTTATTTATAATGTATTTCTATAATCAAAACATATTTATAATAAAATAAATTATTTTTATACATATTTAGAAAATTAATTTTATAGAATAAAATTATTTTTTTAATTCATAACATCAAAATTATATTAGGATGATTGTTTGATATTTTCCTGAAAAATTTCATTTTTTGATGAATAGTGAAAAATAATGAATTATAACAGGAAATTACCTTTTTATTAATTTATTAATAATGTTAAATTAAATTTTAAATTGTTTTTAATGTATAGTTAGTTCAATTATACATATATTATAGCAATTATGTTAATTATAACCAATTTATATTTAAATTACATATAAAAATTTTGTAAACATTTAATAATTGTTTCTTTAAAAACTCATTTTCTCATCACATCCGTGGGATTAGTTTTATATTCGTATTTTCCAATTATGTGAATATAATTTGTAAAAATGGATTCCATATTTTAAAAATAATATTTTCTAATTTCAAATATTTCCAAATTAAAATTTAAAATAAATGAATAGTGAATGAAGAAAAAATTAATTACCGCACTTAGGATAAAAATGTGTATATCAGGGGTTAAAGTAAAAAATATAAGGGTTAAAAAATCATACATACTTTTTAATAAATTATTTTTTATTTATATTTTGACCATTCCACATCTAATTTTCGTGAATAGTCAATTTTGGACCCTTGTGAAAAATGTAAAACGTTGAAGCACTGATTTCTTTAAAAAATACGAAGTGTGTGCCGTCCCCCATTTATAATGGCCAACCACTCTACTATCTTACTAAAAAATAAAAAACTATTTTTATCAGCCAATTATTACCCAAATCCCTTCCCAAATTATCTCCCCTCATCCTAGATGGCTTATTTTGTTTATAAATATATTATATGATGTCTTTTAGTGAAAAACTTAGGTAGATACTGGAAAAAGAGGTAACATTTATCAAGAAGATTTTTTTATTTTATTTCATCCTCAACCAGGTAAAAATATTTTTATATCATGATTATATAATAAACTAGATATATTCCATATGGTGTGTTATTATTATGTTATGTTAATTACATACAACCATCTCTATTTCCATCAAATGTGTTATATAATCATCATTCTTTTGTACGGCAGACTACCACCTCACGAACAAATGTATTTCCTTTTTTTCCATTAGCATATATTATGGTTGGTCATAATGATTTTTTTAAAAATTATATATGATATTTATTATTTTATTATTTGATTATTTTACTGCAATTTTTATATTACACATAACTTTACGCTTTCCATTTTTGAGGAATACGATAACGCCGTTCGTGTGTATGTCAGACTACCCCATCACTATGCAATGCGATTTATTCATGGTCGACATGGAATATATTAATGATGAGTTTAGTAAAATTTTCAAATATTTATGACATAAAAATTATTCTATAATTATAATATATATAATTTAATTTTCTTTCTTTTATCCTTATATGAAAATGAAAAATAAAACATATTCGTATGTATGACATGTTATTTCCAAGAATGGTGCTTTTCATTTCCTATCACGAGATTATCTGGATTACTATAAATACATATATAATTAATATATATGATATATATATTATTTTTTTATTAATGAACCATTATCAAATAAATATAACTGAAAATATAACAACTCAAGACATATACGATAAATAAAGCGGTTATTACCTGAGATGTAACATTAAAATTGAATCAGTAATGAAAGTGTTATAAAAGGTCATAAAAATACTATATTGTATAATATACATGAATATTGTTCTTTGGGAGATTTTTAATAACCTTCTATTTATTATATTAGTGTTTTGAATGATTATGATGAAATGTAAGATATAAGGTAAGGGGATTTCTAGTCTCACTTTTATTTTTTAGAGACTTATTACATATTCACCACTTAATTCATTTGAGTGGTGTATATAATCACATATTACCGAGTATATCATGAATATCACTCATTTAATTAAATTTAATTATCCTATTTATTTTATTATTTCACTTTATTTTGATTCAAAAGCCACTCAACTGGAAAGGTATTTCCATCTCTATTTTTACTTCAATGAAACACATGTCATATTCAACACCTATTTCTTTTACATGGTGTATATACATCTCATGAATTAATATTATGATTTTTGTACTAAAAGTATTTGGATTAATATATCCCTTTTAGGACCTCATTTTTATAGGGTTTATGGTTCAAAAATTAACAAATTCTTAAAGGATATTTGCCTCAAATTTCTATATTTGAGACACACTTTATGTTATGCACCATTATTTATTTAGAAGATGTATATACATCTTGTTGGACATTTAAAATCATTAATTTATCTATCCTCATGAAATTTTAATTGTCATTTTATGCTATTTATTTCATGGGGATTATGATTCAAGGTTTCCAAAGTGGTAAGGTTTTAAAGTTACAATATCATTATTTATCATGATTTTATGATTAAGTCTCCAATGTTGATATATCTTGATATAAAAATCAATAATCATCATAAAAATGAGTCTCATATGGTTATTCAATGATAGTAAATTTATTCATTACATTTTCATCTCCTTATGTATTTAACAATTCTAAAACAATGTATTTATGAAAAGTCATCTTTTTTTCTTAGGAAAATAAATTTCTCCCAAAACCATAATTTTATAAAAAAATCAATTTTTTATCATTTATTTAAAATGATTTATTAATGTAATTTTTAACATAGTTTAAATTTTTTTAAAAATATTTTAAAAGGAATCATCAAGTAGTTTTCAAAAACAATTCTTGTTTAGAATTTACAAAAATTATAAAAATAGTCTATCTTTTAAAATGATCAACATTATTGAAACTTCCCTTATTCATCCCTATCATTTTCAATGAATATTCATTCATATTTTCTCAATTATTTTTTCAAAGAAAAGTATTTTACATTTTTTAATTTTTTAAAAACATTTATTCCAAATTTGATAGGTTATTTTCCTCTAGAAATATATTAAATGATTTAAAAAATATCCCCTTTTATGTTTTTAAGATTACAATCAATGAAAAATATATTCATAATTTTTTATTTTTTAAAAATTTATTTTCAAAGAAATTATATTTTCCAGATGAAATTTCTCACGTAGTCTATGAAAATCATTTTGCATCTAAGATGGAATTATTTGAGGTAACATATGTTATACTAGGGATATGATCCAAGGATACCATTCTTAATATTTCTTTGAATGGTTGATGATTATGATGTACTTTTTTCTATTCCCTTTCAAATGTTAAAATATTATACATTTCCTATAAAACCCACTTCTTTTCATGGGTTATTCTATTTTAAAATTATTATAAAACCTTTTACTTTTCTACAGGTTATGATATGATTAATTTTTTATGATACCCATTTCATTTCACTTGTGATGATATGATGAATTTTCACGATCTTGTGAAACACATAAATATTATTTTCATCACGTGACTGGTGTGACATATATCTACCTCCAATTCATTGATAAAATATTTGTATCTCATGAGAAAGACAGTTTTAAAATGAAGAGTAATGTCAGATGAGATTTATATGGATTCAACAAGAATGAATCCCAATTCAGTAAGTCACGGCTAGAATAGGGATTAAACCCAGTTCAGTAAGACATGGATAGAACATGGTGGGAACTTGGTTCAGTAAGAAATTTATGCAATGGGGAGTGAACCAAGTTTAGTAATGGAATTTTTCTTCATTTCTTTTGAACTTTGGTTATTTATTCCATGATTAAAAATTATGATCTTAGATATGTAGGGTATGATTTTAAAATGTTAGTCTCATTTTATCACAACATTTTGCTCATGTTATACATAAGTATCTCATTTTTTTACTCTAACTTAGCATATTATATCCCCTTTAATATGTTTCCCTTCCCGATGTTATAAAGAAATTTAATATTTATTACATGTATAAGAGGGGTTATAGTTGCGAAAAATGTTGTTGGAGATGATATAACATAGTTATTCACCAATATTTATGTTTCTAAGGGCTCCAAAATATTACTATCCTTAGTGTGTATTTTTGTAATGTAATTAATATTAATTAAAAATGATTTAATATATATGTATGATTATCCGGAGTCTCTATACACCTGGCTAGTAGAACCATGCACCTAACAGTGCGGGGGGTGTCTCCCTTGGATAATGATGGTTCCCAGTTAGAATATGACTTTCCCAAAAATGCTACCAAACCATGTCCCTATTTATGTTGGGTGAAATTCCATTTACACGTCCCTTTTCTTCTTCTTTCCAAGCACCCCAATCCTAGCATGAGAGCTCTCTCCAATGTATTTTTCCTAGGCATTTAGGTTTTTCCATCATCCACATTCTGATTGGATCACTATTGATCACAGTAGAAGCATATCGATATGTGATTCAATACACTTACATCCATATTAATTTTATCACAAACATCTTTAGTTCTATTTCTATGAAATCTAAAATGACCCTTTTATTACTTATTCATCTATATAATAGATTTATAATATTCTAGCACAAATCAGAATCTGATATTGGATGAGGGTTCATCTAATTCTATAAGATAGGTAGTCTATACCTTTTACTTAAGTTCATGTTGTTCAATAATTACTCTAATTTTCTCCATATTCTATAAATCCTAGATAGCACACTGAAATTTAGAAATGTCTTAAATTAACTAATAAACATGAATTTGATGCCCTATTATAACAATACCTTGTTTAGAGGATGCCAACCTCAATCCAAAACACCTCTGTGGTGTTGTTGTTTATCTTACCCTAAACATTAATTACCCCTTGGGTGTGTGTTAGAATGCCACCTATAGTTGAAAATTTTCTTAAATTAAATGAGATATTTAAGGGTTGATTAAATATTTATTATAACATCAAATATGGAATAAATTGATAAATGACTAGTGTAAATGATGACAATGTAAATAGATGGATGATCCCAAAGTTTTTACCTTTCTACATGGATGGTTGGTTCTGGGAATGGAAATTAAAACTTTGTCCAAAAAAGTTCATTAGAATCTTGATATATGACATTGTGGTATGTCACTAATGATGAGTAATCTACTAAGTCACTAAATTTTGTTATTGGTATGAATATGGATATGATTAATAGTATAGAACTGAGAAATATTGACAAGTTAAGGAACCTACAATCCCTATATTTATCTATTTTTACATACATATGTCTCATCCATGGCCCATGGGTTCCATGCATTTTTAGGTCTATAATATTCTTTTTTCACCTTGTATGAGTTTCTTTGCCTTGAGGAGGTCCCCGTGGTATCTCACCTTATGTCTTGACCAATATAGTTTTGATAATTTATATGTATGTGGTGTATTCCAATGATTTTGGATACCTACATATTTTGTTCTTATGTTCTAGAACTCACCATTCATTGCATACTGTTATTCAGATCTTGTATTTTTAGACCTAACATTATCTTAAATTCCTTAAACACTCTTGGATGTTCTACGTGAACATGTTTATTTTTTAAAATATGGGGTGGATGTTTATTGGTTCCATTGGTATTGTCATAATAAGTATACCTCACTCCCTATCTGGGGTAATGTTTTTTATCTATAAATAACTTATGGATATAGTTAGCTTCAATAGAAAGATCCCTCTCATGGATTCTTGAATTGTATATGACAAGATCACTTTGGATCACAAGAATGAATCTTGGATCACAATTCTTGGGGATTGATTTTTGTATTTTGTTCCTTTTTAGTACATATGCTGAATTCTATTCCTACTCTCATTTATTAAAATTAGTTTTTATAGAATCATGAAATTACCATAATTTTATATATGACTCTTGTTATTTGTTCTACCTATTTATTATATCTAGATGTTACACATACATTGTGGTTATTTTATTATTCTTCCACTATTGAAATTAATTTTACCACTTTGTTACATTTGAATATGAGAGTAGGGTTTCCCCACCACACTATTATAGACCCTATATTCTATTCGTAAGCCTCTAGCATGTAGATATGTGTGCTTGAGGCCATTTTTCTAACCAGGTTTGGTTACTTATGTGTCAACTGGGACCATGAAATTAAATAATGTGTGATTATAGAACCAAGGAAGTACTCATACCATTGAATATAGAAACAACGATTCATAAATTGAAACTAATTGATTGATTAGGATTCTAACTCACTGTTGAAATTAAATTCATCATTTCATTTCTATAGATCCTTAGACTGTGACCTCATATAACACTAACATTGGTGAAGTTGTATTTTATACTATTATTCACTCACATTTGTGTTTACCAGATAATTGGTCAAATCCATATACACAAATACTACAATTTGTCTCTAAGGGGTCAACCCTTACTTCCACTAGCTACATTTTTATTAGATTTAGGAAATTATTTCTATATTTAAATTTGAACATCTTGTGAATGGTGTGCCACATTGTTCTTCACATTCATCCTTTAATTTTTTCCTTTTGGTTCAATCTATTGATTGAACCAAAAATAAAATCATGAGTAAAGATTATCATAGTGGGTAGTTATATTATCATGGGAAAATCCTTCATAAGATGTCAAAATCATGAGAACATTTTTTCAATATATGATACTTGAGTTTTAAACTAGGTTATCCATGGTATTATCTATTTCTGTCCATCATAATGGTTCCTATAGAAAATGTAAATTTACATAATTTATCCCCATAGAGGTTCAAAATAGGTATGATGTATGGTACAGTTAACTGTGAACTTGAACGATGTCTAAAATATACTCAAACAACTCTTTTTTAGGTTATCACCCATAGATTCATTGATGAAAAAACCAAGTCCACTTATATCATCAGAACATGAATTTATATACTAAAGTAAAAAAAACTTATTTATTCACTATAACATTGGATGATCTCTAATATATAGGATTATTCTATGGGTTCTCATTAAAGATTCCTCATTGTAGTTTCCAAAAGTTACAAAACCATACCTTTGATAAAAACTATAGAGACCCAATCATTTCATACATAGATATTTCATAATTTTAGAGAAATAGTCAATATATTTCATACTAATACATACTTAAGGACTATAGATGTCTTTTTTCTAGTGAATATTTAATATTTACACAACTAGTACATAAAAGATCTTTATATTTTCCGATTTAATTCTCTACAACTAGAACTATTCTTATACATAACATACTTAAAAGCATTCACCATAACCTATAGAAGGGAAACATAAAAAAGGGTGATATTATATGCTCAGTAAGTGTAGACATATGAGATATCAATAAATGATCATAAGTGATCATAATATAATCATAATGGCATGAGAAGGTGAGTTTAATATAATAAAATCATACACATAAATTTATATATCATAATCCTGAATAGTGGAGTAATGTTTTATCAATAAAAATACATAAGACATAAGAATGTGGAATCATCAATAATCAATCACAATCCATGAAAAAATATCATAATAATGAGGTATATGTCTATGGCATGAACATTAACATAGAAAATCATTTACTTATTCAAGGATCACATCCAAAACTGTCATTGTGGATTAGGTTAACTCTTTATTCCATCATCACTAAAAAAATCACTAGTTATAAATGGTTTATTAGTGGAAATTCTAGTAACCTATGATAAATAAATTATGTAGAAAAATAATAAAATCACTGTTGTTTTGTCAAACAACTACTATATATTTTTTATTTTAATAATTATTAAGGGTTTCTATTGAAGCACTTCTAATTTTTTTTTTTAAAAACCCCTATTCCCCCCTCCCCCACTCCCTCTATTGGACCCCAACCCCTATCCTCCTTCTCCCCTACTCCCTCCCACTTCCATAAATGATGGTGACCCTAACCCCGATGACCCCCCTAACCCCCCTCCTCCCAGTAGTGACATGGAACCCCCCCCTCTGTTCTTCCCTCCATGGACGTACCCCCCCCCCCAACAATGATGCAGACCCCCTGACCCCCTTCATTGACTCAGTTCCCATTCCCAGTGGAGTAGATCCCCTCCCATTCGACTCATGAACACTAGGAACACCTCCCCTCTATGTTGTCCCACATCCAAGCCCTCTCTATAGGTTTTCAGATCTATTCATAGTGATTCTTCTAGGGGAATCCCTCTAGACCTGTTATTTTTTCCCCCTCTTCATTTTCTCACTCTCCTTATGATTGATGAACGGTCTAGAAGATTAAGTGGTTTCAAGATCAATTTTAATAGGGTGTTTTTTTTTATTTTTTTATTCGACTTATCCTCTAAGGACTTTTCTAGCCTTATTTTGGGGATTTAGTGTTGCACTTTCTAGAAGTTTAAATTCAAAGGTCAGTTTTATCTATTTCATAGTAAAATAAATCAATAAACACTAATTTATTTACTATTTAATCTTGGTTTTTTATTTCTAATGAAATTAGTACTTATTCATGTAAATCAACTTTAATGTGAAACCATTCAGCACTTGTTTTCCATTGAATGCAAAGGATTCTTATATGTAAATTTTTATTTTAAATTTATTTTACAACTACCATGAACTACTGAAATTTGATAAAATACAAGAATGTATTTATATACATGATTCCATGTATTTAATGGTTTCTTTGGTCCTAATAATAATTTTTAATGGAAACTCAAAAATTCCAAGGGTTTACATGGATTTTCAAGAACCAGTGTTGGTTTAACTTGAAAATAGTGGCTTAATGATGAGTTAGTATTTACATTTTCAAAGGAAATTGTATAAAGTAGTTTCTAAAAGTGTATTAGAATTTATTTCTGGAGAATTATATAATTAGTTTTAAAATTTAACCATATAACATGCCTCTTGATATATTTTTGGAAGTTGAAATTCTCTGGCCTGTTGATTCCCATAGGAGTTTTTGTATTTATTTTGATCACAATAAAAGAAAAGGGGATATTTCTAAAAGGTTTTATATGGTTGGGTGAGATTATATGTTTAATGGTCAATTATAATATTGTGTGTTAATTTATATGTCGACTTTATTTTATACCATGGAAAGTGATTGCTAGTTTTTCTGGAAATTTAGGTCTGCATAGATAATGACCATAAATGGTAGAATAAATTAAAATCACATATAAAAACTTAAAACATTCGGGTTTATCATTTGTATCCATAAAATAGTATGTGATATCCAAATAAATAATATATTGCATTTATTTTTTTAAAGGGGTGTTCTTTATCTAAGTTAGACCATTGGAAATTGTTTAGTCACTAGTCAATGTTGCAATGTTTTCAAAGGAATTATCCCTCCTTAGTTAAAACAAAAGGGTAGAATAAACCATTATATTTTTCTCCCATAAAAATAATTTCATTTAGATATAAAA
The DNA here is from genome assembly GCA_963277665.1 of Viscum album. Lineage (NCBI taxonomy): Eukaryota > Viridiplantae > Streptophyta > Magnoliopsida > Santalales > Viscaceae > Viscum > Viscum album. Next base: position 1,894,135,180 of record OY728152.1, read on the forward strand.
TATCAAAAATTGACACATCTTTATCATATTTAATGTAGAGGTTGTCTTCCAAACTTCCATCATTAAATATAATTTTTTTCGAGAATGTATCAAACATAAAATACCACGCTCTTAAGAAATATTATAACCCGTATAGATTCTTACTTACTTATGATCGTAAATATTGGATTAAACATTTTTATCACTATATTTGAATACATAGAGAGAATAAAATCCAATACATATGGATAAAAGTTTTATTAATTGTCTTTAAAACAAACCTTGGTTCGTCATGGGATTGGAAGAATTATTAGATTATGAAATTGAAAAATTATTAGTGGATGGTAGAATAAAAATTTTATGTACTGATTGTAAATTTAAGAGATAGTTGAATAAAAATGAATTATATGAGTATTTGATAGTGAAATTTTTTCCAAATCAATATGTACGTATGATTTTTCAAGGTGAATCAAATGTTATGAAAATTCAACACAACGAAAATACATTCTATAAAATAAAATGTGTTCCAAAAGAGGAGAATTCAATTTTATTAAATGATGCATTTGGTTATTCAAAATACAATGTTCATGATTTTAGTAGATCAATAGATATTTACGTTGATCATGAGTAGTTTCATATTTCTTCTAATTTTAGTGAAAATTTTTTTTTTATGAATTATATGAAGACGGACAACATGAACTATATGAATGGTGTGCCAGGTATTACAAGATTTCTTTTTTACTAAAGTCGTAACATATCAAGAGATTTTTTGGAATTACTAAAATAAAATTTCAATGATTTTATATTTTCTTCGTGATTAATTTAATAAATATAAGATCCTCACATAATTCAATAATATGAATAAAGTTATCAACAAACATGGACATGGTTATAAAAATATACAAGCATTCCCAAATGATTACACTATTTTCTAGGGAGAAGAGTCTAATATAGATGAATTCACAAGATTTCATACATGAATGTTTATGTCAATGAACAAAATTATAGTACTAATAAATGAAACTATAGGAATACCAAGAAAAAGAAAAATCTAGAAATTCTATTTTATTACATTTCTCTCAAAGAACACTTGCAAAGATTATTCATGTCATCTAAGACTACATACGACCTGATGTGGAATTCCCAACATATGAATAATGTTTTGATGAGACATCGAAAATATTAAAAATCATGGATCATGATTGATTCACTATATCTATATTTTTCATTGGATCCTTAGAATTTACGTTTGGGAATGGATTCTAAGGGTTTTAACCCTTTTGAAATTAAGAAAACAATATAGAATTTGGATAGTTATTTTTATCCCCTAAAATATTTCTCCATGTATGTGTTTGAATAAGACGTATATCAGTTTTTTGATGATTATTTCATGAAAAAATGACTGAAAATGACATGGTTTTTTTCCTTTAACATCAAATTAATGAATTATGAGAATTATGGGATGATTTCTTGGAAATATATGATTCGTCAATGAGAAAACTACTAAAAATTTATCATAGGAGAAAAACCACATATTGATTTGTGAAATATAGGAATTGACGCCACATCGATCCGAGTTATGGTTTTTCTGTGATGCCTATAAATACATTTTAGTGTTTAAAACACTAAAACAAACGTTTAACAATCAAAACAATAACAAATGATCTCATATTGATTTGATATAATGGGATAACAACTATTTAATTATTTGTGAAATTTGTAAGAAAATAACACATTTATTTAATGTGTTGTGAGATCGAAAAGACTTAATATTAAATTTTAAAAAATATCAATGTTTTAGAAACATGCATTAGGGGGTCAAAATAATGAAAATGACATCAAACTTTTCTAGAATCAGGGGGAAAACTGTCAATTTAGTTTGAATATATATGAACAAATAACACACCATTCTGAATTATGCTTTCCCCATTATAGATGTTATTGTGTTTGTAGTGTTTTAAAAAACAAAAACATGCATGGAAAGGTGAAAACCCTGGAAAACAACCTCAGTTTGAAATGAAATCATTGGAAACCCACCAATCAGGTATTTTCTGAAGTGTTCATATAGAATCAACGTCAATACAAGGTTTGGTATGGTTGTAATGACACAATAACAATTAATTAAAGGTAGAAAACCATTTAAAAATTAGTGTTGGGGGTTAAAAACCAAGAAAAATTTGTCAAATTGCTCTGAAATCAAGGGAAAAAATCCATATATTTAATTTTTAAATGTAAGAACTAACCAAAAATTATTTGAAATGATGGTTTTTTTGTTATGGATATAAATCCATTTTTATTGATTTAAAATACTAAAACATATGTGGAACAGTCAAACCATAGAAAACAACCTCATAATTACATGAAATTAGTGGAAAACTACTTTCTACTAATTTTTAACCTATATGTATAGACAACACCTCAATATGAAAAGTGGTATAGTCAAAATGAATTAGTAACCAGTTTTTAATGGTATAAAAACCCTAGAAAACTTGTTTCACTAGATAAAAATTGGGGAAAATGTTTTATTTCCCTGAACCTAGGGTAAAACTATAGTATTTTTTATTATGAAATATAGAAACTGAAGACCTAACATTCACAATGACGGTCTTCATGTTACTGTTGTAGATGAATTTTTTGTGTTTTAAAACACTAAAATGTTTCTATATTGGTTAAAACCCCTAATGACCACATATTGACATAAAATCATTTTAAAACCACATTTTAGTTATTTTTGATGAGGAATAATAGAGCACACATCAATTTGAAGTGCAATGTGGTTGAAATGACTATGTAACCACTTCTTAAAGATATAAAAAACATTTAAAAACATGTTTTAGGGGCACAAATGTGAAAAAAGATGTTAGATTGATCTAAAATCAGGGGAAAATGACCTTTTATTTAGTTCTTAAATATTGGAATTGAAGACACATCATTCTGAATGATGTTTTTCCAATAAGTTCATAACTGCATTTTAATGGTTTAAAGACACTAAAACGTGGGTAGAACGGTCAAAACCATAGAAACAACGTCATTTTGGTGTGAAATCATTTGAAAAAATCCCATCAGTTATTTTTATGTGTACACAATGAAATAATGTCAATCCGATGTGCAGTGTGGTCAAAATAACTCAGTAACCACTTCTTAAAGGTATAAAAACCCTTAAAAACAAATGTTGGGGTGTCCAAACCATGAAAACCAAGTCGGATTGCCTTGAAATCGTGGGAAAATGATTGTATGTTTAATTTTGAAATTTAGGAACTGAAAAAATATCATTCTGAATGACAGTTTTCATATTATGACTATAAATTCATTTTTAGTGTTTCAAAACTCTAAAATATGTGTGGAATGGTCAAAAATATAGAAAATGTTGATATATTGACATAAAATAATTTGAAAACCACCAGTATGTTATTTTGGAAATATAGGACAATTTGTGATATCAAATACTTTATTTGTTTGTTATGTAAATATCATGAACATCACACGTCGCTTTAAAAATAAATTATTATATTTATATAACCTTTTTAGTTTAAAGTGTTGAATATTATCTTAAATATCTAAGTATATATTTTCAAAGTGTTTTGAAATATATATTATTTTTTTTATATTAAAATTTATTTATTTTTGATAAAAAATTAAAAATTGTATGTGAAATATTATGAATATATTATATGAATTTTATTTTTAGAATTTCATTTCTTAAATATTCTAGTTTTAATTTTACATGGAAGATTCTAGAAATAGACACAAGGTTGACCAATCTAATACAATAAATTATTCAGAAGGAAGTAATTATGGTCATTAGTTTTCATTTAATGTTACTATTTTATCAAATATTCTATTTTCATTATGATTTATTATTTTTATTCTTAATTGTTGGTTTTCTTTTTTGTAATAGTATATGATATACCATTTTTCATTTCCGTTGATGAGATATAGTGGAGGTTGAGAGTAGTGGTGGTCATGATTGGGATGTATATTGGGAATGGTTATTGATGGAAATATTTCAAATGTAATTATTGATGATCAAGTTGTTGGTTGATATATATATGGGTTGACTAGGATTAAGGTTATAATGACTGTGGATGTTTTTATATTTGTTATGAATGTATTGTTTATGTGTGATGGTTTATTATATATTCATGTTCTATTTTATTACATGTCACTTGATTTATATTTTGATTTTTTATTAAATCTTTTTTTTAAAAACCGAATCAACGTGGGTTTTTAGAAGATACCGCTAAATAAATTAAATAACTATGTTTAGAAGTGGATATGATTAACCACAACTAAAAAACCATCGATGAACAAATCAATACAGTTTTTTTAATATTTATCGAGGACATTATTATTTATAATGAAACCATATCTATATAAAAAATTAACCACTTCTAAATACTCCAAAAACAACACATAGTAAAACCACCGCTAAATGACTAGGGAAAGTTAAATACATAACAATTTTAAAAAATTTCATGATAGTAATAGGTGGCTGTTTGAAATTATATAACTAAAACTTTTTTTTAGTGAATTTACATAGTAGGGGTTCACTCCCAAGTCTATGATAATAGAAAATTTCTATAAGTGACATGGTAAAATCCCCATTCTAGTGCAATCTATATTATGATATATCCTTATTTACACAATGTATTAGAGGTATATATAATTCTATACCCACCCATAAAATTATGAAAACCTGACATAAGTGATTCAGAAGATCATAAAACATTCATCATACCATCAAATCATAATCAATGGAATGTATATGTATTTTATAAACATTACATTATCATAATCATAAACAATCCATATAAAGAATAAATATTGTAACATTGGATTATATCTATAGTAAATAATATGAAATATAAATGGATTTTTATATATATAAAAATACATTTAAAATATCACTAGAAAGTTTATTGATAAAAATACATTTTATTTGGAAACACTTATCTATAATTTAAATAATTACGAAAATATACCATAAGAAATTTTATTTGAACATTATAAAATAAAATTTTAAAGGAATATTTAATAAAAAGTATTCATAGTAGTTGGGAAATCCATAAATGTGGTGTATATTAAAAAACATTATTCAAATTAATAGTAAAATTCAAAAGAATCATGTTGGGAAAATGATAATAAGGTCCATTTTAAAAACATGGTAAGGAAATTCAAATATAGTGAAAGAGTAAATTTAAATAAAGATCATAAAATGTTAAAAACATTCTTCATAACATTATATAGAAAATATAGACCTGGAAGAAATGATTCCAGAGTAAAGAGAAAAACAAGGTTGGTCTTCCTTAAAAACATTATTTCCATTTCCTAAGAACATATAGAAGATAATAAAAGGATCACTACTGGAAATATCAGATATGACCACATTTTCAAACCATGATTATGTACTATAAAAACGTGGGTATATTCTATACCCATGGTTTAATAAACCATGTTCTACCAAGGTGTTAGTACAGATTGATACCCACGATTTTATAGAACCCATGGGTATTGACCTAAAAAATTCCATCTAACCCACATTTTTTGTTAAACCATGAGAATATAACTATATGAATAGTTTACAAAACCATGGTTATAGATAATTGAACCAGACATAATATACTTAAGGTTCATTAAACCATGGGTAAATATACATATCCCCAAAAAGTAGTACTAGCCATGATGCCATCCTGAACCTATAAAAAAATAAAAACCACATACAAACCAAAATACATGGTAAATATCATGAGTGATTGGAAATAGTTAATATACTAAATTTAGCATGAATTAATTTACATATAAAAAAGTATTTGGAACTTAAAATTTCTATTTTGAACACATGATTATATTGGAAAAATCCTACACATATTAATAAGAAATTGGTGTCTTAAATAACATCATCATATCAAATTAATAAATTTGTTGTGGTAGTCCAATTAAATGATCAAAACAGAGGTGTTTAATAATTATCAATATCAAAAGAAACTAATCTCTCAAAACAAATTTATTATACCTACCTAGATGATGATTAATAAATTATAGTACCTGACCCTTCATAGAGGTTGAGTTTCTCTCCATCACTAGCCTGTTAAACCGCTCTATCCACCTAGAATTGTAGAGTGAGATTCCTAGTTGACTTATGGTTATATTAGTTATTGGAATTGATGAATTGTGATTTGAATTAAAATAATTGAAATTAAATTTTACTACAACCACTGGGCGGTCAATTAATTTTTTACTAAGAATTTGAAACCAAACTATCTAGTGTACTGTAGAGTACATTAGGAATGATTTTATTTCAATATTTTCATTGGGATAGTGTATAATTATAAACTAAAAAAATTAATGTAGATCATGATATGATACTACATTATCAAATGGATTATGAATGAGAATTTATATTTAGTAGACCCAACCCATTACCATTTCACCAACTTTAATACCCATAGAATTTTCAAAATCAATATATACTGCATAGTCTTATATATTTGCTCAATATAAATTACAATTTCCTCAATAATTTATCATACCAATTCACAATTCATTCCCAGACATTCCCAACCCTTCTTAATTTTCCGTGTTTCCTAGGCCTTCCTATAGTTTAGACATATACTCTAATATAGGAATAGTACGATAAACTAAGGTGGATGGGCTATACCCAAGGGATGAAAAAGGAGTTAGAGAATCAAGGAATAACTACTTTTGCATTATTTCTCCCACAAACCATTAACTTATAACATTATGATAAAATACCAAAAGTTTCAACACGAATCATCCATACATCAGAAGTCCATATCTAATGAAAAGAAAATAAATAGAAACAACATTGAACAAAAATAGAAAAAAATGCAGCACACTAATTAATCCCTCTACTACCCTAATATCCCTCCCATACAAAGAAACCCATGTAGACACCTATATTTTCTTACTAGACCCCTTCACAAAATATAACTATCCATAGATATTTGTAAAATTTCTATGTGGCTGATTTGATAAAGAAAAGTAAATAAAAACTATACCAGATCATACCAATCTCTTAGGAATATACAAGTCAGTACCTCAATATATTAACTATAACACCTAATGGGTAACAAAATATACCTATAGGCAAGGAATAAACCTATTATATTAGTTCAAGAGGATGTGGTTCTATCTTTTTTTTGGGTTTTGTTTAACTAGGCTCAATTTTTCATTGTTATGTTATGTAAATTAGTTTTTGAGGAAGAGGTTCCCTCTCACTAGTTCATTATGTTTGATGCAATCCTAATAGAGGCAGGTCAAGAGAGGTCTCACATGATTATATTGTTTATGTATGATACATTTTATACAACATGATATGATTTCTTTTAGATCTAGTTAGGTTTAATTAATATGTACGGTATAGGGGAATTTAATTTATTCTAAAATCATTTATGAATAGTAGTTTTTACTCTTTATTACAAACATGAGGTTATTGGGGAAATATGTGTAGTGAGTGGGGAAAATGGTACTAGTTGAGTAGTAGTTTCTAGGGTAAATGAATCATTGTACTTATATAATTACTGATATTTTGGGTTGTTTACTATTTTGTGGGGGTATTAAATGAGTGGGTTATACATGAGGAGGATACGATTCACTTTCTAATATTTCATATAGATTTCATGGATGTTTGTCCTTGGGAGGTCACCATTGGACCTTTGTAAATAGAGGACTTCATCACGTAGGGATTCATTCTTCACCTTGTTTTCTCCTTTTTCCTCTATTTTCTTTTTCATCTTATTTTTCTATTATGATACTTTGTTGTAATATGAGATTCTAGAGCTATTAAATAGTGTATATAGATTTTTGTTTATACTCTCTCTCATTTACATAAAACTCTTTATTGGTTAATAAAATTAAGATTATTTTGGATTTTTCTACTAATATGGTGTCCTAATCGATTCAATTTTGTATAATTATATGTAGCTTAATTTTATATCGGTTATTTTTTTCTTCAAGACTGTTATGGAAATTTTTGATAAGAAATATATATCACTTTTTATTAATAAAAAATGGTTTTAAATGAATGAAATTAATAATTATTTAAATTTAAAGTCCAATTCATAAGGAAACCTACCTCAAACTAAAGGTGCTTCGCTTATGATGGTGTAAACTCAAATATTCCCTTTACTAAGAATATGAAATTTCACTAATATATGAGGACAAATATACATTATGTACATATGTTCATGGAAACATATGTATAGGGGAATCCTTACATATTTGATTATACATTCATATATCCCCTTTACCTTACAAACATAGGCATTTATCACATATATATACAATGTCACACCAAGCCCAAAAACATATATTCATATAGCCAGGATTGAATATATATATATATATATATATATGGGGGGGACATATATAAGTATATTTATACCTATTAATATATATGAATGTTGACTTTGACCACGACTACCCAAAACCACTGCAATAAGTCCAAAATAGTCTGGAAAAACACCGAAAACTCAATACACCAAAACCCCAAAATAAAAAAAAGAAAATAATTTAAATAGAAGAAAACATTCTTCAAACCCTTGGAGAACCCACTATCCATTATGGATGTGGCTATAACCTACCTCAATGGGATCCAAGATCCCTAAATATCAAGAATCAACCAAAATAATAACAAACAAAATAATTTAGGATTCAGTTGTAGTGAACTAAAATGAAATGAATAGTGAAGAGGAAGCCACAAATATCAAAAAGGTGAATCAATAATGAAGAAAACACATGATTAATAAAACAATAATTATTTAATAATTTTATAATTGGGAAAAAAATATGATCACCCAATAACATAGTTTCCCTAAAATTAAATAAATATTATTAAGAGGATTACAGAAAAAATCCACCCTACAAAAAGCATATTGAAAAAATTTACATAAAAATTCTTTAAAATCAAAAAGTGGTAACATGAAATAGAAGTATACATGGAATTTGGGTGCATAGTATAATAAGACAACATTTTTAAATAAGTAATAAGGAAAATGTATTTCAAAATCAACACAAAAGTGGTTTTTCTCACTCTAACCCAAGATGTGATTCATTTTTAAGTTTTAGAAAGTACCAAAATCATCATGTTTGAAAATAAATTTCTTATCAAAATAAAATCAATAGAATTTATGGAATATAGAATTAAAGTCTCTTATCATTAATTATATAATCCAAGAAACAATGATGAATCATTTTCTCTAATTCAATCCCAGGATAGCCTATAATTTGGGAACAATTCCCCAAATTATCTTCCGGTAATCGAAAAAATCATCAGAGAACCTTAAAAATTTACAAGAATTATAAAATTTTAAAGATGAATTCAACACTACTTACACCCAAAAAATAATCACATCCTAAAGTGTCTATATACTAATAAAAAATTTCATATTAGATTACTTTACTTCAAGGTTCGACAACATGAAATTTTGACAAAAAAATTGATGGATTTTGATGCAAAATGGCATAAAATAACTTATGAAACAAAAAAATAGTGTTGTTTCAAGAACATTTTAATATATTATTCATAGTAGAAGAAAATAGGTTTATATTCATGGTAGTATTACCAAATGAAACTCTATTAGAAGCTAAAAAAGACATGACAGGACTGGAAAAAAGCAGTAGAAGAAAACTAGACAAAACATATGAAAATATTAAAACTCAAATATGGAAAAAATGTGTGTTATAACACTAAAAAATTAATATTTACAATAATCTAAAAAATTCATATGACCAAAAATAAATCTACAAACTAAAAGTAAGAAATTATCTTAATATACTATTACAGTATGAAGGAAATGAAATAAATTGTGGGAAGTAAGAGAAGACAAATTAAGGATACAAATTACTAAATAATCAACAAGTTAAAAACATATAAACACTTAAAATGTTATTCCATAATAGAAAATAGAAAAAAAGTGGAGAATAAAACAAAATAGTGGGGTGAAATCATGTTTCCCAGACATGTTTATCTTTACCTCTCACCATATCTTTTGACAAAATTTTGTGTGTTTAAACGTTTCATTAAGAATTAATGCACAAATTGTTTTTACCTAAGGATATGTTAACATAGTATTAATGTTTCTAAGGGTAAAATATCTAATTTAAGGTGGGAATCTTAGAACATTAGATATGTTTGGTGTATAGGGAACTAAAATTTAGATCTAAAGTAAACAAAGTGGTGTTTTTAACATACTAAACAAGGTTGTGATTAATTTTTATGAAATATGGAGTATAAAAATAATCATTTCTGAAACGATATATGATCATTAAATGAACATAATACCAGCCATTGAAATTATATAGAAATGTATCATCATTAATTCCTTAATCCAAAAATTAATGATGAAACACTGTCCCTAATTCAAATTAATGATAACTTATAATCCTAGATAAATTCACTAACGAATCTACCAATAATCCATGGAGAATGATTAATGAACCTTATAATGTTTCAAGAATCAAAAATTGTTTCAGTCAAAACAACTACGACCCGAAAAATTAATCACATCCTAATGAATCCAATCAATGATCAAAATTTTTGGACAATATTTATTTACTTAAAGGATTAGTAGCATGAAATTTGACAAAAAATGATGGGTTTTGATGAAATAAGGTAGTAGAAGACTTAATTAGGAACATATAGCGTGGATTATAGAACATGTAAATATAAAAATGGAATGAGAAGTGATTGGATGAGATTTATAACAGGTTTACCAAATAACACCTTAACAGTCGCTAAAAAGTAAACAAAATAGAACTATAAACAAGAATCAGATGATAAGTATACAAAATAGATGCCAAAATTAATACTCTTTTATTCATAAATACTTATTAAAACACCAAGTCATAAGTAAAATAAAAAATATTTAAAAATATGATGACCAGATCTAAATCAATAAATAAAAACTGGTCTATTATCTCAACCTAAAACCATAACATGAATGAAATGAAGAACAATTGACAAAAGTAGAATAAGATCACACCTATCTAAAAAATACAAACACAAAAATGAAGATGAAAAATGGAGAATAAAATAAAAATAACATCATTATAACAATCTCTTAGAAATGTGCTCAGGATTTCTCTAAAATAGGTTCTTATAGAACTCCCATGACAACTATCTCTCACATGTGGTTTGGATTTTAATTATTCTTCCTAAAAAAAGTTTAATTCTTCACTATACACATGTCCTCCTTCATTAAAAAACTCAATTTTACTCACCAATAACCTATATATAATGAATCTATAAATCCTTGACCTTATAGTTACCTAAAGAATAATCAATAAAAAATAGATAAATCACCTTCCAAATTAATTGAATTTGGATTAAAAAATATTCAATATTTAGTCACATTGACCCTTTGTGACTCCATTAATTTCCAGTTACCATGAACCAACATGTTGACTACTTTAAAAACAATGAGTTGAGTAGCTTCTAATGTTAGTTACCATTTGGAACCCTGGATTAGTGACTGATCCTCTCCTTACATATGATCGATGGTAGTTAGTGATAGGATCTACCTTTTAGAACCCCAGGATGTAGATCAGGCATGGAAGTCACCAGAGGAGAGAGACCCAAGAGGGGAAGGGGGATGTTGCTGGAGAAGAGGGAGTCAAGATGGGATGAGGGTGGAGAAGAAGAGGCCTATATGTTGAGATGATGGTGGAGGATGAGAGGTCAAGGTTGGGGAGGAGAGTATAGGGTCAGGAGGAGGAGGTTGGGGAGTGGAGGAGAGGGATCAATCATGGGGAGCCAAATTGAAATGAGAAATTGGGATGGGAAGCCCTATGAAATTCTGAAATAAGTGTAAGGATTTCCCATGATTCTGTTTGATTCATGGCTATATACCAGAATATATCAACTATAACCATTTTTTTCGAATACCTTCTTACAGATGTGTGGAGATAGGCATATTTTCCTGTAGTGTAAAAAAAAATCAACAAAAATTACTAGATTATGAAATACTAAATATTATTTGGGAGATATAGACCATAAATTTTCATCATCATAATTTTTAGGCATATAGAATCATGATACAAATGAGATTGTAACATAAAACACACACCTTACTTTAATATTTCTTCATTAGAGATCTATAATCCCATATAATAAATTTATATTTATTTAAATCATATATTAAAACCATAATAATACATATAAATTCTTATATGGTTTTCTTATAACATCTTATCACATATTTATTGACAATCATTTATTATGAACACCGTTTCTAGTCTTAACTGCTTCGTTTTACATGTATATTTTGGTTCAATTATTAATTTCCTTTCACTTTTATATTTATAAATTCATATTTATAGTTTTAATAATGATATAAATATCTTATATTTTCATTGTATACATAAATATATATATTTATATTAACTTTTAAAGAAAAATTAATTACATCACAATGTGGTGATGGTTGCATGAACGTATTCATGGGTGATATTTCCCACTTTTTGATGGATGTAATTAAAATATGTAAAATAATGATTTACCTTATTATTATTATTATTATATCTTAAATATCATAAATATTCATTAAATATATCCTTATTAGAATCCAAGTATAATTTAAATGAAAAATGAATCAAATCACTTCATAGTGGTGGTAGTCCACACGTAAGTGTAAGAAATATTAATATTTTATAATGTATTAGATGTTAAGAAGGTTGATAATATAGTATAATTAATGAAGAATAATTTTTACGTAAATATAATATATAATCATTAAAATAATCATAATATATAATAGTGAAATATGGAAATGGTAATTAAGGCTTATCGCTGCGTGGAGGCGCTTGTCCAGATGTACACATGAGTAATACTTTCACCTCTCATTTGATGGAGAAGATGATGTCAGGGGTTTTTCAATAATAATAATAAATTTTAATTATATTTACGATACTATATTAATATTTTTTTTAGATACAACACGATTATAGGTAGAAGAAGAAGAAATAAAATTGAATGAGCTTCGTTAAGAGCTATGCCTCTTCATTGACAGATCACCTTTGGCTTAGAATGTAATCCTTTTAGGAGTCCAATTTGGAGTAAAAAAACATTATAGGATGAAGGTTATTATTATAGGAATGGTTTTGAGTAGTAATTGGATCATATATAAGACTAAAATTATTTTAATATGGGATTAGAGGTGGTTCTCATTTAAAAATGAGGGGAGGTATACACATTAAATTTATTAAAAGATTTCAATGATATGTAGTCAATTACATATTAAAATGGATATCAATGGATATGGATTTAAAATTTAATATAATATAAGGCTTAAAAATCTTAAAAAAATAAAAAAAATTAGGTTTTGGTGGAAATCCTTCTCTTTTTTGTTGTTTTAACCCGTGGTAAACACATTTTAACCTTAATAGCCGCAAAAATATTTTAATTTTTTTACATTTAACTATGAAGAAAAATTCAGCTAACCCAATAAGATTATATTAATTAAGGTTATTATAAATATGGAATCCATTTTAATAGATTCATTTTATATAAGTGGGAAAATTTCCTTTTAAATAAGCACGAGACATACAAGAAAAACCTCTTTTAACATAATGGGTCTTTAAGCATAAGTCATAATTTATGTTCATTAATGTCCTTATAAAAACAATAAAATGAATGTTTTAATATATTATTTGAAATATAAACAATAAATTTAATTAAAAACATTAATTAATAGTGGTTAATTTATTTTATTGATATAAAAAAACATTGCGTGAATAAAATAAGTTTATAGAGAAATGTATTTTTTATCCTGAAGATGAACTTCTATAAAAAAAAAGTATAATTATTATTATTTATTAATTAATTTGATTAATTAAAATTACATTTTACATAAAATAATTTATTATAAAATTAAAAACATAATGAGACTTTCAATTGGTAAGAAATGAATTTTATTACAAAAAGAAATATTTTTCACTAATCAATTAAAAACCAATAATTTTAGAAAAATCCAAATAAAAATCACCGTAAAATAATTTTTTCATGATAATTACAAAACTTTTTATTCATTTAATAGACTAAATTTTATATAAGTATAAAAATAAATAATATTTCCTCATTTAATAATGTTTTAAAACATTTATTTAAAGAAAACATATTTTTCAAAGAAGAAAATAACATTACTAAAATTTTAGTCCCAATTTATCATGAATTAATAAATACATTTTTATTAATAAAAAATTGTATACATATTTTATATAAAATGATAATTACTATTCATACGTTCTAATATTGTAGTGTGGTTATAAAAGATTAATATATCATGGTTCATATAGACTCAGAGTTGTGTGTAAGGAAAGCCATCGATTACTTCAAGAAGTATTCCAAAGGAAGAAACCTTTAAAATATTTCATTTTTATAAGAATGTAATCATAAAATAGAAGTGTGGGACACTAAAATCAAGAGGGGGATATTAAAATAATTCTGAGTTCCCAGATAGGTGATATAATAGTCTAAATGTATCTCTTTACTATATACTTATACTTCATGTGTAGGTAGTCTTCAACTACTTCATGTTCTTTGTAACATCAGAAAATTCCTTCAGCAGATGTGAAATATGTTGATAGCCATTTTTTTAAATTTTCCTCCTCCTCCCTATTCTTATATTGTATCTTACATAATAAGATGAATGTAACTCATCCCCACCCCCTTTATGACCAATAATCTACACACTCTTCTTTATACTTTTTTTCTTACCTTTCCCTAATAGAAAGACTTGTATTTCTCTATAAAAATTTAATTTGATTGATAATTATTCATCTTGTAAAATTAACAACAATGCATCCAATTGTTATTCTTCTTATTTCTATGAAACGAACAGAAAAACTCTCTTCTATTCTCCTTTATTATCATTGTATGCCTTCATCATATAAAAACATATATTCCCAACACTCTCTTATCTTCTTCTCACTTTTTCCCTCTTTCTTAATTAGTTAAAAATAGATGGTAGTATATCTATTTTTAATTATTTGACTCTATTATATGTATAAGACATACTAATGACGGGTCTCTCTATTCTTCTTCGAAACCAAAAAAAAGTTCTATCTAGTTTTTCATATCAGATCTTAAAGTACTTATTCATCATAAAAAACATACAACAGATATATATATATATATTAATATTAATTACTATAGTTTTGGTTACTTGTATTTTTAATCACTCTCCTCTATTTTCTTAAGAAATCATTTAAATATATGATTTTTTATCAAGTCTTTCGATAATTCCAATCCTCCTGGATCATCAATAACATCACTTGTAAAGATCCAAAACTCTCAATCGTGACCTTCTCTCCTAAAAACCACATATATTTAAATTATTTATAACTATAAAAATATACATTAACAACGGTGGTTATTATTCTCCTCATATTTCGATGATAATTTATTGAATTCAATACTTTTGAAATTATTTTCATAAATGAATGAAACTTCTTTAGTCTTGGAACCTCCCTTTAAAATATTTTATAATCCCATAAATCCATATTCTATTTTAAAAATGATTGAAATATGATAAACATAGTATCATATTTTTAATTGAAATATTTATTTGATTTGAATCATTTGACTATTGTATTCATTATATATATGAATTTATTATTTAATTTTATTTAGTTTATAATTTGTTAATCAATTTAGTTATAACCAGCGATATGATTTCATGAATTTAAAGTTGAAATCATGTATCTCAAAATTACCAATACATGTTAGAAACCGATAATGCAATCTAATCTGAATACTCTTATCATCAATCTGCACGGTAACTTCTTATTGCACATTTTATCCAAGACTCAGTCACATAGTCAATATAAGTGACTCTTATGGTCAATTATGACATGTAAAATTGGTAAGATTAAGTCATTCGATCAATCTGATGGATAATTGGTTGATTTCATTATTATTATTGATATTTTAGTGTGGTTTATCTCACATAAATGGTCATACTAGAAACCTTGCAGGTGATCATGATTTTTACATGTGGTCTCTTGTTACATTAATTATTGAATAATCCATGGTCAATAAATGTAATGTCATGCAATTAATTGGAATAACACATGATGTTGATCCAAACCATGTTTTTGTTGATTAAATACTCGATGCCTAGGTAGAATTTCGATCTTGAAGAGGAACATGGTGACATGGAGGCATTTTATTCATCGATGTAAAATTTATGTGTTTTACAAGATAATGTAACATTAAGATGATAATTTGGGATCCCAAATCAAAATATAGAAAAACCCTGGAATCCTTAATAATACTAGAATCTTCCTCATCCAACCGGTTTTGATTATCCAGGTCCACTCTAGGCACTCATTCTTCTACCGTTTACCCACCCCAAAATGTGTTTATCTATTTCTATTCAATACACCTATTGTTTGTTCTACAGAATACCTATGATGGGGATCATACATCACAATTATCCACATCCGTCTTGGGATTTGTTTTATATAGTCTTGTTATTGGGTGTTTGAGCATGCTCCCAAAAATATAGTTGAGCGAGCATGGAATGGGTGGTTCGAGGTTGCCTTATTTTGAATAAAACTATTTTAAAAAAGTGTTAATAAAATTATTCATTTGGTTCTACTATTCGTCTCCTCATGAAATATATTTTCATAGTCTTATCCAAAATTTAGTGTTTATGCACATATATTAATATTTTTCCATGACATTATCAAATCCTATAATTTATTTTCCCTGAATAATAGATGACTTTTTAATCAATCCAATGTTAAAAAATTAATAAATATTCTGTTATGTTTCACATAGATAATCACATAATATAACATCACAAAAATCATGGAAGCCCCATCTTCTTCAATCATGGATAATTCAAGTTAACATCCATGATACTTTATCTTCAATTATTCTTCAACATATTGGCATCCATTTCTTCAATATTTTATTAACAAAAAAACTCTAAGATACATTTTCTTTTATTATTCATTATCTTAATAAAAAATCTTGAAAAAAATAAAACTCACACAAAGTGGTCTCAACAATGACTTTTTTAATGTTATCATTTATATAATTAATAATTCCGTAATATATTTTATATATCTTTTGGTTTGGTTTACGACCTCGGGTGAGTTTTGATGGATAATGGTACATGGTTGGTCTTCGACTGGAATGGAGAGGCATAGAAATGGATGAAGAGATATAAAATTAAAAGGAATGGGTTTTATTTCTAAGTTAGGTGGTCCTTTTTACTCAGACCAAGGATGTATACAAATTCTGTATGATTTAAACAAATCTTTTCACGATAACGATGAATTGAAAAAACATAAATAATGAGTGAATTATATAATTTAAATTAAGAATGTTAATATAAAATTAATTTCTTTTATAAAACAAAATTTCTGCAATTATAACTCACAAATTTCCAATGCCCCGATGCACAATGGGCATCGACTGGTTTTCCACAACTACTAATTGACAAGGAATTGACTATCCGGATATTCTTAGTAATGTGAAAACCCTAAGAGAAATACTAAAATGTTCCTAGTTGAATAATATTTCCCTGAGAGGCATATACAAGATGTTATTAATTGAATGATATATAGCATCAAAAGTGTTTAGTGTCTTAGAGACACCCTGGTAGGGGAAAAGTTAGGCTTAGATAAAAAAACCATGGCTCTGGCCATTTCATAACCCATTTGATTTCTTATTGCCTTTTGGATAGTGAGATGGCGATGAGGTGAGAGTTCTTTCCCCAAGCAGATATCACCTAGGTGGGTAGACCCTCATGAAACATAGTGGGCCCTAGTGGGATCCACATTGAGTTGATAAACTTTATGAGAGGGTGGTCATTTTTAATTTAGTAGATTAAGGAAGGACTTACCCCATGGTGGTTGAGTTATATTTTTGTATTTATTATGCATGTGTTAAAAATTGAAAATTCCTATGAGAAATATTCTATTATAAATAGAACAAAACTTCAAGGTGGTCATGAAAACTAACTATGGGGAGTTGTTGAATAATAACTATAGGGATTTCATGAGAAATATATACATGGAGGTCCTATAAAATCTCTTTTAATAGGTAATTATATTAATGAAAACACCCCTTCAAGGTCTTGGAAGCAAACTTTGAGATGCAACAACTTTGATAGAAACAGAAACTCCATCTGGTTTACAAGTTATCACCATCCTGGAATTGTTGTTCTCTGTAACACCATGAGATTTTATAAGATATATTTTTTTTAATTTCTTTGTTGTCTTCTATTTTACACTACACCAAGATTAGCTTGTACTATACGCAACACCGTATTTGCTTGCACTATACACAACACTAATCTTGGATCGTGTTACACATAATTTCATGTTCGTTTTTTGGAAATTATTCTACACAATATTAAGTATAGATTTTTTTAATGAATAAATGAAATAAGTTTTGATTATTTTATATGCAACACTGAACGAATCTTTAACTACATGAAGTCCGGACTTGGCTTGCATTACACGCAATCAGGACCTTCCTTGATAGCGTGTGTAGTACGCAATACCTAGTTTCACTAAATGAGATATTATTATAATATTATTCTGAACTAGTTTTTATGAATAGTAATACCCACTTTTTGAAATTTTATAAATTTTATCTTTCAAAATGTACTTAATTTTTGGATTCGGAATATTGAAATTCTCCAAGGGTGAATTTTTGGTATTTTTCTGAAAACATTCAATTTTTTATGAATAGTGAAAACACTCGGTTGCTATTTAAAAACCAACTTTTTATTTAAATAATTATTTGTTTTATTTAAATTTATTTTACGTCAAAATTGATACATAATACCTATATAAGTTCAATTTAATTCATTGGAGTCAATTTATAATAATTTTAGATATATATATTTTTTTGAACTTTTCACCGTCTTTTACCCACCTCCTAGGAGAATTTGAAAATTTACATAAAACATAATTTTACCGCTTCTGTGAGTGGAATATAGAAAATCAAAGAGACACAGTTAATATCAAGTAGTAAAATTTCGTTCAATAAGATAAAAATAATTTTTTTTGTGAATAGTAACGTTTTACTTTTATTTACCACGGTTAAAAGTAAATAGGGTAATTAAGGGTAAAAATGATATTATTATTACCCTAAAACATGTCCTAATTATATTGGATAAGTATAATTCGACCCAAAAAAACCTTAGGAATATAATATTATCATTTAGGTCCACATGGATTAGATTTGGAGAGTTATTATTATTTAACTCAATGAAGAGTTAAAAGAGTTAAAATCAATGTTTAATAACTAAAATAATATTAATATAGGGTAATAAATAAGATAAATTAGAGTATTAATATTCATTAAAAATATAAAAATATTTCCTACAGAATGGTATTTTATTTATAAATTTTTTACATTACATACGTTAATTTATTTGTGACAAAATGATGATGCAGTAATTACCTTATTAATGAAATATTAACATAAATTATGTTATAAATACCAAAATAACTGTAATCTGAGACTTTTTATAAATTCCAATAATTTTTTAGGTTATTATGACATGTTATTATTGATTTAATTAACTTTTTTCGAACTAATAATTCTGTTATAATTTTCACAAAAATCAATTACCATATAGTGTCAAAATTGACATAAAATAGTTTTTAAAACAAATATTATATTATTAATTGTTATTCTATTCATAAAAATATAAGGATCTCCCAAAATAATTAGAAACGGTTATATATATTAATAATTAACCACTTGGGGTTCTTTTTTCTTTTTATAGAATCTTTATTAACCATATAGTGTATGAAAACAAGAAGACATGGTAAAATTTAAATTATTTAACTCAGAGTTAAATCTAAATGATAAGGATAAAATAGTAACCTAAACATGCATAAAACCTATTTTTTGAGATTATTTAAACCCATACCCACTTTATATTTTAATGAAATCAATTTGGAGCTATAATTAACTGAATATGACTTTATTATAAAATAATATTTTATGTTTTTTCCAAAGGTTCCCCTCTCCTCCCTTATAAAATGGCACCTCCTCCCTCTGCTATTTACACAACATTGAGCCTTAATGCTCGGAAAAACCATTCAAATTACTCTTCCAAAATTCCCTAGTAATATTCTAGAGGTTCTGGACTTCTCAAAAGACCAACTCTAGTCCCCTAAGATAAAGTTTAAAGGTGGCACGTCGAGGAAGAGGTAATCTCTTCTACCGATTCATTCAAGTTTCTTCCTTCTTATAATTCCTCTTATTTAGTTGTTTCATTATAAAGTAATAACAATAGTATCAATAATATAATTATATTTTATTATAAATATTAAAAAACCCCATTTTATCTTCTATCCATCCTAATGAAAACGAAATCACCGCGCGTGTATACGTATGGAATACTGTCTCCACGTCGTGGTGTAATCTGTTTTACACCACCACCATACTTGGATGGGTATAATGGTGTAAATAAATAACTATATATGATTATTGTAAAGTTATATTCATTCTTAAATAGTATACCTACACTTCAATACACTTCCATGATCATGAGAATGATATCATCGCTCGTGCGTACGTACGGACTATAGTCTCCACGAACGCGATGAGATTCATTTTCAATGATTAACCATTCAAGTATGATTATTAAGTATATATATAATAAATAATCCTGAAATATATTACATAATAATGATACTGGATTTATTTAAATATATGTTTCAATTACTTAATTTCATTCAATTCAAAAAGGAAATGAAAACAGCGATCATGCGTACATATGACCTACCGTCTCCATGAATGGTGTATTTCATTCCATTTATCGATCTATCATATATATTTATATACTGAATATAATTAATATATAGATCATGTTTTACATTCTGTAATTAAGTAAACCCAGATATGAGTAACAATATCAAGAACAACAAATCGAAAAATGTACGATAAATGAAATGATTTTACCCAAAACACTGCTTTAACTAGGAATGTACAAAAGAACAGGTAATATAAAGTCATAAGTGAAAGATATATGATATCATAACAATGAATATGATTATGTAATAATTCAATTACATTATTTAAATCATTATATAGGAGGTTCGGATATATACCAAGCATATCATATATAAGTTAAGGGACAACTTTTCCAGTCTCATTTTATCTGAGATTGTTTATTCGTAAGTATTTACTTGGGTTAAATTTATTATCCATGTCCATGTTTTATAATTTTTTTAGGTATGTTTAAAGTCATTTTTACCTATTTTTGACTTTTACTACATGGTATGTAAGAAATCTTTCTTTTGTTTATGTTATGAGGTAATTTTTTGACTTTTCTGGAAAAAGTACGAGAAGAATGTTTTTTAACTTATGCGGCATGAACAGATTTTACAGTTTCATTGCGCATAATTTTGATGCAGATTCATCTATAATATTTCATCATTATTTTCAACAAAATCCATTTCTTTTAAAATTTCATGTCATTTTGTGAAAAGAAAACGATTTTGAAGAAGAAAAGAAATTTTCCTCAAGAATTCATTTCAAGTGTTTTTTCAAAACTGTTTTCTATCTAAGATGACAATATTTAGTATGATTATGTTTCCGGTATAATGTCTCTATTATTTACATGGTTTGATTCTTCTTATGATGAAATAATATCAATTTGTTTTATACATATTACATTATAATGGGATGATGTTTATGAAACACATTTTATTATTTGGGTTATGATGAATGATTTATTTTTAATTTGTGGCACATGTAAGAATGATTTCATTATGAGAAGTGTGGGAACTATATCTCCCTCCAATTCATTGGGTAATGATTTATATCTCATGAGATTTACATGGCTATAATGGAAAGTTATTCTGGATCAGTGGTACGTGGCTGGAATGAGGAGTGAACTCGATTCCGTAAGGGATTTTGTCCTCTAAGATGGTCTTGGAAAAAATACATTGGATACTACAGAAATCATATCATGTTCTAAATTGTTTGAAATAATTACATGTTTTATGACTATGATATTTTACCATGATTGATGTCCCATTATGATCTATGCCTTATGTAATATAATGTTTTATTTCATTGCTCAAGATTTTGATTTTTAAACATTATGTTCATGATTTTTATTTCAAATGTGTATGGTTTGTTTTATTTTGTCTATGCTTACCCTTACTGAGCATTTGAGATCACTCATTATAAGTTTTCTTTTCTCCAGGATATAAAGAATGGTTTTAGGAAGGAAAACAAAAGGGGAAGATCTTTATGGGAGATATTGAAGATCTTTCTCCATGATTAGAAGATTGTGTTCCATGTTTCTAAAGACACTAAACTATTATGGTCCTTGAGTGTTGTTTTTTGTTTCGTATTAAGTATTCCACAAAAGTAATGCAATTTCCATGTAAATCAATTTTGGGGTCTCTATAGTTGGTATTAGAGGAAAGGTTTAGTTAACCTTTGAAAACTAGGATGCGAAATGTTTAGTGAGATCCACAGATATTTTTTTAAGGTATTTCTAGGTATGTCCCTAAGGTTAAGTATAAGTGTAGGTTCTTGTCCTAGAATTACGATAACGATCTTATAATTAATCCTAATATGTTATATATTGAGGGTAATCCCGCTTTATTTTGTTGTTTTTCTAGCATAATTTTTTCCTCTTACATTATTCTTTTTGGGTTTTAGACGATGGCTGGAACCCGAAGGAACCTTGTTGATCAATGTAATGGGAAATGAAAAAATTGTCCTTCTGAAAAAACCAATGTTATGGGAGATGGAGTGAAAAATATTATTTCTATACTTACAAAAGCTATGAATCATTCTGGACTTCCGAATTACCAGAGAAGGAAACTATATTCTATTGAGTCTTTCATGAGGCAACGTCCACCTTATTTCAGTGGGTCTTATGATACCATTGTTGCTAAACAATGAATCAGTACCATTGAAAAGATATTTCCATAATTCGATGTTCGGAACATGAAAAATTCATTCTTGTAGTTTACCATTTAGAAGGTGAAGCAGACTAGTGGTGGACTCTAATTAATAATAGTAGGCCCCAAGGTGAAATTTTATCCATGAAATGGGAAGAGTATAAGAACTTATTTTTCAATAATTACTTCCCTCGTATTATTCGAACAAATATGGAAAATGAGTTCCTTGAGATTAAGCAAAAGGATGATGAATCTTTTGGTATATATGAGGCAAATTTTACAAGTCTTGCAAATTATCAATCTGGCTTTATCAACCAATGTGAAAGTAAAGTTGATTGATTTTCCAGTAGCTTAAAACCAATGCTTCGAAGGGCATTAGCTATAAGAGACTTCAGTTGCTATGAAGAAATTGTGCATTGTGATATCAATATAGAATTGGAAGTTGGTGTTACATATCCATCTCATGGTTTTGACAAGAAACAAAAGATGGAGTTCAAGGGAAAATATCAAAACAATTGTGAAAAGAAGATGAATGTTTCATTACGATCAAAGTATGGAATGATGCATAGTGGAGATTGTCTTAAAGGGACTAGAAAATGGTTTATGTGTGTAAAAAAGGTCATCAATCAGTTGAGTGTATATGTAATGGAAAAAAGGTTGCTAATCATGTGAATAGAGAAAAGACTACAGAGAATGCTCCACCAACACTTCAATGCTTCAGGTTCAAGGAAATGAGAAATTATGCTAATCAATGACCTAATCCAAGGGTTAATAATGATCGACGTGAGAAAACTCTTAAGGAAAAAAATAAAGGGAAGTCACATGCAATCAATATTTGTGATGTTGTGTATGCCAATGATGTTGTGGAATGATTAAGTGTTTATGTATTGGGATTTCAAAATAGTATCATGGAATTTAATTTATGGTATTGTGGAATTTTTGAATATCTATGTATTGGTTTTCAATAATTATATGGTACCAGTAACTATGAAAAGTGATTGAAATATTTTTGGAAAGAAGATTATATGCGCATAATGAAGGGATAAAGAGAAAATGAAATGAGCTCATAACTGATATAAGGAAAAAGTTATATCATGGTTTCAATATTTAGAAATTTTGGGATTTTGGTATGTGGAAGAGTTATCTTTTGACAAAATTAATGTTTTCACTAAGGTTTAATGGGTATTCATTCTTTAAGAGAATACATGATTAAGGTATTAACATGTCTGGAATATGACCAACAAGATATATTTTATGATATACGGGGGATAAATGATGGAATTCACGTTCTTTTTAAGTGACCTATCAAGTAATCATTTTATTTATTCTATGAGATTGGACATTTTTATTTTGGATAAGCCTAAATATTAAAATGGATTATGTTGGACATCAGAAAGTATTGTTTATGGATATAACTTTTTTTCGATATTATTTCTTGAATGTTACAATATTGTAGTTTTAAAAAAAGGAAAACCCGTAGGACGGGTGACAACCCATCGCGTCGGACAACGATGTGTGAATTGAACCCATGACCGATGTCCGACATGACTTTATCACATACCACTAGCCTATAAGAGGTCCTTGGTTAGTAGAAACTAGTTTTATTTTATTAAGCGGTATGATAGATGAAGTATAAGTCCATTTTAGGAACCATATACGATTAATCTCATTATAGATGGACATATGTATATAACTCTTTCTGACCTTATGTTTGAGATAGATGGAATGACAGATCATTCTATCACATGATCTACTAACACTTCATGAAAGACAAATTCAACTTTATTTATTTAAGATATGAAGTGGAAATTATTCAAGGCACCAACAATAGTGAGATTTTACCAAAATCATGTAAGTATTTCTTTTAATTAAAAAAATATTCAACATTAAGGAAATGATCATGAAAAACAAAAATGTTGTCCTAGTGCCCTCATATCTGATGAATCAGATTGTACCTTTGATTATTGAAAATTAATGTCTTTGTTATTTTTTTCTTTTTCATAGCCATGTTCTCTACCACTCTTCATCCAAACATGATGGTTAGATTTCTCTTCCATATCCATATTTCACCTATGTTCTCCTATGTGGAAACCCAGTGATGAGTTAATTTGGGTAACCGTTATGTTTCATACTTCACTTTTTAAAATTATGTTTTATTATTCCTTTTTACAATGTGGGTTTCTATGAACGAAACTTTCAAGTAGTAAATGATTTATAACCCCGACGAATTTCGAGGGCGAAATTCATTTTATGGGGGGTAGAATGTAACACCCCGATATTTTATAAGATATATTCTTTTTATTTTCTTGGTTGTCTTCTATTTTTCACTATAGAAGGATTAGCTTGTACTATACACAACACTGTATTAGCTTGTAGTTACGCAACACTATTCTTGGCTCGTGTTACACACAATTTCATGTTCATTTTGTGGAAATTATTCTACGCAACATTAAAGATATATTTTGTTTAATGTATAAATGAAATATGTTTTGAATATGTTATACGAAACACCAAACGGATCTTTCACTATACACAGCCCGGACAAGGCTTGCATTACACACAATAAAGACCTTCCTCGATAGCATGTGTAGTACGCAATACAGAGTTTCACTAAACGAGATATTATTATAATATTATTATGGACTAGCCGTTATGAATAGTAATACCCACTTTTTGAAATTTTATAAATTTTATATTTCAAAATGGACTTCATTTTTGGATTTAGAATATCGAAATTAGCCTATGGTAAAGTTTTGGTATTTTTCTGAAAACATTCAATTTTTTATGAATAGTGAAAATGCTGGGTAACTATTTAAAAACCGACTTTTTATTTAAATAATTCTTTATTTTATTTAAATTTATTTTAGGTCAAAATGGATACATAATATATATATAATTTAAATTTAATTCATTGAAGTCAATATATAATAATTTCAGATATATTAAAATTTTATTGAACTTTTTACAGTCTTTTACCCACCTCCTAGGAGAATTTGAAAATTTACATAAAAATTAATTGTACCGCTTCTGTGAGTGGAATTTCAAAAATTATAGAGTCACGGTTAATATCGAGGGGTAAAATGTGGTTCAATAAGATAAAAATAATTTTTGGTGAATAGTAACTTTTTTACTTTTATTTACCACAGTTAAAAGTAAATAGTGTAATCGAGGGTTAAAATGATATTCTTTATTACACTAACACATGTCTTAATTCTATTGTATAATTATAATTATTCCGAAAACAACATTAGGTATATAATATTATCATTTAGGTCCACTTGGATTAGATTTGGACATTTATTATTATTTAATTCAAAGAAGAGTTAAAAGAGTAAAAATCAGTGTTTGATAACTAAAACATTTTTAATATAGGGTTATACATAAGATAAATTCTACTATAAATATTAATTAGAAATATAAAAAACTTTCATATATAATGGTATTTTATTTTAAATATTTAGACATTAAATAATGTTATTTATTTCTGACAAAATGATGATGCAGTAATTAACTTATTAATGAAATATTGACATAATTGCTGTTATAAATACCCAAATAAATGTAATTTGAGAATTTTTATAAATTAAAATAAATTTTTAGCTTAATATGACATGTTAGTATTTATTTAATTATCCTTTTTCGAACTAATCATTCTGTTATGATTTTCACAAAAATCAATTACCATATAGTGTCAACATTGTCATAAAATTGTTTTTAAAAATAATATTATATTATTAATTGTTATTCTATTCCTAAAAATCTAAGGATCGGAAAATTGACTTAAATAAGGTTATATATTCTAATAATGAACCATTTGGGGTTATTTTGTCTTGTTATAGTATGTTTATTAACCATATAGTGTAAGAAAACAAGAAGACAATGTAAAAGTTAAATTATTTAACTTAGAGTTAAATCAAAATCATAAAGTTAAAATATTAACCTAAACTTGTCTAAAACCTATTGGTTTAAAGAATTTAGACCCATCCCCACATTAGATTCTATGTAAATCAATTTGGAGATATTATTAACTGACTATGTCTTTATTATGAAATAATATTTTATGTTTTTTCCTAAGGTGCCCCTCTCCTCTCTTATAAAAGGGCACCTCATCCCTCTCCTCCTTACACAACATTGAGCCTTCATGATCGGAAAAAACCTCCCCATTACTCTTCCCAACTTCACTATTAATATTATGTTGGTTATGGTCTTCTCAAAAGACCAACTCTAGTCCCCTAAGAGGAAGTTTAAAGGAGGCACGTCGAGGAAGAGGTAATCTCTTCTACCGATTCTTTCAAGTTTCTTCCTTCTTCTACTTCCTCTTATTTAGTCGTTTAAATATAAAGTAAAAACATCAGTATCACTCATATAATGATATGATATTATAAATATGAAACAAAACTATTTCATCTTCTATCCATCCTACGGAAAACTAAATCACCGCGCGTGTGTACGTAAGGACTACCGTCTCCACACCGTGGTGTAATCTGTTTTCCACCACCACCTTACTTGGATGGTTATAATGGTGTAAATAAATAACTATATATGATTATTGTAAAGTGATATTGATTCTGAAATATTATACATACAATTAAATACAATTCCACGATCATGGGAATGATATCATCGCTCGTGCGTACGTACGGACTACCGTCTCCACGAACACGATGAGATTCATTTTCCATGATTAACCATTCAAGTATGATTATAAAGTATATATATAATAAATAATAATGAAATATATTACATA
This sequence comes from Viscum album, assembly GCA_963277665.1. Lineage (NCBI taxonomy): Eukaryota > Viridiplantae > Streptophyta > Magnoliopsida > Santalales > Viscaceae > Viscum > Viscum album. The sequence continues at coordinate 1,894,162,823 of OY728152.1, forward strand.
ATAATTATACTGGATTTATTTACATATATGATTCATTTACTTAATTCCATTCAATTCAATAAGGAAACAAAAACATCATTCATGCGTACATATAACCTACCGTCTCAATGAACGGTGTATTTCATTTCATTTACCGATCTATCATATATATTTATATGCTGAATATATATTATATATAAATCATTTTTTACATTCTGGAATTATGTAAATAAGGATATGATTAATAATATCAAGAACAACAAATCGAAACATGTACGATAAATGAAACGATTTTACCCAAAATATCGCTTTAAAATAGAATTTACAAAAGAACAGGTAATATAAACTCATAAGTGAAACAAATATGATATCATAACAATGAATATGATTCTATAATAATTCATTAAAATTATTTAAAACATTATATAGGAGGTTTGGATACATATGAAGCATATCATACATAAGGTAAGGGACAACTTTTCCAATCTCATTTTATCGGAGATTGTTTATTCGTAAGTATTTAATGGGGTTATATTTATCATTCATGTACCTATTTTATAAAAGTGGTTTCATGTATGTTTAAAGTCCTTTTTACCCATTTTTGACTTTTACTACATGTTATTTAAGGATTCATTCTTTCCATTATGTTACAAGGTACTTTTTTGACTTTTTTGGAAAAAGTATGAGAAGAATGTTTTTTAACTTATACGACATGAACAGATTTTTTCAATTTCACAATGCCTAATTTTGATGAATATTCCTCTACAATATTTCATTATTATTTTCAACAAAATACTTTTCTTTTAAAATTTCATGGAATTTTGTGAAAAGATAACGATTTTAAAGAAGAAATTGTATTTTCCTCAAGAATTCATTTCAAGTGTTTGGTCAAAACTATTTTCAGTCTAAGATGCCATCATTTAGTATGATTATGTTTCAAGTATAATGTATATATTATTTAAATGGTTTTATTATTCTTATGATGAAATGATATCCATTTGTTTTATATGGATTACATTATAATGGGATTATGTTTATGAAACCCATTTTATTATTTGGGTTATGATGAATGATTTATGATTAATTTGTAGCACAAGTAAGAATGATTTCATTATAAGATGGGTGGGACCTATATCTCCCTCCAATGCATTGGGTAAATATTTATATCTAATGATATAGACATGGCTCGAATATTAAGTTAATCTAGTTCAGTGGTACTAGATTGGAACGAGTAGTGAACTAGATTCCATAAGGGACTATTTCCACTAAGACGTTCTTGGCAGCAATGCCTTGGCTACTATGGAAATAATATCATGTGCCTAATGGTTTTCCACAATTACATGTTTTATTACCATGCTATTTTACCACGATTGATCTCCTATTATGATATATGCCTTACGTACAACCATGTTTTATTTCATTGCTCAAGATTTTGATTTTTAAACATTATGTTCATGTTTTTATGTTCAAATGTGTATGGTTTGTTTTACTTTATCCATTGCTTACCCTTACTGAGAATTTAAGCTCACCCTTTATATGTTTTCTTTTCCCCAAGATATAAAGAAAGGTTTTAGTTAAGAAAACAAAATGAGAAGATCTTTATGGGAGATGTTGAAGATCATTCACCATTATTAGAATATTGTGTTCTGAGTTTGCAAAGACGCTAAACTATTACGGTCCTTGAGTGTTGGTTTTTTTATGTATTAAGTATTCCAAAAAATTAATGTAATGAAAATGTACTTCTAGTTTGGGGTCTCTACATGCTCAATATCGGATTTACTTAAGAAACATACGATACCAATTTGTAATGTCCATTTCGACTAACAACAACCATATATCATGTGAAAAACACATGTTGAGTGTATAAATAAGTTTCGATTACCTTTATAAGAGTAAACATGCTTCATCTAATGATATCTATATGATAATACTTCATCCTTATGAAATTTCACCTACTAAAATCTATTTGATGGCTGTTATATCCAGTAAAAAATTTTTCCTACCCAATAACTCTAAAACCATATAATAAAACAACCATCCGATTATTCAGATAATTTGTATCCAATTATCTTTTTCTGATTGACTTATTTCAAATGTCTTTATCTGAAATAATTGTTTCTGAAATTTTTTTCCTAAATAAATTCCCAGTTCATCCCAATGAAACATCTAAAAAAATTTATCTCTAAATTGGAAATTGATTTAGGATTTAAACCCTTTTTCTTGACCCATTCTCTTAAACTCCTATTTACATTCCATATAGTGTCCTATATTACATTTTATCATCCATGTTCAAATAAGTAACAATGTTTAATCAGTCCTTATTGAACTATAAATTTTGTAAAAATATCCCTTATTATTTTATTCTCAGTGATATTATAAATATGTAATAAATTATCTTCCATTACAAATCATATGAAATGATATTTCAATTCATTTTTTTATCCCATGAAACAATGGGTAGTGGGAAATATGGATTAAACACTTAAAATCGTAGAATATCATTCCTCAATCTGTTCCTGTTTTGAGTTCATTCAACAAGTTCACTAAAAATTCATCTCTTTCCCTACTTCATTAGTAGCAATATACAATACATTTATTATATATAATTTTCCAATTTATTTCAATGAATACATGTAACTTATAGTTTTTCTAAAAATAATTAATTCAGACCTTGTAATGCTTTTTTGTTATTCTGTGACTCTATTAAATTCTATATCTCTAAAACCATTCAAATAATCCTCATCACCGAAACGTAATGCTACATCCTCTAACATGTTATATTATTGTAACATCCATTTAACAACTTCCCAAAGATTCATTCCCAGTTTTGACATGAAATTGATAATAAATCTCACTACAAAATAAATATATCGTCACGTACAAACCATAAAATACATCAAAAATCTTATATTAATGAATAAGTTACCATCTATATGTCATGATTCACTCTATATATTACTGGTGCTTACTTTCGCGAATGTGTTAGGTGTCTAGTGAGTGGTGCTGATATAGATTTATGAATATTCCTTCTGAACCCATTAATGAATTTACTTATATATTCTCTACAGGATAAAATAAAGGAGACAAATTTAATATACCTCTTAATACACATCCAAAGTATTTTATTACACTTACTAAGATCCAAAATCTCAATCCTTCTTCAAAAGATTAACTTATGTTACTCAATCTGGTAGAACTCTGATCCAATAATTAAAATATAACCCACATAAAAGAGAAGTTTGAGGTATGTTTCATCTTCTCATTTATTTTTGTAACAACAGTGATTAGACCTACATAGAATGAGAATTTAATCTAGAATGAAATTTAAAACATATAATTCCACTATCATGGATAAAGCATCATTCAATAATGTCTAAATTTCAAACTAAAAACCAAATCCTTCTTCTTATGTACATTAAAACCATTGGGATAAACCATATAAATGTACTCCTCTAAGTCTTTATGAATATTAACTATTATTATATCATGCTTCTCCAATTCTATATAATCATATGAAAAATATTTGAGTACTATCTAAATGGGTGTGTATTTCACCACTGGTGAAATTAAAAAACCAAATTCCTTATTTTTATTAAAATCTATTCACTACCAATCTTGATTTATATATTCATCTTACATAAATTTATTCATTCAAAAAAATATCCCATTTTTAACTGGATACCTATTTCTATCCAATAACTCTATCAATTTCAATTTTTTTATTGAGATTTAAGTAATTCATTTCCTCTTCCAAGGTTTACTCCCATAGTTCAGCATCATTGAGAGTTTATAATTATTCTAGAATCTATGGTTTTCCTGAGTCTATTAGAAGTAAGAAGTTAATATTAGAATAAAACCTTTTAATATATTTCATGGTATGAGTGGATTAAATTATAATAATCAAAATTACATCTATTCAATCCTATTTTTCTAATAAATATCTTTCTGATATGTTTTAGTGTAAAAATTCACCATCTAAAAAAATTCTATCTAATCAGCTATTTTCTGATATCCTGAATGTCATAATACTGACCTCTACTATTTCTTTAGATATTTCTAGAAAGATGGTAACTATGATAACTGTATTTTTATCCTTCTAATCATTAGTAGTTTCACTTTACCCAACCCCCCTTCTATCTAGATTCTAATATTTAAATAGAATTATTTCATTGTAAATAAATTATCCGATCTGGATGGTTTGTTTCTTTTTTATCATCCTATAGAATATAACCAAATTTATCATCACCAAAACTGATAAGAAAAAACACATTTTATTTTTCATCTAACTTATCTCTATCATTATCATTAATATGAATATAAGAAATACATCTTAATATTTTGAGACGGGGGATCTATGGTATATTATTTAACTAAGGATCATCTAGAAATTCCTCTCGCATAGCTGAATATGGATTTTTTACTAGATAAGCTTCTATAATGAAATAGTTTTCCCACTTCCAATTGGACGTCTCGAGTGCAACCCCTTACTTTTACATCTCTCTACCAATGTAAAATTCGTCCCATTATCTATTTTATTTTTTTATGGAGTTCCTAGAATATTCATATCATACAGGATTATATTTTTATTATATATCTTCAAAATAAATTCTCATTTTATTCCCCACCAATGTGTGTTCTGAGAAATTTTATCCTTATTATCCACATTTTTTTGGAAAAGCATTTCCAATGAATAAATTCATTATAAAAAATTTATTTAGTCATTTGGGATTAAATAAAAACCTTATGTGTTTATTAATATATGATTATCAAAAAATACAGTGATCCTTAAAACATATGATTAGGGGATGGGCACTAAACATCAAAATATACAAGTTCTAGACTTCAGTTATTTTGTTATCTTCTATTAAAGTTGAAGGAACCCCTCTTTTTTTCATAATATACAAATATAAACTATTCCAACATTGATTTAATTGAGTTTAAGTACACCGTTTTCTATTATAACCTTATTATTTTTCTCACCAAGGTGACAAAATTTAATGTTCCACTTTTATAGACCATCTCTTGAAGTCATTCTGACAATTTCAGCTTCATTACTTCATGTGGTAAGATATAATCTACCATTATTTACTCTAAGAGAAATCACCATGGATTCTCTTCTGATCTTCCTAACACCATTTTATAAATTTATTAAAAAAACAGCATCATAATTCTTTCCCACTTAAATGAGGTTCCTATGGATTCATATAATGTATCTGACATCTTTAATATTCAATATGCGTTCATTTATCTTCAAAAAGTTTGTATAATATTTTCTAACTATATCGAATGATTCATCTTCTAGTAGAAGAACTATTCCCTATCATATTGGTATATAATCAAATATGGTCCTTTATACACTAGTTAAATAGAATGATTCCCCTAAATTAAGAACCCATGATTCCTCTTGAATTATTATACTTAGTATGAAGTTTAACTCTACATCCATTAAAGTGACTATATTTTTCTATTTATAAGTTGATATACCTCTCTAATTTTTACAATTATTCTTCTTTTGTCCATTTTCATAGAAAATAGTATATAAGACATGATATAGTCAACTTACTTCGATTCCTTATTTGGGACTTATCCTAATTTCTCTTTCTTTTGTAAGTATGATAGAGGAACTCTCCATCGTCATATAGTTGAATTGTGAAAATGAATTAAGTATAACCTTCCTCCAACCTTAAATCTTAAATCAATATCAATTTTCCATATATTTCAACAGAATATCTACCATCGAAAATAGAATTTATCTCTACTATCACCATGGAATTCACGATTTTATGAAGTAAATAAAGAAAAAAAAAATCCACAACACAATGTTATGAAAAACATTTCATAGATAATAAAATTTAAAATATCATTTTGACATAATTCACATAAATTGGTTATATGACTTCCTTTAGATAACATCAAGTTAAAAAATCACTATAATATGAATTATTTATGAGTTATTGTATATTCATACATTTTAACCAATGATTTCATAACACTAAAAGTATTTTTATTTTATATAATATTGAAAGAAGCATTTAGAAAAAGATACATACTAATTAAGGGTAAAACCTTCATGTTTAACCTCCCACATTCTACATCATATTTCATTTGATGATTCTTTTTAGTAAATTGTTAATTTTTTTTATATATCAGAAGATATTCCAACTAAATTATTTAATAGGAAAATCTAATTCCATTAAACATATCAATTCAAAATTATCATTTCTATGAATTCATTCAGCCAATAATAGTAAACAAACTAATATCTAACAACATGAATTGAAAGGGGAGAAAAAACAAGAATATTGTGTGTTGATTAAAACCAGACTATGGATCCCATTGATACGAGTTATTGGAAAAAATAATAGATCAACCCCACCATTGATGTGAATAAAATAATTTTTCATTAAATATAATAGATTGATATTTGGATATAATTTATATTAGATGAAGATTTTCATTCAGACACATCATACCACAAAACAAAAAAACTTATCTATGGTTTATCAAACAATGAGGTCGTTTGATAAAATCCACCTCCCAAGGTATGTTCACTATAAAGATGTAGAAATAAACCAAACTAATCACCACTCTTAAAATAAATGTTTGTATATCCCAAAAAACTGTAATGGGAAAACGACAATAACAATACATAATTTGAATTCGAAAAATTCTTACATCCATGATGTAACACATAAAATATTTTCAATTTACGAGATTTATGGGATTAAAAAACATTCAATCACTTCAAATTGACTATACATTTTAAGAAATATAATTTACAAAAACATAAATGTTTTTTATTTTTATCAAATATATGTTAGATTACTCAGAACATAACTCATTATAAAAATATTTATTTGTTCAACATTTTTTATCAACATTCAATATTTGCGGTTAATCTCCATTTACTCTTGAAATAGATGATAAAAATTTGAACATTTTATTAAAACCATGAATATATAGTCATCAAGAAACAAAAAAACACCTATTGTGGGTAGTAGAAGGGTTATTCAATGAACAAAATAGTATTATTTCCTTATCGGATGATCTCACTCTAATATTCCCTTAGCCTGATGACACAATATCCTTTGAAATCTATCCTATGGAAGTTCTGTAGGGTAAGAATATTTTATTCCAAATAAATATAAAATTATATAAGGAAACATCCTTTGGGTGTTTTTGATAATATAAATTTTATTATCTTCTTATAAAATACTCTATAAAAGTTATCTACTAGAAAAACTATGTCTGAAAAACTCTATTTAAAAATCATTTTCTGATGCATCCTGAACAATGTTCCACAAACCCAATAGTAGGTTGGTATTTATACTTCCAATAGAGATTCCATGTATTCTATGTTTGTATTTTTGGTAATAGTAATATAAATGCTTTCCATATATGTTTTACATGATATGGGATTTTGGGGTCTTCAGTGGGTATGTTCGAGCCTACTAGAGTAAAGAGGACCAAATACTAGGAACCGTTACATACTAGGATAGAGAATTCCCCATGTTTTAATACTTTGAAGAAGCTTTAACCAAGTTGTTATACTATTTATTAGGCTGTTCTTAGTCCCTTATTCATGATCACAACATGCCAGGGTGAAAGACCATTGCGTTATTGTTATGGTAGGTATAGTCATCGCGATATTCTCAGAGACACTTCGACACAGGATGAAGGAAGTATCGTCAAATAGTTTCATGGACCTGAGGATTGAAGGAAGAAATTTTTTAAAAAATTTACTTCCATATTTTTTAATTTGATCAAAATATATCACATGAAAATATCCCTACATTTGTAGTTCTTTATAGGACCACATTTGTAGTGTACTACTATGTTTTTGAATTTACACCCTATTTAAGCCACCATTTCACTTGGGTACTCGATAAGACTATCACATGGTTGTAGGTATTGGTTGGGTGGGGAACAAGTATTGTATAATTGAGTAGGATACCATGGAGTCTAGAGGCTTGGATGAGTTGAGGATTTGAATTTTGAGTAGGGCCTCATTTTTATTGATTTTTTTTCTTCTTGTATATTTGACTAGCCTAGTGGTTGATTATCCATCTTTCTTGTGTCTCAGCATTCATTTTATTATCACATGTTTTAAAAAATTTATTATTTGTTTAATATTATTTTTAAAAATTGTGTATAATATTTGGTCATTTATTTTTTAATTTTTTACTCTAATATATGGGGTATAGTCTTCCCATAGTGTCTCTTTAGACCCCTGTTTCTAGTCAGAAACCTTTATTGTACAGTGAGGTGCACTTGAGGTCATATAGTACAACTAGCCTAGTTAATGATTATAGTGATCCAAGTTAGTATGTTAAAATGTGGAATAATAAATTATTTTTTGATATATGTTTTTTTGGTATAGTAGATATGTGGCATAGGAATGTGTTAGATTTTGTGATGTACCCAGGTCTGGTGAAACATGAATTCTATTTCTGATAGAAAATCTATCTTACAAGGGATTGTATTATTGTTCATTAATTTTTATATTATTTGAATCAAATTTTCACCTTATACAACACATAATATTCTTAGATATATGATTGTTATTTATTATGGATTTTGTCTCTTGGACAATATTTCCATGATTCCAATCATGTATGAAGATTAGGCAGGAAGGATTCATAGGACATTAAGTACTAATCGGGTTTGGTTATCTCAATGAATAGAGGTTAGATTATTTAAAGTTTTAACAATAACTCATGCAAAATTTTGTCATATAATTTAATGTCAAGAGTTTTTGAATGGGTTGTTTCACTAGGTAAACATGAAGTTTATTTTCGTTGATAAACCAACACAAAATCCAATCTTCAAAACCAAATTACAAGAGTTAAAATGAAACGCCCCGACCCCAGCTACCCAGAGTCGGTGCATTACTTCGTAACATTGGCATGATCACAAAAGATCAAGTCTCGAAAGATCGATTAGTTTAGTAGCCTTGGAAACACTAGATACATTCATAAATGTTACATTACATCATAAAGTGAAAAACTAATAACAAAGTCTCCATAGTACACACTTCTATCCTCTTCGGAATATCCCTGCAGGTCATTCATAAAATACTTCTTCACATCCTGGAAAATATTAAAACATTGAAAGGGGTGAGCTCAGATGCTCAGTAAGGATAACAATATTGTGGAAGCTTTCATAAATAAACATAAACATTTAAGGCAATGTATAACTAAAACAAAAGCCTTTTAAACATAAACATCAACATAATATGGAAAAAGTAAAATGAGATAATGCCATTCACTTCTTCACATGGATATTCTACTGGTCGAATAATCACATGCAATAACAATAACCACTTTCATAATGAGGGAATGTATAATGCCAGACACTCTGAAACATTTTGTCAAGGCCTCGGCCAAGACGTCTAAAATGATTAAGGCCTCGGCCAAAACCATAAATCAAATTGGGAAAGGGCCTCAGCCAATTCCACGTCTAGTTGTCTCATGAGACCTACCGATGCATCGAGGAGATATAGCGGGCTCCACCCGTCACTTATTAAGTCCAATGCATTCCTCATATGAATAGGTTTAAATATATCATAAACCATAACATAATCGTATCACATAAAACATGCATAAAGGAAACATAACATTTCAACCTTTCAATCACAAGATATCAATACAACACATTTATATAATAAAAATTCTTTCAAAACCATTTTCAATACCAAAATAAAAGAAAAGTATAACATGGCATTTATTTTTCATTAAAAAAAGGTATGGCTTGTAGAGGAAGCCGAAAATCAAATAGTGGTCACGGCGGCGGAGAAGTCGTTGTCACCACATATTTACGGAAAGAAACACATTCCATTTTTTTGTTTAGTAAAATGCTTCGTATAAAAAGATTCCTTTTGAATAAACATAAAATGTCAAAGGGGTTTATACACTGTACAAAAGAAATTTGTGTATAAAACAAAATATGCTTCAATGAATGGAGATTGAGACGAAGTCCCTTAAAATATCATTTTTTTAAAATAAAATAGATCTATTATGTATATTCACTATAGGTACACATATAGGAAGTAAAAGTACAAAATAGGACATAATATTATCATGACATAATTTGAAAGTAGGAGATTAACCCAAAGAATGGAAATTGGGTTAAGAAGTTCCCTTACCTTGCGTCTTGTCCTGACTCGACCGTTCTGTAACCTCCTGAATAATAAACTAGAGTTAATTTCTATTTAATTAAGAACCTTTTTCATGTTCATTATTCCTTTTGTATCCCTTATTACCATGTAATGAACATTATTTAATTATTTAAGTTAATAACGGTCGTTTTGTCGATCTTTGGTACTTGAGTCAAAAATAAACTTCCTATAATTTGAAGTTGTTCATGTGGTGAAATATCCATTATATCCTGAATTATATTCATGATGTAGATATCATATATATGATATATATCCATTATATACATTCATTCATAATGTCATGTAACATTTAGTGGTAAGAAATGAAATGCACCGTTCATGGAGACGGTAAGCCGTACGTACGCATGAACGCTACTTTGATTTTAATTTCATATTTAATGGAATGAAATCATAATGATATAAATGTATAATATAATTCCAGTATAATATAGTGTATAATACCATTTACTCCATCCTTTATACATCCCACATATGGCATTAATGATTCAAATCACTTTGAGGGGGCGGTAGTCCGCACTTCCTAAAATGAAATTATCGCGTTTTACCCATAATGGAAATCATAAAGTATGCCATAAATGAGAAATACATAAGCATAAGTAAAACATAAACATATTATATATCATATATAAAAAATATTGACATCTTAATGGCCACCTTTGAAGGTGTTATATGAGTGTTGAACAATCATCGTTTCGTGAGGCAGAAATTTTCCATCCACAGAAACCGTATGTTCTTTAACCATTAGATGTAGGTGTGTATAAGTGTAGCTCTAATACTTCTTATAACAACATCCTAGTATATTGAGGATACTGGTGTTGTTACAAAAGAAATGAATAAAAAGAGTTTAGGGGGTTGGAGAAGAAAAATAAAACAAAACAACATTAGAGAAGACATTACCTCAAAATCGGTTAACTCTTTTTGATTTGAGCTAAAGGCTTCCTTGGGAAGAGTTATGCCCAAAGTGAGGATTCTAGGAGTAAGGGAGGAATGTTTGGAGAGTATTTGGGCAGAGTTTGGCCGAGCCAAATGGATTGAAAGTGTGAATTAGGTGGTAGAGGTGGGGGCCTTTTATAAGTGGAGAGGAGGGGCACTTTTGGAAAGTAATGAAATGTTATTCAATTATACAATGCTTTCGGTTTATAAAGGTCCCAAACTTATATACTTCGTGTCTAAGGTGATAAGGGTTCGAAATATACCCATCCAATAGTCTTTGTACAAGTGTAAGACATGGATTTTGCATTATCTTTTCATTTTATTAAAATCGTTAAATAATGAGGTCATCGCTGCATCATAATTATGTAATAAATAATTTAATTCATTTAATGTCTAAAAATTATAAAAAAAATACTATGATGTAGGAAATCGTTTTAGCTTTCTAATGAATATTTATAAACAAAATTTGGACTTGTGTAACCCCACTTAAAAACTGTTTTAGTAAAACAACTCATGTTTGTGTCAATTTAATTCTAACATTATATAAATATATATTAATGTCATTTTCCAACTAATGTGGCTCCATGGGGTCCCCAAGTTGACCCATGGGTTGTCTTGGTCGGCCGTGACTCATCCAATAGGAGTAGGACAAGTTTCAAGCTCATATCATATTATTAAAACATTGTTTTTACCTTAAACTACACTAATTACCTCTAATCGCGATTAAGAACTTAAAAGTTACTATTCACAAAAAAATTATTTTAATCTCATTGTACCACATTTTACTTCTTAATGACAACCATGTATGTCAGATTTTTGAAAATCAAATCATAGAAGTGGTAATATTTCATTTAAATGAAAAATCAATTATTTAACTACCACTTAGTGGTTTCACTATTCATCAAAAATTGAAGTTTTTCAGAACAAAGCCAAAATTTCACCCTAAGCTATAATTGATATTCCGAATTCAAAAATGATGTCTATTTTACGAAACTCCAAACATATACGTTGCATTAATTAATTTTATAATTAATTCCCGATGTTACAAAAAATGACGTGTTTCTAAGAAACAATTTATATCAAAAGATTGGCAATTGTTTATGTCCATTTTCAATGTTAAATTAATTCTAATGAACACCATTGGATAAAATGGTAAAAATATATTCTAATTATACTTTAAAACCACTAAATAGTATAGTTTATCACTATAAATTATTTTGATTAAAAAAGTTTTTTTTATGTATTTTTCACTATTCATAAAAAATTAGAAGTTCTCAGAAAAATACAAAAAATTGAACATAGGCTAATTTCGATATTCCGAATCCAAAAATGAAGTCCATTTTGATATATAAAATTTATAAAATTTTAAAAAGTAGGTATTACTATTCACAACGACTAGTTTAATTAGTTGTGGTGTGTGTTAGAGCTCGAGGTTGCGTACAACACACGCTATTGAATTATTCGAAGGGAAACATACCGTGGAAGCTCGGAGTGTTAGATTCTCCCCTCCTTCAATAAATTGCGTCCTCGCAATTTGAAATTTTTCTTTATAAATAAAAGGTTGAAAAGAGAAAATACCTTTGAGGAAAACCCACATCGGAAATAAGGTTAATAAATATATAACATTAAAAGAAAGCAAGATAAGTACAAAGGTCATCCGATATAGCCCATTCTAGGATTCTATGAAAATATGGATATGGAGGAGAAACATACCATCAAGGTCTGATGGAGAGTTATAGAAAACATGATTAGGAGAAATTTTAACCACAAGAAAATCACAAACTTGTGATTGGTTAAACGGTCATTGAATCCCCAGTTGGAAAAGTTAACCAACAACATTTTTGTTTTAAGTTACCTTTTATAATGTTGAGAAATTTATTTAGGAGATTTACTAAGAACGTAATGGAATATACATACTTGTTATGTATACTTTCATTCGTTAATAAATTTTTACCACAAACCCAACTTTTACTCCAAATGGTAACGGATCTCAAAAATATTCTATTTATCCTAATTGTATAAGGTTCCAAATATTAACACATACCATTTAGATTAGTAAAACTATTTTGTAATAACCAGGGACTTCCTGTAGGCTACTGGTAGGAAATAAAGGCTTGTTGCACTATGGTTGTGGGTTCGATTCCTACAGCTTTGTCCGACGTGACGGGTTATGCCCCACCCTACAGGTTGTCCTTTTCCTAAAACTATAGTATCATAATATTCCAAAAATAATCTTCAGAAATTCTTTAACCTTAAACAATACTATCCATGGTTCAGCTTATCCATTCCAACCTTAATAGTTATCCAAAATACCTCTGTCCAGACTTTCTCTAAATGGTCTCTAAATTCCAAAATCAATTGTAACATCAGATTCCCCAAACAAAGAAAAGTTTCTCTTATTGTCACATACAAAAAATATGATTACCTTAATCATATTAAAACCTTACTGAAATCAAAAAGTATTGTAGTACAATCTTTATATATATCACATTATTCTTATAACCAGAATATAATCCTTGAGTCCAAAAGCACCAATACATTAATTATTTTGCTTCAACTGTAGTCACAGCATAAGATTGGCCTTGATCCCTTGGCCTTTTCTGAGGTAAGTTTCCTTGACGCTTAGGACATTCATTTGCATAATGGCCCATTTCCCTACAATTGTAGCATTCAACTTTGACAGCCTCTTTCTTTCCCTTGCAATCACGAGCCTGGTGACCCTTTTCTCCACATTTATAACAAACTACCATTCCTTTTAGGCACGTATCAGGGTGATTCTTCCCACAATTATCACATAATGGAAAATACTTCTTTCCCTTTTTCCCTTTATCCGTCTCTTGTTCCACCGTTCTCTTTTTTTATTGCTTTGCTTTAAAGTCATGAGACTTAGAGAATTACTTTTCCATCTTGATAGCACATGAGACAATATCTTCGTATGAAGAGAAGGTTTGTGATACTAAAGATCAATGGAGAAATGGTTCTAACCCATCAATGAAATGATCAATCTTACTCCTTGGGTTACGTATATAATCGGAAGCATGCCTCGCTAACCTTGTAATGTTAGCCTCATACTTTGCGACATTCTCATCCTCCTTCTGCCTCAGACTCAGAAATTGCCTTTCCATATCTGCTCGATGGTCACGAGGAAAGTATTTTTCTAAGAAAAGCACTTTGAACTCCCTCCATTCCATATTCGATACGTCATCATCTTCCTTTGTGTTTTGAATCAGTGACCACCACTGATCGGCGTCTCCAGTGAGGCGGTAAACTGCCATGACAACCTTCTCCCTTTCACTACTCCCCAAGGCATGGAATATTTTCTCTAAGGAATTTATCCATTGCTCAGCTACTATAGTATTTGTACTCCCATTGAAGGTTGGTGGTTGTTGCCTCATGAAACGGTCTAGCATTGATCCTCCACGTTGCAGATCAGGGTGCTCCATATGAGTACGGTTATTATTCATAACCTGAGTGAGTTGTCCCAGTATGGGAATAAGTTGATCAGCACCAGTTGTATCTCCAGATCCACAATAATTATCTTGAGCCGGAGGGCAATCCCTACACGGAGTGCGTGCATTGATACAGTTTCCATTCCTTCCACTAGGCGCCATTTCTAAATAATGGCATAAACAAGATTATTTCATGAATCAAAATACATAATTCCATACTTGTAAAGTACTTAACATAAATTGAACTAATTATGGATATAATGCATAATTATAAAAATGTTTTCTTTGAGGATGTATATACTCATAACCCTTCATAGTGGTTTGTAAAGAAAATGGGAATTATCCAAAGCATATCCCCCGTGAGTGTCGTAACCAGGAGTGCAGCAAGGCCCGTTGTCGTGCACCAGTTCTAGTTCGAGTCTAGCTCAAAGCGGGGTTTTCGGGTTTTACCCCTAGGTACATCTGTGCCAGAGCCGCCTCTACCTTCTCGTATCCAGACAGGGATGTATTGCTCGGAAAACTCACAACATCTCTAAAATACCAAAATTCTAGGAAGTTCTTATATACTAATCCTCAATGTCTATCTTCGGGATATGTGCTCTAATCAGAGTTTATCTAAATCTAGCTTCCAAGGTTAGTACTAAACTGCCTCTGATACCAACTGTAACGCCCCGACCCCAGCTACCGAGAGTCGGTGCATTACATCGTAAAATTGGCATGATCACAAAAGATCAAGTCTCGAAAGACCGATTAGTTTAGTATCCTTGGAAACACTAGATAGATTCATAAATGTTACATTACATCATAAAGTGAAAAACTAATAACAAAGTCTCCATAGTCCACACTTCTATCCTCTTCGGACTATCCCTGCAGGTCATTCATAAAATACTTCTTCACATCCTGGAAAATATTAAAACATTGAAAGGGGTGAGCTCAGATGCTCAGTAAGGATAACAATATTGCGGAAGCTTTCATAAATAAACATAAAAATTTAAGGCAATGTATAACTAAAACAAAAGCCTTTTAAACTTGAACATCAACATAATATGGAAAAAGTAAAATGAGATAATGCCATTCACTTCTTCACATGGATATTCTACTGGTCAAATAATCACATGCAATAACAATAACCACTTTCATAATGAGGGAATGTATAATGCCAGACACTCTGAAACATTTTGTCAAGGCCTCGGCCAAGACGTCTAAAATGATTAAGGCCTCGGCCAAAACCATAAATCAAATTGGGAAAGGGCCTCGGCCAATTCCACATCTAGTTGTCTCATGAGACCTACCGATGCATCGATGATCTATAGCGGGATCCACCCGTCACTTATTAAGTCCAATTCATTCCTCATATGAATAGGTTTAAACATATCATAAACCATAACATAATCGTATCACATAAAACATGCATAAAGGAAACATAACATTTCCACCTTTCAATCAAAAGATATCAATACAACACATTTATATAATAAAAACGCTTTCAAAACCATTTTCAAAACCAAAATAAAAGAAAAGTATAACATGGCATTTATTTTTCATTAAAAAAGGTATGGCTTGTAGAGGAAGCCAAAAATCAAATAGTGGTCACGGCGGTGGAGAAGTCGTTGTCGCCGCATATGTACGGAAAGAAAAACATTCCCATTTTTCGTTTAGTGAAATGCTTCGTATAAAAAGATTCCTTTTGAATAAACGTAAAATGTCAAAGGGGTTTATACACTGTACAAAAGAAATTTGTGTATAAAACAAAATATGCCTCAATGAATGGAGATTGAGACGAAGTCCCTTAAAATATCATTTTTTTTAAAATAAAATAGATCTATTATGTGTATTCACTATAGGTACACAAAAGGAATTAAAAGTACAAAATAGGACATAATAATATCATGACATAATTTGAAAGTAGGAGATTAACCCAAAGAATGGAAATTGGGTTAAGAAGTTCCCTTACCTTGCGTCTTGTCCTGACTCGACCGTTCTTTAACCTCCTGAATAATAAACTAGAGTTAATTTCTATTTAATTAAGAACCTTTTTCATGTTCATTATTCCTTTTATATCCCTTATTACCATGTTATTAACATTATTTAATTATTTAAGTTAATAACGGTCGTTTTGTCGATCTTTGGTACTTGAGTCAAAAATAAACTTCCTATAATTTCAAGTTGTTAATGTGGTGAAATATCCATTATATCCAGAATTATATTCATGATGTAGATATCATATATATGATATATATCCAGTATATACATTCATTCATAATGTCACGTAACATTTAGAGGTATGAAATGAAATGCACCGTTCATGGAGACGGTAAGCCGTACGTACGCATGAACGCTAATTTCATTTTAATTTCATATTTAATGGAAAGAAATCATAATGATATAAATGTATAATATAATTCCAGTATAATGTAGTGTATAATACCATTTACTCCATCCTTTATACATCCCACATATGGAATTAATGATTCAAATCACTTTGAGGGGGCGGTAGTCCGCACTTCTTAAAATGAAATTATTGCGTTTTACCCATAATGGAAATCATAAAGTATGCCATAAATGAGAAATACAGAAGCATAAGTAAAACATAAACATATTATATATCATATATAAAAAATAGTGACATCTTAATGGCCACCTTTGAAGTTGTTATATGAGTGTTGAACAATCATCGTTTCGTGAGGCAGAAATTTTCCATCCACAGAAACCGTATGTTCTTTTACCATTAGATGTAGGTGTGTGAAAGTGTAACTCGAATACTTCTTATAAAAACATCCCAGTATATTGAGGATACTGGTGTTGTTACAAAAGAAATGAATAAAAAGAGTTTAGGGGGTTGGAGAAGAAAAATAATACAAAACAACATTAGAGAAGACATTACCTCAAAATCGGGTAACTATTTTTGATTTGAGCTAAAGGATTCCTTGGGAAGAGTTATGCCAAAAGTGAGGCTTCTAGGAGTAAGGGAGGAATGTTGGGAGAGTATTTGGGCAGAGTTGTTCTGAGCCAAATGGATTGAAAGTGTGAATGAGGTGGTAGAGGTGGGGGCCTTTTATAAGTGGAGAGGAGGGGCACTTTTGGAAAGTAATGAAATGTTATTCAATTATACAATGCTTTTCGGTTTATAAAGGTCCCACACTTATATAATTAGTGTATAAGGTGATTAGTGTTCGAAATATACCCATCCAATAGTCTTTGTACAAGTGTAATCCTTGGATTTTGCATTATCTTTTCATTTTATTAAAATCGTTAAATAATGTGGTCATCGCTGCATCATAATGATGTCATAAATAATTTAATTTATATAATGTCTAAAAATTATAAAAAAAATACTATGATGTAGGAAATCGTTTTAGCTTTCTAATGATTATTTATAATCAAAATTTGGACTTGTGTAACCCCACTTAAAAACTATTTTAGTAAAACAACTCATGTTTGTGTCAATTTAATTCTAACATTATATAAATATATATTAATGTCATTTTCCAACTAAAGTGGCTCCATGGGGTCCCCAAGTTGACCCATGGGTTGTCTTGGTCGGCCATGACTCATCCAATAGGAGTAGGACAAGTGTCAAGCTCATATCATATTATTAAAACATTGTTTTTACCTTAAACTACACTAATTACCTCTAATCGCGATTAAGAACTTAAAAGTTACTATTCACCAAAAAATTATTTTAATCTCATTGAACCACATTTTACTTCTTAATGAAAACCATGTATTTCGGATTTTTGAAAATCAAATCACAGAAGTGGTAATATTTCATTTAAACGAAAAATCAGTTATTTAACTACCACTTAGTGGTTTCACTATTCATCAAAAATTGAAGTTTTTCAGAACAAAGCCAAAATTTCACCCTAAGCTATAATTGATATTCCAAATTAAAAAGTGATGTCTATTTTACGAAATTCCAAAAATATAAGTTGCATTAATTAATTTTATAATTAATTCCCGATGTTACAAAAAATGGCGTGTTTCTAAGAAACAATTTATATCAAAAGATTGGCAATTGTTTATGTCCATTTTCAATGTTAAATTAATTCTAATGTCCACCATTGGATAAAATGGTAAAAATATATTCTAATTATACTTTAAAACCACTAAATATAATAGTTTATCACTATAAATTATTTTTATTAAAAAAGTTGTTTTTATGTATTTTTCACTATTCATAAAAAATTAGAAGTTCTCAGAAAAATACCAAAAATTCAACATAGGCTAATTTCGATATTCCGAATCCAAAAATGAAGTCCATTTTGATAAATAAAATTTATAAAATTTCAAAAAGTAGGTATTACTATTCAAAACGGCTAGTTTAATTAGTTGTGGTGTGTGTTAGAGCTCGAAGTTGCGTACAACACATGCTATTGCATTATTCGAAGGGAAACGTACCGTGGAAGCTCGGGGTGTTACATAAAATTCTACATTGAATTGTTTTTAGATGGGTTATAAGGATTGGTTAGAGACTCAAGATTTTAGAAGGGTTTCAGGAGTGTCAGGCTCCAAAATCCTAGTTTCATGAATGATAGACATAGTCACATGGTTGGCGCACATTCTATCTAACTATACAGCCCAAACCGTACAACCAATTTTGTTAAGAGGAAAATTTTTATTGGACTATGAGGAATATTATAGAAAACCATAAAATGGAGTGAAGGTGTGCAGAGTCACCCGTATGATTAGGGGATGGTTTTTAAATCATGCGGTAAAACCATGTGCAATTTCTGCCCTTTGAATAGTGAGTACAAAATGGTTGGTGTATGTTTTTCCAAACCCAGCGACAATTATGTAGCTTTTTAAAGTGGATAAAATGACCTTTCTCACTCTGGTTCTTTTATAGTCCCTTCATGTATTTATGTTTTCATAGACATAGTGTTCCATCAGGCCGTGGAGGTCCTACTTTCCTATTCCTAGGCATTTACCTATCATCTTCCTTTGATCTCTGATTCTGGTACCATTAGTGGTTATGGATTCCGTTCACTATGGCCTTCATAACGTGAGAATATTTCCATAATTTCTCTATCCATATTCAATATTATTTCATGAAATCCCTTTTCTAATGTTTTCAAGGGATTTTTATGGGACTCCATTGTATTCCCATAGGGATCAAATTAAAGGCATTTATTCGACGAATGAGAGTATAAAAGCCTAAATACAGCGGTTCTTATTTTTTACCGAAAATATAAGGGTTTTATAAGGACCCGACCATAAACATTACATATTATTGAAATAAATGAATAATTCACAATAATGATCTTTTCAAGTTTATAGTTTTAGAGAATTAGGACATAACTATTACATCTCAAAGGATTACAAAGTAGAAACTTCTACATAGTTTCCATTTATTTTTCATAAAAGAAAATCTCTTAAAAAAGATTCATGTTTAGTTCCAGGTTTTAGACACCATGACTTTTCCTTGACCCAATCCTTGACACAATTCATCTTTAAGTCATCTAAAAACATTTCAAAACATGGGATGAGCATAAAAATCTCATTAAGGGTTATAAAACAAATAAAGAAAACATTTGTTCATAAATACAGAAAAAACATGAACTCTTTTACTTACCTCATGAAATTATAAGATTTTATGAATAAAACATAGAAATCATAAATCATAAAGGTAACTTGTCACATCCATAACATACTTATATTGTGGCTATCACAGATACATAGGGAGTTACTTTTGAATACACATTACAGTATATTCCTTAAATCTTTTAGGAGAAACATTCACCTTTACCTCTGTCACATTACCCAATGCATTATAGAGCTATCTCGGGCTCACCCGCCCTAGGTTTATCACGGAACCACCCGTATACATAAATAATTCCCAAGAACCACAATATGATCATAAAACATAACATAAGCATAAAAGAAAGATAACATTTCCACATTACAATAAACAAATATCATTTAAAGGTATTGAAAATATAACTCCATTCTCAAAATCATTTTCAATTTCAAAATACTTAAAAAGATTATATGTTATTTATTTTTCCTTTTAGAAACATTATGGCTTGTTAAGGATGCCAAAGATAAAATAATAATCGCAATGGAAGAAAGGTCGTTGTCACCGCTTACATAAATAAAACATTCATTTTTTATCATTTAGTAAAGCACTTAATATAAAAATATACCATTTGAATGAAATGAGAAGTCAAAAAAGTTTATACAGCGTATAAAATAAAGTTGTGTATAAAACTAAATATTCCTCAATGAAATGTGATTGAGATGAAGTCCCTTACCTCGTGTCCAACTTGACGCGATCACTCTTTACTATCCTGAATAATAAATCAAATATAATTTATACCTGCTTAATTACCATTTTCAAGTATATTATTCCTTTTATATCACTTATTACCATGTTATAAACATTATGTAATCATTCAAATTAATAATGTTCGTTTTGTCGATATTTGGTACTTGAGTCAAAAATGAACTTCTTATAATTACAAGTTGTGCATGTGGTTAATATTACATTATATCTAGAATGACATTAATTATTTATATATCATATATATCATCTATATCTAGTATATATATATTTATAACAGTACATATCATTTGGAGTTAAGAAATGAAATGCACCGTTCATGGAGACGGTAAGCCGTACTTACGCATGAATGATTCTTTCATTTATTTGTCTTATTTTAATGGAATTAAAAAATAATAATACATAGGTATATTATAATCCCCGTATAATATCATATATAATATCATTAAATCAATCCTTTATACTTCCCACATATGGTATTAAAGAGTGATATAACTTTGAGGGGGCGGTAGTCTAGACTTCCTCAAATGAAATTTTCGCGATACCCATAATGGAAATCATAATATTTTGATATAAAAGAAAAATATATAAGTATGAAGAAAACATAAACATATCCATATCATATATAAATATAGTGTCATCTTAATGGCCACCCTGATAGGCGGTAGGAGACAATCAAACAATCATTGTCTCATGAGGCGTTAGTTTTCCATCCATAGAAATAGTATGTTCTTCACCCATTAGATGGAGGTTTGTGTAAGTGTAGTTCAAATTCTATTCATAAAACATCCTAGTATATTGAGGATATAGTTTTTGTTATAACATAAAATAATAAAAAGAGTTTAGGGGTTGGTGATGTAAAATAAAAGAAAAGAAGTTAAGAGAAATAATTACCTTCAATTTGGGTAACTTCCTCTGGTTTGAACCAAAAAGACTTCTTGATGTGCCTTATTCCAAGGGTAAGGGTTCTATGATGAGGCGAGGGATGTAGGGAGCTTAATTGGGCAGAATTTGGACGAGCCAAAAGACTTTAAAGGAGTGAGTAATTGGTTAGAAGTGATGGAATTTTATAATGGGGAGGAGGGGCTCTTTAGGAAAGTGTAAAAATATTATTTTATTATAAACTTATATTCGGTTTCAAAATGCCCCAAAATAATTAGATTAAAATATAATATTACTCATGGTAAAAATAAAACTATCCAATAAGAATTTCATCTTGTGGATGTTAGTTTAATATTTATATTTTTATTTAATTAAATGTTTTATTAATGAGGTAAACACTCAATCGTTCTTGTGTCATCAATAATTTAAAATATTTTATTTCTAAAAATTATAAAAAAATATCATGATGTAGGAAATACTTTTTTTTCAATTAATATTTATATTCTAAAAGTTAATTTATAAAATCCCTTGTAAAAATTAATTTACTAAAATATATTTGTTTTTGTCATTTTTGCCTTTACTTTAAGTTAATTAATCTAAATTCTCATTATCAATCCCACATGGCTCAATGGGGTCCCAAAATAGACCCAAGAATGAACATGGTCATAAATGAATCAACCAATAAGGTTTGGATACGTGTTAAGTTAATTTTTAGTTATTATAATATTCTTTTTACCTTGAATTACCTTATTTACATTTAACCACTGTAAATAATAATCATATGTTACTGTTCACCAAAATTTATTTTCAACTTATTGAACCAAATTTTACTTAATAAAAACAACCATGTATGTCAGAGTTTTGAAATTCAATTCACCGAAGTGGTAAAATTTCGTTTAAATGAAAATGTCAGTTTTTAACTACTTTTAAGTGGTTTCACAATTCATCAAAATTTGATCTTTTTCAGAAAAATACCAAAAATTCAGCCTAAGCTACATTTGATAGTTTGAATTCAAAAATTATGTCTATTTTATAAAATTCAAAACATAAAAGTGGCATTAATAAATTTTAAATTAATTCTCGTTGTGAAAACAAATAGATTGTTTTTAAGAAATAATAACTATCCAAAGATTGATACTTGTTTGTGTCCAATTTCAATGTGAAATTAATTAAAATGACAAAAATTGGATTAAATGGTAAAAATATATTCTAATTACATTTTAACACGAATTAAAAAGTTAATCTAACCATATAAAGAAATTAGATTAAAACTCAGTTTTGAATTAAAATACTATATTTTTCAATAATCATTAAAAAATGAACCTTATCGGAAAAATACCAAAAATATACACAAAGTAAATTTTGAGGTCCCCATTATAACGAAGAATTTTATTATGTCAAATTAAATGTATTAAAGTGACCAAAACTATATTTAAAAAGGGTTCACCATTAAAAGGTGGTAAATCGACCTTTTAATATAAATTATGCTTAAAATTAGATTCATTCAGATTTTAGGCCTCTAACATTTTATTAGATAAATGTAAATACATTTAACAAACATGTATAATCAAATTTTATCTAGTTTTCTTCATTGCCTCCAATAAAATATCTAAGAGTTAAATAAAATTTAAAATAACAATATTATATTATTAGTGTGAAATGTAAGATCTCAAAGAAACCCGTTGTTGCGTATTAGGTATGCTATCGAACATAACAACACCTTTAATGTAAAGTTAATATTTAATTCACAAATATTAAGAAATATAAAATATGACTCATTCTTTATTTACATGGGATGTTACATCCTTCCCCCCTTTTGGGAATTGGATCCTCACAATTTTACTTATCAAAAGAAGTGGGGCTATTTATCCCTAATAGCATTTTCAGATTCCCACATTGCCTCTTCATCCTTATGGTTTTCTCCATAAAACCATTACCTAGTTAATTAACTTATTCCTCAAAAATTACACTCTACTGTCATGAATCTGAACTGGTTGTTCTAATTAGGAGAGATTTTATTCCAACCGAACTACCTCTGGAATCAAAACATGAGATGTATTTGGCATATACTTTCTCAACATCAAAACATGAAAAACATTGTGTATCTAGGATAAACTTAGAGGTAAAGCCACTATGTACGCAATTGATCCAACTTTCACAATGAATTTCATAAGGCCCAATGAACCTCAGACTCAACTTTCCCTTCTTACCAAAACGCATCACACTTTTCCATGGAGAAACATTGATAAAGACATGATCACATGCATCAAAAGAAATACCCTTCCTCCAGTTATCTGCATAACTTTTCTGTCTGCTCTGAGCTGTTCTCATGTAATTTTTAGTCAACTAAACTATCTCTGCCATATCCTATATAAATTTTGGTCCCATCAGCTTCCTTTCACCTACTTCATCCCAAAAAGCAGGAGTTTGACAATGCTTTCAATATAATGCCTCAATTGGAGCCATCTGTATACAGGAATAAGAACTGTTATTATATGAAAATTCAACCAAAGAAATATATTGGTCCCAACTTCCTAGAAAATCCATTGAGAAAGCACGTAACATATCCTCCAACGTTTGAATTGTTTATTCAAATTTCCCACCTGATTGAGGATGAAAAGAATTACTAAAATTTAATTCAGTACCCAATGACTTCTGAAGGCCTTTCCAAAAGATAGAAGTAAACCTTGGATCACGATCAAATACAACGGAGAGGGGAACTCCATGGAACCTGATTATCTGTTAAACATACAACCGAGAATGTTGATCTAGAGAGAATTTATATTGAATAGGATGGAAATGAGCAGATTTAGTCAATCGATCAATAATAACCCAGATTGCATTATTACCTCAAGATGTCTTTGGTAATCCCATAATGATGTCCATTAATATATTTTTCCCATTTCCACTATGGCACTGGTAAAGGCTGAATCATCCCTTTCAGTAACTTCCACTCGGCTACAAACTACTGATAATTCAAACACTACACAGTAAAATCAACAATATATTTTTTTCATTCCATCCCACTAGTAATACTCCCGAATATCTCTTTACATATTTGTACTTCCAGGATGAACTTAAAATGGGGGAAGTTTGAGATTCACATAACAACCCCTTCTTAAACTATGAATTACAAGGATCACATAATCTTTTTCCAAATCTCCAAAAACAATCATTATCAATCTTAAATTTGGGAAACTTACCCTTCTGAACCAACTCTACCATTTTCGGTTACTCACTGTCTTCCTTCTGTGTGTTCTTAATTCTATCTGATAGATATGATTTCACTGACACCTGATACAAAACAGAAGAATTTTCTGGACCTAAAACTTCTATGCCAATTTTATCAAATCAAAAAACAAAGGATCGTGTTCCAAACGTAACAGGGTTAATGAAGCATTACATTTTCGACTCAAATCCCCAGCCACTTTGTTTGCTTTTCCCGGATGGTCATGGATCATGAAATCATAATCCTTGATTAATTCCATAAATCTCCTCCGTCTCATGTTCAATTTTTTTTGATTGAATATAAACTGTAAATTTTTTTTATGATTATATATTTCACATTTTACTCTATACAAATGATTCCTCCAAATTTTTAAATAAAAAACAATAGCAGCAAATTCTACATCATGTGTAGGGTAATTTAACTCATGTGGTTTCAAATGACGTGAAGTATAAGAAATTACCTGATAATTTTTCATTAGGACACAACCAATACCTTTCTATGAAGCATCCTTATAGATAAAAAACTCACCATTTCTGGATGGTAGTGCCAAAACTGGAGCATTAACCAATCTTCTTTTCAATTCCTGAAAACAACCATCACATTCTTTTTTCCTGAGGAATTCAACACCTTTTCGAGTTAACATAGTCTTTGGAGTTGATAACTGTGAAAATTTATCAAAAAACATCCTGTAATAACCTTCCAAACCAATAAAACTATGAATATCAGTTATATTTTTGGGTCTTGGCCATTCTTCAACAAATTGTTTTTAGCAGGATCAAATATTATGCAATTTTTTGAAACAATGTGACCAAGGAAAGAAGTTTTTTTCAACCAAAACTAACACTTTCTGAATTTCCAATAGACATTCTTTTCTTTTAAGGTTTTAAATACCACCCTTAAATGAATTTCATGTTCCTCTTTAATTTTGGAATAAACCAAAATATAATGAATGAAAACAACCACCAACATATCCAAGAAATCACAGAATATTATATTCATAAATTCCATGAATACAGTAGGTGAATTTGTTAAACAAAAAGGCATAACCTAAAATTCACAATGGCCATATCTAGTACAAAATGTGGTCTTTAGAATGTCTTATTATTTTAATTTCAACTGATGGTAACCTGACCTCAAATCAATCTATGAAAAATTCTGAGCTCCCAAGAGCAAATCAAACAAATCATCGATATGAGGAAAAGGATACTTATTCTTAACAGTGATGTTATTCAATGCTCTATAATCAATGAAAAGTCCCATTGAACCATGTTTCTTTTTAACAAACAAGAGAGGAGAACCCCAAGGTGATGTGCTAGGTTGAATGAATCCTTTATCTAATAACTCCTGCAATTGATTCTTTAACTCTAAAAGATCAATTTGAGCCATTCAATAAGGGGGTTTTGAAATTTTCTTAGAATCAATAACTAAGTCAATAGTAAATTAAACTTCCCGATCATGTATAATACCAGGAAACACATTAGAAAAAAATTCAAGATACTCATTTACCATTGGCACAACATTAATCTAGACAGTTCCATTGTTTTCAACAATATGTGCTAGATAACATTAATTTCCATATTTTACTAGTTTCTCATCTTCCGGAAATGTTATAAAAATCAAGGGTTCATTCTTGTAAACAAACTAAAAATCATTATGAAAAGAAACCTCTTTAGCTCTGCAGTCAATCATATCATGATTAATAGAAACCCAATCCATACGCAAATAAACATCAAACTCTACTAGAGGAAAATCAATAAGGTTTGCAGGTAGATTCTTTCTGCACACAAAGACAAGAATGGTCTTATGTTTTCTTTTTTGTTTCAACATTTCCTCAAGGTGTTTTTACCTTATGTTTTTTATTCATATCTTGAGATGTAATTCCTAATTTTCTAGAAAATTTATCAGAAATGAAATAGTTTGTAGACCGTGAATCAAACAACACATTCAAATAATCCGAACTAACAAAAAGTGTACCTGATATAACTTAATTTGATGGCCCAACATCTGCTGAAGTAGTTGCAATGGATTTCACCACCCCATTATTCTTGTATTATGGATGCTTTGCTTCAGTTGAGTTCTTTATTGGACACTCGTTTGAATAATTACCCATTTCATTGCACTTAAAATATTTTACTGACTATAAATGAGATTTTTTTACCATTACCCTGATCTTTTTCATTGCAATTACGAGCCTTATGTCCCATTTTACCACATTGGAAGCACTTACTATAATTCAAAAGACATTATAATGCATTTTTTTAACACAATTTTCACAAACTGAAAACTTATGATTCTTA
Source organism: Viscum album (assembly GCA_963277665.1). NCBI lineage: Eukaryota > Viridiplantae > Streptophyta > Magnoliopsida > Santalales > Viscaceae > Viscum > Viscum album. The sequence goes on from OY728152.1 coordinate 1,894,190,049, forward strand.
CCATTATAATTTTTTGAAGAGTTCTTCCCTTTCGACAGTGACCTCGACCTCTTATTTTGTTTTTTGACAGAACACATGATCATCAGCTAACTACATTTCCACCTTCTCCTCGTAACGAAAAAGTTCTTCATAACTTTTAAACTCATGAGAAGATAAATGCCTTTGACACATTGGATTTAATCATGAGTAAAAACTGTTGATTTTACTATTAAGATCTTGTATGAAATTTTGAGCATACCTTTCCAGTCGAGTGAATTTTTCTTCATAAGTTGCCCCTGATTCATCCTCCTACCTCAATTACAGGATTTTTTTTCCATTCTAAGATGAAACACCATAGGAAAATATTTCTCAAGAAACATACCATTGAATTAATCCCAATAAAGAGCATCAATCTCATAACTATCCCTGATATTTTTCACTATAGACCCCCACTGATCAGTTAACCTTCAAAACATTAAATAGCTAGAATAACCTTTTGATGTTATGGACAACCCCTGACATCAAAATTTTTTTCCAGTACTTTAATCCACCATTCTACCAGAACCGAGTCAGATGATCCTCTGAATGGTGGGGGATGTTGCCTCATGAAATGATACACTACTGACATGTTCCTCTGGGGTTAATCTAGATGACCTCATGCATTGATACCACCACCATTTGTAGCCTGACTCAACTGTTCCATCACTACAAAAAACTGTTCTGTTCCAAATTCGACCATCAAAGATTGTTTATTTGGAAGGTTTTCTTCCTCCTGATGTCATCACAACATAGCTACCCTATTTCCACTGTGGGAAACCATTCTAAAAAATATCATAGGCGAAGAAACATTGTAATCTTTAATTGCTATATCATTTCAATATTACCACAAATTAATTTATGGTCATATATTTGACAATACCCTAACCCCTAAAGTTGTCTAAAGAGACTTCTGATACCAAATATAAGAACCGGACCATAAAAATTACATAATATTTAATTAAATGAATAATTCACATTAAGGACATTTTTAGGTTTAGAGTTTTAGAGAATTAGGACATAACTATTACATCTTTAAAGATTACAATGTGGACACTTCTACACAATTTCCATTTTTTCATAAAAAAACTCTTAAAAATAGTGTAATGTCTACTTCCAGGTTTTAGATAGAATGACTTTTCCTTGACCACATCCTCGACCCTATTTATCTTTAAGTCATGTGAAAACATTTCAAAACTTGGGATGATCATAAAAAGCTCCGTAAGGGTTATAAAACAAAGAAAGAAAACATTTGTTCATAAATACATACAATACATGAAATCTTTTACATAATTCATTAAATCATAAGATTTTATGAATAAAACATAGAAATTATAAATCATAATGGTAACTTGGGGAATCCATAACATACTTATATTGTAGCTATCACAAATAAATATGGTGTTACTTTGGAATACCCATCAAAGTATATTCCTAAAATCTATTAGGAGAAACATTCACGTTTACCTCCGTCAAATTAACCAATTCATTGGAGAGATATCTCGGGCTCACCTACCGTAGGATTATCATGGAACCACCTGAATACATAAATAATTCCCAAGAATAATAACCTAATCATAAGACCTAAAATAAGCATAAAGGAAAGATAACATTTCAAAATCAAAATAACAAAATATCATTTCAATGTATTGAAATAATAAATCCATTCACAAAATCATTTTCAATACCAAAATATGTAAAATGATTATATGGTATTTATTTTTTCCTTTCAAAAACATTACGACTTGTTAAGGAAGCCAATTATCAAATAATACTCGCGGCGGCAGAAAGTTCGTTATCACCGCTTACATAAGAAAAACATTCCTTTGGTCGTTTAGTAAAACGATTCGTATAAAATATTCCCTTTGAATGAAATGAAAAGTCAATGGGGTTTAAACACCATATCAAATAATTCCTTCTATAAAACTAAATATGCCTCAATGAAAGGAGTTTGAGACAAAGTCCCTTACCTTGTGTCTAACTTGACTCGATCGCTCTTTAATATCCTAAATAATAAACTAAATTAAATTTCTACTTTCTTAAAAAAAAATTTATTTTATTATTCCTTTTATATCACTTGTTAACATGTTTTAAATAATATTTAATCATTCAAATTAATAATTTCCGTTTTGTCGATACTTGGTACTTGAGTCAAAAATGGACTTTTTATAATTACATGTTGTCCATGTGGTCAATAGTCCATTACATAAAGAATGAAATACATTATTTAGATATAATATATATCATATATATCGGATATATATATATATATATATTTATAATAGTACATGTCATTTGACGGTAAGAAATGAAATTCACCGATCATGGAGACGGTAATCCTTAAGTACGCATGAACGCTACTTTTATTTGTATTTTTTATTTTAATGGAATTAAAACATATTGATACATAAGTATATTATAATTCTAGTATAATATCATATATAATATCTTTAACTCCATCCTTTATACGTACCATATATGGTATTAACGGGTCATATCACTTTGAGGGGGTGGTAGTCTGCACTTCCTCAAATGAAATTATCACGTTTACCCATAATGGAAATCATAAAGGTTTTCTATAAAAGAAAAATACCTAAGCATGATGAAAATATTAACATAATATATATCATATATAAATATATTTCCATCTTAGTATCCACCATGACAGGCAATAGGAGATAATCGAACAATCACCGTCTCATGAGGCATTTGTTTTCCATCCACAGAAACAATATGTTCTTCACCCATTAAATGGAGGTGTGTATAAGTGTAGTTCAAATACTTCTCATAAAAACATCCTAGTTTATTTTTTATACTTTATTTGATATAAAATAATGGAATAAAAAGATTTTAGGGGTTGGATAAGTAAAATAAAAGAAAAGAAGTTAAAAGAAACCGTTACATTTAAATTGGGTAACTTCCATTGGTTTGAACCAAAAGAACTTCTGGAAGTGCCTTCTGCCTAAGACAAGGATTCTAGGAGGAGGATAGAGATGCATGGAGCTTAATTGGTTAGAGGTTAGACTATCCAAAAGGCATGTGAGGTGTGAGGAATTGGTTATAAGTGAGGGATTTTTATAAGGGGAAGGAGGGGCTATTTAGGAAAGTGTGAAAATATTATATTATTATAAACTAATATTCGGTTTAAAAAGGTCCAAAAATCATTAGAGTCTAATATAAGATGAATAAGGTCGAAATAAAGTCATCCAATAATAATTGGACATGTTTTGGATGTTATTGTAATATTTATAATCTTATTTAATTAAATGATTTATTAATGAGGTAAACACTGCATCATTTTTGTGTCATAAATAATTGAACTTATTTGATGTATAAAAATTATAAAAAAAATAACATGATGTATGAAATAGTTTTAGATTTCCAATTATTATTTATAGTTGAAAAGATAATTTATATAACTCCATGTAAAGGTTAATTTACTAAAATAAATTTGTTTTTCTCATTTTTGCATTTACACTAAGTTAATTAATCTAAATTGTCATTATCAATCCCAAGATGCTCAATGGAGTGACAAAATCCACCCAAAGATGCCCATGGTTGTAAATGACTCAGCCACTAGGCTTTGGACCAGTGTTATGGTGATTTTTAATTATTATAATATTCCTTTTATCTTGAATTTCATTATTTACCTTTAACTGTGGTAAATAAAAGTCAAAAGATACAATTCACCAAAAACTTATGTTTATTTTATTGAACCACATTATTCTTACTAAAAACAACCATGTATGTATGATTATCTAAATTTAATTCACAGAAGTGGTAAAATTTCATTTAAATGAAGAGTTCAGTTTTTTTAACTACTACTAAGTGGTTTCACTATTCATCAAAAATTGATGTTTTTCAAAAAAATACCAAAAATTCAAACTATGAAAATTTTGATAGTCCTAAATAAAAAATTAGTTCTATTTTGAAAAATTCAAAACATAAAATTGGTATTAATTAATTTAAAATTATGTCCCGTTGTAAAACAAATAGAGTGTTTTTAAGAAACAATAACGATCACAGAATTGATAGTTGTTTATGTTCAATTTCAAAGTGAAATTAATTCCAAAGACCAAAATAGGATGAAATGGTAAACATATATTCAAATTACACTTTAAAACCAACAAAAAAGATAATCTTACCATATATAGAAATTATATTAAAACACAGTTTTGAATTAAAATACAATATTTTTCACTATTCATTAAATAATGAACTTTATCAAAAAATTACCAAAAATCTACAAAAATTAAATTTTGATGTCCCCATTCTAAAAACATATTTTATTTGGTCAAATATAATGTATTAAAGTGACAAAAACATTATTTAAAAAGTGTTCACCCTTAAAAGGCGGTAAATCCACCTTTTAATGTAAATTATGCTTAAAATTAGATTCATTCACAATTTATGCCGCTAATGTTTTATTGGATAAATGTAATTACATTTAACAGACATTTATAATCATATTTCTGTTAGTTTTATTTATTTCCTCCAATACAATGACTATAAATTAACAACCATTTAAAATAATAATGTTATATTATCAGTGTGAAACATATGATTACAAAGAAACCCGTTGTTGCGTATCGGGTACACTATAGAAAATTTCCACCCCATTAAAGTAAAATTAATATTTAATTCAAAGATATTAATAAATATTAAATATGTCTTATTATTTATTTACCAGGGATGTTATAGGTTTTATGTTGCGTGTTATAAAATTCACACATGTGGCTGGAATAGATGAGACCCTTAATTAATTAATACTTGTTTTGAAGTTGTAATAAATATTTTGAGATGTTGATGGGTATGTCCCTATTTTATTAAAAATTTATTACATCGGGTAAAAGGATTCTGAAAAATCTGGAAGGCTAGGAAAATTCTTTAATTTAATTAATTATATTGTTACATGACTAAATTCGATTCCATGTAATTTGTTGGGAATGGATCATGTTACATGGGGTGATATTGATAACCCATATTGAGGAAACATAGTTCATTAGGATGAGGGAATAGCCTGAGATATAGGGGGTCATGTTGATAACAAGGTTCCGGTTAACTGGATCATTAAGATTGTGGTGATGAGGTATTCATACATGGGGCATGGCTTGCAGAACATGGGATCTTACAAATATTTGGGACTTGGGTGATGTGGTTAGCATGTGGAAACAAGGTTCTTAATGTTCATGACATTGGAATTATTTGATATTTCCACTCACTATTGTTGGCATATGTTGATATTGGAGCCATTTTCACACATATAGGACTCATTTAGGGTGGTTTTTAAAACTCATTGTGGTTGGAGGACTCCATGGTTATAGACGATTATGGGATGATGTTTTCCATTAGTTACAGAGATGTAGTCCACCATAGAAATCAATGAGAAATGATGTTTTGGACTATCAGTTAGAGGATTAGCCTCATTGTTATGTTTAATGATGATGGTCCAAGATATTTGGAGAGTTGATATTTTCATGGCTTAGGACATATATATAATGATCCGTTGGAGATTTATTATATATTAGAGGATGTATATAACTATTACCAGACATTTATGAATGTTTAACTAATAGTGAATTTTGAACGAAGGTCCAAAGGACCTGGGTAGTGTTGGTGGGATTGCTAATGAGATGTTAGTTACTCAAATGGTGGAACATGGGGTGATAAATTGAACGATGTGTCGAGTGACATGTTTTTAAATGACATACTATAGTACTTCCAATACGACTAGCTATATATATATATATATATTTCCACTATTGCATTGGACAATGCAGCTAAAGCACTCACTTTTGGCTCTTTAGAGATGGTGGAGAAAATTTATAATTATTACGTGTGAGTTGATTCTATTTGTTTACTTATTTAATCATTGTATAATTATGTATGAAATACAAGAACGCATTGGTAGTGTCTTACTGAGTTTATACTCACACCTTACACAAGAACCTCATGACGTGTGTAGAATTTATGGCTATGAGATTTAAAAAAAGATGAGGCTCATGAGAAATACCTCAGTGACTGGGGACATATTTAATTTTCATGGGATGGATATAAGTTCACTGGTTAGTTCCACTACATCAATTTGGACCTTATTTTGGGATTTTATAGATGTACATATGTGGATGGCCACAACAAAACATTCTAATCTATTTTGTATAACTTGTCTTGAAATTGGTATTTGTTTAAAAAATTTATGTATATTGTCGAAATACGTTTACTTATATTGTTAAATGATTTTAATCATGATTTTCCATTAAATATAATCCATTGAAAGATCCAGTGTTTTTGGAAGATTATGCACATAAAACTGAACACAGGAAACTAGAAGAAAATATTTACAATAATCATCCATAGTGACATTCTATATTTCTTTGAGGTCCTTCATCAATTTTACGAAACCTAGGGAATACATAGACAAAAATATTGAGCTAAAAATCTTAGTAAGGGAATAAACATAGTAATAAAGAAGATCATGTAGGTTAGAAGTCATAACATGATGACCAAAAAAGTCATAGAAATTGAATAAAAATATAGAATCATAAATTTTAGAACATGGGATAATCTAATAATATCGTTATTGAAATGTGGAAGCAACATATAACATGAAAGAAAAATTATTCAAGTCTAAATTCCAAGACAATATCACATGGCGGAAAAAGTCCACAGTGGATTAGGTTTACTCCCTAATACCATACATGAAATATCATGATACTAGACATTACCAAATGCAGTGGATCCCTATTTGGGTGGAAGAATCCAAACATGTCCATGAATATGTTTTCCACATGATGAATGATACATAAGGAAGAAAAATAAAATCATTCCATGAAAAGAAATTGGTATTGTAATCATGTCAGAAGGCATAAAAGTGGGAATATCATAAAGGTTTCAATGAATTAATTTATTAAAATCATACATGAACATATATAAGGGAAAATAGAAATTTATCATAGTGTGTTATGTTCAAATTATGTGAAAAATTTTAAAACTGTGTTTTAGAAACCTACCAAATGAGCCATTTTAGTGTAGTTTTAGGGAAGATCTTAAAGAGACTTAAAGAGGACAATAGAATTTTTTTTGAAAATCCATTAATAAAATAATATATATTTTTATGATGAAATTAGTGGTTAAAAAAATAATTGTGTAGTAAAATATATTATGGAGAGTACTTTAAATTAAGTAAGCAATTGGGAAGACCCATTTAATATAGACTGCTTATTGGAAGGAATTTAGAAGAGAACCTTTTTAAAAGTGTATTTCCCCATCAAAGAAGGATTAATGGATCTGGATTTTTTTTGGGAATAAACACAAAATTTATAATATCTATATAATAATAATTAATAAATATAGTGGTGTAAATATATAGAGTGTGTAACCAGAAAAAAATGGATTTTCAGTGATATCCCTTACCATATGTCTAAAATTGATATGTAATTATACAACATGTTCTACATAATAGAATGAGATTAATTAATAATTTAATCCATAACATATTTAACATTTATTTTATTTAGTATAATTTTTTTAATTTCCTGTATGTCTTTTTTTATGAGTTATAATGTTTAATTTCATCATTTTAGGAGCATTTGTTTCATGGATTTCATGGTCAGTTTAATTATGAATATTTATGGAAGTTATTTAAAAATTAAAGAAAAACAATATAAGTTATTAAAATTTTATTAATTTAATTAGATAAATTTAAATATTCCAATGTAGCATTATATTTGTAGATATTATAATGATTAAATTGGTGAAATATTAATGAAAAATGATTAGTTTATTTTTGTAGTTTTTTGTTAATCAAGAATTAGTTTTGTTTAATTATTAAGTATTATGTATATATAATAATTACAGAACATAAGAATATTTATAATATAAAATTTTCTATCTTTTTTATACATTATAGTACTCTAATGACCATACATTAATGTGGTAATGGAAAAAAGAAAACTCATCATCCCCAAATACCGGAATCGACACATCACAGAAAATGTATTCATTTTTAGAATAAAAGTACAAGAGAAGACAATTGATGATGAATATTCCAATAAATTCAAAAAAATAATATATATATATATATATAATATATTTATCATTCTATTTTGGATATGGTAGGTGATGAGGGGATAAGTAATATTAATAAATTAAAAGAGAAAGAAGGAGGATTTTACCTCTTGAATGCCATCCCCTAGATAACCTCCTTAAGGCACTTGGTATTGGAATTTTGATGAGACTAGAAATAACACGGACTAGGGAAGTGGTTTGGGAGAATAATTGGGAAGAATATAAGAATGATCCAAATCATATATGTTTTGAGGGTAAGAGGTGGTGAGGGGTGATATTTAGATGGGGGAGAGGGGTATTTTTGATTATTTTATTCATTTTTTATTATTTTGGATCCAGACTATCAATTGTATTAACTATTGTGACTATGTAAAATAACTAGTTCATGTGTGGTAGAAACAATAGTTACTTAAATCATTAATAACTCAAAAATTCATGTACTTTTCTGAATATGTTAAATACCCCAAATTACCATATTTCACTATTCCAAAAAATTACTACTATTTTAGAAAAATAAAAAAAAATCATATTAACCATTTTATTGATGTGTATAATTTAAAAATTAAATCCATTTTATCAAAATAATTTTCTAAATATGATATTTTTAATTTTTAATAAAAAACATCATTTATTCGAACAACATTAATTTTAATATTAGAACTGATTTTATGACACTTTGAAAAATCGACTAAGATCTCAAAATTTTTTATTATAAGTATAATACATCAAAATATTATTTCAATAATCTATTTTTTGAAAATATATTTTCTTTTAAATATTTATTTTATTTCTTAAATTTTATATAAACGTTTACATTTGAAAAAAAATTCCAACAATTAATTTAACTATTTTTAAACATTTATTTACTTATTGCATGATTTAAATATATCATATTTTCATATATAAAATAACTAACTTTTATTTGTACATTAAAAGGTGATTTTACTATACTAATATCTATATTACTAATACCAATGATCACATTACTATTCCAATAGTCATGTTATTATTCCATTAGTATATGTTCTTTAATTTATAAAAATTTAACTTATTTCATTGTTTATTTATGAGAATAATGTTTATATTTTGTTCTCTATGTGATGTATGAGATTTTTTAATATATGACATAATTATAATAAGGTAATTTCAATTGATAAAATTCTAGGTCATTACATTCAACTCCCCTTATGAAATTTCCATATCGAAATATCATTCAACATACTAAGTAGAAAAACATTAAGTTACCCACTTCATCCATTTCCCATGTCATGCCATCATATTTATGATTTTTATACAGTATTTTGACAAGGTGAGTAGTCTTATTGCGAAGAAATTTGTCTCTAAAGTATATGATCTTCAATGAATGCTCCTCAAATGAGTAATCATTTTCAAGGTGTTCCACCTCAAAATTTAGTACATGTGAGGGATATGGTATATAATTCTTTAATAGGGAATGTGGAATACATAATGCACTTTTTAAAAGCTTGATTGAAGTGCTAGTTGATATGCCACAACTCTAATGCAATCAAGAATCTTGATGGGGCTGATGTACCTAGGACTTTTCATTTCATGCGTCTCAAATCTCAGGACAATCATATATGGAGATATATAGTGGAATACCATTTCTACGGCCTTAAACTTTAGGTTACATCTTTGATGGTCTGTATATATCTTCTATCGAATTTGGGTTTCCATGATGTCTTTTTAAATTGTTCTCACCTATTCTACCATTTTTTTAACTATTAAAGGTCCCATCAGAATTTTTTGTCCACTTCATCCCAGAATGCTGATGTTCTGCATATTTTCCAATAAATGGGTTTATTGGAATCCATTTGGAATCTTGAGTGGAAAAATTTGTTTTATGAGAACTCAACCAGATTTTGATGTTTGTTCCAAAAATCCCATGATGTCCATAAAACATGATATCAACTTGTCTTACAGGTTTGAGTCATATGATTAGTTTGGCCACAATTTTAAGGATTATAAATCGTATTGAAGTTTAGATCAGTGTTTAGATAATGCTGGAATCTTTTCCCATACTTGTAGGTAAATCAGGGATCTCAATTAGATACAATCGATATTGGTAATCAATACTGTGTCATTACTTCTTTAATGTATATCTGTGATAGCTTATTAATGGGGAAGTACCCTATAATTTTGATAAAGTGATTTGTATCTATAATATTATCCACAATTACCCATATAAAATTATTTCCTCTAGATTTCTTAATAAGTTTAGTGATAAAATCCAGGGTGATGATATCCCATTTCTTTGTTGTTATGGTAAATGGTTCCTTAATCCCCTTCAAATTTTTCCTCTTAGCCTTCACTTGTTGACATAACAAGTACATTGATGAATATTCAATATACTTCCCCATTGATTATAACCAAAGATCATATACATAATTTCTTGAAGAATAATGTCAGCACATGAACATAAGAATATAAGGCATAACATGGAAACATTTCTACACCATTAACATGAGACATTTATAAATATATCACCAATGGTTATCACTTTTTTTTCATAAAAATATTACAATGGTTTTTGAATTAGGTATTATAAAAATATCCAAGCATTACCACCAATTTAATAGGTATATGTCATCTCAAGTGATTAATTATTTATCCAATTCATAGAAGTTATATTAGGATGAACACTTCATATGCCTAACATTATGTGTGCTACATGAATCCACGATCATATATATATATATATATCATTTTAACCAATGAGTATGGAATGTGTGATTCATTCATGGATATCCCAAATAAATTATTGAAATCTACATATAAATGAATATCCTTTTATGAACATAGGGATGGGTATTCCAGACATGGAAATATAGTATAGAAAATAAACTGTTGAATTCAACAATGTAATGGGTATAGAAAAGGGATATTGGAATGAATTTAATGATGGATAATGAATGTATACCATTATTAATACATAATATATAAAATTATTAGGGTAATTATAACACATTAGAATATAACAATTATAAAACCAAATGGATTATATGAAAAATGTACTTGAAATAGAAAAGTGTTTGTAGAGAACCCTTACCTTGAGAGGATTCTTATTAGAGAAAGATATGGAATCCAAAGAACCATTCAACCAAATTTTAGATAATTTTGTGAAGGATATTTATAGATTTTCAATTATCAATGTAATTACTGTGAAAAATTAATAGATAATTGGTGGGAATTTATACTTGAGGATGTGTGGGTTTTAGGGATAAAATAATAATGTTTTATTTATTAAGACAGACCACTTTTTTTGGAATTATTCCAAATGATTTTTATTGATAATCAATAATGAAAATTTTGGTTAAGGATTTTTAATAATTTAAACACCAATTAAAAATTTTCATGTAAGGTTATCTTATGACTTTTACTTTTAAATTTCATCCTTTTACGTTATTTTGCATTTATTGTGGATAGTCTTATTTTACCATAGTAATTTCCCCCCCCCCCAAAAAGGTCATAGTTAAATGAATTTAAATTTAAATTTTATAATTATCAATATTAAAACCATTTTTCAATATTTAATAAATAAAAGTGATCAAAATTAATTTTCGTATGATAGACATATAACACCTGATTTTTTTATTAAAAGATAAAATCATGGCTCTATGATGATAAGAATGTGTTTCAAAATGTAACACATTTTTTACTTTTTATTCATAAAATGAAAAATGATCAAGAACATGGATTAATAATTTTTAATTCATAATTTTATCATTATTATATCATAAGAGTTATGGAATTTTATAAAAAATGGTATTTTTAGTGTTTACCAGAAAATTCATCTTTTTTAGAAAATTGTCATAAAATAACCCTAGGATATTTTATATGTGAGTATTACATAAATGGAATATATTATATCAGGATAAATATTTAGATATTTAAATTTTAAATTAAAAAAATTTATTTATTTAAAAGTAACGTCTTTTATGAAAAAAATAAACTTTCTGACCATTATAGATGCACTTTGGACCTTATTAATTTATATTATCATTTAAATAGATTTTTTTTTAAAATTATTAAATTAAATTAAATTTAATTAAAAATTTATGAACTTTTTATAATACATATTTCAAATTTAATATAAGCAAATGTATTGTTTCCAAATATTAAATTTTTATTTTAGCATAAATCAATTCCCATTGGTAACTTCATCACATCTACCTAAAAACAATAAAAATGAATAAATATATTATTGAACAATGATAATAATGATCATCAACCACATTGGCAGATAGTCATAATGTTGAAAGACATTATTTTTTTATAAATGCACCATCATTCCCACTTCATTGTTACATCATCACATAAAATGGTTCTGAAGCATCCTTTGATGATGTATGTCATTTTACAAACACTTCTGTTTATTTTTATAGTCATTATGGATGAAATGATATTCATGGGAAATTCACCCCTTTATAGTGCCTTGTATTGATTGTACTATTCTCTGGTGTTTATATACCTTTACTATTCCATGTTTTTGTAGACAATATTGACATAAGATATACTAGTTTCTTAATATGTTCTTCTTTTATAAAACATAATAAAATATTTTTTTAGAAACAATAGATAATTTATTAATAGATGAATGAATTTAAGATTTTACAGTGGAAGAAAATATTCCCACTATTTATAATTGGTAATAAGGTAGTGCACATTGGAAGAATGTAGTACCCAATGGAATTTTAATTAGTGGGAGACCATGTTTAAGCCAATGAATAATGATATTTTAAATGATTATGTGATGATTGGGTTCACTGGGTTTGATGATGGTGATTAATGTCGCTCCTAGATAGAGGAAAAATTGAAATTTTGTTGGATTTTATGGAAAAATCAATATGGGTGTGGCCCTTGACACATATTATTAGAGAGGGTTAGTGTAAATGGTTGTCAATGGATGAAAATATATTGGGTGTATAGGTGAAAAGTTATATTAAGAATAAAATTTGTGTAATTGTAAGAGTGTTATATGGTAGACCTTATTTTTGGGACTAAAACATTAGATATTTTGGTGTGTCGCCCAGATTATTATTTTGGGAAAACAACAATTGATGTCTTTATTGTGTTTGAGTAGGAGAATCAAAAAAACATCTAGCCAATTTTTTCATTGATGTGTGTGATATGGGTGATCTAGATCAAGGTTTTGACCTGTTCACATGAAAATAAGGACATTTTTATAGTGGGGAATGGGATATTAGTCGCAATGCTTCTACCATTGTGTGATAGGGATCATGGATGTTTAAAATCGGCCATTAGATTGTCATTTATGAATTTATAATAATGATGGGTATATAAAAACGAGTTATGGTAGATTTATTTGTGAATTATTGTTATAAATTTAGATATTATAGCAGGTGGAGATGTGCATGGGTATCAGGCTTGGTATGGTTTTATGATGAAACAAACTTGTTCAATCAGTGTTTCGTCAGTGCTCCTATGATTTTGTGATGAAATTTTTGGTCATTTGGTGTTATGGATGAATATATATTATAATTACCTAGGAAAATAATTTATAATAATGTTTTTTTTGGTCATGTAATAGCTTTGTGACTTATGGAAATATGATCAAGTGTTTTGATGGTGCGTTAGTGGCATAGGTTAGGTGTTTTGAGGTATATTAGGTCAAAGGTTTTAAAATTTCCCTTTGGGTGGAATATGGTTTGGTGGGATGAGAAACACATTAGGTATTTCATTTTAGACATAGATGGCGTGTTTCAGTGTTTGTACAAGGATTTTGGAGGGAATGATTATGTTTTAGATTTGTTTTAAGGATGGGAGAGACTCATCCAATTTAGTTGGAAATCGATAATGAGGTTTTGTAACATTATTTTATTATATTTATAAGGTGTTTATTTGGGGTGAGCTAGAAATTGAATTAATAACGTTTGTAGACCATCAAGAATGTGTTTTGATAGGACATTCATTTGGGGGTGTGTAGTGTGTCAGAATTCATTGTCAAGAGTTAATTTCATTTATAGGAAAACCATAAACTTACGGATGAAACATTTTGTGAGGTATGGGGCCCCAATATTTATTGTTTCTATTTTTATCCACATATTACTTTTCCAATGGATACCGGTGGTTGAAAAACATTTATTATGAGGTTTTTGTTCTTAGAGATGTGTTGTTGGAGCGCTTTCACCATTCAATGTTCGAGAACATAGGTTTGATCATGAATTAATGAATTATTTAGGTTAGGGTTGGTGGTTTTAAGGTAGATGGTACATCTTACATATTATAATTATTTAGTTAAGGTCATTCTAAAATCTATTTACACAATGGGTTATGAAATTCATAATGAATCTAAATTATTGAGTTGGTGTATGTTATCTTTTAAGAAACCCATTCAAATTTATATTATGAGAATTTATGAATCACAAGATGATGTTTTTAGATTATTTTAATGTCCAAGAGGTTCTTCAAGTGCTCAAAAAATTCTCAATGGATTTGAGTTATTTTTTTAATGTTTTGAGGCTTCTACCATAAGAATATTGTTTTTCATGAAAGGTTTCAAGGTAACTAAACAACATCTCGATCGTGAGGATATTTTTAGTCATATTTGTATAGATCATGACATGTTTTCTTTGTTTAAGAATGGATAGATGTTAACAATATAGGTTTCATAGGAATCCATGTCGGTTTAGATTGGACCTAAGGATTCTGACACGGTTTGCGTACAGTTGTAGACAAAATGTACAAAATGTGGCAAACCAAGGAAGAAAAAGTTGAAATGATTTTCACATAGGTTAGTAAACTGTGTGGACCAATGATGTGATGGGGTTCTTCAGGGATAATTATTATCTCATAGTCTACATATATCTAGATGGACCATTTAGTCCATTAAAAGTAATTATTTAGAGGTTTAACCTCAATTGTTTTAAGGGGAGCCCTATTTTCCTTATTTGTCGCATATGGATGGTCCAAAATCTGTCACTCCTTCTTATCCTTTGATGGAATTATGATTTGGGTTACTTCCATGTTTATTTTCTGATGCTTTTATGTAATATTCCCCATATTTTTTCCTCCTTCCATCTTCCACTTTATTTTTCATTAAACATGAGTTATAATGTTTAGGTATTTGTTTGTTATTCCACCAGTTCATGGTTCTAACAAATGATTTGGTCAAGTATTTCTCCATTTATAGTGATAGGGTATCTAGTGGTGATGAATATAATTGGTTTCTCATCAATACTAGTGAGATATTCAACACACAAAACTTGTTTAATTATTTTCCTTAAAATTTAATTAAATTTGTTTTGGAAATTGTGGCATTTATTAGGGATTTAGGACAATTTGTTGTCAAGGTACTATAGGTGGACTCCCATGGGTTCTTATTCATAGTGTCAGTGTTGTTAGTCCATCAAGTGAATTTTTTATGCTTATTCATTTGATAAACTAATTTATTATGTAATTAAAAATGATCTAGTAGTTTCTATGTATTTTTTTGGCCTGATTTGGAGCCTTATTTGAGTTTCTAATGGCTAGGAGGATATGTTTATACCTAAAAAGGATTTTATATCCCTGGAAGTAGAATCTATGTTATATAATTAATAAGAATTGGTATAGTTAGTATGTTATGTTTTCCATTATAGTCACATTATGGTACTATGCATGCTTTATTAAGATGCACAGACATGTCATCATGCCAATATTGAATTTACCTTAACCAAAATGATGACTGAATTATTTAATTTAAATTAAGAAAAATAATTTAAAATTAAGTTCATTTAAATCTACAATTCGCTCTTCTAAGATGAATAAAGTGAGAATGCCCTAAATGAATTTGGGAATCAGGTGGTTTTCCTTAGCCACTGATGGCCAAGGCCTTGAAAATCAGGAAATTCATTGTCACATACATACCCTGAGATAGATATTTTACACATTGTTAATTGAAAAATAATAGGAAATAGTAGTTTCATGTTCCATAGATACCCATGGTAGTGGAGGGGGTTGCATGAAATATAATACTGAGGTTTTGGGTCTAGGAGAATCCATGAGATCTTATAGTGCCTTGGGTCTATTGAGATGATTACAGGGTTAGAATTACTCCCCATTGAGATTATTATTTGGTGGGTAGGACCTAAAGACAGTTAGGGGAAACTAGTGGGTACCTTAATTAGTTGATAACCCTAGTAAGATAGTTTTAGTACAATTTTAATATACAAGGTATGCCATTTTCCATAGGTCCCTGATTTTTTTCTTGATTCTTATTATTGTGATAAAATTAAATTTACAATGGGGGGGCTGTTTTATTAAAAATAGAAAGCATATAATAGATTTTCACAAAATACACCTATGGGGAAGTCATGAAGAATCTATTAGAAAAGTTCTTGACAAATATATAGGGGAGTTCATGAAAACTCCCTATATGAATGTTTTAATATTTTTTGGGGATTTCATGATACTAAGGAAAAAACCCTTTGTAGGGTGTTATTGAAATATCTGATGGTGATGACATGGATATATAGTTTGTATTATTTGTTCTCGGTAGAGAAGGATATTCTTTCCACATTATACCTTTGATGGTCTTTTGTGGTCATTAGTGTGAGTGTTCAAGCCTTCTAGATTGTTGAGTATCAATTTTTTGGAACCATGTTATACTAAGAGGGAGAATCCCATAGGTTGTGATATAGGGATAAATCATTCCTCATTTCATTGTACTATATACCGAGGTGAGTTTATCCCCCATTTCATTATCACTATATTCCAGGGTGAAAGACCCCCATTGTTCATATTATGGTTAGCACGATTATCATAACATGATCTGAGACACTCCAATATTTCATGAAGTTGGTTTGGTCAATTGGGATTATAGATGTGAGGATCAATAATGGATTGTTGTTTATATATTTATTCCAACATTTCAGTTATTTATTAATGGTATTTTAGATGAACAAATCCTTTTATTTCTATTAATGTATGAAACTACATTGGTTATTCCTTAACATGTTTTTCACTAACACATTTGCTCAAACCACCATTGCAATAGGGTAGCTGAGAAGACTCAAACTTGATTATAGGTATATTTTTGGAAGTGGGATAGGTCTTGAATGATCCACTAAGAAAATTTTAATCTGGTGTCTCAGATGATGTATGACTTGTAATTATCTACCAGGCCCCATTTTTATTTAATTTCTTTTACTCTTTTTATATATAAGTTATCTTACTAGTAGGAGATTAGTCTATTATACCTAAATATTAGAATTTTACTCATTCTAAATTGATTTCAATTCTTTATTATTTGTGGAATATGATGGTTATGAATTATTTATGATACTTGGTTATTTATTTTATAATTGGAAACACGACTATATTAGGTATAGTATCCCCAAGATACCTCATGTTACACCTGTTGCGAGTCAACTACTTCTAGAATATGAGTTGGCATGTATAAGGTCACATGGTGCCAGTAATTACAACTATATTTTATAGCGATCCATGAAAATAAAATACAATTAATTTCTTTTTTATTTATAATGTATAATTATGATGATGAATGTTCTTCACCACAGTAAGGGTTAAAATGGTAAAAATGGGGGGCCCACTATGTGATAGGGTTTAAAATATCATTTAGACCTTTCTAAATTTTATTAGTAGAGTGTATTAT
The DNA here is from genome assembly GCA_963277665.1 of Viscum album. Taxonomy (NCBI): domain Eukaryota; kingdom Viridiplantae; phylum Streptophyta; class Magnoliopsida; order Santalales; family Viscaceae; genus Viscum; species Viscum album. The sequence continues at coordinate 1,894,207,765 of OY728152.1, forward strand.
AAAATTAAAGTGTCCTAAATTTTAATTTATAAAAAATTTGATCACATTTCTAGTAGAAATGCGTTTATTAGATTAAAAATATCTTAATAATTACAAGGGTTCCACCCTCTCACTTATATAATGGAACAAACTCTCCTCACTTATCAATAAATTTTAAGCACCTAGTTTGAATAATATCTAACCAAATACCTCCCCAAATATCAAACCCTCATCCTAGAGTTCATTTCCTTCCCAAAATACCAATCCGAGAAGTCTTAATGTTTAATCCAAAGGAATATATTAATGAAGAGGGGTATGTATTCACCAAATTCCTTCATGTTTATTTATCCCCATATATCCTTAAGGTATTTATTAACCATTATATTATAAGAAAATTAGTATCATTAATATATGTAAATGATTTTTTTATATAATGACTATTTTATCCTTTTTTTCATCCTATGGAAAATAAAAATGCCCCCCATGTGTGTGAACTGAATACCACCTCTATAAAAAAAATGCATTTTTTAATCACTGTCTTATATGGTTGGATAGAATGTCGAATGTAAAAAATATATTAGATATCTATGATCTAATTATTATTTTATAATCATAATTTTGTATCTACATTCATACCATCATATCCATTGTAAAATGGAAACATCGTTCATGCGTATGTATGAACTACAACCTCAATGAATGAAGTGTATCATTTTTAATTACAACATCACATGTATAGATATAAGTTTGGATTTAATAAAGGAATATTATATTAAAAATATTATTACAATTATTTAAATTAAAAAAGTATCATATCTCATTATTTTTCTTCTATTAGAGAAGTGAAAATGTAAATCCTGTGTCTGTATGGAAAAATGCCTCTCTGAAACAATGGATTACATTTGTTATGAATAGATTAATTGATGGTTATAAAATAATATCACATGGTTAAAATTTATGATTAATACTTATTTGAAAATTTTGTGTTGATGGTAACATTAACACTTTTACTTCGTAAAATATACCAAAGATGCATAAATAATTAAAAACTAAACAACCTCAACATGTTGAATGTAAACTTAATTAATCCTATAACGAAATGAAACATGGTATTGATGAAATAAAAAAATTGTAAGGGAAAAATGTTAAAAAATTAACAAAGTAAGAAAATATTTAATATAATTTTATTATTATGGAGTTAGGGAACATACAAGCAAGACATGACACAAGTAAAGGGATTATTCTTTATAACCTAATTTTCAAATATTGTGATGTTTTATTTAAATATATTTTACTTACATTTCTGTATTATTAATTTTTTTTCAATAATATTCTTATACATACCTAATAATTGGTTTAAATTAATCTTTTAAAATTTATAATAGTGTTTAAAAAAATGAATCTGTTAAATAGATTCCATACCAACCATTTTTTATTTCATATAAAAATGAGAAAATAATGGATCTTTTAAATTTTAACACATTCCCAAATTTTACTACCATCATAGACATTATTATTTATCCATAATTATCTATAAGTTACCATGTTTGTTTCTAAAAATGTACTCTACCCATTGTTCTAACTCTTTTAGTAATTTTAAATGACATTAATCCATATTTTTAGGAGAGAATTGAAAGTAATTTTCATGTTGGGCTCAAATTTGTGTTATAATGGAAAATGAAATATATTTTATGTTTAGTTCATGTAATATTTCTTTTAAATAATAGCTGATGATGGTTAGTCCTGGGATATAGCTCTCTAATGCATTGTATAAGGAATTATTATCTACAGAAATGATGATTAGAAGTAATAGATTTTGAGTTATTCTATATCAGTGAAACATGAGTAAACACTTGTGATGAATATAATTTCACAACATAACAGTATGGGTAATCTATTCTTGAGATTATTTTAAATGGAAATAATTTTATTTCATGAATAATGTATATGATATTTTATAACTACAAGTATTTTTCAAGAATAAATCATTTTAATTAGTTCTTAGGTTTCCAAAGAAACATTCAAATTTTTTATATTATTAATATTTGTTTTAAATTTTATATTTTGTAAATGGTTTTTCTTACATGTGATTATGAAATATTTTATATACTCAATTATTATTTTGAAAATGTAAATATTTTTATTATTTTTTATATTTTTACCAAAATTACTAGTTTCCATAATTTTTATTTCTCTTAATGAGGGTTTTTCCAATACCACATTTTCAAAATGTTTTTAATAGGATATAAGATTTGTAAAAACTATAAAATGATCAATTTTTAGGCTATCGTGAATCATGTTAAAGGAAAAAATAAGAGTCCTTAATGATACATGGGTCTAAATTTAAGAACTTGTTTTTTAGAAAACAAATGTACAATGATTGGATATTATTTAATTATTTTACTTGATATAAAGTATATGTTAAATTTATATCAAATAGAAAATATGACTCATTCATATGTTTTTTATGTTTATAATTTTAAACATATAAATAATACTTCACAATAGTCTATACTAAACCCAAAAACATCAACAAAATGATACAAAATAAGAAAAAACATCTATGTGAAATGTATCTATAAAATACATCAATATCAAATACGTATAAAAATATATAAATAGATTAATAGATTAATATATCTATATATCCATTATATAATACTATAAATGAAAATAATTAGTATATCTACATAGGAAAATATATTTGTCTAACCAATCTATATGTAAAATACTATTAGATTCCACATGTGTCCTGAAATCCAACTTAGGATTCATATAATTAATTATGAAGATAAACAAAATTACACCAGTTCATGCATAGAGTATAAAACATACATGGGAATGGGGTAAGTGAAAACAAATCATTATGTTTTCCATAATTTTAGAAAATATAATGATTGAGAATAATTCAGTGGATTATTGTTTAAACAAATAGTGTTTCATGATACATATCATGATCCAAGAGAAGTACTTATAAATTTCAATATGTGATATACGTATCTAGATACATCAACATGAAATTTCATTGGATTCAATCCCTCTAAGTAATAATAAAATTATAATCATATATCAAACATGTCAAAATTAATACAGGCAATGAGACTATATTATAAATCCTAATCAAAAAAATAAGATATATGATATATCATGATATTACATACTATTATAAATTATATCAAATAAAATTTCTACTTGTATCATTAATGATACGATATATCACATCGTTTCATTTTTTAATATGAATAATTTATAGTGTTCATAATATATCATATGGTTGCTTTATTTCAATGTTTTTAAAGCCTCTGTATTTGAGATCTCAGATCTTAGGTTGGGATGTATTGGTATAAGTTAGTAATAACTAGGAGGCTGGGGGGGGGGGTCAAATTATCACTTATAGGATATTATTATATAATAAGAGTATCTATTATATACTTGGGTGTATTAGTTAAATTATTTCTAGAATGGTAGTGATTAATTTACATTAATGTATTTTAATGAGTAATACAGAAGTATTATTATTATTATTAATTTTATTACAATCATATTAATCATCTCATTTTTAGTGTATTTGTTCATGGTAATTAAGAATTTTTTTATAGTTTAAATCCTTATAGAAAGGAACTTTGATGTTTAAATCCACCTCAGAAAGAAAATGATTATAATGTTGAAGAAGGATCCTCATAATTGGGATTTTGATTGAAAAAGTATCCCAATGTATCCTTAGTGGGAGAATCCAAATTAATATAGTTTTTTGTAATAGTTTAAATCCATGTAATAAGGTTTAGAACCTAGATAAGTGGGTCATTCAATTTTCTGAAAATAAAGAAGTCACAATATACATTCTAGATCAATATGTGTAGTGATTATCATAAAAATTAAGGTCACACAAAAAAGGGTAATCTTGAAACCTGGACCATGGTTGTGTATGATGTAATTAAAGGTTTGAGTTTTTTTTATTTTTCAATAATAATTTCAATATATTTGTATTAGAGTGTTGGACTATGGAGGAATAATTAAAACACAAAATAAGTTAAAGAAAAAAACTATATCATGATGGTTAAGGAAGAGTGGATGTTGTATTGGGATAATGAAATGGAAAAAATTATATATTAAAAATATTATATTTGATGACTATTGAGATATTATTCAAGGGAATAATATGTGAATATTATTTAAGAAGTGTTATTATCTACAATAGGTATGGCTTGAATGTTTCGATGTGTTGGTTTCTAAACTGACTACTAAAAAAATTATAAATCTATGATTTGAAAAGATATTAAAATAGATTTAATGTTTTTAGATGTGACAGACATATTTCATAGAAATCAACTAAAGGATTTATTAGGCTAAAATTAATTTCTATTTTGTGATATATATTTATTGGACATATAAATTAAAAGAAAATTATGGGTATTAAGATAATATAAATCTAGTAGTTATATAATATAAAATATTTTGTAAGGAATCTGAAAAGGTATAGAATTATATTAAAAACTCCAAATATTATTTTATTCAATTATAAATTGTTTTTATGTGATTGTGAAATCTCAAAGATTATTTAAAGAAGATTTAAACTGGTGTGAATAATTCTATAATTTGGTTTTATATAATAAATTTGGCTATGTACTACTTAATAAGTGTAGTATTAGGTAGCTAAAATTGAAAATATGTTAATGAAATGGTGTCATAAGAGTAGTTATTTAACAAGGAAAAGTCATTAATGAGTTCATTAAATTAATTTATCACTTTGGAAGATTAAGTATGAAATATTAAGAGTAACCCATGACTTAATAAGTATAAATTTTTACTTCAAATGATTAAGAAAAATTTTAAAAGTGGAAATAATACCCTTTAGGAGGGTAAGTTATTACTTTTTACGAGTAGAAGAAGCCATTATAATTGTAATATCTAATTTAAGAATTATAGTTACTCTTCCAAAATATTATTGAAGTGAAAATATGGAAATTTAAGGGAAGAATATTTTAAATTTAGTAAGATATTTCTATATTCCAATAGTTTGAAAATTTTAAAAGGATAAAATTATAGAGAATTTATAAAATTAATATTCTAAATAATAAATTATATAATATGATGCTAGAACTGAACTTCATTAATTAAAATATAAAAAATGTAATGTGGATCAATATGAATGAAGAATTTGTAATATTTACACTTTATAGAATATTATTTCATGATGATAATAACTAAATGCATATGAATTAAGGTAAGTTTAATTTTATTAATGGACAAACTCATGAAAATTATTCTAGAGTATAAATGTGATGATGTTGATGACATTATAGAGTGTTTAATATATCATAAAAACACTTATAATCCATGAATAATTAAGATTTATATAATATTCATGAATAATAAATATAATATCATGATGATGAAATCTAAAAAGTGGTAATTGAAACTAAATCTATACGAGTATCTTCAATTCACTCACATTGTGAAGAGATGAACCAAAACATGAAATATATTGTTTTGTATAATATTCATATTGTAATGGAAATTTATTAATTATAGTTATTTTTTAAAATATTTATTGTATAACCTTCCATATTATATTAGTTAAAAGTAAAATAAAGAATTACTCAGATGGGTGAAATTGAGAGGGGAATGTTAAACAGTTATTCCGGGAAATACAATGGAGACAAATTTTTTCTGATTAAGGAATATATAAGATTATGGTGACACATCCATGTGAGAAAAGAAAAAGAATATTAGTTGAGTGGATCATTTTAATGAGATTAATAATTTTTTTATAGAATGTATATAGAAATTACATTTTTTGATCTGATAATATAATAAGTAATTATAAGAAAGGGAACAAATCTCATTGAGTGGAAATAATTTTCTCTCAATAAATATTGAACTTGATTTTACATTGAGGAAGAAAAAAATTATAAAAATTGATTAAAAATAATATTAATATTAATATACTCTATTGATCATTTCCATTTAGTTGATAGATAAAAAAATAATAACAATACATGTTATACTCGTTATTTTAGAAGTTTTAAATATTGAAATAATGAGGAATGATGAATGGTATGAAATATTGTTGAGAACTAATTTGAAATCACGATCCTTGAGACTAAGCTGAGTTATGGAAATGATTTTATTCTATGAAATTATTGAGATCTCAAATATTAAAAGAGATTGAGTTTTATATTAGGGATATATTAATGGATTCATTTCTATACTAAATAGAAATAGAGGATTGGATATTTTGAAATATTCAAAAGGGTAAATGTTTAAAAGATTGATAATATGGTTAAATTTTGTCACATATGATTTAAACCCACTCTTTCATGACCATAAATGATCCTAATAGAGTGTTATGTGGTACCAACAAAACCATATTCTTTCTAGTTGAATAATATTTTAAACCTTGCTGATTTTTTTTGTATTACATGAGGTGCATATTTGATGAGTTTTTAGAGGAACCTTAGTTGGGAAATTATATATATATTCCTCTTGATACAAATGAGAATGTTTTATCCACGAAAAAAAATTGGGATAAGATATAGGAAAATTAGAAAAGAAATATTTAAAATGTGAAAGAGGAATCAACAGTACCTGATGGTAATTAGATATGTATGAGTTTTCATAAATATATTAAAATGCTTCATCTAATAAGTCAGGTTGAAGTTATGTTTAAGATCCTTAAATAAATCACTTAGTTATTTATATTTGAAATTTACAGATTATATTAATATAATTCCAACTGAGTTTATCATACATATATTATTATTTAATAAAAGAAAACATGATGAAAAATCTCTAATTGATTTTAAATCTGATGCAATGGAAGAGGCATTAGTTGAAAGGTAAGCATAAGTGACACTCGCCCAAATTTTATTTTTTTTAGGAATAATCTACTTCACTTTATAATAGAATAATTAATTTAGTTTATAAATCAAATAAATGGTCTATTCGAAAGATATTTTTATATTATTATGTCATTAAATTGATCCTTACATTAGAAATACTACACAAAGTCTCTATTAATGTCAAAGATGTGTATTTGAAAGTTAAATAGTTTTGCATAAAAGAGATAGATAATTATATTATAAAAGAAAGTTAGTTTCATGTATATTATATTTAAAAAAGGAATACTTAATGTGCAGAAAGTGTGAAATCTCTTTAAGAACATAAATACATGAATAAAATGAAATATCATGAGTTAGATGTAAATATGTGAAATTTGGAAAACACCCATTTATAATCCTCCCAATATGGTTAAGTAAAAATTTATTCATTATATATTTTAAAAGATTATTTCATTAAAAATATTCATAATACTTGAAAAACTAACATTCAAGCATCTCAATATTCATACACTAGAATATAATGGAGAAAGGTAACCCATTGCCCAGATAAATCTGGTTATACTAATGAATTTTGGTCTGAATGTGATAGATTTAATATAAAATTTTGAAAAATATATTTGTATAAAATTTCTAAGAGATCCCCCACCACATAAAATGATGGTATATTCATGGATAATAAGATTATCTCCCCATATTGCGTTTATAATAATTATATATCAATTAAAATGAATTTATTCTATATATTCAGACTACATCTACTAGAAAAAATAGATTTATTGAAAGAAAGTGGAAATTTTGGAGGTTTGAGCACAAGGCTATTTAATTTCATCATAACATGAAAACATATATAAATAATATAATTCCTAAACTAATTTGGGAAATTAAAAATTAAAATAAAACCTATTGGTAGAACATATTTGTCACAGAAGAATCCCAATTTATCCTTTAAGATCAGATTTAATTGTCTTTGAAATTTCAATGTGAAATGAAAAAAATTTCGTCACAGGGAAGAAATATTTTGGTAAAGATAAACTTATCCCAAATATTACAATAATTTAATGAAATTAATGAAACACAAAAAGTGAAAAAAGAAGAAAATCGTTGTTTATGAGTTAAAAGGAGAAAACTTTTAAGAATACTACACCAAGGATGTCACTGAAGAAAACTAAGAAGGGATTCAAACCAAATTATAGATAATAATATTTTGGGATATATGTAAATGTTGTTGATTATAAGAAACATACCTTGTAAATAAAATTTAGAAGATGAAATATGGAATCAATAAGGAAATTTCAATAGAGGAAAATGATATCAACATTGGTTTAGAATAAGACATCTATAATGAGGATCATGAGTATATTCCAATGTATGGAATATTAATGGATTCTGAAGATCTATATTTAATGTAAAATTTTATTTGAATAAAAATACTATATGTATGATACATCTTCTAGATCTAAATATGTTTTTGAAAAATGGATTGTAATAGTGAAACCAAATAATAAAAATATCACTTCAATGAAAGAGTCTACACATATGAAAAAGGATGATCTTGTGCCAAAAAGTGTGTTTAATTATTTGGAAATTCTTTATTGAATTGTAAATGATGAAAGAAGAACATGAAAATAATGAATGTTATTTACATTATAAATTAATGAATCCAATTCTAAAAAATAAGAAAACTAAAAAAATCATTAGTTATGTACTACCTAAAGACTCATTTATTTGTAAAATTAATGGTGAAATAAGCGTAATGATTTCCCAAAAGATTAATGATTGAAAGAAATGTGCCTCTTATTTTTGAAATAAGAATCATCTATGATACTCAAATTATAGTGATTATGGAAACTGCTTGTATTCACATACTTTTTTATTTTCATTACACTATATTGTTAATTAATTGTAAATACTTAAAAGGAAGAACTAGAGTTTACCGTGATGTATATATTTAATAGTTGATTTTTTTATAATGGATTTTTTGGGAATCATGTGAAATCCTTGTTATATATCACTTGAAACTAGTCAATTGATATTATAATTCAAATTCTATCACAAATTCATTTAGTATATTATTTAAGATAACAATACATGAATAGGAGTTTTAGTGAGAATCACCTATGGGGGAGAATAAAAAGGTAGAGTTTCTATAATTTTTCGCTCTCATTTATAAATCATGAATTGGGGATTGAATTTATAAAAATTGAAGTTTATTGTATGTTTATCAATTACCCTATAATTTTTGGTTTATGTCAAATCAAGTTATTAATTGGTAGTGATTGTAAAATAATAAATGGGGAGAAAAAGAAACATGGACTTGATTTTTTTAATGTGTGTGTTGATGCTGAGTATAGTGTCATATACTTATTGTAGATTAGTTTGTACCAACCATATGAAGTGAAGTAAGAGTTGGTATCACATTATAAAAATTATATGGCTACATTTTTTTTATATCAATTAATCTGGTTTTGGTCTCCATGAACGGATCACATTGACTTAAATTGGATTAATAGATTTTATATTTCTATGAAAAATGTGATCACACCCTTCTCCCATGGGATATTGATTGATTATATCAATATGGTGGAGAATAGAAGAGAGGATAATGAAGGGGAAGTAGGCGAGTTATCATATAATGGAAATTAAAGGGATATATCCAACTTTTCCTTAGGCAAATAATTTTGTATATATTTTCATTATATTGGGGAAAGACTATATTTTATAGAAAATGAGAACATATTGACATTAGTTTATCTTAAGTAGTCAATTGTGTTAAAAAACACAAAATGCGATATTAAGGTACCCAAAAGATTTTTTATTGTATGTTTTGTTAATAATAATGTTAATTTGTATTTCTAAGAGATTTGGGTAATTGAGAGACAATCCAACCATTAAACATGATGGATATAATATTTATAAAATTATGAGCAAATAATAGTGGTTTTTTATAGAATGAAAAAATGAAATGATTTGAGATAGATGTTATTATATTTGATGATTAATTTTCTTATCATTATATGAAATTTATATATGGATGCTATATGAAGTGTTACTATTTACAATAGTGTTGTAATGAAGGATTTGAAGATAAAGATACTTAACTGATTGATGAATAATTTGTAAATATATGATTATATAATAGATTAAATGAGGATAAGTGTTTTCAGAAGAGTTGGAAGATGTATGAAGAAACTATCCAACTATTCATTGATCTTTATAGATAATATGTGAAGTGTCAAACATCACTTATATTATGGTTTGGATAATCTAAATTGAAGTGAAAATTCCCAGTGAAGGATTTTTAAATACTCTAAATTGAGTATTTATATGCTGAAAATTAATTTTGAAACTAGATGAATAGGTAATAAATATATTTGTAATTACCCTAGATTATTTGAAGATATTTTATTATGTTTAATGTGATTAGGAAGGATTTATGTTTAATTTAAAAATCTATGAACTGATGTGATGAGTGCTAGCATTCGTAGATGTGGCTAAAATTTGGAAAGTTATTTCTTCTTAAGAATCGTCTCGTAAAACTGACAATAGAAACATAATAGAGGTATGGATTTATAAGTGCTATAAAACGGTTTATAAGAGTACGAGATTGAATAAGAAGAGTTATTGAATAAATTTTAAGAGTCTTATCTACTTTATAAGAGTATTTTTCTAACTTTTTATGATTCATGTATGGGATCATAAGAGTAATTTATGACTTTATAAGAGCAATTCTATCTGTGGAAGTGTAAAACAAGACTTTAAAAGAGTTACCCAATACTTCATAAGTGTACTAAAAACATCCGAAGAGTAAAATAAACACTTTGGAAGGGTAATTGTTGACTTAGTAAGATTAGTTTAATACTTTTTTATGCTATTTTCTAGTTTAGAAGGGTTATTTACTCCTTTTCAATACCTTTAATGGGGGAATTTTGAAAATTCTAGGAAACACATTGTATTTAATAAAATTAATCCTTATGATAATAGTTAGAAATTTTTTAATGAAATAAATATATGAGAATATATAGAGTTATGATTTGGAAGAAGAAATTATATCAAATAATTTTTTAACCTAACTTCTTGGACATAAAAATCACAAATGAATTATTTTAAAATTTGATTGAAGTGATTGTTATCTTCATACCGTGTAGAATAATTTTCCATGAATAAAAATACTGATAAAGTAAGAATCATAATAATATAGATTCATTTAAAGGATAAACTCTAGAAGATCATTTAATAATATAGACTTCATAACTTTTGAGTTATTATTAAGTGATTTAAATCTCAAAAATGAATTTTTTTTCCTAAAACAATGAATTAGAAGAGGATAGTTAAGATTAGGATGAAATAGATAAACTATAATGCAATATAAAAAATTGAAGTAGAAGCTACACTGATATTTTTTGTGCACTCACTTTAGGAAGAGATGAACCATATCACAATATATATACATCAATATGGATTTAATATATTATTGGTAATTGATTAACAATAATTATTTATGGAAAAAATTTGAGAAAAATATTATCAAGCCTCTTAGTTAAATTTAAAAGAAATAATTACTCAATTATGGAACATTTAAAAGGGAAAAAGAAAAGGGTATTCTTGTAAATAACGTGGAGACAATTGGTTTAGAAAAAATGAATATATAAGATCATTTGGACATTATAATGTGAAAATTATGGGGAAAATGAGTTTAGGGGATCATTGCACCAATATTTCTAATCATTATATATATAAAATATAAATGAAATATTTTCTATCATTCAAAAATATAAAAATATAAATAGAATATAACTATTTAAGTGAAAATAAGTTACTCCAAAGAAACAATGAACATGATATTGAAATAAACAATAAAAACATATAATTATTAAAGATTAAGAAGAATAAAACAATATTTTTTTGATCAAAACAATTCAGTTAAAGGATGAGAGGACTAAGAAGAATTTGTGATACAATATACATTGCATAATTCAAAAAATAAGAAGATATTGATGAATTTGGGTGTATATGATGTACTGATTATTATTCTTCATTAGTCCAGATCTGTAGGTCTATTTTGAGATAATCCAATAATCTAATAATATATAATTTATAAGATATTTTCTACTTACATAGGCCGAGATACATCCAATTATTAATAATGATCTATGGGTTGTCAGGGAAACTATTAAGGAATATGATCTAAATATAATATATGGTGAAATCCCAGATAATAAAGCATATATTTGTAATTAGTGTTTGGGTGATACATTATAACTTATAGTGTGATTTTTTATAATGAGTGAGGTACTATATATGTATGGAATAACAATGAAATGTTGTGTATATGAAAGATTCACTAATGGTTTGAGATAACACTCAATTGTTACAACATTATTTTATATTAGAGAATCAATGAATCATGGTGAATAATCAATTACAATAAGGAGTTTGTTTCATGTGATTTGGATAGACCTTTTAGAAGTACCACTTACTTCTTCTTTTTCACTTAACATTTTTCATTGAACGTGTTTGTCTTATTTTTGTAAAAATATCAAAAAATACATTTATATCCTAAGGGGTAAAAAATGTTATGTTACATAGAGGGGTTTAATAGTGTAAAATTTTAAGAGAATAATATTATGATAAAATGGAGCCAGACATTATTTATCCCCACTCATATGTGACGACACATGATCCTAATAGAATCAAACTTTCATATAATGTTGTATTTCCAGGGAACAAAATTTTGCGTTTTATGGTCATGTAACAAAAACTAATGTATCATGTAGTTAATATTCATATGACTAGGATAACTAGGTAAAATAACTCTTTTATATGGATTAATTGTATAATATATTCATGAACATACCTATTATTATTCCTTGGAAGATGATTATTGTGATGGTATAAGTATTATTCCATGTTAGCATCCCATAATGAGTGATTCCTAGTGGTTGATGAATTTAATAGAATTGTGAACAATATATGAGGGAGGAAGTCAATTTCATAAATCCATATAAATATTTTGAGTGGGGTGGAGTGAATTTTTGGGGAAGATTCAATAGTGGAAGCCTAGGGATATTGATTTATTCTTTAACAATCACATGTGTGTTTATAGTTTATAAGTATTCATGGTTTACTCAGGACGGAGGACCCACTTTATAAAAGAGAAACATAATTTCCAAAAAAATTGAGGATCTATTGTTAAAAAGGAATTTTGTTATACATATCTCTTATGGGATGAAATATTCCCATTATCAATGGAATATGCAATTTTATAGGCTATATGAACATAGAAAATGAACCAATAATGGGAGTATGAAAACATAAGAGAATGGATTTTCAAAACAATATTCCTTACAAATAATACAAACTGAAATGGATTCTCTATGGTTAGAGGGTCTATTTTTGAAAAAAATATGTCTTTTACCTAGTTAGGATTCCTGGGTGACGGATAAACCCACGATGAAACATGATGGAAGAACAAAAAATCATTAGACTTTTGGGGTATAACTCCAACACCCTCCACCCATCCCACACCCAAATATTTGTTAACCTTTTGTTGGTCATAGAGGTCTAGATGTAAGTCCTTCATAGAGTTTATTAGTTTATTTTATATAAAAACACTTGATAAAAAAATTTAGATTTTAGAAACCATAAAAATAGAATATCCATGGAATAATTCCAAAAACCATTTTCTAAGTAGTATAAAGTAACTACAGTTCTTGTTTATCTTTCACCATTGAATTTATAATTTGAATTAAATAAATTATTGATAGGGAAAACATATATTAAACCTATATATATAACTCATATAAGGTGTCTCTATGGGCTCTATTAAATCAACTGATACATAGATGAGTTCCTTCTCAATGTCATTATATATTAATATCGCAATGTGTAATTTGAGGAGAGGGAATATAAATTTATGATGATGTTATTGAAACAAGGATTCATTAAAACTAACATTATCAATTATATTGGTGCATGTTATTTAAAATTCCATTACAGTTTTTTCTTGATTAACAATGTATTAACTCATTTGTTATTTATGTAATATACCTAAAAATTATTAATAATAATTTTATAGAATGTAATAAATATTATTTGCATTTATTATATATAATATAGTCTAAATAAATCCCATTTGTCTCTGGATTTATGGTTTATCCCCATTAATAATCCACTTTCATTAAAGACTCTTAGAATTACTTTCATTTACACTTATACAGTATGATACATAATAAATTATAGACTCATATCAAAAAATATTTTTCGAAAACATAAAAAACAATTTTGGAAACCTAGCATTATCATCACTATGTATCACATCATGTGAAGTTCCTTGTTAATACACACAAAAAAAATCATTTAATTTATATCTCTAAAACATTTATAGAGAATAAATTTAAGTCATACTCATTACCCATTTATTCATCAAAAAAGTGTGAATCACTAAACCTTTAAACATAAAAATAAATGAATCATTGAATCTACAAATTAATGAAAGGAGTTTCCTCTTTAAAATCATTTGTGTTATTCATGTTGTGAATGGATATAGTGTGATCTCCATGAAACATGTGAATATATAGTTATATCCACTAGATATTTCAAATATAATCTTGAATTATTATATTATCTCTTTATCTAAGACATTTATTGACCATGGGAAACATAGTATGTTAATCACATGTATCCCACTCACATGTTCTCAATTATTTTAGTATTGTCTTACCATATCAATGAGTTCATCACATATGATTAAGCTTTATTATTGATAAAATCACATGAACCTCACTCAAATATATAATCACATCATATGTACTATCTACTTATGATTGTATGTTTCCTATATTTGTCTCAATTGAGGTCCAAAATTGAATACACATCACATGGGAGAAAAAAATCCCATCATGGTTAATCTCTAACCAAGGAAATGATCAACCACTTACCCAACCACCCCTGATTGACCCATCCTCAGGGATTTTTTAACAAAGGTATCAATGTATGATGGTTCTCATCATAATATCTCACCAACCAAAGTAGTAGAGACACTAAAAATGAACCATGGACACCCAATAAATCAATGAGATAGTGTATAACAATCCATGTGGTAAAGTTTGTGGGTAATATAGCATATAAAACTCATTTTATCTCTCATGATAGTATTGTTAATCCTGATAAAAGGATCAAACTCATCTTAACCGCTCCATTTCCCAGAGCATACAATACTCCCTGATTAACATCAGTTAAGGATAAATAAAATTTAGATTTTGATAGTTCAAAAATGATTTTATTTCATTTCATATATATGTATAAACAACCAATGTGAAACAATGATAAAGTGTAGATTTACTTTTATATAACATAAAAAGTTTATATTCTTATGCTCTTTTTAGATCATTAACAAAATTATACATTAGAACCTATTTATCATATCATATATGATAGATTACGAGACTATCCTTGAATTTTCAACACATTAATGGGAGTTTTTAATCTAATTACATATTTATGTTATTCCTATCACTTAACTATATGACCACCTTATAAAACCCTCCCACTAAAATCTTTTGTGAATAACATATCTATAGTAAAATAGTTTGAATAAATAAGACACATATAAATAAAATTCATATTCTTCAACTTCATTAACATATTTAATCTTCTTAACTCTATACCATGACATGTTATAATATCAATTCTATTGTTTACATAGAATTATGTCAATGTCCATAATTATCATCATTCATAGAACACGTTTATATAAATTTTTTAATTGAAATATTTTAGTAAATAATACAACTATTTTCCATATTTTTTTACAAACACAAATTAAACTATTTTGGGATATAAACAAAATATTTCAAATTGGAATAATATTTTAATTGATTAAATTTTAAATAATATAATTCCAAATATACCCCCGCTAGATTCATAGAAATTATTTTATCAACTAAATATAATGGAAAAAAGCACAAAATATTTTATGTTAATGAAATAACTCATATTTTCATCAAGTAGGTATATTTAATAATAAACTATTTTGTCCATATTCTAATATTGTATTCTATGTGTTTGGTTATTTTTATAAAAATAACATTATTCTTTAATATATGTCATGGATGGGTAATGGAATATCAATTCCTAATATTTTTTCAAATAACTAGATTGACACTTCTTTCTTGATAAAATATTTTTATTATTTTATTTTTTTCAAAACAACTTATTGAATCTGTTGAATCATAATCCATGAGTGTTGAATTCATTATCTCCAATGTTTCATAAACTTTAATTGTCAGTAAAAAACATTACATATCATATGAAGATACATATGTTGAAAGAAGACATGATTTACTAAGATCCACCTGATATTGATATATATTCTTTTAAATTAAAAACATTTATATAAAAAAACTTTTCTTTATTACTTGAATAAAAACTACAAGCTCTATTAATTGATCCCTTTATTTTGATCGCTTTTACATTTATTATTGTTGTAAAATATGCACTTGGTATCATATACCTTTAATAAATGAGAAATTAATTTCAATAGTATTCATACCTAAAATGTAAGTTTTATAGAGTTTCACATACACCATCATATATTTAGGGAAATTATATCTTATAAAATCAATACTCCTTATTGAAAGCCCCAGGTTTAAATAAACATTACTAGATATACAAGGCAACATTATTGGAAATTCAAACCAACATTCCTTCTTCTCTTTTGGGCTTTTACCAAAAAATACTCTGAAAAATAGGATATATCATGCCTAGATTAACTATTCAATAAAATTTGAGAAATATTTGTATTCATTTCTTAAATATATTCATATTGATGAAAATTTTATAGTAATGATATAAAAATGAATTATTTAAAATAATATGGCATAATAAAACCATTGGACTCTCTAAATTATTGGAATACCTAATCATATTGGGAATAGAGTGGACACAAATGTTTATTAGGTTATCTTGCATCAAATTCTATTAAAATCTTAAGTGATTCCATTGATTCTCCTGTAACAATCCATATTCATTTTTCGAACTAATTCAACAACCAATGACTCAAGTAGGGTTTCCACTAATACATAGGTTTTTTATCTTGTAATAATAATTCTTATGTTTATATACTAACCATAATATTTTTTACACTATAATTATTATATATGTGGTTTTATATCATATTTAATCTTGATAATAATATTCTATATTTCTACCATTGAATAATTTATCAGATGAGTATAATGTCTTAAAAAAATTTAATAATCACTTTTATGAAATGTTCTCCCACTAAATGGATAACCCATTTCGAACTCAGAATATTCATTAGATGGGTAGGATTTATATTTACCTATGAAATGAAAAATTATTTGGTGATCATCTCACCACATAGTTATTTATTATTGAAAAAATCCCAAGCATATCTTATATAACTCTTTGATGTCTGAAAAAAAAATCTTTTTCAATCCACAAAATAGACAAAATTAACACAAATCTTTTGGTACCTACTACTTAGGTTTCCCATCTTATTATATGACAAATATAAAAATGATATTTGGTTTCCTTATCCTTATGTATAGTAATTTCGACCATTCCATACACAAGGTAATCCATGGAAGACATTCTTTTTTAATATACCATGTTGAATGATTGAGGTCTTGACATGTACAAAAATTAAAATATATCTCAAACATAATTTTTTTAAAATGGATTTAGACTCAACCCATGATGTCATTTTATTCCATCAAAATGTATTCATTCATTTTTGGTTTATTTTGGTATCATATATTACCCAAATATTAGTATATCCAAAACATATTGTTTTGATACCCTTTGCACAACTCACAACATCTGTTACTATCCCAAACCCATGTCCAAATATATTTATACATATCCAAATAATCCGCATTAATCTTGTATATGTAACTATTACAATTAATGTCATATAATTGTATGAAAATAATATTCTCTTCAAGAGTAATATTGGATCTAAATATAGACAACCACTACTTTTATAGACAAGCATAAGCTTCTTGTCCATTGAACTTTCTAACATCAAGTCCCTCTACGTAGGGATAATATACATGAGAGAGGACTCAATTACATTATAATTATAAGAAATAAAATATATTATTCATATTTTAATACCTTATTTATTCTAATAACTAAATAATAGTTAGAATCAGGGTGGAAGAAAACTAAATAAATTATCATGCATATAATGTTACTCCTTATATAAATGTATGATAATTTAGAAGGAGTCTGTAAATTTTAAATAATGAATAAATATTAAAATTATAAAAAAATTTAAATATGAATAATAAATAAAGGGAAAAAATAATTAAATTAATAACTCATATATTTAAACATTAGATAATCTATATTTGAAAAACTCATAAATAATTATAATCATAAAATTTTATAAATTTTATATATATTATTGAAATTCAATTATTAAAATAATAAAAACAATTAAATTCATTAGCAATATGAACTGTTTAATATTATTTATTATATAGAATTTATGCTGTATACATATAATTAAATGATATTTTATGAAATATAAACATTTTATATTTCAATTCCGCAATGTAACCAATTTATAAAATAAAAGTATTACATTTTTAAATATGATCTAATATTTGTTGAAATCAACCATCAAAATAATTTTTAACGTGGTTTATATAATATCTTAAATATGTCCTTCTAATTTGAATAATTAAAATTAAATACCAAAAAAATTATAATTTAAGTATATACCATTTATATTTTATCAATTTCTTTGAAATCATTACAATTTATAAGTCACTCTTATAATTTATTTATAAATAAAATTATATATAAATTATAGTCCATAAAATATAAATATGAAAACTCTAGTTCAATATTATCATTTTAAATTTATGTATATTTATTTAAAAGATGATTTATAATCATTTAAGTTGTTAATTATAAATAATATATATTTAATTAATTGATAAATCCTTATTTAAATTAATCAATATCCCAAAATACCATTATTATGATTTATAACCAATTTATATACCTTATAATTCAGTTCACAATTTAATGTATAGAAGAAAACTATTTTATGTTGTCTTATATGAGTTATGGAAGCATTGTAGGAAATATCGCCGTGATTGGTGTTAGAATGACCCACACAAAACCGAAACATGAATAATTGGATGCCTTATGTAAGAATAAATTTAGTGTTCTACTTTATATTAATCATACATTCATAGGAATAATACCATTATAATGTTACTATGTATGGTTAAATGGTTTTTGGGTGTAGCATCATGAGATTAACTCTACGCTATAGTGATCTTCCATAGATTAACCAAGAGTGAGAGTTAAAATATAGCCTAACATTGGGTTAATTCATTAACTATTTCATGTAAACAAATATAGGAATACATAAAATGAACTCGGTGCACAATTACATTGCATGAGGTTATCCTGAAAAGACACTTACGATGAGAACCTATGAACCATATAAACTACATGATTCAAGTGATTAATCATTAGAAATGGTTTATGAATGAGTAAGGTTTAAGAATAATCTAAAATGTTTGGACCTATAAATACTGAGTGAGTTTCATGCATGTGATTAATATATCTAATCTATATGTGATTAACTCTATAACCTACAACTTGTGTATGAAGAAGTAACATTGGTTGTTATAATATTAAATATTCAAGTGCATGGGTCTATGATATAAATTACATTTTAATAGATCTGGGATACACTATTTGGGAGTTAAAAATAACAAATAATTTTAAACCCTAATTTGTAGAATCAAAATCATCAAAAGGTATGTGAAACCAATTATAGTTTTTTATCATCTAATGAAAAACGTTATGGAAAAAACATTATAAGAAACCGTAAAAAAGAATCTCAATACAAGAACTCCCAAATCACATAGTAAATAATTTGAAGAAACTAAAGTGTTTTTATAAATTGAACCATCCAGTTTCAAATTTGATTCCAATTTATGCTTGATGATGATCACATAGATTTATGATTATTACTAAACTCCACCATGTATTATCTATGGGAAATCTTGGATGACTTAAAATATGGAAAATATCCTTTTCCACCATATAATATGATAGAACTTCATGGTGTAATGGTAGGGGAAGTTATACAGCTCTGGTAAAGAGACAGTCATCCAGATATATACAAAACGTCACACTAACCATCATTCATGTATCTCTTATATCAATAGAACTTGAAAATTCTTCATAACTGATTTTGATTTTACTCAAATGATGTGAGTTAATTCAAATGGAGACATTGGATCTAACCCATCTCCATGACAACCACCATATTATTTCATCAAATAAAACATTAAATAATAATATCAACTGTGATAGGGAGATAAAAATTATCTCATAATGGTCATATTCAAGTGTTATCCAAGGATATGGGATGAATCATACAATTTCATTCAATACAACACAAAAATCCAACTAGAGAAATAAAATATCTATAATATCATAACCATTATTAAGGATTATCAAACTCATTTTCAGTTATTATTATACCCTTGTTTTTATCATACATTTTAAGGGGTTTTCATTGGGATTGTTTTGGATGAATTTTGGAGAATTTTGGAATCTCATGAGACTATTTACGGTTTTCACATAGATAGGGAAAATCGCGAGGTTTGATCTAGAAAACCATGTACCCCTTTTTGAGAAACATGATGTGGTACAGAATTAGTGAAACCGAGAATCCTTCATCCTAAAACCATGAACCCTCATATATAGTGGGGTTTTGTGGTTTACAGACTATTAGGAATACCATTCACCAACAAAATAGTAACTGTGTTCCCATCCATGGAAACCATACACCCGGAAAGATTAACCACTAATATTTTTTAAAATTCATAAACCCAAATTATTATCTTTATTCACTACCACTCATTCTAAAATAAATTCCATTTCTTTTAGAGGTTCAATATAGGATTCACAGGATCATAGAACCTATTTTGATTTGAATAGAGTATCTAGTGGATGATATCGAACCCTATATAGTATGTAATCACTTCATCAATTAGATTCCTCACTCTCCTGTCTTTCATAACCTTTGGAGAGTGGTGATTTTTCCATAGTTTTTAATGGTTTATATATATGGACCCAACCTTAAACATTACATAATATTGAGTTTTCGTCATGAATTTTAAATTCATTCACATGGAATATCATTTGGCTTTAGAGTTTTATGGAATTGGTAAATAAATCATACATTAAAAAACCACATAATACAAAGTGGAAACTTCTGATATGAATCCTTTTTTCCAACCATAAAAAAATCAAAAAAAAACCAAACATTATTTCATTTCATTGAAACTATGCATGACATTAAACAACACTTATTACTTTCGGTTACGCATCCTTAAAACATATGAAAACATATTAAAAACCCTGTATTAGGAAACAAATATTATTAAAATATATAAAAGTAATAAAACCATTAGTCCAATGAAAAACATTAAAACCCATAAAAACCATTTCTTGAAATCATTTAATTTTACCCATAAATTGAAATAACAATCCTTTAAAAATATCTTATATTTTAACTTTTGAAAACAAATTATTTCCATGAAATATCATTAGAAATCATTGAAAATTATAGAAGGTAACTTATGACATCATCTCATAGAACCAATATATAACCCTTAAAAACCCTAACATATTACAATAACTATACAAAAATCTTCAAATATAATTCTTTAGAGAATATAATCATTAAAGAATTCAGTGGAGCTATATTTTGGTGAACCCATCATTTAAGCTATTACGAACACACACAATGTTATATGGGTGAACCCATCATATTTAATGTCTAAGAACCAAAATATTAATAAAACATTTCATCAATTAAAAAACAGTTTTAAAATCATATTTCATTCAATTTATGTTATTAAAATACCATTTTCATTCAAAATCCCATTTTCAAAACACTTTTATTTTGAAAACAAAATTTGATTACCAAAATACCAAAAAAACGATAGAAGGTTTTTCATTAGAGAAATCATGTAAGATTTAAAATAAAACATGAAATTAAATTAAATCGATAATGATTAGAAAATTAATTGTCATTATAATTTAAAAATAAGAAACATAATTTGTTATTTGTCATAACAATCCATTTAAAACGCATAAGAATATTCATTTTTAAAACATTTTAAATAATGTAAAGAAGACATAAAATGAACATTATAAATCATTAATGTCCTTATAAACCATATCAAGAATCAATTTAAAAAATGGAAATATAAGAGATAGAGAGTTTAAAGTAATACATTAAAAGAGGATTTATTCTGATGAAAATTCCCTTATCACTATTGGAATATTTAAATCATTAGACCCAATAAATAATAACATTAAAAACATTAAATAATATGAGAATAGATACATTCCAGATATATCACATCAAAAGTTATGTATATACACTTTTTAAAAGTATATGGGTGTATAAAATCAAAATATTCCTCAATTAATTGAAATTGATATAATTTTCCTTACCTTGAGTCCAAATTTTCATGTGTGTCTTTATCATCCTAAATAATAAAATTATATTAATTATTTTCATACGGTAGAAACATTTCAAATTCAATGATTACTTTTATTTAACTTATTAAAATGTTATATATAATTACTTAATAAATGAAAATTAAATTTCATGTTCTGACTATATTCAGTTATGTGTCAAAAATGAATTTTTATCAATATATACTGTCAAAGAGTCCCTTATTTAAACATATCTAGAATAATAATTATGAAATAATTAACATATTTATATATAAATTGTACTTTTAAAACAATTCAATAATGATTTTAATGGAAAATTAATAAAAATTGTGAAAATTTAAATGATAGTGAATACGTACAAAAGAGTAAAATTTCCATTTTTCAATGATCATACGCAACACATTAGTGAAACAATAATCACACTGCTTCATAAAGTGGTTGTTCCCTATACACACGAGTGACGTTATCATATACATTACTTATTTTAATATAAAAGGGTTTATATTATATAATGGATCCATATGTATATTTATTTTATAAATATAATATATATACTTTATACCCTTCATTTTAACCAACCAATATATGTGATAATTAAAAACCCGAATTACATCGTTTTATGAGGTCATAGTTCACCGTAAACATGAATTATGATTTCACAACCAATTTGATAGAAGTTTTTGTGGTTGTAAGAAATAACCTAAATATAAAAACATCTCATTATATGGAATATATTTATTTTTTTATATCACCGTGCTCTAAGAAACATTATAGGGGTTGGAGATAGAAAAAAAATCAATGATTAATGTTACCTATTATTCATGTTTCTCCTTTTTGTTCACACCAAAGGCCTTACATGGATAAATTTATGACAAAAGTAAGAATTATAGAATAAAAATATGTAATTTTTTAAGTTATTTTGGTATGTATTGGATGAACCAATTGGTTTAAATATGGTGAAGAGTGAAGTAGAGGGGGTGTCTTTTTTATAAGTGGGGTGAGTAAAACACTTGTAATTATTTTGAAAGAGTGAATCTCAACCATGTTGTTTTTCGTGTAAACATGCCCCAATAATGGTATGTTATCAATAATAAAATGTATAAGGTCGATATATGTCTATAAAATTCATTTTGGATAAGGTTATAGGTCATTTTACCCCATAATATTAAAGATTAATACATTAGAGAACTCATTTTTACCGTAATCACAATAAATAATATTTATTATTTTTACTAATCACATTGGTAAAAACTTTTGTTGGAATTTTTAGATATTATAAATTAATATGAATAACAACTTTTAATCGATCTTTCCAAATTCAATTATGTTAAATGGAAAATTTTAATTAAATATAAATCTGTCAATTGTGGCGAGACTACATGTTTTTTCATAAAACTGTTTTTTTAGAAAAAGATGAATCTATATTGACTTTTCAACAATAATAATAATATTATTATGAAACTAAATTATTATTTAATAATATATAATATACAAATTTAATTTATAATTTTCTTCATTATGGATTATTTTAATTAATTAAAGAGGAAAAACATTAGGAACATTAATTTTGTTTTCAGAAAAATCCGTTTTGGAATCAAAAAACATATACTAAAAACCAAAATAATGTTTATTAAAAAGTAATAATTTGGATTAAATATAAATAATTAATACATAAGTTAATTTTAAACGTATAAAAAATATAATGAGACTATTATATGAATTATTTTATTTAAAAGAAATTACTTTTCACAAAAATTGGTATTTTACACTATTCACTAAAAATATATTTTTTCTAAAAATTCCAAAAATATCACCTAAAGTAAATTTTGATATTATTATTTCAAAAATTATATTAATATTTTTGAAATAAAATTTAAAAATTAATGAACTGTTATTTTAAATAAATCTTTATAATAGATGTGTTTATTTAAAAGAATTTCTTTTAATATAAAAATTACTTAATTTTTTTATAACTAATATGACTACGTAATTCATATTAATAAACATGGAAATTGATTAGATACATAATTGCCTAAATTTTTATAAATTTTTTCCTCTAAAATATATTCAGTTAATAACAAATTGGTGATACCCTTGCCTCACGACATTTTCAGATTCCCATGTTTTCTCTTCAATCATTTGGTTTTTTCCATAAAACTACAACCTCGTGAATCACCTTATTCCGAAAAAAATTATCTTTATAGTCCATAATATAACTTTTTTTATTCATTATAAAAAATATTCTCTTCCAATTGAAATAAATCAGGACTCCAAACATGAGGTGAATCTTGAACATTTTTCACTAACATTGAATCCTGAAATATTTTGTGTACTAGAGCTAAACTCGAGGACAAAACCACTCAATTTGAAACTAATCCAACATTATCCAAAATTTTATATAGTCTAATTAACCAATGACATATATTTTTCTTTTTTTAAAATAAAACATAACATTATTATAGGGGAAACATTGAGAAATACATGATCACCGAACATGAAAGAAAGATCATTCCTCTGGTTATCGACGTTAAATTTCTGCTTACTCTAAACCATCCACTTAGGATTCAAAATTGTCTGAACCTTCTAAATATTTTCCTCTAAAACAATTGGCCCTATAAACATCCTTTATACTAATTTATCCCAAAAATCTATTGTAAAACAATAATTTCCATATAATTAATGAAGTGGTTTAGTTTATATACTGGAATGAAAAATATTGTTATAAAAAAATTCAAATAATGAAAGTTGTTGATCCAAAAATCCTTGGTAATCCATTTAATGGGGAATAATCATAAATTACATGTTCTTAATCATCCAATTAATCTATCCATCATATTTAGTATGAAGAAAATCACTTTTAATTCAATACCCAATGACTTTTGAATTTCGTTCCAAAAAATTAGATGTGAACCTAGGATCATAGTCTAATTCAATGGAAAAAAACATTCCATATATCCTGACTATCTCTTTTAGATATAGGTGAGACTTATGATCTGAATATATTGTATCTTGAATGGTAATTAAATTTATGTTTTAGTTAATTTATCAATAATAACCCAAATCGGCTTGTTACCTCATAAAGACATTGGAAATTCTACCACAAAATCTATGTATATATTTTTCAATTTCCATTCCAACCCTGTAAGAGGTTGAAGGACCCCTTTCTAAATTATGATTCATATTTATCTTATATAAAATTAAACTAATTAATTATAAAGTTAGAAATATCCTCTTTCATTCCATCTAACCAATAACACTCGATATGGTCTTTGTACATCTCAATGCTACCAGAATGAATGGAAAAATGGATAATTAGAAGATTTACTTAACAAATATTTCATAAAATATGAATTACAGGGATCAAAATTAATTTTTGGAAATCATATTAGAAACTCTTCATCAATATTAAAATATGTAATCACACACTTATTGATGTATTCTATCTTTTCCTACAATGATTGATCCTCTTTCTAAGCATGCGTAATTCTTTTAGACAAAAATGACAACATTGAAACCTGAATCAAAATAGCATATTTACATGAATCCTAAACATATATGACCGAATTTATCAAATCATTAACCAAAGGATCATATTCTAAACATAACGTGGATATGTTAGAGTTATGTTTTGAATCCATGAATTAGCTGTAATAGTTTTCCTGGATGATAGTGAATGAGGAAATCATATTCCATTATCAGTTCCTACCGTATTCTTTGCCTCATATTAAATTCTTTTTTTGAAAATATATATTTAATTTTTTTGATTAGTATATATTTCTATCGTTAATCCATGAAAATTATGGATCCGAAATCTTAAATAAAAATTAGAATATCTAATTGTAAATAATGTATTGGTTTATTTAGATCACAAGGTTTCTATTTATGTTATGCATAATCAATTATCAAATCATTATTCATTATGAAACAACATTGTACATTCAATGATGCATCACTATATATTTAAAATTCATTATTCAAGGATGCATCACTATAGATGTCAAATTAACTATTTCAATAAGGTATTGAAAAAATATAATGCTCACCAATCATCTTTTCAATTCCTCTCACCACTTCATTTGATGGCCCAACATCAAATGTAGTGGAGGAAGATAACTTATCTACAACATTCTATCCCAAATCATGATGATTTTCATTCTATGAATATATCATTAGAAATGTATTAGAATAATTATCCAACTTACTGAAACCAAAACACCTCACAATTTTATGGTCATCTGTTACCCCATTATTCTATTTCTTAGGACTTTTTTTGGTAGTCATGGTCCCTACGATAAAATTTAATACACCGAAAACAATTCCAAGATCCTATCAAACATTTTATGAAATTTTATTTTCTAAAATTTGAACATTTTTTAGTATTACTTAAAAGGTTATTTATCTTTTATCCAAAATTATTATCATTTCTTACAATTTTCTTATATAAAAACATACATGCCAAAAATTTCCATTTCAGTTCTCTTATCACCAAAAAACACTTTCTCAAAACATTTACATTCTTTTAAGGCCAATGATCTTTGTAAAATTGGTTTAAACTAGTTGTAAAATATATTAATTTAATTATTAATCTCTTGAATAAAATTTAGATTCTACCTAGACAATCTTGTGATTTCTTCTTCAAATGAAGATATATAATCATTATTTTTATACCTAAATTCTAATAGTTATTTTTCCACACATAGTTGAACATCCTTAGGGTGAAATTTCCAAGAGAAAGTATCCATGTATTTTTTATATTCCAAGGAATCACGATCATCTTTAACTCTAGTATTCTAAACTAAACACCACCATTGATCAGTTTCATGTTAATGATATTTAATATAAAGACATCCATTTTGATGTTTTAGACATCTGATGACATGAAATATCTTCTCCAGAGAATTGAAAAATCCTTCGATTAACACTAGGTCAAATGATTGAATGAATAATGGGGGGCGTGTTGCCTCATGAAATTTTCCACATAAGACATTTTACTCCATTGTATATTGGGTTCCACTCTAACATGGATACCACAACCATTTATTGACTGTGACAACTGATCCATCATAATAAAAAACATTTCTGAGTCTGATTCTAACCATGTCATGATATTTATTTGGAAGAATAATTTACTCACTGTTCGTTTCTACAAATTATTCTTTATTTAAACTAAGTAAAACAATTTTTAATAGAAATATATTAGGTGAAGAAATATGGTAAATTTTGTAACTCTATATCATTTAAACCTAACTATATGGGAAAATATTTCATGGGAACGTTATAAACATTATCCAAATTTGTAATGTTATCTATCCATTTTATTTGATACCAACTATAAGGACCTAGCCGTAAATATTATTTAATGTTATGTTTTAGTCAAGAATATTATTGTCTTTCACTTTGAAGAACTATTCAGTATTGGAGTTTTATAGAATTAGGTCATAACTCTAATATAAAAAAGAAAAAAATACAGTGTGGAAACTTCTAATTAGCATAACATTTTCCCAAAATATATGTCACACCCTGAGATTTGATGAATAATATTATTTTTAATTTCATTGATGTATTGTGTTATACGTTAAACCAATAGATCTTGCACTACATGCATCCCTGACTTGGCTTGCATTACACACAATCGTGACATTCCACGATAGTGTATGTTGTACGCAATACCGAGTTTCACTAAATAATGATATGTTATATAAACTAGATGTTATGAATAGTATTTCCCAATTTTTTAAATTTAATAAATTTTATCTTTCCAAATAGGCTTAATTTTTGGATTCGGAATATCAAAATTAGCCTAGGGTGATTTTTTGGTATTTTTTGAAAACAGTCAATTTTTTATGAATAGTGAAAACACAGGGTAACTATTTAAAAAACAACTTTTTTAAATAATTATTTATTTTATTTATATTTATTTATAGTCAAATTTGATACATAATATCTATATAAGTTCAATTTAATTATTTGGAGTCATTTTTTAAAAATTTCAGATATATAAAAATTTTATTGCACTTTTGACTGTATTTTACCAACCTTTTAGGAGCATTTGCAATTGTACATAAAACATAATTTTACAGCATATGTGAGTTAAATTTCAAAAATCTGAGAGACACGGTTAATATCAAGGAGTAAAATGTGGTTAAATAAGATAAAAATATTTTTTGGTGAATAGTAACTTTTTACGTTTATTTACCACAAGTAAGAGTAAATAGGATAATTAAGGGTAAAAATGATATTATTATTACCATAAAGAAAGACATAATTCTATTTAATATGTGTGATTAGACCAAAAAACAACCTTATGGATAAAATATTACCATTTAGGTCCACTTGGATTATATTAGGACACTTATTAATATTTTCTTTAAAGAAGAGTTAAAATAGTTAAAGTTATAGTTTAATAACAAATTTTTTTAATATAGAGTTATAAATAAGATAATTTAAAATATAAATATTCATTAGAAAGATAAAAATATTTCTTACATAATTGTATTTTATTTATAATTTTTAGACATTATATAATTTTATTAAATTATGACACAATGATGATGTAGTAATTAACTTATTAATTAAATATTAACATAATTGAAGTTATAAATACCCAAATAAATGTAATTTGAGACTTTTTACAA
Source organism: Viscum album (assembly GCA_963277665.1). Lineage (NCBI taxonomy): Eukaryota > Viridiplantae > Streptophyta > Magnoliopsida > Santalales > Viscaceae > Viscum > Viscum album. The sequence goes on from OY728152.1 coordinate 1,894,236,752, forward strand.
ATTACACTAATTTTATAGGTTAATATTATATGTTATTATTGATTTAATTAACTTTTTTCGAACTAATCATGCTGTTATAATTTTCAAAAAAATCAAGTACCAAAGAGTGTCAAAATTGACATAAAATAGTTTTTAAAACAAATATCAAATTATTAATTGTTATTTTATTCCTAAAAATATAAGGTTCACCCAAATGACTTATATAAGGATATATATATTAATAATTAGCCACTTTAGGTTCTTTTGGCTTGTTATAGTATTTTTATTAACCATATTGTGTAAGAAAACAAAAAGACACAGTAAAAGTTAAATTATTTAACTTAGAGTTAATTCTAAATGATAAGTATAAAATTGTAACCTAAACTTGTCTAAAACCTATTGGTTGAGATTATTTCGACCCATACCCACCTTAGCTTCAGAATAAATCAATTTTGAGCTATTAAAAACCGAATAATTACTTTATTATAAAATAATATTTTAAGTTTTCCTAATGTGGCCCTCTCCTCCCTTGTAAAAAGGGCACCACTTCCCTATTCTGTTCACACCCATTTGAGCCTGGAATCTAAAAAAACACATTCCAATTCCTTTTATCAACCTCTTTATTTATATCAAAAAGGTTATGGTTTTCTAAAAAGGCCAACTCTAGTGCCCTGAGAAGAAGTTTTAAGGAGGTGCGTCGAGGAAGAGGTAATCTCTTCTACCGACCCTTTCAAAATTCTTTCTTCTTATACTTTCTCTTCTTTAGTATTTTCATTATAAAGTAATAAAATAAGTCTTATATATATACTGATATGTTATTATAAATATTAAACAACCCTTTTTCACCTTCTATCCATCCTACAGAAAGCGAAATCACCGCGCGTGCGTACGTAAGGAATACCGCCTCCATGCCGTGGTGTAATTAGTTTTTCCACCACCACCATACTTGGATGGGTATAATGGTGTAAAGAATATATATATATTATTATTATAACATAATAATGATTCTATTATATTTTATCATCCACTCCAATTCCATTCAATAAATATTGGAATGATATCACCGCTCGTGCATACGTACGGATTACCGTCTCCACGACGCGATGAGATTCATTTTCCATGTTAACAATTTAAGAATGATTATAAAGTATATATAATAATTAATAATGAAATATATGAAATATTAGTTCTACTGTATTTATGTATATATATATATATATATATGTATTTCATCTACATAATTCCATTCAATTCAATAAGGAAATGAAAAATAGCGTTCATGCGTACATACGGCCTACCGTCTGCATGAACGGTGTATTTCATTTCATTTATATATCATATATATATATATATTTAATATATATAATATATAAATCATGATTTAAATTCTGGAAGTAATTAAATCCTGATATAAGTAATAATAATATCATGAACAACATGTCCAAAAACGTACGATAAATAAAACGATTTTACCTGAAATGCTACTTTAACATGGAATTTACAAAAGAATGAGTAATATAAAGTCATAAGTGAACCATATATGTTATAATAACAATGAATATGATTATTTAATAAGTAAATGACCTTATTTAAATCATTATACAGGAGGTTCAAATACGTATGAAGTATATCGGACCTAAGGTAAGGGATAACTTTTCCAATCTCGTTTTTATCCAAGATTTCTTATACGTAAGTATTTATCGGGGTTATATTTATCATCCATGTACCTGTTTTCTAAAAATGGTATCATGTTTGTTTAAAGTCCTTTTTACACATTTTTGACTTTTACTACATGGTATGTAAGGAATCTTTCTTTTGTCTACCATACGAGGTACTTTTTGACTTTTTCGAAAAAATTACGAGAAGAATGTTTTTTAACTTATACGGCATGAACGGATTTTTACGGTTTCATAACGACTTATTTTCATGATGATTACTCTACAATATTTAATTACTATTTTCTTCAAAATTCTTTTCTTTTAAAATTTCTTGGAATTTTGTGAAAAGAAAATGATTTTGAAGAAGAAATGATATTTTCCTCTAGAATTTATCTCAAGTGTTTTATCAAAACTGTTTTCCATCTAAGATGAAATTATTTCATATTTGAATGTTTCAAGTATAATATCTCTATGATTTACATGGTTTCAATTTTCTTATGATGAAATGATATCCATTTTTTATATGGATTATGTTATAATGGGATGATGTTTGTGAAACCCATTCTATTCATTGGGAAATGATGAATGATTTATGATCATGTTGTGGCACAAGTAAGAATGATTTCATTATGAAATTGGTGAGACCTATATCTCCCTCCAATGAATTCGGTAAAGATTTATATCTCATGATATAAACATTTCTGGAATGGTATGTTAATCCAGTTCAGTGTTACAGGACTGAAACGAGGAGTGCACTCGATTCAGAAACGGACTTTGTCCATTAAGATGGTCTTAGAAGCAATGACTTGGCTAATATAAAAATTATAACATGTGCTTATTGGTTTCCATAATTACATGTTTTATTATCATTCTATTTTATCAGGATTAATGTTTCTTTATGATCTATGCCTTACGTACTACCATGTTTTATGTCATTGCTCAAGATCTTGATGTTTAAACATTATGTTCATGTATTTAAGTTCAAATGTATATGATTTGTTTTATTTTCTCCATGCATACCCTTACTGAGAATTTGAGCTCACCCTTTTATATGTTTTCATCTCCCCAGGATATAAATAAATGTTTTATGTAATAAAACAAAAGGGGAAGATCTTTATGGGAGATGTTGAAGATCTTTCACCATGATTAGAATATTGTGTTCCATGTTTCCAAAGACACTAAACTATTACGGTCCTTTCGTGTCTGTTTTTGTTATGTATTATGTATTCCGCAAAAGTAATGTAATTTCTATGTTCATCAAGCTTTGGGTCACTACAGTTGGTATCAGAGGGAAAGTAGGTAGAAATGAATCTGATCCTTCGGGACTCTCATATGTGAGCGTTGTACGAAGCATGACTCTCTGCCAAAGGGCTTCATGAGGAAATGGCTACCACTGGGGATGGTGGTGTGTCCTTCCCAGGGGTTGTATCCCCCATGGAGTTCCCTGATAGGTATCAATTATAGTCCGCTAGAAGTAATTCTAGACCGTTATAGTTGGTATTAGAGGAAAGGTTTAGTTACCCTTTAGAATCTAGGATGTGAAAACCTTAGTGAGATCCCTTGAGATATTTCAAAGGTATGTCTATGGATGTACCTATGGTTAAGTATACGTATAGGTAATAGTCCTAGAATTATAGTAAAAATATTATAATTAAACTTAAGATGTTAGATATTAAAGGTACACCCCCTCTATTATGTTGTTTTCCTAGCATGACTTTTTGCGCTCACACTTTTCTTTTTGGGTTTTAGACGATGGCTGGATCCCGAAGGAACCGTGTTGATCAATGTAATGTAAAATGGAATGATTGTCCTCCCGAAAAACCAAATGTGATGAGAGATGGAGTGAAAAATATTATTTCTATTATTACACAAGATATGAATCATTCTGGATTTCCAAATGATCAGAGAAGGGAACAATATTCTATTGAGTCCTTTATGAGGAATCGTCCACCATCTTTCAATGGGTCTTCTGATCGACCCATTGTTGAACAATGGATCAGTACCATTGAAAATATATTTTCTATACTTCGCTGTTCAGAACATGAAAAATTCATTATTTCTGTTTACCGTTTAGAATTTTAAGCAGAACAGTGGTGGACTCTAATTAAGAATACAATGCCCCAAGATGAAATTGAATCCAAGGAATGGGATGAGTTCAAGAACTTGTTTTTCAGTAAGTACTTCCCTCGTATTCTTCGAAGAAAGATTGAAAAGGAGTTCCTTGAGCTTAAGTAGAATGATGATGAATCTGTTGGTATATACGAAGTGAATTTTACAAGGCTTGCAAGGTATTCATCTAGATTTATCATCCAACCTAAAAGTAAAGTTAATGGATTCTTCAGTGGCATAAAACCAAGTCTTCGAAGGGAATTAGCTATAAGATACTTCAGTAGATATGAATAAATTGGGCGTTGTGATATCAAGGTAGAACTGGAATTTGGTGTAAAAAATCAATCTCATGGTTTTGACAAAAAATGAAAGATGGAGTTCAAGGAAAAAGACTTGAATAGTGGTGAAATGAAGGTGAATGTTTCTTTATCATCAATGTGTGGAAAGAAGCATGGTGGAGATTGTCTAAAAGGTACTAGAAGATGTTTCAATTTTGGAAAATAAAGTCATCAAGCAGCTGGGTGCCAAATTAATGGAAAGAAGGTTTCTAATGATATGAATAGATAATAGACTACAAAGAATTCTCTACCAACACATCAATGCTTCAAGTGCAAGGAAATGAAGCATTATGCTAATCAATGCCCAAATCCAAGGGTTAATGATGATCAACATGAGAAACCTCTTAAGGCAAAAGATTAAGGGATGTCACATGCGATCACTATTTGTGATGCAGAGTATGAAAATGATTCTGTGTAATGATTAAGTGTTTATGTAATGGGATTTCAAAATAGTATCATGGATTCTCATTTATGGCATCGTGGAATTTTGGAATATATATGTATTGGTTTTCAATAATTATATGGTATCGATGACCATGAAAGGTTATTCAAATATTTTTGGAAAGTAGATGATGTGCGAATAATGAATGGATAAGGATAAAATAATATGTTTGATAGTATTCATGAGTTCATGACTGATATAAGGACTAATTGATATTATGGTTTGAGTATAGATTTTTTTTGGGATTTTGGTATGTGGAAAGAGTTAACTTTTGACAACATTCATGTTTTCACTAAGGTTCACTGGGTATTCATTTTTTTCAAGATAATACATGATTAAGGTATTCATATGTTTGTAAATTGGCTAACAAGATATATCGTATGTTATATGGGGGATAAATGAAGGTATTCACGTGCTTGTTATGTGACCTTTCCAGAAATCATTTTCTTTATACTATGAGATTGGATAGAAGTATTTTGGATAAGTCTAAATATTTTAATGCATTAAGTTTGACATTAGATAGTATTGTTTATGGCTAGAAATTTTTGGTATTATTTCTGGAATGCTGTAATAGTATATTTTTAGAAAAAGGACTACTTGTAGGACGGGTGACTTCCCGTCACGTCAGATAAGGCTGTGGGAATCGAACCCACAACCGAAGTGCTAAAGGCCATTATTTCCTACCACTGGCCTACAGGAAGTCCCTGGTTAGTAGAAACTAGTTTTATTAAGCGGTATGATAGAAGAAGTATAAGTCTATTTATGGAATCATATATGATTAACCTCACCATAGATGGACTAATGTATATTTGATAACTTTTTCTAACCTTTTGTTTGATACATATGGAATGGCCCATCATTCTATCACATGATCTATTAACACTTCACAAATGAAAAATTCAACTTCATTTCTTTAATATATAAAGTGGAAATAGCTCAAGGAAAGACCGAAGATAAAATTGTACCAAATTATAGTAAGTATTTCTTCTAATTAAAATTATTCAACTTTAGGGAAATGATCTTGAAATAAAAAATGTTTTCCTAGTGTTATCATATCTGATGAATCAGATGGTCCCTTAGATCATCAAAAATTTATGGATTTATAATTGTTGGATTTTTCATAGCCATGTCCTCTACCAGTCTCCATCAGAACTTGATGGTTAGATTTTTCTTCCATATCCATATTTGCACCTATGTTCTCATGTGTGGAAATCCAGTGATGATTTAATTGGGGTAACCATTACATTTCTTACATTAGTATTTAAAATTAAGTTTTAGTATTCTTTTTTACGATGTGGGTTTCTATGAAAGAAACTCTCAAGTAGTAAACCATTTATAACCCCGACGAATTTCGAGGGAGAAATTCATTTTAAGGGGGGTAGAATGTAACACCTTGAGATTTTATGAAAAATATTCCTTTTAATTTCATTGATGTATTGTGTTGTATGCTACAGAAAAAGGAGCTTACACTCCACGCATCCCTGACTTGGCTTGCATTACACGCAATCACGACCTTCCATAATAGCGTATGTTGTATGCAATACTTAGTTTCACTAAACAACGATATGTTATATAAACTACCCATTATGAATAGTAATACCCACTTTTTTAAATTTTATAAATTTTATCTTTCAAAATGGACTTCAATTTTGGATTTATAATATCGAAATTAGCCTAGGTTAAATTTTTGGTATTTTTCTGAAAACTGTCATTTTTTTATGAATAGTTAAACACTAGGTTACTATTTAAAAATAGACTTTTTATTTAAATAATTATTTATTTTATTTAATTTATTTTACATAAAAATTTATACATTATACCTATATAAGACCAATGTAATTCATTGGAGTCATTTTATAATAATTGTAGATATATAAAAATTTTATTAAACTTTTGACCGTCTTTTCCCCACCTCCTAGGAGCATTTGCAATTGTATATAAAACATAATTTTACCACTTTTGTGAGTTGAATTTCTAAAATCCAAGAGGCATGGTTAATATCAAGGTGTAAAATGTTGTTAAATAAGAAAAAAATAATTTTTTGGTGAATAGTTACTTTTTACTTTTATTTACCACGGTTAAAAGTAAAAACATGGAAATTAAGGGTAAAATTATATTATTACTACCCTAACGCATGTCCTAATTCTACTGGATAAGTTTAATTCGACCAAAAACAACCTTATGGATAAAATATAACCCTTTAGGTCCACTCGGATTAGATTAGGAAACTTATTATTATTTTATTTAAAGAAGAGTTAAAATAGTTAAAATAAAAGTTTAATAACTAAAACAATTTTAAAATGGAGTTATACATAAGATAAATTCAACTATAAAAATTCATTAGAAATAAAAAAATATTTCATACATAATGGTATTTTATTTATAATTTTTAGACTTTAAATATGTTAATTTATTTACGACACAATGGTGATGCATTAATTACCTTATTAATTAAATATTAAAATAATTTATGTTATAAATACCAAAATAAATGTAATTTGAGACTTTTTATGAAATACCATAATTTTATAGGTTAATATTAAATTTTATTATTGATTTAATTAAGTTTATTTTAAATAATAATGTTGTTATGATTTTAACAAAAATCAAGTACCAAATATTATCAAAATTGACATAAAATAGTTTTTAAAACAACTATTTTATGATTAATTGTTATTTTATTCCTAAAAATATAAGGTTCGGCCAAATGACATAGATATAAATATATATATTAATAATGAACAACTTGGGGTTTGTTTGGCTTATTATAGTAAGTTATTAACCATATAGTGTAAGAAAACAAAAAGGCACGGTAAAAGTTAAATTATTTAACTTAGAGTTAAATCTAAATGATAAGGCTAAAATAGTAACATAAACATGTATAAAACCTATTATTTGAGAGGATATAGACCCATCCCCACCTTATCGTTGAAATAAATCAATTTTGATTTATTAAAAACTGAATATGACTTTATTATAAAATAATATTTTAAGTTTTCCTAAGGTGCCCCTCTCCTACCTTATAAAAAGGGCACCCCTTCCCTCTTCTCTTCACACCCTTTTTAGCCTTGATTCTTGGCCAAACCCTAAAAATTATTATTTTAAACCTCTATAGTTATATCATAGAAGTGCTAGTCTTATCTAAAGACCAACTCTAGTGCCCTAAGAATAAGTTTAAAGGAGGTGCGTCGAGGAAAAGGTATTCTCTTCTACCGACTCATTCAAGTTTCTTTATTATTATACTTCCTCTTATTTAGTTGTTTCATTATAAAGTAATAATATTATTCTTATTTATATACTTATATGTTATTATAAATATGAAACAACCCTGTTTCAACGTCTATCCATCACACAGAAAGATAAATCACCGCACATGCGTACGTACGGAATACCATCTCCATGTCGTGGTGTAATCATTTTTTCCACCACCACCTTACTTGGATAGGTATAATGGTGTAAATAATAAATATATATTATTATTATAACATGATACTTCTTATAAGATATCAAATCATACAATCCACTTCCATTCAATAAATATGGTAATGATATCACCTCTCGTGTGTACGTACGGATTACCGTCTCCACGACACGATGGGATTCATTTTACATGTTAACAATTCAAGAATTATAATAATGTATATAGAATAAGTAATCATGAAATATATGAAATAATAATTCTACTGGATTTATGTATATATATATGTATGTCATCTACTTAATTCCATTCAATTCAATAAGGAAACGAAAAACAACGTTCATGCGTACGTACGGCCTACCGTCTGAATGAATGGTGTATTTCATTACATTTATATACCTTATATATATATATATTTAATATATATGATATATAAATCATGATTTAAATTATGGATTTAATTAAATCATGATATAAGTAATAATAATATCAAGAACAACAATTCCAAACACGTACAATAAATAAAACGATTTTTCCGAAAACGCTTCTTTAACAAGGAATTTACAAAAGAATGGGTAATATAAAGTCATAAGTGAACAATATATGATATAATAACAATTAATATGATTCTTTAATAAGTCAATGACATTATTTGAATCATTATACAGGAGGTTCAGATACGTACGAAGCATATAAGATCTATGGTAAGGGATAACTTTTCCAATCTCGTTTTTATCCAAGATTGCTTGTACCTAAGTATTTACTGGGGTTATATTTATCATCCATGTCCCTATTTTAAAAAAATGGTATCATGTATGTTTAAAGTCCTTTTTACCCATTTTTAAATTTTACTACATGGTTTGTGAGGAACAATTCTTTTGTCTACCATACAAGGTTCTTTTTTACTTTTTCGGCAAAAGTACGAGAAGAATGTTTATTTTAACTTATACTGCATGAACGTATTTTTACAGTTTCATAGCTCCTTATTTTCATGAATATTACTATAAAATATTTAATGAATATTTTCAAAAAAATCCCTTTCTATTAAAATTTCATGGAATTTTTGAAAATAAAATGATTTTGAAGAGGAAATGGTATTTTCCTCAAGAATTAATTTCAAGTGTTTAATCAAAACCGTTTTCCATCCATGATGAAATTAATTCATTTGTGAATGTTTAAAGTATAATGTCTCTATGAAATACATGGTTTCAATTTTCTTATGATGAATTGATATCCATTTTTTATATGGATTATGTTATAATGGGATGGTGTTTATGAAACCCATTTTATTATTTGGGTAATGATGAAGGATTTATGATCATGTTGTGGAACAAGTAAGAATGATTTAATTATGAGATGGGTGGGACCTATATCTCTCTCCAATGCATTGGGTAAAGATTTATATCTCATGAGATTGAAATGGCTGGAACGGCAAGTTAATCTGGTTCAGTGTTACAGGACTGAAACGAGGAGTGAACTCAATTCAGAAAGGGACTTTGTCCACTAAGATGGTCTTGGTAGCAATGCCTTGGCTACTATGGAAATCATAACATGTGTTTAATGTTTTCCACAAGTACATGTTGTATTATAATTATATTTTATCATGATTAATGTTTCTTTATGATCTATACCTTACGTACTTCCATGTTTTATGTCATTGCTCAAGAACTTGATGTTTAAACATTATGTTCATGTATTTAAGTTCAAATGTATATGATTTGGTTTATTTTCTCCATGCTTACCCTTAATGAGCATTTGAGCTCACCCTTTTATATGTTTTATTATCCCCAAGATATAAATAAAGGTTTTAGGTAAGAAAAAAAAAGTGGAAGATCTTTATGGGAGATGTTGATGATCTTTCACCTTGATTAAAAGATTATTTTCCAGGTTTCCAAAGATACTAAACTGTTACAGTCCTTTGGTGTCTGTTTTTGTTATGTATTTAGTATTCCAAAAAAGTAATGTAATGTCTATATACGTCAAGATTTGGGTCGCTACAGTTGGTATCAGAGGAAAAGGAGGTAGGAATGAACCCGATCCTTGGGAACTCTCACATGTGAGCGTTGGACGAAGCATGGCTCTCGGCCCAAGGGCTTCATGAGGAAATGGATTCCACTGGGGATGGTGGTGTGTCCCGCCCAGGGGGTGTATCCTCCCATGGAGTTCCCCGATATGTATCAATTATAGTCCATTATATGTAATTCCAGACCATTATAGTTGGTATCAGAGGAAAGGTTTAGTTAACCTTTGGAAACTACGATGTGAATAATTTAGTGAGATCCCTAGAGATATTTCTAAGGTATATCTAGTGATGTACATAATATTAAGTATACGTATAGTTAATAGTCCTAGAATTACAATAACAATATTATAATTAACCTTAAGATGATAGATATTGAAGGTACTCCCCCTTTATTATTTTGTTCACCTAGAATGATTTTTTCCTCTCACACTGTTCTTTTTGGGTTTTAGACGCTGGCTGGAACCCGAAGGAACTGTGTTGAGCAATGTTATGGACAATGCAATGATTTTCCTCCCAAACAAACAATTGGGATGGGAGATGGAGTGAAAAATCTTATTTCTATACTTACACAAGCTATGAATCATTCTGGATTTCCAAATGATCAGAGAAGGGAACAATATTCTATTAAGTCCTTTCCGAGGCAATGTCCACCATCATTCAATGGGTCTTCTGGTCCACTTGTTTCTGAACAATGGATTAGAACCATTGAAAAGAGATTTTCCATACTTAGTTTTTCAGAACATGGAAAATTAATTTTCACTGTTTACCATTTAGAAGTTGAACCAGAATAGTGGTGGAATCTAATTAAGAATACAAGGCCCCAAGATGAAATTGAGTCCATGGAATGGGATGAGTTAAAGAACTTGTTTTTCAGTAAGTACTTCCCTCTTACTCTTCGAATAAAAACGAAAATGGAGTTCCTTGAGGTTAAGTAGAATGATGATGAATCTGTTGGTATATACGAAGCGAATTTTACAAGGATTTCAAGGTATGAATCTGGATTTATCATCCAACTTGAAAGTAAAGTTGATCGATTCTTCAGTGTCTTAAAACCAAGTCTTAGAAGGGCATTAGCTATAAGATACTTCATTAGCTATGAAGAAATTGCGCGTTGTGCTATCAAGGTAGAATTGTAAGTTAGTGTAACATATCCATCTCATGGTTATGACAAGAAACGAAAGATGGAGTTCAATGAAAAAATCAGAAGAATGGTGAAAAGAAGGTGAATGTTTCTTTATTCTAAAAATGTTGAAGGAAGAATGGTGGGGATTGTCTAAAAGGTACTAGAAAATGTTTCATGTGTGGAAAATAAGGTCATCAAGTAGCTGAGTGCCAAAGTAATGGGAAAAAGGTTTATAATGATATGAATAGAGAAAAGACTATAGAGAACGCTCCACCAACACTTCAATGCTTCAAGTGCAAGGAAATGGGGCATTATGCTAATCAATGACCTAATCCAAGGGTTAATGATGATCAACGTGAGAAACCTCTTAAGGTAAAGGATAAAGGGAAGTCACATGTGATCACTATTTCTGATGATGAGTCAGAAAATGATGTTGTGTAATGATTAAGTGTTTATGTAATGTGTTTTGAAAATAGTATCATGGAGTCTCATTTATGGAATCATGGAATTTTGGAATATCTATGTATTGGTTTTCAATAATTATATGGCACTGGTAACCATGAACGAATATTAAATTTTTTTGGAATGTAGATTATATGTGCATAATTAATGGATATTGAGAAAATAATATGTTTGATAGTATTCATGAGCTCATGACTGATATAAGGACTAAGTGATATTATGGTTTGAGTATATAGAATTTTTGGGATTTTGGTATGTGGAAAGAGTTAACTTTTGACAACATTTGGGTTTTTACTAAGGTTCAATGGGCATTAGTTTTTTTCAAGAGAATACATGATTAAGGTATTCATATGTTTGTAAATTGACCAAACAGATATATCGTATGGTATATGGGGGATAAATGATGGTATTCGCATGCTTGTTGTGTGACCTTTTCCAGTAATCAAATTCTTTATACTATGAGACTGGATAGATGTATTTTGGATAAGTCTAAAGATTAGAAAGCATTACGTTGGAAATTAGATAGTATTTTTTAAGGCTATAAAATTTTGATATTATTTCTAGAATGCTATAATAGTATAGTTTTAGAAAAAGGAAAACTTGTAGGAAGGGAGACTTTCCGTTGCGTCGGACAAGGTTGTGGGAATTGAACCCACAACTGATGTGCAACATGCCTTTATTTCCTACCACTGGCCTACAGGAAGTCCCTAGTTAGTAGAAACTAGTTTTATTAAGCGGTATAATAGATGATTTATAAGTCCATTTTTGGGAATCATATACGATTAACCTCACCAAAGATGGACTTATGAATATTTGATAACTTTTGCTAACCTTTTTTTTGAGGAATATGGTATAACCCATCATTCTATCACATGATCTGCTAACACTTCACGAATGACAAATTCAACTTCATTTCTTTAATAGATGAAGTGGAAATTGTTCAAGGAACGACCAACGGTAAGATTGTACCAAAATAAAGTAAGTATTTCTTCTAATTCAAATTCTTCAAATTTAGGGAAATGATCATGAAAAAAAAATGTTGTCCTCGTGTCCTCATATCTGATGAATCAGATGATACCTTAGATCATCACAAAATTATGGCTTTGTAATTGGTGGATTTTTCATAGCCATGTCCTCTACCACTCTCCATGAGAACTTGATGGTTAGATTTTTCTTCCATATCCATATTTGCACCTATGTTCTCATATGTGGAAATCCAGTGATGAGTTAATCTGGGTAACCATTACATTTCTTAATTTAGTTTTTAAAATTAAGTTTTAGTATTCGTTTTTACGATGTGGGTTTCTATGAATGGATCTCTCAAGTAGTAAACCATTTATAACCCCCACAAATTTCAAGGGTGAAATTCATTTTAAGGGGGTAGAATGTAAAACCATGCGATTTTATGAAAAATATTCTTTTTAATTTCATTGATGTCTTGTGTTGTACGCTACATAAAAAGGAGCTTTCACTACACACATCCCTAACTTGGCTTGCATTACATGCAATCAAAACCTTCCATGACAGCGTATGTTGTACCCAATACCGAGTTTCACTAAACAATGATATGTTATATAAACTTGCCATTATGAATATTAATACCCACTATTTGAAATTTTTAAAATTATATCCTTCAAAATGGACTTCATTTTTGGATTCAGACTATCGAAACTAGCCTAGAGTGAATTTTTGGTATTTTTCTAAAAACTTTCAATTTTTTATGAATAGTGAAAACATTGGGTTACTATTTAAAAACCGACTTTTTATTTAAATAAATATTTATTTTATTTAAATTTATTTCAGGTCAAAATTGATACATAATACTTATATATGTTCAATGTAATTTATTGGAGTCATTTTTTAAAAAATTTAGATATATATAATTTTTATTGAATTTTTGACCGTCTTTTACCCACCGTCTAGGAGCATTTGCAATTGTACAAAAAACATAATTTTACCGCTTCTATGAGTTGAATTTAGAAAATCAGAGAGACACGGTTAATATCAAGGTTTAAAATGTGGTTAAATAAGGAAAAAATATTTTTTGGTAAATAGTAACTTTTTTACTTTTATTTATCATGGTTAAAAGTAAATAGGGTAATTAAGGGTAAAAATGATATTATTATTACCCTAACACATGTCCTAATTCTATTGGATAAGTCTAATTAGACCAAAAACAACTTTATGGATAAAATTTTATCCTTTAGGTCCACTTGTATTAGATTAGGACAGTTATTATTATTTTCTTTAAAGAAGAGTTAAAATTGTTAAAATCAATGTTTAATAACTAAAACATTTTTAATATAGGGTAATACATAAGATAAATTAGACTATAAATATTCATTAGAAATCTAAAAATATTTCCTAAATAATGAAATTTTATTTATAATTTTTAGACATTAAATATTTTAATTTATTTGTGACACAATAATGATGCAGTAATTACCTTATTAATTAAATATTTACTAAATTTATGTTATAAATACCCACATAAATGTAAATTGAGACTTTTTCTGAATTAAACTAATTTTATAGGTTAATATTAAATTTTATTACTGATTTAATTAACTTCCTTTGACCTAATTATGCTGTTATTATTTTCACAATAATCTAGTACCAAATAGTGTCCAAGTTGACATAAAATAGTTTCTAAAACAAATATTATATTATTAATTGCTATTTTATTCATAAAAATCTATTGTTCGGAAAAATTACTTAGATAAGGATATATATATTAATAATGAACCACGTGGGGTTCTTTTTCCTTGTTATAGAATGTTATTAACCATATAGTTTAAGAAAACAAAAATACACAGTAAAAGTAAAATTATTTAACTTAGAGTTAAATCTATATGATAAGGATAAAATAGAAACCTAAACTTGTATAAAATCTATTTTTTTAGATTATTTAGACCCATCCCCACCTTATCATCGAAAAAAATAAATTTTGAGCTATTAAAAATCGAATATGACTTTATTATAAAAGAATATTTTAAGTTTTCCTAAGGTTCCCCTCTCCTCCCTTATATAAGGGCACCCCTTTCCTCTTATCTTCACTACATTTTGAGCCTTGATGATCAGCCAACCCCTGCCAATTCCTTTTCTCAACCTCTATAGTTTATCATAGAGGGTCTGGTCTTTTCAAAAGACCAACTCTAGTTCCTTAAGAATATGTTTAAAGGAGGTGCGTCGAGGAAGAGGTAATCTCTTCTACCGACTCTTTCAAGTTCCTTTCTTTTTCTACTTCCTCTTCTTTAGTTTTTTTATTATAAAGTAATAACATCAGTCTTATTTATATACTTATATGTTAGTATAAATATGAAAAAACTCTTTTTCACCTTCAATCAATCCCACGAAAAGTGAAATCACCGCGCATGCGTACGTATGTAATACCGTCTCCACGCCGTGGTGTAATCATTGTTTCCACCACCACCTTACTTGGATGGGTATAATGGTGTAAAGAATAACTATATATGATTATTATAACATCATACTAACTCTAATATATTATATAATCCACTCCAATTCCATTCAATAAATATGGGAATGATATCACCGCTCGTGCGTACGTACGGATTACTGTCTCCACGACGCGATGAGATTAATTTTCCATGTTAACAATTCAAGAATGATTATAAATTATATATAATAAGTAATCATGAAATATATGACATAATAATTCTACTAGATTTATGTGTATATATATATGTATTTCATCTACTTAATTTCATTCAATTCAATAAGGAAACAAAAAACCACGTTCATGCGTACGTAAGGCCTACCGTCTCCATGAACGGTGTATTTCATTTCATTTATCTATATTATATATATATATATTTATTTAATATATATTATATAAAAATAATGATTTAAATTACATAAGTAATTAAATAATGATATATGTAATAATAATAGAAAGAACAACATATAAAAACATGTATGATAAATAAAACGATTTTACTCAAAACGCGGCTTTAACATGGAATTTACAAAAGAACGGGTAATATAAAGTCATAAGTGAACCATATATGATATAATAAAAACGAATATTATTCTGTAATAAGTCAATGACATTATTTAAATCATTATTCATGAGTTTTGGATACGTACAGAGCATATTAGACCTAAGGTAAGGGATAACTTTTCCAATCTCATTTTTAACCAAGATTGCTTATATGTATGTATTTACTGGGGTAATATTTATCATCCATGTCCCTATTTTCTAAAAATGGTATCATGTAGGTTTTAAGTCATTTTTACACATTTTTTACTTTTACTACATTGTATGTAAGGAATATTTCTTTTCTCTACAATACGAGGTACTTTTTGACATCTTTGGGAAAAGTACGAGAAGAATGTTTTTTTAACTTATACGGTATGAACAGATTTTTATAGTTTCATAACCCCTTGTTTTCATGAAGCTTACTCTAAATGATTTAATGACTATTTTCAACAAAATCCTTTTATTTTTAAAATTTCATGGAATTTTGTGGAAAGAAAATGATTTTGAAGAAGAAATGGTATTTTCCTCAAGAATTCATTTCAAGTGTTTTATCAAAACCATTTTCCATCTAAGATGACATTATTTCATATGTGTATGTTTCGAGTATAATGTCTCTATCATATACATGGATTCACTTTTCTTATAATGAAATGATCTCCATTTTTATAAATGGATTATATTATAATGGGATGATTTTTATGAAACCCATTTTATTCTTTGGGTAATGATGAATGATTTATGATCTTGTTATGGCACAAGTAGGGATGATTTAATTATGAGATGGGTGGGACCTATATCTCCCTCCAATGCATTGGGTAAAGATTTATATCTCATGATATAGACATGGCTGGAACGGTATGTTAATCTGCTTCAGGGATACAGGACTGAAATGAGGAGTGAACTCTATTTAGAAAGGGACTTTTTCGACTAAGATGGTCTTTATAGCAATTCCATGGCTACAATGGAAATCATAAAATTTGTTTGATGGTTGCAACAATTACATGTTTTATTATCATTCTATTTTATCAGGATTATTGATTCTTTATGATCTATGCCTTACGTACTGCCATGTTTTATGTCATTGCTCAAGATCTTGATGTTTAAACATTATGTTCTTGTATTTAAGTTCAAAAGTATATGATTTGTTTTATTTTCTCCATGCTTACCCTTACTGAGCATTTGAGATCACCCTTTTATATGTTTTCTTTTCCCCATGATATAAATAATGGTTTTAGGTAAGAAATCAAAAGGGGAAGATCTTTATGAGAGATGTTGAAGATCTTTCACCATGATTAGAAGATTATGTTTCATGTTTCCAAAGAAACTAAACTATTACGATACTTTGGTGTCTTTTTTTGTTATGTATTAAGTATTTCGCAAAATTAATATAATGTCTATGTATGTCAAGCTTTGGGTCACTACAATATACAACTCTTAGAAAACAAAATATTATTTTTTTAATCAAAACTCATCATGAATTCCAACATGACTTATTCAATTACATTAACCATCCTTATATACTATGAAATCATTTTTAAAATGAGGGATTAGATAAAAAATTTCAGGAAGGGACATAAGAACAATAAAACCGATTTTCCAATGGAAAACATTAAAACTCATAAAATCCCATTATTGAAAACATTTCATTTTATCCATAAAGGAAAATATTATTCCATAAAAAATAGCATTTATTTAACTTTTTAAAAAATAATTATTTCGATTAAACTATTTAGAAATAATAACAAATTCATTTAGGTACATTGGGATTTCATCACATACAACCATTACATATCCCTTTTATATTGGAATAACCATACAGAAAACGTATAATATTATTATTTGGAGAACATAATCATAACCAAATGCAGAAGTGTGATATCTGTTCATACCCATCATTTATTCTCTAAAGGGATGACTCGACACTATATAGGAACACCCATCATATATAATTAACAATAACCACAACACAAAAAATGCATTTCATTATTTTAAAAACAATTATAATTTCTTATAAAAAACCGTTTCAGATATTAAAAATTCCATTTTCAATAAGAAACCTAATTATAATTATTGTTTCCTTTAAAAACCCATTTTTAATAAAAAAATACGAAAAAATGTGAATGAGGGTTTTTCATTTAACAAAAAATTTATTATGTAAAATAAATCATGAAATACAATAAAATCCATAGTGACATGAAAGATCATTGTTTCCGTATTTAAAAATAGGATATTTTATTTGTTGTTTGTCAAAATGTTCAGTTTAAAACACATAAAAATATTATTTTTAAAATATTTTGTATAACGTAAAAGATATATAAAATGAAATTTATATATTATTTATGTCCATATTAATCATTTAAAAAATCATTTTCAAATATTGACCAATAAAATAAGGATAATTTGATGGAAAACATTAAAAAGGATTTATTAAAAAGAAATGTCCCTTATCACATGGAAAATATTGAAATCTAAGCCCCATGAAAGAATAAAATTAAACCAAACATTAAATACCATGAAAATTGATAAACTTATTATATAAAATTTAAAAGGGTATATATATACCTTATAAAGTAATATATGTGTATAATATCACAATATTTCTCAATGAAAGGAAATTAAGATGTAGTCCTTTACCTTGAGTCCAACTTGTCACATGTATCTTTATATTGAAAAATAATAATCATATTTTAATTATTTAAATTCATTAGAACCCTTTTAATATTTATTATTACTTTAATTTCACTTATTATAAATTTATAAATAATTATATAATCAAGTTATTTTACATAGAACATTTTTACCATATTCAGCTTATATGTTAGAAATGTCTTTGGTTGATTGATAATAGTAAATGTGGTAATTGATTATAACATATCCAGAATATTTATCACGAAATAATTATAATAATTATAAATAAATTATAATTTTTAAACAATCCAATAAATATGGTTATGAAAAATGAACTAGCATTATGATCATGGAGAAGGTAGGTTGTACATATGCTTGAGTAATGATTCCATTTTTCAATGATCATTATAATAAGAGGGTAATTATAATTTATCTATCCATAATGACCATAATATCATGAGTAACTTATTATTTGATTATATATAATTATTTATATAATAATTTATATTTGGTGATGAAAAAAGGTATCAAATCACATCGAGGAGGCTGTAGTCCACACGTCCATGAGCGGTGTTATCACATTTTCATTGAGTGAAAAGGTAAAAATAAAATGGTATCATATATTTATTTAAAGATAAATATGTCATTAATATCATAAATATCTCATTTATATATCATAGATTTATTATCTTTACCCTTATTACCTTCCTCATAACGTATGTGAGAAACATGAATCACATCGCTTTACGAGGCAGTAGTCTAGCTAACACATGAGCGACACTATCTTATCCCTTTCACATTAGACTATAAAAGGGTATATTTTATATAATTAAGCAGGAATTAAAATTATTTTATAAATATAATATATATAAACTTTATATTAATCATTCTACCCAATTTTGATAGGTAGTAATGGAGAAAATGAATGACAGTGATTTGTAGGGCGGTGGTCCTCTGTACAAACTAATGATGAATTCAGAACTCATTTGATTGAAGTGTATGTGGTTTTACGTTGTACACATAACATATCAATATATAATTATATTAAATATACTATGGTTTTTATATCATAATTTTATACTAATAATTGAAATTGCTGGAGAAATATATAAAATAAATACGATGGTTGATGAATGTTACCTGTTATTCGGGTATCTCTTTTTGGTTTTACCAAAAGACTTACTTGGATGAATTAATTACTAAATTGAGGATTATAGGATGATAATATGGAATTATAGACTATATTTGGTCTCGTATTTTCCTATAATATTTTTTTTAATGTGTTATGTTTGGAAAAGTGGAGGTGGCCTTTTATAAGTTGGGTGAGTGGAACACTTGTTATAGTTTTGAAATAGTGAGTCCCACCAATATTGTTTTCATGTAACCCGGACAAAATAATGTTATATTCTCAAAATTATAATTTATACGATCTATTGTTTCAACTTAATTAGTTTTGTAAATGTTTCAAGTTCATTTGGAAAATTAATTTTAATGTTTTATCCCACGGTAAACTTGTTTTTACCATAATCCTTGAAATTAATTTTATAGGTTTTCACTTAACACTTTAAAAAAAATGAATTATTATAAATTTTAAATAATTTGGATTAAAAATATGGAATTTTTTTTAACATTCAATTCAAATAATTAGAGAAATTTAATTTAATACAAATACCACAGAAGTGGTGAGACTGCGAGCTTTTTAATATGTGTATTGTTTTCAAAAAATATTATTCTATATTAACTCTATGATTAATAATAATTATTATTTGAAAATAAATTAATATTATACATATATAATATATAAATTTAATTTAAAATGGTACCCATTAGGTAGAAAATTAATTAATTAAAAATTTTAACATTATGTAATTTAAAATAGGATTTTGAAGTACCCTTTTTAACCAAAAAGAAAACTTATATTGTAAACCAAAATAGTGGTTATTAAAAAGTAATTAATTGGTTTAAATATGACTAAATAATACATAGGTTACATTAAAAAAAATATTCAAAAAATATTTAAACATTTAAATTATTTAATTAACTAAAAAGTATTGACATTTTACAAAATTGATATTTTTAACTATTTATTGAAGAATCTATATTTTATGAAAATTAAAAGATTTTCACCAATAGTAAATTTTTATTTTATTATTTAGAACATTATATTATTATTTTAAAATTAAAATTATAAAATTTTTAAATTAATTTTTAAATAAAATCACATAATAAAAGTGTTTAATTAAAATAATTTCCATTTTTATTTTAAAATAACATAATTTTTTTAGTACTAATATAACTATCTTGTTCATATTAATAAATATGGAAAACTATTTATCCAATATTTACTTGGGAATTTATATTAGATATTGGATTTTATTTATCACTTTTTGTTTGATCTCAATCCTAGGACCTGATTATAGATCTCCTCCACCGTTGTGAATCTGATTGTTCTATATCCAATTGAGGGTTACCGTTTAGAGAGAATTCATTGATGGTATTGAGGTATTTGGACTATAAATAATTCCAACTATCTTTATCATATTTTTATGTTTTTAGTTATAAACATTTGTTTCTGTGTTGGATAATTTCATTTCATATTTGAAATAATAATTTGATTCCCTTATAATTTTGAGACCGTTCCCATATCCAAATTGACTTGTGGGGGAATTGAGATTGGGCATGATGGAAACCCATGGTTCATTTTAATTACACTTGAAATATATTTTTACTAATTATATAATGTGATATAATTAATTTAATTAATAAAATGAAATCCTTATTTCATGGTTGATAATGGGATTTAAAGGGTTGATTGGTTTAACTTTGATGAGTTAATGAGTTGTGAAATGAAAGAAAATAAATGTGTTAATGGGGAGTTGTTCATGTTATTAAATGTGATTAGTGTAAATAACCATGGTTGTGGTTGATAAATGAAATGTTTTTCTATTATTTGAATGATTTATAATAAGTTTAATGATTTATAACATCGATATATATGTGATATATGTGATAATTGTGAGTAATTAAACAATGAGGCATGGGTCAAGGAATGATTATACAAATACCCATGATATGATGAACTGATGCTCCATGCCCCAATTCATATTTTTGAGCCAATGGATGTGGGATAGAGATTGCTGTTTCAAATAATAAGAAGGCGTTGATCAGGGATTGATGCCCCAAATACCCATGGTATTCTAGATGGATGATTTATGCCACCTAATGTTTGATTTTGAAATTAGAAATAAATTAATAATCAAATGTCATGAAGGAAGTTTTTTTTGATATTTTTATAGTTTATGGTCTAGACTCTTACACTAGACGAAGCAGGTATGATTGGTTTAGGTTTCACCGTAAACCTAGGAGCTATGTGGTTGATCATAGAATAACAAATGTGAAAAAAATTTAATTTTTTAATTTGATTTTTATTCTTAAAACAACATCATAAATTATTATGAAGTAAACATATCTATTTATTTCATTGTGGGTGGCCTACTGAGATGTACTCACACCCTCCTCAGACTTCTATTTTTGTACCCGAATAAATTTCTTGTTTTTATGAAATGATAATGGAAAGATCTCTGGGTGTAAAATTCTGACCCGACTTCCACATAACTGGGGCCCCATGTAGGTGGGTCACAAGGCCTCAAGTGTGCCTCCCCATATTCCATAGGCTACCAAATAGAAGCAAGGTTATAATGTGGTACGATGAGGATAGTACACAGCATTATCAGAAAGGAACATTGGATATAAAAATATAAAAACAATAGTGGAAGCATTATATTTATATATATGTAGACATAATAATGACACTATAGCAGTAACCCACCACATCAGAAATAATATATAACAGATATAATAAACAAATTTTGTAAAAATAAATAACTAGAAAAGTGAATAATAATCAAATTAAATAGGGAATTATCATATACAAGGATTCCTGGGAGCTAATGTATAAAAAGGGAACATGGGACAAGCATATACAATCATTATTTAAAAAACTAAAAAAACCCAAATGGATAATCCACTTAAATCGGAAGCATATACTTGGTCATCTTATTCTATACACCAACTATAGTTTATGAATATCAAATATCTGTAGTAGTGTTCTTTCCCTTATCCATTACTCCAGAAAAGTAATCTAATAGGGTAAAAAATTAAATCCATGTAGGGTGTGAGATACTATCCCAGTAGTCCATGACCAATATTTTCTATATGTAATCCATGTAATACTCATATCTAAATAGTATGAATTTATAAATAAATAATTAACCAAGATAAAAAAATAAACATCCCATGCATGTTGCTCAAGGCCACCTGGAGGCTCTACCTTCATTATCTCATGGACAAAATGAGATCGTGATTAGTAACTATATATATTGTAATAATATATACAGTATAGTTATATATTTCATCCACCTATATGGTTCAAGTACATTCAGACTTAAGTGCCTATATATGTGGAATTCTAGGTGTGGTTTGGACCATGGTGCAACTCTTTCATCCTTAACTTGTATGAATGAGAATATAAGCTAAAGGAATAGGGTACATGCCCTACATTTAATGATAACTGAAGGGAATCACCCTCTTCACTCATGATGGTGGGTGTTTCATCATTCCAATACCCAAAAAAGTGGTGTGGTTCACCATTCCCACCATCCAATTTGTGTAAATTGTTTGAGATTTCATTCTCAATAGAACACTTACCATAGTTACACATCCTATATGAAAGGAATAATCATATTTATAATAATAAACATGATAAATGTCCTCTCATGAATTATAATCAAAAATCAATAAAATCATTTAATAAAGACAGAAATGATCAACATGGACTTTTCACCTAATAATAAATGATTCTATGTTAATAATTAAATTCAATTAAGGTTGTAAATTCATCATGAACAATTAATTCAATTTTATACAGGCAATTTAATATATCCAAATAAGGAAATTAAATTAAAAGTTTCAATAATGAACTTTGGTGGTTCTGATATAAATTTGGAAATTACCAACAAGGGTAAATTCCATTACTAATCCAATCTGAATGCTTAAAATGAGTTCTAGTAATTTAAATATCTAATTAAAATAAAAAAATATATGCAGGCACACTGAAGAAGTATCCTTGATCGAGTTTGAAAACTTCACATTACTAAAAAATGATCCTTGATAGTATATCAAGGTGTGTAAATCATTTTAAATAGAAGAAACAAATTTTGAGGTGATTTGTAGAAAAAGATGACATGCGACACAATAATGAAGCCACAAAAAAACTAAAACCTTTGGGGAAAATGACGTGAACACCTAAATTAAGGATGATGAAAATTCCTCATTTAATGGTGACCTCAGATTCAATGTAGGATGGAAGTAAATGAAAAAATGGTCCAACACCATGAAAATATGGAAAAAGATATTGCACCTATATAGCTTAGTGGTTCCAAAGATAAATCAAAATAAGAAGGTAGATGAATTTAGATCATACTAAGATTGATCTGATGCTTCTGAAGACACTTGATCTAGAATTCAGATCATGAAGATATATTAATACACTTTTGGAGAATATTTTGAGCTCAAGGAGAGTGGTAAAAGGGTGTCATGCACTAGAATATGGAGGAGGAAAGTAGAAATTAAATTTAATGTTTAATTAATGGTACTGTGGAAATTTGACTCTCAAATATAGGGGTGCATGGTTTGGATGCATTGTTGTCCAAAACAAGCGCACACCATTCTAAACATAATATTTAAGGAAAGAACCAACCTGATTAAGGAATCCTGTCTTCCTAACTATGAGGAAACCATGAGAAATAGAATTATCCAACCTATGCAGTTCTTCACATGGGAATGTGATTGAGACGCCATGGTTCCAGAAAAACCATGTCGCCCCTAATAATCCACCGTCTCAACCTACATAACTAGTAGAGGCAATTTACGCTGTGCGGAACAGTTTCTACTAACTATACGACCCATACTGTTATCCAAAAGTTTTTGCGTTCCAGGATCTTACCATGCCCTTGACAACCTCATGACCTCTATGACTCCTTTGTGTAACATCATAATGTCTATTTAAAAAATTTAAGTAAAAAAATGATTCATACATTCATTAAAATACTGAACATTATAACCTCCCCTCCTTAATGTAACTCATCACAATGTTGAATTTTTGAGTGTAAAGAGTTATCATTATTAAAGTGTTTCATCTACTGATATCATTTAGCATCTCCCCATTCTGATGTCTCATCATTCACTATATCTTGCTTCCATAGAACCCGCACCAAAGGAAATGACCTACTGTAGAGTTTATTCTTGCTCTGATAATCAATACGCATTTTATACTCCCCAAATAAAGTATCTAAATGAAGATCAACCTCATTAGGTCAAAAGACATGTGAATGGATTGGATAATATCTACGATGTTGAGATAGGTTAAGGAATTCATGCATAGACTAGTATCTCTGTGAATGTGAAAATTCTTAAGACACTGGTTTAATCTACATAAAAAAATAAAAATGTCCATCAAACCTAGGTGATAACTTACCATTACTCTGAATTCATCAATCTCCCAGCCTAGGAGAGACTCACAAAAAAATACCCAACCTCAAAATCAAGATGTATTCTGTGTCTGTTGGCTTATGAATGTTTTCTAGACTGAGCGGCCATCATGTGATGTTTGATCAACTCAAACTCCTCTATAGAATCTTGAATAAGACATGGTTTAAGTAGATATACCTCCCTATACCAGTTTCCAACACAACGGTAAATAAACACACCTACCATATAAGGATTCATAAAAATCTATATCGACGGTATCCTGGGAGATCATATTATAAGAGAACTAAACGAAAGGAATTTATTTCTCCAAATAAACTTCAATGTCACGGTCACATGCGCCGACCATGTCCTCTTACACCTAAATCTTATAATCTATATGTGCATCAATTAGTGAGTGATCGTCCATGCTCAGAAGTACCTGTGTACCCAATTCCTTCTGCAACCCCTTCCATAGACAAGATGTAAAGTGATCATATCTATCATAAATGATAGATTATGGAGCTCCAGGAAGATGTACAAACTCCCTAATATATTTCCACCAACGTTTCAACAGAAAATGTATGTAGAACATGTAATAAGTGTTTGAACTTCGTCATATGATCAATAACAACTTTATTAGTATCATTTCCATGAGGTGATCTATGTAAACCAATCAAAAATTCCATCAAAACATCATCCCACTTCCACATAGGAATAAAAAACGACTTTAAAATCCCTCATAGTTGTTGATGATCTGCCTTCACCGACTCACAGGTTAAACACCATGGAATTAAGACAAAAATATCCCATTCATACTAGGAAACCAATAATGTTGTTGTTGATCCTAATAAAACATTGTGTCATTGGGATATAATAATTATGTAGTGGCCTAAAATTCCCATATCATCTCCTCGTAGATGTTTGCTCAGACCCATGCATATACATGGAATAAAAAATTAGTATCCCCATCCATGGCCCAACCAGAAGACATATCACCATCTAACATGTTTTACCATAGGAAAAGGCCATCATGGTCAAATATTTGTCTCAAAATGACCCTTTCAAGAAGAATATTGTTCACTACTAAGGCTGTAAGGATAATATTACCTTGGAAAGTCCAATCTACAACATGTGTCTCTAAAACTAAGGTCATGAAATTCAATTCAACACTAACCTTCTAAACAGCTCGTATCTCAGTCTTTTTTCTCAGAGCATCGACCACTACTTTTTCTTTTTAAATCATATAGGCCTGCTCAAAATTAAATGACTCTAGTTACTCAACCCACCTTACCTTCTTGGGATTTATACCCCCCTATGTAATGATGCACTTGAGTATTTTGTAATCATATAATACAAGAAAACACTATCCAAGTAAATACTTTCTCTAACCATGTAGGTAGTGAACTACTATATCTAGTTCATTTTTATTCATTTGGGTAATTTTTCTCATGAGGCATCAACTGATGAGACCCATACATGACGAATCTCTTATCCTATATAATAATATCTCCATGATCGATACCTAATGAATCCTATTAGACTATATAATTCCTTCAAGATCTAGAAAAATCTATATCAATGCTAAAGTCAAAAAACCATTAAACACCTAAAATGCTGCCTCACAGGCTTATAACCATATGCATTTTACACGTTTATTTTCCAAAAATCGTAAGCGGTACTCCAAGGAATTAGAAAATATAGATGAAGCATCTATAATATATGGAAAGTCCAGAAAAATAGTGGTTGTCAATGTTGTTATTGGGCTACTCTCCAGAAATTACATCTCTCACAATCTCTAGATATACGGAAACTCATGACTCTGAGATAATGTGTCCCACGAAGTGGTATTTTTTGATCCTAATGTTTTATTTATTGATCTTAGAATAGATCTGATGAACTCTTAGTGTATTCAACATGATCTCAAGATGTATGGAATGGTATTTTATGGAGCATAATTAAACTAATATTTAGTGTCCCATCTATAATGTTCTTGTGAGTTATTATGTTTTTTATATTTCATTTATTTTTATTCCTTGGATTCCCTGGATTTTCTTGGATAAAATGGGGTTTTTAGGCTTAGTTGTAGGTCGGACATGGTTGGTGCACAGTTAGAGGAAAAAGTGAGCTAGCCCAGAGAAAACATTGTTCCTTGGACAATGTTACATTCCATGCCACACTTCTAAATGAATGAGTGTGTGACCTCCCCCAAGAAACCATAGGTCCTCGTTCCTCTTTGATAGAGATGGAGTCACAGTTCTTTCATGGTTGTGAAAATCATGCACGCTAACCCTGAAACTTATCAATGTCATTTAAAATTGTAAAATTACTCTTCTACCTTCTTATAATTTAACCCCAAATCACCTCTAAATAGAACCCTATGGTATATTTAGCAATGTAAGATTCCTCCACACATCCACATACCACTTAATCCCCAATATTAGGGTTGTTCTGGTGTGGATTTATTAAGGATTCATCAAGTTAGTCTCGTTTCCATCGGGTTCTCCCTTATTTTAGGATCCTCTTCCTCCTTCAGGACTTTTAATTTTACCAATGGGTTTTTAACATAATGAGGGTTTTCTAAAGTATTTTTTGGAGATATATTCATGGTTATTTTTATATTTTGATTATAGGGACTTGTTGAGGTGAAGTTTTAGTTTCACATCAGATTAGGTAATATTATATTATTTAGGCAGGTGGTTCAATTATTTTACATTATTAGATGATTTTTTCTTTATTTATTGATGCTATAAATTGGTTATATGAATTGTTTTGGTTATAGACCTATTTAGAAAATGTTTTTAGATGCATATGTGATAAAAGTTTATTTTTTAAGGGAATGTGTTCATGTTTCATGTGTGCATCATTTTCGTGCCTCTTGAATGATTTTTACACCTTGTGTGAAAGGTAAAAATTGTGATTCCAAATGGATTTAAAGGTTATAAAACACTAAAAGTTGGTTTCCTAAATGAATTGGGTATATGAGAATGTGAGATTCTTTATTTTGCAAGATACATTGGTTGTGAATTGTAAAAATACTATGAAGCATGTTTTAAAAATGAATTTGGTGTGAGTATGGATTTGAAAGGGGCCTTTAAATTTGAAATTGTTGGAATTCATGTGTTCTTTTCATGTAGTGTTTCCAAGAGGGATTTAGGAATTTTGAAACTGGTATGAAATGTGTTTCCAAACTACCTTAGTGTGTGTGAAAATGATTTTCTCTTATTTATAGAAAATCATTGTTTCCATGTGAGCTTTGATCAGTGGATCAATTTGGATTACGAATGTGGGGACTTCCTTGTGTATTCAAGATTCTTCTCTTGTGTATGTGAATGTGAGGATTTATGTGAAATATGATATGGAATATGAATCTAGAGAGAACCTAAAGTATCTAGGTATGTGAACTAGAACTAGTAGGCTACATGATTTGGTTGGGGAAAGGCCCGATTTATTCTATTTGGATTAATCATATAACACTAAGTAAACTTGTGATATGATCCGAGACAAATAGAACAAGGAATGAGATACCCAATAGTAGCTTATTCATGGGAACACTGTTGGTATTGGCTTGTGAGTTAGAGACCACTTGACCATGGGATCCATTCCCATTTAATGTCTCGTTCATGAGAACATATTTGGTATTGGTTAGATTAGATTATCACTAATGTTAATGTTTCTAGGCATACACTTTTGCTAGTTACCTATTGTGTTTTACCATGATGATCTATTTTTTTAAATGATTCTTACGTGAAGTGGTGATATTAATTGATTTATGATGGAATTTGTGTATGATTAAGATCAAATAAAGTTTCTTTTGAGAAAAAGTTTTCCATTATAGTGTTTCCTTAAAATGGTTTATTCAAAATGTTTTCTTGAAAATGATTCAAGAGTTGTTAGGAAAATTTAAATTTTAGTATATATTCTACTGTTATAGCATATGATCTCTCATTTGTGTGGAATCATACTTGTATTTTTCTCGAAACCTACAAACACCATTTAGTGTTTGTATACTTTCTTATGTATGATCTAGGTATACGCAAGATGTATCATGGTGTGATAGTGGATCTGGTTTCTAGTATTCCACTTCTTATAGGTGTAGGATGTGGTGTCTTGAGTGTGATGAACCCCTTGTAGCATGGAGGTTCTTGGGATGATTTTTTTATACCTATTCTGTTGAAGTATTTTCTGTTTCGATTAATGTTAAAAAACATTGAATCTAAAAGTACTAGTACCTAATTTGGTTATGATTATCAGTTATGTGATGTTTATTCTTGTTGGTTGTTTATGGTAATGTAATGGGTTAAATTAGACCCAATGTGTATTATAGATTCCCTTACACAATTTTCCTTACAGTGGGGATCAGGAATGCCCTGTAGGCCATGCAACAAGACGGTTAGGGTGTCGGGATTGATGGAATACCAAATTGGTTAATGAAAAAATGTTTTCAATGTAGGTTTCTCTATATTTAGTTCATGTTATTTGGGAAGATTCTAGAGAAACCTAATCTATGATTTTTTTGGATTTAGGTTCTAGTTGCATGTTTTTTGTCTAGCCATCACACCTTATAATAGATATCACGCCTCCATGGGATGTTCGGAATTTTGTTTGACATCACCTCTAGGTGATAAGTAAAGGATGTAAACTATGCATTGACACCAATTGGGGGATGTTATTTGGATTTTAATTTTAATGGATGTAGTTTTTTTGGTTAATATAAGTTCATGATATGTTTTATTATTGCTAAATTTTTTAGAATTTTTTTTTTGATGGTCATATTGATGGGTTTTCATCATTGTTGTCTCTTTTTTTACTAATATACCTCCATGAAGAATTATTGTGAAACCATGGGAAGAGTTGGAGGATAGTTATAACCGGCCATTTGACCATGGGTTTGTGGATGGAATGGTTCAAGATATCCAAGCATTAGGACATGTAGCAGGATCTGGTCCTTCTTAGGTTAGAGAATACAAATCAGATACTGGAAGGGAAAAATCTAATAAGTTACATAAGAACAAGCCTCCTTTCTATGGTAGCACAGAATCCTAAGTTGAAGAGGGATGGATTTATTATATAGAGTATATTTTTTAGTTTCTTGATACTATTGAGGCAGTCATAGTGTATTGGGCTTCATTCATATTTGAAGGACCTCGTCGGAAGTGATGGGACACAGTGGTTCAAGCTGGGAATCACGAGCTTAGGGGAGGGATTAATTTTAATGTTAATATCAATGTGGAATATTTACCTAATATTTTGGAATTTCCAAGGTCCCAGAAGAATTTGACGATTCTATAGGGATACCAGATCATGATGGTGTATGGTATCCATTTTTCAGAGTTTGTTTGGTTCGCACCTGCTGTCATTTATAACCCGAATTCATAGGCTCAAAATTTCAATATGGGGTTGATGCCAGAAATTTGATCCCAATAATTGTTTTTCAATAATATTACTTAAATTGTTGTTTTTAATCCCGCTTTGATGGTAAAAATTGATGTTTATAGAATGTTAGGTTTCTCTAGAGAAATGATAATGGTGGTTAGTGGAAGTTATTCTAAGATAAATATTAATCAAGAAAAGTAGGAAAATATAGGAGGTGATATTTCAGGACATCGTTTTCAGTTGTCTTCATTCATAGCTTCAGGTGCAAGGTCAGTCATGTGCCATCTGTTTGGGAAACTAGGAAACATGCGGTCTATGTTTTCATCTATACCTAGGCATTTCCACTAGTGTTGAACCATGGGGAACATGTATCACTTTTTCAATGTGTCACACCCATAATAGAGTGGTTCATAATCTATGGAATATAGATGGGTTCCAGATCAGTTGGAAATGTCTAAGATAGTGGGCTTTCAGTTTGTAGGTCATGGTGGTAGGGATGAATAATCTTATAGGAAGATTCAGTTCAGGGAAGAACCACAAGTCAGTGGTTGTTCTTAGGCTTATATGTTAATGAATAAAATTCATTTTGTGGGTCAAAAGACAATACAATAAGATATAGGGACTATTACAGATCAAGGTACCATTATTATTGAATCATTTTTAGTTGTTGTTCTATTTGATACGTGCACCTCTCTTTATTTTATTTCTTTCAATATCGGGGATGTGTTGATGTTTTCTACCAATCATATTGATTTCACGACAGAGTTAGTAACACCCCATGGTAAAAGGGATAGAGAGAAGGGTTTTAATAATATGTCCTCTACACTTGAATTATTAGGGATAGATATTGAATGGGATTTCCTGGTTCTAGAGATGGAACTCTTTAACGTGATTCACGGTATAGATTGGATGGTGGGTTTTCAACTGCACATTGATACTTATTGATGGTGGGTATATTTTGTGGGACCTTATGGTAGTCCACTGGTTTTTCAAGGAGAATGTGATCCTCATTCAGGATGTGATAGACCTCCACTACCATAATAAATAAATATCACTCATTAGATAGCATCACTCATGTTATATGATGGAGAGAGTGTTCTATAAGAAAGATTACCTCTCATGCTGGTTGAATTCCCAGTGGTATGTTTATAGAATTTCATAGGTTTTCCCCCAGAGTAGGATGTGGATTTATCCAATGATCTAGAACTAGGTACAATACTAGTAAGGGAATTAAAAGTATAGTTGGATGATTTAGAAGCCAAAAGATTCACTCCCTAGAGAATCTCAACATGGGCCACTCCAATTCAGTTTTTTTGGAATGGAAATGGATCTCTCTAGTTGTACATCGATTATTAGAAGTTAAATATGGTGATGATCCATAAAAATTACAATTTAAACTATTTTGACATTCTTTTTATCAGTTAATGGGAAATGTGGTTCTATGAGATTGATTTTTATTCTGGGTATAACCAAGTCAGAGTTAGAGGCTGATTTTTTGAAAATTGCCTTCCAAAGTAGGTATGTCCATTTTGAGTATTTGATCATTAATTTCTGGTTAATGAATACTCTATAGGTCTTTTTTGTACGTATGAATTTATTATTCCATTATTATCTCAACTCATTTTTTGGGGTGTTTTTTGATGACATCATGGTCTTTTTCGGGACTGAGGAGGATCACATGAAGCATTTGATAATTTTGTTAGGAAACATTAAACATATTATCTCTATGCAAATATTAATATGGTCACCATATGGATTGTGGAATTGATAATTATAGGATATATTATATCATAATGATTTGTTTTAGTGGACTAGAGAAGAGTATTGTAGTGATGTCCGGGGAACTGCAAAATAATGTTTTGGAAATTAAGAGATTTTGGCCCTAGTAGGTTATTATAAGCGGCTTTTATTCTCTATTTATCTTGGATAGATTCATCCATTATAGTGATTACCTAGATGAGGTTAATGTTTTAATGGATCCTAGAATGTCATTAATCATTTGATGATCTTAATTAGTGATTGAAAACAACTCATATTTTAATTTTTATGAAATCTAGAATGGGATATGTGCTCTATTGCAGTGCATAATATATGGTTCTAGGGTGTGTGGTGATATAGGATGGACATGTGGTGGTTTATGGTTCATTACAAATCCTAACACATGAATATAATTACCAAACACTTGACCTGAAGTTATTGACAGTTATGCATTCTTTAATGATGTGGCACCATTATCTTTTGGTGGGGGAATATGTGGTTTATTCTGATCATTATAGCTTTGCCAACATTTTCTAATAAAATGATATGAACATCATGTTGTTCCATTCGGTTGAGTACTTTTAGGGTTTTTATTTCGATATCATGTACACCCCAGGAAAAGGTAATGTGGTTGCATATTTTT
This sequence comes from Viscum album, assembly GCA_963277665.1. Classification (NCBI taxonomy): domain Eukaryota; kingdom Viridiplantae; phylum Streptophyta; class Magnoliopsida; order Santalales; family Viscaceae; genus Viscum; species Viscum album. The sequence continues at coordinate 1,894,269,237 of OY728152.1, forward strand.
TGAGTAGGAAAGTGCTAGTGTAAGCATTGAAAGATTCCAGTGATGAGTGGACAATGATGGGCCTTTTTTTCATTTCCATATAGAGACTATGGTACATAGTGTAGGTGTTTTATTTTATACTGTTCATATGGAACCGTCTTTTATTTAATTAATTTAGAAAGAGAATCATGATAATGGGTTTTACCAGGTTTCTATGTAGTGGGTTGTTTATCCTATTGAAAACAAGATGACTTATGATGTGTACTGGCAGTTTTGGTGGCCAGGTATGAGGTAAGATGTAGCTAACATTATATCATGGTGTTATACAAGTTAGTAGATTAAATTAGAGATCCAAATGCCCTAAATTGTTCTTCATCTACTACCTATTACTACCTTGAAGTTGGACATGATCACTGTGGTCTTTATTTATGGCTAACCTGGTACACCTCAGGTACATAATTATATTGGGGTCTTGATTGACTCTCGAAAAAATTCATCCAATTTCATTCCAATTAGGGATTCAACCATTGTGGATGAGTTGGGTCATTATTTTGAGGAGTTAGTGAGGTTTCACGGTGTTCCCTCTACAATAGTATTAGATATATACCCTTGTTGTACCTCATGATTTTGGGATGTCCTTCAGGAGTGATCAGAGTCGAAGGAAAAGTTGAGTATGGCCTTCCTACCCCAAAAGGATTTCTAGATAGAGTGGGTGAATCAAATTCTAGAAGAAATGATCTGGGAATGTGTTTTGGATTTTTGAGGTTCTTGGGATAGCCATTTGGGGTAGTGAATTTTACATATAATAACAGTTACCAGTCATCAAATCAAATGGCCCCCTCAAAGGCTCATTATGGTTGGTTGTGTCTATTCCATTTATATCGAAATGAGGTGGGTAAAACCTAATTGTGGCGATAAAGCCTTTTATAGAAAACTATTGATAACATAAAGTTGATCAAGTGAAATTGTTTAGGGAATAGAGTCATCACAAGTCTTCTAATAATCAGATTCTTTGAGATATGGAGATTCTATTGGTGATCATATATTATTAAAAGTGGATGGACCCTCACATGGTTCATCTCCATTTTAGTGTACAATGGAATCTAACATTGAGGTATGTCTGACCATTTTAGATTAGTGAGTGGATTAGTAATGTGGAATTATACGTATATTTTCTTTCTTATCAGATGTTAATTTATAATGTATTCTATGATTCTCTGAAAAATAAGTACAATCATGATCAATCCCATGTGTTGAATTGATAGGAGTTAGAGTTACATGATATTTTGTTGGTGTTTCAGTAGATAATAAGAATTACGAATTCCCAAGAGAATTTTATTCAAGGGAGGTCTTTATTGTTGTTCTGCGTTTTTTTGCAGCATGATAGTGATGAGAATGAGACATTTGAGAATAATTCTTGGGTTGAGGATCAGTATTCGTTTTTGTTCACTGAACAATATTTATAGTGATTTATGATGGTGTAATCTTTTCATTGTGGGGATAATTATCACATCCATGATTTTATTTTTAGGTATTATTTTTTATATTTATTTTATTATATTTATCCTTTAGATTCAAAAAGTATATTTGGAGAAAAATTTAATTTTTGGGCTCAATAGTAGGTGTCACATGGTTAGAGGAAACCCTCTTCCAATACATAGAAACCATTGCCCCTTGGATAGCAGAAATGTCCAAGAAACACAACTAGATTAATGGGGGTGTGACCTCTTTGAGGACACCACGAAGCCTTATTCATCTTATATGGGTAGGGACACATGGCTTCATCATTATTTTCAAAATCATGCAGGATAACCACGTGACCGGTTCCGGTCATTAAAAAGTGTAAAATTTCTCTTGTCACCACCTATGATTTAACACTAAAACACCACTAATTTGAACCCTATTGGATTTTCATCAATGTGATCTTCCTTTTCACATCATTGGTCCTATTGATCACCAATCATTTGGTGGTTTTGGTGTAGATTCTTCAGGTAATCACCAAGAAAGTCTTGTTTGCTTCTATTTCTCCAATCATTGACGGTTCCACTTCCCTCCATGGAATTTCTTTTTTTTAGAATGTTATTGACCTAATGAGGGGTTGAACTTTTCTGTTTGGGAGAAATATTTATGGTTTTGTTCTATATTTCATTTATAGGGTCTTTTTTAGGTTCCATTGTGGTTTCAAATAGTATTTCTGAATTTTATATGCTTGAGGTAGGAGGTTCAATGATTTTACATTATTATATGATTTTAGATTGATTTTTTTATAAATGTGTTATATGGATTGTTTTGGTGGTATTATATATGTTTCTATATGGTTTTTAGATTAAAATTTTATTAATTTTGTTTTTCTTGAGGAAATATTCTTGTTTCATGTGTGGTTCATTTTGGAACTTATTGAATGTGTTTTACACCTTTGGTGAAAGGCGTGAAGTTTGTTTTCAAAGGAATTTAAATTTTCTTAGGTGTTTATTGTTGTTTTTCAAAATGGCTTTTTTGGCACGTGAGCTTCATTGATGTGAACCTTGCATGCTTTTTGAATTTTTTAAAATGGTTTAAATAATTTTTAAAAATGAATTTGGTGTGAGTATGGATTTTAAAGGGTCCTTTCCCATTGAAATAGTTATATTCTCGGTGTGATTTTCTTATTTTTTTCAAACATTGATTTATGAATTTTTTAAGTGGTTATAAATGATTTTCTATATGGCTTTAGTATACATGTGAAATAAATGTTGTTTTTCTTATGGAAATTATTTGTTTATGTGTGATCTTTGAATTTTGGATCAATATAGATATTAAGAGTGATGATCTCCTTATGTGTTCATGATGTTTGGAATGTGTATGTGAAAGTGACGATTTATGTGAAATGGAATTCTAAAATAAAGTAAATCTTGGTAATCTAGGTGGGAAAAATTTAATAAATTTGTTAGTTTAATTTAGGGGGATGAGGACCAGTTTCAACTAGAAAAAATTATTCTACAACATAGACTAGACATGCGATATGATGGGAGACCAATAGTCCTTGGGATTGGGTCCCCTGTAGTTTCATATTCATAGGAACAAAGTTGGTATTGACATTTGATTTAAAGATCACTTTCCATTTTGATGCATTCCCCTCTAGTGGCTCATTCACAAGAACACTGTTTGTATTGGTTGGAGAAGATTATCCCTGAGGTCCAAGGTTTCTAGGGTCCCACTTGTGCAAGTTACCTATAATAGCTTATCATGGTTCTCTCTTTTGTGACACGATGCTTAAGTGATATGGTTCCAATCAATTTTATATGGTGTACCTTATTTATGTTTAATTTCATAGAATGTATCTTTTGATAATAGGATTTATTTAAAAGTGTTTCCTTCAAAATTTATTCCACAAAACTTTTTTTGGAAAATAGTTTAAGGTTCTTATTAAAATTTTCATGTAAATTTATCTTCTTAATTTATAGCATGAAATATTGCATTCATGTGGCATAATAATGGGATTTGGATCACACCATACATAAAACTTTGTGTTTTTTATACTTTTTTATGTATTACCTAGGAAAATGAAATATGAATCATGGTGGGGATGGTGGATCCATTTTCTAGTGTTCCACTTCCAGTAGGTGTGGGAGGTGGTGGATTGGGGGTATTGACCCTATTATTTCATAAAGGTTTTTTAGATGGTTTTTTTTCCTAATTTTTTGTAGTATAATTTTTTTAGTTGAAGATGTAAAACATTGAATATTAAAATTACTATACCAAATTTGTTTCAGATTATTAGTTATGTGATGTGTATTCTTGTTGGTTGTTTATTGTTATGTAATGGTTGAAATTGCTTTTAATGTGTATTTCTGATTCCTTGGAACAAGTTTGGAGCATTTAGGAATAAGTATACCCCTTATGTCCATGCTATAGGCCGTGTTAATTTTATGGTCGGATGGGACCCCTGATTTTTTCATGAAATGCCATTGACAGATACTACCATGAATGATTCCAGATAGGGGTCAAAAACCTATGTCACCATATCCATTAAAACATTCGGTGTATCAATGTGTCTGAGTGGAATGTACAGGGACATATATAGACCATACCTACTACAGAATGATCTGTGAGGTATGTTAGATGAACGAACATTCATCTGATGATAGTAAGACCTCAAATCTATATTTTCAAAGACACTCTCTACTCAGTGCTGATCAAACAAGTCATCTATTTTAGGAAATTGATACTCGTTCATTACTGTGATCTGGTTCATACCACAATATTCCATGCATTGCCCGAGGGTACTATTGACCTTCTTGAAAAGAAAATCAATAAACCCCAAAGAGAATTTCTAGGTCTTATAAATCCTTTATCCTTTAGATCCTCTAAATGTTAGTTTTTCACTAGAATCTATATAGGTTCCATCATAAAATGAGGAATGGTCACTTGTGATACTAATGAAACAAGCTCAATGCTAAATTCAACATCTCTAACTAAAGGTAGCCGATAAAATCAAAAGTGATGAATTCCTTGAAATGCTCCACCGAAAAATAGAAAATAGCCGATCATAACCATAGATCATCTAAGAAAAGAATATAATTATGATCCATCATAATACCCAACCTATTATGCTCGGGTTCATCTCTAGCCGCATGAATATCCTACCCCCCTTAGGTACGTGCCTACTTCTATATTGTTTTGTAAACATCACCCTTAGATTATATCAGAAAATATGTGCTCAATAGTGAATTAAATATCCCATAGCTATGATTAAGTCAAATCACATCATGTTAAGAATGTAAAGATTCCATACTAAGATGTATCCACCTATCTCAAGGGGACAAGAATTACACCACCATACACTCTCTAGTAGAATACATAACAATGTATCAAGTATCATAATTCAGTAGAAGTGTTTTATATTTTGGCCTAAACTATCCAATATCCTATCATATATAAATGATTGAGATATTCCTATTACAAATAAAGTAGAAACTAATGTGGAGGCTAATAGGATAGTAACTCAAACTGTAGAAGGTATAGAACTATGCTCTTTCGGAGGAGTCTGGACTGCAAGTAATTGGAAAATACCACTGACCAAAGTGACTTACTGACTACAAAAAGTAATCCTTCTTAGGATGCACTATGAATCATGAGTTTTAATAATGTTTTCTAGGACACAAACTCATCCTAAATGATCAATGGTATTATAGATTTCATCTTAGTCCTACTCCCGAACACGGAGTATGTGAATCTCCTCGCTTGCTAGGCACTGATGGAATGTTCCTGAAGAATTGATGGATAGTTCCTATCATGCCACAACTCTATATTACAATGGATATATTAATAAATTAGGATTCATATATAGCAAATTACCAGACTTGTGAAATAAAAATAAATTGTAGTATGTTGAGCTTGAATACTTATACCTCTATAGGAATCCTCAAAATGATCTCCCCCCTAAAATAAAAAACACTGATAGATATAGGTGATGAATCTTCCTAACTCACACCATAAACATTAATAAATTTTAACTCAAAAAAGAGTTATCTTACTATCGTGGATATGGTCATCAACCGAAGGACATTCACCTTCTAATGAATGGAATATAATATCCCATCCTTGAATCACATTCTAGTCATAAGATCATCACCGACTAGGTTTAGTGTAAACAACATCATATCTATAAATCAAGAAGAGTATTTCATTATATAAAAAAATACCTATTTCATGTTCATGAATTCTCAAGTTCTTTCAATCCTCTGAGTCTAGGTAAAGAAATAGTCAAATAATATAGTTTGAAAATCTGCCCAGATCATATCAGAATTCCAATATCCCTGGATGATAACATCCAACCATTATATGGATGAATCGTGTAGAATATAAGCCAAAAGTTTGACAATACACTATGTTGTCTTCTCCTGATGATCTAAATTAGAAAAAATATTTTTTAGCCAAGAATCCCCTGCATGTGGTCAACCATTCCCCAAAAAAGTATGAGGATGCTATAGTTAGAACTCAAAATTCAACTCTTCCATTATTATGGCCGGTCGAAAAATAGCTTGAAAATTCTACAACATTTATTTAAATCCTTAATGAATCATAGACTTTTTTCCCATATCAATAATTGGAAGATGGTCCATAGGTGGAACTGTTGGAGGAATCACTAGGAGATCTGGTCATTCCACCTCAGTTTAAAGGATTTAACCACTTTCAGTGTCATGGATGAATGATTCTACTATGTAAAAAACATATCTCCGAAGAGATCTTAACAATTTAAAATATTACATATATTAAAATTGGAAATATTCATATCTTTCCTAGAGATATATCATACCCCTCTACCTTCTCCAAAATTTAGTACTAGGTAGTATTGAAATAAAAAAGAATGCCATAAAAATGTAACTTACCTACCAACTACCCAATACTACAGCCAGTTTGGGTCTAGGTCACTTTTTCATGTATAAAATAGAATTTCATTTATAAGTTATATTCTTTTGTATATTTTCTCATTGATTTAATTAATTATGTTTAAAAGGTTGGATTAAATGAATCCCCATTTCTTATCCATAAAGCCTCGTACTTATCATAATCCAAAATTTAATTTACACTTAACCCACATCAAAACAAGTTCCATCCCATGTGTTCCATGGTCCATGGCTCAACATTCCATAATTGAATGCTTATGGTGGATAATTTAACCTATGTTGGAAAACACTATTAGTTTACGGTATGCTCTTTAAGTGTAAACTATTTTTGTAGAATTCCCTACAAGAAATTTTAGAACATTTCGATACATAAAAACCTTGGTACTGATAATATGAAACAATAAAATCCATGCTAAAAATAAACATGGTATCGAAAAATGCATGAAATATTAGCCCTATTGTTCTTATAATGATAAATGTAATACAATGACCACATTTCAATGGTCCTAGGTAAAAGAAATCATCATTTAAATAATACAGATAATAGTATCATCTGAAAACATTTTTATCACCCAATGGTGAAATTGAATCAACAATAATAGGGGAAAAAAATAATTTTAATTTCCCATCCTACGTAATTTGGGTTTCCCCTGTACATGGGTTATCTATATCCAGTCAGATGGTCATTTCTAATTTCATTAAACTCCTAGTATATTTTCTAATACCCAAATAGTAAGAAAAATGGAAAAAAATAAATTTCTCTGATACTACATTGTAACATCCCAGCCTAGAGTCCACATAACTGTGGACCTGAGTCATTGAGTCACATGGCCTTAGGCATGCCTCCCCATAAACTAGAGGATACCAACTAATAGTGATGATGTAAATGTGTTAGCATGCTGAGACTATACCCTCTTTTTTAATATAACATTGGATTTAAAAATTGAAAAAAAATAGAAGAATCATTATATATACAAGCAGACACAATAATGGCATTGGATTAGTAACCAACTTTTGTTGAAATAATATATAACATAAATAATAAATAAACTGTGGAAGAATAATTATAAAAATAAATTAATAATCATCAAATACCACTTGAAAGTTTCATATACATGTATGAATTCCATGTTGATAGAAAAAAGTATAACATGGGATAGGCATATACAACCATTCTATTCAAAAATATAAAAATAATAAAGGATGATCCACTAGTGTCACATGAATATGATCGATCTTCTGATCTGACACTCCAACTATAAGAAAAGAATATGAAATATATATAGCAAGGATCTTTCTATAATCCATACATGTAGAGAAAAAATCTACTTAGGTACCAAAGGTCGCCTAACTTGGGTGATAGAAAAAATATTAATAGGCCAGGACTAACAGTATCTAGAATTATTCTATGTAATGGTCATAGCTAAACAGTGTGCTAGTATAAAAATACTGAAAGTTAAATTTTTATTCAAAATATTAAGTAAATTCCAAGGTAAAGGGGCGAGACAATGGTGAATAACCAGAGCATCACCTATAAAAAGAATATTTCAATCATTTGGAAAAGAGGTAGAATTAAAATATAAATAGTACCCTCATATGGATTACATATTCATTCCAACAAATCTGAAACATGATTCCCTTGCCTCCATGTATGACTCACCCCTACATTCCGATTGATGTGCATCCAAAATTTACTTATGTTATAAGTTAGGTCATTTTGTGGACTAGCCCTTATAGAGAGAATATATACAAGAATTTAGGAATCTACTCCGACCTTTGAGATTTCAAAATTGTGTAGATTAAAAAAGTAAGATCGCTACTCATTTCCTTGTTCTTAATGCCAATTGGATTTCATGGACCATAAAATACCTTAAAATAAAATATAAGTGAACCTCTATTATTGTGCACTAGATCCCCCATCTCAGAGACCCATCTATGTAGGATTCATTGACATTAAGTTTAAACCAATAATTTGGTGTTTAACTTGAAACCCATATTCCATAATTGCTACATTGTATTCATTATATGTTGTTTCCAAATATTGATAAAATACAGTAAATAGATACAAAAGCCACTCCACAAAGAATGAAGGACCATAATTTAGACACCGGAAATTTAATATGAATCTATAAGAAGAGATGGGAAGGAGCTTTCCCTTCGTGTTTCTTATTTCGGGCCTCCCGAAGAACCCAACACCCATATAAAAAATCACCCATCAATATTTGACCTCCTCAACACTCTGTTTTACCCAAAACTAGGATGAAATGGAGTCTAATTTTTATACCATAACATGAAATGGTCCAATGAGATGATGTAGGCCATTCTGGATGACCATATATTAGTTTCCTCTAAATAAAATATTCAATGTCGATTCACACCTGGGGACCGAACAACCCCTATAGTGTGAAGTAAGGGGTATCCATTTATTTTAAATATTCTCACCAGTCGGAAGGAAAAAATTTCTTATATTCCAAACCATGAAATTCAGTTTTGATGGAATCTATTTGCACCAATTTTTCATTACCCATTAATTATGGTCGGTTATAGAGTGAATCATGCTTACGAAGTTAGGGCCACTAAGAAGGCTAGATTTGTAGAATGAGAAAACACACCTATCATTCCCACTACTAGGGTGGATTTATTCAAAATGGCATGATGATAATTATTGAAAAGAGAATTTATAAAACCTAGAAATAAGATAGCCTATCGGAAGGAAATATCATGTTCTAGAAATCCTAGAAAAAATTACTGCTCACTAATACAACTATATTTCAGAAATTAATCTATCTATATCCCACCAACCAGATATGCTTCCCTTCCAACTTCCCAATGTGATCATTCATGAACCGGGACAGTCCTGGCGATCAATGAGGATAATCATCCCACTCTTTCCATTCATCGCCAATTCTTTGTTTCAGAAAACTAACCCATAGGGTGGTTCCATCTTTAATTTCCCATGCATTCTTGGCATGCATACCTTGCATGGACTCATAGATACTTTAGAGATTGAATCCACCAACATCCACTGACTTGTCCATCCTTTTTCATAATGCTCAAATATATATTCCACATTGATTAGAGAACCATATGAAATATTTCATTGTTTTCTCAATTTACCCTATTGATCCTTTGGGTGCCTTTATTATTGAATGGATGTGCATTGGAATTGTGGTAAGAATGTTAATTAGATTTATGCACCCACAAGAAGAAATGAAGTGTCTCTTCCAATTACAAATTCAACCAATTATCCTCTGAATGATTCATTCAAGAACTACTTTATTGATTCTTCCATATAAAAGTGTCACACCACGGTACTCTATTGGAATTTTTAACTTATGAAAACACAACTTGTTTTGGATACTTCTAATATGCTTGAGAGAAGCTTTTTTAGAGATAAAAACACCAATATTCCCTTGATTAACCCACTGAACACTTAGATATCCATACATCTCCATGATTTTATTGATACCTTTGATAGATAATATCCAACTATTATTCAAAACTCGGGCATCATAAGCATACATTTTGTGAGAAACCATGTTATCCAAAAATCTATTCATTTAGGGAATTATATCCCCCTCCAACATGTAGCTTTTTGTATTCCTTGAAAGTGAATCATGGGAAATGATAAAAATACATGGAGAAATTGGATAACCTTTTTTCAAGACCCAAATAGACTTGATGAAACCAAATTAGTTTCCCATAAAATATATAGTAATCTATTGAGAAGCAAAGCACTAAAAAAATAGGTCAGAAACCCTTTCATTAAACCAGAAACACCTTGTGATTTGATTATTAAATTATATTCAATCATATCATATTCGTTGTAAATATCAATTTTTATGATTACATTGAACTCATTTTTATTTTTATTGATACCATTAATCATCTATTTAGCTATTCCAATTGTACCTTGGCTGATTCTTCCTTTTACAAAACCATGATTCTCCTCTACAATCAGTCTCAGCATTATGTTTCTTAGTATTTTATTAAAAATACATTTTAGGATCTTATATGAAAAATTAAAAAGAAAAATAGAATAGTTTTGGATGGTGTTAGTAGGGTTTTGAATAATTTGAACTAAAACCTCCCTAGAAGCTCATACCACCCTTAGATGATACCTTCCTTTAAATTAATATTTAACCTCTTATATTATGTTCACTATGATAATATCTAAAGTAGACTAGAAGAAAGATTAAGGAAGTCCATATAGGATAGGAGTATTATCAGATTTCATGTTAAAAAAACCTTTATAACATCATCTTCCTCTATAATGATAACAAAATACTCATTTTCATTGTCTTCCACAATCATGGGAACAAACTGCATGAAATTTTACACTCCTTCCATTTCAATAGACTGATTTTCATTTGAAATCTTCGATCCAAATAAGAGCCCCTCAAGATGATTCATAACCAAGTATACTGAAACATCACAATCCCTTGATTATGACCCACCAAAAAAACACACATTTATTTTCTTATAGACCATATTTTCATTAATAATATTCTTAAAAGAAGAAGTATTATGGTAGCCCTCTCTTAGTTGTAAATATCTTGATTGTTCCCTACAAGGCCCACTCGATCTCCTGGGACACCTAGAGGCTCTACCTTTTTTATCTCACATATAGAATGATTGTTTACCTGTAACAATATATATAGTAATAATATAAATTTTATATTTATATACTGCATCCACCAATATGGTCCAAGTACATTCATACATATGATGATATATACAAGGAATGATATGTTCTGGTTGAACCAGGGTGGAATTAAATCATCCATAACCATTTTTAATGGACCAATAATCTCAATAAAAGGGTACATGTACTACATCTCATGATAAAAGTGAGAAATAATTATCATATCTCAATATGGTGGGTGATCCCTCATGTAAATACCCAAAACAATGGATGTGGTCCGTTATTCCCACCATCCAAATAGTGGAAATCAGTTGTGATGTCATGATCAACACCAGATATAAGGGAGAATTAATTTTCCTGAAAAAAACCCTCAACATAATTCCAAATCCTCTATCAAAGTTGTAATCATTTCTTTAATAATAAACATGAGTCATTACCTCTCATTATTTATAATTACAATTCAATAAAAGAATTTAATATAGTAAGAAATTATCTCAATGACCCTTCCACTCTTTAATAATTCATTACATTTAAACCATTAAATTCATTTAAGGATGGAAATCCACAATGAATAGTAAAATAAAATCAATTCAATCTATTTAATTAATCAAAACATGTAAATTCAATTACCACATTCAACATGGAACTTAGGTGGTGTTACTATCAATTAAGAATTACCTTCAAGGATAAATGACATTTATAATCCATGTATAACTCGTAGAAGGCTTTCAAGGTCTTTAATCATCAAATTAAAAAGGTTCAATTTAAGAGGATACACACAAGGTGTGTCCTCAATTGGGTATGGAATCCTAAAATTTCAATACAATGACCCTCATGAGTAGATCATGGTGTGAAAATCAATTCAGTTTGAAGAAATAAATTTTAAGGGGACACATGAAAATGGTCGTCATGTAGCTGGATAAAGAATATAAAAACACTATAAAATTTGGGTAAAATGAGGATAAAAAATACCATACGGCCGATATAGACTCATTGTTCTATGGTGGCCTCAAATTCAATGTTGGAGAGAAGAAATTGAAGAAATGATCCAATGCCCTTAAAATTGGTGAAAAGATCATGCACCTAAATAATGAAACATATTCCAAGAGAAACTGAAATAGGAATGAAGATGAATATAGATCCTAAAAAGATATATCCTATGCTTCCACATTAGTTTATGAGGACATCTGATTGATTATATATCTCAATACATATGAGGGGATTCTTGGTAGTTTAATGGGAGAGGGAAAATGGTGCCCCCCAATGGAATTAGGGGGAATTTAAATAATATTTAAGGATTAATTAAAGATATCATAGAAATTTCACCAACAAATATTGGGCTATAATGTTTGTCCACATGATTGAAAAAACCATTGACCAATTGTGCTAAGCCTACAGCCTAAGGAAAGACTCGACATGATTTAGGCATAGAATTTCCCTAACTGTGCACAAAATATGGGAAATATCACTATACAAACCCTATTTTTTTTGTAAAAGCATGCACCTCAGGCCACACAATTTGTAGAAAAACTATGTCGCCCCCATTTTTCAGCTGTCTCAACCAATATGTTTAGTAGATATCATGTGGGCTAGGCAACACAACTTCTTCTAACCATGTTGCCTAGTCTGTTTTCCAAACTTCTAGAGTTCTAAGCTCCAAACATGTCCCAAACACTGTCCTGAACTCTATGAGTCCTTTCAGACACAACATAAGTTCCGTTAAAAGGAATTTAAACAAAAAATAAATTAATTGTACCATCATGGAAATATGGGTCTTTACAACATCCTATCTTTAAAGAAACTCATCTCAAAGTTGGCATTATGAGGGTAAAGTGGTATCATCAGTAAATATTTCTATCCATAGATCCCATATATTTAAATCCTATCCCCATTTCTCATCCAATAATTTTACATGCTTTTAGATAACCCTTACCAAAAGAACCGACCTTTATCGAAGTGACATTACCCTTTGATCAAAAATACACATTGGATACTTACCAAAAGAGGCTTTGATATCCAGCTCATCCACATAAGGCTGAAAGACAGATGAAGAGTCTGTATAATACATATGATGTTCAGTTAAATAAAATTCATCATGAATAGATCAGAATCTTTGAGAATGTTAGAACCTGTAAGCCACTAGTTTGACCAACTTTAGAAACTCAAAGGGTCAATCGAACCTAGGTGAGATCTTACCCTTCCTTCAAATACATTTATTTCCCATCCTTGGTGAGACTCGAAAAAAACATGATCATTAACATCGATCTCAGTAGTCCATTGGCATCTATTGGTATACTACTATTATCTAGAATGAACTTTCAACATGTGATTTCCAATGAACTGGACCTACTTTGTTGACTCTTAAATGAGATGTGTTCCATGCAAAGTTTCCTTCCATGACTCTAGAAAGCATAGAGGTGTAAACAAAGGCCTAAAAGAATTTGGTTTCATAAGGATCCATCTATATTGTTTCTTAAATGATATTATTATAAGAGAAATCAATGAGGGGTATGTGTTTATTCAAAGAACCGTTGAAGTCCAAGAAATGTGAATGAAGCATATCCTCTAGCACTTAAATTGAAATATCTATCTATCCATCAGTTGGTTTCTGATAGTCGATGTTCATAAACAATTCTTTACCTAGGGACTTCTATAAATCGTCATAGAACTAGGACATAAAGCGAGATTCCCTATATGAAATGATAGATCATAGAACACCAATAATATGCACAACATCCCTGACATATATCATCAAAATCTCCTCTATTAAAATGGTCTCCCACACAGGTAAGAACTATGATAACTTCATTGAATGATAAAAAAACCATTATAGTATCATTACCATGAGGTGATATAAGTAATCTAGTCTTGATATCCATTAAAATATCATCACATTTCCACTCATAAATTCACATTGGATATTAAATCCCTACCTGATGTTGATGTTCCAACTTCAACTGCTGATAGGTGGAACACCAAGTGATCAAGCCAGTAACCTCCCATTTCATATCGGGACCCCAATACTGGGACCGTAGGTCCATATATACCTTGATGAGATAATGATATACTGACCATGCTGGGGTATGCTATTCTTATATCATCTCCTCTCAGATATCTGTTGGAACCCACACATGTCTATGGAATAGAGAAGTATCAACCCCATCCTTGATCCAACCAGAATATGCATCATTATCTATGATGTTTTCACTTATGACAAGGGCTTCATGATCAACTAGTTGTCTTAAACACACCCATTCTCAATGATTAGAGGTCACTAATAAGGTTGTGAAAATAATTTGATCATGTTTTTTCTGAACCTCTACCTTCATTTATGAAAACAATGCTATGATCTTCCATTCACCACTTGACTCATGAACTATCTTTAACCAAGTCTTTCATATAAGATAATATTCAACTTCATTGTCTTTCCCAGGTATATGGGCTACCATGAAATCAAATTATTATAGGTACTCAACCCACCTATGCTTCCTGAGATTCTGACCCTTCTATATAAAGACGTACCTGATTCTTTTGGGATCAATGAACAGAAAAAAAACTCTCTAAGTAAATAGTGTCTCTAATAACATAGTGTGTAAAGTAAAATAGTTATATCTAGGTCATGCACCATGTAATTCCACTCATAAGGGATCAACTAACAAGGATGGTACACATTAACTTGATCATCTTATATTAGAATATCTCCAAGCATAATACATAATGTGTCATAGTATAAATATAATTAATGCCTACCTTTGGTAGAATCAGTATTATAGATGATGTCAAACATCTATTCAGCCACTAAAAGTCTACTTCATAAGCATCAGAGCATATGAATTTAACACTTATCATTTTAAATACTGTTTGTAGTGCTAAATGGCGTGAGAAATCATGGGTGAAGAATCTTTAATTTCCAAAAAGTCATAATATACTCCAAATTTCGAAAACATTATTAGGATGTTCCAAATAATATATATCTCTCAAATTTTATTGGTCTTCAAAAACTCATGAATTGGAGATAACGTGACTCAAGAATTAGAATTTCATTATCCAAAAGTGGTATTTACTGATACTAGAATAGAGATGATGCTCACTTAGTGTATTCCACATGATCTCAAGATGGTTTTCATGGATGTGTGTGGAGTATGAATTAAATAAGATTTCATCAATAAAGACTACCATGAATGAATCTAGATAAGAGTGGAAAAACCAATTTATTAAATCCATAAAAACTGGAGGTTATTTTGTGAGTCCAAATGGCATGACCAGTAACTCATATAGACCATACCTTATCATGAATGCTCTGTGAGGTATGTTTGATGACCTGAAAACACCAAATGATATCCCAACCATAAATATTTCTTCTAAAACACAATCTCTCTTCATAGATAATCAAATAGGTCAAAATATTTATGAAATGGAATCTGATTATTACTCATGATTTGGATTGAATGTCGTTAATCCATGAAAATCATGAGGGTACCGTCTGCCTTCCTAGTGAAAAGGAATGATGAAACCCCAAGGATAAGTTATAGGGAATATAAATCCATTAACATATAGATCCTCCAACTATCTCCTAAAATCCATAATATCCAAAGGTTCCATAATATAACGTGGAATTGACACTCATTCTAATCTTGTAAATATATCAATATTAAATTATACCTATGTATCTAGATATATTCGCAAAAAAATTTTAGGGAAAACTCACTGAAAAACTCTACTGTAGGAATGAAAATAGAAGTCCATATCTTCTATTCATCCATGAATAGTCTATTGATCTGACCCGTCACACTACCAAACTTCTACAGATCGGATCCAGATCATGTTGAATGAACATACCACTCTCCCTTATGTATATTCCTACCTCCCTCTGTTGATGTAAACATCACCCTATGATGATTTTAGTCAATATGAGATTGATAGAGAACTAAAAAATATATCCCAATGATTACACCAAAACCTTTCATATCAAGGATGTAAAGATTCCATAGGAAGAGGTATCTAGCTAAATCAAGGGGACAACAATTAAACCAATTTACAATCTATGACCAGATACCTAATATTTTATCAATCATCAAATTTCTTTAGAAATGTTTGGTCTTGTGGCCTGGGCTCCTAGTGATTGAAATAGATATAAATGTATAAGATTCACTTATGTCAAATAATGTAGACACTAATATGAAGGCTACTAGAGTTGTACCTCAAACTATAGATGGTATGGAACATTTCTCCTTTGTTGAAGGATAGACTGCTTGTAACTATCTATTACATATTCATTGATTCACTGACTAAATACCCTGAGAAATCCCGCTTTGTTGGTGCTGAGAATCATGAGTCTGACTACTTCGGTCTTGACCACCACCTCAGCTTGAATGGCTAGTGGTATTACAACTACCTTCCATTCATGATACTATTAGCCTCACATTATAACATGGAGTATGTGTAGATCCCTACTCGATAGGCACTGATGGAAAGGTCCAGAAAAATAATTGGATATGCACCATTTCGCCACGACATCTACAATCTATTAGATCACAAACCTATGAATTTTTGTATGTCCCATATTCATGAACTGGTGAATTACCATGAAACTATTAGTATAAATATCCTGACTACTAATACATTCGTTAGCAGCCTCAAAATGTCTCTACAACCAAGAATAAGAAACAATGATGGATCTAGGTTCCAAACCACATTGACTCGCACTATCAAAATCCCTAAAATACCACTATATAATAAGTTATTATTTAACTATATCTAATATGGTCTCCTACCAAAATACATTGACCTGCAACCATATAGAGTATAATAGAACATCCTAGAATCACCTGGAAATCGTAAGATCTTAACTTAGTAGATTCAGTGTGAACCATTACAGATCTATAAAGTGAGAAGAGTATTCCTTGATAGACATAATTCACAACTATAGGTTCATGAATTCTCTAGATCTACCATCGGTCAGAGTATTGGGAAACAAATAGTCATATAATATAGTATGTAAATACTCCAGATCATATTGTGGTGTTAATCTTCCGGGGTATTAACATCCCACCATCATTTGGAAGAATTGAATAACATTTAATAAGATAGTTTGATGCTACACTCTTAAGGCAACTTCATATGTTTGAATATAATAATATTTTCTTCAATTCTAGACATTGTAGCATGTGGCTTGTTATCCCCCAAAAGAGATTGTGAATGCTTCTATGGGAACTCTCGTGTCAACTCTTCCATACTCATGGAAGGATGAACAACACCTTGTATATTCTGCAACATGTAATGAAATATCACATGAAACTTGTTATTAGTTCCCATATCAACAATTTGAAGAGGATACATAGGTGGTACTACAAGAGGAATCATTGGAGGCTTCGGGCCCACAACCTCAGGTTCATGGTCATCCCAGCCTTCCTGGCGTATGACTGGAAGATTTCATATAGGCATTTTGATAAAATAAAAAATTCACTCTTTAGAAAATATTTTAACAATACAAATGACAGTATATAGGAAACATGGATAGGTTCACATCCTTTATACAGAAATATCATAACCCTCTGCCTTCTCCAAAATCTAGGATTTTTTAATAGATAAAGACCATAAAAAGGCATAAAAATGAAATATACACAACAAATACCCACTACTAAGGTTGGGTTCAATTCTAGGTCTCTGTTATAAAGTATTATATGTCTCTCTAATTTAAAAGGTATATTCAATATTTGTTTCCCATGGATATACTTTAGTCTCTTTAAATGTTTGAATTATATGGATCACCATTTTCAATTCTTAAGGGACCATAATCCTTATGAACCGAAATTTTATGTCCACTTAAAAAACACCATAACATAATTCATCCCATGCGACATTGGTTCCAAGGCTCAACATGACAGAATTGATTTCATAAGGTGTTTTATTTAACATATGATGGGAAAATATACAAGGTTAAGGAAGAATCATTATTTTTCAACTATGTTTTTCTAATTCACTACATGAAATGTAAAAACATTTCATTATATAATATTCTGGGCACTGATAATATGAAACATGAAAATGCATATTAAAAATAAATGTGGCAAGAAAAAATGCTGACATATTTGTAATGGTGTGTCTATAATGATGCATGCAATACAATGCCCAAATTTCATCAAGGCTATGCAAAATAAATCAACATTTCAATTATACCAAAAATAGTATCATCATAAAAAATGTGTGTCACCCAATAATGTAGTCGTTTTGACCTTAAAAGAAGAAAATCATAATTTTAATTATGCATCCTCGGTAATTTGAGTTACCCCTATACATGGGTTAGCTACATCCAAGAACAGGGTTATTTCAAAATTACATTAACTAATAGTATCGTTTCAAATATCTAGAAAACAATAAAAAGATAAAAAAATAAACTCCATGAATACCATGTTTTAACGCCATGACATGACGTCCACCTAACTGGGGACCTAAGTCGATGGGTCACATGGACTCAAGCATTCATCCTCATATTCCACAGGATTACATCTAATAGTGAGGGTGTAAGAGTGGTATGGTGGGGAGGCTATACCTAGTTATCATAACGGAACACCTTATATAAATATAGAAAAATAGTGGAAACATTATATATACATGAAGACACAATAATGACATTGGATCAATAACCCATCATAGAAATATTCAGATATAAAATATATAATAAATAAACTATAGAAGAAAAAATAACTACGAAAATATATAATAATCAAATGACCCAAGGAAGTTTCAAATACAAGGATGCTTGAAATGTTGATATACAAAAGGGGAAAAGGGGACATGAATATACATTCATGCTACAAAAAACATAAAAAATACAAAAGGATACTCAAAAAGAATATTTATTATATGCATGGTAATGTGTTCCTATGATCCAACTATAGGTAAATGATATTATATATTTAATATAGGGTACTTTACTCTATCCATATCTTTAGAAAACTAATCTACTAATGTACCATAGGCGGCCCAAGTAGTGTGTGAGAAAAAATCCCAGTAAACCACCACCAACGATGTTTAGAAGTAATCAAGCTAGTTTTCATATCTAAAAATGTTAAAGTATAAATAAATAACTTGAAAAGAGGAATAAATAAACTAACAACCTACCCAGGTTCCCCAAGGACACTTGCAAGCACTACCTACTATGGCTCATGGCCAGTTTGAGTGTTTGATGTGTAACTATATATATAGTAATAAAATATACCACATAGTTATATATTTAATCCACCTATATGGACCAAGTACAAGGATATGTAAGTTTTCTCATTCCCATAATACTAGGTGCTTTATGGATAAGGACATAACCCTATCATCCATATATTGTCTGAATGGGTCTATAAGTCCATGAAGGGTACATTTCATACATATCATGATAAATGAGAGAAATAGTTTTTATTAGTAGAGATTTTGGGAGTGTCTTCATGAGAAAATTTGAAAAAAGTGATGTGGTGCATCCTTCCCACCATCCAAATAGTGTCAATGGTGTGAGGCATCATGCTCAACACCCGATGTAAGGGAGCATGAATCATTATGCTCAACAGAAAAATTACTTTTTTTACACAAACTATATATGTGATGTTATAATAATTACAATAGTAGACATGTGTCATTTACTCTAATTATTGAGAATAAAAATTCAATAAAATCTTTAACATTATAAGAAATGATCGATGTTTCCATTCCACACATTAATAATTAATTCCATTTAAACCATTTAATTAATTTTAGGATGGAAATCGAACATGAAATAGAAATGCTATTTAATAATATCCATTTAATCTATCAAAACATGGAAATTAAATAAAAAGGTTCAACATGGCACTCATGAGTTGATAATATCATTTGAGAAATTACAAATAAGGTTCAATTCCACTTATAATCGAAGATGACGGCTTAGACGATGTTTTAGGTTTTCAATCATATAATTAAAATGATTAACTTTATTCCAGCACACCCATGGGGGGTCTGTGATCATGTTTTACATCACCAAATTACTAATCAATGATCCTCAAGAGTATATCAAGGTGTGTAAATAAGTTTATATTGAAGAAATAAATTTTAAGGCAATACGTGGAGAAACCCAATGTGTGAGACAATGAAGATGTAATGAAAACACATTAAAATTTGGGAAAATGATGATAACACAAAACTAAGCATTGTTTATAACATGTCGTTCGATGGTGGACTCATTTTCGAATTAGGTTGGAAGAAATAGTTGAAACTATCCAATGTCCTGAAAATAGGGAAACAATGTCTTCACCTAAACACCACAATGGATCTAAAGATAAAATAAAATGTGAAGGGATAGGAATGTAAATATTACTGAGATAGATATGATTCTTCCAATGGAAATTGATTTGTACTTTGTATTGATAAGATATCTCAATACCTAGTTAGAGAATATTGGGAGCTTAGAGGGAGAGGGAAAATGGAGCCTTTGGGTAGAATAAGGAGTAAAAAAATAGAAATTATATTTCTGGTTTCATTATGGGTATTCTGGAAATTTCACCCATGAGTACAGGGGATCATGATTTGGCACCACAGTTTGCCAAGCCGTGCACCAACTATGATAAGCCCACAACTTTTGGAAAGTCCCCACTTGGTTAAGGAAGCCAATTTTCTTAACCATTTGAAATCCATGTGAAATTGACTATACAACTCTTCAATTTTTCTGAATGATCATGTGACTAAGGTTATACAGTTTTAGATATACCATGAGTCCCTTTCTACTTATATATCTCACCATGTACTAGTAGTAGTGATTGTGTGGACAGGGAAGAAAAATTTCTACTAACCATGCGACCTAGATTGTTTTCCAAATTTTTAGGGTTTCGATATCCAAAAAATCCGTCCACAACCTTTTTACCTCTATTATTCATTTGGGTAAATCATAAGACCCATTAAAAATAATTTAATCAAAAAATGAGTCATACCATATTTAAAAGATGGTTCGTTAAACTATGCTAGATGACTATCATGGAATTCAGGAAGGAACATGGATGAGGGAAGCCTAAATGATGTTGGGACATTCATGGGATATTTCAGTGTGTATTTTCATCAATTTTTCATTAGACACATTAAAATTGTGTGGAATGACATATTCACCACTTTTTATGGTAATTTTTCATGTTTGGGATTCATTATGTGGTTCTTGGTTATATATTGATTGTGGTTGATTATTGGTCATTTTATTTTAATTTAAATTATCATTTTCATTTAAACTATTTTAATTCTATGATAAAGTGGGTATAGGCTCCCCACATAACACATTTGACCCTTTCCACTTATCGAAGGCATTGGGAATACGAGGATGCATGCCTGAAGACATGTAACCAACCAACTTGGGGTATCAGCATGTGGAACCTATGTCAGGACCATACAATATCTATATATTGGACTAAAACAATATACCCAAAAATTCTAAACTATACATTTTCATTATAGATATCATACCATACAAATTAACCATATCGTACTGTATCATAGAGCATAAATAAATCACTTAAATGAATTTGTTTTGGCAATTTATCTATTTGGAGTGGTCTTTCATGAAGGTACTATGTATTAAAACTTTAAATTACTCAAATTCATTGACCATACATGTCATCCCTTATGTTATGTTGTGGAAAAATCCTATATGAATTTATATATTTTTGATGTGCTAAGATTGGATTCATTTTCTTTGATGTTTTATCTAATCGTCCTATCTCTCTTTGGTTCATAACATAAAATTTGAAGTGTATATTTATAGAAAGCATAATTTTGATCAAAAATACATGGATTGGTTCCTCCCAAAAGTTTTTTGTGGCATATGTATAGTATTGGGAATATTTTGATCTTAACATTGATTAGGTAACTCACCCATCCTTTGTGTTTAGAACCCAATTTTGGGAATTTAGTGCATTCCAGTTGGACAAGGGAACAGAGTCAAACATCATCAGGGTTCATGCGGATCCTACCGAATTTGATATGCCCCCTTAAAAAATATATAAATTTAAATGTATTTTATTAATATATGATACTATTTTATCTTCGATATATTTCATATTCATAATAGAATGAATGACCCCCATGTTACTGGGTAAACCTATATCCATTGTTTTTAATGTAAAAAATAGTTTGATAAGATATTTAAAACTATTTATGATGTTGATATATGGAATCTGTGACTGGCTATTAATAGGTGGTTCTCTCCGCTTATTCGGTGTATTGAATAATTGTTTTTAAGATTCACTTTAAATCAGTGCATGAGAAATCCCGTGATAAATAGAAATATAATTTTAACATCTTAATGGTCTGATATATTTATTTATGTTCAAATTAAATCATGTTATCAAAGTAAGAATCATATCATAGTCTTCACAGGAAATTGTGTGGAACATTTTTTATTCCTATAGTCATTTTATGTCTTCCCATTTTTTATTACACATTAATTTTTTGTTATTTAATCAAAACTATATAAATTTTATCTTAAGACCCATTATTTTATATATTTTATATACCTATTTAATCCATTCAGGAATGTATCTTATTATGAAATACAACAAAAAAATATATTTATATTATAACACTCTTTAAAAGTCAAATTACACCATCCATTCCCATGTAAGATTATTTAATTATATTTCAACAAATAAAAACCTTTAGTTTTCTAACTCACTTGGCACAAGTCATCATCTATTCTTGTTTATAAATTTTATTAATCAAAATTAAATATTAACCCTTAACCATTATTATACACTTATTGAATAAATAATTTATTTATTAACCATATTGAAAACACTTTAAGTAGTTTTATTCATGTTTTAATAAAATAAATAAATTTTAAATAAAATAATTTTAGTAAATATATTCCCTTCTCTTTGAACACAAATATAAATTAATTCACAACTACTATATGAATTTAAAAAGCATAAAATAAATTTATATAAATCCAAGAGAATAAAATTATAACACAAGAAAATTAATCAAATTCATACCATTCATCATTAATATACAATGGTATTGAAAAATTTTCTCTCAGTTAACTATTAATTTAATACATATTTAAATATTTGTGGATGACTTTTAAATGATCATAAATTATTAATATATAAAAATACATAATAAAGATACCCATGAGATTTAACATACCATATAGTAGTTTAAATAATAAATAAAACAATCCATACTCATAACTAGTTATATAGAATCACATGAGAACGATGAGCATACCCACCTTGTTTTATCACATTGAGAATTCTTATTCCTTTCTTAAGAAAAATAAATACTATATTAAAAAAATGACTAATCAAAACTAAAATTTCTAAATATTTATCCTAAAACACCTATACAAATCCCCATAATATTGTTAACAGAAAAATCACCAAGACAGAGAAATGTTATTTCCATATTCTAAAGTGTTGTAATAATTGTTTGAATTGACCATTCAATAAAACAACACCTAAAATACCATTAATTTTGGGTTGATTTATGAATTTCCAATACCCTTGATCGACATCCATAAAATTATTAACACTCAAAATTTATTAATTAATTGAAATTAAAATAAGTGTAGGAAAAATTAAATCATTTACATAACATAAATTATACATATTAAACCACAAAAATCGACAAATAGTAATTGGGGAATATGATAAAACAAAATGGGGAAAGAATAAATGACAAGGGATGATCTAGTAGACCACTCCTATTCACCCGTTAGGGGTTAAAAAAATCTCAACCATGGAATAAGAAAAATTTCATCATGAAATTTTTATTATGGATAGCACAAAAATTCAATTGGACCCCAACAAAATATGGTGATACCATTGATACGGTTTTTTCATTCCGCAAAAACCCTAATGAGACAAGGTGATGAGAAATACATTGGTTATTTCATTGAATTTCTAGTGGGATTTCATATTCCAACATCTTTTCCTTGTTGTTCAAAATTAAAATTTTCATCATTTTATAAAATTATTAAAATCTACCTTCCATAAAATCTCAACAGTGCATTAAAAAATCATGTTTTGTTCATAATTTTCCTTACCATTTTCTAGAAAATTTCACCAATTTCCATATTTAATAACATAAAACGATTTTGGGAATTACTATACACACATATATATTTTCGAACTCTATTATGAGTGTTTTTCATCCCATTTTCAGGTGTTTTTGATCTATAAATTTCATGGGATGAGTTCTAAGGGTCTTAGTCGGGTTTCATAGAGATTTACAGGCCTTTATTGAGGTGAATATTTTTCTCAAGACACCATGATCCTTTAAGAAACCGTGGACCAAATAGAAGAGGGACTTGTGGTGGAACACAATTATAGTATACAATTTATCAAACCGCGTGTCCTCACTTGATTTTTTTAAAAAAAAATTCTTGTCCAAAATCATGTTTGGTGAATAATTTGAAAAACCAAGTGACCAAACCATGAGGGATCCAATTAAAGGTAGAAGTAATCACCTATTTAGCACATAGTTTGGAAAAATAGCTGACCAAGCCAGGTGCCTGTGATTTATGGATATGAAAATCCAATAAAATGGCCATTAATTACATATATTGATGTTTTATTATTAATATAAAATTCCATATTGATCCATGATACTATGAATCATTCTATTAACATTTTAGACTACACTGAAGAGTGGTTATAGTGGATCCATGTGTGTTCATGATCAAGAATTAAGGTATGTGATCCATGAACCTTCAGTATTTGAGTTTCTTCTATATATAACCTTATTCTGATGAAACAAAACAAATATCCATTATAACAGGGATAGATTCATGGAAAATAATTCCATATAAAAATGAACTCTTTGATCATTTCAATAACTATGGAAGATCTAGAGTGTCAACGACTCCTCCGTTGATCAATATCATTTATATAGTCATTGGTGGATCCTGGGTGGTAATTTGGTCTATACCCTACTCTTATGACATAGAATATTCTCTAATATTCTTCATTTACCTTAAATTTTTTGAGTTGGGATCATTTTTTGGGTTTCATAGTGTGCATGATGGATTTGGATGGATCTCAGATGTTATTGGGTATCACTTCTTGATGGGTTTTAGATTTTTTCATCAACAAGATTGAGGTAGGAGGTTCTTTACCATTTTGTTCCTTATATAATCATATCAAATTGATGTGATACTTGTGTTTTCATATTTTTTTTACTATGCATTATAGTTATCACATGTTTGGGTGTGTATCCCTTGGGATTTATATATGATATTATATTTTATGACCGTAATTATATAACTTGTTATCCCATGTTTGAATTTGAACACATGTACTAGTATATTGCTACATATTCTATTGATTACTTGTTATGTTCTACCATTATATTCTCTACCATGTTGTGTGCATTTCCATTTCATGGAGGTATTTCTTCTCATATATAGAATATATAGAGCAAGGTCGTATGGTTATGTCTTAGAGGTGTAGTGTACATGACATTTGATGGTAATGATTATGGATTTGAACACCAAGTAAGGGAATGATGTCATTGATGCATGATCAATGGAGGTAACATCAATGGTATGTAGACAATAGGGGCTGAACCTACTAATATATAGGATACAACGAACCTGATGCATGACATATGGTATAGATAGTGTTTGACTGTCTCGAGGCCTGACACATAAGAGAGGCGGGATGTGATGACATTATGGCTCAATATGAATCGATTCAATGTGATTGAAAATAATAATGTTCACTATTCATATTGGTAAATCTTGATCACTCCGTACATCCGTTTGGATTATCATTTTATTATAGAGATGAGGTCGCTACAGTTGGGGCCCATGGTGGCTTGGATAACACATGAGTTCCCAAATTATGATATTTTATGATTGATTGTTAATTTAGTATCATTTTGTAATAAACATGTCACAAATGTGAAAACATGTTATGAATTATTTAGGGGTGTCCTCCCAAGTTTTATTACTCATACCCTGCATAGAAATATCAATATATCCGAGGACATAATAGATAGGGATCCAAGTAATGGAAAGGGAACCATGATAAGTAGTTGATCTATAGTGTATGAAGCAGATAGAGGTACTAGGATGAAATCTGATGGATTCATCGATGTTTCATTATTAGTCTTCTAATACATTTTATAATATACTTGAACCAACAAATTAAGATCTCGGTTTGTTTAACTTTGTGATGTTTGTGATATTTATTAATATATTATATTCACTTTATCCTCTTGTTTATATTTTTGTATCTATATTTTATTTATGTTTATAGGGTATGGGAATGATTAATGAGGGTATAACCTTCACACTACACCCTACGATGGTTAGCACTATTTAGATACCACTTAGATATGAGGTGGAACACAATAGGTCATGTGGTTCATCTACTCATCTACTGTTTGGTTAAACCCATGTTGTGACATTAAAAAATTTCATTGGTGTTGTGTTTGCTTCCTTTTCTTTTGGGTTGACAATAATATGGTTTAAAGGGGAGATTTTTTATGGAACTTATGTAGTGGAGTTTCCATGTTCCAAGATGACTCATGTGCAACTGACCTTCAATTCACCATAGCTGTGATTTATATCTCAATTTTATGGGATTATGGTGAGTTTATGTATCATGTTTATGCATCATGTTTCGGTGATTTTACTATTGTGATTTATCTATTTTTAAATTAATCAATTGAACTTGAAAAAGTTTTTATGTTTTTAATATATATGATTTTGAATAATGTAAATGTAAAAAGGACTAGAAATATTTCTTGGGTATAACTAAGATGGTTATACTTTATGTGGGAGAATCTATTAGGATATGTATTCTGATAGAAATACTTTCATGAATGTACCTAGATTGTCCCGAACTGGTTCCCTGAGTTGATCCAAGATAGGCCCTAAAGAGAAATCTTGATCCCCACGGGCTGAAAAAGATCCTGAGTATCAAATATAACATCTAGAAACGATTTACTCAAATTAACCATATTAAAATAACCATCAATAACTAATAAAAAGCTTTTAAATTTTTAAACCAAACAATTAATTAAATATTTTATGATTTTATGTTTACAAACTAAAAAAAAACAAAAATGACAACCAAAAAAAGGGAAAAATATAACATCACCAAAAACATCTATTCAATAAGAGGAGAAATATCCTCCCACCGCCACAACCAAAATCCAAAACAAAAGCCTCTCGAAACCCAAACTTCCAACACTACACATCTTTCTATAACCTAAAACAAACATGCTACAAGATCCATATACACAAAAATGTGTATAGAGGGTGTGATCCAATGCCCTATAGGATACATCCCAGATAAAAAGGTTAAATGTTAAAACATTATAAATATAATATAACATTATCATTTTAATAATTGATTTTTAAACTTTTATAAGAAATTATTCGTGAGTAAAAATGTTAAAGAATAAAAACCACAAAAAAACAAAAAACCATTTTCATAAAACAAAAAGAGGCTTATAATGGTATACACAGACACACACACATGAAAATAGAAGAGTTCCACCATATTCTAATGAATGGAACCCCATCATATATGGTAGATAACTATGGGTAAATCCCTAGTTTCAAACTAGATCAATTTTTGATTCTAGGAATCGAAAATCTCGGTGAAAATGTGGTTTAGAAACCATTTCTATCAACATTAACATGAAATATCCACTATAAAGGAGATAAATACAAAATTATAGTGGTCTTGAAACATCATCCATGTTTAGTTAGAGTTATCATCACCAATCAAGCTATGTTAAATTCAGCTGAAGCAATATTGGTATCACTAGCACGATAGTCCTAGTCCATCCACCTCGTTACCTTGTATTCTGTGAGCTCAAGTTCATGTTCACATATCACTAACATGTCACATTTTTTCCACATGTATAGCCAAACTAGGTACAAATAGTGTCCCCCAACATGAACACCCAAACCAAATATTAAAAACATACACACACAAAATTATTTCCTAAAAATTCCTTACACCTCTTTGGAAATTTAATATTTCAATTAAAATGCTTCTAAAATAACTCTAGGAGGACCAATAAGGATTTTCACCAAAAAACAAAATGAAAATATCCCTTTTAGACCAAACACACACAAAAAACACTCCAATTCAAGATTCACATCACATAAATAATTTAATAAATTATTTGAACAATTTATAAAGTAATAACAAATAGAAAAACAAGGGATTACATAAAAAACACACCGAATTTCCCCTAAAAAGCTACTTTAAAATAAAATGCACAAGATAACCATATAAAAAATGATTTTTTAGTACATATATTTTTAATAAATCAATTAAAAAATTTATATAACACTTCTGACTAGCACAACATGATTTTACACCACTTCTCATCCAATTACACTATAAATCCCTTTTTATAAAATTGTACACAACCTGAAATCATTTTCAAAACATGTATTCCATCATCTAAAACAATTAATAATTCATATTTAAAAATGAAAAATATGTTCGACAAGGAAAAGTGAGTCATTTTCATTTAAGAACTTACTTCCAAACATATTCCCTCCTTAATTTCCTTTGAATGCATGATTTACTCCTTTCAAATAACCCATATGAACATTCAAAGAAACACCACACCAAAGTACATACACGAAACGTAGCCTCTTCATGTTATAAAATACATTCTGAACACAGAGACATGTCAAAAAACATAAAAATATATTTTTAACCATGTAATGAAACCACAAATAACTTTAACAAATTGAAACAAGAATATTAAATTCATCAAATAATTATAGGGTATGGAACCACCTACCTCGGGTATTGAAATCCACAAAATATGGTGAGAATATTCAACCACACCTCAATATCCCCCTAATAAAGAATAAATGGACTTTAATCAATGATATAAGGAAAAAAACATGATTAAACCCTTAGAATGAAACCTTAAATGAGATAAAAAAACCTTACAAAGAAGATGAAAGGATTACTAGAGTAGATCGTGCCAGCAGGGAGGCCACATTGAAGGAGCATCACCAGGGGTGGTTGTGTTGGAGGGAATTCTCATCAGAGAAGGGGAGTCACTAGAGATTTGGCTGAGAAGAGGCTTGTGTAAGGGTGGCACGAGGGGAGAAGGGCGGTGCGAGGGAGGTCAAGGCACCAGAGTTTCTTGTTAGAAGTAGAATATGGTGAAGACATGAGACCATTAGAGAAGAGACAAATAGCATGGGGAGGAGGCGACTACATGTGTGTGGGAAGGGAGGTAAGGCATCATGCATAGGGGAGGCAAGACGAGAAGGATAAGGGAGAATGATTGAGAGGAAAAAAGAGAAAATAGATAAAAAATGAAAAATAAATAGAATAAAAAACCAATAAACTCAATGTAATCCTAATAATAATAATAATAATAACGATAAATTAGTTGAAATAATAATAATGATCATAATAATAATAAATGGATTAATAATACTAATAATAATATGAATGTTATTTACACTAATAATGATTATAATAAAATTTTATTACAACATTATTATTATTCATATTAAAACAATTCCATAAATTTTGTATTTAATCTCTTATTTTATTTTATTATTCCTCTGATTCATTATTTATTCTTAATTTTGGGAAACCGCTTGGTTACCTCACGCGACTTAGGCGACCGTGTACAGACTGTGCAGTAGCTCTTGCTCATTCCTAAGGGATCCATAAAAGGAATTGGGATGACCAGATGGTTTTTGATAACCATGCAGTGTCCGCACACTGTACTAAAACGAACCATGTTTCCAAATATCAAAAATATAATTTGTGGCCAAAACCAAAAATTCAATAATTTCATCCCAAAACATCAAAACTGTGAAACCTAGTTCCCCAGAAAAACAACTCTTACCCAACCTGTGATGGGACCAATGATATATTAAAAACTAGGTGTAACAATTCCCTCACCATAATGTTTTCCATCACTTGAAAGCCACAACAGGACTTAAAACCCAAATAGAAACTGATACTACTTCAAAGTCCAAGTGGATTCCCAATGAACAAAATAAAATAAAGGACATTAATGCTAATATTGGGAGCCCCAAAATGAACTTCCTACGGTGTGACACCTTCCCCCGAAGCTAACACACCACCAATTGATAATCAAAAGATATAAACTATCATAATTCACCATTCAATATCCCAAGAGAAGGAACACTAATCATTCTAGTAGGGTCTCACACATTTTACTAGAAGAAAATTATGAACTCAATGAGGCTAACACAACCTTACTTCAGAATACCTTTGTTCATGAATGAACCCCAATGTTTACCCCAGAAAGGAGATTAGGGTAAGATAACTCCATATCATACTACCAACCGCCAAACCAACAACTAGGATGAAACTGTATTACTTGAATGAGGATGCCTATGAAGACTCCCAACCATAAGAGGCAACTAACACCTGATATGGAACTAGGATACCCACACCGGGAGGCCCTAAGAGACTCCAAACCATAACAAAAAAGATGAAATTGATTTACTTGTGGGTAATTTTAGTGACAACCATGGTGGGTTTTCCATCCATTAGAAAAAACTCACTGAACTAATGGGCATGTAGCAGCATAGAAATCCAAAAATGAGCTAGCATAAGAGATTCCCACACATCCTAATACCCCAACAAGAAATATGGTCTTCAGGAACCATATATCTAATGGGACCATTCAAAATGGAATGAAAACACATAAAAATTAAAATTTCTCAAATTCCCAAACTAAATATAGACACTGGACTGAGGTCCCATAAAACCTCAAGGTTTCGTGACTACGTGCCTACTTCATTCAGAGACCTATGACTATTACTCTTATTGAATCATCCCTTGACTCAATGTTTTGCACTGGAAATCTGTAATGGAAACTTCTTCTAACTTGTTCCACAAACAACGACACAATGATCTAATAGTCTCAACAGAATAAAACATCGCACAACATACTTACTCTCAAATGGTACATTCTCCAATACAAGGTCCTAGAATATGCATACACAACAACCGATTTTACTTTGAATGAAAAACCTAGGAATAAAGGACACCCAGAAAGGGATTCCCCCTGAAATAGGAAAACATGGAATTTCTTAAAAGGAACACATGATTCTGGTAAAACTGATTTTCTATAAAGGTTTCACAACATCTTCCATCTCATTTAAGAAAGAAAACGACATGGAAAAATTCCACCGAACCTGACCATTGTGTCCTATTATCCATTACGATGTAAGGGACCTTAAACCGATTCGCAAATTACATGTAATTCATAAAAATAATCAATACAACCTCTTATGACCATATTTTCCACATTGGTAGCCTAACACAAACCATCGCTTAGATGAACCCGAAGAAAATTCCAAAGGCCCTTTCAAATGTGGACAACACCAATAACCCATACCGGTTTTACCTTTCCTCAATGGAATTCCCCTCACCACTCTAAAAAAGCTCCTTCAGACATTAAGTCCTCAATCTTCATCCTTGAAGACTCAGGAAACATAATAAACTAAGGTCTCTTCCAACCTTTCCAATAACATTTCAACTATTTGAGGACCCAATTAACTAAAAGGGAGGAGAGCCTGACTTAATTTCAAATCATAAGAAGAAGGTCTTACATTGAACCACTGATGGGTCTGCAAATTATAAGTCACCCACAACCTCAATTCAAACATGTATTAATTATTTATGGGGGCATGAACTTTCTAATAATGAAAACCAAGGACCCAATAAAAAATGGTCCATTAGAGAACACATACCACAAGAGAACACCAAGCTTACAAAGGGAACCAACATAAGGGATTCCCAAATAAATTTTTTCTAAGAACCCACTAAACCGACATTTTCCACCCAAACATACCATCAATAACACCAACTAAAGACACAAGTCAAACAAAAATGATTCTCATCTCGAAACACTATGAAAATAACACTCCCAATATAAAAAAAGATGAAAAACCAAATCACTGGTTATCGAGACACAAAATTTCATTAAAAATCATTTTATGAAAATAAATACGGTTTGTGAATTGCTCAATCACCAATGGTGTCCCATGGGCCTCACACATGTTTGTTTTCATGCTACATCAGGCACCTAACTCATGTCTATCTTGGAACTCATACACTCATATCCTTTACCCTCCATATTTCTATACTTACCAATGCAACAGATAATCAATGAGAACACCAAATACCAAAACCAAACCATTCCACCTTTGCAAACCAAAAAATTAAACCCGCACTTTTAAAACCTAACACATTAATTTAAAAATAAATAATTTCCAAATCATCTTCCATTGCATAAAAAACCTCACTTAATTTTCAACAGTTTAATTAAAAACTCATTAAAATCATTTAAAAAAAATTCCAAAAAATATTTTTGAAAAAAAATTCCATTTTCCCTAAACAACTAACTTATGAAAAATCTCATTATTTATTATAAAAAATTTACCGTTGAAAAAATCATCCCATTTTCTCAATAACTTTTTTAAAAACTTTCCATTTCTAAAACATCAGTTTGGTAAATTCTAAAAACTCATTTTCCACCTTGCAAAAAAAAATTTCCTTTAAAAATCAAATCCCCACAATTCCAAAATTAAGAGACATTGGATGTTGAAAGATGAAACTAGTGTCGGCCGGTGACTTGAAAATATGGCTGGCGGTGATATGACAATCCCACAACCATAATGGAGAGTGTTATAGGACAACTTCCCCTTCTCCACGTGGCTTTCCAGGTCCTGGGATCTCACAAACACCATTGAACAAACTCCCATTTCATTTTTTAAACAACATGCGACCAAAAGGGTTAACGAACACTGATGGAACCTGAATTCCCTTGGTGACATTAGTCATTTCATGAGGTGTTATAGCCAAGCATTCCACTCCCAATTAGAAAGTCAAGTCCCAAAATTCCAAGTTCATGTCTATCCATAATATTCCCGAAGGAACATGAATCAAAATACCATGACCTTCTCTAATACAATTATGTCACGAATCAACCTGGGTCAACCCAAACCAGTCACTTGAGTCGATCTGTGACAAGGCCCAAAGTGCATTACAAATATCCATGGTCTGATACAAGTTCCCTAGTATCAAATAGAAAATTTTGGAACAATTTAATTGAAATAAACATTTTAAAATAATCAAAAGAAACTAAAAAACCATATCTTAAAATAATTAACCCAAATGTGTCATTAACCATGTCTTGATTTTATGTTCCCAAACTAATATAAAAAATTAACTAGGAAAAAAATGGGAAAACCTCCATGAAATAAGAAGAAAAATATCCTCCAGCCTCCACCACCAAGATCCATAACCAGAGTTACTAGGAACCTGAACTTCCAACACTACACATCTTGCCTTAACCTGAAACAATCAGAAAACACAATCTACATACACCAAAATATGTATGTTGTGTTTGAGCCAATTCCCTATAGGATACCACCCATGTACAATATTCCATGCTAAAATATTTTAAATACAATCTAACATGGTCATTTAAATTATTTGTTTTAAAAAATAAAATGAAATAAATTTTGAGTAAAAATATTAAAGAAAAAAATCTACACACAATGAAAACCAATACAACAATTTTCTTAAAATAAAAAGGGGATTCTAAATGAAAACACACACACACACGCTCACATACACGTGCAAGAGGTCCAATGTATGATAACAGATGACACCCAATAATATATTTATGAGTACCATGTGTAAATCCAAAGGGTCAAACTAGATCAAGTGGGATTCTAGTAACATCACATTTTAGTGAAAATGTGATATAGAAACCATGACCATCGGGGTTCTCATGCATGAACCACTAGAGATTATCAACATAAAAAATTCTAGTTGTATTCAAACATCATCCATATTTATTAAGGGTTGTCATCATTCATATAGATAATTAAAATAGTGCTAAATGCACATTTGTATCAGTAGAAATCTATTCCATGTCCATCTACCTAGTTACACAGGATTCCATGGGCCTGAGTTCAATTTTATATATCACTAATATATCACAATTACACACACAAGTCATGCCTAATAAGTTACACATAGTGTGCCACTACTTGGACACCAAAATTTCATTTTAAAAAATTCACACAAAAAATCATTTTCCAAACATTCCTTACACAACATATTTAATTTTGTTATTTATTTAATAAGTTTCTAAAATAATTCTCGGGGTAACCATAAGGCATTACACCAAATAACAGACTCAAAATTATTTTTTAAGATCAAACTCAAACCAAAACCACACCATTTCATGATTCAAATCATGTGAATAATTTTATAAAACTTTTTAATAATTTAACAATCATTAACAAATCGAACAATAATTCTTTATGTCAAAAGCACACACAATTTGATTTGAATGTAAAACATGAAAAACAAATGAAAAAAAAGTATATCAAAACATGATTTGAAACACATATATAAATAAATCTATTATAAAATTTATAGAACACTTCCAATTATCCCAATAATATTTTACACCATTTCTCAACCAATTCCATGGAAATGCCCTTTTTATAATTTTCTACACAACCCAAAATCATTTGGAAAACATTCCTTCCATTTTCTAATAAAATTTACAATTCATATTGAGAAATGTACAATATGTTCAACATGCCATATAATTTCATTTTAATTTAAGAACAAACTTTCAAACCTATCTTCCTCTTATGTGACTTTGGAACCTATCAAACAACCCAAAAACCCATTCAAATAAACACCACACCAAGGCACACACACACATAATATAACTAATTTCTATTATAAAATCAACTATCAACACATAATAATGTAAAAAACCATAAAAATATACTTACCTACCTGAAATAAAACCATAGAACAACATTATAAATTTAAAAATGAATATTAAATTCATCCAATAATATAAGGGCTTGGAACAACCAACATTGGGTGTAGAAATCACTAAAATTCGGTGAGAATCAACAACTTTACCTCAATCACACCACAATATAGCCCAAAAGAACCCTGATCAAGGATATCAGACCCACAATCTCATGATTCAACCCTAATAATGAAACCATAAATGAGAAGAAAACCCCTACAAAATGGATAAAAGGTTTATTGGAGTAGATCACGCCACTATGGAGGTCACGCCGGAGGAGATTCACTGGTAGGGGGTCACGCTGGAAGGATGAGACGCCGGAGAAAGGGAGACACTAGAGATTTGAAAAAGAACAGGGTTGACATGAGGGAAATGAGAGGGGAGTAGGGAAGAGTGAGGGAGGTTGGGGCTCCGAAGCTATTTTTTAGAAGAGGAATAGAGCATTGATGAAAGAATGCATGAAAAGGGTCGACCAACAAGGGGAGAAGGCAGTGCACTGCAGGTGGTAAGGAAGGTAGATTAGTGCACACATGGGAGTTATTATGGGAGGTAGAGGGTAGAATGAGGGAGAGGGGAAAAATAAAAAAATCATTGAGAAAAGAAATGAAAAAATAAATAGAATTAAAAAACCCAACAAACTAAATGTAAACCAAATAAAAATAATAACATTTTCATTATTAGTAATAAGTTTTTTTAAAGTAATAATAATAATAATAATAATATTCTTAATATTATTAACAATAATAATTATAATAATAA
Organism: Viscum album; assembly: GCA_963277665.1. Taxonomy (NCBI): domain Eukaryota; kingdom Viridiplantae; phylum Streptophyta; class Magnoliopsida; order Santalales; family Viscaceae; genus Viscum; species Viscum album. The sequence continues at coordinate 1,894,304,844 of OY728152.1, forward strand.
TATTCTCTTATTAAATAATTATTTTAATAATTAAAACAATTATTAAAATTTTATCACAATTCTCTTAATTTAAATTTTTAGTCCTCTAATGCATTATTTATTCATAATGTGGGGAACCATGAGGTTACCCCACATGTATCTGGTGATTGTGTGTAGAACATGTAGTGTATTCTTCCCATTCTAGAAGTGGTCACAATGGGACCTAGGCTGACCTCACGACTTCCTCAAACAATTCGGTGTCCGCACAGGGGCCTAAAACCCACCATGATTCTGAGCACCAAAAAACAAGATTGGAACTCAAACCTAAAATTCAACAATATTATCCAATAACTTTAATTCTGTCACACACAGTCCCCATGAAAAATAAATAAGACCTGGCCTTGGTTCAGACCAAGGTTAAATCAAAACGCGGATGTGAAAAAAATCAAATGTGCACCTTATAATAGCTTATTCTGATTTATGAATATGTTTTTTGGGTTCTTTAAACATTTGATTCGTATTTCAAAAAAATATCACCTCATAGTTTCCTAATTTCGCTCTCTAGAGAGAACATGCTACCTCCACCTCAAGCTATATTACAGGATACACCTGAGAATTATCCCACCAAAATTCTAATGGTTCTACCATTAGATGTATTGTATCAAAGATTTTTTCATATACTAATTTGGAATGGTATAATATTATAAATGTCCATGTTTGAATACACTTGTGGCATCCTACTCTAGTATATTCTTGCATTTTAGGGTACTGAGGGACGACAAGATTCCTATGAAAAGATATAAATCATTAATGCCCTATTCAAATTTGTTGAGACACCATATGAATGATGATTCATGCATGATGTTTTTATGCATTAGAGACCCACCAGGAGATGGTGGGTGTGTCATGGGATAAGAAAGAAAATGTGAAGGTCTTTCTTGGTAAGACTTTAATAACCTTTTATTCAAGGAATTATTTCCCAACATGATAAATTTATAAAAAAGATAAGAAATATTATTTCATTAGAATGAATTAACTTTGGTGTCTAAATTATTTTATTTTTTCACAAAACTACTTAATTATATCCTATCATCGGTGGAAATGACCCACAAAAGGTTAGTAAGTTAGAGATATGTCTTTATCCTCATATCAAATGATAGGTTTGGAGATTTTAAATTACAGAATACTCAAAGGTTCCATTTAATTACTTTACTAATGAGAATCGATTTCGGGAGGATTGAGCAGTAATTCTTCATCAACCCATCAGTAATCAAGCATGCAGACCTCCCACTACGTCAATGAGTGTCTCTTCTAGTAGCAGGAAGTGGAAGAATTATGATGTGAAATGAGGTGGTATTAATAATGTTGAGTATATTATGGATTCTTCACCGCCTCAGGATAATTTTCAATGTTATTAATCTATCATATGTTTAGATGTTATCAAGGTTTCTATCAAACACATCAGAGAAAGTGTCATTTGTGAGGCAAGATAATAAATCTATAGTAGATATTCTATACATATTTGGGGCCATGTTTACATAGGGTTGTATCATATGCATGATATGCAACCAAAGGATATTTCTATAGTCTTAATAGAAGGCCTAGTCTCGTCAAAAGACATTGACACAGGTGATCCATGCTCCTCGTGGTTAATTCATTGGAGCTGAGGATGTTTGATTGTATGACATGTACCTAGATCAAGATGATAGGACATTTGGGTCGTGAACCATTCGAGGTAAATTAATGATCATCTCATCTTTTTCTACTTATCATTTTGATACTGTTTCATCCCATTATTTTATATCAACTCAATATGATTCTATTCTCGAGTTACTGACAAAGCTATATTTTGAGTTTAATTACCTTGAAAATGAATTGGGGGAAATAGCCAATCATCGCCAAAGACATCAATAGTGTCCATTAGTTATTAAGAAATATTTAAATCTATGTAATTTAATGAACCATTTGATAAAATGATTTAGTGTGACCTTTAGAATGGATTGGATTTCCATATTTCATGCAAACAATGATTGTAATTATAGTTAGGTATCCTTTATTTCACTTATGGGTGATTAGTTTCAAACAAACATATATTGGTATGCTGATGAATATATTGTAGGACCATATTTGATTCATATTTGAGCCATCACCAATCATGTAGTAGGCTTACCTATAACAATATTACCAGATTATGGAACCTATTTTTTTCCTCCTTTATTCGATCTATACATAGATGTCATTCTAGTTGAATTCTTGGTTCGTCCTATTTATCTGAAAATAGACATTGATATAGAACTCATGATGGGAGAACAATATATTTTAATTATTCCTTATCTTATAACACCAACCAAGTTGAGAGAGAATATGATTTATTTTGATGGCCTATATTCAAAGGGATTCATTAGACTGAGCATATCTTTATGGGGTACTCCATCAAAGTGTACAAAAAAGGTGGATTATAATATATGATTCTTTGTGCAATAAAATCTGTTGAATGAGGTGATAATGAAGAAATGGTATCCTTAACCTTATCTTGATAATCTATTTGGTTTTTTATGGGGATCCCAGTTTTTATGTAAGATTGATATTCATTCATCCACCATCAGTTGTGGTATAGAGATGAAAATATTCATAAGATAGAATTCATGTGTAGATATGTCCTATATGAGTTTCTTATCATGCCTTTTGGTTTGATTAATTCCCCCATAGTGTTCATGGATATCCTGAATAAGATCTTCAAATCATATGTTGGGTCTTTCATCGTGGTATTTTTTAGTGATATCCATATATATTAAAATACTTCCGAGTTATATTCCAGACACATTGTGATCATGTTTAGAACAATCTAAGCACATCATATTTATAACAAGATTTACAAGTGTAACTTATGGACATGAGAAGTATATTTCATGGGTCACATTTTCATTGAGTAATTATTTTTTGTGGACCCTGAGAAGGTAAAATAAATAATGTATTGGGAAACCACTTCTATCTATTTATGATTATGGGGAGTTATTTCTTGTGAAAAATATGAGATTGAATACTGCTCTTGTTTTGATTCTTTGAGAGCCAGTGATATTTTAGGCAATGTAATTAGATGCCTCGTGAATTTGGTTTGGAGTCTTGATGACATAGAGGGATCATGTGGTCACTTATGGGCCACATCAACTGCAACCCCATTAGTGGAACTACACAACACAAAACATTGAATTGGTAGTTGTGGTCCACACAATGAGGTGTTGCTGACATTATCTACATTGAAAGAGGCTCTTTGTTCACACAGACTACAAGCGCCTATGATATATCCTCTCTTAGTGGGATATCTATTTGAGGGAGATGTATTTGGTAAAGAATCTAAAGACATTGTAAATTTATGTGTCTTAGGCTCCTATAAATAGTCATGTCATTTTAGATTATCTTAGTGTAAAAACACCAGAGATACTGGATCTTGGTGAGTGAAAATCACTGAAGGAATGGGTTTTGATGAGTTTTATGAATTGAGAGCTTATATATGTGTCTAAATATTGTCGATTTATGAAATTTATGTATTTTGTGATAATTTATTAAAAATTATACCATGTGAAGATTAGATAAGAGTAATATATTGTATGTCTAGTGATGAGAGAAAAATTGGCAGGTAGCAACCCCATCCCCTGGCAGTTAGTAGACAATGATGACGTGATCAGTGCACATGAGTGAATTTTTTTAACGGCCTTCTGTAGGGGGAGATGATGAGAGAATATCATGGTTATAAATGGGTATTTCATCCAGTTTCTATAGTGATGTACCATGATATGTGAAATATATTTAGGTGTCTTGGTATGAAGAGGCTCATCCTTTATGTTGTTTCAGGATTCCTTACTTTAAATGGGGTGATGTCAAAGCATCAACATACCAGTGGTTTGATTTAGCCAATTATGGTTCCAATCTGTATGTGGGATGGTGTGACGATGGACTTCATGATAGGGTTACCTCATACCATGTTTATTGGTTATGTGGTTTCTATGATAGTTGATCAACTAATGAATGTTAATTATTTCATACCGATTGTCGTGTCTCATTTCATAGATGAGCTTGGAAAGATATATGTATGGGGGATTCTTCTCCTTAATATATTTCCCATGATCTTAGTATATTATTAAGACAAAATTTTGATATTATGGTTTTTTTGTTTATATTGGCTTTGAGTACTTAGTTTAATCTGAGTACGGAATGTCATCCACAACTCGATGGTCAATCAAAGAGGATGATCAAGATATTAGAGGTTATACAGCGGTCATGCATTATATAATTATGATGGAGTTTGGATTGATCATCAAGAATTATTTGAATTTTAATATAAAAATATCTTACATGCATAAATTTATATGGAACCTTTTGAGACTATTTATAGTGATCCAATTTGTTCGCTTCTATTTTTGGCATGAAGTTGGTGAAGAAGATTTGGTCAGGATGAGCATTTTATAGGAAACATTTGAGAGAGTTTTGGTGAGAAAAATGTTTTTGACCATCTTTTAGAGTAGATAATTATTCTATTTTGACCTGAGGTAATGGAATTTTGAGTTCACTATTAAAAACATAGTTTTGTAGGTGTGTAATCAGATACGGTATCACAAATTGTAGATGAAAGTAAAACTCATGTTGAGATTTTTTGAGTCATTTAAGAGTTAGGATCATATTATGATAGTAGTTTATCCTGAGGTATGTATGATTTGTTCCAGGACTCTCAAATCTAAAGATAAATGAAAAATATAAAAATAATGATTAACTATGAAGATGTTGACATGGAACCAGATGAATATTAAGTGGGACGATAACATCCCATGATTTTAAAAGGAAACACTATGTTCTATATCATATATGATATTCCATATCATGATTAAATGAATAACTAAATATCAATATTTTTATGTCCCTATTATAACCTATTTATTATATTAAATGGAATGAATAATATTAAAAACATCATGAAATATTTAATTTTATTAATCATTTAAAATTATTAATTAATTGTTTTTGAATAAGTAATATATTTTTAGAAAATTTATTTTATACTACAAAAAATATATTTTCATCAAAAATGGTTCTTATACATTTTTGTGTACCCATAATATAATTAATTTATATTTTTTTCAAAATTTATTTGATAAAAAGAAATTAAATTTTAAAATCATCTAATAAAAAATTTCATATGTTGAAATTGTTATGATTTTCTTAAATGTTTGATTTTTTAATGATTGGTGAATATACACAATTTTACAAAAAAATTATGTTTTTCCAAAATATTTAAGTGGTCCAATTATTTTTTGGATTATTTTAAAATTTTATAAGTATATTGTGATAAAAAATTATCCAATAATTTATTTTTAATGGATTTAATACATGAAATTTGTATAAAAACATTTTATGTTTAAAATAGGAATTTTTCGGAAATACAATTTTTCGTTGTGTTTGACTGGACAATTTTTAAATTAAAAATTTGGAATTATATGTGTTGAATTATGAAAATTCTATGCCATATTTTGATTCAGATGGAATATGTTAATTAAATATTTTCCTTTTATTTTTTTCAATATGAATATTAACTTTAGTAAATTTTATTAACACTATAAAGGGGTAAATATGGTACTTAAGGGTAAAAATAAAATGATAGGGACTAGAAAATAACCCAATAAATTGCCCCAATTTATTGGATGAGTTAATTTAGACAATAATAATGTATGGATAAAAATAATAAACTTTGGGAGCCACATGGATGAGATTTTGACATATATAATATTTTACTTAAAGAAAAGTTAAAGATGAAATTTTTTTTAATAAATATAAAGTTTATAATATTGAGTTATTGAAAAGATATATACGACTATAAATATTCATTTAAAATATAAAAAATTTATTTTCTTCATGAATATTTATTATTTATTTTTAGTGAACAAATAATTACCTCAAATTCCAAAATTAAGTCGATGTAGTAATTATTTTGTTAATTGAAAAATAAAATAATTGTAATTAAAAATTTGGAAATAAATATAATTTGAGACAATAAATGTCATTTAATTATATATTAGATCTATTTTAAAGATTTTTTATTTATTAAGAGATATCATTCGAATATATCAGTTTGTATGTTTTTATTTAAAGTAAATTTAATGAATAGTGTGAAAATTTATATTAATGATACTTTAAAATGAATGAATTTTTATTAGGTGATATAAAATTCATCAAAATTTTACATTAATAATACTGATTTGGATATAGTTTAAAATTTAATCCATGATTCATTTAGGTTTATTTTGAAATTTTATAGAAACTATATCAACAGTTAAATAGTAAAAAAACATTTTATCATAGTACGATATAAAGAAGTTAAATAAAAGTTAAATAAAAAAAATAAGTATTAAAAATTAGTAAAAAGTTGTGAAATTTTAATTTTATGATGTTATTTTGACCTAGAATCATCCTAGATTCGAAGTAAATCGGTTTGGACTTGTTTTTCATTGAAAATGAGTTCAAATTAATTTAATATTTTGAGAAATTCCAAGAGTGCCTCTACCCTCTCTTATAAAAGGGAACACATTATTCTTTTTTCTATAGACATAAAAACCCATTTTGGTTCATTTAATATATTCATAAACACCTTCCATGAATACCTACCCAAATTCTAGACGTTTCAGTTTAGGGAGAACACCATCATTAGAGATGTTAAGGTGTTAATCAGAAGAGATTGTTTAAAGAAGAGGGATAGTTTTTAGTCAAGTATTTATATTTAATTTATTCTTTAACATCCTTCAAATATTATTAAATCATGATAAAATGAAAAATACCATATCCTCAATATATTGAGATGTTATTATTTCAGTGAAATTTCCCATATCCATCTCATTTTTCCTCAAATGAGAAAAGAATTCATCATTTTCGTGTACGTCAGACTACACCTCACAAACTGATAAAATATGTTTTCCATCGCCATTTCTCAAGAGTATTTATAATTTTGGAATAAAAATTTTGTGATATTAATTAAATAGTTATCATTATTAAAATATAATTTATCATTTATGTACATATAACTCTATTCACATAAAAATGATAACATCGTTTGTGCGTATTTTTGAATTATCAATTGTAGAAAGTGATGTGATTTTTTTTGATCACCAAATCACATGAAGGATATATATATAAGTATATCTAAATGATTAATATGATATTAACAAAATTATGATCATTATTTTAATATAAATTAATACTTTCCTCCTTTTTATAATGATTTTTGATGAATTGGAAACAGTACTCATGCGTACGTACGACCTATAGTCTTCATGATTTTAATATAGTTCATCTTTCAAAACCATATTTAATGGATGGATTTATAATTATGATTAATGTATGAAAAATATGATTATGTCTTGAATATTATGATATAGATTATAAAATAATGACAACATTTACGATAGGAATCATTCAAAAGTAATTATTGACTAAAGTACCGAATATCCGCAAAAAATCAGATATAAACTTAATTAAATATGTAATTATTATATAATGATAATAAGTTATATAAAAGGAATAATAAACTTGAAAAAGGTTCCAAATAAATTAAATTACTATCCTATGTTTATTATTTTGGAAGACAAAGAACGAATGTGACATTTTGGACTCAAGGTAAAGGACTTCGTCTTAATTTTCATTCATTGAGGCATATTTTTAATGTTATGCACATAATAATTTTTGAGGTGTATACAAATATCCTTGTCTAGGTATATCAGAAATTTTTTCATTATCATGATATTTAAAATATTTATAAATGTTACAACTTCTTTTGCAATGTTAGTTGAATGATTATAAAGTACTAATGGATTTCCTAACACAATTTCCATTTATTTTGTTAAACATCCACATCATCGAATATGCCACAGTAAGATTTTCTGTGAATGTAATTTTGATTATCTTATTTTGTATTAGAACTTATTTTATATTGATTCATATTAGAGCCATATAATCAATTCATTTTAATAAAAATTTAATGTTTTGAACCTCTCTAGTCTATATTATTGTGAAAAACTATTCTTTGAGATATTCTGGGAGGTCAATGTAACTTATTTATACCACTTTTCCAAATTTATAGTTCATTGAATTTTTTTTCCAGTCCTATAAACAGTTTCATTAGTGAGAGATTTGTGAACAGTCTTTTTGGTGAGACATTTGTGAAGAATTTTTTGGTGAGACATTTGTGAACAATGTCTTCGGCGACACATTTGTGAGTTGTTCTGTCGGTGAATCATTTTTGAACAGTTTCGTTAGTGGGAGAACTGTGAATAGTGTCTTCAGTGATACATTTGGTTATTGAGTCATTAGTGACAAATTTTTGAATAGTGTCCTTAGATAGATATTTTAGAACAGTCTCATTGGTGAGAAATTTGTGAACAATGTTATTAGTGATACATCTGTGAGTAATATATTAAGTGATACATTTTTTAATAATGTCTTAGGTTAGACATTTTCAGTAGTTTCATCTATGATACATTTGTGAATAGTCTCCTTAGTGATAAATTTTTTAATAGTGTCATTGGTGAGAAATTTATGGACATTGTTGTGAGTGATACATTTGTGAATTGTGTCCCCAGTGAGACATTTGTGAACAAGGTCATTAGTGAGACATTTGGGAACAGTGTATTCGGTGAAACATTTGTGTATAATTTAATCATTGAGGCATTTGTGAAACATGACTTTGGTGCGACATTTGTGAATAGTGACATCGATGAGACAATTGTGAATAGTGTCATTGGTGAGACATTTTTGTACTGTGTTTCTAGCTTCCTACAGTTTCTCCCCTTTGAAATTTTCTTTGATGTTAAACACAATCAAATCCTTGTTTTATGGGATTTTAGGATGATTAAAAACCCTTAATCGTATCTTAATATTTTTAAGTGTCGCGGTGCCCTTACTCAGCCAAACTACATAGTCTGGACCAAATACACATTTAATGGAAAATCTAAATTTTATATAAACTGTAACTCTATTTAGATTTTCAAAAGTTCCATGATACATTCTTCCTTGTTCTTTCATCTCATTTACCTTGGTGTGAGGAACCCCAAAACATTTTTTTTAAGGGGATGTTTGATTCTGTATCCTAAAATAAGTTTTTTTTTTGTTTTTTCCTTCTAAATGCACACCCCCTATCTTGGTGAAACCATGAAATGTCGATCCATCCTCAATATATGGTATGTTATACCTATGTTCTTCTATACCCCTTAGTCTGTTTCATCCTTTTAACCATTTTATGTTACAAAATTTGATCTCTATGTTTCTAATAGATCTTTATTGGGTTTTTGTTGATGTAGTTGTGCTATGTCTTCCATGGGAGGATGCAGCCATTGCTGGAGAGGTGATCATGATCTATTTTTTTGGTCTGTTCTCACACCAAAAAATATGGAAACCATTTGAGTTAGTGGATTCTTGGATTTTATATTCATTTACGTGTAGTGTTAGGGTTTTCGTGTTTTAGACACTAGATCATAATGAATTTGGCATAATAAATACTTAAAATGGACTAAATAATTGGTATCAATTTCTTAGTGACGTTACTGCCTCTTGACTTCCAAGATCATATGATGTTTATGATTTGATTGTTTAGTATGTCTTTATTTATGGAAAGTTTTAATGAAAATAAATCTAAGAATAATTTGAAATTAATTTTCCAATGATAAAGAGGCATGTTTAATGAACCTGGTTTTTGTTGTTGAGTTGGTGATAAATCAAATGGATGCAGTTGTGCATGATAAATTGAATCAGTTAATTCAACATACAATAAAAGACTAATTGTGTGATAAAGATAATTCCTGGAAGCGTTCTTAGTTATCCTCTTGATTTTAATGGAAAATTAGATTATTCTATGTGACTATGAGTTCTTGTTCTATGTGATGCATGAATTCCATCTTTAGGTCTAAGAGAACAGTTTCTATATTGTTTACTTCTTACATTTTATGAATTTTCTTGAGTTTTGGATGGCTAAGCATCGAGTGATTTTGTGGTTTGTGGGGATAAGGAGGCATGATGGCAGTGGGCTCAGTTAAAACCTAGAGGGATATATGCATCGGTTTATGCATGTTTTTGTCAGAGAGAACATCATGGATGATTGAATAGGTTGAAGATGGGATTACCTGTTCATATGAAATTTGTTGTTTTCGAATACGAAGTTTGTTTATTTTCATTAATTTCCCCACTTCTTGAGGCGGATGGTCTTGCATACCCTCCTTACGAAAGGGGTGAATATGCATGGGTTATTCCATGTGCTTTCTGTGTTTATATTATCCAGGATGGATGGCATTATGCTCCAGTTATATGTGGAAAAGACTCGACGGGTATTTTACTTACTCTCTGTGTTGAGACCCTTGTGTATGGAAGGTTATAACTCTTTTCTAGAATACCTAGAATTATGGAAATGTTATAATTTTGTTATTAAATTATAGAATAAATGATTTTAACCCATGGGGTAGGAGAATGATAGAATTGCATTCTTGGGATTAAATTTAGTGGAAATGTGGACCTCGATTTGTATGCCTAGAGGGTATGGATCTTTTTTGTGATGCTAATGAAGAGTAATATGGAATTTATAATGGTTAATTATTAGTTAAATAATTAATTAAACTAATTTTCAACTCATAAAAGTGATAATTTAATCTAATGAAATACTTTAAATGGTTGTGTAGCTATAGGATACAGAGTCATAGTAGTGGCAGATAGGAGTCTGAGAGATGTTAGAAGTAGGTGAGTATAAGACTAGGTTATGCCTATAGCGTGGTTGTGACCTATATTATAATATCTATTTTTTGTGTTTCTATAAATTAGTCCACCTTGTTGGTTAGGTAAATTGAAACCCTGGGGATTCTGAGCTCTTGGTGGGGGAGGGTGATTTCCCCAACATCTTGATCGGAGGATGGATGGTTTACTTCCCCTTTTGGTCGCTCTCTCATACCATGTTTGTGACTAGTGCTCATATACACAATGGTTAGCATACCCATATATTTGTGTAAAGGGATGTAATTTATTTTTTTTATTTCACAAAAATATATTTTGGATATAGATTCCCTTGTTCCACTAGGGGTATAACATGTATAAGATAAAATGTCTTGCAGATCCTAACTCGGGGTATGGACCGTAGTGGCTTGAGGTATAATTACCAATGTTTAATACATGTTATACAGGTTGTGGTGGATCCATGAAACTACCTGGTTACTTTTTTTGTTTATGTGATGGTGGTGTGTGGCATAGTGATCTTGTTATAGTAAATTTCCCATGAATGTTCGGGCTATCCTTTATTGTGAGAAATTCTCAGGACGTGCAACATTGGGGAAAAGAGGAAAACCAGTGGGGAAGTGGTAGTGGGGTACCATTGATATTATTTATTATATTATAGACTATGGTATGTGATACATGGTGAGAGTAGACACAGTAAGACTGGGAATATAATATACCTATTTAGACGACGAGTTAGTTTAGCTTTTTGTTTACTTTTCTTTAGCATGATTTCTTTACATTTGCACCAGAGGATACATTGATGATCCTACTGAGTATAATGTTATAATCACCTAATGTATATATACACTATTTTTCTTGATACTTAGAACAGTTTGAAGATCAGTCCAGTTACTTCTACCTTGGAGTTGAAGGATCTGTTTGGGCTTTATGGTCACAACCAGTTTACTTTCTTGTGGTACATGTAGCTTTCCCTTTTTCTTGTAGTAGTTATTTCATGACATTACATATGTGTACATGGTATTTCTTTTATATTATTTTATGATTAGTAGTTGGCTTGTTTTTGTCTAATCTATCTTTTTCACATGTTTTCTCTTAGTGGGAAATGTCTCCCATTTGTGTATTTAATATTCCATCAGTGCTGGTCACCAATCTAGGTCCTACTAGAGATATGAATCATGAGTCATTATCTCTCTTCTCACATTACTCTCCCATGTGGGGTAAACATTTTGGGGAGGGGGTCTTAGAAGAGTGGTATCAGACAAAAGTTGTGGGATAGGATGGAGTCTTGTTTTAGGAACATGTGAGGTTGCTTGGGTTGGTTGGGAAGCAGTATCATCTATGTTTGGAAACCAATGTAAACATAGGATACCGGGAGAGAAATGGGAATTTAGAGCCCCCTGTGATCTGAATCACAAACCATTATATTTTTAGTGGCTACAAAACATGGTGATACTTGTTGTAGAGTCAATATTTGGGAAATGATCACACATCATTCTCCATTGAGCATATGTTAAAATTGGTAGTCCTAGGAATAGGTTAATATGAAATGAATACAAGAAAAAAATTGATTAATTAATGTTGATTCTACCATATTATTTTTTTAGGGGCTCTAAATGTTAGTTCTTTTTTAAGTATGGATCTAGGTATAAATTGTCTTCAAGTTTGTGTAGAAAAAGTTTAGAAGGCTGTAAAAGCTTACCGTGACAGAGTTGAGGTTGAAGATGAAGAAATATGGAGGAGGAAAATCTGAGTTTTTTTTGTGCTAGAGTCTACAAGAAGTACAAGGGATCAATTTTACATGCATTCATGAAATAATAGTTGGAGGAGGTTGAGATAGATTTCTATTCGATCTGTTCCTGGAAAGAGAACTGGGTGTCATTGGTTGTGATGATACTACATTGGGAAGAGAGGTATTGGTGGTTCTTGTTTCCTATAGATCATGGGGATTCAGTAGTCTCATGGTAGGAGTTTTGAAACATGTTCAGAGTCATGTTTCTCCCTTCGACCGAAAATGCGTCCAGTTTCCAGTTGATGCATAACTATCAAAAATGGAACTCCAGTGTGTGAGAGTTTGATATCCTTTTCAGGAACCTTCTACGATATAACTTAGACCCATTTCCATATTATGAGGCTAGGGAAAGGTATTTCAAGGAGGCTTTCCATCCATAGATCCAGCACCAGGTCACACAATTTATGATGAAGTCGTATCTCAAGGAGCTATTGATTGATGAGGACATCGAGGGGATGTTGCATAGAACTAGATGACCATGAGAGGTGAGTCATTATAATTCATCACAAAGAGGAGATGTGGTATGGGGTTCTTGGTTTTTTGGTAAGAAGACTTTTCATTTAGCTGAGGGTAGGTCCCAACCCTAAGTATCTTGTTTCTCTAAGGAAGTGGTTCTCAGACATATATTAAGGGATAATATGCTTGTTTTGGGGGAGGATGAGTTCATCAGTAGAGAGAGTGAGTAAACTTTCAAATTGGTCAACGTACACTAAAAATTCCTCTTCATGTTCCTCCATTGAGGTATTTTTAGCTGAGGTAGTAGTAGGGGGTTTCACTAGCCTTGGATCAGTAGATAAAAGATGGGATATGTTGAGGACATCCATGGGATGATCCTCATCCTCATAGAGTAGAGCACGAACATGGTGGTGGTAGTCAGTAGGGTCTGAGTGGCCATAGAGTGGGTTTTGGTCAGCTTCAAGCTTTATAATTTCTTGGTTCAGGCGAGCCCAACATCGTTTGAGGTATCCTTTTCTTATTTTATACTTGGTTGTATGACTTGTAAGATTCAGTAGTGACAAAATCCTTCATATGAAATACACTTTTCCATGCCTTTGGACATAAGGTAGATAGGCTTAAAGTTCCCTTGTCTTTGACTATGCTAGTTGGAGGTCGAGAAGGCTTGTTTGAAGTATGTAGAGAATAAAAACTAGTTCTATGGTAGCATAACTTTTAGAGAGATTTCTTATGTGTATGGATATGACCAAATGACTTCATCCTTTGAATGTATTTGTTTTATTCAGTGCAAGATTTCATCGATATCTAAAAGATTTTGGTCAACTCTAATTTTGTTTGGAGTGTGAGACTCTAAAATGGGTTAGAGGCCTGTTTAGTACATCTCATCCATGAAGGATGAGATGGTGCTATTTTTGTCATAGGTTTGACAATTGGCATTTCCCAGGGTCATTATAGAGTACCCTTATATCTTTTTAGAATAGGTCGAACTATTACCCCCTCAATGATGGATTGAGTTTTGGATCGAGCTACATATAGGTGTGTCTCCTATCTCGATGTCTCCATATAGGATGGTTGTAACGACCTGAAATTTTGAATAATATTTGTTTCATGAAATTGGGTGTTATTTTATTTAAAACCCAAAAAACTGTACCATTTAATTAATGTAGTGATTATGATTAAAATGATATTATTGGGTTTTGACTATTATATGACCATTGTTCAATATGACCGTCGGAAACAATACTCCTAATGTAATGATCATTGATTATAAATACAAATGATCATGGTTAATTAATACATAAAGAAGAGTCAATTTCCTCATCTAGTGGACTCAGGCCATACAAAGCACATTTTTCGGAGCCTGGGAAGGTGGTGGCATCACCGGGGTTCGCTCTAGACCAATCCCATGCAGAACTTGAACATCTTAAAATTGAACGTAATCACTTACCATATAATTCAATCTAATATAAATCATTACTTGGGTAATGTTGCCCAAGCTGCCTCAAGATTCTATAACCATAGCACACCTAACTCTTAGGTCCTATACAAGTGTTATAGGGGGATATATAATGAGGCATTATTTACTTTTTATAATCTTATTGTATAAATAAAATTGTTATTAATTATTGTGGTAAAATTTGTTAATTTATAATATAAAGAAAAACATTGAATAAATTTAAATAAGATCTATATTATTAATGAATATTTGAAAAAATTGTATTTTGAAATAATTTTTTAATGCATTAATTAATTAATAATGTGAAATTATTTTCAAAAAAGGTATAATACAATTGTGATGAGTAGAAAATATGGATTCTAATATGACTGAATTTATTTTTGGTGAATAATAAATTTTAAATAGTAATATTACCCTTATAAATTGTAATGTGACCAATAGAATAGTAACATCAATTTATACTGTATATATATAATTTATGCATCTTGATTGGTAATGTGATATAAAAGCATAAGTAAAAAACTGATTCAGAAATTATTAGTTAAGTATTAGTATTTTTTTGAGTAAATTGTGTTTTTAATTAAAAATTAAATATCTCATAATTAGATAACTATTTTCATAAAATATATTTCATTTTGGAATTCAGAGCATCGATATTAGTTTAGGGTGAATTTATGATATTTTTAAAAAATGTTTTTTTTTCAGTGAATAGAAAAATACAATTTTGAGTTTCGGTGTGTTTATTGACATAATTAATGATGTAATCATGATTTAATAAATATGTTAGACTATTGTATAGTAATATATGATATGAGGTGTCCCTAGTGTCAAATATCATGGAAAAATACCATGGGAAAGCACTTGGTTTTGCAAATACCACTAATGAGGTGTCCCTTAGAAATTAAAAAAATATTACCAAATTTTTTCTATAAATACCAACCCATTCCTTCCATAAATTCATTTAAAATTCCTCCTCAATGGCTTTTTTGACTTTTTTCCTCCCATGTATTCCTCCTATGGTGCCTTCAATCCCCCCAAGGTCTCAACCATCATATTTTTTATGTTACTCTTCAAGGTATGGGAACCTTTCTCCCTCCACTTTTTATCTTGAATTCCATTATGTGATGTCTTCTAGACTGAATTTTATTATGTGGGGGTATGTTATTAAATATCCTTATTGTTTTACACTTTATGTCAATGTGATGGGAGATCATTTTTCTATCATCAATTCATTTTCTGAATTTTTATGTGACGCCGTTAGTCTACCAAATTTCTGTAAATGAAATCGCATATTCTGTTTTCTTTCAAGTTTCCTTTTCATATGATATGTCATTAAAATATCCATACCATTATCATTATGTCTCTATAATTTATTATTAGTAATTTATGAGTGGGTGACCCATGTCCCCCCTCTTTTTAAATGTTTACAAAAACCATGTTATATAGTTGTTATGCTGCAAACCTTTTGCCCAAAAATCTATCTCTTTTTTAAAAAACTCTCTTATTTTATTTATTTAAATACCCAAAACTATTTCATTTATAGGGGTATTCATAAATAAATAAAAATGAATTATTTTATCATGTATTTGACATACATAAAATCCTCATTCTCTTTCCATGTGTCATAAATTACATAAGGATATTTTTCTAAGCACTTTTTAAAATGTCATGATTTCGTTTTGAAACCCATTTCATTTATTTGATTTGGGTTATTTATAATATATTTGAATATAATCTATGTGGAACACATGAAAATAAATATATATTAAGGGTGTGCACTAATAGCGCTTCAATGAATTGGTTAAAGAATTTAATCTCTAGATATGACATGTTTTACGATACCTTGGTGAGTAACATTGTTAATTATTATAACACCTTGGGGATAGACCTTGGTGATACATACATGAATGAATTAATTAAATATTGTTGAAATATTTTCCTTTTATCTTCCACGTTATTATTATAATGATATGCCTCTCTACCTACATGTTCTTATTTAATCACTCAAGTCCATGTGTAAATTGTTTCACATTCTTTCCTTACTAGGCCTTCTGCTCACCCTATCCTTTGATGTAAATTTCTAGGTTTGGAGAGGATTTAATTTTACATGGTATTAACCTATGATAAATACTTAAAAGTTTATTAAAATAATGTTATATGTTTTCTTCTCTTATGTTCCTAATTTCCTGGACATTAGACTTTAAAGATCCTCTGATTGTAAAATGTAATGAAAAGTTATGTAATAAAATGGTGTGATGACAAAGTGGGTATCAAATTAAAGTTTAGTTATTAATGGATATTAGGTTATGAAAACATTATGAATAATCATATAGAAAAGTTTAAATATAATAAAACTTCGTAGTATTTTGGTTAAATATTATTTAAGTGGTTTCTGAACAAATAAATCCCATTCTAGATATGAAAAGTTGATATGGCTCTGGTACAGATATACCTAGTAGTAAAAGCTCCAACGTAGAGTATTGGGCATTACCCATGGTATCATTGAACATAAAAACAAACCTTACAACACTTAGGGTTTGGGACTCTTGGGGGATATCTTTGTTTAATCAAATTATTTTTATAAATCATTATGAAGGATTTATGGAGAAATGTAGTTGTTTAGACATGAAATTTTGAGAAATAAAATCCTTTATATCTAAATGATTAATATATGAAATAATCTTCTAAAAATTTTATTATTCTTTTAGAAAATGGGGGGCAATAGGGGGAACCGTGCAAATGGAGACCGGAGTGGACATGTGCTGATGACCCTCTGATGGAATCTGGAATGAAAGCTTTCATGAGAAGGATGAACCAAATGACCTAAGCTATGAGAAATAACTTGAATCAAGCTGAGAGACCAATTTAAATACAGAGGGAACATCATTATATTGAGTCATTTATGAGTTGATGACCACTAAATATCAGTGGATCTACCGACCAATTGATTTTTGAACAGTGGGTCAACACTATCGAGAAGATATTTTATGTGCCATGTTATTCGGAACTAGAGAAGGTCACCCTAGATGTTTACCTCTTAGAGGGAGAAGAATATCAGTGGTGGGAAAAAATTACAAACACAAGGCCCAGAGTGGAGTTTTGAGATATATAGTGGGAAGAGTTTATAGGGATGTTCTGCAACATTTATTTCCATAGTTCTATGAGAATAAAAGTAGAGAAAGAGTTTCTTGAGCTAAATTAGAACGTGAACAAATCGGTCGAAAGCTAGGAGAGGAACTTCATAATACATTTTTGGTACACCTAATGCCTTTTAATTTATCCTAATTGGATGGATGATATATTCTTTGGTGGACTAATACCTCATATGCGGAAGAATATATCCAACTAAGACTATGATAGCTATAAGAAGATTTTGCAGAGTGCTATGAAAGACGAACTGGAGTCTGGTGACATGCAGTGGTCTCATAAATACAATGAAAATATGTTATTTATGGATCCAATATTTGGGAGGTTCTTTGATCAAGTATGAGGAGGTAGGTAAGTCCAATATACCCCATGTAATAAATGTGGGAAGATATATTTGGGAAACTGCCTGCTCGGGAGCGGTAAGTGCTATAAGTGTGTAAGAGATGGACATATTTTGAGGAATTGTTGTAGTGAGGTGAATATTCAACTTCAAAATAATAATGACAAGGGGAATATGGTCTAGGACCTACCTGATGTCCAATTCTAAGAGAGTGTACAACTTGGTAACATTCCAATCACAGTCGAAATTTGAGGGAAGTGGAGGGAAACCACTATCATCCTTAACAAAGGCCAAGGGACCAAGTACATGCTTTCTATGTCATGACTGTTGATGCTGAAGCTCCAAATGATGTAGTGGAAGGTACTCTTTTCATTCTCCCAAATCTAGAAAGTACTATGTTTGATTCTATTTCTACGCATTCCTTTATTTCTTCTAAATTTTCAATGAATTTAGCATCAACCCGTGAATAACTAAAATTAGAGTTATAAATCAAGACTAGTGGTGGGATTATCCAATCATCGTAATTATTTAGAAACTCTAGTATTTACTCTAGCAATAACAATATTATTGAAAATCTAGTAGTCATTCCCATGATCGAATTCGACACTATACTGCGTATGTAATGGTTCTCAAATTATAATACTAATATCAAATTCATAATCAAGGAAATATAAATATTCTTGAATGGGAAAACTACAGTTTTCTTTTAAGGAGAGATATCTCAACCAGATATTTGTTTAGAAGAAACTCTTATATCCTTCTTTATAGAGTTTATTGGTGATTAATAAGAAGAAGAAAATTATTTTATAAGGATAGAAAATGCACCAATCATCCCGAAATACATTGATGTATTTCTTGTGGAGTTACCTGGACCTCCCCCAGAAGAAGAGGTATATTTATCCATTTAACTCGTATAATGATATCATTCTATATCAAAGACTCTGTATAGGATGGACAATATAGAGATGGGGGAATTAAAGAAAAACTCCGTGATCTATTGGAGAAGGGTTTCATCCAATTTAGTGTTTCTCCTTTGAAAGAACATGTTCACTTTTTGAAGAAAAATTATGGATCATTGCGGCTATGCATTGATTATAGGGAATAGAACGGTATCACAGTGAAGAAAAATACCCTCTTCAATGATTTGATGAATTATTTGACCATCTTTGTGGGGATCAATTCCTCTCCAAGATTAATTTTCGATCTGGGTATCATCAACTGACGGTGAATAAAAAATATATTCCAAATACAACCTTCCAATAAAGATATGATCACTACGAGTTTGTTGTTATGACGTTTGGATAGAATAATGTACCTATAATTTTAATGAATTTGATGAATATAGTCTTTAAGGACAACCTTGATAACTATGTTGTAGTTTTTATTGTTGATATTATGATATATTCTAAAAGTCACGAGGAGAATGAGGATTATCTATGAGTTATTTTGAAAATTGTATGGAAGGATATGATTTTTGGAATGTTAAGAAAATGAGAATATTGGTGACAAATACATTCATTCTTGGTTCACATTGTAACCAATGAAGAAATCTCATTTGACCATGAAAATAAAAAGGATGTGGAGGACTGGAATCAGTTTTCAACAATAACTGTGATTCGTAGTTTCCTTAGAGTAATGGGATATTATAGGAGGTTTGGGAAAAACATTTAATGAATTTCAAATCCATTAACAAAATAAAATACAGAATGGGCCAAGTTCATCTAGAAAATGGAATTTTAGGAAAGATACCATGAATTAAAGAAGATATTGGTTACGACACCCATGTTAACTCCACCCTCATACAGAGAAGGATTCCTTATTTTCTGAAATTTATATATGAAAGAGATTGGGTGTGTCCTCATGAAAAATGGAAAAGTCATTTCTTATGCATCATGAAAGTTGAAGACTAATGAGAAGAAATATCCTATGAATGATCTTTTGCTGGCTACCGTCGGTTTTGGTCTAAAGATATAGAGGCACATTATTTATGGGGATAAATGTGATATATACAGAGTCCATCAAAATTTGAAGTATATATTTACACAAAGGGAATTGAACATGATACAAAGGAGATGTTTTTAACTTCTGAAATACTATGGTCGTTCAATTCATTATCATCCTAGAAGAGAAAAAAGTCAGTGATGCATTAAGTATGAAAGAACCAGTTGTTCTATCCATGATTAGGATTCAAAGAGTTCCTTTAATCAATGAACAAGTAAATATGGAAATGGGAATTATAAGGGAATGGGTATCATCAACCCTAACCCAAATTATTTCCCAACCTTCATTACTAGAGATAATCAAGAAGGCTCAGAATGAAGATCCTTTGTTATAGATGAAGCTTGACACTATGAAGGACGGTAAGTATCTTGAGTTGAATATTGATCAAGAAGGTGATCCAAAAGTTTTTGCTTGACTATGTGTTCTATCTATTTCAGAAATAAAGAATGAGCGGATGGATGAAGATTATAGCTCTATATTATCTAAAAATCCTGGAAGTATAGAAATTTATAGAGACTATCATTATCATTATTGGTGGGATAATATGAAAAAGGGAGATTCTTGTCTACACTACTAGGTGTCTAGTATGTCAGCATGTGAAGGTAGAGAGACAACATCCTAAAGGGGTATTACAATTACAACCCATAGCAATATAAAATTGGGACAATATCACTATGGACATTATCATTGGTCTCTCGATAACTTCTAAAGGAAACAATGTGATATGGGTTATTTTGGACTGTCACACCAAGACATGCCCTTTTATCTATATTTAAAAAGGTTTTTCTATTGATAAGCTTTTGATGATTTACATGAAAGAAGTTGAAAGGCTATATGGAGTTCAACTTTCTTCAATATATGATCATCATATAAGGTTCACATAAAAATTTGGGAAATGTAATTCTCATGATATGAGTACTGAATTGAATTTCATACAGCATATTTTCCCAAAACTAATGGACAGTATGAAAGGAATAGTCAAACAATCTAGGACATTCTGAGAACATGTTCAATGGAATTTAATGGTGGATGTGATGACCATTTTCCATTATTTGAGTTCTCTTACAAAAATATCTTCAACTCAAGAATTCAAATGGATCCCTATGAAGATATATATGGGAATTTATGTTGAACTCCTAATTTTTTGGTTGAAGATGGTGAGGGAATGCTTCTTGTTACTAACCTTATGAAAGAGATGTTAGAAAATCTCCATGTCATCTAGCAACACACTAAGGATGCTCAGTGTCCGAAAAAGAGCTATGATAAAAACCCTCAAAGGGACATAGTGTTTTATGTTGGTGACAAATTATTGCTTCTAATTTCAACTTGGAAGAGAGTCATGAGGTTTTAGAAGAAAGGGAAGCTTCACCCTAGGTACATTGGCCCCTATAAAATCATGGATTGCGTAGGGGCAGTGGGAAATTGGCTTGCACTTCCTCCAAATGAGGCACAAGTTCATGATGTCTTCCACATATCCCTATTAAGGAATTACGTAACTGACCCAACACATGTATTAAATAAAGTGGTAGTATAGTTGGAACATGACCTCTTTTATGAAGAGAAGCCAGTGGATATTTTGGATTGTAGAGACAATGTTCTATGAAACAAGACTACCCACCTTGTTAATGTGTTGTGGAGAAACCAAAAATATGAAGAATCCACATGGGAACTAGAGGATTATATGAGGTAGAAGTACCGACACATTTTCTCTTCTGAGGGTACTAGTCAAAAATTTCAGTGAAGAAATTTCTTTTTTGGGGATGAATGCAACGACCCTAACTTTTGAATAATATTTGTTTCCTTAAATTTTGAGTTATTTTATTTTAAACTACACATAACTATATACATTAATTAATGATGTGAGTATAATTAAAAGGAGACTGTTGGGTTTTTAATTTTATATAACCATTGGCCAATATGACTATAGAAACTATACTATTTACGTTATGATTATGGATTACAAATATAAATGATCATGGTTAATTAATATAGAAAAAGATTTTATGGCCTCATCTTGTAAACATGGGATGTACGAAGCCCATTGGTTAGATCTTGGAAAGGAGGTTGCCTCGCTGGGCTTTGCTCTAGACCTAGCCCAAACCGAACATCAACATGTAAAGCTTGAATGAAATCTATTACATGGGAATTTTATGATGATGAAATCACCTCTTGGGAAATGTTTTCTGAGCTGCCTCAGGATTCTATCACCATAGTACACCTCAATATTCGGTCCTATATAGGTGTTATAATGGGATATTTAAGGATTTATTATTTACATTGTGTAATCCTTTTAGGTAAATAAAATTGTTATTTCTTATTGTGGTAAATGTTTTGAATTTCAAATATCGAGATTAATATAGGATGGATTTATAAAAGTTACATACTACTGCAGAATATTAGGAAAAATAAATTTTAAAATAAATTTTTTATACTTAAAATAATTAATAATGTGAGTCGATTTTTTAAAAAAGTACTTTTAAAGTTGTTATCAGTAAGAAAGTTAGATTCTAATATGATCAAGTTAATTTTTTTGGTGAATAGTAAATTTAGAATAGTAATATTAACCTTATGACTAGTAATGTGATAAATGGAATAGTATCCTCACTTAAGAATGTAAAAATATAATGTAGGCATCTTAATTTGTAATTAGATATAAAAGCATAAGTAAACAACTATTTCAGAAATTATTTGTTTTGTATTAGTATTTTTTTGAGTAAATAGTGTATTTACATAAAAATTATATTTTTCATAATAAGAAAATTATTTTAATAAAATGGAGTTCATTTTAGAATTCATGGAATCAATATTATGTTAGGGTGAATATATGAAATTTTTATAGAATGTGTTATTTTTTGGTGAATAGTAAAAATACAGTTTTGAGTTTTGGTGTGTTTAATAACATCATTAATGACTTAATAATGATATAATAATTCTCAATACTTGTGTATAGTAATATATGTTATTATCTGTCCCAATTGGAAAATACCATGGGCAAATACCATGGTCAAGAACATGGTTTTTCAAATACCACTATTGAGGTGTCCTTTAGAAATTAGTAAAATATTCCCTTATTTTTTCTATTGACACAAAACCATATCTTCATTTAATTCATTACAAAGATATCCTCTATGATGATATAGTATTTTTACCTACCATTTAATCCTCCAATGGTTCCCTCAAGCCATCCAAGGTCCCATCCTTCATGTTTTTGAAGATACTCTTCAAGGTAAGGGAAACTTTCACCCTTCTCTTTTAGTCATGTCTTCCTTTATGTTAGGTCTTCTAGATTCCATTTTATTATGTGGGTGTATGATATTATATAAACTTATTTATGACCATTTTTTCCATGTTATTATATAATATTTTTTCTCTTGTCAATTTATTTTCTGAGTTTTTACGTGACGCTGTTAGGATACAAAATTTTCATAAAAGAAATCACATATACTCTTTTCTTTCATGTTTCCATTTCTTATGGTATGTCATTCAAATATCAATACCATGATATTATTTAATTTTATTATGTACATATACTTTATTATGAGTTATTTATCATTGGGTTTCCCTTTTAACCTCACTTTTTAAATTTTTTCTAAAATCATGTATAATAGTCGTTATGAAGTAGAATTTTTATCTCAAAATCACTATCTTTTTCTTAGTAACATATCTTATTTTATTTATATGAATACCCGTACCAATTTAATTTATAAATGAATTAATCAAGACTTTAAAATTATATATTTTATTATGGAGAATACATATACCTCATTCCATTTCAATGGGTTATAAATGGCACAATGACCTAGTTTTATGAACTTTTTAAAACCTCATAATTTTGATATGAAACCCATTTATTTTATTTTCTTTTTTTTATTTATGAAAAAATATATTATGATATATATGGAACATATAAAAATAAATACATATTAATTGTTCAACCTGATAGTGCTCAAATGCATTTGGTAAATAATTTAATCTCTAGAGATTACTTGTTTTATGTTACCTAAGTGAATAACCATGGTAATTTTTATAACACCATGGGGATGAAACTTGGTGATACGTTCATGAATTTATAAATTAATGGTTTTATAAAAAAATTATGTTATTCTAAAAGTTATTATTATTATTATATGCATCTTTATCGACATGTTCTTATTGATATCGCTCAAGTCCACACGTAATCTTTTTTACTTGCATTCCTTATTGGTAATTCTTCTCACCATTTCCTTTGATATATGTATCAAAGTTATGAGATGTAGAAATTGTACTTATTATGAACCTATGAAGAAGCCTTACAAGTGTATTATAATAATTTAAAATTCTTTCATGTATTATCTTCATGATTTTCAATAAAATAGTCTTTAAAATCCTATGTTTGATAATGTAATGAAAAGATGTGTAATAAAAATGCGGAATTCCAAAATATCACCTTTTGGGTAGTGGGAGAAATTTACATAGATTGATGGTCTGTTACGGAGTGAATTAGTTTGGACAAGGGTGTATACATGGGGCGCACAAGTGTTGTTCATGAAGAAGGATGAAAACAGTTTGTAGTTGTGAAACAATTATCATAACTAGAACCAAGTGATAATGAAGAACCGCTATCCACTTTCATGGATTGATAATTTTTTTGATCAACTAAAGGGGGAAAGTCGGTTCTCAAAGATCATTTAATAGTCATTATATCATTAGATGCATATAATGGATGTAGATATTCCCAATACTTCCTTATATTATCGTCATGGGAATTACGAGATCGTTGTGATGCTGTTGAGTGTGACAAATTCTCTAACTGTGTTCCTGTGGTTGATGAATGAAATGTTTTAGGAGTTCTTGGATATGTTCATGGTGATATTAATTGATAAAATCCTTGTGTACTCCACATCTAAGGAGGACAATGTAGAGCAGCTGTATTGTATTTTGATATTTCTCTATCGACAGAAGTTGTTTGGGAATATGTCAAAGTGTGAGTTTTTGGATCGAGAAGTCTGTTTCGTGGGGAATGTTGTGCCCCATTATGATGTAGATTTGGATCTGTTGAAGATAGAAACATTTGGGTCTTGGGAATCCCACAATAATTTGATAGTGGTGTAATGTTTTTTTGGTTTTGCAAGATATTATCATAGGTTTGATGATGATTTTTCCATGGTTGTGACTCCTTCAACATTGTTGACTAGAAAGGATCATTATTATTTTTTGGAATGATCAGTGTCATGAAGCATTCAAGTTTCAGAAGGAGATGTTGTTTAGTTGTTTAGTTCATTATTTGTGATCATAAGGAGTTCATTTTGAGGTTTTTTGCAATGATTCGCGTCTGGGATTTGATGTGTTTTGATGCAGCATATATCCATATTTTCTTATGGTTTATGATAGTTACACCGCCATGTGAGTGACTATGCACCAACATTAATGAGTTGATAGAAGTTTTTTCCCTAATGTTTTTGTGACATTACCTCATCAGAGACATCTTTGTGGTCTTCACCAATTATAAATTCCCTAGGTATGTATTCTACTAGAATAATTAATCGTAAAATAGTGTCAGCGGATGAATTTGATACTTGATTATGACTTCTAATTCTTGTGTACACATAGTAAGGGGAATATGGATGCTAATTCGGTTGTCCAGATGTTGCGTAGTGATGCAATGCATGAATCAAGTGATTCATAAGGAGTAATCAAAGAACATTCATAATTTAATCAAAATAGGGTAGTGATTGGGGAAATAAGTTGTCTTTTTAGATGATAGTGCAATCATATTTATCAAATGTTGTGGATGATTCCCAATTGGGGGATCTTGAGGTGGACCTCTAGAGAAACATAGTTTCTTGTTCTGTGGCCCCTTATGGATGGTCTAAGTATGAACGACATTGAGTGTTATTTTAGCGATTACATTTCATTCCTTTGGAGAAGCATGAGATAATTCATAGAAAGTTCCATAGTTCTCCCTTAGAAGTAAATCCTGACATGAAAAATATATATCAAGCATCTAGGACTTAGTTATGGGTGTCTAGTTTGAGGCGTTAAGTTGCAGAGTTAGTGTCTCAGTGTTTGATGTGATAGAAGGTGAAGGTCGAGCACTGTGTTCTTGGTGCATTACTCCAGTCCTTAGATGTTACTTAGTAGAAGTGGGAGGAAATTTTGATGGACAATGTTACAGGTTTACTTCAATCTCAGGTATTCTATGATTCTATATGGGTAGTTATTGATCGTCTGAAAAAAACATCCCACATCATAACAATCAGAGAGTCAATCTCAATGAAGGTCCTGTCGAGGAAAAATCTTGGAGGAGGGGGTGAGACTACAGAGGGTCCCTAGGATGATCATCTCTGATCAGCATCCTTATTTTACCTCCAAGGTGTAGAGATGTCTCCAAAATTATTTGGGTTCTTAGGTATGCATAAGCATTAATTTTCATTATTTGACAGAGAGTGTGATAAATAGGACAATCGAGACTCTTGAGGACATTTTGTTCTCCTATGTCCTAGATTTTGTAGGTCCATTGATTAGGAACATACCCACAACAATGCTCATATAAATTTTTTTAACACTACACCCTTATTATTAAACCGTTTGAAGAATTTTATGGATGAATTTTCTGTCCTCCTTTATGCAGGATAGGGGTATGAGAATCTTTAATTCTTAGGTTGAAACGAGTACATAATATAATAGAGATGGTTCATGTGATCCATTAAAATATGAAGTTATCACAACATCATCATAAATCCTATTCCTATCATAGGATTATACCATTTAAGATTAATGTTGGGGATCACATGTTTCTAAAGGTTACTCCCTTTCATGGGCAGTGAAGGTTTGGTCAAGGGAGTAAGCTTTCCCCTTGGTTTGTTGGCCCTTTCGAGGTGTTGGATTGTGTTGGAGTTGTGGTATATTGGTTAGCACTACCCCTGTAGATTAGTAGGATACACAACGTTTTTCACATGTCATAGCACTTTGGTTATCTACGTGATGGTTCTCATGTCATCGATTGGGGTGAGATCAATATTGACGATGATGTGAAATTCAAGTAGAAACCTATAGAGATACTATACCACAAAGAGAAGGTGTTGTGTAAACATTCTATCACATAGGTTTCTGTATTATGGTGGAATGGTAGGATTATTCACTGATACATACATAGTTCCCTGAGCTATTTCATTTTTTCCTCTTTTCTAGTTACGATGTTGGTTTTTGGGTTGTAGACCTTTCTTATTTATGATGTGGTTATCTCTTTTTTCTTTTTGCATATTTTTCTCTTTTGAGAGGTATATCTTTTTTCATAGTGTTTTGGAGCTGGTTTCGGTATTTAGGTAGATTTATTATTGTCCCTCTAGTGAGGAGGTTGAGCTCCTATTGTGTTAAGATCCTTGAGAGGTATCTTGAAGGGTGCTTGCTCAGAAAACTTTTTCTGTTTCCTCTCTGGATGGTTTTGTATTATCGAGGAAGAGAATATTTTCAAATGTATCTGATGTAATTTCTTAGACCTCTCTGGTACATTTCATTATAAAAATATAGTGTTCGATGTGTTTTTGGAGGTCAATGTAACTTATTTTTAACACTTTTCCAAATATCTAGTTCTCTGAATATTGTCATCATTGAGACATTTGCGAATTGTGTCGTCAGTGAGACATTTGTGAATAGTGTATTTGGTGATTCATATATGAACAGTTGCATAAGTGATAAATTTTTGAACAATTTCATCATTGATACATTTGTTATCACTACAGTTATAGAATCATTTTTGAAGAGTGTACTGCATGAGACATTTTTGAACAATATCGTCAGTGAGACATTTGTGAAAAGTTTCGTTGGTGCCCATTTGTCAACAATGTCCTTGATGATACATTTTGGTACAGTGTTATTGGAGAGAAATTTGTGAACAATTTCATGAGTGAGACATTTGTGGAAAATTTCTTCAGTGATAAATTTGTAATCATTATCAACGGTGAGACATTTGTGAACAATGTAATCAGAGGGATATTTTTGTGAATAGTGTTCTCAAAAGACATTAATGAATAGTGTTATCAGTGAGACATTTGTAAACTATGCTGTCAGTGAGAAATTTGAGAACAGTGTTGTGGGTGAGACATTTGTGAATAGTGTCCTTAGTGAGACATTTGTGAAAAGTTTCATGGGTGATACATTTGTGAACAACACCATTGGTGAGACACTTCTGAAAAGTTTTATTGGTGAGGTATTTTTGAACAATGTCGTTGGTGAGAAATTTGTGAACAATTTCATTAGTGAGACATTTGTGAACACAATATTTAGTGAGAAATTTGGGAACATTGTCATTGGTGAGACATTTTTGAAGACTGCATTCTGTGAGACATTTGTGAATAGTGTCGTTGGTAAGACATTTGTGAACATTTACTTTAGTGAGACACGTATTAATAGTGTATCCAACTTCCAACAGTTTTCCCCTTTGATGTTTTTGTTGATTTTAAATGCATTTAAGGAATTATTTTATGTAATTTAAGGCTTATTAAAATCTTATAACTCATATCTTAATATTTCTAAGTGTATGGGAGCCTTTATGCAGTCAAACTATGTATTCTGGACCGATCCTCCATTACTAGAAAATCTAATACTTTTCAAAATCGCTGCTTCGTTTAGATTTTGATAAGCTCCAAGATTCATTACTCCTTGTTCTTTCTTGTCCATTATCATGGTATGAGTCACCTTGAAACATTTTTCCTATGGAGTCATGTTATTGTGAAATCCTAAGATCGTATCTACTTCGATTGTTTCCTACTGTATGAAATCCCCATATCTTGGGGAACCCAGGATGTGTTTACTCATCCTCAATATAAGGTATGATAAATCTCCATTATTCCATGTATCACAATATACTTCCATCCATTATCCATTCCATATTATGGTACGTGATCTTCATGTCTCTAATGGATCTTTCTTTGGTGTTGGTTATTGAGGTTGTGCCACGACGTCCTCAGGTGGATGCAGTCATTGTGGGAGAGGTGATCGTGATCCATTGTGTTGGCCCATTCTTCTGAAAAAAATTCGAAACCTTTTGAGGTAAGGAATTTGTGGATTCTCTATTCCTTTTAGTGCAGTTATAGAGTTATCATGTTTTTTCCACTCGATCACTATGAAATTGACATAATAAATATTGGAGTTAGACACAATAATTGTTATCAATTTCTCTGCGATATTATTGCCTCCGGAATTCGTAGATCGTTTCATATCTAGGATTTATTTGTTTCGAAGTTAGTTCTTGATAGAAATATTTAAATAAGGTAAATTAGAGATTAATTATATGTTAATTGGAAAAATATAAGGTTGAATTTTTGAGGAATATGGTTTTCGTTGTTGTTCTGGGTGATAAATCAAATGGATACAGTTCTGCATTTTTAACTAAATCGGTTTATTAAATATGGAATAAAGACTGATATTGTGATAAATATAATTCCTTGATGGGTTCTGTGTTACCCTATTTATTTTTAAGATGAATAATCTTATGTTTTGGAGCTGTTAGTGCTCATTTTGTGTCAAGGATGAATGCCTTGTTTAGGTCCAAGAGCCTAGTTGGTTTTTTTATTTATTACTGCTTTGGTTGTGGTGTGAGCCTATGATGGTTGATCCTGGAGGGTTATTGTGGTATGTGTGGGTGGGGAGGCCCAGTGGCGGTGGAAGCAGTTGATGACTAGATTAGAAAGATGTACTGGTTTATGCTTATGGGTGTTGGGGAGGACACCAAGGATGATTGAATAGGTTGAAGTAGGTCTTACCAATTGATCTGAAAGTGGTTGTTATTGAATCTGAAGTTTGATTATCTGTTTTAATTTCCCCACTACTTGAGGAAAAGGATCTTGCCTACCCTCTTTAGAAAATAGGGGTATAATCAAGGGGTATTCCGAATGATTTCTGTCTTTATATTCTCATGGATGGATGGGTCTATGATATAACTATAAATGGAAATGACGTGATGGGTAGTTCATCTACTCACCATATTGAGTCCCTTATTCATGGAAGATTAGAATTATTTTCTGGAAAATATGGATGTATAGAATTTTGATAATTATGTTAATAATTGATTGAATAAATTATGATAACCCATGGGGTTTGATCTTACAGGGTACAATGTTGAGGTTACAATTTGAAAGAAACGGTGGTCATGGTTTTGTTACGACTAGAGGCCATGTAACTTTTGTTGAGGCTAATGTAATGAAATGCGGAAATGAGAATGGTTAAATTATGGTTAAATAATTAATTAATGAAATGTTCAACTGATGAAAATGGATACAGTAATCTAATGTATCTATTTATATCGTTGTGTTCTTATAGGATACAAAGTCTTAGCAATGGCAGCTGAGTGTCTGGGTTGTAGCGGCTTGAGGTATGAGAACCGAAGTTTGATACATGTTATGCAGGATGTTGTGTCTCAAAAAAACTATCTAGTTACTTTTATTTAGGTGGATGTGGTGGAGGTGTGTTACATGAGGTGAAGGTTTTGGTTATTTTTCCATGTGTCATCATACAATCCATTTTTTGAGGGAGATTCCATGGATGTGTGATGTTGGGGAAAAGTGGAAAACCAGTGGGGAAATGGTAGAATGGTACCCTTGATATACATTATTATATTATATACTCATGTATGTGACACTTGGTGAGTGAATCTATGGTATGGCTGGGAATATAGTATACCAGTTTAGAGTATGTGTTACGTAATGCCCCAACCCTAGAAGCCCAGAGCCTGTGCATTACTTTATTACATTGGCCTGATTATAAGGAATAAAATCCCAAAGGGCCGATCAATTATTTTTCATTGAAGAAACTATATATATATACATGGAACCCATTTTACATTTGAAAAAACTAAACATAACCCAAAACAGAACATAATAAATTGTATCCCTGAAAACTCATTAAGGATCTCTTATTTATAACCCGGGGAAGGAAACAAATGAAAGGGGTGAGATAAAATTCTATATAAGGGTTATATGTTGTGGAATAATTAAAAATAAATAATTGAATCAGAATCAATTAGACATAATCATTATGGAATGGGGAATAATCGAAAAACACACATAATCAATAATCAATGAATGAAAGTGCATCTATAGATTTTTTATATATTAAAAACCTCATGGATAGTAATAATTTGAAAATGAATAAATAGAATGATTTTTATTTAGAAATAATATATCTGTAACATGATCCATCATACTGTCAAGACTATTTATGTCTGTGGGTTGAAACTTGTCTAATTTTTTGAATCAAACATGAAGGGTTTGTCACCAACTAGTTTCTCTCATTTGACAAGTCCATGCAACGAAGGGCTATTACGGGACCCACACATCACTTCCAAAAAAATAATTCTTTATTCAAAAGGGGTGAATATAATCTACATATACATTCTTATTAAAATTATCATATAAAATGTAAATAACATTCCCCAATCATTAAAATTAATACTAACCATTTAGGTAAATATAGTGAATGGTATCAAGATAACACATCTACAGTAAAACTTATTTGAAACCTTCAAAAAAATATTTTAGATGATATTTCAAGAGATAAACCTTAATATTGTGCAATTTTAAACAAATTATGTTTACATAAATGAAGATACTTTTAATGAGACCATTGAGAAATACTAGAGGAAATAATACATAAACATTCCAAAGTGTCCCATATCACATTGAAACATTCGAATCATAATCCCTTAGAATATCATGAGAATAAGTAGTCTCTTGATATAAAATACCAATGGTCATTACATACACCAAATGTAGGTAATAAGTTGTTAATAAGGCATAAATCTCATAAAAGTGAAAGTGTGATGAGAAAAATCACGTTTTTTACTTTATAAAGAAGAGTTTATTTGCAAAATAATTTTTAATTATGATGAATTCATATTGAAAATACTTATATCCCATAAAATAAATGTAAAGGAAATAGAAATCATTTTTAAGGCGTAAATAATGTCCCATCTTAAAAAGAGATTTTAATGAATCTTTATAAGTAATGTATTTCAGTGTAGTTTAAGGAAAATGTTAAAGGGGTTATAAATAGGAATTAAATTTTTGATTTCATAAAACAAGATATAAATCCAGATATTTTTTCCTGAAAAAATTGTGAATTTACTAAAAAATTTGTCTTAAAATAGATTATATAGTGCACTTGAAAATAGGTAAGGATTCGAGAAGTTCCCTTGAATCAGGCTTATTTATGGAGGAGAATATTTAAAATTTCATATTAATACATATAATTCCCCATTATATAAAGAAGGATTTTGTTTGGAAAATATAACTAGAACATTCACATAGAATTTATGATATGTAAATAAGGATATCAAAAATTTATTTGTGGTTTGTTGAGTATAAGAGTTACCCGAAAGTAAATAGAGGTATTGGTAGAGAACCCCTAGAAGATTGAATCTAATTGAATCATATTCCCCAAAATTAAAAACCATAAAATGACACCTTGAATAGAATTAAAATAAATATATTCATCATAGGACACAAAAATGGGAAGTATTCATACATCATTCATAAGAAATAGTGGTGATTAATGGAAATCTCATGAAAATAAAAGTGAAATGAGAAACCCCTTACCTATGACTGAATGTGTTATTCCCTAGATCTTAACATTGAGGATAGTAAAATTAAATCTATTAATTAAATAATCCATAACCTTATATATAAATTTATTAATTATTGTATTATTATGTTCATTTATGGTCTTATGTACTAGTATTATGATTGAATTATTTCTTTCTATAGTGTTTGTTTACTTGATTTTCATGATCAGTTCTCTTGGATATGTGTAATGGAGTTCATGTGGAATTGATATAATTATCAGAAATTTGAATTAAATTTTATTACTGAACATACAAAATTTCAAATTCTTATATATATCATTTGGTTATATGGTTTGAGGATTATTCATTTTATACAAATTTAACAATAAAAACATGGATTATTTTGATGGATTTTTGATCACCACGGACTGATTTTATTTTATAATTAAATACCTTTTGTAAGTACTTATTTGAGAACATTAAATAGGATATAATAAATATATTATTACCTGATTAAACCATAAAAATGGTTTCATGGCCATAATTTAAGATGGTAATAGAATTGATATCCCATCATCCTTGAATTAACACATCTGAGACTGTGTTTTCGTTTTTGTATAAGAGGAGGGGGAAATAGAGAATATGATGAAATATTACATTATCATAAAAAAATTCCATTACATGTAAGGTAATTTAATTAAAATAGAATTTTTAATAGTGTTGGTGAGGATTAAAAAAACAATTGAACTTGTAAAAGTGGTCAAAAGGAAAAGAGATAGAGAGTTTTACCTCTTGAGTACTCCTCCTTGAGAATATCCATGAGGCCTTTGTTTTTGGTCTTTTGGTGAGACCAATAGGTATTGGATGTGGGATATGGGATTGGATTGTTTTTTTGGTATAAATTTGGTGAGGATCAAATCTTGAGATGTGTGAGAGGAAGAGGGGGTGAGGGGAAGTTTATACAGTAGAGGAGAAGAGGGGTTTTACATTATTTTAATCATTCGTTTATTTTTTTCTCAAGGAAAACAATTGTATTTTTTATTTTGATAAAAAAAAGTAATAAGTGCATATGAGTTTTAATATATTTCCATTTAAATCATCCATGACTCATGCATGATGTAGAAATTCATTTACTTAGCAGATTTTGTAATTTATTGAATTTCACTATTCACCAAAAATTCATGTTTTTCAAAAAAATCCAAAAACTCCACCCTAAATGTTTTTCAATGTGTATAAACAAAAGATGAACACAATTTTCTCAAAATAATTATCTAAATATGAGAAAATTAAATTTTAAACAATATTATTATTTACATGAAAATTTATTTTTTAAATTTAATACTTGTTTTATAATTCATTCAATAATTTTCCGAGGTCTCATTAAATTATCCATAAATATTAGTTTGAAAAAATATTTATTAGGATATCATTTTATAAAAATAATATTTATTTTAATTAACTTTATTAATTATAAAAGTGTAATTAAATATTACTTTTTAAAAAAAACCAGCACTTAACTGTTAATATTCACATTCATTTATAAGGAACCAAACATTTATTTATAAATTCTTGGTTGATGATTCAATTCATATTGGTAATATTAATATTCATAATGGTACATTGATTTTAATAAGGGTATGTTATTGTTCATAAGGGTAAGTTTCTATTCACAAAAAATTAAGTTGATCCTATTAGAGTCTAAATAAATTA
Organism: Viscum album; assembly: GCA_963277665.1. NCBI lineage: Eukaryota > Viridiplantae > Streptophyta > Magnoliopsida > Santalales > Viscaceae > Viscum > Viscum album. The sequence continues at coordinate 1,894,339,015 of OY728152.1, forward strand.
CTGAACGCAATCGGGTATGTCCGTTTTTCAAAATTCAAATCATAAAAGTGGAAAATACATGTTTAATAGATAGGTTATAACTATCTCCTATAACCATGTGTTATTTAAAAAAGACTCAGTATTTCATGAATTATAAGTTATCTAAGGTATTGATAGTACTAAAGAATAAATATACCATAAAATGTTGGGGTGTCATATTAATAGTTAATGTATTCAAAACAAAATTTAGTATTTATTAAAATAATTATAATAGTCAGTATATATTATTATTTAAAATATTTAGTTAAATATTCTTTTAAATACATATATTCATATTATAACATTATTTTACACAGAATATTACAGTAAAATAGTATTTCTTCTTTTAGAACATTAATTAATTAATTTGAAATCTATAAATTATAATTAAAACACTTAAATTTATATTATTATTTTCTATAAATTAGTGTGTTTAAAATTATAAAACAAAATACTTGTGGAGTTTAATTATTCCCCCCTCAACAAAATTGTGTCCTCTCAATTTTAAATATCACTTTTAAAGTTAAATGATGATACTTGAAATTCCACTTGTGGTAAACCCATATCCGAAATATAGTAAATAAAATATCATCTCAAAAATGGTTAAGAGAAATGATGTAGTCCCAAAAAAATTATTCCTTTTAATGGGGTGAAATTATTTGTAAATAAAAAAATGTAATTAAAAGAAAAATCAAACCGTGAAGTTTTAATGGAATGTAATAGAGAACATATTCAGATGAATGTTGATCACTACAAAACTATAAACTACTATACTGAAAAAAATCTTTGATACTATATAAGATTAGTACAAAATTGTATTTAAGAATCTCTTCCTTGATTTGACGAATTATTCCACTCTATAAGTGAATGAATATATGTTTATATTTATTAAAACCGATCATATCAATTGATTGTGCCTTAAACATTCTACAATTCAATTCTTAGGATATGTTTGATCTGGTGGTAAAGTAATTCATTATCCTCTAAAAACACATACAATGAAAAACATAATCCATTCATAAATGGTTACAACATCAAAAATATAATTATCCAACAATTTAGAAAAAAGGTCATTGAATTATCTAACATGATCACATCATTATCCCTTAATCAATATAAAGAACCTCTAAATTTTCACATTCCAAATATATGAATACCATCATCATGTGTCCTCTTGATATATGGTAATAACTCAATTTAGCATAACACCTTATTAGAAACCCAAATTCATCCTTACACATATTTTTTAATATATTCTTTATATCCCAAAATGATCTAAACTCCATCAATGACTGCATATACAACTTATCAAGAAGTCATTAATTAGTTCCAAGGTAGTCTACACATATCCAAATCAATCAATTATTTATCATTATATCAACATCAAGAATATATTTATTGTTTTCTTTCCCTCAATCATGAATTTCCCTAAATGTTTAAATTTTCACTGAATATCCTTTCCTTTTACCACTCAATTTTTGGTCTCAATTTGTTAACGATAAAGTATTGTAGTACAATCCAAATATATTCCTTAATTCTTATAACCAATGCATTATTGATAAAATATTAAAATGAAATGATTCTTTTAACCATATATTAATGAAGATATCTTTTTATGATAAAATTATGATTTTTGAAAAATAATGATGTCTTAAAATATATTATATATTGCACATGCAAATAGGTAATAATTCGAGAAGTTCTCTTGAATCAGGGTTATTTATCCAGGAGAATTTTTGAAAGATCCTTTTAAAAGATAAAAATCATCGTAAAATAAATTATGATTCTATTTTTTACATATATATAGAACTTTATCATAAAATTTATGAAGATTAAATAAGTATATATAAGAGTTTTATTAAGGTATTTAGAGTCTAAGTGTTACCCGAAGTAAATGGAGGTTTGGGTAGAGAACCCCTACCACTATGAAACCAATTGAATCATGTGACCAAAAATTAATAACCATCCAATGATACATTCAATATAATTAAAATAATAATATTAATGATATTACACATCATTTTTCAGTATACGTACACCATACACATGATATAGTGGTAACTAATGGAAATCTCAAGGAAATTAAAGTGATATGGGAAACCACTTACCTTGTGCCCTAATGTGTTCTTTCATTGATCATAACATCCTAGATATTAAAATTAAATAAATCAATTAATTAATAAATAACTTTATATAAATTTCATTTATTCCTTATATTTTTTATATATTCATTTATGGTCTTCATGATATGTTATAAGATTGAATTCTCACAGTACAAAGTGTTTGTTTACTTGATCTTCATGATTGGTTTAATTCGCTATGAGTAATGAAGTTCATGTGGAATTGATATAATTATCCAGAATTACAATTAATTATTATTACTGAACATACAAGAGTTTAAATGGTTATAATTATCATTTTCATATATGGTTTGAGGATTAATCATTATATAAAACTTTAACGATAAACAATTGGATTATTTTCACGGTTTTTCCATCACCATGAATTCGTTTTATTTTTAAATTAAATTCCATATGTAAAAAATGATTCCTGAATATTAAATAAAATATATTACATAAATTATTATCAGAATACACAATAAAATTTGATTCATAAACACAATTTTTGATTGTAATTGAAATTGAAAACCCATCATCCTTGAATTAATACATCCTAGGTAGTGTTTTGGTTTTAGTGTAAGCGGAGGGGGAATGAGAGATGATGATGAAATATTCCATTAGAATAATATAATTATATTACATGTATGTAAGTAGAATTATAATTACATTTTGATTATGGAATATGAGGATTGAAAAAAATGGAACATTGAAGGGAAGTTGAAAGGAAAATGATGAGAGATTTACATCTTGAGTACTCCTCCTTGAGAATCTCATTATGGTCTTTGTTTTTGGAATTTTCATGATATTAGAAGTTCCTGGATGTGGGATGAAGGATTTGATAGAATATTTGGTATTATTTAGGAAATGATCAAATATTGAGAGGTGTGATAGGAATAGGGGGTGATGGGTGGAAAATAGTGGACGAGAGGAGGGGTTTTGGCATTGTTTTAATCATTAGTTTATTATATATGTCAAGACAAGCAATAGTATTGACCCTTGTGGATAAAAATAGTATTAAGTGAATATTTGTTAGTATAAATGGTCATTTACATCTCCAATGACGCAATCATGATGCTGAAATCCATATATTTAACATATTTTGTAAATTATTGAATTTCAATATTCAGCCAAAATTCAGTTATGTTAGAAAAATCCAAAAAATTCACCCTATTTATTTTTAGATTTTTAAAAACCAAAAACTAATTCAATTCTGTCAAAATAATTTTCTAGATATGTGGAATTTAATTTTTAAACATAATCAATATTTACATCAAAATAAAGATTTTAAATCTAAAACTAGTTTTGCAATACTTTCAAAAATTAAATGAGGACTTATAAAATTAACGTAAAATCATGGGAAGAAAAAATATTATTTTGGAACAAATTTTATGGAAATAAAATTTATTTTAAATTAATTAATTATAAAATTGTATGTAAATATTTTTTTCTTAAATAAACTAACACTAAACATTTAATATTCACATTCATTTACTAGGTGTCTAAATATTATTTATAAATTCATGGGTGAGATAACTATTCATAAGGTTCATATTACCATTCATAATGGTATATAAATATCCATAAGGGTATGTTTCTATTAAAAAGTGTATGTTAATATTCCTCCAATATTAAGTTGGTCCTACCGGTCTCTAAATAACATACTGAATTCAACCGTGTATTTCCATTTTTCAAAATTGATGTCATAGAAGTGGAAAATTTATGTTTAAGGTCTAGGTTATAATAGTATCTTATAACCAAGTGTTGTTTCACAAAAAATCAGTCCTTCATGATCTATAAGCTATCTAATGAATGGAAATTATTTAAGAAGAAATATACCATAAAATATTGGGGTATCATATTAACAGTTAATATATTAAAAATATAATATAGTATTTATAAAAATAATTATAATAGTAAATATATATTATTCATTTAAATAATTAAATAAATAATATATTAAATACAAGTATTCATATTTGAATATTCTTTACACAAAATAATACTGTCAAATAGTAATTATTTTTTAGAATATTAATTAATTAATTTTAATGATATAAATTATAATTAAAATACATAAATTTAAATTATAATTTTCCATAAATTAATGTATTTAAAAGTATATAATAAAATATCAGGGTGTTACAAGTTAGTTTCACCCGTTCTTTAGTGTGATTTATCATGGTTTCATTAATTTTTCATGAGAGGATCAGGGGAGAATCTACTTGGGTATACTATTATAATCACCCTATGTATATACAAACTATTTAATTAGGTCACTTGGAGTAGGTTGGAGATCAAGCTGGGTACTACAAGCCTGTGGTTGGAGGATCTATTTGAGATTCATAGGCACTGTTGTTTTACTTTCTTTTGGTTCATATAGTTTGTCCTTTCAATTTTCATAGTTCCTGCATGAAATTACATATGTGCACTGGGGATTTATTTTATACTGTAGTTTGAGTAAAATTTTGTTGGGGTATATATAATCTCTCTCTTTCTACTGAGTTCTCTTATAGGGTATGCCTTCAATTTCTGTCAGTACAATATCATCAATTCTTGTTTCTTACTCAGGGCCTATTGGAGGTGGAACATGAGGATTATTATCACTCTTATCACATTGTCGGCCCAGAAGGGGTACAATTTTTAAGAGGGTGTTGTGACAATGTCATATAAAAGGGACGTTGAGAGATATGATAGAGTATGGATTTAAGAACTAGTAAGGTTTCAAGGGTTGGTAGGGAAACAATTCTAGCTATGTTTAGGAAGTATTGTAAACAAGGGAGACCTGTTGAGATAGGGGTATTTAGGCCCCACTATAATCAAATGCATGGGCCTATATGTTTACATTGGATACTAAGCATGGTGATACCTATTGCTAGTTAGATACCTAGGAAATGATCATGCATCATTATTCATTGCACCTATGATTGAATTGGTAGAACTTGGGATATGTTTTCCTAAAATGGATAAAAGAACAAACTTAATTAATTAATGCTGATTCATCCATATTTTAAGTTTAAGAGTCCTAACTATGGGTTCTTTAGAATGTATATATCTTGGTCGACGTCCTCATCAATGTCACAGAGATGATATTTAGAAGTATATGCCAGCCAATCATCACAGTTTAGAGGTTGGAGATGATGAAACATGGTGGAGTACACTTTAAGAGTTTCAACTCTACATTCAGCAAAACTATGAGGGATTTGTTACAAATGAAGTCATGGAATACTGGTTAGATGAGGATGAGATATCATTCAGTTCATTTTAGCATGGAAGGAGCATGAGGTGTTTTTGTTTTTAATGATGCGGTGTGGGGAACTGAGTAGTTAGTGCATCTTCATCCCTGGGGTTCATGATGCGTTGATAGTCTCATGGGAGGCATCCCAAGAAAAATTTAGAACCATTTTTCTCTCTTAGACCGCGAAGGAAAAAAGTCACCAAGAGATTCATGACCTTCCTTAGGGGAGCTCTAGTGTGTGAGAGTTCGGGATCCATTTTAGGAACCTTCTGCGATATTCTATAGACCAAATAAAAGATTAGGAAGCTAGGGCTAGGCATTTTGAGGAGGCTTTTCATCAAGAGATCCAGTGCTAGGTCACCTCATGTATGGAAAAGGTGCATCCCAAGGTCTATGCAAGGGGAGAGGTCATTGAGATGATATTATCCATAACCAGATCATTCTGAGATGGGAGTCATCTGGATTCCTCACAAAGCAGTGTTGTGGTATATAGTTTTCAGTTTTCGTGGAAAAATAATTTCCATTCGATTGGGGGTAGGTCCAAACATTTAGTGTCTCATTTATCTAAGGTAAATGGCTCTTAGACCAAGTATACGGGAGAATATTTGTGTTTTTGTTATGAATACCTAGGACATTAGTAGAGAGAGTGACTAGCATTTTAGTGCGGTCATCATGCACTTAGGGTTCCACTTAATGTTCCTATGATGTGGCAGTTTCAGCGGTGGAAATAGTAGGTGGTTGCACTAGATTTTGACAGATAGCGGGAAGATAGGGTAGGCAGATGATAAGCCCAAGATTCTCTCGATCCTCAGAGAGAAGATAATGACAATGGTGGTGTCCATTAGTAGGGTTTTATAGGTTATGGAGAAGGTTGTGGTCTACTTAATTCTTTATCATTTCCAGCACTGGGTGAGCACGAAGTTGTTTGAGGTATACTTTTCTTATTTCCTACTTTGTGTCTAGCGTCCCCCAAACCCATGGTGCTTAATGAGACATGATATACTTAACATTACATCATTACAAATTAAATATCATGTCTCATTACTACAGAAGATCGCGAGGCTCAGGATTCTGGGAAACCAGCTGCTTCCGATTTACTTTATTGGTATCAACCATGCCTGAAAAATTTTAAACAAAACGTAGGGTGAGAAAAAATACCCAATAAGGGGTTTTAGAAACATTTTAAGAAAATACTTTCTCAAAGAAGTCCTTTTGAAGAGAGTAAAACATTTTCCTAAAACAAAATTTTATCTTTTTCTAAAACATGAAATCCATCATTCTTTGAAAACCACTTCCAAAAAGAAGCACGTACTTGAAATAATCATTAAAGAAAACATGATCAGAGTGCGCAATATAAGAAGAATAAATAATCCATAATATTCAAACAAGGTTACTTAAATTCTAAAAAGAATTCTATGACTAAGCAGGGAAAATGTGCATATCATGGTTCATGAGAATAAACAGTTCATCTAACAGTTTACCACAAGAAAACAGTTCTTGACATAAGAATTATATTTTCATAGTCATGGGAGCTTTCGACTAGGGGTTGTCCTGTTAGTTGAACTAACCCTTGGTTGACCTTAATCATTACATGCAGAGGGAATGTATAATACTGGACTTTGTCAAGACCTTTCATCAAGACCATATAACATACTTAACGGGTCAAGGCTCACTGCCCATCCTGTTTCCTTGATAGCTCGAGCCATGGCTAAATGCCAAGACCGTCGCACATAATCGTCTCATGAGACTCCTAATTTACCCAATGCATTGGAGCGCTGTATAATTTCGGGCACACCCATCACATCATTCTTGTTGCGCTATATAATTCTGGTCGCACCTCTCACATGTAAGTCCTATACATCCCTCACATATCTTGACATGGTCATTAATTCATAGGGTTCCATATATTCATAATTAAACCCCATTTTCACATATGTATTCATAACATGAAAACGGTTTAATCATTAAAAACATTATAACATGCATGCTAAAGCTCCGTGCACATAAAATGTTATCTTAACATTTGAAAACATCGGTTTTAAGAAAATAAACATAACACTTAACATTCCATGCATCATAATACCCAATTAAAGCATGGTCATTCATAACTTACACATATGATGATTAATGGATATCATAGGCGTTTAATACAGGCAGTTGAGATTACAATGTGCATAATCAAGTCCATCTTGGGGAAATCATTTTAATAATTGTGTAAACTCTTCCATTAGCACTTTAAATAACAAGGACCCTTTTCTTTATAAAGTTCTCAAACATCATAAATGTACTCGTCATTAGAGACAACATAATTATACGTATACCTACACATATGCATGGGTTTTAGCACATTAAGCCATACTCCAAAAATATCTCTTAAACAAATTTTATATTTGGTAAAAAACATCCGGAGTTCTTTTCCATAAAAGAATAAAAAGGGGTGAACATAATTTTCCATAAAACTTTATTGAAAAAACGTCAGCCTTGCATACAACAAGTTTGTTTCATAAACATTAGTACATACCTATGAATACATGTATGAACTCATAAAAGTTCAAAGAGTCTATACTAACCATTTTCACAAAGCAAAAATCATGATTTATCCAGAGCAGTGATAAATGAAAATTCTCAATTTCAAGAATGATTTTGAAATCCAACCAACCCATAAACGTCATCATGCTGTATTGTAATAAATTGAAAAACATGGACACTAAGTTCATATTAATGTATATACACATACATGTACGTATATATATAACAATATACATCATTCACTTGCATAATTTTACCTGTTCATTCAATTACTCAAAATGTCCATTTTTTTATAGGTGAAAAGAAAAAGCAGGGTTATAAACATTGAGAAATGGTTGTATACTTGAGTATATCATCTTATACTTATGTTTATATGAAAGTATATATTTATATACAAATATATAAACACAAGGTGTAAAATTCAAGAACCCGCACCCAAATAAAGCAGATCTTTCGAACCCTTACCCCAATTTTAGGTTTTCACAAAGAGGCTGACAAGATCGGTTCTAGGAATAGGTAATACAGGTTTATATAGTCCTGTATATACAAAATTATACAAAAAGTCTACATAACTATATAAAACATATAGAAATAGTAAGAAACACTGTAGATGATTTTCCCCCTTACTCCTAATCGGTTCTTTAAGCCGAGCGGGATCCCATGATCTAGGTCTGCACTGATTTCACACACACCATAAATATATATAACATGTATATATATTTACACATTTATATAAACCGAAACATGACCAAACCTTACCAAATTAAAAACCTTCTTCTTACCTTGCTTGGAGAGGAGAAGTAGACGAGGCAGGAGGAACCGACTGAATAAACACACAAGATACATATTCATATAACATGTATATCCATATATATATCTATATATAAAACCCTGAGTTTACAAAAACTTAGAAAAAAAAGAAACACGACCCTTACCTTAGCATGGAGTGGAGAAGGAGAAACAAAGCAACAACGAGGTCCATGAGCTAGAGAGATCTAGGGAGCCGTATACAAGCCCTTCGGCCTTTGGTGCAACAGGGTATTTTAAAAAAAACGATGACGGGATGGCTCCTTAGAAAATCGTCTACCGGACAGCCGAGCCGAGTCGGTGCCAACTTGAGGAAAGGAGGAGACAGCGCGAGGTCTACTATCCGGCCTAGACGATGAAAAACGAGGCCTAACCCTACTGGTTTTGACGATGCGAGGTAGGAGAAGAGAGGCGCCGGTGGGAGAATAAGCCGTGGGGGAAAGAAAATGGCTGGAAAACGACGGACAGCTGAGATTAAAAGTGGGAGATCATGCGGCTAAAAAGTTGTATGGTTTTAAAAATATCGGACGGCTGCGATTGGAGTGCCCAGATCGAACGGCTCTGGTTGAAGCAGCGAAAAAAACGCGGTTTCTAAACTTCTAAAAAAATGTTTTACTATATTTTTTTTATTAATTTATTACAGCATTTTTTTAAGAAAAAAATTCAACGATTAAACCAGCTTTCATTATTATAATTTTTTTTAAAAAAGTCATTGGCCGAATAAAAGTATATATATATTGATCAAAACATATTATTATATATATTTTATTTTTAAAACACCAATAATTTTTATTAACCTTATTATATTAAGTATATTTTTTTAAACCATAATTATTGATCTTTTATTATTATATTTGTAAAACCAGAGGATCATTTAATCAATCAAAGAAAACATTGGTTTATTCAACATAATATATATTTTTTTTTATTTATTTCTTTTTCCTTTTCTGAATTACATAATAAATACCTTAATTTATAATTTCATGCAAACATTTGGATTCAATCCTTTAAGAAAATAAAACAAAATAGGTTGCTTAATATTATTTGTGTAAGCTTAAAGATGCGAAATTTGTAAATAAAACCATAATTTGACATAGTTTCCAAAATAGTTAATAAAGTTCAAATTATAAAAGAAATAATATATCTAATTTTATGCAATATATATAACTCATAAAAATCCATCAGGATTAATATAATTAGAAAATAAAATTTTACTTGTTCAAGTTAATATGTATAATGGAAGAAAAATAATAATATTAATTTTCGCCGTTTTGAAAAATAAAATTCTCATTTTGGGAAAACCTGACTTAAATTAACTAAATTAACATTGATGTCATTTTGTAGCAAATTACATAATTAATTTTCCGAACTTTCCAGGGGTATGCCATCTTATTTCCAAAGGTCAAAAACAAAACATTAGATTCTTGGGGAAACCAAAAGTCAAATTTATAGCCGTTTGGGGTTCAACAGTCAGATTAGGGTGATTATAAATGGATCTGGTCTCGGGGTGTCCCTCACTCCAGGTGACTGAAGAAGAAACAGAGATGGTTCGTGTGATTCCCCTGGTGCACAACATATTTGCAGTGGCTTCGGCCATACTCATGTTCATTATGATGGACGCTCGAAACCCCAACTGCATTGTTGGGCTCTTAGTGGTTTTAAGCGGTCTCCCCATTATTGTAATCGGGTTCTTAGTTGGGATTTTCGGTTAGTTTATCTTCTTGTTAGGTCAGTGGAATTTGTAGCCGAGATGTTGCTTATTTGAATAAATGAAATTTTCATCCATTTTATGCATTTTATTACTATTACCTTATTAGTTGTTTGTTGGTTCACTTAACGGGTGACATTGAAAAGAAAACATGTCAAAAATGAAAACATGGTTTTCTCGGGTCGTTACATCACTCCCCCCTTCAAAGAATTGCGCCCTCGCAATTATATCATAAAAAAAGATAAACTGAAACCCCAAACATACCACACTATTGAAACAGTGGATCTGGCTCGATTAACGGGATACCAAAGATGGCACACAACTCTTCCGTTTCTCTAGCCGTGATGCACCTCAAATAGTACTCCTTGAACTCCTGTTCATGCGTACTGCACACGGGTTTCCAAAGGGAGGCTCGTGCGATGCAAAGCTCGGAAATGTTTGAGTAGATAAACTCCTTGATAACTCTTCTGGCCACATCACGCTCGAGGTAGTCGATATGGATGATGCGGTTGAGGAGACTGAGATTCAAGACTTGGAACATGAAGGCTGCACTAAGCTAGCCATCCTGGGCGGCCACGAGGAAGCACGCTCTGGCAGAAAAGTTTTGTGCTAGAGTGAAACACTGGAACAGGCCCTCAATGTATCTTCCCCTTCGCCTGTAGCAGGGGAGTTGAGCCGTGGAAACAAGGTGGAAGGAATAGTCATCCTCTTGACATAAGCATAGGATCTCTGGACCGTTTTCTAGATCGAGCAAACGCTGGCAGGACCCTCGCAGGTGGAGAAAGAATGGATAATCCACCATGCATGCCTTGATCAAGATGACTTCTACTAGCTCATTGGGTAGGGATGAGAAGTTCATTTGACCAGCCATCTGAAAGAAAACATCTAAGGGAAACTCTTAACAACATCGATAAGGTGGAGACATGAAAGGAAAAAGAAACTTCAATTTATGAAAAAGTTTAGACGGCAAAGTCTGAGTTTACAAGACGTACGCCAGAAAGAGCAGCAAAAATTCCTAACTCTTCAAACCACAGAGAGGATGAACAGACAGGACTAAACTCCTGGGAACATTCATAACGCCTCCTGAGTTTATCGTGGAGGGTATGGGGTTGGGAAACATCGGTGTAAACTTCTTGCCTATGAGACACACATGTGGACTCATTTTCCAACGCTCCAATGTCCATTAATTAGCCCCAGAAGCCATAGTGCAAAATCTGGCAGAGGTAATCCACTCGAAGGTCTCCAGCAGCAGCAGCTTCTTGAAAGGGATTATCAAGCATTGTGCCAAATTCCTCGCCAGTTGTGAACACTCGGAAGAGTCCTTTGTGATACCTTCCCCGATGTGCATAAGAGGGAAATTGGGTCATCATCATTAGGAGATAATCCATCCCAAATCCCCGGTAAAGACTAAGCACCCTAGGTGAGTTTCACACGTCATACAGGTGCTTACACGTCATGTGAATTTGGGCATAATTCCGAAAGTTCTCATGGCTAGCTAGAGATATAATGTTCTCTAGAGCCTTAGTGGGAAGTGACAAAAGGTCGGTAGGTACGTCAGCCATATGAAAGTTAAAACATTTTTATTTAGTCAGTCATAGTAATACATTTATATCACCTAGTTTTCCAGAGTTTCCTGAACCTATCCTCTGATACCAACTGTAGCGACCCCCAAACCCAGGGTTCTTAAAGAGAGATGATATACTTAACATTAAATCATTACAAATTAAATATCATGTCTCATTACTACAGAAGATCGCGGGGCTCAGGATTCTGGGAAACATGCTACTTCTGATTAACTTCATTGGTATCAACCATGCCTGAAAATTTTGAAACAAAATGTAGGGTGAGCAAAAATGCCTAGTAAGGGGTTTAAAAACATTTTAAGAAAATCTTTTCTCACAGAAGTCCTTTTGAAGAGAGAAAAACACTTTCCTAAAACAAAACGTTATCTTTTCTTAAAACATGAAATCCATCATTCTTTGAAAACCACTTGCACAAAGAAGCACGTACTTGAAATAAGATTTAAAGTAAACATGATCAGAGTGCGCAATATAAGAAGAATAAACACTGCATAATATTCAAACAAGGTTACTAAAATTCTAAAAATAATTCTGTGACTAGGAAGGGAAAATGTGCATATCATGGTTCATGAGAATATAAAGTTCATCTAACCGTTTACCACATGAAAACAGTTCTTGACATAAGAATTATATTTTCATAGTCATGGGAGCTTTCAACTAGGGGTTGTCCTATTAGTTGAACTAACCCCTGGTTGACCTTAATCATTACATGCAGAGGGAATGTATAATACTGGACTTTTTCAAGAACTTTCGTCAAGACCGTATAACATACTTAACGGGTCAAGACTCACTGCCCACCCCGTTTTCTTGATAGCTCGAGCCATGGCTAACTGCCAATACCGTCGCACATAATCATCTCATGAGGCTCCTGCTTTACCCAATGCATTGGAGTGCTGTATAATTCAGGGCGCACCCGTCACATCATTCTTGTTGTGCTATATGATTCCGAGCGCACCCTTCACATGTATGTCCTATACATCCCTCACATATCTTGACATGGTCATTCATTCATAGGGTTCCATACATTCATAATTAAACCCCATTTTCACATACGTATTCATAACATGAAAACAGTTTAATCATTAAAAACATTATGACATGCATGCTAAAGCTCCATGCACATAAAAAGTTATCTTAACATTGAAAAACATGGATTTTAAGAAAATAAACATAACACTTAACATTCCATACATCATAATACCCAATTAAAGCATGGTCATTCATAACTTACACATATGATGATAAAGGGATATCATAGGCGTTTAATACAGGCAGTTGAGATTACAATGTGCATAATCAAGTTCATCTTGGGGAAATAATGTATATAATTGTGTAAACTCTTCCATTAACACTTTAAATAACAAGCCCCCTTTTCTTTATAATGTTATCAAACATCATAAAAGTACTCGTAATTAGAGACAACATAATGATACGTATACCTACACATATGAATGGGTTTTAGCACATTAAGCCATACTCCAAAAATATCTCTTAAACAAATTTTATATTTGGTTAAAAAAACATCCGGAGTTCTTTTCCATAAAAGAAGAAAAAATGGGTGAACATAATTTTCCATAAACCTTTATTGACAAAAATTCAGCCTTGAATACAACAAGGTTGTTTCACAAACATGAGTACATACCTATGAATACATGTATGCACTCGTAAAAGTTCAAGGAGTCCATACTGACCATTTTCACAAAGAAAAAATCCCGAATTATCCAGAGCAGTGATAAATGAAAATTCTCAATTTAAAGAATGATTTTGAAATCCAACCAACCCATAAAATTCATCATGATATACTGTAATAAATTGCAAAACATGGAAACTATGTTCATATTAATGTATATACACATACATGTATGTATATATATAACAATATACTTCATTCACTTGCATAATTTTACCTGTTCTTTCAATTACACAAAATCACAATATTTTTATAGGAGAAAAGAAAAATCAGGGTTATAAACATTGAGAAATGGTTGTATACTTTCGTATATCATCTAATCTTTATGTGTATATGAAAGTATATATTTATATACACATATATAAACACAATGTGTAAAATCAAGAACCTGCACCCAAATAAAGCAGATCTTTCGAACCCTTACCCCAATTTTAGGTTTTCACAAAGAGGCTGACAAGATCGGTTCTAAGAATAGGTAAAACAGGTTTATATAGTCCTATATATACTCAATTATACAACAAGTGTACATAACTATATAAAACATACATAAATGGTAAGAAACGATGTAGAGGAATTTCCCCCTTACTCATAATCGGTTCTTTAAGCCGAGAGGGATCCCATGATCTAGGTTTGCACCGGTTTCACACACACCATAAATATATATAACATGTATATATATTTACACATTTATATAAACCGAAACTTGACCAAACCGTACCAAATTAAAAACATGCTTCTTACCTTACTTGGAGAGGATAAGTAGACGAGGCAGGAGGAACCGAATGAATAAACACAGAAGATATATATACATATAACATGTATATCCATATATATATCTATTTATAAAACCCGGAGTTTACACAAACTTAAAAAAAAAAGAAACACAACCCTTACCTTAGCTTGGAGTGGAGAAGGGGAAACAAAGAAGCCACGGGGTCCAGGAGCCGGAGAGATCTAGGGATCCGGATGCAAGCCCTTCGGCCTTTGGTGAAACAGGGTATTTTATAAAAAATGAAGACGAGCAAGCTCCTTGTGAAGTCGTCGACCGGAAAGCCGGGCCGAGTTGGTGCCAACTTAAGGAAAGGAGGAGACAGCGCGGGGTCTACTAGACAACCTAGATGAAGAAAAACGGGGCCTAACCCTACTAGTTTTGATGACGCGAGGTAGGAGAAGAGAGGTGTCCGTGGGAGAAGAGGCCGTGGGGGAAAGAAAAAGGCTGGAAAACGAAGGACGACAGAGATTAAAAGAGGGAGATCTTGCGACTTAGGAGTGGTGCGGTTTTAAAAAGATCAGACAGCTACGATCGGAGTGCCTAGATCGAACGGCTCCGGTTGAAGCAGCGAAAAAAACGCGGTTTCTACTGTTCTAAAAAAGTGTTTTACTATATTTTTTTTATTAATTTATTACAGCATTTTTTTAAACAAAAAATTTCAATGATTAAACCAACTTTCATTATTATTATTATTTTTTTTTAAAAAGTCATTGGCCGAATAAAAGTATATATATATTGATCAAAACATATTATTATATATATTTTATTTTTAAAACACTAATAATTTTTATTAACATTATTATATTAAGTAAATTTTTTTTAAACCATAATTATTGATCTTTTATTATTATATTTGGAAAACCATAGGTTCATTTAATCGATCAAAGAAAAAATTGGTTTATTCAACATAATATATATATATATTTGTTTATTTATTTTTTTGTTTTTCCTTTTCTGAATTACATAATAATTACATTAATTTATATTTTCATGCAAACATTTGGATACACTCCTTTAAGAAAAGAAAACGAAATAGGTTGCTTAAAAGTATTTGTGTAAGCTTAAATATGAGAAATTTGTAAATAAAACCATAATTTGACAAAGTTTCCAAAATAGTTAATAAAGGTCAAATTATAAAAGAAATAATATATCTAATTTGATGCAATATATATAACCCATAAAAATCCATCAGGTTTAATATTATTAGAAAATAAAAGTTTAATTGTTCAAGTTAATATGTATAATGGAAGAAAAACAATAATATTAATTTTCGTCGTTTTGAAAAATAAAATTCTCATTTTGGGAAAACAGGAGATAAATTAACTAAATTAACATTGATTTAATTTTGAAGCAAATTAAATAATTAATTTTCTGAACTTTCTAGGGGTAATCCATCTTATTTCCAACAGTCAAAAACAAAACATTAGATTCTTGGGGAAACCAACGGTCAAATTTATAGTCGTTTGGGGTTCAACGGTCAGATTAGGTTGCTTATAAAAGGATCTGGTCTCAGGGTGTCCCTCACTCCAGGTGAATGAAGAAGAAACATAGATGGTTCGTGTGATTCTCCTGGTGCTCAGCACGATTGCAGTGGCTTCGGCCATCCTCATGTTCATTATGATGGATGCTCGAATCCCCTACCGCATTCTTAGGCTCTTAGTGGTTTTATGAGGTCTCCCCATTATTGTAATCAGGTTATTAGTTGGGATTTTTGGTTAGTTTATCTTCTTGTTCGGTCAGTGGAAGTTGTATCCGAGATGTTTCTTTTTTGAATAAAAGAAATTTTCATCCATTTGAGGAAATTTATTATTATTACATTATTAGTTGATTGTTGGTTCACTTAACGGGTGACATTCAAAAGAAAACTTTTCAAAAATCAAAACATGGTTTCCTCAGGTCGTTACATTGTGTATATACCTTGCTTGATTCCCGTAAGACTCACTCCTTCATAACATGATTGATTTTCCATTCCATGGGAAATGAGTTAGAGAGGCTTCAAGTTCTCTTGGCATTGACTTTTCCAGTTGGAGGTCTAGATGGAATATTTGATGTATGTTGACACTATGAGCTAGAGCTGGGGTAGAACCACTCTTATAATGACTTCCTATATTTACAGATAGAACCTTATAATTTCATCCTCAGCATGAATTGGTTGTATTTAGTATTGGATATTGTGTATTTCTTCAGGAGGCAGGTGGTGTTCTTCGATGCTGATGGAGGGCCATCGATGTTTCTTGATGAGCGAGACCCTCAGATGGGTATGTGGTGTTTTCTATCCTTATCATTATTGATAGTTGTGAGGATGATGAGTTTATTGAAGGTTAAGTAGTTGGTGTTTCATAGAGTTTTATAATAGTACCGTGGTGTATTTAATGAATAAGTTGTAGCTTTTCCCGCTCGATGAGAGATCGAGTTCTGGATTGATCTACATCCATGTGCATCACCTGTCTCAATGTATCCATACAAGATAGTGCCTTCTGAGTTGTGGGAGCTTTGTGTATAGCTCAATGGTATATTATAGAGAATTTTTCTTCAAACAAGTGTGTCACTATAGGGCGTACACGGTTTTTTCATGAAAAAGGATAACGATAGTTTACAGTTTCCTATTGATTATCATTGCTTGAACTAGGTTAAAATGAAGACCTACAATCCTCTTCTATGCATTGATGTTTTTTTCAATCAATCGAAGTGTGAAATTTGGTTCTCTATGATGGATTTTTTTCCAAGATATCATAATATATGAATGACAGATGGGGATATTCTAAAGAGTGTCTTACGTTTCCTTATAAGACTTTCAAGTTCACTTTGATGTTATTCAGTGTGATGAATTCTATAGTTGTGTTCATGGGGTTGATGAATACTATGTTCTAGGATTTATTGGATATGTATTTGGTAGTCTTCATCAAAAACATCCTTGTGTACTTGATGGATGAGGAGGTGGATGAAGAGCATCTGCATTCCATTTTTGGAGTTCTTGTTGACAATAGTTGTTTCGGAAGTCATCAAAGTGTGATTTTATGCTCGAGAAGTCTGTTTCTTAAAGGATTTCATATCCAAAGTAGTAATAGATAAGGATCTATTAATGATAGAATAAGTTGTCTTAGGAATCCCCCAATACAAGGGTGGAGGTGCAATGATTTCTT
This sequence comes from Viscum album, assembly GCA_963277665.1. Taxonomy (NCBI): domain Eukaryota; kingdom Viridiplantae; phylum Streptophyta; class Magnoliopsida; order Santalales; family Viscaceae; genus Viscum; species Viscum album. The sequence continues at coordinate 1,894,356,617 of OY728152.1, forward strand.
GGCCCTATTGGATATTATATGATGTTCGTATATTATTTTGCTTGAGTTGTGACTCCCATGAAACTTTGAGCACAATGGATCATGAATTTGTTTGGACTGATCATTGTCAGACAACTTTTGAGTATCTAATGGGGGCGTTCTTCAGTGCTCCATTTTTTTTCCAGCCAATGGAGTTTAGTTTGAGGATTTCTCTGATACAAGACATATGGGGATAGGATGTGTTTTGATGCATTATAGATCGATCATTTCTTATGGGTATTGTTAATTTATTCACCATGAGAATAAATATGCCACCTATGATATTGAGTTGGAATTAGTGGTGTTTTAATAGATGATGGGGAGATATTACCTCATCATAGATGTCTTTGTGGTCTTGACCGATCATAAAATATCAAGGTATGTATTCTCCCATCATGACATGAACTTGGGACAACATTGGTGGGTGAAGTTATTACTAGATCACAAATTTGAAGTCTCTTACACACATGGTAAGCATAATTTTGTAGCTGATGAGCGGAGTAGGAATTCATGAAGTGATGTAGTTTAGGAATTATTTGATTCATGGAGGGTCATGGAAGAATGTTTATCATTAGATCCGGATGTGGGAGAAGTTGGGAGAATCAGATTTCTTTTTTAGATGATGGTGTAATCATATTTGGTGAATCCGGTGGATGATTCCTAGTTGGGTGATCATGTGGTGGAGGACTGGAAATATTGAGTTTTTTTGTGGAGAGGCCCTTGCTGGCTGGTCTATGGATTAACCACATAGGTGTTGTTTCAAGTAATACCTTTCATTCCTTTAGTGATTCTTGATATGTTTCTTGTAGAGTTCCATAGTTCTCCATTATAAGTACTTCTTGGTGTTACCAAGATGTAATGAGCATTGATGAGTTAGTTTATCGTGGCTTTGGTTGAAGCATGTAGTTGCAGAGTTTGTGTATTGGTGTTTGGTGTTCCAAAAGGCGGTGGCTGAGCACCATGTTCTTTATGGGTTTCTCTATCTATTAGATGTTCCATATTGGAGGTGGGAAGACATATCATTTGACTTTGTTACCGGATTACCTCAAGTTAATGGAGGCTATGATGTTATCAAGGTATTTTTTGGATCGTATAATGAATTCATACCACATCATAACAATCAAGGATTCCATAGCAGTGGAGGTTTTGTTGAGGAAATATCTGGTGGTGGTGGTTGTAAGACTCAATGGGGTACCAAATATGATCTTATCAGGTCAAGATCCAAATTTTACCTCTAGAGTTTGGAGAGGTCTCCAACATGATTTTTTTTTCTCATCTATTCATTATCACCTCTTTTCATCCACATACAGATGGTCTGATGGAGCAGAAAATTGAGAATCTTGAAGAGATTTTGTTCTCTTGTGTCCTAGATTTTGTAAATTCATGGAAGAGGAACGTACCCTAAGTGCAGTTTTCCTATAATAATAGATTCCAATCCACCATCAGTCTAGCACCATTTGATGCCTTGTATGGATGAACTTTCCAATATTTTTTATTAGAAAGTGGTAGGAGAGTCAACAATTCTAGGTATATAACTAATACAGAATACCACAGAGATGGTTCAAGAGATTTGTGAGAGGATGAAGGAAACACAGGTTCATCAGAAATCCTATGTCAATTATTGGATGAAACCATTGTATCTTGACATTGGGGATCACATGTTTCTGAAGGTGACACCCTATTGTGGGCAATGAGCATTTGGTAATGGGAGTAAGATTTGTCCCTTGTTTTTCAAGGATTTTAAGGTGTTTTATCCTATTGGATCCAAGTAATATCAGGTATCACATTCCCCATAGATGAGAAGGATACCTGATGTTTTTTCTTCTGTCGCAACTCCGTCACTATCTTCATGACAACTCTCACATCATAGATTTGGTTGAGATTGATGTTGATGATAATGAAACCTTCATGGATTCACCTATATATATCCAAGACAACAAGGATAAGGTGTTTCACGGGCATGTTATCCCCTTGGTTCGTGTATTTTGATGACATGGTGGTGGTGAGGAGAGTACCTATGGACAATAGTAGAAAAAAACATGATTAGTACCCTATGTAAATTTATGTTTATATCTTTTCTTGTAACGATATTCTTATTGCGGTTCTAGAAAATTCCTATTTATGATATGGATTTCTCTTGATTATTCTTATGTCTTTCTATATTTTGAGAGGTATCTCTCCTGAGAGATTGTTTTAGAGCTGGTGTCTGTTCTTGTGTAATATTATTCTTGTTCCTATTATAAGGTAGTTTATCTCATTTGGTGTGGATTTCCCTGAGAGGTATCGAGAAGGGTGGGTTTTTAGACCCCTTCTAATGATTCTTCTATGGGTTTGTTTTTAATTATCGAGGACAAGAATGTTTTGAGTGGTATCTGATGTAATGGTATGGATCCCACTAGTCCATTACATTCTTAAAATATGGTGTATGAGGTGTTCTGGTTGGTCTATGTGATTTATTTCTATCAATTTTATATTTTCTCAGTGCTGTGAATAGTGTTTCCATTTTTGTGAATAATGTCATTGGTGAGACATTTTTGAATAGTGTCCTCGAAAAGGATTTTTTAAACAGTTTCATCAGTGAGGAATTTGTGAACAGTTTCATTAGTGAGCCATTTGTGAACAAATTCAATGGTGATACATTTGTGAATATTTTCATTAGTGAGATATTTTGGAATAGTGTATTTAGTGAGTCATTGGTGAACATTGTGTTCAGAAAGACATTTTGGAAAAGTTTCATCATTGATACATTTGTGAACCATGCCATCAGGGATACCTTTGTGAACATTGTCATCGGGGAGACATTTATGAATAGTGTCATTGGTGAGACATTTGTGAAAACACTCATCAGTGAGACATTTGTGAATAGAGATCATTGCAAAAGGCTTCCTAAACATTTTTTCCCGAGGATTTGTTTGATTTTGTTATCCCTAGATCATTTCCCATTGGTGTTTTTCCTACTGCAAGCGCACCCCCTCCCTTAGTGCAACTGGGAAGTGTATGTCTGTCTTCGATATAATGTATTCTATACCTATGTTCTTATGGGTTCCTCAAAATTTTCCCCCTCATTCTCATTTATATGTTATATTCTGTGATCTACATGTTTCTAATGGATCTTTCTTGGAAGTTGGTTGAGGATGTTATGTTTTTGAGTCCTCAGGTGGATGCATTCACTACGGGAGAGGTGATCATGATTCGTTTTTTTGGCTCATTATCGTGAAAAAAAATTCATAAACCTTTTGAGGTAGGAGATTCTTGGCTTCTCAATTACTTTATTTGTATTCATAGTGTCATAATGTGTTACCCACTATATCAAATTTAATGTGATATAATAAATATTTTAAATGGAGTAAATAATTTTATTAATTACTTTCCGATGTTATTACCTCTCACTTTTCTTGATCATGTGTTATCTATGATTTTCTTTTTTAGAAATTAATTATTGTTAGAAATTAGTAAATAACATAATGAAGAGATTAATTATTTATTAATTGGATAAAGATAAAGAGTCGTGTTTAATGAGTATGGTTGTTGTTGTTGTGCTTGGTGATAAATCAAATGGATGAATTTATGCATGTTTAATTGAATCGATTATTTAATTAAGGAATAAATGACTATTTGTGTGATAAAGATGATTTCTTTATGGTTTATTATTAAACATATTTATTTTAAAGGCTAAGAAACTTGTTCATTGGAACTGTGAGTGCTCAATGTGTGTGAGGGCTGAATGCCTTGTTTAGGGCCAGAAGCCCAGCTGTTATGTTGCTTGTTTCCTTCTGCTTGTGTAGTAGTTTGTGAATGGGATGGATGAGCCATGAAGAATTTTGTTTTACATGGGATAAGTTAGTGTATGTGGTGGTGGTAAAAGTTGACACCTAGAGTGGTGATATGCATGAATTTAAGCATGTGGGTGCTTGGGAGGCCACTGGGGATGATGGAACATGTTTAATGTGGGATTACCTTTCGATATGAAAGTTGTTGTTGTTGTCAAATATAATGTTTGTTTATATATTTTAATTTACCCACTAATTAAGGAATATTTTTATTATTACCATCCTTCGAAAAGTGAAAAAATACACACTGAGTATCCCACATTCTTTTTGTGTTTAGATTCTCAAGGATCGATGGGCCTATTCTCTAGATATAGGTGAAAAAACCCAATGGGTAGTCAATTTTCTCCCCGTATTGATCCCCTAGTTTTTTTATGCAAAGAATTATTTTATAGAATATCTAGAATTATAAAAAAGAGTTAATTCCTTTAATAAATGATCAAATAAATTAGTTTAACAAATTTATTTGGAGCTTGTTGGGATGAAATGTGAAGGATACAACTTAATTGAACTGTAGACTTGGAATCTTTATTCCAAGAGAGGATGTATTTTTTTGGTATTTCTAATAAATTTACTGTGGATTAGGAAATGAGTAATTAATTGATGAATATTTATTTAACGTAAATTGATTGTGACAAAAAGGGATCAAGTTATTTTTTGTAGTTATTAAAATGGTTGTGTTCTTATAGGATACCTAATATTAGTAGTGGCAACTAGTAGTCCAAGATACATTAGGTACGACAGAGTTTATGAATATGTTTTTCCCATAGTGTGGTTGTGAGATATATTATATTCTATAATTTTAGTGTTTTTATATACTAATACACCCTATAATTTATGTAAATTGACCTTGTGAGGATTCTAATCCATGGGGGGTGTTTTACCCAATATCCCGATGGGAGGATGGATGGATAACTACTCCATTTGGACCCATTATCTTCTCTTAATAGTTAATATTGTTGGAATGCACGCCTATAAGTTTTCCATATATATGTGTAGTGGGTTGTAATTTATTTTGGTTATTTCACACACATATATTCTGGATATAGTTTCATATGTCTTACTATAGGTATTATATGTATAGACTTTGATGGATTGAGGATCCTTTCTCAATGTATGGGTTGCAGTGGATTGTGGAACAGTACCAAACATTTGATACACATTGTGAATTATGTGGTGTCTCCCTTACACTACCTGGTTACTTTTGGTTATGTGGATGTGGTGGTGGTGTGTTTCACGAGGTTTTGGTTGTAGTGTTTTCCCAGGTGTCATTGGTATAACATTTTTGGAGAGAGATGCTCACAGCTTGTGAGGTTGTGGAAAATCGGAAATCTTGTGGGGAAGTGAAAACAAGGTAAAATTATATTATTTATTATATTATATACTATTTTATGTTATAACTGGTGAGAGTATCCATGGTTAGTCCGGGAAAAAAACTATACATGTTTAGGTGAAGAGTTATTTTCACCATTTGTTCACTGTTCTTTAGTATACGTCATATTATTTTTTATGATAGGATCTTGTGAGGATCATACTAATTATAATGTTATACTCATCTTATTTATATATAAACTATTTTTTCAGGTCACATGGATCTAGTTTGAGATAAGTCTGGTAACTACTTGCATGGAGTTGCAGGAGTTGTTCAGGCTTTGCGGTCACTATATTTTTACATTCTTTTGGTACATTGAGTTTTCCCCTTCAGTTGTTGTAGTTATTACATGAAATTAAAATATATATGTGGTATTTATTTTATACTTTAGTCTGATTAGGAGTTGGTTGGTGTCTTTTTTTTCTCTCGCATTATCACGTGTTATCTTATAGGGTAATGTCTCCAATTTGTTTGATTACTATACCCTCAGTGCTAGTCAACAACCTAGGGCCTACTGAAGGTGGGACTAAAGAGTCATTATCTCTTTTATCACATTGTTGGCCTAGTAGAAACACATAGTTCAATGATATCATCTTTGTATAGGACACTTTATCTAAAACAATGTTTTAAATGCTTTAATGACTCATCTCAAAATCAGTGTCTTTAATGTCTATGCATTTAAAATAATTTCTATGAATTTATTTTTATTGGTATGAATGTTATTAAAATAATTTTTTTGAATTTATTATAAAAATTTTAAAAAATGAATTTTTTTTATGTTTTATATAAAGGGAATTCTTTTAAAAAACATCTTTTAAATTTTCTCTTTTATCTCATTTAAAAAAGATCAAAAGAAATTTTTTTAATATATATGGGTGGAATGGAATTTATCATTTTCATTATTCCTTAATAATTTAATGGTCCTCTATATGTTGTCAGTAGTGTTTTCAATGAAAAAGGTTTCATTATATTGTTTGTTGTTTTTATATTTTAAAAGTGAATTTACAAGAAATGGGTATTTGGATATTCAAAAGTGATTTACACATGTGTTTAAAAGATTTTTCAAGGGTTTAGTTTGTGATAAGGTACTTGAGAAAAATAGATCACATATGATCTTGATATAGCTTATTTTAAGTGTTGATCCCCATTAAATCTCTCAAGTGAGACTGATATAAATTATACAATGGGTGATCCCCATTATAGATCTTTAATTCATTTGGTAGTGATTATATTTGATGTTTTCATTATGGTTATTTAAATTAAAAGTTCTTTGGAAGGGTTTTATTAATATAAATATATATGTTAAGAAGAAAGGGTTTCAAATTGTTTGCTATTTTTTAAATACATTCTTTAAAAAAAACATGTTTGTGTTTTTCATGAGAACATTTTTTTTTCATTTTCTCAAAGAACATTAAATAGGTTTTCATGTTTATCACTAGCCTAATGGTTGTATTTGTTTAATATAAGTTACTAATATTTTTTAGTTCATACCATGTTTTAAATTTTTTTCATAGGGTTTAAGAATGATTTGGGATAATTATTAGATTAAAGGGAAGATTTTGGTGATTTTTTAGAGAGAAATCATGTTTTAATTTTACATGATTAATTTGGGGGAAAAATAAATAGATATAGAGTGACATATTCCAACTTGTAATGTATTTTTTTTACATTGTAATTTTTTTCCTAATTACCAAAAACTATATATTGAAAAGATCCTCATAATTTTATGAATGTAAATTCCTGTTAAAAACACTAGAATATCTAATGATTGTGGTCGGTTCTTAACAGTTGGTATGAAAATATTGTTAAGACAACTCTAGAGATTGAAATGTTTTATTTTCTAGTAGTCTTAAGAATCATGGATATCGTCATGGAATAAAAATTTTAGGTTTTATCATAAGTTCAGTTTCTATGAAACCCCTATTGAGGCTTGATGTTGTGAAATTTTAAGCTAACTAATGGTATTTTTGGAGACATTAAATTTTTAGGTAAATATAGGTTATTAAAATTTGCAATAAAAAATGGACTTTATGTGACAACTTTTGATGTTAAAACATATTATGGATATTTTGGAATATTTTTTCCTATTTTTTTGGAATGTTATAACAATTATATAGTTCTAAAAAAAGGAAAACCCGCTGACTATTTGATAACCTGTCATGTGAGATATGACTATGATAACTAAACCCAAAACTGAAGGGAGATAAGGGTGCATAACCTACTATGGAATAAATGATGTACAAGATAGTATTAAACTATTTTGATCAATTTAAATCAACTAATGGAGAAATGTATTGTTTATTTTGGGGTCATATGTTTTATAAAGAAGATAACACTGGGATTGGAAAATTACTTGTCGATTAAGTGATTAATGTTATTTTGGATGAAATTCACAATTTTGGAAAACTTATAAGATTATGTTAAATAGAATTCAAATAGATTTTTTTTGGTGAAATACTGGTTGAATTATATTATGGATGAATATATGAGTTTATATTGGATTTTTGGTTATTATGTTTATTTATGGAAATTCGAACCATATCTCCGAGATTATGTGATTTAAGAAATTACATTTTCGTATTAATATTTAGGATTGATTGATATTGTTTGGATAACATAACATATAGGAATACATGATCAAATCCTTCTGATTTTTGGGTTTCAATCTAATTATGGATATTTTGAAGACTTTTAACGATATTTATTTCTTGAAAATTGTAGGATGAACATTGAGTATTTATATTGAATATTGGAGACTATATTAGTTTTTCATCATATAATGGATTATTTTTTGGGAATTACCTTATCCTATCATAACCATTTAGTTTTTGGTTAATTTATAAAGACATGATGGATAAATAGTTATAAAATTTTGGATTTTTTGAATCATATCAGTTGATTCAAATGCTTCAGGGGAAATTTTTTTTTCTGGAATACACATCATTTATAGGAAAATATGATGTTGTTGTAGAAATTTAAAAATGTATGAAACATTACTTTTCAACAATGTATGTTTACCTATTTTATTAATCCAATTTGTAAAATAATTCCTCATCTCAACTAAAATTATCTTGAAACCAAAATGTTATCTATCTAATTTTCATACCATGAAATCAATGATCATTTAACCCATTAGGGACATATGGCTTTGTGACTATTCTCATTTCATTGAAATTTTCTCTATCACTATCCATCAAAACATGAATGTTATTTTTCTCTTCAATTTCAATTTTTTGTACATGGAATCCATGTATGTGTTATCTCAGGTGACCTTTTTTACATTCCTATATCTAATTACAAATGGCTATTTTATTGACACTTTTTTCAGTTAGGGATTTTAATAAAGGTGTTTTCAAATTTCAAACCATATTCCCCGATCCTATATTTGAAATTATTTTCATTAAATTTCTATAAGGGGGGAGAATGTATCATATTGTTATTTTAAAAGGAAACACTATGTTAGATATTGTATAAGATATAATGCATCAAAATTAAACAAATAATAAATATAACTATTAAAGTGTGTTAAATAAAAACTATCGGAGGCACTGTAGTAATGGCGGGCACTGCGGTGGCGGCAGGTCACTGTAGCGGCGGCAGAGTACTGTAGCAGCGGCGGGTACTGTGCAGTAATGTAGCAACGCGGGTACTGTATTAGTACTATTCACAGAATGGGATTTGGGTCAACAATATGGGCCTACGGGCCATGTAATGGGCAATATCCATACTGGGCTTTTGGGACATGTAATGGGTCTCCCTCTACCCAGTTAAAAGAGGTCTTTCCTTTGCATTAATAATAAATGAGGCTTCAGTCCCAACCAAAAAAAATACATTTTCATCAAAAATAGTTCTTATTGATTTAAGGAAAAATGTATATAATTAATTTATAGTTGTATTAAAAAATATATTTGATAAAATGAAATTTATTTTTTAAATCATATTATTAGAAATTATATATAGTGAAATTTTGAGAATTTTCTGAAAATGTGGATTTTCCAATGAATATTGATAAAACCCGATTTTTAATAAAAATTATATTTTGAAAATATTTACCATATAAAAAATATGTTTTGGATTAGTTTTAAATTTTAATTAGTTATTTTTATGGTAAAATATTTCAATTATTTGTTTTTAAATGGATTTTAATGTTGAATTTTGGATAAAAAGATTTTATATTTAAAAAATCCATTTTTCTAAAATACTATTTTGGATTATGTTTTATTAGTTTAATTTTAAATTAATTTTTTTTATTATGTGCTTTAAATTTATATAAATGAATTTAATATGTGTATAAATACGATCAAAATATATTAAATTGGCCTCATTTAGTTGATGTTTAATATGAATAGAAATAGTAGTATTTTTTATAATTGCGGTAAACGGTAAATCAAGCTGTTAATGATAATGATAAAATGATAAGGACAATAAAATAACCCTCATACTTGCTAAAATTTTATTTTATGACTTATGTTATACCATAATAATCCATGGATTATAATTATTACCTTTGGTAGCCACTATGGTTGTATTATGATAGATATAATATTTTATTTAAAGAAAGGTCAAAGATTTCATTATTTTGATTATAATAACTATAATATATATATATATAGGTTTATTCAGTAGACATATTTTACTATAAATATAAATTTGAAATCCTAATGATTAATATTCATGAAGGATTTTTTTAAAAATATTAGTGAAAAAATAATTATTCAGAATTCTTACCAATATTAATGAATAATTATTTTATTAATGAATAAAATGAAATAATTGTTATTATAACTGTTAAAATAAAAATAAATTTGGACAATTAATATCCTAATAGAATTTTATATAAATATTTTAAATGGTTAGGATGTATCGAAAAGTTTTTTATAAGATATATTTTTATATCGATTTTCATAAAATCCATTATAATGAATAGTGTAAAAAATTATATTTAGGATATTTTAAAATAAATAATATTTTAATAAATGGTATAATATTATTAAAAAATATTAATTTCATCAAACTAATGTTATAAGGATAAAAACATAAAACCTGACTCATTTATGGATATATTGTCATTTTATTGTAATTATATTAACCTTCAAAGTGTGCAAACACATATTGTCATGGTAAGATTAAAAGCAGTAAAATAAGGGTTGAAAAAGATGTGGATTAAAAAAATAGTAAAACCTGGTATAATTTTAATTTTATTAAGTTATTTCCGTCCAACATCATAATATATTCATAGAATTCATTTTGGATCCATTCTAAATAGAAAATTAAATTATATTAATTTAATAATGTTTAGAAATTCCAAGAGTTCCCCACCACTCTCTTATATAGGGGAACCTATAATTTTTTTTTCTTCATACTTGAAAAACAATTTGGTTCAGATAATATATTCAATAAAAATTTCATAGAATCATGATCCACATTATTGTGGTATTATTTTATTTATGACACTATAATTAGAGGTTTCAATGTGTAAATTAAAGGAGATTGTCTAAATAATATATAAAATATTTAATCATGTATTTTTGTGTTATTTCTTGTTACAATTCCTTCATATACTATTCAAACATGATAAAAAATTAACTTTATTATCCTATATATATTTATAATGTATTATTTTAGTTCAATTCCTCATATCCGTTTCATCTTCAATCAAATGGAAAAAATTATATTGTTCCTGTGTATGCTGGACTACAGCCTCACGAACTGATGAAATTAATTTTCCATCACCATCTACCAATATTGGTTATATTGATAGAATTAAAATTTTATTATATTCATGAAATATTTTTTATTATTAAAATATAATAGATCATTTATTTTCATACATTTACAAGCATTGAAAAATTATAATGTCATTCCGACGTACATCTGAATTATCACCTCCACGATTTGATGTGATTTGTTTTTCATCACCACATATCATAAATGATATATAGATAAGTCTATTTAATTTATTAATAAGACATAAATTTTATTATTATAATTATTTAAGTATAAATTAATACTTACCTTCTTTTTTAATGATTGTTGAAAAATAGAAATGTTACTCATGTGTATATAAGGCTCACCATCTACATGTTTACAAATTAGTTCTTATTTCAAACCCATATTTAATGGATTGATTTAATAGTATGATTGATGTAGAAAAATTATTATTAATTCATTTATATTTTTATGGAGATGATGGACTAATGAACACTTTGTCAAGAGACATCATACCAAAGTAATTTTGGACACAATTACCAAATATCATCAAAACGTCCAACGTAAACATAAATAATTAAGTAATTGTTAAAACATGTTAATAAGTGATATAAGAGGAATAATAAAACAAAATTTTTTTATCATGAATGTAAATATTTTTCCAATTTTTTTTATTCTGGAAGATAACGAACATAGGTGACATTTCGGACTCAATATGTGGGAATTCATCTTAATTATCTTTTGTTGAGGCATATTTTTGATGTTATAAAGATATATTATTTAATTATGTGTATATAAATACACATGTAGTGTTATATCATTAATTTATTTATTCTCATAATATTTATTTTTTAGTGCAATGTTACTATTTCTTGTGGAATATGATTCAACTGATTACAATGAATTAAAATATTTCTTAAATCAATTTCCATATATTGGGTAAAATTTTGACTTCAACGATTATTTCATGATAAGACAATGTGTTGAAATATGTTTTATTATATTATATTTTTTTTACTTTTTTGTGTCTTTACAATGGATATCAATAATTTATTCATTTTATTAGCAGTCATTTCATTGATATGATCTTTGTAAAGAACACATTAAATAAAAATGAATATTTTAAATGTTTTAATAAATATATTTCTAATTATATCTATTTATTTTCATGTTTTTAAATTTAGTTTATGTCGGTATTTCTATGGATATTAATGCTTTATAAATGTAATAGTAAAATTACACTACTTTATTTTCAAAATGAATCTTTATTAGGTTTTATGGATAGAATTTCTTTTAAAAATATTCATTTAATGTTTCTCTTTCTTTTCTTTTCAAAAAGGTCAAATGTAATTTTTTTTATGAATATACAACATGAATTAAAATTATAGCTTTGATTATTCTTTAATAATTTAATGATTCATTTATAATTTTTCAAAAACAATTTCTAATAAAATGGATTCAATATTCTATGCGTAGTTTTTATATTGTAAAAGTTATTTTACAGGAAATAGCTATTTTAATATCAAAAATTATTTTACACATTGGTAATTATATCTCACAAGTGATCCTAATATAGCTTATATGAAGTGTCTGTCCCCATTATAGCACACAAGTGAGAACAATATTGCTTATAAGGTGGTTCAAGACCCAATATAGATCCCAGGTGAGCATGATATAGATTATAAAAATGGTTGAGCCCCATTATATCTCATGGATTATCCCGATATAGATTATATGAAGGTTGATCCACATTATATTTCTCTAATTAATTATGTATTTAATATATTGGAACTCGGTTTTATGGTTATTCAAATTAAATGGTTTTTGAATGGGTTTTTTTCAATTATTATGCTCTATGGTACTGATAATGGTTTTTAATTTGTTTTATGGGTTTTAAAGGATTTACATGATAAAAGATGGTTGTTTTCATGATAAAATGTTTTGTTTCACTGGATCAATGAAATTATATGGTTTTTCATGATTATCACTAGAATAATGGTTTTACTACTTTTTATGAACCTTACTGATATTTTTTTCACATCTAATATTGTGAATGAAATACCAGGATCCTAGGATGATTTGGGACAAGGAAGATATTATGAGGATTATTTTAATGTTTTTTATATATAGGAACAATGTTTTATTTTAAAATGTTTATTTTTGTCGAAAAAGTAAATGGATATTGAGTGATAATTTTCCGCTTTTAATGTATGGGTTTTGATTGAAAGAGTTTTTTTAATGGTCTAAAACTATAAACCAAAATGATCCAAAAAATTAGGAGAATCTGAATTCTAGTTAAAAAATTCATGAATATATAATGATTGAGGGAAGTTATTTATAGGAATTCTCAATACATATTATATATCGTATTGAGAATTTATTATTGGGAGGGACATTAACACCTTTCTAGGTAAAATAGTGAGTGGATATATCTTGGAGGAATCTTGGGAATGGGTTTTTGAAATTCAAACTCATCATCCTATGTTTTTTTGACAAAGATACATCGAGATAAATTTTTGAGGATGATAACCCTTCAGTAGGGGAGCTTATAACAACATCAATTTTTTCATGTGAATTACTAATTTTTCATTTTTTCCCGTGTTTTTACCTAAAAATTATTTTACTGAAGGTAAAAGGAATCTTGGTTAGTTTTGGTGCATAATAGATTTATTTTGGAAGGTGAAAAGTTTTCTCAATTTATGATGAATCTCCATGAAACCGTGAATAATGAAACTTATTGTGGCACATTAATAGGGTTCATGGTTTATCAAAATGCAGTATATCACCTTAAAAACAATGAAATGCATTAGAGGATACAAAATGATGTTTGTAACCATTTTTTATATACTAAGTGACCAAAAAATATAGGTTCCCAGGGGAGGGAAAAAATCCTCACATGGTTGGAGAATGGTCTAGAAGACTCTATGACCAAAACATGTGTGCATGCTTTTATGATCTAAAAACACTCATTAATGGAAATTTAATTTCATTTTTGACATTTTTATTATTCCTTTATGAATACCTCTCGAAATATTGGAATTTAAAATATTCTATCTATGATTATCACTGTATCCAAGAACTATTCCAATATATCCATGTGTGACGATGATAAGGAATTATGGTATGTGACTATTGAACCTTTATTCCTCATGTTTCTACAAGGTATACATCAATAACTTTAAATAAAAGATATATATTCATGTTGTGACAACAACTATGAATTAAGATGCTATTTAATAACGAATTCTTTGATCTTTTCTTGAATGGTGGAAGATATTTAATTCCAACAACACTCCCTTTAATCAATAAAAATTCTCACATTATTGGTTTATCATGGGAGGTATTGTAACATCCCAGACCCGAGTACCACGCAACGGGTGCCCCGATCCCAGTTTTCAACGTGACCTCAAGCGCATTTTCCCAAATGCCAGAGGCTGTTGACTAGTAGTGAGGGCCTAGGTCTGATAGTGGAGAAACTATGCCCTCATTTGTCAAAGTGTAGCGCAACGAAATACAAAATAAAACATACAACAAACAGCGAAATAAGTAAACCATACACAACTGAAATAAACTACAACAGTGGGTATAACAAACCGTATATAATTGATGATTCTACATGTTTCAAGTTCGAAGAAAATAGAAAGAACTTGTTATACATCAATACAATACAACCAAAATACAGAGCACAACAAAACAAGCAAAACAGCTGGCAGCGGCATCGCGAGCTAAGGATCAGTCCCATGCCCTCCTACTCCTCAGCAACAGTCAAGTACCTGTATATGGAATCTTGCCTCTATCTACACCGACAACAACGTGATCTTTTTGGGCTGAAAAGCATGACCCAAACAGGGTGTGAGAAATATATCTCAGTAGGCACCCACCAAAGGCACGTGCCCAACTACGTGTAAGCATGCAACAACAGTGTGCAGTGGTAAAATTAAATAAAGTAAACAGTACTCAAAATTAACTAATTACCAATTATATTTCCATTTTATTATCCATTTAATCCATTTAATATAAGAAATCACCACAGTGCATTTCTAAGTAATCAACTAGTGTCCTCAGACACGTAAACTCCTACCCTCGGGTAACGATTATCCAACACAAGAATCTACTCTCAGGAATAACTGAGTTTTTCCCTTAGGTGTAGGTAGTGTCACCCTCAGGCATAGACTCTATGGCCCTCAGGCACTGAAGAAGTTTCCCTCAGGCCGAAAATATCTACAGCCCTCGGGCTAAATAGTGCAGTGCCCACAGGATAATCACAACAATAACCTCAGGCTAAAAAAGTAACCGGGCCATGCCCAACATATCAAAATTCATTAAACAATAAATTCCTCTCAAGGCAATTCTATAATTACTACCTTTAAGGCATACCCTTGGGTAACCTGGCCAAATGGATAAACAGTGAAACACACCCCCAGGGTGGTTTCAGATCCAAGAAACGTTCCCAGCCAGCATTTTTATTATCACAAGTAAATACCTAATCAATTCTAGGCATTAAATATAGCAACGACCACAGCCACATGACACCCCAACATGGGTTTGTGGCATAAGAACGCACAATAATGCATGAAAGTTGGAAATTTACACCAAGACACCTACCTTATATGCCAACGAGCATTATACATGAACGTCGGTTCCCGAAACGCCCAATAACGACATAGATCTGATGAAGAAGAAAACCCATTCAAATGTAAATATCATACGTTAAGTGAAGAATTGGTAAAAACAGTACCAGGAGAGGAGAGGGCTTACCCGTGCGGTTCCAACGAGATCGTCCGAAGCCGAATCAGATTCCAGATGAACTCCCAGAGGATCGTCAAAGTTCTGGCCTCCTCCTTTGGTTCCAAAATGGATCAGACGCCTCCTCTTCCAAATGAGGAGGATACTGCCTGTTTAAAGTCCAAAAAACAAAGTACACGGCATGTACATCTGGGTACACAGTGTGTAATTATTTCATTTAACATTTCATTTGGTGGCACCTCCACACTATTCATCTGTTGACATGAGTACACAACATGTACTCCCAAGTACACGACGTGTACTGTCGCCCAGCTGGCAGCGACTCCACCACCATATTATTCAAGCCTGCCGACTGACTACATGGCATGTAAGGTACCACTACACGGTGTGTAGTCGGTTCCTACACCCTTCGTCGCTGGCATGGCTACATGCCCCATATACTCATCCCAACATGGACAAAAATACATGGAGTGTTGAAAAGTACACGGCGTGTAATTCCAAAATTTAATATTATTCCCCATTTTCCATATTTTCTCAAAAACACTTAAGGAAAACAAAAAGAATAATCCCGTATGTATAAAATAAGAACTGGGTTCTTACAAACTTCTCCCCTTATAGGGATTTGTCCCCAAATTTCCCTTCCAAGGGTGGTGAAGATAAATCTCAGAACAGCTCTGGCCACTGAGCACACACGTCAGACTCCCACTCCAGGGTCTCGTCCTACACTCGTCCATGCTGCCATAGCACCCGTACGAGAGGAACTGACCGACCTCGAAGAACCTTCGTGAACCTGTCAAAGATATGGATCAGATGCTCCTCAAAGGATGCATCATGCTGAAGCTCATCCTCCTCTGGCTGAAAGGTGTTAGACAGGTCTGAATGGTTGCGATGCAACTGAGACACATGGAAGACGTCGTGCATGGATCAGTACCATTGCAGTAACTGCAACTGATAGGCAACCAGCCTGACTCTCTCCAGAATCATGAATGGCCCCAGATAACTCAGTGAAAGCTTACCCTATCTCCTGATCCGCTTGTGTCCCATCCTTGTAGAATCACGTAAGAAATCCTGATCCCCGACCACGAACTCCAAAGGTCGTCTACGGTGATTAGCATAAGACTTCTGACGATATTGTGCAGTAGCCATCCACTTCGGAATCAACTGGACCTACTCAGATGTCTCCTGTACGAGTTGTGGCCCTAGTAAAGCTGCCTCACCTGCCTCTAACCAGTACAAAGGTGATCGGCATGTCCTACCATATAAATCCTCAAATGGTTTCATCTCAATAGTGGCATGTAAACTATTGTTATAGGAAAACACGACTAGGGGTTTCTGCTTCAACCAAGAGCCCCAAATGTCTAGGACGCATGTGCGCAGCATGTCCTCTAGAACTTGTATCGTCCGCTCTGAGTGGCCATCTGTCTGAGGGTGGTATGATGTGCTCAGAAGCACCTGTGTACACAGCGCCCTCTGAAAACTCTGCCAGAAACGAGACATAAAGAGGGTGTCCCTATCTAAAATGATAGAACGAGGGACCCCATGAAGACATACGATCTATCGGATATACAGTCTTCCATGATCGTCCACACCGAATGTGTCCTTGATCAGCAAGATGTGAGCTACCTTCGTGAGTATGTCCACAACAACCCACACAACATCATTTCCTCGAGGTAACCTCGGCAACCCTATCACAAAATCCATCGCGACATCATCCCATTTCCACTCTGGAATGGTAAACTGCTGTAACAGCCCAGCTGGCCTCTGGTGCTCTGCCTTCACTTGTTGACATCTGGAACACCTCATAACAAAACCAGCTATCTCACTCTTCATACCCATCCACCAGTTCTGACGTCTCACGTCTCGGTACATCTTGGTAACCCCGAGATGAACTGCCCAAGCTGAAGCATGAAACTCATGTATCATCTCCTCGCGTATATCCCATGGACCCTATACTCGTCCATGGAAATTCAGGACCTCATCATCGCATATCGTCCAACCGGGAGGAGGGTCCTCAATTTCCACCGACTCCCGTAGAACTAGGCCTTCTGAATTTGATGGCTGCCTCATCCTCACTCTGTCCTGGAGGATAGAAGTCACAACTAATGAGGAAAGATAAGTCTGCCCCTAACTATCATGCACCTCTAGATGCATCTTAGTGAACAAAGCCATAAGCTGCCACTCACCACTGGCCTCCTGCGCTGCCTGTATCTGAGTCTTCCTGCTCAGTGCATCAGCTACTGCATTACCTTTACCAGGTGTACAGGAAAGCTCAAAATCAAAGGATTGTAGGTACTCAACCCACCTTCTCTACCTCAGATTCAGGTCATGCTGATTAAAGATATACTTGAGACTTTTTTCGTCGGTGAAAACCACAAAATGCTCTCCCAACAAATAATTTCTCCAACGGCGCAACACATGATCAACTGCAGCCAACTCGGGATCATTCGTCTGGTAATTTTTCTCATGTGGCCTCAACTGCCGAGACCCGTACGTAACAACTCGGTCACCCTGCATCAAAATGGCTCCCATCCCAATCCACGATGCATCACAGTAAACTGTATAGTTATTCCCCTACTATGGGAGTATCAGGATTGGTGCTAATGTCAACCTTCCCTTCAGGTCCTAAAAAGCTGCCTCGCAATCTTCTGACCAAATGAAATTCACCCCTTCTTAGTCAGACCTGTCAATGGTGCTGGTAAGCGGGAGAAGTCATGTATGAAGCTTCTTTAGTAACCATCCATCCCTAAGAAACTCCGTATATCAAACACGTTCTTAGGATGCTCGTAGGAAAATACTGCTCTCACCTTCTCTAGGTCTACTACTACTCCTGCCTCTCAGATAATGTGACCCAGGAAGTGAATCTGGTCCATCCAAAAGTTTCACTTTGAGATCATAGCATATAGTCGATGCTCTCTTAGTGTACTCAATAAGATCACATGATGGGTGTCATGGTCGTGTCGAGTGTGAGAGTACACCAAGATGTCGTCCACAAATACTAACACAAAGGAATCAAGAGAAGGATGGAACACACGATTCATCAGAGCCATGAAAACTGATGGCGTGTTTGTGAGTCCGAACGACATAACCAAGTATTCGTACAAACCATATCTGCTCCAAAAAGCTATAAGCGATATATCTGATGGTCTCATGCACAGCTGATGATATCCTGACCTCAAGTCAATCTTCGAGAACATTCGTGCTCCACGAATTTGATCAAACAGATCATCAATCCGTGGCAAAGGATATCCGTTCTTAACTGTCAACTGGTTTAGGTTTCGATAATCCACACAAATTCTAAGGGTACGATCCTCCTTTTTTGAAAAAAGGACAAGAGAACCCCAAGGAGATGTACGGGGTTAGATAAAACCCTTCACATGTATCTCCTCTAACTGCTTCTTGAGCTCCTGCAACTCAGGCGTAGCCATACTATAAGGATGAATGGACACCAGTGCTGCTCCTAGCACAAGCTCGATAGGGAAGTCCACCGCACGAACCGGAGGTAGATCTGAAAATTCATCCTAGAAGACATCCCTGAAACTATCAACAATTGGAGGGAAAACTGTTTGACAAGTCCCATGATCATCCAGATGCAAACTCACAATCGGGGCTGTGACTCCACCTCTCCCATGATGCTCTGGTCCAACTCGACTCGCCTGAACATCCCATTCACCCTTGTAGAGAAACTCTCCTCCCTATGGTGATGTGAAACACACCCATGCGATGATAGTAGTCTAGAAAATCTCGAAAGGGAACCAACCAGTCCATCATGAGAATGACATCATAGCTCATCATCTCCAAGAAAAAGTGGTCCAAAGGAAGTGACACCCTCCAACATCAAGGGGGCACTCCCTACACTAACGCACACCAGCCGTCCTAGTCCCCAACGGAGTGTCTAGCATCATGATATTAGAAGAAGAAGAAGAAACACTGATCTCAATGCTCTCCACAATGGGTAATGAGATGAAACTATGCATATCACCTGTAACAAAAGGTACTGAAGACAAGACAAAAGCTACAAGAATAGTACCTCTGACTGTAGATGGTTCGGGATCCTACTCTTGCTGGGTCTATTGCACTGCATATGCCTACCCAGTGCCGCGGCCCTGCGATACAGCGTGGCTACCTTGAGCTATCCCACCCTGCTGCCTCTGCGATCCTGGTGTCTGGCTACCACGACCACGACCACCATCTCTGCCTTCACAACCTGACGTATTCTAGTTCCCTGACTGATAAGAAGCCACTGGTCCTGCTCCCGCATGCAGAGTTTGCACATAACCCCTCTCACTAGCCACGGGTAGAAACTCCCTGCAAAAGCACTACAGGTGACCCATCATTCCAAAAGCTCGACACTCAACTGGGTCTCGTGGACACTGTGGTCTCTTATGAACCTCTCTACCTCATTGGTAGCACATAACCTAGCCACTCGATTCATTCTTCTGACTGCTACTGCTACCCTAAGAGAAGTTCATCTGTCTCTTCCTCTCGACTGCAGAAATAACACCAGTAACTGCTGCTGAACCGCCCTGGCCCACACCACTAGATTCCAGGAGGTTTTTCATTGTAATCAGCAGCTGGTTCACAATCGTGTGTACAGTAGGAAACCTGAAAAAATTCACCAACGCTCGGATGTCATACCGATGACCATCATCAAAACATCTGGCTCTCAACGTCTCATCACCCACCAGCACAGGTGAACAACCCTGAAGCACTATAAAACAGGCAGATTAGTCCATCACAGACATAGAGCCCTACTGCAGATTCATGAACTCTCGAGCTCTATCTGCCCTCAGTGTCTCAGGAATGAAGAAGTCAAGAAGAATGCCTGAAATTATTCCCACGCCATGTCCCTGTGATGCTCTGTCTGGGTGGTAACATCCCACCACCTCTTGGCGGAATCACACAGCATGTAAGTCGTGATCTTGACCCTCTTCCCTAGAGGCATCTCCCAATGATCAAAAAGAGTCTCCATCGATCCTAGCCAAGACTCTGAAGCCTGTGGTCCGCCATCCCCTTAAAATGTAGGCGGATGCTGCAACTGAAAGATACGCGTCAGCTTGACCATAGATGTGGCAGCCTACGGTGATCCCTGAACGGTCATAATGAACCGGAATAAGCCTTCACGGAACTACGCCTCCGTGCTTGTGTCCAGTATAACAGCTGGCGCCGCATCTGGCTCTGCTGGTGGATCAACTGGTAGCCCATGGCCCAGCATCTCCAGAGTACAATCGTCGCCGCTCTCCTGGAGAACAACTCGCGGTCATCTAGGCGGCATGACACAATAAGGTCAAAAGAATGCCACAGATTCATGATTATTAAGACTGAAAGTGAAGGAACCACAATGGAACAAGAGGAAGAAAGCATTTCAAAATTTGCAAGACAAGACTACACGGCGTGTACTTGACTTCCCTTCCCCTGCCCGAGTACTTCTACATGGCTAAGCCACACATATTCCATTCAGCAAAACTACACAGCATTTATAATATCGACACAGTGTGTACGGTGTTATTTTCCAACTTCACGTGTCATTTGTGACACGGCCGACTACTCAGCTTAACACTACACGGCGTGTTACACCCGCACATGGCGTGTACACCATCCCGTTTCCCAGACACACGGCTAACTCCACACGGTCTGTCCTCAGACAAGACTACACGGCATGTCCCATAGGTACATGGCGTGTTTAGGGAGAGGTGACACCAGCCAATGTTGTTAGATACACGACTGAGACCCCAGGTCACACTACACGGTGTGTCCATAATTTTCACGGCGTGTTCTGTCAAGGAGTTCACCAACCCGTGTTGTTAGTTACACGGTCGGACTCCGAGTCACACTACATGGCGTGCACAAAACTACACGGAGTGTTTTACCCAAGCCCTTCCCTACCCCATGTAACCGCCCACACGGTTTGTGACACGGGAAGAGACTACACGACATGGACTCGGGGTACACGGCGTGTACTCAAAAGTTCATTTTTCTTCCCAAACAGAAGAACACACACGCCCTGTATAATGTTCTACACGGCGTATACACTGGGTTTCCGGACAGTATGCCTCAGAAAAATCCCTGAAACCAAGAAAAGACCAACTCATAAGTGTCAAATTCCGATCCGTGAGGGCCCATACTCCCCACGAATCAAATTTTGACATCTTATCCGTGTTATAACAAAAAAACAGTCAACAATCCCCCACATTATGGTGAATGGGGGCCCATACTCCCCAAAAACCAAATTTTGTCATCCATTCTATAAAGAAGCTCAAACACAAGAACCACATCACAAGGCATGTATTTATCAAGAAGCTCTCACAACAGCATGATTTAGTATCACATCAACTATCACAACAACATGCAAATTCTAATGCACCTACATGGAATGGAAACTATAAATGGCATGTGATTACTAGCATGTACCTATATGATGCATGAGACGACATACCCTCAACTCATCGGGTTGCAACTAAATAGAACCCACAGATAAAATATACACAACACAATCCAAGTGCGTCACCAAATGGTGAAAAATATCAACCGTAAAATTGAAAAATCAAAAGAATGAAAAATACGAGGTAGACTGGCTTTTCCCTATACACGGGTTAGCTACGCCCGGGCACAGCTTATTGCCAAATACTGTTCTATCCTATCCCTGAACACAGCTCCAAATAGTAAGTCAACGAATAGAAACCTCCTCTGATACCAATTTGTAATATCCCGGACCCGGGTGCCATGAAACGGGTGCTCGGAGCCCAGTTTGCCACGTGACCTCAAGAGCATTTCCCCAAACGCCAGAGGATGCCGACTAGCAGCGAGGGACCAAGTATGATAGTGGAGAAACTGTGCCCTCATTTGTCAAAGTGTAGCGCATCGAAATACAAAATAAAACATACAACAAACAACGGAAGCAGTAAACCATACACAACTGAAATAAACTACAACAGTGGTTATAACCAACAGTATATAAGTGATGATGCTACATGTTTCAAGTTCTATGAAAATAGCCAGAACATGTTATACATCAATAAATACAACCAAAATACAGAGTACAATAAAACAAGAAAAACATCTGGCAGCGGCATCGCGAGCCTAGGCTCTGTCCCATGCCCTCATACTCCTCAGAAATAGTAAAGTGCCTATATAGGGACTCTTTCCCCTATCTATACCTACATCAACGTAATCTGTTTGGGCCGAAAAGCATGACCCAAACAGGGTGTGAGAAATATATCTCAGTAGACACCCACCAAAGGCCCGTGCCCAACTACGTGTAAGCATGCAACAACAGTGTGCAGTGGTAAAATGTAATATAGTAAGCAGTACTCAAAAGTAACTAATTAACAGTTATATTTCCATTTTATTATCCATTTAATCCATTTAATATATGAAATCACCACAGTGAACTTCTAAGTAAACAACTAGTGTCCTCAGACACGTAAACTCTTACCCTTGGGTAACGAGTATCCAACACAAGAATCTGCTCTCAGGCATAAAAGAGTTTTGCCCCCAGGCATAGGTAGTGTCTCTCGTAGGCACAGAGTCTATGGCCC
This sequence comes from Viscum album, assembly GCA_963277665.1. NCBI lineage: Eukaryota > Viridiplantae > Streptophyta > Magnoliopsida > Santalales > Viscaceae > Viscum > Viscum album. The sequence continues at coordinate 1,894,379,824 of OY728152.1, forward strand.
TCAGACACGGAAGATGTTTCCCTCAGGCCGAAAATATCTACAGCCCTCGGTCTAAATAGTGTTGTGCCCACAGGCTAATCACAACAACGCCCTCAGGCTAAAAAAGTAATCGGGCCATGCCCAACAAATCAAAATGCAGTAAACAAGCAATTTCTCTCAAGGAAATTCTACAATTACTACCTTTAAGTCATACCCTTGGGTAACCTGGCCATATGGATAAATAGTGAAACACACCCCCAGGGTGGTTTCGGATCCATGAAACGATCCCAAACAGCATTTTTATTATCACAATTAAATACCTAATCAATTCTAGGAATTAAATATAGCAACGGCCTCAGCCAAATGACACCCCATCATGGTTTTGTGGCACAAAACACAAAAAAATGCACGAAAGTTGGAAATTTACACCAAGGCACCTACATTATATGTGAAAAAGTGTTATACACGAACGTCGGTTCCCGAAACGCCCAATAATGGCGTAGATCTGACGAAGAACAAAACCCATTCAAATGTAAATAACTTACGTTAGGAGAATAATTGGTATGAATGGTACCAGGAGAGGAGAGGGCATACCCGTGCGGTTCTAAAGAGATCGTCCGAAGCCGAATCGGATTCTAGACGAACTCCTGGAGGATCGTCAACGGTCCGACCTCCTCGTTTGGCTCCAAAATGGCTCAAACGCCTCCTTTGCCAAATGAGGAGGCTACTGCCTGTTTTAAGCCGAAAAAAGTACACTGAGTGAACTTCTGAGTACACGACGTGTACTTCTTTCATTTAACTGTTCATTTGGCTGCACCTCCACACCGTTCATCTGTCCACATGAGTACACATCATGTACTCTCATGTACACGGCATGTACTGTCGCCCAGCTAGCGGCGACTCCACCACCTTACTAGTTAAGCCTGCCGACTGACTACACGGCGTGTAAGGTACCACTACATGGCGTGTTGTTGGTTCCTGCACCCTTCATCGTCGGCATGGCTACACGCCCCGTGTACTCATCACAACAAGGAAAAAAATACATGGCGTGTGGAAAATTACACGATGTGTATTTCCAAAATGTAGGATTTTTACCCATTTTCCATATTTTCTCAAAAACACTTAAGGAAAAGGAAAAGAAGAATCTCGTACCTCTAAAATAAGAACTAGGTTCTTACAGGTATTTTGGTGTAAATCCTACATTATGGAATTATAATATTCTTGAATATTATTTTATATTTTTTAATTATTTTAGTTTGGATCAATTCTTGGTGTTGTTTGGTGTGCTAGTTTAATTTATGTGGATATACTATGTGATTTGGTTATCTCAATTCAAAGGGTTTTTGATTTGTCTACCAATATGATTGAGTTAAACGTTCCATATCATTTTAGTCCATTATAAAGACTTGTTTCCATGATGGGATACTTGAGTTTTTTTATATATATTACTATTCTTAATAGTGGTCTCATTTGTGTTTTTCGTCCCTGACGTTTATAAATAATGTATGATTCCAAATGTATTATTATATGTCTTATTATCCCATGTATGATTTTGATCAAAGGTACTTTTATATTTCTACTAATTAAAAGGATGACATACTATATTTTTTCTTTACCTAATCTACACTATTGTTTTCATTGCCATACCTTAGATTTATTTCGTCTCATACTCAGAATAGCTATACAATCGTAGTATTGTTATCCCTTAGTTGGGAGTCATCACGACAAGCAATGATGATGATGATGGACCTAATCCTAGGATATGTTCATGATCGTATCAAATCCATATCTAATGTAGAAACATAAATGGTATGATGAACTTGTTACATTTTCACTAGAATTGTGGATATATCTAGATAATTAAGGACATCCTTAAAAAATTTACTTCTAGCATGAATATGAGGTAGGTATATCTAAGGTTTAGGGCGGCCTGGTTAGAACATATGTTCTTAGGTTATGATTGTTTATTTTTGACTAAAAATTTAATTTATCATGTCGTAACCTATTATACTTCTCAACACATATTATGGGAACCTTTTTGGTTACCAACTATGTTTTATTGCACACAACCAGTATGTGTATTTCAATTAGCGTGGATACTTCACGGTTAGGGATCCTATTTTAAGGAAGGAACCTAGGAAATGTAGTTGAGTTGTGGATCACAGAGCTAGAAGTGGTACCATGAAAAAAACTAGAGGATTCCTCCGTGCTTCTGTATTAGTTTGGAAACACCTTTTATACTATATTTTAATTTCCAAATTGAAAATTGTTTATTTATTTGTGTGACATGGGTGACAATTATTATTACTTAATGTTGACATTATCTTCTTCTTGAAATTTTGGCAATTTTATTGTATTTATGTTTATGGTGTATGGGTATTATTATTGATGGAATAATTTCCCCACTGCATCCTAGGACCCTCACCACTAGTCAACATCCTATTTCATACAAGGAGCCATCCTTGATGTCATGTGGTGCCTCCACTCAGATGGTGTTCAAGTATACCTTAGTTGATGTATTACAATTCAGATAACTCATTCGAACATATTTATCTTATTTCTGACTTATCTACAAATACAACAATCATACATATATTATAAAATTAATATTTCACTACATTATTAATTTATTATATATTACTCGTTCTCATTTATATATTATAAATTTCTAACATATTTCATTATTTTATCATATTTTTTACATTAAAATTATTTAAATTATTTTCATATTCATAATAAATTGATTTAATTGTCATATTCAGCATAATAAATTACAAATATAAATTTACAAAATATTTTATTATGATAAAATAATTTAAAATTTGATAAATCCCATTTTTATATAATAACCATTAATTATAGAATAAAATAAATATAAACATTCAGATTGGGATTAAAAAGTTACAAGCACTCCATAAAAAGTTTAATTTTTGGAAAATTCCACCTAAAGATAATCTCAAATTTATAAACTGTGTAAATGACTAAAAATTAAAAAAATTTATTAATGGTGTTACAAATAACAAAATTATATTTTTTATTTTTGTTAAACTTTTAATTTTTATTATATAATATTTATTTGTTGTATATTAGTGTATATAGAAATGGATGTAATTTTTTTATTTAGTTTCTAAGAATATATTTCCAAAAAAATGATAAAATATAATTAAATATTCAACAATATTAACAATTTTTTTTTCTACATAAATAAAAATCAAATGATATAATTTACTTATAAAAACTAACATGAATTTGAATTTTTAATGATATATAACTAAGTCAAATTATTTTATCTAACATTGTCTTAATTTTTTTTAGTTTTAAAGCTGTAATGATTTGAATAAACGGTATTAAAAAATTAAAATAAATTAATATAACGGTTTGATGAATTAGTTCTACCAAAGTAAAACCATATTAAAATTTAAAAAGGATTCTTATTTTGGTTATATTGTAAGAATTTTATATTATCATATAAAAGATTTATGATTGATATATAATGAAATTAAAGCCTATTATATATAGAATTTCTTAAAAGAGTCATAAAATCTATTTATCATTTGGATATATCCTTGGTGAATTGAATTTTTTATCTCACTTCAAAAACTTTTTCATTTCATATTAATTATTAACTAGGATACTGGAGAAGGAATATAGTCAATGACTCATAGAAGTATTACATTTTAAATAATATGTAATACGATATACAATGAGTGTTATCATGATTTAATGACCCTCTTCCTCACACATTAAGAACTTCTAAAGATAAAATAATTATTCACTTCCATTATTCTCAAAATAATGCCTAAAATGATCTAAAATGTCTCCCATTTATGTTTAGATGAATTCCATAATTTCTTGTTAAAAAAATGATAAAAACTCATCCTTCATATAATTTATGTTAAATTATAGTGTGATGAAGTGTACTAAAGCCGGGTTTTAAAGTCATCAAAAGATTTTACAAAAAATAAAAAATAATAATCTCTTCTATATCTAACAGATGGAATTATTCATTACCAAAACATATATTTAATAAATTCCATTTAATGGATTGATTCCAAAAAAGTTGTTATTCCTTGTATTTAATTACACAATTTCACAGAAATTATTTTTTTCCATCCAATAATCATGCTATGGTCATATTAAACCATGATATGTTTTGATTGAGCATGAAAATTAGAGAATTATCATAAATAAATGTTAAACCCAATTCCTATTTTATAAGGACAATTATTTGATAACTAGACCTTGAAATTCCCAATCGTTATTGCAGATCAAGAAATCTACCCATGAATTTACATGGTCCATAGTATTCATACCATGATGATTTTGTCTTCAGCTATATTATAGTAGAATATTTCATGACATGGTTTGGCTACCTACATGCACTTAGAAGGATTTCAATAATTGTTCAAAAACATATAGGTATTGAAATGAAAAGTTTTCTTCATGGTCCTCAATATCCATTTTATGTTACACTATGCTTGACATATTTTACTAAACACTACTACATAGATTGTGCTTCCTTAAAATTACATCACTACTTCTAATTATGTTCAAATTTATATTGTCACATATCAATCTATAGATGTGTTAACAATAAATAATAAAATAAAAAAATATACCTAAGACTATTTTATTAACTTCTCAATAAACCAATACTAATGAGACTCTAATCGGTGATATATTTAAACAAAACACAGGTGGATATAATATTGTTTTTGAGAGTTCTATAAGCCTTTGTGTAAGAATAATTACTATATAACCATGTAACATTTAAGGTAATCACAACCCACTATTATTCAATTCACTTTATGAGGGATATTTAATCATTCAATGGATCTTCTATCTCCTCCTTTTTATTTATTAAAAACATTGTCTAAATATTTGAGATGAAAAAAAAGTTAGATAAGAACATTCTCTTGTATCCTCCTCCAAATATATTTGAAATAATATTATACACACCTTAATCAAATCCCATATGAAATGGAATTGTTCCCCTTTACTATAATAAATTACCACGTGTTCACTATATATTTCATAAATTATAAATTAATGAATAATGGAAAATAGAACAATTTACTCCATGGGATTTTGGGAGAGAATACAATTTTAAATACAGTCTCGTGTATTGGATGGAATTCTTAATTAAAGGATTTTTCATGATATCAACTAATTGATCCATTGATGAAACATACTCCTATTTCATCACACAAAATTTTTCCTTTAACATGATGATAGATATTTAATATCAATATAATTTAACCAATAATGAAAAAAAAATTGGTGATAAATTTATTTCAATTAATTATCAAACCTGGAAAATTTTAGATATGTGATTCCACCATCATGTATTAGAGTTTTTACATTATCAAAATAATTTGGGTTGTGGATTTTAATAAAACAACAATTTCTTTTTTTCATAATGTTTCAAAAAAATTATAGGGTTTTAACAAGAAAAATTTAATTATATGGAATTCCCTAGAAAAGTTATTTTTTTAATATGTAGTCTCTCTATTCAAATCATTATTATAAAACCTATAAATCTTTAGAGATTTAAATTTCAAATATATTAATAAATACTCATGAGTTAAATTAATATAATTCATTATCTTCTTTACTACCATAAGAGGATACAATTTTTAGTTTTATGGGATCAAATTCAATTTCTAAGTAAAAAAATTATTTTCTTGATGACATCAGGAAATGTAATCTTAAGATTAATTAATTTTAAATTTAAACTTATTAATTTTTAATAATTGATAATTTCATACAATTTGCATTGAAGGTTAAAAATTCTCCCATGTATTCTATTATAAACCTATTCCATAACAGATGAACATAAAAAATTTTGGAAATATATTTGTAATATACCTCATTGAAAATTTGTAAATTCAAAATGAATCTTATCTCACTAATCGTCAATATTTTAAATTCATTTTTAATTTATTTGGAAGATAAATTATAATTCTTAACTTAATTAAAAATAAATAATCATTTCATTTAAATGAACAATCACATGGAGTACATTTTTTAAATTTAATTTGATATAAGTACTGATTTGACATCCAATTTAAATACATTGTATTTTATTTGAACATGGATCATAAATTATTTTGAACCATTTCAATCCTTCATACTAGTAAAAACGTATCATTAAATTTAATACAATCAATTTTAGAGTAACCATTTCCCGAATTTTGATATTTACTCTTTATTAATTTTCCCTCATCAATGAGTTTATTTTTTAGAAAATAACATTTTAACCCAATATTATTCTTATAATTGGGATGTCAAAACAAGTCTCACATGTCATTATTCTTCATTTGATATAACCCATCTCCCATTGATAAAAGTTTATCATTATGTTTTTAGGATTATTTAGTACCCATTGGTTTAACTTGAGAAATCAAGGCAGCATTACAAAAATATGACCCATTTTTCAGGTTTAGACACCCCTACATCTATCTTCAATAAAATTTTCATATTCCACATATTATATATATATATATATATATATATATTGTAAATTCACCTTTTTATAAGCCATAATTATCATTTATAAACTCAGAATTGATATAGTTATTGTGGAAATATACTATTTTAACTATAATTGTCCCATGGTATCAATAATGTTCTCCTTAATCTCCTCAAATATCACCATAAATCATCAATGATTTTCAGGATGTATAATTTTCCATAATGAAAATAACATCAAAGTCAATAAATATTTTTTCTAATTCTTATTTTCACTTCACTAATTTCTTCTATTGTGTGTATATCCCAGAAAAATTTCTTTATATGATCTCTAAAAAATGTTCGAAAATGTCTTCCTTTTATTATATTACAACATGAGATTTTAGACACCTAAAATATTTTTAATTAGGTTTCTTCCCAATCTACATATCTTATGGAATGTTAATCTAATTTGGTCAAATTAGACACCTATTTAAATATTTAATATATCTATTATGTATTTCTCCAAAATAATGATAATTTATTATTATTTGATAAAATTGTTCTCCACCTGTTAATAAATATTTATTTCTTCCATTCAACAACATAATTTCTTTTTGGAATGTATAGAGATATAGTTTTATTTATTATTGAATTATTCCCAAGATACAGTTAAAATAATTCATTATTTTAGTAAAATTTAATGTCATATCAAAACCACTGGACAACATAGTTAGTTTGACTTGTATTACATTGAAAAAATTACTCTACTTCCTAGGATCCCATGATTTAGTCATAATAAATTAATTATAATTAATAAAATTGAAATAATAAATAAAGGTAATAATTTATTTATCTTTATTCTTTGATATAATTATCACTGTACGACAAATTTTTAAGTAAATTAATTCAAGTTACTTATTCATTTTGATCTATATTTTATTGTGAATATTTTTCAATATCTTCTATTAACGACGAATATGGAAAGACATGATTCTTTGAGGATTTATATTTTTTATATTTCTCATAAAATTATAATTTAATAATTTTACCAATATATTTTGAAACAATTTGTAAAATTATTATATACCATTAATTATGTTTATATATCATATCCAAGACATGAGTGACTTTATGTTTATAAATTTGAATGATATTTTAAAATTTCAGACTATAATTCATAATATTTGATCCACAACTAAACATAATAATTTAACTTAAATTCTACTAAAATTTCACATCATTCCCAATTCTACAAGGCTGAGATACATTCAATTGATTATTATTAAACCCATAATCAAAGTGGAAATCATTATATTTAAAATTTCATTCACCAATTTCAATGATTCTATTGACAAAGATAATTAAATAACTATTATGTATGAAAGTGATAGATCCTCTATAATATTTCTCAATATCCATAAAATAATTATGATTCAAACCATCTGTTATTAAAAACCTTATTTTAAGATCCTAGTTTTAATCCTTTGAATTATTTTTTATCCAGCTAAGACACTATTTATTGTTCTTGATTATTCCACCTCTAATAAGATATGTAATTTTTTCTTATTATTTATTTAAACTAGTAGAAAAGTGTAAAACTTTTTACTTTAATGTTTTTTTTTGATCATACCCAAAACATTTTTTTATAGTTTATAAATCAATTTTCCAATATTACCTTCTATATTTCATTACATCAGGGTTTTCAATTATGTATTTATCTTATTCTTGAAAATTCATTTATATGTTGAAATGCACTCTATAATTATTTATAATAATAGTAACTATCATAATATCCCATTTCATGAACACTTTTCACATCTAAAACCTCTTATAACCCCAATTTTTAATTATTCTATACATTTATATTAGTATGTTATTATAAATTTTCTTTATAGGGTGTGAGTAATCATGATAATTTTGAAATAGTTTTTAGTAAAAGTATTCTTATTAGTTATTATCACAATGTTCATTATTCCATGGTTATAAACTGTATTTAAATTAATTCTTATAATTATTTATAATATTAAATTTTATTTTTTGAGAGTGTTAGTTATGATCCTTAATGTTAAATTTTGTGATGAGTATGTTTTGAATATTGTTAAGGAATAGACAATATTTTCTATAAATGATTTAAATTTAAATATTACTATTCTAGAATATATATATACTTATTTATAACATTTGTAATGAGAAATTAAATTTCCTTATTCATAAATGATATAACTTTATAGTAATTTACTAGTGTTGGTTAAACAAACCAAAAAAAGAACAAGCAATAATTTCATGGGTGAGTACGGTTAGGGAATAAACCTTTTTTTAGAAGCCCATAGTTGGTTTCCTCTTTATTACATTGTAACTTGTTACATGTAATTTATTCCTAAAAATAGAAATTATTTATTAGTCTTAAATTACTAGATACATAAACGATTATTATATTATTATAGAAATATAAATTCTAAATCATAAAACCATTCTTATATCCCTGACATTATTCGTAACATCCTTTTTCCTATAAGGGTAAAAGAAACAAAAAAATGGGAGAGCTCAGCTGGTTAGTAAGGGTCATGTATATTGGAAGACAACATAATTAAATAAATAATAATCAATATTGAATGATAAATAAAAAAACACACATTCCATTTTGTCAATAACATGAGAAAAAAATGTATCCCTGGATAATATCAATGTATTAATCTAATTGATAATAATAAAATAATTATAAATAAAAGAAAATTTTAATATAGGACTCCATGATATTAGAAATAATTGTATCAATACCAATTTTTCTTGAGACAATTTAGTTTAACACTATGAGTAATAATACAACAAAACCACATTTAATGATATCTTATTTTTTTTTCTCATGTGATCTATCGACACATCGAGGGGTTACATAATTCAGGACCCCACCCATCAATAAATGTCTAATGAATTTATTATTTATAAAATGATTTTTTTAAAACATGAAAAATATGTCTTATAAAAAAATATCAATATTGATTAATGATTATAAATTTATCTATAATTCCCAGGTCAATTAAATAATTTCAAATTATAAACTTTTATTAATAAATGGTATTAAATTTAAGAAATAATCATATTTATGATTAAAAGAATATAGACTTTAATGTAAGATATAATATCCAGTGATAATAATCTAGTGAATGTTTCAATGGATGGTATCATTAAAATGTATCACCGGTGGTGAATAATTAAAATTAATGGTTTCTTTCATTATTGGAAAAATAATAATAAGAATATCATTAATTACATTTTTTATGAAAATATATTTTTCACTTTGATATTTACTTTCTATAAACTAAAAAATTCACAAACAATAAGGAAAACAATTTCTATCATAATTTCATTTTAAAATTGTAATATAAGATTAAAATAATTAAACGGTCATGGTGATAGAAATTTCCAGTTAGGGTATATAAGTAGAAATATATTCCCTTAACACTTTCAAAATAATTTTATCTTGTTTGTAAGATGAAATGATGATTAATTCATAACCATTTTTTAACAAAGTAAGTCATGGTTAAAAATACCTTTTGATAAATTATTATAAAATTTTAAATACACTTTGGAACACATTTTAAAAAATATATGGTCATAGATGAAATATAAATCCAATAAAAGTAAATTTTATATTTCTTTCTGTTAAATATTTCTTTTCTTGAATCAAGTTTCAGAGAGAGTAAGAGAAAGTATAAAATATGGAAAATATTTAAAATATTACACTTTTAATGAACATTAATTATCATTAATAAATATATATTCATGATAAATAAATCAATGCATTAGTATATACACCTCGTATTAATTAACATGTTCCTAATACTAAATATGTTTCAATGGAGTGGATATTGAAGAAAAATACCTTACCCGAGGTCTGACTTATCACATTGGTTGTACAACCGTTGTATAATAAATTTTAATTAATTATAAATACATAAAATAACCATATTCATATCTATGATTTCATATATTGTTTATTTATAACATTTTATAACATTTTTTAATAATAATTTATTATCATCAATGTTTCAGGTATTAACTACTTTGTTTTTCATTTATGTTTGGATTCAGTAGTTCTTGTAGTTCTACATTCATTATGGTTACATCATATAAAAAATGAAATTAATGGTTTAAATACCAATTATTTTTCATTTAATCATTTTTTGAATCATCCAATCAATACAGTGATATAAAAATTATTTACATTGTTCATTGAGATTATAGTCAATACATACACATGAAGACTGTTTTTTTTGTTGAAAAAATAGAATGAAAGAAAAGTGAATTATATATAATTATTCTCTAATAATTATTATATCATATATATCATATATAATCATTAAATATTACCATATTACAATAAATTTATAACATATGTAAAAAATGGATCACATCCCTTCGTGGAGGTGGTAGTCCACACGTACACCCAAGAGACATTATCGATTTCCAATGGATTGGTAGAAAATAATGTGTATACTATATTATAATTACATAATATTATTTATTTTATAAGTATATTATATTTCTATTTTTTATTTATTTATAACAATCCAAATGAATTTTTAATGAAAAATTAATTTCATTTTTATGTGGAGACGGTAAGTCGTATATATGCACAAACATTATTTTCACTTTTATTATGAAAAAAATAGAAGTGTTATTGATGTAACATAAAAATAACAACATATAAGTGTATTTATTATAAAGAATTAAATATCTTAGTGCGGTTAAAAAATATTAAGAGGTATTAGAAAAAGAAAAATACTAGATGGACTCGATAAATATAATAACCTCTTCTTTAGTAGTCATCATTTAGATATCTACTTAAGGGACCTTGGTTATGCCTTTTGTAATGATCAAAACCTATAGAACATCGATAATGATAGTTATATGATAAGATTATATGGGGTTTTCATGCTATATGGAACAATTTGGTGTGATGAATTGAGAGAAGAGGTGTCCTTTTATAAGAAAGGGAAGGGCTATTCTTGAAATTCCTTAATGTGTAAAATTAATTTAAATTATATATCATATCCAAATGGGAACAAATATTTAATTTGAAAATAATATTATTATGAGTATAAATACTCTCATCCAAAAAAATTTGGATATGTGTGGATTCCATTTTTATCCATATATGTTTTCTTTAACACTTGATTAACAATTTTGACGATTACCTTAATATTAATGTTTTCTATCCTTTCAAGGATAATAATGTTACTATAAAATGAAAATGACACTGAAATGTTTCATGGATTATTTGTAAAATGATGTAAAATTAATTTGGAAAGATTAATATTTTTTAAATTTAAATCATTTAATAGAATATTATTTATTATAAAATATTATTAATTCCTATTTTAAAACTATTCATTTAATTTTCATTTTGAAACTACAAAAAAATAATGGAGTTCATATAAAATGTATCCAAACTAGTATAATGTTTTTTATTTACCTAAAAAATCCTGTAACAAAACAAGTAACTCAAATTTTATTATTTCTAGTGTTTTAAAAATCATTTTATTGATTATTTATTTCATGTAGAAGCATTCTGTCAGTGTTACATATGCTTTTTAGTAAATTATTTTTTCACTAAAACATAAAAATAAATAACCTTTATTAATAAAAAAATATATTTAAAATAAATAACTTTAACTAAATACATCCTCTATTAATCACCATGTGAAAAATTTAAGGATAATAAAACAGAGAGAATAATTTTTTTAACGTTTCTTTATATTTAGTAATATTATGGGACAAAATCACAGACCAATAGAAAAAAGACCATATATTATAGGTTGGTATTATTATTGGGGATATATAATCATAAAATAATGTTAATTCAAGTTTTAGGGTCATTATTTTTTCAATATCATTTTATTTTTAAATTTATTTACCTGATTTACACCTTTATAGTTGTAACTACATTAATAAAGCTACAAATCATAATGTCCAAAAATAAAAGAGACATATTTATGAAATTTGGATATACTGATTGCAAATATTAAATTCATTTTTCATGATTAAATTTACACACTACCCACAAATTAATTTTTATATAAATTCATAAAACGTAATGAAAACAAACTTTTAGAAAAATATGTTTTTAAGACTAAAAAATGTAGTTACAACAAAATAAGATAAAATAATAATTCAAGAGAATTTAAATATATTTTTTGAAATTAAATGACATTTTTGTTAAATTTATATCAAATTCAATTCATTATGAGTCTCTTTAATGAAAAGAAATGATAGTTTTACAAAAACTATATTATTTACTCTTCACTAAAAAATCAATCTTCTCTAAAAAATACCAAAAAATAATAAAAATATAATTTTTATATGTTGATATTTGAAATTATATCCTTTTAAAAATTAAAATATCCGAAATTTCAATAAAGTAATTGTAATTGTTTTAAAAAAAATGGAAATAAAACCTTTTTTTGAAGAGAACATGTTTTTGTAGAGTACGATGGATTTAAAAATTATTTTGTGTTTATTTATAAATAATTAAACAATATATTTATGTGTATTAGGTACAATATATATTTCATGTTGTTTTTAATAATATTTATAACATACAATTAAATTTTTATTTTATAATAGCCATATTTAAATAATTATATTTGTGGTTTGTTTTGGCTTAGTGTTGTCTGTTTTAAAAGCTATCTGGCACAATGTTCTTTTAAAATACCAATGAGTAACATTATACCGCTTAAATAAGTGATTCCATAAAATATGAACTTGTCCTTGATAATGATGTATTTTTCTTTTGAAAATTTCTATATGGAAAACTAGCATCATTAAAAGTGTTAATAAAACATCCTTATAAAAAGAGTTAATGAAAAGAATGTAGGACATTAAAAAATTAGGATTCCAAATTGGATAACATTAGTGTAAAGTAAAAACAATGAAATGGAAAAGAAAAAAACACTTAACAATTAATAGATATTAACATATAAATTATTCATGAGAAATTTAAAAATAACAAAATCAAAAATCTTTGATCGTTAAAATGATTATTTATTTCTCGATTAGAAAAGTAAAAAAGTGACCACTTTAATTTTAAGGTTCCTCTCCAAAATCCAAGGGATTATTTTACTATCCAGATAAATCCCATGATAAAATAATCTTATTTGATTTATTTTTATAACATTAACACAATATAATCCATTAGCTGTGTTTTATACAATTATGACTTCATCTCTTACACACAAGATATTGAAATTAGAGATGAAATTTTTTATATTCCTAAATATAATTCAATGAATAATAAGAAAAATAAATACTTACATGAACCACTGAATATTTTCCAAAACTGAAATGTTTATAACATTTTATAAAATATTTTAAATCATAAATTCACCTAAAACTAATATCAAAAGTTAATCTTACTCCATTCCATAAGTAGTTAAACTAAGAAACCCTCAAAAATATTTTCAATCATATTCAAAACCAAACAAACTGATAAAAAAAATTCAATAGGAAACATAAAAGTATTCATAATGTTTCATTATAAACAAGGGAATACGTTGATAAAAAAAATAATAACATGAGTCATCATACATACATCCCATAAATCAAAGAATGTATTACAATCAATTCTAAATTACTTTGTCGTCCAATAATTGACAATTTTCAAGGTCACTAAAACAATCCCATTTACATGATTAGTATCAATATTCCCTTTATCTAAAGAACATTATTAAATCAACATCATCCACATATTAAGGGTTAATTTCATTTTTTTGGTTATTGGAACTATTAAAATCATGTCATAGAATCTATAAATAAGAATAAAGAAGAACAAAACTTATATGTTTAGTGATTTTTATATCAAAAATATCATTGATATAATTCTTAAATCAAAAATATATAATCACTTAAATCATTAATATTTGGATGAAGTAACATAAAACACATAACCTTATCCCCTTGAGTTATTATATGGTGGTTCCCTTGGTTCTTGGGGAACTCGATTGAATAATTACACATCTCTTCAAAGTTAAAGATCTATATAGTAGTTGATGTATTTTTTCCTTATAATAATTACCCAAACTAACCATATCTCTAAAATGGTAATGAAATCCCATTCCCTTCAATCATTTTTTACGATGTTTGTTTCCTCAATTTTCACATGATAAAGATTATATAGTTTAACTCTTATCCTTTTATGTTTTATATTTTTTTATCACTCAGTGAACCTCTTATAATCTTGGTTTACCTTGATGACATAGAATCAATAAAATTTATTTTACTTATTAATGTATCTTGACACTGTATCTTGATGTGATTAAAATATTTGACAAACTAGATCCCATTGAAGACATAGCTTAATCTAATCAAATATATGCATAGTCTTGTTTTGAAGATTATGTATTTTACTTTGAGGAAATCATTGATAATCTAATTATGTTATTTTCAAACACATAAACACTTTTTTTCTTTCTTATACTTTAAAATTCAGTAGTGCCTCTTTATTTTAGATCATTATTATCGAGGGAAATATTTTTTAAAAAAAAGCATAATTTTTTTTCAATTCTAAACATTATATTTTTTCAACCTCTTAGTTTTCTTCTTCAATGACCACCATTGAATGGAACATCCTTTTAATCTATAAACTTAAATAATAATCATTTCACTTTTTTTACACCAAAAATAAATTAATATCTTTTCAATAGATTTTATCTAATACACATGAACTAATTTATTATTAGTTACCTAAAAATATGTTGGATTTTGTAACATGAGTTTATCCGACATAGGAAAATCATGTTCTATATTAATGGGTTATTCCATTTGGGAAATGATATTCTTTATAATGGAGGTCAACTTCCCAAATATATCCATGATCAACTCTGTTTCAATAACAGTTGTAGTGTTTTTATCAATAGGTTAATCATTATATTTTCATTTGTTAATGATTATCTTTCCTCTATTAAGTACCATCACTATATAATAGAACATACTGAGTTATCTCATAATCATAATTAATATTTGTAAGTAATATAAAATATCTATAATGTTAAAAGATTGACAATAATATTCGTGATTATAAAAAATCTCATGATATTAATCTTTGTTTGAAATTTTTTTCTCTTGATTTCTAATAAACTTTCTTTGATACTAATAATAACAACCCAACTATAGTAACTTAGAGTTGGTGTCTTCTTCATTAAATTTCCACTAGATACTTGTAATCACATCCCAAAAGACCATATAGTTTATTATTATTGAAGATAGAGATACATTTATGATACACATATTATATTGGAAATATAAAATAAAAAGCATAAAAAATTTATTTCAATCTTGATATTACTTATATGATCCTTATTCATATCATGGGAAAAATAAAAAAAGGATGAGCTCTGATGCTCAAAAAGGGTTATATATAGATGAAGCTATCATTAGTAAATATGTTATAATCAACATGGGAAGATAAATAACATAAATCACATTCCTATTATCCAATAACATGAAAACAAAATGAATTCATGGATATCATATATTCATTAATCTCATAGACAATTATAAATAAATTCGCAATGAAGGAAATGTTTAGTATTGGACTCCTTGATATTATACATAATAGTATATATACCATCAAGGATTTGTCCCAAGGCCATTCAAAACTATGTGTATGAATACATGAATAACCCAAATAATTATAACTCACTAATTTTTCTCATGTGACCTACCGATTTATCAATAAGCTATACAATTCCTAGCCCCAAACGTCACTACATGTCCAATGTATTCCTCTAATATCAAATGATATACATAATTTATGATAAATATTACTTATAATAAAATTTCCTTATTGAGTAAATAATACAGATTTATTAATAATTTCCCAATCAAAAAAATACATTAAAAGAATGGAATCATATATAAAAATTTTATTCATTTTATTCAATAATCACATCCTTGATAGGAATAATATGTTTATTTAAATGATATTTAATATCCAATTATAACAAGTTAATTCTTAAAAATGTGGTATCATTATTACATAACCCTAGTGGTGTATAATTAAAAATGTAAAAATTTAATTATTGAAAAAAAGTACCATAAAAGGATAATTAAAAAAATTGGAAAATTACATTTCCACATTGAAATTAATTTTTAAAAAAACTAAAAATTTCACAAATAATATGGGAAATATTTTATTGGAAAACTAAATTATAACTAGTAAATTAATATTCAAATAATTGTATACACATGTTGTTTATAAATTCCATTCATGAATTATAATTTAATAAATCATTTCTTTCACACTTTCATAAGAAAATCACCATGTTCAAGAAATGAAAAGAATAACCATTTTTAAATATTTTGTAAAAAGTAAAACTATATATTTATAACTCATTTTAGAATTGTAAAAAGAAATTTTTTTATAAAAATAAAAATATATATATTTATATGGAATAAAATAATATATTCTCAAAAGTGATATAAGATGAGTTTTTCATTTAAAGATTTATTTTCTTGATTCATGTCCCAATGAGAGGAAAAGTTGGAAAAAAATCTGGAGAATATGTAAAATAGTAAACCTAAAATGAAATTTAAATATAAAAAAATAAATATATGTTCAATGTAAATACCTCAAACTGGTAGTATATAAACCTTATAAATATTTAAAGATACAAAATAATAAATTTGTCTCAATAGTGTGGAACATCAAATGATATTTTTTACTTCCAATCTGAATTGTCACGTAGGTACTGTAAAATATTATGTAATGAATTAAAATTTATAATACCTATATAAAAAATTAATATATATGATATCATATGTAATTGAATTATAATACATTATCTCCCATTTATTAATAATAATTTATTATTTTCATTATTTTGGGAGTTAACTACTTTGTTTTTTATATATGTTTTGATTTGTTTGTTCTGGAAATTGTAGTTTTATTATGGCTCCATTATATATGAATATTTTTCAATGGTATTAATATAATATATATTCAATTTGTATATATATAGATTCATCAATAAATTATAGTGATATAAAATCGAATTACAACATTCATGGAGATGGTAGGCTGCATATATTCATGGACATTGTTTTCACTTTTTGATAAATGGAATGAAATAAATATTATTTATAATTTATCATTCTAGAATTAGGATTAAATAATATATATCATATATATATAATATATATTCATTAAATATATATATTTAACAATCAATTTAAAACATAAATGAAAAATTGTTCACATTGCTTGTGGATGTGGTAGTATGAATGCATGAGCGACATTATAATTTTCCAATGGATTGAAAGATAATATGGTACATAGAATAATAAATTTCTAGATGAATATTTATTTTAAAATATAGTATATATTCATTATCTAAATATTTATAACCATCAAAATGAAATGTTAATGATAAGTGAATTAGATCGCTATGTGGAGTTGGTAACCTATATGCACAAGTGATGTTTTTGATTTTATTAGGAAGGAATAATATGGAATATTATTTTACCCTAATCATAATAACATATTTTTAAATATTATTTAGAATAAGAAATAGTCTTGATGGATTCAGTAAAGATAATTACCACTTCAGTGGTAGAAATTCCACTTGATATCCTATAATGGGATATAAAGTAAATATTTTTAATTGATACGAAACTCCACAATATATACAAGGATATTTAGAATATAATTGGGTATGGTTTGGTCGAGATATATTCCTTAATTTTGTGAAAATAATTCAGACAAGTTGTGACCTTTTAAAAGAGAGGGGATAGTCATTCTTGGAATATATTATAGTATTAAATTAATAAAATTTATATGTTATAAAAAATGAATCAAATTTTATATTAATCTATAATATGATTAGTATGACTCTTAATAATATCAACCAATAAAATTTGGATAATTTTGGATCAAATTTTTAACATTATATTTTTAACCCTTGGTGAATCCTTTTAACAATTTTCTTGGTATAAAACTTTTCTACCCCTTAAAGGTTAACTGTAACACCCCGAGATTTTATGAAAAATATTATTTTAATTTCATTAATGTCTTGTGCTGTATTCTACACCAAGATTACCTTGCGCTATACGCAACACCGTATTAGCTTGCAGTATACGCAACACTATTCTTGGACCGTGTTACACACAATTTTGATAATAGTTATTCTACGCAACATTGAGTATATATATATATATATATATATTAAATTTATAAATGAAATATGGTTGGATTATGTTATACGAAACAACGAAGGATTCTTTCACAACACGCAACCCTGACTTGGCTTGCATTACACACAATCACGACCTTCCTCGATAGCGTGTGTTGTACGCAATATCGGGTTTTAATAAACAATGTTATATTATTATAATATTGTCATGAACTAGCCGTTATGAATAATATTAACTAAATTTTGAATTTTATAACATTATTATTCATCTTACACATTTCTAGAACATGGTATAAGAAGAAAATAAATTTTTCGGGTAAAATAAGTATTTTTCAAAAAAATGCAGTTTTGCCACCTTTTGATGGCGCACCCACATTAAATCTGGTTTTTGACATGTTTATAAGTTCAATTTGACAAAATAAAATTATTCTTGGGAATCAGGAAATAAAAATTTACTTTGGATAAATTTTTCATATTATTCTGGTAACTTTCACATTTTAATGAATAGTAAAAACACGATATATTTTAATTAAAAATAACTTTTTTCATCGTAATATCTTATGTGGTTAAATTATAATATTGAATGGTTTTAAAGTATAAATAGAATATATTTTTACCATTTAATATAATTTATGTCATTATCATTGATTTTACCTTGAATTCGTAAGTTAAATCAATTCAATCTTTTGCAATGTTTTAAACAAAAACCTGTTTTTATTCGACAACGGGATTAATTTTAATTTAATTTCTGCAACTTCTGTGTTTTGAATTTTAAAAAATGGATTCTATATTTGGAATTAGTGGTTCAAATTATGTTAATAGGATAATTTTTATTTTTGGGAATTATGAATAGTAACTACGGTAAATTTTATTTACCATAGTTAAAGGTAAATCGGGTAATTAAGGGTAAATATAATATTTTAAAATTACCCTAACAAATGTCAAAATTTTATTGGATGACTATAAAACTACCCATATCACCTAAGGGTCGGATTAGATTAATTTAATTAAATTTTGTCAATGAAAATAATTTAATTATTATTAAAACCAAAGAATGTGACAATATGTCACTTTCTTAAATCTTATAAGTATAATAATTTTAATCTAGTGATAAAATTAATGAAACTTAGAACATGAATAGTCTCCAGAAAGCTAATACAATTATCTACATCATAGGAATTTATTTAGAATTTTTAGGGATTAAATAAGTATCATTTATTATGACAGAAAGATGATGCAGTAATTGTCTTATTAATGAAATATTGACAGAATTGATGTTATAAATGTCCAAATAAATGTAATTTGATACTTTTTATGACTTAAACTAATTTTCTAGGTTACTATGATATATTATTGTTGATTTAATCAACTTTTTTAGAACATATAACTCTGTTATGACTTTCACAAAAATCATATATCAAATAGTGTCGAAATTGACACAAAATAGTTTTTAAATCAAATATTATATTATTAATTGTTATTTTATTCCTAAAAATCTAAGGTTCGGCCGAATTACTTATCTAAGGATATATATATTAATAATAAACAATTTGGTGTTCTTTTGGCATGTTATAGTAAGTGTATTAACCATATAGTGAAAGAAAACAAAAAGATACGGTAAAAGTTAAATTATTTAACTTACAGTTAAATCTAATTGATAAGGTTAAAATATTACCCTAAAATTGTCTAAATCCTATTGTTTGATAGTATTTCGACCCATCCCCACTTTAGCTTCGAAATAAGATCCTTTGTAACCATTATAAACCGATTTTGACATTAATATAAAATAATATTTTGAGGTATTCCTAAGGTGCCCCTCTCCTCCCTTATAAAAGGACACCTCCTCCCCCTCCTCCTCACACCAATTTGAGCACTCAAGCTCGTCCAACCCCTGCCAAAATCTCTTCTCCACTTCTCTATCAACATCCTAGAGGTTCTGGTCTTCCTCAAAGACCAATTTTAGTGCCCTATGAGGAGGTCTCAAAGAGGCATTTCAAAGAAGAGGTAATTACCGTTACCAATTCTTTCATCTTTATTTATTCTTCCACTTCTTCTTCTTATGTTGTTTCATTATGAAGTAATAACATCAGTATCACTCATATACTGATTTGTTATTATAAGTATGAAACAACCCTATTTCACAATCTATCCATCCTACGGAAAAAGAAATCACCCTGCGTGCGTACGTACGGAATACCGTCTCCACGCCGTGGTGTAATTTATTTTCCACCACCACCTTACATGGATGGGTATAATGGTGTAATGAGTAACTATTTATGATTATTATAAATTAATATTGATACTGAAATAATATATATATACTCCAATACAATTCCACGATCATAGGAACAATATCATCACTCGTGCGTACGTACGGAATACCGTCTCCACGATGTGATGCGACTCATTCTACATGATCATCATTACATAGTAATTATATAAATTAAGTGAATGAATAAATATGTTATATGTTACACTAATACCATTCTGGATATAAGGTATCTATAAATTTAAAAGAAGAATAAGAATTTATTCGGCAAAACACGCATAAGAACAAAAGGCAATAAAGACCCGAGTAACAAGTAACAATGAAATATTACTAACAAGAAGCTAAGAATATGACCATATATGATATCATATCAATATGTATGATTCTGGAATAAGTCAATAACATTATTTAAACCATTATACAGGAGCTTCGGACACGTACAAATCAAATCGGACCAAAGGTAAGGGAAATATAACAATCTCATTTTTATCCGAGATTGTTTATTCATAAGTATTTACTGGGGTGTATTTTATCATCCACATCCATGTTTCATCAATATGTAATATTATTTCCATCCACCTACAATTTTTTAAATCCATTTTTACCCTTCGGTGAGTTTTTAGTAAAAGATATTAAAGAAATCTTTTGTCGTTTTTCGTACGAGGTACTTTTTTGACTTTTCCGACAAAAGTACGAGAAGAATGTTTTTTTTAACTTATACGGCATGAATGGATTTTTAAAACATTATTTCCAAGAAGCTTACTTTACAAGTTTTCAAGTTTATTTTTAATCAACTTCTTTTAGTATGACATGTTATGAAAGGAAATTTTTTTTGAAGTAGAAAGGATATTTTCCTCAAGAATGGATTTCAAGTATTTTATCAAAATTATTTTCCATCTAAGATAATAAAAGGGTTCTGTTTTTATCCCTATTATTACATGGATTTGATTATGTTGTGATGGAAATATTTTTATGAATTCCTTTATCTTATATGAATTGTTTTATGATGTCATGTTGTTTAAGAATCCCATTTTTTTAATTACATGGGTTATGCTATGATATATGGTTTATGATTATGTGGCACACATAAGAAAGGATTCATTATAAGAGGGATGGGACCTATATCTCCCTCCAATGCATTGGGTAAAGATTTTATATCTCATGAGATAGACATGGCTGGAATGGTAGGTTATACCGGTTCAGTGAAACAGGACTGAAACGAGGGTCACTCGATTTAGAAATGGACTTTGTCCACTAAGATAGTCTTGGTAATGAGTCTTGACTAACAAGAAATGATTCTCTATGATTACGTGTGTATGCCACAAAGTTTAATGTTTTAAGTTATGATTATTGTGAATACATATCACTGCCATGAGTTATCCCAGGTTATGAAATTATGATCTCTTATGCAGGTTAATATTTCCAAAAGTTATGTTCTTATGTATATGATGTGATTTATATTTCTTTTGTTTACCCTTACTGAGCATTTGAGCTCACCCTTTTATGTTTTCTTTTCCCCAGGATATAAAGAAAGGTTTTAGGTAAAAAAAAGGGAAGATATTTATGGGAGATATTGAAGATCTTTCACCAAGATTAGAAGATTATATTCCGAGTTTCCAAAGACACTAAACTATTACGGTCCTTGTGTGTTTGTTTTTGTAATGTACTAAGTATTCCGCAAAAGTAATGTAATGTTCGTGTACGTCAAGCTTCGAGTCTCTACATTAACTGTAACATCCCAATTAAATAATGAATAATAGATATTTTTATCTATGTCTATTAATGAATTATATAGTGTTTTAGAGGCTTAAAATGAAAAAAAATCCAATCTTAAGCATGAAATACAGTAATATTTTTAAAAGATTTTTTTACTGCCTTTTAATGGAAAACCATTTTTAAATCTATCTTTTGAAAATTTTATAATCTATGTTTGTCAATATAAAATTATTCTTTATGATTGGGACATCAAAATTTACTTTGTGTGAATTTTTGGTATTTTTCCGATAAAGTTCATTTTTTAATGAATAGTGAAAAATACTGCATTTTACATCAAAACTGCTTTATCATCTAATTTAATTATATGGACAGATTATCTGTTGAATTGTTTTTAAAGTTCAAATATAATATATTTTTACCATTTAATCCAATAGTGGTCGTTGGAATTAATTTCACTTTGAAATTGGACTTAAACTAGTGTCAATCTTTTGATACTTATTGTTTCATAAAAAACATGATATTTTCTCTGACAGCGGGAATTAATTATTAAATTAATTAATGTAACTTATATGTTTTGAATTTTTTAAAATAAAAATCATTTTTGAATTAAGAACATAAAATATAGCTTAGGGTGATGTTTTGGTATTATTCTGAAAAACTTCAATTTTTGATGAATAGTGAAACCACTAAGTGGTACATAAAAAACTGATTTTTCGTTTAAATGAAAATTTACCACCTCTTTGTTTTGAATTTCAAAAATCCGACATACATGGTTTTCATTAAGAAGTAAAATGTGGTTCAATGGGATTAAAATAATTTTTTGGTGAATAGTAACTTTTATGTTTTTAATCACGATGAGAGGTAATCAGTATAATTTAAGGTAAGAATAATGTTTTAATAATATGAAAGGAACTTGACACATTCCTACCATTATTGGATGTGTCATGGAAGAGAAATAAAATCCATGAGTGTACTTGGGTACCCCATGGAGCCACTTTGGAAGGAAAACGACAATAATATCTTTTTATTTAATGTTAAAGTAAAAATGTCACAAACATGAGTTATTTTACTAAAAAAAATTACACGGGGTTATACAATTCAGAGTTTTGACTATAAATAGACATTGGAAATCTAATAATATTTCCTACATCATAGTATATTTTTAATAATTTTTATACATTTAATAAATTAAATAATTTAGGACACCATGATGATGCAGCGATGACCTCATTATTTAACGATTTAAATAAAATGAAAAGATAATGTAAAATCTAAGACCTACACATGTCAAAACCCTATTGGATGAGTTTATTTCGAACCCTTATCACCTTATACTCGAAATTTATAATTGTGGGACCCTTTTTATCCGAAAATCATTTTAAAACAAAGTATATTTTCTTAACTTTCCAAGAGTGCCCCTCCCCTCCTCCTATAAAAGGCCCCCACATCTACCACCTTACCCACACTTCCAAAGCCTTTGGATCGGCTAAAACCTGCCCATTTTGTTTCTCCACATACCTCTCTAACTCTTAAGAGCCTCACTTTTGGCAGAAGTCTTCCCAAGGAAGCCTTTGATCTCAAACCAAAGGGAGTTATCCGATTTTAAGGTAATGTCTTCACTTGAGTCCTTTTGTTTTATTTTGCTTCTCCAACCCCCTAAACACTTTTTATTCATTTCTTTTGTAACCACTCCAGTATAATCATTATACTAGGATTTTGTTATAATAATTATTCAAGCTATACTTACACACACCTACATCTAATGGCTAAAGGACATACTGTTTCTGTGGATGGCGAATTTCTGCCTCATGAAACGATGATTGTTCAATATTCTTATAACACCTTAAAAGGTGGACATTATGATATAACTATATCTATATATGATATATGATATGTTTATGTTTTCTTTAAGCTTCTGTATTTTTCATTTATGGCATACCCTTATGGCTTCCATTATGGGTATACGCGATATCTTCATTTTAGGAAGTGCGGACTACCGCCCCCTCAAAATGATTTGATTCGTTAATATCATATGTGGTACGTATAAAGGATATATTTAATGATATTATATATGATAACATACTGGAATTAATGTACTATTATGTATCATTATGTTTTAATTCCATTAAATATGAAATAGAAATGGAAGTAGCGTTCATGCATACGAACGACTTACCGTCTCCATGAACGGTACATTTCTTTTCTTACCTCTAAACGTTATGTAATATTATAAATGAATGTATATACTGGATATATATGATATATATGTTATCTAAATCATGATTATAACTATGGATATAATGGATACATGAAAAACTAGTAATTATAAAGAGTTTATTTTTGACTCAAGTACCAATGATCGTTAAAACGACCGTTAATAACATAAATAATTACATAGTGTTCATGACTTGGTAATAAGTGATATAAAAGGAATAATGAAATTGATAAAGGTTCTTAAGATTGTAGAAATTAACTCAAGTTTATTATTCAGGAGGTTAAAGAACGATCGAGTCAAGTCGGACCCGAGGTATGGGACTTCGTCTCAATCTCCTTTCATTGAGGCATATTTTGTTTTATACACAACCTTATTTTATATGGTGTATAAACCACTTTGAAATTTACATTTATTCAAAAGAAATATTTTTTATACGAAGAATTTAATAAAACACAAAAGGGAATGTTTTTGTCGTACGTATGCGGCGACAACGACTTCTCAGCCGTCGTGACCATTATTTGAGTTTCGGCTTCCTCTATAAGCCATACCGATTTTTAATGAAAAAGAAATACCTTGTTTTAATTTTCTTTTATTTTGGTATTGAAAATAGTTTTCATAATGTTTTTATTATATCAATTTGTTTTGTTGATATCTTGTGATTGAAAGGTGGAAATGTAATGTTTCCTTTATGTATGTTTTATGTGACACGGTTATGTTATGGTTCTTGGGCATTATTATGAAGACGGGTGGTTCTGTGATAAAATAAGGGAGGGTGAGCCTGATATAGCTCACCAATGCAATGGGTAACGTGAAAGGGTTAAACTTTGAGGTTTCTTCGAAGAGATTTAGGTAATATACTGTGGTGGGTATTCCAAAAGTAACCAAGAGGGTTACTCCCTACATAATAATGTTATGAATGCCTCAAGTTACCTTTTTGTCTTAGGATTTCTATGATTTATTCATGATTTGATGAGGTATGTTAAAGTTCTTATGTTTTATGAGTGGAGTATGATTTCATTGATTCTTATGTATACATGTAGTCATGTTTCCTTTCCATATTTTTATATCCCTTACTGAGCTTTTTATGCTCATCCCATGTTTTTTAAATGTTTTTCACAGGTCAAGGGAAAGGTACATGATATGATGATAGGGTCAAGGAAGTGTTAAGGAAGAATTCATGTTTTATTTTAAATATGTTTCCGTTGATGGGGAAAATGAATACTATCTTTTATGTAACCACTTTTGTTTAAATGTGGAATGTAATGCAAGTTTTATGATCTAATTCACTAAAACACTAAACCTAAAAATATCCTCAATGTGTAATCTTGTAATAACCCATGATTAAATAAGGTTTAAGGCTGGGTCCTTATAGTTGGTATCAGAGGTAAATTCAGATAACATTAGGAGTTAGAATTATATTAAATGATTATCCAAAAATATTTTTTAAGGTCAAATTGAAATAATATAGCATTTGAAGATTACCATGTTGCGTCATCTAAGACATGTTTGTTCAAAATGGTTTTCTAGAGAGGAAATAGGGATGCAGTGCTAGGAAGGCATATAGAAGGAAATAACCTTCCGAATCAGCATCCTGAGATGGTCGGAATTGGAACTGAACAGTTTGTTGAATTAATGGAGCAGTTGACTCAATCGATAAATGGTGGTGGTATCAATGCACAAGATCAGCCGGATCAATTGTAGAGGAACATGTCAGCGGTGGAACATTTCATGAGGCAACATCCCCCATTATAAGAGGATCATATGACCCTGTGTTAGCTGAAGGGTGGATTAATGCACTGGAGAATATTTTCGATGTCATGGGGTGTTCAGATAATCAAAAGGTTAGTTTTGCTATTTACCATTTGGAGGGTGAAGCAGATCAGTTGTGGTCGATGGTTAAAAATATTAGGGACGCTGATGAGATTGATGCTCTCGACTGGGATGAATTTAAAGGTATGTTTCGTGAGAAGTATTTTCCTAAGGCTGTTTGAAATAGGATGGAAAAGAAATTCTTGGAATTGGGGCAAGAGGAAGATTCAGTGGATGCCTATGAAGAAAGGTTCACTCGATTGGCAAGGTATGCTCGAAATTTTATCTGATACCTTGATAGTAAAATCAATCATATTTACTTAGGATTAAAGCCAAAATATCGAAGGGAATTGGCATCTCGTGAGTTTAAAAGTTATGAAAATCTTTTTCGATGTGACGAGAAGGTAGAAATAGAGTTTTCCGATGATCATGTGTTCTATAACAACCAATAGAAGAAGAGACCGAGGTGGAAGGAGAAAGGAAATAATTCTTCAAAAAAGTCTGATTGTAAGAAAAATAAGTTTCCAGTTTTTGATAAATGGGGTAAAAGGCATGTTGGAGAATGTCTTCTAAATTCTGGAATGTGCTGCTGATGTGGTAAGATGGGACATAAGGCTCGTGATTGCACTGAAAAAGATCAAGGTGATGGTAAGACCAAATTTAATTTACAGTTAGTGAGATGTTTTAAGTGCAATGAGATGGGCCACTATGCAAATGAGTGTCTGACAAAGAGCTCGAGTGATGGGAAGCAATTATACTACAAGCAGAAAGGGGTGGCGAAATCCTTTGCAACAACTTCAGCAGA
This sequence comes from Viscum album, assembly GCA_963277665.1. Lineage (NCBI taxonomy): Eukaryota > Viridiplantae > Streptophyta > Magnoliopsida > Santalales > Viscaceae > Viscum > Viscum album. The sequence continues at coordinate 1,894,407,258 of OY728152.1, forward strand.
TGTCGGGCCATCAAATAACGTTGTATCAGGTACTTTGTTTTTTCAGATTATGCTAGTGTGTTGTTTGATTCAGGGTCTACACATTCTTTCATCTCTGAAAACGTTTCTAGTAAAATGGGAATACCATCCCAAGAAATGACTCTTGAACTTTTGGTAAAAACACCTGGGGGAAATGTTGAGGCAAAAAAAATTTATAAGAATCTTCCTATCCTTATCTGTGGAAAGAACCTACTTGAAAACCTTATTGTTTTACCTCTAGTAGAGTTTGATGTTTTCCTGGGTATGGATTGGCTCTCTATTTACCATGCTAAGATTGACTGTAGAGCTAAAGAAGTTTATTTTCAGAAAGACTTTTAGTTTGTGTACAAGAATGATCCATTATTATTGATGACTTATCAAGAGGCCGATAAACTTGTAAAAGATGGAAATGAATGTTACCTTGCCCATACTGTTGAAAACAACGGAACTGTTCATATTAATGATGTGCCAGTGGTAAAAGAGTATCCTGATGTTTTTCTTGATGAGTTTCCTAGAATAATACCTGATCAGAAATTTGAGTTTACTGTTGACTTAGTTCCTAATGCTAAGCCAATTTCAAATCCCCCTTATCGAATGACTCAAATTGAACTTTTAGAGTTGAAGGAGAAATTTCAAGATTTATTAGAGAAAGGTTTCATTCGACCTAGCACATCACCATGGGGTGCTCCTGTTTTATTTATTAAAAAAAAGATGGTTCTATGAGACTTTTCATTGATTATAGAGCCTTGAATAACATTACTGCTATGAACAAATATCATTTGCCTCATATCGATGATTTTTTTGATCAGCTCCAAGGAGCTCAGTATTTTTCAAATATTGACCTGAGATCGGTGTACCATCAACTGAGGGTAATGGAAGTAGATATTCCGAAGACAACGTTCTGTACAAGATATGGCCATTATAAATTTGTAGTAATGCCTTTTGGTCTATCCAATGCACCTTCAATATTCATGGACTTAATGAATAGAACTTTCCATGATTTCTTGGATAAGTTTGTGGTTGTTTTCATTGATGATATTTTGGTGTTTTCTAAAAGTAAAGAGGAACATGAAATACATTTAAGGGTTATTTTGAAAACCTTAAAAGAGAAGAAATTGTATGGGAAATTCAGCAAGTGTGAGGTTTGGTTGCAACAAATTTCATTCCTTGGTCATATTGTTTCTAAAGATGGGATAACTGTTGATCCTGCAAAAACAAAAGTTGTTAAAGAATGGCCAAGACCCACAAATGTAACTGAGAATCTTAGTTTCCATGGTTCGGCAGTCTATAAACGAAGGTTTGTTTGAAATTTTTCACGGTTTTCTAGTCCAATGACTAAGCTAACTCGGAAGGGTGTTATGTTTATCTGTACAAAAGAATGTAATGATTGTTTTCAAGAATTGAAAAGAAGATTAGTGAATGCTCCAGTTTTGGCACTACCTTCTAGGAATGGTGAGTTTGTTATCTACAGTGATGCTTCATTGAAAGGAATTGGTTGCATCCTAATGTAGAATGACCAGGTAATTTATTATGCTTCACGTAAATTGAAAACTCACGAGGTAAATTATCCTAAATATGATTTGGAATTAGCTGATGTTGTTTTCTCTTAAAAAATTTGGAGGCATCATTTTATGGATTAAAGTGTGAGATATATATCGATCAAAAAAGTTTAATGTATATATTCACTCAGAAATAATTGAACATGAGATAGAGGAGATGGCTGGAATTAATCAAGGATTATGATTGTACAATTCATTACCATACGGGAAAAGAAAATAATGTGGATGATGATTTGAGTCTAAAAAGTAATGCTTCATTAGAAATGTTTCATTTGGAACGTGATCCTTTGGTTACAGATTTGATGAACTTGGGCATAGAAGTTGTTGGTGCTGGATGTCCTTCTGTTTTGTTTCAGGTATCAGTGAAATCTTATCTATCAGACAAAATCAAGCAAGCATAAAAGCAAGACAGTGAGTTTCAGAAAAAGGTGGAGATGGTTCAGAAGGGAATGTTGCCTGAATTCATCATTGATAATGAATGTGTCTTGAGATTTGGGAAGATATTGTGTGTGCCTTGTGATTCACAGTTGAAGAGAGAGTTGTTAGGTGAAACTCATAGTTATCCATTTTCAGTTCATCCTGGAAGTACTAAGATGTACAGAGATCTGTGGGAGTATTACTGGTGGGATAGAATGAAAAGAGATATTGCCAATTTTACAGTGAAGTGTTTGACTTGTAAACAGGTTAAAGTAGAGCGACAGTTACCAAAAGGGATGCTTCAGCCTTTACCGTTACCAGAGTGGAAGTGGGAAAATATATCCATGGACTTTGTTGTGGGATTGCCGAAGACACCTTGAGGTAATAATGCAATCTGGCTTATTTTTGATCGCTTGACTAAATATGCTCCTTTCTTTGCCATACAAAATACTTTTTCCCAAGATCAACTTTTCCATTCGTATCTTAAAGAGATGGTTAGGTAACATAGAGTTCCTCACTCTATAGTATCTGACCATGATCCAAGATTAACTTCAAACTTTTGGAAAGGCTTTCAGAAGTCGATGGGTACTAAGTTAAATTTTAGTACAGCTTTTCATCCTCAATCAGATGGGAAATCAAAATGAACAATCCAGACATTGGAGGATATGCTACGTGCTTGTTCGATGGATTATCAGGGAAGTTGGGATCAACAACTTTCATTGGTTGAGTTTTCTTATAATAACAGATTTCATTCCAGTATATAGATGGCACCATTTTAGGCGTTATATGGGAAGTGGTGTCGAACTCCAGCTTTCTAGGATGAAGTGGGTGAAAGGAAGCTGATGGGACCATAATTGGTAGATGATTTGGCATCAAAAGTTCATATGATACAGAAACACATGAGAACAGCTCAGAGCAGGCAGAAGAGTTATGCGGATAATCGGAGGAAGGATGTATCTTTCGGGGTAGGTGATCATGTTTTTCTAAAAGTATCACCATGGAAAAGTGTGATGTGATTTGGTAAGAAAGGAAAGCTGAGTCTAAGGTTCATTGGACCATATGAAATTCTGCGGATAGTTGGATCAGTTTCATACCAAGTGGATTTACGTCTGAGTTTATCTCTGGTACACAATTATTTTCATGTTTCGGTGCTGAGAAAGTACATGCCAGATCCATCTCATGTTTTGAGTCCAGAGGTAGTTCAGCTGGAAGAGAACCTATATTATGAGGAAAAACTGGTCCAGATTCTTGACCACAGGGAGAAAGTGTTATGGAATAAGGTGATTCATCAGGTAAAGGTTTTGTGGAAAAACCACATGGTTGAAGAGGCAACCTGGGAATCTCAAAATGCAATGAGGGATAAATACCCCCACTTATTCGATAAGTAAATAAATTGTGTGGACGAAATTTTCTAAAGGGGGGAAGGATGTAACATACCAAGTAATTAATGAATAATATATATTTTTATCTATGTATATTAATGAATTATATAGTGTTTTAGAGGCTTAAAATGAAAATAAATCCAATCTTAAGCATGTAATACACTAATATTTTTAAAAGATTGTTTTACTGCCTTTTAATGGAAAACCATTTTTAAATCTAACTTTTAAAAATTTTATAAGCTATTTTTGTCATAATAAACTTTTTCTTTTTTATTGGGAAATCAATATTTACTTTTTGTGAATTTTTGGTATTTTTCCGATAAAGTTCATTTTTTAATGAATAGTGAAAAATACTGCATTTTACATCAAAATTGATTTTTCAACTAATTTAATTATATGGTTTGATTATCTTTTGAATTGGTTTTAAAGTTCAATTAGAATATATTTTTACCATTTAATCCAACAGTGTTCGTTGGAATTAATTTCACTTTTAAATTGGACTTAAACTAGTGTCAACCTTTTGATACTTATTGTTTCATAAAAAACACACTATTTGCTCGGACAGTGGGAATTAATTATTAAATTAACTAATGTAACTTATATGTTTTGAATTTTGTAAAATAAAAATCATTTTTGAAATCAGAATATCAAATATAGCTTAGGGTGAAGTTTTGGTATTTTTCTGAAAAACTTCAATTTTTGATGAATAGTGAAACCACTAAGTGGTACTTAAAAAACTTATTTTTCATTTAAATGAAAATTTACCACCTTTGTGTTTTGAATTTAAAAAATCTAATATACATGGTTTTCATTAAAAAGTAAAATGTGGTTCAATGGGAATAAAATAATTTTTTGGTGAATAGTAACTTTTATGTTTTTAATCGCGATTAGAGGTAATTAGTGTAATTTAAGGAAAGAATAATGTTTTAATAATATGAAACGAACTTGACACATGTCCTACCCTTATTCGATGTGTCATGGACGACCAAGAAAATCCATGGGTCAACCTGGGGACCCCATGGAGCCACTTTGGAAGGAAATTGACATTAATATCTTTTTATTTAATGTTAAAGTAAAAATGTCACAAACATGAGTTATTTTACTAAAACAATTTTTACATGGGGTTATACAGGTTATATTTTTGACTATAAATCGTCGTTGAAAAGATAATAAGATTTCCTACATCATAGTATATTTTTAATAATTTTTAGAAATTTAATAAATTAAATTATTTATGACACCATGATGATGCAGCGATGACCTCATTATTTAACGATTTAAATAAAATGAAAAGATAATGTAAAATATAAGACCTACACATGTGAAAAACCTATTGGATGGGTGGAATTTGAACCCTTATTACCTTATCCTTGAAATTTATAATTGTGGGACCTTTGTTATCCGAAATTCATTTTATAACAAATTATATTTTCTTAACATTCCAAGAGTGCCCCTCCTCTCCTCTTATAAAATGCCCCGAACACTACCACCATACCCACACTTCCAATGACTTTGGCTCGGCCAACCCCTGCCCATTTCGTCTCTCCACATCCCTCTCTAACTCTTAGAATCCTCACATTGGGCAGAAGGCTTCCCAAGGAAGCCTTTGAGCTCAAACCAAAGGGAGTTACCCGATTTTAAGGTAATGTCTTCACTTGAGTCCTTTTGTTTTATTATATTTATCCAACCACCTAAACTCTTTTTTCTAATTTCATTTGTAACAACTCCAGTATCTTCAATATAATAGTATTTTGTTATAAGAATGATTCGAGATACAATTACACACACCTACATCTAATGGCTAAACAACATACTGTTTCTGTGGATGACGAATTTCTACCTCACGAAACGATGATTGTTCAATATTCTTCTAACAACTTCATAGGTGGCCATTAAAATGTCACTATGTTTATATATGATATATACTATGTTTATGTTTTCATTAATCTTTTGTATTTTTAATTTATGGAATACCTTTATGACTTCCATTATTGGTATACGTGATATCTTCATTTTAGGAAGTGCGGACTACCGCCCCCTCAAAGTGATTTGATTGGTTAATACCATATGTGGTACGTATAAAGGATATATTTTATGATATTATATATGATAACATATTGGAATTAAAATAATATTATTTATAATTATGTTTTAATTCCACTCAATATGAAATAGAAATTGAAGTAGTGTTCATGCGTACGTACGGCTTACCGTCTCCATGAACGGTGCATTTCATTTCTTACCACTAAACATTATGTAATATTATAAATGAATGTATATACTAGATATATATGATATATATGTTATCTAAATCATGACTATAACTCTAGATATAATGGATACATGAACAACTTGTAATTATAAAGAGTTTATTTTTGACTCAAGTACCAATGATCGTTAAAATGACCGTTAATAACTTAAATAATTACATAGTGTTCATGACATGGTAATAAGTGATATAAAATGAATAACGAACTTGAAAAAGGTTCTTAAGAAAGTAGAAATTAACTCATGTTTATTATTCAGGAGGTTAAATAACGATCGAGTCAAGTCGGACCTGAGGTATGGGACTTCGTCTCAATCTCCTTTCATTGAGGCATATTTTGTTTTATACACAACCTTCTTTAATTTGGTGTATAAATCCCTTTTAATTTTACGTTTATTCAAAAAGAAATTTTTTTATAAGAAGCGTTTACTAAATGAAAAGAGGGAATATTTTTGTCGTACGTATGCGGCGACACCGACTTCTCCGCTGCCGTGACCATTATTTGAGTTTCAGCTTCCTCTACAAGCCATACTATTTTTTAAGAAAAATAAATACACGGTTTTACTTTTCTTTTATTTTGGTATTGAAAATGGTTTTCATAATGTTTTTATTATATCAATGTGTTTTATTGATATCTTTTTATTGAAATGTGGAAATTTTATGTTTCATTTATGTATGTTTTATGTGATACGATTATGTTATGGTTCTTGGGCCTTATTATGAAGACATGTGGTTCTGAGATAAACTAAAGGCGGGTGAGCCCGATATAGCTCTCCAATGCATTGGGTAACATGAAGGGGTTAAACGTTGAGGTTTATCCGAAGAGATTTAGGGAATATACTTTGATGGGTATTCCAAACGTAACCAAGAAGGTTACTCCCTACATAATAATGTTATGAATGCCTGAAGTTACCTTTATGTATTATGATTTTTATGATTTATTCATTATTTGATGAGGTATGTTAAAGTGATTATGTTTTATGAGTAGAGTATGATTTCTTTGATTCTTATGTATACATGTTCTCATGTTTCCTTTCCATATTTTTATATCCCTTATTGATCTTTTTTTGCTCATCCAATGTTTTTGAAATGTTTTTCAGAGGTCAAGGGAAAGGTATATGATATGATGATAGTTTTATGGAAGTGCCAAGAAAGAATCCATTTTTATTTTAAATATGTTTCCGTTGATGGGGAAAATGAATACTATATTTTATGTAACCACTTTGTTTAAATGTGGAATGTAATTCCAGTATTATGATCTAATTCTGTAAAACTCTAAACCTTAAAAGATCCTCAATGTGTAATCTTGTAATAACTCAAGATTAAGTAAGGTTTAAGGCTGGGGCCTTATATTAACAATGTAAATTGAAATTGAAAAAACATCCATAAATGGAAAATGGGTTATTTTGAAACCATATACCATTCATTTTGAAAAATATATCATTTTTAATGAATTTTAATTCATTTCATAAAATATTATTTACTATAAAATACCATTAATTTAATTTTGGGACTATTCATTTATTTTGAATTTCTAAAAATCAATACAACAATATAATTTAAATAAAATGAATCCAAATATGTATCATATTTGATTTTTATCTAAATATTAATTAAATTCAATAAATAACTAATATATTATTATTTTTAGCATTTCCAAAATTATTTTATTAATTTTTTTTCTTTCACAAGAACTGTGTTAGTGTTACATATGATATTTGGAAAATTAATTCCTCAATAAAAATCTAAAATAAATTTACATTATGAATAAAATTAAATTTTATTCCAAATTTAATTTTATTACCCGAAATACCCTAAATTTTCCCCTTTTATATTTTATAAAGATAATAAAAAAAATTTACATTTCTTAATTTTCAGTATATAAAAAGATAAAAAGAGTCAAAATCATGGAGAAATGAAAAAAAGTACCATATATTAGAATATTGGAAGAATATTTTGTAGATATAACAATAAAATAAAATTTAATGAAGTTTTATAGTCTATATTTAGTCCTTATTATTTTATTTTTAATATCAGTTTCCTGATTTTCCCCTTTACCATGGTAACAAAATTACCAAATTTACTATTCATATTTTTCAAATATAAGAGGGAACTATTTAACAAATATTTCCTCATGATTCCAAAAATGGGATTAAATTTTAAATATTTAATTCTAAAATAGGAAAAACCTACTTTTAATATATGTTTGTAAAACACAACCTAAATTTTTTTTAGACAAATGTGGTTTTAGGAACAAAAATGTACATAGCAATAAATCATATATAATGAATATTTAATCAAATTTAAATGGATTATATTTAATTAAATATTACTTATGTTACTTTTATATAAAATTAAATCATTATGATTCATTTTAATGAAACTAAAATGTAATTTTTTTAAAAAAATTGGTATTTTTGTCAATTTATTGAAAAAATAGTATTTACATTAAAATAAAAAATGTTCACAAAAAATAATATTTTTATATGAATATTTTAAAAATTATTTCCTTTTTATGAAATCAAATTTCTAGATGTTTATGAAATTTAGTGTAATTATTTTCTCAAAAAATCACTACAAGTCATTTTTAAAGAGAAAATATTTTTGAAGAATAAAATTGATTTAATACAAAATGAGTGTTTATTTCATAATAATTAATAAATATATTATTTTTTAATATGAAATATACATATATATATATATATATTTATATATTTCATGAGGTATTTATTTCTATTCCTACTCTCTAATTTAATCGTTTGTTTATAATGGTCATATTTTAATAATAATAATTAATGGTTTACTTGGCTCAGTGTTGTGTGAAGTTTATGTCGTGAAACAAAGTGTTATTTTAAAATCTTTAGGTATTGCATTATCACCCTCAAATAAATAGAATAATTTCCATTTTACCTAATTATCTAATACTTTAGTTTTTAGTCGCCTTCTCCAATCATTATTTTATCCCTTAATATGTAGTATAATGGTTTCCACAAGTTTGTCTCATGAGAAGGTTGTAGACTAAGGTATCAAAAAATCACTTTGTTAATTTGTTTTTGTTAAATTTCAGAATTAAAAATCGGGATTTGAAATGATTTATTATATTTTAAATAATATAAAATCATAATTCAATAATAATTATAATTTTTTATCATATGAAAACCGGATTGATGAAAACAAATAAAAGAAGGCAGTTGTGGAAAATATTTGATACTTAAAAACTCCATTTATCCTTGTTTAATTTAGTTATCAAATTATATTTCTCAATGATCACTCAAATACCGCCACATAAACACATATATTTCCTATACACTGTATCAGTACCTTAAATATGGGTGTTTATCCCATTATTTTAGTAATTTGATTGCTTAATGTCCTCTGAGAAACCGAATCTACTATGTCTTGTTATACTCTATGTGTAGAACTCCCCCAAATAAGTTTTTTAAAGAAGAAAATTATTTTACATTATTATGTTTATAAATATTATATAAAAATTATAATAAAGATAATTCATTAAAGAAATGTTACCTCCTTCAATCACGAATCCAGTTTCCACAAAAATATAATTATAATACATTTAAGTACAAACACAATAGGGAAGAATCCAAGGATCTCTAATGCCACCACCATTTATAGTATATAACATCATTCCTTAATTAACAATTGAAATCCTATTATCTATAATAGAATATCTAGAGTGACACCCCCTATCTAGGGTACCCAAAAGTACGTTGGAATGGTGGTAGGGAAATAAAATTATAAACTAAATACTGTGTAACTTTGCCGAATCATATTTATTTTTCTCTATATTATCATTGTCATGACGTGTAATTGTCATAAATGTCATGTAATTTCCTAGTAAAATTAATTAGTAATCTTATAAAAATATTTTCTAAAAATACATCCTGAAAAATTTCACGTTGTGTAATACAGTTACACAACCTGTAACGGTCTTTCATGACTTGTAATGATGTCTTGACATGTCCTGTAGCGCTGATTCCCCGAATTTTTTATCGATTTTTCCCCTTGAATAGAATAATTTCCATATAGAATTTTCAATATAGTTTTTATAAATTAAATTATAAATTCTCCATCGAAATTTTATATCCATTGGACTCATGGTGCGAATGTTTTGATTTTATTATTGAATACTATTTTTTCTGCCAAAATTTTTCCTAAATATTCTCCATGTTTGACTCATTTAACATATTTCTTAATGAAATAATTTTATATTTAAATTTAACATGGATACACATAGATGAGTAATATTTAATATACACGTATAATAAATGGATTTGGACATATGGATCATGATTTATGCCTCCATTACAGATGTGGGGTCCCCAAGGTTGTCCAGAAAAACGTTCAGCATATAATGATTTATTTATGGCTATAGATGCTCGAATCAAGAGTTACTCTAGTTGAAAAAATTTAGTCTATGAATTAATTATTCATAAAAAATAATCATTATATTTGGATAACAACTTTATTATATATAACTGAAATACTATAGTTATTAAAAACAAGTAAAACTCTTTAATAATAACATTTTAACTTTTTAGCACAACACACCCCTAAATTTCAAAAAAATGAAATTTTACATAAAATTACTAGTTAATAGGGTTAAAATTTGAATAAAAGAATAAAATATGTGAAAAATAATATCTTAATAACTACCTCACACTTAGTACTTGGACTCCAAGTGATGTGAGAACACATAAAATATTACCAATGAAAATTAAAAACATATAAATGAGATTCAAAAGGTATACATCAAATAACCCATCATAGAATAAATATTTAATGGGTTAAATTCCAAATTATTCATTATGTTGATTCATTTAATTCCCATTTCAGTCACTACTCCATCTATAAGAATTCATACATCAAATTTTCTCTCTAAACACATGATTTTGATTTTGAAAAATGATTTTATCATACAAATAAAGGTATGCATCTCCTTAAGTATGACAATTTTATAAATCTCCACCCAACTGAGTCAATGAATTGTATCCATTATGGGGATATATAATGGTTTATTCTGAGTTTTGAATATTGGTGGGTTTTCAAATGTAAAATATTATGAGAGAGAAATAGATGGCATGGCTCTTTATTGAACCACGATTGCATGATTCTAGTTTTTACATAAGTATAACCATCTCATCATTATTCATGGTATCAAATCAGCATAAAAACAACATCAAATTTTTTTTAAATCCCACAACCCCAAAAATTCATCTACAATGTCACTTCATTTTCTTATCAATACAATAGGTTTTTTATCTCCATACAGGCACAAAATTATTTCATTGGGAGCTACAGAAATGTATAACTCCGTTTTCAATGAATGATCTAGGTAGGAAGAACAATTATTAATGAATGTTATCATAAAAAAATCAGATTCTAATAAGAATTTCTACCCAACACAACATGAAATCATCTACAACACCACTAAGAATCCACCCCTACACTTATGCTTTACTAAAATCGTGTAACACACTTCAAGTTCATATTGGAAAGGGATACTGTCTTATAATATAGATATCTAATATGAATTACATGGAAAATACGGGATCACAATGGATAATATTATATAGTATTCTTTAATATAAAAGGATACTCATGAAAAAGGATCTCTCAAAATAATATCCTCAATCATTTTGAACACAAATTCTTAAAATCTCATAGGTTTTGAAATAAAAATGGTATGTTATAGTAAACAAAATCATTCTTTGTTTCACTCAAGAAGTGAAGGGAATGTAAATAATATACAAAACTAATATATAGTCCTCATAAGAAAATTATTTTCATTATTATACATATTTCATGGAATTAAATTTATAATTCAATAGTCATTTAATGAATTTAATAAATTTGAATCCAGAACAAATAAAATTTCACTAATCATTTGTGTTTAGTTCCATGAATCAGGTTGGTTCCATCCATAGAAACATATTTTCAATTCACAAAGGATATTACTATGGAGATCACATGCTTTTTATACAATATTTAAAATAAAACACAAATAAATTGAAATAAACAGAAAAAATCCTAATCTTCCATGTATGTTCTCCCCCCCAAACTTATTTTGTAAAATGTCCTCATTGTGCATAGATTATATGAGAAATTAAAATCTAAATGATATTAAATAAAAAAAACTTGTACGATGGAAACACACATCCTATTTTTATTGAGCAGTAGCATCCTTGATCTATACTCCTAGATGATTCACCTTGTAAACCTACCTTAAAAACAATAAAAATCATCATAACATTATTGAAATCATGAAAATAAAATATTAAAAATATATATAAGGGAAATGATACTTGGATTTAACCCCTCAAGTGGGTGGTAGGATTTCATTGCCCGTAGTCTAAATGTTTCAACAGATCATCTGCAATTTTATGGAGGGTAAAGTTGCTTCCCCATTAACCTCAAAAAAGAAATTTCTCAAATCATCTTCAACTTAAAAATTTGTAGAAGCTCCAAAAAATTGATTTCTTCACGTTCAACTCTATGAATTTGATGTTTTGATGATGTAGTGGAAGAGGGAACCAAATATAATGGAAACAATTCAAAACATTAACCTCATAAACTACCTTTACTAGTTGATGAAATGTAATTCTGAGATGTGTTCTATCTTAATTTTTAGATAATAAAATTTTTTCTTCACTGAATAACAAATCGTTATCACCATCCTAATGTGTATCAGTTTACTCTTCAACGAGACACACCATTTTTCTTATGTCATATCCTTGAATTCATATTAATCTAAAACATCATTCCACTCAAAAGAAAGGGGAACTAAATCTACATAGGGAAAATCAGTTAAAATATTATTATCAAAATACATAGGAAAATTTGGATTGATAATTGATACATCTATCCATGGATTCTCATATTACATATCTATTTGGGGGTCAAAATTAATAGTATTTAATGTTGTAAGCATATCTAGTTCTTCTAAATGATCTTAAAAAGTTATTTTTCTCAAGAGTTTCATCCTCGTTAGCCAAAGAATCATACAAGGATTCTGAATTTTCATGTTTTGAAATATTGGATTCAATGAAATTTCATTTTCAAAAAATTCAGCATAATATTTTCCAAAGACATTTCAATTCCATAATGCATGTCAATGGGTGTATCAGTGTAAATTTATTCCTTAAAAATAATAATTGGTTATTCAAAATCATTTTTAAAATCATCCCTATGGGTTCTTAAATATCAAAATTGGGAAGGACATAATTTTATAATTATTGAGAATCTTTTTTTCTTTCAATTAATTTAGTTCATTGATATCATTAGAAAGAATATACAATTGTTTTCTTAATTTTTGAATCACATAAGCCTGATGTTGAAGCTACAAATCATTTCTTAGATCATGAAATTATTCTCAGGGATATGTAAAGAATTTTTATTTAATTTTTATTTTAAAAATTTATCCATACTTGACTCCATAAATGGTTGATAATTAGGCATGAGATATGAGAAATCACTATCAAAATACATTTTATGGGGTTTTTTATGACTCTAAATTGGTTGATAATATTCTAAAAAGACAAAATAAAATTTAAAAAACCTAAAAAACCTCCCCAAAAATAGTGACAAATTGACACTGGGGTTTTTAGTAAATTTTTCACAACCAATATTTTATCCCCAAATAATGCAGTACAGCGGTGACCGTGAGGTTATCCCTCTAGGTGGTTGCAGACAAAGGTATCAAACTGTCTCTCTATTAATTTGATTTTATTAAATTTAACAATTAAAAATGTGGATTTGGAATGATTCAGACTATTTGAAATTAAACCAAATATTATTTTAAAAATAAATCTATGTCAGTGATTAGAAGAAAACCAGACTAAAGGAAACTATCAAAAGAAGGTATTGGTGGGCAATCTTTGATACTCAGAAACTCCCTTTATCCTTGTTTAATTGAATTATAAAATTATATTTCTCAATGATCACTCAATGAGCTCTAAGTGAACACCAATATTTACAAGACATGATATCGATACCAAAAATATTGGTGTTCATCCCCTTATGAATGTGATTTGATTTCCCAAATACCTCAGAGCAACCGAATCTAATTCGTACTGTTTTGATCCATGGGGAGACCTCTCCCAAATAAGATTAAACAACCAAGAAATTGTTTTACATTCTTAATTTGATAATTTTTTTAAAAAATATAATAATTATAATTAATCAAATAAAGATACCTCATAGAATCATGAAAAAAATTCCCGAAAAATATAATAAGAATACATTGATGTACAAACTCAAAAAGGAACAATCCTCATATCTCGGATGACACCACAACATGGATTTTATACATTCTAGCCTCAATTATCAATGTAATTCCTCTTCTATAGTATTTATTCTATTATGCTATATCCTCTAGTCCAGATTCCCCCAAAATACCTTGGAATGTTAGCAGAGGGATCAATTTATTGGATAAATCATGCGTAAGTATTGTCACATCTATTTATTTTTCTTCCACTTTTCATCTTCACGACTTGTAATGGTCGTACACATTGTGTAATTACTCAATCAATATATTTCATGATTATTGATGATATATTCTTCGAAAATGCATCCTGAAAAATGTTATGTCATGTAATTAAGTTACACAACATGTAATGGTCTTTCACGACTTGTAATGATGTCACAACATATTCTGTAGTGTTGCTTCCATGAATTTCATTGGGTTTTAACCCCTTCAATGGATTAATCTCTCTCCATATTCTAGTTGATATTTTTTATGAATTAAATTATACTTTCTCCCTCTGTATTTCAGATACATTAGAAATGAGGTGTGAATTTCATGATTTAGTTATCAAATAAAAAAATTTGTTCTAGAAAGATTCCTAAATTTTCCCATTATTTAACTCATTCAATGAATTCTATAATGAACTAATCATCTCTTTATATTTATCATGGACACGAAATGTTGAGTCATATTTCATATAAATGGGGAATCAATTGATTGGGACATATGAATCTAGATTTATGCCTCTATTACTGATGTGGGATCCACAACATTTTTTAGTCAAACATTCTACTCAGAATTATTTATTTTATCCACTAGATGTTTCATTAAAGATTTTGTCTAGTTTTCAAATTACCTCCAAAAAATTAAAGATACCTTAAAAAATAATTATTCTATTTAGATCACAATATAAATATATATAAATGAAATAATAATTTTATTAAAAATATGTAAAATTATAGAATTAGATAATTTTCACTTTTTTGATTAAAACATCAAAAAAGTCTAAAAGAAATGTAATTTCACATAAAATGAAAAAAATGTGGGGTTAAAAAATTGAATTATTGAATAAAAAATGTGAAAATATTAGCTTCATTGTGAACTATATTCACGGTTTTTCCATTTGAATTTTTTTTGTGGAAAACCCAAATCAAAAATTGGGTTAGTAAAAACTCCTAAAAAAAGTGGGAATGAGAAGTATAAATGACACTACAAAACAATTTTAGATATATTATAACATCAAAGGAAAGTAAAAATAGGGATATTGAATAGAAATATATTACATGATAATTAATATAGAGTTATGGAGAATTGGTACAATGAGAAATTTAACGATCACTAAATCTTCAATTTGTGATGGGTTTAAAGAGCATTGATTTTTTAAAAAGAATAGAAAAATGAATTTTTTTTTAATTTTAATGAAATTTTCCAAAAGTTGATGGAGGTTTTTTCTATCTAGTTAAATCCCATTATAAAATAAGATTATTTGATTTCTTAACATTTAATTGACACAACATCATCCTTTTTTTGTTCACTCAATTTAGACTTCATCTCTAATGCCAGGAAATGGATATTAGAGATGAATTTTCTCTATATGTCCAAATCACATTTAACAAATCATAAGACAAATAATTAATTCCATAATCCATAAAATATTTACCAAAACTCAAGTAGTTTTTATATGTTATCCAATATAATAAATCATACTTTAACATCAAGCCATACTAAAAATGTTTATCTTAATACATAATATAAGTAGTTTATCATAAAAATACTCCAAAATATTAAAAAACATATTAAAACCCCAAAATTTGGTTAAACATTAATCCCTAGGAAATATAAAACAGTTTATAATTTTTCATTGAAAACATGTGAATACAATGATCACATTTTTTAATAACCGAAATCACCATTCTATATATCCCTTAAATCCAAAAAAATAGTAAAATTCATAAGAAATTACTTTATTATCAAATAACTAAACATTTTCATGTACATGAAAATAATACCATTTACTTCATCAGTGTAAAAATTCTCTTTATCCCAAGAAAACATCAATAAATCAACATCAGAAACTTATTAAGGGTTATCTTTCCCTTATTCAAACGTTTTTAAAAAATATCACATTACAGCTGAATTAACCTTTTATTTATTGGTACAATTAAAAATATACTTTCGAATCCCTAATGAATACTAATTTTCCCAAAAATCCCTCTTTATTTAATGATTACTATGACAAGAATATCATAGATATAATTATTAAATCCAAATTCACAAGAACTTTAATCAATTTTCACTGGATGTAGTAATAGAAAAACATTACCTTATCACCATAGCTTCTTCTATGGTAAGTTCCCATCATTCTTGTGTAATTTTTTTAAATGATTCCACATCTCTTCATATTTTAGAAATATATAGTAGTTGATTATTTATTTTCCTTATAGTTATTATCATGATGACCCACATATTCACAACAATAATAAACCCCAATGCGCTTCAATTATTTTCCAAGATTATTCTTTACACAATTATCAGATATTGTATATCACTATGTTCCTTTATTATTCATTGAAATTATATATTTTATTTAGTTCTCATTCATCCTCTTATTATATTGATATCCCTTAAAGATATTGATTCTAGAAAAATATTATGTTTTATTATCACTTGATAAAATATAATAATAGTATGAATTTTAGAAAAAACTAGTTTCATTCGAAGACTTGTCTATTTCCCATTAATGAAATAATCAATATTCTATTTTGTATATTGTATGTAGTTTGAGGCATGACTTAATAATTCTATAGGATTAACCTCTTAATATGTTAGAAATTTTCCCTTCTATAAATTTATATTCATTTTATAATTCTCCATTTAAGCTCTCTATTTTTGAGGGATGTATTTATATAAATAAAACCACGTTAAAAGTTCTCCATTTCATACTTTTTGTTTCATTTTCTACTTTACGGTTATGGATCAGTGACCACCATTGATCAGTATTTTCTTTTGAATAATAAATTGTAAGAAATTACCATTACACATTCATTTCTTAAAATATTTACTAATATCATATTGATAGATTTATTCAATTACGCAGCAACCAGATGATTAGTAGTTACACAATAAGATAATGGACTTTGCCTCATTATGTGATCCAATAGAGGAAAATCACATTGTTGAAGAATGGATTATTTCATTCAATAATTTTTTTCATAACGTGAGTCATCTACCTGAACAAAACCATGATATTATTAGTTCCAACACCATATATATTGTTTTTCATAATAAAGAAACCCCTAAATTTTATAAGTATATTCATTCCATTTCCTCTATTCGGTTCCATCACTAAATAATGGAAAATACTGAGTTGGGTCATAATAATCATAAATATCGAGAAATAAAATAAAATAAATGTAATAGTAAAAGTTCAAAAATAATAATAGTTACTATTATAATTATAATTTTAGATATGTTTATTCCAAATATACTTCCTAAGGGTTCTACTAAACTTTCTATGATATCATTAACATAAACCCTAACTCTAGAAACCCAGAGTTGTTATCGTATTCATTACATTGGCACTAGTAACAAGTAATCATATCCTAAATGGCTAAATATATTAAGAGTCTTGATAAAATATATATATTACTAGTAAATTATATTGTAAATTCAAAATACATAGTATAAAATCATTTATTCACAATAAATATTGTTCACAATATCCTTCTTCATATATTGTTCAAATGGAAAATAACAAATTGATGAGATTAAAAGATTATTGAGGGTTAGGGACAATCGAATTAATCAACTTTAAAAAAGTTATAATTAACATATAAATGTAAATAAATGAAAAAACATTCCATTTAATCAATAACTTGAGAAAATAATTCATACACCCATAATATTAATTCAATAATATCGCGGATTACAATAAATAAATTTTCAATAAAGAAAACGATTAATATTGGATACTGTGATCTCAGATATCATGGTGTTTATACAATCATGATCTTATTTCAAGATAGTTTAGTACAATTGGTGGGCACACAAAGACACCATTTAATTCGTTGTCACTGATTTGACTGATGATACATTTTGATGCATTGATGAGATATCTAATTATGATCCCCACCCGTCATCACCAGTCCAATTCATTCCATATATTCCAAATGATATTATTAATTCATGAAAAACATACCTTATAAATAAATATCCATATTGAGTAAAGAAAATATTATTATCTTTAATTTCCCTATAAATCAAATAACTGTATGTTATAAAACCGAAAACATTATTACTATATGTTTTATTCGATATTAATAAAAAATGATACAATGAATATGGATATTAAAAAGAAATGTAATATACAATGATAAAAATTAATTGAATGTTTCAAAGAATCATATCATTACACTATATATAGTAGAGAAAAGTAAAATAAAGGTTTGTTTTACTTATTTAATAAAAGTACTATAAAACAATAATTAAATCATTTTTTAGATAAATATGCTTTTCACTTTGAAATTCCCATTTACAAAATAATAATTTCATAAATATTATAGAAACATTTTCCATTGAAAATAATATTGTAAACATGTAATGGAATCTTTAAAATGTTGAATTTATATAATTTTACTAAATTTTATTCATTACAAATATGTTAAAAAAATTATTTCACACTTACGTTAGAAAAGTACCTCATTCAAAAAAATTGGTAAAAAGATCCCTTTTTATCCATTTTATTAAATGTAAAAAGTGGGTAAAAATATATTTTGATAAAGCTTTGTATGATTAAAAAAATAACACATTGAAATGAAAATATTAATATGGAATAAAAATGTATCCAATAAAAATATAAATACGTTATTTTTTTGGTTTAATCATTTATTTTCTTCATTCAATTTCCAAAGATAGGAAAAGTCGGAAAAAATATGGGAAGTATTTCTAATAGTAAAGATGAAATTAATATTAATCATACAAAATAAATATATATTTATGTTAAATACCTAAATGTTTTATCTTATACATGACATAAATATAATCTTGTTAACAATACTAAAGCTTTCTCAATGGAGAGGAAATTGAGATGAAATCCCTTACGTCAGGTACGACTTCTCCCGCAGCTGCTGTAACCTCAAATAAAATGAAATAAAATTTGATATAACTATATGATATAACAATATTGAAATTTATTATGTCACATATGATCAATTTATAAAATTTATCACCCATTTTTTAAAATTATTTTGTTATCATCATTGTTTCAGGTGTTAATAACTTTGTTTTCAAGTATGTTTTGATTTTACACTTCTAGTAATTTTTATTTTATTGTGGTTCCATAATATTAAAAATATTATTAATTGTATAAATATCAAATATATTCTATATATATATTTATATTCATCCATAAAATATGGATATTTAAAAATGAAATAGATTATGGAGATAGTAGGTAGTACGCTCATATAAAAGATGTTTTAAAATTTTGATGGATGGAATGAAATAAAGGTGAATAATAAATAATCATTATATAATAAATATTATATAATATATATCATATATAGTTTTTAAATATATCCTTATTATCATTTTGTTAAAACATATTTGAAAAAATGATCACATCTCTTCGTGGAGGTGGTTGTCCACATGTACGAATGAGCGATGTTATCATTTTCCAATGGAATGGAATGTATGAAGGTATATAAGTTATTACAATAAAAAAAGAACCTTTTGTCATAAATATTATATATATTTAATATTCACATGATTATAAATATCAAAATTAAATGGTAAGGAATAATTATTTACATCATTATATAGTGATGATATATCGTACATACACACAAATGATGTTTTTGATTTGCCAATGATGGAAATGATAAGAAATATGGTTGTACCATAATCACTGTAAAATATTAGTATATATATAATATGGTATTTATTATATTTAGGAAGGTATAAATTGTTAAAAGGATGTATTTTAAGAAATATACTTGAAAAACTCAATAAAGATGATTATCACTTCCTTAGTAGACTTCATTTAGACATATTTTTAAGGAACCAGAGTAGGTCCTTTGGAATGATTATAATGAATAGAACTTATATAATAAATTTTATAAGAAAGGTTTTTAGGGTTGGGTTGTGCTATAGGGCTCAAATTGGTGTGATGAATTTAGAGAATTGGAGTCTATTTATAAGAGTGGGGAGGAGAATTCATGGAATTTCTTAAAGTATTAAATAAATATAAATTATATCTCATGTAAAAATGGTTCCCAATAAATATAACTAGAATATAAGATGAATATTTTTCCAAATACTCTTATTTAGAAAAAGTGTAAATGTTTTAATGACATTTTTATCACAATATTTTTTTAACCATTTGTTAACCATTATGATAATCATTGTAATATTAATGTTTTCATCCCTTTAATGGTTAAAAATTTTATAATAAATGAAAAAATTCCATTAAATGAAACAATGTTTTGTTTTAAAACCATATACCATTAAAGTTTCCAAATATATGGTTTTTATTAATTTAATTTTTTTAATAAAATATTATTTGTTATAAAAAACAATGAATAGCAATTTTTTAACTATTCATTTAATATGACTTTTAAAACTAAAATACAGTAATTAAAATTGAATCCAATGAAAAATACCAATTTAATATTTATTTTTTTTCTAATAAAATTTAGAACAAAAAATATATCTCAAAAAATATTATTTTTAGAATTATCACAATAATTTAATTGAATTTTTTTACTTGTTAAATAAGCATCGTGTTAGTGCAGTATAATATTTTAAGATAATTTTTTATTCATTAAAAATTTAAAATAATTACCATGATGAAAAAAAATATTTTTATTACAAATAAATACATATAACTGAATATATCCCATTTATCCCTTTGTAAAAATATTAATGTTAATAAAATAAAGAGAATAGAATTTTGGATTTTCGTTATATAAAATAATATAATGGATCAAAATCATGGCCAACTGGAAGAAGACATTTATTATAATTTTTGATGATTATGAATGATATATAATCATCTAATAAAATTAATGAAATTTTTGTGTTCATTATTTAGTACTTATCATTTTATTTTTAACCATAATTAACCGATTTAACCCCTTATCGTGGTTTCACAATTACTAAAGTTACAATTTATAAAATCCAAAAATTGATATATTTATGAAACATGGATATCTGGATACCATGTATGTTAATTTAATATTCATATTATAGTTTTGGCAGAAAATATATTCAATATAAATGTATAAATTTAAATGAAAAACTATTTTTTTTAAAAGCTTTTTTATACCTAAAACTATAAGTATGCAAAAATAAAGTATAATGATGATTAAATTGTATTTAATTATATTATATATAAATAAATAAATTTATATTTCTTTTATATTATATTAAAATCATAATGATGTGTTTTAATGAAAGGAAAATTACTGTTTTACCAAAAATAATATTTATAACTATTCACTCTTAAATAAATCCTTTTACGAGAAATAAAAAAAATTAGCAATAATTAATTTTTATATTATGATATTAAAAATTATATTTTATTATAATAAAAAATTTATAAAATTTTATAAAATTAATAATAATTATTTTATCATAAAATGAAATAATAACAATTTTTTAATAAAATGTATTTAATAAAAATTGAATGTGTATTTACTAAGAATTAATCAATAAATTTATAATGATCATGATATATATATATATATCATAAAGTATTTAATCTTGTTCATCTCTTTCAATGTAATAATATGGTCATAATGTCCACATTTAAATAAAAATATCGTGTGGCTTTTTTCTAATCGGTGTTACATATTATGTACACTATAAAATATATTGGTATTATAAATTATTATTATGTTATAGTTTGGGGGTGATTATGTATGAATAATTTCATTATAATATAATAATTATAAAATTATTGATTTTATTCTTTTATATTGGAAATGAAATTATTTGGATAGAAAGAAATATTATATGAAATCATAAATTCTTCAATTTTATGGAGGAGGTTGTCCACATGTATGGATGTAGTAAATTCTCAGTTTTTATAGAATAAGAGTTATTAATGGAATTTAATTTATTATAATTATTTTATAAATGTTTTAAATATCATATTAATGCCTTATTTTAGTCATTTTCACGATCCATTATAGGTGTTAACTAAAAACAAAAGGCATCGTTCCATAGATGTGGTAGTTCACACATAAGCATGGATATTGGTTTCATTTTCCATAGAAAAGTTAAAATGAATAACATGAATTATAATTTAAAAATATAAAATAATTCCAACCTATAATAATTATATATTTAATTCCCTATCAGGACCATACTTGTATGATGGGGAAAGAAAATGAATCATGTTGCATCATAGAGACTGTAGGACACAAAACACATCAATGATGTCTTTTTTTCTTTATAATGTTGGTCAATGATTGTACCATCATTATAATGTCATTTAACCATAATAATGACCCATATGTTATAATTCTAAGATAGTGTAATGTGATTTTAGGAAGAATAAATGCATATAAAGAAATATAAAAGAGAAATGTGCAATTAGAAATTTAAACCACACTTTTTGGGTAATCTATTTTTAAAAGGGGTTAATCATTTTTTATGATGGTCATTAAAGAATATCAAGACCACTTTAATATGTTAATAAATATTTAAGAGAGTTTTTCGTATATTTTTGGTCCAAAATTAGTGGGTTTTGGTGAGAGATTAAGTGAGTAAAGGAGGGCCCCTATTATAAGTGAATAAGAAAGACACTTTTTAAATACCAAAATCCAATCATTAATAGGACATCGATATCAAATAATGTAGCATCAAAATAAATAAATAATGGAAACTGGGGAGTTAAGGGCTATAAATCCCCCAACCACCCATTCCCTCAAATTTTTTAAACATGATTATGTTTTTTACCTCTTGGTTAAAACCTTTTTGATTTTTCTCGAGGTGTCTATTTTTTACCAATGTAATTTATTATTTATTTTTGATAATAAATTATCGCTTATTACATAACTTGGAACAATAAATATAAAATTTTAATTCAATTTTATTATTTTATTATTTTTAAAAGTTATTAAAATTTATTTTAAAATATGAAATGTTTGATGTATTGCAATCAATATTTTGGAAAATTTAACTATTATTATAAAATAAAAAATTTATGATATATAAAAAACCAAAATTTGAAATTTTATTACATATCTTGAAATATATTGTTATACTAGGTGTGTAGTCTTTGGAAATTTTATCATTCTCAAAATCAATGACTATTTTTGAGATGATTACCCAAAGGTTAATTTGGGACACAACTTCATCTACATGAACATATATAAATAAACATATAATTTCTAGAAAAAAACACAATTTTAGATTTACAAAAACATTAGGATGTCATCATATACCAAGGCTTATACCTTAGACTTATCTCTAAAGGTTTCACTAAAGTATTCATATCATGTTCCCCAGGATATTAACTCAACCGACCTAAGGGTTTTATACAATATTAATATTCCAACCATCCCAAACTAATCAACCATTAATGAAATTTCTTGCTCCAAGGTTATCTTCAATCAATATCTTACAAATATAAAAATTTATCTAAACCCATGTCGAATAATCACAATATTAACAAAAAACCTGACCATCGCATCCCCGTAAAAAAATTAAAATATGCCATTATAATACATTTCAAATTCATTTTAAAATTATAGTTTTAGAGAATGAAGATAAAAAAATAAATAAGTAATTCGTTGTTATATTTATCAATTGAATGTTTGTTTTGACTATATATCAATATTCTCAATCTATAGTGCATCGTAAACACATCCTACAATATATCCTCAATAATATCAACTCTTTTCATTTCATACTATTCATATTTTCATAACCTAGGTAATGGAAATAGAATAAAAGGGTGAGTCCAGAAATTTTGTTAGGGTAAAAATATGTGTTAACAAACAAATATTATATGTATGCATAATTTGATAATATTGGTATGTAACACACTAAAAAGTGATACTTAATAAACTAAATGTTATTACACATGTCAATAAGGTTCAATGATATTTTAAAGAACCTACTAGATTTAAAATTACCTATTAAGAAAGGACTGTCTTGTAGTAGTTTTGATTTGGGTGACCTCCTGGGATGTTTCCTAGGGTCTATGTGAGTGAGAATAAATGACACTAAAAGAACATGTGTTTTTCTTTGCTGTTTTCCATTAGTCTAATAAGTGACCCAGTGGGTAAAATCTAATGGATTTATATGAAGGAAACCATGGTATTATTTGACATGCATGGGGTCTAATTATCAGGTTTTAGGCCAACGTATATTGGTCCATGATAATTTCATATCAGATCTAGTTTATCCTCAGTCCGGGGAAGTTGATAGAAAGCAGATATGATTTTCATTATTTGAGTGGTAGGTGGTTGTGAGGGAATTTTTATCCCTTTCCATGATGATTATTATGTTACCATTACATCCTAGGATGTGTATCTATTGTGTGAGATTTTAATCTATATTTTATTTTATTTTTATTTTCTCTTGAGATTAAACTAATGTTGTTTTTTATTTTGATCATTTTATTTTTTTTATTGGGTTGGAAGAATCATTACACAGAGAAAACATCATGGGGTTATATATTAGTGTCAATTATATAATGATCATAATATGAATCCAAATCTCCATTAAAATATCTAATAAGGTATTGTGAATGAATTTTGATCCATAGACTAGAATATAACACCTATTCAAAATGAAATTTTGAGGCACAACCTAGAGATTGATGGGATAAAGATCGATCTTGTGACTTCTTATACGAGAAGATAAATCCTTTAATGAAATGATTAAACATTAAGATGTGGATTAATTTCTATAAAAGGTCATGTGGGTCTTTTATTTCTAAGAGACACTTAAATATTTCATGGATAAGTACACAATTTTTGAACAAGAGGGTCCTACCAAAATATAATGGGATTTTAGGGTTCGGGTGTATTGACATGTAGTCTTGTAGTGGAAGGAATTGAAGACCTTATTAATTTAGTAAATCTTCTAATAATCCTTGATTATGTAAAATAATCCAAATTTAATATCTTAATTGTAGGGGGAGTATTCAATGTTAGAATACATGAATTTTTTTCAGAGTTGGTTGATTTATATATAGAGTTAGTGATGAATGATAGGCTAAAATATCAGAAATATATGCAAGGCTTTTGAGAAGACATTAAATCATTGGTATATATGATGAATATCACCACCTATGTTGAGAGTGAGGATAAAGATGTGATTTTAGAGGTAGATATAGTGGGTAAGATAAGATTTAATTAGAATTCCCTTCCACCCAGTGGTAGTTCTAGCGGTGCATATAGGATGAAGTGGATGTGTGAGGACAATCAAAATAGTGGTGGAGGTGGTTCAAAGTGCCAGACTTTTTTCTACTCCATTAGATGTGGAAAATAGTCTTCAATTTCATTTTTAATGATGATTCATGGTGGGGTACACTTGATGATTACTACCAATGAATCTAAGGAACTACTGTTCATGTGTCCTCCATGGCTATCTGTTGATATTCTATATGGATCTCTATATACCCAAATTTGGGTATGCATCATCAACTTAAAAAGGCTATGACAGAATATTAAATATATATATAGTCAACAAGGATCTATCTAGAGGCCTAAGGAGTGAATAAACTAAATGTTGTGGATGTGTTTATAAAAGATGTTGACATGGGTCTAATAGTATTGATAGGAACCTTATCATTTAGATCTTCTATAGAAAATGATCTATTTAAAATAGTTGTATCACACTCATTTGTATCTTATCATTTAATAGATTTTTTAAAACATCCATTTTATACCATTTACATTGTTATGGGGTTAGAAATTTCTCATGGTAAGTGGAATGAGAAAGGGTTTCATTTAACTTCATGCTCTCTTTAGTAGTTTAGGTTGAGTTAGTCTAGGGAATCTTGGTCCTTGATTTAGATCGTTAAAATATTGTCATATCGATAGATTTTATGGCTGATCACTAGGAAAATTTTTATTTTTATAAGGGGAATGTTTTATTAACTACTAATTATGGGAACTCTATTGTGTTCCAGGGAAAGTGGGATCTGAGTTCTATTCATAAGTGACCTCTTCAAACATACCATAAATGTTTTTTTCCTAGAAATATGGTTGATCGTGAGGATGTTTCCCTTAATTTGACCATTTTATTTGTTATTGGGGACTTCCCAAATGTTTTCCCAGATGAAATGTCTATGATTCCTCTAGAGAGGGAGGCTTAGTGATCAGTTCAACTACTGTCGGGTACACAACTTTTCTTGATACCCTCCTAACATATGGATCCAATAGAGAAAAATGAGATTAAGGTATTTTTAGATGACCTATTAGATAATTTCATTTACTATACTATTTTTTAACCATGGGTAGTCATTGTGGTATTTTCTAATAAGGTATATTGTTCTTTTCATCATTATGAAGACTATTAGAAGTTAAATATGGTAACAAAGAAAAAAAATAGGCATCCCTGGACCGATATTGATGATTTATTTGATTGGTTAAATGAATAAAGGTTGTTTTAAAATAACAATCATTGGTTTGGTTATCCTAATTTTAGGGTTTTGTAATTAGATCTCCCAAATACCACATTCCGGATCAGGTATGGAAACTATGAATATCTTGTGATGCTTTTTACATAACTGATTCCCTCATAATTTTTACGGATTTTTTGAATTGGATATTCCACTTATATCATAATATTATTTTAGTGGTATTTTTAGTTGATATCCTCATTTATTAAATATATATGTTTTATTATGACAAGAATATAAATTTGGTTTAGGAAACCTTGATGAGTCACTACCTAAATGGGATGCTATCAAACAGAAAATTTTTGATTTGGAATGTGACATTCTTGGGGAATGTGATTTCAAAACCTGGAATCTCAGTTTATTTGAAAATGTTCCAGGTTATATTATTATATAAAGAACAACATAATGTCATTGTGATATATAGATTCATAGTAATAGAAATATATTATTAGTAGTTCATCACATATTTATCAAGATTTGAATCATCGTTTTCTACTCATACTAAGAGTGGTGAAATTATCTTCGGATGATTAGTGTCATCCATATTTTGACGAGTAAATATTTAATGTGACATAAAATCATATATTATTGATTTTTTATATCAGTAAGTGTTATGTGGTATACTGTTCTGGTTCTAGTGCAAGTATGGGGTTATTTCTTATAAATAAAAACCATGTTGGGGTTTTTGGTTTTAGAAAATTTCATAAGAGTAAGAAGAATTACCCTACTCTTAACCTAGAAATTTCCACTATTATTAATGGTTTTATTTGTTAATTACACTATATTTTTGGGGAATGGTTAAATATATTTTTGTTATCATGTGATAATGAGTTACATGTCTTATCATACAGACTTAAACATTATTAATATTTGATGGGTTGAGTATCTCCAAATGTTTAAATTTTACATCACCTATGCCCAGTCGAAGGGGAATGTCCATGTTGATTTTTTAATAATTAAATTGCCTTACCAGGATATTATAGAACCTAAAGATGAGTATAACATTATAGTTTTTTTGTATATTCATCTAAATTCACTTGAGTTTGATTGTTGTTTTTATCTGACCAATTTTTAATTTTCATCTAATCTCATTGTGGTTATTTTCCAAGACCAACAATAGAATTATGAATTTATAGGATTCATAGGCTTCTTATATAGAAGGGATATTATTTATAGTTTGTTTCTACCCACTAATGAAATTATTTACTTCCAAAGTCATTTTATAATCCCTTTATCTATTAGGAATTATATTTCATGTTATTATTATAGTTCTCTAGGGGTGATTCACTCTGGAACCATGATGACACATTATGACATGGGAAAATACTTCAGGGGCTGGGTATAAAGGATGACCTTATTGATTATGTTTCCAACTATTACATGTTCCAATAAACTTAGGAAGAGTTCCCAAGACAATATTGTCAACTGTAGCCTCTTTTTTGTGCTGACATAGAAATGAGATGAGGTTTCCATGGACATCATTGATTGATTACTATGTACTACATATGATAATAATGAAATCTATGTGGAGATTAATTGATTGATGAAATTAGATCATTTATTATAATTTGGGACACCACTAAGGTTGATGATCTAGGTAAGTTGTATATGAAGGAGATTTTTATGTTACATGTTTTCTCCTTTTCCATTATTTTTTATAAGGATCCCAATTTTACCACATGGTTCTATAAAATTTCTCAATAGGTTTTGAGGGGACTCTAGAATTACATCCTCATATAGATGGATAAAAGGATAATTTTATTTAGATCTTAGAGGATATTATTGTTTCTTATATCCTATATTTCAAAATATAATGGAATATCCATCATTGGT
Source organism: Viscum album (assembly GCA_963277665.1). NCBI lineage: Eukaryota > Viridiplantae > Streptophyta > Magnoliopsida > Santalales > Viscaceae > Viscum > Viscum album. The sequence goes on from OY728152.1 coordinate 1,894,435,636, forward strand.
TGATAATATTTTCATAAAATAATTGCTACTAAACATTAATCCAAATGGTGACCTTCAAGGATTTGTATAGTTATCTGTATATGTCACATATTTCATGTTCATAAGAGGGAGAAACCCCTATATTTGGAGCAAGTATTTTGTAAGAGATAGTGACGAGGCTTCAAAATATAATATATATTTTTTGTTATAGATAATATTCGATAGAAATAATATATAAATCTTTTGATCCATCTTTCATATTTTCATATTATTGACCACGTCTTCATGAAAGATTCTCCTTAGTTGGGTTTTTTCGGCTGGGAAAATTAGGGAATGTGTCTCTGAGATATATTGCACCATTTGGGATCACTAATATTCATTTTATTGTTTAATATTTTTTAGATTTAGCAGCTTAGTTGATATGTATTCATGTCGTATTGCACATATCATAACATAAGAAGTATAATATCGATCCTTACCATTTTCATAGTTGTGAGGGAATTATGTTAGAGAAAATTATTTTATTTTATTTGTGAATTAGTGGAGTTTTTTATATATAAATGAAATTATATCATGTTAAATAAATACCACCATCCTCAGTAGTTTTCGATGAAAGGATCTGTTTCTCAAGGTCCTTGGGAGAGTGAACTGTCTGTGTGGGAGAAATAGTGTTTCCTCTTTCCTCATCATCCATCTGCAATTAGACAATTTGGGGAAAACATATATGGTGGGGAGAATTGTTGCATCAATATTCCCACATTATTTTAATTCTATCCATTTTTTACCATCTATTTTTTATAGTTTTTCTTAATTTAATTTTTATTATTGTTTGAGTATTTTTACGGATTTTGGGCACGTGCATGACTGGTACATGATTACTGAATACCATGATGCTTTTACTAGGAAAATTGGTTCCTTTTGATGGATTTATAGAGTACAGTACATAGTTAAAACAAACAATACATCATACCCATCAATCCATGAGTAATGTGATAATGGGTTCATCATTGGTTAACTCATATTTTATCATATTGTGTGGACAAATCATCATGGTATTCTAGTATCCCACAATGTGGCATATAGTTAGAGTATGGTTTATAGAACAATGTGTCCAAACAATGTGATGGTAATTTAATTCTATAGTAATCATAATTTAATTCCTAATACCGTCATTTAAACTCTAATACCCCTTATTAAAAACAAATTTTATCAATTGGTCCTTGAAGGCTCTATAGTGGAAAATTTGGCACTTACAACCGTTTTTCATCATAGGTCGAGGTGTTGGTTGATGTGTTGGCACCCTTCTGATAATTTTGAACAAATATATTTCATTATATCATAGTTCTTATATTCTTGTTTTAATTGGAAGTGGTTATATCTATTATTTTATTGACCTATTAATTGTTGTTTGATTGCTTCTCTATTTCTTATATATTTATTGTTTTCTCATCACTTGATGGTTGGATATCATTTTGAATTTGTGTGGAAGATGTGTTCCTTGAGTTATGTGTTGATATATATTCTACACAAACAACTATTCTTATGGAAAATTTATTCTATATTTTTTGAATAATTTTTTAGTTCCTCCTATAGATTGTTTGTATGACCTATTTCCCTCCATAGTTTCAAGCCTATTTTGGTTGTTGAAAGACTTGAGTTTGAGGTAGATGGTTCAATCTCTAGCCTCTGTTCAATACATGGGAACCTTTGGAACCCCGGTATAGCTTTTAATATTAGTTTTTTCATCTTAACCCCATATCAGATTAATTTTATAGGGTGTTTCTATGTTCCAAGATCATAGATCCACTGGAACTAAAGACATTGTCTTATCATTTTAAGGCTTTTCACCTTCTATGATTTCTTATTTCACTTAACTAGAGATTCATTGGAATCAGTACTTTCATTACCCACATCATCAGTTCCCACACGTATGTGTAACTAAAACATACTCACAACAACATATTTCATGAGATATATTCTATTAAATAATGAATTTGTGGGAAATATTGAAACCCACCATTATTTCAAACATTTTTTTTTACACTTTAATTTCATTCATTTATCACATCGTAATGAATCCAAGGAAGTAAAATTAGTTTTATAAAAATTTCAAATTAAATCCATTCACTTTTTGTATCATATGAACCCATTAAAAGAAAAAAGTTTTCATTTTAAGTGTATAAAAAACCATAGAATGACAAATGTTTTAAAATCAATTTAATGAGGACAAAAAAAGAAAATAATTACTAATTTCATCAAAAATAAAATTATAATCCCATTGTAAATTAAGGAGTATATGATGACAAAAAGTAACATTCTAGGTAGATACCATTCAATAAATATAATAAATATTATGGTATTTACACTATATATAAAAAGTATATGTGGTTATGATATTAATTTATCCAATAAATTAGTGAATATAATCTAGGTTAAAAACCATTAATAAAAGGAATAAAAAATTGTTTATTAATAAAGGAAAAACACTCCATAAAAATATTGGATTATACACAGTGGAAGGTTAGCCTTGAAAAGGTAGTGATAGATCATTCATATAATATAGATGGGAAAAAACAATCTATATATAGAAATAATTTGGATTGTATCATTGAAATAAATTAATAGATCAATTATAAGGTATTTCAAAGAAAAATGGGTTATTTAAAAAAAACATTTTTTATGTTATAGAAAAAAAAATTAAGAAATAAGAAATATTCTCGATCATTTGAATTTTTTTAGAAACAGTAGAAAACAATTTTTTAAAAAAAATAATTAAATCATACATATAAATTCTTATATAAAATAAATAAAAACTACAAAATATCATTTTTACATGTAAATGTAAAAAATAGAATATTTTAACATTTTGAATAAATAACCCCTAATAAAAAAATTTAAATTTCATTAAAACATTTTATATATGGTAAATAATTGAAAATGAGCTTAATAATTTATTAAACCATAAATAAAATACTTGTAAATTTATCCAATGAATATAGTTATGGAGGTATTAGATAAAGATAAAGAGATGAGATCAATTTCACTTTTAAGAAACACTTTGTATAAAATACGAGTTCAGTGGAAAGTACATTTTTATGGTGTATTGAAACCCCATGAATATCCATTGAAAATTAGGCATGTTTTTTGAAAAAATAAAATTTCTAATATATTTAATCTTTCTGAAGCAATCTTGATTTTTATAATAACATTGGAAATCGAAGCTGTTATAGTTTGAGTAACTTTTTTATCCAAACCCCTTTAAATTTTTGTATTATTTAAATAAAATTCCGTTAAAATAAATCAATTTATATGGATCTTAAAAAACATTAATTGGGTAAAACAAATTCATTATGAAATAATGAAACCATATTTAAGGTAATATGTTATACAACAGGAAACAAGTCTCAAGAAATTAAATATGAAACAAAGAACCCCTTACCATAATTCCTTTATATTTAAAATTATCAATACCATAATGAATAATAGAATAAATAATATCAGTCGCCCATTTTAGAAACTTTTTTATATCTATATCCATTTATAAATATAATTTTTAATTAATCTATACATATATATTAGATAGTTGTTATAAATTTTCAACATCGAGTGTGATTAATTTTGTTCTTTTTCAACTAGTTTGTAATAATTGTATTTTTTTCATTATTCTCCAAAATTTCATCATTCACAGATCAAAATGTGTAATATATTTTGCTTTTTATAGTTATTAATAATTATATATATATTCAACTTTTGGAATTTTGGTAATGATCCGTAGAGATATAATTAGTGATGGTCCTATTTCTATGATTCTTTTCGAACAATGATTGTGTCCAAAAATAGTGAGTCAAATTATTATAATAAATTGTATCAAGAATTAGATTCCCATACTCATCTATGACATAATCTTTATCATTTTCAGGTATGTGGATGAACATTCCAAAACAAGAACATGTTATAAATCGAATGGTGATTATGGTTTGGAGTATGTATATTTTTGAAAAAAATAATTATAAAATAATAATGGTGTTACTATTTTAATAATTTTGAGATTTAAAGTCATAAATGAAAATATATGGATAATAAAATAATATTATATGAAAAATAAAATATATCATTTTAAATGAGGTGATATTTAACATGTAGGATGTTCATATTTTTTAAAGAATGGGAAGAAGATAAGGAGTCTAATTTGAATAAATAATTTTAAAAATATTATAAATATGAGATTAATTCATTAAATTAATCTTTAAAACCGTCCATTAAATGTTGTATTGAAAAAAGAATGCATCATTCATTGGGGGCGGTAGTCCACACATACACATAGATGTTGATTTCATTTTCCTTTGAATGAGAAAAATACTAAATAAGGTTTATAATTTCAGATTAAAAAATATTTTATAAATATCATATTATTATATTAAATTCTCTATTTGGAAATCCTTTTAATGTAGTTGAGTAAAATGAAACACATTGTGATGTGGATGTGGTTTTTCACACAATTCTTGAATGGAGGTTTAACCATTTTCAATAGAAAAGGGAAAGGTGGTTAATTCTTATACCATAAGTATAATAAAACAACAATATACTAATGATAATATTGATAGAATTTGAAAATTATATAATTTAATTTTAGGAAGAATAAATTCACATAATGAAATGGAAATGAAAACAGAGAAATTAGAAATTTATACCTTACTTCATGGAATATTTCTTTTGAAAAAAGGGTCAATTATTTTAGGGATGGTATTTTGAGAAGAACAAAATTCTTTAAAAGTATTATTTATTTTTAGGAATTTTTAGGGTATAGTTTTTGATAAATTAAGTGGATTATGGTGTGAGGAGAAGTGAGGAGAAGATAACCTATTTTATAAGTGTAATGGGATGACATTTTTTTAGATACCCGAAACGTTTTAAAAATAGTAATTCGCTATTCATAGAAATTAGCTCCAAAATTTTGTAATTTTATTTGGATTGGGAGGTATCATGTCAAAAAATTCCCTAACCACCCATTCCCGCAAATTTTTAAACATATTTGTAGTTTGTCTCTCTTTGTTAACCCTTTTTTACCATTTTTTATTTTTAAAAACGAAACAAGTTTTTAACAAATTCATTTAACCTTTATTCTTGAAAATTAAATAGGATTTATTATATAATTTAGAAAAAATTATTACAAATTTAAAATAATATTTGTTTTTTAATTTTATAACAGTGAATAATGATACTTTTTAAATATAAAATGTATAATTTATTAAAATAAATTGTTGAAAATTTTATGTTAAATTCAAAAATGTAATATATGGGTTAGTAGATTAAAATAAAATTTTGAAAGTTATATAGTCACTTATTAAAACAATATTTAGTCTTATAAAAGTATTCCATGAATTTCAAATTCATTATTATATAAAAATTATGTTGTAAAATTCATGTTATTTGAAAAAATGGTAATTTACACTATTAACTTGAAATTAAATATTTTTAAAATAAATACCAAAAGATAATCTAAATATAACATTATCATGATAATAAGAAAAATTGAAATTAAATTTCTATTATATTCTATTTTTACTTTTAAATAAATTAATAAAATATACAAATAATGTGTCCTAATATGAAAATAAAATTTTAATGTGTAAATCATTCTTATTCTTGTTTTCTATTAATTGATAATACAATTAATGTAATTATAATATATATAGATATATATAGATATATATTATAAATAATATAATATATATTTGGTTTCTATAAATATTCTTCATGAAATTTATTTTTTATGAATTTTTTTAGTCATTAGATGATATCGTTAATGTTATCAATGCAAGAGTAAGAAAATATAAATTTTCAATAAATGTAAAAAAATTGAAAAATATGTACAATATATGTGATAATTAACTTATTAAATTAATAATTATCTTATTATATGATCCTACTTTCAAGTTACATTTCCCCATTGAATCTCATTGTATATCCATCTAGAAGATATTCTCTGGTGGTAGTCATGGGAGGTAATTCTGCTAGCATAAATCTAATGGAAATTTCTTAGAGCTTGAATTTATATCACATATTATTTTAATCATACTGTTGTGGTTTAGATTTATCTTGGGACAGTTTTTGGGAATATCCTAATAAATATACCTCTATCTCACGTTTGGATAAAATGGACCAATAAGGTAGACTACCCCTACTCTATTAAATTCCATTCAATTATAGTTTTCATAATATTGTCACATTGTTTTATACCTAATAATTGATTTTACTATAGCATAAACATTTCATGGATTCATTTTAGTTCAATGTTTCAAGGGATTTTTTTAAACAATATTTATTTTTTTGATAATACAGAGCGAAATACTAGGTGATTATATTATCCCCTTTAGATAAATTGATTTCTCACAATTTTTGTGATTACTCACATCACAATCGATGTCTTCCATTAAGCTAGATTTTGTTTCTATTGGGGCTTCTTCCTCACTATCCTGGATATGACAATTAACCTCACATTTTCCATCACAATAATAAAATAACTAATATTGGGTTTTATCATTAACCTTTCTTTCAGAATATCGCAAGAATTATTTTCAAAGATAGTGTATTGTTCATCCTATATTAATAAGTTATCATGGCTAGTATATTAGATATGATCTCGCAGTCATGGAATTTAACATTTTCAAGATTGAAAATACATGCCTAATATCACATTATATTTAATTAATGGATAATATGATTTTATAGGAGAAACATTCCTATAAACATCTATTAGAGATGAGTTATATAATTGGGATCTAAAATATTTATTTATAAATTAAAATATATCCATCAAAGTGGAAATTTGGTGTCCTTAGAAATAAATTTATGTATAAAGAAGTTGGTTGAATGAGATAAAAATATAATAACCTAGATTTCATTAAGGTATATGAAGTTATCCTTCTCTGCATTATATTCGAAAAATACTTCTATGGAATTGGTTTCATAATAATTTTCTTATCTTGGATGTTTCTGGTTCCTATCATCCTTATTAGCCTTTGGATTAGAGAATTTACAGGAATAATATCCATGTTCCCCTCATTTAATAAATTGATCCATCAATTATTCATTACACTAAAATGTATTTCCTTTCACCACGTACACTGATATCTTCACTTTTATTAGGAATTTTTTTTAATATACCCTCCTTTTTCCACATAAAACCTATTCAAATACATTTAAGATATTTTCCTTAGTTATTATTACCAAATTTTTTACAAGATAGAATTATAATGTTATTTCCTTCATCATATTCCTCACCAAAAAATCCATGAGACTATCTATCTCTTACAAGGGATGCTTGGAAGCTCTATCGAGAATAAATTTTCAATTAACATTCTTATTGAAATTTTATCCTCACTAGAAGATTTATCAATCAAAATCTTATCACATTAGGTGAATTATTTTTACAATATCTTCATTATCCCTAACATCCATTGTTATCTTTTTTTCATTGAGCTTTAACAAATACTAAAATGAAAAGGATTTAATCATGAGTGACGAATATTTAACACCTGAAGAGAATTATTTTAAGATAATTACATAAAAAATAAATCCTAGATATTTCTTACGTTTTGAAATTATTATATCAACTTTTAATTCAATATAAATCACTCTTAATACATTATAGGACTATTTAGGCGAGGTTCTCTCAAACATCATATCCTAATTCCTTAACATAATTAATCATTTTTAATGGATAATTAGTAAAATTTTATTAACTATAGTCTATACCATGGGAATGTAAAACAAAGTGAGAACCCTCAGGCCCACTCATTATGCACCATAGTGATGATTGAGTTGATAAGACACCAAATAGTTTTGGGATAATTATCTGTATGTCAATTTTTTCAAGAGATGTATCTATATTACAATATGTAGGTATCAATATAGGAGAATTTCAAACCACTCTACTCTACCAGAACCATCAGTATATTATCATATACATAGACTTCTCTATATGGTTTTCACTAATGTTCTTATATCCTAATATATTGAATATTCCTTCTACCAACCTAAAGTGTTATCTACACATTTTAAATTATAATAAACATTAATGTATCAACCTTTTATGACATTTCAAACTCCTAATTCATCCTCAATCAATTTTATCATAATCTATAATTGTATATAATCCTTACTATAATACAAACAATATTATCACAAAAATGTGACTATCTCATCCACATTCAATGAAGAAAATATTACATTATAATAAATTCATAATACCTTGTGTATTTAGAGTTTTAGAGACTTAGGAGACAATATTTACAAAAAAACCCATGATATTTGTAACAATTAGACATTTTTTCCATTATAAAAAAACTACTAAATATATATTAAGTCTCTAATATCTACCACAAATTTTGTTAGTAATAAATACTTCTAAAAATTTAATATTTTTTATATCTTAAAAAATTGGTGAAATAGAAAAATAATAAATGGGTGATATTTGAGTCTCATTTAGGATAAAAATAATTGTCAACAAGAACATTTTGTATGTGATCATAAGATGATCATATGTGTATAATGTGGATAAAATAGAAACTTATAGCCAATAAAACAAGGATAATAAAACATAACATATCAATTTTCTAACCTCAAAACATTAATCAAATAATTGTGTAAACGTCATTAAATAAACATGATCAATGAGAGGATAACATGGTCCTGGTTTTAAGAATAATTATATGGAACATATTTCAAATATTGTAAAAACTTTATTATAGGTAAACATTACTTTCATGATACACAATATCATTTCCCAAAGTTATTTTAAAAAAATATCACTCGTGAATTATTTTCTCATGAGATAAAACTACTAACCACTGAATTGGAGTGAAATATAAGACACTGCCTATCATTCATCCATACTAATTAGTGTCTCTGGAAATTAATTTTATTATCACACAACAAAAAACCAATGGAAATAAAATGGGTTTCCTTAAACATTCAAAATAAAATCAATCAGTTTTTCTAAAAAAACGAACACTTGGGAAGAAAATTAGTTTCATTCAAAAAATAGTAAATAAAAAAAGGAAATAAATTGGAATTAATATCATTTCATAATATATCGACTTATTTAAATCATAAATCATTCCATAAATAATCTAAGAATAATAATCCCATTTAATGTAAATGTGTGTCCAAATACATGAAGAAAGTTTCTTCTTAAATTCCATTCAATCATGATAATAATGCATCTAGTATTAGCATTGCATGTATAAGGGGTAAATGTTAATGGTAATAATTTACCTAATAAATTTTATGAATGGAATCTTTGTGAAAACCCTTAAATAAATGGAATCATAATAGGGTATTTACAAAGGGAGAAGACTGGGTTAAAATTTAGGATTATACATAGGGGTGATTAGTAAAGAAAAAGTTAATGATGGATAATTACTTTAAAATATAAGGTTATTTCATATGAAATATGTATAAATAATGTGAGAAGTATTATTTTAGGAAATTATTAATTATTTATAATATATTTTAAATAATAATGATTTATATGTAAAACAATTTTTGGATGTTTTCGAAAAATAACATTGGGAATAACAAATATTCTCGATATTTTGTTAAAATTTTAAGAGAAAAATTGAATAGAACGTGGAGAATTTTTTATTTATAAAAAATAAATATATTCGGAGAAATATTCATATAGAATGAAAACTTCCTCAAAATTAGGTGTTAATTTATAAATAATAAAAAATTGAATGGTTTCTTACTTTTATGAAAAGATAATATAGAGAAAACATTAAATATTATTTAAAACATTAAAAAGAAGTTAAGGTTATATAAATTGAACTTATTGAATTATTTAAGAATAGATAAAAAAAGTGAAAAAGAATATAATCATTTAAGATTTATTAATATGGTGTTTCACGACTGAGAAGAAGGGATAGGGTCTGTTTCACTCAACAGAAACAATTCAGTTAAAATATGAGTCATGTGGAAATAATATTTTGTGGGGACATATAAAACACCATGAATATCCAATGAAAATTATTAGGGATCTTATAAATAATAAATATTGAAAATATGTGTTATCCTTATCAAAAAACATAGATTTTGAAAATAATATTGGCAATCAACACCCTTAGGATTTCATTAACATTTGGATCAAACCCCTTTTAAAATTTGGAATCTTTTGAATAAAATATTACTTAATCGATGTAAATATTATAGATCTTAAAGCCTAATTAATATGGAAAATAAATTCATTGTAAATTAATCACACTATATTAAATGTGTCATAATGCACATTAAGAAATAAGTCAAAAGAAATAATGATTGAGAAAAATTACCCCTTAACCTCTATCCATTTTTTATGAAAATGTGCTCTCACATCTTGAATAACAAATATAATATTTTTAATCACCCTTTTCTGAACCTATTCCATATAAATAAATATGACCTCTTATAAACATTATTAATAATTTGTATCATCTCAACCTACAAGCCACCAATCTGATGCCTTGAGAAAATTACACACAGTTCCCCAATTGACCCTCCCTATATGATAGAGGATTCTAGATTGAAGATAGGGTACAATGATGGTACACTGGTCAGACTATACCCTCATTATCATAGTAGAACGATGATGTATATATATAAAGTAATATAAAAAATTAAAGAATAACTTAGGAAAAAAAGATAGTAATAATAACTCACAATCAATAATAAATGAATATACATATGTGAATGAATTTGATATCCATAGATACAAATAAGTCACACAAACTATAGGTCACACATAAAATACATTTATAATAATGGAAAACAAAATATCCATTGACTGTCTCCATAAGTAGCATGATCTCTTATCTGAGCCCCTTTCGCCCATCTAGTGAATAAAAACATATATAATGTTGGTCCTCTTTAACCTATCATTCAACCATAGAGTCTTTTTAGGTACCAATCGATGAACCAAATAGCATGTGAGTAAAAATCAGTAGTCCACCCTTAATGATTTATAATGCATATCTAGTCGTTGAATAAAAAATGATTTAGTTTATAGGTATTTTAGAAAAATTATATTTTAATCAAAATCAAAAAAGTTAGGATCATGATTCTAATGGGAATATAGAAGACCTTACATGCTTCATCCTTAGATCAAATATCTCTAAACATTCCATAATCTGAATAAATATTAATATATAAGTGAAAATACACATATTTTCCAATATATACATGCACTAGTGAGGACCTTCAGCATATGACTAAGGAATAAACATATAATATTAATAATATAATAATTGTAACATATTATAAATAATTGAATAAGACCATGAATTTTAATAGTGTATAAAAACACCTTTATGACCATCCAAAAAACTGATGTGAAATATTGTGTTTAACATCCACATTACGGGGCATGAAACATCATATCCGCGAAAATGGGCATAAAACACCAAGTCCATCATCTTGTACCTGAGTGTTATGAAATTTTATATCACCCAATAAAAACAGAGGCCAATCATTAATAGTAATGTAATAGGTATTCCCATATTCCCTATGATCCATTAACTAAGGTTTTCCATAAATAGAAACTCTATGTCGGTCAGGGTGTAGTGAAATGCCTTTGACCTATGAGCTCATCCAAGGTATTCCTACTAGGTAAACTAAGGATCACTCACAGATTTATATTATAGTATATGCGGTTTACATTTAATAATTAACATAGGCTATTATTGTTCAATTATTCTTTAATAAGAGTAATTTTGATTCATTTCATCAATCACTACAATTAAAAATGAATAAAGGGGTTGTGGTTATAAGTATTCATCATTAAAACTTATGTATACATTTAGTTTGATTCGTTATAATGATACGAATATTAAAAGAAAAAGGACATAGGGGGCACTATGCTACCAATTTAATAAGTTCCTCCATTCTATATATTATTTCACTAACATGTTAAGTGTGACATTTTAAGGTCTACAACCATATGAAAAATAATCCAATTCTACTAATTAATTACACAAATTTCAAATAAATCAAAACCATTTACCATTTCATTTAATTATTTTATGGTATTACATTATAATTTGGTAGATACAAATCAACCAAATGGGTCAATTAGTAGGTTAGACATAAAGAATTCATTATGAGAATTTATTCGAACTCGCCTTATGTGGTGGTTTGGGTTGAGGTCATCTAAATTTCATAATATAAGAGGGTTATATGTCTCGTCTAATTATATAATATAATTAATTTATTTTTAAATATGAGGTACTTAGAAATTACATCATATGGAACAATGGTTCATTATATAAACTACATGACCTTTAAGGAAAATCATATATACAACCTACCAAATACAAACAATGCTTCACTCTTCCATTTTTTCCCTCTGATTCGATCATGAAAAATGAAAGTCTAAGAACCAAGAAATTATTATATAATAGGGAATATGAGCACTCATTTAAATAAATTTCAATATGGAAATATAGATGAATAAATAGAGGACGTGGAAATAAAATACAAACTGATATTCTTTGAACATTCTCAATTACACTTGATTCTGAGTCTGAATTTGAGTGAACTGTGGAAACATTGGAGGTAGACAAGGGGGGAGATCCAGTAGTCTATAGAGTGGGATAAATTATAAGCGATAAGGGATATGGAAATTTTATATTCGGGATAGAAAAATAGTAATTTTCAGATCATAAATGATAAACATGATTTGGACATGCTATTTGGACATGCTATTTGGAAAGCCTTTCACCAACCATGTCATCGTACCATCCGAATTGACACTACCTCGAACGGATAAGAACATGGTTTGAAAAGAATTGTTCAAGTATTGTGATCCCAATTTTAATTTTTTGCAAAAAACCCACATATTCCTACAACCTCGGGTCCACATTTTGACCAACCATGTGAAACCCCCACATGGCCACACCATTTAAGTAAATAGTTTTAACTACCCAGTTAAAAATAATGCACCCCCATTGCACATACAAAAATGGAACATTCAAATATTTATTCTTACAAAACTGAACTAACTAATTGAGACACTAGTTGAGCCATAAACCTAAAAAAACATTACATTTAAGTGTTTCAATACTCAAATTATATTCAAAGGATTAGTTTTAGATTCATTCAGTCCACTAAATGAAACTTTCAAATTCATTTGGAAATTTAAACAATTTCAACACATGAGATATTATATAATTAGTATATATATATATATATATGTATATTAGTTATTATATATTTTTGATATTTTGGTTGAGTAATATTGATTGTTTTGTGTTTGTTTTAAATAGTGATATTGTTATTTATTCTTCTCTCGAATTTCATTATTCCCATATCATAGAAGTTACTGGAATTGATGTTTTATAATTATTCAAAATTTTATAATTTCATTTAATTTGATTTTATAATATGATTCTAAAAGTTTAAATCGATGATGAGAATGTTTCATGTATTCTTCGAGAATAATGAATATTTTCTTAATTAATGGGTTTATATTGTAATTAACTATTACAAAATATAAAAACATATAATTTTTTAATTAACTATTTTATATATTACTAGAAATAAAATTAACATGGCCATCAAGAATAATAATTTATATAATTTTTCACATAGGTGTTTAAATTGAATTAGATAGGAACAAGCTATCTTTCGATAAAAGATTATAGACAAGAGAGTTCTTATTTTGGGATAATATCATTATGATAAAAATATAATGGTAATATTTAGATTATTTTATTTTTTTAATAAAATTATAGAAATATTTTGATAAATAATAATGATTAGATGATTAATGAAATATGTGACTTTTTTAGAGGTCGTATTCTACACGTACATATATAGAACGTTATATTTTTTAAAAAAAAATGGGAGAATAGTATGGAATTTAATTTATATATAAAAATTTATAAATTTTATAAATATAATTTTTATTCATTAAATGAAACTTTTAGATGATCCATGAACATCTGTAATGAAATAAAGTATGTAGTATTCCATGGATGTTGTTGTCCTCACGTATGCATGAATGTTTATTTTTTTTTCCATACATTGGAGAAAAGGTTATATGTGGTTCATCATTTTATAATAATAAATATTTAATAATTATAATAATTATATGTTGAATTCCTAATTAGGACCATCCTTTTGAGGTGGGGGAATAGAATGAAACATTTTCCATCGTGGAGGAGGTAGTCTACACAACAAACAAATGAGAGTTACCCTTTTCTTAATTGAAAAGGGAATGGTGGTTTACCATTGTAAAATTATTAGAATAATATAAAATCATAAAAAAATTAATTATTTTATCATTTTATGATTGTTTAATTGAATTTTAGGATGAATAAATATATGTAAATAAATAGAAATGAGAAAAGAGGAGTTTGAAATTGACACCTCTCTTATTGAGTTATCTCATTTGTAACGGGGCTTAAGAAATTGACAGATGATCTTTTGATAAGATAATAACCTTTATATTGTGCTTAGGAATGATGATATGATTTTTGGGATGATTCTTTAAATAATATGTTTAATGAACTGGGATTAATCATTACATATTAAAGTAAATTTAGACTATAATTCTCATACTTTCACTCCAAAAAATAATCTACGACAATATTTTTAGAGAAATAGGAAAAAATATTCAATTGTTATCCCATAAATTACATAGGGAAACCTATATTCAGTATTTATTTTCCCACCACAAAAAACGTTTTCTTTTCATGAAATATTTTTCAAAAAATTCATCTTAACCAAATCCATTCCCTCAATCATCATTAAATCCATGTGATTTTTTAAATCTGGGATGAGAAAACAAACTACAGAAAGGGATATAAAAATTATAAATACATAATTCCAGTGAAGAAAATGAAATCTCTTGAAAACATGTTTCTTAATAACATAGATTTTTACCTACAAAGGGAATAATAATTTTTTTAAATCAAATAATATGTAGAATTCATGTTTAAATCAATGATATCCATGAAAACTAATATGCCAACATATAAATGTCATGTAACTGGCTTGTTAAATAATTATCAAATCACACATACAAATATCATAACCATAGATTCCACATCCACCTCTTTATAACCCAATGCAATGAAGCGCTATCTGGGCACACCCATCATATAAGCTATAACAGGCTCATCCATGACCTATAACTGTGATAAAATATTTTTGAACAATTTCCCAGGACAATATCACTGATAAAATACATGAAAACAATTCTAGTTCCACGTATAAAGTCTTTTGGACATCAAAATAATATTTTTTTCTAAAAAATAAATTTAAAATTTAAAAAAAGACACGCATAATCAAGAAAAAAAATCATTAAAAATAAACATGGAAACTTATAATGCAAACTTAAAAGACTTGAAAATTTATGACATAAGGAAAATCATCATATATCTTATATGATAAAAAACATTCCTTCCATATTTTTTTCAGAATGGTCACAAATTACCTCATTTCTAAAACAAAAAAAAATAGTTCATTAGAAATATATTATAAGAAAAAAAATTTAAAATGAAATTGAAAAGGTATAGTTTAATAAGATAAATTTTTTAATTTTTTTTAGAAAATTTGGTTTAGGAAGAAAAATAGAGTTATAAGGGAAATATGAAAAGATAATTTTTAAAATAAAGTACCTTACATAGAGTCTGAAATGTCACATATGTTCTTTATCATCCTAGATAATTATGTAATCATTATTATTTACTTTTTTTGTGAACCTTTCATTTTTTTATTTCTTTTATTTATCTTATTACAATGTTATTACAATTTAATAATTCTTTGAGCCCAAATTGGATGTAGTGCTAATATTTGGTTCATATGTCAAAAAATGTCATGTGTAATTTTACTATTGAAAACAGGTCACTATTAATCAATATAAAAAATAATTATCAGGAAATAATTATCACTTTTTTATATAAATTATTCTTTTAAATCAATCTGTAAATGATGGTTATGAAAATTTAACTATGTTACCGTCATGCAAACAGTAGGTCATATGTACGGATTTTTAATGTTTACATTTTCCAAAAAAACATTATAGAACGAATCATACTATTTTATGTTTAAATAATTATCCTAATATCATATATAAAATTTTATATCTTTAAATATACTTATCTATATCACTTATGTTATGGGGTGATGAAAAACAAATAACATAGCTTCATAGAGGTGGTATTCCACACATACTCACAAATGTCATTATCAATTTTTAGGGAATAAAGGTGTAAAAAAGTAATTAATATAAAATATTTTTATAATTATAAATATATCATGAATATCACATATAAAAATTAATTTCTTCATTAAAACCAATATTTATAGAATTTATGGTTATCTAATTACATCATTTTAGGAGGTGGTAGTCCATCACACACATAAACGATGGATTATTATCCCATTTGACAGAAGATAAGATGGATATAGGTCATTACCACATAATAAGAACATATAACTATAGAGATTATACTACTGTTATTATTTTATCAGGTTTGAATACGGTTTGATGGATGTGGAAGAAGAATCAAAACTAAAACATGTTGAAAAAAACATTACCTATTCATTAGAAAACAACTTTTTTAATACCATAAGACCTCTAATAATGATATTTTGATTAAATAATAACCTTCAAAATGAGGCTACAGTTTTTAGAAAGATATTTGGGTAGGGATTGTTTTAAAAAAAATATTTTCTAAGCATGAATAAAAGAGACGAAGAGGTTCTCTTTAATAATAGAGGTGACATACAATCTTGGCATCTCCCAAAATATTAATTTAATATAAACTAATAATTAAATTAAAATTTCTCTAAAGTGGGTAATTTCAAAAATAATATTAATATGGGTCTAAATCTCCTAATCCAATAAAAAATAATTATGATGTTATGATATTTTTACCCTTATCCTTTGGTTTTAACCCATATTTAAACTTTTAGTCATACCACGACGATATGGTTTTTTACAATATTAAAGTCTATATAGTTACTATAAAATGATATAAAACATATAAATGATTCATGGATGAATTTTTCAGCCATACCCTAATCACTTCTATGATTTTAATATATTTATGAATTTTAGGTCATTTAATAAAATATTATTTACCATAAAATGATGATAGCATCAATTTTAATAACTATTCATTACTTTGACAATAATAATATCAATATAATAGTTATAATGCAGAAAACCCATTTTAAAAAATCCCAAAAAATATAAATTTTATCTATAAAATTCATGGATTACATTAGTTATCTCAAATTATATTACTTTTAATATTTTTATTATAACTTATTTTATTTTATATTTGTTGAATAATTACTATGTCAGCATTGTCGAAGGATTTATATTAATAATTTAATCAATAATAATTAAAAATAAATCACTCAAATAATATTAGTTTATCATATTCCAGATTAATATTTATAGTATATTGTAGACTCTGGATAACAAAATAATAAAAGTATTACCCTTATTAAAAACAAGAGTGTGATATGATTGAATTTTATATAAATAAAATACTATAACGACATAATCTCATCCAAGTGTCCCAAAAATGAACTAAATTTTAAATTTGTATGAATAGTAACATGATATAAATATCCAATATAATTTAGTATGTGTTGAGTACTTTTATGGTTTTTATATTTTTAAATTTAACACAAAATACCTTATTATACCTTTTTCACTATCACAAAAAAATACAAATGTTTATTTTAATATAGTCCAAAAATAAAAAAAGAACTATTTAATAAATTTTTTCCTCTTGATTCAAGATATAAAATAAATTCGAAAAATTCAATTCATTGTTGTGGTAGGATTTAATTAAAAATAAAATTGGAAAAATAAAATGAAAAATAGTTTTTTAGAAAAATTCCCTTTTAAAATATAAAATATTTTTATATTAAATTCACATATAGAATTAATTTAAAAACCATAATTAGGTAATTTTTATTCAAAATGAACTAATTAAATTTTAATAGTAATAAAAATATAATTTTACCTTTTAAATAATAAATAATTATGTATATTTTGCATTAAAAATCAGTATTTTTTACTATTCCTTAATAAATCAATATTTCATGAAAATTGACAATAATTAATAATAGTATAATATTTAAATGGGGAATTTTAAAATAAAATGTATTTTTTTCAAACTAAAATTTTATAATTTTATAATTTAATTTTGAAATAAAATTTTTATGAAATGTGTTTAATAAAACACTTTATTTTTTATTTCAATATTTTTTTAATATATGTATAATGAATATAAATATATAATTCAAGAACAATAACAAATAATAAAATGAATTATTCTATCATTATATAGTATAGAACTTTCTCCCCATAATTTTGTAATTCTTTCCTCACAATTTTGATCTCAACCACAACAACCAGGATTGTATTTTTCAAAATACCTTGGTCGAAATCTCGCATCATAAAAATGATTAATATGACTTCCATTTAATAATAAAGAAAATGAATTAAGTTAATCCAGAATAAAACATACTAGGTTTCTTTGAATAAGAACATAAGTGGGAGGTGCAAACATGTTATAATATGGGAACCCTAACACCAAGGACTAATGGTGTGTGATAGTGGAAATGGTCATTAAAAAGTTAGCCATAAAAAACTATGAATATGTGGTAGGTTGAAATCCATTACATTCTCAAAGTTAAAAGTAAATAGATAATGATTTTGTTTCAATATCTCTTTCCTATAGTTGATTCATTCATTTACTATCTATAATAGGAACATAAGTAAATATACTTACATGATAAGTATAATTTCACTATTTATTGAATTCCAACTATAATCTCATATTTTTCCCAAAATGATGACGATGTAAGATAAATATTTCATGAATGAAGTTGAAGAGTCATGTTATATTGGATCACATAATTTCACCAAAGTATTAAAATAAATTCCTCTAGACTCTAACCATTTACCAAAATCAATTTTTTTGGAAAAGACAATATAATTCCCCCAAAGAATAAACCTCGATACGAGGAAAACTGCATTAATAAATAAAATTAAACAATAATACTCAAAATTCAACATATATGATTCAATAAAAAACTTTAATTAACAATCCTATAAAATATTATAGGCTAATATATAAACGCCAAAATCAGAACGATCTAGTAACATAGTCTTCTAGGAAAACTATTAACATTTATCCCCAAATATCATAAATTACTCTAGATGTCTCATAAAAAAATGTGCATGTTGTAAAAATTTAATATTAAATATATAATAAACATTTTAAAAAATAAAAATAATAAAAATAAATCCACAATATAAATTCACATGCTTTCAAAATATAATCCATCATTTAATCCTCAAATAAAATCCTAGAGTATTGTGTTTACCTAAATCAAATAATGTTCCAAGAATTTATAGTTATGTTTATCTGAAATAATCTTTGCACTAAATTAGTGTTTAAATATCCAATCCCATGATTATATATATGATAAAAGAGAACTTCCCAATATCAAATTAGTCTTCATCAATGTTTTTTTAACTAAAAAGAAAAAGTCATACTAACTAGGACATCACTTAGAATAGTGGAAGGTGATGCACCCTTTTCACCGTTCTATTGTGGGTTCAAACCACATGACCTTGCTAGATGTGATAGATTGTTTCCTATCATGTGGGTTTTAATATTTTTGAAACTATATTAATATAATACTTATAATATTCCCCCAAATTGGATAATAATTTTACAAATAACCATGATATATTCAATAATCAAGTAATGTTTTATCCTCAAAGGTAATGTCATACAATTCATTTTGAATCCAAAAAATATAATAAAGCATAATTGACTAAAAATCAATGATCATATAAATCATAATGTTTCCCTATACTTTTAAGATTATATCCCCAAAATGTGATGGTATTATTCCCTAAATAATAGTTCACATTAAATAGATGGGTTATATAAAACTAAATCAACAAATTTATATCCCAAATGTTATTCAACACTTTAAATTTTTATTATTTAAATAAGAAAATGGTGTTTACAATATATTGAACTTATTATCAATATCATTCATATAAAACCATTATTATATTCATAACACTTATGGTAAACTCACTTAAATTCATCCCAACCTCAAAAGATATATTAACCATACTCTAATACCAACTATCAAGACTCGACCCTAATCATTACATGTTCTAGTGAATTTATACTATAATTATATTTCATTCAATACCCAGGAAATTTTAGGTTTTATAGTTTTGTATAATTAGGA
Source organism: Viscum album (assembly GCA_963277665.1). Classification (NCBI taxonomy): domain Eukaryota; kingdom Viridiplantae; phylum Streptophyta; class Magnoliopsida; order Santalales; family Viscaceae; genus Viscum; species Viscum album. The sequence goes on from OY728152.1 coordinate 1,894,455,895, forward strand.
AACACTTTCATAGTAAACCCAAACATTACAAGTGGACACTTATACTCAGTGTCCATTTTTTCCAAGCAATACGTGTATTATTTTCATGTAATATCTTCATGAATTGGACCATATCATCATCCTTGTAATTAATTATCATTAAATAACTATAAAAAATGTAATATTTTCGGTTTAAAAAAATTCAGTAAGGGAAAAAAATAAAAAAATGTTAGTCTACTGAAATTTGTTTTCTAAAAAACATTTTTAACCTAAAATTGTTTATTTATTATTTTAAAATAAATGATATTAATATTAACTTTTAAATTAAATTATTTTCATTAAATATCATAATAAATCATAGAAAATTAATTTAGGTGTGTTTTTACATCATTATCATATCACTATTACACTTACTCATACAAATGGAATAACTATAAGATTGACTTCTTCCTCAGAAGAACCCTAATTAATTAGAGTGCTCTGTGGGTGCACTGATTGTATAATCTGTAAGAGGATAAAAAATATCTAAAATGGTTTTAATACCTTCATAATAATTTTATAAGTACCATGTCATGATTAAAAATCTTTAAAACACTTTTAAATCAATTTACAAAAAACTTTGAGATATCAAAATACAATTTTTCTTTAAAATTTAAATTAAAAATCCAAAAACTACACAAATAGTAAAGAAATAAATTTCATTGATTTTTAAAATTAAGTAATATATTGGAAATGTAAAATCTTATAGGAGTCATGATAGTTTAAATTTAATCTCAATCCATATAATTTAAAAAAATTCCTTAGGTAATGTTTTCCAAAAAGCAATAAATACCACATTTGGAAAAAGGCATAAAATTCCTTCCAAACTATTTTGAAAAATGTTAAACATATGAAGAAATGAATTTAAAAAATAAAAATTTAATATAAATAAACCATTTCAATTATTTTTTTTCAAATTTTATGGACACGAAAGGAAAATATATTTTTAAGGTAAACACTAACAAATTATTTACTTTATTGAGAACCTTTAAAAATTGAATCCCTGTTTAGTCAAACTGAATCCTTGTTTAGTCAACCACAAAGTGTTCCCTCATGACGCCTAAGAAAATTAACAAAAATATGATTCATTTTATTCATAATTTTATTTATATAGAATCATATTTAAAATTTATAAAGTTGGAGTAACCCAGGAGGAAGGTCATCCCTCTAGGAGACCTCATGATTAACTCACATGTTGGTAGGTCCATCAGCGAGCTTATTTTCTTCCCGGTAGGTATGGGTGACAATGAAGCTGAGTTCCGATAAAGAGTGAAAATAGTCCAGCTAGTGGGGAGTGAGAGTCCAAGATAGGTGAACGACACCATTTCAAATAGCATGTCCTATTGTAGTTGAGTCTCTCTCGATACAAATGTTGTTCTAGTTATGCAGCTTGGAGGAATAAGTTGTGTGAATCACAGTCGTAACCACATCTTCTAGGAAAGAAGTGAAGCTTCAGGATCCATTGAAGAAGACAAGAACCTGGTTCATGTGGTTTTTGAAGATGGCACCACATCACGCGGGGCATGGGTTTCCATAAAATGCCCCATCACCGTTTATTTCAATCCAACCTAGAGGGAGATATTTTCAATCTACTTCCTTGGTGTATTTATGTTGGGGGTACCTCCCATCTACACTGATGCCACTGATAATCCCAAGATCTTTAACTGAGTTGTTACAATGATCCTTCTAAAGAAAAGAAGCCTCCCGTATTGCAGTGAGAATTCTCATTTTACTTAAATTATCCATAAATGAGTTATTGGAATAATTAAAGTCATTTCATCCCTTCCATATCACATGAAAGAGCTCCAATACTGCAGAAATAAATAGATTCTTTATTTTCAGGGATTCAGATAAATCCATACACCGCTGCAACTGAGATGTTATAGAGCTACAACGCAACCATGTGCACTAAAAAATATAAAAAATGTTGTTCCAAAGGGCAGTTTCCTGATAAAAATAATCGAAGAGGTGATTAATATCCTCACGATGGTGATTACACAAGCGAAATTTAGAATAAAGATTAATCTGAAAGATTATAAACAGATATCAGTGGGAAGCCTACCATGAGAAATACGCCAAATGCTAGTGAGTCTTGAGGACATTAACCAAGCTTTATTAAAAAAAATTAACCAAATTTATTTATTATCACCATTATTGAATAAATGGTTATAGTATTTTTTTAATCAAGCATACCATTATGAGAAGCTCCCCAAATTAGAAGATCATCGGTAATAGTGATGGAATAACTGTCCATAGCATGCCTTATATGGTCGAGTAAGCAAGGATTTTTCATTTGTAAAATGTCCTTGATGGTGTCACTAGTATGTTCAGGAAGTTGAGTGTTAGGAAACAATGAGATGAGGGATTTACCAGTCATGTTATCAACAAGAAAATTTAAATTAGAGTCTTTGCTAGCCATCCATCAGGAGATAGTCATAATAGAAATGAATGTGTTCCTAATGGGGGCCCATATAGAGGTGGTCAAATAATTGAAACTTTTATTTCTTAATTTATCAAGGAAGAGAGACTTAAGAAAATCTATGGAAGGATAATTGTTGTGAATGAAGATCCATGTGATCTTAGGTTGAAGGCCATTATTAAAATTATTGAGGGTTTTTATGTCAACTCATCCTTTTTTAATTGGTTTTCTATAAGAGGACTAGGGAACAATAACCATTTTTCTCTCAAAATACCTCTCTTTACAGACAATGTTTTTAATGGAATCACTAATGCGTTTCAGTAGACAAGCCCACCATTTATATATCAACATGGAATAAAAGAGTTTAGAGACAATATTATATTTGACAAGGAAAATTATTCCTACCATGGAGAGGTTTTTAACATTACAAGAGGAGAGCTATCGAAGGGTTTGGTCAATGATGGGAGAGAAATAGGTATATTTAGAATTAACCAAAAATATAGGGACACCTGGATATGTGAAGGGAAGAAAACAATCCTTGATCCCCAAAACACTGATAATGTTTCTTTTTTACAAGGGGGATATCCTTTTCCAAAGTAAAATAACGATTTATGCCAACTGAAAAGCTAACCAGACACCTCTTCATAGTGATTGAGAATAAATTTATGATTATTTATATTTCTTTTGACCCCCAGTAGAAGAAAAATAATTTCATCAGTATATAGAAGATGGGAGGGGGAATTCAGGTTTCTGAAGGCATTGATCGGTTTGATTATACCTTGTTCCACAAACTGAATGAGTAATATACTTAAATAGTATTCATCAATTTAGAATAGAATATAAGAGGGAGAGTATCAAATCCTTACACCCTTAAAACATTTAAAATATCCCCTAGGAGAACCAATTATTAGAATAGAAATATGAGCTGAGTTAAAAAGAGTTTGAATTCTATTGACACATTCCCAGTTATCTTTCTTGTTTATATTTTTAGTTAATTGGAATATAATTCACACATATCAACCCAAATGAATAAAAAGTGTGTAAAACTAAAACAACATCGATTTCTCCCATAATACAATATTTTTTAATAAGAAATAATATATTTTCCTGAAAAAACATCACAACATTCTTCTTGGATTCTGTTTTTCTCTTACCCATCCTTAAACCATTTAAAAAAAATTAGGACATGGGATGAGTAAAAATATCTCAGTAAGGGACATAATATAAAGGAAGGTGTCAATACATTAATAGTTATAAATATATGAAATCATTTTCAAAAATAAATTTTTATCACCTATAACGTATCATAAACTTAACATGTGAAAACATGATATTTTAATAGAATATAGATAACATAACAAACCATTAAGATAAATTGGGGAATTAATAACATTAGATTTTAACCCTCAAAACTACCATATTATTTTTAATCCTCATGGCTACATTACAATGTATCCCTCATTGCTACTATATGATGTAACCCTTATAGAAACCTTACGGTTTAACCATGGTAGTTACACTTGGAATAACCATTACAGTCAACATCCTATATAAACACACCTAATGAATTTGAAGGGGATATAGGTCCCACAATTAATCCTAAAAAATTCACAAGAACCAAAACATAATCCTAAAAAATGAATACTTATATCATAATAATATTCCTTTCGAATTTTGTAATAAGAGATATTATATAGGCTTTTAAAAGGAAATTCCATTCCATAAATCCTAAAAAATACACTTTATTAAGACACTTGAGAGAAATTAAAACATTAATATCTAGATAAATACATTCATAAAAACCATTATGAATACATGGACATGAAATTGAAATAATTTGATGATTAAATCTATAAAAAACTGAAACTATGTTTTTGAAGAAGAATCACTTACCTCAAGTTGCTCTTACCAAAAAAAATTGTAAAACCTATTATATATTGGTTTAAAGGGTTTAATTAATATAATAGAGGATTATATTAATATTTATAATACCTTATATAATATTTTTATAACATCTATCCACCCATTTATCAATAATATTATGTTGTTTTCATTATTTCGAGCGCATTTATTTCACGGTTACCATGGTTGGTTCAGTATGTATTTTCTTGTCAAATGGAAGAAAAACTCCAAAGATGAATGAAATGGTGTTAATATGATTCTATATTTTTAAATTATAAACTATATTTTTTCTATTATGAGGATGATTTGTTAGATAAAATTTTAATGAAAATCATTTAATTTATTTTGGTGGTTTTTACGACCATCACAAATTCATATGATTTTATTTAATATCATGTTTATATATTGATTCTAGAAAATGATATAACATATAATACATATAATAAAATATTATTTATCCAAAATAATGGATTTATAACCATCCTTGATGGTGTTAAAAAATAGAATTACATTATACGTGATGACGATAAATCGACGCATCACATACAATTTTTTCATTCTTTTAGAGTAATAGGAGAAGAAAATATGTTATATGATAGATATTTCATTAAAAAATGAAAATCCAGTATATTAAAGATACTAGAGTTATCAGGTCACTTTTCATTGGGGATGTGATTTGATAATAATAATATAATATAAAATGAAAATAAAATAAAAGAAAAATAAAGAGAATTTTAACTCTTGAATTTTCTAATATGAGAATCTCCTTAGAGAACATGGTTTTGGCTTATTGGTTAGACCAGTAGGTCATGGAAGTCATGCAGAGGTTTGGTATGGTATTTTGGAAAAAATTAAATAAGTTTTATGGATTTTATGTTTGAGGAGAATTGGTGATGAGGGGTGGTCTTTATAGTGGAGCTGAGGGGTATTTTCCCATTATTTTATTCATTAGATTATTATTGTGTCTCAAGACTATGAATAGATTGAGAAATACCTCTAAATATATTAAATTGATAAATTTCATTTCAATATTATGATTCTTACAACATTCATGATATTTTAATTCATGTATTGGAATAGTATTTTAAATACTATAAATTACCGTATTTTACTATTCACCAAAAATTCAACTATTTCAAAAAAACACCCAAAAAATCAACCTAACAATTTTTATATGTATATAATTATGAAATTCAATCCATCTAAACAAAATAAACTTCTAAATTTTATAAATTTAATTTTTAATTCAAATCATCCTTTATTATAAAAACACCAATGTTGTAATTACATATGATTTTATAACACATTGAAAAACTAATTAAGGTCTCATGAAAATATGTTATAATCATAAGACAACTAAATATTAATATATGAATTTATTTTCAGATGAACAAATTTCTAATAAGTCATTATATTAATTATAAAATAGTAAATAAAAATTTATGTTTCACAAAAATACCAAGACAAAATTTGTCGTTTTCAAAAAATTTATTTACTTATACATGATATAAATATATCATGTATTTTTTTATAAAATAAAAAAAAATATACCTTAATTGGTGATGTTAATTATATATTTTTTTATTTTTTTATTTCTATAAATACTGCTTATTTCATTATACATATAATATTAATTTATTTACATAATTATACAATTAAAAAAATTATGTTATAAGTACATAGGATGTGACATTCTCACTACCTTTTAGAAATTAAATCCTCATAATTTTTATTTACATATTAAAACAGTGAGACTACCTTTCTCTCGTATAATTTTTAGAACCCCATGTTGTTTCTTTAACCATTTGGTTTATCCACAAAACCTTAAACTGGTGAATTTCATAAATTTTCAATACATTTTCTCTACGATTAATAATCTAAATATGATTTTCCTCATATGATAGTTTCTCTTCCAACTGAACTTTTTCTGGGATTAATACATGAGATGAATCTGGAAGATACTTTCTAACCATCAAAACATGAAAAACATTTTGTACTTGAGATAAACATGGAGGAAAGTATATCTGGTCAAAAATTTCTCCCCTATTCTCCAATATTTTTTATGGTCTAATAAACTGTGGAATCATCTTTACATTCTTATCAAAACACATAACACTATTATAAGGAGATATTTTAAAGAATACATAGTCATCAACATCAAAATTAAATTCTACCCTCCTATTATCTACATAATGTTTATTTCTACTCTCTGTTATCCTCATATTTTGCAAGATCATGTTCACTTTCTTAGCCACTTCCTATACTAATTCTTATCCCATAAACTTCCATTCCTTGACATCATCACACAATACTTGAGTTTTACACCACATTCCATATATTTCCTCAAATAGTGTCATCTATATACTGGAATGAAAACTTCTATTTTAAGAAAGGTATTTAAGGAAATATAGTGATCCCAAATTCTAGGGTAATCCTTTGAATATAAATTCAATATGTATTCTAATTAGGGTAGTGTAGTCATCCACCACCATGACCTAGAAATCCTCATCCACCATAAAGGAATTTTCAATAATCCCCCTCCAAAATATATTCATATCATAAAATAAATTTTGAATGAAATGGCTGAAAATAATCCCAAATTCCAGCAAACAACCCAAGCAGTCATACAAGACCTAAAAACCCAATTATTCTAACTCACCAACTCGGTGAGGGATCCAAATTCATGGGTCAAGTAAACCACTATATCAAAAACAAGTCAACTTTATAGATAATGGAAAAGTAATTTCCAACACCCATAATATTGAAAATAAACATAAAATCCTAACAACACCTCAAATATATTCATCCTCTCTTGAAAAAACATCCATTACAACCATCTCAAATGAACCAAATAAGAAGAATTATTATCCTCAGAAAAATTACATTAAAGTAAAGAGTGTGTATATTGATGAGTCACCTAGAAAAACCTTTCCTATTCCAATTCCCAATTTGTCCACCCAACCAAATAAAATGAAACAAAACTCCAAGAACATTGAATACACAAACCATAGACCCTATATAAAACCATAATCCTACATACACAATAAAAAGCACTAAAAAAAACAAAAATCCCACAGAACATGTATAACCTATAATGAAACACACAAAAAAGCTACACAAATAGCCATATGAAGTAACACCATTACCCCACCTCATTCAATTACATAAAAATATAAATTTTTAATATAAAATTTTTGACATTAAAAGGAATCTAATTAATTCATTCAACTAGAGATAAAACACATATAAAATGTCACATATACTCTGTCAAAATGAATCATCAGTCATCAAATGTCATAAATATTAGTTCGAAAATTAAGGGTCCAATATTTCCCTCATCAGCATCACTATCATTATGGTCATCCTCAACAATATCAACATACACATCCTTTTCATCACCTTAATCATCATCCTTATCCTCAACCTCAACCTCGTCCCTGGCCTCATCTTCATCCCCATCCTCGACCTCAACCTCTCCATCTTAATTGTCATCATCCTCACCATCTTCCTCACAATTATCCTTATTTTTTCCATATCTAGGATTGTAATTATATCTTCCACCACTAGTACTACTTATAAGTTCACTATATAATATATTCTTCATCTAACTATAGTCATCACAAGGCATAACGTTCATTGGTGGAATTTAATGACATAAAACATCCATTAGTTTCACAAATTCAACATTTTAAATTTTATTTTGTTCATCCACCTATATGGTCATTTTAATCCTTTTATACCTTATCCTCTACCTTTTATTCCTATGAACAATCCTTTTCCAAATTGGTGTGACTATATACAATTCTTGAAGTGGTCAAATTCCTCATTGGGGCCATACTCTGCCCTGGTCAGTAGCATGATCTTCAATGGTTCTCATCTCCAAAAACCTAATTGAAGTGATCTGTTTGGGAATAATTAATCAGATATCTCTACATCAAGTAATTACAAAGTATACTTTTACAAATAAAAACATATTTTTCTATTAACAATTTTATATTAACATTTTTAATCAATAATAAAAAGCTTGTAATTGGGTGTTATGTCGATTTGTTTACCGCAGATCCATCTTTTTTTCTTTCAACTTGAAAAAATTTTTTTAATTGAGGCACATGTCCTTAAATATTAAAAACATCCCTATTTAAAGAAATTTAATGTAATAAAGCATAATTTAAAATAGGTAACTAATAATGAATTTTAAAACCAAAATCAAATGGATCTTAATTCTAAAAAAATATGAAAAGAAAGACCTTTGGTGGATGAATTATAACTAAGTATTAATGAATGTGTTATAAAATGATATATCATATATATAAGTGAACATTTCATCAATGAAATCAACAATGAGGTGGTTTTTTTATCAATATAATTAATGATAAGTTTAACATGTATTACTATAACATAACAGAATATTCATGAATGGTTTATTAACACTCTAATTACGACTATATCAAATAGTCATTATGATTTGGTATGATTTAACAATACAGATTTCAATATCTAAATGATTAATTTTATACATTAAATTTGTTACTGAAATTTTTGTATTTAATGATACAATTACAAAAATTATCCATCACATGAGATCCTAGTGTTCTTTGGAACCCCTTATTCTATTATTTTTATCCAAGTCATGATTAAGAGAATTTTTTTCATGGGTTTTTATAAAATTAATATAAATTTAGTTTAGTTTGATTCAGTTTAGTTTATTCTAGTATAGTTATATTATTATCATGTTAGTGAGGACATATTCATTCATGTTTAATATGTTTGATTTATAGTTTTTTCATTAGTTTCAATAAGATTCTGTTCAGATTGGATTAAGTTTGGTTATGGGTTGTTCAAGAAAGTTAAATTCATTATTAATCTATTTCTGTATATTTTTTTTTTGGATAAGTCTATTTGAGATCGATTCCATTTGATTTTATTTATTTTAATTTAATTTAGTTCAAGTGGGTTTGAATCAATTTCATTTAGTTATATTTAGGTTAATTTATTTATTTTTTGTTACATCAAATTTCATTTCCCTCAAATCAAAATGGATCATGACTATCAGATTCAGTCAAATATAATTTATTGTATACAAAGATGTGTTAATTTATATTGGTCCAATGCCTTTTTTTCTTATAAAAAAATTCCAAATTTTTTTAATATTGTTTTGATTAATTTTGTTCAATTTGATTCAAATATGGTTGAGTCTTTTTAGTATAAGTTAGTTTGTTCTGCTTCCATTAAATTCATATTTATTTGTTTATATTTCATTTGTTTCTATTATATTCTATTAAATCCCAATAAATATATATATTTTTGAATATATTGTTTAAATTGTGTATAATTTTATTCAATGTGGTTTATATTGATAATATTTAGTCTTACTTTGTTTAGGATGGTTTTAGTCATTTCGAGAAAAATATATTCCTTTATACAAAATTTCAATTGGTTTAACTCCTCTTGAAATATTATAGACATGATTTTTTGTTTTACTTAGGTTTATGTGTTCTTGAGTAATTTTAGTTTAGTTAGACTGAAATCATTTTTTCTTGATTAAATTCTACGTTATTCACGTCTAGTTTATTAATTTTGATTAATTTAGGTTAAATTTAGTAGTATTTATATCAATTAATGTATAATAAATTGGGTTCAATTCTATTTGATTTAGTTATGTTTGAAATGATTCTTTTTAGTTCAGATTAATTCAGTTTAATGTGGTTTGCATTAAGTTGGGTCAGTTTAGGTTTGTGTGGTTTTATTATTTTTAGTGTTTTATATTGATCAATTCTATACAATTCTCATTGGTTTAATTTATTTTGATCCAATTTGATTTACTGTGGAAAAATATATTTTAATGTGATTGATTAAGTTTCTATAATTTCATTTAATTTTACAGGGTTCTATAAAAATAAGGGGGAGATAGTTTTCTTTAGTTTTAAATAGTCCAATTTGGTTTGGTTCAATTATTATTTGATTAGATAATGAATTTTCATTAATATTTGTTTTTGGTCATGTCAGATTTGTTTGATTTATGTATTGTAATACCAAGTCAACTGTGTTTTCCAAATTTTTATTTTATTCATTTTATTTTAGTTAAATTCAATTTATTTTGGGATAGGTTAAGTGGATTTTGTTTGTTTTAACATATTTTTGTAGTGGTTACATTGGGTAGTGTTATTTCTATTCGATTCCTTTTGTTTTGGGTTTGTTAATGTCATAATCAATTACATCCTTATCATCTTATTTATATGGTTCATTTTCTTGGAAGTAAAACATAATGAAATAAATCCATAATTCATTGTAAAAAATGTGAACTATTAAATATTGTGTATAAGAATTCTATCCCTGTAATAATGGGTTAAAACATTAAATTTATTATATAATTTTGTATGCAGGACCAAATCAGAAACCTGAACTAATTTTTTGGAAATGGAGTTTTTAAACTAATTGAACTGATATTTGCTTGAGATATATCAAATTAATTACATCTAAGTAATCAAAGCATTCTATAAAAGTATTAAAAATATCATGGTTGTTTTAAGAAACAAATTTAAATATTTTAGACTAAAAAAATTGAGTATCTATTCATTCATATATGATTCCAACTCTATTTCATCACATTTAAGAAAAAAACATCAAAAGTATCCAATTCATATTCAATCTTCACTACTCTTCCAAAACATATGATTTTCTTTTTTTCCACTTTCAATAATAGACCTACGAATAGTGATCATTTATCTTTCCAAATTAGAAATATAATTAAATTTAGGGGAAAAATAATGTGCATGTCATAATGAAAAATTATAAACATGTGTCTTAGCTTCTTCATTTAATGGGATTACATCATAGTACTCCCATAAGTGTGGAGGTATTTTTTAGAATCCCTTTTTTTATTTCATCTTGATGACTCCTAGAAAGTAATTATCAATAATCTAAAAGAAATTATTAAATAAAATCAAGGTAGTTTTCATTTAAAAACATTAAATTTGATTAATACTTTTATTTAGGTACTCATACGATAAGTAATCATTTCCTGATAATTTTAAACTGTACAATCATCCATGATAGGTGTGGCCTGAAGATTCAATTTCAAATCTACCATTCTAGCCTTATACTAATTCTTATATCCTCTAGACAACATTCCATATTACATGAGTCATGATGGCATTAGAGACTCACATTCAGGATAATTTAAATGAATCTATCACTAAAACAATAATTTAAATAATTATGATAATTATGTAACATGAAATAATATTAATTTTTTTACCCATATGTGTGCTCATGATTTTTTCATTACTTCATTTATAAGGTGTCTCCAGAAGAGTGAACTGATAATAATGATGTTGGATTATTTGGAAAGCATCACTAAAAAACTCCTACATTTGAACCATGTTTTCCCAATCATTTGGTATTATTCATTGTACTCCACCATCATCTATGTGCGGATGTTCCACACAACACGCATGAATTTACACCCATGTTGCATATCAAGAAATCCAACTATTAAGGATGAAAAACAAATATTATATCAATATTTCTAATAATTTAAATAAATTATGATAAAATAAATACAATGGTTCTATAAATATACATGTGGTAGGATTATCAGTGGACATCACAGTATACCCATACATAGAATAAACAACAACCATTATATAGAGAGCTGGTCTCACTGTATTCTTCACATGTTCAGAATGTGTCAAATCGGTATTCAATGAAGTAGGAATATAGTATCAATGGGAGAAAGAAGAAGAAGTAACAGAATATGGAATAAATGGATTTGAAAATGGTTAGTACGTATGACAAGTATAAATCATCATTTGATAATGTAATGATAGGTGAGGAGGTGGAGATTAAAATGTTGGTACAAACAAGGTCGTCCTAATATCATATGTGTTTGTAATTACACTTCCTGATTAGAATGTTTGTTGGATGCTATGTCAAGGGGAGGGACTGGGTGTGATAGAGTATGATGACTCGATAACCTAGTTGTAGTACCCCCCCTCATATCTTCAGCCTAGGAACTTGAGCCACTAGGTTGTTCAGTAAATAACTGGTTCCTTGGTGGTGTATCTCAATTAAAAGTTAAAAAAAATTAAGAACATAACATTATATTTTATTGATATATATAAATATATATTTGAAATAAAATTATCCCAACATGCACTACAGGATGTCCACCCTTCTCAATCATTCAACGATTCTTGTCTGTCATCTTTTTCTTAATTTCTCATCATTATTATTCCTTTCATGCATTTGATAACAAATATTTAATTAATTTTAAATCCAAAACTAATGTATAACCCCAAAATGAAATAATATGAGGCTTGACTTTATTAAGGAATACCACATGGAAAACCAAATAAATGACACTTAGTGATATAAAAAAAATTATATCGAGTGGGTTGAATGTCAAAACATAAGACATATCATACACACATTACACTTAAATTAGTATGCTTATCATGGAAATGATAATGTTTTCTTCTATTTTAAAAATTATCCAATTCAATTTTTGATATGTCATTTGGTTTATTATGATTAATTTATTAGGTCATTGGTCCATTTCTATATTTCTTATGTCATTTGGTTTATTTTTTAAATTGATTTGTTCATTTCTGCATTTTTATTTGTCATAGGTCATTTGATTCATATGTTCGGTTAGTTCACTTTTCAATTTTGTTGGGTTATGTCATTATTTTCATTAATTTTATTTTTAATATCAATTAGGTTTATATTTAAAATTCAATTCCTCTTTTTGTGTTACAATTTAATTGTTTCTGTTATGTTTTGTTTTGTAGGTTTGAATACTATTAAATTCAATATTTAAAAATTAAACTCAAAGAAAGCAGTAAACAGTAAATATTGAAAATGCATATAGAGGTCAAGTTGAATACACAATATTTATAAATAATTTTAAATCAATTTTTATATCACAAACCTCCACAACTCAAGTAAAGGTAAACCAAAAGGATTGATAACACAGTTGTATGATTCTATATATCTACCACCACAACATCATGTTCAAAATCAATTTTGAAAATTGAGGTATTGGAGTCTTTATAAGTATTAAATGGATCCGGGCCAATGGGAGTAGGTATACTGTCAATTCCATAATCATCATCATCATCAAATATATTTTTTGGAATTACTTTAATATTGAAACCAAATTATGGTCGAATATGATCTATCCCATAAAAAAATTGTTTCCCCATTGATTCTAATACATATGGTTCATTTGTAGAAACAGTGTGAGTAATGTCAATAACGTGAAATCCACAATCATAAATAAATGTTCCATTCCTCATCATCATATCAAACCATTAGAATTTCATCATAGTGACTTGTCCATTTTAATAATAATCCAATATTAGTATTTTTTTAAAATGACTCCATAATAAGATAAATTTTCAAATCGAGGTATACTATCAAATGAACTAGCTTAACACTCTATTTTGTAAGTGACCATAAGAACATCATGTGGTGTTATCATGTTCTTTTCACCTTCATTGATAATAAATATGTACCCATTGATTATAATTTATTTTCATTTATAAACAACATAATTAGGACCAAAATACAAAGATATCATTTCCTCTAAGAGAGGAAATAATTAAACTCAATACCTAAAATATAAATGAATATTTAACATAATTAAATATTTAATTATTAATTTATTACAGTAATATTTATACCTTCAATTTCCTGAAAATAGAAATCTCTTTTCTATACAAAATCTCTCATTCTCAATGATAAATAATAATCCATTCTATTTATAATTTTTTATATTCACAACCAAAAAAATATAAATAGTTTAATAGATATTAAAAATTACATGATGTTTCATAAGATATACATGTACAATTATGTTTCTTGATGTATTCATCAAACAAATCATAGTTAAAAAAACTTTATGATGTTCTATGTCGCACTCTTCGAGGCCTAATTTGGTCAATGAATATGATCGAGTAATTCCCCAAATTTAGGGAAGTGATAGAAAAAATGGTTCAATTTTCTCATACTATTATTATTAATTTTCCATTTTAATGTTATGTATCATAGTTGGATCAAATATATATATTGGACATAAATCCATAATTTCTTGGGACATGTATCCTTTGATGAAAAAATAGTGGGGATAATTTCTATTCTGGACATAATAAGTCAAAATTAACAAGTTTGTTTTAGTTGGATACATCCAACAAAAAGAATCAAATCCTCTATGATTTTTTGGTTGGAAATGGACAGTAATATATGACATTTATGTGACAAATTATGGAGAAAATATTTTCTCTAACTCTGACAAAATTAATTGTTCCTCAGTCAACATTTTTCGTAAGAAGGAATTCAAATAAGTCTTAGCACAATGATCACCAAATAAATGGAACAAAAAAATAACTGACACCCTATCATTATTAATCAAAAGATATCAGATTTCTATTAAATTCAAATCATATAGAAGGATGTGATAATCATGATTATTCAATGATTTTAACTTCCACTTTCTACTATTGTCCCATTTTGATAAGTTTCTTGAATAACCATAAGGAACATTAATTGGTTATGGTACATCAAAATATTGATATTTTTTATAGGTTTCATCATAAAATAATCACACTGAAAAATCTATTTTTTTTATTCATACAAATATTTTGAGATTTTATTTTGATTCCCCAATCCACCAAGACACACTGAGATCATTGATCATAATATTTTCTATTCCATTTAAATTTAGATTAATTGAAAGAAACATTTCACATATATTATTTTAATTGTGCATTATCTTCAATGAAAAGATATAATTCTTTTACAAAATAATAAAACTAAAAGGATATAGGCCTATTCTTCTAATTGTAACAGGTTTCAATGGAATAATTTTCATTCTTTCAATATTTCATCACACACTTCATGAATGAAAAACTGAAATCATGAAACTTATTAATCACGTCAGATCCATACATATATAAAGGTGGATTGTCGGTCTCCATAGTATTGTCAAATCTATAAGTATTATTCTTGTATGGATGGTCAATTGGGATGAATCGATGATGACCCATAAAATTGAAAATATAGAGATATATCAGTCTTCTTGATATTTTATTCATCATAAAAATAGGACATGATATATTTCCCTTCATGCTCCATATATACATTTTTAATAATCAAGAAAATCATTAACCATCCACACTTGGGAAACATGCGTATGAAATATGTCTTTAGAACATGCATTATATGTGAGCACACCGAAATTCCAAAGATCATTCAACTCTATTATTATTGGTTTCATGATTACATATATATCATTTCTTGTATCATAAGGTATAGATATGATTATACTAATTAAATTGAATGTTTTTTTTCATAAACATCCATGGATGAAGGTTGAAAATGTTTATGAAAACTGGAAATGTTTTGTTCAAAGTATGAATATTCTGAAACAAAATAAAAATATCGCATGAAATAACTAGCCTCACATTACAGACATGAGTTGAGAAATAAAAACATTGAGCATCGAGTCTCCACCATGAAAATACATCTGAATGGTGAACCAACTCATCCATATTTTTCTTTCTCTCAGAATCATTCCATCACATTTTTATTGATATTTTACCCAACATGAAAAGATTATAGAGTCTGGGGGTCAATGGAAATTCCATATAAATTTATATGGCACATAGGATGGTATTAAATAATCTTTTGGCTTCCATTGGGATGTACAAAATTATATACAATAATTTCATTAACTAGTTTCCTTTCAGAATAAGATGAAATATTTTGGGAAATCATGATTTTTTTTGACAATCCATGTTTCTCAAATAAATCAATTTCATATAGTGGATCAAGGGAATTTCTCCATCATCTAGAATCAAGTCATTAGAAATGGTATGAATTTAATCAATTATTGTATTAGAAATGGAATATATTATTTTCCAATGAAATAATAAATATAAAAATTACCGCTTATTCATTTTACCAAATTACTGATATACTATAGTCATGGTAGCATAATTCCATTTTTTTCACCATGCCAACAACATCATTTTTATTAGATGCATCATGTGTACTCATATACAAATTATTAATATGTTTAAATCCCTTTAATCTCATGATGGTGAATAATTGGAAACTGATCATCTAAAAAAATCTCTAATTCAGTCATCTCATTTTGATCATGAGAATTTTCTCCCAATTATGATACCACACATAGTAGTTTGTTTTAAAACCATATTTTGTTATATTGTATCTAACTTCATCATGGATCAACCTAGGAATTCCAGGACAATTATAACATGGTATGTGTATGTGACGATTATCTAAAGCATTGTCAAATGAATATTCTATATATCTCTCTAACTTGTTTTAAAAATCGATTGAGATCCGATGATTTTCATACAACCAACTTCTATCATTTCTGTTAAAAATTTTGTATTCCATTTATTTATAGATATTATGTAATATTGATGTATAATTGAATATATTTATAATGAAATTATAATTATTAAATTTATATGAAACCACTACTAACACAATAGTCTCTTTGGGAATCAAAATATAAAAGACAAAATTTTACATTAAATATAATAAAATACTATAAATATAAAACCCTGATATTGAATTCAATTATATCAATGTGTAACAATGTTCCTAACCCATTTAGGGTCTAGTATTGAATTATCAAAATGATTATTATGGAATATAAATACCTAGGGGTTTTATTTAAATGACATGTATTTGAGTGAATAAATTAATGGGGGTATAATGGACTTTCATATAACTGCCTTAGTGGCTCTTCCCTAAGTGTTAGAATTACATTATGTCTTTTAAGATAACTTTTTAATATAGGTATTTCCATGAATATATCATTAATCATAAAACCATGAATGCTTTATTTTTTTCAACCCATGTTTCTTATGATTTGAAGGTTATGTTATGTGTATATATTGATTCTCAACCAAGGCATATAGCATTCTAAAAAATATCAATTTTCTTAAATGGGTATTTCATGATTTACATGTTAATTAATTAAAATATGTTTTAATGAGGTAATGAATGTGTGTATGGGAATTCCTAAGAGTCTATTTCAACTAAATATAATAATAAAAGGGATGGAATTGATTATATACCTATTTAAAAGGAGTAACTGTTAACTTTATGGAATGATTTGAGAACTATGGATGTGTTTAGATTTTCGAAAAAAGAATATTTGACATGATTGATTATTTTATATTATTTGATTATACTTATAAATTTTATGAACATGGTTGTGATTGAATGATTTTTCCATGGATTGTTTTTTAAATGATAGTTTTATAACATGGTTTATTTAATGTTGTTCTAAACGCCTAGTTAGAACAAGATAAAAAGTAATTTATTGAAACATGTACACCCATATAGCAGGCTATTTCATGTTTTCATATAAATAATACTACGATATTAATATTGCGTAATGTGGATGAAATAATTACTGTTATGGGGCTTCATTATTATATTTCTATTATCAGTTGGAAGGGGACATTTCTGTGAATGGTGATCATATATTATGATGTTTGGGGATTTTTTCCATATATATATACATACATACATCTATATATGTATATATTATGATTTTTTGTTATCTCAATTCTATTTAGTGTCATGGGAAACCATGGGAATCAATTTTATAAATATATATAAAACTATTTCACTAGATTGGATTACACTATGGGAAGTATTCCCCAGTGGGATTACACTATGATTTGTGGATTTCACATCCTGTTTTGGAAAAGTAGGATAAATTTGAGTGTCTAGGTAGTTGAATTGCATAAAATGCAGATTATATGGATATCATATTTATGAGTTCATTTATTGTCTCTTCGAAACATAGGTGTTACCATGATGATTGATTTTAATTATCAGGTGACTATTCAATGAGGGAGGTTGTTATAATATTTTGATGACATTTTATTTATCATTTATTCATATTGATTACATATTTTTATTATTTTAATATTATCTTAAGATTCATAATCAATGAAAATTTCATTTCAAAATTAAATATTTATCCTTTTTGTGTATTCTTTATTGACTAACATGTCCATGTTTCGGTCTTTATTCAATTACTTTTACTTCCATCATTAATTTAATGCTATATTTTTCCTTATATACATAAAAAAATATGTTTATCTCTTTACATCAATTACTTTCATGTATAGGGTGGAATATCAAGCAATAACATTAAGTATGCAAAACTCATTATTACATCTCCCATAAGTAGAACATCTACGAAGAAGTATTCAACCTCTATCTTCAATTTGAAATTTGTGTTAGTCATTACAATTTCAAATTGTTAACGTTAATGTTTTCAATTTAATATAATATATGATCATATCAAAGATATTCTTGTAGTATTACAAATCAAATTGACTTATTTCTCACTACATAATGATATGTAATTCTCATCGACATTAAACTAAAATTTGATGACACTTCTATATGAACTATATTATATTTATGTAGTGAATAATTCCCATTGAATATGAAGACACATGGAATATATAACATTGATATAAGAAATCATATAATACAAACTTTATGAGAAATTCAACAGTGGAGGTCTTCATTTTTTTCATAAAAAAATAATATATTTCTAAAATATTTCCCACTAAATTAAATATATTGATGAACATTCAGACAAATTTCCACAAATAACATCAAATACTAAAGATGATTACAACATTATGAACAACTTTACGAGATATACAATTAAAATAAATGATATTTTTGATGTCAATGAAGACTAACAATAAAGAAAATATTGATAATGACATCAAAATGATGTATAGATATTTTAATAAACTAAATGGAACCAAAATGAAGTAGAAAATAAAATGATGAACCAATCCAAAATTTAACCGAATGAACCCCAACTGAACCAAAATGGTATGAACTAACCCAAACACACACGAACCAGATATAACAAAACCTAAATCAAACCAATGTATAAAATCCAATTGTACTCCCACAAAAGTAATAATCAATTTGATGTTTTAGAAAAAAAAATAAAATTGAAATTTATTGTTCATAGAAGACCTTAATGATTTGTAACCCACTGAATTAATATTAAAGAATATTTAATGGAGATCAAAAAAATTCCCCTTGGATGGTTGAGAATACAGTAAAAAATGGTTGTTTAATGGTTAGGGATTATATCTGGATTAGAGGAGTAGAGTGGCCCAACCTACAATGAGAACAAGATTATATCCTAAATGGAGAGATGGATATGGGGGATCATGTTGTGAGGACAGGAGTGTCACTACTAGGGTTCCTGATTAGAGGAGGGAAGGGGTGCTGCCATACTCAGGATGGGATAAAGGGATCATTATGGGGATCTCTCGGTTTATGAAACCTATAGATGACCTATTCCAAGGGTTTTTAGACAACTTTTAGGATAACGTTCAGTATAATTACCAATACCAATGGTTATGGAAAACCATTGGGATATTTTTTTTGGGAAATATCGGGATTCATATAGTAAGATGTATACACAAAAATGGTTACATACTGGTGAATACATGGTGAGACTATGAAGGAACATCTCATAATTGATAGTGTCATCAATTTACACCAAATGTAATGAACATGGAACATTATATATTCGATGAACCATTGCGAAGAATTTTTTCTTGATGTTATACTTGATTTGGGTGTTTTTATAAATTTGATTCTTCACTCCATTGTATCTTCATTTCAGGTTAAAGAATTTACACCCATGCGAATTTTTAATCAATTGGAATGTTGGAATAACACAATACCCATTGGTTTTTTAGAGGATATTCTATTTGAGTGTGAAAATTTTAATTTTCCATACTAATTTTTATGTGCATAAAATTGAAGATACCATGATCAATGGATATTTCCCAATTACATTGGGGAGGAATTTATTGAATACTACCAAAAAAAATTAATGACTTCAATGGTAGATTGTATATGGATTTTGGTGGTGACATTTTCCACATCAACATCCTTGATGACATGAGGAACCCCTAAGAGTAATAGTCCTCACATTTAGTTAATTCTTTTGGCGTACTACCTTCCCTTGAAAAAATTATTTTCCCCCTGATACCCTTTATATGTTTTTATCCATCATTGAAATTCTTGGAAATTAATCAAGCATTGAATTTTTTAGTTCTCTAGATAAATGACATCCATGACTATAAATTGATTATTTATTGAGAACCGAGGATCCCATGACCATCGATGATACTATTAAGCTTATAAAAGCTCATTCGTCATCTGAGGTTATTAAAATGTAGAATTTAGATGTGATCATTGACCAATCACTTCAACAGTAACTCACATTAATCCAAAATTAACCTAAATTGGAACATAAAAAAACTCAAAATATAAAATATTTATATCATGAGAATGGAAACAAGATTCCTATCATCTTTTCTAGTTCACTCCCTCTAGAGTATGATTTGTGAATTTATGATATTTTGAGGGAGTATAAAAAGATTTGTGATAGACACTTTTTAACATTCCTAGTATTATCTCATCAATTGTCTCACATCATATATTGTTGAATGATGAAGTTAACTAGTGAGGCATTGACAACATCGACTAATCCTAAACCATTGAGATTTGTTAAAAAGTAGGTAAAAAATTTATTGTTTATTGGAATCATTTTCCATGTCTCTGATAGCGAATTGGTTTTTCTGGTATATGTTTTTCCCCTAAAAATTGGTCTTATTATAATTAAAATGAAAATAATTAATTGATTCAAATCCTTATAAAGAATAGTTGGTGTGTCTATATTGAATATTTCTGACTAAACCAACATTTTAGGAAGGACCATTTCCTATTGTCATTCATTGACCAAATTATAGATATGATTTTAGGGATTTACCCATTTTTTTCATGGATGGGTATTCTGGATACATTTAGATCCATATTTCCCTTGAGGATCATAGAAAGACAACCTTCACTTTCCCCTTTGTAATATTTTCCTATTGGATAATTTCATTTGTTTATTTAATTTCCTATATACATTCTAGCAATGCCTTATTTTTTTGATTACATAGATGATGTCATAGAAGTATTAATGTATGATTTCAATGTTTATAGAACCCATTTTAATAAATGTTTTAGTATTTTTGGTTTTATCCTGTATAACTATACTGAAGAAAAAATATTGTATTAAATTATGAGAAATGTCGTTTCATTGTGTGAAAATGTATAATTCTAAGACATATTATTTATGGGGATGGTATTCAAGTGGATAAATCAAAAATAGATATTGTTTTTACCTACCATTACTAAATGATTATGGGATGTTGAGTACATCAAAAGTCATGATATATTTTATCATTGTTTTATTTGTGATATTAGTACAATGTCACATCCCCACTCTCGATTACTCTAAAAGGAAAATAATTAGAATTAGATTAATAATGTGAGGAATTTATAAATAAATTGAAATGGAGCCTCACTTGACCCCCAATAATCCAACCACCTTGGTTTGATTTTCCATTTTAGCTCATGTGTGGTGCCTCTAACAATGTTATTGGTGAATTCTAATCATAATGGGTTGATCATGCTCCACATGTCATAGTCTATACCTCAATCACATTATACCCTACAAAAATAAAACTACATAGTAGATGAAAAATAATTCCTGGCCATTTTTTTCCATTTTCAATGTGTTATAAGATCAATTAGTCCTCCGGTTATATTAAATAACGAATTTCCAAACAACATCTCAATCGTTGGAAGATCCTATTTCAAAAATTTAATCCAGAAATCAGGGAAAAAGAGGAGGAGATAATGGGGTGTCTATCTATATAAGTATGATACTCTCATCTGTATACATTGAATAATTCCATCACTTTTTCTTCATTATGGATTCATATATTGAGTGTTTACTGCAAATATACCACATACCAATGGTCCTAATGAGGTATCAAATAGAGAGATAAAAAAATTATTGGAAACACAGTTCAACCGAATAGAAATATTACATTAATAGACATGAGGATTCATTATTGTATTACCATACCACATTTAAGACTCCCATTGGAATTTCACATTATCAGATTATTTTGAAAAATATTTTTCACCTCCATGTTGAGATAGAGCACCAAGACTACTGGGGAATTAAATAATGAAATTATAATATATATAGTGTATGTGGTTAATGGAAGTTATTGATTCATGAGAAGGAGGAAATGTGTATAAATTCATATGAGAAAGTATAGCTATATAAACAAAAATCCAAGCCTTCATATGACCACCTCATCCCTCATCATCAATTCCAAATTAGGAAGAAGGACCTTCTTTTCAATACATGGATATATTTTCATCCATGTAAGCTTTTTACCACTGTTTTGTTCCATAAAATGATACTAATGTTTGTAAATTTTGTTTTAGGATAAAAATTAAGAAACAAACCATTACTTTTAATGGGAATCATCTTAAGAACTTTCAGGAAGCCATTTTAGAGTCCTAGTTGGAGGAACTCCAAATTCAAGAGGCAACTGATGAATTCACTAATCGGGTGTATCCATCCTTCCCATATTCCCATTTATTAAAGTGATGAAACATCATACTTTAGGTTTGGGATTTGAGTATATTAAAAGGATAGTTATTAATTTTCATAATATTGAATCTTCTTATATTTTTATCTTTCTGAATAGTTTTTATACCTTACCCCCATCCCCTCACTTTTGTGCTTGACCTTTCAATTATTTCCCACATAATCATGGAAATTATTACAAATTCATGATTAATTTACTTATTTCATATTTTTTTAACAATTTTAGTAGAAAAATTCATTAATGTAATGTGTTTTTTTGCATGAATTTCACATTGAGGTGTAACTTTTACATTTAAATTGTTTTTTTCAAAAATATAAATTTCTGTATCTTTATGAATCCTTTGTGAAGAATGGAACCCATTATGTGAGTAGTTTAGGGGTAAATGGTGTGAAATAATATTTCCACACATATTATCACCAATCCTCTAAGTGTAAATGTTTTGTTTCTCAATATACGTTAACTATTAAATAGGTTGATTTTTATCATTTTTTTAAAAATATTTTCCCATACGTTTGTTCTATATACAATATTTTTTATTAGAGTATCAGATTTTCCTATGATTGAGTACATTTTATTTGACTATTGTACACCCTAAAAAACTAAAAAACACAAATGAATAAAATATGTGTTCTATCTTGGGAAGTTCATAGGCTAGTCTTCCTCAACCTTTGATCTTGTTATATCGATCACAATTAGTGCTATAAAGATATCAAACAAGGGTTGAGAGATTACTGTGATATTTGATCAAAGTTAACTATAATTAATAAAAAAATAATAAATGAAGGGAGTGATGATTTGAACATCATATGGGGATACATAGGTCCATATATTATATTTTGAATTTTGATGATGTTTAAGTTGGTGGGAAATGAAATTTTATATCAATTGATAGAGGACTTGTTTGGTGGATAGTATCATTTAAGTAAAAATATTTAAAAATATCCTTTATTTACTTGATCGAAAGTGGAAGGAATAACATGAAATGGTATTCACACACACATGTGGAGAATTAGTTACATGCTTTAATTTTTAATTATTTTTCCAAAATTGTATCATGAATCACTTGGAATTTAGTTCTCAAAAAATTTAGAGATATATTTTTCCATGATCACTAATAATCACTACATTGTGTGATTTTTCCTAGGATGAAATTTCTATCCAGTAAAATTTTTTTATTGAATTTCAAATATTTTTGATTTTGGGAATAACTTTGACCATCATTTTTGGAAATTTATATTTTCATTTGAGTGAAATGTTTTAGGTGTGGGGGTGCGATCATGTAGTGATTCATTATTGATTTCCACCATTATAACACTATGTTAAGAAACTTTTTTATCATAAATTAAAAATATATGAATTGAACATCATTTTTTAGTCAATTATTTTATTTTTATCACTTTCAAAAAGGTATGTTTTACTTTTCTAATGATTTCATTGAAGGATGAGCTGATTTGTGCGATCTAGAATGAAATTAAAGCAAAATGGGCCAAACATCATGGAATCCAATGAACATTTGTCCACAAATTTTACTTTTCTAAGAAATAACTAAATCTAAATGGGATAAAATTTTATATTGATATCAATAAATACATTGTATAAAACTAATATCAAGATGCCCAATCCCATTTTGTCCATCTGGAAGCCTAACCTAACAGATTTTCCTAAATAACTCAATTTTAGAAAAGTAGAATGTTTGGGTAAGAATTATGATTTAATAATACATTTCAGATGTCCAATAGCCTCAAAATATTATATGGGGATATTAAATATAAGTTTAAACAACTTTTATATTTTTTACAAGTCTAGATAATGTTATTTAATATCCCAAAACTGATACACAAGTGGTATCGCAAAAATTGTTTTCCCAAAACAACTTCATATTTTGGCTATAAAATGGAACCATGAGAACCTTATTTTAATATTCAACCAAGTGGTGAAATGGTTAAATTTTTTTCCATAGGAGTCCTCAGATCCCCTTGGAGGTTCTAGATCTCCCTATCTACATAGAGAGTTCTAAAATGAAGAAGATTTGCAAACCAAGTTTCTTCCACCTCTTGATGTTGGGATAAACTATAACGATTCATCCTTAAAACATTATTTAATCTTGAATGCAATTAATAATTCACATTGAAGATATTTTCAGTTTTAGAGTTTTAGTGACTTAGGCCATCACTATTACATTGGAAAATATTTCAATGTAGGCACTTCTACTCAGTTTTCATTTTTTTCATAAAATAAAAACTCTTTAAAAAAAGAGTTATCTAGTTCCATGTTTTAGACGATATGACTTTTCCATGATCCCATATTTGACCCTATTCCACTTTATATCTTGTGAAAAAATTTCAAAAACCTTGAATGAGCATAAAAAGCTCAGTAAGGGATACACAAAGAAGGAAATAGTTAGTTTTTCAAAACAACAAGTAAACCATGAATACTTAATCATAAGTAATACTTTTAACCATTATGAAATATTAAATACTCATCAATGAATAAAAGATCATTGCATTCCCTTTTGTAACCAAATAATTACCATAAAACCCATATAAAGAATACGTAACATATAAAGGTAACTTAGAACATAAACATACTTAAATGGAATAACCATACGGTCGACTTCCACACATGTCACTAAATGGAATAGCCATACGGCCGACTTCCATACCCAATGCATCAGAGGTTATAACGTAACCACCCATCCTTTTTTATCATGACACCACTTTTCATTTGGTTTATCACGTAACCACTCGTCAAATGCCCAAGTACCATTTTAAAATCATAAGACATAAAACAAATATAAAGGAAAGAAAACATTTCTACATTTCAATCAAAATATATCACTTAAATATATTGAAATAAAAAATCCATTATCAAAACCATTTTCAATACCAAATAAATAAAAGATTATATGGTATTTATTTTCATTTAAAAATATTATGGCTTGTTGAGGAAGACAAAGAACAAATAATATTCGCGGTAGCGGAAAAGTCATTGTCACCACGTACGTTAAAAGAAACATTCCTTTTTGTCGTTTAGTAAAAAGCTTCGTTGAAAAATATTCCCTTTGAATGAAATGAAAATTAAAAGGTGTTTATATATCAAATAAAATAAAGTATTGTATTAAAACAAAATATTCTTTAATGAATGGAGATTGAGACGAAGTCCCTTACCTCGTGTCCGACTTGACACGATTGTTCTTTATTCTCCTGAATAATAAGCTAAAGTTAATTTCTACTTTCTTAAGAACATTTTTCAAGTTTATTATTTCTTTTTATATCACTAATTTCCATGTTATAAACATTATTTATTCATTTAAGTCAATAATGTTTGTTTTGTCGATATTTGGTACTTATGTCCAAAATGGACTTCTTATAATTACATGATGTTCCCATGGTCAATGGTTCATTATATTTAGAATGATATTCATGATTTTTATATCATATATATTATATATATCGATCATATACATTTATTTATAATATTACATAACATTTAGAAGTAAAATATGAAATGCACCGTTCATGTAGACGGTAAGCCGTACGTACGCATGAACACTACATCCATTTATATTTCATATTAAATGGAATTAAAACATATTTATACATATTAGTATTATAATTCCAGTATTTTATTATATATAAAATCATTAAACCTATCCTTTATATATAACACATATGGTATGAACAAGTCATATCACTTTGAGGGGGAGGTAGTCCGCACATCCTCTAATGAGATTGTCGTGTTTACACATTATGGAAACCATAAAGGTATTATATAAACGAAAAATACAGAAGCATAAAGTAAACATAGATATAATATATATCATATATAATAATATTTTTATCTTAATGGCCACCATTAAAGGTGTTAAAAGAATATTGAACAATCATCCTTTCGTGAGGTAGTAATTCTCCACGCACAGAAACAGTATATTCTTTAGCCATTAGACGGAGGTCTGTGTAAGTGTAAATAAAATACTTCACAAAAAAATATCCTAGTATATTAAGGATATTGGTGTTGTTATGGAATCAAAGAATAAAAATGTTATGTTAGTGAAGAAGGAAAACTAAAAGAAAGAAACTCGAGAGAAGACATTACCTCTAAATCGGGTTACTCTTTTTGATTTCAGCCAAAGGCTTCCTTGGGAATAATTCTGCCCAATGTGAGGCTTCTAGGAGTAAGATAGGGATGTGGACAGATAATATGAGAAGAGTTTGGATGATACAAGGTCTTGATGGGTGTGGGAAAGGGGGTAAAGTTGGGGGCCTTTTATAATATGGAGGAGGTGCACTCTTGGAAGGTCATGAAATGTTACTTTATTATGAAATTATTTTCGGATTTTAAAGGTCATAAAATGATACATTTCGAGGATAAGGTGATAAGGGTTCGAAATCCTCCCATAAAATAGGTTTTAGTCATGTGTAAGTCTTTTATTTTACCTTATATTTTCATTTTATTTAAGTTGTTCGTTAATGAGATAATCACTACATCATCTTGGTGTCATAAATAAATTTATTTATTTAATGTATAAAAATTATAAAAACAAGTCCATGTTGTATGAAATATTTTTAGATTTCCATTGAAAATTTATAGTCTAAGAGATAAATTGTGAAAAAAAATTAAATTTTTTTGACATAGGTGATACATACTTTGGTTATATTTCCCTTTCTTTAAAAATAATATGATAAAAGGTCACTGTCTCACTAAAGTGATTCCATTGTCTCCCAAGGTTGGCACAAGGCATCCCATGGGAGGCCATGACACAAACAAAAGTATTTGGACACATTTTGGGGCCATTTTATATTATTATGATATTATTATATTACCCTTAAGCGCCCAATTACTAATTAATCTTGATAATAAAAGATAATTGTTGTCGATACTATTCATAATGTCCAAAAAAATGAGGGTATTAATAATATAATTTGGACCTTCTAAATCTAAATATGGAATCCATTTTAATAAATTACAAAAACATAAATTGAAGTAATTAATTAAAAAATTTATCCCATTGTTAAAACAAATAGCGTGTTTTTAAGAAATAATATCTATCAAAAGATTGATATTTGTTTATGACCAATTTAAAAGTGAAATTAATTTTAATGATAGAAATTGGATTAAATGTTAAAAATATATTCTAATTACACTTTAAACATAATTTAAAAGATAATCTAACCATATTATTAATTTATATGAAAAGGCATTTTTGATGTAAAATACAGTATGTTTTCACAATTCATTAAAAAAATGAATTTTATCGGAAAAATTCCAAATATTTACAGAAAGTAAAATTTGTTGTCCCTGTCCTAATATATGATTTTATTTGTTCATATAGAATGTATTATAGTGACCAAAACTATATTTAATGAGGTTTCACCATCAAAAGGCGGTAAATTGACCTTTTAGTGAATATCAGAGAATTTATGCTTAAAATTTGATTTATTCACATTTTAGGACACTAAAATTTATTGAATAATTGTAGAAACATTTAAAAAAATATATAATCATATTTTAGTTATATCAATTCATTCCCTCCAATACAATGGCTACATGAAAACTACCATTTAAAATAATATTATTATATAATTAGTGTGCAATGTAAGATTTCAATGAAATATGTTGTTGCGTATCGGGTACGCTATCGAACATAGAAACACTGTTAAAGTAAAATTAATATTTAATTCACAAATATTAATAAATATAAATATGCCTTGTTCTTTATTCACTTGTGATGCTACATCCTTCCCCAATTTTGGGAATTTCATCCTTGAAATTTTATTCTCTTATCCAAATAAGTGGGTGTATTTATCCCTCATAGCATTTTTAGATTCCCTCATTGCCTCTTCAACCATATGGTTTTTTCCACAAAACCTTCACCTGATTAATTACCTTATATCGCAACACGTACTCTCTAAAGTCAAGAATCTGGACTGGTTGTTCCTCATAAGATATATTCTCTTCCAACTGAACTACGTCTAGGCTCAAAACATGAGATGGATCTGGAATATTCTTTCTCAACATTGAAACATGAAAAACATTATGTACCTGGGACAAACTTGGAGGTAATGAAAATCTATATACAACTGATCCAACTTTCTCCAGGATGTCAAAAGGTCCAATGAACCACATACTCGGCTTTCCATTCTTTCCAAAAAAAATCTCACTTTTCCATGGAGAAACTCTGAGAAAAACATGATCACCTACCTCAAAAGAGAGATCATTCCTCCTATTGTCCACATAACTTTTTTTCCTGCTCTGAGCTGTTCTCATGTGTTTCTGTATCAGATAAAAATTTTCTGCCATATCTTCTACCAATTCTGGTCCCATCAGCTCCCTTTCCCCATCATCATCCTAAAAAGCTGGAGTTTGACAATATTTACCATATAATCCCTCAAATTGAGCCATCTGTATACTGAAATGAAAACTTCTTCTTAATAAAACTCAACCAAATAAAGATGGCGGTCCTAACATCCTTGGTAATCCATCGTGAAAACACATAACATATCCTCTAATGTCTGAATTGTTTGTTCTGACTTCCCATCTGATTGTGGATGAAAAGCTGTGATAAAATATAATTCTTTACCCAATGACTTCTGAAGGCCTTTCCAAAAGTTAGAATTGAACCTGGGATCACCATCAGATACAATGGAGAGGGGAACTCTATTTTACTTAACCATCTCTTTAACATACAACCATGAAAGTTGATCTACAGTGAATGTATCTCACATAGGAAGGAAATGAGCAGATTTAGTCAATCGATCAACAATAAACCATATTTCTTTCTTTCCTTGTGATGTATTTGGTAATCCCACAACGAAGTCCATGGATATATTTTCCAATTTACACTGTGGAACTGGTAAAGACTGAAGCATCCTGTTCGGTAACTATCATTCTGCTTTAACCTACTAACAAGTCAAACACTTCACAGTAAAATTAGCAATATCTCTTTTCATTCCATCTCTCCAGTAATACTCCCAAAGATCTCTGTACATCATAGTACTTCCAGGATGAACTAAAAACAGGGAACTATGATCCTCACATAACAACTCATTCTTCAACTCTGAATCACAAGGCACACATAATCTCTTCTTAAACCTAAAAACACAATCATTATCAATGTTAAATTATTTCAACTTACCCTTTTGAACCGGCTCTACCTTTTTCTACAACTTACTGTCATTCTTCTGTGCTTGCTTAATTTTGTGTGATAAAGATGATATCACTGACACTTGAAACAAAATAGAAGAACTTCCTGCACCAACAACTTCTATTCTAAAGATTTTCAAATACATAACCACTGGATCGCATACCAATTGTAACATGGTTAATAAAGCATTAATTTTTCAACTCAATGCATCATCCACTTTATTTTATTTTCCTGGGTGGTAGTGAATCGTGAAATCATAATCCTTGATTAATTCTAAACATCACTTATGTCTCATGTTCAATTAGTTATGAGTGAATATATACATTATTCTTCTGTGATCAATAAATACTTCACACTTTACACCATACAAATGATACCTCCCAATTTTTAAAGCAAAATCAACAGCAACAAATTCCAAATCATGTGTAGGGTAATTTAACTTATGAGTTTTCTACTCACATGAAGCTTATAAAATTACCTGATCATTCTGAAAAAGGACACAACCATGTTCTTTCAATGAAGCTTTACTGTAGATAACAAACTCATCATTTTTGGAAGGTAGTGCCAAAACTGGATCATTCACCAATCTTCTTTTCAATTTCTGAAAACATTCATCACATTCTTTTGTCCAAATGAACCTAACCACTTTTCGAGTTAACTTAGTAATTGGAGTAGATAACTGTGAAATTTTTTCAACAAACATATGATAATAACCTGCCAAACTAAGAAAAATATGGATCAAATTTATATTTGTGGGTCTTGGCCATTCATAAACAACTTCTATTTTAGCAGGATCATCATTTATGCCATTTTTAAAACAATGTGACCAAGGAATGAAATTTTTTGTAACCAAAACTCACACTTGTTGAATTTTCCATATAATTTCATTTAATTTAATGTTTTCAAGACAACCCTTAAATGAATTTCATATTCCTCTTTAATTTTGGAATAAACCAAAATATCATAAATGAAAACAACCACAAACATATCCATGAAGTCATGAAAAATTATATTCATAAGGTCCATGAATACAGTAGGTGCGTTGATTAACCCAAAAGGAATAACTAAAAATTCATATTGGCCATATCTAGTATGGAATGCGGTCTTCAGAACTTCTAATTCTTTTACTTTCAACTAATGGTACCCTGACCTCAAGTCAATCTTCGAAAAATACTGAGCTCCCAGGATCTGATCAAACAAATCATCGATATGAGGCAAAAGATACTTGTTCTTTATATTGATGTTATTCAATGCTCTATAATCAATGATAAGTCTCATTGAACAATCCTTCTTTTTAACAAACAAGACAAGAGCACCCCATGGTGATTTGCTAGTTCGAATAAATCCTTTATATTATAACACCTGTAATTGATTTTTTAACACTAAAAGTTCAACTTGAGCCATTCGATAAGGGGGTTTTGAAATTGGATTAGAATCAGGAACTAAGTCAATAGTAAATTCAACCTCCCGATCATGTATAATACTAGGAAACTCATCAGGAAAAACATCATGATACTCAGTTACCACTGGAACATCATTAATCTAAACAGTTCCTTTATTTACCACAATATGTTCTAGGTAATATTCATTTCCATATTTGACTAGTTTCTCAACTTCCTGTTATGTTATCCAAAGAAAACGTTCATTCTTGTAAAAAAATTGAAAATCTTTCTGAAAAGAAATTTATTTAGCTCTGAAGTGAATGTTAGAATGATAAACATAAATCCAGTCCATGCCCAAAACAACATCAAACTCTACCAGATGAAAAACAATAATGTTTATGGGTAGATTCATTCCGCACACAAGGATAGGAAGGTTCTTATAATTTTTTTGTCTCAATATTTCCTCCAGGTGTTTTTACCATAACTTTAGGATTCATATCTTGAGATTGAATTCCAAATTTACTAGAAATATTTTCAGAAATTAAATAATGTCTAGACCCTGAATCAAACAACACATTGGCATAATCTGAACAAACAAATAGTGTACCTGATACTACTTCATTCGATGGCCCAACATCCACATAAGTAATTGAAAAGGATTTCACCACCCCTTTCTCCTTGTATTCTAGATACATTCCCTAAATTTATTTCTTCTTTACACACTCATTTTTATAATGACCCATTTCATTACACTTACAACATCTTACCACTAGCTTTTCATTTCCTTCTTGACCATCTTCCTTATAGTTACGAGCAATATGACCAGAATTACCACACCGAACTCACTTTCCATACTTGGAAAAAAATTATCCTAGATGCATTTTACCACACTTCTAATGTGTTGGATATTTTTTTTTTCTTACATTCAAGCTTCTTTGATGAATTATTTTCCTTTTCCTGCCAACTGGACCTCTTATTCTGTTGTTTTTCAAAGAACACATGATCATCAGAAAACTCCATTTCCACCATCTCAGCACATCGAACAAGCTTTTCATAACTTTTGAACTCATGAGAAGATAATTCCCTTTGATATTTTGGATTTAATCTTGAGTAAAAACAATTGATTTTACTATCAATTTATCGGATAAAATTTGGAGAATACATTTCCAATCAGGTGAACTTCTCTACATAACCAGCCACTGAGTCGTCCTCTTGACCCAATTCCAAGAATTGTTTTTCCATCCTAAGTCGGAGATCCTTAGGAAAATATTTCTCATGAAACATACCTTTTAATTAATCCCAGCCATTATCATAAATCTCATCAGCATCCCTGATATTTTTAACCATCGACCACCACTGATCTGCTTCACCCTCCAAACGGTAAACAACAAGACTAACCTTTTGATTTAATGAACACCCCATGACTTCGAAAATATTCTCCAGTGCTTTAATCCACCCTTTACCTAGCTTAGGGTCAGATGATCCTCTGAATGATGGGGGTTGTTGCATCATGAAATGTTCCACCACAATCATGTTCATCTATGGTTGGTATGGATGATCTCGTGTATGGATACCACCACCATTTATAGCCTGAGTCAACTGTTCCATCACTGCAAAAAACTGTTCAGTTCTGATTCTGACCGTCTCAAGTTGAGGATTTGAAGGTTTTTTTCTTCCTGATGTCGTCCAAACATCGCTGCCTTGTTTCCTCTAGAGAAAACAATTATAAACACAGAAATATCTTAGGCAAAACAACATGGTAATATTTTAATGAAATATCATTTCAATCATACCATAAAGTAGTTAATGGAAATGAATTTAACAATATTCTAACTCCTAATGTTGTCTAAACTGATCTTTGATATCAACTATAAGTACCCAACCTTAAAAAATTACTTAATATTGGATTAAATGAATAAGTCACATTGAGGATCTTTTGAAATTTAGAGTTTTAGAGAGTTAGGCCATAAATATTACATTGAAAAATATTACAGAGTAGACACTTCTACTTAGTTTCCATTTTTTTAATAAAATAAAATCTCTTTAAGAAAAGAGTCATGTCTAGTTCCATGTTTTAGACGGAATGAATTTTCCTTGATCCCATCCTTGACCCTATTCCACTTTATGTCCGGTGAAAAATATTTCAAAAACATGGGATGAGCATAAAAACTCATTAAGGTATAGACAATGAATGAAACTGTTAGTTTTTCAAAACAAGAAGTAAACCATGAATACATATTCATAAGTAATAATTTAAACCTTTACAAAGTAGTAAATGAACTTCACTGAATAAAAGATCATTGCTTACCCTTTTGTAATAAAAATGTTACCGTAAAACCCATATAAAGAACACATAATGTATAAAGGTATCTTGTAACATAAACATACTAAAATCGAATAACCATACGGTCGACTTCCACAACTGTCACTAAATAGATTACCCATACGGCCGAATTCCATACCCAATGAATTGGAGGTTATAACGTAACCACCCATCTTGGTTTATCATGGAACAACCAATCATTTGGTTTATCATGTACCCACCCTTCAAATGTCCAGGTTCCATTATAAAATCATAAGACATAAAACAAATATGAAGGAAAGAAAACATTTCCACATTTCAATCACAATATATCACTTAAATATATTGAAGTAACAAATCCATTATGAAAACCATTTTCAATAACGAAATAAATAATAGAGTATATGGTATTTATTTTCTTTTAAGAACATTACGACTTGTTGAGAAATCCAAAGATCAAATAATACTTGCGGCGACGGAAATGTCGTTGTCACAACGTACGTTAAAAGAAACATTCCTTTTTTTCGTTTAGTAAAACACTTCTTAGAAAAATATTACCTTTGAATGAAATGAAAATTCAATGTTTTTTATACAGCATCTAAAATAAAGTCTTGTATTAAGACAAAATATGCCTCAATGAATGGAGATTGAGACGAAGTCCCTACCTTGTTTCTGACTTGACTTAATCGTTATTTAATCTCTTGAATAATAAACTAAAGTAAATTTCTAATTGCTTAAGAACCTTTTTAAAGTTTATTATTCATTTCATATCACTTATTTCCATGTTATAAACATTATGTAATCATTTATGTTAATAATGTTTGTTTTGTCAATATTTGGAAGTTAAGTCAAAAATGGACTTCTTATAATTACATATTGTACATGTGGTCAAAGGTTCATTATATCCAGAATTATATTCATGATTTGGATGTCATATATATTAAATATATTTAGCATATACATGTATTTATAATAGTACATAACATTTAGAGGTAAGAAATGAAATGCACCATTCATGGAGACGGTAATCCGTACATATGCAGGAACACTACTTCCATTTCTGTTTCATATTTAATGGAATGGAAACATAATGATACATAGTAGTATTATAATTCCATATTTTTATCATATATAATATCATAAAATCTATCCTTTATACGTAACACATATGGTATGAACGAGTCATATCACTTTGAGGGGTGGTCGTCCGCCCTTCCACTAATTAGATTATCGTGTTTACCCATAATGGAAACCATAAAGGTATGATAGAATAGAAAAATAAAGAAGCATAAAGTAATCATAAAAATAATATATATAATATATAAAAATAGTGTCATCTTAATGGCCACCATGAAAATTGTTAAAAGAATATTGAACAATCATCGTTTCGTGAGGCAGTAATTCGCCACCCCCAGAAACACTATGTTCTTTAACCATTAGACGGAGGTGTGTGTAAGTGTAAATCAAATATTTCTCATAAAAACATCCAAATATATATAGGATACTGGTGTTTTTATGGAATTAAAGAATAAAATTGTCACTGGGAGTGAAGAAGGAAAAATAAAATAAAGAAACTCGAGAGAAGACAGTAACTCTAAATCGGGTAACTCTTTTTGATTTAAGCCAAAGGAATCCTTGGGAAGACTTCTGCCCATTGTGAGGCTTCAAGGAGTAAGACAGGGATGTGGAGAGATAATATTAGAAGAGTTTGGATGAGCCAATGGCTTGAGAGGTGTTGGTAAGGGGGTAGAGGTGGGGGCCTTTTATAAGAGGAAGGAGGGGAACTCTTGGAAGGTCATGAAATGTTACATTATTATGTAATGATTTCGGATTTTAAAGGTCCCACAATGTTATATTTCTAGGATAAGGTTATAATGGTTCAAAATCCACCCATCCAATTGGTTTTTTACACATTTATGTCTTTGATTTTAACTTATCTTTTCATTTTATTTTAATCATTCATTAATGAGGTAATAACTTCGTCATCATGGTTTCATGCATAAATTTATTTATTTAATGTCTAAAAAATATAATAAAATACCATGATGTAGGAAATTTTTTTATATTTACAATGACTATTTATAGTCTAATAAATCATTAATGTAAATGAAATTAAAATTGTTTTTGTTAGCTGATACATACTTTGCTTATATTTCCCTTTCATTAAAAGTAATATGATAAAAGTTCACTATCACAATAATGTGATTCCATGGGATACCAAGGTTGGCACAAGGCATCCTGTGGTCTTCCATGACAAAAAAAATGTTTTGGACACATTTTGGGGTCATTTTATATTATTATGATATTATTTTATTACCCTTAACAACCCGATTACAAATAAATCATGAAAATTAATGATAATTGGTGTCGTTACTATTCATAATGTGCAAAAAAAAAGAGTCTTAATTACATAATTTGGAACTTTTGATTCAAAATATGGAATCCATTTTACCAAATTCAAAACACAGAAACTGGACGGATTATTGTTCTGGATGCAATCTCCTGGGACATTCGCTGGAAGTTTGTCGTAGGGGGTCTCAGTGCATTCGGAGGAGGGGCACGTACCACATGAAGGAATATGAGGGACATAGAATGGGAGAGACCTCCAACCAGAAGTCTACTATGGAGGAAGGAGGTATGGGCGAGGGAGATCATCCTGGATGTTTGCAAGTGGAGGAGGTTTCGTTTATCAGTGCAGACTCGTGCGAGGGGGCGTTTGTGGCAGGGCCCAGTCGATCTTCTCATGCACGGTCTGCTGTGAAGAAGACATTGGTCTCTCATGCCAATCCATTGGTCACCGTGGTGTTTAACAGATTGAGACAAGACATGGATCACTTTTCACATGATCTAGGTGTGGAGAATTGCTGTCCGGTGCGACAAGACTTGGTCAGTGTGGAATCTCGGGAGGCTGGAAGCCAAGATGCTATGATGCAGATGGCGAAAAAAGGGAAGGAATATCGGGCCATGACACAGGGGATGGCTAGTTTTTTTTCATTAGGGGTTGCAGGGGCCTCTTACAGGGGAGGACTGGCGACCGGGTAAGGGGAAGACTGGGGGTTCTACTCCCAGTCCTCAGCCCTTAATTACCCTTAGCAACAAATTTGAGAGGCTTGATAAAACGGAATCGAGTGCTCCCCTCAGCTGCTCATTGGTGGATGTTCGAGGACGTGAGCAAGATTTGATGGATGATGAGCACTGTCACTCAGCAGATGAAGCTCCGAACCAGAAGACCAGGAGGAGGAAGGAGATGAAGGACCACTCCTCTCTTCCTCCTCCTATGAAGACTCGATCGGAAAGGAGGATGATAGAGGTGCCCCTGAACGAGGAGAAATATTCGTGGATTGATAAACATGAGTGGAAGGGAAGGAAGGTCTACTCCTCCTTTCCGCCTCCAGAGAGGACTCGGTCTGCAAAAAAGATAGAGGATAGGGTGGCATGTGAGGCTGTGTATAAGCCGGAGCACCCTGACCAACCTGGATCATGGGTTGTAATTCTGAGCTCGGTTGATGAGGTTAAAGAGCAGGTGTTGTATCTCAATGCGTCTGAAGAGGATGCATCCAAGATGATGGGCCGGAATATTTAAATCAATCATATGGAGGAGCAATACCATTGGTTTGATAAACATGACTCAATTATTGATTGGGGATTCAACCAGGGGTTGTTAAAGCTCGAGGAACACATACAGGTATGGGATAAACTATCTTCTAATTTAGAAGTCCTGTTAACAGAAGTGCCACATACCCAGGTAACATATATTCCATGGAAACTCTTTAGGGATACGAATTCTAGCAGGTTGAAATTGTATTTCAATGACTATCCATGCATTTTCTGACTAATGTTTGGTTTTTGATTTTGATTGAGTCTCTGATCATGAGGAACCATCATCAGGCAGTGGGTTAAAGGGGAATTGGGGTTATGTTCCCAGAATTTTT
This sequence comes from Viscum album, assembly GCA_963277665.1. Classification (NCBI taxonomy): domain Eukaryota; kingdom Viridiplantae; phylum Streptophyta; class Magnoliopsida; order Santalales; family Viscaceae; genus Viscum; species Viscum album. The sequence continues at coordinate 1,894,493,557 of OY728152.1, forward strand.
CTGGTTCTACATCACATAAGGTTCATAGCATTATCTCACCACTTCGGCATGTCATTTGGACTCTGAGAGGGTATGTCCTGGCCATCGGGATTGTGCGTGCGCATCTTTGCAAGGGACCGTCTGAGTGTTAATGTATTGGTGGAGGGCCCATTCATGATAAAAATTCTGGGCGGAGGTATAATCTTTTGTGCTTGGGAATCATCTGTTTTTTGTTGTTATGCTGAACATTACATTTTCTCACTTTCCGTACAAAGTGATTTGATAATCAAATAAAAAACATTCAGTCAAGAAACAATATCTAACAAAATATTGATAATTGTTTATGTCTAATTTCAATGTGAAATTAATCCTAATGACCTCCATTGGATTAAATGGTAAAAATATATTCTAATTACACTTTAAAACCAATTAAAAATATAATTTTACGGTATAATTAAATAAGATTAAAAGGTAGTTTGGAAGTACAAAAGAGTATTTTTTTACTAATCATTAAAAAATGAACTTTATCCGAAAAATTCCAAAAATATACACAATGTAAATTTTGATTTCCCCATCCTAAATTAGGATTTTATTTTTTTCATATAGAATTTATTAAAGTGACTAGAAATAGATTTAAATAGCATTCGCCATCATAAGGAGGTAAATCGACCTTTAAGTGAATATTTGAGAATTTATGCTTAAAATTAGATTTATTCACATTTTCGGCCTCTAACATTTATTGGATAATTATAAAAACATTTAAAAAACATATATAATAATATTTTTGTTATTTCTAGTCATTCCTACCAATACAATGACTACGTGCTAACTACCATTTAAAATTATATTATTGTATTATTAGTGTGCAACATATGATTTCAAAGAAATCTATTGTTGCGTATCGGGTATGCAATCAAACATAGAAACCCCGTTAAAGTAAAATTAAAATTTAGTTAACAAATATTAATAAATATGATAATGCCTTATTATTTATTTACCTAGGATGTTACATAAATAGTGGCAGTTTGATGTGAGGGAGCTAAAAACATGTAAAGGGAGTTTTTATTGTTATATTAGCTAATTTTTATGAGTATGATTCGTGTTAAAACATTTTATTTCTTGTATATTTTATTATATAAAATTCTAATGTGTGTTTTAATGCATGTGATTGATATGATCTTAATTTCTAACTTATCGATGTCCAGTTTTGAGTGCGTCAATTATGTTGCTCTGATTGGAAAACACAAGAATACCTTTCTACCCACTTTTTGGAGATTCCATCCTAATTTGGTTGCACTCATTGAATGAAAAAAAATTATACCATGAAAATATGATTGTTATTTCACGGTTTGGTTTTTTAACCATTTTCATAAAATATTAGGAATTAATCAGGATTCCAATTAATTTCATCCAAATAATGAATCCAAAAATGGATGAATATCTAAGAAAAATGAACATTAAATATATGTAAAAAGATAAAAATGTCCACTCCATCCCAAATATTTAATAATAATTTTTTTCAACTATTCTAAATTTAAAAATAATTTATTTATTTAAAACTACTTTCAAAACTACCCCCTTTGAGAACTTATAATTAAAAATGCACACTCCAAACCTAACAAATCACTTGGAGAGATTCCCAAGAGTCTAACCAATACTATAAAATAATCATTAACTCATAATCATGTATATGTTTCTTGATAACATGGTCATATACCATCACCCATTTTTAATGAGTTATAGAAGACCACAAGAGACATACCTTGGTTATCCATGGTATAGTGTAATTCTATAATATTTGATGCACCTCATCCCTTAAATCATACACCATGTATCATGTACCTCATGTTTCCAAGACCTTATATAGACCCTATAAAATATTTAGGGCATCAAGAAACCCTTTTTATAACTATGTATGTATTCCTATGGATCCTGCATATGTGACTATGCTTTTCAACCAAATGAACCACTCTAAAAAAAATTGTTCTCTAGTACTTGTGAAAACTTACATCACCATGGAATAAATTAGCACCTTAGAGTGATATGAACTACTTATTTTTTGATTTTCCCATATCATTAATCATGAACTTAGAACATTGATCCATGATTTAATGTATTTCTATCTCCCCCTAAAATGGTAGTTGGGGTATTCTTGACCCTAGGTATATTAATTAAAATCTTATATATCATTCCCCATAATATGTCAATGTGTTTCATAACCTTAAACTACATTTACTTAGGTCAAAGCTATATAACATAACCTTTAGTCCATAATGCTTTAAATTACAAGACATTAAACTGTTTTTGAAGGAGGAACAAAACATGTCACATTAAAAACCCAAAATGGTGGCCTATGAAAACTTTAGGTATTCAATTATAAAATTCTACATCAATAGAGTTTATGAAATAATTGGGTCACAAATTCATAATTCATAAATCTTATTTGGCCTACCCTTTATCCCTAACCAAATCAAATTAATTCTTATTGAAACCCCTAGTTAATGAAAATGTTAGATTAATGACTAATCACATATCTTTTCCATGAGAATATGTTTTTAAGGTGGTGAAACAACTTTTAGGGTGCTAAAAAACTTCTTGGATATTACACTTTCTATAAATAAAATATCATGATTTGAGTGCCTCAGATCAATACAACATTCCAAGACCCTTGGAGAGGATACCCACCTTAAAGGGGCCCTTTATTTGTCTATTTAAGTATGCTTATGGCTCTTGTAAATCTATTTATGGTAATCAACAAGACATGTCACTCTGCAAAAGTTATTCTGGATCCTCTTGATCTCTGACATCACTATGGAAGAACCCAAATCATGATTTAGTTATAGTTCATTCTTATTATGACATTCCCATACATTCCTCATGGCCTGAGTAATTTGAACCCTGATTTAAAAATTTTAAAACAAACTATTCTAGCATATTTTAAATCCTCAACATTTTTTCATCGTGTCTTGTACACTCTATAAAGGTAATAATGTGACACTCAATTCCAAAACCTTTTATGGACAACACCCTATGATTAAAAATCACAAGTCATGGGGATAGCTATTATGAATGTAATATATTATCTAACTGGTGTTTCCATAATGCATCCATGATAGCTTTCTTCCAATACACAACTTCATTATCATGATATTCGAGTCTTCATAAATCTTTCAGGGCCCTCTGAAAGAAGTATAGATAATATTTTCATGACATTTCAACCAAAACATAAGGGCCTTGACCTATAAACTAAATGCATCTCCTAATTATAAGGAAGGATAATCAATCATTGTGATCCCTAGAAGCACCATAGAGGAACATGGAATGTTAGGGTGTTTTGGGTTATCCTTGGCAAGTCTTCCCCATCCCATCCTCACAGACTCAAAATTTTTTGTTATGAATTATATCACCCATATTCCAACTATCCACGCAGACCTAGAATCTCTACTATTTCACACTAAAATTATATTACCCTCATAAACATTCCATGCAACTAGGAAAAGACCAGATATACCACAATTTTATAATCTGACCTACACATAATGGCTTTGACATACAAACTAAAGGAATCTCCTCCTTGAATTAAAGGAACATAGATCATCATCAGCCTCGACAACAACCAAATAGAACTGAACCCCTAGAGTGTTTTGGGTTATTCCATCATGTATTCACTATATTCAATGATTATTTACCAGGTGTGATCTCAAATTCCCTAAAATACTTTGATAGAAAGCCCAATATACAAGACGTTAAGCTATAATGATAGATTGTGTGGGCTAAAAGATAATAAAATACAATGATAGAAGGTCTGAGTTGAAAGACCATAAACTAAAGTGATAGATGTTCAAAGGTAAATGAACCTAAACTATAGAGATAAGTGGTTTGAATTAAAATTCCTAAAACAAAAATGATAGAAGGTATGAGGTAAAATATCATAAACTATAGTGATATAAGGACTAAGATAAAATATCATAGAGTACTGTACAAAAACAATGTAGACTACAAGAATAAAAAAAATTTATGTACCATTATATATCCACAAAAAACATCAATCTTCTCTAAAAAAATAAGACTGGATTATGAAAAATATAAATCACTCTCCATCTATAAAATAATTAAAAATCAATTATCCTTCTGTGAATCATGTAATATTAATATAGTTGGGGAATTTATATCTACAATAGATCTCATGTTAGGGGGAATTCATAAGCTCATCCAAAGAAGAATCTTCCATGATTACAACATTTAGTCATAGATCTTAAGGTTTACTGGATATTTTGAAAAGGGTGGGTAACATTACCAATCTATATAATATCTGATCCATTAAAATTCATTCACATCACGAGTGATAGAAAGCATGACAAAAATATATATAGTTTGGAAAATTCATTCATTAATAGTGTTAATGGGGAGGAATATCCACATTTTGGATTCTCTCTAAAAATATCATAGAAAATGGATTTCATATAAATGATCAAACTAAAGTAAGATTATATTTTCTAAGATGATCAAGTTAGAAAGATTCGGGTGAGAATAATCAATTGAACACTGAAGTTCTTCTCATCCCGCATATTTTTATTCTACCCAAGGATGAATAGTCTTGAAAAAAGTAGCCAACTCCTCAACTCTCTTCTGAGAATTTTCCAATTAGGATGATTATGTACAATTCTCAGACCTCGGGAAATCTTTTATTTCCTCACATCTCCATATTATCTGGTTCTACGAATCCATCTGACATGAAATATAGATATAAGTTGGAGGTTCTTCTCTAGTTCCTCCAATTCCTCCTTTATATGTCTTGCAAGGGGAGACTCGTATTTTATATCATGTATTCCCCTCTCATTTTGGAAAAAATCCTTTTGAGTTAGGACAATTTTTTTCATGATCTTTTACAGTGGCTATCCATCAAATCCACTCACCGCAAAGTCATGAAATAGTTGATGAAGGTATTCCCCTTTGTTATGTAATGTTTCCAAAGGATTATCAATAATAATTCTATGAATCTTATTCTATATCATCCTTCTTTGTGTATGATCTGTTATGACTGAAAATATGGTCATGAAAAATTAGGTATAGTTAGCTGTGATGAAAATGGGATTTGAAAGGATGCTCCATATATCCTCCAGTACATAAAGGCCCCACCCATTTCTTATTCTAGGGGGTTATTTAATTAACATATTCAATCTCATTATTGGGATATTTATCAGTAGGATTTTGGTGTTATTCAAAATCCAACCCATGTATTCAATGAAATCTATCATTTCTACAGATAAAGGATTAGGTGTGGAAAATGTAATGTCATCATGATGAACCAATCGGCTTATCAAACCACATATATATGCTCCAATATGAGATTGGTGAAAATATTTAGTAATAAAGATAGGAGAATTGGTGGCTGTTAAGATGATATCAACTTCAGTGTCTCAATGCGACAACATCATCCAAAACAAGAGGATGATCCCAAGGTGTCACGATACTCACACACCAGCTGAACCAAGAGAAGAGACCCTTTTGGTTCATCCAAACTGATAGCCAAATGTGTAATTTGTATACGGATCCTAGATAATCAACTCATCCATCATAGCAGTAATAACCCCATCTTGAATAGAAGTCATGTACGACATTTCCTCAAGATATTTGATGTCATCGTGGATGACTGGCCCAGAAAGTGTGAGATAGGGGATGTGAAGATGAGACAATCGAATCGAATAAACAGATTTATAACCACAATGATTCATAATTACATATCCCCAACCCAAAATATATTTAGAAACCTAGTATGAGATAAAGCGTCAGGGATCCTGGAAACATTGTAGTATTAATATCAATGAAAATTCTCCTCTATATAGTCAAATAAAAACTAGAAAGTACAACAGATCCTATAAGTGGTTATTCCTTGTTGAGTGTGGCCCTAGAGTTGGAAAAGGTGATCAAGGGTCATCATCTCTAGATTAATGTGTCACACCTATACAATCAGTGTTTTCATTACTAGTGTACTAACTAGAATCCCTATATGTGTGTCCCTAGCTGGGAAAAGTCATATTTTTATGAACATGTCCATAAATACCACCAACCTAAGGAATAGAGTTATCTAAAACATCACTTTATATCCTCATGATGTATGATCCCAATCATCTAAAATGGACCCATGTGATCCAGCATATTCATGAACTTGTTCTGAAGGGAATCGATGGGGTCGGATAGCAGTCAGACTAACCCTATTGTGAGAAATAAAAATTTCGATCCAATATTTAATGGAGATAAGAAAGCACATAGTCAACTCCTTACCTAACATATCCATTACAATGATGACCATTTCCCTCGCCAAGAATGGTGTCTCCAGCGGTTTCTTCAAGACATCCATAGTAAGGAGGAACTAATCATACATCTCTCTAAGTGGTGGGATCCCACCTAATTGGTTGATATCCCACAGGCTGATACCCACCTAACTATAGTATAAATTAAATGAGTTTGTTTCAGGGAACCAACGACTACTCACATTTTGAAGAAGATTTGTCTAGATATAAATGATAAATTTGGAAATCCATACCACTCGATAAATATAGACCCTATATAACTGGTTAATGAACTCTAACCAATTTTCCAAGACCCAGAATAGTCCTTCTATAACATCCCAGATATGGGTGCCACTCAATGGGTGCCCTAAACCCGGTTGGTCACATGAACTCAAGCGCATTTCCCAAAATGCCAGAGTCTGCCGACTAGCAGCGAGGTCCTAGTTCTGATTGTGGGGAAACTATGCCCTCATTTGTCAAAGTGTAGCGCAGCGGAATACCAGATAAGATATACAACCACAACAGCAGAAGAAAATAATCATATACAATTTTAAATGAAAAACTACATTAAAAACAACCAAAAGTCATATATATATATATAATAATGATGAAACATGCCTCATGTTCTTTGTAAACAGCAAGAACATGTTACAAATTAGTACAATACGATACATAGTACATCAAAACAAAACAAAACATCTGTTAGCATCACGATCCTAATCCCGATCCCATGCTCCCCTACTCCTCATCAGCAATCATGTACCTGTATAGGGATCTTTTCCATTATCCATACCTATAAAAATTTAATCTATTTGCATCAAAAAGAATGACCCAAACAGGGTGTGAGAAATAATCTCAATAGGCACCCACCAAAGGCACATGCTCAACTGTGTGTAAACATGAAACAACATTGTGAAAAAGTAAATGAAATAAACAAAGCAGTACTCAAAAGTAACTAACTTTACGAGTTGTATTTCTATATTAATATTCATCTCATTGTTTTTTATTAAGAAAACACCACAGTTAATTTCTATGTAAACAATCAGTGTCCTTAGACACGCAAACCCTTACCCTTAGGTAATCAGAATATTTCCCTCAGGCATTTCCCTCAGGCATAATAGATATTTCCCTCAGGTGTATGAAGTGTCACCCCCATGAAAAGAAGTCACAGCCCTTAGGAATAAAAAAATTTGCCCTCAGGCGAAGTAGGATGTTGCCCTCAGGCTAAGAAGTACCTTGCCCTCAGGCTAAACAAACAATGTACTCGGGATAAAAAGAAAACAACCCTGAGGCGCAAGTAACCGGGCCATTCCCAACATGTAAATAAAAAGTTCACATACAATTCCTATCATGGAAAAAGTAATTCATAATATAAACAAGGAATGCCCTCAGGTTTCCTGGCCAGACGGCGAGACAGAGGAACACACCCCCGGGGTGGTCCTGCATCCAAGCAGTGACCCCAAACAGCAGGTTATTATCATATTTAATTACCTATACAATTCTAGGTATTTAAACATCCAAGGCCTCATCCACATAATACCCCAACATGGGTTCGTAGCACAAAAATACACAAAAACACACAACAGTTGGAAATTAAACACCAAGCCACCTACCTTAAACACCCCTGATCCGTATACTCGAATGACGATCCACGAAATGTCCAAGAACAAATTAGATCTGAGGTGAAAGAAAACCGCACTCATACTCAAATTACTTCCCTTAGAGGAATAATTGGAAAGAACTAATCAAGGAGAAGGTAGGGATTACCTGCGCGGTTCAAACGTGATTGACGGAAGCATGATTAAATTCCCAGTGCTCGATCGGTTGATCCACAAAGATTCAGCTGTCCTCTCTCGAGCTCTCATCCGGTTCTAAGACAATCCTGTGAATAGGGTTGAGTACTTCCCATTTTAAGGGAAAAAAACAAACTACACGGCGTGTAATTTTTTCTACACGGCGTGTACTTGTCTCATTTATCTGTTCCTCTGGCGGCACCGCCATACTATTCATCTGTCGTCATGAGTACACGACGTGTGTTCTTGACTACATGGCATGTACTGTTGCCTAGCTGGAGGCTGCTTCTACCGCCTTACTGTTTCCCTAATGTCTTACTACACGGTGTGTAAATACCACCACACGGCATGTAGTCTATTTTTACACCCCTCGTCTCCGACATGGCTACACACCCTATGTACTATATCCACACAGCCAAAGTACATAGCATGTAGTCCCAAAATTTATGGATTTTTCAACATTATCCTTATTTTCGTAAAAACAATCAAATAAAAGTGAAATGAAGAAACTGGTACCTCAAAAATAAGAACCAGGTTCTTACAAACGTCCCATCTTAAATCAATTTTTCCTCGAATTTCCCTTCCAAGGTTGGAGAAGATAAAGCTCAGAACATCTCTGGACACTGAGCACGTTCATCGGTCTCCTACTCCAAGGTTTTGTCCTGCACTCGTCCATGCTGTCATAGCAACCATACTAGAGGAACTAACCGGCCTCGGAGATCCTTCGTGATCCTATCAAAGAGACGAATTGGATGCTCCTCGAAAGATGCATCGATCTGAAGCTCAACCTCCTTGGGCAGAAAGACGTGAGACAGGTCTGAATGATAGCATTGCAACTGAGACACATGGAAGACATCGTGCATGGTCCGGTACCTCTGTGGTAACTGCAAACGATAAGCGGCGAGCCTGACTCTCTCAAGAATAATAAATGGCCCCACATACCTTGGTGAATGTTTTCCCTATCTCTTGGTCCTCCTGTGTCCCATCCTTGGCAAAACATGCAAGAAAAACTAATCCCCGACCCCGAACTCCAAATGTCATCTACGACGATCAACATATGATTTCTGATGAGACTGCGCAGTAGCCATCCACTTCGAAATCAACTGGACCTGCTCAGAAGTCTCCTACACAAGTTGAGGCCCTAGTAGAGCTGTCTCACCTGCCTTTAAACAGCACAAGGGTGATTGGAATGGACTACCATATAAAGCCTCATAAGGTTCCATATCAATAGTTTCCTGGAAACTATTATTGTAGTAAAACTCGACTAGGGGTAAATGATTCTCCCAAGAAACCCCAAAGTCTAGGATGCATGCACACTTCATGTCCTCAAGAACCTGTATCGTACGGTCTGACTAGCCATCAGTCTAAGGGTGGTTAGTTGTGCTCAGAAGCACATGTGTACCCAGTACCCACTGAAAACTCTGCCAGAAACGAGACGTAAAATAGACGTCCATATTTGAAACGATAGAACGAAAGACCCCATTAATACGTATGATCTCTTGGATATATAACTTCCCGAGCTCGTCAACACCGAAGGCCTCCTTGATTGGAAAAAAGTGAGCTACCTTCGTGAGTCTGTCCACAACACCCCACATGGAATCATTGCCTTGGGGTGAGCTCGGTAATCCAGTCACGAAATCCATCATGACATCATCACATTTACACTCTAGGATGGGTAACTGCTGTAACAGTCATGATGGCCTCTGATGCTCCACCTTCACCTGGTGACCAGTGGAACACCTTATAATAAAACCAGTCATCTCTCTCTCCATACCTGGCCACCAGTACTGACGTCTCAAGTCACGGTACATAATGGTAACCCCTGGATGAACTGTCCAAGGTGAAGTATGAAAATCTGGCATTAACTCCTCGCATGTATCCCCTGGAACCCACACTCGTCCATGGAAATGCAAAACCTCATCATCACCTATCATCCAACTAGAAGAAGGGTCCTCACTTTCCATCGACTCCCGTAGAACTAGGCCTTCTGTATCAGATAGTTGTCTCATCCTCACTCTATTCAGGAGGGTAGAAGTCACAGCTAAAGATTAAAGATAAGTTTTCCCCTAACTATCGTGCACCTCCAAATGCATCTCAGAGAACAAGGCCATAAGCTTCCACTCATCATTGGCATCCTTTACAGCCTGTATCTGAGTCTTCCAGCTCAGTTCATCAGTTAATACATTACCTTTACCAGGTGTATAGGCAAGCTCAAAATAAAAGGACTGAAGGTTTCAACACACCTTCGCTACCTTAGATACATGTCACACTGACTAAACATATACATGAGACTTTTTTCTTCAGTGAAAACCACAAAATGTTCTCCCAATATATAATGTCTCCAACAGTGCAATGCATGCACAACTGCATCCATCTCGAGATCATTTGTCGGGTAATTCCTCTCATGTGTCCTCAAATGCTGAGAACCGTACTCAAAAACTCGATCTCCCTACAACAACACTTCTCTCAGAACAATACCTGATGTGTCACAGTAAACTGTATAGCTCTTCCCTTGCTTTGGAAGTATGAGGACTCGTGCTGATGTCAACCTTCCTTTCAAGTCTTGAAAGGATCTCTCGCATGCTTCTGACCAAACAAACTTCACACCCTTCTTAGTAATACTCGTCAACTGTGCTGCTAAGAGGGAGAAGTCATGGATGAAGTATATGTAATAACCAGCCAGTCCCAAGAAAATATGTATCTCAAACACATTCTGAGGATGCTCCCATAAAACTACTACTCTATCCCTCTCTGGGTCTACTGAAACTTCTGCCTCTAAAATGATATGACCCAAGAAGTTTATCCGGTCCATCCAGAAGAGGCCCTTTGAGAGCTTAGCATATAGTTGATGCTCTCTCTGTGTACCCAATATTATCTCAAGATGGGAGGAATGGTCGTGTCGAGTGTGAGAGTACACCAAGATGTCATCCTCGAATATTACCAAAAAAGAATCCAGATATGGATGGAACACATGATTCATCAATGCCATGAAAACTGCAGGAGCGTTCGTGAGTCTGAATGGCATAAATAAGTACTCGTACAGACTATATCATCTCCGAAAAGCTGTAAGCGGTATATCTGATGGTCTCATGCACATCTGATGATATATTGACATTAGGTCAATCTTTGAGAACACTCGTGGTAAATGAAGTTGATCAAAAAGATCATCAATCATTGGAAAGGGATATAGGTTCTTGACCGTCAACAGGTTCAGCTTCTGATAATCCACACAGAGTCTGAGGGTACCATCCACCTTTTTCGCAAAGAGGACCGTCAAACCCCAAGGAGAAGTACTAGGTCAGATAAAACCCTTTGACTGTAACTCCTCTAACTACCTCTTGAGCTCCTGTAACATAGGCATGGCCATCCTATAAGGAGGAATGGACATCAGTGCTGCTCCTAGCACAAGATCAATAGTGTAATCCACATCTCGCTCTGGAGGTAGACCTGAAACGTTGTCTGGCAAGACCTCCCTGAAATGATCAACCACTGGAGGGAAATCCGTCTGAAAAATCCCCTGATCTTCCAGATATAAACTTGAAATCTGGGCTATGACTCCACCTCTCCGATGATGCTCTAGTCCAGCATGAATCTCCTGAACATCCCATATTCTTTTTTATAGAAAATCTCCACCCTCTAGTGATGTGAAACTCACCCTGCAATGATAGCAATCTACAAAGGCTCGAATGGGAACCAACCAGTCCATCCCGAGAATGAATTCATAAGATGTCTTCTCTAAGACATTGAGGTCCCAAAGAAAGTGACACCCACCAACCTCAAGGGGGAACTCCTTGCACTGATGCACACCAGCTGTTATAGTCCATAACGGAGTGTCTAGCATCATCATAACAAAAGAAGTAGAAACACAGAGCCCAAGGATCTACACAATGTTTACAGATATAAAACTATGTGTAGAACCGGTATCAAAACGTACTAAAGATAATAAAAAAGAAACTAGAATAGTACCTATGACTGTAGAAGGTCTGGGATCCTACTCCAACTGGGTCTATTGCATAGTATATGCCTGCCCAATGTCGCGACCTTGCGACACAGCCTGGCTACCCTGAGCTGTCACGCCCTGCTGCCTCTGAGATCCTAGTGTCTAGCTACCACGACCATGACCTACAACCCTTCCTGCACACCATGACATATTTTAGTTCCCTGATTGGTAAGAAGCTACTGGTCCTGATCCCGCACGTGGAGTCTGTACAAAACCCCTCTCACTAGACACAGGTGGGAACAACTTGAAAAAGCGTTGAAGATGACCCATCTTGTCGCAAGCTCGACACTCCACTGGGTCACGTGGACAATGCGGTCTCTTGTGCCCCTCCCTACCACAATGGTAGAATAAGACCGGGCCACCTGAAGAAACTGTCTGGCTAGTACTTCCACCGTGAGAGAAACTCATATGTCGCTTCCTCTTCCCGGTAGAAATAGTACAAGAAACTGGTGTCAAACCGCCTTGGACCACACAACTAGCTTCTCGTAGGTTCCTCTCTGTATTAAGAGCCTAGTTCAAAATTTCATGTACTGATGGAAAACTAAAAACATTCACCAGTGATCGGAGGTCATAACAAATACCATCCTCAAATCGTCTGTCTCTCAACGTCTCATCACCCACCAGAACGGGTGAAAATGCTAAAGCTCAGTGAAATGAGTAGAATATTCCATCACTGACATAACGCCCTACCATAGATTCATGAACTCTCGAGCTCTATATACCCTCATCATCTCTGGAAAGAAGAAAACATAGAAGACTACCTAAAAATCATCCCACGCCATGTACCTTTGATGATCTGATTGGGTGGTAACATCCCACAACCTCTTGCCGGAATCACACAGCATATACGTCGCGAGCTTGACCCTCCGCCCTGGAGGCATATCATGATGATCAAAGATAGTCTGCATCAACCCCAGCTATGATTCTGCATCCTATGGCCCTCCATCCCCTGATAATGAAGGCGGATGGTGCTTCTAGAATAAATTAGTCAACTCAGCCATAGATGTGGCGGCCGGCGGTGCTCCCTGAAAGGTCTGCATGAACTGCATGGAGCCTTCACGGAACTGGGCCTCCGCGCGTGTGTCTGATAAAACGGTTGGGGCCACATCTGGCTCCACTGGAGGATCCACTGGTATCCCATGGCCCATAATCTGTGGAGTATAATCGTTACCGCCCTCCTGGTGAACACTGTGTGGTCATTTTGGTGGCATGACTGTACAATGTCAAACACACACCATAGATCCATATTATCAAAGAATAAAAACGAAGGACCCAGAGGTGAAAAATAGGAAGAAGGAATTCAATATTTTTAAAACAAGGCTACACGGTGTGTATACTAACTACATGATGTGTACCAGACTTCTCTGCCCCTGCCCGGGTCCTTCTACACGGCTAAGCCACATGGCTCCTGTTGAACAAAACTTACACGAGGTGAATATCTTCCACAAGGTGTGTATGATGTAATTTCCAACTTCCCTTGTTGTTTGTGACATGGATGACTACTCATCTTGATACTACACGGCGTGTTGCACCCGCACACGGCATGTACACCACCTCGTTTCATCAGCCACACGGAAAGGTCCACACGGTCTATCACTGGTCAAGACTACAAGGCGTGTCCTACAGGAACACAGTGTGTATTGGACGTGCTCCGCCAACCAGTGCTCTTAGTTACATGGCCGGATACATGGCTTACACTACACAGCGTGTTCCAGATGGACATTTCATGTACAAGAAAGGATAACACTAACCCGCGTTGTTAGTTACACAGCTGGATCCCAGGTCAGACTACATAGCGTGTTTCTCAGTGGACATGACGTGTATGTCTTAACATCACCTCCTTCTGTGTTGTTAGTTACATGGGCGGATTCTGTGTAAACACTAGACGGAGTGTACACCTAGTACACAATGTGTTCGCCCAACCATTTCCCTTCCCTGTGTCGCCGCCAACATGGTCTATGATACGGAAAGAGACTACATGGAATATACTTAATGTACACGACATGTACTCAAAATTTTTTCTTTTATTACCGAATAGATGAACATACATGGAGTTTTTAAGGTACTACACGGCATGTTTACTGGGTTTTCCAGACAGTATGTCTCAGAAACTACCCCGGAACCCAGAAAAACTGAAAAACAACACCTAAGAGCCAAATGCCAACCCACGAGGGCCCATACTCCCCACGAATCAAATCATGGAATCATAAATGTGTTCTTACAAGATAAGCGGTCAATGATCAACCAAATTCCGGTCAATGTGGGACCACAACCCACAGGTCCCAGGATCGAAACCTGCCTCTGATACCACTTTATAACGTCCCGGATCCGGGTGCCACTCAACGGGTACCCCGAACCCGGTTGGTCACATCATCTCAAGCGCATTTCCCCAAACGCCAGAGGTTTCCGACTAGCAGCGAGGGCCTAGGTCTGATTGTGGGGAAACTATGCCCTCATTTGTCAAAGTGTAGCGCATCGGAATACCAGATAAGACATACAACAAAAATAGCGGAAGAAAATAAATATACACTATTTTAATATAACAATTATAGTAAAAACAACCAACATTCATATATATATATATATATATATATAATTATGATGAATCATTTCTCATGTTCTAGGAAAACAGCCAGAACATGTTACAAATCAGTACAATATGATACAAAGTATAGAAAAACAATACAAAACAGCGGGTAGCATCGTGGGCCTAAGCCAGGTCCCATGCTCCCTTACTGCTCAGTAGTAATCAAGTACCTGTGTAGGGACCTTTTCCCTTATCCATACCTCCAGAAATGTAATATTTTTGGGCCAAGAAGCATGACCCAAATAGGGTGTGAGAAATAATCTCAGTATGCACCCACAAAAGGCTCGTGCTCAACTGTGTTTAAACATGCGACAACTGTGTGCAAAAGTATATGCAATAAACTAATAAGTACTCAATAGTAACTAACTTTCCTAGTTATATTTCCATTTTAATATTCATCTCATTATTTATTATTAAGAAACCACCACAATGAATTTCTATGTAAACAGTCAGTGCCCTCAGACACACAAACCCTTACCCTCAGGTAATCAGAATCTTTCCCTCGGGAATTACCCTCAGGCATAACAGATATTGGCCTCTGGCGTACGAAGTGTCTCCCTCAGGCATAGAAGTCACATCCCTCAGGTGTACAAAAAGTTTCCCTTAGGAGAAATATGATGTTGCCCTTATGCTTAGCAGTACCTTTCCCTCATGCTAAATAAACAATGACCTCAGGCTAAAAAGAACACTACCCTCAGGAACAAGTAACTGGACATGCCCAACATGTATATAAACATTTCACATACAATTCTACTCAAGGAAAAATTAATGCATAATACAAACAAGGCATACCCTCGGGTATCCTGGCCAAACGGCTAAATAGAGGAACACACCCCTGGGGTGGTCCTGGATCCATGTAGCGATCCCAAAAGCAAGTTATTATCACATTTAATAACCTATACAATTATAGGTATTTAAACAGACAAGGCCTCAGCCACACGATACCCCAACATGGGTTCGTAGCACAATAATACACAAAAACACACAACAGTTGGAAATTAAACACCAATCCACCTTTCATAAATGCCCCTGATCAGTATACTCGAATGACGATCCACGAAACATCCAAGAACAAGGTAGATATAAGGTGAAAGAAAACCACACTCAAACTCAAATAACATCCCTTAGAGGAATAATTGGAATGAACTACTCAAGGAAAAGGGAGGTCTTACCCCTTCGGTTCCAACGCGATCGACGGAAGCGGGATCAGATTCCCAGTGCTTGATCGGTTGATCCATAATGATTCAGACATCTACTCCCGAGATCCTGTCCGGTTCAATCCCAATAATATGAACACGGTTGGATACTGCACATTTTAAGCGAAAAAAACTACATGGCGTGTACTTTTGGATACACAGCGTGTAGTTGTCTTATTTAACTGTTCCTCTAGAGGCACTTCCAAACTGTTAATCCGTCGACATGAGTACATGGCGTGTATTCTTAACGACACGGCGTGTACTGTCACCCAGCTGGCGGCTTCTTCCAATGCCTTACTATTTCTCGGATGACTGACTACACAACGTGTAAATACCACCACATAGCGTGTAGTCTGTTCTTATACCCCTCATCACCGACATGGCTACACACCCTATGTACTCATTACACATGGCCAAAGTACACTACGTGTGGAATAGTACATGGCATGTATTCCCAAAAATTTAGCATTTTCACCATTTCCGTTATTTTCTTAAAAGCTCTTAAGGAAAATAGAATGGAAGAAAGCCATACCTCAAAAACAAGAACTGAGTTCGTACACCTTCCCATTCAGTAGGGAAATTACCACCAGGATGGAGATCAAATTCCATGCCCTATCCTGCACCCAAAATGTTCAGATAAGAGAAAAAATATAATCAATTTTCCCTAACCCAATGGATGGTGTGCAAAATCATAGCCATCCAGACACAAGGGAGAGTTTTTAAACATATAAGGAAACTCTCGAGATCGAGTTGTGACTAGACGACAATCGTCACCAATTGACATCTGAATACATTATGTGTAGGTTTACACCTATTAGAATGGAATATTGGTGCCTAAAAGAAGAATTATAACATCTTCCAAAAATATAAACCAATATAAAGGAATCTAGTGTGATAAATTATAATTTTGAAGCATAAATGAATAAAGTTGTTTCAGAATATCATTATCATAATGAACATAGTATCGAGGGTCAACATTGAAATTTCTGGTAATCTTGGCACTTTGATTTTCAATAGTGAAATAATGTTGATGATAACTGGAATTCATCTAAATAAAAGTAAGTGGTGTATGTCACAAAGATAAAATAAAATCATGTCAACAGAAAGACGTAAAATTACAGCAACATCATTTTGATCTCATGAATCAGTAAGGAATTCATGGATCACATTAAAGACTCAAAAATATTTTGATCTGTAATAATACCATGGATCACATACACCTACAATGAATAATGCTACCACATGAACCCTCAATGAATCATGATTACGTGACCATGAAATGATCATTTGAGGTGCATAATAGTCAATTGTTCATGTGATCAAGCCTTAAGATCCTATAAAACCCTCAAGATGATCGCATCCACATATCCAATGTTCTTGAAATTACTGATGTTAATTCATGTTTGGTTTTATTTGGATATTTTTAAAAAAAGTAATTGGGTATTAGCTCTCGTGGAAATTGTTTCATGGAAATGTCTCATGATTAGGTCTTTTATGAAGGTCTTATGACACAGTTTCATGATAGAAGCAGGGTGTGGGAGGTATGGAGAAATGAGTAATTGGTGAATGAAGTAACCCTATAATCCATTTTTATAGGTAATCCCATGAAATAGATAACATCACCCAGTAGACCATGAGACACCCTATACTTTAATTGGAGACAGTTTTAAATACTCAAGAAGGAATTTACATTCCTATGAACTGAGATCTTCTCCCTATAGATGACACGTCTAGAGAGATTTTGATACATGCTAAATGAGCATTTTCTAACCCAAAATTGAATAATTACCTAAATTTTGTTATTATTTTACCCAAAAATAAAACAAATAAGTAGGTGGTTGAGATCAGGCAGATCACGTGAACCCCCAGGAGACACGAGATATAATGATCTTTTGATGGTCATGAGGATGTAACACATAGTGAATATCCTATGTAAGCCCCTACTAAGTCCCTACAATTATCCCTTATACTCATGTGAAAGCTCCCTGGACAATGAGTGATCATGTAGTGGTAGTCATATAATATTTCATAGGACATGCTTCTTGTCAACCAGCATACACCCTAATAACCATTATAAAATCCTTCGAAAATATGGGAAAATATAGAAAATGTGGGAGCCTCTTGCATTTTTATAACTCATGTGACACATAACCAGTGGGGAGAATTATTATCCTTGACTAAATCCGTGAAAACTCCTGAAACCCCAATGAATTTTTAAAATAAATAAAATAAATAAAGGGGGAAAAGGCATAAGCCTTTTGTTATTATAAACATCATGTGATGCAACAATGGAAGTCTACAAGAAACTAAATGACCACTAGAAACATGTTGTCCTCATCTTGTGAAATCCTGTTGAAATTTCATACTAATCACATGAAAGGTGTCAGGTATGTTGTAATTCCCCAACCACCATTACCCATAGTTGGTGCATTTTTACATAACATTGGCATTATCACAAAATATCATGTCTCGAAAGACTGATTGGTTAAGTAGCCTTATAAGTAATAGACACATTCATAAGGTTTACATTACATCATAAATGGAAAACTACAAAACATTGTTTCCATAGACAACACTGAAATCCCATAAACTATCCCTACAGGTCGGTCATAATATACTTCTTCGCATCCTGGAAAAAATAAAACATAGAAAAGGGGGAGCTCAAAAGCTCAGTAAGGATAAAAAAAGAAGAATCTTTCATAACTAAGAATAAACATTTTAGGAAATGTATAAATCTAAAAAAAATCTTTTTAAACTAGAACTTCATCATAATATTGAAATGATAAAATCAAAATAATGTCATTTACTTACTCACATGTATATTCTTCTAGTCAAATAATCACATGCGATATCAATAGTAACTTTCATAATGATGGAATGCATAATGCCAGAAATTCATAACCACATAGTCAAGGCCTTGTGAAAAGACTACAAATAAGATTTTGTTAAGGCCTTGGGCCAAGACACTGGTTTGTGTTATGAGACCTACCGATGCATCGAGGAGCTATAGTAGGATTCACCCATCACTTACTAAGTCTAATGATTTCCTCATATGAAAAGGCTTTAAGATAACATTAATATTCGTATTAAAACTAGCATATGAAATGTCAATAATTTATCCATTAACCATGAATGGTGTAAAAATAACACATCCATAGTCAAACATATCCCAAAACCTTCAATACAATATGGAAGATTCATATCATAATAAATCAACTTCAAATGACCTTAAAATCCATCAAAGGATACTGACATAGATGATATCAGAAGCTTTTTGGAGAAATATCTCTTTCTATTTTGAAATCATTTAAAAGTCATGTAACTATAAAAGAAAACGTTTATTTTTGGAAATATTCTTATAGGCTTGTAAGGTAATCAATGATGATGTTATAACGGCCTAAAATAACCTCACCCGCCATATATGTTAAAAAAACATTCTTGCGTTAAATGTGTCGAAAAGGTCAAAAAGTACCTTGTTTGGAAAACTCCTGAAATATTCCTTTATAAACAACATATATAAGTAAAACAAGGGTATAATTGACTTTAACCCATATTATATAATATAGTAAAAATGTTTTGAGATACATTTTATGAATCATTGATGTTGTTGCTAAATAGCTCCCAGTAGATAAATACATATAAACAACCTCAGATAATGAAGAGATTGTAGAATTAACCCTTAATTGTACATTTCCTTGGGTGAGGGTAAGTTAATGTCCTGTATAATGGGGAAAATAATGTTATTAAATTATAAAAGAATCATAAATTTTAATAGGATATCATATATGATCATTTAACATTTCTTTGTTAATAATATCTTAGTATTATCGTTGTTCCTGGTGTTAATAGATTCATTTTCCTTTATATTAATGGTTATGTGAGTCATATTCATTATGGATGGGATGTATCTTATTCATATCCATAGTGATATAAAGTCTTTAAACATTATTTTTAATCATCTAATTAAAATTAGTCTTGAATGGATACGATAGGGAATGAATATCATAACGTTCGTAAAGATGGTAATATGTACGTACGCATGAGCAACAATATCATTCTTTTGATATTAAAATAATATATAATTTGATGTTATATAATATATACAGAATAATTATCATTTTATATTTATTATTTACATCAATTACACATCATTGTTATAACCATCCAAATAATAATGTATAGAATATCAATTACACCACGATGTGGAGACGGTAAGCCGTACGTACGCACGTATGGTGAGATGTCATTCAAAGGATTGATAGAATAATGAATTTGGTTGTACCATATTTATAATAACATCAGAGTTTATAGAATATAATGGAGTTACAATTTTAGAATGTATAGAACAAAGAAAGATAAAGTGGAAGAAGAAAGGAACATGAAAGAGGTGATGAAATATTACCGCTTCTTCAGGTTCTTTTTTTTGATTTGATCAAAAGAGCTCCATATGATGGATTTATGACAAATGGAAGGCCTCTAAGATGAATTTAAGATAATTGAGATGGTATTGGTGCAGGGTTCGGCTGAGCCAAATGGCTTTGAAGGTGTAGATTTGAGAGAAGGGGGAGTGCCCTTTTATAAGAGGGGTGAGAGGTACTTAAGAAAAGCTATAAATATTATTTTATAATAAAATAATATTCAGTTTTTAATGGCTCAAAAATGGATTATTTAAATTTCAATGCTGGTATGTGTCTAAAACCAATAAAACAATAGGTTTTAGACAGGTTTGGGTCACTTTATTAACCTTATCTTTTAGATTTAACTCTTAGTTAAATAGTTTGACATTTACCGTGTCTCTTTTTTTTACATGGTTAATAAACATACTATATACTTCCAAAAGAACCCCAAGTGGTTCCTTAGTGATACAACTATCACTATATAAGACTTTTTTCCGAACTTTATATTTTTATGTATAGAATTTCAATTAATAATATAATATTTCTTTTAAAAACTATTTTATGTAAATTTTGACACTATTTGGTATTTTGTTTTTTCTTATTCATAACAGCATTATCACTTAGAAAAAAATTCATATAAACAACCATAATATGTAATATTAACCTATAAAATTTGTTTAATTCATAAAAAACTAAAAATATATTTATTTGGATATTTATAATATCAAATATTTTAATATTTCATTAATTAGGTAATTACTGCCGCATCATTGTGTCATAAATAAAGATAATTATTTAATGTCTAAAAAATATAAATAAAATACCATTATGTAGGAAATAATTTTATCTTTATAATGAATACTTATAGTTAAATTTATCATATTTATAACCCTATATTAAAAAGGTTTTATTTATTAAACATTGATTTTAACTCTTTTAACTATTTTCTGAATTAAATAATAATAAATGTCCTAATCTAATACCAGTGGGCCAAAGTGGTTCATATTTTATTCCTAAGGTTATTTTTGGCCTAATTACACTTTTCCAATATAATTATAACATTTTTAATGGTAATAATAATATCAATTTTACCCTTAATTACCCATTTACTTTTAACCGTGGTAAATAAAAGTAAAAAAGTTACTATTCACCAAAAATTATTTTCATCTCAATGAACCACATTTTACATAATAATATTAACCTTGTCTCTCATATTTTTGAAATTCCACTCACATAAGTGGTAAAATTATGTTTTATGTGAATTTGAAAATTATCCTTGAAGGTGGGTAAAAGACGGTGAAAAGTTCAATACAATTTTTATATATCTAAAATTATTATAAACTGACTCTAATGAATTAAATTGAACATATATTGGTATTATGTAAATATTTTCACCTAAAATAAGTTTAAATAATATAAATAATTATATAAATAAAAATTCGGTTTTAATCAATAACTCAGTGTTTTTTACTATTCATCAAAAATTGAATGTTTTCAGAAAAATATCAAAAATTCACCCTTATCTAATTTTGATATTCCGAATCCAAAAATGATGTCCATTTTGAAAGCTAAAATTTATAAAATTTCAAAAAAGTTGGTATTACTATTCATTATGACTATTTTGATTTGTTGCGGTGTTTTAGAACTCAAAGTTGTGTACAACACACGCAATTGTATTATTCAAAGAAAAGCGTATTGTGGAAGCTTGGGGTGTTACATTCTCCCCTCCTTCAAATAATTTCATCCTAGAAATTTCTAAAGTATTACTGTATAAAAAGACTCAGGTGGTTCTTCATCATAAGTTCCTCATGTCCCAACTTTGCCTCTTCTATCTTACGGTTTCTCCATAGAACTTTTACCAGATGAGTCGTCTAGTTTCTCAGCACTTGTTCTATTGTATCCAGAACCTTAAAGGGCACTTTGAAATAAGACATATCAGGTTTCATTTCTAATTCCTCGTAGGTAAGTACATGTGTTGGGTCAGGCATGTATTTTCTCAACATTGATACGTGGAATACATCGTGAACTTTGGAGAGACTTTGCGGCATTTCCAAAATGTAAGCTACAACCCCAATTAGTTCTAGAATTCTGAAAGGTCTGATGTACCTAGGACTCGATTTTCCTTTCTTACCGAAACATATAACACCCTTCCATGGAGATACCTTCAAGAAGACATGATCTCCAAACTGAAATTCCAAATCCTTCCTGCAGTTATCGGTATAGATCTTCTGCCTACATAGAGCTTCTTTGATGTGGTTTTGGATTACCTTCACCTTTTACATTGTTTCCTCCACCAGTTCTAGGCTTAAAATTTTTCTTTCACCAACATCATCTCACCAGGTTGGTGTGCAACATCTCTTTCCGTATAATGCTTTATATGGTGCAATCTGAATTCTTGAATGGAAGCTATTGTTGTAGGAAAATTATACCCGAGGTAAATATTGATCCCACATACCTTGAAAGTCCAGTGAGCATGATTGCAACATGTCATCTGAGTTTTGAATAGTCCATTCTGATTGTCCATCAGTTTGGGGGTGGTAGGCAGTGCTCAAATAAAGTTCAGTATCCAGGGCTTCCAGAATATTTTTCCAGAATCATGATGTTAAATGGGGATCCTGATTAGAAACAATCGATAGTGGTACACAATGAAGTCTTAAAATTTCATTAATACATAATATTTCTAAACGTTCAAGTGGTAAATATTCTCTTATAGCATGAAAATGTGCTGACTTGGTCAGACGATCAATAATGACCCATATTGCATCATTCATTCAAGGAGTCTTTGGTAGTCCCATGACAAAGTCCATCATAATATTATCCCATTTCCACATTGGTATGGGAAGTGGTTGTATTACTCCTCCAGGATATTGCCTTCCATCTTTCACTTGTTGACTGACTGAAAATTAAAATTTCTATTTCAAAAACACTTCTAAGCAAAAAGTGAGAAACTGCACAAGAACCCCATGCGAGACAACCTACCCGAGGGGATCCACCATTGCATACACGAGTCAAAACATACCCATAGATCACTTTTATGGTTGAATGAGAACCGCAAGTTAAACCAAAAAATCATCCTCAAACATACCTTTAGAATCATCATGTTCCCTCTAAGAATCAAGAGCTGACTCAGACACAATACCAGATTGGGGGCTGATGGAGCAACTGCGCATCCTACCCAACCTGCCTCCCACCTCTTGGATTCCAATGACTTGTGAGGAAACACCCAAGTTGAAGAGTTCCCTTGCCCTCCCTCGTAATTTTGGCATTATTTTTGGTTGATTGGTGTTCCCAAGGCTATCAAAATTTTTATGGATGGCCACCGGGGCATCCAATCTAGATTGAATTCCCACGCCACTAATCCTTCCATCATTAGGAAATTGGGTCATAGAGACGGTCACCACATGTTCCCCAACCGAACCGACAGTAACAGTGACAACCCATACATCTGGACACAAAATCAGCCATCTCTATCTTCATGTTGTCCCACCAAATATGTTCCTTTAAATCTATATACATCTTAGTTCTACTAGGGTTTATAGAGAAATTTGAACTATGAGCATCATCCAAAAATTATTTTTTTGATCAGGTATCCAGGGAACACAAAGTCTTTTCCAAAATTTCAAAATTCCATCCTCATACACAAATTCAGTCAACCTCCCATCATTCACAGCTTTAATATTCTTTTTAAGCTCTTCATCACTGGTCGGAGTAATATTTATCCTTTCTAGTAAGGATGATTTGGAATCCATTTGAAAAAAATATTGATGTTTCACCTTCCATGGTTATTCCCATATCCATCTTTACTAGATCCATATATATAAGATCCTTTTAAAGTATCACCTTGTTCAAAACACCATGATCTTTTTTTCTCAAAGCATCTGCCAACTTATTTTCCTTCCCCAGGTGGTAGTTTCTATTGCAATCATAATCCTTGAGTAGTTCATGACATCTCTATTGCCTCGTATGAGTTCTTTTTGTGATAAAATATTCATCAAACTCTTGTGATCGGTATATATCTCACATTTTTCACCAGAGGATTAGTGTCTCAAAATATTCAATGAGAATATTACATTTGGTAACTAAATATATTGAGAATTATAGTATTTATCATGAAATTTTAGCTATCATGATGCATAGGAAATAACCCTATAATTCTGCATAAGGACACAACCAAGTCCTTTCTTTGAAGCATCACTATAAATATCAAACCCATCATTCCCCGATGGTAGCGTCAATATAGGAGATTACATAATATTCTATTCAGTTCATCAAAACATTCTTCACATTCTTTTGTCCATACAAATTTCACCCCTTTACAAGTGAGCTTGGTCAATGGGTTAGAAAATCGGGCAAAATTCTAGACGAAACGCCGATAATAACCAACTAAACCAATAAAACTGTGTACCTCGATTATACTCGTTGGTCCTGGCCATTCATGGAATGCCTTTGTCTTTTAATGATCAATGAAAATTATATCCATAGAGAATATATTTCCAATAAATGAAATATATTGAAGCCAGAATTCACACTTGCTAAACATCCCATATAATTCATGTCTTCTAAGAGTCTTCAGGATAATGCGCAAGTGATTTTCATGATCTTCATATCTTTTGGTGTATACAAAGATATCATCAATAAATACCAATACAAAATCATCGAGAT
The DNA here is from genome assembly GCA_963277665.1 of Viscum album. Lineage (NCBI taxonomy): Eukaryota > Viridiplantae > Streptophyta > Magnoliopsida > Santalales > Viscaceae > Viscum > Viscum album. The sequence goes on from OY728152.1 coordinate 1,894,518,464, forward strand.
ATTCCTTGATAACTATATTCATTAGATCCATGAAGGTATACGGTTAATTAGACAATCCAAAAGGCATTACTATAAACTCATAATGCCCATACCTGGTTTGAAATGCTGTCTTCGAAATATCTTCCTTCTTCACAGACAAGTGATTGGATCCAGATCGAAGGTCAATCATTGAAAATTATTGAGATCTATGTAGTTTGTCAATTAAATCATCAACGAGAGGTAGGGGATACTTTTTCATTATTGTTATAGCAACAATCTCTCTGTAGTCAATGCACAACCTCATAGATCCATCTTTTATCTTAACAAAAAGGGCAGGGGCTCCCCATGGAGAAACACTAGGGAGATTAAATCCCTTATACTCAAAATTTTTAGTTGTCTCGTTAGTTACACTAATTCCAATGTGTCCATTCTATAAGGGGTATTTGATATGGGCCTTGAACCAGGAATTAAATCAATGGAAAACTCAATTCCTTGTTCTGGAGGATGTCCAGGTAAATCCTCTGGAAGGAAATCAACATATTCTTTCACAATATGTATATCCTCTATTTTAAAATTCCTTTCCTCACCCACAGTTATTTCATTCTTTTCCACCCCAATAATTGAATTTAGCTGAGCTATATGGGGTGGATCTTGATAAGAATTAGGTGGTGACGATTCTGCTCTAATGATAAGGTGTTCTTTATCATCATCATCAAAAATTGTATCCTCCTTCTTCTTAAATTAAATCTTCACATTATTGTCTGAAATCCAATCCATACTGAGTATTATATCATGTTTGATTATGGGTATAAATATGAGATCAGTAGATAATGAACTTTTATATGCTCTAATGGGAACTGATTCAAAAATATTTTTTGCGATGATACATCCCTTAGGAGTTTTGAATGACTACTCCCTTGTTAAATCCAATTGGAAATATCTAATTTTCATAGCAAACCAGGAAGATATGAAACCATGTGATGATCAAAAATCAAATAATGCATTTTCTAAACTTGAAGAAACCATTAAATTACCTTCCACCACATCTTTCGGTGCTTCTACCTCAGTAGTAGTGATAACATAATCTTGGCCTTGATCACTTGTCCTTTTTATGAGGTATGTTCCCTTAGCGCTTAGGAAATTAATTTGTATAATACCCCCTTTCTCTATAATTGTAGCATTCAACATCGAGAGGCTCTTTCTTCCCCTTACAATCATGATATTGGTGGCCTTTTTCAACACACTTGTAATAGACTCCCATTCCCTTCATGAAAGTACAAGAGTGTTTCTTCCCACATTTACTACAGGGTGGATATTCAACTTTTCCCTTATTCCCCTTATTTTCATTTCTAGAGTGTTCAGTAGCTCTCTTCTTCTCTTTCTTTTCTTTAAAGTCGTAAGACTAAGAGAATTATTTTTATATCTTTATAGAACATGAGACAATATCTTCATACAACAAGATGTATTGTGAGACTAATGCTCGATGGAGAAATGGTTTTATCCCTTCAAAGAAACAATCAGTATTAATTCTTGTGTTTCATATATAATTTGTTGCATGCCTCGCTAACCTTGTATGGTTAGCTTCATACATTGCGACATTCTCATCCTCATTTTTCCTCAGACATAGAAATTTCCTTTCCATATCTACTTGATGGTCACAAGGAAAGTATTTTTCTCTGAAATGCGTTTTAAACTCCCTTCATTCCATATTTGATATTTCATCATCTTCCTTTGTGTTTTGAATCAATTACCGCCATTGATCAACATCTCCAGTGAGATAGTAAACTGCCATGATAATGTTTTCCCTTTCACCTCTCCCCAAGGTGTGGAATATTTTCTCTAAGAAATTTATCCATTTCTCAGCTACTAATGGATTTGTACTCCCATTGAGTGTTCGTGGTTGTTGCCTCATGAAGCGGTCTAACATTGATCCTCCATGTGGTGGATCAGGGTGCTCTATACAGGTAAGGTTATTATTCATAACCTGATTGAGTTGTCCCAATATAGTGATAAGCTGATCAACACCAGTTGTATCACCAACTCCACTATAATTATATTGAGCAAGAGTGAATTCTCGACATAGAGTGTGTGCATTAATACCATTTTCATTCCTTCAATTAGGCACCATTTCTAAACAATAGCATAAACTCGATTAGTTTATGAATGAAAATACATAATTCCAAACTCATAAAACACTTAACATTAATTGAACAGTTTATGGATATAATCCATAATAAAAAAAAGTTTTCCTTGAGGATTTATATACTCATAATCCCTTCATAATGGTATGTAAACAAAATGAGAATTATCATAAGCATATCCCCTTGGATTTTCGTAACCCAGAGTGCAGTAAGGCTCATTGTCATGCACCAGTTCCCATTTGAGTCTAGCTCAAAGCGGGGTTTTTGAGTTTTACCCCTTCGTACCTCTGTGCCAAAGCCGCATCTACCTACTCGTATCTTGACAGGGATGTATTTCATGGAAAAATTACAAAATATATACAATAAAAAACTTTTAGGAAGTTCATTTATAATAATCCTCAAATTTTATCTTAGGGTAATGTGCTCTAATCAGATTTTATCTAAATCTAGATTCAAAGGTTTGTACTAAACTTCTTCTGATACCAACTGTAACTCCCCAAACCCCATTACCCAGAGACGGTGAATTATTACATATCATTGGCATGATCACAAAAGACAATGTCTCGAAAGACTGATTAGTTTAGTATCCTTGGAATTACTAGATACATTCATAAGGTTTACATTACATCATAAATGGAGAACTAAAACAACATTGATTCCATATAAAACACTGAGATCCCATAAATTATCCCTTCAGGTTAGTCATTAAATAATTCTTCGCATCATGGGAAAAATAAAACATAGAAAGGGGTTTTCTCAAATGTTTAGTAAGGATAACAATATTGTGGAAACTTCTATAAATAAGCATAAAAATTTAAGTAAATGTATAAAACTAAAACAAAAGCCTTTTAAACTTGAAAATCATCATAATATGGAAATGATAAAATCAAAATAATTCCATTTACTTACTCACATAGATATTCTACTAGTCGAATAATCACATGCAATATCAATACCCACTTTCATAATGATGGAATGCATAATGCCAAACTTTCATAACCACATAGTCAAGGTCTTGTGCCAAGACTACAAATAATATTTTTTCAAGGCCTTGTTCCAAGACACTAGTTTGTCTCATGAGACCTACCGATGCATTGAGGAGCTATATCAGGCTCCACCTATCACTTACTATGTCCAATGCATTGCTCATATGAAAAGGTTTAAACATAACATAAACATTGGTATTAAAACTAGCATACGAAATGTAAATACTTAATCCAAAAACCATGAATGGTGTAAAAATTACATATCCAAACTCAATCATATCACAAAAACATCAATACAATATGGAAGATTTGTATCATAATAAATAAACATAAAATAAGCCTAAAATCTATCAAAGGATGTTGACTTAAATAAAATCAAAACCTTTTTAAAGAAATAGCTCTTACTATTTTGAAATCATTTAAATGTCATGTAATTATAATAGAAAATATTTTTTTTGGAAATATTTTTATAAGCATTTAAGTGAATCATTGATGATGTTATAACGGCTTAAAATAGCCACATCTGCCATATATGTTAAAAATACATTCTTACCATAAATGTGTCAAAAAGGTGAAAACATACCTTGTTTGAAAAATGCTGGAAATATTCCATTATAAACATATTATAAAATTAAAAAAATTGTATATATAACTTTAACCCATTGTCTATAAAATAGTAATAATGTTTTTAAATACATTTTTATGAAACATTGATGTGGATGATAAAGAGGTCCCAGTAGATAAATACATATAAACAACATCATATAATGAAGAGATTGTAGAGTTAATCCTTACCTTGTACATTTCCTGGGTTGAGGGTAGTTTATCCTCCTATATAATGGTGGAATAATTTTTATTAAATTTGACAATAATCATATACATTAATATGATACCACATATGATCTTATATCATTTCTTTGTTTATAATATCTTAGTATTATCGTTGTTTCAGGTGATAACAGATTCAGTTTCCATTATATTCATTGTTATGTGAGTCATATTTGATATGTATGGGATGTATCTTATTCATATCAATAATGATATCATGTATTTAAACATTATTTTTAATCTTCTAATAAAAATTAGTCTTGAATGGATATGATAGGGAATGAATCTCATCGCGTTCGTGGAGACGGTAATCCGTACGTACGCACGAGGGACAATATCATTATTTTGATATTAAAATAATATATAATTTGATGGTATATCATATATATAGAATAATTATCAGTATATATTTATTATTTACATCAATTACACATCATTATTATAACCATCCAATTAATAATGTATTGAATAACAATTACACCACGACATGGAGACGGTAAGCCGTACGTACGCATGTGTGGTGACATGTCATTAAAAGGATTGATATAATAATTAATTTGGTTACATAAAATTTATAACAACATCACAGTATATAAAAGACACTAGATTTATTATTTTATAATGTAAACAACAAATAAAAAGGAAGTGGAAGAAGAAAGGAACTTGAAAGAGGTGATAAAATATTTATCACTTCTTCGGGTTCTTCCTTTCGATTTGATCAAAAGTTCTCCTTAGGTTGGATTTATGAATAAATTAAGGCCTATAGTATGAAGGGATTATAGTTTAGAGGGTATTTTTGAAGAGTTTGTTAGAGCCAAATGTTTTTTAAGGTGTCAATTAGAGAGAAGGAGGAGTGCCTTTTATAAGAGGGGTGAGTGGGGAGCTTAGGAAAAGCTAGAAATATTATTTTATAATAAAATAATTTTCGGTTTCTAATGGATCCAAAATGGATTATTTAATGATTAAGGATTGTATGGGTTGAAAAACGCTCACCTAATTGGTTTTAGACAGGTTTATGTCGCTATATTAACCTTGTCTTTTAGATTTAACTCTTAGTTAAATAGTTTGACATTTACCATGTCTCGTTGTATTTTTATATTATATGGTTAATAAACGTACTCTATACATACAAGTGAACCCCAAGTGGTTCATTAATGATACACCTATCATTATATAATTCTTTTTTCAGAACATTAGATTTTTAAGAATATAATATAAATTAATAATAAAATATTTATTTTAAAATCACTTTTATGTCAATTATGAAACAATTTGGTATTTTGTTTTTTCTAAATTCATAATAGCATTATTTATTCGAAAAAAATTCATCTAACAAAGTATAATATGACATATTTACCTATAAATTTAGTGAAATTCATAAAAAGTCTCTAATTAAATTTATTTGGATATTTATAATATCAATTTTTTTATCATTTCATTAATTAGGTAATTACTGCATCATCATTGTTTCATAAATAAAATAAATTATATAATTTCTAAAAATTATAACTAAAACACCATTATTTAGGAAGTCGTTTTATATTTATAATGAATATTTATAGTCGAATGTATCTTATGTATAACACTATATTAAATAAATTTAGTTATTAAACTTTGATTTTAACTCTTATAACTCTTCTTTGAATTAAATAATAATAAATGTCCTAATTTAATCCAAGTGGACCATAGAGGTTCATATTTTATTCCTAAGGTTTTTTTGGTCAAATAATCTTTGTCCAATATAAATAAGACATGTGTTAGGGTAATAAAAATACCATTTTTACCCAAAATTACCCTATTTACTTTTAATCGTGGTAAATAAAAAGAAAAAGTTACTATTCACCAAAAAATATTGGCATCTCATTGAACCAAACATTAATTACTGATATCAACCGTGTCTCTTGGATTTTTCAAATTCCACTCACATAAGCGGTAAAATTGTGTTTTATATGAATTTGAAAATCCTCCTAGGAGATGGGTAAAAGACAGTGAACAGTTCAATAAAATTTTTATATATCTAAAATTATTTTAAACTGACTCCAATAAATTATAGTGAAATTATATTTGTATTATGTATCTATTTTTACCTAATATAAGTTGAAATAAAATAAATAATTATTTAAATAAAAATTTGGTTTTAAACTATAACTCAGTGTTTTTCAGTATTAATAAAAAATTTAAATTTTTCATAAAAATACCAAGAATTCACCCTAAGCTTACTTCAATATTCCAAATCAAAAAATGAAGTCCATTTGGAATGATAAAATTTTAAAAATTTCAAAAAGTGAGTATTACTATTCATAACAGCTAGTTTGATTGGTTGTGGTGTGTAAGAACTCGAAGTTACGTACACAACACAGTATTGTATTATTCAAAGAAAACTGTAATGTGGAAGCATGGGGTGTTACATATGTTCAAGAGACCTAGTTCCCCTACATTGGGTCCATGAGGACAAACATATGGAATTTTCCATGAAGTGCTGGTATATCTCCACAAGGCCCTTTGTTGGTAATTGGACACATATCCAATAGGACGATTGATTTTCTTTGACATAAATCATTAAACCTCATGAGATACACTATCTCACAAGACCCCTTGACAAGCCAGCCTAATTTCATGAAGTCCCCCTAATAAGTTATCCTTTTCCCATGGAATGTCCCATTAAAGTTTCCATATGTCATGTGAAAACCCTTCAACAGGTCCCCTGATCGCATGAAGGACTCTAAATATGTTGATATGAAAATATTAAAGTCCCTCGATATGTATACATAATTCATTAGAGCCACAATAATTGGAAATAATCCATTAAAGGAGCCATTGACATGATGATCCCACTGCTAATGAAAATAATGTGTCTCTACAGGAATGATTTGTGGAAAAAACTCATAGAGCGCATGATGTGGAATCCCTCCACCGAATCTAGCTGAGAATTGTGAGATGCATGGTGAAAAATAGAGAAAATGACCTAGGGGCGAGGCATATAATTCTTCTAACCTAGAAAGAAAAATTCACCACTACCTTTGATGCATAGACTTATGATCCTCGGAACCTTGCACCAGCCTACGAGCAGATTTCTTGAAGCAAGTTATCATATGATCAAGATGTTTTCTATTACGTAAGGTCAAGGGAACAACCTGGAATGATCATGAGGAATACATAATGGAAATTACATTATAATTATCATATCACATGAAGGACTTATGTCAGGACTTGTAGAGAACAACACAAATATGTTCTAAATAACATGACACTTAAAAGAAGTTACATATTAATAAATCTATGGAATTTATGAAAAAAATTGGAATAAATACTAGAAAATGGGAGACTTATGTGAAGAACATATAATCCAAACCTCATGCACATTGTGTGAACCACCCAGGACACACAACAAAACCATGGCATGTTTCCTAGAACTCATGAAGCTTATTTGGTATATTATTTGGATCCTGTGAAGTCCTATGAATATTTCAAACCAAGATGCATGGAACCCCATGATCATGCCACCCTAAACTCATGAATCCTATTGGGATAACCATCTTAACCTTGTGGTTTCCTTCATACATGTTTCATGAATCATATTACTGAACCAACACATGTTAACTTGGCCTCATGATAGCACAAGATCATGTCAACTAACTATCATGATATTCCCTGATCTTGCTAGCCAGATTTCATGATGCCCTCTAGATATGTCATCCTGGATCATTCATCACCATCCAAACATGTCGCACTGACTCTCATAATTCCCTTCAAGAATGTCAGCAATCTTTTGTGATGACACGAGGTCAAGTAATCTGGATCACGTGATTCCCTATAGATATGTCTGCCGGATTATACAATAACCTCTATGAATTTCTCTTAAGATCATATAGTGGAATCTAAGATCAATCTGTTGGGCCTCATTATGTCATCTATAAAATTCATCCTTGGTCAAGGGATGACCCTAAAACATCTAATATTGTATATATTACTTCCATCAGACAAACCAACTGGATCCAGTGATTGTCTTTGGACATGTCTTCAATATAACCAGACTTCTAGAAATCCATAACTTGTTAAAAAAGTCAATCATGTAATGCAATGTATAAAACCAAGTTTGTTAGGCCAACAAGTAGGGGATATAAAAATTGAATCCTAGATCTTGATAACTTTTTCCACCCTCAGTGTGAAATCCTTGATTATAAGGGTAACATTAGTGTGTAAGCCCTAACAAGATACATTACATAATATTCTCTGATATAAGGGAAACTTCAGTGTGTAACCCCCTATCAAGCGAACTACGATGAAATTTATTATTTCTTTAACAAAGATATGTAGGACAACTCCCTAAGGCCATAGCATTATATTAAGCATCCAAAGGGTAGTCTTGATACACGAGTCTCGCGTCCAAAGAAAATAGCCATAATTATTTACCATCACTTGTTTCTCATTCTGAGAATAGATGATATGGTATTAGGTACTCACAATTGTTATTTCATTCAAGTGACATGTATCTATTAAGAGTATGGGAAACCTTGTAGTGTAAGCCCCAAATGGTGGCATAATATGATATTTCCTTCATATAAGGGTAGATTCAGTGTGTAAGCCCCATCTAATTGAACTACAATGAATATGACTCATCAATTTCTAGGATACATAGGACACCACACCACATCCCAATACCAAGCTAAAATGTGCATACACATCTCTGTAAGCCCCTCCATGTCTATTGAATTTCAACCATAGGTACCCAATAATTCTCATGGGCTGATCACTCTACCTCATCACTCACTAGACTAAGAAAATAATTGAACTATAAGGAATCTAATTCCCACCACAACTAGGATAAATAGGATTACTTACTACGTCCTGAGAGAAAACTCAAATGATCATCCACCTTAGTGTATGTCATGAAATGTATCTAAAATTTCAACAATTGGGACCAAATCATTTTCATGGGTTTATTTTACATCATCCCTTAGTGGAAAGAAAAAAACTGTAAGCACTCCAATTCCATATATATTTAGGATAAGTTGTAATACTTCCTATGGTCTGATACCAAATTCAAATGGGCAACCACCTCGGTGTATTTCATGCCATTTTTTTTACATTTCAACCATTGAGACCCAATAATTCCCAAGTATTGACCACTTTACCTCATCCCTCAGTGGATAGAGAAATCAAAAAAAAATTTAATGACTATAATTCCTATCATAATAAGGATATGAAGAATGCCTTCCTGAGGCTGGGGTTACCTATTAAACATCCCAGTGGTTGTCCCGAAATATAATCCCCACATCGATATTCAGTGAGTCTAATCACATGATATATATTTTTTCTCACACTGAGGAGAGCTAACACGGGCTTAGGGATGCACGATGAATACATAATCAACATCATGAATCTCCAGCATCCAGGGAAATCTCATTATGTAGTACCTGATGAGTGGGATGATATAAATAACCTTCATATAAGTGAATCTACCTTAGGGGTAGTCACGAGGGCATGATCAAAATACAATATCTCTGATTCATTCTATAACCATGTAACATAGGATGTCTCCTCAAGGCTCAATCTCAAATATATAGTGACAAAGTTCCTTCACATATGTCCATTATACAAGATATTACACTACATGGGTTTAACTAAATATATGGTTTTTGATTACAGTAATAAAAATGATAGAAAGACACCTAAAAATGACTCAATACCCTCATCAGAATGTTGATCACCTCCCTGCATGGAAGAAAATTCTGAAGTGTCTAGTTATGTGGATTTAGAGTATAAAAAACAATCCATTACTGGGAAACATATGAAGAACCTTGGATACATACAAATGGGTTCAGTAATTTGATCCACTTTCTATTATGTATATAAAATTGACTTAACCTAAAATGAGTTTTTTGGGTAATCGGCATTGAATCAGGATTAAGAAGAGATTCTCTAACATATCTTAAATTTATAAGAGATTCCCGGAGAAGGAAACAATTACACCCAAAATGGTGTGATTAGTCTGACATCCCATCCCATCGACCAATGATTATCTCATAGCATTATTTTTTCAAAAACCCAAATAACCATCATCCTTTGGAATGATATAATGTACCTAGTGATGGAAGAGGGAACTATTGGGTGATTCCATTAAGAATTAAAATGATGACTTGTTGTTACTGATTGTATAAGAAACAAAACACCCCAAAATTAATCATAAAAAAAACTGAATCCCCCTCAATGAGGGTTCCCAATGGTCTCTTTCCCTTTGAAACAACTATAATTAAAGAGAAGGAGTAAGACTTGATTATCATCTTGTATAGGCCATGGGTTGACAAGTAGAACAGAGGTTATAAAACACAAAATGAGAGACATTACCCTCATAATATAAGTTTAGTAATAGTGATAAAAAATAGAAATCAACACCATATCTTACAAAATAAAAAATACCATTATAATAAAATCACATAATGCAAGTTATGGGTTTCATGTATTCCTCCAAATATAAAAAACCAAAACAATCCCAAAGTAGCTTCTCCCACATTAACTCTAAACTCCAAGCTAGTACGGACTATATTTGTCCTGAAACCCACTATACCAGATAAATATCTAAATATATATCGGTGAGTATAATATTTATACTTGGTAGTATCTTCCCCAAGAATTCTCATGAAAATTATATAAAAGAATACTAATGATCTTGTGAGTAAATAGTTGAGAAAACATGTACCTATTAGGACAACTACCTATTCGAACCCTCAAAAGGCCCACTCCACAAGTATCATATAAATGAGTATTAATATATCATCTGAAGAATATGATCAAGGATCCATGAAACCACATTATCACTCGTTTTTCTTTATTACACCCCAATATAAATTGGAATGTGCACCCATCCCTTCTTCACTATCAAAATATCAACATGAAAGCCCAACTATGAACTGTTACTATATAATACCCCATATTAACCACATCAAAAGTCTTGAGATGTTGTGTATCAGGAACATGAAGGAAATCAACCTCATTCAATCCTCCAACCACACAGAAGCCCCACCACATATCCATCATCTAATCATCACCATATCATCGAGTATACTACATGAAACCCCCACACCATGAAATATTGTATCAAACATAGGCCTTCATGGCACACTTACTACTAAATGGAGTGTAAGGAAGAGGCAAACACTCAGTTATCCATTCCATCACCAACCTAAATGTTTGGGAAATCACCTAAAATCAATGAATTTGTCACTAGTATGAAGTACTATCACTACTGTAAATAAGTTGTATAACAGTGCTCAAAATGAAATTTAAAAGATCTAACAAATAATTTTTGTTATAAGAGTTGTTAAAACAGGGTCCCTTTTAGCAGTTCTAAAAAATTCGCTAATAATGGACTCTATTATTAGCACTAAAAAAGTACATAAAATGGGTTCTTTATCAGTTCTAAAAAACCATTGATAAAAAAGGAATTCTATTACTATTTTTTTGAACTAATAAAATACAAATTTCTTGGTGCTAAAAACAATCATTGATAAAAATCAAACAAATAAATTTGGAAAATATATATTTTTTTAAATTCTTGCAGTCTTTTTATCAGCACTTGGATCCACCCCCACCCACATCACTTTATCTATTCTACACCCCACCCCTTCTTTTAGCAATCGAATCCACCCCACCCCTTTATTAACAATGGTATTTATTGACACACCAATGCTCTCCTGCCTCCCCTTGGATTATATCTTACGACCTCCCACTCCTGCATTTGTTTATTTACCAATCAACCATGTTTTTTATTTGTTTTTTCATAAATCTATTTATTTATAAATATATAAATAATATTTTTATGGTTATATTTATTAATGTATTAATATATATTTAAAGGATATTTTAAACACATTTATAAAATATGTTTTTGGTGTGTATGTTTATAAATAAATAAATAAATACATACATACATACATATACATATATATATATTATATGGGTGTAACTATAAAATTTATTATAATTATTTTTAATTATAGACATATATTATACAATAACATTTATATACATTTATTATAATGTATAGATAATATATATTGGTTTGTGAATAAAAACACACACAGACACACATATATATATATAGACTCCCACAGACATTTACATAGTGAAAAAAATATTAAAATGTATTTATTTTATATAATAAAAAGAATATTTTACTTATTGATTTATGGTTTATATATATAAAATGATATTTTATATGTAAATATGTTGATATATTTATTTATTAAAAAATCATGTGTAAATATATAAAAAATAGGTATATATGTGTATATACTTCAGTATAAATAAAAATACATTATGAAAAATGAAAAACAATTTATGTAATAATCTCCTTATGAGTGTTACCAATGAAAATAAATTGAGTCTCCACCAAAAATAGATAAAAAAACCACCCTTAAATGTTGTTGAAATATCATTGAACGTTAAACAATTGGAATACCTCGACTGAAAACACAGTTTTGGAGGTCTTATAGGCCCTTATTAGCCTCCAAAAGTGTGAATGAGATTCTCTTCGATCACCATGGTCGAAATCTTTTTAAGGGATTCAATTTGATATGTGGTAGAGCTCAAACAGACAAATAGATCAAAAGTTATGGTCATTTGATGTTCTGGTTGTGTTTTTAACTTAGTTTAGATATTTTTTTTTGTTTTTTCATATTATCAAATTTTAATTAAATGACTATTACCAGATAATAATTAGTAAATTATAAATTTATATTATTTTATAGTTATTTTATAATCCATTTTTTCACGGAATAATTCATTTATTAAATGTAAAATCGTATTTATCCTTATATAAATCATATTTAATAAATCATATTCTATATATATCAATATAAATATATTTTTTATATTAATATATTGTTTTTAATGATATATAATTTTTTATGAAATTTATCCTTTATCAGTGCTATTAAAAAATCGTGAATAAGGACCTTCCTTTATCATCGCTAATAAAAAATAAATAATAAACGTGGAACGTTTTGCAGCGCTAAGAAAAAAGCACTGATAATTGATTAAGTTTAAAAAACGTTTGAAGCACTATTAAAGGCACCCTCTATCAATTATTTTCATAATCATTGATACTGTTACCCCCTTTGTTATCACTTTTTTAGCATTATTAATGTGTGGCGCTATGTAATGACAAATATGTGGTAGTGTCGACTCAAGTGGGGTGAATAAAGAGATCAGAAGAAAATACAAGAATATATAATTAGACATGAATCCAACCAATGGATTAATATAAAACAACAGTAAATCAATTGATAATCACCCACCAAAAGGTCACCACTACCCATCGACAACCAATGATTCCTCCAAAAAAATATTTACCAACTATCCACAAAAACATTCACAATAACCAACAATGTTACAGTTTTATACATTGATTTGGAAAATTTTAATATCCATTACTCTTCCCATTAGGCCTCTTTTCAATCATATCTATAGGTGACCAACCTGAAGGTCAGAAAATATTTTTTACCTAGTGGTATATATGGTTCATCATACTATTTTTTCATTTTTAATGTGAAACCAATCCTTTAATAACTACTCCATTTTATTCAGTCTATTGTCCATATATTTCCTCATTTATAGTTTCCAACAGTGCCCCCCCCCCCCCGAATGAGGTGGTGTGGCAGTAGGGGGACGGGTGTTGGGCACTGTCCATGGGGTTGTGTCTATAAGCTATTTTTCTTTTAGTGTATGTATAAATGAAACCCACGTTTTATTATTATCAATAGTCTATAAAAAATCAGTTTTATACATACCCATTCAAATTTCAAAATTACCACACTTATGACATTGGATGTCTGTATATCTAAAAACAAATAGAGGAATTCAAATGGGGAGGTTTTCCAAAGATGAAATAAAATAGATTGAGGGAGGGTTGGGTGCTGGGATATCCATTCATGTAACATTGGTAGAGAATATACAGTTCTAAAATTTAAAAAATTATAAATTCTGTTATTTCTTTTTCCTATACAAAAAAAATATGATTTTTGAAATCACATAATTTAACTATTTAAATCCAACATAATTTCATTAACATCCCATGATATCACTCCTTTTTTATTAATTATTTTCCTTAAATTACAATGTTCCAGACACACAATTGATAAGGAGATGTAGTATACACATCCTCTATTTTCCACCTCAACCTTAAAATGTTTCCCCCAATTTATCAAAGAAATACACTTTCATTTTTAATTAAAAATACCCATATTTCATTTCCAATAATCCCTTTTCAGATCTTATGGTTTTTATTATTATATATTTTAAAACATAGATTTCATACTATTTTTTCTAATTCCATATTTTTTAATTATACACATTTTACAATAAAAAATGTTTTATTTTTTTTCTCTTCTTTACATGAGTTACCATTTTTTATTTTAAATTCTTACAATATATATTTATATATATAACAATTTAATGTGTATCAAATTAATATTATCAACCTAATATGATAATATATTTATATACATTGTCTTTCAAAATAAAAAATGTTCTACAACACTTTATAATAATGTTATATATATATATAATATTTTATACATGAAAAATTATTTTCAAGAAAAATTCAATGCATACAAATTTAGAAGACACTTAAGGGTATTATAAACTATTTACATAAGATATTTAAAATCAATACATAATATTTCCTTCTAGTGGTGTATAAATTCATTAAAAAATATATTTAAAAACAATACATAATATATAAATAATTTTAAAATCATAATAGATATATAATATAGTTAATAATTGCGTAGTATTTTTTATTAACAAGAATATTATATCGCAGTGGCCAGATTTCTGAAAATCAAATTAAATATGAAAACAATGAAATTATTGAATTAACATAAACCTACTCAACCCACTAGAATAAATAGAATATATTACCGGGCTTCCTCAACACCAATGAAATGATAGAGGAAGGGTAATAGAAAATCCAGACCCCTACATCAGATATCTTTCAAAAAATTCTCATAATAGAGAATAAAAAAACATGTGAAAATGGGAGAGCAACCCATGAGAAGAAAAGATAACTCAGGTCCTCAAATTAAATATATCAAAAAAATTCTTGACCATGAGGATCCAAAAAATGGAAATAAGAAAAATCATAGCTTAATAGAAATTGGGAGATACCTCTTAAATTGGGATTACACACTACAAACAGACTCGATGAATTTTTTTTCTAAACTTAAACACAATTCCGATAAGATAAATTATATAATTATCAAAACTATGGAAAATACATATCAATTAGGAAAATTACATTTATGAAAACATAACACATGACACTATTCTGAAAATATCGTTTCAAAATAAATATTCATTTGGAATCATATATAAACCATAAAATATTCATATTTATTTCAAGTGAAAAAATATGTTTCTTAATATAGATATACACACACAAAAAAAATTTAAAAGAATTTTAGAGTATGTTTCAAAATAACATTTTTTTATTTAAAGAAATGGGTATAAAACCCTCCCCATGACACACATCACATTCCAAACCATAAGTACCCACTAGTCGAAGACATGGGAAGATACTAGCCTATGAATATTCAAACTGACCAGGTTCCAATAATAAACAAATCCATGTCGATCATTAACTACTAGAAAACTATAAACACTAACTAAGGATCATCAATTCAATGCTATATCATATCAAAAATGTTAATATGAAACAAACATAAATTAATTTTACAATATCTAATAAATAAACATACAAACAATTTGAAAATTAGACACTAGTATCTTACCATTACTCAACCCCCAACATATTTCTAGTTTGATCATAAATTGTTTCCCATCAACAATATTATTCATTCAATATCATATCGACTATTTCCAAAGATATTAATGTTACATTTATGAAAATTCATATCCAACAACTTACAGTTAAATGTTAATTCAATGGCCTCATTATCTAGGATTATGGATTATGAAAACATATCAACAACAAGGAATACAAATTTTTAATGAGTAAAAAAAATTATTAACAAGTGACATATAAAATTAAATTTTCATGGGAGATTCTCATGTAATATTTCATAGTTAATTCTGATATAATTTTTCACATGGTTATAATACTCAAATCATACAATATTGACTATTTTTATATGTTTATTAAGATATTATAAAGCATTAAATTTATCACTTAATTAATAAATGTTACCATTTTTAATATATACTTAATTAAAAAATAGCAAAATAAATCAAGAAGAAAATTCAATTCATACCATTTAGAACTTGTCATGTTGGACATGGTTTGAATACTATATCTCAAGAGTTTGATAATTTGTATAATATCTTATCTAGAGTATTCTTTAATAATTTTCAATACATCATTTCTCATCCTAAATCACATTTCATTAATCCCATTTCAATATAATATGCTTAAAACATGCATTTTGATTCTTCATTAAGACACACTTACTAATCAATAATATTTTCCAAATATTGACACACTATTTAATTAATTGAATCAAAGTTAAAACATGTATTTAATACATATAAATTTATCCCTGAAAGATGTAATGAACTTTTACATTAATATATTCTAAAACCTTATGCTTATAGTGTGAATTTTTTTAAAACTCAAAAATGTTACAAAAAAAGAATATTTAATTAAGGAAATCATTCCAAATTTTTTTCATAAAAATTATGAGTTTTGGACCTCATAATTCCTTCATGAAAATAAAGTAACACAAGTATCATATTATTTTTGAATACAATTTTCAAATCCAAATATGTTCTTATATGTTTGATAATCATCATTCGCAAATTTTGAAACTAACTTGGAATTTTTTTTAAGGAGAACTAGGAATTTTATCATTTTGTAACCTCTAATATAGAATGTTTTTAACTATTGTAAGTGAATTTAAAATGAATTCATTGTAAATATAAGGAAAATTTCATATTAATACACTTTATTACAAGTAAAAAATTTGAACATATTTATAAATCATATTATGAATTTATCTATGACAATGGTTTTGGAACCCTATTGAATTTTATTATCTTAAATAATTCATGAAAAAACAAAAAACCTATCATGAAAAATGTCGAAAAACACTATAAGAAATCAAAATCAATTATATGTTTAAATTGTAAAGCATATTTCCAATAAATTATAATAGAAAATATTAAATTATCTTTTAAAACCTAAGATAACAAAACTTTTTATAAAATTATCTAACAAACTAAAGTATCACAATGAAATCATGATAACCACAATGAAATGATAATTTATCACCTATGGGAAAAAAATTTACATCATGGATTGTTGTAAGGGGTAATTATTAAATATTTCAACCAATATATATTATCAGGGATAAAGTGTAACTAGTAGTTAATCCAACTAAAAAAATTAACAATGTTTGATCATGTTTTTTTGGATCAACTAACAAAATCATAACATTGTCTGTTTTAGGTTAATATCTTTATTATTAACTTAAAAACTAGAGAATTTAAAGCAACAAGAAATATCCTTCATAAATAATGATGTTGAAAACAATTTAATTTATAAATTTTAATGCTCATACCTGTTATTTACATTATAATATTTACTAAAAATGCATCAAAATAATCAGTCAAAATGAAAACCTTGCATTTTCCATTAACCTAGTTGAATGTTATTACATTATCATATTTTTAAGTCAACACCAAATTATATTCTTCAAATAATTCAAGAAAACATATTAATATAAACATAGCTACTTGAAGTATAAAAATCATGGGATCCAATTTACCACAATCTAATATCATACTCTTTTGGTTGAACTAACTCTCCATTACAGTGTAAAACATTTAATGAAAAAATTAGTTCCTAATAGGTGAAGTGTACACCTCTTCATATGATTGGATACAAAACATAAATTTCCCTAAAAAATAATTTCGTTATCGTAATAGCATGACATAAATTTAAATTCATTTAATTATGTTCATCTAATTCACAAAATTCAGTTAAATACATTTAATTAGGTTCATTTAATTACAAAATCGTAACATTCAATCAAAATTGCAAAAAATAACAATTCATGAACCATTCTTTGTTTTCTGTCCCACAAGTAGCATCACTTACCTATATCATTCAATTTACTCAGATTCTATGCATAAGATCATTGGTTTCCAAAAATCCATTTTCATTTTCAGTCTTCTTGACCTCTATCAAACACCAAGATCAACTCATAATGTTTCCCAAAATCCCCATGCAATCCTCATAGGTATTAAATATAATATTAATTATATCTCTCAATTGTCATATGTAATACCAATTATTTACATCCCCTCCTCTACAAGTACGCCTCCTAGTCTCATAATGAAGAGATGGACTAAACATCAAAAACCACCCCAAATTTTCCAATAGTTTGGAATAAGAACAATAGGTATAAAACACACAATGGGAGGCATTACCCATATATATAATTATAGGACAAGAGATATGTTATAATGAACCAATAAACACTATATCAAATGAAATATACCTGGATATTATTATAATAAAATCTCATAATTCATGGTATTAAACACAAGGAATTTTCCAAAATAAAATACCATTACTTACGCTTAGAACAAGATCTATCAAAAAATATCTAATCTAAAACAATATGATCTATCTTGAACACAAAAACCTCTTAAACACCTAAAAAGGATAGGGGCAAGCAAAACATGTATACTAAATATTATCCTTTATTTTTCCTCTTATAAAATTATTAGAAATGCCTACTAATGCTCATGTGAGGAAAGAGTAGACACAACATGCACCTATTAGGTAAACTATGATTATAACCCTCACTATGGCTTACTATCCACGTATTACATACTAATATTTTTAAATAGTATGACAATAAAAAAGTTTAAGAACCCAAAAACCACTTTACCACTAATTTTATACTCTCACACCCCCATCATTAAATGTCATGTGCTCCTATCCCTTCTTTATCATCAACACCTCAATGGAAAATCCCATATCTTAACCTATGATAAATATTATTCCAAATAAAACACATCATACATCCTAAGAAGTAGAGTATCATAAACATGAATGAAATTTACCTCATTCCCTCCTACTTCCATGTATAACCCCAACTTTATATCTATCATCTCATTATAACCACATCATCATGTACACCAAATTCCCCTCCCATTCCATGCCTGATTTTCCCAACCTAAAACCATCATAGGTCTCTAACTACTAAAAGGATAGTGGGGTATAATGGTAATTATGACACCAATTAAATCACTCATATATATATATTTGTGAAATAATATTAAACCAAAACATTTGTATGCATTTGGATATAGTAACAAAAATGTTTTTTGTGAAAAATTTGGGAATCACTCCAATTTAATTAAATGAATTTATGAAAACATGAAATGTGGTCAGATAAGGTCAGATTCCTTAATTATTAAAAAAATAATTTAAAAATAATTATTATGATGCTAATCCATATTCATGTTTCTTCTTCATGAATTTCATGTTAATAAATTTTACAACTCCCATGAAAATGACCATTAGGGTCACTACTACTCATATTCCCATTAAAAGCACGCAAATCAACTTTTAATAACACTAAAAAAGTTTTTTTAATTTTAATGATGATAAGGGAAGGAGTCCCATTTATCAGTGCTAACAAAGGGAAAATTTATGGGGTCCTTTTTCTACACTAAAAACAGCTTTTAAAGGACCCCCTTTATTTGTCCTTAAATTTACACTGATAAAGGCCTAGCCGCATGTAGTCTGCCGTTAACATAACAACACACCATGAAACAAAAACATGCAGTATCAAATGAAATTTTAAATAACGATATAATTTCAATCAATATAATATACATTTAATTGACATCATGAATACAAAAATTTCCACACATGGTATAAATAAAAAAAATTACTATTTATAATTCAAACAAAATTCATAATATATTTACATTCATAATTATACAATAAATAATTTAAAACATTAATTGTCAGACCCTAACCTTTGTAATTACATTATTTTATTATTTTCTTTTGTTTGGATAATTTTTTCGGGGTTTGGGTTGAGCCTTAGTTTAAATATATGTGTTTTTATTGAATAGTGTGTGTTTGGAGCCTGATAACATATGACGCATGGGAAGATCTTGGTCTGGAAACCTTGTGTCTTCACTTAGGAAACCATGCATCCAATCCATCATTGAAAAATAAAATAATACTTCAATGAGTAATAATATGAGATTTAAAATAAAATAAGAAAAAATAAAATATAATTAAATTTGTTGATAATATTATTTATGAGAATATAATTTTTTTTATTGGTATTAATACAAATAATAATATTATTAAAACAAATATTGTTATTATTATTTATATTATTTATATAATTTTGTTATTATTATGAATTATTATTATTATTATTGGATGTTTTGGTGGGTTTTAGATCGGTGCACATTCATCACATGGTTAGAGGAGACCATGCAGTTATCCTAGGTACCAATGCAGTAGCTTCTAGTGGGCCAAAAGCTACCACACAGTGTGCGCATAGTTTGTTGATCCATGCACGGACTACATGGTTACCTAGTTTTTAAAATGAATAAAAAATCAATGAGATATAATTTTATAGAATAAAAATATTTAATAACAATTCTAATAATTATATTATATTTATTTTGATTATTATTGTGGTTAATTATTATTGATATTAAGATTTATGTTATTGTCTTATTATTAGTATTAGTATTATTATAATTATTAATAATGATATTATTATTATTTATTAAAAATATTATTATTAATATATTAATTAATTTTTTAGGGTCTTCATTTTTTCTTCCCTCTATCTTCCTCCCCCTTTCTCTCCCCATAGTTCCCCCTTCTCATTCTTAGTGTGGTTTGTGACCCCCCTACTATGACTCTATCTTTGGAGACCCCCTCTTTGACACCTCCCTCTATAGTGCCTTCTCTATGGCATGCACCACCCAGTCCATGCAACACTCCTCTAGCTGGTGTCTGACCAAACCAGCATGACCAACACGCTGCCCTCCCATATTCTCTAGTACATCCCCTTGGTCGGATCCCCTCCTGCATGATACACTACCACTGCACTACCCATTCCACGGTGACTTACCCTCCCCCCGGTATACCCTTATTCCTTATTCTCTTCTCCTATGGTCAAAGAGACCTAGTGTTGTGCTTTACCTTCATTTTTGTTAGATTTCATTCCCATTAAGGGTTGTTCTTCATATATTTTAGGTTTTGAGACACTAATGGAGAGATCTCGAGCAAGCAATTTTCATTCCACGATGGATTTGAGGTAGGGATCCCATGCACATTCATTTATAATTTAAGAATCATCGATTTGTTGCTTTTTAAACTTTATTTACAATTTAAATATGGTTATATGATCCTTATATGAGTAATTCAGTGTGAAAAATGTGGTTTTTGAATTGGTTTGTGATAATAGTGTTGTTTTGTTATAAAATTAAATGCCAAGTGATCGATAAATTGTTATTGGATTTAGCACATGGTCTGTGATAATTAAACATGGTCTAGAAATTTAAATTGATTTATGGAATGAAATTTGTTTTTTACCACTTATTGAGTGTTTAATAGGAATTTTTTGTTCTTAAATAGTGCATACCTATTGTGTGATTAATTGCCGAGTTGACTTCTATGTGCTAAATGTGAGATAAATAGGTTCTTTTAATTTATAAATGTAGTTGAACTATGAGAAATAATATCATGGGTTCCTGATGTGGTTTCTCTAGTGTATTTGGGTTTTTATAGTAAATGAGTATATGTTTATAAAGGTTCTTGAAAAGTGTCATTGGTGACTGTACCATTTGGAATTTATTTACAAAAACTTGAGCCTTGCATGTGTAGTTCTATGGTTTTAATTATAATATGAAAATGTTTTGATCCAGAAAATGTTGTGCATACACCCCTTTTTAAAAATTTAATTTTTGTTGTTGATAAATATTGGTTTCGGGAAATGTTTAACGGCCCATTTGGAATCTTGGGAAAATGGTGAAAACTTTTTATTATGATAACCTCCTTAGAAAGACTCTCATTCCTCATTTTTTTAATGGGTGTGATTGTTTCACTTTGGAATCCTCATTACCCATTATTAGAGAACCTCGATATGGAATCCTCGCATTTTATTCATTGTATGAAATGTGAGTCCATTATTTTGATGGATTGGGGTGATTCGTATGATTTTTTATTTATTATATATATATAATTGTGATGGGATGCTTGGTTGGGATCGGTTGGCTCATCCCCATTTTACTCGAGACATGTGAACCAGGAATATTGAGAGAGCTTTCTATGAATGATTGATGCACTGGTAGTTGACACACTGATGAGTGGCTAATTAAAAATGGATATGTATTTGGTTTTATTACTATGGGATTTCATTTGGTCTATCTTGAGTAATGGTGGCTAAGATTATTAATATTTTTTATTTTATTTTTTGTGGAAAGCTACCGAGGATGGGGTTACATATATTAGTATCTTCTATATTATTATTAATCTCCTCAGTTTTATGATTTTTGTTTCCTTTAGTCACTTGCAGTGATTTCAAGATAATAGTATGATTATTTCTTGTGGCCCCTATTGTGTTCTTATTATAATACCTTCACGTGTGTTGTTTTTATTAGAAATATATGTGTTTATTTTAATAAATATTATAATTTTTTTTCAATGAAATGTTTTTTATTTTTTTTCTGATTGAAAATATCAACACCACATTCCCCTTGAAAATTATAATGCCTCATAAATGGTATGATCTTGGTTATGGAAATAATAAGGGGTAATGGTTCATATTATGTTTTTATGTAAAATGTGTAGAAAAGAATACATTTATATATCATAGTTCAAACATGAAATTGATGTTTATTTTATTTCAATGTAAGTTAATTGGGAAGTAGATTAATGAGCTATATTATTGAGTTATATACTCATACGTATAGTTATTTTCTATTTTTTGAACTTGTGAGGATTTCAGCTTGAATTTGTTCGCCTTAAGCAACGATTGATCATTTTTTTGCAGAGTGACCTTTGAGGTCACATGGAGCCAGTATGGTTGTCTGGTCAGTTTTGGAAAATTTATATGGTAGTTTTATCGTATTGTTTTCGATGTTTAAGATATGTTGAGTTCAATTTTATATATTTATATATATGTTGAACTACCTGTCATCGTTTACTGTTAAATTTACTTTGTTTATGTATTGGGTGAAATTGTTCCCAGTTTGTACTCTATTGATGGATTTAGTTCTTGTTTCCAGACCGAGAGGATTAGGATCACATCTCGAGCCTTTCCATTGATCATATCGGGTGATTGGTTCATGGTTTACAATGGTTGGTTCATGAAAAAATTATATCAGATCAATTTTTCTCTTGGAGAACTTTGATTTTCTGAGTTCCTTTTTATATTTGTGGATGTTATGTTAGATGGAGTAGGATTGTTGGGAAACGATGAGTAGGTGGGGAAGAGGGTCATGAACTCCTTCTCATTCTGAACCTCAAGTATTCATGGCATGTCCAGACATATTGTTTCACTAGTATTTAAGGAATTTTTGGTGATTGATATATGAAAAGGTGAGTTGGGCCAATGGATTCTATGAGATCCCAAGGCCTAATAAGCTGGGCGGAGCTAGGGTAATTTTCCTAGGGGGATCTCCATGTTAGAGGTGGGTTTGGCGTATGGCTGCCAACCATATGGTCAAGTCACACACAAACACTAGTTAATCTTTTAGTGGATTTGGGTATGCTTTGAATTCTGAAAATTTTTGTGAAAATTCTTGTGTTTTGTTTGTGAAAGAAAATGGGTTTTAATGGATTGGTTGGATTTTGAAAGTCTGAAAATGAAAATTTCATGATTTACTCTAAGATGGGTTGTCTGAATTGAAATGTTTGATCATGATTATTTTCATTGTGGAGTTGGTAATGATTTGGTTCTTGATGTTTTATAATATATAAATTTTCCTTATAGACCTTCGATGGATGATCATAGTGTATTTACCATTGATTCCCCATTAGTGGGATTTTCAGTTGGTAAACCTAAGGATTTCAGGTTTGAGTTTTGAAAGCTGGATCCACATCTCATTTATGGTAATGTATACCCTCCCATTACGGAGGAGTGGATGCAAATAATCAAAAGGAAAATTAGACTAATTGTCTTTCTATGTCATTGATGGTTAATTTTTCAACTTTCATGCTTGAAGGTTCACTGTGGATGTAGTGGAAGTTGATTTCTTCGGAAACGCCCCAAGATCATCTTACATGGGAGTTTCAAGGATTTGTTTATTCATAGTTATTTCTCTAAGAAATAAATGGTTAAAGGGGGAATGAAAATGGGTTGTTTATAGTAGGGTTATGGATGAGTGTTGGATTGTTTCCATACCTTTGTACATGATGACCCTTATGATCCTAGTTATGCTACAAATGATTCTATGAAGGCTCAACATTTCGATGCTCAACATCGTCCCAAACTGCAATCAATGTTGATCAATTTCAATCAAACATCATTTGTTGATATGGTGATGCATTCCTTACATGTTGAAGACGTGATTTTGAGAGTGCAAGAGTTATTCCTCCCTCGTTAAGTCCTTTTGAGATGTGGTAAATATTCATGTAAGGACATGAGGATGTTGTTAAAAGTTGATGTAGCGTGTTGTGGATTCAAAGGGTCTCATGATATTTTGTCAACCACTTTGTACTGAGACTTCCTCATGTTTTATCAGTGTTTAATGGTAGGCCACAAAAATTCATCGTGTTCAAATGCTCTGAATCCCTTCTAGGTTTAATGATGCTTGAGTCACTTTCGACGATTTTGTCGAGGAATTTCAAGAAAGTATTGATGAAACAATCCTCATAAGTAATGGGTTGTTGGAAGGTTTCTTAATGATTTTTTTGTATGTTTCTATCTAGTGTAAGGGATAATTTTTTGGTAGTTGTGTCGATGGTGTTTTGGTTTAAATTTAAGGTATTTTGTGAGTCTCCTTATGAATTCATATTTTTAATTAAAATATGGTGTCATTTTTGGAATTCTGGACTTCATCTTTTTTATTCTAATCGGGAGATGCATATACCATTTAGGGATTAGAAGATCATCACTGGAAGGAAGAAGATGATTCATTCATCGAAGCTCCAACCATTGGTCCCAGAGTGAAGATGGCGTGTAGTCAGGAACCCCATGGGATTAAGGATTCAGGTTACGTTTGTGCCTCTATCATTATAGCGAGGCAGATATAGTGTTTCTATTATGGTTTCTCTACAACCAAGAATTCTATCTAGTTGCAAGATCATGGTGGAATTTTCCCTCACACAATGTCTATAATGTGTCTTCTAGTATGTGATTTCTATATCAGTTTATTCATATTGACCACCCATTTCAGTCAAGTGTGGTCTTGGTTTCTATTTTTTTGTGAGGGTTGAGTGTTGGGTAGTTGATTTTTGTGGTTTAGTGAACTATTCATTAGGTCTCTTTCCTCATGAACCATGTGGTGATGGTTTTTAGACAATGTGGGGGAGGCTCATTTTCGATTCGTGTTCAATTTCTATTTGGTCATTTATAGTTGGTTCATAATGGTGGGTAGACCCACCACATGTCTCATTTAGTTTTCTATTATAATGTTAACATACGCTAGTTGAATTCTAATTTTTGGGAGTCTATTCAGGTCTTATCTCTGCTGGAAATCTATTTTTTATTTAGTTTTGGTTGATTGGGTTGTTACAGAATCTTTAAAAGCTATTGATTTGATAGTTTCCTTTTCAGTTTCATTGATTGTGGGGTTTTTTGGGAGAAGTCACAACAGTTTAGTTTTGGATAATTTATGGATGTGGTGGTTTAATCCTCTTCATTCTCCACAGTATGTGTTTGTCAATTGTTGTTTCATTTTAGGCATTGAGGTTGAGTTTTGTTGGGGGATGGTGAAATTTTCCCAGATTACGAGTTTTTATTCGGTTGATGTGGAATCCTACGGCCTTGATCAATCCGCAGGAATGTGTTGCGGATATCTAGGGCGGAAATAATTATGGTTGGGATAATTTTCACACCTACACCTTTATAATTGGTTTATTTTTTTTATTTTCATTCATTTGGATAATTTGTTTGGGGTTTGAGTTGATCCCCATTTAACGTTTTTTGGTATTTATTGAAAAGTTCATTTTTTAGGTTTCGTAGCATCTGACGCATGGGTAGAGCACAATTTGAAAAGCGTGTGACTTTGCCGGGGAAACCATCTAGCCTACCCATCATAAAAAAATAAAATAATAATTTAATGAGTAATAAAATTGTAGTTAAAAAATTATTACAATGTAAAATTGAATAAGAAGTATTGATAATATTATTAATGAGATTATTATTATTATTTTTATTATGCTTATTAATATTATGAATAATATTATTTAATTAATCATTGTTATGTTTATTATTATTATCCTTATGATATTATTATTATTATTATTATTATTATCTGGACTTTTGGTGGGTTTTAGATACATGAACGAGAACCCCACAGCTAGTGAGGACCGTGCGGTCAACCCAGGTCCTCATGTAGCAACTTCTAGGATGGACAGAAGCTACCGTACAATTTGGACATGGTCTCTTGAGACATGCGTGGACCACGTGGTTGTCCAGTGTTTAAAATTAATAAAAATTCAACGAGAAATAAAATAATATAAGAATAACAATTAATAATGAATATAATAATTATATTATAATTATTTGGTGTAATTATTATAATTTTTTTAATGTTTATTGTTATTAATATTAATACTATTGTTAATATTTTATTATCAGTATTAATTTAATTGTTATCATTATTGAGATTGGTATTATTATTATTGTATATTAACATTATTAATATTAAGATAATATTTTTATTTTCATTTTTTAGGGGTTTACTTTTTATTTTTTCCCTTCCCTCTATACTCTGCCCCCTTTCTTTCCCCATAGTGACCCATTCTCTCTCCTACCGTGACGCGAGACCCCCTAGTGTGACTCCAGCTACTACAAACCCTCTATCTAACACATCCCTCTTCATCTACTGCTATCCAAAATTCACCACCCTGGCCGCACAACCCTCCACTAGTTGGTACACAACCCAGTACACCTCCCTCCATTCTTCTCTGGTGTTACCCCTTTGTCGGATCACATCAAGTACTGGCCCCTACCGGCACAACCCCCTTGCGGCACCCCACACCTTCTGGAAAAACATCCCCTCACTTTGAATATAAGGCCCTGGCCTTAAACATTACTTAATATTTAATTAACTGGAGAATTCACATTGAGGATCCTTTCAGGTTTACTATTTTAGAGAATTAGGATATAACTATTACATCTCAAAAGTTTACAAAGTAGAAACTTCTCCATAGTTTCCTTTTAAAAAAACATGAACTATTGAAAAAAAGAGTCATTTCAAGATCCATGTTTAAGACATAATGAATTTTTTGTGATCTCATCCTTGACCCTATTCCACATTATGTCCTATGAAAAACATTTCAAAAAAAACATGGGATGAGCATAAAAAGATCAGTAAGGGATACACAAAGAAGGAAAATTGTTAGTTTTTCAAAACAACAAGTAAACCATGAATACATTATCAAAGTTAAACTTTTCACCTTTATGAGGTAGTAAAAACTCTTCACTGAATAAAAGATCATTAGTTACCCTTTTCTAACCAAAATATTACCATAAAACCCATATAAAGAACACATAACATATAAAGGTAACTTGGGACATAAACACACTTAAATGGAATAATCATACAGTCGACTTCCAAACATATCACTACATGGAATAGCCATACGTCCGACTTACATACCCAATGCATAAAAAGTTATAATGTAACCACCCATCCCGGTATTCACGGCACCACCCACCATATGGTTTATCACGTAACCATCCGTCAAATGTCCATGTACCATTATAAAATCATAAGACATAAAACAAATATAATGGAAAGAAAAAATATCCACATTTCGATCACAACATATTACATAAATATATTGACATAGCAGATCCATTATTAAAACCATTTACAATTCCACAATACATAAAATATTATATGGTATTTATTTCATTTTCAAAATATTATGACTTGTTGAGGATGCCAAATACCAAATAATACTCGCATCGGTGGAAAAGGTCATTGTAACCGTGTACGTTAAAAGAAACATTACTTTTTTTCATTTAGTAAAATACTTCATAGAAAAATATTCCTTTTGTATAAAATTAAAATTCAAAGGGGTTTGTACAACTTATAAAAGAAAGTCTTGTATTATAACAAGATATACCTCAATGAAAGGTGATTGAGATGAAGTCCCTTACCTAGTGTCCGAAGTGACTCGATGGCTCTTTAATCCCCTTAATAATAAACTAAAGTTAATTTTAACTTGCTTAAGAACCCTTTTCAAGTTTATTATTCCTTTTATATAACTTATTTCTATGTTATAAATATTATGTAATCATTTAAGTTAATAAAGTTCGTTTTGTCGATATTTGGTACTTAAGTCAAAAATGGACTTCTTACAATTACATGTTTTTCATGTTGTAAATGGTTCATTATATCCATAATGATATTCTTTATTTGGATATCATATATATCATATATATCAATCATATACATGTATTTATAATAGTACATAACATTCAGAGGTAAGAAATGAAATGCACCGTTCCTGGAGACGGTAAGCCGTACGAACGCATGAACGCTACATTCATTTCTATTTCGTATTTAATGGAGTGAAATAATAATTATATAAAGGTATATTATAATTCAAGTATAATTTCATATATAATATCATTAACTCTATCCTTTATACATCCCACATATGGTATTAACAAATCAAATCACTTTGAGGGGGCTGTAGTCCGCACTTCCTAAAATTAAATTATCGTGTTTACCCATAATGGAAACCATAAAGGTATGCCATAAATGAAAAATAAATAATGATAAGGAAAAAATAAACAATATATATATAATATATAAATAAAGAAAAATCTTAATGGCCCCCATGAATGGTGTTAAAAGTAGATTGAACAATCATCGTTTCGTGAGGCAGAAATTCACCAACCACAGAAACAATATGTTGTTTAACCATTAGAGTGGGGTTTGTGAATGTTTAGATAGAATACTTCTAATAACAACATCCTAGTATATTGTAAATATTATTTTTTATAAAATAATGGAATAGAAACAGTTTAGGAGGTTTTAGAAGCAAAATAAAACAAAAGGACATAAGAGAAGATATTACCTTTAAATCGGGTAACTCTCATTGGTTTAAACCAAAAGGGTTTATTGAAGAGCTTTCTGCCTAAGGTAAGGCTTCTAGGATGAGTAGAGGGATGTGGAGAGATTAAAGGGTCAGAGCATCGATGAACCAATGTCTTCAGAGGTGTGGGTAAGGTGGTAGATATGGGAGTCTTTTATAAGAGGGAGGAGGTGAACTCTTGGAAACTTTTAAAATGTTACTTTATTATAAAATCCGTTTCTTTTTTTAAATGTCCAAAAAGAAATTTTTTCAAGGATAAGCTGATAAGGGTTAGAATTCCACCCATAAAATAGGTTTTTGATATGTTTATGTGTTATATTTTACATTATCTTTTCATTTATTTAAATCGTTAGATAATGATGTAATCACTGCATCATCATGGTGTCATAAATAATTTACATTATTTAATGTCTAAAAATTATAAAACAAATATCATGATGTGGGAAATATTTTTATCTTTATAATTAATATTTATAGTAAAAAATATTACTTGTATAACCCCATGTAAAAAATTGTTTTAGAAAAACAATACTTGTTTGTGATATTTTTATTTTAACTTTAAATAAAAAGTTATTAATGTAATTTTCATACCCAAGTGGCTCCATGGTGTCCCCAAGATGACACATGGATTATTTAGGTCGGACATGACACATCAAATAAGGGTGGTACATGTTTCAATGTAATTTTATATTATTATAACATTATTTTTACCTTAAATTACACTAATTACCTTTAATGGCGATTAATAAAACATAAAAATTACTAATCACCAAAAAATTATTTTAATCCCATTTAAGCACATTTTACTTCCTAATGACAACCATGTATGTTGGATTTTTGAAATTCAATTCACAGAAGTGGTAAAGTTTCATTTAAATGAAAAATCAGTTTTTTAACTACCACTTAGTGGTTTCACTATTCATCAAAAATTGATGTTTTTCAGAAAAATACAAAAAATTCATCCTAAGCTATATTTGATATTCCAAATTAAAAAATGATTTCTATTTTAAAAAATCCAAAACATATAAGTTACATTAATTAATTTAATAATTAAATCCCGATGTCAAAATAAACAACGTGTTTTTAAGAAGCAATATCTATCAAAAGATTGACACTTGTTTAAATCCAATTTAAAAGTGAAATTAATTCAAATTACCACCCTTGGATTAAATGGTAAAAATTTATTATAATTTAACTTAAAAACCAATTCAAAAGATAATTTAATCATATAAATAAATTATATTAAAAAGAGGTTTTGAATTAAAATATAACATTTTTCACTATTCATTAAAAAACATGACTTTATCGGAAAAATACCAAAAATTTACACAAAGTAAATTTTGATGTCCCGATTCTGTAGAACAATTTTACTTGGTCCAATAAAATGTTTAAGAGTGTCCAAAACTATATTTAAAGAGGGTTCCCCATCAAAAGGTGATAAGTCGTCCTTTTAGTGAATATTAGAGTATCTATGCCTAAAATTGAATTCATTTCTTATTTTAAGCCTTTATCTTTTATTGGATAAATGTAAAAACATTTAACAAACACATATAATCATATTTTAGTTATTTTTATTCATTCCCGCCAATTCAACCACTACTTGATAACTACCATTTAAAATAATATTATTATATTACTAGTGTGCAACGTAAGATTTCAACGAAACTCGTTGTTGCGTATCGGGTACGCTATTGAAAATAGCAACCCCTTTATAGTAAAATTAATATTTAATTAGAAAATATTAACAAATATGAAAATGTATTCTTCTTTATTTACCTTGGATGTTACATCCTTGCCCCCTTTTGGGAATTGCGTCCTCACAATTTTATTCACTTATCAAAATTAGTGGGGGTATTTATCTCTCATAGAATTTTCAGATACCCACGTTGCCTCTTCAACCATATGGTTTTTCAATAAAACCATCACCTGATAAATTACATTATTTAAAAACACTATCTCTCTTCGGTCAAGATTCTAGAGTATTTGTTCTTTATAAGAGAGATTCTCCTCCAACTGAACTACCTTTGGCCTCAAAACATGAGATGGATCTGGCATATAATTTCTGAACATCGAAACATGAAAAACATTGTGTACCTGAGATAAACTCGGAGGTAAATCCACTCGGTAAGAAACTAATCCAACTATCTCCAGAATTTCATATGGTCCAATGAACCTTGGACTCAGCTTTCCTTTCTTATCAAATCGCATCACACTTTTCCATGGTGAAACTTTGAGGAAGACATGATCACCTACCTCAAAAGAGATATCCGTTCTCCTATTGTCTACATAGCATTTATGCCTGCTCTGAGCTGTTCTCATGTTTTTCTTTATCAGCTGAACTTTTTCTGCCCACTAAACTACCAATTCTGGTCCCATCAACTTCCTTTCACCTACTTCATCCCAAAAAGTTGGTGTTCGACACTGCTTTCCATATAATGTTTCAAACGGAACCATCTGTATACTGGAATGAAAACAGTTATTATATTAAAATTAAACAAAAGAAAGATGTTGGTCCCAAATTCCCTGATAATAAATCGAGCAAGCATGTAGCATATCCTCCAAGGTCTGAATAGTTCGTTCTGACTGTCCATCTAACTGAGGATGAAAAGCTGTACTAAAATTTAATTCAGTATCCAACAACATCGGAAGGCCTTTTCAAAAGTTAGAAGTAATCCTGGGATCACCATTAGATACAATGGAGAGGGGAACTCCATGAATCCTGATTATCACATTAACATAAAACCGAGAAATTTGATCTAGAGACAAAGTATCTCGAATTGGAAGGAATGAGCAGATTTAGTCAATCGATCAACAATAACCCAGATTTCATTATTACCTTGAGATGTCTTCGGTTATCCCACAACAAAGTCCATGGATATATTTTCTCATTTCCAATCTGGCACCGGTAAAGGCTGAAGCATCTCTTTTGGTAACTGTCGCTCTACTTTAACCTGTTGACAAGTCAAACACTTCACAGTAAAATCACCAATACCTCTTTTCATTCCATCCCACCAGAAATATTCCCGCAAATCTCTATACATCCTAGTACTGCCAGGATGAACTGAAAACGGGGAACTATGAGCCTCACATAACAACTCCTTCTTCAACTGTGAATCACAGGGCACACATAATTTCTTCCCAAACCTAAAAACACAATCATTATCAATGTTAAATTCAGGCAACATACCCTTCTGAACCAGCACTACCTTTTTCTGCAACCCACTGTCTTTCTTCTGTGCTTTCTTAATTCTGTCTGATAGAGATGATCTCACTGACACCTGAAACAAAACAGAAGAAATTCCTACGCTGAAAACTTTTATTCCAAAGTTCATCAAATCAAAAACCATAGGATCTCATTCCAAACGTAGCATGGTAAATGAAGCATTACTTTTTCGACTCAAAGCATCAGCCCCTTTATTTTCTTTTCTTGGATGGTAATGAATTGTACAAATATAATCCTTGATTAATTCCATCCATCTCGTCTGTCTCATGTTCAATTATTTCTGAGTGAATATATAATTAAAACATTTTTGATCAGTATATATTTCACACTTTACTGCATACAAATGATGCCTCCAAATTTTTAGAGCCTAAACAACAGCAGCTAATTCCAAATCATGTGTAGGGTAACATACCTCATGAATTCAACTGATGTGAAGCATAAGAAATTACCTGATCATTCTGTATAAGGATACAACCATGTCCCTTCAACAAAGCATCACTGTAGATAACAAAATCACCATTCCTGGATAGAAGTGCCAGAACTGGAGCATTCACCAATATTCTTTTCAACTCCGAAAATCAATCATCACAATCTTTTGTCCATATACACATAACACCCTTCCGAGTTAGCTTAGTCATTGGACTAGATAACCATGAAAATTTTTCAACAATACTTCGGTAGTAACCTTCCTAACCATGAAAACTACGTATCTCGATTACATTTGTGGGTCTTACGCCATTCTTCAACAACTTTTTTTTAGCAGGATCAACAATTATGACATTTATTTGAAACAATGTGACAATGGAAAGAAATTTGTTGTAACCAAAACACACACAATATGAATTTTCCAGAGAGTTTCTTTTCTTTTATGGTTTTCAAGATAACACTTAAATGAATTTCATGCTCTTCTTTACTTCTAGAAAACCCAAAAATATCATCAATGAAAACAAGGAAAAACATATCCAATAACTCATGGAAAATTCTATTCATAAGGTCTATGAATACATCAGGTACATTTGATAACCCCAAAGGAATAACTAAAAATTCATAATGACCATATCTAGTAAGAAACACAGTCTTTAGAACGTCTCCTTTTTTTAATTTCAACTGATTTTACCCCGATCACAAGGAAATCTTTGAAAAATATTGAGCTCCCTAGAGCTAATCAAAAAAATCATCGATATGAGGCAAATGATACTTGTTCTTAATAGTGATGTTATTCAATGATCTATAATCAATCCAAAGTCTCATTGAAACATCTTTCTTTTTAACAAACAAGACAGGATCACCCCATGGTGAGGTGCTAGGTCTAATGAAACCTTTATCTATAAACTCCTGCAATTGCTTCATTAACACTAATAGTTCAACTTGAGACATTCGATAAGGGGGTTGTGAAATTAGCTTAGAATCAGGAACTAAGTCAATAGTACATTCAACTTCTTGATCTTGAATAATACCAGGAATCTCATCAGAAAAAACATCAAGATACTCATCTACCACTAGAAAATAAGTAATCTGAACAGTTCCTTTATTTTGAACAATATGTGCAAGGTAACATTCCTTTCCATCTTTTAGTATTTTCTCAACTTCCTGATATGTTATCAAAATTAAGGGTTCATTCTTCAACACAAACTAAAAATCAGTCTGAAAAGAAACCTCTTTAGCTCTGTAGTCAATATTAGCAAGATAAACAGAAATCCAATCCATGCCCCAAATAACATCAAACTCTACTAGAGGAAAAACAATAAGGTTTGCTTGTAGATAGTTTCTCCACACAAGGATATGAAGGTTCTTATAAATTTGTTGTGTCTCAAGCTTCCCTCTGGGTGTTTTTACCATAAGATTATGATTCATATCTTGAGATGGAATTCTAAAATTTATTAGAAAACTTCTATGAAATGAATGAATGTGTAGACCTTGAATCAAACAACACATTGGCATAATTTGGAAAAAAAACATTATACCTGATACTACTTCATTTGATGGCCCAAAATCTGCTGAAGTAGTTGCAAAGGATTTCAATGCCCCTTTATGTTGGTAGTCTGGATGCTTTCCCCCAGTCGAGTTCTTTGTTAGACACTCATTTTCATAATTACCCATTTCATTACACTTAAAACATCTTACCGCTGGCTTTTCATTTCCTAGTTGATCATATTTCTTTTAGTTACGAGCAATATGACCAGACTCACCACACCGAAAGCACTTTCCAGACATGGATAAACATTCTCCAGGATTAATTTTACCACACTTCTCACAGGATGGATATTTTTTTTCATACCTCCTTACTTCTTTGAGGAATTCTTCCCCTTTTCCTACCAACTAGACCACTTATTCTGTTGTTTGTCAAAGAACACCTGATCATCGGAAAACTCCATTTCCACCTTCTCCGCATATCAAACAAGTTTTTCATAACTTTTGAACTAAAGAGAAGATAAAGCCCTTAGATACTTTCGCTTTAACCATGATTAAAGAACGGTTGATTTTACTATCAGGATCTCGTATGCAATTTGGTGCATACCTTGCCAGTCGAGTGAACATTGCTTCATAAGTACCCACTAAGTCATCTTCCTTCCTCAATTCTAGGAATTGTTTTTCCATCCTATGATGAACCACCTTAGGAAAATATTTCTCAAGAAACATAAATTTGAATTTTTCCCAGTGAAGATCATCAATCTCATCACTATCGCTAATATTTTTCACCATCGACAACCATTGATCTGCTTAACCTTCAAAATAGTAAACAACAAGACAATCCTTTTGATCATCTGAACACCCCATGACATCAAAAATATTTTCCAGTGATTTAATCCACCCTTCAGATAGCACAGGGTCAGATGATCCTCTGAATGATGGGGGATGTTGCCTCATGAAATGTCCCACCACTGACATGTTCCTTTCAGGTTGATCTAGCTGATCTCGTCAATGGATACCACCACCATTTATATCCTGAGTCAACAGTGCCATCACTACATCAAACTATTCAGTTCCGATTCCGACCATCTCAGGTTGTTGATTTGGAAGGTTGTCTTCCTCCTGATGCCATCCCAACATAGCTTCCCTGTTTCCTCTATGGAAAACCATTCTGAACATAGAAATATCTTAGGCAAAGAAATAAGGTAATCATTAAACACTATATCATTTTAATAATACCATAAATTAATTTATAAATTTAACAATTTTTTAACTCCTAAAGTTGTCTAAACCGACCATTGATACCAACTATAAGGCCTCGACCATAAACATTACTTAATATTGAATTAAATGAATAATTCACATTGAGGATATTTTTAGGTTTAGAGTTTTAGAGAATTATAACATAAATATTATATCTCAAAAGTTTACAAAGTAGACACTTCTACATAGTTTCTTTTTTTTACAAAACATTAACTCTTGAAAAAAAGAGTCATGTCTAGTTCGATGATTAAGATAACATGACTTTTCCTTGATCCCATCCTTGACCCAATTCCACATTATGTCCAGTGAAAATCATTAAAAAAAATTGTGATAAGCATAAAAAGCTTAGTAAGGGATACACAATGAAGGAAAAATGTTAGTTTTTCAAAAAAACAAGTAAACCATGAATACTGCATCAAAGTAATAATTTTCACCTTTATGAAGTAGTAAAGCATCTTCAATGAATAAAAGATCATTACTTATCCTTTTGTAACCAAAATATAACCATAAAACTCTTATAAACAACACACAACATATAAAGGTATCTTGGAATATAAACATACTTAAATAGAATAACCATACGGTCGACTTCCACACATATCACTAAATGGAATAGCTATATGGCCGACTTCCATACACAATGCATCAGAGGTTATAACAAAACCACTCGTCCTGGTATTCACGGAACCACCTATCATATTTTTTATCATGTAATCACTCGTCAAATGTCCTCGTACCATTAAAAAATCATAAGAGATAAAAAAAATATAATGGACATTTTTTTCCACATTTAGATCACAATATATCACTTAAATATATTGACATAACAAATCCATTATAAAATCCATTTTCAATTCCAAAATACATAAAAGATTATATGGTATTTGTTTCATTTTAAAAACATTACGGCTTGTTGAGGAAGCCAAATACCAAATAATACACATGGCGGTGGAAAAGTTCGTTGTCACCGTGTACGTTTAAAATACATTCATTTTTGTTGTTTAGTAAAACACTTCATAGAAAAAGATACCTTTTGTATAAAATTAAAATTCAAAGGGGATTATAAACCGTATAAAAGAAAGTCTTGTATTAGAACAAAATATTCCTCAATGAAAGGAGATTGAGACGAAGTCCCTTACCTCGTGTCTGACGTGACTCGATTTCTCTTTAATCTCCTGAATAATTAACTATAGTTAATTTCTAATTTCTTAAGATCCTTTTTCATGTTTATAATTCCCTTTATATAACTTATTTCCATGTTATAAACATTATGTAATCATTTATGTTAATAAAATTCATTTTGTCGATATTTGGTACTTAAGTCAAAAATGGACTTCTTACAATTACATGTTGTTAATGAGGTCAAAGGTTAATTATATCCATGAATGATATTCATGATTTGGATATCATATATATCATATATATCCATCATATAGACGTATTTATAATAGTATATAACATATAGAGGTAAGAAATGAAATGCACTGTTAATGGAGATGGTAACCCGTACGTACGCATGAACTCTACATTCATTTCTATTTCATATTTAATGGAGTGAAATCATAATGATATAAAAGTATATTATAATTCCAGTATATTATAATATATAACATCATTAAATCCATCCTTTATATGTCCCACATATGGAATTAACGAATCAAATCACTTTGAGGGGCGGTAGTCCGCACTTCCTAAAATGAAATTATCGGGTTTACCTATAATGCAAACCATAAAGGTATGCCATAAATGAAAAATATAGAAGAATAAGGAAAACATAAACATAATATATATCATATATAAATAGTGCGACATCTTAATTTCCACAAATAATGGTGTTAAAGGAAGATTGAATAATCATCGTTTCGTGAGGTAGAAATTACCCAACCACATAAACAATGTGTTCTTTAACCATTAGACGGAGGTGTGTGTAATTGTCGATCGAATACTTCTCATAAAAAATACTAGTATATTGGAGATACTGGTTTTGTTACAAAATAAATGAATATAAATTGTATAGGGGGTTGTAGAAGAAAAATAAACTAAAAGGACATAAGAGATGATATTACCTTTAAATCGGGTAACTCCCTTTGGTTTGAACCAAAAGGGTTTCTTGAAGAGAAGTATTCCTATGGAAAGGCATCTAGGATGAGGATAGGGATGTGGAGAGATAAAATGAGCAGATCTTGGCCGAGCCAATGGGTTGAGAGGTGTGGGTAAGGTGGTAGAGGTGGGGGCCTTTTATAAGAGGGAGGAGGGGAACTCTTGGAAAGTTATAAAATGTTACTTTACTATAAAATGATTTTAGGAATTTAAAGGTCCCAAAAAGATATATTTCGAGGCTAAGGTGATAAGGGTTTGAAATACACCCATCCAATAGGTTTTTTAGAAAGGTATGTCTTATATTTTACATTATCATTTCATTTTATTTAAATCGTTAATTAATGAGGTAATCGCTGCATCATCATGGTGTCATAAATAATTTAATTTATTTAATGTCTAAAAATTATAAAACAAATATCATGATGTAGGAAATCTTTTTATATTTCTAATGAATATTTATAGTAAAAAATATGACTTGTATAACCACATGTAATTTTTTTTAGTAAAACAATACATGTTTGTAACATTTTTATTTTAACATTAAATAAAAAGTTATTAATGTCATTTTCGTACACCAGTGGCTCCATGGGGTCCCCAAGTTGACCCATGGATTGTTTTGGTCGGCCATGACACATCCAATAAGGGTAGGATATGTGTCAAGGTAATTTCATATTATTTTAACATTATCTTTACCTTAAATTACACTAATTACCTTTAATCGCAATTAGTAAAACTTAAATGTTACTATTCACCAAAAATTATTTTAATTCTATTGAACTACATTTTACATCCTAATGAAAACCATGTATGTCAGATTTTTAAAATTAAATTCACAGAAGTGGTAAAATTTAATTTAAACGAAAAATCAGTTTTTTAACTACCACTTAGTGGTTTCACTATTAATAAAAAATTCATGTTTTTCAGAA
Source organism: Viscum album (assembly GCA_963277665.1). Lineage (NCBI taxonomy): Eukaryota > Viridiplantae > Streptophyta > Magnoliopsida > Santalales > Viscaceae > Viscum > Viscum album. The sequence goes on from OY728152.1 coordinate 1,894,557,109, forward strand.
AAATACCAAAAATTCACCCTAAGATATATTTGATATTCTGAAATAAAAAATGATGTATATTTTACAAAATTAAAAACAAATAAGTTTAATTAATTAATTTAATAATTAATTTCCATTGTCAAAACAAATAGTTGGTTTTAAGAAGCAATATCTATCAAAAGATTGACACTTCTATAAGTCTAATTTCAAAGTGAAATTAATTCCAATGACCACAATTGGATTAAATGGTAAAAATATATTCTAATTTTACATTAAAACCAATTCAAAAGATAGTAGAATCATATAAATAAATTAGATAAAAAAGTGGTCTTGAATTAAAATACAACATTTTTCAATATTCATTAAAAAAATGAACTTTATCGGAAAAATACCAAAAATTTAAACAAAGTAAATTTTGATGTCCCGATTCTAAAGAAGAATTATATTTGGTCCAATAAAATTTGTAGGAGTGATGAGAATTATATTTAATGATGGTTCTCCATCAAAAGGCGATATGTCGACCTTTTATTTAATATTAGAGTATATACGCCTAAAATTGAATTATTTTCTTATTTTAAGCCATTACCTTTTATTGGATAAATGTAAAAACATTTAACAGACATATATAATCATATTTTAGTTATTTCTATTCATTCCCACCAATATAACAGCTACGTGTTAACTACCATTTAAAAAAATATTATTATATTACTAGTGTGCAATGTACGATTTCCAAGAAACTCGTTGTTGCATATCGGGTATGCTATCGAATATAGCAACCCATTTAAAGTAAAATTAGTATTTAATTCTCAAATATTAATAAATATGAAATTTTATTATTCTTTATTTACCTGGTATGTTACACTAGAATACCATTCTACTTTATTATATTCTCTTATGTTTATAGTGATCGAGGATTTTGTTTTCCTTATTTTTTGTTGGGGTTTGTTATTATTATGTTTTGTTATTAATAGATTTACGGTTTTGAAAGCCTCATGGAGCTATTCCTAGCATGCATTTTTTTGTTCTTTGATGGATTTGAGGTAGGTATCTCATGCACTTGCCTTTATAATTTTATAATATTTTATTTCATGATTTTTAACCTCATTTACATTCTAAATATTGTTATATGATCCTTGGATTAGTTTTCAGGGTGAAAAATTTTGTTTTGTGCATTATTTTATTATAATAGTGTTTCTTCTTTATAAATGAGCACATCTAGTGATTGATAAAATGTTTGGTCAGATTTCACACATGTTTTTTGATACTTAAAAATGGTTTAAAATTTTAAATCAATTTATGGAATGCAATTTTAGTTTTACGCCGTGTTGATTTTTAATTTGGAATTGTTTTGTTAAATAGAAAACTCTTTTTTTGTGATTAATTTCCTAGTTATCTTTTATCAGTTAAATGTGAGATAAAATAATATTTTTCAATATATTAATATTGTGGGAGTATGAGAAACAATATTTTGGGTTCCTTATGTAGTTTATCATTCTTTTTTATGTTTTTTTAATGAAATGGGTATCAATTTTTAATGGTGTTTTTCATGTCTCGTCGGTGAATGACCCATTAGGAATTTTTATAAAAATGGTTTGAACCTTGAGTGTGTAATTTTAATGTTTTAAAGAGAATATGTATATGTTTTGATGTATAAAATGGTGTTTTTACATCCATTTATGAAAAGATTATTTTTTGTGTTGATAAATTTTGGGGTTTTAAAACATTAAAGGCCTATTTGGCATCACATAAAGGTGTTTAAAATGACTTATTTTGTAAACCTTATTGGAAAGAATATTATGCTTTTTTATATTTAATTGGTGGGATTTCCTCACTATGAAATCCTCACAACCCTTTATTTGAGTCCTTCGGCCAGGAATCCTTATATTCTATTCATTCTTTGTCATGTGAGTTGATTCATGGGATGGATCAGTGTAATGCCAAATGTTTTTTATTTATTATATATAAACTTATGATTGGATTATTAGTTAGAATGAGATGGATCACCACCATTTTATTAGAGACATGTGAACCTTGAATATTGGGAGAATCATCTAAAAATTATTGATTCACTTGCTGATGATGTACTGACCAGTGGCTCATAGTAGGTGGGTATGTATTTGGGTTTACTACTATGGGATTTTCCCTCAGTCTTTCCATAGTTAGGGTGGTTGTGTTTATTGAGAATTTTTTAATTCGTTGTGTGTGGAAAACAATCAGGGATGGGGTCACATGTATTAGTATCTTCTAGAATAGTATAAATCTCTTGGGTTCTCTTAATTCTATTGGGAAGATTCACTTGCATTGATGTTGGGATTCTTGTATGATTATTTTATGTTTCCCATATTATGTGATTATTGTAGTACCTTCTTGTGCAATGTTTTTATTGGAAATCATTGTGTTTATTTTAATAAGGATTATGGAATTTTTCTCAATGAAATGTTTTTATAATTTTTTGAGAAGATTAAAAATATATACACCACTTTTCCTTATAAAAAGCTAATGTCTCACTAATGGTATGATCTTGGTTTTGGAAATACAAAGAGACAATTGTTCGTACTTCTTTTTCTATAAAAGTTGTAGAAAATTAAACTTTTATATATTGTAGTTGAAAATTGAAATTTATGTTTCTTTTATTTTAATAGAAGTGTGTTAGGAATAAGATTAAAAGGCTTGTATACTATTTTTTTATACTCACACCTATATTTATTTTATATTTGTAGCTCTTTTGTAAGTATCATCATGAATTTGTTTCCTTGAGAAACGGTCAATTATTGTGTTGCAGAGTGACCCATGAGGTCACATTGAGCTAGTGTGGTAATTTGGTTATTTTTTGTATATTTTTATGGTTTTGAATCATATTTTTGTATGTATAAAAGATTTTGTGTTAAATTTAATATATATATGTTGAACAGACTTGAATTTTCAACAATTTAGTTTTCTATATTTTTCTAATGGGATAAATAATTCCCTGTTTTAACACTGTTGATTCTCATCATTCTTGTTGCTAGCCTAAGAGGATCGGGAATGCCTCTCAAGCCTTGCCATAGATCGGCTCTTGTTACAGGATTACAGTTGACCTGGGATGGTTCGTGACATTAATATTTCCTCTTTTGACAGCCTTGATCCCCTATAAAAAATATCTTCCCATGATATTAGCTTTCCAAAAAATCTAATCTACTGAAGAAAATGATTCTTCCAATATAATAAGAAATATTATATTAGTAATACTATAATGGAATAAATTAAATATTAATATAAAAGAATACATTAATGAAATGTCAATATTTAACAAAAATGACAAATTTATGGATATACCGGTCACAATGTGCATCCCATTATGGTGGGGTTGATTTCTAAACATAAAAAATGATATAGGGATTTTTTTACTAATATATCAAAAGAAAACAAATGTGTCTTCTTGGTTTTGAGTATGTCACATGTTCATTTACTAATATTTATGTCAATTTAAAGTATTGACACATTTGGAGTTATACTAGTCACACCGTGAATTGGATTGAGGTTTAGATTATTCCTTCCTTTCACAAATTAGTGATGGATCTTTTTCTTAAAGTATCAATACAATCCAAATGTGTTTTCTATGTTTTTAGTATGTTAGTTATGTTTTTTTACTAATATGTTATTTCAATCTGGAAACAAACATTATGAGTTATATAGGCCTTATCACGCATCATATTGATGTGAGATTACTTCATACATGTCCAATATGACTTATGTATTGTTTTTATAAATTATCAAGACTATCATAGTGTGTTTTCTTTTCGTTCCGTGAGTGACACATTTTGAAATAAAATGTCAATTATAAAATGATAACAGACACATTTAGTCTTATCAGTCACACCATGCATCAGATTCAAGTTTGGTTGACTCATATACCTCAAAAATTACTCATGGATAATTTTCCTAAAGTATATATACAATCCAAATGCATTTCCCCAATTTTCATCTCTCACTTTTTATATTTACATAAATTAATGTCAATTTTAAACAAAAATAGACACTTTGAGTTATACTAGCCACACCGTCCATCGTATTGAGGATTTCATGACTCCAACATATCACAAATGACTAATAGATTATTTTACTAAAATAACAAAACAATATTAATGATTTTTCTCAGTTCTTAGTTTGTCATTTGTTGTTTTTACTTAAATTAATGTAAATTTTAAATAAAAAATAGGCACTTTGAGTTATACCGGCCACACCGTGTGTTTTATTGAGGTTTTTATGAATCATAAATGTCAAAAATGACTAAGAAGACATTTTTATATAATATCAAAACAATTTGAATGCATTTGATAGGTTTTCATTGTATGAGATGTTGTTTTTACTTAAAGTAATATGAATTTTAATTAAAAAGTGACACTTTGTGATATACCGAACACACCGTACACCGTATCAGGTGGAGAATAATACCAACACATTAAAAAATATTAATAAATTATTTTCCAAATATATAAAAACTATATAAATTTATTTTCTCAGTTTTTTGTATGTTAGTTGTTTTTTTTACTAAAATGCCATTTCAAATAGGAAACATTCATTTTGAGTCATACTGGTTTCATCATGAACATTTTTGATGTGATAATACTTCAAACACCTCAATAAATTATTTATAAATCATTTTAATCAATTATAAATCCAATAAGATCCAATTTTCATAGTTTTCATTCAGTAACACGTTTTTAGCTAAAATGTTAATTTTCAACTAATAAGGGAAAATTTTAGTCATACTGGGCACACCGTGCATCATATTAAGGATAAATTATCTATTGAACATTATAAATGACTCACGGATCATTTTCTTAAAGTATAAAAATAATAAAAATGTGTTTTCTATATTTTTAGCATGCCACATTTTGTTTTTCATTAAATTAATATCAATTATATATAAAAAGAGACAACATGAGTTACACCAGCCACATCATGCATCACATTGTGATATGAATGACCCGAAAACATCAAGAATCCCAGATGGATAGTTTTTCAAAAACAAAAATATACAAATTCTTTTTCATGGGTTTTCAGTATGTCACTTGTTATTTTTACTTAAATTAATGTCAATTTTAAATAAAAAGGAACACATGAAGTTTTACAAGCCACATAATAAATTTTATTAAGATTTAAGATATTCTTACACATAAAAAATTACTAATTGTTAATTTTACTAAAATATAAAAATAATCTGAAGGCGTTTGTTATGTTTTCAGTATGACACGTGTTTTTTAACTTAAATTAATGTATATTTTAAATAAAAAAGACACATTGAGTTATACCATCAAAAACATGCATCATATTGAAGTGAGGATTATTAATAATCATCATAAATGACTAATAGAACATTTTCTAAAAATATCAAAACAATCCAAATTCTTTTCCAGGATTTTTATTATGCCAGTTTTGTTTTTTTACTAAAATGTCATTTCGAACTAGAAACAAAAATTTTGAGTCATGCCAGTTGAATAGTGTGTTTTTATGATTTGATATTGCATCATAAACTAAAAAAATTCTTTTGACTCATTTTCATAAAGCCTTAGAACAATTTTAGCACGTTTTCATGGTTTTCAATGAGGGACATGTTTTGAATTAAAATGTAAATTTTAAACTGTTAACAAACACTTTTAGTCATAACTGTCACACCATGCTTCCGATTGAGGTGTAGTTTACTCCTACAAATAAAAATAGATGAATGTATCATTTTACTATTGTATAAATACAATGGAAATGTGTTTTCTCAATTTTCAGTACGTCACTTTTTATTTCTACTTAATTTAATGTCAATTTTAAATAAAAACGACACTTTGAGTTATACGAACATACCATACATTGTATTGAGTTTTGGATGATTCGTAAATGTTACAAATTTATAATATATTGTTTTCCTAAAATATAAAAACAATACTAATGAGTTTTCTCATTTTTTTAGTTTTCCATTTGTGTATTTTACTGAAATGTCATTTCAAACTGGAAATACGCATTTTGAGTCACACCGGTCACATCGTGAATTAGTTTGACATTAGAATACATAATACACATAAGAATGAAATATAAATCATTTGAACAAATTATTAATAAAATAATATAATGTTTTCTTGTTTTTTAGTTAGTGGATTATTTGAAATTAATTGTCAATTTCAAACTGATAATAGAATATTTTAGTCATACCGGTCACACCGTGCATCGGATTGAGGTGTAGTTTACTCTTACTAGTCATATATGACTCATGGATCATTATCCGAAATTATAATAACATTCCAAATGTGTTTACTTAGTTTTCAGTTTGAAACTTGTTATTTTTAATTGAATTAATAACATTTTTAAATAAAAAGACACACATTGGGTCATACAGGCAACATCATGCATTACCATGATTTCCATTTTCATTCATTCTAAAAATTGAAACACTTCAATATTGATATTAATAACCTTATTTCATGTTCCCTTGACTTCCACTAAAAGAATTTGACAAATGTTGACAATACAAGGGTGACAAGGTTTTGAGGGAGAAAAGTATGTGAAATGCATTATCTGCCTGAGTAGTTAGACATTTAATATTGATTATGTTAAAAAAAATAGAACAAATAATACTAGTTGGAGAAATATATTATATTAAAAAAATTACCTTCTCATTGAATTTTGGGTTGCAGCCTCGAATTGTTATCTCTCATGAGCATGAGCATCATCAAATGAACCAAAAAAACTCAAAAAAAGGAATCCACCTGTATTAGAAAAAATTATGTGAGTAATAATAAAAACAATTAAATTTAACATATATATGAAACAATCCAATACTTCTGTAGAAGTCACACCTTCATGATATTTGGGTACATTCTTCCCTAAGATATGTTTCCCATTCATTTCTGAGTACATCTATATCATCTTTTTAATGTTAGTCTTTTTGAGAGTCATAGTAGTACTGGAATAATATAAGTACACAAAGGATTAATAAATATTTTAAATAAAATAGTTATTATATTTAAAAATATCTCTTCAGGGATGCAAGTTTTTTCATTGTATATGATCTCTCTCGTAAATTTACAAACATAATAACCAAAATATTTTTCATTGCTTAGTTTCAGACACTCCAGAAAACATTAAGGTGAATATGTAGGTTTTTATATGTGTTTGGATAAGAAAATATATTTATATATACCCTGAAACATATCCAGTTATAAGACATTCCTTCTTTCTTACCCTTAGCCACGAAACTCATTCCTTGTTTTCCTGATATTGATACACTGTCCTATCATAATAGAATCCTCATTAAAGGATAATATAAAGTATATAATTTTTTTGGTTCAAAAAATGGGCAATGGAGAGTATTAATAACTGAAAAACGTCATCATTTGTCGATGGTTTGTTAGATATCCATGCATTGAATCCATTAAATAAATCTTTAGAGTTTCCAAATTTATAGCAATAAGCCTCCAATACTTCCAAAAATAGAACAATGAATAAATAATAAAAAATGAAAATATATCTGCTGTAACTAAATTGTCTAGTTTTATTATTGTATCATTGGTATTAAATACAGTTTATCATCAAAAAAATTTCTTTCAAATTATTTGATCAGACCTGCCACTGTTTCATCCTATTTTGGCATGTATTTTTTTTGTTATATAGAGGTGATGTGAGGACTAACGAGTCCAAATTTTATTTCATGGAAAAATAACATCAATTGTTTTTCATCTATTCACTTTCAGAAATATGTATTTTATTTATTCATAATTTTCAATTTTAATCATCTATTGGATAATAAAATCATGAAAACATACATCATGTATATATTTATAACTAACCCACTTAGCCAATCATAGTTGATGATTTTTGTTGAACTCTAAAATCCAAAGTTGTCTTGATCATCCTCTCAATAAATATTTTCATCAAAAAAACTATTTTATTATGTCCATTTTTATCATTTTATCCACATGAACCATTAATGATTATAAATTTGTATATAAAAATGGTGGGGTAATGGTGATTTCAGTAGACCATTTTGATTAGTTGGTCGAAACTTCCGATTGTTTTAATTAAATATTTCATTTGATCCTCTTCCATTTTTCTATTTGTATTAACATTTATCAGTTCATACCATTTTTCATAAATTTTCAATGGTTTATCTTAATAAACCAGTTGGAATTGAGTACCTCCCTGTGCATATGTTTTTTACATAATGTTATGGCCATGCGATGAATGTTCGAATAATTTTTTTGACCATATGAATAACTTTTTCATGAAATGGAAGAAGTAGCTCGACCCTCGGCTCATGAGATAGGGTAATCAACACTCATATGTGACAAATTGGAAATGGTCATATGTTAAGCACATCATTTTGAATATTGAACATCATAGCCCTCTCTACAAGGCGATGGGTGGGTGTTGATAGAAATAAATCATAGATATTATAACCCTATAGAATATAAATAGAGAAATGGTTTCAGGTTCTGTGTGATTCATATATAACCTTAAAATTTATTATAACTTTTTTACCTCAAATTAGATATTTAATTTAGGGGAATGTATAGCCACATAACTTGTAGGGGGGATCTCCATGTTGTGCTTGTTCTAAAGTTGATTCTTCTCTTGGTCTCCCCCATTAAAGATTCCAACATATATCTCGACCATTAGAATCTGAATTAATGGTTATATATTATTTAAATAATATATTTTATTAATTCATGTTCACACTCCTATATTGTTTTATCAGAATATGTTCGTGGTGTCACCCCAAAACCCACACATCTGATGCAGCCATACTGTTCTAAAAAATTCATGGCCTCTAATAGTATGTTTTCATGAGGTACTTGTGTTACTAATTACTGTGACTATTTATGACAAAAAATATAGTAAAATAAGTAATCATATTTATGTATTAGTGTTTTTAATAAAAAGAGGTTTTTATTATTTAATACTTACACATGTTTCACACACTTTTTGTGTGTTTTCATCTATTAGTATCCCATCATTATTTACCCGTGCCTCCTTCTATAACATATTGTGTGGGATAGAAGTTGATTTGTATTTGGATTCATCAATATATATATAAACATAAAAACATTATTATGGTGTTGTTTTAGGTCAAATAAAAGTATTACATGAGAATTAAAATACATACCATTTATTTTAAGTGAAGTGTACCCCATCCTTGTTTATAGTAGGGGTATGCTGGTTTTGTTGACCATTCCTTATTTACAACACTTAGTTGTTGTTTCAAAAAAAATCAATGTGATGAATACATGAATTTCCAAAAAAAATATTACTAGATATAATGAACTTAAAAATACACATCATTTCTAAGGACAAAAAATACATCACACTCTTCTATGGTTATCAGGTGTTCATAGATGAGCGGTGGGTTCAGATTTATTTTCCATTCAAAATCATTAATATAATGTCATGTAATAAATGTGTGAAATCCTCTATAAATCCATCCAATAAGTCTTAATACATATTTCCTGTGGGGGTAATCTATTATAAATGCCTCTTTATGGAATGATGAATAATAATCCAATGTTCTATTATTTTATTTTTTAGTAAAATATTGAATTAATACCAAAATGTTTCTGTAATATCTTCCCACACAGGTTTCTTAATCTCAGGAACAACATGGTGCCATGAATCTATGTGAATTGTAATATGTTTTCGAGTGATGATTCTAATATTTCTGCTTAATGTGGGCTTGTTGGGGTTAACATGTTTCCCCCACTAATTCCATCTAACCTATAATTTTATGTCTTTGACTTTCAGATTAATTATTTTTGATAACAACGTAAAACTATGGTGCTCCTATTTTTTCTATAATTCCATTACTTCTTTACCTACCATTTCTCTGGAATCAATATCCTCAATATCTTCATCTTGAGCAGTAGCATTGGTATGTTAAGATGGTCATTATACCTCTGCATAGGGAGCAGCAGTAGGTTGAGAAACATGTTGTTTTTCAAGAATGGGAGGACCCGTATGTGTAAATGGTCATTCATCAACACTACAAGTAGAACCAAATTGAGAGACCTCTTATTTTAATGATTAGGAGAACCATCATGGGTTGAATTCATTATCTGTAGAAGTGTTTTAACATTTAATTTAGATTACATAAAATGTAGCAACAAACAGAAAATAACATGTGGTAGCATTATCTATATTACATAAATATATATCATTATTATTAAAATAGATTTTACTTTTTTAATAGCTAAAGGGATTTGACCCCTCTATTTACAATACAATTCCCTTCACTGTGGTCTCCTCTGACATAAAAAATTTCTTCTACATTGGGACCATAGTTAAATGATTGCGACATCCCAATGAAAGGGTCATCCACAGTTGAATTATCATTAGACCCATTGGTGATTTTGGTTGATAATTGAACAAATAAACACATTTTAGTTTGAGGGATCTAGAACATAAAATATTTATACCTCTTGTTATGCCATTATAAATGGTTCTTTAATGTACCCTTCCAAACATAAATCCAATTTCACGAATACCAATTCATGTATTTTAATAGTACTCTTGTTATCAACCCACTGGCATTGAAAAAAAAAATAACTTGGAATGTTTTATAATATAACTCCCATATTTTTTTGATAATTCTAAAGAATGAAATATTCGTGTAAATAATATTCCTATAGTTAGTACCAGAAATATGATTCTCTTTAGCCATGAGTGCATCTCCAATATGTTTCATGATACTGTCTTCATCATTCTCATTTTTATATAATGTATATCGATTATGTAGTTGAACATTGTTATATAATACACACACTCTTATTCCACCAACTAGCCGTCAAAGTTGTTTTGAAATCATATCCATATTTTCACTTGACTCTACAAAAATATTGTCCTTAAACCATCAAATAATCTGTTGATTATTTTTATTTGATATCCATATTTCATTCCTCGATTGATTCAAATACCTAATAATTTATTTGTGAGATTCAACATAAGGGGAACCCTCCAATATTTTATGAAAAACATAATGTATGTCCTAATACAGATCTTTAATATTGATTGTGACAATATCTCTTCTAGAAATTCCTTCTTTTGTAAGCTTCCCATTGTGGATTGATTTCAATAGACTAATGATTTCGACACTGCATTGTTATTTTTTATAGAATTCAATGGATTCCTCAAAAATATATAGGTCTAAAATACAACCTTTTGGCATCCTTCAATTTTTGATATAATCATTCAAAATCATCAAATACCATTCTATGGGGAAGATCCATGTATAGTGTACAGAACCACATAGTTGAATCACTCTCACCATGTGAACCATAAAATTTACCCTCACATCAAAGAATTTTAGCTGAAGGAATTTTTCCAATTAACCTAATATGAAGATAATTTTACATTCCATAGAAAGTAATATAGTCGGTTATGTAACTTTTTTTAATACAGATTTGAAAAAGAAATAGAGTTTCTTTAATGTATAAAATATATTCTTGGGTGAAATGAAATGTAAAGCTATATTAATTAAAACTTGAGACAAAACATGTATGTTATGTGATTTCAGAGCATTTAGCTTTAAATCATTAATCGACTGGATGTTATTGATATTTGTTGAATACCCCTATAGAACATTAATTTCATTCATGTCGTTAAAAAACGGATATCTCTCCTACCTGAAAAGGGTGCAAGTAGATAGAGGAAAAAAATTTCATTTTTCACCCTTCACTAGATTGTAATATTCTCATATTCCCATGTCAACCATGTCCATCAAAGAATTAATTTCATCCTTTTTTTCCGGTACAATTAAAGACATGCTGATGACACAATCACAACAATTTTTTTCAACATGCATATCAAAATTGAAAATGTGTGACGTGTAGAAAACTCTAGTATGTTAATTCAAAAAAATTGATCACTTTTCCCAACCGGTATTCTTGTTGTTTTCAGAAAATGGTTTAGCCAAAGAAATGTCCATATATTTTAATTTCTCAAATAGTTTATCACATGTTAGTGGAGTTGGAATTTAACGTTCTTCTGAACATCCATCAAATGTGGCCTTCCAAGATCATTACTTATTTCGTTCTGGGTAAAAATCTTCAATGACCTAGAAACACAGATTTCGATGAATTATTCAACATTATTCACTGTGTACCTTTTTCAAAGATGAGACAACATTTATTTACTTCATTAATATATCCTAGCAACTTTTAATAAGATGGAAACTCATTTATTATCCCGTACCACATGGATCTCAACGTGAAATATTTAATTTTAGAAGAATAATTCAACATATCAAATGAATCCAATAATGGTTGCAAATCCACAATCAATGGATTTAGAAAAACATAGATAACATTACATTTTTTGGTCCTAATATAAGCATATATAACATGATTTATTTTAATTTAATGCATAACCACATCGACATTTTTTGATTTACCAACATAATCGGCCAGGTAATATGAGTGATAATTTGAACCAAAAAATGATTCACTCCATCTATATATAATGGATGACATATTTTTATCATCTTTTTTTCCAATTCATGAAACTCACAATCAATTCTCTTCTACTAAGGATATTTTTCTAGGTGTCATAGTTTCCCATATTTACTTCTTGTATCTGTGTGCCACGCCAATTTCCCTGTAGTCTCCTCACTTCCATATAGGCGCCTAAACCTTGTAATGATGGGAAAGAAACATAAATACTTTATAAGATCATATTGATTTATTTTGTATCAAGAAGAACCACACTTTTGGAATAATGAAAATGATTTTTGGTCTTTGTGAAACAGTGTAATTTTATTCGGGATGGAAAGTCATCTTTCAAAGATTATACCCATTGAGCATTGCATTCATTTCACATTGAATGTTCTGGTCGAAAGCTCATTATATTATAATATAATTTCATTCAAGATGGAAAGTATTTACATATAACATTAATCACAGCATATGTTTCCTACTTTAAAATTATATGGATTTAGTATGGCTGCCAATGCTGTATATTTAGTAAAACAACTATATAATAGATTATTTGAAAAACACATTAACTTCTATGTTTTTTTGGGAAATCATGAAGGCCATCATAAATTGTCCTTTTCATTTCCCCAATACGATATTCAACGTTATTCACATCTATAATCACATCCACTATATTATTTTCATCATTTTCCTCAGTTGTAATCATATGTGATGATCCATAAAATGTAGTACTATCCTAGCCAGTAGTTATAATTTCATTTTCGATCTGTTTATTCAAGTATTTATAACATTGATCTATTATATGAATGATCATGTGTTCATGAAACTCCTCTCGACTAATATTCCTTTAATAACAATAGTGTAAACACTAAAAAAGGATTTATGAAGGGATATATGCATGATCGTTTAAAATTGTCATGAAATATTTCAATCTATCTTCATACTATTTATTCATATGATGGGAATTTATCCAGTCTTTATTCATATTCATCTTATTTGAATTGTAAATACTAATATTTAACAAAATAAACTCAAAAGGGGGCCATTAAAATAAGGGGAACTCAACATTTGAATGATAGTTATTATTTTATCTTTTTTTTTCTGAGACTCATCCCCTCACAAGTTAACACTATACTAGAAATAAAAGGTAATGGTAGATGACTCCCATAATTTAAACCATGCAGGTGATGTCGGATAAAAACTAGGTTTAGGTTATTCAATGGAGTTAATAATTAATTAAACATTTTATGGGGATGATGTCATGATGAATATCTTATGGTTTGGATATAGTTAGTGGCATGCCCTTGTCATTGTGTTATTATCAATATAATTTTCTTCTATATATTATGTAATTATTTTCCAAATTCAATTAAAATTTAATCTCAAAAGATTATAGAAAAACATCATTTTATATATCATTTGAAAAATATTTATAGAATCACACGGTAAATACCATTAAAAAACCATCCATTTACACAAATTCATCTTTAAAAGAACACACCCTTTTTAAAATAAACCAATCAGTTCCAAACACTCGTTCATAAATAAATTCAATATTTGAAAACAATATTAACTATTAAAAATTAAATCCAACCTTTTCATGTTAATGTATTTCCAAAAATTCTAAAAATGTTCTCAAATTTTCATAAATAAATCAATATGATCCCAAAAATTTTAAATTAAAAAAAATGCTTTCTGATATGGAAATATCCCCACATGGTTTATAATTTTAATATATTTCTCATAATCCCCGTTTAATTTTGATACAAAAAATTTCTTGTTTATACTAAAAGAGAAGTGAAACTGTATTTAAAACATTTCACAACCATTAAAATAATTTCTATTCCCTTCTAAATTTGGTTTTAAAATCAACCCTCTCAAAAAAAATGTATTTTTCCATTTAAAAATTTTCTTTTCCCAAAAAAAGCATTATTTTATGTTTAAAAAAATAATATATTATTAAAGAAAATATGAATTATTATATAATAAACTATTAATAGTTAAATGATTATGGAAGACAATATAAAAGTGAAATATACAGTTGGTACAAATATATGGAATCAAGGAAAATATTTATATGAATCAACCAAAAGGATATGAATAATATTCGAATGGGGATGTTATATAAATATTCATGTAATAATTTTATAGATTGAAGTTGGTTCATTGATAAAAGAACTAGATGACTGATGTTTCATGTATAAATATGGATAATTTAAAATCAATAAAGACCAATATTCCTAACATATGTTTTGGGATGGATGGTATTACATCATTCTTATTTAATAAGTGGATGACCAATTAGTTCTTGTACTGAATTATACATTAATCTTTTTTTAGGAAGATGATATCTGCTATGGCTTACTAGACATAAAGATTATTAGATATTAAGATACCTAGAAGAGCTCAATTGTATTAAAGTTATCCTGTAGAGGGAAAATGGTTTTTCAGATGTCTTAGCTTTAACTTGTAGTTAATATTTTGGCCGGGAAACGATATTCCTAGAAGAAATTAAAGTGTAAAAAGAGATTATTTTGTTAATGTTATTAATTAATGAGCTTAACATATTCTAGAATGATTGGATACTATATTATGAGATTCCAAGAGTGATTCAATAAATGAAATTTTGTGTTTCCTTCATGTAAGAAACATATTGTTCTCATATGTAATTTTATCAAATATGTATTAGAAGAAAAATTGTTAGATTCATAAAAATATATGACAACTAGAACCCAGATGATACATTCATATTGTTTTCGATCCATGAAAAATAATTAAATATTATGCCTCAATGGTCCTAGTATGAATACACCATATAGATAAAATCACATACTATTTAATGGAAATAAAATGGTAATAAATTCCAATTTTAAAGAGGTTTCCAAGATTTTCCATTAAATACTGATAAAATGGGAGATTGTTAGGAAATGGCACTTGTCTAAATTTTATCAATTCATCCATGATTATAGGTCTCCAGATGCAATTTAAGTGATTATCGAAAGGATAGAAATTAATATAAAAATGAAAATGTAAAAATTATTTAAAAAAATTAAATCTATTAAATAAAAAATCCAATACCACTTAAAACAAGTAGCTCAAAATATCAACTCTAATCCAAACTTCTCTAGTCCAAAATAGTCACTAAAACCCTCTTGATCACCTATAATATATACAGGGGTGATCATAAAATTTAAACTTAGTAGGATCATCTTTAGGACCACTCACGTAATTTTGAGAATAGAATAGTAATGATCTAGTGAATAAAATGTAGAACCACCATACACCTATTAGGTTAACTACCCATACACACCCTCACCATGAAGTTCATCCTAGTATACTAAAAGTAATATCAAAATAAAAATAATCATAGCCACCCACCACAAACACTTTACCCATGATTTTACACTCTCAAATCCCAATGTCAAACATCCAATGCTTTATTACCTTCCTCACTAATGTGCATCAAGTCAAAACCCAACCTACCCCAACACTCACAAATCCCAACATAACATTTTTCCTGTAGATAAAACCACATATCACATCATAAAATTATAATCAAATTGATTACAAAATGTAATAAAAACACATCCATGAGAAATAAAATGTCAAGAAAAATGATAACCCAAAATAATATCAATCTATATGCACACATAATATCTAAATGAATAAACAATTTCGATTGTTTCGAATATACGGTCTGACGGGGGAAACAGAGACAGTGACAACACCAGTGGGAGTAGTGGAGACAACGAAAATGGGGTTGGGGGAAACTTGCATGGTGGAGACAAGGTCAGCGGAAGCAAGGGTAGTGGGGGAAGGGGGAAGCGGGGGATGAGTCAGGGGTAGCATATGTGGAGGTGGGGGTGGGGACTATAGTTGTGGACGTGGGGATAGAGGCAGACAATGAGGGGGCAGCGTCGGGATAGTAGAGGCGGTGGCTAGGGATGTATAAGAGGAGGTGAGGTTGGGGGCAGAGAAGGAGGCAGAGGCAATAGAGGTGGAGGCAGCAGTGGCGACAAAAGTAGTGCTTGAATATAGGAAAATATTGGGGGTAGAGTGGTAAGTGGATATGTTAGGATTCCATTCATAAAAACCCAAAATAATTTTATCAGCAATTTTTGGCAAGCACTGATAAATGTCATTTTCATCACTGCAAAATTATAAATCACTATTGAAGGGGACTTTTATCAGTACTTTTTTGGCACAGATAAAAGTCAGTTTCATCAGTAATAAAAATATAACCATGATAAGTCACATTTTTTTAGCTCTTTCTAGTGCTGAGAAAGACCTAATATTAATAAATTACTTGTTATTATAAATATATATTTATTTAAATAAATATTATATACTTATGAAATAAATATATATTTATTATAAATACATGTTTATTACATGTATATTTTAATTATAGAAATAAATATATATATAAATATATATATATATTTAAATACATAGGAAATTAATATATATATATTAAATATATATAGTCTTTAATATAATTAAATATATATATATTTAAATACTTATGAAATTAAAATAAATAGAATAATTCTATATAAATTGTCTATAATTTTATAATTATTTAAATAAATATATAATTATATTTAATCAATTATCCAATTTAAACAAATTTATATATAATAAATATATTTATTACATTTATAATTATAAGTATAAATAAAAATTTATTTATTTACAGTAATAAGTATAAATTAATATATATATACACATATTAATAAATTTTATATTAAATTAAATATATTAATAATATAAAGTCATAAATATAAATAAATATATATATATATAATTATGAAATTAAAATAAATATATTAATGATATATTTTTAATATTTTATAATTATTTATATATATTTTTATTTATATTTAAATAATTATGAAATTATAAAAATATATATAATTATTTTATTAATTATAGTTATAATTATAATTATATATATAGTTATAAATAGATAAAGTTATATATATATATATAGTTATATATAACTATAATTATAAATATAGTTTATAATTATTTTGAAATTTATATATATATTTATATATATAATTATAATTATAAATATATTTTAAAATGTATTTATATATAACTAAATATTTATTATTATACATATAATATATATATTTATTATTTAAATATGTTTATCATGATTTTTAGTATATACGATAACATAATGGGTTCATGGTAACATGAATGAACCATAAACACTAAGTAAAGTATATATCATAAAAAGGCGTCATCTTATATATGGACAAAATGAATAGTAGTGATGGTATAATGTATAAATTAACATTCATGATGAATACATAACACATGAACATCAATTATATTGACGTATCTATTGAATAAATTTATTGTAAAAATATATATTTATTTAAATGTATGTATATATATATATAATTATAATTATAAATAAACATATTTAAAATGCCTTTATATATAATTAAAAATATATATTTTTAAAAATTATAAATATATAGTTATAAATATTTATCAGTGTTAAAAATAATGAGGATAAAGGGTACACCTTTTTCAGTGCTTTTCGCTAGCACTGAATCCCCTCCCCTTTTTATCAGCGATTTCTACATAGTGCTAATAACACATGGCAAATCCCTTTCCCATATATATTGTTGTTGGGGAAGACCTCTCCTCCAAGTCATTTCTGGTTCCATAAGATCTTCAAATGTTTTTCATAATGAAATGTAAATAAAATACATGAATAGATAACTACACATAAAGCTAACCTATGTGTTTATAAAAAATGAAACCCTAAATTAAAGCATAATCCTCCACCAGAAGGTTATCACAACCCATTAAAACTAATACTACCTGTATAAAACAATTATCAAAATATCCAACCCAAATATCCACAATTACCATCGTAGTTACTCTTGTATTCATTAATTTAACCCCCTTCGTATTTCCATCACCATACCTATTAAGCCACTTTTCAATAACATTTATAAATAACCTACCAAAAAGTCATCAATTATTTTCTATATAGATATATATGTTGTTCATCCTACAATTTATTTATCATATTTAATTTGAATCTATATATTCAACCACCTCTCAAATTTATACCTTCCATTATACATTCATTTCATCATTTATAGTTATCAGTAATCCACAAACATTTAATTTTAGTCATAACCATTCCAAATTCAACATTACCAACCTTATTCCGCACTCTTTTGTACCATCCAAAACCATGAGTAATTTCAAATAGGCCATAGATTATCTAACAACTCATAACTATACCAAAAAACATAGAATAATTGTGAAGATATATGAGATTCAATGAAAGATTCAAAACATTGGGGAAAACCATGATCTTTTGGGTTTGAAAAAATAGGTGGAATAATTCATATAGGGAGGGTCATTTTGAAAATATAAAATAAAATATATTTATTGGGAGGGATGGGTGATTGTATTTCAATTAATGTAACATGTGAAAAGGTGATAAATTTATCAAGTTTTCAATTTAAAAAATCAAATATTTAATTTTTTTAAATCAAAGGTAATATTATTTTTGAAATACAATGATTTAACTATTAAAATACAACATCATTTCATTAAAATACCATAATTTATCTCATTTTTAAATAATTTATATCATTAAATTCTATTATTCATCAATTTTTGTGGAGAGAGAGTGTGTGTTCCCACTGTTTGTGCATGTACATATTTACATTAATTTGATTTCATATGAATTTTTTTGATTACTTTTCCTTTGTATTTTGATAATATCATAATTTATGATATTTAGATTTTTGATTCTTATCACGTTGGAAAGTTAATATATTTATCAATATTTTTTAGGTAATGAGGAATATTTAAAATGGTTATCTATTTCTCTAAAATTTCAATGATTAGAAAGTCGACATTTCAATGTTTTAAAACATGTTTGTATTTATTTTTCTGGAACAACTACAGTTGTCATATTTTCATGAAACATGATTCTATGGAAATATAAAATCTTTATGTTGATTTCATTAGTTTACATTAAAGTATAAAAATATATTTTCAATGAACTTATAATTACATGGATTTATGCTATGATGTTTAGTAGTTGCAGTTTATCCAGAATTGTTTTTCTTATGTTTTATGATAAATTTAGGATCTAAAGATATTGGGTTTAATTGATTATTTTTTGTTGGAAAGATAATAAGTTATTATACCAATAATTAGTTTTTAATAAAGTCTAAATTAGCTATTAATAGCCCTTAACAATTCGTTAAAATTTCTCAAAATATTCTGTTCTGATTTTTTACGAATGTATGGTTACTGTTCATTCTGTGAAGTACGCTTTGATAACCATACGATACTGTTTATGCCCTATGTTACATTACTGCTCAATCCAAAAATTATGGTTTGGAAACCATACATTACTATTTATACCCTAGGTTATTTACTGTTCATTAACCAAAGAATAGTTTGAAAACCATATGTAACTGTTCATACCCTATGTTATGTTACTATTCATTCCACAAAGTATGCTTTGGGAACCATATTCTATAATTCATTCCCTATGTTACGTTACTATTCACACCCTACGTTACGTTACAGTTCATACCCTATGTTTTCTTACTATTCAAACCCTATGTGACATTACTATTCATACCCTATGTTACGTTACTATTAATTATGATGTTAATGTTCATTAAGATGTTACCATTCATTCTGAAGTTACTTTTCTTTCTTAAGTGTCTGTTATTTCTTATGTTAATGTTCATTCCGTTCAATTTTTTAAAAATTGATTTCTTGTATATATATGCATTATTTTTTAATGATTTTTGTGTAAAATTCTCATTCAATATAAGGATCATAATTAAAGAGTTTTTAATGTTTTTGGTGCTACATTTATAGAGAAAAATTAATAAATTTTTTCAATGTCTTTAACAAATAAATTTGAAAATTTCAAAAAAATTTAAATTCAAATGTATGAATTTAATATCAGAAAAAGCTACTTGTTTTCAAGAACTATTTTGACTACATTTAAATCAATTTAAATGGATTTAAAAAGTTTTTTAAATCATTCAATGCTTTTATTATTCGGTATATTTTATAGGAATATTTATTCAAAATATTTTGATTTATTTTATTATATATTTATTCTAAAAGAATAAAGAAGTAGTGGTGTTACTATTTTCATGGAGATATTTATGGGAACTCTTGACTTAATTAATTTTGAATATCCAAAATACGTGGAGTTACTTCACCTGGTATATATTTTATTCTCTATATATATCATTCTCTCTTGCAGGTAAAAAAATATAATTACAATTCAAAAGAAAGTGTTGTGAACTTTGAACCTACTTTGAATTTTCATCGTCTTGTGACACTTTGCTTCACCATCTTCTCATTCACTCAAGTGGATAACTAATTATGCTTCGATTAAAATTTCATTTATGAGACTTGTTGTTCTAAACCTCAAGAACTTGTACCTTTGTTTTATTTTTTTATCTTTTCTTTCATCTATTTCTAAGTTTGTAACATTATTTCCCATCTCTCACATGCACTCTATATTTCTATTAATTCTTTTGCACACAAAAGCATTATTTTTTATTATTTTTCCTCAGTTTGTTACTCCTCGATTCTAATGTTAGGACCTTAGTGTTGTGACTCCCTGTATATGAAGTTTGGACTATTTGGGTTGTGACTCCTAATGTCTAAAGTCATCTTGTAAGGGTTGTGACTCCCCTCACAAAAGAAAGTGTCGTGGTTATCCCTCCACTAGATAAGTAATTTTTTTATTGGTTTATTATTACCCTTTAAAAATTATTTTTAATGCACACATTTTTCTCGCTGAGTAGAGAGGTATAAGAGTTGAGTAGTCCCACTTTGGACAGAACTACTTGCGATATGTACTTTTTCTACAGCTAATTGACCTTAATAATTAACTTTTTTAATTAATTTAATTAATCAAATCATTTGATTAATTTTTTTAATTTGGTCTACTCACATCCCTCTAGACCATCTTCTATTACACTGTCTGACCTAACAATTGGTATCATAGGCCTACCATCTTATGAATTGTTTTTCACTATCATTATATTTCATAATAAAAAATATCAATACCAATTTCTATACCTTTAGAAATTTATCTCACTATTTTTTTTAGTATAATTTTATATTTTATAATGTTAACATATTCATAGACCTCACAATGTAAGGATAAAAATATTATAAGATGGCATGATTCAACCTGAATGAATCTTGGATTCCATAGAATCCACCACATTTTGATGGTAATGATTATGGATTATTTAGATCCCATATAGAGGCATACCTCAAATAGATGAGCACGGAGCACTGTTCTATCATGTCAAAATAATACACACTACCTAAAGCTAAATGAGATGCTCTTAATGGAATTAATGAAACTAGATATGTGTGAAATTACAATCTTGTTAATATTTTATTTTTTTTCTTTTAATAGAAGTGTTTTAGTCACGTGTTGGATGAATGATAGCTCATGAGATTTGGAAGATTCTTAATGATAATCCCCTTGGAACTGACAAATGGATCTGATCCAAGCTTGGAATGCTTCGTGCAAAGTATCAAGACTTCAATATGGGTGAAGATGTAACTGAAAACCAAATGTTATATAGATTTACAAGCATTGTTAATGGCATTAATTCACACAAGGAAGCTCCGGAAAACCCTATACTTGTTGAAAGAGTCCCGCGAGCATTACTAAAGAAATGGCATATAGATAAGGTTTCCATTGATGAATACAAGATCTTCAAAGAGTACACACTTGATGAATTTATTGGACACTAGTCTAATATGAACTAGAACTGAAGAACATAGCTGATGATGACGCAACAAAATGAAAAGGGATGACTTTTAAGTGGGTAAATGTTATTTCTAATGACTCCTCTTATTTTGATATACATGATATTGAAAAGGAAGACATGTCTAACATTGTAACTGGATTCTACAAAAGAATGAAAAAGAATTGATTCAAAAACCAGATTATAAGAATCCCTAAAAAAGAAAAATATATTGGTTATAATAAAGGTGATTCAAATTACAATGCTTCAGATATAACATGTTTTTTGTATAGGAATAAAGGTCATATCAAACCCAATTTCCCTAAAATAAGGAATAAATACCAATACAAAAATATAGATAGAAAGGAATTGACAAGCAGCTGGAGCTATTCTGAAGAATCTGACTCTAGTGAAGAACCTAGAAATAAGAAGTAATTTTCTAACTTGTGTTTCATGGCATCACTGGATAAGGTTTGTAATTATAGTTATTATTCTGAATTTTCTGATTCTAAATTTGAATACTAAAACACCAATGTTTTTAATTAAATAATGATATTGAAAGATTAAGGGAATATATTTTCAAAAGTACTAATTTAAGTAATAAATTGAAAGAAGACAATGAAAAAAATATTTATAAAAATTAATTAATTTTTCATGAAAATAAATGTTTGACAAACACTACTTATGAATCTCATTCAAAATTTTATGATTATTTGAAATCTACTCATGATTTGAATGTGAAACTGAAAAAGGAAGCATAATTTCATAAACAAAATTTAGCTTCTTTTATTCAAGGTCGTGAAAAATATATTGAGATGATGTCATTGATTAAATCTGATGAAAATAAATATGGTTTTTTTTGACAAAATATTACCTCAAATTTATAAAACTAATTATTTTAAAAGTAAAAAATGGTTTTACATCTGGTGTTACTTGTTTTAAATGTGGCATGAACGGTCACTAAGCCATTGACTGCTCACATAGATTTTAACATTCTTTGGGATTTACAAAAATTAATATTTCTAAATCCTCATCATCGAAGAAACCTTATAATACATGTTTAAATTCTGTATGGTTACCTAAAAATTGTATTACTAATCCTATTAGACATAAAGTAGTTTGGGTACCAAAATTTTCAATTAATTAAATTTTTAGGAAAAATACCTTGGATGTCTCAAAAAGACAAATGGTACATGGATAGTGGATTCTATAGGCATATGAATAGAGATCCATTAAATTTTACATCATAAAACACATGTGATGGTGGAAGAGTTACTTTTGGAGACAATTCCAAAGGCAATGTAATAGGTTTTGGTAAAGTTGGTATTTCAAATTCTACATTTATATCAAATGATTTTAATATTTATGGTTTGAATCATAATTTAATTAGTATATAATAATTATTTGATGATGGAATGGAAGTAACATTTCAAAATGACAAATGTTTAGTCTTTAAAGATGGATCATTTTTATTTTTTTCTAATTGAAAAATAATATTTATACAGTTGATTTTTCTGAACTAATTGTTCAACATGGAAAGTGTTTGAATGTTGTATAGATTGAGATCATCCTTTGGAACCAAAATTTAGGTCATGTTAATTTTAGAATGTTTTATAAGTTTTCAGAGAATAATTATGTTATACAACTTCTTTCTTTGAAGAGAGAACCAATTCATGTTTGTGATGCCTGAATGAAAGGGAAGCACCAAAAATTTTCCTTTAGACCTATTAATAAAATATATACTAATAAACCATTATAGTTAGTACATCTTGATTTATTTGGTTAAATTCAAATTTTTAGCCTTGGTGGAATGAAATATAGTCTAGTTACTATTGATGATTATAAGAGATTTACTTGGGTATATTTCCAAGCTCATAAAAATGATATTTTATCTAAATTCACTGGTATTTGTAAATTAGTTCAAATTTAAAAAGGTGGTATGATTATTTCCCTTTTTAGTGATAAAGGGGGAGAATTTCTTATTTTAGATTTTGAAAATTTCTATTAAAAGAATAGATATTTTTATAATTTCTCTGCTCAAAGAACACCACAACGAAATGGTGTTGTAGAATAAAAAAATAGAACTCTTAATGAAATGGCTCGAACCATGTTAACTGAATATAATATGATTTGATATTTCTTAGATGAGGCTATTTTTTCAACATGTTATATTTCAAATAGAATTATTATGAGACCTTTTATAAAGAAAACTCTTAATGAATTATTCAAAAATATAAAGCCTAATGTTAGTTATTTTAGAGTTTTTGGCTGTAAAGTTTTTATTTTAAATTCAAAGGATAATTTAGATAAATTTTATGCTAAAAGTGATAAAGGTATTTTTCTTGGTTATTATACTAATTATAATTCTTATAGAGTTAATAATAAATGAACGATGATTATTGAAGAATACATTCTTGATATTTTTGATGAAAATAATTTGTAAAATAAATTCTAATTCCATTTTTATTGATGATGAGTTTGGATATTTTAATTTTGGTGAAGATATACCTCAATATAAGAATGAATTAATTAAGGGGGATAATAATCCATCTATACCTAATCCAAGATCATGGTAGATTCACAAAGAGAATCCTGGTGAAATTTTAATTGGAAATTTCGATTATTGTGTCAAAACCATAAATTGTTTTTTAAATTATTGTGCCAATTCTATTTTTATTATTTTTTCATTTTTGTTAATATTAATGATTCATTAAAAGATTAATACATTATTGTTTCTATGCAAGATGAATTAAAAGAGTTTGTTAGAAATAATGTTTAGACTTTAGTAGAATTTACTAAATATAAGAAGGTAGTTGGAACTAAGTGGATATTTAGAAACAAATTGGATGAGTGTGCATAGATTGTTAAAAACAAATCAAGACTTGGTGATAAATAATACTCTCAAGAAGAAGGTATAAACTTTGGAGATTAATTTTCACTAATTTCTAGGTTATATGAAATTATAACTTTGTTGGATTTTGTGTCTTTTCATGATTTTAAATTATATCAAATCAATGTAAAACGTTAGTTATTAAATGGTTTTATTACTGAAAAAGTTTATGTTTTTCAACCCCTAGTTTTAAAAATGTAAAATTTCCCAACAATGTTTTTAAATTATTAAATGCCTTAAACGATCCCAAAGAAGCTCCTCAGGCTTGGTATGAATGAATTTCATTATATTTATTACAAAATCATTTCATGAAAGGCAATGTTGGTCCAAATATTTTTTCTAAAAGAACTTCTGATGATATTTGAATTGATCAGATCTATATTGATGATATATTTTTTGGATCATCTATTAAAATAATTTGTTTTTATTTTTCTTCATTGATGTCTTCTTAATTAAACATGATTATAATGGGAGAATTAATTTTCTTTCATGGAAATCATATTTCTCAAAGGAAATATGGAATTTATGTTAATCAATATAAGTATGTCAATGATTAGATAAACGATTTGGTCTTGATTCCTCTAAAACCATGAAATCTACTATGGTTACCAATTATAAATTAGACAGTGATGCATCGGGTAAATTAGTTGATTTTAAATATTATAGAGGTATGGTAGGTAGATTACTATATTTAATTACATCTAGACCCAAAATCATTTTTGTATTTGTTTATGAGCATAATTTCAAGCTGATTCTTAAGAAAGTCATATTAAAGATGTAAGAAGAATAATTAGATATGTTAAAGTAAATGTTGATTATAGTTAATTTTAACCAAAAAATAACTATTTTTATTTAATATCATATTCTAATTCTGATATTGGAGGCTGTAGGAATGACTGGAAAAGAACATCAGGTACGTGTCATTTTTTTGGAAAATGTTTAATTTCATGGTCATCCAAGAAACAATTGTCTATTTTTTATCTACTGTACAAGCTGAGTATATCTATACTATTAGTAGTATTGCTTATAGTTTATTGATTATGTGAACCAGGTATTTTGGTTTGTATCTTGATAAACTACATTTTTATTATGATAATACATCTATAATTTCTATTTCTAAATACCCCTAACACCATTCTAGAACAAAACATGTTGATCGTTGATTTTATTTTATTCGATAAAGTGTGAATAAAGGATATATTGTTTTAGAATACATCCCTTCTGAAAACCATCTTGTGGATATTTTTATAAATCCTTTAGACTCTTCTCATTTTGATAAATTTAAATTTTCTTCTTGGTATGTTGGAATTTTCAATTTTCATTACTGCATTTTTTAAGGGGAGCTTTTTATTACATTTTGTTTATTTAAAAAAATGGTGATAAGTAATGGAGATAATTTTATTTTATTTTTGTTGAGAAATAATTCATTTATGGTTTAAATGATTTGGTTTTGAAATCTAACCAAAGAGAGAGATTGTCTGTGCATGTTCATAATTCCTTTAATTTGATTTCATATGATTTTATTTGATTACTTTTACTCTGTATTTTGATGATATCTTAATTTATGTTATTTATATTTTTTTTCTTATAATTTTGGAATGATATGATATTTATCTATACATTATTAGTTTATAAGAACATTTTCAAATTCTTATCTTTTTCACTAAAAATTCAATGACGTTTCTTCTATGGTTTAAGAAAATCTACATTTTACTATGTCAAAACATTTCTTTATTTATTTTATAGAAACATCTAATGTTATTGGATTTTCATGAAACATGATTCTATGGAATGATAAAATATTTATCTTGATTTCATTAGTTTACATCAAAGTCTAAAAATATATCTTGAATGGACTTTTAATTACATGATGTTTTGTTATACTGTTTTGTAAAAGCATGTTTTCCAGAATTGTTTTTCATATATTTTTTGATGATTTTTGGATCTATTGATTTCGGTTTTAAGTGATTATATTTTTTTGAAATATAATTTTTTTTCTATAAATCATTAGTTTTGACCAATGATTTAATCAGTTGTTAAGAGCCCTTAAAAATTGTTGAAATTTATTAAAATATTTTATCGTGATTTTTTTACGGAAGTATGCTTTACAGTTCATTTTGTGATGTATGGTTGGGAAACCATACGTTAATATTTATTCTCTATATTATGTTACTATTCATTCTTATGTTTATGTTCTTTCTGAAGTTACTGTTCATTCTTTGCAATTATTTAAAAATTGATTTTCTTCATAAATATGGATTTTTTTAAGGATTTTTTTTCTGAAAAATGGAATTAAATATAATGATCATAATAAAAATGTTTTTAATGATTTTGCCGATATATTTTGAGACAAAAATTAATAATTTTTTTCAACATATTTTACAATTAAACTTGATCTTTTCAAAATTGATTAATTTCAAATGTTTTAATTTAATTTCAAAATATGGTCTAGTTTTTAGGAAATGTTTTGACTATGTTGAAAACATTTTAAATGGATTCAAAATTCTATTTTAAATATATTAATGATTTTATTATTATGGAAATTTTATTGGAAGAGTTATTAAAAAAATTTTGGATTAATTTATTACATATTTATTCTACAAGAATAATGAAGCAACGATGGTGCTATTTACATAGAGATATTTATGGGAGCTCGTGACTCAATTAATATTTAATATCAAAAGGAAGAAGAGTTTATACACCTACTCTATATTTAATTATCTATATATATCATTATCTCTTGAAGGTACAAAAAATAAAATTTCCATAAAAATAAAAAGTGATATTCACTTTGAATCTGCTATAAATTTGCAGCATCCAGTGACACTTTAATTCACCATTTTCCTGTTCTCTCGACTAGAATTGCATTGACGATATGTTCTATTATAAACCTCAAGAACTAGTACTTGTGCTTTAATTTTTACCTTCTCTTTCATTTGGTACGAATTCTATAAACACTACTTTTCATCACTCACAGGTAGTCTATTATTCTCCTTATAATTTTTCACACTAAATCATAATTTGTTATTCTTTTTCCTCGGTTTGTGACTCCATGATTCTAAAGGCAACATCTTACGGTTTAGGCTCCCTGTAGCTGATGTCAAGACTATTTGGGTTGTGACTCCAAGTGTCTATCTTTTGGTTGTAAGGGTTGTGAGTCCCCTTACAAAATTCTATGTCGTGGTTATCCCTCCATGAGAAAATTATTTTGCAATTGGGTTATGATTCCCCTTTAAAAATCATTTTTCATGCTCATGTATCTCTCATTGAGTAGAAATGTATATGAATAGATTAAGACCTCTTTGTACCAAACAACTATAATAAAAATCCATGCGTTATTTTCTTTTTCTCCTCCTAATAAACCTCTATTATTACCATTTATAATTAATTTAATTAATCAATTATTTTGATAAAAAAATTTAATCTAGTCTAACCCCCCCATACCATCTATCATTACCCTATCCGACTTGACACACACAACCCCCATCACATGCCTCTCCACTCCCATAACATGTTTCACATATATTCTATAAAAAATTATATTTCTTTTTTGAGTCAAAATACTTATTTCACTGTCTAATTATCCACAATGAAATCCAACATTTTTTACTATCTATTTAATATAAATAAATTTATATATCGTTTCATAATTCTATATACCTTTTTGACTATACATGTTTTACTTTTTTCAAAATTTGTATTTTTTTTACATTATTACATGATGACACTTTTTTTATTTTTAAATCATTCAATAAACATATATATACCAATATATATATATATATATTTAATATAAAAAATTTATATGAACTACATTATATGTATATATAAGTATATATATATATATATATTACATTTCAAAATAAGAACATTATGTAATGTTTTTTATGAACATATTGTATATACAAAAATATATTTTATACAAGGAAAATTTTTTACATGAAAAAATAACTACATAAAATTATAGAATAAAATTAATATATATATATATAATATCAAAAATATATTCGTTGCATAAGATATTTAAAATGAATAAAAAATATATTAATATATATCATCAAAACAGATACATAATATACATAATAAATGAGTAAAATATATTTTTATCTTGAGTATTATATCCCACTAGCCAAAATATTAAAAATAATTATAAATCATAAAATATTAAACATAATAAATCTATATAAACAAACTCAACCCACTATAACTAATATGAAATGTACTAGGATATCATCGATAGTCGATAACCAAAAATGGAAGGGTTTGAAAAAATATAGACTCTTATATACCCAATCATATTTATTATAAGAGACTAAAATTCATCAGTCCATTTATAATGAAATTCCCTTGAAACCTCAAATGAAACATTCTACGGATCATAATATTGAAGATTCTTCTTTTTAACAACTTAATAAATTGGTTACATAGAATTTTCTACATTTGGAACATTGAATTTATCATCTTCTAAGAAATTTTCTTAAGTTACCAGTGTTAGGAGTTAATTTCATTATTCTTATTCATAAAAAAGAATAATTTAAAGGTTGTGTTTAATTATTATAATATTTTTTTCTTTAAATTATTCTTTTATCATTATAGTATCATGTAATGGTTCCAATTAATATTGTCTCTAATTAAATTAACTCATATAAAAATTATAAAAACATTATAAGATACGTCATCTATTAATGGGACAAGATCCATTTTTAACCATAAAATTAGTCCACCATGGAATTCATCTCATAGATCAGTTATATGTGTAGGGAATCACTATAATCATATCATATATGACTCTTGGATATTTGTGCTGATAAATCTGTTTCCAATCATTCTAGTGGGTAAACTAATATACATACCTCTAGTATCATTACTATTTGTGTTTTCCAGCTATGTCTAACCTAAAAACATTATAAGAACAAATTTACAGTAGGAAATCCATATGCACTCGGATATGGAATGGCATACCAGGTTGGATAATCTAGGGTTGTATATTACATGTTTTCATTACACAATAAAATCTAAGGGAACCCAACTATGAAACGACCAACCAAGTTGGTTGTTTGAGGTCTTGAAAACATCCAAATTGGATGGAATATAACAGATAGTATTTATAATGGGATTTTATTTCACTATGTTGTCTCATATTATTTTGTTTATATATGAATTATTCTAAGAATTTTGTTTTGGAATCCCATTTTGTCCACCAATTTTTTATAATATATTTATGAGAAACTCTTTACACAACATACAATTTGTGAAACTGATCCAAAAACTAAATACAATCAAAATCACACATATATAAATACATCTCATACATTAGGTATGGGGGATTTTCAGGGGAAGATTTAGAATTATATGTTATTTAATACCCCTACATGGGTAATACCATAGTGATATATAGTTAACCCCTAATTTTCTAGAATAATTTATAAGCCTACATGACCATGGAAAGTATGAACCAAAGTTCATCTATCCAACTATTCCATAGTTAAGTGACAATTGAATTCATCATAGCTCTAAAACATAATATTTATAAACTATATTCAATAACTAAAATCAGGATAAAAATTTTAAATAAAACTGTGGTCATGGAAGATGGAAACCATATACATTTTTATTCGTAGTATGTAACTTCTTAGATGCATGAATGATAATATATAAAATTAATTTTCCAATCATAAAATAATGTATACAGATATTCCAAATATAATAAAATTATAACTATCAAAAAATTATGGAATAACCCTTAAATAATTTAACATTTCATATATTTAAAAACTAGACAAACATTTATGACCAATTTATAATTATTTTTACTCTAAATACATTATAAATTTTAGTTATTCAATATAATCATTACATAATAATTAATATAAAAAATTTACATTCATATCATAATATGTGGTTTTCATGTTATTCATTATATTTAATTTTTATTTAAATATATGATATCTTAAAAATTATTAAAATTTTATACTCTAACTCCATTTATATAAACAATTAACATAATTTTGATATCACATTTGTCAGAATTATTTAAACCTTTATTAATAAATTTATACAAAGTTTGTTGATATGCACAAAATAATATCTAAATATATCCATCTTAATTTGAACATTTAATATTTCTAATATAAATGCCTAATATTTTTCCTTCTTTTTCAGTTTATGAACACTTTAAAAATTTTCCATAAGATTTAATAGAGTGACACAATCTGATTTATAATCCATTCTATAAAATTTGATAGAAGGTATTTTAATTTAATTATTTAATATATAATTATTTTTTCTAAAAAATGTGTCAAAAACATTTATTATTTAATTATAAACAGTTTTTAGTTTATTTATTTGTAAAATATTTATAGATTAATAAATATTCCTAAAATAAATTTTAATATTTATTTATAAATGAATTATATATTATAAATTCCAATCATAATTGAATGTATATAAAATTTTTTTTCTCCATATATAATAATGGTATGTTATGATAGAGAGATAAACAAGAAATAAACTCTTCACACACTTACTATGACATTCCATAATAGATTTTATAAAATTTAATATAACCTCCATATATGGGTTTGGTCAAATCATATTCGATGATATACTACTATATGATATAAGTGATATGATACTCTATTTTAATAATATATTGAATAAGTGACATCATCTTATGATATCTCTATACCTTTTTATATAAGAATTTGGTATCTTTGATTTAATGTTTTCTACACCTTATGATATCTCATATATTATTTTATGTCACTAAAACCATATAACTACATAAGTAGTAATATTTTATGATTTCCAATACGACATGGAATATTATAGATATTCTATTGTTCCCACATTATTCACTAAATCTAAAAACTTGGGATGCCTTAACACCATTATTGAGATTCCTAGTGGTTTATTAAAACCTAATAAGAGAATTAAATGTGATCTAATCCAAGGACCCAGATCAACATACATAGATTTATGAAAAATCCAATAAACATGAAACCAAGAATTCTATAAATCCTATATCTTCGACAAAATAAAAACTACATCATCAAAAACATCATAGAATGTGTTTTACAATGATCACAAAATGTTAACCAAAAGAAAATACTCATACAGTGGTATCCAATGGTTAGATTGAATTATTCAATGCTTGAACAAGATTCTTTACCCTCTATGTTGTGATTGAACCTCCTACTAAAAATAAAGAAAAAGAAGAGTTATTAATGTTCCTTGGATTCTCTTACAAGGATCGACACCCCACTTCCATAACATGAAAGTTGTCCTTATATAGTATCAGGTATTATCCATGGTGATACATGCATTAACTCATGCGTTATAGAACATTATATAACAGGTCAACTAGATTATTCTTCATATGCATGTATACAACTCTACTAGTGTTAAATATCATGTAACAATTCAATAAATTATAACCATCATGGAATAAATATGAATAATAATATCTTTAACATTCTAATACCAATGAGTAGTAGAATTTCCAAATGAAAATAAATTAATTTTTCCTCGAAATTTAGTGGTGTATAATCACATCACATTTTCCAGATGACTCACCGAATCAAATTCTTTTATTGTATGCAGTTATAAAGAATGTTGAATGGATTCCTGAAACCATTAAATACTATATCCTCTAAAAAATACACCGTGATTCCCTATTTTTAGATGAAAATAAGAATTTTATATTCCATAAATATTCCCCTCAATCATAAAATATGATACAAATCATATATTACAAACCAATTTATTGAATATTTTCCATATTTTTTATTTGATGTATCATACAATAAGATATTCATTATATATGGATATGTGTATAAATGTATGGTATCTATGGAAAATATTTTTGAAAATTAATTGAACCATGATATATGATCAGTGACCAAATATTTTTATGTAAACCATAGTGATCACAACTATCATTTGATTATGACCAAGACATTGTGACTCAAACAATATATTTTCACTCTAATTTATATATCAGGAACTCCATCCTTCTATATATATTAACCATAAATTCTTTAAAAGAACATTTTCTTCTTAATATAATATTTATTTGGATATACAATAATATAGTTTGACTCCCCATTGAATCCAAAAAGATATAAGCACATTCTAAAAAATGATGGGTACCAAAATGAACATTTTTACTCAAGGTATTTTCAATCAAACTGGAGATCGTCAAATTCATCTTTATAATATTCGTTTGAAATTTATATTTTATAAAAAATTTATACCTAAAACAAAATTTTATATTATTTGATCTACATAATGAGATGAAATTCAAGTAAAAAATTAATATTTTTTGAATACATGTATATACAATAGGTCACATTATATAGGTGAAAAAATTATATATTTAGTAATAATTTTTGGGGTTATTAAATGTGGTCTGCAGAATTAAACAAATAAAATTGTTAAAAAAAATTCTAAAATGTAATTCCATCCTTAGTTTATATTTTTATATTCATTATATATATGAACTTTTTCAAACCATATAAATGAGATAAATTTACTTTTTATAAAATTCAAAGTATTTCCACTTGATTCTTCACATAATAATACAAAATAATTGAAAGGTTTGAAAATTAATTTTTAGTTCATTCCTCTAACTATTTTGTAATATAATTTTTTATTTTTGAAAAATTCCACAATTTAATGAGTGGGAACCTTACATTAATGAAAACCCATCAACACCAAAATTCATATTCATCCAACAATAATCAACACACTACATCCATAACATCACCAATTATATAAAAAATAAAACTAAAATAATAATAACTTGGGGGAATTTATTTTCAATGACTTTAAATGATTATAATGGTTCTCAATTATGAGGAAATTTATACCTGATACTAAAATAATAGTTAAAAACATAAAATATAAGCTTCAGTTTTTTGAATTCCTTTCCATATCAATTAATAATTCTTAATTATTATAATATTAAAAAAATAGTTTTCCTTAATTTTTACATAAATACAAGAAAACATTAGAATGTACCCCTTCAAAATAATATACTAAATGTTTTTAAAAATACATTCTAAATTAAATACAATACATTGAAAAAATACCATGATTTTTATTTCTTATCATGAATAAACACTTTCAAAATAAAATTTTAGATATATAATAACTTCAGTGACCCTATAAATAAAATGATTCACCCAAGTATACTTTTAAAAAAACCAAATTTTTAATTAATTAAATGCCTCGATCAATAAATATATAGAGTAAATAAAATATATATGACCAAATGTACTCAGAAAATACATGAAGTGGAATGTTTTCTCAAAGATGAAATGAAATAACAAAAAAAAATTAATATAGTGAGGATAATTATTTACCACCAACATATAAGTAAGAAGAAGCAATTTAGTATTTCATAAAAATAAATTATTTTAAATATAAATAATTTTTATATTTTTTTGACAAACTTAATCAATATTGAAATGTTAAATATTAAATGATTAAACCTCAAGAAAAAAAAGCCTTATGATCATTATAATGTCCCATTTCAAGACATCATTATAATATACGTACACATAATCGAAAAATGATCATTTAAAAAACCAACATAAAAATATTTGTATGAGTACATATTAAATATAATTTGAAAATTTTCATCCATCAAAATAATAATCTCAAGAATACCATACAGAACCTTGATGACTAAAATAGATTGATAAAGGGACAATTTATTACCCTACCATAAACATTAAAACAACTGAAATATCTCTATTGAAATACAATTACTAATAAAAAATATTATTGATGTAGAAATTCAATGATTGATCCATTACATATAAACATGACGAAAAATCATAAAATATAGTTAATTCATGAGGAAGTAACATTCCAAAAAACTATAAGGCCTCATAAAATCAACTTTAAACACATTACAAGTAGTCAATAAATTTCAAAAATTTCTCTAAAATATTTCTTGAGTCATAAAACTATTTTCACTTATATTATGTCCTAGAATTATGGTTTTTATTCACCAATTAGATTATGTGTAATAAATATAAAATTTTATTTAAAATCATTGAAATCACCATATGAAAAATACTTAAAAATATAAAAATGAAAAATTAGTCAAATATAGTGGAAAAATAGTTTTAGAAAATAATATAAATAGTATTTAATTAATTTCCTTCAAATTTGTTTCAATGAAAATAAAAATTGGCCACGATAAGTCAAAACCCAAAATGGACCAAATATTTCAATAAAATGAAAATCTTGATTACATCTATGATATAATTTCACTTAATCTTTCAAAAACACGAAAAATCCTTAAAAAATTATCTAATCAAATTTAAACCATCATAGATTCAACAAAATTGCTATAATTTTGTAAACCCACAAAAAGGATATAATATAAAAGGAATATAATAGTGTATAATCTCACTTTGGATTGTACTATTGTACATTAAATATTATACCTACATTCCATAAATATAGAATAACTCTGGTTTTTACTAGTTTTTAAATAATATATTATGAAAAAGAGAAGGGCATCGGTCCACATACCTATCGATTGTCTCTATATTCTATTAAAATCATTTAGTTCAATTTTTAATACATTTATAAACACTATCCTACACACTATATCATTTCATATAAACAAACATTAATAAATATGACTAAAAATTAATTTCATCCAATAATTTAGTAAAATTTATATCCATTATACAATTTAATGTGAGATCACTTTTTTCTTATAAAGTAATTTAAAAAACTAATGTTAAACCTATTAAAAAAACCTATAAATAGACCCTATAACTATTATATTTAGAAACATGATCTCCAAAATCTAGGAAATATTCATCACTAGACAGAATATTGTTACTTAAAAATTATAACATTGGAAGTTATAACCTCGCAAAAATATAAAACAAGAGGAATATGAACCATGTTATTCAGAGTCCCATGTGAAAATATGGTGGGAATAAAAATGAAACAAAATAAAGATTTTCTAAAACTTGAACAAGGTAATATAACATACTGCCATTAGATTACCTTATAATAATCACATATTATTCTTATTATGTTTTTATAAGAATATATTTAAGGCCATCTATAATAAATAACAAATTACAAGTTTTTATTTAAATATATCCCTTTGTAATCTATTGAATATTTCTATTATATATCACAACACAAAATTCATCTTTATAGAGTTCTATTACATATGCCTTTTTTAAATTTTAAAACATAGATTATAATTCCCACACCTCATATATTTCCCTATTAAAATTTCAGACATTAAAAAAATAAATTTAAATACTAGCTTAATATGATCTATGTGAAACCTAATAATCAATGTCATGTTGAATCATAAAAAGTGAGATAATTCTTCTATCCACCTAAACATAGTTGGTGTTATTTAAATATAATTTGAAATCACTTTCTACAATCAATGACTGGGATACAATTGATTTTTATTACATATTTATATATTTCCATCTCATAAATTTTATAAATATATTATAGATGGTGTTTCTCTCTTATTTGTTTCTCCTGAATTTCCTAAATATATCACTTGTGGGTCCATCTATATACCACATCTAGTGGGGGGAATATCCACTTATGTTTTGGGTTATTAACACTTGTTATTGTGTCTTTATTTAGGGTGGCCTCCTCAATAGGGGTTCCTTGCACTTGTGAGTGGTTCAAAATTAAAAATAAATAAATTATTAATAATATATTCCCATATGATTTGAATAATAATTAAGAAAATAATATCATTATTGTAAAAAACATATAAGATGATTGAATATTTTAAATAATACTTATAACATTACATAAAACTATATAGGTGTCAATAAATGAAAATAAAGAAATGAAATATAAAAATCACCATAATAATATAATGATGGTGGTCTAAATAAACAATCCCATGAATATATAAAGCAAAGAATAAAAACTATTTAATTTTATTTTCATATGATAAACTAATTATAATTATTAAAATGATTATGTAGACTTTTTTATTTATGCATAAAAAAGGAAAATGGTTTTTACGAAGAAAATACATCTCCCACAAAAGATATTTATTATTTCATCACACCGATTTAACTACTAACATAGTAGTATAACCACTACCACTCTATATAAAGAAGAATATGATCCCATAAAAATTTCATTAAATTTAACATCATATAAGATCTGTTTATATCCTGAACTCATGAATCTACCAGAGTTTCAACTCGGCTATCTCTTCCACTACTAATTTTATGACCTTAAATTTTTTATAGATTAACAAAAAATATTTCACATATAAAAATAATATTCCCAACAACCAACATACAAATTTTTTTTCACAGAATATTTATACAAATTTATAATTTTTTTGGAAATTATCACATTTTTTAGAATTGCATCCAAATTAAAAAATAACAATACAATAACTATAATATAATATATCTTAAAAATTAATATCAATACACAAATTTAATATAAAATGGTAATGAAAATTAAAAACCAAACATGCACATACATTTCCTTATACTTTTCCTTAATCCAAAATTTATTAAAATGATATATATATTTATATGCTTTCCAACTACATATGTAATAACACAAAACCATTCATCATTTCCAAATATCAATTAAATTACAAAACAAACCAAAATTAAAAAATTATTGCTATCCCACATCTATGATTATATTAAATTATTTTTTATTTGTTTAAATACATATTATCACTTATATATTTATATAACCCCATCATGAAAAGGAAATAGAGATTATGTGATATCCAAAAATGTAAGATAATAAACCATGTGAGGTACCCCGAAACTCTAAAAATCCACTCCCCATGAAATTATAAAAATATCACAACTATTCAAAAATATATTTATAAAAATTATAACTCCCTTATAAAATTAGACTTACTTATTCACACCATACAATAAGATTTCCATGATGATCCTCGTAAAGAATTATTACTTCATATATATGAGTTTTCATAAAAAATATATTTTGAATGATATTTTAATATGGTATAGTGTGACATAGATTTTCATTGGAGAGTCATAATTATAAGTTTGTTTTTTGTATTGCGGGTTTGGTTTGTAATGTAAAATATTGAGCTTATTATTTTTATGTGATTTTAATATTAATAAAATAAGTTCTGATATCTATTTTTAAATAGTACAATCAGATTTGATATCACCTCAACATAACTAATAAATCAAGATTAATTCAGTTTAATTCTCCAACTCTGTCACTATTGAGATGAAATATCAATCAATTTCTCAAAACCAGTACATCTATTTTGAACTGTGATATGCAGTGATCACTTAACTTCCCACTCAAACATATAAATGTGACCAAAAAACATATAATAACTCTAATATCCCACCATTTCCCACTATCATATTATAAATGAATAAAATATTGGGTTTTTGTATGTGTAATATTAATAAAAGAGAAGGAAGAATTAATATAGGATATAAATTGTTAATCATATATTATATTTAATAAAAAAACATTTAATATGATGAAGAATGATAGAATAAATTGAACATGTGAAATAATACATTAATTTGTGTTGGGGATGTCTCCATTTGGATGACAGAAATTTCCTCAAAATTTCAAAATGAATGTCAAATAATTTCATTGAACCTATTAGATTCCCTCAAATTCCTTCAATAATATCCCTCCAATATGTTTACATCACCTTCATGCCTAATTTTTCAATGTATTGGATATTAAATTTTCCATTAATTCCATTATGAAAATGTTAGTATCCCTATTTCCTAGCGATGATATCTATAGTTAATATTATTTGGCATTAATTTGGTTGAAGTTGAGGAGAAAATTATCAAATTTTTGAGAATTTAAATTTTATCATACTTGAGAATGATTAAATTGAAAAATGTTATACCAATAAATTTTTATATCAACGACTCAAATATGTGATAAAATTCATCCTAGATAAGTGTATTCATTGGGATATAAAAATATTATTTAATAAATAATCTTATGTTATGTATTTTATGAATCATACAAAATACAGATTTAGTATTATGTTCTCATAAGACAAACATTACAAAATATTTGAACACAACATTTG
Organism: Viscum album; assembly: GCA_963277665.1. NCBI lineage: Eukaryota > Viridiplantae > Streptophyta > Magnoliopsida > Santalales > Viscaceae > Viscum > Viscum album. The sequence goes on from OY728152.1 coordinate 1,894,596,322, forward strand.
AAATATAGAATGAAATTTATCAAATAGAATGTTTAACTTTGTAAATATCCATATGTAGTTATTCATTTCCATTTTCATCAATAGACATTCATAAATCTAATCCTCTGTACTCCCCTTACTTTCGGGACCAACTGGTTCCTTCCTCATTTTAAATATACATTAAATCTATTTGTTTTTAAAAACGATATTTCATGTTATATCCTGAATATCTATAAATGATATGATTAATGAAATGTCATAAATATCAGTAATCATTAAAATAAAAATCAATGATAAACATATGTTCAATTATAATCCCTTTATTAAAAAATAAATGAAATTAAAAAGATAACTCTATTATGTAGTATGATCAATTATAATCCATTTATTAAAAAATAAATGAAATTAAAAAGAAAACTCTATTATGCAGTATTTTTTTCCAAAATTTATAGATCCCCCTCAACATTTGAATATGAATCTTTACTAAAGTTTAGGAGGGACCTAATTCAACTTATGAAAATTTCATAGTTCTGGGATTTTAAATAGAAAAAAATCAATTGTATTAAAATATTAAAAATCAGTACATTAATTATTGTCCCCCTCTGTGGTCCTTGTTCTTCAAATCCATTTAAAATTTCTCTAATGTAACTCATATGAAATTTAGATATATTATCTTCACCTTTATCATTTTTGTTTCAAATTCCCAAAACCATTCCATCTCCTTTTTTACATACACTTATTATATTTTTCATAGAAAAATTATGTACAAATATATTATTAGATGAGTTTATATAAAACTAAACATAAACTACCCAAAGAGAGTAGGTATCCCTCATTTCTATCTTTAATAGATATTTTTTAATATTAATTCTTGTAATGCAGGCACTCATGTCACCCTTAAAATTTACTAATGGGTAACTCACACACACTTGTAGTTTATTGTCTTAAGAAGATTTATGGATCATGTCCCATCTTATTGTTTTAATCCATTTTATATGAGCTATCCAAATAACAATTAGGGATGATCTCATTAGTATAATTCACTCTTAATAAATAGGTTTAATAATACAAAAATAAAAAATCTAGTTTAATCATGTAATAATTTTGATTCCAGTTGATTCTTTTCTATTAAAAATAATTTTCCCAATTCAAAAACTCTTGTATTTACGGTTCAGACTCTGTATTATTGTTTCCCAAGAAAGTATTAGCAAATCCTTAAATTAAAATTTCTATTTTTATTCCATTGTTTATAAACCCATTAAAAAAAGAAATCATAGAATCTATGTAACATATATACCAATTTTTCCTCTCTCCCACACTCATAATAAACCAAATAATCAATTATTTTTTGAAACTAATTAGTATTGAATACCATAAATAACATGTCAGTGTCTAAAATATATAGTGAGGGAAAATAAAAACTGATGGCCTTTACTCATATACAAAGGGGTAGAGAGTATATTCCTATAATGCTCATTCTCAAAAACACATTTTTGTACTTATTTTATTGTTTCCATGTGCCTTGTATGGTTTATGTGATTCCTCTTATTTAATATAAGCTTTACCAAATGTAATTATATTAATAACTTCTAATGGAAATTTCCATTTATAATAAATCATATCCACCCCTAGTTTCAAAACGGAGGAGAAAGGTATCACTTTATCACCAATATAGATGAATATTTTTAAAATGACTCAATAATGGATAAATATAAATTTTTACTAATACTTTTTGGAGTATTTTTATAAAACCCTTATATTTTATGATATAGTTCACTATAACTAAATTTTATTTCATCTATATCTTTCATTACATGAAAAAAATAGACTAAATGAAATACTTTATACTATTGAAATATTATTATTTATTGTGATACATATTTCCAAGACATTGGATTAGTGGGTTTTAATAGGTGCAATTAAATGTTTAAAATATTATTTTTAAATTTATTTAAGACAAAATCAATATTTATAAACTTGTAAAAAATGAAATAAAATTATTTTAAAGGTAAATAAAGATGTTTTTTTGAAAAATAGTTTTTCATGGGAATAATGTGTTTTTATTTACATAAATCACACTAAAATATATTAATGATTTATTTAAATAAAATTAATAGATGATATATTAAATAATATGTTTCAATATTTATCAAAATGTTTTTACTATATATAGAATGAGCCTATAACCAGTTTTATGTTCGAATATGCATTTTTCAAAAATTTGAATAGTTGCATTTTGAACATTTTTTGTATAATGAATTTATTCCACATATAATAATTGAATGTTGAAAAAAATATAATATTTGGAGTTATAAATATCAAATTAAACAAATACATCCTTATTTTAGACATTATGAATAGTAAACACGGTAAATATTTTTCACCATGGTAAGGGTTAAATGGGTAAAAAAGAGTTAATACTAAGAGATAAGGTCTGAAAATCATCTAAATACATTATTTTATTTCCTATTATGGGATAATTATGAAAATATAATTCTTAATTTTTTTTCATTTTTTACCATTTTCTCGAGGTTATTACATTTATTAATTTTTAGGTAAGTAAATTTATTAAATTTAACTATCCTAATTTTAATATCATTAAAATTATTACATAAGGACAAAAAGAATCAAAATTTGATTATAAATTTTTATTTCAAAGATTAATTATTTGTATTTATCATAATAATTCATTATTAATTTTATGTGATTAAATAATTACCATAAATTCTTATGATTCACCAGCATGGTCCTCGTACAACTTGTAGAAAAATCATGTAAATGATTTTCAAAACTCTAAAATTAATTTTTTTTGGGTGAGTAATAGTTGCCCATAAATTTTATAGTTGAATAAAATATATTATTGTTGGGTGAATGGTTTATAATATAATTAAATTACTTTCATGATGTCTTTAATGTCCAATTAATTCAATAACATAAAAAATGACATTAATGGTATTTTATGAAAATAATATATTATTAAATTATTTGAAAAAAATTAAAAACATGAAAGAGGAAATTATGATGATAAATGGTAAAAATTTTCATAACATGGAAATTTATAATCCAATTTTTACTTTATATATTAAATTATATACCTATAATACTGAGAATTCCATTTTGATAGTTAGTGTTAAAATTGGATAACGAAGGGGTGAACACAAAATATAAGGTTTAAAATTACAACAAAACCAATATAAATTAAATTGTATGATCATATTTCAACCATATACACTTATAATGTTAATTCATGGTTATTTTATGCTTTATGCATGATAAATACATTAATTGAATTTAAATATTAAAATTATTTTGGAGTGTGTCCTTTCTATCCCTTATAAACTGATATCCATGATCTCATTTTATTACACCTCATTTAGAAATATATCATCACAAAAAACTAAAAAAATAATATTCTATATTTTCCAATACTCAATGTTTAGGTTTCTTCTATCATAAAATACAATAAAAAGGGTCCTTAATAATGGATCTAATGGAGGCCTAATGAAGAAGAGAATATCATCCTACACAGCTTATTTCAATTAATTTATTCTTATACCTCCTCAAAATATATGTTATTAATAAAAAAATAATACAATAATGGCCTTTAATATACAAAAAATGTATTTTTTATATTTTATCATCAATTATCCACCCTATATTTCAGAAAATATAAATATAAATTATCATTCTAGTGTATATTTGGACTACTGTTTCCACATAGTGATACACTTCATTTTCCATAACCATCATTAATGAATGGTTATTATGATGGGATTAATGTTTATAAATAATATTTATGAATTAATTATTATCCTATAATTATTATATAAAATATACAGTCTTACCTTCTAATCCATTGGAAAATTATTGTTTCACTCTTGCGTATGGGTGGATAACCACCTTCATAATGTGATGTAATTCTATTTTCAATTCATATTAACTTGATTTATAATAATGATATATGTAATAAATATATATTATATAACAATGATTTTATAAAGGTTAATTTTCATTTATCTTTCCTTTATTCTATCCTCCGAAGATTGAAAATGGTGTTTAGGCATAGAAACGACCTACTATCTCAATTAATGGTGGAATTCATTTTTATAAATCTAACATTTATTGGTAAATATAAATATATGTATATATATGTGAAAAATATATATTATATTAAAATATTTATTAAAATTATAGATATTATGGAACTATGTTAATATTATATCTATAGTAACTACTAAATTAAAATTATCATGAAAAATGAAACAGTTAACAATCAGAGGTGATTGCCTTGATAAGGAATTATAAATAATTTGGTGTTGAAATGTTATATGTGGGTCATATATGATATTAAAAGTATTTAAATGATTCTATAATAGAATTATAATAAAATTAAATTTAACAAGAAATATCTTAGGGAAATTATTATGAAATTTGAAGATGGGGTAAGGGAATTTTGTTACAATATCATTTTTTATTATGATTGTTTATGATGAAGTTGACGATAATAAAATATTATGACCTATATCTCAATAAAACCATGAATTTTCCTATCATATAGTTATTTATATATATTTTTTATTTTTTTATTTTATTTTCTATTCTTTAAAAATTCATGATACTAATTAAAAATTTATAATAAAAACCATCATTATTTATCTCTTCATTAAAAAAAACATTTTTATCCATATCAATGTTTTCTAAAAATTTGTTCATGTACGTTTTAAATATTACCCTATGATTTTTATAGTAATTTCTAACCATGAATTAATTTCTAAAAATTATTTTAACTAAATCTTCTTATTGTATACAAAGTGAGGTACTTTTGACTTTTTATTGAAAATGTAAATGACATATTTATATTAACATATTAGATATGAAAAGAAATTCCCACCATCCTGATCACTCAATTATTTAAATCATGTTTTACATGTTAGAAAACATCATTTTAATGAAATTGGTTTGATTAATATTTTTAATTTTTTTATTTTAAATATTTTCTTTCATTTTACGATGGCTATTTTCCCCTAGAAATGTTCAAATGATATTTTAGATGCATTTTAATATATGATAAAATACTTTGCTTTCAATTAAGATTTACAAGGGATATGATCCAACAATATTATCCACATTAATACTATGTATGTATTATTGTGATGATGATGATTTGAGGATGATTTTTGGATGTCTAGTTTTTCCCAAGGTTAATTAAGTTATATAGATACTTTTATGAAACTGATTTTTTTCCATGGGCACTTCTATGATGCTATAAAGAATAGTTTCTGAACCCCTTTTTCTTTCTATTGGTTATTAAATGATGAATATTTTATTATATTATGGTGTATATATATCTATATATATTATTTTCATTACTTTATGGTAGTGTTTGATATTATATAACCCTTCAATACATTGGGTAAAGAGGGATATCTAATGAGTTAACAAGGGATAAAATGGGGAGTTCACCTAGTTCAATAAGAGAATCAATCCACTACGATTTCCTTGGGAGTGATCCATGTTTAAGCATATGAAAAAATAAGGAGTGACCCCCATCCTCTATTATAGTCTGGGTATTGATCATATACTAAGTAAATGATTTTATATGCCTATGTTCATGACAAATACATATATATTATACCAATGTAATGCTCTCATATATCTCGTTGATTTATTATTTTCTGATTAATGTATTAAAAATTTCTATGATTTATTCCATGATTCATGATTATTATCTATGGTATTTTTGGTATGGTTTTAAAATATTATGATTATATACTAATAAACATATATTAATGTTATAATTATGTGACCACTGATTTCTACCTTATTTACCCTTACAAATAATTTGAACCCACTATTTCTTATTTTTTTCCTTCCTCAGGATATGAAGAATCATTTTAAGATTGATATGTCTGAAAAGAAAGATATTTATGAAGACCTAAGTGAGACATGATATAGACCTCTTATGAAAAAGTTATTTATATATCCATGTTTCCAATGTCAGTTGAATAATATTATTTTAGAATGGATTACAATGTTATTTATTGAATATTTTTCTATTAAGATGTTATATTTATGCATTAAAAACATTGTTCATTTTTTTTATTATTAGATCAAGTTTTTGTCAATATTTAGACATTAGGATTATACAATAATGGTTAAATCCATAGGAACTAGAAAATAAAATATTGATGAAATTATTATGAAACATTATCAATACAGAAATCATTTCGATATTGAAAATGAGAAATGTATAGAAGAAATTTTTTATTGATTCCTTCATAAAGAAACATCTACCGTATTTTAGTGTGTCTTATGATCTCCTAGTTACCAAGAAATGGTTTGATAAAAATAAAAAAATATTTTCCAATCTCAAGTGTTAAAAATGTAAAAAATTAATTTTATACACTTAGTATTTGGAAGTGGATTAAATCCATTGGTGGACTCTTAGGGTGAACACGATGCAACATTGGGAAAGTGAATATATAGAGTGGGATGATTTTAAGTAGATATTTTTCAATAAGTACTTCCATTTATTTTATATAGGAAAATGGATAAGGAATTATTTTATCTAAATAAGAATCATGATGGATCCTATCGTACATATGAGGAAAATTATATAGAAAATGTGAGCTAAAATTATTTTATTATCATCTAGCCGGAATGTAGTATTGATATATTATTCAGTGTCTTAAAACCAGCACACTAAATAAGGTTAACCATATGATATGTTAGTGTCTTTGATGAAATTTTCTGATGTGTTTTCTAGGTGAAGATTAATATCAGATTGATGCAACTATATCATTGTTTTGATAAGAATAGAGTTATGTCATTCAATGTAAAATTTAATAATAAAAATCATTTTTTGAAGAATATTATCTTTGTTTTATTCTCAAATTGTGGAAGGAAACATGAAGGAAATTATCTTAAAAGTATTGGAACATTTTTTAAGACTGGAAATGAAGGTCATCAAGAAATTGAATCTAGTTGATTGGATGACAAATTCAGCTAATGATGGAGAGAAATAACAAATTAATGAACCACACACACTCTATTGTTTCAAATTAATGGAATATTGGAATTATACTAACCATTTATTAAATAGGTAATAAAATTATAAGCAATGGTATTAGTAATATCTTAATCCAAAAGACATAAAGAAATATCATTTGACCAGTGTTGGAGATATGGGGTATTATAGAAAAGTATTCAAATGAATACCTATGATCCACTCCAGAACTACAAATTTCATATTTTATTATAGATCTACCAACTCTGTTATATATGATGTATTTTCTAAGGTAATCACTTTACCACCATTATTATTTGATGTTGAATTATTAGTGAGAACACAAAATGGAATGATGATCAAATCTCAAGTCTATGATTCTTATCTAATTGAATTTTGTATGAATATACTTCTTGAAAATCGTGTTTTTATCCCTCTCGTGTAATTTGTTGTAAATTTAGGTTAGTATTGGGTTTTTATAATAAATAAAATATCCATTTTCATCGAATGTAAGTAACATTTGATGTTCTGAACCCACATAAGAACATATTACAGTACGATGATAAATTTACAGTAGAAATTGTTTTCAATTTATGGGTATTGATTCCTATTAATATGATCCATTTAATTCATATGGTAGGGGAAAATATCAAAATGTAATATGTGCCTATTTTATGGAACATTATTGAAATATTTCCATAATATTTTCCTAATATTCTTCTTAATAAAGAATTTGAGTTTTCTTTTTAACTCTAGAAGGTGATACATCATATTCCAAAACTACATATTTAATAGAACTGATATAGTTGTTGAAATCAAAGATGAAAAAATAAGGGAATCTTTTTAATGGATTCATTCATCCATTTTTATCAGCATAGGGTGTACATATTCTTTTTTATTATAAGAGCTATGGATTAATGATTCTCTACATTTATTTTTGGGACTTTAATAATATCAAAGTCAACAAAAGGTATCTTATGACATGTATTTATGATTTGTTTGATCTACTTTATGGATCTCAATACTTTTCCAAGATTGAAATTAATTCTAAATATAATCATTTGAGGGTCATGAAGGAGGGTATTCCCATTAAAACATTTTGTTTGAGGTATAAACATAATGAATTTATTGTGAGACAATTTGGTCATACTTATGCCATTGCTATCAAAATGGATATAATCAATAGATTCTTTATAGATTACCTTGATCCATTTTTGTTATTCCATATTGGAAGTATTATATATTCAAAGAGTAAGGAAGAAAATTAAAATAACTTTACAATCTCACTCAAGACCATAAAAATGGGGATTTTTTTCGAAAAAAATTAAATGTATGAATTTTTGAAATAGAAAGTTTCATTTTTTGTGATATAATCTCATGATAGGGTGTATTAGTGGATCTATCAAAGAAAGAAGTTATTGATGTTTACCCCAGAAAATAAAAAATTTATTGTATCCATAGTTTTCATTGTTTTTAAAGATATTATAGATTATTTATTGATTATTTATCATGAATACCTAATCCACTCACCATGTTAACCAAAAAGTGAGAAAAGATCCTTTAACAAATAAATATATGGAAACTTTCAATGAACTGAAGGGAAGGTTAGTCCATGAACATTTGGATATACTATACTGTATGGGGGTGGTATTTCATATATATTGGGGTATATAAGATGGGACTAGGATGTTATGTAATGAAAAATTATGTTTTTAAGGATTATAGATCATGAAAATAGTTGGTTTGTGATTTAAATTACCATAATCATTATTTGGAGTTAGTTGTGGTTATTTTTAATTCCAGATGTTGGGGAATTATATTTATTGAGAAACGTGTGATAAATGTAATAACAATAAAAGATTAATGTATATATTTACATTTAAAAAGTTTATTTTTTTCCAAATAATATGGTTTTAGTTGATTAAAGATTATGACTTTTCAACACCTTACCAACATAGGATGCCGAACAAGGTCGCATATGTTGTGAATCGGAAGGATTATGCACATTTCTCTATGATTAGTATTAAATGAGATTAAAAAATTATGTATATTAGGAATATGGAACATAAAATCCAAAGGAAATGGGATAGATCCAATCTTTTTCCCCTAAATGTTCAACCATCCATCCAAGTGATGGCTAAAGAGGAGAGAAAGAAAGATGTAGATATAAAAAAGGGTGTGATAGTTTTTCATGAGTTAAAAATGGATTCTTTTGGAATGATAAGGTTTATGAATTTTGTATTAGTTCCCTCAAAACCATATTTGTTTGATTAGTTGGGTGAAGATCATAATTCTTCATTCTCTATGCATCATGGAAGTTTAAAGATGTATAGAGATCTGAAATTACTATTACAATGGAACAACATGAAGATAGATATTGTTGTGTATATATGTCAATGCTTGGAATATATAAAAGGGTTGAAGGACATATTAATGTCTAATGGGATGTCACAACCATTAACCATACCAGTATAGAAATCGAAAAACATTAACATTAATTTGGTCTTTATGCTCCCCAACATGTATGAAGGCCATAATGTTATTTGTGTTATAGTCAATCGATCTATCAATTTGGAACACATCATTTATTTCAAGGTGGATTTTTAACTGTATTCTATTTACATAATATTCATTAATGAAGTGGTAAGGTTTCTTAGAGGACCACATTCTATAGTATATAATATGGATCTGAAGATTACCTCAAAGTTAAAGTGATTTCTTCTGTAATATTTGGATTCAATATTTTATTTTAGTTCATATTATAATCCTTTTTCTGATGAAAAATCTAAGAGAACGACTCAATCCCATTATGACTTGGTGTTGTCTTATTCTATAAATTTATAAGATTTTTTGGATCAACAACTTTCTGTAGTTTATTTTTATTACAAAAACATTTTTTACTGGAGCATTTATAAGGATCCATATAAATACCTATAGGGAAAGTAGTAAAGAACTCCATCATGATTGTATAAAGGTTGAGAAATGATGATATTAGCACCAATGCTAGATTATTAAATGACAAAGAAGTTTAGAGCTAGGTTAAACCACATAATGGTATATCGTATTCAAAATAAAATTTATTCTGACAATCATTGTTGAAATCTAGAATTCAATGTTAGTGAAAAATTATTGATGGGAATTTATCCATTGAAGAATATCACACCAATGATTCCATTTTTAGGTATTTATCATTTTTTTATAATCTGTATAATTTATACAATTTAGGGTTCATTCAGTTTTAAAATTGAGGGTTTTTCGTCCATAGAAGATTGAATATTGTTGGTTCATAGTTAGAGGAAATTATGAGACAACCTTAGTAAATAGTTTGAGCTAAGAGAGAGTTACTAGGGTGCCCACACAGTTCAGAAATAGTTTTGTGAAATTGTTCCACCCTAACCATGTGTTGTCTTATAGTGAAGATTGAAGAACCTACTAGGTAGTCACACAGTTTGGAAAATAACATGACCAAATGGTGTATTATTCCATGATTTTATAATTTTATATACACCTAGACAACTCTCAGTGATTTAACCCATCTCACCCCACATTTTCTACCAATTATGAAACCTGCCACCCCAGGAATTATATACTTCTCCTCCTATCCCACATGGCTTCAATTTTTTGGTGATTTGGGATTATAATATCTATGAGACTCTTAATAAGTAAATCATCCATTTTTCCTTGGGTTCCCCGATATTATTCCTTGAATTTATTTCAATCCAATAGATGGGATAAACTAGGATTGGTCTAATTGAAAGTGTATTTCAAGGGTATTGACTTTTCTAGTTTATTCTTGAATCTATTTGATCTTATCTCCACATAGATAGTCATTAATAAATATTTGGTGGTGAATTCAAGGAAAACTTTTGTGGTTTCATGATATTTTGAAATATTTTGTTTTTCATATTTTTTAAATCTATTGATTTTTAAATAGTTTTTTCATGTAAATGGGTGGTTTAAAAGTTGTTTTTATTTGTTTGAAATGGTTTTAAAATGTATTTAAATTATTTATATTATTTTTAATTTTGTACATTGAAATATAACAGTTTATTTTTGATGAATAAGTATTTTTTAGCTTTGAAAATTGGGGAAATAACAAGGGATTACAATGTTTCTAGGAAGGAAAATTAAGAAATGTACACTAGGGATTCCAATCTATAACTAGAAGGATTAAATTTTGACACTAAAATAAAAATTTATGATTATGTGGAATATATTTTGATCCAACATGGAAAATACCTTCATTTCCATGGTTTGACCACCAAGATTATAGGGATCCTAGGTCCCCACTTCGCTAAGCTACTTAGAGGATTCAACATGGTTATTGTGTACTATTTTATATTATTATTTGTAAAATATCTTTTCCTTATATTCATTGAAAATAAAAATCATGTTTTAAATTAAACTATTTCCTCTCAATACAAAAATGATATATTTATTTGTCTTATAATGCACTTGCATGAAAAAATTAGTGGGATCATAATGGAAATTGATCTCCTACCATATATTCACCAAATGGGTATATGTAACCCATGTTTTTTTATAAATTAGGTAAAATGAAGTACTCATATGGTGGTGGAAGATACTCTAATTATGGTCCTCTTCCTTTGGGACATGTTTTGGAAGTTACATTATGAGTGTTGTCCCTCATTTCATAGGGACCTTTGTGGCTCTTTTTTTCTCTTTTCCATTTTTTCATTTTGATTAAATTCATGTGGATGAAATCATTAAACCTTTATATTGATCCTCTTGTTTTATCGTATATCATGGATGGTTGTTTTCTTTCTTTATGTTGATATTGATTTCATTAAGGGGGAAATCATTCAAAAAGAAGTTATTCCATGACCATATTAAAATTTTAGCACAAGGTAATTATTAATGAATTTTTGGCAATGTAATGGGTTGGATAAAGTGCTTTTTTGGATGGAAAACTATGATTTGTTTTTCAAAAAATGATATCAGAGTCGAGGAATTTCATTATTTTTGATCTTGATATGTGGTAAATGTCTAGAATGGTGGTATCTAGAGTTTTCATGGCATGATATTTTTTTAAATGGGGTTTCTATCCAGAACACCTCATGAAATGACTAGGTTTTACATGGGATGTTAATAATATGGGTTATATCCTCTCAAGGGTTTAATTTATAGGTTGCAGACATAGAATGGGAACCAACATAGGGGTGGATTGGTTTGTGTTCATTGATATAATGATGATTTATGTGAATGAGTTAATTTGAAATTATTTTTCCCATTTCATGGGCTTTTTCATTATTAATGATCACTTTTTTTATTTTACTTGAATTTTGATGTTTCATGTGTCTTGGAGACTTCTTGTACAACATTCAGATAATTCTCAAATGAATTATCCAACAACTAATCCACCGATTGATCTGAGAATTTTTGAGGTAATGGTGGGTTGTCTGAACCGCTGATCAAGGTGTGGGATATGGAATAACATAGGTCAACAATATTGGATTTTTTTTACGATAGGGACATATCCAAAATGCCTCGTTGCTGAAAAGGGAATCAAAAATAGATTCCATGAGTTTATGAAAATAAAACCTACTACGATGGGGGTGGTCCTTCAAAAATAATATTCTCTGTTTTTTTTTGAAAAACAATGTTGTCACAGAGCCTTCACAAATAGCATAAAATTGAATAAATTAAAATTAATAATAATAATAATAAATAATATTACAAACTAATAATAATAATAATAATAAAATTACATTAGAATAAAATAAAAATATTATAAAAATATTAGAAAATAATAATAATAAAATAATATAAATATGATAATAATATTATGTTTCATGAAATAATAATATTAATATTAGTAAAATAATATAAAATTATAAAATAATAACATACATAATAATAAAAAAATGTAAAAATTAATTACAGTTCAAAAATAATAAAATATAAAATATAAATTTGTGATGTTCCAAATTTTCATTGTCTGGTGAAAAACATGGAATAAAATTCATGGATCTGAATGGAATGTTTAATATCCATTGGCTTTACATATTCCTTACATCAGTGAGGGAATATTAGATCCTTCTAATTATTTATTAATTGAATATTATGATAGTTTTGGCATAGTTTTTGTTTTGGATGCATTCAATCACAGCTTTTTTCTATCTGGAAGAGAGCGATGATAATCCCAATTTTGACCAATAATAAGCTTAGATAGGTTAACGATGATGTTATTATTCATTAATCAACTTCTCAATTATTCTATACTTGGAATTATTTAAATAATATGGTCAAAAGATGGTTGATTCACAATATGTCAAATAAAATCATAGAAAGTGTTCCCTATAACCTCACAAATTATTCATCTAAGGTCAAATAATGATTCAATGAAGAATATAGAACAAACATTTTCCAATCACATAAGTAGATTTAATCTCTTTCTCAAGGAACTAATTTAGTGTCAATATATTTCCCCATGATTGAGAAACTCTGGGATGAGTTGAGAGAATATTAGTTTATTATTACCTGCTCTTATGGTGCAGTTAAAGCTCCTTCCATCCACCTTGGAGATCAAACGATTATCCAACATTTTATGGGTCTAAATGACCCTTTTTCTACTTTATGACCTTATATTCACTTGATTTATCTTCTAAATTTATTGAATCTGGAATATTATTTGTTAATTCTAGAGGAGAGAAGAAAAGAACTTTCTTCTATTATTACACCTTCCTTATATGACTATTTTTACGTACATTTTCAATTATTAAAAAATATATACTAATTATTACAATTTATTACAAATTATTACAATTTATTACTAATAATTAAAATTTACTACTAATTATTAAAATTTAATACAAATAATTTCTATTTATTAAAATGTATTACTACTTATTACTAGTTATTACTATTTATTACAAACTATTATAATTTATAACAAATTATTTTTATTAATTACATGTTATTACTAATTATTAATAATTATTACAATTTATTACAATTTATTACTAATTAATATTAATAAAAAATAATATTAGAAAATAATGAAATAATATTAATATAATAATAACAATATTAATATTAATAAACTTATAATATTAATATTTGTAAGATAATATAAAATTATAAAATAATTACGAGATCAATATTTTCAAAAAATAAAATCATAATAATAATAACAATGTATTAAAAAATAATATAAAAATTTTCATGTTCATAAATTTAATTATACACTGAAAAACATGGAAGCAAATTCAGGGTCTTCTATAGTGAGATCACCTTCCATTGGCTTCAACTAGTCCTTCCATTAGTGATGTAATTTTTGATCCTTATAATAATTTATTCCATTAATAAAATGATAGTAGTGGCATAATGATTGTTTTGAAGGCTTTTGATAGAAACTATTTTTACTAGAAGCGAGTGATGACAATCACTCTATTGTCTAAGAATATGCTTAGATTTATTGATGGTGAGGTTCTCATTCATGAATCATCTTCTCCTTTGTTCTCTACACTAAATTATTACAATAATATAGTCAAAATCAAGCTAATTCACACTTTGTCCAAGGAAATCATAGAAACTATTCCCTATCTCATCACATATTATTCAATTTAATCTCATAGAATGATTCAATATGGAAAATATAATAGACATTTTCCAAACCCATAAGAAGCTTTAATTGATTTCTCAAGGCACAGATTAAGTGTCAATATATTTCACTAGGATCAAGAGACTATGGGATGAATTGAGGGAATACCAATAAATTCATGCATTTGATTATGGTAATGTCAAAGCTATTTCCTAACTTCATGAAGATCAACGAATTATCCAACATTCTATGGGTTTGAATGACTCTTTTTCCACTATTCTAGGTCACATTCTCAATATTTCTCTACTTTCTTTACTGGATCAGGCATATTCTATGTTAATTCATGATGTTAGAAGAAATTAAGTTTCTTCTGCTATTACACCTTCTCTAGACGACAATTTTACTGCAAATTTTTCATTATTAAAAAATTGTACAAATTAATAAAAATCATTACTAATTATTATAATTTATTACTATTTATTACAATTTAATTATAATTACTACAATTTATCACTAATTACTACTATCTATTAATAATAATAATAATTTATTATTAATTATTGAAATTTATTACTACTTTTTAATTATTGTTACTATTTATAAACATTTATTTCAAAATATTACAATTTATTAATAATTATTTCTAATTATTTCCGATTATTACTAATTTCAACACTTTATTGTTTACCATTTATAATTATCACTAGTTATTAAAATTTACTACTATTCATAAATATTTTTTCATATTCATTAATAATTATAACTAATTATCGCTAATAATTACTAATTATAACTTCATATTAATAATTTTACTAATTATTACTAATTAATACTAATGACACGTATATATTTGAAAAAATAAATATGATTACTAAAATGATCCAATTCAAATTTAATATAATTGCTGGTAAATAAAAATAAAAAAAAAATTAAAATAAAATCAATTAACTAAAATTTGAGTGGAATAGATAAATACAATAAAACTAAATCTTCCAAGGGATATAATTTATGAGTATTGCATCAATGTTTGTCAACCATTTCCATTCATCAGTATATCTTATCCTCTTACAACTGCTGTTTATGTCCTTGACACATCTAATTCTACTAGCCCTAGTATATACTGGTCACACCGTGTGTCATATTAAGGTGTGGTTGATTATTGCACATCCCAAAGTCTCAAAACGATCCTAACTGCCAATGTGACAATGTTTTCATTATATTTTTTTTGCTGAACCTCCAACACTTTATATTGATTCTATGTTCTTCACTAAAAGAATTTTTTCAATGTTGAAAGTCAAAAGCGAAGAGAAAGCTCATGTGCGCATTGTATCATGAGATATCACCACAATAGGCACATCATCTTTCATTATTATCCACTCTTTTAACAATAAGAAATGTTTCTTGGATAATAACATTGAATCTTTAAGAAGTGTTGCAAATTCGACCATGAAGTCAATGAATTTTTAAAACGAAGTTACACTGGAAGAATAAATCATTTATATATTTTGTAGCTTGTTTCATACAGTTGAATGTAAAATATGAGTTTCCAATATATCTGTGAAAATGATAAATAAGTACTAGATAAAAATTATAAGAAGAAAAAATATTTATTACTAATTATTCATATTTATTGCTAATTATTGCTATTTCTTACTAATTATTCATATTTAGTATAATGTATTCCCATTTATTACAAATTAATCCAATTATTTAATATGTATTACTGATTTTTCATATTGATTAATATTTAATCCTATTTATACCTATTTATTACCATTTATTAATATTTATTTGTAAATATTAATATTTATTAACATTTATTTCTAATTGTTTCTAAGTGTTTCTAATTGTCCCAATTGTTACTAATTATAGCTTTGTTTCTCTAATTATTCCTAATTACACATAATTATTTTTAATTATTAATTATTGTTAATTATTTATATTTATTAATTATTGCTAATTGTTTATAGTTATTACTATTTATAAATAATTATAACTAATTATATCTAATTATAACAAATTATCAATAATTATTCCTAATTATCACTAATTATCCCAAATTATTGCTAATTTTTTCTAATTATAGCTAATTATTCATAATTATTCCTAATTATTCACAATTATTCCAAAATATTCAAAATTATTCATAATTACACATAATTACTCATAATTACCACTTATTAATGAAAATTAGTGTTAATTACTACAAATTAGTGCTAATTATTGCTAATTAACCATAATTATTCACAATTATTCATAATTATTCATAAATAATACTAATTATTCATAATTATTCATAATTAGTCATAATTATTAATAATTATACATAATTGTTCCAAATTATTTCAAATTATTGGTAATTATTGATAATTATTTCTAGTTATTGGTTATTATTGTCATTTAATTATAATTGTTTCTAATTATTACTATTCATTACTATTAATTACTATTAATTAGTATTTATTACAATTTATTGCTAATTATTTCTAGTTATTGTTAATTATTTGTAATTATTTATGTTAATTTCTATTTAACTCTATTTATTTCTAATTATAGATAATTATTTCGAATTATAGATAAATATTGCTAATTATTTTTAACTATTTATATTTATTTCTAATTATTTCTAATTATTTCTATTTTTCAAAATATTAATATTTATTAATATTTATAGCTATTTATTACTACTTATTACTATTTATTACAAATTATTACTAATAAGAACTAATTCATTAGTACTAATTATGCATAATTATTTCTATTTATTACTGTTTACAACTGATTATTACTAATTATTACTAATTATTAATATTTATTCATAATTATTGCTGATGGTGCAGGAGCCTCCAGGTTTGAACAACGATTTTGGCAGGGGCGAACTCGATGGAAGTCTGATTCAAGAGGATAGGGAATCATCCAGGACATTAGGGGTAAGTATTGCGCCAATTGAGACAGTAGAGAGTGTGGACACTGGTGTTCATTTTCTAGGGGGCCTCTCAAGTCAACAGATCAGTTGCAAGTGTGTTTCGCAGGTTGAGGGAGGATTTGGCTGGACCACCTGCTTGCACCGATGGAGTGAGGGAGGAAGGAGAGACCAAGAAGGACCTCGTCTATGTTAGCCACAAGGAAACCGGGGGTGAATTAGCTTTGGTGCGAATGGAAGTCAGAGAGGATATTTCCTCAGACAGAGATAATTCGTGGGGAGGGAGGCAGGGCCTTGGTCTTAAGATAGCCCTTCCAAGCGAAGCTAGGATTCCATGAGGACCGGGTGCAGGAAACCAATCTCATATACATTTAAGCACTTAGTTCGAGGGGTTGGTTGAGTTAGGACTGAGCTATGCTCATGCTCTCTCCTTGGAGACTGTTGTAACACCCCAAGAATTCATAATGTGTTATTTCTTCAAAATAATTCAATAACTTGCACTACACGCAACACCTAGTTCAATTGCACCATGACATACCAAAAATCCATTCAAAAGAGGTTATGAATAGTATTAACTAAATTTTAAACTTTATATAATCGTTATAATTTTTCCATATTATGAGTATCTTAGACATAATGCAAGAACAAATTCATTTTCAGTATTGCACTTTTATCAAATTTTAATAGTGAACCCTTTTTAAATAAAATATTTTAATCTTTTTGACTAAATGGGGACATCAAAAATTTAAAATGAAACGTCCCAAGCTTCCACGGTACGCTTTCTTTGAATAATACAGTAGCGTGTGTTGTACGCAACCTTGAGTTTTAACACACACCATAACCAATCAAACTAGCCGTTATGAATAGTAATACCTACTTTTCGAAATTATATATATTTTATATTTTAAAATGGACTTCATTTCTGTATTCGGAATATCGAATTTAGCCTAAGGTGAAATTTTGGTACTTTTCGGATAACTTTCATATTTTGATGAATAGTGAAAATTACTAAATTTTAATTAAAAACAACTTTTTTAATCAAAATAATTAATAGTGCTAAATTATGAATTTGTGTGGTTTTAAAGTATATTTAGAATATATTTTTACCATTTAATATAATGTTGGTCATTGGACATAATTTTACAATTAAACCGAACATAAACAAGTGTCAATCTTTTGATAGTTATTATCTCTTAAAAACACGCTTTTTGTTTTGACAGCGGGAATTAATTTTAAATTAATTTCTGACACTTCTGTGTTTTGAATTTAGGAAAATGGATTCCATATTTGGAATCAGGATGTTCAAATTGTGTAAATAGGTAACTTCTATTTTTAGACATTTTGAATAATTACTGCGGTAAATATTTTATTTACCATGGTTAAGGGTAAATCTGGTAAATAAGGGTTAAAAAAATAATATTATAATAATACTAAATTACCCTAAAACGTGTCTTAACCCTATTGGTTGATACATGGTCGACCATGGGCATCTTTGGGTCGATTTTGGGACCCCATGGACCCACTTGTAAGTGATAATGACACTTTATTTTAATTAAGTTAAAATGAATACAAAAATGACACAAGCATATATCTTTTAACAAAACAATTGTTACATAGGGTTATGTATGTTTGATTTTAGATTATAAATATTCATTAGAAAGATAAAAAGCATTCCTACATAATTATATTTTATTTATAATTTTTATACATTAAATAATTTATTTTATTTATGACACAATGATGATGCATTAATTACTATAATAGTGAAAAATTGAAATAATTGATATTATAAATACCCAAATAAATATAATATGAAACTTTTAATGAATTAAACTAATTTTATAGGATAATATGATATATTAGGATTGATTTAATTGACTTTTTTTGAAGTAATCAATCTGTTATGAGTTTCACAAAAATTAACTATTGAATAGTGTCAAAATTGACATAAAAGAGTTCTTAAAACAAATATTATATTATTAATTGATATTAAATTCCTAAAAATCTAAGTTTCGGCCAAGAGACTTATATCATGATATTTTCATCATTAATGTACCACTTGGGGGTCTCTTGGATGTATATAGTAAGTTTATTAACCATATTATATAAAAATACAAAGAGACATTGTAAAAGTGAAACTAATTAACTTAGAGTTAATACTTAAATATAAGGTTAATATAAGTACCCAAACCTGTCTAAATTCTATTGGTTGAGTGGTTTTAGACCTATCCCCACCTTAAACTTTTAAAAATCAACTTTGGAGCCATTAGAAACCGAATCTGAATTTATTATAAATTAATATTTCTAGCTTTTCCAAAGGTGCCCCTCACCCCTCTTATAAAAGGGCACTCCTCCTTCCCATTTCTTCACACCTTCAAAGCCTTTTGGTTCGGCAAAACACTGCCCAAATTCTCTCCCAACATCCCTAACTACAACCTAGAGGCCTTATTGTTATCAGAAAGCAAACCTATGGATCCCTTTTGATCAAATCAAAAGGAAGAACCCGAAGAAGAGGTAATGTTTTCACCACCCCTTTTCAAGTTTCTTTCTTCTTCCACTTCTTATTTCTTTGTTCTTACCATTCTAAAATAATAACTCCAGTATCTCACATATACTATGATGTTATTATAAATATGGTACAACCATATTCAGTATTCTGTCCACCCTTTGAATAACATGTCACCATACGTGCGTACGTACGACTTACCGTCTCCACGTCGTGGTGTAATTGTTATTCAATATATTATTATTTGGATGGGTATAATAATGATGTGTAACTCATGTAAATAATAAATATAACATGTTAATGATTCTGTATATATGATATACCATCCATTTATATATATTATTTTAATATCAAAAGAATGATATTGTCGCTCGTGCTTACGTACGGACTACCGTCTCCACGAATGCGATGAGATTCATTCTCCATCGTATCCATTCAAGTATAATTATCATTTGATGATTTAAAAATGATGTTTAAAGTCTTGATATCATTATGGATATGAATAATATACAACCTATCCTTTACAAACATGTCTTACGTAACAAAACATACAAAAGAAAACAAGTAAGTTCACACACGAAACAACGATAATACTAAGATATTATTATCTAATCAATATTAAAAGATCATATATGATATCATAATAATGTATATGATTATTTTATAATTTAATAACAATTATTTCACCATTATACAGGAGGTTAACCGACCCCAACCAAGGAAAAGTACAAGGTAAGGGATTTTCTTATCTCACATTCAATTCCGTGAGATTTCCATTATTCGCCACTAAATTATTGAAAGTGGTGTATTGTGTACTGGAATTTGATATATATTATCATGATTATATTTATATTCATTTTATTCGATAAATAGTTTGGTGGTTATTAACTTTTGTCCATAAGACTCAGTTGATTAACGTGGTAAGGGGTTTTCATCTCACTCTTTATTTCTGTGAGATTCATGCCATATTTCCACTATTATCTTTTGTGTGGTGTATGTACTGCCCATAATTGTATTCTTTGTGTAATAAACTTTACCTTATGTGTGTTTACATTTTCATTGTATGATACCTCTTTCATGGGTTGTATGTTTCATAAGTTACCAAATTGATAAAGGTTTACTTCACAATCTCTTTAATATCCGAGGTTGTCTTTACGTAAGTATCTACAGGGACATATTTACTATCCATGTCCATATTTAATAAAAGTGTTTTCAAAGGGATTATTTCTATGGTAACATTTACTAAAACATAATTTTAAATGTGTTAAATATTTATTCTTCTAAATCATCCTCATTTATGTCCACGTTTTCAAAATGAGGATTTATTTATATGAAAATGAATGTTTTAAAAGTGTTAATTCCATTCAAAAGTTTCAAAGTGGTATGGGACACTTTGATTCAAAAATGTATTTAAATGCCTTACTTTCTAAATTGTGTAACATTAAAATGTTTTCATGAAAAAGGGATATTTCTCTCAATTATTTCTAAAAAAACATTTTCATCTATGTCAACATCCTTTGGTGGATTTTAAGATTATTTGAAGTTGATTCATTATGATTTAAAACATCCATATTGTAATGAAGTTTTATGATATGTTTGACTATAGATGTGTCATTTATATAGAATTCATGGTTTATGAGTAAAGTATTTACATTTCGTTTTCTAGTTCCAATAAGAATGTTTATGTTATATTTCAACCTTTACTTCATATGAATGTGTTGGACAAGTATGTTCCTGGTTGGGGACTGGTTAAAGTAAGCCCTCCAGGTTGGGGACTGGTTAAAATAAGCCCTCCAGGTTAGGGACTGGTAAAAGTAAGCCCTCCGGTTTGGTCTCCAGTTATTAGAGGCACTCCGGGTTGGTGTCCGGTTATTAGAGGCACTCCGGGTTGGTGTCCGGTTATTAGAGGCACTCCGGGTTGGGTTCCGGTTACAGTTAGCCCCAAGGTCTTGGGACGAGGCCTTGAAAAGAAATTAAAATTTAGCATTATGAATTCCATCATTATGAAAGTGGTTATTTATTTTACATGTGATTATTCGATTAGTAGAATATCCATGTGAATAAGTAAATGGCATTATTTCATTTACTTTTGCCATACTATGTTGAAGTTCAAGTTTAAAAGGATTTTGTTTTAGTAATGCATTGCCTTAAATGTTTATGCTTATTTTGAATGTTCTGCTATATTGTTATCCTTACTGGGCATTTGAGCTCACCCCTTTTCTATGTTTTATTTTCCCCAGGACATGAAGAAGTAAGTTATGAATGACCTGCAGGGATATTATGAGGGGATAATAGTGTGGACTGTGGAGACATTATGTTGTTGTAGTAGTTTTTCATTTTATGATGTAATGTAAAACTTATGAATATATCTAGTGTTTCCAAGGCTACTAAACCAATCGGTCTTTCGAGATTTGATCTTTCTTGTGATCATGCCAATGTTACGAAGTAATGCACCGACTCTGGGTAGCTGGGGTCGGGGTGTTACAGTTGGTATCAGAGGAAGTTTAGTACAAACCTTGGAAACTAGATTTAGATAAACTCTTATTAGAGCACGTAGACCTAAGATGACCTTTGAGGATTAGTATAGAAGAACTTCTTAGAATTTTGGTATTGTAGAGATTTTGTGAGTTTTCCGAGCAATACATCCCTGTCTGGATATGAGCAGGTAGAGGCGGCTCTGGCACAGATGTACCTAGGGGTAAAACCCGAAAACACCACTTTGAGCTAGACTCGAACGGGAACTGGTGCACGACAACGGGCCTTGCTTCACTCTTGGTTACGACACTCCCGGGGGATATGCATAGGATAACTCTAATTTTCTTTACAAATCATTTTGAAGGGATTATGAGTATATAATCTTTCAAAGAAAACATTTTTATGATTATGGATTAAATCCATAAATAGTTCAATTTATGTTGAGTGTTTTATAAGTATGGGATTATGTATTTTGATTCATAAACTGATCTAGTGTATGTCATTGTTTAGAAATGGCGCCCAGTAGAAGGAATGATAACTCCAGAAATGCACATGATCCAAAGATAAGTAAGGATCATATCTTTCATGGTCTTAAGCTAGAATTTATAAGAGAAACAGTCTCCCATGTATTATCATCATATGAAGAAATAATATCATGTGTTGATAAGATAAGTAAAGAGTTTACTGAGTCCTATGGCTTTGAAGGGAAGCAAGAGAAGAAAATGATGGAAGAGAGAAAGATGGATAAAGGGAAGAGGGAAAAGAATAATTTTCCCATATGTGGTAACTGTGGAAAGAAACACCCTGGAACTTGCCTGAAAGGAATGGGAGTTTGTTATAAGTGTGGAGGAAAAGGGCACAAAGTACGTGACTACAAGGGTAAGAAAATGGTTTTAAATGTACAATGCTTCATTTGCAAGGAGTTTGGACACTATGAGAACCTATTTCCCAGTCATCAGAATATGCCTCAAATGATGTTATTGGATAATAATCAAGTTATGATACTACCACAGATGAAGAGGAATTATTAGAGTTCTTATATTGATTATGTCAATTGAGTTTTGTATCAACAATGTACTTGTTATAATAATTATGGAGTATATAAGGATTGTACTGCAGTACTATTTCATTAAGGACTTGAGATTGTGTGGAACAAAGAAAGGTGACTCAACAGCAGGATAAATTTTTGGAAAATATATGGTTGAGAGAATGATAAACCATAATATAGTTCTGATACCGAGTTAGTGATTTTGGAATAATACATGATTGTTTTGGCTAAATTATATTGGATATTCTTGACTACCTTGGAACTGATTAATGATCTGTATATTCCATTATTGTTGGGGTTTAAAACATTTTTGGATTGATGAGGTATATCCAGCATTCTATATGGAATAAGGGAGCATGAATGTAATCAATAAGGAATATGGTAATTCAGGATGTTTCAGTGTATTAAAAGAATACATGATGAAGGTATTCATATGCTATTACATGGTAAAAATGATCTACATTATTTTAACTTCCTTATAAATGTTGGACTGTGAGTTTGGTCAGAAATATTTTGGATAAATTCTAGCTTGAGATTAATTTTGGATTGCCATAAAAGGACAACCCAGAGGTCTTGTGGCAACCCGTTGCGTCCGGCAAGGCCGCGAGACTTGAACCCACATCCGAAGGGCGACAAGGGTGTATCACCTACCACTGGCCCAAGAGATGTCCTGGATTAAATAATGTAGTTTTTTTTAAAAGATCTGGTAGATGAATTATAAATTCGTTTATTTTGGAACCCTATACGAATAGTGTAAATAGAATTTTTTTACATTCTACTGTCTTTTAGAGTGAAATATGAGTTTGTGGTAGAAATTTATTAATGGACAAAACTCTAATTATAAAGTAAGTATATCTCCTTATGATCTTATCCAATCTCATAAATAAATTCCTCAACATTAAGAAAAGTAAATTAGAACAAAAATGTTGTCCTAGATGGTACCTTAAATCATCACTAATTTATGGATTTGGGATTGTTGGCCTTTTCATAGCCATGTTCTCTACCACTCTCCATCAGATAATTGATGGTTAGATTTCTCTTCCATATCAATATTTTCCTACATGGAACCCTAGTATGTGTTATTTTCGGTAATCTTCATACTTTCCACTCTATTTTAAATAGATGCCTCATTAATTCATTTCTCGATGTGGGATTTCAACTAAGATATTTTGAAACCTCAAAAATGTGTTATCCTAATACCCTATATTTTGTTGAACCGATGGTATTTCAAATCATCATAGATTGATGAGTTTAAGGACCTTAATTTTATACATGTTTGTGATTGATGACCTCAATCACTACCTATTAATATTTATGTTTTTCCTCCAATTATATGTCTCTAATTTCCACCAATGTTCTCCTAATCGAGATCATAATTTGGTGGTGACCCTTTGATTTCTCTTACCTCATATTAAGACAAAATTTTAGTAACCCAATTTCCGATGTTGGTTTTCCCAAAAATATATTATCTACATTCAACCTTTTATTTTCGAAGAACAATTTCAAATTGCGAGGACGCAATTTATTGAAGGAGGGGAGAATGTAACACCCCAAGAATTCATAATGTGTTATTTCTTCAAAATAATTCATTAACTTGCACTACACGCAAAATCGAGTTCAATTGCACCATGACTTACCAAAAATTCATTCAAAAGAGGTTATGAATAGTATTAACTAAATTTTAAACTTTATATAATCCTTATAATTTTTCCATATTATGAGTATCTTAGACATAATGCAAGAACAAATTCATTTTCAGTATTGCACTTTTATGAACTTTTAATAGTGAACCCTTTTTAAATACAATATTTTAAACTATTTGACTAAATGGGGACATCAAAAATATAAAATGAAACATCCCAAGCTTCCACGGTACGCTTTATTTGAATAATACAGTAGCGTGTGTTGTACGCAACCTTGAGTTTTAACACACACCATAACCAATCAAACTAGCCGTTATGAATAGTAATACCTACTTTTCGAAATTATATATATATTATATTTTAAAATGGACTTCATTTTTGGATTCGGAATATCGAATTTAGCCTAAGGTGAAATTTTGGTACTTTTCGGATAACTTTCATATTTTGATGAATAGTGAAAATTACTAAATTTTAATTAAAAACAACTTTTTTAATCAAAATACTTAATAGTGCTAAATTATGAATTTGAGTGGTTTTAAAGTATATTTAGAATATATTTTTACCATTTAATATAATGTTGGTCATTGAAAATAATTTTACAATTAAACCGAACATAAACAAGTGTCAATCTTTTGATAGTTATTATCTCTTAAAAACACGCTTTTTGTTTTGACAGCGGGAATTAATTTTAAATTAATTTCTGCCACTTCTGTGTTTTGAATTTAGGAAAATGGATTCCATATTTGGAATCAGGATGTTCAAATTTTGTAAATATATTACTTTTATTTTTAGATATTTTGAATAATTACTGCGGTAAATATTTTATTTACCATGGTTAAGGGTAAATCTGGTAAATAAGGGTTAAACAAATAATATTATAATAATACTAAATTACCCTAAAACGTGTCTTAACCCTATTGGTTGATACATGGTCGACCATGGGCATCTTTTGGTCGATTTTGGGACCTCATGGATCCACTTGTAAGTGATAATGACACTTTATTTTAATTAAGTTAAAATGAATACAAAAATGACACAAGCATATATCTTTTAGAAAAACAATTGTTACATAGGGTTATATATGTTGGATTTTAGATTATAAATATTCATTAGAAAGATAAAAAGTTTCCTACATAATGATATTTTATTTATAATTTTTAGACATTAAATAATATATTTTATTTATGACACAATGATGATGCAGTAATTACTATAATAGTGAAAAATTAAAATAATTGATATTATAAATACCCAAATAAATATAATATGAAACTTTTAATGAATTAAACTAATTTTCTATGATAACATGATATATTAGGATTGATGTAATTGACTTTTTTCGAAGTAATAAATCTGTTATGAGTTTCACAAAAATCAACTATTGAATAGTGTCAAAATTGACATAAAAGAGTTCTTAAAACAAATATTATATTATTAATTGATATTAAATTCCTAAAAATCTAAGGTTCGGCCAAGATACTTATATCATGATAGTTTCATCATTAATGTACCACTTGGGGGTCTCTTGGATGTATATAGTATGTTTATTAACCATATTATATAAAAATACAAAGAAACATTGTAAAAGTGAAACTAATTAACTTAGAGTTAATACTTAAGGATAAGGTTAATATAAGTACCCAAACCTGTCTAAATTCTATTGGTTGAGTGGTTTTCGACCTATCCCCACCTTAACCTTTTAATAATCAACTTTGGAGCCATTAGAAACCGAATATGAATTTATTATAAATTAATATTTCTTGCTTTTCCAAAGGTGCCCCTCACCCCTCTTATAAAAGGGCACTCCTCCTTCCCATTTCTTCACACCTTAAAAGCCTTTTTGTTCGGCCACACTCTGCCCAAATACTCTCCCAACATCCCTCAATACAACCTAGAGGCATTATTGTTATCAGAAAGCCAACCTAAGGAGCCCTTTTGATCAAATCAAAAGGAAGAACCCGAAGAAGACGTAATGTTTTCACCACCCCTTTTCAAGTTTCATTCTTCTTCCACTTCTTCTTTCTTTGTTCTTACCATTCTAAAATAATAAATCCAGTATCTCACATATACTTTGATGTTATTATAAAAATGGTACAACCATATTCAGTATTCTATCCACCCTTTGAATAACATGTCACCATACGTGCGTACGTACGACTTACCGTCTCCACGTCGTGGTGTAATTGTTATTCAATATAATATTATTTGGATGGGTATAATAATGATGTGTAACTCATGTAAATAATAAATATAACATGTTAATGATTCTGTATATATGATATACCATCCATTTATATATATTATTTTAATATCAAAAGAATGATATTGTCGCATGTGCTTACGTACGGACTACCGTCTCCAAGAATGCGACGAGATTCATTCTCCATCGTATCCATTCAAGTATAATTATCATTTGATGATTTAAAAATGATGTTTAAAGACTTGATATCATTCTGGATATGAATAATATACAACCTATCTTTTACAAACATGTCTTACGTAACAAAACATACAAAAGAAAACAAGTAAGTTCACACCCGAAACAACGATAATACTAAGATATTATTATCAAATCAATATTAAAACATCATATATGATATCATAATAATGTATATGATTATTTTATAATTTAATAACAATTATTTCACCATTATACAGGAGGTTAACCAACCCCAACCAAGGAAAAGTACAAGGTAAGGGATTTTCTTATCTCACATTCAATTCTGTGAGATTTCCATTATTCACCACTAAATTATTGAAAGTGGTATATTGTGTACTGTCATTTGATATATATTATCATGATTATATTTATATTCATGTTATTCTTTAAATAGTTTGGTGGTTATAAACTTTTGTCCATACGACTCAGTTGATTAACGTGGTAAGGTTTTTTCATCTCACTCTTTATTTCCGTGAGATTCATGCCATATTTCCACTATTATCTGTTGTGTGGTGTATGTACTGCCCATAATTATATTCTTTGTGTAATAAACTTTACCTTATGTGTGTTTACATTTTCATTGTATGATACCTCTTTCATGGGTTGTATGTTTCATAAGTTACCAAATTGATAAGGGTTTACTTCACAATCTCTTTAATATCCGAGGTTGTCTTTACGTAAGTATCTACAGGGACATATTTACTATCCATGTCCATATTTAATAAAAGTGTTTTCAAAGGGATTATTTCTAAGGTAACATTTACTAAAACATCATTTTAATGTTTTAAATATTTATTCTTCTAAATCATCCTCATTTATGTCCACGTTTTCAAAATGAGGATTTATTTATATGAAAATGAATGTTTTAAAAGTGTTAATTCCATTCAAAAGTTTCAAAGTGGTATGGGACACTTTGATTCAAAAATGTATTTAAATGCCTTACTTTCTAAATTGTGTAACATTAAAATGTTTTCATGAAAAAGGGATATTTCTCTCAATAATTTCTAAAAAAACATTTTCATCTATGTCAACATCCTTTGATGGATTTTAAGATTATTTGAAGTTGATTTATTATGATTTAAAACATCCATATTGTAATGAAGTTTTATGATATGTTTGACTATAGATGTGTCATTTATATAGCATTCATGGTTTATGAGTAAAGTATTGACATTTCGTTTGCTAGTTCCAATAAGAATGTTTATGTTATATTTCAACCTTTACTTCATATGAATGTGTTGGACAAGTATGTTCCAGGTTGGGGACTGGTTAAAGTAAGCCCTCCAGGTTGGGGACTGGTAAAAATAAGCCCTCCAGGTTAGGGACTGGTAAACGTAAGCCCTCTGGTTTGGTCTCCGGTTATTAGAGGCACTCCGGGTTGGTGTCCGGTTATTAGAGGCACTCCGGGTTGGTGTCTAGTTATTAGAGGCACTCCGGGTTGGGTTCCGGTTACAGTTAGCCCCAAGGTCTTGGGACGAGGCCTTGAAAAGAAATTAAAGTTTAGCATTATGCATTCCATCATTATGAAAGTGGTTATTGATTTTGCATGTGATTATTCGATTAGTAGAATATCCATGTGAATAATTAAATGGCATTATTTCATTTACTTTTTCCATACTATGTTGAAGTTCAAGTATAAAAGTCTTTTGTTTTAGTAATGCATTCCCTTAAATGTTTATTCTTATTTTGAATGTTCCGCTATATTGTTATCCTTACTGGGCATTTGAGCTCACCCCTTTTCTATGTTTTATTTTCCCCAGGATGTGAAGAAGTAAGTTATGAATGACCTGCAGGGATATTATGAGGGGATAATAGTGTGGACTGTGGAGACATTATGTTGTTGTAGTAGTTTTTCATTTTATGATGTAATGTAAAACTTATGAATATATTTAGTGTTTCCAAGGCTACTAAACCAATCGGTCTTTCGAGATTTGATCTTTCTTGTGATCATGCCAATGTTACGAAGTAATGCACCGACTCTGGGTAGCTGGGGTCGGGGCGTTACAGCTGTTGGGGTGTGCAGGGAAGAATGTAGAGAGGATATTCACAGCCTCTCAGCTGGTGAAGCTGCAAGTCCGAGAATTAGTAGGGGTAATAGGACGAGGAAGGGAAGGAATGATTACTCATATTTACCTCCACCTTGGGAGACCCGATCGGCTAGAAAGGCAAAATCAAAAATCGAAGTCCTTCAAGATGTGGATACTTAGAGGTCAAGGGTTCAGGTGGATCAATTCTTGGAGCTTTTGTTATTCTCTTGGAGGAATCGGTTGAGAAGATCTTAGGGATTAATGCCTCTGAAGAGGAGGCAACTAAAATGATGGGGAGACCTTTATGAACGTCCCTTAATGAAGAAAAATATGCCTGGGTTGACAACCAAGATAGTATTCTTGTGGGGGGATTCAACAGATGGGTGATTAACATTGAGGAGTACATACAGTCTTGGGATCAGATGGCCTTAGAGATTGATAATATGATGACGGTGTCTCCAAAAAAAGTAACTTCTATCTCATGGTAGTTGTTCAGGGAGACAGTTACAGGTAATATCAGTTTACTTTTTAATGGCCCTTGCTAACTTTGAGGGTTTTGGTCCTGGGTTGGAATCAATCGGGATCGTTTAATGGTTTCTTTTGGTTTAATCTTTGTGTGGGTTGATGTGTTGTTTGGGTTCCCAACATTACTTGGTTCTGTGTCAGATGGGGTTCAGAGCATGTGACCGCCACTTTTTCTTGCAAGTGGAATGGACATTAGAGAGGGTATGGCTAATGTCATTAGTTCTGTGCATGTGCATTTTTCATGGGACTGCTTGTCAACTGGTCAGGCATTGGTGATGGTTTATTGACATGATGCATTTACTAGGGTGAGACAGAGCCTGGTTATGCTGGGGTTGTTTTTGTTTTGTTGGTTTGGTTGTAATGGGGGTTTCTCACTTTGTCCATAAAAGTGTTTTAATAATAAAAAATATATTTCTAGTCAGTTCTATATATTACTATTTATTACTATTAGAAATATTTATTAATAACTATTACTATTTATAAATATTTATCACTAATTATTACTAGTTATTGTTATTTATTACTAGGGACATCTAATTCTTACTAGTGATCACAAATTATTACATTTCCTTTGGGAGAGACTATTTTCGATGACACCCATCCCCATCGCAAATACCACGTAAGAAATATCATTTTCCTTAAAGTGTAAGGAAGTCAAGGGATGAAAAGAAAGGTAATTTTCTTAGGAGTTCCTCTGGTTTAAACACCCTTAATTCAGGGGAAGCGCTGACTCTGGGAAACTAAATACTATGTATGAAAAATTTAGGGGATCCTAGAATTCCTTGTAACTCCAAAAGATATTAATGTGTAGTGTTCTATGTTTATGTTGAAAGGCCCTAGTCACAAGAGGTGGGAGATGGTGGTTTTGGATAGGCTTCCTAAGCAGATGGGGTGGAAATATTTTAAGACCATCTTCATCAAGTAGTTCTTCCTTAAGAATTTGGTTCTCTCTGTGTCATGGGAGTTTAAATCCCTTCAATAGTGGGGAAATTCAGTGATGGAATACTCCAACTTCATTTCAATGATGTTCCATGTTTATCCTAAGATGGTAACCAATGAAGTGATTAAATCTTGATGGTCTAAAATGGTTTTACGTCTAGATTTCAGATCCCATATCTTCCTTTTTAAACTAAAGACTTATGTTGAGGTGGTTGACCATGCTTTGAAGGTGGATATTTACTAGATAGGTAGTTAGGTTTGAATGTGATGCCTCCAATGTTAGACCTCATTGGGATTGGATCATCTAAAAAGAAGTTGATGCAGAAGGAGAAATGAAATAAGGGTGGTTCGAGCTCTATATATCCCCATCCCAACCATTTCAGTAGTTACATATGCAGGGAATGTTTTATTTCATCATTGTGGACGTCCCAAGAACATGCATTCCACATGTTCATTCTCTCCTAGTTTTCTCTACCTCTTTAGACACATGTTCCATCTATAAAGGTTTTTTATGAATGCCTTTCTATTACAGAGTTGTATGGGGTCTACAACTCAAGAGGTTCAACCTCCATATATGATTCTTCCCAGTGAATGTGATTTCATTAATGTGGATGTGGTGGAAATACTAGATCATCTTATGGTTAGATTCATTTTAAAGTGGTGATACCGATAGTAGTTATACTCAGGCTCATTTAAAGTTGAATCATCAACATTCTATAGATAAGACACTAATGGAATTTTATATAGGTACCACTATAGTTAGAGGATCTGTTATTGTTGCATGGACTATTGTAATTGATTTTCACAATACAGATTCTTCACACTCTTTTATGTCTTGTCACCTTGTGGGATTACTAAAACTCCCAATCATGATTGTGACATATTATATGGATTTAGTCACAACTTTTGGAAAGAGGACCAGTACTATTTTTGATGCTCCTCTTTCACTATCACTTTGATGAAAGATGAGATGAAGTATGAAATCATAATCATGAAGACGGAACTCTTTTAATCTAACCTATGGATGGATTGGATGAAATTATTTAAGGCTTGTATTGGTTTCTATAATCAGTGGGTGACCTTCAATAACCATGATGGGATATCTTGGAATTTATACGGGGAATTAGATCCACAATTTGGATGAGTAGTGTCTTTACTTATGTAGTTAGACAGGGTTTTGTGTCAGGTATGAAAAAAATCTTTAGGAGTGGATGGTTAAGGATCATTGGGCGGGTTTGCATCATTAGTTAGTTAGTTCCAAGAAGTCTTTCAAGGGGATTTTTATTTCATAGGCTTACTCTTGAACAAGATGTGGATTTCTATATTGAATTACTTCTAGGGACACATCCTATATCCATTACATCGTATCATATGTCCCCTAGTATTTTGTGGGAGTTAATTGTCTAACTTGAATATTTAGAGTCCAAAGGATTTATTTATCCAAGCATCTCTCCTTGGGTAGATCTTGTACTATTTTCCATGAAAGTTTCATGATATTGTCAAATATGTATTTACTATAAGAAACTAAACTATGTGAAAATAAAATATAGATACACTCTTATCACATTGATGATCCATTTGACCAGTTAAAATGGGAAATATTTTTTTCAATGTTGAAACTCCATTCTGGGAATCACATGGTCAGGTTAAGAGAAACTAATGTATTGAAGACCGCCCCTCAAAGCAAGTATAACCAAATTAAATATCTAGTAATCACATTCAGATTAATGAATGAACATGAGGTTTTCAATTTCCTTATGAATTTCTTGTTCCATATATTTATTGATTCATAGTTCATGGGGTTTGTGGATGATATTCATTCTTACTCGTAATCAGAATAGGAGAAAGGACTATATTTTTGGATTATTCTAGGAATGTTATGTGACCATATTCATTATAAATAATTGTCAATATATAGTTTTTTGGATTCTTGTAGTCATTTCTCTAGGTCATGAGGTATCAGAACAAGGGGTTTCAGTTGTCCCAAGGAAAGCTATAAGAGTAATGTATTGGGAAGAGTCAAGTAATTTTTTTGAGTTAAAACAATTTTTGGTCCTAGGATGGTATTACAGATGGTTTTTTAAAGACGCATGTTGACATTCCTCACCAATGAAGACTCTATCTAGAAAAAAGGTAATGTTATCATATAACCAAGAATTCCAAATATATTTTGAGGAGGTCATGAGGTGATTTACCAAAAAAAATATTGATCTTACCTTGGATTGGATATGGTTACATGGTATATTGTTTTGGTTGAGGCATTATTATGAATTTTTGTCTTACACATGGAATATTTGTGGTGTTGTATAGGTCTCACCAACCATAAACGCATGAAAAGAATTATCAAACCCATGACCTAGATCCTTAGTTCCTGATTCTTCCCTTCAAGTTATGGCACCACTCACTTTTTAGAGAAAATTGTGTTGTTTATTTAATATATATAATAAAAAGATATATATTTTCTCCTAATGACTTGAATATGTGGATAAGATAGGGGATAAATTATCTTCCAGGGTTACACTTCAAATTTATATACACTATAGTAAAGGTAATGTTGTCACTGATATCCTAAGTAGAATGTTTCCAACACTGGAATTTGAAGGAGTCCGATAGTGAGTGGAACCATATAGGGATTTTTTCTTTGATTCACATGGAATTAAAATAAGATAAAGAGGTTTTATTTTTAAAATATTGTGATTGAAACCTTATCTTTTAGTGTTAATCCATGATGATAAGATAATGGACGAGATTTTTAAGATTTCAGTCAATTTATAAAAGGTGGGGAGGTTCCCATTGAGTGGGCTTATCTCCTGAAGGATTAATTTTCCTTAAGGTAATTTTGTGGTATCATTTTCTATGAGGAAGGTGGTGATGTTGTATTGTCACCATTCTCAATGGACTATTTATTATGGTTCAAAAAATATTTTCTATGATGCGATAGATTGTTTATGGTGATCATGAATGATATGCGACATCATTAACATTATTTCTCACTGTTATACTCGTTATTAAATCAAAGATCAGCATTATAAGCACTATGGATTGTGTCAAAATCCTCAAAATATTTAATTAAAATAGAAATTAGTGGAATTGAATTTTATTAATGGGTTACCCAATACGCTTTATATATGAAATTCCCTTTTTGTTTACATTAATCATTTTAAAAAATACTCCCATTTTTTTATTTGGACAACAATAAAGGAGAAGACCCCAAAAAGATGTATGTCTAGGAGATCATGAGACTTTATGGTGTTTCATTTTTTATTATTTCTAATAGGTTCCCCCATATCTATTATTTATTTTTGTAAAGGCATTCAAAAGATAATGGTGTCACAAGTCATACTTAATACGACATATCACACCTAAACTGATGGTTGTATAGAGATGAATAACCAGATTCTAGAATTAATTCATTATTCTTACATATTAGATTATGGTGGATCATGTGATATCTATCTTTAACTTGTTTCATTTTTGTATAATATATCCATGATCTTGATGGATCCATTCAAGGAGGTATATTTTCCTTAGTCCCCTTTATGATGTCCAAGTGTGGGTGAGTCTTCTCAAGTGGTGTCATGCATCGTGCAAGAAATAGTAGGATGAAATTTAGACTACCAAGATTTGTTTTATGACATATAAGAGAAATTAAAAGTCTTATTTTTATCATTAATATTGATTATTGGAATTCTATATGGTCGAACAAGTGTTCCTAAAAGTGACATCTCATTTGGGTCATCACTATCTTGAGGCGAAAGGGAAGATTACTCATTGGTATGTCAAAACATTCAAGATCGATGAATGAATCGATAAGGATACATATTGTTTGGGGTTTCCTTGTCATTTTTTCTCAATACATTAATTTTAACATGTATCTCTATTTTAATATTATAATATGGATACTTCTCATGAGTTGATTTGGGAAGTTATTGAGATGGAAGCTAATTTTTCAGTGGTCAAACCGCTAGTCTGATTTTTTGATTCCCAAGAAAATGTACTCCATGGAAGATATATTCTACCACATTGGTTAATATGGGAACAAATATATGATGTTCATTAGATATTGGAATGAATGTATTTTTTGGAATAAGAAAATTATAATTTATCTCTATGAGTAAACTACAAATTGACTTTTCAGGGGTGGAAAGGTGCACGATTGGAGGAATTATCACAAATATTTTGTTTTTTTAGTTTTTATCTTTTATTTTTTGTCTTTATATATATATATATTGGTTAATCATAATTGAAAATGTTTTTTTATATGGAGGCATGTGATATGATAGCATAGTTTTAATGGAAACCATGCGCCAAAATCTATAAATCAAGCGAGCTATGATAGTGGCAGGAGAGATACCACACAATTAGTTACATGGTTTTTAAAACTATGTGAGCCAAACCGTGTGACCTATTCCAATTGATCCAAAAACACACACATGGTTAGCACACAATTTGGAAAATTGTGTAGCCAAATTATGTAGTCCACCTAGTGTTTATATTTTCTTAAATTCCAAAATTATTGTTACATGATTTCACACCTCTCACAAGTAAAATTATCCCATTAATGACCCTTAAATATCCTTGAAATCTATAACTTTACTCTCTCTCTCTTGGATTTAATTTTTGGGAGATTTGGGCTTTGGTCAACCAAAAAATTCAATATAAGTGACTCCTATATTTTTTCATTGTGTTCTCCTCTATTCTTCCTTATGTTTCATTCTACTTGGTTATTGGTATGATCTAGGGTTGGTATAATAAAAACATCAGTACATTGTTTTTCATGTTTATAGTTTATTATTTCTTGATTAATATCTTGTCATTTTTGGATCGTGGATTCAAAATGGTTGTTCTTGGTTTCATGTAAAAATATAGGTGGTTTTAAATTGTTCCATTATTTGACAATTTAGTTTTGATTTATTAATAATAAAATAAATTTATAAATGTGATTTTTTGATTTTGAATGGGAGGTTTCAAAATTATTTTACTGTGTGTGAAATGATTGTAAAATTTGATTCCCTCATGGTTATGGTTAACAACATTTTTATTTTTCTTGTGGATGATGATTTGTGAAGAAACAAAATTTTTATGGTTGAATACATAGTTGGAAAGGCACATGTGAATCCAAGATATATAGTTGGGTAGATTATGACCAGTGCACTAGGCATGCCCTGCCTAACCTAGAAGGATTACAGTTTTTCAATAACTAAACTACTAATGATGTTGCATATTGGTTTTCACATGAGAACGATATCATTCATTTGTGTCCCTGGGTTGATCATTGAGTGTGTGAGGATTCTCGGTCCCCACATAACTTATTTACATTGGGAACACCTATGGTGCTTGTGTAATATTTTTCATGTTTACTGGTTATATTTTTTTTTCATTTTCCATAAAAAGTTAAACAACGTTTTAAGTTAAACAACTCTATATCTTGTAAAAACATATGATATATATTAATGTTATAATAGATATTGACGAAATATTTTTTGGGATCTTGTAGGTAAGGTTTGATTACACCATTAATTTACTAAATGGGTGTGCATAGACCTTTTTTTATAAATTAGATAAAATAAATACATCTTATGGTTTTGGAAGATATTCTTACTAGGTGATTATTCTTTTGGAACAGGTGTTTGTGGTGACCTGGATGATGTTGAACCTTATTCCACTAGTGGTTTTGTGGCCCCTTTATTCTTATCTTTTCCTTGTTTTCATTTTTAGTACTTTCATATTGATGTAATATTTAAACATGTGTATGGATACATTGGTTTTAGATTATATCACTAAGGGTTTCTATTTTTTTCTTATGCATATTCCAATTATCATAATAAAAAATAATTCCCAATAGAGTTATTTAATACCTAGGAAGTATTTTCCAAATCATGGGGATTGTGAATTACTTTTAGGACATGTTATGGGCTTGGTCCAATATTGGTTTGGACGGTAATTTGGGATGGTTCTTTATAAAGAAGGTTATAACATATATATAGGAGGGAATGATAGTCCCTAGGATTATTGTTTCCTTCCGGATTGTGGATTTCATCGGGATGATAGATTTTTAGTTGTAACTCATACTAAACCTATCTCTTATTCATTATATGTTCCGTTTATCTCTTATGAGGAAGTACATATATCATCCTTCACATGTACAGAACTCAATGGTTGAACTACTGGTACATGATCTTACGTAAG
Source organism: Viscum album (assembly GCA_963277665.1). Lineage (NCBI taxonomy): Eukaryota > Viridiplantae > Streptophyta > Magnoliopsida > Santalales > Viscaceae > Viscum > Viscum album. The sequence continues at coordinate 1,894,633,586 of OY728152.1, forward strand.
AATAAATATTGGTAAAAATAGTGTATCTTAAAAATAATATGCTATGAAAAATGATCACACACCTCGTTAAAGATATTTTTCGGTATCAAAAGGAAAACAAATCTAATTGGGAACCAAAGGATGTGATAAAATAGAGAAATCATTATTTTTTTGTGTAATAGTGATGGAATTTTGAGGTATAAATTCATTTTATGCATTTTAGAGTGTAAAACAAAGATATTATATGATATAGTTCTCTATAGTGAATTTTATTACATTGATATCTTTCTTCACTGACAACACTGAGTTTATGTAAAACACCTTATCCTATGAAAATGTTATTATTTATTATAATAGTTCTCATCTTGCTACTAGATTGGAGGGTATTAATGGAGATTAATTAGTTATCAGATGAAAAAAAATTATATATGTACAAAATAAATTTATTGGCAATCAAATGGGTTGAAATGAAAGTAAACGTTTTTGTCGGTAAATAAAGGTGTTTTGCTGAAAAAATAGTTTTTATGCGCACAATGTGATTTTATTTATATAAATAAGATTAATATATGTTAATGAATTATTTTAACTTAATTAAAATATTATATATTCATTAAAATTATAGAATATTCAACTCTTTGTTTTTAATATACTTGGAATAATTTTAAATCCAATTTTATGTTCAAATAATCATTTGTCAAAAAATAGTTCGGTTGTGTTTTTCACATCAATTATAAAATGAATTCACAAAAATTATATGAATTCAATCACAAAAATTTATACCATTCATGGATTTAAAAGTTTACTATTTCGTAAATATGTCCCTTTTATTTTTCTCTGTTATGAGCAGTAACCATGGAATATATTTTTCACTTCGATGTGGGTAAAATGGTTATAATAGAGCTAAAAACATGAGATGAGGTCTGAAAATAAACTCTACGATGTGTTGTATTTCTTTATATAGGTACAACTAGACCATATCCAACCAAAATTCAAATGTATGACCCTTTTGTCACATTTTTAATTGTTAATAAAATCTATATTATTTTAGGTAAAATATTTAAAAAAATATGACTCTCTTGAATTCAATATCTCTAAAATGTACACATCATAATAAAAAGGATATAGGATTATTACAAAATGTTTATGTGAAATATTAATTTTTTTAAAATCATGGAAATTTATTTTAATTATTTTATGATTAAATAACTACTTTAAAAGTTTACACATTGCCAATACTATGCATATGAAAATAGTAGATAAATAATTGAAAAGATATTAAAAACAATAAAAGTAACATTATTTGGGCGAATTATAGTTTTCCACTACTTTTTTAGATTAATAAAAATAATTTTGGATTCATTAAATGTTTATATTATGATTATATTACTATATTTATTTTATTAAAGTTAAATTATGAGAATAGTGTCAGAAAAGACATTAATGATATTTTATAGAAATTTCATTTTATTAAATTATTTTTAAATCATAAAAATATTTAAAGAGGAAAATTAAAATGCTAAATGGTATATAATTCGAACAATTTTTGATTAATGATAAATTTTTTAACATATAAGTAAAATTATAACCCTTAATGATTGAAATAGTTTTTAATATAGTGAAGGTTGAAATTGGTTAATTAAGGGTTAAACAAAATGATAAAGATTAAAATGATGTTAAAACCTTTTAAAATTTAATTGGATTATTTTATATAAATTATATAGTTTTTTATTTAATTTCAATCAATTTTGTTTCATTATACTTGAAAATTTAATTAATAATATTTAAATCATTCCTGTAATTCCATGTGTGTCCTTTTTATCCCTTATAAAAGACAAACCCTTATATTTTTTCTTTACACCTACTTAATCTATCTAGCCATAGAAAACCATGAAACATTATCTTCTAAACATCTCTATAGATTAATTAGATTTGATTGTACTCTTAAAATACCATTCAAAGGGTCTTTGGAAAATGATATAAAAGAGGCATATAGAATAATTAGTAATCATATTACCTAAACGCTTTTAATTTATATCTCCATATACCTCTAATAAAAAGGTTGTATTAATCATAACATCATAAATTAAGGATATTAAAAATACTAACATGTTATTATTATTATTTTACCCCAAATATCTACCATCTATTCTATTAATTGCTATGTGAAAGTATCGCTCGTGCATGTATGTGGACTACCACTACCACGTAGTGATGTAATTAATTTTCCATTAAAATATTCATGAATAGTTATTATGATGGGTTTCATATTTATAAATTATATTTATGGTAAAATTGTAATTTTATAATTATATAATCATATTCACCTTCTTACCATCCAATCCATTAGAAAATAATAATGTCGCTCATGCAAACATGTGGACCACCACCTCTACGAAGTGATGTGATTAAATTTATTAATACTATTCAAATAAATTGTAATAATGATAGATTTAATTAATATATAAGATATATATTATATAATATTTATTATTGACAGGTTATTTTATATTAATTTTTCATTATTTCTACTCATAGAAAAGCGAAAACAACCTTCAGGCATATGTACAGTCTACCATCTTGTTGAATAGTTAATTTATTTTTATATCTATACATTTTATTACTGAATATAATTATATATAATTAATATATATGATATTTATATCATTATTAAAAAAAATTATATTATTTATCTGTTTTCTAATTATATAGTTCGAAACTTCTGATCCGAATTTCTCATGAAAAAGGAGACATTTAACAATAAGAAATGATGATTTTAATAATGAATTATTAAATAATGGGTGTTAAAATGTTATAAGTGTATCATATATGATATTATAATTAGGGAAATGATTTTGATATAGAATTATAATAAATTTAAATTTATTATATAAGATGTTATATTTTTTTCAATGAAAGTGCAACATTAAGTAAGTGATTTATGTTACAATCTCGTTATTTTTCAAAATATTTTAAGAACAAGTTTCTTACGATATAATTTTATCAATAATATCTAAATAATCCCATGAATTTTATTTTATACTGTATATTTATATACATTAAATGTTCTATTTTAATTTAAACCTTTTTATAAACTTATTAAACTGAATGAATGTTTTTTAATATTGACTAACTTTATTTCTATCTTTTTTTAAAATCATTTTTCTTACATATCCATGTTTTCTAGAAATTTTTTAAATATTGTTTTTAATTTTATCTTATTTTTTTTCTAATATCAATTTACATTTATTTCATTGTAATTAACTATTTTAATTGGAATTTGATTGTTTTTTATAAATGATACACTTTTGAATATTTAACGAAAATGGGAAAGGAATAATTGTTTTAATATAGATAGTATGAAATTTTTATTATTATTTTCTTGAATACAAAATGTTTGGAAGATTATATTTCATTTTTCCAAATTAATTTTGAAATAACATTATTTATTTAGTTATTGGAAATTTTTTATTGTTTAATTATTTTATTTCCGGGTAAAAAAAGTGTATTTCTTCAATAAATGTGGTAGTGAGTTTTAAAAGATTATTTCATCTATGATAACATCACTTTTTTTAACATATAGAATTTTTGGGAAATCAATCCAATTATACCATCCACGTTAATTAATTATATGTATTATGATGATGATGATTTATTGATGGTTCTATAAATAATTTTGTTCCCCCTTGTTAATTAATATATGTTGAAATGCTTAGGAAACTGTTTTTTTTTTCATGGGTGATGTTGTGTTGATTTGATGAAATGTTAATGTAATATGTTTTCTTTTCATAGTTTTTTCAACGATGAATGTTTTACGATCTTTTGACAAAAAATGACTAAAATTCATTATGTAACATGTGGGATGTGAATTATATATCTATCTAATGCATTGGGTAATGATGGACATCTCATGAGAAAATAAATACTATAATGGGGAGTGAAACCATTTCTGTAAGGGAATCTTCCCACTATTATTTTCTTGAGTGTGAACCATTTCTAATGATATGATGGAATGGGTAGTCAACCCAATCCACTGTCACATTCTTGGAAGTGATCCTTGACTAAGGAAATGATTTCATATACCTATTTGTATACCACAAATTTATTTATTATGCTAATGTTATGCTCTCGTGACTAATATTGGTTGAAATCTTTATGATTCTGGTCTTATAAACTACCAAGATTTATTCCATGACTCAAGATCATGACCTATGATACGTTGGGTTTTGTTTTTAAATGGTAATCTCACTTTATCATACCCTTGTTTTCATTTTATGATTATGTGATAATTAAATCTCCATTTTTTTACCTTTTTTGAGTATCTAAGATCACCCATTCTTATGTTTCACTTTCCCATGATACAAAGAATGATTTTATGCTTAATATGTATTAAAAAGTAGATATTTGTTTAGAACTAAATGTGATAAGATGTATATTTCCTATCAATAAGTTGTTTATGAATCCATGATTATAGGGGAACTAGAACTATATTGTTGGGGTGTGGATCAAAATGTTATATATTAAATATTCATTGATTAATATTTAATATTTTTATATGAATAATATGGTTCACTACATTTTCATTTGATTTAATCTGGATCTCCTTAATCTCAATTATTTTTAAATTTTTATAAACTCTATATTTTCTCATTTCTAGTTTATTTGGATTCAAATCCTAATAGTCTTTGGGCTATAGCTAAATTTCATGGAAATAACATTTACCGTAAAATATTATAAAGGTATATATACTGAAGAATACAAAAAATTACCTTTATTAAAATTTATTTAATGGTATATTACATAACATTACTTTTAATATGACCCAAAGGATTGACAAGTCTAGTGTATTTGGTAATTAGGTAAATAACATAACATTTTGAACATGGGATAAAACAAAAATATTGAAAACTTCATTATGATAATTCTAAAAGTCCAAGGCTTTTAAAAACAACAAGGGATAACCTGGAGAAAACAAAAGAAAAAGATGTAATATAAAGACTAGTAATGATATAATCAAAGAATAAAATTAATAGGATAAAAAATTGTAGACAATAGGAATATCAATGTGGCGTAAAGGAACATGAATAATTACTCTTGTTTTACTATGATATTCACAACATGGGAAATTTGGAAACAACTTAAAACACTAAATCAGAAATATATTTCAAGGTTTAACCTCCATGAAATCATAGGGGAAGAAGTCCCATAATTGAATCTGGTTCACTCTTTATCCCAACAAGATGTTTCGTAATACTAATCATTACCCAGTGCATTAAAGGTCTATATAATTCTGGGAACACCCATCACATTCATTTCATTATCGTGCTTATGTGTGCAACATATATCATAAAAAATGGATTCAATCATACATATAATTTATTGAACAATGAAGGAGTGTGGAATATATATATGTAAGTACCAAATAAAAAATTACATGTTCATTAATGTGAACACCCATAATGGGAAATGGGAATGGTATTTTCAACACCATTTATTGGGTAAGGAAAATAATAGTGAAATTTTAGAAGCATAACGACATCATAAAAAGATTCATAAAAATATGTTGATGTGATATAATATAGTATCTATTCACATTGAAATAAAATGGTATGTAATAAGGATAAGTGAATATATATACCCACATTATAAATTGGAAATATAAGGAATAATTTAGGGAAGAAACTTTAATAAATAAATGAATCATAACTATATTTTGGCATGGAAATAGGTGGACTTAAAGGATCATAGGAGGATAAATGAAAGTGAAATGAGATACCACCATTTAAAAATCAATATAAATGGTAATATGTAAGAAAATATACCAACATAATAAAATATAAAATATTATACATAACATAAAAGAAGTTCTCGAATGGAAACGTGAATAGAGTAATCACTTATAGAATTTAGGCATAGAAAAGATATTAATAAATGTAAAAATGATAGTTAAAATGATCAATAATTAAAATAAAATCAATTGGATTGTATTTTATTTTTATAAATAAATTACATCAAAAACATTTTGCAATTATGAAGAAACAATCTAAATAAGTTGTCTGTATTGAAAGGAAGAGAATAAGGTGAGGATCCCTTACTAGAGCATGTGACTCCAAATACATGGGAGGGGGTTCATGGGAGCATGGAGGATCCTTGCGAGGAATATAGAGAGTTTAATGGAGATTATGGAATTTATCCATTGATTTTTAGTTAAAGTTTAATATGATATTTGGTCGGTTTACATAGGATGTGAGGCAGATTTCATTATTATTTAGATTCTGGACTCTGCATAATAAAATATTCCAAACAAAAAACCATCACATTGTTTTTTCAATTATTTCTAGAAAATGGGGGGTTTCTTTATTATTTTATAAGGAAAAGTACAAAAATAATTAAATTAATTCTGTTTCATATGTGGAGGTGATTCACACTCATAAAAAAATGAATTTGAATACTTAATATATATTTTTGGTTTAATTCACAATTTCATTACAAAAGAAATAAATTAAACTAAAAATCAAATTATTTTATATTAGAAACATTTATTTAGTGGTGTATCTCATTTATAGTAATTATTTCATAACTTTTGGGTATTTATAATGTAATAAAATTTAACAGTTATTTATACATTATTTAATTTTTACTTGAAAATTATACCGTCTCAGAAAATAATGAAAAATTCACTATTAAATAATTTTTACATTATGATTCATAAAATAATACTCATTTTATATAACAAATTTTATAAGTATATTAATATTTTCTTTTAAAATGAAATCGACAACTATTATAAATGTTGGTTTTTTTACAATAACAATTTTCAAACATAATAAAAATTTAAATTGACTTCATAAAAAAATATATGATCATTTATATTTGATAAAAATTATTTTATAAAATTATTAATATATTATTTATTTCAATAATATATTAACTAATAAAAACATTAATTTTATTTTATTATTAACAAAAAATATAATTTGTTCATTATTGTATTAAAATAAAAATCATTTACAATGTAAAAATAATATAATGAAAAAATGTATATATTCATATTGATAGGGTATTTATATATATCCCTTTATAAAACCTACATGTTCCCTAATATTAAGGTGAATGAATGTGTGACATTCATCAGTTGGGTCAGAAAACATGTATTGGGAAATGATATCGATGATCTTGAAATTCTCCCTTAAACAACATTCTACATGCTTATGTTGTTAGGTATCATCATGGGAGTGGACAGGGGTAATGCCTAGAAATTAAATCTCCCTAAGAATATCTAATGAATGGGATTTATAGGCTATAATATTTTTGGTTCATACCACCACTTCGGTGTTGTGTGTTAATTGGATTTGTTAAAACCTTATATTTATATGAATCACGTGATCACTATTCATAAGATATATTATTAATGGTAAGGACACATTATAGTATTTAAATAATTATTGGATATAATAAAATGGAATAATTTCATGTGTTTTCTATAACCACATTACATGATAAAACATATAAATAAATCAAAAGTTGAATTTAATATATAACAGTTCGAGTCGTTAAAATATTTTCACCTTAATAAATTTCACCATTAAAATTTTATGTTCCCACAATAAAAAAATGAGGGTATATTTGCTTCAACACCTCCTTAATATCCCACATTGGTGCTTCAAACAGTTAGTTTTTGCACGACACTATGACAATGTGCATTGTCTTATTTCGTATAAATTTTTATCTATTGTCTATAATATTCACCATCTACTATTCAAATGAAATATCATTATCCAACGGTACCACCGTTCGATTGAGTACATGTGATTGGTATGGAATGTTCTTTCTCAAAAGGGATATATGAAAAACATCATTTACTTGAGAATGGTTTGGTGGGAGAGATAATCGGTAGTCCACAACTCTATATGATCAATGATATTAAAGGGTATGATTAATCTTGGAAAAATCATCCCCTTCAACCAAAATATAATTTATTTCTTCCATGGAGTTAGGAAGAGGAATACCAGGTCTCTAACATCAAAATCTTGGTCTCATCGGAAATTTTCAACATAAAACTAATTTAAACCATGTACATCCTTAATATGTGGTTGAGTGGTCTTAACAATTTCCACCATTTCCATGAAGTTTTTTTGGACCTAAAGGTTTTTGATCCCCAACTTCATCATAACATGAAGGTGTTATAAACCTCTTCCTATAATGTTTTAAAAATGTTACATTGGGATGCTTAGTGGAAAGTTTTGTGTAATTAGAACTCAATCATAGGCATATGTTGGTGCCATCCCCATTTGAAGTCCATAGAACATGGCGGAAACATGTGTTCTAGTGGATAAATAGTCCACTCTGATTACCCATATGTTTTAGGATTATAGTCCATACTAATGTTTATCATAGTTTTTAGGGTATGTGGGATTGTTTTCTAGAACTGTAGATGAATCTCAGATCTCGATCGAATACAATCAATAGTTATATTCAATGCAGCCTTACCACTTCTCTAATGTTTTTCCATAAAATTTGATCAATGGAAGTTGATTGATCAATTATTTGAGAAAGGATTAATGATATTCCTTCCTTAATTCTTCCAATGTCCGTCCATTTCAGGTTAAATATGATTGAATCATTCTCAATTTTCATCATTGATAGAGATGTAGGATCATTTCTTATTAGAGTATCCACCACTATATTTGATTTACCTTGATAGAAGTTGATTGAGTATTCATAAACCATGATGTTATCTAACCATATTTTTTGGTTCATATTAATATTTCTTTATGTTAATATATATTTGAGGCTATTATGATTATCATATATCTCACACTTCTTCCCATAGAGATAATACTACCATATATTCTATGCAAATATCACAACTGCACACTCTATATCATTCATGGGGTAGTTTTTCTCATTAATTTTCAAATTACATGATGTATAGGCTATCAACAAAACATTATGAATTAGTACATAACCTATAAAATTATTTGAAGTATCTCAATATACCATAATACATTCTCTACTTGTGGGCAGAGTGAGAAATGGTGTAGTGATTAAATGCTTTTTAATATCATTAAACATTTCCTCACACTCTTTCATCAATAAAAAAATCACTCCATTACAAGTTATCTTGGTAAAAGTGTTTGATATTAATGACAAATTTCTCATAAATCTGTGATAATACCCAGTTAACCTAAGGAAACTATAGATATATATAACCGATGTTGGTCATGACCATCCTTAAACTTCTTCTATCTTTGAAGGGTCCATAGATATCCAATTTGTTGTGATGATTTTGATAAGGAACAAACTTCCTTCAACTAGAACTCACATTTTCATCACTTGAAATTAAGCTTCTCCTTTCGAAGGGTCATTAGCACAACACTCAAATGCTCCACATTCTCCTCCATGCATTTGGAGTATATTATAATATAATCTATAAATACTAAGGCAATTTATTTGGTGTAAAATCTAAAGACACTATTCACCATGTCCGAAAATATATCTATATAATTAGTGAGTCCAAATGAAATCACTGTTAACTCATAGTTCCCATACCATGAATGAAAACAATTCCTTGGGATATCCTCATTATTAACAAAAACATGTTAATATACCAACCCTAGATCCACCATGGAGAATTATTGTGATCCACGTAGCAAATAGAACAAGACAATAATTCATGAAATGTGATACTCATCCATTATCGTGAACTTTTTGAGCTCACAATAATCAATGAAAACACACACTGACCCATCCTTCTTATTAATGAAGAGAACCAGTTCACCACAAGGTGAAGCACATAGGAATATGAAACCATAATCTAGACTCTCTTTCTGTTATTTGTTCAGATCCTTACATTTATAAATAGTTATTCTATATTGATTATTGGATAACAACAATTCCCCAGGTATAAGTTCAGTTGAAAATTCCACCCCTCGACTAGGAGGAAGACCAGAAAATTCCTTGGGAAACACATTATAATATTACCTCACAATATGAATGTATTAAAGGATGATCATACATTTGAATAAGTAATTTGAGAAAGATAAATTTTCTCATAAGTCTATAATATCCATGATTGAGTTATAGAAGATAATGAATATTCATCCCCCACCATAAACATGTACAAAATCAAATGTCGAATCCTTGAACAGAGAGTTATTTTCTTCTCTAGAAAATTTATATTGGGTCTATATATTGAAAGGAAATACATGCCTTAGATTTTAGGAAATTCCACCATATAGAGTAAGACAAGGTTCACTAGGAAGTTCATCCCATAATCATTGATATGGGATGAGTTATATATTTGGGATGCAATAATCACCCCATTTTTTGTTTTCATTGATATATCTAAATCCATGATTTTTTGCAGTTTTTTAATTGTTCTAATAAACATTCATGATATAATGGAATATATAGAACCAAAATCCAAAGTGCATTCAAATTTCATAAATGAATGACTTGAATTATTTTCACCACTTCTTTGTCAGGATCCTCATTAGTGATTATAATGAAAAAATCTAGGAATTTCGTCCTTGGAGGCTATTGGTTGTCTCCAAAAACCCTTTTTCAGTGGATTGATTTTTAATGTTCCTGAGTTATTTCCATTTGAAGCAACAAAATATGTTTTGATATTTGACTTGAGAATTCCTTTCTGGGAAAGAATTTTTTGTTTTATGCTATTGGATATGTATAGCTGGGTGTCCTTCCTTACCACACATAAAACATTTCTTTATTCCACTTAATTAATTTCTCAAGAGCTTCTTCTACACCGTTTAATATGGGGGGAATAAATTTCATGGAATTATTAGATTTATCCATTGAACTATTAGAATTAAAGTCCATTTTCCTTTTCTTAACCACATGATACCCTTGATATTAACTAATATCTATATTTAATTTGAGGCAACATAAGAAAATTTATTCATAGCTATCAAAGTCACGAATCTCCAAATATTTTTCTAGAATAAGTTTATTCCAGTCTAAGAAGTTTTGAACCTTGAATTCAAGGGTAATGAAACATTTGGATGGGTATATATATCTCTTGAGATGTTTTTCTTATATGCATTAATATATTCATTGTATTTTTTCTTTAGGGTGAGGAATTCCATTTCCATTTTATGTCAAATAGTGTGAAGAAAATATTTATCAAAAAATTATCTGCAGAATTCCTTTCACTCCATCACGTTAATCTATTCATTTGGTTTCATATTCTTGATCTATATACAAAATTTAATAGCTTCTCCCACTTATGATTAACAAACACTAAAACCTTATCATATTTGGACATCAAAGGATGGGGAAGATATTCTCATTGGAGATGATACACTATTCTGTGTATAAGCTATCAAATGGTCGATTGAGTGTAGGAGAAATTTTTTGCATGAAGCACTCGATTAGAGATCATTCTTTCTTATAGATGTTTGTGAGATCCTCTTGATATATGATTCTATTCATAACACAAGTAAACTAAGACAGTATCTTTATAACGATGTGATTCCCACTCCCATCGAGATCGACATCTCGTTGAGGTAGTCATCACATTGCTCGTCGCATTAGTTATTTACCTGATTTATCCCATTTGTGGACATTGAATAGAATAAATGGAAGTATGGATGACTATTTTTAAACAATTAAACACATAAAGTGGAATACATTTAAATTAAACAGATATCTTATAAATTACATTTCTTCATAAATTTAGAAATTATAAGCTCTAATTCATGTTATCCATGATCAATTTCCTAACATATATTCTTATGGGATAAATTTTTCTCCCTTAATAATGGTTCATAATGAGATTATGAATTTCTAAAATAATATACCCTCAGATTGAGAAACCAGGTGCATAGTAAGGCATGTTATCATACACCAGGTAACCGCAAGCCAGGCCTGGGACACCATGTTAGTGTTGTTACCCCGATTTATATCTATACTAATACCACATCCATTTTTAGCATCCATACATGGATTTTTTTTGATAAACCAACAACTCCACATTTACCAAAATTTAGGTATGTTTTCTTTCACATAGTCTTATACATTGGGTTTTTTCTAGAGATTTATAATCCTACACCCAAAATAATGAAACTTTTTCTCTGATACAAACTATAATCACCCTAATATTTACTAACCATTAATTAATGGTTTATTACATAAAGTAACATTTAATACAAACTAGAAATATTAATAAGTCTAATGAAATTTTTAATTACATAAATAACATATTGTTTTGAACATGGGATACAGTAACATTATTGAAAACAACATTATCATACTTCAAAAATTCCATGGATTTTTAAAACTGTATAGGATAACCTAGTAAAAAACATAAGAAATGGTGAACCATAAATCCTATTAAGAAAATAAAAAAAGAAATAATATGAATAAGATAACACATGTTATATAGTAGCCATATCAATGGGTTATAATGGAAAATGGATAATAAGGCTTTATATAGCATGATAATCCTAACATGGAATTATGAAAACAACATAAAACACTGAATCATAATCAACGTTCCGGGATAACCCTACCAGACATCATGATTGGATGATTACAATAAAGGAATAAAGATCACTATTTTTTCGAATATGACCTATCATGATACAAAACATTATACATTGAATTGGAGTAATATATAAATCTGGGTGCTCTAAGCATATTCATTTCATTCTCATTTTTAATTGTGCCACAAAGATAATAGAAAATGGATTCATTAATCATCATAATTTATTCCATGAATTAAGAGTGTTTAAAATATGTATTTAATTCCCTAATAAAAAATTATATGTTCATAAATTTGAACACCCATGATAAGAATTATGCATGAAATTCACTGTGCAATTGTTTTGGAAAGAAAAATCACGACGATTTTTTGGCACCATAATGACATTACTTAAAGATACAAAAAAAATTTCTTAAGAGAGAGAAGGGGGAATCTCATCACATAGGAATAAAATTTTAAGTAATATAGGCATTATAAAACATATCCCAACATTTTAAATTATAAAATAATGGATATGTTAATAAAGAGACACCAATAATGGAATAAATCCTAACAATATTTTGGCATGGTATCGAGTGTACATAAAAGATCTCAAGAGGATAAATGAGAGTGAAAGGGGCATATAATAATTAATAAATTAAATGGTAAGTAAGGATAATATGTAAGAATATATCATGACATATTTAAATTGAATTTAAGAAACAATATATAAATGATTTGTCTGGATGATAATGAGTAGAGAGAAATCCCTTGCAAAATTTCAGCATTATAAGAACTTATGGAAATGTAAAAATGAGAGAAAAAAAATGTTTTATAATTAAAATAACATCCACTATATAGTATTTTATTTTTATAAATAAATTACATAATAAAAAAATTCAATAAATATGAAAAATCCATAATAATGTTCTATATTTGAAAGGAGGAGAAAAAGGTGATATACCATACTAGATTGTGTGCCTCCAAAAGCTTGGGAGGGGATTATTGAGAGATTGGTGGTTCCTTGGGAGGACTCTAGAGAGTGTATGGAAGAGTGATTATGTTCTATACGGTTTTTTAGTCAAGGTAAATGAGATATTGGGAGGCTTTATATACGAAATTAGGGAGATTTATTTATTATTTAGATTTTGGACTCTACATAACAAAATATCTGAAGAAACACTCCATCCCCTGAGTTTTCCTATTTTTATGATAAAATGGGGGGTTTTTGAATTATTTTATAATTACAAGTGCTAAACTTATTAAAATATTTCCCTTGGTTTTGTAGCTCTGATTCACACTTTTAAATAAATTATTTCAAATCGATAAAATATATTATCGGTTTTGGAGGATTTATAATGGATTTAGAAAATAATAAAAATACAGCTAAAATAAAACTATTTTAATGGGAAAACATTTATATGGTTTTTTGTCCAGTTTATAGTAATTATTTAATCACTTTTGGCAAATTATGATATCATAAAACAGAAATTATATCTATACAATATTTTATTTTTACTTGAAAATTCTGTTGTGTCAAAAAATATTAGAATTTAACTATTGGATAATTTTAATGTTATGATTAAAAATAATATTTATTTTATATAAATATCTTTATAAATATTTAAATTTTGACTATTAAAAAAATGGATATTTATTATTAAATGATATATTTTTTTACATTAATAGTTTTCAAAATGTTGTAAAAATTATGTTTGACTTTATAAATATGAAATGTTAATTTATATTTGATAATCATTATATAATAATATTATTAAATTATTATTTATTTCAAAAATACATTAATTAAAAAATTCATTAATTGAATTTTAATTTTAACCAAAATTACAATTTGTGCATTATTGCATCAAAATAAAAATTATTTACAAAGTAAAAAAAATTGAATGATATAATAATGTTCATATTCATATTTATAGGGTCTTGATGCATATCCATTTAATATATTAAAAAACCCCTATGAGTAATGTGCCTGATGGTGGGTATTTCATGGGGTGTTTCGCCAAATATGCCATTTGGAGTGATCTTGATGAGCTTAACTTCTCCCATAAACGGTTTTGCTCTGGCATAAATTGTTGAGTCTGAGATTGGGATTAGTAAAGAGAAAATCTTATAAATTATATATCCCTTGGTAGATATGAAAAACGGTCATCATATGGTAAAATCTTACATGTTGATGCCATCACATCCTTGGTATGTAATAAATGGATTCGTTAAAACCCTACATTTATACTAATCATGTGATGAGATATCAATAGTTGAATTATCAATGGTAATGATATATAACATTCTTTTAAATACAATAGGATATAATAAAACAAAATAACCGCATGTGTTTTCTATAAAAACAATACATGATTATTCATTTAAATAAATTTAAAATTTTAATTTTATTTATAACATCTCGGTTTATTAAAAGCTTTCCACTTTAAGAAATTATGCCCTCAAAATTTTCTATTCACACACTAAAATAGATGTGGGTATCTTTTCTTCATCAAATCCTCCAGTTTCCATATTGCTTATTCGAAATTTTGGCATCTCTACAACACTTTCAAAAGGTGTATTATATTATTTCATAGAACATTTTCTCTATGATCTATGATCATCACCATCTTATCTTCATATGAAATATCATTCTTCAATTGTACCATCTTTGGATTGATTACATGTGTGGGTTCTAGATAGTATACCCATATTTTATATAAGTTATAGGATGATTGTACATTTTGATTTTTAGCTCACTGTTTAGTGCATGATGATGACATTTCTAGAACTTGGTGGTGAATATTGGATATTAATCAGATACAATTAATAGTGGTACTCCATCCATCCTTACCACTTCTCTAATATATATATATTCTAGTTTATCTAGTTATAAATCCTATTAAAATTTTGAAAAAGTGATAAATCTTTATAAGATGATCTACAACAACCCATATAGAATTTTCCCTAGATGTCTTCATAATTATAGTTACTATGTTTTGGGTGATGTTCAACCATATAAATGTTGGTATGGGTAATGGTTGAATCATCCCCTTAGAATTCTACCCTTCAAACTTCACCTGCTATCATTCTATGCACATCGATGTATATTAAACCGTGTCCTTCTTCAAATTGACCCACAAATAGTGCTTATAGAGTTCTTGAAACAACTTCGTTCTTTTTGGGTGAATGAAGAATGTAGAACAATGTGAATAATGTAGGAGTTACATCTTTGACATAAGATTTAATGGAATATATAGTCTAGACACATGTCTTACAATTTCTTATTCATCATTTTTAAATATTGAGGATTTCCCCTTTCTCATGGAATCCATCTTCTTATGAATTTTCAAATAATTTACTTAATCATAATTTATTTTCTCTATGTAGGATGGTTGAGAAAACATTTGAGAAAGGATTGATTATTTTAATTCCTTAATGATCCACATGTCCATCATTTCTATGTCTAATAAGATTAGATCCTTCTCTATTCTCATCTTTGTTGAATATACAAGATGTTTTCTAATAAAATAATGCACCACCTTATTTTCTTTACCAATATGGTAGTGGATTTATCATTCAGAATCCTTGATGAGATATAACCATATTTGTTTGGTCAAATTAAGCTCTTTCTATGTGAATATATTTTTGAGGTTCTTTTGGTCAATATATATCTCAAAAATCCACCCATAGCGATAATTCCTCCATATTTTAAATGGATTGATCACATCTCTTAACTCTAGATCATTCTGTGAAGCATCTCTATATACCCTAGGGAGTTCCCCAATTGTTGGTAGTGTGAGAAATATTTTAATGATAAGCCTCTTTTTTTACTCCATAAAGCATTACTCACATTATTTGATCTAGAAAGACATCACTCCCTTCTAAAATATCATAGTATGATGGTTTGAAAATAATGATAAATTTAGAAATAATAGTGGTAATATGTAGGTAACCTAAAGAAACAATTAATATCTATCAATGATTTGGACTCACTAATCCTTCAATTTCATTTTTCATTGTGGAGTATACATATTTTCCATTTCATTAGATTATATTATGTATGAAAGAGACTTCCTTCAACCAGAACTCACATTTTTTTTACTTGGCGTTAAGATTATACATTCATAGGGTATTTAGCATAGTGATCAAATGCACCTTGTTCTCTTGATTTCTACTAGAGTATATTATAATATCATCTACAAATACTACCACAAATTCATTGAGGTAATCTCTAAAGACTCTATTCATCATGTCTATGAATATTTCTATAACATTTGTGAGTCCAAATAACATTTTTATGAACTCATAGTGTATATACCTTGTATGAAAAAATTATAGTTATATCCTCATTCTTCACAATTACATGGTAATATCCAAACTATAGGTCCACCATGGAAAATTATTGTGCTATATGTATCTTATAAAACAAGGAATCAATCAATTGTAGAGGATAATTGTTCATTATCATGATCTTGTTGAGGACAAAATAATCAATTCAAAGGCACATTGACCAATTCTTATTCACGATGAATAGGACTGGTGCACCCATGATGAATCACATTGGAGTACGAAACCTTTATCCAAATTCTTGGGTAGTTTTTATTCAACTTCTCATTTTACAAAACATTCATTCTATTTGGATTCTATGATTAAAAAATACCATATGTATTAATAGGATAAAAAATTCAACCTCTTAACTAGGAGGACGATGAGTAAGTTCTTCAGGAAACACATCCACATATTCCCTCACAATGGTAATGTATTGAAGTATGGTTCATTCCATACATGTAGCCATTAAATATAGATATTATTTCTTATAATGAAATAATATCCATGCTTTAGGGGCCAGTTATAATGAATATTAATTATACTCCTTTCACTAGTATAGAATTAGGGGATGAATCAAGATACATTGGGTAATTTACTTCTCCTAAGAATGCATGTGGGCTCATTATTGGGAAAGCCAATCCATTTCCAAAATTACATCAAATTCTACTAAATGGTGTATGATAATGTTTTCTGGGATGTATAGCCCTCTAAATGGATACGTGGAGATATATTCTTATGATGCAATAATTTCTTCATTTTCCATTTTCACGAACAACTCTACATCCATGATTTTTGGTTTTGTTTGAATAGTTCTACTTAACATTCATGATATAAAGAATAACATAGAAATATAATGAAAACATAAATTTTATATTATTATATGAATGAAAAGAATATCTATCACTAGTTCATTTTCGAAGCCCACATAATCATTTATGATAGAAAAATACCAACCATGTATCCATATAGTTTTGTGGGTTGTCTCTGAAATACCTTGGACTAATTCATTGATTTGAAAAGTAACCATGTTATTTATAGTGGTAGGGATGAAAAATTAAATTAGTGTTTAATGGATCTTTCTTTTCCTCCACTGAAATATTGGGTTTCTCCTATCAGAAATTTCTAGCTTGGTTTCCATCATTCCCAAAACTAAAGAATTTCTTCATTCAACATTATAAATTTCTAGGGTGCTTCTTTCAGCACTTTCACAAGTGGGAAATTGAAATTTCATGGAACTATTAGATTTCCCTATCAGACCTCCAGAATTAATCTCCAATTTTTACATCTTATCACCATGATACCCTTGAGAATTTCTTATTATTCATTTTTATATTGAGGTCAGATCAGAAAATTTCCTCATAGCTATCAATATCATGAAACACCATATAATTTCATAGACAAGGATTAATCCCATGAAAGAAGCGGCTGACCATGAATCCTGGTGTAACAAAAAAATATGGATCCATATCATGCAAGTATTATGAGTTCTTTACATGTACACATGGATAGATTCTTCACCATTTTACATGAGGGTGTTGAAATATATTTCTATTTTATGACATAAAGTGTGAGGAAACTATTAATCAAAAACATTTTCCATAATTCCTTCCACTCCCTACGTTGATCTCTTCATTAGGCTTCTTATTATCAATCAATGTCCACCACTGATCTGATTATCCCTCCACATGATAAAAAACCACTAGAACTGTCTATTTTTTGGAACATTAATGTATGGAGAATATATTATCAAAGGATTTGATTCATTGTTCTTTGATTAATGGGTCAGACGAACCAGTGAAAGTTGGAGGCCTTTATCACATAACTTTGTTGATTGTATCTTGATCATTATTAGGGGTTTGGGTTCACCTCTTTATTATGGTTTATATTCATATCCTAAATCAGCAAAGAGTGTATTATCATAAAATTAATGATTCTCACCCCCATCGAGTTGGGAATCTTATTTGTCCTGTAATTTCATTGCTCGTTGCAATAATTTTTTACCTGATTACTAATATTTCTAGCCATTGGATTGAATAAATATAAAACTAAGGATCAATATTTTTATACTATAAAACACATTATAGGGATTCCAATTACCTTAATGAGATAACATAAAAACTCTATTTATCTATTTACTTACGAATTTCATTGCTCTAATTTTTTTGTCCATGATCTATTTCCTAAAATATTTTCATATGGGGGTTTTTATTCCCTTAATAATGGTTCTTAATATGATTATAAATGAATGAAGGAATATCCTTTGGTAGTTTCAAACTAGGTCAATTGTAAGGCCCATTTTTGTGTACCATGTAACCACTAGTCAGGCTTGTTATTCATTCTCGTAGTTATTACCCATATGTATATTCATGAAAGAACCACATCCAATTATAGTATCTAGATAGGGATGTATTTTCATGATAAATCACTTACTCTATAATTTCCATAATTTAGGGATGTTTTATTGTATTTAGTCTTACCCTTAAGGATTTTTATTGGGTTTTACAGTCATAACACCAAAAATAATTAATTTTTTTCTTTGATACTGACAATAACAACCCTGACCCTTAATAAACATTAAATTATAGTGTAATATATGAAATAAAATTTAATAAAACCCGAAATATTAATAAGTCTATTTTATTTTGAAATTTGGTAAATAACACAACATTTTTAACATGAGATATAACAAAATTATTTAAAACATCATTATCATACATCTAAAATTCCACATCCTTTTAAAACTGTAGGGGATAACCTGGTGGAAAAAGAAATGGTTGAGCTATGAATCCCGATATAGGAATTAATAGGGAATAAAATGAATACGAAAATACATGAAATATAATAGGTATATCAATAAGAAATAATGGAACATAAATAATTTGTCATGATATATCATGATAATCATAACATGAGAAATGTGTCAATAACTTAAAATAATTAATCATAAACATAGTTAAATTCTAATCTACCAACAAATAAAGGATATAAAAGTCTCATAATCGATTTATATTTTATCCCTATCCCAATAGTATATACCATGAGACTAAATATTTCCCAATTAATTGGAGTCCTGTATAATTCGGGGGGCACTTGTCCCATTCATTTCGTTATCATGATTTTTTGTGCCATAAACATCAAAAGACATGGGTCCATTCCTAATAATAATTCATTCCATGATCATGGAGTTTTGAAATATATATATTCAAGTACCAAAGGAAAAATTATATGTTCATAAATTTTAAAACCCCTGATAATAAATGGGCATGGTTTCACTACACAATAGTTTTGGCATGGAAACTCGTGGTGAAGTTACAACAACATAAAAACATCACTTAATGAGTTATAAAATGGTTTTATTAGAGATAAGGGGGTCTCTCATCACATATAAATAATATTGTACGTAATAGGTACATGTGAAATCATATCCCAACATTATATATTGGAAATAAAAGCAATAAGATAGTGAAAAAAAATTATTAAATGAAACAATCCAAATTATATTTCATCATGGTTACTAGTGTACTTTAAGGATCATGGAGGGATCAATGATAATGAAAGGGGAATATCAAAGTTAATAAAATAAATGGATATTATGTGGAAAATGGAAGTACATATCCCAACATATGAAAATGCAATTTAATACAACTAACATTAAAGAAGTGCTTGAATAGAAATTAGAAGAGAGAAACACCTTATAGAATTTCACCATAGACATTTCTTTTGAAAAGGTAAAATTAATATATGAAAATGATAACTCATTCAAATAATATACATTGGAAAATCGGTTATGTTTATGATTAATTGACATCATAAAAAATTTCAATTAAGAAGGAAAATTATTATAAAGGTTCTTGAATTGAAAGGATGAGAGTAGTGTGAGGATCCCTTACATGAGTGTGTGACTCCAAATGCTTGAGAGTGACTTCATGAGAGATTTTGGGACCCATAAGAGGAAACTTTATAATTTATGGAAGATTATATATATTATAAAATAAATTTAGTTAATATAAATTATAGCCTAAGTGTATTTTTTAGGAAATGAAGGGGATTTGTTAATTATTTAGGTTTTGGACTAAATAAAATAACATATCCCAAACCACAAACCATAAAATTGTATTTCCCATGGTTTTTCCCAATTTGAGTGATTTTTATTAGTTTATATGTCCATGTGAATAAATTATTTAAATAATTCCCATTATTATGTGGTGGTCAGTCCGAATCTTAATGAAATTATTTCAAAAACAAAAAATACATTTTAGGTTTCTGGAGGATTCATAATGTCATGAAAAAATAACTAAATTTAAATTAATATCATATTATTTTTATGTTATTAAAATTATTTGGACTTATATCCCATTTATATTAAATAAATTTTTAGTCATTATGATGCCATTAAGCATAATGTATATTTATATGATATTTTATTTTTACCCGAAAATTGGTCTCTGAGAAAAATATAAAAAATTCCCCATCATGTAATTTTAACAAAATTATTCAAAAAATTATATTAATTTTATATAAATTGTCTTCTAAAAATGTAAAATTAAAAATTTAAAATAAAAATGACATTTATTTTGAAAAGAATGTTTTTTTAATAAATGTTTTCAAACTATTATAAAAAATAATTTCACATCATAAAAAATTATATTATTATTTATATTTGATACAAAATATTTCATACCAATATGAAAATAATATTTATTCAAAAACTAATTAATTCATAAATTTATTTATTTAATTTTTATGTTAACCGAAAATATAATTTGTTTTTCTTTGTATAAAAATAAAAAACATTTACAAAGTAACAATAATAGGAGGAAAAAAATTTATACATATTAATTTTGATAGGGTCTTGATAAATATCAATTTAATACACCAGAAAACACCATAAGTGTATTGTGCCTAGTGGATGAACATTCTTGGTGTGGTTTAATGAACTTGTTTTGGGCCATAATCTTGATGAGCTTAAACATATCCCATAAACAGTTTCCCTCATACATAAGTTGTTGGGTCTCATCATGGTCTTGTTGAAGGGAAAATCCCTAAAATTATATATCCTTTTGATGCTCCAATAAATCAGTTTTATAGGGTAAAATCTTAATGGTTGAGTCCTTTATTTCATTTTTTAGTGTCAATAAGATTTTCTAAAACTGTATATTTTTACCAATCTTGTGATCACTTTTCAACAACTATATTATCAATGGTAATGATAAATAATGGTGTTCTAAATCCAATAAGATATGATAATAAACAAGTGAATGTGTTTTATATAACAATATTACCTAATAATAAATTTAATTTAATTAAAAATGGTGAATTTTATTTATAAATATTAGGGTTGTTACACGGGGGATGGTGTGTAATGACTAAACATTTCCAAAATTGTATCATCTAATTTTTTTTTCTCTAGTCTTTTCAATAGGCTTATATTATATTCTCAAGGACTCTATTTAAATCCCTATTGTATACCTCGGGCTTCTCAGTTGTTTGTGGGTGGTTATAAATAGAGGTTTTGTGTTGGTCTCCATAATTTTTTATGAATGCTTCCATATTTTAGTTGTTGATGTGTATAAACTAATCAAGGATGATTACCCATGGCATCCAAAAGATGTAAACATGTATGATCGTATAACATCTATAACAACTCTTGAATCATTAGTTCTATTTTATTATGACATAATATAATTTTAAACATAATATATTACTAATAAAATATAGTATAACCCAAAATAAAAATTAATTTTCCCCTTAAATTCTATTCCACATGCATCAAATATTTCAAAAAATATATGTTTATTAAGGGAATTTATTTGCTTTTAGAAATACCTCAAGTAACTTAGGAGTTTTAATATTCGTTGAAATAATTATGGGGATCTTTAAAAATAATTTCAAGAATATTCTAGTTTCCTAAAAATATTATCCATGCTCTAAGGTACATAATGGACACCAAATTCAAGTGTATTACAAAATTTCAGAACACAAATTGCATATTAATTTGTAATAAACCTCATAATTAAAGATTAATATAGATTTTATAAATATATGGATCCTCCTAAACATAGAAATTTGACTCATATTCCATATAACATAACATATTTTATGAAACATTTGAGGGTACCCTTGAGATGACCAAGTTGCTTAATTTTTACACTAAATATGTTACAAGACTTGTGTTCTTATAAGGATTCTCACTTGGGAGTGCACAATTAAATAATGCTTCTAGGGTTATATAAATATTAGTAGTGTGGTTAAATGTACTTACGTATCCTATAGCTAGATTCTCACATCCATTATTATCCTTGATTTCCAAGGTGATTTCTTATAGGAGACACATCCACCACACAACATTGTGTTTTTAACAAAATTTATTTTCAAGTATCTGAGAACTTCATGATTAGGATATTGTATTATTTATTTCCTAAAAAATATAAAAAATTACAAAGAAATAACTATAGAAACAAATATCATTCTCGAATTTAATGTAGATAATCTGAGCTATATATAGTGTTTTTGAAAGAGATTATACCAAATCAGAGTGAAAAATAATATTTTAGGAGAACAATAGTCAAAATTTTAGTCAATTACATCAAAAATTACATTAAATTTAAATCATATGGTTATGGTACAAGGAATAGTGTTTTAGTATGGTAATTTGTTTTCTTTTTAAAAAACTTTATGCATTATTCATTAAAAAAATTAGTATCTTTTATTACTATATTAGTTATACGTAAGAAAATTTCAGTAGTGTAATTTATGAAATTTCATTAAAAAATGATGTTTTAGAAATGATCTAAAATGATTCAAATGGAGAGTTATGGAAATATTGAAGACATTAACCTTTTATTTGTCCGCATTAATCCCATGTTTGGTAATAATTTTCACATTAAAATGCATCTTTACCATATAATTTAAAATTTTCGAATTTTTAAAATCAATTAATTTCCAATGAACCTTCAAAAAACCCAATATTCTAAAAAAATATTACATGATTATTTAAATAATTATTTAATTTTAAAATACTTCTTGGAATATTAAAATAAAGTGTGAAATTGTTTATACAATGAAGTATTGAAATGTCCATAAGAGATTTTAAAATCCATAAAATGTTAATCTGTAAGAAAATTTATTATATGGTCAATTGAAAATGGTTTTTTAATTATATTTCTATAATATATGTACATGAATGTAGCTATAAAATCATTAATGGGAAAAATAATGATAATATTCTATAAATATATGTTGCATCAAATCTATAAAAGGAATAAACAATTTGTATTTTCAAGACATATAGATCATTTGATTTTCAAAATTGACTACCCAACTATTACGAAATCTACTGAGAACTAATTAATTAATTGTCATTTTAAATAATGGATATCCAAGTCAATTTTTTGGCACAATATTGATGGGAGTCACCTCTCATATTTGTATATTGGACATATTATTCATTTTATTAAAAGTATTTCAATATGATTTTTAACTACTTTCATTAGTTTGGGTTTTAGCTTTATTTATAGTCACCTCAATGGTTTTATGTCATTATCTAAAATGATCTTGTGAATAGAAAAAGTTGGACTAATCCCAATGATATCTATTAATGACAAGAATATTGACCTAAATTTTTTGAAATGTGGAGTAGTTTATGTTCTTGGTTATGAAAAAAATATATCTTTAGTAAAAACAAAAAATTCCATCTTTACTACGTTAGGAATATTTTTTACTATATAGAAGATGTTTTAATTTTAAAGAAAGTCTTTGTTCCACTGATGGGGTCAATTTATTCTCCCCAAAACTTGTAATATAAACGATAAAATATGATAATTTAGAGACTAATAAGATAATATAATTAAAAAAGTGTTCTTCTTATTTTTATTTAAATGGGTTATTACACATAATTATTTCTATATTTAAATCATTTACAAAAAATAGATGCATCAAGATGTTTTGTTAAATTGTGAGATTACCCAATATTTATTATTTTATTCAAAATTTCAGTTTATTTATTTAGAATAAATGGTTCTAAGAATGAAAAATAGTGAAAATTTAATGTTTATATTATGTCAATTTCATTGATATTGAACTACTAAAAATAACTATATCCTCAAAAAAAGTCATAGAAATGGTTCCTTCATAAAAAGTTTTTGTAGTTTTTATTGTTCTTAAAATTGTTCTACCTAAGTTGATAATGGAATGAGTAGTACCTATATCGTATTCCATATTTAGAATTTTAAATTCAATGGGGAATGGGGATTCTTTTACCCTTTCTAGTACATCTTCTAAAATTTCTAAAGTGAAATTTTTATCTGTATTAGTAAATTATACAACAACATTTATTGGATTTATCTCTCCAAGATACAATGAATAATTTATTTAGTGAGGTGTAAATTTTATTTATTCTGTTAAATCACATATGGAAATAGAGAAAGTGAGATTTCATATAATGAATCGAATAGTAAAGTACCTATATCCTGAACCTTTCTGGGTAATTATGGAGTGATTACTGAAAAAATGTTCTTACCCATATATAAATTTTCATCTCTCTATGTTTTTATATTATTATTAGACATATCATTGTGGAATTTCTCATGCATTGGAATTTGTTTGAGTAAATATATTTGATGAATATCGATCACCACATTCATAAATTCATCCTAAAAAACCTATTGTAGAGCCTCTTTAATAATTATATAATGTGGAGTTATTATTAAAGGTTTGGTTGGTTTGGGTTGAGATATATCCTTTATCTTGGATTTTCCATTATCTTTATATAATTTTTCTGTCTTGGAAGGTGCATCCAATTATTTTCATATAGGTTATGGTTCCTATTTTTTGGGTTGTATAGTTCTAGATATGAATTCTAGGGACCTTACATCAAATCCATATTTTATCCTAGCACTTCTAAAATATATAAAAATCACATTAATAATTTGTTTTGGAATATATTTGGTAATATTTTCACATAATCCTTGATTTACCATGTGATTTGAATTTGAGAATAATTTTTAATAATTAATTATCTGCTCCTTATGTTTGTATCAATGAGTTTTAATGGTGTATTATTGATTCCATTTTTTTTACTATTTATCATAAAATATAATTAATGGAACATTCTTGAAAAATTCCATATGGATAGATGTTGTTTGAAGGATGTGAGTTTTTACATTAGAATGGTGGTAGATGGAATAACTATTAAAAAATTTCTTGAATGGTGACCATGATATATATAGAGTTCCTGATAAATAATGAATGGTCTAGTATTTGATGAGTCATTGATTTACTGGTTTTTGGAACTATCATTGGTATATAGAATCACAATTCTTGTTTACCTATACTTTGGTATAAATGTTCCTAATTTGTTATGGGTAATGGAAAAACTAGAACACTATTGGGGGGAGATAAGTTGTTGTTTTTTAACATTGTTTAGTTATAAATATCTATAAAGAGTGGGAATCTCTTCAGTTATAATTTCTAGAAAATAAGTTTTAGAACTCTTTACCTCATGAAATCATTGGGAATTGGTTCAGCTTCCAAAATTGTTACAGTTTGGGGATATCCTTTTTATCAAACCATAATATCCAATTAGATATGATTCAATTAGGTCTTCAGTTATGGAAGAATATAATTTTTTTTAATCAATATACAATAATACTAAATCGATACACACCAAGAAGAGGGGATATTAAAAAAGTTTATATCAGGAAATGGATGGAAACATTGTAATCCTCTCCCAAATCACATACATAGTCTCCCCACTAGATTGTATATTTCTATACATGTACATGCTTACTTATATGGGTGCTTCTTGAATCCTAGAAAAACATCTGAATGAAGGATATTTGGAGCCTATACCTTTTTGTGATCTCTATAGGCTTTATGTTGTTCCACCACTCTTGACCAACACTTCTAGTAAAAATGAAAATGCATTATTACAAATTTTGGATTCTATAAATACTATTATCTTTAATATATTTCATACCACTCCAAAAAAATTCATTTTTTTGTTTTATTCTTCTCTACATAATAAAATAAAAAGTGGTTGAAATTATATCCATCGAAATATAAGTTTAAAATGAAATTATTTTTTTGGATGTAATTGATAATTATTATTATGATCAAAATTATATCCATATTGTTCTCTTAGGGTTCAGATCAACTGATAAGTATTGTATTCCATGTTTTAAATTCCTAATGAAGTTGTGGATGACATAAAATTTGATTATATTTTATTTTTTCAGTGAATGGATTCAAATGGATATCCACATGTCAAATAATCCATATGTTTTTAACATTACCCAATAGATTTATCTCATACTCTAGATCAAATCTGAATATGTAATCCCTAGAAAATGATAATGTATAAAAATCATTGAAATTAAAATAAAATTCCCATAACTAAATCACTAAAAATTATTTCAACACGAAAATAGCTGTTGGTTTAAGTAGTGGGAGTCGAAATCCAAAAAAAATGCCCAATATTTTAGGGTGGTATAGTGTGGATTATTTCATATATAGTGAGGTAGAATTATTTTTTGTGTCCTTTTTATTCTATTTTAGTTGAAAATTGAAAATAGTGGCCCAATATGTTATGTGAAATTTTAATTAAAATAAAAGGACTGTTGATATAATATTTAAATTGTGGTATTCCCTTTAACATTCCCTTACACAACCTATTAAATGTTGATTTACTCTATTAAACTCTATTTACCTCTCACTATCTAGCTGAAACCTCAAATTATTTCCCAGACAATGCACTTTCGGTTTATATTAGGTCATTAAATGAAAACTTTTATTTCTTATCTTACTAATCCAAGTGATAGAAATATTTTGATCACATAGGGATTAACTAACTTCCCCCAACCATATATAAACCAAAAAAAATATAGGGTCATAAATTTTAAATATTATAAGAACAGAAGGTTGAATTGAAATTCTATAAAAACTGTAAATAAACTGCTCTCTATGAAAAAACGACCACTATAATGATAAATAATGATATAAATAAAAAATTATAAATAGTAACTATTTAACCAGTGTGGGGGATGTGTCATTGGATATAATACCAGTATTATTCTGTACCATTAATTGCTAAATGAAAACAATTATAGATGAATAATAATTAATGTGAAATAATAAAAATCATCATTAGAGTGTATCAAACTATTATATAAAGGAAAGATGAATGTTTATTAGTAACTCTTAAATATGGGAGATTCCCCATACCCTTTGGAATGATCTGTTTTCCCATTTTAAAGAAATGAAATTTCTCCAACTAAATTATTGAATAATAAATTGTTCCCTTAATTACATCATATTCCTTCCTTTTATTGGGATCATGCATCTCCAATAAGTTTTTATCCTTTTCAATTGAGTTGGATAAGAAAATGGAATTAGTTATTCCCTTAATATATTTGTATCTTAGAAGAGTTCCATGTTTCATAAAGATCATCTCCATAGTTTTGGATCATTAGTTTTCTTTTAGGTATATGTGAGAATAAATTTCTCTCAGTGTTTTAACATTGTGATTCATCTTACTAAAGAAACATTGAATTGAATATGTATACGACCATATCTTTTAGACGGTATGAATCTTACAGGGTAGAAATTTCTATTGATGGAAAATTCATCACCACGGTGCTGTAAGTTAGTTCTATGTTGCCTCTTTTTTTCTAAGACTGATACCCCTATATAAATGCATTGTAACTATTAGGGTATATTTGAATATCTTTTAGAAAATTTAAGAGTGATCCTTACAAAATTTAAGATGACCCATTTCAAATGTTAGAGTAACTTTTTGATATATGGTATAACCATTAAGAAATAGAAGGATTATCCTTAGTAAATGGTGGGACTAACCTTATGAAATATTCTATAGAGGCTAGTCCTTTCAATTTTTATCAATTGACTTGACAAAATCATACACTAGTAAATAAAAGGCCATTAATGATGCTTGAAAAGGACTTTATCAATGTTAAAAATAAATGATGATTAAATTGTGGTTAAAATCTCAGAACTTTTATCAACACTAATAAACATTTGTTAACAGAAGAGCTATTAAAGGGTGTATATTTTTTTTTGAAAACTACGCACTTCACGCCTTTATCAGTGCATACATGACCTCTTTATCAGTGCTCCACACCCCTTTATTATCACATTTCACCCCACCATCCCTTTTATCAGTGCTTTTTCAAATTTCCAATGTCATTATCGCCCACCTAGATTCGAACCTTAATCCAATCCTTCAATGATATAATCCCATTACATCTACACCATGTTGTTTTTATAATTATATTATTGATGTTTCTGTTTATATATATATATATAAGTATATATAATTATTTATATATATATATTTATACAATATATTTTTGTGTGTCACATATTTATAAAAATATTTATTTGAATATATTAAATATCATATTCCATTACAAATATTAAATTATAATATATAAATCAATTTATTAATACATAGACATGTGTCTATATAAAAATTATTAAAAAAATTTCTAATGTAAAAAATTATTATACATATATATTTAATTTTTTTAGATTATTTATATATTTAGATAAATTAAAATATACATTTTTATGTAAATATGTTGATATGTGAAATTATATATGTGATTTATTAGAAATAAATAAAAGAATACATGCATATATTTAATTATAAATAAAACTAAATTGTTAGAAAATATTAAATTTAAAAACTATAATATCCATATGTGTCTAAGACATGGGAATAAATGAAATCCCTTCTGAAAAAAGGAAAAAATAACCCCTTAAACGAGGCTGAAAATCCATCGAATGGTAATAAACGAGCTACACCCACTAAAAACTCAGTTTTTTTAGGACTTATGAGACTTCTAGGGTCTCAAATAATTTGATTGAGGTTTACCTATATAATTGAGGGCTTATAAATCATCATAGGATTCAATTCTATTTGTGGTAGATCCCAAACGAACAATCGTATCAAAAGTTATGGTTGTTTGATGTTTAAGTAACATTTTCACCTTTATTTAGATCTTTTATTTATATTTTGAATTAATTATCAAAATATAAATATAATTTGACAATTACTCGATAATAATAAAAAAATTATTAATTAAATTTTTATTTTTTAGTTTCTTTATAATCCATTTTCGTGAAATATCTTATATATTAATTGTAAATTCATATTCACCATATCTAAAAAATATTTCAAAATATATATATTATATATATAAAAATATAATTATATTTATATATGAATTTTTATTTCCTATTATTTTTTTGAATTATACATTTATCAATGCTTGTAAAAACCCTCTGATAAAGTGGGGTTGGGGTCTTTATCAGCGCTTTTTTATAGGTGCAGATAAATGTCTTCTTTAAAAGTGATAAAGAAAGTGATGTTATATACCACTTTTAAGGGTGGGTTTTTATCGATGGAAAAGGGGGTCCTTAATTGTGTTTTTATCATGAATTTCTAAATCCATACCATTAGGTAAACCATGTTTTTTAGTCGTGATAGTACCTCAACTCCACATAATATTCAAGGCCATCTTCTATAATTATTTTTTATATTTGACATTTCATTAAAAAATTGTGTAACATAAAATAATCAGTGTAGAATTTAGTATTATTATATTTAAATATTATATATTAAATGATAAATCACAAATATCAATCACATCTTTATTAAAATCCAAAGATTGAAATAATTTAAATTTGATAATATTTTTTAGAGATGAAAGACATTTAATGTAAATAGTATATAAAATGCTAATTTTGTTAGATAATTTATTATTTATCCATGATGCGATGTAGATGATTTATAAGGTAACATATATCAAGGATACTCTTTTGTAAAAAATTATTATATTTTTTTCATATCATTCTATCTCTCTCTAAACATAATCCTCCACTATGATCAACAGATGTACTCTCACAATTCCATTAAAAATATGTTGAACATTCATATCTTGAATATGAAGAAAAAAATGGAATAAATGAAATAAGAATTTTGATATATAGTGACATATAACTTGTAATGTAAAATATAATTTAATGAAATAGTACTAAAATATAATAATACCCCTATCTATTTGTAATACCAAATAGGGTGAGAATTGATTTTAAGTCCCAAAGGGGCTGAAATAAAAAATACAGAAAGAGTTAAGTAATATCTATTCAATATGGGATATCTAAAATGATTAAAATTAAAAACATTAACTATAAAAACCCTAACATTAGTTCTGATAATCACTTCTATCACAAACAAAATTTAACCACAAAATCATTTCCCACAATTAGATATTAAATTTTTCCAACCCAATACAGTTGTATATAAAACATTAGTTAATTAAAAAATAATCTTGTATAAATTTAGAAACCTTAGAATTAATACTTCCCCCTTCCACGAGAATTTCCAATTTATAATTCCATTTACACAAAAATATATCACATATTTAAATAAAAATAAAAATTGAACCCAAAAAAGGTTTAATGTAATTTTAAAATGATAAGAAATTACTATATATAAAGATATTGTGTACAGGGAACAAAAACTAATCCAATTTGAATTCGAACCCATATGTGAATATTTAAGAATTTTGAATAATATAATTTGTACCAATAGAAATAAATTTCAATAACAGTAGATATAATGGTCCAATATAATATTTAACAGATCCTAAAATGTCTCATCATATAATATAGATTTTTCTCTTTTTATACTATAATATTTCATTTTGTGTTGTGGGATTCCATGTATCCTTGGTATAATTATTCCACAAATAACCAACCAAAAAGTTCCCCATTTGAAATTTCATTTGAATTTTGATTTGAATCAGGTAAAACATTAAAATTCCTAATTACAATAAAAAAAATGGGTTCAAAAATTATATTCTTTCATGAATAGTGTATAAAATAAAACAAAAAAAATTATATAATCTTAATTCAATGATACAAAATATTAATGGTATAGAAAAGAATAATATGTATAAACCATGATAACTACCTATATATATAAAACAATATTTATTTCTCTAATATATTAGAAAATGTAATTCTAATCCATGATCACCATGAATCCTCCATCTATGAAATACAACCTCTATTATAGATTAATAATATTTAAATTCATATCAAATAGAGTATATTAATAACTGAGTATAACTCACATCATGTTCCTAGATTGGCCAAAGTAATAATGATATATTAAACTTTTTTCTTTTTCCTAGAATCACATTATTGAGTATAGTAATTGGGAATTTATGTGTTAATGTATATAGTATTTAACAAGAACAAATAGAAAAATTTAAAATTTAAAAATAAATATTTATAATTATATGAATAATCAAAAGGAAAAATTATATTAATTTTTAAGTAAATCTCAAAGCATTCTCAAAAGAACAATACACATACACATATCAAATTGTAACACATTGTGATAAAGCATAGTCTAAAAATAAATATATTATACCCTAAAATTAACAGTATAACTACCAATCTATCTCAATGCTACTAAAAATCATAAAATGATAAAACATTATGTCATAACAACTATTAACCACAAAAAAACAATTTCTCATTAAATTTTTTACCAAAACCAACTATAATAGAATGCAACATAGGATAAATAGGTCACATATTAATAACCAAATAAGAGTAAGGAATAATGAATTAGTATCCATGTATAACCACATGATTCATTATATTTGAGTGCTAAAAAACTCACATCAAGTACCATATTAATGAATATATAAATTTTAATCGCTCTATCACATATGAAGTTTCTTTTAAACATAATGTATATGCGGAATACCATTCCCCAACATCTCATTCATGAAATATTATACATTTAAGAGAAATTTAAGATCCCTTAGAACTATAGATTATACATTGAGTGTTTCATACCATATGGGAGAGTGTGATACTCAAACTCTCTATCTCACATAACGGTTTTTCCATACCTAAGAGTAATGTTTAGAGTCTAACCCCTCTATCACACATATACAGTAATCCTATATAAAAAGGAAAATTTATAAACTCATTTATATTCATAAATCCACAACTTAAAATTATATAGGTATAAATAAATAAACAAATACAATTATACAATAAAATAAGGTAAAATATAATATACCAATCAATATATAAAATATATAAAACATATTTTCTGAACGTCAAATTAGTATTTTTAATATATTCTCTGAAGACTTTGTAATTCACCATAATGAAAATATTATTATATAAATTATGTGTACAACATGATTATCTCATTTATCAATTCTATAAATGAAAATATAGAGATAAAATATTCACATAAAAATGTCAAAACCATATAGAAAATAATCACCCTAGCTACCCAACAATAACCCAAGTTCTTAACTACCTTACATTCATTAATAATAGAATGAAAAAAAAATCCCATAATCTTAATATTGACTAGGAAATCTCTAAAAAGATAATCCATTTTACCTATAATTATATAAAATTTTATACCTTATATATGGTTCTCACACAAGTATGAAAATAAAATTCTACTAATAAAGCTTGAGTCATGAAATACATGCCTCAAAGGTCCATAATCTAACATTGGTCAAACTATATCCCTCAAACATACCATAAAAAACATTTGAAAGTCTAAAACTAATAGCATAATTATTTTACATTAATGTTTGAAAAATAAGTAAATATATGGATCCACACATTGATTAAACGACTTACTAACAATGAAACACAATAATGAAATACTATTTTATTACTCTTCTTGAATTAATAACCAGACACAAAATCATGTATCTTACAGTGTAATGAAACTATTCTAATAATCCATAACATTTATATTTTTAAATAGTTTTAAAATATAATGCCTCAACCTATGTAAATAATGATCCAATCGAAAAAACTATTTTAATATCCAATTTCAATAATTTTCTTCCATGAGTTATCTAGTGGGATCCTTATACCTTTTTACACCCATTATAAAAAAATTTAATTAAGAATTAATGGAAATCCCTATTTTAAATATTCACTCCTTATTTATGCATACAATGTTCAATATATTAATAATGTTGAAAATTAACAACAATTATTCTAACAACCCAACCCTAATATACTATTATTTAAATTCAAAATAAATAATTGTTTGTTCCCCAAATTAAATCTCACTACCTAAAAAGCATATGTCTGGATAATTTGCCTAAAAATTAATATACTTTAAAAAAATAACACCTTTTTATTTAGAAATAAAATTTTAATCCAAACTAATTGATGGGTAAGAAACCAATTTTTATCATTTAAACGACATTTCAAATAATATATTAAAACCATGGTAAAATTATTTCAAATAGATAAAAAAACTATTTCCCATTTCATATAATCATTAATAAAATCTAATATTTAGTCACCATTTAAAAAATAAAGTATAAATCATATTTAAGATTTTATATAATAACAGTATCGCACACATTTTTTTGATTCCAACTATTTAATAAATTCATCACACTAGTGAACCATGTAACATTATTAATGTATATTTTTTAAGGATATCTAATTTAAAAAATAACCTTTCACATTTATGAATCATAATACACAATTCAAATGATAAAAATTGTTTAAAAAAATAATATTTAAACAAATAGACATTAAAAATCATCATTATCCTATATAAAAACTCATAGAATGTTAAAGTATCCATCTGCATATCAACATTTTAATTTAATGCACACCACCATAGCTATCAAAACCATTATCTAAACAAAATATAATGAAATCCAAAAGTTATATCAATATATAATTATAGAAAGTTCCCCCAAAAACATATATCAAATAATTATTGATGATGTATTGTAATGATAACAGTTAATCCTTCTTCCATATTTGATTAAATCCTAAATTTCTTTTTTGGTTATTATGAATGAAATCCTTAATATTAATTGGGATTTACCCATGCTATATTGAAACGCACAATGTTGAAATCCTTAAAAATAGAAATTAAAAACCTTAAAAAATTGATAATAGTTAGATATATAGTGGAGTGGAAGGATTAAAAAATATTCATCTCATTTATTATATAAAATATGTACATAAAAGTTAAAAGATAAAGGATGGGGTAAGGGTAGGAAAACCCCATTGGGTCATTTTACTTATGTAGGGAATGAGATAAAGAAATATTTTGAAATTGTGAGTTGAAACATGGTAAAAAAACTATTAATTTATGTAATGAACAATTCTCTAATATTATTTAAAAATGTGTATGCAATTTTCTTAAATAACTACCAACATGGTTTCCTCTTAATTAGTTTGGAGAATGTGAATCCCAACCCTGAATAGCCTAAAATTTTTGTGTTTTTAATTTAAATATTAAAGTAACTTGACACCTCATCGGTTTTATATAAAAAATATCCCAGTTCATTAAATATTTTTTAAACTATGAAGGAATCTTAATTGTAATACTCCCTATATTAATCTATGTAAGAAAATATTTTTCTTAATTTCAGTACCTTTTTTCCAATTAATAAATATAAATGGATCCAATTTTATTACATTCCAAAAATTCTACACGTTATGATTCTCACACAGTTAAAAACAGTTCTTCTATGAAATGTACAACCCAATACCATAAATATTATAACCTAAACCATTTAGAATCACAAACATAATAACTCTCTCTAGATATAGATATAAATTATTAAAAACACTTAATAATATAAAGAATTCAAAATTCCATTATGTTGGAGCCAACAGATCATATGCTACACTGAGTTGGGCGAGGGTTGTAAATAAGTGTATTTTTTTTACTGTTGTATCTTGTTCATTAAATAGAAATCTTAAACTTGTTTGAGCAGGATTCTCTCACAAACTCTATGTCTTGCCAGATAATGCATAAAATATATAGAACAAGACAATAATGAATTTTTACAAGGTTCAGACACATTGTATGAGCCTACTCTTTGCTGAATTTAGTGATTAACCTAGCTTTCAATTTTTCTATATAGGTCAATATCATACACACATTGGGTTTGTCGGATTCAACTATCATCAATATCTTCAAACCATTCATATGTTTTGATTATAAAATATCTCACTGACATACTATCTTTTCACTATAAATCAATCTAAAAATTATAATAGGGTGGGAGGTATCACCCTTCACTTATAGTCTTATAATATTCGTCTTCATCCATTATATATCGTCTTATAGGTCATACGCATCTTCTAGTTGAGTATACTGAGTAAAAAAATGATAAATATCACATGATGATATGTGCTTCTTTAGAAATTGGTAATGATATTCTCCATAAGTCTTTAGAATAATTAAGTAGCACATTCCCTTCTTGTGATTTATTATATATATCTAATGATATATTCGAAATCAAAAATATCATTCACTTTACCCTCAAGCACATTTATATATAGATAATTAGTTTTAAACACTACACACCAGGCACTCTATCACTTCTTCTCATCAATTTTTAAATTTATACATATACTCACACACATTATTATAAATGTTTGTGGAAGACAACAGATATTATATTATTCCAACACACATGATATTTCCATCCTCAAATTTTTTAATGAACATTCTCTTTATATGATCTAAATATATCCCATCAATCTAAATTTCCGTAAATATAAATCTAGGAAGACCTTAATGTCCCTATCCAAAAGATATTATTACATTATTATAATTTTTTCCCACTATATTAATCTCACAACATAATAATCTAACCCATCTGATGTTTTTTCATTATTCCTTAACTCCAATGACCAACAATAACTTTTATATAAATATATAATGTAATAGATTCTTCTTCTTTCTCATGATTAAATTGAAAAAGTAAAAAAAACACATAATTATTAGTAATCGCCTCTTTAACTCAACTATAATAGTATCAATATTCAATTTTCTCCCAAATTATTTTGGTATGATTTTCATATAAAAAATTTTATTAAAAATAATCTAAAAAACATATTCTATCACTTCATGATTAAAATTTTTTTTATGATATTAATATCCACACATCATCATCCTAAAAATATTTGATATTTAATATATAGAGATTCTTCATGAATAGACTCATACTCATCTTAGTCAATGTCCACTAAATTTATCATATCACATTTTATGTTCTCTATCATGTGGCTATCATTGATTCTCTATATTTCATAGATCAAAACCATATTATAATAAATAAATCACCAAGTGAACAACTTTTTTGTCATCTGGTTTATGTTATTCAGAATATTAAATATCTAGAAACATAAATTTTTACCCAGTAATAACTGAAAAATTACTCAAATATTGAAAATATATGATGCGTAGTCAATGGATTAGGTTTAGTGAAGGAATAATGTGACGTTATTTCTATTTAATAATGTGTTATGTGAAATTTCCCAAAATTACCTTTTATATTGAACCTATATTCCATGATCTCAAGTGATAATTCAGACCTCCACTTGTTTCCTTCCCTGAGATGATATGATCAAAAAATTTCATCATTTTTATAATAGTTGAGTTGATTTATTTATAATGTAAAGATTCAATTACATCATTAATATCATAAAATTTATCATTTAATTTAACAATAACAACTCCTTCTTTTTGTCCCCTTATATCCACAGCTGAATCTGAGACCATTCAATTAGAATGTTCTAGAACATTAAAATCTATTTTGTTAACAATATTTAATGTTTCCTTATTATAGCACGTGTATCTTCTACTACTATCTGGGTATCAAATAACTATACCAACAACAGTTCTTTTTTCAAACCTCATTGGATTATATGATTTGACATTGATAAAATTATGGCTTCCAGACAACATTATGTATTTCAAACATGGGTACATTTTCCTAAAACTCGTATGGAGTCAATTAAAAGTTTTTAAGTGATCAAAATGTTCCTAAACGTGAAATTAGACTTCTATAGGTTGTCTCCATAGGAAATAAGATGTATTATGTTGGATAATATATTTTTATTCCATATCAACCAAACATTCATAATTTATTTAAAAAAATATAATATATTTTTGTGTCTACGGTGAAATATATTCAAGAAAAATACAATGATTTTTAGATGATATTTAAACATTTCATATTTATTTTCATATTTATTATCATTTTTGAATATTTTTCATATATTATCCATATTCCTTTTTAGAAAATCTCATGAAAATATTAAATATTCCAAGATACTTTGGTTTTGGATTAATAATACAATACATGAATGATAAGTGAAATCACCGATAAAGGAAATAGAAATACCAATATAAATTTGTTTATTTCATTCTCAGGGCACATATATGTTAGAATGAAGAAGATCTAATTGATGAGTTTTATGGATTTCAGCCATATTGTTTTTTTAATTTGACATATTCCATTTCGTGAAAGTGAAGCATGCTGATGTATTCTTCATTTCATGTCGGTCACATCACAATTAATTTATATCCTTGTTCTCTTGGTCTTATTCATCTAGAACATTTTTATGATTTCTTTGTTGTAAACTATTTTTTATCATGTTTAGATAACATGGACCCTATTAATCTCCAGCCTAAAATATATTACCATTTTTTTCTTTATACTAATATTTTCACATATTTAATCCATTAGTTAAAAAAACCATGTCATCTGAAAAATACATTGTTTTGTTCATCACAATGTTATGAAAACATCAATAGATTATTTTTTCGATAATCAAAAAATATTGTACATTATGATTTTATATTTTCTACGATAATCATATAAGATCCAATTATTTTTATTTTATGTGTCTCAGATTTTAAAAAAAAATTCTTTATTTATAGTATTAATTTGTTTTTATTATTTCAATCCTCTACTCATATGTGATGGACACCCAAAATCCAATATTCATGGTCATTATCCTTTTGTTTCATTGAGATAATTTAAACAACCAAGGCCATATCAATTCCATTAACAACATTCAAATAATTATAATTAGATTTTACATATAATATTTGTTATGTTGGTAATATTTCAAAAAATTAGTTTGAAAGATTTCTGAGTTAATCACATATTTCAAAAATATTTTTTGATAGATGAATTATATTTTTAGTTTTTAAAATGGGTTTTTCGGTTATCTTATCTTTTTGGGTTGACTCCCCTTGAAACATTGGATCTAATAAATTCCTGACTCATAATGTTTAACTAAAGGAAATAATGGTTTTGATAACCACCATACTCCAATATTTCATCGATTTAGGATTATCAAAATGATAACATGAATATTTTGTCTCATATATTCAATGTATAGTAGTATTCGGTGGGGGTGAATTGAATTTGAAAAAAATATCTAAATTTGAATCTTTCTCATAAAATATGTTTTTTATTAATCATAACATTTTAAATAATCAAAGTAAATTTATGTACATTGTTAAAATTTAATGATTGAAAGTTAAAAACATAACCAATAAAAGAAAATAAATTGGAATTTAATGTTTGTTTGGTAAAAAATAAAATGAATAGTTTAAGGTGATAAAATGAATACTCATATATGGTATATCAATATTTTGTAAAAAAAATATAATGAAAATATTTTATTTTGTCCAAATTAATAGGAGTTTGGTTAAATTTACCCATTGTATATAAGCTCTAGACTCGAAACTCCATCATCCAACCCCATCAGAAGATACATGTTCTAAACCAGGAATATATTCCACTAAATGTGAACATAAAACTTCTCAATAAATTAGATCTACTAATAAAATAATGATTAGATGCAATTCTATAGCTATACTTCATCGAACATTTTTGTTCGAAATAAAGAAGGTCCATATCCTCGGGTCATCATCGACCACAATGATTAGATGAAATATATTCGACACTGGGAATATCATCAATCACAAATGTTTGGTAAAAAAATTCAAGCATAAAGGCTTAGATATTTTATAATGAAAATAAAAATTATAAAAATCTATAGAAAAATTAAATTGAAACAATAAAAGCAAGAACTCCAAATTCACTAATATAATGCACAAGTTGTTTTCATCTATTTCAACATAGCGTGACTACTCATAGCATTAGCTATACCATTACTTGATATTAAATATCCTTTTATATACATTTTTGTAACCAAAATAAAATAATATTATATGAGATATTAGGGTTTAGATGTAACTAAATACAAATATAATTAGTATTTTTAATGACATATTCAATACAACTTCATAGTTATTTAAAAATTAGATGGATCATTCACTTCATCAGATTATTGATTATGGAATTAAAAATAGCACTAGTAGAACATAAAGTGAATCTTTAAGTCAACTCAAATTCCAAGAAAAATTTATTTTTATTTAACAAAATGTTTTTTAAGAGTCATTTGACTAATATGTCTCCCAGTTTTTAGAAATAAAAAACAATGAAATAAATGTATCTTTGTAATAAACAGTAAATCAAAATTCCATAAAAGTTTTTTTGAAATTAAATTTTTATTTAATCCTTGAATGACTTGTATTATTAAATATATATAGTTACTCTTCCTTTGGTTCTTTACAACCGACATCATGAAAAACATTGGTGATAAAAATTACACCAATTAATAAAAGGAATACATATTCCTCTCAAATATTTGCGCAAATTAATCTTATCATTTCATATAATACTTATTATTCATAAATTTCCCTCCCATTGAGATATTCAAATAGTGAAATAAGATATAAAAAATGAGAGAACAAGAAAAGTTAGTAAATACGTAAAATGTATCAATTCAAAAGAAATAATAATAGATATAACCTTGTAACTTTTATAAATTTTAATCCCCACTTGATATGAAATGAATTCAACATAATAAAATTCCATCCAATAGCATTTAGTTTCTCCCCCATGGATTTACATATCTCTATAAATGAAACATCACAATTTCAGGAAAAGTTCTCTATGCCTGTAGGATTAAGTTAAAATAAAAGGAATTTATGTGATAACAATACAAGGAAGATAAGAAAAAAATAAATTAACTATTAAAATGTTATCCCCTGATACATATGGATGATAATCCAGTATTTGAAATATTTTAATAAGATTTTCTAAAGGATTTTTCATATATTACACATAGCATAAATTTTAAAATGAAAATAATCCTATTAAAATATATCCAAAAATCTCAGCCATTCTCAATAGTTATTCAAAATAAGGAAAACAATCTTATGATGTAATGAATTTTATGAAAATTTATGGAATCAAGTAGAACTATTCTAATGTAAGAGTAACCATATAGATTTTTAAAAGTTGGATCAGTATATATTAAATTCAAATAATGAATATTTAAAAATAAAAATATCACAAATTGAGCATAATTGCAGGTATAAAAAAGAAAATGTAAGTGTAAAGACTGAGTGGGGGTATTCATATAAGAGAGAAAAAAATGAAGTAAATGATACATTCTAGAAGTTAAAAACTGTTAAATACCTGAGAAATGTAACATCCAATAGGAATAATTTCATAAAATTTCCATGTTACATATTACAATATTCATTCGATGAAATTATAAAATATATAGATTACTTATAAATTTTTTATCAATGTTTAATATATGGAAATTCCAACAAATTTCCTAGTGTGTTTTTTAATGATATAAGATAGTTAAATAAAAAGTAAATGATGGGATTTTTTAAAACTAGTTATTCTCACATTCTTTTTAATTTACTAAAATCCTTTGAAATGTAAAAATTAAGTAAATTTTTTAATAATATTATCTTCAATTCTAGTAAACAATAGAATACTATCAAATTTGAGTTTGTGATCTGATAGGAGGTAATGTATGATATCTTTGTTTTTATACCATGAATAATGTGTTGGGCTCCTTGAAAAGAAATTTTCACTTTTTTATCACATAGATTTAATGTTTGAGTAAATAGCACCCAAAATTAATGAGTGTATTCTATATCCAAATAAAATCACAAATAATGTACGCTCCCATATAATTGAATTCATTTGTTGAAAGTGAATATAAATATTTCTTCTTTATTAACTATGTTAGTAATTCCTCACTAATAATGTGAAATGTTATAAAAGTTTTATTCTAATTCATTATACATCCTGTAAATGTTTTTTTGATAATAAAACATAAGTTAATAGTCAGATCGAATAGAATAAAATAAATCATGTTCCAGTCCCTTAAGGTAATGAACAATCCATTAAACATCATTAATATGATAT
The DNA here is from genome assembly GCA_963277665.1 of Viscum album. Taxonomy (NCBI): domain Eukaryota; kingdom Viridiplantae; phylum Streptophyta; class Magnoliopsida; order Santalales; family Viscaceae; genus Viscum; species Viscum album. The sequence goes on from OY728152.1 coordinate 1,894,675,538, forward strand.
TCATTTCTATTTTCTAGAATTATCAAATATACACACATTTTTTTATATAATGTTCTATCAACAAACAATTATGTTATGATAATATTAGATGATTTATCTATAAATATCCTGAAAATATAATTTTTCTTCTCACCAAGACCATGTTTACATGTTTTAGATACACGATTTTAAATACTCAATTAAATTTTAGAAAAAAATATAATAAAATCTCTAAAATAAATATTATTTTATAAAATAATTTGGTCAGGTCACTAAGATATTTCGTAACTAAGATAGTAATTATGGACACTAATAATACAAATATTAAATTGAATTTTCATAAGTTCTAAAAATATATCCATATGTTTATTTTAGGATATATGGAACATAATGGAATTGATATAGATTTATAAAATATTGCTTTCATTAAATAAAATTTATAAAATTATTTTCATTAACCATTTCTTTAAAAAAATTATTATATAGAATAAAACTTAGAAAAACTATTATCATAAGATATTTAAGATTTTTTTCCTATAATGATCTTTTGTATGTAAAATACATGTTCCAAAAATTAATAACTTAAAAACAAATAGTAATTTAAAATAAACATCCCCCCTCAACATAATAATTATTGATGCAACTTTTTACGTTAAATTTTAATGGAGTCAAATTCAAATTAGCTGCAACATATAATAGAATATAGAATAATTTAGGTCAAGATATTTGAGAAAGTGTTTCTCAGTAGTTTATACCCAATTCCTAATTATATCCATTTGTTAAGAGTCTCACCTTATTCCCAAAAATTGTTCTATTATCATCACACTTATTTTATAAGAACCATTTAACTGATGCAGTCTCCTAACCGATGGTCATTTCAAAAAATATTAATCTTTTTTTGTTGAATTGAATAATATAGTATTGTAGAAAAATTTACCATCTCCCATCACCTAGTGAATAATAATGAATTTTTTGTTCAAATTGAGTAATTAATATAGGATTCAAACATTCATTTCATAAGGTGATTCTAGTTCTAAGTAATTTACATATATCTTTAATGATGTTATAAGTGGGATGGTTCCTTAAAATCAAATGGTTTTTGTTAAATATAGACTGTTATTCCTTATTTGCCATATGATCAAATCACATTATTCTATATTCCAATCAGATAGATTTTTTTGTGTGTCTTTCGGTAATATAAGTTTTTCTACAAGTAAAACAAAAGGGGTTTCAAAAAGAGAATCTAGGTTATTTTAACTCTATAAAATGATCAACATTATCAAAAATTTCATGTATTTTTTCTTCAATTACATGTGTATTTATATTCAAAACTTGAAAACCCTTAATTTTTGTGCCGTAAAAAAGGACTATAAATTAATTAACAATGAAATAAAATTTTTATATATCGTATTTAGTGTTGAAAATGGACGATAAACATAAAAAACTATAAATAAACATTTTTTTGGCTTCTAGCGATTATATGATTCAAATTATTTTTATATTAAAATTTTTGAGAATTAAAACACGATTTATTGTGTAACTAAAAGTAGTAATGTATTGAACCAAAATAATTATCAACGCAACATTTACACAATAACATATGGTCTTTTTTAAGGTTTTTATTTTCCCAGTAAAAAACCTTATTTTATTGTGGAATTAATTTTACTAATATGTTATTATTAATGCTCTATTATCTTTAAAAATATTCAAATGTTGAACTGAAAAAATATCCACCCTGATCACTTTTAACAATGATAATAGGTATTTTTCCCAATATTTTATCATAAGAATATAAAATTTAAAAAAATCTTATGACATATGATCAAGAAAATGAACCCATTTATACCTGGTATAATCATCATCTAGTATATGCATGAATTTTATTCATTTGATACATTAAGTATGTGTTGTTCCAAAAATATGCATGTTCACTGACTACAGTGATTCCAAAATTACGATATCTCTGTTTGTTTTAATGATTGATTATAATTATTAACCATATTGAAAAGCCTCAAAGACTACAAAATATTTAAAATTGTGTTATATAAGTCTTATATTAAAATGATTCACAATGTTTTAAATGTTTAAATATATTATCTTTTTATTCCAAACATAAGTCTTATCATCGACCATAATAATGAAAGATATGTTTCGATAACTAAGGCAATCTTGGCCATTACTGAAAACATTATCAAGCCTATGAATAAATGAAACATGAAATCCATTCAAACATGTCATGATACATTTTTCATTACAAATGTACATTTAGTAACCCTTGTCATATAATTGTCTTATGATGACAAGGTTATTCTTATGTAATAAAATTAAAATATAATCTGAAATTAGAAACATACCAATAAATGAAAATTTATTATTACCAACTATTATTCATTACAAATTTTTCCCAAAGTAGCATGTCTATCTTAATTTTTGTTATATTCTAGATACTGGATTTTTTTTAATAATAGGACAAGAATAACTCTAATATTTGTACCAATTTCTCTTTCTACAGGAACATTAACCTTTCACTTGATGTAATTATAACATATGGTTCTGAACTCAAATATAACTCCTTTTAGAAATGTTATCCAAAATATTTTTTTTGAACCCACACATGTGAAATTATATGATGTTGATGAGCTGAAACATATTTAGAAATATAATATCTATAAGTTCTAAAGGATTGATTTTTTTAATAATAATTATTTCACTAGTGACCTCAACCCTAAGATTTAGTATAGAATAGTGATATTTTTATAATGACCAAATTAGATTAGAAATTAGGCTTTATATATGTAATGCCAACTATGTAAGATTATTTGGATTGTTTAAAATACACACAAAAATTATCAATTTCATGAACATAATAATCATAACTAAAAATATTCATTTTTATGGATTCCTTCATTAAACTGTTGTTTTAAAATTATGTCTACATTATTTTTTTAAATACATTTATATTTTCAATCAACATGGTTATATGTTTATAAATAATATCATTATTATTAGAAAGTTCTCTTTTAGTCAAATTATAGTCATTTCTCATGTTTTATTTTCAATTAATAGGAATGTCATATATATTAACATTTCTTATAAAAATATATTATAATATTCATTATTCAAATAAAATGAGAAAGAACAATGTAAATAAAAAGGCATAAGTACATCATGAGTTACCTTTACAATGAAGAAAATTTCATTGTTTGCGGACATTTCAAAATAATTGGTTATTTTCTAGTATTCATTGTTATTTTTGAAAAAAAATTAGAAGAAATTGAGGATTCACTAGAACTCTTGGTGTCCATATCCTTAAACACTGTCCTCATATTCCTTTTTTATGAAATATTTATCCATCTTTTTTAATTTCATAAAATATAGTATTTTGAATACAAGTATCATACACTCATAAAACTCATACAAATAGGTATTAATTCTCATATTTTTATTTTATATCAATATTATGGTATTTCTAGATGTTCATTTATTCGTAAATTTTAATTATATTCCTTTAATGTTTATTTTCATTGTCACGAACCGACCCGGGTTGACCCTGAACCGGTCACCCGAGCCCGTCCGCAACATAACCCTAAACCGGCTCACACACTATAAAGGGAAGACGTAGGGGCTTCTGGGAGGCCAAGGATGGGAGGTCTTAGCGATTTGGAGGGTTTCTTGGCGAGGAAGAAGCAGAGCAAGAGGTCAGGTCTAGTTGGGAGGTGAAGAACAATGCTAGTGGTATGTTACGCAAGGCAGAGGAGGGGAAACATGGATGCCCCGAGTGAATAAGGGGGTGACAGTGCTCGGGTTAGCACCTGGGCTGGTTGGCGCATAGCTAGAGGAAAGGGAGTAGGGGTGATAGGATGCATGATAAGAGGTGCCAGGCTGGGATGATGTTGATGGGTGGACGGGTGGTGGTTGGCTGCTGGGTGCATGACAAAAGGAGCAGACAAGAGAGAAAGAGGGGGCTATGTACATATGAGGTCAGGAGGGATCTCAATAGGGAGTTGAGAAGTATGAGGACGAGGAAGTGTTCCGGCCAGCGGGTTGTTGTGCGGGCTACTGAAAAGGGGAGGAGGAGAGGAGGGAGGCCGAGCGGGCTGGCCGAGGTGTAGTGGCGGACATAGAGGGAGGGAACCGGGGTGTTGTGTCCGGAGCTCCGGAGGAGGTTGTTGGTCGTTTGGGAGAAGAGGGCAGGGCAGAAGGCTGGCGGCTCGACCTGCTAAAGTGCAATACGGGGGGGGGGAATTGGGGTAATCAGGGTTTTGATATATTTTCTTTTCTTTAAAAAACTTTAATATAAAACTAATAAAAAATATATAGGAAATAGAATAATCATAATAATAATATTCATAAGTACAATAATATTAACACAACAATAAAATGACTTCCAAAAATTTTAATTAGAATTAGTTTTAAATGTAATATTTATAATGACAGTAATAATAATAACAATGATAACATGAAGATAAAAATGAAGAATAATAAAAGAAGTGAAATTATTTCAATACAAATAAAATTCTTAACACAATAATTAATGTGGGTTCTAATTACAAAAATATATTTATTTTAATTCTCCGAGGACATGCGGTCGCGCAGTTGCCAGGGTGAAGCCACACTGCTTCCAAACTGGCGATCCGCATGTTCGCCCGACTACGTCCACAGTAAAAAGGCATACATTAATATAACCCAATGAAATAAATTCAAGGATGAACCCGAAAACAAACTATAATATTTAAGGCCAAATAAATAATAAAATAAAATAGGCGTGTAGGTCGGGGTGTGCCAATTCTCCCCACCATAACACTTTCCATCCCTGGAAATACATAACACTATCCAGCCGATCGATCGAAAACTAAGGATTCCACATAAACACGATCCAACCTCTTAACCAAAGGAAATTCCATCGACCATCCACGAGACTCAACCTCATTTACCAAAATAAATCACCAGTAGAGGGGAATCCGAAACGGCTCCCCACCATAAGAACTCAACTAGTACTCGATAACGACTTATGTGAAGACCCAAAGAGACAGTTGGTCTCCCCACCATAAAGAACCAACCTACTAGTCACCAAGCATAAATCTAACTTAGACCTACACCGGGCCTTACCCTACTAAAAGAACCACAACAAGAACATTCAAACCACTCACTCCCATACGAAAGTGATAAGATCTTAAACAAAACCTTCTCACAATCTGAAAACCCTAACCCCACGAGCGGGGAGGGAGGGCCCAAGTAATGGATAAATGAATCTACAACAGACAACTACTCATGACTCCTCAGTTCGAGATGGACACCAACAAAATCGGCAACTGATCCACATCTATTGTCGGTGCAGGGCCACTAATTGACAACTGAAATCCCAAAAGGAAACAATTACTAACATTGCACGAGGGATAAGTCAATCGCTTAATTTGTAAAAAGAGGAGAATTACAATGACAAATAATCCACAACAGACATGCTAACACTGCATCACATCAATGATAGAGGAACAATCTTAGATATTCTTCTTAAAATTCCTTGGGGTTCTTGAATACGCACCAGCTTCACTCCGAGGCCTTTTGGCTGGAGAGAATATGGATGAAGCATATTCTTCCTCACTGTCAGGTTCTGATAATCCCAATATGAAATAAACATCTTTTTATTTGAAAAAAGAAAGGAGAATATTTTGAAATGAAAACTACAATGTCATTGAAAACTAGAGTTCTTCAAAATCCCACGGCATTCCCATACATTTAAAACCCAAAACACACCCGTACAACATCTACGATAAAGAATCCCTTACACTGGAGGGAAATATACATAAGAAAATTTAAACAAAAACCCAACAACACATCACTGCTGAAAACTTCCTCCTTGACAGTTTCTATAAATTCCCTGAGAGAATCGTCGTAAGTGACCAAGGTATCCACATGCCTGGCAGGGCTTCGGAGCGCTTGGGCATGACTAATTATTGTGACCCAGCCTACCACACAGATAACACACGAGGATATCTCGCTCTAAAGAGGTTGATGAAAGTTCTCGAGGCCTCTTGATTCCACAACCTGCTCCATCTCCTTTCGATCACTTACTCATATTTTTATTGGATGTCTCCCCACTACTCCTAATAATTGGATGGAGGAACACTTCGAGCACTCCCACCATTAGGGCTTCGACATGAAAATCATTTTTTACCACATCAGCAAATGAAGTTACATTGGATGTTGAAACCTTCAATTTTAGATAAGGGCGGAGACCCAATCAAAGTTTCAATCCTTCATGGGGTTATTCGTGGAATACCCTAAATCATAAGGGACTAGCTCCACAAATCACTGAAAATATTCCAACACGGATCTGTCACCCTACTACAAAAAGCAAATCTCCATCCCCATTCTCACGCTTTCTTCCAGGAAGAAATACTGACGAATGAACAAGTCCTTAAAAAACTCCCATTTAATCTTCGAATAGGGATTGTTCTGAGACACTAACTTCCACCACATCCATAGTGAAACTTCAAGCATGAAAGTCACAAACATGAGCTTCAGTGACTCAGGCAACTCAATGAGGTTAAAGTCACTTTCAATCTTCCACATCCTCTCCTCTACTTTGGATGTTTCTTCTTGACCATAAAAGAGAGGTGGATCCAGCTACCAAAATTCAAGCATAAAATCCTTAGGTTGACCAACTACACTACGATCACCCATTTAAGCTTCGAAAGGATAACCGCTGGACCAAGAAAAGTCAAAACCCCAATAAAGGCCAACTCAATAAATAAAAATCCTCAAAAACCAACACTGCATATATTAGAGGATCTAAACAAAAGAAAACGTGTCATCATAAAAGTAAAGCATTTCTTTTGAAAACATCTTTAATTTAAAATAATCTTGATGGGTTAAACCCCTGACATTGGTATTCTTTAGAGTCTCCCTGACAAGCATATATCTGTGTCACCCTGGGCATCCATCCATCATACCAGAAATCCGTCAACATTTCTGACATACCACTATGTATGTGAGCACCCATAGGAACACCAAAGCCAAAACAAGGAAACTTCATTTTCCAAAAAACCAATCATTTATACCACTTCTTTTAACACAACTCACAAATTAAACATGTCATTTCAAACAACATTTTTTTTTCAAAACAAACTTTTCAGATACAAACCACATCCAAAAATCAATGGAAACCCAAAATAACTCAAGCAGGGAACTAGTGCTAGTGAGTAACTTTACCATATGGTTGGTGGACATATGTCAAACACATCACCAACAGAGAGAGCCTTCTTGGACGATGCCCCTAGATCTTCATGGCTTTCCAGGACATGCGGGTTAGGAGGACTAGTGGCCCAAACTCTCTTTGTCGTATCCCAATCAGAAAACATTTACATAAAAACCCAAATAAACAAATTAAATCGGACTTCCCATGGAAACCTGATTATTAGTATGGGCAAGATTTCGTGATGCTCTTACCGCAACAACCCCTAAAGTTGCAACAATCCTACTCCATCTACATTTATGTCCCAATTAACAAAGGGAACTCTGAAAAAGCATGGTCTGCTAAGAGCTAACCTCTTCTGATACCATTTTGTCATGAACCGACCTGGGTCGACCCTGAACTGGTTTCCTAAGCCGATCCGAAACATGCCCCTAGAGGTGTTCCCGATCATTCCGGACTGGCGACAAGTTCTAGGGCATCAACAGAGGTTGTGTGACTGATTTCTCCCAATATAAATAAATAAAGCAGCATAAATAATACATAGAAACGAGAAATAAGTATACCGAACAAAACAACCTAACATGGAAAAAAGAAAAATAATAAAAATAACCAAACATGACGTCCAAACTAACTCAGCGTGACCTCACAGGTCACTCTCGGACTCAACGATCAAGCATTTCCCAAGGCGAGCGTACTCAAGTTGTAGCTTGCACAAACACTAAAAACAGAAAAGAACTATTGGTGTGAGTATTAATACTCAGTTGGATAGCCTGATATCTATTCCAAATGCACTACCCTTAAAATAAAAGAAACACCATTTCATGTTTGAACAAAAAATTTATAAAAGAAGGGTTTTCTACTTGTTACTCAAAAACAAAGTACGAGTCATTGCCCTCATTCATTTCTCAAAACCCAATTCATTCTTTTAGTGAGACACTAGCATTTTCTAAGGGAATGTGATGATTACATTTTTAAATTTTTACAAAGAGGATTAAATACTTTAATTTGAAAATCATTGTTAGAAACCAATTTAAAACCAATTTATCACTTTCTAAGGAAAACAATTCTCAATGTAAGTACACAACAAGGGGAATGTAAAAATACATACAAGTACCAAAACATCACTGCTATTAACTGAAAGCCAAAAGACATGGGTAAACCTAGGAGATCAAGAATAAACCAGAAGACACCAATACATGAGATATCATCCTCGTTTACATGTTACACATGATTAAATCAAAACTCTCAATACGCTCGACTATCCTTTCTTAGGCAGGTTGAGGGAAAATCCCATAATAGTAAACCCAATATATCCACCTACTATGGGCCACTGGTCCATACCATAACCTACTAGTGTATCAATCATTCTTAGAATATTCTATCAATATGCCATATTCCCATGTCTCTGGTCATTGGAAAGGGGGTGAGCCAACTGATGCCAACCGAGCATCCAATAATATGTATATATATATATAAAGCACAATAGGCATCACCCCGAGCCACTCCATGGAACAATATCTTTTCTTTTAACTACTCAAGCACCCAGAATCCTCAAAGAATGGCCTCCCAAAAAATCAATTAAAACCAAGGCAGGCGGGTCATCCTAGGCGGTTTTTTATCAAAACAATTTCATCACATTCCATAAAGTGCCAAATAGGCATTAAATACATTTCATAATCACCACATTAAAAAGAACCAAAATACTTGATCATGATTTTTAAGAAATCATTTATCATTAATACCAGAACTATAATTGAAATTCAGTGAATTATGTTTAAAATACTAACTATAATTCATTCACTATTGTGCATCCGCTCATCAAGAAAATACATCAAATGTCTAGTATAAAAAAAACTTTTTTACATCAAGTAATTATTTAAAAATTAATTATCTAATACTATTAAATATTTTGTAAAGTTAATAAAATATTTAATCAAACAATTTTCAGGTGCAAACACAACCAAACGAAACCATTTTTACACTACAAAATTTGAATTATATATTTTCATACTAAATTAATTAATCTTAAGTGGAATAATAATATTAATCACATATATATATAGGGTGCAAGTAGAATGAAATAAATGTAACATTAATTATTAAAAGTAGTGTAATGGAAACCTACCTTGGATCAGTGTGCGAAGACAAAGAAACCCCCGAACCATGGTGCGATGACGGGGAAAATTCGAAAATAGGGCGCGACGATGAAGCTCGATCGAAAACGCCATGTACGGGTCCTAAACCAACCAATAAAAACCCATCATCGACTAAATCCCAGAATCCAACAAGAGTAAGATGATAATATTAATAATGATAATAATAATAAGAATAAAAAGAAGAAGAATGTTAATAAAATCAACAACAACAAGAATAATAATAATCATAATGATAATAATAATAATAATAATAATAATAATAGTAACAACATCAACAACAACAACAACCAGAATAAAAATAATAATAATAATAACAACAAAAATAATAAAAATAAAAAAGTAATAATAATAATGATAATAATGATAATAATAATAACAATAATAATAATAATAATACTAATACTAATAATAATAATAACTATAACTATAAGAACAATAATAATAATAATAATAATAATAGTAATAATAGTAAAAATAAAAATGAAAGAAATGCTTCAAGGGGTCGTTGCGCACCTAGAAGGAGAGGATAGAAGGGGGTCCGGTCATCGGAGGGTGTAGGTTGGCTCATGTGCAGTAAAGGGAAGACGGCAGGGCTGTTGGGAGGCTGAGGCAGGGTGGGACAAGGGCATATGAGGGTTGCTGGGTTAGGCCGTAGTAGAGCAGGAGGCCCTGTCGAGTTGGGATATGGGGAGCATTGCTGGGGGATTGATGCGTAAGGGAGAGGAGGGGAAACAATGTTGCTTCGAGTGAATAGGGGGTGAAAGGGCTCGGGTTAGTGGTCGGGATGGCTAGCGCATAGCAAGAGGAAAGTGAGTCGGGGGGCTGGGCTACAGGAGGAGAGGCACCGGGGTGGGCTGCTGTTGAGGGGTCGATAGGCGGTGGCGGGAAACTGGGTGCGTGACCGGAGGTTCAGACAAGAGAGGAAGATGGGATGTGAGCATATGAGGCTGGGAGGGATCTCATGGGGGATTTTGGAAGGAGGAGTCTGAGGTGGGGTTCCGACCCAGGGGTTGTTATGCGGGCTGCTGTAAATGGGAGGAGGAGAGGAGGGAGGCTGAGAGGGCTAGCCAGGGTGTAGCGGCGGACAGAGAGGGAGGGAACCAGGGCACCGTGTCCAGAGCGCAGGAGGGGGATGTGGGTCATGCGAGAGAAGAGGGCGGGGCAGGAGGCTGGCGGCTCGAACTACTAATGCACAACAATGGGGGGGGATTAAAAATTGGATAATTAGGGTTTTGATATATTTTATTTTCCTTTAAAAACACCGTAATATAAAACTAATAAAAAATATAGGAAATAGAATAATCATAATAATTATATTCATAATGAAAATAATATTAACACAACAATAAAATTATTTCCAACAATTTTAATTAGCATTAATTTTAATTTTAATAATTAGAATCACAAAAATATTAATATCAATGATAACATGAAGATTAAAATTAAAAATAATAGTAGTAGTCATATTATTTCAATAAAAATTATATTCTTAACACAATTATTAATGTTCTTTCTAATTACAAAAATACATTTATCTTAATTCTCCGAGGATATGCAGCCGCACAGTTTCCAGGGTGAAGCCACACTACTTTCAAACTCACACTCCGCATGCACGCCCAACGACGTCAACACCATAAAGGAATATATTAATATAACCCAAAGAAATAAATTTGTTGTTGAACCCAAACACCAAAAATAATATTTAAGGCCAAATTAAAAATATAACAAAATTGGTGCGTAGGTCAGGTTGTGACATTCATGAACTGAACCAGGTCTCCCATAAAACTGGGCACTTCAATCGTCTCACAATAAGGATTGAATGGCATTATAAATCACTATGGGATGAATTATATTACCTAGGAAGGGATAAATACATTATGGAAGGATTGTTAAAACTAAATACAATAGATTTGAAATATATAAGTAACATAGAAAGTTACCATGATGAAATTACATAGAGGTATTTAACAAAAACATGTACATATGTTTCCAAGATTCAATACAAAATCCAATCTAATAAAAAAACACAAATACACAATCCAAAACACTAACATCATGTTACTAGAGGGTATGCATCCCAACACACCACTAGAAACATCCCTTAGCCTCTAACATTAATACAAACCATCACCAAGTTGTTTCATGCCTTAAAATGTACCTGAAAAAATAATATATTCATATACCCAATGGTATATATAAGGTGAGAGCAAAAAAATACCATCTGGGTACCACTATGTTTTATATAACAATATTTTAATTAATAAAAAATCATGTCTCATTTTATGAAGGTAAATACATGTAAATCCTATTTTAAACATCATATATTAGGCATATAGAAAAAATAATTTCTATATCATTTATTAAAAACATCTATCAATGAAGGATTTGTAAAACCAAGAATGAATAAATAATTTGATGAATATATGCATGATTGTATTGAAGGAATTATTATTATAATTTTTTCATATTCCTCTTTTTATGGGTTGAAGGGGAACCCTCACATTACCCATAAGCCAAAGTAATAAGGACCATATGTGTTCTAATACATGACTTTAAAGGCCCATGAATTGACACACTTGAAAAAGCCCCTACACATTATCTGTATCATTAAGGCACCTACCTCCCCCTTGATTGGAAGATAATATAGCATTTACCCATGTAGACATTCATGGTGCTTGGACATGATGGAAGTTTCCATTCCCATTAATTCTTCCAATTCAGTTAGCACTAACACGGTGGTTGTAATTTTGTATCTGAATCCTCGTCTAGTTCTGCTCTTATGTGGTCCTCCCTACTTCTTGGTATTTTTTGCCACCTGAAATCCTTGTGACTCAAAGCCCATTAGTGTCCCAAAGGACTTTACAGGCCAAAGTCCCTATTGCAAATGGCCTTTAGTGGACTGATGTCCCTGAGTCCCGTAGGGACAATGTGGTGGCCCGAAGGCCCAAATAGAACAAATAGTGCCTGCTGCAATAGTACCAACCAATACCATCTACCATTCTACTATAGTACCCTAGAAAAGTATCCTCACTCAGATTTGATCTTGGGTCTCTTGGATGCTAAACATGGGCCTCTACCGCAATTATTTGAAGAATATATGAAACTTCCATATTTAGAAGACAAAATTGATATATCATTCTAGAAAGAAATAACTAGTCATTCATTTCATCACTATCACGAATCGACCCGGGTTGACCCTGAACTGGTCACCCGAGCCTGTATGCGACATGGACCGAGAGGTGTTCCCAATAATCCTAGGCTGGTGACATGCTCCAGGGCATCAAAAGAGGCTCTAAGAACAATTTCCCCCAATATAAATAAATAATGCAGCAGAAATAACACAGAGCAACACAAAATAAGTAAACGGAACAAAGCAACAAAACAGGAATAAAAGGAAAAAAACTAAACAAACACGATGTCTGAACTAACTCCATGTGACCTCGCGGGTCACTCTCCGACTCAACGATCAAGCATCTCCCAAGGCGATCACACTCAAGCTATGGCCTACACAAACACTAAAAATAGAAAATAACTATATGCGTGAGTATTAAAACTCAGTAGGCTGGCCCGATATCTATTCCCAATGCACTACCTTTAAAATAATAGTCACACCATTTCATGTTTGAACTGAAATTTATAAAAGTAGGGTTTTCTACATTCTACTCAAAAACAATGTTCGAGTCATTTCCCTCATTCATTTCTCAAGACCCAAGTCATTATTTTAGTGAGACACTTTCATTTTCAAAGCGAAAGTGAGGTTTGTATTTTCAAATTTGTACAAAGAGGATTAAATTCTTCTATTTTAAAACCATTGTTAGAAACCAAGTCGAAAGCAATTTATCACTTTCCAAGGAAAACAATGCCCAAAGTAAGTACACAATAAGGGAAATGTAAGAATACATACATGTACGAAAACATCACTACAAGTAACTGAAAGCTAATAGCCATGGGTGAACAGAGGAGATCATGAATAAACTAGAAGTCACCAATACATAAGATAGCATCCCCCATTGACATGTCACACACAATGAAATAAAAACACTCAATACGCTCGACCATCCTTTATCAGGCAGGTCGAGGGAAAATTCCATAGTTATAAACCAAATATATCCACCTACTATTGGCCACTGGTCAGTACAAAAACCTACTAGTGCAGCAATCATTCTTAGAATATTCTCGCAATTTCCCAGATTCCCATGTCGGAAGTGTTTGGAAAGGGGGTGAGACAACTGATGCCAACCGATCATCCAATCATATGTATATATATATAAATCACAATAGGAATCACCCCGAGAAACTCCATGGAACACCCTCTTACCTTTAAACTAATCAATCAACCGAGAGCCTCTAAGCGCGGCCTCCCAAACAATCAATTACAACCAAGGCAGGAGAGTTAACCTAGGAGGATTTTTATCAAAATATTTTTTTCATTTTCCGTAATGTTCCAAATGGTAGTTAAATAAATTTCACAATCACCTCTTAAAAAAGAAAAAAAACACTTTATCATGCTTCAGAAGAAATAATTTATCATTAAAACAAGACCTATAATTGAAATTCAATGAATTGTGTTTAAAATAAAAACTGGAATTCATTCACTATTGTGTATTTTCTCATCATGAAAATACTTCAATGTCGTGTTTAAAACAAACAGCCATTTTTTACATCAAGTAATTATATAAAAATTAATTTTCTAATACTGTTAAAGATTTATTAATATTATTAAAATACTTAATCGAACAATTGGTGGGTGAAAACCCAACAAAATGACACCATTTTTACACCACAGTAATTGAATTATAAATGTGCATACTAAATGAAAAAATCTTAAGTTGCATAAAAATATTTACCACACACGCACACACATATATATATATGGTGTAAAGAGAATGAAATAAATGTAACTTAAATTTTTAAAAGAAGTGAAATGGGAACCTACCTAGAGATCAGTGAGCGAAGACAATGAAAAGATTGACCTAAGGTGAGACAATGAGGAAACTTCGAAAACAATGACGCTCGCTCGAAAATGCCATCCGCGGGTCCTAAACCAAACAATAAAAACCCACCATCAACTAAACACCATAATCCAACCAGAGAAAAGATGTTAATTATAATAATGAAAATAAGAATAAGAATAAGAATAAGAATAATGTTAACAACAACAAAAAAACAACAACAACAACAACAATAATAATAATAGTAATAATAATAATAACAATTAAAATAACAAAAATACTATCAATAATAACGATAATAATAATAACAGTAATAATAAGAATAAGTATAATAAAAATGATAATAATAATAACAACAAAAACAAAAACAATAATAATAATAATAATAACAATAAATATAAGAACAATAATAAGAATAATAATAATAAAAGTAAAAATAAAAATGAATGAAACACTTCAAGGGGTCGTTGTGCGCCTAATAGGAGAGGCCGGAAGGTGGTCCGGTCACCAGAGGGTGCTTGTATGCCATCTGCAGCAATGGGAAGACGTCAAGGTTGCTGGAAGGCCGAGGAAGTGAGGTTCGAAGGCTTCAGAGGGTTGCTGGGCAAGGCCGAAGAAGAGCAGGAGGCCGGGTCGAGTTGGGAGGTGAGGAGCATCGCTGGTGGTTTGCTGCGCAATGGAGAGGAGGGGAAACAGTGATGCACCGAGTGAACAAGGGGGGAAACAGGGATCAGGTTACCACCCAGGAAGGCTCATGCGTAGAAAGAGGAAAGGGAGTCAGGGTTTTGGGCTGCAGGAGGAGAGGTGCCGAGAAGGGCTGCTGTTGAGGGGTCAATGGGCAGCGAAGTGCTGTTGGGTGCATGACTGGAGGAGCGGACAAGAGATGAAGACGGGGCTGTGCGCATATGAGGATGAAAGGTATCTCAATGGGGGAGTTGGGAAGGAGGAGTCTGAGGCTGGGTTCCGGCTGGGGGGTTGCTGTGCAGGCTGCTGCAAAGGGGAGGAGAAGAGGAGGGAGGCCGAGCGGGCTGGCCGGGGTGCAGTGGCAGACAGAGAGCGAGGGAACCGGGGTGCCGTGTCCGGAGCATAGGAGGGGGCTAGGGGTCGTGCGAGAGAAAAGGGCAAGGCAGGAGGCTGGCGGCTCGAACTTCTAAAGCGCAGCAAGGCGGGGAATAAAAAAGCGGTAATTAAGGTTTTGATATATTTTCTTCTTCCAAAACAACACCCTAATATAAAACTAATAAAAATAGATAGGAAATAGAATAATCATAATAATAATATTCATAATGAAAATAATATTAACACAATAATAAATTCATTTCCAATGATTTTAATTATCATTAATTTTAATGGTAATATTTAAAATGACAATAATAATAAAAACAGTGATAACACGAAGTTAAAAATTAAAAATAATAAAAGTAGTCATATTATTTCAATAAAAATAAAATTATTAACAAAATAAATAATGGGCTTCCTAATTACAAAAAAATATTTATTTTAATTCTTCGATGACATGCGGTCGTGCAGTTTTCAGGGCGAAGCCACATTTCCTCGAAACTCATGCTCTGTATACACACCCGACGACGTGAACACCGGAGAGACATACATTAATCTAAACCAATGAAATAAATTCGAGGATGATCCCAAACACAATCAATAATATTAAAGGAAAAATAAATAATAAAATAAAATAGGTGCGTAGTTCGGGGTGTGACAATCACCATGGTGTAAAAGCCTCAAGTAAGTTAGGTCTTGTTTAAAAAGTACCCTCACACAATGTGACCAATGAAATATGAAGTGCATTTAAAATCCCTTTAAGGAGAGAACTTAAAAGGCCTAGGTATATATACATCATGGATGATTCGCTCCCTATCCTATATGAAATTTTTTATTTAATTTTATAACCTAAATTAGTTACTGGGTACCTGAAAACCATCCTCACATTGTTATCTTAGCCTTCCTATCAAAAAAACCATTTTCCATTGTACAATCCTCATCATATATTCAACAAATTAATTTGAGGTATTTTATGAAATATAACATATTAAAAAATCACAAGGTAATGTCATAAAAACCATTTTCACATGTATTTCTATTTTAATTTAATAAAATTTTTAAGGAAACATTATTTAAATATTTTTATCATTCAATAAAAATCTCATGGTGTGAAAATTCACCAAAACATATAACCTTTTTCTCCAATAAATACTCATGGACAATGGTAAATAATGTGGAAGAATATAATCACTTATCAAAAGGAAAAATCCAACATGAAGTACCTTTACTAAACCCAAAACCCATACAAAACCTAAAAAACAAAAACACCTTAATGAATCATTAACATTAAATTGAGAAATAAAACCCACTTACCAATAAATAACTGAAAACCAACTATAAACTCTCTTGAAATACCATAAATCAAATGATCACGCACCCCAAACCCAAGAGACACAACTCATGAAACATTTTAAGAAAAAAATATCATAGAATTCACCAGAGAATTTCTCGGGAAAATAAACTCAATACAACTATATGAAATTTAAATCAGGGTACACCATAATTTAAACTAATCCACTAATAGATAAAACATTGTTAGAATGAAACCCTAAATAAAAAATATAAAACACCATTAACCAAAAAAATGAAATAAAGAACCTCAATTATATCTCGGTTTACAATAGACAATAAAAATTTCAATGTCTCCTTTCCAAATTCCCCCCCCCCCCAAAACTAACCTTTTGTAAATAATTTTTTTATTTTAAATTTGCACTAACAATAAAATCTTAATGTTAAATTTTATCTTTTTCAGGTTAAAAAAATTCATTTTACAATCAGCTTACAATACCAAAATTACCTCTATAAAACTTTTTTCCAATATATACACCTAGTTCATTTTTAATTTATCATAGAAATCGAACATTGAAAATCAAAATTCCATGTAATTTTTTTTATTTTAAAAAATCCATCATATGGAGCCAATGGGAAATATAAATCCCTTGAATAATTTTAAATGACACTATAAAAAGTCAATTTTCACTTTCCAATATAATGTGAACCTTTCAACATAATCCTTTAATATTTAGATTTAAAAAAATTTAATTTTTCTTATCTTAAAGATTTATTTTAAATCAAATTACTAATATACAACCACTTTATCAAATTTCAAAACCCAAATTATTTATTTTAAAAACCCTCATACATAATTGGGTTGGATTTCACATGATACTACCTAGAAACCCCATAGAGGAGAACAGACTAGGAAACACCACTATTTGTATCTATGCTAAAACCACATCAATTTTTTGCATCCATATATGGGTTTATTATCATGATAAACCAACTACCCCAAATTTATTAAAATTTAGGTATGTTTTCTTATACCTAGTCTTATACATTGGGTTTTCTCTAGATAATTCTAATCCTAATCAAAAAATAATGAAACGTTTTCTCTGATACAAACTATAATAACACTACTCTTTACTATACATTAATTCTAGTTTTGTTACACAATATTATATTTAAAAAAACCTAGAGATATTAATAAGTTCAATAAATTTGGTAATCACTTACATAACATATTATTTTGAAAATGGGATACAACAACATTATTGAAAACATCATTATCATACGTCAAAAATTCCATGGATTTTGAAAACTGCATGGGATACCCTAGGTAAAAACATAAGAAAGGGAGACCCATAAATCCAATTACCAAAATAAAAAATCAATAAAATTAAAAAGATAAAAAATTTCATATAATAGGAATTTCAATGGGTTATAAAGGAAAATAGATAATAAGGCTTCATATAGCATGATAATCATAACCTGGGAATTTTGAAAACCACATAAAACATTAAATCATAATTAAATGTTCATGGCTAAAACTAAAAGACATCATGATAGAAAAAGAACCATAAATGAATCAAGATCACTCATTTTCCCAATATGACATATCCGGATACTAAACATTTCCCAATGCATTGGAGTGCTATATAAATCTGGGCACTCTAAGCACATTCATTTCATTCTCATGTTTAATTGTGCCACATAGATAATAGAAAATGGATTCATTAATCATCATAATTTATTCAATGAATTAGAAGTGTTTAAAATATATAATTAATTCCCCAATAAAAAACTATATGTTCATAAATTTGAACACCCCTGACATGAATTATGCATGGTTTTTACTAAAGAATTTTTTTGGAAAGGAAAATCACGGTGAAAATTTGGCATGATAATGAAATTACTTAAAAAAATGGGTTCAAGAGAGATAAGGGGTATCTCATAACATATGAATAAAATTTTCAGTTAAACTAATATTATAAAACATATACCCACATTTTAAATTGGAAATATAAAGGATAAATTAATAAAGACACATAAATAACGAAATAAATCATAACTATATTTTGGTATGGTATCAGTTGTACTAAAAATATCTAAAGAGGATCAATTAGATTGAAAGGATGATATAATAATTAATAAATTAAATTGAATGTAAGGGGAATATGTAAGACTATATCCTAACATATTTAAAGTAAATTTACGTGACAAGACATAAAATATTTGTCTGGATGATAATGAGAAGAGATAAATCCCTTGCAAAATTTCATCATTATAACAACAAATATAAATGAAAAAATTAGAGAGAAAAAATTGTTTATAATTAAAATAACATCCACCCTATATTAAATATTTTGATAAATAAATTACAAAATTAAAAAATAAATTAAAAATAAAACTCCAGATTTTGGTTCTTGATTTGAAAGGAGGAGAGGAAGTTGATGATACCTTACATGATTGTGTGGCTCTGAAAGCATGGGAGGGTGTTATTGATAGATTGGTGGTTCCTTGGGAGGACTCTAGAGAGTTTATGGAAGAGTTCTTATGTTATCTAAGGTTTTTTCCTGAAGATAAATAAGATATTGTGAGGTTTTATATAGGAAATGATGGGTATTTCTTTATTATTTAGCTTTTGGACTCTACATAATAAAATATCTGAAAACAAACACCATCCCCTGAGTTTTCCAATTTTTATGACAAAATGGGGGTGTATTGAATTATTTTATAATTCCAAGGGACAAAATTATTAAAATAATTCCATTGATTATGTGGATGTGATTCACACTCTTAGATAAATGTTTTGAAATCCATAATATATATTAAAGGTTTTAGAGGGTTTAAAATGGATTTAAAAAATAATTAAAATACACATAAAATAACATTATATTAATCAGAAAATATTTATATGGTTGTGTGTCCAATTTATAAAAGTTATTTATTCACTTTTGGGTCATTATGATGTCATAAAACATAAATTATATTTATACAATATTTGATTTTTACTTGAAAATTATGTTTTGTCAAAAAAATATTTAAATTTTACTATTGGATAATTTTAATTTTATGATTACAAAATTAATATACATTTTATATAAATAATTTTATAATTATTTGAAATTTTACTTTAAAAAAAATTACATTTATTATGAAATGCTACATTTTTTAACATTAATTTTTTTCAAACTGTTATAAAAATTATATTTGATTTCTTAAAAATTAAATGATAAATTATATTTTATAAATGTATTTAGTAATATTATTAAAAATTAATTTTTTTCAAAAATCCATTAATTAAAACAATTCATTAATTGAATGTTATCATTAAACAAAATTACTATTGGTGCATTGTTAAATCAAAGTAAAAAATAATTTTCAAAGTAAAAAAAAATAGCTTGAAATAATAATGTTGATATTAATATTTATAGGGTCTTGATTCATATCCATTTTATATATTAACCCCACCCCCCCCCCCCATGAGTAATTTTTTTGATGGTGGGACTTTCCTAGGGTGGTTCGCCAATTATGCTTTTTGGAGTGATCTAGATGAGCTAAACATCTCCCATAAACAGTTTCACTCAGGCTTGAATTGTTGGGTCTGAGGTCAGGATTAGTCAAGTGAAAATTCGTATAAATTTTATCTCCCTTGGAAGATATGAAAAATGGCCATCCTGTGATAAAATTTTGCAAGTTGATGCCATCACAGCTTTGGTATTTGATTAGTGGATTTTTTAAAACCCTATATTTATACTAATCATGTGAAATATTCTCAACAGTTGTATTATCAATGGAATTGATTGAAAAAATCTTTTAAATCCAGTAGAATACAATAAAACCAAATAACTACATGTGTTTTCTATAACCACAATACATGACAATTCATTTAAATAAATATGAAAAGGGAATTTTATTTAAAACATCTCGGGTAATTACAATCTTCCCCCACTACTGGAAATATGACTTATACCAACGGTTTTGGCCAAACTATTGGTATAGTTCATTAATTTGGACCTATACCAATAGTTTTGGGAAAACCATTGGTATAGGGGGGACCTATACCAATGGTTTGGCCAAAACACTGGTATAGGTCCATTATAGAGGACCTATACTAAGGGTTTTGGCCAAAATGTTGGTATAGGTCCCCCGTATACCAACGATTTTTCCAAAACCATTGTTATAGGTCCCAAAATCAAAGGACCTATACCAACAGTTCTCAAAACCGTTGGTATAGGTCTATACCAATAGTTTTGAGAACCATTGGAATAATTTATTTATGTTTTTATCGACTCGTCATAATGAGAACATTATATAAATCAAAATGTAAAATAATTATGATAATACATATATATATTTATGAAATTATGTTCACAAAAGTCATGTTAGGTTAGTGGTTAGGTCGTTCAATTATAAACTAGAGGTCCTATGATCAAATCCCACCGAATTGTTTTTTTGGAAATACATATACCAACAGTTTTATAGAATCGTTGGTATAGATTTTCATATTACCAATACCTATGGTTTTGAAAATCGTTGGTATAGGTCTATACCAAAGGTTTTCCCAGAACTGTTGGTATAGACCTATCCCCATGGCTTACTTGTCCACGGTCCTCCAAACCGTTGGTATATGTTATTTTTCCAATAGAGCCTCTATAAAAAATTATGCCCTTGAAATTTTATATTCACACACTAAAATAGATTAGGGTATCTTTTCTTTATCATATCATCCTATTTCCATGTTTCTTATTTAAAATTTTGGTATCTATACAAATCATTCACCAGGTGTATTTTTTTATTTGCTAGTTCATTTTCTATTCAATCTATGATCATCATCAGCTTCTCTTCATATGAAATATCATTCTCCAATGGAACCAACTTTGGATTGATTACATTTGTTGGTTTTGAATCTACTTTATAAATATTGATATATAAAATAAAGCATGTAATTGAGATAGGTTTAGTGGGAGTGATAGTTTCAATGAAAACACACAGATGTGATCATGAATCGCAAATGGTCCAATGAATCTTTTACTAAGACTTCTCTTCTTCTAATATCTCATTACATTCTCTGAGGTAGATATGTTAAGGAATACCATGTATCCAACATCAAACTCTATGTCTCTTTGTACCGAATCATAATATCCTTATATTTATTTGGAATGTTATTAAACTTCCCCCCATTTCATTGAATAATTAAGGGCCTAACCATTTTCATTTCCCAACATCATCCCAATAAGAATGTATTCTAATCCTTTTCACATAAAGGGATTTATAGGATTACATTTGGATGGATGAGTAGAGATTATATTTGTATGAGAACTTGAACAGAGTAAGATGTTGCTACCATCCTCTTTTGAAGTACATATATCATGATCACAACATGAATTCTAGTGTCTGAACAGTATACTCATATTGTATATAAGTTACAGGATGATAGTAAATGTTGACATTTATCTCAGCGTTTAGTGCATGTTGATGACATTTCAAGAACCTGGTGGTGAATCTTGGATATAGATCAGATAAAATTAATAGTGGTACTCCATCAAGCCTTACCAATTCTCTAATATATATCTATGCCAGTTTATCTAGTGATAAATCCTATTAAAATTCTAAAAAGTCTTCCATCTTTGTAATGTGATCTACAATAACCCATATTGAATTTTTCCGCAAGATTTCTTCAGAAGTCTAGTTACTATGTTTGGGGTGATGTTCCCTTAAATAAATTTGGTATGGGTAATGGTTGAATCATCACATTATAATTCTACCTTTCAACCTTCACCTGCTGGCATACGATGCACATCGATGTATATTCAACCATATCCTTCTTCATATTGACCCACAAATAGTTCTTTTATAGATCTTGATACATCATGGTGAGTTTTTTGTGAATGGAGAATATTGAACTGTGTGAATCATCCAAGAGTTCCTTCTTTAACATAAGATTTTCTGGAACACATATTCTAGACCCAAGTCTTACAATTACATCTTCATCATTTTTAAATATTGAGGATTTCCCCTTTCTCATGGAAACCATCTTCTTTTGAATTTCCAAATCACTTCCTTGAGCATAATTTATTTTCTCTATATGGGATATTTAACCAAACATTTGAGAAAGGATTGATGATTTTTTTTCCTTAATGATCCACAAGTCCATCATTTTTAGGTCTAATAAGATTGGATCCTTCTCAATTATCATCATTGATAAATATACAAAATCTTGTCTAATAAAAGAATGAACCACCTTATTTTCGTTACCAATTTGGTAGTGGATTGAGAATTCATAATCTTTGATTAGCTCTAAACATATTCACTAGGTCATATTAACCTATTTTAATGTGAATATATTTTTGAGGTTCCTTTGATCAATATATATCTCACACATCTCCCCATAGATATAATTCTATTCAATTTTAAATGCATAGATTACATCTCTTAACTCTAGATCATTCAATGAATCATCTCTATATACCCCCAAGGAGTTCCCCAGTTGTTGGTAGTGTGTGAACTAGTGCAGTGATAAGCCTCTCTTTGAAATCCATAAAGCATTCCTCTCATTATTTAATCCGGAAATACATCACTCCCTTCAATGTTATCCTAGTAATATTTTTTCACAATCACGATAAACTTATAAAAGAACTACAGTAATATGTTGATAACGTTAGGAAACTATGAATATCTATCAAATATTTGGCCTCACCCATCCTTCAATTTTATTTTTCATTAAGGATTACACTTATTTTCCATTTCATTTGATGATATTCACTATGAATGAGACTTCCTTCATCTAGAACAAACATTTTTTGTACTTGCATAAAGATGCTCCTTTCATAGGGTATTTAGCATAGTGATCAAATGAACCTTGTTATCCTGATTTCTATTAGATTATATTATAATTTCATCTCTAAATACTACCAAATATTTGTTGACTTAATCACTAAAGACTCTACTCGTCATCCCCATGAAGATTTATATATCATTAGTGAGCCAAAATGTCATTTTTAAGAACTCATAGTGACTATAACTTGTATAAAAAAATTATAAGGATAACCTCATTTTTCAAAATTACATGGTAATATCCAAACTACAGGTCCACCATGAAAACTATTGTTCTCTATGTATCTTATCAAACAAGGCATAAATCCATGGTAGAGGATACTTGATCATTATCATGATCTTGCTGAGCTCATAATAATAAATTCAAAGGCACATTGACCAATTCATCTTCTTGATGAAGATGACTAGTGTGCCCCATGGTGAAGCACATTAGAGTACGAACCCTTTATCTAGATTCTTCAGATGTTTTTATTCAACTTCTCATTTTCCAAAACTTCCATTCTAAAGGGATTCTAAGATTACGACAATACACTATGTATTAATAGGATTAACAATTCAACCTATCAACTAGGTGGAAGACAATGAAGTTCCTCAGAAAACACATCCGCATATTCCCTTACAATGGTAATGTATTTAAGGATGGTTCATTCCTTACAAGTATTCATTCTATATAGATATTATTTCTTGTAGTGAAATAATATCAATGATTTAGGGGTCAGTTCTAATGAATATTAATCCTCCTCCTTGTACTTGTATAGAATTAGAGGATGAATCAAGATACAAAGAGTGATTTCCGTCTCCTAGGAATGTATGTTGCCTCTTCATTGGGAAAGCCAATCCATGCCCAAAATTACATCAACTTACACAAAATAGAGTATGATAATGTTTTTTATGATGTTTAGCCCACGATAAATTTTATGGGGTATTATATTCTTATGATGAAATAATTTCCGCATTTTCCATTTTCGCGAAAAGCTCTACATCCTTGATTTTTTGTGGTGTTTGAATACATTTACTAAACATAAATGAAATAAAGAATGACATAGAAATATAATAAAAACATAAATTTTATATTATTGAATGAATGACTAGAGTATCTATCACTAGTTCATTTTCAAAGCCCACCTATGAATTTCTGATAGAAAAATACCACCCTTGTTTCCCTAGAGTTTTTTTGTTGTCTCTGAAAACCATTGAATTAGTGTATTGATTTGAAAAGTAACCTAGTTTCTTTTAGTGGATTAAAGGAAAAAATTCAATGAGTGTTTAATGGAGCTTTCTTTTCCACCACTTCATTACCAGGCTTCTCCTATCAGAAATTTCTAGCTAGTATTCCTTCATTCCCAAAACTAAAGAATTTCCTCATTCAACATAGGCAATTTGCACGGTGCTTCTTCCTGTTCTTTCACAAGTTGGATATTGAAATTTCTTAGCACCATTATATTTATAAATAAAACCTCTATAATTAATCTCCAATTTTAACTTCTTATCACCATGACACCATTGATATTTTATGATTTCCATTTTGACATTGAGCGCATATGACACAATTTACTCATAGCAATAAATGTCATGATACACCATGGAATTTCATATTTAAGGTTTAATCCCATGAAAAAAGTAGTAAACCATGAATTCGGGTGTAACAAAAAATATGAATCCATATCATGCAAGCATTATGATTTTTTACTAGTACTCCCTGATAGATTATTCACCTTCTTACTTGAGGGTGTTGAAATCCCTTTCTATTTTATGATCTAGAGTGTGAGGAAAATATTAATCAAAAACATTTTCCATAATTCCATCCACTCCTAAAATTTATCACTTCCTTAGGCTTATTATTGTCGATAAATGTACATTACTGATTTTCATCTCCCTCCACATAATTAAAAATCACTAGAACTATCCCTTGTTTTGAACATTAAAGTATGGAGACGATATTATCAAAGTATTTGATCCATTATTCCGTGATTAATGGGTCAGATGACCAAGTTAATGTTGGATTCCCTTGTCACATATAGTTTTTTTGATTGTATCTTGATCATTATTAGTGGTTTGGGTTCACCTCTTTATTAGGTTTTCTATTCAAAACCAAAATCAGTAAAAATTGTATTATAATTAAATTCATGATTCTCACTCACATCGAGTTGGGAATCACAATTGTCTGGAAATTTCATTGCTCGTTGCATTGATTATTTACCCAATTCCTCTTATTTCCACCCATTAGATAGAATAAATATTAAATTATGGATGATTATGTTTAAACTATAAAACACATTACAGGGATACCAATTACCATATTGAGATAACTTATAAATTATATTTATCTCTTAATTTATGAGTTTCTTCGCTCTAATATTGATTATCCATGAAATATTTCCTATCATATATTCATATGGGGTTTTTTATTCCATTAATAATGGTTCTTAATAAGTTTATAAATCTATGAAGAAATATCCCTCATAATTTCAAACTAGGTGAATAGTAAGGTCTGTTTTTGTGTACCAAGTAACCCGTTGTCAGGCCTATGATTCCTTATCGTAGTTGTTACCCCTTGGAACATCCATGAAAGAACCGCATCCAATTATAATATGTATACAGGGATTTATTTTCATTATAAACAACTTACTCTATAACTTCCTTAATTTAGGGATGTTTTATTGTAAATAGTCCTATCCTTAAGGATTTCAATTGGTTTTTTAATCATAACACCAAAAATAATTAAACATTTTTCTTTGATAGTGACAATAACAACCCGGATATATATTATACTTTAACTTATGGTTTAATATATAAACATACATTTAATACCACCCAAAATATTAATACGTCAATTTTATTTGGAAATTAGGTATATAACACAATATTTTTAACATGAGATATAACAACATTATTGAAAACTTCATTATAATGTTTTTTAAAATTCAATGTCTTTTTAAAACTATACGTGATAATTTGAGGGACAAATAAAAGGGTGAGATATGAATCCCGATATGGGAATAAATAAGGAATAACATGAATATGAAAATACATGTAATATAATAGGTATATCAATGGGGAATAAAGGAACAAAAATAACATGTCTTGATATATCATGATAATAATAACATGAGAAATGTTCCCATAACATAAGACATAGAATCATAAACATAGTTAAATTCTAATATACCAACAAATCTAGGATAAAAAAGTCTCATAATGGAATTATATTTAATCCCTATCCCAATTGGATATACCAAGATACTAAACATTTCCCAATTAATTGGAGTGCTGTAAAATTCGGGGCGCACCTATCCCCTTCATTTCATTATCATGCTTTTGTGTGCCACACACATCATAAAACATTGGTCCATTCATAATAATAATTCATTACATAATCATGGAGTTTGATATATATATATATATATGTACCAAATTTAAAATTATATGTTCATAAATGTGAAAACCCCTGAAAATAATTGGGCATGGTATTCACTACACAGCTATCATGGCATGGAAAATCATGGTTAAATTCCAACCACATAAAAACATCACATAAAGAGTTCTAAAATGGGTTTATAATAGATAAGGGGGTCTCTCATAACATTTAAATAAATTTATAAGTAACAGGTACATGTAAAATAATTTAACAACATTATATATTGGAATTAAATGGTATAAGTTAGTGAAAAGAACATGAATAAAGGTAACAGTCCTTATTATATTTCGTCAGGGTAACCGGTGTACTTAAAGGATCATGGGAGGATCAATGAAAGTAAAAGTGGAATATCAAAATTAATAAATTAAATGGAAAGTATGTGGAATATGGATGTATATATTCCAACATATGAATATGGAATTTAAGACAGCTAACAATAAAGAAGTGCTTGAATGGGAATTAAACGAGAGAAACTACTTATATAATTTCACCATAGTAATTTCATAGAAAAAGCTAAAATTAATAGATATAAATGATAACGCATTGAAATAACGTAAATTGAAAAATTGGATATATTTATGAATAATTGTCATCATAAGAAATTTCAATTAAGAATGAAAATTCTTAAGAAGGTGGTTGAATTTAAATGAGGAGTGTAATGTGAGGATCCCTTACTTGAGTGTGTGACTCCAAAAGCGTAAGAGGGGCTTATTAAGAGATTAGGGGAACCGTTGAAGAACTATTTTTAATTTATGGAATATGATATATTTTCTAAAAGAAATTTTTTTAATATAAATTATAGCTTGGATGTATTATATTGGAAATGAAGTGGATTTATTTATTAAATTAGTTTTGGAGTAAATAAAATAAAATATCCTAAACCAAAAACCATACCATTGTTTTTTCGCACGGGTTTTCCCAATGGGAGTGATTTTTATTATTTTATATTTCAAAGGGAATAAATTATTAAAATTATTCCCATTATTATGTGGGGGTGAGTCCGACTCTTAAAGAAATTATTTTAAAACCTTAATATATATTATAGGTTTTCGGAGGATTCATAATGTCATGTAAAAATAAAATAAAATAAATTAATATCATATTATTTTTATGTGATAACATTTTTTTGGTCATAGATCACATTTTTATTAAATCACTTTTTGGTCATTATGATGCCATTAAACACAATGTAATATTATATAATATTTAATTTTTACATGAAAATTGGACGCTCAGAAAATTATAAAAAATTCACCGTCAGAGAATTTTTACACAATTATTCAAAAAATAATATTCATTTTATATAAGTTTTTTTCTAAAAATATAAATTTTCAAGAATATTCCAGTATCGAAAAAATTTATGGGGATCTTTAAAACTAGTTTCAAGAATATTCCAGTATCCAAAAATGTTTAGCAATGCATTATTGTACAAAATAGACACCAAATTCAAGTGTAATACAAAATTTGAGAACATAAGTTTCATATTAATTTGATATAAACCTCATAATTACAAGATTAATATATATTTCATTAATATATGGATCCCCCCAAATATATAACTTTGACTCATATTTCAGATGACATAACATAGTTTTTGAATATTTGGAGGGTACCCTTGAGGTGACCAAGTTGCTTACCATGTACTCTAAATATGTTAGAAGACTAGTGTTCTTATAAAGCTTCTCACATGGTAGTGCACTATTAAATAATGCTTCTAGGGTTACAGAAATATTAGTAGTCTGGGTAAATCTACTTATATATCTTATAATTAGGATCTCATATCCATTATTATCCATGATTTCCAAGGTGAATTCTTGTAGGAGACACATCCACCACACTACATTGGGTTTTTTACAAAATTTACATTTCAAGTATTTGAGAAATTCATGATTACAATAATGTATTATTGATTTCCAATAAAATATAAAAAATTAAAATGAAATAACTATAAAAAAATATCATTCTCATATTCTATGTAGATAATCTGAGCTGTATATAGGGTTTGTGAAAAAGATAATATCAAAATGGAGTGGAAAATGATATTTTTGGAGAACAATACTCAAATATTTTAGTTAAATACATCAAAAATACTTCAATGTTAAATAATAGGGTTGTGTTACGATGATGGGGTTTTTAGTATAGTAAATCGTTTTGTCAAAAAATTTCATGCATTAATGATTAAAAAAATTGTATCTTTTATTAGTATATTAGTTATATGTTAGACAATTTTTGTAAAGTAGTTTATGAAACTTCAATAAAAAAATTATGTCTCACAAATGATCTTAAATGATTCAAAATGGAGGGTTATGGAAATGTAGAAGACATTAAACAATTATTTTTCCACTTCAATCCCATCTTTGGTAATAAATTTCACATTAAAATACATCTTTACCATATAATTTTAAATTTTGGAATGTTTAAAATCAATTTATATTAAATTAACCTTATAAAAAAAATTCAATATTCATAAGAAATATTCCAAAATTATTTATTCAAATAATTAATTAAATGGAAAATAATTCTTGTAATCTTATAATAAGGTCTAAAAAGGTGCATACTATAAAGTATTTGAATTTACATAAGATATTTTAAAATCCATGAAACATCAATCTATATGAAATTTTTTTATAGGGACAATTGAATATGATTTTTTATTTATATTTCTATAACATAGGTACATGAATGTAGATATAAAATCCATAACAGAAAAAATAATGATAATATTCTATAAATATCTATTACATCATATTAATAAAAGGAAAGAAACATTTGTATTTACAAGTCATATAGGTGACTTTTTTTAATCAATATGAACCGCCAAACTATTTTAAATTCTATTGGGAACTAATTAATTATTTTTCTTTGTAAATTAATGGGGATATGAATCTCTTTTTATGCATAATATTGAAGGTAATCTCCTTCTCATATTCTGATATTGAATATATTATCCCATTTCTTAAAAGGATTTCAATATTATATTTAAATACTTTCATTAGTGTGGGGTTAAACTTTATTTATAGTCACCTCAATGGTTTTAAATCATTCTATAACATGATCTTGTGAATATAAATTGTTGGACTAATCCCAAGGATATCGATTAATTACTAGAATATTACCCAGTTTTTTTCTCGAAATGTTGAGTAGTTTAAGTTCTTGTTTAGGGAAATATATATCTTTATTAATAACAAAAACATTCTATATTCACTATGTTAGGAATTTTTTTTATTATTTAAGAGCATTTTTAATTTTAAACCAAGTGTTTGATACTTATATGGGGTCAATTTAGTCTCCCCAAAACATGTAATCTAAATGATAAAATAAGATATTCTAGAGATTTATTTGATAATATCATTAACAAAGACTTCATCCTATTATTATTTAAACAGATTATTACATATATTTATTTATAAAGATAGCTCATTTAAAAAAATAGATGCATCCAAATGTTTTGGTAAATTTTGAGATTCTCTAATATTTAATATTTCATGCAAAATTTAAATTTATTCATCTCAAATAAATGTTCCTTACAATGAGAAATAGTGAAAATTTAATGTCCATATTAAGTGAATATCATTGATTCTAAACTACTAAAATTAACTATATTCTAAAAAAAGTCATAGAAAGGGTTCCTTCCTTAAAATTTATTATAGTTTTTAGTGTTTTTAAAAATGGTCTACCTATGTTGATAATGGAACGAGTATTATCTATATCTTATTCCATATTTTTATTTTCAAATTCAGTGGGGAATAACAATCCTTTTACCCATTCTAGTATATCCTCTAAAATTTATAATGTGTATGTTGTATCTGTATTAGCTAATTATATGAAAACTTTTATTTGATTGTTCTCTCCAAGATACAATGATGAATTAATTTAGTGATTCGTGAATTTTATTTATTCCCCAAAATCACATATAGAAATATTGAAAGTTAGATTTCATACAATGAATCGAATAGTGAAGTACCTATATCCTAAAATATTCTAGGTAATTATGGAGTGATTAATGAAAAAAAGTTCCTACCCATACTTACCTTTTGTTCTCTATATAATTTTATCTTCTTAGTAGGCATATCATTGTGTAATTTCATAGGCATTGGAATCTAATTAACTAAATATATTTGAGGAATTTTGATTCCCATATTCATAAATTCATCCTAAAATACATATTGTAGAGCCTCTTTAATAATTATATAAGGTGGAGTTATTATTAAAGGTATGGTTGGTAGGGGTTGAGATATATCCTCTCTTTCGGATTTTCCATTATCTATATATAATTGTTGTGTCTTGGAAGGTGCATCCAATTATGGTTTTATAGGTTATGGTTCCTATTTTTTGGGTTGTATAGTTGCATATTGGAATTCTAGTAACCTTTAATCATTTCCATATAGTATCCAACCACTTTTAAACTATATAAAAATTACATCAATCATTGGTTTAGGAATGGATTTCATAATATTTTTACATAATCCTTGATTTATAAAGTGGTTAGAAGTGATGTAGAATTTTTAATAATTAATTATCATCTCCTTATGTTTGTATCCATGAGTTTTAATCGTGTATTATTGATTCCATTTTTGTTTTACTAGTGATCATAATAGATCATTTATGGATCGTTCTTGAATATTTCCATATGGTTAGAAGATGATTAAAGGCTGTGAGTTGTTCTATTGGAATGATGGTAGATGGAATAAATGTTAAAAAAATTATTGAATGGTGACCAGGATATATATTGAGTACCTGATCAATAATGGATGGTTTAGTATTCATTGAGTCATTGATTTATTGGTTATTGGAACTATCATTGTTATATAGAATAACAATTCTTGATTACAAACACTTAGGTATAAATATTCATAATGTTTTGTGCAGAATGGAAAAGATAGAACACTCTTGGGGGAGAGAAGGTTCTCTATTTTTAAAATTGTTTAGTTATAACTATCTACAAAGAGTGGGTATGTCATCAATTATAATTTTTAATGAACATGTGTAATAACTCTTTACCTCATAGAAAGACTATGAATTGGGTCAACTACAAAAATTTTACAGTTTGGGGAGATCCTTTGTGTCAAACCTTTACATCTAGTTAGATATGATTCAATTATGTCTTAACTTATGGAAGAATATGGTATGTTTGAATCACTATCCTGTAATAATAAATCGATAAACACCAAGAAGAGGGGATATAAAAAATTTTAATATCAAAAAATAGTAGGAAACAACTTAAACATCTCCCAAATCGCATACATAGTCTCCCCACTAGATTGTATATTTCTATATATGTACATTCTTCCTTATATGGGAACTTCATGAATCCTAGAAAAGCATTTTGATGAAAGATATTTGGAGCTTGTACTCTTTTTTTGATCTCTACAGGCTTTCTGTTGTTCCCCCACTCTTGACCAATACTTCTATGGAAAATGATATTGTAATATTACTAATTTTGGATTCTAGAAATCCTATTAGATTGAAATTGTTTCATTCCACTCCAAAAAAAATCCTTTTTGGTTTTTTTCATCTCCATATAATAAAACAAATAGAGGTTGAAATTATGTCCATCCAAATTTATGTTTAAAATCAAATTATTTGTTTGGATGTAATTGATAATTATTATTATGATAAAAATTATATCTCTATTGTTCTTTTAGGGTTCAAGATAAATTGATAATTATTGTATTCCATGTTTTAAATTCCTAAAGAAGTTCAAGATGACATAAAAGTTGATTATATTGAATTTTTTCAATGAATGGTTTCAAATCCATATCCATATTTCAAATAATCCATATATTTTTTGACATTACACAATAGATTTATCTCATACTCTAGATCAAATCTGAATATGTGATCCGAACAGATAATGATAATGTTTTAAAAACATTGAAATTAAAATAAAAACCCCCTAATTAAATCACTAAAAAAATTATTTCCACACAAAAATAGTTGTTGTCTGAAGTAGTGTAAGTTGAATTCAAAAAATAAATAAACAATATATTAGGGTAGTATAGTGTGAATTATGTTGTATATAGTGAGGTAGAATGATTTTTTTTACTTTTTATTGTTTTTTAGTTGAAAATGGAAAATAGTGGCCCAATATGTTATGTGACATTTGAATGAAAATAAAAGGAGGGTTGATATTACTATTTAAATTTTCGTATTCCCTTGAACATTACTTCACAGAACCTATTAAATGTTGATTTATTCTATTAAACTCTATTTTCCTCTCACTATCTAGCTGAAACCTCAACTGATTTCCCACACTATGTACTTTCGGTTTAAATTAGGGAATTAAATGATAATCTAACTTTTTTATCTTAACAATCCAAGTGATTAAAATATTTTGATCACTCGGGGATTAACTAACTTCTCCCATCCATATAGAAATTTAATAAAATTCAAGGGTTATAAATTTTATGTATTATAAGAAGAGAAGGAAGAATTAAAATTATGTAAAAACTGTAAATATCCTACTCTATATGGAAAAATGACCACTATAATGATAAATAAAGATATAAAAAATAATGAATAATAAATCATTAAAAGAGGTGGGGATGTCTCATTGGATCTAGTACAAGTATTATAGTGTACCATTACTCGCTAAATAAAAACAGTTTGATATGAATAATAATTACAGGGAAATAATAACAAACCTCTTTGGTGTGTGTAACACTATTTTAGAATGGAATGATGACTGTTTATAAGTAACTCTTAAATATGGTATATTCCTCATACCCTTTGGAACAATCTATTTTATTATTTTCAAGAACTGAAATTCATCTAACTAAATTATTTAATGCTATATTGTTGACCTGATTACATCATATTTCTTCCTTTTATTAGGATAATGCATCTCTAATGAGTTTTCATCCTCTTTTATCGATTTTGACAAGAAAATGGAATTAGTTATTCCCTTAATATATTTGTATCTTGGATGGGTTCCAAGTGTCATAGAGATCATCCTTGTGGTTGTGGTTCATTAGTTTTCTTTCAGGTATAAGTGAGAATAAATATCTCCAAGTGTTTTAACATTGTGATTCTTCTTGTAAAAGAAACAACGAATTGAATAATTCTGGAACCATATGTTTTAGACAGTTTGAATCATACACGTTAAATATTTCTACCCATGGAAAATTCATCACCGAGGTACTGTAAGTTAGTTTATATTGTGTCTCTTTTATTATACGACTGATACCCATATATAAATGCATAATAACTATTATGTTATATTAGAATAATTTTTAGAAAATGGAAGAGTGATTCTTATAATGTATAGGATGACCTATTTGAAATATCAGATTAACCTTATGAAATATGGTATAACCCTTAAGAAATAGAGGGATTTTCCTAAGTAAATGGTGGGACTACCCTTATAAAATATTCAATAGAGTTAGTCCTTGACATTTTTATCAATTGACTTGATGAAATCATACACTAGTATAGAAAAGGCATTTAATAAAGCTAGAGAAGGCCTTTATTAGTGCTAAAAAGAAATTATGGTTGAATTGTGGTTAAAATCCCGTAACTTTTATCGACACTAATAAACATCTATTAACAGAAGCGATGTTAATGGGTGTATATTTTTTTGAAAAATATGCGCTTTACACCATTGTATGTGCGTACAAGACCCCGTTATCAGTGCGCCACACCACTTTATTATCCCATATCACCCCACCACCCCTTTTATAAGTGCCTTTCAAATTTACAACCTCATGACCGCCCAACTAGATTCAAACCCTAATCCACTCCTTCAAAGATAGAATCCCTTTACATCTACACCAAGTTGTTTTTCTAAATATTTTATTGATGATTCTCTTTATATATATATATATATAATTATTTTTATATAAAATTACACAATATATTTTTGTGTGTCATATATATATACAAATATTTATTTGAATATATTATATTTATATTACTTTACAAATATTATATTATAATATATAAATCAGTTCATTTATACACACCCATGTGTATATATAAACATTATAATAATATTTTTATAATGTAAAAAATTCTTAGATATATTTTTAAAAAATTTTAGAATATTTATATGTTTAGATAAATAAAAATATATATTTTTATGTAAATATGTTGATATATGTAATTATATCTGTCATTTATTATAAATAAATATATGAAAACATGCATATATATAATTATAAATTAAAAATATTGTTATAAAATATAAAATTCAAAAACCATTATATCCATATGTATGTAAGACCAGGGAAAAATTGGAGTCCCTAATTAAAAAAATACACCTTTAAATGAGGCTGAAAATCCATCGAATGGTATAAAACGGGAAACCCATACTAAAAACCATGTTTTTATGATATATAAGCCTTTTGGTCCTAAATAACCCAATATAAGTTTACCAATGTCAATGAGGGCTTATAGATCGTCGAAGGATTCAATTTTATTTGTGGTAGAGCCCAAACAAATACCCATACCAAAAGTTATGGTTGTTTGATGTTTGAGTATCATTTTCATATTAATTTAGATATTTTATTAATTTTTTGAATTTATTATCATAATATTAATATTAAATGACTATTACTTGATAATAATAATAAAATTATTAATTGAAAATGTAATTTTTAGTTTTTTATAATCCATTGTCGTGAAATATCAAATATATTAAGTTTAAATGCCTATTTACCTTATCTAAAACATATTTCAAAAAATATATATTATATTTATATAAATATAAATATATTTATATATGAATTATTATTTTCCATTGTTTTTTTTAATTATACTATTATTAATTCTTATAAAAACCCTCTGATAATGTGGGGTGGGCGTCTTAATCAGCACTTTTTTACAGGTGCTGATAAATGTCTTCATTAAAAGTGCTAAAAAGCACTATTATATACCCCTTTTAAGAGTGGTTTTTTATAAATGGAAAAGGGGTTCCATAAAAGAGTTTTTAGAATCTATTTAAAAATCCCTAGAACTGGATAAACCCAGTTTTTAGTAGTGAATATACCTCAAATCCACTTAATTTTCTAGACCATCTTCTAGAGTTTTTTTCAATAATTATCAATTACTCAAAAATTTGTTTAACATAAAAAAATCAAAGTAGAATTTAGTATTATTATATATATAATATATATTAAATTATAAATCACTAATATCAATCAAGTCATTATTAAAATCCAAAGACTGAAAAATTTATATTTTACCACTTTGTATATTATAGGATTTCATTTAGTGTTTAGGGATTCCACGTAAACATGGAATAATTATTCTAAAAATAAAGAACCAAAAAGTTCCCCATTTGAAATTTCATCTCAATTTTGATTTGAATCATTTATAAGCTTGATATTCCTAATAAAAATAAAAAAAACTGGGTTCAAAAATTTTATTCTATCACACATAGTGTATAAAATAAAAAAAATATATAATTTTAATGCAATGATACGAAACATTAATGATATCGAAAATTATAATGCGTATAATCCATGATAACTACCTATATAAAAAAACAATATTATTGTCGCTAATTTATTAGAAAAAGTATTTTTAATCCCCAATTTCCACAAATCCACCTTCTATGAAACACAACAACTATTATAGATTAATAATATATAAATTCATATCAAATAGAGTATTCTAAAAAATGATTATAACTCACATCATGTTCCTATGTAGGCCTAAGTAGTAATGATATAATAAACATTTTTCCTTTAGCCTATAATAACTTTATTGAGTATGATAATTTGGCATTCATTTGATAATGTATATAGTATATAACTAAAACCAATAGTAAAATTTAAAATTTAAAAATAAATATTTATAAGTATATGAATAACCAAAAGGTAAAATTATATTAATAATTAAGAAAATCTCAGAGCATTCCCAAAAGATCAATACACATACGCATATCAAATTATAACCCATTGTGTTAAAGCAAAGTACAACAATAAATATATTATACCCAGAACATTATAGGTAAACTATGAATATATCTCAGCCCTACTAAAAAATAATAAAATGATAACAAATTTATGTCATAACGAACTTTAACCCAAAGAAAAACTTCTCATTAAATGTATTTCAAAAACCAACTATCATAGAATCCAACGTAAGGATAAAAATGAAACATGTTAATAACCAAATAAGAATAAAGAGGCATCAATTAGTATCCATGTATAGCCGCATGATTCATGATATTTGATTTCTAACAAACTTACATAAAGTACCCACTTAATGAATATATAAAACATAACCCCTCTATCACATACATAATTTCATTTAAATATAAGGGAAATGTGGAATACCTAACCCCAACATCTCATGCATGAAATATTATACATTGAAGAGAAATTTACGATCTTTTGGAACTATATATTATACATGTAGTGTTCTATACCATATGGGAGAGTTTGATAATCTAACCCTCTATCTCACATATAGGTTTTTTGACAATGAAAAGTAATGTTTATAGTGTAACCTCTCCATCACACATATACAGTAATCCAATATAAAATGGAAAATTTATAAGCTCATTTATATTCATAAATCCACATCTTTAAATTTATAATGATATAAATAAATAAATAAATACAATTATGCTAAATAATAAGGGAAAATCTATTATACACGTCAATGTATAAAATATAGAAAACATCTTCTCTGAACATAAAATTAGTATTTTTAATATAGTCTATGAAGAAATAGTAATTCACCATAAAGAAAATATTCATATATAAATCATGTATCCAACATGTTTATCCCAT
The DNA here is from genome assembly GCA_963277665.1 of Viscum album. NCBI lineage: Eukaryota > Viridiplantae > Streptophyta > Magnoliopsida > Santalales > Viscaceae > Viscum > Viscum album. The sequence continues at coordinate 1,894,713,154 of OY728152.1, forward strand.
TTATCATTTCTATAAATTAAAATATATAGATAAAATATTCACATAAAAATTTTAAAATCCTATATAAAATAATCGCCCAAGCTACTCAACTATAACCCCTGTTCATAACTACCATACATTCATTAATAATAGAATGAAAAAAATTCTCTATAATCATAATACTGACTAAGAAATCTCAACAAATGAGTAACCATTTTACCAATAATTCAATAAAATTTTATACCATATATAGGGTTCTTACATAAGTATCAAAGAAAAAATCTACTAATAATGCATGAAGCATGCAATACAAGCCTCAAAAGGTCCATAATCTGACATAGGCCAATCTAAATCCCTCTCAAATACCATAAAAAACAATTGAAGGTATGAATGAATATCATATTTATTTGACATTAATGGATGAGAAATAAGTAAATATATGGATCCACACATTTATTAAACAACATAAAAACAATGAATCCCAATAATGGAATACCCTTTTATTACTCTTTAATATTTAATAACTAGACACAAAATCGTGTATCTAACCATGAAATGATACTATCCTAACTATCCATACCTTTTATATTTTTAAATAATACTAAAATACCATGGCTAAGCCTATGTAAATCATGATCCACTCCGAAAAAAAACTATTTTAATCTCCAATATCAATACTTTTTTTCCATGAGTTCTCTAGTGGGATCTCTATACCTTTTTACACCCATTATAGAAAAAAATTTTAATTAATAATGTATATAAATCCCTATTTTAAATATAAAATCCTTATTTAAAATTACAATGTTCAATATATTAATAATGTAGAAAATTAACACAAATTATTATTACAACCTACCCATAATATACTTTTTTTATAAAATAAAAAATAAATAATTGTTTATTCCCCAAATTAAATCTCACTTCTTAAAAAGAATATGTCTTGATAATTTCCCTAAAAAAGTATTATATGTTAAAAAAATATATCACCTTTTTATTTACAAATTAATTTTTAATCCAAACCAAATAAAGGGTATGCAACCAATTTTTATCATTTAAACTCAATTTAAAATAACATATTGAAAACATGGTAAAATTATTTTAAATAGATGAAAAAACTATCACCCATTTCATATAAAATATCTTGAATTTTTTTTTAAAAAAAAAATTCACAATATATTCCAATTATAATATTAGATAATGTAACTATTAATGAAATTTCAAAATAAGAATGTTTCTAAAATTATAATGTAAATTCTATTTTCAATATATTGAACATTTTAAAAAAAAGAAAAACGTAAATTTATAATTTATTTTTTCCTAAAATATACTTATATTCATTAATAAAATATAATATTTACTCATCATTTAAAATTTAATGTAAAAACCATATTTTGAAATTTTATATAATAACATTATACCACACATTTTTTTGATACCAACTATCTAATGTGAACCATGTAACATTATTAATATGTATTTTTTAAGTATATCTAATTTAAAAAATAACCTTTCACATTTAAGGATCTTAATACACCGTTATAATTATAAAAATTGTTTTAAAAATAAATATTTAAACCAATAGACATTGTAAGTCATCATTATCCAACATAAAAACTCCAAGAATGTTTAGGGATCCATCCTCTTATCACCCTTATGATTTCATTCACACCACCTTAGATATCAAAACCATTATCCACACAAAATATACTGAAATAAAAAAGTTATATCAATATATAATTAGATAATATTCCCCCACAAACATAAATCAAATTACTACTCAAGATGTAGTGTAACGACATCAATTAAACCTTTTTTGATATTTCATTAACTCCTAAATTTTTCATTGGGTCATTATGAATGAAATCCCAAATATTAATAAGGATTTAACCATGCTTTATTGAAACACACAATGTTGGAATCCTTAAAAATTGAAATTAAAAACATTCGAAAATTGGGAATTTTTAGATAAATATTGGAGTCGAAGGATAAAAAAATATTCATATCATTAATTGAAACAAATATGTACAGAAAAATTAAAATATTAATGATGGGTTAATGGCATAGAATCCTCAATGGGTCATTTGACATGTGTAGGGAATGATATAATGAAACATTATGAAATTGTGAGGTGAAACATGTATTAAAAACCATTATTTTATGTAAGGAACAATTGTCTAATAATATTTAAAAAATATGTATGTAATTTTTTTAAATAACTACATACATGGTTTTCTCTTAATTGGTTTGGAGAATGTGAATCCCAATGCTGAATAGCCTATTTTTTTCATTAAATATTGAATTAACTTGACACCACAGTAGTTTTATAAAAAAATATATGAGTTCATTAAAAAAATATAAACTATAAAGGAATCCTAATTGTCATCCTTATTCCATTAATCTAAGTAAGAAAATAATATTCTTAATTTCCCTACCTTTTTCCAATTAATAAATATAAATGGATCCAATTTGGTTACATTCCTAAAATTCCACATGTTATGATTCTATCCCAGTTAAAAACTATTCTCAAATGAAATGTACAACACAATACCATAAATATTATCACCTCAACCATTTAGAATCACAATCATAATCACTCTCTCTAGATAAAGATATTAATTATTAAAAACACATAAAAATCCAATGAATTCAACGTTCCTTTATGTTAGAGCCAACAGATCATATGCTACTCTCAGTAGGGTGAGGGTGGTAAATAATTCTATATATTATTTTCTTACTATTTTATCTTGTTTATTAAATATAAATATTAAACTTTTTTGCGCAAGATTCTCTCACAAAATTTATGTCATGTAAGATAATACAGAAAATATATAGAACAAGACACTAATGTATTTTTACATGGTTCAGAAACACTGTATGAGCCTACTCCCTGTTGAAGGTAGTGATTAACCTAGTTTTCCATTTTTCTGTATAAGTCAATATAAAACATACGTTTGGTGTATGGGATTCAAATATCACAAATATCTTCAAACCATTACTATGATTTGATTACAAAATATCCCACTCAAATACTGATAATATTTCTATAAGTCAATCACAAAATTATAAAAGGTTGGGAGGTATCACCCTTAACTTATAGTCTTATATTATCCATCTGCATCAATTTTATATCATCTTATAGGTCATAATCATCTTCTAGTTGGGTATAATGAGTCAAAAAATGATAAATATCACATGAAGATATGTTCTTCTTCGGAAAATGGTAATGATATCCTCTATAAGACATTTGAATATTTAAGTAGCACATTCAGTTGTTGTAATTTATGATATAGTTCTAATCATATATTTGAAATCTAAAATCTAATTCATTTAATGCTCAAGCATCTGTATATATAGATAAAAAGTTTGAAACAATACACACCAGGATATTTATCCCTTGTTCTTATCAATTTTTAAATTTATACATATCTTCTCAAACAAAATTATCAATGTTTTTGGAAGAAAACACATATTATTTTATTCCCACTCATATGATATTTCCAGACTCAAAGTTTTAATGAACATTTACATTAAATGAATTAAATATATCCAATCAAATGGCATTTCCAAAATAGATATCTATGAAGACCTTAATATCCCTATCCAAGAGTTATTATTAAATAATTATAATTTTTTCCCACCATATTATTTTCACTACATAATAAATTGACCCATGTGAAGTTTCTTTTCCTGATTCCATAACTCCAATGACCAAAAATAACTAATATATAAATATGTAATATAATAGATTATTCTTCTTTCTTGAAATTAAATTGAAAATGTAAAAAAACTCATCATTATTAGTTATTGCATCTTTATCTCAACTGTAATAGTATCAATATTCAAATTTCATCCATAAAATCATGGTATAATAGATATTTATATACATTTTATTAAAAATAATCTATAAAAAACATCGTGTATCACTTCATGATTAAAATGTCTTTTAGGATATTAATAACAACACATCATCATCCAAAAAATATTCTGTATTTAATATATATAGTTTCTCCACTCATAGACTCATACTCATCTTAGTTAATTTTCAATCAATTTATATTATCATATTTTATATTCTCTATCATGTGGCTATCATCTATTCTCTATATTACATAAATCAAAACAAACTTATGATACTTTAATCACCAAGGGAAAAACTATTGTGTCATCTGGTTTATGTTATTGAGAATATTCGATATCTAGAAACCTGAATTTTCACCGAGTAGTAACTAAAAAATTATTCAAATATTGAATAAATACAACGGGAAGTCATTGTATTAGGTTTAGTGAAGGAATAATGTGAAGTTATTACTATGTAATAATGTGGAATGTAAAATTTCCCTAAATTATCTTCAATATTGATCCTATATTCCTTGATCTCAAGTGATACATTAGACCTCCACTTGTTTCCTTTCCTTTTATGATATGATCACAAATTTTCATCATTTTTTAATAGGTGAGTTGATTTATATATCATTTATAGCATAAATTTCTTCATTAATATTATCATATTTATCATTTTATTTAACAATAACAACTTCTTCTTTGCATCCCCGTGTATCCACAGCTGACTGTGAGACAATTCAATTAGAATATTCTAGAACATTTAAATATGTAGTGTTAATAATATTAAGAGTTTATATATTATAACACCTGTATCCTCTATTATTATGTGGGTATCAAAGAACTATACCAACAACACCTCTTTTTTTAAACCACATAAGATTATATGCTTTGTCATTGATAATATTATGTCTTCCAGAAAACATTATGTATTTCAAAATTGAGGAAATTTTTCATACAACTCGTATAGAGTTAAATTAAAGTCTTTTAGTGAATAAAATGTACATAAATGTGAAGTTCTACTTCCATAGGTTTTCTCCAAAGAAAAAAAGAAGTTTTATGTTCAATAATAAGTTTTTTTTCTATCTCAACCAGACATCCATCATTTTTTCACAAAATATAATCTATTTGTGTGTCTATGGTGAACTATATTCCTGAAAAAATTTATGATTTTTCAGATAATGTTTAAACTTTCCATTTTTAAATTCATCTCTTTTATCAGTTTTGAATCTTTTTCATATAATATTCATATTCCTTTTTAGCACCTCTCGTGAAACTACTAAATATTCCGAGATACTTTGGTTTTGGATTAAAAATATAATACACGAATGTTTTGTGATATCATCAATAAATGAAATATAAATACATATATACATTTTTTTATTTCTTTCATAGGGCACACATATGTTAGAATGAAGAAGATCTAATGGATGAGTTTTATGTATTTCAACCCTATTGTTTTTTTGAATGTGAAATATTCCATTTCGTGAAAGTGAAGCATGCTGGTGTATTTTTCTTTTCATGTTGGGAATATCAAAATTAATTTTTATCCTTGTTATCTTATTAATATTCCTCTAGAACAATATTATTAATTTTTTGTTGTGAATGATTATTTTTCATCATGTTCAGATAAAATGGACATTATAAATCTTTAACCTAAAATATATTACCATTGGTTTGTTTTCCTTATACTAATATTTTCACATATTTCATCCTTTAGTTTGAAAAAAAATCTCATTTGAAAACTAATTTTTTTTGTTCATCAAAAAGATGTGAAAACATAAATATATTATGTTTCAGGTAATCAAAAAATAATGTACTTTATGATTTAAATTTTGTAGTGCTAATAATAGAGGATCCAGTGATTTTAATTTTATGTGTCTAAGAATTTTAAAATTAATTTTTTTATTTATAGCCTTTAATTTTTTTGACCATTCCAAACCTTTACTCATATGTGATGGACACCCAAAATCCAATATTCAAGGTCATTATCCTTTTGTGGCATTGAGATAATTTAAACAACTAAGGCGATATCATTTCCAATATCAACATTCAAATAATTATTATTATATTTGTCAATAATCTTTGTTTGTTTCTAATATTTCAAAAACATAGTTACCAAGATTTTTAAGTTAATCACATATTTAAAAAAATTATAATAGATGAAATATATTTTTAGTATTCCAACTGGGGTTTTAGGTTATCTCATCTTAATGGGTTGACTCCCCTTGAAACATTGGATCCAATAAATTCCTGATTCATTTTAATATTGATGATTAAACTGTTAAATTTTATATTTTTTCCCAAATCCTCCAGGGTTAAAGTAATATCTATAGATAATATATTTTCATCTGTACCCTACTTGCTATCCAAAACAATGTATCAGTTTTCCATCATCTTAATATTCATTAACCGTAGATCCCTATTAGAAATCAAATTTTTGGTATAATCATTTGACCTTTTTATTTATTATGGATTTATTCTCATCCATAATAGAGTCTTTACATTTCGATGTTATTTCATTAAACTATGATTCATAAAAAATTTCAGAATTCTTGTAAGCATTTTCTAAGTTATATACAAGGTTTTCTTTAATTTATTATTATATTAAAATTTTCAACCATGTTTTTAAACAACAAGGATGATCATTATTGATACTTCAAAGGATTACACCTCATATAACATTTACCATCTTCTGAAATTGAGTTTTAGTAGTTTTATATTCATTTTTCAACTTTATCAAGATTCTATTAAAGAAGTTAAAATTAATTACCTTAAAAATTTACCTTTTATTCAGTAATAATAATACATTTTTATCTTCATGAAGTAATTTATTTAGATCTTAAATCTCTTTTAAAAACCTTAATTATTCATCAAATATTTATTCTTAGATATTTCATGATAGATATTCTTTCATAAAATTAATGTTCTCATTCTCAAATATCACACATATTAGAGAAAATTATTCAAATTCACTTTTAAGACTAAATTGTATATGAATTTACTGTTCATCTTTATATTCATCAATGTTTATTCTTTCTTCACTAGAAAACTCTAATCACAATCTTTTTCAATAAGAAACATCTCAACATGACCATTACTAGAATTTTCAACTTCCACTTCAATATCATCAAATTTATCAAACATGTAGAAAAAATTTATCTTTTTATATATTGACAACATCATATAATTTCATTTTAAATTTTACTTTTATTTTTAAATCTTTTTTTGTGGGATTCTTGAAATTAAATTATTTTCATCGCTATATTTATTTTTATTTATCGTTGGATGGTTTTTATGAAATATTTAATGTATTTGTAGTTAAATCACTACAATAAAAACATTACAATATATATCCCCATAACTATTTCCACCTTTATAGAAAACAAGGAAATGAATTCATCAAATTTTTTACAAACTTCATATTAAGTATCAAAGTTACCATCATCTTTATAAGAAAATTGAAAGTGTTTTATGAAATAAATTTTTCATTTTTCTAGGAATATAATTCTCTTATAATTCCATGTTAAATGATAATTCTATACAAATTTCTTATAAAGTAAGTCACTTGACCACTAACATTGAAATGTGATACCTTAGTATAAAATTTATTATGATTAATTCTTATAATATTTTCCAAAAAAGTAAAATATATTAATTTTTACTAAAACTACTTATGGTGCTTAAAATTCTATAACACCCTTTAATGAACACACCACAAGATTCATCCTCTAAAATTTTATAATCTTCATACATAAATATTCAGATCTTTAATGTGGATGTCCTTAGATTTATATTTCCTTCGTAGATATTTTTATGTCATCCTTGATGTCGTTACTGATTCCATGTCATTTATCCCAAAAAATATAACTTTAATAGAGATATAATGAGAGAAATCTATTACATTTTGAATTTTACTATCATTTTATATATTATTTGTGTGTGTGGATGTTTGGGGATAATTCTCAATATGTACAGTGAAAGCATCTATAATGGAATCCAGATATTCATATCCATGGGTAATATTTTTGGATGAATTCTATTTGTATAGATATTATATATATTCACAGAAAAATAAATCCATTTACTATTAACTGATTTATTAATATCAAGAAAAATCTTCTTTTTTTCAAATGATAATCCACCAAGAGTCAGTAATGGAACCTCCTATATTTAAATTAGAAGAACAGACCATGATCATTTTTACTTTAGGGGCATGAATAAGTGGAATTCCTTATTATGTTCTTCATCATTAAAAAAACATTTACCTATTATTAGATAAAATTGAATACACTGAAAAAAACAACCTTGAACACCTACATGATCCCAAAAATAAATACCGTTCACTACCAAATAATAGAATATTGTACTTTTCATCATCTAAATAAAATTTTATATTAATTATACAACATAAAACAATTCTTTGTGGCATAAAACATACAGGGTATATCCCTAAATTTGATAGTATTATAGTCCTTTAAGTATGAGTTTTCTTCTTACATAGATAATGTGAGAAAATAACTTTTTAAATAGAAAAATGAGACGTCAATAATAGGAATTAATAGGCCAACACTGTAAATCATGAATTATTTACACATGAATTGATTTAGGTTCATCCAATATTTCTTTCTTTGATACTCTATATCTGGAACCTATCTGTCTGATACCCTCTATATGATATGTCTATATATGTTAACTTTTATCGGATATATCTCCATTCAATACTCTCTATTCATTATCTCTTTGTTTGATACCCTATCGATAAATATTTATTTGACACCCTCAATTGGTTATATCCCTATTTGATACCCTATGTATGATATATAACTTCTTAATACCAGCTTTTTGGTTTCAAACTATCCAATACACTATCTCTTGTACCTCAACATTTTGTGTTTTTGGAAAAAGATCTCTCATCTCCTCGGTCTGCAACTTACATCTTCAAAAATAATATCACCATGAATCTACTACCCATTATATACCCATTATTTCTCTAAAATATATGGGATAATTAGGAATATAAAATCTGTGTTCCCCTATACAAGTTTTAATTTCCCACTCGAATCATTCTTTTGTTGACCACCATTAATCCCTCCTTACAACATGCTGTCAAAAAACATCATGAATGTTTTAAAAAATGATATTTTAAATGATCTTAAAATATTACAGAAGTAGTTTCTAGAATAAAAATCTTTGTTATATGATTATTGAGTCATTAAATACCCCACTTAGCATCATTAAAATATATAAATTTATGAATTGATTTTTTAAAATCCTCGAACTTCCAACCATATCATCTTTTTAAAAACCCCTCAATCGAGTAATAATATAGTAGATATTCCTTCATAAGGTTCTCCTTCATTTAATAATTGTTTATTCAGATCCTGATAGTCTATTAGTATTCATATTTTCTCATCTAGTAAACTCTATTTTTTTCTTTCTGATTATTTTTGAGTTACAGTATCTGATTGACCTTTATGGATAACCTTATCTGATGAATCAATGAAATAACCATTGTTTGATAGATTTATTTCTAATACTATTCCCATTGAATTTATTTTAATTATCTATCTTATGAATAAATTTGTAATACTTTATCCAATAACTTTATTTATAACCCTTTGTCTTGTAAATTTTTTAATAAATATATATCTGATATATTTGTTTGGAAACAACAACCCAATAATCAATGTCCAATAAACTCTATTCAAAAACCACTCTCTAAAAATCTTGGAGAAGGAACAAATTTTTTAGATGATTTATATATTCACATCAGATTAAAGTATAAAAAATAATTATTTTTTCAAAAAAACATATATCATAGTTCTCCAACAACACAACACCTCTTGGCCTCAACAATGACACCCTTTGGATTGTTTTGTCAACCAAGGAACTTAATTCACTAATGTTATAAAACTGGAGTTATTTAATTACAAAAAATTCTAGTTCTATATGATAAATGTTAGTTTAGGAAAAAATAATCATTGAATAATAAAACAATTATATTGAAAATTTAGTGACCGACAACCATTGCGGACAATTCTGTTTACCACATCATTATTATAATAAAAATTTATTTTTACATTTAAGAAAAAGATCATGAAACAACATCAATAAACTATTAAAACTATTCACAAAAATGATTATATAACAACATAAAACATCAATGAACTCCTTTTAAAAACAATATCCTCTTTTATTGAAGAAACAAACATCAATGGTTGTTGTTATATTTTCCAGGACATTGAGAATAATATTAAAATACAAGAAGAGAGTGGGGAAAAAGGTCACATACCATATCCTCAAAGAGAGTGAGGTTTAACACCCCTAATATACCTTATTTGTGAAAATTATTTCTTAAATAATGGTTTCATATATATAGAGTTACTTTCTCTTTTATAGGTACAAACTCTATCATTAGTTCATTTCATTACATATGTTCTTTGATAAAGTTATATTGAATATCAATGTTCTTAAATATTTAATGTTTTATTGGATTCTTGGTGATATTGATAGCACTATAATTATAAAAAACCCAATAGAAGGTGAAGATTCACATATACCAAAAAATATTCTAGATGTGTCTTCATCAAAACTAATTTTTTTATATCTTTATTGACAGCTACATAAATAGATTTTATAGTTATAAGATTCACTGAGCATGCGTCATTAGTATGAAAAAAACACATTTTTCTCCCTAAAAGAAAAATCCAATATATATATATCTTATTTAATTGAATCAATTTTCACATTCCAAATCCATATATAAAAGAATATTCAACATTCCATTTCAATCATAATCTATCCCATAATTTTTATTTCCATTAATCAGTCTAATAATTATTTTTTCCATCAAAAAAATGTGTCATTTTTTGTGAGGTTTTAAATCTATCACATTTGGTAAGAACATAAAACAAGGATATTCTACATGTAGTTAAATACAATATGATTTGAATCAATTTCCAATTTTTTGGATCAATAACCTTTCCAAGTGCGTCATAAAACATTAATTTTCATACGAATAAGGGAGTGGAAATAGGTTTTGATTCTTACATGATGGGTCTCTTAAGTAATTACATGGACTATTTTTCTTATAATAACAAAATTATATTCATATATTAATATATTTTCAATCCATGAATTTACATCCTTTCTCCCAACATATTAATTATAAACATCATCATTATTTCTTTATAAAACCCTTAATAATCTTCTTAATTATTCCATAAAAATATAATATAATCAATATAAATAATCCAAATGAGGGAACCCACATTATTTTATTATATTTATAGGAAGTTGCGTAATATTTCATTTTTGAAAATGAAATTATTTAATAAACATTCCAATTTATAATAAAAATCTATATGTTCTTTTTTAAATACTACAAATCATTCTTAAACATGATTTTTTTTCTATAATAACTAATTAAGAAGTTTCATCTTTACTCAATATAGATTTATTCTTCCAGATTTATATTTGGGGAATCATACATGACATCCAGTTGGAATATATTATATCTTCATTTTATAATAATAATAAGAAAGATTATGATGGTTTCATTTCCTTAAATTTGGGAAAATGTCTCACTAGAATCGATGAATTTAACCTATGAGTATACATTACAAACTAGTCCTTATTTGTTTCTTATAACCATACTATTTTCATTAAAAATATTACATTCGGTATCAATGTTTTATGCTCTGTTATGTCCTATAACAAAAGGCATAAACTAAACCAAGGACTTACATTTTATTCATCAATGTATTACATTCATAAACATGAATTAGTAGGATTCCCCAGGGATTATTTTGGAAAATATTATTAAAAATATTTAATTATTACATTAAAATTAAAAAAATTACACCAGATATAAAATAATTATTTTGGTTATAAAATTACTTGAGCTCCATACAAATACATATTATGATGAATTCCTGTGATCTGAATCAAATAATTTGGATGGAATCATATGCTAATGAAATCATATTCCCAATACTGATGTCTTACAATTAATGCCTATAATATTTTTTTATTCCTTAGAAAAACGTCATATGATGAATGAATTATTATAATAAAGACTTACATTGTGATCTAAAGGCATGTTTTGATGAATCTGTTAAATTTATTTGGCTATTTAGTATCTCATGATTTTGAGAATGACTTAATAACTTCTCTAAACTATCTCCATCCAACTCAAAAAAAATTATATCCCTTTAAATATCATATCAGTAACCTATTAGGATAATCAACCATTATTTCCAAATAAATTGACACCATAAATGAGTTCATTAAAAATCTAGTGCACTTCAATATTCACCTACGAGATTTCTAGGAAACCATTAAACTTTTCAAAATAATGACAGATATATTTAATAACTCATTACTCTCTGTAGAATTATAATGTGAAGTGATATGTTTCTTACGCCACACCACCAGATAGAGTAAATTTTTAAATAAAATTTCATCACTCATAGACCTAAATGTGTGTTTATGTGACATAAATTAATTCCCCCAATGTCAATGGATCCATTTCTCATTATTTCCCACATTTTTCAACATAATACAATACCTATAAGGGGGTATGGGGTTCAAAAAATAACCTTATGATATAGAGAATTAATAAACCAGAAGTTTCAACCTCAATTAATAGAACATCCCATTTTTAAATTCTATAGTAATAATGTTAGAAACGTATTACATGGTACCAACAAAATCATGTCGTATATCACTATTTTCTACATTTTCATTAATAAAAGTTTATGTGATATAGATGTGTTTAGATTTTAAGGGTTGAAATAGATTCATATATACAACTACAAAACTTTTATTATTATGAAAAATATATAGTGAAGTATCAAATTAAACACTCTAATAAACTAGTAAAATTACTATCCAAATCATTTGTGTATAGGATTATGTGAAAAAAATGTGCATGGATTCAAATGTAGTTAATTACACTAAACGTATCTTCATACAATGTCAATCCATAAAAAACCATAAGAAAATATTTACTTAAGGGGGTTTATGATAAAAAAATTACTATCCCAATCAAAATCACTAAATCCTTGAGAAGTAAAGTATAAATATGTTCTATATAGTATGCTAAATATAAATTTTCTATATATGTATTTTAGAATTAATTATATTATAATAGGTGTAAATATATGGGATACCATTTAAATATATCATATAATGTATTATAAAATACAATATCTTGCTTGGAACCTATGTGATAAAGAAGAATCCAAATTAGTTTTATATAGTCATGTTGATTTACACCTTTATTGGCCTCCTACATAGTTGGGATCTAATATCCATTGGAGTAGAGATCACTTTTTATTTTTCTATTCCAAATTGAATCAAAAGTCCCCCAGAATAGTTTTTATTAGATATAAAAATATGAACATCAACTTGAATGGATTGAATCGGTATAATGGAATACATCTAACCCAATGTAGATATTTCCCAATTTCATTCCATGTCCTCTAAAAATTTGACATATAGAGATAGTTTTCACATATATAAATAATTTCATCAATATATACTATGACAATAAGATTACCCATGGATAACTCCTTTATAAAACATTTAAAAACATTTCTCTCTTTGAAAAATTCAAAATCTCAATCAGTTTTCATGAATGGAAATCTAGACACATGGCGATGAATTCAACAAATATAAATCCTTTTTATGTTTTCAAACCAATCTCATAGATTTATTAATGAAAAAGAATTTAGGTTATTCATTGATGACATATTCATAGAACTCACCTTTATGAGAGGAAGATTTAATATGTATTTGATAAATATTATATATTTTGTGTTCTGTCACTTCCAATTCAACATGAATGTTTCAAGCAATTCTATCGGTGATATAATCTCTTAAAATTCAACACCATATTTCTGAGAATAGTATTTATCATTATGAGGGATTTATTTCTTATGACTTCAACTCTCCTATTAAACTAATTTTGAAAACTTGACATTATTATAATGAAATTATGTTTTCTTTTTATGGTAATAGATAAGAAATGGATATTTTATTTTTTGGAAAAAAATATTCATTCATTTCCCCAACCTACTCATCAGCATCAACTGACCCAACAATAGTATAAGGCTCAACATGTGATTTATGTGTTTTCTGTTTCTCTAACCGTATCCTTCTTCTAGTATGGATAGGGGTGCTCGACTAGCTAATAATATTATATGATTTAATATATTTCCTCAACAAAATATTTTTCCTTATTTTATTATTAGTCATAGCTTCATAACTGGTGATATCTACATTAATATCAATCAATATCTTCTCATTTACAACAATCACATTAATCTATCTTTTGAGATCCTATATGTTTCCAAACCCATTATATTCTTATCTATGACCGAAAATAAAAAAAATATTTAGGATTTCAACTATATTAACATAAAAATTTATACCAAATTATATTGGTTTTAACTCTATAATTTCTAACCTCTTCTATTGAAGAGTTATCCCAAAACGTGCCATCTCAATCTCTTCCACCAAATTTTCTATGTTTTTTATTTTTAATTTTCATGTATCTTGGTATTGAAAAGAAATTTATTTATTTGAAAATATTATTCTTATCACAATATATATCAAATGATGTCGTAAGTGTTCTTGGATTTAATAAAAATATGTTTTTAATGGTCGTAGTAGTACAAGGAGCCTCTATCTAATATAATGTCAGGAGTTTGGGCTCTATTATCTTGGTTCTTACCATTTATAAAATACTTCTACATTTCTTATCAATGAAATCACTTTATTGAGATGTATATTTTGTTTTTTACTAAATCCCTATACTATTTTTTAAAAAATATATATCAAAATAATGACTTGTCTAGTCTTTTGCAATACCAGGCCTTATTTTTTATGTGAATTGAAAGCTTCTTTTCCACAAGTCACATAAATATTTATAACATTAAGAGAGATTAATGATTATATATCATGGATAAATATTTCACATAGTGGTGAAATCATCTATGAATTTAATGAGATATATATCATCTTTGGTTGAATTTATCCTCAAAGGACCATATATATCTGAATATATTAGTTCTAATGGTTTAATGTATTGTCTATCACAATTATTGTGTCATTTTTGAGTAATCATCTACTAATGATATATTTTATAAATAAAATATATTTTTCTATTTTGTTAGGGAATATCCTTCAAAAAACAATTTTTGGATTTATTTACCATATTTATTTTTTTAGGTGACTAAATCTTATATTCCATATGTCATTTTCTTCTTTTTCACTCATATAACATATTTTGGATGGGTCAACAATATAAAACGTGTTTATAAATATTATTTCACTAAATTTAATAATTCATCCATCCTTGAAATTTTAAACAAAAAAACAATTTTTTTGAAATAAATTTTCATTTAACTCGTTACATATTTGGATAAAAATTTACAAATTTGGTTTCATCCCTTACTCAAACAAGACATATTTTCCCTTTATTCATTTAGAATCAATCTCAGTAGTTACAATACCTTTGATCATATAGGGGTATTATTTGATAAAACAAATGACTCTACTTCATGTTTCTAAAAACATTTCATGTTTTTTGTTTCTCCAATCATATGTCAATCTCGCGAACATTCATGTATCCATATTCTTCTTTTAAAACATTATTTTCGATTCACTTTTGTAAATAACAACATATAATTGTGATTTTTCATCGAAAATCATTTTGATTTTCTTAGTAGGGGATCTATCCTAGTATATTTTTCATAAGTTTTTCTACAGAATTTCATACGTTATAGAATCTCCCACACATTTCATTCAAAATTTAACACCTATTATAATTAGATTGATTTGAAGTCCCTTGGTTAATTTATATCTTCTATGGTTGGTCACTTATTTTAATCAGAAACATTATTCCCCTTAAATAATTTATCCTTACATGAAAATAATTTTTTTACCAACATGTGTTTCTTTGAGACTTTAAATATAACAACAATAGTAGTTTCCACTTAATCTAAATCTTCATTTTTATTTATAGGCATGTTCTAAAAACCATATTCATGAATTTTCCTCTACATTTATGATGTCCGATGGTCTTTCAACATATTTAAATGGATTTTTTTAATCAACATTCCCCTTTCTCCCACATATGTAGAATATGATTTATCATTTTATAGAATTCTCTTCCCTAGATTTGTAATTGAAACATATAATATTTGGTAAATTAGAATGAACATTTAGGGAAGTTAATATAGGATTTTATCATAAAATTATATAACAGAATCTATGGCTATTGTGGATTTCATAATAATTCATTCAATAGAATTCATAAATTCTTATCATACTATATTCATCTCTATTTCATTTTCAATATATTTTTATTCTGTCTTATTTTTTTCCTCTTCTTATTAGAAGAGTTTAACATCATGATCTTTAAGAATAATTTAATTTTATATGACATTTAAATTTGAATTCTTCAGTTCTTCAATGAGTTCATTTTATGTACTAATAATTTTTCATTTTATTAATACATCTTCTGATTTCATTATTCATTGCATTAAATTTCCTTGTGAGCTTTGTGTTTTTTTATCAATTAATGTTTCTAACTCATATCTGAACATGTGATCCATATATTTGTATTCACCACCTTTCTCTTAAATACATGTGGATGTTTCATACATTTCCAATTTTTCCATAAATATTCTAAAGTAACCATTCCTTTATTCCTTAAATTGATGCCAAGAGGATGTTTCTCCATATTCATCTTTTCATAAAAATCCTTTTTCTTTTCTACTAAGAAACTTCTTTTAAACTCACTATATTTATTTTCATACTTGGTTTTTTTCCATAAATTTTTATTCGTAGACATTTCATCATTTTCATTGGCCTCATAAACATGATTATTTTTATTTATAATATTTATTTAAAAGTCTCCAACACAGCAAAAGTAAACTTTTTTTGGGAAACTAACCCTTTTACCTGTCATTTCTATTTATAATTTGTTATAGATAATAGAAATGAATTTTTATTAATCTCATTCACTCTCTTCATTACCATATAATTCACTACAAGCATTATGATCTTTTTCTTTTTATCATTATCATGTATTCAAAGTCCATATCATATATAACATTCTTACTTAATGTTGGATTCCTTCTCCTTTCATAGGAAATGAGAATATTATGAAACTCATTATGTGAAAGATATTTTCTACCTTATAGTGCATAAATTTTCGGATTAAACCTATCCTGAAATTCCTCTTGAATTACTTCACAACGACACCATATTCATAATTTTCATCAAATTATATGATTTTTCTAACAAATTAAAAGATTGTAATAAAGTTCCGCCATTGTATTATTCTTAATCCATCATTATATTTTAATCCTTTCTCCTCTATATTTGAAGCTTTTCATCTTCAAATTCAACATTTCCTTCCACGATTATTTATATATTTTCTAATAATTCAATGGTGGTTTTTATACACATTACCTTAGTGAACAGTTTCTCAGAATGGGAAAATAGAATTACATCCATTTTTAACCAACATTTAGATTTCTCTTATTATGTAAGACTATATGATCCAATCTTTGATTATGTGGAAAAGAATCTATATATCCCTTAAGAAAATTAAGTCAAGTTGAAAAATAGTAAATCAATATACAATTTTTCTAACCAGGGATTGTTTTCCATTAAATGTTGGAAGTTATCCACTTTTCACAGATTTTATGTTGTCCGTAATCTATTTTACTAATAATGTTTTGAAACAGGAAACCATTGGTTGTGAAACCACTTGATAGAGATAAAGGATCATATGACTAAACTGGGGGGGTTAATTTATGTTTACTTTTATTTTTTAAATATTATTCTTATTCATGAAATAAATCTCATTAACTAGTCAGAGAATAAATCACTCGTAAAAAAATGTCCTTACATGATAACGTAGATAGAAAATTGTGAATGGCACTCAACCATTTTTACAAGGTTCATCTATATTAGTTGATCCTACTCATATATGAATCTAGTGATCAAAATTTCTATATATTTTACACTATAATTCAATAACGAACAATTAATTTGTAGGGTTGAATAATCTGTCACCTAAAATTTCAATGCATCCCACTAATACCATTACACAATATCCTACTAATCATAGTAAACATCACATGAGTAATAATGAGTCATTAAAAATAGAAATATATCTTGAAGATGTAGTTTTTTTAGAAATATATGAAGGTCATATACATTAAACATAATAATATTCAAGATAACCTGATTAGTTGTTGTTGTATCAGAGTTATATCTTGTCCTCTTTTGTCAATATCAAATTTCATTCATTGGAAACTCAATTTTTAGTAGATATAGATTACATGATTGAACTGTTGTTATCCTGGATATCACTCCTATTATTGTAAATATTTTTCTCTACAAATACCTTCTCACACAAACTCTTCACATTTTGGATCATGAGAGATCTTTTCTCAATCCCACTAACCTAATATTCATCCAATAAATTTTTTCAAAACAAATTACATTTAAGAGAATTAATTAGATCACATCTAACTTATATTTGAGAAGAAAAAAACATTGAATACTTTATGATTTTCAACAAGCATGTATGATAATAGAATTCCAATTTTGGTTTACCACTACTATATTTGCACTACTCAGTAGTATAACCCACGTGAAGTCACATTTGATAGTTCTTTGGCGTATATAAACACAATTACCTTACATAAAGATATTTAATTAATCAAATCCTTCTTTTAGATTTATTTTCCAAACCACATGAAAAAAAATCAACAAATTCCATTATCACGTCTTTAACTCAACTAGAAGAGACTTAATATTATATTATCATAAAAAAATTCACTACAAGATATAAAATTAAAAAAACTATAATAAAAATAATATTAAAAAATTATCCTGTATAACTTCATGATTGATAAGTAATTTAGGATCTTAAAAAACATAACATCACCCCATTAACAATATATATTGAATATCTAGAGCTTCTATACCAACATAATCATAATCATATCCTTTTATCTTCATTAAAATAATGTATTCATATTTTGTATTCTTAATCCTATGGATTTCATTTATTCTTCATCATTATTGAATCAAACATTACTTATGATATTTTAATCATTGAGGATCAATTGTTTAATTTTATGGTATAAGTTTTTTCAAAATATTAAATTTTTATAAACTCAACTTATCAGTAACCATAAAAAATATTATTCAATATCCTTAATACAGAAACACTAAAATAAAAGGTATATTCTTATATTAGTCATATAGTGAAAGGAATAAACTTTCTCAAAGACTTAAATTTGGTGCATTAAAGTCTAAAACACAATGAATTGAAGTCTTGTTGTTTTCAAGGGAAAACATTACAATGTTTTTCAACAAATAATTAAAAGTGGTAAATTGGATTTCAATGGATCTAACCAAATTTAAAAATATTTATAATAGTTCTCAAATGACTTGTGATCCAAATAAAGACATCTTATTGTGAATTCATACGATCTATATCAAAGGCTTATGATGGAATATAACATTGATAAATTCATACTCCCAAATACAATGTCTAACAGTTAGTGCCTTTGTGGAATTTTTCATTCCTTATCACTATGTCATACAATGAATGAACTATTATGATAAAAATATATATTAGGATACAAATTTTTATTTTTAGGAATTTTTTAAATTTATTAGGATATCGATTTTCTCTACATTTATATAATAACTTCAAAACATCACAAAAACTACATCCATCCAACTCAAAAACATTCCAATAAACTGAAACACCTTCTCAAGAACCTTTAATGATATTCAAGCTCATTTTGATAAAAACAACCGATAAATTCATCAAAAAATATATGTCAACTGAACATTATAAAAAATTCATAAAAAATTATGTACAAATCTCTTCCAATTTTTCCATAATTCATACTCTAAATAAATATTTAGAACTGTCATGCCAAATGGAGCTCCCCGGTATATTGAATTACCTTGCTCAAAACTAATAACATAAAATATAACCAAAGATTATCTGCCTACAATCATCTAAAATTGGACTTTAGAAATTATGTTAAAATACTACTCCTCTAGTCATAACCATATGAGAATTTTTATTAGTCAAAATAATAAAATAAAAATTTCCTAGATTTATATATTATATCAAAAATAAAAATTCACACCCATTTTTATAATTTCAAATGATTTAACATCATTATCCTTTTATTTTTTTTATTCATAATTCACATGAAAAAACATATAAAATCTAGTTAATATATCAATTTCATATAATTTATAACATATCAATACATACAACTCACTAAGTATTTGGAAAATTCCTAACAATATAATATTTTTGTTAAAATATTCAAAACACATTAAAATTATTTACATATAAACGGTTTTCTAAATCCTTACGAAATTGTCACAAGGATACATTGAAAATTTAAATTAATTATATGGAAATAGTAATAAATTTTGGATAAATCAATGTAAAACCAAAACCTCCCAAACCCATAGGACTAAAATTTGAGTCCAATTCCATCTTTTATTTTAGATTTTTAATTCAACACCTCACTTAACATTGAGTACATACTTCTAAGAGTTAGACTCATCAATTAACATGTGATTTTATTATGGGGATTATTGATAAAATTTCATATATATATATATATATATATATATTTCCTTCCACGTTTTGAAAAAAATATCTCAATATTTAATTGAATCAATTTTAAATAAACAATTATTCTCTAATACCATTATTTAATCTACCAACCCAAGATTATGAGGTCCCATGAAGAATCATCATATCCCTTAGGTGTGATTACCCATACACAAGTCCCCAATGACTAGTGTATATTGATTCCACTTACCCATATGGATACATTTTTCGCAATTATGGACCAAAAATATATTGTATTATATTATATTTATATTTTTACATGACTATTCATAAATCGGAGTTACCTACCCTTAAAGAGATGAAATGGGTCCATAATTTTAACACACTAAATATAATGTATGAAATAAATTATAAATTATCCATAGAACACATGATATAATATATAAAATATATAATATCACAAGTAATAATAAGTAAAAATTTGGCTACCCATTCAATCAAATATAAAATTAAAATAAGAACATGACTCCGACAATAACAGATAACCACTGACATAACACCTACCAAAATATCATGTATCACTATAATACAAAAACAATATCAAAAATTTATAACCAGTAACTATTAATAAAATATTTTTTACCCATATGTGATTGAAAAAAAAAACATGCGCATAGGTATGAGGTGAATAGGAATATATTAGTTATATTTCTTATTTTTAACCTTTTCTCTTGAGTGAGTGTTAGACAAAATCATGCACATGATAATGAATTTAGAATAACAGTAGATCAAATATTGACTATTAAAAAATAAAAAATAGAGGAATGTACATTAGTTACTATAAATAAAAACATTTTTAGTAATCAATAATTACTCAACTATACCAAACACATCGACACAATAAAAAAATGTAATGACCCGAACTATTATGAACAAAATGTTCCATTTCATTTAATTACATGTGTGATTATTATAAAAGAAGCATTCTATTATTATGTTTTATTATATACAATTGGGGTTAAATTACCCTAAATTATCTTTACCATTGATAATATAGTTGTTGTAAAGTGATGACATGACTAGTACAAATATAGCGGATTACTAAATACTTTTGGAATAGACAAAGGATGTGATGGCCTCAACCGGTTGGATCATAAAATATCAATACAATATATCAGAGCCTCTAAGGGAGATTGATTTTTTTGGATTTTTTATTGACCATGCCCAAGATGATATCCCACAACATAATCATGATCGAAACCATTTACGAGAGAAGTTCAAGTTCATCGTGACCACATCCCAAAATATGTTCACCGAATGGCCCCTTGAAAGCCCCACCATCACACACATTTCTCTTATGGAATATTATGGTGTGATAAATATATATGTATCAAGACCCAATAATTAGGAATATGTACATTATTGTTGTATAAAATAATGAGTATATTTTCATCCTATTATTTCTACATTGAAAGTTATTTTTAAAGAAAAAATATAATTTTTGGTCAATTGTAAAATCTATTTAGATAAATTAATATATTTTGGAAATTAATTATATTATAATGAGATATTTTTATTAAAAATAATTTATTAAATATATATTATCATATTTTTTTTGAAATACAAATTAATTTTTATTAATGTTTGAAAAAAAAATTCAAAACCAAAAAATTCTCAATAATAGTAGGTTTATATTACAAAAGAAAAAATTCACATATTAATGAAATTATTTGGATAAAATGGATATCATTTATGGAATTAGGATGTGGAAATTATCTAATAGTGAATTTTTCAATATTTATTATGACAATCAAATTATCTAATAAAAAATTAATATTATATAAATATACTTTGTCTTTTATGACAACATAAGGACCCAATAGTGATGTAATAAAGTATTTTAAAAGTATTAGTTGAAAAAATATATTTTTACCCTTTAAAATAATTTTATTTTAGGTATATTTGTTATATTTTATAAATCCTTTATGAATCCTCCAAGACTAAGAATATAATTTATGATTTTCAAATCATTTCCCTGAAAGTGTGAATGACCCTCCCCATAAGCAATATAAATAATTTTAAAACCATCTGCTATTATAATTATAAAATAATTTTAACCGCTCTTATTTTACATAAAATAAGGGTAAACTGTTGGTTGGTTTGTGGTTTGGAATATTTTATTGTGAAGTGTTCAAAACCAAGATAATAAACAAATCTCCATCCTTTCTTATTTAAACACACCCAGGATATCATTTATAATCACTAAAACCCTTTAAAGGTGAATCCAAACAATGAAGCCTACACCCTATAGTGATATTAAGGCACCCTAATGCTCCCATGAAACCTCTCCCATGTCATTGGAGTCCCACATCCATGTAATGGATCCTCGCATTCCTCTCTACTTTTCAATTCAAGAAACTTGTTCGAGATTAGTATTTATTTTTTCAATTGGTTATATTTACATTATGTTATAATAATTTACATACAATAAATTTCATGTAATTTTATTGAGGGATCATTTATCCTCCCTCGTCTGGAACATTCCCTCATATGTAACTATGTAGAAATTTTGTAAGAGATTTCTCTCTTCTCATCTCTAATCAAGATGTTATTTAATATTATGAATATTAAATTACATTTCATAGGTTTAGATATTTTGTTCCATGATCCATTTATTTCACATTTTATTTTTAAATGATGATATATTCACATTAATCTCATTAATCCCCCTTATGAACCATTATGAGCACTCGTTAGCATGTGGAAATTCTGTAGAGATCTTCCACCCTACCATTTTATCAAGTATCACTTTTAGGTAATGTCTCAAAATTTCCTTATGTAACTATTGGGATATGATTATAAATATCCATCATACTATACATTTAATTTCTAAATGATTTGAGGCCCCTTTCTCTCTCATCATACCATTTTATGAATTTCTATATGAATTTGTTATGCTGCAAAAATTACACCGCGATTTTCCATGCTAAATTCAATGTGTAGGGAATACCATACCAATTAATCAATAAATGGTATTGACTTTTTTTAACATATACATTTTGAATTGGGACATACATGTATTTAGTCCAAATTCAATTAACATTTAATAAATTACGATGTCCAATGAATCCTTGTTATATGATATATGTGTCATACTTAAGCATAAGATTTAAATGTTTATGAAGGGTACACCATGATAGCACTCTAATGAATTGGGTACTGTTTAGTATCATGATAAATCATGTTAGGATAGGGGTTTACATGATTAATTTATGTGTTATTTATCCAGCATGAAGTCCAGGCAGCATAGCATTGACTTATAATTTGGATACAATGTTTTAATTCGTCACACATTTCTAGGTTATGATTATCATGTTATATCATTCCTTTATATTCATGGTCCTTTATTTCCCTTTTGATATGACCATTTTCTAACACTTATTTTATTCCTCATCTTATTCCATTATTATTCTCTTACTAGGCTTTATTTATCACCAATTTCATATTTTTTCCCAAGGATACCCCATGAAGTTTTAAATACAATGGATTATTATAAACAAGTTAAGGTGGTTTTAAATAAATATATCATATTTAATGTATTAAGTTGATATCTAATGTACATAATTCCCAATTAAACTATACTTCTTGATATTTTGGGGTTTTATTAAGTGTGATCTCATATAATAAATTATGTATTTATTTATATCAATAAGTATGGTATTTATAGTTGTTATTAGAACAAGGTATAGTTAATTTTTCTATTAGGTTTAGAAAACCCAAGTGATAACCCTTATAGATAATATAAAGTGTAAGAAAACATCCCAAAATTTTTTTATGTAAAGTGTAAGTGTTTTTTCATTGAAATACATCCATATCTAGATACTAAATGTTGGCATGGTTCTTGAACTAATTTACTTATAAGTAATAAGTCTAACTAAGTGTTTTGGGAATGGCTATGGGTTTCCTGGTATACGATAGTGGGCCTTACTCTGCATATAGTTTGACACTCCCTAAGGATATTAATTGGTAAATTAATATTCACAATACAAACCATAATTAAGAGGGTAATTCCAATAAAATCAATGTTATGATGTATATCATGGATTACAAAGAACAAATATTATAAACATACATGTTAGGAAGTTAAATGTAATTAATATGTGATTCTTGCTCAAATTTACCCAAGAGAATAAGTTAAGACGGTCCTTGTAGTTTATCTTGGGTTGTCGAATCCTCAGAGACCTAAGAAGTAACTTATAAACACATACATTCTATGGACTATTTTTGGCTATGAAGTGGGAAAATTGGGTTGATTTTATATGGGTTTAAAGGAACTCTAATAGACTTAAATGAAATCATTTTAAAAGAATGAGTTGATCCTAGCTTATTGCTCGGGGTGGATTGGACGTATTTCCTTTTTAATGATTTCAATTTCTTATATTTGAGATGGGTTCATTTAAGGAGATAAAACAACATCATCACTTACTAGTTTAATGCCTACACCCTTTAATACTAATCAAATAATCACTTGAAGGATCAAAGTTTTGAGCACTTCAAGGTAAAGGTTCGTATTATCACATGAAGTTTGTGGCCATAAATTCAACAAGGACGATGGTGTTTAAAAATCATCAAATAAAAATCTCAATTAAAGAAGTGATTATCCATTAATGAGCTGATAAATAACATCCATTCCAGACCCTTTCTACTCCCTTGGATCAACCCATAAGTGGGTTGGCCCTCCATTGATCCCATGGTTTCAATGGAAGAGGAAAGTAGTCTCATGAGTGAGTAAGTGGAGAATAAAAGAGACCAACAAAAATAAAATGATCACTCCACCGTTGTGTGAATAATTTAACAAGGTTTGGTGTGAATAAATTAAACCCTTGATCCAACAGTATAAAATTTATATGAAGAACAACAGAATATGTGTAGAAGAAGAACTTTTATTAATAAACTAAAGTGAATTGAACAACATACATGTGAATGACATATTTGAGACAACAAAATTGCAGCATAACATTACAATTGTACAAAGAATCCAAGATTCAAAACTCCTTCACCACCACTACCTTAAATAGTAATTTTTTGAGCCTTGGGTCGATCCTCCAATAGTAATTGTCATCCTACTTGATTATGGTAGGTCTAGTGTGGTGGAATGTTTGTGGAAACAGGACTTTCCACCCTTGACCTGAAAAGGCATCTAGCTTGCATCCACCAAACCAAGGCGCATGAAACACCTTCTAAATGGGAGAATTTGGGTGGGCCACAGAATACGTAAATTAAGCTCCGGATGTCCCCTAATATCCTTTAAATGTTCAGCCCAAAAGGAGTTATGTTTTACGATATATGATTTAATTGGTGGGCTGTTTTTTTGGGCCACAGAATTTGGCCTAGAATTTTATCTCTAACTTGGGTTGCCTAAATGGAATCCATGGAAGCCGAATTAGAATTGGATCCTTCAGAGTGATTTGTTCCTCTACATTTATTCTAGTATCCCACGAAATTTGAGATTCATTGGGCCTGTTTGTTGGGCCCCACCGTCTCATCAGTGGGTTGGTGTCCATATTCCTTCTCTAGAATTGCTTCCTTTCATCACAAAATATCCCCATATTCTTCCATGAATTATCCATTGATCCCTAAATGAAACATGTTCATATTATATTGTAGATCAATTTCCAAAAATATCAAATTAAAATATGTATAATCAGATGAATCATTGGGTACTTCAAATGATGGTAAAAATGTACCTCATAATAATGCATTTTAAGAAGGTATTACAATCATAATGTGAAATGATGTTCAATGTGAAAAATTCACTAAAATGGTGTTTATGAATAATAAAGAACATGAATATTATGTATATTAACAATCAATATTATCCTCATTTAGTATCTAATCACACCCCCCAACTTGACTTTTTCTAGTCCCGAGTAAAATATATCTCAACAATATGAATTTCGAATTCCGTTTTCCAAGAACATTTTAATACACAATGATCACCAGAAACTCTTATACCAAACAATCAAGAAACCCATAAAAATATTTTAATAAAAGATAGTTTCATAAGAAAATCCTAATCCCAAGCCCATTTTGTTGTTAAAATTCAATTCCATATTTCATCCAATATCAATTAAGTATGAGGATGTGTTGTGCATCACAGTAGACATGGGGGGTACATCTTTATTCAAGAGGGAAATGACGAAAGTGATAGGTGGAATAACATTTCAATATTAAGATGAGTATTCAATTTTTTTATTGTATTATTTTTTTTTGTTTTTTTTCTGTTTTGTATTTTTATGTTTTTTTTTGCTGTTTTTCCATGGTAATTGAAATTGCACTCAAAAGAGTCAACCCCTATAGCGAGACTTTGCCGATGACTCCCAGGCTCAAAGAACATAGGGAACCAAGTGAATCCCACATACTCAGGCATCATCTCGAGTTAACTCAGTCATAAACAAATTAAAATTACCAAAACTAGAGATAAAATTACTAACTCTGAGCCAGACAACTATGGAGTAACAATCCCAAAGTTCCGCAAGCCACGCATTAGGTAATTTCATTGCTCTATGCTCATTTTTTTTGATTTTTTTTAAATACTCATATTAAACTAAAATGATCACCAAAACCATGCTATTTATTTAGGGGACCCCATGAGCTCAAACTAATACCCCACTATCCAAAGGACGTGCAATGTAATCTTTTTTTATTTGGATGAAAATATAAACAATGAAATATCACATTGGACAGCCACACTTTCCAAAATCTATGATCATGAAATTATACAAGGATTAAAATCAGAATTAGGTCATGATAAATTATTTGATTTTCAGTTTCAATCTTTGCAATTTGTATTACCATGTTCAAAGTTAAAGGAATTTTCCTTCCATTTACAAAAAAAATTCAAATCATTCATTTTTTTACACGAAATCATTTTTTTATTTTATCTCCCCCCAACTTAAAATAACATTATCCCCAATGATTAAAGAAAAGAAAATTTATAAGGGTGTATAGGTAGAGAATTAAAGTTCAAAAATAAATTGAAAATGAGGATCATGGAATGAAGTCACCTGGTGGTTTATTTTGAAATTCTTGCTGCTCCAATTTAGACCATTGATCTCTTGGGGGATGCAGGCACCTCCTTTATTGAACATGTATCACCCAAACTAGTACCTGAACCATAAAAATAAGAACAAACTAGACAAAACAAACAACACAATGACTTGTTTAATTCCAAGTTTCATCATTTTTATGGTTTTTCTTGTTTTCTATTTTTTTAATCAAACTAATGATACATTGTCTTCTTTTAATTTTCTGGGTAAGGTATTACTCATGGATCGCACCGCGTGACCCGGATGAATACGGGGCTCCCATTTCATACCCATTCATACTCATAATATAATAATAGGTCAACAGTCTTTTTTTAAATATAAAAATGATTATTTAATCCTATTTAAAATATAAATTTTATTAAAACAACAAAATGATAGGAAACTTGAAAACCATGGGTTTCCTCCCATGTAGCGCTTTGTTTATTGTCGTTAGCCCGACATGGACCCTAAATCTATCAATTTTTTCCTAGTTCATAGGATGGCTCAGTTAACTCAACATCTATTTCCTGTTTATTGAATGATTCAATGAATGGTTTTAACCTTTCACCATTGACCTTGAAAATGTAACCACATATGAGATCTTGAATCTCTACTTCCTCATGAGAGAATACATGATGCACTATAAAAGGTCCTGACCATCTAGACCTTAACATTCCTGGGTGTAAATGATGTTTTGAACTATACAAGAGCACAAGTTTTCCCGGTTCAAAATTTTTGACCTTGATATTCCTATATTGGCAGGCTTGAACTCTAGCTTTATTGATCCTTGAATTTTCATAAGCCTCCATCCTTAGTTCCTCTAGTTCACTAAGATCTGATTTCCTTTTTTTTCGGCCAATGAGAGGTCATAATCCACTTTCTTAATTGCGCAAAAGGCCTTATGCTCAATTTCAACAGGTAAATGGCATGCTTTTCCACAAACCAACCTATATAGGGAAATTCATAGGATGGTTTTGAATGCTGTACTATATTCCCAAAGAGCATCTAAGAGTTTCTCAAACCAATCTTTACTAGAGGGGTTGACAGTTTTTTCAAGAATATTCTTAATCTCCCTATTTTCTATCTCAGATTGACCATTGGTTTGAGGATGGTATGCAGTGGAAACTTTATGAGAAATACCATACATAAACATGAGTGAAGAGAATGGGAAATTTCAAAAATGGGTTCCTCGATCACTGATTATAGCCGTAGGAATTCCAAATCGAGAAAATATGTGCTCTTTTAGAAATTGGATCACAACATGATGGTAATTAGACGTGGTGGGAATGGCTTCAACCCATTTTGAGATATAATCATCAGGTAAAAGGATATAGAGGTATCCCCAAGAGTTTGGGAAGGGTCACATGAAATCAATTCCCCAACAGTCAAATATGTCAACAACTAATATGGGAGTGATTGGCATTTGATTCCTTTTTGTGATGGACCCTACATGTTGACACCTAGGACAACATTTACAAAATTTGTAAGATTCCCTTGAGAGGGTGGGCCAGAAGATACCACATTGAAGAATTTTAGCAGATATTTTCTTAGAAGAAAAGTGACCTCCACATGCCTCACTATGATAGAATTTAAGGATGGACTCTTGTTCAGATTCTGGGACACAACTTTTAATGACTTGTTCAGGGAAGAACTTATAGAGGTATGGATCATCAAACACATAGTGTCTAACATCATAAAGGAATTTCCTTCTATCTTGATTCCTTAGGAATTATGGAATGACTCTTATAACTAAGAAATTGGCTATGTCGGCATACCAAGGTAAGTCACTCACAGATTATAGGTTTTCATCAGGAAATGAATCAGACACAGAAAGGTGATTTGAGTGTTCTTTGACTTACATCATAGAGAGGTGATCAACTAAAAAAATTTCAACTCCCTTTTTATCCTTGATTTTGAGGTCAAATTCTTATAATAGAAGGACCCACTAATCAGTCTAGCCTTAGCATCTTGTTTTTGGAAGATGTATTTTAGTGCAGAATGGTCAGTGAACACTGTGATGGGGGATCCTAAGAGGTAGGACCTAAACTTTTCTAAGGAAAACACAATAGAAATTAATTTATTTTCAGTGGTGGTGTAGTTGATTTGGGCTTCATTTAAGGATTTACTTGCATAAGAAATGACATACGGATTTTTATCATAACATTGTCCTAACATAGCTCTGACAGTAAAGTCACTGACATCACACAAAAGTTCATAAGGAAGGTTCCAATTTGGAGATTTCATAATGGGAGGAGTGGTGAGAGAGGATATGAGGGTTTAGAATGAACCCTCACAGCTTTCTGTCCAAACAAATGGAGCATCCTTTACTAGGAGAGAACAAAGGGGACGGGATATTGAACTAAAGTCCTTGATGAATCTTCTATAGAAACCAGCATGTCCTAAGAAATACCTCACTTCCTTGATAGTTTTGGGTGATGGAAGGTGAAAAATGATGTCAACATTGGCTTTATCAACTTCAATCCCCCTACCTAAGTCCAGATGGCCTAGAACTAGTCCCTATTTAACCATGAAATGACTTTTTTCCCAGTTTATGACTAGATTCTTTTCTTCACATCTTGACAAGACTCTCTCTACATTCCTCATACATCCCTCAAATGTATCCCCAAACACAGAGAAGTCATCCATGAAGACCTCTAGAAAATCCCCTACGATGTCTGAGAATATTCCCATCATGCACCGCCGGAAGGTTCCAGGAGCATTGCATAAACCAAAGGGCGTGCATTTGAAGGCAATGGTGCCGAATGGAAATGTGAATGTAGTCTTCCCTTGATCCTCTAGGGAGACCTCAATTTGATTATACTCTGAGTAACCATCTAAGAAAAAGTAGAATGCATGACCTGCCACTCTCTCAAGGACTTGGTCAATGAATCGTAAGGGGAAATGGTACTTCTTGGTGAATGAGTTTAACTTCCTATAGTAAATGCAGACCCTTCAACCACTAATCCCCCTTGTTGGAAGAATCTCTCCATCCTCATTGGTTATCACTGTGATTCTAGCCTTTTTTCGAACCACTTGGATTGGGCTCACCCATTCACTCTCAGCTATGGGATATATGATACGAGCTTTTATCAATTTCAGAAGTTCTTTCCTTACTACCTCCATGAGATTAGGATTGAGTCGCCGTTGAGGTTGACGACATGGCTTTGAATCATATTCCAGAACAATCCTACGAGTCCCGATAAGTGGGATAATCCCAGGAATAACAGAAAGGGTCCAACCAATGGATTTCTTATGCTTCTTAAGGACATCAAGAAGAATCCTTTCATGATTGGCTTCAAGAGAAGAAGAAATGACAATAGGACGTGTTTGATTGTCCCCTAGGAAAGAATACATGTGTGTAGCAGGAAGTTCCTTCAATTCAATATCTGGTTGGTTCGTAATTTTAAAAGAAGATTGGGACATTGGATCAAGTTCAATTTCATTTTTTAGAGTTTCATATAGGATTTATTTCCCACATGTAGATGTTTCGGCTACTAGATTGGCTAGATCAGATTTAGGGAAGGAATTTGGATTGGTCTCTATGAAAGTGGCTTCTTGAAATGATTGATTGATTCTTGGACCTAAGACATCATTATAAGAGAAATTTGAAAATTATTCAAGCCAAGGAGATAAACATCCTTCATATGAACAAAGGAAATCAATCTCATCCTGACTTAAAAATTTTTCAAATATTACTTGATGTTCTATGGATTCATTTTCAATGCTTCCTATCATGTTTACTTCATGAATTTCCTCGCCATCCCCTCTTTGTGAGCTTTCATTATAGATTTTCAAGTGTAGACTCATGTTCCCAAAGGTGATGGTAATGTTCCCATTTCGGACTCGGATAACAGAGTTTATTGTTACAAAGAATGGACGACCAAGGATGATTGGGGTTTGTTCTTTATTTCCTAAGGTTGGATGGTTGTCAAGCACAATGAATTTAGCAGCGTAGATGAAGTTTTAAATCATTACTAGAAAATCATTTAAAATACCCTTTGGAACCCTAATGCCACAATCAGCATGTTGAAGTGTGAAAGATGTGGGTTGGAGTTCTTCTAGTCCTAACTGGAAGTACACAACATAAGGGATGAGATTGACACTAGCACCTAGGTCACAAAAGGCCTTGACAACTTTGCTCTCTCCTAGTTCAACATTGATGTAAGGGCAACCCGGGTCTTTCAACATAGGAGAAATGGTCCCTTGAATTGTGGTACTCACATTAGCATCCAAAAAGACTTGGTTTTTATGTGAATTTTTTTTAAAGTGCACATTTCCTTAAGGTACTTTGAGTAGGAAGGTATGGTTTGGATTGAATCGAGAAGGGGTATGTTAAACTTGACTTGTGAAAAGATTTCCCTCAACGTTTCACTCAGTTCAGACTTGGGTTTTCGCCACCTGTGTTGAGGAAATGGTGCAGGTTGTGGGGTTGTTTGGTGAAGAGTTGTTTCCTTGAAAATGTTATCAGTTTCCTCAGTTTGATCTTGTGGTTCATTTGAATTTTCATCCATGTTTGAATATTCAGTTGGGTTCTGAATTATCTGTTCAGGTTTCTCAATTGATTTCCCACTTATTAAAATAGTCATAGCCTTTAGTTGTTCATGAGTTTTTTGAACACAACTTGACTCTCTCCTTGAAGTTGAGGATGGAACTGCCTAAGTAGGCATGGGTGCCTTTTCAGTTTTGATGGTTTGAAGTTCTTGTTTTAGGGAAGATACCTTTGAGTCCATCCTCTCCATTTGTTTGCATAGTTGTTCTAGTAGGCTTTTTGGAACAATTTGGGTTGGTGCTTGAGAATATTGGTTTATCTTGGGGGGGGGGGATATTTTGGTGGTGGGATGGTCTGTTTAAATTAGACTGGTGGCTGTTGGTATTTGATAGGTTTGGTTTAGAACTGGTTATGGGATTGTTAGTTCTGATGGGGGTAAGGATTTTGTCGCTGTGGTTGGATAGGTTGTTGGTTATCTTTCCAGCGGAAGCCTGGGTGGTCATTATACCTTGGGTTGAAGTTGTTTTTATATTGAGGCTTTTGAAAGTTCAAATCATTTACATCCACTACGGGTCCTCCTAAGAGAACATCCTTGATGGATGTAATGGTTGGGAAGTTGTCTGTCTTATGGTCATGTTTTTCACAAATTGTGCTAACAGAGTCAACAGTTTGGATTTCATGGACTTTCCTAAGTTCTATCTCTTCATCCTTCCTAGAGAGTGATGCGAGTTTAGCCCTAAGGCTTTCCTATTCTCTAAGTGTATGAATTCTAGTAGTTATTTTTGGAATTGTATAATAAGGTGAAGTTCCCCATGTTTGGTTTTGTTCAGAAAGGATTTATAGATACTCATAAGCATCATTTGGGGCTTTGTTTTTAAAGTTTCCATTACACATCATGTCAACAAATTGTTTGTTCCCCGGACCCAACCCTTCATAGAAAATTCTCACTTGTTCAGGAATAGAAAAAACATGGTGTGGAACCATATTTAGGGTGTCTTTGAACCTCTCCCATTATTTATAGAATGACTCTCCCTCTTCTTCAAAAAAGATTTGGATACACTTTTTAAGTGCAATTGTTTTGTGGTGGGGAATGTATTTCTTGTAGAATTATCTTTGTAGTTGTTCCCAAGAGATTATGGATGGTGGTCTCAAATTGTTTAGCCAATTTTTACCTCGATCCTTTAATGAAAAATGAAATAGCCTCATCTTAGCTGATTCTAGTTGATGTGGGGGACACATGGTTTCTACAATATCATTGAACTCCTTAATGTGCAGGAATGGCATCTCGGAATCCATTCCATGGAATGTGGGAAGGTGGTTTAGGACATGGGGTTTAAAGATATAGTTGGAATCTCCTAGGGAATTGCGTCTAATTCATGAGGGTTAATTAGTCCAAAAATGCGTGAGGTAGTCATTCATGGTTTGATCAATTGCATTACCCAAGTTTGGGGCAGCCTCATTTGGGTTTTCAGTTTGGTTCCCACCCGGGTTTATGAGTTTGTTCCTTTTAAGAACTTCCATTGAAATTGGCTCAATTTTGGACTCCAGAGTATTAGGAAGATTAGAATCTAAGGGAAAGAGTTCTCTTGGAGTACCTAACTACCCAACCCCAGGACTATCCATCCTAACTAGATGGTTTGATTGATTGCGGGTGTAGGTGGATATGCGCCAAAAGAAAAAAAACGAGAAAGGGGAAAGATATGAGAATTTGTATGAGAAAAGAAGAAATGGGGGAGAAAAGAATGGGTATTTATATGACTTAATTGGGTCCCCATAAATGGTTCCAAAATTTTATTCTCGCTCAAATTTACCCAAGAGATGAAGGTAAGACGATCCATGTAGATTATCTTGGGTTATCGAATCCTCAGAGATCTAAGAAGTAACCTATAGATACATACATTCTATAGAATGTTTTTGGATATTAAGTGGCCAACATGGGTTGATTATAGATGGGTTTAAAGTAACTCTAAGAGACTTAAGTGAATTCAATATAAAATAATGAGTTGATCCTAGGTTATCGCTTGGGGTGGATTGGACGTATTTTCTTTTTAATGATTTCAATTTCTTATATTTGAGATGGGTTCATTTAAGGAGATAAAAAAATCATCACTTACTGGGTTAATGCCTACACCCATTAATACTAATCACCTATACACTTGATGGATCAAAGTTTTAAGCACTTCAAGGTAATGGTTCGTATTAGTACTTGAAATGTGTGGCCTTAAATTCAACAAGGACGATGGAGTTTAAAAATCATCAAATAAAAACCACAATTAATGAAGTGATTATACGTTAATGAGGTGATAAATAACATCCAATACAGCCCCTTTCTACTCCCTTGGATCAACCCAGAAGTGGGTTAGACCTCCATTGATCCCATGGTTTCAATGGAAGCGGAAAGTAGACTCATGATGGAGGAAATGGAAAAGTAAAGAAAACAAAACAAAATAAAATGATCACTCCACCGTTGTGTGAATAATTTCACAATGTTTTGTAACGCCCCGACCCTAGTTACCCAGAGTCGGTGCATTATTACATAACATTGGCATGATCACAAGAAAGATCAAATCTCAAAAGACCAATTGTTTTAGTAGCCTTGGAAACACTAGATATATTCATAAAGTTTTACATTACATCATAAAGTGAAAAACTACTAAAACAACATAGTCTACATACTTCACACTCATATCCCCACATAAAATCCATGCAGGTCATTCATAACTTACTTCTTCACATCCTGGGAAAAATAAAACATAGAAAAGGGGTGATCTCCAATGCCCAGTAAGGATAACAATATAGCGGAACATTCAAAAACAAGAATAAACATTTAAGGAAATGTATAACTAAAACAAAAGCCTTTTAAACATGAACTTCAACATAGTATGGCAAAGATAAAATGAAACAATGCCATTAACTTATTCACATGCATATTCTACTAATTGAATAATCACATGCAATATCAATAACCACTTTCATAATGATGGAATGCATAATGCTGAACTTTAATTTCTTTGTCAAGGCCTCATCCCACGACCTAGGGGCTAACTATAACCGGAACCCAACCCGGAGTGCCTCTAATAACTGGACACCAACCCGGAGTGCCTCTAATAACCGGAAACCAACCCGGAGTTCCTCTAATAACTAGAGATCAAACCGGAGTTCCACTAATAACTGGAGACCAAACCGGAGGGCTTACTTTTACCGGTCCCCAACCCGGAACATACTTTTCTAACCCATTCATCTGAATGAAAGGTTGAAATATAACATAAACATTCGGATTAAAAATAACTTAAGAAATTTCAATACATTAAACAAAATCCATGAGTGACATAAGAATAAATTATCCACAGTCAAAAATATCACAAAACCTTCAATAAAATATTGATGTTTTGTATCATAATAAATCAACTTCAAATAAGCTTAAAATCCATCAAAGGATGTTGACATAGATGAAATCAATACTATTTTAGAAAAATATCTCTTTATATTTTGAAATCATTTAAGAGTCTTATATTTATGAAATAAAACATTTTTTTGAAAATATTCTTATTATCTTGTAAGGGAAGATTCGACGATTTTATAATGGCAGAAAATGACCGCACCCGCCGTATAAGTTAAAAAAACATTCTTACCTTAATTTTGTCAAAAAGGTTAAAATGCACCTTGTTTGGAAAATGAAGGAAAGATTCCTTTATAAACCTCTTATAAAAAGTCAAACAAGGGTATAAATGACTTTAACCCATATTCTTGTAAATAATAAAAATGTTTTGAAATACATTTTTAAGAAACATGGATGTGGATGATAAAGAGATACCAGTAGATTATTACATATAAACAACCTCGGATAATGAAGAGATTGCGAAATAACCCTTACCTTGTACTTTTCCTTGGTTGGGGTAGGTTAACCTCCTCTTCTTCAGGTTCTTCCTTTTGATTTGATCAAAAGGGCTCTTTAGGTTGGCTTTCTGATCAAAATAAGGCCTCTAGTTTGTAGTGAGGGATTTTGGGAGAGTATTTGGGCAAATTTTGGCCGAACCAAAAGGCTTTGAAGGTGTGAAGAAATGAGAAGGAGGAGTGCCCTTTTATAAGAGGGGTGAGGGGCACCTTTGGAAAAGCTAGAAATATTAATTTATAATAATTTCATATTCGGTTTCTAATGGCTCCAAAGTCTATTATTCCATGTTTAAGGTGGGGATAGGTCGAAAACAACTCAACCAATAGAATTTAGATAGGTTTGGGAACTTATATCAACCTTATCTTTAATTATTAACTCTATGTTAATTAGTTTCACTTTTACAATGTCTCTTTGTATTTTTATATTATATGGTTAATAAACCTACCATAAACATCCAAGAGACCCCAAGTGGTCCATTAATGATACAACTATCATTATATAAGTCTCTTGGCCGAACCTTAGATTTTTAGGAATTTAATATCAATTAATAATATAATATTTTGTTTAAAAACTCTTTTAAGTCAATTTTCACAATATTCAATAGTTGATTTTTTTGAAACTCATAACAGAATTATTACTTAGAAAAAAGTTAATTAAATCACTCATAATATGTCATATTATCCTATAAAATTATTTTAATTCATTAAAAGTTTCATATTATATTTATTTGGGTATTTATAATATAAATTATTTTAATTTTTAACTATTATAGTAATTACTTCATCATCATTGTGTCATAAATAAATTAAATTATTTAATGTCTAAAAATTATAAATTAAATCTCATTATGTATAAAAACTTTTAATCTTTCTAATGAATATTTATAATCTAAAATCCAACATATATAACCCTATGTAAAAAAAAATCTCTAAAAGATATATGCTTGTGTGATTTTTGTATTCATTTTAACTTAATTAAAATAATGTGTCCCTATCACCAACAAGTGGCACCATGGGGTCCCAAAATCGACCCAAAAGTTCCTATGGTAGAACATGTATCAACCAATAAGGCTAGGACACGTTTTAGGGTAATTTATTATTATTATAATATTATATTTTTAACCCTTATTTACCGGATTTACCCTTAACCATGGTAAATAAAATATTTACCGCAATAATTAATCAAAATGTCTAAAAATAAATGTTACCTATTTACACAATTTTAACATCCTGATTCCAAATATGGAATCCATTTTTTTAAATTCAAAACACAGAAGTGGTAGAAATTAATTTAAAATTAATTCCCGCTGTCAAAACAAAAAGCGTGTTTTTATGATATAATAACTATCAAAAGATTGACACTTGTTTATGTTCAGTTTAATTGTAAAATTATGTCCAATGACCAACATTATATTAAATGGTAAAAATATATTCTCAATATAAATTAAAACCACTCAAATTCATAATTTATCACTATTAATTATTTTGATTAAAAAAGTTGTTTTTAATTAAAATTTAGTAATTTTCACTATTCATCAAAATATGAAAGTTATCTGAAAAGTACCAAAATTTAACCTTAGGCTAAATTCGATATTCCGAATCCAAAAATGAAGTCCATTAAAAAATATAAAATATATATAATTTCAAAAAGTAGGTATTACTATTCATAACGGCTAGTTTGATTGGTTATGGTGTGTTAGAACTCGGTGTTGCGTACAACACACGCTATCACATTATTCAAAGAGAAGCGTACCGTAGAAGATTGGGCTGTTACATTCTCCCCTCCTTCAAATAATTTCGTCCTCGAAATTTCTAGAATACTAACACATGAAAAGATTCGGGTGGTTCTTCATCATAAGTTCCTCGGGTACCCATGTTGCCTCTTCCATCTTATGGTTTCTCCACAAAACTTTTACCAGACATGTCGTCCGGTTTCTCAGAACTTGTTCTCTCGTATCAAGAATCTTGACGGGCTCTTCGCAGTAAGACAGATCGGGTTCCAGTTCTAACTCCTCGTAGGTGAGTACATGTATTGGGTCAGGCATGTATTTCCTCAACATAGATACGTGGAACACATCGTGAACTTTGGAGAGACTTGGCGGCATTGCCAATCGGTAAGCTACAGCCCCAATTCGTTCTAGAATTTCGAAAGGTCCGAGGTACCTGGGACTCAATTTACCTTTCTTACCAAAATGTATGACTCCCTTCCACAGAGATACCTTCCGTAAAACATGATCACCGACTTGAAATTCCAAATCCTTCCTTCGATTATCGGCATAGCTCTTCTGCCTACTTTGAGCTGCTTTGATGTGATTTTGGATTACCTTCTCCTTTTCCATCGTTTCCTCCACCAGTTCTGGGCCTACAAGTTTTCTTTCACCAACGTCATCCCAACAGGTTGGTGTACGACATCTCCTTCCATATAACGCTTCATATGGTGCCATCTAAATACTCGAATGGAAGCTATTGATATAGGAAAATTCTACGAGAGGTAAGTATTGATCCCACATACCATGAAAGTCATGTGAGCAAGATCTCAACATGTCTTCTAAGGTTTGAATAGTCCGTTCTGATTGTCCATCTGTCTGAGGGTGGTAAGCAGTGCTCAAATTAAGTTCAGTATCCAGGGATTTCTAAAGACTTTTCCAAAATCTTGAAGTAAAACGGGGATCACGATCCGAAACAATCGATAGGGGTACTCCATGTAGTCTCACAACTTCATTAATATATAGTCTTGCTAGACGTTCCAGGGGTAGATCTTCTCTTATATCAAGAAAATGTGCTGACTTGGTAAGACGATCAACAATAACCCATATCGTATCATTCCTTCTTAGAGTCTTTGGTAGCCCCATGACAAAGTTCATCGTAATATTGTCCCATTTCCACTCCGGTATGGGAAGAGGTTGCATGACTCCTCCAGGCTGTTTCCTTCCAGCTTTAACATGCTGGCAAACCATACATCATGACACAAAATCAGCAATCTCCCTCTTTATGTTGTCCCACCAAAAATGTTCCTTCGAATCTCTATACATTTTGGTGCTCCCAGGGTGTATAGAGAAATTGGAACTATGAGAATCATCCAGCAATTCCATTTTTAGATCAGGTATATCGGGAACACAAAGTCTCTTCCCAAATTTCAAAATTCCATCTTCATACACAAAGTCTCTCAATCTCCCATCATTCACAGCTTTAATCTTCTTTTGGAATTCTTCATCATCGTTCTGAGAACTCTTAATAATTTCTAGTAAAGATGGTTTGGCAACCATTTGAAAAAGCATTGATGTTTCACCTTCCCTGGTTATTCCCATGTCCATCTTCACTAGATCCATGAAAATTGGATCCCTTTCAATTCTCATATTGTTTAAAACTCCATGGTCTTTTCTACTCAAAGCATCTACCACCTTGTTTGCTTTCCCAGGGTGGTAGTGTATCGTGCAATCATAATCCTTGAGTAATTCAACCCATCTCCTTTGCCTCATGTTGAGTTCTTTTTGTGAGAAGATATACTTCAAACTCTTGTGATCAGTATAAATCTCACATTTTTCACCATAGAGGTAGTGCCTCCATATCTTCAAAGAAAAGATCATAGCTGCTAACTCGAGATCATGAGTAGGATAGTTTTGTTCAGGAATTTTCAACTGTCGTGATGCATAGGAAATAACTCTATCATTCTTCATAAGGACACAACCAAGTCCTTTCTTTGATGCATCACTATAAATAACGAACCCATCATTCCCCGATGGTAGAGTCAATATAGGAGCATTGACTAATCTTCTCTTCAGTTCTTTGAAACATTCTTCACACTCTTTTGTCCAAACAAATTTAACCCCATTACGTGTGAGCTTCGTTAATGGGTTAGCCAATCGGGAAAAATTCTGGATGAATCGTCGATAATAACCTGCCAAACCAATAAAACTACGTACCTCAGTTATACTCGTAGGTGCTGGACATTCTTGTATTGCCTTGGTCTTAGAAGGATCAACAGAGATTCCATCTTTAGAGAAAATATGGACAAGAAAAGAAATCTCCTGAAGCCATAATTCACACTTGCTAAACTTCCCATATAATTCATGCCTCCTTAGAGTCTTCAAGATAATGCGCAAGTGATTTTCATGATCTTCGTAGGTTTTAGAGTATACCAAGATATCATCAATAAATACCACCACAAATTAATCGAGATACTCCTTGAAAACTCTATTCATCAGATCCATGAATACAGAGGGTTAATTAGTCAATCCAAAAGGAATTACAGTAAACTCGTAATGCTCATACCTGGTTCGAAATGATGTCTTCGGAATGTCTTCCTTCTTCACACACAACTGATGGTATCCAGATCAAAGGTCAATCGTTGAAAAGTATTGAGGTCCATGCAGTTGGTCAAATAAATCATCAATGTGTGGTAGGGGATACTTGTTCTTTATTTTTATAGCATTGATCTCCCTGTAGTCGATACATAACCTCATAGATCCATCATTCTTTTTAACAAAAAGAACAGGGGCTCCCCATGGAGAAACACTAGGGAGAATAAATCCCTTATTACTCAATTACTCTAGTTGTTTCTTTAGTTCTACTAATTCTACAGTGGCCATTCTATAAGGGGTCTTTGATATAGGCTTTGATCCAGGAATCAAATCAATGGAAAACTCAACTTCTCATTCTGGAGGATGTCCAGGTAAATCTTCCGGAAATACATCTAAAAATTCATTCACAACAGGTACATCCTCTATTTGAACATTCCTTTCCTTACCCATAGTTATTTCATTCTCTTCCTCCCCAATAATTGAATTTAGTTGAGCTACTGAGGGTGGATCTAAATAAGAATTAGGTGGTGACGATTCTGCTTTAAAGATAAGGTGTTCCTTATCATTATCATCAAGAATCATAACCTCTTTCTTCTTACAATAAATATTTGCATCATAGTGTAAAAGCCAGTCCACACCGAGGATTATATCAAACTCAATCATAGGTATGATGATGAGATTAGTAGATAAAGAACATTTATGTGCTCTAATAGGGACTGATTCACAAAACGTTGTTGCAATGATACTTCCCTTAGGAGTTTTAACTGACAACTCCCTTGTTAAATCAAATTGGAAATATCTAATTTTCCTAGCAAAATGGGAAGATATGAAACAATGTGATGATCCAGAATCAAATAATCCATTTTATAAACTTGAGGAAACCATTAAATTACCTGCCACCACGTCTTTCGGAGCTTCTACCTCAGCAGTAGTGATAGCATAAGCCTGGCCTTGATCCCTTGGCCTTTTCTGAGGTAAGTTCTCCTGACGCTTAGGACATTCATTTGCATAATGTCCCATCTCCCTGCAATTGTAGCACTGAACGTTGGTGGCTTCCTTCTTCCCTTTGCAATCAAGAGCTTGGTGGCCTTTTTCACCACACTTGTAACAGACTCCCATTCCCTTCAAGCAAGTACCGAGGTGTTTCTTCACATATTTACCACATGATAGATATTCAACCATTCCGTTCTTCCCCTTATTTCCATTCCCAGATTGATCAGAATGCCTCTTCTTCTCTTGCTTTACTCTAAAGTCATAAGACGTAGAGAATTCCTTTCTGGTCTTGATAGCACATGAGACAATGTCTTCGTACGATGAAATGGATTGTGAGACTAATGCTTGACGGAAAAATGGTTTTAACCCATCAAAGAAATGATCAATCTTACTTCTTGGGTTACATATATAATCTCTATCATACCTTGCTAACCATGTAAAGTTAGCCTCATACTTTGTGACATTCTCATCCTCCTTCTGTCTCACACTCAG
This sequence comes from Viscum album, assembly GCA_963277665.1. NCBI lineage: Eukaryota > Viridiplantae > Streptophyta > Magnoliopsida > Santalales > Viscaceae > Viscum > Viscum album. The sequence goes on from OY728152.1 coordinate 1,894,754,875, forward strand.
AAATTGTCTTTCCATATCTGCTCGACGGTCGTGAGGAAAGTATTTTCTAAAAACAGATCTTTGAACTCCCTCCATTCCATATTTGATACTTCATCATCTTCCTTCGTATTTTGAATCAATGACCACCATTGATCAGCATCTCTAGTGAGCCGGTAAACTGCAATGATAACTTTTTCCCGTTCACTACTCCCCAATGCCTGAAATATTTTCTCTAGGGAATTTATCCATTGTTCAGCTACTAAGGTATTTGTACTCCCATTGAACATTGGTGGTTGTTTCCTCATGAATCGATCTAACATTGATCCTCCACGCTGTGGATCAGGGTGCTCCATACGAGTAAGGTTATTATTCATAACCTGAATGAGTTTTCCCAGTATGGTGATTAGCTGATCGGCACCAGTTGCATCACCAGCTCCACTGTAATTATCTTGATCAGGAGGGAAATCCCTACATGGAGTTCATGCATTGATATGGTTTCCATTTCTTCCACTAGGCTCCACTTCTAAACAATGGCATAAACTAGATCAGTTTATGAATCAAAATACATAATCCCATACTTATAAAACACTTAACATAAATTGATCTATTTATGGATATAATCCATAATCATAAAAATGTTTTCTTTGAGGAAGTATATACTCATAAACCCTTCATAATGATTTATAAAGAAATTGAGAGTTATCCTAATCATATCCCCTGGGAGTGTCGTAACCAAGAGTGCAGCAATTCTCGTTGTCGTGCACCAGTTCCCGTTCGAGTCTAGCTCAATGCGGTGTTTTTGGGTTTTACCCCTAGGCACATCTGTGCCAGAGCCGCCTCTGCCTGCTCGTATCCAGACAGGGATGTATTGCTCGGAAAACTCACAAAATCTCTGCAATACCAAAATTCTAGGAAGTTCTTCTATACTAATCCTCAAAGTTCCTATTAGGTCTACGTGCTCAAATCAGAGTTTATCTAAATCTAGCTTCCAAGGGTTGTACTAAACTTACTCTGATACAAACTGTAACGACCCGACCCAGGTTACCCAGAGTTGGTGCATTATTACATAACATTGACATGATCACAATAAAGATCAAATCTCGAAAGACAGATTGGTTTAGTAGCCTTGGAAACACTAGATATATTCATAAAGTTTTACATTACATCATAAAATGAAAAACTACTAAAACAACATAGTCTCCATACTCCAGACTCATATCCCCACATAAAATCCCTGCAGGTCATTCATAACTTACTTCTTCACATCTTGGAAAAAATAAAACATAGAAAAGGGGTGAGCTCAAATGCCCAGTAAGGATAACAATATAGCGGAACATTCAAAAATAAGCATAAACATTTAAGGCAATGTATAACTAAAACAAAAGCCTTTTAAACTTTAACTCCAACATAGTATGGTAAAGATAAAATTAAACAATTCCATTTACTTATTCACATGGATATTCTACTAATCGAATAATCACAGGCAATATCAATAACCACTTTCATAATGATGGAATGCATAATGCTGAACTTTAATTTCATTGTCAAGGCCTCGTCCCAAGACCAAGGGGCTAACTGTAACCGGAACCCAACCCGGAGTGCCTCTAATAACCAGACCCCAACCCTGAGTGCCTTTAATAACTGGACACAAACCCGGAGTTCCTCTAATAACCGGACACCAAACCGGAGTTCCTCTAATAACCGGAGACCAAACCGGAGGGCTTACATTTACCGGTCCCCAACCCGGAACATACTTGTCTAACCCATTCATCTGAATGAAAGGTTGAAATATAACCTAAAATTCGGATTACAAATAACTTAGTAAATGTCAATACTTTAAACAAAAACCATGAGTGACATAAGAATAACTTATCCACAGTCAAAAATATCACAAAACCTTGAATAAAATATGGATGTTTTGTATCATAATAAATCAACTTCAAATAATCTTAAAATCAATGAAAGGATGTTGACATAGATGAAATCAATACTATTTTAGAAAAATATCTCTTTCTATTTTGAAAACATTTAGGAGTCTTATATTTATGAAATAAAACATTTTTTTGAAAATATTCTTATTATCTTGTAAGGGAAGCTTCGACGATTTTATAACGGCGGAAAATGACTGCACCCGCCGTATAAGTTAAAAAAATCATTCTTACCTTAATTTTGTCGAAAAGGTTAAAAAGCACCTTTTTTGGAAAATGACGGAAAGATTCCTTTATAAACCTCTTATAAAAAGTCAAACAAGGGTATAAATGACTTTAACCCATATTCTTGTAAATAATAAAAATGTTTTGAAATACATTTTTAAGAAACATGGATGTGGATGATAGAGATATCCCAGTATATTATAACGTATAAACAACCTCGGATAATGAAGAGATTGCGAAATAACCCTTACCTTGTACTTTTCCTTGGTTGGGGTAGGTTAACCTCGTCTTCTTCAGGTTCTTCCTTTTGATTTGATCAAAAGGGCTCCTTAGGTTGGCTTTATGATCAAACTAAGGCCTCTAGGTTGTATTTGGGGATGTTGGGAGAGTATTTGGGTAGAGTTGGGCCGAACCAAAAGGCTTTTAAGGTGTGAAGAAATGAGAAGGAGGAGTTCCCTTTTATAAGAGGGGTGAGGGGCACCTTTGGAAAAGCTAGAAATATTAATTTATAATAAATTCATATTCGGTTTCTAATGGCTCCAAAGTTGATTATTCAATGTTTAAGGTGGGGATAGGTCGAAAACAACTCAAACAATAGAATTTAGACAGGTTTGGGTACTTATATTAACCTTATCTTTAAGTATTAACTCTAAGTTAATTAGTTTCACTTTTACAATGTCTCTTTGTATTTTTATATTATATGGTTAATAAACATACCATAAACATAAAATATAACCCCATGTGGTCCATTAATGATACAACTATCATGATATAAGTCTCCTGGCCAATCCTTATATTTTTATTAATTTAATATCAATTAATAATATAATATTTTGTTTAAAAACTCTTTTATGTCAATTTTGACACTATTCAATAGTTGATTTTTTTGAAACTCATAACAAAATGATTACTTAGAAAAAAGTTAATTAAATCAATCCTAATATGTCATATTATCCTATAAAATTATTTTAATTCATTAAAGTTTCATATTATATTTATTTGGGTATTTATAATATCAATTATTTTAATTTTTCACAATTATGGTAATTACTTCATCATCATTGTGTCATAAATAAATTTAATTATTTAATGTCTAAAAATTATAAATAAAATATAATTATGTAGAAAATCGTTTTATGTTTCTAATGAATATTTATAATCTAAAATCCAACATATATAACTCTATGTAAAAATTTCTTTACTAAAAGATATATGCTTGTGTCATTTTTGTATTCATTTTAACTTAATTAAAATAAAGTGTCCCTATCACCTAAAAGTGGCACCATGGGGTCCAAAAATCGACCCAAATATGCCTATGGTCGAACATGTATCAACCAATAAGGCTAGGACACGTTTTAGGGTAATTTAGTATTATTATAATATTATTTTTTAACCCTTATTTACCGGATTTACCCTTAACCATGGTAAATAAAATATTTGCCGCAGTAATTATTCAAAATGTCTAAAAATAAAAGTTACCTATTTACACAATTTGAACATCCTAATTCCAAATATGGAATCTATTTTTCTAAATTCAAAACACAGAAGTGGAAGAAATTAATTTAAAATTAATTCCCGCGGTCAAAACCAAAAGCGTGTTTTTAAGAGATAATAACTATCAAAAGATTGACACTTGTTTATGTTCGGTTTAATTGTAAAATTATGTCCAATGACCAGCATTATATTAAATGGTAAAAATATATTATAAATATACTTTAAAACCACTAAAATTCATAATTTATCACTATTAGTTATTTTGATTAAAAAAGTTGTTTTTAATTAAAATTTAGTAATTTTCACTATTCATCAAAATATGAAAGTTATCCGAAAAGTACCAAAATTTCACCTTAGGATAAATTCGATATTCCGAATCCAAAAATGAAGTCCATTTTAAAATATAAAATATATATATTTTCAAAAAGTGGGTATTACTATTCATAATGGCTAGTTTGATTGGTTATGGTGTGTTAGTACTCGGTGTTGCGTACGACACACGCTATCACATTATTCAAAGAGAAGTGTACCGTAGAAGCTTGGGGTGTTACATGTTTGGTGTGAATAAATTCACACCATGATCCAATGGTATAAAATTGATATGAAGAACAACAGAATAATAGTATAATAAGATCTTTTATTAAGAAACTAACGTAAATTGAATAACTTACATGTGAAAGACAAATTTGAGACAACAAAATTGCAGCATAACATTACAATTGAACAAAGAATCCAAGATTCAAAACTCATTCACCACCACTGACCTAAATAGGCATTTGGGAGCCTTGGGTCGATCCTCCAACAGTACAAGTCATCCCACTTGAGTATGGTTGGTCTAGGGTGGTGGAAAGTTTGTGGAAAGAAGACTTTCAACCATTGACCCGAAAAGGCATCCAGCTTGCATCCACCAAACAGAGGCTCATGAAACACCTTCTAGATGGCTGAATTTGGGTGGGCCATAGAGTACATAAATTAATCTCCAGATTTCCCTTAATATCTTGTAAAATCTCATCCCAAAAAGAGTTATGGTTTTCGAGATATGGTTTAATTGGTGGGATGTTTTTCTGGTCCGCAGAATCTGTCGCATAATTTTATCTCTAACTAGGGCCGCCTAAATGGACACCATGGAGGCCGAATTTTCATTGGATAATGTATCATGATTTGTTCCACTACATGTCTTGTAGCACACCACGAAATTTGGGATTCATTGGGACTGTATGTTGGGCCCCACTATCTCATCAGTGGGCTGGTGTCCAATCTGCATTCACTAGAATTGCTTCCTTTCATCACAAAATATCCCCATCTTCTTCCATGAATTCTCCATTGATCACTGAATGAAACATGTTCTTATTGGAGTGTATATCAATTTCCAAAAATATCAAATTAAAATATGTATAATCAGATGAATCATTGGGTACTTCAAATGATGGTAAAAAATTTACCTCATAATAGTGCATTTTAAGAAGGTATTACAATCATAATGTGAAATGATGTTCAAAGTGTAAAATTCACTAAAATGGTGTTTATGAATAATAATGAACATGAATATTATGTATATTAACAACGAATACTAGCCTCATTTAGTGTATAATCAATAAGTTATCCCATAAATGTTATAGGATTCCCCTTTATGAGTTTCATAGTTTAAAATACTCATCCCTGTGTATATATTGGATTATGTAGAACCAGAATCAAAAAGTGAAAAGTAAGGTAATCATCCATAGATCTAATCATTTCTTTATACATAAAAACTTTATTGGAACAATTAAAAACCCACCAAAAATAATGGAAATATAGGAGTCTGGGAAAACAAAATATTACAAAATTATTGAATAATTTTTATATAATTCCTCCCATATCTTAATTTGTTGATGGAACTTCCTGGTGAACCTTTTCATACTTACCTCGGTGAATTTTTATGCAATTACATGCATGGATTAACTTTACATAAACAGTGTAAACAAAAAATTCCATGAGAGGGAAATCACCCACTATATGGTGACTCAATATCCAATTCCATACAAGTTCAAGGAGGAGGTTGAAAATATTCAGCACTATCAACCCATGTATGGATATTAATTCCCAATAAGCAAGTGTATCATGCTTAGATGATTGATTATTAGTAACGGATATTTCTCAAATATATGCCAATTATACAGGATTTCAATGATGTGTTTCCTGAGAAATTTCCTAGTCTTCATCCATGAATAAAGGTCAAAATTTTAATCAATATTATACTTTTGGGAATGCCAATATCTGCACAACCATAAAGGATTGTGGTTTTGGAGCTTGAGGAACAGATGAAACAACAACATGAAAATCAAAATAATTGGATTATACACCAAATTCGTTTACAATGTTGTGAACCAGTCCTCTTTGTCAACAATAAGGATGGGTCAATCATCCTCTGCATTGATTATAGTGAGTTCAACAAGATCATGGTAAAGAACAAATATCCCTTTCTATGAATTGATGACTTGTTTAATTAGCTATACAGATCACGGTACTTCTCCAAAGTGGATCTTTGGCCTGGATATTACCGAATTGGAGTGAATAATTAGGATACCACCGAGATAGATTTTCGTACAAGGTATGGTCCCTATGAGTTCATAGTCACTCTATTCGGACGAACTAAATACCTATAAATCATCATGACTTTGTGAATATAGTTTGTAGAAATTACCTAAATAATTTGGGTTCTGTTAATATATGATATTATAATATACTCTATAACCATAGAGGATCATGATTAACATATGATCACTCTTCTAGAGACCTTTTTTAATGAGAAGCTCTATGAAAAGTATAACAGGTGTAAGTAATGTTTGAAATATGTCTCGTTCTTGGAGAAAATAATCACAATCCATAATATATATGTGGGTCCTTTAACGAAAAAAGAAATCTTGTGATGGATGAGGCCAAAATTAATGATTTATATACTTAGTTTCCTATGGTTAGCCAGATACTGACTCCGATTTGTGATAAATTTATCATGATTTTCATAAATTCCTAATGATATAACTCGGAATAGAGTCATGTATTCCTAAAATAGGGATTGTGAATAATGATTCATGGAGTTGAAAATGAGGATCATCACTACCCTTGAGATCACACTACCCATTCTTAGGGAACATTTACTAATTTTCAATGACACTTCTATGCATGGATTTGGATGTGTGTTGATGCAAAATGGAAAAGTCATTACCTGTGCCTAAAGGTATTTGAATATTCATGTGATAAAATATTACCCAAATGATCTAGAGTTGGATGCTATAATATTTAATTTGAAAATATGAGGGAAGTATCTATTTGGTGAGAAGTGTGAGATATATACTTATCAAAAAATTCGAAAATACATTATCACACAGAAAAATATCAATAAAAATTACTGAAGATGGTTAGATCTTGTTGAGGATTATGACTGCTCAATACAATACTATTCAAGACAAGTTATTATGGTGGATGATGCTCAAATATTAAAATACCTAATAATAATATCATTAATGATAATTTAAAGGGATCCAATATTCGTGGATTTGAAGTGGATTGGTATGGAAATCATAAATATAGGAAATTTATCAATCCATTCACAAATGATTTATCAACCATAACTTTTAGAATGGTTAAAGGATAATTAAAAAGATTCATTGTGAACTTAAAATAAAGTGGAAACTATAAGGAAATAGAAATACATAGAGTTCAATTTTAAAGAAGAAGTAATTGTGAGATTTGGGTCAATACTATATGTTTCATCAAATCCTGAGTTAAAGAAGGAACTACTAGATGATGATAATAGTTTATCATTATCCACTGAACCTAGAAACACAATGATATATCAAGATATTAAAGAGAACTATTGGTGGGGAATCCTAAATAAAGAGATCATATAATATATATAAAACAATATGGTATGTCATCAAGTGAAGGGTCAAAGGGAGACGTTTGAGCGGATTATGAAACCATTACCCATACTAATTGGGAAATGGAAAAAATCACTATGGAATTTGTCAATAGACATTTGAAGACTTCCAAAAAATAAAATTATATTTGGGTTGTTGTGGATATTCTAACAATGTTTTCATATATTATCATGATTCGAGAGGATATCTCATTGGATCGACTAGAATATATATACATCAATAAAGTAGTAAGGTTGTATGTACTAGCACTATCAATTGTATCTGATAGAAGACCAGGATATACACCATTGTTTGGAAATAGTCTTTAGCATGCTTTAAACACTAAGGTGAATTCCAGTATGACCTATCATCCTCAAACTAATGGCCAATCTTATTGTACTATTGAGACACATGATTTATTATTGATAGAACATTAAATAGACATCAACGGTGGGTGTGACCAATATCTTCTTTTGGTGGAGTTCTCTTAAAAGTATGTTTCTAATAAAGCATCAAAATGGCTCTCTACTAATCCATTTTATTGGAAGATGTGAAAAACAACTAAATGTTATGATTCAGTTGGGAAATGAAATATTCTTGGTCTATAAATGTTTGAAGAAATGGTGCATAAGTTTTACACCATCCAACATCACATCAAAACTACTCAGAGTTTATAGAAGAGAAATGCTGACAATAGTCGATGAGACCTAGAGTAAGATGTTGGATATATAGTATTCCACTATATATCTCAATGTAAGAGTGTTATATGATTTGGAAATAAGGGAAAGACTAGTCCAATATACATCTTCCATTTGGATATCCTCAATTGCATCAGAGTAGTTCCATATCGACTAGAACTCGCACCAAACCAATCTCAAGTACATGGCGTATTCAATGTATCCTTATTAAGAAAGTACATACTATACTTCTCACATTTACTCAATCCAGATACCATGCCATGGGAAAATGACCTTTCTTAGGAGGAGCAAAAAAATAGGATCTGTGATTATAGATAAAATGTCTTACGAAATATGAAAAATCCCTTCTCCAAAGTGTTGTGGACAAACCACATGTTTGAAGAAGTAATGTGGGAATTAGAGGAAGAGATAATGTAGATTTACTCTTTTATTTTTTTATAATTGGAAAAGGATATTTTGAGGGTGAAATTTCTATAGGGGGAATGATTCTCATGACGTGAACTATTAGGAATAAAATTTCCATTTTTGATTTAATTTAATGTCCAATGGTTATATATGAAATATGCAATTATTTTTTTATTATATCTAAATGGATTTAAATAAAAATTAAGTATCATTACAAAAAATAATATATTTTTTAATAATTATCACATAAATTGTATAAATATGGAATTATTAGTGGTTTTGAATATTTTATTGTGTAGTGTCCAAAACCAAAATAATAAATAAATCTCCCTTTTATCATATATAAAGACACCGTATATATAATTTATATTAATTCAATCCCATTTAATATTTACCAACCTCTCCTCCAACTTCCTAGAGTCATCCCAAGGGGACCTGAATCTCCCATGAAGCCTCTCCCAAGTCCTTGGAGTCCCACATCAATGTAAGGTATCCTCACATTCCTATAAACTTTTTAATTTAATAACCTTGATTCAAATTAGTCCTTTTAATTTCAACAAGTTATATTTTCATTCTTTTTAAATATATTCGTTACTATATATTTGATGTTATATGAATGGTGGATCATTTATCTTCCCTCTTTTGGACCCATATTTAAGCATTTTCTACTATGAAATTCTATAAGGGATTTACCTCTTCTCATTTCCATTCATTCACTTCCTTTATATTACGCATATTATATAACATTTCATATGTTGGGATATTATATTATATGATCCCCTTACTTTCCATTTTATTTATAAATTATGAGTGATTAATTTTAGTCTCAGTAATCCCCCCTATGATCCTTTATGAATACCCATTACTTTGCTGAAATTCTGTAAGGGAGCTTGCACCCTCCTCTTTTATCAAGAATCCCTTTTATGTTATGTCTCCAAATTTAATTTTCAATTATTTGTCATATGTTCTTAAGTATCCATACTATTTTATATTTAATGTCTAAATTTTTTGATTCCCCTTCTTCTCTCATCAACCGATTTTATAAATTTCTATATGACGTTTTTATGCAGCCAAAATTGTACAGTGATTTTCTATTCTTAAAAAAAATTGTTTAGTGAATACCATACCTATTTATTTATCAATGGTATTAAATTTTATTCACATATAGTTCATGATTACTAAATTACATGGATATATTAAACATTAACTTATAATGGAATAAATTATGATGTCAAATGAATCCTTGTTTTATGAACTATGTGGCACAATTAAGCATGAGATTAAAATGTTTATGAATGTTGTTCCCTGATAGATCTCCAATGAATTAGGTATTTTTTTAGTATCATTATATATTATATTGGGATATGATTTTACTGGTTTCCTTTATGGGAAATGATTCAAGAATGATTTATTGGTGGATTATTTTTGACTTATATTAATGATGAAGTGTTTTATTTTGTAACCACATTTTGATTTTATGGTAATCATGCTATATCATGCCTTTATATTCAGGTTTCATTTTATTCTCTATTGATATACCAATTGCCTTCCATGTATTATCATATTCATATTAGGCCTTGTTTATTCCCTTACTGGTATTTATATCTCATCCCATTCTTTATGTTTTCACCTAGGATATCTCATGAATTTTTTAGTGTGAAGGAGTATTATGAACATGTTATGGAGGTTTTAAATAGACATATTTTATTTCTTGTATTAAGATTATGTGAAATGTAGATAATTTCAAAATACATTATTCTTCTAGATCTTTTGGGGTTGTATTACGTGTGATCTCATTAATAAATTATTTGTTAATTTGTAATACTATTGGGTTGTTATAATAAATGTTGATAAAATTTATTAATTTTTATTCTAATACATGGAATTAAATTATTATGTCATTAAAAGATAATATCCTACTATACCAATAGTATATATATATATAATGTTTATTGATATCATAACCACTCCATAGGTAAAAAAAACTCTCAATAAACATTCTTCATGAATCACCCTAATATGAATACAACTCAATTACTGTGTGAACAACCAATTACTAACCACATGACAGTAAAGAGTTTTCAATTATTAAATTGGGAAAATTTGATCATAATTTATCAATGAAATCTCTCCATGTCACTACTAAATGAATATATAAGATCCACAATCTCATATAAAGATTATTTTTTAATTATGATAAATTTTGGTTACCTATGAAATTTATATCATACATGGAGTGATCCAAAATGGGGTAATATCCAGATAATTGACCAGTACATAACATAAATGTAGTGTGGTATTCTGAAAGAAATAATTTAGAAAACTAGACCCTCTATTGAAAACATGTTCTATTTCGCAAGAAATAAGATAACTAAGGTTTAAACCCTTCGTCTCATAAATAAAGTATTCTATTTTAGTGTGAGATTCCTATAAGAACACACACACACACACATGTCTTGAATATAGCTATAAAATTATGATTCTTGAAAAATGAAAATGCATATATACTATTAAATATACCAAACTCTATATAATATGATAAATACAACCACATATAGCTCCTATAATTTCTTTTCTTATGGATATAAATTATAATTCTATTTTACTTCCAGTAAATTAATCGTATTAAAAATATTAATTAAATAGACATATCACTATAGTCCATTACACTAAAGTAAAAAAAGTGTTACCATTATCATCTAAACATGGTACTACATATTAAAAATTCACCCAGGATACTTCAATTTAACATGAAGGACTAAATACCTCACACTTAGGGAGAAAATTTCATTACCAACTAGATTAATTCTACTACCATGACCACTATGAAGAAATAACATTACAAGAAACTTATTATGTATATTTCAATAAAAAATCACCCCCAAAAAATATTTTAAGTCATGTATCATTCATAAAGATCCTAAATTATATTAGACCAAACATCACATGCCTCAAAAGTTAATCATGCCACTATGATTAATATATATCACTCATGTATCATCATAAATACCTATAACAGTATAACATTGATCCACAAAAGTAGAAATAATCGTAAAAAATTTATGTTGAGAAGAAAAGGATGCATAATATAATCACATGATTAGAAAATTATTACCCAAAAAATTACATAATACTTGGATCACTCTATATGGTATATATTTAATTTACTTATCCTATTAAAAAACCATGTAAGAATACGATTGTGGAGAGATAGTTTTTCATCTAATTGGTTTTATTTTTCAATGTTAACTGACCCCATATTTTTATTTATCTTTTATTATTTTTAAATATCTGAGACTTATGTTGAATTTGGAATTAAATTTATAAATCTTCAAACTATTTTTTATTTGATTTATTTATTTTTGAATTTTTAAAAGATGGAATTTATTGATTTCTAAAAATATTATGTTATTTTATGTTGGCACATGAATGATATGTGTATTTGGAAGTAACCCTGGATATGATTCATGGGATTAAAATTCAAAGGTGGAGCACTTATGTATGATCTAACTAGTATGTAAGAGTTATCTCGTGATATATAAGTGTTACCACTTTTCTGAATTTTCTACTAGCGGAGTTCCTTCCAATACATAAGTTTTCATTATAAGATACATAAATGTTTAATTGTGGTTTCTATGATATGTATGATAATATGAATTTTTCAGTACAAGTGATGTATTGATCTCCCCTATAATACAAATAGGTTATAATCTCATACATAATGGTTATCCATGGATTAAATGTTACACAAGGGTATTCCACTAATATATGAGATTTATTCCATTTATAATATAAATAATATTAACTTAAATAAAATGTTTATTGGAATAACCATTTATAAAAAATAATATATGTTCACACCCAAATTAGAAAGGAATCATATGAAACTCTTTATTCAATCCATAATAAATTAATTGATGATATGGTTATGGGAATTATTTCGAAGGAAATAATAATTTTAATATCATATAAAAGAATCACACCCTTAAACTACACACGTGTAAGAAATACATGGATTAAAGAGATAAATAAGTATACTTTTTTGCATTAATATGTATTATTTGATACCCATAAATGGAATTTCCAAATCCATCATTAAATGATTCTAAAGGTAGCCCTTTTCTTGGAATATATTATAATTTGTTTTTACAATTTTTCATTTTAATATAATGATTAATTCTTCATTATTTGTGTTATCTTATTATACCACCATTTATTTAATTGATATTATTAATCATTATGATAGACATGTTTTCTTTTACATTGTAATATTAATTAAAAACCCATTGTGGGTTTCCAAGGTTGAATCATAATGTAGTTTTTGAATTTTTAGATTTAGATTTCCATTATAATTTCCCAATTATATTAAAAAGGATAGGATATTTAGTGGAGTAGGTAAGTTTCACACCGATGAAGATCAATAGTATTTTAGTCTTTCATTTTGTAAGCATTATAACATTCTAATAATTTATTCACCCACCATACCCATGGAGTCGAGTGAACAGAGAATATTAATGGAACATGATTGTGTTCTAATTAGTTTAGTTGTACCACTTTCTGGATTGAGGATGTTTCTTTACCACTCATCAATAAGGATAAATGAGACACTAATATTCTTTTTGATCTATGAGTAAACTAGTAATTTTATATATTACGAATGTCATGGTGTGTGTATATGAATGGTATTTATTTTTAATTAATTTAAGTGATTTATAAAAATATATAATATTGATGAAAATCATTGGACTTCACTAAATAAACATAAATTATTATTTAAAAATTAATTTTCACTATTCATTATATTTTAATTTGACTAAACATAAAAGTGAATATCCTCGATAGAATTGAATTAATTTCAAATATAAATAATAATAAAATATAAATAATTTTATAGGAAAAATAAGGGAATTTTTAGGATCATCATGAGGCAAACCCATGGTTATATTCACTATATACACTTATATGGGATTTTAAAACTCTTATTGGATTCATCAATTCATTTAAAATGTTCCAAGTGATTAAAATTTGGAACCATTTATAGGGATATAACTAATCACTCTTTTTTTACTTTTGTAATAAGATTTTTTTTCAATATTTTCTATTATATATAATTATGTTTATTCCATTATTCTTTTCACAAAATGTGTTAGGTATCAATGTGTGACCATTCTTTATTGGATATCCACATTTATACTCAGTTAATGAATATTTATAAATTAATTTATGAGATTATAGAGATATATAAAAACAACCAATTTAATACTGATCAATCTCTATTTTAATTATATATCATTGAATAATATCTTGGGATGCATGATAAGAAAACTATAGTGCACAAAAATGAGTAAGAGGATTAAATATAATACCAAAATGATACCATAAATCATTAATTTCATATACTCCCAGACCATTATAATAAAGAAAAACCTTCGTTATTGGAGATTAAATAGTTACTCATGAAATCATGGCCACATGACCATATTATTAAGGGATAAAAGTTCATAATGGTTAATTAAAGGAAATAATAGTTATGATAATCGCCATAATCTAATATATCATGGATTTAGGATTATAAAAACAATAACATGAATAGTTTGTCACATATATTCAATGTTTGGTAGTTTTAGGTGGGGTGAATTGAATTTGAAGAAAATATTTAAATTTGTATCTTTCTCAGAAATTCGGTTCTCTATGAATCATAACATTTGATATAATCAGAGTAACATTATTTACACTGTGAATATTTATTGACGGAAAGTTAAAAACTTAACCAATAAAAGAAAATCAATTGGAATTTAATGTTTTTTGGGTAAAAAATATAATGAATAGTTTAAAGTGATAAATTGAATACTCATATAAGGTATATCATTATTTTAAAAACAAAATAATAGAAATATTTTATTTTTTCAAAAAATTTATAGGAGGTTTGGTAAGTTTAACAATGGTATATATGCTCTAAAATAAGAACTCTGTCATCTAACCCCATCAAAAGATACAAGTTCTGAACCAAGAATATATTCCACTAAATGTGAACATAAAACTACTCAATTACATAGATATACCAATTAGAGAATTATTAGATTCAATTATATAACACTACTTCATCGAATATTATCGTTTGAAATCAAGAAAGTCTGTATCTTTAGGTCATAATCGACCACAATGATCAGATGAAATATATTCCACATCAGGAATATCATCAATCAAAAATGTTTGGTATAAAAAATTACAAGCATAAAGGATTATAGATTTTATAATAAAAATAAAAAAATAAAAATCTCTAGTAAAATTAAATTGAAAAAATACAAGCAAGAACTCCCAAAGCACTAATATAATGCACAAGTTGTTTTCATCTATTTCAACACGGTTTGATTACACAATGAATTATCTATACCATTAAATAATATGAAATATAGTTTTATATAAATTTTTGTAACAAAAATAAAATAATATTTTCTGATTTGTTAGGGTTTGGATGTAAATAAATAAAAATATAATTAGTATTTTGAATTAAATATTTACTATTACTTCATAATTATTTGAAAATTAGATGGATCATTAAGTTCATCAGATTGATGAATATGAAATTAAAAACAACACTAGTAGAACATAAATTGAATCTTCAATTCAACTCAAATTCAAAGAAAAATGTATTTTTATTTAATAGTCAATTGACTAATCGGTCTACCAGTTTTTAGAAATCAAAAACTATGAAATAATGGTATGATTGATATTAACATTAAAGCCAAATTCCATAATAGTTTTTTTGAAATTACATTTTCATTTAATACTTGATTGATTTTTATTATTCAATATATATATTCACTCTTACTTTGATTTTTTACAACACATGTCATGAAAAACATTCTTGTTGAAAATTACGCCAATTAATCAAAGGATAATCAACTCCTCTTTAATATTAGAGCAACTTAATGTTGTCAAGCCATATAAAAACATATTATTTTGAAATATTTCCCCCATTTATATATTCAAGGAGTGTAATAAAAATAGGAATAATGAGAGAATAAGAAAAGATAATAAATACATAAAATGTACCAATTTAAAAGAAATAAAAAAAAATAACCATTTAATGTTTATAAATTTTAATCTCCATTGGATATGAAATAAATTCTAAATAATAATATTACATCCAATAGATTTTAGTTTCTCCCTCATAAATACATATTTCTCTATAAATAAAACATCAAAATTTGAGGAAAATTTCTCTATGCCTTTAGGATTAAGATAAAATAAAAGGAATTTCAGTGATAATAATAAAAGGAAGATAAGATAAAAATAAATTAACCATTAAAATGTTATCCCCTAATACATATTGAAGATAAAATTATATATGAAATTTTTAAGATGATTTTATAAAGTATTTATCTCATATTATTCATAATAAATATTTTAAAATTAAAATAATCCTATTAAATTTTATGAACAAGTCTCACCCATTCTCAATGGTTATTGAAAATAAAGAACACAATCTTCTGATGTAAATAATTTTATGTGAATTTATGGAATCGAGAAGGACTATTCTAATGTTTGTGTAACCTTATAGATTTGTAAATGTGGGATCAATGATATAAAAAATTAAAATCATGAATATTTTAAAATAAAAATAACACAACGTGAACATAATTATAGGTATCAAAAAGAAAATATATGGGTAAAGACTGAGTGGCGGTCTTCATATAAGAGTAAAAACAAGAAGTAAATGATACCTTATAGATATTAAAAAATTCTAAATACATAAGGAACATAACATCCAGTAGGAATAATTTTAGAAAATTTCCATGTTACATATTATAATTTTCATTCGATGAAATTAAAATATATATAGATTACCTGTAATATTTTTTTATCAATGTTTGAAATATCAAAATTCCTACAGGTTTCTTAGTGAGTTTTTTAATAAGAGTATATAGTGAAATAATATGTAAAACATAGTATTTCCTAAATCTATTTATCCCATATTATGTTTAATTTATTAAAATCTATTGAAAGGTAAAAATTAAGAATTTCTTTAATAATATTATCTTCATTTCTAGTAAACATGAGAAAAATATCACTTTTGATTTTGTAATCCTATAAGAGGTAATGTCATATATCCTTGTGTTTAGAACATGAATTATGTGTTGGGTTCCTGGAAAAGAAAATAAAACTTTTTTATCACATAGAATTAATGGTTTAGTAAAAAGCATCCCAAAATTAATGAGTGTATTATATATCCAAAACAATTCAACACAACAACTGCCTGCTCCCAGATAATCAAATTAATTAGTTGAAAGTGAATCTTAGTATTTCATCTTTCTTAACAATGTGACTATTTCCACACTGATAATGAAAAATGGTAATTAATTTTTATTCTAATTCATTATACATCCTTTAATTTTTTTTTGATAATAAATATTATGTAAAAATTCAAATCTTAAAGAATAAAATAGTTCATCTTCTAATACCTTATGGTAATTAATAATCTTTTTAACATCTCTAAGATGAGATTAATTTGTATTTTCAAGATTTATCAAATATATACAAAAATTTAATATAATGTTCTATCAACACACTATTGTGTAAGGATAATATTTGATCATTTATCTATAAATATTATGAAAATATAATTTTTATGCTCACCAAGTATACATCTTATACTTACAATATTACTAATACTCAATTAAATTTTAGAACAAAAAATATAATAAAATCTCTAATATAAATATTATTTAATAAAATAAGTTCTTCAGGTTACTGAGATATTTAGTATCCAAGAGAGTATTTATGAACACCAATAAAACAAATATTAAATTCAATTTTCATATGTTTTAAAAATATATCCATATGTTTATTTTAGGATGAATGAATCATAATGGAATTGCTATATATTTATAAAATATTATTATCATTAAAAACATTTTTTATAAAATTATTTTCATTAACCATTTCTTTAGAAAATTTATTTTGTAGAATAAAACTGAGAGAAACTATTTTCATGGGATATTAAGGCTTGTTAATGTCCATAATGTTATTTTGGTAAGTCAAATACATGTTCTAGAAATTAATTTTTTCAAAACCAATAGTAATTTAACAAAAACTTCCCCCCTCAACATAATAATTACTGATGCATCTCTTTACAAAAAATTTAAATGGATCCAAATTTATATTAGCTTCAACATATAATAGAATATGAAAGAATTAATTTTAAGCTATTAGAGAAAGTGTTTCACAATAGTTTATACCAACTTTCTAATTATGTCCATTTTTTATGAGTCTCACTTTATTCACAAAAATTATTCTATTATCATCACACTTATTTTCGAAGACCAATTTCACTCATATAACCTAGTGGTCAATAGTCATTTCAAAAAATATTAATCTATTTTTTTTGAATTGAATAATATATTCTTGCATTAAAATTTACCAAATACCATCACCTGATGAATAATCATTCATTTTTTGTTAAAATTGAGTTATGAATATCATATTCCTACATTCATTTCATAAGGTGATTCTCGTTCTAACTATTTTACTTATATCTCCAATGATGTTATAGGTGGAATGGTTCCAAAAAAACATTTGTTTTTTGGTAAATATGGATTGTTATTCCTTATTTACAATATGATAAAATCACATTATTCAATATTCCAATAAGATAGATTTTTTAGTCTTCCTTTTGGTGATATATCTATTTCTACAAGTAAAAAAAATGTGTTTAAAAAACAATATATAGTATTATAATAATTTGGATATTTTAACTCTATAAAATGATCAAAATCACCAAAATTATCAGTTATTGTTTCTTCAATGACAAGTGTATTTATATTCAAAACAAGAAAAGCATAAATTTTTGTGTTTTATCCAAGGAAGATAAATTCATTAACAATGAAATCAAATTTATATATATCATCTTTAGTGTTGAAAATGAGCACTTTACATCAACAAACTCTAAAGTAACCATGTTTTGGATTCCAACCATTATATTATTCATATTCTTTTTTTATTAAAAATTAGGAGAATTAAAACATGATTATTTGTTTAACTACAAGTACTAATGGATTGAACCAAAATAATTATCAACACAACATTTACACTATAATATTTTGTTATTTTTTAAGAGTTCAATTTTCCCATTCAAAACCTGATTTTACTGTGGAATTAATTTTAATAATACGTTATTAGTAATAATTTGTTCGCTTTAATAATATTCAAATGTTGAACCGAAAAATATTCAACCTGATCACTTTAAACAGTGATAATAGGTATTTATCTCAAATTTTTATCATAAAAATAAAAAATTTCAAAAACAATATTTCTTATGACTTATGATCATGAAAATAAACCCACGTATACCTGGAATAATCATCATCTAGGATATAAATTAAGTTTATTCATTAGATACAATAAGTATGTGTTGTTCCCAAAATATGCATGTTCACTGACAATAGTGATTCAAAAATTAATATATCTCTATTTGGTTTAGTTATCAATATTAATTATTTACCATATTTAAACGACTCAAAGGCTATAAAATATTTAAAATTAAGTTATATAAGTTTTATCTTAAAATGATTCACTGTGTTTTGAATGTTGAATTATATTACCTTTTTATTCTAATGATAAGTCTTATCATTGAACATAATAAGGAAGGTAATGTTCTGATAAAATACGCACTCTAGATCATTATTGAAAACATTATCAAGCCTATAAATAAATGAAAAATGAAATCATTTCAAAAATGTGATGGTAAATTTTTCATTCCAAAAGTACATTTAGTAACCCTTGTCATATAATTGGAATATGATGACAAGTTTATTCATATTTACTAAAATTAAAATAAAATCTGAAATTAGAAACATACCAATAAATGAATTATTAATATTACCAACTATTATTCATTACAAATTGTCTCTAAATGTAGCATGTCTTTCTTAATTTTTGTTATATTCTAGATGTCAGATTTTTTTTCAATATATAGCATGAATAAGTCTAATATATTTACCAAGTATTCTTTCTACAAGTACATGCAATTTTCTCATGAAATAAATAGAACTAAAGGTTTTGAACTCAAATATAAATGGGTTTAAGAATGTTATCAAAAATAATTTTGGAACCCACACATGTAAAACTATATGATATTGAAGAGATGAAACATATTTAGATATACAAGCTCAAAAAGTTCCAAAGGATTGACCATTTTAATAATAAGGATTTCACTAGTGACCTAACCTCTACGATTTATTCTAGAATAGTGATATTTTTGTAATGACCAAATTGGATTAGAAATTAGACTTTATAGATGTAATACCAACTATATAAGATTTTTTTAATTGTTTAAACTTCCTAAAATTATTATCAATGTTATGTAAATAATAATTATATCTAAAAATATTCTTTTTAAGGATTTCGTCATTGAATTTTTATTGTAAAATTATGTGTACATTATTATTTTTAAATAGATTTAAATTTTTCAATTAACTTGGTTATATGTTTATAAATACTATCATTATTATTAAAAAGTTTTCTTATAGTTGAATCAAATTCAGTTTTCATTTTTTATTTTCATTCTATATGAATGTCATATATATTAACAATTATTCTAATTATGGAGTATAATAATCATTATTCAATGAAAATGAGAACGAATAATGTAAATATAAAGTCATAAGTACATCATGAGTTACCTTTACAGTGAATAAATTTTCATTCTATAGGGCCATTTCAAAATAATTGGTTATATTCTAGTATTCATCACTATTTTTGATAAAATATTTTATAAAATTGTGGATTCACTGGAACTCTAGTTTTCCATATCCTTAATCACCTTTTCACATTCATTTTTTTCTGCAATATTTATCCATTTTTTTTTAATTTCATACAATCTAGTATAATGAATACATGAATCATACAATCATAATACCCATATAGATAGGTATTAATTCTCATATTTTTTTATATCAAATTGATTGTATTTCTAGATGTTTTTTTATTCATAAATTTTACTCATATTCCTTTAATGTTTATTTTCATGAACTAAACTAAGTCTCCCATAAAACTGGGCACCCGGATCGACTCAAAGTAAATATTGAATGGAATTCTAAATATCTATGAGATGAATTCTAGTATCTAGGAAGTGATAAATACATTTTGAAATGATTGTTAATAATTAATACAATAGATATGAAATATATAAGTAACAAATTAAATAACAAAATTGAAATTACATAGAGGTATTTAATAAAAACATGTCTATATTTTGGCTAGATACAATACAAAATTCGATCTAATCAAAAACAAAAGTACACAAACCAAAAGACTACCACCATGTTACTAGAGGGTATGCATTCCACCACACCCCGAGAAATATCCCTCAACCTCTTACGTTTATAAAAACCATCACCAAGCGGTTTCGTGCCTTAATATATACCCAAAAATATAATGTATGCATATACCCAATGGTATATATAAGGTGTGAGAAAAAAATCCAATAAAGGTACTACAAAGTGTTCTCCAATAATTATTTAAAAAATAAACATGCCTGTCTAATTTTACAAAGGTAAATACATGGAAATCCTATTTTTAACCGCAATTATTAGGCATATAGAAAAAATAAGTTCTATATCATTTATAAAAAATATCTATCAAATAAGTATTTGTAAAACCAAGAATGAATAAATAATTTGTAGAATATATGCATGAATGGATTAAAGGGCTTATTATTATTATTTTTGGATATTACTCCTTTTATGGGTTGAAGTGGAACCCTTACATGACCCCTAAGCCCAAGTAACAAAGACTATACGTGTTCCAATACATGACTTTAAAGGCCCAAGACTTGACACACGTGAAACTACCCCTCCACATCATCTGTATCATTAAGGCGCCTAGCCCCCCTTGCTTTTATGATCATCTAGAATTTCCCCATGTAGAGATTCATGGTTCCTGGACCTGATGAAATTTTCCATACCAATTTATTCTTCCAATTCAGTTAGCACTGACCTGGTGGATGCTATTTTTTATATGATTCCTCATCTGTTTTTTCTCTTGTGTGGTATTCCCTACTTTTTCGTATTTTCTATCGCATAGAATCCTTGTGAATCGAAGTCCATTAGTGGCCCAAAGGCCGTTACATCCCAAAGTCCCTATAGCCCAAAGGCCAATAGTGGAACAATGTCCCTGAGACCCATATAGCCAATGCAGTAGCCCAAAGGCCAAAATCGAATGAATAGTGACAGCTGCTACAGTACAAAACAATACCATCTACCATACTAATATAGTATCCTAGAAATTCACCATCACATGGATTTTCTACTGGCTCTCTTGGATTCCAAACTGGAGCATCTACTACCCAGATAAGAAGAATATATGAAACTCATATATTTAGAAGACAAAATTGTTATATCGTTTTGAATGAAATAACTAGTTATTAATTTCATCAACATGGTGTAAAATCCTCATGTAAGTTATGTATTGGTAAAATCATACCCTCACACCATATGAATAATGAAGTATGAAGTTCATGTGAAATCACTTCAGGGAGAGAACCTAGAAGGCCTAGGTATATATATAACATGGACGAGTCGCTAACTATCATATTTGAATCTTTTTTATTTAATTTTATAACATAAATTTGTTACTAGGTACCTGAAAACCATCCTCACATTCATATCCTAGCCTTACCAACAAAATAACCATGTTACCCTATTCTATCCTCATCATATATTCAAACAATTAATTTGATGTATTTTAAGAAATAGAACATATTTATTAATCACAAAGTAATGGATTAAAAACCATTTTCTCCTGGATTTCTAATTTAATTTAATACAATATTCAAGGAAACAGTATTCAAATAAGTGTATCATTCAAAAACAATCTCATGGTGTGACAATTCACCCAAAATTATACCATTTTTCTCTAATAAGGACTCAAGGACAATGGTTGATCATGTAGATGAAGAAAATCATAGGTCAAAAGGAAAAATCCAACATGAATTACCTTTACTAGACCAAAAACCAATACAAAACCGAAGAAGAAATAACACCTTAATGAATTGATACCATTAAATTTATAAATATAATCTATTTAACAATATATAACTAAAAACCATCTAGAAACTCTCTATAAATACCATAAATAAAGTTATCACACACCCCAACCGTAAGATATAAACTCCGAGACATTATAAAAAAAATATCATAAAATTCAACAGAAAATTTCTATAGAAAATAAACTCAATAAAACTATATGAAATTCAATTTAGTGTACACTTCAATATAAAATAATACATTACTGGATAAAAACTCGTTATAATGAAACACTAAATAAAAAATTTCAAACACCGTTAACCAAAAAAATGTAATAAAAAACATCAATGAAATATTAATTTACAATAGTCAAATAAAAATTCCAATGTCTCTTTTCCAAAGTCCCCCCCAAACTAAAATGTTTTTAAATATTTTTTTAAATTTAAATCAACATTAAAATTCAAATTTTAATTTTAAATTTTAACTTTTTTAGGATTAAAATTTTCATTTTACAATCAGCTTATAAAACCCAAATTCCCTCTATAAAAATTTTTCTAAATATATATACACCAAGTACATTTTTATTTATCGTATAAATTAATCAAGTAAATTCAAAATTCCATGTATATTTTTTTAATATTTTAAAAAATCCATCATTTGGAACCATTGGGAATTATAAATCCCCTAATTAATTTTAAACCACATTAGAAAAATTTATTTGTGCCTTTCCAATATAATGTGAACTTTTCAACATAATCCTTTAGTATTTAGATTTAAAATTTAATATTTCTCTTATTTTATTTATTCATTTTAAATCAAATTACTAATATTCAACCACTTTATCAGATTTCAAAACCCACATTATTATTTTTTAAAACCCACTAACATAAATGGGTAGGATTTAACATGAGAATTCATAGAAACCCCATAGAGGCGAACCAACTAGGATACACCCCGAACTATGGTGAAACCAAAAAAATATTTCTTGGGAAACAACAGGATTACATTATTACAAAATAAAATAGAAGAAACGGGGTTAAATAATTCCATGATTTGGTAAAGGGTCTAATAAGACACAATTACCGATCCTTGACAAAATTGAATGGAGAAACTCTTCGATAAGAGAGAGTCACTCATTATGGTCCCCCACCATATTAATGTTATAATAAACCAATGGGTCTTCACTTGTAATTATCCTCATCCAAAGGACCGATAGAGGAATAAAACTCAACAAAGTAGAAAAAATAAAAATATAATTTACGAAACATATTTTTTATAATCTATATGATAGTTACTTATGCACTTCATTAGACATAACCCTTAGTGACACGATGAAACTTCCAGAACCACATCTAATAATCCTCAAACACTAGATTGGAATATGAGGCCTAAAAATATTAACTAATCATGAAAAGAAACTAAAATTGATCATAATAGAGAATAAAAGTTAATTATTAGAATTTTCTAAAAATGGAATCATAACTCAACAATAACTAAATATTCTAGATTTGGGTTATGTGAGGGTAACCAGAGACCATACTTCCTGAACTCAGGCACATGTGGAATCCACTAAAACATTAGATCCAAACTAAAACCATATCTTGGTTTCCATATCCCAAAACCATGTTTTACTATGCATAACCATCCAAAATAAATGGCCCAAAACAAGGCCCACTTCATACCAATAAAAGACAAGGAAATATATGATATATGAAACAATATTCTTTATATAACCGAAATCCTAAGTATTCCATCAGTTTTTCAAAAAAAAATTAATTTAATCCCACCAATTACAATAGTTTATAGTCATTTATATAAATATTCTAAACCCATATTCTGAAAAATACATATAACAGAATCAATATAAACAAAACCTTTACATCACCAATATAAAATCCATTTATGAAATTTATTAATATACTTCCATCACTTCCAAATAAGGAACTCTAGAATGAATGTTGAAAAAATAACATTGAATGATTCTTGAATCTAATGTAGAAGTGTCCATTAAATCTAGATAAGGGTGAATTCTTAAGACAATAAATAACAGCACCAAAAAATATCCAATTCTATAACCTATTGATTCAAATAAAAATTAATTGAATTTTTTAGAAAACAATATAATTAATCCTAAAATTTAAGAATCATCTAAATTTACACGAAAACCCACAATCCAAATTTGTATTTCTCCATATGACCTAAAAAATCACAATTTGACCCAATGTAGTTTTACCAGAACTATTTTCAAAAATAACGCCCATTAAATAAATCAATGTTTTTACCCAAAAGATCTTATGAAACACATTTAAAGAAATCATAACATTAATTCCATAGGAATCCCTTTTAAAAAAATCTATAAATTTTGGTAAAAAACTCACAAATTTAAAATAGTTTAAAACTTTCTAATATTTAATTAATTTTTACATTTAATACATAAAATATTTGAATTAATGTGTCCTAGTACCACTTCGAAACATTGGATATTATTGACATTGTTGCTTTTTGAAAAAGGTAGAAAACACATTCCAAAAAATACTCATAATTTTAGATAAATAAAAAATAAGTCAAAATAACACTTTATATTTATATATTTTAAATTCTCTATTAACTCTTAAAATAATGAAAAAACTAATCATTATTTACTATATACAATATGTTTTGTTGGAATGAAAATCAGAATTACTAGATAGAGAAATCCAATTATATTAGATGAAACTATAATTAGTATATCATAAAGAATTGTAGAATTTATATCATATGAATGTATACATATTAAATTGGATGTAAATTTACCATGTAAAATATATTGGTATATATAAAGTCAATCATATGAAGCCTTATAATGATTTATAAATGGAGTTTAAAAAAATTTTATTGGACGCGGGCATAAAATGTTTAACGGATAGAGACTCACAAATCCCATTAAACTAAGATATAAATATCCTACTAGAATTAGATTTACTATTTAAAATATATAAAAATATTAAAATAATTGTAATGATGCTAAATAAGATGGCCATAATATTGATCATTGATAAAAATAATGAAGAAGATGATGGGTTTGATGTCGTTTTAACTAAACCCATGAATTGATGAATCTCAACATTAGATGATTTTTTAGGAATAGTACCTTAACATCAATGAGAATATGTATCTAATTCCCTATGATATATATTTTTTTAATGATTTTTGTGAAAATTTCATTTTTATTGTTCAATGTATTGTAATATTTAGAGAGGTTTCTTTATAGTATTAATTTTTTGGTAAACATTTTAAATGGTTTAATGATTGTACATTATATTTATTGTTTTACAAATATGGTTTATCAAGGTAACTTGGGTATTTATAGATATATTTCTGTCAAATAATTTGACCAAGGAGCCTTATGGACAAGGATAAAATGATTATTTCAATTGGATGGATAGAGAGCTTCTAAGGATTGGAAGAGAGACCTTATTACTTGTTTCAATTTGTTGATACATAAGGATAGGTTGATAGACTTCAATATCAAATTTTATGAAAGTAATGATCATTATTACTAAATTCTCATTAATTCTTTTTCTGATTATTTTATAAAAAAAATTATTCATTTTTATAGTAGAATTTATTTCTATATTTATCAATAAAATTTTGTTCCTTTTCAAAAACAAATTTAATCTTTTCTATACAAAATTTTCATTTCAATTTAAATCCAAAAAAATTAAAACTCTTAAAAAATATCCATCAAAACATAAATAAAATTCAAAATTATAAAATTCAACAAATAATGAAAAATATCAAGACCATAGGAACTCGTGACAACACAAAGATTAACAGTATAATCTGGCCAAATCTACCATGCCCATAATAAGACCTATGAAAGTCTGTTAGGTCACATACTCAATATAAAAAATTCAAAATACTATAAATGTACCATATGGACACTAGTACCTACTTATTTTTATTATAGCTATAATATGAACATAAATTAAAGAAAATAAAATTAGAAAAACATATGATAACCAAGATTGATTATAAGAATGACTCAGATCAGATATACTTCGAAACATATGTCACATTACCCATGATGTAGATCAGTAAACTACTCCTGATTTACCTCCTATGTTATGAAGATTGTAGATAATTTCTACTATATGTTTCAAGATTACAAGATAAAAAATATGACGATACCAATTTTTCATGAATCAATCCATGTCACCCATTAAATTGAGAACCTGAACCAACTACCAATAAGGCCCAAAGGGAACTGATAATCCCCTTTGGTTGAAAACTATTGACTATAACATGATGAACACATTTTGAAATGTTAACACATTGAATAATATATATATATATATATATATATTATACATGTAAAATATAACTCTACCAAAATTTGATGAAATAGAGGTACACAATTATGTCATTTTTATATTGTGATAAGAGGAAATATAAAAATTGATCCACCAAAAAATCTTACTAGACAAAACAAATCACAAATCTTTGTCATATAAGGGTTTTCATCCAAACAGAACACCTCTTATATCCTAAATTCCTTGTCCCACACACCCACCATCACTATGTGGATCTTTTACTAAACATTTAAAAAAGGTCTTTATATAACAAATGGTTTATGTATGGTTGTCAGAAAATCATTCCAAATAAGTTCCCATTAAATGTTCTGTAAGTATAATTTAATAAATAAACCAAATTTAATAAATTTATGTATATAAAAACAAGGAAAACATGATTTTTATAGTTTCATATTTTTCGTGTATTTATAACCATTTTCACATTATATAGATAAACCATGTATCATGTAAGCATTTCTAAAACAGTGAATGAAAAAATAATTTTATGAATATCAGAATGTTCCCAATTTTAATGAAAAAATACATCAATAGTTTGGAAATGAATAAATTATTATGCCTTGGTTTTAATCTTGAACTAGAGGTAAAATTCCTTAGGTATGTTATTTATTTCTATCCTAGGATCCTCATACCATAAATAACACTTGTGTGATGTCCTAGACTCAGATGGCCCTTAGTAGTTTCCCCTAGCCTAGTGGGCCACAAGGCCTCTATCATATCTTCCTGAATTCCAGAGGCTACTGACTAGTATAAAGGGCCTAGATTATGCCCATGGGGAGACTATAAACACATTTCCAAAGTGTAGAACAATATATACAAATAAAAGATGTAAATAATGAATACAAGATAATTAAATTGTGGAATAAGATAATAAGAATAGGTAATCAAATGATAATAATAATTGTATAACAGAAACGAAATTCAGCAATACAATCACTAATCATGATTATTAATGTAACTATAAAACTAGAAAACATGGATACAATTCATGAAGAATAATATGTTCCACGAAACTAAAAATGAAATCAAAAAATATCCCATGAATCTCGAGCTCTCTCAAGGTCACATACTATCAAGATTCATCATAATTTCCAAGAAATCAAGTGTTTGAAGCTACATTCTTACCTTTATCAACAACTAAAACCATGTAATCTACTATGGGTACCAATGACACCAATAGAGGGTGTAATATAAATCTCATTGGGCACCAATGGAGTGAATAAAATTTGACCCATGAAATGGAATGTTACAATGTCCATGCATGTATATATATAATTGAGTATAATTTCCCTAAAAACCCATGTACCATTTTCAACCCTTGGCCGGTGTCTGAACATGTAACAAATTAATCACTTTATCATTACCAATTTTTCAATATATCACTTCCTGTTAATAGTAATGGTTCCTAGATGAAACAATGAAACCATATATAATATTTAATAATGATGTTCTACGGTAGTAACCAAGGAATCATTAATCTCAAGGGCCTCTACCTAAGTAGTATCTCAGTCAAGCTAAAAGATAAGAGTGTAATCCATGTAGAATATTTCAATTCAATCCACAATGAGATGCATACTGATTCCAATGAGTTCATCCAATGTAAAATGGAGCTAAGAAATGACTGGGCCCAATGGTCTTTCACTATAGAACCTATTTGTCAATGTTAGATCCATGGAATATACCCAAGTCATCCTGGAACCAATGAGTATATCCAAGGAATATTGAATTAGTACATGAGGGATCCTATGATATCTTACCGAGCAACCAATGGTTAAACATGAATCAGTTAATAGGTGAGTTTCAACTAAAACAAATCATATCCTTGACTCAGAATGGGGCTCCCAAGTGCAAATGGTATTCTACAATCTGAAAAAAAGGTTTGATTGAGTCATAACATTCCTATTTGATATTTAAGTCATTCAATAATTAAATTTTTTGAATTCTTTCTTTTCATTAGTGTGATAAGGTGAAATATCTTGCAACCATTTAATGATTTCATTTGGATCAATCCTTTCCTTTCATTAGTATTACAATTCCTAGTAGTATTTAACCATTTATTCAATACATTTATGGAATATTCCATATTCAAGTTTCATTCATATACCTTCAATTAATGTGGTATGTTGTGTTATGGATATGTGACCAATTAATCAATCACATTTAATCATCAATTGGAATCACTTACCTTATGTTGGTCATGTTGTATGCATACAAAGTACATTCCATTATGAAATTCTCATTATAAAAATCCATGTAATATAGAAAACATTAACCTTATAGTGGTCGATCTAAGGCACACTCTTACTATTTCCCAATTGTTTCAAAACACAAAAAACCCAATAATGGAATAACAATTGATATTGAAGGGATGGAGTTGTGGTGATAACAATAAAAAATTAAACATATATAAGGAAAGATTATATCCATATGGTTATAATGATTATAAATATGGAATATAAATTCATGAAATGACAGTTGATGAAATCTGTGTACCCCACATGACAAATCCAAAATTAACAAACCTTAGGGATGAGTTATAGACTACCCACCATTGGGTAGCATGACACTCCACCTCCGGTATTGACACTTGTATTTTATCATATTGTGTTATATCTATGAAAAAGTGAAAAAATATCATACCCCAATATCTATATTGAGAGAAGACCAGAAGGATAAAAACTATATGGGACTCGAGTACTTACTTTTGTGCATACGACATGATGAACGGAAGCTCGGTCTATTTTTGGATGAAGGAGATCTCTCAATTCCAAGTATAGATCTTAAAAAATTCCAAAATTGAGAGAGAAATTGGTTAATCATTCTTATACTCTATTTTGGGAAGAATGAGGGAGCATAATTAGATCATTAAGGGAAAAAAGGACAGTTTTCCCATAAAATAACTTGTGCACAGTCAGTTCGAACAATTTGAAAAAGAATTTGAAACCCACGAACGGGTACCTAGAAAAAATGTGGTGCTCCCATGGTTAGGCCACACAGCCGTGCACTAACCATTTGAGGTGGATCTTTCTGGAAAAACACAATCTATGAGGATTTCAAAATCATGTACAATTCCTACATGGTATAATCTAAATGGTCCACCAAGCCTATTTTTTGAAAATGATGGGTTCTGAGATCTGAACATTCCCCTGACACTCCTAATACCTTTC
This sequence comes from Viscum album, assembly GCA_963277665.1. NCBI lineage: Eukaryota > Viridiplantae > Streptophyta > Magnoliopsida > Santalales > Viscaceae > Viscum > Viscum album. The sequence continues at coordinate 1,894,785,046 of OY728152.1, forward strand.
TTATCCCCTTAGCCATCCATATTACATCCAATGTAAATATTTAGATAAAAAATTAATTGATCCACGACTGAGTGAAAAAAAAGGGTACTTACATGTTGCGTATAATTTCCCCATAGAAACCCCCTAGGGAGAGAAAAATAAAGGCTTGGGGAAGGATAACACATGGGATAGTTACCCACAATCATATATTCAAAAATTAGTTAATGTTTTAGTATAAATCCATTTATATGTTTTCCAAAAACATCATAAATTGATTTTCTTTCTATTACATAATAAACACCTTTTTTACCATGTGCTATCATCTTCAAATATTCCAAAATATCATTTTGGAATTTCAACAAACACAAGAAGTGCATCAATAATAATGAAATGACCCAAAACCATTTTACAATCATAATATATTTCATTTTCATTCCATTATCAAGAAAATGTTCTTGAAATTATTTCACCATTCAAAAAATATCACAGGAAAAAAATAATTAAAAATAATTTTCTAGAAATAATATTATGATGTGCACAAGAATCACATGTTTATAGATAAAATACTATTAATGAAACGACCTATCTCAATGGTCTTGTTCCCAATGAAAACAGACCTGATATATGAAGACCAGAATTTTATATCCCTCTCATTAAAATAATCTATTATAATTTTATTTTGATCATATCAAAAACCAAATATATTTTCATGAAATTCCAAATGTCTCATTTTTGGAAAGGATTGAATAAGTGATACATAAGTGTGAGCAATAATGAGTGAAGGAAAAATATTGTCATTTATTTTTCTTTACTCACAACCCTCTGATTCAATAGAATCACTCTATTAAAAGGAATAATTCACCAAATTCATCAAGGGAGAGACTCATGTTAATGGCCTAATGAAGTATGAGAAATAATTTGGGGTTAAATTCATAATTAATATAAAAAATAAATTTTTAAAATTTTTTAAAGCCAAATATCCTGGTTTGACCACACGGTTAGAATAATTGTGGCCCAACAATGCATGGATTTTTGTCTCTAAAAATATCCACATAATTTATTCAATTGGAAAAATCAAATAAGAACAAATAATAAAATTACCACTTCCCTAAGGTGTAATTTTTTTTTATATTTGACCATACAGTTATCCTAAACAACACAATACCTATGCACCACCCTCCCAGAAATCTCACACTTCTACCATGTTTTCTTTGATATTGAACATGTTTTCCATTAACCATTTTCATACCATTAATATTTCAAAACACTCTACTGAAATCCTAAAAACTAATGAATATGAATCATGGAAAACTAGTAAAAATATATAGTAAAATGAAAGCCTTTATATATCAAAATTTAATATTGGGGTGTGAAGAACCGACCACCCTGACTCATGAAAAAGGTCATATGACCCAATTGGTCTCATATATTACAGTCATTTCCTTCCTAAGACATTGTAGGGTTTTACTCACCATGGTAAATGATATGAATAATGGATGTATTATTAGGAAAACATGTAATTTTTCATTATATTTGTACTCATTCACACACCATGTGAGGCATCCAAAAAGGTCAACTCATTTTGGATCTCACACATTAAACCATGTTAGTTCCACTACAATACAACTAGGGTAATAACTTTCATACCATTTTCAAGGAAGGAACCCCCCTGTGTAATGAACATGGTTATATGGCCCCATGGAAATCTTATAATAAATCAATTTATATCCCAAAAAACCAAAATTTAATTACCCATTGTGGTTATGTTTTAAACCGATGACATTACCCACTTGCTATCATAAGTTATTTTAGTATTCTTTTTCATCCCTCATACACATGTTGAAAAATTACCAGGAGGTAACTCATTCTAATATTACTCTAGGAAAATCTTACTTAATTGTTTATTTCAAATCTGGTAGGCTCCTTAAAATATATGTTCACCATTTTTACATGTCTAGAAACATTTAGTCTATTAATTATCACTGTTCTGGTGTTGTTACATTTTGAAATGTAATCTTTAGTAACTTCCCAACGACTACCATCCAAATTTATTTTATATTTTCATTATGTAGTTAAATGATGATAATTATTTTGGCTTTAAATTTGATGAAAATGAAACCAATAATTATAAATATCTATCTAAACATCTCTCTATTGTCTTTTTTCATACCTTTTGTTTCTAATAAAATAATACAAGTTCAACTTAGAAATATGTTTTGTATTGTATCATTATCCTATATTAGTACCCTATTTTATTATTATCTTTATGACCTTCTATTAATGTTATTCATATATTATTTCATTATCCCCATGGATTGTAGCATATTAGATACTATCATAAATAATGATAATAAAATAAAAATCTTGACAATAATTTATAAGAATTACTATTCTATTCTCAAGGTATATGGATGTTATGAAATGATTAATTTCATGTTTCTTGCAAATAAAAATCACCATCTTCACATGATGATATTATATTATAGATATTAATTATGATAGGGAAAATTACGGTGTTATGGAATTTTTAATTTGATTTACAATCAGAATATTCCACTATAGTAAAGTGATAAATTTGTAATTTGGAATCTAATAATTATTTTTCATCATTTGATTATAATCCATTCTAGAATTAATAAGAAAAATTATTAATTTTTTCACATCAGTACTCATTTTCAGTTTCATCAAAAAGTAGGAAAAACATTCATATTTATGATATCAAATGTTTTGATTGCCATTCCTACCATAGAAAAAAATTTATATTTCCTCTACCATATATATTTTTAATGAATATTGATATAAAATATATTGACAATTAAATAATAAAGATAAAATATTAAAAATATTCACTATAAATGATTAATAGTATTTTGATAAAGGAAAATATTTTCTAAAAGAAAAAAGAAAAAAAAATTTAAAAGAGAATAAATTCCATGTTTTAATAGATGTTATAAGATTAAAAAAATATAGAGATGAGATTTGATAATTACTATTGAGGTTATAAAAATTGTAGATACTAACTCTAACAACAATATTTTAAATAGATATAAAAAATATGAATGTTTTAAAAGGGGAAGTGAAATAATGTTAAAAAAATATCATCTCTTCACACACTCAAAAAGATTAAATTTTTTAAATTTATGAAATCTAAATAAATGAATTTAAAGAAAAGCCTGAATCACAAATTAATATTTAAAATTTTAAACACATCATTCATAAAAATAAATTCAATTTAAATTTAATTTAAAATTCACATGAAAAATTGAATAATGTGATTCAAATGAAAATATGAAATATCCTACAAATGATATTATTTACCATACAAGTCCAGTGTTTAAATATTTTATTTTATCAAAAAGAGACAAAAAGTTCAATAATTAGAATTAAGGCATTGAATCTCTATACTATGAACATCATTGAATAACTGTATCTAAATATACATGTTCTTCCCTAGAAACCACCACAATTGAAGATCAACATCATGAAATTTAATGATGGATATCCTCCTCAAAACATATGACCAATATCAATCCAATCACTAATATTTTGAAAATTATTAGTTTAGAAGCTCATGGTTTTCTGCCCCTATTACATCAATGATGACAGAGATCAATTATGAAATATTCGACACATAAAATATCTTCAAGCACAATGATTGAATGAAATTTATACAATAATAATAGATTATATATTTTATAATAAACATCACATAATTGAAATATCTATGATAGTAATAATATAATACCATCAAGAACTTTAATAGTATTGATATAATGTACTGCTTATGGTAATATCATTTAGATAGGTGTAATTTCTCAACACATCATTTGTTCATTTTCTAAAATATAATTTAAATTTATATACATTTTTTTCAAAAATCCGAGGATAACATTTGAGACCCCCATGTTCAACGATAAAAACATCTAAATCCACTTTATATTTTCGGATGAATTGTTTACGTATTGTTTATATTTCTCTAAAAATGATATGGATCATTGATTTCATGAATACAAATATTCAAAATCTAAAAACATAATAAATGTAAAACAAATAAAATCTTTAATTCAACTCATATTCAATGATATGTTTATTATTATTTAAAAAAATGATACATGCTAGTCATTTTATAAAATAGAAGTGCCCATGTCCTTTCTCAAGAATACATCAGAGTGGTGAAATTAACTCTTTCAAATTATACAATCATACAAATTTCAACGATACTTACAAAGGAATTCATTCAAGAGTAGGTTATCATGGCCGAACTAATTGTGGAGGGTGAAAATTAATTATATTTATTTCTTTTCATTTTTAATGGCTTGAAATTGTTTTTAACAATTTTATTTAAATTCATGGTCAATGTGAACTATGAACAACTATAGAAGGGGATGAAAATAATATTATTCACATGTTTGAATAGATTAAAATGTTGGAATTAAATTAAGAGGCATCTCTAGTGGTTGTAAATTATTTCATGTATTCTATTATATAAATATTAATGTTTTCAGATTGAGAGATAGTTAATCTAATATTTTTTGAAGTGGATGGTTCCTTTCCTAGAAAACAAAGGCACAAATAATATAAAATAATGAGATGAAAAAAGTCTAAAAGATTAAATAATTTTACATTCATTATTATGAAGGGGGGGGCATAAATAACCTGGTAGATATTCCAGCCAAATGATATTTTGATTGATTCACTTATTAGTAAGGCCATCCATAACCATAATGTATTCACGATAAATATGAGTAATGATGAAGTTGATATTGAGAAGCTATCGAGTGCAGTCTGCCCCACAGGCAGTGATCGGCAATGCAAGGTGTATCACACCATTCCATATCACCTATACGATGGCGATCGAGTCACTCTCTATCCCGAGGTATTTCCAACCATGATGCTTGGAAAAAATAAATGGCACGAATCATACTCATCATATCTACATCAAACGAAGATGAAAAGCCACAACATCTATAAAAGTAGTCGAGGATCTGACCAAGATGGTTCCTGAAGATGGTACCACAGTGTACAGAGCCCATATTAAATTTTGATGGGCCACCCACATTGACAATAATCTAGGCATGGAATGGGGTCTCCCAGAAAACATCATAGGTACGTCAGGTTTAAAAGAAGTTTCCTTCAACATGAAGATGTTACATAATGCTAAAACCATTCATCGTGTTGTTTTAACAGACCTTTTGGATTGAATCAGCTTCATATATGGCAATTAGGATCCACATTTGACATACATTATGCCTAAATGAGAAATTATTATGAATAATATAATTTCTATAATATCAAATAACATGAAGAAGATCAGCAATAGTACCGATGGAAAGTTTCTTAATCTATTGGGAGCTATCCATATCCGCACATCTCCTTAGTTTAGATTTCATAGAGTCATACGTCAACTATGTGTAGTCAATGATTTTAAACACATAGTTCCCTAGAGTAGAAGTAGTGGGACAAGAATGAATGAGGTGGTTGGTATCTTCTCCATGATGATTACAGAGGCTACACATAGAGAAGAGTTGAATGTCAATTAATTGGACGCGATCATGCTTATAGTTTCTATTGCGATCCAAATGCCAAATAAGAGTATGTATGGAAGGTTTGATACCTGGGTTTTCAAGGTTTTAATAAAACCAAAACTACTTTCATAGTTACAAAAATAGTGGTTGTAATTGTTTATAGAATTGAGAATAATATTATGAGTTGGTTCCTAAAATAAGAAATCATCATTATTAGATAGATGGTAATTAATCTAATATGAATAAGTCTTAGTTAACTGAATACATTAATCAATAAATCAGGAAAATACTAAATAGGTGAGTATATGAGTGACCCTAATAAAAACTGAGATTAATATCAGTTAGTGCAATTTTAATTTCTGGTTATCTGGGGAAACCCCAAAATGTTTTCTACTCAGATTCACCCCTATTAGGGAGTATCAGATAAATCTATCTTAAGGGTCAATAATACCCTTACCTCTTTTTCATTTTAGTTTTTACATTGAATAAATATATATGGCCTAAATGAATATTCATTATAAAATGCATTAGTATATATTAACAAGGTCATTAAATCATGGCTTCCTTTGCAAGATTTGTTTTTATAATTAGTTTAAACATAGCTAAAATAATATTCATTTTTTATATATATAAGGTTTTCATAGAATACTTTTGTGGGTATCTCAAAAATTTTAATTCAATATTTAAAATAAAATTCATTCTTGTTTTTTAAATTCAATTTGATTTTGATTCTTTGTTTGTTTTTATATAGAAATATTGAGCTCTAATCACCTCAAGCCTTGTGAATTTTTTCCCATAATTTTTACTTTAAACAATTATGAAATTATTTATTTTAAATCATTGATGAAGTTAATTTTTGAATACTTTTTTGTAATAGAACATATCTTATATGGTTGGAAATTGTTGATTTATCCATTACTGGGATATTAAATTTTCATTATTACCCATCCCAAGAGACATTTTGAGATCAATTTTCTATAATCATTCTTATAAACCCTATCATGAGAGTCTTGTACCTTCTAGAAAAATATTAATAGTCTTGTTTGATAATATAGTATTTGAGTGTTCCATGCATTAAAAATTGTATTACTCAATATAAAAATCCAAATTTTAATCCCATTTTATAGAAACCTTAACATTTATCTATTTATAAGCACTTGAATACATACACTACATGTTTTGTAATCTATATTAATCCTTTTGTACCTATATATTTGATATATTTCATTCTATAATTTTAGTATAATGTAGAGGTGGTGGGGGTACTATTAGATCATATAGGTAAGAAGATCATTATTGTTTGGTTTAAGAGAGGGTGCCCTCAAATTTGTTTTGGGTAGTAGTTTCACATGATAAATTAGTCACTATAATACCTTTTCCCCAATTTTTATCCTAAAAAGGAAAGAAATAATACTTTATAAAAAAATTAATAGAGAAATAAATACATAAAAATTTGAGAAAAGAGGACAATTCCTAGTTTTTAATTATTAAATAGATGCAATCTGAAAAAAAACAACAGAGAAATTAGGGTTGGGAGTTTATCATTATGACAAGGTGGGTCAAGATCCTTCCATTATAAATACATGTTAAACACATAACATGTTATGTGATTTTTGATATATGACTCATCATTCTTCCTCAACACTTTTTTTAAAATATAAACTAGAAGCCCATGAATCCCATAAAACACTTGTAGAAGTCCTCATGAGTAGAATACATGAATATTATATAAGAAATATTTTAATGGGGACAATAATATAGTAGATCACATTGACCTTGACAATGATAATATATCCATTTTATATTTTATTTGAGTGATGTATATATTATTTTCAATGAGATTGGTCATGTTTCGAATGAGTAGATTATCAATATTGAAAACACATGTAAATTTATGTTGATAGTGGTCCTAAATCACAAAGAATGTATTATATTTTCAATAATAGATAAATAATGATTTTATTCTTTCTTAATTTTGGTATTTAAGTTGAGAATAGTGATATTTTTTGATTGAATTCAATATATTTTTCAAACTTAAAGTGGATTTTGGATTGGGGAGTGATGTAAGAAACTTTTTAAAATTATTTTTTTATAATTTATAAATGTAATTTAGTTCCATATTTTTAATAAAAATAATCAATATATATATATATATACTATTTTTCCTTAATATGGGTTTAAATTTTTAATTGGTTGAAATATTAAATTTTTATTGAATGATTTATTTTTTGAGTTTTTAGAAAAAATCATTCATTGATTTATAGGTTATTGATGATATTTTCTATGGAAATGTGTCAGTTATCTGAGATTGTATGTAACCCTTGTCATGCTTCATGGGATGTCAATTCAAGAAAAAACCCTTATGTATTATTCATATCATATGTAATAGGTACCACTTAATTGGTATGACTTTCCACATGTAATTTAAGGGTTACATCAGATATATACATGATAGAAAAGTCTATTTTCCATTTCCTTTAAATTATTTCCTATAATAGCATAAGAGTCCCTCGGTTGATACATAAAGGTTACCCCATAAATGCAGTGTTACATAAGGGTATTTAAATTTTCATATAGAATTAATGATTCTAGATCCCCTATGATATATAAGTGCTAAAAACTCACATGTAATGTTTATTTATAAATGAATTCAGATGTAATAATTTTTCCCATATACATGAGATTTTTTTATTACCACTAGGTAGAATATAAAGATGCATAAGATGTTGTGGCGATCATCCATTTAAAAAAATGAAATTTTCTGTTATATTAAAATCATTAAGGACTCAACTAGGATCCCTCATTTCATCCACCCAACAATCGTGTGTATAAGTAGTCATTGGAAGTATTTCAATGCATGGAAGGATCAGGAGTGTATATACAAGGACGAAATCATGCCCCTCTTCTATACACAGGAAATAAATCTTGGTATGTGGGAGGACAAAATTGATAATAATAATGAAAACATATGGTTTGTGATACATATAAATTTAATTTACCTATATATTCATATGTGATTCCAAAATTGTCCCTTCATCCTTAATCATGTTAAAATTATTTTGTAAACATATTTTGTTTTATTATAATACATTTTTTGCGATGTGTTCTCTCCAACTACTAATTTATTTGAGTTTATTAATAAAAATAATTTATCCATGATCTATTTATTCATGATAACTATGATCTAACCCTTTATGGGTGGTATCAAGGGGAATCATAAAATTGTTTCAAATATTTGGATTAAAATTTAAATTAATCATTCGAAATTCTTGTGATGTTGAGAGGTTATTGAGTGGAGTGGTTAATCAACACTCCATTTTACATCAAAATTTTCCAACTCATTCTTTTTACAAACATCACGTCTTCCCAACAATATATTCACTCACTATACTAGTGGAGGTGACAAAAATGAGATGTTATGTGGAAAACAATCCATACAGTGTGGGTTTATTAGGTTCACTTTATTGATTAAGGATTATTCTTACCCACTAAACTATGAGGATAATTGAGTTAATGATATTAATGGGGCTCCTTGATTAATCCACTGTTCACATAAATTATAAATAATCAGTATTTTATTGATAAATCATCTTAATTCTACAAAATTAACTTTTTAATTTAAAATAATATATCATTATTATGGAAGTCTTTATAATTACCCTATAGACCATCTATTCTTTTAGATAACTTCTTATGAATATTATTTTTTTTGATTTAATTTAATATAAACCAAAAAACATTAACAATAACTTTTAATTTATTTAAAATATGTAACAATAAATATGAAAAATAAATATAAGTATAAGGAATAATTTGTGAATTCTTAGGCTCGTTGTAAGAAAAATTCATAGTCAAAATCCCTAGTTGCACTGAAAGGGAGTTTTAAAACATTCATATGATTCAATGACTTGTTCCCTAATATTTAGGTATGTTATACATTATTTAAATTCCAAGCCAACAAGGGTTGAAAATATATAGGAAAACTACGCATCAACCATTAAAACCTAAAATTTAATCTGAAAAACATTTGAATACCAAGCTTCCATGATTTTTCTATATAACTTATCTTGAAAGCCTTAAAATTATTATTACTCATATTATTGAAATTTTTTTCCCTTAGAATGAATCTAAATATCTATTTTAAAATTATATGCCTTTTCGAAAATATAATATTTTATTTTATGAAAACTTTCTGAACAATCAACCTGATATTCTAATTTTCTATTTTTTACAAACCTGCATTTGAGTTGGAAAAATAATAACCACATATCCCCTCAAAAAAATTGTATTCATATAATGTTCATCTGTTATGCCAAATCCCTATAAAAAATATTATTAATATAAAACAAGCCAAACTTCTTTATAATTTTGTAAAAGGTAATTTAACTAAATCTCATTGAAGTGTAAAATTTATATTTATTTTTTTAAACTCCATTTGAAAACATACATTAAAACCATGTTGAAACCCCTTATTACAAGTGAATATATTATTCCCAATTTTATCTTATAATCAATTTATAAAACATTTTCAATAACATATTCATAGTACAATTCATTTAAAAAAACTCACCCAAACATTAATAACATATCTTTATAAAACATATTATAAAATAAAGAAAATTTATTTCATTGTAAAACAATTTTATGTTTCCAAAAAATAAAAATAAAATAATCAAGTTGTAAATAATTTTCCATAGCCACAATTAAATATATAAGATAGTGAAAAATGTATTCATATTATAAGAATAATAATAAGACTATTTATAGTAATAACCACAATCAAACTAACATATGATTTTTTTTATAACACTTGACAAATTATAGAAGGCCCTAGCATTAAACATTACATAATCTGTAGTTCAATAAACAATTTATTTTCATTCAAATTAAGGATCTTTTCATTTTTATAGTTTTAGATAATTATACAACAATTAATACATAACATACCATAATCATACAAGAGGATACTACCAAAATAGTATCTATTTTTTTCAAAATATAAATCTTTTGAAATAAAACATAATTCATTTCTTGGATTAAAATATTATTGACTTCTACCATTCTCTTACTCAACCATATACCTTATAGAAAACATTTAAAAAAATTTGGTTGACAACAAAAATCTCAGAAAGGTATTCAAAAAAGAATTAAATTGTTAGTCAATGATACTTTTAAACTTATGAAATGTTTTTCACAAAAATCACACTTTTCACCCATAAAAACAAAAGTTCTTTAAAATACCACATGAAATAATAATAATCCTATAACACTTATAAAAATAATAATCCATAAATATATCATTTTGAATCCATAAAATACTTACATTTTAGCTTTTATATCTACATAGTGAATAGTAAATAAGGTTATGTTTGGAATACACATCACAATATATTCTCTAATGTCTTAAGAGAAACCATACCATTTATCTCTGTCTCATCCCCAATTGCATTGGGGAGAATTCAAGGGCTCACCCGAAATCAATTTATCATGGAACTAAATATATTAATAAGTAATTATCATGAGCCAAAACCTATACCCAACACATAAATCATGCGTAATGGAAAAATAATCTTTCTAAATTGCAATCATAAGATATCATTTCAGGATATTGGCATAATCAATCCCTTCTAAAAACCATTTTCAATAAATAAATAAATAAATAAATAAGGTAATATGGTATTTTTTTCCGTTAAAAACATTATTCTTTCTATTGAAATCCAAATATCAAATAACTGTTACAGTGGAAAATAAGTCGTTGTCGCCTTATACGTTAAAAAACATTAATTTTTTTCATTTTGAATGGAAAGAAAAACACTCCATTAAAATGGTTCCATTTTAAAAAAATGAATGAAATTCATGATAGAAATAAATTATTAGATATTAAAAATTTAGTTCACACATAATAGTTGAATGAATACATCCAGAATTTGATGTTTATCCAAAATAATGGATATTATGTTATAAAATTCTCATACCTCGAGCTTGACTTGTCTTGTAAATTATTTATCTTTCTGAATAATAATAATAGGTTAATTTATATATTCCTAAGAAACATTTTCAGGATTATTATTCATTTTATATCACTTATTACCATGTTTTAAAAATTACATATTTATTTATTTTCATGTCGGATGTTTGGTAGATATTTAGTACTTGGGTCGAAAATAAACATGGTATGATATCAAAATTCCATGTGGTCATAAATAAATTATCTCTAAAATATAAAACATGATTTAAATACCTTATATTTTCCTTATATAACTATTTATAATATTATTTTAATACCAAATAAAAGCACCATTCAGGGAGACGGTAGGTCGTATGTACGCATGAACGCTATTTTTATTTTTCTTATCTTATTGAAGGAGTGATATTTAATGAAATGAATGTAAATATGTATAAATATATAATATAATTAAATTAAAGTTAATATTTTAGTTATATTATTATTTTTACTATAAAAATCTTATATACATTCCATGTTATGTGTGTATGAATCACATCATTTTGAGGATGTAGTAGTGGACACATCCCCAAACAAGGTTATCATATAACCAAAATCCAGGAATCATTAAATTATATTTAATATAACATTTCTAGAATATTAAATTGGTTAAAATATACATATTTATGTATTATTTAATGAGAAAATAGTTTTAAGACCATCAATGAAGGCCGTAATGGAAAAAGGACAAAACAATTATTCACAGAGACGATTAACAGAAATAACATGGAAGTGGAGTTAAGAAATGAAATGGAGAAGATATATTACATTAGAAACATAAAATTATGGTATATTAATGTTTTTTAGTTTTTATTCTGTTGTGGATGAAGGAGGCGAGGAGGAAGTAGAAAATATATAAATTAAGAGACATACTTTGTGAAAATTACCTCTTGAATAACACCATCTTGAGAGACCCTTGAGGACCAAAGATTTGTTATTTTTATGGGACCAGAACCACATGAAAATGGAGAGAGTGACGAGGAGATTTCTGGATAGATATTTTTGTAGTTACAAAGATTTTTTTTCAAAAAATGGTGGTGGGGTGGTGGATTTTATTCATCATGAGAAGTAGGTTCAAGTGATTACGTTTTTGGTAACATTATATTAAATTCTAACCATATAGAGGTGGAATTAAATGTCAAGATTTTGGAATTTAATTAATGTTTAATAGTCTAGTGAGGGTATATCCACACCTCAAACACCATTTTACTTTTTTATTTATTTTGTATTTCAAGCTTTCAATTTTTTATTTTAACCCCTATAAAAATATTACTTTTACTACGGTAAATAATTTTACTACCATAGTAATTTTTATACCTAAAAATAAAATTGACATTACAACCTTAACTGTATATTTTGATTCCAAATATTTATTAAATTTTACCTAATTCAACTCATATATTAGGGAAATTAGATTTCTAATTAATTCTCTAGACCCGACTAAAAAGTAGGTTTTTAAAGTGTAACATTCAAAAATATGAATTTTTTAAATATATTATCAAATTGAAGTTGACTATAATAAATTTAATTGGATTTAATAATAAAATGATAGATCAGTTACACTCTAAACCTAATTAAAATTAGAATATAACTATATAAATAAATTAGATGAAAATTCCATTTTGATTTAAAATGAAGTATTTCATTAAAAAATGAATATTATCATAAAAATACCAAAACATTATCTTTAATTAAATTTTATGTTCTAGTTCAAAAGAGAAATTTGTTTTATCAAATAAAACTTATATATGTATCAAAAACTAAATTTATGGTGGGTTACCCGTCAAAGGTTGAAAAAAACAATTCTTTAGAAATTAGTTTTTTTAATCTGAAAAACTGAATTTATTTTTATGTCTTGTCTATAAAAATTATAAGATGCATTTTAAACATTAAATTGAAATTATTACATATGTATTTCATTAATAAAATCCAAAAAGTGTTATTTTATTATATTATAAACAAAATCATTTATATTAAAATAGTTTTTAAAAAATACATTAAATTTTATTTAATAATGTTTATACATTCATTTATAATTAATTGTGCAGCAATGAATTAATTGTAAAAATTTGTAAACCATATTTTAAAATTTTAGTAAATAATATTCATTACTTCCATTTTAATGACTAGAAGATAACACATATGTTAAATAATAAAAATTAGTGTTCTATATAAACATAATTTGGTGTATCATGTATGTTATCCAACATTGTTTTTACTTCATAAATATTGGGAGGCAACATTATCCCCCCACCCTTTAGAAATTTTCTCCATGAAATTTTAATTCAGGGTCGGTAACTAAGTTATGATATTTAAAAAAAATTATTGAAATACCTCATCAGATATAATATAAAAAACATCCAATTTAAATGAAATAAAGTGACGTATAAAGGTAAATTGTGATATCTTATACTAGTGTTCCCTGTTGAATATCATGGATATGGAATAGAAAATTTATCATAAAGATTGGATGGAGAGTGATATATAAAATTTCAAGGAGAAAGTTAAAAATCACAAAACCATAAATCAATGAAATGTTAAAAAGCTTTTGATTTCCCATTTTTCTAAGATTAGAAAACGTTTTTGTTTTAGGATCTATTTAATAGAGTTGACGAAATAATTTACATTTTAAATTAAGAACATAAGGAAATATATATACTTGAGAAGTAAAGTTTCATCCTTTTTTCAATTGACACCATAAAATTACCTTTTTCTCCAAATGATGAGTATAAAGGATGAATTTTTCATGCTTAAAGCACTATATTGAACTTATAAAAAATCTCATCATCCATAAATGGTTAACTGTATATTTCTTATGTGTTTAAAAATTAACGAAAACCAAAATGGTTTTTAAAAGTTCAAACAATTTCCCCCCCAAAAAATAATCCTTTATAAGAAGAAAGAATACTTCTAATTTCAAAAATTCTACAGTATTACCCAAAGTCCAACATAGACCATTAAATAAATATATATCCTTAATATTCCTCAGAATAATTCAAACTAAGAATGAAATGCAAAATTTAGAAGGATTTGGTGACATAGTCTTTGAGGATAAATTTTTTTTCAAATCTCCAAATCATATAAATAAATCTTATTATCTCATACCAAAAATAAATTAACCTATTAATATATTATCCATGGTAGGTTAATCATTTCTATAAATAATCTGAATCACCATATGTCCTCGGTAAAAATTAAAATCTTCCAAAATAAAATTCAACTATTACTTATTATTGAAAATCGATGGCATTCTATTTACCATAGTCATATAGGGTTTCCAAAATAATGAATGTCATCCAATGTTACATTTATCACATAATCGCCAAAAAAAATTCCATTACCAAGTATATCCATTTGATTAAACATAAGTTCCAAAAGTAAAAATAATTATTATTCCATCGACTAGTTTAAATAAAATGAAAAAGCTATTCTAACTGAGGACTTTACATAGGCCAGTGGCAGGTGATAAAGCTATGTCTCACATTAGTTTTGGGTTGGATTACTATAGCCTTGTCTGATGTAATGGGTTGTCACATGGTCTATGTGATGTCCTTTTTCAAAAAACTATATAATTCATATATAATTCCCAAATTGAGATAAAATATTCAAAAATAACCATAACCTTTTTTAATCTTAAAGTTTCTCTCATGCCTTAAATTTTTCATCTCAAAATTTTATCTCAAAATCATGGATCATATAAACACCAATGTTTTTTATTTATATGTCCATAAAAATAGATAATTCCCCATCAAATTATAATTTTACATAACAAACTAAAGGGTCAAAAATAATTTCAATATTTATTCCAAAGTAATCAATCCATCAAAAGAGCATTAATACTTGTTAGTATTTCTTCATCCTACAACATATTATAACTCTCCAATACCTTATGTGTGGACTTATTAATCTTCCATCTTTCTTCATGATCCTTTACCCATGGGTTTCCATCTTTTCCTTTAATTCTCCTTTCGTATAAATAAAAACAAGAATCATGTCCCAATATTCACTAATGTCAAAACAGGGGACAAGAAATAATCCATACCATTCCTAGTTCATTTTCAATTTCCTCATCGTCAAATGTAATGGCATTGGTATTTCATGATATAAATTTGTACGGTCCTCCAGATCCTATTCACAAACCTTCTTCATAATACATTGATTTGAATAATGACCATACACCCCACATTTAAAAATAAAAGGCATAAAGGGAGTTATTTCATTATAACTTTCATTTTCACATATATAACATCTTTCCAAACCTTTAAAACATTTTCTTAGGTGTTTATTTCCAAATCTATGACACACATGTCATTGTATATATTTTCCTTTATGATTATTACCTAAACATCCATAAGGATTTATTTCTCCCTTATATGATGCATTTAAAAAATCACCACGGTTCAAGTGGTTAATCATGATTCATGATATTTGTCTTTGAATAACCCTAAGTGATCCATTTGAATCTCTCATTTCATTTGATTTCATATTCATAGAACTAACACATTTTCCTTTGCATCCCTTGTTATGTTGGTGACTGTTTGATCCATCCATTTACTAAAACCAAAATGGTTTCAATGAGTATGTTAGTAAAACCATCATATAATATCATATGAAGAAGATAAACTATAAGATATAATTATCCATGATATCTAAAACTCATTAAAATTTAATAAAATAACTTTGAATCTTTCTTATATGGTAACAATTGTGGTTATATATATCTTGTTACTTATTCTTAAAAAACATTATAACAACTAAAGTTATCTAAACTGACCTTTGATACCTAATATATGGCCATGGCCTTAAACATTAAAAAATCTTGAGTTTATTATAGAGTATTTTTTCCCAATTAGGATCTTTTGAAGTTTATATTTTTAGATAACTAGTCCATCATTAATAAAAAACACAACATAATCATACAAGATAATACAACTAAATAGTATCCATTTTTTCCAAAACACATTTTTCATTAAATAAAACAGGGTTTCTTTTTATGATAAAAATATTATTTTTTCATACAATTTATTTATCATCCTTATTCCCAGTTTATAACATTTCAAAAACATGTGACGAGCACAAATATAAACAAATGTATAAAATAACGTAAGAAACTGTTTGTTAATAAAAATTTTAAACTCATAAAAACATTTTCACCAAATCATATTTTTCTCCCATAAAAAACATACTATATTTTACATACCTCATTAAATCATAAGGTTATTATTAAAATAAAAGAATTCATAAATCATAAAGGTATCATGGGGAATCCATAACATAATTAAATTTCACCTTTCATAGCTACATAGGGTGTAAGAAACATGGTTACGTTTTGAATCCCCATCATATTATATTCCCTAAATATTTTAGGAGAAACCATACTACTGAACTATGTCTCATTAACCAATGAGTTTGAGAGCTATAAAAAGATCAACAATCCTTGTTTTGTCATGTAATCACCCATATACATTAGAAATTATCATGATCTAATACATCAAAACATCATATAAATCCTATATAAAGAAAAAATAACATCTCCACATTGAAATCCCAAGATATAATTTTAATATATTGATATAATCAATCCCTTTTCAAAATAAATTTCAATGAAAATTGGAAGAAAATAGAATATCGTATTTATTTTCCTTTTAAAACATTAAGTCTTATATAGGAATCCAAATATCAAATAACGGTTATAGCAGCAAAGAATTCGATGTTGTCATATATGTTTAAAAACATTCCTTTTATCATTTTGTATGTAAAATAAAACTCTCCATATAAAAATATTCCTTTTTAAAAAAATTTATTTAAATTAGTGATTGAAATAATTATATGATATTGAAAATTCATTTAACACTTCAGAGTAGAAAGACATAATCATTATGTAGAAGTTTAACACAAAGATTGGAAATTGGATTAAGAAAATCACATAAATTGAGTCTAACTTGTCTCATACAATAATTGTATTACTAAATATTAAAATTAGTATATATTATACATGATTTAGAATATGTTAAAATTTTATTATTCAACTTGTATATCTTCTTACTGTGTTAAAACAAGTACATAATTTTTTATGTTTATTTCAGATGTTTTATCGATATTCAGTACATTAATAGAAAATGAACTTGGTATGATGAAAAAAGTTCATATAGTTATAAGATAATTATCTCTATAATTTGAAACAAGATATAAATATATTATACATTCTTTATATAATTATTTATATAAAATTTTTAAGAAAAATGAAAAACATTGTTCATGGAGACGGTAGGTCATTTGTATGCCTGAAATCTATTTCTGTTTTTCCTATCATATTGAATGAGATAAATTTAATGAAATATATATAAATATATAATATAAATATATTAGAAACAAAATTTAAAATATATCATACAGGTTTACTAAGAAATCCATAGTACATTCTATGTGATTTTTGAACGAGCCACATCATTTTTAGTAGGTGGTAGTCCACACATCCTCAAAGAAGTTATCGTATAAGAACAAAATGGAAAACATTTAGTTAACTTCAATATAACATTTCATAAGATTTAAAAATTCATAATATACATATTTAAATATTATTTAACCTTAATAATAGTTTTAATACAATCCATTAATATGGTAATGGAAAATGAACAAAAACATGTTCATGGAGGCATTTAACCCACATAACATGGACTACAAATTCATTTCATAGAATAACAGTAGATGAGACATGAATTGGAGATGACATATTCCATTAGAAACATAAAAATAAATTATATAAATTATTATAATTTTATCATGTATTAATGGATTAAATAAGAGGGGATAAATTATAAAATGAAAAAGAAATTAATCGAGGTACTTTTGGAAAATTACCTCTTGAATAACACCTTCTCGAGAGGCCCTTGAGGACCATGGATTTGGTATTTGAGTGATACCAGAACATCTATGATATGGTAAGAGTGATTTGAATAGGTTTCTGGGTGTTATTTGAGGATATAAATGGTTTCTTGGTCTGAAAATGGGGAGTGGACTGGTGGTATTTATACTCGAGGAGAGGTGTGTTCGATTGATTAATTTATTAACTACTTTATATTTAATCCTAACCAAATAAGTGGCATAAAATTACATGAAATTGGATTGTAATTAATATTGTATAGTATGTATAGTGTCTATCCACACCTCAACCACCATGTGAAGGCTACAGTTTTTAGTTATGTTATGATTTTAACTATTAATTTTAACCCTTGTCAAATGTTTAGTTTTAATATGGTAAATAATTTTTTTACCGTGGTAATTTATTATAACTAAAAATGAAATTTAAACTAAAACATAATTTAGATCATCAAATTTAAATTTTACATCCATTTTAAATAATTCATTTCACAGAATTGGGAAAATATGATTTAAAATTATTTTCACAAACAAGTCTAAAAAGCGTTTTTTTAAAGTAAAACATTCAAAAGATTGAAATGTTTTGTATATCTATTTTAAATTTGAAATTTATTCCAGTGGCCTAAATTATATTAAATGAAGAAAATTTATTTTAATTAAAATATAAAGCCAACTAAAATAAAAATGTAACTATATAAATAAATTAAATGAAAATGAAGTATTGAATTGAAATACAACATTTTATAAAAAATAAATACTATCATAAAAATACAAAACATTTATCTAGAGTAGAATTTTATGTCGCTATTTAAATTGAAAATATTATTTTGTCAAATTCAATATATAAATTAATAAGTAATTATATTTAAAATGGATTATCCATCAAGAGGCGGAAAAACATTATTTTTTGAGATATACTTCATTCATCTAAAATGTATAATTAGTTCTTATATCTTGTCTAAAAAAAATATAAGATATATTTTAACTATTAAATTGAATATATAAATAGAATATTTTATTAATAAAATATATCAAGAGTGATTTTAATATTTTATATAATATCTTATTTGTATTTAAATATTTTTCAGGAGGACATTTCTATTTATTTTAAAAGGGGATTACATTCATTTATAATTAATTTTGCACCAATTAATTAATTATAAACATTTGAAATTTTATTTTGACAATTCAGTTAATACTATTCATTCCCTCTATTCTAATGGTTAGTAGATAAGTACTATATTAAATAATAGTATTTATTTCTTGGATTAATCTTCATGTTCCGTATCATATATGCTATCGAACATAGTGTTTCATTCTTGAAACTTGATATGTTACAAATTAATTTTTAACAATGATGAGTTATGTTACCTTATTTATCTGTTTTTTATTGGTTTTGATTGGAATTAAGCCCTCTCACTTTCCAGGGCCTCATTATAATAAAAATAAATATACTCTAAAATAATATTTTAATAGAATAATAGTCCAAATTATGAAATATCATAAACAAATCTTGTAAAAATATAAGCCCGCATACAATATATCATGAATAATATTTAACCCAGAAATACATTTTAATAAAAAGAATATTTATAAACCTAACAGAATAAAACCCCCCAAATTCTATCAATAGAAAATGATTTTAGAAAACCCAAATTTGAACAAATTGATGAAATTATCTCAGTCTTGCATTCTTATTCCATTAAAGATTATAATTTCATGTTATTAACTCCCAAAATCCCCTTTAAGGCTCTGTAAATGAAATATCATAGAGTCAAGTGGTATTTTAAAATCCCTAATAAAACCATAACATTTAAAATATTAAAATACTAAATCATTACACTTAATAGTTGAGTTGGAAGGGGAAAAGTTTGTATGAAGAAAAAAGAACCATTACAAATGATCTTTTAAATAAATAATATAATCATATAAGAAAAAAGAAGGGGAAAGCAGATGAAATTAGCTTGAGATGCATGGATCTAGAAAGATTTGAGATAAAGAGAAATTAAGAAATAATGGGGGATTAACCTCAAATTAAAATTAATATTTTATCAAATGTATGATTTATATTAATAATTTTTAATACATGTATAAAAATCATAATCCACTAAAAACAGAGTTCATGGCAGTACATTTAAGGGATCATGAGTTCTAATTATCCATCATCCCAAACTTCTTTTTTTCATTCCTTTTCCCTCCTCACATCACTAAACACATCATCACATCAAAATAAACAAATCTCCTAGGTTCTTTTATAATTTAATAAACATGAAATCCCTATAAATGATCATTTTTTAATTAAATATTAATATAAAATTGTTTAATCGATCGAGCTATACTATTCTCAATTCAATAATGTAAATATAAAATATAATTAGGGTAGAAATTTTAGGGTGGTACAATATAGATATTAGGGGATAATATACCACAATATCCACATTGAAAAATAGAGTGATCCGTGAAAGATATGTTTTTAAACTAATCTAATTTTAATTTTTTTTAAAAGTGATATAAAAATTTAATTTTATCCCATAAACATATTAGGATAATGGTTAAAAATAGAAACTCAGTGAATATTTCATATAAACTTTATGACATAATATATTTGTTAAATTTTACTTTTGCATGATATTTTTTCAATTAAAACTGTATAAAAAGGGTTAAAAGGTGAAAACATGTAACACTAAACTTTCTTACCAATACTTTACCACCTTTGGAAAATTTATATTGAAATATCTTACCCTTTACTAGTCATAAATTTCAAATTATGAATTAAATTAATGTATTCATAACTGTAAAATATGTAAAAAATAGAAAAATAGAAAAAAAATAAAATATTATAAAATACGAAATTTTAATTTTTAAATTGAATTTTATCTCTCACCCTGAAAAAACATAAAATTTTTCATTTTGTGAGTTGTAATGAAGAGTAAAGATGAGGGATTAATGAAATGTTTACACTCAATTTTATGACCTTGTATTTATTTCAAAAAAAATATAATCAAAATATAAATTTATATCATCTATGTGCAGTAAAAAGTATCTAATAAAAACATACATTTATTATAAATAAAACTACCCCAATTTTCTATTTTCCTAAAAATAAAATGTAATGGCCCGGACCTCTCTGGTCCACTACTTTGTGAAAATGTGGTGTTGGAGGTGTTCTGGGAGGTCAAGGTGACTTATCCTCAAGCCGCACCCTACCGGTAGCTCAGTCTACCGGTAGCCACAGCCTACCGGTAGCTCCGTCTACCAGTAGTCGTAGTCTAGCAGTAGCTCGGCTAACCCTTTGCCAAATTTCTAGTTCTGTGAACAGTGTTTCCAGTATTATGAACAGTATCGGTAGATGAACATTATCGGTAGGTGAATAGTATCGGTAGACATGAATAGTTCTATCGATGAGGATCTATCGGTAGACTTGTGTTTCTATCGGTAGACTTGTGTTTCTATCAGTGAGGATCTATCGGTAGACTTGTGTTTCTATCGGTAATGTTCTATCGGTGAGCTTTTCTTTCCTTTGCCAATTTTTTTAGTTCTATGAACAGTGTTTCCGGACTCCTAAGAGCTATTGATTCCATACTTTTCCAAATTTCACGAATGAACAGTGTTTCCATACTTTGCCAAATTTCACGAATGAACAGTGTTTCCAGACTTCATAAGTGCTACCGATTCTATACTTTTCCAAATTTCACGAATAAACAGTGTTTCCAGACTTCATAAGAGCTTCCATACTTTGCCAAATTTTTGAGTATGTGAACAGTGTTTCCAGCTTCGCAAATTTGACATTTTATTTGACGTAAAATACTTTTAAAACCTTTTTTTAAGGACTTTAAGACCGATTCAAAGGCCATAAATTCTATATTAATTATTCCTAAGGCCGGGATGTTTTTACTTGGTCAAACCACGTGGGTTAGTGCGATCCGTTTTTAATGGAGAATAAACCGGATCTTAAACCGTCGCCTCGTTAAATGTTCAAAAAGGAACGAGATACCATTCATCATTGTTCTTCCTCTCTGTTCTCAGCTAAGAGCCGCTAGAACCTTTCGATCCTTTCCGTAAGAGTTGTGCAATCAATCTTTACTCCTTGGATTGGTTCTGCTCTATTTTGGATGCAACCGAGCCGTGTCGATCAATCTTCGATATAAGGTATGTTGTATCGTCGTTCTTTTGGGGTTTATCTTCTCCTATACTCCTTTCCATAATTATACCATGTAATTTCCAAGATTCTAATGGGTTTTCTTGGGGTTGGTTGGTACTGTCGTATTTTGGCATCCTCCGGTGGATGCAGTTGTCGTGAGAAGAGGATTGTGACACGTTGTGTGGATAAAGGACGTCAAGAACTCTTCGAGGTAGGGGATTCATGGCTTCTCTAGTTATTTATGTGCAACTATAGAATTATCATGATTTAACCCTTTGGATCACAATGAAATTGACCTAATTAAATACTTGAACCAGATTAAATTAATTGGTTGATCGCATGTTGTTTCTTTGTACCGTGATAACGGTTTGCCTCATGTTTTCCTAGATAGAGTGATATCTATGTTTTTCTTTAATTAGTTGCTCGTTCATGATGGAAATTGATAAAGAACGTAAAGCCGGAATTATTTGTTAAATAATTGGATAAAGATAAAGAGGCATGTTAATGAATCTGTTAATTTAAGATGGATTAAATAACTATTAGTTCGATAATTTCAAAAGGGTTCTGAGTTACCCGCTTTCTTGTAAGGCTGAATGCCATGTGGTTTGGAGCTATGAGTGCTCATTTTGTATGAAGGGTGAATGCCTTGTTAAAGGGTAGAGAGCCCATTTTGTGATCTTTGATTTCCTGCTGCTTGTGATTTGATGTGAGCATGGATGGCTGTTGTGATATGTGGAGGCATGGGGACTTGTGGTTGTGGCAGCGGATGATGCCTAGTGTGGCGAGATGCATCGGTTTATGCATGTGGGTGTCGGGGGGGGGGGACACCAAGGATGATGGTATGAGATGAATGTGACGGTTTGATGTTGGTGGTTTGGTTTGGTTGTTTATCTGCTTTACTTTTCCCCACTGCTCAAGGCAGCTGGTCTTGCTAACCCTCTTTCTGAAGGAGGCGAAGACACGCGAGGTATGCCACGTGCTTTCCGTGTTTAGCCTCTCGATGGAGGATGGGTCTATGCTCTTGCTATAGGTGGAAAATACTCGACGGGTAGTATATCTACTCGCCGTGTTGAGCCCCTTTGTGTTTAGTAGCATAGGATGCTTTTCTAGAATGCCTGGGAATGTGGTAATGTAACTCTATAATGAATGTTTGATTAAATGGTGAAAATCCACGGGGATGGAGATACTGGAATTTTAAAGGTGATGTGAATCTTAAAAGGAGCAGTTGTTTTTGAATGTGATGCCAATTCAGTTTAATGTGGAATTGTTCATTCTTAATTAATGTTTAAAGAATTAAATTAACGTACAGTGGAACTGATAAAATGATAATGGAGTAATCTAATAAAGCTCTTCAAATGTTTGTGTGCTTATTGGATATCTAGTCTTTGAAGTAGTAGCCTGGAGTCTGAGAGACGTTAGCTGTAGTTGTATCTAAGACTAGGTAATGCCCATAGTGTGGATGTGAGTTACATATATATTATGTACTTTTTGTGTTTCTATATGCTACTCCACCCTGTCGGTAAGGGCAATTGACACCCTGGGGATTCTGAGCCCTGGGGGGTGTTTTCCCCAACATTCTGATGGGAGGTTGAATGGATGACTACCCCCTTTTGGCCCCGCTCTCTTCTCTTGGAAGATAATTGTGCCATAAGGCACAACAGTTAGTTACCCCATATATGTGTGTAGAGGGCTGTAATGGCTTGTGGTTATTCACACACATATATTCTGGATATAGTATCCTATGGACTACTATAGGTGTAATGTGTATAGGCTATGATGGCTTGAGGATCCTTACTCGGAGTATGAGATGTAATGGCTTGAGATATTATACCCGATGTATGATACACGTTATGCAGGTTGTGGTGGCTCCCAGAAACTACCTGGTTACTTTTGGTTGTGAGGACGGTGTCGTGCTTCGCCCAGGTGTCTGCGGGAAAGCCTTTGGAGAGATATGCGCAGGACGTATGTCATTGGGGAAAAGCGGAAAACCAGTGGGGAAGTAGTAGCGGGGTACCCTTGATATTCTATATTATATTCTATATTCTTGCATGCGTTACTTGGTGAGAGTAGCCATGGTGAGGTTGGGAACTTAGTATACCTGTTTAGGTAACGAGTTAGTTTCACTTGTTGTTCACTGGTATTTAGCATGCTTTCTTTTCTTTTGCACGAGAGGCTTGTGGAGGATCCTACTGAGTATACTGTTATACTCACCCTATGTATATATAAACTGTTTTTTCAGTTAACTTGGAGCAGGTTGGAGATCAAGCTGGTTATTACTAGCTTACAGTTGGAGGAGGAGCTGTTCGGGCTTGTGGTCGCTGCATTTTTACATTCTTTTGGATACTTTTAGTTTTCCCTTTCAGTTGTAGTACTTTTGCATGACATTTCATATATGTACTTGGATTTCTTTTATATCTCAGTTCTGAGTTGGAGTTGATTGGAGTCTATTCTATCTCACTTTTCTGTATGTGTTCTCTTAGAGGGTAATGGCTCCCATTTGTATGTTTATTATACCCTCGAAGCTAGTCACCAACCCAGGGCCTACTGGAGGCGGGACTCGGGGGTCATTATCTCCCTTCTCACATTGCCGGCCCAGGAGGGGTACACTTTGTGGGGAGGGGGTCGTGACAGAGTGGTATCAGAGGTCTGGTTGAGGGATAGGATGGAGTTTGGAGTTAGGCACAGGTGAGGATGCATGGGGTGGTAGGGCAACAGTGTCATTCATGTTTAGAAAGTGGGTTAAACACTGGAGACCGGCAGAGACATAGGTGTTCAGGGCCCCCTATGATCTGTTGCACAGACCATTAAGTTTACAATGGCTACTAAACAAAGTGATATGGGTTGCAGGGTAGAGACCTAGGAAAGGATCATGCATCATTATTCTTTGCGCCTGTGTTTGAATGGGTAGACCTTGGGATAGGTAACCTGAAATTAATAAAACAAAACAATTAATTAATTAATGTGAGTCTTCCATATTCCAGGCTTAGGAGTTCTAACAGTTGTTATTTTACAGGTATGCCTCTAGGTCGATGCCCTCGTCAGGTTTGCGCAGAAGATGCCCAGCAGGCTGTTCCAGCAGATCACCGCCGAGTAGAGGTTGACGAAGATGACACTTGGAGGAAGACACTTCGAAAGTTTAGGTGCCAAAGTCTATAGAAGTATGATGCTCCATTTCAGATGCAGTCACAAAAGACTGGTTGGAGGAGATCGAGATAGGATTCAGTTCGATTCGTGCTCAGAAGGAACACTGGGTGTCCTTGGTTGTGACGATGCTGCGTGGAGCAGCGAGGAAGTGGTGGTTCTTGTTCCTTGGTGATCGTGAGGAGTCAGCAATCTCATGGGAGGAGTTTCGAGACAGGTTTAGAGTCGAGTTTCTTCCATCGACTGCGAAGGTGTCCAGTCGCCAGGTGCTTCTCACCCATTGACAGGGGAGCTCCAGTGTTCGAGAGTTTGGAATCCGTTTCAGGAACCTTCTACGATATGCTTCAGACCTGTTACCAGATGATGAGGCCAGGGTGAGGCATTTCGAGGAGTCTTTTCATCCAGACATCCAGCACCAGGTCACCCCATTTATGCTGAAGACATATCTTGAGGTTCTGGAAAGGGCAGAGGTTGTTGGGAGGACTTTGGCCAGGACTGGATCGTCACGAGAGGGGAATCATCATGATTCCTTACAAAGCAGAGTTGTGGTTCGGGGTCCCCTGTTTTCAGGACAGAAGAGTTTCCGTTCACCTGGGGGTAGGTCCCAGCCCTTCCCATATCGTTTCTCCAGAGGCAGCAACTCTCAGGCCTATGCCAATTTATCAGGCACTTGTTTTTATTGTGGTGGTCATAGTCCTCAGCAGAGGGAGTGCCCGACTTTTCAGAACCATCATCGTGCACCGGGCGCTCCACTCCAAGTCCCTCTGTTGAGGCAGTTCCAGCCGAGGCAGCAGCAACAGGTTGTACCAGCTTTAGAACACCAGAGGGTAGATGGGGCAGACAGAGGACAACCCCATGATGCTCCTCGTCCTCAGAGAGCAGATCGCGGCCGTGGTGGTGGTCGTCATCAGGGTCAGAGAGGCCGTGGAGGAGGTCATGGTGAGCTTCCTGCTCTAGCATTGCCAGCTCCAGGAGAGCCAGACGTCGTCCGAGGCACCCTTTGCTTGTTTTCTACCTTGTTGTATGCCTTGTTTGATTCAGGAGCGACACACTCCTTTATATCCCCTGCCCTTGTCCACGCTTTGGGATTTGAGGTAGAGAGGCTTCCAGTGCCCTTGGCGTTGACTACGCCCGTTGGAGGTCGAGCTAGCTTGTTTGAAGTATGTAGAGACTGTGAGCTAGTGTTGGGGTAGCACCGCTCTTGGGGAGAATTCCTATTTTTACGAATACAACCATATGATTTCATCCTCGGCATGGATTGGTTTTATTCGGTGCAGGCTATTGTGGATTTCTTCTGGAAGGAGGTCATCTTCTTCAATGCAGATGGAGAAACAGTGGTGTTTGCTGGTGAGCGAGATCCTCGGATGGGTCATCGGCAGGTTTCATCCTTATCATCCATGTTGGCTGAGATGATTCTATTTTCTTCAGAGGTTGAGCAGTTGGCGTTTCCTAGGGTTGTGGAGGAGTACCCTGATGTATTTCCCGAAGATGTTGTAGCATTACCCCCTCGAAGAGAGATCAAGTTTGGGATCGAGCAACAGCCAGGAGCGTCTCCTATCTCTATGTCTCCGTATAGAATGACCCCTTCTGAGTTACGAGAGCTACGTATACAGCTTGATGATCTGTTGAAGTGTGGTTTTGTTCAGCCAAGTGTGTCTCCTTGGGGTGCACCAGTTTTGTTCGTGAAGAAGGTCGACGACAGTTTAAGGTTGTGTGTTGATTATCGTCGCTTAAACGAAGTGACAATAAATAACCGCTATCCTCTTCCACGGATTGATGACTTATTTGATCAATTGAAGGGTGCAAGTTGGTTCTCAAAGATCGACTTGCGGTCAGTATATCATCAAATGCGTGTAAAGGATGAGGATATCCCGAAGACTGCATTCTGTTGCCGTCATGGGCATTATGAGTTTGTTGTAATGCCATTCGGCGTGATGAATGCTCCAACTGTTTTCATGGGGTTGATGAATGCTGTATTCTGTGAATTCCTGGACAAGTTTGTTGTGGTTTTCATCGATGACATCCTTGTGTACTCCACATTTGAAGAAGGGCATGCAGAGCATCTACGAGCCGTTTTGGGAGTTCTTCGCCAACATCAGTTGTTTTGGAAGTTGTCCAAGTGTGAGTTCTAGGCTCGAGAAGTTCGTTTCATAGGGCATGTTGTGTCCCAACAGGGAGTAGCTATGGATCCATCGAAGATAGAAGCAGTAGTGTCTTGGGCAGCCCCCAAGACATTGTCGGAGGTGCGATGTTTCCTTGGTCTCGCAGGCTATTATAGGAGGTTTTTAGCCAATTTCCCCCGAGTTGTGACTCCTCTGACAGCTTTGACCAGGAAGGATCAAGCGTTCATATGGACTGATCAGTGTCAGACAGCTTTCAAGTATCTAAAGGAGAAGTTGGTAAGTTCTCCAGTCCTTTGTCTTCCAGCGGAGGGAGTCCAGTTTGATGTTTTCTATGATGCTTCACATCTAGGGCTAGGTTGTGTTCTCATGCAGCAGAGGTCAGTTGTTTCTTATGGGTCTCAGCAGTTGCGTCCCCATGACTGCAACTATTCCACCCATGACCTTGAGTTGGCAGTCGTGGTGTTTGCTCTAAAGTTGTGGAGACATTACCTCATTGGTGAGAACTTTGTGGTTTTCACCGATCATAAGAGTTTGAGGTATGTTTTCTCCCAACGTGACTTGAACATGAGGCAGCGTCGGTGGATTGAGTTCTTGCAGGAATATGACTTTGAAATATCATATACACCTGGAAAAGGGAATTTTGTAGCTGACGCACTAAGCCGAAAGACACATAATGATGTTGTGCGTGAATCTGGTGATTCTTGGAGAGTGATGGAAGAGCTATCAGCTTTGCATCATGATATGGGAGAGGTTGTAGGTACAGTTTGTCTTTTCCAGATGACGGTGCAGTCATCTCTGATGCAGAAGGTGGAAGAGTCTCAGTTGGGTGATCCAGAGGTGGAAGTTTGGAGAGACAGATATTTTTGTGGTGAGGCCCCTGATGGTTGGTCGGAAGATGAACAACACTGAGTGTTGTATCATGGCAGGCTTTTTGTCCCCTTGACAATGCGCGAGACTGTTCTCCGAGAGTTCCATAGTTCACCCTTGTCAGTACATCCTAGTGTGACGAAGATGTATCGATCCTTGAGGAGTCCGTTTTGGTGGCCTGGGCTGAAGCATATGGTTGCAGAATGTGTGTCTCGATGTATAGTCTGCTAGAAGGTGAAGGCCGAACACTGTGTTCCAGGTGGTCTTCTGCAGCAATTGGAGATTCCTCAGTGGAAGTGGGAGGACATCTCAATGGACTTCGTTACAGGTTTACCTCGAGCTCCGGGAGGACATGATGCTATATGGGTGGCAGTGGATCATTTAACAATGTCGGCCCATTTCATAGCGATCAAGGAGTGAGCTCAGGGGAGGTTTTGTCGAGATAGTATCTGGAGGAGGTGGTGAGGAATCATGGAGTAACTAGGACGATCATTTCTGATTAAGATCCTCGTTTTACCTCTAGAGTGTGGAGAGGTGTCCAGCATGATTTTGGCTCTCAACTGTGCCTTAGCACTGCTTTTCATCCTCAAACGGATGGTCAGACAGAGCGAACCATCTAGACTCTTGAAGACATGTTGCGCTCTTGTGTTCTTGATTTTGGAGGTTCATGGATGAAGCACTTGCCCTTGGTAGAGTTCTCTTACAATAATATTTTTCACTCTAACATCGGTATGGCACTGTTTGAAGCCTTGTATGGATGGCCATGCCGTTCTCCATTGTGCTGGACTGGGGTCAGAGAGTCAGCAATTCTCGGACTGGAACTAGTGCAGAATACAACAGAGATGATTCAGGTGATTCATGAGAGGATGAAGACAGTGCAAGATCTTCAGAAATCGTATGCTTATCAAAGAAGGATACCCTTAGAGTTTAATTTTGGGGATCATGTGTTTCTGAAGGTGGCTCCCCGTCGTGGGCAGCGAAGGTTTGGTCATGGAAGTAAGCTTTCTACTCGGTTTGTTGGGCCTTTCGAGGTGTTAGCTCGTGTTGGAGCTGTGGCGTATCGAATAGCACTTCCCCCTCAGATGAGTCGGATACATGATGTCTTCCATGTATCACAGCTCCGTCGTTACCTTCATGATGAATCTCATGTTATCGATTGGGGAGAGATCGATATTGATGATGATGCAAACTTCGAGGAGCGACCTGTGGAGATCCAAGACCGCAAGGAGAAGGTGTTACGTGGGCGTTCTATCCCCTTAGTTCGTGTCTTGTGGAGACGCAGTGGCATGGAGGAGAGTACATGGGAGCGTGAGTCACAGATACGTGCTAAGTACCCAGATTTGTTTAATGTTTAACTCTTTTCATGTAATGATGTTTCCTTTTTGGTTAGACCTTTCATGTTTTATTTATGTACCTTTTGTGTGATGATATGATTGAATTGTTTGGATATAGATTGTTTGTTTCCATATTCTCGGATGTCGTAGATTTGTTCCAGCTTTCGAACAACTCATGGTGGTTTTCCCCTGAGAGGTATCTTATGGGGTGGTTGTTCGGACCCCTCTTTTCATCTGAGTTGGTTTTTAATTCTCTATGACGAGAATGTTTTGAGAGGTATCTAATGTAATGGCCCGAACCTCTCTGGTCCACTACTTTGTGAAAATGTGTTGTTGGAGGTGTTCCGGGAGGTCAACGTGACTTATCCCCCAGCTGCACCCTACCGGTAGCTCGGTCTACCGGTAGCCGCAGCCTACCGGTAGCTCGGTCTACCGGTAGCCGCTGCCTACCGGTAGCTCGGTCTACCGGTAGCCACTGCCTACCGGTAGCTCAGTCTACAAGTAGCCGCAGTCTAGTGGTAGCTCGACTAACACTTTGCCAAATTTCTAGTTCTGTGAACAGTGTTTCCAGTTTTATGAATAGTATCGGTAGATGAACATTATCGGTAGGTGAATAGTATCGGTAGACTTGAATAGTTCTATCGGTGAGGATCTATCGGTAGACTTGTGTTTCTATCAGTGAGGATCTATCGGTGGACTTGTGTTTCTATAGGTAAGGTTCTATCGGTGAGCTTTTCTTTCCATTGCCAATTTTTTTAGTTCTGTGAACAGTGTTTCCAGAATCCTAAGAGGTACCGATTCCATACTTTGCCAAATTTCACGAATGAACAGTGTTTCCAGACTTCATAAGAGCTACGGATTCCATACTTTGCCAAATTTCACGAATGAACAGTGTTTCCGGACATCATAAGAGCTATTGATTCCATACTTTTCCAAATTTCACGAATGAACAGTGTTTTGAGACTTCATAAGAGCTAGCGATTCCATACTTTTCCAAATTTCATGAATGAACAGTGTTTCCAGACTTCATAAGAGTTACCGATTCCATACTTTGCCAAATTTTTTAGTATGTGAACAGTGTTTCTAGCTTCTCAAATTTGAAGTTTTCTTTGACGTAAAATACTTTTAAAACCTTATTTTAAGGACTTTAAGACCGATTCAAAGGCCATAAATTCTATATTAATTATTCCTAAGGCCGGGATGTTTTTACTTGGTCAAACCGCGTGGGTTAGGGCGATCCGTTTTTAATGGAGAATAAACCGGATCTTAAACCGTCGCCTCGTTAAATATTCAAAAAGGAACGAGATATCATTCATCGTTGTTCTTCCTCTCTATTCTCAGCTAAGAGATGCTAGAACCTTTCGATCCTTTCTGTAGGAGTTGCACAATCAATCTTTACTCCTAGGATTGGTTCTGCTCTGTTTTGGATGCAACCGAGTCGTGTCGATCAATCTTCGATATAAGGTATGTTGTATCGTCATTCTTTTGGGGTTTATCTTATCTTATCCTCCTTTCCATAATTATACCATGTAATTTCCAAGATTCTAATGGGTTTTCTTGGGGTTGTTTGGTACTGCCGTACAGTGGCATCCTCCGGTGGATGCAGTTGTCGTGAGAAGAGGATTGTGACCCATTGTGTGGATAAATGACGTCAAGAACTCTTCGAGGTAGGGGATTCGTGGCTTCTCTAGTTATTTATGTGCAACTGTAGAATTAGTATGATTTAACCCTTTGGATAACAATTAAATTGACCTAATTAAATACTTGAACCAGATTAAAAGAATTGGTTGATCGCATGTTGTTTCTTTGTACCGTGATAACGATTTGCCTCATGTTTTCCTAGATAGAGTGATATCTATGTTTTTCTTTAATTAGTTGCTCGTTCATGATGGAAATTGATAAAGAACGTAAAGCTGGAATTATTTGTTAAATAATTAGCTAAAGATAAAGAGGCATGTTAATGAATCTGTTAATTAAAGATGGATTAAAGAACTATTAGTTCGATAATTTCAAAAGGGTTCTAAGTTACCCGCTTGCTTTTAAGGCTGAATGCCATGTGGTTTGGAGCTCTGAGTGCTCATTTTTTATGAAGGCTGAATGCCTTGTTAAAGGGCAGAGAGCCCATTTTGTGATCTTTGATTTCCTACTGCTTGTGATTTGATGTGAGCTTGGATGGCTGTTGTGATATGTAGAGGCATGGGGACTTGTGGTTGTGGCAGCGGATAATGCCTAGTGTGGCGAGATGCATCGGTTTATGCATGTGGGTGTCAGGGGGGGCACCAAGGATGATGGTATGAGATGAACGTGATGGTTTGATGTTGGTGGTTTGGTTTGGTTGTTTATCTGCTTTACTTTTCCCCACTTCTCAAGGCAGCTGGTCTTACTTACCCTCTTTCAGAAGGAGGCGAAGACACGTGGGGTATGCCACGTGCTTTCCTTGTTTAGCCTCTCGATGGAGGATGGGTCTATGCTCTTGCTATAGGCGGCAAAGACTCGACAGGTAGTATATCGACTCGCAGTGTTGAGCCCCTTTGTGTTTAGTAGCATAGGATTCTTTTCTAGAATGCCTGGGAATGTGGGAAAGTAACCCTATAATGAATGTTTGATTAAATGGTGAAAATCCACGGGGATGGAGATACTGGAATTTTAAAGGTGATGTGAATCTTAAAAGGAGCAGTTGTTTTTGAATGTGATGCCAATTCAGTTTAATGTGGAATTGTTCATTCTTAATTAATGTTTAAGGAATTAAATTAACGTACAGTGGAACTGATTAAATGAGAATGGAGTAATCTAATAAATCTCTTCAAATGATTGTGTGCTTATTGGATGTCTAGTCTTTGAAGTAGTAGCCTAGAGTCTGAGAGACGTTAGCTGTAGTTGTATCTACGACTAGGTAATGCCCATAGTGTGGATGTGAGTTACATATATATTCTGTACTTTTTTTGTTTCTATACGCTACTCCACCCTGTCGGTAAGGGCAATTCACACCCCGGGGATTCTGATCCCTGGGGGGTGTTTTCCCCAACATTCTGATGGGAGGTTGAATGGCTGACTACCCCCTTTTGGCCCCGATCTCTTCTCTTGGAAGATACTTGTGCCAAAGGCACAACGGTTAGTTACCCCATATATGTGTGTAGAGGGCTGTAATGGCTTGTGGTTATTCACACACATATATTCTGGATATA
This sequence comes from Viscum album, assembly GCA_963277665.1. Taxonomy (NCBI): domain Eukaryota; kingdom Viridiplantae; phylum Streptophyta; class Magnoliopsida; order Santalales; family Viscaceae; genus Viscum; species Viscum album. Next base: position 1,894,818,224 of record OY728152.1, read on the forward strand.
GTATCCTATGGACTACTATAGGTGTAATTTGTATAGGCTATGATGGCTTGAGGATCCTTACTCGGAGTATGGGCTATAATGGCTTGCAGTATTATACCTGATGTATGATACACATTATGTGGGCTGTGGTGGCTCCTGGAAACTACCTGGTTACTTTTGGTTGTGAGGACGGTGTGGTGCTTTGCCCAGGTGTCTGTGGGCAAGCCTTTGGAGAGAGATGCGCAAGACGTATGTTGTTGGGGCAAAGCGGCAAACCAGTGGGGAAGTAGTAGTGGGGTACCCTTGATATTCTTTATTATATGCTATATTCTTATATGCGTTACTTGGTGAGAGTAGCCAAGGTGAGGTTGGGAACTTAGTATACCTGTTTATGTAACGAGTTAGTTTCTCTTGTTCTTCACTGGGATTTAGCATGCTTTCATTACTTTTGCACGAGAGGCTTGGGGGGGATCCTACTGAGTATACTGTTATACTCACCCAATGTATATATAAACTGTTTTTTCAGGTCACTTGGAGCAGGTTGGAGATCAAGCTGGTTATTACTAGCTTACAGTTGGAGGAGGAGCTGTTCGGGCTTGTGGTTGCTGCCTTTTTACTTTCTTTTGGGTACTTCTTGTTTTCCCTTTCAGTTGTAGTACTTTTGAATGACATTTCATATATGTACTTGGATTTATTTTATATCTCAGTTCTGAGTTGGAGTTGATTGGAGTCTATTCTATCTCTCTTTTCTGCATGTGTTCTATTAGAGGGCAATGCCTCCCATTTGTATGTTTATTATACCCTCGGTGCTAGTCGCCAACCTGGGGCCTACTGGAGGCGGGACTCAGGGGTCATTATCTCCCTTCTCACATTGCCGGCCCAGGAGGGGTACACTTTGTGGGGAGGGGGTCGTGCATAAAATATTAAAAAATAAAAAAAAAAGTAAAACATTAACAGTTAAAATAGTATTAATTTACAATAATTTTTTTTCTGTATTATTAATTTTAATTTATATATAATCTTTATCTCTAGTAATTAGTGAAATAATTTTTTTTAGAATAACATAATATAATATAAAAATTCTGTTATTTTTTTATATCTGAATTCTAATAAAAAAAATTTAACCAAGAGAAATTTATAATATATAATGATAGATTTTATAAAAAGTTATATGTTGTTATTTTATCATATGTTTCAAATATAATTTTTTTAGTAATAAAAACATATTTTTGAAAATAAAATTTTTCTAAAGTATTATTCTTATATTATATCGTTTACATGTATTTTGAAAAATAATTTTTTTATTACCTTTTTCCTGAAATATTTCTCATTTATTGTGTGGAATAAATATCACTTAAAATAAATTTTTATTAAGAATATTTTTTATAAAATATATATTAGATTTATAAATATGAGGAGTTTATAAATTGTTTATATTATAGATTTTTAGAATAGTTATTAAAAATGTCACCATATGATGGATGAGATAAAAAAAATTATGGCATGTGAAAATAATATGATTAAAAAAATCCCTTTAATGTTATATTATTCTCACACTATATTAATATAAAATTAAAATTTCGTTATTAATTATTTAAATTCATCACATATGTATGATGATGTAAATTTAATCCAAAAGATTTGACATAAAAAAATCATAACCTTATTTTTTACTAAATTTTATATTTCTATGTTGATGATAAAATATTCAACTTTTACTATGGATGTTATAAATTCATATTATAATAAAATATTTTAAAAAACTAATACCCTCTATGAAATTAAACTAAGCGAATAAGTCTGATAAAAATTATTTTTTTAGAAATTTATAAAATGAATTGAAAATGTGGTGCAAACATTAATTGATAAATATTCCAAAAATTTGACCAAAAATATTATACATAAATTAATTAATAAAATTGATAGATTGGTACAATTTTATGGTTCTTATAATTAATAAAAAAATTACTATATTATAAAATATATAAATTCAATTATATTTAATTTTTTAGAAAGAAATGGTTGATAAAAGGTGCAAATGATATGACCATAAGTCCAGAGTAAAAATGTTTTGAAATATTATTTCTCTTTAAATAAACCATTAACTATTTAATCTTTGGTCTCATAAAGGATCAAAATCGTTAATCAAATAAATATTTTCAAGTCGATAACATATATAGTATTACATGATGTATTGTTTATAATAATCACCTAATTCCTGGGTAATAAAGTGAAGTAATGTATATCCACCCTACAATAAAACATAGGCTTTCATTTAGGGGTTCCAAATTTGACACAACATAATATTTATAGTTTTTTGTTAAATATAATGTGGTTTTTATTGGGAAATAAATTTATATTCCATTGATTTACATTAAAAACATAATGGGATGAGTCAAACATATTTTTTATGGAATCATTTTTACATGACCTATTTATTAGTATCCAAAACGATTATTTTGAGAATTAGTAGGAATTTATTTTACATTTGTAGTGGACATAACATGTTTATTTTCAATATATCATGATATTTTTTAAAGGATATTATCAATTAAATTTTTGGCCAATTTTTATGTCCTTAAATGTCTTTTGGTTCTTAATTTACGATGTAAAACTATTATCATAGGAATATTTATATCCATAAAAAACAATAAATTTGAAATTTATAAAATATAATAATGTAGAAAAAATAAAATAAAAATGAAATGAAAAAAGTGTTTTCATACAATAATACTGATCATAAGAATGTAACTATGTTTTATTAAAATAAAACCATTGAAAAGAACATTGGGATTTGTAGTTGTTTATAACAAATGAATTTAATCGCAATGAAAACCCATATATGAAAAATAAAAAAATGAATAAATTAATTACCATTTAGGTTCCCTGACACTACACAATCATATTATTCTTAGTCTATACTTCACTCTTCCCAGTGATATAATTGGTGGTGGGGTGTATTTTTCACTCAGATTTAAATGAAATCTGGTATCATATATGTAAACATAATTGAGTATGATTGGAATAAACCTGTAAAAAAGAATATATACAATGATTATATTTGATTGATATTGAGACATGATTTGATCATGCTGTAACATAAATTTCGTAAAAAAAGACATTGAATATTAAATAATTAAAAAATGTTATTAATTATTAAAAAATATATTATTATATTATCACTGTTTTGATATTTCAATGTCTTTTGGCTCACACCACCACCAACCAAGCCTAACATTCATTGTTTTTAAAATATATACCAATCTCAATAAATATTATGTATTGGTATGTTCAGTAGAATACATTTTAGGCTTATATATAATCATCAAGATCAACTTTTATTTTGTCAAATAATTTTATAAAGATTTAGATAGTTTTGGATTAATTAGTAATTTATGTATCATAAAAAAGAATGATCACAATTCATGGTATTATGATAATAACATACAGAATTGAGCGGAATACTTCCCATTATCCATGGTAATGAATAAAACCCATTAATGGTAATTATCCAGAAGTGATAAGATGATAAAAATATGGACTAACAAATTCATAGAGAGAAATGTAATAAAATCAATTCTTTATATGAAAAATCATAGAGAGTAATCAAGGATATGATGATTTAATGTTGGAGACGAATAAATTAGTTTTAATAATAATTAAGAAGTTAATTTAAAATTATATAATTTATTACAAATGGGGATTTTAAAAAACCCTAAAGGATTATTATTTATCATTGAATCATGATCTCATAAAAAATAAACTTACCCAGATATTAGAATACATAAATGACCCTAAGAGAGAAATCCAATAATTTTTCTTATTATCAGAAATAATTACAGAGTAAACATTATCTATATGTCTCTATCATAGTATTTTTGTGCTTATGGGTACTCTTTAGAATATATACTCATTTTGAGGATTTTAAGACGAATTTATAACATATAATATTTCATTTGAAAAATAAAAGGAAGTGATGTTTTTGAATATGTTCATCAAGTATTTTTTGATGATAATAAATGAGATGATTATATATGATTATTTAAAATAATATAACAGTTGGTTAAAATGAAAAATAAATTGTATTTTATTATTTATTTTAAAAAGGCATAATTTTCATGTGTGTGTATGAAGAATTTAATCATTAGTGTTTTAATCAAAATAAAACATTAATATAAATATGAAATGTACATAGGATTATCATTATTTATGGTAATTCATGTAGTAATATATATTTATATTAATATTTGGAAGGAGAAAATGGAACATATTCTTTTAACAACCATGTATAAAACATATTTTTCAACCTTATAAAAACACATATTATGATTTTTTATAGACTCATACCATGAACATATACATATTACAAATGATTATAAAAATTATTATAATAGTTTAGGAATATAATAATGGAGATATTACAAGGTTACCCTATATCATAATGAATGATATATACATGTAATATGGTATTATATTTGGGAAGTTGAGGAATATCCTAACAAATCAAAAAACTCTGATTGGGATATATTGTATAATAGTGTTTTTGAGTAGAATCATATAGTATGATTTACTTTAACTGTCTATAATTGATCCAAATACAAATAAATGTTTATACTTTAAGAATTATTCTATATTTTTTATCACATTTTTTATCAAATTTTAGAACATTTAATAAGTTGAAATTCATGGAAGATCAATGATTAATTCATGTGATGATTGAATGAAATTACAAAAACATTACTCATGCATTTTCTAATTAATGAATTAATGAATACACACCAGAATGACATAAAATTTAAATAATGGAGCCTACCATTGAGATGGTTATTTTTATAAACTCTTATGTGTTTTTCACTATTCTCTATAAAGCTCTATATCACCACTTCCCTTTTCTATTGAGTAGTACTATCATGCAATGGGTGTGAAGAAGAATCATTCCAAAGTGTCTAGGGATTCATTTCAACACATGGATGAACCATGGAGATTGAGTAAAATGATTTTCTCTTATTTATGATAATAAATTTAGTTATTTAATATTAGTGTTCAAACATCTATAGTTCATATTAAATTGTATTATTTTTGTTTTAGTTTTCTGGTTTTAGTCCCAAGCTTGTTTAATCTATGTATATTAGGATTATAATTACTTCTAATATATTTAATGAGTAGTGTATTGTAATCATAAATCCATCATGGGTATCATGGATTCACCATGTTGATTTATTCTCACTATCATTTTTAAAATAAAGACACATTAAAATAATTTTGATATTTTATAGTTACTCATTAAATAAAATTGAAAATTTTCTCTATGGATTTTCTTATGATATTGGATATCATAAGATGTGAATGGATAATTACATATAATGTGTTATCATAGAATTTGATTAAATTGAATTATTTAGTATTATATATATTTCTATATATATTTCTATATTAATCTATAATACATGGTTTCATATCTGATTATATCCCCAACCTGTGTAGCTCAAAATAGAGCATTGAATCACTAAGGTAATATCATGTCATATCGTACATGGTGATTTCTCTTTCACATATGGAGTGATGTTATAATAGACAATGTTAAAAATTAATTTTTATTTGACACCACATATTAACATTACATAGGCCACACATAACTACTTTTATTTTACACAATCCAATCATAAAATATTTTATGGTTGTGTCATGTTAGTTAATCTCACATAGGTCCCTGATCATTAAGTAAATACTTTATTGGACTCTTTACCTAATAATAATCCACATTAACAATATAACAGTACTTTATAGAATATTTTTTGTCGAATAAATATGAAATAATAATTTATTCTTTTTGAATTTATCATAGTGGTGGTCATGAGGATATGTATTGAGAAGATTGCATGATATAATAAAATTATCAAAATTGAAAATTTGTTTCCCTTAAATTATTAAAAATATAGAATTAAAAGTAACCAAAGAATCTAAATTAAACTAAATATAATTAATATAAAAAACTAATTATATATATTAGAAACCATAAGTATCTACTATTAAAAAATATAATCTAAAGGTATTAGTTGTGGAAAAACATTGATCCTCTCACACTCCCTTCATCATTGATAACAGATGTTTTAAAATTTAATTATGCAATGTATACCTCAAGGCCTCAAGGTATACACCTTGATTTCTTAATAGACAGATTGATATTCATACAATAGGTCTTATCCACTTATGAGTGAGATTATACTTTCAAAAAAAACACAAAAAAAAAATAAACTAATTGAACTTCAAGTGTTCAATTAGGATACCTCTACAAATAAAATGTAAACAACAATACAATTATTTTACAGTATTAGTTGGGAAAAATATGAAAATAAATTTAATGAAGTTAAAAAAGAAATAAGGATACTAAATTCAATAAATTAAAAGTATTCTAAAATAATTCAAAATAAAAGAGATTATAATGAAAAGAACAAACTTCAAATTAAAATTAATTCATATATTCACTAAACCCAACCACATGTAAATCAATATAGCATGGAAATTTTTTCTTCATTGGAACTCCATTTCTCTATAATATCATATCCATCTTATTCCACTCACTCATATCCACCCGTTGGTCCAATGATGGCACCAACCGTTATACCTGACACAGGTACTGATGCAGACTTTTCCAAGAGCGCTGCCTCCTACCCCATCAATGGAAGAATTGACACGGGTCTTTCTGTTGCATCATCCTCCCACTTTCTGATGGGATGGAGGAACCCAAGCTGCAGAGTCATGGATAGAATTCATAGTGACAATCTTCGGTCATCTGGAGATACCTCCAGAGAGGAGGGTGAACCTCAATACCTACTTGCTTTGAGACTCCGCCAAGACGTGGTAGGCTTTGATCTCAGTGGAGGGGCGCCAGCAGAGTATGGGGTAGGATGTGTTTTTACACAACTTCTATGATTATTTATACCCGAAGACCTTAAGGTCTGATCGATCTCGAGATATCATGAGTCTGGAGTAGGGTTCTCATTCTCTTATGGAGTATTCCTCTCGCTTTACAGAGCTACAACATTTCACGCCTATTACAGGTGGTGATGGGTTGTTCCGTGCATAGGTGTTTGAGTTTGTTCAAGGAAGGACATCCGATCTCCTGTGAGAATCTTTAGGTTGACATCGATATTCTTGATCATCAACTAGGCACAGATAAAAGAGCATAATCTGAGGGATTCTAGAGCCGTGAGCCTGGGAGGTTCGACCTCTAGAGTCAGTTTTCCTTATACTAATAGCGGGAAGAGCCACAGGGATATTGCATGAGGAGATCAAAGTAGGAGGGATGAATTTTCTCCTAGCTAGGTGGTATGATAATAGTGCGGGAGGAGCAGGAATACGAGGCCACATTGCCCAAGAGACATGGTGGAGTGCCAATCATGTGGAAAGATGGGCCATATTTAGCACTTCTGTCAAATCTTATCACTAGAAGCTGGTGACAGGGGTTCTTCAATGACTATAATTTGAGGAGTTGAACCACCAGTTTCTTAGCACTTAGGGAACTGGAGTTCTTCCAACCATGTAGGTTGAGTTGGAGGTCATGTCCATGGTGGCCAGTCGCCAACCTTTCAGTGGAAACAACGTGGATCAGCTTAGAGTGGTCAGGAAGGGTCATAAGACACCGTCATAGGTCAGACTTTTACAGTGGAGCAGACCCAGTAGGATCACAATCTTGGACCCTCTACAGTTCAAGGTACGATCTTAATAGCCTCAGTTTTAGCTTATTCTCTTTTCAATACCTGGGATTCCCATAGCATTATATTTTTGGATGTTGTGGAGATCCATGGTCTCTCTATCTTTTTATTTTCCGATATCTTGATGCTAGACACTCTGTTGGTGACTATAATGGTGAGTGTGTGTTAGTGCAAGGAGTTCTCTCTTGAGGTTGGTGGTTTTCACTTTCTATGGGACCTCTATGTCATTGAGATGATAAGATATGATTTCATTCGTGGAATGGAATGGTTGGTTCTCTTCTAGAAATTCGTTGATTGTTATCGGCATAGAGTGATTTTCATATCACAAGTGGGCAGATCATTTCTTTATAAGGGAAAATGGGATGTCCAGGAGAGTAGAGCGGGAACAGAGCATCATGGGTGGGGAGGAGTTATATCCCATATTAATAGTCTATATCTGGATGACCAAGGGACATCATAGATATACTTTCCTCGAGTGGTGGATCATTTCATAAATTTGTTTCTTGTAGACTTTTCAGGTTTTCCTCTGGAGGGTGAGGTGGACTTTTCTATTGTGCTCATTCCAAGAGAGGAACTGGTATCCATTCCTCCCTGTAGGATGGCTACACCAGTGTTGCAGGAGATCAAGAAGCAGTTAGAGGAGTAGCATGCAATGGGTTTCATCTAACCCAGTACTTCTCGTTGTGGTTCACTTTTCCTATTTGCGAAGAAGGCAGACGACACCCTTAGGCTTTGTGTGGATTATCAGATGTTGAACTAGTTGATGGTCAAGAACCAATATCCTTTACCAAGTATTTAGGATCTCTTTGATCATCTTTGAGGAGCTTGGGTGGTCTCGAAGATCGAACTGAGGCCACATTATCATAAGTTGCACATTAGACCATATAATATACCTCTCACAGCCTTCCAGAGTCGGTATGGTCTATATGAATATGTGGTTGTGTCGTTCGGTCTCATGAAAGCTCCTTTATTTTTCGTGGAACTAATGAACCGATCATCCATCCATACTTGGATTCCTTGGTGTTGTTTTCGTGGACGATATCTTGGTGTACTCTGACAGTCGACATGACCATGCCACACACCATGAGATTACTTTGAGTACACTGAGAGGGAAACAGTTATACGCTAAGATCTCAAAATTCCAGTTTTGGAGGGATCATATTCACATCACGGGTCATGTCATATCAGAGATATGAGTATCAATAGACCTAGAGAAAGAGACTGTAGTAGTTTCCTTGGACCTGCTGAAAAACATCATTGAGGTATGGAGTTTTGTAGGGAAGGCTAGATAATATAGAAGCTTCTTTCATGATTTTTCCTTCTTATCAGCACCACTGAAAGGTCTTACTAAGAAGGGTGAAAGGTTTTTGTGGTCATATTCTTGTGATTCGGACATTTAGGAGCTGAAAAGGAGGTTGAATTCTGCACTAATACTAGTGTTTCCAGATCTTGGAAAGAGTTATACTGTGTACTGTGATGCTTCGGGTATCAGGCTTGGAGCTATGCTTATCCAGGGAGAAGGAGCTGTTGCATACATGTCTCGTCAGTTGAGGCCACATGAGAGTAACTCTAGGATTCAAAATATCGATTTGGCAGCAGTTGATCTTGACTTAGGCTGTTGGAGACATTATCTATTGTGAGATAACTTTTTTTTATTTTCACAAACCACAAGAGTCTGAAGTACATCTTCACTCAGTGTGACCTGAATTTGTGTTAGCGGAGGTGGGTTGAGTACCTACAGTCCTTCGATTTCGAGCATGCCTATATGACTGGGATATGAAATGCAGTGGCTGATGCGTTGAGCAGTATGGCTCAGATACAGGCAGTTCGGGTGGCCAGAAAGGAGTGCAAGATTATGGATCTGTCTCAAAGATGCATTATGAGGTTCATGAAAGATAGGGGCAGACTTTTATTTCTTCCATAGTTGTTAACTGTAATCTTCTTGATTGACTGTGAATGAGGCAGCTATCAAATATAGAAGGCCTAGTCTTTAGGTTAGTGTGTTAGGATAGAACCCTATTCCTAGATGGATAGTAGGCGATGATGAGATCTTGCGTTTCCATGGGAGCGTATGGGTTCCAGTAGACATACGCGAGGAGATGATACGAGACATTCATTCTTCAGTTACAGGCAGTTTATCCTGGTGTCACGAAAATGAATTGTGATCTACACTTCCCGTATTGGTGTCCAGTTATGAAGATGAATGTTTATGGTTTTTTCATGAGATGTTCCACCAGCCAATAGGTGAAGATGGATCAACAGTGACCAACATGGCTTTTGTAGAAATTACCCATTCCCGAGTGGATGTGGAATGATGTTTCAATGGATTTTGTGATAGGTTTACCGAGGTCACATTGAGGGAGTGATACAGTTTGGGTTTTCATTGACTGAATCATGAAGTTTTCTCACATCATGCTAATCAAGGAGACATTTACTGTTGATGAGCTAGGATGCTTGTATATCTATGAGATTGTACATCTTCATGGAGTTCCACGATCCATTATTTCAGATAGGGAAGCACGGTTTACTTATCGGGTCTGGAAGGGGATACATAATTCTTTGGGTACACAGGTGGTTTTGAGTACAGCTTACAACCCCCAGACTGATGGCCAGTCCGAGAGTACAATTCAGGTGCTTGAGGACATTATATGATCATTCATCCTGGATTTTGGAGGTTCTTGGGAAAAGAATATACCTCTTGTAGAGTTTTCCTACATTAATAGTTTTCAAGAATCTATTCAGATGACACCTTATGAGGATTTGTCTGTTAGGCCATGCCGATCAACCATATGTTTTCTGGAGGTGGGATAGGTAGCTTTGTTGGTACGTCATATTGTTCAGGAGACCACAGAGAATATATAGTTGATTTGAAAGTGGATAGATACTGCACAGTCTCGACATAAGTCTTATTTTGATCAGTGGAGATGACCTCTGGATTTTGAGGTCGGGGATCAGGTTTTCATGCATGTCACACCTAGGTTGGGACAGAAGAGTATTAGGAGACATGTTAAGCTTTCGTCGAGGTACGTCAGGTCATTTGAGGTGTTGGAGAGAGTTGGGTTTGATGCCTATCGGTTGCAGTTACCTCAGAGTTATCAGTCTATGCACGATATTTTTCAAGTTTCTCAGCAACGACATTAATTTTCAGACCCATATCATGCCTTTTAACCAGAAGAGATTGATCTTGAAATCGATGAGTCATTCGAGGAGTATCCTATTTAGATTTTTAATCACATTACAACGGATCTCTGTGGTGGGTATGTTCCTCCAGTACTAGTTCCAAGGCATCATGGGCAGGTACAAGATGATACCTAGGAGAGGGAGGTCGATGTACTGGCCTAGTGGCTGGAGCTGTTCGGGGTATCTTTTTCTACATCACGCTAGGTAAATTCAGGGACAAATTTGTTTACGGGGGGGGGAATTTGTAAGAACTCGGACCTTAATTTCAGGTGTGATTTTCTTTTTTTGGTCATTTTTGAGAAAAAGAGCAAATTTATGAAATTTTCAAAGTACCTGACCTATAGTTTATGAGTACACGCTGTGTACTTGGTAACTGCAAGAAGCCGGGTGCTGGCCGTGTATCAGCCATGCATAAAGCCATATGGGTGTGACCTATAGGCCACCTAATTTGGGTTAAGAAATAGATATGTACATATTATGTACTTAAAAATTACAATCCATGTATTTTCATTTTTTCATTAAATGCATTGGGGTCGCATCTAATCTCCAGAAGGCTCTTCTTCTAGGTCTTGTTCAACCGAGAGCTCCAGACGACCACAGAACCGTGACGGACCCCCGAGCCTCAATCCGTCCACCAAATCAAACTCCTTTGGTTGCATTGGAATCACATCGGTGAGTTATCTCTTATTCTAGATCTCCATCTTCATATTATTCACCTCTCATGAGATATCATGGGTTTAATGTTTTAATTGTTTTTGTAGATATTCACGTTCTAAGGTGATTCAAGCCTCGAGATTCACAAATGGTGTTCTCCTAACATCGGGATAGGTGGTTTGTACCTTTACATCGAACTTTTTTGAGTATTATGTTCAATTTCGACCAATACCCTTGAACGTGGTATTACATGTTTACAGTTTTACCCCTGTGGATTTCCTCCCATGATTGTATACATGTGTAGAGGTTAATTGGATATTAATAGAGTTGATTTCTATGTTTGGTATGTGGTTTCCCATGCATTTTCTATTTATGACCGTTAGGTCCTGCTTATCCTTTTGGGCCACATTTAATATTTTCTCATTCCTAGTGTTGTAGGTTGGAGTATTTGTTTCCGGACATTCCTGATATGTTGTAGACAGATTAGCCAAGTAGTTCCCGAGGTTTACATTGGCCATATTGCATTGTTATGATTGTTGACTAACACAGGGCCATGGGAACCTGGTGTAGTAGATAATAAAGGCATTTGACCGAGTGAGCTTCCTTAGAGAGTCTTTGATCCCTTTAGACTATAATGGGCGTTTACTGAGTGCGCTTCCTCAGAGAGTCTTTGAACGACTTAGAGCTATAAGGGGAATTGACCGAGTGAGCTTCCTCAGAGAGACTAGGACAACTTGGGGAAATAAGGGGAATTGACTAAGTGAGCTTCCTCAGAGAGTCTTGAATCAATTTTTTCTAAAAGGGGAATTTACTATGAGTGCTTCCTTAGAGAGTATTTATATAGTTAAATAACTAAACCAGAGGGGATAAAATGTTTGTACTTCCTAGAAGGATACCTTGTTTGATTTGCTGCTTATTTGATATGTGAACTATTTATTACTGAGTACTCTCTTGTTTACAATATATTTTCTTATTACATGCCATATAAATGTACTGATTGTTTAGAACATATCTTTGGGTGGTTTCCTACTGGGATTTTGTCTCACACCCAGTTTGGGTCATTCTTTTGGGCCCAATGATATTATTTTGTTTCTGGTATAGATAATGTCAAGAGCCCTTATACTCCAGGTACTTGACTTTCTATAGAGCTGGAGAGCATGAGACCAAAAATAGGCATGCGACGCTGAGGATATTTTTTACCTATTTCTTTTACACTTTGGTTTAGTACTGGCTGTATTCAGCATTGTGACTTGTTTGACTGCTTTATTAGACATATGTATCATTCATCATTTTATATATATGTGCTTTAGTTGTTTATTAATTTAGCCTTCTGTTGTTTGCTATTTTTGGATAATTACTGCTTCTGCTGTTGTATATTTTTTTACTTTCAATGTGTTACTTTGCAAATGAGGGCATAGATTTCCCAAAATGACATCCAAGGTCGTCGCTGGTAGTCGGCAGCCTCTAGTGTTTGGGGAAGTTTGTTTTAGGCCATGTGACCAACTCGGTACGGAATGATAAAATATCATTAAGATATCTTCGTCAAATTATTTTAAACCTTTCTTATCTCGTCACCCAATAAATATTAAATATATTATAAGTGTAGTGGAAATGATATTTCATAATTTTAGAAGATAAATTTTTATCATCATGGAGTCTCATCATATTTCTCCTTTTCCATAAGCATATAATCCATTGTAATGAAGGCATTTGAACTTTGTATTTAATGAAGATATTAGACCCTTTATTCTCTCTCATATCTATTTGGAATGACCTCATTTTGATATATTTTTCCTAATTTGTTTCTATATTAATGAAGGTGTGTCTATTTTTTTTAAAGAAATATTTTTCTAACATGGGTAATTTTATTTAATCCTCATGTATATCAATTATGTACTTGGACCAGTTGGACGAAATGATTCCCACAAGCCAAGGGAACATAAAAAAATTTATTTTCAACAACTATAGGAGTATTAAAAATTTAACCAAAATAAAAATGTGATAAAATACTATAAACATTTATGGATTATGGAATTTGTATAGTTAATCTCAAAACATATCAAAATATCAAAAATTGTGCAATTTCCCATAAAAATTATAAATTTGTAGGGATTTCATAATTGAAATACTTATAAAATATACACAAAATTTATTCTCTATATTTATAACCGATAGTGTTTAAAAGTTATTTAAGCACCAAGACTTATCAATCATGTATGACATTTCACTATATATATTTATAAATTATATATAAATAAATTATCCTTCAAAAGGAAATTAGGATTTTTTGTGTATAAATAATAATTTTTTTAATAATTTATAGAAAAATGTTTGTAGATATGTATTTAATAAATAATTTATTTAAAATTTTATTAATAATTAAAATTTTAAAAATAATTAGTTCACTTTTTAAGAAATATTTGTTAAATAAAATATCAATAATATTGATAATCAATGGTAAAATAAATTATTGAAAGATACATGATAAAACAAATAATTTAGATATTAAATGTTTATATGAAATTTATATGGTAAATTTTTAATGATAATATAAATTAAAAAATATTTAATCAAATGAAAGTGGGTTTAAATTAAAAAATTATGATTCATTCATAATTATTTAATTTTAATTGATCAAATTAAAATTTATTATATGAGAAATTATTAAATCCATATTAAATGGGATTTTGATAATTGTTATGATCATGGTTTAGATAATATTAATTATTTTATTCCAAGATTTTTTTATATTTCACATAATAGAAATATAATATAAAATAATTAGAATTAATTTAATGACATGAATTTCCGAAAAATTTTATTTAATGAATAATATGAATTATTCATATTAGAAATTAATGCCATGTTCTTGTATTTATTTAATTATGGATTGTCCATAATGCTTGTCTAATTTGTATAATTGATATAATTACATTATTTAATAATTATTCACTCATATATAAATATAAAAATAATTAATTTAATTTTCTATTCTATAAATAATTTATTATTATTAAATTTTTATATTATTTATTTTTGTATGCTTTAGTTTATGTCTTAAAATGCATATGTAATTTTTCTTACATGCAATTAAGTGGTTACATGCTAGGAATGATAATTTATTTTCTCTACTTTTACCATTACTTTCCTTGTACTATGATATGTTCATGATTAATATATTTTATACATATTATGTGTTACAATTATGATGGTAATGATGTATCGCATAAATAAAGTATCACTGGGTGGAGGGACATTTGTCATGATTACTCATTTACCTAGAGGCTTATACCATATCTTTAAATGTGAGGGTTGGATCTCTGTCTCCATACCCATAAACATATAGATATTATTGATTTTAAAATATTATATAACATTTAAGGAAATTGTTTCATGTACCTAATTCCTATGATTAATTTGGAAATTTATTAATATAGCTTCCTTTTAATTTGTGTAAGTATTAAAATCTATGATTTTTATAAAAATTTACACATCAATATGTTTTTAATATATTTATTTATTTAATGGAATAATATTTGAATCAAAATTAGTATAATATTATATATATATATATATAATGAAAAAATATATAACATAGTGATAATAAATACCTTTTAGTTAATAGGTGTTAATTTCCTCCCAAATTAAATGTTTATGAGGAGAAAAATCCAAGATCATTGTAGGATCTATAATATGAAGGTGCACCGAGATTATATTATGTATGTAATGAATGTATTGAGGTTACATTAATTGTAAGGTGCCACGTTTTTTATTTTTATTTAGGTTACACTTATATGGAAACCCATTAGGATAGATGAAGAGCCCATACCTAGTGCATATATCTTCTTTAATATGGATAGGTTCATTGATGATTAATAATGTGTCAATATATGTAGTAGAATAAAAATTATTTGAAGTGAGATGAAGATTGGAATCAAATTTAGATTGGAATAAAATTTCCAAGATGTGTTTCATTATGCCTTATGTTGTATAAAATTTAGATTCTTTATATTAAAATGATCATAAAATTATAAAATACAGGTGTTTTTGGTTGTGGAGTCACTGTGTTTCACATATTTCATAAATAATTTTGAAAATGGCCAATTGGGGTGATTGTTGGATTACTTATTTTTTCTGGAAATTTTCCAAGAGTGAAGAAATCATCAATAACATTAAATGTATTAATGCCACTATAATCATTGTACTTAATAGTTATTATAAGTTTATTTATGGTTCATTTATGGTTCTCAAAATTTATAGGGATTGGACTAAAAGTTTTTGAAATATGTTAATTAATTTATAGAATTATACATATCTGTATAGGGATAAAACAGTAGTTTTATAATGATCATAAAAAAATTACCCTACCTACAGAATTTTAAGAATGAATGATTTGTAAAGTTAAATTCATATGTGTTGTGGAATGGATGGTTTGTACCTCTGTAACAGTTATAGGTGATATGCAATGGTAGTCTAGAAGAACTCTAGAGGTCACAAAAAATATCAAAATCTATGTAAAGGTAATGTGAACTTTCATAAAGGTATGTTTAACGTCTCTCCTGAAACCAAAGTCTTGGGAAGGTGGTTGGACATTACTAGGAATTGGGTGTGATCCCCAAGACACCAAAGGATAGAAATAAATGCTAAGGACTTCATAAACAATTAGGGTATTTTTTATAATTGAAAAGAAAACAACCAAACCACGAAAAAAAACATAAAAACCACTATATGATTCATGGAGAAAATCTATTGAATCTCAAGATTTAACCCACTGAAAAAGACCTATCAATTACCATGAATTATATCATAGTGAAAATAGGAAACAAAAACAAACAAAGCTCAAACACAACAAAAACATCCAGAAGAACCTCCCAACAAACTCCATGCTCCCACACAACAATCCATTCACAATGTGTTGGGATGCGTTGCTAAATAATGGTGAAACCATTCCTTTACCTTTGTCTTAATATACAACATCAAAAAATGAAAAAAAGTTCCCAAATAGGGGGTGAGTATAAAACTCAGTAGAATTTACCCTTTGTATTCTAATCTCTTGACATTAAGATAGAACATGTCAAAATATTTATATAAAACAACAAATATAAAACAATTTCAAATAGTTTATATCAAAACCAAAACCATTTTTATGAAAAATAATTTCCCATACAAAAAAATATCCATAGAAAGTAATTAAACCATATTTTATAAGAATTTCCCAAATATATTTGGCATAACATATTTCATTCCACACATCTAAAATACATGCACAGGTGAAAGTTAAATACTCATGGGTAGTCACTATTTGATCTACTAAGTCTTAAAAAGGTATCCATATACCAATTGGAAAATGGTATATACCCCTTCTATAAGGTTATGTTAATTAAAATGAAAACACACCAACAATTTATGCCAAATACCATTAAAAAAATTGTAACAAACAATTTCAAAATAAATCTTTTATTAAAAACATTTATAAATCGTTTTTCTCATAATTCAAAATCAAAAAATCATTTTAAAATCATCATTTTAAAATCATGTAAATAACTTCAATTTCCAAACAAAAATAAAAAATAAAAAATTTCCTAAACCATTACTAAATATGGTTTTCATAAACATTGAAAACATAGAGAAAAAAAGAACAACACAAATTCTTCAACAAATTGGCTTGAAACTCCTTAAAACATCTTGAGACATTTTTCAATATAAAAAACAACCATATCACATCATTATTGGAATAAAAACCTGAATATATCCCCAATAGACTTGATTATTTATCAAATAGATAGATACATATGAAAACTAATGGAAATATCAATAACGTACACTTAACAAGGAATATGGTCCCCAACAAATAATTATTTAAAAATGAATCTCTCACAGATCAAGAGGAAGGGTCAGCGTAGACTTTAGATGGAGTGGAATTTGAGTTAGGGTAATATTAAGGAATAAATGAGTGGTATATTGTTTAAATATTATTAGATACCTAAAATATAGTTCTATATTTTAATGTTTCATAGTTAAAGAATATGGTTAAGAAAATATTAGTGTAAACATGTGTTTTCCACATCCATTAAAAACCCATAAAAAGGTTGAATCACATGGCTATAAAAACCATGTTATAACAACAATAAATCCCACTATACACACATTCACCTTTTCACATGGGATTCTGTACAGCTTGGACAAAACATGATCCTAACCATGTGGAAACCCAATTCACACTCTTTCATTTGCACAGTTTCCTAGAAGGCCTTTTAGGATAGCTACTAACCACTCCCAAACTCTGAACATCCATAAAAGCATAAAAAACATTCCAATAATCCTTAAAACGTCCAAACACATAACCAAAATACATCATATGGTTACAATAAATAAATAAAGTGTTTATTACTTGAATCCAGGGGTGATAAAGTCTCTTCTCTATTGGTCTTTCCCTCCCTGTAAACTGGAGAACCAACAATTTATTAAAATGTTTCAAGCCATTTCTCAACCATTTCCTTCTACCATTTCCATGTGTATTCTTAGACTTGTCTATGTTTCCATAATGACCACAGTATCTGGGTGAATTTTCCTCAATAGAATTTCTTTTTGTTATCCACAATCCGCACTTGAACATAAACCAACGTAGAAACTGGATCTAGGTCAATGTGATCCTGTTGAATCATATGGAAATGATTTTCTTGATACTTTTTAAAACAACATACATTAAACAAACAATTCACTTAACTGAGTGGTTGTGTAAAATCCATCTAATATTCCACTTCAAGAACCCATTAAAGTAATTCAAAATAGCCTATATATCGAAAAGATAACATTCCCTTCTTCAGAAAACAAGGATTTCCAAACCATTGAGAAATTCTCCAGAACACATGATCACTCGAATCATATAACTTTGGACTTATATGATGATCCAAATTTGATTCTTTATTTATCTGAGAAATATCCATTCTCTTCTTGATCTACTAAATCTTATATATTGTTTTTTACACAGGGATTGGTCTATACAATAAAGTATCAACTATGGACACACAACATGGTGTAGAATGAAAATGACGCCAATAAAATACTACTAAAGGATCCTTGTGTATTAAGTCCCAAAACAATTGTTATATGAAAACCCTGATAATTGAATGTGCTCCTCCCATGATCCAGAAAAATTCACTACAAAAGTAGGTAGGATGTCTTCAACATTTATATAATCCTTTTATATTGTGCATCAGTATGAGGTTGATACACCATACTAATAGCCATATATGTCCCAAGGAATTTTTGAAAGGATTTCCCAAAATGATGTGTAAATCTAAGATCTCACTCGGATAAAATCAAAACCCGAATTCCATACATCTTTACCACATCTCAAATATATATTTAGATAAGTCCTCAACCATATGACATTTTAAAAAAGAGATGGAATGAGATGAATTTGAGATCTAATATACCATCAACCATATCACCTTGTATTTTCTTACCATCCATGGTAGACCTATCATAATTGCCATGGATATCTGCAACATACCCACTGCCCGCTGGAGTTCTCCATGACCTCCTCCCTAGTGAGTATTCTCATAAAAAACTCTACTGCTTTTATTTTCATGCCAACCAATAAAAATTCAATTTCTAGTTCCATATATATCTTTTCTATTCTAAGATGAACAACCCATATTGAATAGCGGTTATCATGAATAATTTAATCATAAATAGCAATAGGTATAACCATCCAATCACGAAAACACAACACTGAAATCCCATATAGCTTCCATCTCATAATGGTATACCCAAAATTGTGTTTCTAACTCAAATAAACAGAATATTAATTGGATTTGTTTGCATTTTTAACCTTCTATTCCATATTAGTAACAAAATAAATTAGCTATAAAACACTAACTATATTTTTCTATTCACAATCCATGTGAATTTCTTATAACTGACTATGAAACTTCCAACTTTTTGTATCTACCAACGTATTTCCTTTGACCTATGTATACATTAAGTTGAGGTAAATCATTTAATGTAACAACATGTATCTAATTTCCTCATATTAAATTATCTCTATGATAAAATGGGCATTATGATATTATGATCCAAAAACATCATGAATTTCTCACAAAATAGGTAATGAAACCATGTTTTCAAATCATGTACTAAAGTAGCTTATTCTATGTCATGTGTTGGGTAGTTATTCTCATGAAACCATGAATTTTATGATCCCTATGAAAAACATGATCTCACATCATTAAGAAACATCCCAATTAAAATCCCAAATCACAATGAACCATATAACCTTGTCATAATTCCAGAAATATCAAGATTTGTTCTGATGAATTGTGTACTTTATACACATAAAAATACTACTATCATTCATAATTTCATTGAAATAAAAGACCATTCATAAAAAAAGCTATCATTGGTGAAGGTAGTGATGATAAGTCCTGAAAACAATGTTTATACTGACTAGATAGACCATGGAAACAATATTTATCAAATAATTTTTTTCGAAGTTTCTAAGAGATAATAGACTCCATATTTTCTTGATCCAAAAAAACCTTATAAAGAAAATAAATATCCAAGTGATCATTCGTATTTCATCTAAAAATAAAAATTTGGAGGTTTTAAATTTAAAAAATGATCCATAAAAATTCCCAAAAGTATCACCATTATTTCCTCATACTCATTCATTATCCTTGAATACACGAATATGTCATCCAAAGAAAACACCAAAATGAATTTAGATACATGTGATATATATAATTAATCAATTCAATTAAGACTAATGGTGGATTTGTAAGATCTAATGTGAGAACCGCATACTCATAATTGAAATATCTACTCTGAAAAGTAGTCTTGGAAAATCTTCGATCCAAACACGTAGTCATTGATATAGTAAATTTAATTATATTTTATAGAACTACTATGATCCCCTGAATTGATGAAAAAGATCATCAATTCAGGGATGTGTATACATATTTTTATCTTAACATGGTTAATATTATGATAATATTTATAAATTTGAAAAGTTACAACCACCCATTTCACATACAGAATTGTTTTTACACTAAAATATTTACTTTCCAGAACGAACCCTTGTCCGTCCAAATCTTCCAACTATCCATTAAATTACCTTAATAATATTGGTTCCATATGATTTAATAGAAGTAATAAGGTACTATCACATGGTATGTTATCAATAATAAACTCCACTTATCTTGTGGGTGGAAAACTTGTTAAAGTTCCTAGAAAATAATAAATAATGTAATCAACACTTGCTAAAAAATTATTATCCTCAATCTCACCCATCGATGGAAAGTCAGAGCTACCAACTAGTATGTGACATTTTTGAATAATTATGCCATAAATACTATTCCAATAGGCTTTTTATTTGTATCTCCTCTAAATCAATTATCTACAACATCATCATTTGTAAAAATAACCCATCTGATATAACAGTAAATGTGAGATTTATACATACTCAACCAATACATACCGAATATTATGTCCTATAAATCTCTATCAATCAAAAAATCCCAAATCAATTTATCCACATCAATAGTTATAGATAATTATTTTAACATAAATGCTTGACAGTCTCTTTCAGTAAAAGGAGTTTCATGTTTACTAATAAAGGTATCATCTCATGAAAAAAACCAATAATATCAAAAGAATGAGATGTAACAAATGAATGGGATAAATCTATATTAAAAAATTATTTCAAAATGAAATAAATAAAAAGAATATGACCCCTACCCTCGATAGTCTAGATTGATCATCCACATTCACTTTCTTATCTCTATTAAATTTGTTACTCACTATATTGTGTTGTTTGTTAGCTTGTTGTGATTAAACTACTTGGAGAGTCATGGTATTCTCATAATCACCATGGTTTTCTCTATTCTACTAATGAGAAAAATTATTCTTCCCTTATCCAATCGAATAATAGAACATCTGTGAAAAATAATATGTGTACTAAACACTTGAACATAGAACACTATGATAATAGGCCTATAGATAACCCATCTAATTGAAATTTTGAAATGATCTAGGTGGTGGTGGAATATATTGGTTAATATTATCAAAGGAAACACATTGAATCCTTTATAATTTCACTTTAGTATAAGAAAAAGATTCACTGATCTTGCCATCAGATTCTGATTCATCCCACTACCTTGGTAATAGTTTTCTAATTCTACTTATTCTAATAATTAGAGTTCCCACCACATCACATAGGTATCAATATGGATTATCAAGACACATTTTCTTATATGAATCTGTATTCCACCATAGTTATATTTATAATATTTCACTAATATATTAAAAAAATAATATAATTCATTTTGAAAATATCTAGCCTCAACTTCGATTCAGAAATTCATATCTTGAATGTTTCATTTGAAGAAATTTTAGGTGAAGAACTGAATAAATTTGTAATTATATTTGTAAAATCTATCTTGGTATGGTTATATTTAATTGATCTAATAAATTATGTTGTTTTCGAAATTTTGAACATGTGAGGATAAAATTGTTTGTTGATAAATTATTGTTAATAATCCCATTAAACATATTTGTCTAACATTGTGGTTCATCCCTTATATTCCCGCTATCACCAACATGATATTCCTAGAGAATACTATGAACTAACATTTTTTCCACTTTTGTCTCAAGTACAGCCACACTCTAAATATCCTCTCCCAATTGGTTTATTTTATTCCTATATGGTTCCATTTTCTATAACCAGAAGAAAACACCACTAATTATCACTCACTAGAAACTAAATGATTAGATATTTCTAATTTAACACATCACATTTATCACAACAAACCTTTTCTGAAATTGTAAAATATTCTATATTCGATATAATTTTTGAAAATTTCACCATGTTATTTGAAAATAAAACAATTTTTAACAGTTTAAAAAAACCCATACATTTTCACCCAATCATAATTTTTTAGACAAATTGAATTATTCATTTCTATCATAATGTAACTTCTATTAATCCATGTCATGATATTTTCATCAGATAAACTCTTGATGATGAGGCTAGAACTTCTAGAAGTGTCTCAAAACCATCATGTTACCAAACTCCACCATATTTGGATGTTGAACATAAATTGAATAGATTAGACTTTTTATCCTCAAAATTTCATGTTCTGAAGATCCTATCACTATGTTACTGATCCAATTCTAGGAATAAACAACAAAAAGTTTCAAACCCTAGAAAAAAACTAATACTATTTTTTCCAAAAAGGTATTTGGACTGACAATGAATAATACCAATAGTAACATCATACCCCTCACCATTGTATTAAAAAAGAATGTGGGACATTACTAGGCCATGTGTGACATCCCTGTGACACTAATGGTTGGGAATAAATTCCAAGGGCATTGATAATAGTTGGGGGAAGATATGAAATTTAATATAAAATAAAAAAAGGACATCATTACCAAACAACTACAATATGATGAATCAGAATAATGTAATCCAACTACATGCATAACACCCAGAAAACAAAAAGAAAGAATAAAATATATCAAAGTACAACATGGAAACCAAAACAAACAAAACTCAAAGACATCCATGAAATCCAACAGAAACTAAAAACAATATCAGTGATCGTACTCAAAAATACATGTGCAATTTATCATAAAGAATCATTAATGAACAAGGATACCTTACCATTACCCATGTCTCTATATACAACATCTGCAAACCCAAAAAAATTACCAAGTTGGGGGTGAGTATAAAACTCAATAGAATTTTTCCAATGACTTCCTAACTCATGATCCAGGGATATAACATGTTAACACATTTTTATAAAACAATTATAAAAATATTATTTCAAACCCAAAACCATTAATAAGAAAAACAATTTTCCATACAAAAACAATATTCATTTAATGTAATCAAATAATCATTTAGAACCATTTCTCAAATCATTTAGTCCTAACCCGTTCCATTCCACACATCCACACATGCATTCTGACGTGATATCTCCATACCCAAGAGAGTTCTCTCAACAATCTACCATGTATTCACAAGGTAACCATATTTCTTGTTCTCCAATGTCACAAACCACTTACACAGGTTCATGTAAGTCAAAATGAAAACATTATAACCATTTATTCCAAATAGAAATACAAAACAAGTGTACCAAACCATTTAAATTAAAAAAAATTGGAAAACATTTCTAGAAAAAAAATATATAAATAAAAACCAAACAACAATTTTTTAATCATCATTTTAATATCTTGTAAATTATTACACTTTCCAGATTTGCAGCAAATTATTCAATTTCAAAATCCATCCCTAATGATGGTTTCTATAAACATTACACATCCATTTCAAAATTAAATTCATGCAAATCATTCAATTTGAACGTGTATATTTAATTTCTAACTAAGAAGAGTTGAGATATAAGACACATACCTCCCAAATGAAAAATAAAATGAAGAATGAAACAAATTCTTCATCATACCCACTTTAAACTCTTTAAAACATCCTTATATCTTGTTTTTTTAGAAAACCCTTATCTATCCATATTTAGAATAAAAAAATACGAACATATCCCAAAATACTAGATTCATGAATTCAATAGAGGGAAGAAGATGAAAACTAAGGAAACCCCTAAGAATAGGAACTTACCATTGAATATAGCCAATAATGCACCATGATTCACCAATAGATCACTCTCAGATCAAGAGGAAGGGTCTCCATAGACTTGGGAGGGGGATGAATTTTAATTAGGGTGGATTAAGGAAAAATGAGTGGATTATGGTGTAAATCGTATTAGAAACAGAGGATATGGATTGAATTTTTATTTTTTCATGGTTAAAGTACACTATTAGGCAGCTATATTCCATTCGATACATCTAAATTCCCCTCACATTGTTAGGTCACAAGGTTAGACTAACCATTCTCCGACCATAAAAATGAACTCTATCAACACTTATATAGTTTCTTAAAGGGGATGCATGGTTTTCCCAATGCATGAACCCAACTGTGCACCTATCCAGTGCCAAATATTTTAATTGAACATTTTCATATAATTTTATTAATTCTTTCTAATTTCAATTATTAAACTATGATGTTAGAGAAAAGTTCCAAATACATTCATGAACTCCTACAATCCGCAAAAAAAATTAAAATACACTATAATATTTAAATATATTAATAAATGATTATTTACATGATGCTGAGAGTTCTAAAAATCTAGAGAGAAACTATGTAAAGGTTATTCACAACCTTATAAGGGTACCACATATGGGTACATCATAAGTGTATATTTATCTTTTTATGTGTAATTTGGGACCGTAATAAAAATCATTAAGACCAATGCATGGATAAATTAAGGATTTATAATGGTCATTGTGTAAAATTTTATCTATGTACCAGTAATATAAGACCTATATAAGGATCATGATATTTTAAAAGTTATGTTTTTTGAATATTAACTTTGGAACAAAAGATAAAATTAATAAAATGATAATTATGGACTAAGCATCATGGGATTAATAATTATGAAAACATGAGATAATTTTTTTTCTATACTTATATGGTTTTATATCCACCCAAATAATGAAAAGAAATGATATAAATATGAATTTAGTTTCATACTTAAAATAGAGAAAAAACTAGAATGGAGATTCTGAGCATAATACTTTACTTTATATGACATGATCATATGTCTATAGGTAATATTTATTTGATCATATGAGTCTTAATATTACAAATTTGAGGAGGGACCATTTTTAATACATCCAAACACATATGTATTGGATGTTAGATGATTCAAATGTTCTTAGATATATGAAAAAATATTACTAAAATGTGATTCGTGCAGAGCTTATGTTACAACACATCATCTAATGATGCAGAAGGAATAATATTATAGTATTTGGATTTTAACATGTTGTAATTCCACAAAAATATTAAATTTATTTATTGTAGTGGGGATTCTGGATGAATGTTTTGTGGTATTTTATAATATCATGTGACGAATAAATTTACGAATCCTTAGGACGATAAAAGAAATCATAAAGACATAAGATTTAGAACCCAAATTGGGATTACAATGAATTAGATTACATGATTTTATAAATTTTGAAAGTAATATTTTTTATAATCATAATAAAGAATTTATGTTAATTTTGAATTGTTACAAAAAAATTATCAATAACCTTTTCAACTCAATTATTTTTCACAGACCTTATAAAAGTCTATAAAAATAGATTCTAAACTCTAATAACAGTTAATTTTCTATGATTTTTTAAGTGAGAGAAAGAAGAAGATATGTCATTGGATTATGAAGCCAAGAAGAAACCAACATTTAATGAATAATAAAATATGATATTATAATATCACTACATTCCTTGATGTTATCAACGAAGAAAAAAGGGATAGAGCATACAAGGCTGATGTTATAGTTTCTGTTTAAATTCTTCATAAAGACACTTGAATATTATGAACCCCTATGATTTAATATCATAGTTATTTCAAGCATAAAACAAGGATAAGTTGTAAACTATTATGGTGTTTATTATTTAGTGATTGAGGAGGAATATCAATAAATGGTGGTACCAGAATAAATAACCCCATCATCTAGTAGAATGGTGATGAGATACCGAGAGGTAGTTGTTGTTACAAGGCACATGGAATAGAACCAAAATTATGTTTCATGAAACATGTAAAATTTATAGTATCCATCCATTTAAAATTAAAGTTTACACAATGAATTATTAGGCTATAATCAATCTCCCACAGTTTCGTGATTATAATAGGTCTCATAACTGGAATCAAACATGGAAGGAATTAGGTTCTCACATTGTAGATTAACATTGTAAATTTTTATATTTTTCTATTATTTATTATTATACATTTATTTAGGGTGATGGTTGTAATTGAATAATTTTATCGATTTATCATGAAATATGACTATTTTTTAGTTTCAGGTTAGATAATCTAAATGAAATTGATATTTTGGTACACTAATTTATCCCTCCTAGTGTCCCTTCGTAATCTATAGGCACTAGATGTGGTATCAGGTCATAGGTATACCAATGATGGGATAATGTTTTAATTTATTTTAATAATATCTACCTAATGTTCTATCTTGTTGAATATTTTCAATTAACTTAGATAGATACTTTAGATTCCACCACATTTTAAAAAATGGAGAGTATTGTACCAAAACATTAAATAATGTTAAGAAGAAATATGTAATGATATTGAAAAAATCTTGATGATGGAGATGATATATAAATCCCCATTTAATGATTATCAGGGTGATAACTTCTCATCTCCAAAAATTTTAATAGAGATCCTTTTGAAGAAACAAGTTCATGGTGTGGAGAGTTCCAAGATGATGATTCTATCAAAACTGTTAAAGAAATCTAACGTCAATTATTATTATGTGCGAAGAATGTTCTTATTTTATTAGGCACACATACACATGGTTTTGGAAAGTTACTTCATTTTGATAATTCTCAATTAGATGTATAAACTCAGGAAAAGTAAGACACACTAAGAAAAACATTTGAAAAGTTATATTATCTCACAAACCTAGTAGAATCCAAGGATAAATATTTAGAAAATTGGAACAAAATATTTACTTGAATAAACAAATATTACAAGATAATTTTTGTGAGAAACAAGTTACAACAATACATCTTGAATAAGTATTCCATTAATTATAATAAATGTATTAAACCACCATGAATGTCATGGATTCTCGAATAGAGATTAAACAAAGGAAAATAAATGTTCAAGATAATCTACTAAAATAATAAAGGTATATGAATATTATATTCAGTATTATATGAAGGAATGAGAACTAAATTTTATTTAACATCCTAACACTTTATGATATATTTCTCATTAAATAAATATTATTTCCTTTATAGAATTATTTCCACGCAACATTTTGTATAGAAGAACCATAGTATACTATTTAAATATTATTATTTATTGTGGTAGTGATATCCTAGACATTATAATGAAAATAATGAATAAATATGAATAAATTATGAAATATTTTTTCTCATTTAAAAATGAATTCATTGGTTATAAAATTATCATAAATGAAAATAATAAAATTGGAAATTAAAAGAGTTGGTTTAATGCATGAAATGTGTTTTTATCATAAAAAACTAAATTAATAATTATTTATGAATTAGTTTAATAAATTTCATAGATTATAAATTCAATTAATTTTTTTATCATTCATTTAATTATGATAATGTGGCACGTTATAAGAATAAATCCATATTTATTCTTTCAAATATATTTTTAAAAAATTGATTTCATACCATTTGGATCAATAAAATTTAAAGGAATTTTTATTACTTCTAGAAATTTAATTTCTAAAAATTCATTCAATATTTTCAATTAATAAGTTTATATTCTTTACATCGGGATTATTAAATTTTATTCATTATGAATGGTGATCATGGTAAGTATTTGTCTCCTCGGTAAGGGTTAAACGATTAAATAAGGATAAAAATAATGTTATAATACCTTTAAAATACTTATGAATCCTAAATTATTATTATTCGATTATTTTAGTTTGACCATATTCATTTAAAATATTCATGTATTTATAAATTTGGTTCCATTATTAATTAATAATGACCAAAATATTATTTTTTGTAATGAATAAATAGATAATGTCTCTATATTTATTTTAACAATTCTAATATTTTTTCATAGGGAAAATTTATTTTATGATTAATTATAAATTATTAATTAAAAATAAATATTTTTATCAAGGTAATTTGATAATAGTTTTCATTGGTAGAATATTTACCATAAATTCATTTGAAATGTATACATAATATTTTTTCATGTAATATTAAAATCAAATTATTAATTCTAAAAATATTAAAAGTAATAAAAAATTAAGGAATTATGTGTTCCAAATTTTTTTATAGAATTATACCATACATGTGATGTTTTAAAAGTTTTTTTATTCAAATTAAATTTATATTTTTTTTATTTGATGTATAACTATATTAATTTTCATGGAAATGACTTTAATGTTATAAATTACTAATTTTTTATTAAATGCATTAAAATATTAAAAAAAATTATATTTGGAATGTGACTAGGATATGGTTAGTAATATCATCCCTTTTACTCTTATGGATCAATTTTCATTTTATATTTTAGTTCATGACTACAAAAGGGTTAAAACATCAATATGACAATAATTTTCAAAAGGGTTAATTGGGGGGCGTTTAAACTAAGAGATAAGTTTAAAATATAAACCAAAACAAGTATATATTTTATTTGAAGTGAGGATTTAGATACTTAATAATCACATATTTTAAATATATAAATTTTTTACACATGTAAATTACAATTAACTTATATTAATAAAATAAATTTGGTAATTCTAGATGTTTCTCTCCCCTCACATATAAAAGGGAATATCCTCGTCTTCATTATTCATAAGGTTTCAGCATTATAGATCACCAAATTTCTTCCCAAGTACCATACTATATTCCATAATAGTTTTTTAGAGATCTTCATCTTTCCAAAATTACATCCTTTAAATGATTAAGGTGTAATACAAAGGGGTATTCTAAACAAAGAGGTATAACATTCAACAGAGTGAATTCAATGTTATTTATTAAAATACCACCTCTAAATAAATGGTATCCATTATAAAAGATTTAATTTATTATATTTAATATAAAATATTGATTTTATTATCCTTTAATATCCATTAAATACCTTCATTACGTCTTATGAGAATATAAAATATTTCTCATTTATAAGTGTGGTCTACCATATCCAAAAAAGTGATACATTTTGTTTATCATCACCACATTATCTGGATAGTTTTAAAATTTTATTTAATGATAAATTATTATACTAATAAAATAATTTATATTATATATTAAATTCCACCATGATAAATTTACAATGATTGAGACTTCCTATCAGAAGCATGCATGAAAAATAATGCAATTATCACCCAGAGTAATGATTTATATAAATAATTGTTAAAAATTGTATATAAGATGTTATAGGTAAATAATTTATAAAAATATATTTATGATTTTCTTTCTATTATATATTTATAAATAATAAATAATTATTATGAATGTGTTTTTAGCACATATAAATCAAGAAGATACTTTAGGTAATGGATTATGTTTCAATACCATTTCATTTCATGATTGTTGATGAAAATTTTACATTTTGGGAATTTATATATTTATTATCCTTTAACAACACTCTATTTTATTATACACTACTAAAAAAATAGAACTTTCAGGTATTAGTACCGTATTTCTATTTTTTTACTTTAATGTATTGCGAAGTGTTTTTAATGAAAATATGAACTAATTTCATGCTCGGTCGAAAAAACATTTCGTCCATGTCCAAGACATTCAAAATTATTTTATTAATAATTTTATATATAATTGGAATTTTTTTAAAACAAATTTCAATACGTTTGACCTTATTTACAATTTATTAATAATTAATCATTCTATAATTTTTCTAAACATGCCATTTTGTTCTTCTTACAAAATTGGGATAAGAATGTATTTTTATAACATATACAACATGAACAGGTTTCACCACCTTCATGAACATTATATTATTTGATGTATAAAATACAATATTCCATTTTTATTTTTAAATAAAAATATTTTTTATTTTTTTTTATTTTTTTTTTAAATTGTATCGAAGAAATATGATATTTTATTGTGAATTTAAGAAATGTTAGAATTATATGTCAAGGGAATTATTTATATATGTTAATATAATTTAAGGATTATTATGATTCACTGGGGATATGATCCTAGGATAACAACAAATTCCATTATCTAGATGGATTATAATGATAATTATATTTGTTTATTTTTTGAAACCCGTTTTTTACCAATGATTAACTGTGTCGTGATGAAATTTTTATGAACCATGGTATCCTTCCATATGTTATGATTTTTTGAATTGGTGAATATTTTACGATCTTGTGGCACAAATATGTATTTTTTTATTTATTTGAGGACCCGTTATATTCCACTAATGAAATTGGTAATTCCTTATATCTCATTATTAAATTTTCAGAAATATGGTTATGTGATCTATCCACTATGGGATGTGGGTAAGGATGCCTTATCTTCTATGACATGGAAATCAAGTGGTGATTTTTGATTTTTTTGATATGGAAAACATGTGGTTATGCCAAATAAAAATTATATGAGGGTATAAATAGTAAAACATGACATATGGTATGGATTATATGCCTATGATGTTACTACCCTCTTATAAAATATTGTTAGGATAATGATTTGAACTTATGGATCATGATTGATATTTTATGATCCCCTAAACGTGTGTCACGAAATTCATTAAATTCAAAAATTATGATTTGGAACTTTAAATTACTGGGTATGATTAGCTATTTATAGTCACATGTTCTCATACCCTGATTCTCATTATATTATTTTATATGATAATTGAATTACATTTCTCATGTTTACCCTTACTAAGACTCTTAGCTCAACCATTATTAGGTTATAATATTTATCTTGGTTATAACGAATTCCACTAAGAAGGATGTGTCGAGAAATTAACCATATTTAATGAATGATGAAAGGTATGGGGAAGAATTTACTCAAATAATATTTTTATCTATCTTGTCTTCAAGTAATCAAAACTTTTATTGTTATGGGAGTGTAAAATATTAATAGATGTTTAAAATACTCATCTAAAATATTTTAATATTAAATTAACAAATGAATGTGTATCCTTATATGGTATTAGAACTAGTTTTTTTTGGAGATTTGGATTAGATAAATTTTATGAAAATACTAGGGATAATAATAAGTATTGGCTCAAATTGTAATTCTTTTGTATGGTTGATATTATTTTGATTTCCTTAAAAAATATAACTTCCAAAATTTAATAAGTGGATCTGGTGTTGAGGTAGATCTATCTCGATATAATAAACTTTACAAGAGTTGGTCGGGTATACCTCAACAATAATTCTTATGCATAGATAATGAGCCTCACAAAGAACCATATTTTATTCACTTATGGGATATTATAATTTTAATTCAAATATTATTTATAAACTATTATGAAGGATTTTGGTAGATATTGACTAGGGATGACCTAGGATAAACACATGGTATAGTAGATTAAAAGGAATTTGTCATGATTTCCATATCCTATGATTTATTTTTCATGATTATATGATTTGAAAATCTGATTATTATATCCTGATTCATAAAATATGATTTGGTTTTGGTTTTTAAATGGATAAAACTAGAAGGATACATATTAAAAAAACATTATAAATAAAATAATCTTAACAGGTTGTAGTGGTTTTGTTTTTAATGTTTTGGTTCTTTTAAAAAGTGAAAAACTGATTTGACACCCCCCCCCCCTTCTTAGTTGTTATTCAATCCTTTGTAACTTTAAAACAGTTGCATCTCGATATAATAAAACTTAAAAGAGTTTTTCATGTATCACTCAACAATCTTTCATATGCATAGTGAATGGGAAATCACAATGAACCATGTCTGATGCTCATTGGGGATAGTATAGTCTTAATTCAAATTTTATTTATAAGCCATTATGATGGATTTTAATAGATAATTGCAATGGATGACCTTGGTTAAACCCATACTTTTATATATTGAAAATAATGTGTCGTGCTTTAGATATCCTATGAATTATTTTTCAGGATTATTTGATTTATAACACTTATTATTATATATTGATTCTAACATTTTTTTTGTTTTTAAATGGATAGAACTAGAAGGACACAGATTTACATGAAAATTGGTTTTTAATATAGAAAAGGTTTTGTATTTCTTGACAAAGAACAATTATTTTTTATGAATGTTTTTGATATACATGAATATAATGTTATTGGTTTCTATAAATTTTCACATTTCCCAATCAAGTAAATTAAGAAGATTCTATGTTCGAAATAATTTACCGATTTTGAAAGAAGATGATGATTTTGAAAATATTTTCTGAGTTTGAGAGATGTTTCGAAATGAATAAGACCTTTTGTTGCTAAAGAGTTTTGAAATATGATGTTGTTGATGAATGGAAATTCATAAGTTAGAATGTTTTTAAAAATTTCTAAAAAATTATGGAATGATTTTCTAATCAAGAAGATCTAAAAAACATGAAAACATTTATTATAAAAGCATTTGAATAAATAGTTGGAAAGGTATGAAGATATTTGAATCAATTTTCTAAGAAGGTTTTTGGAAAAAAATTGAGAACATGTATCCTGATAAAATTGGAACCTGAATTCTTCACATTTCAGAACCTAAATTCTTCAACAATCAAGACCTAAATTCTGCACAAATTAGTACATTAATTCTTCACAAATTAGAACCGGAATTCTACACAAATCGGAACCTGAATTCTACCATAATCAGTACCTTATTTCTACACTCATTATAAGATGAATTATACACTAATAGAAACATTAATTTTAATTCTATATAATTCAGAACATATTTTCAATGAAAATTGTAACCTGTTTTCTGAGAAATTTGATACATGAATTCTGTTAAAATTGGAAACATTTATCTAAGAAAATTGAATACTATTTTTTTAGAAAATAGGATCCTTTTTTCTAAGTAATTTAGAACATATATTTTTAGTAAATTAGAACTGATTTTCTATGATAATCATAATATTGTTTCATAGCATTCTTATGAGGAAATTTGAAATAATTGTTTGAGGTTTTTTAGGATAAGATTTGAATGAAATTTCTCAGAATGTTTCTAGGTAAAACTGAACAACATTTCTAAGCATGTTTCTATGAATGGTGAAACCAAGATCCAACATTATCGTACTAAGAGGAATATGAATAGTTCCAAAAGTAAATAATAAATTCCAATTTTCCATAAATACCATATAATTTAATAAAACATTGAAGAAGTTAATTATTTAACATCAAATGAAATAGATTTTTGGAGTGACTGATATTCGAAAAAGTGGTTTTTTTTTCATGTTTTCTTCCTTTGTTTTTTGAGTTGACTATTAATATTTTCCCAGATCATTTGTTCAGTGGTAACATTCAGACATGCCCAAAAGTTGTAGATCTTCAGAATTGAATGTGAAATGTTCCCAACAGATTTATGTTTTTTTTAGTGTTTGATTCGGGAAAAATAAGAATAATATTTACCATACCGAGAAGATAATGCAAAAAAAATTAAACTGAGGAATCATACATAGCATTTGTGGAGTATATTCAATAATGTTTTTATTATTATTTTTGGATCAATTGTTCTAAAAAAAATTTAAACTAATGGGAGCTGATATAATCTTTCTTATAAGGAGATAGAAGGTGTCTAACGGGATGTGGAACATGTTTTATTCACTTCTACATTATAGTGGATTTCTATAGACCCACTGGAGTGGCTATG
This sequence comes from Viscum album, assembly GCA_963277665.1. NCBI lineage: Eukaryota > Viridiplantae > Streptophyta > Magnoliopsida > Santalales > Viscaceae > Viscum > Viscum album. The sequence continues at coordinate 1,894,852,153 of OY728152.1, forward strand.
GAAAAGATATAGGTACTCACATTGTGGTTAAACATTTTAAACATTATGTGATTTAATTTATAATATTTTAATGTCTCAAGGGTAGTTGATAAATGTATATAAAGAGATAAATAATAATAGGTTTCAAGGTAAATGTTTTTTACGTTTTGAAACATATAAAAAGTGAACAACCGATTCACCCTCACCCCTTCTTAGTTGTTATTTGATCCTTGGAACTTAAATTGGGATTATATTCATATTTTCTTGTATAATCATTATCATGGATATTATCAATTTTTTCAATAGTATTAAAGTATCTACATTTGATGGAAAAAATTATTATGCATAGAGAAAATTGATGATTCCATATCTCTAATCTCCTTTATATGAAGTCGTTGAATCTACTACTATTGGTTTTCCACTTATTGAGAATGATGGGCCTATGACCCTTGAGGATAAAAGGAATATAGAAGTTGATGGAATGGCTAGGAATGAAATCCTTATCCATTTATCATTGAATTTTTATCAAAATGTCATGGTTCTCATAACATCAAAAATTATGTGGGACTAGATGGAATGTTTTTGTGAAGGTAATACTAAATTCATGGAAGCAAAGCTATAAAAATGGAATAGTAAGTATGGAGATATAACAATGAGTGTTGAAGAAAAAATTAATGAATACTTCCCAAGATTTAATGAAATTGTGGGAAATATTAAAAGATTAATATATGTCATGGATGATTATACAATTGTGAAGAAACTTATGAGAGACCTTTTAGAAAGGTTCAACTATAAAATTTATGCTTTAGAATATAAGGATGATTTATCTCTTGATGAATTTCATAACGTTATTAATTTTTATGTACTATTGAAAGAAATGATATTTAAGAAGAAAATGAAGGATGAAATGGATTTTGAATCCATGATAAAGATGAAAATCCAGGAAGTTGATGAAGCTGATCATTATGAGTCCAATAATATTGAATATTAAGAGTTGAATGACATAATAATGTTAGTCATATCCCTAAACTATCAATGAGGAAAAGGTAAGTATGGGGGAAAACTTCCTCTCAAATGGTTTTAACTTGGTCGAATTGGACACATTTCTATGAATTTTCACAAAAAGAACGTTGGATAATATCGATATTATTTTGATGAAAATACTCGAAGGAAGAAGTGATGAAAATGATTAAGAAGAAAAGTATTCAAAACGAAATTCCAGAAGAATTTTTCCAAAAAATAATAAAGTATGTTGAGTAAGAAGGTTGTATTTGACTAAACTAATAATTATTCTTTTTAAGTTGAGTGTTCCAAAAAAATCAGAACCTTCATTGAAAATGTTCTGAAAAAAAAAGACTCATCAGAGAGTTGAGAAGGTGGTGAAAAATTTTATTGAGAGTATCATCTTAGAACTAAAAATCCTTATTTTCCTGAGAAAAATAAATATGTCAATAATGAAATTAGAGTAATGATGAAAATTCATGATGAAGTATTTTATGGAAGAAAATATTTCATCAAGCAGGAGGATGAATACATTCATCGTATTTTAAGCTAAAAACATAGAAATTATGAACATGGAAAGGTGATTGATGATATTAGAAAAAACCTACAAGCTAAGGATGAAGTGGATAATAAGTAGAAATCAGTGCTTCAAGAGTCTGAAAATACCCAGAGGAAGATGAATGCAAACTTAAAAAATATAATAAAAGTAAAAGATGATACTTGTAAAATTACTAAGAAGGCCAATATAAGAATAAGGTGAAAAATTAAGTAAACACTTAGAAAGTTCAAAGAAATTTTTTTCATAAATAATTTGGAATTTTACGAGTATGCAGTTTTTGACGACACCTAATTCTAAGGCCCGATGTGCCTGGAATCAATTTTCGAAGTTTAGATCTGGTACGTTCAGTAAATGAATGAGTGAGTTTTTCTACATTTTGAACCAGTGTTGTGAATTGAAATATGAGGGCACCGATGAACTCGCAACGCTAGTAATTTCATAAGGGAACCTATACCGTAATAATGTTTTCACAGGAGGAGATGTTTTTTGGGGTTTATTTATGAAGTAAATAAAATTGTTTGAACAATTTTATTTTATATCTATGGTGGTTAATTCCTCCCATGGGACGTTTTTGGTGGGGCCTACACCCACCCAACTTCCCATGTGTGGATATATGAGAGGTGGGGCCCACACGAGCCCCAACCTTTCACCTCCCCCTAAACTCCAAAACCTCCCTCTAATACCAATTTGTCACGACCCGTCCTTGGGGCCCGTGTCGTGACTAACCCAAGCCCGCATCGCATAGGCTAGAGGATGGCGACTAGCACCAAAGTCGTAAATCTTGTTAAATAGGGAAGGCATTGCCTTTATATAAGTAAAAAAACAATAGAGTAAGCAAGTGAAGTAAGCACTATGTAAAACTGAGTACAAAAGTAGGTGCGGAAAAGTAAATAGCCCAGTATACAAACCCAACTGAAAGTATAGTACAAATAAAAAGGAAGTACAACAGCAGTAAAGTAAAGCTGCAACCGCCGAGTCATCATATGGATATCCCACATGAACGGTGGGTACAGATGGTCTCCTCATCTCCTTGGGTCTGGCCATCCACTCCGTGTATGTCCCTCCAAGTGGTCCACCTCCAGGTATCGTCCACCTCCACAAGCCTCTACCACAATCAGTGTTTTCTGTCGTCTACATCAAACACAATGTAGTGCGGGAATAGCCCGTGTAGGGTTGAGTATACGTTACTCAGTAGGGACCCCGAGACCCCCGACGGTCTCCCAGAATCCACGAAGGATAAACCACAATGGAATGATATGAACATGAAGTATCAACCAAATCTACTTCGGTACATGCCCATACATATACCTAAGTCATCAATCTCAGTTCTGCTCCATTTTCTACGCCCATGCGCAACCCAGTCCACACAGAAAATAATTCAATCACACTGATGTTAATGCTTGAAATTCAAGACTCATATCACATAGGTAAACTACTTACGAAGAAGGGTGTATATGATTAGATGTAACCTCTGAAACATCTCCTCTGCAGAACCCACGTAGAATCCAAGTATAGAAGTCGTCACTGCCGAGCCCATGCAGGATCCAAGTGCAGTAACCATCGCTGCCGAACCAATATGGGATTCATGTATAGTCATCATCGCTGCCTAACCCATGGAGGATCCAAGTACAGTCGTCCTTACTGCTGAACCCACGTAGGATCCAAGTACAGTCGACTTGGTCCTCGCGGTCGCAGCCAGCTCTACTGTTCCTGCACATAGTGTACTCGATTCTGAGAGGGTCCGCTCCACGAGTAAAAAGGGTTGTATACATCAACTGTCTCAAAGTCCAATGTTGATGTATCCTAAAATTCTGTCTCTTCAAAATGTATTCAACGTGATAGACGACACATCAAACGGACGCCCGGTCTGAGAGATATTTGAAATTACATTTTAGGGGCCCTATTGGAAATATGCTCGTCCCAAAACCTGGGCATTTATCCAACGTTGTCCAAAACATACTCAGAGTATTCAAAAAGGACCGTCTCATCGAAAGGGTCCCAGTTCCGTAGTAGGCGTGTCGATCAAACGTGTGGTCTTTAAGTTATTCACGTTTAAGTGAATAATGGGCCCGACCCGTTTAGCCCAGTGGTCCGACGGGTTAGGTTAGGTCGTCGGGTCAGGTTAGTTCAGCCCGTGCCCTCCACGTAATGCGATAGTAATAGGTTGGACAAAAAATATGTTCAACGTCAATCTAGACACAATTTTAATCCATTAAAATTGAACTTAATCCCCTACCATGATAATTGATGTCATTCGTCGGGCATCGCGGAAGACGGCATCACGAGGTGAGGATTCATAGAAGTCATCAGAGTGTGTCCAAGGAGGAAGTGGCATCCTCTCACTTTCTGTGAAGAAGAGAATGGATGGTGTGTCGTCGTTCATTGTGGATCTGGAATTCTTCGTTGAAGAGACGTCGTTCTTCATCGAGGGAGGAGTTCTATTCTTCTGCACACAAGAGTTCTCTCAAATCTTCCCCAACCCAACATGTGCCAAAACAAAATAATAGGGTCAACTATTATTTTATTTACACATGAAATTATAATTTCAAAATTCAAGTTACTCCATTAAAGAATTGAAGAGGGTGAATTCTTTAATTATCATGTGTTGGCATGAATTAAATAGGGAGAGTAAGAGTCCACATTTAAGAGGATTTTACAAATTTAAGAAGGGGGGTTAAGGAGTTTAGGTGGAGGTGAATGGTTGGGGCTTGTGTGGGCCCCACCACCTATTTATCCTCACATGAGAATTTGGTTGGGTGTGGGCCCCAGCAACAACTTCCAATGGGAGGAATTAACCTCCATAGATAAAAAATAATAGTGTTCCAACAATTTTATTTACTTCTTAATTATACCCCAAATCAATCTTCTCCTCCCATGCAAAAGAGACTACGGTAAAGTTCCCCTTAAGAAATTACTGGAATTTCTAGTTCATCAGGGCCCACCGATTTCAATTTCGAGCAACAGTTTAAAAGGTATAAAAACCCGCTCGTTCGTTTACTGAAAGTACCTGAGCTAAAATTCGAAAATTGATTCTGAACACACCGGGCTTCGGAATCAGGTGCTGTCAGAAACTACGTACTCATAAAATTCCAAAGTATTCAAGAAAATATTTCCCTTGAAATTTATGGGGTTTTACATTGACTACCCGAACCACCATGCAGAGGAGCAGCAAACATTAGAGTGACCTCCCAGGAAGAGGCAGAGGTTCGATCGTGGTGGTCCACAGGGAGCAGGCGGACAAGGTTGAGGAGTTGGCTGAGCAGCGGGTGGTGGAAGACACTTCGATGCTCGACCACCACCACCACCACGAGGACCACCCCGACTATAGGGAGCTGGCAGACAGGGGAAAGCTCAGCTCCAGGAAGTCGAGGCTTATGACCACAGCGCACCTGAGATGATTCGAGGTACTATATGTGTCTACTCCACCCTTGCTGCAGTTCTTATAGACACAGGAGTGAGTCATTCTTTTATTGCTGCTGCACTTTTTCAGAGCTCGAAGATTCCGATGGAGACCTTGGATTTATTCTTACAGCCAGAGACTCTTATGAGTGTAGACACAACGATTATGCACTGTTGCTAGCAGTGTCAGTTTACTCTAGGAGGTGAGATCTTCAACTGGGATCTTCTTGTAGCGGCATCGAGGCCTTACAACTTCATCATGGGTATGGACTGCTTATCTACAGTCCATGCACAGATCGACTATATTAGGCGCAAAGTGTGGTGTGTCTTCATGGATGGGACCATGTTCACCTTCACGGTGAGAAGGGATCCTTTGGAGCATAGGATGGGATTACGCAGAGGAGAGGGAAACCAATCATACATTAGTTGGATAGACTCATCCTCAGAGAAGTTGATGTGTAGAGTCCAAGTTTTCTTGTTGTGGGAGATTAGTATGTGGACGTTTTCCTAGACGATGTTCCAGGACTACCTCCTCGCAGAGAGGAAGATTTATACATTGACTTGTACCCAGAGACATCAACAATATCTACTCCAGCACATCGGATGGCTCCCGATGATCTTCGTGAGTTGTGGGTACAGCTGGAGGACTAGCAGGGAAAGGTATTCATCCGACCCAGTGTTTCACCCTGGGCTTCTCTGATTTTATTCACCAAGAAGGAGGATGGGAGCATACGACTGTGTGTCGACTACCATCGCCTGGATCAGGTCACCAGGAAGAACAACTATCTAGTTCCGAGGATTTACGACCTCTTTGATCAGCCCAAGGGATCACGATGGTTCTCAAAGATAGACCTCAGGTTAGGCTATCATCAGCTCAGAGTTCGAGAAGAGGATGTGAAGAATACAACCTTTAGGTGTCGGTATGGCCACTATGATTTCTTGGTTATGCCCTTCGGTGTAACCAATGCACCAGCAGTGTTCATGAGTCTCATGAACAGGATATTCTATCCTTACCTCAATTATTTTGTCATTGTATTCATCGATGACATACTGATTTACACAACTTCTAAAGAGGATCACACCTACCACTTGCGGGTTGTACTGGACACACTCCGAGAGAACCAGCTTTATGGTAAGCTCTCTAAGTGCCAGTTCTGGATTCAAGAGGTTTACTTCTTGGGGAACGTCATCTCGGAGGTGGGAGTTGTTATGGATCTTATGAAGATCGAGTCAGTAATTGCTTCGGATCCACCCAGGAGCGTGACAGAGGTTCGGGGATTCATATGTCTGGCTAGGTACTATCTGAGATTTGTGCCAGACTTCTCCAGAATTACTGCACTACTTTTAGTGTTGACCACGAAGGGGAAACCCTTCGTGTGTTTAGATAGATGCTATAAGAGCTTCCAAGAGCTGAGACAGAGATTGAACAGTGCACCGATTTTGAGGCTACTGGAGGAGGATGTAGGGTACATAGTTTACTGCGATGCATCGGGGACCAGACTCGGGTGTGTCGTAATGTTAGAGCAGGCATTGATCGCCTATGGTTCACGACCGTTGAGACAGCATGAGCAGAACTATTCTACCCATGACCTAGAGTTAGCATCAGTGGTCTTCACCTTGAAGATGTGGCGGCACTATCTGATGGGTGACTGCTTTACAGTCTACTCTGACAACCAGAGTCTTAGTTACATCTTCTCGTAGAAGGACCTGAACTTAAGACAACAGAAATGGCTCGAGTTCTTCCAGGACTATGACTCTGAGATAGATTATACTTCTGGGAAGGGGAACATTGTGGCTGATGCTCTCAGCAGGAGATCGGGCATTCAGCTACATGGAGAGGTGATAGAGCAGTTGGCCGCTTTGCAGATATCCTTCATGGATAGAGATGGGGCATCCTTTCTGCAGTCCCTCACAGTCTCTCCTCCACTACTTCAGTGGGTCAAAGAGTCACAGTCTAGGGACGTTGACTGTGAGACGCGACGTGATCATATTTCTACAGGGTAGGCGCCTAATGGATTTTCTGAAGAAGGAGAGCACATCATCCTCTTTAGGGGACGTACCATGGTACCAGTTGCACTGCAGGAAGAAGTGTTGAGGGAGTTTCACACATCCCCTATAGCGGTACATCCTGGAGTGGGGAAGATGAACCCGAACCTCAAATGATAGCACTGGTTTCCGGGTATGAAGAAGGTTGTAGCAGAGTTCGTTTCACGATTCCTCACTTTCCTGCAAGTAAAGGCGGAGCATCGGGTACCAGCAGGCTTGGTACAACCCTTAGAGGTTGCGGAGTGGAAGTGGGATGGGATATCAATGGATTTCATGATGGGTATTCCACATAAATCTAGAGCGCATGACTCCATCTGGGTGATCGTATACCGACTCACCAAATTGGCCCACTTCCTACCAATGAGAGAGCAGGGCTCAGTAGAGATCTTAGGATGCTTCTATGTTCTGGAGATCATATGGCTTCATGGTGTTCCATCGTATATCATCTATGATCGAGATGCTTGCTTTAATTCTTGGATTTAGAAGGGGTTTCAGGAGTCATTTGGGACGCAGATATGCCTGAGAACTGCCTTTCATCATCAGACGGATGTCCAGATGGAGAGGACCTTTCAAACACTCAAGGACATGCTTCGTGTATGTGTCCTTGACTTTGGTCATAGCTGGGAGGATCACCCACCCTTTTTTGAGATTGTGTACAACAACAGCTACCACTCCACCATCGGGATGGCACCATACAAAGCACGGTACGATCGAAATTGAAGATCACCTCTCTGCTGGACTGACCACGGGGAGTCAGCACTCGTAGGACCAAAGATGGTTCAGGCTATGACAGAGAAGGTGCAGATCATCCAAGAGTGGATGAGGACTGAAAAAAGCAGACAGAAGTCCTATGCTGATATGATATGGAGATGTGGCTTACCGCCGGGGCGGCAAGTTGTCTCCATGCTTCATCAGACCAATCCAGGTCCTCAGCAGGGTAGAATAGGTGGCTTACTGCCTAGCCCTTCCACCTAAGTTGCACCGGGTGCATGACTTCTTCCACGTATCTCAGCTGAGGAGATATGTGCATGAACCGACCCACATCATTGATCATGGGGAGATGGACATCGATGATGGGAGGACATTCACAAAGGTCCCAGTGGAGATTGAGGATTGACAGGAGCGGGTCCTATTTGGACGGTCGATTCCTCTGGTGCGCTTTTGTTGGAAGCATGAGAACCTCTATGATAGCACCAGGGAGCGGGAGGCACAGATGCGAGCTCAGTATCCCCATTTGTTTCCCTAGTTTATAATGTAGCTTTATGGGGATGTAAATACCTAAGGTAGAAGAAATGTAAAGTCCCAGAAATTTTAAGGAAATTTTTTTCATAAATACTTTGGAATTTTACAAGTACCCAGTTTCTGACGGCACATGATTCCGAGGCCCGATGTACCCAGAATCCATTTATGAAGTTTAGCTCAGGTATGTTTATTAAACCAACGAGTGGGTTTTTCTACCTTATGAACTGGTGCTCGGAATTGAAATCTAAGGGCACCGATGAACTCGTAATGCCAGTAAATGCTTAAGAGGACCTTTACTATAGTCGCATTTGTACGGGTGGAGATATTTTTTGGGGTTTATTTAAGAAGTAAATAAAATTGTTGGAACAATTTTATTTTATATCTAAGGAGGATAATTCCTCCCATGGGAAGTTGTTGGTGGGTCCCACACCCACCCAACTACCCATGTGTGGATATATGAGAGATGGGTACCACATGAGCCCCAACCTTTCACCTCCCCCTAAACTCTTTAACCCCCTTCTTTAATTTGTAAAATCCTCTTAAATGTGGACTCTTCCTCTCCCTGTTTAATTCATGTCAACACATGATAATTAATGAATTAACCCTCATCAATTAACTTATGGAGTGGTTTGAATTTTGAAATTATAATTGCTTGTGTAAATAAAATAATAGTGGAGCCTATTATTTTGTTTTGGCACACGTTGGGTTGGGGAAGATTTGAGAGAACTCTTGTGTGAAGAAGAAGAGAACTCCTCTCTCGTAGAAGAATGCTAGATCCACGGAGACCGATGACACACCATGCATTCTCTTCTCCGTGAAAAGTGAGGAGACGCCTCTTGATCCTCGGACACACTCTGACGATGTCTACGAATCCTCACCTCGCGAGGATGTCTTCCGCGATGCCTGAAAAATGACATAAATTATTGAGGTATGGGATTAAGTTCAATTTTAATGGAATAAAATTGTCCATTGATTGTCGTTGAACATCTTGTTTGTCTGACCTATTACTATCGCTTTACTTGGAGGGCGTGGTCCAAATTCACATGGCCCGATGACCCTTCGTTTGACCTTGTTTATTATTATTGGAATCAGAAATTGAAGGCGGAGGAAGCATGGATCTGTCATGCTATGTCGGGAACACGGCGGAGGAAACTGGCATCGTCGCGCCGGCTGTGTGGATGAAACCGCAGCCTTCTTTGCGGGACACTTCAATGGAAGAACTGACCGGCCCGTCGGCCGGCCGAGTGAAGGGGAACCACGGTGCTAGGTGGGCACGGTGATGGAAAACTGGTCGGCCTGTCGGCCGGTCGGGCGGAGCAGCTCCACGGCGCTAGGAGGGCATTGCGCCAGAAGATCTACGAGCCACCATGCGGGCCGCTTGCACCAGAAGGTCGGCCATCCTAGCTGGCCGGTTTTGGAAGGGCGGCGATGGATGGTGCTTCTGGTTCAGATAGGTGGGGGGCCACACCCCCCTTGGACTGCTTAGCCTTCGGGTCGAGCCACTCGGCCAGCCAGCTGAGCCATCCAGGATAAACACCGATTCGGGCCGTGCCAGGCCGCGCCGGGTCGGGCCGTGCCACTTCGGGCCCGGCCGTTCCACTTTGTTCTGGGCCGCATCCTTCGGGTTGAGCTGCACTTTCCTTTGGACTGGTCTGAAACCCATGTTAGTTCGGACCGTTCAAACTAGGTTAACCTGACCCGTTGGCCCACTGGGCGAAACGGGGCAGGCCCGTTATTCACTTAAACGTGAATAACATAAAGACCACACGTCCGATCAACATGCCGTCTACTGCACTGGGACTCTTTGAACGAGCCGGTCCTTTTTGCGATACTCTAATTGAGTTTTGAACAAATTTGGATAAAAATTTGGGTTTGGAAAGATCATATTTTGAACCAAGCCCCTGGAATGGAAAAGCAAATATCTCTCAGATCGGGCGTCCGTTCGATGCGCTGTCTGTCATGTTCAGTTTCTTTTGACGAGACGGAACATCGGGATACATCAACTCTAGACTTCGTGACAGTTTATGTATCGACCCCTTTTTACTCATGGAGCAGACCCTCCTATAATCGAGTACGCCGTGTGCGGGAACCCTAGAGCTGGCTGCGACTGCGGTGACAAAGAAGACTATACTTGGATCCTACGTGGGTTCGGCAGCGGGGACGACTATACTTGTATCATCTTTGGGTTCCACAGTGATAACGACTATACTTGGATCCTACGTGGGTTCGGTAGAGGAGATGATTTAGAGGAAACATCTAAACATATCCACCCTTATTTGTGAGTTGTATACATGTGTGTGATGAGTCTTGACCTTCAATCATTACTATCGATGTGGTTGACTTCTTTCCTGTGTGGACTGGGTTTTGCTTGGGCTTGGAATTTGTAGCCGAACTAAGATTGATTACTTAGGTATATGTATGGGAATATACCTAAGTAGAGTTGGATGATACTTAATGTTTGATTCATTCCTTTATGTTTTATCCTTCATGGATTCTGGGAGAGCTTCAGGGGTCTCGGGGTCCCTACTGAGTAACGTATACTCACCCCTGTATGGGCTATGCCCGCTCTACGTTGTATTGGATGCAGACAACGAACAACACTGATCGAGGTGGAGGCTTGTGGAGATGGACGGTACCCGGAGGTGGACCACTTGGCGGGACATACACGGAGTGGACGACCGGACCCGAGGAGCGTAGGAGACCATCTGTACCCACCCTTCAGGTTATATTTCCGGAGGATGACTCAATGGGTTCTCTTTACTTTACTGCGGTTGTACTTCCTTTTCAGTTGTACTGTACTTTCAGTTGGGTTTGTATACTGGCCCATTTACATTTTAGCACATACTTTTGTACTCAGTTTTACTTAGTGCTTACTTCACATGTACACTCTATTGTTTTTTTACATATATAAAGGAAATTCCTTCCCTTTTTAATGGGATTTAAGCCTTTGGTGCAAGTCGCTTTCCACTGACCTATGGGAGGCAGGCTTGGTGTAGCCACGACACGGGCCCCGAGGACGTGTCATGACAAATTATCTATGAACAAATAATGTTAAATCTAATTCTTCTAATGCTTCAGGTTTTGGAAAAGTTATTAGGAATGACCAAGTGGGGAAAATGTGTGAGAAACCTATAAACTCTACAAAATTAAAAAAATCACTCAAAATGAAAGATGTTCCACATCCTCAGTATGTCAGATATGAAAGAAGTTTCCAACCTCAAAAAAGATTGTATAGTGATAGATCTTTCTGGAATATAAACTCATCATTTTGAGGCTATTATTGGTTCATCGAAATCTATCGGTGCATAGATTATAATTTCCGGCAAAATTTATCTCTACCGAGAAATTGTTTTGAGAAAAGTACAAGAAAGAGTCAAAGATTAATGATAAGACCTTTTAATTCACAGATAATAGGATATGTGAATTCATAAGAAGTTTTAATCGATACATTAATGAGTCAATCTGAATTCATGGAAGTGATTTTTGGTAGATGTGATCAGTATGGTCATCATGCTGAATGTTTTATGACACTTATTTCAGAATTTTTTTTGACAAATGTAAAAAGATAATTGAATAGAATAATGTTGATGAAAGGGATTTTTTGTGGAGATATCTTTAAAATAAATAAAACGGAACAAACCATGGAATCTGGATTGTGTTTTTTATTCACATATGACATGTGATATTAAAATTTTGAATAATGATGAAATTCTTGATGGTGGAGTTGTTAATTTTGGTAATTATGGTTCCATAAGAATAAGAAGAATCATAATGGAAGATATTGAATCTAAAAAATTAAAATCCGAGGAAGTTCTCCTTTTTGACTAGTTAAAATAGAACTTAATTAGTGTAAGTCAACGTTGTGATGATATAAAATAAATAATTATCTGAAAGGATTATTGTATAATAAAATGTGTGAAATATGGAGAAGTCATTACAAAAGGGGAATGAACCAGGGGGAATATCTTAAAAATTGAAGAACTCAATAAATCATGTCACTTCAGTGCAGAAGATGAAAACAAATTGTGACACATAAGACTTGGGAGATATATTAAGAAAAGTATGAACAAACATTCTAATTTTGATTTCCTTCCTAATTCTCTCGAGCTAAAATGAAGTGATGATGTTTTTTTGATTACTTGTCAGAATGAAAATATGACTAATTAAAGTCATAAAACAGTTGTGATTCAATCTAGTAGACCACATAATCTTATTCATTCTGATATGTGTTTTCCAATGAGACATTAATAAAAAAACGATATTTGTACTTTATCACATACATTTATAATTTCACTCAAATTACAATCATCATGTTCACAAAGAATATGTAAGAGTCTAATGAAATGTTCAAATTCTTCAGAAAAGATGTTGTGAATGAATTGGGGGTTTCAATATACAATATGAGAATAAATAATAGTACTGAATTCACAAACAATGCATTTGATAAATATCTAAGAAATTATGGTATCAAACATCAGTATTGTGCTCCCTATATTCCAAAACATAGTGGACTAGAGTAAAGGAATAATAAAATCATGGTGGAAATATGAATAATTATGTTATCATAATATGAACATTAAAAATTCTTACACAGAGAAGTTGTTAGTACATCTGTACTTGTTCAAAATAGATGCTTGTTGAGACTGCAGAACAACATGACTCCTTCTGAAATGTGGTATAAAAATAAATCATCATTGAAATTCTTCAATGTTTTTTGGAGTCCATGTTTTAACAAAATTGGAAATTTATATATGAGAAATTTTGATGAGAAAGCCAAGGATGGAAAATTCATGGGTTATTTAGAAGATATAAGAAGTAACAAATATCATAATAATCATTTAAAAAAGATGGGGGATAGATTTGATATACAGGTATGTGAAAAACTATGTTCCTCTACAAAAGTTGTTATGAAAAATGTTTATGATAAATCATAAGATCCCCACAACATTGAATGTAACTCAAATGATTGATATGGGGAATAATATGATACTATGAATGAAATTGTGATTTTTAAAAACATACCAATGCATTTTGAATCAGGAAACATTATTGGGAATCAAAAGGCTCTAGTTCATACAAGAAATAAGTTGAGATTATAAAATCATACTTCAATAATCTCAAAAGATGAGTGAGAATAAGTTTCAATGTCTATTTAACATAATGAATGGATGGATGCTATAAATAAAGAGTTGGATTATATTGAGATGTAAAAAAAATGAAAACTTATTCCAAGGTATGGAAATAAAATTGTTATCAAAACTAAGTGATTTCATAAAAACCAATAGAATTAGCATGGAGAAGTTTCATGAAACAAGGATAGGGTTTTTATTAATGGATATGCACTGGTGGATGGTGTGGATTTTGATGAAACCATTTCCCTCATTGGAAGGCTAGAGACTATTAATATATTTCTTATAGTAGATGATCTTCAGAATTACATAGTTTATCAGATGGATACAAAGTCAACATTCATAAATGGTGAGATTAGGGAAGAAGTTTACAATGAAGAAACATGTGGGATTTTACTTGATTATGATGAAAAAAAATTTGTAAATTGAAGAAAACATTGTATGCGCTGAAAAAAGATCCAGATACTTGGTATTCGATGTTCGAAAATTGTTTTAGAATGATAAATGTTTCTAAAGGATATGTTAACATGAACTTTTATGTGAAAGATGTTGACTCTGAATCATTAATTGTAATTTTTTATGTGGGTCATATAATTTTTGTTGGGGATGAAAAAAATGATTGGGGAGAGTTTTCTGAGGAGATAAAGAATAAAATTAAAATTTCAATGTTGGGTGAATTATCTTTCTTACGAGATTACAAGTGAAAAAGGAAAAATATATATACTTTCACCTCAAGAAATGTGTGTGGGGGAATTATGTGTGGAGATTGGGATGGCAGAATCCAAATATGATTCAACTCATATTTCAACAAGCACAATGTGGAGTAAATATGGATATAGAATAATTCTAAATCTGAATGTATTTCGAATGTTTATAAGAAGTCCTATTTACCATATATATTCAAGTCCTAATATTGATTATGTTCTGTCTTTATATGTTATGTATAAATGTAATCTGAAAGAATGACATATGTTGGCTATAACGATGAAAGGAATAATTTCACATGGGTTATTATAAAAAATAAATAGTGAGATGATTTTTCTTAGTTATAATAGTTACAATTAGGCCTGATTTTGTAATGACATAAAACCAACCTTAGCAGGGAATTTTTTCTTGATAAATGTTGTGTGAGTTAGCATAGTAAGAAACAATGTTCAGTAACATTGAAAATATCTTAATCTGAATATGTATATTCCCCTCAAACTTGTACAAAAAGTTTGTGGATGAATGCTTAGTTAAAAGACATGAATGTTAAAGTTTCTAAACCATTGAAGATAATCTGAGATAATTAGAGTGAAATTGATCGTTCTAAAAATGTTTTCAAAAATTGAAGATCAAAACACATTTATATAATGTTTCTCTTTATAAAATAAATTTTTTTTGCTATATATTTTTTGCTATATTACATTTCAACAAAATATCATATTGCTAATATAATTAAAAAAATTCGAATGAAATATTTGTTGAATTGAGTTTGTTACCTACATGTTCATCCTCCCCCTGCCTTCTTAAACCCTTATTAGAAACAACCCCCACCATGATTGGGAATATGTTTATAAATGGGGATTTTAAAAAAACAACTACTTTACCTTGTAAGATTCATTTTATTATAATTTTTTTTAATATGATGTTGTTGTTTTCATATAAAAGGTGAGAGAAGAATAAAAGTGATAAAAAGAAAAGATAAAATTAAGAGAAGAAAAAAGTGGGAAAACTAACAGATCAAATTGAGATAAGATAAAAATATAGGGGGATTTATATTTACATGGTAACAAAATATTCTTACCACCAAGGTATTGAATTCTTCAAAAAATATTACATCATCTAGTAGTGTGGTGTTAGAAAACTCTCTTTTGAGAAAGCCTATGTTTTGATAAAAGTTTAAAAAATGATTTTCATGCAGAGGATGAGTCGGGAAAAAATATGAGAGTTGGAAAAGTTTTTAATGGGGGTTGTCAAAAAATACATAGGGGGATATCGAAGATCCTTTGTGGTGTTTTGTTTAAACAATGTTTTATAATTATTTCCAACTAACCATTATGGATACAAAATGACTTTAATATACGTGAAGATGATGTTTTTTGGATGATGGATTTTAGTATTTTTTGTAATTAGAGAGTGAATGAATTTGCTGAGGTTGAAAGGAGTTACTAATTTTGAATGATGTTCATGAATGTGGAATATCTTTTGTTTCTGAAGATTTTTAAAAGACGATTTAGTTGAAAAATTAAAAATACAATGTTAGAAATTTTCTCAAACATTCTAAAGAAAATAAGATGATGCATTATTTGTCAATATGTTCGAAAAGGTCATGAAAAAAATCATGAGAAAATCTTTTGAATAAAAATGTAGAGAGGTCTGATTATATTAGAATCACTTTTTCGAGAATGTGTATAGAAAAAATAAGAACTTATTTCTTGAGAAAAACAAAACCAAAAAATCTACAGAAATTGGAATATAAATTATGCACAAATCAGAAAATGAATTCTACACAAAATGAAACATGATTTATGTAAAAATTAGAACCTAATTTTTTCACAACTCAGAACATGAATTCTTCACAAATTAGAAACCAAATTTTGAAAAAATCGTAACATGAATTTAGTAAAAATCAGAAAACAAATAAAGAAAAATTTGGATCCAAATTTTTGATAAAATCAAAACCTATTTTCTAGGAAATTTGAAATATTAATTCTAAGATAATTAAAACATGTTTTTTGGGCTTATCAGAAACTGATTTTTGAGAAAATCATAACCTATTTTCTGATCTATTTGGAACCTAAATTATATAAAAATGACTAATTTTTTTCTAAGTTAATCTAAATCTTTTTTCTGAGAATTTTTTTTAGGAAATTTGAAACAGATTTCGGAGAATGTTTTTGAGAATATCTGAACAACATTTCTAAGCATGTTTCTATGAATAAGTGAACAATATTTCAGAACATGTTTCTAGGAAAACCAGATCTATGATCCAGCATTATCATACTGAGAAGGATATAAAGATTTCAATAATTAAATCCTAAATATCAATTTTATGTAATTGTTGTAGAAATTTAATAAGGTTTGATGAAGTAAAATATTGAACATTAAATGTGAGAGATTTATAGATTTTTCGAGATCTGATGAATCATAATAGGTATTCAAGTTTCCTGCCATTGTTTTTTGTGTTTCCTATAAATATTTTCATAGTTCTTTTGTTTATGTGTATCTATCAAACATGTGAAAAAGGTAGACCTCTGGTTAATTAAAATTGAAAATCTCACACCCAATTGAAGAAGGTCTCCATGAGTGTTTGAGATGGGGAAAATCAGAATCATTTTAACTTTGTTGAGAATATTAGACATAGAAAAACCGAACTGAGGATTTGGACTGAGCAGTTTTGAATCAGATTCCAAAAAAATATATTCTTTTTTTCGATAAATTGTTCAATTATAAAGCATTAAAAAATAACATGAGTTAGTATAATATTTCCTATCAATAAATATAATGTGTCCAATGGGGGTTGGCTCATGTTTTATTCACTTCATCATTATAGTGGATTTCCATAGACACACAACAGTGTATATGATAAAGACAAATGTTCTCCCATTGAGGTTGAACTTGTTAAATCAAGCATGATTTACTTGTTAAAAATTTCTTTCATGAATGAGTACATTTTAAAAGCAGATAAGGAAAAAAATCATAATAGGTTGTAGGGGTTTTGTTTCTTAATGTTTTAAAACGTATAAAAAGTGAACACTAGACTCAGCACCCCTTTATCAATTATTATTCAATCCTTCGAACTTCAAAACATAATTATCTCAATATAATAAACCTTCTAATAGTTGGTTTGATATACCTCATCAATAATACTTATGTACAATGAATGGTCCCTTCCAAAAAACACTATTTGATGCTCCTAAGGGATATTATAATTTTAATTAACATTTTATTAATAAACCATTAGGAAGGATTTAGATAGAAAATGACCATGGATTATCGAGGTTACACTAATGGTCTCAAATATTGAAAAAATGGGTCATGATTTAGAAATAAAACGAAATATTTTTCATTATTATATTATCTATAATTCCAATTATTCTATCAGGAATCTGAAAATATTGTTATTTTGGGGGTTTTAAAGGGATAAACCCGAAGGATTCATAATAACAAAAAAAATTATGGATAATTAAATGTTTTCCCTCATGTAAAACTGAATGCTATTGGAGTTGGAATTATAATATTGTGTTTATTCACATGAAACATTATTAGGACATGAATCTTACTAATCATCCAATTGATAAAATAAGTTAATGACATATTATTGAGTATCTCATAAAGAAACATATAGCTTCTTTTAGTGGGTATTCTGATCCAAAAGTGAATGAGGAATGGATCAATACCACTGATAAAATAAATTTTATTATGCTATGCTTGGAATTTGAAATGGATTTATTATATCATTATTATTAGAATGGAGAAGTAGGGAAATAGTAGAATCTTATTAATAATATGTGGTCTTTTTAAGTATTTCAATATGTGGAATGGGATTAGTTTAAGGATATATTTTTTAAGTACGATGTTTCCTCATATTCTATGTATGAAAATAAGGAAGGAATTTATCAATCATAATTAGAAGGATGGTCAATCCATTCATGCCTTTTGAGGAAAATTTGGGAAGCCTGGTAGGATTTGATTCTTGTTTAATCATCATCCATGAAATAAAAATTTATCAATTATTTGATTTCTTAAAACAAAAAAAATTTATTATAGATGGACTAAGAGATTTTACTACGTATGAAGAAATTATTTGTGGCTCTCATGATATCGAAATGTAAACTCCAGTCTCCCACTATCCCTATCATTTAGATTTGAAAAGTAATATGGAGTTGCAAGAAAACATTAATAAATCACATGGTGGAATGAAATTCAATAGACTAACATTCCATAAATATGGGAGAAAACATAAAATAAATTTCTTTAATGGAACAAGGAGGTGCTTTGGATGTAGAATGGGTTATCATAAATCCCATGAATGTAGAATGATTATAAAGAGGAAAAAAGTTACAATGCAGGAAAGGAAGACAGAAACTAATGAACCACCCACACTCTAATGATTATAATTGAATGGATATGGGATTTACCCCAACCATTGGATGATTCCAAATGTTTGTGGCAATGATATATGTCAAAAAAACTATGACCATAGTTAAAGGAATATATGTTGTGATCCTGACAGCCAATGTGGGTTACAAATGACATGGTGAGATATACACTTATCATCCACTCTTGTGAAGATAGTGGCAAATTTGATTATGGATCTACAAACTATTTTATATTTACGTAATTTTAAAAGGGATCCACATTATGACCTATATGATTAGATATCGAGTTATCAGTGATAACTACTACTAGGGTGATGATCACATCTGATGTTTATTGTTCCACTCTAATTGTTGTTTTTTGGGAACGTGCTTCCTAAAAATATTTTTATTCTCCTTATATTTGAATTTGATTCGAATCTAGGAATGTATTAGGTTTCTTTATACATATATTGTATCAACTATTTAAGAAGATAAATCCCATTTCATTTTCTAAATGAACCTATGATCATTCACCACTATAGGGATAAACATAGACTTCCAATGGAAATTATGCCTATATTTTTAGAATTAATTACTATCTATGAAACATATCTATCTCATATGGTTATGCAGAAACATTAGTATATTCCAATTCTATTGGAGTTTCTTATGTCTTTTTAGAATATTTTCCTAGTCATCCACAGAAAAACATATTTGAGTTTTCAATAGATCTCACATATGATGTTATTCCTTCTTCAAAACATCTTTGGGAGTGGAGGTTATTTTGTTACTAAAATTAATGAATAGTTTCCTTAATATTCTAGATAAACTATTCATATTAAATATTGTTTCACTTAATGATTTACATATTCCATTGATAAATAATACATATGGTTGAATATATCTATGGATTGATTAATTAGATCTTAAAAAAGATAAAAATTAAGAACCATTATCCTCTCACTCGAATCATTTATTTTTTTCATAATTTACAAGGAGAACTCAAATTTTATAATATCTACTTTCATTATAGATATATACAATTTAGGGTTGAAATGGAGGATACACCCAACACTAACTTCCATATGAGGCATTGAGATTAAATATTTATAGAGATTCACTTTTTACTTACTAATTCCCCTACTATCTTCATATGTTTAATTATCAGAGTATTTAGATATTAAGTGGATCAATTTGTGGTAGTATTAAAAGATTATATTTAAATTTATTCAATGATAAAAGCAGAGAATTAGGATCATTTTAGAATTTTTATGAAGTCCCCCATAAAAGATAATTTGTATACTGAATTTACCAAGTGTGAATCATGGATTCAAAAATCTTCATTATCAGTTCATATAATATCATGTAATGTTATATTAAATGATTTTTAAAAGATGGGATTCATTGAAAATTTTCAAAGACTATTCTTTATGTATAAAATCTGCACTATTCTTGGTTTTACTTTATACTACAACCATTTTTTTAGAAATATCTCTTTATTTTCAAATCCCCTCACCATGTTGACTCAGAATGGAGTAATATTCTTATGGATGGATTAATGTGAATACAATTTAAAGGATATGAAAAATTGTTATTCCTCAAACCTATGATTAAACTACCATTAATTGGACATGTGTTTACAGAATTTAGTGATTCATATATGACGGGACTAAGATGCTTCCTTATAAAATGTTATATGTTGTTAGCACAAGCCACTCACCAATTGAAAATGTGTTATAAAAATTAAACAACACGTGATTCAGAGATGACTGTGTCTATTTTTTCATTGATGTTATAAATGTGTTATTATTATGGTTAATGGTGTGACATGTATATGGATCATAGTATAACAATTTATATACATTCCCATAGAAAGAGTTGAATATACAATTAGATGGTTGGAGTTTATTATGTTTTATTATTACTCCGTACATTACCACTTGGGGAATGAAAACAAGGTTGTTTATCCTTTGAGTTGAAAGGATAATTATTGAGAGATGATTGTTGAATAATATCTAATAAATATTTGTATCAAAAATATTGAACATGAAATCCAAAGGAATTGTAACAAATCCAATCATACTAATTTTAATGTTCAACCATACATTCATGTGAGGAGATGTATAATTATAATGTAGAACTGGAATAAAAGGTGGGAAATGTTCCTATATTCAAAAAATTTAATAAAGGAATAATATGGATTAGGGACCATATGTGTGTCCATTAACACCAGATAAGAAGGTGGGGTTTTGGATTAAGCTCATAGCTTATCATTCTCTATTCATAATGGAAGTACAATGATGTGTAGAGATATAATAGTGTATTTATGGTGACATAAAATAATATTGTAATTGTATAGCATGTATCTCGATGAATACTATGTAAAAATGCATATTCTATTAGGTAAAAGTCTAAGGGGATGATATAACCATTTACCATACCATGATGGTAAAATTAAAACATTTCCAAGGATTCCATCATTGGGGTCTGCAAAAAAATTAATGGGTACAACACGATTTCAGTTCTAATCACCATACTTATAAAATCGGAGTATTTTATTACCATCAAAGAATATTTATCTATTAATTATATTGAGAGGATAAATATTAATTAAGTTATATTTTTTCATGGATTATCCTTTTCTGTTTTATTTGGTCATGAACTAAGGATTACCACAATGCATATGAGAGGTCTTAATAATGGTTTGGATATAGATTATACATTTAGTAATTCATATCATCAATAGATAGATAATCAATATGAGATAACCATTAATCCTCTAGAAAAAATGTTTAGAGGTATCTCTATGGATTTCAATGGTTTTTGGGATTTACACCTTCGGTAAGTCTAATTTGCTATAAAAAATAGCTTTCACTAGAGTATTTAAATGGCTCATTATGAAGTCATATATGGAAGGAGGTGTATAAATAAAACATGATGGGTTGAATTTAGAAAAATAAATAAATTTTGACTATTTCTACATAAGGAAATGACATAGAATGTTAGATATATTTAATAACACATAAAGGAATCATATAGTCAACAAAAAAATTATGTCATCAACTGTCAATGAGGTATAGAGTTTGAAGTTGGTGAAAATTTATTCTTTGAATATATCCTTAGAATAAGGTTAATGAGATGTGGAATGTTTTGAATGTCGAGTCCTATATATATTGGTCCCTTAAAATTTATTGATTATATTGGGGTAGTATATTATATCATAGTTATTCCTCAAAATATGTCTCATGTTCAAAATGTATTACATGTATCTCCATTGAGTAAGTACACACCTGACCATTCAAAAATACATTACTCAGAGGTCATACTTCTTGAGAAATATATCTCTTTTGTGGAACAAATGATAGATATTCTATATCATAGACTGAAATTTCTATGAATCCAGACCACTCAACAGGTCAATGTTTAATGGTGAAACCATAAATTTATAGAAGTTTCATGGAAACCCTAAGATGGGATGATGTAGATGTATCTTCAATTTTTTGTATAAATGTTATGATATTTCAGGGTAGAAATTCATATAATGGGGGTATAATTTAACAACCTAAGATATAATTATATATTTCCCTTTAAAATATGTTATTTATTTGATACCTTTCATTACATGTAACACCATGTTTAAATCGACCATGATATACTATTGAAATATTATTACTTAATGTGATAATATTCACACTTTCGTGATAAATAACAGAATGAATATGTCTTGAAAATTATAGAAAATAATTTTTTACACATTTATAAACCAATTCATTGATTATAAAACCTTATTGGGGATAAATACTATTTCATTACTATGTAATCAGTGATGATGATGATATATGTAGGTAGTGTTGAAATCATGACCCATGACTGGTGAAGCAAGTATAATGATGTAAGCATGAAGCTGCCTTGGGATTTCATGCCATGTTATCTATTGCATGCCCACTAGGCCGATGGTCCTTGAACAATGTAAATATGGTATTTTGGGTGGGCTATCCCCTTAGGGGGATATGGCCTTCCATTATGGCCCCGGTGTGTGGTGTGTGTTTTTGAATGTAATTGTACCCAAAGAACCCAATATATATATATATATAAATTAATAACTATTGATGAATGGTTTTAATGAAATGTATATATTATATATGAGATTATATGTTTTAACTTTATTATATAGTTTTTTTATGCATGATATTAGAATAAATCTAGTTTTTTTGCTTTTAAATAATTCTTTTGAAAAATAGTTTTCATTACATTTTTAGAACTTATTTAAAAATATATTTTTGACACATATAGAAGTTTAATATGAAAAAATGGATTCTATATTTTTAATCTTGTTGTTCAAATTTGGTAAATAGTTATAATTTTTTGCCCTTATTTACACTAACCCTCAAAAGTATTTCTCACCCTAGTATGGGAAAATTATGTATTTATGGATATAAATAATGTGATAAGAATTCAAAATATATAAAACACATGAATCATTTCTGTTATATAAATTTATTTGAAACATACTTATCAAATGTTTTATGATATGGATACGTGTCTCTATTTTTCTTTGATAGTGACTGTAAATTTATTTTATGTATATAATAATTCAGAAATGTCACTCAATTTTTTTAATACGTATTATATTCCTTCATATAGTTAAATGGTTTTAATTTTTATTTAAATAAATTTATTTTAAATATAAAAAATATCTTACATTGATATTTATTTTTAATTTTTAGAGTTGAAATATAAAACATAAATTATTTAAAAAGCCAACATAGAATATCATAACATAATAGAAATATAAAATAAATAATATTAGAAATATTTAAATTAATAAAATATTAATAAATTTTTGTGTTCTATTAATTTTAAAGATATATATAACATAATAATTATATTTAAATTTTTATATTCAAAATATTTTTTTCCCTTCCAACTTTAATGTCATACTCTTTGAATAGTCACTATAATGACTATAATGGTATGTTATATAAATTATATTATAAGAATTGATTTAAAATTAATAAAAATATTAATTTTAGAATTTAATTTCATATGGTTGATCATATAATACATTAACCACTTATGTTTCACTTTTAAATTTTATATTAACATTTATTACCCCTATTAAGTAAAACATACATTGATATCACAATAATCATCAAAATGGTAAAAAGGGGGTATTAAAACTAATAGATATAGGTAAAAAAACACAAACATGTCTTAATATTATAAGATGATGGTATTTGGACTCAAGAACATACTAGATTCCAAATACATAAATTTGGATTCTCTTGAAACAAAATTCATTTCTATCTATTTTATACATTATGTACATCCAAGGGGGCCCCTCCCCTCACACAAGAAACTGGACATCCTCCTCTCCATTATCTAGAAAGACAAATCCTCATATATAAATAAATTATACACCTTATACAATACCATATTATTGAAACACATCCTTTCGATATTTATGTTTCCAAAAAACCATCCTTTAAAGGTTAAAGGTGAAAGTCAAAGGTGGTTTCTCACAGAATATGTTTAAGAATTAACAGAGAACTTTTAATTTCATTTCTTCTTATACCCACAATAAATATGTGTTTTCCATTAAAAATTACTAAATTAGTATCTTAAATATATTTATTTGTTATAATGATGATATAAAAAACATTATCCACTAACATTATATCATGTGTTAAAAGAAACCACATTTCAAGTGTATGTGTGGACTACAACCTCCACGAAGCGATGCATTTTGTTTTTCATCTCTCCTTCTTATGAATTGTAATAAAATTGTATATAATGTATAAATTTGAAAATAATGAAATAATGATATTACTTTATATTATGTAACCATGATCAATTTATAATTAATGATACTTTCTATTTGAAACATGAATGAAAAATGATGCAGTTATCACATGACATCGTGATTTAAATAAATCATTGTTAATACATGGGTGATCAAAGGTTATTAGTAAATAGTATATTTTATGATATATATGAGTATTGTTTTGGAATATATGTATGATAAATTTATAATTTTTTTATAGAAATTCATAATGTGTATAATAAATTATGAGGCTTGAAGTAATGTTTTATGTTACAATGTCACTTCTTTTTGGGATTTTCTATACTACATTTAAATTGAGGGAAATTATATAGTTTATATCCAATATAAAACATGTATTTTATTATCCTATATTTTTTTCAATATTTTTTTAATATTATTACTATTTCTCCCTTTATTCATTCTAAATAATTAAGAAAATACTCTTAAATAAAATTTGAACTTACTTCCACTTGGGTCAGTGAACGTATTATTCTAGGCACAAGAACATCAACATTATTTTATGAATGTTATTAATTATATTATGAATATTATAAATATTTCATTTTATGTACGTTTGTATTTATTTTTAATGGTTTTAAAATGGATATTTCCAAATTATATTTGTATAAATCGTTTTCAACTTATTACAAAAGAGTGAAAAGAAATGATTTATTTTTCACATATATGACAGGAATATATTTTCTTTCCTTCATGAACATTAATTTCATTGAAGTGTAATATAAAATTTTACATGTTTATTTTATTTTTTTGGATTTTTAGGAATATTTTATATAAAATTTCATCAAAGGAAAATTATATTTTTCACATATTTCCATATATTTGTTCTAATGATCATTGAAAGTAATTTTCTAATATAAAAAAATCGTTGTCATATTTTTTTGATTCAATAATTATATTATATTTTCAATAAATCCAATTTTTTCTTTGGATTTATTATGATTATGAGAGTTTATTATTTTTTTGTGAAACTTGTTTGTTTACCGAGGATTAATTATTCTATATAAAATTTTATGAAATTCATTTTCAGTACATGGGTTATGATATGATTATTTGAGGAAGGTTTTATAATATTATGGCACAAAATGCATTGTTTTAATTATATTATGGGGGGGTATCATATAACCCTTAAATGTGTGGTGTAATTTATTATGTCACATTAGATAATTATGGAAAACAAGTAGATGTACGTGATCCACTATGGTTAGAGAAATATGTGGTGATACATTATTCGTTATGATATTATAAATAAGTTTTGATTCCTAATCCAATATGATATGATGGAATTGGTAGTTATCCCTCTCA
The DNA here is from genome assembly GCA_963277665.1 of Viscum album. Classification (NCBI taxonomy): domain Eukaryota; kingdom Viridiplantae; phylum Streptophyta; class Magnoliopsida; order Santalales; family Viscaceae; genus Viscum; species Viscum album. The sequence goes on from OY728152.1 coordinate 1,894,877,719, forward strand.
TATTATATGGGATCTATGTCTAAGATTGTACCCCACTCACGTGAAATTTTATGATTATGATTTGAACATATGACTCATGATTAATCTTTGATAATTACCCACTAATGTGAAAAGAAATTTTTTCATTCCATCATTCATGATTAAGAACATTGAATTATTGGGTATTATTATCTATTGACAATAACATGGCCTCAAGCCCTTATTCTCTTGATATGCTTTTATATGATCATTTATTGACATCTGTCAGGGTTTTCCATTCTTACAATATTATTTGATCCCTTCATTGGTTTTAAAGTTTACAAATATTATGAAGAATTGTACTAAGTATAATGTCCCAATAAGGTTAAATTATGAAATTAATTATTTTATAGATGATGTATATTGTGCTTAAATATGAAATTTTTGTATCAACTCTCTAATTATAGTAGTCCATTACAATTATGGGGTATTTGAAGTTATTAAATGTATTGAATTTTCATCTAATGTAATATAATATTTTTGTATTAAATTATTGGTATGTGTTAATTGAGATCATTTTAGGGTGAAAAAAATTCCATTAAAATAATGAAATGTGATGTTGGGGTAAAGCTGAGAATTCTACAAAGTAAAAAGGTTATATGTTCTTAAACAGGTGATAGTGGGGTTTTTTCTACAATGGTTACCGGTGAGAGTTATTATATAATAAAAACTCATTTTAGTGGTTACAATATATTAAAATAATCATGAGATTAACTGATGTAATTTTATTAGAAAAAGGTATAATCAATGTTAAATGTTTTTTTATCTTTCTAAATATGTTTCTCTAGACAATATAAGTTTTAAGGTGAAAAATGTATAAAATAGATGATGAAAATTGTTGAAAATTCCTCAATTATATAATGGGATGATATCAGAGTTATTTCAAGAGTTATTTTCTCAAAAAATTCACAAAATATATATAATAATAAATAAAAAATAAATCATATAGTTCTGAAAATTATAGATAGTAAGCACCCCAAAAAAGAAAATCAGGGTTTGTGGAAAATTACTAGAATCACTACAACTTTAGGGAAAAAAATAATATTTTAAGAATAAGATTTAAATTCGTGAAACTAAATTTTTTTTATATTTAGAGATACAAATAATAATATATTTCACAAAACATAGATCCAGAATATATTTTATTAAAATATCTTTTTTACTCTATGGAATTCTTGTAGAGTGCATATTTTTTGTGGTTATTATAATGGGAAATTTCTGATTGAATAATTTCATCTTCCAAATAAAAATAATAATTGGTTTATGGCACATAAATTTATGTGTGACGAAGATAAAACCATTGACATATCCTAAATATGATTTTTGGAAACTGTAACTCCCTGGGATTTTGAGAATCATTTTTTTATAATTAATTTATATTGTCAAGATTTTTTAATTTCTAATGAAACTGAAAACAGTTATTTATATATAAATATTTTAACACACTAATTCAAACATTATTTTCACATGAAATATAAAATTGGATTGCGCAACATGCAATACAAACTTGGATTGTGCTATAAGAAACACTAACATGGAGTATAATGCAAGAAACAATGGGTTTTAATGAAATATCACTTTTTATTGTTTTAATTATTTTAATAATATTTTTATAACATTTAGTATAATCATAGTTATATGAATAGAAATAACAACTTTTAAAAAAAATTATAATTTTTTTATATAAATAAAACTTAAGATTTTGGGTAAAGTCCCTTTTATATTTAAAAACATTATTTCCCTGAATGAATCACTTTTAAAAACAAAATTAGTTTTAGTATAATTTAGAAAATTAATTGGATAAAAAATTATTTTTGAATTTAGAATGTTTAAATAACCCTGTAGTGAATGTTTTGTATTATTCATAGAAACATTATTTTGGGTGAATAGTGAAAAATATTGCTTTTTAGTTAAAAACTACCTTTTGTATAATTAATTAATAATGATAAATGAAGTTATAAATATGTATTGGGGACCAATTTGATAAAAATCACATATTAAAATACAATTAAATTCCTTAGAATCAATTTCAATATGATACTGAATATAAAATCGTAATGTACTTTGAACTTTTTCCATCTCTAAAACCCAATTATATTGCCTAGTTTTTAGGATTTTCACTAATTTTATTTTCCTTATTGTCTATTGGAAATATAAAAAATTCAAAACACCACATTTTATTCGGTCAAATTTTTAGATTCTAATAAGACCATGTTAATTTTTGACAAAAATGATTTTTAAATGTAATTAAAAATAATTACCATGGTTATGGAAAAATTACGCAAAATTGAGGACAAAAAATTTCAATTAATGGACCAAATGACATAGACACTGGTCCAAAACACATTTTATTTACATATTTAGTCCATAAAACATATAATTTTTTCTTATTTTGTTAATAATTTCGTTTGGTATGAACATGCTGACACCGAATTTGATTCTAAAACATCCATGTGAGTCATTTTCCTTCAATATAAAAGGACCCAAACTCTACCCATTACTCACACCTATAAATAATTTTAATATCATCCAATATCTGACCAAGTAGCCTCCCAAAAAGCCCACCTTTAAATTTTAACCCTGTTTTTTTGTGAAACCCTATCAAGGAAGACATTTGGAACAAACAAAAATGAATTACCTGGTTAATAGGTAACATCTTCTCTAAATCTCATTTCCTTTATTTTCCTTTTATGTCCCTCCACTCGCTTTATTCCATTATTGATTTAAAAAAATGTATATAAAATATACTAGGATGTTATTATTAAACTTTTATGACCTACACTTATACAAAACTCCATTTAATTCATGTTTAGAAAACTGTTTCTTTGTACGGAAAACTATTGCCTCCCAAAATGATGATTGTTCATTTCTCCATTACCGCTGATCATGGTGGACCTTAAGATGCAGTAATTATTTTTTTATTTAATATATTAAAATTATTTGTTAAATTAATATTATTTATAACTTTTTCATCTCAACTCTTTTTACCTTCCATTTTTTATTAATACAATAATCTCGTTTGAGGTAGTGTAGACTACTGCCCCCTCAAAACTTTGTGATTCATTCACACACCACATAGAATGTATTAAGAATAAGATTAATTAACATATATGGTATATATTAAATATTAATTCAACATTAATAATTATATATATATATATACACACATACATATATATACATTTTTCATTTACATAAATTCTTTTAATATGACAATAAAAACAGAAACAACCTTCATGCGTATGTACGACTTACTATCTCTATGAATGGTGTATTACATTTCATAGTTCTATAAGATTTAAATTATTATAAAATGAATATACTGGAAATAAATGATATTTATATAATTATATACACTCGGTAAGGATGATATATGTTTAAGGACCAAAGATATAACAAATTATCACACATGTGAAAAAAATGAATATTACCTGAAGTGATACATTAAGATATGACCATTATCAAGAGGGTGATATAATGTCATAACCCAACCATATATGGTATTATGAATAATAATGTTATTATGTAAAATAAGTATAGTAAAATTATATTTATTATACAAGAATGTTGTAAAATTACAAAGAGAGTCAACACAAAATGTAAGGGGATTTTTTCTCGAATTTAATTTTTGTGATATACAAGCTAGGTTCTTCATTCATTAATTTTTGGTGGGGTATGTAATGATAATTATTATACTATATTCATCTTGTATATAAATTTTTCGGTATTTACATTCCAATTTTATGATCCTTCTTCCATGGGGTTTTTGTTTCAAAAGTTATCAAATTAGTAAGAATGTTTTTTCTCAATTTTCCTTCGTTGAGGCTCAAGTTTTTCTATGCACCTAAAATATTTTTCAAGGTTTATATACTTCATTTTCATAGGAAATATCATGAATATAAATTTTTTAATGATATTATTTTCTTCATTTAAATTTTTTCCCTTACATGAATTGCATTATCCCATGATACCATGTTTTAAGAGTCTATTAAGAAAATCTCATTTCATTTTCGAGATTGTTAATGTTTACACTTCCTTTATCAAAATATTTTGATCAATAACTCAAAAAATATTAATGAATTTCCATAAAATATGTTATTTCATGATATAATAAAGTATTGGTACAAATTTATACTCTTTGTTACATATTTTATTTAATAAATTGATTTTAAGAAATTCATACATTAACCTCTCTTCATAAAAAAATTATATGCTTATAAAAACAATACCATGAGTATTATAACATTCCTCTATAATATCTTAAATTAAAATTTTACCCTTTTTATATTTTACCAATATCTTCAAGGGAATATTCTTGACATTTCTCGAACAAGGGACTTTATATCTTTTTTACAGTGCCAAAGGAATGTTATTTTAACCTCTTAAGACATGTGTGTATTTACTCTTCATCATTTCTTTTAATCCTCTTTGTTTTTCAATAAAGGTTACTCTTAAAGATATTTTTTAATGTAATTTTTGAGAAAAATGGTTTTCCAAACGTTTTAAATATTATTTCATAAGTTTTTATGAAAAATTATTTTCAAAATGTTTTCAATCATCCCCTATATGTTTTGAAGGTATTATCAATGAGATAATTTTCAAAACGTTTCCAAGAATATTTTATATGATTTCAAAAAAAATTATTTTCAAAACGTTTTAAATATTTCTTTATAAGTCTTAATTGTATTTTCAAAGAAATGTTTTTCAAAACATTTCCATGATTTCTTCAAAAGCTCTGAAGTGATCTCAATGAAAAATGTTTTTAAAATGACTTAAAGATTATTTTAAAAGTATTTAAGGGAAAAAAAATTCCAAATGATTTCATGTGTTCTTTATAAGTTTTCATGTTATTTTATAAGAATATTTTTTCAAATGGTTTTATGTATTTAAAAATATTTTTCATATAAGAAAATATATTTTCCTCATGATTTTTAAAAAAGTTATTTTCCATCTAAGATATCAGTTATTGATGTTACTCATGGATTTCTAGGTAATGATATAGAGGTTCGATTCATATCCTTTTTATGAATTAGTTATGATTAATTTCCTTATCATTATGAGATATTTTTCTCTTCTAAAGGATATATATTTACAAAATCCATTTCTTTTTATGGGTTATGTTTATGATGAAATGATGAAGTAACCTATCTCTTTTCACAAGTTATGATATGTTCACATGTTTTTGATACCCATTTTATTTCATATGTTATGATATGACTATTTATGATCATGTGGCACATGTATGTATGCATTCATTATGTGGTGGGTGGGACCTATATCTCCCACCAATGTATTCGGTAAATATTTATATCTCATAAGATTGGAATGGTCAGAACGAGAGTTTACTAGGATCTGTAAAACAAGGCTGGAAAGGGGGTTTACTCAATTCAGTAAACTAGGGCTATAATAAGTGTTTACATGGTTGAATAATATAGAGATAGAATGAGGTTTTACTTAGTTCAGTAATATTGGGCTGGTATGATGGTTTACTCAGTTCTGAAATATGGGGGTTGAATGAGGGTTTACATTTTTATGTAATACTATACTGGAACATGGGTTTACTCAGTTCAATAATACAGGGTTGTAATGAGGGATCACTGAGTTCAGTAATATAGTTCTACAGTGGGGGTTCACCTGATTCAGTAAAGGACTTTTTCAACTAACATGGTCTTAATAGTGATTCCAAAGCTATACTGGAAATCATATTATATGCTTATGTTTTTTCCCAATTCAATGTCTTAATCCTATGTTATGCTTTCATTGCTGATGTCATTTATTTCCTTTTGATTCATGTCTTATGAATTACCATGATTTATGCATGGATTCTTGTATATGATCTTTGATATTTTGGGTATGATCTTCAATTTTCACGATCATCTTCTCATAACCTTAGGCACATGTTTATGCTTATAGGTCTCCCTAGTTTACCCTTACTAAGCATTGAGCTTACCACTTTATTATGTTTCATTTCTCTAAGTTGTGAAGAATGGTTTTAGTTATATGTAATAAAGGTGGAGATATTTATAGGAGATGTTGAAGATCTTTCACTAGGGTATAAGATTTCTATTCCATGTTTCCAAATACACTAAACTATTATGGTCCTCTGGAATTTATTTTTGCAACGTACTATATATTCTTCTAAATTTATGTAATATCCTTGTATGTTATGCTTGGTTCATTGTAGTAGGTATCAAAGGGTGCCTTATTCATCCTTTGGAATGTATGATGAGAAAATAAATTAGAGATCACTAGGATTATTTCTAAGGATATGTCTAGCGATGTATCCAATGAAAATTATATGTATGAGTTAATGTTTTGGAAAATGTCCGAGAATTTTGGTAAAAGATAGAGTGATTAGTTTCTCATAAATAAATCATAGTGAAGATACAACAAGTGGATGTGGCTCTGGAAAAGATATTCCTAGGGGTAAAAAATATGACTAGATATATCAGGATTGTCTCGGGGGTAATCTAGTACCTGAAAATGGGCCCTACTATACACCTAGTTTGACACTCCCAGGAGAAATGCTTTGAGAATTCAAAAACACATCATGAACCATCATGAAAGACTTAGATATAAGATAACTATTAATAACCTAGGATCAACCCAATGTGTCATAGATTATGGAATGTGTCTTAATTTACACATCATATATGTAATTGTTTTCATGAATATGTGGTTTCTGCTATGATAAGTAACACCCACACTTCTCTTTTGATTTAAGTCAATTGAGGGAACCAGAAGAAATTGGATTAATATTGAATGTGATGGTTATTTTTCTAATGACCAGTCAATGGGGATGATCACTAGAGTGAAAGATGTCATTATCATGCCTAATTATTTTTATAGAACATGAATACCAAGGTTTACCATAACCAAATCTTAGACTCACCAAGGAAGAGAAAGAAGGAGTTTACTGAGAGTTCGGGTAATCAAGACCCTGAGGTAAAGAATATTGGGTTTATTTATTGTGAATAATGTTAAAAGAATCACCTAAGTGAATGTGTTATAGGAACAAGATGGTGTTTTGACTTTGGAAAATAAATACACAATTCAAGTTACTGAGAGGGAGAAATGAAGTGTTCATTTAACAAAATGAAAGGAAAATTTTTCCTCCCTATGTCCTCATCAGATGTTATGTGTTTTAACTATGGATAAAATAATCATTATACAAATCAATGACCCTATAGTAAAGTTACTATAGTGAATCAACAGGGTAGTGTGAGTACATATTACATTACATAGAATGCATAGATTACGGTTGAAATGTGAAATAAAATAGTTATTATTGTTAATGGATCATGGATAATGTAATCTATGTATTTATGCATTTGGATTCCAAAATTTAGAATGGTGAATTATGTATGGATTTTTCAGTTTATGTTTCGATAATGATTGATAAGAATATGTTTAAGGTCATGATGGACTAGAAAGGTAATCTCATGAATGTTTACATTTGGACTATGGGAAGGTAACTTGTAACATGTTCTTTATGTTAAGATAATTTTTTCTGGATAATTATATGTGGGATATGAATATGTACCATGAAACTAAGTAAAGATATATTTATAGGTGGTTTATACTACCACTAATTAATTTTCAAATATTTTTAGATTTAGGGTGTAAATACTATATACATAGGAAAGAGAAAAAATGCATGTTTTACGAAAGGATTTATGATAATTTTTGTTTTTACCATGTTTCAAGATAATATATAATAAGGTTATTCACATACATTAAACGTGAATAAAATGTTTAATTTTTATTATAAAAGGGAGTTACTGTTAATATGATTTCATGACCCTCTTTGTAAATTATTTTATTTACAATTTTGAAAAATTTTATAAGGATTATTGTTCATGAAAATTTTAAGTTAATCTTCAGAGGAAGTATTTGTGAACTGTGTTTGTGTTAAAAACCATCATTAAAAATATAATGAGAGATAAAAATTATTTCTAGGATGTCCATATTTTATATTTTTTTGAAGAGGACTTCATGTATGTTGGTTGACAACCAATCATTTTCGGAAATACCATGGTTCTTGAACCCATGAATGAAGGATGATGAAGGTTTCATGGGTACCACTAGCCTACACGACATCCAAGTTAATGTATATTTAATTTTGAAGAATAAATATTTAGGATTAACCATTAGTGTTAATTTTTATTTTATATTTTTTTTAATTAAATAGTTAGAATTTTTATTATTTTATGTCCCTCAAGATCAATTAAGAGAACATTTTAGTGCATTATTCATAAAATTCAATTACTATACATATATTCATTGAGGTTATAAATATATTATAAATTTTAAAAAGAACATCCAAATAATGAAATTTTGTTAATATGATTTTCCCTCCATGTCCAATCTCCACTCCCAACCTATGTTCTCTTATGTAGAAACCCAATTATATATTACTTGGTGTAACCGTTGTGGTTCCAAATTTACCTTTTTAAGGGTTGTTTTAGTATAAAATTTTATGATATGGGTTTCAATTAATGAAATTTTCAATTATTAATTCTTAGATAACCCAAATGAATTTTTAGGGTGGAATTTATTTCAAAGAGGGTAGAATGTACCACACTAAATTTTGAGAATTATTTTTATTTGAATTAATTTATCTTTTCATTATTTTTTCATTTCACATGATACTGGGAATAGTTAAATATAAATATATATATTAAGAAACATAGTCAAATTTTAATTTCACATTTAATACCAACTTGGCTTGTAGTACATGTAATACCAACTAGGCATGTACTACAGGAAACAACAACTTAGCGTACGATGTACACAACATTGAGTTTCTACGAAATATCTATTTTAATTTTTTTATTTATTTAAATAATATAATTGTTACTTTTTAGTTAAAATTATTAATATTTATAGTAATAATTATTTTTAAAAGAATTCTTATTTATTTTTTATATAAATAAAAAAATGATTTTTGGTAAAGTTCATTTTATGTTTAAAAACATCATTTTCCCAAATAAATCACTTTTAACAAAAAAAAATTTAAATTTATACACATCTATAAATCAAAATCGATAAAATAAAATTTATTTTTTAATTCAAAATTTTGAAATTAGCCTATGGTCATTTTATGGGATTTTCCTATTGAACTGAATTTTTTTATGAATGGTAAGGAATGCTACTCTTTAGTTAAAAACCACTTATTTTTCTAATTAATTATTAATGATAAATGATATAAAAAATATTATTTAAGGTAAAATTATACAATTATTAAATCTAATCATACATTTAAATTAATTAGAATCAATTCCACTTTGATACCAAAAATAAAATCTAACAATCTTTTGAACTTTTTCCAAATTTAAAATCCCATTATTTTAACTAGTTAGTGGAATTAGAACTATCCTAATTTTTCATATTTCTAGATTCAAATTTTGAATCCCGACATAAATCAATTTTTTAAATATAATTTGTAGAGTGTAATTATAATATGTAACTTTTTTGACCAATGTGACTAGTAAATGTAATTAATGTTAATCATAGTTGTTAAGGACAAATAATGATTAATTAAGGACTAAACCCAAAAATTAAGGTCCCAAATAGCATATAAACTTTTCCAACACCCATTTTATATCCAAATTTCTGAAATAAACCTTCACTTATTGAGTTTTTTGGTTTGTTAAAACTTTTTTTACGTAAGAAAATGTGCACACCAAATTTGTTTCTAAAAATTCCATGTGTATCCATTTCCAAACCTGTAAAAGGCCACTAAATGTGGCTATTACTCAAATTTATCCAAAAATTTATGTTCGTCCAAGATCAGACCAAGTATACTCCCAATAATCCTCACATCTAATTTCAAGTCACCCTTTAGGCAGAAACTCTCTCAAGGTATCCTTTTGGCACATACCAAAAGGAGTTAACCGATTAAAAGGTAACATCATCTCTAAGGCTCGTTTTCTTTATTTTCATTCTCCACCCCTGGATTATATTTATTCCATTATTATTTGTAAATACCTATATCCTAGATATACTAATATTTTTTATGCAAACATTCTGACCAAAACTTACACAATCCTCTATCAAATGGATGTTATACATACTGTTTTTGTGTAAGTATAACTACGGCCTCCCGAAACCATGGTTGTTCATTTCTCATTTACCTCCAAACATGGTTTACCTTATGATGGAAAATATATTTTTATTTTCTATAAAATATATATATTATGTAACGATGATTATTTATTACTATTTCAGGAGACATTTTTTACCTTTCATTTGGTGTTAATATGATATTCTCGTTTGAGGATGTGAGGATTACTGCCCCTTCAAAGTGATATTATTCAATAACACACCACATAGAATGTATTAAGGATCGGTTTAATGAAATTATATGATATATATTAAATATTAATGATAATTGAATAATTATAAATAAATATATATATATATATATATACAAATTTCATTTACATACATTGTCTAAATATGATAGTAAAAATGGAAAAATCATTCCTATGTACGGACAACTTACTATCTCCCTGAACGATGTGTTAAATTTCATACATATATATGCTAGAAATTATTATAAAATATTTATATGATATATATATCATGATCTACATTCTGGAATAAATATATAAGTTTAAGGACCAATGATATAACAAAATAAGACATATGTGAAGAAAAAAACATATATTCTCCGAAGTGAAACATTAACATATGATCATTAAAAAGTGAGAGATATAAAGTAATAATCAAACTGTATATGGTATTAAGTATAACAATATTATAATTTAAAATATTTGTAACAAACTTATATTTATTATATAGGATTATTGTTTGAGTACAGAGATAGTCAAGACACAATGAAAGGGGATTTCATCTCACTTTTATGTTTTGTGAGATACAAGCTCTGTTAACAACTCATTACTTTTGTGTTGTGTATTTATGTCATGACCCATCCCCCAGGGCCCATGTTGGGACTACCCCAAGCCTTCCTTCCATAGGTCAGGGGATAACGACTAGGATTAAAGGCGTAATTCCCTAAATCTGGGAAGTCATTGCCTTTATAACTTGTAAATGCACACAATAGAGTTCACAACTGGATAAAAAAACTAAGTATACATTATAACAAAGGAGTTATAAAAATTGAAGGGTCCATAAATACAAGCCCAATTGTAAAGTTCAAGGAACTAGAAAAACCAGTACAACTGAAGAAAAGAATAATAGCTGATGGATCGTCCTCTGATATTTCTACATGAAGGGTATGTACAGATAGCCCCCTCATCACTCCACGTTCGTCCGTCTTCTTCTTGTACCGTCAAACCGGATAGACCACCTCTGGGTACCGTCCAATCCTAATACTCTCAACCTCAGTCAGGATTGTTCGTCATCTTCAACAAACTCAACGAGGTGCGGGCATAGCCCAAGCAGGGGTGTGTATAAATATACTCAATAGGGACCCTGATACCCTCAAGGTCTCACAAAAATCAAACAAGGATAAACAAAAAAGTATGAAATCAACAGATACCCCCACTTCGGTATTTTCACATACATATAACTAAGTTATCATGTAATCTATATCAATCATCACGTAAACACACTAGTTATTGACTTAGCTCACAGAGGTATAAAACTTATGTAGAGTGATAGAGATGATTAGATGTAGCCACTGAATAATATTCTATGTCGACCCAATGTGGGATCCTGGTATCCTAATCAGAGTTTTCGAACCCACATAGGATCCTGAAACAATATTAAGAGATGTCAAACCCACATAGGAACCTGGAATAGTAGTTAGACCTTTCGAACCCATGTAGGATCCTGGAACAGTAGTCATAGTTGTCACAACCACATAGGATCCCGGAACAGTAGTCAGAGCTGTCAAAACCATGTAGCATCCTAGAATAGTAGTCTGAGCTATCGAACCCACGTAGGATCTTGGAACATTAATTAGAGAGCAGTGAGCCACATGGTTCCCTCACAAAGCACACATGATTCCGGGAGGGTCCGCTCCTCAGTCCAAGTGTCGATACATAAAATTCTATGATGTCCCAAGAAAAATTATCCCAAAGGTCCACCACATCATAGGGGTCTCAACGCAACTGACAGCGTGTCAATCAAATGCCTGGTCTGTGAGTTATTAGCCTTTTAGTCCCGAGGGCCATGTTGGATTAGTGCTTGATCCAACCAGACCATATATCATCTATACCTAAAACTATAGTGGGGTATACTCTTAGGGACCGTGATGCTCCAAGATTTCCAACACCATTGACAGCTCATCAAAACTGACGTCTGAGGCCAATGATATGGTCAAAAGAAAGTAAAGGGTCATAGTGGGCCTGGGTACGGTCTGACTCGGTTGGACCGACCCGTCCCTACTTAGTTTGGGTGAACCTGATTTTAGTTCAGCCCGACCTAACCCGTTGTGTTCGGCATCGCCTAACCCATTGGTTTCGGCTAGGCCCGTTGGGCCCGGCCCTGCAGGCCACGAAGGTTGCGAGTAGGGTTAGGGTGTGGACCGGTCGCGGGTTGGTGTAAGGGATGTTCGTCCTGGATGTTCCATGAGGGACGCAAAAGGCCGGATCAGCCAGGCGCTCGTGGGATGTGGATCATCATCTCAGCCAGGATGTCCGAGGCGGATTTAGCCAGCGCCTTGACGGGTGCGGCTCTGGTGGCTCGACCCGGAAGGCCGAGGCCGGTTCTGCCAGCGCCGCGAGGGGCGCGGCTCAGGCGGCTCGTCCTGGATGGCCAAGCTTGGTTCTTCCAGTGGTGACATGGGGTGCGCGGGGCACACGGGCTGGCACAGATCGGCCAGGGTGCACAGGAGGCCGGTAGTGGACGGGAGACGCAGGGCGACCAGGAGGCACGGGCGACCGGGAGTGCGCGGGAGGCTGGGAGGCACGGGCGGCCAGGAGGCAGGGGAGGCGAGAAGGAATGGGATGCCTGGAGGGATCCATGGTTCGGCCCTTGGCGATGGAGCCAGTTCGGTAACACGGAGGGCATGACCAGGGTGGCCTGATCGGGGCACGACACGACCGAGGCTGGTTCTGCTGGGGTGGGGCATGGATTGGACCGGTTCGGCTGGCGGATGGCATGGTCGGTGGCAGCGCGGGGTGCAGAGACAGTAGATTTTACTGTCATTTCATGTTGCCTTCCTCACCTCAACGTTTCATCGCCAAGTCAAATAACATCATAAAAGCGATCAACGGAGGGAGTATGGCCATGTTACTTTGGCCGGCACCCTCCACGTTTAGGTTGATGGAAATCAGCCCATCAAGAAAGAAGAATGATGATATTCAAATTATATAGCCTCTACAATGATTATTTCCCAATACACAAAAGAAAAAATAAAGGAAAGCATTAACATGAAAATAAACCCCCAACCGTGATAGTTGTTCATTGACAGAGTCGCGGTAAAGAAGACAGAGTTTTCGTCGTCTGTCGCATCAACTGCACACTTTTAATCTCGAGCTTGTCTGTCAGTTTGTTGACGATGATGAGGAGGGAAGGTCGGTTGAAGAAGTTCCACGTCAGTAGGAGTCCATGGATGAAGGTTGAAGGAGATCGTTCTTGGTAATTAAATGCGTTCTTCATTGGGAGCATTCTTCTTTCTTCGTTGGTGAGATCTTTTCTCACAAAATCTCTAATCCTCCTTTTCCAATATTTTCCTATCCAAAATAATTGGAAGACAAGGTAATAGATTCTAAAATCTATCATTGGCATAAGAATTCAAAAAGGGTGAATTCATTAAGTTGGATCCACTTAATTAATTTATGAGGTTGGCACCATAAATTAAAGAAGTGGATTTGGTACATTAAAGGAGAGGGGTGGAGAGGCACTCCCTCATTAATGAGGGGAGTTGATATGTTTTCCTCTCCCACCATTAATAGGGAGTTTTGTCCTGGTTGGTCCCCACATTGTAACCTCTCGCGGGAGGTTAGGTTTGGGTGGGCCCTAACACCATAACATCTCATCGGAGGTTATGGTTGGGTGGTCCACACACTTCCAACTTCCAACTTCCAAGTGAAGGATTTAACCAATAACTAAAAATAAATCTACACAACTTTCTTTTTATTTAATTATTCACTGAAAACCCAAAAACTAACTTTTATTCTTGACTAACTGTTATCGAGGTGAAAGACTTCATAAGTGAATACTGGCGTTGCGAGTTCAGCGGTGCCATCTGCTTTCAATTCCAAGCACCAATTCAAAAGTCATAAAAACCAGCTCGTATGTTTACTGAACATGCCCAAATAAAAATTCAGAAATTGATTCCAGGCACACCAGGCCTCGGAATCGTTCACCGTCAAATTTCACAGACTCGTAAAATTCCCATGTATTTAAATAAAAACAATTCCAGGGAAATTCCGAGTCATTACAATGTAATTCCTGTGAATTTATTCAATGTTCACATTATTATTTTATGATCCTTATTTAATGGGGTTTATGTTTAAATAGATTCCAAATCAGTAAAAATGTTTTGTCTCAATTTGGCTTCTTTGAGACTCATGTTTTGTTATGATCCTAAACACTTTTTTGAGGTGCATATACATCCATTTCACATGATGTATCATGAATATAAATATTTTCATTATATTATATACGTCACTTAATTTCCATTACTTACATGTATAGCATGATACAAATGTACTGTGTTATAAGAGTTTATTGATACAATCTCATTTATTTTTTGATATTGTTTATTTGTGTGTTTCCTTTGATGAAATTTTGTGATCAAAATATCAATATTATCCAAGAGATTCCTTATAATCTATTATTTCATGATATACATATGTATTGATACCATTTAATACTCATTAAAATAGAAGATAGTTATGAAACAATTTTTAAGAAAACCTTATTTCACCCTCTCTTCAGGGGAAAATCTATGTTTTATAAAAAAAAGTTTCCAATAACATTATACCATTCCCCTATAATAGCTAAAAGACATTTTTACCCTTATTTTATGTTAGAAATATCTGTCAGGGAATATTCTTGACTCTTTCCAAACAAGTACTTTTCAATCATTTTACCATGAAATTGGAATGTTCTTTGACATCATATGGAATGTACAGATTTATTTTCCATCATTTCATCAAATCTCGATTACATTGTTAAAAACGATACTCTTTAAGGAAATGTTTTTTAAAATTAATTTTCAATGAAAATGGTTTTCAATAGATTTTCATGGTTGTTTTATAATATTTGAAAAAGAATTATTTTCAAAAAGTTTTCAAGCTTACATTATATGTTTTGAGATTATTTTCCATGAAATGGGTTTCAAAACATTTTCAAGATTCATTTATATGTTTTCATAAAAAATTATTTTCAAAACGTTTTCATGATACCATTAGAGGTTTTAAAATTATTTTCAACGAAATTGTTTTTCAATACATTTTCAATCTTTCATTAAACTCTTTCAAGTGTTTTAAAAACAGATTTTAAATTATTTTGAATATTATTTTAAAAGACTCAAAGGAAACATGTTTCTAATATTATTTAATGTCCTATTTGTAAGTTTTCAAGGTATTTTTTAAGAAAATGAAATTAAAATGGTTTTATGTATTAAAATCCATTTTTTAAAAAAGAAAATATATTTTCTTCAAGTTTTTTTAAAATATATTTTCCATTTAAGATATCATTTATTAATATTACTCATGGAATTCTAGGAAATGATCCTGAGTTTCCATTCATATGATTTCTATGAATGATTTATGTTGAATGTCATGGTTATTATGAGATCTATTTCTCTTCCATAGTTTTAATTTTTATGAAATAAATTTCTTTTCATGGAATATTTTGATGATGAAATGATTATGGAACCTATCTCATTCCACATATTATGATATATTTACATGATTATGATATCCATTTCATTTCATGGGATATGATATCTCCATTTCTAATCATGTGGCACATGTATGTATGATTTAATTATATGATATGTGTGACCTATAAGTCCCTCCAATGCATTGGAAAATGATTCATATCTCATGAGAGAGGCATGGATGGAATAAAGATTTACATGGTTCAGTATTATAGTGATGGAACAAGGGTTTACTTTTTTTATTAAAACATTGATGGAACATGGGTTTAATCGGTTTAGTAATACAGTGTTGGAATGAGGATTTACCCAGTTTTGTAATACAAGGATTGAATGATGGTTTACTCACTTCATTAATACATTGGTGAAATGAGGGTTCACTCTGTTTAGTAATACAGTGTAGGAACATGTGTTCACATAGTTCAGTAACGTACCTTTCCACTAATATGGTCTTAGGAGTGATGCCTTGGATGCTATGTAAATATTATTATATGCTTATGTGTTTCCAGAATTCTGGGTATTACTCCAATATTATGCCTTAATGGATTATGTAATTTACATCCTTTTCATTCATCTCTTATGAACTGTTTGGATTTATACCATGATTCATGCATATGTTCTATGATATGCAGGGTATGATCTTCTTTTTTCATGATTGTGTTCTCATAATCGTAGGCTAATGTTTATGCTTACATGTTTCCCATTATTATCCTTACTAGGAATTTGAGCTCAAACCTTTCTTATGTTTTCCTTTCTCCACGTTATAGAGAAAGGTTCTAGGTAGATGTAATAAAGGTCTAGATCCTTATGGGAGATATATTAGATCTTTCAACTAGAGATAAGATTTTATTTCCATGTTTCCAATGACACTAAAATATTACGGTACTTTGGAATATGTTTTTTAATGTGCTAAATATTCATCTAAACGGATGTAATATCCGTGTTTATTAATCCTGTCTCATTATAGAAACAATATTCATAAAAAGACCCCAATGATGGAAGATGATGTATTCATGGATAAAAGAACTATGAATTCTAATAATAGTGATAGTATCATCCATTTCAATCATTGAAAAATAATAAATACAATTTTCACATGAAAATCAGTTATGAGTGTTTTTGTTTGTGCAATAAATAAAAATATAATAAAAAATAAGTTGAACAAAAATAGAAAGAGAATTTTCTGTGAAAGGAACTATTAGAACACCCTTTGGAGATTCAGAACAGACCAATTCATTTCAAAAATATCTTTGGATATTGGGATAGATTATTTTTAAAATGTAAAATAATGTATAAAACACAATATAGGAATGAATATAATTTTAAGGATGTTATATCAAATAAATAATCCTAATCTCAAGAATGGGTTTTAATAAATGAAAATTGGATAGTTTTAGAGGATCCATAGAAGAGGTTTCATATAGCTTGACATAGAGATATATATATCTTAATTGGGATTATTAAATATGAATAAATCCAAATTACGAAAGATATTACATTAGTTAATTAAAATTAGATGATGGTTACAAATAATATAGTTACTCCACATGAAGAAATTATACTAATTAAGACTTTAATTATTCATAAATAAAGGAATAACTAAATACCAATTTTGTAAGCATGAAGGATTAAATAATGTTAAAAATTGTTAAGAATGTATTTTAAACATTTCTCTTCAAATTGAGGAATAATTAGCTCCACCTTATTCCCTTACATTTTTAGTGTATATAAATTATTTCAATGTATATAATTAAAGATGAAATAAGATGGTGATTGATCTATCATATCTTGGAAAAACATGTAGTTGAGACAATATAGAATCATTATTAAATATTTTCTTGAATTCTGATTTACTCAATCATGGAGGTCTCTCAATATTTTAATTATTTAATTATATCAAGATGAATAGATTAACAATGATTAATATGAGTTAAATTATATCTCTGATGGGTAGAAAACTTGTAAGAATCTATGAAGATACAATAACTCTCTATAAAAATCCTAATTTCATTTCAAGAAATGTTCTTGAGGTAATGTCATTAAAAATGTATGGGTTTATATACTTTCACAATTTGTTACAAATAAATCCCAAAATTATGGGAAATAATTTTTTAATCAATGATATGAAATTGAAGATTTGGGAATGAAATCACGGATAGTTTCAAAAATAAATTCATTCTATGTTGTGATTGATTGTTTAAACCATTGTGATGAGTTAAGTGCATGAACTCTAGTTGGAAATATAATAAAAATATATTTAAAATGGGAATTAGATGGCTTCATCCTAATGATTTTTCAATAACCATTTAGTGACATGAGAATCAATTGTATAGTGGTTACATGTTCAAGGGGTATCAATATAATTGGAGGACAACAAACATGGCGAGGAATAAAATATTTCATCACAGTATAGGGAATAAATACTTAAAATGATCTATCAAATGTTAACTATATAGTGATCAAGTAATATGAATATTCCAATTTTAAATATATTATGTTGTAATCCAATCATAATTACATACTTTTCATCGGTTATATCATGTATGTCAATAATGGGGAAGTGTTGTTTTATGGTAATGAAATGTCAAAGGGGGAGTAAAACATTATACAAATTATTTTTTTGAATAGTTTATTGAAATTAATGTAGGGACAAATCATCTTGATAAGCATTATTTTTATTCTAAAAATAATAATTGAGAGTGGTTTCACTTGTATGACTATTACTGGAAAATTATTTATTCCTTAACTACTCACTTTTGTTTTCTATTATAGTTAGTTAAACATAGACAAAGATTGATTAATTAGAGGCTCATAGCTATGAAAAAAAGGTTATAATGCTTATTATTTTTAATTCATTATGAATTAAAAATAAGAAGTGTAAGGAGATTATTTTTTATTAAAAGTGAGTTCTAACACCTGAAACCACCCTTGTATTTTTCTTCAATAATGTAGAGATGATATGGTTTGAATACACACAAATCGACTTAAAGGTATCTGCAGGTTTCAAAAAAACAAAGGGGTTTTAATACCATATATTATGTATTTATTATCTTTCAATAAATAAATATTCTTTAATGAATAATAATCTGTTAATATGTGTGAATTTATCAGATGGATTAGAAGTGAGTTAATGATATAATGAATATTGAGAAACGAATAAGGTTCCAACTAATATTTTAATTATAACCTAAGATTAAATAAATTGTGTTGATTTCCGGTGAGATGGTCTTCGAGTTATCAAAAATAAATGTTTTTTGGGTGTAGAAACGTTTTATTCGAGATATTTTAAGAATAATTGAGGAACTGTAAAATTTGAGATACTAAAGGATAGTTTTAAATTTTAAGGAAAGTATAAAAGTGAGTATTAATCATTCATAACTTGTTAAATGTTGAAGATACTATAAAAAAACAATTATATTATAATAATTTGTTTGTTTCAAAGTTATTTGAAGTTTTTTGAAGGCCAAATGATTTAATCTAAAGGTCATTAAATGATTTAATTCATTTCTGGATTTCTCTAGGCCTGTGTGAAAATAAAGTAGAAACTGTTTAAGGGTCATTCGAAAATTACACTACCTATGTAACAGTAAGAATAAAATCTATAAATGAAATTGAATACATAAATAAAAGTTACTAGAAATGTGAAATATTAATTTCAATGACGTATATAAGTCAAAATATATTTTCTATTATATTTAAAGGTAACATGAACCTGTGTAGGAAATGGTTTGATAAGCTATCTAAGTGTAATTTGAGACCTATCTAAATGTCATAAAGTCGTATGAAAGTTTAAATTGAGGAAATATAAAGGATATTATGCACATGGTTATCAGTATAAAGGTTATATAAGACCTACATAAGGATCATGATTTTTGATATGTTGAGATGTCCAATATATTAATTTTGGAGAAAATAGAAAATAATTAATTCAATTAATGTGGATTTATCTTAATGGGATTAAACTTCCTTGCTGCTTGAGGTGATTTTAGTCTAATAGTATAAATTTGTATATTGATCCAAAGAATGAGATGACACAAGAATAATTTGTATTGATGTTCATACATAAAACATAGAAAAAAATGAATAGATATTTTGATCATACAAATTTTATTCATAACACTTGTTTGTAATTATTTTAATCATATTTTTTTGGTTGTATAAATTTTCATTGTTTGAATTTGAATGCTATTTATTTTTGAGACATCCAATGTCCTACATTATTGGATATCTGATGATTCGAGTATTTTGGGATTCAAGAAATAAATCAATGTAATGTGACTCTTGTTGAGGATAAATTATAAGGCTTCGAAACCCATCATAAAAAGAAACCTTTTACAACATACTAAGTTTACCATGTTTTAGTTTTGTACTGGTGTGGAGAAATAGGTATTTATTTTATATAATTTGTGATACTTTAAAATATCATAATAATTTTAAAATTCTCAGTCATTTGTAGGATAACTAGAAACTGAAACACCAAATATTAGAAGAATAAAAAATGATATTAAAGTTATTTGAACGTCATAATTCTAAAAATAATGAAAGTGAAGAATATAGAGAAAAAATATCCATGTATCACTTTGAATATTTATGATATATAAAATAATTTATAAGTGGTTTTTTGACTCAATTATTTTTTATAGACCCTCTACAATTCAAAAAAGATATTGTCTGTGATATATATGATTTTTGTTTATTTTTTATAAATCTTAAATGGAGAGGAAGAGGTGGAGGATATTTTTTTTAAAATCATGAGGTAACAAATATATATAGAATAAGAAATATAGAGAGGTTAATACTAATTCTTTCCTTTACAATATCAAATATGAAAAAAGAGATAAATAATATGATACTAATGTAATTGTTTTTAATAAAAATATCAAAACTCTTGATGACTTAGGACCACTATGATTTAATATCATATTAAGTCAAATTGGAGAACATATCGAGCTAGTATGTGTATGTGTTTATCATTATTTAATATTTAAAGACATTTTCACTATTTCGTGAAAAACTTTAAGGAATTTATGGTATGATTAATCTAAATAATACAATCACCTAATAGAAGGCTTAATATATTTAAAAATATAGAAACATCTTCTATACTTATGGAAGAAAACTACCCATATCCTATATTAATCATGGGAAATATATTATATAAATCCTTTTATTTATTTTAGTAAGCCCACATCCATAATACCATTGTAATTACTCTCATAGATTTAAATGTTTAATTTAGGTCTCAAATCTCTACTTGAACCTGTAAATGATTGGTTTTTGATATTGAGGATGAACCAAGAAAGTCCATACATGTTGTTTTTCATGATTATTCTGCATTACATACCATGCTGAGGGTTAGGAGCACAAAAATTGATAAATTTTCTTAATAGAGGTAAAGGTTCATGTTTAATAGGGGATAATATAAGGGAAAATTAATTTCTTTAAAATTCAGGTACTCTGATTCACCCACATCTCTATGTCCTTTCACGACAACAAGGAACAACAAAGTATTATAGAGGAATCGTGTTGAGTTTATCAATTTGGTATATTGGGAAAATATTTGTCTTCATAAATATCAAAGATTCAAATATGATTTAATTTAACTTATTTACTATTTAAATAACTATGTGGTGAGATACGCTCCTAAAAATATTAATTGATTAGTTAAAAATATATTATTTCCCAGTAATGGATATCATGGATTTTAATATGGGGGAATCATTTTAGTGGAAAAACATCTAGTAAATGTCTATATTACATAAATATTTAATAGGGAATAATTTTATAAAAGATCCATTTATAGAATAATTTCATGATCATCATCAAAAATTACATTTAGACCAATCCCAACGAAATAATTACCATAATGAAATAAACATCTTATAATACTATAAAAGTTTAGAAAAATTATTTGTGATAAAGTAACTCTTTATATTGTAACCATGTGTTAAAGTTGATGAAATAGTGAATCTAAAATATTATGTGAATCATAAATTTATTCACTAATGTTTTAACATTTAATAATTGAAAAATATATAAAGGGACTTCAGTCTCTACTCGTATACTCATCATGATTATCTATACCAACATTTTATAATAAGGATTGTTCTGGTTATGTAATTCATATTAAAATCTTTATTGGAAATGTTAAAACTATACAAATGTGTTTAAGGATGGATTATACTATATTTTAAAAAATTTGTGGTTAAATAAAATAGGGAATGTTATTTACATGTTATACTGTTTTGTTTACATAAAATGTGGGTAAAAGTTCAAACTGAAAGAACGAAACTTTTTGTTGGAATATATGAGAATTTCATCTTCAAATAGTTAATTATGTTTATTGAATATATGAGGTTATTTTACGAATAAATGAAATTGTTTCCATATATTTCAATTATCTAATATATCTAAAGGGTTTTTTAAAACACTATGGAATATCAATGTCAGGTATTAATGTTAAAGAAGTGAAATATCTATTTTATAATGGTGTACAATACAAAAATATATACGTTAAATATGTCTTAATTATACCAGAGTTCAGAATAATGATCAAAATTTATATAGATTTTAGTTTGAATTATAATAATGTTTAAAATTATTGTCATAATAAGAAATTAAAAGTAATAGGATATATCAACTTTATATGGATATGTATAAATGATGTGTATAATTATCTAATTTCACTTATTTAATAAAATATGTTCTTTAATAACAGTGTTTTTATAATCAATATGAGATGATGGATTTAATTCATATGATTTATGATATATCAGATTCTATAACAGATTAAAAATAATATATGGATAAAGGGGTCTTGATATAGGGTAAAGAGTTTATGGAATACATATGTTAAAATATGATGGAATTTATCCTACCGAACATTGGTGGAATATTTTAAAGAATAAAATATTATTTTTATAAAATATATTCTAACACATAGAATACCAAATATGATACCTATATAAATATTCTTTTGTTATCCATTCTCATTAAAGAAAATAAGTATTATATCTTCACCGAAAAGTGTTTTTGTAATAATGAATGACATTTTAAAAATATCACAATTTCTAGGTGAATAAAGGGATTATTTTTAGACATAAATATTATTAAAATTAACAAATAAATGAATTTATTTATCAAAATTAAAAGTGAATATTAGTTATTAGCCTAAATGGATCAGGGTATGTTGATAAATGATTAATGAAAATTGCTAATTATATTAAAAAATATTTCAAGGAAATATTTGTTGTAAATGGTTCTAATAATTATGTTTTTTAAAACATGGAAATCTTATAAATAAATAACCAAATTTATTTACATTGTTATATTATCTGTTATAAATTAATGTGGTTTAAATTATATTTTATAGGATTTGAACTTTTTGAATATGATTCCTAGTTCATTCTATTATTTAAATTAAAATACCTCATATTTGTCACTGACTAAAAGTGGTTAGTTAGAGTATTTCAACATACTGTCACGTAGAGATATGAGAGGAATTAAATAGAGATGTAATGAGTTTAAAATCCCCTTAAATTATAGAAAACATGTGGTTTATATAGAATTTTATCATATATGATATGATTAGAGATGAACATAGATGTTGTTCTATTAATATTTAAATTGGAGGATAAAAATATAAAATAAGTCATGTTATGAAAAGTCATGTATATACTTTTTCACTCTGTCTTGTAGGATACATAAACTAATGAAGTGAAATGATAATTAGCCAATCAAATTATGACATTGTTTTATCCTTAACTAATGTTTTGTGTTGGGATCTATAGATTTTGAAGAAATTTATCATTTATTTGGGTATGATTTTATATAAAGAATACAAATATACTCATAATAATAAAAATTGGTTTTGTGTGCTAAATGATAAATTATGTATACCAAAAAGAGTGTCATACACTATGTCTTTGGAATAATATTCATATATGTTTCATAATTAAATCTCCATAACTAAGGGTCATGAGATACCTATATTATAGAATTGTGTGATCGTACTTATATAATACATAAGATATTTTTATCTACTAAGATAATTACCATGTTTTGTGATAATCCATAAAAGTTGAGTGATATGTGATGTGTTTGTCATTCATGATTGTTTAAATCTAGATAATCAAGAATGTTTGAGGATTCTAGATGGGGTAAACATAAAACATTTATCATGTTCACTCAATGTCTTGGAAAATGTTATTATTTGAAAATATATTCTTGTTTAAGATGTTGACAGTAAACATATATATAAATATTACATTGTTCGATAGAGATCATTTCATATCCCTTTATATTATGAGTAGTACCAATGCATTTCTAGATTCCACTCTTTACTTATATTTATAAATCCAAGAATTCATACTACATTTTATCTTTTCAAAGGACTCTGGGATGGTACATTATAGTTGACTTATTGGGGAATGAGTTTTATAATACACTGTTAGATGGACAAAATGTGGTTTTGAGTTTTTTTAAAAGGATTTATGGATGGATATTGACATGGGGTTATATGTGATATGATATATAGTAAATTGGAAGATAGTTTAGAAATGTTTTTTTCAAACATCCAAGAGTATTTTTTTGTATAGTATCATATGTAATTATATATTATATAGTATATAATGAAATGTTGTAATGCCTAGAAGTCATTAGTGAAAATACAATGTCGATGGAGATATTCCCAAAATCCCATATATTGCAAAAAACTATATATGTGTGTGTGTGTGTGTGTGTGTGTGTGTGTTGTATTGTATGAAATATAGGATGTTTATCCATATCATATTCCTAGATTTAAGTATTAAATATGTAATCCTATATAGATGATTGTGGCAGGATGATTAAAAATTCCTAGAATAGTATGAAAGGTGTAGACTTTATCTTCAAATTGAGGATGATCAAGTGTTCTTTAAAAACATGGATTAGGGAGAATTATAGTGATCTGGACAAGGAAATATTATGTCTTGAATCCTCTCTCAAGATTCTACTAGATGAATCCTCGAGAGTGGACCTCAATCTGGATTTTTTCAGGGAAGCTATTCTGGTATCTAAATTGAGATCTCTACATACAATGAAAGAGAATAATATTATGGAAGCCTTCAAAATATAATGGATTCAAGAAGGGGATCGAAACACTAAATTTTTCAACTCTCTGCAAATAATAAGGAAGGCGAGTCATCCATTCTCCTTTATTAAGGGTGGTGATAGAATTTTAGATAACAAGGATAACATTGCTGATTATATTGTTGAATATTTCACTAAGTTGTTCAATGGGACTGCTTTGGGGTTCATTGACGGATGGTATCATCCCTTCTTTGGTCTCTGTTGCTGATAATTTCCTTCTCACTAGTGCCCCTACGGAATTTGAGATTAAGGATGTTGCTTTTAGCCTTAATTACTCTAGCTCTCTGGGTCCAGATGGTTTCAACAACTTCTTTTTTCAGAAGTATTAGGTCATTATTAATGGTGATGTTTATAATGTATTCTTCTCTTTATTTTCCTTGGTTGCTCTTCCATAGGGTATCAATGCTCAATTTATCTCCTTAATTCATAAAGTTAAAAATACTTGTGAGATTCACCTTTTTCGACCCCTTGCCTTGGTCAACACTAGTTACTGGATAATAAGTAAGATTATTGATATCATGCTATCAATAATTACATCACAGATTATTTCTTGGAGTCAACATGGATTTATTAAAAGAAGATGTATTGAGGATTATATTTTCTCAGCTTCATAATGTATGAATATACTCATGAAACCTGTAAGGGAGGGCAGGATTTCTATCAAGCATGGAATCAAATAGTAATTTTATCTCTTGATTGTGGCGTTCTCTATATGGTTCTTGAATGTTTTGGTTTCAATGATATATTTGTTCGATGGATTGTCACTCTTTTTTGGATATGTTAATGTCTAGGTTTTGGTTAATGGTTCCCTGAAAGGGTACTTTTCTTTCTCTATAGGTGTTCTTTAGGGAGATCCTCTCTGAGCCCTACATTTTTCTATTGCTGAAGATTATCATAGTAGGCTCATCTCATGCATGGTCTCACGGGGTCAGCTCAAGCTGATGCAGGATTTTAGGTCTCTTCTCGCTCCAACTCATAATATCATTTTCCTGTCAGGTAGAAAAAAGAATATTCATGTCCTGAAGCAAGTTCTAAATCATTATGAGGGTGCTTTTGGGCAATTTATAAGTTGTGATAAATCCTCCATAAACTTTTGGAAGGGTTTTTCTATCTCCAGGAAGCATTAGATTACTACAGAGTTAGGAATCCGTGAAGTGGTCCTGCCTTTTCACTATCTCGGTGTGCCATTTTTTTGGGGGCATCCTAGCGATTCATTAATTTCGTAAATTTTTTACAGTGTTAATGGAAAACTCTAAACCTAGAAGGGGAAGAGTCTTTCTATTGATGGGATTTATGTTTGGGGAAGTCAGTTATTGTTTTTAAATTGGTGTACTCGTTCATGGTCTATAACTGGCCAAGTGTACTTCTCAAGCATCTTAATTTCTCTATCAGGAACATTATTTAGAGTGGAAATATCCTAGAGATGAAAATGGTCACAATTCCGTGGAAGTCTTGTTGTCTCCCTTTTCATAATGGTGGCATGGGAATAAAAGATATTTCTCTTTTCAATGATTCCCTTCAATGTTGTCTTGTTTGGTATATTCTCCACAACAATTCTGAATTAATGGGTTTTCTCAAAGATCGCTTTATTGGTAAATTGAGGTAGATAAAGATTGCTTACATTTATTATTCATTATGGACATCAATTAAAACTTCTTTTGAGGATATTATGTCCTGCTCATGATGGACTGTGAATAGGAACATGACACTCAAATTTTGGGTAGATAATTGTACTGGTGCCACTCTCTCTGATAATTTCCAGCTTGATGTCCTTGATTCTAATGAGAAGGTCACTATTAAAGAGTTTTTTTATGCTCCTCCCTTGCTGCTTCCAGATGAGATTTAGGATTTGTTTTTTGAATATGAATTTATTTGAGGCCGTGATATTCTATTTTGGGAACCTTCTAGTAATAGACTTCTTTCAAGGAAACTTTTCTATCACTATGTCACCAAGGTCCATCATGCTCACTTTAATTATTTATCTGCTATCAACAAAAAATGGATCAGGCCGTCACGTCTTACTCTTGTTTGGAGTATTGCTTACAATAGGATACCATCTGACGATGTTATTCAAATGATTGGTATTCACCTTTTCTCCTGGTGTGCTATATGTCACCAGCATAGGGAGGATACAGAGCATCTCTTTCTCAACTATGAAACAGCCTCAACCTTTTGGAAGGAGGTCCAAGAGGATTTTGATCTCGTTAGTCTTCAATTTTCAGGCCTGCAAGCTCCCCTTCGGTTCTCCTCATTCAACCATTTATCCACCACATACGCTCTCTTCTTTGTGTGGCTGTAGATGAATGTTTACATGCTATATGCAGGAAATTAATGCAGCAATGTTTTTGGGAAAAGGTTGCTATGTGAAGCTGGTCACGAAGAAGATTTTTTCTCCTATAAAAGATATGTGCAGTGCTGGCATGGGGTATTGAAACAACAGTATTCAAGATTTTATTATGCTGGAAAACTTGGGTGTTCTGGGAAATTTCAGTCCTTCATTGGGGATTTTAGAAGTATTTTGGGAGCCTCATGTTCTGCATTGGATTAAGGTGAATACAAATGGTGATGAAAAAAGAAATCTGGGACTAGAAGGGTGTGGTACGGTTTTCAAGATGCATGATGACTCTATTTATGGTTGTTTTTATGGATATTGTGGTGTGACTAGCTCACTTGAGGCAGATATTCTTGGAATAATTCATGCTATCTAATTTTCTCAAATTAAAGGGTGGAATAATTTATGGCTGGAATGTGACTTTATCACTCTTGTGCAGGCCATCGGAAATGGTGAGCTTCATTTCTCTTGGAGGCTTTCTAGAAAGTGGATGGATTTTATGAAGAACATTATGAGTCTTTACATCATTATCACTCCCATTTACTGGGTGGAAAATATAGTTGCAGATGGTCTCACTAATATGGGAGTTGGTAAGCCTCTTACCTGGTCAAATTATCTTCCTGTGGTCCTGCTCCCTCATTATGATGCTGATTGTAATAAGTCCCCGAATTTTCGTCTCTTGTAACATTATTTTCTCTTATGAATAATAGCATTGTCCTTTTGGTCAAGGGACCTTTTCAAAAAAAAATCCCATATTAAATCATTCAACTACAATAACAAATCATATTTCATGATAAATATTTTTCATATGGAAATGTTAGGTGTTAAATCACTTGGTATGAATCACTCTAACACACAAAATTGATTGGTAACTACATAATAAGTTTCATCACTCATGTATCTCACTATATTGATAAACACAACTATGAACTTTTGATACGATTTAATAGATTAGATGATCAATAATGCATTCATGTTATGAATACATGGAATGACCAAATCACTCTCTATGTGTTTTGTAACATTTGAGTTAATACATGAATACTCAATAATGTAAGAAGGGATATATATGGAGAAAAAATAATTGAGATAGTGATAGTCATAATCCCTTTTTCGGTTCTGACTGATTCTACCCAAATATATCTATGTCATCATTCCTTTTTAATTGATAGGTATTGGATTATAATTGGTGTGGATTAAGAACAATTTTGATAATTATATTATTCATATAAACCCATGGACACACCATGTAAATTGGAGTTTGATGTATCCCACTATGTGATCTTTGATAAATGTGTGATTGAAGATAAAGGCTCGACTATCTACAATGCATAGTACATAATATTATTCACTTTTTAGTTTCATGGATTTTTGTTCATGAATTTTTTATTTTACAACTTTAAGTTTAATGTTTATTCCATTCCATTGAATGAGTATAATATAACCCAAAAAAACAAGAGTATAACAATAAGTTTTATATATTTTAGATTTCGTATAATTATTCTCTTAGGCAAGTTTTTATATGTATGAAATTTTAAATTGAATTTAATAATTTTTTTGAAGAAGGTTTTTCATTGGTTAGATAACCAAATAATTTTTGAAATTAATAGTCAAGTTTATATGAGTTAAAGAGAAGGGATTATATTAAAATATTTAACATAATGAGGATTCAAGTCATCAGGGAGATCCTCTAGAAAATGATGTTTTAACTTACTCTTTTGTTTGGAAGGTGTCCGCAAAAACATTTGCTTCATGGTAGGTATGAGTGGTAATATGATTGATATCAATGAGTGAATGAAGACACTCCGTCCATCTAGTAGTGGTAGACCAGACTAGATAAACCACACCATTCCAATGTTCTTATAAAATGTTAATCGTGTCACTCTCAATCCATAAGTTGTTCCAAAATTTGTGTTTGGCATAGGAGATATCTTGTATGGAACTCATCATTTTAGCTTCTAGAGAGGAGGAAATCCCACATCCTCTAAGAATACACCCAAGGATATGACCAAGATGATTCCTGAATATGGCCCCATAACCTACTAGTCCCATATTTCCATTAGAATCTGTATAAACATTAACTATGATCCAACAAAAAGGTAGAGGTTTCCAAAAAACTTCAAATGTTCCTCGTACTTAACAAAAAATTCCATCAACTGGAAGCCTTCTTAGAATCATTATATCCCTCACTATGTTGTAGAAGTTCCTTTTTTAAATTAATGAAGCTTCACAAAGATCAATGAGAATCTGAATTTGACCTTCATTGATGTTGAGTATGTAATTATGGTGAAAAAATAAATTCTTATCATACCATATAACATGAAAAATCTCAATTATGGTGGAATATAAATGATTTTGGATTTGATAAGAGGTATAAATTTCCACACAATGATTTAGTTGAGCATTGACATAGTCAAGAACCATCCCTCTGTAATCACAGATGAGAAAAATATAATTCCAAAGATCTGTGGTTGTGGTACATGATAGAAAACCCTAATTGGTATCCTTTGTATGATAACTACAAAGACGAAATTTAGAACAAATGTGAATCCCAAAATATTGCAACCAAGCATGAGTTGGGATCCTATTATAGGAAACATGCAAAAAAAGTGTAAATCACAAGGGTTTTTTATCAATATATTATTTACATGATTGGACCCTCTAATCCCCCATTTGGATTTGATCAAATTTGAGTTTGAGACACCATAATCATCTCTAATAGGAATGTGATGGAAACTAGTGATGAGTATGAATAACCATCAAATAAGAGGCATTATCCTAATGAAAATGTAGAAACACACAACCAAGATCAATTAAATTAAGTTAAATAATAATAAGTTGGAACCTATATACAGAATATAATTCATGAATCAAACTCTTGGAAAAACATCAGAGTAAAAAAAATAAGACATCGATAGTAAAAATCTGTAAAACTGCATGCCCAAATAAGAGGTTTTTTGGTCAGATACCAACTAAAATAATTCTCAAGACAAGGATAAATTCTATTTTTGAAATTTTAATATCATATAAGACCACCGTTTTTAATGTGTGGTGAGTTATATTATTTAATTAAAACAATAATGAATTACAAAATAAATCAGAAATAAAAATATAAAACATAATAGATTTAGACAGGTTTAGGGAATTTAAATCCTACAGTCTTATCTACCAAAAGTCAACTCATTGAGCTTGGTGATATTCAAAGACACCATAACATTTATCTGGGACTTTCATTCCTTTTCCTTGAGATTTAATGACTATGGGAATTAATTAAACACTATGTAAAAAAGAATATTTTACAAAGATCCTATTAGGATATACAATATACTAGCCATCAACACTATGTGCATGGAGTGTTCTCCTCTAATAGAAGGGATGAATTAATATAATATTAAATATTAATCTCATAGTTTTATGATGTAACTAACAAAAGAGAATATTTCTCTAGGATAGAAGATAATAAATAAATTAATATCAAGGAGAGTGTTCTAAAAAACAACAAAAATTTGGGTAGAAAAACATTATTATACTAAAAACTTGTGATTCTTTATCATGGAATATAGTAGCATCATAAAATCTTTGAGAGAGGTGAGGGTGAAAGATATTACTTCAATTGTTGTATATATTCTCGATATTTCAATTCATATGTGCATACTATATCATAACATTCTCTTACTATTTCACTTCAATAAAACGTATAAAATCTATATATTGAATCAAGTTATACATTTCCCTTTTTTAACAATACCCTAGAATTTGTACTAATAATTGATTTATTATTTTATTACATTATTCTATTATTAAAGGAAATAGTTTTATATTATATTTTAAAATAAAGAAGTCATATTTTATTTAATGCATGAATAGTAGAACTAAATTCAACTTAATGTACACCAATAGTGACCAATGTACTAGTCCAAAAGCCATATAGACAAATCTGGTTCACCACTTTGCCGAAACCCAAAGATTTGAATTCTCATTTCCAAATTGATCCATGTACTCCAAAACAATTTTCTTACACGGCCAAATTATGTATATTTTCTTTGTATTTACAGAAATTTGACATATCCAAAATAATTATTTAGCCTTTTAAAACAACCTATGCTATATTACCCTAAATGTAATTCACACAATAGATTTACGTAGATGTTTTATCAATGTTGTAGTTTTTTCATGTGATCGATTATTCAACATAAGAGATTTATACATGGAAGATTTTTTATTATAATTGATTAATGTAAGAATTTCTTTCATGTATCATATTTCTCCATGTAACAAAATATTCACCTAGTCAATTCCCTCATGCAAGACATTCGGAATACTTAGGGAAAATTTTGCAAAAAAAATCTACAATTACATAATTATGGAATTATATAATTAAATGATGATAATTTATAATGGAAACACTAAAAAAAATAATTACCGATAAATGAGGGGTTTTTTATATTATCAAAATAAAACATACACGATATATGTTGGAAAAACATTAATAATCAAAAAATTTCCTCCATTTTGATAATCAAACATCATATTGAACAATAATTGTAATCATTTAAATGGTTTATAGAATTTTTTCCATAAAAAGTATAAAATAAATAAATTTTATTAAAAATTTGGTGTTTATAATTTCTTCTAACACATTATTACCCCACCAAAAGATTTTTTTATATTATTTGGATAATGGGAAAAAATCCTACAAAGAGAAAATTATTGGTGTCTGTAATAATGAAGCCCAAGAGAATTAGACCGAACAAATTTGGTACCATCATGAGGAAAGGATCAAAGGATATAAATGAAAAGGAATCGATCATTATGAGATGATTTAAAATCTATATAATCTACCACAACATTACTGTTACTCCATGTATGAATAACGTTCATTTGGTTGTTCATTGTTCACTTACATCTTCATATGGAGCATTCAATGGACCAAAGAATGGGTCCTTTAATAGTCAATGCATTTTAATTTTCTAATAGATCAATATCAATTTTAATGATATAAATTTTCAAATAATTACATTGTAGTAGAACTTTGAGGATTGCAAGGGATTTTAGATGAACTGAGTCACCATTTTGAAATTTTTTGAGAAATATGAAACAACTAAACCCTTGGGGTCTCTGTCCAGCCCACCACCACACATATATTCCAGGAAATAAGATCCATTAGTGTCTAATTTTTTCCCAATGTGGTAGGATTCCATTTGATCCATTTCCATGAACTAAAATTCATTTATTGTTGGGGCACAACTAGGGAATCATGTAATTGAGGGAAGGGGAAATCACTAATTATTTTCACAACCTAGTGAAGTCCATAATTAAATTTTTGTTTTGGAGATGATACCTAAGTTGCTCAATAGTGAAGACTGTGGTGTTTATCATTATTGGAAAACTAAAGGATTCCTCATCTAGTAGTGAAGATCCGAGTTATGGCCTTTCTCTTAGCACTAGGTTTATCCTCACCATTTAACCACTATATTAATACATACTCAGTAGAGAAAAACTGATCATAATACCTTGGGAAATTGATGAACAAACCTCATACCTCTTTTACCCATCAATATACAAAAATAAATGATCAATGGAATCATTCCTCAGCTACCAAGATAAGAGTGATTTAGAGGCTAAGATGATACCTCTCTGCTAGATGCTCTCCTCAGATGGAAATGCTTTGTTATAAACATGCCAAACTAGAAAATTGAACTTCAAAGGTTGTTCCTTGATCAATAAAATTTATCCCTAATGTTATTGGGGAGATAAAACGGTTTGATGTTTTTGAAAACCATTAATAGTGAAGGTACAAGAATCATATATAGTGAAAACACATTTTTCCAATTCATTAGTAATCATGGGATATATAGAGTATTATATAGAATGTTGATGAGCCTGTAAGGGGCTCTGAGCGGCGATTCTCCTCCCGTCGTCGCCTTCCTCTCCCCGTGGAGAGACAGCTTTTCTTTCTCTTGTTTTGCTCCTCTGCGGCTAGGTCAGGCTCGCTCCTCCTCTAGGCCCCGTGTTTTCGCGATGCGTTCGGATCTGGACCCATGAACCTAAGACCGGGTTGCGACGAGGTTGCTAGATGTTCCGGCATACGCCACGAGCGGGTTTGTGGGTTCGTGGTCCTCGTGCTGCGGAGCCGGCCCTAGTTTTGGGGTTGCAACTTAGATCTTGGGTGGATGCGTGTGATTTGTGGGTTTTCAAGGTCTTCTCCAATGGGGCTGAAGGTGGCAACGGGTTCTGATGTTGTTTCTTTTTAATTTTTCTGTTTTGCGTTTTATTGTTGGGTCTGCTGTTCTGTGTCGAGGGTTTCTTCGTTGATAATAGTGATGATAGTTTCTGCCTCGTGGAAATCGGTGAAGGGATCCACCGGCGGTGATGGGTTGTTTCTCATCGCCAGTGCGGGTGAGTGCGTGAGGTTGGACGTCGGTGAAGCTCACCAACGTTCTGGTTTTGGGACGACTTTTGAATGGTGTTGGTCTGTTTACGGTCGCCGATGATGATTTTTCTACCTGAATGGTGCTGATCCGTCGTTTTTGACGGCGTCGATGGAGGCAGTTGGATCACCGGTGACATGGAGGAAGGTTTTTTTGGTGATTTACCAGGGGCGACTTCGAGGTCTCCGGTGACAACGTCGACGGGAGACGGTGCATCTTACCAGCGTTCCGGTGAATGGTGGCTCAATTTGCGTGCAGGCTGATGGATTGACGTACGGTGCATGGCGCGAGGTGTCAGTGCTGTCGCGGGAGTGGTTGACAGGCGTGTTAAGACCTTGGGCGCGTGTTAATTCGGGTTCGGTGTTCGAGGAGGCTGGGGGTGACCTGTTTTAAAATTTGAATTGTTGTTTGTTATTCAGATGTGATGATGTAGTTGAAAGACTGTATGGGTACCGGCAACCCCTTAAACCGGCTTCAGAAAATGAAAAAAATGATTTCTGGCCAATTCATTAGTAATCATGATTTTGTCAAATATTCCCATATGATTATTATCCAAGGTGAAATAGATGAATAATGGATTTTTACTAACCTCCTTCAATTTGATATTAGGAGTGGGTTAGCTCAAGAATTCATGAGTTTTCCCTTTTTGGTTTTGATGCCAATAACATACATCACCCCTACCAATTATCCATCGGGTATTTTGATGGAGGATTTGTAGAAAAGGCTAGATCATCTTTTGAATTTTGTAGGGTATAATTATAGACAATATCCATTCCTTACCATAAGTAATGTTCTTGTGTTCACCCCACATTTTTTCCCCTCAATTATCTCCTCGGCTAGCTTATCATGAAGGTTATTCATGGAACTAGAAATAGTCTCAAAATTTATTCCCAATTCATTAATGTGTTTAATAATATTGTTCCAAGAAGCTCAATGGTACATACCATCCCTATGGTAATCTCCTAGATTAGAGAATAAAGTATTCTCTATGTTGTAAATCACCTACACTTGAATCGTCAAAGTGGGAGAGAAATTCAAAGGGATGGAAGAGAGGTAAGAATTTATGACGTTGATTCTCCCTCCAAATGATTATAAAATTTTTTATTAGAGGATGAGACCTATGATTTTCTCAATATCCATGTCAATGTGTTTGATGATAATGATATCCTGGTACATAGGGGCACCCAATTAGTCCATTGGGAATGAAACTTTGTGCATACCAAGACTATTTTCCAAAGATATTTTATTCACCATTCCAGAACATAGAAATCAATTAGTGTTTCTTGAAGATCAAAGGTGAAACTACGGATCACATGATATTGATACTCTACACTTCAATAATTTTAGTGTGATGAAGTTAATAAAAAAGTATTTTTATAACATCAATAAAATCATTTAATAAAGGATCCAAAGATAGGCAATCAATTTATTAGATCTAAATTAATTAATTATTAATTTAATATGAATGATCTTGTATTGGGTTTTTAGGAAATTCAAATTAAAAATAAATTTTAATTTCACACATTCCATAAGATATTAATTTTCACTAGGAACCTTCATGTTGTATTAAAGGGAGGATAGGTTAAAATTTTTAATTTTTTATTTGACTATTGATCTATAGGGGGAATAGTTTTTATATTTTCATTTTTTTGGAATTTTCATTCATTAATCCAAATGTAGAAATTAATATACCTTTAAAATTTATATTTATTAATTTAATATTCACAACATCTTTTGGAAATGGATATATGATGAATGAAAATATATTATGTTTGGCTGTTTTGGGGAATCTATCAGGATATCATGGTATTACACTGTATGTAACAGGAGGAAGCGTCGTACACCTAAGTTTACTTCACTAGGCCATGTCTTGAGATACACAACATGTTG
This sequence comes from Viscum album, assembly GCA_963277665.1. Taxonomy (NCBI): domain Eukaryota; kingdom Viridiplantae; phylum Streptophyta; class Magnoliopsida; order Santalales; family Viscaceae; genus Viscum; species Viscum album. The sequence continues at coordinate 1,894,913,321 of OY728152.1, forward strand.
GGAAGTAATTACAAATGGTTCCTTTATTTCACATCATTTTTAGACTATGATATTATCACACATTGTATTTTATAGTACATGGAATGATTCTAACATACACATTATGTATTATACATTGTTTAGTGGTGAAATTCATGAATAAAATATGGTCATGCACATGGAAAAAACACATGATACTAACATCCCGGATCATTAAATAAGTATATGATGTGTAGGAAGTGTACACGACTTGAATTTCATTAGTCTATCAAATATACATATTTATTTCTTTAGTCTGTTATGCATAAACTTGTAATGTGAGATAAATGGTGGGTATCTCGATTTTACAGATCATATAGTCCCACATCCGATAAAAAACACTATATTTTTTCAAGGGTTATGTCCATAAAAAACATGTGAAGCACATAGTGTGTATTTATTTAGTACATTCCTTGCATTATATCATATCTAAATCATCTCATCCTATTTGGCGGTTTCAAATGTAAGTATTAATTATTTGATGTTTCTTTCATCCATTGACTATATCATCACCCATGTCTTCAAGGAGGGTAGTGCTTTGGCTGACAACCCTTCCAATAATGGTGTTGATGGGAATAGTCTCATTTGATCTTATCATCTTCATTTGGATGTTATCCCTCTTTTTTATAAGGACAAATTTAATTTTCCATCTTTTTAACTTTTTTTATGTATTTTTGATTTTTTAATAATGGGGCCATGTTTCCTGGAAAGTGTTCATCTTTCCCAAAAAAATAATAAAATAAATTTGATTGCTTATGATTCAACCCTCCCTCAAATATTATGTTAGACATGGATTCAAAGGTTATTTATGTAATTCTCCTTAACAAATACCATTATTCCCCTCACATTTGTGTGAGTTATAAATATATGTAATTAATGGTATATCATAATGGTTGCAGACGTTTTTCAAGAAGGAAACATATTGATTCTGACTTATGTGATACACAGGTGGATAGGTGGAATGTGTAAACTCATACCAATAGCGGCATAAGGAGTTATTCAACTAGGGTAATGGTTGATTTATGATCCCCATCATAAATAATCCATTAAATAAGATTATTATTAGTTCATTTAATAACTTTATGAAATCTATATTCGAATTCTTTAATTTATGTATGTAAGACCATAATCACAAAAATAAAACAATTAATGTGCATACATGGAATTTAAATAAATGGATTATGCATAAATGTTTTATTCAACACAGTTAATTAATTTAGTACAATCAACTCAAGATTAAAAAGTCATGTAAAGGATAAAACAATATAAAATTTGGAATAAGAAATTAAAATTAGTCAACTAAATATCAAGTTAGACATGGACTTATTTGAATTTATTAAGAGTGAATGCCTTAGAATTTTGTACTTATTCAACCCTCTTTGGGGCACATACTTTTAATGTGGATTTATTATGAAGGTTATGGGTTAAATTTACCATATTAAATTAATATAAGTAGCCCTCTAAAAACTATATGTATCTTTAAGTCATGTGTTGAGGAAATATATGTTAGGATTTCAGGATTGGGGATTCCACTCAATGGATCAATGAGGTAAAATCCTATAGTTGGGAAAGACTATCCTTCTAAAATACATTCAATTATCTTGACCAACACTTGTTGTGGTTATGCAAAGGGACATGTAGTGATTTTTTTTAAAAAAAATTATTATCAAAAAGACATATTATTTTGAATGATGAGGATGTCGTGAGTTAATAAAATAGTGAGAGATTTTAAAATCATACTTTTATTATTTATCACATAATTTTTTTATTACAAAAATTAATAATAATATTATATTTTAGAATTTTATAAAATGGTTATTTTATCATCTAAAAAATCCTTACTATTTATATTCTATAAATAACATTTCCTCATTGATAGTAACTTTATGGAGTGGTTCAGATGACTTTGGGTTATTCCCATCCATGATAGGAAATCTTACGTGCTAGTATGATAACACTTGTCTTTAATTGACAATATTTCATAATATATTACATAATGGAACCATTCATATAACTATTAATATCTTTAATCATAGTTTATTTTTTATATTCGGTATATAGTATATAAAATATTATACATTGATATAAAAAATAAATGAAAAAATATTTAACATTATTCAAATATTACGCTACTCAATTAAAACTACACATAATAACCGTTGGAAATAAATAATAATGGGGGTGAGATAAGAAGGAAATTAATAGAATAAACAAATAATAGCATGATGAATGTATTATATTTTATCCAATAGGAATTTTAGTGGGACATAAAAGTGGTGATGATCTTAAACGTGAATATCGAAGCATGATATATGGTGACTATAGGTTTTGGGCACAGTGGAAGCATGCAATTGGATGTTACCAAAATTGATTTTTTTTAAGTTCATCGATCAATCTGAGATCTACATGAGGCTAAATGTCTTGTTCAATGGAATTTTATTAATGAAGAAAGACCACATCAATCATGCCAAAACTAGAGAGATTGGATCATCACATAATATTTATAATTAATTTAGCTAAATATGAAATATCGTGATGGAATTCATTCATTGATGATGGATCTTGTAATATATCTACGATAAAACATAGATTTGGTATAGGATTCAAGTGAATATTATCTATAGAGGGGATCCAGAAATTTTCCATGAATCTACAGACATCACTGAATGAATCTCTAGGTGTTATAATGAAAGATTCTTGCCCTTGCGTCATCCATCTTTGATCACTACAAGACTATATTCAAAATAATATTTTTTTAACTAGTGGAGGAATATTTCTCATCATTCTGGGGAGTGATATTTTTGAAGAGAGATCACATGGTCTTGAGAAAATTCTCTAAATTCATTGTCCACAACCCAAACGAATAAATTATTCCATTGAAAAAATATTAAAATTGGGTTTATATATCACTATGGTTAAAATAAAATATTTTCACTAGATTCATTAATTAAATTTTTAATTGTAGTGAAAAAAAATCTTAAATAATAATAATAATAATATTTCCCGACATGTTCTTAACTTACAAATTAAAAATAAATATTATTTAATAAAATAATTTTAAATATTTATTATTTTCTCACTAGACCTAAAATCTTTCTCTATCATTCATATATAATATTTATCATACCTTCAATAATGTCCATTTATTTATTTAATAAATATCATTGAATTATTCATTAATAAATACATAAAATTATTATTTATTAAATAGTAAATAAGAATTTGTATGTGATTAATAATATATGAATATATATTATTCCACTTATAGGATTAATATCTATTCAACATGTTAAATAATAAATAATAATATATTCTTTATCTGAGATTTTGGATACAATTAGTGTGTGACCATATAGCTCTCATCCTTAAGGGAATTAAGAGGAGAAGACTAATGTACATGGTCAGAATCTTGAAACACACCATGGAACCCCTTGAGAATGAAGTTAGTGCTACAAATATATGTTACCACATACAGACTCTTATTGTGTTATTTAATCTATTCATTATGGTATCTCAAATCAAGTAGTTTTGATGTCAATGCAATCAAATGATTTTCTTGATGTCTCTTTCTTTGATTTACAATAAAATTAACATGCCTATTGAATACCAAGGAGAAGAATTTATTTAGGATATATAATTTCAATCAAAGGGCTTTATATATCAATATCTGTTAAAATAGAATTCACAATCCTTCATCACATTTTTCATTAATGAAATATTACTCGTGCCACAACAAACATGTCCTACCTCACTAAAAACATATGTCTTCATGGTTTTCATTACTAATCAAATTACATAACTCGTAATATTCATTAATAATGATGGAAAAGTCTAAGGATAAATACACACATCCCTATATTTTAATATCGAGTGACACATAGAAATGTTCATTCCCTTCTCGTGGGTCTTAATATCATAATATCCTACTAGATATTACCAAAGGTTTACACCATGGTAAGGTTCTTAAAAGTCCTATGAGTAACCACAACCGATAGCATGTATAATATTTTGCACTCAAATGATATCATCATACTATATAATATATATTGAAGAATTGTTTTGTTGCAATTTTGGGTTCTCATCATAGTAGAGAACTATTATTTCCTTTTAGTGCGATCATTACTCCTAGGTTATTATCACATAAAATTTCATGCATATAAAAAATCATATGTTATAATTAGTTTATTATTATTCAAAACAATGAAATCATGTTATAATAATGTACACAGAATTTGGTTCTAGGGAACCAACTCTAACAGGATCCCACTTTCACTAGAGCCAACTGTTAAAAACCATCATTACTATGGATCTCACATGATACTCATGCTTCCTATGAGATTGGCCTTGAGTCATGGGGTCGTCCATGTTCACTTTCGTAGGTACTCTTCTTACTAAAAATTCACCCCAGTGATGAAAATCCCTTAAGATGTGATACTTATGGGGTATTTTCTTTGTCTGTAGGTGTGATCGTGGCCCTTTTTCAAGATCCACCATTGTATTTTTTTTAACTATAAAATATGATGGGATCATTACTAGTAGGTACCAAATCAAGATATTAAAAAAAATTCTGAATCCGAATGTATTCATTGGCTACATCAGAAGATTCTATATACTCAGACTCGGTTGTAGAATCAGTGACAGTTGGCTACATTAAACACTTCAAGATCACAGCTCCTCTATTGAGATAGAAATATATCCTAATTGTGACATCATATAATTATGATCCATATACAAACCAAGATCAGTATCACCCCAAATGTTTATCTCCACCATACAGTAGGAACATATCCTTTGTTCTTATTAAATGCATCGGGATTGTCTTAATAGTTATCAATTTTGATTCTAATATATGTGGATGATATCTTTCTACAATTGTTTTTCATAGGCAACATCAAGTCTAATACATTACATAGAATACATTATTTATCCCTTCCATGAAGCATATGACATCTTATACGTTGTCTCTTTATTTATTTTATTTCTAAGGACACGTTTTCTTAAAAAGATGTAAACCGTGTGAAACTGGAACAAATCCCCTCTTGTATTGTTCCATATAAAATATATTTAGTATCTAGTCAATATATTTACTTTGACTTAGTCCATGAAAACACTTTGACCTATCATGAATTTTATTGATCCCTAAGATGTAGGTCTCTTCAACTATGTCTTAAGAGAGAAACATTTGTTTTACTATTCTTTGACTGACTAGAAGACTAGTATGTCATTTCCAATAAGAAATATTTCATCCATTTATACTACTACGTTTAAGATTTCATTTCCTCTAAACCCCTTGTAAAAACAAGGATCTGATTCATTCTTAAGGAAACAAAACTCATTAATGGATTCATAGACTCAAATGTTCCATGACCCGAATACACGATTCAATCCATAAATGGTCTTTCTATCTTGAAAATTCTACTAGCATCACTTGCAGTCACAAACCCCTATGGTATTTTTATCTAGACATCTTCTAAAAGGTTCTTATTAATGAATGTAGATTTGACATACATCTTACAAATCTAATATTCATGTTAATTTGTTATGGAATGTATAATTCTGATGGATTAAAACATGGAAATTGGTGAAAATGTTTCATTGTAGTCAATTTAATTTCACTACTTAAACCCATTAGCAACTATAATTTAATTATAGGTATTTACATTAACATACAAGTCATTTTTTATCTTGATTACCCATTTGTACCCAATGGGATTTTCATCAATTGTCTCATCGACGATGTCCAAAACATGGTTCTAATACATGGAATCCATTTCATAATTCATGGATTATTTCTGTTTTTCGGCTTTGGAGGTCTCCACTACCTCCTTCTAGAAGGGAGGTTCATCATTTTCAACCAATTATGAGTCACCATACTTGATGACTATAAAACCACATCTCTTTAGTTCTCCTACCTCTGTTATTCTCAAACACATTTCTTCTGTTTCGAGAACTAATTCTTCCATGAGGACCTGTAGAATCTATTCCTTATCCAAATCTTATGTATCTTGAGCATCAACTTCATCAAAGTGAATCTTATATCCACTTTCCATTTTAGGATTTTTCCCTCTCAATAATGACATGTTTCCTTTTGATAGAAAATTTCTTGTATGATGGGTTTTATAGAAAGTATCCCTTTGTCTCCTTGTGATACACTATAAAGATACACTTTTTCCTCTATGGTGCTATTTTTTTCGTAATTAGCCCACAAAAAATTCCTCATAACCCCATATACAAGTTTGTGAAAAAAAAGATTTTCATTCCACTCAATAAATAAAATGTTATTCCATTTTCAACATTAGTGGGATCTTAGTTTAATGTGTATGAAATGTTTATTAATATATATGCCCAAAAGGGTAATGGAAAATATGAATAAATCAACATAGACCTTACCAAGTCTAACATTGTATGATTCCACCATTCACTAAAAATATTTCACTATGGTGTTTAAGGTGGAGTGAGATGAGATAGAATCACAAAATCCCATAGAATTTCGATGAACTATTGATTATGATATTCACAACCTAAAACCAGCCGAAGATTCATTATATTCTTACTAAGTTGATTATATACTTCATTATTGAATTACTTGGATTTCTCAAAGGACTCATACCTATACCACATCATGTAGATATATCCATGTCTACTCAATTCATCAATAAATGTTAAGAAGTAAGAATTCCCACCTCTATATTCTTTTAAAATTTTTCTACACACCTCAGTGTGTACCATTTTAAAATTGTGGTTAGTTCATTCTTATGTGAAAACATGCTTTGCATCATTTAAGTGGTTTCATCTTAGAGGAGTCTAAATAACCATATTGATAGAGCTTTATAAAATTCTTCACAATTACATGACTAAGACAGTGATGCCAAAAATGGTTGTTGTGTGTGTCATGTGAAAATGATTCTTTATCAGTTTCCAATACTTTAATTTCATAATTTAATTCATAAAAACCATTATCTAAATGTGATATACCATAATATATGTTGTCTTCATAGAATAAACAACTTTTATTTCCAAACACAAAAACAAATTAATTTTTATCTAGGAATGATAAAGAAATTATATTCTAGTTCACTATAGTAACCAAATAACAATATTTTAAAACCAAAATCGTTATCATTAGAATTGAAAGGGGGTCATTTCCAATGGCCAGGGCAGCTGGCCTCACTCCAAGAACATCTCTTAGACCCTCCTCTCCTCTATAAATCTTTTTAAATTCAGTGGTATCCATCATTTGGATGCATATATGAGCCCCATAATCTACATCTAATACCAATGTGTAGATATTGAAATATTATACTCAATTATGAACACACCATTGTCTTCCCCTTTCATATGGGTGAATTTATACTACCAATGGCCTAGCTTTGAACATGAAGAAAATATAACCACATTTTCTTTTCTGTACCATTTTATATTATTCTTCTTTTAATAACTGTGATTGAGAGATTTATTCTATTTATGATTCATTGGTCCCTCTCCCTTATTCTTCATTTTTTTTATTCTCTATAAAGACTGGGGGATAATCATTAACCAGAACCTTATCTCCTTGCTGAATTAAATTGAGAACAACTGAAATAGTATTCTCAATATTTCTCATATTGTAATTGACAATAAAAGTAGAGAAGGTCCTGGGAAGTGATGAAAATATTCCAAATATTTATAAGAATTCACGGTAGCCAGTAATCTTGACTTCATGACTCCAATATGGTGCAGACATTCTATGATTATTTTTAATCAATGAATTGGATATCTCGTAACTCTCTTTTATTGACTAATTTTTATAATCATCCCAATGGTGATACATCATGCTATACACATCCATGACCTCATGTTACATCAAATGATCATTAGAAATAGATGTTAACATGAATCATTGGTCATCAATGGAAGGGTTCATATGATTCTCATAGAGTATTAACTCTTCATCACTTTCCTCATTTACAGGCACATTAAGAAAATGTTCTTTAGGCACATATAATTTTCTTTCAAGGAGAAGGATGCCACAAAATTGCCTTTTTCATTACAAAAAATTTATGTCTGTTAGAAGTTTGTAATTCTAAAGTTTTGATGAAAATGATATTTTTTATTTCATTTTTTTTTGTTTCTACGAATAAGAATAGTTGAATTATAGTACTTTTTCTGATTAAATTTAAACAATTAATGAAGTAGATTTTATATTTATTAATCTTAAACTATTTTATTGATACCTAAAAGCCCCTACTATTGGATTCATAATTTCCTATCTTGGATATTCTAATAGAAAGGATCCATATTTATCTACTCACTACCCAACATTCTTTGGCCAAGAAACTCAAATAATTTTATGTAGGCATTCCAAATTCAAATTGTAATAAATTCATAGTTCATTGATCTGTTGAGTGGACTATCCAATACTAAAATCCTTAAATTGGATTTCCTCAACCCTTTCCTTATAGTTAATCCAATTCATTCTTTGTAAGTCAACCATTTATTTAAACTATGTTAATTAAAACCAAAAATTCTAGTTATAATTCCCGGATAATTGAGAGAACCCCAAATTTGGCTAGGCAAACACATTGAACTATCGTTTGATTTTTATAGAAGTAAAGGAAGGATATAATGATATCATATTTATAATTGATCAATTTTAACCTATATGTGTAAATATTCAATTATTATCATAATCACATGTTTGTTAATATTAATTAGATATACTAAAGTGATTAACAATGTCTTAGATAATATTTTTACATAATCCAATTTATTTTAGTTCAAAAATGTTTGTCTGTTAATTTCATTAATTCATGCGATCATTAAAAAATATACACAATGAAATAAAAATAAATGTCGAAAGCAATAAAATAATTACACGGTATTATCACGAGATTTTACTAAGGGTTAGTTTATCTGGAATTTGATAAAATATTTGTCGACCTATGGGGAAAACAACTGGATCCAATTAAGGTTTGTGTTGCAACATTCCACATGTCTACCTTTTTATCTCTATTGGTTTAGTTTCTCATCAAATCCAAATTGAACCACCACTAATATCTTAGGAGATCCATCAATTCCATATTCTTTTACTCAAACATAGATTAAGGGAAAGGGGTTTACATAAAATTAACCATTGGAACACATTACCTTACATAATAACAGGAAAAAAGGCATGCATGCCGACAATTTAACTCCATAGTAAATTAAATGAAACCATTATCATACAAAGGTCTAGCCTATGCTCATGATCATCCACATGCATGAAATAAATTGTACTTTTATTAAAACATACATTCAATATTTAATTTTTTTTATTTAAGATAAACCACACTAAAATAAATTAATTATTATCTTTAATTAATCCATTATTATATCTTAATTATCATCCTAATTTCCTTTAGATTCTCATCCATCATAATTTTAAACAAATAAGGTTTTTTTAAAATATATCTATTTAAATAAATTTACCTTGGAGGGAACACTTGAATACCCATCCAATTCTTCCCAACTTGTATTATACTCATATATTGTTTACTCATGTAACATACGGCATAGATGACTAATTGCATAATTTAATGACATGAATTGTGAACTTAATGATGTCAATAATTACATGATTTTTTTGTCACATGTTGTGCTTCAATGCACATAGAGTAATAACATTATTATGATTTATAAATGAAATATAGATCTAAAAATAACATATATATTAATTGAAAATTTATTTATATAAATATTATAACTCAAAACACGATGTTTCCTAGGAAAATATTTACCACAATAATGTATATGTCTCAAAGTTTTAATAATATAATAAATAATGTTTAAATCCTTGAAATTTGTTATAAGAACATAGAATGTATAGGCCAACTACACAGTGTGATCATCAATCTCCGTCTTTGTGACGAACACACATAGGTACTCAACTTGTATATAATACCTAAAAAAATAGAGTACACAGAATGTAAAACGGGCTACAGAGCGTGTGTAATTTGAGTTACATGGTCACCAGCTAGGTAGGCCATGTCTAAAACACACAGATTATCTATGACTCAAAGGGACAACATTTATTGTATATGGGAAACACGGTGCATACACTGGTTGTCTGTTCATCAGCCTAGCACGATCAACATGCATTGTAAGTAATAAATACACTGTTTGTCGTTAATACACATTGTTTGAATTAATTTCAAAATTAATTATGGATGCATTGAACATAAGTACATGGTGTGTAACTCCATTTACAAAGAGTGTACTCATTTGTTATCTGAAAAAAATACTTAGAAAATTCAGAAACGATCTTCAGTTTAATTTCATTAATTAAATTAATTTATGAGATTAGAACGATGTGAAATTAATGAGGATGAAAAATATATTGCAATTTGGAATAAAATAACTATTAAACATGAATTGACAAATGAATTAAAATTAAAAAATTACAAATTATATTTAAATACTTTTAAAAAATTATTTGACCATTCTGATACAACTTGTATGATTTGGGTGTTATGGAAGTGTGTAATGGGTGATGCCCAACATTTCATTTTGTCATGTTCAGTGATCAATCAATGAAATACCTGACAATAAATGTAATGTTCAATGGAATTTAATCAAAGAAGACAAACAAAATTAATCAATCCATAACTAGATATAAGATCTTAACATATTATTTATAATTAATTTTATTAAATATGAACTACGATGATGAAATTATTTCTTCATTTATGGATCTGGTAATAGATATAATATTCATTATTGTTGCACTCTAGCAATCAAGGGTAGATTCCCTTTAGTAGTGATCCAAAGTGTTCCCCATATCTCCTGATGCTAGCACAAAAAATCTGTGCACTTGCATTGTCTACCATTGATTGCTTTGAGAATTGACTCTAAAGTGTTGGCCTTGATCCCTTGGAGGAATATTGACCTCCATTATTAAGAGCGATCATGGAGAATATAGATCTCAATGGATTAAGGGAATTATGAGATTCTATTGTGCACAAACCAATCAAATGAATTATTTGGTTGAGAAAATAACATATTTTGATGTATATGTCACTAGGGTTAAAATAAAATAATTTTACAAGCTCCCTTAGTAATTTATTTAATTGTAGTAAAACCCACAGTCCAATATAATAATAATATTATTAATTATCAAAATGCACTTAAACTATGAATTGAAATTAAATTTTATTTAAACAAATAATAATCAATATTTGTTATTTTCTCACTGGACCTATCCAGGTCCATTATTCTTGGATAGTAATTATCGTACATTGAATGGTTTTTTATTTTTAAAATATATATCACTGAATTATTTTCTAACAAATATATATTATATTTAATAAATAGTGAATAAATATTTATATGCGATCAAGAATACATGAACAGTTATAAAATCACATATATGAATAATATTTATTCAACTTGTTCAATAATTATTTATTATTTATTATTTATTCGAGACTCTAAATACACTTAGTGTGCGGCCCTCTAGTCCTATTTCTTAGTGATATTAGACAAATAAGATTAAATTACATGGTTATCATCTAGAAACACATAAATATAGCCATAGTGATAAAAGTTGATGTCGTGATGACTTGTTAACTCCTATAAATGCTTATTTTGTAATATAATCCCTTTATCACAATATCTAAAATCAAGAACCACATATCAGTGTCATCAACTAAAGTTCTTGATGTCTCTTTCTTTTATTTCTTGAAAATGAACATTATTATTAAAAATTATTTCCATGTATTTATTTATGTAATATCATTGTCAGTAAAGGGGCTGAGATTTCAGCATCCATTAAAACATAATTGACTATTCCTTTCTCACGTTATTCATTAATGCATTATTACAAGATATGCACCCAACGTATCCTACCTTTCCATGATCATATATCTTCATGGGTTTTTTCAAGACATAAAATTATCGGACTCATAATATTAAATAATAATAAAATTATTGTTTAAGGATCAATACACACATCGAAAAATAGTAATATCCAATGACATATAGAAGTGTGGATTTCCTACAGGAGGGACTCATTATAATAATATCCTATTGGATATCACTAAGGTAATACACCGTGATAAGTTGCTTCAATGTAATATTAGTATCCACCCCTAATATTATATATCATTTTTCCCTAAAATGATATCATCTATCTATATAACATATATTCAAGAGAAGTGTTGTATCACATCCATGTTTTCATCATAGCTGCAAACTACTATGACCTTTTAGTGTGATAACTAATCTTAATACATTACCACATAATATGATTCAAAAAAGAAAAACCATGAAGTGATATGCATTTTATTAATATTCATAACTATGAATAAATGATATCATAAAGTACACTAAATTTGGTTCTACCACACCATCTCTAATAGTGATAACATAAATGCAACATGAGAATCTAGAAATATCTAAAAATAGGGAATAAAAAAACAATTCAATGATAAAAACCTATAAATCATAACATAGTGGACGTAGTCTCATAATGGAATAGGATTACTCCTCAATCCCTTATATTATATTACATGAGATTAAAAAAAATTCTAATCCATTTGAGTGCTATATAATATTTAGTTCACCCATTGCTTTCATATCATGTACATGCATAAGAGTTTTACATAGATCATTCAAAATAGGATCATATATTATCACATTTAGTATCATAATTATGAATTGTGGAATACAAAAATGTAAATCCTCAATGATAGAATTATATTAATTTCTAGGTAAATACCCGTGAGTGGAAATGGTGACGGTATTCACAACACAAAGGATTGACATTTAAAAAGCGTAGGTAAATTTTTGTAACATTACAATAGTGCATAATGAATCATGGGAGAGCCTAATGACAGTAAAATGGGTCTATCATTAATTGGACTTAATATGGTTAGTATGAGGGATGTTTAACCCATCGATAGGAATTTAAACACAGAAGCATTACATAAAGAATGTGCTTCAAAAAAGAGGATATAGAGATGATCCCTTACCTTGAGAGGTTGTTTCAAAAAGCATTAGAATATATTTTTATGACTATTGGAGAACCATGGGGGATATAGAGATGATATGGTAGAGTATTATCACATAATTAGGATTTTGAGTGAAGATAAAAATAATCTTGGGTTGTTTATAAAGGCAAAGATATGGGAGTTCATAATTATTTTTCAAACCTATATTTTGGACTCTATATAATGATGTAACACAAAACGAAAACATTCCCATGGTTTTTTACCATGGTTTATTCTAATTTGATTATTTTTCATAATTATTTAAGTCCATGAAGCATCAATTACAAAATAATACCCTTTGGGGATGTAGAAGTGAGTCATGATTACAAAGAATTTATTCTAGAGCATTAAGATATAATATAGATTTCAAAAGATTCATAAATTATTTATAAAATTAATAAAATAACCTAAAAACAAATAATTTTAATGAGGATGTATATATTTGTCTGGTAAAATTTTTATAGAACATATCACATCACTTTCCGGTCGTTATTATATCAAAATACATACAATATTTATATTTTTATTGAAATTTTTACTATCTCAAGAAACTTTTAAAAAAATATGAATTTGATAATTTCAATGTCATTATTCAAGAAATAATATTTATTTTAACAAAAAAAATTATAAAAAATAGAAAAATACACTTATAAATTAACATATTAATTATTGAAAAATACTTGTTTTTTTTACAATAATAGTTTTCCCATACTAAAAAAATTACATTTTCACTACATAAATGTAATGCCCCGACCCTAGTGACCCAGAGTTGGTGCATTATTACCTAACATTGGCATGATCACGAAATATCAATTCTCGAAAGAACGATTAGATTAGTAGCCTTGGAATCATTAGATACATTCATGAAGATTAAATCACATAACAAAGTGAAAACTACCACAACATCTTGTCTCCACACTCATATCCCCTTATACTATCCCTATAGGTCATTCATAAAATACATTTTCACATCCTAGGAAAAATAAAACATAGAAAGGGGTGAGCTCAAATACACATTAAGGATAACAATATAGTTGAAACTTCATAAATAAGCATAAACATTTAAGGCAATTTATAACAAAAAAAGAAGCCTTTAAAACATGAACTTCATCATAATATGGAATAAATAAAATTAAATAAGGCCATATACTTATTCACATGGATATTCAACTAGTTTAATAATCACATTCAATATCAATAACCACTTTCATAATGATGGAATGCATAATGCCAGACTATCATAACAACATAGTCAAGGCCTTGTTCCATGACTACAAATAAGATTTTGTCGAGGCCTTGTGCCAAGACACTAGTTTATCTCATGAGACCTACCGATGCATCGAGGAGATAGAGTAGGCTCCACCTGTCAATTATTAATTCTAATGCATTCTCATATGAACAGGTTTAAACATTACATAAACATTCATATTAAAACTAGCATATGAAATGTCAATAATTTTTCTATAAACCATGAATGGTATAAAAATAACACATCCATGGTCAAACATATAAAAAAAACATAAATACAATATGGAAGTTTTTCATTATAATAAAAAAAATTCAAATATGCATAAAATCCATCAAAGGATGTTGACATAGATAAAATCAAAACTATTTGAGAGAAATATCTCTTTTTTTAAGTCATTTAAAAGAAAAATAATTATAAAAGAAAACATTTACTTTGAAAATATTCTTATAAGCTTGTAAGGGAAGCTTCGACGATTTTATAATGATAGAAAATAGCCTTACCCGCCGTATAAGTTAAAAAAGACATTCTTACCTTAATTCTATCGAAAAGGTTAAAAAGGAACTGGATTGGAAAACGACAAAAAGATTCCTTTATAAACTTCTTATAAAAAGTCAACAAGGGTATAAATGAATTTAACCCATAGTCTGTAAAATAGTAAGAATGATTTGAAATACAATTTTAAGAAACATAGATGTGCATGATAAAGAGGTCCCAGTAGATGATTACGTATAAACAACCTCGGATAATGAAGAGATTGTGAAATAAACCCTTACCAATTTGGTAACATAGGAAACATACACCCCATGAAATAATTATCATACAATGAATATGTAAATTCACATAAATTAATGTGTATTACACAAAGAATTCAATTATGGGCAGTACATACACCACACAAAAGTTAATAGTGGCAATATGGCATGATTCTCATGGGAATAAGTAGTGAGATGAAAACCCTTTACCTTGCAGTTTTCCTTCTTTGACGGTAGGTTAACCTCCTGTATAATGGTGAAAAAATTGTTATTAAATTATACAGTAATCATATACATTAATATGATATCATATATGATCTTTTAACATTGCTTTGTTAATAATATCTTTGTATTGTCGTCGTTTCGGGTGTTAACATACTCATTTTCTTTTATATGTTTTGTTACATAAGCCGTGTTTGTTATGGATAAGTTATATCTTATTCATATACAGAATTATATAAAGTCCTAAAACATTATTTTTAATCATTAAATGAGAATTATACTTGAATGGATACGATGGGGAATTATTCGCATCACGTTCGTGGAGACGGTAGTCCTTACGTACATATGAGCGACAATATCATTATTTTGATATTAAAATAATATATAATTCGATGGTATATCATATATACAAAATCATTACCATTCTATATATATTATGTACATGAAATACACATCATTATTATACCCATCCAAATAATAATGTATTGAATAACATTTACACCACGATGTGGAGACGGTAGGCCGTACGTACGAAGGTATGGTGACATGTCATTCAACGAATGGATAGAATAATGAATATGGTAGTACCATATTTATAATAAAATCACAGTATATATAAGATACTGGGGTTATTATTTTATAATGTGAACAACAAATAGAAAATAATTTGAAGAAGAAAAGAACTTGAAAGTGGGTGGTGAAAACATTACCTCTTCTTCGGGTTCTTCCTTTTGATTTGAACATAAGGGCTCCATAGGTTGGATTTTTGACTAATGTAAGGCCTCTAGGATGAAGTGACTGATGTTGAGAGAATAATTGGGCAGGGTTTGGCTGAACCAAAATTCTTTGAGGGTATAAAGAATTGGTTTGAAGTGGTGTCCTTTATAAGGTGGAGGAGGGGCTATTTTGGAAAAACAAGAAGTATTATTTTATAATAAATTCATATTCGGTTTCTAATGGCTCCAAAGTGGATTATTCAAAGCCTAAGGTGGTGATAGGTCAAAAAACTCTACCAATAGGTTTTATACAGGTTTGGGTCACATTATTAACCTTATCAGTTAGTTTTAACTCTATGTTAATTAGATTGACATTTACCATGTCACTTTGTATTTTTATATTATATAGTTAATAAACATACTATAAACTTCAAAGAGACCCTCAAGTGGTCCATTAATAAAACACCTATATTTATATAAGTCCTTTTTCTGATCCTTAAATATTTAGGAATATAATATCAATTAATAATATAATATTTGTTTTAAAAACTCATTTATGTCAATTTTGACACTATTCAATAATTGATTTTTGTTAAAGTCTTAACAACATTATTAATTCGAAAAAAAATTAATTTAATAAATATTAAAATGTCATATTAACCAATTAAATTAGTTTATTTCAGCAAAACATTCAAATTATATTTATTTTATCATTTATAATACCAATTATTTGATTCATTCATTAATATGGAATATACTGCATCATTATTGTGTCATATCTAAATTTAATTATTCAATGTCTAAAAATTATAAATTAAATAACATTATGTGGGAAATATTTTTTATAATTATAATGAAAATATATAGTCGAAAATATAACATATATAACCCTATGTAAAAATTGTTTTACTAAAAGATATATGCTTATGTCATTTTAGAATTTACTTTAACATTATTAATAAATAGTGTCATTATCACTTACAAGTGGATCAATGGGGTCCCAAAATCGACCCAAAGATACCCATGATCAGAAATGTATCAACCAATAGGGTTAGGAAACGTTTTAGGGTACTTTATTATTATTATAATATTATTTTTTACACTTATTTACAGGATTTACCCTTTAACCATGGTAAATAAAATATTTACCAAAATAATTATTCAAAATGTCTAAAAATAAAAGATACCTATTTACACAATTTGGAAATCCTGATTAAAAATATGGAATACATTTTTCCAAATTGAAAACATATAAGTGGCAGAAATTAATTTAAAATTAATTCCCGCTGTCAAAATGAAAAACGTGTTTTTAAGAAATAATTACTATCCAAAGAGTGACACTTGTTTATGTCCGGTTTAAATGTGAAATTACATCCAATGACGAACATTGTATTAAATGGTAAAAATATATTCTAAATATACTTTAAAACCACTCAAATTCATAATTTATCACTATTAATTATTTCTATTAAAAAAGATCTTTTTAATTAAAATATGTGATTTTCACTATTCATCAAAAATTGAAAGTTTTTAGAAAAATTCCAATAATTCACCCTAAGAAATTTTTGATATTCGAAATCCAAAAACAAAGTCCATTTTGAAATATAAAATGTATAATTTTTCAAAAAGAGGGTATTACTATTCATTATATTTAGTTTGATTGGTTGAGGTGTGTTAGAACTCGAAGTTGCGTACAACACACGCTACTGTATTATTCACAGAGAAGTGTATCGTAGAAGCTCGGGGTGTTACATTCTAGCCTCCTTCAAATAATTTCATCCACAAAATTTCTAGAATACTACCGCATGATAAGGCTTCAGTGGTTCTTCATCACAAGTTCCTTGGGTTCCCACGTTGCCTCTTCCATTTTATGGCTTCTCCATAGATCTTTTACCAGAGGAGTGGTCCGGTTTCTTAGCACTTGTTATCTCGTATCAAGAATCTTGACAGACTCATTGCAATAGGACAGATTGGGTTCCAGTTCTAATTCCTCGTAGGTGAGTACATGCGTTGGGTCAGGCATGTATTTTCACAATAGTGATACGTGGAACACATCGTGAACTTTAGAGAGATTTGGAGGCATTTCCAAACAGTAAGCTACAGCCCCAATTCGTTCAAGAATTTTGAAATGTTCGGTGTACCTGGGACTCAATTTACCCTTCTTACCAAAATGTATAACTCCTTTCCATGGAGATACCTTCAAGAAAACATGATCTCCTACCTTAAATTCTAAATCCTTCCATCAATTATCTACATATCTCTTCTACCTACTTTGAACTTCTTTGATGTGGTTTTGGATTACCTTTACCTTTTCCAACGTTCCCTCCACCAGTTCTGGGCCTACACGTTTTCTTTCACCAACATCATCCCAACAGGTTGGTGTGCGACATCTCTTTCTGTATAACGCTTCATATGGTGTCATCTGAATTCTTTAATGAGAGCTATTGTTATAGGAAAATTCTACCAGAAGTATATATTGATCCCACATACCCAGAAAGTCATGTGAGGAAGATCTCAACATGTATGATAAGGTTTGAATAGTCTGTTCTAATTGTCCATCAGTTTGGGGGTGGTAGGCAGTGCTCGAACAAGGTTCAGTATCCAGGGCTTTCTGAAGACTTTTCCATAATATTGATCTAAAATGGGAATCACGATCTGAAACAATAAATATGGTTACTTTATAAAGCCTTACAAATTCATTAATATATAGCCTTTCTAGACGTTTAAGTTGTAAATCTTCCCTTAAAGCACGAAAATGTGCGTACTTGGTAAGATGATCAACAATGACCCATATTGCATCATTCCTTCTAGGATTCTTTGGTAGTCCCATGATAAAGTTCATCATGATATTATCCCATTTCCACTAAAGTATGGGAAGAGGTTTCATGACTCCTACAGGATGTTGCCTTCCAGCTTTCACTTGTTGAAAAACCATACATCTTAACAGAAAACCTGCAATCTCCCTCTTCATGTTATCCCATCAAAAATGTTCCTACAAATCACTATACATTTTGGTGCTCCCAGGGTGTATAGATAAATTGGAACTATGTTCATCATCCAACAATTCTCTTATTAAATCAGGTATATCAGGAACACATTGTCTCTTCCAAAATTTCAAAAATCCATCTTCATAAAAAAATTCAATCAATCTCCCATCATTCAAAGTTTTAATCTTCTTTTGAAACTCTTAATCATCGGTCTAAGAACTCTTTATCCTTTCTAGTAAAGATGATTTGGAAACCATTTGAAAAATCATAGATGTTTCACCTTCCATGGTGATTCCCATATCCATCTTTACTGAATCCATGAAAATAGGATCCATTTCAACTCTCATCTTCTTCAAAACTCCATGATCCTTTCTACTCAAAGCATCTGCAACATTATTTGCCTTCCCCGGGTTGTAGTGTATCATGAAATCATAATCCTTGAGTAGTTCAAGTCATCACCTTTCCTCATGTGGAGTTCATTCTATGAAAATTGTACTTAAAACTCTTGTGATCCGTATAAATCTCAAATTTCTCACTATAGAGATAGTGTCTCCAAATCTTCAAAGAAAAGATCACAGCTTCTAGCTCAAGATCATGAGTAGGATAGTTTTTCTCATTAATTTTCAGTTGTCGTGATGCATAGTCAATAACTCTATCATTTTTCATAAGTACACAACCTAGTCCTTTCTTCGATGCATCACTATAAATAACAAACCCATCATTCCCCGATGGTAGAGTCAATCTAGGAGCATTGAAAAATATTTTCTTTAGTTCTTAAAAACATTCTTCACACTCTTTTGTCCAAACAAATTTAACCCCTTTACGTGTGAGCTTCGTTAATGGGTTAGCCAATCAAGAAAAATTCTGGACAAAACGTCGAAAATAACCTGCTAAATCAATAAAACTACGTACCTCAGTTATACTCATCGGTGCTGGACATTATTGGATTTCACTTGTCTTAGAAGGATCAATAGAAATTCTATCCTTAGAGACAATATTTCCATGTAAAGAAATGTCCTGAAGCCAGAATTCACACTTGCTAAACTTCTCATATAATTCATGTCTTCTCAGTGTCTTCAGGATAATGCGCAAGTACTTTTCATGATCTTTGTAGATTTTGGATTATACCAAGATATCATTAATAAATACCAATACAAAGTCGTCAAGATATTTCTTGAAAACTCTGTTCATTAGATCCATGAATATAGAGGGTGCATTAGTCAATCCAAAAGGCATTATTGTAAACTCGTAATGCACGTACCTGGTTCGAAATGCTATCTTCGGAATGTATTCCTTCTTCACACACAACTGATGGTTTCCAAATCGAAGGTCAATATTTGAAAATTATTGAACTCCATGCAGTTGGTGAAATAAATCATCAACGTGAGGTAGGGGATACTGGTTCTTTATTGTTATAGCATTTATTTCCATGTAGTCGATACATAACCTCATAGATCCATCTTTCTTCTTAACAAAAAAGAAATAGGATACCGATGGAGAAACACTAGGGAGAATAAATTCCTTATTACTCAATTCCTCTAGTTGCTTCATTAGTTAAAATAATTCCACAGTGGCCATTCTATAAGGGGTCTTCGATATAGGCGTTGAACTAGGAATTAAATCAATGGAAAACTTAATTTCACATTCTGGAGGATGTCCAGGTAAAACTTCCGAAAACACATCAACATATTATCTCACAATAGGTACATACTCTTTTTGAACATTCCTTTCCTAACCCATAGTAATTTCATTCTCTTCCTCCCTGACAATTGAATATAGTTGAGCTACTGGGGGTGGATCTAGATAAGAATCAGGTGGTGAAGATTCTGCTCTAAGGATAAGTTGTTATTTATCATCATGATCAAAAATCGTAACATCCTTCTTCATACAATAAATTTACACATCATGGTCTGAAGCCCAATCCACACCGAGGATTATATCAAATTCAGTCATGGGTATGAAAACGAGATCAGCTGATAAAGAACATTTAGATGACCTAATGGGAATAGATCCACATAAATTTCTAATAATGATACTTCCCTTAGGAGTTTAAACTGACAACTCCCTTGATAAATCAAATTCAAAATATCAAATTTTCTTTGAAAACTGTGATTATATGAAACAATGCAATGATCTAGAATCAAATAATGCATTTTCTAAACTTGAGGAAACCATTATGTTACCTGCCACCACATCTTTTGGATATTCTACCTCAGTAGTAGTGATTTCATAAGATTGGACTTGATCCCTTCGCCTTTTCTGAGGTATGCTTCCTCAAAGATTAGGAAATTCATTATCATAATGTCCCATCTCCCAAAAGTTGTATCATTAAACATCGGTAGCTTCTTTCTTCCCCTTGCAATCACGAGCTTGGTGGACTTTTTCACCACACTTATAAAAGACTCTCATTCCCATCAAGCAAGTACCTAGGTGTTTCTTACCACATTTACTGCAGGATGATTATTCAACATTTCCCTTATTCCCCTTACTTCTATTCCCATAGTAATCAGCAGATCTCTTCTTCCCTTTCTTTTCTTTAAAGTCGTAAGACAGAGAGAATTTTATTTCTGTCTCCATAGCACATGAGACAACATCTTAATACGACGAGAAGGATTGTGATACTAATGCTCGATGAAGAAATGGTTTTATCCCATCAGAGAAATGATCAATCATACTTCTTCGGTTATATATATAATCTCCAGCATACCTTGCTAACCATGTAAAGTTAGCCACATACATTGCAACATTTTCATCCTATTTTTGTCTCAGACTCCGAAATTGCCTTTCCATATCTTCTCGATGGTCACGAGGAAAGTTTTTTTCTAAGAAAAGATCTTTGAACTCTTTCCAATACATATTTGATACTTCATCATCTTCATTTTTGTTTTTAATCAATGACCGCCATTGATCAACATCTCCAGTGAGGCGGTAAAATTCCCTGATAACATTTTCCCTTTCACTACACCCCAAGGCATGGAATATCTTTTCTATAGAATTTATTCATTGATCAGATAATAAGGGATTTTTACTCCCATTGAATTTTGGTGGTTGTTTCCTCATAAAGAGATCTAAACATGATCCTCTATGCTGCGGATCAGTGCTCTTCATACGGGTAAGGTTATTATTCATAACCTGAGTGAGTTGTCACAATATGGTGATTAGTTGATCAGCACCAGTTGCATCACCAGCTCCACTATAATTATCTTGAGTAGGAGGTAAATCCCTATATGGAGTGTGTGCATTGATACGGTTTCCATTTCTCCCACTAGGCACCATTTCTAATCAATGTAATACACTAGATTAGTTTATGAATCACAATACATAAATCCAAACATGTAAAACACTTAACATAAATTGAAAATTTTAAGGATATAATCCAAAATCATTAAAAAAAATTCTTTGATGAAGTATATACTCATAAACCCTTCATAATGGTTTTTAATGAAAATGAAAATTATCATATGCATATCCCGTGAGAGTGTCATACCAAAGAGTGAAGCAAGGCACGTTGTTATGCACCAGTTCCCGTTCGAGTCTAGGTCAAAGCGGTGTTTTTAGGTATTACCCCTAGGTACATCTATGCCAGAGCCACCACTACCTGGTCGTATCCAGACAGGGATTTATTTCTCGGAAAACTCACAAAAACTCTACAATACCAAATTTCTAGGAATTTCTTCTATACTAATCCTCAAAGTCCATCTTAGGTCTATGTGCTCTAATCAGAGTTTATCTAAATCTAGTATCCAAGGTTTGTACTAAACTTTCTTTGATACCTACTTAACGCCCTGACCCCAGTTACCCAGAGTCGGTGAATTATTACATAACATTGGCATGATCACAAAAGATCATGTTTCAAAAGAACGATTAGTTTAGTAGCTTTGGAATCACTAGATACATTCATACAGTTTACATTACATCACAGAGTGAAAACTACAACAACATATTTTCTCCACACTCATATCACCATATACTATCCTTGCAGATAATTCATAAAATACTTCTTCACATCCTGGGAAAAATAAAACATAGAAATGGGTGAGCTCAAATGCCCGGTAAGGATATGAATATAGTGGAAACTTCCTAAATAACCATAAACATTTAAGGCAATGTATAACTAAAAAGATCCTATTAAACATGAAATTCATTATAATATGGTAAAAATAAAATGAAATAATTCCATTTACATATTCACATGGATGTTCAACTGGTCGAATAATCACATACAATATCAATAACCACATGCAATATCAATAACCACTTTTATAATGATGGAATGCATAATGCCAGACTATCGTAACCACATAGTCAAGGCATTGTGCCAAGAAAACAAATAATATTTTTTCAAGGACTTATGCCAAGACACTAGTTTGTCTCATGAGACATAATGATGAATCTAGGAGCTATAGGGGTCTCCACCCGTCACGTATTAAATCCAATGCATTCCTCATATGAATAGGTTTAATCATAACTTAAACATTCATATTAAAACTAGCATACGAATTGTCAATAATTTCTCCATAAACCATGAATGTTATAAAAATAACATAGACACAGTCAAATATATCACAAAACCTTAAATAAAATATGTAATTTTTGAATCCTAATAAATAAACTTCAAATAATATTAAAATCCATCAAAGGATGTTGAAATAGATGAAATCAAAACTATTTTAGAGAAATTTCTATTTTTTTGAAATCATTTAAAAGTCACATAATTATAAAATAAAACATTTAATTTGAAAATATTCTTAAAATCTTGTAAGGGAATCTTTGAAGATATTATAATGGGGGAATATAGTTTTACCATCCATATAAGTTAAAAAAGGCATTCTTACCTTAATTCTGTCGAAAATGTTAAAAAGGGCCTTGTTTGGAAAACGACAGAAAGATTCCTTTATAAACATCTTATAAAAATTCAACAAGGGTATAAAGGACTTTAACCCATAGTCTATAAAATAGTAATAATTATTTGAAATACATTATTAAGAAATATGGATGTTTATGATAAAGAGGTCCTAGTAGATAATTATGTATAAACAACCTCGGATAAGGAAGAGATTGTGAAAAAAACCCTTACCAATTTGGTAACTTAAGAAACATACACCCCATGAAAGAGGTATCATAAAATGAATATGTAAATACACATAAATTAAAGTGTATTACACAAAGAATTCAATTATGGTTAGTGCATACACCACACAAAAGGTAATAGTGGCAATATGGCACGAATCTCACGGGAATAAGGAGTGAGTTGAAAACCCCTTTCCGTTTAATTTTCCTTCATTGAAGGTAGGTTAACCTCTTTTATAATGGGGAAATTTTTTATTGAATTATACAATAATCATATACATTAATATGATATCGTATATGATCTTTTAACATTGCTTTGTTAATAATATCTTAGAATTATCGTCATTTCGGGTGTTAACTTACTCGTTTTCTTTTATATTTTTTTTACATAGGCCATGTTTGTTATGGATGGGTTGTATCTTATTCATATCCAGAATGATATCAAATCCTCAAAAATTATTTTTTAATCATTAAATGAGAATTAGACTTGAATGGATACGATGGGGACTGATTCTCATCACGTTTGTGGAGACGGAATTCTGTACGTACGCACGAGCGACAATATCATTCTTTTGTTATTATAATAATATATAACTAGATGTTATATCATATATACAGAATCATTATCATGTTATATTTATTGTTTACATGAATTACACATCACTATTATGCCCATCCAAATAATAATGTATTGAATAACAATTACACCACGATGTGGAGATGGTAGGTCGTACGTACGCATGTATGGTGACATGTTATTCAAAGGATGGATAGAATAATGAATATGGTTGTGATATATTTTTAATAACATCATAGTATATATAAGATACTATATTTATTATTTTATAATGGAATCAACAAAGAAAGAAGAAGTTGAAGAAGAAAGGAACTAGAAAGAGGGTGGTGAAAACATTACATCTTCTTCGGGTTCTTCCTTTTTATTTGATCATAAGGGCTCTATAGGTTGGATTTATAAATAAAGTAAGGCCTATAGGATGAATTTAGGGAAGTTGAGATAATAATTGGGTAGGATTTTCCTGAACAAAAAGGCTTTTAGGATATGAAAAATAGGTTATAATTGGTGTCCTTTTATAAGGGGAAGGGCTCTTTAGGAAAAACATAAACTATTACTTTATAATAAATTCATATACGGTTTTAAATGGATTAAAAGTGGATTATTAAATGTATAAGGTGGGGATATGTCTAAAAAAACTCAAAAAATATGTTTTAGATAGGTTTGGTTCACATTATTAACCTTATCATTTAGTTTAAACTCTTAGTTAATCAGTTTGACATATTTCCATGTCACTTTGTATGTTTATTATATATAGTTAATAAACATACTATAAACATCCAAGCAACCCCAAGTGGTCCATTAGTAATACAGAAATAATTAAATAAGTCCTTTGGCCGAACGGTAGATTTTTAAGAATAGAATCTCAATTAATAATATAATATTTATTTTAAAAAACTCATTTATGTCAATTTGGACACTATTCAATAATTGATTTTTGTTAAAGTCATAAAAACATTATTAATTCGAAAAAAAATTACTTAAGAAATTATAACATGTATTATTAATCTAAAAAATTAGTGTATTTCATCAAAACATTCAAATTATATTTGTTCTAACATTTAAAATACCAATTATTTGATTCTTTCATTAATAAGGAAGATAATGCATCATTATTGTGTCATAAATAAATTTAATTATAAAATGTATAAAAATTATAAATAAACTACCATTATTTAAGAAATCTTTTTATATTTATAATGAATATTTATAGTCCAAAATATAACATATATAACCCTATGTAAAAATTGTTTTACTAAAAGATATATGCTTGTGTCATTTTTGTATTTACTTTAACATTATTAATATAAAGTGTAATGATCACATACATGTGGATCCATGGGGTCCCATAATTGACGAAAAGATTCCCATGGTCAGAAATGTTTCATCCAATAGGGTTAGGACACGTCTTAGGGTAATTTATTATTATATTATTATTATTATTTATCCTTTATTTACCGGATTTACCCTTTAACCATGGTAAATAAAATATTTACCAAAGTAATTATTCAAAATGTCTAAATATAAAAGTTATCTATTTATAAAATTTAGACATCCTGATTCCAAATACGGAATCCATGTTTTTTAAATTCAAAACACAAAAGTGGAAGAAATTAATTTAAAATTAATTCCTACTGTCAAAACAAAAAGCGTGTTTTTAAGAAATAATAACTATCAAAAGATTGACTCTTGTTTATGTCCGGTTTAAATGTGAAATTACATCCAATGACCAACATTTTATTAAATCGTAAAAATATATTCTAAATAAACTTTAAAACTACTAAAATTCATAATTTATCACTATTATTTATTTCAATTAAAAAAGGTGTTTTTAATTAAAATTTAGTGATTTTCAGTATTCATCAAAATATGAATGTTTTCATGAAAATACCAAAAATTCACCCTAAGATACTTTTGGTATTCCGAATCCAAAAATGAAGTCCATTTTAAATTATAAAATGTATAAAAATTTCTAAAGGTGGTTCTTACTATTCATAATGGTTATTTTGATTGGTTGAGGTGTGTTAGAACTCGAAGTTGCGTACAACACACGCTATTGTATTATTCAAAGAGAAGCGTACCGTAGAAGATTGGGGTGTAACAATAAAATTATATTATATTTTTTATTATCTTTGTAATATTATATAAAAATATGTTATTAAATGGTTAATTCTATTAAAAATTCATGAATTCATTAAAAGAAATGTCTTAATTTGAATTTCATAATACCCAGAAATACAATTTTAGTGTTGTCGTATTGAAATGTAATTTTTATCGAACTTACAAATTAATAATTTATAAATTTAAAGAAATATGGAATATTTATAATAATTTTTTTATTTGTATAAAAACATAAATTTTCATAATAATATAGTTGAGATACATAACCCCTTATTACACTAGATAACATCTTAAAGGTAATGTGTGTGATAGTGAGATTCTCATGTGGTGGTTTAGCGAACATGGTATGGGTTGAGATCTAGATGAGATTGAAATTTTCTCATAAATCATTTTAATCATTTTTTATTTTTGAATATCGAATAGGCATTGGTCAAATGAAAATACCATAGATTTTATCTCCCTTAAAATCTCTAATAAATGGGATTCATAGGGTATGATCTCAGTAGTCGAGGCCATCACTTCTTTCGTCAGAGCCAACTGGATGTATCATTAACCCTTTTATGAAAAATCATATTATTATTGTTCAATAATTATATTATCAAAGATCTTGATTATTAATAGAATTTTAAATCTTATATGATATAACTGAAGAAGATAAATTGTTCTCTATAACGACATTATATAATAGGGTATGTAATTCAACCGTAAAGGTAATTTCATTTATAATATTTTGTGTTATTACAATACTCCCCCTTAAAACAATTCACCATATAAATTTTAATTTTGTGAAATAAAATTGATGAGGGTTATTTTATTCATTACCCTTACTAATTCCAAAGTTTATTCCTAAAACTTTTAGTTTCACCAATATAATTTGACAATGTGAGTTGTCTTATTTCAGATTACTTTTCATCTATAATATTATATCTTAATAGGTTTCTCCTAATATATAATATCATTGTCAAATGGATCCACCACAACAGTCAGTATATTTGACCAGTATGCTTTGTACTTATTTAACTGGGATACATGGAAGACATCATGAACATGAGATAGGTTATCTTGGAGTGTTATCCAATATGCCTCATATTCGATGTGATCAAGCATGACAATGGGGATGATGTATCTTGGACTAATATGTACATTCTTCCCAAAAAACATGAATTTTTTTGTAGGAGATATACAATAAGAAATATATTCTCTAACATATAATTCTAGATGACTTTGGAAATTGTTTTCATAGATTTACTTCTGATTTTTTTTATATTTGATAAAATTCCGAATGGTTTGATACTTTTCCATCATCTATTAGAAAATTTCATGTACTATAATCTTAATATCTCCTAATTCAACCCATTATGTCATATTCTAACCCCACTTCCCTTAAAGGGCCTCATGTGGATCCATTTTAATTCTATAATGGAAATTTTTCATAAATTATAACTCCACTATTGGATGGTATTCCAAAAATACACCATTAGAAATATATTTAACATTACCTCAGCATATCCTTCAGAGTTTGAATAGTTATTTATAATGATCATCTATCTGAGGGTGATAAATAGTGCTTAAGCACAATTTTTTATTTAATTGAGACTAACGACTTCAACAAAACCTAGTGGTAAACATTGCATATTAATTAGATACAATAAAAAGTATAATGTTGTGCATAATTACCACATAACTTATTTATATCATAGTGATTTTGTTAAGAGAGAAATCTTCCTTTATATTCATAAAATTATACAACTTTTTAAGGTGGTAAACTACCATAGATATGCAATTATTACCTTTACGTGTCTTGGGGAGTCCTATTAAAAAATACATCATTATGATTTCCCATTTACATACTGGTATTGGATATCATTTCATTATAACCACATAATTATATCATACAACTTCAATTTTTTTCATAAAAATCATCTAGATATAAAATCCACAATATATAATTTCATATTATCCTACTAGATATTTTTTATCCAAATCTATATACAAATTAGTTCTATGAATTTCAATGTAGAATGTTCATCTATGTGTATTATCTAGATGTTACCCCTTCATTTAATGTTTTTAAGGGACAAATATCCAAGATCCAAACCTTATTACTCTATATTTAGAAATGTTAAACTTTGAAATATTAGAAATTGTATTCTATAGAAACGTGTAATCTTTCTGATACACTTTGATTCTTTTAATAATAGTTAATTGATTTGTTATTTGAGAAATATATGATTAACCTATGTATAATATTTACATATCCATAATTTTCATCTCTTAAAAGAATAGATCCATTTCGTTCATCATCATTGATAGTGTTGTAAGTTCCTTTATACTCAGAGCATATTCCGTTTTGTTTACTTTCCCATGACGATAATGGATTGAAAAATCTAAATCCACCATTAGATACAAATTCCTCACTTTGTACATATTATGTTCATTTTGTGTGAATATTAATTTGAGGCTTTTATTATACATGTATATTAATATATTACACTTCTTTATGTAGAGATGATGTCACAAAATAATTAACATAACGATATCTGGAGTCAATTATAGATCATTATTTGGGTAGTTATTCTTATGGATCTTTAGTTGATGGGTTAAATAATCTATGAGTCTTTCATTTTTTTTGAATAAACAAAAAAATCCAGTTTGGATGCATCATAGTAGATCACAAATACTTCCCCGCTATTGGGTAATGAAAACACAGGGGATGTGATTAGCCACTTCAATGATATTACCTAGATAATCCATGGAATCTTTTTATTTACTACATAGTGGTTGGTCTAAGAAACCCAAAAATCATCTTTTTTAAATGATCCATATATATCCCTTTCCAGGATCCTATATTCCAAATGAATGTCAATTCATCCCATGAAAACTCACATTAACATTAGTTTGAAAACATATTTTTTCACCACATGTTTCCTAGTTTTATATTCAAAGGCTTCTCTTGTCCCTCCTTACTTTTCGAGTTTACATGGATGTCATCAATAAAGACTAGAAATGGTTTTTTGGGGTAAACATTAAATACTCTATTCATCAAATGCAAGAAGGTTTATATTGAATTAGTGAGTCCATATTACACCATTATGAACTCATTTTTCCAATAACTTTAATGGAAGGCAGACTTGGTGATATCCTCTTTATTCACCTTTACATGATAATATTTTGATCAAATATCTATCCTTGAAAAATATAGAGCTCCACATAACATATTTAATAATCCATAATTCTTTGGAATGTCATATCTTTTATTTATGATGATCTTATTGAGCTCATGATAGTCAAAGAAGAGGAGAATTAAACCATCCTCCTTCTTACCAAATATGATTACTACACACCATGGTGAAACTCATGGTCATATAATTCCTTTTTCCATCTTATTCAGTAAATTCATCTTTTGCTCCTCATGTTCAACAACTCCATTATATATTTATTCTTCGATATTTTAAAATAATTAGGTATTATATTTATTGAAAATTCAACCTCTCTAATAAGAGGAAGATTATGAAATTCTTTGAGTAACTAATTAGTGTGATCCCTCACAATGGGCATGTCCACAAGGATGATCTTTCCATTAATCTAAATACATTGCGATAAATATGATTGATATCAAGGAAATAAAATCTGTTTTTGAGATGTTAGAACTAAATACGATTCATCCTTCTCCCTGAACTTATATATAATAAGAGGGTAATTGTAATACAGAGAGTGATTTTATTAATTCAGTAATTTATGTTGCCTATATATAAATTAATCTGATCCATACCCATAATTACATCAAATTACACTAAATGGATTTTCAAAATGTTCTCAAGGAATATTATAATATAAATATTTATAGGGGAGTATTTTTATAAGTGGGATGGAATATTTTACAAATTAACTATTTTTATTTGTATCATTACATCCATGATTTTTGGTTGTGTATGAATATTTACATTAAACATTTGAGATGTAAAATATTTAATAGAACCCGAATAAAAAATTACATTCAATATTATTTAATGAAGAACCGATGTGCATGTCACCATTTCATTGGGGAAAACCAAATCAATATTTGCCATAGAATAAACATTCCTTTGATTTTTAATCCTTGAGGGTCTTTTAATTGGTTCTCATTTACTACCATGGTAAAAGTGTATTAAATAATATATTTTCCATGTTTATTAATGTTGTAAAAAATGAAAATGGGATGAGGGCTTACCAGATCATTCTTGTTTTCAATCAGAGTAGTGGGTTTCTCCTATTGGAAATATCTATATAGGTACCCTTCCTTCTTGTACTTAAAGAATTTCTCATCCCATTCACTCAATTTATGGGGTCCTTCTTCCAATGCATTTGAAAATTGGGATGTTGAAGTTTATTTCATCATTAAATTTCTCCATTATATTGCTAGAATTAAACTCCAATTTTTACATCATATCACCTAGAGTATGTTGAGATTTTTTATCTCCATTTCAACATTGGGGTCACATTTGATGATTTACTAATATTTGTAGAATTCCAAAATAGATAAGGACTGATTTAGACTTAGAATTAATACAATACATCATAGATGAACATAATATTTAATGGTAATGAAAAATGTCTAGGTGTATCATGAAAGTATTGATATGTTTTCTATTTTTTTTTATGTATACAAATGTCCCGCACAATTTTATGTTGAAGAGTGTGAGGAAAATATTTTTTATTTAATTTTTTTAATTAATTCCATGGAATCACTTCAATATCCTCCTTGGGATTCATATTCTTAAACAAAATTCCACAATTGTTCAGTTTCTTCAACCATATGATAAACAAAAAGAACAAACTTCTCTTTATTAGATAATTAAAGGATAAAGAATATCTTTTCAATGGATCTAACCTTTTTCCCACAACTAATTTATTGGATTATCCATTGAAATTCAGAAATAATTCAAATAATGGTAATATTTTAAATTTTATATTTCTTAGGTGGTTTTTTGAGTACCACCTAATTAATTTTTTTTTAAACAGTAGTTGAGTGAGAATGTACAATCATGAAGTTCACTATTAATTCCCCCATTAGTTTGGTAATATCATTTGGGAAGACATCACATTGCCCAACACATTTGTTATTATCTTTGTTCCTCATATTTATAATCATTAACATGAATAATTTTAATATTATGAAATCAAAATTAGAAATTATTTAACACATTAAATGGGTACTATGAAAATTAACGGGAAAACTCAAAAATGACATGTATTAGTTGATCTATGAGTTTTTATGTTTTTAATATATGTTATTCATGATCTATTTTCTAACATGGAATCTTATTGGATTGTTTGTTCCCCTAAAAAAGGATCATAATGAGATTGTGATTTTACCAAATCATATCCCTTGACAGCGTCACAAAATATTTTCACAAATTTTTATTGTCATATACTATTTCACGATCGATTCTTTCACAATAAGATGATTTCTTGGTTATTATACATAGGTAAATCTATACTAGATTCACATAAAAATTTATTATCTAGACCGGTATGTATTTTTTGGAAACAAATTACTCTATTATTTACAAAAAATGAGGTTGGGATTCATTTTTCATCATGGTACCTATGGATTTATCTAATATTTTCTAATCATAATCCCAAAAATAACAAGTGTTTTCATTGATACAAACTATTAGAACCCTTATTTGTAAGATAATTTATTTCATGATTTATTAAATAAATCCACAATTAGTACAAGTCCTTTGAGCCACATCAAGGCCTTAGATACACCTTTAAAATGCATATGTACCAAACATATTACAACAAACAAGGATTTAAATGATGATTTAGAGCAGGTGGATTCTCCAGAGAAGAGATAACCAGACATAGAAGAATGAGTGGATATAGAATATCCATCGTTACCAGGATTGTGCCACTATACATCAAGACAACTTGTTGACCAGCCATGGGGAGGTTTATGGATGACATAATGACATTTTCTTGGGATGGGAAGTTTCAAGTTGTCTAGTTGAGGGTGATTCATAAGACCTTTGAGTTATGTAATGTCGCATAATCCTCAGGGTCTTATATATGTTCCACCTCATCCCGTGAAAGGTATATTATCAAAAAAAGACAGTACAAAATGAATGAAATTGGTCCATTTGGGAACATTATGACATAAAGGGAAAATGGGAACATGGAAAAAAACTTAAAACATTGAGTCATAAGCATAAGTCAAGGATAATGACTATGAAATCATAATGGGGTGTAAAAAATAATAATTGATTATTTTTTACTTCCTAATTTCATACATGACATATAATGAGACTAAAATAATACCCAATTCATTAGAGCATGATATATATATAGGCACACTCGTCACTTTCAGATCATGTACATGCATAAGTCTTCCACATAGATCATTCAATATAGGATCATATGTCATCACATTTAATTCCAAGATTAAAGATTTTGGGGTAAATACATTTAATACATAATAAAATATGTATATATTTGTCAATGTTATTTTCCTTTAGGGGAATGGTGATATTATTCACAATACAATAGTTTGGCATGGAAAATTTGCAAAAAAAATTCAGCAACCTAACAATGGTATAAAATGATCATGGGATGGATAAATTAGAGAGAAAGGGGTCTCTTATTAAATTTAAATACTAATTCAATTAATAATGAGGCGTAAAAAGTATCCCCTCAATAGGAAATCAATGACAGAATGTATTACATAAATACGCATTTTGAATAAAGTGGAGATGGAGAGGATCACTTAACCCGAGGGACTGTTTCCAATATATTGAAAGGATATTTTTGAGAGCATTAGGGAACCCTATGGGGGATATTGTGAGGAAAGGGAAGTGTTTAGTAATTCTCCATTTATTTTTAGTGATGATAAAATTTTATATGGGTGGGTTTATATAGGTAGGGATAATATAGTTCTTTATTATTTTCAAAACACATATTTTTGGCTCTATTCAAAAAGGTATCAAAAAAACATTAATATGGTTTGTAACCATGGTTTTTGAAAAAGATGATTTTTTGAAATAAATTTTTTTAATCCATGAACTGAGCACATTAAAACAATACACTTGGTGATATGGAAGTGAGTAATGTTTAAAAATAATTGATTTTAAAACCTTATAATAAAATATTGGTTTTGGAGGAATTAATAAACGATTATAAAATTAATTAAATATACTAAATAGAAGTATAAATTAATTTGAAGGGTTAATAAATATTAATTTTTGGATACTTTCTATTGAAAATATTACATCACTTTTGGGACATTAGGATGTCATAATACATAACATATATTTATAAAATATTTAACAATTAACTGAAATTTAAACTGTATGAGAAAATTTTGATAAACTAATGATTTTATAATTTGGATATCCTGATTAGAAAATAATATTAACTTATTAAAATAATTTTAAAAAAATGTGTAATTAAACTATTAAATTAAAATATACATTTTTAAAAAATATTGTATTTTGGAAATATCTGTTTTATAACCCTTATAAAAAATAAAATTTCAGTTCATAAAATCATATTATCATTTATATATAACATATATTATTTCATCATATTATATTATGAAAATATTTATTATTTCCATAATTCATGAATTCATTAAAAGTAATATCTTATTTTAAATTTCATATTACCCAAAAATACAATATACATTTTGTAAAATTTAAATCATATTTTTATTAAACACATTACATAATAATATGTAATGTAAAAAATTAGGAATACATATAATAATTATTTTTTTTAAAATAAAACACACAAATTTATACTATTAGGGTAGAGATATAGAACCCTTTGTTACAGCATTGAATGATATAATGGTAAGGTGTGCATCAGTGTGATTCTCTGGGGTTACTTTGACGAACATGGTTTGAACCACGATTGGGGTATGTTTGAAACTCTCTAATAAAAATTATCACTTTTTATTTAGTTGTTGAATCTAGGCTTGGGATTAGAAAAGGTAAAATAATAGAGATTTTATCTCCCCCTATATTTTCAAATAATTGAAATTTATAGGGTAAGATCCTACTGGTCTAGGACCTCACTTCTTTTGTATATGTCAGTTGGTTTTATTATAAACCATAAAATGTACTAATAACATGATCACTATTCAAAAGATATATTTTAAATGATCATGATTATAAATGTTATTTTAAATATAAAAATATATATCCATATAAGTGCAGGTGTTTTCTATAACGACATTGCATAATGGTGTTTTTAACTCATTCATAAATCTAATTTCATTTAAACAAATTTGGGTTATTACTTATAGAATCTGCAATGACTAATATTCCTAGAACATATGTGAGTGATAAAGAGTTATTTTTAAATGAAAAACGTTTTAATAAATTGTTTTAACTTTGATGCTTGATTCAATCATCTATGTTTAGTGAACTCATGAAGTCACACAAAAACATTTATTCTTATAGATGCTAATGACTACCTATGGTTTATATCTAGAGATAGAAATGAAATAATAGTTTAAGGTATCTATGGAGCTCTTTCAAACTAATATTAGATATATAGCATAAATTGGACCCCATATATTTATCCTAGTTGGATATATTATGTTCCTCGTATTTTGAGGGTTTGAACTCATAGAAGAAGTGTGCACAAGTCTCATTATTGCATCACTCCCAAAAATACTCTTCAGTATTGTTGTTTTTTTTATATGAATAACATTCAAAAGTCTCGTCTAGACATCTTCACTCTTCTTCCCAAAGTAGATAAAGCGATAAAGGATGAGAATCCTTTCGTCTTTATAGTGAATAAGAATAATGGGAATGAAAATCCGTTTAAGAACAGGGCTTGTTCATGAAATTATAATAAGAGAAAGAATAAGGGAAAAATAATGACTTGGAATATTATTTGTTTCTCATGTGGGTAGATGACCCCCTGGAAGAAAAAATACACCCCGTCTATTTATAAATGGGAAGCTTCATGTAAGTTTGTTTTCAAGTAAAATTTATCAATTTCAATACATTTTTAATTAGATTCAATGTTTAGTTCTCACATATGTATTCAAATACATTATCCACGTAGATTTAGAAGGATTGACCATGGGGAGGTAGATCTACAAGCACTAAATGGATCCAAACTAGCTATTTTGGATGGCCACTTCACATTTCTAATGACAATGATGTTGGTTTTTAATGATTTATATTTTTGTGTCATCTTTTACAAAAATAATTAATCATACATCCATACTTGAAACAGATGGATTTATTTTCATATTTAGTAAAAAATTATTTTATTTTATAATGATAAAAAAATTTATGTTATGGTGAATTTATGTAATGGTATTTATGTGTTGCATTACAATAACTAGTTAATCGAAATAGATAATGGAATTACATCACATGAATCATACCACACCCATATTTGGAATCACAGGTTAAGAAATGTAAATTAAAGGTGTTTGACTAAATTACATAGAGATGGATATTTAGATTCTTTTGATCAAAACCCACTTTTTTGTGTCATGAATGTTTACAAGGAAAAATAAACAAAACCCCATTTAGTGTAATAGGTGAAAAAAATATATATATTCATGAAATTTTCCATACTAATGTGTGGGGACCATTTCCAATTGAATCTAGAGATGTGTCACCATATGTTATTACTGTTAATAATGATTTTAGTAGATAATGATATATTGAATGGATGTGGTTTAAGTCAATTTCATTTGATATATTCTATGAATATATGCATGAATTTGGGAACCATTTTTGTTGTATGATTAAGAAAAACTATTTATAACCTATTTTAGAATATCATATTCAATACTTCATTGATTATTTATGGGACTTTGGGATTATATCCTAATTCACTCTTCGGTATATGCCTTAGTAGAATGGAAATAAAATCATGTTATTTTACCAAACTTTTTTCCTATTGTAATTAATTTCTTAAAGCCTATTTAGGTAAGAAACTTTCACCTAGAGGAAAAAGTGTACCTTAATAAGTTAAACTATAGAAACAAAGGGATATTAAATATATGCCCAATCATAAAAAAAAGGTAGCAATTGCTAGAATTTACATATTCCATGGAAGGAAGAACATCACTCAAAGAGATAGTTGTAGTAAGATATAATTCAATGTACTATAGGATCATGGTACACATGAGTTTTCATAGGAAACGATTACACAAATCCTGAGAGAAGATGTAGAAGTTCCAGAGACACAAGATCCAAATATTAGTAAAAGATAGATTAGAGAATCATAAAAGTACGGTTTTTTTTTAACTGAGGTCGGTGACTCTTTATTAGATGAAAATAATGATAATATAACATTTATGGATGAAGTGAGTGTCATAGATGTTGCCAAGTGGTAATAATCAATGAATTCTAAAATGGAATCTATGTACCAAAACATAATCTAGAATTTGGTAGATCCTATTGTAAATGTAAATAACACCTGTTGTAATTGGGTATTCCTGAAGTGACTAGACGTAGATGAATATTTCAGAACCAATAATGAATTAATGGTTTCAAGTGTTTAAAATTGCACCAATGAATAGTCTACAATGACTCATTTTCACCAGTTACAATGTTGAAAACCATCGTAATTATATGTTTCATTGTAGAATTCCAGGACTGTAAGATTTGAAAAATGGATTCCAAAATATCCTTCTCAATAACAAACTTCAGTAATATTTTTTTATGACCTAACATGAAGGATTTGTGACTCCAAGGGATTCCAAACAGATATGAAAATTGAAAATTATCAATTTATGGATTAAAGAAATCATCTAGGTAACGGAAAAAATAAATTATATGAGGCAATAAAAGAATTTGTTTTCATAAAGAATGAATCTGAGACTTATGTCTATAAATGGTTTAGTGGGAGGGTAGTCATATTCATAATAGAATATTTCAATGACATATTTTCTTTTGGAAATTAAATACAAGTATTATTGTCTATTAAATCCTGATTTAATAAATGCCTCCACATAGAGGATGTATGTGAGGAATCATACTTTTTTGGGATCAATATAAATAATGATTCATCCAATATACATCTCATCCTAATTAATGGTTTATATATTGATAAGATACTACATCTGTTAAATGTGGAGAAATTAAAGAGGTGGTTTTTATCAAAGTCTCATTAAATTCATCATTCTAAGAAAATATGTATTTGGACGCATATAGAAATTCAATAAATGGAAATGATTCTACACACATTGATAATTATATTAATAAATTATTTTATACTATGTACTTGAAAAGACATTTCTTATGGCTTGATGTTGGGTAGGAAATATCAAGATGACCCAAGTGACCACCATTGGATGGAAGTGAAGACTATCATTACTCATTTGTGGAATGCTAAGGATATGTTCACGGTCCATTGAGGATATGAATAAACTGTCATTAAGGGATATGAATATTCTAGTTTCCATGTATATTATGATGAAATAAAATCCCAAATGGGATATATATTCATATTAAATGGAGGTTTTCGGCACTAGAATAGAGTAGAGAAGTTTGTGATCATAGATTCTAAAACAATGTATGAGTATATTGAAGCCTCTAAAGAAACTAAATAAGTATTTTTGATTCACAAATTATTCTGTGAGCATGAGGTTTTACCAATCAGTACTGATCATATCACATTGTATTGTGATAATAATGAAGTCGTGGTCATTGCCAAGGATCCAATGTCACATATTTGGGTAATGAATATATATAAGAACATTAAAATCATGAGGGACATTTCCTAGAGTGGTCAGGTTGTTTTTATAAGTATTCCCATAATAGAAAACATGATAGTCCCCTTATAAAAATCCTAGATTGTGCAGAAACATGATTATCAATTGTGGTCTAGAAAGTAGAATTTTGTAGGTAGTTTTCTCGAGACCAAGTTGGATTTTATTGGAGATGGTGTCTTTTTAATAACCGATTATACCATTGTTTCATGTATTTTTATGAATTGATCATCAATAAAAAATATTATCACATATTTTTCATTATTCATCATGAATTTAATATTCTAATGTTTTATGGTATTTGTCAAAGAGATAAGGTCACAAATGTTCCCCTCTATTATGAGAACTCTGTAGTGCTATGATAATATTATTAAATATAGTTTTATAGTAGAATCACATACTATGAAAGGATATATAGAATGTATATTGCTAGATTTGATTACTCATAAGAATATGAGGATTATTTTTATGAATTTAAAACTTGATAATATTGAAGACATGTTATTATGAGAAGAACCCACTTGTAATATTTCTGTATGTTTCGGTTTCACTGGTTATTCCTATCTATGAGGGTTTGTATTGGTTACTAACCATTAATATTATTATATATTCAGGTCATGACTCTCACAATTATATTTTTTTTAACTAAATACATCATGACATATGATGGGTGGAATTAGGGTGTGTTGGGAACATCACAAATTACATGTTGTTATTGGATATTTCTATGAAAGATTTTTTTAATCTATCCTTATAGAAGCTCATATGTGAGACCTTTGATTGGAATAGAACTGTCACATTAAATTTCTTGTACATATTGTTACACCAAATGTATTTCAGATAGTCATAGAATTATCTATCAATCACGTCGGTTGATGGAATAGATATGAAACTTTCCTGACGAGACCAAAACAAATAGACTATATTACATGATGATCATTCAAATGTTTTTATCATCATTGTGGAATGAAATTATTTCACTTGGGACCCTTGACCCATTATTAGACAATAATCTTCAACATTAGGAAGTACAACCCAATTCCAATGAGAAAAAATCCTAGTGGGTCACCAAAAATGTTTGTCTCTTGTTCTATTTTAATTTATATTTTAATTTATTTATTTGAAAAAGAATTATTATCAACTATAAGAATTAATTTTATTAATGTTTTATAGGCTTATGACATTCTCAATATAAAAAATTAAATTTTTACATGAACATTTGAAAAATATTTATTCACTGGATTGCGATGAAAATATTAATTTTATTTATTTATGAATAAAATATTTAATTAAATATTTCAGTATGTGTTTAAAAATTTGAAATGTGGTGGAATAGAGTAAGACCACATCTATTGAAATATATTAATTTGTGTGTTGGATAAAATATATTTATCATTGTGAACGTTTTCATACACCAAGAAATAATAATGACATTAATATTATTATATGGAATGGGGTTTTCAATGATTAATCTATTATGTATGTTCTCAGTTAAATAATATTTTATATTTTATCCTAAACTAAAGATCATTAAATACATTATTATGTCTGTTGTGTTGTGTTTCTAAAAATTTTTAATTGAGAATCTTTTCGTGCAATAGACACACACACACACACACACACACATATATATATATATATATCATTTTTCTCTTTTATTCATCTCAATAATGAGAAAAACCCTTTAATCCCAAATTATCTTGGTGTGATCATGAAGAAGAATGGAAAAAAATTAATTCACCACACTAGCACCGAGAGATAAATTGGTATTTCTTTAAGATTAATAGTGAACGTGTGGGTAACTTCTAGAGGGATTAAATACGTGAATAATTTTAGTGAAATGTATGTATTTCAAAAGGGTTTTAGAAAGATGAAAATCGTCATTGAAGAAAGGATCCTCAAATTAGGTTATATTATTTTTAGATCAAAATAAATTATTGATTAATTTAATGTGGAATAAGCCCAATTTGGGTTTCATGAAACTCTAAATCTAAATAAATTTTAATTTAACACCCACCATAACTGATTTTACAATTCCTAAAACCTTCACGAGTGTTATCTAATTTGATTGAGAATTTATTATCACTGTATCAAATATCCATTAAGGTGTATCTCATCCAAAACACTTGTTCAGAACAGTTACCAATATAAATTTACTCCTATTCAGTAGTAGATAGTGGGAGAGAGTGTATTTTCTTAATGAAATATGATACAAGTGATTTTTCTATTTAATTATATGTTCATTAAATTCTATTAATTTCTCATATACAACCACCAAATCAACATCAGAGTAATAAGACAAATTAAATTAAAAAAATTTAGGATAATATTAGGAAATTGAAATTATTTCTTTTAAACAACCATAAATTCTTTTAGAAATTTTCATATGATATTAATTGAGATTAGCTTTGAATATAGAATAAAAGTATAAATAAAACATAATTTATGGTATAGTAGTATCCAAATATAATTTACTCCCAATTATTCATTTGTATAGCATGTTGTCAACTTGTTTCCTAATTTCATCCAAAGAAGGATTCTAATAAGAACTCATAGTAGTTTCATGTGCATTACCAGTTTCATGTCCAAACCTATAATGTAATGTATGAATTTACATTGATTTAGAACATTCCCAAAATATTATTGACAATTTTGAAAACCAATAAAATAATATAATTCACCCTTCATGCTCATTTAAGATTCACTTTTCATGGGTTAGGAAAAATAATTACCTAATTGTTTGATCGTAAAACAAAAATTAAAATCATAAATATATATATATGATGTAAAAAATATTAAAATAAATAATATTTTCTTTTATTATTGTGATATTCCAATCCAAATAAACATAAATTTGATAAAATAAAATATAAAAACATTCATAAAAAGTTCTAGGTTCTTATTTAAGTCCAGAAAGAAATTTCTTATGTTTGAATCCCGAATATGGAAAATGGGGATTTTTAAATCCACAAGGATGTTCAACATAATGTTCTTACATAAGAAAATTATTTAAAATGTTTATTACACATCCACTAGATATAATTTTAAATACATGTGTGGTTTTTAGTCTAGTAGAATTCAAATATTTTAGATTCTAGATAATGGTGAAAATGTTCCTACATAATATATACCTTCTAGTTTGTTATAAAATTTAGATAATAGTATTTTCTTATTCCTAATGATCACACCAATGATCAAACTATTTATTCCTAAAAACCCATTTTGGACTTATAATATGATAATCAGTATGTCAACAAACTCACTATCATACCTTATTATTTATTAATTGGTTTAACTCTTATTGGATAGCCAAACCCCAACTATCATCAACTATGTCTTATTAATCACCTTAAGTTTCTTGAGTATGTAAAATGATAAAATCTCCACATGACTTTAAATAATCATTATAGTCGAAATACCATTATCAAATCATCCTATAATAGTTTTTGAGGGATTGGTTTTAAACATTTAATTTTATCTAGGAAGCATAATCTTAGGTTCACTCATATCGCACCATTTAAGATTTGGTTCACCAAAATCATGTTCTAAATCAACTATTCTAATTTCATAAAGAGGTTCAAGTAATATTTCAATAAAATAATCACATATCTCATCATCTTGAGTTACATTATTATAAAATGGATCACATAATAATGATTTTATTTGATTTTATTCATCAATAATATGTGACCTTTCCTTGAAAATTCGTCAGGCTTTGGATTTGGAGGAATATCAATGACGGATTCCTTCATAAACCTATAGATATAATTTACTAATTTTACCCATGGTGTGAAGAATATAAAGATTTCACCCATAAAAATTTTTGTATCCATCTTTAGAATATCCAATATTTAATGTCTCATACTGTGTTTTGTTCAAAATTTCCTAATTAGAAGTATTTTAATAATATAGTATGTTCTGCTTAAATCCTTAACTGAATAATGAGTAAAAAGTTTATATTCACATAATAGAGTCCATGAAATTTCATGAAAGGTCCAACTTCTATTTTTAATAAAAAATTTCTCCTCAGGTGTCATGGGGATAATTTTTTTTATTCCATGATTCAAAAAATAGGAATTTATCTCTAGGTTTTCAAATAATACTCAATTGTCACATATCAAAATAATAATTTTTTCATAAATTTAAATTTTATTTCATTTATAAAATACATATAGAAATAGAATATGATTCACTTTTAACACATAATAAGAAAAATGTAGTTAATATAGAAAAAAGTCATAAAACACATAGAAATATATATGTTTCATAGTAATTCAGTTATATAATCCCTAAAAATATCCAATTGGACAATTTCCAGAGGACAAGATATAGAAAACAATTTATTGTATTTAAAATATGAATCATGTTTCTCTCCCGTTTTTCATGAATTATACTACATTTCATTATTTAATTTATGTTGAGGTAACTCTAAAAATAAATTTTCCTTAGGTAATTTTCTCAAGAAATAGTCATTTCTATATCCTAGTCTTCTTTTGAAAATATATTATTCATTTTTGGAAACATTTAAACAGTTAAAATGTTTTATTTCATATTTAATATTATATATGGTATAAAAATTATTAATTTCATGTTTTTTAAATTTATGAAGTTTTAAATTTAAAATAGATAATGAATTATCTAAAAAATAATCAAAATAGCCGACATCATAGTGTTTTTAAATACATTTCATATTGTGATTCAATTCTTCCAGATATAAGACTTTTTTATTAGGACTCAATCTAGATTTAAAACTAATAAAACTCCCATAATATTTCCTTTGGAATTACTACCAAAATTTTCATAACTTCTATCAAATATTAAATATGGTGTAGATATTAAAGAAATATCCATTCATAGGACTTGAGAATCATCAGTGCATATACCATTTCACATTGATTCAATTTTTTCTTTCCCCCTTATAAAACAAATCAAACCCAAAATAGTTTCGATTCTTATGTTCTTTTAGTTCCCATAATGATAGAAACTAACGAGTTGGGAACCCAAATAAATTTGTTCAATTTTAAAATTATAGCATTGGATTTTAGTTTTTATAAAATAAATTCTTTATTTACTTCACAGGATATAATATTTATTGGAATAAAAGTTTTATCATTAGAAAAATGAATCTCTATAAGGAAAACAAATGGCTTTTCAAAATATTATATTCATCTAACTTATCATGAAATAATATTTATAAATATTTTATTTTTCAAATTTGATTCCAATTCCATATTTATTTTTATAGGCTTTATTTTTCCCATGAATTAGATTATTTTATATTCACCTTTTCAGCAATCACATAAAAATTCATTAAGCTTTTAAAAAATTATACTCTATTGTTTTTTTTATTTTTAATAAAATAAGTACTACAACTTTTCAATTTAATTTTAAAATTAAAAAATCTATACATAAGCCCTATTTTTGTAATACATATTTAAAGAAAATTTGAGATATTTTTTCATCATTTTTAGTGTTACATACTTTATGTCAATTCTGGTAAAATATTCAATTAATTATTCAAAATAAGAGTTGTTATTTTTTGAATCATATTCGTACTCTCAAGAATAATTATAATGTACCTTATTAGTGTGTTCCATAAAGCACATTTTATCTGTTTAATTAGATATTTCAAATAATTATCATAGATAGGTATCAATAATAGAGTGTTCAAAAGATATCTAGTTTCATTCATTAATTAATAATATTTATTCTTATAGAAAATATCCATAAAGTTATTTTTCATAGAATTAATGTTATCTTGAAATTAAGGGTTGTCTATCATGGTTTTCCATAGTTTCATAAAATCTTAACATCTTGCCTCTATAGATTTTTTCATGCTTATTACAATTATTCATGGGGTTTCTGAATCTTTTTTCATTTTTGTACATATTTTTTTTTATTTCAAAGAATATTAAGATATATCATAATTTTATCTTTAATTAAATTAGGTATCTTCTTCTCTAAATGAATCTAAAATTGGTATAACCTTTTCCTTCTTATCATCTATAGAAGTAAAAAACATCAAAGAAACATGATATTTTTTAATAAGATTTTAATCACAGGTCTCAACATGCATTTCTTGTAACACCCCAAGATTTCATAGTGTTTTATTTCTTCAAAATAATTCAATAACTTTCACTACATGCAACACCGAGTTCAATCGCACCATGACATACCAAACAAGCCATTAAAAAGAGGTTATTAATAGTATTAACTAAATTTTAAACTAATATATCCTTATAATTTTAGAATCCATATTATGAGTTTCTTAGACATAATGCAAGAACAAATTCATTTTCAGTATTTCACTTTTATGAACTTTTAATAGTGAACTCTTTTTAAATACAATATTTTAAACTTTTTGACTAAATTGGGACATCAAAAATTTAAAATGAAATATCCCAAGCTTCCACGGTACGCTTTCCTTTGAATAATACAGTAGCGTGTGTTGTACGCAACTTTGAGTTTTAACACACACCACAACCGATCAAACTAGCCGTTATAAATAGTAATACCTACTTATTAAAATTTTATCT
Source organism: Viscum album (assembly GCA_963277665.1). Classification (NCBI taxonomy): domain Eukaryota; kingdom Viridiplantae; phylum Streptophyta; class Magnoliopsida; order Santalales; family Viscaceae; genus Viscum; species Viscum album. Next base: position 1,894,958,295 of record OY728152.1, read on the forward strand.
CTCAAAATGGACTTGATTTTGGATTCTGAATATCGAATTTATCCTAAGGTGATATTTTGGTACTTTGCAGATAACTTTAATATTTTGATGAATAGTGAAGATTACTAAATTTTAATTAAAAACAACTTTTTTAATCAAAATAATTAAAAGTGATAAATAATAAATTTTAGTGGTTTTAAAGAATATTTAGAATATATTTTTACCATTTAATACAATTTTGGTCATTGGAGAAAATTTTACAATTAAACCGGACATAAACAAGTGTCAATCTTTTGATAGTTATTACCTCTAAAAAACACATTTTTTGTTTTAACAACGGGAATTAATTTTAAATTAATTTCTGCCACTTCTGTGTTTTGAATTTGGAAAAATGGATTCCATATTTGGAATCAGGATGTTCAAATTGTGTAAATAGGTAACTTTTATTTTTATACATTTTGAATAATTACTTCGGTAAATATTTTATTTACCATAGTTAAGGGTAAATCCAGAAAATAAGGGTTAAAAAATAATATTATAATAATAATAAATTACCCTAAAACGTGTCCTAACATTATTTTTTGATACATGTTCGACCATATAAATATTTGGGTCGATTTTGGGACCCTATGGAGCCACTTGTAGGTGATAGGGACACTTTATTTTAATTAAGTTAAAATGAATACAAAAATGACATAAGCATATATCTTTTAGAAAACAAATTTTTACATAAGGTTATATATGTTGGATTTTTTACTATAAATATTCATTAGAAAGATAAAACTATTTCCTACATAATGATATTTTATTTATAAATTTTATAATTTAAATAATTTAATTTATTTATGGCACAATGATGATGCAGTAATTACCATAATAGTGAGAAATTAAAATAATTGCTATTATAAATACACAAATAAATATAATTTGAGACTTTTTATGAATTACACTAATTTTATAAGTTAATATGACATGTTAGGAAATTATTTAATTAAATTTGTTCAAATTAATCATTCTGTTATAAGTTTCACAAAAATCGTCTATTGAATAGTGTCAAAATTGACATAAAAGAGTTTTTAAAACAAATATTATATTATTAATTGATATTAAATTATTAAAAATATAAGGTTCGGCCAAGAGACTTATATCATGATAGGTGTATCATTAATGGACCACTTGGGGGTCTCTTTGATGTATATGGTATGTTTATTAACCATATAATATAAAAATACAAAGAGACGTTGTAAAAGTGAAACTAATTAACTTAGAGTTAATACTTAATGATAAGGTTAATATAGTAACCCAAACCTGTATAAATTATATTGGTTGAATGGTTTTCGACCTATCCCCACCTTAATCTTTGAATAATCAACTTTGGATCCATTAGAAATCGAATATGAATCTATTATAAATTAATATTTCTAGCTTTTTCACAGGTGCCCCTCACCCATCTTATAAAAGGTCACAGCTCCTTCTCATTTATTCACACCTTCAAAGCCTTTTGGTTTGGCCAAAATCTGACCACATACTCTCCCAACTTCCCTCACTACAACCTAGAGGCCTTAGTTTGATCATAAAGCCAACATAAGGAGCCCTTTTGATCAAATCAAAAGGAAGAACTCGAAGAAGAGGTAATGATTTCACCACACTTTTTCAAGTTCCTTTCTTATTCCACATCTTCTTCCATTGTTTTTACCACTCTAAAATAATAACTCCAGTACAATATATATACTGTGTTGTTATTATAAAAAGGGTACAACCATATTAAGTATTATATACACCCTTTGAATAACATGTCACCATACGTGCGTACGTACGGCTTACCGTCTCCACGTCGTGGTGTAATTGTTATTCAATATATTATTATTTGGATGGGTATAATAATGATGTGTAACTCAAGTAAATAATAAATATAACATGTTAATGATTTTGTATATATGATATACCATCCTTTTATATATTATTTTAATACCAAAAGAATGATATTGTCGCTCGTGCGTACGTACGGACTACCGTCTCCACGAACGTGATGAGATTCATTCTCCATCGTATCCATTCAAGTATAATTATAATTTGATTATTTAAAAATAATTTTTAAGGACTTGATATCATTATGTATATGAATAAGATACAACCTATCCAAAAAAAACACAGCTTATGTAACAAAACATATAAAATAAAACGAGTAAGTTAACACCCGAAACAACGATAATTCTATGATATTATTAACAAATCAATGTTAAAAGATCATATATGTTATCATATTAATATATATGAATCTTTCACCATTATAAAGTAGGTTAACCTACCCTCAACCAAGGAAAATTTCAAGGTAAGGGTTTATTTCACAATCTCTTCATTATCTGAGGTTGTTTATACGTAATAATCTACTGGGATTTATTTATCATCCACATCCATGTTTCTTCGAAAGTGTATTTCAAAACATCCTTACTATTTTACAGAATATGGGTTAAAGTCATTTATAACCTTGTTTGACTTTTTATAAGATGTTTATAAAGGAATCTTTCTGTCGTTTTCCAAACAAGGTCCTTCTTAACCTTTTCGACCGAATAAAGGTAAGAATGTTTTTTTAACTTATATGGCGGGTGTGGCTATTTTCTGCCGTTATAAAATTTTCAAAGCTTCCCTTACAAGATTATAAGTATATTTTCAAAGTAAATGTATTATTTTATAATTATGTGACTTTTAAATGATTTCAAAATGAATATTTTAAGAATTTTTTAAAGGTACTCTTTATCAAGATCATAATTTTAAATGTTTTAAAGATTTATCTTTCTAAATATTTTTAATTAATGTCCATGTTTTCAAAATGATTTTAAGGATTTATTTATATGGACATGAAGGTTTTGAAATGATATTTCTTATCAAAAGTCTCAAAGTGGTATGGGACACTTTGATTCAAAAATTTCTTTTAAATTACTTCCTTAATAAATGTGTGACTTTTAAATGATTTCAAAAATAGAGATATTTCTCTCAAATAGTTTGGATTTCATCTATGTCAACATCCTTTGATGGATTTTATGTTTATTTGAAGTTGATTTATTATGATACAAAACTTCCATATTGTTTTGAAGTTTTTGTGATGTGTTTGACGGTGGATGTGTTATTCTTATACCATTCGTGGTTTTTGGATGAAGTATTTACATTTCATATGCAAGTTTTAATATGAATGTTTATGTTATGTTTGAACATTTTCATATGGGAATGCATTGGACTTAATATGTGACGGGTGGAGCCCGCTATAGCTCCTCGATGCATCGGTAGGTCTCATGAGACACACTAGTGTCTTGGCACAAGGCCTTGGCAAAATCTTATTTGTAGTCTTGGAATGAGTCCTTGGCTATGTGGTTATGATAGTCTGTCATTATGCATTCCATCATTATGAAAGTGGTTATTGATATTTCATGTGATTATTCGATTAGTAGAATATCCATGTGAATAAGTAAATGTAATTATTTCATTTTATTTTATCCATACTATGTTGAAGTTCAAGTTTAAAAGTATTTTTTTAGTTATACACTTCCTTAAATGTTTATTTTTATTTATGAAAGTTTCTGCTATATTGTTATCCTTACTGGGAATTTGAGCTCACCCCTTTTCTATGTTTTATTTTTTCCAGGTTGTGAAGAAGTAGGTTATGAATGACCTGCAGGGATATTATGAGGGGATAATAGTGTGGACTATGGAGAAATTATGTTTTTGTAGTAGTTTATCACATTATGATGTAATGTAAAACTTTATGAATATATCTAGTGTTTCAAAGGATACTAAACCAATCGGTCTTTCGAGATTTGATCCTTCTTGTGATCATACCAATGTTATGTAATAATGCACCGACTCTAGGTAACTGGGGTCAGGGCGTTACAGTTGGTATCAGAGGAAATTTAGTACAAACCTTGGAAGCTATATTTAGATAAACTCTTATTAGAGAACATAGATTTAAGATGGACTTTGAGGATTAGTATAGAAGAACTTCCTAGAATTTTTTTATTGTAGAGATTTTGTGAGTTTTCCAAGAAATACATCCCTATCTGGATACGAGCAGGTAGAGGTGGCTCTGGCATAGATTTACCTAGGGGTAAAACCTGAAAACCCCGCTTTGATCTAGACTCGAACGGAAAATGGTGCACGACAACGGGACTTGCTGCACACTTGGTTACGACACTCCCGGGGGATATGCTTAGGATAATTCTCATTTTCTTTACAAACCATTATGAAGGGTTTATGAGTATATACTTCCTCAAAGGAGACATTTTTATGATTATGGATTATATCCATAAACTATTTAATTTATGTTATGTGATTTACAAATTTGGGATTAGGTATTGTTATTCATAAACTAATCTAGTGTATGCCATTGTTTAGAAATGGCGCCCAGTAGAAGGAATGAGAACTCCAGAAATGCACATGATCCAAAGAGAAGGAAGGATCGTATATTTCATGGTCTTAAGCTAGAATTTATAAGAGAAATAGTCTCCCATGTATTATCATCTTATGAAAAAATAATATCATGTGTTGATAAGATAAGTAAAGAGTTTACTGAGTCCTATGGCTTTGAAGGGAAGCAAGAGAAGAAAAGGATAGAAGAGGGGAAGATGGATAAAGGGAAGAGGGAAAAGAAGAATTTTACCATATGTGATAACTGTGGGAAGAAACACCCTGGAACTTGCCTGAAAGGAATGGGAGTTTGTTATAAGTGTGGAGGAAAAGGGCACAAAGTACGTGACTACAGGGGTAATAAAATGGTTTCAAATGTACAATCCTTCATTTGCAAGGATTTTGGACACTACGCGAACCTATGTCTCAGTCATCAGACTGTGCCGCAAATGATGCTATTGAATAATAATAAAGTTATGATACTACCACAGATGAAGAGGAATGATTATAGTTCTTATGTTGATTATGTCATTTGAGTGTTGTATCAACAATGTACTTGTTATAATAAGTATGGAGTATATAAGGATTGTACTACAATACTATTTCATTATGGACTTGAGATTGTGTGGAACAATGAAAATTGATTCAATAAGAGGTTAATTTTTTTGGAAAATATATGGTTGAGAGAAAGAATAACCATAATATGATTCTGATACCGAGGTAGTGATTTTAGAATAATACATGATTGTTTTGGATAAATTATATTGTATATTCTTGACTACCTAGAAACTGATTAATGATTTGTATATTCCATCATTGTTGGGGTTTAAAACATTTTTGGATTGAAGGAGTATATCTATTATTCTATAAGGAATAAGGGATCATGAATGTAATCAATATGGTTTTATGATAGTTCAGGATGTTGCAGTGTTTTAAAAGAATACATGATGAAGGTGATCACATGTTATTATGCGGCAAAAAAAAAAGGATCTTCATTGTGTTTACCTTCCTTATAAATTTTGTACTGAAGTATTTTGGATAGTTCTAGTTTGGATTATTTTGGATTGCCATAAAAGGACAACCTGGAGGTCGGGCGGCAACCCGTCGTGTCCGGCAAGGCCGCGAGACTTGAACCCACAACCGAAGGGTGACAAGGGTGTATCACCTACCACTGACCCATGTGATGTCCGTGATTAAATAATGTAGTTTTTTTTAAAAGATCTGGTAGATGAATTATAAATTCATTTTTTAACCCTATATGAATAGGATAAATAGAATATTTTATTATGTTCTATTATCTTTTAGAAGGAAAGATGAGTTTGTGGTAGAAATTAGTTAAAGGATGGAACTCTACTTGTCAAGAATATATTTTTCTTCTTCTCTTATTCTATGAAGAAATTAATTCTTATATTTATTTAAGGAATCGTAAAACCAAAGATGTGTTATCCTAATACCCTATGTTTTGTTGAACCGATGGTATTTCAAATCATCATAGATTGATGAATTTAAGGACCTCAATTTTACACCTGTTTGTGATTGATGACCACAATCACTACTTATAAATATTTACGTTTTCCTCCAATTATATGTCTCTAATTTCCACCAATGTTCTTCTAATCAAGATCATAATTTGGTGGTGACCCTTTCATATCTCTTTTCCTCATATTAAGACTAAATTTTAGTAACCTAATTTTTGATGTGGGTTTTCCCACAAAGATATTTTCTATTTTAAACCTTTTATTTTCGAAGAACAATTTCAAATTGCGAGGACGCAATTTATTGAAGGAGGGGAGAATGTTACACCCCAAGATTTCATAGTGTGTTACTTCTTCAAAATAATTCAATAACTTGCACTACATGAAACACTGAGTTCAATCGCACCATGACTTACCAAAAAATCCATTCAAAAGAGGTTATGAATAGTATTAACTAAATTTTAAACTAATATATCCTTATAATTTTAGAATCCATATTATGAGTTTCTTAGACATAATGCAAGAACAAATTCATTTTCACTATTGCACTTTTATCAACTTTTAATAGTGAACCCTTTTTAAATAAAATATTTTAAACTTTTTGACTGAATGGGGACATCAAAAATTTAAAATGAAACATCCCAAGCTTCCACGGTACGCTTTCCTTTGAATAATATAGTAGCGTGTGTTGTACGCAACTTCGAGTTTTACCACACACCACAACCGATCAAACTAGCCGTTATAAATAGTAATACCTACTTTTTGAAATTTTATCTCTTAAAATGGACTTCATTTTTGGATTTTTAATATCGAATTTAGCCTAAGTTGAAATTTTGGTACTTTTCGGATAACTTTAATATTTTGATGAATAGTGAAAATTACTAAATTTTAATTTAAAACAACTTTTTTAATCAAAATAATTAAAAGTGATAAATAATATATTTGAGTGGTTTTAAAGTATATTTAGAATATATTTTGACCATTTAATACAATGTTGGTCCTTGGAGATAATTTTACAATTAAACCGGATATAAACAAGTGTCAATCTTTTGATAGTTATTATCTTTTAAAAACACACTTTTTGTTTTAACAACGAAAATTAATTTTAAATTAATTTCTGCCACTTCTGTGTTTTGAATTTGGAAAAATGGATTTCATATTTGTAATCAGTATATTCAAATTGTTTAAATAGGTAACTTTTATTTTTATACATTTTGAATAATTACTTCGGTAAATATTTTATTTACCATGGTTAAGGGTAAATCCTGTAAATAAGGGTTAAAAAAATAATATTATAATAATACTAAATTACCCTAAAACGTGTCCTAACCTTATTGGTTGATACATGTTCGACCATAGGCATCTTTGGGTCGTTTTTGGGACCCCATGGAGCCACTTGTAGGTGATAGGGACACTTTATTTTAATTAAGTTAAAATGAATACAAAAATGACATAAGCATATATCTTTTAGAAAACCAATTTTTACATAAGGTTATATATGTTGGATATTTGACTATAAATATTCATTACAAAGCTAAAACGATTTCCTAAATAATGATATTTTATTTATAATTTTTAGACTTTATATAATTTAATTTATTTATGGCACAATAATGATGCATTAATTACCATAATGGTGACAAATTAAAATAGTTGATATTATAAATACACAAATAAATATAATTTTAGACTTTTTATGAATTACACTAATTTTATAAGTTAATATGACATGTTAGGAAAATTATTTAGTTAAATTTGTTTGATGTAATCATTCTATTATAAGTTTCACAAAAATCAATTATTGAATAGTGTCAAAATTGACATAAAAGAGTTTTTAAAACAAATATTATATTATTAATTGATATTAAATTTCAAAAAATATAAGGTTCATCCAAGAGACTTATATCATGATATTTGTATCATTAATGGACCACTTGGGGGTCTCTTTGATGTAGATGGTAAGTTTATTAACCATATAATATAAAAATACAAAGAGACATTGTAAAAGTGAAACTAATTAACTTAGAGTTAATACTTAAAGATAAGGTTAATATAGTAACCCAAACCAGTCCAAATTCTATTGGTTGAATGATTTTCGACCTATACCCACCTTAACCTTTTAATAATCAGCTTTGGAGCCATTATAAACCATATATGAATTTATTATAAATTAATATTTCTAGCTTTTCCAAAGGTGCCTCTCACCCCTCTTATAAAAGGGCACTCCTACTTCTCATTTCTTCAAACCTTCCAAGCCTTTTGGTTCGGCCAAACTCTGCCCAAATACTCTCCCAAATTCCCTCACTACAATCTAGAGGCCTTAGTTTGATCAGAAAGTCATCATAAGGAGCCCTTTTGATCAAATCAAAAGGAAGAACCCGAAGAAGAGGTAATGATTTCACCACCCTTTTCCAAGTTCCTTTCTTCTTCCACTTCTTCTTCCTTTGTTTTTACCATTCTAAAATAATAACTCCAGTATCATATATATACTGTGATTTTATTATAAATATGGTACAACCATATTCAGTATTCTATCCACCCTTTGAATAACATGTCACCATACGTGCGTACGTACGGCTTACCGTCTCCACGTCGTGGTGTAATTGTTATTCAATATATTATTATTTGGATGGGTATAATAATGATGTGTAACTCATGTAAATAATAAATATAACATGTTAATGATTCTATATATATGATATACCATCCTTTTATATATTATTTTAATTTCAAAATAATGATATTTTCGCTCGTGCGTACGTACGGACTACCGTCTCCACGAACGCGATGTGATTCATTCTCAATCGTATCCATTCAAGTATAATTATCATTTTATGATTTAAAAATAATGTTCATGGTATTGATATCATTATTTATATGAATAAGATACATCCTATCCATAAAAAACACAGCTTATGTGACAAAACTTATAGAAGAAAATGAGAAAGTTAACACCCGAAACGACGATAATTCTAAGATATTATTAACAAATCAATGTTAAAAGATCATATATGATATAATATTAATATATATGATTATTTCACCATTATACAGGAGGTTAACCTACCCTCAACCAAGGAAAATTGCAAGGTAAGGGTTTATTTCACAATCTCTTCATTATCTGAGGTTGTTTATACGTAATAATCTACTGGGATTTATTTATCATCCACATCCATGTTTCTTCGAAAGTGTATTTCAAAACATTATTACTATTTTATAGAATATGGGTTAAAGTCATTTATAACATTGTTTGAATTTTTATAAGATGTTTATAAAGGAATGTTTTCGTCGTTTTCCAAACAAGGTCATTTTTAACCTTTTCCATCGAATTACGGTAAGAATGTTTTTTTAACTTATACAGTGGGTGTGGCTATTTTCTTCTGTTATAAAATTTTAAAAGCTTCCCTTAAAATCTTATAAGAATATTTTCAAAGTAATTTTTTTATTTTATAATTATGTGAATTTTAAATGGTTTCAAAATGAATATTTTAAGAATTTTTGAAAGGTACTCTTTATCAAGATCATAATTTTAAATGTTTTAAAGATTTATCTTTCTAAATATTTTTAATTAATGTCCATGTTTTCAAAATTATGTTAAGGATTTATTTATATGGACATGAAGGTTTTCAAATGATATTTCTTTTCAAAAGTTTCAAAGTGGTATGGGACACTTTTATTCAAAAATCTCTTTTAAATTACTTCCTTAATAAATGTGTGACTTTTAAATGATTTCAAAAATAGAGATATTTCTCTCAAATAGTTTTGATTTCATCTATGTCAACATCCTTTGATGGATTTTAAGTTTATTTGAAGTTGATTTATTATGATACAAAACATTCATATTATTTTGAAGTTTTTGTGATGTGTTTGACTGTGGATGTGTTATTCTTATACCATTCGTGGTTTATGGATGAAGTATTTACATTTCATATGCAGGTTTTAATACGAATGTTTATGTTATGTTTGAACGATTTTATATGGGAATGCATTGGACTTAATATGTGACGGGTGGAGCCCGCTATAGCTCCTTGATGCATCGGTAGGTCTCATGAGACAAACTAGTGTCTTGGCACAAGGCCTTGGAAAAATCTTATTTGTAGTCTTGGCACGAGGCCTTGGCTATGTGGTTATGATAGTCTAAATTATGCATTCCATCATTATGAATGTGGTTATTGATATTGCATGTCATTATTCGATTAGTAGAATATCCATGTGAAAAAGTAAATGGCATTATTTCATTTTATTTTTGCCATACTATGTTGAATTTCATATTTAAAAGGATTTTTTTTAGTTATACACTGCCTTAAATGTTTATTCTTATTTATGAAAGTTTCCACTATATTGTTATCCTTATTGGGCATTTGAGCTCACCCCTTTTCTATGTTTTATTTTTCCCAGGATGTGAAGAAGTAGGTTATGAATGACCTGTAGGGATATTATGAGGGGATAATAGTGTGGATTATGGAGAAATTAAGTTGTTGTAGTAGTTTTTCACTTTATGATGTAATGTAAAACTTTATGAATATATCTAGTGTTTCCAAGGCTACTAAACCAATCGGTCCTTCAAGATTTGATCCTTCTTGTGATCATGCCAATGTTATGTAATAATGCACCGACTCTAGGTAACTGGGGTTGGGGCGTTACATTTCTACCTCATATATAATTATTTTACAAATAAGATATTTTATTTTGAATCCATCAACAGTTTTACCATTTAAAATGGATTCTGTAATACCCCTCCACCTTGGAAATATATTTTTTATTATTATCCATGTTCGATCAAAAAATTTATTTATAGCCTTATTAAGTATTAAATTAAACTAAGTTATTCAATATCCTTCTATTATTCAGAAATTATACAACATAATATTAAAAGTATTATGTCAAAGATCTCATATTTTTTCAGTTCCTTCATAAGTAGTATATTCGGTAGTCCACGTCTCGTAAGTAATTACACAATGTGAAACTTTTTTGAACTAATCAAAACATTGTCTTCATTTGACAGTGATCATGGATTTGGATTTTATTTCATACATATCTTCGGTGTTAAAATCCCATGTATTTGGTTTCGTATTAGAAAATTTATAAATTATTCATGGAGTTTAAATATACCATAATACTAAGGATCTTCAAATATATTTTCATCCATGCCATCTAGAAAAAATAGTTTTTTCCATTATATTAGCAAGCTCATGAAATAGACATACCTTATCTACAATAAAAAAACAAGATCCATTTTGAAAATGATCTTATGACATCAAACATTGAAATTTGGAAAATCAAAGGTCATTTCCTTTCATATAATTTTTTGGTCAGAAAATAACTTCATTGAGAGATAAGAGGTGTAAATTGAGTTCTTGTAATTTCCATAGCATATAAAAAAATCAACTTTAAGGTATGATGTGTTCTAATATATTATTCACATTTGGAAGTTATATAAATAAATATAGAGAGAAAAATATTGAAAAAAAGGATTTATATTTGATCAAGGAACATAAATTACCTAGTTCACTATAGTGATATGACCCCATAAATCTCATATCTCATACCATAAATATTATTTTTGCCTAAGAAACCACAAAATCAATCCCAAAGTACTGATGAGTTTAGTATTCCTGGTAATCAAGAAACATACATAATACATGTATTGCATTTGAATACACAATTTACAACAGAGATTTTTCCATTTATATTTTTACAATAACATTTTTCCATCTAGCCTATCCCTACAAACCTATCATAGTAAACATCTTGTAATCTTTTGAAAATGAAAAAATTTGGGTGAGGTAAAGTTCTCATTAAAGGTAACTGTCGGGCATAACATATGAATAAATAAGTAAAAATTGTTGTGACTTGGGTGTTTCCATATAAGAAATTGGAATAATTCTAGAAATATATCTAAAGATAGGCATTGATTTGATGAGGTATTCTGAGGCCCAAAGTTCCATGGAGCTGTGGTATTATAAAATAATAAATATATTTTATCATTTGGGCATATTTTTTCTTAGAAGCATGAATAAATATTGATTAGTGTCTCAAATCATAATTCTGAGACTATGGTTGAGTTCGGGACTTCATTTTTACCCTAAACACGATTAACTATTTTAGTGTCAAGTGTCAGGTCAAAGGGGTGTTGGTGGAGGGAAGTTAAATGGATGATATTATTTTCATAAAATTATAACAATATACATACTTCCCCTTTAGGGAACATTAAAGAAGGATCCCCTACACCTCTTCCTCCCTTTCATCTGATAGATAACCTAAGGAAAAAATTGTGTAAATGCCACATAGTCGATCTCCAATATCTTTGGTGGTTTCTCTCTAAATGTGAAAAAACACCTCCCAATCAGCGATTCAACATCAATGATTCATCATTTCATTACAAGGTAGAATGTTTGAGTTTTAAGTCCCAATTTCCTTATTTATACATCATTTTAATGTTTTATAGACCTGAGATTCTTTCTAGGGACTTAATGATGGTTTATTTGTGTGTTTCCGGGTGAACGCAGGTGATCTATGTTACACACAAGAGAATTCATGATGAAATTCCCATCTACACAGTGTGTAGTGTTGTGGATTATGTAGTTTATTATTCCCGTTTTGGGAAGAAGAGTTTGGGTGACTACACACCGTGTACTGAGTGTTACCCATCTTGTAGTGACTCGACGTAATGTGGACTGAGGACAAGGACAGGGATGCCGCATGATCATTCATGGACTTATATATGTATATTTCCAGAGTCAAAATTCATGGGGTATTGAAAAAATACATTTGTATATGAAATGGAATGGTGTCCATTGGGCTAGGATATTCCGTGTACCTTGGATACATGTTGTGTGGGTGACACAGATGAATATTCTGTGTTAAGGGAAGACAGAACTAGGTTCCTTTTAGGTGATATATGTTGTTTACTACTGGTACACGCCATGTAGGCACACAGGCCTAGCCAATACATGTAATAAGAGGGCATGGTCAGGTGTTCAGGTTGGGTCCCATACCATATTGACCTCCTTACATGCCATGTAGTCTCCTTTTAGAGGTGATTATGACTTTCGTGTCTCTATCACCAAGGCTCAGATTCTGTCCTTAAAATTTCCTAACCTAAACATCTTTTCATGTAGAATGCAGTGGTGTCCACTATTTGTACCAAGGAGATGTGAGGTGAGGTGATGTTTTGGGTTTCTTATGTTAGTGACTTTTAGACAAACAGGGGTTGAGTGATATCCCTTGGTCTTTTCCTATATGGGTAAATGTGAAATTACATCCTCAGTACAAGATTATTATCCACTCAATTGGATGATCTTAGATATCCCATTGTAGAGGCTTGGTTGGAATCCTCTATCATGTTGTTAGAGTTGTTGTATCCCCTCGGAGAGGCCAGGGTGGGATCATCCAGAAAATCATTTCCCTCGATCGGGCTCTTGGTATCATTGTGAATGACACTACAAATTAGAAGATTCCATATTCTTTAGGATATCCTAGGAGGGTTTATGGAATCATTGAGAGTATGATCCCCTATGATCAGGTAATTTTAGTAGGTTTTCATCATCATTTGGAGTATGAACCCCAACTCAGATGTTGGTTTTGGTAGGATAGTGTCATCATCTGTGATATGTTCCCCTAATACATGAGTTTACACGAATAGGGGTTGTGGAATTTTTTTGATCGACACTACATGGGTGGAAATCCTTTATCTGGTTGATATGATCTCCAAGATAATTGATTGTGATTTTTGTCCACTAGTGGATCCAAGGAGTGATAACCTATGTGATAGAGAGCGTTATGTAACTATATTGGGTTTTCATGATCCTAGATAGAATCCTAGGATTGATCTTCTATCCAATTATATCATGTCATGTTTTACAGACAGAGTTCATAGTGTCCCCTTGTGAATCTTAGGCGTGATCCCATTTTATGGAATAATACCTTCGGTGGTTCATGTAAGGTTTTCAATGTCCCCCATTAGGGATGTGAGAGATCCCATATCTATGTATCAAGATCATCTGAGTTCACGTGTGGCTTTATGGCTGGAGATATCTAAAAAACGTGTTCCATTAGATGTAAACCATTTTGGAGGGTGGTGTTTTTCCATCAGATTTGTGATACATGATTTTGTGGTATCTCTTAGACGTACCTTCATGGAAGGTAGAGTTTTAATTGATGGATTTTATATCTCAGAAGAGTTTCATATAGTATGACTAAGCTCTTGGAGTGTGTCCACCTAGAAGAGTGTTTCCTTAAGATCCTTAAGTAATATCCAATCACAATATATGAGGTGATAACCTCATGGGAGAACGAGTTTTATACAATTATATCTAGTTTTATTTCTATATTCCCTTATGGTGGCATCACTTTCATTGGTTTTCACACCATATGGTATGAGATGAGTAGACTTGTACAGTTGATGATGAGCTTGAGATGTATTTTCTCTCTCTTTTGGGTTCCCAGTAGCTGGGTCAAGAAGACTATTTGTTTTCAATTTCCCCCTTTTTATATGGAGTTTTGGGGTACCTATTGGGTGTTGTTATACTCATTTGTGCACTATATTTTCCTCCATGTGTAGTTTATTATGTAGATCGAAGGCATTTAGATGGATTTGATGGAGGAACCAGAGTAAGAGGAGCATAATGATCTAGAATGACTGGGGAGTTTACCGGAGCATGGATGAAGAGCATTTTGGTGGGTTCATTTGATATTGAACCCCTCCATCTGAGCAGGTTGGATGCAGTCACATTTTTCTTTTGGTGGCCCGTTTATTTTCCCTTTTTGTACTTCTGATGTACTTTGGATTGGGATAGATGTATGCATGCATTTATTTTTAGTTTTTATATATCTCTACACTATTTCATTGAGGTTAATGTTGGTCGATGGGTATATTTATGATAGAGTAAGTCTTACCATGTGCGTGATAGCCTACTCGGTTTTAGATGTCAGCCACTCGCCAATGGATGTGGGCTTGGGGAGTGACGTCATGATCCCCAATGGATTGAGTCGTGATAGAGTGGCATCAGAGGAGGTTTGACCTTTGGTAACATAGTGTCGGGAGCTTTCTTTGGGTTGTATAGTGAAAATTGTAGGGTGATTAGATTTCATATTTCATCCTTGGGATTCCATCATTGTGGATATAGGTGGAAAATAGATTCATTATGACTCTGATAAAATTCATTTTTGTCATAGAACATTATCACAAAGTTAGTTATGAAATAATGGTACATGCATTATATATGACTGAGTTTTGGGATTTTCTTGTACTTAATGAGTCATATCCACATATATACCCTCTACCTATGGTGTGTCTTGATTTTATATTAGGATAACTCTACAAATATTGCTTGATAAGGATCTACAATGGGATTGTGGTGACCATCATCCCAAATATGAGTCTTCAACGCAGTGCACTAGTTCTAAGGTTGGACCTCCTGGTGGTCCGGTAGCTGACCCACCACCTGCTGAGTATCATGTTTTTTACTTTTGTAGGACGACTATAAGTTCATGATGAGAATGTTTCATTTTTTATAGAGGAAATAACCTCTAAGGTATCAGGGTGATCTAGATCCCTTGGCAGTTGATTATGGGATTGAGGCAGTCACACATGTTTTCTACCTTGTAAGGAAACCTCATGAAAGGATGATGGTCCTAGTGGGGATCCTTCTATATGGTTCATCCAGTAGATGGTGTCATTTAGTGACACATACCCACGATTAGGTGACACTCACTTTAGAATATTTTGAGAGTCTTTAAAGAATAATTTTATATAGCCACATGGAGTTTAGTGCGGGTCCATGATCATCAATAGTTTTGACATGATAGCAAGACCATGACAGAGTTCTTGTAATGGTTCAAAGACCTCTTGAGTTACTCCATGTAAATATTTTGGGATCCTTTTTTTAGAACATGGACCTTTGAGTATAGACTATACTATTAGATCAGGGCATTGGTGGTGACGTTGTGCATTCCCACCTATGTCGGGGGTGCTATTGTGGGAAATATTTGGGGAGAGGCTTTTGGAGAATTATTCTATAAATGTTAGTGATACTAACGTTGGTACTAAGACCTGGGAATATAGAATTTGATGGTAGGATAAGAGATCTGGGCGTGTGTGACACATCTGGAGGCAATCCCGTGATGGAGGGTCTAAGACTTCGGGCTTCCAGTATTGTTTTCCTCAACCCAAGGAGTGGCAGTTTTACATGTGTAATCATCAAGGATATCTTTTTTGAGATTGTTGGACCGTTGGTGTTGCTGATAGGGAACAATTTGAGAGACCAATATTGCATATAAAATGATTCAATCATATAGGTACAAAGGTAGAAAGGCATGGTGGTGGAGTGGGTAGAGAATCAGGAGAAGGCATGCGATATGAGTTTCCACCACCACCCTCAGGCGGTCCATGCCATGATATAAGAGATTGAGGATGGGGTAAAAGATTGGTGTGGGCTATAGAGTCCTTTTTCCTAGAGGCTCTAAGTGATGTAAGTACACTTAGTGTACTTTCTACTTTTTTGCATTAGTATTAATATAAGTTGTTGTTATGTACTCTTTTTGTTCTTCTTAATTCTCAAGGTTTGTCATGGTGACTCAGGGAATTGGAATAAACCAATGTTGGTTTTTTTTATGTAGCTTTGAATGAAAGAGAAAGAGGGATCCATCTTTAGGGAGTTGAATTTTTGGGATGTGATTAAAACAATGAGGGATGTTTACTGCCACCCAAAAATTATAGTGTTGAGGTGTGGTGGATGAGTTTCTCTGTCATTTAAGTTTGGGGAGGGGTTTTCTGTTTGTGGGTGGGGAAAAATTCCTAGTAATTCCTTGTGGGTGTGCACCTAAGAATTCATGTTTTGTTTTTTGGTACCCTCTTTTTTTCATATAATATTTTTTACATGGAACACATGAGGAGTGAAAGGTACAGTTTTACCAGGCCTTAGACTAACAAGAATTATGGATGATTTCCCCCACAAACATGCACTCTTGAGTTGTGATGAAATACGATGTGGGTGAAACTCTTCTTACCAAAAATGATAGTATCAATGATCTATGGATAGGTTCCTTTGACTTGTGTGTTTGGAAGGGGGTTTTATAGTATCTGCATCAGGTTATCAATTTCTGTTAATGCTAGACTCTATGATTGCATATAGACTGGGTGTTAGGTGTCTTTCCAACTATCACATCTAAGGATACATATTCCCGCATTATTGCATGATTTTGACCTAGTATATATGGGCATGGGTGAGGTGAGCCTTGGGGTATCTATAATTTTATGCTGGTGGGAATCATGAGAACTGTTAGTGGCCTTTGGGGTGGTCTTGGTGATCCCATCGGCCTGTGAGTTCTATTTGAGAGTTCAGTTTCATTCCCTCATTCCAATTTTTTCACTTTTCAATCATGAAAAGAATTATAGTGGAGAGGATGAAGTGACCCATGTTTGACCTATAATATTTCTGAGAAATATTTTGAATCTAAGAGCTAAGTAACTACGGGATTCCAAATCCAAGAGATCCTTTGTTGGGTGAAATTAAAAAATAATAAAAATATTTTATTATTTGGCCGCATTTTCTCTACGAAATGTGAATAAATCACAAATGGAGCCTTGTATTGGAATTCTGTGAGCACGATTGAATTTAGAACATCGTATTTACCCTAGGCATGACATAAACATTGTCAATGTGGGGGGCTGGGTCAGAGGTGACTTGGAGATGGGGAGTTAAATGGAGGATATTGTTTTAATAAAATTAATACCATATCCTTACCACCCTCTCCCATGATGTGGATGACAGAAGGATCCCCTCCCCCTAATCCTCCTTTTGAGAGATGGATAACCTGAGGAACAAATTTATGAAACGAGGAACCTTTGATCTCTAATAATGATTGTTATTCATCTTAGAATGTATAGTAGTGGCTCTCGAGCACCGATTTGAACTCCAAGATTTAGTGCTTAACTGCGCGGTATGAGGTTTGAGTTTTACATCCCGATCCCATTATTTATGGATAATGTTGTCGTATTAAATACATTATACACTTTCTAGAGACCCATTGAGGGCCAACCTATTTGTTTCAATGTGAACAAGGGTGATCTATCCTGCTCTTAAGTTATTTCCCTATAGAATTCAGAAATACATGGCATGAAGTGTAGTGGTGAATTCCATGTGTTCTTACCATTTTTGGATGATGGGTTTTGGGAACTAAACACCATGTAGTGAGGGTAACATTCCTTATAGTGACCGAATGTCTTCGGGCATAAGGACATGGCTTGGGAAGTCATTTGAATGTACACATGAATGTAAAGGTACATCACCAGAATAAACATGCATGAGGTTCTAGACTTGGACTCATGTAGAAGAAAATATTATGGGCAAATTTGTATAGGAGATGTTGTGTACCTAAGTTTCATGCCATGTGAGTGACAGGACTGGATGATCAGTCTGAAGGGAAGACACAATTGGGGCTTGGTTGAGGTGAGACAAGCCATGCACCATGGGTATATACCATGTAGCACCACATTCCCAGCAAGGCCATGCAATTATAGGACACAGTTGAGTGTTAAAGCAGGGTCACACACCATGTAGAACCCCTTACACATTGTGTAGTCTCCTTATGGTGGTTTTTAAATCTATTTATCACCTACTTCGTGCTCAAAATCAGATTTGAAACTAAAAATCCCGATAATTTTTTCATGTAGAACATGATGGTGGCCATGGTTTTGTCCTTAGATATGGGAATTGTGGTGATTTTGTGGTTCACATAGATTAGTTATGTTTTGATTAGAAGTGGTTGAGTGGTATCACTTGATATTTCACCTATGAGGGTACATGTTCCATTATGTCCACAACACATGATTGTGATACCCTAAATCAGATTATCTTAAATAGAGTTCTAGAATAACGCGGAAGGGAAGAGGATGGGATCCTCAATCGTGTTTTAAGGGTTTTTATCCATTTAATGAGGCTCTAGAGGGATCATATAGAACAATGTTTCCCTCTATTGGGTTCTTTATATTTCTATGACAAACACTACATATGTGATGACCCCTATCTAGCAAGATAACCATTTTATTTTGGTAGTATCATTAGGAATATGATCTCATACAAAAAGGGATGTTACGGTATCTTTGCATCCTCATCGGGAGTACCAATCCCAACACAACTGTTAGTTTTGGTAATATTGTTGAATCATATGTGATACAATAACCTACTTAGAGAGTTATACTAGATGGGGGTTGTTGAATCATTTTGACCAACAATATATGGATTGTGATCCGCTATCTGAGTTATATGATCTCAAAGATATCATATTGGGTTGTCGTGTCCCCCAACAGATCCTTTGAATGATCACCTATCTGAGATGGGTATTTGGGTTATCTTATTGGGTTTGTGGTGTCCCATAACAAAACCTAGGATTGATCTCATGTCCATGGATATGTGGTCCTATTTTGAAAGAGCTGACATGAAACATATAGAGGGTGTCGTGACTGTTAGTCTGGCAAGGACTGGAGGATATCACATGTCTCTTCTATCATCCACGGGTATCATTGTGAGACTTGGTCGACATGTCTGAAGGGATTCATGAGTCTCAGATAACATTTCCAAAAGGTGTCATGAGAGATTTGTTGACATGCCAATATGAATCTCTTAGACTTTTCTATCATGAGGGATCATTGTTATATGACTCAGATGATATATCTAAAGAATGTCCCGGGGATTGGGAGATAGAACTAGTGGGTTTTCCAAGACAAATTTGGTGCTCCCTGGAGGAACTGTGTGAATTTCTAGGACATGTCATGTTCATTTAACATGTCCCAAATAGCATGATGAAGTAGGGTCAAAAGATCGTGGTGACATGTCCTGGTGTCATCGTGGGTATTTGGATGACTCATGCAATGTGTGTGAGGTCCATCATGCCTGTTGTTTAATTAATTTTTCCACTTTTTTCTTGGTTTATACCCTTGTATTAAGAATTCATTAGGTTTTATCAGTATTTGTTTATATTAAATCTAATGTGATTAAAATTATTTGTGGTATATTATTCAAACATCTTTCATGGGGTCATTCACATGATATATGAATGATAATATGATGTGCCTCATGTATTGAATATTATTACATGAGTTTCTTTCCAGTATATTACCTGATGAATGTCTTGTAGGTCATGAAATCAGTCACTCTGAGAAGTCTGACCTGGCCCTGGTGACCAAGATTCTAGAAATTAAGAGTCGAACCCTTTCAACATGTTATGGTGGTGAATTTATAGGAATCAGCACCCTTTTTGTCTGCTGGTGTATCCATTGTATTGAGCACGAATCTTGGATAGAGTTAGTGAAGGGATCTGGAACAAGGTGGCTTCATGAGTCTCTATCATGGACTGCTCCAAGGGTGTCAAATGATTTTAAATGGCATTGAGTCCCTTTTTTAAATGCCTCTATAATTGGATTATTTCAAATTAATGGGGAGTGGATTGATCATGAATTCATGTCGAGGGAATTTTTTATTGTCCTGCTGACATGTCTAAGGGTATTCATGAGATTAATGTACACGGTGAAATTTAACTGTGGGATTCTTGATGACCTATCTAGAATTTCCTCAAGATAGGTATGGTTTGTCTAGGGGTCATTCATGAGATCAGGGTGGCTCATCTAGGAGTTCCACATAAACATATTGGGAACATCTATGGTGTTTTTCATAGGTTTTATTACAATGAGAGGATTTTTCCTCCTCCAACTTTTATATTCTTTTTTGTGAAAAAGATTGGGATTCAAGTGAGATTGCATCAGTAATGTGAAGTGAAAATAATCTATTTTTGGGGGTGTGTCCCATGGATGATATGGTTTATGTGGGGGTGCATTATAATTTCATTTGGTAAATTCAACTTTTTTTTATGTAGGGAGCTTAAGGGAAGAACATGGTTTCTAGGAAATACCTGAGGCGCTTCGTGCATCATGGATGATAAGGCGATGAGATTTCATGAGACATGAAACAAATTTCAATGGGGCCTCATAATGTCTTCCAAGCCATGAGGGGTGCATCTCGTGACATTCAATGATTGAGAGTACCAACTACATAATCCATTTTTATCTCTTTTTTATTATATGGAGGTCTTGGGTTCTTTGTGAGCTTTCATTGGTGTTTCTAAGAAAAATTATCCATCATGTTAGGGATAAATCTCTTGAAATAGTAAACCAATAGGGGTATCCACCTTTTGGGAATATTTATCCTAATTTTTAAATTATTTTTTCGTATGATTTCTTGGAGCATGATATCTGCACGGCTTGTGGGATCTCATCGAGTTGCCACCACAAGGCTACTGACTTTCTGGATAATCATCACAAAAGATGAGGGGCTCATTGAAAGGTGATCTAAAAGATACATTGTAGGTTATGAATGGAAAATGGAGTCATTTTGTGACCTTATAATGGTAATGTAATTATGATCCCCAAGAAGGTTCACATGATCTGTAGGTTTGGTCCATAATATTATTTCTTTTCATTTGTGGGGGAAATAATATCCATATCAATATATTTTTTCTTTTGTAAAATTTCTAATGCTCATTTGGAAGGCATCAACTAATGAAACCCCAAGTGTGATGTTCATAAGAACAATGTATCAGTTATGAGTAAAGTAAATTCCCACTAGAGTCTTTATTAGTTTCTCAAATTTGTGTCGGAAGTGACATTTGGTGTACCATGTGACACATGGTATTTCAAATAATTCCCTATGTAATGACACGAGCATTTGTGAATAAAATTCCATTTAATTTAATTAAATTTTTGATAGATATAGAAAACCCATTCACTCCTTTTGATATATTATATCAATTTGTATTTAAAGAACTGTTAAGTTTCCTTACAGAAGATAATGTAGCAATTGAAGAGTGATCACATGACTATTATAAATATATGGTTTTAACAAATCCTTTTGGCACAGAAAAAGGAAGTGATTCCCTCAACAAATAGGATCAAACCCTGTGAATCCCATTTATCCTATATTCAAAGGGAGATATGATTTCAAGGATTTTTCCAAGGCCAAACCCATGTAAAGTTCCAATAACATATTCTTGATCCAAACCGTTTACCATAGAAGTTCAAGCCCATCAAGATCACAACCCAAACCATGTTCTCCGAATGTCCCCATGAAAGCCCCACCATCACACAACATACTCTTAGGGTGTATTCTAGTGTAATAAACATATACATTACATGTCCATAACATTAATATTATTATAGTAATTTTAATACAATAGTGATTATACTTTCATTTTATTATTGTTACTTTGTAAATGTTTTTTAAAGCACAAATAATATTTTTGGTTAATATTTAAATATCATTATGAAATCTATTTTGATTAATTAATGGATTTTGAAATTAGATAATTATTTTATAAAATATAAATACTAAATTACTTTTATTAAATATAAATGATCATATGATTTTTATTAAGTCAATGGTTATTTTTATTAAGGCTTGAAAACTATTTTTTTTCAAAACCAATCAGTTTTCAATATATGTTGATTTTTATTTTAAATGTGAAAGTTCACATATTTATAAAATTATATAGTTATAATGTATTATATTTTGAAACTAGGTTGTTGAAATTATCCAACGATGAATTTTTCAAAATTTTCTGAGACAATCGAATTAATGGGTAAATATTAAATACCATATAAATATATAATGTGTCTCATGACCACATAATGACCCAATAGTGATGTAATCATATATAATAAAATGTATATTATAAAACATTTATTTTTTCCTTAAAAATAATTCAAATTTATGCCTATTTAATTTATTTTTTAAGGCCTTAGTGAATACTCTAATTCATATAAATAATTTATAATTTTAAAATCATTTCCTCGAAATTTTGACTCACCTCAACATAAGAATGGGAAATATTTTAATATATTAGTTTATAAGCCTCATGAAATAATTCATACCACTCCACTTTTCTAGTAACCTTGATAAAACTGATTTGATGGTTTGTGGTTTTGAATATTTTATTTTATAGTGTCTAAAACCAAAACAATAATTAAATCCCCATAATTTCCTATATTAACTCACCCAAAATCCAATTCCTCTACATTCATGATCTTTTAGGTTCAACCACACTCTCCCCCCAACTCCCTAGAGTCCTCCCTAGTCACCCCAATCCCCAAAGATGCCTTCCCCAAGCCTTTGGCATCACACATCCAAGTAAGTGATTCCTCTCCTCCTCTTTGAATTCAAGACCCTTCATTGTGAGTAGATATTTTGATTTCAATTTCTTGCATTTGAATTAATTTTTAATCATTACATTACATTCCAATTGATTTATTTTATTGAGTTTTCTTTTATCCTCTCAAATTTTAACCCTTATCTAAGCCATTACAACGCTGAAATTCGGTAAGAGAATTCTCTCTTCTCATTTCCATCAAATAATATATTTTATATTATGCATCTAAATTCCATTTTATTTTTTTGGATTTAATGGTCCATGATCCCCATACAGTCCATTTCACATATAAATTATAATATACCCATTTCTCACACATTAACTCCTTTTACAAATTTTTTTTGATGTCGTTATTATACCGAAATTGCACTTTTATTTCCCATGCAAAAATCATCATATAGTGAATACCATACCCATTTCTCTATGAAGGATATTCATATTTATACTCAATTACTTATTCATTGGGGACTTACATGTATATTTTCCTCGTTATTAACTTTTTTCATAAATTTTGATGTTTAATGAATTCATGTTGTATTGTCTCTATGGCACACATATACAGGAATATGAAATGATTATTAAGGGTGTTCCATGATAGCACTCCAATGTATTGGGTAATCTATACTGTTATGATATGTAATGTGAAATTACAGTTTACTCATGCTAATTCATGAGCAAAGAGGTTTTACTCATTTTAGTTCTTTTTCAATGAGGGTTTACACAGGATAATCCATATCAAATGAGCCTTGGCTCATCCTAATATCATGTTGCATTTGTTTCCACATTTCCATGATATAAATATAATGATATATCATACCTTTATGTTTCTGAATATTTTTCACTCCATTAATATGCCTATTTCCTAAAATTTATTTTATTCTTCATGTTCTAACTTCTATACTCCCTTACTGGGTTTTATAGATCACTATATTCTAATGCATGTCCCCAGGTAATCCCATGCATTTGAAATATATGAAGGAATGTTGTGGTCAGTTAAAAGATGGTTTTAATAAAGATGTGTACTTACTATTTTATGTTGTTATATGATGTTCATACTCCCTAAATATGTTATACCTATCTATCCTCAATATTTTATTATGTAAAATTTTATGTAATAAATCATGTTTAAATATGAAATAAATAGCAGGGTTGTTATATTTTTTATCATAGGATAGATTATGTTATTTTTGGGGTTAGGATTAAAAAAATATAACGGCCCGAGATTTTATGAAAAATATTCTTTTTAATTTCATTAATTTATTGTGTTATACGCTACACCAAAAGGAGCTTGCACAACACGCATCCATGACTTGCCTTGCATTACACGCAATCGCGACCTTCCTCGATAGCGTGTGTAGTACGCAATAACGAGTTTCACTAAACAACGATATGCTATTAAAATATTATTAAAACTAGCTGTTATGAATAGTAATAACCACTTTTTGAAATTCTGTAAATTTTACTTTTCAAAATGGACTTCATTTCTGGATTCGGAATATCGAAATTAGCTTAGGGTGAAATTTTGGTACTTTTCAGATAACTTTCATTTTCTGATGAATAGTGAAAATACTAAATTTTAATTAAAAACAACTTTTTTAATAGAAATAATTAATAGTGATAATTTATTAATTTGATTGGTTTTAAAGTATATTTAGAATATATTTTTACAATTTAATACAATATTGGTTGTCGGATTTAATTTCACATATAACCAGACATAAACAACTGTCAATCTTTTGATAGTTATTATCTCTTAAGAACACGCTATTTGTTTTGACGACGGGAATTAATTTTTAAATTAATTAATGCAACTGATATGTTTTGAATTTGGTAAAATAGACATCATTTTTTAATTCATAATATCAAATATAGCTTAGGCCTAATTTTTGGTATTTTTCTGGAAACTTTCATTTTTTTGATGAATAGTGAAACCACTAAGTGGTAGTTAAAAAATGAATTTTTCATAAAAATTAATTTTACCACTTCTGTGAGTGGAATTTCAAAAATCCGAGAGACACGGTTGAAGTCAGTAAGTAAAATGTGGTTCAATGAGATGAAAATAATTTTTGGTAAATAATAACTATTTACTTTTTTTTACCACTGTTAAAAGTAGATAGGGTAATTAAGGGTAAAAATGATATTACTATTATCCTAACACATGTCCTAATTCTATTGGAAAAGTGTAATTAGACCAAAAACAACCTTAGGAATAAAATATGACCATTTAGGCCCACTTGGATTAGATTAGGACATTTATTATTAATTTATTTAAAGAAGGGTTAAAATAGTTAAAATCAACGTTTAATAAGTAAATCATTTTTAATATAGGATTATACATAAGATAAATTATAATATAAATATTAATTATAATTCTAAAATGTTTTCCTACATAATGGTAGTTTATTTGTAATTTTTAGACATTAAATAATTTAATTTATTTATGACACAACGATGATGCAGTAATTATCTTATTAATGAAATATTGACATAATTGATGTTATAAATCCCCAAATAAATGTAAATTGAGACTTTTTATGAATTACACTAATTTTATAGGTGAATATGACATGTTATTATTGATTTAATTAACTTTTTTCGAGCTAATCGTCCTGTTATGATTTTCACAAAAATCAATTACTAAATAGTGTCAAAATTGACATAAAATTGTTTTTAAAACAAATATTATATTATTAATTGTTATTTTATTCCTAAAAATCTAAGGTTCGTCCAAATTACTTAGATAAGGTTATATATATTATTAATAAACAACTTGGGGTCGTTTGGATTGATATAGTAAGTTTATTAACCTTATAGTGTAAGAAAACAAGAAGACACGGTGAAAGTTAAATTGTATAACATAAAGTTAAATCTAAATGATAAGGTTACAAGTGATACCTAAACTTGTCTAAATTCTATTTTAATAGAGGAGTCCGACCCATCCCCACCTTTTCTTTGAAATAAATAAATTTGGAGCTATTTAAAACCGAATTTCACTTTATAATAAAATAATATTTTTAGTTATTCCAAAGGTGCCCCTCTCCTCCCTTATAAAAAGGCACCTCCTCCCTCTCTTCCTCACACCGCATTGAGCCTTCAACCTCGGCCAACCCCTGCCAAATTCCCTTCTCCACTTACCTAACAACATCCTAGAGGTTCTGGTCTTCGTCAATGTCAAATTTTAGTGCAATAAAAAGGGTATCTCAAAGAGGCACTTCAAAGAAGAGGTAATGTCCGTTACCGATTCTTTCAACTTTATTTCTTCTTCCACTTCTTCTTATTAGGTTGTTTCATTATGAAGTAATAACATCAGTATCACTTATATACTGATATTTTATTATAATTATGAAACAACCTTATTTCCACATCTATCCAACCTACGGAAAATGAAATCACCGCGCTTGCGTACGTACGGAATACCGTCTCCACGCCGTGGTGTAATCTATTTTCCACCACCACCTTACATGGATGGGTATAATGGTGTACATAATAACTATATATTCTTATTGTAAAGTGATATTGATTCTGATATAGTATACATTAACTCCAACACAATTTCACGATCATGAGAATGATATCATCGCTCGTGCGTACGTACGGACTACCGTCTCCACGACGTGATGAGATTCATTCTCCACGTTAACCATTCATGAATGATTATAAAGTATATATAAGAAGTAATAATGAAATATATGACATAAAAATGATACTGGATATGTGTATATATATGTATGTCATCTACTTAATTCCATACAACTCAATAAGGAAACGAAAACAGCGTTCATGCGTACATACGGCCTACCGTCTCCACGAACGGTGTATATCTTTCCATTTACTGATCTATTATATATATGTATATTCTGAATATATATTATATATAAATAATGTTTTAAATTCTGTATTTATGTAATCATGATCTAAGTAACCATATGAATAATTACAAGTCAAAACACGGATGACAAATAAAACAATTTTACCCAAAATTCTCTTTAACATGGAATTTACAAAAGAACGGGTGAAATAAATTCATAAGTGAACCATATATGATATCATAACAATTAGTATGATTCTTTAATAAGTCAATGACATTACTTAAATCATTATACAGGAGGTTCAGACACTTACGAAGCAAATCGGACCTAAGGTAAGGGAAATATCACAATCTCATTTTTATCTGAGATTGTTTATACTTCGGATTTTACTGGGGTGTATTTTATCATCCACATCCATGTTTCCTCAATATGTAATATTATTTCCATCCACCTAAAATTGTTTAAATCCAATTTTACCCTTCGGTGAGTTTTTAGTAAAAGATATGAAAGGAATATTTTGTCGTTTTTCGTATGAGGTACTTTTTTGACTTTTCCGACAAAAGTACGAGAAGAATGTTTTTTAAACTTATAGAGCAAGAACGGATTTTTAAAACATTCTTTACAAGAAGCTTCCTTTACAAGTTTCCAAGTTTATTTTTAATCAACTTCTTTTAGTTTAAAATTTTATGACATGTTAAGAAAGGAAAAATGTTTTTGAAGTAGAAAGGATATTTTCCTCAAGAATGGAGTTCAAGTGTTTTATCAAAATTATTTTTCCATCTAAGATAATATAGGGTTCTGATTCTATCCCTATCATTACATTGATTTTATTATATTGTGATGGAATTATTTTTATGAATTCCTTTATCTTATATGAATTGTTTTATGATATCACAATGTTTATGATTCCAATTTTTATTACATGGGTTATGTTATGATGTATGGTTTATGATTTTGTGGAACACATAAGAATGGTATCATTTATGAGATGGGTGGGACCTATATCTCCCTCCAATGCATTGGGTAAAGATTTTATATCTCATGAGATAGACATGGCTAGAATGGTAGGTTATACCGGTTAGTGAAACAGGACTGAAACGAGGAGTGAACTCAGTTCGGAAAGGGACTTTGTCCACTAAGATAGTCTTGGAAATGAGTCTTGACTAATAAGAAATGATTCTCTATGATTATGTGTGTGTTCCACAAAGTTTCATGTTTTATGTTATGATTATTTGGAATACATTTCACTACTATGATTTATCCCATGTTATGAAATTATGGTCTCTTTGGCAGGTTAAGATTTCCAAAAGTAATGTTCTTATGAATATGACATGATTTATATTTCTTCTTTTTACCCTTACTAAGCATTTGAGCTCACCCTTTTATGTTTTCTTTTCCCCAGGACATAAATAAAGGATTTAGGTTTAAAAAAAAGAAGATCTTTATGGGAGATGTTGAAGATCTTTCACCACGATTAGAAGATTATATTATGAGTTTCCAAAGACACTAAACTATTACGGTCCTTGTGTGTCTGTTTTTGTTATGTACTAAGTATTCCTCAAAAGTAATGTAATGTCTATGTAAGTTACGCTTCGGGTCTCTACAGTTGGTATCAGAGGAAAGGTTTAGTCACCCTTTGGAAACTAGGATGCGAGAACTTTAGTGAGATCCCTAGAGATATTTCTAAGGTATGTCTAGGGATGTCCCTAAGGATAGGTATACGTATAGGATATAGTCCTAGAACTATGGTAACGATATTATATTAAACCAAAGATCTTAGATATTGAAGTTACTCCCCCTTTATTATGATTTTTTCCTCTCACACTATTCTTTTTGGGTTTTAGAAAATGGCTAGAAACAAGATGATTCACGATAATGGAGGATATGATGGACAATGGAATGATATTCTTCATGAGAAACCAAATGAAATGGGATTTGGAAGTCCAAACATCATTATTATGCCGAATCAGAAATCTCATAATATGATCAATAAAGTAAAATTTGTTAAGTTTCTTGACTCAGCTAATAAGAGAAAGATGAAGTTTCATGATAATCATTGAGGAAAGAAAGTTCAATTTCCCCTATGTAAATCATGTGGGAAGAGGAATCAAGGAGAATGTTTCAAAGGAACTGGAAGATGCTTTGGGTGTAGAAAAGAAGGACACAAAGCCAGTAAGTGCAAAGGAAAAGGTTCAGTTAACACCAGGGATGAGGATAATGGTATTGCTACGGCATCAATAATGGTTAAATGTTTTAAATGTGGAATGTATGGGCATTATGCAAACCAATACCCTAAGGAAAAGTCTCATGAAGAGAATCAGTATGGTCGTATGGGTAGTATTTATGTGGATGATGATGAAGAGACTACAAATGATATGTGAGATGAAAGAATTTTTGAAGCTCGGTCAATGGTTTAAGAATGTAGTGGAATGATTACATTTTTATCATGTGTAATGTTGTATAAGTAATCTCATGGTACTATGGAATAAAGAGACATCTAAGGATTGTTACACTGTTGTCTTTCCTTGAGTTTTGAAAGTGTATGATTAATGTTACCAGTATCCATGAAAGGTTATTTAGATATTTTTGGAATGTAGATGATATGCGCATAATGAATGGATAATGAGAAAATTAAATGTTTGATAGTATTCATGAGCGCATGACTGCTATAAGGAGAAAGTTATATCATGGTTTCAGTATATAGAATTTTTGGATTTTGGTATGTGGAAAGAGTTCACTTTGGACAGCATTCATGTTTTCACTAAGGTTTAATGGGTATTCATTTTTCAAGAGAATACATCATTAAGGTATTCACATGATTGGAATGTGACCAAAAAGATATATGGGGGATAAATGATGGTATTCAAATGCTTGGTTGACGACATTTCAAGTAATCATTTTCTTTATACTATGAGCATGGACCGAAGTATTTTAGATAAGCCTAAATATTGGAATGGATTATGTTAACCATAAGTTAGTATTGTTTAAGGATATAACTTTTTTTTGATATTATTTATGTGATGTTATAGTAATATAGTTTTAGAAAAAGGACAACCTGCAGGACGGGCGACAGCCCATCGCGTCGGACAAGGCTGTGGGAATCGAACCCACAACCGATGTGCGACTGGCCTTTATCGCCTACCGCTGGCCTAAAAGAATTCCATGTTTAGTAGAAACTAGTTTTATAATATTAAGCAGTATGATATATGAAGTATAAGTCCATTTTAGGAACCATATATTATTAATCTCACTATAGATGGACTTATGTATTTTTTAATAACTTTTCTATCCTTTTGTTTGAGACATATGGAATGACCCACCATTCTATCAAATGATTTGCTAACACATCATGAATGACAAATTCAACTTCATTTCTTTAAGAGATGAAGTGGAAATTGTGCAAAGAACGACAAATGTTGAGACTATACCAAAATCATGAAAGTATTTCTTCTAATTCCAATTTCATCAACTTTAGGGAAATGATCTTGAAAACCAAAAATGTTGTCCTAGTGCACTTATATCTGAATAATCAGACGGTACCTTAGATCTTCACAAATTTATGTCTTTGTGATTGCTGGCTTTTCCATAGCCATGTTCTCTTCCACTCTCCATCAGAACATGATGGTTAGATTTCTCTTCTATATCCATATTTTCACCTATGTGGAAACCCAGTGATTAGTTTATTTGGGTAACCGTTACGTTTCATACTTTTGATTTTAATGATTGGTTTTGGTATTCCTTTTTACGATATGGGTTTCTATTAAAGAATCTTTTGAATAGTAAACCATTTATAACACCGATGAATTTCGAGGGCGAAATTCATTTTAAAGGTGGTAGAATGTAACAGCCTGAGATTTTATGAAAAATATTCTTTTTAATTTCATTAATTTCTTGTGTTGTACGCTACACCAAAAGGAGCTTGCACAACACGCATCCTTGACTTGACTTGCATTACACGCAATCGCGACCTTCCTCGATAGCGTGTGTAGTACGCAATAACGAGTTTCACTAAACAATGATATGCTATTAAAATATTATTAAAACTAGCCGTTGTGAATAGTAATAACCACTTTTTGAAATTTTTTAAATTTTATTTTTCAAAATGGACTTCATTTCTGGATTCGGAATATCGAAATTAGCTTAGGGTGAAATTTTGGTACTTTTTGGATGACTTTCATTTTCTGATGAATAGTGAAAATTACTAAATTTTAATTAAAAAACAACTTTTTTAATAGAAATAATTAATAGTGATAAATTATTAATTTGATTGGTTTTAAAGTATATTTAGAATATATTTTTACAATTTAATACAATATTTGTTATTTGATGTAATTTCACATATAACCAGACATAAACAACTGTCAATCTTTTGATAGTTATTATCTCTTAAGAACAAGCTATTTGTTTTGACGACGGGAATTAATTTTTAAATTAATTAATGCAACTGATATTTTTTGAATTTGGTAAAATAGACATCAT
Organism: Viscum album; assembly: GCA_963277665.1. Taxonomy (NCBI): domain Eukaryota; kingdom Viridiplantae; phylum Streptophyta; class Magnoliopsida; order Santalales; family Viscaceae; genus Viscum; species Viscum album. The sequence goes on from OY728152.1 coordinate 1,894,989,634, forward strand.
TTTTGAATTCATAATATCAAATATAGCTTAGGCCTAATTTTTTGTATTTTTCTGGAAATTTTGATTTTTTGATGAATAGTGAAACTACTAAGTGGTAGTTAAAAAAATGAATTTTTCATAAAACTTAATTTTAACACTTCTGTGAGTGGAATTTCAAAAGTCCGAGAGACATGGTTGATGTCAGTAAGTAAAATGTGGTTCAATGAGATGAACATAATTTTTAGTGAATAGTAACTTTTTACTTTTTTTACCACGGTTAAAAGTAAATAGGGTAATTAAGGGTAAAAATGATATTACTATTATCCTAACACAGTCCTAATTCTATTGGACAAGTTTAATTCGACAAAAAACAACCTTAGGAATAAAATATGACCATTTAGGCCCACTTGGATTAGATTTGGACATTTATTATTAATTTATTTAAAGAAGGGTTAAAATAGTTAAAATCAAAGTTTAATAAGTAAATGATTTTTAATATGGGGTTATACATAAGATAAATTCAACTATAAATATTCATTAGAAAGATAAAAATATTTCCTACATAATGGTATTTTATTTGTAATTTTTATACATTATATAAATTAATTTATTTATGACACAACGATGATGCAGTAATTATCTTATTAATGAAATATTGACATAATTGATGTTATAAATACCCAAATAAAGGTAATTTGAGAATTTTTATGAATTACACAAATTTTCTAGGTTAATAGGACATGTTATTATTGATTTAATTAACTTATTTCTATATAATAATTCTGTTATGATTTTCACAAAAATAAATTACTAAATAGTCTCAAAATTGACATAAAATAGTTTTTAAAACAAATATTATATAATTAATTGTTATTTTATTCCTAAAAATCCAAGGATCAGCCATATGATTTAGATAAGGTTATATATATTAATAATAAACAACTTGGGGTTAGTTTGTCTTGATATAGTATGTTTATTAACCTTATAGTGTAAGAAAACAAGAAGACACGGTGAAAGTTAAATTATCTAACATAAAGTTAAATCTAAATGATAAGTTTAAAATTGATTCCTAAAGTTGTCTAAATTATATTGGATGAGAGGATTTCTACCCATCCCCACCTTAGCTTCTAAATAAATCAATTTGGAGCTATTTAATACCGAATTTGACTTTATAATAAAATAATAGTTTTAGTTATTCCAAAGGTGCCCCTCTTCTCCCTTATAAAAGGGCACCTCCTCCCTCTCTTCCTCACATCACATTGAGCCTTCATTCTCGGCCAACCCCTACCAAATTCCCTTCTCCACTTACCTAGAAACATCCTAGAGGTTATGGTCTTCATCAAAGACCAATTTTATATCCCTAAATTGGGATCTCAAAGAGGTGCTTCAAAGAAGAGGTACTGTCTATTACCGATTCTTTCAACTTGATTTCTTCTTCCACTTCTTCTTATTAGGTTGTTTAATTATGAAGTAATAACATCAGTATAACTTATATACTGATATTTTATTATAATTATGAAACAACCTTATTTCACCATCTATCCATCCTACGGAAAATGAAATCACCGCGCGTGCGTACGTACGGAATATTGTCTCCACGCCGTGGTGTAATCTATTTTCCACCACCACCTTACTTGGATCGGTATAATGGTGTAAATAATAACTATATATTATTATTGTAAAGTGATATTGATTCTGATATAGTATACATACACTCCAATACAATTCCACGATCATGAGAATGATATCATCGCTCTTGCGTACGTACGGACTACCGTCTCCACGATGCGATGAGATTCATTCTCCACGTTAACCATTAATGAATTATTATAAAGTATATATAATAAGTAATCATGAAATATATGACATAATAATGATACTTGATTTATGTGTATATATATGTATGTCATCTACTTAATTCAATTCAACTCAATAAGGAAACAAAAACAGTGTTCATGCGTACGTACGACCTACCGTCTCCATGAACGGTGGATATCTTTCCATTTACTGATCTACTATATATATGTATATTATGAATATATATTATATATAAATAATGTTTTACATTCTGGATTTAATTAATCATGATCTATGTAACCATATGAATAATTACAAGTCAAAACACGGACGACAAATAAAACGATTTTACCCAAAATGCTCTTTAGCATGGAATTTACAAACGAACGGGTGAAATAAAGTCATAAGTGAACCATATATGATATAATAACAAAGAGTATGATTCTAGAATAAGTCAATGACATTATGTAAATCATTATACAGGAGGATCAGACACTTATGAAGAAAATCGGACCTAAGGTAAGGGAAATATCACAATCTCATTTTTATGCGAGATTATTTATACTTCGGATTTTACTGGGGTGTATTTTATCAACCACATCTATGTTTCCTCAATATGTAATATTATTTCCATCCACCTTAAATTGATTAAATCTAATTTTACCCTTCGGTGAGTTTTTAGTAAAAGATATGAAAGAAATCTTTTGTCATTTTTCGTACGAGGTACTTTTTTTACTTTTCGGACAAAAGTACGAGAAGAATGTTTTTTTAACTTATACGACATGAATGGATTTTTAAAACATTATTTCCAAGAACCTTACTTTACAAGTTTCCAAGTTTATTTTTAATCAACTTCTTTTAGTTTAAAATTGTATGACATGTTAATAAAGGAAAAATGTTTTTGAAGTAGAAAGGATATTTTCCTCAAGAATGGAGTTCAAGTGTTTTATCAAAATTATTTTTCCATCTAAGATAATATAGGGTTCTGATTCTATCCCTATCATTACATTGATTTTATTATGTTGTGATGGAATTATTTTTATGAATTCCTTTATCTTATATGAATTGTTTTATAATGTCATAATGTTTAAGATTCCCATTTTTATTACATGGGTTATGTTATGATGTATGGTTTATGATTTTGTGACACACATAAGAATGGTATCATTTATGAGATGGGTGGGACCTATATCTCCCTCCAATGCATTGGGTAAAGATTTAATATCTCATTAGATAGACATGGCTGGAATGGTAGGTTATACTGGTTCAGTGAAACAGGACTGAAACGAGGAGTGAACTCAGTTCAGAAATAGACATTGTCCACTAAGATAGTCTTGGAAATGAGTCTTGACTAATAAGAAATTATTCTCTATTATTATGTGTGTATGCCACAAAGTTTCATGTTTTAAGTTATGATTATTGGGATTACATTTCACTACTATGATTTATCCCATGTTATGAAATTATGATCTCTTTTGCAGGTTAAGATTTCCAAAAGTTATGTTCTTATGAATATGACGTGATTGATATTTCTTTTGTTTACCCTTAATGAGCATTTGAGCTCACCCTTTTATGTTTTCCTTTCCCCAGGACATAAAGAAAGGATTTAGGTTTTAAAAAAAGAAGATCTTTATGGGAGATGTTGAAGATCTTTCACCACGATTAGAAGATTATATTCCGAGTTTCCAAAGACACTAAAATATTACGGTCCTTGTGTGTGTGTTTTTGTTATGTACTAAGTATTCCACAAAATTAATGTAATATCTATTTAAGTTAAGCTCCGGGTCTCTACAAAAACTCTAGTGAAAGACACAGGGATAAGACTAAGTATATGAAAGGTGTACCTAAATTTGTTGATTATAAATTACGTGGTTTATCAAAAAAATACCTCCCTGTATAAACATGAACAAGTAGAGGTGGATATGGCATAGATGTATCAAGGTGTAAAACTAAAAAACACCACTTTGATCTATACTCGAATGAGAACTTCTACATGAAAACAGACCTGACTGCACTCTTGTTTGACACTCCCAGGGGATATCCTTTGTTAAATTCATAATCTTTGTAAGAGACATTTTTATGGGGAAAAGTATATAAGAATATACTCTAGGAATCACATAATGTATATCTTATATTAAATCCTATCAATTCATAAGTTATTGAGAAAATTTTAATTTATAAGTTATCCATTTAATGTCATTGGATTATCCTTTATGTGTTTAATAGGTTTAATGTAATCATACCTATGTATATATTGGATAAGGTTGAACCCGAATAATAAACTGAAGGGTGGGGCTATCTTCCATTGTAATAAAAATTATTTTATATCTTGAATGATTAGTATAATAATCCAAACACCTTCACAAATAATGTAAGTAGAGATGTTGGTCAAAATAGAAAATGGGGAAATTATTGAATCAAATGTGTATAAATCCTCCCCTACCATAATCTGTGGATTGAAAATCTCAATGAACCTCTTCATACTCTCTTTGGTTTCATTTTATTCTATTCATGGCATTAATTAGACTTCCCTATATAGACCCAACAAAATTTTCTGTGAGAAGGAAATAACTCTCTATATGATGAATCAACCCACTGTTCTATACAAGTGGAAAGAGGAAGAAGAATATTCATCATAACCATCATTTCAATAATGGATATTAATTCCCAATGAGAACATGTATCTTTCTCATATTATTGAGTCAATGGAAATGTCTATCCTCTAAGATATGCTTATTTTTATAGAATTCGCTAATGTGTTTCTTGCGGAATCTCATAGTCTTCCTCCCTGAAGATATATTGAATTCTCGATTGATCTTATACTTCTAGTGTTTCCAATATCCAAGACTCCATATAGCATTGATGTTGAAGATCATGATGAGTTGAAGAAAAAATTATTTTATAATCTAGATAAAGGGTTTATTCTCTCAAGTACATCACCCTGGAAAGCACTTGTCCTCTTTGTCAATAAGAAGGATGGGTCAGTGCGCCTTTTCATTGATTATCATGAGCTCAAAAAAACCTAATAATGAACAAGTATCCTTTTCTAGGAATTTATTACATGTTCAATCAACTATGTGGATCTCAATACATTTCCAAGGTGGATCATCGGTAAGGATATAATCACGTTAATGTAAAGTAGGATGATATCCCATGACTGCTTTTCATAAACGGTGCGAGCACTATGAATTCATAGTAAGTCCATTCGGACTCACTAATTCTCCAAAAATCATCGTGAACTAGATGAATAGAGTCTTTATATATTACCTTGAAAAATATTTGGTAGTCTTTATAAATTATATTCTAATATACTTAAAATCCAATGAGGAGTATGAGGAGCATCAAAGGACTGTACTATAGTCCTTACAAAAGGAGATGCTTTATACAATGTACAAGAATTGTGAGTTCTGATTGAAGGAAGTCTCATTCATGGAGGATATCATCACAAACAATGAGATATCTATGTATCATTACAAAAAAAAATCAATTGTGGGATGTACGTGTTTGTAATTTTGATAGATATCTATTGCTTCCTAGGGTCAGCTGGATATTATAGACGAGTTGTGAGAAATTTATCATGATTGAGATACCCTCTTAAAAAGCTAACAAGGAAGAGGGTCAAGATTTCATGGAATGATGAATGTGAATAATTCTTCATGGATTTGAATTAGAGGCTTGTACCTGCCCTTATGCTCACTCTACCCACACATGTGGAGATTTTCATAATCATCAGTGATGCTTGGAAGAAGGGATTACATTGTGCGTTGATGAAGAATGAAAAATTCATTACCTATACCTCAAGGCAGTTGAACTTCAACACGACATATCTCTCTTAAATTGATGTCCAATCTAAGCAAACTATCCAGACACCTGAGAACAGGTTGACAACTTTCTCAATGCACTTAGAAGGAGGATGGGACCAACATCTTCCTTTGGTGGAGTTACCATAAAACAACAATTTCCACTTAACCCTCCAAATGTCCATTTCTGAATCCCTTCATGGGAATATGTGAATAACATTGGAATTTTTGGATGATGTTGGATAATGAAAAATTGTAGGTCTGGAAATGGTCTAATAAAATTTAGAGATGGTTATGAGCATCCAACATCATATCAAAGCTATATAGAGTCGGCAAAAGAACTATGCTGATAAACATCGATGATGCCTAGAGTTTGATATTGGACACATTTTATTCCTCTACATGTCTCCATAGAAGATAATAATGAGATTTGGAAATATGGGAAATATTATTCCAAGGTACATCATCCCTTTTGATATCCTTGATCGCATCATATTAGTGGCATATCAACTATCACTCTCACCGAACTTGTCTCAATTTCATCATGTATACCTTGTATCAATCTTATAGAAGTAAATACCAAAACCATAACATGTACTCAATATATGTGTTGTACCATTATAGAATGACATATCATATGAGGAGAACCTGGTGAGGATCTTATATCTAAAAGAAAAATATCAATGAAAAAAGATGATGCCCCATGTCAAGGTGTTGAGGAAAATCACAAGTTTGAAGAAGCAACGTGGGAACCTGAGGAAGTGATGAGGCATAGTTACCCTTATATATTTTAGTTTAGTAAAAGAAAATTTTGAGGGTGAAATTTCTTAATGGGTAAATGTGGTAACAACCCAAAAATTTATGAATAAAATTCCATTTAATTTAATTAAATATCATATGGATATAGAAAACACACCCACTCCATTTGTTTTATTATATCCAAATGTATTTAAATGATTGTTATGTATTTTTACCATAGATAATGTAGACATTGAACAATGATCATATGACTAGTATAAAAATATGGTTTTAACCAATCCTTTTGGCATAGAAAAAGTAAGTGATGGATTCAAACAGCGGGATTGTACCCTATTAAGCCCATTTATCATAGCTTCTAAGAAAGATAGAATTTTTGGATTTTCCCAAGACCAAAACCAAGCTGATATCCAACAACTTTAGTATGAGAGAAACTATTTATGAGGGATGTTAAAATTCATCAGGATCACGGCCCAAACCACGATCACTGAACGGTCCCATGAAATCCCCACCAATGTACGCCTTAATCGTAGGGATTATACAGGTCTAGTAAATGGATATGTAACACGACCATCGAATTATGATTATGTGAATTATTTTTGTATAGAATAATATAAACACTTTAATTTATTTATTATTACTTTGTAATTGATTTGTAAAGTACAAAAAATATTTTTGGTTAATATTAAATTTCAAATAATAAAAATATTTTGATGACTTAATGGATTTTTTAATAAAATAATATTTTAATAAAATATTATTATTAATTTAATTTTATTAAATATAAATGATCGTAAAATTGTTATGATGTTTATTGTAATTTTTATTAAGGTTTGATAATTGTTTTTTTCAAAACCCATAATTTTTAAATAAATCTAATTTTTTATTTTATAAGTGAAAATTCACATATTTAGAAAATTATTTAGATAAAATGAATATATTTTTTAGTATTAGGACTTTGAAATTATCCAATTGGGGAATTTTTATAATTTTATGACATAGTCGATTTTTTTGGTAAAATTTTAATACCATATAAATATATAATGTTTTGTATGACATAATAATGAAACAATATTGATTTAATAAAATACTATAAAAGGTATATTAGGTAAAATATATGTTTTTATATTAAAATAATATGATTTTAGATTTATTTTATTTATTTTATAAAGCCATAGTGAATACTCCAAGACATATAAAATATTGTTTTTATTTAAAATTATTTCCATTAATGTGTGACTCCCCTCCACATATTCTAGGGAAATAATTAAATATCCTTGGACAGTATCCTTGTAAAATAATTTATTCCACTCCTCTTTTCGTGAAACCATGGGAAAAATCCAGGGTATGGATTTTGGTTTTGAATATTTTATTGTGTAGTGTCAAAAACCAAAATAATAATGAAATACCCATCCTTCTCTATATAAAACTATAAAAGATCCCATTTTATATAAATAATGCTCTTTGAAGACTTACGAAACTCTTCCCCCTACTCATAAGAGTCCTTCGATGGTTCCCCAATCCCCCATGAAGCCTCCCCCAATCAATTGGAATCACACATCCAAGTAAGGGATTCCTCTCCTCATCTTTGAATTCAAGCACCTTCTTTGAGAATATATATTTTAATTTAAATTGATTACATAAAAATTAAAGTTTAATAACTACCATAGTATAAAATTTATGTTATTTCAAGGATGGATCGTTTATCCTCCCCTATTTAGTCCCTTACCGAAGTCGTTACTGTGCAGAAATGCCATAAGGTATTTTTCTCTTCTCATTTCCATTCTTGAATTTATTTTATATTATGTGTCTAAATTCCATTTCATATGTTGGGATGTTATGGTCCATGATCCCATTATTTTTCATTTCATGTATACATTATGATATAACAATTTCATTCTCATCAACCCATTTCATGAATTTCTATTTTGATGGTGTTATGTTGCCAAAATTGTACCATGATTTTCCAGGAAAAAATCATCATATAGTAAATACCATAACCATGTCTCTATGTAGGGTATTTTCCTTTATGATCATGTACATATTGATTGGGGACTTACATGTATGTATTACACATTACATGTTTGTGTAATAAATATTTAGGTCTTACGAATCAATGTTCTATGACTTTTATGGCACACTTATACATGAAAACGAAATGTTTATAAATGGTGCATTTGGATTATGATCTAATTCACTAGGGAATGTTTAGTATCCTGATATGTCAGGGGTAATGAGGGTTTACTCATACTAATTCATGGTTGTAAAGGGTATAATCATGCTAATTCATGTGAAATGAGGGTTTACTCATGATAATCCATGTGAAAGGAGATGTAGCACTTGCTAATATCATGTTGTATGTTGTTGCCACATTTCCATGTTATGAATATCATTCTATATCATGTCTTTATGTTAATGTTTGTTTTTCACTGCTTGTATATTTTTTATTTCTTAAATTTCATTGCATTCTTCATGTTTTACATTTTTTATCCCTTTCTGGGATTTATAGCTAACCCTTTTCTTATGTATGCCCTCAAGTTATCCCATTCATTGATAAGTATGATAGAATGAGGTGGTAGTGTAAAAGAAGATTTCAATAAAGTTTATCACTACATGTTTTATTTTGTTATGTAATGTTCTTATGCCACAAATACACTAGACCTCCCATTCTTATGAGTTTTATTATGTTCAATTTTATGTAAAAAACCATGTTTAAATATGAAATAAAGAGAATGGTAGTTATACCCTATATATAAGGGGAAGAAGGGTGGATTTACCAACAGGACAAAATTTCACCAGAGTTCTCTTTCCCTGCATATGTCACATACTTCTTCTTTAAGACCATTTCCTTTATCCTAATCGTCAAACCCCTTTGTGATTCATAATCATGATATCTGTCATACAATATTGTTTTCTATCAGGTGCATGTCCAGTCTGAATATGAACCATACATCTATAATTCTCCTTTACCTTCGACCATGAGGTACTATGGTTGTCTTTAGGGTTTCTCAGGGTATTTTGTCTTGATCATTAGATTCTATTAACTCATGGGCCATGTCCAATTAACATGATCATGATTCTCAAAACGGTTCATGTGATTGTGAGATACAATGAGGGGGTTATGTGACATGTTAGTCCTTCAGATATCCGAAGATTTTCAACCCCTTATGTGACTCAAAAATTCATTGTTGAATAACTTTTGTTTCCCTTATGCTTACAGAACATTCATGCCTTTATTTTTGGAATGATTTTAAACTCATTTTTTCCTGATATATTTACTTACTTATTTTTAAATGGCTTATGTTTCTTATCATGGTTATTTACCTATGACCATTCAAAGGGACATGAATTACAAGAATCACATTACCTCTCCCGGATATAATGTGTGTATTGATAACGAAATCCATATGAGTATCCTCTCACATGGGCTATATAATTATCCTTTATCTCTTTGATCTAGTCTATACAGGTTTGGATCGGTAGATGATTCTACCATTCATCATCTAGATTTTAATTTTCCATCCCGATGGGTGTCTATTTATCTTGACTACATTCAGAAAACAATTTATGAGGACGGAGAACTAGTTATAGGTATATCCCATGTTTTTTTCTTATTTGTTGAGTAACTCTCCTCTAGGCCCAATTTCCCATGTCTTCTCCCATCAACCTGTTTCTCATATTTTTTTTATCACACTTTTCATTACTCTGAATAATCCAAGCAGTGAATAGTACTCAAAATGGGATCTCAGTCCTGGTGGCTATTTTTCTGATGAGTGGGCATGGAAATTATAGTACAAAGAATGATATTTGAATTTCAGTGAATATTTATACAGGTTTTATCTTTATGAAACTATGTGGATATCTCATTTTACTATCGATCACGATCCCAGCCTCCACCTAGAAATGATCTATCATTCGTGTTCTAGAACCAACACATTTCATTTATCCCATGGTAATGTGGGAATCAACCAATGGGACATCTATCAGTTGGTCTATATTACACCCCTTGGAAAAATGTATAAATAATACCTCCCCGTTATGGATTTCTCGAATGATCATTCACAAACTCTAACACTATTGATAGGCAAGCTTATTGTGGTGAAGTAGAAATCAAATAAATAGCCAATAATGAACTCAGTTATTCTTTTCTAGGATTGGATAAATATTATACTTCAAAAGAGAAGAGTTAGACAAAATATTATTCTCTATCATCAGTTCCCTTGTCAAAAATTCCATTATATGGATGGATCATACTTGTCCATATTAGAGGATCGAGATTATACATCATGGGGATATTGTGTGAACTTGGAGTTAATTGTGATCTTGAGCATGGATGGATTTATAGCCACGTTCTTGAATGGTTGGATCCTTCTATCCCTAGATACATATTAAAGAATCACAATTAGTATGCTTTTCATGGAAGGGTGATTGGCAGAGGGGTGGTGGCTCAGTCTAGGCATGTCGGTTCTCACATTCCTTTACCTACTCTTTAGACATTTCTAACATTTAAACAAACATTATAGATTTAGTGGACCCTTATAATTTTTTATTCTTCTGTATAGATTATCATTTTCACTGTTAGGACTATTACATAACTACTAGGATCCCTAATGACTCATTCTATCTCATATTACTGAACATATCTAGGGTTGAAGAAATTTCCTTAAACCCTGATCAATTTTCTGTTGCACTTTGACCACTTGATAGGATTGACTTTACCATTTAATTTTTCCATGCTAAAACGATAATTTAAAATAGATGTGATTCCATCGATGAAAGGACAAATATAACCTACTTTAATTATAGTGTTCTCGCATCAAAGATGAACGAGGTAATTGTATGTGACCCTTAAATGCCATATCAGTTTTCCTATTAGTTTTGTTGCATCCAAAGGGTCTCCCCACTACACTTGGAAAGAGTTCAAGGAGAATGACATACTGGGGTGGTCTGTTAGTTTCAGATTATGTTGGTGCATGAATATTCTGAGCTCAAGATCATTTCCCCACCTATTGATTAACTATGCATCCTTTCCTAGGATTATACTCAGGACATGGTAGAATTTTATCTCAATGGTGTGCTAGGACTTTTGGACCTCCCTGTGGACATTCCATTCATCATTCCCACCCCTTCATTAGATTTAATGATGGAATTGATCATAGATCTATTTGAGACTTTGAGAAAGTGATCTTGATCCTTTCATGACTATTTCAATGGTGAAACAGATTATATTGAGAAAGATAATCCTACAACATAGGATATGGTTGGTAAGCCTATTGAGACAAGGGCATATATGGTCTGTTCTCCTATTTCCATGTTGGATCAACTAGTTAGTCATCCCCTTTTCATTCCCTCCTCGTTGGTTTGCTGAGGATCGAACAAAACATAGTTTTATCTGGGAGTAGATTTATTCCTTAATCACTAAGACACGCTTGGATGTATTCGTCGACCAAGGAGAACAACATCACATTTTATTTCATGACTTGGGGTTGGTTGGTTTCAATCAATAACCTTTTTATTAAATTATGTTGCAAATCATCATGAAATTATGAGATTTTTTTCATTAATGAAAGGGATTATAAAGATCATTTAAATGAGGCTCCCCTTCCTATATGTTGATTGAGATGAAAGAGCCACATGATAAGGGTCATCAATGGTTATCTAAACTTCAGCACATATGGATTCCTAGACATCATAGATATGGATATGTGAGAAAATGAGTGCTCATATGAGGTATGAATTTTCAACATCATCATCCTTATTCACTATTTATTAGAATAGGTTTTTAGATTTAGCCACTCTAGTAAAAGCTCTCCAAGATGGAGAATAATTTGAAGAAGTATGGAGAGTGAAATTCCAATATTCAATTGATACTACTTGCTAGACTCTTGATGATCTTACCAATATAGCCGACTGACTATTATCATGATCCAAATTTTTTAGTGTACTCCATTTTTTATGAGACCATAGAGAGACTCTAAAATGTGGAGGTTACTACCTCCATATACTATAAATTAATGAATATTCTGAACATTATATACTACAATTTAGTTTTCTTTCCTTTACGATGTTCATTATATCGCATTACACTGACATGTTGTGAGTCACTAATGATAACCAATATTTGATTTATATTGAGTGAACAAGAATTCATAGAATTAAATATTCATATTATTATTGATTACCATGATTATATTCTCATGAATACCAACAAACCTGAATTTTTATTTTGATATTTTGTCCCATCTATCTTGTAATCACTCGATTAGTAGTGGGATCCTCAGGATTGGACATATGTCCTAAAGAAAAGTTCATTGTATTTCACAAGAGGTGATAATCATGGGTAGAGTTTCTCAATCGTGCTAAGACCATGTAGTGGTAATTATAATATTTCATAGGCTAAATAATTTCCATGTTCTTTAGTCAAGGTTCTTTTTGCTCGAACCCGATATCACTATATTTTCGGGATGAAAGTGTCCAGTTAGTGTATTGTATCACTAAGAGGGGGAGGTGGTGAATCAGATATATTATATTTCTTTTATATTTCTTTCCGATTGAAACATTGTTCACATATTGTTAAAGATTAAATTATATACAGAAAACAATCCAATCCATATATGTATAGGAAGAAAATTATTTACATGGTTTGTTATTCAATATGAATAGCTACATCTGGGGTTTGGTTTTGAAATGATCCAATACCATAGAGTATACTAGAAAAAAATCCTTGTATTACAATCTATAGGATATACCCGTAAACTAGTGTAGCACTATGAAACAATCCCACTAGTGTGTGTGCACCCTCTTGGCACAAATAGTGTAATTGTTATATAACAACCCATGATACCAGTGCACCTTTTCCATTCAACATATGTATTCAACTTAAATACAATTATGTAATTACTTACCCAGAAGAAAGGTATGATCCTCCTGGGCATTTTTATGAAAATTGAGTCCAATTTTCCCTATCTGATTACTCTAAGTATGATTCTTTCAGTCAAATTATTCAAGTCATATTTTTTATATAATACAATAGAAATGAATTACCACCACCTTAAATTACAATACAATACTTATTTATTTTGAGAAACCTTATAATGAAATCCCAAATCCGATTTATCCATCAGTATACAATGATCATCCAAAAACAATATTGACCAATCGAATACGATGATTATATGTGTACAATGAATTCTAAGTATCATGATTAGCTGAATATAATGTTACATTCTTTTCTTCTCCACTATTCAAAAGTATTCAATAAAAAAATTGTATCACTTTCTCTCATTGAAATCTTGGTAATTCCCTCTCGACTACTGTTAATTGTATCAGTGGTAGGAAATTAAAAAGTACTTCTCCTTTTATAGATGACCCTTAAAATGTTTTAGTGGGAATCTCAAAACATTCCTGCTCAAAAAAAATCATCCATATTTGAATTTCCCATAAAATATTGAATGCATTTTGAATCCATCAATGCCTCACAAAACATCTCGATTATTCTTCATACTTCATCTCCTTCTTGAGAATTTCATTTGAAACATAAGTATGATTTCGATAAACGAAACTAAATTTTTACAATATAATTTCTTCAATAAAAATCTTTGTATCAATTGAACACAATTTATGAAGAAATGGATATCATTTGGATTTCGTGAATATGATTCTCAAAATCAATTAGAATAAAAAACATTCATTTGAATGTAGATATCTCCCATGATAATTCATTCAGTAATATCCTTTTATTTAATTTTATCTTCAATCACTTGAAAATTCACTTCATTAATAAGAATTTTCTTTTATAATGAAATATTTCTTGAATTTAAATTCATTTGATAATAGTTTTAGCACAGTCATACTTCAATTGGAATGTATCGTAACTTTCCATTCAATCCAGCTTCTTTAATTTATTCTCAACCTGATGATGATCAATTGTGAATATGATTGGTTTAGATATGATCATCTTGAATACAATATTTCTTGTTTGGGTTATTTCTTCTTCAAAGTGTATTTAATAATTTTGAAAAATAATCGTCACCATCTCTTATTCGTTTATTGGGACTTCTTCTTCAATCAGCATCCCCTCTTCAATCGACCACATCATTTCAATTGGCACAACCTTTTCAACTGGAATTTACAATTGAACTGGTACCAATTTTTTTAAAACAATACCTCCATTTAAAATAGAACCATGTTATAAAAAAACCACATTTTGAAAGAGCACTGTGTTTTAAAACAACGACACCTTTTAAAACAGAACCATATTTTATTAGCACCACTCTTCATTAGCACCACTCTTCATTGGAACCATCTTACCAATAGAAACCACCAAATTTTTCAATCAATCTATTTTCTCTTCTTCTAAATGGATAAGATTGTGTTGAAAAATAATTTTATTACTTCTTTATCTATTCATCCTTCCTACGATAAATTTGAATTTGATCCTTTTTAGACTGTAAGCATCTCTTTCAATCTCCATTTTTTGCATTAAGCTGGAATCACAAGTTCTCTATTCAACTCAAGATTTATATGAAATAAAAATATAAAAAGAATCATCAAAATTAAAACATCATAGTAATAGTGACTCTGATTCTCCATAATAATAGCCATATCATTCATACCGGATCCAGAGTAAATATGATGACATTTATTCCAGTAAGATGTATTCAATTTTATTATAGGCATCAGTCAATTCTGATGAAAACATTTTCTTCCAGAATATATTCTTCTCATCACGATGGGTATTCACTATGAGTATGGTTATTTTGAATACACGAGTCTAATTGTTTTCCAATCATTGATCCAATAATTTTGAAAAAATGGATCTAATTCTTTTGGAAACAATCTTCATTTCTATTTTTTCATAAACAAAGTGATGTGATATCAAAAAACATTCCTTGACAATAAAAGGCAACACTGGAATGAAAAACACCTTCATCATTATCATGGTCCCAATAATCTCCCCATGGGTATTGTTTTCAATAAAGTTTCACAAACCAGTTCACATTTTATCCTCATGAAAAGGAACACTTGTCAAAAATTCTATGCCTATGTGATCTAACTCATTATAGGAATAAATAAACTCATTATAGGAATAAATAATCATTTATAGATAAGCGTAGATTTCCAAAATAAATAAGTATTAAATCTTTTCATATTTCATCCTCACCTATTATTTATCATCCCTAGAATAAAAAACAATTTATTTTCTACAGCCACTCAATAAAATTGTTATAAAAGTTCACTCAAAAAAATTATGAATTTAAATCCTACCCAAATATTTTTCTTTTATTCCATATATTTTTTAAACAATAAAATTTTCCCCCTTCATAATACAATCCAAAGGTAAGAAGACTGAGGGGACAAAAAAACATACCTCATCCTTCAATAGAATATGATTGGATAATAATGATCAACCTCAATTTTGAGAATGATTCCTTCGGCAATGGTTTTGTGAAAATGCCAACTGGTTGTTCTGATATTGGAAGATACTCCATCTTTAATTCATTCCTCTCCACATGATCTTTGTTGAAATGATATTTGATATCATTATGCTTTGAATGATCATGTTCAGCTAGATTCCTAGTATGATTTATTGTGCTTTGATTGTCACAACCCAAGAGAAAGGGTAATTTCACTTACACAATTAAATCATCTAGTTTTTTTTCATCCACATATATTGAGTAGCATCTTGAGTGGTAGAAACAAAATTATCTTTATCTGTATTGAGATTTACCAAATTTTGTTTATTTGAATGCTATCTAACAAAATAATTTCCAATAAATAATACACCATCATATGTGGATATTCTATCATCAATATTTCCTACCTAATATACATCATAATATCAAATAAAATAAATATTATCTGAGAAAAAATACATGATTCTGATTTCTGTTATTCATTTAATTTTTCTAAAAATTCAATTTCTAGAGATATGATGTGATCCTTTTAGATCACTCATAAATATCACACATAATGTAACAACATAAAAAATGTTGGGTCTTGAGGTAGTCAATTTCAAAAGGCTTCCAATTAACATTTGATACTCATAAAAAATTCCATGATTCACTATATAGTCATCAAACACATCACTTCTATATTCACCACCATTGTCTACTCTCAACTTCTTAATTGAATACAGACATTCATTTTCTTCTTTCCTTCTGTAATTTTTAAATAAATTTAAAGCATCTGATTTGTGTTTCATATACATTACACATGTAATGAGAGTAAAATCATCAATTAATGTAATGAAGTAATTTTCTCCAATTGTGGATTTTTTTCTATTGGCCCACATATATTATAAAGAATCATCTACATGGGTTGTTTTGAACAAATCTCAACTTTCTTATGCCCAGTGTTTGTAACATTTCCATTCCGACAAATACTGAAACACCAATCACTTTTATGTGAAAAATTAGTAATGTCTCGAACCTATTTTATTTTGTATAACATTATCATGTTTCTCTAATAGATATGATCAAGCCTTTTGTTCCACAATAGATTCAATTATACCATTCCCATGTAATAAGTGTTTTGGGAATCACCAAACTGAATTAAATTACCTTTTGTACGATGGAATCTTGTCAAAAGTTTCCCCTATTCTTAAATTTTCATAAAAAACCAATCTTTATAGAAAATAACATTGTTTCCTTCATTAAAAAATTGTGAAACACCTAGAATATTATGTTTTATACAATCGAAATACCATTTTTTATTTTATTTCATCTTTTAATTTCCAATGATGGGTGAACCGACACCTTTTATTATGAATGACTAATCATTTCCAAATTTCATTTTACCTTCTTTAAAATTTTTCACATCCTTTAAAAATTTCATGTCTCCTATCATGTACAAGGAATACCCATTGTCAAGTATTCAGTGTCTTTCTCTTTTTGTGGCATTCAATGCAGTTTCAGCAAGAAGAGACTTTTCTCTATTCTTTTCTATCTTCAACTTTAGCTTCTAAGAATTTTGAATGTTTCTTTGATCCAGTAAAAAACAATACATTTTCATGGTGTCCAGTTTGTTCACATATTTCACAAATAGTTTTTAGGGGATATAACCAATTTAAAATATTATCGACAACCTTTGTTGATTTATTATTATAAAATTTCTCAGTGTAATGCCCAACCCCATTTACCCTGAGTCGGTGCATTATTACATAACATTGGCATGATCACAAAAATAATGTCTCGAAAGGTCGATTATTTTAGTAGCCTTGGAAACACTAAATACATTCATAAATTTTACATTACATCATAAAGAGAAAAACTAAAATAACATGGTCTAAATAGTCCACACTCATATCCCCTTCAGACAATCCCTGCAGATCAGTCATAAAATATTTCTTCACATCCTGGGAAAAACAAAACATAGAAAGGGGTGAGCTCAGATGCTCAGTAAGGATAACAATACAGCGAGAACTTTCATAAATAAACATACACATTTAAGGCAATGTATAACTAAAAAATCCTTTTAAACATGAACTTCATCTTAATATGGAAAAAATTAAATGAAATAATGACATTAACTTATTCAAATGGAAATTCTACTAGTAGAATAATCACATGAAATATCAATAACCACTTTTATAATGATGGAATGCATAATGACAGACTATCATAACCACATAATAAGGGCCTCGTTCCAAGACTACAAATAAGATTTTTTCAAGGCCTCATTCCAAGACACTATTTTGTCTCATGAGACCATCCAATGCATCGAGGAGCTATAGCGGGCTCCACCCATCACATATTAAGTCCAATTCATTCTTTATATGAATAGGTTTAAACATATCATAAACCATAACATAATCGTATCACATAAAACATGCATAAAGGAATAATAACATTTCCACATTTAAATCACAAGATATCAATACAACACATTGATATAATAAAAACATTATCAAAACTGTTTGAAGTACCAAAATAAATGAAAATTATAACATGGTATTTATTTTTCATTTGAAAAAAAGTTATGGGTTGTAGAGGATGTGGAAACTCAAATAATGGTCACGGCGATAGAGAAATCTTTGTCACCTCATACATAAGACAAAACATTCCTTTTTTCGTTTGGTAAAAATGCATCGTAGAAAAATATTCCTTTTGAATAAATGTAAAATTCAAAGGGTTTATACACTGTATAAAAGAAAGATGTGTATAAAACAAAATGTTCCTCAATGAAAGGAGATTGTGAAGAAGTCTCTTACCTCGTGTCTGACTTGACTCGATCGTTCTCTAATCTCCTGAATAATAAACTAGAGTTAATTTCTACTTACATAAGAACCTTTTTCAAGTTAATTATTCGTTTTATATACCTTATTACCATGTTATTAAAATTATGTAATTATTTAAGTTTATGACGGTCGTTTTGTCGATCATTGGTACTTGATTCCAAAATAAACTCCTTATAATTACAAGTTTTTCATATGGTAAAATATCCATTAAACCCAGAATAATATTCATGATGTAGATATAATATATATCATATGTATCCAGTATATACATTCATTTATAATATTACATAACATTTAGAGGTAAGAAACAAAATGCACCGTTCATGGAGATGGTAAGCCGTACGTACGCATGAACGCTACTTTCATTTCTATTTCATATTTAATGGAATGAAATCATAATGATATAAAGGTATATTATAATTCTAGTATAATATCATATATAATATCATTAACTAAATCATTTATACTTCTCACATATGGCATTAACGATTCAAATCACTTTGAGGGGAAGGTAGTCTGCACTTCCTAAAATGAAATTATCGCGTTTACCCATAATGGAAATCATAAAGGTATTCCATAAATGAAAAATAAAGAAGAATAAGGAAAACATAAACATAATATATATCATATATAAAAATAGTGTCATCATAATGGCCACCATGAGTGGTTTTAAAAGAAGATTGAACAATTATCGTTTTGTGAGGCAGTAATTCGCCACTCAGAGAAACAGTATATTCTTTAACCACTATACAAAGTTGTGTGTAAGTTTAAATAAAATACTTCTCAGAACAACATCCTATTATATTTAAGATACTGGTGTTGTTACAAAATAGATTAATTAAAGGAGTTTAAGGGGTTGGAGAAGGAAAATAAAACAAATGAACATAAGAGAAGACATTACCTTAAAATCGGGTAACTCTTTTTGATTTGAGACAAAGGATTCCTTGGGAAGACTTCTGCCCAAAGTGAGACTTCTTGGAGTAAGAGAGGGAAGTTGAGAGAGTATTTGGGAAAATTTTGGCCAAGAAAAATGGATTTGATGGTGTGAATAAGGTGGTAGAGGTGGGGGACTTTTATAAGAGGAGAGGAGGGGCACTATTAGAAATTCATGAAATGTTACATTATTATATAATGAGTTTCAAATTTTAAAGGTCCCGCAATTAAATATTTCGAGTATAAGGTGATAAGAGATCTAAATCTACTCATCCAATAGGTTTTTTACAAGTGTAAGTCTTAGATTTTACATTATCTTTTCATTTTATTTAAATCGTTAATTAATGAGGTAATCGATGCATCCTCATGGTGTCATAAAACATTTAAGGTATAAAAATTATTAAAAAATTACCATGATGTCGGAATTATTTTTAGATTTCCAATTAATTTTTATAGTAAAAAAGTTAACTTATATAACCCCATGTAATAATTGTTTTAATAAAACAACACATGTTTTTGACAATTTTATGTTTACTTTAAATAAAAAGTTATTAATGTCATTTTCTTACCCAAGTGGCTCCATGGGGTCCCCAAGTTGACCCATGGATTTTATTTGTCATACATTACTCATCCAATAAGGGTAGGACATGTGTAATTGTAATTTCATTTTAATATAACATTATATTTACTATAAATTACACTAATTACCTTTAATCGCGATTAATAAAACTTAAAATTTACTATTCACCAAAAATTATTTTTATCTCATTGAACCAAATTTTACTTTCTAATTACAACCATGTATGTCAGATTTTTGAAATTAAAATCACAGAAGCAGTAAAATTTCATTTAAATGACAAATCGGTTTATTAACTACCACTTAGTGGTTTCACTATTCATCAAAAATCGATGTTTTCAGAAAAATACCAAATATTTACCCTAAAATATAATTGATATTTCGAATTAAAAAATGATTTCAATTTTATAAAATTACAAACATATAAGTTTCATTAATTAATTTTATAATTAACTCCCATTGTCAAAACAAATAGCGTGTTTTTAAGAAACAATATCAATCAAAAGATGGACAATTATTTATGACCAATTTCAAAGTGAAATTAATTCTAATGGCCACCATTGGATGAAATGTTAAAATTATATTCTAATAATACTTTAAAACCGCTCGATAGTATAATTTATCACTATAAATTATTTTGATAAAAAAAGTTTTTTTAAGTATTTTTCACTATTCATCGGAAATTGGATGTTCTCAGAAAAATACCAAAAATTCAACCTAGGATAATTTTGATATTATTAATCCAAAAATGAATTCCATTTTGAAATTTAAAATTTATATAATTTCAAAAGGTGGTAATTACTATTCACAATGGCTACTTTGATTGGTCGCGGTGTGTTAGAATCTCGAACTTGCGTACAATGCAAGATATTGCATTATTGAAAGACAATCGTACCGTGGAAGCTTTGGGTGTTACATTATCCCCTCCTTCAATAAATTGCATCCTTATAATTTAAAAATGTTCTTCGAAAATAAAAAGATGAAAATACAAAATACCTTTGTGGAAAACCCACATCAAAAATAAGGTTAATAAAATTTAGCCTTAATAAGAGGGAAAGGGAAATGAAAAAGTCTCCACCAAATTATGATCTCAATTAGAAGAACATTGGTGGCAATTAGAGACAAATAATTGGAGGGAAAACGTAAATATTTTTATGGATTGATTGAGGTCATCAATCACAAACAAGTTTAAAATTGAGGGCCACAAAGCCTTCAATCTATGGTGATTTAAAATATCATCAGTTCAACAAAACATAAGGTATTAGGATAACACATTTTTTTAATATCCCATTCCTAATGTTTACGAATTAATTTATTCATAGAAGAAGAGAGAGGTATATATATATATATATACTTTACAAGTAGAGTTTCAACCATCAACTAATTTCTACCACAAACTCATCTTTCCCTCAAAAAGATAATAGAACTAAAAAATATAATATTTATCCTAATCGTACAAGGTTAAAAATATTAACACATACCATTTAGATTAGGAAAATTATTTTGTAATAACTCGGGACTTCCGGTAGGCTAGTGGTAGGTAATAAAGGCATGTCGCATTATGGTTGTGGTTTCGATTGCTACAGCTTTGTCTGACGCGATGGGTTATCCCCCAACCTGCAGGTTGTCCTTTTCAAAAAACTATAGTATTATAATATTCCAAAAATAATCTTCAGAAAATTTCTTAACCATAAAAAATACTATCCAAAGTTAAAGGTAATCCATTCCAACTTTATAGTTATCCAAAATACCTCTGTCTAGACTTTCTCTAAAAGGTCTTTAAATTCCAAAAATCAATTCATCAGATTCCCCAAACAAAGTAAAGTTTCTCTTATTGACACGTACTAAAAATATGATTTCCTTCATCATATTAAAACCTTAATGAAAACAACAAGTATTTCAGTACAATCCTTATATATATCACATTATTATTATAACCATAATATAGTTCTTGAGTCCAAAAACACCAATACATTAATCATTCCACTTCAATTGTAGTAACAACATAAGATTGGCCTTGATCCCTTGGCCTTTTCTGAGGTAAGATTCCCTGAAGCTTATGACATTAATTTTTCTAATGCCCCATTTCCCTACAATTGTAGCATTCAACATTGATAGCCTCTTTCATTCCCTTGCAATCACGAGCATGGTGACCTTATTATACACATTTATAACAAACTCCAATTCCTTTTAGGCAAGTACCGGGGTGATTCTTCCCACAATTATCGCATAATGAAAAATAATTTTTTTCCCTTTTTCCCTTTATCTATCTCTTTTTTCACCGTTCTCTTCTTCTCTTTCTTTACTTTATTGTCATAAGATTTAGAGAATTCATTTTCTATCTTGATAGTACCTGAGACTATATCTTCGTACGTTGAGAAAGATTTTGATACTAAAGCTCAACAAAGAAATGGTTTTAACCCATAAAAGAAATGATCAATCTTACTTCTTGGATTACGTATATAATCTGCAGCATACCATGATAACCTTGTAAAGTTGGCCTCATACTTTGCGACATTCTAATCCTCCTTTTGTCTCACACTCAGAAATTGTCTTTCCATATCTTCTCGATGGTCACGAGGGATGTATTTTTCTATGAAAATCTCTTTGAACTCCCTCCATTCCATATTTGATACTTCAACATCTTCCTTTGTGTTTTGAATCAATGACCACCTTTGATCAACATCTCCAGTGAGGCGGTAAACTGCCATGACAACCTTTTCCCTTTCACTACTCTCCAAGGCATAGAATATTTTCTCTAAGGAATTTATCCATTGCACAGCTACTAAGGGATTTGTACTCACATTGAATGTTGGTGGTTGTTGTCTCATGAAGCGATCTAATATTGATCATCCACGCTTCGGATCAGGGTGCTCCATACGGGTAAGGTTATTATTCATAACCTGAGTGAGTTGTCCCAGTATGGTGATAAGTTGTTTATCACCAGTTGTGTCACTAGCTCCATTATAATTTTCTTGAGTAGGAGGGCATTCCCTAAATGGAGTGCATGCATTGACACAGTTTCCATTCTTCCACTAGGAGCCATTTCTAAATAATGGCATAAACAAGATCAGTTTATGAATAAAAATACATAATTCCATACTTGTAAAACACTTAACATAAATTGAACAGTTTATCGATATAATCCATAATCATAAAAATGTTTTCATTGAGGAATTATATACTCATAAACCCTTCATAATGGTTTGTAATGAAAATTGGAATTATCCTAAGAATATCCCCCGGGAGTGTCGTAACGATGAGTGCATCAAGTCCCATTATCGTGCACCAGTTCCCATTCAAGTCTAGATCAAAATGGGGTTTTCGGTTTTTCCCCCTAGGTACATCTGTGCCAGAGATGCCTCTACCTGCTCGTATCCATACAATGATGTGTTGCTCTGAAAACTCACAAAATCTCAACAATACCAAAATTCTAGGACATTCTTCTATACTAACCCTCAAAGTCTATCTTAGGGCTATGTGCTCTAATCAGAGATTATCTAAATATAGATTCCAAGGTTAGTACTAAACTTCCTCTGATAAAAATTGTAATGCATCGACCCCAGTTACCCAGAGTCAGTGCATTATTACGTAACATTGGCATGATCACAAAAGATTAAGTCTCAAAATACCGATTAGTTTAGTAGCCTTGGAAACACTAGATACATTCATAAATGTTACATTACATCATAAAGTGAAAAACTAAAATAACATGGTCTCCATAATCCACACTCATATCCCCTTCAGACTTCCCCTACAGGCCAGTCATAAAATATTTCTTCATATCCTGGGAAAAATAAAACATAGAAAGGGGTGTGCTCAGATTCTCAGTAAGGATAAAAATACAGAAAAAACATTCATAAATAAACCTCAATATTTAAGGCAATGTATAACTAAAACAAAAGCCTCTTAAACATGAACTTCAACATAATATGGAAAAAATTAAATGAAATAATCACATCTACTTATTCACATAGATATTCTACTAGTCGAATAATCACATGAAATATCAATAACCACTTTCATAATGATGGAATGCATAATGCCAGACTATCATAATCACATAGTCAAGGCCTCGTGCCAAGACTACAAAAAATATTTTGTCAAGGCCTTGTGCCAAGACACTAGTTTGTCTCATGATACTTACTGATGAATCGAGGAGCTATAGAGGGCACCACCCATCACTTATTAAGTCAAATTCAATCCTCATATGAACAGGTTTAAATATATCATAAACCATAACATAATCGTATCACATAAAACATACATAAAGGAAACATAACATTTACACATTTCAATCACAATATATCAATACATCACATTGATATAATAAAAAAATTATAAAAAACCATTTTCAATACCAAAATAAAATAAAATTAAAACATGGTATTTATTTTTCATTTAAAAAAAGTTATGGCTTGTA
Organism: Viscum album; assembly: GCA_963277665.1. Classification (NCBI taxonomy): domain Eukaryota; kingdom Viridiplantae; phylum Streptophyta; class Magnoliopsida; order Santalales; family Viscaceae; genus Viscum; species Viscum album. Next base: position 1,895,014,137 of record OY728152.1, read on the forward strand.
GTGGATGTTGAAACTCAAATAGTGGTCACGGCGGCGGAGAAGTCGCTGTCGCCGCATACGTAAGACAAAACATTACTTTTGTCTTTTAGTAAAAATGATTCGTATAAAAATATTCCTTTTGAATAAAATTAAAAGTCAAAGAGGTTTATACACCGTATAAAAGAAAGTTGTGTATAAAACAAAATATGCCTCAATGAAAGGAGATTGAGACGATGTCCCTTACCTCATGTCTGACATCACTCGATCATTCTTTAATCTCCTGAATAATAAACTAGAGTTAATTTATAATAGATTAATAACCTTTTTCAAGTTCATTATTCCTTTTATATCACTTATTACCATGTTATGAATATTATGCAATTATTTAAGTTAATAACGGTTGTTTTGTCGATCTTTGGTACTTGAGTAAAAAATAAACTCCTTATAATTACAAGTTGTTCATGTGGTGAAATATACATCATAACCAGAATTATATTCATGATTTAGATATAATATATATAATATATATCTAGTATATACATTCATTTATAATATTAAATAACATTTAGAGGTAAGAAATGAAATGCACCGTTCATGGAGACGGTAAGCCATAAGTACGCATGAACGCTACTTTCATTTATATTTCATTTTTAATAGAATGAAATCATAATGATATAAAGGTATATTATAATTCCATTATAATATCATATATAATATCATTAACTACATCCTTTATACATCCCACATATGGCATTAACGATTCAAATCACATTGAGGGGGCGGTAGTCCGCACTTCCTAAAATGAAATTATCGTGTTTACCCATAATGGAAATCATAAAGGTATGCCATAGAAGAAAAATACAGAAGAATAAGGAAAAAATATACATAATATATATCATATATAAAAATAGTGTCATCATAATGGTCACCATTAGAGGTGCTAAAAAAAGATTGAACAACCATCGTTTCGTGAGGCAGTAATTCACCACCCATAGAAACAGTATGTTCTTTAACCATTAGACGAAGGTGTGTGTAAGTGTAAATAAAATACATCTCATAAAAACATCCTAGTATATTTAATATACTGTTTTTGTCACAAAATAAAGGAATTAAATGAGTTTAAGGGGTTGGAGAAGCAAAATAAAATAAAATAACATAAGAGAAGACATTACCTTAAAATCGGGTAACTCTTTTTGATTTGATCCAAAGGCTTCCTTGGTAACACTTCTGCCAAAATTGAGGCTTCTAGGAGTAAGAGAGGGAAGTTTAAAGAGTATTTGGGCCGAGTTTGGCCGATAAAAATGGCTTTGAAGTTGTGAATAAGGTTGTAGAGGTGGGGGCCTTTTATAAGAGGAGAGGAGGGGCACTTCTGGAAAGTCATGAAATGATACATTATTATATAATGAGTTTCGGATTTAAAGTTCCCAAAATTAGATATTTCTTGGATAAGGTGATAAGGGTTCGAAATCTACTCATCCAATATGTTTTTTACAAGTTTAAGTCTTAGATGTTACTTTATCTTTTCATTTTATTTAAATCGTTAATTAATGAGGTAATCGCTGCATCATCATGGTGTCATAAAAAATTTAATTTATTTAATGTCTAAAAATTATAAAAAATTAACATGATGTAGTATATCTTTTTATATTTCCAATGAATATTTATAGTCGAAAAGTTATCTTATAAAACCCCATGTAATATTTATTTTATTGAAACAACACATGTTTGTGTCAATTTTATTTTTACTTTAAATAAAAAGTTATTAATGTCATTTTCTTACCCAAGTGGCTACATGGGGTCACCAAATTGACGCATGGATTGTATTTGTTGGCCATGAATCATCCAATAATGGTAGGATAAGTGTAATGGTAATTTCATATTATTATAACATTATATTTACCTTAAATTACACTAATTACCTTTAATCGCGATTAATAAAACATAAAAGTTACTATTCACCAAAAAATTATTTTCATCTCATTGAACCACATTTTAATTACTAATTACAACCATGAATGTTATATTTTTGAAATTAAATTCACAGAAGTGGTAAAATTTTATTTAAACGAAAAATCAGTTTTTAACTACCACTTAGTGGTTTCACTATTAATCAAAAATCGAAGTTTTTTAGAAATATACAAAAAATTCACCCTAAGATATAATTGATATTATGAATTAAAAAATGATTTATATTTTACAAAATTCAAAAATATAAGTTGCATTAATTGATTTTATAATTAACTCTCATTCTCAAAACAAATAGTGTGTTTTTAAGAAACAATATCAATCAAAAGATTGACAATTGTTTATGTCCAATTTCAAAGTGAAATTAATTCTAATGACCACCATTGGATAAAATGGAAAAATTATATTCTAATTATACTTTAAAACCACTCAATATTATAATTTATCAAAATAAATTATTTAGATAAATAAAGTTGTTTTTAAGTAATTTTCACTATTCATCGAAATTGGATTTTCTCAAAAAAAATTCAAAAATTTAACATAGGCTAATTTAAATTTTAAGAATCCAAAAATGAAGTCCATTTTGAAATATAAAATTTATATAATTTCAAAAAGTGGGTATTACTATTCATAACGGCTACTTTGATTGGTCGTGGTGTGTTAGAATCTCGAAATTGTGTACAATGCAAGCAATTGAATTATTGAAAGAGAATCGTACCGTGGAAGCTTGGGCGTTACACTAAGTCTTCCTTATTTTAGGTGATTGTCTCCCCCTAAATATTTTCCTTTAATAACTTTTGGGATTATATTAATGGTTCTAGTTGAACAAATTCATATTTTCATGTGTCAGAGTCCCCCACAATACCGTAAATTGACATAGACTGAGTATTTTTCTATCAAGCATCAGTATTGATTAGATGTGAGAATATGTTCCTAAACAACATTATCTTACCTATTTTCTGATCCAGCAATAATCATGTTATCAATCATATTCATCTTCTTCATTTAAAATTTTAGGGATCCAGATGTTTTTAGAACATTTTTGGATTCAGGTTTCTTTGAAACATTAGAATTCCCATCATTGTTGGTTTTGTCCATATACATGACTTTACCTTATATCATCTTCTTAGAAAGAATTCCATATTAATGTTTATCATTTGAATGTATATTTTGTTGATCTTTATTCTGTTTCTCATTTCGAGAACATTCACCAACCTCGTTGATAGAGGTTTGCGACATTATGTTTCTCAACTTTTCATTTGAGAGTTTTTTGGACATGTTCTAATGCTTCTTATTTTTCCTTCACCATAACCATTAGATGCTCATTATGATTATTTTCTTCTTCAAGGGATTTCTTAAAATAATGAAACTCTTTCACCAGTTTATTTATCATCAAAAAAACATTCTTGGTTTCATCAGTATTCATTATCCAACATTATATTTTTTTTTCTTGAAATCTGATGATCATTCTTAGTCATTATTTCAACTCTTCTTTCAAATGGATTAAAAGTTGGGTTGCTTCTTATTTAGAATAGTTTCATCTGTATTATTAATCATTCATAGTAGTAAATTAAATTATTTTAAATACCATACTCAATTGACTTATCGGATTAAACATCAGTTCCTTCTTTATCTTCTTCTTTAGATAAGAAACCACTTCTTTTGGATTTTACGAATATCTCTTCTTTCTCTATGGAATATATCATTCCTTTGACACCATGTTTATACCATGATCTTCTTGGATTTCTTTTTTCTTTATCACTCCGCTCTTCATTCTTTTTTCAAGGAAATGTTTCTACAACTGTAACAGCTCCTCCACATTCAGAAAATTTCAAGCGAAGTTTACCTGTGTATATTTTTATGCATCTTTTCACATTTTTAGAAAACAAGGATAATATATCAACAATATTTTTATATACCTCGTTTTTAGAGTCATAATCAACATCTTTTTCTTCAATAAGAATCTTCTTTTACTTTTCATTTTATATATCCTTGATATACATTTATCTATCAATCTTTGTTTTACTTTTCATAGATGTTTCTCTTCTCATTACATAAGTGATAAGAGTTATATGAAAATCATCAAGAGATAATATCTCTGTATCATAACCTTATAAAACTATTTTATCGATTTTTTTGGTAATATTCTCAAAATCGTATCATCATCTATAGATAAATCTAGCTTTTCACTAAGAAATATTGTAATACTCACAATATCATTCACCCTAGTGAAGAAATACCAACATATTTATACTCACGCATCTTCATGTCTTCATATATCATTCTCTAGATTTGATGTTTTTCCTTATTAACTCGTTATTGAATTCATATATGTTTTTCAATTTGTCCTATATACCATTGACATTGGAACACCATTCACTCTCATGAATTCACTTTCATAAAGTAATGATAGTATATCATTCTTCTCCCATCCATCATTCTTAAGATTCTTATTATAAGTAGGCATAAGTGTTGATTTATCAGCAATGGCTGGAAACCAAATTGGTGTTGCTTCAAGAGCATCATAACTAATAAACCTATGATAAGGCGACATTCTATCCTTCCATATATGATATTTATTTCAATCAAATATAGAAATATCTTTATTGTTCACACATTTAGAATTCTCCATCAGTGACGAACAGTGATGGGATCCTAACCTCTGATACCTCATGAAAGTTCCCAGTCAATGTATCATATCACTAAGAGGGGGAGGGTGTGAACCAGTGAAACTCTTCTCCTTTTATGTTTCCCTTCAATTGAAACAGCCTTTGCTTCCAGTTAAAGATTCAATTCCCCACTGAAAGCGATTCAATCCACTCACGTACTGGAATAAAAAAATTTACAAGTTTTACTATACAATAAGAATATCTACATCATTGGAATAGTTTGGAAAAGATCCAATACCTTATAATCAACTAGAAAACAATCCTTGGATTTCAACGAGTAAGATATATCCTTACACTCATGTAGCACTATGAAAAAATCCCACAAGCGTGTGAACCCTCTTCGCACAAACATGGTATTACAATTGTTAGGTAAAAACTCATGTTACCTAAAATTGTTTTCAATACAACAAATGCATTCAGTTGAAAAAAAATACCTCTATTCCTTACCCAGAGGAAAGGTATGAACCAATTATTTTTGGTTATGATAACTATGTTCGACTTTTTGGGTTTGATTTTCCTAGTCTGATTCCTCAGGGTAAGATTCTTGGAAAACTATCCTTCAAGTTTGGTTTTTAGATATAATACTATTGAAACGAATCATCACCACTTAAAATCCGAATACAATACTTCCTTTTTATGAGAAAACCAATATGGAAATCCCAAATCCTATTAATCTAGCTTGATATAGTGATTAATCGAATAAAATCTTGATCTATCAAATACGATGATCCACTGAGTATGATAAATTCTATGTTTTGTGATCATATAAATAAAATTTCACGATCTTACCTTTTTACCCATATAATAGTCTTTAATAAAAAACAAAACTTTATCACATTCCCTCTCTAAAAATTTGGAGATTCTCTCTCTATTATGGTTAATAGTACAAGCAGTTAGAAAGTATGATGTAATTATCCTATTATAAGTGACACACAAAAGGTTTCGATAGAAATCCCAAAAAAATCCACCCTCACACAAATTCATCCATATTTCAATTTCCCCTAAAATATCAAATGTATTTTGATTTCATCACATTTATCTAAACTTCTGGATTCATTTTCAAACATCATCTCCTTCTTCATACATAAATTTGTTTCTTATATATGATTTTAATACATGACCCCAATTACTCTAAAACATATTTCTTAAATACAAATCCTTGTATCATTTTGAAAACAAATGTATGAGTAAATGGATACCATTATGATTTTCTGAATTCAATTCCTAAAACTTATGGGAATAAATATATTTCCTTTTAATGTACATCTCCCCCTTGGTAATTCATTCAGCATCTACCTTCTCTTTTATTTTATCTGGACTAACTTGAAAATTCACATCATTCACAAACCTATTCATGTATCATGACATCCTTCATGACATTAAATTAATTTGAAAATAGTTTTAGCATTCTGAGACATCAATTGGATTGAATCATAACTTTCCATTCAATCTAGCATCTTTCTTTTCTTCTCTACCCAAAACCAATATTTTCGGAATACGATTGGTCATGATATGATCATCCTGAATATGATATTTCTAGGTATGTTTATTTCTTCATCCAACCATATACAATCATTTTGAAAAAATAATTGGCACCATCTCTTATTATTCTACGAGTACAACTTCTTTAATCGACACCACGTCTTCAATTGACATCACCTTTTCAATTGGCACCAACATTTCAATCGGCACCACCTTTTCAATCGATAGAACTTTAATTAAAATAGCACATCATTTTAAAAAACAACATGTTTTAAAACAGAACCACCATTAAAACAAAAAATTGTTTAAAATAGAACTAACTTTTAAAATTTCTTAATTCCAATATGGTTCTTTTATCTTAGACCTGATATATCTTTAGTTTTGGGTCATTTAGATATGTTTCTCTATCACATTAATTTTTGGTCTTCTAACTCCATCCTTCTACCGATTTAGTTTAAGGTATTTTAACATGGACATGAGATTGATATATTTTAAGGTCCATTAGCACATACATAGTTTCTCTTTAGTTTCGGATGTTTTTGCTCAGTCCTTTGATCATAATAGTTTAGGTCCTTTTAGCTTGGACCATCTATCTCAGTATTTTATGATCATTTAGCTCAAACCTTCTATCAATTTAGTTTACAGTATTTTAGCCTAAAACATCAATTATAGTATTGTATGGTCTTTTTGATCTGACCTTATATTTCTATAGTTTATGTCATTTTAGCTCAGACCTTCTATCCCTTTAGTTTAAGGTCTTTTAGCTCAAACCTTCAATAACTACAGTTTACGGAATTTTATATCAATCATTCTATCACATTATTTTATGGTATTTTAGCTCAAAACTTTTATCTCTTAGTTTAAAATATTTTAGCTCAAACCTGATATTTCTTTAGATTAAGTTCTTCTAGATTTGACCTCATATTGATTTAGTTTAGGGTCTTTTATCCCAGACCTTCTATCACTTTAAGTTAGGTTCTTTTAGTTCAGACCTTCTTCACATTAGTTTAACGTCTTTTATCTTGGAACATGTATATCTTTAGTGTAATTTATTCTAGATTGAATAATCAATCTCATTATTTTATGTTCTTTTAGCTCAAACGTTCTACCAGTTTACTTTAAGGATATTTAGCTAAGAATTATATCGCTTTTTTTAAGGTCTTTTTTGTCAGACCTTCTCTCACATTAGTTTAAGGTATTTTAGATCAGACCTTATATCACATTAGTTTAAGGTATCATATATTAGACCATATATAGATTTAGTGAAAGTTTTTTTATCTTTCACCTTCTATCACTTTAGTTTATGGTCTTTTAGCTTGGACAGTCTATTTTTTTTGTTTAATGTCTTCTAGCTCATACATGATATCACTTTAGTTTAATGTATTTTATATGAAAACTGATATTTACTCTCTTTTGGGTCATTTAATTCCTAAATTCTATCACATTAGCTTAGTCTCTCTTATCTTGGACCTGATATATATATTTTTAGGGTCTTCGTGATTGGACATTCTTTCTCTTTAGTTTAGGGTGTTTTAACATGGGAATTATATCAATTTAGTTTATGGTCTTTTAGATCAAGCCATATATCTTTTTATTTTAATGTTCTTTAGCACGGAAATTAATTTACATTAGTTTTAGTTATTGTAGCTCAGAACATATATCTCTTTAGTGTAATGTCTTTTAGATCAGATTGTCTATCTCTTTAATTTAAGGTCATTTATCTTGGAACTTATATCCCTTTGTTGAATGTCTTTTATCTCATACATTCTATCATGTTATTTTAAAGGTATTTTAGTTTGGACCATCTATTATATTAATTGATGGTATTTTATCTTAGACATTATATTGATTTAATTTAAGGTCTTCTATCTCAGACAATATGTATGATCATCATATATAGAGCAAACATGACACGAATGACCCAAAACAATCTGAGGTGTTGGGTTCATTTGTAGTGTATCTGTGGATTGTGAGGATTAGAAAACCTTTTCTTATTTAGTGAAACATTTTCAAGATGACCATTGATGCATATTTAGGATCCACATGCATGCATGCATAGTACTGAAAAAGTGTCCCTTGAAGCTAGGTATCTTTTTCCATGGCTACAAAAAATTTATGGATGTATTATTGATTGAGTGTTAAATACAATGACTTCTAGGTCCACCTAGATATTTTGATTATGGATGATGTAAATCATAGACCAAAATAATGAGTCTTTGGATATAGTATGGATTATACTTGTCGGGTATGACATGTAACACTCTGAGGTACCAAGATACGCTACAGTGTTCCCAAGGATTGGTAGGATTAAAGATATTTTTTCAAGAGGATATGCCTTTAGTTTTCTGATCAAGGTCATATGAATCTATATGATTTTCAATAAAATCCTATATACATATTTTTTTGATGGAAATGAAACGATTGTGAATAATAAAATGTCTAGATTATGAAGGTGGGTATAGAAGGAATGCTTTCCAATATGGGTTTTGGTACCTTAGGGAAATTTATCTCTTGATTCGCTACACATGCTCTATGACCAGTGGTTTTGAATCAGGAGGCGCATGCCATCAATGGATGGGGAATGGAATGTCACATTTCAATCTTGAGAAATGGTAATAAAACATGGTGATGTAATATTGAGGATGTCAAATATGCTTGGATATATTGGTACAATTATTTAAATCATATTCCAAAGTACTCGAAACATTAGAATTATATAAGAAATACATATTAGGAGTAGTTAAGACACACTAAGTCATTGAGTTTTTTCACGATGATGACAGAGCTCAGAAGGATTCAAATTTCTTTTTACATAGTGATGTATTTGTTTAATGACTATATGCACATATTCTGGTGCCAGGGGCTTGTGTTGATTTTCAAGGAAAGGGTCACCTGAATATGTATATCCTTTACAAGGGAAATGTAACTTTTATGGTGACCTGGGGAACCCATATCATGAAATTTGATTTGCATTGATTGTAATACCAATGAAGGTATCAACCATCCTAAATTTTGGGACACACCCTAGTTAACATATTCTCATGTTGAATTGATGTGACAAATCATTGCTCTAATTTTTTGTGGTCCAATGGATCTAGCCAATATATATTGGATTTTATAAGGGCATAAAATTTTACCATGCGAGATTTATTCCTTTTATGTTTGTGATAAATTCATTTCCTAAACTCTAATGATGAAGAGTTTTGTAGGTGTATACTGGAATTTTTCTGAGGTTTCCCTTTGCATGTTTTCAACCTAACATGTTTTGTATGACATTAATTGTCAGTTTAAGTGAATCTTATTTGGAAAATTATAGGATATAGTTTAAAGTCCTAAAAAATTGACCAATGTGTAGTGAGTTTAGGTTCATTAATTGCATAGACCTAATATGGTATATGTTGCACAAGAGCCTAATTAAGACATCTAGGAGAAAGATCACTCTAATATATTCCCAGTAAAGGGATTGAGATGTTGTAAATATTGGTTAGAGTTTTATAGGACCTGAGTAATGATATTGAAAATATATAATGGGGTTAGTTAAGACATGCTTAGGTGTTGAGTTCTGTTGTAGTGGTGTTAAAGATTACAAATACTAGAATGTCCTTTTTAAGAGTGACACATTTGGTTGATGGAAATAGGCACATAGGAAGGATCCATAAGAATTCATGTATAGTCAAGGAAATGTTCATTTGAAGTTGGATATCTTTTCTAGGGGCCATGAACGTTTGGGGGTGACATGATATGCTCAAGACATGAAGTGTGGTACATGGATAGATGAATTTTTAAAATGTGGTATAAGATACATGTAATATAGTTAACATATGTAAGGATCATGTAGTCCATTGATAAAGGATGATGATGGGTGATAGCCTCCATAGTTTATCTTCATCTATTATGGATGTTTTCCGTGCAGTTTAACATCACACAGTAAGGAAAGTTTGCTTCCAGTTTTTCATCATATAGTATGGATCAGGCTGTTTTAATGTCATGAGACCTAGATATCTTCCTTATAGTTTAACACCATTGGGTAAAGAAGCACTTCTATGTAGTTTATTGTCCTGGGGTAAGGATGTAGGTACTGACTTAGAATGATGGAAATGTTGTAGTTGTTCCCAAGGGTGAAAGTATGGGTGTGACTACATATCTCAAGAAAATGAGAATCAAAACACACATTGTTCTTAATATCCATGTAGTGTAATGTCATAAATTGAAGATATTGTTTCCCTTACATGAAAAGGTGGAACCATGATTGATCCTATGAATGCAATTATGGGTGTCACTATTTATCACAAGGTGATGGGAATCAAGACATACATAGTTCTTAAATGAAAAATTATCAATTTTATGGTCATGACCGTACAATGGGGTGGGAATTGATTCCATTTATTATTATAGTTGGGACAAGGATTAGTGTTATCAGTGTCACTACTATCCTATAATTATACGAATCAGGAAATTTGTAGTTCTTGTAAGAAACATTCATTTTAACTTCATGCAGTAAAGATGAAGATGGACCAATGTGAAAAGTGGTAATGTAGTGGATAGGCCCATGGATGAATGCTTGGGTGTCACTGCGAATCTCATAAAGGATGATAATCAAGCCACATCTACTTTTTAAAAAACAGTATAGATTAACATCATGCGTGAAATATATGTTCCCATGCAGTTTAATGCCATGCAGTACAGACATATGAAATTCCTCTTTCGGTCATGAATTAAAGAAAGAGATAAGACTATTGATAGATTTTATGAATTGTTTGTACAGGTAAAACCTTACCATGACTCTTAAGACCATGTGAGCTATGATCAATGTAAGAAAAAACAAATGGAAAGGGCCTTTCTCACCATGCATAGGAATTTAAGAGCATGAAATGGGAATTTTGTATCATGGGGTGGATATACCAAGATATAGGATCTAGGTGGCCCTACATATCTCATTGGAAAAGAAAATCAAGACATGCATTGTTCAAGAAAACCCATGAAATTTATATTTATGTGGTATTTATGTGCTTCCAGGAAGTTTATCATCATATAGTAATGAAATAGGTGACTCTATGTGAATGAATATTGTTGATCCATACAGTTTTACAACATGAGGTAAGGACATTTGATCACTCACCATGAATGGAATGTAATCCTATAGATGTGACCAAAAACTGATTTGGATATCCTTATGTGTCCTATGATGAAAGGAATCAGTCCAAACATAGATCTTAAGAAACCATTCAGTTTAACATCATGCCAAAATGACAAACTTTTATATTGTCTACCATCATATGATCAGGATGATTTTTTACAGTTTAACAAATGTACTCAGGAAAAATTATGGGGCTTACTGTTATGTGGATTACCATGTTGGTGATGGACTATGAAATTTATTTCCTAAGAAATCTCAAATTTGTGGGTGTTGTGACTAGCTCCCCATCCCTTATGTCAAATAAATATGATCCATTATAATACAACATTCATAATACATAAGGTCTTTCTGATTGGGGTTCAAATTTCAAGGTCTTAATTCGTGATATCATTGGGGTTTTAAGTGATGGAATTAGTTATCCTTACATAAATGAATAAATGACAACATTTTTACTAAATTACTATGCTATCATATTATGATGGACCTCCAGGTTGTGCAATATTGCAATAAGTTCTCATCTAGAAATTCCAATTTGTCTAGCCACATCTGATATTGTTCCTCATATGAGATCTACCTACAAATGGAAATTCACATTGAAGGTAGTCATACCTCTATTGGTAATACTGTCTGGATCTCATACACTAATGAGAATTTCTTTTACTGTGTAACGGTATCCTTGGTGGTACGGTAGTCCCATACATCTTGGTTGATTTTATCCGGTGAAGACTTATTATCCTTATTCGGGAACTTATATATTATTTTTGATTCATTCATATTGTAGTCCTATAGCTATCCATTTTCTACCACTTGATAGTGGAATGAGTGATTAGGCATGATATTGTACTCCTAGTACAGTTTAATCAACTCTGTGGAATAGAAATTGGTTCTGTTGTCTTTCAATATTGTGTGAGGGAATCTAATCCAAGTAATGATATGGGACTTTAGAAAGTTGATGATATACTTTTTCTTGTCATCCTTGAGGGGTATTTCCTCTACCTATTTGAAAATGATGTTGGTAGCACCAAGAATTTAATTGAATTTCTTCACTATGGATGGCAGATATGGACCCACAACATCTGTCCCCCTAATTGTAAATTTCTATGAATATTTAGTTGTATTTAGAATTTCTTGGGGATGATGGTAGAAGATTTTAGTGAATCTGGAATGAAGGGAATTTCACGGTGAATTCCACATAGTCATGTATAATGTTTTTTTCAGTAATATCTCATCCTTATGATTTTATGGGATAGTTTGGTTCTAGATAGATGGGTGTCATATAAGCCTAGATAGAATTATTCTATGAAAATGGGATATTCTCTTTATGTTATACACATGAGGATGATTTTATGAAATAAAAATTTTTAGGTGACTATTTTTCATGTAGACCATAATGAAAAGTGAATTGTTCTACCCACCACCAAATTTTTTCCCTTCTAGCATGATCTTTTGGGAGAATCCCATTTTAGAGATTACGAATTTTGGTCTTCATCCATCCAGGTATGGTCATTTATTCATCAGACTCTAGGGTGGTGTGGACCTAATTGATTTTTTCCATAACCCATATAATGGATGATGAGCCCATTACTGTATGTTTGACATGGAATATTTCTTCCTCCTAATTAGGGTTTTCTAGGATGGTGGATTCATTTTCCAGTGCGTCTGTGGGAGCTTCCTGTGATCAAGGAATATGATGCAATGTGGTCTCAACGGAGAATCCTACCCTCAATCCCCCAAAGTAGTTAGTGAGAGGCTCAATTTATTAATTTTTCATGGAATATTCACCATTGATCTTCTTTATCACCAATTTTGAGTCCCCATTGACATTTAAATAGGCTATGTATAGGTGTAGGGCCAGTTCCCATCCAGCGATGTGGGATTTGTGTTCTGCCTCATTATTCAAATAGCATTCAGATAGTGAGAATGTGTATGAAAAAACTACTTTTTTCTGGAGAGATAAATACAGTCCCTTGACCAAGCCAGTTAAGTTTAATTTTTCCCTCCTTGTGCTGACAAGACTCTAGGAGGTTCAATAAATGTATACCTTCCATGTCTGGGGTGTTTCATAGGCATAAAATACCTCTAAATCAGGGATCTTGGTTTCATGAAATATTTTTTAGGGTAGGATTTGATAAGAGGAAATCAGCAAGGGATTTAACTTGTTATGAACTGAATTTCATATTGATGAAGAATGACCTCTGTTGATCCGAGAACCCAATCAACATAGGGTGTCCAAGGATGTAAATTATCATATCAATATGAGAGACAAGGGGCACTTCTGGGTGACAAAATTAATACCTTATATTTTTTCTGCAGATATTAGTTCATAGAAGGCCTTATTCACATTATAATATCTAGTCGTAGTATCTATCACCATCTAGATGAGGTAGTGGAGACATCTCTCACTCACCACATCCATTTTATGTGCCATTGGGGAACCCATTGATATTTCCATGGTAAATCATATAATTTGAGTGGCCTCCCTTCCACCAGAGGCATCAAAACTAGTGAATGCATCATGTACTGCTTGATAATTTCATCGTCGTTTTGACATTCATCCTCCCATTGTAAGCCGATTCTGTTTCCCATTAGCATGGTGACAGTGAGAATTTTGTGCTCCAGGTTGGATATGAATCGCAGAATGTAGGCTGCTCCCCATGGAACCCCCTCAGTTATTTGGGACTTATATGGGAGAATATACTAAAATAGAACTTCTCTTATCAGGATCAATATCAATGTCATAGTGGCGACCACATAGCAAAGTATCATTCCTAATGATACCAACAATTCAACATATTTATCTTTAAACTATGTTGTCACAGCTTATTTAAGATTGTTCTAATATATTTGAGGTGATCACATTGTTGGAAGGATTTAAAAACCAGATCATCGTCATCGATCTAAAAAATAATGGCCGAACGATGTGTTCCATTGTGCATTGATATGTGGCTCAAACATTATTTAATATGAATGGCATAACCTTCTAGAAGATGATCCCTTAAATAACTCTGAAGGCAGTGGATTCTTTATCCTTATTGGAAATCTTGATATGATTGTACCTTGAGCAATTGTCCATTAATGAATGGGATAGTCATCTAGTTGTTGCATCGATCATGAGTTTTGTGATTGGAAATGGAAATTCATCCTTTCAGAAATTCCCATTAAAGTGTAAGAAGTCAATGAGAACCCAATCTTCCAGTTCATTATATTGATAGAGATGATATTTGAAATCCATCTTGGGTATTTTACTTCTCAGAAAAAGTTTTCTTTGATGAAAATTTCATCATTTTCCGCTACAATGGTGGCATGGGATGGGTGTATCCTCATAGATACTTATTTGAAGCCTCAATGCTCGTCGGGTAGTATGAGATGGTGTGTACCCACATATGTATTCAATCATAGAATTTTTTTATAGTTGCATTAAAACACAAATCAATGATTCTTTATAAATACAATTTACATCTCTTTCTATTCAAGGTGCATGGTGATGCTAATCAGAGTTGGCAGTGGGTTTTCTTTTACTCCCATGTTTATTTTCTTGAGAACTTCAATAGTGGTGGAGACACATTCCTTGAGTGATGGAGGGGGGATTCTAAGTTCATCTTCATCCTCTTCCCTTCCTGATTCTATGGAGACATTTTTAGGTGAATATAAAAATATGGGGGCTTTTCTGCCACTATTAGTGTGAGGGAGGCTACTATAAGAGACATCATCATCCCATTGATGTCTGTATTGTCATAGAGAGATGTTGAAGATAAATTTTATTTAAACAATCAGTTAGGATAGGAGGCACATGGACCTTTGGGACTAGATCTAATACCTTGATCATATTTATGGGGTTCACATAATCACCATTGATCATACTCCAAGGATTAAAATGGAAAATCCCCATCCATTGCGAACTACAACCTATATATCATCATCCACTATGGTTTTCTAGCCTCTATTCATATAAAAATCAACATTGACATATGTGTCTCTTCAGGTATCGATGGAGGCTATGTCACCATGTAGTATTCCAACCATTCCATTGATGGGGTACTTCAAACATTGATGGAATTTGGATGGTACTACCAAGAATCTAGGAGTGAGGGCCTCCCAAGTGGGACATTATATATAGTGTCTTTCTAGATAACCATGAAAATAGCATCATAGGCGATTTATCTAAATTGGACTTCAAGATTGGTCTTCTCAAAATGCCTTTTTCATTTATATCATACCCCTGAATGGATTGGTTTGTAGGGGATAAGTCCCCTTTTCTATATCCCAAAAGTAAGGGAGTTCGAAATGGGATGAGATTGAGCCTAGATCCATTATCACTATACACCCTTCTGAAATTGAATCTATTGATTCTTCAGAATCATATAGGGTAAATATTTTCCCTTGGATGGTCTCTTCTTTTTAATGATTTGTGAATGGGAAAACGAAATTCCCATCATAGGGAATAGTCTCTACTTGATAGACCCTAACTATAGTGAATTCTATCTCCAATTCATGTGGGCTATGAAGTGTTTCGTCAAGTTTATTAATAGGTTATTTTGAAAGAATTACTGCATTATGTGTTGTGATCTATGTTGGGATGACATACAACTATTTTAGAATGTTGAACTTTTTCTCCCAAGGGTTATAACTTCTCGATACGGGGCTGCTCTTGGGTATGTGATTCAAAATACATGGCACTTGAGGTGGATTGATCAAGTTCTTCTAAAGTGGTCATGAGAACATCTACTTCTAGAGGTACAGGAGGAGTCATCCTTACCCTTTTTTTGGGTTTATCAGATGATCGAACCCAGACTCGGATATCTTTCAAGACAGTTGGATGTGAATGGACTCTAGAGTGTTCTTGGACACCACCATATCTCTTTTGATCTTTCTAGAGTTCTCGAACAAGAGAATATGCTAAATATATGTCCTTGATAGTGATATGAATAGAATATTGGATATGTCCTCATCCAGGATATGTCCAATTTCATTGATTCTAGGACATGAAGCCTCCCATTCCATGATTATGTGAGGGAAAATCTTATTTTGGGGGCAAATTCCTCATTGATGAAAGGGTCTATAATGTGTATCATGTTGAAAGAAACAAATATTACCTCTTCATCCTATAATTATTATTATTTTTGGTTCGGTTCTCATGTAGCGGATGTTGCAGTGAACAAATTCACAAGAGTTTGGGATTTATTTTGAAGAAAATATAACCCTTACTCCACTACCTCTTACTTCTTATAGAATATAATCCACCATTGGGGTGAACTTTTTATGTCTTTTTCATGGGTGGTTGAGATATTTTGAGTCTGCACAAATATATTTTTAGAGTGGCATAAGCTGGACCAACTATTTTTTGATTCGTCATGTTGTCCAATGTTTTTGTAAGCCATGCTAAAACTTTATACCAACCATCCTCTTCCTATTACTGGAAAATACTTATGAATACAACTTACTCTAGGGAATTGTCTAACATCAACTAGACATATTCAACCATGCCTTGATGTATGACATTTATTGTGAAGCAGTCATGGATATTATGACACATCATTCAATGGTAAGTGTAGTATTCTAGATGGTCAGTGAGGTTGACTTCATTATTCCTTCTAGGATATGGATGTCTGGGTAGGTTATTATCCATGGATACACAGAAATAATTGGGAAGTTGTTCATTTCCGTATTTGTATATGTTTCTCATCAGTTCCTCATGTCTCATGCGACCTTGATTTCATTGTGCTTCTGTCTAATAGAAGTTCTATGGTTTTCACTACTTGAGAAGAGGCGCTTGGTGATTTAGAGCCTACCAAGTTACAGGGAAGGGCACTACTATAGGTTTGAGGGAGAAAAATGCATATTATGCTCTGTTTGTGGTTTTCCCATATTTTTCGGGCAAGGGTAAATACTTGGATTTGGTTCACTGAATGTACTCTTAATTTTTTTGTTCCATTTTAGAAATATATCTGATCCCACCTTGATATTTCATGAGGATCATAGGTGTTCAAAACTCATCCCAAAAAAAATTCCTCATAGAGTTCCAATAGAATCTCATGTTAGCGGGGGATTATGACGGAATTTGTTAAATCATTCCACCATTATATGAAATCATACACCTTCTAGTTCTTATGTAGTTTTAATTTCATCAGGACGACGATCATCATTTTCCATAGTGTGAACCAAACAATTAATTAAACTAACTATGAAGGGCTTACCAACCTACAACAGATCATGTTGGTTGGCTTCTATACCGAACAAAGACTAGTCATATAAGATTCCATACAAAACACCTTCAATTTGATTCCACTTAGTTATATCAAGGACCCATCCTTAGCCCACATCTGGTTACAATGTTTGTGAGTTATTGTTAAGGGTCATATCCAATATCAATGTAATAGAAGGTAGGGTTAGCGAAGATGGTTTGGGGTGGAGTATCATCCTCCCATTCTTGATATGGCTTCCTCGTAGACTGCATAGGTGTGCATCACTCTTCCATGGATTAGATTCATATAGTTAGGGAAATGATGATTTTATGTAACTATGGGGGACTTATTTCAAAGATGCCTCCTATCTATATGGAGCAGATGGGATCCATTGTGATGGTCCTGCCTTTGGTTTCCACTGATTCCAAATTCGTTTTATAACTGAATGATTTCCCTAAAGAGGGAGTGGTAATTACCACAACGAATAGAAAACATGATCATTTTGACTTACTCCTTTATGTATATTCTATTTCTAGAATCGAAGCCAATATGATGCTAAAAACTGCTGTTTCTAGAAGAACAGATATGGGACCGATAATATTCATCTATGGACAAAAACAATACCCTTCAAGAATATTTCCCTTGAGAAGCTCTACATGAATTACTAGAGAGCTTTTATTTCACTCTCATATTATGAAAACTATTTATAAATATGTGTAAATTCATTTATTTTTGGTGGTGATATGGAATTTGAAATAGCTTTCCATTTTCCTATGAAAGTGATCCACTGAGGTGGTGACAATTTGTAATTCAGTACTGCCATATGTTGACGCATTATTTGGTTATGTGTGCATGAAACCTCATATAGTGGGTCTAAATCACCCTCCTCTTTGGGAAAATTTTCTAGGTTGTGGCCCTCTTCATTTTCATAATGATAAAAATCCCCCATATTGATAGTGATGAAATTCATAGAGGCATATTAGTAAATATTTGTTCTACCATTACTTTCAAAACAATTGGTGGATTCTACACTACCTTCATCAAGGTTGTTATTTGAGCCCTTTGAAATATATTGCATTTTTTTGCACCCTCAGCTGGGTATTATCACCTTTTACATACACTCATCCTTTCATGAGCTATAAACTGTCATTTGGAGGGAGTTTATAATTTTGGTTGTTGTATGGGGCCCCAACAAGTAGAGTTTTGTCCGGTGGTGGGAGGAATTGGTGAGATGTCTACCATTGATTTTTTCAACCCAATCTATAAAATATTGATTCAATCTATGTAGATAATGATGATGAAAATTCAAAATCCCTTTGGGATGGGGGTTATTTGGGCCCTCCATTTTCACTCATTGGTTTTATTACAGAGGATCCAATGACTCCCTTCGGGAACTTGATTATTTCTAGGGAGGAAATGAAGATATAAATTCCCCCAGCCCTGTGGGGAAGGGGTGATCTTGAATCACTTCTGATTTTTATAGGACCATATAAGAGATGGTGAATGTATAGGTGGTGATTAATATATAAATTCCTCGGCCTAGCTGAATAGGGTTCACATGGAGATACTTAGGATATATCTTAATTCCTCTTAGTAATTGACGATTTGAGGGGTGGAGCCAGTAGTAGTAATTATCCTTGCTTAGTAGGCTGGGTTTCCTCCTTGAAAGCTTCTATATAAGCCTCAATTGTGGACCATTTGATGTGGCACCACTAAGATCGTGTGGGAGTTGGGTGTGATGGTAGGCCATGATGATAACTATTCTGTACAGGAAGTTGTCCAGATGATCGCAACATCATTCTCTATGTCTGAAATGTCTTCTAATTTCATAAAGGGACACAATTTGATATCTTTTCATTATATCAAATTCATCTATTATTGATGTTTGGGAATCTTTTAAGTGGTTTAATATCATTTTAGTGACAATTTGGCCCGATCATTGCCCGGTCCCTTGATTTTATCGGAGGCTATAACATTACAGGAAGCCGAATATAAAGGGTTCTATTGTCCCAGAGGTGCAGAAACATGTAATACTCAATACTATCCCCATCCTCAAAAATTATTTCATGATGTGTATTATTATATCATCTTTGAAAGAATCGTGATGCAATAGAGACAAGCATGTTGCAGATTTATGCTGTGATTTTCCCATATTGGATCTTGGGAAATGGGGATAGTATCCAAGTCAAGTGACTATAGAGAATATTGTTTATTTTATGGTGACACTGATATTTTTGATACAGGGGATATAATTCATTATTACAATGAAGAGTATCCCTTATATCTTGGTGTAGATATGGAATACACTCATTTTCTAGCTCATTTGGGATCTCATAGAAAAAAATAACATGAGACCATAAAATGATGGCGAGGATGTTTCTGGCTAAATCCATACCTATGTAAATTTCAGACATACACTCATCATAAATAAATGCATCCATCATGTTAGAACATATAAGATGAATCTAATGGTATCCTACTGATGCGAGAGGTGTTTTGTTGGATGTTGATGTGGAACCATATGAAGTAGACCCTAATGTTTTGAGCACCCATATATACGAAGGATTCCGTGTTTTCAAACCCAATCTATACAGTTTTTTCTAGTGAAGAGGATGATTTAATTTTCCATTGGAGATATTTTTGTTGGAAGGTTTACCATTTTAGAAATCAGGAGAAGAGCCCATGCAATCCATTTGCACAATATCATGAGGAGGACTATCTCGATAATGAACTTCATCTACTCCTGCATCAATAAAATAGTCGGCATACCCTTGTGGTGATGATATTGTGTCTTGATGTACCTCAAGTACACAAGAATTGAGAATATAAAGAATATGGGAAATGTACTTCATCATGGAAGGAATATTCCGACCTTCCATTATGGATTGTGATGGCATATGATCCTATTGTGTGATGGTTATTTGAAATTGTATATTACCATTTGGTGTTGTGAAATTAAATTACCCCTACTAAAATAATACAATATTATTCCAAAAAGTATTATAATTATTGAGAGTAATATGAGTTTTTCTTAAGGAATATTACATTTTCACATGGTCAGCCTAATTCAAAATGGTAGTATTCCCCCGATCATAATCCATTGGGATATAATAGTATTCTTTCTTGGTAAGAGTATGATCCTACCATGAGGATTCTGTCACACTCTCCTGGTGAGCCCTAGAGGGAACGTGAATATGATCTTGGTCCATGTATGCATTCCACATTGGAATATCCTAATAGACCTTAACAATGGGTGAAGGATTATGAGCCACATCATATATTACTTTGGAATGATACTGAAAATTTCATTATTTTCTGGAAGTAGGAATATGAACCTTTATTATCCGATCTACTGGAGTATACCAGGTAGATTCACTAGTAGTAATATAATCCTGAACTGAGGCTTGTGCCATTCTCATTTGGTCAGGATTGGACAGAACAAGGATATATGCATAATCTGGGTCCTTTTATGTATTTAGACGAACATATTCAATATAAATATTAGCCTATCCCAAGGCTTTTGCCCCACTCATGTGGTGATCCCTCGTAGGAATGAGATTATGATCCTGATAGGATTATTTATCCTTCATCAGATTATTTTAATAGTCCTCCTCAACCAAATAATTTTTATGCACTTTCTACAGTAAAACAACTGGTTTTCAGTGATCACGAAGTTGAGTTACCCAAGATATAGTGATAAGTGTATGCTCTCATCCCTGTATCATCAATATTGTTGTTATATGCTGGTATATATCTTCAGCTGTTGATAAAATATATTGGCATTTTAGCAAAGTGTGTGAATGGATATAATCTTACAAATTTTTATTATCCATTATAACGTAAAATATATCTTCAATTGAAGTGGTGATATGCACCCAATTTTATCCTTCTTATTCTATGGTAGTATGTTTATGTGCTTTATACATGGGGGTGGGCATATGAGCCTATTTCATGCCTATTGTAGGAATATGCCCACAGACCTATTCTGAGTCAGCAGGGATATGAGCATACATGCTGGTACATATTGAGATATTTTGATAGGAATTATCACCAGGTATGGGGATATGATCCCTCTCCTATATATCTAGTTCCTACCTCCCCTGATGAACCCTGATTATCTCTTATGCATGTGTGTAATATTTGGATGTGTGTTGGGTGATTCCCTCAGTAGGAAACTAGTAGATAGTGGTTGGGTGATGTTGGTGATGAAGGTTGGAATGTGCCCCCTTTGGTGGCACATGAATAGAAATGGAGCCATATTTGGCTCTCGATTCAACATTTATCAAATATGGAATGTGGAAATTTTTGTGCTCCAAGGATAATCTCTTGAAGCAGGTGGTTATAGTGATTTGAGCTATTGACTTAGCAGCATTCATTGATAGTCGATGTGGATTCACCGGCTACCATGAATGGAGAGCCTCATGTGTATCTTGTATGGTTAGGATTGGGCCATTTTTTTATTACTTCTAGACCATCATATTTTCCACCTTCTGTTGGAGTAATCGAAAAGGTGATATTGCTTTGCGATCCATGAGTTTTGTAGCCACAAATGATTGACTATATTTAATAATGGAATATGATGACATTTTCATGAATCATGATGTTTTCAATATTTATAGTTTTGTGGACATTAAGGAATATTTTCAACAATTAGTGAAATATCATAGATATAATGTGATCAATCGTATATGCATTGTTAACACAATTGTCCTGATATTCATGATTTTTTCATTCTTCCCATTTAGACTTTTCAATACGACGATGGAATTTTAGGAATGCTATATATTAAGGATCATATTTAAGATCATTTTGGTTTTACTTCATTGTTTGTATAGGGTTTTCAAAATAAAATTGGACTCATAGATTCAGGTCGGGCTTGTTAGTGTTGTTTTATATTAGGTTAAAACAAAATTGCTCGACAGATTACAACCAAATAATTTTTTATTATTGTGATTCGAGAGAGGTTCCCCATTTTTGGCATATAGAGGGAAATCAAAATGGTCTAATTGATTATAACCTGGTCATTCTTTTATTTTATAGTTTCACATTGGGTTCACTATTTTTGTTTCATCAGGATTCGAGGATGTAGATGGGGTCCACCCAAAGGGTATGAATGCAGGGGCTTTATTTTTAGCATAATCATGAACATCAGATACTTTTTATCTCTTAATGAGTATTCAAAATGGTTCTATAATCTATAAATTCCTTCATATCATCATTCAAAATGCATTTGGTCATCTCGATTTCTAGGCCTAATGACTCTGGGGGCTCGCATTGGACCAGAGAATGGGAGTATGGGCCTATCACGCCCTTTTGATGGAAATTCTTTCCTACTATGGTACTCTCTTATAGATTTAAGATATGTACTTGAATCTCTTCATAATCCTAATATGGTTGTAGATACTCTAAAAAAATGAAAATATGTTAATTATCTATCTTTAGAAAATGATTGAAATATTTTTAGTTAATCCAACTGTATATATCTATGGTTATCCAACATTTTTCAGTAATAAGTGGCTTCTTATATACTGAATCCATATAACCAAGTGTTATGCACTGTGCAACCATGAAAGGAGGCTGTCAATATTCTGAGGAGGGGATTGAGCCATTATGAGGCTTCCTACATATCCTAGTTATTACAGGAATAAAAAATCACGTAGTTCATTGGACCTGTACAGTTTAATTTCATGCAGAAAAGACTTATATGGGTCTTCTAGGGCACCATGTATTCCATCTCATGTATTACAGGGACATCCTAAAAATTTTGAGTAGAGTGAGAATCAGAGTTCCCATAGTTCCTTTTTAGGGTTTATTTATTGAGATCACCCCTATTATTGTAGAGAATCATAGTGAAGTTGATATGATTATATCAATTCCATAATCTCAAATTAGCTATTCTCGGTGTGAGAAACAATGGAAGGTAAATTGTTCTTTTCATTTATCATGATATGTGGCTATATGATGAGACTAAACTAAGAGGATTAATTATGGAAATTTCTACTTAGAGAGGCGAATTATGTGAATTGGATATGTCTTGAATTAGAGTCAACATAGTTCAATTGATTTCTCAGTATACTGATGGATTACACCCTAAGGTTTCCCTTACTATTGTGGTGGTTTATAGTGAATATGTTACAATCATTGCAACTCTCTATTCCCATGTGAGACATGCTTGTTGTGTGTAACAAGATATAGAATATAATGATTGTCATTTCATCAAATAACTGACATATATGATGGGATCACCTGGTGTGATCAATATGGAGCTCAATAGTAAGATAAATGTGTCCTACATATCATAACATCGAATAAAATTCGAGTTTTCATAGTTCTATTTATATAGGGGCTTATACAATGAGGTTTTCCAATTGACCGCGAATTACAGTATGAGGTCACCTATTTTATCAGGGATTACACATTGAGGAAGAACACTTTTATCAGGTCATGGGATTCCCTGGTGACCTGACCTACTTTATTAAAGGGTATTTCATGAACTAATCGTCTTGCCTTATAGACATCGCCTTCTCAAAATGGTCTTTCTTAGAATCCATCACATGACTTGGCTGGCATTACAATGTGAAGTTTCATGATCTTTCTAATGTACACTAGTGTCATTATTAAGTGTTAACTTGACACATATGGATGGTTTTTTGATATTAAATATGACATTGCTTGCAGGATGTTATATGTATTGGTTAACATCATTATATGGAATCATGAGAGATGACCGACATATTTGGAGGGAATTGCGAGTCTTTGATGACTTGTCCATAGGGTGCTAGGAGAGCTTTGTTGACATGCCTAGATTCAACCATTTGACTTGAATGACATGATAAAGAACAACTATATGTTTGAGGTGATGTATCTAAAGTAATCCATAAGGAATTGATGATAAACATCGAGGGTTTCATGAGACCAAGTTGGTGTACCCTAGGGGACATGTGACTTGCTATTACTTGATTAGAAGATTTTTCAGGTCTGAAATAGAAATATGAAGGGGCATCACGATATCTAAGTGAAATTTACTAGTGTCTGTGTGTGTCTTTAGATGAATCACATGAGGGATAACAATCTTGTTTTCCTCTTAAGTCTTCCACATTAAATCTTGGTTGCAGCCCTTGCATTTCTAATAACATATATTTGTTTATTAATCATTTCTCTTGAGTCACATGTGATCTACATGACATGTGTTATGTTCTTCACAAATTTCTCCAAGGGTCCTTCACATGATCTATGAATTATCACGTGATGTGCCTCATGTATGGAACATGATTTCTCAGGGGATTTTTCTAGTATATTTCATAATGGAATGCTTTCTTATTTCCAGATCAATCTCTTAGAGAAGTCTACTCTAGACATTTCACATGAGAGTCCAATGCTCAAGAGTCAAACCCTTTGTTCATGTTTGGGTCATAAATTTATAGGCATTATCACCAAGGTTGATTAGTTCTTTGTGAACCATATCTAGAATAAATCCATGATAGAGTGGGAAAAGGGATCTTGCACCAAATATGTTCACGATTCTTTAAAGGGATCACTCTAGGGGAATCACCTAATTTTAAGTGAACGTGATCCCCTATCATTAATGTCTCCATAATTTGATTATTTCAAATTAATTAGGGATAGTTTTATTATGTGGTCATGTTAAAGGACTTCCTTATTTTTGTGTTGACATGTCCATTAGCATTTGTGAGATCCGTGGTCCTATTCCAATGCATCCGAGTGATTCTTATGACTAATATGAGGCATTCTATGAGACAAGGATGGTTTATCTAGTGGGGTCCTCCACAAGATTATTTTGGCTCATCTAAGAGTCTCACATGATCATATCACGTACATACTTGAGGAGTTTCAATGTTTTTACTATCGTGGGAGGCTTTCACCTCCTCCCTCTTTTCTTCCCACTGTTTTACCTGGTAATGATTGGGTGTAATGCGGGATTTAATGAGTATTTTCCAAATCAATTACACTATTTTTTGGTGACACATCACATGATCGATATGTATCATGTGGGGGTTCCTGTGCATTTATTCACAAAAAATCATCGATTTTTTCGTATGGGTAAGAATTTTAGTACAATGTTTCCTACATATTATAGAGGCGCTTCATGAACTGAGGCTGACAAGTTGTTGGGATTTCACGAGACATAGAAACCATGTCAAAATGGTCTTGTGTGGGATTGTGAGTTTTCGTGGGTGCATCTCAGGATGTTCACTGACCATGAGTATCTCTGGCATCCTCTCTTTTTTACCTCAACTTTATTATTTGACAAAGGATTGGGGGTCTTGTGAGATTGCTTGGGTGTTTATAGAATAATTACCCTTCCCATCAGAGATGAGTCACTTAAGCAATATGAACACTTGGGGTATCCAACTTTTCTGAATCATTCCTCTCATTTTCAATGAAATTTTATGTTGGATTTCCAGGTTCTTGATGCTGACAACTAGCATGGCCTAGGGTATCTCATCTAGCTGCCACTGTATAAATACTAGTTGTCTAGAGCACCAGCAAAAAAGAAGTGGGGCTTGTTGAATGGGGCTCCCCTGGATCCACCATATGTTACATGCGGTGTGTGGAGTCATCATGTGACCTAATAATTATCACACTATCATGACCCCTTTGACAGTTCACGAGATCCACAGGTCTCTCCATCTACCTTTTCATTTTCCTTGGTGTTGAAAATAGTGGCCATATCAAGGTATTTCTTCCTTATAGAATTTTATGATTGTCTATTTGAAGGCATCAACTATGTAATTTTTATGTTTAGTGGAAAAAAAGTTAATTAGTCATTATAGTTTATATAGATTCGTCAATTTTCATTTTATACAACATAAAAACTTATATAATTTGGATAAAATAATTCCTTGCATTTATTTTTTGACTTGGGAATCATTTTTATAAAAAGGGAGTGTAGTTTATATCTTAAGAGGGGAATTGAGGGAGGTATTTCCTTGTGTCTAACAAGAATATTCTTTAATTTTATATAACATTTCAAAGTCCCCAATTCAGTCTTTTGGTTTTGAATTTTTTTATACACAAACCCTTATACACCATAATATCATTGGAAAAGACATCACGATTGAAGAGTTTTTAATGTCTCATATTGTTGAGGAATGAGTGTTTTTATAGGTATATGCTGAAAGGTGGATATTTATTTCATGAGAATAAATCTAGATATAATTTATCTTTGAAAATATTGACAAGAATATACATGTGTGGTATTTCGTGATTAATTCATGGATGTATTTTTAGGTTGAATAAATATAAATGTGAGAGACAAAAAATTGGAATTTCATTAAATTAGGTGTGAATTTTGATTTAGATATATGTTTTTGCAAAGAACGAAAATTCTTAGATGTATGGCCGTGATCAAAAAATTTAATATCCGATAATTTTTACTATAAAAAAATATATTTTCTAATTTTTGTGAGCAGCCAATATCTTATCATTCGATCATTTTTCTTTTAAACCCTATTTTCATTTATTAAATAAAAAACATTAAAAATGGATATTTCATTATTTTATACAATTCAATTTAAAAAAAATATTTTATATTATTGTTATAATAATCCCTAGCCTGGTATAAATTAATTAATAAATTTTTAATAATCCATTGTTACTAGGATTTATTTCATTCTAATGTATTAAATGGTGAATCCAACTCTATTAGACCCAAAAGAAGGATTCAAATTAGAAAATATTTCCGGGTACATAATTGACTAACATGCATTAAATAGGTCTTAACCAAAGATATATGACTACAAATGGGATGATCTTAGTTGTAAATGAAATATAATTTCATTGCACTTATCTAAATAAAAGGATATATTTTATCATTAGTACTATTGGTTAATGTGTTGAACTGGAGGCTACTAAATAGTAGGTTCTAACATGAAACGTTTTATTTATTATCTTAGACTGATATTTGTCTTTACTTTTATAATGGAAGCCAAATATTTTGGTAAAATGTCATTGATGTACTCATATAAATTTATATTTGAATATGTTATATGATTTATCTATTTATGAGGTCAAAAAATCATTCATACTAGATGGATAAAATTGGATAAAAATTTACCACACCTCTTTCGTATTAATTGATTCCTCTAATTCTATTTAAGGGGATAAAATACTTTAATAAGAAAATGAGGATTATGGGATTGTATATGATATATGAGGGATAATCACATCATGTATTATTTTCAATTTTTTTATCCCACACCCAAAAATAGTTATACACCTATTTATGATCAATCTTAAGAGATTTTCTTATTGTAACATTAAGCTTCATGTTTTTTCTCCTTATGAAGTTGATAGAGTTTACAAGGTTTTATTATGTTATTATTCATATTTTTATTTTTTTCTTATATTTTTAGGGATCTGTTTTTCATATATGATTAAATAAAACTTAAATCCTCATTTATTAATTCATAAAATGGATTATGTGTTGATTAAAGTGGGAATATTTTATCTATCATCCTTCATTATTATTAGTGTTAATATGGGTTACACAATTTTAATTAATTAAATAAGATTCTACTCTAGTCCATGTTATAATTTTTCATCATTTTTTATAGAAAAATATATAGATAACACATTGATTACATCAAGTGTTTCCTTAATCATTTTGGGTAACGATATTGGACACAAATCCATTGATTCCAAAAATTAGTTGGTGAATTATATCATGGTTCAAATTTAATAATATGAGGTTTCCTTGAAGTAAAAAATATATATTTTTGAGTGTATCTTGTTATAATTCAAAGAATCTATTACCTTAACCAAAATCATTGACATAAATTGTGGTTGAGTATCAGGGGACACATACCTAGTTTTTTCATAATTTCACTACATAATATCATTCATTTTAATAACGTAGATTCAATTCCATTATTCAAATAAAAATCCTCTCATTTTTGACAAATTAGATGTCTTCTTTCAATTTGTTTTCATTCATATTTCAGGATCTAACACTTTATTGGGATAAAACACAACGTTACTGCTTAAATATT
Organism: Viscum album; assembly: GCA_963277665.1. Taxonomy (NCBI): domain Eukaryota; kingdom Viridiplantae; phylum Streptophyta; class Magnoliopsida; order Santalales; family Viscaceae; genus Viscum; species Viscum album. Next base: position 1,895,042,563 of record OY728152.1, read on the forward strand.
GGTTTTTATAGTGATAATAAAAATCTAATTTGAGGTGATCAAGAGAATGATAAAAAAATAATTTCCTCATTATTTTAATTAATATGGGTATTTCCGGTGATAAATTTTAGGAATTAAATTTATATGATAATTTTACCTTTAGTAAACATAAAATACATCGATTCCACCTTTGTAGTATATATACGATGCATTATCTTTCCTTCCTATTTCTATCCATGATGGATGTATGACTAATCTAAATAGTGAGTACAGATTTGGGGGTATATGAATGAAATTCATATGTAATTAAATGAAATTAAATTTGGGTTTGGTATTAGAAAATATATTTACTTATCAAATTATTCATGATAATAGATGAACTAATCTTCTTGGTATATGCATATATCATTTCTTATTCCAAGATTCACCTATGTGATTTCACCAACCATGGTTGAGTCAAATTAATAAAATTACAATGTAGGATCCATGATTTATTCTTCTTCATATTCATATTTTTGGGATTAGAAGAAAAATAGAACCATAATATCTTGTAGTTGATATATGGGAATTAGTAATTCCATCATACACATAAAACACTTAAAAATTTTAGTTTTATCGAACAGAGATAACACCATAAAAATAGTGTATAATATTCAAATTCTTTAAATTCCTCATTCAGGATTCATATCTATCTAATTTAATATCCATGGGTATGTTTTATGATTATTTGATATACATATTATTGATTTAAAGTGGTTGAGGGATATAATTATATACATGAACTGCGTATAGTTATTTTACTATAATTATGGAGGATGTTTAAGGGAGATGTCATCCTAAATATTTAAATAGAGGAGGTTGACAGGAGGGTTTACATCATTGGTCAATAAGATACAATTATTTCTCATATATGAGGTGGGAAACTCAATTCTATTTATGTGAAGCACAAAATCACTATCATGTTAACTCCATAGATTAAGATGTGAATCTTCTTGGACATTTGAGGGAAAAATATATGTGGTTTTATATTACAATGGATATTTACCACTCTTTTATATCACCCTTTATCTATATACATTGATTCCATGAACTCTCAAGTGGTTCTATAAATCCATAGTACAACAATATTTCCTTCAATAGAGTATTTCTTGAACTTGTGATATGATAAGGTCATGACTGTATGAATATATTTCAAGGTTCTTCCAAAAAATACATTGATATTTTGGTCTTTCATAAAAAAATGATTTCATAGTAAAAAATATGATAACTAAATTAGATTCTCAGTTTAATCATCCAAAGTCATTTTTAATAACACCTATCATACTTTTGAATAGTTAAATTTGTGGAGAATAAATAATCTTCACTCTAGAAAATACATATGATCTCCTATGTTAGGATGAGGTTGAATATGGAACCATTTTAAACATTGTCTTAATGGATTTGATATCGCTACTCTTTCTAGATACACTCAATGGAAAATGTGCCCCATTTATGGAAATTTCCTAGTCTTGTTCTATGATGTAAATGAATATAAGAAACTCATTTTAATTAGTACCTATAGAATATGTATTTTTTTATTTACTTTGGTATTTAAATCTTATGGTACTCATTGATCCTTAATATGTTATTCCTTGACTTCATATTAAAGGTGGAGATAATCCATGATTGAGAGTCTAGTTAGGATGATAGATAGATGCTTTAACATATCATTCATTTGGTTCAAGGTCTAATGATTCCTTTAATAGGGCCCTAACTTTTTTTAATTCTTATGGTTTAAAGATATTTTTGTTATTGAGTCCTTCTTGTAAATATATTATAGGAGTATTTTGATTTTTGGCTTTGGTGGCACTAACTTCCCCACAACTCTATCTTGACTAGACTACTATTTATATATTAATTGGTATACTTTTATCGTTAGGTAAAAATGTTCCCTAGAGGATTAAAGTACAAGATAATGTTCTCACTCAATTTGTGGTAGCACCTTTCTTTAGGTATCAAATAAATTTAAAGGATTAATGGAAATAATTATTATCAATAGATGGCCATCAGAACATCATCATACAGTTCTTATTCAATGATTATTGATGAGAGATCTATGTTCATATGATTCCTCATCATTATATAAGGGCTATTTCATGTTAATTGAATTTAAACAACCATATTACGAAGGTAAATAAGATGAATATTCTATTTGTATACCTAGTTATCCTCTTCCCATTGATGGAGTTATGAAATACCAAATGTTTTGGTTTTGTTATTGTACCCATTAGGGACCCTCTTCATGTGACTTATCTCAATGATTCTTGTTACATTGACTCTTGGATGTTTTTGATGATGAATATTTCACCTTAGGAATTGAATAAAAAATTAGGTTACTAAATTCTTGCTTTTATAATTCACCGTTGATTTCTTATTTTTGGTTGATTAATATTTTAGTAATATTGTCATCAGTTTTTTCACATGCTCATATGTAAATGTATTCCACTCTCCATATTATTTTTTAATAGTATAATAATCATAGGTAACCAATTACATAGGTATACCAATTTTTATATTCCCCATTTCAATCATTTTCAGTACCATTTCATAAAAGATGTATATTTTATTAATATTATGCCCCAAAATCCAATGGAAGGGGTAATAATTAGGGCTATCATTTATAATGAATTCATTGGGTCTCCAGATATTTGAAAATTTAACCAAATTATTCATATAGAGATGCTGAAAAATCATTGAATTATCCCTTTTTGGACGGAACATGACTTATTCATTTAGTTGTAAATAGTTTGGTAATTATTCTCATTCTTTTAATCCTAAAGTGGGAACTATTATTGACCATTTTAATTATAAGGGCACTCTAAATAATAGTAACCAATATATGTTATTACATATGACATCAATTCTAGTATAATAAAGGAACACCCTATTTTTTACGAATGATATTTCTTTATATTTGATTATGAATTCGGCTAACAATTGGGTTTTGGAACATCAAATCAAATCTTTGAGGAATTTTTCTATATATAAAAACTCTATATAACAAGAAAATTATTTTATTGGAATGATTAGAGTCTTTATCACATCTCAAAAATTATATATATATATATGCTTATTATGTACATGTTTTATATTTCGATATTTTTTGAACTTTTCCACCAAGTGATGAAATTTAAACCCTCTCATTTTCAAATTCAGTATAATTAGATAGGTCTAAGACAATATACTTCTCATTGTAGGACTATATTGGTAAAGGATCGTTGATATATTATCTTCTCAAAATAAAAAATATGGGACTGGTGGGTTTTTATTCTAGATGAATTATTTTCATGTAAGACTTTTATTGAATCACGAGACTTCATCCACCTCTTACTACTATGTTGTTCCAATCACAGGGAAATTTTCGAATGAAAAATATTTGACGTGAAACTCTAGATCTCCCATGCCATAATTTTTTTGGAAATTGTTATTCTCAACGTTAGTTTTCGATAAAGTCAATCCCACCAACTCAAGAAATGGTTTCATATTTAGCTAATGTGGTGTACATCACCAATCCCTGATAGTTATCTATGTGGAAAGGGACAAAATAGAATTATGGAATTTTTATGGAATTTTTTTCTTTAGTAAATTCATGAGTGTAAGTAGTGGATAGACCCTAGAAAATTCATATTTCCCATGCTTATTTTTAGTACTATTGTCAGTGATAATAGGGTAAAATTGTATACAGAGTAGCAGTTTCTATCATAGTGAAATGAATTTATAAATTCCCATGACTACTAAAGTTAAATTGATTAGATTTCTTTGCCTCATGAATTTTAGATGAATCAATTCCACTGTGGATGGTGGAGAAGTTCCTTCTTGTTATATAAAATAATAGAAAGTGTAATTTTAGTTCTTTTCATGGGGGTAGCACATAGTATGTATATTACCTATGTGATGTTATATAGTGATATTCCTAATAATATATAATATGAATTCATTATTGAAATTTTACTAGCAAAAACAATGATGCTCATTTTCATTTAGAGGTGGGTGTGATATTCATGTTTAGAAACCTTTCCCATTATTTATAAGACTGTTCTCTAAGTAGGTAAGAAATTATTATTTAGAGGATCTCCCATGTAATTTTTCTACCATTAAAATTCTTTTTCCACACACATTTCAGACATTTTAATGTTCACCATGTTTCAAATGAATGTCTCCCCATCATGAGATTCTATTTCAATGTTTTATTCTATGTTACCTATGTGGATTTCATCAAAAATATTAATTTATTTGAATCCTATAGTGGAAATAAAATATCCTTCGACGTTATATTTTTTATGGGGATTCATTATTATTTGAATATCCAAAAAATGACAAGAAATTATCCTCTTTGAAAACAATTATCCAAGGTGAATGTTTTTACTTGTGAGTCGTGTACCATTTTTCATACATTACTCAATGAACCCCAAGATTAAGTTAATGGATTTCCATCCTAAGAGAGTCCCCAAATGCTTCCACCAAACACGCTCTAGATAAAGGAGATGAATAAAAAAATGGGATACATGGTGGTGTTTATTAAGATTCTTCTCCCAAACTGGAATAGAAAAAAACAATGATGTGGGGGTGGTCATTTTTTGAAAATCCCTATGGAATGAGGCTGATTATTATTTTAAAATATAAAAACTAATATTTTAATTTAGAATTTACAAATCTAGGGGTGGAATTTCTTGATAAAATTATTCAATCCCTATGGGATAGGGTTTCTCTTATGCTGACACTTGGAATTATGATGTATATGAATTCACTTTTCTGGATTTTATAGATACACGAAGATGATTTAAAATCTATGTGTGGTTATTAATTATCATGACCAATAATTTCTATAGATTCGAGGTTTTTTTCCCGAATAAGTGGCATGTTTCACCATCCCTAAAGCTTGATAAAGAAGAAAATAAATGGTTTGCTCCCTTTAATGTGTTTGTATTTTATGATTGTGGGACATTGTTGGATATGATGACTATAATATATAGTTCTAAAACTGGATACATAGACTCAAAAGATGGAATTAGAAGAAATTAATATTTATAACCCTTTTTAATATTTGAGTTGACTCAAATGCAAGGAACCATGTTCTCCCTTCCACTTGATATGCGCATCAGAGGGGGTATTTATGGTTATCCTGTAATATGCCATTATACTAACAAGTAAATAGAATTAGTGAAAATAAAACTATTTTCATGATCACTAATTTTAGGCCACTGAAAGTGAAAATAGGTAAATATGGTATAATTGTTCTTCTAGTGAATAATAATGATCAGTGTAAAACTTATTTGATGAGTATCTCATCTTTAGGTACTGAATTTCCCTATATATGTTTTAATGTATATAATGTGTTCATTCATCCTTCAATGAATTTTTTATTTCATGCCATATATTGACCATGGGTTAAAACATGATAGTTATTCTGTCATTATCCAATTCATTCTAGGTGATAATGGAGTTCACTACATTGTTGGTGGATTGGGATAATAATTATTATTTTTTCTAATATATGTGTGCTTGATTTTTGGGAGGTATAATAATAATTATGTCCTCAAATTGAACATTGGCTTTGATTAAATTCCAATAGTCGATGATAAGCTACATATTTTGTTTGGCCTCATATTCTTCATTCATTCTTGATATGAGGGAAACCGTAGACTGATTATAATATAGTTAATACCTTCATGAAAATGAGATATTACATTTTATGTAAGACCTTCACAATAAGAACAATAGTGAGAGTCTCCATGGTGAAATATTAGCTAAATATTATAGGAAGTACGTTGACTCTGGATGAATGCTTTGCCACTAGGGGGACCTCTAAAACATAATCTATGGTCTAGAAATTTCGGATTTTTTACATTATTTTATAGGGATGACCTCTATATGTAGTAATTTTTTATTTTTTTCATGAGGAGGCCTTTCATGTTGATTATTTAATTATTCAGTTTTAATATTTCTATAACATATGCTTCATAGGGGGCCTCCATTGGTTCCATAAGGAGGGATTCCATGGTAACATGTTATGGACGAGTCATTTTAGGGAGGATATCTAACTGGACAATCTTTCTTATGTAAATATGAACATTATAACTAACCATCAGGTGAGGATATTTATGGTAAACATTCACCTTTTTTGGGAAGGACCTCTAAAATGAGTTCTCTAGGGAGAAAATATAGAGATTCCTGGTTTCACTAAATCATATGTAAGACCTCTATGGTTGATTTTATTTTATTTTATATATTTAGGAGGACATTAAATATTGGTATGATTAGTGTTGTTGGGAGAATATTAATGATGTGTACTCTAGGGAGGACATCCAAAGCCACTGATTTTGGTGATTCCGAAAGGACCATCATAATGGATTATGTAGGGATAAACATTAAATTTGTATTCCATTAAAAACTAGGTTGTACTCTATGGAGATGATTTCTCTTTACTTAAGATATTTTTTATATACATTGATGATCCTATAGGACATCAGAGTCATCATGGGTGGAGATAAACTATTGTATATGGGATTTTATATGTTGATCCCTCATTCAAGAAGATTTTTGTAGGGTGAATAGTGTAAGTTAATTGATCATAATCGTGGTTTTGAAATTTGGAAACCGAAATTCATGATCATGAATCCTACTTGGTGGCTCCTCACTAGCAATTGGAATATAGAAAAGACATTATGGTTATTGATGTGAACATGGGTGTGGAACTTCTCTAGAACACTAATAGTCATCGACCTATAGTGATACCTTCTACTACTTATACTATCGTAGAAAACTAGGGTTAGGTTTATAAAAGTGATCTCCTTATAATATTTTAGAGGTGATGGTGAAACACCCTTGATTTTATTTTTCTATTAATGAATACATAACTCAATAGTGTGCACCGTATAGTCCCCCAAACCTAAATGAACCACAATATTTTATTATTTAAAAATAACTATTTTAACCTTACTATTGGATTGGAATGTATGAAAAGGAATAAATGAATTATGATATATATTACGAAAGGAATTCATTAAATGAAACAATTAATTCAATATTTTTTATTAATCTAATTTTAGTTACTAGGAAAAGTATATGAATACATTCATTTTATGCCATATGAAAACAGTAGTCGTAAAAATGTTTTTTGGGGTTTTATGTGATAATAATTAGAACAAATTTATGCCAGTTTTTGAAATTTGATTTGAAAATTTAACACCCTTTTTTAATTTATCATGTAAATATTATATTTTGGCAAATTTGTTGATATTTTTCAAAAATTGTTTATTTTTGGGTGAGTAGTCTAAAATAATGATCATACAAATTCACTTACTTTTATGATACTTTAATTATTTAAGAATGAAATAAAAGCTTATAAAATTTATTTATATAACAAATATATATTTTATATGTATTATAATTCAGATAAAAAAATATAATTTTCAGTTTATAAATCCATGCTAAAAATTTTGGGAAACAAACAACTTTTTTAAAATACAACCTATTTTTGGTTATTCTCTATTAATCTTGTATTCTAAAGCATAATTTACAAATGGTAACTTTTTAATATAAAAATATGTCCTTTTATTTGAAATAATCCAATAAGTTCCATTATATCTAACATTTCACCTGATTTTTTATAATACTGTTTTTATGATTAAAATAAGAATCTTTCAAAAAAAAAATCATTGTATTTTTTTAAAAAAATATTGAATGTAATTTTTTATAATTATTTATTTTTAAAATTAGAAAAGTAATTTTATATTTACAATCATGATAAATAATATTTTTAAATTATGTAAAAATTATTTTCATTCATAATGAATAGTAACAGTGGTGAAAATTCATATCGATGAAAAAAGATAAATTGAGATGAAAGGTGTTAAAATAAAATGTTAAGAGCTAAAATGGACTAATTATTTTATTCTATGTTATATTTTTTAATATTATTTAGAATATAGAATTATAATATCTAAAATTATTATATTTTTTAGGTATGTTACATGAGAAAGGAAAATAATATATAATAATATTTAAATATTTACAAGATTTCCATCAACCTATGTTATAAAAGGGAACAACCTCATCACTATTATTCACACATTTTGATATATTTATCTTCTCCATTCACTTTAAAAATATCATCATATAAAAATTATCCATATCCTAGATTGTCCAGTCTTCTAGTAAGACTCTTTTAAGAAGTCTTAAGGTGTAATCCAATGGAGGGTTTCCAAATAAGCTGTGTAACACATAACAAAGTTATTTCATTTTATTTCTTCATCTTCCTCATTCAATTATATCCAAAACATGTTGATAAAATAACCTCAGTATCTTACATATAAATAAATGTTCTTATTATAATGGAACAACCATTGTTACCCTAATTTATATTAAATTGGATATGAAATCATTTCTTGAGCATCCATGTGTAAAACGTTTTTAAATGTTTGAGGTTTTTTTCAATCACCACTATTGAAGGATGGTTATTATCATGACCCAAACTATTGTGGTTGGAACATTGACTACCCCATTCCTACCACCAATAGGACATGGGCTGGTGACCAGGACCTATTAGGAATATCCCACAAATGGGATGCATTTTCTTCTAGTACCAGTACACATACACACATCTTCATGCCCAAAAAATGCTGAAATACAAACAAACATAAAGAATTAATGCATACATATATGATATAAAAACATAGTACAATAGTAAAGTACTAAAAGAGAAAATGGGACAAACACAAGCCCATGAAAAACTGTAAATAGTCTGACCTTCTCCAACAGTGCATATTAAGTCAAAAGTAAGATCCCAGAAAACACTTGTGTTCTTCAAGCTCCAGCTATTCTCCACCCACTCTCTTTCCTCCTAGGACACCGCCAAATTGGTTTTCGTCTACACAAGATATGACACATATGGATGATGACCATTCAGGGTTGATTATAACAATTAATATTAGGACACCCTTAAAACACAAAACAAGAAGCACCATGTATAGTCAACTCAGTACAGGATATAACAATCTATGTATAATTGGAACATTGAAGAACCCAAATATACTCATGAATGACACCTCACGATTAGATGGTCATAACTAAATGCTTTCCCCTAGATTATTCTCTATGTAATTCCCAATCTTTGAGAAATCACTTGATGACTAATGCTAATATCGAAGACACTTGTTAAAGTGGTCTGAGACATTGGTCCCTTTCCTAGTAATCTCAGTGGTCTAATGGTACCATGATTGAAATATAGGTGGTCACACCCAGAACTTTTGGGGTGCACAATGAACATTTTCTTTATCAACCCATCATTTAGTGGTTCATATACCTATGATTCCACAAACCTTACTGATTTGGCCAACTAGATAGAGGATCAACACCCAGCTTAGGGTGGTCACACCAATTATAAAAACTCCAACTATAGAAGATAAAGGATTGCATTCCAGTATCATTGAGGGTCACCACAACTCTATCCAAGAATTAGTGTCTAGAAGGGATCAAAATGTAGTGATGCTGATGTAATTTTGCATAGTACCACCATTGAAATGGACCAAGGGAACACATTAAACTAATACCAGTCCAAACTATAAAAATGAAGAGCCTAAAGCACTCTCGAAGGGGGTACATGGTGTATCCCAAGGGTTACATGGTGTTTCAAGTTATCCCGTTGGATTCCCATAAAGAATTACCTCACATGGAATTTAGTCTTTATATTTACTGCATGTAGAAGGATATACATGGTGTATATTGTTGCACGATATCTTTCCCATGATGCTTGGACATGTTCATGTACTGATCCGTGTACACAAAGTTGTGTTTGTGTGTGAGTTCATGGAGTGTTAATTACTATGTACTTCAAAATGGCACCGTGAACATCCAAAGATCACGTCGATTCAACTTTGGAGAGTCACATGTCGTATAATAGGTGTCACATTCCATTTGATAATTTTCTTCCACCGAAAACTGTAGTTTTCACTGAAGGTCTCCCAAATTCCATGTAATTTTGGAATAAATTCCCTATTCTATGAGATTTTCCAGTATCCCAGATTCAGCTCCACATGTCTTGGATGATTATACACCTTTGATATAGAAATTTATTAACCTTGAAATCAAATATCCAGGGTCACCCATCACTCACCTTGCTCGAAACAATACATCTCATCGTTTGATCTTCCCAAAAATTGGATCAAATCAATGTTCCTTTTTCTGTGCCGAATAATGCTGAAGAACCCAAATTTGGGATTCATCCTTCCTATGAATATCTCTTTATCTATTTTCATAGCTCTTCTATTCCTTTCAAATACCATATCTATGTTATCATATCATTTCACCATGAAATGGGTGCACAATGATCGATTGATCAAAAATAGTCAAGTCATGGGCAAAACAAAGAATTCATAAGATGAACGATGAATTGGGGGAGAAAAGAAAAAACAAATTATTGGAATGAACCTAGAAAAATGTTGATGTATGTCATCATTTTTTACATAACATAAAGAATGAAGCGATTCAAATTAATCCTCCCAGGTCCCCCCAAAACAAACCCACCCCACAAGGAGATCGATTTTCAACTCAATCTATTCGTCGATTGATTTGGATTCATTACAAATATTAAGAATAGGGAAAAACCTCCTAAACCAAACATCCTACCTAAATTTTGTTTTATTTCTGATTTATAATAGTTATCATGTTGTTTTTTTGGAATATTCATTGAATACGTGGTCGTGTCGATTGATTGATCCATGATTTGTCATCACTCCCCAGAGAGGATTCTTCAAGGCTCTGTCAAACGATCCTCAAGTTGTACTAATATTATGTAGTTATCCCTATATTTCGAACATAATGATCTATTTAAAGATCATATAATTTTCATTTCAATAGAATTTTCAAAAAAATTTATTATATAATTTTATTTGTTTTAACTCTTGAGAAAACGTTTTCATAAAGATCCCGCACCGACAAATGTTAAGTAATTTTTAGGGTAAAACCAATATTATAAACACAATGGTGACCAAATATTTTTGTACGAGAACTTTTTTATATGTTATTAAATATTTCATGAAAACCACATGTGTGTTCTATTTAATATATTTCCAATATTGTTTCCATGAACATTGGTCCTCAGAATAGCATGTCATCTCAGCGCATGGTCATAAAAATAATATAATAATATGTAAAATCAATATTTGATAAATCTGAGATGTTACATTCTCCCCGTTTATGGATTTTAAAACCCTAGAATTCAAAAATAATGGCTTAAAAGAGATGGGGGTACTGAGCATGAATATGAGCCTCTCACTCCCATGTTCTCTAATAGAGATTCTCATGCTGCCACCGAACATGAAAATGGGGAATCAATCTCCAATGAAGGATACTCTCTTACTGATCCTTGATCTCTACTTAGTACGTGGAAAAGGTCGCTCCATCCTTGATGTCCATCTCATCCCAATCGATTATGTTAGATGGGATATTCATGTATCTCTTTAGTTGTATCACATGGAAGACATAGTTTTACTAGTCCAACTATGGAAATATATATCATTGGTACACCACCTCACCAAATCTATACAGTATCAAAAATGTAACAATTAATATTAAAGATAACTTGATTCTGTGACCAAATTTTCTCAGTACACATCAAGGTGAGATGTTCTGGAACCCACGGTCTCCTTCCTCAAACAACAAAGGCCTTTGTCGCTTGTCAGCATATGACATCTGATGGATCTATGAAATCTTCATCCTATCCTGTATGATATTAACCTTCTCTATAAAAACTCCATTAAATTCAAAGAGCATGAGTTTTGAATCTCGTAGATTTTTCGAGCAAAGTGGTTCCTTACAGGGTCTCCCATACAAAGCCTTGAATGGTGTCATACCAATGGTGGAATGGTGGCTATTTTAGTATAGAAACTTCAATAAGGGTAGTCAATCTTCCCAACTATAGATAAAGATAAATATGCAAGCCGGTATCATGTCCTATTACACTTAAATGGTACACGTTGTTTGGCCATCTATTTTTGGGTGTAACATTGTGCTCAAGCATAACTGAATCCCAAACACCTCCTACAATCCCTTCCACAACATGGACATGAAACGAGAATACTAACTTAAAAAGATTTTTGATGGAACTCTATGGTTGGAAACTATCTCATGCATGTAGAGGCATCTGAATCTCTCTACTAAACTCTATTCTCATATACATATGAATTGGTCCAACTTGGTGATTCATGTTATGATCACCAAGTTGGAATCATCTCCCCTTGACGTACATGGTAATCCCAACATGAATTCTGTGGGTATCCCATCCCATTTTCACTGTGGAACCTCATGGTGTAGATCTAAACCCACTTTAACTTGGTTCTCATCATTCAATCATTATAAATTAAGGCAAATAGAAAAAAAACTATGCATCTTCTTTCTTCATCCATTGCCACAAAAACTGACATTGGAGGTCCTAATACATGATTACACTAATGGATTTACTTAAAAAGGATATTTAGGAAACACTATAAAACCCTCTTATTGAAATACCACTAGTACCCTCTTGGGTCTACTGAAAAGAATGACATGATCCCCACGTTTAGAAAATCCATCTGGAACTTTTTCATAGGATATCTAAGCACGTAGGGTCTCGCATTTAATATCACCAAGTTGTGCCTCCCTGACTCACTATAATAGTGGAGGGGAGACCACCATTGACTGGAGGTATGTAGATCCATCTCCATTCACAATGGATTACTATAGCAAGGCTAAATACTCTAATTCCTCAGCCAAAATGGAAAATAAGATATCCAACTGAGAACATCTCGTGCCATGTTCCTCTTCCCCTAGGTATAGACAATATAAAATTCATAGTCCTAATGAAACTATATCCTTCATATTTGTCTCAAATTAATATCATTCTGAGATAATATATACAAGATATTATTGTGGTTAGTGTACATGATAAATCATTTTTCCATCAGGTAGAGTCACCACATCTTCAATGAAATAACTGTTGTTGTTAACTCTAGGATAGGGTTTTCATAGCTCTACTCATGTGGTCTCAAATAGAAGGAATTATAGACAATAACATCTTTTCTTTGCATCATAAAATTCCCAAGTATTTTCTCTGATACATTAGATAACACTACATACTTGACACCCCCCCTTTAGTAACCTCAAGATGGTAGCACTCATAAACCTCTACCTTAGCTCCTGAAAGAATTGTTGGAACCTTTCGATCTATATTCAATGATTCCCTTTCCTTGTCAAGGATTTAAAGGGTGCTTCCACTATATAGAAGTCAGGTAAAGACCTTCCGTATATCTTATGAAATCCAAGGAAACTCCACACCTTAGTAAAAATATTTGGTGGATCCCATGAAAGCAATACGTCATACATTTCTAGATCCAACAAAACTCTAACCTATCAGATTATGTGTCCTAGAAAATAGAACTCTTGAATCCAAAACTAGCACATTTAGTGCTTTTGATAATGTTGGTACTCTCAGAGTGTGTCTGATAGTGTAACAACCCGAATCATATTTTTAGTTATGTTTCTCCTTTTCTGGACGTTTTATTGAAAAAGAGGAATTTCTCAAAATTTTCGAAGTACACTCCATGAACTTTATGAGTACACGACGTGTATTACTTTTCTGCATGAGGTCGTGTGCTGGCTGTGTAGTGGCCACACACAATTCTATGTGGGGTGACTTGGAGGCCTCTTAAATTGGATTACGGTAATAGAGAGTATGTATCGTGTACTTAAAATGTACACTCCGTGTAGTTTCTTTTTTTCCATTAAATGCATCAGGGTCGCATCTAATTGCAAGAACTCTCTTCTTCTAGGTATCGTTCGAACGAGAGCTCTGTACGGCCACAGATCTTCGATGAACCCCCGAGCGAGCGTCTTCCCTCCAAAACGAACTTTTTTTGTTGTGTTGGAATCACATCAGTGAGTTCTCTCTTCTCCTTAAGCCTCGTTTAATGATTTGTATTCTTTCTCAAGTTATCCTCTGTTGAACTTTTTAGGTGTTTTTGTAGATATTCAACCTTATAAGGAGATTCAAGCCTCAAAATTCACATATAGAGATCTTATAACACCATGTTAGGTGGTTTGTGCCTTTCCATTGAATGTTTTTGAGTATTATGTGCAATTTTGGCCGACACCCTATAACAGGGTATTGCGTGTTTACTATTTTACCCATGGTGATTTCCTGCCATGTGTGTATTCTTGTGAAGAGGTTAATTGGATATGAATAAGGTTTATTGCTATGGTTTGGAACATTTTTTCCAAGTATGATCTATTTAAGACCATTTGGGCATGCTTGGCATTTCTGGCCAACTACCCTTTTTTCCATGCCTGTCGCGGTAGAGTGGAGAGTTTGTATTATGACATGTTTGATATGTTGTAGGCTAGATAGAGATGTAGTTCTATAGGTTGACATTGTCCATATTTCATTGCTATGCTTGTTGACCAACATAAGGCCGAGATAACCTGTTGTAGTAGACTATAACGGGAATTGACCGAGTGAGCTTCCTCAGAGAGGCTTTGTGAACTTTAGGCTATAGGGGGAATTGACCAAGTGAGCTTCCTCGGGGAGCCTAGGGCCACATTGGGCTATAAGGGGAATTGAATGTGTGAGATTCCATAGAGTTTCCTTGACTACTTTAGACTATAAGAGTAATTGACCATGTGACCTTCCTCAGAGAGTCTTGGAATTACATGAATGACTTTGGGATATAAGGTGAATTGACCGAGTAAGCTACCTTAGAGAGTCCATGCCCTTGGGACTATAAGGGGAATTGACTGTGTGAGCTTCCTTAGAGAGACATTGAATACCTTAGACTATAAGTGGAATTGACCATGTGATATTCCCCAGAGAGTCTTGTTTAGCATAGACTATAAGGGGAATTGAATGAGAGTTCTACCTTAGAGAGTCTATATATATATATATATATATATTCTATAACTGAATAAAAGAGGATAGGATGTGTGAACATACAAGAGGGTTACTATGCTTGGCTAGTTTCTTTTGAAACTGTGGATTATTACTGCTGAGGACCTTCCAGTTTACTTCCTTATATACTTTTACGTGCTATATATTCACTGACTATTAGGTATAGATCTTCGAGTGCTAGCTTACTGGGATTTAGTCTCACTCCATGATTGGGCACAAATAGATTATATTGTTGAAGGTATAGATAAGGTAAAGCACCCTTAAACTTTAGGTACATGACTTGCAGTGGAGAGAAAGAGAATGTGACCAAGATTAGACTTGCGATGCTAAGGAGTTGTTTACCTATTTCTTTTTTACTTTGGTTTAGTACTGTTTGTATCTATCATCGTTACTTGTATGGCTGTTTTACTAGACATATGTATCATGCATAATTATATATATATGTGCTTTAGTTGTTTATTTCTTCAGTCATCCACTGTTTACTATTGTTGGATATTTAATTCTTCCTCTATTGTGTATTTTTTCTCTTCAACTGTGTTACTCTACCAAAGAGATAATAGTTTCCCCACTATCACACACAAGGCCCTCCCTGATAGTCAATAGCCTTTGGTGTTCGGGAAAATTCACTTGAGGCCATGTGACTAACTCAGTATGGGGTACCTCTGACTGGCTTCCGAAACTTGGACATTACAGATATAATCGTCAAGTGTCTCATGTAATCATGCTCGGATGCGAAATACACAAGGATTTCATCGATAAAGACTACAAAAAATTGATCTAATAATATATAGATGATTTGGTTCATGAGTCCAATTGAAAAATAATCAGGACGTTTCTTATCCAAATAGAATAACCAAGTACTTATAGTGACCTTAATGACATCTTAAGGCCATCTTACTTATATCTTCATCCTATACAAGAAACTAGTGACAGCCTGATCTGAGGCCAATATTCGAGAACCATCACAAATCATTAGTCTGATCAAAGAGTTCATTGATATTTTGTAGTCGATACTGGTTCTCTAAAATCACCAAGGTGAAGCAACGATAATCCACACATAATCTCATGCTTCCTTAGTACTTCTTTTCAAACAACATGGGGACTGCCCTGGGTGAAACACTTGGTCTTAAAAAATCATTCCTTTCTAAATCCTCCAACTCCATCCTCAACTATTAAAGATATATGGGGGCCATCCAATATGCTATTGCAGATATTGGGACCATCCCCGGATGAATGTCGATGTAGACATATGCCTCTCATTGGGGAGGTAAACATGGTACATCTTGAGCAAATACATCCTCATACTCTGTCATCACTGTAGGAAATTGATAGCCAAAATCATCCACTACACCAAGGGTCAATCTAGCTAGCTAATGATTAATCAGATGTACCCATATATGATTAAGCTCATCTTAACTAACCAAGGTTTAATTTTCCACCAAAAATTAAAACCTCATTCTATTATAATGGAAACGCTGCATTGATCACATAAAAAGTCAATACTGGAATGAAATATAGATATTAATTACATTCCTAAGATGAATTCCTAAGTCCTCATTTCTACAATAAATAGAACCATTAAAAATTTCTCATGTCATTGCTTGAGGTCGCACTATCAGAAAAAGTGAGAAATCATTGAGTCACTACTCGTCAGAGTCTCCTACCACAAGGGTTAAGAAAAAAGCTACAGAATAATCTCTATATTTTGAACCATCAAAGTGGCATGAAAGGAATGGCTAAAACCTGTGTCTATTAGTACTATATCAAAAATTTAAAAGACACATATCATAACTCATATCATCCCTAGAGCCTCGGGGTTATATGAATCCATAGATTGCATCTGGCCTCATCCCTACCCACCAGCTCCCTAAGTCTGGCGTGGACCAGCTAGGGTTGGTGTTGGTAATTGGTCGAACCTTTGACCACAATCTTCTAAATTTTTTCCCCTCTTCAATGTACATATCCAGGTGCACCACCCTACTCCAAACCTTGTCCCTAGCTCAGAGTTCCCTCAACCATCTCCTAATTGGTTATACGATGTGTCAGGTAATCTTGGGCATGATGTCCTTGACCGCCGTTAGAGAAACACCACCTTTCTCTTGGATGATTTGAGCTTCCCTAGGATCCCTACAATGCTGAAAATGAGTCCTAAGAACACCGCCATAATAATCTAACACAATCGGATCCCTGTTGTATGACCCCAAGATTTTATGAAAAATATTCATTTTAATTTTTTTGATGTCTTGTGTTGTACGCAACACCAAGAATATATTGCACTATACGCAACACTGTATTAGCTTGCATTATATGCAAACACTATTCCTGGCTTGTGTTTCACACAAGAGCGACCTTCCATAATAGTGTGTCTTATACGCAATACCGAGTTTCACTATAGAACGATATATTGTTCTTATGAAATACCTGATATGAATAGTATTAACCGCATTTTGAATTTTATAACATTATCATTCATCTAACACATATTCTAGAACATGGTGTGAAACAAAATAAATATTTTCTATAAAATAAGTATTTTTCAAAAACCGATGTTTTTCCGCCTATTGATGGTGCACCCATTTTAAATATAGTTTTGAACCCTTTTATGAGTTCAATTTGACAAAATATATTTATTAAATGAAAAAAATATATAAGAATTTACTTTGGATAAATTTTTATTATATTTCTGTTAACTTTCATATTTTGATTAATAGTAAAAAGACGCAAAATTTTAATTAAAAACATCTTTTTTCATCAAGATAATTTATATATTTAAATTATCATATTGAATGGTTTTAAAGTAAAAATAGAAAATATTTTTACTATTTAATATAATTCAATTCATTATCATTAATTTTATATTGAATTCATTGGTAAAAACATTTCAATCTTTTGCAATGTTTTAACTTTTAAAACTCATTTTCTCAACAGCGGTATTAATATTAAATTAATTACTGCATCTTATATGTTTTCAATTTTTAAAAATAGATTCCATATTTGGAATTAGGAGGTTCAAATTGGGTATATAGATAAATTTTATTTTTGGGCATTATGAATAGTAACTACGGTAAATTTTATTAACCACCGTTAAAGGTAAATTATGTAATTAAGGGTAAAAATAATATTATAAAATTACCATTACACATGTATTAATATAATTGTATGATTATATTCCTTCCTAAAATATAATTGGGTTGAAATGGTATCTATTATAACCCAATTGTATGTGGTTAAGACCTATAATTTATTTTTTTAAATTAACGTTAAATATGTCTCACTCAAACTTAAATAATTAGATTATTTTTAATATAAGGTAATAGATAATATAAATTAGTTTATTAATACCCATTTGAAATCTAAAATTTTTTTCATTATCATGGTAATTTATTTGTAATTTTTACGAAATATATAATTACATTAATAGCTTATACATTAATGATACAGATATTATTTATTTAGTGTAAAATCAATAATATTGTTTTTATTAAACTAATAATACCCATAAAAGGCCCAAATACCTGACCAAAACATATTTTTCGTGTCAATATAAACCATAATCATCCAAAGGTCTAAATTTGGACCATTTGGATACTTATAAAAGCGATTATGATACTTATATTATTTTATATTAAATGATGTCAAAGTTGTCACCTTCATTATTTAAAAAATATAACATTTTAAAAGTAGAGTTTTTTAGAATATAAATTTGATTAAAAGTATTATTATGAAATATATTATATTTTATTCACCATATTATTTTATTTTTAATTTTTATGCAACAAATATGTATATTAAATAATTACACAAAAATGTTTTAGTAATTCTTTTGTTAAGAGAAATATCAAATAAATGTTTTTAAAATATAAAAAATAAATATTATATGAACTAATTAATATTGTCCGTGAATTTTATAGATTCATATTACATGTTAGGAACCTATTAAATATTTTTTACTGAATATATTCTCTATTTTTTTTTATTTAAATTCAAATAAATGAATAGTGTCAGAATTGACACTACTGTTGTTTTATAAAAATGACATATTATTAAATTTTTTAAAAATTAAAAAAATATTTAAAAATTATATATTTAAATTTACATGGTCTAAATTTTCATAAAGTATACAATTATTGACAATTCACAACACCTATGTAATTATTTATAACAATTTAATATTTAGAATATTATTACAACAAATAAAATTAAATACATTAAATAATGTTAAATCAAGTTGATAAGTTTTAAAATAAATTCCAAACATGTCTAAATTTTATTAGTTGACGATATTACAACCCTATATCATCTAATATTTTTATTTGATTCATTTTTTAGGTTTTTATATGGAGTTTTAGTTTATTATAAATAAATATTTTAGAGGATTCCAAAAGTTCCCCTCTCCTCCCTTATTAAAAGGCACCTCCTCCCTCTACTCTTCACAACATTTTGAGGCTTGAAAATCAGATAGACACTGTACATTTATCTTCTCCACTTCCCTAGAAACTTACTAGAGGTCTTGGTTCTCTTCAAATTCCATCTTTATTTCCCTAAGAGGAGGTTAAGAAGAGGCGCGTCGAAGAAGAGGTAATATCCTTTACCGGTTCATTCAAACTTATTTCTTCTTCTACTTACTCTATATGAGTTGTTTCATTATTTAGTAATAACTATATTATTACTTTTATAATGATATGTTATTTTGAATATGAAACAACCATATTATATCTTCTATCCATCCTGTTAAAAAAATAAATCTCCACGCGTACGTACGTACGGCTTACCGTCTCCATGCCTTGTTGTAATATTTTATTTCATCACTAACATACATGGATGGGTATAAGGATGGAAGAAATAACTATATATAATTATTGTAAAGTTATATTGATTTTGAATTATTATACACCATACACTTCAATACAATTCCACAATCATGGGAATGATATCATCGCATGTGCGTACGTACGGCCTACCGTCTCCATGAAGTGATGCGACTCATTCTATATGATATTCTTTGAATAATAATTATATAAATGAATTGAATGAATAAATATGATATATGTTACACTAATAACATTATTTAAATGATATATCTATAACCAAGAAAAAGGAATAAGAATTTGTTCAAAACAAGCATAAGAACATAATGCAATGACAACCAGAATAAAAAGTAGCAATGAAATATTACTAATAAGAAGATACGAATCAGACCATATATGATATCCTAACAATGAATGTGATTCTAGAATAATTCAATGAAGTTATTTAAATCATTATACAGGAGGTTTAGATATGTACAATGCATATCATAACTAAGGTAAGGGATAATTATTCCAATGTCGATCTTATAAGATATTGTTTATTCGTAAGTATTTATTGGGGTTATGTTTATCATCCATTTCCATGTTTTCTCAAAATGTATTCATAAAATTATCACTATTATTCCATGTAGGTTTGATGTCATATTTACCCTTTTCTGATTTTTACCACATTGTATTGAAGTAATCTTTCCTATGTTTACCATACGAGGTACGATTTTAATTTTCTAGAAAAAGTACGAGAAGAATGTTTTTTAACATATACGGCATGAACAGATTTTTTAGTTTCATAACACATTATTTTCATGAATATTCCTCTACATTATTTCATTATTATTTTAAAAAAAATTCTTTTTTTTAAATGTTACCTGGATTTTTTTGAAAAGAAAATTATTTTGAAGAAGAAAGTATATTTTCCTCAAGAATTCATTTCAAGTGTTTTGTCCAAACTACTTCCCATATAAGAAGACATTATTTAGTATGATTATGTTTCAGGTATAATGTCTCTATTATTTACATGGTTTTATTTTTCTTATGATGAAATGATATACATTTGTTTTATATGGATTTTTTTATGATGGGATGACGTTTATGAAATCCATTTTATTCTTTGGGTTATAATGAATGATTTATGTTTATTTTGTGGCACACATAAGAATGATTTAATAATGAGTGGGTGGGAAATATATCTCCCACTAATACATTGGATAAAGATTTATATCTCATGAGATATACATTTCTATAACGGAAAGTAAAATCTGGTTCAGTAATACAGTGCTAGAATGGAAAATAAACCAGGTTCAGTAATGGACATTGTCCACAATGATGGTCTTGGAAGCAATGACTTGGCTACTATGGAAATCCTAACATGTGCTTATAGGTTTTCCACAACTGCATGTTTTATTCCCATTCTATTTTATCATGGTTAATGTTCCTTTATGATCTATGCCTTATGAACTGTAAAGATTTAAATCATTACTCAGGATTTTGATGTTTTATGTTAATGTTTTTATGATCAAATGTTTATGAATTATTTTATGTTCTCCATGATTACCATTAATAAGAATTTGAGCTCACCATTTTTATGATTTCTTTTCCCCAGGATATAAAAAAAGGTTTTAGGTAAGAAAACAAAAAGGGAAGATCTTTATAGGAGATGTTGAAGATCTTTCACCCTGATTAGAAGATAATGTTCCAGGTTTCCAAATACACAAAACCAGTACGGACCTTGGGTGTGTGTTTTTTTCATGTATTAAGTATTTTAAAAAACTAATATAATATCTATGTATGTCATGATTTGGGTCTATAAGGTTGGTATCAGAGTGAAGGATTAGATATCCTTTGGAAACTAGGCTGAGAAAACTTTAGTGACATCCCTATTGATATTTCTAAGGTATGTCTAGGGATTTTCCTAAGGTTAAGTATAAGTATAGGTTACAGTCCTAGAGTTATTATAACTATAAGGAATAACCTATTAATAAACCTAAGATGTTATTGAATGAAAGTACTCCCCCTGATTATGTTGTTTTTGTAGTGTGATTTTTTCCTCTCACAATATTCTTTTTGGGTTTTAGAAAATGTCTAGAAACAAGAAGATTCGCGTTAATGGAGAATTTGATGGACAATGGAATGATATTCATCATGATCAAGAAAATGAAAAAGGATTTGTAAGGTGAAACGTACTTATTATGCCTAATCAACAATCTCATAATATGATGAATAATCTCAACTTTGGTAAGTTTCCTGACTCAGCTAATAAGAGAAAGACATAGTTTTATGATGATAATAGAGGAAAGGTAGTTCTATTTTCCTCATGTAAATTATGTGGGTAGAGACATCAAGGAGAATGTTTCAAAGGAACTAGAAAATGATTTGGGTGTGGGAAAGAAGGACACAAATCCATTAATTTCAATGGAAAGGGTTCAGTTAACACTATAGACAAGGATAATGGTATTCCTAAGACATATACAAGAGTTAAATATTTTAAATGTGGAATGTAAGGGTATTATGAAAACCAATTCCCTAAGGGAAAATATCATAAAGAGAATCAGCATGGTCTTACTGGTAGTATTTATGTTGATGATGATGAATAGACTACAAATGATATATGAGACGAATGAAGTGTTGAGGAATAAAATGACGAAGCTCAGTTAATGGTTTAAGAAGGTAGTGGAATGATTGTATGTTTATCATGAGTTATGTTGTATTGGAAATTTAATGGTACTTTGGAATAAAGAAACATCTAAGTATTGTTACACTATTTTTTTATAAATGTATTTGAAATTATATGTTGAATCGTACCAGTAATCATGAATGGTTATTCAGATATCTTTGGAAAGAATATGACATGCGCATAATGAATGGATATAGAGAAAATAATATGTTTGATAGTATTAATGATCTCATTACTAATATAAGGACAAAGTGACATCATGGTTTGAGTATATAGAAATTTTGGTATTTTGGTATGTGGAAATAATTAATTTTTTGATAGCATTAAGGTTTTCACTAAGGTTCTATGGTAATTCCTGTTTCTAGAGAATACAAGATTAATGTCTTCACATGTTTGGAATATGACCAACAAGATATATCTTATGATATATGGGGGATAATGATGGTATTCACATTCTTCGTAGATTCCCTTTTTAGTAATAATTGTTTTATACTATGAGATTGGATAGAAGTATTTTGGATAAGCCTAAATAATGGAATAGATTAATTTGTACATCGAATAGTATTGTTTAGGGCAAGAATTTTTTATATTATTTCTGAAAGGTTATAATAGTATAGTTTTAGAAAAAGGAAAACTCGTAGGACGGGAGACAACCCGTCGCATCGGACAAGGATGTGGGATTTGAACCCACAACCGAAGTGCAACAGGCCTTTATCGCATACCGCTGGCCTACAAGAAGTGCATGGTTAGAAGAAACAAATTTTATTTTATTAAGAGGAATGGTAGCTGAAGTATAAGTCCATTTTTTGGAACCATATACGATTAATATCACCATATATGGACTTATGTATATGTAATAAATTTTTCTAACCTTTTGTTTGAGATAGATGGAATGAGATATCATTATATCGCATGATATTCTAACTCTTCAAGAATGACAAATTCAACTTCATTTCCTTAAATAAGAGACATTGTAGAAATTGTTCATGGAATGACCAATGATGACATTACACTGAAATCAAGTAAGTATTTCTCCTTATGCAAAAAAATCATCAACATTAGGGAAGTGATCATGAAAACCAAAAATGTATCCATAGTACCCTCAAACTCGATTAATCAAAAGGTACCTTAGATCATCATAAATTTATGTCTTTGTGATTGTTGGATTTTTCATATCCATGTCCTCTACCACTCTTCATCAGAATTTGATGGTTAGATTTCCCTTCAATATACATGTTTTCACCTATGTTGTCCTATGTGGAGACCCAGTGATGACATTGGGTGACTGTTAAGATTCTAACATTCCTTTTTAAAATAAAGTTTTAGTATGCCTTTTTGTGAAGTGGGTTTATATGAAAGAATCTTACAAGTAGTAAATTATTTATAACCTTGACGAATTTCGAGGGTGAAATTCATTTTAAGGGGGGTAGAATGTAACACCTTGAGATTTTCTAAGAAATATTCCATTTAATTTCTTTGATGTATTGTGTTGTACGCTACACGAAGATTAGATTGTGATTTACGCAACACCTTATTATCTTTTT
The DNA here is from genome assembly GCA_963277665.1 of Viscum album. Taxonomy (NCBI): domain Eukaryota; kingdom Viridiplantae; phylum Streptophyta; class Magnoliopsida; order Santalales; family Viscaceae; genus Viscum; species Viscum album. The sequence goes on from OY728152.1 coordinate 1,895,066,521, forward strand.
GTATACGCAAACACTATTCTTGGCTTCTGTTGCACGCAAGAGCGAGCTTCCTCAATAGCGTGTGTTGTACGCAATACTGAGTTTCACTATAGAACGATATATTGTTCTTATGAAATAGTCGTTATGAGTAGTATAAAATGAATTTTTAATTTTATAACATTATCATAAATCTTACACATATTCTAGAACATGGTATTAAATAAAATAAATATTTCGGGTAAAATAAGTATTTTTTTTTAAAATGCAGTTTTGCCGCCTTTTGACGGCACAGCCACATTAAATCCAATTTTTTACATGTTTATGAATTCAATTTGAAAAAACAACCTTCTTCATTGCAATACGTATATAAAAATTTAATTTGGATAAATTTTTTACATTTTTCGGTTAACTTTCACATTTTGATGAATAGTAAAAATAAGATAAATTTTAATTAAAAACAACATTTTTGATCAAGATAATATATGTGGTTAAATTATCAAATTTAATGGATTTAAAGTACAAATAGAATATATTTTTACCATTTAATATAATTCAAGTCATTATCATTAATTTTATATTGAATTCATAGGTAAAAATATTTCAATCTTTTGCAATGTTATAATTATTAAAACCTCTTTTCTCGACAACATGATTAATTTTAAATTAATTATTGCATCTTCTATGTTTTGAATTTGTAAAAATGGATTCAATATTTGGAATCAGGAGGTTCAAATTCAGTAAATCGATAACTTTTATTTTTGGGCATTATGAATAGTAACTACGGTAAATTTTATTTACCAAATTTATAGATAAATTAGGTAATTAAGGGTAAAAATAATATTATAAAATTATCCTAAATTTTTTTTAATATAATTGGATTATTATATTTTTTCCTAAAATATTCATGGGTCGAAATGGTATCTATTAGAACTCACTAGAATGTGATTAAGACCATTACTTTTTTAAAATTTAAAGTGAAAATTTTTCTCACTGAATCATTAATAAATACATTATTTTTAATATAAGTTTATATAGAATATAAATTCGGTTATAAATACTCATATGAATGCTAAAATGTTTTTCTTTATCATTGTTATTTAGTTTTTATTTTTAAGAAATATATAATTACTTTAATAGATTATTCATTAATGATGCAGAAATTATTTATTTGGTGAAAAATCTATAATATAGTTTTTATCAAACCAATAATACCCATAAAAGGCCCAAATACCAGAAAAAAATTTATTGGTCACGTCAAAAATATCTATAATCATCCAATGGTCTAATTTTTTACCATTTGGAGCCTTATAAAAATGATTATCATACTTATATTATTTTATTTTAAATGATGTCAAAGTTGTCACCTTCATAATTTAATAAACATAACATTTTAAAAGCAGGGTTTTTTTTATGATAAATTCGCTTAAAAGTATTATTATGAAATATATTATATCAATCTTTATCATAGTATTTTATTCTTACTTTTTATGCAACAAATAATTATATTAAATAATTATACAAAAATGTTGTAGTAATTATTTTATTAAGAGAAATATCAAATAAATGGTTTAAAAATATTAAAATATATATTATATGAACTAATTAATATTCTCCAAGAATTTTCTATATGAATATGACATTTTAGAAACCTATAAAAAATATATTGTCGAATATATTAACTATTTTTATTTTATTTAAATTCAAATAAATTAATAGTTTCAAAATTGACACTATTGAACTTTTATAAAAATGTCATATTATTAAATTGTTTAAAAATCACAAAAATATTTTAAAATTATAAATTAATATTTATATGGTCTAAAATTTTTTAAAGTATCAAATTATGGACAATGAACAACATTTATGTAATTATTTATAACAATTTAAAATTTAGAGTATTATTACCACAAAAAAATAAATAGATTAAATAAAGTTAAATCAAGTTGATAAGGTTTAAAAAAAAATCCCAACATGACTAACTTTTATTAGATGATGATATTACAATAATATCTCATCTAATATTCATATTTTAGTCTTTTTTGAAGGTTTTAAAGTGGATTTAGAGTTTATTATAAATTAATATTTTAGAGGTTACCAAAACTACCCCTCTCCTCCCTTCTAAAAGGCACCTCCTCCCTCTCCACTTCACAAAATATTGAGCCTTAATGATTGGCCAAAACCTGACCATTTTGCCTCTATAATTCCCAATAAACCTACCGGAGGCCCTGGTCTTCTTCAAAGACAACCTGTAGTTCCCTAAGAGGAGGTTAAGAAGAGGTGTGTCGATGAATAAGTAATATCATTTACCGATTCGTTCAAACTTATTTCTTCTTCTACTTATTCTATATGAGTTGTTCCATTATTAAGTGATAACTCTTGTATCAATTGTATAATGTTATGTTATTATGAATATGAAACAACCATATTCTATCTTCTATCCATCCTATGAAAAAATGAAATCACCACGCGTACGTATGTACAACTTACCATCTCCACGCCGTGGTGTAATTTTTTATTTCATCACTAACAAACTTGGATGGGTATAATGATGGAATAAATAACAATATATTATTATTGTAAAGTGATATTGATTATGAAATATTATACACCATACAATTCAGTACAATTCCACAATCATGAGAATGATTTCATAGCAAGTGCGTATGTACGGACTACCGTCTCCATGATGTGATGTGACTCGTTCTACATGATCTTCATTGAATAATGATTATATAAATTAATTAAATGAATAAATATGATATATATTACACTAATACCTTTATATAAATGATGTATCTATAAACTAAAAGGAGGAATAATAATTTATCCAAAACACGCTTAAGAACATAATGTAATGAAAACCCGAAAAACAAGTACCAATTAAATAATACAAATTAGAAGATAAGAATATGACCATATATGATAACATAACAATGAATATGATTCGGGAATAATACAATTACATTATTTAATTCATTATATACGAGTTTTGGATACGTAATTATCATATAAGACATAAGGGAAGGGATAATTATTCCAATCTCATTCTTATCCGATATTGTTTATTAGTAAGTATTTACCGGGGTTATGTTTGTTATCCATGTCCATGTTTTCTAAAAATGTTTTCATAAAGTGCTTATTATTATTCCATTTATGTATAAAGTAATTTTTACCATTTTTAGATTCTAACCACATTGTATTGAAGTAATCTTTACTTTGTTTACCATATGAGGTACTTTTTGACATTTTCAGAAAAAGTACAGGAAGAATGTTTTTCAAACTTATACAACATGAAAGGATTTTTACGGTTTCATAACGCCTTATTTTCATTAAGCTTCCTCTATATTATTTCATGATTATTTTCAAAAAAAATAATTTTATTTTAAAATAACATGGCTTTTTGTGAAAAGAAAATTATTTTGAAGAAGAAAGGATATTTTCCTCTAGAATTCATTTCAAGTGATTTATAAAAACTATTTCCCATCTAATATGACATTATTTAATTTGATTATGTTTCAAGTATAATGTCTCTATTATTTACATGGTTTTATTTTTTATATGATGAAATGATATCCATTTGTTTTATATGGATTATGTTATGATGGGAAGATGTTTATGAAACCCATTTTATTCATTTGGTTATGATGACTGATTTATGTTTATTTTTGTGGCACATTTAAGAATGATTTCATTATGAGATGGGTGGGACCTATATCTCCTTCAAATTTAATGGGTAAATATTTATTTCTCATGAGATAGGAATGGATGGAATGGAAAGTAAAATATGGTTCAGTAATACTGGTTTGTAATGACAAGTAAAGTCGGCTCAGTAACGGACTTTGTCCCCAATGATGGTATTGGCAGCAATGTCTTGGATAATATGGAAATCATGACATGTGCTTAATGGTTTTCCCAAATTACATGTTTTATTCCCATGATATGTTTTCTTGGTTAATGTTTCTTTATGATCTATTTCGTTTGCACTACCAAGATTTAAGTCATTACTCATGATTTTGATGTTTTATGTTCACGTTTTTACAATAAAATGTTAATGGATTGTTTTATGTTCTCCATCTTTACACTTACTGAGCATTTTAACTCACCCTTTGTATGTTTTCTTTTCCCCAGTATATAAATAATGGTTTTAGGTAAGAAAAATAGGGGAAGATCTTTATTGGAGATGTTGAAAATCTTTCACCATGATTAGAATATTATGTTATTAGTTTCTAAAGACACTAAACTAATATGGTTTTGGGCATCTATTTTTTTCATGTATTCAGTATTCTGAAAAAGTATTGTAATGTCTATGTACTTCAAGATTTTGGTCTCTACACCTATGATTATCATCGTCTATGAATTGCAGATGTCTCAGCTACCTGGTGCCAACTACTAGCTCCCACTAAGGGTGTCTTCTATGCCTGAAAACATTGTACTAACAAGGCCTTATCAAGAGCTCTAGCATAGTTGGAAATGATAAGAGATACCACTAATAAAGTACTGTCACAAGACTTGATCCAAGGTATCATCCTTGAATCATCATCCCCATACCATATCCAAGGACTAACCTGAGAGATTCCTGACTCTCTCTCAGTAATCTACCATGGTCGTACTACACTTCTAGTGATGCATAACCTCTTGTACGCATACTTATCACAATGTCACTTGATAGAACTCCACTCAAAAGAGAAGAATTATGTTTTTTCTGTAGATAGTCTTCTTATTGTGTGAAGGATTCACCTAGATCCATCATTTCTCCATAGGGCCCGGAAGAAGACCCACAACATGAAATTACACCTAATTAGTGGGAATCCTCGTATGGTGGAAAACATGAGTGACTACCTTTATCCATTACTCATCCACCTGGGGGTCTCACTCACCCAGAACATAGGGTTCTCTCAACCTGTGAAACTCATTAAACACACACTAACTACATGAATCCTCAACTATTAGTGATGGTACTAGTTATTATTCATTGGGTGGTGGTATAGCTGAAAAAAAACATATGATTTATATCTGGTACAAACCCCTGTTCTGAAGCCTGGTCACTAGGTGGATCATCACTGTGATAACATGGTGGAATACTGGATGGTTGTTTATGTTGAGACATCATGAAATTAATAAATATATTCCAATTTTAGTATATTATATCTTGGGGTGATAACTCTAGAAGTACATGTAAAACACATCCAATTCCTATATGAGTTATGTACCACTGTTTACCAATCATTCAGTGTTTTCATGTATCTAGTTGAAAGGTAGGTTATTAGAGTCCCGGAGTGTGGATTTGTCAGCTACTCCACCAGTAATGGAGTCCCAAGAAATAAAGTTAAAATCGAAGCATTTTACATTGTTTCCTCAAACCAATCTCACATTCTCATGTGATAATGTAGATTAGAATCCTTTGATACCACTCTGTCATGACCCGACCTTCTAGGGTCTGACCTGTGATTACCCCAAGCTTTCCTCCAATATACCAGGGGATCTAAACTAGTGCTTAGTACACAAATCCCTCAAATGGGTCTAATTCGTACACATGAAAATGTATCTAGGACCACAAATTTAGGATATTTAAAACAACTGAAAGAATTAATTTATACATCTAAGATCCCACAACAGAGTATAATAGTAAATCACTGAAAGATAAAAATGGTCCAAATACAATCCCAAAAAAAAATTTAAATATTTCAAATCTACACTGAGGGAGAGGACTAAGTCAAACAGAGACTCCTAGAAAAACACTTCAACCTTTTAAACACCAACCATGCTCCACCAACTACATATCCTCCATTTATAATATAAAATGATTCTTCATCTGCACAAGACATGACACATGCGGGTAAAGCCCATACAAAGGTCAGTATAACAATACTCAGAAGGAATGCCTGAAATCAATAAACATGAATCACCAAGAATAGTCATCCCAATACATGATATAACAGTCAATATGGATTAGAAATAATTATTAACCCAAATATACCTGGGAATGAAACATTGCCACCATATGGTCATAACCAACATTAACCATAGAATTTTTCTCAAAGTAATGCTCATTTAGATAGAACTCACTCCATGATACCTGATACCAACATAAACACTTGATGAAGTGGTATGAGAGACTGGTCCTTGCCTAATGAAGCTCACATATCTATGGGGACCTAGATACATAGACATGGGGACATGCCAAGAAACACTTGGGGACACCACAAACTCAGTATGGATCATCCTTATACATAGAGTATCATATAAGAATGATTCTAAAACCCTTAATGATACTACCTACAAGTTGGAGGATCAACACCCTACTCAGAGAGGTCATGCTAATTCCAAAAAACTCAATCTAGGGATGATAGAGGACCGCACTCCAGTCTCACAGTGGGAGACCACCAATCTATCTGAGACTCATCCTATAGAGGTGATCAAAATCCATTTATGCGGATATAATTCCACATATTACCATTTAGGAGAATTACCATGGTAAATAAATCAACGTATACTGATTTTATCCAAGAAAATTAAGATCCTCATGATGTCTTGAAGGGGGTCTGTGGCATGTCCTAGGGGGTATGCGGTGTGTCTATCTATCCCCTTAGCTTCCCATGTGGAAGAACCTCACATGCCATCTAATATCCATATACATGGTTTGTAGAAGGGTATACATGGGTTTTAGAGATAGATGTTATCATATTTATTGAACTTGTTTTTGTATGTGTACCAATTTGTGTATTCCAATTCGTTCCCATGACGGAGTACACGGTGTGTTCATGCCCGTGTACTTCAAGCTGTGTCCCCATACTTCTAAAGTGCACACATAGTCAATGGGGGAGGATCATATGTCTTGTGGAAAGGGTCATAAATCATGTGATAATTATATTCATCCAAAAACCCTAGACACTATTGATGGGGCCCACAAACTATATAATCCTAGGTTACAGGCCGTATTCTACAGAATTTTCTAAAATCCCAGATTTTTCTCTATGCATCCCAGTCGATGCTCCATATTTTATCTAGTGAGTGATTATCCATGAAATCGAATATCTATGTTTTTCCATGACTTTCTATAATATATCAATGTGTCCCTCCATAATTATTATCATAAATTGGATCAAATCAATGTTCTTCATTTCAAGACAAAGATCACTAAAGAACATGAATTCAAGAATCAACAGTCTTCTAAATTACACTGTATCCATCGTATAAACTTTCCCATTCCATGATGAACCGAGATCTACAATATCATATCATTATTACATGAAACATGTTATTAATAATCGATTGATCGAGAATATTCAAGTGGTGGACCAAATGAAGAAATTTGGAAATAAACGATGAATCCCCAGAGAAAATAATTCAAACAAATGAGAGGAATGAAAATTTATCAATGTTCATATTGATCTCGATTATTTCCTATAATATAAACAAATAGATTCAAATTACTTATCCCAAATAACATTGTAACATATCAATCCTCGAAGGAGAATTATCTGCAAATCAATCCATTAATTAATTAATTCGTGTTCATCACAAAAATTAAGAATGGGAAAAATCTACATAAAACAAACATCATACATCTATTTGGTTTGATCACTAATAAATAATGTTTTTCGCATCATGTTTTATGGAATTATCTATTGAATTTGAGTTTTTTTTGATTGATGGATCCACGAACCATCATCATTTGCATGAAAAAATTCTTCAATTCTATCTCAAACAATCCTCAAGAGGTTCCAGGGTTATGTGGATAATCCTAGAATTATTACAAAAGGATATATATAAGATCCACTACTCTCTATAGAAACGAAACATATTGAAATAATTTTATTAAATTAATTTATTCATTTTAACATCTGTGATTTTTTTCAAAAACAGCCCATGCTGATAAATGTTGAGTTGTGTATAGGGTAAAACCACCATTTTGAATTTAGCGGTACCCTCATATTTATACTCTTAGAACATAATTAGATGTTATTCCAATTTTTTAAGAAAAACAGACACATTTTTTATTTAATATATTTAATATATTTCAATAATTTATAACATGGAAACTAGGCCTCAGAATCACAATTCATCTCAGCTCCTGGTCTCAAAAATAATCCATATAATATTTAAAAATAATACACCAGAAATCTGAGAGATTATAGTTACTATATTAATATAATTTTTATATATAATATTTATGATATAGTTATTCTTATAAAATTATAATAAATATTCAACCTTCTTATCCTTCTATATATTCGAAAATGATAATGTCGCGCGTTCGTAGGTCTGGACTACCACCTCCATGAAGCAATATGTTTAATAATTAAATTTTTATTTACATATATGGTAATAAAGAAGGATTTAGTGACTAAATATGTTAATAATAAAGGTAATATATTTTAACGTTTATCATTTATCTAATTCATTTAATTTTCATCGATTATAAAACAAAAAAATTCATTTATATACATCTATGATCTACCATCTCCTAGAAGTGACACCGTTAATTTTTTAGGACCATATATCATGGTTTTTTCTAAAAAATTATTTAATATATTAAAATTATAATTATTTAATGATTAATATTTTAGATATTATGTATTAATGGCCCCTTTGACCATGGTTAACAAACCAAAGTTATTTTGTGATTATGAACTGAACATCCTTAAAACACTCAAGGTGATATAAAATGATTATTAAAAATTTTATAAATGGTTCTAAATAAAATAAAAAATATTATGAAAGATAAATAAAATGATATAAAGTTCCTATGAAATTAAATATTAAAATATATTTATTATACTATAGGTTGGAACACATCAATCCACGAAGAAATACAATGTAAATTTTTATTCAACATTCTTGTTTGTTTTTTGATTTCATTTTCTTAAACAACAATTGGGGGTAATTGTAATATTTTTATATTTTTAAAACAAATAAATTTTATTATCTTCTATTTATATAGGGATTTAATATTTTTTGTTTTATTTTTAACTCTTCTGTACTTATGATATTTTTGAAACAAATTTTAGGAGAACTACCCTTATTTCATCATGTGGTTGGGAATCTAACTCCTCCATATACATGTTCTCTAAATGTTTTTCAAAAAAGTCAAAAATATTCTATAATTTTTTTTACTATCATTTTCATCTATATTTTACCTTCACTTCACTGTTTTCGAATGAATATTCCTATCATTTTATAAATGAGTTAATTTTTAATTTTACCAAATGCATGAATGGAATATTTATTTTAATGTTTAAAAAATGAACAAATTTTCCCTCCCATATAACTATTCATTTCTAGGAATATTATTTTACATATTTTTATGGTCAATTAAAATCAAAACCATTTTCTAAATATTGTCAAAATTTTAATTAATATTTTATCAAAACGAAATGAAATTTTCCACATGTTTTCTAAGAAATGATATAATTTTCTTTCCCTGTAATTTTTATTTAGGTCTGGATAATTTAATGCTTCTTATTATTTAAAATGGATATACTCTAATAATTTAAATGAACTGAAAAATTACAAATGAAACCCCATTTTCAAATAATTTAATGCCTTTTTGAGAAATGAAATTATTGAAAACACATACAGTACATTCATTTTTGGATCTTTATAAGTTATATTATGTAATATTTAAAAGACCTATAAAAATAATAACCATTGATAGTATATCCATTATACAATGATCATATGAGTTTCATATATACATGGTTATGTTAATTCTAATTAGGACAGACCAAGGAAGTGATCATCTCAACCAGTTTGATTGTACCCTCTGAATTCCATTTATTTAAGCTTACTATGGAGATAGAATAACTAGGAATTTCCCTTGAAAAATCATACTCTGTGATTAAACCACTAATAAATGAATGAAACCAATTGCGAGATATTTTTAAGCTCATTGAGATCATTACCTAAACCATTATCATGGTACCAGCATAATAAAATCCTAACCTAGTACACCTTACCCTTAGATAATTCCCTTGTGTTGTAATGGGAAATGCATATTTCCCCATAGAATATGAATACGAATACGTATATTTTTATTTTTAATAAAATTATTTTTATATCGATATTTTATTACTTTAATATTGTTAAATAATAATTTTTGTTTAAAAATTTTATTTTGATATGATGATGGACAAATTTTATTTTTGGGAAATATATTGTTTCTATCAGGACACTATTAGATGAATTAAAAATAATTAAATACATAATATTTTAATGAAATGTTATCATTAAATTATATTTATTAAACATAAATTATCAGGTAATTTTAATAAATTAAATGTAATTTTTATTAGGTTTTGGAAATGTTATTGTAAAAAACAAGCATTTTTCAACAAATGGATGTTTTTTATTTAAATTTGTAAATTATACTATTTTGATATTGAGCTTTGAAATATAGGTATTATTTTCAAAATTAAAACATCAAAATTACCCTACTGATATTTCTTTAATACTTTCCTCCACAGTTTAATTTTTTGGTAAGAACTATATATGGTATAATTATATGGTACATATTTTGAAATCATAAAATTAAAAAACATGTGTAATAAATTCTTCAAATATCATCCAAAAAAAGAAATTGTGTTTTCACATTAAAATAGAGGGTTTGTATATGTTATTTGATTAATTTTATAAATATATATACCATCCACCAAAGCATATATTATATTTTATGGTTTCAAAGTAAATTCATTTTAAAAAAGACTCACTTTCATGCCACTAATAGTATTATTTTTAATATTGAGGTTCATTTTATTATGAAATATTTAAATACAATCATATTTGGTTGACACCATGGAAAAAATGACTTTATTTTTTGTGTTTTAGACTAATTTATCTTATAGAGTCCAAATACTTTGTTAAAAAATTAAGTCAGAATTATCATATATTTTTTTATAAAAAATACACCCTTCCTCACTTTTGAATTCACTCAAAATGATTCGATAATTATGATACTCTACCAGTAGCACTCTATAAACCTCCCATGGTGTCTCCATGGTCTTAAGAATATCCACCCAAGCATTTAGAAATTCCTTCTCAAGGTAAAAGATTATCTCATTCCCCTCTTTATTTAAACTTTTTCTATATATTATCCCTTTTTGATTTTCAATTGTTTGTACTATGATATATTATTAAACATCTCCATACTATCATCAAAGTGAGTATATAACCCTTTCACTCTCATTAATCACATCCATGAATATTTAGTGACTTAAATATATATAAACCAAACTCTTTAACCATGGGTTTAAATGTGATGAAATATATTTTTATGATTTGTGATTTAAGAGAACACGGATGCGCGTACATGATATGAATATTTCTAGAAGTCCTGAAATTATATATTTTTACACTACATTTGGTAAAAAAATTAATTTTGAGATTTTATGAATGGTTCAAGGGTGATTATCCTAGGAACTATGGGTTATGATGAATTGGTGGTTAGGATTGATTTATTCTTATGATGTCATGTTTTATGTCTTTCCCACATTCCCATGTTTTATGTATGTTATCTTCTTATATAAATAATAAATGATCATTTTTACAATCTTCATCCATTCTATGATACCTTGATATTTTTATTGGTTCCCATGTATTACATTCAACATAATAGGATTTGAAAAATCCATTAATGGTATTAATCTCTCACCCCTTTCTTTTTTACTTCCATAGGTTATATTTTACAATTTTCAAAGATCAATGTAATTTTAGCGAATTTTATAGAATTCAAGTATAAGTCGTTGTATTTATATTTCGTATTATATTATGTGTATCCTTGTGCAATAATGTCACAACCCATCCTCGGGCATGTGTCATGACTACCCCAAGCCCGCCTTCCAATGGCCAGGGGCTGGAGACTAGCACAAAAAGGCGTAAATCCTGATAAAAAGGGAAGACATTGCCTTTATGAAATGTAAACAGACACATACTCAGAGAACAAGTGGAAGAAAACACTAAGTCAAGTTGTAACAGGTATACTGAAAGTACAAAGGGGCCAGAAATACAAACCCAACATAAGGAACAACTACATCAGAAAGAATGTACAACTGAAAAGACAACAGATGAATAGTGAAGTAGCTCATGCATCATCCTCCGGTTTCCTACCTTAAGGGAAGGTACATATAGACTCCACTGCTCTCCATGTCCGTCTATCACCACTGGTTACCACCTCATCATGATGTCCACCTCCGGGTACTTTCTCATCTTGAATTCCACTTCCAGGTACTGTCCAGCTCTATAAGCCTCAACCACGATCAGTGTTATCTATCGTCTGCATCCAACACAATGAGGTGCGGGCATAGACCGTGCAGGGGTGAGTATAACGATAATCAGTAGGCACCCTGAGACCCTCAAGGTCTCACTGAATCCAACAGGTATAAACCACAAAGGAAGATCTCAATATATAACCTTTACATAGATATATGCCCATACATATATCGAAGTTATCAAGTAACCCGTCTCAATCATGAGGTAAACACAAAGGTCATAGACTCAACTCAAACCATGGTTTTATTCTAGATGTCAAAAACCAGAACTGCTGAAGAGCTCCTCCTCTATCGAGTAGAGTGGCCCTGTCACGACTCTAAGGAACTAATTACTAACCATAGACTGCTGAGGTACTCCTCCTGTCGAGTACCGTAGGTCTGCCACCTCACAAATTAGTGCTCCTCCGCCATGTGTCTGCCACCTCACAAAGTAGTGCTCCCCCTTAGAGCCTATAATGGTACTCCTCCTGTCGAGTACCACGGGTCTTCCACTATACAAATTAGTGCTCCTCCACTATGGGTCTGCCACCTCACAAAGTAGTTCTCCCCACTGGGCTATACAAGTCACTCTGAATCGAATCGGACAAGCAGTCATTAGGTCACGGCCAGCTACAAGGTCATCGTACTCCGTATTCTCGTCTCCAGGAGGGTCCGCTACACGAGCTACTGGTCGATACTTCCATGTGTAATGTAATCTCACAGGAAGTATCTCAATGGACCCCCTCGTCATAGGGGTCTCAACGCTACAGACGGTGCGCCAATCGGACGTCCAGTCTGTGAGTTATTAGCATTTCTGTTCCAGAGGCCTTGTTGGTTTTGTGTACGAACCATCCCGACCATACTCCAACTACATCCAAACCTCAAGTTGAGTATTCCAAAATAACCGTCTCATCATAAGGAATCCAACGTAATTGTCGGCACGTCAATCGGGCGTCTGGAGCTCATGTTATAAGCATTTTATTACCGAGGGCCTGGTTGGATTCATGTTCAATCCAACCCAGTCGTATCTCAACTGACATCGGTTAACCAAATAGGTTACAACATTTCAATCCATATGAAAAAATACACAAGATGGACTCCCCATTTGGTCCAAAATGGATATCTGATGAAAAAGTTGCATTTCACTACAGGACGCGCGAACCGGGCCTCGTGGGGTCTGCACCTCGACCTCAACTTAAATATCCAAAACATTTCTTGAACCATTGATCTTAATTTCAGGGTTGCAACGTCGCAGAAGGTTTGTCATTCCGACACCGTATGAGAGATATATGTCTGATACAAGATCCCATAATAATATTATTATTATTATTATTCAGTGTTTCGTGGACCCGATCCATGAACAAAAATTTAGTATCCAAAATTAGATTTGAATAGACCGTATTAATGACGGGATTGCATCACCACTCAAGGCAAGCCAATCGTACGTCGCACGCATGAGTTATGGCAGGTAGAAGATTTAAAAATAATATTAAATCTATTATTTTCCGAGCGCTTCGGGTACCTGATCCAAAAACCTGAAAAAGACATCCAATATTGGAATTGGAATGTCCGTCTCGGAATATGGGTCGCACTACCACTGACAGTTCGTGAAACCAATGTCGCACAAAGAAGATACTGTCATAATATGGTTCTCCTAATGAAAATAATAATAACATTATTATATTATTATTATTTTTAATTTAATTTAAATCTTTAAATTCTCACACCCCGAATCCACGCACCACCAAAATAAATCCACCTCCCTTACTTTGACTCCAAGATAGCCATGCCCCCCTATTTTATAACACCATTTTTTATTTCTTTTATTATTTATCTACTTTTTATATCTCATCCTCTCTCCAATTATCATCTTCTCCCACGAAAATAGTGACTCCAACATGCTGCACTGACAGATTCTGCCTCGGCCTGCCAACCTTGCTCCGCTAGAACGCCTAACTCACACCATGAGATCCTTCCACACTTCATTCCAACATCGATTTAACTTAGAAAAAAGATACGAATGCATATCCATGATCCTCGGGTCAAGATCTTCGTGTCGGTATGACATGCACATGGAAACATTGAGTTTCCAGCATGCTTATTTATTTGGGGATAAAGAACATGCAAAGAATGTGCGGACAATGAATAAGGAATGATCATGGTCAAAGTGCATATCGATACTCGTGTTAGTTTGGCCATCATTTTTGAGAATCAAGAACATGGGGAATTGGAAATTAAATATTAATCATGCTTCAAGAATTTCAAATTCAAGATAAACAAGAAGAAAATTAATTCAATAAATTGTTTATCGATCCGTGAATTAATTTATTTAATTCGCATTCATCATGAGAAATAAAACCATGGTAAGGAATCCACAAAGTCAAATCCTACAAATAAATTCTCAAACTCAAGGGTATAAACCACCTAAATGAGTAATATACATTATTCTCAAATCTCTCAGAGATGTCCCACGTCATCGATCTACGGAAGACGAACGTCGCGGTACATGGCATCGCGAAGAACGATGTCACAGAGAAGAGAATAACACTTTCTTTATCTATATCTCCATAGCTTTCCCAGGTTTTCTCCAACACCACAATTTCCCAACTAAAATAATATCTCATCCTCTTACTTTATTCCGACAACAATTGATTTAAGAATCAAACACTATATATAATTAATTGGAGAATCCCCTTAATTAATTATAATGTGTTGGCAATTTAATTGGAAGGAAGGTGGAGAGTTTAACAATCTTAACAATGTGAATGGTTGTCAAAATTAATGCAAGGGAGTTTAAGGGGGGTTTCAAGGGAGATGAAAGGTTGGGGATCATGTGGGCCCCACCTCTCATATATCCACACATGGGTAGTTAGGTTCCACCCTTAACTCCCCTTTGTAGTATAAACCTACCATAGATATAAATAAAATTGTACACTAACAATTTTATTTATTTTATTCTAGATTCCCAAATAAAAAATTCTCAACCATTTTAAAACAAAACTACGGTAAATGTCCTCTTAATAAATTACCAGCGCTGTGAGTTCATCGGTGCCCTCAGATTTCAATTTCGATCATCGGTTCAAAATATAGAAAATCCCGCTCATTCGTTTACTGAATTTAACCGAGCTAAACTTTGAGAATTGATTCTGGGCACACCGGGCCTCAAAATCAGGTTTCTTCAGAAGCCACAGACTCATAAAATTCCAATGAAATTAAGAAAAAAAATCATTGAAATTTTTGGGTCTTTACATTACTCCCACCTCAGGGCTTTACATCCCCGTAAATCTAAAACATAAACTAAAGAAACAAAAGAGGGTACTGAGCACGCATATGAGCCTCCTGCTCCCATGTGATCTCCTGGAGGTTCACGTGCTCCCAACGAAAGTGCTCAAGAGGAATCAACCATCCTCGTAGGACCCACTCCTATCAACCCTCAATATTTTATGGAACCTCCATGAATATTGCATCATCTTTGATGTCCAGTTACTAGTGGTTGATGATTTGGGATAGGTCGTACACGCATCTCCTCAGCTGAGATACGTGGATGAAGTCGTGCACCCAGTGCAACTGAGGTGGATAGGATAGGCGGTAAGACACCTTGCCTACACCATTGAGGACCTGGAAAGGTATGATGAATCCCAGAGATAAATTTCCACCCTGGACAAATCTCCTTAGACCTCATCGAGGTGAGACCCGTAAGAATACATGGTCACCATCCTCTAAATCAAGTTGTCTCCGTCTCCTATCAACATAGGACTTCTGTATTCTCCATGCAGTCTCAACGGTCGTGAACCATCTTTGACTTAGCTCTAGAAAACTCTGCTAGCATCTAACTGACCACACGAAGGGTTTCCCCTTTTTCGTCAATGCTAAAAGCATTGTAGTAACTCTGAAGAAGTCTGGCACAAATCTATGTCTTACCGACTCATGAGTGATCGACTGCAGCCACATATGCATGATTCTATCTTGTGCTGCCTGGGGTTTCCTTTTCGCCAACCAAGGAAACCCCATCCCAACATTATAGGTAAACCACATCCTTTTTACCTAATATAATCAATATGTGTCTGATCTTTGGTATCCTATTCCATACCCAAACTAATGGTGTAAGGCCTCGATGCTGCCACCAAGAGGTTCCAACCGAAACCCTCGACTTAAGGGTTAGATCACACCATCAGTGTAAGCATGATTAATGAGTCTCATCCCAACAGTATATCCATCCATGAGGGTAAAGTCAATGGCTTAATCGGAAACTATAGGTCTGGGACACGATTTGTGGAAGGAAGGGATGATTTGCATCATTGTCTGTTGTTACAGCAGCTAGTAGTAGACATAGACCGTACTTAAAATCACTCCTAGAGCCCTTGGGTCACACTCCTTCATCGAATGCAGCTAATCTCTTCCCCTGCCCTCATGATCCCTGAGCCTGTCAGGGACTAAAAAGGAGGGTGGTTGTAACATGTCGAAATGTACACCACCTCATGCTGCTCTCCTCACTCTGCTTCCATGTATGATGCTCTACAAATTCATATGTCCTTAACACTTCCAATTCTCGAAACATTTTACACACCCATGTCTCTGATATTGGCGCCAGTTTCATGTTTTCCCACTGCTAACATTCACTGGCTTCATCCATTCATCCAGAGAACATTAAACCACAAAGGTTCTCTCTAGAACCCTAGCATAAGTAAGAATGTATAGAGGAAAAGTGTTGGCTCTGATTTACATTAAACACACCTCTCTCTACGGTCCGAGCTCAAAAGCAATGATCATATTATAGTCATCCGGTACCAAGAATGGTCGGTACACCTCGATGAATACTCAACTACCGACATGTCGTCCAACCAAAGCTGTATAAGCTCTAGAAAACTATCAGCCACCTCCTCAAGCCAGTCCTCAGCAGCCTGTGAGTCGGGCTCGACTCAGAACCTGAGGTGTATCTGATGCTGAAAAACATGTAAGGATTTAAGCCTACTTGTGTCATCTACTAGTACTGCCGGTTGTAACTAATGTCCAACAGGTAGTGATATAACTGGCACACTACCCGAAGGTATTATCTCAGGCATCGGTCCCCATACCGAAGCCTCATCACTATGTGGACCAACCTCATGGTCACTCACTGGGAAAAAATTGTAGGTAAGAACACTATCTACTCTACTAGTGTCTAAACTAGGTGTAGAACTCTAGAAATAGCCTCCAGCCAATCCACATCTTTATGTGAATCTTCCTTGCCTCATAACGTCGGAGGTCTTTATAGATGGAAGTCTTGTAACGTGATCTCTCAGTGTGCATCGTCCTCTAGTATGGCTGGTGGCATTTGCTTCCCAACGGGTCGTGGTGCTGCTGGTACACCATCCGAATGTGCCATCATAGTAAAAGGGTCCTGAACCAGAGCCTCATCTCTCGGTGGACTTTCATCGGGTACTCTCTTAGAACTCCAACTGACTGTCTACGTGGAGTCATCCTGAATAGATGCGACATGTTCAAATGACTTAAACCTGGTGAGCTGACTTAAAAAAACTTTTGAAAACACACACGCAATCAGTGTTTTTGTGCACCATGTCAGAAATCAGTAGTCAGGGTCATGGTGTATGGATATGTTGACCACTGCAGCAACCCTAGACTCCCTGAACTGAAAACCACACTCGGTACCCTTAACAATATTGCGTCACTGAATGGAAATATCTAGGTTCTAAGTTCTGCGGTTGAACCGACTCCTCTGATACCAATTTTTCATGACCCATCCTCGGGCTCGTTCCATGACTACACCAAGCCCGCCTTCCAAAGTCCAGGGACTGGAGACTATCACCAAAAGGCATAAATCCCAATAAAAAGGGAAGGCATGTCCTTTATGAAATGTAAACACACACATACTCAGAGAACAAGCGGAAGAAAACACTAAGTAAAGTAGTAAAAAGTATGATGAAAGTACAAAGGGGCCAGAAATACAAACCCAGCAGAAGGTACATCTACAAAAAAAAAACTAAAACTGAAAATACAACAACTGAATGGTGAAGCAGCTCCTGGATCATCCCCCTGGGTTCCTACCAGAAGGGTAGGTACAGATGGACACCTCTTCTCTCCATGCCCATCTGTCACCTCCAGGTACCGTCTCGTCGTGAATTCCACCTCTGGGTACTGTCTCGTCATGAATTCCACCTCTAGGTATCGTCCAGCTCTACAAGCCTCAACCACGACCAGTGTTTTCCATCGTCTACATCCAACACAACGAGGTGTCGACATAGCTTGTGCAGGGGTGAGTATAACGATACTCAGTAGGGACCCCGAGACCTTCAAGGTCTCACTAATTCCAACAAGGATAACCAAAAAAGAATGATCTCAATTGATAACCTTAACATAGTTATATGCCCATACATATACCTAAGTTATCAAGTAACCCATCTCAATCATGAGGTAAACAAAAAGGTCATAGAATCTGCTCAAACCAGGATTTTATTCAAGATTTCGAAACCACAACTACTAAAGAGATCCTCCTCTGTCGAGTACAGTGGCCCTGTCATGACATCGAGGTGCTACTCACTACCCTTATATTTATGAGTTACTCCTCCTTTTGAGTACCGTAGGTCTACCACCTCACAAAGTAGTGCTCCTCCCCCATGGGCCTGCCACCACACAAAGTAGTGCTCCCCTTCATAGCCTACAGAGGTACTCCTCCTGTCGAGTACCGTAGGTCTTCCACCACACAAATTAGTGCTCCTCTGATCTGGGTCTACTACCTCACAAAGTAGTGCTCCCCACTAGGCTATACAAGTCACTCTGAATCGAATCGGACAAGCAGTCATCAGGTGTCATCCAGCTACAAGGTTGTCGTACTCCGAATGCTCGTCTCCGGGAGTGTCCAATCCATGAGGTACTGGTAGATACTTCCAAGTGTCATGTAATCTCACGTGTAAGTATCTCAAGGTATCGCCTTGTCATAGGGGTCTCAACGCAACAGACGGAACACTAATCGGACGCCCGGTCTGTGAGACATTTGCAATTCCGTTCCAGGGGCCAGGTTGGTTTCGTGTACGAACATACCTGACCATACATCAACTGTGTCCAAACCTCAAGTGGAGTATCCCAAAAGAACCGTCTCATCATAAGGAATCCAATGTAATTGACGAAACGTCAATCAGACGTCCGTAGCTCAAGTTATAAGTGTTTTATTACCGAGGGCCTGGTTGGATTCATGTTCGATCCAACCCAGTTGTATATCGACTGACACTGGTTAACCAAACCCGTTACACCATTTTGATCCATATGTAAAAACACAAGATATGGACTACCCATTGGTCCAAAATAGATAGCCGGTGAAAAAGTTTCATTTCACCGCAACATGCACGAATCGGGCCTCATGGGGTTCGCGCCTTGACCTCGACTTAAATATCCAAAACTTTTCTTGAAACATTTGTCTTAATTTCAGGGTCACAAAGTCGCAGACGGTTTGTCATTCTAACACCATATTAGAGAGATATGTTAGATACAAGATCCCGTAATAATAATATTATTATTATTCGGTGTTTCATGTACCCGGGCCATGAACCAGAATTTAGTATCCAACATTAGACTTGAATCGACTGTATTAATGATAGGATTACATCGCCACTGATGAAAATCCAATAGGACATCACAAACATGAGTTATGGCAGGTCGAAGATTTAATAATAATATTAAATCTATTATTTTCTGAGCACTTCGGGTACCTGATACAAAAACCGGAAAAAGACATCCAATATTGCACTCGGAATGTCCGTCTCGGAATCTGGGTTGCACTACCACTGATGATTTGTGAAACCGAGGTCGCACGAAGAAGATACTGTCAAAATATGTTTTTCCCAATAAAAATAATAATAACATTATTATATTATTATTATTTATAATTTAATTTAATTCTTTAAATTCTCAGACCCCAAATCCACG
Source organism: Viscum album (assembly GCA_963277665.1). Lineage (NCBI taxonomy): Eukaryota > Viridiplantae > Streptophyta > Magnoliopsida > Santalales > Viscaceae > Viscum > Viscum album. The sequence continues at coordinate 1,895,086,665 of OY728152.1, forward strand.
CACCACCAAAATAAATCCGCCTCCCTAGCTCTGACTCCAAACCAACCACACCCCCCTCTTTGATTACCCCTTTTTTGTTAATTTTATTATTTATCAACTTTTGATATCTCATCTTCTCTCCAATTAGAATATTCTCCCATGAAAATAGTGACTCCAACATGCTGCACTGACGGATTCCGCCTCGGCCTGCCAACCTTGCTCCACCAAACCGCCCTACTTGTGCCACGAGATACATCCACACTCCATTCCAACTTTGATTTAACATAGAAAAATGATACGAATGCATATCAATGATCCTCGGGTCGAGATCATCACATCTGTATGTCGAGCAAAGGGATACATTGAGTTTCCAACACGCTTAATTATTTGGGGATGAAGAACACGCGAATAATGTGCGGACAATGAATAAGGAAAGATTATGGTCAAAGTGCATATCGATAGCCATGTTAGTTTGGCCATCGTTTTTGAGAATCAAGAACATGGGTAATTGGAAATTAAATATTTATCATGCTTCAAGAATTTCAAATTCAAGATAAACAAGAAGAAACTTAATTCAATCAATTTTTTATCGATCCGTGAATTAATTAATTTAATTTGAGTTCATCATGAGAAATCAAACCATGGTAAGGTATCAAAAAATATAAATCCAAAAAATAAATTCTCAAACTCAACGGAATAAACCACATAAATGATTATTATTCATTATTACCCTACCTCGCAAAGACATCGCATGTCGTCGATCTACGGAAGACAAACGTCGCGGTAGATGGCGTCGCGAAGAACGACGTCTCGGAGATGATAAGAACACTTTCTTTATCTATATCTCCAGAGCATTCCTTGGTTTTCTCCAACACCACAATTTCCCAACTAAAATAATAGCTCTTCCTATTATTTTATTCCCACAACAATTGATTTATGAATCAAACACTATAATTAAATAATTGGAGAATCCCCTAAAATCATTATAATGTGTTGGCAATTTAATTGGGAGGTAAGTGGAGATTTTGACAAACTTAATAAAGTGAATGGTTCTCACGATAACTACAAGTGAGTTTAAGGGTGGGTTTCAAGGGAGATGAAAGGTTGGGGCTAGTGTGGGCCCCACCTCTCATATATCCACACATGGGTAGTTAGGTTCCACCCTTAACACCCCTTTGTAGGATAAAACTACCATAGATATAAATAGAATTGTACACTACAAATTTTATTTATTTTATTCTATATTCCCAAATGAAAAATTCTCACCTGTTTAAAACGAAACTGCGGTAAAGGACCTCTTATGCAATTACCGGCATTGGGAGTTCATCGGTGCCCTCAGATTTCAATTCTGAGCACCGGTTCAAAAGATGGAAAACCCGCTCATTCATTTACTGAACATTATCAAGCTAAACTTCGGGATTTGATTTCGGGCACACTGAGCCTCGGAATAGGTGCTGTCAGAAGCCACATACTTGTAAAATTCCAAAGAAATTAAGAAAAACATTTCCTTGAAATTTCTGGGTCTTCACAAATAAATCATAAAATAATTCTTATAAAGTATATTAATTTTCATAGTCTATATTAGGGAATATACTAGTTATTTTTATGGATTCAGATTACGAAACATTAGTGAAAGACTTTTGGATAAGACTAAACATAGAAAAACAACCCTTAATTTTCATTAATTAAAAATTACGATGTTTCCATGAAAATACATCAATGCCTGGATACTCCATGTGGATGTGGCTCAATCTTATCATTATATAAATGAAATAACTCCAAAAATGAAACATTGAGATAAAATCTATCGTTACCTAGAGTAATAAATAAAGTCCATCAAGCACACCTAATTTGACACTCTCAGGGGATATTCTTTGATAAATTCTCAAGCTCATTACAAACCATTATTATGGGGGGTAAATTATCACAGTACATTATGTTAGTAAAGAGTTAATTTAAAACATAGATTGAAACCTATAAATTCAATATTTATGGAATATATTTTATTTATGAGTTCTCTAATTAATATTTATTGTTTCATGTTTCTGGGTTTAGCAGTTTAAAATTGTCATCTATATTTTTATTTATTTTATAAAATTGATTGAAATATAAGAAATCAAGTCAACAACCAATATGAGGGGCATTGTGATAACCACCAAAATGAGATACCAACCCGATGAGATCAAGATTCATGTACTTCATGGTAATAGTTTCTCAATTAACTCATGTTTTGAACTGAAAAATTAATTAATAAGAATCCCACATCTCTTAAATAATTAGATAGATGAAATTGATGCGTTTATGTGATGAAGGCCTCCAAATTTTAGTGAATATTTTAATCCTTTAATTGAAGAGTAATGAAACAAATATATAGAACATACCCTCACTATTGGAAATCAGATCTTTCCCAACACTTCTATACCAACGGTTTGTAAAAACCGTTGGTGTAGGCACCCTTTCCCAACGGTTTGGGAGAACCGTTGGGAAAGGGTTGGGTCTTTACCAACGGTTCCCCCAAACCGTTGGGAAAGGGAGCTCAAAACACCCATTTCCCAACGGTTTGGGAGAACCGTTGGGAAAGGGTTGGGTCTTTCCCAACAGTTCTCCCAAACCGTTGGGAAAGGGAGCTCAAAACACCCCTTTCCCAACGGTTTTGGAGAACCGTTGGGAAAGACCCAACCCTTTCCCAACGGTTCTCCAAAACCGTTGGGAAAGGGTGCCCCAAAATCCAGCATACACTCCGAAAACACATATGCACCTATACCAACGGTTTTGCGAACTGTTGGGATAGGTTCTTCGATTTTTTTTCCAGGTCTACTGCCCGAGAACATTATATAGATCTAAATTTTAAATAATTATTATAATACATATATATATTTATGAAATTATGTTTAAAAAAGTCATATTAGGTTAGTGGTTAACTCGTTCTATTATAAACGAGGGGTTCAGGGATCAAATCACACCGAATGTATTTTTTTTGAAATACATATACCAACAGTTTTATAACCGTTGGAATAGATTTTCATATTACCTATGCCAACGGTTTTCAAAACTATTGGGATAGGTCTATACCAACGGTTTTCCCAAAACCGTTGGTATAGACCTATCCCAACGGCTTACTTTTCCACGGTTCTCCAAACCGTTGGTATAGGCTATACCAACGGTTTGGAGGCCTATACCAACGGTTCCAAACCGTTGGTATAGGTTAGTTTTCCAGTAGTGCCTCTCCATCATTTAATGCACTAATTAAGTGTATATATTGTTATATATTTACTGTATTTAGGGAGATGATGATCGATGGAAGAAGTTTGTAAAAAATAAGAAGCGTGAGTTAGTGATAAAAGGGATTGAGTGGTATGTGTTTTAGAAAATATTGTTGATAAATATTTTCTTTTTACACTCTGCCTAAAAATTTAGAGGCATTTCCTTGTTGTCCAAAAAAATGACAATTATTATTTCATGGAATACAAGGAATACATTAGATGAATTTAATGATATTCCTCCAGCATTATCATTCCTCCTACAGGTAACTTTTTCAACATCTTGGTGGGGATAAATTCATGTAAATGAAAATAATTTCTCATTTAGTATTTTTACAGCTATGAGGAAATTATCTGATGTTCCCTCAATGTAGAAATAAAGATTAGTGAATTTCAAGGTCTCTTAGTTCTGGAGATATAAAGATTAGGATGGATTTTAATTTGGATTGTGTCATAGAAAATTATTATAGTGTAAATAAATTCCAACATCCTAGTTGTTATAAATGTTGTAAGAAGTATATTTGAAATTCACTTAAGGAGGCGAGGAAATTATTTAAAATTAGGAATGAAGGTCACCTAGATAGAGATTTCTGATCAGGTAAACCCACCAATGTGATACAAGAATATAATTCTATTGTAAAACCTCATCCTACTATCAAATATTTAAACTAAATGGGAAAATGAATGCTTAAGAATAAATACATATGACAAGGGCTTTCAAGAACAAACATTTACATTAGCCTCCAAGTGCTATAGGGAAAGGGGGAACTTATGTGATCATAACAACTAAGGAGGATCTAGAAAATGATGTGGTGAAAGGTACACTAATTACTTATTGAATGAAAGAATAAACTCAATTCAATTCTCGTTGAATTAATTCTATCATACCATGAAACATTAGTATAGCTTTTCTTACACCATTACAAAATAATGAATTAGAGCTATAAATGAAAGAAGGAAATGGGGAAATTATTTCTTTTGATGTATATAACTCCTCCCTTATCAAAACATGTGGGCTATATTTCCCAGAAAAACATTTTATATTTTCTTATAGTGGAATTTGATTATTTTATAGTCATGGAATATATTTCCTTGTATAAATTCAACATAAATTTATTAAATAAGGAAATCAACCTCTATTCCACAAATCGCCTCCTAACACTATAAAGTGTATGTAGAAGGATGAAAATCCATTGGTATCATCATCTCAAGATATTATATGTTCTCCCTATGATCATAAATATATATAACAAATGATTGAGACTGTGGAAAAGATCATCCATGATGAAATTCCCATTGTTTGGTAATTTGCAGACGTGATTCTTGAATAATTTTATGTTCTTCTTCATTTGGTGGAATTTGAGGATTTTCTAGTCATGGATTAACTTTTTTTTAAATACAACATAAATTTATGACATAGTGAAATCACCATATGTACCAAAAATTTCCATATGATTCTATAATGTTTAAGGATGGGGATGAAAATCCATTTTCGTAATTATATCATGTAGGTATATTATTTCCCTATGAGAATCTATCTATAGTTCAAATTATTGGGACTATGGAAATAATAATCCATGATGACATGCCCATGGTAATGGAATTGTTCGATGTAATTCATGAATAATTTCATATTCTTCCTCCTTACCGAATAGTTCTGTTCTCAATTGAAAATTATATCAAAGATTGAACAACATCCCATCCTCCATATAGAATGAAAAGTTTTTTAATTGAGGAGTTCAAGAAGATACTATAGTAGATTTTGGATAAAGGGTTTATATTCCCTTTTTATTCACTAGAAGGTTCATTGGTCCACTTCTTCAAGAATAAGGATGAGACAATGTGTTTTTGAACAAATCATTATGAACAAATCAAAATATTGAAAAAAAAACTACAAGTATCCTCCTACATCGATTGATGACTTGTTTTCATAGCTATATGGATCCAAATACTTCTCTAATGTGGATATTTTTTTATATTAATATCATGTAAATGTGAAGGAGGATTTTTACAAGAAAACATTTCATATAAGGTATGTAAACTATGAGTTCATAGTAATTCCATTTGGACTCACTAATTCTACCTCAATTTTTTTGACAAAATGAATAAAGACTTCAAGGATTACCAAGAAATTTTTATGGTTGTATTTATATATGATATTATTATATACTCGAGAAGAAATGAAGGGATTGGTGAGAAATTGGATTCTATAGTGAAGCCATTGAGGAAATAAAACAAATATTTTATGTATAGTAAATACATGTTTTAGATGAATTGGGTAATATTACTAGGACATTTTATCACCAGAAATGGGATATCTGATATTCCTTCAAAAATAGAGAAAATTGAAAGATACCCTAGAACAATCTTTCTGATAGAATACCAATGTTATTTGGATTATCAATGTCCCATGTTTGAAATATGATAAAAATATCAAGATTTTAATACCTACTATAGAGGATAACTCGTAATGGGATGAAAGTTTTCTAGAATTAGGAGTATCAAGGAATATTTAAGGAGATTAAAAATTGGTTACTCAGTTCAATTTCCATCATATTACCTACCATTGGGGAAGGATTTTTTATATAAAGTGATTTTTTTAAAAATGTATGAGGTTTTTTACTCATGAAAGATGAAAAAGTCATAGCCTACGCATCCCACCAATTAAAGTTAAATAGGAATAACTATCGAACCCATAATCTAGAAATCAATATTGTGATCTTCTTGGGGATGATTTAAAAAACATTATCTTTATACGGAATAGTGGTGTAGATATATGAATCATTAAATTATCAAGTATATATTCGAAAAAATAAACTCAATATGTCTTAAATAATGTGGTAAGAGATGATCAAGGATTATGATGTTCAGTCAATTAATATCTTATATTGACGAATAAAGTGGAAGATGCACTAAGTTGAAATTATCCTAGAACCCTGTACATTTTTAGTATTAAAAGGTATCCAATATTCTTATATATGAAAAGGATGGATATGGGATAAATAAAAGAATATTCATACTACCTTTCTCAAATAACTTCTCATTCTTCCATTATTTATGGGATTATGGTTGTCTATAATGACAATGAAGTGCTATTAAAAAAGTTATCACGTATTCTATAGTTCAAATATTCTAAATATGGAGTAATAATAATTATAACCTAGATATGTTTCTCATCAAATCCATAACAAAAGAAGGAACTTATAAATGGTTTTCATATCTCATGCTTCACTATTCACCCATGAAATAGTAAGATGTAGATATATTTCAAGAAAAACATTTTGTGGGATAATTTGAAGAGGGTGATTTCATAATTTATAATAGGATGATTTGAATGCTAGAATGTAAAGAGTGAATGGTATAATTCAAAGGTTGTGATTCAACTATTTCACATATGAGTATAGAAATTGGAAAAAAACTATGAATCTCATCTTAGAACTCTGTAGGACCCCTAATGTCTACAATGTTTTCTTGTAGGTATTCAACCGCTTAACCAAATATCACATTTCATTTATATCATGGATTATTTTTGTCTTGACCAAATCACCATGATATAAACAAGGGATGTTTTAAGGATTCATGGTGTTAAACTCTCTATTGAATCTATTCGAAATCCATGGTTTAAATCGAGGTTTTAGATAATCCTTTTGCATGAATTGGATACCAAACTAAGCTTCAAACCAATTTATGTCCTTAATAAGGGAGGTAAATCTAAACTAACAATTAAAACTCAGGAGAATATAATGATATCAAGTTTAATGGATTTCCAAGGATTTTGTGATCAACAACTTCCCCTAATGTATTTCTCATATAAGAATAGTTTTTGCTAAAGATTTAAAATTATACCTTATTAGGTTCCATATGAGAAGATGTATAGAACTCAAGCATTCTAAGAAGATTTCGGGGAGTGGAAGTTGTTTCTAATTTATCATATCTAAGAGGTCACAGATATAGTTAAGACACTTTAAATTCATTTGAAATCCACACATATTTGATGGAAAATATATGATGAAAATCATCATTGAGACCTAGAAACTGGGGTCATATATAATGTGTCACTTTCATATCTCTGTGGAATAAATTCACGAGGATTGGGAAGAGGGGAAATATTTTTCCAGAAAACATTGACCCAATCAAGATCCTCCATCACACAAGATAAGTGACCTATAAATAAGAACTCCCACCTAACCTATATCATGTTGTTGATGTGTTCCAGGTATCCCTAATGTCAAGTACATACCAGGAACCTCACATGTATTGAATGTAATAGTGGTTCCATTATAGAATGATCCTTTATTCAGGGGTATCCGATGAAGATCATATATCATAGATACAATGCTCTATGAAATAATACAAATCACTTTGTTAATGATCTATGGAAGAATGAAATTTTTTGGAAGTGAATTGGGATCTAAATATGTGATAAAATAGAATTACACCAATCTATTTTAATGTATAAATGAAATTTCAAGATAAAAGTTTTTTAATGGAGTAGTAATGTATAACCCTAAACCTTTTTAAATTAAATTACATTTATAAATGAGTAAATGGAACATAAATAAATGAAAATATTGAAAACACATGCACTAGATTGGTTTTGGACAATTTATAGTAATATCACTACTGGAAAACCAGGTATTTGCGACGGGCTATTTGCGACGGGATCCCGTCGCAAATAGCCATTTGCGACGGGGTCCCGTCGCAAATAGCCCGTTGCGGAAAACGCCGTCGCAACTAAACTTATTTGCGACGGGACCGTCGCTAAAGCCCTTTTTTGCGACGGGCATTCTCCCCGTCGCAAATAGTATTCCGTTTTTTGTAAAAAACTTTTTAAACAGTTATTGCGACGGGCCCGTCGCAAATACCTTTTGCGATGGTTCCCGTCGCAAATTGTTTTTGCGACGGGCCCGTCGCAATAACGTTTTTTTTTAAAAAATAAAAAAAATAAGAATACTAGTATTTGCGACGGGAACCGGGACCCGTCGCAATTACTATGAATAGTATTTGCGACGGGACCCGTCGCAAATACTCTTTTTAAAAAAAAATAAAAAAATATTAATAATACTAGTATTTGCGACGGGCATAGTATCCCGTCGCAAATACTATAAAAAAAATAAAAAAAAATTATTAATAAATTATTTTAATTAATATAATAATAGAATTATAATTTACAAATGAAAATAATAAATTATTTTAATTAATATAATAATAGTAGAATTATAATTCAAAAATAAAAATAATAGAATACTAATAAATAATTTAATTAATATAATAATATTATAATTATAATTCATAAATAAAAAAATATTAATAAGTTATTTTAATTAATATAAAAATAATAGAATTATTTTACATTCAAATATTAAAATAATTCAAGTATTACCAAAAAATAATTAAATTATAATATTATAAAATTTTAATATATATATAAAATTTTAATATATATATAAAATTTAATATTATAAAATATAAATATTATTATTATTCATATTAATATTGTTATTTAAAAATATAATATTATTAATATTTTATAATGAGACAGAAACTACGAATAGAAAAAAAAAATATTTTGATTTCACAAATTTTATAACAGAAATACAAACTCTAATCTGTAGGAGGGGGGGGAGGTGGGGGATCTGCAGATGGTGGTGGAGGAAACTCCATCCCTAAAGCATGAGTGAGTCGGCGCATGTACTCCATCTGCTCCTGATGCTGCTGCTGCCACCGACTCGTCTGCTCCTCGTACAGCTGCTGCTGGCGTCGACGCTCCTCCTCATGCTGCTGACGTATCTGCTCCTGCTCCTGTCGGAGACTCTCTATCTGTGCAGTCTGAGATCGCAACTGCTCCTCATACTGTGTAGAAGAAGATGCACGAGCTCCCCTCGAGCTGGACGCCGACATCGCAGCACTGCCATAATAATCTCCGGGAGTCAGTCGAGAGCCGATACCAACTACCCGGCCCTTCTCGAAGGCATACTGGGTGGCCTGCATCCATGCCGCCTCATCAAACTGACGGGCAGTGGTCTGATCTGATGACTCGGCCTGACTCTCAGGCCGGGCCTGTGCCGCTGCGGCCTCATATGACTCCTACAGTTGCAATTTAAAATTAAAATTGTGAATATATTATATGCAGTTAATTTTTAAACTTGAAAACAAATAATACTGACCACGATGTGATGCTGACGATCACCTCTAAGCTCCCCAGTAGCAGGATCACTATACATCCTCCGATATACGTCGTACTCTGTAATATCGGGGTGCTCGACAGCCTATAAGAATAAAAAATAAACTGTTAATATTTATAGTTATATAAAATATTTATAAATAATGTACGTACCAGATGCTGTCTATGAGTACTGAAAGAACGACTCCCAGCTCGATGAGTCACCTCCTGCCTCCCCCGATTCTGCCTCCCCACCGATGATCTCCTCTGAAAGGCACCACTCAACCAGTGCGCACATAATCCATCCCATACATGGGATGAAATGTACTCTGGTCGGTGTGCTCTACATGACTCCTCAAAATCTGACACTCCTGATTTCTTCATCGCAGCTTTTCTTAAATTGTGCAAAAACTGACGAAGGCGATCACGCATGGCCACCTCCCATGCCTCGTGGATGGCGTCACGCATGGTATCCTCGATCGGATACCATAAACCCTACAAATAAATCAAAATATCAAGTTAGAAATGAAATAATTTTCAAAATAAAAATTATTTATTTACGTACGTACCAACCAATGGCCGAACATGGCCTGCTGCACATCAATGGGAATCTGCTCCCATGTGGTCCACGGCTGAGAAAAATAGTTGCGCAAAATAGCGCTGCCCTGTCCGACTGCTATATGCGAAAAACTGAAAAAATAATAAACATTTATTATGTGAATAGATTAATGAAATCTTAGTCAAATTCACAAGTTATTACACAGGTTATCACACCTCCGGGTGCGCGGATCAAACCCAAGACGTGGACGTCGCTCGGGGACGGGGTCAGGAATCATCAATCGTGCAAGACCGCGCCCCCTCCGCGTACTCCCTGAAGCGCCTGCAGGCTGAGGGTCATCTGCCAACAACTCATCCGCATCGAAAGGCAGGTCAGCCTCCGTCAACTCACGAAATGTGGCCTCGTCCATCTGAAACAGAAAATGTTAATATTAGCAAATAATTGATAATTACTATTATATATACATATATATACATATTATGATTGTATATAAATACCATGGAATTCTATAAGTGTTCATCTTCATCATCATCTTCATATATGTCAATGTCATCTTCATATTCCTCCTCAACATCATCGATATCCATTCGAGTTGCAGTTGCTTCATCTCTTACCATTTCAAATTCATGTGTGACATCATTAACATCATCGTCATCACCGACTCTTAAATGTGGGGTGTCGTCATCGATACTCATATCTCTTTGTAAAAAAGATTGATTTTGAGTACTTTCTTGAAAAACTTCAATTCTTTGCACATCAGTGAAAGCACATTCACTTTGACTAAACTGATTGTCTCGAATTTTGATTTTTATTACACTCCACCAATCAGTCAAGTCTCTTGATGTTGCACAGTACTTTGCATAATAAACTTGATATGCCTGTTGAGCCAATAAGAATGGTTCATTTACTGCGAGAACACTTTTACATTTAATATCGATGATTCCATGAGTCGGATGAACACGCACGCCTCTCTCTGTATCCAACCACCGACATTTGAACATGGTTATGTAATGTTGTCCAAGATAACAGAGTTCAATGATTTCATCAAGCATGCCATAAAAGTCAACTTCATTTTCTCGATGATGAGATCCTCTCAAGCTAACTCCACTGTTCATTGTTTTTTTCGATTCCCCATATGCATGCGTGTGGAATCGAAATCCATTCACCACATATGCATTATAAGTTTTAACAAGTTTGGAAGGTGGGTTACTCAATACACAGAGCCGTTTGTCAATTTTATCAGCATGTCGAGACACCTGAAGATTTGTGAAATAATTATCAATATAGTAAACTATACATTGAATGAGTTGCTAAATGATAAAGAATTTATGTTACCAGTTTTTGAAACCACTGAGAGAAATTTTTCAGTCGCCGTTCTTCGAGAGCAGCTGCTGTAATTTGTGGAATTTGTTTCTTGATATGATTATCATACAACCTATAAAAACCAAAGTTATTTACTGTAACATAAATGATAGAATAAGTGATATAAACACTTACAGTACAACTGATGTCATCTCTTCACAGTTGAGCAGAACATACGTATGAGCTCTATGATGTTCATCATCTGAAAGCCAGCGTTCAGAAACTCCACCAAAACCAAGCTCTGACTGGTTGAAAACAGATAATTGATTGTCGATTTCATCAATATTCCTCTCATTCCGTCCCATTCGGTTGTGTTTTGAAGGATACTCAGATTCAAAATAATGGGAGCAGAAAAAAGATATTTCCTCTTGCAAATAAGCTTCTGCAATAGATCCTTCAACAGATGCTTTGTTGCGTACTTTTCTTTTCAATTTTTGCATGCATCTTTCAAATGGGTACATCCATCGAAACTGTACCGGACCTCCACATTTGGCTTCATATGGCAAATGTAACATCAAATGTTCCATTGAGTCGAAGAAAGACGGCGGGAATATTTTTTCCAGTTTACATATAATTACAACAACATCTTTTTCAAGTTTGCCTAGAGCATCATAATCTGCCGTAGCCGCACAAATTTCCCGAAAAAAATGAGACATGTCTGTTATGGAATCCCAAATCACAGAATTCAACAGACCTCTTAATCCAATTGGTAGAAGTCTCTCCATTATAACATGACAATCATGACTTTTCAATCCAGTAATATGACCATTCTTTACACATCTACCCAAATTGGAAGCACAGCCATCTGGAAGTCTCAAATCTGCAATCCACTGACAAAATAATAAACGGTTTTCTTTAGACAGTGTATAAGCTGCTTTTGGTTTCAGTAACCTTTCTGTTCTGACATTCTCAAATAGTTCCAATTCTGGACGTCTGCAAATTTGGGCAAGATCTAAACGTGCATTTACATTGTCTTTGCTCTTTCCTGGCGTATCCAAAACTGTATGAAACAAATTATCAAAACAGTTCTTCTCAATATGCATGACATCTAACATGTGTCGGACCAACAAATCAGACCAATATGGCAAATCCCAAAATATGCTACGTTTAATCCAATTGTGTTCTTTCCCAAAACCAGAAATTTTCTGTTGGTTTATTGTGGGACCAAAAGTGATGGGAGGTAATGAAAATACAACCGATTTTAACTCCGAACCTGATAGCATTTTTGGAGGTCCATCCCTTTCAACTGTTCCTTTTCTGAAATGAGATCTGTTTCTGCGAAAAGGATGATCAGCTGGAAGAAATCTGCGATGACAGTCAAAATAACAAGGTTTCTTTCCATGAATGAGCATAAATGCTTTGTTCTCTCCCATACAGTAAGGACATGATTTCTGACCATGTGTACTCCAGCCAGATAACATCCCATAAGCCGGGAAGTCACTTATTGTCCACATCAATGCTGCTCTCAGTATGAAATTCTGTTTCGTTGCAACATCATATGTACTGACACCAGTACTCCACAATAAATTTAATTCATCAATCAATGGCTTCAAATAAACATCAATATTTTTCTTCGGATGTCCTGGAATTAGTAAAGTCAAAAAGATATATGGCTCCTTCATCAACATCCATGGAGGTAAATTATACGGAGTTAAAAAAACAGGCCAACATGAATATTGACTACCATAAGATCCAAACGGACAGAAACCATCAGTGGAAAGGCCCAGTCGAACATTTCTAGCTTCTAAAGCAAATGATGGATGCACTCTATCAAAATGTTTCCATGAATCACCATCGGCTGGATGATTCAAGCTTTTATCGGTTGAAATATTCTCTTTATGCCATGACATCATTGTCGCTGTATTCTTAGACATGAATAAACGCTGAAGTCTGGATGTAAGCGGAAAATATCTCAACTGTTTTACAGGAATCAAACCAGACTTCCCGTGTTGTCCTTCTTTATATCTCTGTTGCCCACATGTGGGACAACTATCCAACGACTCATTTTCCCCTGAATATAAAATGCAGTCATTTGAACATGCATGAATCTTCTGACAAGTAAGCCCCAAATTTCGAACCAACCTCTTACTTTCATAGTAATTTGCAGGTAAAACATTTCCTTCGGGTAACAGTGTTTTCAGCAAAGAAAATATCTGGTCAAAACATGTGTTTGACATTCCGTTATCTGATTTGATAGCCATAAATTTTGCAACTGCTTCTAATTTGCTCATCTTGCAGCCAGGATATAATGCATCCTCAGCAGACTTCAACAACTCATAAAATTCAGACGGTCCCAACTCAGGATTTGAAGCTATATCAGCCGGAGTTTCTGTATGTTGAACAGATGAACCTGCAACATCATGTACTAAATCTTGAAACTGGGATGGATCCGGAATCAAGTTGGTATCAGCTGCTCTGGAACTGCGTTCACCGTGTTGATACCAAAAAACATAATCAGCTTGAAAACCAAAACGCAAGAGATGTTCCCCCACTTTGTCAAACGTGTCAAACGTTCTCAATGCACATTTTCTGCAAGGGCATTTTATCTTTCCTTCTGAAACAAATTCTGAATTTGATGCCGCAAATGATAAAAAAATCTCCACACCCTCTATATATACTGGATTTAAACCAGAACCATTTGGATTTCTGCGTTGATTTATCCATATGCGGTCATCTAATAATGACTGTTGACGACCTCGCTGTTCCATATTTTTCTATAAAATATAAAAGCATTACTGGTTTTGAATAATTTGTTAGAAAAAACACTCAAGCAAGGATTACTAATTATTACAATTTATTACTAATTATTACAATTTATTGCTAATTATTACTATTTATTACTAATTTAGCAATACTTAGCAATACTTAGCAAAAGGAAAACTGCTTGAATAATGAAAGGAAATTTGATAATCATCGTTGTGGAGATGGTTATAAATTTTCCCTTCATTATCCAAGCAGATTTCGTTTACTAATTATTAGTAATAAAAAAAATATTATCAATATTTACGAAAAAACAATATTAATATTATTAAAATAATAAAAAAAATTAAAAAATATTAAAATTATCAATATTCAGAACAAACTTTGTTCTATTATTAACATGTTCAAATCTTAAAGGGTCGTCAATTGTCAATTTTTTGCTAAGTGTTCTTGAGTATTCCTGAGTATTCCTGAGTATTCCTGATTATTTGTGAGTATTCCTGATTATTTGTGAGTATTCGTGAGTATTCGTGATTATTCGTGAGTATTCGTGATTATACGTGAGTATTCGTGAGTATTCGTGAGTATTCGTGAGTATTCCTGAGTATTCCTGATTATTCCTAATTATTCCTAATTATTTGCAATTATTCCTAATTATTTGCAATTATTGGTAATTATTGGCAATTATTGGTCATTATTGGCAATTATTACTAATTATTCCTAATTAATCCTAATTATTCCTAATTAATCCTACTTATTCCTAATTAATCCTACTTATTCCTAATTATTCCTAATTATTACTAATTATTCCTAATTATTGCTAATTATTACTAATTATTGCTAATTATTTCTAATTATTGCTAATTATTTCTAATTATTGCTAATTATTTCTAATTATTGCTAATTATTTCAAATTATTGCTAATTATTGCTAATTATTGCTAATTATTGGTAATTATTTCTAATTATTTCTAATTATTTCTAATTATTCGTAATTATTACTAATTATTAGTAATTAATACTAATTATTGGTAATTATTGCTAATTATTGGTAATTATTGCTAATTATTGGTAATTATTGCTAATTATTGGTAATTAATACTAATTATTGGTAATTATTACTAATTATTGTTAATTATTACTAATTATTGGTAATTATTACTAATTATTTGTAATTATTACTAATTATTGGTAATTATTACTAATTATTCGTAATTAATACTAATTATTCCTAATTAATACTAATTATTCCTAATTAATACTAATTATTCCTAATTATTGTTAATTAGTCCTAATTATTACTAATTATTGTTAATTATTCCTAATTATTACTAATTATTGTTAATTATTCCTAATTATTACTAATTATTGGTAATTAATACTAATTATTGGTAATTATTACTAATTATTCCTAATTAATACTAATTATTGGTAATTATTACTAATTATTCCTAATTAATACTAATTATTACTAATTATTGTTAATTATTCCTAATTAATACTAATTATTACTAATTATTGTTAATTATTCCTAATTATTACTAATTATTGTTAATTATTCCTAGTTATTACTAATTATTGTTAATTATTCCTAATTAATACTAATTATTGGTAATTATTACTAATTATTGGTAATTATTACTAATTATTGGTAATTATTACTAATTATTCCTAATTAATACTAATTATTCCTAATTATTGTTAATTAGTCCTAATTATTACTAATTATTGTTAATTATTCCTAATTATTACTAATTATTGTTAATTATTCCTAATTATTACTAATTATTGGTAATTAATACTAATTATTGGTAATTAATACTAATTATTGGTAATTATTACTAATTATTCCTAATTAATACTAATTATTCGTAATTATTCCTACTTATTGTTAATTATTCCTAATTATTACTAATTATTGTTAATTATTCCTAATTATTACTAATTATTGGTAATTAATACTAATTATTGGTAATTAATACTAATTATTGGTAATTAATACTAATTATTGGTAATTAATACTAATTATTGGTAATTAATACTAATTATTCCTAATTAATACTAATTATTTGTAATTAATACGAATTATTTGTAATTAAAACTAATTATTGGTAATTATTACTAATTATTGGTAATTAATACTAATTATTGGTAATTAATACTAATTATTCCTAATTAATACTAATTATTCCTAATTATTCCTAATTATTACTAATTATTCCTAATTATTACTAATTATTCCTAATTATTACTAATTATTCCTAATTATTACTAATTATTCCTAATTATTCCTAATTATTACTAATTATTCCTAATTATTGTTAATTATTCCTAATTATTACTAATTATTGTTAATTATTCCTAATTATTACGAATTATTGGTAATTAATACTAATTATTACGAATTATTGGTAATTAATACTAATTATTGGTAATTAATACTACTTATTGGTAATTAAGACTAATTATTTGTAATTAATACTAATTATTTGTAATTAATACTAATTATTCCTAATTAATACTAATTATTCCTAATTAATACTAATTATTCCTAATTATTCCTAATTATTGGTAATTATTACTAATTATTCCTAATTAATACTAATTATTCCTAATTATTCTTAATTATTACTAATTATTCCTAATTATTCCTAATTATTACTAATTATTGTTAATTATTCGTAATTATTGTTAATTATTCCTAATTATTAGTAATTATTGTTAATTATTCCTAATTATTACGAATTATTGGTAATTAATACTAATTATTGGTAATTAATACTAATTAATGGTAATTAATACTAATTATAGGTAATTAATACTAATTATTGTTAATTATTGGTAATTATTACTAATTATTCTTAATTATTGATAATTATTAGTAATAAAATGAATAATTATCAATAATTAGAAATAATTACCAATAATTACAAATAATAACATTATTAATATATTTTATTATTAATATTAAAATAATATAATTTTCTAATTTATATACAGTTCTTTTTTCATCTGTGCGTTTTCTATCTCCACATACAAATAATACATGTGAAGACAGCAAACACACAGATGAAAAAAGAACTGTATATATATAAAAAATTATATTATTTTAATATTAATAATAAAATAAACTAATAATGTAATAATGTTCTTATTCCTAATTATTGGTATTTATTACTAGTTATTAATATTTATTCTTAATTATTAAAAATTATTACTAATTATTCCTAATTACCATATAAACAATACTAATAATTTAAATTTATTAAGTAATAAAACAATGTAAACAAAATTAAATTACAACTAATTAATAATAATAAAAACTAATAAAAAATTAAAAATAAATAAAAAATTAAAATGAAGATAAATACCTTGAAAATTGATCTGTTCTGATCGTTCTTCAAAACTTTAATATCAGCTCCGGAGAAAAAACTTAAACTGGAGAAAAACTAAACTCTAGAAATATGATTCTGAGAGAGAGAGAAGATAAAGAATGAGAATGAAATGAAAAAAACGGATGGGGGTATTTATAGGTTAGATTAGTTGCGACGGGTCCATTTGCGACGGGATTCCCGTCGCAAATAGTATTATTTGCGACGGGTCCCGTCGCAAATACCTTCGCCAACATTTATTACGGTCAACCGGTAAATAGTTATTTGCGACGGGTCCCGTCGCAAATAACCCTCTGCCGACATAGTATTTGCGACGGGGGAATATTCCCGTCGCAAATACCATTTACCGCCGCCGGCTATTTGCGACGGGAATATTTCCCCGTCGCAAATACGTTTCCCGCGATTTGGCGCGCATCGCGGGAAAACTATTTGCGACGGGGAAAGCAATCCCGTCGCAAATGCCTCATTATTTGCGACGGGGATGTACCCCCGTCGCAAATACTTTTTTAACATGACTATTTGCGACGGGATTAAATCCCGTCGCAAATAACCCGTCGCAATTGCTCATTTTTCCCGTAGTGTATATTATCATATTTGATGGAAAACTAAACATCATAAACATTGATATTATATCTATTATACAATGATAATATTATTATTATATATATTGGGTTTTGAAAAATTATATTGACATGAAGAAAAAAAGAAAAGGTGTCAACCAAAAGGATTTTACCAGATGAATCTCATTTGTCAGATCATCGAAGGGAGATAGAATCACAAGACTTTGATCTTGATCTATCACAATGTAAGATTCAATAACTAAATCAATAGAGAAACCATTTATAGGATTAGATGAATCTTATCTAGGTTAGTGGTCCAAGACATGTTATTCGAACCACCCCAAGAAAATCAAAACAACACAAACCACACCCTTAGGGAATACTCTAATGTAGTATTTATTTATTTATTTAGACCATACATGTATCAATTTATATATATTTATTTTTTAAAAAGTATTATATTTATCTACAATATATTATAAGTTGTTTCATGATAATATTTGATAAAAAACATATTTTTATATGATGAAGAAAAAATCATATTTTTAAAATATTTCAAGTTCTATCAAGAAACACATTTTGAAAAAATAAATAATTCCTGAACTAAATTATATTTTGATGAAATATTATTATAAAACAATATTTATTAGATATTAATGATAATATAATTTTATGAAATCAAATATAATGTTTTTTAGTTTCTTAAAAATTTAAATACAAAAAAAATTCAACAAATTGGGATTATTTGATTTAAAAGTGAAAATTATAATATTTATAGGATTTTTTAGGTAAAATAAATATTATTTTTGAACTCTTCATGTTGAATTTTTCCAATGGTTTATTTTTCATAATTTTAGATCATAATATGTTATTTGGGTAGAAATTAAAAACATTATAATTATATTTTATGTATTATGACATAATTAAATAATAAAAGTGATGTAATAAATAATAATTTTTTTTCCTCAAACAATATTATGATTCCCTTTAAAAGAAATTGTCTTTTGATTAGGTTTATAAACCCTTATTGAATCTTCCATAACCTATATTATATTTTAAGTTTTTAAAATCATTACTTTATATACATATCTCACATCCACATCTACTAGGGAATTATTTTAAGGAGCTCGGTTCCAGGAAATATAAATTAATGAAATCCCCTCCTCGTTGGATTAACCCATGGGAAAATCGTGGGATGGTTTTGGTTTTTGGTTAATTTATCAAAGATATACAAAAACCTAATATAAGAAATTTAAAAAAAATTCTCCTCTCTTTTGATAAAGAACCCACCCAAACCCCATTTTTTCTTATCCATTAAACCTTGGATCATGCGGATAATATACCTTTCCCCTATAGAACCATACCAAGGTGATAGAAGCACTAAGTAAACTCCTTCAAAAAATTTTGAATCCCCTATAAATATAAGGGATCCCCTCTTTCTCCTCTTTATTCCAAGACAATCTTTATATAATTCCTTTTTATTTCTAATTTTTAATTCTAGGATATGTTTTTATAGATCCATCATACTAATATTATCGAATCCATGGTATTAGAGACCCATTTCACTCTCACTAAACCCTTCCATGAATTTTTATGTACCCCATTATGTTACCAAAAATATCATGTGATTTTATATGCCAACAATTTTTATAGTGAATATGCATACCCATTTCTACTCTAGGATATTCACCTAGATTTGACCATCCATAATTTATTTTGTAAATCCATTTATGTAACTCGCACTCCTTAATCATGGGGGGTAAAAAGTGACTAAAATGTTATTATGTTGTATAATCAATCTGACTCATATGTGCATGTATATGATATGAATGTGATAGGTGTTCCTAGAATTATATAACCCCCAATACATTGGGTAATGTTTTTATCTCGTGAGATTTAATGTATTGTGTGTGGGAGGTTATCCTATACACACTATGTTATTATTTTTTAGATGTTAGACTTAACTTATGTTTGTTATGAAATATTTTATGTAGTTTTAACATTCCAAAGTTACCTTTTTTGTTATCAACATTTATCATACCATAATTTTTATGTTTATGATTTTCACCACACATATATTAAGTTGATTTACCTATTTAATCTCTTATATTACTGTCATAATGTAATAATATAATTATTACATTTCTGGTCTTTATCAATCACCTCTATTGATATACATCCCCAGGTTATCTTGTGTAGTTTTATAAGATCATGGAAATTTTGGTAGATATTATGCAGTTTTAGTTTAGGTATTTTTATTTTTGCTTCAAGTTGTTAGGTAATATACCGAACAATAAAAATAAATTGGGCCTCATTATCTTGTAGGTTTTCATTAATTGTATCCTTGTGAAATAATTTATGAAATAATGTTAATGAAAGATATGGTTTGTCATAATGTTACCACTCATATATCTCCAAATTAAGTATAACATTGTGGTTTTATTTGTTGACTATGTAAAATATTAACATTACCTATTATAGTATTTCCATATGAATGTCTATGTTTATTATGTATTAAAATTGAATTAATTTGACTGATATAAAGAATTTATTATATATATCAAGTGATAAGAAAGTCCCATTATAGACCCTTGATACATTGGTAGGATTCATGAGAAAAGCTGGTCTAGAAATTTTTCTTACACCTTACCGATTTTGGTGTGATGATGTGGTATGTTTCCATTCGGGTTAAATTATAATTTCTAGCGTTACATATTATAACCATATGAAGTAATATATTATTATCCATGTTATTATTTATGTTTTAATGTCATCAATGCACATGTGTCCCTTTTATGATATTAGTTACAAGGCATATGTGATTATTTTTTATCTCTACCTTATTATTCAAAAATTATATCTTATGTGATAGATTATGTTGAATAGTTTCCTTCACATATCATCTACTACTAGAAATATGACATGTACCAACTGTTTAGCCAAAACCATTGTATATGTCACTAATTTTAACCAAGACTAATGGTTTGGGGAAAACGTTTTGTATTGGTTTGTCACAAATTTGGGTCCATAACAACATTGTTGGACAAACCATTCATATAGGTCCATTATAGTGACCCTATTCCAATGGTTTCACCAAAATTGTTGGTATAGCTCAAAAAATAATATAACTTATACCAATTTTCTAAAAACCGATTCTATAAGCATATACCAATGTTTTTGCGAACCGTCGATATAGGTACATATCTGTTTTATAGAATGTTTTTTCAAATAAAATTTAATAAATCAAGAGTCAAAATACTTATGAATATAAACATATATATATTTTTAGGAAATTATTTTCTATAAATTCATGTTAGGTTAGTGGTTATGTCAGTTTATTATAAAAGAGAGGTTTTGGGATCAAAACCAAGTTTCTTTTTTTTAATTTCTTATACAATTAGTTTTATCAAACTATTGGTATTGGTTTTTCATATGACTTATACAAATAGTTTTTCTATAACTGTTGTTATATATCTATCCCAATGCCCAAACCATCCAACGGTCCTCAAACCCATCATTATAAGTTATACCAATGGTTTGGAGACTTATACCAATGGTTCCAACCCGTTGGTGTAGGTTATTTTTCTATTAGTGATCTGAGAACATCTTTTATTATGGTTTAATTTACAAGGATACCATGATGGTATTTAGGAAATATTTTTCGGACATAGATAATGAAATAAAAATTTCCCCTCTAAAATATTATTTTTCAAATAATGTTTCCAACTGTAATGCGATTTTCATGACTATATATACACTCTTTAGACTGCTAAACTATTTGATACTTTGGGATACTAAATATTTTATCTTGTTCAAATGTAGTAGTATAACAATGAGCTTCAGGTTATTAGAGTAAGGGACATATATTTTCTATCAAAGTAAGATTAGTAATAACCATGAGATCTAGATTAACAAAAACATTGATTATATAACATAACACTATGATACACTATAGGGTTAAGTCTACGTAAACAATGTTATAATAATGATTTTGTATGGTAGAAAATGGAATTTTTACATGTAATGATGTATTTTTCTTGAAATTATATTATTGATAAGTCTATGTCATAGATGCACGTAGGGGAAACAATGTGAAAAAGGTCGGTTGTGTGTCAACTCAATCATTACCCGATGGATAATGAGTGATCCAAAAATTGCATTCTTAGGTAGATACTCAAAGTGGATATTATTTGTAGGCACCCAATCTTGACATACATGGACATTAAATTATTTTTCCAAAATATTAAATAGATAACAAAAACATACACCCAAGGAACATAATAGTTTAGTGTCTTTGGAAACTCAGAACATAATCTTCTAATCATGGTGAAAGATCTTCAACATATACCATAATGATATTCCCCTTTTGATTTCTTACCTAAAAACTTTCTTTATATCCTGGGAAAATGAAAACATAAAAAGGGTGAGCTCAAATTCTCAATAAGGGTAATAATGGATAAAATAACACAAACCATATACATTTGAACTTAAAGACATGAACATAAAGTTTAAACATCAAAATCTTAAGATGTGAAATAAATCTTTGTAGTACTTAATGCATAGATCAGAATGGAACATTAATCATGATAAAATAGTATGTGAATAAAACATGTAATTTTGTAATACATTAAGCACGTGTTATGATTTCCATAGTAGCCAAGGCATTGCTCCCAAGACCGTTATAATGGACAAAGTCCATTACTGAACCAGGTTTAATTGTCGTTCCATCCTTGTATTACAGAACCAGATTCAGTTGTTGTTCCATCCATGTCTATCTCATGAGATATAAGTCTTTACCCAATAAATTGGAGGTATATATAGGTCCCACCCATCTCATAATGTAATCATTTTTACGTTTTCCACAAAATAAACAAAAATCATTCATCATAACCCAAAGAATTAAATGGTTTTCATAAACATCATCACATCATAACATAATCCATATAAAACAAATGGATTTTATTTCATCATAAAGAAAATTAAACCATGTAAATAATAGAGACATTATACTTGAAACATAATCATACTAAATAATTTCATCTTAGATAGGAAATAGTTTTGATAGGAAATAGTTTTGATTAAACACTTGAAATGAATTATTGAGGAAAATATACTTTCTTCTTAAAATTCATTTTCTTATCACAAAATGACATGTCATTTTGAATGAAATGTATTTTGTTAAAAATAATAATGAAATAATGTAGGGTAAGATTCATGAAAATAAGTTGTTATGAAATAGTAAAAATCGGTTCATGTCATAAAGGTTAAAAAAGCATTCTTGTTCTACTTTTTCCTGAAAAGTCAAAAAGTACCTCGCATGGTAATCAAAAGAAACATTTCTTCCATACAACATAGTAAAATTCAAAAGTGGTAAACGTGAATTTAAACATAAATTTGAGAATATTAAACACTTTATGAAAACATTTTTATAAAACACAGACATAGATGATAAATATAAACTCTATAAATACATAAGTATAAGAAATCTCGAATAAAAATGACATTGCAAAATTATCCCTTACCTTAGGTAAAATTTCATCTGTACGTGTCCAAAACTCCTGTATAGTGGGTTTAAAAATATAATAAACTTGTAATAGAACCATAATAATATTTATGGAATGATATATGATTCACTTAAGACTTTATTTTACCCGTTTATTTGTTAATTCCATGTTAAAGCCGTGTTTTGGGTAAAATCGTTTCATTTATTGTACATGTTTGGACTTATTGATATTGATATTATTATTAATTATATGATTATTTACTTACTTACAGAATTTAAAAATGATATATATATCATATATATTCAGTATCTATATAATATATAAATAAATGAAATGAAATACATTGTTCATGGAGATGGTAGACCATACGTACGCATGAACGTTGTTTTCATTTCCTTGTAGTATTGAATGGATGTAAGTAGATGGAATATATATATATATATCCATTTTAATTATTATTTCATATATTTCATGATTATTTATTATATATATACTTTATTTTCATTCTTGAATGGTTAACATGAAGAATGAATCTCATCGCGTTGTGGAAACGGTAATCCGTACGTACGCACGAGCAATGATATCGTTCACATAATTATTGAATGGAATTTGAGTGGATGATAGAATATATAAGAATTATTATCATGTTATAATAATCATATATAGTTATTCCTTACATCATTGAACCCATCAATGTAAGGTGGTGGTGGAAAACATATTACACCACGACGTGGATATGGTCTTCCATACGTACGCACACGCGGTCATCTCGTTTTCCATAGGATGGATAGAAGCTGAAATAGGGTTGTTTCATATTTATAATAAAATATAAGTATATTAGTGATACTGATGTTATTACTTTCTTATTAAACAAAAAAATTATAATTCGAATAAGAAGAAATTAATTTGAAAGAATCAGTAAAGGATATTACCTCTTCTTCGACGCGCCTCTTATAAACCTCCACTAGGGGAACTATAGTTGGTCTTTTAAGAAGACCAGGACCTCTAGTATGATTCTATGGAAGTTGAGAAGTGAAATGAGTAGGTTTTTTCCAAGCATGAATGCCCAAAATTGTGTGAGGAGGGGGAGGAGGTGCTCTTTTATAAGATAGGAGAGGGGCACTTTTGGAAACCACTAAAATATTAATTTATAATAAACTAAAATCCCACCTAAAACGTCCATAATGACACAAATTCGAATATTAGATTATATAGGGTGGTAATATTATCATCCAATAATATTTAGACATGTTGGGAATTTATATTAAACCTTATCAACTTGGTTTATTCTTATTTAATCTATTTAATTTTATTAGTGGTAATAATATTCTAAATTTTAAATTGTTATGAATACTTACTTATGTGTTTTGAATTTTAGATAATTGGATAATTTATGGAATTTTAGACCATATAAATTTAAATTTATAATTTTGAAATAATTTTGTGTTTTTTAAACCATTTAATAATATAAAATATCAATAGTGTCAATTCTGACACTATTCATTTGATTGAATTTAAATAAAATCCAAAAATAATATATGTTTGAAAAAAAATTTAAATGATTCTTAACATGTCATATTCATCTGTAAAATTTGTGTTTCACATTAAATAGTTCATATTGTATTTATTTTAATATTTTTAAAAAACATTTTTTTACATTTCACTTAATAAAATAATTACAACAACATTTTTGTATAATTTATTAATATACATATTTGTTGTATAAAAATAAAAAATAATATACTATGATGAAGATAAATTTAATATACTTAAAATGAATACTTTTACCCGAATTTATCTTCTAAAAAACATATTTAAAAATTTTATGTTTTTTAAATTATGAAGGCGACAACATTGACATCATTTAAAATAAAATAATATAAGTGTCATAATCGCTTTTATAAGGCTCCAAATGGTCAAAAAGTAGTACTTTGGATGTTTATGGTTTATATTTACACTAAAAATAAGTTTTGGTCGGGTATTTCATCTTTTTATGGGTATTATTAGTTTAATAAAAACAATATTATTGTTTTTTCACTAAATAAATAATTTCTGCATCATTAATGTATAATCTATTAAGGTAATTTTTTTATTTCCTAAAAATTAAAAAAAAATTACCATGATAAAGAAAAAACATTTAGCTTTAAAATGAGTATTTAGAAACGAATTTATATTCTGTGAAACCTTATATTAAAAACAACTTAACTATTAAGGTTTGAGTGAGACATATTACACATTCATTTAAAAAATAAATTAAAGGTCTTAATCACATACAAGTGGGTTCTAATAGATACCATTTCGACCCAATTATATTTTAGGACGAAATATAATCATCCAATTATATTAATTCATATGTTAGGGTAATTTTATAATATTATTTTTACCCTTAATAACCAAATTTACCTTTAACCGTAGTAAATAAAATTTATCGTAGTTACTATTCCTAATGACCAAAATTAAAAGTTATATATTTACACATTTTGAAACTCATGATGCCAAATATTGAATCCATTTTTACAAATTCATAATAGAAAAGAGGCAGTAATTAATTTAAAATTAATCTCGTTGTCGGAAAAAACGGATTTTTGTTTAAAACTTTGCAAAAGATTGAAATGATTTTACCGGCGAATTAAATGTAAAATTAATGCTTTTGAAATTAATTTAATAAAATGGTAAAAATATCTTCTATTTATACTTTAAAACCTTTCAACATTATAATTTAACCATATAAATTATCTTGATGAAAATAGTTGTTTTTAATTAAAATTTAGCGTATTTTTAATATTCATCAAAATATGAATGTTATCAGAAAAATATAAAAACTTTATCCAATGTAAGTTTTTATATTCTGATTCAAAAGAAAAAGTTTATTTTGTAAAATTAAACATATAAAATTGTCAAAAATTATATTTAAAATGGGTGTGCCATCAAAAGGCATCAAATATTCATTTTTTTATAAATACTTCTTTTATCCGAAAAATTTATGTTGTTCTCATACCTCATTCTAGAAAATGTATAAGATGAATTATAATGTTATAAAATTCATAATTCAGTTAATACTATTCATAAAAACTAGTTCATAATATTATAATAATATATCATTTTTTACTGAAACACGGTATTGCGTACGACACACACTATTGAGGAAGGTAACTCTTGCGTGTAATGAAAGCCATGTCTGGAATGCGTGTAGTGCAAGCTTCCATTGGTATTGCATGTAAAATAATAATAAATTATTTCATTTATACATTGAAAAAAATCTATACTCGATTTTGCGTAGAATAATTTCTACCCAAAGAACATGAAATTGTGTGTAACACGAGCCAAGAATATTGTTGCGTATAATGCAAACTAATACGGTGTTGCATTTAGCACAAGATAATATTGGTGTAGCATAAAATAAAAGATATCAAAGATATTAAGAAGAATATATCTCATAAAATCTTGGGGTTTTATATTCTACCCCCTTAAATTGAATTTCGCCCTCGAAATTCATCGGGGTTATAAATGGTGTAGAACTTGATAGTTTCCTTCATCAAAACCCACATTATAAAAAGGAATACAAGAACTTCATTTTAAAAAATAATGTTAGAATCATAACGGTCACCCAAAGTAAATCAGAACTAGGCTTCCACGTTGGACAAAATTGGTGAAAACATGGATATGTAAGAGAAATATAACCATCAACTTATGATAAAGAGTGGTAGAGGACACAGCATTGAAAAATCCAACAATCACAAAGCCTTAAATTTGTGATGACCTAAGGCACCTTCTGATTCATCGGGTATGAGGTTACTAGGACAACATTTTTGGTTTTTGAGATCTCTTCCCTAAATTTGATGAATTTGTTTCATAAGAATATATACTTACTTGATTTTAGTGTAATATCATCTTTGGTCATTCCATGAACTATTTCCACATCATCTCTTATTTAAAGAAATGAAGTTCAATTTTTCATTCTTGATGAGTTTGCAGATCATGCGATACAATGACAAGTCATTCCATCTTCCTCAAACAAAAGGTTAGAAAAAGTTATTAAATATACATAAGTCCATATATGGTGATATTAATCATATATAGTTCCAAAAAATGGACTAATACTTCATCTATCATACCACTTAATAAAACATGTTTCTACTAACCATGGACTTCCTGTAGGCCATTGGTAGGCGATAAAGGAATTTCGCACTTCGGTTGTGGGTTCGATTCCCACATCCCTGTCCTACGAGACGGGTTGTCTCCCATCCTACGGGTTTTCCTTTTTCTAAAACTATACTATTATAATATTTCATAAATAATATCAAAAATTTCTATCCTTAAACAATACTATCTGATTTCCAACATAATCCATTCCAACCATTAAGCTTATCCAAAATACTTCTATCCAATATCATAGAATAAGGAAAACAATGTGAATACCTTAATCATGAATTCTCTTGAATCATTAATTACCATAGAACCTTAGTGAAAAAATGAATGTTTTCAAAAGTAAACTCTTTCTACATACCAAAATCCCAAAGTTTCTATATACTCAAACAATGATATCACATTTTCCTTATATCTGTCATGAGCTCATTAATAAAATCAAACATATTATTTTATTCTAATACCTTCATTATGCACATATCATCTGCATTCCAAAAATATTTCAATCACTTTACATGGTTACTGGTACTATATTCTTTTGGAAAACCACAATGGACAAATACATAAATATTCCAATATACCATATAAGTATCTCAACAACATTATTCATTAATTAAAATACATAAACCATTCAATCCATTATCTTCCATGATTGGCATGGAATAGGTCCTTCCTCGGTTAAGAAGTAGCCTCTTGGGTCAGGGCATTGAGTTGGGTAATTCCCATGTTCTCCACATATAAGAAATTTCACTTCATAATAGTCTATCACTCATTGACCCTTTTCCCCACATAGATATCATCTTCCCTTCCATTTGAGGTATTCTTCAAGGTTCTTCTTCCCTTCTTTAGAAATCTCAATATTCCTTTATCTATGATCATCACCATGAGATCATGCATACAAGTCCATCTTCCTCTTATTTGATTAATTACGAATACCCCAAAAGTTCACCTTGTTAATTATATTTCGCGATGTCTGATTCAGTATAATCATAATATCATTATCTCTAGGAATTACGAAATTTCGCTGCTCATAGTCACCAATTATACCATTAGATTCAATGATAACCCAATTCTTTCTGGTTTCCTCCATTAACTAAAACCAGAAACCATTGTGTAATAAACAGTTAAAATAATGAGGAACCACATAATCATAAAAAGTCACTTATAGGATGTATAACATATGAACACTTAAAAATCTATGATATCTTAGGATCACCATAGGTTATTCATGATCATCAAAATAATTCTTGGACTATAACTTATAGTTATACTAATCCTTAGAGACATCCCTAGGAATACCTTAGAAATATCTCTACTAATCTCACTAAAGTTTTCGCATCCTAGTTTCCAAAAATTAACTAAACATTTCCTCTGATTCCAACTATAGAGACTCAATCATGACATACAAGGACATTACATTACATTGGCAGAATACTTAATACATAACAAAAATAGACACCCAAGCACCATAATAGTTTAGTGTCTTTGGAAACATGGAACGTAATCTTCTAATCATGGTGAAAGATCTTCAACATCTCCCATAATGATATTACCATTTTTTTTCTTATTAAAACCTTTATTTATATCATGGGGAAAAAACATATAAAGGCTGAGATAAAATGATAATTAAGGGTAATAATGGAGAAAAAAACATACCACATACATTTTATCTTAAAAACATGAACATAAAGTTTAAACATCAAAATCTTAAGTTGTGAAATAAATCTTGGCAGTACGTAAGGCATAGATCATAAAAAAAATTATTCATAATAAAATAGAATGTGAATAAAATTTTTATTGTGGAATCCATTAAGCACATGTTATGATTTCCATAGTAGCAAAGGCCTTGCTTTCAAGACAAACATAGTGGAAAAAGTCCATTACTGAACCTGGATTACTTATCGTTACAGCCCTGTATTATTGAACCAGATTCACTTGTTGTTATGGACATGTCTTTCTCATGAGATATAAATCTTTACCTAATGAATTGAAGGGATATATTGGACCCACCCCTCTCAAAATGAAATCATTCTTACGTTTGTCACAAAATAAACATAAATCATTCATCATAACCCAAAGAATAAAATAGATTTCATAAATATAATCCCATAATCACAAAATCCATATAAAACAAATGGATAACATTTAACCATAAGAAAAATAAAACCATGTAAATATTAGATACATTATACATGAAACATAATCATACTAAATAATGTAATCTTAGATGGGAAATAGTTTTGATAAAACACTTTAAATGAATTCTTGAGGAAAATATCCTTTCTTCTTCAAAATCATTTTCTTTTAACAAAATGCCATGTAATTTTAAAAGAAAAGAATTTTCTTGAAAATAATCATGAAATCATGTAGAGGAGGCTTCATGAAAATAATGCTTTATGAAACTGTAAAAATCCGATCATTCCGTATAAGTTAAAAAAACATTCTTCTTGTATATTTTCCAGAAAAGTCAAAAAGTACCTCATATGGTAAACAAAAGAAAGATTCCTTCCATACTATAGAGTAAAAGTCAGAAGTGGTAAACATGAATTTAAAAATACATGGAAGAATAATAAACACTTTATGAACTCATTTTTATAAAACACGGACAAGGATGATAATTATAAACCATATAAATACTTACGTATAAGCAATCATGGATAAAAATGAGATTGAACATTTATCCCTTACCTTAGGTCCAATTTCTTCTATACGTGTCTGAAACTCCTATATATTGGTTTTAAACATATTATGCACTTGTATCAAAACAATAATAATATTTATGATATCATATATGATTAACTTACTACATTATATTACCCGTTCATTTGCCAATACCATGTTAATGCCGCGATTTGGGTAAAATCGTTCCATTTATCGTACGTGTTTGGAATTGCCGTTCTTGATATTATTAGTACATATATAATGATTTAATTACTTAAAAAATGTAAAAAATTATTTATATATCATATATATTTATTGTATATATATAATAGATAGATAAATGAAATGAAATACACCGTTCATGGAGACGGTAGACCGTACATACCCATGAATGTTGTTTTTATTTCCTTATTGAATTGAATGGAAGTAAGTAGATGATATATATATATCAAGTAGCATTATTATTTCATATATTTCAAGATAATTTATTATAAATATACTTTATAATTATTCTTGAATGGTTTACATGGAGAATGAATCTCACCGTGTCATGGATAAGTTAATCTGTATGTACGCACGAGCAATGATATCATTCCCATAATTTTTGGATGGTATTGGAGTGGATGATAAAATATCTCAGAATTAGTATAATGTTATAATAATCATATATATTTTTTCTTTACACCATTATACCCACACCAGTAAGGTGGTGGGGGAAAATAGATTACACCACGGCGTGTAGACGGTATTCCGTACGTATGCATGCGCAGTGATATCATTTTCCGTAGGATGGATAGAAGGTGAAATAGGGTTGTTTCATATTTATAATAACATATCAGTATATGAGTGATGTTTATGTTATTAATTTATTATGAAACAACAAAATTACAGGAAGAAGAATAAGAAATTGATTTGAATGAATCTGTAAAGGATATTACCTTTTCTTCGATGCGCCACTTCAAACCCTCCTCTTAGGGCACTAAAGTTGGTCTTTGAAGAAGACCAGGACCTCTAGTATGATTATAGGGATGTGGAGAAGAGGAATGGACAGGGTTTGGCCGAGATTTAAGGCTCAAAATGGAGTGAGGAGTAGAGAGAGGAGGTTCCCTTTTATAATAGATGAGAGGGGCACTTTTGGAAAAGTCTAAAATATTAATTTATAATATTCTAAAACCCAACCTAGAAACTTCAAAAATGACTCAAATTATAATATGAGATGAAATATAATTTTAGTCTCATCATACAATAAAATTTAGACATGTTGTGAATTTATTTTAAACCTTATCAACTTGATTTATTCTTGTTTAATCTATTTAATTTTATTTGTGGCAATAATATTCTAAATTTTAAAATTTTATGAATACATACTTATATGTTTTTAATTGTCCATAATTGGATAATTTATGAAATTTTAGACCATATAAATTAAAATTTATAATTTTTAAATATTTTTGTGATCATTAAACAATTTAATAATATGAAATATCAGTATTGTCAATTTTGACACTATTCATTTTTTGAATTTAAATAAAATCCACACCGAAGGTATGTTTGAAAAAAATATTTAATAGATTATTGACATCTAATATTTATCTAGAAAATGAGTGGATCACATTAAATACTTCGTATAATATTTATTTTAAAATTTTTATCACCATTTATTAGATATTTCTCTTAATCAAATAATTACTACAACATTTGTGTATATTTTTTTAATATACTTATTTTTTTCATAAAAAATTAAAATAACATACTAAGATGAAAATAAAAATAATATATTTCATAATAATACTTTTAATCAAATTTATCTTCTAAAACAACAGTCTTTTAAAATGTTATGTTTATTAAATTATAAAGGTGACAACATTGACATTATGTAAAATAAAATACTATAAGTGTCATAATCACTTTTATAAGGCTCAAAATGGTCAAACATTTGACCTTAGGATTATTATGGTTTATATTTACATGAAAAATAGGTTTTGGTCAGGTATTTGGGAATTTAATGGGTATTATTAGTTTAATAAAAACAATATTTTTTATTTTTTACTAAATAAATAATTTCTGCAACATTAATGTATACTCTTTTAAGGTAATTATATATTTCTTAAAAATTAAAAATAAATAAACATGATAAAGAAAAACAATTTATATTTAAAATGAGTATTTATTACCGAATTTATATTCTTTATAACCTTATATTAAAAACAATTTAATTATTAATGTTTGAGTGAGATATATTTCACTTTCATTGAAAAAATAAATTAAAGGTATTAATCACATACAAGTGGTTTCTAAAAGATAAAATTTTGACCCAAGGTTATTTTTGGACGAAATATAATCATCCAATTATATTAAGACATGTGTTAGGTTAATTTTATAAAATTATATTTACCCTTCATTACTTAATATACATTTTATTGTATTAAATAAATTTTACCGTACTTACTATTCATAATGCCCAAAATTAAAGATATCTATTTAAAAAATTTGAACCTCATGATCCCAAATATGTAATCCTTATTTACAAATTCAAAACATATAATATGCATAAGTTAATTTAAAATTAATCCCATTGTTGGAAAAATGGATTTTTGTTTAAAACATTGCAAAAGATTGAAATGATTTTACCTACGAATTCAATGTAAAATTAATGCTATTGAAATTCATTACACTAAATGGTAATAATTTCTTCTATTTATACTTTAAAACCTTTCAAACATTATAATTTAACAATATAAATTATCTTGATGAAAAAAGTTTTTTTTAGTTAAAATTTAGCGTAGTTTTACAATTAATCAAAATATGAATGTTATCAGAAAAATTTCAAAACTTTATTCAATGTAAAGTTTTATATCCCGATTCAAAATAAGATGTTCATTTTGTAAAATTGAACTTATGAACATGTAAAAAATTATATTTAAAATGGGTGTGCCATCAAAAGGTGACAAATCAGAATTTTATGAAAAATACTTCTTTTTTTTGAAGATTTGATTTTGTTCTCATACCGAATTCAAGAAAATGTGTAAGATGATTTTTAATGTAATAAAATTAAAAATGCAGTTAATACTATTCATAATGTATAGTTTATAATATTATAATAATATATCATTGTTTATTGAAATTCAGTATTGCGTACAACACTCACTATTGAGGAAGGTCGCTCTTGCGTGTAATGCAAGCCAAGTCAGGATTGCATATAGTACATGCTTCATTTGGTGTTTAATATAATATAATCAAAACTTATTTCATTTATACATTGAATAAAATCTATAATAAATGTTATGTGGAATACTTTCTACCAAAATAAGTTGAAATACTATGTAACACGAGCCAAGAATATTGTTTCGTATACTGCAAACTAATACGGTGTTACTTATAGCATAAGCTAATCTTGGTGTAGCATACAACAGAATATATCAAAGAAATTAAAAATGATATATCTCATAAAATCTTGGTGTTTTGCATTATTTGGTAGATTAACCATATTTTTTAACCGTTATGTTAGATTTTGTTATAATTTAATGATATTACGATATTCCAAATATTATTAAGCTTATGATTCTGATATTATATTTGAGTAATTTTTTAATATGTTACGTATTTCACTAGAATTTTAAATATTCATAATGATTGATAATGAATTTTTATAATATAGTGTATTCTATTTTTTATAAATGGTATATAATGGAATGAATTGAAACAAGACTTCATCTATAAGAATTGTAGGGATTACCATCATGAAAAATGCCACATGGGTGGGGTTAGAACTGAGAATTTTAGGTTGATGTTCAGATAGTTGAATCAGAAAATGACCAATACCCTTTACCTTATGGAATAACCATTTTAATGAAACCATGATTCATTGATTCTTTACCAAATCAAATGACATAGAAATACATACTTTAGTGGAAATACTAATCCATTGATATCTTAATATTGAATCATGTCCTTTGAATATATATTTCTGGCTATGAGAAATAATAAAATTCATAGGGTTATTTTGGAACAGTATTTTTTGAAGGAAGATACTGATCAAATTTTCTTATAGATTTAAAATATAAAGAAGTAAGAAGAGATAGATAGAATGGTATAGAATAACTTTAATAATATATTATTAAAAAAATAATTGTGGGGAATGAGTTGATGTGGAAAGAAAATTTCTCATTCTATTATAGAAGGAAGAGAAATGTGTTTCCATGTATAAGTAAAATGATTAAGGATTATCAAGGAATTGATATGGAATACTTTTTTCCATGTAATGTAACTTTGAATTTTTCTTTTATGGGCTTGAACCCACACCCCTCATGAAACTCATCTCACAAATATTTTTAACATATGATGATATGGGATGATGTTTCACTAGGACTGGGAATGAATTATCGAAGTCATATATTTTAAATTGAAATTAAGAGAAAAGGTGTATTACTAAGAACCATTAAAAATGCTATTAAAATAAGGAAAGTAAGGGATAGATGGAACTTCACACATATGATAATTGTTGAAAGACACACACTACAATTTACCTGAAGGGAATGGTAGTATACATCATGGGTAGAGATCACCGAAATTTTGAACATGAAGGAAGTGGAAAGAAAGAAGAAAACCTGATGGGGAACTACACAAATTTATTCCACAACAATCAATGGAATCATCCAAAGAAAAGTGTAAGGGAGAATGGATGATCTTATGAAATTACTACATATGAAGTTTAAATACCATATATTTTGATATTAGGTACTTTTATAATAAATTTATTCTTTTATTTATTTATTGATCTAAAGAAATTATATTTTCCATGTGTATGGAATCATCTGTTGACACTCTGAGGAAATATTTTTCAATCAATATACTTAGTGGGAATATGATTATAATTAAAATATATTAAGGTAATTATATTAAAACAAACAAATATTCCATTGTTGAAAAAATAATGGTTATAATTTAATGGTTATTGTATTGTTGGTTTTCTATGAGTGATATTAATATTGTTTTAGAAATTAATGTCATAATTATTCACAAGAATATTTATCCACGTTGGGAATTATGTTAACTTGTTATAATTATTTTTCACAATTATGAAACAATATTTCATTCTTTAACGTGTCATATGATCCATTAAATATTTTTTTCATGCTTAGAGCTTGAAAATTTCCACTTAGTAATTCATCTATAGAATCAGAAGATGAAACTAACTCAAATACTCAAATAATGGAATGAAAATTCACATAGGATGTTGAGCTAATCACATAATTTTATTTTATTATAATTACTCAACTAAATATATTTAGAATAAATCTTTTAATTTTTTCATTGAATGTTTCAATAAAATAATAGTTTAATATATTTGAAACAGATTTAGAAGTGCATGTCATATAAAGGATGGCACACCATAAAATTTTTAAAAATGAAAATTGCATTTGGTATTATATGTGATATAAAACACTAATATTTAAATATAATATAACACCACGAGACTTTATTATAAATTTATTTTTCAATAAATTCAATCTCATAATATCTTTTGATGACAATAAGTTAGTGGGTATTAATGGTACTAAATTAATTATGAAAATCATATAGTTTAAACATTTATAAATTAACTTTAATGTTTATTTATTGATTATAAAAAAAATTAGATCCCCTTGAAATAAAAAAGAAGTGCTTTATGAAAAATTTATCTTTCTAAATGATTTTTTAGTCATTATTTGCTCTGATAATTAAGTTTTTTTAATTTTTTTTAAATAAATTATTTTTTTAAATCTAAAAATCATAATTTAAAAATAGTGAAATTTTTGGACTTATCAAAAAATATTTATTTTTTAATGAATAGTGACAAATACAAATTTTATAAAATATTCATTTCATTATTGAAAATCATATAATTTAAAAGACCCACTGTGATTTTAATTTTTTTGAAACTACATATGTATTATTTATTTATATGTATCCTAATTAATTAAAACTATGTTTCCTTCTTTCTAAATTTTAGGATCAGTCAATTTTTTGGTTTAAAAACCCATTTTTTTAAAACTATTTTAAGGATAAAATTGTTTCACTATTTTCAAAAATAAGAAACAAAAAATTATGAGGAATTATTTAAATAAAATTTATTTCTTATAAAAATTAATTTTTATTTTTTAACTCATATAATGGTTATTTATTTTTATAGGGTTTATATAATATCATCTTTCCTTGAAAAATACATTCCATGAAAAACACTCTCTCTATTCATGTTTGCGATATTATTTAGTATTTAAATTCATCCAATTATACGAAATGAATTTTTAAAAATGTATTCCTTTTTTATAATCACCGTTATTAATATTATCTAATGATTTCACATTAATTTTTGAATATAATGAATACTGTGATCTATAAAAATTAATTATCGTGTGTAAAATAAATATGTGTTCAACGGGGGTTAAACTGAAACGATATGTCTTAGATGTTATCTAAAACATGTACAACATCTGTTTTATAGCCATATTTATACCTTATAACCTCTTAAGGTCGATAATAACCTATTTTTGAGGATTTTAGCACGAGAAAAACATGGGTATCACTCTATCTTTAAAAAACTTCGATGTGTGTCCTCTCCATCACATATAAAAGGCCACCCCCTCCTCCCATATTCACATTACAAAACCATCCAATTCATCAAATCCCTATTGAGTAATATTATTTATTAATATATCCATATTCTATAAGACGTATTATTATTATGAATCCCTTCTATGATGACTTTAGGTATAAACCTTTTTGGGTTCTGCAAATCAGATGAAAAATTCTTAACATGCACATTCATTTTATTACTTCTCGCACCTCCATCAATCATTTTTCAACTGTGATAAATAATAACACCAGTATCTATTATATACTAATATTTTTTTCATATTAATGTAATATTATATATTCATCAACACTTCCCTCAAATTCTAAATGAAATCATTGATCGTGTTTATGACAAACTACTGCCTCAAGAATCGATGTAATTTATTTTCCATCACCTCCTTGTAAGGATTTATATATTAATATATTTTGATAATTATATGTTATTTATTAAATTATTATCATTATATAATTATGATATCAGATATACCTATTTGTTTTCTATTAAGTGTGAGAATACAATAATGTCACTCGTGTATATGGAGGACTGTCGCGTCACGCAGAGATATGATATGTTTTTTTATTACGATCTACATGGATTTTATAAGGGACAAATTTATTGAATTATATGTGATATTTTTAACCTAAAAATACATTAGTAAATATAATACCTCATAAAAATTATTTCCTTCCTTTCAATTGAAAAAAAAAACATCACTTGTGTATATTTGTGGATTACAGTCTCGACGTAGCAATGTGAAATGTATTTTTTATTTTACACATATGGAAATGAGGATTGATTTGATTAATATAAATGATATATATAACATAAAAATTATTCTAGAAAGTTTAATTAATATTTATTTTCCATTTTTACATCCATAGATAAAATGGAAACAATTTTCATGCTTATATATGGCGTACCTTCTCCATTAATTGCTGTATTTAAATTTTTATATATATAATTTTTGGACTAATATAAATACATAAAATCTGAATATATATTATATTTATATCATGTAAAACATTCTAGAAACTATTTAACCATGATAATAATTTTACGACTGATATTAATGATCCAAAACACACCGGAATAATGAAGAAATTATCACGTGAAACAATGATTCTAACAATAAATTGTTACTAAATAGGTTATAAAAGACTATTATTAAATATTTTTTTGTATGAAATATTTAATTTGGGTTCTATAAATGTTTTAAAATAAATAAATAAATATATATATATATATATATTATACATGAGTTATAGACACCTAAAAAAATTAGAGCTAAGGTAATTATTTTTATCCTCACTATTACTCCTATAACATATACGCCATAGTCACAAATCGGTTCTATTTTGTTGGGTATAAAACCCCCCTTTAGATATTTGTTTGATAAATTTTTTTCCTCATATAATTTAATGTTTTCTTTCATGTTAGTTATTTT
Organism: Viscum album; assembly: GCA_963277665.1. NCBI lineage: Eukaryota > Viridiplantae > Streptophyta > Magnoliopsida > Santalales > Viscaceae > Viscum > Viscum album. The sequence continues at coordinate 1,895,125,010 of OY728152.1, forward strand.
ATGGGGATTATGATTCAAAAATTATATATGTGGGATAGATTTATGTTACAATGTTAGTGCTTATCAAGATTTTTTATGATTATGTTTTTGGTGATTAAATGTTATGATATAACTATGAAAATTTCATGATTTTTTCTCTCATATATTTATTCATTGTATTTTCAATCCCTAATACCATTTTTCAAAAGTCCCCAACCAAAATATCCTAGATTTGGTGGTTAGATTATTACATTGGTAAAATATAGAAGTAATCACATCCTGAAAGACAAAAAAATCTATTATTTCTTATAAACAAGATACATACATCACAATGAATTAAAAATGAAAATATTAAATTCAAAATTGTGAATCCTTTTATAATGTCATTATTCTTATTTCTTGACCATCAAATCACCCATAATAAACTTTTTAGCTTCCTCAGAAAAATAAAACATAATAAAGGGGTGAGATGAGATACATAGTAAGGGAATGTATATAGTAGAAGCTATCAAAAATAATAAATAAAAAAATTTCATGGTAAATAACTAAAATAATTTCCATTTAATAAATAACATTACCATAATATGTTTAGAATAAGTGATGATTAAATAATCCTTTATAAATAACCACTGATCTTGAAAAGATAACCATAAATATTCTACAAATTGAATAATCACATGTAAATCTATAACTAATATCATAATGAAGGAATTAATAAGATGGTACATCCTAAACATACTATCACATCTTTGTCCAAGACACCATGCATAAATTTGTAAAGCATCAGAAAATACCGAAAATAGTTTTTTGAGGAGACCTTATGTGGAATTAAGGGGGTATAATGGGCCCCAACCATCACTTAATTCTTCTATTGAATTCTATATATGAAATGGGTGAAACATAATCAACATATATAATTATACTAAAACCATAATATGATATGTAAATAACATTCTTCATTCTGTAATCATAATCACATGTCATTTAGAGTATTATGGTAAATGGTATCAAAATATTATATCCCAATTCACACTGGTCCAAACCATTTAGTAAAAAATTGAATATTTTATCATAAAAGATCAATATCAGTAAATAATAATATTTTACAAAGTATTCTGACATAAATGAAAATAATTTAAATGGGATCATTGGAAAATTATTGAGGAAAATGCCCAGTTTTAATTTTAAAATTACTTATTTTTAAAACATTGTGATCTATAAGAGAAATAATTTTCATTGAAAATACCCATGAAATATTATAGATTAATCATTAAATCATTAATTTATTATAATTTTTGAAAAATGCACTCACACCATATAAGTTAAAAAATAAATTCCTTCTGTATTTTTGTCAAAAAGTCTCAAATAACCTTGTTTAGAAAATAAAAAAACAATTTCCTCCCAAACCAATATAAAAATAAAAAAATAAGTTAAAATGAATTTAAACAATCATAGGAGAATAGTAAAAATATTTTTCAAAATAATTTCTGAAAACATGTTCAGGGAACATAAATATATTTTTAAAGATAATTTTTAAAATATAATTTTTCTAAATAAAGGTCTCTTAAAAATATCATATCATTGATGTGAGAATTGATAAAATAATTAAATTATGTTTATATGATGTAAATAAATATTAAATGAGTGTAAATGAAACAAAATATAATAAATATTCATTTCTCGCATAATATTACCTAGAAATAATTAATAAATAACTAGTTTAATACAATGAATGAAAATTGAGTTATGAAATCCCTTACTACATTGTAATTAGTCAAATCATATTCCCCAATAATGTAATAATCATAAAATTAAAAATTTAATACCATAAATTTAAATAGATTCATGATATAAAATATAAATGGGCTTTATATACACCCCAAAAAAGAAATAAGTGGTGAATAAGTCATATATCTCATGGAAGTAAAAATGAGAAGAAAACCCCTTACCCTACACTTCCCTTTCCTTTTTCATACTCCAACATGTTGTATAATAGTTTAAATAATGTTATTAAATTATATTATAAATATTTTAATTATATATAATTTATTATATTCTCATTTTATAACATATCAATTCCCATTTATTAATAATATTTCATTATTATCATTATTTCAGGTGTGTTTGTTCCATGATTTCATGGTTGATTAATTTATGTTTAATTACGTATTTTCCTATAAAATGGAAATGAAACTCTGGATTACATGTAAATAAATATGTTTAAATGTTCCCTATTATCATTTTTACTTTTTATATGATTATGATTCATTCGATAAAATTTCAATGATAAATTTTTAGTTTATTTTGGGGTGTTTTTGAACCATCCAAAACACTTTTAATTTTATTTAATGTTGTGATAATATATTATTTTCAAAAAATTAAATAAGTTATAATATAATTGTAAAATTTTTATTTAACCAGAATAATAATATGATGACCATATTTGATGGCAGTAATTAATGTTGAACAAAACCAACAATGATTAACGACCATAATTTGGACAATGGTTTGAATTTTTTATAATATGAAATGAGAAAAGGGGTGGAGAGAAAATATTCTATTTGAAATATAAAATTTATATATATACATGACACAATATTTCTTATTAATTATTAGATAAAGGATGTGTGTATAAGTTAGATGAAGATATGAAATTATGATAGGGGGTTAGAGAAAGTTACCTATGGAATAACACATCCATAAATGACCCTTTAAGGAAATTTGAATTGGTTTTGGTTTACCTGAAACAATTGGAAATGTGGAGAGTTGGAAGGATATTTTTTAGATATTTAATTACATACTCTATTTTTAGGTGAAAAGGGTGGTGATGGGTGGTATTTATACTCGATAATGGTTGGTTTTTTTATTGAATAATGATTATTTTATATATAAATCCAAACAAATTTGGGTGAAATTAATTCCAAAAGATTGTATAGATATGTAATGTTATAAAGGAGGATTATGTTCAATAAACACATCATCCAGCCATTAATATTTTTCATTTTATGTATTTTAATCTTTTTCCTTTTAATTTTTACCGACTATATTATTTTTCCTATACTATGGTAAATATTTTTTCTACCACGGTCACTTTTTTCCAGAAAATGAAAATAAAATTACCTCCTAACATAGAAATCATGATTATAAACACAGAATATATTTAAATTTATTTAGTTTATAAAAGTGATAGAAATAAATTCAAAATATGATAGGCATATAAAAACTATTTTTATGGTTAAAATAATGGTTTTCAGAATTACTACAATGTGTTATTAAACGTTGCACCTTATGTATTATTTCAATCCATAAATACATTTGGATCAAGAATAAAGATTAATAAATTTGAAACAATGACCATATAATATGTATTTTATATGAGATCTAGTATTTTTTAAAAATAGTGGTTTCATTTTTTACCCAAAAATAATATTTTTATGAAAATTATCTAAAAAATACTCTAAGCTAAATTTGACAAGATGAGTCCTAAAAGAATGTTTATTTTGTGAAATATATTATATAAATGTGTAAAAAAAATTATTTTCTTATATAACTAATTTAAAATCACTTTTTGATGAAAACTTATATATTTAAAATAAAATGACTTTACTATAAAATATGTTGTTATTTACTAAAAATAATATTATTTTTATTGAATATGAACTTCATAATTATTTTATAATATAGTTAATATTATTGAAACAGACAAATTTAATGGTTACTTCTTTATAATTGTGTTAAAATAGAAAAATATTGGATTTCTGTTATGCTCAATGAATTTTTCAGCGTAAGCAATCAAACATAACATTATTTTAAAATATGCAATGTTATTTTTTTCCTTTATTTTTTTAAAAAACAAGTCTGAGATTTTTTTAAAGAAATCCAAATTTATTTATCTTTTCTATCAAAAATAAATTTTTAGTCCAATTTTTTTTTTAAAAAATGTTTTCAATTTTTTTAATATTTTCAAAATCTTTTATAAAATCTTTTTTACATATATTTGAATTGTTAAAAAATATTTTCAATGGAAATTTCATATCATTTTTCATATGTAGCTCATTAGGATTTAACTTATAATGTGAAATGACTATTTTATTTAACATGTATATTATTTATAGGATTTTCATCATCATGAACACTCAATATTTTAAAATTTTCATCAGAAGATTCAATGAATATTTAAAAAGAAAATTTATTTTTAAAATATATTTTTAAAATTTTGTTTTGAAAATATTTTCAATGTAGAATCCTTTATTTTTCTCATTAATGTTTTAAATACAATTTTTATGTTATTTCCATTCATCAAAGATATCATCCATTAATTGTACACCACTCGGTATATGTTGTAATAATACCATATTTACTATTTAAATGAATGTATTATGTTTATTTTGACCAGGGATGTACCAGTATGTAAATATTCATATTACTATAAATGTTTTATGATTATGTATATTGATTGGTGTAATTATTAACATTTTAAATATTTTTTTAAACCTGAATTTTTATATTCTATATATTCCACCCCTTTTAAATGTTTAATGCATTGGAAATAATATGTGAGTGGTGGGGACCACTATATCCCCTCTATGTATTGGTGAGTATCATGGGATAAATGAGTTTCCATTTTTAGTGAAGACTTATCCATTTGTGTGTGATGTTTTCACATGAAGCATTGAATGTATGGTTATGATGAATGGCATTATTATTTTATTTCATTATGAGATTATCTATTAATGTTCAATGTGGTTATTTGATTAGTTAGAAATTTCATGGATATATTTCAAGAACAATTTATTTTTTATTTGGAATTCTTTTATTATCATTTTTTTCTTTCCATTTCATGGTGATGTAATTGATTTAATAAAATTTCTTTCAATTATTTTCCATGACATATTTATTATGCTTATTTATTCAAGATAGATTTTGTTGTATGTATACCCTTACTGAGCATCTAAAATCACCGCTTTATTATGTTTTATTTTACCTAAATTCCTAGAAGTATTTTATGATTGATATTTCGAGATATGCTAATGATAAATATAACCTTGTCATAGATAACAATTTTGTGCTTTTTGGTTCCAATTATAATTTGATTTTAATGTATGTATATAGTTTTCCAAGGCTACCAAAATATTATTTCCATTGTGGTTTGATTCCTTATAACATATTATAGTGTAATAAAGTAACCAGGGGATCCAGGTTAATTGAGTCGGGGTCTTTTCAAAGTTACACATATTTTTTATTTATGAAGTCATACAATCCCTGGTATTAACCAGGAAATTAAAATTCCTTATAAAGTATATTTAAATTTTATTATATTCTCAAGATGATTTAAAATTAATGGGATGAAGTTTCTATAATTATTGGATAATGTAAGTCCCCAAGACTTTATTCTCCTTTAATTTAATAATATATTTGATACCATACACCTCACACAACACTAAGCTTAAAAAATAAATATGATAATAATATTTAAATATTTATATTATAACATAGCACTTTGGATGATCGGTTTAAATAGGAATAATGAAATTATGAAATATATATATAAATTACATATTTAATAAAAATAATTAATTCAATGAAAAAAATTGCTTTCATCTAATTTTTATTACTAGGAAAATTATTATAATAAATACAATTTATGATATAAGAATACATTCTTAAAAAATAGTATTTATGTGTTTTATATATGAATATTTATAAAAAAATTCCAATTTTAGAAAAAAATATTTAAAAATGTACTTGATTGTATAAATAATCATTTTATAATTATACATGGGTTATTCTTTTGAAAATTTTCAAAATTATTTTATTTTTGATTGAATATTAAAAATAAGATGTTTGAGAAAATTGTCAAAATTATAACATTATAAAGCTATAAGAAAAATAATAATGTTTGGGGAAAAAATTATAAAAAATATATATTTAATATGTAATAAAATTTATATAAATATATTATTTTGACAATATATATCTTTTCATAACATTTTGGAAATATGAATAATGTTTTTATTCAAACAGAAGATGTTTTACATTTTTCTCTGACAATCAAGAATTCATAAGGATATATTAGTTTTTATTTATTATAAAAATTTATCCCTAAATTAAAATAATCAAATTACATCCATTTAAATGAACATTATATTATTTTGTACAAATTTTGTTTATGCATAAAATATTCTTTTATTCTAAAACCAACATTCGTTTTGTTTAATAAACCTATATTAAAAGTAATTATTACCACATCAATAAATTTAATCTTTTAAAATTGATTAAATTTTTTTTATCATAATAATTAATATTTGGAAAAAAATACTACTTAGTATTTTGTAATGATGGATAGTAACATATGTAAAAATTAAATACTTTAGTAAAGGTTAAAATAAGATAAAATAGGGTTACACTAAAATGATAAGGGATAAAGTGATCATAAAACATTTATAAATTATATTGGATGATCCAATTTTTACCTTATACCTCTAATATTATAAATTTTTAAAACATTGAAAAATACTATTTGAGTAAGACATATCATATAAAATAATATTTCATGTGTTTATTAAATTTTAACCCCATCACATATAAAAGGGAACCCCCAATCAAATATTATTCAAACCTTTTGAGAATCATAGATTTGATATTACCTCAAAATACATTCCTATAAAAATTTTCCATGTCCTCTAGCTTCTTTTTTTCACCTAAGATCATTTTAACAAGGCTCTTGTTATAAAATAAAGGCTGATTTCCATAGAATATGTTTAACTCTTAAACGAGTTATTCCATTTTGGTTACACTACAATCCCACTAAATTGAATCCCAAAAACCATAATAAAAAATAGTAAAGAAATATATAACTAAATTTTATTATCCTAATGGTAAAACCTTTGTCCACCTACATTTTTTCAAATAAGAAATTGAAGCATTACTCCTACATATGTGTGGAAAAACTCCATCATAAGGAGATGAATTTTACGTTTTTTATCACCACCCATAAAGGTCCATTATTATGAAGTATATAATGTTTATGTATGATATTTATGATATAATTATGCTTCTTTAATTATATGATATAATATAAAATTGAACATTTCTATCCATTGGAAAATGATAAAGTCACCAATGAAAACATGTGGACTACCACCTCCATGAAGTGATGTGATTCATTTGTAATTTATTCCTTATGTATATCTTAAAAATGAATTTTTTAATGAAGAAATATGATATTTATAATATTATTATTCTCTAAAATTAAACAATTATATATTTATTTACGATTCATCCATTATTAAAATTAAAACAACATTCATGAGTACATATAAACTAACATCGCTATGAAGTTACATGATTCATTTTTAATTAAAACATTGCATGATTAGATATAAAATTGTCTTTAATATATAAAAAATATAAAAATATCATTAATATTTTTTTAAATATCATGGAGTAATTTCATTTATTACTTTTTCACCATATCAATTTTTTTTGTATTATGTACGAAACATCCTCAAAACATCTAATATAAACTTTTAAAATTTATAGACTTTATAAGGAATGAAAATAATTGACATAATATCAATTATGATAAGGATATAATCCCAAAAAAAATTATTAATATATTAAGTAATAAGTTTAGTTTTATTATATATTATATTGGAAAATGTTTGAGAAAATTTCATATTATGTTTAGGGTTTATTTGGGAAACTCATTTTAATTCCAGATTTTTATTTTCAAACATAAATTGATGGAAACTAAAAATTATTTATATATTCTGAAATAAATATGTTATATTATATTATATTAATTTATGTATTTTACCTATTTTCTATTCATTTTACAATCTTTTGAATGTTAAATGACTCATAAAATGTTTCTAATAAAACTAACCTCATTTCTCTATTTTATCAGTAACTGTTTCCCTCCTTATCCATACGCGCTAACATGTTTTCAAGAATGTTTTTATTATAACCCACATAATGTTTAAAGTCATTTTCTTATTTATTTTACTTTATTCAAAAGGTTTTTAATGTAATCTTCTTATCGTTTTTTAAATATGGTACATTTGATAATTTTCCAAAATTATGAAATTATTATTTGTTTTATCATTTACTAAATGAACATACCCCAAAATATTAAGTGTTATTTTTTTTTTATGGATCCATTACATTTTTCAATTATTATTTTTATATAAAACTCTTTTATAAATATTATGTAAAGTTTTATTTAAAAACTTATAAAATTAAAGGATATTTTTATTTTATTTACAAATAATGTATTGTATGTTATTTTAATGGTATTTTTATCTATGTCAACATAATTTAATGATTATTATTCTTTATTGGGGTAATACTCTTGTGATATTATCCTTATTTCTTGGGATGTATTATAATCATGTTTTTTTATTTATTATCTTGGAAAAATATTATCATTTCATCTGTTATTATTCTAATAAGATTATTTATATTGATTATTTATTGAATTGTTATTCATTTCTATCAAATGATGAGTTCATTGATGGAGTAGGTAAATGGTGGGGCCAGTTATAGCCCATTGATTCATCTGTTAGTCTCATAAGAAAAACTAGTTGGGTTATTTAGGGTAATACAATCATATGAATGTATGTTTTATTGGAATGATCCCTTGATGGTAATATTATGATGACCCACAATATGAATTTATCATAATTAAACTACTTACTGTCATCAATGTGATTATGTATATTATTATGTCATCTATGGAGATATTATTATTTTATGATATTAGTTATAAATCTAATTTGATTATTGTTTTACTCTACCTTATTATTCATGATTTATTTATTCTATTATAGCTTCTATTTTACACTTTCCCTTTATGTGCATTCTATTTTTCCATTTATTATTCGTTATTTTCCCTATGATGATAAGAAGGGATATATGTGTTATTTTATTGATATACTAAAATAAATAATATTTTTATCACTATATTTTGAAGTTGTATTTCTTGTTTTAAAATGTAATACGTGAATATTTTATGTCTATAGTACCACAAGACTATTAAAATATTTTATCGTTTCAGGTGACCACTATATTTTTCTGTGTTAGTTTATAAGATAACCACAAACTATGAGTTACTATAGTCGTGGTGGTACATTTAGGTCCTCCCTATGGTTGAAATGATGATGACTAGTAGAAATCCTCTGAGGTATCTCCTAAACTATAGTAGGCACTCATTTAAAATACATCTATACCAACATCAGATAAGTAAGATATGTGTTCTTGTGTTTTGATGACCGACTACTGAAGTAATTGGATGTGTCAATGCAATCCACCTATATAATAAAGTCATATACTGGTTTGAATGACCTATGAGGCATCATAAATTTTTTTCTCCCATGTGATACATCAATCTTTGTGATGAGTCTATTTATAAGATATTTATTGACTAGAAAAAAAACAAGTTAAATTTTTTTGGCATCATATTTTTGGAAATTTCTGCAGAGGGAACATCAGTAGGAACATCATCACTACAAAAGAATATGCTTGGGGTATCAGGTGGTGTATTGATGGGTCATAATGAGTATTTGGGTTTAAAAAATTCGGGGACTTTAATCATGATAGGTGATGATGGATTTTTTTATTCTATTTGAATGTGACAATAGAACCTATTAGGCAAAACCACAAACAAGGATCCATATTTTGAAATATCTCAAATAAATGTTCAGGATCAATTAATATGTTTCCTAGTTTATGGGTTTCAAATTAAGATCAGTATTTTTGAATATCCATGTATTCTGTCTAGTTTTTTGTTTTTCCATGGTCATTATTTATAATGGTTTGAGTCTATTGGGATATGCTGACAATACATTGAATTTTTTATCATGGATGACAGGATGGGAGGTTGGATTATTGTTGAAGGGTTTATATTGACTAGTTTAAGACTCTATTATATATTTGAGATATATTTTTAAAATCCTTTTAAGTAACAAAATCAGTTTCCTTGGTCATGAAAGTTATTTGTGGATACCATGTATCAATGTGAACATCTACATGTATCAGTGATTCTCAGTATTCTCACTTATTAGTTAAATATAGTAAATTTTAAAACCACATAACTAAAAGCTATAAAATTTATCACGATTTTGAGTGGAAGTAGGTTATATTTAGAATGGATCATACCTATGGTAGTGGATTAATATATAATCATATGGATAGAATTAAACCCCTCATTGTTATATTACACTTAATGAGATAAATCATACCTTTTATTCATATGCAAATAATAATTGTTGCACCATTTTAGTATGTACAACTATGGTCAAGGATGCACCATTTCAGATCGTGAGAAATAAAAAACTAGGAACAAAGATGCTCTTTTTAGGGTAGAAAAAATGTAACATCGATATACAATTTGAGGTCATAATAACTGTATTGGAATGTATTATCATTTAAATTTATATTATTTTGTGCATTTCATCATGAGGTTAAAGTAAATATGACTTGGTCCTATATTTATTTAAGAACCCAGATCTTCCATGTGGTTTGGAATCTTTTACTTTTCACCAATATTTCAATTTAAATGTAAAATTTGGGACTTTTTTTAATACACATTGAGGTTATGGGTGTATTTTTTTTTAATGGATCTTTATTAGAGCCTATATACCAAATTTTAGATAAAATATCATGGTTGTGTTGTTATAGTAACTGTGGAACCCAAGACACGCGGTTTGATGAAACCATGCAGGGTAGGATAAGAGGATGGAAGATCCCATACGGTTTGGGTTAACCATGCAGATAGAGGTTCATTCCTATGTGAAGTCCTTTTTAATTTTTGACAGTTAGAAAAGACACATTTTTTCACATGAAAAGGAAAAACATTCCCACTAACAATGTCAGGTTCCCCTCCTTACATTGATGGGTGCATGGTTGGTGAAAAAATTTTCCAACCAAATGGTAAAACACTATGGACCATTATTTTGATGAAAAATAATGGTTGTTCCCTTAAAATATATTATAACCAGAAATATAATTCTTTTTTGTTCTTTTGTATAGAAGTCTCACCATTGGATATCCTAAATGAAGTTGTTTTATAGGATTTTCCTCTAATTCTCCATCCAAAATTGGATTCATGTGTTGATTATCTCAAAGGATTTTTAATGGTATGTTCTCTATTCCTTTTATGTTGTTTTCCATTTGAATTGGTACAAATGAAATATTTAGGTAAAAGATAATATTCTATTTTTCATGATTTTAATCCATTCTTCATTTTTCTATAGATTTGAGTTGAATCAAGATATTATACAAGATGAGAACTCAAACAAAGTACAATGGATGGGGGTATAATAATTTTCCCTTAATGTCAGGGTGATTATATATATTTCATTTTGTTGCACGCCCACTTTTCGGAGTGTCTGACTTGAAATAGAATATATTTGATGGCTAAAATGGATAAGTATGACCTATGTATTTAAAGATACTCATTGATAAATTTTTAATTACCACGAAACTACAATTAAAACCACCATCATGGGTGATTTGATTAATTAATTGGACAACCATGGGAGGTTTATGAATCGATCACATTTAAATTGCATCGTTCCCCCTTTCTAAGGGATTTCAAATGATGAATTGAATTGAAATTTCAATTGTAGTTTGAATTGATTAATGTAATGTAATGAAAACCATATACCTAGGAATAATCCATGTATTTACATTCTTATGAGTTATATTCTTAATATAATGAAACTCACATATTAGATTATTAAAGATTAAGCCTTCCAAGCATAATAATTTCTTTGATTCCACTTCTAAGGTGTTGTTTAATTGAAATGATCATTGTATTGACATTCTAAATAATTTAATGGAATTTATTGGATGTTAATTATATTCATTGGAAGACACATGATCTTATATATGAATCACATGGATGGAATAGTTTTTATACTTCCTTACTTATGCTCGAGTGATACTTTGACTGACTACCATGCTTCCAAGGGTGAACTGCGGGGCTTATTTTCATATACCCGAGTGATACATGGTTTCCTTAGTAAATTATATGGATGGACTCAGATGGATGATTCTATGTACATTAAGAGTGAGCCTTTTGCTCCCACAGTGGACTTCTAAGTACTGACTAAAATAGAAATTATGTTATACAACTCATAGAGGGATATTAGTGTACGAATGAGGATCTCCATGGACGGTCTTGTAGGGTGTTTGGTTCATGTTATTCCTTAATAGATAATTGGATTCCAAACATTGAATTCTGAAGACGAGATTAGGATCTTAATTATATATTTAATGAAATTATATTTATAACGTGTCTGCTAAGACAAAGAACTATCTTTTATTCGGTCAAAACATTTTAATATATTGATGGATGGGTTATGAAATTATTGACAAAAATCATATGGGGGACGTTAGGATATGAACCAGGTCACAATACTTAATTATAAATTGATAATGGTTTGAAATTTTATTCAGTGACATTCGAGATTAGAAAAATATAGGTAGTAGAGGACATGTGTCCATTAGAATGTAGATATTTCTTGGTTGTTAACATTCAACACTTCTTTTAAATATTCTCTTACTACTTTCACACTATTATGTTTATATATTCACTAATTATATGGATTTAAACATTTTTGTTGGTGGCCTAGTGGAATTTTACCTAACACGATACCCAAGAGGCCTTTGGTACCAGATAAGATTTCATGACTTATGTGATGGTTAAGGTCAATCACCATGATATATGTTTTTGATTTATTCTTTGTAGTAGGGGTGTACAGGACTGAGTTTATGCTCATGATACTAGATGGGGATAGATATTTTTTTCAATTTTTTATTTTGATACATGTTGTGTACTATTTCCTATATACATTTATAGGATACATTGTAGACACATGATATGATTATAATATTATATGAGATTACATCTAGTATTTATATACCTAAATCTTGGATGATTATATCTTCATTTCTAAATATAAGATTACTATTCTTGTATTTTTAGTGTATATTCTTCTTGTTTATAATTTTATCATTGATTAATCTATTGATATATACATTTTATATCACCATGTTACACATTGGTAAGATGGACTAGTCACTACATAGACACACCCTAGGACCTCACTACTTGTCGGTGACCACTGGCCTTTAGGGAGATGGGAATAAGGCTATGTAGCCAATCGGGATTGAGGCACTTTTTAGTGGAATTCGGGATCTGGATGGTACAATTGGATATCTGAGGTTTTTCTCGACCATACTATTTTGAAATAATATATTGTTGAGTATAAAGTAAATTTAATTTGGTAATGATTTTTTACTGGGATTACATAACCCATGTGTGAAAAAAAGTCAAATTTCCTCAAATGGAAATGATTATTTTTTAAATTTGACTAGAATATTAGATTTGATTCCACCATTGGTAGGTGCACATAATTTTTTATGTTATTATTGATAAGATTTTAGGTTATATTTTGTTTAAATTTAATGAGACGAGGGTTTTACATCTCATGCATCATTTTATTCACCTATTAGAATTCAAATTCCATGCATTATGACATTCCATATATTATAAATTTCTTGATTTCAAGAGGTTTTGATATTTTACATGATTGATATACCTGATATTCGATAAATGATTATGTAGTGAATTATAGAACATTGTTATACTGAGAGTGACTTTTGTAACATAAGTTGTGTTTTCTTAACAAGGATGTAGCAGACAACTGAAGTGGACTAGTGTGGCATGTTGGGTCATGGATAATGAGTCACATGGGTTGGAATGTGTTATGGGGTGAATTAGGTGGGAAACATATTTGGCTTTTGAGGAGTGTGGGACCCTATGGATTATATGTGGTGAACCATTTGGTTTAACTATTTAAGAATGATTTGGGAAATTGATGTGAAAGAAATGACAAACTAAATTATTTATAGAAAAGAATACAACATAGACCCAACATTAGTACTATGTTATAGGTTGTACCTCATAATTTATTATGATATATAGATCCCCAAGACCTGACTTATGTAGATGGGAGAGGGGTTTGATTCTTATATATTAAGGCTTGTGATTATCCTATATTAATATATGAGCTTTTAGAATTTGATGAATTTTGATTAAAAAATGACCTTGGAATTTGTAGGTACATACCACTGTGACATCTGCAATCCACAAACGGGGAGGGTGGTAGTGAACATGCTCTATAGTTGATGGGACATGGGATAATAGTATATCCTCTTGTGGTTCCAGCTGATGCACTTTTGATTTTACTTAATACATGTTCCAAGGAAATGTTTTGCGAAGGATATATGTGTTTCATGCAGACTACATAGGGAATTCGGTGACCCATCCAGACCCTGGAAAACATGATACATGAGTCCATGTATAAGCATCTATCCAAATTTTTTGGGGATAGTGAACCATAGGCTACAGAGTCATGGATAGAGGCCTTGATATTTATCATAGATTATCTTGACACACCTCCCAATATGATGTTAAAACTCACTACATATATGTTGTGTGATTATTCCTAGAGATGGTCAAATCTCATTACTCAGACAGATCGTTATTGGGAGATGTATTAGATAGATTTTCCTATTAAATTCTATGATTACTTCTATCCCAAATATGATGGGGTCTGATAGGGCTCATGTTATCATGAACATGGTGTAGTAAGTGTGGTCAGTTGTGTATTATTCAATATGTTTTATAGAACTATAGAACTTCACACCTAAGTTTATGGATGATGGGTTATCTAAAGCTATGTGGTGCAAGGATGGTCTCATGTATGACATCTATCATAGGTGAATGTATTTTGGATGACTAACATTTATAGAATAGTGAATAATGTTCTTATCATGATGGGTACTGTAAGAGAGATTAGTGGTGTGATCTCAGGTGGTTAGACTCCTAGATCTGGTACTACATTGACCAATAATAGGAATCATCGTATGGAGTTTCCACATTGTGATATTAGTAGCCAGAGAACTTACTCGTGTATCCAAGTGGCATTCCACCAATGTGGTACACTATGAGATATGAGACCTCAGTGAATGAGAGAACTATTTTAGTGCCAATCTAATGGAATCATGGTCCATATATAGTACTTTATTTTAACATTTCCATCAAAATCTAGTGGGCGAGGGTATACTCCAACCCAACAAGTTGGAGAGGGGTTGGTAGCTTCTCATTCGGTAGGGACATGGTTGTTAGCATGCTGATCAGGTAGAAGTGGTGGTCATGGTTGTGCTAATCATATGAATGATTTTTAGTAATGGTATAGTGGATCTACTCAGGGTAGCCAAGATGTATCACATGGTAGTGGATCAGTCCAAAACTATGTTGTGCAACTGATACCTTAGAAGAAGAATCCTAAAACTTCTATTGTGAGATTTTCTACTCTAGTAGGCTATAATTTAGCTTCTTCTATTTTAGGTGTAGATAGATTTCATAGATTTATATTTGTTCCCATTATGTAGATTCTTGGAATTAGTGTTCCGTGTTACGATGGCTTTATGATGCTTGATACTCTGTTGGGAATTCCAACAAAGGGTGTACGCCAGTGCATGGAGTGTCCCCTTGAATTTGGCAGGTTTCACTTCTTATGTGACCTCTTTTTCCTCAATATGATAGGTTTTGGCCTCATTATTAGGATGGGATGGCCATTTTCCTTTCATGATTTGGTTTATTTCTATCATAAAAGGGTGACCTTCACTTCACCATATGGTATATAGTTTATTCACAAGGGTGAATAATATGTGTAAGAGATCAAAGATGGACATATATATTGTGTCATGGGAAGGATGATAACCCATTTTCCATGTATATATTTGAATGATTAGGGAGAACATTAGTCTGATTTCACTCTAGTGGTTTATCATTTTAGAGACATTTTCCCAGATGACATTTCAATACTACCTCTAGTGAGTGTTTTAGATTTCCATATTATGCTAGTGTCAGGATAACCACTTATATCCATTCAGCCTTACTGGATGGATAATAATAAGATGTACAAGCTCATGATAAATCATGAGGATTTATGGGAAATGGGGTTTCTCCAAAGTAGTACTTCTTTGTGGGGTTCACTAGTTCTATCTACTAAACAGGAAGAATGAACTTATTGGCACAATGGGATTACAAAAAATTGAAAGGGTTGATAATTTAGTATAAGTATTCCATTCCAAAGATAATCATCGTCATTGAATAGATCTGAGGTTCTCATATGTTCATGAAGATTTATTTGAGATCGCGTGATCATAAGGTTCATGTTATACCATTGAACATACCTCACTGAACCATTTGTAGTAGGTATAGTCTATTTGTGTATTTTATTTTGTTGTTTGGTCTCACGAATGTGCCAACATTTTTCATGGTTCTGATGAACCATTTTATCATCATTATATAAATTTCTTTTTTGTGGTATGTTTGGATGATATCTTAGTACATTCTCACACATGACACAACCATGAAAAAAATCATATGATAATAATAGATACGATGAGAGAGATTCAGTTATATACTTAGATCAGAAATTGAAACTTTTGGATTGATCAAATTTTCTTTGTAGGTCTCATTATCTCAAAAAAATGAGTATTAGTTTACATAGAGAAGGTGATAATTGTAATTTCCTACGAGCAGCCCAATAAGGTCTTTTATATATAGAGTTTATTTGGGAAATCTATATATTAGAAGTAAATTATACCAAACATATCATACATAGAATAACTTATAACAAGATTGACTAAAAATGGTATGATTTTTTAGGTTGAGATGCATGTGATTCATCATTTCCTGATATGAAATGGAGATTGACTTCTGAATCGATATATATTTTCCCATATCTAGGACAAAGTCACACTATTTTCTATGATGAGTTTGCTATCAGGCTTAGATATTTTCTAATGTAGGAGGATAGAGTCAGGGCATACAAGTCTCATTAGTTGTGGCAACGTAAGAGAGACTACATGATCCATGATCTTGAAATATCTGTGGTTGTACATGCATTGGGCTATTAGAGACACAACTTACATAGATATAATTTTGTGGTGTTCAAGACCAAAAAATAATCAAGTATATTTTTACAAAACATGATATGAATCTGAGACTATGTTTGTGGGTTGGGTACATATAATCTTTTGACATAGATCATACATATATGCTTGGTAAAGGCAACGTAGTGGCTGATTCACTAATTTGGATAACTCAAATATAGGTAGTTAAAGAGGCCATTTGTTAGTGGAATGTTATGGATTTATTAACTTAGATGAACATGTAGGTGATGGAATGTCATGGGAATAATATTATTTAATCATTAACTATGCATTATACCCTTTTGTATAGAGTAAGGATTAGATAACTATTTGATTTTGATGACCCAGTCATATAGGTGAGTGTGGTAGGTGAGGACCCTCTCCATGGTTGGATCATTGGAAAGGAAAAAATTCTATATAAACTTTGTTTCATATGGGTTTTAGTGGAAATTCATTTGGGGATGATGAAAGAATTTCCTACTTTGGTGAGATAGTGCATCCTGGTGTCACCATGATGTATCAGGGTTTAGCTCATAATTACTGGTGGCTAGAGTTGAAAAGAGATGCGACCTGTTTTTTAGTGAGTTAGTAAAATTTCTATAAAATGATGGCGAAACACCATTGTCCGGGTCGAATATTATAGTATCTGACCATTCCCAAGTGAAAATGTGAGAAAGTTGTAATGGATTTCATGATTTGGTTATCGAGGTCTCTGTGATGAAATGAATTCGTTTGGGTTGTTGTTGACAAGCACACAATGGTTTCTCTTTTCCAGCATATCAATAATAGCTTTTAAGTAGATGTTCTTGTAAGGTTGTATATCTTTGAGATAGTATAACTTCATGATGTCCCTCATACTATTAATTCATATAGGGATTTCAGGTTCACTTCATGGTTTTGGAAAGCGTAGAAGAGGGTATTGTGTAAACAAGTTCTTCTATGCTCATCATACCACCCTCAAATCGATGGTCAGTCTAAACAACTGATAAAAGTGCGCGAGGGATTGATGTGGGTATGAATATTATATTTTTAAGGTTATTTGGTGTGGCACATAACCATGGTTTAGTTCACCAACTACAATAGATTTTGTGTGATTATTCAGATGGTGCCTTTTGATTCTTTGTATGATATTCCATGTTGATCACCCCAACGGTGGTTGTAGGTAGCAGAGGCACCTTCAATTTCACCTCATCTCATAAAAGAGAATACGGAGAAGGTTCACCTGATTAGGAAGTGGATGGCAACTATATTATCTTGAATGAAATCTTATATCTATCACATTCAACGATATCTAGAGTTTCTGGTTGGGGATCATATATTTTTATGTCCCACAATGAGACTGGGACATAGGATGATCAATATATGTGGTAATCTTTCATCGAAATGTTTTTTTCCATTTGAGATTCTCGAAAGACTCTGGCTGGTATCCTGTCTATTATATTTAACTTAGAGGTAACAACCCATGCACGAAATATTCCATGTATATTAATTATATCATTATCATTCAAACCCATCTCATTACATTCATCTATAGGGGGTTGAGTTACAAGTAGATTCTTCCTTTGAAGAGAATCCAATTTCTATTATGGAATGTAAAACCATGGTTTTATGAGGCTGGTCACTTCCTCTTGTACGGATATTATGGTAGAGTAGACATATAAATAAGGAGTGCTAGGAGTGACATGCCAATGTATGAAATACTTATTGTTTTTTTCATAGAATATACTACACAACACTTAGAAGTGAATCTCACGGATAACATTCATTAAGGGGGATGTTTTTCAAAAATTTATTCTTCCTTGAGGAAAAAAATATTTTATTTTCAGTAAATATTTTTGATTAAATGCATAATTACTGCCTAATGTGAGGAACCTTTCAGGTTATGGGTGTATTAAGGGTTTATAGGGCTTTTTTGTAGCCCAGAACATATATTTTGAACAAAAACTATTGGTTCACATGGTTACTAGTAACCATGTGGCCCAAGATGCATGATTTAATGAATCCATGTGGGGATGTATTGTGGCCTAGAGGATCCTACACGGTTAATGGAATCCAGGGGAATGGAGTTTCATTCCCATATGAGGGCCCCAATAATTTTTGATAATGGAATAAGACATGCTTTTTACATGATCTGGAAAACCATGTGCACTAACTGTGCAAGGTGCTCATCTATACAGTGAAGGGTGCATGGTAGGAACACGATTTGGCCAACCATGTGGAAAAACCATTAGGTGATGTATTTTTACTAAAAATAAACTTTTCCCTTATATTATCTTAAAAACTAAAATATAATAAATTTTTATTCCTCTGCACTACATCCTCATCCCTGGAACTCATACTTGAATCCTTCTAGTAGGTTTTTCCACTAATTTTCTATCTGATATTCGATTCAATAGTTCACCATATGATAAGATTTCAACTAGTAAGTGATCCATTAAGTTTGGGTCATTTTTTTACTTGATAGTGGTTGTTCTATTTAGGTGAAATCTAATATGCCATTATTTCATGGTTTTCAATTGTTCTTCATTTTTATACTGTTATGAGTTGAATCTAGATTTGATACCAGATGAACACTCTGCTAAGGACCAATATTATGTGGTTTGGTGATTTTACCTTAATGTTATGATTTTTTTATATATTTTGTTGTTTCACACACCTACTTTTCATAGTGACACCCTTGAATTGAAATTTATTCCTTGATTAAAATGAATAGGTATGACCAATTTATTTACACATAACAGATGATAAATTCTAAAAGGTTGAGGACCATGAATTCAAACAAACCCCTTGTGTGAGATGTTTATATAATTGGACCACCATGTATTGTTTAAGAATCAATCACTTTTAATTTGTTCAGATTCCCCTTTCTATGGGATGTTAAATGATAAATTAAATTGATATTTCAATTATAGTTTGAATTGGTTAGTGGGAGGGAATGAAAGACCATGTACCTAAGCTTCAACCTTGTATTTACATTCTAAAACATGAGTTTCCTATTAAAATGAAATTCCCACATGGTAGAATTAAATATTAGTCTTTCCAAGACAAGTCCTTTCATTGATCCACTTCCTAATGTGTGGTTTAATTGAAATGACTACAAAAATGACTTTTTATCTAAATAAAAGACATTGATTTAATGTTTAACAAATTCCTTGACATACCCACAGGTTCATATATGAACTTCAGGGACTGACTCTTTTTGATACTGTTGTACTTAAGCCCAAGTGATACTTGGAATCCCTGGGGGACTGAAAAGGACCAATTCAGGGGGCTTAGCATCGTATTCCCCTATGATACTTGGACTCCTTATAGAATCCCTAAAGAAACAAAGATGGGAGATTCTATATATTCAAATAGTGAGACTTGTGCTCCATTTATAGACTACCCAATATAGACTATAATGGAAATGATGTTATACCAAATCAAGAGTGATACATGGGTTCTGATGAGGATCACCACAGATGGGAATTATAGGGTTCTTGGTCCACATAATGCCTAGAGTGATACCTCGATTAAAAATAAATAATGGTAAGGATGGGATCATGTTCATTATGAAATAATTAAAGAAATGATTTATACAACTCATCTTCAAGGTAAAGTGAAAATCATTGATTTTTTTGAAGCCTTACGCTATATTGATGTCAAAGTTATGAAACACTTCATAAATTTTCATATGGAGGATGTTGGGCTATGTTTCAGGTCTTCATACTAAAGTAAAAATTTATACATGACTGACTATTAATTCAGTGACTTTATGTCTTTAGAAAAAGTAATTAGTAGAGGACAGGTGTCCATAAAAACTCAAAATAATATGTTTTATATAGTTTCAACACTTATTTTACATATTCTCCTATTACCTTCAAAATATTATCTTTACATACTCACTGGATATATCGAATTAGGCACTTTCTGTGGTTTCCACCTAGGATTTTATATCACACCCTACTCGAGATGCCTTGGGTATCCTATAATATCCCATGATTGATGGTATGGATAATGGAAATCCTCATGCAATGGGATTTTTATTACAACTTAGGAACAGAGAAGCACAAGACCATGAAAAGGCACGTGAGGCTATCTTGGGATATATTTTTTTCTTTTTTGTATTTTAATACATGTTGTTTAATATTTCTTCTATACCTATTTTGGTTAATTAGTAGACACATGACATGATAATTTTTTTAGATAATATTACATATAGTATTTTTATATACCTATCTATTAGATGTTTATATATTCCTTTTTCTATGGAGGGTTGCTAGTCCAATGTTTATAGTTTATATTCCTCCTATTTATCAATTGTTTTACTACTTCATCTATTGATCTGTATGTTTTCCGAAACTGTATTACACTCTGGTAAGAGGGAATCGTATCCCCAAAGACACCCCCTGGGCCCTCAATACTATTTTTATGACTCTAGAATTTGGAGATATGTGATTGAGGCCATGTGGACAACCATGTTTAGGGAACTATTTAGGGGAATCTGAGTTTGGGAATTTAAATTTGAGTAGTTCAACAATATAATGAAAACAATAATATGATAATGATAGATTGGATTTTTTTCTTATAGAAAATATTTTTTAGTGGCCCTTTCTCATTCATCATAATTGTTGGTATATATAGAGGATAAGGTCTGCTTGGAATCATGGGTGATATGGACCAACGGGGAAGTGTTGGGACTTAAAAGTGATCAAAATCCTACATGCATCTCTTTCTCAGCAATTAAACACAATATTTTTAGCTCAAGGTATTATTATATTGCTAATTGGTTAGGGAGATGATTTGTAGTATAAAATTTTGATAATTATAGAGTGGTGGCATAAAGAATCATCCAAAAATATTACAATATATAGTGTCCTCATTATTTAGGGAATACATGATTGAATGTATCATGAGATTCATATTAATCTTGGAGGGAAACCAAGATAGTGTTATTATAGGATTTAAATATCCTGCTATAAGAGGAACACATGATTGAAATAGAACTATTCTGAATTCTCAAACCATCAATGTATTTCAAGAGACCTTAGATAAGGCTTAGGAAATTAAGACTCAATATCCATTTGGTTTAGGAAAAAGATTATGTGAATGGACTTTTCAAAAATTAATTTAGCCTAATAAAAATATATATTTTAATGTGGATTCAAGGTTTCTTTAATGCTGGATGAATACTATGTGTTATGTGTGGCCCCTATTAAAAGTAATTGGTGAAGGGGTTCTCAGATATTTTAACATGGAATATGTGCACTTTGTTGGTTGGAATGGTTGGTTGGTTACTGAGTTATGTGATTTTTGAATATGTCTAATGAGAAAGTCATGTTTTCTATAAAGCGGGGATCTTGGAGTATGGGAAACAGTCTTTATTATATACCTCAATGAATGGAATAATAATTTTATGGCCTATATGAGATATTCATGATCCCATTATAGGGATATGATCACTGTGATAACATACACTAATTTCAAAGGAGTGCCTCCCATGGTGGGTCATTCACCCATGTCATGTGTGATGTGGTATTTTAAGGATGTTCATCCTTAAAATACATAAATAAAATTTAATTTACAACCTTTACCCATAGTTATGAATTTATAACAACTAAAATGGTTATCATAGAATGTATGATAATATATTTAATATTCTCAAATGGAAAAGGGGATTGTTTCCAGACACATAGTCTAAACATTATGTGAAAATTGGGGGTTAGGGGGTACTTATGCGTGAAATCTAATTTGGGAACCAAATTAACCATTGTTAATTAATTGGGTTACCAAAATCCTTTGAATAATGTATTTGGAGTGGATGCAATTTGGGGTAGGTACATGACGCAACAAGATGATTTGGAAGCCAGGGCTGGTGAGGACCATAATGAATAGATAATAAGTTATGTAACTTGGTGTGGGATGGTTGAGTACTAAGTAATATTCACCTTAATTAATATTTATTCAATCTTATCAAATAATTACCAGAATTATTGATTTGATAAAATTATAGTGATATAAAGTTACAATAATTATATTTTTATATATTGTGAGGTGATGATCAAAATTAGTTTTTGGGTTGTGGATATAGTAATGTACATAGTTTGGTGGATAAAATACATTGGTTATTTTCTTATGTTTTTTATTAATAAATAATCTTTTTGTGATAAAATTAGTAATATTTATGTTTCCCAATAACTAATACTTCAATTTTCCTTCTTAGTAAATATGAGGGAGGTTGGTAGAGCATCTTACTTAGTAAACTTGTATACTCAGTCAATTATAATCTACTATATTTATAACATCTATGTTTGTGCAAAGGGTTCTTCTGGATAAAAAAATTTCAAAAATGTTTTGAACTAGGTGGGAGTATGTGGAGTCATATATTGAAATTTTTCCTTTCAGTTGACAAATAAATGTTTGTTGGGAAATTCTTTTTACATAATCATACATGTGTTCATTTATTTATATGAGTGTAGGTTTCTATATTTTTTGTCGTGGTTATTATTTGGTAATATGGTTTAAATTTAAAAACAATATTTCTATCATAATAAATTAATTATACCTATAATTATTGTCATAAGATTCTGTCACATTTGAGGTGATATTTTTTAGCCTATCTCCATCTCTTTTCCATATTTGGAGATGTTTTAAAATGGTTGGATAATGAAATAATGGTTTCAAAGTGAGTATTGTATCTGGGAGTTTGAAGTAGGAAATGATGAAGATTTATGGCTTGGTGAGTCCATAATTTTACGTGAACCTAGAATTTTAAATATTCTATTGAAACAAGATTAAGATATGAAGTTCCTCTATGATCCAAACTATATACTTTTATTATCTATGAATCATTACTAGGGGAATATCATATTTTTATTATGGTAGACTGTATATAGGGGATGATGTACCATATTGAGTTAGATCATGAAAAAAACATCTATTTTTAATTTTGTTGGTATTTTAAACATTATTTAGTAATTTTATGTATAAAATCTATATTTTCTTTTGAAAATTTTGATTTTTACTGGTAGTAAAGCCTCATATGTATTAGAATCATCTGGTAGAGGTTGTCATGGTTAAAGGGTCACCCATCGTTCATCATTGAAGGTTGTAACAGGTAATATTAAAAACCTATATATTTTCTTTATAACCATTATAGTGATAGAACAATCTGAGGCAGTAGGTGTCTATTTTTTATATGGAAATAGAGCACTATATAGAGCATGTAGAGATATATGTCCATTATATTCGAATAGCTAAGGAAAATTGCATTTGATTGGTATTGATTTTATTATGTTGATAGGTTAGAAATTAAGGGATCCTATGTCCAGGTGATCTTGATATATACAGTGTAATATAGAGTGATTTTAATGGTTAGATCTTGTCAAAATCCTTAACTTCTAACCATTGATCAGAATGAATGTATTATATATTATCTATTTTTAAATAAATAAATAATTTTTAGAAGTTTGAAGTCAATTTAAGAATTCTTTTGTGAAACTCCAGTAAACATTGAATAGAAACATATGTTATATCATTCCAATTTGAGAATTTTTCCATACATAATATTATATAAATTTCTAGTATATTTAAATTGAACGTATATTAAATTTTATGGAGAATAATTATGTCATTGTAAAAAAAATTAACTTAGAATAACAGGAAAATACATTATTCTTGATGATAGAGTATGGTGCATAGTGGAGATGGATAGAGGAGACCGTCAAACATTGGGTGTTTTGGAAATCAGTACTCAACCCCTTATTATTAAATCTCATGTGATGGTAGTTTACATCCCTTTGGTGTAAATGGTGATCCAATAAGTTTTTATATAGATGTTGATTGAAATAATTTTTTGTGCATATTTTATCATAGTGGTCAATAAGGTATAGATAATTGTGTGATGGGGGTTATGTTTCCCTATCAATAAAAATATATACTTTGAATGTTTCAGTAGCAGCATCATCTAAGACAAAATATACCCCTGGTGAGAGCATAGTGGTGGTATAGTGCATGGTATGAAAATTCCATGTTTTTTGGGGATAAGGGAATTATTAGTGGAAAGGTGGATGAAGGTTGGATAGGTAGTGAAGTATAGAGGATGGTCATGGTGAACATCATCCACATGAAGAAGCTGAATTCAGATAACATGAGGTTGTATGAGATATGATTAATATCATCTCAAATGATTCCTTTTTTGGTGTATATCATATCTTTTTTATTCCCTTATTAGTGAACAGGATGTGGATATCCAAAAAAATCATTCATCACCCATATTATATATCTACTTTTTTGGGTTCTAGTCAATGTTAATTGATAATAAGAAATGAAGTTGGATGGTTATTTGTAGTTAAATTGATAAAATATGACATATTAATGTGAGTGAAACTAGACAATTTCATAGAAAATATTTATTTAAATTCTTGTCTACATTGATTACTATTTATTTGGTGTGAAATACTATATATTGGATGGATATATATATATATATTATTTTATGGGGAAATTGTTCAAATAAATGGTTTTTAATTTATTTAACATTAAATTATTAATCCTCTAGTTACGAGTTTAATGATTTTTTATTTATGATGTTGTGGGAAACGATATTCTTAGATATAAAATGTTTTTTATCTATTATTTATGAATATTATGAGTTTTCCACAAACGAAGACTGTTGAATTTTTATTAATTTGTATACATGAATGTATCTTATATGTGTAGCTAAATATCAAATGTCAACCAATAATATTTTTTAATTGAATATTAATATTCATGTTATGTTTATAGGGTTTTTATAATAATATTGTATCTCTATGGGGATTCTTATTGTTAATTTCTAAAAATTATAATTTATGATTGAGGTATTATATATATTATCAAAGGTTGAATATACTTATCAAAATGAACTCATTTCTAATAATATTGTCTAATGATTAGTTTATTTAGATAAAGAAAGCTAATGGGTTAACAAAAGGTAGTTCTTTGGTTTAGGAACCATTATATTACAAAAAAAGAATAACATGCATAAATTTCTATATTTCACTATTTCTATGAATAACATGTGTTGATATAGATACCCAATGGAGTTTCCAAGGCACTATTGGTGTTCATTGGATAAATATATTATGTGATTTGGCCCAATCATGGTCACATTATAATGGTATTTATTGTTTAATTTTTGTTATTAATAAATATAGGAGGATCCTATAGATTATTTGTTAATTATTTTTGGAATATCATTTCAAACAATAGATATATATAAGGTACTAAATTATAGGTCTTGTATATGGGATGTTAATTCCCTTAGGAATGAAATTAATAATGAGGAATTAAGCACTATCTGGTTTAAAAATACGGTGGTGGTTTATTGGGAGGTTCTAATGAATGTATAAATGATGTTTATCATTATTAGTATAGATTTTTATTAAAGTTTATTTGTGTCCAATTTCAATCAGTTTTCCACACTCATATCATCTTTTTAAACAATGTTACAAACATCCATTTTAATTTTATAGTGCTAATATTTTTTCGAGTTACTCAATAATAAATTAACTCAAACACTTTTCATTCACATACAAAAGGAAATGGTAATGTGGAAATTTTATTATGATGATTTAACTTATCTTAGAATGTGTGTAGATATTTGTGGTGTTGGTTATGTATACCATTAAAAGTAGTTATGGCCTCATGATATGATCATGTGACCAGTTATCTTGATTTGGATAGACATTTCATTACACTAAATCATTAGATATGTCACATGATTATGAATTTCATTATATACATAACATGAAACAAGATTCGTTGATATATATTCTCATAGAAATTTATGAAATGTTGTTAGTAGAGATAGGTGTAGTTTTAATTTTATTTTTGAATGAGACCCCACACACTTTAATAAAGGTTGATAGAGTATCTAATTTCTTAATAAAGAATAAATAACCACCCATCCTGTCGCTTCCATAACTATGATTGAAATGGGTGTACCACGTGACCATAAGTTCACCATTACATAAACCTATGGCATCTGAATAGTGATGTGAGTCAAATAAAAATCCAGTGAGATGATACTTTCCCTATCACTAAATAAAATTACATAAGAAATGATAATATAATGTCAATTTTATCATAGTATACTATAGTATAGACACAACCAACAAGAGTAGATAAATAGAAACATTCTATAAAAATAATGAGAATCAATAAATATAAATAAATAAAAACATCAAATAACACCCACCAGAACAAACCAATATAAAATGAAACAAGGAAAAAAATCAATGGAGAATATTATATAATATCTAGAGTCTCCATTTATTTCCCTCTCTCATCATCATTTAAACAATAGAAATATATTCTATAAAAAAATTCTAAAAAGAAAAACATAATGGACCACAGATGAACCATGGTGCTTGTGGATAATGTGAGCATAAAATCACCTCAGAACTACCAATAATGTCCCTTATGAACAAAATTGTATTCATTATATATATGTATAAATATTTAAACATGAAAAACTAGAAAGAATAAAGAGAAATCACCAGATCTTTATGCGAAAAGGATGACACTGTGATACCGAACACCACCTATTTCATCAAATGATGGTTCATCTCATCATTAGATGCCCAATATTATTTTATGAACCAAATGGAATCACCAATATATAACTAATTTTACCATGGATGCTATAAAAATTATAGATGATATATTGGGATATTTGCTGGTGTAACCATGGGCACAAATATTAGATAATTTTTTTGGATTTATGTTTTTCTTTCCATGTGTACTAAATAAAAAATGAAATCCTTAATCAATATATAATTGAAAAAGGTAATAATCAAGGGATGAAAAAATGGGCTCACTTTTTTCCTAAAAAAATGAGAGTAAATTAAATATGCTTTCCATGGACCTCTATTGGTGTAATAATGTGAGATATATGTCTAAATGCATCCGAATTCACAATCATTATATCCATGTGTCTGAAATAACAAAACACATAAAGGATAGAAATAATATATCTAGACACGCATACAGGATCACCTGGGTGGTATAACATGAAGCCCCAAAATACGTTCCCGAAAACCACCATGTCATCAATCTCACTGTCTATATATATGTTTAATCTACATATTCATGGTATAACAAAAATAAATGAAAACATAATAGATCATCCATAGTCTCCTAAAAAAATATTTCTTTACCTAGTTCATTGGTAATTGATATTAAATATACCACCGCCTTAACTCATAAAATATATCTTTTTAACATCAATATAACATTGGGTGAATATGAATTATCTTAGTAATCCCAAATCCATTATGAAATAATCAATAAATAACCAATTTCTTGATGGTCATAATCAGATAAACACATTATCTATATTGGATGTATCCCTATAACATTATGCATCTTCCAAAGAACCTGTAGAGGATTAAACTAATGTTTCAATACTCAGTCATAGATTTGAATGTTGATTCCATCAATTTATCATGGTTATAGCCCATCCATTACATAATACTTCGGGTAACAAATCTATAAAATCAAAACAACCTACCTAGAGGTAACAAATTTTCCTATGCTTTGTATGACACAAAATGATTTATGTTAAATAGATGTACCTACATATTCAAACTATTCTCTCCCTCACTATATCATTGATTTATCATTTAAGGATAGGATAATCCATTTCCCACATTCTTCATATAGTGGAACATATAACACAAAAGATGAGTAGTGACTCCTAAAATCCCCATTATAATTAAAATAATCTTTACACACTAATTTGTATTGTATAACAGAGGTTCACTTCATTGACTTCCATTAATCAATTCACATCTTTGTAATTTCAATGTAAAATTACATACTCATAACCATTTACAAGAAAATTTCTTTTTTATATGCTAACTAGAATCACTAACCAAGGATATTACTATTTGGGAAACATCATCCCATTACCTGAACGAATAAACTAAGAAACACATAAGTCAATTCCTATACTACAAATCTTCATAGGTTCATTGAACAAAATTAGTAACAATTAATATTGGTGATATGGCCTCTAGGAATCTATCTATGTCATATATAAATAAAAAATACTTATTCTACTACCATATTGATTTATTCCACCCCTTTACACAAATTAGAACATTTTGTTCTCTACTCAATTCCACTAAACAAAAGATCTACAAATTTTCATTATATAACATGCATTAACCATATATCGTTACATATTTAATGAAATATATAAATATATATATGATTTACAATATTTAGGTTGTGATATATGACCTCAATTGAGATTAAAACATTCATTTCCATGATTTTGAGTATTATCATTAAGCCACAAAACTCCATAATCAATTTATAATAAAAATATAAATTTAATTCATAGAAGAACAATCACTAAAAAATCACTAAGTTTCAATGTGTCATTAAATCCGAATGACCAAATGAATAGACATGAAATTTTACATCCACCCATTCTACCAAAATCCACATGAATTAAAACTGAATTAATCACTAATTTATTCTATATATGATGAAATTCGATATGAAACTCACATAGTGACTTTATATGGTGTTGTGAAACCCCACTCCAATACTCACTACTAAAAGTCATATATTAAACACAATATTTGATACCATGTGATATTTCCCACAATATATATGTCATTATTTTAAATAATTTTTCATAATTTAAAAATTACATCTCACAAATAATTTGACCATCCAAAGAACAAAAGGTTTAGTTTTATTAATGATTATTTAAAATAAAACCTAGATTAAAACACATTTAAAAAATTATATATAATATAATAAAACTATAACCACTTCTTTTTTTCTCAAAATTTGTATTCAACTTCATAATATAGGAAATTTAATCATTATAAAGGCGTGATCTCGTATAGTCAGTTACAGAGAAAATCAATATTTCATCAAGAGTAAGATCATTAGCACATGAAAAACATGGTAAGGGGAGAAATATAATATTAAAAAGAATTTTAAAATTAATATTGTTTTATATGTAATAATAAAATTCCATGTAATAAAAAATGATTATATATATAACACGGTATAAGAGTGTAAAAGTTTGAGTTTATAAACATGGTCCACATAGTATAACATCATCACATAATGTAGAAATATGACTTTGGCATAAGGATAAGAAATCACAATAGTGTGGATATATATAACCACTTTGAGCTCATAAAAAATCTTTGTAACATAGATAACATCATCGAGTCCATTGTTTATCTTATGAACATTAATAACCACAATGTGTTAACTGTGATCTTGTAAACATAGTTAATCGTATCAAGTTCACACTCAATCTTGATAACATTTCTAACTGCATCTAGGGAACTCATGAACTTGTAAGCACATATAATTATAAATAAATCATAGTATATATTTTTTACATAACTTACCACATCGTGTTCTCACTCAATATTGTGAACTTTGATAAAATCATCAATATAACTCCCATACATGTGATCATAGCTAACCAAAAGGAGTTCTAAATCAATATCTTTGTCTTATGATAAATAAAATATTATCAAATAAATTTTATGTATATATAGGAACGAACCCATAAATAGAAAAATATTTTTCCATAATATTACAATCATTTATCATGTATTGAAAATGTGTATAAGGAAATTGGGTTTAATATCATTCCCATTTGGCTTTACATTACAAGTTATCATATTTATATTGAATTATACGAAAAATTAAATCAGCCAAAATAATTATATCATATTTTAATTTATAATTTCATTGATATAAAATTTCTATAAATGAGATATATATTTTGTTGTTAAAGACTAAAATTTAAGAGAAATTACAGAAAAAATTTATAAATCATTTTTGACACTATTGATAAAAGTGCAGATACGAGTCACATAGAAAAGTTATTTTAAAGAAGATAACATTATAAATATATAAAATATAAATTTAGATGATATTTTAATAATATATTATTTATTTTTATATTAATGTTTCCCACGGTAAATTTAGAGTGAATGAAAAAGCACCTGATTGGGAAAAGAAAAATCATTTAAATAATTTTTTTTAATATTATTAAATTGTAAACCTAGAACATACACAATAAAATATGGATTATTTTAAAATATAAAAAACAAAAATTAATTATGAAACCCTTTATAAATAAATTTTCGT
The DNA here is from genome assembly GCA_963277665.1 of Viscum album. Classification (NCBI taxonomy): domain Eukaryota; kingdom Viridiplantae; phylum Streptophyta; class Magnoliopsida; order Santalales; family Viscaceae; genus Viscum; species Viscum album. Next base: position 1,895,156,162 of record OY728152.1, read on the forward strand.
TTTAAAATAAAAAAATAAAAAAATTTGATAGAAAGAATATATACATAAATGAGAAAGATCCATTAAATGGGAATGAATTATTATAAACAATGGCCTAATTTAATATAATAGAAATATTTCATTTAAGATAAATTAAATATGAAAATTTTACTTTAGATATAATTAATATAATTTTTAATTTATAAATTAAATTTAGGGACAGAATTAAAGTAATATAGTCGAGAAATACAGTTTATGACTCAAAAAAAGGAAATTGAGTCGTCAAAAAGGACTCCTTGATTTGGTAAAAATTAAATAATTTTTTAGAGGTTATATTTATTGAAATACATGTAACTATAAATAAAGAAAACATTAATAATGAGAATATAATCCATTGAGTATGTAATTAAACCATATAAAATTTGAATATGTGCATTCCTTGAAAACGTGTCTCAATAAATGGATACTGAGATAGAAACACATACATCAACTCCTGACTTCCTTGATTTCACATTAACATATAGTATAAAAAATACAGATTTATTGATAAAAAATTAATGAAAAAATTAATGTTAATTACTATATATACTCTTCAATTATAATCATTTTATATACATTTATTAGTTATATATTGTTTATTTTCATTGTTCAATGTTAGTTATTTTGATTGTTTAATGCATGATTTAAAATATATATGATTCCAATTATTTTATATCAAATTCATAATTACTAGATTATGAAATGTCATATAATAAATTATTTATAATTATTTATTTTTTTAAAATTTAATTCTATTGGATGTTTAGTAATAATTAATTAAGATGGTATCAGTGATGAGTAAGTCTCACATAATTTGTTGTTATCAATAGATTACTTTATAATGATAATTAATTTTTGTTTTATCAAAAAAATGAATATGTTGTTATATACATTTTAATATGGTATTTATCCCTAAAATTATCACTATAATAATATATGAATGTGGTGATGAAAGTTGAAGAACGTTGTCCAGGGAGGTGGTGCCCCGCAGATAACACAAACGTCGATTCCATATTCTAATGGATGGTTTTACCAATATATTTCCAAATTTACCATAACATAATGATTTCATTGATAGAATTTTTTTCTAAATAACAATTATTACTATACATTTAGATTGGTGATGAAAAGTGAAATACGATTTTCATGTAGGTGGTAGTCTGCATGTATACCTAAGAAAATTTCATTTTCCATGGAACATTAAAAAATTAGGATGTGGTTTATAATTTCAAAATATTATACATTTTTTTAATTTCATACTAATTCATTTATTACGATTGTAGAACCATACATGTAATTTAATTATAAAAACAATATGTTTTTCAATTATGTGGTAGTTCTCATGTTTATAGGAATAACGTTTTCGGTTTTTTAAAGATAAGGTATATATACATAATGATAATAAAATTAAAATAATTGAACATTTGTATATTAATAAAACTTATTTGATTATAATTTAATTATTAAAATATATTTGTAGTATAAATATAGAGGAGAAAAAAATAATGAAGTGATTAGTACTCATGCTTGTAATTTTACATGTCTATTGGATAATTTATTCAAAATGGTGGAAATAGTGATTTTACAAAGATAATGGGTTTTCCAGAAACGGGGGAGTGATATATGGGAATTTTAATGGCAATTAGTTCAATAATAACTCACATTTTTAGTGTATATGTAACAGGAAGGATATAAAAGTGAGAACTAATGGATATTGGATGAGTGTTGGTGTAACACCCGTGATTTTTATGAGTAATATTTTGTTTTTATTTTATATATATCATCAAAGGAATCTTTCACTACACACTAGATTGACTTACTTTACACGCAATCGCGACCTTCCTCGATAGCTTGCATTGTACGCAATACCGAGTTTCACTAAACAACGATATGCTATTAAAATATTATTAAAACTAGTCGTTATGAATAGTAATAACCACTTTTTGAAATTTTATAAATTTTATTTTTCAAAATGGACTTCATTTTTGGATTCGGAATACCGAAATTAGCCTAGGATGAAATTTTGGTATTTTTCTGAAAACTTTCAATTTTTGATGAATAGTGAAACCACTAAGTGGTAGGTTAAAAACTGAATTTTGCATAAAACTTAATTTTACCGCTTCTGTGAATGGAATTTCGAAAATCCGACAGACACGGTTGATATCAGTATGTAAAATGTGGTTCAATGAGATAAAAATAATTTTTTGGTGAATAGTAACTTTTTATTTTTTTTACCGCGGTTAATAGTAAATAGGGTAACTAAGGATACAAATGATATTACTATTACCCTAACACATGTCCTAATTATATTGGATAAGTGTAATTCGACCAAAAACAACCTTATGAATATAATATGACCATTTAGGTCCACTTGGATTAGATTATGACATTTAATATTATTTTATTTAATGAATAGTTAAAATAGTTAAAATAAAATTTTAATAACTAAAACATTTTTAATATGGTGTTATACATAAGATAAATTCGACTATAAATATTCATTAGAATGATAAAAATATTTCCTACATAATGATATTTTATTTATAATTTTTAGACTTTAAATAAATTAATTTATTTATGACACAACGATGATGCAGTAATTACCCTTTTAAGAAAATGTTAACATAATTGATGTTATAAATGCTCAAATAAATGTAATTTGAGACTTTTTATGAATTCCACTGATTTTTTAGGTTACTGTGATATATTATTGTTGATTTAATCGACTTGGTTCGAACATATAATTCTGTTATGACTTTCACAAAAATCATATATCAAATAGTGTCAAAATTGACACAAAATAGTTTTTAAATCAAATATTATATTATTAATTGTTATTTTATTCCTAAAAATCTAAGGTTCAGCCAAATGACTTAGATAAGGATATATATATTAATAATAAACAACTTGAGGTTCGTTTGGCATGTTATAGTAAGTGTATTAACCATATAGTGTAAGAAAACAAAAAGTCACTGTAAAAGTTAAATTATTTAACATAGAGTTAAATCTAATTGATAAGGTTAAAATAATAACCTAAACTTGTCTAAATCCTATTGGTTGATAGGATTTCGACCCATCCCCACTTTACCTTCGAAATAAGACCCTTTGGAACCATTATAAACCGATTTTGACTTTAATATAAAATAATATTTTGAGATATTCCTAAGGTGCCCCTCTCCTCCCTTATAAAAGGGCACCTCCTCCCCCTCCTCCTCACACCAATTTGAGCACTCAATCTCGGCCAACCCCTGCCAAAATCCCTTCTCCACTTCCCTAGAATAATCCTATAGGTCCTGGTCTTCTTCAAAGACCAATCTTAGTTCCCTAAGTGGATGATTCAAAGAGGCGTTTCAAAGAAGAGGTAATATCCATTACCGATCTTTTCAATGTCTTTCTTCTTCAAACTTATTCTTCTTTAGTTTTTTCATGATAAAGTAATAACATCAGTATTACTTACATACTGATATATTATTATAAATATTAAACAACCCTAATTAACCTTCTATCCATCCTACGGAAAAATGAAATCACTGCGCGTGCGTATGTACGGAATACCGTCTCCACGCCGTGGTGTAATCTATTTTCCACCATCACTTTACAAGGATGGGTATAATGGTGTAATTAGTAACTATATATGATTATTATAAAGTGCTATTGATACTGATATAGTATAAATACACTTAAATACAATTCCATGATCATGGGAACAATATCATCGCTCGTGCGTACGTACGGAATACCGTCTCCACGATGTGATGTGACTCGTTCTACATGATCATCATTACATAGTAATTATATAAATGAATTGAATGAATAAATATGATATATGTTACACTAATACCATTCTGGATATAAGGTATCTATAACTTTAAAAGAAGAATAAGAATTTATTCGGCAAAACACGCATAAGAACAAAAGGCAATAAAGACTCGAGTAACAAGTAACAATGAAATATTACTAATAAGAAGCTAATAATATGACCATATATGATATCAAATCAATATGTATGTTTCTGGAATAATTAAATAACATTATTTAAACCATTATACAGGATCTCTGGCACGTACAAAGCAAATCGGACCTAAGGTAAGGGAAAATATCACAATCTCATTTTTATCCGAGATTGTTTATACTTTGGTATTTACTGGGGTGTATTTTATCATCCACATCCATGTTTCCTCAATATGTAATATTATTTCAATTCACCTACAACTGTTTAAATCCAATTTTACCCTTCGGTGAGTTTTTAGTAAACGATATGAAAGGAATCTTTTGTCGTTTTTCGTACGAGGTACTTTTTTTTGACTTTTTCGACAAAAGTACGAAGAATGCCTTTTTAACTTATACGAAAAGAATGGATTTTTAAAAAATTATTTCCAAGAAGATTCCTTTACAAGTTTTCAAGTTTATTTTTAATCAACTTCTTTTAGTTTAAAATTGTATTACATGTTAATAAAGGAAAAGTATTTTTGAAGTATAAAGGATATTTTCCTCAAGAACGGAGTTCAAATGTTTTATCAAAATTATTTTCCATCTAAGATAATATAGGGTTCTGTTTTTATCCCTATTATTAAATTGATTTGATTATGTTTTGAGGAAATTATTTACCTTATATGATTTGTTTTATGATGTCATGATGTTTCAAGAATTCCATTTTTGTTACATGTGTTATGCGATGATGAATGATTTATGATTATGTGGCACACATAAGAAAGGATTCATTATAAGATGGGTGGGACCTATATCTCCCTCCAATGCATTGGGTAAAGATTTATATCTCATGAGATCGACATGGCTGGAACGAAAGGTTATTTCGGTTCAGTGATACAGGACTGAAACGAGGAGTGAACTCGGTTCAGAAATGGACATTGTCCGCTAAGATAGTCTTGGCAATGAGTCATGAATAACAAGAAATGATTTTCCATGATTATGTGTGCATACCACAAAGTTTCAAGTTTTATGTTATGATTATGGGGATCTCATTTTCACTTCTATGATTTATTCCATGTTAAGATATTATGATCACTTTTGAAGGTTATGATTTTCAAAAAGATATGATATGATTTTTATTTCCTTTATTTGTCCTTGGTGAGCATTTGAGCTCACCCTTTTTTGTATGTTTTCTTTTCCCCAGGTCAAGAAGATGGATATTAAGTAGAATATGCTAAAAGGAACCCTAGATATGATGAAATAAATGGGAGACACTGTAGAAGATTTATGAACCAGTTGTTTATGTTTCCGAGTTTCTAAAGACACTATACCTATACGGTCCATTGTGGTTTTGTCATATGTTGTAATAAGTGTGCTTCAATTTTGAAGTATTAACAATGTATGTAAAGTATGGGTCATTATAGTTGGTATCAGAGGAAATGTATATTCAACCTTTGGAAACTAGGATGTGAAATCCTTAGTAAGAACCCTAAGGATAAGTCTAAGCATAGAACACAATCTTAGTGTTTTAGAAATGGCCATGAATAACCTAGGATAAGACCATAAGCGTGAAAATTTTATTCTTGATTATGTGGTTTTCCTATTATAATTAGTTTTGCTCACACTATTCTTCTTGGTTTTAGTCAATGGCTGGAACCCGAAGGAACCGTGTTAATGCGGAATGTGATGGGAAATGCAATGATTGTCCCCCTGAGCAACCAAACGATATGAGAGCTGGAATGAAAAATCTTGTAGCCATGCTCACACAAACTTTCTCAAGCTATGAATCATGAAAGATTTCCAAACGAGCAAAGGAAGGAGCAACATTCTGTTGAATCCTTCATGAGGCAGCGACCACCTTCTTTCAGCGGGTCTACTGATCCATTAGTTGCTGAACAATGGATCAGTACTACTGAAAAGATATTTTCAGTTCTTCAATGTTCTGAACATGATAAAGTCATCCTATTAGTGTATCGTTTGGAAGGAGATGCTGATCAATGGTGGAATCTTATTAAGAATACGAGGCAAAGGGATGAAATTGAGTCCATGGAATGGGACTAGTTCAAGAACTTATTTTTCAATAAGTACTTCCCTCGTATTCTCCGAACAAAGATGGAGAAAGAGTTTCTTGAACTAAATCAAAAGGATGATGAATCTGTTGGTACCTGTGAAGAAAATTTTACAAGACTTGCAAGGTACGCTTCTGGTATTATTATCCAACCTGAGAGTAAGATCGATCGATTCTTTAGTGGATTAAAACCAAGTCTTCGAAGGGCGTTAGCCATAAGGGACTTCAATAGCTACGAGGAAATCGTTCGATGTGCTCTCAAAGTAGAGATGGAGATTGGAGTAACCCATCAGTCATATGGGTTTGATAAGAATAGGAAAATGGAATTCAAAGGAAAATCTAAAGAGCACACTGAAAAGAAGATGAACTTTCCCTTATGCTCAAAGTGTGGAAAGAAACATGGAGGGAGTTGTCTTAAAGGGACAAGTAAATGTTTCAAATGTGGAAAGGAAGGTCATCAGGAATTTTAATGCTGCGATAATGGGAAGAGGATGTCTAATGATGCAAACAAAGGAAGGGATACACAGAATGAACCTACTACACTTCAATGTTTCAAGTGCAAGGATATGGGGCATTATGCCAATCAATTCCCAAATCCAAGGGTTGATGATGATGGTCTATGTCAACAAACTCCTAAGGCTAAAGACAAAGGAAAGTCACATGCAATTTCTATCAGCGATGTGGAGTACGATAACGATGTGGTGAAAGGTACACTTACCATCCACTATAAAGTAGAAAATGTTTTATTTGATTTTGGATCCACCCACTCTTTTATTTCTGAAGAATTTTCTAAGGGTATGATCGTATTACCTCAACAATTAGATGTTGAGTTAGCTGTGACAACACCTAATGGCACAACAGTCGCATCAAAAGTTTATAATTCTTCTCCGATCGAAGTTTGTGGGAAAGTGCTTCCTGCAAATCTTGTAATCCTTCCTATAGTGGAATTTGATGTGATTCTTGGCATGGATTGGCTTTATTTATATGGATCTCATATCAATTTCCAAAGAAGGGAAGTAACATTTCATATTCCAGATCAATCTATGATCGTCTATCAATGCAAGGAGAACATAACCTTACAGTGGAAATTTCTTCCATCTTATGGGTATTGATTCCACTAAATGAAGGTTATTTATCTCAGATGGTTGGTGAGAAACTCATGATTAAGAATATGCCCATTGTACGGGAGTTTGATAATGTCTTTCCAGAGGAATTACCGGGTCTTCCACCAAATCGTGAAGTTTAGTTTTCAATAGAACTCGTACCGGGTGCTTTGCATATTTCAAATACACCTTATAGAATGTCCCCAATTGAGTTACAGGAATTGAAGAAGCAACTCCAAGAGAATCTTGATAAGGGATTCATACGCCCTAGTGCATCACCTTGGGGAGCACCTGTTCTATTTGTTAAGAAGAAAGATGGATCAATGAGACTCTGCATTGATTATCGAGAACTTAACAAGATCACTATCAAGAACAAATATCCTCTCCCACGCATTGATGACTTATTTGACCAACTACGCGGAGCTCAATACTTTTCCAAGATTGATCTTCCTTCAGGGTATCATCAATTAAGGGTCAAAAGGAAGGATATACCAAAGACGGCTTTCCGTACAAGGTATGGACACTATGAATTTATAGTGATGCCATTTGGTCTTACTAATGCCCCTGCTATCTTCATGGATCTTATGAATAGAGTCTTTAGAGACTATCTTGATCAATTTTTGGTAGTCTTTATAGACGATATTCTTGTCTATTCAAAGAGCAAGGAAGAGCATGAAGATCACTTGAGAATTATATTGAAGACCCTGAGAAAGGAGAAGATTTATGCCAAATTTACCAAGTGTGAATTTTGGCTTCAAAAAGTTGCATTTTTGGGTCACATAATCTCAAAAGAGGGGATATCTGTGGATCCAGCAAAAACAGAGGTTATCGAAAGATGGTCGAGACCAACAATAGTAACTGAGATCCGAAGTTTTCTTGGTTTGGCTGGATATTATCGACGTTTTGTAAAAGATTTTTCACGATTATCTAATCCACTCACCAAGTTGACTCGGAAAGGAGTTAAGTTTGTTTGGACAGAGGAATGTGAAGAGAATTTCAAGGAGTTGAAAAGAAGGTTATCCAGTGCACCTGTGCTCACACTGCCTTGTAGAGGAGAAAGGTTTGTGATCTACAGTGATGCATCCAATAAGGGATTGGGGTGTGTTCTTATGCAAAATGATATGGTGATAGCTTATGCCTCACGACATTTGAAAATCCATGAGCAAAATTACCCAACACATGATTTGGAGTTAGCTGTGGTAATATTTGCATTAAATATTTGGAGGCATTACCTTTATGGTGAAAGGTGTGATATTTATAATGATTATAAAAGTTTAAAGTATATTTTCACACAAAAGGAGATGAATATGCGTCAAAGAAGATGGTTGGAGCTGATTAAGGATTATGACTTCTCAATCCATTACCACCCTGGTAAAGCAAACAAGGTGGCAGATGCATTAAGTCAACAAGACCATGCTAGTTTATCCATGATGAGGATCACAAAAGATCCAATATTTATGGATTTACAAAGGATGGATCTTGGAATTATAATGGAAGGGGAAAAATCTTATCTTTCTCAAATGAATGTTCAACCATCTATACATGTGAAGATTAAAGAGGCACAGAAAGAAGATGTTGAGTTACAAAAGAAGGTGAGAAATGTTCCTGAATTCAACCTTGATTGTGATGGGATAATAAAGTTCAGGAATCGGATTTGTGTTCCTCCCATCCCCGAATTAAAGAAGGAGCTGCTGGATGAGGCTCATAGTTCTTCATTCTCTATTCATCCTGGAAGCACGAAGATGTATAGGGACCTGAAAGAGTACTTCTGGTGGGATGGCATGAAAAGAGATGTTGCTGAATATGTCTCTCGATGCTTGGTTTGTCAACAAGTTAAAGTTGAGAGACAGAAGTCTAAGGGGATGTTACAACCATTACCCATACCCGAATGGAAATGGGAAAACATCACTATGGACTTTGTCACAGGACTTCCTAAAACATCCAAAGGCAATAATGCTATCTGGGTCATAGTTGATCATCTTACAACGTCTTCACACTTCATTGCTATTAGAGAGGATTTCTCTCTAGATCAGCTTGCCATGATATATGTAAAGGAAGTGGTAAGATTGCATGGAGTACCACTTTTTATTATATCTAATCGGGATCCGATATTTACCCCGAAGTTCTGGCGAAGTCTTCAGCATACTCTGGATACAGAGTTGAGTTTCAGCACTACTTATCATCCTCAGACAGACGGTCAGTCTGAGAGAACAATTCAAACCCTAGAAGATATGTTGAGAGCTTGCTCTAAGGATTTCAAAGGAGGTTGGAATCAACACCTACCTTTGGTGGAATTTTCTTATAATAATAGCTTTCACTCTTGTATTCAGATGGCTCCTTATGAAGCTCTCTATGGAAAGAAATGCAGGACTCCAACTTGCTGGGATGAAGTTTGGGAAAGAAAGCTATTAGGACCTGATCTCGTTGATGAAATGGAAGAAAAGGTCAGATCTATTCAACAACATATAAGAGCAGCTCAGAGTCGACAGAAAAGTTATGCCGACAACCGAAGAAAAGACCTAGAGTTTGAAGTGGGTGATAAAGTGTTCTTACGAATATCTCCCTAGAAGAGGGTTATGAGATTTGGAAAGAAGGGGAAGTTGAGCCCTAGATATATCGGTCCTTTCGAAATACTGGATCGTGTTGGGAAGGTAGCTTACCGATTGGCGCTTCCACCGAATCTCTCTCAAGTTCACGATGTGTTCCATGTATCTCTCCTGAGAAAGTACGTACCTGATCCTTCACATGTACTCAGATCAGAAGTTGTACCGCTGGAGCAAGATCTTTCTTATGAAGAACAACCGATAGAGATTCAGGATCGTAGCGAAAAAGTCCTACGAAACAAGACCACTCGATTGGTGAAAGTTTTATGGAGGAACCACCAACTTGAAGAAGCTACATGGGAGCTTGAGGATATGATGAGGGAGAAGTATCCTCATCTGTTTGTTACAAAGTGACGAATTTCGAGGGAGAAATTCTTTTTAAGGGGGGTAGAATGTAACACCCGAGATTTTTATGAGTAATATTTTGTTTTTATGTTATATATATCATCAAAGGAATCTTTCACTACACACTAGCTTGACTTACTTTACACGCAATCGCAACCTTCCTCGATATCTTGCGTTGTACGCAATACAGAGTTTCACTAAACAACGATGTGCTATTAAAATATTATTAAAACTAGCCGTTATGAATAGTAATAACCACTTTTTGAAATTTTATAAGTTTTATTTTTCAAAATGGACTTCATTTTTGGATTCAGAATACCGAAATTAGCCTAGGATGAAATTTTGGTATTTTTCTGAAAACTTTCAATTTTTGATGAATAGTGAAACCACTAAGTGGTAGGTTAAAAACTGAATTTTGCATAAAACATAATTTTACCGATTCTGTGACTGTAATTTCGAAAATCCGACAGACACGGTTGATATCAGTAAGTAAAATGTGGTTCAATGAGATAAAAATAATTTTTTGTTTAATAGTAACTTTTTATTTTTTTTACCGCGGTTAATAGTAAATACGGTAACTAAGGGTACAAATGATATTAATATTACCCTAACACATGTCCTAATTCTATTGGATAAGTGTAATTCTACCAAAAACAACCTTATGAATATAATATGACCATTTAGGTCCACTTGGATTAGATTATGACATTTAATATTATTTTATTTAATGAATAGTTAAAATAGTTAAAATCAAAGTTTAATAACTAAAACATTTTTAATATGGGGTTATACATAAGATAAATTCTACTATAAATATTCATTAGAAAGATAAAATGATTTCCTACATAATGATATTTTATTTATAATTTTTAGACATTAAATAAATTAATTAATTTATGACAGAACGATGATGCAGAAATTACCCTTTTAAGAAAATGTTAACATAATTGATGTTATAAATGCTCAAATAAATGTAATTTTAGACTTTTTATGAATTACAATAATTTTATAGGTTACTATGATATTTTATTGTTGATTTAATCAACTTGGTTCGAACATATAATTCTGTTATGACTTTCACAAAAATCATATATCAAATAGTGTCAAAATTGACACAAAATAGTTTTTAAATAAAATATTATATTATTAATTGTTATTTTATTCCTAAAAATCTAAGGTTCGGCCAAATGACTTAGATAAGGATATATATATTAATAATAAACAACTTGGGGTTCGTTTGGCATGTTATAGTAAGTGTATTAACCATATAGTGTAAGCAAACAAAAAGTCACGGTAAAAGTTAAATTATTTAACTTAGAGTTAAATCTAATTGATAAGGTTAAAATAATAACCTAAACTTGTCTAAATCCTATTGTTTGATAGGATTTCGACCCATCCCCACTTTACCTTCGAAATAAGACCCTTTGGAACCATTATAAACCGATTTTGACTTTAATATAAAATAATATTTTGAGATATTCCTAAGGTGCCCCTCTCCTCCCTTATAAAAGGGCACCTCCTCCCCCTCCTCCTCACACCAATTTAAGCACTCAAGCTCGGCCAACCCCTTCCAAAATCCCTTCTCCACTTCCCTAGAATAATCCTAGAGGTCTTGGTCTTCTTCAAAGACCAATCTTAGTTCCCTAAGTGGAGTATTCAAAGAGGCGTTTCAAAGAAGGGGTAATATCCATTACCGATCTTTTCAATTTCTTTCTTCTTCAAACTTATTCTTCTTTAGTTTTTTCATGATAAAGTAATAACATCAGTATTACTTACATACTGATATGTTATTATAAATATTAAACAACCCTAATTCACCTTCTATCCGTCCTACGGAAAAATGAAATCACCGCGCGTGCGTACGTACGGAATACCGTCTCCACACCGTGGTGTAATCTATTTTCCACCATCACCTTACAAGGATGGGTATAATGGTGTAATGAGTAACTATATATGATTATTATAAATTGATATTGATACTGAAATTGTATAAATACACTTAAATACAATTCCACGATCATGGGAACAATATCATCGCTCGTGCGTACGTACGGAATACCGTCACCACGATGTGATGCAACTCGTTCTACATGATCATCATTACATAGTAATTATATAGATGAATTGAATGAATAAATATGATTTATGTTACACTAATACCATTCTGGATATAAAGTATCTATAACCTTAAAAGAATAATAAGAATTTATTCGGAAAAACACGCATAAGAACAAAAGGCAATAAAGACCCGAGTAACAAGTAACAATGAAATATTACTAATAAGAAGCTAAGAATATGACCATATATGATATAATATCAATATTTATGATTCTGGAATAAGTCAATAACATTATTTAAACCATTATACAGGAGCTTTGGCACGTACAAAGAAAATCGGACCTAAGGTAAGGGAAAATATCACAATCTCATTTTTATCCGAGATTGTTTATACTTTGGTATTTACTGGGGTGTATTTTATCATCCACATCCATGTTTCCTCAATATGTAATATTATTTCAATTCACCTACAACTGTTTAAATCCAATTTTACCCTTCGGTGAGTTTTTAGTAAACGATATGAAAGGAATCTTTTGTCTTTTTTCGTACGAGGCACTTTTTTTGACTTTTCCGACAAAAGTACGAAGAATGTTTTTTTAACTTATACGGAAAGAATGGATTTTTAAAAGATTATTTCCAAGAAGCTTCTTTTACATGTTTTCAAGTTTATTTTTAATCAACTTATTTTAGTTTAAAATTGTATGACATGTTAAGAAAGGAAAAGTATTTTTGAAGTAGAAAGGATATTTTCCTCAAGAATGAAGTTTGAATGTTTTATCAAAATTATTTTACATCTAAGATAATATAGGGTTATGTTTTTATCCCTATTATTACATTGATTTTATTATGTTTTGAGGAAATTATTTACCTTATATGATTTGTTTTATGATGTCATGATGTTTCAAGAATTCCATTTTTGTTACATGTGTTATGCGATGATGTATGATTTATGATTATGTGGAACACATAAGAAAGGATTCATTATAAGATGGGTGGGACCTATATCTCCCTCCAATGCATTGGGTAAAGATTTATATCTCATGAGATAGACATGGCTGGAATGGAAGGTTATTTCGGTTCAGTGATACAGGACTGAAATGAGGAGTGAACTCGGTTCAGAAATGGACTTTCTCCGCTAAGATAGTCTTGGCAATGAGTCATGACTAACAAGAAATGATTTTACATGATTATGTGTGCATGCTACAAAGTTTCAAGTTTTGTGTTATGATTATGGGGATCTCATTTTCACTTCTATGATTTATTCCATGTAAAGATATTATGATCTATTTTGCAGGTTATGATTTTCAAAAAGATGTGATATGATTTTTATTTCCTTTATTTTCCCTTGCTGAGCATTTAAGCTCACCCTTTTTTGTTTGTTTTCTTTTCCCCAGGTCAGGAAGATGGATATTAAGTAGAATATGCTAAAAGGAACCCTAGATATGATGAAATAAATGGGAGACACTGTAGAAGATTTATGAACCAGTTGTTTATGTTTCCCAGTTTCTAAAGACACTATACCTATACGGTTCTTTGTGGTTTTGTCATATGTTGTAATAAGTGTGCTTCAATTTTGAAGTGTTAACAATTTATGTAAAGTATGGGTCGTTATAGTTGGTTGATAAAATCCTTCAACACACGTTTGGAGATTAGATTTGTAGAATTTTAGTTCTTTTCTTTTTAGTTTTATGTTCTACCATAAAAATACATTTTTAAACTATTTAATTTATTCTATTGAAAAAAAATTACAACTAACATTATTAAAATATTTGAAAATGGTTATTTAAAATATGAAAATGGTTTTATCAAACAAAATTTTAAAGGATGAGAAAAACTTAATTTAAATATTATGTCACATAGTACATAAATAATTTTTTATAAGAAGTGTATTTTAAATCATTGAAATTATGTTTAAGATTTAATTATAATGGTTTTTTATTACATTTAATAGTTTATTAAAATAATATTATTTATTTGACAATTAAATCAATCCATATCCTAAATGAACCATTTATAAATTTAATTAAAAAAATATAAAAATTCGTAATTTCAATTTGAAGAAAATATTAATTGAGTTTAAAAATATTAAACATAGGTTTCTAAATTAAATATAATATTTTAAAAATATAATTTTTCCTAATAATTATATATTTTTATAAGAAATTAATTTTCATAAAATTTATATTCATTTGAATATCATAATGATGTAATAAAATAAATTATATTTATAATAATGATATTTTTACTCTTCACCTAAAAACCAATCTTCTTAGAAAATATTGAATAGACATCCTGAAAGTATATTTTTCTGTGGAATCAAAAAACTCAAGTTATCTTTTTCTAATTAATATTATAAAATTTAATAATTTAATATATAAATGTTAGTAAAATATATAATAAAAAAAATTTGAAAATTTTTATTTAAAATTTTAGTCGTTCTATTATTATTTTCTGGTAATTATTAATTAAATTATTATTAAATTATTACTAATATGAATTATTTATTTAATAATTATTTAACCATTATGTACATAGCTTCTGGAAATTAAAATACATAACTTATAAAAAATATTGTACAAAGTGAATTTTAATCATAAAACGATGTTATTATTTATTTAAAAACACTAATTATATTTTATCAATCCATTAGTATTAAAAATGCTCATTATTTTTTTCATTGTGGATTTTATGATTCAGTTACATTTATTTATACCCTAATATTTAGTGGTTACATTACAACAGTCTCACCTAATACGTATAATTTTATCTTAATAAAATGAATCATGATTTGTTTTGGATCCGTGTTATGCAAAAAAAATCTATTAAACATAATATTTTTTAATATATTACTAAAAAAATAATAATTTGTGGAATTAAATTACCACACAATAATTAAATTTCATCATTAATATTTTTAATTTCTTTTACAAATGATAATTGATATTTTCATTCAAATGATAAATATGACTCATGGTAAAATCTATAGATTGATATCAACATAAAAATGGAGAAAATATATATTTTTACACCAAATAACATTATCACTAATATTTATATTCTCCCTAATAGTTTGAGCCAATAATACATCTTTATTAAGTATCATTATTACTATAAAAGAATTATTTTTTGAAGAGAGTACATAAACATACATATATTGAAATATTATAATTGGTTGGTTAAAGAAGTGATATGTGAATGCCCTAATTTGGAAACAAGAAATCATTATATATAAAGATATATAATCCAATTCCAAATAATATATTAAACTAAAGGTATAATATTATTATTTACATAAATAAATTTTATATTAACATTAAATTGGGATACATTAATCATAAAGCTAGTGGTTTTTTCAATGAACAAATCATTTGAGTTATGATATAGTGATCTTAGAAAACATCCTCAATATACTAGGGTATATTGAATAAAAAACTAAAAATATATCGAAAAATTTGGAGTGGAGTATAATTATACCTTATTTATCATGATCCACATTAGAAGTGATCATTACGTAGACTCCTCCATGTTTATATGGTCTCAGATGTGACACCCCATGGTGCAAATTTCTTAGTATTAATATATTTCTTTCTTTTTCTATTGATTTTGGTGGAATGAATTTGGATATTTTATATTTTTACAGGGGATAGTGTTTAATTTTCACAATTTGAAAACTAGGTGGCCTTTTTAATTGGAACTATATATCCTAATCGTTAGGTCAGTTGGGAGAGTATGGTAAGGGTGCATGGTTATGTAACCATGATCCCAAATTGCATACTCATGAACCTATTAATATAGGTGATACACATGGTTTCCTCAATGTTTGGAAAATCATGTGGGGTAACCATACAACCTTCCTAGGTTAGGGTATTTAATTATTTTCAAGTTATTTTTATTTGAGACATCTCCCCTCTACCACCCTCCTTCGACTCCCATGGTATAGTTGCCTTCCATGGGGTTTTTCATCCCTAAAAGATCCTCTTAAAGATTATATATTTTTTCATATCATTTCATCATCTAGATCAAGTAGTTTGAGCTTTCCTATTTCCATTAACTTGTTTTTTTCTCTTTTTCTCAAAACCCTCTAACTCAAATGATCATGAATTTCCTATTTTTCTGTCTAGGGTTTCAATTATTTTCTTGATTTTTTTGTATTTGTTTTTATCCATATTATAAGTCCCTTATGGGTGCATTTTTATTCACTAGACATGGTTTTTCACATGAGGCAGGTGTCTCCCATTCTTTAGATTTTATTTTAGAGTTTCATGATTTATTTAAATATTAAATAATGTTTTTGAATTAATTTAATTTAGTATATGTAGGATTGGTTTGTTGGAAAAAGTGTTTCCATGACTACTTAGGTTTTTACTTTGTAAAAATTGAGTGAATTTCCGGTGAAAATGTAGGTTGGTTTGGAAATGGTGTTTTATGCATTCTTCATGGTTGATGAAATGTCAAAGAGTATTTTCCTTTTAAAATTATCTTTTCAATTGGTTTTTACATAAAATGAAATTTAAAAAGTGGCTTTCCTTTTTTTTTGTTTAAATGGTTTTTATATTTTCAAAATTATATTTGGTGGTATAATGTGGAAATTGATATTCCCTTACTTTATTTAGGTGCATTTTTGAAAATCTATCTTTTATTATGGAATTTTTATTGAATTCCAAATGTTTTTAAAATGTTATTTCGAAATGTATAGGACAAAAATGTAATCCTAATTTGAACTTTTATTGTTTAGTTATTTATTACCTTGTTATTTCCTCTTATGTTTTTAAATGTTGTGATAATACATGTTATTGATGCTTTATTATGTGGATCATAATGTCTATAGGTTTTAGGGATCACCTTGACGGTTGTGCCTGAGGTGGGAAGGAATTTATTATGGTGTTACACCAATGGATTCTTATTTTCATATGATTATAATATATCTCAGGTACCACATCTGTTATTATTCTTTTAAGATGCTGAGGTTTCAATGTGGAAAGTAGCTAGTAATTTCCTAGATTGTTTATGTTTTTAATTAGATATACACCCTTATTTATAACACTTAGATTTTTTATTTATCATCGAGGAGACTTCTTATAAATATTTGGTTGATACATGTGTGACTACTATCTTGTGTGTAGTTAGGTCCATGTTTTCTTGTCTTGTGTTGTGATGTTAGTCCTCATGGTTTTCAAAAAAATATATGTATATATGGTATGCCTGTCCTATTTTGTTGTCAAGTGTGTTGTTTGTTTATTGCATGAAAATTACTTATGTGTTAATCCATTTATGCTTTGGTCGCATTGCTGATTAGTTTAATTCCAACCATTAATTGGAATTTTATATAACCTCTTATAGCGTGTCATATTTATTGTTTCCATTTTATCATTGATTACATCTTTGTTGTGTGTGTGAAATCTTTTAAATGAAAAATGTTGGAAATGGGTTTCTATAAATTTATTGGTTTCAATGACTTTTAAGAGTTTTTAAATCTTTTGTGGGTTTATCTTCCAAATATAAGGTTCTTTAATCAAAATAGTTGGAACTTTAAAATGGAATGTTTTTTCATGTAACCTATCACACCTGACCATAGTATATTTTCTAATTTTTTAATTTTCTACGAATTGGGTATCCTTTTTGAGGTTTTGGATGATACCTGATTTTAATTTTTTAGTTTTTTTATTAAAGTTAAGTGTTTTAGGATTGGCGGCTCCTGTCACATGACAGAGCACGATTTAAAGATTGTGCGGCTATACCTGGGTCACTCTGCGTCCTGAGCAGTGTTCAAAAAAAATTAAATGTCTAATATAATGAAGTTAATTAAAAGTTAAAATAAAATAAGTACAATTAAATTTACTGTTTTCAATATTTTTAATAAAAATGAAATTAGTTTTTTTATTTATCATTATGTTAATTAATGTTATTAATGTTATTTTTATTATTATATTATTATTACCATTATTAATATAATTATTAAGCCATTATTATTATTATTATTATTATTATTATAGTATTATAACTATTATGATTATTAGATTATTATTTCTTTCTTTTTGGTATGGGTGTCCTTTATCTATCTCATTTCTCACAGTCATGGTACACCTTCCACTCCTCCTCTTATGCAACCGACACCCCTTGCGCACCCCTTATTCACGTTACCTCCACAAGCAGGTATCACCCCATTCTCCAACAACCTCTCCTCCTCTGGTGTATAGCTCTTCATTGGAGGTCACCCCTTCCCTTGCACGACCTTCTTCCTATCGCACAACGTACCTACATCGCACACCTCCACTAGTAGGCGTCCTTCTCAAGCACGCGACTTGCAAGTGACCTCTTCCTATAGTGGCTGATCCCTCTCCAGTGTGTATTAATTCCCCCCACTTACGATTTTAAATGATTGTTTGGGCTCCTCGTTTCCCTACTCATTTTGGATGAACAACTATGGTTACGGATAACACCATTTTCAGTTTTCTTTTGATTTAGGGTTGTGTTGAGGGTGTCTCGAGACCCATTGATTTGTGTTTTTTCAACCAACCCTAAAGGAAGTGAAATTCAGGTTTATTATCTCCACTAACATCAACATGGGCTAAAATTCTAAAAGCATTATTGGTTTAACAACCTTTATATTTAGTTCTTATGGTGTTTATGAGTCCCAAGGAATTGTTGTTGGATATTGTAATCAATTTCCAAGGGCATGCACACTTATTCCCTAGTATTGATATGTATATATATAAATATTGTGTGTGTGTGTGTGTGTTCCCTCATGTTTCGAGAAACACGTGAATCCATTTAAGGATATATGTGTGTGTGTGTGTGTGTGTGTGCGGGCAAGAAGGCTTCTACTTGAGTTATAAAGATTTGGAATGGATATCCTTTGAGGTAGGGTTTCCAATGAACATATCTTTTTAATATAAATAACTTTTTTTCAATATATTAACACATTTTATAGATTCTAAATATTCTTTTGAAAACTTTTTGTTAGTTTTTGAGTGTGGGAACAGTTCTCTACGATTTGTTTTGTGATAATTAGATATGTTTTACAAAATTATCACACACCAAGTGATAGTTGAAATGCCCAGTAGGATTTTGAGTGTAGATTATGGTATGTAAAGTGTGGTTAGAATTTGATAATAAATATAAACAATGTTTAATTATGTTATGATGTTTCATGAAAGTGTATCAAATGGTTTTACATTAAAATCAGTGTTCATTTTGATTTTGAAATTAGTTTTTAATATGATGATGAATGGTGGCTTGGTTGGATTTTTCAAAGGAAATGGTCTTGGTATGAATGTGCGATGGAAATGTTTTGAAGTAGTTTTATAAATGTTTTGATATTGTTGTGGTCTGTTTGAAAAATATTTTAAAAGATGGATTTCATGTTTGATAAATGCAGTTTTTGGAAAAAATGTTAAAGGTCATGTTGGGCCACTTTGTGAAAATGATGTAAAATGTTTATTTTGAAAACATCTGTTGGATGTTTTTAATTAAAGGTCTCAAATAATGGATGGTATTTCCTCACTATGGAATCCTCGGGATCTGTTAACATGGTTCCTCAGTTGGAACTCTTTTTGTTCTCTTTATTTTATGGCATGAGATTAATCCTCTATGAGACATGGGGTGAGGCATATTGTGAACTATTATTATAATATATTTGTGATTGGATGCACATTTGGTATTGGTTGGATCACCCCTATTTTATACCTAATACATTGGATCCTATAATATTTATAGAATTTTCTATGAATTATTGTTGCACTAGTACCTAATGTACAAAACAGCGGCCCATAGTTGGTAGATATATGTGTGTTTTATTGTTATGGGATTGCGTTCCTCAGTATATCCAGAGTTACAGTTGATTGGATTTTGGGAGTTTTGATTTCATAATGTTTAGCATTCTACCTAGGATTTGGTCTCATGTATTAGAATGTTCTTGATTGTTAATGATCTCTTGGGTTCACCAATGACAATTTTATCTTATGTTGATTGTAGTAATGAATTTGACACTTGTGTGATTATTTCCATTTCCCTTGTTGTATAAATATTTTAGTGCCTTATTGTGTAATTATTTTCTTGTAAAATTTTGTTTTGTTTTATAATATTTGTATGAATTTTTTTTCTAAAGAATAGTTTCTCCTCACTGTGAAAGTTAAAAATATAAACCTCACTTTCCCATTGAAAATGAGGAAATCCCACAAATGAAATTACTTTGGTTTTATAAAGGAATGAGTGAAATGTGTTGTACTTTATTTTTATGTAAAACTTGTAGAAAATAATACATTGGTGTATTGTAGTTCAAAATTAAAATTTTATGTTTCTTTTATTTTAAAATAAGTTCATTGGAAGTAGATTATCCAGCTAGCCTACAGAGTTTTAATACTCATGCATATAGTGATTTATTATGTTTAAATTTTGTTTCAAGTTTTGAATCAGGTTCAATCACCATATAAGAGTTTTGAGTCTTGGGATCGATGGGTGACCCGTGGGATAATGGGGAGTTTTTGTGGCAGTCGGGTTTGGTTAGTTTTATTCGGTTCTTGAATAATCATTATATTTTTTTTTATTTTGGGGTGATATTTTATTATTTTTGCTGCTTTTTTATCTATATTGGGAGAAATTTTTCCCATAATCACTATGTTGATTTCCTTGGTTCTTACTGCTAGCCCATGAGGATTATGAATGCCTCTCACAAATTTCCTTAGATCAAATCAGGTGACCTATTCAGGATCAAATTGAGTTTTTTCATGAAACATTTGGATCAGATAGTGGTTGTCTCTTTATTGGACCATGATTTTTAGAGTTCCCATCCTTATTTGGGGATTTTAATGTATACAGAGTAGGATCTTTAATTATTGAGGTGTAGTAATAGAAAGGACTTCATGAACCATTTCCCATTCTGAACCTTGAGTCACCATGGGATGTCTAAATTTGCTTCTCTGCTTTGATTATTGTGGTCTATGTGGTGTTATCAAATGAAAAAGAGTTTATAAGTGGCCTCTGTGAGCTCACATCCCCTGAAAATCCATGTGGATCTAAGGAAATTTCCTTAGAATACTCTCAGCGGTGGTGGAGTTATTGGAATATATCTATTAACCATATGGCCAACTCACCCTTTGACACTAGTATACCCTTGTGAACCATTTTGGGTCTTTCGTAACTCTGAAAATTTCATTATAAAGTCTTATTTTTTAATTAGGAAATTTTGAATTTAAATTGGTAATTAATTTGTTTTATAAAGTGGAAAATGGAATTTTCATGATTTACTTTATGGAGTTCCTTAGAAAAGTTGTGATGTTGTAAAATAAAACATTTGGGAAAAATAGAAATTTTTTAATGGCATGAGATGTTTTTGAAGTAATGGTGTGGGGTGATGAAATGGTTTTTATTAGGTGGTATGAAAATATTTGGAACGTTTTCTAAATCATTGAAATTATTAAAATGTTTTGGAATAAATCTCTAATGTACGGAAATGAATTTTAATTTGAATGATTTGTATTTTCTAAAAAAGGGTTTTGTGAGTTTTGTAATGGATTCCATTATTTTTGGTTGGTCAATTTTGAGAAGATAAATTGTGGTGTTTGAAAAGGAAGTGTGAATTGATTCTTTTTACTTTATCGGTGTTTTTACATTTAGAGTTCCTTTGAGTGACCGCATGCATGGGTATGTATGAGAATGTGGATGGGTGTCCAGTATTTCATGAGGATGTGGATGGGTGAGGCTTAATGGGACACCATTGGTTTGTGTGATACTATTTGAGATTGTTTCTTTTTAAAATGTGAATTTAATGTAAAATGTGATATTTTAATAGTTTTGAATGATGTGGTGTATTCCCTATATTTCTAGTAATTATGTTTCTTTTTCATTATTTGAGATGAGGGATCCTGATAGTTAGATTTGTTTTGAGAAAGTTCCTTACTTCATTATTTCTTAGTGTTCGACCCCAAGAAGATTTGATGTATTCCCAAGGTGAAGCTTTGGGTGGTACATCTTTGGAAAACAATCTATTCGATCAATATACACACCATGTTCATGAATTATAGTTGTTGAACCTTACTCTCTTTTATGATCAGGTTGATCCTCTTGAGGAGCAAGAGTGGTTACATGGGATTGATAGGGACTACTATTTCCTTGTGCTTCCAATGACATTAAAGGTAAAATTTGATACCATTATGATCGATGTTCTAAACTAGAAATGGGGTAAGACTATGTCACAAAGAAATCCTCATAAATCCTAACTCGTCCGTTAGAAGAACACCCCATCCATTTTGTAGCAGTAAGTCAATGTTTTGGAATTATCCTAGGTTCTTTGACATTGTATTGTTCATTGGGTTTAATAGTTGTGTCTTGTGAAGTTTTGTGGTGTTTTGTGGTGTTTATTTCTTTTTAAATTGTAAGGATGGTTGTTGTCGAAACCATTAAAACATTTACTGTAATGGAAGATTGTTTTTTGAAATTGTGATCAGTGTGTTTATTTTAAGGGTTTATATTGTTTGTCTGTGCAGCAGGATTTGCTTCAAACATCAGAGCTCCAGCCATAGGTCCTAGAGTGATGCTAGCACATAGTTAGGAGAACCCCCGAGGTGCGAGAAGGCTCGGGTCTAAATCCTATTCTCATCAAGGTAGATGGATACAGTTAAGCCTCTAGTGTAGATGTTCTATTTTAATTGGCTATATTTGTTGGAAATAAGAGTGGGAAACATATTTCCACAATATGTCCTATTTTTTTGTAAGATGGATTCCTTGTTTATGAGGATTTGTATTTTTCTCATCTTTTTAAAATATTCGGGGTTGTGTCTCACCAGGTGTAGGCCATTGTTAAAGGGGGCTTGGGTGTCATTTTTGTGTTAATCACGTGTGGCTTAGTCTATTTTCATATGAGGGTGTTAAGTTGTTGGGGTGTGTCAGTTTTTGTTTGATGCCCAATCAGTTGGACCCTACCCTTCCTTCCCTTTATGTTGTGTATTTTTTGTCAATATTTGGAATGTTTTTGAGTTTGTTTAACCTCATTAATTTTTATGGTGGGGAGACCCATCTTGGGTCTCACTGGTTTCATTATTAGCCTGTTTCTTATGGTTGTGCATCTCTTTGGGACTCCCTATGTCATTATCATAGATTTGTTCCGAGTTTCAGTTTGGTAGTGTATGGCTTAGTACAGATCCACATAATTCTAAATTTTTTTCTTTGAGTAAATTATGGGACATGTGTGTTCTCAGGGGTTTCACAAAGTTAGGTTATAATAGTATTGACCAGATGTGGTCTGAGTTTGTTTGGTTTTTTTGGGTGAATGGTTTAGTTTCATTTCATTATTTATAGGGTGTATATATTTTAAGGCTGGATATAGCAATTTAAATGTTTTGTGCCTTTTTGGATTGATCATCTAGAAGGATCTATGCATTTGGGAAATATTGACACATAGTAGTGAGTCTGTTTTAATCTCCCAAGTTCATTGTGTTACAATTTCACTTGTTTATGGTGTTTTTTTAATCTCCTAATTTGTCATTTTTTCGAATATCCTTGAGTTGTAAAGGAGTAGTGGTTTGGCTTTCATATTTATCCTTGGGTTGGATTTCATGGTGAGGAAATTGTTATTGTTGAGAGAATTTTCACACATTACATTTTATATTATTTAATTTTATTAATTTTTTGGGAATTGGGTATCCATGTCAAGTTTTGGGTTCAAGACCGGTTTAATTTTTTTTTGAGTTTTTATTTAAAGTTAATTGTTTTGGTCTTGGAGGCTTCTGGAACACTGGCAGAACATGGTTTCGAGACATTGTGGCTATGCCTGGGTCACCGTGTGGTTGTCCTGGTGTAAAAAAATTAAATAACCAATAAAATTAAGTTAAATGAAAATTTATATAAAATTAGTATTATTAAAATTATTGTTTTCACTATTTTTTTAAATAATTAAATTAGAATAATTATTATTTATCATTATATTAATTATGAATAATAATGGTAATAATATTATATTATTACCATTATTGTTATGTTTATTAATTAAATATTATTATTGTAGGATTATTACAATTTTTATTATCATATTTTTTGGGTTCCCTCTTTATCCCCCCTTTATCTCGCTCACGCTACCCCTTCCTGTCACCCTCCTGTGCGACCCGCACCGCCATCACACCCCACTGTTCATACAACCTCCAAAAGTTGATGTCACCCCTTCTCTGGAGGCCACCCCTCATTCAGCAGCGATCACTTCTCTGGAGGTCTCCAATTCTATTGTGTGGCCTCCAACCAATCACACAACCCACCTGTAGCACACACCTCCACAAGTCGATGTCCTTCTCCAATGTGCGACCAGCCAGCGCCCTCCTCCTCCAGTAGTGGATCCCCCTCCAGTTAGTATTATTTCCCTCCTCTAATGATTTCTAATGAGTTTTTTAACTCCTTGTTTCCATAATTATTTCTGTCATGCACTTATGGTTAGGGATAACCCTTTTTGGGTTTCTTTTGATTTATGGTTGTGTGGTGGGTGTCTCAGGACACATTGGTTTGTGTTCTGGAAACTGCCACCAGGTTGATTCACTATGTAGCAATCAACCTGGGGTAAGCTTCTAAACCCGTTGTTGATTTTTTACCCTATATATTACAATCTTATGGTGTTTATGAGTTCAATGAATATTTTTATGATATTGTAATCAGTTTCTAGGGGCGCACCCGATTATTCCTAGGGATGGTTATGTACAAATATATATATATATATATATATATATATATATATATTATTTTTGTGGGTTCCTTCGTGAAGTGAGGAACCCATTCGATGTTTTTGTTGAGTCAATAAGGTTTTCTTTATGAATTTTCCATTCCTTCTTGTTTTGAAAATCACAAACACCTTATCTTTAAGGAAAATCGCTTTTATAAGGAAAATCGCTTTTATAAGGAAAATCGCTTTTATAAGGAAATTTGCTTTTATAAGGAAAATCGCTTTTATAAGGAAATTTTCTTTTATAAGGAAAACTTCTTTTGTATGAAAATTATCCTTATCATATTTTCATCCAAATATTTCTTATGTATAAGATTCGGATTCATTTCTATATTCTCATAATCGTTTGAAACTTTGATATGAAGCATTATGTTTTAGGTTCCGAATTCTGGATGAGAACTGTAATAAAGTTCTACTCCAAATTCTGGATACGAATTCTCATTACAAATTCTAATGATGAATTCTCATTATGATTTCTGATGACGAGTTCTCATTAAGAATTATGATGACGAATTCTCATTACGAATTCTGATGACGAATTCTCATTCCGAAATCTCATTCTGAATTCACCTATTAAACAGAATCTGATCATCTTTGCTTTATTCACTCTGAATTTATTTAGACTCCAAAAATTATTTTTGGTTAAACTCCGAACTTTTATTTTGCTTACACTTTTATAATTTTTCTACTCTTTAATATTTTTCTTACATTCCGAATCTTCACTCTGAAATTTTTAAAATAATGTTTTACATTCTGTTACACTTGTTTTGTTATAAAACGATGTCGTCTATTCTGTTATAAACTAACTGTTTGTTAAGTGACACGTGTACAGGTTCCTCTAAATTTTAAGGAAGATATGACCGTTGGAGGAGGGAGCTGACCTTGCCTATAAATAGGAGATCATCTGAACAATCTCGAGACAACATAGAGAAGTTGATCGATCTAGAGACCACACGCTGTTAAGGTGATTTCTAGAGAGAGAAATCTTTTCATTCCTTGTGCGTATTGAACTGCTCGTTCAGTTTTTGCTTCGTGCGACTTCGAATGTTGGTGATTACATTCGAGGACTTCCGGGGATTAGAAGACAG
Organism: Viscum album; assembly: GCA_963277665.1. Taxonomy (NCBI): domain Eukaryota; kingdom Viridiplantae; phylum Streptophyta; class Magnoliopsida; order Santalales; family Viscaceae; genus Viscum; species Viscum album. The sequence goes on from OY728152.1 coordinate 1,895,182,075, forward strand.
CGGTTTCAAACACCTTAATGTTGTGGGCTTTCTTGCTGAGGAAGACCGAGGTTGCCAACTACCTTGAAGTTGAGGGCTTGCAGGAATAGCAAGATAGAGACTCCGATCTTTTTATCGGGGGCTTACCCTGGTGTGGGTAAGACAGAATTGCTTGAAAGTATAAATCAAGGGACCTTTATCCAAGGTTGTTGGGTACCCTTCTCTTTGGGTTAAAAGACATATATCTTGTTACTTGTAGTTTTACTACTAGTTTATTTCCTCTGCATATTGTATTGTAAGGAAAGTATAACTTTCTTATACTTCCTTACTTGTACTCTGTTTCATTTAGATTCTATACACTTTAAGGTATAATCTCATACTGTAGTCTTTTGTTAAGTTTCAATTTCAGGAACCATATTTCCGGAACCTACTTGCGGAATTTCTTTCCAGTTATAAGCAAGTACATAGGACTTGAATTTTATAACATCATTCCTCTTTACATTTTTTCATTTGGTGTTAGAGGTGTTGTGAATTTTCTTAGTTTAACTTTGTTAAACTTAGCCCTTTACTTTGCTTAAGGAAAACATAGTTAATTGTAATGAACATTAACGGTTCCAAAGGAATTTTTAAAGTGTACAATTCACCCCCCCCCCCCTCTTGTATATTGAGCATCTACAACATTATTTCGATCCAACAATTGGTATCAGAGGAAGGTATCTGAAATACCTGTACTCACGTATAAGTTTTTCTTGCTCACTTTATCATTCCGAACTCTATTATTCTTAACTTTCTCATTCCGAACTATGTTATTACAAATTTTTTTTTCTAACAAGTTTGTGTGTCGAAGGTTATCTTAAGTATGGCAGGAGTTAATGTTGGATCCATTGATAATCTAAATCCAACATGACCACCAATCTTTGATGGTAATGATTATGAGTACTTGAGAGATCGAATGAAGACTTTTTTTATCAATACTGGAGTGGATAACTTTGTTATGCTTATTGGAGATTATAAAATTCCTGATAAGGAAGTTAGAACTTTTACTAACCAGTAAAAGAAAGAGTATCAACTCAATTATAAGGTACGCAATACTTTACTTTGTTTAATGACTAGAAATATATATAGCCAAATTTCTTCTTGTGAAGCAGCTAATTGTATCTGGAAGAAGTTAGAGCTTACACACTTTGGAACTTCTAAAGTGATTGAAACTAGGAGAGCTATGCTTAGAGATGAATATCATGGCTTCAATTTTCCTTATGGATAACCAATATGTAATGTTCAACAGTGGTTTATGACTATCGTCAATAGTTTACAGTCTATGGGAGAAAAAGGGTTAGATGATGATGCACTTGTGGATAAGATAATTGATATCATGCCAAATAAGTGGGAATCCAAAAGAACTGTTATAGATGAGAACAAGAAGGTCACTCAAATATCTCTTGATGAATTATTAGGAACTCTTCTCCAACATGAAACCAGAATGAAGAGAGATGCTGACAACATCAAAAATAAAAATAGGAATGGTACTGTTGCTTTTACAAAGACATCAAATCATATGAAAGCCAAGACTACTGAGAGAGTAACTAGATCCAAGTCTAAGAAGATAATTGTTCAATCAGATTCTATTGAAAGTGAAATCTCTGAAAATGAATTAGCAAATCTTTCTCCAAGGATGAATAAGATAGCTGGTCAGAGAAATTTCCAATCCAAGTATAAGAAAAAGGAATGGAAAGATAAGAAAGATGGAGAAGTTACTTGTTATGAATGAAAGAGAGCTGGACATATTAGACCAGATTTCCCTTTTCTCAAAAAGAAAGAAAGGAAAGAAAGGCATTCAGATAGGAACAGAAAGAAGTATTATAAAGCCAAAGCTAAGAAAGTTCTGAAAGCTAGTGACACCTGGAGTGCCAGTGGTGGTGATTCTTCATATGAATCTTCTGATTATGAATCTTCAGGATAGAAGAATCTTGGTCTTATAGCCAGATTACCTATAGATAATCCTTGTTTTATGGATAAGGTATAAAATGCTCAATCATTAACCAATGTTTCTTTAAATTCTAATGATAGTAAGTATTATATCTCTTTTAATGAAGAATCCTCTTCTGATGAAGAAAATACTTTACCTACTTATGAAGAAGTCTCTAGGTTTGCTGAACTTCTTGAGATTGAGAATTCACAACTCAATAAGAAAACTTGATAAGGCAAACTATAGGAATTCTATTCTTACAAAAGAGATATCAGATCTTTCTAAAGATCTTGATAGAAAAAATTCTGATTTTGAAAGTATTTCAAAAAATCTTGAGGAAGTATGTTCTGAGAAGAACAATCTTTCTAAAGAGTTAGAAAAAGTAATTTCTAAGAAAAATGTTTTTGAGCCTATCTTTAGTTCTAAAACTAATGTTTTTGAGGATAAGAACTTGGTTATAAAACTCAAGTCCGAAATCTTTTCCTTAAAGAAGTGTTTATCAAACTTTACCCATGGTAAGGAAAAATTTGATAAAATGTATTCTCAAATACGACCTTTAAGAAATAAATCTGGATTTGGTTACACCCATGCAAAACCAATTTTTAGTAACAATTATTTTGTTCCTCAATGTGCCCCATTTTGTACCAAGTGTCAATGTTGTGGTCACTGGGCAAGGAATTGTTCCTTAAACAAAACCCAATCTCTAGGATTTCACAAATCTTATTTCTCTAAGAAGATGTGGGTACCTAAAATTTTGTTATCTGGAAATCTCGGATCCAAACAAGTTTGGATTCCGAAATTCTAATTCTCTTATTGATTTCAGGAAAATAAAGAGAGTACCAGCAACAATACATGATACATGGATAGTGGATGTTCCCTGTACATGACTGGTAATAAAAGCTATTTTGAAAAGATTATCAAAACGAAAGGAGGAAAGGTAACTTTCGGAGACAATGCTAAGGGAGAGATTGTTGGTATTGGTAATATTGTTCTTCTTGGTAAAACCTTGATTTCAAATGTTTTTTTTGTTAAGGGACTTAAGCAAAACCTCATTATCATATGTCAGTTATGTGATGAAGGTTACCTTGTGAATTTTAGGAATGATAAGTTCTTAGTTCACAATTCTAAGGAAGAATTTATTATCTCAGCCAATAGGCAAAAGAATGTTTACACTTTGAACCTAGAAGACCTCAGGAGCCAAGATTTACCTTGCCTAAGTGAAATGGAAGATCATTCCTGGTTATGGCATAGAAGACTAGGTCACTGTAACCTTAGAAACTTATGTAAACTCTCTAAGAAGAAACTAGTTAAGGATCTACCAGAGCTTAGATTTGATTCTTCTAATGTTTTTGATCCTTGTCAATATGGAAAGCAACATAAATCTAGTTTTAAATCGATCGGTGAAGTCTCAACAACTGTTGAATTACAGTTAGTGCACATGGATATTTTTGGTCCAACACAAACTGGAAGTATTGGAGGCAAATACTATGTGTTTGTTCTAGTTGATGATTACACTAGATTTACTTGGGTTTGTTTTCTAGAAAATAAATATGAAGCTTTTTCTTATTTCAAAAGTTTTAGAGCTCAAGTTAAAAATGAGAAAAACCTTCCATTGAAAACTATTCATAGTGATCATGGAGGAGAATTTCAAAATTCTAATTTTGAAACTTTTTGTAGTAGAAATGGTATTACTCACAATTTTTCAGCACCTATAACTCCTCAACAAAATGGTGTAGTTGAGATAATAAATAGAATTCTTCAAGAGATAACTAGAACCATGTTGAGTGAATATTCTATAGCTAGACATTTCTGGGCTGAAGCTGTAAGTACTGAGTGCTATACTATAAATCGAGTTTTGATTAGACCTTTTCTTAATAAAACTCCTTATGAGTTATGGAATGGTAGAAAACCAAGAGTATCCAACTTCAAGGTTTTTGGTTGCAAAGTATTTATTTTGAATACTAAAGATAACTTGAACAAATTCGCACCAAAATAGAATGAAGGAATTTTCTTAGGTTATTCCACAACTTCCAAGGCTTATAGAGTTTTTAAAAAAAATACTTGTACTATTGAAAAAACAATACATGTAAAATTTGATGAGTCTGATCCTTTTGTTTTTAAATAATCCCAGCCTACATCCTCGGATGCGTTTTCAAAAACTGATTGTCAATCTTTGATAGAAGAACCTTCTGATAAGGATAATGTTCAAGAAGATACTTCTGAAACATTTACCCTGGAAGACTTTCTACCCTATGTTGATGAACATGCTTTTCAGAACCCAAATCATGTGTTTCTTAAGAATCATCCCAGTGATAGTATCATTGGTGATGTAAATCACCCTGTAAGGACTAGAAGTTCCTTAATAAATGAAGTAGAACATCTAGCATTTCATTCCCAATTAGAACCTAAAAGCACTGATAAAGCTTTAGGTGATAATGATTAGATCAAAGCCATGCAAGATGAACTAAATGAATTTGAAAGGAATAAAGTCTGTACTTTGGTTGAAAGACCTAAGGAAACTTCTGTTATTGGAGTAAAATGGGTTTTCAGAAATAAATGTGATGAAAATGGAGTCATAGTATGAAATAAAGCTAGAATTATTGCTAAAGGCTATAATCAGCAAGAGGGAATAGACTATGAAGAAACCTATGCTCAAGTATCTAGACTAGAATCTATCCGTATTCTAATTGCCTTTGCAGATTTCTTTAATTTCAAACTTTTTCAAATGGATGTGAAATGTTCTTTTCTTAACAGTTATGTCCAAGAGGGAGTCTTTCTTGAACAACCTCCTGGCTTTGAAGATACAAAACACCTTGATTATGTTTTTAGACTTACCAAAGCTCTGTATGGCCTTAAACAAGCCCCACTAGCATGGTATGATAGACTCACTGTATTTTTGCTTCAAAATAACTATGTTAAGGGAAATGCAGATCCAACCCTTTTTATAAAGAAAGATAAGAAAAATGTTTTTATTGTTCAAATTTATGTTGATGACATCATATTTGGTTTAACTCAGCAATCTTTAACAGACTCTTTTGCAAGTATAATGAAATATGAGTTTGAAATGAGTATGATGGGGGAGTTAAATTTTTCCCTTGGTTTTCAAATTTCTCAAAAACCAGAAGGAACCTACATATCTCAACATAAGTATATTAAAGATATTCTTAAAAAGTATGGTTATGACAACGCTAAGAGTATAAGTACTCCTATTGGTACCTCAAACTCTTTAGATCTTGATGAAGCTGGGAAACCAGTAGATCAAACATCTTTTAGAGTTATGATAGGAAGTTTACATTACTTAACATCTAGTCGACCAGACTTAATGTTCTCGGTATGCTTATGTGCAAGATATCAGTCCAATCCTAAAGAATCTCACTTAAAGGCAGTAAAAAGAATTTTTCGCTACCTTAAGGGAACCATGGATCTAGGATTATTTTATACTTCTGAAAATGATTTTGTTCTAAAAAGCTTTTCTGATGCTGACTTTGGTGGATTTAGAATGGATATAAAACGTACATCCGGAACTTGTCATTTCTTAAGAGATTCATTAGTTTCTTGGTCCTTCAAGAAGAAACATTATGTAGCACTCTCTACTACTGAAGCAGAATATGTAGCAGCTGGAAGTTGTTGTGCTCAACTGTTGTGGATGCAACACACACTCACAGACTATGGCTTGAGTTTTACTAAAACTCAAATTTTGTGTGATAACACAAGTTCTATTGCCTTAAGTAAGAACCATGCACATCACTCTCGTGCAAAACACATAGATATTAGGAATCACTTTTTTAGGGATCACACACTAAAAGGAGATATCATTCTTCAATTTATTGGAACACAAGATCAACTTGCTGATATTTTCACAAAATCTTTTTCTACTGATAGATTTGAATACATTAAACAGAAGTTAGGAATGATAATTGTAACGTAATCCTTCTTAATTAACTTTCTGTTGAAAAAATATCCTTACAGTAATAAACTCCTTTTCATAGGGGGAGTACATTTTCTTGTTAGAGTAACTAAGTTTTTCAAAGTTTGATTTCAAACATTGCGGAACTATCTTTCTGGTATGGGAATTTCCAGAACAGAAAATTTCCAAAATGGATATTTTCATATAGAAAAATTCTGGAATGGAAAATTTCGTATTGAAAACTTCCAGAATGGAAAATTTTGTACTGGTATTTCCATAACGAGATTTTCGTACTGAGACTTTAATAATGAGTTTTTCATTTTTTTTTAAACTTTTGGAATGAAATTTTCATACTAAAATCATTATAATGTTTTTCGTACTGAGTTTTCCATACTGAGTTTGTTTTTCGTAGTGAGTTTTGCGTTTTTTTCCCGTAGTCATTTTTTTCTTAATATTACCCATTACCAATAATCCTCCAAAGCCAATCCGAAAGGTATGATTTCCTTACTCAATTTTTCGTAGTCATACATTACTTGCTGACATTTTTTTATATTTTGTTTTTGGATTATAGTTTTCTTAAATTTTTGTTTTAATAAAAACCTCAAAAGATCGGATTCAAGTTTTCTTGAGAATTGGTTTTCAACCGTCAGATCTGATCTCAACTTGTCACAACTGTTCGATCAACTGAGGAAGTTGAACTGTCATCTCATTTCCTATATAAAGAGGACCCCAAATGGTTGTCCCACATTGGTTTTCAATCTCCAGCGTCTCGAATCTCTGACTCTCTGTTTTAAGACCGTTCTGAACTTCAGAAATCTCCGTTCCGAACTTCTCAGAGGTCTTCAGATCCGAATGTCTATGGAAGTAGCTTCTCAAGACATGTCTTCCTCTAAGCCGATTTCAAAGAGGTTAGTATATAGATAAAGGTTGGTTCATCCTGATTTCTTCAACAAGTATGATTCTCTTATATCCAAGAACATTAAGCTTAATGGATGGGAAGATGTTGTTGTGTCTAAGCATGGGAATCAAGATGAAGTATTTTCGGATTTACTTATAGAATTCTATGAGAGAGTTTCCTTCTATAAGGAAGATGGAAGGGACAAATTATCATTTAAGTCTTATGGTAAGACTTATAATCTTTCTTATGCTAAGGTAGCCAGCTTGGTAGGGCTGAACAATGATGGAGAAGCTGAGTTTATTTCTCATGTTTTTTCGGATTCAAAGGGAAGCTTCGACAAGGAAAAGGCTTTGGAAACACTCGGACTGTCAGATGATAAGTATCCGAATATTTCTTCTCTGTCTACAAATTTCTGGATTCTACAGTTATGGTTACAAGGCCTTATCGTACCGAGAAAGGGTGAAAAAGATAGTTTGAAGAAGAGTGAGATCTACATCCTAGATTTTATAATAAATCTGAGGAAGTTTAATCTGATGAAACACATTCTTATTACCCTTGAGAATGTTAAGAAAGGGAATTTGAGAGTTCATATCATAATGTATCCAGAAATCCTCTCAAAATTTATAGTGTGGTGCCTTGAGTCTTTCAAGGAGGCTTGCAAGTCTAAGCCAAGAGTTTGCAAGATTATGTTGGTGAGTGATGGTACTCTAAAAAGGATGGATGTTGCCTTTGACAAAGAGACTGGTCAGTTCGTTGATTTACCTACTCAAGAAGAAACGGTTCCGAAAGTTACCAAACTTGAATCCTCTAAGCCAGTGAGGAAGAGAAAGTTGAAAGAAGTTAAAGTTGAAACAGAGAATCCCAAATCTAAGGAAGGTCATTCTACATCTCCAAAACCGAAGAAGAAGAAAGCTTACCCAGATGAGGTAGTTTCTAAATGGAGGGAAATAAAAGAGAAGAGAGTGCAAGGGGAGCCTCTGTTTGGCTTGGATCCTGTGGAGGCTAAGGCCTTGAAGTAAAGAACTGCGGACGATCTAGAAAAACAAGTGAAAGAAAAGAAGATTAAGAAGAAGATGTCTGAAGCTGAGGTAGCTAAGACTTTGTTAAATTTTAATGAGATGGTTTCAGCAAACATTCCCGTTCTGAGATCTTTATCTTTGGAATCTCTACCTGAGACTCTAGGAAGAAACTTTGTCGCTCCGGAAGAGGCAGTTGCTATGCATGTTGAGGAAGTAGATCAGATTGAGCAAGTGGAAGAAGAAGAAGCAGTTGCTGAAGGTAGTGGTGACACCAGAGATGTTTTAAAGCAAGTAGATGATTATAAGGGGACACCTTCGGAACACTTGTCGCTCCGAACTTCGGAAGCTGAGTCTTCTAAGTTAGTCATTCCAGGGATGGATGAGGAGAAAGGAGAAGAAGAAGTATCTTATCATGCAGAGGAAGAACCACTTTTACATGATATTGCTCAAATGGAGAATGTAGAGGATGGTGCTCAGAAAGTTGCTGATGAGGAAGATAATGTTGTTCAAGTTTCTGATAGTGAACAGAAGACTCCGGAACAACAAACCATTCCGAAAAAGGACAAGGGAAAACAACTTGTTGTTGATACCCCGAGCTCAGTGGTTGTAAAGAAAAGGGAAGTTGGTGATTCTTCTAAAAAGAAAATTGAGCATTTTCAAGAATAAAATTCTCCAAGAAAAGTCTCGGATTCAGAGTCATCTTCGTTGGGGCATGACTTTGTTGTTCAGTCATTAAAGAAGTTGGTGGGTACTATTCTGACTTTCTCATGTATTGATTCAAGATGCCTGATGCTCCAACTTTCTTTGAATCAAAAAACAGACTTTGTATCCATGGTTATGGACAAATGTGTTGAGATAGAGGCTCAGTTCAAAACTTTCTTTGTTGGCTATGAAGCCCACAAAATATCTTTCAAGACGATGACTAGTTGGTCGAGAAAGAATGTAGATGAGATGAGGCTCTTTGATGAATTCCAAGACAATGTGAAGGATTCCTTTGAGATAGAAGACATGAAGATAAATGAACTTACTTCATCCTTTGAAGAAAAGTTGACAGATGAAAAGAACTTTTGGATTCAAGAAGTCAGAGATCTGAATGGGAAACTGAATTCTGTTTCTCAAAACTGGAAGTATGAAAGGGATCATCAGATTGAGTTTGAATAAAAGTTGTTAAAGCAAGAACAAATCTTGAAGGCTCAGGAAGAAAAGCTTCAGGCTCAGGATGAAATGCTTCAATCCCAGGAAGAAAATATTGAAGCGCAAAGTGCAAGAATTGTTGTGTTAGAGAAGAAAGTAGAGGAAGACCATAAAGACTTGAACAGGATAAAGACTATTCTTAAGGGTCTCATGGAGAAGGAAAAAAATCCAAAATAGACAGATTCGATCTTTTGTTGTATCTAATCTTCTTTGTTGTTGATATTTCCAACTTAATGAAAATTGTGCTTGCTCGTTTCTTTTGTTGTTGCTACTAATTTTTCAAACTTTTTTATATTTTTTCATTCCCTAAAATTCTTTTTGAAAATCACAGAGGGGGAGAAGGAAAAGAACCCTAATAAAGGGGTAAAAAGAATCCTAACAAAGGGTGAGAAAGAAAAAAACTCTAATAGAGTTTATCTAAGGGGGAGTTTTTCATTAAAGAAGACTTTCTTATTCGTAATGAAATATTATTCCAGAAATCTAGAATACGATCCTTAGAGTTTCAAAGCCCAAGGGGGAGTTAGTCGTATTCATTAATATCCTTAAAGCAAAGTGAGATAAGCCTTAATGTTTTCTTTCTTCTTAGAATTTATTTTCCGTAAGGATATTTGTGCTTTCAAAAAAGGGGGAGATTGTTGAGTCAATAAGGTTTTCTTTGTGACTATTCCATTCCTTCTTGTTTTGAAAATCACAAATGCCTTATCTTTAAGGAAAATATCTTTTATAAGGAAAATCGCTTTTATAAGGAAAATCGCTTTTATAAGGAAAATTTCTTTTATAAGGAAAATCTCTTTTATAAGGAAAATTTCTTTTATAAGGAAAACTGTTTTAGTAAGAAAATTATCCTTATCATATTTTCATCCATATATTTCTTAAGTATAAGATTCAGATTCATTTCTATATTCTTGGAATCTTTTGAAACTTTGATATGAAGCATTCTGTTTTAGGTTCCTAATTATGGATGAGAACTGTAATAAAGTTCTACTCCAAATTCTGGATACGAATTCTCATTACAAATTCTGATGACGAATTCTCATTAAAATTTCTGATGACGATTTCTCATTACAAATTCTGATGACGAATTCTCATTACGAATTCTGATGATGAAATCTCATTCTGAAATCTCATTCTGAATTCACCTATTAAACATAATCTGATCATCTTTGCTTTATTCACTCCGAACTTATTTAGACTTCGAAAATTATTTTTGGTTAGACTCCGAACTTTTATTTTTCTTACACTTTTATAATTTGTCTACTCTTTAATATTTTTCTTACACTCCGAATCTTCACTCCGAAATTTTTAAAACAATTTCGTACATTCTGTTACAATTTTTTGTTATAAAACGATGTCATCTATTCTGTTATAAACTAACCATTGGTTAAGTGACATGTGTACAGGTCCCTCCGAATTTTAAGGAAGATATGACCGTTGGAGGAGGGAGCCGACCTTGCCTATAAATAGGAGCTCATTTGAAAGAGATCGAGACAACATAGAGAAGTTGATCGATCTAGAGACCACACGCTGTTAAGGTGATTTCTAGAGAGAGAAAGCTTTTCATGCCTTGTGCGTACTGAACCGATCGTTCAGTTTTTTCCTAGTGCGACTCCGAATGTTGGTGATTACATTCGAGGACTTACGGGGATAGGAAGACAAAGGTTTCCAACACCTTGAAGTTGTGGGATTTCTTGCTGAGGAAGACAGAGGTTTCCAACTACCTTAAAGTTGAGTGTTTGCGGGGATAACAAGACAGAGACTCCGATATTTGTATCGAGGGCTTACCCTAGTGTGGGTAAGATATAATTGCTTGAAAGTATAAATCAAGGGACATTTATCCAAGGATTTTGGATACCCTTCTATTTTGGGTAAAATACTATATCTTGTTACTTGTAGTTTTACTACTTGTTTATTTCCGCTGCATATTGTATTGTAAGGAAAGTATAACTTTCTTATACTTCCTTACTTGTACTCTGTTTCATTTAGATTCTATACGCTTTAAGGTAGAATCTCATATTGTAATCTTTTGTTATGTTTCAATTTCCAGAACCATATTTCTGGAACCTACTTTCGGAATCTCTTTCCAGTTATAAGAAATTACATGGGACTTGAATCTTATAACTTCATTCCTCTTTCCAAGTTTTCATTTGGTGTTAGAGGTTTTGTGAATTTTCTTAGTTTAATTTTGTTAAACTTAGCCCTTTACTTTTCTTAAGGAATACATAGTTAATCGTAACTAACTTTAAAGGTTCCAAAGGAAATTTTAAAGTGTACAATTCACCCCCCCCCCTCTTGTATATTGAGCATCTAAACATTATTTCGATCCTACAGTTTTATGGAAATATATATATAAATTTATATATATATATATGAGTGTGTGTGTGTGTGTGAGTGGGCCGCAACTTGAATAATAAATCATTGGTTTGTACATCCATTGAAGTAGGGTTTCTCATTTATTTTCCTTTTAATTTAAGGAATATAGATTTCATGTTTTCACACCATGTATAGATAATAAATATTCTTATGGAACTGTTTGGTTATTTTTTTTCTGTGAAAATGAGGATTTATGGTTTTTTTTTGTGATAATAAGACTTGTTTTACTAAATTAGCGCACAACAAGTGATCGATGAAATGCATGGTTGGATTATGAGAGTATATTGTTGTATGTTAAGTGTGGATTGGATTTGACAATAAAAATACAGCATGTAGAATGATTATTTGGTGTTTCATGAAAGAGTCTCAAATATTTATATGTTAAAATAATTGTTCATTTGGATTCCAAAATTCGTTTGTCATGTGATGATGAATTGTGGCTCAATTGGAATTTTCAAAGGAAGTGGTCATGGTTAAAAAGTGTAGTGGAAATGTTTTTAAAATTTTTTATTAATTTTCTGAAATAGTTGTGGTGTGTTTGACATAACTTTTGAAATATGTATTGCACACTGGATAAATGTACTTTTTGGAAAAAAATAATTTAAGGCCTATTTGGCCACTTTGTAAAAATAATGAAAAATGTTTATTATTAATTCCTCATTTTGATGTTTCCCAAGTGTTTTATGGAATAATTTATGGGATTTACTCACTATGTAATGTTTTAGATCTATTCAAAGGGTTCCTCAATAGTATATATTTATGTTCTCTTTATTTTAAGGAATGAGATTAGTCCTCGGGGAGTCTTAGGGTGAGGAAAATAGTGAACTATTATTATTATATTTTTTTATTGTATGATCAGTTGGAATCTATCGGCTCCCCCCATTATATATATGTTACATGGGAACCTATCATATTGAGATTATTTTAGGAGAATGATTGATGCATTAGTAGTTGACATACAATCTATTTTACCATAGTAGGTGGATATATTTTTGTTTATTTCTATAGGATAGGGAACCTTAGTCTGTCATGAGTTTGGGTGGCTGATAATTCGGTAGTATTGATTCCACAATGTGTGTCATGCTACTGGGGATGGGGTCTCAAGTATTAGTATCTTATAGATTTTTCTTGATCTCTTGGGTTCACTGATGTCTATTAGCTCTTAAGTTGATTATAGTGATGAATGTGAAACTTGTGTGATTATTTCTATTTCTCTTTTAATATGATCATTATATTTCCTTCTTGTGTAATAACTTTCTTAGAAGGAATGTGTTAATTTTAAAAAAGATTTTGGAAATTCATTCTAAATAAATTTCGTTTCATCTTTGTTAAAATTGAAATTATAAACATCACTTTCCCCATGAAAATGATAAAATACTAGTATATAAATGATGTTGGTATTAGAAATGAATCATGAAAATTGTTTGTACATTGTTTTTAAGTAAAATTTTTAGAAAAAAATATTTTCAAATACATTAGTTCAAACATGATAATTTATGTTTCATTTAATTAAAAAAATGAACTGTTAACAAGATTATCGGGCTACCCAACCGAATTTTATTACTCATGACTATAGTGAATTCTTGTGTTTATTTTCTGTTACATGTTTTGTCTTAGGATCCATCGCCTTGGGATAATGATGAGTATTGGGATTGGAGTATGAACTATGGGGTCACATGGAGTTTTAGTGGTTATCAGGTTCAGTTATTTTCCTTTAGTTATTGCTTAATCGTTCTGTTTGTTTTATTTATTTTGAGATGATATTTTATTATTATCACTAATTTTTTATTTATATTTGGAAATATAAGTCACATCATCACTCTATTAATTACCATGGCCTTTTTCCCTATCCTAAGGTGAATGGAAATGCCTCTATATCCTTTCCATGGATCATCTTATGTGACCGGTTTAGGGTCGACCCGACTTGGTTCATGACAAAACCTCATTGGTTTGTTATATTAATGTGTTACTTTGTAAAAGTGAATGTTCCATGATTATTCATTCCTATATTATGTAAAGTATAATAGAAAATTATATTGTTTATACCTCATTTTCGAACCTAGAAAACATAGATTCTTTTAGAAAAGAAATGAATTGGGCTCATGGTGGTATCTTACTGGCTTTATATCACACCCTATATACTAACATTGGTGGGTAAAAAGTCTACATTTCCAATTAAGTCCTTTATTGATCATGGATTTTAGGATGGATCCAATTCTGCCTTCTTTGGGAAGTGGTTTATGTTGGGATCATGGGGGTGACTTGAGTGTCACATGCACATGGTAATAAGAACATTGGTTTTTACAACTCATTATCTTGATTATCTCAACCTATTTGGTATTATTTCTCTATATTTTATATTTTTTATAGTTCTATATCATTTATTGGTTTTATATTTATATACAATGTCTCTTGGAATATATCATTTCTTCATTAATATTATACAATGTATGGATGTTTTTAAATCATTATATGAGGTTGAGACCACTCAAAATGGTTATCTAGAATACCCTTGATGTTTTTCATCATCTTAGATGGATTGAGGATTCTCCTTTGGTATGTGTTTAGTCGGCATAGAAATTCAGTGGATGGGTGTCCACTATTGGTTCATTAAATAATGGTATCATAGGATGTAGGTTCGTGAAAGGGGAATAGCTTCATGAGACTCAAAATCTCATTATCTTGGGTCCAGTTGTAGAATAGAGATAAGAAAGTTGGAATTCAATTGGTTGGTCCATGGAAGTCATTTTTCTTCTCTTACTTGTGAGAGGTCATGATTTTCCATCAGTGGTTGGGAATTTTCTCATGTTATTTATCTTATGGTGGATTTTAACTTAGATATATTTAGTGATGAGTGATATTTAATTGAGTTTTAGTGATTTATTAGTATAATTATATGGAAATTATAGAATTTAGATTTATAATTGTAAGAATAGGCTACTTTTGTTTAGAGGACGGGTCACGCTGATCAACAGCATTCTCACATCTATTCTGATGCATATTTTCTCAATCCTTAATCATCTAAAAGGTTTGGTTGAGAAAATGAAATGAATGTAGAACACCTTTATTTGGGATGTGACACAGGCTGGGTGAAGTCACTGGGCTTCTTCTTGGTAGCGATTGGCGAAGCCAGTCGCCAAAAGGGTGGGTCGGTCTTCAGAATATTAATGAAACTACCATAAGAATGCAAGGTCAGTTGGCTTGGGAGGTTATTACTGGGGAATCTCTATGGGAATGAATCTTAAAGGTGCACTACAACCCTAAACATAGACTTAGTGGGTAACATGGTATGTTTGGTTTGGTACACTTCAATGATTCTCACATCAAGATGTTGCGTGATTACACGCGGTGGGTTATTTGAAGGGGAGTCATCGATTTCTAAGAAGCCAACTATGTTGGTGAAGGGCTAGCTTTCACAGGCTGTCCTACTCCAGATATTTTTTTCAGTGAGGAAAAGACACAGTATGACTTTATTTAGGTAGTGCTGAATCCTCAACTGATTCTCATCTTCAAAAATATAGTCATGAGTGATAAACCAGATATTTGCTGCTTTACCATATCAGGTACATGCAGGTTCAACATAAGGGACTAAAGGAGAATATTTCATGAGGAGGCGGCTTCACTTGTGTGGACACAAACGGTATTTTGTATGGATATTCCTACGAAAACGAACTTACTAGTCTGGAGGATCAAAAACAAGTCTATTCTAACGGATGAGAACATTAAAAAAATGGGATCCTACATGGCTTCCCGCTATTACTGATATGTGAATCTAATGGATGTGTCAAAATTGCAAATTCTCTTCCAGAGCAATTAGGCTTCTTTCTTATGGTCCTAGTTTTCCCCCCACCTAGATATGAATAGAGAAATAAATTACATATTGGTATTTCTTTCTACATGGTTCCACGGGACCAATAACATGATTTTTGAGTGCTCTGCTAGGACAAACATTTTTTTTAGAAATATGTTGGACCATTTGGGAGGATCGTAATAGTGTTTGTATGGGATCCATTTTCTTTGTTTTATTCATGAAGATTTGGTTAAGAACTCTCATCGCTGAGCTGGCTTCATTGGTGAAAGAAGGCAGGCTTCAGTGTCTATTCGTAATATTACCAATCAGCCTCATAATCCGAATATGGGGGGATGAGACATTGGATTCGATGGCACCATCCAATCAGTGGGCTAAAAATAAATGTGGATGGTTAGTTTATGGAAGGGTTTATGAGGGGCGGTGTGGTGCTACATGACTTATGGGGTTCGATTCATCTTTGATTTAGTGCTATTTTGGGTCTGGGGAACTCATAGGGAGGGGATGTGTGGGCCCTTTTATCTGGGATGATGGTTTGCAGAAGACCGAACTTTCATGTGGCTGAGATCGAATCTGACTCTGATGTCCTTGTGAGGGCCTTGTAGGGATTCCATGCGATCCCTTATAAGCTGACCTATCATATTCACCAATGCCACAAAGAGACCAATAATGTTCTCATGGTCCATCACAGTTGGAGGGAAGCTAATTTTTTTGGGAACACATTGTCTATGTTGGGTAGGCAGGATGAGGTGCTGCTGATTTATGATATTTTAAACTCACTTCTCATTGAGTTGAAGAGTGTAGTCCAAGGGGATTCCTTGGGTATACATCTCTTTCTCCATCCACTAATGGTGGGTTCAATTTTCTTCTCTCATAATATTAAAAAAAAACTTTGAGTCAGGGTTTTTAAAATATAGAATTTAACATGTTAATAGATTATTTAATCTTTGAATTGATTTTGTGTTTGTTGATGTTTTCTTATGAAATTTTATAGAGTCATATTAAAATAACATTGATTTTATCTATGGATTAAAATGAATTCATATTTAATTGTGATATTTTTCCAAAGAATTTGAAATGGGTCTTGTGACCATGATTCGGATTCATTGAGTTTCTGGTTCCCTTGGGTGGATGTTTTGAAGTATTTTATAATTTTTATAGGTTTTTCTTTGTTGGTATTTTCATACCTTAGGTTTAAAACATTTAAATTGTCTTGATTTAATTCTTCTATATGTTTTATAATTTTTAGATTGTGTCCCCACAAAATGAATCATCAATTGGGTAGGGGAATGCCTCAAGTTTTTGTCTTTGTGTTTCATCAATTGTCTTTCTGGGATCTTACTCTACCCAAACTTGTGATGGAGTGGTTGGGACAGGTATTTCATAGCTCATAGATCATGAGTGAGATTTTATCATCTAGAAACCTCTAGTTTTAATTGGTCATCAAGTACCCTATGTGGTGAATTATTAGTTAGGAAAGGCTAAAGAGATTTGCAACTCGCAAAAAACACTGAAAACTCTTAGTTGAGGTGCCCCATTACCATGATCTATGTGTAGTGCATGTAATAGAGAAATATCACTTTTCATACCCAACCATTTAAGGATATATCTTGTGGATATTTCAAGGATTCCTTCATTAGGAGATTTTACCATGAATAAGTGAGTTTTGAGATGAAAATATTATTTCTGGGAATCCTTACTGGTGATCAGATAATTAACGAATAAGTTTAGAATTTCTCTAGCTTGTGTCCATTATCTCCATAGTTTTTTAATGATGATATAGAGAATACATGGTTTTTACATGAGTCATCCATATATATATTCGTTCATATGTGCTTTACTCAAGCTTTAATACTATAAAGGAAGCTGTTTTAGAGGTCATTATTGTCAAATAAATCTTGGTAGGGAAAAATGTCGTAAGTGATTCCTTTTTTCGACTATATATAGATATAAAGCTCTATATAGAGATATAGTGATGTAGAAATGTAATGAGGGAATTAAGTTTCATTATCAACCATTCATTATTTACTTCATTATGTGGAAGAAGGTTGTGTATTTATAGTGTAAGAATCCCATGAACATTCAAACAACCAATCTATATTCTCTAAAGACCTATCGTACCAGTGGCTACTCTGGTCACATTATTAGTTCTATGATTTTTTTGGATATTAAAAGAATAGGTCTCAAGCCTATATTTAATATATTCTATGTTTTGTGTTGTCAATTTCACTAGAGAGTCGGAAAAGTTTCCTTGTTTTGTGTGTTCCCTCTATTCAATTTTTATTTTGGATTGGGGGATTGTCCCATCTATTGTGTGCCTAGAAAATTTATGTGCAATATATGGAAATGATTTTGAAATTTTTTAATATCTTTTTAGATTATTATGGTTCATTTTTTCCTATTTTACTTACCCATTGTAATCCATTGGTTATTTTTGATTCACTGGTTTGGAAATGGCAGTGAACTTGGGTTCATTCATTTAAGCTTAGTGGTGTGGTTTCATTTTCAGATAGGCCATGAATGCCACCACATTATGGGTATCAATATTTATTTTCAGGGGATGGTGTTATAGTGAGTTGGATATGAACATCATTATATGACAGATGTTACCCTTATGTTATAACCCTATCATTCATAGTGAGGCAATACCTTTGTTAGGGGTATTTATTAGCTTTTGGACCCTAATAAGATCTACTTTCTATATTGTAAGCCTTTGGTTTGATTAGATCTTGTGTCTTTTAATTAGACTATGTTTGTTTTTCCTTTTTCACCAGAGCTTTACAGTCTTTTTTAGAGATATAGGGGATGTGGTTCCTAAGTGTCACCCTTTAGTATAAAGAGTTTGTCAGTTGATCCATTATTTCTAGGTTAATTATAAATAGTGATGAGACTTTTACATGTTCCCTATGTTTTTATTTCAATCTTGTTGGGTGGTACTTTAGGATGTTCATGTTTCGGAAGTGGAAAGTAACTAATTCCCCACTAGGGTTGTGTTTTTCATTGCATTCCCACTTGTTTGACATTTTTTGTAGCTTAATGGGGGGATAAAAGTGGCATGGTGGGGAGTTTGTGAATCCTGAAATGTCACAGTCGTAGTAGGGTTCTTCTAGTTTTTTTATCTTGATTTCATGAGTGTTATGAGATAGAATTTAGTGTTTTGGGGGTTTTTCTTAGGGTTTATAGTTAAGGTGCAAGGTTTTTAAACCAGGCAGACACCTAAGTGAAACTATGTTCCCAGCTCAATGGGTCTGATGGGAGAGAATAGTTTGGGAACATAGTTATGAAATTGTACGGCCCATGAGTGTAGTCATTCACATCATAACAAACGTGAAATTTATGGTTTATACATAGTCTAGTAACCATGTGAATTAACTATGTATCCTACCCAGGTTGGGTTATTTTGGTCTTTTCCTTGTCTTTTTTATTTTAGGATTCTATGGTAATTCACCCCTATTCAACACCCATGACCAAAATTCGATCCCATTGGGTTTTTACTACCTAATAGATAATCCTAGATGGATTCTATATGGTTCCTTGGTGGTTATTCTTCTGAATCAAGTGGTATGATCTCATATATCCCCTTCCACATGTTTCTCTCCTTTCCTTTAATCTATCATAATATTTGGGTTATTCTTGGATGATTATCTTGGCTATTTTTTCTAGGATTTAGTTCTTCCGGTTTTTAATTTTTTTAGCTAAAGTAAGAATCACTTTATGGCTGTTTTCTCGAAGGTGGCATGGTTTTTCCAGTTGATTTATGTGTTTTTGATTCATTACATTTTATTTAAGAGTTCCATGAAATAATACATATCTATAATAGTGTTTTGTGCATTAAATTATTGTTGTATAAGTATGTAAGTTTACTTTTAAATATCTTTTGCTGGATTAATTTGGTTTTTACAATATAATTATTGAGTTAATTGGTTTGTATAATATAACTTATACGCGATATCTTGTTTAATACAATACTAACATTTGTTAAAAAATTAATTGATGGGTTTCCTTGTGAAATTCTCTTGATATTTGGGAATTAAGAAAAATGGATTTTTCAAAGTGGCCTCTCTTTTTTTGTTCAATGGGTTTTCTTATTTTAAAATGGTTGTTTGGTGGTATAATGTGAAAATTTTGTCTCCCATGATTCATTTGGTTATGTTTTTTAAAAAGTTTTTTTCATTAGAAATTTTATTTAAATTAAAAATGTTCTTTAAAAGGTTTTTCCAGAAGTATATGAAAAAAATGTCGGCAGGTTGGAACTTGTGATGTGTAATTGGTGGTTCCCTTATTGATACCTATTGAGTTGTTTTTGTTGTTTTGATTTTCCATGTGATAGATACATTATGAGGTGGTTTATATTTTTCTTATTTTTTTGAGATCTCCATGAGTGTATTATGGGGGTGGGAAATGTTGTAATCATGGTTTTATCACTAAAAGGTTGTTATTATTATGTGATGATGTTATTATTCATGGACCATCATTTTTTTAATTCCATATGGTGATGAAGGTTTATATGTGTGCTGTAGTAGGACATTTGTTGGATATTTGAGGTTTTTCACTATCCAGTACCCCCGTTTTTGTACGTAACAACTAGAATTGCAGATCGTCTCCGTTTATATTTCATCAATACATTTGTTGGATGGATGTGTGACTATTACCTTACCAGAAGTTAGGTCTATTTTTTCATTTCTTATAAAATACCATTAGTCCTCATTGTTTTCCATCAATATATATAACTATTTTAGGCCTTTTTAGTTTATCTGTTGGCATGTGTATTGTTTATTTAATTGATGGAACGAATTTATGTGTTGATCCTGTTATGGTTTAGTCACATTGTTGACTAGCTTTATTCCTTTTTTTAATTGGATTTTCATGTTACCTATAATGGTCTGGTTTATTTTGTTCTTCCATGGTTTTCCATTCTTACCTCATTGTTGGTTGTATAAAGGATTTTAAACATTAAATCAGTAAATTGGGTTTCATGAGATTTCTTGGTTTTCTATATTTGAAATGTTTTTAATCCATGTGGGGGTTTCTATTTAAAAGGAATATTGTTTTTTAAAAAAGGTTTTCCACTCTGAAATAGAATGATTTTTAATAAAACCAATTTGTATTGTTTTATAAATGTTCTTATTTTTGAATGTTAATATTCAATTATTGTTTATTCCAGTATTATGTAAGTTAATATTAAAAGAATATTTTTTCGTGCTTATTCACAAAATTATTGAACATGGATAATTTTATAAAATGAATTAATTGGGATCATGGTGGTATCTTATTGTCTTAGGCCCAAACCTACATACTCAAATAGGTGGGTATATAATTTTCATGACTCAGGTAGGGCTTTTTAGGGCTTGGATTTCATGTTTGATCTAGTACCACGTTTTTAGGGATGCGGTTGGTGTTAGGAACATGTTTCTAACTCGAGTGCCAACTAATGTTGGTAATCAGACTGTTGGCTTGAATAGACTGTAGGATCAATTTTTTCCCTATTTGGTTATTTATTAGTTACTTTTAGCTTTCATGTATGTTTTGTATCTCTAATTGGTTATCTATATACATAATATGTCTCTTGGAATGTATCTTGCATTTTTTATGTTATTACATGTATGTATATTTTTATTTTTCTCCATGAGGGTAAAACATTCCACAATTATTATTTATGATAACCTTGACTTTTATCATTAGCCTAGAGGGAAATGGGTGTTCCTTTGTTATGTGGCAGGCTATATGATGAATCTGTTAGATGCATTTTCTATGTTGTCTTTTTAAAATAGAATTTTCTTACACAAATTATCATCCTTTTTCTTTAATATAGGGAAATATATTTCATAATTCTCAAACTAATTTTTTTATAAGAATAGAAATGTCCTTGATTGTTTACATTTGAAATTTATAGAACATCCATTGTTTTGACCATGATCTTTATCAATATTTAACACTCATAATCTTGATGAATGATCCATCCATTATTAAAATTGTTCCTTGTACTATTGATTCATTCCATTGGATGTTTCTTTCCACTTTCATGAATTTATAGAAGATTAATTTCCATTCAACCACGACCATTTCACTAATAATTCTAAGAAACATCATCATTCTATTTTTTGGTGTTTTTGGAATTTCAACAGGAATCATGTGATGAACCATATCTGGAGATATTTTGGAGAGCATAACTGCATGAATTTCAATAATAGCTTATATACCATTCAATTTAGGATTAGGATTAGGAATTATTTTCCGATCACACCCATTATTAACTAAGTTTTCCCTTTATGTATTTATTAATTAAATAAAGAGAAGATAAAAATGAGAATAATTTACTCGATGATCTCATAAAAATAGAAACAATTAACATAAAAGGAATAGTTCATAAATGAAAAATGTACCCGAAAATATAAATTTATATATTTCAATCTGGGATATTCATTATCTATTTAGTCTTAGGTTCTCTAAACTAAATGTTTTTAAATCTGAGAAAATGGTTCATAATAAATATAATAATCACCAAATCATATATTTCTAGAGTTTCAATTTGGGTATACAATTAGGTTCACTTATTTTAGACTGGCTGGCGGTCGATTTAATACCCTACTCAACTTTGTTTAGGTTATTACAGCAATGTTCATGTTTGTTACAGTTCGCATTAGTATGGTTTATCCAAACATGGATTTTTTTCAAATAAAAATAAAATTTCTAGTTCATCAAAACATCGTAATGTTATCATATACCCAGACTTATCCTAAGGGTTTTTAATAAATTTCATTGATAATAATAACAAAATAAACTATTATAACTCTACAAAATAGCTAAACATTTTATTTTATATAAATTGAAAAAAACAGACCCACATTCCAATTTTTGTATCTTAAAAAATACATTATACATAGGTTTTGAAACCAAGTTACATGATGAAAGGTAATGATATCTTAATTTATTATCATTTTCATAAGATAAAAATTATATCACACAAGTAATCTCAAAATCCGAAGAGTTGAATGTTTAGTTTCGTTTAGTATTACATATATAAAAAACATATTTTACCACACTTATAAACATTTCTCCCCAATAAATCCAAACATGACACCTTTCTAAACTCCTTGTAGGTTATACTCATCTTCATAACCTAGGGAATGAAATACTAACAAGTTGGTGAGATAAAAAGTGCACCAATGGAAAATAATTTAGAATTTCATCAAAGATAATATCATAATAATATAATTAACATGGGGATCGAAGAAGTATCATATTTCAATGAATATGAAAAAATAAATATTTTACATAAGGAATAATATATGGATATGTAATCCCAAATGATCAAATGTATACCCTGGAATAATATAGTGGAAACATGGTATATTTAACAAGATCCATGGAGCTTAAAAAAGAAAATAACATATGAATATAGAATCTGTATAATATTTGGATATGTTAACATTTTTAACATAGCTAAACCCAATGAGTTCAATAAAAAGATTTTTAAAATAACTAACTTCATTGAGTTCACTCTTAATTATGTGACCACAATTAACCACACCAATTTCACTGAATATATTATAAATTTAGATCACCACATAATGTTCATGATCAACCATATGAAAATATTAAATTTCATCATGTTTAAACTCAATCTTTTGAAAATATCTAACTACATTGATATAATATTCAATATTGTGTAAATTTCTAACTAGATTATGTGAAAACTCAATGTTGTGAACATATATAACCACATCATGTTCACTCACAATCCAGTGAACCTAACTAGCCACATTGGGATCATGATTTATATATTTTTCTCATGATTTATAAATAATTAAATAGTGTATTAAGAGTGATATATCCATCAATAACCACCCATAAATAAGTGTTTCATATGAAATAAATCAACAGTCGTATGATGAAGACCCCTAAAAGGATTATGGGTTTCAAATCATTTCTAAATTACATAGTATTATGGGATATCCAAAGTAAATTTGGTGATACCAAAAATTAAATCATCCAAATAGTGTTTTTAGAAAAGGAATTGAGATGGTGATTCATAATAAATAAATCTAAATGAGATCAAAATATTTTATGTAATGAATTAAACACATGATAAATCCAAAATAATGTTTTAAAAAATTATTTTAACATTAATGAAGAGAACAATGTTATGAGTTAGCTTTTATAGTTGGTTATGAGAAGCTGACAAGAAAAATGGTTTTTAAAAACATTAAAATTATTTATTTATAATATATCCTTGAAAAGGATATAAATATTTTACAAATGAATTATGGTGTAAAATATATAACATATGACCAAAAAGGAAAACCTTTCCAGCATTTTGTTAAAAAACATTTTTGGAAAACCTATAATGTAAAAGGGTATTAAAACCTTCTTTTAAGAAGAGATAAATATTTATATTAATTTCACAAAATATAAAACATATTTGGATTTAAAAATATGAAATTAAAATATTTTTTTAAAATAATAAATGTTGGAAAAGAGGAGAAAGAGTCATCAAAGAAGATGATAATTTTTCATAACATCATGAGACATTTATAAGAATTAAATTCATTAGTGGAGGGGATTTGAATTAAACATGTCAATATTCCCTAATAGAAAATAAATATTATTTATAATAGAGATATTTATTTATTTTTTATACATAATGGATAACTATTTATAAAGATACATTAAGGCTCAATAAAAGCAAATTGATTCGGCTACTAATCATTACGAATTTGGATACAATTTAATCAAAAGTATTAAAAGGATGAATTCATAAAATGACTTGTCAAACCCCTGAAATAAACATTAATAGTGGCATTATATTCTAATGTGGAAGTAATTATTCAATATAAAATAATAATTTCAGCACAACATAAAAACATACCTCAATAAAAATAAGTTAAAAAAATCTGTTTCGTAAATATTGACTTCCATGAAAGCACATTATTTTCCAGTATAATTGATATAAATATATTAATAATCTATTTTAAAACCTTGTTTATTTATGTTACCCTATATACCCATAACTTATATTAATTTTATTTACATTTATTAGTTATTTTAAATTTTATTTTCATCATCAGATGTAATCTATTTTGATTTTTTCACACATGCATTAAGATTTAAATGTTAATTACCGTTGTATATCTCTAACTACAAGAAATTAATATTGAGTAAATTCTTATTATATAGTGTAGTAATGACTTATAATTTCTTAATTCTATCGCAATATATTCAAATAATATTTTCAAAGGACTATAAAAATCACATGGTATTTAACATTGTTTTTTCATTGGTTATGGTGGGTGGTTAATCTGTGAAAGAGGGAGGAAAGTAGATTATTAAAACATAAAATTAAAATATATGATTAAAAAAGTATAATAATAAATTTATTCATGATTCAATCCTCTTTAAGATGATTCCACCATCCTACATTCCCCCTTTGAGGTAGATTAGAAAATCAATTGTTAGAGTGAAATATCCCAGATCATTGAGCCACTTTTTATTTTTATAGTTTTTTTATTATTCATTTTTTAAGAAATTATGAATCCAGATATTTACATAAATATTTATAAATTATCTTTCACATCAAATGATGTAATATGAAAAATTATTTAGAATAATGAAATAACCCTCTCCGGAATCTAGTGAAACGGTCCTTACCTTCAAAATTTATTCCTATGTAATTAAGAAAAGTTATCAATAGTGTGGTAGGTAATGATTATGATCATATAATATGGATAACTATTATAAATTCCATTGATTCTGTGGGATTAATATAACTGTCTAATTTATTTGAAATCTCAAAAAATGGGGAAATTGTAGAATTTTTTTCCCAAAATAATTCCACAATAATTTTTAAAACAAATCATGATATCTAATTGATTCAAAAATAGTTAGACAAATTTTTAATGATTTTATGTTTATAAATTAATACATTAAAGAGAAATTATATATGCAATAATATTTAAAAAATTAATAAATCACCATGTTTGGTTATTCTTAACATTTCATGTCACTTATGAACATGGGTTTTACATTTTAACCAAAATTCCTTAAATGGTTGTATTGGAAACTGAAAGAAAAAATTACATTTCATTATCCCTAAAAATATTATATATTTAAATAAGTTTTTAAAAAAATGATTATTTGCGCTTTACAATTTATTGAGATAAGTTACAAGTATTTGCTAAAAATATTTCAAAATTAAAAAATTGGAGTAAAAATAAAATTCCAAAATATGATTAACATTCGCTTCCAAGGAATTTCTATTCCATAAATTAATTAAAAATTATATAGAATAAAGATAATAGGTTATATAAACAATTTTTAATGACAATTAATACATTTTTTTAAATTTAGATATACAAAACTCATGTAGAAACTTTAAATAATCATCAATAATCCCAAAATATGATGTTCATTAATTAATTCCAAGAATGAAAATATACTAAAGATATTTAATTAAAAAATAAAATGAAGTGATGTATAAATATTATTTACTTGGTTATATAATAGAATAATTTATTTTTTATTTTGATATATAATAACTATCTTCACCATAATCAATAACAAAAAACATAACAATCAATAATTAACAACTAAAAAACAAAATGAAATTAAACATTAAATATGAGTGAATAAAATTTGTGTTAAAACCAAGAGTTGTGGTTTTTTTAATTTCCAGAATTTAAAAACTATTAAATTATCCTTATCTTGTCAGTTGATATATATACATTGACATGGACAGTAATATGATACTTTTCTATAAATTTTTATGCACCACTTCATTTTACTGATGTTACCTTGTTCTTTATAATGTGTCTCCAACCACCTTTTAGAATAATTTTCAAAAATAATGTTATCCATAGTGGATTAAAAATTGGGACTTCGATTTATTAATTTTATACTTGGATAACCCATTTAGATCATGAATTTTACTATGAGGATGGGAATGTCCTTTGAGTTTTCCTAAGAAAGTTCTTCTTTGTTATGTTCAAACTCAATACCCCCTTACTCATATATCTCAATGGGCCTCACATCAAAATACTTTATCCTTTCTTCAAAAATATTTATCTCTCTTCAGAGTATTTCTTTAAACACTTATAGTTTCCTCACCTGTGTTCTTGATTGATTTTTTTTAATGTTAACGTCATTTTTTATTTCAATTTGAATGAAGTTAAGATAAAATTAACCCATAGAATTACCAACTGCATCTATTTTATTAGGTATTATAAAAAAATATCCTTGTAAAAATTTTGTAATTAGGTTTGTGAAATAATCATGGAATGGATATACCAAAATTTACTTTCTCTTATGTTGTAACCTATCCTTAATCATCCACTATAATTTATTATAATAAATTTATTAAATTAAAACATGAAATATAATTTGATAATTTATTTTTTATAAAATTTAATTATAAAGTGTATAAATTATAGTTATCTCCCTCTAATGTTTCATGAGTATTCTATTTTTTCATATATAATACTATCAGAAATTTTCTTGTAGGATTAGTTAGTGGAAACACCATTATTTCACAAAAAATAACTTCTCATATTTATTTTCCATTATATAAGGAAAACTCTAATAGTTCTGAAACATGTTTTTTGAAATATGCGATGAATATTTTCTAATTAATTTAAAAAATTCAAATACATGGGAGTCTAGAGTTTTATCATCACCCTTCATTGGTTAAAAATGAATTTATTTTCACTCTAAGAGTTCCTTTGATAGGTAATCAATAAGGATGGATAGTATATTAACATTAGGTATGATGTTAATATCATATATCTATTCTTTAGAAAGGGGGAAACATTAGGGTGGTTTTAGTTTTTTCTACCGCATATTTAAATTTTAGGATTTATCTAGGGTGTTTTTCTAGATCTTTAGCAACATCCTCAAGGTAATATGGGTCTATTACTTCACTAATCTCTTCAAAAACATATTTCAATACCTTATCTAAGATAATGGATCAATGAAATCCCATAATATATTAGGAATAAGTTCCACTGTTATATGAATGTCAAATGGTGAAAACGAACTATATTTTAAATTTAAATATTTTATTATAAAAGAATAATTATATTTAAGAAATTAAAAGAAAACATTTAATGATTAAATGGATGCCTGAAAAAAGATCCATAACTCACTGAAGATTTTTTTGTCAAATCCTTTTAAAAATCAATTCGTATTTTCAAAATCCTCCATGAATAAAGTCAGTGTTGCTGTCCATGAGTCGCTCTCCTGAAGTTTAAAATAATACTCTCCCCAAACCTTATATATATTTACATATATTTTTATTAGTAATCATAGAATGTATGATATATGTTGGATTTTGTGGTTTTTAAATTCATTATTATTTAAATAAAATAAAATCACATATTGAATAATCTATAAAAAACATATGTAACACCCCAATATTTCATAGTATGTTATTTTCTTTAAATTAAATAACATGAGCTACACGCAACACCGAGTTCGAGCGCACCATGACTTACCAAACTAGCCGTTAAAAAGCGGTTATGAATTGTATTAACTGAATTTGGAATTTTATTTACTCCATATAATTATATAATCTATATTATGTTTTTCTTAGACATAATATAAAAACAAATTCATTTTTCAGATAAAATATGTATTTTTCAAAAAATGTAATTTAACACTTTTTAATAGAAAAATATTTTTAAAACCAATATATGACACTTTTATATATTCAATTGAATTAAATTAAATTATCATTTATAATAAAGGCATAAAAATTTATTTTGGATTAATTTTTTTTACTTTTCGGAAAACATTCATATTTAGATGAATACTGAAAAATACTAAATTTTAATTGAAATTTTTTTTTATTCAAAATAATTTACAGTGTTAAATTATGAACATGAATTGTTTTTAAGTATAATTATATTAAATTTTTATCATTTAATACAGTTTAGGTCATTATATGTAATTTCACATTTAAATTTTACATAAACACTTATCAATCTTTTGATAGTTTTTACATTTTAAAAACCCACTTTTCGGTTTTGACAACGGGAATTAATTTTAAATCAACTAATAAAACATCAATGTTTTGAATTTGGTAAAATATAATTCATTTTTTAAATCATAATATCAAAATTATCTTAGAGTAAATTTTCGGTATTTCCTGAAAACATTAATTTTTTATGAATAGTGAAAAGACAATATATTATTAATTAAAATAAAATTTTTATTTAAATAATTGGTTATTTTATTTTAATTTATTTTAGGTTAAAATAGATACATAATTCCAATATATTTTCAATGTAATTCGTTGGATTCATTTTATAATAAGGTTAGATATATAAATTTTATCAAACTTTTTACCATCGTTTACCAACCTCCTAGGAGCATTTGTAAATTTGTAAAAAATATAATTTTACCACTTATGTGAGAAGAATTTAAAAATTCCAAGAGACATAGTTGATATCAGTAAGTCAAATGTGGTTTAAAAAGATAAAAATAATTTCTTTGTGAATAGTAACTTTTTACTTTTATTTACCACGGTTAAATGTAAATAGGGTATTTAAGGGTAAAAATGATATTATTGTTACACTAACACATGTTTCAATTCAATTGTATTAGTTTAATTTGACCATAAACAACCTCAGGAATAAAATATGATCCTTTAGGTCGATATGGATTAGATTAGGACATTTATTATTATTTAATTCAAAAAAGAGTTGATGGTGTTAAAATAGAAGTTTAATAAGTATACCATTTTTAATATAGTGTTATAAAGAAGATAAATTAGACTCTAATTATTAATTATAAAGATAAAATAATTTCATACATAAAGGTATTTTATTTTTAATTTTTTGACATTAAGTTTTTTAATATATTTACAACACAATAATGATACAGTAATTACCTTATGGATGAAATATTAAAATAATTAATATTTTGAATACCCAAAAAATGTAATTTGAGAATTTTTATGAATTAAAATAATTTTCTAGGTTAAAATGACATGTTATGGTTGATTAAATAAATTTTTTTCGAAGTTACAATGATGTTATGAATTTTGCAAAAACAAAATACCAAATATTGTCAAAATTGACATAAAAGAGTTTTTAAAACAAATATTATATTATAAATTGGTATTTTATTCATATAAATATATGGTTTGGCCAAAGGGATTAAATACTATTATATATGTCATTACTAAACCACTTGGTGTTTGGTTGGAAGTATATATTATGTTTAAAAACCATATAATATAAAAATATAAAGAGACATGGTAAATGTCCAACTATTTAACTAAGAGTTAAATCTAAAAGATAAGGTTCATATAGTGACCCAAACCTGTAAAAAACATATTAATTGAGTTACTTTCGACCCATCCAAACCTTATTCTTTAAATAAATCATTTTGGTTCCATTAGAAACCGAACATGATTTTATTATAATATAATATTTCAATCTTTTCCTAAGGTGTCTCTCGCGCCTCTTATAAAAGGGCACATACTCTTCTCTCAAATTCACATATTCAAAGCCATATGGCTCTACCAAACCCCGCCCAAATATCCGCAAAATTTTCCTTGTTTAATCATAGAGTCCTTCTTTTAGTCACAAAGACAAATTATGGAGCCCTTTTGGTCAAATCAATAGGAATAAAATGAAGAAGAGGTAAATATCTCCTCACCCCTTTCAAGTACTTTTCTTCTTCGACATCCTATTTCATTGTAGTTTCTATTCTAAAATAATAACTCTAGTATCTTAAAAATAATGTAATGTTATTATAGAAATGGTACTACCCTATTCATTATTCTACCCATCCTATAAATGACAATGTCACCATACGTGTGTAAGTATGGATTACCGTCTCCACGTCGTGGTGTAGTTTTTTATTCAAACACTTAATCATTTGGAAGGGTACGATAATGAGTCTAAATGAAGTAAATAATAAATATAACATGATAATATTTCTTTAAATGAAATACCATCAAATTATATACGATTTTAATATAAAAAATGATATTGTCGCTCGTGGGTACGTACGGATTACCGTCTCCACGAACGCGATGAGATTAATTCCCCATCATATCCATTCATGACAAATTTTAATTTATTAACAAAGAAATATTATAATATCATATATGATATCATATTATTCTATATGGTTCTTGTATAATTTAATAACAATGATTTCACCATTATAGAATAGGTTAACCTACTCTCAACCAAGGAAAAGTAGAGGGTAATGGGTTTTCATCTCACTTTTATTCCCACAAGATTCATGCTATATTTTCCACTATTAACTTTTGTGTGTTGTATGTACTTCCCATGATTGTATGGTTTGCGTAATATTCTTTAATTTATGGGTATTTAAGTCATCATTGTATGATCCCTCTTTCATGGGGTGTATGTTTCGTATGTTACCAAATCAGTAAGGGAATTTCAAATTTCAATTTCCACTCATTCTATTTTACGCAAACTTCATTGATTAAATTACTCAAAGATTATTTGCGAATTCACTATTTATTTACTTATTTAGAAATTTCCACTTCACGTTTTGTAGATATACTTCTTATAAACATAATCACTACATTCATAAATTCTCAAGTCATCAGTATAAACTTGATTAGAGTAATTATAACTCAATTTCAATTCCTTGAGATAAACACCAATTTCATGTTTGTTGTTTTTACAATAATATGTGTGAATATCCTATGATTCATTTACAATTAATATCCAATAATTTTGAGTGTATTTATATTTTTCACACATACTTATGTCATTGATTTATCCTTAACCTAAGGATACTGTCATTATAATGGAATTCATCAAAACTTACATTCCATTGAGAATTTTTTGTTGTTATGGGCCAATTCACTTTTATGTGGGGTATATAATGTATTTTGACATAGTATATCATTAATCCATTAATTCTCATGATATTATAATGTTTTTACTAAATCAATTATTTTTATTCAAGCAACTCTCATTTGGTTAGGAACTCTAACTAAAATATTGTTTTAAATGTGTTAAAAATTTATTCTTCTAAATCTTTCTCATTAATGTCCATGTTTAAAAAATGGTTTTAAGGTTTTATTTATATGGACATTAATGTTTTAAAATTTAAATTCCTTTTAAATGTTTCAAATTGGTATGGGATACTTTGATTAAAAAATATATTTTAAATAGATTCTTGATAAACAATGATACTTTTAAATGATTTCATGAAAAATGGATATTTCTCTGAAAGATTTTTACTTATCGTTTTCATCTATGTCTACATACTTTACGGAATATTATTCCTGATTGAGGTTGGTTTATTATGATACAAACATTTCGTACTATATTTATTGTTTTTTGATATGTTTGACTGTGGATGTGTTATTTTTATACCATTCATGGATTATGGATAATGTATTGACATTTCATATGCTAGTTTTAAAATGAATGTTTATGATTTGGTTCAACCTTTTCATATGGGGAATGCATTGGACATAGTATTTGATAAGCGGAGCACACTATATCTTCTTGATTAATTGGTAGGTCTCATGAGATAAACTAGTGTCTTGGCATAAGGACTTCATCAAATCTTATTTGTTTTCTTGAAAAAAGTCCTTGACTATGTGGTTAGGAAGTCTGGAATTATGAATTCCATCATTATGAAAGTAGATATTGACATTTCATGTGATTATTAGACTAGTAGAATATCCAATGGAATAATTAAATGGAATTATATGATTTTATATTTTCCAGATTATGTTGATCTTTATGTTTAAAAGGCTTTTGTTTTAGTACTATACATTTCCTTAAATGTTTATTCATATTTATGAAAGTTTCCGCTATATTATTATCCTTACTGAGCATCTGAGCTCACCCATTTCTATGTTTTATTTTTCCCAGGATGTGAAGAAGTATTATATGGTTGACCTGCAGGGACAGGATAAGGATATAAGTGTGTTTAAAAAGGGGAGAAATTGTTTGTTGATGTTTTTATTTCATGATGTAATGTAAAACTTATGAGTGTATCTAGTACTTACAAAGATACTAAACTGATCAGTCTTTCAAGACATGAGTCCTTGTATCATGTCAGTGTTATGTAATAATTTACCGACTCTAGATAACTAAGGTCGGGGTATTACATTATACATGATACTTTAGTTAATTCCATTATTTTCAATAATCATTTTTACTTGTTATAATGTCTCAACCCTATAAGTAGAATCATTACCATTCCTTTATTAACCCCTCACTTTTTTATTGATGAGAATACCATTTTACTAATGACTCTCCAATAATACTACTAAATCATTTATCCCCCTTGGTGTGTGGGATATAAAACACTTCAATCCAGATTGTGAGCTTTCTTAAACAACCAATACTGATAGAATTCAATTAAACATCTCAATAGACTAACCTCTACTAGAATACTTTGAAATATTGAAATAATTTATTAATAGTAATGACTCTTAAATAAAATAATTCCCCCTCAATATCCTACCTCCACTACCTTATTAGTGTTATGAAAACCAAATTGATATTAAATTAAAACTTCATGCTCCACCATATGATTCTCACTCCGGAGATAGAAAATGGGTTAGCTCATTAGAATCATGAATTAACATGTTATGGGTAAATAATAATTATTAATAGAGGCAAATAAAATAAAAAATATGAGAATAATAATATTCATGTAGATGAATACAATATAATTTTTATAAATAATAATATAAATGAAATAAAAACCATCCTTAACTGATCCTCTGACCCTGATTCATATTTCCATGATCTAATAATATTTTTACCTTAAATAGGAAACTAAAAAATAATAATTATCTAATTTATTAGAATGATATTACATATAAATAATTCATTAGCTTAAGTAATCCTCAATTTGTAATACTCTCAGACTCTTTTATTCAGTTTCAAAAAAATCATGTTACATAATAACTTCCCAAAATTGAGGTTTATAATGAATCATAAAATTTATCACATTTTAATGGATTACATATATAAATTTGTGTGATGAACTGTGGATTATTTATATAACTGGACTGATCTAATACGAGTAGTATAATTAAATAGGTTGCGATCATTATAAATGTGATTTTATAGTTTCAGGTGTAATCTAGAATTGATCTATAGTTATTCCAAAATTTCATAAATAAATGGTTTTAATATCATGAATAAATTAGTTTACATGGATTAATATGATGTCAGAAAATTTAGGTGGACCAAAATTCATCAGTAGGGTTTACATATTCCACTTGAATATATCTTACATAGACACTAGATCGGGAAATTAACCACAAATGGGTTTTAGTTGTGGTAGTTTAACCACATATGAAATATATTCTTTATTCTAAGGAGTGACCTCCATAATAGTTGGTTAATCTTAAATTATTTTCAAGGACATAATTAATTTATATTTTAGGAAATACTCAGTTACTCTTACATGAGTGGAGGAATTTCATGTTTAACATGATGTTAGGGGACTTTTGTTCTAAAATATATGTAAGAGTTGGTCTCATAGAAACAACTATTTTGTACATAATATTGAAATTTATTTTCAATGAATGGAATATTAAATAGTTCTCATACTATATTTATCATTTTTATAAATTAATTTAATGTGAAATTTTCCAAGTGTATTTGTTAAAATTAAATAGGTTATAAAATGTCCAGACAATAATGAGAACCATGTGGTTCTATTATGATATCTCCTAAATATTTTTTATTAAGATCTAGATTTATAACTATGATGGGATATATAGTGTTTTTAATGTATGGTTATAGTACTCATAATTGGATGATTCTTCAACTCCTGAATTTCATTGTTAGTGATCTCCAGGATAATAGATTACAACGAAGGACCCGCAAAATGGAATTCTTCATTATTGGGTGTCATCGGATACTCATACCCATGAGTCTGTTTAATGGTTTTTAGGCATCAAGAATATTATAAATACATATCATTACTCTTGTACTTAAATGTATTAACAAAATCCTTATCACACTATATTCACACAAAGTAGGGTATGCTCTCTCTCAGGATAGAAGGATGTTATGGGGTTTCTTCTCTCAAGCATGTGAGATTCTACTCCCTTATAAATATTCTTAATATTGAGAGTTAAAGGATGTTTCTTCATGCCTAGTAAAATCAACCAAATGAACAAGGTGAACTCTCAAATATTTATGCATAACCAAGATAGTCCTTGAAAATCCTTTAGTATTGTGTGGAGATCAAAGGAGAACATGTGGATCTCCACTAGAGGGATTATACACTTAGATCCTATATGCAATATTATAGTATACCAAAAGTGTTTCAGTTTATGTGTAACTTTATTTATTAAATATATTAATAAAGGGGAATTCATTATATATATATTTTTAAATTAATTGTAATTTTAATGATAAACATATTATTAGTTTTGGTCTATTTTCAATGATTCATTAATTTTTTTTTCATTGCTCACGGTTCCTATATCATTCACATCATTGAATTTCCGTTGAATCTGTAAATTACTAAGTTGGAACAAACCCAGATCAGTAGTCTATTATTTCTAGAACATTCATAATATATCTGAGTTGTCGATTATATTTTATAGGTATCTTGTTATTATTGATTATTATCATCCATTAAAGTTAGTTTTTTAATTATTAGAATTTATTAAATGAAATCCTTGAGATCACATTTTACACTCATCATTTCTCATTCATATAACCAAGAACAAGTAAAAAAATAAATGAAACACTTTTAAAGAATCATCCATAGGTCGCATATAATTCTATATTGACCTGACATGTAACTCACCAACATGTCGTGTGACAACAACCAAAATAGTGGTCAAGTGAACCAGAGATGTGGGATAATTAATTCAACAACGTGAAATTAATACACATGTGTTGTTATTCATACACACATAGTGTAATTAATTTACACATGGTATAATTAATTAAAATTTCACTTAATTTATTGACACTCTATGTGGTTATGTCCAAATGACATTATTATTATTCACCATTTTATATGGAATACATGTCATTTTATGATGAAAACTGTGTAAATTAATTTTTTTAAGAAATGTAATTTATTTATTGAGCTATTAAAACTAAAAAATTGCAGTTTTTAGATTCATTTACATGATAGTACGTTCTGGTTTTAGTGTTTTATATTATTTAAAATAGATAATTATTTTTATTTTTTAATAGAAACTATAATTCATGCGTGGATGTTTCATACTAAAGACCCTAAAACATTAAATTATACTATAAATTTAAATTTCATGAGTTATGTGTTTCTATAATTTCACAACACAGCCTTCTAAATTACCATGAATGTTTGGTGAGAAATATATCATGTGAGTTCATTATATACAATGCAGACCATTCTAATTATTTCAAACTGGCACTCACCTATTTCCTTCCCTTCACAAATTTTTTTGGTACATTAATTGAGTTTTATGAAGAATAAAATGACTTATCATATATAAAATAAATGTTGAAGGGAATCTCTATGATTATTGAATGGAATAAAAAAATGACTGAATTGACTAATAATGTAATTAATTAATTAATTCATGCATGATTTGTCATATTGAAGAATGAATTGAAATGTTTTATTGATCATTATTTTAATTTCATAATCATTTCTTGTGTGTGACCAATAATGATATTTTACATGACCAATGTATTCATAGTTTTAATTTAATTTAATTTTACTTCATGATTTTCCAATTATTTGTTATTAAATAAAAATATGATGAAATTCATGTTTTCCATCAATACTTTATTATGTATGACCAAAAAGATTATGTTAGTGTTTTTAATTCCCTAAAATCATCCCTCATTTCACCTTAGTTGTATGTGAGTTATAAAATATATGTAATAAAACATGTACCTGGTGGTATGTGGAGATTGTTAAATGTGGAACTGATATGAAAATAACTCAAGAAATATATTATTAGATACGTGGTATTTTGTAACTGATGTTGGAACATGAAAATAGAGTTTTACCCTAAAGTATTATGTTGATTTGTTGTCCTCTTAATAAATATTCAATTAGATAAAGCTCATGGTCATATTTTTTTTAAATTTATTTGATTAATATCTTAAAAATGAATTATTTTATGGATGAAAGACCATGAGCACATAAACAACTATTCTAATTAGAAGACATAGAATTAAAACAAATTTAATATGCATAAATGACTAATAATAACCTGGTTAATACATAAAGTAAATTACACTTAATATTAACAATGAATGTAAAATAAAATGAAGGAAAATTTTAAACATAATAAATTAAACATCCTCATTAAGCATTAGGATTCACTATGACTACCATTTTTTAAATAAGAGTAAAAATATAGAACAAAGTGTTGGTCCAACTGCTGTTAGGACACATAATTTTATCAATGAGATATTATATATGTTTTTTTTTAATTAACCATTTTTAAATAAGAGAAGAATCCCTTCATTGATTTTATGTAACATGGAGGAAAGTGTTAGGAAAATATGATCAAGGGTTTATTGATTTTGCAGTCTATTGAAAGGATCATGGAGATGCAATCCCAAATTTGGAAAATACATTCCCCTCTGAATAACTTTGGTTAATTGAAAATGCAATTTATTAGGATATGGTAAGGGTTTTAAGGATCCTTTCCACTAAAATTTCTATAACACGAAACATTTTGAGTTTACAAGTTGGGACTGATGGGGAAAAATAAAATAATGGTATGCATGAAATTAATTATTTCATATCACTTTTGGTAATCAGATAATGTAATTAAAATATTCATAACATGTTGTAGAATCAATTTAAATGTTCAAAAACCCCGACACTATCCATAATAATATCCTAGATCATGGTAATATCCTTACTAGAAAAAATATCTTTTAATTTTACATGTTCCAACACATCCTAAAGTGCTTGGAAATTAATTTAATATTTTCAGAGTCCTCGCTTCTTAATCCACCCACTATAGAGGTGAGTGAAGATAATTTACTAGTCTATGAGAACAATATAGAAGATGAAATATTTACCCAGGGTTTAATGATATCTTCCATATCCATTGAACTATATAAATTACATGAAAATATGAATGAATTTTCAGTTCCTAATCATCTCTAAAAGCATCATTAGGGGATAAAAAGATAATAAAAATTTGATATTTCCAATGAACTTTTCATGTGAAATATAAGTGTAAGAATAAAATATAGAGGTCATGTAGTCAAACATGATTAGATTCACCAATCATCTAAAATTGTTTGGTTTTAGAAAACCTTATGAATTGTTCACCGATCTCATTCTTAGACTAGTTCGCCTATGATAAATTAATGATATATTTAATTTCATTATCAATAATATATTGACATAATTCCCATTTATCTTTAACATTATATTATACTAACAACGATATGAATCCTTAAAATTGTTATAATGTTATGGAGAATAAGGGGAATGAAATGGAAAAGATAACTATGAATAATTCCAAATCAAATGATTCTATGAACATACATTCTTATAAGAGGAATATCAAAGGGGGAGAGAGGTAGTTGGATGTTATCTATTTATGATGTGGAAAAAGGATCATATGAATAAAAACAATTCAATGGGATGTAATAAGGGTGATTTTTTTATATATTTATATTTAATTGTAACCATTATCTTTCTAAAACATTAGAATTAGATATTGCATGTGGTTATAAATTCTATAAAAAAATCTAGGACACCTATAGATTATAAATGGTTTCCTAGGGTTATGTAGATTTATAGGGTTAAAATGATTCTATGATGTTAATATTATACATTTTTGATATAAACACACATTGCTAATGATATTGATATTGGTCCTTCATAATTTTTAATATGTTCATGTAATTACCAAAAACATAATTTATATATCTAAATTAGATATGGAAGGAATTATTTTCATGTGTGCAAATTAAATTGGATTCTATTATAAAGAAATAATAATTATTTATAATGAACATTCATGTAATGGAATTCATGTATTACATTATCTAGAGTAATTTTTTTAATCTAGATAGAAAATTTAATGTGTATGACTCAAACCACACCCAACTCTGGAATCACCACATATTCCAAGTAAATGAGAATCAATTAGCTATGTAACATTTTTATGGTTATTTATATTCATCCAGACAAAAAACACATGGTATTTTTCATGAATGTTTACAATGTAATATCAATAAAATCTATATAGTTGAAAATGTGAAAGGTTCATAGAGCTTCTAAAGTAGGTTCACAACAATGAGTCTACACTACTCCTAGATGATGAAATATGTGGGTACTAATAATTTATAACATTTATTTATGATTTTAATATGTATGGATATATATATGTAATGAAAAAAAATAAAAATCCTTTGAGAAATTATTCAAAACTCAGAATGGGGTTGTGAACCATATTGTAATGAAGATTTAGAAACTCCACTATGACCATTGTGTATAATATCTTAATAAAGATATCATTGAATATTTATATGAATATGTGATTTTTTTCAAAAATAATTCCTACTTACACACTATAATGATGAGGTTTAAGGGAATTTTGGAATTACACCCTATTAAACATATCAAAATCAATGGTGGAAAATAAAAATCATTCATTATAACATTGAGGAAATATTTTTCAAAAAAATGCATATACTAAACCAAGTACCAACTAAAGAGGAAGAGGATATACTATACAAATTATTGAGTGTAAATAGATTTGTTTTTTCAATCATACATGTGTGGGTATGTGATGTTCTTGTCAATATATGTTCATGAAAAAAAGATTTACCCCAAGGAACAATGTGTATCTTTTTAGGATATAGTATGTATATTAGTGGATATTACCAATATGACCCCTCATATAAAAAGGAAATGGTGTAATGAAATTCCATATTCAATGATAGGTCTCACGTCTCTAAAATATATAGTGTAAGTGATGTATATAATGATGATGTCTATGTTCATCATACAATAGATGGGTATAAGAACAAGACCCCCAATTCCCCAATGAATAAAAAGTTATAGAATCATAAGTATTGTGTAAGAGTAAAAGATAGGAGAACCTAAATGATTTGGTTTTCTAATCATTGAAGATGGGTACTCATTAATAGTTGATAATATTTATCATTTAACATATAAGGATGCAATAAATGAAACACATCCTTCTAGTTCTCATTAATCATTAAATCTAAAAAGGAATTCCATGTATATGACCCTTGTATAGATTTATTTGATCTTGAAGTTCACGTGAATTCCACAACCTAAATATGGGTATTAAATTATAATGTTATTATAGATTTCCATGTTAGTACATAAAAAGAAAAATTATTTTCAAAAGTGTACAAAAAATATTAAAGAAAATTCAATGATTAAATGTTTTCACCATTTACAATAATTAAATCCATTATAATTCTACGTTTAATAATAACAGGAATTGGCTATGAGATTTAGAAGATGGATGTTAAAAAATACATCCCTAATGGGGACCTTCACTAAGATTCCTATATTAAAAAACTAGATGGGTTTTTGTCTCCAAGTAATGCTAATAAATAAACATTTTACCAAGATCCATATATATTCTAAAGAAATCATCCATTTCATAGAACACTCATATTTACGAAGACATAACTAAATTTGGATTCATAATAAATGAATATGATCCTTCTATTTATAAAAGGTTTAGTGAGATTAAATTCAAATTCCTAGTAGAATATTTCTAATAATTTTTTCATATATAAAATGAGATACTAGTATTATAGACAATATGGGTGTAGTTAACTACCTGCTTTTCTATGAAATACTTCGACAAAATAGTGTATGTTCTTGAGATAAAGATCTATTGTGATATAACTAAGAGGTTGATAAACCTATATTAGTATTTATATATTGAAAAGATAGTGAGGATATTCATTATGGAACAATACAATAGGGGATTTCTATCTATGTTATATTTTATTCATATTTCAATGAAATGTTTTCCCTATACACATGATGAGAGATAGAGAAAAAAATAGTTTATATGAATCATAAATAGGATTAGAAATATATTCCATGTTGTGTACGATGATATATCCCTCTTACACTATATGTATGATAGACATATATTATAAAATTACATGATACCTCAATTGGGTGGTTTCTGAAACTGTTTTTAAGAATATAAGGAGAACAAATGATATGTTCCCAGTATATGGATGATATGGACAACTATTCATCATGATATATGAATATTTCATTTTCTAAATAGATCCATATGATCTTATGTTATAGTCATGATACATATTCACTATCAATTGAAGGACCACAAGCTAGAAGAGATAAAATAATGTTATGGTTGTCAATTCTAAAATGGATTCAGAGTACATTATGGTTTCTTATGTAGCTAAAGAAGAAGTGTGGGTGAACAATTTAATCTAGATAGATGTGGTACAAAGCTATAAATAACCTATAAATGTTTATAGTGATAATACTGTAGTTGTGGATCTTGAAAAATATCAACATATACATTAGAGTATGTAGTAAAAACTCTAAAATTAACACCTCTTGAGGTATTTTTCTCTAACAGGTGAAGTTGTAGTGAGAATAATTTTCATAGTGAGAAACATGTTGAATTCCTTACCAAAACCAATGTCGTTAGCAGAAACATGATTTTAATTTGAGTGGTAGTTGACGAAACATCGTTATATGTTGGCTCTATCCCATGTTAGAGTTTGTTGGTGTTTGATTCCTTGAACCAAATGGTTTTTTACTTTAGATAACTTGTTATATTCATAGGGGAAATAATAAATATATATTATCACATATTGATCACTATTTTCCATTTATTTTTTATTTCAGTATCCTAGGGTATCTATCTCATGAAAATAGGTCATTGTATTTCCCTAATTTGATGAGAACCTTGAAATGATATTTTAATATTTCTTATATTTATTCTCATAGGCTAGGATGATATAAATATGAAGTAACATATTTAGTCGACATTAATTTGAGATTTATCAAAATACAATAAGGGATTTAACTAAGGATGATCACACTGGGTGATCACTGAGAAGTGAGATAATATGTATAGTCCCTCTAATTGAAATTAGACATGTTTTTTTGTCATCAAATGTTCTAATCAATGAGCATGTGTAATGGTTTGTAGGAATTATGATTATTATTAATATATATCATGACTTACATACATATATGTATTGACAAAAATACATGACACACTATATTAATTATAAGTAAGATACGTTGGGAATGTAAAAGCAATATGGTATTAAATATTATGACGAGGAAGGATTTGTCCTTTGAATATATAATTGATAATGATGCATCTGTTTGATTGTTATGGAATAGAATAAAAAAATACCTTTATTTGATAATGAAGACATGTTTATTCTAGAAAATCAAAAACATTATATCAAGCATTAAGATTGATTACACAAGCATGAATCATGATTGATGAGATATTGAGGAATTGGTATCATATAAAATATTTATTTTTTCTAAAATTAGGTTATTGATTTTTCTATATTAACTTCTTTCTATTTGATTCATTATCCATTTTTGGGACAAAAATCTCCAACATTAGGAAACCCCACCTAATTTCAACAATGATGAATTATATAGGGCCACACAGTTAGTGTTTTCATTGATCTATATTAAATTATATCAGAATTTAATTATTTGAATAAATATTATTCACATGTATGAGGATTAATTTTAATCAGGATGTAATTATCACATAGATTAAATAAAAACAAATTCTAAAGGTAATTTCTAATTACACATATATATAATATTTTTTTGAATGAATAAATATTTAATTACATATTTATATGGGTAATAGGTAAATGATAAGGAGGATCAGTAGACAAAGATGAGGTCCAATGATAAATAATAATTTTTAGGATGGTAAAACAATATTTATTATTGTTCCAATAAGTTTAAATCATCAATAAATATTCATAAAATTATTATTAAATGTAATGGGGAGATTTAAGGTTTTAATATATTATTAAGGATCCTTCAAGAATTAAATAAACTTTAATCCTTACCCATTACACTATAGAAATAATACTATTAGTATTATTATAGATTTGATCAGTGATTATAGAATAATTTTGCGTAATGAAATATAGATCTCTCTCTCCATATTAATGAATTCTATAGAGGTTCCTCTTCCAAGATCAAGATGTTATACTACCTAAAAAATATTTAAAAAAAACGTTCATGGATGTCTCCTCAGGCCTAAAGGAACCATCTTGTTCATCAAGGCTAACACTACAAGATTATTGATCCACCAAAATAACAACCAATAATTCATCAGCGTAGTTCAAATAACAATGGAACATCTATGGATCAATGTTAGATGGATTATAATTTTAGATTATATCAGATAAATAATGGTATATTCAAATGGTTTAAAATGATCTAAATATATATTAAATAATGTTCTAAATACTGGGTTATTAATTATTCCTGTCTATTCCAATTAATTATAAATTCGGCATAAGGGATCCTCTTAGATCGAGACTTTTTTTAATGTTTCATTAGAAAAAAAAATTAACTGGATATGATTCCAACATCATGTACATCAAGTAATATTCATTTAATTTTTTAATGACTAAGTTAGGCTCATCCCTGATGAGAACATCCACTATAATGAGAACCTATCATAGTGATATAGTGAGAGAGTTAATCTTACACATCAAGTTGAGCATAATATTTGTTACAACACGTTTCAAAAATTAATTTATTCACACTTAATTCCACCATATACATTTTAATATCATGTAGTGTATAATTTATTCTAACAAGACTCTATCTACTATTTTTTATATCAAAAAAAATTAAATTTGAACTTTTTAAACTTATAATATCTTTAGATTTGATATTGAGCGTAAAAGAGTTAAACAAAATCCATGTTAATGTTACTTGACCACTTGATGTCTGATTTTAAACTTATGTCACCCAGATTTAATGTTCCATAACACATATAAATTCATAATAACCTTCCAAAATTATATAAATTTAATAATCAATGTATCAAATGGTTCTAATAAAATATAAATGCTAATTTAGTTACTTAAATCCATGATTTTTTGATATTATCAATTATATCTAATAATTTCTTATAAAACTAAAAATGTGATACATTTCCATTTATTATCTTGATTTTGGAGATAGACTCATTTAATTATAAAAATAATATATTTTTTTATTTTTTTTCACTTCCCACCATAAGATTGTCTATAATGTCTCTTTATAGATACCACCTCTCCCACACAATAATTCCTCAAAGGTAATCCTGCTACACATGATCATTATTCCTAGAAACCCATTAATATCAATCCATGAGTCATTATTTTGGGACATATCTCATAAAATATTCCTAAATATCATTATCTTAATCAGGCAGACCCTCAGTTATCACATCTAAACAATGAAATATTATACCCCTAAGGGAACATCAAACATTATATATATAAAAAATCTAAATGTATCCCATCATTCACCAACTCTTATTTCTAATTTTATAAGAACATTAGGTGATATACTGCATTTATATCATGTAGATCCCAAAATGGTCTCCCGATGTCTCAATACACTCTAGCTAAGACATTCCCTTAATTCATTTCCAACCGGTGGGACTCAACAAGTGGAATCTTTACACTCCCCATTTCAAAAAACCCCATAACAATATTTACTCTACAGGTAGGATTTATATTATAAGAAAAAAATTAATACATGGTCTTTTCCATTATATAAACACTTTAAATGGAGTTGGAGATTCATAAAAAGT
Source organism: Viscum album (assembly GCA_963277665.1). Classification (NCBI taxonomy): domain Eukaryota; kingdom Viridiplantae; phylum Streptophyta; class Magnoliopsida; order Santalales; family Viscaceae; genus Viscum; species Viscum album. The sequence goes on from OY728152.1 coordinate 1,895,225,996, forward strand.
CATTTTCTAAGGTAGTTTCATCTTGGTAATACCCATTGGAAACATTTCCTTTCCACAATTAACATTAAAAAAGTCAATTGTATTCAATATCACACAGAAATTCTATGCTACTGAAATGATGGACATTTTCCGATGACCTACCCATTACTCCATTTCAACACTAACATCAGAACCCATTTTGTTCCTTGAACCTTTATAGTTGAAAACACATTGGTATTATTAATATGATTATCATTTTTTTCATCTAGTTTCTTTTAATAAAACACTAGGTCTCATAAATATTTATAATACAAATCATTTCAAATAATATTTACCCAATTATAAGGCTAAACTATTAATTTTAAGTGAAAAAATGTTTACACTCTAAAGAATACCAATATAATACCGTCAATACGACTTCATTGGTTGCACCAAATATGGAATGATTTCAAACAAAACTAGTGTAACGTCTTAACAAATCTGAACCCTTGATCCAAAATCAATAGATAATTATTCTGAATTTTGAAAAATCAATCATTTCATATATCAATCTATTTTTCACCATCTTATAAAACTAGTACAACATTTGATAACTTTTAATATACACTTAATGGAAAAAGAAAAAAACCCCTCAAAAGTACCTATGGCATATGTGGATCAACCATCACACATACCAATTAACTAAAACCAACCATTTATCTAGAAATTATACTTGTATCATCTCTTTCATCATCAAAAACTAAACCACTTGAGTCTCCTCTCACCATTCCAAGATATCCCCACAACTCTCTTGGCCCACTCATGGATTGAATAACATGTCACCATACGTGCGTACGTACGGCTTACCGTCTCCACGTCGTGGTGTAATTGTTATTCAATATATTATTATTTGGATGGGTATAATAATGATGTGTAACTCATGTGAATAATAAATATAACAAGTTAATGATTCTGTATATATGATATACCATCCATTTATATATTATTTTAATATCAAAATAATGATATTGTCGCTCGTGCGTACGTACGGACTACCTTCTCCACGAACGCGATGAGATTCATTCTCCATCGTATCCATTCAAGTATAATTATCATTTGATGATTTAAAAATAATGTTTAAGGACTTGATATCATTATGTATATTAATAATATACAACCTATCCATTACAAACATTTCTTATGTAACAAAACATATTAAATAAAACAAGTAAGTTAACACCTGAAACGACGATAATACTAAGATATTATTAATAAGGCAATGTTAAAAGATCATATATGATATAATATGAATGTGTATAATTATTGTATAATTTAATAACAATTATTTCACCATTATACAGGAGGTTAACCTACCCCAACCAAGGAAAAGTACAAGGTAAGGGTTATTTCACAATCTCTTCATTATCCGAGGTTGTTTATACGTAATAATCTACTGGGATCTCTTTATCATCCACATCCATGTTTCTTAAAAATGTATTTCAAAACATTTTTACTATTTAAAATAATATGGGTTAAAGTCATTTATACCCTTGTTTGAATTTTTATAAGAGTTTTATAAAGGAATCTTTCCGTCGTTTTCCAAACAAGGTTCTTTTAACCTTTTCGACAGAATTAAGGTAAGAATGTTTTTTTAACTTATACGGCGGGTGCGGTTATTTTCCGCCGTTATAAAATCGTCGAAGCTTCCCTTAAAATCTTATAAGAATATTTTCAAATAAAATGTTTTTTTATATAAATATATGACTCTTAAATGATTTAAAAAATAGAAATAGATATTTCTCTAAAAAGAGTTTTGATTTCATCTATGTCAACATCCTTTGAGGGATTTTACACTTATTTGAAGATGATTTATTATGATACAAAGCTTCTATATTGTATTGAAGTTTTTGTGATATGTTTGACTGTGGATGTTCTATTTTTATACCATTCATGGTTTATGGTGAAAGTATTGATATTTCGTATTCTAGTTTTAATACGAATGTTTATGTTATGTTTAAACCTTTTCATATGGGAATGTATTGGACTTAATATGTGATGGGTGGAGCCCGCTATAGCTCCTCGATGCATCGGTAGGTCTCATGAGACAAACTAGTGTCTTGGCATAAGGCCTTGGAAAATCTTATTGGTAGTCTTGGCACAAGGCCTTGGCTATGTGGTTATGATAGTCGGGCATTATGCATTCCATCATTATGAATGTCGTTATTGATATTTCATTTGATTATTTGATTAGTAGAATATCCATGTGAATAAGTAAATGGCATTATTAAATTTTATTTTTCCATACTATGTTGAAGTTCAAGTTTAAAAGGCTTTTGTTTTAGTTATACATTGCCTTAAATGTTTATTCTTATTTATGAAAGTTTCTTCTATATTGTTATCCTTACTGGGCATTTGAGCTCACCCCTTTTCTATGTTTTATTTTTCCCAGGGTATGAAGAAGTAAATTATGAATGACATGCATGGATAGTATGTGGGGATATGAGTGTGGAATATGAAGAAAAGATGTTGTTGTGGTTTTTATTTTTATGACGTAATGTAAGACTTATGAATATATATCTAGTGTTTCTAAGGCTACTAAACCAATCGGTCTTTAGAGATTTGATACTTCTTGTGATCATGCCAATTTTAGGTAATAATGAACCGACTCTAGGTAACTGGGGTTGGGGCGTTACAACTACTCATTGGGCTAATGTTCTTCGGAGGATTCGAAAATTTGACAAAGCAACATGGGAACCCAAGATGTGATGAAGTAATGAAATAATTTTTTTTATACCATGGTGATGAAATATTGGGGAACATCATTTTATATTGTGTATAATGTAACACCCCATGATTTCATATATATTTCCATTGAAATAAATGTTTTTTTATTTGATTGATTTCCATACATTTAAAGCCATGTTTATATGAATCGGGATATAGTACTCCATTATGACCTAGATGTTAAATTATAAGGTATCTATAGTAATAATTACATTATAGAAAATACTTATAAAAGTTTTTATTATTGATAATGTATTAATTGGTTCAATAAAATAATTATTCAATTCCGGATAATATTATATGAAAATTCAATGATATTTTCTCTTCACAAATGAATTTTATCTCATTTTTACAAAAAAATTATAATTTATTTATACCAATGATAGATGTTTTATTTTCAAGTAAGTGTACCCTTAGGATTTAAATTTTATAATAAAATAAATTGTTTATCCTTTAATTATAGTTAATATAATTAGTTACATAGTAATTATCATTATACTTTCTTTTGGAATGAGTAATTTTTTTAGCTTATAAACAGTTTTTTTCTAAAAACAGTTTTTGTACATGAAATGTGTTTTTCTCTTAATAAAATAATTTTATCCTTATTGATTAATAATTTTAGTAAAATATATAAAAATAAATTATATATTAATCAATATATTTTAACATTAATTTAAGGGTTTTTACAGGGCTAGTATATTTATTAAATTATGCTTTATATTTTGAAATTCATTTTTTGAAAATGAGTTTCCATTATGGATTGAAAACATAATTAATATAAAATTCATCAACTTATAGAAAATAAATTCATTAAAATATATTTTATATTATTAATAAACAAATTTACTATAATATAAGAGTTTCAAATTCATTTATTGTCATATTGAATAGTAAAACTGTAAAATTATGTTACTATGGTTAAAATTAAAATTTGTTTACAAGGGGTTTATCCACAGGATAAAGATGGGATTTCAAAAAAACAAGTAAAATTACTATTGATTGAATAAATTTCATCCTTGTTTTATAATACATTATTATTACTATAAATTTGGATCCACTAGCACATGAAAGTGACCATATATCATTTAAATATTTTATGAAATTCTATATGTGTCCTTACCCTCAATTATAAAATTTCACCTCTTCTCCAGCCTTATTTAACCTATTGTATCATTAATGGTCATAAAATAAAACTTAAAACCTTTAATATAATCATTCCATTAGTTCTAGAAATTTTTTATTCTTCTAAAATCAATACTTCAAGGATTAAGGAGTAATCTAAAGGAGGTCTCTCAAAGAACTTTTATAGATCCTAAGATTTATCATTCAATTTTATTTATTCTTCTACTTCCCCAAAACACGTTTTATCTATAAAAACAAGTCTAATATTTGATTTAAAATTCAATTATAAAGTAATTATGTTTTTTTAAAGAAATTTTACATATTCTCTCTATCTAATTGGATATGGAATTATTTCTCCCGCATACGTGTGGACTACCATAACCATATACCAATACAACAAATTGTCCACCACCATCATTCATAGTTGGTTATTATGACAGATTTAATGATTATATATAATATTCATATATTAATTTTGATTTTTTAAATATTAATTTATATTTAAATTTATTTACTACCATCCATATAGAAATGGAAATTTCACTCATGCATAGTAAAGGCCTCCGTCTCCACGTAATGATGAAATTTGTTTTTCCTCACTGCTTTATATGAATAATTAAAATTATTTATATAATTTTTATATATAATTTTTATTGAATGAGTAAATTTTTTTATATGAATTAACTTTTATCGTAATTTAAGGACCATAACCACTTAACCAAAAAAATTATGAAAAATGTTTTTTTACCTGAAATGGCGATGATAGTGAATAATTGTTCATGAATGGGTTATAAGTTATCATAATTAAACCATATATGGTACTATTGATATAATAATGGTTATTTTATATAGTTATAATAAATTTACATTTATTATATAAGAGGTTATATTTCTTATAAAGAAAGAAGGTCTTGATGTAAGGGCTTTATGTTAAAATCTCATTTTTACTAGGATTTTTTTTGCTTAAATTTTATGATCATGAAAATTGTTTATCTATCATTAAATATTTTTACATTTTTTATCCTTTTTTTATTTTTTTACTTCTTTTTTTACCTATTTACATACTCAAGACAATGATATATTTTTTTTAAGGAGAACACTATTTTTTACTTTAGGTATCGAATCATTCATTATACGTCCATATGTTTTAGTAAAATATTTTCATGAATGTTTTTAGTATTTATATAATTTATTTAAAATCATTTTACTATGTTTTACGTTCCTTAGAAAAATATAAATGAAACATTCCTATCATTTTGAAAAAGTTATTCTTTGTTTATTTTTCTTAAAAATGTGAAAGGAATTATTTTTTGCATACACTACATGAATGACATTCCCCACTATTATGAATACACTTTTCTCTGATGTCTCCTTTATATTAATAATTTTTTCGAATTTTTTTTGAATATTTATTATTATAAATATGTGTTTTGATATAAAAAGGTTATTTTCCTAAATAAATTATATAGTTATATTTTAAATTAATATTTATCTATAACAATATCCTTTTATGTTTCTTAATATTTACTAGGTATATAATCAAATGTTTCAATATTTATTCCTTATATTTAATGTTTATTATTCTTATTGTTAAATTCTTGTGAAACATTCAATCCTTTCATGGATTATGATATGATGATATGATGAATGTTTTATGATCTGTTGGACAATATACATATTGGTTTAACTATGTGACGAGTGGTTTCATTTAAACCCATGGACAATGGGTTAAATTAAAAAACATGGTTAGGTGGGTCTGTTATATCAATCAAATTCATGGGTTAATGATATATATATCATCATATAAGAAGTAATGGAATGGAGAGTGGAACAGTTTCAACAATGGAATTTATCCTATAATATAGTGTGGGGAGTGATCATTAACATAAGAAATTATTGAATGGGGAGTGAACTCGATCCACTATGATATTCTTGGTAGTGATACTTATCTTTTGAAACAATTTTCAATGATTATTTTGATGAGAAAAGTTAATGTATAATGATTATGTTATGTTCTCAGAGATCATGATTAATTATTTATGATTCCATAATATTATATCTTATGTAATTTTTTTAAACCTTACCATGTTTTGGGATTAAAGATATATTACTGATTGGGTGTGATTATTATATATTTTGATCATGTTCTCTTAAAACTTATTCATATTATACAATCCCTTATGATCTTTTATTTATATGTATTATATTTATTACTGGATGATTCAGGTATTCAGGTTAGCACTCTCTCCTGGAAATTGTGTAGGGAAATTGGTTGTTCTAGACGTAAGTTGTTTTTCAATGGATTTGTCATGTGCTTTAGTGTTTGAATCTTGTGGTTTCTCAATTTTTCCTTAAATTTGTTTTGATAATAAATAAATAGTTTTTAGTCATATCTATTATATTTATGATTACAAATAATATATGATCACATTTTCTTATTTTTTTCTTCCCCGTGATGAGATGAACGTATTTATGTGTGATATGTATAAGAATGGTGCTAATTTTGTAGAACCTAATTAGAAATGATGTATATTATTTATATACCAGTTGATTCCATATCAATGTTTCTAAATAAAAAAATCTCTATGGGCCTTGGGCATGTATTTTTGTGATATTTATTGAATATGAACAAAATATTATGTAATATTAATGTATTAAATATATGGATAATTTCAGAAAATCTAAAAAATGAGTTGAATATTCCATCTTAGAATGATATGAATCCTACAAGTTCATGATTTCATGATAATTTACCACCATCAATGTAATTGGATTAAAATAATGTTTTAATTCCTCCTTTAGCTGATTTCTGGTGAGATCCTTTTGAAACATACATTATTCTATGGATTCCCATAACATCCTACCTGGTCCAACAAACATGGATTATGTGAATCCAATATTACAATCTATAAGTGTCTATTTGAAAGAAAATAAACACTCAATCCTTTCAATCCACTACTAAGGAATTGGGGTACCTTTTCACCATGTAAAACTAGTGGATTCTTTATAGCGAACTCATGAGCATGGAAAAATGTATATTCATTATCTATTAAACAATATTTCCCTAAATATTAGATATTACCAATCCCTAATTCTAGCAATGTGGGGTTAACTAGAGGTATTTAATGTGGATATTTGACCGTATATTACTCTCTTCTATTAGAGGACACCATTTTTGAAGGAATTATATATACATCACAAGACAGAAATACATTAAAAAAATAATTAAACTCTTAAAACCCTAAAATAAATCCCAAAACCCCTTTAATAAACCATAATCAACTAAAATTTACAATAATTACAATTCTGGATGAATATTGTTTAAAAAAAATCCTAACTATGTACGATTTGGCCACACAGTCTAGAAAAACATGGTCCAACGATGCAGAGTGCCACCATAGAGATCATAAACTATACTGTATGATTTCCTCATGGATTTCTAGACCATTAACCCCAACCATGTGCCACTATTTTCAATCCCTAATTCACCAAAAAATAAAATATATGAAAATAATTCAATGGGATATCCCTAACCTTTTAAATTATAAGAAAGAAAATATCATATGAAGAAATACAAAATTGGATCAATTAAATAACATAATTTATGAAAACCCATGGAAACTTGATTTCGAAACTTTTGGTTGAAAACTAAATCCCATATTAGTTTCCACAAGGATTGGCGGTGTATAAGGACCCGACCATCAACATTACATAATATTGAACTAAATGAATAATTCACATTGAGGATCTTTTCAGGTTTATAGTTTTAGAGTATTAAGACATAAATAATACATCTCAAAAGATTAAAAAATAGACATTTCAACATGGTTTCCATTTTTTTCATAAAATAAAAACTCTTGAAAAAAAGAGTCATGTCTAGTTCCATGTTTTAGACAGCACGACTTTTCCTTGATCTCATCCTTGACCCTATTAATCTTTAAGTCCTGTGAAAACATTTCAAAACATGGGATGAGCATAAAAAGATCAAGTAGGGTAATAAAACAAAGAAAGAAAATATTTGTTCATAAATTCATACAAAACATGATCTCTTTTACGTACCTCATGAAATCATAATATTTTATAAATAACACATATAAATCATAAATCATAAAGGTAACTTTTTGCATCCATAGCATACTTATATTTTTCAATCACAGCTACATAGGGAGTTACATTGGAATACCCATCGTAGTATATTACAGAAATATCTTAGGAGAAACATTCATGTTTACCTACGTCGATATACCTAATGAATTGGAGAGCTATCTGGGGCCACCAGCCCTAGGTTTGTCACAGAACCACTCGTATACATAAATAATTCCCAAGAACTATAACACGATCATAACACATAACATAAGCATGAAGGAAAGATAAAATTTCCACATTAAAATAAAAAGATATCATTTAAATATATTGAAATAATAAATCCACTTTCAAAATTATTTTCAATAAAAAAATATGTAAAAAGAGTATATGGTATTTATTTTTCCTTTTAAAAACATTACGGTTGGTTAAGGAAGCCAAAGACCAAATAATACTTGCCGTGGCGAAAAGGTTATTGTTACCCCATATGTTAAAAAAACATTCCTTTTTTTCGTTTAGTAAAACTCTTCTTATAAAAATATTCCCTTTGAATGAAATTAAAAGTCAAAGGGGTTTATACACATTATAAAATAAAGTCATGTATAAAACTAAATATGTCTGAATGAAAGGAGATTGAGATGAAGTCCCTTACCCCGTGTCCGACTTGACTCGATCGCTCTTTAATATCCTGAATAATAAAATAAAGTTAATTTCTACTTTCTTAATAACCTTTTTCAAGTTTATTATTCTTTTTATATCAATTATTACCATGTTATAAACATTATGTAATCATTCAAGTTAATATTGTTTGTTTTGTCGATATTTGGTACATGAGTCAAAAATAGACTTCTTTTAATTACTAGTTGACCATGTGTTCAATAGTCCATTATATCCATAATTATATTCACTATTTATATATCATATATATCATATATATCCATTATATAAATATATTTATAACAATGCATATCATTTTGATGTAAAAAATGAAATGCACCGTTCATGGAAACTGTAAGTCGTATGTACGCATAAAGGCAAATTTCATTTCAATTTATTGTTTTAATGGAATTAAAACATAATGATAGAGAGGTATATTATAATTCCCATATAATATAATATATAATATCATTAACTCCATAAATTATACGTCCTACATATGGTATTAACGAGTCATATCACTTTGAGGGGGCGGTATTCTGCACTTCCTCAAATGAAATTATCACGTTTACAAATAATGGAAACCATAAAGGTATGATATAAAAGGAAAATACAGAAGCATGAACAAAAAATAAACATAATATATATCTTATATAAATATAGTGTCATATTAATGGCCACCACAATAGGTGGTAGGAGATAATCGAACAATCATCGTCTCGTGAGGCGTTAGTTTGCCATCCACGGAAACAGTACGTTCTTCATCCATTAGATTGAGGTGTGTGTAATTTTAGTTCTAATACACCACATTAAAACATCCTAGTATATTTAATATACTTTTTTTGTTATAAAATAAAGGAATAAAAAGATTTTAGGCGTTGGAGAAGTAAAATAAAAGAAATGATGTTAAGATAAGTTGTTACCTTTATTTTGGGTATCTTCCTTTTGTTTGAACCAAAAGGACTACTTTATGTGCCTTATGCCTATGGTAAGGCTTCTGGGAGGAGGCAAGGGATTTATGGATCTTAATTGGGAAGAGGTTGGACGAGCCAAAAGGCTTGAGAGATATGAGGAATTGGTTATAATTGAGGTCTTTTTATAAGGGGGGGAGGGGCTCCTTAAGAATGCGTGAAAAATATTATTTTATTATAAACTTATATTCGGTTTCAAAAGGTACACAAATCATTAGATTCGAAGATAAGAGGACTCATGGTCGAAATAAAATCATCCAATTGGAATTGGATAGGTTTTGTATGTTATTATAATATTTATAATCTTATTTTATTAAATGATTTGTTAATGAGGTAAACACTACATCATTTTTGTGTCATAAATATTATAAATTATTTGATGTCTAAAAATTATAAAACAAAACTACCATGAAGTAGGAAATATTTTTATTTTTCCAATGAATTTTTAGAGTCGAAATTATAATTTATATAACACCATGTAAAAATTAATTTCCTAAAAGATATTTGTTTTTGTCATTTTTGTCTTTACTTAAAGTTAGTTAATCTAAATTGTCATTATCACACCCATCTGGCCCAATGGGGTCCGAAAATCGACCCAAAGAAGCCCATGGTAATAAATTACTCAACCAATATGGTTTGGATAGGTGTTAAAGTAATTTTGAATTATTTAAATATTCTTTTTTACCTCCAATTACATTTAACCGCGGAAAATAAATGTGAAAAGATACTATTCACCATTAATTATTTTTATCTTATTGACCCACATTTAATTTACTAAAAATAACCATGTATGTCGGATTTTTGAAATTCAATTCACAGAATGGTAAAATTTCACTTAAATGAAAAACTCCGTTTTTTTAACAACTACTAAGTGGTGTCAGTATTCCTCAAAAATTGATGTTTTCATAAAAATTACAAAAATTCAGCCTAAGTTATATTTGATAGTCCGAATTCAAAAATTATGTCTATTTTTCCAAATTCAAAACATAAAATTGGAATTAATTAATTTCAAATTAATTACCGTTGCAAAACAAATAGCGTGTGTTTAAGAAACAATAACTATCAAAAGATTGATACTTGTTTATGTCCAATTTCAAAGTGAAATAAATTCCAATTACCAACATTGGATTAAATTAAAAAAATATACTATAATTATACATTAAAACCAATTGAAAAGATAACCTAACAATATAAATAAATTAGATTAAAACCCAGTTTTGAATTATTATACAATTTTTTTAATATTTATTAAAAAATGAACTTTAACAGAAAAATAACAAAAATTGACACAAAGTAAATTTCGATGTCCCCATTCTAAAGAAGTATTTTATTTGGTAATATAGAATGTATTAAAGTGACCAAAAATTTATTTAAAAATGGATCTCCATTAAAAGGCGGTAAATCGACCTTTTAATGTAAATTATTCTTAAAATTAGATTCATTCACATTTTAAGAGTCTATCTTTTTATTGGATAATTGTAAATACATTTAACAAACATGTATAATTATATTGTAGTTAGTTTTGTTCATTCCCTCCAATAAAACAGCTAAGAGTTAACTACCATTTAAACTAATAATATTATATTATTAGTGTGTAACGTAAGATTTCAAAGAAACTCGTTGTTGCGTATTAGGTACGCTATCGAGCATAGAAACCCATTTATCGTAAAATTAATTTTTAATTCACAAATATTAATAAACATTAATTATTTCTTATTTTTTATTTACCTGGGATGTTACATCCTTTTACCCATTTGGGAATTGCGTCCTTGCAATTTTACTTACCAAAATAAGTAGGGGTATTTATCCCTCATAGCATTTTCAGATTCCCATGTTGCCTCTTCAACCATATGTAGAGACCCGAAGCTTAACGTACATTGACATTACATTACATTTTCGGAATACTTAGTAAATAACAAAAATACACACACAAGGATCGTAATAGTTTAGTGTCTTTGGAAACTCGGAGTATAATCTTCTAATCGTGGTGAAAGATCTTCAACATCTCCCATGAAGAACTTCCCTTTTTTTACCTAAAACCTTTCTTTATATAATGGGGAAAAGAAAAAATAAAAGGGTGAGCTCAAATTCTCAGTAAGGGTAAACAAAAGAAATATCAATCACTTCATATTCATAAGAACATATCCTTTGGAAATCTTAACCTGCAAAAGAGATCATAATTTCATAACATGGGATAAATCATTGTAGTGAAATGAAATCCCAATAATCATAACTTAAAACATTAAACTTTGTGGCATACACACATAATCATATAGAATCATTTCTTGTTTGTCAAGACTCATTGCCAAGACTATCTTAGTGGACAAAGTCCCTTTCTGAACCGAGTCACCCTCGTTTCAGTCCTGTTTCACTGAACCGGTATAACCTACCGTTCCAGCCATGTCTATCTCATGAGATATAAAATCTTTACCCAATACATTAGAGGGAGATATAGGTCCCACCCATCTCATAATGATACCATTCTTATGTGTGCCACAAAATCTTAAATCATACATCATTGCATAACCCATGTAATAAAAATGGGAATCTTAAACATCGTGACATCATAAAAAAATTCATATAAGATAAAGGAATTCATAAAAATATTTCCATCACAACATAATCAAATCCATGTAATAATAGGGATAGAAACAGAACCCTATATTGTCTTAGATGGAAAATAATTTTGATAAAACTCTTAAACTCCATTCTTGAGGAAAATATCCTTTCTACTTCAAAAACATTTATCCTTTCATAACATGCCATACAATTTTAAACAAAAAGAAGTTGATTAAAAATAAACTTGAAAAATTGTAAAGGAAGCTTCTTGGAAATAATGTTTTAAAAATCCATTCATGCCATATAAGTTAAAAAAACATTCTTCTCGTACTTTTGTCGGAAAAGGCAAAAAGTACCTCGTACGAAAAATGAGAAAAGATTCCTTTCATATCCTTTACTAAAAACTCATCGAAGGGTAAAATTGGATTTAAACAATTGTAGGTGGATGGAAATAATATTACATATTGAGAAAACATGGATGTGGATGATAAAATACACCCCAGTAAATACCAAAGTATAAACAATCTCGGATAAAAATGAGATTGTGATATTTCCCTTACCTTAGGTCCGATTTGCTTCGTAAGTGTCCGAAACTCCTGTATAATGATTTAAATCATGTTATTGACTTATTAAAGAATCATATTCATTGTTATTATATCATATATGGTCCACTTATGTCTTTATATAACACGTTCTTTTGTAAATTCATGTTAAAGTAGTGTTTTGGGTAAAATCGTCTCATTTGTCATTCGTGTTTTTAATTTGTAATTATTAATATGATTACATGGATCATGATTACTTATATCCAGAATGTAAAACATGATTTATATATAATATATATTCAGAATATATATATATATATATATATATGTATATAATATATCGATAAATGGAATGAAATACACCGTTCATGGAGACGGTAGTCTGTACGTACGCATGAACGTTGTTTTCGTTTCCTTATTGAAGTGAATGGAATTAAGTAGATGACATACATATAAATTTACATAAGTCCAGTATCATTATTATGTAATATATTTCATTAGTACTTATTATATATACTTTATAATCATTCATGAATGGTTAATCATTGAGAATGAATCTCATCGTGTCGTGGAGACGGTAGTCCATACGTACGCACGAGCGATGATATCGTTCCCATGGTGGTGGAATTGTGTTTAAGTGTATGTAGACTATTTCAGTATTAGTATCAATTTATAATAATCATATATAGTTACTCATTACACCATTATACCCATCCTATTAAGGTGGTGGTGGAAAATAGATTACACCACGGCATGGAGACGGTATTCCGTACGTATGCACGCGCGGTGATTTCATTTTTCCATAGGATGGATAGAAGGTGAATTAGGGTTGTTTCATATTTATAATAACATATCAGTATTTAATTAATACTGATGTTATAACTTTGTCATGAAACAACTAAAGAAGAAGAAGTTGAAGAAGAAAGAAATTGAAAAGATCGGTAATGGATATTACATCTTCTTTGAAACGCCTCTTTGAATCCTCCACTTAGGGAACTAAGATTTGTCTTTGAAGAAGACCAGGACCTCTAGAATTATTCTAGGGAAGTGGAGAAGGGATTTTTTCAGGGTTTTCCGAGCTCGAGTGCTCAAATTGGTGTGAGGAGGGGGAGGAGGTGTCCTTTTATAAGGGAGGAGAGGTGCACCTTATGAATATCTCAAAATATTATTTTATATTAAAGTCAAAATCGGTTTATAATGGATCCAAAGGGTCTTATTTCTAAGATAAAGTGGGGATTGGTCGAAATCCTATCAACCAATAAGATTTAGACAAGTTTAGGTTTTTATTTTAACCTTATCAACTAGATTTAACTCTAAGTTAAATAATTTAACTTTTACCGTGTCTTTTTGTTTTCTTACACTATATGATTAATACACTTACTATAACATGCCAAACGAACCCCAAATTGTTTATTATTAATATATATATCCTTATCTAAGTAATTTGGCCGAACCTTAGAATTTTAGGAATAAAATAACAATTAATAATATAATATTTTATTTAAAAACTATTTTGTGTCAATTTTGACACTATTTAGTAATTGATTTTTGTGAAAATCATAACAGAATGATAAGTTCTAAAAAAGTTAATTAAATCAATAATAACATGTCATATTAACCTATAAAATTAGTTTAATTCATAAAAAGTCTCAAATTAGATCTATTTGGGTATTTATAACATCAATTATGTCAATATTTCATTAATAAGATAATTACTCCATCATCTTTGTGTCATAAATAAATTAAATTATTTGATGTCTAAAAATTACAAATAAAATACCATTATGTAGGAAATCGTTTTAGCTTTCTAATTAATATTTAAAATCTAATTTATCTTATGTATAACTTTATATTAAAAATGTTTTAGTAAATAAACTTTGATTTTAACTCTTTTAACTCTTCTTTGAATTAAGTAAAAATAAATGTCCTAATCTAATCCAAGTGGGCCTAAATGATCATATTTTATTACTAAGCTTGTTTTTGGTCGAATTACACTTATCCAATAGAATTTGGACATGTGTTAGGGTAATAATAATATCATTTTTACCCTTAATTACCCTATTTACTTTTAACCGTGGTAAAAAAAGTAAAAAGTTACTATTCACCAAAAAAATTATTTTCATCTCATTGAACCACATTTTACTTACTGACATCAACCGTGTCTCTAGGATTTTTGAAATTCCACTCACAGAAGCGGTAAAATTAAGTTTTATGAACAATTCAGTTTTTTTAACTACCACTTAGTGGTTTCACTATTCATCAAAAATTGAAAGTTTTCAGAAAAATACCAAAAATTAGGCCTAATCTATATTTGATATTATGAACTCAAAAATGATGTCTATTTTACCAAATTCAAAACATATCAGTTGCATTAATTAATTTAAAAATTAATTCCCATCATCAAAACAATTAGCGTGTTTTTAAGATATAATAACTATCAAAAGATTGACACTTGTTTATAACTGGTTTGAATGTGAAATTACATCCAATGACCAATATTGTATTAAATTGTAAAAATATATTATAAATATACTTTAAAACCACTAAAATTAATAATTTATCACTATTAATTATTTCGATTGAAAAAGTTGTTTTTAATTAAAATTTAGTAATTTCCACTATTCATCAAAATATGAAAGTTATCCAAAAATTACCAAAATTTCACCCTAAGCTAATTTCGATATTTCGAATCCAAAAATGAAGTCCATTTTGAAAAATAAAATTTACAAAATTTCAAAAAGTGGTTATTACTATTCATAACGGCTAGTTTTAATAATATTTTAATAGTATATCGTTGTTTAGTGAAACTCGGTATTGCGTACTACACACGCTGTCGAGGAAGGTCGTGATTGCGTGTAATACAAGGCAAGTCAACGATGCATGTTGAGCAAGCTCCTTTTGGTGTAGCGTACAACACAAGGCATTAATGAAATTAAAAAGAATATTTTTTATAAAATCTCGGGGTGTTACATTCTACCCCCCTTAAAATGAATTTCGCCCTCGAAATTCGTCGGGGTTATAAATGGTTTACTATTCAAAAGTTTCTTTAATCGAAACCCACATCGTAAAAATGAATACCAAAACCAATATTTAAAAACAAAAGTATGAAACGTAACGGTTACTCAAATAAACTAATCACTGGGTTTCCACATAGGTGAAAAATGGATATGGAAGGGCAATCTAACCATCATGTTCTGATGGAGAGTGGTAGAGAACATGGCTATGGAAAAGATAGCAATCACAAAGCCATATATTTGTGACGATCTAGGTACCATCTGATTCATCAGATATAAGAGCACTAAGACAACATTTTTTGTTTTCAATATCATTTCCCTAAAGTTGATGAAATTGGAATTAGAAGAAATACTTTCGTGATTTTGGTATAGACTCACCGTTTGTCGTTCTTTGGACAATTTCCACTTCATCTCTTAAAGAAATGAAGTTGAATTTGTCATTCGTGATGTGTTAGCAGATCATGTGATAGAATGATGGGTCATTCCATCTCTTTCAAACAAAAGGTTAGCAAAATTTATAAGTCCATCTTATGGTTAATCGTATATGGTTCCAAAAATGAACTTATACTTCATATATCATACTGCTTAATAAAATAAAACTAGTTTCTACTAACCAGGGACTTCCTGTAGGCCAGTGGTAGGCGATAAAGGTCAGTTTCACTTTGGTTTTGGGTTCGATTCCCACAGCCTTGTCCGACGCGATGGGTTGTCGCCCGTCCTGCAGGTTGTCCTTTTTCTAAAACTACATTACTATAACTTCACATAAATAATATCAAAAAAAGTTCTATCCTTAAACAATACTAACTTATGGTTAACATAATCCATTCCAAACTTTAGGCTTATCTAAAATACTTCGGTCCAAGGTCATAGTATAAAGAAAACGATGACTTGAAATGTCGTCAACCAAGCATGTGAATACCATCATTTATCCCCCATGTGTGAATACCTTAATCATGTATTCTCTTGAGAAATGAATACCCATTAAACCTTAGTGAAAACATAAATGCTATCAAAAGTTAACTCTTTCAACATACCAAAATCCAAAAATTCTATATACTCAATCCATTAAATAACCTTCTCATTATATCAGTCATGGGCTCATGAATACTATCAAATATTTAATTTTCTCCTTATCCCATTATTATGCGCATATCATCTACATTCCAAAAATATCTGAATAACCTTCCATGGATACTGGTACCATTAGCCATACACTTTCAAAACCCAAGGAAAGGCAATAGTGTAACAATCCTTATATGTCTCTTTATTCCATAGTACCATGATATTACTTATACAACATTACACATGATAAACATGTAATCATTCTACTACATTATTAGACCATTGACCGAGCTTCAACAATTCTTTCATCTCACATATCATTTGTAGTCTCTTCATCATCATCCATATAAATACTACCCATACGACCATACTGATTCTCTTCATGAGACTTTCCCTTAGGGCATTGGTTTGCATAATTCCCGTACATTCCACATTTAAAACATTTAACCATTGTTGATGTCGTAGCAATACCATTATCCTCATCCCTGGTGTTAACTGAACCTTTTCCTTTGCACTTACTGGCTTTGTGTCCTTCTTTTCCACACCCAAAGCATCTTCCAGTTCCTTTGAAACATTCTCCTTGATGCCTCTTCCCACATTATTTACATAGGGGAAATTGAACTTTATTTCCTCTATGATCATCATGAAACTCCATCTTTCTCTTATTAGCCGAGTCAGGAAACTTACCCAATTTTACTTTATTGATCATATTATGATATTGCTGATTTGGCATAATAATGATGTTTGGACTTCCAAATCCCATTTCATTTGGTTTCTCATCATTCCATTGTCCATCATATCCTCCATTATCGTGAATCATCTTGTTTCCAGCCATTTTCTAAAACCCAAAAAGAATAGTGTGAGAGGCAAAAATCATAATAAAGGGGGAGTAACTTCAATATCTAACATCTTTGGTTTAGTCTAATATCATTACCATAGTTCTAGGACTATATCCTATACTTATACTTATCCTTAGGGCCATCCCTAGACATACCTTAGAAATATCTCTAGGGATCTCACTAACATTTTCGCATCCTAGTTTCCAAAGGTTGACTAAACCTTTCCTCTGATACCAACTGTAGAGACCTGAATCTTAACGTACATTGAAATTACATTACATTTGCGGAATAATTAGTACATAACAAAAACACACACACAAGGATCGTAATAGTTTAGTGTCTTTGGAAACTCGGAGTATAATCTTCTAATCGTGGTGAAAGATCTTCAACATCTCCCATAAAGATCTTCCCTTTTTTTACCTAAAACCTTTCTTTATATCCTGGGGAAAAGAAAACATAAAAGGGTGAGCTCAAATGCTCAGTAAGGGTAAACAAAAGAAATATCAATCACTTCATATTCATAAGAACATATCCTTTGGAAATCTTAACCCCCAAAAGAGGTCATAATTTCATAACATGGGATAAATCATTGTAGTGAAATGAAATCCCAATAATCATAACTTAAAATGTTAAACTTTTTAGCATACACACATAATCATAGAGAATCATTTCTTGTTAGTCAAGACTCATTTCCAATACTATCTTAGTAGACAAAGTCCCTTTCTGAACCGAGTCACCCTCGTTTCAGTCCTGTTTCACTGAACCGGTATAACCTATCGTTCCAGCCATGTCTATCTCATGAGATATAAAATCTTTACCCAATGCATTGGAGGGAGATATAGGTCCCACCGATCTCATAATGATACCATTCTTATGTGTGCCACAAAATCTTAAATCATACATCATTGCATAACCCATGTAATAAAAATGGGAATGTTAAACATCGTGACATCATAAAACAATTCATATAAGATAAAGGAATTCATAAAAATATTTCCATCACAACATAATCAAATCCATGTAATAATAGGGATATAAACAGAACCCTATATTTTCTTAGATGGAAAATAATTTTGATAAAACTCTTGAACTCTATTCTTGAGGAAAATATCCTTTCTACTTCAAAAACATTTATCCTTTCATAACATGCCATAAAATTTTAAGCAAAAAGAAGTTGATTAAAAATAAACTTGAAAAATTGTAAAGGAAGCTTCTTGGAAATAATGTTTTAAAAATCCATTCATGCTGTATAAGTTAAAAAAACATTCTTCTCGTAGTTTTTTCGGAAAAGTCAAAAAGTACCTCGTACGAAAAATGAGAAAAGATTCCTTTCATATCCTTTACTAAAAACTCATCGAAGGGTAAAATTGGATTTAAACAATTGTAGGTGGATGGAAATAATATTAAATATTGAGAAAACATGGATGTGGATGATAAAATATACCCCAGTAAATACCAAAGTATAAACAATCTCGGATAAAAATGAGATTGTGATATTTCTCTTACCTTAGGTCCGATTTGTTTCGTAAGTGTCCGAACCTCCTGTATAATGATTTAAATCATGTTATTGACTTATTCCAGAATCCTATTCATTGTTATTGTATCATATATGGTCCACTTATGACTTTATATTACCCGTTCTTTTGTAAATTCATGTTAAAGTAGCGTTTTGGGTAAAATTGTCTCATTTGTCGTTCGTGTTTTTAACTTGTAATTATTAATATGATAACTTGGATAATGATTACTTATATACAGAATGTAAAACATGAATTATATATAATATATATTCAGAATATATATATATATAATATATCGATAAATGGAATGAAATACACCGTTCATGGAGATGGTAGTCCGTACGTACGCATGAACGCTGTTTTCGTTTCCTTATTGAAGTGAATGGAATTAAGTAGATGACATACATATAAATTTACATAAGTAAAGTATCATTATTATGTCATATATTTCATTAGTACTTATTATATATACTTTATAATCATTCATGAATGGTTAATCATTGAGAATGAATCTCATCGCGTCGTGGAGACGGTAGTCCGTACGTACGCACGAGCGATGATATCGTTCCCATGGTCGTGGAATTGTGTTGAAGTGTATGTAGACTATTTCAGTATCAATATCACTTTATAATAATCATATATAGTTACTCATTACACCATTATACCCATCCTATTAAGGTGGTGGTGGAAAATAGATTACACCATGGCGTGGAGACGGTATTCCGTACGTACGCACGCGCGGTGATTTCATTTTTCCGTAGGATGGATAGAAGGTGAATTAGGGTTGTTTCATATTTATAATAACATATCAGTATTTAAGTAATACTTATGTTATTACTTTGTCATGAAACAACTAAATAAGAAGAAGTTTAAGAAGAAATAAATTGAAGAGATCGGTAATGGATATTACCTCTTCTTTGAAACGCCTCTTTGAATCCTCCACTTAGGGAACTAAGATTGGTCTTTGAAGAAGACCAGGACCTCTAGGATTATTCTAGGGAAGTGGAGAAGGGGTTTTGGTAGGGTTTGGCAGAGCTTGAGTGCTCAAATTGGTGTGAGGAGGAGGGGGAGGAGGTGTCCTTTTATAAGGGAGGAGAGGGGCACCTTAGGAATATCTCAAAATATTATTTTATATTAAAGTCAAAATCGGTTTATAATGGTTCAAAAGGGTCTTATTTCGAAGCTAAAGTTGGGATGGGTCGAAATAATATCAAACAATCGGATTTAGATAATTTTAGGTTATTATTTTAACCTTATCAACTAGATTTAACTCTAAGTTAAATAATTTAACTTTTACCGTGTCTTTTTGTTTTCTTACACTCTATGGTTAATACACTTACTATAACATCCCAAACGAACCCCAAATTGTTTATTATTAAAATATATATCCTTATCTATGTCATGTGGCCTAACCTTAGGTTTTTAGGAATAAAATAACAATTAATAATATTTTATTTTATTTAAAAACTATTTTGTGTCAATTTTGACACTATTTAGTAATTGATTTTTGTGAAAATCATAACAGAATGATAAGTTCGAACAAAGTTAATTAAATCAATACTAACATGTCATATTAACCTATAAAATTAGTTTAATTCATAAAAAGTCTCAAATTAGATCTATTTGGGTATTTATAACATCAATTATGTCAATATTTCATTAATAAGATAATTACTCCATCATCTTTGTGTCATAAATAAATTAAATTATTTGATGTCTAAAAATTACAAATAAAATACCATTATGTAGGAAATCGTTTTAGATTTCTAATTAATATTTAAAATCTAATTTATCTTATTGATAACCCTATATTAAAAATGTTTTAGTAAATAAACTTTGATTTTAACTCTTTTAACTCTTCTTTGAATTAAATAATAATAAATGTCATAATCTAATCCAAGTGGGCCTAAATGATCATATTTTATTACTAAGCTTGTTTTTGGTCTAATTACACTTATCTAATAGAATTTGGACATGTGTTAGGGTAATAATAATATCATTTTTACCCTTAATTACCCTATTTACTTTTAACCGTGGTAAAAAAAAGTAAAAAGTTACTATTCACCAAAAAATTATTTTCATCTCATTGAACCACATTTTACTTACTGACATCAACCGTGTCTCTCGGATTTTTGAAATTCCACTCACAGAAGCGGTAAAATTAAGTTTTATGAACAATTCAGTTTTTTTAACTACCACTTAGTGTTTTCACTATTCATCAAAAATTGAAAGTTTTCAGAAAAATACAAAAAATTAGGCCTAATCTATATTTGATATTATGAACTCAAAAATGATGTCTATTTTACCAAATTCAAAACATATCAGTTGCATTAATTAATTTAAAAATTAATTCCCGTCGTCAAAACAATTAGCGTGTTTTTAAGATATAATAACTATCAAAAGATTGACACTTGTTTATAACTGGTTTGAATGTGAAATTACATCCAATGACCAACATTGTATTAAATTGTAAAAATATAATCTAAATATACTTTAAAACCACTAAAATTAATAATTTATCACTATTAATTATTTCGATTGAAAAAGT
This sequence comes from Viscum album, assembly GCA_963277665.1. Taxonomy (NCBI): domain Eukaryota; kingdom Viridiplantae; phylum Streptophyta; class Magnoliopsida; order Santalales; family Viscaceae; genus Viscum; species Viscum album. The sequence continues at coordinate 1,895,247,652 of OY728152.1, forward strand.
TGTTTTTAATTAAAATTTAGTAATTTCCACTATTCATCAAAATATGAAAGTTATCCAAAAATTACCAAAATTTCACCCTAATCTAATTTCGATATTTCGAATCCAAAAATGAAGTCCATTTTGAAAAATAAAATTTACAAAATTTCAAAAAGTGGTTATTACTATTCATAACGGCTAGTTTTAATAATATTTTAATAGCATATTGTTGTTTAGTGAAACTCGGTATTGCGTACTACACACGCTGTCGAGGAAGGTCGTGATTGCGTGTAATACAAGGCAAGTCAACGATGCGTGTTGAGAAAGCTCCTTTTGGTGTAGCGTACAACACAAGGCATTAATGAAATTAAAAAGAATATTTTTTATAAAATCTCGGGGTGTTACATTCTACCCCCCTTAAAATGAATTTCGCCCTCAAAATTCGTCGGGGTTATAAATGGTTTACTATTCAAAAGTTTCTTTAATCGAAACCCACATCATAAAAAGGAATACCAAAACCAATCTTTAAAAACAAAAGTATGAAACGTAACGGTTACCCAAATAAACTAATCACTGGGTTTCCACATAGGTTAAAAATGGATATGGAAGGGCAATCTAACCATCATGTTCTGATGGAGAGTGGTAGAGAACATGGCTATGGAAAAGATAGTAATCACAAAGCCATATATTTGTGACGATCTAGGTACCATCTGATTCATCAGATATAAGAGCACTAAGACAACATTTTTTGTTTTCAAAATCATTTCCCTAAAGTTGATGAAATTGGAATTAGAAGAAATACTTTCGTGATTTTGGTATAGACTCACCGTTTGTCGTTCTTTGGACAATTTCCACTTCATCTCTTAAAGAAATGAAGTTGAATTTGTCATTCGTGATGTGTTAGCAGATCATGTGATAGAATGATGGGTCATTCCATCTCTTTCAAACAAAAGGTTAGCAAAAGTTATAAGTCCATCTTATGGTTAATAGTATATGGTTCCAAAAATGAACTTATACTTCATATATCATACCACTTAATAAAATAAAACTAGTTTCTACTAACCAGGGACTTCCTGTAGGCCAGTGGTAGGTGATAAAGGTCAGTCGCACTTCGGTTGTGGGTTCGATTTCCACGGCCCTGTCCGACGCGATGGGTTGTCGCCCGTCCTGCAGGTTGTCCTTTTTCTAAAACTACATTACTATAACTTCACATAAATAATATCAAAAAAAGTTCTATCCTTAAACAATACTAACTTATGGTTAACATAATCCATTCCAAACTTTAGGCTTATCTAAAATACTTCGGTCCAAGGTCATAGTATAAAGAAAACGATAACTTGAAATGTCATCAACCAAGAATGTGAATACCATCATTTATCCCCCATGTGTGAATACCTTAATCATGTATTCTCTTGAAAAATGAATACCCATTAAACCTTAGTGAAAAAATAAATGTTGTCAAAACTTAACTCTTTCAACATACCAAAATCCAAAAATTCTATATACTCAATCCATTACATAACCTTCTCCTTATATCAGTCATGAGCTCATGAATACTATCAAACATTTAATTTTCTCCTTATCCCTTTATTATGCGCATATCATCTACATTCCAAAAATATCTGAATAACCTTCCATGGATACTGGTACCATTAACCATACACTTTCAAAACTCAAGGAAAGGAAATAGTATAACAATCCTTGGATGTCTCTTTATTCCATAGTACCATGAGATTACTTATACAACATTACACATGATAAACATGTAATCATTCTACTACATTCTTAGACCATTGACCGAGCTTCAACAATTCTTTCATCTCACATATCATTTGTAGTCTCTTCATCATCATCCACATAAATACTACCCATACGACCATACTGATTCTCTTCATGAGAATTTCCCTTAGGGAATTGGTTTGCATAATTCCCATACATTCCACATTTAAAACATTTAACCATTATTGATGTCGTAGCAATACCATTATCATCATCCCTGGTGTTAACTGAACCTTTTCCTTTGCACTTACTAGCTTTGTGTCCTTATTTTCCACACCCAAAGCATCTTCCAGTTCCTTTGAAACATTCTCCTTGATGCCTCTTCCCATATGATTTACATAGGGGAAATTGAACTTTCTTTCCTCTATGATCATCATGAATCTCCATCTTTCTCTTATTAGCTGAGTCAGGAAACTTACCAAATTTTACTTTATTGATCATATTATGAGATTGCTGATTCGGCATAATAATGATGTTTGGACTTCCAAATCCCATTTCATTTGGTTTCTCATCATTCCATTGTCCATCATATCCTCCATTATCATGAATCAACTTGTTTCCAGCCATTTTCTAAAACCCAAAAAGAATAGTCTGAGAGGCAAAAATCATAATAAAGGGGGAGTAACTTCAATATCTAACATCTTTTGTTTAATCTAATTTCATTACCATAGTTCTAGGACTATATCCTATATGTATACTTATCCTTAGGGCCATCCCTAGACATACCTTAGAAATATCTCTAGGGATCTCACTAACGTTTTCACATCCTAGTTTCCAAAGGTTAACTAAACCTTTCCTCTAATACCAACTGTAGAGACCCGAAGCTTAACGTACATTGAAATTACATTACATTTGCAGAATAATTAGTACATAACAAAAACACACACACAAGGATCGTAATAGTTTAGTGTCTTTGGAAACTCGGAGTATAATCTTCTAATCGTGGTGAAAGATCTTCAACATCTCCCATAAAGATCTTCCCTTTTTTTACCTAAAACCTTTCTTTATATCCTGGGGAAAATAAAACATAAAAGGGTGAGCTCAAATGCTCAGTAAGGGTAAACAAAAGAAATATCAATCACTTCATATTCATAAGAACATATCCTTTGGAAATCTTAACCTGCAAAAGAGATCATAATTTCATAACATGGGATAAATCATGGTAGTGAAATGAAATCCCAATAATCATAACTTAAAACGTTAAACTTTTTGGCATACACACATAATCTTAGAGAGTCATTTCTTGTTAGTCAAGACTCATTGCCAAGACTATCTTAGTGGACAAAGTCCCTTTCTGAACCGAGTCACCCTCGTTTCAGTCCTGTTTCACTGAACTGGTATAACCTATCGTTCCAGCCATGTCTATCTCGTGAGATATAAAATCTTTACCCAATGCATTGGAGGGAGATATAGGTCCCACCCATCTCATAATTATACCATTCTTATGTGTGCCACAAAATCTTAAATCATACATCATTGCATAACCCATGTAATAAAAATGGGAATCTTAAACATCGTGACATCATAAAACAATTCATATAAGATAAAGGAATTCATAAAAATATTTCCATCACAACATAATCAAATCCATGTAATAATAGGGATATAAACAGAACCCTATATTGTCTTAGATGGAAAATAATTTTGATAAAACTCTTGAACTCCATTCTTGAGGAAAATATCCTTTCTACTTCAAAAACATTTATCCTTTCATAACATGCCATAAAATTTTAAACAAAAAGAAGTTGATTAAAAATAAACTTGACAAATTTTAAAGGAAGCTTCTTAGAAATAATGTTTTAAAAATACATTCATGTTGTATAAGTTAAAAAAACATTCTTCTCGTACTTTTGTCGGAAAAGTCAAAAAGTACCTCGTACGAAAAATGAGAAAAGATTCTTTTCATATCCTTTACTAAAAACTCATCTAAGGGTAAAATTGGATTTAAACAATTGTAGGTGGATGGAAATAATATTACATATTGAGAAAACATGGATGTGGATGATAAAATACACCCCAGTAAATACCAAAGTATAAACAATCTCGGATAAAAATGAGATTGTGATATTTCCCTTACCTTAGGTCCGATTTGCTTCGTAAGTGTCCGAACCTCCTGTATAATGATTTAAATCATGTTATTTACTTATTCCAGAATCATATTCCTTGTTATTGTATCATATATGGTCCACTTATGACTTTATATTACCCGTTCTTTTGTAAATTCATGTTAAAGTAGCGTTTTGGGTAAAATCGTCTTATTTGTCGTTCGTGTTTTTAACTTATAATTATTAATATGATTACTTGGATAATGATTACTTATATCCAGAATGTAAAACATGATTTATATATAATATATATTCAGAATATATATATATATATAATATATATCGATAAATGGAATGAAATACACCGTTCATGGAGACGGTAGTCCGTACGTACGCATGAACGCTGTTTTCGTTTCCTTATTGAAGTGAATGGAATTAAGTAGATGACATACATATAAATTTACATAATTCCAGTATCATTATTAATTTATATATTTCATTAGTACTAATTATATATACTTTATAATCATTCATGAATGGTTAATCATTGAGAATGAATCTCATCGCGTCGTGGAGACGGTAGTCCGTACGTACGCACGAGCGATGATATCGTTCCCATGGTCGTGGAATTGTGTTGAAGTGTATGTAGACTATTTCAGTATCAATATCACTTTATAATAATCATATATAGTTACTCATTACACCATTATACCCATCCTATTAAGGTGGTGGTGGAAAATAGATTACACCATGGCGTGGAGACGGTATTCCGTACGTACGCACGCGCGGTGATTTCATTTTTCCGTAGGATGGATAGAAGGTGAATTAGTGTTGTTTCATATTTATAATAACATATCAGTATTTAAGTAATACTGATGTTATTACTTTGTCATGAAACAACTAAAGAATAAGAAGTTGAAGAAGAAATAAATTGAAAAGATCGGTAATGGATATTACCTCTTCTTTGAAACGCCTCTTTGAATCCTCCACTTAGGGATCTAAGATTGGTCTTTGAAGAAAACCAGGACCTCTAGGATTATTCTAGGGAAGTGGAGAAGGGGTTTTGGCAGGGGTTGGCCGAGCTTGAGTGCTCAAATTGGTGTGAGGAGGAGGGGGAGGAGGTGTCCTTTTATAAGGGATGAGAGGGGCACCTTAGGAATATCTCAAACTATTATTTTATATTAAAGTCAAAATCGGTTAATAATGGTTCCAAAGGGTCTTATTTGGAAGATAAAGTGGGGATGGGTCGAAATCCTATCAACCAATAGGATTTAGACAAGTTTAGGTTATTATTTTAACCTTATCAATTAGATTTAACTCTAAGTTAAATAATTTAACTTTTACCGTGTCTTTTTGTTTTCTTACACTCTATGGTTAATACACTTACTATAACATCCCAAACGAACCACAAATTGTTTATTATTAATATATATATCCTTATCTAAGTCATTTGGCTGATCCTTTTATTTTTAGGAATAAAATAACAATTAATAATATAATATTTTATTTAAAAACTATTTTGTGTCAATTTTGACACTATTTAGTAATTGATTTTTGTGAAAATCATAACAGAATGATAAGTTCGAACAAAGTTAATTAAATCAATACTAACATGTCATATTAACCTAAAAAATTATTTGAATTCTTAAAAAGTCTCAAATTAGATCTATTTGGGTATTTATAACATCAATTATGTCAATATTTCATTAATAAGATAATTATTGCATCATCTTTGTGTCATAAATAAATTAAATTATATGATGTCTAAAAATTACAAATAAAATACCATTATGTAGGAAATCTTTTTATATTTCTAATGAATATTTAAAATCGAATTTATCTTATGTTTAACCCTATATTAAAAATGTTTTAGTAAATAAACTTTGATTTTAACTCTTTTAACTCTTCTTTGAATTAAATAATAATAAATGTCCTAATCTAATCCAAGTGGGCCTAAATGATCATATTTTATTCCTAAGCTTGTTTTTGGTCGAATTACACTTATCCAATAGAATTTGGACATGTGTTAGGGTAATAATAATATCATTTTTACTCTTAATTACCCTATTTACTTTTAACCGTGGTAAAAAAAAGTAAAAAGTTACTATTCACCAAAAAATTATTTTCATCGCATTGAACCACATTTTACTTACTGACATCAACCGTGTCTCTCGGATTTTTGAAATTCCACTCACAGAAGCGGTAAAATTAAGTTTTATGAACAATTCAGTTTTTTTAACTACCACTTAGTGGTTTCACTATTCATCAAAAATTGAAAGTTTTCAGACAAATACCAAAAATTAGGCCTAAGCTATATTTGATATTATGAACTCAAAAATGATGTCTATTTTACCAAATTCAAAACATATCAGTTGCATTAATTAATTTAAAAATTAATTCTCGTCGTCAAAACAATTAGCGTGTTTTTAATAGATAATAACTATCAAAAGATTGACACTTGTTTATAACTGGTTTGAATGTGAAATTACATCCAATGACCAACATTGTATTAAATTGTAAAAATATATTCTAAATATACTTTAAAACCACTAAAATTAATAATTTATCACTATTAATTATTTTGATTGAAAAAGTTGTTTTTAATTAAAATTTAGTAATTTCCACTATTCATCAAAATAAGAAAGTAATCCAAAAATTACCAAAATTTCACCCTAAGTTAATTTCGATATTCCAAATCCAAAAATGAAGTCCATTTTGAAAAATAAAATTTACAAAATTTCAAAAGGTGGTTATTACTATTCATAATGGCTAGTTTTAATAATATTTTAATAGCATGTCGTTGTTTAGTGAAACTCGGTATTACGTACTACACACGCTGTCGAGGAAGGTCGCGATTGCGTGTAATACAAGGAAATTCAAGGATGCGTGTTGAGCAAGCTCCTTTTGGTGTAGCGTACAACACAAGACATTAATGAAATTAAAAAGAATATTTTTCATAAAATCTCGGGGTGTTACATTCTACCCCCCTTAAAATGAATTTCTCCCTCGAAATTCGTCGGGGTTATAAATGGTTTACTATTAAAAAGTTTCTTTAATCGAAACCCACATCGTAAAAAGGAATAGCAAAACCAATCTTTAAAAACAAAAGTATGAAACGTAACGGTTACCCAAATAAACTAATCAGTGGGTTTCCACATAGGTGAAAAATGGATATGGAAGGGAAATCTAACCATCATGTTCTGATGGAGAGTGGTAGAGAACATGGCTATGGAAAAGGTAGAAATCACAAAGACATATATTTGTGATGATCTAGGTACCATATGATTCATCAGATATAAGAGCACTAAGACAACATTTTTGGTTTTCAAGATCATTTCCCTAAATTTGATGAAATTGGAATTAGAAGAAATACTTTCGTGATTTTTGTATAATCTCACCGTTTGTCATTCTTTGGACAATTTCCACTTCATCTCTTAAAGAAATGAAGTTGAATTTTTCATTCGTGATGTGTTAGTAGATCATGTGATAGAATGATGGGTCATTCCATCTCTTTCAAACAAAAGGTTAGCAAAAGTTATAAGTCCATCTTATGGTTAATCGTATATGGTTCCAAAAATGAACTTATACTTCATATATCATACCGCTTAATAAAATAAAACTAGTTTCTACTAACCAGGGACTTCCTGTAGGCCAGTGGTAGGAGATAAAGGTCAATCGCACTTCGGTTGTGGGTTCGATTCCCACGGCCCTGTCCGACGCGATGGGTTGTCGCCCGTCCTGCAGGCTGTCCTTTTTCTAAAACTACATTACTATAACTTCACATAAATAATATCAAAAAAAGTTCTATCCTTAAACAATACTAACTTATGGTTAACATAATCCATTCCAAACTTTAGGCTTATCTAAAATACTTCGGTCCAAGGTCATAGTATAAAGAAAACGATAACTTGAAATGTCGTCAACCAAGCATGTGAATACCATCATTTATCCCCCATGTGTGAATACCTTAATCATGTATTCTCTTGAAAAGTGAATACCCATTAAACCTTAGTGAAAACATAAATGCTGTCAAAAGTTAACTCTTTCAACATACCAAAATCCAAAAATTCTATATAATCAATCCATTACATAACCTTCTCCTTATATCAGTCATGAGCTCATGAATACTATCAAACATTTAATTTTCTCCTTATCCCTTTATTATGCGCATATCATCTACATTCCAAAAATATCTGAATAACCTTCCATGGATACTGGTACCATTAACCATACACTTTTAAAACCCAAGGAAAGGCAATAGTGTAACAATCCTTAGATGTCTCTTTATTCCATAGTACCATGAGATTACTTATACAACATTACACATGATAAATATGTAATCATTCTACTACATTCTTTGACCATTGACCGAGCTTCAACAATTCTTTCATCTCACATATCATTTGTAGTCTCTTCATCATCATCCACATAAATACTACCCATACGACCATACTGATTCTCTTCATGAGACTTTCCCTTAGGGCATTGGTTTTCATAATTCCCATAAATTCCACATTTAAAACATTTAACCATTGTTGATGTCATAGCAATACCATTATCCTCATCCCTGGTGTTAACTGAACCTTTTCCTTTGCACTTACTGGCTTTGTGTCCCTCTTTTCCACACCCAAAGCATCTTCCAGTTCCTTTGAAACATTCTCCTTGATGCCTCTTCCCACATGATTTACATAGGGGAAATTGAACTTTCTTTCCTCAATGATCATCATGAAACTCCATCTTTCTCTTATTAGTCGAGTCAGGAAACTTACCAAATTTTACTTTATTGATCATATTATGAGATTGTTGATTCGGCATAATAATGATGTTTGGAATTCCAAATCCCATTTCATTTGGTTGCTCATCATTCCATTGTCCATCATCTCCTCCATTATCGTGAATCATCTTGTTTACAGCCATTTTCTAAAACCCAAAAAGAATAGAGTGAGAGGAAAAAATCATAATAAAGGGGGAGTAACTTCAATATCTAACATCTTTGGTTTAATCTAATATCATTACCATAGTTCTAGGACTATATCCTATACGTATACTTATCCTTAGGGTCATCCCTAGACATACCTTAGAAATATCTCTAGGGATCTCACTAACGTTTTCGCATCCTAGTTTCCAAAGGTTGACTAAACCTTTCCTCTGATACCAACTGTAGAGACCCGAAGCTTAACGTACATTGACATTACATTACATTTTCGGAACACTTAGTACATAACAAAAACACACACACAAGGATCGTAATAGTTTAGTGTCTTTGGAAACTCGGAGTATAATCTTCTAATCGTGGTGAAAGATCTTCAACATCTCCCATAAAGATCATCCCTTTTTTTACCTAAAACCTTTCTTTATATCCTGGGGAAAAGAAAACATAAAAGGGTGAGCTCAAATGCTCAGTAAGGGTAAAAAAAATAAATATCAATCACTTCATATTCATAAGAACATATCCTTTGGAAATCTTAACCTGCAAAAGAGATCATAATTTCATAACATGGGATAAATCATTGTAGTGAAATGAAATCCCAAAAATCATAACTTAAAACATTAAACTTTTTGGCATACACACATAATCATAGAGAATCATTTCTTGTTAGTCAATACTCATTTCCAAGACTATCTTAGTGGACAAAGTCCCTTTCTGAACCGAGTCACCCTCATTTCAGTCCTGTTTCACTGAACCGGTATAACCTACCGTTCCAGCCATGTCTATCTCATGAGATATAAAATCTTTACCCAATGAATTGGAGGTAGATATAGGTCCCACCCATCTCATAATTATACCATTCTTATGTTTTCCACAAAATCTTAAATCATACATCATTGCATAAACCATCTAATAAAAATGGGAATCTTAAACATCATGACATCATAAAACAATTCATATAAGATAAAGGAATTCATAAAAATATTTCCATCACAACATAATCAAATCTATGTAATAATAGGTATATAAACAGAACCCTGTATTTTCTTAGATGGAAAATAATTTTGATAAAACTCTTGAACTCCATTCTTGAGGAAAATATCCTTTCTACTTCAAAAATATTTATCTTTTCATAACATGCCATACAATTTTAAACAAAAAGAAGTTGATTAAAAATAAACTTGAAAACATGTAAAGGAATCTTCTTGGAAATAATGTTTTAAAAATCCATTCATGCCGTATAAGTTAAAAAAAAATCTTCTCGTACTTTTGTCGGAAAAGTCAAAAAGTACCTCGTACGAAAAATGAGAAAAGATTCCTTTCATATCCTTTACTAAAAACTCATCGAAGGGTAAAATTGGATTTAAACAATTGTAGGTGGATGGAAATAATATTACATATTGAGAAAACATAGATGTGGATGATAAAATACACCCCAGTAAATACCAAAGTATAAACAATCTCGGATAAAAATGAGATTGTGATATTTCCCTTACCTTAGGTCTGATTTGCTTCGTAAGTGTCTGAACCTCCTGTATAATGATTTAAATCATGTTATTGACTTATTCCAGAATCATATTCATTGTTATTGTATCATATATGGTCCACTTATGACTTTATATTACTTGTTCTTTTGTAAATTCATGTTAAAGTAGCGTTTTGGGTAAAATCGTTTCATTTGTCGTTCGTGTTTTTAACTTGTAATTATTAATATGATTACTTGGATCATGATTACTTATATACAGAATGTAAAACATGATTTATATATAATATATATTCAGAATATATATATATATATATATATATAATATATCGATAAATGGAATGAAATACACCATTCATGGAGACGGTAGTTCGTACGTACGCATGAACGCTGTTTTCGTTTCCTTATTGAAGTGAATGGAATTAAGTAGATGACATACATAGAAATTTACATAAGTCCAGTATCATTATTATGTCATATATTTCATTAGTACTTATTATATATACTTTATAATCATTCATGAATGGTTAATCATTGAGAATGAATCTCATCGTGTCGTGGAGATGGTAGTCCGTACGTACGCACGAGCGATGATATCGTTCCCATGGTCGTGGAATTGTGTTGAAGTGTATGTAGACTATTTCAGTATCAATATAACTTTATAATAATCATATATAGTTACTCATTACACCATTATACCCATCCTATTAATGTGGTGGTGGAAAATAGATTACACCACGGCGTGGAGACGGTATTCCGTACGTACGCACGCGCGGTGATTTCATTTTTCCGTAGGATGGATAGAAGGTAAATTAGGGTTGTTTCATATTTATAATAACATATCAGTATTTAATTAATACTGATGTTATTACTTTGTCATGAAACAACTAAAGAAGAAGAAGTTGAAGAAGAAAGAAATTGAAAAGATCGGTAATGGATATTACCTCTTCTTTGAAACGCCTCTTTGAATCCTCCACTTAGGGAACTAAGATTGGTCTTTGAAGAAGACCAGGACCTCTAGGATTATTCTAGGGAAGTGGAGAAGGGATTTTGGCAGGGGTTGGAAGAGCTTGAGTGCTCCAATTGGTGTGAGGAGGAGGGGGAGGAGGTGTCCTTTTATAAGGGAGGAGAGGGGCACCTTAGGAATATCTCAAAATATTATTTTATATTAAAGTCAAAATCAGTTTATAATGGTTCCAAAGGGTCTTATTTCGAAGCTAAAGTGGGTATGGGTCTAAATCCTATCAACCAATAGGATTTAGACAAGTTTAGGTTATTATTTTAACCTTATCAATTAGATTTAACTCTAAGTTAAATAATTTAACTTTTACCGTGTCTTTTTGTTTTCTTACACAATATGGTTAATACACATTCTATAACATGCCAAACGAACCCCAAATTGTTTATTATTAATATATATATCCTTATATAAGTCATTTGGACGAACCTTATATTTTTAGGAATAAAATAACAATTAACAATATTTTATTTTATTTAAAAACTATTTTGTGTCAATTTTGACACTATTTAGTAATTGATTTTTGTGAAACTCATAACAGAATGATAAGTTCTAAAAAAGTTAATTAAATCAATAATAACATGTCATATTAACATAGAAAATTAGTTGAATTCATAAAAAGTCTCAAATTAGATCTATTTGTGTATTTATAACATCCATTATGTCAATATTTCATTAATAAGATAATTACAGCATCATCTTTGTGTCATAAATACATTAAATTATTTTATTTATAAAAATTACAAATAAAATTCCATTATGTAGGAAATCGTTTTAGCTTTCTAATGAATATTTAAAATCGAATTTATATTATGTATATCCCTATATTAAAAATGTTTTAGTAAATAAACTTTGATTTTAACTCTTTTAACTCTTCTTTGAATTAAATAATAATAAATGTCCTAATCTAATCCAAGTGGGCCTAAATGATCATATTTTATTCCTAATCTTGTTTTCGGTCGAATTACACTTATCCAATAGAATTTGGACATGTGTTAGGGTAATAATAATACCATTTTTACCCTTAATTACTCTATTTACTTTTAACCGTGGTAAAAAAAGTAAAAAGTTACTATTCACCAAAATATTATTTTCATCTCATTGAACCACATTTTACTTACTGACATCAACCGTGTCTCTCGGATTTTTGAAATTCCACTCACATAAGCGGTAAAATTATGTTTTATGAACAATTCAGTTTTTTTAACTACCACTTAGGGGTTTCACTATTCATCAAAAATTGAAAGTTTTCAGAAAAATACCAAAAATTAGGCCTAAGCTATATTTGATATTATGAACTCAAAAATGATGTCTATTTTACCAAATTCAGAACATATCAGTTGTATTAATTAATTTAAAAATTAATTCCCGTCGTCAAAACAATTAGCGTGTTTTTAAGAGATAATAACTATCAAAAGATTGACACTTGTTTATAACTGGTTTGAATGTGAAATTACATCCAATGACCAACATTGTATTAAATTGTAAAAATATATTCTAAATATACTTTAAACCCACTAAAATTAATAATTTATCACTATTAATTATTTCTATTGAAAAAGTTGTTTTTAATTAAAATTTAGTAATTTCCACTATTCATCAAAATATGAAAGTTATCCAAAAATTACCAAAATTTCACCCTAAGCTAATTTCGATATTCCGAATCCAAAGATGAAGTCCATTTTGAAAAATAAAATTTACAAAATTTCAAAAATTGGTTATTACTATTAATAACGGCTAGTTTTAATAATATTTTAATAGCATATCGTTGTTTAGTGAAACTCGGTATTGCATACTACACACGCTGTCGAGGAAGGTCGCGATTGCGTGTAATACAAGGCAAGTCAAGGATGCGTGTTGAGAAAGCTCCTTTTGGTGTAGCGTACAACACAAGACATTAATGAAATTAAGAAGAATATTTTTCATAAAATCTCGGGGTGTTACAGGTTTTTCCAAAAAAAACTTTACCTGGTGAATTACATTATTCTGCAACACTTTCTCTCTATGGTAAAGAATCTAAACTGGTTGTTCATTATAAGAAAGATTCTCTTCCAACTGAACTACCTCTGGACTCAAAACACGAGATGGATCTGGAATATACCTTCTCAACATCAAAACATGAAAAACATTGTGTACTTTGGATAAACATGGAGGTAAATCCACTTTATACGCAACCAATCCAACGTTATCGAGAATTTCTTAAGGTCAATTGAACCTCAGACTCAACTTTCTCTTCTTACCAAAGCGCATCACTGTTTTCCATGGAGAAACTTTGAGAAAGACTTGATTACCTAATTCAAAATAAAGATCCTTCATCTTGTTATCTGCATAACTTTTCTGTCTCCTCTGAGCTGTTCTCATGTACTTCTGAATCAACTGAACTTTATCCACCATCTCTTCTACCAATTCTGGTACCATCACCTTCCTTTCACCTACTTCATCCCAAAAAGCAATAGTTCGACAACGCATTCAATATAATGCCTCAAATGGCTCCATCTGTTTACTGGAATGAAAATTGTTATTATATGAAAATTCAACCAATGAAAGATGTTGGTCCCAAATTCCCTGATAATCAATCGAGCAAGAACGAAACATATCCTCCATTGTATGAGTTTTTTTCTAATTTCCCATCTGATTGAGGATGAAATTTTGTACTAAAATTTAATTCAGTCCCAACAACTTCTGAAGGCCTTTCCCAGAGTTATAAGTAAACCTGGGAACACGATTAGATACAATAGAAAGAGGAACTCCATGCAACCAGACTATCTCTTAAACATAATACCAAGAATGTTGATCTAGAGTCAATGTATCTCTAATAGGAAGTAAATGAGAAAATTTAGTCAATTGATCAATAATAACCCAGATTGCATTATTACTTTGAGATGTCTTCTGTAACCCCACAATGAAGTCCACAGATATATTTTCACATTTCCACAATGGCAATGGTAAAGGATGAAGCATCCCATTCGGTAACTTCCACTCATCCTTAACAGTAGGAAAAGTTAAACACTTCATAGTAATATCAGCAATATCTCTTTTCATTCCATCTGACCAGTAATCCTCTCGAAGATATTTGTACATCTTAGTACTGCTATGATGAACTGAAAACGTGGAACTATAAGCCTCACATAACAACTCATTCTTCAACTGTGAATCACAAATGAACACATAATCTCTTTACAAATCTCAAAACACAATCATTATCAATGTTAAATTCATGAAACCTACACTTCTAAACCAACTCTACCTTTTTTTTTTGTAACTCTCTGACTTCCTTCGGTGCTTGCTTAATTCTTTCTGATAGAGAAGATCTCACTGACACCTGATATAAAACAGAAAAAATTTTACACCAACAACTTCCATGCCAATGTTTATCAAATTAGAATCCAAAGGATCTTGTTCCCAATATAACATGGTTAGTGAAGCACTACATTTTCGACTTAAAGCATCAACCACATTATTTTCTTTTCCCTGATGGTAATGGATCGTGCAGTCATAATACTTGATTAATTCCAATCATCTCTTCTGTATCATGTTCAATTATTTTTGTGTGAATATATACTATAAAATTTTGTGATTATTATATATTTTACATTTTAATCTATAAAAATGATGCCTAAAATTTTTTAAAGGAAAAACAATAGCAGCTAACCCCAAATCATGTGTAGGGTAATTTAACTCATGTGGTTTCAACTAATGTGAAGCATAAGAAATTACCTGATCATTCTGCATTAGGACACAACCAATTCCATTCAACGAAGAATCACTATAGATAACAAACTCACCATTTTTGGATGGTAGTTCCAAAACTGGAGAATGTACCATTCTTCTTTTCAATTCATAAAAACAACAATGACATTCTTTTTTACAGATGAACTTAACACCTTTTCGAGTTAACTTAGTCATTGGACTAGATAACCATGAATAATTTTCAAAAATCCTCTGGTAATAACCAGAAAAACAATGAAAACTATGAATATCGGTTATATTTGTGGGTATTGAAAATTCTTCAACAAATTTTGTTTTATCAGAATCCACAGTTATGCCATATTTTGAAAAAAATAACCCAGGAACGAAATTTGTCGTAACCAAAAATCACACTTGCGAAATTTCCCAAAAATTTTCTTTTCTTTTAATGTTTGAAATACAGCCCTTAAATGACTTTCATGTTCCTCTTTTCTTTTGGAATAATCCAAAATATCATCAATGAACACAACCAAAAACATATCCAAGAACTCACTGAAAATTCTATTCATAAGATCCCTGAATACAGCAGGTGCATTGGTTAATCCAAAAGGCATAACTAAAAATTCATAATGGCCATATCTAGTACGAAATGCGGTGTTTGGAATGTCTGCTTCGTTTACTTTCCACTGATGGTACCCCAACCTCAAATCAATTTTCAAAAAATACCAAGATCCCTGGAGTTGATCAAACAAATCATTGATCTGAGCCAAAGGATACTTTTTCTTAACAGTGATGTTATTCAATGCTCTATAATCAATGCAAAGTCTCATTGAACCATCTTTCTTTCTAAAAAACAAAATAAGATCACCCCATGCTGATGTGCTAGGTCGAATGAAACCTTTATTTAATAACTCCTACAATTGCTTCTTTAACTCTAAAAGTTCAATTTGAGCCATTTGATAAGGGGGTTTTGAAATTGTCTTTGCATCAGGATCTAAGTCAACCGTAAATCCAACTTCCTGATCAGGTATAATATTAGGAAACTAATCAGGAAAAACATCAAGATATTCATTTACCACTGGCACATCATTAATCTGAACAGTTTCTTTGTTTTTAACAATATGTGAAAGGTAACATTCATTTACATCATTTACTATTTTCATAGCTTCCTGATATGTTATCAAAAACAAGGGTTCATTTTTGTAAACAAACTAAAAATCATTCTGAAAAGAAACCACATTAGCTCTACAGTCAATCTTACCATGATAAACAAAAACCAATCCATACCAAAAATAACATCAAACTCTACTAGAGAAAAAACAATAAGTTTTATTGGTATATTCTTTCCGCACACAAGGACATGAATGTTCTTATGTTTTATTTTTGTATCAACGTTTCCTCTAGTTGTTTTTACCTTATGTTTTGTATTCATATCTTCATATAGAATTCACAATTTACTAGAAAACTTCTCAGAAATGAATGATTTTGTAGACACTGAAACAAACAACACAGTGGCATAATCTGAACAAACAAACAGTGTACCTGATACAACCTCATTTGATGGCCCAAAATCTACAGAAGTAGTTTTAAAGGATTTCAACACCACTTTATGCTTTTAGTCTTGCAGCATTCCTTTAGTTGAGTTATTTATTGGACACTCGATTACATAATGACCCATTTCATTGCACTTAAAACATTTTACTGACTGTAAATCAGATTTTGTCTTACCATTACAATGATCTTTTTCAGTGCAATTAAGAGCCTTATGTCCCATTTTACCACATCGGTAGAACTTACCAAAATTCAAAAGACATTCCCCAGCATTCTTTTTACCACAATTTTCAAAAATTGTAAACTTAATTTTCTTACCATCAGACTTTTTTGAAGAGTTCTTTCATTTATCCTTCCTCTTCAACCTCTTATTCGATTGTTTTTCAAAGAACACTTGATCATAAAAAAATCCATTTCCACCTTCTATTCACAACAAAAAAAAATTTCATAACTGTTGAACTCATGAGAAGCGAAATTCCTTCAATATATTTGCTTTAATCCTGAGTAAAAATTTTTGATTTTTCTATCAAGACATCGCATGAAATTTGGAGCATACCTTTCCAGTTGACTGAATTTGTCTTCATAAGCAGCCACTGAGTCATCCTCCTACCTCATTTTTAGGAATTGTTATTCCAGTCAAAGATGAACCACCTTTGGAAAATATTTATCAAGAAATAAACCTTTGAATTCATCCCAATCGAGATCATAAATCTTCTCACTATCCCTAATATTTTCCCCTATCGACCACCACGGAGCAGCTTCACCTTCAAAACGATAAAAAGTAAGACTAACCTTTTGATGTTCTGAACAACCCATGGCATCAAAAATATTTTTTAGTGCTTTAATCCACCCTTCTACTAGCACCGAGTTAGATGATCCTCTGAAAGATGGGGGATGTTGCCTCATGAAATGCTCCACTACTAACATGTTCCTATATGGTTGATCTAGCTGATCTCATCATGGATAACACCAAAATTTATATCCTATGCCAACCGTTCCATTACTGCCATAAATTGTTCAGTTCCGATTCCGACCATCTCAGGTTGCTGATTTGGAAGGTGTTCTTCCTCCTGATGTCATCCCAACATAGCTTCCATGTTTCCTCTGTGAAAAACCATTCTGCACACAAATATATCTCAGGTGAAGCAACATGGTAATCTGTAAATGCTATATCATTTCTATATTACAATAAATTAATTTATGGACATTTATTTAACAATTTCCTAACTCATAAATTTATCTAAATAAACCTCTGATACCAAATATAAGGACCCGACCATAAACATTACATAATATTGAATTAAATGAATAATTCACATTGATGATCTTTTCAGGATTAGAGTTTTAGAGAATTAGGAAAAAACTATTACATCTCAAAAGATTACAAAGTAGAAAATTCTACACAGTTTCCATTTTTTTCATAAAATAAAAACCCTTGAAAAAAGTGTCATGTATAGTTCTATGTTTTAGACACCATGGATTTTCCTTGATCCCATCCTTTGCCCTATTCATCTTTAAGTTCTATGAAAACATTTCAAAACATGGGATGAGCCCAAAAAAGCACAGTAATGGTTATAAAAAAGACTGAAAACACTTTTTTCATAAATATATACAAAACATGAACTCTTTTACTTACATCATGAAATCATAAGATTTTCTGAACAACACATAGAAATAATAAATCATAAAGGTAACTTGTGGCATCCATAACATACATATATTATATCTATCACGACTAGATAGGGTGTTACTTTGAAATACCCATCATAGTATATTCCATAAATCTCTTAGTAGAAACAATCACGTTCATCTCTGTCACGTTACCCAATGCATTGGAGAACTATCTCGGGCCCACCTGCCCAAGGTTTATCATGGAACCACATGTATACATAAATAATTCCCATGAACCATAACATGATCATAACACATAACATAAGCATAAAGTCAAGATAACATTTCTACATTGCAACAAAAAAATATTATTTCAAGATATTTAAATAATAAATCCATTCTCAAAATCATATTCAAAACCAAAATATGTAAAAAGAGTATATGGAATTTATTTTTCCTTTTAAAAACATTACAGCTTGTTAAGGAAGCCGAAAATCAAATAATACTCATGGCGGCGGAAAGGTCATTGTCACCGATTACGTTAAAAAAACATTCTTTCTTGTCGTTTAGTGAAATGTTTCATATAAAAAGATACCCTTTGAATGAAATTAAAATTAAAATGGGATTATAAACAGTATAAAATAAATTCGTGTATAAAACTAAATATGCCTTAATGAAAGGAGATTGAGACGAAGTCCCTTACCTAGTGTCCAACTTGACTCGATCGCTCTTCAATATCCAGAATAATAAACTAAAGATAATTTCTACTTTATTAAGAACCTTTTTCAAGTTTATTATTTCTTTTATATCACTTATTACCATGTTATAAACATTATGTAATCATTCAAGTTAATAATGCCCATTTTGTCGATATTTGGTACTTGAGTCAAAAATGGACTTCTTATATTTACAAGTAGACCATGTGGTCAATAGTCCATTATATCCCGAATGAAATTGATTATTTAGATATCATATATATCCTATATATCCATTATATATATATATTTATAAAAATACATATATGTTGGAGGAATGAAATGAAATGCACATTTCATGGAGACAGTAAGTCGTACGTATGAATGAAGGCTACATTCATTTATATATCTTATTTTAATGGAATTAAAACATAATGATACAAAGGTATATTATAATTCCAGTATAATATCATATATAATATCATTAACTCCATCCTTTATACATCCTATATTTGGTATTAATGAGTCATATCACTTTGAGGGGGCGGTAGTATGCACTTCCTCAATAGAAATTATCGCATTTAAAAATAATGGAAACCGTAAAGGTATGATATAAATGAAAAATAAAGAGTCCTGAAAAAAATATAAACATAATATATATCATATATAAATATAGTGTCATCTGAATGGCTACCATGTTAGGCAGTAGGAGATAATCGAACAATCATCGTCTTGTGAGGTGTTAGTTTGCTATCCACAGAAACAGTATGTTATTCACCCATTAAATGGAGGTGTGGGTATGTGTAGTTCTAATACATCACATAAAAACATACAAGTATATTGAGGATACTGGGGTGTTATAAAATAAAGGAATTAAAAGATTTTAAGGGTTGGAGAAGTAAAATAATTGAAAAGAAGGTAAGATAAACGGTTACATTTAATTTCGGTAACTTCCTTTGGTGTGAATAAAAAGGACCTATTAAAGTGTATTATTATTAAGGTAAGACTTCTAGGAGAAGGAGAGGTATGTAGGTAGATTAATTTGGTAGAGTTTGGATGAGACAAAAGTCTTGAGAGGTGTGAGTAATTGCATAGAAGTGAGGGATTTTTATAAAAAAGAAGGTCGGGCTCTTCAGGAATGTTTGAAAATATTATTTTATTATAATCTTATATTCAGTTTTAAAAGGTCCAAAAATAATTATAGTTAAAGATATGATGACTAATGGTATAAATAAAATCATAAAATATTAATTGGAATGGTTTTGGATGTTATTTTAATATATATAATCTTATTTAATTAAATGATTTATTAATTAGGTAAACACTGCATCATTCTTGTGTCATACAAAATATAAATTATTTGATGTCTATAAATTATAAAAAACTACCATGATGTAGGAAATAGTTTTAGCTTTCCAATTAATATTTATAGTCGAAAAGATAATTTATATAACCCATTGTAAAAATTAATTTACTAAAAGATATTTGTTTTTGTCATTTTTGCCTTTACTTTAAGTTAATTAATCTAAATTGCCATTATCACTCCCATGTGGCTCAATGGGGTCCCAAAATCGATCCAAAGATACCCATGGTCATAAATGACTCAGCCAATAATGTTTTGACAAGTGTTAAAGTAAATTTGAATTATTATAATAATATTTTTAGATTGAATTACCTTATTTACCTTTAACTATGATAAATAAAAGTCAAAAGATACTATACACCAAAAATTATTTTCATCTTATTGAACGACATTTTACATAATAAAAACAACCATGTATATCGTATCGTTGAAATTAAATTCACAGAATTTGTAAAATTTCATTTAAATGAAAAATTCAGTTTTTTTTAACTACTACTAAGTGGTTTCACTATTCATCAAAAAATGAAGTTTTTCAGAAAAATACCAAAAAATCAGCCTAAGGTATATTTGATGGTTGGAATTCAAAAATTATGTCTATTTTTCTAAATTGAAAAAATTAAAGTGTCATTAATTAATTTAAAATTAATTCACATTGTTTACAAATAGCGTGTTTTTAAGAAATAATTACTTTCAAAAGATTGATACTTGTTTATGTCCAATTTCAAAGTGAAATTAATTCAAATGACCAAAATTGGATTAAATGGTAAAAATATATTCTAATCACAATTTAAAACCAATTAAAATGATAATCTAACCATATAAATAAATTAGACTAAAACGCAGTCTTGAATTAAAATACAATTTTTTCACTATTCATTAAAAACGAACATTATCATAAACATGCAAAAAATTTATACAAAGTAAATTTTGTTGTCCCCATTATAAAGATGGATTTTATTTG
The DNA here is from genome assembly GCA_963277665.1 of Viscum album. NCBI lineage: Eukaryota > Viridiplantae > Streptophyta > Magnoliopsida > Santalales > Viscaceae > Viscum > Viscum album. The sequence goes on from OY728152.1 coordinate 1,895,268,751, forward strand.
GTCAGATAGAATTTATTAAAGTGACCAATTCAAGATGTAAAAATGGTTCACCATTAAAAGGCGGTAAATCGACCTTTTAATGGAAATTATGCTTAAATTTAGATTCATTCACATTTTAGGCCTCTAAATTTTGATTGGATAAATGTAAATAAATTTAACAAACATGTAAAATAATATTGTAGTTAGTTTTATTCATTCCCACCAATATAATATCTATGAGTTATATACCATTTAAAATAATAATATTATATTATTAGTGTGCAATGTAATATTTCAAAGAAACTCTTTGTTGCTTATTGGGTACGCTATCGAACATAAAATCCCCTTTAACTTAAATTAATATTTAATTCACAAATGTTAATTAATATAAAATATGTCTTATTATTTATTTTCCTGGGAAGTGACATCCTTCCCCCCTTTTGGAAATTACATCCTCGTAATTTTACATTTCAAGATAAGTGGGGGTATTTATCCCTCATAGCATTTTCAGATTCCCACGTTGCCTCTTCAATCATATGGTTTTTCCACAAAACATTTACCGAGTGAATTACCTTATTCAGTAACACTTTCTCTCTATGCTCAAGAATATGAATTGTTTGTTCTTCATAAGGGAGATTTTCTTCCAACTGAACTACCTCTGGGGTCAAAACATGAGATGGATCCGGCATATAATTTCTCAACATAGAAACATGAAAAACATTGTGTACATGGGATAAACATGGAGGTAAATCCACTCTATACGCAACTGATCTAACTTTCTCTAGAATTTCATAAGGTCCAATGATCCTTGGACTCAACTTTATCTTCTTACCAAAACAAATCACATTTTTCCAAGGAGAAACTTTGGGAAAGACATGATCACCTACCTCAAAAGAAAGATCCTTCCTCCAGTTATCTGCATAACTTTTCTGTCTACTCTGAGTTGTTCTCTTGTGCTTCTGAATCAGCTGATCTTTCTCTGCCATCTCTTATACCAATTCTGGTCCCATCAGCTTCCTTTCACCTACTTCATCCCAATAAGATAGAGTTTGAAAATTCTTTCCATATAATTTTTCAAATGGATCCATAGGTATACTGGAATGAAAACTGTTATTATATGAAAATTCAACTGATGAAAGATGTTGGTCCCAACTTCCTAGATAATCAATCAAGAAATCACATAACATATCCTCCAATATCAAAATTGTTCGTTCTTATTTCCCATCTGATTGAGGATTAAATGCTCTACTAAAATTTAATTCAGTACCCAATGACTTCTCAAGGCCTTTCCAAAAGTTAGAATTAATCGTGGGATCACAATCAGATACAATGGAGAGGGGAACTCCATGCAACCTAACTATCTCTTTAACATAAAACCAAGAAAATAGATCTACAGATAATGTATCTTGAATAGGAAGGAAATAAGCATATTTAGTAAATTGGTCAATAATAACCCACATTTCATTATTACCTCAAGATGTCTTCAGTAATCCCACAACAAAGTCAATGGGTATATTTTCCTATTTCCACTCAGGCACCGGTAAAGGCTGAAGCATCCCTTTCGATAATTTCCACTCTATTGTAACCTACTAACAAGTCAAACACTTCATAGTAAAATCAGTAATATCTCTTTTCATTCCATTCTACCAGTAATACTCCTGAAGATCTCTGTATATCTTAGTACTGCTAGGATGAAATGAAAATGGGAAACTATGAGCTTCAAATAACAACTCATTCTTCAACTGTGAATCACAAGGCACACATAATCTTTTTCCAAATCTCAAAACACAATCATTATCAATGTTAAATTCATTCAACTTACCCTTCTGAACCAACTCTACCTTTTTCTATAACTCACTGTCTTCCTTCGGTGCTTGCTTAATTCTGTCTGATAAAGATGATATCACTGACACATGATACAAAATAGAATAATTTTCTGCACCAAAAACTTCCATGCCAAAGTTTATCAAATCAAAAACCAAAGGATCTTTTTTCTAACTTAACACGGTTATTGATGCATTACATTTTCAACTCAAAGCATCAACCACTTTATTTGCTTTTCCCAGATGGTAATGGATCGGGAAATCATAATCCTTGATTAATTCCAAGCATCTCATCTATGTCATGTTCAATTCATTTTGTGTGAGTACAGACTTTAAACTTTCGTGATCAGTATATATTTCACAATTTATTCCATACAAATGATGCATCCAAATTTTTAAAGAAAAAACAACAGAAGAAAATTCCAAATCATGTGTAGGGTAATTTGACTCATGTGGTTTCATATAACGTGAAACATAAGAAATTACCTGATCATTCTGCATTAGGACACAACCAAGTCCTTTGAATGAAGCATCACTCTAGATAACAAACTCACCATTTCTGGATGGTAGTGCCAAAACTGGAGCATTCACCAATCTTCTTTTAAATTCCTAAAAACCATCATCACATTCATTTGTCCAGATGAACTTAACACCTTTTCGAGTTAAATTATTCACTGGACTAGATAAATGTGTAAGTTTTTCAACAAAACTCTGGTAATAACCTACCAAATAAAGAAAACTATGAATCTCGGTCATATTTGTGGGTCTTGGCCATTCTTAAACAACTTTTGTTTTATCAGGATTAACCGTTATGCCATATTTGGAAAAATATGACCAAGGAAAGTAATTTTTTGTAACCAAAACTCACACTTTTTGAATTTTACAAAAAGTATATTTTCTTTTAAGGTTTTCAAGACATCCCTTAAATGACTTTAATGTTCCTATTTACTTTTTGGATAATCCAAAATATCATCAATGAACACAACCTCAAACATATCCATGAACTCATGTAAAATTATATTCATTAGATTCATGAATACAGTAGGTGCATTGGTTAAACCAAAAGGCATAACTAAAAATTTATAATGGCCATATCTAGTATGAAATGCAGTCTTCAAAATGTCTGCTTCCTTTAATTTCAACTGATGGTACCCCGACCTCAAATCTATTTTCAAAAAATACTGATCGCCCTAGAGATGATCAAACAAATCATCAATATGAGGCAAAGGATATTTATTCTTAATAGTGATGTTATTCAATGCTCTATAATCAATGAAATGTATCATTGAACGATTTTTCTTTATAACAAAAAAATCTGGAGCACCCCATGGTGATGTACTAGGTCGAATAAAACCTTTATCTTATAACTCCTACAATTGCTTCTTTAACTCTAAATGTCCAATTCGAGCCACTCGATAAGGAGGTTTTGAAATTGTCTTAGCATCAAAAACTAATTCAACAGTAAATTCAACTTCTCGATCACTTATAATACCAGGAAACTAATCAGGAAAAACATCAAGATACTCATTTAACACTGGCACATCATTAACTTGAACAGTTCCTTCGTTTTAAACAATATGTGTAAGGTCATATTCATTACCATCATTTACTTGTTTCTCATCTTCCTGATATGTTATCAAAATTAAGGGTTCATTCTGGTATACAAACAGAAAATCATTCTGAAAAATAACCTATTTAGCTCTACAATCAATCTTAGGGTGATAAAAATAAAGCCAATCCATACCCAAAATAACATGACACTCTACTAGAGGAAAAACAATATGGTTTGAAGGTAGATTCTTTCTGCACACAAGGACATGAATGTTCGAGTGTTTTCTTTTTGTATCAACATTTCCTCCAGGTGTGTTTACTATAAGTTCTATATTCATATCTTCAGATGGAATTCCCAATTTACTAGAAAAATTCTCAGAAATGGAAGTGTGTAGACCCTGAAACAAACAGCACATTGGCATAATCTGAATAAATAAACAGTGTACCTGATGCAAATTCATTTGATGGCCCAACATCTACTGAAGTAGTTCCAAAGGATTTCAACAACCCTTTCCGCTTTTAGTCTAGCTTCTTTCTTTCGGTTGAGTTCTTTGTTGGACACTCATTTTCATAATGACCCTTTACATTGCACTTAAAACATCTTACTAACTGTAAATAAGATTTTTTATTACCATTACAATGATATTTTTCAGTGTAAATAAGAGACTAATGTCCTATTTTACCACATTGGTACCACATACCAGAATTCAAAAGACATTCCCCAGCATGCTTTTTAACATAATTTTCACAAACTGTAAACTTATGCTTCTTACCATCATACGTTTTTGAAGAGTTTTTCCCTTTCTCTTACCACATAAACCTCTTATTCAGTTTTTTTAAAGAACACATCATCATCAGCAAACTCTATTTCCCCCTTCTCCACACAACGAAAAAAAATTTCATAACTTTTCAACTCACGAGAAGCTAAATCCCTTTTGATACTTTGGCTTTAATCCTGAGTAAAAAAGGTTTATTTCACTATCAAGATATCTAATGAAATTTAGAGCATACCTTTCCAGTCGAGTGAATTTTTATTCAAAATCAACTACTGAGTCATACTCCTGCCTCAATTATAGGAATTTTTTTTCCATTATAATATGAACAACCTTAGGAAAATATTTCTCCAAAAAAATACCTTTGAATTCATACCCATCGAGATCATCAATCTCCTCATTATCCCTGATATTTTTCACCATCGACCACCAATGATCAACTTCACCTTCAAAACGGTAAATAGTAAGACTAACCTATTGATGTTCTGAACAACCCATGACATCGAAATCCTTTTCTAGTGCTTCAATCCACCCTTCTTCTAGAACTTAGTTAGATGGTCCTCTGAATGATGGGGGATGTTGCCTCATGAAATGCTCTACTACTGACATGTTCCTCTGTGGTTGATTCAGCTGATCTTGTGCATGGATACCACCACCATTTATAGCCTGAGCCAACTATTCTATTACTACCAAAAACTATTCCATTCTGATTCCTACCAACTAAGTTTGCTGATTTGGAAGGTTGTCTTCCTCCTGATGTCATCCCAACATAGCTACCCAGTTTCCTTTGTGGAAAACCATTCATAACACAAAAATATCTCAAGAGAAGCAACATGGTAATCTGTAAATGCTATATCATTTCAATATTACCATAAATTAATTTATAGACATTTATTTAACAATACCCAAACTCTTAAAGATGTCTAAACCGATCTATGATACAAACTATAAGGACCCGGCCATAAACATTACATAATATTATATTCAATGATTAATTCACATTGAGGAACTTTTCAGGTTTCGAGTTTTAGAGAATTAGGACATAACTATTACATCTCAAAATATTACAAAGTAGACAATTCTACACAGTTTCCATTTTTTTCATAAAATAAAAACTCTTGAAAAATAGAGTCATGCCAAGCTCCATGTTTTAGACAGCACGACTTTTCCTTGATCCCATCCCCGACCCTATTCATCTTTAAGTCCTGTGAAAACATTTCAAAACATGGGATGAGCATAAAAAGCTTAGTAACGGTTATAAAACAAAGAAAGAAAAAATATGTTCATAAATACATACAAAACATGAACTCTTTTACTTACCTCATGAAAACAAAATATTTTATGAAAAACACTTAGAAATAATAAATCATAAAGGTAACTTGTGGGATCCATAAAATACTTATATTGTAGCTGTCACAGCTACATAGGGAGTTACATAGGAATACCCATCATAGTAAATTCCCTAAATAACTTTAGAGAAACATTCACACTTACCTCTTTCACATTACCCAATGCATTGGAGAGAAATCTCGGGCCCACCAGCCCTAGGTTTATCACGGAACCACTCGTATACATAAATAATTCCCAAGACCCATAACTTGATCATAACACATAACATAATCATAAAAGAAAGATAACATTTCCACATTGCAATAACAAAATATCATTTCAAGATATTTAAATAATAAATCCATTTTCATAATCATTTTCAATACTGAAATATGTAAAAACAGTATATGGTATTTATATTTCCTTTTAAAAACATTACGTCTTGTTAAGGAAGTGAAAGATCAAATAATACTCCCGGCGGCGGAAAGGTCATTATCACTACTTACGTTAAAAAAACAATCCTTTTTGTCATTTAGTAAAACGGTGTATATAAAAATATTTCCTTTGATTGAAATCAAATGTCCAAGGGGTTCAAACACCATATAAAATAAAGTCATGTATAAAACTAAATATGCCTCAATAAAAGGAAATTGAGACGATGTCCATTACCTCGTGTCCGACTTGACTCGATCGCTATTTAATATCTTTAATAATAAACTAAAGATAATTTATACTTTCTAAAGAACCTTTTTCAAGTTTATTATTCCTTTTATATCACTTATTACCATGTAATAAACATTATGTAGTCATTCAAGTTAATAATGTTCATTTTGTCGATATTTGGTAATTGAGTCAAAAATAGACTTCTTATCATTACAAGTTGTCCTTGTGGTCAATAGTTTATTATATCCAGAATGAAATTAATTATTTAGATATCATATATATCATATATATCCAGTATATAAATATTTATTACATTACAAATCATTTGGAGGTCAGAAATGAAATGCACCGTTCATGGAGACAGTAGGATGTACGTACGCATTAACGCTACATTCATTTATATTTCTTATTTTAATGGAATTAAAACAAAATCATACATATTTGTATTGTTATACCATTATAATATCATATATAATATCATTAACTATATCCTTTAAACATCCCACACATATTATTAACGATTCATATAACTTTGATGGGGCGGTAGTCCGCACTTTCTCAAATGAAATTATCATGTTTACCCATAATGGAAACCTTAAAGGTATGCTATTAAAGAAAAATATAGAAGCATGAAGAAAACATAAACATAATATATATCATATATAATTATAGTTTCATCTTGATGGACACCAATATAGGCAGTAGGATATAATCAAACAATTATTGTCTCGTGAGGCGTTAGTTTTCCATCCACAAAAAGAGTACGTTCTTCACCCATTAGATGGAGGTGTGTGTAAGTGTCATTAGAATCCTTTTGATAAAAACATAATAGTATATTTAGGATACTATTGTTTTTATAATTTAAAATAATAAAATTATTTTAGGGGTTGGAGATGTAAAATAACAGAAAATAAGTTAAGAGAAACGGTTACCTTTAATATGGGTAACTTCTTTTGGTTTGAAGAAAAAGGACTTCTTGAAGTGCCTTCTGCCTAAGGTAAGGCTTCTAGGAGTCATAGATGGTTGTAGTGAGATTAATTGCACATTGTTTGGAGGAGCCTAAATGCTTGAGAGGTGTGAGGAATTGGATTGAAGTGACGGATTTTTATATGCAGGTGGAGGGGCTCTTTAATAAAGTGTGAAAATATTATTTTATTATAAACTTATATTCGGTTAAAAAGGTCCAAAATAATTAGATCATAATATAAGATGACTCTTGGTAGAAATAATATCATGAAATAAGGATAGGACAGGTTTTTGATGTTATTTTAATATTTATAATCTTATTTAATTATATGATTTATTAATGAGGTAAACACTGCATCGTTCTTGTGTCATAAATAATTTAAATTATTTGATGTTTAGAAATTATTAAAAGAATATCATGATTTAGGAAATATTATTATTTTTCTAATGAATATTTATAGTCTAAAATATAATTTAAACAACCCCTTGTAATAATTAATTTACTAATATATATATTTTTTGTCATTTTTACATTAACTTTAAGTTAATTAATCTAAATTGTGATTATCACTCCCATGGGGATCAATGGGGTACTAAAATCGACCCAAATATTCCCATGGTCGTAAATGACTCAACAAATAAGTTTTGGAAAAGTGTTAATTTAATTTTGATTTAATATAATATTCTTTTTACCTTGATTTACCTTATTTACCTTTAACCGCGGTAAATAAAAGTCAAAAGTTACTATTCACCAATAATTATTTTCATCTTATTGAACAACATTTTACATAATAAAAACAACCATGTATGTCGGATTTTCGAAATTCAATTCACAGAAGTGGAAAAATTTCATTTAAATGAAAAGGTCAATTTTTTTAACTACTACAAAGTGGTTTCACTATTCCTGAAAAATTGATGTATTTCAAAAAAATACCAAAAATTCAGACTAAGATATATTTGATAGTTCAAATTCAAAAATGATGTATATTTTCCCAAATTAAAAAAATAAAAGTGGAATTAATTAATTTCAAATTAATTCCCATTGTTAAAAACATAGCATGTTTTTAAGAAACAATAACTATAAAAAGATTGATACTTTTTTATATCCAATTTTAAAATGAAATAAATTCCAATGACCAAAAGTGAATAAAATGGTAACAATATATTCTAATTACACTTTAAAACTAATTAAAATGATAATCTATCCATATAAATAAATTAGATTAAAATACAGTTATAAATTAAAATAAAATATTTTTCACTATTCATTAAAAATGAACTTTATCTGAAAATTACCAAAAAATTTACATAGTAAATTTTGATATCTCAATTCTAAAAAAATATTTTATTTTTTCAAGTTCAATGTATTAATGTTACCAAAACTAGATTAAAAAGGGGTTCTAAATTAAAAGGAAATAAATCGACCATTTAATATAAATGATGTTTAAAATTAGATTCATTCACATTTTAAGCCTCTAAAGTTTTATTGGATAAATGTAAATACATTTAACAAACAAGTATAATCATATTGTTGTTAGTTTTTTTCATTCCCACCAAGACAACAGCTAAGAGTTAATGACCATTTAAAATAATAACATTCTCTTTTTACTGTGTAATGTAAGATTTCAAAGAAACCTGTTGTTGCTTATCGGGTACGCTATCGAATATAGAAACCCCATTAAAGTAAAATTAATATTTAATTCATAATTATTAATAAATATTAAATATTTCTTTTTCTATATTTACCTGGGATGTTACACGGTGGAGATATAAACATTCTCCTACTACTAATTGATTTTAGGTTGTAACACTTAAAGGGATTGTGTTTTGGTCCTTGTGGGCTTGGGTTGTTTGAGAAAATATCTTAAATTTTCATATAATATTCACTATGTATCCTAGGTGTCATGTGGTTGGAATATCCCCGAACTAGTTTTACAAATGATAATTATACCTCAAATGAAGCATTTGGATCAATTGTGGCTTGTGGTGAAATCCTTCACAAAAAATATTCCTAGATAGTGATTCTTAATTATGAGAAAAAAGTTGTTAATGAATGTTTGATATATTTTATTGTCATTGAATGGGAGGTTGGACTATGTAGTCATTGGTTATAGGGGAATATTTTTAGGTGAAAATATATTCTGATGCTGGTTTCCAAATTTATTATTGGTTAATGTATAATATTTGATCGTTTTATTCTCTTATCAGTAATTGTTTTTAACAGAGAACCCCAAAAGGGATCATGTGATCTGACTAGAAGGACGTGGATAGATGAAAAAGGATCCTAATAGATATGATGTAGAGATAGTCAAGATGTATTAAGATCCTACCATTTGAGCCCCCATATTCTTATATATTATTTACTACTGAACCCTAAATAAAAAGAGGGATATAAAACTATATTGTAATGAACTATATTGGGTCAACCTGACTCATAACTAAACGCATATCCCCACAATCCACAAAGCTTTTCTCAATCATAATATGATAAAGATGAGAACTATGGTATCATCCTTATCCATTTGGAAATTGTTTCTCCCTCAGAATCTAAATAAAAAATCAGAAAATCTAACTAGAAATATGGCAACCCCATTAATATATAAGATATCCACACCACCAAAAAAATTATCCTCAACAATTTAAAATATCCCAAAATAATAATTAACAACATGAACCAAAATCTATTAAATTAATAAAAATCACATTATATTTTACCAATGTGAAATAAAATATATCTATATGTGAATATATAAAAAATATCAAAATGGGATCAATTTCGATGAGGTCGACGCACAAAATATTTGATGATATAAAATATGAAAATTATTAAATCAATTTTAAACCCGCAATACTATAATAAAATAAATAAAAAAGAAACCATATAAATTTATAATTAAGAATACTTAATGACAGACTAGTTTTACATACCATTACATATTCAATATAAAAACATTTTGATATAATCCCAATAAAATATGTAGGTATGAGGTAAATCCCTATAAAATACCCCTATGAATCTACATGAGGTTTTTCTCTACAAAAAAATAGGTCTACTTTTAAAGATACATTTTTTAACACTTTCTGTTAGAAAACATTTCATTATAAATCCAATAGGTTTTTAAAAGAAAACATAGTTCAAAAATATTAATAAATGAGTTTCAATAGAAAGTATGTGAAGGAAATTTACATCAGAATAAAAATCATCCCAAAATGGAATATGTATAATAAGAAGAATTTTCATATTTCAAAATAAGGTGTTTGATTAAAAAGAACAAGGAGATTAAAAGAAAAATGGTACAAGAAATGTGCAACATGTGATCTAACCAGTGTGTTCTAGAATGGAATATTATTAAATTAAATTCACAAGATTTCTTATTTAGAACAATATTATTAGATTCTTCTATAGTCTCCCCTAAGAACTTCATTCCACCAAAAGGATCTCTCAGTCCTTCTGTTGAACATTCCCTAGAAATCTCACAACCTATCCATGGTCTTCAATTGATTAATCTACCCTCACACACAAGGAATCCCTTTTTATATCAATTTCTATTTACATATAGCAATTTAATGTAAATTAAGAAAAAAAATTATCCTAAAAAATAGTCATAAATCAAAAGTGAAAACCTATTTTAAACCCCATATTCAAATCCATATGAATCCAAAAATACTGTTTGATTCATTTTTTTCAAAGATCTTATATTGTTCAAAACTAACAAAATTGGAAAATATCTTTACAAAAATTATATTTCCATCACACTTCCTCAATCATACAAAACATGGATGAACCATCATTATCAAAATTTCATAAAGAAGAATTTCTAGATGTAACAGATAAATTCCAAAAATAATGTTATGTCATGGAAAATTATCCAAAGATAGAGACACATACCATGAAACTAGATTAAAACATGTTACATTAAACAAATTCAATAAAAAAATGTGTGAAAGGATCAAACCGAAATTAATATACATTAAATATCATTATGGATTCCCTAAAAATCATGAATTCAGTCCCTATGTCATCCTAGGGATTCAAAGATCTAGGAAAATGTAAGAGTAATGAATAAGAATGGTGGAGATGGAATAAAATTATGAAATATATGGATTAACTCAACATAAACCACCTAATATATAAATAGTCACAAACAGATGATTGAAGAACTGTATTCTATCCAATATGGGAGTTTTTTCATGAAAATGGTAGTAGATAAGGGAGCTGGGTATTTTTATATGACAGGTATTAAGGTAACATACAAAATCATAATGTGACAGAAGTTCATATGGGTTAACAACATGGTTAATTAAACCATGATAAAACCTTACAAGAGTCTCAATCATCCAAGAAAATACTCCATAATCTCCCAAAGAAAACTCGGTGGTTCAGAAAACCAAAAATATGCCATAAAAACCAAATTGTACGCCTAAACCCCCTCTCTCACTATTAGATACATGGTGCATACTAATTGTTCCCAAATACTCATAAAGAATTTTTCTTAATGAATTAATATTCTCAACCTTTACCAAATTGGATCCTTGAGAACAAAGAAACATATAATAAAAATAGAAAATAACATTTACCGGTGACCCATTGGGTGTTACAATTAATATTTTATCTGTTTCCCAGAAAAAGTTGTCATAACCCATTGACATCATTAGGCTATATTAAATTTTACATTGTATTTTTAGTCTTATATATGAAATATTTAATCCCTTTCAAATTTCAGAAACACTAAAAGACAACACTTGGTTTTAGTAACTTTATTAGAGAAAAATATTCAATTGCAATTTCAACAAGATTAACCTCATTATAATTAATTATTGTTTTCCACTTATTATTCCTATAACTCACTCTAATTATAATCAACCACCTTTTGACTGATCCATCCATAAAACATTCATAATAGTTTTCTAAACATTCTCATACAAGGAATCTATTTGTCCTACTTTGGAATGTCTACAACAGCATATAGATTTTTATGCAAGGTAGTATATTTGGTAGTAAGATTTTTTATATTTACACTCCAAAAAATATTATTAGGATATACTAGTTGAATGTCTACTAACTCATTTTAATCCTACATTAAATAAATCACTTCATTTATTAAATTTTATCTTCTAATTAATTTTTCTAATTGAGTTTATTAATTTTTTAAAATAAAATATCTGTTGGTGTATTTCAGATTTATAAATGTCCTCTTGAACCTTAATTAATAATCAAAGAATAAATATTTTTAATATTCCATATTACTAATTTTAATATAATTTTATTATATTATATAGATTATTTCATTGTAATTTTGAATTAATCTTCGTAATATTCTCTTGACAATACAAATATAATCAATGTATTCTCTCAGAAATATCATAGCTTCAACAACATTGACCACTCAATAAATAATGAATCTAACATCCAATATATAATCATATTGATATCATTAAATGTATTTATTATAATTTTTAAATTCAACATCAATTACATCTAATTCACTTTCATTTGTATTTATTTAACTTTCATAATATCATAATTATTTTGTATCATTTCAGTATAATTTATTTTCAATTAACATTTTCAATATATTATGATTTATGAAAAATCCATTCGGCGTCATCTCAAGTAGTGACATGTTCTACTCTTATACATTTTAATTTCATTCCCATAAAAAATTATTATCACCATGGGATTCCTTAATAAATCAATAATATAAAAAAAACAAATAAAATATTAAAGATAATCATTTAAGTTCTATTACTAATGCACTGATATAAATTCAAAGCGGTAAAATGAAAATATATAAATCACATGATAACATGAAAATGGTTGGTGAAAATAAATTCATTAAAATTTATCCCACTTTATCTAAATAAAAATATGATCTTTATAATTTCCTATATTTTCAAATAATATTTTATATCTTCTTCACATTAATAAATATAATGGAAGTAAATAAGGACATATAAGTACATGAAGGTTTGGTTTGTTATCCAATGTTGGTTATGTCTAATGTGTGAGGGGGAAAACTAATTCTATCATGGTTTCAAATTAATATCAATGATTTTAGAAATAAATGACTTGGAAGAATCAATATTAATAAAAATTTCATGAGATCATCTCACTAACTTTACACAATAACAATATAAAAAAAGAATTTTAAAATTTACAAAACATATTTATATATTTTTTATTTTCTTCATTATAACTTCACCATCAGTAAACATTGAATTTTTCACTTTTAGATTTCTATGAAGATACTATATTTTTTCTAATTCTATTCCAATAGTTTACCCTTTTTATTTTTCTAAATCAATATTATCTCTATTAAATCCATCCCTATATATTATCACTCCACTATCTAAACAATATAACAGTATTCAAACTACATAGACACACCATGGGTTATCAAATCATTCATCATATCCTTGAGAACTATTATAATTGTTACCTTATATAATAATATGATTAACAGAAAACTTATAGTTTTTTTCATAACTATTATTCGGTTGATAACCTTAAAATTCTCAACATATAATTAACCTCCAAAAATAATTCAATTTAATAGTAAAAAATTTATCTTTCATTGAAATAATGAATCCATATTACCCAATATAAAAGACTATGAAAAATCATGATATTATCACAATCAAATAGGATATTTTATTCAATTATTTAAATCTACATATTGTCTGGGGATATATATCTAATATTCCATAAATGCTAGAAAAATGGCTTGAATAATTATCTTGATTCAATAATTGACTCTCATTTTATACTAAAGAAACTATATGAAAGCCACAATTTTATCCATGGATATCCATATTAGAGTTCCCTATCCAATGATGACATGCATTATTTTATGTCATATTAATCAACATTTAAAATATTGTGAACAATAGACTTTAACATTCAATATATCCAATTAAAACTTACATAGACCAAATATCATTTTTATGTTTTATACAAATTCATCCAAATAAAATTAATTTTCATAAGGGAACCAATAAAATTAAAATTCAATATATTTGAAACATACATATTAATATTTACATGAGTTGGATGAAATTATTCACTTTGATTGTAAGGGGGAAAACCTGTATATAGATTAAAACAAATAGAAGTAAGTAAATTATATCATATTTTCAAAACCCTTTTAAATCCCATTTTCTGAGATGTATTGGAATATATATATATATATTAATAATCATTGTATAGAAATTTTAGCTAGATGAAAATATGATAAAAATTTACTAAGACATTTTTTAATTCTATTTCATTTGAAAACATACATATGACTTCGAATAAATTTAATAAAACATAGATTACTTGAAAAATATTACCTCACATATAAATAAAACATTATTTTATATATGATGATTGGGGATATTAAATTGATTTATAATTTGAGAATAATAATTGATTTTAATTATAGTTTTTAGTGGTGGTCAGTGGCTTATATCTAATATATTTTGGCATGTGGGTTCTTCATTTATTGAATTGTAAGAGCCACTAAAATGTTATGAAAAAATGTACATAACATTTTACAAAATAAAAATAATATTATGTGCATAATTGAGATCATATTTTAATCAAATTATAATGTGAAGGGAAAATTTATAGAGGAATTGAATTTCTCATGAAACATCAATAATTTATCAAATCATTGGAATCATAATATAAAGTATAATTCTATTAAAATGATAATTATTTTTAGAGGTTCTTAAATAACAATATAGGTGGTTTGAATATTATTTTGAATACACATATCTATTCCAAATAAAATTAAGGGTGAGTTGAAATTTCTGAGAAGTAATACATTATACATTCATTCTTGAAAGTATTTTTTATTAATGAAAATATTGTAAATTATTTTTTAGTTAATGATGAATCATTCTATATTATTTTGATACTTTTTAATTATGTTTTCAAATATTTTTCATCACAATAAATGTTTCCATTAACTATATAAAATAGATAAATTATTAAAATATAGTGAATCAGTTTCAATTATGATTATTGGACCACTGGTTTTATTTTTGACGGATATAATATTCATGGGATTACTTATAGAGTATAAAAAATATTCATAATTCATTAAAGGAATGAGAATAATTTAAGTCAATAGATGAAGATCATTATGCACTCAAATGTTAGAGTTGAAAATATTTTAAATATAATACCTTCTGAGAGGGAACATATATACATAAAGTTTAAAGAGATATAAATGTATAAATTTACTGACCAAGTCATAAAAATCACGTATTAATTAATTAAATTTTTATAATCTTAAGGAAATTATATAATAACTTGATGAGATTAGTGATTACAATATTAGTTACTCAGAATAACCACTAGAAGTTAGATATTATAACATTTTATGATATTTTTTCCAATTAAAAATATGATAAGTCCATTTAACATGAGAAAGAAGATTGTTTATAATTATAGTGATCATCAAATAAAAAATTTATACCCATAATTTTTGTTAATTTTTACATTATCCAGTCAGCATTTATTTTTTTGGAGGAATCAGGGGATATTTATTATGAAATTATATAAATGGTAAATATGGATACAACTTTTCAAAAAATTAATTCAAATTTTGATAAAAACTGGAAGCTATGTGTAATGAGATTCCACCCACAATATGTGAGGACTATCATGTCACATTAAATGGTGATAATATTAAATATATTTGTTTCATTCACTAATCTTAATTGGTTTCATTTCATGTGTATGAAAAAAAATTTAATAGATTAAAATATATGATATAATATTAACTAGAGCTAAATTCATTACATTTCTAATTTGTAAAAAATTAACAAATGATTTAAAATTTATTCCTATCACTGATTAACACACACTCTATGATCCAATTCACTACCAAAGATCAATATTTTTTTTAATTGAACCCCACTAATAAATCATTTTTTATTTAAGTTATAAATATTATTTAACATATTATATGAATATTTTAATAGCGTTAATTTAGAATTATAATTTTATTACTATAATTATGAATCCAATGAAATAATTTTCATTATTATTAATGAGTGTCACGAACCATCCCCCGGGACCCATGTTGTGACTACCCCAAGCCCTCCTTCCATTGTGCAGGTTCTAGAGACTAGCATTGAAGGCGTATTCCATAAAACTGGGAAGGCATTACATTTATAACATTTAAGAACACATAACCAAACACTCAGCAAGATAGAAACACAAGTAAACTGAAGTGTAAAAAGAGTGAGTGAAGTAAGTAAAAGGGGCCAGAATACATGCCCAACTGGAAAGTACAAGTACAACTGTGATACAACACAACTGGAGAAAGGGAAAGTTAGCTGTTGGGTTGTCCTCCAAGGTTCTTACCTAAAGGGTAGGTACAGATCGCCACCTCAGAACTCCACGTCCACCCATCTTCTTTGTGTACCAATACACCGTATGGTGCACCTCCAGGTACCGTCCAGTCCTGGTACTCTCAACCTCAATCAGCGTTGTTCTTCATCTGCATCCAACACAACAAGGTGAGAGCATAGACCATGCAGGGGTGAGTATAACGATACCCAATAGCAACCCCAAGACTCTCTATGACTCACAAAATCCATCAAGGATAAATCATAAAGTATGAAATCAACAGATAAATATACTTAGTTATATTCCCATACATATACCTATGTTATCAAGTAATCCATCTCAAACATGATGAAAATAGAGATGTACTGACTCAGCTCACAGCAGGATTTATTCTAGGGGTAGTATCAAGTAACATTCTCAGTCACAATGTTGAACATCTCAGTTTCTGGAGAACTCCTCCTCTATTGAGTATAGTGGGAATGAAACATCACACAAAGGAGATTCCCACTAACCTTGGATAGCTGAGGTACTCCTCCTTTTGAGTACTGTGGGTCTGTTGCGTCACCAAGGTGTTCCCCACTGTGGGTCTGCTGTGTCACCAAGGCGCTCCCCCTTGCGGCCTGCTAAAATACTCCTCCTGCCGAGTACCGTGGGTCTACTGCATCACCAAGGCTCTCCCCACTGTGGGTCTACCTTGTCACTGAGGTGCTCCCCACTAGTCATGTCAAGTCACTCTGAGTCGAAACCGTCAGCAGTCATCAAGTCTCATCCAGCCACTGGGTTTACGCACTATGCTCCCTCGTCTCCAGAACGATCTGCTCCACAAGCTACTTTTTGATACTCCAACTACCACGATGACCCATGAAGAAGTATCTCAAAGGTATACCATGCCATAGGGGTCTCAACGTAACAGATGACACGTCAATCGGACACCCGGTCTATGAGATATTAGTCTTTTAGTCCCGGGTGCCCGGTTGGATTCGTGCTCGATCCATCCTGACTGTTCCCCAACATAATCCAAAACACAGTGGGGTGTCACTCAGTGGAACTGACTTGCTCAAATGTTCCCAACGCCGCAACGGTTCGTCTAATGGACGTCCGGTGCCAAAGTTATGGACAAAAGAATGTAATTGGGTTGTAGTGGTCCAGGGTCTGGTCCGACCTCGTCAGACCAACTCAGCCCGACCCTGTCTGGGCCAACCCGGTTTGGGTCGACCCGAAATGACCTTCTGGGTCCGGCCTGGCCTGCTGGGTGGCCCGGCCCGTTGGGTTCAGTGTGGCCTGCTAGGAGGGCCGACCTACTGGTTCTGGCCCAGCATGCCGCGAGTGGCCACAGAAGGCTGCGAGAGGTGGTGAGGCCGCGAAGGATGTTGTGAGGGCGCAAGGTCATGGGGCGGCTCATCTAGGGTCGGCAGTTCGGCCGTGGGGCAGCGGCGGTCCGACCCCTCGGCGGCGGTTCTGATGTTGAGGGGTGGCGCCTCGGCTGTGGGGCGGCGCCTCATCCGCAGGGCGGCCCCTTGGCCACGGGGCATTGTAGAGCAACCGACAGCAGTGGGGTCGTGGCTAACAAGGAGGTCGCGAGGCTACGCCGGCCGCGGGGCGGCACCGGTGGCCGTGGGGTGGCGTCATCTCCTTCGTTGTTATCGATGGTGGTGCCGGCTGCAGTTCTTGTGCCCCAAACATGGATGGTTTCCATCCTCCACCATCGCGAAGAACACCACAAGATTTGCGGAAGGGTTGGGCCATGTTGGTTTACCCCATACCCTCCACGTAAGGGTGGTAGCATATGGCTCATCAAGAACATGAACATGAATGTCAAATCCAATCCTCCCGCAATGATTATTCCCAACCCACAAAAGAAATAGAAAGGGTGTCCACGGGAAGTAAAAAACAAATAGAGATAAACCCCTACCTTGTTCGCTTGATGATGTCGATGAGGTCACAAGGAAGAAGATGAATCATTGAGAAAAGATGGACACTGGTGTCATCGGCATTTTCCTAGATTGTCATTTCGTGTGTCATTGGAGATCCTTTGATGGATTTTAGAGAAGTCAACATCGAAGGAGAGGCATTCTTTATTGGCGTTCTTTGTTGGAGAGCTTATCTCCCGAATCACCTCCTCTCCCAAAACCACCATAATGAAATTGTATCCCTAAAATAATATATTA
The DNA here is from genome assembly GCA_963277665.1 of Viscum album. Lineage (NCBI taxonomy): Eukaryota > Viridiplantae > Streptophyta > Magnoliopsida > Santalales > Viscaceae > Viscum > Viscum album. The sequence goes on from OY728152.1 coordinate 1,895,287,346, forward strand.
TGTGATATATTATATTTGTTCTCATATAATTCAAATTGTGTTAAGTAATAACATATGTTAGAGCAATTAATATGTTGTTTTGGCTTAATTATTGTGGCGTAGGTTTAGCACTATTAATATTGGGGGAGTTGAAGAGGCTCCCCCATAATTAATTATGGAGTTGAGAGGTTTAGGCCTCGGGTGGTCCCCACCCCCATAACCTCTCATGGGAGGATAGTCTTGGGTGGTCCCCACCACTATAACCTCTCATGGGAGGTTATGGTCTTGGGGTCCTCACTTCTGAACTTCCACATGGAAGTTTTAACAAATAAAATAAAAATAAAAGATACACAACTTTATTTTTATTTTATTCATTCACGATAAACCCAAAATGCAACTTCAACACTCAACCAACTGCCGTATAGGTGAATGTCTCTTTAAGTGAATACCAGCACTGTGAGTTCAACGGTGCCCTTAGATTTCAATTCCGAGCACCGGTTCAAATGTTAGAAAAAACCACTCACACGTTTACTCAACGTACCTTAACAATAGTTGAGAAGTTCATTCAGGACACTCTGGTCCCCGGAATCATGTGCTGTCAATTTTCACGGACTTATAAAATTCCCATTTATTTAAAAAAATTACATTGAACTATAGGGTCTTTACATTCTCCCCAAATCAGGGCTCTACATTGTCATAATCGACAACTCAATCATGGTAAACAAGTAGAGGTACTGAGCATGTATCTAAGCCTCCCGCTCCCATGTTCTCTCCTGGAGGTTCCAATGCTGCCATCAAAAGGTCCCTAGAGGTATCGACCGTCCACGAAAGACCCACCCCTGTCGATTCTCAACCTATATTGGAACCTCCATAAAAGTCACCCCATAGTCAACGTCCAACTCACCAAGGTTGATGATGTGAGAAGGTTCATGCACATATCTTCTCAACTGGAACATGTGGAAGACGTCATGAACCCATTGCAACTGAGGGGGAAGAGATAAGTGGTATGCCACCTCGCCAGATCTACTGAGGACCTAAAAAGGTCCAATTAATTTCAGAGATAACATGATGCCTTGGCTAAATCCTTGTAGACCTCATTCGGGTGAGACCCTTAGAAAGTCGTGGTCACCATCCTCAAACTCTAGTGGTCTCTGTCTCTTGTCGGCATACGACTTCTGCCTGCTCTATTCAGTCTTCATCTGCTCATGGATAGTCTTCACCTTCTAAGTGGTAGCCCGTACAATCTATGGTCCCACTAGTACTTACTCCCCTAGGTCAGTCCATCACAAAGTTGATCTGTAAGGACTCCCGTACAACACCCCAAAAGTCACCATCCTAGTGGTGGAGTGATAGTTATTGTTGTATGAAAACTCCACCAAAGTTAAGTGATCCACCCAGCTATGACCGAAGACTAGGAAACAAGAGCATAGCTTGTCCTCAAGGGTCTGAATGGTCCACTCAGACTAACTATCCACTTGAGGATGGAAGGCAGTGGTCAAATGAAGTTGCGTTTTGAAAGCCTCCTACAACCCCTTCCATATCCGAGATGTAAAACATGCTTCATGATCGGAGAAAACCATTGATCGTACTCCATGTAACCGCACAATCTATTTCACATAGAGGCATCCCAAGCTCTCTACTGATCCCTTCTCTCTGATCAGTAGGAAGTGGGATGACTTGGTGAGTTGGTTGACAATCACCCCAATCGAGTAATGTCCCCTGGGTGTATGTGTAAGTCCTGTCATGAAGTCCATGGATATCCCATCCCACTTCCACTCTAGGACCTCTAAAGTCCGAACCATGTCTGTCGGAACCTGATTATATACCTTCACTTGCTGACATGTGATGCACCGAGAGACAAACTATGCTACTACTTTCTTCATTCCCGACCACCAGTGTTGTCATCGGAGATCGTGGTACATCTTTCCCACTCCTAGATGTACCGCTACAGGGGATATGTGGTACTCCCTCAACACTTCATCCTGAAGTGACACTAGAACCATGGTACATCCTCTGAAGAGGATTACCTGCTCCTGACCTTCAAAAAATCCATCTAGTGCGTGTCTTGTGGATATCTGAGCACATCATGCATTTTAGTTTGCGTCCCCACGTTGCGCCTTCCTGACTCGTTGAAGAAGTGGGGAGTGATTGTAAGAGACTATAGAAAATAGGCTCCATCTCTATCGACAATGGATATCTGTAAAGTGGCTGGCTACTCCATTGCCTCACCTAGAAGTTGTATACCAGACCTCCTGCTAAGTCCATTTTCTACAAAGTTCCCATTCTCAGGATTATTGACTATCTCGAAGTCATAGTCTTGGAGGAACTAAAGCCAACGTCGTTGTCTCAGGTTCAGGTCCTTCTCATAGAAGATGTACCTGAAACTCTTATCATCAGAGTACACTATAAAACACTTTCCCATCAGATATTGTCACCACAACTTCAAGGCGAAGACAACTATTGAAAATTATAGGTTAAGGGTTGCGTAGTTTGGATCATGTTGTCTCAGCAGTCGAGAACCATATGCAATCACTTCTCACTCCTGCATCAAAACACATCCAAGTCTGGTCCCTGATGCATCACAGTAGACTACGTACCCTACGCCCTCCTCCAAAAAACCTCAAGATGGTGACCCTAGTCAGCCTCTGCCACAACTCTTGAAAACTCTTCTCGCATCTCTCTGACCACACGAAGGGTTTCCACTTATTCGTTAAGGCTGATAGTGGTGCTGAAACACTAGAGAAATCTTGTACAAATATACAATAGTAACTAGCCAAACCTAGGAAACTCTGTACCTCCATCACACTCTTGGGTGGATCCCAATCAATTATTGCCTCAATCTTCGCTGGATCCACTACAACTCTGGCCTCCTATATGACATGTCCTAGAAAGTGAACCTCTTGGATCCAGAACTGGCACATCGAGAGCTTACCATAAAGTTGGGGCTCTCAGAGTGTGTCCAGAACTATCTAAAAATTATAGGCAAACTTTTTCTTAGTAGCCGAGTAGATCATAATGTCATCGATGAAGACTACTACAATGCGATCAAGGTATGGATGAAAGATCTTTTTCATGAGTCCCATGAACACTACTGAAGCATTGGTCAGGACGAATGGCATAACCAAGAACTCTTAATAGCTGTACCAACACCTTAATTCCGTCTTATGCACATCCACATCTTGTACTCTGAGCTGGTGATAGCCTGATCTGAGGTCTATCTTCAAAAACAATCATTATCCCTTCAGCTGATCAAAGAGTTCGTCAATCCCTCGGAGTGGGTACTTGTTCTTCACGGTCACCTTGTTTAGGCTCTGATAGTCAACACAAAGCCTCAAGCTCCGATCTGCCTTCTTGGAGAAGCGAATTGAGGCTTCCCAAGGAGAAACACTTGGCTGGATGAATCCTTTCCCCATCAAGTCCTCTAACTGTACTCGCAACTCATGAAGCTCCATGTGAGCTATCCGATATACTGGTGTAGATATCGGTGTCATCCCGGGGTACAAGTCTATGAAAAAGACCACCTATCTGAGAGGAGATAGACCCAGAACATCATCAGGGAAAACTTTCGCATACTGGTCCACCACAACAGGATATCTTGGACACTCCACATCAACCGCTCCTAGGGTAAGGCTATCAAACTGATGAGTGATCGGCTTCACTATCCTCCGAGTAAGTCCATCATGTGCTACAAAGCCTCCCTTCTCACCAGTGAAGGTAAACCTGGTCCCATCCTTGCAGACACACCACACCTTGCACCTTATATATTCAATCTGAGCATGGACTATAGATAACCAGTCCATACACAAGATGACGTTGTAAGGCCTTGACGTCGCTACTAGAAGATCCCCACTGAATCTCTCACCTCTTAGATTAAGCTCACACATCCAGAACAAGTGTGTAATTGTCGAATCCACTCCCGTAGGAGTATTTATTCATAAGGATTGAGCCAATGGCTTCGTCAGAATCTCTGATCTTCGAACGAGGGTAGTGGAAATTAATGAATGACTAGAACCTATGTTTATAAGTACAGCAACTATGTTGGAGTAGACACAGATCGTACCTCGTATCATATCTGGAGCACCGTGATCATAGGCCTTATCTACCTAGAGTTAAGCTCTCCCTTGTCCACCTACTCCTTGAGGATGGGGTGGACCTCCTAGTGGTGGTGGCGATAACATCTCAAATCATCACCCACCGCCAGCTACACAACCAGCTCCCATGCCACGTCTTCCTGCTCCTTGCGGACCTCCTCTATCGAACCTTTGTCTCTGCCTGGGTGGTCCTTCAACCATCTGCTGATCATCAGTACAATGGGTCGGACAGTCACGAGCCATGTGACCATGCCTTCCACATGTGAAACACTGCCCGCTCCTAGTATAACTGGCTCTGCCTTGGGTGCCCCTCATAACCAATCCTGAGTCATGCGGTCGTCCGCCTATAGGTCTGGTCCTCTTGGACTTCTGTGATGTTTGTCTTCTACTAGCTGCAGAAGAATCCAATACGTGATGACTAGTAGTGGTTCTCGCAGCGGCTGAATACTCAATAAGGAAGCTCCCCACCATGATGGCTCTCTATAATACCCTCTCCTACTTTGGGATGATGAGTGAGATTATCGAAGCACTGATCTCTCGTCTGAGCCCGTGTTTGATGGACCGAGCCCTAAGGAAAGGGTCCCACACCATATCTATGGAGTAGCGTGAGGTTTCAGTGAATTTCACTGAGTACTGGTCCAATTTCATGATACCCTACTACAGATGAAGAATCTATTGCATTTGCACTGCATGAAGAGTCACTGGGACAATCTCTGCCCAAAACAGGCTCTCAGAGTCTTCCAAGAGAAGCTTCACCTTGTCATGAACCTGGAGCATCATGCTCCAAAATCTTCCCACTTCTTCCTATAGAAGGCTGGCGGAAAGGATCACCATGAGATCGGCTGGTGTCCCTACGAGTCGGAAGACTCTCACCATAGCCTCCAGCTAATCCACATCTGCCAGCGGGTCCATCTCTTCCCTGAACCTGGGTGGCCTCTAGCACTGGAACTCATGCAATGCGCTCTAGATGCATGCACCATATGTGGCTGGGGTTGGTGGAATCGGTGGCCCAAAAGGGAGTGGTACGGCTGGTGCATCCACTGGTGCCTCTACTAAAAAAGGGCCCTGCTCCGGGGACTCGTCGCTCCGTGGGCTATCAGTGCGTAAAACTCTGGTAACCCTAGTCAGATATCTACATGGAGGCATCCTGAAATAGAAGAGGTGTTCCATGGTTAATATGTTATACCTGGTGAGCTGACTCAAGAGATAAATAAGTAAACTCTTGAAAACACACATACAATCAGTGATTTCATGCACTGAGTCGGAAATCAGAAGTCAAGGTCCTGGTGTATGGATACGTGGGCCACCGCACCAACACTGGTTTCCCTAAACTGATAACCACACTCACTACACTTATAACTATTTCTGGTAAAAATAATGATCAGAGTTATATTTTCTACGTCCGAACTGACTCCTCTGATATCAATTTGTCATGACCCATCCCCCAGGGCACGTTCTGTGACTACTCCAAGCCCGCCTTCCATAGGCCAGGGGCTCGCAAATAGCACCAAAGGCATATTCCCTAAAACAGGGATGGCATTGCCTTTAAAATCTATAATCACACGTAACCAAGTACACAAAAAGATAGGAACACAAGTAAAATGAAATGTAAATAGAGTGTGTGCAGTAAGTAAAAGGGGCCAGAATACAAGCCCAACTAGAAAGTACAAGTACAATTTTGATACAATAAAACTGAAGAAAAGTGAAAGTCAGCTGCTGGGTCATTCTCCGAGGTTCCTACCTAAAGGGTAGGTACAGGTCACCTCCTCAGCACTCTATGTCCACCCATATCCTCTATGTACTGACACGTCTTATGGTCCACCTCGAGGTACCATCCAGTCCTGGTACTCTTAGCCTCAGTCAACGCTTTATTTCATCTGCATCCGACACAACAAGATGCGGACAAAGCCCATGTAGGTGTGAGTATAATTATACTCAGTAGGGACCCCGAGACCCTATAGGTCTAACAAAATCCATCAAGGATAAATCACAATGTATGAAATAAAAATATAACCTTACTTAGGTATATTCCTATACATATACCTATGTTATCAGGTATTCCATCGCAATCATGAGGAAAACACAGAGGTACTGACTCAGGTCATTGAAGGATTTATTCTAGGGGTAGTACCAAGTAACATTCAATGTCACAGCGTCGAACACCTTGGATACTAGATAAATATTCCCCTAGAGAGTATAGTGGGCCTTCTGTGTCACATAGAGGTTCTTCCATCTAACCTTGAATTGTTGAGGTACTCCTCCTTTCGAGTATCGTGGGTCTACTGCATCACCAAGGTGCTCCCCATCATGGGTCTGCCACGTCACCAAGGCTCTCCCCCTCATAGCCTGCTGAGGTAATCCTCCTGTCGAGTACCGTGGGTCTGTCACATCACAATGGCACTCCCCATCATGGGTCTGCCACATCACCAAGGTGCTCCCCACTGGGCATGTCATGTATCTCTGAGTTGAAACAGTCAGCATTCGTCAACTCTCAACCACCCACTGGGTTCCCGCACTATGCTCTCTCATCTCCGGGAGGATCCACACCACAAGATACTGGTTGATAATCCAACTGCCATGATGTCCCACGAATAAGTATCTCAATGTTACCCCACATCATAGGGGTCTCAATGTAATAGACAGCACCTCAATCAGATGCCCAGTATTTGAGTTGTTAGCCTTTTAGTCTCGGGGGTCCGGTTGGTTTCATGCTCGATCAATCCTGACAGTTCCCCATCATAATCCAAAACAATGTGGGGGTATCACTCAAAGGAACCAACTCGCTCCAAGGTTACCAACGCCACTGATGGTTCATATAATGGATGTCCGGTGCCAAAGTTATGGACAAAAGAATGTAAATGGGACGTAATGGGCAATGGTCCGGTCCGACCTAGTCAGACCGATTCTGCCTGCTCGGCCTGGGCCGACCCGGTTTGGGTCGACAAGGCCTGACCCGCTGGGTTCGGCCGCACCAACTAGGTGGCCCAGACTACTGGTTCTGGCCCCATAGGCTGTGAGGGGCCACCGAGGGCTGCGGGTGGCATTAAGGATGAGGAAGGTGTTGCGTGGGAGCGAGGCTGCAGGGAGGATTGACCAGGGACGGTGGTCTGGCGGTGGGGAGACGGTCCAACCACGGGGCGCCGGTATGGAGGTGGGGCGGCGGTCCGGCCGCGGGGCAGCAATCCGGCCACGGGGCAGCGATTCGGCCACAGGGCGGTGGTCCGGCCACTGGGAGGCAGTGCAGTCGTGGGGAGGCACCTCGTCCATGGGGTGGTGCGGAGCCGTGAATGGCGGCGGGGGCTGCATTCAGTGCAGAGACAATGTGGAAGCAGCGATGGTCGCGGGGTAGTACCGAAGGCTGCGGGGCAACACCGTTGCGTCATCTCCTTCATCGCGGCTGACGATGGTGTCGACCACCATTTTCATGCCCCAACCCTAGATGGTTGTTGTCTTCCTCCATCTCAAAGAACACCACAAGATTTTCAGAATTCTCGGGCCATGTTGGTTTCGCCCGTACCCTCCACGTTATGGTGGTAGCATATGTCTCATCAAGAACATGAACGTCAAATCCAATCCTCTGGCAATGATTGTTCCTAACCTGCAAAAGAAATATAAGGGGTGTACATGGGAAGGGACAAACAAATTTAAATAAAACCCTACCTCGTTCGCTTGATGACATCGACGAGGTCGCAAGGAAGATGATGAATCATTGGGAAAAGATGGATGTTAGCATCATCGGTGTTTTCTTTGATTGTAGGTCTGTGTGTCATTGGAGATCCTTTAACGGAGTTTGGAGAAGAAGACGTTGAAGGAGAGGCGTTCTTCGTTGGTGTTCTTTCATTGGATAGCTTTTCTCCCAAATATAATCCACTCCCAAAACCACGAAAATGAAATTATATCCCCAAAATAATAGATTATGTGATCTATTATGTTTTTTGGCATATAATTCAAATTGGTTTAATTAATCTCATAGTTTGGAACAATTAAAGTGGTGCATTGGAAAAATTATTGTGGAGGAGGGTTGGAACAATTAATATTGGAGGAGTTGAGAAGGCTCTCCCACATTTAATGAGTGAGTTGAGAGGTTTAGGCCTCAAGTGGTCCCCACCACCAAAACCACTCATGGGAGGTTAGGCTCAGTTGGTCTCCACCACCATAACCATTCATGGGAGCTTAAGGTCTTGTAGTACCCACTTCTCAACTTCCACATGGAAGTTTTAACAAATAAAAAAAAAAAAGCAAAAATACCTTTTTTTATTTTATTCATTCACAGAAAATTGAAAAACTAACACCCACCGTTGACCAACTATTGTCGATGTGAATGTCTCTTTAATCAAATACCGGCACTGCGAGTTCAATGATTCCCTTATATTTCAATTCTGAGCACTAGTTCGAATGTTAGAAAAACACACTCGCATGTTTACTAAACGTACCTGAACAAAAGTTCCAAAATTAATTCTGGGCACTCCAGGCATTGGAATCATGTACCATCAATTTTCAGGGGCTTGTAAAATTCACATTTATTTAAAAAAATAAATGGAAATTCAAGGTCTTTACAAAGATGAATATACATTGTTATATACGTACATATAAAATTAATGATAAGATAAATTTAGAAAAATATTACCATGTCTCTTAAGTCCATGGCATCATCAATACTCAATTTTGAACTTTTTTCATTTGAAACAAATTGAGTAGCCAATAGATCAAAAAATTCCCACAATTTTTTAATTGAAAATGATATTTAAATATGATTAATATGATATTTATATAAAGAGTTATTTTTTAGATAAATATAGTCTGTAACTTCATCGACCCGAAATCCATTAAATTGTTCCATGAACCATGTTTCCACATTACCCCAAGATTGCCTCCTCATACATCATAGGTTTTAAACTTGCAACGAGGGTCTAATAAGCCACATTGGTAAACTATACCCTCTTTTACAGAGTAAGTCACAATTGATATGTTAAATCAATAGTGGAAACAATGTGTAAAACTAATAACCATGCATAACCAACATCTCCCAAACTGGGTACAATCCATAGACGATAGTAAAATATGTCTTGTCGTACTAAAAAATTATAACATGAACAAAACCCAAAATAAGGACAACTAGTGTAATCCCAAAAACATTCCTCAATAAATGTCTAAAACCTCATCAAGGTACATCCCATGCCCAAATAAACTCCCAAGAATGGGTCCTTTGACCTTATCCGAGCCTAAAAGAATAAACTCTTCTCGGGTACCCAACGACGGCCTAGAAGGGTGTGAGTATAACTTAGGGGTATACCACAAATGGTGTCTAACAAATATCGAGTAATTATATAGTTCTTGAAACTTCATTGTAAATAAAGGTAAAATAATGAAATGTATCGTTCCATTAGTTTACAAGGGTCACTTACGTCCTTTCTATCATTATTACCAATTTCACTACTTATTCAATCTTTATTACGTAGTTCTCTTTTATCGCGTTGTTAATGGGTTTAGAATATTCATCATTATCAATGAATAGGGGAAATAAATAAAGTTCCCTATTTCACTCTAGATAATCACATCATCATATATTCAACACACTCACATTGAATCCTTAGTCTTGGTGGTCTCATCGAATGAAACCATTAGGGTAATTGAACTTTTTCCCTCCCATAATCCATTAATTTTGGGGTAGAGTTAAGATCCTCATTCTAGATCAACCCATGGACATAGAACCTCATGTCAATACCCCACTTTACCAACCCATATTCAAATTCTTATATATCCATTCACCACACATATACCGTATCATTACCAAACATATCAAATACAAATCGTAAACATTAGCATTACTAATCAATAGTGGAATTGACATTATTCTATAACCCATTAACACATTTAACATTTACATTACATAGCCAATTAACCTAAGTCACATTTCTTATGTCTAACTCACAAATAATATTCAAAAATACCTCTACATTAACCATTAAACATATCAAATAATTTTTATGTGTTATTTCATGTAATATATTAATCATTTCCCATATATTATCCCATATATGTAGTTCAAGTACATTTCACAATTCATTTATCACATCACTATTAATCCCATTTAACCCATAATCATGTCCAACCAAACAATACCTTAGCCATTATCCATATATTGGAACCACTAACAATATTCTCTTATTAATCATCACATTATTCAATTAACATGTTCATCTTGGGTTCTATTTAATCACATGTAAATTTCACCTTTTTACATTTCTATTATCCATGTCTGGGATAGTTGGCACACACCATGGTTGGCCCGAAATTGGTCAAGTTATCCTCCATGAATCCCAATAGGATCATGATGGGTTCAATTTTTTATTTTTAAACCCATTATATCTATTCTCACTAATGAAACTAAGAACACAACAAGGGGAAACAAGAACACAACCTTTCATGCAAAAATCATTATAAAAACTATGAGATATAACGTGTAAATCACCTACAATTAATAAGTTTATGAATGCACTCCTAATCAAGGCCTTAATTAGTAATTCAATAAACCCTTGAATATTCATCCTAGATTCCACTATAAAATGGGGTTTGATATTTATAAGAAAATTTCCAAAGATACAATCCCTAATTTAGAAAAGATAAGAAATAAGGGGGCTAGAATTCCCTAACTCTTTAATTCACAACCAATTGTACTCTAAAAGTCATATAATCAATAGAGAACTATCCTTGGGATGGTTTGGGGCCTTGAGTTCTTTACTAGGGTTAGAGTAAGGAGGAAGGTGAGGAAAATAAAGTGAGGCATTAAAATCAAGAAATGTTAAAAGTGTAATTTCTAAAACATTTACAGGGGTTTACAGTATACCGGAACATTTTTCCAAACCATCCAAAACCCATGAGAAATCCATTGTCTAAGGTAATTTGGTTTTCATGGTATCATAGGGAGACCAATATGGTTTACATACCATGTTACAACTCCAAGGACCCAGCCCTAGTTTCCTAGACCTAGTGACTTATTTTATTACATTGACGCATAAACAAGGAATATTCACCCTGAAAGACTGATTAGTTTAGTATCTTTGTAAACTAAATACATACATATGTTCATCATTACCACTTGAAATGAAAAAAATCTTAGAAACTCCTTTGAAAATTTATATAAATCCTAGGTTATTTTTACATGTCATTCATAATATACCACTTAATGTCCTAGGAAAAATAAAACATAAGAATGGATTGAGATCAAATGCTCAGAAATGGTAATAAATAACGTAGAAGATATCATAAACAAAACTATAGGCAAGGTGAATAACATAAAACACATTCCATTAAAATATGAACATTAACACATTATGAATGGAATAGTATTTGAATGAATAATTCCATAATAAACCATAATCATGTGTATTATACTATTTTACTTACCTCATGAACATTCAATTACTAGTTTCATAACATGGTAATGCATAATGTGTTACTTTATAACCATACTGTCAAGGCCCCGTGCCAAGAGCATAAATAATAATTTTTTCAAGGCCTTGTGCAAAGACCATATTTTGTCTCATAACACATACTGATGCATCGAGAGGATATAGAGGTCCCCACCCATCAATTACTAATTCCTATGAATTTCTTAGATGAACAGGGATAAACATAAACAACATATACATTTATATAGAGACTAACATTTGAAATTTCAATATCCTTCCCCAAACATTAATCCTAAACACTAACCATTTGATGTTAATTGGGGATTAGTTTTAAGATAGCATATCCACACAAAAACTAATCATAGACCTCTCAATTAAATTTTATAGACAATATCCTAAAATATTAATCAAAATAATACATAATAATCATCAATGTTTGTTGAAATATATGATGATAAACTTATATAATCGTCGATTAATTCTTGAGATAAATACTCTTTTACTTTGAAAAGAAGAGATCTTTTGGAAAAGTCTTTGTATAAAATCAGAAGTAATGTCCAATAGTATTTTCTTAAAATAATTATTTTTTTAAAAAGATAATTTTCAATCAAAATATATTTTAGATTTCCCTTGAAAATAGTTAAAAATTTGAGAAATTCCCTTGAATCTAGCTTGAATTTCAAAAATAATTTTTGAAAGATAGTTTTAAAAAATATAAATCCTCAGACATGAAAGTATGATTCTGGTTGGTACTCCTATATAAAATATTATGTCAGAATATATGAGGAGTATATATGAATAAATAAGTATATAATCTATGTAAGTTGATAATAAGGGCGGCCCGATTGAAAATGGAGGTTTCGGTAGAAAACCCTTAACCTAAGTCTGAAGGTGTTCCTCACATGATCTTAATGACCTGAATAATAAAATTTAGGTTCATAAATTAATGATTCTTGATACTCCACTACATTTAATTTATTTATTATAACCTTATTAGTTTCATTAATGTACTTTTGATGGGTTACGAGATTCAATTTCACTGTTTTTGAGTGTTGTTTTCCTTGGTTTTCAAGATTGGTTTACTTGTTTTCATGTACAGATAAACATGTAGAATGAGAATGGTTTCTTGGAATATAATTTTTATGTTATTAGTGAACAAATAGAATATTTCATGGTAATAAAATTCATTTGGTTATTTTAAGTGAAGATGAATCCTTATATAAAACTTTAATGATAATTGTTCGGGTTAATTGGAGGTTCTTGATCACAATGAACTCATTTTGATTTGTAAATTAATATAATGTGTAAAACAAGATTCTAGAAACTTAAATAAGTTATAAGACTTATATTATAATCTGGTTCTACCATCAAAATTTTTTAACTACTGTAATTGAATATGGTAATAGAAATTGAAAACTCGTCTTCCTTGAATGTCATAAATTTGCACATCTCGGGTGGTGAATTCATTTCAAGTATAAAAGATGGGGAAAAGAAATGTAATGAATAGTTATTGCTTTATCATAAAAAAATCTAGTAAATATATGGTAATAGAGTTATCACAACATTTTGATGAAAGGATGGGAGGAATGAAAACTAAAACAATGGAACATGAAATAAAATAAATGAAAAGAGGAATTTACCTCTTGAAGTAATCTTCCTTGAGAGCCACTTTAGGGGAGAGATTTTTTACTTTTTATGAGACCAAGGGATTTTTCATGTGGGGTGGAGCTTGGGAGGATATTTCGGAAAAACTAAGATGAGGTACAAGGCCTTAGTGGAGTGAAGAGAAACAAAAGTGAGAGACGGTTTATAGGGGAGGAGAGGGGTGATTTGGGAATATCTAATTCATTATTTTATTCTTTCTATCAAGACAAATAATAGTGTTGATTCATGTGAACCATAATAGTAATTAGTTAATTTGAGTTTGAACAAAGTGTGCTTACATCATCCATGATTCTAAGAATAGTGAATTTCACGGATAATGTATTTAAATGATTAATTACTGGATTTTATTATTCATACAAAATTTGAGTATTTCCAAAAAATCCCAAAAATTCACCCTACCCATTTTTCGTCATGAAAAACTAAAAAATAACTCCATTTTCTGAAAATAATCATCTAAATATGATTAATTTAATTTTAATATAAAATCATAATTTCTTCAAAAAATAAAAATTTTAAAACTATAATTCGTGTTATATCACATTAAAAATATAATCAAGATCACATTATCTTATAACCATAAGATAATAAAATAATAATATGATTTACTATTCATATTGGTCATTTTAATATTAAAATCACTATTCATATTGGTGTGTTACAATTCACCAAAAATTAAGTTTGTCTTATCCGACTCTAAATATCGTACTGAATGCAACACTGTATGTCAGTTCTTCGAAATTAAAATCACAATGGTGGTAAAATTAGGATTACTAGCTTGGTTATAACAATGTTGTGTTTTTTAGAGACTCAGTGTTTCATGCATTCAATATTAAATTTATTTTCAAAATCTTGAGGTGCTACATTCTCCTCTTCTTACAAAAAATTTATCCTCGATATTCACTGAATGTTACCTCATAAAATGATTTGGGTAGGTCTTCATCATAAGCTCCTTAGGATACAATTTTGGATAGTGGATTTTATTATTTTTCCAAAGTATATTTACCAATTGATTCATTTGATTCCTCATCAAATGTTCCATAGTGTCTAGAATCAGGATAAACTATTCATATTAAGATACTTTAGGTTAAAATTATATACCTTTAGAAGTGAGTACATGTGTTGGGTCTGCCATTTACTTTATCAACAATGAGACAAAGAACACATTGTGTACTTTAGAGAGTCTAGGAAGAATAGACAAATCGATATTCAATAGCTGCATTTCTCCCTAGGATTTAAAAATTTCCAATGTTCCAAGGGCTCAGTTTCCCTGTTTCCTCGAATCTTATAACACCCTTCCATGGAGATTCTTTGAAGAAAATATGAACTCCAGCTTGAAAACCCAAATCCTTCATTAGATTATCGGTATAGATTTTTCTCCTTCATTTATCTACTTTGATGTGGGTTTGAATGTTCTTTACCTTTATTTTTGTTTCCTCCACAAGCTCTAGGTCCACAAGATTCCATTCTCCAACTCCATCTTAACAAGTTGGTGTATGACATCTCTTTCCATACACTGCTTCAAATGGTACCATTTGAATACTTAAATGGAAACTATTATTATAGAATAACACCATTGAAGGTAAACATTGATACCACATACCATGAAATTTATGTGAACAAGATCTCAATATGTCCTCTAAGATTGGGACCATCCTTCCTAATTTCATGTTAGTTTGTCGGTGGTAAGCAATACTCAAACGAAGCTCAGTATCCAAATATTGTTGAATACCTTTCATTAATTTTGAAGTAAATTGTGGATCAAAATCAGAAACAATTTAGATAGGTTCTCCATTATGTCTCCCAACTTCATTGTTATAGAGTCTTGTAAGGCACTCCAGTGGAAAATCCTCCCTTATAGTGAGGAAATTTGATGATTTTGTATGTCGGTCAAAAATTACCCATATTGTATCATTATTTCATTGATTTTTGGGTAATACAATGAAAAAATACATACTGGTGTCATCCCATTTTCAATTAGTAATAGTATTTGGTTTCATGACTCCTATAGGGTGTTGTCTTTCAGCCTTCCCTTGTTGATAGACCATACTGTTTGATACATAATCAACAATTTCCCACTTCATGTTGTCACACCAAAAATGTTCCTTTAAATCTATATATGTATTTGTTCTACCATGATGTATAGATAAATTAGAACTATGTGAATCATCCAATAACTCCCTTTTTATCTTGGGTATAGCTGGATCCCAAAGCCTCTTCCCAAATTTCAGAATACCATCTTCACACATGAAGTCATCCAACTTCCCATCATCCACACCTATAATTTTCCTTTTTATATTCTCATCATTAGATTGTGAAGCTTTAATCCTTTTTTAGAGATAGTTGGGATACCAAATGAAAAATTAGTGATGAGTCACCTTCTTTGATAATTCCCATATTCATATTTACTAGATCCATGAACACAACATCCCTTTCAATACCCATTTTTTAGGACTCCATGATCCTTCCTTCTCCATGCATTAGCTATATTATTTGCCTTTCCTGGGTGGTAGTGTGTAGAAAAAATCATAATACTTGAGTATTAGAAGCCATAAAAATTACCTCTTGTTGAGTTTATTTTGTGAGAAGATATATTTCATGTTAATAGGATACATATATATCTCACATCCTTAAGCATAAAGATAATGTCACCATATCATCAGAGAAAATATTACAGTTGCTAACTCAATATCATGAGTATGATAGTTTTATTCATTTATTTTTATCTACCTAGATTCATCAATGTTGACACCACTTATGAAAACAAAAATATTATGAAGTGATCACTGGATATTTCAAAATACTAAGTCAAGGTTCTATAAACTCATCAAAATTCTAAAAAAAAGGCATGCGTGATCCATCAGCACGATGGGCCTGCCCAATCGACTTGTGTGGCAGAGCTATGCCCCCCGAATAATTTTTGTACCCCTGCATGGAGCACCTGCATGGAGAAGCATTGTGGAGAACTTGCACGGATAAAACATCCTTCGACCAGGCCCATGCATGCCTATAAATATTTCCCTTGGGCTCCCTATTTAAATGACTGAAAAAGTTGAAAGACTCTATGAATCTCCCATTGTGTAGCTCTTTTCCTTTGATCCCTCAAATTGTCTCAGGTAGCACTCTAATGCCTAATAGAAGATAAAATTAAATGGGGTAAGCATATTTTGAAAGTCCTTCACAATTTTTTCATAGGTTTGGTTATCCTATGTAAAACACATTCTTCAGTCATCATTCACATCTTTGCGGCATACCTGTGCGACCTACCTGTGCGATATACCTACGAGGTACATCAACATGGGGTATATACATGACATACTTGATTGAGGTACCTATGTGATATATCATGGTATAAAACCTACATAATAACTCAACTACCCTCTTTAAAACTCATTTATTTCAGGGTATCTCCTTTCTTGTTTCCCTTATCTGAAAAATAGTAAGTTGAAGCCTCCACCAAAACCTCCTGACTTATCAAACGTTTTGGAAAAGACAAATCAACGTGTCTCTTATATGGGTTTGTATTTACACAGTTAGAGGTTTCCCACATTTTTTTCAAAATGGGGTTAGGATATAGAGAGTATCTATGGGTTTTTATATCCATGGTCACATGGAAATTTCTCCCAGAAAAAGTGTAGGGAAGCTTCCAGTTTTGAGAATAAGGGTTTTGGTTCTGTCCTCCCCTTCTCATCTTTAAAACCCAGAAACTCAGGTTACTAGTAGGGAAGGTACATCTCACACTTACATTTTTGCACAAGCATAGGGGAAGTATACCTCCCCTACCAGGATCAATTTTAGGGCAACCATTTTGGTGTAATCCCCAAGAATTTATTACAGAAGGTGGCATCATTCCTCCTCCTTCATTCATCGGGGCCAAAAACCAAATGGGAGATTGGCACAGGGACTCTTGTTATCCTTTACCTCTCCAATTGTGCTTTGTCACCATGATTATCCAACCTGGTGTAAGACAAA
Source organism: Viscum album (assembly GCA_963277665.1). Lineage (NCBI taxonomy): Eukaryota > Viridiplantae > Streptophyta > Magnoliopsida > Santalales > Viscaceae > Viscum > Viscum album. Next base: position 1,895,304,462 of record OY728152.1, read on the forward strand.
AACCTATATCCCTTCCTCCTTACATTGGACCCTTCTCTAATATAAATAGAATAGAGGGAAGGATTTTTGTCTCTCCCTCTTCCATGGTCGACATTCCCTCTTCCATCAACGGAGGAGGAAAAGTGTGAAGTGTTATTTTTTAATCTCTCACATCCTCTTGTTTCTAAAAATGATCATTACTCACTTGGTCTTAGAGATATTTGATAGTTATAACATATGCACAAACACTCATTGATATAACTATGAGAACTCTAATTCATGTTCCATCTAGGATATGTAGGAAGACTTTTTTGGGCCCAAACTCACTGGACATCCTCTTCAGGAATCCAACCCTAATTTCATTAATCTAGGAATCCTCTATTGGATTAAGTTCTAAATTAAACCTCAAATCATCAAGGCATCCTTTTCAGGAAGTAAGCCCATACTCATCACTCTCAAAGTACCATAATCACTTATTATAGTTATCGAACTACGTGGGCAATGATTACCATACAAATGGGATACATAGGAAGCCTCCTCGAGGTTCAAACCCAATACTCCAAATCAACCTTGTTCTCCTTGGGCCTTATTACCAACAGGGTCTAATCATACTTGGAAATGAAAATCCTTTCCATGTTCCTTGGGATTCTTTAACCCAAGTCCCACACCAAACATTGACTCAGTATATTCCTCCTAGATGTCCATACCATATGAAACTAAATAGAATGGGTAGGTCCTTATCACATGACTTTAAATAGTATGATGTGTCCCATTCAGTGGCACCGAACTATGAGGGTTGTGATTCCTTTTACAAGGATACGTAGGTTTCCCATTGTATGGTCATGATACCAATATCAAATCAAACCTTCCTCTACCTTGATGAAAATAAATTCCAGACTGACCCACTGATTGGCTTAATAACCAGTATCATCACAACGATGATTAAAAAAATCTCTAATCTGTATATTAGAGGATACCATTGATGTAAACCCTCGAATACATACAAGTATTATCATTAATAAATATTATTTAATGCATTCTGATGATTCTAAATTTAACTCATGTTAATAAGTGATTGAATATTACAAGGGATACCTATGATATACTTAGTAAATTAATACGGATTCATGAAAATATATTAAATTTACAAAGAGAGTCTCAGAGTAGACAATAATTCCCCCCAAAAGGGTGTTATGAGTCTGACCAACCATCCTCTTGACCAATGCACATTATTAAGTATCATAATGTTCAAACATAATGACCACATGCCTTTGGATAGCAGGTTCCCTTTGGATAAGGAGTTGTTGCAAGTTTCAGGTTCCATAAATATATTCAATGGAAACTTCCTAGAAACAGTGATTCTTAAATCTAGAACACATTTTCCAAAGAACTATTTAAAAAAAATGGTCAACCAGACGTGAATCTATTTCCATGTTAATAATGTTCCCCAACCCTTAAGCCCCTATCAACTGATAAATGAAGGCCACACAAAGGAATCAATCACACATGTATCCATATAAAAAGATGTTTCGTTATTTGAGTTTGTTGTTGTTTTCAATTTTTTCTTCTCAAAATTCCCTTCACTCCAAAATGGATTTCTCCAAGACAAAATCTACGAACTTCCTGACTACTTCTCAAGCAGGATCTCCATCCACAGGAAGGACATCATCACCCACCCACTGTCTTCAACGCTGGGTTTCTAATGTTCTGGTAAAGTAATAACGCTAGCACATTACAATCGCAACATTGCAGGTTGCTCGACAGGCCCTCCATGTAAATAATAATCATAGATCATCTGTCCAATGATGACCAATGATAAAAAAGAAAAAGGTGTCATCCACCATCTCCAACTTTTTTGGGACATTATCCAGGAATTCAAAAATCATTCCCTCATTTACTACAAGGAAGTGGATCAAGTGGTCACTCAAAGACTCAATTCAAGAATTTAGGAGTCCTTCCTGAGGAATCCCATCAATAGTCACCACCAAAATCATGCCATAGTTTTCACCCAACATGATGGGGGTGTTGCCTCTGGACATTTTTCCTAGGTCTCTTAGACTCGGGCACACAAAATGAACTTCCAGGGACAATGTTCGATCATCATGGAGTAGGTTCTCACCTCTGCCTTCTCTAGAGAAGTCCATCAATTTAACTTAATGGATAACAACGAGCTGGCATATCCACCCATCCATCCTAATTTTACTGCTCAGCAGACTTGTCTGACATCAACAAACCAATACCACCAAATAAATCTAATAGAGTATCATGAATAGAAAGATACACCTTATTACAAGTTATTAGTCAGTCAGTAGGCTCGTCTGACTGTATTTAAAGAATCCCTCCAATCTAATATGGTGGAAACAGGTAAATAGGAACACACACCTATTTACAATCACCAATTCAATTAGTAGTCCTGTCTGCCAGTATTGAATGAATTATATCAACAACACTTGAAGTGAAATAGCTAGCAGGTACTTACACCCACCAATGTCCATAAGGATTTCCAAACGTCTTGTTTGGTATCACCAGGAGAAGTCAATCAGAATGCTCCGACGACAAATTTGGGGAAAACCCAACTCTCTGCCCCCATAAATGAGTATTGTCAATATTCATTGACAAGAAATGGAGGAAAGAAGAAAGCACATACACCACTCTAGATACAGAATGGGTGTATATTCCCATTCTGGCCATTGAAGTTAGCAAACACATTTTATCATTGGTGAAAGGGTCGAGGCAAATCCCTTCCAATATTCATGAGGCATGCCCGAATATTTTAATAACTAATTCAATAGTATCAGGGGAACAAACACATAAATCTATCCCCACACATGGGATGACAGATCGACATTCAATCCCAGAGCAGATACATACCTCTATTCCAGTCCAGGAGGTTCATTGGGCATACTCCCCCATATCATACAGACAACAAGATCAGGAACATACACCCTCTCTATTTTGAGGTAATCGGTTCATTCTAGTAATAACTTCAAGTAAGGCACATACACTTTCCCATGATAAACACTTTTACTAGGAAGTGTCCCCAACTATGTATAACAGAACATCGAAAAAGAAGTATCTCCAAGAACTGTTAGAAAATCAAGAGTCATGCTACGACTGGACTCCTTTAAATTCTGAAGTTCTTGAAGTCCTCATACATTTATCTATTGTAGCTCAAGATCCTACCCTCTCATTACCAATTTATGTTTGTGGTAGTTGTAATTTTGATGTTCCCCATCAAACACATCATCATGAATGATTTCTTCATTAAAATTCGGTCAATACAGACTGCATATCTTATGAGGAGAGCAACGACAACACTCTATATGGCCAAAATTCCAAGGAGCAAGAAGATTTATCCCTTGATTTAATCCATCATGGTGATCCTTTACATGATTTCATTCACTGCGAAAGTCATCTTTATAGTAGTATTTCACATTTTCAAGACAATTCCATAATTGACAATGTAGTTCTAGGAAATACCTACAATCTCAAGGAACTTGAAAACACAAGTCCAGTAATTTCTGATGCCTTTTCATTTACATGTGAAACACTTTCTCTATTAGAAGAAATCTTAAGAGAGTGGTCATTCTCTGAACCTCCCTTGGGTCATTTTTCTTCTGATGCAGAGTATGCACATTGGTCAGACCAAGTGGAGAAAACTCTAGTGAAAGATGATGAATATGTGTTAAACATGAGGAAACAGTTACCTAAATGAGAAATACTAGTCATGTTCTGGCCTTTGGAAAATGCTGAGTTTAACTTTTCAAAATTGGTGACAGAAAATTGCATTCATGACATCTTTCTCAACTTATTGAAAACTCTTCATCATTTGATAAACAATGTGTTACCATATGATGAATATCAAAATCATGTAAAGGTAATAGAAGGGTGGCAAAGAAAAATTGACATGGCCTCTCTCCCAGTTTTCCAACATCCAAAGTTTGAAAAATTGTAGAGAACCCTTCAGGTTTCATATATCAATTCTCTAAAGAGACTACACCCGTTAATTTTTTATTCCCAATCTTGTGTTTGAATCATATGATGGGGTGCATATGGATTATTTCATTTTACTGCACTCCAAAATCATAAATTTCCACAAAAAGTGGTCTCATGAAATTTTATTGCCCTCGGACAGCCACAATAAATATATTTTGTATGTAATCAGATGTATTCTCGAGAACAGGAACCAACCAGTTCTCATTAGAATCAGGCCCAAAGATAAGAAGTTGTTGAGTTACTTTTACATCGAGCATCTGAGAATATTGAACAGGCATCCCACTTAGAGGATTTTGAGCGTTATAGAATGAAAATTTCTGAAATAGCACAATGATCTTCCGAAAAAGGTGATTTGAGAGGTTTTCGGATAATGCACTCAGTTAATGTTCGAACCAAAATCCACAAAATTAGAAGAGTTGTTGCAAAAATTTCGGCCATAGCAGTTCAAGAATCACCCCAAGTGGCAAGGCTGCAGGTTCATTTAATTCAACCTTCAAGTTCATTCAACAATGGTCAATGATTTGAAGAAGAAGTAGAATAGGAACAGCCCCAGTCTACAAGGCTGGGGGGTTTTCAGATTTTCAATCCCCTCCTCAACAGAAGTGAGTTGTCTCTCGATTAGGGAAGAATCCAAAAAAACTGTACAACTAAACTATATGAGGATCCCCTTTCGGATTCTGTCCACCAAAAAGTTCTAGGGAATTCAGGATATAGTAGAATGAAGTCTCATAAAGGACACAAAGGAAGATGATCTCGCAAAAATACTAACATAATACCATTGATTCATTATGAGTCAGAAAATGTCATTAACACCATTATAGAAGATCCTACAGAAAATAAGTCCATTTTAAGGGAATCATAAGATGAAGTTCTTGTCCATAATATGGTACACACAGAGGAAAGTGAAGAAGGCGTGCACACCCGAAATCATAGGTTTTCCCAGAGTCTAGGTATTCCTTCAAATAACCAACTCCCCCTCTCTGAAAGGAATCTAACAAGGGGAAATGAAAAAGTCAGATTGCATCTCACTTTTCCTATGGAAATGGTCAATATTGTTCGCCTGAAGATAGATTTTTACTACAATAAGAAGAAATGATGGAGTTGGAAAGAATCAATACAAAGTTACATTGAAACAACATTTCTGCTAGACATACTCCCCAAGCAATTCCTCAACTTGCACATCCTATAGGATCTCTTCCACATAGAGGATTTGTGGAATCTATAGATGTGGATAATGAATTCTCTCCACTGGGTACAAAATCATGGAAGGATCAAATACATCCTGATTGGAATGTTCATATGGGTTATCCATGGCAGATATCATCACCGCCATCTGTGGGTTTGTCGATCATTGCACCATCTCAAGCTCCAGTTTCTATACCTGCAAATTTTCCAGCTCATCCAGATGATCCCCAAATGCTTATGAACACAACTGAGCCATTGACGACTCGATTAGATGCTATAGAAGAATGATGTACACCAGTTCAGCTAGAAAGGATAGATTACCTTGAATGTGTGGATGCAATTCCCCCCAACCAAATTTTGTTAATATTACATTCCCAATATTTAATGGTTTGGGAGATCTGTAACAACCCTTAACACATTTTGTTTCTCATTGTAATCCCATGACATGAAAATCTCAACAATAAGAAGCAGTTATGATTAGGTGTTTTCTACAGTCATTACAAGGACCATCTTTAGTTTGGTATACAAGTTTACAATCTCGATCAATTACTAAATGGGAAGATCTCCGTCAGAAATTACTTCTTCAATTTAGCTCAATGCTTCCAAAGATGATAGTTTTTTATCCTACTAATTATAAACAAAGGAAAAGTTAAAGATTTTTATATTTCACTGCTCGATGGAAAGGATTAACAAATTTTGTATGTCAGGCACTCCTTAAAGAAGTTTTGATGCCAATTTGTGTGGAAAATCTGCGTGATGAGCTACACAAACAATTGATTACTATGAAATACACAAGAGGGTTTCAAGACCTCACATCAATCACTCAATAGATAGAAGACTCAATTATATAAAATAAGGATAAAACATGTGTAATTCCATCAGCTCTGGGGAGAAGTCAAGGAAAGGCAGAAGCTACTACAGTCATAATCAATCAGGCACCTGCACCTGCTTATACTTCAAGACCTTCATCATACCGAAGGGCTCCACTTCTTGATCACAAGAAACAACGGCCGCCTCATCAAGATGATCAAAGAGATCAAAGGTGGAATATATTTGAGGAATTAAAGAATAAATTTTATTCTTTTAGTAATGAACATGTTCTTGGTTACTTCATCTCAGCCGTAGAAAATAATTTGGTTCAATTGCCAAGGCCTAAGAATCCAAATAAAGACAGAGTTGAAGATCATACAAATTATTGTCCCTTTCACCAGATGTTGGTACACCTCATTCAATAGTTTTTTTCATCAAATACCTTCTGAAAAAGATGGTAGAATCTAGAAAAGTAAAACTGAAAAGTTCATCAGCTCTAGTTGCATGTTTTATTGCTACTGATGCAGAAAAAGAAGGAGAATGGAAAGAGGTCAAAAGTAAAAATGTTTAGAAATGTGATGATTGGATGATCAGGAAATTGATCAACTAGACTCATTAAATTTTACAAATACATATGAAAAACCATATTGTTTCTTCTGCCACACCTTCCATAGAAAAATCACCTTCATCAAAAGGTCATATCTCAAAGAAGTGAAGTGATTATAAGGAAAAAAGAGAAGCCAGAAGAAGATGATATCGTGTCAAGGACAATGTTGTTCTTAACCATGGTAGATTTTATTCCATTTATTTCAGAAGCACGGGAACTTCCCCACCAAATGGCATAACCAATATTAACCTATCAATAAGAATCTTCACCATATGAATAACTAATCATTGGTTTTGTTATTTTTGTCCATTTAATGAATCCTTATGCCAATGATGGTTCTGATTATAATTATCCAGGATTCATTGTACATAATTGGGGAACAAGAGGAATAGGACAAGGTTGAGGATACAGTGGAAGATATGGGAATTCATGAAACCACCATTTTAACTCTACCCATGCATGAACCATATACACGGTAGAATCTCATGGAAGAGCCCTTATACAGGTTAAACAAGAACAGTGAGTTTCTTCCAAAAAAGATATGTTCGGTTCTGACACAATTATTTTGAAAAACTGATTATAAGTCACACTGTATTTCTCTCAGCAAATGAATAGACCTATTCTGTCTCATTTACCAATGCCAAGAGTATTTTGAGATTCTTCTCTTACACAATGTACGTCTACATCAAAAGAATCAACTTCCAAAGAACCTTCCAAACCACATCACCATGGAGGGAAACCCAAACATTTAGAACAAAATTATGATGTCTTGAATCAATTGGCCCATGTTTCGGCTATGTTATCAATTCTGGATGTTTTGAATCTATCAAAAGATCTTCGAGAAGCACTCATTGAGGCTTTTTTATGTCTTCAAGAGATTGAAACCAAAGTTTCTACTGTTGAGGTCTACTGTATAGAGAATGATTCTGCAAAATGTCATGCAGTCAAATATTTTATAGATGTAGATGAAAATGATGTTGTGCATGGTCATATCAGACCATTGTATTTTTCTGGCAAGGTCAATTATGTACACATCTGATGAACCGTTATTGATAATGGCTTTGGAGTCAACCTCATTCATGTTCATACACATCGTTGAAGGGGCCTAACAGAATATGAATTATCTCCTTTGACTTTAATGTTGAATGGTTATGATAATAATGAACAAGAAACTCTAGATGAGATTACACTTAGAACTCAGTTTGGAGATCTTGTATCTAATTCAGATTTCATGGTTGTTCGTACGGACACATCCTTTAATATTCTTCTTGGAAGGAATTGCTAGAATCAACATGCAGACATAACTTTGTCACACCTCCAATGTCTTAAGTACTATTTCAATAGTCAAATCGGGACATTGTATGGTTATAACACTCCATTCAAAATGTGTTAATATCATTACATTGAGGCAGAGTTTTATCACACAAAAGGAACGAAGTCCATGATAAAAGAAATAACTAGAGTTAATGCTCCATATGGACTAGAAATGATCCCTACAAATACATTTATGCACTTGAGTGTAGATTATGTGTTACCCATCAATCAAATTGAATAGGTAAACCCAAATCTGGGAACTTGTCCAGTAACTTCTATAATGTCAATTACGGCAATTGATCCTGACGACATGGAAGAAACTATTGATCCACCAGCAATGATGAACTCCAAAGTGGAGATGTTTTCATTTAATCCACTAAACTAAAACAGGACCCTACATCATCAATAAAAGTAGAAGAGATTTTGGAAATTATTGATAATGAAAAAGATGTTGATTCTCAATCCATCAGTCCCTCTTTATTATCATAGGAAGACCCTTCGTCATCAGAAGGTTCAGATATGGCGGCCTCTCCTTCGGGATGTTCAAATAGTGATTTCCCCTCTATTTCATGGAGTTTTTCCTCAAAATCTACTATGAAAATGGAAACAAGAGAGGTAACGTGTAATAGAGAAGAAGTGGATGATCTCAGGGATGCTCGTCCGGCATTTGAAGAAGGTGTCTCTACCACTGTAGATGAGCTCAATAAAATAAATGTAGGTACATAAGAAGATACATTCCCAATTCTAATTATTTCTTCCATGAAATATGAAGAGAAAAAGGTGTATAATTAATTTATAAAGAAACATAGAGATATATTTTCTTCTAATTATATAGAAATGTCTGGTCTTAATCATGATATAGCCACCCAGCATCTGGGTTTTCTAGAAGAACATCATGGATTCAAGCAGGCTGCAAGATGAATACACTCAACTCATGAAACTAAAATTGAAGCTGAATTTTATAAGATTATAAGGGCTAAATTTTTCAGGTAAGTTCAGTATCACAAATGGCTGGACAATATTGTCCTAGTGAAAATAAAGAATGGGAAAATTAGAGTCTCTATTGATTTCAGAAATCTTAACCGGCATTGTCTAAATGATGATTTTTTGTTTTGATTAATGAGTATCTAATTGATACAATGACTGTATATGAAGCACTTTCTTTCATGGATGGATACTCAGGTTATAATGAAATCCATATGGACCTAGAGGATGAATAATCTACAGTGTTTAGAGCCCCTCAAGGAGTGTTTTTCTATCAGGTGCTACTCTTTTTCATAAAGAATAAAGGTGCAACATATCAACATTCCATGCACCATATCTTCAAACCCTTCTTAGAGAAATTTATTGAATGTTTTTTCAGATGATTTGGTGGTCAAATCTGGACAATGTTCTAATCACTTGGCTGATTTGGAAACCAAATTCCATAAACTTCTGTAATACAGTTTGAAGATGAACCCCTTGAAATATGATTTCAGGGTAACCTCAGGACATATCCTTGGCTTCGTTGTACGCCATCGTAGAATATATGTTGATCCTGAGAGAAAAAAATAAATCCTTGGTATGTAACCTCGATAATTTAATGAATTAAGAGGACTCTATGGACAATTGTCCTATATTCGACACTTTATCAACAATTTGGCAGGCTAGTGTTTTCCTTTCACTAGAATAATGAATTAGGGATTCACCTACCAATGGACTGAAGACTGCCAAGAATCATTTGATACACTCAATAAATATCTATTGAGTACACTCTTATTAAATCCACATGTTTAAGAAAGACCGGTTATTCTCTATGTGACAGCTATAGAGAAATCACTAGGTGCCTTCCCTGCCCAAAAGAATGATGATGGGAATAAAAAAAACTTTACTATTTCAGTCGAACTATTCTTGATGCAGAAACTTGATATTCATTTATTGAAAACTGTTACCTGGAATTAATTTTTTCACTTCAGTAATTGAGGAACTACCTGAAACATCATGAGGAAAAATTGGTATCTCGCAATATCCCACTCAAATTTATCCTCAATTCTCTTAGGCTTGTTAGGCGTCTGGCATGGTGGGCAGTTATTTTGCAACAGTTTGATATATAGTTTGTGCATCAAAGGGTAACAAAAGTCCAAGCGATGGCTGACTTCCTTGCTGAGCATCAATCTGCAGAAGATACATCGTTTAATAGTGATCTTCCTGATGAAGAGGTCTTCTCTATTAAAGATAATTCCCATACATGGGAAATTAATTTTGATAGTGCTTCTAGAAGTCCAATAGTAAGAGAATAGAATACCCTAAACTCAACAAATGTTTGGTTAGGAATGGTCCTTATTTCCCTAGAAAAGTCATTATTTCCTTTTTCCTTCTTGTTATCAGATGGTGGAGCCAACAATGAGGAAAAATATCAAGCTCTCATCGTAGGTTTGGAAATGGACCTTCAGGTATGAATGGATCATTTAAAGGTGAAAGGTGATTCATAATTAGCAATCAAACAAATCAATGGGGAATATCCCTTTATGTGATTAATTCAAAGGGATAATGGCTGAATTTTCCTCAAAACTGACATTGTCTTATGTCCCACAATCACAAAATTTCCAAGAAGATTCACTAGAATATGTAGCTACAATGTTGGTAGAACCAAATACGGATGATACAATCATTTTCATTGCTCATCATCATGTGGTCTAACCTTTTGTTCAAAATTTAATGAAGGAAATTAATGAAATTTTCCATATTTCTGAACTATATGATCATATCCATGGGATAGAGAACATCCATCATGGAATATCTTCAAAATTGGGTACTTCCTCTAGATAGGGCTGAAAAAGAATAGATCTGGTGATGAGCAGCCAATTTAACTCTTTATGATAGTCTAGACCACCAAAAGATCCTCTACAAGTGATGATTTAATGGAATCCTCTTCAGATGTTTTGATGGAGAAGAGACTGCAGCTGTCATGACAGAATTACATTCATAAGTTTTTAGTTCCCACCAGTCTGGGCACAAACTCTCTGATAAGATCTGAAGGCTTTCATACTTTTGGCCTTCAATGATGTAGGATTGTACAGATTTCAGTAAAAAATTTCATCCCTACCAAGTATGGTCCAACTTTATTCATCAACCCCATGATTTTATACATAAAACTAAATAATCCTAGCCATTTTCCACATGGGGAATGGGTGTAGTAGGGCCTTAGCTTCCAGCCATGATTAAATATTTCAAGTATATTCTAACTACTGGTCACTTCTTCTCTAAATGGGATAATGAAATACGTTTTAAGGAAGTTAGAGCCAAAAGCATTGTTAGTTTTGAAAAAACTAATATCATCACCTGATATGGTGTCCCTCATACCATTATGATGGAAAATGGCACCAATTTTAGTTCTTATAAGGTAAAAAATTTATATTATGAACATAATATCAAATCCAACCATTCACTTGTCTATCATGCAGCGGCCAATGGATAGATTGAGGCCTTTAACAAGGCCCTATCAAATATACTCCAGAAAATGGTGGATAAAGATAAGAAATCATGGCCTGATAAAATTTTGAATGCTTTATGGTTTTATCATAAAACTACCCATAATGCTACCCAAGTAACTCCTTATTCATTGGTATATGGAACTGAAGTAGTTTTTTAGACGGAAATGAAATTTCCTTCACTCAGAGTTGCAATCTGTGATCAGTCGTCTACATAAGATAGGTCTCAAAACGGTTTAATAAGTTGAAATTATTAGATGAGAAATTATTGAATAAATTGCATCATTTAGAAGTCTATCAGAATAGAATAACATGAGCTTTTAACAAGAATGTTCTCCACTATTAATTTCTTCAAAGAGAATTGGTATTGGTCCTTAGGACTCTAATGATACTTGGAATGAAACCTCAAAAACATGAACCAAAGTGGGAAGGACCTTATTCTATATGTATAGTCTATTCAAATAGAGCATATGCCTTTATCTCAATGGATGGAGATATTATTAAAACTTTAACCAATGTGATATTATTAAAGAAATACTTTTTTGTAGTAGTGAACATTCGTTGTCACTGTAGGACTTTAAACTGCATAGTACAACATCCTCACTGTAATACATTAAACTGCATAGTACTATGTTCTTGCTGCCAGACATAAAAATGTTTGGACCCCCATTCCATAGTTGCAAGACATTAAAAAACATAACAACTATAAGAGTCCATGATGCTTGAGGATAAAATGTGTTGCATCTTAGTCTTTGTCATATGATGTTCAACTGCATGACATCATTTGTATAAATAACATTTTCTCTATATTGTTGTTGGAAGCTTCCATAAACAATCATCATTGAAATCATCACTACTCTTTAGTAGTACATGAGTCCCTTTTTTCATAGGTTTGAGTCAGATCTTCATAGATACCTTGTTTTAGGAACTATGTATGGCTTGATTCTCATTTTCCAATAAGATACATAGATATGCCGAAATCTCCAATTTTTGGCCCGTCCAAAATCACAAAAATCTTCTTATTTTATTTTCATCTCGTGTATATGAATCATAACTATATAGAGTTTTTATTTATGATATATGATTTGGTCCTTATACCATTTTATGTCTTAAAATTTACCGTTCTCTTAGAATGTGTCAAAATCCCACATTCTACATGTCAATCTATATTAACGTGAGGAATGATTGTTTAAATAACTATGTACGACTTTAATGTCATCTATTTGAGATATGTAGAGATACCTAAATCTCCAATATTTTTCCCATATCTAATAAAAAACCCTTTATTTCTTGTATAAGAATCAAATCTTCATAAAGAATGTTTTCAGAACTATGTATGACTTGATTCTTTTCCCAGGAAGACACATAGTGACACTTAGGTTTTATCCCTTAATCCAGTTACAATATGTATTTCCATTTATGTCATCTCATTTTGTCCTTACCATAGGACATTAAACTGCAGGGAAATTTAACACCCCATTCTTCACCTGTGTCACCTATATATTATGGAAGAAACCTTTAGTACACCATGTTTCTCACATCGATCATAGCTCAAGTGGGCTTAGGAATTTGGTAAAAGGATTATTTATATAAATGAGGTGTATCAATTTATTATGGAGTTATTATTGTCTTCACTGCATAACATTAAATTTCACAGTATAATTTTCCCATTGCATGACATTTAATTGCACATCATAATATTAATTATTAAAAAACAAAGAATGTCTCTATTTTATATATGAGTTATATCTATGTAAAAAATGATTAACTCATGGCCAATATTGGTTAAAATATTATTCATATGCATTGGGCATAACCTCCTTCCATATTTCATACTCATACTAATGAATATCTTTAGATCCTCATAATATTTATTATGGTTTCTTGTTATAGAGTTTCAAATACCTTAGATCTCATTTGCCTGACTATGCAGGACGTGCCCTTAGGTGGCCTTCCATAAGTTGTCTAAATAATAGTCTTGTTAGTCAAAAGATTCCACTATTTGGCAATGAAACATATTCCATAGTTGGATCTATATAAGACAGCCCCCATAATGGGTTTTTTCAAGTAATGGTAACTTTTTCCTTGGTTATACTATCTTTTCCACTTTAATATTTGATAAAAATATACAATAATCTATATTTTAAAATAGTCATTCATGTATACTTGTCCAATTATACTTCTCACAATATGAAAGTCTTCAGGACCATGGTTTTCACATTTACCTCACCATGTGTTCAATACAATATGAAATAACATTTAAATCACTTGGCCACATATTATATATTGTTTCTTTTTCTGATCCTAGTTGAATGACCTAAAACTACCAAAATCCTACCTCTTACGTTTGGGTCAGAACTTCGTAAAAGTCATATTCCTCTGATTATTTGGACATCTTGGGTGGAAATATCCTTTACATATTCAGGTACCTTTCTCCTTAAACTAAACTCTATACTTTGGAAAACTTGAATCTATATACACATTCTTTGACTTTTAACAATAGAACGCCAAACTTCTGAGATATCTTTTGTCTAACTATGCATCATGTGCCCTTAGGCGGCCTTGCATAAGTTTCATACATAATAGTCTTATCAGTTAGAAGATTCTACTATTTGGATATGCAGCATATTCCCTTGTTGGCCCTGCATAAGACAACCCCTATAATGGGTTTGTCAAATAATGGTACCTTAGTTCTTATAAGAGAATTCCTATAATGCTTTTATCCCATTTCCTAAATCATTCCTCAGTTCCAGAAATTTCCAAATCACAGTATACCATTTTCCCTTCCATACATGAACATGATTGTATATTTCCAATCCAATTATCAAGAAATTAGTAGAATCTCATACCATTGGTCATAACTAAAGACCATAAATTAATTCCACCCAATGTCCTCATTTCATGAATTAAAACTACATTGTAACAATTTCTTCACTGCATGACTTAAAACTACACAGTACAATGTCTTCACTGCATGACTTAAAACTGCCCAGTACAATTTTCTCACTGCATGACTTAAAACTACACAATACAGTGTCCTCACTGCATGACAAAAAACTTCACAGTATAATTTCTTCATTTCATGACTTAAAACTACATAGTACAATGTCTTCACTGAACGACTTAAAACTATACAGTACAATGTCCTCACTGCATGACTTAAAACTACACAGTAATAATGTCTACACTGTTTGACATAAAACTACACAATATGATATCATAAATTTCCCTTTCTGATAAATTATAACCATTACTCATACATAAAGTTTTTAATGAATTTTTTTCTTATTCATCAGTTATGTAGGTATAAAATTGACATTTATGATTCTTAAAATTCCTTTCCTTGGGAAACAACCCACTGTGGTCTTGAGTCACCCAAATCTCATTTTTCTATATCTATCAACAGTTAAATGTTAAACTTAAAAGAGCTATTTTTTTTTTATATGCACCACGTTCCCCTAGGTGGGCTTGCATAATTTTCCTACATAATAGGAATGTATGTCAAAAGATGCCACTATTTGGATATGTGTCATATGCCCTAGTTGTCCTTACATAACAAAACCCCCATAATGGGTTTTTCAAATAATGGTAATTTATTTCTTGGAAAAGACACCCCATATGTTGACATGAGTTTTAAATTTGGTGAACATAAAAATCATGTCTCAAGATTCCCCTTTGAAATATTTAATAAATATTAAAGAAATTCTTAGCCACAGAGTTTTTTTAGGGATCTAATTTCAAAATTTAGGGTCAAATCTATTCGACCATAAAGTCATTTACATTATATTCCAACATCCATGACTCTAAACTACAAATAACAAATTACTTTGTTCTCATTAGATTGAGAACCTCTGAAGGTCACTCTATCCCAAAGTTGAGTCCAAGCTCACTAAACATTCATTTTTTATGATTTAGGTAATATTGTGAAATAAAAAAAGTGGAAAGATATGAAATATGTGGGGTTATCCATATAAACATATAAACACTAAAATTATGCTCAATAGGTTCATCATCTTATTAAGAAAATTTTGAGCAATCTATTCTTGACATTATAATAATGATTTTCTAACATAATGGAGTCATTATCATCATTTTCATTTCATATTACAATAATGGAAAATAGTAATGAAGACATATATGATTGAAAAAAAATTATTTCATTCATATGAAATCAGAGGGCCATCCAAAAAATTGGAGCCTTTATATCATGTTTTAGAATAAACTCTCAACATGAATTTTCATTTGTTAGACCGCTTCATGAGCCTTATCAGCTGCTTGTTGAAGTTGAGAAAACTGAGCAACTCCAACCTCCTCTACCCGATGAAGCGCTTCCTTAGCAGTTGAAATGGAAGTTATCCCCGCTAATTTGGTTTCTCCAAATGTTTAATTAAACTGCTCAATTTTGTTATGAATAGCATCAAGTTACTATTGAAGGTATTACAAATCCTTCGTGGCCTTTTAATTTATTGGATAATTTCGATCGATTTCTTGTTATGATTAGCCTTTGTCTCAACTACTGCATCTTGAAAGCCCTCAATATTGATAATTCGTTTTTCCCCTGGAAAATTTTGTCATAGCTTATGCACCTACTCCCACTGGTGAATGATATCTATCACAACATCATGGACTGGTCGATAATCAAATCCACCAAATCCAAATACAAAAAATAATGTTGGGAGTTTGGAAAAATGGGACATGAATCTATCTAAAGGATTCTCATTAATTATGCCCCAAATATGATTCCATGTCTTCTTAAATGCTATTCCAACAGCATATTGCATATCTAAGTCTGAATTTGTGTCACTACCTTGTGGGAAAATGTACACTAGAAATTGGTCACCTAAGGAGCTACCTTGTTATACTTCTCTTGGAACAGTATAAGCTTCACCTTTTGATCTTGGAGATGATAACCCTAAATGATAAATCAAGTTCATTGTCTGTTTAAAATAGAAGAAACATATATAATTCAGATATCTGATTATATTTACCCAATACTAAGTCATCTACTTTATTGGATTCATCCATTATATTCTCATCCTCAGTTATTTGAGCATATGTTTTTTGGGAAGGGGAATTCCCTTGAGTTTTCTCAGTTATTATATTTTAAGGCTTTGTATCATCACATGTTGGAATATCCTATAGAGGTATTTCTCCAGCTCTAACAGAAGGATAGCATGGAATAATCTATTCCTGAAGATCCTTTGGTACATTTTCTAGAGATAAAGTTGCAGAAGGTGAACATTTATGTAAAGAATCAAGTAAAGAAGAATAATTATGTATGAAAATTGTTTGAATTATAAATTTATTCCTTTCAATTTCTCATGAAAATCCCCAAAATTCTTGATGGAACATAGAATATCAATATTTGGATTAAGGGCCTTCACTATTTAAGGATGTGCATCTTGGAATCTTATAGAAACCTCACCATTTAAGGAATCCATCCAAAGTTGGTTGATGCCTAAATTGGATCCACTGACATTATGTTCTATTGGATCTTCAATTGATATAACATCATCAGATCTTCCCATGTTTTGACCAATATAAATATATATCTCAGATTTCCTAGGGTCTTCATTCCTTTCTTCTAGAGAAATAAGAATATCATTATTGATTTTTTCAGGTTCGTCTCACGAAAGCAACTAAGGAATGTATTTAATATTACCATGTCTTTCCTCTATCTTAGTAGATACAAGAGCAGGAATAGCTGAATCTTTTGATAATTTATCTACCAAAATTTCATATTCATCAACATGAACATGGTTTTCCCCTGAGGATTCTTTTTCAGGTCTCTAAGAATCATCTCTTAATACCTTCAGAGAGGATAGAGACCTAGATTCGGAAAGAGGATAAAATGTGGTTACCAGAGTGTATTGAGAAAATTGTATGCCCAAAGGAAAATATAAATTCTTACTAATTTTGCGAACACTTCGGATCAATTTCACTGCTCTCTTGCATTTCTGTTCAAATTCTTTGAGGTAAATGAAAACACTCCTCTTAGAAAGAAAATCATGAGGTAATGGTTGAGGATTATTTGTCACCATTACCCCAGTAATGTTTATTTATCCTGTAGAAAGTTCTGGCGACCTGGGGGACAATTCATTACATCAATTGGAGAGCCTGCAGGACCATTCTTAGGTGATCCTAGAATTGGTCTGGATATTCTTTCTCTACATTCAAGCAAAAAAAATAAATTTTCATCATGATTAATTATGATAAATGGTAAAGAAGAGTTGAGGAAAAACATAATGGAAAACACATTCTCAATATTAACATAAATATCCCACTCCTCCACAGAGTTTATAATTACACCTTCATGTACTCCTATTTCCATCATACGAGATTCTCATTTAGAGGCTATGATTTGTTCATCAGTTGCATATATAAAATCCTCCAGCTCCTTAATAAACTTATGTACTTCATCCAGGTTATTTTCCGGATTGCAATAAAAAGGAGACTTGGTGTCACCAATATTTGGTATTCAAATGCCATGTTGGAGGAATGCCCGTGGATTCCTAAGATCATAGGTTACACCCTCCCAATGATGAATGGATGAAGTTCGCACATAATTCAATCTTGGTATGGTTGATTTTGGATGAGATTCAACACCTTGTAATTAGTGAGATTCTTTATTCCTCCTTTCTTATTTAGAAAGTTCAACAGATAGGATAGGAACCTTTGTTTGATGGTGGTGACTGAATCTCCTTGGCACTGGGGTTATTACTTCTCCAGCCATGGTCTTCCTGGTATACCTTCTGTGAAGACGTTTTGAGAGCTCTGAAACCTCTGAAACTTTTGTATCATCTCTACCCTTAGACTTCTTACCACGATTTCCATGTGAAACAGTCATTGTAGCTACCACTCGATATATTATTTTTGTTAAAGCCCCTTGAGGATATGAAGATTCCCAAGATTTGACATTCCCAGCTTCCAATCCAATCGATTCATCTAGTTGAGGTAATGTAATTTATAGTTTGGATACCTTTAATGCTATTAGAATCCATAATTTCTATGCTACCATTGCGTGTTTCTCATGTTTGACATACATGGGGGAAAAAGTGTTTGATTATTGAAAAAATATTAAATAATGAGAAAACCTATAGGGGACATAAGCCTTGAAGATAATTTCACCATCAATCATGGTTAATAATATGCTATTCTTTAATTCTATCATATAAGATCTCTTCACATAATTATTTTCATTACCATTATCAAGAAATTTTTAACTGGTGGTTTACCAAAAAGAATGAAGTTGAATTCTTCTAAGACATTCAATGCCTTTAGCACCACATCAAGTCTCAATTTTAGAGGCTGAATACAAGAAACGTTCTATAAAAATGGGGTGAATCAACCATTTGGAACACTAACGGAATTCAGCAGAGTGTACAAAGAAAAATGTGATGTAATCCATCCCCACATCACTTGGAATGGCCCTGCAATTCTAAATGGAGAAATTCCATTGCATAAATGCAACATGATATAGTAAATTCATTCCAATATTGGGGTTTCTAACCCAATATATGTATCTTCTACCAATTTGTATGTAATTTCAAAGTCCCTGAACTTACACCACCTCCAGATTCACAAACTGGAAGCAAGTAAACATGTAGCCACATAGCAAGGAAGGAAGTTATGCATACCTTGGCATCTATATCAGTTTTTACTTTATTGAACCAGTTCTTATAATCCCCACTTTCTAGTGTTGTCCAATATGTTCCTGAACTTCACTAATTATTTGAAGATGTACAAATAGTAGGATGTCCACATGGTGGGCCTTTTTATTTTGTGTGTTATTAGAAGGCTTCTATCAACACTATGGAATGAATATCATTCTTATCCATGCGTAAGTTATTCTCTATTTTAAATAATTCAATGGCCAACAATGGTGTTCTAGTAGCATCACCCCTTGATGTGGCAGGCAGAATAAATTCATCATACATTTCCCAAAGAATGTGAATTCTAGAAATTCGGTAAATATCCCAGAGACTAATAACAAATTCACAATGTATCATATGGAAGGAATTAATTTACAGGCTCCATCATCTTAGTAATTCAAGAATGAAATCATTTTTATAAACATATGTTTTCCTCATCTAGACATCTTTATAGATATGAATGTCTGATAACTCTTTCTTAAATTCTAGGCAAGTCCGATGTACCGAGAATTCCCACATCTATTTGGGTTTGACACCTCCACTAGAATGAATATCCCAATATTCATTCCAACCATAATATTTATTTGTATGATAATCCCAAAATGTCTAATCATAACAATGTGGTCTTAGATCTTCAACGTGATCCTTCATATTGGGAGTGAGACCACTATGATGAAGGATGAAACGAATAGGGATTGCACCTTCCTGTACTTGAACCCCCCTTGGACAAATATTGGTGCAGTTACAGTTAGAGTATTGAAGAAACCAACTATTTGGAAAGTACTTCTTAACAGATGGAACATGGGAATCTTGCAAAATCCCATGCCCATACATGGGTAAGTAAGGACTTTTTGGATAATCACGCTGGTATGGAATTAAACCCTTTCATAACTCATGAAGAGTACTTTCAACAACATCATAGTAGTCTGGTCTGACAATATTCATCATATTATTTTGAAGAGCCTTATCTTCTTTAGTATGGGTCATCAAATGATTCATTTTCTTTTCCTACAAAATAATTAAAAATCATTCTCTATTAGGTTGGAATTTTAAAGAGGAAAATCAAAATTCAGAAAAGTATATAGTTCACATAGGTCTTTCAACGTGGTATGTCGCGTAGGTCCTTCAACAAGGATTCTAGCGCAACTCCTTCAATGAAGTCCTTTGTCATAGCTCCATCACTTAAATAATTTTACCTTCAATAAATTTCAATGAATTATGTGAGATCACAACGCGATGGGTCTGGGCGAACCTGTTTCTCAATGACAGCTAAAAAATTATGAAAAGCATAGGTGAAGAAAATCAAAAAAGATTAGAACTATTTATAGACAACCAAAGACCTACGTGCCCAGAATATGCATAACATATGTGAGGGATATTAGTGCGGGGAACCTACGTGGTATACCTATGTTGTTCAACAATCGATCCATAGTATTTCCCCCCTCAAATTCTCCTTAGGACTCGACCCTCTTTCTATATTTGGATCCAATCCTAAGGGGGGGAGAGATTTTGTTGACACCACTTTAGAAAACAAAAACATAAGAAAGAGGGCCCTAGATATATCAAAATCCCAAGGTAAGGATTGAAGAACTCAATGGGAAAGTAAAAATACTCAAAAAAAGGCATATGCGATCCATCTGCGAGACAGACCTACGTGATCGACTTGCGCAGCCGAGCTTCATGCCAGAATAACTTTTGTACCCCTACGCGGAGCACCTATGCGGAGGAGATACGCATAGAAAATATGTGGATAAAACTTCCTTCGATCAGGCCCATCTGTGCCTATAACTAGAGCCCTTGGGCTCCTGATTTTATGGACTAAAAAGTTGAAAGAATCTCTGAAGCTCTTGTTTCGTAGCTCTTTCACTTAGATCCGTAAAATTGTCGCAGGTATCTCTCTAAAACCCAATATAAGAGATAATTAAATGGGATAAGAATATTCTGAAATAATTTTAAAATTTTTATTATAGGTTTGGTTCCCCTATGTGAGACATATTCTTCTATCATCATTCACATCTGCGCGGCATACCTGTGTGACCTACCAGCACGGTATTCCTGGGCAGTACATCAACACGAGGTACCTAAGCAGAATACTTATGTGATGTACCTATGCAAAATATCATGGTATAAATCCTACATACCAACTCAGGAACCCTCTTTTTAATCCATTCATGCTAGGGTATCTCTTTCTTTAATTCCCATATCTGAAAGTGACTAAGTTGAAGCCTCTAAGAAAACCTCATGGCTTATAAAACCTTTAAGAAAGGCACATCAATGTGTCTCCTATTTGGGTATGTATTTCAACAGTCATATGTTTCCAACATTTGTTTCAAAATGAGGATAGGATTCATGCAGTATCTATGGGTTTTTATATCCATGGTCTCATAGACCTTTCTCCCAAAAACAGTGTTGGTAAGTTCCTAGTTTTGAGAATAAGGGTTTGGGTTCTGTCCTCCCCTTCTCATCTCTAAAACCCGGAACCTCAGGTCACTGGTAGGAAAGGTACCTTTCACACTTAATTTTACATACAAGCATAAAAGAAGTCTCCCTCCCCTATTAGGATCACTTTTTGGGAAACTAGTTTTTTGTAGTCCCCAATCATTTCTTGGAGGAGGTGGCATCATAGATCATCCTTTCTTTTTTGGTGCCAAAGACCTAATGGGAGATGGGCACAATTACGCTTTTTACCCTTTCCCTATCATGAATCACTTTGTCAAAATGGGTATGCATCTTATTGTAAGATCCTAACCTTCATCCCTTCCTCCTTACATTAGACCCTTGTCCAATTTAAATAGAACAGAGGGAAGGCTCGTCGCCTCACCCTCTTCCATGGTCGACGCGCCCACTTCCATCAACATAGGAGGAAAAGTGTGAAGTGTCATTGTGGAATATCTCACATCCTCTTGTTTCTCACATGGTGCATGACTCACATGGGATTAGAGATATATGATGTTTACAACACATTCACAAACATTCATTGAAGGAACTATGAGAACTCTAATTTCTGTTCAAACCACAATACGTAGAAAGCATTTTTAGGGCCTGATCTCACTGGACATCCTTTTCAAGAATCCGAAACTAATTTCTTTAATCTGGGAATCCTCCTTAGGAACAAGACCCAAATTAAACCCCAAATAATCTAGGTATCCTATTCCATAAGTAGTCCCAAACTCATATCTCTCAAAGGACCATACTCTCTTATGAACCTTATCGAACTACGTTGGCTTTGATTCCCATCCATATGGGCTACATAGGAAGCATCCTTGAGGTTCAAACACAACACTCCATATCAACCATGTTCTCCTTTGGCCTTATTACCAGTAGGGTCTAATCTTACTTGGAAACCCATATCCTTTCCATGTTCCTTGGACAACTTTAACATAAGTCTGACACCAAACATTGACTAATTATATTCCATTTCTATATCCATACCACATGACATTAATCTATTTGGCTAGGTCCTTATCACATTACATTAAAAGGAATGATGTGTCCCATTGAGTGGAACCAAACTACAAGGTTTCTGATTCATTTTACTAGGATACGTTGGTATCCAATTTTTAGGGCATGATCCCAAGATGAAATCAAACCTTCATCTCTCTATCGGAAAATAAATTTCAGAGTGCCCCACTGAGTGGCTGAAAAACTAGTATCATCCCAACAATGATTAAAATAATATCTAATTAGTATATTAGATGTTACCATTGTTGGAAAACCTCGAATACATATGGGTATTTTCATTAATGAAGAACCTTGAATACATACTAATGATTCCAAATATTACACCTTTCAATAAGTGATTGTAAATTCCAAGGGATACTTTTGATATACTTGGTGAATTGATAAGGATTCATAAAAATATATTATATTTACAAAGAGAGTCTGGAATTAGACAACAATTCCCCCCCAAAATGGTGTTATGAGTTAGACCTCCCATCCTCTCAACCAATGCATGTTCTTAAATATTGTAAAGTTCAAACATAACAAATGCATGCCTTTGGAAAGAAGATCCCCTTTAAATAAATAACTTTTGGAAGTTTCTGGTTCTACAAATAAATCCAATGGAAACCACCTCGAAACAGTGATTCTTAAAACTAGAACACACGTTTCAGGGAACTACAAAACAATTGGCAAGAACTCTATAATTCTTTATAAGGAAAAAACCAAGTCCAATATTTGATGCATAACTATAGATTAAAACCCATCATTCCCCAATTTTAGAGTCTATATCAAAGAATTCACTTATCTTCTATTCAATTCCTCAAAACATTCCACACATTCTTTTGACCATATGATCTTAACCACTTTACGTGTAAGCTTGGTCATTTGGTTGTCAAAACGGGTGATGTATGGAATGAAACAGTGATAATAACCTACTAAACCAATAAAACTATGTACCTCGGTTATGTTCATTATAATAGCTCATTCTTGAACAACATTATTCTTCAAAAGATCAACAGATCTACATTCTGTAGAGATAATGTGGCCAAGAAAATAAAACTGATTGAAGCCAATATTCGCACTTTCTATACTTACCATATAAATCATTTTTTTCTAAGAGTCTTTAGAATAGTACCAAGTGATTTTGATGATCTTAATATCTTATAGAGGAGTCCAATATATCATTAATAAATACCACAAAAAATCATCAAGATATTCCTTGATATCTATGTTCATTAGATCAATGAAATCATAGGGTGCATTAGTTACTCCAAAAGGCATTACTGTAAACTCGTAATTTCCATTCTTAATTAGAAATGTCGTCTTTGAAAAGACTTCCATAATTAATTGTAACTGATTATATCTAGATCGAAGTTAAATCCTCATAAAGTATTGGGTTCCATGAAGTTGAACAAACAAATCATTAATGTGAGGTAGGGGACACTTTTTCATTATTTTTATAGAATTGATCTATCAATAGTCAATTCACAACCTCCGAGATACATCATTATTATTTACTAAAAGGAAATGGGATCCCCCTAGAGAAAGACTATAGAGAATACTTCCTTTATCCATAAATTCCTCTAGTTGTTTCTTCAATTCAACTAATTCCACAGTTGATATTCAGTAATGGGTCTTTGATAAAGTCCTTGAAACATGAATTAAGTCAATAGAAAACTATATTTCTTGCTTTGAAGGATGTCTAGGTAAATCCTATGGAAACACATCAACCTATGCTTGCAAAATAGGTACGTACTCTATTTGAACATTAATTCCCTCCAATATAGCTATTTAATTCCCCCCCCCCAATAATTGAATTAAATAGGGCTACTGGGGGTGGGTCTAGATATGAATCATGTGGTGATGTTACTGTCCTAAAGATAAGGGATTCCACATCGTCCTCAAAAATTCTAACCTCCTTCTTCTTGTAAAAAATGTTCACATCACCATTGGAAATCAAATTCATACTGAGGATTATATCATATTCAATCCTAGGTAAAATAATAAAATATAAAGATAAATAATGTATATATTCCATAATGGGGACTTCCTGACACAACTTTGTTTCAATGATACGTCGCTTAAGGGTTGTTACTGAAAACTCCCTTATTAAATCAAATTGGAAATATCTAATTTTCGTGGAAAACTGGGAATAAATGAATGAATTTAATGATCCTAAATCAAATAAAGAATTGGATATGTTTGAGGAAACAATTAATATACCTGCCACCACATCATTAGGGACTTCAATATCAACAGTTGTGATTCCATAAGCATAGCCTTGCACCCATATCCATTTTTGGGGAACGTTTTCTTGAATCCAAGGAAAATAATTTGAATAATGTATTATCTCCCTGAAATTATATCATTGGACATTGATATCTTCTTTCTTACCCTTACAATCATGAGATAGGTTAAATTTTTCTCCACAATTGAAACTATCATCCATACCCTTCAGGAATGTATCTGGATGACTCTTAACAAAATTATCACAAGGTGAATGGTCAACTATAACCTTCTTCCCCATTTATTTATTTCCTTTTCTAGATTCTTTATCTAGCTTCTTCTTCTCTTTCCTTCCATTAAAATCATAAGAGTAATAGAATTCATTTTCCATCTTGATAGCGCATGAGACTGTATCCCCATATGATGAGAAACTTTGTGAGATTAGAGACAAGACGAATGGGTATAAACTATCATAGAATATATCAATATTGCTCCTGGGATTACATATATAGTCAGCATAATGTCTTACTAACCTTGTGAAGTTAGCTTCATAGTTTGCAACATTATCATCTTATTTTTTCCTCAGATTCAGAAATTGGATTTCCAAATCTGCTCGTTGATCATGAGAGAAGTATTTTTATGGTAATATTTCTTTCAAATACATACATTCCATTTTTTTATATTTCATCCTCCTCATTTATGTTTTGGATTAATGATCACCATATTTTCATCAACTGAGAGTCGATAAAATTCCATGAAAACCTTCTCTCATTTGTTTCATCCTAAAGCGAGAAATATATTTTCTAATGAACTTATCCACTGATCCGCTATGAATGGGATTTCAGTCCCATTAAATGCATGAGGATGTTGTCATATAAAGAAGACTAACATAGGACCCCCCTCATTGTGGATCAAGATGCACCATATGGGTACGATTATTATTCATAACCTGAGTCACTTGTCCCATTATAGTTATAAGTTTCTCGACAGCATTTAAAGCACTAGATCCAAAATCATTACCTTGCATCAGAGGGAAATCCCTAAATGGGACACATATGTCCATTTAGTTTTCATTCCTTCCACCAGGGACCATTTCTAAATAATGGAATACAGTATAATTGATCATGAATTAAAATTTATAATCTCAAAATAGATAAATACATAGCATAAATAGATATTTTCTACATATATAATCTCAAAATCCAAAACATGGTTTCTTTGAGGAGAAATTTACATTAAAATCCTTCATAATTTCATGTAAGGAAAATGTGAAGTAGCTTAGGAATATCCCTCAGGTGAGTCAAACCAGGTGCATGGTAAGGTGCATTTTCATGTACCAGGATACCCCAGTTGTAGCCCGAATCTCTTTGTATGAGTTCTTACTCTTAGGTGCATCTATTCCAGTACCACATCCACTTGTAGTATCAATAGATGTATTTATTTTATTGAAATATACACATAATATATTCCTTACTAAAAATTATAGGATGTTCTTGTATGTTTTATCCTCAAATACTATCTTAGGGTTTTGTTCCGAAATCTATGTTTTCTTAATCTAGTTTCCATGTTTTCTTCTAAACATCATGTAATACCAACTATAATGACCTAAACCTAGTTTCCTAGAGTTGTCTCCTTATTTTATAACATTATCATATAAACAAAGAATACGCCTCCTGAGGGACCGAGTTGTTTAGTAGATTTGGAAACGTGATCCATAAAATATTTCAACATTATGAGTAGAAATGAAAAACAATTTTGAAACTCTATTGACAACATCCCTAACTCCTTGGTTTTTTCTACATGTCATTCATGATATACATCTTCATGACCTAGGAAAAATAAAAAATATGAAAGGGGTGAGATAAAATGATCAGTAAGGGTAATAAATATAGCATATGATATCATAAACCTAATCATTTGGCATGTTCAATAACTAAAAACACATGCCTTTAAAAAATGAACTTGAACACATTACAGCAGGAATAAGATCTGAATAAATAATGCCATAAAAAAGAATAATCATGGGTATTCTACAAGTCAGATAACCTCATGAAAATTTAATTACTAGTTTAATAATGATGGAATCCATAATTTTGGACATTGTAACCATATCATCAAGGCCTCGTGCCAGGACCATAAATAATCATTTTTTCAAGTCCTTGTGCCAAGACAGTTGTTGGTCTCAAGAGAACGACTGATGAATCGAAGGGATATATAGGTCACCACAATCTATAACTAATTATAATGAATTCATCATACGAACATGGATAATCATAGTGACAATATACATTAAATTTGAAACTAACATTTGAAATTTCAATAATCTTCCCTGAACATTTAGCATAAACACTAACTAATCAGAGTAAATTGGTGAAAGGTTTTAAGACAACACATCCACATTCAAACTAATCATAAACCATTAAATTGAATATGTTATATGGTGTGAAATAATATTAATCCCAATAACACATAATAATCAACTAGTGTTTTGAAATAGATGTAGATACTCCTATAAAATCATCGAGTAATTCCTGAGATAAATACTCTTTTACTTTGAAAAGAATAGTTATTTTGGAAATGTCAATGTATAAAACCAGAAGTGAAGTAAGACTATTTTTAATAATAAAATTAATTTTTTTAGAATGGAAAATATCGCTATAAAATGATTATAGAGTGTCCTTGTAAATATGTAAGAATTCGAGAAATTCCCTTGAATCAGGCTTTTATTTCAGGAATAATTTTTTAAAGATCCTTTTAAAACATATAACTCCTCAAAAATGAATGTAGTATTCTGGTTGGAACACATATATATAACATTATCACAGAATATATTAGGAGTAAATATGAATAAATTATAATTTTATTGAGGTAAGTATAGAATAAGAGTAACCCGAATGAAAATGTAGTTTCAGGTAGAAAACCCTTACCTTAAGTCCAAAGGTGTTCCTCACTTGATCTTAATGACTTGAATAATCACATTTAGGGTCATAAATTAATTTTTATCGAACATAATATACATTTAATTAATTTATTATACCCTAATTATGTTCATTCATGGTCTTTTTGTGGGATAATAGATTCAATTTCATTGTTTGGGAGTGTTTTCTTCCTTGGTTTTTATTATCAGTTTACTCATATTCATGTCTGGATAAACATGTATAATAAGAATGGTTTTCCAAAATAGATATTTTATGATATTAACGAGTTAAGATAATATTACATGTCAATAAAATTTGTTTGGTTAATGGGATTTAATAGGAATCATTACATAAACCGTTAATCACAACTGTTTGGGTTAATTGGAGGTTCTTGATATCAACAAACTAATTTTTATTTATAAATTAAAAATAAGGGGTTAAAAATAATTCAAAAACCATAAATAAGTTATAATGCATATATTATAGTCTTTTTCAACCATAAAAATGGTTTCAGGATAAGAATTGAAGATGATAATAGAAATTGAAAACCCGTCATCCTTAAACGTGATAAATTAACACATCTTGGTTAGTGTTTTCATTTCATGGATAAATGAAGTGGAAAGGGGAGATGATGAATAATTAAAATTTTATCATAAATAAATCCATTACATGTATGGTAATATATTTATCAAAAAAAATTATTAAATGGGGTGATGAAAGAAAAAAGAAAAGAAAGAAACATGAAATAAAAGAGATGAAAAGATGAATTTACCTCTCAAAGTAGTCTTCCTTAAGAGCCTTTTAAGAGAGATGTTTTCGTCTTTTTATGAGACCAAGGGATTCTAGACGTGGGGGAGGATCTTGGGAAAGGTTTTGAGAAAAATTTATACAAGGAACAAGGCTTCAGAGGAGTGAATAGAAGATGGAGTTGGGGGAGGTTTATAGTGGAGGAGATGGGTGATTTGTGAATATCTTACTCATTATTTTATTATTTCTCTCAAGAAAACAAAAAGTGTTGATTCAGGTAACCAATAATAGTAATAAGTTCATTTGAGTTCTAAAAAATTGTTCTTATATTATCCATGATTATAGTAATTGTGAATTTAACTGATGATTTGTGTATATGACAAATTACAATATTTAACCATTCATCAAAAAATTGAGTGGTTTAGAAAAATATGAAATATTCACCATAACCATTTTATGATGTGTAAAATTCAAAAAAGAAATCCATTATTTTAAAATAATTTTATATATATAATTAATATAATATTTAAATAAAATCAAAATTTTTATTTGAAAAAAACAATTTTAAAACTATAATTTGTTTTATGTCACATTGGAAAATTAATTAAGAACTAATTATCATATAACCTTCATACAATAAAAAAATAATATGATTTACAAATCATAAGTGACATATTAATATTCTTAAGGGTACATTACTATTCACCAAAAACAATGTTTGTCATATTAGAGTCGACATATCCTACTAAACGCAACATTGTATGAAATTTTTTCTAAATTCAAATCACATAGGTGATAAATTTATGTTTACTAGAAACAATATAAAAATTTTGTTTTTTTAGAGACTCAATGTTTAATTAATTCAATATTATATTTTTTTTGTGAAGTATTAGGGTATAACACAAACCTTGTGATAAGCCACTATTTCAGGTCGCATGGTTTTTCTAGGAAGGCCACAGGGTTTAGTTAACCATGAACCTTGCATAAGATGGCATGGATTCCATTACCTTCTTGTCCAAAACCTATGGAATATCTCTGAGGCTCCACAATATTTTACTAAATAGTTCATTAACCGAAAAAAGTGATTAAAACCAAAATTTTAACAAGTAAATACCTGTAGGAGATTTGGGATCTTACAACCTCCCCACCATATACTTAATTTTCCTTGAGACACATTCTCAAGCATCACTATACCTCTGAAATAATAAAATCGGGCCACTGGACCCACATATCTGATTCCTTCTCCCTGTTTTCTTTTTGAACATTCTCATACTACCACAAAACTTGAAATAAGTTCATAAAGTTTCCTTGGAATAAATTATAAATATGATCCTAAATACGAAATGGATTCTCCTAAAAGAATGCATGATCCTCACGCATGATATCCTATGTATTAAACACTTGAGACAGATCAGGGTGATACTGTTAAATATGTTAAACCTTAAAACCACCATGCATCCCACCATACCACTACGGAAGATCCAATCTATATGACATTGGTCTGATCCTCTCCACAATATCAAATGGTCTCGTGTATTTGTTCACAAAATTATAATGCTTTTTAATTAAATGGTGACACAAACAAATTCCCAAATAAACACACTATCACCCACCATAAACTCAAGAGGGAGATGGCACCGATACAGATATGAATTCTACCTACACTAAGTTGTTTCCATGCATTTCTAAATCTAATTAAACTTTTCTATCGTCTCCTACATGAAACTTGGACGTAATAATTCAGACACTCTAACATCCAACCATCATATCATAGATCTACATAGCTTCCTATAGAGTTCCTCAAACAGTGCCATAAGAATCACATCACGTAAACTATTCTAGGAAAACTCAACAAGCGATAAGTTATCTTACCATGAACTACTGAATTCTAGGACACAAACCCTCAACATGTCCTCCATCACCTGAATTTTACACTCTAACAGACCATCCTTTTGTTGGTGAAAACCCTCATTAAAATACACCTATGAACCAAGTTCCTTATATAAACTCTGCTAGAAGCTTGATGTAAACTATGGATCATGATCCAAATCTGTAGTCTTTAGTACCCCATGCAACCACACTATCACCCTAACATATATCTCACCCTACTGATTCATAGTAAATGTCTACTTGATTTATACGAAATGATCCATTATAGTCAATCAATCCATAACTACCATGATAACTCCATTATTTTGAGGAATCCAAATAATTCCCACAAAAAATCCATTGTCACATAAAAATAGTTCCATTGTGGAATGGTTAATGTCTATAACAACCCACATGGGCATTGATTCTCATCCTTCACCTACAAATAGGTGAGGCGTCAGGCCACAGAACCCATAACCTCCTTCTCTATACATAACCAACAAAATGGACTACAAAGATAATAATACATCTTAGAAAACCTTGATGAACTAGCCACTTTGAATCATGGAACTCATGATTCAACTCTTTCCATATACACACTGGAACAAACACGTGACCACAAACACTAACAATATCATTATCACCAACACCCCAACCAGAATGTGACTCCCCAATATTATAACTTTCCCTCCTAGCCAACCACGTGATCTTCATGATGAATCTCATTGATCCAATTAAAATAAATGGACTAAAATACTATAGATTAATGTTTTATATGATCGTTACCACCTTGAACCTCTAGGTGCATCTTTGTCAACAAGGATATCATTCTCTACTCAAAGATGGATTCCAAAACCACCTGATTTTTGGTCTTCCAACTTCGATAATATGCAACACTATTCCCTTTTACTGGTGTGTAATTCAACTCAAAGTCAAAATAATACATGTATTCAACCCATATTTGATGTCAAATATTTTAATAACAATGTGAACATATGTACTTAAAACTTTTATGGTTGTTAAATACTATGAACCACTATCCCTACAAGTAAGTAATCCAATACACTACAGTATAAACCATAGTGTGAAACACCCTCATCATCATCATTATATATTTAAAATAAATAAATTCTACAAACATGAGAAAACTACGAACAAACCAAAAAATAATGTTTATGGGGTCTTGAAGTAATTATTCCCCTATTGATCACCTTGAATTAGGTTAGCCTCCTCTGATGTCAATAATTGGATATTTTAGAAACATGTAATACTGGAGCCCTGATCCACCACTTCCATTGATGTAAGATGATCCTACACCTAGTTAACCTCATGCCATATATGGACCACATGGATTTTGTTGTATGGTTTCCTCGAAATTTTATAATGTTGTAGACAATTGACCAGGGGATAGAGCCTCTAGCATGCATCGAATCGTGAATGGTCATAGATTCAGTTTCAACCTATGTGAGAAAAATATTCTCTTGAGTAGGCCAATTTATTTCATGAGGCCTCAAATTCCTTGACCCATATGCTAAAACCCAAATATTATCCATCGAAAAAACCCCAATTATAATACTACATGCATCCCAAAACAGGGTCTACCTCTTACCATGATTGGGTAATATCTGGATTAGTGTGGTCATCAACTGCTTCTTAGACTCATAAAAAGCATCCTCTCATGCCTCAGAAAAATAAAAATCAACTCCATTATTGGTTAATATTGGGAGTGGAACTTCCAAAATGGAGAAAATTTGAAGTAAACTTCAGTAATAATAGGCCAATCCCAAAATACTATAAAAATATGTAACATTCTTGAGCTTCTCTCAAGACAGAACAACCTGTACTTTCTCTGGATCCAATAACACACCTTCCTCTAAAATGATGTGACCTATGAAAATGCTCTTTATCAACCCAAAAATGAAATTATTATAACATAGTGTAGAGCCTATACTCTATTAGTGTACTCAAGACAATTTCACAATGTTTGGGATAATCTTCATGAGTTCTAGAGTATAGCATAATTTCACTAAACAATATGACTACAAACTAATCTACATTTGGGTGAAATATTCAGTTCATCAAATCCATGAACACGAATAGTTCTTTGGTAAACTCGAATGGCATCACCACAAACTTTTACAACCAATACATGCTCCTAAAATCTCTCTATGATATGCACAGAGGTCTCATCCTTAAATGATGATATCTCAATATAAAATAGATCGTAGAAAACACCAAATCCCTTATCATCTATTCAAACATATAATCAATTCATCTAATATGGTATAAGTTCTTAACAATCATCTGATTCGACTTCATATATTCTATTCACAACTGCAAAGACCCATCATCCTTCTTGGAAAATATCACCACAGATCCCTATGGTGACATTCTATAAATAACGAACCCATTACTCTCAAGTTCCTCCAACTAAGTCTTATGATCCTGAAGTTCTATCGCTACCATTCTATGAAAAGGAATATAAACTGGCTCTGCACTTGGTGGCAACTCTTTTGGGAACTCAAAATCTGTCTCAGGTGGTATCCCCAATATATCTTTAGGATAAACATCTAAAAACTAACCACCATAGGATGATGTTCAGTCTTCTCCACTCTACAATCATAAATAATAAGACTAGTCACTTGACATGTGAGTTCACCTAACTACTGATAAGTTATCCTGGCGTATCCTGCTCGAAAATCCCATTCATTGTGATAGAAATAAGTGTCTCCATAATGAGATTTTGATGTTACCTTGTGATTGAAACAATCATTATGGGATTGATACAACACCAACTATTTCACTCTCTAAATAAGGTCAAAACAAGAAATCTCGAGGATGAACAAGTCCCATAGAAAAATGTACCCACCATAATCTAGAGAACATACATTACATTTCCTGATATTTAAATCTTGTACCACTAATGGTGTATCAATTGAAATGACCCCACATCTGTGTTCCATAGCTAATCCCAACACAACTACAAACTAGTTAAAAATAAAGTAATGTGTGGAAATTATGTAAAATAATGCACTAGAGAGTGTATAATATACAAGAATCATATATTAAATTGTTGATGGTCTATCCTTTCCACATCCAAGAGTATACTGAATAGCATGAATCTGACCTTCTCCTATACCCTCAGCTACAGTCTGAGAACCCATTGATGCACTCCCCCTCTGGTATAGACACTCTCACCTTGGAGTTCTATGTCCACCAACCCTACTTGTACGTCCAACGGAACTCTAACTTCCCACCAGATAAGAGATAAACTATCCCTTTCATGCACCCAAACTCTACCTTTAACCTCTATCTGTACATATCTATAGAGGGTTTATACAGATCCTCTGTATGTTCCCTATTCTTCTGTATTCTCGGAACTCAACTGGTTTCCAGGTACACTGATCGGGAATGTGACCCATCCTTGTATACTGATAATAGATCACCTACACTCCACCCTAATAACCTGAACCTCTCCTTTGACTACCCAATACACTTTTTCTATAATTTAAACTCCTAAATTAATGCTTCCTACCCTTGAATGCAACACCACTTGTTTGTCCAGGTGATACCACAAGTCCACTACCTGAAACTCCCTTCAGGTTCCCTTCTGATATTAGTGCCAAATCTACTACCATTGAAATACTCATCAAATGGATGATATTCACCTAGGATCTGATCTCGTGACTAATCCCATTCTAGAAACTTTTTTCAATAACTTCCTCATCTACTACCATTGTTGTAAGGAAGCATCGTAAGTTTGTGAACTGGCTAGAATAATCCCTCACTAACATAGTCCATTGGAAGAAACTAATAAAATATATATCCTTATCCTACCTCAAGGTCTCTATAAATAAATTTTCTGGAAACTTTTGGTGGAAATCCATCTATAAAATTCCTTCAGCCTGTTTAGTATGAACCATGATGTCCCATAAATAATTTTCGTGACCTTTCAACATATAGTCCACCAACCTAGCTCAGATCTAGGAAGAGGTCTCCAAATGGTCAAGAATCACATGGATGGACTCTTTCTAGAATTCAAAAACCTCTAGTCCACTCTCTTCAGTAAGGGTCGAAGGGTGTTATAGTGGAAATTCCCTATTCAACTCAAACATGCTCAAAAAACCTACTTTGGGTTCCATTCCATCATATGTATAAAGGAGGCTAGGTTTTTACAGAACTAATCTTGTCTATTATCTCTGTTCACCGCATTCTATTGATCCACTACTGGAGTAGTGTTTTCAAGGAAATCAACTTGTCTCTCAACAGAAACACATCTTCATGGAGGAATTTCTATACATTTCCAATCCTGATCTTTAAATCACATAACATAAAGATTAAAAATTAATACAAATGGAGGACCTATTATATCCATAAATAACTCATTCACATACACTATACCAAATGTCATCATCACATCCCAAATTCTACCCTCATCTATCCCTACCATAGGTCATGGATAACATGGGGTAACCAACATAAACAGTTACAAGTATTACATTGGACACTATTTAAAAACAATTTCTATACTTACAACATGAACCCTTCCTCCTATGAAAATTTCCCATTTTTAATTAATTAAAATACACATCATAACTCATTTACAGCCCTTCACAAAAAACAATTATTTAACCATTATTCGTCATTTTAATTTCCTTTTTCCCATTCGAATCATTTTTTTGTATAACATTTTCTTCTAGTTGTCAAGAAGGTCATATTCATTCTAACCCTTTATGCCCCACACACCCTTTTTCTATGTGTACCTATCAAGATATATGCTAAATATATACCATGCTGCCTAGGATGATTCATTAATGGAAAATTCTATACCATTCTAGCCATAAGATAAATATCATAAGACATTCATATCACACACCATGTGCATCACCCAATAGTAAAATATCATCAAATGTAACGACACACAACAAGAACAAAAATTCCCACCCTAGGTATCTTGGGTTTTCCATAGTATATAGGTCAGATACTCCCAAGTAAGAGATCATTACCAAGGACAGACATATTCTATTATCCTTTCTACCATCAAAAATAATAATACCATAGAAAAGAACCACTCTAATGCCACTTTCAAAAATCACCAAACCGAAATCCACTAAACTATGCCCCAAGCGGAGTCACCACATGACCTAAAGCATTCCTATTCATATGAAATATGTTTTCAACAAGTAGGTATGGTCTAATAAATCACAAGGAGAGACTATACACTCATTACTAGAGTAATCCACAACAAATAAGTAAAACAAATAATTGAAACAACATGAATAACTAGAAACCATACATCACCAACATCTCCCAAAATGTGTAAAAACCATATACAATAGTAAAATATGGCATGTCATTCCTACAATTCCAATGTCAAAAAAATGACTACCATTCAAATCCCCAAAACGTTCCCAAATACAATTCCAGAACCTCATTCATGTACATCCCAATCCCAAAATAACTCCCAAGCACCTGGCCCTTTTCCATATCCTATCACGCAAGAATGAAGTATTCTTGGGTACCCAATGGCATCTCGAGTAGGGTGTGTGTATAAATCTATAGAACACTTACAACGATGACTACAAAAAATATTGTCGATATATAGTGCATACAATTTTTGAGTAAATACAAGGTAAATGAAGACATGTTTAGTGCCATTATTTAATAAGGTTCACATAAGTTTTTTCTATAATTATTCCCAATTTCACAACTTATACCATCTTCATATCTTAGTTCACTTTGATCATGTTATCAATGGGTTATGAATATTCTTCAATCTCAATTCGTAAGGGAAATAAATAAAGTTCCATATCTCTCTAAGGATAATCACATCATCACATATATAATGTACTCACCTTAAATACTCGGTCTAGGTGGTCTCATAAAATTTAACTTTTAGGGGAATATAACTTCATCCCCTTCCTTAATTTATGCATTATGGGGTGGAGTTTAGAGCCTTAGTTTAACTTAACAGGTGAGTATAGAACCTCGTGTCATCGCCCCCCTATACCATTCCATAAGCACATACTTATTTATCCATTCACCAAAAATATACCATATCACCACCAAACATATCCAATACCAATCATAAACATTATACATAACATTCAACAGGTAAATTTACATTATGTCATAACACGTTAACACATTTACCATTTACATTATATAGACATTTAACCTAATTCCCATTTATTATGCCTAACTCAATAAACATAATAAAAAATACCCATAAATTAACCATTTAACATATCTATTAATTCACATGTGTTAATTCAAATTAAATAATCATTATTTCTCTTGTATTGTCCCACTTATATAGTTCAAGTACTATTAAAAATTCATTTGGGACATCATCATTAATCCTATTTAACCCATCATCATGTCTTATGAAAAAAATTCCATAGAAATTATCCACATCTGGGAACCACTAACCATATTCCCTTGTTCATCATCACATTAATCAATTATCTTGTTTATATTGGGATCTATTTAATCATAAGTCAATTTCACATTTTAAAATTTCTATTATCAATGTTTGGGATGGTTGACACACCCCATGGGAGGCTCAGAATTGGTTAATTCATAATCCATGCATCCCATTGGGATCATGTGGGGTATAATTTTCCATTTTGAAACCCATTATATCTAATCTCACTAATGGAACCCAGAAGACATCATGGGAACACAATAATACAACCTTTCAT
The DNA here is from genome assembly GCA_963277665.1 of Viscum album. NCBI lineage: Eukaryota > Viridiplantae > Streptophyta > Magnoliopsida > Santalales > Viscaceae > Viscum > Viscum album. Next base: position 1,895,341,380 of record OY728152.1, read on the forward strand.
GCAAAAATACATTTAAAAACATTGAGATATAACTTTTAGGCCACCTTGGTAAAATCCAATGATGAAAACACTCTTAATTGGGGTCAACGATCTAGATTCAAAAACACATTGAAGCCTAAACCTATATTCCACTAGAAAAAATAGGGTTGTAGAGATTTAGAAGAAGATTACTAAGATACAAGCCATAATCTGGAAAAGATAATAAATGAGAGGGTTAGACTTACCTGAATCATTGATTCACAGCCAAAGGTTCTCTAAATGGCCTAGAATAGAGAGAGGAATGCCCTTGGGGAGGTTTGTGGATTTGATTTTTCAAATAGGGTTAGAGGAATGAGGAAGGGGAGGATCAGTGGGTGAGACTATAAAATACTGTAATGAAGAAACTGTAGTATTTTCAACATTTATAGGGATGCACAGTTTACCTAAATGATTTTCCAAAACGTTGGAAAATCTTGTGAATGACACTTTCTAAGGGAGGTCAGGTCACACAGTTACCTAGGGAGACCCACATCGTTTATAAACCTTGAGATAACCGTGTGATATTCCACTATCCACGGTTGCACAGTTTTCCAAGGATGGATGCATAGTTTACTTAATCGTATGCCAACTATGCACCTTACACAGGTTGGCCCACTTTTCCTTCCCATTGTGTCATGTACACCCATAATTGATTTGAGGACCTACATACTTCTGATGAAAACCTCATTACCAAAAAACAAGATATTGAAACAAAAATTTAATCAAGTGCATACTTTTATATGGTTCGGGATCTTAAATATTCACTCAATGTTTTTCAGCAATGTACCCTAATAGAAATATGATTCATCGAAATTTTATTCAAAAAAGATGTAGAAAATAATTGTTTCTATTAATACATATATGAAATCAAAAAAAATTAAAATAATTTTAAGATTTAATTAAAATGTACTATGATATAGTGATAACATGTCACATGGATGGTTTATATCAATTCAATCATTTTTACAATATTTACTACAAGTCGATTAAACATTCCTCTACTGTGATTTTTTCCATAATAGAAGAACTATTTTGGTATCATCATATGGAGATAAAGTTACAATATAATCCTAAAAATTATACGTTTAAATATTGTATGTTTTTTGTTTATAATAATTTTATTTAAACCAAAGGGGTACAATTTCTCTTATAATGAGAAAAATAGATATCGAACTGTGGACTTATCATGACCCAACACCATTGGATCTCCACTTAAATTACAACCAAAATTAATACTCAAATAGGATAAGAGTTAGAAAACAATATCAAAGTATAGAATATACATATAATTAGTTGTATTTTCCCTTAATATATATATCCACATCACTATAAAGAATCTAAAAATAACAAAATATAGATCTATATAAAATAATTATAAAATATTTTTAATATAATTAATCACTTAAACTATTTAGGATGAATCAATAAATATTTTCATATCTTTTAACCATAAAGAACCTTTCTATACTTAATTGAATATAAATCACCTCTTAAATATTTCTTTCATCAGTATCAGACATAGATAACCAATGTTCACTGAATCATCTATAAAAATTTATACCTTCTATTACATTACTAAAATATTATTCATATTCCAATGTATATTTTGACATATGTTGTTTATTATATATAGAAAAAAAGGAATATAAAATTCAAAATTACTCATCTACATCCAAATGTATGAAATTATAATTAATGAAATATATGAAGTAAGATATTCTTATAAAATATTTCATCATGCTAATTTTATTATCCCTTATGAAATCATCCTATGTAAACATTAGAGCTCTGAAAAAATAAAAACAATTTTAATTAAAGAATTAGAATAGGTGGATCACATTATCTCTTGCACACAGTTTATCATGAATGTTGAAATACAAATAAATACTCGAAATTGACTCCACATATTTTGATGTCTATTTTCAGAGGACATATTTCATAATTTATATATAGTTTTTTGTTAAAAAATCCATCAATTTCTTTATTAGTTGTATCATGTCCTTACAAAATCCACCTATTGGGATTCTTGCTCAATACTATTTAAATGACGACTCATTTTTACTGTTGTTTTATCCAAATTTCCACCTACTCAATATAAAATCCATAAAAAATACCACGTATCATTCATTAGAGTGGATAAAAAGAAAAAACAATGACATCCTCTAATGAAGACCTCATTTTATTAATAATTAAAAATATATAATTAATCAATTATATCACAAAACCCAATCCATAAAAAACACCTCATATAATTCATTGACACTATATTGTTAAAATGAACAATTAAAATATATTGATTGTTACTCTTAACAAAATAATTCATATTAGAAACATTTTTTTGCCCGAATATATAATAGTCTAATACCAACCTAAAAACCATTAAATGGGTTTTTAAAACCCAAATAAATTAGTAATATAATAAACTTTCTTTATTAATTAACATGAAAAAATGTCTTTTAAAATTTTTTATAAGGATATTAGTAATTATTCCCCACATTGAACACATTACCCATGAAATACATTAGGTTAAAATTATATATGTATATAGGTATAATTATATTAGATAACTAAGAGTGAGATTAAACATATCTCGTTTTCTTATTACATCTATTCATTCTATCATAATAATAATTAAATATATTATTGAATAAAATTTATTTATTAGGAACCTGAGTATAAATACTTTAGTTTAAAATCATATTATGAGATTAATACCATGAAAATAGTTAATTTAAGACATTTTTTTTGTTTTAATGGATTATGTCAAAATATTACATATTTTTTACTATTTAGTTTTATAATAATAGTATAATTTTTTTGCCCAATACACTTTATATTGATCTTATAGTTAAAAATATATCCAGTAAATTAAAAAATGATGTTTCATAATATTTAAGAGTCTTGAACCTTTCTCTACACATTATATAATTATTTTAGAATAATCTTCAAACCTGTAATAAATTCTCATGACTAAAAAATTAATTGGTACTGAACTGAATGACCACTTATTGAACACCATAAATCCTTATATATAATATCTATGGATTTTGGAATATCTTATTATACATACTACATTCCATAATTTTGAAACATTAAAAAAATTAAACAAACCATGAAAAATTAAGATGACATTAGTATATGTATATAATTTACACTAATATGGTAGACCACTTATAGCTGTTATTTTTAACAGATAAACTATTAGTATGAGTTAATATTGAAAATGGTTATAATAAGAAATATTTTATTTATATTTTACCATTTTATAAAAATTGAATATATAAATTTTAAAATTTAAAATTTATAAAATAATAATCATTTCTAATCTCCTTTAATTTAAATTTAATTATTATTTATTTTTGAATATTTTTTGAAAAGAATTGTTTTTTAGTCAGAAATACTTTTTTGAAATTTTATCATTATGTAAGAATATCCTATATATTTAAATAAATTTTTATATAATATAATATATATTAATGGAAAATTATTATTCATTTTAATATATTCATTGATCTTGTAAATACAAAGTCCAACATATTATGAAATAAATAAAAATGATAGCATCAATGAAATTATTGTTGGTATTCTCTTTGAATGAATAAATATCGTGGTGATATTTCATTATGTATTTCCATTAGTTCTATATATAATTCATTCACATTATAAAAAATAAATTTACATGATTAAAAATAGTAATAATGAAAACTTTATCTTGTATAAAATTTTGAATATGAAAAAAATATTTTTTCAAAAAACTATTTTTATGTGATTAAATTTTTTATTTAAATTTAAATTCTCAAACATTTATTAATTTTATATGATGATATGATTTTAAATTTTATTATTTTATGGTTAAGAGTTTTTAATGATGAATTTTTTTTGTAGTTATTAAAATTATTTACTATGTTTAAAAAATAGTTACCCTGGTAAAAAGTAAAAATAGTAAAAAAGTGTTTTACTTAAGAGGAATGGAAGAAACGTGATAAAAAACATTTTAAAATCATTTGTCAAGAATATTTTACATTTTAACTTGTCCCATTATCAATTTGTTAATACATTTTCACCACTTACCTTTGAATAATTTCATATAATTATTGAATAATAATGACTGTTTGAAAAAGTCTCCTTTGCTCCTCCTATAATAGTATATCAATTCCACCCATTCAATAAAACTCTTATACCTCAATCAAATAATTTAATATTTGAACTTTATCTCTAAATATAAACCTCTACCACTTTCATAATTCATTATTCACTCATAGTTATTCAGGGACATTCAATTTCAAAGGAGATTCTACGGAAAAATCAAGACTCCATCATCAGTATTATCTCATTCTTATAATTTTCTTGTTATTCTCACTCATTTGATTATCTTATCACAATAACAATATAATTAATTAATTATAATTTTTAAAAATATATTTTTTTTATATTAATTTTATAAATCATAGTTATTCATTTCCTTCTGTATCAATAAAACTAAAAACATCATTAGTGAATTGCATGGACTACCACCTCAATGAAGTTAAATCATGTGTTTTTCTGAAAGATTTAATGGTTATAATTACTGGTGTAAATAAAAATTAAATTTGATATATCACATTTAATTACTATTATAAAATTTCAATTTAATATCCATGTTCAACCCTCTCACGCATTGGGAATTGGGCGCGTAAATCGTGTGTTTGTTTGGATTACTGCATCTAGAAAGAATCATTTTTTTCTTTTCTTATTGATTTTAGTTAGTTATAAAAAATTAATAAAATACAGTTCAACAATATAAATAAATTTAAAATAATATCATTATGGTCTAATTATAATGACATTATATAAAAGTTAATAACCCCTTAACGAAACTCAACAAACGAGTTAAAGCATGTTCATTTTTGGGTCCATATAATAGCATAAAAATATTGATGAGTTAAAATATGATAATGGAAGAATAAAATAACATAAAAATAATATTATTACATTAAAATATTAAAATAATTATTTTAATATAGTTAAATAAATATTATATTAAATATTTATCTTATTAATAAAGTATATTTTTCGTTCGATAAAATCAGTAAAATTAGTTAACACTGATTTCATTTTCATACAGCTTAACTAAAAAATTTACCAAATGATATTAGATATTTATTAATAATTATAACATATATATTAATATGTATTAAATGATATATTAACTATGATATTGGTTAAAAATGATGTGTATCTACATCAACATTATAAAACATTCAAAAACAATTACATTGATTAAGACCTGAAAGTTAAAATAAGCTATAACTAACCAATATATCCATAATAAATAATTATAAATGTGTAATATAAATGTAATCATATATGAGTAAGGTTATTATATATATGAATAAGTTATCTATGTTTGTTTTAAATTATTTTTGAGTCCATCTTATCAAGAATCAAAATATTGTATTGGTTTTCCCTTAAACTTCTCTTCATTGAGACATGTTTTAATGTTATACACTACTTTATTATATATATATCTGTGTGTGTGTGTGTGTGTGTTTTTGTGTGTTTTATATACTACCCAATAATATATATTTTTAATACTCTATGGTTTATTAATAAGTATTTATAGAACCATTTCATTTTTATGCTTCCAGTTACAGTTGATTCAAAAATTTCAAAACCCATAAAGAGTTTTTGTGACACAATTCACTTATTTGGGTCATAATTTATAATATTTTTCTATTATCATTCATGATTGAAATATTATAATTACTTATTATTCTATTATGTATTTAAAACTTTCTTTCAATAGATATCTCATTTCACACCAAATGCTAATTTCTCGGTCATTTAAATTTTAAAAAAATGAAAATTCTTAAGAATAATTCCCATTACATTTAATGTATTTCTCTTCCAGGTCTAATTTTTTTCTTCACAAAAATGTTAAAATATATTTCACAAAGTTCATTAGATAATTCTCAAAATGTTTTCCATAAATTAAATATAAATAATTACATCATTAAATACACATTTTTCTTTTTGTATGTTTATGAATTTTTTAATTTTCCATTATAAAAGATTTTTTATATAAAAAAATAAATGATTTTAATGCTTTCACACTCCACCTATTGAAACATTCATGTATTTTTCAATTTTTCATTTTTAAATATTAATTTAAAGGTAAAATAGTAAACAATTTTTTACTTCTATTTTCAAAAAAATTATGACTTTTTCTGTTGTCAATTATTAACAATTAATTTAAAGTTAAAAAATTTCCAGGTATTTTCCCTTCCCCTATTTGATAACATTATTCCTTTTTCATGTTTTAATAATTATTATTTTTTACTTTAAAATTAATATTTTTCAATGTATTTTATTTTATAATTAAATAATTATTTATAACTATTTTAAGATCTTTAAATAGAACTTATATATAATATTTTTTTAAAAATTATTATAATTCCAATCAACCAAAAATTGTTGCATCTATAAGGGAATTTGTAACTCAAACTCCTTTCATTGAGTTAAAAGATCTCTTATCTCAAATTCCTTTTTCCAGAAATTCCATTTTAAATTATTTTCCAATTTTTAATTATTTGAAAAACTGTTTTTTAACACATTAAATATATAAGAAAGGTTTTATTTTCATTTTTATTAAATGGAAATGAGACTTTTTGAAATGGGACTTCTAATAATGAATTTTATAATGATGAATACAAAAAAATTTCTAAAAAACTATTTTTGTGATTTATTTTATTTAATCCAAAAAATATTTAACACCAACTGAGTAATATATACTTTTAGACCTTATAATATTATATTTTAATGTGATGAGTTTTGGTGATTAATTTTTCAGTATCATGTTATTTAATTTATGACATTTTTTGTTCCAAAAATCTCTATTTTTTATTTTCTATAACCAATTTCTGTATGAGAGGGAATAGAAAAAATTCAAAAGCATATTTAAACACCATGAAACACACTTCACAAAATTCATAAAGGTCACATGACAACTCTTGTGGTTCACCAAATTCAAAAAATTTAAAAAAAGTGACATGCCGCTGCCACTGGCCACAAAATGATGTTGAGTCAATAAGGCTTCCTTATGAATTTTACATTCCTCTATTTTGTGAAAATCACAAACACTCTATCTTAGGGAAAATTATTTTTTCCCTAAGAATTATCTTAATATGGAAAATTTTCCTTCCTCAAAGAAGTTTTATCCTTACCTTTTTTTAATTGTTCATTTTATTGCTTCTCTAACTCTGCCTTTTTCTATTCCTATACGATAAAATTAAATTTCATATGTAAAACCTCATAATCTAGTAAACCAATGGTTATATATTATCCATTTTTTAGACTCTGAATTCTATGAAATTTAGACTCCAATGTCTCTAAAATATAGACTCCAAATTCACTGAAAATTAGACTCCGAATTCTCTAAAAATCATACTCTGAATTACTCTGAATTCAGACTCTGAATTACATAGAATTTTTACTCCAGATTCCTTAGAATTTAGACTCTTAATTCCTTGGAATTCGGAATCTGAATTCCTAGGAATTCAAACAACGTATTCCTCATAATTCAGACTCTAAATTCCTCAGAATTCAGACTCTGGATTACTAAGAATTCAGACTCCAAATTCCTATGAATTCAAACTCTAAATTCATGATAATTCAGATTCATAACTCTATATAATTTCGGTTTTGAATTCCATGAAAAATAGAATCTGAATATTTATCATTTATAATCTCTAAGTGTTTATTTAGTTTGACTCTGAACTTTATATTCCTAAACTATAAAAAATAGATTTCGTGATGCTACCTTATCTTACTTCCACCTATTGTAGTCATGAAATGATGTTGTAAATTTTTTTCTAACTAATCGTTGTTTAAGTGACATGTGTACAAGTCCCTCTGAAATTAAATAAAAAGTATGACTATTGGAGGAGGGATCTGACCATTGGAGAAGTTTGTATAAATAGGAGCTCATTTGAACAGGCTCACCACTGACACTAACTAAGAGAACTTGTTGATCACTCTAGAGATTGCACGTTGCTGAAGTGATTTCTAGAGAGGGAGACTCTAATGCCTTGTGTGTACTGAACATCTAGTTTAGTTTTTCTATTGATACTCCAATTGATGTTGTGTAAATCAAGGACATCCATGGATAGGAAGACAAAGGTGCAGACTCCCTTAATGTTTGAGGACTTCCATGGATAGTAAGATATAGGTTCCAACTACCTTAATGTTCGAGGGCTTGCGGGGATAGAAGGATAGATTCTGATATTCCTAACGAAGTCTTATCCTGGCGTGGGTAAGAGATACTTTCTTAAAAGTATAAACCAATGGACCTTTAACAAAAGTTGTTGGATACCCTACTCTTTGGGTTAAAATATTTCATACTTGTAACTTGTTGGGTTTCAAGTTTATTTCCACTGTATTTTGAGAAATGAAGTAAGTATAACCTTCTTATATAGTCTTATTATTTTTTATACGCTGACAAGTAAGATTCTATACCCTTTAAGGTAGAATATTTTCCTTGTAAACTTTTTTTAGGATTCATTTCTGGAATCATATTTCCGGAACCAATCAAGTTTTTAGAACTAAAATAGGTCTTGTGAATTTACCTTTTTTATCTTTGTTAAAAAAAAATTCCTTAAGGTTAAAAATAAAAAAATTTAAACATACAATTCACCCCCTCTTGTAATTGTGCATATCAATTCATATTTCGATCCTAAAATTTGTATCAGAGTAGGTCTCTTAAATACTTATATTCACATGTAAGATTTCTTTCTCAATTTCTCATTGTTCTAAAGATTTTTCTTGCATAGGATTTTTATCATTTTTTAAAAACCTTTACTGTTAACATGTTTTTGTGGAAAGATATTTTCATTTAGATGGACGGAATTAATGTCGGTTTGATTGAAAATCAAAATCCTATCAAACTACCTATATTTTATAAGAATTATTTTGAATATTATCTAGATCGTATGAAGACCATTGTTATTAAAACTAGAGTAGACAATATTGTTATGCTGACTGGAGATTACAAGATTATTGATAACGAAGTCATAACTTTTACTTATCAACTAATGTCAGAATATCAACTAAAATACTAGGTATACAATAATTTGTTATGTTCCAAGACCCGGAATATATAAAGTTAGATTTTTTCTTGTGAAGCTACTAACTGTATCTGGAATGAATTAGAAGTTACTCATTTTGGTAAATCTAAAATATAGAAACTAGAAGAGCTATGCTTAGAGCAGAATATCATGGATTTTTTTTCCTTATGGAGAACTAGTATGCAAGGTACAATAAAGGTTTATGACTATTGTTAATAGTTTACAATCCATGGGTGAGATATTTTTATATGATGAGGCACTGGTGGACATGATTACATATATAATTATTAATGAGTGGGAATCTAAGAGAACAACCATTGATGAGAATAGAAAAGTATCTCAAATTACTCTTGATGATCTTTTATGAACCTTTCTTCCACATGAGACAAGAATTAAAAGAGACTCTGATATGAATAAGAAGAAGAATGGAACTGGAAGTGTATCCTTTACTACCCCATAATCCAAGACTCCTAAAAGGATTACAAGATCCAAGTCAAATAAAAGTAAATGTTTTATCTCAATCAAGTGAAAGTGTACATTCTAAGAATGATCTTTCTAATCTTTCTAGAAGGATGAACAAGATATTTGAGAAGAAAGACATTTAGTGTTGATATAATAAGAAATAAAGAAAGGATAAGAAAGACTCTGATGTCACTTGTTATGAATGAAAAATAGAATGGTATATAAGGCCAGATTTTTCTATTCTTAAGAAAAAGGATAGGAAAAAAAGAATTATGAGAAGAATAGAAAGAAGCACAACAAGGATAATTCTAAGAATGTTTTGAAAGCCAATGACCCCTAGAGTGCCTGTGGTGGTTACACTTCTGTTGAATCTTCAGTGTATGAATCCTCTGATTAGAAGAATCATGGTCTACTAGCCAGACTTCCCATTAAAAATTGTTGTCTAATAGACAAGGTAAAAATGTTGAATCTATAACAAATATACCCTTGAATGATAATTATACTGATGATACTTTCCCTAAATCTTCAGATGAAGAATCTACTTCTGATGATAATAATCTATTACCTACTTATGAAGAAGTTTACAGGTTTTCTTATCTTCTTGAGAATAAAAAATATAAAATCAAGATAAAGAAAGATAAAGAAAATTATAGAATTTATATTTTAACTAAATAAGTATCATATATTTCTAATGATCTTGATGAGAAAATTTTTGTTTTGAAAAATATTTCAAAAAACCTTGAGCAAGTTAATTCTTAGATGGGTAAACATTCTAAGGATCCTGAAAATGTAATTTAAAAGGAAAATTTTTTAGAAACTGACTATAGTTCAAAAACTGATGTTTCTAAATATAAAAAGATTGTTATTAAACTAATGTCATAAATATTTTTCTTGAGGATGTGTTTGTCAATATTTACTGTAGGTAAGGAAAACATTGATAAAATGTATTCCCAAATTCAACCACTAAGAAAAATTATAGATTTTTTTATACTCATTCTAAACCTATTTTTATTAATAATTATTTTGTATCTCAAAGTTCCCTATTCTGCACTAAATGTCAGTGTGGTGGGAATTGGGAAAAAATTCTTTAAAAAAACCTAGTCTTTAGGTTTTTATAAAGAATATTTTTCTAATAAGATGTGGATTCCTAAAATTTTTCTTTCTGAAATTTCTGGATCTAAGAAAATTTGGATTCTAAAAGTCTAACAATATTATTTTAAGGAAAATAATGATAGTACCCACAAAAATACATGGTACTTAGATAATTTATTTTCCCAACACAAGAATGGTAAAAAAACTTCTTTGAAAATATTATCATGAAGAAAAGGGGAAAAGTAACTTTCGGAGATAATGCTAATGGTGAAATTATTGGTATAGTTAACATTGTTCTTTTAGGAAAAACATTGATTTAAAATGTTTTATTTGTTAAAGGTATTAAGTACAACCGCATAAATATAAATCAATTTTGTAATGAAGGTTACATTGTGAATTTTAGGAATGAAAAATGCCATGTACACAATTCCAAGGAAGAGTTTATTCGTTCTGCCCACTGGAGTGAGAATATATACACACTAAACATAGAAGACCTTAAGATCCAAGACCTACCTTTATTTAGTGAAATGAATGACCAATCATGGTTATGGAATAGAATATTAAGACACTATAATCACATAAACCTATGAAAAATATCGAAAAAAATATTTGTTAATGATCTACTGGGGCATAGATTTGATTTTTCAAAAAAATTTGATCCTTTTCAATATGGAAAGCAATATAAATCAATCTTTAAATTAAACGGTGAAGAATCAACTTCCAATGAATTACAGTTGGTGTATATGGATCTTTTCGATCCAACTCAGACTAGAAGCATTGGAGGCAAATACTATCTGTTTGTCCTAGTTGATTATTACACAAGATTTATGTGAGTCTATTTTCTAGCAAAGAAATCTAATGTATTTTATTATTTAAAAATAATTAGATCCCTAGTTAAAAATGAGAAAAATATTCTATTTATAACTATTCATAGTGATCATGGAGGAGAATTTCAAAATTCTGATTTTGAATCTTTTTTTAGTAGAAAAGGCATTGCTCATAGCTTCTAAACAACAAGAACCCCTCATCAAAATGTTTTTGTTGAAATAATAAATAAAATTATTCATGAGATTACAAGAACAATGTTGATTAAATATTCAATAGCTAAATATTTTTGGGATGAAGCTGTAAGCACTGACATTTATATTATAAATTGAGTTTTAGTTAGACCTTTCCTTTATTCTGAATCATTTACGATAGAATATTTCCAACCATATGATGACGAACAGGTTTTACAAAACCCAAATCAGTTGTTTCTTAAAAATCATCCCTATGATAGTATCATTGGTGCTGTAAATCAATCTATAAGAACTAGAAGTTCCTTAAGAAATGAAGTATGATATCTAGAATTCCTTTCGCAATTTGAACCAAAAAGCACTAATGAAGCTTTAGGTGATGATGATTAGATAAAAGCCAAGAAATATGAGATAAATTAATTTGAATGAATAAAGTCTCTACCTTGGTTGAAGGAGCTAATGAAACAAATATTATTGGAGTAAAATGGGTCTTTAGAAATAAGTGTGATGAAAATGGAATAATATTATGAAATAAAGCTAGATTTGTTGCTAAAGGCAATAACAAAAATGAAATAATAGACTATGAAGAAACATATGCTCTAGTAACTAGAATTTAATAAATTCGTATTCTACTTTCCCTTTCATAATTATTTAACTATAAACTTTTTCAAATGGTAGTTAAATGTTCTTTACTTAATGGATATGTTCAAGAGAATATATTTGTTGAACAACCTCTTGGTTTTGGAGATATAAAACATCCTGAACAAGTTTTCAAACTTACCAAAGCTTTATATAGGCATAAACATGACTTAGATCCTAGTATTATAGACTTAAAGGATTTTATTACAAAACAATAACCTTAAGGGAAATGTTTATCCAACCCTATTTATAAATAATGATACGAAATATGTATTAATTTTTCAAATTTATGTTGATGACATTATATTTTTTCATATCTGCATATTTTAACTGATTCTTTTGGAAATCTAATGATATCTGAGTTTGAAATGAGTATGATGGGTGAGTGAACATTTTTCATAGGTTTTCAAATATCTCAAAAACCAGAATGAACATATATATCTCTACATAAGTATATTAAAGATCTTCTTAAAATGTATGGATATGAAAACACTAAGATTATTATTACTCCCATTCGTACCAAAAATTCCCTGGATCTTGATGAAGCTAGAAAATCAGTAGATCAAATATCATTTATAGGTATGATAGGAAGTATGCTATACTTTACAGCTAGTCACAAACTATGGTATGATTGTTGTGGATGCAACACACACTCACTTTCCATTTTTGAATCTAAATATGTAGCAGCTGGAAGTTATTGTGATCAAGTGTTGTGGATGAAACACACACTCACAAACTATGGTATTAGTTTAAAAAAAAATATTGTGTGATAATACTAGTTCCATTTCCTTGTTTAAAAAACATGCACATCACTCTCGTGAAAAACCAATAGATATTAGGCATCACTTTCATAGGGACCAAACACAAAAATGAGATATCATTCATCAATTTATTAGAATGAAAGATCCACTTACTGATATTTTCACTAAATATTTACCCTCTGATAGGTTTCAATACATTAAATATAATTTGGGAATTATAAATATAAGTTAATATTCCATATTAACTTATTGTTGAAACTTATCTACATATAGTAATAAATTCATTTTGTTAGGGGGTGTACAGTTTCTTTGTAATTAAATTTTTCATAATCCACATTTTCTTTAAAAAAATTCATTTTGTCTACATCTAATGTTCTTACAGAAGAATTTTCCCCCTTAATAATAATTTTCCAAGAAATCCAAAAGGTTTTTTTTTCTTTTTTAAATTTTTTTAATAATCTTTTTACATGTTGATATTTTTATCCTGTTTAAGATACTTTTTCAGATTCACTTTCTCTTAAATCTGAATGTTCATATTAAAAACCTCAATAGATCAGAACCTACCAAATCCCTTCTTCATCCATCATCTCTACCATCAGATATGATAATGAGTTTTTAGCCGTTGTATTAATCAAGGATGTTGAACCATCATCTCAAATACCTATATAAGGACCCCATGTTGGTTGTCCCACATCGATCTTCAATGCCTTCACATGATGAAGTTATTCCCCCTACTTATGGTCATTTCAAATCTTAATGTTTTCCTCAGTTCTGAATGCCTGTCAAAGCCTCTACTCTAAAAGAAATGTCGACTATAAAATAAATATGTGAATGGAAGATATACATAGAAATGTTAGCCGATCCAAATTCCATTTCTAAGTATGATTCAATTATTTCAATGAACATCAAGATGAATGGCTAGGAAAGTATATGTATATCAAAACCAAAGGCATGGGATCTGTTTTATCTGGTTTTTTTGGTTGAATTTTATGAATCAATTTGTTTCTTCAATGAAAGAGCGAGATATATGTTTTCCTTCAAAAGCTAAGGAAATAATTACTCTCTTTCATACACTAAGGCTGCAAGTTTAATTGTAATTCCTTATAAATCTGAAGATTAATTTTTCACCTATATATTACTAGATGAGTCAAGTTCATTTGAGAAGGACAAGTCATTAGATTTCCTCGGTCTGAAAGCGGTTTAGACTCGAAATATTTTCCATCTATCTAAAAAAAATCAGATTCTTGAATTATTGGTTCAAGATTTTATTATTCCAAGAAAAGGAGACAAGGATACACTGAAGAAAAGTGACATATATTTTTTGGATTTTCTGTTAAACCTCAGGAAGATAAATCTGGTGTATTATATCTTGATTACAATTGAGAATATCAATAATGTAAATTTGAAGTCACAAATTATCTCGTATTCGTCCATTCTCTCCAAAATTATAGTTTTTTGTTTAGAATCGTTCAAAATCCCTTGTAGTTCTATGAAATGATATTACACGGTTATGATTTTGAGCGATGATACATTGGGAAGGATAAAGGATGGAATCTCAAATTAATCCAAATTATTTTATGAGATACCTGATGAAGACGTAGAAACATTATCAAAGAAACTAGAAGTGTTTGAGACTTCCAAGAAGGGTGGAAGGAAGAGGAAGGAAAAGTAACCAAAAGAAAAAGAGAAAAAACAAGCGGCTAAGGAAACTCAATCAGTACCCCCAAAACAAAAAGCAAAAGACTTTACATGATGATGTAGTAGCTAAGTGGAGAGAATCCAAGAAGAACAAGAAGGAAGGGGAGCCTACTTTTTTCTTGGACCATACTAAGGAAAAACCTTTAAAGATTAAGGCTGCTAAAGATATTGATAAGAAATAGAAAGAAAATAAGAAAAGGAAGAGAATGATTGATGACGAGATAGTTTAATCCCTACTTAAGGCAACTGAGAAATCCATTGAACAACACCAGGTGCTAGAATAATTTTTTCAAGAATCACTCCATGTGACTCCAGGAAAGAAGATGGTGATTCTGAAATAATAAAAATATGATGAAGTAGAAGAAGAAGAAAAATAAAAAGGAAGTTGTGATATAGAAGATATGATAAGGAATCTAGAGGATTATCATGTGAATGAGTGTCCTTCTGAAAAACTATCAATCCAATCATCTGAAGCCGAATCTTCAAAACATGCAACTCCAAGAAAAGAATAAAAAGGTCAGGAAGAAGTGAGTTAGCTATCTGAAGAATAGTGTAGTAACTGTGACATCATATAGCTTGGGGATATTATGGAAGATGCTGAGAAATAAAACCTTGAGGAAGATAAGATTGTTCAGTTATCAGATAGTGATCATGAATCACCCAAATAAGAAGAGATAATTCTAAGAGATGACAAGGGAAAAAATTGTTTTGATACGCCTAGTAAATATATGGTGAAAAAGAATGTTGTTGGTGCTTCGTTGAAGAAGAAATCTGAAGATTTAGGAAAATAATCCTCACCAATGAAACACTCTGTTTTAGAATCATACTCTCTTGGACTTTATTTAGTTGGTACAATCTTTGAAGAAGTTGGTTGATACCATTCCCTTATTTCCAAGTATAGACTCGAGGTGCTAGATTCTTCCGAAATCATTTAATCAGAAAGATGATTTAGTCACCATGCTTATGGATAAGTTTGTAAGGATTGAGGTAGATTTCAAAACATTCTATATTGAATATGAAGCTCATAAAATATCAGGAAATAAGATTAACAGTTAGTCAAGGTGGACAATAAAAGATCTGAGATCCTTTGAATAATTTCAAGATAATGTGAAGGATACATTTGACACAAAAGATGAGAAGTTATATTATTTTAATAAGATTTTTTAGGAAAATCTAACTCTCAAACAGATAACCCAGAAGCAAGATGTCAAGGCCTTGAATGGGAAGATTAATTCAGTGGGTATGAATTGGAAGAAAGAAAGGTATCTCGAAAATGTGTTTGAAGAAAATCATGTTAAATAAGAAGATGTTTTGAAGGCTCAGGTAGATATTATTAAAGATTAGGAAGAAAAGATAAAAGCCATAGAGAAGAAAAATGGATTTCAAGTTCAACTACTCAAGTGTATAGAAGAAGATCACTTGGAGATTAAGAAGATAAAAACCATTATCAAGAAGTTAATATCAAAGGAGAAATAAGGATAATTCTACCCCATTCTGATATTTTTTTGTGTTGTACAAATTATTTCAATCATAATGAAATATTGGTTATTCTTTATATATTTGGTTTTTTAGTACTAATTTTTCATGTACTATATTTTTTCCCATTGTCTTTTTTCCTTTTTGAAAATAACAAGGGGGAAAAATGAATGATAAAAAATCTAAATAATGAAGAGATTTCTCTAATTAAGGGGGTCATCTAAGGGGAAGTTCTTATCAAAGAGGTTTTTTGTATTCCAGAAATGTAAAATATCATTTCGAAAATTGAGAATATGATGATTAGGGATTTCAAAATCTAAAGAGAAGTTAGTAGTATTCACTATGATTAATATATAATTGGAGGGAAGTTTTCTTTTATGTCGATAAAGAAAACCTGTAAGTTCTTATTTTCTTTTTTGTAAGGATGTTTGTGCTTTCCAAAAAGGGGGAGATTATTGAGTCAATAAGGTTTTCTTTTTGACTTTTCCATTCCTCTATGTTTTTAAAATCATAAACACTCTATATTAAAGAAAATTATTTTTTACTCTTCGAATTATCTTAATGAAGAAAAATTTTCTTCCTTAGGGAAATTTTATCCTTACCATTGCTTTCATTGTTCATTTTATAGTTCCTCTAAATCTTACTCTTTTTATTCATAAAGGATAAAATTCGATGAAATATCTAAAACCTTGAAATCCTGTAAATATTTGGTTATAGAGTATTCTTTTTTCAGACTCTGAATTCTTGGAAATATAGAATCCAAATTCTCTGAAATTTAGACACCAAATTCTCAAAAATTCAGACTCCAAATTCACTGAAAATCGAACTCTGAATTCTCTGAAATTATGACTCCAAATTCATTAGAATTCAAACCCCAAATTCCTTTGAATTCCGACTCTGAATTTCTTATAATTCAGATTCTAAATTCCATAGAATTTGAATTTTTAATTCCTTAGAATTTTGAATCTGAATTTCCTAGAATTCAGACATCGAATTACTCACAATTCAGAATTCAAATTCCTAAGAATTTAGACTTCTAATTCCATAGAATTTAAATTCCGAATTACTAAAAATTAAAACTCCTATTTCATTAGGATTATGATTCAGAAATCTATAGATTTCAAGTTCCAAATTTCTTGAAAAACATAATCTAAATATTCATGATTTATATTCTTCAAGTGTTTATTTGTTTAGACTCTGAACATTATTTTTTCCTAGACTCTAAAAAATATATTTGGTTAAGCAACCTTATTTTACATACACTTGTTATAGTTATGAAATGATGTCATATATTCTATTTCTAGCTAACTGTTATATGAGTGACACGTGTACAAGTCCCTCTAAGATTCCAGAATAATATGGTTGCTAGAGGAGGGAGTCGACCATTGGATAATTGCCTATAAATAGGAGCCCATTTAACTGATCTCAACATTGACACTAGCTGAGAGAACTAGTTGATCACTCTAGCGATTTCATGTTACTAATGTGATTTCTAGAGAGAAACTCTCATGCCTTGTGTGTACTAAACATCTAGTACAGATTTCATTGTGTGATTCTGATTATTGTTGTGTACAATCGAGGACTTCAGGGGATAGGAAGATAGAGGTGTCATATACCTTAATGTTTGTGGACTTGGGTGGATGGGAATATAAATGTTCTAACTACTTTAAAGTTCGAGGGCATGTGGGGATAGAAAGACAAATTCTGATATTCATATTGAGGGATTACCCTCGTGTGGGTAAGATATAACTTCTTGAAATTATAAATTAATGGACCTTTATCCATGGTTGTTAAATACCCTACTCTCTTGGTTAAAATATTTCATATTTGTTACTTTTTTTGTTTAATGTTTATTTTTGTTGTATTTTGATAAAGGAGGAAAGTATAACCTTCTTATACATTCTTTTTCATTTGAATAATTTGATGATTAAGATTCTATACACTTTAAGGTATAATTTTTTCCTTGTTAGATTTTCCTAAGTTTTATTTCTAGAATCATATTTCTGGAACATAGCATGTTTGTAGAACTAAAAGTGGTCTTGTGAATTTACCTTGTTTGACTTTGTTAATCATAGTTTTCCTTAAGGTAAAAAACAAAAGTTTTTAAACTTGCAATTCACACCCTCAATTTTGTAATTGATCATCTACATTCGTATATCGATCCAACAAATTCTTGTTAGAGCCTCCATCCACAAACCTTGATACACCAAAAAACTCATCATCATCCATATCACCATTGAGAACTAGCCCCCGAAGATGATTCCTTCCTCATTAATGGATACTCTTTATCCATGAATATAAAAAATACAATATTCCATATCACCAAAAACTCACTCAAACTTCATAAACTAAAATAGAATAACAATCGTCACTTCACCCGAGGCATCGCCATCTATTTCGACTCCATCACCACACTAGATACCAAAAATAGCTGAACCAGATACAAAAATCAATATCATTATCTCATGATTATAAAACAACCACTCGCAAAATAACTAAAAACACCTTCACTGATAATTTTGAAGAAGAAAAATCAACCATATATTTCTAACCAATAGCCATATTCCTTAGAAAATACTAAATTAGATCATGCTAGGATCACTGACAGCTACGTCACCACAAATCCCAAAACCACAAACAATCCACTGCATAAGATTCTGCTAGGATAGGTGATGTAGAACGCAAGGGTAGAGCAAGTATTAGAAAAAACTCATATTATTTCATGGGTTTATTATAAAAATTGAGTGATTTCAATTTGTATTTTCTTTGAGACAAGTTCTATTTCTGAGGTTTCCTTATATGATGATTTAGAAATGTTATAAAACCAATTTTTCTTTATATGGTTTATCTTATAATCTCATTATTGGGTTTCAAAATTAACACAATAATGTACGTTTTTGAAAAAGCTAGGATATATATACCCCCCATGGACTCATGTAAAAGCTTATATCTCATGAGATAGAAAGGTTCTATTAATATATTAGAATGTTTTAGTGTTCAAAAATGTTGAGTGTGATATCTTTTTGATCCTCCATCAATTTTATCAGTGAACTATTTGGGGTGTTGTAGGTTCACAAAGAAAAAAATCATATGTTTTTCTTTGTTCCACTTTCATTCCTTCATACCATGACACATTTTATATTTTTTATTTTTTATTTTTTCATGTGATAGTAAAAGATTTATATTTTTAGATTTTATTTTGATATTCCATTTTTTAACACTTATTATTTCATGTTCTTTTATATCTGATACTTTTCATTATAAAATATTTTCAACTTGTTTATGTTATAACCATTATGAAATTTATTATTTTATACCTTATAGGGTGTTTGAGATCAACCCTTGAATTGGTTTATATTCCCTTAAATTTGAATAGGATTATAATTCATGTAATTATAGAGAATGATTTTCATTTAGGGATAGATGTTTATATATTTGGAAATAAGTGTTTTTCTATCACTAGTCTCAATGAATCTAAACCATTCAATCATTTGGTGTTTCGAATTCTTCTGTGATGTAGTCCTTATTCAATCATGATATGAATGTATTATTTATGTCATGTTTATATTGGTTTACATATATTATTATTGGAATGTGTTTTAGTAATTCTCAATATTAGTTCAGTTATATTTGGATATTAGTTTAGAAACATTTATTATTAGTGTTAGAGAACCTAATTTAAAACACTATGATTGAGTCTATGTATGGAATGAGAATCAAAAAATATTAGTAATATAATGACCCGACTCTTTGGAAAAGGTATGGATCGTTATATTTGATTTCAAATTTTTCTTCAAGCTTGCTTAATGTGTGTAACATCCTAAGGAAGGTCTGGGGAGTGTCTGGGGCTTGTTTGGGGCTCGGGAGTTGGAGAAATGGACTTGCAGACAGGGGCGCACGGCCTGTGCACGGCCTGCGCACGGCCTGGGCATTGTTTGGGTAAACCGTGCGGCCTTTGGTTTGAAGGCAGTGAGATGTACACAGTTTACGTAGGATGTGAGTAGTAAAGTTGCACGATTTGGGTAAACCATGCAACCATGCTTTTTGGAGGAAGTGAGGTGCGCACGGTTTGGGTAAACCGTACACGTAAACCGTGCGACCCTTTATATGGTGAATTTAAAATTTTGACCTTAAGTTATATTTAATCCTAAACCTATTCTTTCTTCATTCCAGCAAACAGAAAAGATGAGGAACTCCTCCTTGAGCTCCCAAACCCTCTCATCTCTCTTTCTCTTGCCGATTCTTCTTCCGGAGTCCAATCTTCGATCCGTCCAAGGAAGTGGATCACCCAAGGTAAGGATAACCTCATGCACTCATTTCTCCTCGGAAAATCTTACTTTCCGTCGGGTTATTTTGATGCTGGATCATATGCCCTATTTTCAGGGTATTGGACTGAAACTCAGATCTCTCCCAATCTTCTATGAATCTGAGGTCGATATCAAGATATCCTACGTCTACATCCCTAAGGTAGGTGTTCATGTATTATTATTTTGGGTTTTCATCGTTCTTGAGTTTATATTGTCATTTCGTGGTTTTCTTTTTTACAAACCCCTTATTTTATATTGACTGCTTACTGTCTAAATGACCCTTGTGAAAGGAGGTTATGGGAACTAACCTCTTTTGGGTGTTTGGGTACTATATGACCCCGGTATGAACAACCATACGTGTTATACCTTGAGTTTTATCCCTTTTCACCTTTGGACCTTATGGATATGTCTTGAAAGCCACTTTCCATGTGAGGGAATGGGATGGTTTAGTTAGGGTTTGTCTAGGATGAGTTAGCCTAAACCCTGTTTATTATTTTAAATGCATGTTTGCTTGAAATGTGATATTGTGATATTGTGAGATGGAAATTCCATGTTTATTTGATATTAATATTATAAGAATTGCATGCCTTATAACCAATACTATTAAATGATAATGCTTCGGGCCAGGGGTAGACTGTGAGAGCTCACCTATGATAAGGCTTCGGGCTAGGGGCAGACTGTGAGAGCTCCCCTAATTGAATTATAAAGCTTCGGTCCTGGGGTAGACCGTTAGAGCTCCCCTATGTTACGGCTTCATGTTAAGGGTAGACTGTGAGAGCTCCCTTGAATCATTCTTAAGCCTTCTGGCCGGGGATAGACCGTGAGAGCTTCCCCAAGGTTGGGCCAGGGGTAGGATCGAGAGCGCTGCCCCTGGGTTAAGGTCGTCTGTGAGTTCCGTCCTGGTCCTACCCAACATATAATATATATATATATATATATATACTCAGGTGTTTGTTCAGAATTCCAGCCATGAGCTGAAGTAGGTAGACCTTCCAGGTGTCCTTTCGGAACTCAAGTGTGAGAGTTTCTTATTTCTCTACTTTACTTGCACTCTATTGATCACTATTACTGTGAACACATATTTGGATTACACGTAGACCACATTGGTGGTGGCCTACCGTGACTTGCCTCACACCCAACCAGGCGGCCTCCTGGGCCCGTGTGTAGACTTTACTACTGCAGGTACTATTAGGGGAAAGGCCCGGCATCGGGTTGTTGATACGTGCATGATCTAGCTGGAGTCAAGAGCATAGGATCAAGCTTGGCTAGAGATTCTCATGGACTGGTTTTTTCTCTTGTTGTATTACTGCATAGCATGCTTGTCTTTTATTTCCATTTTATCAGCATTCCATGCATCCATTTTGTATTAGAAACTGACTATGAGGCTTTTGTATATTTATCAGGTTTTCCTTACTTTTGTTGCTTGGTTTGTATGTTTTACCTTTTCTCATGTTTATCCATTGGTTGTGCTTATGCTATCTATTACATTGTTTCTATTCCACTGTGTACTCTTACATGGGGGTACAGTCTCCCCACTGACATACCATTACACCCCTGCTACTAGTCGACAGCCCCGGGCTTATGGGGAGACGAGCCAGGGGTCATGTGGCAAACCGGGCTCGGCGATCGGGTTGAGGGGCAGCCGAGTCCGGGACGTCACAAAGTGGTATCAGAGGGTTTCTTTCTTAATTTCTTTAATATTTAGTGATGATAGACTTGGAGACTGGGAATACTTATGGACTTAGTTATAAGACAGGCTTGGGCGTCGTGAACCCTTGTACGGGGAAAATACCAAGTTTCCAATATTATGTTGTTATCGATTATGCTATTTACTATTTATACTGTTTCACTGTTGGGTGTTTCACATGTTTTGCGATGTTATTGAGATTTTCAATTTTGTGATTTGGATTTCATGGTTCGACTCAATGAAATGAGGGTTCTGCATTAGAACATGAATCACGATAGGAACAATATGATTAGGTCATGCATTTTGCCATGCCACGTCTAAATATTCAGCGAGTATTGCATGTTGTTTATTTCCATGCCTTGCTGATGTGTGTGTAACTGTTCTAGTCTTTATTTCAGGTTTTGAATTCATTAATGAGGTGGTTTTAGTGGGTATCACTCTTTGGTTCATAAGGTGTATGGGCCCTTATGGATCGGAAAATGAAGTTACAACTAAACCAATCATTTGCTTAAAAAGTAAATTTAAATACATAATTAGCACCAGTAAATGAGAAATAACATCGAAGTGTGTGTCGTGTTTCAGTTCATGATGAGTATGGGCCCTTATGGGATGGGAAATTCCATATCACAGGATTTGAAAATTTTAGATGTTTTCTTATTTTGATAAGAACCCTTGTAGGTGTGGGTAGGTGATCTTATAGGTAGGAAGGTTTAGTACATGTCCTAGCTTCTTGAGTTCAACCTTTAATTTGTTGGTTTCTTCTTTTAAAATGTTCGTTTGGAATTGTAGCACTATGCCTCTGAGACGTCCTGAGGTCATGCGTGCTGAAGGCGGAAATGATCACGTTCCTGAGGTGGTGGGCCCTTATCCGCCAGTTGATCTTCTTGTCGAGCCACCAGTGGCTCCTCTTCCTCTTCCTGAGATGGGTGCTGATGCCCAGTTTCATGAGGGTTTCTTGTGTACGATGCATAATGTTCATGGCAGTGTGCGATCTCCACCATTTATGGAAGAGTTGACCCGCAAGTCTCTGTTACAACATCCTCCAACTTTTTCGGGAGATGGCGGACCTCTTGCTGCTGAGTCTTGGCTAGAGGCGATCCAGACCATCATTGAACATCCCGAGATGCCTCTCGAGAGGAGAGTCCAATTATCCGTTTATATACTACATGATTCATCTAGGAGGTGGGGGACATCATCACCCAGTCGAGACAGCAGGGAGACATGGTTTGGGAAGATTTCCAGGCAGTCTTTTATGACTTTCTTTCCCTAGACCTTGAGAGCTGACATAGCTAGGGAGTTTATGAACCTGCAGTAGGGGAACATGACAGTCATGGAGTACTTCTCTCGATTCACAGAGCTGCATCATTTCTCCCCATCGCTAGCTCCTGATGATCTGATGGCTGCTTGGAATTTTGAGGATGGGATGAGTTATGCCATCCGGTCTCAGGTAAATGTGTTCAGGTTGACAAATATTCCTGAGATTGTTAACCAAGATCTGATTATTGAGCGGAATATGGGGGAAGCGGATAGTGCGAACTAGGGTGGTTCAGCACCAAAAGCATCTAGTGGGTCTTCTTCAGGGAGGAAGAGACGTTTTAAGTTTTCCCGTTGGGGAGGCAGTAGTCAGGATCCCAGAACAGATAGTTCTTATATTTTCCATCAGTGTGGGGGGAAGGGACACTTCAAGGTGCAGTGTTCATGGAACCCTATGGAATGCAGAGGTTATGGCAGAACAGGTCACATTTAACGTTTCTACGTGACTCTTTCTCCAGTTCCTAGTGAGCAGGGATCTACACCTACTCCACGATCTGGTGCTTGATTGGCAGGATCACGTCAGTCAGGCGGCTAGAATACCGCTGGTCGATCAGGCCGTGGTGGCAGTCGAGGTAGAGGTAACTAGGCATATGACTCTCAGCACCAGCAGGGTGGGTCTACTCAGGGTAGTCAGGCTGTGACTCAGGGTCGTGGTACCGGCCAGTTATATGCAGTCGATCCTACGTTGTAGGAGTAGCACGTCGGGCCATCTACGGTACAAGGTACGATCTTAGTTGCCTCTACATTGGTATCTGCTTTGTTTGATATAGGATCTTCTCACTCTTTCATATCGGAGGCTGTCACAGAGACTTTCGACCTCTACATTGAGTCGTATCATGGTATGATCATGTTAGATACCCCATTAGGTATCCATTCAGAGGGAGTTCGTAATTTTCATAATTGTCCCCTCTAGGTGGGTGGTTACCTTTTTGTGTGGAACTTGTATGTTCTGGAGATGACAAGTTTTGATGTAATAGTTGGGATGGACTGGTTAGTTCCCTATAGAGCACGCATTGACTGCTATCATCAGAGGGTGACGTTTACATCACCAGAGGGAGACACACATGTGCATAAGGGAGAATGTGATCATAGTGCGACACGTGCAAGACCCAAACAATAGAAGTTGGGTGGTGTCACGAAACAGGTTTCCAGTCTTTATCTTGATGAACAAGGGTTACAATCCACTAATTATCCTCTTGTAGTGGAGTGATTTAGAGATGTCTTTCCCGATGACCTCTCTGGTCTACCTCCAGTGCGATAGGTGGATTTTACCATTGAGCTTGTACCAGGAGCAGCACCAGTGACCATTCCTCCTTATAGGATGGCACCTAAGGAGATTTTGGAGCTGAAGAGTCAGCTGGAGGACCTGTAAGAAAAAGGCTTTATATGTCCCAGCACTTCTCCTTGGGGATCACCAGTTCTCTTTGTTAAGAAGCCAGATGGTACCCTTCGTCTTTGCATGGATTACAGTAAGTTAAATCAACTGACTATCAAGAATCGGTACCCTTTTCCTAGAATTGATGACCTCTTCTATCAGCTCCGAGGAGCGAAGGTGTTTTCCAAGATAGATTTGAGGTCAGGCTATCACCAGGTGTGTTTTAGGATTTTAGACATACCTCGCACGATGTTCAAGAGCACATATGGTCTCTATGAGTATCTAGTCATGCCGTTTGGGCTTACGAATCCACCTGCAGTTTTTATGGCTCTTTTGAATCGGATTTTTCACCCTTACCTTGATTCTTTTGTGGTGTTATTTGTGGATGATATCTTATTCTGTTCATGCTTGAGACACAACCATGAAACCCATCTTAATATCATGTTGAATACACTAAGATAGCATTAGATTTATGCTAAGCTCAGTAAATGCCACTTTTGGATAAATAAGGTTAACTTACTAAGTCACATTATTTCTGAGTCTAGAGTTTCAGTTGACCCTGATAAGGTGAGTGATGTAGTCTCATGGGAGAATCCCAATAACGTCTTCGATATCAAGAGTTTCTTGGGGCTTGTTGGGTATTATAGGTGGTCCATTCAGGATTTTTTTCACCTAGAAGCACCACTTACATATTTGACCAAAAAGGGGGTGAGAATAGATTGGTTAGAACCTTGTGAAATAGCTTTTCAGGAACTAAAGGGAAGACTGACTTCGGCACCGATACTGATCTTTCCTGAGCTAGGAAAGGCGTATATGGTCTATGGTGACACATCAAGTATCAAGCTTAGAGTAGTCTTGATGTAGGATGACCGGTTCGTTGCATATGGTTCTCGTTAGTTAAAGTCTCATGAACGGAATTATCCGATGCACAACCTCGAGCTCGAAGCGGATGTAAATACCATAAACTATTGGAGACACTATTTGTTGGTGGAGCATTTTGAGGTATTCACTAACTAAAAAAGTCGTAAATATATCTTCACTCAGCGGGATCTAAATCTTAGGCAACCCAGGTGGTTTGAGTACCTGCAATCCTTTGATTTCAAATTGGCCTACACTCCTGGGAAAGGAGATTTAGTAGCCAATGTGCTGAGTCGGAAAACTCAGTCACAAGTAGTTCGGGAATCTGATGAGGATTGGAAGATGATGGCCCTATTTTCGGAGATGCACGTTGAGGTTCAGGAGGGTCAAGGTCAGACTATTCTCTCATCCTTAGTGGTAACATCTACTCTTTCGTAACGGGTTAGGGAAAGATAGTTATCGGATCCGGAAGGCCTTGTTTTACGAGAAAGTGTCGTTGATGATGCCTCTAAAGATTGGACCATGGATGAAGGTGATACTTTATTGTTCCATCAGCATGTATGGGTCCCAGCAGACATAAGAGAGGAGCTGATGATGGATTTCCATGCCTCAGCATGGGAATTTCACCTAGGCATCACCAAAATGTATCGTGATTTGCGATGACAGTACTGGTGGCCTTGCATGAAGCGGGAGATAGCCGGTTTCATCACACGTTGTTCCACCTATCGGTAGTTGAAGGCATAACATCAATATCCGGCTGGGCTTTTGCAGTTTTTGTCTATTTCAGAGTGGAAATGGGATGATGTTTCTATGGACTTTGAAACTGCATTACCCAAGTCACCTCGTGGCAATGATGCGGTATGGGTTATCATCGACCGTTTGACGAAGGTCTCGCATTTCTTACCTATCTGGGAGACCTTCATGGTTGATGACTTGGGAAGGATGTATGTCAAATAAATAGTGCTCCTTCATGGGGAACCTCAATATTTTGTCTCGAACAGAGATCATCATTTTACATCTTGGTTCTGGCAGGGTTTATAGAAGGCCTTTGGTACGCAGGTACTCTTGAGTATGGCCCATCACCCACATACTGACGGATAGACCGATCGGACTATACTGGTACTAAAGGATATGTTATGTGCCTATGTTCATGATTTTGGAGGTTCATGGGAGAAACACATTCCTCTGGTCGAGTTCTGTTATAACAATAGCTTCCAGGCTACCATTGATATGGTTCCCTATGGAGCCTTATATGGTAGGCCTTGTCGCTCTCCTTTGTGTTGGCTCGAAGCAGGGAAGGCAGCTATTCTAGGACCATGTCTTGTGCATGAGACTACCGAGCAGATATAGCTTATCAGGAAGTGTATGAAGAAAGATCCATGTAGACAGTAGTCTTATGATAACAAGCACCAATGACCTCTGGACTTCAAGGTCGGGAACAGAGTTTTCTTGAAGGTATCACCCAGGTTGGGGAAGAGACGTATACGGAAGCAAGGTAAGCTTCCAACGAGGTTCGTAGGACTATTTGAGGTGATGAAGTGGATTGGGTCGGTAGCTTAACAGCTTTCACTTCCACAGATATATCAGGCCATGCATAATGTTTTTCATGTATCTCAGCTTCGCCGGTACTTTTCAAATCTGACTCATGTGTTTCAGCCTCATGAGGTTGAACTGGATATGGATGCTTCCTTTAAGGAGTATCCGATGCGAATTGTCGATCGGATCAGGAATACACTCAGAGGTAGGTCTGTTCCTCTTGTATGGGTGTTATGGCAGCACAGCCGGGTACATGACGATACTGGGAGCGGGAGGCTGATATACTATCTCAATGGCCGGAGATTTTCACTGGTGACACCTCTTTACCCTCGGAAGGCCAACTCGGGGATGAGTTCCTTTAAGGAGGGGATTTTGTAATGATCCGACTCTTTGGAAAAGGTACAGATCGTTAGTTTTTCTTTCAAATCTTTCTTTCAAGCTTTCTTAATGTGTGTAACATCCTAAGGAAGGTTTGGGGAGTGTTTGGGGCTTGTTCGGAACCAGATAGTTGGATAAATGGACTTGCAGACATGGGCGCATGGCCTTTGCATGGTTTGGGTAAACCGTGCGGCCTTTGGTTTGAAGGCAGTGAGATGCGCACGGTTTGCGCACGACGTGAATAGTAAAGTCACACAGTTTGGGTAAACCATGCAACCCTGCTTTCTGGAGGCAGTGAGGTGCACACGGTTTGCGCACGGTTTGGGTAAATCATGTGCCTAAACCATGCGACCCTATATATGATGAATTTACACTTTTTCCCTTAAGATATATTTAATCCTAAACCTATTTTTTCTTCATTCCAGCCGATTGAATAGAGGAGGAACTCCTCCTTGAGCTCCCAAACCCTCTCCTCTCTCATTCTCTTGCCGATTCTTCGTCCAGAGTCTGATCTTTGATCCATCAAAGGCAGTCGATCACCCAAGGTAAGGCTAACCTCACTCACTCCTTTCTCCTCAACAAATCTTGCTTTCCATCATGTTATTTTGATGCAAGCTCATATGCCCTATTTTCAGGGCATTGGACTAAAACTCAGATATCTCCCAATCTATTTCGAATCATAGGTCGATATCGAGCGAGCCTACATCTACAGCCCTAAGGTTGGTGGTCATGTGTTCTTTTGGGTTTTCTCTATTTCTGGGTTTATATTTTCATGTCACGGTTTTATTTTTTTCAAACCCCTTATGTTATATTGACTGCTTACTGTCTAAATGACCCTTGTGATATGAGGTTATGATAACTACCCTCTTTTGGGTGTTTGGGTACTATATGACCCCGGTATGAACACCCATAGGTGTTATACCTTGATTTTTTGCCCTTTTCGCCTTTAGATGTTATGGTTATGTCTTGAAATCCATTTTCCATGTGAGGAAATGGGATGGTTTAGTTAGGGTTTGGCTAGGATGAGTTATCCTAAACCCCTTTTATCATTTTAAATGCATGTTTGCTTGAAATGTGATTATGTGATTTTGTGAGATGGAAATTCCATGTTTATTTGATATGAATGTTATAAGAAGTGTAATCATTATAACCTATAATATTAAATGATAATGCTTCGGGCCAGGGGTAGATTGTGAGAGCTCCCCTATGATACAGATTTAGGCTTGGGGCAGACTGTGAGAGCTCCCCTAATTGAATGATAATGCTTCGGGCCAGGGGTAGGCTGTGAGAGCTCCCCTATGTTATGGCTTCACACTAAGGGTAGACTGTGAGAGCTCCCTTGAATCATTCTTAAGCCTTTGGGCTGGGGATAGACCATGAGAGCTTCTCCAAGGTTGGTCCAGGGGTAGGATTGAGAGCAAAGACGCTGGGTTAAGGACATCTGTGAGTTCCGTCCCGGTCCTACCCAACGTATTATATATATGTATATATATATATATATATATATATATATACTCAGGTGTTTGTTCAGACTACCAGCCATGAGCTGAAGTAGGTAGACCCGCCAGGTGTCCTTCTAGAACCCAAGAGGGAGAGTTTCTTATTGCTTTACATTACTTACTTGCACTATATTGCTCACTATTACTGAAAACACCTATTTGGATTACACGTAGACCCTATTGGTGGTTTCCTACTGAGACTTGTCTCACACCCTACCTGGCGGCCTCCTCGGCCCCCATGTAGACTTTACTGTTGCAGGTACAAGTAGGGGAAAAGGCCTGGTGTCTGGTTGTTGATACGTGTATGATCTAGTTGGAGTCCAGAGCAGAAGATCGAGCTTGGATAGAGATTCTCCTGGGCTTCTTTGTTCTCTTTTTGTATTACTACATATCATTCTTGTCTTCTATTTCCATTGTATCAGCATTCCATGCATCCATTTTGTATCAGAAATTGCCTATGAGACTTTTGTATATTTATCATTTTTTCCTTACCTTTGTTGCTTGATTTGTATGTTTTTCCTTTTCCCATGTTTATCCATTGGTTGTGCTTCCGTTGTCTATTACTTTTCTGCTATTATACTTTGTACTCTGACATGGGGGTACAGTCTCCCCACTTACTTACCATTACACCCCCGCTACTAGTCGGCAGCCCCTGGCCTATGGGGAGAAGAGCCAGGGGTCATGTGGCCAACCAGGCTTGGGGCTCCGGTTGAGGGGCAACTGGGTCCGGGACGTCACAAGTAAATTACTAATTAGATGGTTTTACCTATTAATATCAACTTCTTATTACAACTTGTAGATATCGGTAGGACCTAGATGTAGCTAAGGGTAACCACCCGAAAATGGTGGTTGAGAATTGACATGATCATAAACATGATGCATGAAATGTGGGCTTAAGAATGAACACCTGTTTTGATAGTCCAAAGATATATTCATTGTCAGATCATTTGTTCTCTATAAACCACTATGAAATATTGATTTCATTGTTACATTGAGGGTCTAGTATTAGACAAATTATAGAATACAACTTAAAGAAAGCTATGTTATGTTAAGAGAGTTATATGGTAAACTAAGAATGACATAATTCAAAATAAATTATTAGAGGCCAAAACAATGGTGTTATTGGATAATATATTTGAGTACTGATTTTTCATAGTTATATGGTCATTTACACTTAATTTACATTACAATATCATATCCTTTTTTGTTGTATTTTTTAAAATGAGATCATAAAAATGAATCGATGAATGGTATGTCGCCATAAAATTTAATAATCTTATCTGGGATAAATATTTTCATATTTAAAAAAATGATAATTTGGTGTGTATATATATATGTATAATAGATATATCTGCATCTAAATGGATCCATTAGCATCTTTATTCAATAATTGATAATTTAATTGTGAAGACATAATTTATTTAAGGGGGAAATATGTAACAAAATGGGATTTTGAAATCCTTTAAAATATATACTATATTAGATAAATGTGTCACATACTACCATGTTAATAAAACATTACATATTAAGGGGAAATTATTAATAAATCAATAATATACAAATATATAATAGACCATTAATATTTATTAACTTTAGTCGATAAATTATTTTTATGGGTTAATAATAAAAAGGGTTACAACAAAATAATTTTTTTTAGATTCATCATTTTTTTAAATATAATATACATATTTGAAAAAAAATTAAATAAATCGTTTTTTAACTCCTATCATAAAAATTTCCAATGTGAATGTTTGAATTTTTTCTGAAAGTAATGATTTTTTGTTCAAATTTTTGTTTTTTTATCTTGTAACTATTTAATCCTATCCAAGATGTTTAAAATCCATTAAAATCATAAAATATATATTCTTGGATTAAAATTATCCATATCAATATATTCGTTAATATTATAAATACCTTGTCTAATATTGTTAGAGTTAAATAAAGTTTTTATTTTTATAAAAATTTCTTTCTATCTTAACTTTGAATGATTTTTTATGGAGAGATAGAGTTGATGCATTCCATAGAAGACTCATATCATTAATTAAATTTTTAATTAAATAAATTATGCTATCAAAATAATTAATAAGGATAATTTTTTATTATATATAAATATAAAAATAAAAAATATCAATTTTTTATAAACTATTTTTTATAGATTGTGTTTATTTATTTTAAAATTAACATTTAATAAATTTAAATTTTCGAAATGATAAAATTCTTTTAATATTTAAAATTATATGTTTTAAATTGGGTAATGTGTTCAATTTTAATTGTAGTTATAAAAATTAATAACTAGGGTTAAAAAAATAGAAACCCTGGAAAAAATGTGTAAATGGTAAATATAGTTTTACTTATAGAAATTTCCAAAACATATTTAAAACATGTATTCAACTATGTATTTGAGATTTTTTATAGTATTATATTTTCCCAAACTCTACTTTTCCCAATATGGATCAATTTACCTTTCAATATTGTCCTAAAGTTTTTAAAAAATGATGATTGTTTCCATAAATTCGCTTTTCTCATCTTATAAATGGATTTCAATTCAACACTATCAAGGTTACACATAATGTTTTAATTCTTGTTCGAACCTCTAACATTTCATTAACCCTATAACCCTATCCTTATGATATAATCCCTAGGTTTCCCATTTTTTCTCTAAGACATTTAATATAAAGGTCAATTTAAAAGAAAAATAAAGTCTCAAATGAAAATATTACCTCCTTCATATGCTTTTCACATTATTCATACTCATACTAATATAATATCGCCATAATAAAATGAAGAAATTTGTAACATTATTTTAATTATATGATGATATATTAATGGTATAGACATTAGTAATTCATTTCCAACAACTTAGAATAAACAAAAGAACATTGTAAGTGTATTGCACGGACTACAACCACCAAGAAGCAATGTCATTTTTTTATCAATGCCAATAAGCATTTCTGGTATTAATGGTTGTAATGAAAAATATATTTGATATATCAAGTATAATTACTATTATTAATTTTCAATTTAATATCCACCCCCACACAATCTCACATATTGATAAGTAAGAATGTTAGTAGTGTGTAGGTGCAGATTACAGCCCTAAAAATGAATTATTTTTTCTTTTAGACTTCTATTATTTATCAAAAAATTATAAAATCATGTTCACCATAATAAAAATTCATAATAATATAACTATTATTATGAAATATTGATAAATATTTAAATAAACATCATCTTAGTTGTACTCACCGAATTAGTTAAAACTTGTTCATGTCTGGGTCATTATAACCACAAACATGAATGATGCATTAAAATATGGATATGGATGACTATAGAAGCATAAAAACAAAAAATATAACAATTTTATAAGAAAATAATTACTATTATGCGGTAATGAAAATATTATATCAAAAATTTAACTAGTTATTAATATATCTTTTTTGTTCGGTAAAATCCCTAAAATAATCCAACACTGATTCCATTTTTTCATCACATAACAAAAACATTTATAGAATATTATTAGGGATTTATATATAAATATTATCTATATGAATATATTATTTTTTATAAAATTATGTATTAATTAGAAAATGTGTTTCAAAGGATTAATATCAGCATCGATAATATAGAATTTTAGAAAATAGTTAATGATGTTAACACCATATAGTTTAAATAAGATATAAATTACCAATATATACAAAAATATAATTATGAATGAGGAATAAAAAATTAAAATTATATGAATAATGTTATGATATAGATTATTATTTTACATACCATTATTTTGTATAATGTTAGTGTGCATTCAACTAAGATGGTATATAAGGTAAGGGTTTTTGTCACAACTGATCTTCACTGAGACATGTTTTAATGTTCATCCCCAATTTATTATTTATATTTTGTATATACAACCCCAGAATATGTTTTGAAATAGTATATTATATAATCAATTGTATTTATATAAAAATATATTTTACAATATTCCGATGACTTTTTATTCATAAATTAATATATTTGTATGGAGTTTTTGTGACACAATTCTCTTCATAAGGCAATGATCACTCACTTTATCTGTTTTATTTCAGTCTTTATATATTATAGCCTATTAGAATTTTAGGATTTATTACACCTTAATTTCTGAAGAAATTTTGTTTGAATAAAATTTCTTTTTCCATAATAAATTTATTGTTATTTGAAAATACAATTTTTCTTAAGAATAATTAACCTTAATTTTAATGTATTTTTTTACTTGTAAATATTTTTACATCCCATTAATTTTCTCATTTCCATAGTGGAATTTAAAAAAAAATTATCTCCAATTATCCTTTTATTCAAATAGTTTCATTTTATATTATTATTTTCATTATTTTTTGTGATGTCTGATTTTATAAAGGTTATTCGAAAATTACAAATAATTTTTCATCATTTCAAAATAAATAGTTCTATAATATACTCCAAATTTTTTATCATTAATTTTATGACATTATCAAGGCTAAATTAGTAAATAATATTTTGAAAAATTTAATGTTTCTAGAGAAGGTTTATTCAACTTTTGATAAAATTAGTTATTTTTCAATTCCACATTTTTATAGATTAATTTATAGGTAAATATTTTCAATGGATTTTCACATCCATTTTTGAAAAAATTATGCATTTTTCAATTATAAATTATTAAAAATTATTTTAAAGGTAAATTTTTCAGAGTATTTTAACATAACTATTAATAAATAAATATTTCATTTTCATGTCTCAACTATAAAAGTTTTCTTTTAGAAGAAATCATTTTTAATTTATTTTCATTTACCCATTTTAATACCATTATGTATTTTCATGGATATTTCATTAGTACAAATTTATAATAAGGTGTTAAAAATTTTCATATTTCCCTTAATCCCTAAATTATGATATATGTAATGGACATGGAAAGTACAACACATTTCATTGAGTTTTAATATTTCTTAATTGAGATTAATTTTTTCTTTTATTTTCCCTCTTAAAAGATGTTATATTTCATACTAATGGGAAAATGTATTTTTAACCAATTCCATTTTCAGGAATGATTTTTTTATGTTTCATAAAAAATGAGTCTTTTGGAAAAGGGAATCATAGCAAAGAATTTTACAATAATGAATGAAAAATGTCTTAAAAATATCGTTTGATGATTATTTTCATTAAATGAATTAAATATCAAATGTAGTTAGGTTTCAGGTTTCAAACTATATTATTATTTTATTATGTAATTATTTTTCCTATCCCTTTTTTCATTATTAAGATATTTAATTTTTGACTTTAATTGGATATTTTATGCCACTAATTTTATATCAAGTGTTTTTAATTAAAATTAAATGATTTCCTTTTATATATTCTATAAAAATCAATTTATTTCAATTGGATAATTATATCATGATTTTGATATTTCATCAAACCCATTTTTTCTATTAGTTTTTTTGATGTGATGATTGTTCTTATAAATTGGCACACAAATGTATGGGTTATGTTATTGGTGGGATTTATATCTCCCTCAATTTATTTGAGTAAATACTTATATCACATTAGATATAAATTTAATGTGAATGAGATAATTTGTAGTTAGGTTCGCAAAGGATAAGTGTGTTGGTTTTCATCTTTTCTCATAATTATTTGAGTCAATGGGTTGGTGGGTATCTATATTTATAATTATATGAAATCCAATGTTTATTATTGTGACACTTTCTTTCTTATATTCCATGACCTATAATGTTTTCATCCTATATCAGTTTTTAGGCCATGGAAAAAACTTTATCATTTGATATGTTATGTTTCACAAATCATTCCATCAACGATCATACACAACCATAATGCCCAAGAAATGAGGATAGAATCAATCAATATCCCACTATAGAATGAATACAAGATTTTGGTTGGTTAGTATTTTTATCTTAAATCACTTTCTAGGGATTCATAGTCATATCATTCTTATCTCATTCACCCACTTAGTATAAAGTTTCATATGTTATTTCTATTTATCAATCAATCAATCCAATTAAAATCATTCCTTTTAATTGAATTCACAATTCAAAATCACATCATCAAGTTTTAACGTGCCATTTTAGTTTCAAAAAAATCATATGTTTTCCCAAAATTCAGGGCTTTCAAAATCCAGTTTCATTTAATTCCATTTTTCTTAAGAAATAATTTTAAATCGTTTTATCAAACAATTTCTCATTTCAAGAAATCTTTTCTCAAATCCACCTAATATTTTAAAACACATTGAATAGGGGTTTTATTTCTAAATTAAATTCCAACATAAAATAAAAAAAATAATTGTTTTAATATATATATATAATACATTTCATATCAATCATGGAATAAAGGTTTCTAGTTTAGGAAAAAAGCATATGAAAACACATAAATTTTGTCATAAATTGAAATAATCACCCAAAACATGAACAACCAATGGTGATTTGAAGGTGAGGATGATAAAAGATAAACCCATTAAATTATAATCCATCCATTCAAAGAATATATTCAGAAACAAAATGAGGATTCATCACTCCCAAATTAGGACAAAAGTAAATATAGTTAGATTATAATTCTTTGAGATTACAATTACCAAAGAGAGATCAACTTCATGTACCAACACAATAATCCATGAGGAAATGGATTGCGTAATACCAAATCTTGTTTTAGATCTTAAAAAATCCAAATGATTAAATTATGATTCGTTAAGAGGTGTTTAGAAATTACAATTTGGGGTGTGAAACTTTAATTTAAATTTCTAAGGTATTAAATATAACATCACATTGTTTCCTAAGTTAGAACGCATTATTAGATCATACAGTGTCCCTAAAAATGTATCCTTAGTGGGATTTTAAAGAGTTCATCGTGGTTTGGACACACAATTAGACAATCAATACACCAACAATGTTCTCCCTTCTATTTTATTGGAGAAAGGATCATGTTTTAGCCATATGGTTTGGAAGTATTGAGCCATCCATGTTCTCCCCACTACTCAAAGACACACGATTTTATGTGGCGGTCGAATGATTTTTTATAATTATGTTCACCCTCTAGAACTACATTACATAAAACATGGATTACTTTGACAATACACATGGTTTTCCATAAACATTTTACATTTATGAAAACCCCAAAAATATTCCTATAAATCAAAAAATTTCTAAAAACAACCTAAAAAATATCCAAACAAAAGACTATAAAATGGGGTTAAGTAGTACCTAAAACATTTAAAATGGATGTTATAATATCCCTATCGTGAAAAAATTTCACTCTGTTAATGTCTATCAACAATCATATATTTCAAATGGATGACGAAACTAATCTCTCCTCATCACCTCACATAACCATGTCTCATGATAATCAGATCCATGATATTGAATCAGTCAAGCCTATGGTATGGAATTCCCATAACGAAACATCATCTCAGAATCAATAATCCAAAATTGATTCTTATTCATGGATAAATCATGTTCTAAATCTATTCCCTCAATACTTATGATATGATATGTGCCATAAAGATGCTTTCTGATCTATGATATGTGAAACACATTATGAATTACCATCAACTAAGGTGTAAAATCTATAAAGTATGCCACATTTATAATCTTCATAACAACCTTAAATGAAACCATGTATATCGGTGCAGGATTCCCAAAATTTTCCATCCATTTTTGACCCAAATGATGTGAAAATACAAAAATAACCTTATCACTAATTGAAAACTACAATAGGAACCAATGGAATCCATAAAAAGATATATTCAGGCCTTATTCCATACCATTATATGTTGGACCAACTAAATCTTTTTTATCATCTCTTGGATAAAACATGTCCCAAATGGGGATGCTTAACCAATATCTTACCAACATAGAAGTGGTTTAAATATATATTTATAAAGTTACTCAATGGATTCCATCATGAAAGATTACTAGTAACTTTTGTTAAAGTAGAACTCCAAATGTCCCAAGTGACTACCACAAGCTCCACCTAAATCGATAATGCATGAAAAAAACATGACATTAAGAATATAAAAAGTTTATTATATATGGATATCCATATATGGATGAAATACCATGTTCAAACAAAATTTTTATCACATCACATCCTCAAGGACTCTCCAAAAAACAATAAGTAAATTATGTATCCCTATTAGAAACTATAATATATTGGAATCGACGAAATATGATGATTTCATGCACATAGAGACATCCTAAGTCATTTACAATGGTTGTATTGTGAATGGGAAAAACGTAAAAAAATGTGGTATGATGATTAATAACTACCCTATAACATTATTCCCTTTAGGGGTATATTCAAACCCATCCATGAAATCAATTGAAATTTTATCCCTCTTCAAAGTTAGTATTGGAAGGGGATGAAAGTAAACCCAGAGGTTTTTGGTTTCAACCTTGACCACCTAAATGGAATGATAATGAGAAACAAAATCACCAATGAATTTTCTCATAGAAGACCTCCAGATACATACTCATATATCATAGAACAAATTCTTCACGATAGATTTTACTTCCCACGATGAACTATGGTATCCCATTATAACTTATTTTCTAATAGGTTAATGTTTGTTGTACATGATTTGAAAGCATTGGATACCCTTAGGATATAATGAACACTCACTGATGGTATCACCACCATAAATCTAGTCCCTAATTCCTTATAACACATCATAAATATACTTTTTCTTAATAATAATCTTGATAAGAGAGGAGGCTAAGTGTATTCTTTCTATAAAAACATCAATCTCATCCTCTAGAACTTCAAAATTCATTTGGGAAAATAAATCCATCATTTTTTAATGTTTGATGATTCCTTTATAAGATGGGATAGAGATTTCCTACTCAATGAATCCAAAATTACATTCCACTTTCCATTGTTGTAAGAAATTTGGAAATAAAAATATTGTTGGTACTCTACTCATCGCCGCTAATAGAGATTCAATTTATATAGTGAAGATAAACTTCATGATTTTGTGATCTAAAAAATAGTTAAATCATTTTATAAAATATAAATACTACAAACTATTACTTTAATTTTTCATAGTTGTGAGTTTTATTTAATTAGTAAGAATGTTTTTATAATGTGGCCTAAGATATCGCTAACCATCTTCCATCATGTGATCACCATACATAAAAACATATCCCATACATAAGATTTATGCATAACAAAATACCACAATTCCCTTCCCAACTTCTCTAATCCTTAGCACTAGAATTTAAGTGAATAAACTCTTTTATTAATCAAAATAATTATTATATTTTGAATCCCATAAGAAATTTACTCCTTTTTCATTGAGATTGATTAGTGGGGATGCCAACACTGAGAAATATTTATCAAAATATCTATAATACCAATATATTCCCTAGAATATCTAAATCAATAAAATATTTCATGTTCATTCCCCTTTCATAAAAACCATTAACATTATAGGATAATTTCAAATACTATTTTCTAACACCATATATCCCTATAAATTCACTAAATGAATCCAAAAATTAATTTTTATAACTATAAATAAAGTAGAGGATCTCTCAAGATATTAAAAACTCCCCTCAAATGACTTACATGATCCTCCTCGGTTTAGAGTAAACCAATATTTCATCCAAAAACATCAACCTAAATGACTCAAGATACTCATAGAATAGAATCTTAATTATCTTCACCATAATAGTTGGATCATTCATTAGACCAAAAGTAATAATAATTTACTCATAATGGCCAAACCTACTATAGAAGCTATTTTTCAAAATAATAGATTAATGGAATCCTAGGTTGTGATATCTAGAACAATGATAAATATTTATGAACCACTTCTCTTCTTTCAATAGATAAAAAACATCAATTTTGGGGAAAATACTTATTCTTTTACATAACTCAATTGAGTTTTCAATTATCAGTGAAAAGGATAATTGTTCCATATGATTACTTTGAAAAAAGGAACATTCATTGGGGATGGTAACATGCAAGGGATAATAAAATCTTTATCTATGAAAATCAACAAACTATGTCTTAAAATATATTTGTTTCTATGGTATAGGGTAACAGAAATAGAAAGGTTAGCTAGTACCAACTCAATAATAAACTCCACCTATATCACTATTGGTAGTACAAAAAAGTTATATAGAATCGCATTGGAAAATTGATGACCACTCAAGGATGACATTCACTTAATTATACTTTCTCTAGATAAAATAAAAACTTGGATATCACCCTAATCAAATATAAAAAATGATTTCTTTCTCTAGTAATTTTTCGGTCATATTATCATTAGAAATCATAGCAGATCCTGTTGGGGTTAGTAAAGGTACCCCTACAAAGAAAATAGTCAATCACTAATTTATGGGTAGTTATCCAATCCATCCTATAAATGACGTCTATAGAATAAATGTTGAGAACCAAAAAATACCTTCTATTCTCTTTCTATGATAAATATAAGGAAGAATAAGTGCATGAGAGACTGTGCTCTATGTTAATTCGGATGCCTGTAGAAATATTCATCACATGAAACATAATCTTTCTTGGAATATTTAATCAATTAAAAATATTTGTAAACATTAAAAAATTAAATACACCCACAAAAAATAAATAAGTCAATAAATACAAATAAATAGTGATGATACCACTCACTATCATTGGAACCACATTAGTTTCTTCTATTGATTTGTCCACTGTGTGATGAGTCTTTATACCATATTCTTGTGGATGGAACCCATAAAGTAATGAATAATTTTATTTCACTATAAAACTTTAGCTAATAATGAGCTTGTTACACTATTTATGAATGAAATATATGACATAACTTCAATAGGTGACCTAAATGAATTCATGAACAAAAAATATTTGGTATCTTTATACAAAATTACATTTAATTTCCAGACTTAACACATTTAAGGAAAGACAAAGGGCCTCTTCAAAACACCTCATATGGTTTAGATGATTCCTATCATTTTAATTCACCGTGAGACTCATC
Organism: Viscum album; assembly: GCA_963277665.1. Taxonomy (NCBI): domain Eukaryota; kingdom Viridiplantae; phylum Streptophyta; class Magnoliopsida; order Santalales; family Viscaceae; genus Viscum; species Viscum album. The sequence goes on from OY728152.1 coordinate 1,895,381,578, forward strand.
AAACTTTTTATTTCATTTAATAGAACTAGTAGATCATTAACTAAGAGAATGAGGAATTGTTATCAAACCAAAATTTTTAGCCATGTCAATCATAGCCACAAATGATCTATCCATAATATTCAAATAAGTATTGATATTCGGTATGAAAACAGGAGAATGAATATCATATTGAATACCCATCCCAAATCTTGTTAATACAGCTTCTCATTTATCACTATTTCAGGGGAAAACTGAACATGTACATAAAAGTGGTTATCATATTATGTGACAATTCTATCACCTTTCTCTTGGATGACAAACTCCATATACTTTTGAAAAAAAATAAAATTTGAATATAACTGCTTAATCAAAATATCATTGAATTCATTACATGATAAGACTACCTGATTTATTATATTAGACATTTAATCCCATCACATTATTCTTGTACCAATAACTCTTGAAGGTAACTTATTTTACCTTTAATGAGTTTGGAATTTCAAATAACTCTATAATTTGTCCATTATTTTTTAACAAATACTCTACCACTTGTGGATTATTTATTCCTTGTAAATTTGTTAGTTTTTAATAAAGAATCTCATAGGAATGATCTCTAGTTTCATCACATTGAGGATACACTACTAGAGATTCAAGAGAAAAGGGTTTGGTTACTTGTCCTTGAGAATAGAAAACATAAATAATAATGTCATCAAGATTCTAGTCAACTGATGTGTTCACTTCACTTGATTCATTAGAGGAGCTCCCCTTTAGGTATTTTCACAAATATTATTGGGGTTATCATACTATATAACATCAAAATTAAACATGAAAATAATAGAAAAGTTACTCAGATCATCAACTCAGCCAAGAGATACAAGATTTTTTAATTCCATCATCTATGATTCAAATTTATTGGATTTCAAAATAAATATATCAGGTTTGGAAAAGAACTAGAATTAGATCAATTTATTCTTCAAGGACACTTTTCCCAACCATGCGTGGAAACTTAATTCATTCTATAAAGATAGATAGCCAAGAAATTTCAATTAAATTTCTCCTTAATACCTAAAAAGCATGCCTCCTTTAAACCTAGTCTTCCTATATTATATTCCAAACTCATAGAAAGAAACTCAACCACATTTTCATAATTTTTTTCATGAACAAACATAAAATACTCTGATACACGGATATAAGGGATGCTGCTGAAATAGCCCCAAATAAATTCTCAATCCCCATAGATTGGTGAGTAGCACTAGAGATTCATCGCATATTCATCGATAATGATTTCACCTTATGAAAAAATAATTAATAAAGAGATGTGAGAGATAAAGTAGAAAATAGTCAGTATGAAAAACACTCCACAATGATAATGTACCAGATAAAATCTTACATATAAAATTAATATGATAAATCATCCAATTACATGAAAAAAAGATAACTAATGTAAATAAACTAAAGACTCCTTATAATGAGTGGATCAGAGCTCCCCATCTCACCACCACCTATATTCCCATGAATCAAGAACAATCGACACCTCTATGTGGATATTTCCATTTTACAATACATAGAATAATATAATTTATTAATTCTATAAGAAAAATGTATGGTGTGAGAAAAATATCCCAGTATGATTTCACAAAATGTTCTATAAGAAAATCCATAACAATTAATCCATTTATTATTAATTTTAAATTAAAACAAGGAAAGAAAAAACAATTCCCATTTTTATTCAAAACATGACCTCAAATCTTGTTGATGAAATGTATATAAAATATTCATAATTGACTAGTTTTTTAAAAAAAGTGTATGAATAATGCAGTTTAATAACTAGAGTTATATAATAATGAAATATTGAAAATCACCATGTTCATATTAACAATTTTTTGTTAGTTTTTGGATATAGTATCCCCACAATTTTTAATCAATAAATACCATCTCAAGGTGTGAACATCTATATGAGTCTTAATCCAATGGGATCAAATCAATCAAAATCCTAGTGAGGAAAATCATGATGAATTTATTTTAGATAGTGTTATAATAGTAAATAAATTTCAATGTATCTATAGTCCTATCATGATTTTCTCATTGAACCAATAACTACCATGTCACACATGTACATTATATAAGTCAATCAATCAATTATGAGAGAATATTTTCATTCATTTAAATTCACAGTTAAAATATGATGGACCCCAGAACACCCTGGGAGGGGAGGGGTGAATCAGGGTGTCAAATTTTTCTTCTATATTAATGGATATTTTTTCCACTTTCGTAGGAACCTGTTAAAATTATATGAAGAGGATGCATGGAAAATTAATAATCACATTAAATTCAAAGACCCAACAATTTTAATAGGTTCATCATTAAGGGGTACATTAAAGGAGAATACACAGATAGTGTGTCGGTCGTACCAAAAACCACTAATCTTCACAGGATGATGATTAAAAGAGTATAGAAAAGTCACTCAGTGCCAGGGTCACGTCCTTTATAATGTTTTAGAGATATCACACTACATCCCAAAGATCACTTCTGATGACTCCCCCTTTCTCACTGCATTGGAAGAATCATCACTCAGTTTAACGACTTGAAGGTCGCTTCAATGGTTTATCATTAGATCAGGAATCCTCAACTATAAATATATGCTATGTTGAATTACATTAATCACCTACAGATTTAATTTAGTTTCTCATACATGGATATGTTATGGAAATTAATTTTTCAAACTTATTTTGTTAGTTTTTAGTCTTCCTTCATTGTTCTGCATACAACAGATGTTTCCACATACCACTACTGTTTTTGCATACCATTGTTGTTTCCACATAAAGTATAGATATTTCCGTGTACCATACTTCTATTTACACATACTTATCCACTATTCTATATAACATCTTTCTCTGTGTACTGTCTTACTCATCTTGGTACTACAAGAGTTGCCTGTGGGAATAGCGATCTCTTCTGTGAAATGTTTTTCTTACGCGGATGATTCTCTGGGAATACTATCTTCTCCTATGTATACCACTTTAGACTTCACCAAATTTATTCCAGAAATATTCATCTCCAATTTCATCCTTTAATAGAGTGGATTACTTATCTCTTAAATAGGCATATAACTTTGAAAATTTTGGTTATCTGAGTCTCCCAAATTTTCAATGTGGGAAAATCTTCACTATAACTAAACTCCATCAACATACTTCAAGTCTCTTCCGCATTATACAATCTTATGAATAGAAAAACTCTTACACCTTCAATACTACTTGTAGCCTTAAACGTATGACCCTATTATTCACAAACTCCATAGTCATCTATGTGCATATTTACCACAAACACAAACCAACCTCCATTATTAGCGAAAAACAGCCTTGGTTCCAAAAAAATGTCCTACTAAAAGTTCTATAAATCCAATTCATTTCCAAAACCAATTCATCTTATTCCATAAAATTCATTCTTTTTAGAATCATCTTTAATTTAATGATATTTTTCTTTGGAATCAACATCAAATTACATCTCATTTCAAGCCATATTTTACCAAATACAAAAAATGTTTTTAAATCCTTTTAAAGAGTGTTTGGTTTAAAAATTATATGCCTAAATAAAAAATAAAACAAAGGTTGAGAAATAAATTGAATATTAATTTTAAACCAAAAATGAAATCAAGGTTTCAATTATAGGTAAAAGTTTAATAGAAGCACCAATATATTTTAACTAGATCAACCAATCGATTAAAATTGGAACTACCAAAAAATATTCAATGATAAGGAAGGTAAAAGTATAATAATTCCAATTAAAACCAATAAAATTAAGTTTTATATAAACCAATATCACGATGATCCATCAATACTAAAAATAACGGAATCTAAGAGAGGGGTATTCTAAATCTGATAGATTACAAATAATTGAGAGGGATCAATTTCACGCAATAAAAAGTTAATCCAGTAGGATAGGGTCAAGAGATTCCAAAATACTCTCAATAGATCCTCTAAAATATAAAGGCTCACATTATGTAAGATTATAAGGTGTTTATAATTTATAATGAGGAGGATTAAGGTTTTAATTATAAGTTTTGGGGGATGAAAAACCACATCACATGATTTCATGGGATAAGACGCATAGTTATATCTAATCATTCACCCTTATTAGGATTCAAGATAGTGTTTCTAGTTTTTCCTCAAATTTAAATAAATTTGGACCTAATTGTATTCTCTCTCAGGGAAAAATAGAAAAATAGTTTGCAGTTTAGCTGAATGGTTTGGATACTTTTCCCCAAACATGCTCTTCGAACAATTCCAAGTTACATGGTTTTTGGGAGATTCCATACAGATTTTTATAACCACGTGGATCACCTCCATAACCTTATGTAAATTTACATCATTTCATGGCCCAACATGTATATTTTTTCCTAACCCTAATATGTCTTTTCATAATTCTATAAGATTCTAAAAATAATTATCTCCAAAAATAACCCAAAATAATATCCAATAAAAAGAAAATCAAAAAATGGCTTAGAAGTTCCAAAAGATCGTAATAGTATTAAATATTGTTTTTATCCTTATTTATATAGAAAACAATTATTTTTTTATTATCTTTTAAATCAGATATTTTTTTCTCAATAAAGTTGCTCCACATGTTTTTTATCAACCCATTGTGTCTATTGTTAAGTTATCATGTACCTAGAATTTGATATCACTCCCTTATTATGTTTCTATTCACTAAGATTTTAAGAGTGTTATGTATCATGGAATTTCTTTGAATTAATTTAGTGTATGGATGGATTCTCATTGAAAGAGACATAAGTATTTTTATACTACTACTCTCTATGAAACTAAAACATTTGGTCTTTGGGTTATTCAAATATTTATGAAATGTAATTTTTCAATATCAGATGATTAATGTATTATTTAAGTCATGTTTATCTTGGGGTTTTTCATCGTATCACCTTACCAAAGAATAATCATATCATGGTAAAAAAAATTCATGAAAAAAATTCTGTATTATCATAATATAAATTAGTATTGTGATTTATTTTATGTAAACATTTATTTTCATATCCTATAGTTGTATGAAAAGACTCTATTAGTATTCAAGACTTATCGTATTCTTATTCCCAACCATATAAATATATGTGAATACACATCCATTTATCACTACACACAAACAAATAATTTCATTAAATGTTTACATTTTAAATGTATAATATCCAGGAAGAATACAATAAACTAAATAATTTATTCTTGGATAATTCATTGACTGGTATAAAATGGGTTATGGATAGTCTTTATCAATCATAAAAAATTTCTTCACCCTTTCCAACGTTCATGATCATTAAAATCAATAAATATATGTTTTTATCAAACATTCAATGAGTTCTGCAAAAGATAGAACTTTAAAAATATGACATGTGTAAACCATGTGGTATGTCATTGGATATACTCTCGTAATTTGAAGAAATTTATCATACAAATTTAGAAATTATTTTTTCGTATACATTTTTAAAAGTTTTTATTACATTCTCTTTTTTTCTAGTTGAATAAATTGTTCATAACATTCATATTTTATGTTATGTAAATCTAAATAATCAAGGGCATGGTTTATTTTGTGGAAATGAGTGATTAAATTATCATTTATATAAAATTTGATATATGATTTTATTTCTATATCCCATAAGACCATAGAACATACTCTTTGAAGTGTTTCCTATTATAATATTTTTTGATAAAAACATTATTTAGGTATTTTAAACTAATGTAAGTTAATTATTGTATTTATTGTTTTCCATCCCAATTATTTCTATAATTAAAATCATTTATAATTATTATATTGTAAAAATTTATTGAAATATTTATAATAATTAATGGTTATGAAAATGATTCATGAAAAGAATTTGATAATAATTTATAATAGGCTTGGTGAAATTTCGAATTCTTCTTCTATTGATATTCTTAGTTTATATATAAAAGTGATGTGTTATGATTTTTTGGATTCATTTTCCTGAATACATATATAAAACTTCACTTTAATAAATTTTAATGTAATACAATTACAAAAAAAATATATTTTTAAACATTCATAATTTTATGAAATATATATTATTAATATATGTGAAAATTAGTTTTGTGTGAATATAATCTGAAAATGGAAGTTATGAAAAGCAGGATGCCTTTATACTAATGGAAACATTCTTTCAATTTGTGTTTCATCTAGTTATAGAAAAAACCCGAGAAACGAATAATATTATATAATTTTTAGTTAATACCAAAATACATAAAAGATAATATAATACATGATTTACCTATGTATTAACCCCTCATATTCATTAGATACTATTTATCACATATATTGTATATATATTATTTAGGAATTGAAATTTCAATTTTTTCATTTAAAAAATGATGATGTTGATTTTTTAATTTTATGTGTTTATAAATTTTCACGCATTTTTTAAGATCGTATTTTGTAAATATTTACCTTTATAATGAAGAAGACTATTTAGATAAAAGGTTTTATTTTATTTTATTAATATTTAATTTTATCTATATGATAACTACGTACTTCAGGTCCAATTGAAGTTATCATATATGGAAGAGTATTTAACTCACTCAATAAAGATGTATAGATTTCATAGAATCTATTGACATGAACTAAATCAATAATAAAATATTTTTGGGAGAGGATATGCCTATTATTTGGAAAATATGTACCATTTTTAGGGAGTAAAACATTAGAGAACACATTGATTAAATGATCACTGAAATATATAAATAAGTTTCTCTTGATAATTGTAAAAATAATTTATTAAAATTTTGTGATAACATATAAACTATGGGATTCATGATTAAGAAACACACTGTGATTTTATTTTAAATGATTCTATACAAGTAATAATTACCATTGAAAACAAAAAAATGTTTATAAAATATCTATTAACTCATCGTTATTTTTAATTTTCATATAAACCCCAACTAAAATGGTTCAATGAGAACATAAAAAAATCCTTGGGAAGAAACACTAATTATTATGCGATGATTCGATTATAGAAAAAAAATAAAAACTCATAACACCTCTTGAAATAAAAAAATTGAAAAATGGACAATAGCGTAACCCTTTATCTATCATTAAAAACCCAAATAAAATTCTTATATAGTTGTTACACAATCATCAATCAAAAATATATTTCAAAATCTATAAAATTGTCATTAAAGAAATTTCATCCCAGAGAAAACAAATGACACTATGGAAAACATCTAGGTAATTTTTAAAATAATAAATACAATGGTAATATAGTAAATAGAAAATAATAAAATAAATGACAACATGAATAAAATAATTCATGATACATAAACAACACAAAGAATCCAAAATAACCACTACTAGGGACTATCACCCCATTAAACCTAATCCTATGAATTCCAACATCATAAGTAAGACCATAAAACTAAATATCCAATAAGAGATTAGTTAAAAAACTGATACAAATATATACCACATCACTAACTACAAATAAATCCAATCAATAAAACATACAATAATAATTTTTAATTACCTCACTTCATTGATCTAGATATATATAACATCTAAAATTCAATTTGTAGAAAAATCTACAAAATACAATGATAAATTCCATTGATTCAATTAGAGTCATCGGGATTAACCACTTTAGGGACAAAGTAACATAGAAAATCATAAAATTAAAGGGTAAATTCTAAAGGACTAGCGAAAAAAACTTGGATAAAGTGGATAGAAATGTTTATGGATGGAGGAGAAATAATTATAAAAAATGAAAAATATATCTATTCTTCAAGATAGTTTTGTTCCAACATGTTCCATTTACCATATATTTTAATGATCACAAAATATATAAATGTTTCATACAATTCTTGATGTATGTTGACAAATCATTATAGTTCTAAATATGTTTTACCTAAGATACTAACTCTTGAGTATTTTTTTGGTATGTGATTAATCATTTTGTTCAATTAATATAATGTTATTAATCTTTACCATCAAGCTTTATGATTGGAATATAGTATGATTGAAATTCTGGTTATTAAAAATTATATATATGTCTAGATGTCTTACAGTTATACCAATAATTATGTTTAATTTTTACTATCAGTTAAGGATTAATGTTTTGAAACATGATTAGTTAAATACTTATGAGTATAATAAAATATCTAAATGGATATTTTTTTAATACCATACATTCACACCAATGAAATTGTCTCACATTGAAGATTTAAAATCATTATAAATCCTTATGATCAATGTAATATTTTTCTATCTCAGTGTTTTGATTAATATTGAACATTTTATTGTTTTAATTTTTAATATAATAAATCTTTTCCTTGTAAATTTTTTTAATTTGACTATATGTGATCAATAGATTATTGGGATATGAAGATATAGAAATTTCCAGTCATTTGGATGGTGAGTTTTTGGGGCTAGGAAGTTAGATATCTTGTTTTTTGTGTGTGGAAGTGATCATTTAGTGATATGTTTTTTCATAGGATTTATGATTTGTCGAATGGAAATCCAATAATGTTACATTCGATTAATTATGATGAATAGGGATTTAGGTGAAAATCCAAAGGTGTTTAGTGGTGGAAGAGAGGAGTATTGAGGTGTTTTGGATGAAAAATTGGTGTTTTAGAGGATGAAGATATATCACAATGGTAGATCCTAAGGGTAGATGATTGAGGTGGTAGATCCCAATGGTAGATCTATATCAATATATTACTAGTAGTTAATATATATTAATAGATCACTTGTTGTATATCACATGTGGTAGAGCTCTAGCGGTAGATATCATGTAGTAGATATGTGGTTGGAGATCACTAGCAGTCGATCTCTAGTAGTATATCTCTATAAGAAGATCTCTCGTAATAGATCTCTAGTGGTATATATCTTGAAGTATATCTCTAGTAGTAGATATCTGGTATTAAATCTATTTTGTTATATAATTGGCGTTATATATTTCTAAGTAGATCTACAATAAATCCAGTTTCCACGAATATTTTAGTTTACTACATTGAAGTATTTTTTATCGAAAAAATGGATTTAAAGCAATAATTAACAGAAATTAAGGATTTTTTAAAGGATTATAATTCGGTATTCTATTTCATAAAAGTATATAGGCTTTTTAAATGATTATATTGCTTAGGTTTATTGAGATTCGCCATTAATGGTCAACATAAATTATAACGAATCCCACTAGTCTCATATCTAATCATTCTAAAGAAAAGAGGTTGCCTCAGTACCTTTAGGATTTCATTCCCTTTTGATGGGAGGTTCTTGATTCTTCTTTTTATGGAGTCATGGAACCTTTTTTTAGTTGTTTGTACTTCCCTATAGGTGGTTTACTCATGTTCATGCACCCCGTGTTTATAGTGTAGCAAATTGGTGTAAAGCTCCTTTCATCTATGTGGGAATTATTTCATTTAAATTATTGTGGTTTTTTAAGGGGAGGTGTTATTATGTTTATTTATGTTTAAATAGTTTCATCCAAATTAAATAATATAAATGAATTGTTAAAATTAATTTAATAAGGGTTATGGGAATTCAACCATGTTTTTACCATTTTTATATGGTTTTTTATATAAATTCTCTAGGCTAATTGTACGCATAAAATTAAGGTTGTTTGGGGCTGTTGATTACAATGTTATGATATGAAATTTAGAATTCATGTTTTGTGGTTATTGAAATAATTAAAATGTAATTGGATAATCATGTATACATGGTTAATGAATTGGATTCCATGAGATCTCCTAGCTTCTGTGAGAAAACCCTTAAATAATGTAATAGAATTGAATAAAATCCATGTGACTAATATGGAAAATGTTGTGTGTATTGTTTGTAATGAGTTTATGGAAGCGGATATGTGTTTCGTCTAGTTTTTGTTAATATGATTCTTATATAGTGTCTATGTGGTGATGTGTATGTTGCGAGGTTGCCATGGTGGTTCTGGTGCAATTGTGCATCAAGGACGGAAAAGTAGAGTTCAAATTCTTAGTATGTGGATGTAAGGCTATCTGTTATAGTGATATGATTTTTTATGCTGGTTTTGGGAGTAGTATTCGAATTTAAAACCTCACAATTATTTTATATGGTAATTTTTAATTCATTGTTTTATAACGGCTATGTGGTTTAAATGATAGAATCTTCTCATTATTTCTCATGTTATAGGAGATAATAATATTAGATAAGGTCTTCGGCAGTGATGACAGGATGACATCTGTACGGAACTCATCCGGGAACTTAATCCCTAAGATTTTTCGTTGTTTAATATAGCCAATAAGCATAACTACATGAGTCCCACCTAGTGCAGAATCTCCAAGCTTGGATGTGAACAAAGCATTGTATATCTCATATCTCTCTTTTCTTGCCTTCTCTTGATAGATATCCTAAAGATTAGACATCATGTTGTATGCGTCCATGTATTCATGTTGCCTCAATAGATCATTAGACATGGGTGATAGCATAAAACATCAGACATCTGTGGAATCATCCAAATTATTCATATAGAGAGACATTTCCTCATCACTATCCTCTTTTCTAGATGAAACTGAAATAGAATTCTCCAGCACATACAATTTCCTCTCGTAGAGATGGATGATGTGTAAACTCCTCTTCCACTCCTGGAAATTGGTGCTGGTGATAAGGATTTTCGTCCTGAGTATGGATCGAAATGATATATTTGAAGTATTTTTTTTAAATTTCTTAAAATTAAGAATATAAATTATTTAGTTCTTTATCATAATAAAAATTAGACAAATTAATTAATTAATACGTATTAGTCTCCCACTATTTTATCGAAATCCAATATCCCTCACTGTTTACTTCAGAATATTCAATTTCCTAAATATTATAGTGGCAAGGATCCATACTTCCCTTATAATTACCTTAATTATGGATGTTCAAGCAACTTGATGGGTTTTAGTTAGTCATTCCAAATTCCAACTGCATTAACTTGCAGCTCCTTAATCTGTTGAGTGGAATCCCCAATCCTAAAATCCTTTTATTTTGGATTTCTTCAACATTTTCCTCTTTGTCACACTATGTCCTATTGTGGAAGTCAACCATTGATGTGAACCATGTCAGTTCAACCAAAAACCTTGAATTATAATTCCTTGATAATTGAAATTACCCCAACTAGGGTTGGTCAAGCACATTGAACTATGGTTCGATTTTAACCAATATTATTGAAGGTTATACCTACATAATATTTCCTTGAGAGATTTTATCATTATTAATAAATTGAACTTTTTTTTATCTTTAATACAAGATTTCTAATATTAAGTGGGATTTACATAAGTGATTAGCCATGTTTAATATAATATTTACACATAACTCGATCTTATTTTAGTCCCATATTTTATGATTTTTTAATTTATTAATTATTTGATCATGATAACAAACCCACAATAAATAAAACATGGAACTGACAAGAATAAAATAAATGGAATGATCATGATCTTTTCCTATTGGATAGTTTATCTAGTAGTTGGTAAACTGACCTAAGACCTAGGGGAGAAAACACCTTGATCCTTTTGGGGTCTTGTTTATAGCTTTCCACATGTCCACCTTTGTTTCTTGTTGGATTGGTTTCACCATGACTCCTAACTTAATCTGCCTCCACTAGCATGGGATCTCCATCCATTACATATGTTTTTATCTCACATGTAGGTGAGGGGTAAAATGGGGGTTTAGATAAAAGAAACCTTGGGCACGCAGACCCTACATATTAATGAGGAGAAGACTTGTAAGCCAACAAATTTAATTTATATAAATTAATTAAAATAAACCATCCACATACAAAGGTCCTAGTCTAGCTCATGATCATCCATACATGCAACGATATTTGTGCATAAATAAAACTATGATTCAATTATTTAATAATTCTTGATTCTGATAAATCACACTCGAATCAATTCATTATCATCATTAATTAATCAATTATTTTATCTTAAACCCTTTTCTTAATTCCCTTGAGATTCCCATCCATCATAATTTTAAACAAATAAATTCATTTAAAATAATCTTGGTACGTAACTTGTACATCGTAGGAAACTCGGTGAATTCTCGTTCATAATTACATAATGAGTAGAAATGAATATTATGGAGATGTTATATTAAAATCATATATATATAATACCTATTCTGTGTTGTGCCTCTGCTTTACGCCCACACCATGGTACATACCTCATGTTTTTGTATAATATAATAATAAATTTTAATAAATTTGTGTAATTAGGATGAGTACACGACATGTAGTTCCAACTATACGGTGTGTACTATCGTTCACCATCGATACGAAGTACACGCTCAAGGATAAAAAGTGAAAATGTACATTAGAAATCATAAAAGTATGCGGTGTTTCTAGTGGGTGACATGTTGTGTATTATCCGCATTACACAGCCTCCAGTCAGGAAATACATGTACGAGGTACAAGGTCTAACCCTATCATGAAGGGACTACATACCGTGTCTAGTGGTCCACATAGCGAGTAATCCGGAAACCATGTTCCACCTATTTGTGGTCAATACATGGAGTCATAAAGACTTAGATAAACTCCAACACATGTCTTGGTTTGGTGAACCCGACCCGATGCATTAAACATTGACTACACATCATTTACTATCAAATACATGCTATCTGTTCTAGTTTTGTAGGGATAGGATTATTTGGAACCTCTGGATGAGGTCCTCTAATTTATTTTAATTAAAATTAATATAAAATAACATTTCTTTAAGGTGAAAAAGAAATGAAAAAGGAGGAATAGATCTTGATATTCATATTTACATAATGATTAACTTGAATTGAAGCAACTAAATTATTAAATACATAAATAATGATTGAAAAAATAAATAATTATAATCAATGATATGACCCCTCTTACACAACATGTAGGTTTCAGGTGTTGTGGAATTACAAGGATGGGTGTACCCAACATTAATTTTTCCATTAAGAATGATCAATCCGAGATATGTCACGATGATAAAATGTCAGATCATCAGAATATAATGAATAAAAAATGAAAAAGGGATGTCCCAAAACCATATATAGGATCATCAAATGTTGTTTATAATTAATTTAATTAAAAGACAAGAATTACATTGATGGAAATATCTCTTTATTGATGTATCTGGTCACGATCTAATGTGATCCATCCTTTAGTTGTAGAAGCCAATTATAGGCTTCCTCTAGTTGTGATCCACATGTGCTCCACGTATCTTTGGATGTCTTCGAAGGGATAATTGGGTGCTAGCATGGAAGAGACTTCACTTGTGATGTCCGCCTTCAATTGCCTTGAGAGATGCTTCCAAAGTGCTCTCCTTGATCTGGTGGAGGAGTATCTCTCTCATAATTTGAGAGGGTTCTTGGAGGAATGGAATTCTCTCTTATCATGAGAGCTTTCTCGATATCTGTTATACACAACCCCAAAGAGTGGATAGGCTTAATGTGAATAATTTAATTGGGATTTATAATAGATATAATAATAAAATAAAATAATTACCCATATAAATTTATTTATTTCATTTTATTCATAGAAAGACCCCATGTTTAATAACAGTGTTGGACTATTATTATTTCTAGACATGCACCCAAATAATTACACATAATATTATTCAATTAAATAAATATTATTATTTCTCAAAAATCCCATAAAAAACTACACTGCATGTATATTAATATACACAACGTTTTTTTTGTTTTTCCATTTTCTTTATTTTCTCCACCATATTTATTAATCCTTAAATAATGAATATTTATTTCTTAAATAAATATCACCGGATTACTCATTAATAAATATAATTTTACACCCACAATATATTCTCTTGAATAACCAGTGTCAAAATAAATGTGATCAGGCATCCTTGAATAATAATTAAACCAAAATCGGGGATAAGCTTTATTCAACTTGCTAAATGAATATTTAACTGAGATACTTGGATACACTTAGTGCCTGACCCTCTACGCCTCTTTCTCAGTGGCATTAGGTGTAGTCTACATAAAGTCCAAGGATAGCATCTAGAAACATTCCATGGAACCCATAGAGAAAGACGTTAACGCCGAAATGAAGTGTCACCTCCTACTAATGCATACCATGTATTGTAATCCCTTTTCCTCGATATCTATAATCAATAAGGTTTCTTGCTAGTTCCATCAACCTGTGTGCTCGATTATCCTTTCTTTGACTTCCTGAAATTGAAGTTTCTCATTCCTCTCAATGAATATGGATTTATTTAGGCAATATCTATTCCATCAAAGGGATTGAAATTTCAACATTTTTTGTGGAACCCAAGGGACAAATCCATTCTCGCATTATATATTAATGCATTATTACTCATGATGCATCCAATATATCTTACCTCAAAGAGAACAGTGTGTCGTCAATGTTTTCATAAATAAATATAATTGTGCGAGATTTAATACCCAATAATAATAATCTTAATTTCTAAGGACCAATACACATGTCTCCATATTGGAACATTCCATGACACTATGAAATGAGGATTTCATACTGGCGGGTCTCGTTCTTATAATATCATCCTGGATATTATTAAGGGTGTGCGCCATGTGATGGTGCCTCAATGTTTTATGAGTCCTTTCCCCTAATGGAATGTATTATTTGATTCCCTCAAATAACATCATCCGGCCATAAAACACATATTCAAGAATGGTGTTATGGAACTTTCGGGTTCTCATGATATTAGGAAACCACAATGACCCTTTGGTGAAATTGATATCGTTAGGACATTATCACATACATTGTCACACAGAAGAACAATAAAGATTTTATAATGTATTTATTAATATTTAAATCCATGAATACAAGTTTATACTAAAGTAAAATGTAATTGGTTTTGGGCCACCAACTTCAACTGACCCATGAACTTGTTATTGTTGAAATAGTGGGTGCCCTAGACCCAACTATTTAGTTATTTTGATTACCATATTGTGCATACAGTTAGCTATACATGATTTCATATTACCATTATAGTGTATACTTTTCTACATCCACTATTTAAATGGTAATGTCCAAAGGATAATTGTCGTATAGAAAGGTTGTAGTAGGTCCCAGGATATAGTGAGAACCACTAAATACTATGACATTAATCATAGATATATGTTCTATGGTCTAGATACATCTTAATGATTGGACATAGGGGATGTCTGAACACTAGGTTTTTGGGCCTCATATGCATTGAGACTTATTTTATTAAAGTTCGAAATTGGTGATCTCTAGTAGGGAGATCATGAGGACTGACCCGCCAATTGGAAATCTACAAGTTTCAGGTGTCATTGGAAGTTGTTATCTACAACTCCTGACTTGAGATCATTAAAAATGTATGTCATTTGATTACGCATTTTAATGCAAGATGAGAACCATGACAACTATGTCGTGGTGAGGTAGTTTTTATTGGGTGCATCTTTGGGGGCATAACATTGGTTGAATAGTCAAGAAAGGATTTTTAATTTCCTTGTCATGGAAGTAATATATCTCCGGGCATGTTGATATGGATAATAGTACCTTTATAAGACCATTACCATGGCATTCAAGGGTAAATCTGTCCAGTTATGTAAACAAATAATAAAGCAAGATAAGGGCGATGACACATGAGTACTTCCTCCTTTATGAGATATTACGGAAAAAGAAATTATATTACACAGTGCGTGTTCATTGGTTAGTTGCCACTATTATGAGAATCCTTACTTCTTCAAGGGAAATGATGGGATACTAGATCCTACTCTTGGTCAGTGAATACTATTCGCTGTTGTCGAGATAAGGTCCTAGAGGGTCACACACAATAGCTTAATAAAAAATCGACCCTATTCGGTTGAATATGAGTTTTCACCATAGTGGGCCCTGCCACAGGGGTCTGAGATTTATAAAAAGTTAAACATTCACCAATGCAATAAATGAATTAATATTATTTGTGTTTAGAATAATAATAATTGAATTTATTTATTAAATGTATTTATGAGTTTTCGTAAATACATGAAAAATATTAATGGATGGATATTAAATTGTTCCAGGTTCAATTAATATTTTTGGGAGCGACGAGTCAAGTTAATGCCTCAATTATAATCATGTAATATATTTTAATATATTACAAGTAAATGATAATAATATTTATGACTTAGTTTAGTTTTCATAAAATGTGATTGATAGTGCGCTATGTATTCAGGGCCGGTGAGGTGATACCAGGTATTTTAAAAACAACTGTAAATAGAAGTGGATGGGCTTTCTCCAAAGACTATTCATGGATCTCCTCTCTCCCATCCTCTCTCCCATAATCTAGAGAGAGATTATCTAGATCTATAGTGCATGGATCAAGAAATCTCTTAGTCATCGCTAGCGAATCGAAGCAGTGATCGTTGGAGCTTTGAAGGCATCGTTGCAATTCCATGCTAGCACCCAGATTACGATTAACGGCGCTCCCACGAATTCCTTGAAGATTGTACGGAAGATCTAGAAGAATTTAAATTCAGATTCTTCATGCAGCTATCTCCAAAGACGAGAAAACACTATTTGCAGTTTTAGAATTAAACTAGGTATTTTTACGGTTTATTTTTGTGCTTAAAACCCTTCACCCAAGATCCTAGGATTTAATTAGGTTAATCTTTAGCGACGTCGACCAGTTTGCATCAATCGCCTGTGGAATATTTTTAAAACCCACCTGTTTGGGTCTTCTACTAAACACTCGGTTCCAACAAGTGGTATCAGAGGGACGCATGTAAATTTTAAGCCAAAGAAACTAAATTTTCATTAATAATTGAAGAGGGCTTCATTCTGGTTCCAATTCCACTGACCGCATCTTTATCCGATATCAGATGGCCAATCTACGGTCATCCAAAGTTTTAAATAGGAAGAGCCCCATCATCCCTATGGAAAAATGATCACTGGAATAGTGTTTTTTGGGATGGTATTATTTATATGAATCTTGATAATTAATATCATTATAGAAATTTTATTATAATAATGAAGTTTTTTTATAATAATAATTATTATAACATCTTGTTATAATAATATTATTTATATTATCATAATGATAATATTATTATAATAATACAATAATATAATTTTATTAATCCTAGTAGATAGCCATTAGTTTAATAAAGCGGGGGAGACCATGACCCATGCGGGTCAAGTTTATAAAAAAATCAAGGGGTGCAAAGATGACCTCCTCTCCCCATCGCACTGTAGTACACCCAGGCCACCCAGTGGACACCTCTCCTCCTCGTAGGGCACTGTGCGGCCTGCAACCCACTCCACATAGCTGCGGCAGCCCGCACCCAGCCTCGGCCCGGCGGCCTTCCTCCTCCATGTTGCAGGCAGGTGGTCCACCTCTGTCGGGCTCTCTTCCTCGCACTGAAAAAGGCCATCAGACCACCTGGCTCCCCTCCCTCCTGTCATCCAGAGGCCAACCGCACCAGAGGCCCAACCGGCTACTGGTTATCCTCCCTCCGTTGGGGCCTATGGGCGTAGGCACAGGGTGCACCACCCAGATCCACTGGTCTTCCTCGGACCAGAACCAGGACAAGCCGGAAACTAGGCACCGCGGCCAGCCTCAACAGGTGTTACACGCCGCGGCCATGGAGGCTATCTTCTTCTCCTTCCTACCTGGTGGTCCTTCGACTTCAGCACACGGTGTAGGACACTACGCACCCAACTGACACCCAACGTCACTCCCCTATGTGGCTCATTCCCTCTTCCCGAAGCACCACACCTGGAAACCAGCGAATAGCGGTAGGAACCACATCGCCTCCCTTTACTGCCCTGTGTGGCCGCACTGCACCCACAATCCGGTCGGACACCAGCTAGCCATCCCGCACTAAGTGGCTTCAGCCGGCTCTTTCTAGGTGCTCTCAACAGGGTTCGCCCAGCCCAGAGTGGGTAATTTAGGAGGGTGGGGTTTTTTTTTTTTTTTTTAAATTTTATGGGGCAGGGTTTTTAAATTTTGGGGATATGGGTTTTTTCGGCGCAACATGAAGTGGCGCTGAAGAAAAAAAGGGCAAAGCGCCACTTGAAGTGGCGCTTTGACCCCACACCCCCCAAACCCGATATATATATATATGTATATATATATATATAATAAATTTATTTATTATAATAAAAATAAAAAAATACAATAAATACATAATTATATTTTTTATAATAAATACAAAAATTATAATAAATTTAATTATTTATAATAAATATCTAATAAATATTATAATATTATTATAATAAATATACATTTTTTATACATTTTTTATACATTTATTACAAATATTATAATGTTATAATATTATAATATTCCTTATAATAAATATCTAATAAATGTTTTAATAAATACTATTATAATAAATGCACAATAAATGTATAATAAATGTATAATAAATATTTATAATACATTTATATTTATAATAAATACTTATTATAATTAAATATTATAATATTTACAATAATAAATATCTAATAAATGTATAATAAATATTATTATAATAAATATATATTTATAATATCTATTATAATAAATATTATAATAAATGTATGATAAATATTAATATAATAAATATTATAATAATTGTATAATTATAATAAATATACAATTATAATTACAATAATTATATAATTATAAATATAATAAAGATATAATTAAATATATAAACCTTATTAAAATTATATACATAACCTTTTAAAATTATTTATATTTATTATATTTATTATAATATAATATAATTATGTATCTATTATAATATTATAATTATGTATTAAATTTATAATTATGTATTAAAATACATAAATAAACCATATTAAATTTATTTATAAATTATTTTTAAATTTATACATAATTATTTAAATACAAAAATAAACCATCTTAAATTTATTTATAAATATATATATATATATATATATATATATAAACATTATTAAATATTCTTTAATTATTATAATTACATATTTATTATAAATAAACCTTGTTAAATATAAATACATAATTATAAATTTAATACATAATATAATATTATAATAAATACATAAGTATAAATTTAATAAAAGCATAATTATAATATATTATAATAAATATAAATAATTTTAATAATTTTTATTTATATATATAAATAAATTTATAAATAAATTTGACATGGTTTAATTATGTATTTAAATAATTATATATAAATTTATAAATTTATAAATAATTATAAATTTATAAATAATTATATATAAATAAACCTTATATTTAAAATTTATACATTTATATTTAAATAAACATTATTAAAATAATTTATCTTTATATAAATAAACTTTATTAAATATTATTTAATTATTATAATTACATATTTATTATAATTATGTAATTACTATAATCATATATTTATTATATTTATAACTATATATTTATTATATTTTTAATTATATATTTATTATATTTATAATTATATAATTATTCTAATGATATAAATATTATAATCGTATCTTTATATAAATAAACCTTATTAATTATATAAATATATATATAATAAGTATATAATTACGATGATTATATATTTACAACAATTATATAATTATAAAAATTATATAACTACAATAATTATATATTTATTATAATAAATATACATTTATATATGTAATTATAAATATACATTTATTTATTATAATAAATGCAATATGTAATTATTTATTTATTATAATAAATGTAATATGTAATTATACATTTATATTATTATATTTATTATACATTTATATAATTATAAATATACATTTATTATAATTAAAAAATAAATGTATCATATTACATTTATTATATTATATTACATATTACATTTATTTATAATATAATTATATAATTATAAATATAATAAATATAGATATGATAATTATCTAATAAAGATAAATAATTACATATTACATTTATTATATTATAATTAAAAAATAAATGTATTATAATATTTATTATACATTTATTGTTCATATTTATTATAATAAATGTATAAAATAAATGTAGATTTATTATAATAAATAAATTTATATTTATTATAAATATAAATATAAACATACATTTATTATAATTAAATATTATAATATTTATTATAATTAATATACATTTATAATAAATGTATTATAAATATTTATTATACATTTATTATACAATTATTATAATATTTATTATAATAATATTTATCATACATTTATTATAATATTTATTATTCATTTATTATAATAAATATTATAATAAAATTTATTATAATAGATATTATAAATGTATATTTATTATAATAAATATGTATAATAAATGTATAATAAATATTACAATAAATTAATTTTTTAATTATAATATAATAAATGTAAAATGTAATTATTTATCTTTATTGTATAATTATCATATCTATGAATAATTATATACTATAAATAAATGCATAATTATAAATATAATAAATATATAAATATATAATTATTATATTTATAATTTATTATATAATAATTATTATATTAATAATTTATTATATAATAATTTATAAATACTTAATAAATTAAAATAAATATAACTAATATAATAAATATAATATATTTATTTTATAATTATATATATAATAAAAAAATACAATAAATACATAATTATATTTGTATTTGTTATATTTATAATTATAGAATTATTATATTTATAATTATCTAATAATTATATACAATAAATACATATTTATATTTATATTTGTTATATTTTTAATTATATAATTATTATATTTATATTTATTATGTTTATAATTATCTAATAATTAAATTTATAATTATATAATTATTAATTATAATTAATATATATAATAAATATAATAAATACAATATAATTATTTAATTATTGTATTTATAATTATATAATTATATAATTATTATGAATTTAAATATATAATTATTATTGTAATATATAATTATATTTATTATATAATAATTATAATTTATTATATAATTTTTATTATATTTGTAATTTATTATATAATTTTTATTATATTTGTAATTTATTATATAATTTTTACTATATTTATAATTATTATAATATTTAAAATTATAATAATTATATAATTCTTATTATATTTATATATATAAAATTATATTTATATTTATATTCATATAATTATTATATTTTTTAATATATAATTATATTTATTATATATTTATTATATCTATATTTATTATATTTGTAATTATATAATAATTATTATATTTATAATTTATTATATAATTATATTATATTTAAAATTTATTTTGTATTTATAATATTATATTTTATTAATTATTATATCTAAATTTATTATATTTATATTTTTGTAATTGTATGTATTTTATTTTGTTAATTTTATATATATATGCGGGGCCGAGCGCCACTTGAAGTGGCGTTGTGCCCCACTTTTGTCCAGCGCCAATTCATTTGGCGCTGGACAGCCCCATTTCCCCAATAAATTCAAACCTAAACCCATAAAAATAAAAAAAAAAATTAAAAAAACCCCTACGTCTAAAATACCCGCCCAGAGTCGCCTCTCCTCTTGCCATAGAGCAGAACACAGCCAGCCATCCCTTTCACCCTCAGTTCGGTCTCCTCCCACCAACCGCCGTTGTGGCCTAGAACCCCATCCCGCAACCTCTCGAACCAGCAGCGGCGCTGAACTATACCAGACCCGCCTCACTCTGACCGCTGCCTGGTCCTCCAAGCGGGTAGCTAACATGCGCTGACCCGAATTGTGACTAGGCAGGTCTTCCCAGTGAGGAACGTGAGAGGGCGACCTTTCTCAGTCTTGAGAGCCCTTGCACGAGGTCGTCACTACCCCGGATGGGCCTTCATAGGTTCGGAATGACCTGCACAGGCCTGCTCAGGGTTTGTGGGGCCTGATTATATTAAATTAATCAAAAGTTAATTAAAATAATTAATTTATTTACAATTGTTAATTAAATTAACTAAATATTAATTTTTTGTTTAAAAGGTCTAGCAGTGTAATTAATTTAATTTGGTTTTTAATTTTATTAATTAATTACTTTATTTTTTATTTTTAAAATTAAATTAATTATTTGTAACCAAATGACGATAACTTGAATTAAAACATGAGTGAAGTTTTAATTCAATTAAATTCCTTCAGAAATTATTTTAATGCATGTTTATTTTTATTCTACATTTATTTAATATACGCACATTTAATGCGTATATGAAAATCCTGACCTGGAGACCGATCAATGCTGTGTGGTGCATTTTATTTAATTAATTAATTAATTAATTAATTATTTAAATATTTAAATATTTATTTTTTATTGTTTGGTTTTGTAATAATTAGTTTAATTAAATAAAAAATGATTTTGGTGTCATCTCAAGTGTCATTTTATTTATAAAGGCATGCACGCCCATTCTTAGAGTATTGCATTTTACTCCCTGAGATCCCCTCGCCTACGAGTGAGTGATGTTGTATAATGACGAGACGAACAGTGATGCATTTCACGCCAAGTGACAAAGACGCACCAGACATGAGTTGGATGCATTGGGTGAGCAGACATTGTTATTCAAGTTTCAAGCCACGCGACTGAAGGAATTGTTCCTTGGGTCTCGGTTAGTCCATTATTCACTCAATGGATCAACCATTAGAACCAGCTCTTGATCATTTGTTCATTTTATTTTTTCATGGTTTATTATTTTTTCATGTGTAATTAATTGTGTGATTACATTTTTTAATAATAAATAAGCATGCAAGATAAAATGAACTTGTGATGTGATGAAATTTTTATTTCTTACATGGTCAGTTGTGAGTGAAACCACATAGTACGTTTCTATTAAAATAGAAAATGAATTATTCCATCACATTTAAAAAATAAAACATCCAATGATATAATAATTCATAACCACCTTCTGTCATTCTAGTTTGGAAAAATCATGTTGTTTGAGGTTTTAGTCATGCCATAGCTGAGGGTGCCTCTTACAACATGGGAGTCCTTATAATAATAATGGGTTGGCATAACTGAAATTACAGAAAAGAAATAGCCATAGCTAGCTTGTTGTAATTTTAGGGCAAGTGTTGAGTAAATGAAGTCTAGATTTTAAGAAGTCAGGACTTCACTAAAAAGATCAAGGAGGCACAACTTAAAGCGGTCGGTCAGCCAAAAGCCCACCAAGAACCCTCCAAGTAGTGGTGTAGCAATATGATTTAGACAATGAGGGGTGGTTCTGGTATCCTTTCCACTAGAATACTCAAGTGACAGAGTATTTCAATTCTAGCATAGAGAGTTCCTAGAATCCTATAAAATAGTGGGAGGTAATAAATGTTTTTATGTAATTGATAAAAAATGTCTTAAACCGGCATTCTGACAAAAGTCACTCATCTGCTAAAATTCATTTTTGTAGAAAATGGAAATTTATACCACAAGTTTACAACTGTGATATCATATTGGAAAAATTAATTTTCCACAATGACATGAGTATCCATGAATAGTATAGGCGTGTGTGCATAGTACTATGATATAGGAAACTCAGGGTGCCTGTGTCCCTAATAATGGTAACTACCTCATGAGGCGTGGGTGAAACTACTTACATTCGACTAATGTAACATGAATATGTTGGTTATGCTGTCATTGACGACTGATGTTAGTTGTGGTCGCTACACAAGGACATGGATGATATAAAACATGAAGTATCATCTCCGAGTTGTTTTTGCAAGGAGAAAGTGAAGCAATGAGATGAATAAGGTGATGTTACATCGACATGTGTAAATTTAAAGATTGATCATGATATTTAAGTGGATCTATTTCTCATATCATTTTCTCCCCTTTACTCATGTTTTGTTTTATGTTATAAAATGAGCAAGTATTGAGTAAACACTCCATTACCTATCTAGGTAAGTTTTTCCATGTAAAAAATAATAAATTACAATTAATTTATAATTCTTATGGTGGATAAATTGAAAGACAATGTGAAAAGACCCAAAGTCAAGTAATTCTAATGGCACATTTGCGTTATCATTCAATTAATGAGGTATTAACAAATGTTATTTACATTTCATATTATAAAATAAAACAATGGTTGTTTAATAGTAATAAACATATTTAAAGAATAAATTTTTTGCTTCTACATCATGAATATTCATCTATGTGATGATTCCTTTTACTACATAGGTATTAAATACAATATTCTGTTGACATATTTGTATTCTAATATTATAACCATGTTAGTATATAATCCTTACTGAAATTCATGTGTATTCTCCAAGTGGCTGTGAACGGGTGATGCCTAGGCCAATAGTGAGGAGTACATGACTTCTTAATTTCCATGCGAATGATATGTGTTGAAATATTATTGATTATAACCACAAAAATTAATATCATGTGTCCCTAGACGCATGTAGACATTATTTTAGTTTTTGGAATGAATGTTGTTTTCAGTAAAATCAATCACTTGTTTAGTAATACATGAATCATAGGCAATGAGAAATGAATATAAATGTAAGTCTTATACCTAGTTATTATAAGATAATTCTTTGTCCAGTAATACTAAAAATTGACATCATGAATATACCAAGTATGGTATTTATTCTCTTCACAGCTAAATACTTTTGGTATTATCGAAATCTTTAGTTTGGACCAAGGAACCCTTAGAAATAAAGGTATGTCACAATGATTTTGGAAATAGTTCAACAAGTTAGCATAAACTATTCCATGTATAAGCTAGAGGTATATATAATTCATAATATTCCTTTATGTAATTAAGGAATAATGAAGTTACATATATGCAAAGTCAGGAGATATTAGTTTCGTCGAGTTGGGATACCGAAGAATATCTCGACTAAGAATTCATCAATCATGATAATGTAGCGTTGAGTAATTCCTAAACGCACATTACCTTATCGGCATCACGACATTGATGTTAATGAAGAGGATTTATGATGATGTCTTACATATCAACATTGATCAACAAACACGTAGAGTGGAGGAATTCCTAATTTCATATATTATACATCAAAGTATTGATGTAAGTAATATCATTGTTGGAACTAGCAGAAACTTCCATTATATTTTATGAAATTCATTGTAGATAATGTCGATATCCCATAAAATTATTCCAATTATAATGAAAAATGGATATCATACATGTCATAGTATTATATAAATCCATTATTTCATAAGGAAATGTGTTTGGATGAAAATAGTTTTTTCAGATACCAACAATCATGCATCAATATAAACACATTGTGTATCAAAGGTACATATCCTAATGATTTCTTAGGATATTACATAAATCCATAAGATAGAAGAGTAGGTAGTCAAGCAAAATAAAACAATTATATTTAAGAGTCCACATTTCTATTATTGATAATGGGAGATATATTGACTTGGGTTTATTCAATGTTCAAGATGCACAAATAGCTGACAGAGGAACTAGTTCCACAAGCACATGTGAAACAAAGTATATTCCAGAGACACATACAGCGTAGGAAGGATAAAACCATGATGATGGTTTTATTCACTATGGATGGTGATATATTATTCAATGTGAATAATATTTCCAACAAGTAAGTAGTATATGGAAATTAGCTAGAATTGATAAGACCAACTAAAGTTAAATTAATGGATTCCATATATCAAAGTGAAAAGGGGAATATTATTTTGAATGTTGCGGTGGGTATTCAAGTGAGGTGATACATGGATGGTACAAGTGAAGAACCCATAAGGATTGATTGGTTTGACGAAGTTGTCAAACATAAATCCGTTAGAATTTTACTTATCTTAGATAGTATCTATGATCAAATTATTTTTCATTGGATGTCCTGAAAACCAATTGTGGAAGGTGTCTATACGACGCAACCATAAAGGGATGGTCACATCACAAAATTCTAAAAAAAGGCTGCAAGTTACTAGAATATAGTTTAGATTAATGTAAGAAAAAGATTATTGAATATACATTTGAAAAAAAATTAGATGTGTCTAAGAGAGGTTAATGGGAGTGTCAATGTTTTCAAAGAAAAATTTGTTCAACATCATATGGAAAACAGACATTCGTCTTATAGTTAGTTAAAAAGAAGATAAAATTTATTCTCCAATGATTGACTTATGTAGAAACCTATGTTCTAAAGAACAGGATCAACTAAGGTAGATATATAGGTTGCTAGGTCGTAGTAAAATATATATTGTAACATTGTATTTAAAAATACAAGTTGGAATAATTCAAGAGATGAATTGATTCCCATGTTATAGGGAATAATATCTCCATGTTGACCTATCCATCACATGGGAAGAGATAAATGTGGTGAGTTTAAATTCATACGTTAGAGAGATTGATCAATCACGCATGCCAAGATATGTACTAGGACTGATATTTCCAAGGTATATTGGGAAGATATCAGTTATATCCAGGAGAACAACATGGCGTCCAGTCAGAACTATCTTATTGTACTTTAGAATGTACAAAAGTTATGTACCTGGTAAGCAAAGAAGAAATGATACTAGTTTTTGGGATATAAACTAGTATTCTGTAGATCAATGTGATCTGGTATTGTAGTTAGGCTAAAGAAGATGAGCGATTCAAGATCATATAATCTAGTGGTATCCATACCTAGAAAGACCGAGTACATTGAAGCATTTAAGATATCTAAGAAGAAGATAAATGCAATGCTTTGTTCCTGTTCTTGGAATCACACCTCGTAAGAAAAGTATTATCATAATGTAAATTATGATATTCTTACTAAGAAATAAGTCAAGTTATGACAGTTGATAAAATGAGATATACATGGGATACCATCTCTTGAGAAGTTTTATTCAAGGAGATGAAGTCACTATAGTAGAATAGAAACAAGGTAGAACCATGTTGGAACCAGTAGCTAAATCCTTTACTCAACAGAAATATGATGTTCATCATGGGAGAAGCTAACAAGTTAGGTAAACAAGTTGGCTCAAGTTTAAGTGGGAGTGTTGAAATATCGGGTACCTTTGACCCAACTATTTAGTGCTTTTGATTACCATATCATGTATATAGTTAAGAATACATTATGCCATCATACCATTATAGTGTAGACTTGTTTTCTTCCACTATTGAAATTGTAAGGACCAAAGGTTAATTTTCATATTGAAAGGTTATATTTGTTCCAAGGATATAATGAGAACCTCTAAATACTATGACATTAATATTAAATATATGTTCTATGGTCTAGATACATCTTACTGATTTGATACAGTAGATGTCTGACCATCAGGTGCTCGGGGATCATAAGCCTTTAGACTTTTTCTCATGATGTTCGCACTTAGTGATATCTAGTAGTGAGATCATGAGGACTGACCCGCCAATAGGACCTCTGCATGTTTTGTGAGTCATTGAAAGTTTCTATCTACCATCATTTGTAATGGTCTCCTGAAATGAGATCATTACCAATGTATGTCATTTGATTTCACATTTTAATGCAAGACGAAAACCATGACAATGAAGTTGTGGTGAGTTGTTTGTGTTGGGCGCGTCATTGGTGGCATGGAATTTGCTGAATGGTCAATAAAGGATTTGAAACATCTAGGTCATGGAAGTAATATATCTCAGGACATGTTGCTATGGATAGTAGTACCATTATAAGACTATGACCATGGCAGTGAAGGGTAAATCTGTCCAGTTAAATCAATAAACAATAAGGAAAGATAAGGTCGATGATATGTGAGTGCGTCCTGCTATATGTGATATTACTAACAAAAAGATTATATTACCCAGTGCATGTTCATAGGTTGGTTGTTGCTATTATGACAATACTTACCTCTTCAGGGGCCATGATGGGTTG
This sequence comes from Viscum album, assembly GCA_963277665.1. Classification (NCBI taxonomy): domain Eukaryota; kingdom Viridiplantae; phylum Streptophyta; class Magnoliopsida; order Santalales; family Viscaceae; genus Viscum; species Viscum album. Next base: position 1,895,409,319 of record OY728152.1, read on the forward strand.
CTAGATCCTGCTCTTGGTCAATGAAAACTATTCACTATTGTCGAGATAAGGGACTAAAGGGTCACACACAATAATGTATTCAAGAATCTTCCATATTCAGTTGAATAACGGCTTTGAACATAGTGGGACCCACCATAGGGGTCTGGGATTTTTACAAATTTATAATATCACCAATGAAATAAATGAATTCATATTATTCATGTTTAGAATTATAATCATTGAATTTATTTATTAAATAAATTTATGAGTTTTAGTAAATACATGAAAAATATTAATTGATGAATATTAAATTATTTAAGGTTCGATTAATATTTATGGGAGAAACGATTCGAGAGAATGACTCAATTATTATCGCATAATTTATTTTAATATATTACAAGTAAATGATAATAATATTTATGACTCAGTTTAGTAGTCATAAAATTTTGTTGATAGTTGGTTAAATATTCAGGGGCAACGAGGCAATACTGGGTATTTTAATTAACCACTATAAATATAAGATGAGTAGCCTTTTCCAAACACTATTCATGGATCTCCTCTCTCCTATCCTTTCTCACATAATCTAGAGAGATATTCTCTAGATCCATAGAGCATGGATCAAGAAATCTCTCAGGGATCACTAGAGAAGCGATGCAGTGATCATTGGAGCGTCAAAGGAATCATTGCAATTCCATGCTAGCACTCGAATTATGATTAATGGTTCTCCTACGGATTCTTTGAAGCATCTGTGGAAGATATATAGGAATTAGATTTGGGTTCTTGGAGTAGCGATCTCCAATGTAGAGTAGTCATCATTCGTGGTTTCAGAATTATACCATTTATTTTTACAGTTTACTTTTGTGCTTAAATCCCTCCGTGAAAATCATCAGATTTAATCGGGCTACTCTTCACCGACATCAACATGTTTACATCGATCGTCAGAGAATTTTTTTTGAAACCCACCTATTTGGAAGTTCCACTACATCCCCAGTTCTAATAGTTATATCATTACGTTCATGGTGACCCTCATATAATTGTGATATTATACAAGCCTGATAACCCTTGTTGTGATACTGGGCATGGCGTCCCTATATGTGATATTGGCTATGGAGTCCCTTACTACTGTGATATTCAACATGATGTCCCATATAAATGTGATACTAGTAATTTCATCCCTATAAATGATACTGAGAATGGAATCCATTAAAATGTGATATTGGGCCTCACATCCCTTACTATAGTTATATTGGACACTGCATCCCATGTTATATTTTTATAGATATTCCAACATGGGCCAAAGAATGTTGAGTCTACATGGTTTCTTTTTAGGAACCCATGCCAAACCACTTACAATTTTTATTACTTCTTTCATTATTATATTTTACACTTCCATGTTATACACATAGACAACATATTTATTGATATCATTGGTGATGGACAACTAAGATTTATCTCACATGCTATTTAGGCCACCTATAGTACCTAGGAAGACTACATGCTTGTAGATGTACAAAAGGGGAAGTGTCCTATTAGAGATTCATGACTTATTGCATGAATTAGGCTAGAGATGAGTAGTAGATGACCCTGAAGAAGCCCAGGATTCCTGAATAGACTTTGGGATTCTCTTTGTATAGAATGTATAATAATTTTTCCTACTATTTGTATTCCTATTTTATAGATTTATAAATACATTACATAAATTATCATCCTTTTGTATATGACCTAGTTTATTGCATTTGATTACTATTCCATGCCGAATTATTCAAATTAATTTCCACTACTTATTCACTGATATACTGCTTCTACTATTTATCTACACATTTCACTATTGTGCTACACTCGTACTGAAGAAATAATCTCTTTAATGAAACACCGAAGGCCCTCCTTTCTAGTCAGCAGCCTCTGGAATTTGGGGAGATGTGCTTGAGACCATGTGTCCCACCAGTCTTGGGGCACTATTTAGTAGAATTAGGGTTTAGGACATCAGACTATGTATAGAGTGTGATCATCAGAGTCAATATAGTTTCTTCTCTGGTAAAAAAATTAATTTAAAATGTTTAATATGTTTTAGTAATTGAGAACACTATTATAAACATAATTCTATCACATGATGAGGTATATCTTATGAAATTTGAGAATGGAAAATGAACTGTTAAATATTTAGAATGTAATTTTATTTTCTCTGTATATTGGAATTAAAATGGTTACAAACTCAACATCAAATAATTAATTCATTGGAATATGCATTTTTATGTGAAACTAAAGACCTATCAAGGTTTTGGAATAGGATATTAGGACATTAATACCAATGAAATTTAACTAAACCATAATTTATTTGAATAGTGATGGATATAATGAACATAATTTTAATTCATCTATATATTGCGATCCTTATCAATTTCATTATAAAAATTGGTCAGATTATAAATTTAAAAATGAATTCTCAACTACTTAATATTTATAATTAGTTTATATGAATGGATTTAGTCCTAGAAAAACTATATTCAATGGTGGAAAATATTATAGTTGATAATTACACAATATTCACATAGTATTGTTTTCTCACATGAAAATAAGAATCACTTAATCATTTTAAGGTATTCCATGATTTTATTAGAACTGAGAATAAATACCCTTGGCTGCAATCTAGAGTGATCAGGGTGGTGGGTCTTCTAACAATGATTATAATTTTTTTTTGTAGTAAAAAATTTATTACACATATTTTTTCTTCACCAAAGACTATATATAAAATTTTTTTAGTTCAATCAAGAAATATAATTCTTTTTAAAATTACTCTAAATATTCTAAGTGAGAATCATGTTTCTAGAAAATATTAGGATGAGGCTAGGAGTAAAAAAAATTTATACTATAAATAGTGTTCTACTCTGACCATTTCTTAACAATAATACTTTGAGTTATGGATTGGATGAAAGGAAAACATTCTTATCTTAGTGTTTTGGGGGTAAAGTTTTGATCCTGAGTAAAAAATATCAATTTTATAAATTTAATCAAAAAATTAATGAAATAAATTTTTTAGAATGTTCAATATATACAAAAGGCTCATTGATTTTTCTGTAAAAACACCAATGTTGATGAGGAAATAGTTATTTAAAATTTATTGAATTAGATCCTCTTGTTTTTTTTAAAACCATCATAAATTTATAATTCTAATTATATTGTAATATTTCATTATACTAGTTTTCCAGAAGATATTTTTAAACTACCAATTTTTAGTCATCCAAATTTAAAACCATATAATTTTTAGTATCTAAAAAATACTTCAACATAAGATGTGCATTTGTTAATTTAATATCAACATACAAATTTACCCAAAAAGTATTTAATCTAATAAGAATAATACTTGTTTATATTATTAGTGATGTATGTCAACTACTTATGACTATATTATCACTATTAAATTGTTTTGAGCATAATGGATTCATATCACAATTCAAAAATAATACGAAATATGATTCTTTAGGTGATGAAAGATGGATACAGTCCATGCTATATGAGATCAATAAATTTTAATGGAATCGTTTTTGGACCTCAGTTAAACATCCTATGAATAGAATGCTATTTTTATTAAAATATTTTTTTTTATTTTAATTGAATCATTTTTTGATGTAAAGCATATATTGTGGATAAAATATATTGTTTTGAAAAAAGACAAACAGTGGTGAACATTTTACATAGGTCAATAAATTAGAATATATTAGGATCTTATTAGCCTACAACCAGTCCAAATTTTAAATTATTTCAAATGGATGTTGGAAACAATTTGCATAATTATTATAAACAGGATTGTGTTTTATTAGAAATCCTCATGATTTTGAAGATATTAAATATGTTGATGATGTATTCAAAAATTATAAAAAATTCAATGCACTTAAATAGTCCCTGAGAGGCTGGTATGAAATCATTAAAAGATATTTACAAGAATTTATTTTTGTTAAATAAAGTTTAAATCAAACCCTTTTAAAAAAGAGAATATTATAAAACATGATAATAGTTAAAATATATGATGATGTAATTATTATGGGTTCAACCCAAAAATATCATTATGGTAGATTCTTTGAAATTCTAAAAAATCAATTTGAAGTTAATGTGATGGGAGAACATAAAATTTTTTCCTCGGTTTTCATATTTATTTAAAAAATGAAATATTTTAACTGAAGATATATATATAAATGATTTATGTAAAAAAAATTTGGAAATGAATTATGAATATGTACACCCATAATGAAATTTATCAAAATTAATCTTTTTGAAATTAGTAAATTAATAGATGAAATACATTAAATAAGTTTCATAAAAATTTTAATATATCACACCACTACCACACACAGAATAATTTATTAAGTATGTGTATGTTAAATATTTATTGATAATCCAAAACAATATCATTTGAAAGTGGTAAGATTAATTTTTCGATAGGTTAATGGTACTTTTAAATGTAGATTATTTCATTCCTCAACAAATGATTTTGTTCCAAAAAGATAATGATATTGACTTTTTTGGAAGTATGTTAGATTGAAAATATACTTCTGGAATATGCCCATTCAGTATAGAAGCCTTAGTATCATTGTAACGCCCCGACCCTAGTTACCTAGAGTCGGTGCATTATTACATAACATTGGCATGATCACGAGAAAGATCAAGTCTCGAAAGACCGATTAGTTTAGTAGCCTTGGAATAACTAGATACATCCATAAATTTTTACATTACATCATAAAAAAACATCTTGTCTTCATATCCCCTCATACTATCCCTACAGGTCATTCATAAATTACTTCTTCATAATCCTGGGAAAAATAAAACATTGAAAGGGGTGAGCTCAAATGCTCAGTAAGGATAACATTATAGCAGAAGCTTTCATAAATAAGCATAAACACTTAAGGCAATTTATAACTAAAACAAAAGCCTTTTAAACTTGAACTTCAGCATAAAATGGCAAAGGTAAAATGAAATAATGCCATTTACTTACTCACATGGATATTCTACTAGTCGAATGATCACATGCAATATCAATAACCACTTTCATAATGTTGGAATGCATAATGCCAGAATATCATAACCACATAGCCAAGGCCTCGTGCCAAGACTACAAATAAGATTTTGTCAAGGCCTTGTGCCAAGACACTAGTTTGTCTCATGAGACCTACCAATGCATCGAGGAGCTATAGCGGGCTCCACCCGTCACTTATTAAGTCCAATGCATTCCTCATATGAATAGGTTTAAGCATAAAATAAACATTCGTATTAAAACTAGCATACGAAATGTCAATACTTTAACCACAAACCATGAATGGTATAAAAATAGAACATCCACAGTCAAACATAACTCATTTGATACAATATGGAAGATTGTATTGTATCACATTAACCTCAATTATGAATAATGAAGGATGTTTGCATAGATGAAAATAATCATCAAAACTATTTGAGGGAAATATCCCCCTTTTCTTGAAATCATTTAAAAGTCACACTATTTGTCAAGAAGCCATTTAAAAATAGATTTTTGAATCAAAGTGTCCCATACCACTTTGAAACTTTTAAAAGGAGTTTTAATTTTAAAACATTAATGTCCATATAAATAAATCCTCAAAACCATTTTTTTAAAACATGGACATTAATGAGCAAGATTTAGAAGAATAAGTCTTTAAAACATTTTAAAATGGTATTTTGGTTAGAGATTCTAACCAAAAGAGAGACACTTGAGTACAAATAATTGAGGTAATAAAAACTTTGTAATATCATGAGAATAAATGGATTCATGATATACTATGTCAAAGTACATTATATACACCACATAAAAGTGATTTGGTGTATATCAACAAAGAAGTCCCAATTGAATGTAAATTGAGATGAAATCTCTCATAAAGGTCGTATCCTTAGGTTAAGGATAAATCAATGACATAATTATGTGTGAAAATATAAACACACTATATATGATTGAATATTCAGTGTAAAACAATCAAAGGATATTCACACATATTCTTATAGAAACAACACCAACGAATTGGATGTTTAACTCAACAAATGGTGAAAGAGTTAAAATTACTCTTATCAAATTCATATTAATGACTTGAGAATTATCAATAGAGTGATTATGTGTATCAAAAGTATATCCATAGGAAGGGGAGTGGAAATTATGACATAATCAAATGAATAGTGATTCCACACATAATCTTGGAGTAATATAATCAATGAAATATGCGTAAAGCCGAATGAGTGGAAATTGAAATGTCAAATTCTCTTATCGATTTGGTAACTTACGAAACATACAACTATGAAAGAAGGATCATACCATGACTATGTAAGTACCCATAAATTAATTTATATTACACAATTAATACAATCATGGGCAGTACACATACACCACATGTAATAATTAAGTGGTGAACAATGGAATTCTCACGAAATTAAGAGTGAGATAAGAAACTCCTTACCACGTTAATCAACTGAGTCGTATGGCCAAAAGTTAATAACCACCAAAATGATTTACAGAATAACATGAATATAAAGAGAATCATGATAATATATATCAAATGGCCATACACAATACACCACATTCAATAATTTAGTGGCGAACAATGGAAATCTCACGGAGTTGAAAGTGAGATAAGAAAATCCCTTACTTTGTACTTTTTCCTTGGTCGATGGTAGGTTTACCTCCTGTATAATGGTGAAATAATTGTTATTGAATTATAAAAGAATCATTTACTTTAATATGATATCATATATGATCTTTTAACATTGATTTGTTAATAATATCTTAGAATTATCGTCATTTCGGGTGTTAACGGGTTCATTTTACTTTATATTCTTTGTTATGTGAGCCATATTCGTTATTAATGGGATGTATATTATTCATATCCAGAATGATATCAAGTCCTTAGATACTATTTTTAAATCATAAAATGATAATTATACTTGAATGGATATGATGGACAATGAATCTCATCGCGTTCGTGGAGACGGTAGTCCGTACATACGCACGAGCGACAATATCATTCTTTTGATATTAAAATAATATATAATTGGATTTTATATCATATATACAGAATCATTATCATGTTATATTTATTATTTACATGAGTTACACATCATTATTATACCCATACAAATAATAATATATTGAATAACAATTACACCACGACGTGGAGACGGTAAGCCGTACGTACGCACGTATGGTGACATGTTATTCAAAGGATGGATAGAATACTGAATATGGTTGTACCATATTTATAATAACATCACAGTATATATATGATACTGGAGTTATTATTTTATAATGGAAATAACAAAGAAAGAGGAAGTGGAAGAAGAAAGGAACTTGAAAAGGGGTGGTGAAAACATTACCTTTTCTTCGGGTTCTTCCTTTTGATTTGATCAAAAGGGCTCCTTAGGTTAGCTTTCTGATCAAACTAATTCCTCTAGGTTGTAGTGAGGGAAGTTGAGATAGTATTTGGGCAGGGTTTGGCCGAACCAAAGGGCTTTGAAGGTGTGAAGAAATGAGAAGGAGGAGTGCCCTTTTATAAGAGGGGTGAGGGGAACCTTTGGAAAAGCTAGAGATATTAGTTTATAATAAATTAATATTCGGTTTCCAATGGCTCCAAAGTTGACTATTCAATGGTTAAGGTGGGGATGGGTCGAAAAAAACTCAACCAATAGAATTTAGACAGGTTTGGGTACTTATATTAACCTTATCTTTAAGTATTAACTCTAAGTTAATTAGTTTCACTTTTACAATGTCTCTTTGTATTTTTATATTATATGGTTAATAAACTTACCATATACATACAAGCGACCCCCAAGTGGTCCATTAATGATACACCTATCATGATATAAGTCTCTTGTCCGAACCATAGATTTTTAGGAATTTAATATCAATTAATAATATAATATTTGTTTTAAAAACTCTTTTATGTCAATTTTGACACTATTCAATAGTTGATTTTTGTGAAACTCATAACAGATTGATTACTTCGAAAAAAGTCAATTAAATCAATACTAATATATCATATTATCCTAGAAAATTATTTTAATTCATTAAAAGTTTCATATTATATTTATTTGGGTATTTATAATATCAATTATTTTGATTTTTCACTATTATAGTAATTACTGCATCATCATTGTGTCATAAATAAATTAAATTATTTAATGTCTAAAAATTATAAATAAAATATAATTATGTAGGAAATATTTTTATCTTTCTAAGGAATATTTATAATCTAAAATCCAACACATATAACCCTCTGTAACAATTGTTTTGTTAAAAGATATATGCTTGTGTCATTTTTGTATTTATTTTAACTTAATTAAAATAAAGTGTCATTATCACTTACAAGTGGATCCATGGGGTCCCAAAATAGACCCAAAAATTCCCATGGTCGACCATGTATCAACCAATAGGGTTAATAAACGTTTTAGGGTAATTTAGTATTATTATAGTATTATTTTTTAACCCTTGTTTACTGGATTTACCCTTTAACCATGGTAAATAAAATATTTACCGAAGTAATTATCCAAAATGTTTAAAAATAAAAGTTACCTATTTACACAATTTGAACATAATGATTCAAAATATGGAATCCATTTTTCCAAATTCAAAACACAGAAGTGGCAGAAATTAATTTAAAATTAATTTCCATTGTTAAAACAAAAAGCGTGTTTTTTAGAGATAGTAACTATCAAAAGATTGTCACTTGTTTATGTCTGGTTTAAATGTGAAATTATGTTCAATGACCCACATTGTATTACATGGTAAAAATATATTCTAAATATATTTTAAAACCACTCAAATTCATAATTTATCACTATTAATTATTTTGATTAAAAAAGTTGTTTTTAATTAAAATTTAGTAATTTTCACTATTCATCAAAATATGAAAGTTATCCAAAAAGTACCAAAATTTCACCCTAGGCTAATTTCGATATTAAGAATCCAAAAATGAAGTCCATTTTGAGATATAGAATTTATAAAATTTCAAAAAGTAGGTATTACTATTCATAACTGCTAGTTTGATTGGTTATGGTGTGTTAAAATCTCGAAGTTGCGTACAATGCACGCCATTGCATTATTCGAAAGGAAACATACCGAGGAAACTTGGGGTGTTACATTCTCTCCTTCAATAAATTTCATCCTCGCAATTTTTAAAATTTTGCTTGGGAATATAATGGAAAGTCCCACATCGGAAAAAGAGTCAATAAAACTATCACTTTAAAAGAAAGAAAGAGAGGTATAAGGGTCATCCAAGATAACCCATACTAGGATTCCATGTAAGAAAACATGGATATGGATGATATATTAAGTGTCAAGTTCTGATGGAGAGGGATAGAAATCATGATCAGGAGAAAGTTAACAATGAGAAAACCACAAACTTGTGTTGGGACAAACGACCATTAGTCTCCTAGTAGGAAAGTAAACAGACAACATTTTTTTTAAAGTTACATTACATAAGGAAGAGGAATTCATTTATGATATTGACTAATAACATTATGAGATATACTTAAATTTTAAGTAAATTTTCATTCTTTAATAAATTTCCACCACTAACTCAATTTTTTTTAAACGATGAGTATTCAAGAAGACTTGGTCACACTGGAAGAGCTAGAATAAACTTCTATAGAATCACATGATCCATGCAGGATAAACCATATATTTACATTGTATTTGAAGATTAATCAAAACCAAAATGGTTAGTGAATGATCTAATGATCCCCCAAAAGGATATTCATTGAGATAAATATGCACTAATCTTAATTTCTAAAATTAAACCAACAATACCCCAAAGTTAAATAGATACCATTCAATAACCAATTGTCCTTAAAATCCTTTAATATAATCCAAACTAATATTGAAACCCAAATCATAGAAGAATTTGATTATGTAGTCTCCCATGTTACATTGTATCTCCAAATGACATCAAATACTCTTAAAGTCACATACTTAAAAGTAATTAACATCATCACATATTCTCTGTTATAGGTTAATAATTTCCATAAATAACCCAAATCACTATAAATCAACAATAAAAACGTAGATAAAAATCCACCATTACTCTACAAATGAAACCCCATTGTATTCAATTTTCCTTGGGCATATAGTGTTCCCAACAAAGCGAACATCTTCCAAAATAACATTTATCACTTAATCACCAAATCATTTTCCTATACCAAGGGTATTCATTTTATAAGACATAAGAACCCAAATCATCTTATTATTGATCAATAAAATCATTTAACAAAAAAAATAGTCACATTAACCAGGGACTTCACGTAGTCCAGTGGTAGGCGATAAATCCCAATCGCACTTTGGTTGTGGGTTCGATTCCCACAGCTTTGTCCGACGCGACGGGTTGTCACACGGTCTACGTGTTGTCCTTTTTCAAAAACTATATTTTATAATATTACCAAAATGAGATAAATTCCTCAAAATAACATAATTTAATCACAAATGTTATATCATACTTTGCATTTTCATCCCAAATTATAATAACTTATAATTTTCTCAAACCCCAATGATCATATAAAACCAAATGGTTATTTATACCTATATCTACAAGAGAAGAGACAATTCTTCTTCAAATATCATTCTCACATGGCAAACTGCGGGGTTACAAATACAAGAGAAAATTATTCCAAAGTACCCATCAACAAGGAGTGCTAATAATTTTTAAGTTTTTCTCCAACCATTTATTTCCACACATCTTCTTCTTTGACCAAGAAAATATCCTATAGAATAGGACATTCACTCGGGTAATGGCCAGGTCCCCTACATTTACGGCAAATGACTGTAAATGGAATCTTGGGACCATTTTTATCTTCTTCCATAGTACTCTTCATTTTTCTTCGGCAATTCTTCACTTTATGTCCTTCCTTCCCGCACGTAAAACATTTCGTTGTCCCATTGAGACACTTTCCTGGGTGTCTCTTTCCACATTTCCTGCATGATGAAAATTGAGGTTTCTTTTCTCCATGGTCTCCATTGCTGGAGATCTTATCATTTATAACCTTTCTCTTCCTTGTTGAGTCTGGGAGTTGGTTAATATATATGTTGTTGATCATATTTTTGGAAAAATGATTTGGCATAAAGACGATATCTTTTACGCCTATCAACATTCCATTTTGTTGCTCATTTCCACCACCGTTCCCACCTTGTACATCATTCTCAAAGTCACTATGACTTCCTTGGAATCCATCCATTGACTAAAACCAGAAAGCATTGTGTGAGTAATAGTAGTCGTAAAATCATTTAGAGATTAAAATGTCACCATATTCTCAATTTGAAACATATTAGGATTAACCAAGGTCATTTACTCTCATCTTATGTATATATTACTTAAATCGGTTTGTAAAGAAAATGTAAATTATCCTAAGCATATCCCCTGGGAGTGTCGTAACCAAGAGTGCAGCAAGGCCCGTTGTCGTGCACCAGTTCCCGTTCGAGTCTAGCTCAAAGCGGTGTTTTTGGGTTTTACCCCTAGGTACATCTGTGCCAGAGCCGCCTCTACCTGCTCGTATCCAGACAGGGATGTATTGCTCGGAAAACTCACAAAATCTCTACAATACCAAAATTCTCGGAAGTTCTTTTATACTAATCCTCAAAGTTCATCTTAGGTCTACGTGCTCTAATCAGAGTTTATCTAAATCTAGCTTCCACGGTTTGTACTAAACTTCCTCTGATACCAACTGTAACACCCCGACCCTAGTTACCTAGAGTCGGTGCATTATTACATAACATTGGCATGATCACGAGAAAGATCAAGTCTCGAAAGACCGGTTAGTTTAGTAGCCTTGGAATAACTAGATACATCCATAAATTTTTACATTACATCATAAAAAAACATCTTGTCTTCATATCCCCTCATACTATCCCTGCAGGTCATTCATAAATTACTTCTTCATAATCGTGGGAAAAATAAAACATTGAAAGAGGTGAGCTCAGATGCTCAGTAAGGATAACATTTTAGCATAAGCTTTCATAAATAAGCATAAACACTTAAGGCAATTTATAACTAAAACAAAAGCCTTTTAAACTTGAACTTCAGCATAAAATGGCAAAGGTAAAATGAAATAATTCCATTTACTTACTCACATGGATATTCTACTAGTCGAATGATCACATGCAATATCAATAACCACTTTCATAATGTTGGAATGCATAATGCCAGACTATCATAACCACATAGCCAAGGCCTCGTGCCAAGACTACAAATAAGATTTTGTCAAGGCCTTGTGCCAAGACACTAGTTTGTCTCATGAGACCTACCGATACATCGAGGAGCTATAGCGGGCTCCACCTGTCACTTATTAAGTCCAATTCATTCCTCATATGAATAAGTTTAAGCATAAAATAAACATTCGTATTAAAACTAGCATACGAAATGCCAATACTTTAACCACAAACCATGAATGGTATAAAAATAGAACATCCACAGTCAAACATAACTCATTTGATACAATATGGAAGATTGTATTGTATCACATTAACCTCAATTATGAATAATGAAGGATGTTTACATAGATGAAAATAATCATCAAAACTATTTGAGGGAAATATCCCCCTTTTCTTGAAATCATTTAAAAGTCACACTATTTTTCAAGAAGCCATTTAAAAATAGATTTTTGAATCAAAGTGTCCCATACCACTTTGAAACTTTTAAAAGGAGTTTTAATTTTAAAACATTAATGTCCATATAAATAAATCCTCAAAACCATTTTTTTAAAACATGGACATTAATGAGAAAGATTTAGAAGAATAAGTCTTTAAAACATTTTAAAATGGTATTTTGGTTAGAGATTCTAACCAAAAGAGAGACACTTGAGTAAAAATAATTGAGGTAATAAAAACTTTGTAATATCATGAGAATAAATGGATTCATGATATACTATGTCAAAGTACATTATATACACCACATAAAAGTGATTTGGTGTATATCAACAAAGAAGTCCCAATTTAATGTAAATTGAGATGAAATCTCTCATAAAGGTCGTATCCTTAGGTTAAGGATAAATCAATGACATAATTATGTGTGAAAATATAAATACACTATATATGATTGAATATTCAGTGTAAAACAATCAAAGGATATTCACACATATTCTTGTAGAAACAACACCAACGAATTGGATGTTTAACTCACCAAATGGTGAAAGAGTTAAAATTACTCTTATCAAATTCATATTAATGACTTGATAATTATCAATAGAGTGATTATGTGTATCAAAAGTATATCCACAGGAAGGGGAGTGGAAATCATGACATAATCAAATGAATAGTGATTCCACACATAATCTTGGAGTAATATAATCAATGAAATATGCGTAAAGCCGAATGAGTGGAAATTGAAATGTCAAATTCCCTTATCGATTTGGTAACTTACGAAACATACAACTATGAAAGAAGGATCATACCATGACTATGTAAGTACCCATAAATTAATTTATATTACACAATGAATACAATCATGGGAAGTACACATACACCACATGTAATAATTAAGTGGTGAACAATGGAATTCTCACGAAATTAAGAGTGAGATAAGAAACTCCTTACCACGTTAATCAACTGAGTCGTATGGACAAAAGTTAATAACCACCAAAATGATTTACAGAATAACATTAATATAAAGAGAATCATGATAATATATATCAAATGACCGTACACAATACACCACTTTCAATAATTTAGTGGTGAACAATGGAAATCTCACGGAGTTGAAAGTGAGATAAGAAAATCCCTTACTTTGTACTTTTTCCTTGGTCGATGGTAGGTTTACCTCCTGTATAATGGTGAAATAATTGTTATTGAATTATACAAGAATCATTTACTTTAATATGATATCATATATGATCTTTTAACATTGACTTGTTAATAATATCTTAGAATTATCGTCATTTCGGGTGTTAACGGGTTCATTTTACTTTATATTCTTTGTTATGTGAGCCATATTTGTTATTAATGGGATGTATATTATTCATATCCATAATGATATCAAGTCCTTAGATACTGTTTTTAAATCATCAAATGATAATTATACTTGAATGGATATTATGGACAATGAATCTCATCGCGTTCGTGGTGACGGTAGTCCGTACATACGCACGAGCGACAATATCATTCTTTTGATATTAAAATAATATATAATTGGATTTTATATCATATATACAGAATCATTATCATGTTATATTTATTATTTACATGAGTTACACATCATTATTATACCCATCCAAATAATAATATATTGAATAACAATTACACCACGACGTGGAGACGGTAAGCCGTACGTACGCACGTATGGTGACATGTTATTCAAAGGATAGATAGAATACTGAATATGGTTGTACCATATTTATAATAACATCACAGTATATATATGATACTGGAGTTATTATTTTATAATGGAAATAACAAAGAAAGAGTAAGTGGAAGAAGAATGGAACTTGAAAAGGGGTGGTGAAAACATTACCTCTTCTTCGGGTTCTTCCTTTTGATTTGATCAAAAGGGCTCCTTAGGTTGTCTTTATGATCAAACTAAGGCCTCTAGGTTGTAGTGAGGGAAGTTGAGATAGTATTTGGGCAGGGTTTGGCCGAACCAAAGGGCTTTGAAGGTGTGAAGAAATGAGAAGGAGGAGTGCCCTTTTATAAGAGGGGTGAGGGGCACCTTTGGAAAATCTAGAGATATTAGTTTATAATAAATTCATATTCGGTTTCCAATGGCTCCAAAGTTGAATATTCAAAGGTTAAGGTGGGGATGGGTCGAAAACAACTCAACCAATAGAATTTAGACAGGTTTGGGTACTTATATTAACCTTATCTTTAAGTATTAACTCTAAGTTAATTAGTTTCACTTTTACAATTTCTCTTTGTATTTTTATATTATATGGTTAATAAACTTACCATATACATAAAATAGACCCCCAAGTGGTCCATTAATGATACACATATCATGATATAAGTCTCTTGGCCGAACCTTAGATTTTTAGGAATTTAATATCAATTAATAATATAATATTTGTTTTAAAAACTCTTTTATGTTAATTTTGACACTATTCAATAGTTGATTTTTGTGAAACTCATAACAGATTGATTACTTCGAAAAAAGTCAATTAAAGCAATTATAATATATCATATTATCCTAGAAAATTATTTTAATTCATTAAAAGTTTCATATTATATTTATTTGGGTATTTATAATATCAATTATTTTGATTTTTCACTATTATAGTAATTACTTCATCATCATTGTGTCATAAATAAATTAAATTATTTAATGTATAAAAATTATAAATAAAATATAATTATGTAGGAAATATTTTTAGATTTCTAAGTAATATTTATAATCTAAAATCTAACATATATAACCCTCTGTAACAATTGTTTTGTTAAAAGATATATGCATGTGTCATTTTTGTATTTATTTTAACTTAATTAAAATAAAGTGTCATTATCACTTACAAGTGGATCCATGGGGTCCCAAAATAGACCCAAAGATGCCCATGGTCGACCATGTATCAACAAATAGGGTTATAACACGTTTTAGGGTAATTTAGTATTATTATAATATTATTTTTTAACCCTTGTTTACCGGATTTACCCTTTAACCATGGTAAATAAAATATTTACCGAAGTAATTATCCAAAATGTTTAAAAATACAAATTACCTATTTACACAATTTGAACATCCTGATTCAAAATATGGAATCCATTTTTCCAAATTAAAAACACAGAAGTGGCAGAAATTAATTTAAAATTAATTCCCGTTGTTAAAACAAAAAAGCGTGTTTTTTAGAGATAATAACTATCAAAAGATTGTCACTTGTTTATGTCTGGTTTAAATGTGAAATTATGTTCAATGACCCACATTGTATTACATGGTAAAAATATATTCTAAATATATTTTAAAACCACTCAAATTCATAATGTTGTGTTAATTTTGGTGGTGTTATCAGGAATGAAGAGCATAATTTTTAATGTAATAATATGTTTATCTAAATATTCCTGAATATTAATTATAATAGAATATTAATATATATTTTTCACTTTTAAATGATTTATTATAACCATCCATGAATGTTGTAATAATTTCTTAATAATATCATACTATCGGTTATTATATTAATAATAACTAGAAGTTTGTTAAGAAACTATTTGGTTAATTTTTATTATTATACAGTTTTATTATTTAAAATATAGATTCATAATATATTCATTTTATGATATGGAACATGATTAATATATTTATAATGTGATGGAGGAATATATAAATGAATCTATATAAAATATCATGATTAAGAGTTATTAAGTTACTTCTTCAGATTAATCCTCTACAAAACATATTCAACCATCAAATGGTGGTATGAGGATGAGACTAAACCATTCAAAATACCCATAAAATATTATAGGGATATAATTTTAAAAAATTAATGTAATATTAGAATCTTAATGTGTGAGGTGAAGCTCTGTGGTGTGGATTATTATTCATTGGAGGATGTGTAGGTTCTTTTCAAAAACAAATATTAGGAGAAAATATTATTTTAAAAATAGTGATAAGACATGTTAATTAATATTATTAATCTTATGACATAATAGTAAATATGGTATTATAATATTAATTTAACTTCATGAAATCCCCAAATTAATATATACATCCTAGTTAAGAAGTGGTTCTTTTCTACATGATTTTACTATTAATCTATCTATTTTTTTATTCATGAAAATATTAAAAGGTAAACTTTTTGTAAGATTAATATGATAATTACCAATATTGAATCAATTTTTTCAAAAACAATCTATTCCAGAAGGGAATTTTAATATTTAATTTTATTTAAAAATATATTGTTTATGTACCTAATTTAAAATACATTTTTTAAAAAATGTGGACTTTTACTTCTATTATTATAAGTTAATTAAATATTTTTTTATAATGTTTGGGTATATATATTTAATTAATTAATTTATAGTAAATATTATTTATAAGGTAAATTAATTATTCAATCTATTTGGAATTTCACTATTTCATTTTTTTATGTTACTTCTCTAATACTAATATTTCCCATATTTAATCAATTTTAAACATTATATAAATAACACTTATTTTCATCATTATTTATTCACAAAATTTTCTACTATGGTTTCTATAATTATTTAAGAATGTTAAAATTGATATTACTAATGTTTTATTTTCATTTCACTATCAAATACATTATTTATAGACACTATGAAATGATTTTATTTCATTCATGATGAAGTTATTGTGATTTTTTATTGAATAATGAATCATTTAGAAAGTTTATATTATCCAGAGAAGGATTATTTATGGGATCAAAATCCGTTATGTTTATTTATTTATTTTAAAGTCAATATAAAAATCATGTTAAAACATAAATGAAATTGTTAGTTTCATTTCAGGTGATGTAGGTTGGAATTTTTTTTGTTTATTCAAGGTGGCAGAGAACTATTTAATATGGTTAAATTTATAATGGGTCAACTTTAAAAATTCAATGTTGAAGATATATAATTCAGAAAGTACTAAACCCTAAAAATATTGTATGGTTCATAGACATATTATTGATGAATTGGTGCATCTCCACGAGGTGAATATGAGAATTAAATGATTATCATAATGTAAAGACCCGTAAAATTCAAGGGAATTTTTTTTCTTAATTTTATTTGGGATTTTACAAGGACGTAGTTTCTGACGGCACCTGATTCCGAGGCCCGGTGTGCCCGAAATCAATTTCCGAAGTTTAGCTCGGGTACGTTCAGTGAACGAACGAGCGGGTTTTCCTAACTTTTGAACCGGTTCTCCGAATTGAAATCTGAGGGCACCGATGAATCTGCAGCACCGGTAATTGCTTAGGAGCACCTTTTCCAAAGGTGCGTTTTCTCGGGATGAGTTGTTAATTTTGTGGTTTTAGTGAGGAATAAATAAAATTTTATTACAAATTTTATTTATTTTCCACTAGGTAGTTTTATCCTAAGGGAGTTGGGGGTGGGACCCACATGTTGTTAACCAACATTGAGAGGGTAAAAGTGGGGTGGGGACCACACGAGCCCAACCCCTCACATTCCTAACTCCTCAATCCCCCCCATTTAATATTTCCAACTTATCACCTCATTTAATTTTGACAAGTTATGTTTAATTAAATGAGTGAACTTATTTTTGAATGTTCAAAATTTAAATGTGTTGGAAAAGGAAATAAAATAAGGCAAAAGCCTTATTTTATTGTGGTTACTTTGATGTGTTGAAGGGGGGAGCGTTCTTCACATTTTGGAAGAACTTCATCTTCCCTGTGAAGAACTTTTCTACCTCAACGAAGAACGTCGTCACGCCTTTTTCCGAACAATGATGATGCACCATCCTTCATTCTTCTTCCCGCGTCAAAGGAAGGGAGATTCCCTTCCACCTCAGACAATCTCTGTCAACGTGTACAGAACCTCACCCCATGACGCCGCTTTCCGCGACGCTCTTCGAACATTATCTCGTTATCAAGGTAGGGGTTAATTACTTTTTGTTCATGAAATATCCTTTTTTGTTATTCGTCTTTATTTTTGGGCCGCTTGATATCAACTTATCGGGAGGAGGTTGGACTGCACGAACACGACTGACTCTCCTCCCCCTTTTGTTGTTTTGTTGTTGCGGTTTGAAATAAGGCGGCGCGGTGCAACGACACCGCACAGAATCATGGAGAAATGTGACCAAGATGCGTGGCGCCGTCGCGACGCGCCGTTGAGGCCGAATGAAGCCACGACGCCGTCACGCCGCGCCGGAGAACCACGAAGGGCCGCGGCCGCAGCGGGGCCATAGTGGAGGGGAACGGTGTCGTCGCGCAGCGCCGTCCGAACAAGGCCGTGGCTCAAAGCCGCGGTTGTGCAAGGTGGGGCTGCCGGAACCGCCGGCCGCCGGCACCTCGGAGGGCGGGACCGCGACGGTCCCACGGCGGCAGCACCGGCTGGCCGGACTGGGCCGGCTGTTTCAGGGGAAACTGGGGGTCGTAACCTCAGGTTGGCCAAAAGATCCCACCCCCCCCCTTTGGGGGCCGCAGTTCCTCAATCAGGGGGGCAGCGCCCCCCCCCCCCCCTTGTTCTGCTCAGCTCGGCGTGGCCGAGCAGGCTACGCGGGCCGTGAGTGCGCGCCAGGCCGGGCCGGACCTTGCCCAGGCGGGGCTGGTCCGTGCCCACCGGGCCCAGCTACGTCCTGAAGGGATGGACCTGGACCCGGTTTGGGTCGACCCAGTTCGGGCCGACCCAGGGGGTCTCGGGCCGGGTCGGTCCGGGCCCAAAACCCCATAAAAACAGACAGGTATGTTTTTACGCCCATATCATGGGATACGGATCTACGATCGACGCACTGTCATCTGCGATGCGATCCTTGGATCGAGAAGGTAGTTCTGGTATATTACACTCATGGTTTCGAAGAACTTTGAGTATGGCTGGGTTGTTTCGAACATGAAACCAACTGGGCCCTTGGAGCGGAAACACTTATAACTTGAGCTCCGGATGTCCAATTGACGTGCCGTCGACTTTGTTGGATTCCTCTTAGTGAGATGAACATTTTGTCTTACTTGTCTTGAGGTTTGGACGCAGTTGGAGTGTGGTTGGGTTTTTTTGGACTGAATAACCAACCGGGCCCCTGGAACGAAAAGGCCAATAACTCGCAGACCGGGCGTCCGATTGACGCACCGTCTGTCACGTTGAGTTCCTCTTGTCGAGACGGAACTTTGAGATACATAAACTCCAGAATAAGTGTCATTTTATGTATCGACCCCCCTTGGCTCGTGGATTAGACCCTCCCGGAATCGAGCATGCTGTGTGCGGGAACACGAGAGCTGGCTGCGACGATGAAGACTGCACTAAAATCCCACGTGGGTTCGGCAGCGATGAAGACCGTACTGAAATCCTATGTGGGTTCGACGACGATGAAGACTACACTGAAATCCTATATGGGTTCGGTATTGATGAAGACTACACTGAAATCCTATGTGGGTTCGACAGTGATGAAGGTCGTACTGAAATCCTCTGTGGGTTCGAAGGCGATGAAGACGGCACTGAAATCCAACGTGGGTTCGGCAGCGATGAAGACCGTACTGAAATACTCCATGGGTTCGACGGCGATGAATGATTTTCATGTATCCTACGTGGGTCTGGCATTGTTTGACTCTGTTATTGATATCCTACGTGGGTCTGGCAGAGTAGCTGGTCTGTATCCTATGTGGGTCCGACAGCTTAGTTGGTTTAGTATCCTACGTGGGTCCCAGCATAGATGAATCAGTGGCTATATCTGATCATCTCTATCACTGAAGAAGTATAACTGTGTGAGAAGAGTCTTGACTTCAATCAATATATTTGATATGATTGACTTTCTTTCCTATGTGGATTGAGTTGTGTTATCCTGTGTGGGTTGGTTTGTACTCTTATGTGGACGTGATCGAACTTGGGGATGGATGCTCGAGCCAAACGGGAATTGATGACTTAGGTATTTGTATGGGCACATACCTAAGTAGTTTTGGATGTTTCTTCGTGATTGTATCTTTCCTTTATGGATTATCCTTTTTGGATTCTGGGAGACCTTCGGGGATCTCGGGGTCCCTACTGAGTAGCCTATACTCACCCCTACACAGGCTATGCCCGCACTACGTTGTGTTGGTTGCAGACGATGGACAACACTGATCGTGGTTGAGGATTGTGGAGCAAGTCAGTACCTGGAGGTGGACCACTGGGTGGGACATACTCGAAGCAGACGGCTGAACCCGAGGAGATGTGGAGGCTATCTGTACCCACCCTTCAGGTGGGACTTCCAGTGGACTGCTCGACGTTGCTGCTTTACTATCAGTTGCTATTATTTCTTCCAGTTGTACTTTACTTTCAGTTAGGGTTTTTATACTGGCCCATTTACCTTTCTGCACTACTTTTGTACCCATATATACTTAGTGTTTACTTCTGTTTGCTTACTATGTGGTTTTTTTACATTATAAAGGCAATGCCTTCCCCTTTTTTTGGGATTTACGCCTTGGTGCTAGTCGCCAGACCCTGGCCTATGGGAGGCGGGCTTGGGGTAGTCATGGCACGGGTCCCGAGGACGGGTCGTGAAAAATTGGTATAAGAGGAGTTTGGTTCTACTGCAGAACCCTGGACTCTGATCTTTTTTCTATGTGAAACAATAGTGTTAAGGTTATTGAGTGTGGTTATCAGTCGAGGGAGTCCAGTGTTGGTGCGGCGACTGACGTATCCGTACACCAGGACACTGACTTCTAATTTCTTACTCAATACACGGAAACATTGATTTAATGTGTGTTTCAAAAGTTTTCTTTGTGATTAATTTGTGTCATCTCACTAGGTATACTATTTGACCATGGCACACCAGTTTCTTTTCAGGATGGCCCCATGACGGCAGCCAGCTAGTGTTCCGAGTTTTGTGCGAGCCGACATCCCACCGAGCGACGAGGCCTTGGTGTAGGGCCCTTTTTCAGCGGAGCCACCGGCGGTACCACTACCCACCGAGCCACCGATGCCACCAGCCCCAGCCGCTGAGAGTGCACGTCGCCTTAGTGCACTGCAGGAGTTTCAGCATCAGAGACCACCCAGGTTCCGCAGGGAGACGGACCCTCAGGTAGCTGAGGATTGGCTGGAGGCCATTGTTTGAGTTTTCAGGTTAGTGGGGACACTAGCTGACCTCATGGTGATCCTCGCAGCGAGCCTCCTTCACGCGGCAGTAGGAAGATGGTGGAGCTTGATGCTCCAGGTGCACGACGAGGCATCACTCCTCTGGATGGACTTTGAGATCCTATTTCGCTCGGAGTTCGTCCCAGCCACCCTCCGTGCGGTGCGCATCCAGGATCTTCTACATCTGTGGCAGGGTAGCATGATGGTTGCCCAGTACTCGGTGAGATTTACCGATATCTCACGATATTCGATGGACATGGTACGGGACCCATTCTTCCGGGTCCGGACCATCGACAAGGGGCTGAGGCATGAGATCAGGGCATCGATGATCTCCCTCAGCATTTTGACATAGGAAGGAGTACTAGAGCGATCTCTTCTCATAGAGAGCTTTCTTGCTGAACCTATGCCAGCAGCGAGACCTACCGCAGGGTGGCACATAGCAGAGTCATCTGCATCTGGCAGTCGATGGATGACATAGGGGTCCAGGCGGACCGAACCATCAGGCAGACGACCTCAGGACACTGGATCAGAGGTGCGGGGCACATGGTGCAGAACCAACCTTCCGAGGAGCAGACAGTGCTACACATGCGGTGGGCAGGGCCACATGGCTCGTGATTGCCCGACGCGCCATGCAGGGGAGCAACAGATGGTTGAGGGGCCACCCAGGCAGAGGTAGAGGGTTGACCGTGGCGACCCACTGAGAGCAGGCAGATGAGGCAGGGGAGCTAGCCGAGCAGCAGGTGGTGGGCGATGCTTTGAGGCTTTAACACCACCACCACCAGGAGGTCCACCCCGACCACAGGGAGCTGGCGGGAAGAGACAGGCTCATCTTCAGGCAGCGGAGGCCTACGACCATGGCACGCCAGAGATTATTTGAGGTACTATCTATGTCTACACCACCCTTGCTGCCGTTCTTATAGACACAGGTGAGACTCATTCCTTTATTTCCGCTGCCCTTGTTCGGATCTCGGAGATTCGGAAGGAGCCGTTGGCTCAATCCTTACTGCTAGAGACTTCTACTGGAGCAGACTCGACGATTATGCACTGGTTCTAGCAGTGTGATATTACTCTAGGAGGCGAGAGATTCGGCTGAGATCTTCTCGTAGTGGCATCAAGGCCTTACGACGTCATATTGGGCATGGATTGGTTATCTAAAGTCCATGGTCAGATTAACTGTATTAGGCACAAGGTGCGGTGTGTATGCACCAACGGGAGCAGGTTCACCTTCACCGGTGAGAAGGGAGCCTTTGCAGCACAGGTTGGAATCTCGTAGAGGAGAGGAAATCCCATCACTCATCAGTTGGCTAGCCTCATCCTAGGATTAGTTGATGTGAAGAGTCCTAATTTTCCTATAGTGGTGGATCAGTATGCGGACATTTTCCCTGACGACATTCCAAGACTACCTCTTCACAGAGAGGTAGAATTTTATATTGACCTGTACCCCGAGACTACCCTGATATCCACTCCAGCATATTGGATGGCCCCTGCTGAGCTTTGAGAGCTACGGGTACAGTTGGAGGACTTGGAGGGAAAGAGATTCATCTGACCCAGTGTTTCACCCTGGGATTCCCTGATATTGTTCGCCAAGAAGGAGGACGGAAGCATGCGACTTTGTGTCGACTATCGCTTCCTGAACCATCTGACCGTGAGGAACATTTATATGCTACCGAGGATTGACGACCTCTTCGATCAGCTCAAGGGATCATGGTGGTTATCGAAGATAGACCTCAGATCATGCTATCAGCAGCTCAGAGTTCGGGATGAGGACGTACAGAAGACGACCTTCAGGTGTCAGTATGCCCATTATGAGTTCTTGGTTATTCCTTTCGGCGTAACCAATGCTCCAGCAGTGTTCATGGTTCTCATGAACAGGATATTTCAGCCATACCTCGATAGATTTGTCGTGGTCTTCATCGATGACATTTTGATATACTCGACCACTGAGGAGGAGCACGCCTACCACTTGCGGGTTGTACTAGACACACTCTGAGAGCACCAGCTTTATGGTAAGCTCTCGAAGTGTCAGTTCTGGTTACATGAAGTCCACTTCTTGGGACACGTTATCTCTGAGGCGGGAGTTGTGGTGGATCCTATGAAGATCGAGGCAGTGCTATCTTGGGAGCCACCTAGGAGCGTGATGGAGGTGCATAGTTTCTTGGGGATAGCTGGGTACTATCGGAGGTTTGTTCTAGACTTCTCCAGAGTTGCGGCACCACTCTCAGCTTTTATGAAAAAGGGGAAACCCTTATTGTGGTCAGATAGATGTCAATAGATCTTCCAGGAGTTGAGACATAGATTGACCAACACACCTATCTTGAGGCTACTGGAGGAGGGAGTAGGGTACGTAGTCTACTGTGATGCATCAAGAACCGGACTTGGATGTGTCCTGATGTAGGAGTGGGCAGTGATCACCTATGGATCTTATCAGTTGAGGCAGCATGATCAGAACTACGCTACCCATGACCTGGAGTTAGCAACAGTGGTCTTCGCTCTGAAGATGTGGTGACACTACCTGATGGGCTAGCGCTTTACATTATACTCTAACAACCAGAGTCTCAGGTACATCTTCTCACAGAAGGACCTGAATCTGAGACAGCGGTGATGGCTCGAGTTCCTCCAGGATTATGACTTTGAGATAGTCTATACTCCTGGAAAGGGGAATGTAATAGCCGATGCCCTCAGTAGGAGGATGGGAATTCAGCTTCTCGGTGAGGCGACAGAGCAGCTAGCCGCTTTGCAGATATCTTTCGTGGATAGAGATGGTGTAGCCTTTCCTCAGTCATTCACAGTCACTCCTCCACTAATGCAGCGAGTCAAAGAGGCACAGTGTGGGGATGCTAACTGTGAGACGTGGCGTGTGCAGATATCCTCAGGGAAGGAACCTGATGGATTCTCTATAGGAGGAGAGCACTTCGTCCTCTTTAGAGGATGTACCATGGTACCAGCTGCTTTACAAGAGGAGGTGCTTAGGGAGTTTCACACTTCCCCATTAGCGGTACATCCAGGAGTGGCGAAGATGTACCAGGATCCTAGAGGACAACACTGTTGGCCGGGTATGAAGAAGGTTGTGGCAGAGTTTGTTTCTCTATGCTTCACCTGCCAGCAGGTGAAGGCAGAGCACCAGGTACCAGCAGTCCTGGTACGGCCTTTGGAGGTCCTGGAGTGGAAGTGAGATGGGATATCTATGGATTTCGTGAGAGGAAATCCATGTACTTCCAGAGTTCATGACTCCATTTGGGTGATTGTCGACCGACTCACCAAGTTGGCCCACTACTTACCGATCCGAGAGCAGGGCTCAGTGGAGAGCTTGGGGTGGCTCTACGTTAAGGAGATTGTATGACTTCATGGTGTGCCATCATCTATCGTATCTGATCGAGATGCTCACTTTACTTCCCGGCTTTGGAGGGGTTGCAGGAGGCATTCAGGACGCGGCTACATCTGAGCACCGCTTTCCACCCTCAGAGGGATGGTCAGACGGAGAGGACCATTCAGACTCTCGAGGACATGCTTCGTGCATGTGTCCTCGACTTTGGTCACATCAGGGAGTACAACCTACCCTTGGTGGAGTTTGTGTACAACAATAGCTACCACTCCACCACCGGGATGGCACTATACGAGACATTGTACGACCCACCTTTCAAATCACCCCTGTGCTGGACAGACCCTGGGGAGTCAGCACTTGTGGGACCGGAGATGGTCCAGGCCATGACAGAGAAGGTCCAGGTCATCCAGGAGCAGATGAGGACAGCTCAGAGCCAGCAGATGTCTTATGATGACAGGAGGAAGAGGCCACTGGAGTTCGAGGATGGAGACCATGTCTTCTTGAGGGTCTCACCTCGACGTGGATTATGGATATTTGGCCCGGGCGACAAGTTATCTCCACGCTTCATCAAACCATTCCAGGTCCTCAGCAGGATAAGCGAGGTGGCTTATCGCCTCTCTCTACAACCTCAGTTGCACAGGGTGCACGACATATTCCACGTATCTCAGCTGAGGAGATACGTGCATGACCCGACGCTTATCATCAACCATGGGGAGTTGGACATTGACGTTGGGGAGACTTTTGCGGAGGTCCCGGTGGAGATTGTGGATCGACAGGATAGGGTCCTACGTGGACGGTCGATACCTCTAGTGCGCATCAGATGGAAGCACGGGAACCTGCATGAGAGCACTTGGGAGCGGGAGGCTCAGATGCGTGCTCAGTACCTGCATTTGTTTCCCTCGTTTATGATGTATCTTTATGGGGAAATAAAGCCATGAGGTGGGAGTAATGTAAAGACCCATAAAATTAAAGGGAATTTTTTTTCTTAATTTTCTTTGGGATTTTACGAGGATGCAGTTTCTGACGGCACCTGATTCCGAGGCCTAGTGTGCCCAGAATCAATTTCCGAAGTTTATCTCTGGTACGTTCTGTGAACGAACGAGTGGGTTTTCCTATCTTTAAACCAGTGCTCGGAATTGAAATCCGAGGGCACTGATGAAACCGAAGTGTTGGTAATTTCTTAGGATCACCTTTTCCAAAGGTTCGTTTTCTCGGGAGGATTTGTTAATTTTGTGGGTTTAGTAAGGAATAAATAAAATTTTATTACAAATTTTATTTATTTTCCACTAGGTAGTTTTATCCTAAGTAAGGGAGTTGGGGGTGGGACCCACATGTTGTTAACCAAACTTGAGAGGATAAAGGTGGGGTGGGTCCTACACGAGCCCAACCCCTCACATTCCTAACTCCTCAACCCCCCCATTTAATATTTCCAACTTATCACCTCATTTAATTTTGACAAGTTATGTTTAATTAAATGAGTGAAATTAATTTTGAATGTTCAAAATTTAAGTGTTAGAAATGAAATAAAATAATTCCAAAGCCTTATTTTATTGTGGTTACTTTGTTTTATTGAAGGGGGGAGCGTTCTTCACATTTTCAAAGAACTTCATCTTCCCGGCGAAGAACTTTTCTACCTTGAAAAAGAACGCCGTCACACCTTTTTTTGAAGAATGACGACGCACCATACTTCGTTCTTCTTCCCGCGTCAAAGGAAGGGAGACGCCGTTCCACCTCGGACAATATCCATCAACGTATATGGAACCTCACCCCACGACGCCGCTTTCCGCGACGCTCTTCGAACATCATCTCATTATCAAGGTAGGGGTTAATTACTTTTTGTTCGTGAAATATCCTTTAACGTTCTTCGTCTTTATTTTTGGGCCACTTGATATCATCTTATCAAGAGGAGGTCAGACCGCACGAACACGACCGACTCTCCTCCCCCTTTTGTTGTTGTGTTATTGCGGTTCGAAAGAAGGAGGCGCGGTGCAATGACACCGCGCGGAATCATGGAGAAATGCGGCAAAGATGCGAGGCGCCATCGAGCCGCGCCGTTAAGGCCAAACGAATCCATGGTGCCGTCGCGCCGCACCAAAGAACCAAAAAGGGCCGTAGCCAGAGCCGGGCCGCGGCAGAGGGGCACGGCGCCGTCGCACGGCGCCAGTCGGACAAGACCACGACTCAAAGCTGCGGCGGTGCAAGGTGGGGCGCCGGAACCGCCGGCCTCCGGCACCTCGGAGGGTGGGACCGCGGCAGTCCCGCGGCAGCAGCACCATCCGTCCGGACTGGGTCGACCATTTCAGGAAAAAACTAGGGGTCGTAACCCCCGGCTGGCCAAAGGAGCGGCCCCCCACGTGGGGCCCGCAGTTCCTCAATCTGGGGGGCAGCGCCCCCTGTTCCGCTCACCTCGGCGTGGCCGAGCTGGCCATGCGGGCCACTATTGTGCACCAGGACGGGTCATGCCCACCGGGCCGGGACACGCCATGATGGTCCGGACCCGGAACCGGTTCTGGTCGACTCGGTTCGGGCCGACCCAGGGGGTCTCGGGTCGGGCTGTCCGGGCCCCAAACCCCCTAAAAACGGACAGGTATGTTCTTTCACCCATATCTTGGGATACAGACCTTCGATCGATGCACCGTCAGTTGATATGAGATCCTTGGATCGAGATGGTCGTTTCAGTATATTACACTCAAGGTTTCAGAGAATTTGGGTATGGCTGCGTTGGTTCGAACACGAAACCAACCGGGCCCTCGGAGTGGAAAAACTTATAACTTGAGCTTCAGATGTCCGATTTAAGTGCCATCGACTTTGTTGGATTCCTCTTAGAGAGACGGACCTTTTGGCTTACTCCGATCGAGGTTTGGACACAGTTGGAGTGCAGTCGGGTTGGTTTTGACTTAAAAACCAACGGGGCCCCTGGAACAAAAAATTCAATAACTCGCAGAACAGGCGTCTGATTGACGCGACGTATGTCACGTTGAGTTCCTATTGTCGAGACGGAACATTGACATACATCAACTCCGGAATATGTGTCAGTTGATGTATCGACCCCCCTTGGCTCGTGGAGCGGACCCTCCCGGAATCAAGCATGCCATGTGCGGGAACCCTAGAGCTGGCTGCGACGATAAAGACTGCACTGAAATCCTATGTGGGTTCGGCAGCGATGTAAACCGTACTAAAATCCTCTGTGGGTTTGAAGGCGATGAAGACTGCACTAAAATCCTATGTGGGTTCAGTCGTGATGAAGACTATATTGAAATCCTATGTGGGTTCGGCAGTGATGAAGACCGTACTGAAATCCTCTATGGCTTCGATAGCGATGAAGACTGCATTGAAATCCTTCATGGGTTCAGTAGTGATGAAGACCGTACTAAATTCCTCCGTGGGTTTGACGGTGATGACTACTGTTCTTGTATCCTACGTGGGTTTGGCAGTGTTTGACTCTGTTCTTGCTATCCTACGTGGGTCTGGCAGAGTAGCTGGTCTGTATCCTATGTGGGTCTGACAGCTTAGCTAGTGTAGTATCCTATGTGGGTCCCAACATAGATGAATCAGTGGCTATATCTGATCATCTCTATCACCGAAGAAGTATACCTATGTGAGTTGAGTCTTGAATTCAATAAATATATTCGATATGATTAACTTTCTTTCCTATGTGGATTGAGTTCTGTTATCCTGTGTGTATTGGGTTGTACTCTTATGTGGACGTGATCAAACTTGGGCGTGGATGCTGGAGCCGAATGGGAATTGATGACTTAGGTATATGTATGGGAATATACCTAAGTAGTGTTGGATGTTACTTCATGATTGTATCTTTCCTTTGTGTATTCTGGGAGACCTTCTGGGGTCTTGGGGTCCCTACTATGTAGCATATACCCACCCCTACATGGGCTATGCCCGCACTACATTGTGTTGGTTGCAGACGACGGACATCGCTGACCGTGGTTGAGGCTTGTGGAGCAAGTCGGTACCTAGAGGTGGACCACTGGGCGGGACGTACTCGAGGCAGACGGCTGGACCCGAGGAGCTGAGGAGGCTATCTGTACCCACCCTTCAGGTGGGACTTCCAGTGGACAGCTCGACGTTGCTGCTTTACTATTAGTTGTTGTACTTTCTTCCAGTTGTACTTTACTTCCAGTTTGGGTTTGTATACTAGCCCATTTACTTTTCCTCACTACTTTTGTACCCAGATTTACTTAGTCTTTACTTCTGCTTGCTTACTCTGTGGTTTGTTTACTTTATAAAGGCAATGCCTTCCCCTTTTGTCGGGATTTACGCCTTGGTGCTAGTCATCAGCCCCTGGCCTATGGGAGGCGGGCTTGGGGTAGTCACGGCATGGGTCCCGAGGACGGGTCGTGACAAATAAGGTCAAGAGGAACTTCAAAAGGTTTTATAGGGTTTTAATGATATCAAATTATAATGAACAAGGATTTTTATGTATCTTGTGATGTTCATAATGTTTATGTATAGAAAATTTGTTAGGTTATCTAGGATTAGTATTGTATAGTAAAAAACTAAATAATGCCTAGGTTTAACTTTTTGAGTTTCATATACTTATTAATCTTATTAAAAAATATAACGATCGGATAATTTGTAAGGTTTGAAAACAATATAAGGTTATTATGTAGTTATCCATAATTTATATCTTCACAAGGATTGAATTTATATGGATTATATCATAAAATGATTTAATATTTTTAAATTTTTTTAAATAATAGAATGTTTAAGAATATAAAAATTAATAATTAAATGAAATTTAAAATTAAGTGTTTTGTTGAGAATTGGTCCTCATAAAAAATCCCAATAAGAGATAATGATTCGAGATGGGTTTTGAGTATTCCATGCAATTAAAAGGAGTTCCATGTAATTTTTCATCTTATTAACATGAAAAAGATAAATATTGAGTATATATAAATTAATATTGTTTTATAGAGATTTTTTATGCGAATTAAATGCTGATATTTTTTGGACAATTTGAGGAGTAGATTATGGTTGACTTGGGAGGAGGCTCAAAATAAAAAAAATTAGTACAAAAAATAAATTAGATTATAATTTTAGAGTAAATTAGATGAATTAAATTATAATCCCATTTTTCTTGGTAATTTCAATAAATTATATACAAAAATAATATTAATATAGAAATATAGTGAAAATTAAATGTTTTAAAAAATAAAAATAAAGTGGTTTTTCTTGGATCAAATAATTGAGAGATTATTTGATAAACGTATCAAATTAATATTTATTTTATTTAAGATAGATAACATAATTAAATTAAGGGGGGATATTTTTTCTCACTATTTTTAATGAAAAAGATGGATAAGAGGATCAAAATTTTATCACAGCATGAAATAGAAAAAAATAATCACAATGAAAACTAAATTGATGTCTGATATGGTGGAGGAAAATATAGTTATTTAAATAGTATTTATAATCATTTTATTTATGTGGGATAAATAAAAACATTTTGGATACATGTAACATGAGTTGAGGGATAAACTGGGTCTCTATAATATATATGTTAATACTATTCGGTCAGGTAATCATAGGTTTTCTAAATCACACCAATAATAAACAATATCCTTTTCAGAGGAGATCCTTGTAAACCTATTTTTATTGGAATTTCATGTTCATTTTGGAATTTAACAAAAACTATTTTAGAATCACTTAAATTAGTGCATACAGTATACTATAAAGTAAAAAATAAAAAAATCTACATCCCTAATTCACCCCTAGAGATATCATTGATCCTTTCAGTGGATTTTCACTTGGTAGGAGAGCCATGTTCCCATTTTTGAATCGAATCTAATTAGAATTTGGAGAAATATGTTTCTCTATTATTAGATATTATATCACTAAACACTTTGTCTTAAATAATTTGAAATAAAATATCTTTGAATAACAAGGGGATTTCCCTTATTTTATGGGAAGAACTATCACATATATATGGATAAAATTCATTATAATATCTTATAAATATGTCTGGAAGTATGATAGGAAACAATTAATAGATTTAATCTAGATACACAATGAGTTATCAGAATATTATATTAAATAAATAATCATAATAATAATGGGTTTTGGGGAATTCTATTTTGTATTCATTATTATAGATGAGGTTCATGAATGTAAAAGGAATAAATAAATCATACGGATCGTGTGGTATACTAAAGAAAATTTATAAATGGAACACTAGGGAATATTAATAAAATCATAAATATTTTAGATTGAAATTTAATGACCTCAACGTGATGTATTATTATTATATAGATTAGTTTTTGTGAAGGTTTAATGATATAGTAATCACTGATTGATGATTTCATGAGAAGTGTAAGCATTGAATTCTCGTTAAGAGGATACTATGAAACTTTCATTTAGTTGGATCACATGTAGCATTTTTAATCCATTGGAGTTTTTTTTGATATTGATGTATCATACATACCAAAATTGGATTTATATATTTTATCATGAATATGAGATATTGGGAATCACATTATCTTTAGTTTATCGGGTGATGTTGGAAATTTATTTATTGTTTCTATAATGCTATAATTTATTTATAAATTATTATTATTATTATTAGTTTATTTTTTTCCATGGATATCCAAGACATGAATACATAATTCTCTGATTTTAAATATATTTATTATCGTTGGTTATTTTATTTAGGTGGTGAAATCATTCCCATATGACTAGTTTTTATTACATGATGCTTATCTCCAAACCATGGAGATCAAGAATACCCATTGTGTATTTTGGTGAGCAATCATGGAAGAATGGTTGGGTTGACCCATGTTGGCTTGTTACATGTGTCATCTCCCAAACTATTGATATATGAATTTACATTTTTTGAGTCCCATGATAATTGAATTTTTTAAATTTTTATCATATTTTGGGAGCTGTTTTTTCACATAATGGCATTTTTAGTTTTAAAGAATAGTATCTTGGTTTTCAATAAATATATTACTAAAAACACATGGATTTTGTAGAAAATAACTCAAATAAAATAGATTCTCTGAATGAACATATATGAAATATTATTACATTTTAACCTCTTCTCTATGAAAAAAACATAATCATATATGTGTGGGATGGAGATAATGGAACAGGTGTTGGTGTATTTTTTATATAGGAAATAAGAAAATTGTTATGGATACAAGAAGAATCTTATTAGGAGGAAAAAACCATATAGAAATTTTATAAAAAGGAATCCCATGAGGATAAATGGGGGATCACTAGAAACATTATCTCATATATCTAAATATATCATGATTAAATTATAAAATTAGTCATTCCAACATAATAATTTAAATAGATGAGTTACAAATTTATTTTTTTATTCTATAGTTTTGGATTCTAAACATCCATTACTCATTTTGTGATTCTAAATAATAATCATTAACAATTCACTACCTTGAGGAGGTGGGTATTATTTTCATAAAATATATGATAGGTAATAATCATTGAAATATTTGAGTTTCCATGGTACATCACATTAAACAAGATTGTAGTGGAAGTGAATGGTTTAATAGGGATATTGGCCTATGTCATAGTGGAATATTATCAGAATTTTTAATATTTTTTTTAATTTTACAAAAATTGAAATATATTTTATTTTTCATATTTTCATCTTTTTAAATAATAATTACTTATTTAGGACATGGATGACTTGGATGATACTGAAAAATAAGATGAAGAATCCACCAAAGAGGAATGCATGGGGTGAAAAATTGAATAAGAATAGTTTATGAAAGTGTGAAATGTTAAGAATGAAACACATGATACCATATAAAAGGGAAAAATATCAATTTAAATTCACCAACCTTCAATTTCACTCAAATTGAGTTCTTTTCCTATCACTAAATTTATAATGTTGATGAAGAATAATTGAAGTTATAACAAGATTCAAGCGATGATTATAAGAATGTTTTGTGAAGGGTAAAAAATAAAAAATAAAATATGGCTTCTAAATTTTTATGTCACATAAAAATCTCAAGATAATTTACAAAAAAAAATTCTTTTACATGATCTTTTTTTCGATACAAAAAATAAAAAATAAAATTTAATAATTGAAATAAAAAATTAAGTTCCTACACCATTCAAGAACCTACAATAGTTGAATACCCCTACCACTATCCACCCCAAAATTTCTACATGATTTGATCAATAAAAAAGGGAGGGTAATAAATACAAAGAACATGGGTTATAACTTAAGAAGAGATGCATGGGAAGATTTTGGAGGACAATAAAATCATGGTTTATGTCATATAAATTTCATCCCCATTATATAGATGATGATACACATAAAAAATGTACATAGGTTTGAAAAAATATTAGTACGTAAATATTAATTTTACCCAAGTTGATCTTCTCTAATCTCTATTTTAGTTTTCATATTTTATTTTTAATAATGTGGTGATTTTTTTCATGAAGTATTTTTATTGAGGGAATAAATTATCAATTTCAATTAATTCTATTTTATCGAAATCAATTAATGATTTTTATCTTTACATCTAGGTTTTATCTACCCATATAATTAGTTTAATACAACGTTATTAATATTTTGTACATACTATAAATTTTTTTGTGGATTTCATTTGAGTTTAATAGCATCTTAGTGTGGTTGATGATAATATCCACACTTTTAAATAATGGTTTATCTGTCATTTTTTATTTATTTTTTATATATTATTTAAGGCATATGGATTATTAGAAAAGTTTTTAATTTTTGTATTATAATGTTAACAATTGTAGAATTTTTCTAATTGAAATTAATCAAACTCTCTTTATTATACCTTTATTTGAATTCATAAATAATTTAGGGAATCTATTGAATTTTAGGTCTATTTGGTAAACTCTTTCATGTAATGTACTTTATAATGAAGTAAATACATAAATATAGGTTTCTATGCCTTTTTTACATATCATTACATTTCTATTTTTCCTAATAGCATGGGACATTATTCAAAACATGGACTTGCTCTGTAGATCTATTAAATATTCCCTGAGTTAATGGTTATTAGTAAAATGGTAAAGGGGAATTTTGAAATTCAATTCTCCTTTTTTAAACTCTTTTTAAGACTAACTTGAATTCAACCATTCTTTTGATGATCTTGGAGGCCATAAATTACCATATATGATAAAAATTACATGACAAATAGCTTCCAGCTCATCTATTAATGTATATATTTAGGAAATTCAATTTAACATTACATGAAAAATAACTTCCAAACCATCTATTGATGTATAAATTCTCAAGTGTGGTATATATAAATGTTTTTTCTTGGTCTAATGATCATGAATGAAATATAATGATAATTTTGAATAGGAAATTAAATTTATAAATGAAGAAAGATAAAAATATGAATGAAAATGAGTTCTCATTTTCACATTTGATTTAATTTGTTTGAGTTTCCTTATTGGACTATATTTCCATGTAGTGAAATAGTATTTATGTCAGGTGTAAAAAATTATGAAATATATAAATTTTAAATTTATTTTAATAGAAAATATTCCCTCATATATTAAATAATTCAATTAAACTATCATTTTTTACTGTAATTTGATATTAAATTTATATTGCTTAATTTAATCGTTAATTATATTTATTAATACTAAGATTAATTAAAAAATAATATACACTTAATAAGGTTGTTTTGATAGATTTTAATTTGTATATAGCGAATACATTATATAAAATCTACATTTTGGATGGAAGTGTGAAAAAAATGATAAATTAAAAGTTACATGTGATTAAAACTACAACTATGTGTCATGAAAAATAGTTAAAATGTAATCATCATGTGAGTAGTAGGATGAAAATTTCATTGCGTAGGAACAAATTTAAGGGGGTATTAAAGTGAAATTAATTGGTGACCTAGAAATGTTCCACATCAAATAAACCGAGAAAAGAAGATACTGACATTCAAATAATCATGTGTCTATAACCATCAATGTTATATTATCCTGCTTGATTTAAATAGACATGTCATATTAAGATTTTCCTAGACTTAAGCATGCTACGTCAAAATCCGTCCGCCTCATATATAAATAAATAGTCAGGAATTAGAACCCAATGTAAAAAATAATTGCCAAATATGTAAGAGTTCTTAGATGATATGTAAGAGTTATTATTTTATTTGTTAGAGGTTACCCATAAATGCAGTTGTATATAAGGAAAATGCCTCATTAACTATTGAGATATGAATTTCACTACAGAATCAATCTCACCTCACATAAATCTAACCATCTAAATACATATTTCTCTAATAATAATCATTTCCACACAAATATTCAATGTCTAATTCAATGGTTACAACTCAAATTATTTTAAAGGTTTATCACATGATACTAATATAATGATCAGTCGAGCTTAGCTCATAGATATTATTGAATCATAATTAAAAAAGATTATGACCATGGATGTTTTCTAAAATCATCATTACTATATTTTTGATGATATAGGTTATATATCATTTCAAAACATATAAAAATAATTCATGGGTTATTTAAATCACTCTATAATTCCTTTGAAGAATTTATACACTCAACTTAATCCATTGTATTCATCAATGTGCATGTTCTTGTTATTTGTGTGAGATGTGAAAGAACTAGGGAATATCCCATGTTTGGAATGTCACATCATTTTGTTAAACTTTTCATGATATGGTCCATGAGCCAGGAATGGAAATAGTAAATGTAATTTACTATTGGTATTTTTTATTAATTCCTCATAGGTATTGATATTAATAATAATAGTTGGAACGTCAATTAAATTTTCAATGTTGAATAAATATGGACCTACAAGTTCAATGATACTAGGATTAAAAATAATTTTTAGGAGTTTTCTAACAAATAAAATTGATATTAACTTTATAGATTTTGGGTTTGTCTAATTTTTATGTAATCTTTCATTTAATTAATGTTTTAATTATATTTTCCTTTTTATTATTCCATTTGTATTTTATAACCCACTCTAAACTCATACATCAATATTTATAGAATACATACCATAGTAGAAAAATTTATTTTTACATCATGGATTTAACACTAATTATTAGTAACTAATTTGAAATCCTAAACATTTATATTCCTCTTATATTAGATATAAGTATATACTACTTGGAAACCCAAATTTTATGGGTTTTATAATTGGTTATATAAATAAAAGACATTAAAAAAATTCTATTTAATTTTAGTTATGTCATAATTGACATTAAATGATTATTTTTACATCATTTATGTTATCACCAAAATTAAAAACAATTCAAATAGTTCTAACAGGTGAGGTATCTATGTTAAGATTTATTATTACGAGGTTAGAGTTCTAAAAACCCTATGATCTGAAACTCATGGTCATGCTCGTTATTCTTTCTTCAATATAATTTCTTCTCATTTTTTTTTGTTTCTACTATTTGTTTCATCATTAATCCTAAATCATTCTTTTTGAACATAACTTTTCTATGTTTGGTCCACTGATACAATTTTCCACTTTTATTATTTGAGTTACATTGTCTTCACATATTGATATATATTTTCAGTTTCACTTATTTTTCATTGCATGAAATTTATTTTCATTCTATCTCTATTTTAAATATATTTTTCATAGGTTTACAATATTACAATGATTAAATGGTAATGTCATATTTTTTATTTTTAGAATACTTATTAATTTTTTCTTAATTATAAAATATATTTATTTGTCTATTTAATCATATGTAAAATCTATCAGTTATTAATTTAGTGATTATATTTAGCTTGTGGTTATTATTTCATATGAATTAATTTTTTTTATATATTTTGGTTAAACAAATTTTTCATTCCAATCATTTGTATTTATATATTTTTTTGTCTTTATAATATTTTTAATATTTCTTTTGTTCAATTTTTTTGGTATTCAATTTGTTTGATAATGATTTTTTTATTTGGATATTTATTATAAAATATATATTTTTATATTTTTATATTTTTATTTAGGTAAAATATTATTTATTAAATATTATATATTTTCTTTATACTTAAAAACAATATTATATTAATGTACTTATAATATGTATTATCACATTAGAAAAAAATGTATTGTAATTGGATAAAATATTGAAGAATCAACATTGAATATGAGAAAGTGGTTGACTATTTTGAAGAATTTTTTTCAAGATAATCTTGAAAATATGTAAATATGTTTTCATCCATGATAGAAACGTTTGAATATGATAATTATAACGATGATGGAGATCAAAGACTATATGAATTTTCTATGTTTTAATAATACTTATAATAACTATATATGTAATGGTAATGTAATAAAAAATTCACTCTTGAACATTGATGATGATATTCTGTATGATAAAAGAGACTATCTTGATGAATTAGTTCTGGATATAGGTATTGAAATCATTGAAAAAATAAAAAAATTAATCAATTGAATAGGGTTTCTAAAACAACTATTTATAGGTTTTATGAAATATTTAGGGTTATTAGTAGTATTGATATTGGTAACCATAAAATCATAAAATGGTAGGTGCAATAAAAGTTTAATAAATTTCCATTTAAAAAATAGTTTCTAATAAAAGAAAATGGGAATCTTAATTTAAAATACGAATTTAAGAAATATTTTCTCAAATATAATTTGGATATAATAAAAATAAATCTCTTTTTAGTGATTGTGTGATCTATTGGAAAAAATATGAAGACTTTTCAATATATTAATAATGTCAAATATCATGATATAAAATGGATCATATATTATACTATGAATCATTCGTGAGGATTGATACAAAAAATAATACTAATGAAATTAGGTACCTTCAAAAAGATGCTAATTTGAAGCCATAATTTTCTAATTTTAATCTTGTAAATATATTGATATTTCATGAATATGAGAGAATCTCTGATGGAAGCCTACATTACCTTCATAGTTCATCATAATAATTTTTATTTATTTAACATTTTTATAATTTTGGATATGGAGTTATAAATCTCATAATAGGACTATGAACATATTTAATGTATCCATATTGGATCCTCAGTAGCCAATATTGTTCATCGACTATTATGTTGGTAGTTTAGAACATTTCCCCTAAATACATATGAAACAAATATGTTATGATGTTCTTGATTTCTTATAAACCAAAATATTTAATATATGATATTGAATTATAAATGTAACCATTTTTGATGATGTAATATTATTTTTGAAGGAAGGTGTTAAGGTGTTTTTCATAAACAATAAATATGTACTTCAATTTATATATTAACATAATTTTCATAAAAAATGGTTTCCCAATATATGGAAATTATATATTTATATTGTTAAAGGTAACAATTATTTCCTAGTTTTTCAATAAATTAATTCATATAAATAATTATAAAATAGGGAAATACAGTGTATAAGGGTCGTCATATATTATTTCAAATGGAGGCCCATAACAGTGGTGAAAAATGTATTTATCAGTTCACATTAGTATTATTTTACCCCATAACCTTTATTGAATGATGTGTATTATAGTAGGGATAATCACATAAATGTAACATTTGGCATGAAAAAAGGGTTAGGTTTTGAAAAATATATACATGTAAAAATAGTCTATATTGTTAAATAAAAATTATTAGATATTTTTTAAGTTAAAACCCAATATTTTTGTTATGCATTTTGAATAAAACACATGTTACCATTTGATCATAATATTATTAAAGATAAAAGGAAATATAAAAGATAGATTTCTTGAATGATTCAGCATAATATCTATGTTAATACATTTTGAGTTATATACCAATTACTAAGATAAATGAAAATATTTACATTTCGCATATCGTTTCATAATCAATATTGAAAAGATGAAATTATAATAATGTATGAATGGTTTTGATGTACCTAGTGGTTATTCATCATATGTGAAAAACATGGTTACATTGAAGGATTTTTTTGTTGATCTTCAATAATCTTATTGACTTTTATTAACTGATGTAATAACTATTGATAGTTAAATAGCATTGAATTTTCTAAATACATGTTATATTTTTTATTAACATGTAGTGATAATTTTTCTATTCAATTTATAGCAGTGGAGTTTATGGAAATTTGTTACATGCATTAGAGAATGGAGTTGTTCTCATTGTGTTTCAAATATAAATGTATTTATCAACATTTATTTTATATAATATTTGATTTTATGATTCATTTGGTGGGATATATAAGGATATATGGTCTTGTATTTTTATATTGGCTGTATCCTTCAGGATGAAATATGAAAATTATAATGGTATTTGTTAAAAATACACACTAACTAATGGCATAAAATATTTAAAATATATATAAAGGAGGTGATTTTGGTTTTTACAAATTAATTATTCATAATAGTGAATATAGGTCTCCCTATATCTTAGTATATAGAAGTAAACAGTGAAGGTGAAGGGATCAGTGTATTTAATATAATGTCAATTTCATCTGTTATAGTTTTGGAGACACATATATTAATTTTTAACAACATAGGTGAGGTTCATCCATATATATCCTCAAATAATGTAGAATTTATGTTATGATAGCTTAAAAGAAATGAAAAGTGGTTGAAAAATGAGTATAATAATTATTTTTTAATGGATAAAATAGATAGACCATAGTAAGTCATCTATAATAGAAACCAATAATAGGTTATCTAACAAAGTATGTATTATTTTTATTACATTGTATAGTTTTTAAATTAATGGATACCCATTTATTCTAAAACATTTGGATAAAAAGAGTACTGATCCGAATAGTGGAGTAATATTTATAACAAATGCAATGAATTGTTCTTGTGAAAAGGATAACGACAAATTTTTTAATTCAATAAATATTTTTTGAGTTGTGGGGGATATTTATGAAATTCATTATAATAAATTTTTAGTAATATATTATATATATATATATAGTATGTTTAAAATAGTAGTTCTGTGAAACATAATAAAAATCGATTTACACATGATTTTTTTGAAAAGATACAATTGTTAAAAGGAACTGTATATCATCGAAAGACATGAAAATCAGATATTTTATGTTATTGAAACATAAAATGATAAATGTTCTGAAATTTTACAAGGGGAAAACGCATTTTAGTGATGAGGATATGGATAATGATGTGGAATTTTGTATGGTTTTTTCAGTTATTGCTAGATTAGTTGTGGATAATGGTGACTTTAATATATACATAGTCCAAGCTATATAATATTATGATATAAAATGGATTTGAGAATACCCTTCATCACACTCCCAATAATTTAGGTGAATACCATATTTTTTAGAAATGAAATTGTAATACAATATTTTTAAAAAATGGATATTTAAATCTACTATTTTTTATAATTATTGTCCTATTCTATTAAATCTTATATTCACCTGTCTATGTTAAACCATTTTTTCTGAAATAATCTATAAATCATTATATTTTTGTAAACTAACACTCCTAAAATATATTTTTTCAACATACATATTAATCTTTGTAGATGTTTCTATTTTATGCCATTATTTTATATTATTTTTATTTATTAATTTTAGATAAAAATATTTTTGTCGAAAATGAAGGATAACATTATTTATTTGGAAGAATACATATGCAATAATAATATTTTATTAAAATGAATATTAAAATATATAAATGTTTCTAATTTCTATATTTTTATATTATTTTTTATATTCATCCATTTTAGTTTCAATTTTAATGATCGAAGAATCCAAAAACCTTTATTTTTCTATGACTAGTTCATTATATTCATCATTTTAAGGTAGATATATTTTACTTTTTATGATTAAAAATCATTTTCCTACTTATAATATCACATTAATGATAATAAAATAAAAGTACATGTAATTTAATTATGTTCACATTTCTAAATGAAATAAAATGATTCATAAGAGTATTTATTGTTAATTGTGTATTTTTCGTATTACTATATCTATATTAATAATTTACCTAAAAAAAATAAATTATTGGTTTCTAAAAAATATTTTTAGCACTATTGGTAAGCCTTAAATTTAATAGTATTCTTCTTCCCTAGAGAAGTTCAAAATTATATTTTATATATGTGGGATTCTATATTTACTAAACTGTTAATTATTTCATTAGGAGTTGATATCTAATATTGAATTTTAATACAATAAAAACACATTTTTACAGAATACAAATTACTTCAGGATTTATATTCCAATAAAATCCCATTAAAGGATTGTAATTTTATATTTTTATTGAAGGACCATCGACCGGAAATTGAAAGATCAATTTTTGGAGTCCATAATAGTAAAATATCTCAATTTATTTTTATCTAATTTATTAAAAATTTATATTTCTTATTACTAATATTTAATCTATTAAAACAATGATGACATTATAATTTCATGATATAAAATAAATAATGATGATGTGGATATATTTTAAATAAACAAGATCAAGTTATTTATATCAAAATTAAAATTAATTTGTATTTTCATTATGTAATATAATGAAAGAAATAATTCAAATTTGTGGTTATTGATTTAAATATATAGGATTATTTTTTATTTAGCCCGCAAGAGGAAGTCATTCATGTATAGAAATTATTCTATTAAAATTAAATTAGTAACAATATAATTTAATTACATGATGGAATATTCATTAAATATTATAGAATATGTCTAAGGGAGATCTCACCATCAGAACCAATCAGATAATTTATACCCCGACAGATTGGTATGTGATGGATTTCATTTACTATAAGATTACATGATTTCTAAAAATATTTAAAATTTAAGATGAAAATAATGTAATGACTCTCATACATTTTTGTTCATTAATATATCTCCACCAACATTCCACGAATAATAAAAATGGGTGTGGATTTAGAAATATATGTTTGTTATGTATTTATCAAATTAATTTCATAATAATATTATAATAAATTTATTGTTATTTTCCATAAAATTTATTACATTGTATATCTATCTCACTAATATAACTATTACATATAACATTTATGACTCCCTACAAAAAAGGTGATATGGGGGACCTTTATATTATAGTAGGGAACCACATAATCATGAAAAATTACTCTTATATAATCTTTTATTTTATTCTTATTGGAAGTTTTGTCAAACCATTATACTCACTAATTTTCAATAAAAATATACTAGAACATATTGGATTTGTGAATTTTTCATGTTGGTCAATTGAACTCTTTATAGGGTGTTTTATTATTTTCATATATAAATGATTACTATGGGATTTGGATGAGAATATTGTGTTCATTCAGTTGCAGTTTCATGAAGGTATTTCAATGGTTTCAATACTATTACCTGGATTTCAATACCATTATTCCTTATTTTTCTTGGATCCCTTAGTTTTCCATTACAATTTTTCAAATAAGAGTCCCTTTTTTATTTATGGTTTAATTGGGAAGCCCCTAATATTATATAGTAATACTGAGATTCTCTCTTGACCCTCAGTTGCTGGAATCTATATAGATTTGGATATATCAAAAGATTCACCATCACTTTTTTGAATTTAGAATGTTGACTATGTATTTTGTCATGATATTTTCATTGAAAATATTAAGTATTACTGACAAAAATGTTTAAAAATTGGATATTCAACAATGGAATTAGATAATAGACTCCATGTTGCATGTCCATTTACATATTTTAAATCAATTTGGGTTGAAAAGGTTGAGAAATAAGGGGTTTTCTTACATCATTAGGCCATTCATGGGAATCTGTTGATATGGATGTTAATTAGAATACTTTTGGAACTTCTAATAAGATGTTATCTTCTATAGATATTTTGGGTTTCATAGTTGAAGTGCATAATTCACATGCTAACAAATAAGATAGGGGAATCATAAAAAGGCTGATTCATCTACTTCTGAGACCATAACATTTGGTCAACCCTTTCATGGGGATAATAAGAGTGTCTAATCTAATTTTTTAAGTCGTTACATAATTATAATCAAAAATCTTGTCAGAATGAGGATGATTTCATGAAATTGAGTGTGAAAAAACCTAACAAAATCACTAGTTAATTTGGATGGTTTCATCACCCCGAGGTCCAAAAATAATTAAAAATATACAGGTTACTCTATCCTTGAGTGAAATATTTTCATGAGATCCTTATATAACTATAGAGATGAAAAAATTGTTACTCCTCCATAGACTATAGTTGCTTAAAAATTTACTACCCCCGCTGATGAAACTAATTTGGAATACAATAATAGAGATAATGGTGGTGGCCCTACTGGGAGGTATGCATATCAGATTAATGATAAATCTTCCATTTTGGAGGAACTAGATTATTGGGAGGATTTGAAAGATAAAATTTCATTTATTCAATATATAAATGGTGAAATGTCTCTCGAGTCTTATCTTCGATTTTGAAAGAAAATTTTCATTAAAGTGGTCGTCTAATGTTAGCGTAATACTAATTTTAACATTATCACAATTCTATTTTAAGTATTATTCCTTATTTTTCTTTTTTGAAGATGGATTT
Source organism: Viscum album (assembly GCA_963277665.1). NCBI lineage: Eukaryota > Viridiplantae > Streptophyta > Magnoliopsida > Santalales > Viscaceae > Viscum > Viscum album. Next base: position 1,895,452,781 of record OY728152.1, read on the forward strand.
CTTGGTATTTGGTTGTTTTTTAGTTTTTCTCAGGCTTATCTTCTTTTTCCATGATTTTGTCGATGATATTTCCAAGGCTGTTTGATATGAAGTTTCTATTTGAGTGTTTGTTCCATATTACTCTTATGGGAGTTTTGTTCTTTCTTCATTGAAATGTTTTTCTAGAATAATTTAATTTCACAAGGTGATGTGATAATTCTTGAATATACGGTGCCTTTATACTACCTTTGGAATTTTAAATTTTGATATGCTACTTGTGTTTGTTTCTAATGTAGTATAGTTTGTTGAAGTATATTGACTATTTTGTGTTAAATTATTTATCTCAAATGAGGGAAAAGTAGTGTTCAGAATTTCAAATTGAATCATGCCTTTTTTTCTTATAGACTTCATTTTGATCAAGGATAAATTATTGGAATGAAACTTTTTTTCTCTTTTTTGATGTATTCTTTTAAATATTGATCTAACTCATTTGTAATTCTAGATTTTTTGAGCTATTTACACCTCATGTTTTCATTGAAACCTTTTATGAATTTATTAAAAAAATTTAAGGATGAGGTGGGTGACCAAATCATGCCTGAGTTGGTCAAAAATAAATATTCATCAACTATATAAACCCTTTCACGATTTTCCATAAATAGTTTGTGAATTTACAAAGCATATAATTTGGGAGTGTCAAACTAGGTGTGCATCAGGACCTATTGACATGCACTATGTCATGTCCTTATCCAGATCAATGAACCTTTATCATATTTTTTACACTTATATACCTCTATTCAAATTCCACATCTAATTGTAGTATCCATAAAGGGATGTAATTTTTTAGAAACCATACACTCTATCCTCTACCAAAATTTCTTGTCATTTTCCTAAACATTTACTAGTTTTTAGACTTACCCTTAAATATTCCCTTCAGGATCTTACTAATGTGTTATTATCATATTTTCCCTAGGTTAACTAAAAATATACTTTAATACCAACTATAACAACACAAGAATTTGAAAAATATATATTACATATTTTTTAGATGAATATTCTTTAAATTTCATGAACAAGTGACATGGAAACATAATGTTATAGATCCTTTGGATACATGAACCATAAATAACTGGATTATTAGTGAACTAAATAATCTCCCAATATGTTCTTCAAAACTAGAACCATTCTCAGATATGTCATACATAATACATTTCCATATAACCTTGTAAAAGGAAACATATTAATGGGTGAACTTAGATGCCTAGTAACTATAAAAAATGGAGATACGTAAGAATGACATTAACATAAGGGTTTGAGAACAAGAGAATGACATTTGAAAATTGTACACAATATATGGATATTATAATCTTGATTCATGGAATAACGATTGGTAGTTTAAAAGATATGAATCCTATGTGAATCAAAAATAAATCTCCATGAAAGAATAATTGTAGCATAAGACATAGATTTATGGAATACACATAAGAATTCCAATTCATTTCCATGGTACTAAAGGACCTCTACCAAGGATATTATAGTGTAATGGGATCTTCTCCAAACCTTCATAGTAATCAATGTCACCTCAAAGACACTCAAAGTGGATAAAATATTTTACTAAACTATGTTAACTCCCCATTTCAGTTTGTTCTATCTCATAAAATAAAAATCATTACCTAATTCATTTGAGGGAGATAAAGGTATCACCCGTTCTATAATGAATGTCACACATATTTGTGGCATAAAAACTGAAAATAATAATTATAAAATAATACATGAAATGAAATAGGTTTCATAAATATTTCAATATATCCTAACAAATTGAAAAGAGGTAGATTTCCTAAAGTTTTTATCACATCATAATATAATAACCAATGTAAAAAGAAGTACGTTTCATACGAATTTTATCATAGTATAATTTGTTGAAGATAAATGGTTTTCGTAAACATATTTTCAACCCAAACCATTAATATAAATAACAAACATGGGGTCCTTGGTTCATATCCCCAGTAAATCAATAGGGACATCAAAGGATTTCATTTTAGTTGGAAAATAAATTTGAATGATAAATCACTTTGAATGTTTGTCGAGGAAGATAGATTTATTTGAAAATAAATTTATAAAACTAAAAATTCATAAAATATTTTTTAAATCCTTTTTATTTGAAAATAAAATTGAAAACATATAATATAATGTTTAATTGAAATTATTTTTAATAATTACATATATGTCGTATATGTTATAATGAATATTTCTTTAATATTTTCAGTAAACTATAAAGGGTAGTTGTTTGTAAAACAACATGAAGATGTTATTAAAAAAATTTCTTAAATAGTAAAAAAAGATTAAAATTAGTTCAATAAATCATTATAAAAATTATAAAATATATATTGGAAACAGTTTTGTAAAACATGGTTTTAGAAAAAATGGGGATTTTGACAGAGTTGATAAATAAAATAAAAATTTGGAAAAAAAATCTTTTGACCTCTATAGTAAATAAAGAGAAGAAAGTGGAAGGAATACCTGTATTTTTTAAAAAAAACAGAAGTGAATAAAAATCATGATTTTATTGAAATATGGATCATAATATTTCATCATTGGAAGCATTATTATGAACAACCTTGATAAATAATTATATTATAATCGAAAATATTTACCACTTTGTTGACATTCAATTTTTTTCCCCATAAAAGAATAACACTGAATAAAACATAAAAATTCATGAGAATAAATAAATTCATTAAATTAAATGTAATTTTTGATATATATATATATATATATAACTCCTAAAATAATATCAGTGAATAAAATAACATATGTCCCGATGAAAGAAAATTAAGAAAAAGAATCCATACCAAATGGGAATCATTCCATTTTTAGACACCCTGAAATATATATCCTAAAATGGATATGAAATTCCCCATAATTCTACATATAATAATAACAAAACACATTCTTGGGAAGTATATACACCACATAAAAGAAACTCATGCTGAATATGGAGTGTGTCTCAAAGAAAAAAAGTTATTCGGAAATTCCCTTACCTTAAGTCTCAAATTCATTATAATAGGTTCAAACCTCCTGTATAATATATATAAGATTAATATATATAAATTTAAAAACCAAAAATATATATATAATTCCATATATGATTTACATATTACCAATTCTTACATGTTCATTAACAATTCTAGGATAGAATCATGTTTCGTGTAATGGCCGCTTTTTTTATGTATGTGCTGATTTTTTATTTTTGAACCTCTTACTTTGTTCACGGTTCCATAATCTCAATATTTATTACTGTGATATAGATATCATATATATTCATTATATCTGTTTTTTTAGTAATCCATATAATTCTGAGATATAAAAGTAAATATATCATTTTCAATGATGATAGGGCGTTTGAACATATGAATGTTTCTTCCATCTACCTTATGAATTGAAAAAAATGTTTAATAATATATTATTATTAATGAATAATTATTAAATTATATATATCATTTATAATACTTAAATTTATCCTTACTTTTATCCGTGTATTGTTTAAGGTAAAACGAATCAAATCGCTCCGCGTGGTAGTAGTGTTCCATATATACTAGCAATATTATCGTATCCCCCCATGAAATTGAATGCTAGAAGGTATAATTTAATTATTAATTTTAGAAGTATATTAATTTAATATATATTTTATAAATATTTTAAATACACCATTATATTCATTCTTTAAATGTGGATATGGAAAAATCTACATTGCTTTGTGATATGATAGTCTGTTATACACCAGATAGGTGGTTTTGTTTTCTATTTGATAGAAGTGGAGACTGATATAGGATATCAAATTAACATAATAATATATTAGAATATAGGACATATTAGTTCTATTGTATTTTATTTTTTAATATATTATTTACGGAGGAAAAATAATAAACAAAAATAATGAGATTCGTGACGATAAGTATCTTCTCTTAGAAAACCCTCCTCTAGATCTCTTATTAAGGACCTAATAGTCTGTTGTTTTGGAGAACCAAAGAAACTAGAACATATATAAGGATATTTTGTAGGGATTTTGGAAAGGTTTATAAGAGATATATGAATTTAGATTTATGTATAATTGAAGGGTAATTATGGCCTTTTATAACTGGTTGAATGGAACCCACATAGAAACAACATGAATATTTCCCAAAAAAAAATCATTGTCATTCCTATGAAACAAGCTATCAAATGACCATTTATTCTATATTTTGAATGATAATATTGAAATATAGACATACAATAAGAATTGGAAAAGTTTAATATCCATTCCAATCAATATCATTATAGTTTAATCCCTGGTAAACTAATTTTTACCATTATTATGGAAATTAATTTTAACGATTTTCACTATTCAATAGGGTAAATAATTATTTTCAAAATATTAGATAATATAAAATATCACGATTCTTCATATTGTATCATTTTCAAAAAATTCCATTTTAATAAATGTAAAAATCTATTTTAATATTAATCATGTAGATTCAATTAAAAAGAAAGTTAACCAAGAGAAACGTTCAAATATTTACCATGTGTTTATATAAAAATTCTATATAAAAATGATTCCTATGAACTAAATTAGAGTAATAGATATATATTTTTAACAAATTTAACTTTTAAAACATTCTTAAAAACTGGATATTTTAAAAATCAATAAATAATGAAAATTTTTAATCAAAACAACTATTTTTGCTATTCATCAAAAGCATAATCATCTAAGAAAAATCTCAAAAAATTCCCATAAACAAATTTCAAAATAATGAATTAAAAATTGATTTTTATTTTTTAAAATTAATTTTATAAATTTTTCAAAAAAATCTTTATTGTTCACAAATTAAATAAAAAAACATTCTTTAAGATAATATATTTTTTGAAACATTTAATAACATTAAGGAAAATTTATTACATTGTTATCAATCGAATTTATTTATAAAAAAAATTGTACTTACTGTTTAAAATTTGGTTATTCATATTCATGAGTCAATGTTTAATTCATAGATAATAATAGTCATTATTAAATAATAATATAAATACAGAGTCATGATTCGCAAAATATTGGTTTTTCATGTAATGCAAGTTATCATGTAAATTTAATTTATTCGAATTAAATAAATTCATAAAAACTTAGTGTGTTACAATATGCTTCATATTTCTACTATCTACCATTTTTTTCAACTACTGGTCTTGTTTTATTATATTCTATTATATTTAAAAGATAATTTTTATTTGACCATGGTTATTTTCAAAATTGACATTAAACTCGGCCAAAAGTTCAATTTATTAATAAAGTAAATATTAAAAATAGTTTACACCATCGGTTTCCAAAAATAACGATTTTCAATGAGAATTAAATATCCATATATAATTTAACATTTAGTGGTTGTTTTCATAGAATCCAACATTGTATGACATATCAATGTCATTTTCTAGTAAAACCAAATTTCAAAACATGTTTTGATGCCAATTTCCTTGAAAAAATATGTTGATATTCAAAATAATATTGATATTTATTTTTTTATTTACAAATTGATATTAAATTAAAAACAATATTGAAAATGGATTTCATTTCCTATTAATATTTAAATACAATATTCAAATCCCCAATATCTATTTTTAGAGGGGTTTCAATATATTTTTTTAATTACATACAATGAATTAAATTTTAACTTTGGTTATAAATAAGTCGTGGTAAAATTATTATTTTATACATTATATATAATTATGTATATTTTTAATTTATTTTAAAAATGAAAAAAAAAAAAATTTCAGAAGTGGATTTCATGTATTTTAGCCTGAAGATTGGCCCCCATGGGGGATTTTCTAGATACTTTAATCCCTAAACCAACATGCATAATTTTATCTTCCTATAATTGATGAAGAAATACCTTGGAATGAATGTGGATGAATTTTATCATCATATATGAAACATAAGATTAATTATTTTCTTCCTCATGTGAAGAAAAATCAACCACTTAATTTCCTTGTATTTTATTCACATAGTGCAGATAGGTTTGTATGAGGATAAACCAGTTACGATGGATTGGGTTATATTGTTGCTGAAAAAACAACATACATGGAATATTTACCACCAAAAACTTTATAATATATGTTATATGGTGTACCAAGGATGTTTCCAAGGCACACTACATAAAATAAAATTGATATAAGGAGTGGCCAGTTGGAGGTTTTTGATTTACCATAGGGTGTGTTTAGAAATACATAAGAGGATAATGATGGTAAATATGTTATTTAACCTCATGACTATCACCATTACCAATATCAAAATGGTTTCTTATCCCATTTTTATACAATTTTCACTGAACTCCATGAGTTTTTTCCAACATAATTAATTAAATGTAAAAGGGTATTAATAATAGTGAGTGGTATAGAGTATTAAGGATTTAATCCTCAAAGAAAACCCTATCTTAGTTACCAAGATGTTCACTAGGGATTTTAAACATCTATTTGATAACATCATGACCAATTCTGTATTTGATACCAATGTAGTCTCCTTTATAAATACCCTCAAGAAATGCTCCCAAATATCCCCACCTTCTATTTAAGTCAATCTAAATCCCTATGTTGAATATTCTAACATGAACACTAGGGAAAAATAAAAAAAATACACATGAATGGGTAATAAATAATTCTCAGTATTATAAAAATAAGAAAAAAGTCTACACATGCTTGATGAGATTCACTACATGTGTACTCCCAAATAATTTTTTATTGTAGTTGTTATAAAAACATCACAAAGAATTTTTTTTCTTTTCAATAAAGAATGGTGTGTATTATAAACATTGAAGGTTATGTCATTATAGACTACTATCATTAATTTTTTTGAACCTTTTAAGATTCTATGAAAAATGAATATAGATAATTTTTCAAGGATACATCATACATGGATTGGTGTAGTGTTGGAAATGTTTTAGATGTGAAAAAAAAAATTAATATGGTTTATATTATGGATGATTCATTGGGTATAACTAATAGTATAAGAAATAGTTAATTCAAAATATTAAATAACTTTGTGCAGGACATTACAATTTGGAAAATGGAAAAACAATCCATTTTGCATGCTTTGGGTGTACATTATAGAGGTTAATGCTACATAAGAAATAAATAGTTTAGAATTTAAATAGTTGTTTGAATTTATATTATAATAGGAATTACCCCATATAAAATGTGAATTCCACCTTTCATTAGGTTTTCCTAGGAGGTCTCATGTTTTAAAATTTAAATGAACATCAGTATTGGACTTCAATGTGGTGGAAGTCATAGTGGGAAACCAAGTATTGTTTTTTTCTATAAATAGGTATAAGTAACTTCAATAGAAATTAACCTATTTTATAAAAATTTTATAAATAGTATGGCACTATTTCCTAGAGTATGTGGTGTATGAATCCTAAAATTTTGAGATATAATGAATTTTAATGATTCATAGGCAAATTGTTTTAAGGTCAACATTTGAAACAATCATCAACATAGTAATAGTGATTTCCACATATGTCATTGTGGACCACCTAATAGTTCATATAAATATTTTTTATTTATAATATTTTATGATCTATTAATATATCCATGTGAATATTTTATAATCAAATTTATTATACATTTATGGGTGATTTTTCCCTGAAATATAGAATACTTTTGAAGACCTAAGTTAAGAACTATTTTTTGAAACATGTGGATATATATATATATTTAAATAAAAATGGGAATAAGATTCAATATTTTTCATATAGATATAGAGAGATATATTGAGTAATTTTATATAAATATGATAAGAATAAAGAGTGATACATGCATTCATCTCATGAAGAATAACTAGGTAGATTCTTCTATTTCTAGAGAACTAATATTAAAAATATAATCCATTAATTAATATTTTGAAACATTTGAGGGGAATTTTAGTTCCAAATTAATTTAAGGTGATTTTTCAAGGTGATGTTTGTTCATGCCCTGAATTGTAGTACACACCATGAAATTTTTCTAAAAATTTTAATATGGTTATTTCTAAGTGATAATCATGTTGGGAATAAAATTAGTCAAACCATGAATATGTTGGGATTTTAATGTAACTACCTGTGATATTATAAAGTCAATTCACTTATGAATTAATAAATATTTTTTATGTAATGTACTTATATAAAATACAGACACTCGGTATCATTTTTTATTTTTGGCCATAATAAAATATATCCATAATATGAATGTTAGACAACAAAAAACATTAATAATACTAAAACATGGTAATTTATCAATTATAAAATGATTGGTAATATTTTTATATATTAACATTTATAATAAAATATAATTTACAGAGAATTAATAAGACATTCACTTGACCAATAGGATCAATCCCTATAAATCTCTTTTATTAAAACTTATGAGGGAAAAAATCCCTGGGTTTGTCCCTTGATCAGAAAAAACTAATGATTATTTAACTAAAACATTATAAAAACAATTTATAATAGATTTTAAAGCCTACAGATTTCATTTCTAATATAGTGTTCAGCTAACCACCCTAATAAAATACATCAATTTCACACCTTATGCTTTGGTAAAAAGCTATTATGTATACACACTCTTGTAGTTTAAATTTTAATATTTTTCCTTTTAAGAAAATAATTATTATATTGAATCCATTTAATTATTACTTAATATATTTAAATGATTATATAATGAATTAAAAAAAATAGATTTTGATATGAGGAAACTAAAATTGTTGTTTTTTTAAACATATAGTTTCAATTGAAACACTATTTTTTATAAATAAAGAGTATTAAAATGAATTTCATTCTCATGAAATAATTTTATTAAATAATATTTATTTATATATATTCATTATAATTTAAGGATCTCGCATGTAATTTGGATAATTATAAGAAATTTTTTAGGTTCATGAAAACTATTATTTTCCATTATATAAGGATTCTTATTAAAAATTATATATTATTATATTTATAATGTTATTTTGGTCAAATAAATATAATTTGAGAATTTATAACACAGAAATTTCTCAATGGTGGAATTTTTACAATTTTATAATATTTTAGAATCATTGGGTAAAAACTAAATACTGTATAAATACAAGGTAAGTATTATGAAATAATAACAGAAAACAATTAATGACATAAATGATAAGAAGAAATCATCTACCAAAAATAGATATATTTTTTGTTTAATTTCTTTCACGTTATTTAATTAATTTGAAAAACCTATTATAAATCATGTAAAACCTATATTATATTTTACAATTATAAAAAACAAGTTTTTATAAACGTGAATTACATCCACATAATAAACGGTATTTAATTAGTGTGTTATGTTAATAAAATAATAAAATATTGAAAATCCATCAACTTCGGTAGAAACAATTTTTAAAATACATACGATGGTTTATAGTTTTGATTATAATAATACTTAGAGTCTAAAAACTATGTATATAATTCAACAAAGAATCCCACTCTCTATTATTATAAATACCCTCTAAAAACCCCTTTCCTATTAACTCGCAAAAAACTAATTATGAATAAAGGATCTATATCCATAACTAAATCCCTCCCATGGTTTTTATATTCTTTTAATAAGATCCTCCTAAACATTTATAAGAATCCACCCAAGTAAGGGACTATCTTCATCTTCCTCCTTATTCAAGTAATTTATATTTATTAACCCTTTTTTAATTAACAATTTATCTTGTTCAAATATGATTTTAAACCTATAATTACAATCCATGTGAAATTAAATTAATGAGATACCACATTTTTCACTCATTTATCCCAAAAATGCACCTTTTTTGTTCACTTTTTATGATTCTAAAATTATTCCTTTATTTTCCATGCCAAACTATTTTTTTGTGAATACTCATACTTATTTGGAATCAAGGATATTCACCTTGTCTGAACTCTCCTTCATTGTATTTGGACCTCTATGAATGTCACCCATACTCTTTAATTATGGGATTAAGAGTAATAAAATTAATTCCTATATTGTATGATATATATTTCATGTAAAAGACTCTACATGATATGAATGTTATGGGTTGGCCTATAATTATATATCCCTCCAATTCAATGGGTAATGTTTTTATGTAATGAGATACTATTTATGTTGCAAAATCATTTATCCTATGAACACTATGTTATAATATGTCATCACATTCCATTGACATATTTTTATGATGCCCTATTTCTGGTTATTTCAACATTCCTATATGGCATTAATGTTATAATATTATTTCATTCTTCAATGTTCATGATCAGGATTCTCAAATTTATATGTCAGCATCTTATTAAAATTGACTCACATGTATTTATTTAATTCATGTTATGTTTTTATTACCTTTTTGGAATTTATATATCACAACTTTCGTATGTATATACCCAGGTTATCTCATGAAATTTATGAATATCAATGAAAGTTAAGGGATTATTTTGGTGTTTTTAAATAATTATTTTTGATCCCTGTTAAATGTTATATTTCTATGAATATAATTCCACTAAGACACTAGGCCTCTCATTATTCTTAGATTATATCATGTGTATCATTATATAATCAATCATGGAATAAAGTATATATAAGATATAAGTATTCATTATCTGTATAAATGGTAGGTATAATTATTTTTGGGGATTTAGAATAGAAAACCTTAGTTAAACCTTATGGACTATAATAGTTATGGGAAATCATTCCTAACATTTTTTAAATATTGAGATCTTGGATAACCAATCAAATACCACCATGCCTAGAAAATGGCAATTAGTTTCACAATGGAACAAATGTACTAGGGGTAATAACTCTAAAAGGGATCAATAGGCATTAACTCTTCCAATACCTAATGCACAACAACAAGTCATATGACTTCCTAGTGAGACAGAAAATCCCAAGAGGAATTCATTGTTTAGTCACATTCTTTTTATAATCCCTTATTATGGGAAAAAATTACTATGAATTTTATAATCCAAAAATAGATTATATATAACTTGGATTTAATCATAGAAGTTCATTGGTTTTGTAATACATGTCATTCATGGGTGATCCCTTGAATATTAATTTTTAAACATTTTTATATTTAATATTTTGAACGTTTTCACCCCTATTTTTTCATTATTTTAGTTAATGGTTGGAAATAGGGTAAATCGTTTCAAAAAAAAAGTTTGATGGGGAATTTTATGACTTACTAAATGATATTCTTAATAGGATAGGATATAAAACTAGATTTATTAGGATTATACTAAACCATCAATCAAATATTATGATTAAAAACAGGAAAATAGTTTATTTTGTGAACATGTCAAAGAAGGGAAGGTTGAAATCTCATGGAAGTTCATATGATAATTTTAATAATGGAAATACGATTCAATTTCACACATTCCATGAATGTGGAAATAGGAACTAAGGGAAATGTCACAGTGGAACTGTAATATTTTTTCTATGTGGAATAATAGGGAATTAAATAGATAAATAATATATAAAAATGGTGAATATAGTTAACATGGGGAAGTAAAATAATGTTCACCTTAAGTAACCACTCATAGTTCAATGTCATAAAAGATTGTATCCTAGGAATTATCAATGAAAATGACCTATTCTAATGGGTAATGAGGATGATAAGAAAAAACCAAGGGAACTAAAAAGGTACCACAAAATTATAACTATGGAGAGGGATAATGATAATTAAGTACCACTTACCAATAAAAATAGAGTTTTGAAAGTAATTTTTTAATTAAATTTATACCACACTAACATATTTAGTATCTATTCTATGAACCTCTAGTCACCGACCAAAATGATTATAAATTTTCAAGAAAAACTTCTATGATTATTCTATCAAAAGTTTATGTTTTTGGAAATGTTCATCATAAAAATCATATCATTCTCCCTATAGAAAAATACTATGAAATAAGGTTTATTCATAATATTTACTTATTTATTGACAATATAAATTAACTTGAGAATGAAATCATAATTTGCATCTATAATTTCCCACTGATTCTATACAACTATAAGAAGTATGATAAATCTCGTTTTTATTATCATCTCAATCATAAAAATATTATTACCTTATGAGTAGAGTATGTTGTCCAAATTATTGATACTAAGGAAGAGAACAACCATAATGAAATGACCATTATAAGATTATATCTTAATGTGTTCTCTAAATAATTTCCTATTATTCCTCTTAAAAAAGGGGTTGAGTTATCAATTAATCATTTTTCCAGAGTATGTAACATTCTTGGGGAATGTTATCATTCGTAAAGGGATATATATCAATTAATTGAAGACATAGGAAATTGAATGATTTACAATACCCATATTTCTAAACCAATGAATCTAAGTAGATATTTAAAAAGTTAAATATTTGTTAAATAATTATACTTGTGTTCATATTATTCTCCATTGAGAAAGGATTTGTGATATTGAGCTATGTGACTAATTTTTGTTGGTAATTTTACTCATGAAAAGTACAAAGTAATAGATTATACCTCCAAAAAATAATTTATCCGTGAATGAAATACCTGAGGCTTGATCTAGAATTGGATTTAGTAATATTAAACTTCATATAAAAAAGACATTATCATTATGGAAAAATTTTGGGATATATACATATCATAGAATCCAAAAGTATATATTCACACCAAAATAAGTCGAAATGTCCCACCAAAGGTCATTAAAGTTGATTGAGGATTGTGAGGGTTCAATACATTACCATCCTAGGATGGACAATAATGTAGAAGATGCACTGAATATAAATTATCATGAATCCCTATATATTTTGAAATTAAAAGAGATCCAATATTCATGGACATTCGAAGGATGAAGATCTGGATAAAAAATGGATCATTATCTAACCATTCAAAATTAAATACTCTTCCATCCATTATTGAGTGGATTAATGATGTCTAAAAATTATATGATGATATATAGAGATTCCAAATGAACATTTTGTAAATCAACATTTCTACCAATAAAATTATATTGTTTTGAACCTAGATATGTGTATAATCAAAATAAGAACTAAATAGTGAAGTTTTGGATGATTCATTTTGACCATCCTAGACTATTCATCCAAGAAGATCAGAGTTGTTTATTGATTAGATGCATAAAAAAGTTTGTTACAGAACTGAAAGATAGTGAATGAATGTTTTATATCTCGATGCTTTAAATTACAATTTGTCATGTCTAAATGATTAAAATATAACGATATAATTAATCAATTTACTATACCAATATGGAAATGGGAAAACATAAAAATGTGTTTTTTGTAGGAATACCCATTACTTTTAGAAGGAATTGCTTCATTTTGGTGGTAGTTGGTCACCGAACAACGACATCACATTTCATTTCTATCCATGGTGACTTCTTAATTTTCCAAGTCGCTAATATACGAGAAGTTGTGACACTGCATTGAGTATTACTCTCCATTGTATATTATCGATATTTTAGGTCTATCTAGAGCTTATAGATAATCCTTAAATAAATATTAGATAGTGAGATAATCCTCCTTACTACTACTTTTCATCCTTAGATAAAATTTCTATGTGAGAAAACAATTCGAAATCTTGAGGATATATTGACATCATATAAAATGGATTTCTTAGGATGTTGGGATCATTACATTTATCTAATTGAGTTCTCATATAATAACATTTTTCATTATAGAATTGAAATTGAATCTTATGAGGCTCAATCTGGAGATATGTTTCACATTCAATCTTATTGGAATGATATTGTATAGTGGAAGCTGATGGGATGTGGTATTATCCTAGATATGATAGATAATTTTCAAACCATTCAACACCATATGAAATCCATAATATTTCACCATAAATTGTTTCCAGACAATTTCTGAGGAGACCTAGAGTTTCAAGGCATAGATAGTGTGTTCCTTTATATAGAATTGTGGAATAATGTCTTGGGGTTTTTGAAAAATGGGTATTTTATTCTAAGATAAATCCCCCCTTTGAGATCCTTGACCACATCAATGTTTTATATTAGTGAAAAAAACCCCACAAATATTATCTCAAGTACATGATGTGTTCCAGTTATCCCAATTATGTAGCTATATAACAAACACCTCAAATGTATTGAATGTAGATATGGTACCTTTTATGAGTGATATTTCAAATGAGGAGTAGCTAGTGAATATTTTAGATTTTGGAGACATAGATTAATGAAACTAGAAAACTCACCTAGTCATATTACATTGGATGAACCACGGGATTGAGTAGAAATCATGGGAATAAGTAGAGGAAGTGAAATAGAGGTACTCTCATTATGTTTTATTATTTAAAATTTTGTGCTAAGTGTGAAATTTATGAAGGGGTAATAACAGAATGTCCTGAATTTTATAAATTAAATTATATTCTAAATGAATAAATTCAATTTTATGTATTTTATTTAAAAACACACATGCACTGTATTTCATTTTATTATTTTAGATTACTATAAAATATAACCATAATATCTCTATAGGTCTTAATAGATCATTAGGAATCATAATTATTTCTATTATTTTTATTAAATAATGATCATTTAGATCCTTATATATTATGGTTTATGAAATAAATATAATTTACAAAGAAGGAAGAAATAATGGACTTGACAAGTGGGACCATACCCTTTGAATCCCATTTTTCATAAATTTTGAGGGAGATGGCATCATTGGGATTTTACCATGATATGAGAAAAGCTAATATTAATCAATAGAAACATAATCTATACCATTCATGGTATAAATTCAGGCTATAGTGAAAACCAACCAAGCCATATTCACTGGACCACTAAAATAAAGTACTATTATCGCACACCTTAACCTTATAACATTTTTTGCACCAAAATTCATGCCCCAGGATAGATGGAGAATCACTATGGCAGTTTGGGATTAAATTCAAGCTTCAATGCCCCCAAACCCTTTTAAAGGGATCTGATTCATGAATCCATTTCACTAAGAGCATCAACATCATGACCACATGAATGAAACTGATGGTACTCCCATGAGTCTGACATGCTCTAAAACCACACAACAAAATTTTGAATTACTAACGTGAGTCTTACCGAGCTGCATAATTTCACGTATCTCCCTTCCTATTTCAATCTGAATTTGAAGCATCACACTTCCTCTAGCCTATAAATATTTATCTAACCTCCCCCACCCACCCCTCAAAGGTGAAAACTACCCTTCCCTTTCATCTTCCAATCTCCCGTATCACGAATCTCTCAAGCAACGTGAACCCAATCGAAAAAATGAATCACCCAAGGTATTGTAGAGTCACGATAACATTTACCATTGTTCTCATTTACCCCTAATAAAGTTATTGATTCCCTTCATGGATGAATATTATCTTCATAGGGGAATGTGCCCCATCAAAGAATTTCATGATTTGCAGAGCACCCAGACATTGTGATGCATCCCCTGTCCCACACCTAACCTCATACCATGGTAGGGGAATGAGGCTTCGTGAATCCCTTTCCTTTGTGGGGAACCTGTTATTCATGAAGCATCCTCTATTTTGTAATAGCTTCGCAGTGAGTCCCCCTACTTTATGATGCCCCTTCCATGAAACCCTCTAATCATGCATGTTGTCATTTCGAGGTCCCCCATGACATGTTCCTTTTTACATTTCCCAAACTATATGTTTTTCATATAGGTATGCTATGGTTATTGATTTCTCACACAATTATGATAACATGGACCCCACTATGGTCCACTCTTCCACATCACTCCATTTGGGAATTGCTGGTACCTTCCCTCCCCTGAGGGTTGAGGGGAGTCTATTATGTAATTCTAAGGGGTGAGAATTGATCTCTCCCTATCTATGCTACATGATATAAAAATACCAAGCAAGGTCATCCTCAACACAAAATAATAAAATATAGCCTCACCCTGTACAATGAAAAATGGGTTCCACACATCAATAATTTACCATTCCCACTTATTTCCATGGTATTCATATCTTTCATACATGGAAAGAGTTACTCCTCACATGGAATAACATTTTTCATCAGGGGAAGGGAATCCCACCCAGAGTAAGCCCCTGCCTTTCTAGTAGGAGGCAGCACTCACTCTCATATTCTACTCCACCAAACATAAATACTAGAGTGTGGATGGGAACTAGGGACTCTCAACACCCCATACCTATCCAATTGTGCTCCTTCCACATGGAAAGCTTCTACGTGTAAGACCCACACCATCTCTCACTGGTTCATCTTTTGTGACTCGCTCGTCTGGTCTATTGCTCCCACTTTTTTCACAAACTAAGCATGAATCACATGGACTTAGAAGTTTTTAGTGACTATGAATCCATTTTACATATAGGTATCCATCATGTAGTAATACTAAGTTTCCACCTTAAAAGGAATTTAACCATGTGTAGGTCCCACATCATAACCCTTCAAAATACATGGTTTTGGACACAAATATTATAAGAAAAGGACTGTAGGATTCCTCCTTTAGGTTAAATACAAAAAATGGTAGACATTATTCCCCTCCTACCAATGGTTTACCTCTCATTTCCCATTATCTCCTCTATCACCTCACTCTTATCCTAGTCAAATCATTCCCAATCTTGGAGATCAAATCTCCATTGGATCACTATGGGAAGCCATCTCAGTGTAAGCCCCATCAGACCCCTCTAATATAGGATGCTTCCATGTGTAATCCCCACCGACATGTACCATTTTGATTGAGCCTCCCCCTTAATTATAATCCCCAATATTCCACTCAAAAATACTTGTACTTTGATTCCACCCCAATTTGGATGTTTAATAAACCTCCCTGGGGTTCAAGCTTGACACTTCATCGATTTCATCTATTTAATTCTTTTCACATCAGTTCACTCTCATCCTTACCATATGAAATTATAATGTATGGGGATATAAAACAATATGGACATTGATTCCCAACCAACTGTGACATGTAGGAAACCTCCATGAGGTTTAATCCCAACACCCCCAACCAAACCATTCAATCCATCCAAATCATTGAATCCCTCCATAATCCATCATGATTTTTCCCGGGATTCCATATCCTCATAAAATCATTACATTTGGATAGTTTGGTCCTAAAAATAAGACATATTCACATCGCTACCCCAAGAATCACCTGGGAAAATAACCATTCTTAAGCCCCAAATCACCCATCATCTGGAGAAGATAAATTCTCTTATTAAGGGAATATAACCATATTATATCCTCAACCCATACATGAATAAACTATGTGGGTTTTGATACCTATATTTTAAATATGGTATGTATGATTCCTCCCTGAGGTTCAATCCTGACCAGTGGTAATCCATGGCCCCCCATCCAAGTAGTGCACCTACTTGATCCACCCTCAGTGGTGTCTAGATCAGCTTCACGGTGTCAAATATTCCCTTTATGGGACACACATCCTTAGGTCTTACCCCACCGGGGTTCTGACACAACCACCATAGTAAACCTTGGTTCCCCCCTCCTAGGGGGTGCACCTTCCTGAACCACCTCTATCAGTGTCCATAACAGAATTGATAGCGTGGAACCTTCTTTTTATGATACACACTATCTATGTCCATCTCCATAGGGATTATGACCCATACATATGGAAAAACATGGAACTTACCTCATAGGGACATACCCCATCATGGTGTGACATATTTCCTTTATGGGACACGCCATCCCAGGTCATCTCCCCTAGGAATTTCTGGCCCATTCATCGGTAAACCTTCAAAGAATTCCCTCCAAGTGTTGTACCTCCTTGATCTTCCTCCATGTGGCGTTCTGATCATTCTCACTCTGTCTCCGCATGATGTTAAACTCAAATTCAACCCTATACTAATCATGTTATTCCTAAATAAAACCTTGGAATAAATGCATATTGCATAATATACCTTGTGATCTCCGTATGATTCATTGGGTTTTGCACCATTGAGAATCCCAATCATGATGAAGAATACAGGTGACCCATGTTCGGGCGTCCAGACATGCTAGCGATTCCCCACATGACTACTCCCCTGGATGAATGTTGTAACCCTATCAAGGCCCCATGTCAACTCTATACAGAAGCAATTTAATTAATTGGTGTCTAAAAATAGATGGCACCAGGAATGAGTTTCACGAACACATTTTAATCTATATAGGATACCTGAACTAGGAAAACAATTCCAAGGATGACTCCACAGAAGGAGGAACTGATATCCCATCATCCAATTTTGATCAAGGAGAATAATTCTCAAAGAAAGTGATGAATTATTCCCACCATTGGAATGTGGGAATGTTGGGAAACAATTGTGATGCCATCATGCATTAACACTTGAGGAATTTGCGCTCCAACAGAAGTATCATATACAAATATTTTGAACCCAACGTGATCCTTTCTCCTCAACATGGTAATTTTTAGTCTACAATACATATATAAATAAGTATGTCACCAGATATAGATATCTAGAGTTATTTCTCATTAATAAAATTGTTGTCCTATTGTGGAACTCACCATAATTTTGCGTAATTAAATGTTGTTCATTCCATTCTATGACATCATTAGCGTGGATATTTCTCTCCAGTCATAGAAAATTGTACGACACTTTGGAATTTGGAATTAGTTTACTAATATCCATACAGATAGCTAAAAATTACTACTTAGAAAGACCAAAACTATAGGAAATAAATCTCTCCCCACTCGTAGATATAGGTCAGGAGAAGTTACAATTAGGTAACTACACATGATTTTGTCCTCACAATGAATTTAGTTGAGATGATGGTTTTTAGGCTCATGTACCCCATATCACCCACTGAAATCATCCAGATGAGGGAGATTGACACCCTTATACATCAGTATGAGTAGGTGGGGTTTATTATTACAAGGAATGTGGATCACCAAGACCTAGAGGTTTTTATGCCTCATTGACAACACTTCACCAATGGTCGTGAAGGGAGCTACTACCCCCAACTATAACGTCCTACCCCATTGGGAGACTCTCCCTAGAGTCTTATTATGACTCGATCCCCTATTATGAGATGTTAGTGGAATCTCAAGTCATCATAGCTACAAATACCGCTCAGTATCCCAAAATAAGGGCTCCCACCCGACCATGTAAAAACCAACAATGATCGGTCCCTCGGGTCAAAGAATAGGTGGACTACACCCCTGCTCCACCAGCCTAAGTCTGGATGACCCGACACCAAAGATTGGATTAGTCTCAAGAGGATTCTCAATAGGGGTGTCATTTTTGATGAATCCCATGGCCCATGCCACACCTAGTTCATTTCACTTGATCCATGTCACTACATAGTAGGGGCCCATCAGTACAAGATCAAAATAGATACCTCAACCACCTCACTGGCCTGCTGGGTAGATTCTTTGGATTGTCTGTACCATTGAGTGTCATTGTGGGAAAACCTGTGATGATGATATCTAGTAAATAGGCCATCCCCATACCATAATTGACCAGAGTAGAGGTCTTCCCTGTTCTTGAACCCAATATGGAGTTCCTCCCAATGTTCCTAGCATAGACCAAAGTGGAGGTCCTCCTCACCTCATCAACATCCAACATAGAGGTCCTACTACTGCATACGGTTACCAATAAAGCGGCCCTCCCCATGCCACCATCTACCAACATGAAGGTCCTCCTCACGCTATTCCCATATAAATTGAACGTCCTC
Source organism: Viscum album (assembly GCA_963277665.1). Taxonomy (NCBI): domain Eukaryota; kingdom Viridiplantae; phylum Streptophyta; class Magnoliopsida; order Santalales; family Viscaceae; genus Viscum; species Viscum album. The sequence goes on from OY728152.1 coordinate 1,895,472,431, forward strand.
ATCGCAACAACATTGAACAAAGAGAGGGCCCTATTAACTTCACCACCATCCAGTATGAAAGTCACCCATATACTACAGTCAACCCGAGTATAGGCCCTCCCCACTCTGTCAGTAATAAAAATGGAGTTACTTCCCTCTTCATTGATGATCATTATGAATCTCCTCCTCATGTTATCACAACCATCCAACATGGAGTTCATCCCCATGACGTAGGTAGCCAACATGGAGGTCATCCCCATGATTCCATAAGCTCAAGAATAGTTTCTCACTATTCCATCACTCACCACCATGGAGGACCTCCCCACACATCCAGAAACTAGTACAGATATTCTCCCCATACTCATGTTTCCCATCACGGAGTTCCTCCCCATGTCTCATTCGACATATGTCTAGGTGCTTCTTTTATCTCGACTCGCCAAAGAGGTGTTCCTCCCCACTCCTCCAACAACCCACAGGGAGGTCCTCCCCGTGGTCTAGATGACTTAAGAAGAATTCCATGATACTATGTCATCACAAAGGGTGGAGGTCCTCCACACTCTCACAATATTCTTAATGGAGGTCATCACCACTCCAATGAAAATAAATATGGAGGTCCTCCGTATATCCTGATCAGCTCAAGTAGAGTTCCTCCCTGCTCTAGTGATAGCCATCCTAAAGGTCATCCTTGTGCCAAAGAACTTCCCTTCCCAAATGAACCATCCTAGGTAAGAAGGTAAAATCTTTACCACCAAAGAAACAAATACATGAAGATAAAATTAATCATCAATATCACCCTCCTATATGATTTTATCTCCTCATGTGATTAAATAATAGAGTCTTCTCCCTAACCTTCTATATCAAATTCTGGGTTAGGATCTTGGAGTGTTTGTTTCGTCATCTCAAAAGGTCATATGCACCAAATACCTGAGTCCCTTTGCAGGTAAATAAAGATGGAGGAATATTAGACTCCCTTCTATGGTCACATAGTGTATCTGTCTCTATCATCACCAGGTTCATTCTCTTCATCTACATAGGATCATGGTGAGTATTTATGAGGAATGATAGAACATGAACACCTGATAGACCCACAAATGACTTCCTCTACCCTTCTACATGAGGAAAAGGTAAGTATCCCATCCTACAGGGATGTGACTATGTGGTCAGAACTACCTCTAAGAGTTGACTCAGTGTGTGGTGTTCATCCAGTGTATGAAGAATTCTCTCCATTAACCATCCCACAACTTCAGCAGTCCATATCTGTATCAATTCCCATTTCTTAGCCAGCATTGATCAAAGCCTCGGCCATCTGAGATTCGGATCCGGAATCCGAGTAGGGAATTTTATAAGAAAACCTAACTATTGATCAATAATTTGAGAAGTTCTAGAAAATTTTAGTTCCTAAATTTGACATTCCAGAGACCGTCATCCAAGATGAGGTTACATGATTTAGTCAAACCATTTAGAAAACATGTTTTCACTACCCAAACCATTAAGTGGTCCTCCCAAAGTGTTAGGATCATTTTGATGACATTAAATTGTAGTGTAACAAAGTTTACTTGGTAGCACTTTTGGTGGCTCACCCTTCTCCCCCACCTGGCTACCATAAAACACATCAACAAATATGTTCTCAGAGATTCATGCTGCATCATAGAATTATTAATGAGGTGTCCTCTCATGTGAAGATCTAGGCTAGGGCATAGTATGCTGCTATTCATTTCATTCCCATCCTTTAGTATCCAGACCTACCCAATGATATTGCAGATATACCTCTGTGAACCGTAATTGTAAATATGTTTTTCCCATAGATACACCTTAAGGGGGAATCTGTAATGGGTCTAAAGAAGATAAACCACCCCTTGGAGTAGAAAAATATCAAACAGAACCCACAGATGACCACACTCATCATCAAAGGTATTTAGGTTCCCTTTTAGACACCTCTGCATCATTACCCATCGATTCGACCCCCAACAAGTTTAAAGGTGGTACATCCAATCCAACTGACCCATTTGATGTCGCGTAGAAGGAAGACATCAATCATGATATAGTTTCCCTGCCCAAAAAATTTTCACCTCAAATGAGTTTCATTGATGTTATCCTTACTATTATCCTTATTGAATGGTGTTTGGACTATGGTGATCATCGATGCATTATTGTACATTCACCAAGGTAATAGGGGTAGCTGTACGTTCATCCCAATCAGTTACCTCCTATTGATCTTGATAATTATGTGTACCCTAACAGGGTTTAGGTTGTAATCTATAGAAAATGACCATGGTATGCATTTCCAAATCTACCCTAGTAATGTGATAAACCTCCTAGAGACCTGTATTAGGCTGCTCCTTAGGTTATTACCCTAGTTTCTCAACCAACTCCTCAACAAGATGCTAAGCCTAGATATCATGTTGATGAGCCTTTTAACACACTAGTGGTCAGGAATCCTCACTAATACAAGAATATCCCCAAATAATACATGATAGATCCTCTTAATTCTCAATTAGAATACATGAAAATGAAAAATATTGACATCCAAAGAAATAAAAATATGAATCCAGCATGGGTGGAAGACATACAAGAACCCATTAGATTTTAAGGATCATACCTTCATATCCTTCAATGGGATTGGAGACACACCATAGCATTTGGACCACTTCATCTCAAGCTGTAGAACCATATTGGGAACTCAATAGCAGTAAGAGAATGAGAAGATTTGATGTTTTGTGTGGAAATTGGAATGGACAACGTTTATCTGGTATACCCAGTGACCCATAAGATCCATTACTGTTTGGGAATACCTTCATAGAGAGTTTCTCTATCAGTTCAATTTAACCACCTGAAAGTCAAATGCTGATGAAATCTTCACGTCAAAAAAACAACCAGATGAATTTTTCATAGAGTTTTTCCTCTAGTGAAAGGGCCTCATGTATTCACTCAATATGCCACTAACCTAAGATTAGATGTTGATGATATCTGTGGTGAATATTAATACTGAATTGGTATCATCCCTCATTACCCAAAACATCCCAATTGATTTATAGGATTTCTATGTCAAGGCCCAGTGCCTAGAAGAAGCCTTGATGTACGCTAAGCATGAACGCCCGTTGCCTTTTTCAGCTACAACTAGAAGAGAAACTAGGTAAGAGAATTCTGTCATCACACAGATAGAGGCCCCCAGGCTGCTTGAGTTGTTACCAATAGAGCCTCATTTTCATCGTTGTTGAGGGAAATAGCCTCAGGTTCAGCAACACCCAGTGCAGAATCAGCATGCACAACCTTATAGCGCACCACTACCACCTAGGTGAGAGAATCAATCCCCAACCCCGTGCCAGGATCCAGACCCTTGTTACAGTATGTCTTCCAGATATCCCTTCATTTATAATAGAAATTATGTAACACCCCATGATTTAATGTTATGCGACTTTTTAAATTTAACTTCTTAGACAACTTATGTGCTTAAAAACGATTAAATATTATTATTTATTTATTAAAGTTATCTTCTAGATTTTGGGGATGGTGGGAATGAATGAGATTAAATAAATTATTAAAATATAGATTACACATGTATATAAATTTAATTCCTAGGTTTCCAATTATTTAGAAATGAAAACCAATCAAATATTATGGATATATTTTCATAAAAACTATTTTTATTCCCACGATGAAATTGTATTTTAATAAATTAATTGAATCATTATTAATAAATTTTATTAATGAAATTTATATATAATAAATCATTACATTCATTCAAAATATTTTTTAGTGGTATAAGATAATAATAAATCTAGTTTTACACATTAAAAGGAAATATTTTTATAAAGGCAGTTTTACAGCCTTTTAATGGTGCACTTGTTTTATAAATAAATGTTTACACTTTTAAAAATTATATTTTTCAAAATAAACTAGTTTTTTAAAATATTAATATCAAAATTATCTTAGGTTGATATTCTGTTATTTTTCAAAAAATATTTACTTTCCAATGAATAGTGAAAAATCTTGATTATTTATAAAATTATCATTTTTGTTATCATTGATAGTATATTTATGATTAGAATAGTAAAATCACATTTGAAAGTGAAAATAAAATTTAATAATATTATAAATAGTAATATGATATAATTATGTTATATTATAAGTAAGTAAATTTTACTGAAATTATTAATTAAGTGTTGATATTTTTATAAAAAATAAATTCTTATTTTTAATTTTATAATCAATAAAATGATTTAAAAAAATTATTTGCATAAAATTTATTCATAAATTAATATTTTATTTTATTATTATTTTAATATAATTTTTTGAGACCTTATTTAATTTTTGAATGTCTTATAAAAGTTATGTTAATTTTAAAATCTGTATTTTTTTAATAGATGGTGAATTTAATTAAAAATTAAATTTATCGTATTTATAAAATTATATTCACAAAATAGAGTTTATTTTTAAATTATACACATTGAAAAATATTTAGGGTTATTTTTTTTATTTCTCTACAATACTTGAATTTTTGGGCACTAGTAATATACGATAATTTAGCGAATAAATATATTATATGATAAATATACTATTCCTTATTTAATGAATAATATAAGAACCATTATCTAAAAATTAACTTCATTATTTTGATATATTTTATGATAATTGTCAATCTATTCATATTCTTGAGAAAAAATAGTAAACAAATGAATAAAATATTTAAAAAAAATTTCTCTGTCCTCCACTATGAATTTCACCTCTCACCACCTCTTCTCCTCACATATTCAAATATTTTATCCTTTTCCAATTTATTCCCAATACACATCCCAAGAAACTACCCCATGTCTAATATTTCTTGGTCACATAGAAATCCCAAATCTAATTCCACTAAGGAGGTTATCAATGCATTGCAAATGAATAGGTAAAAACCTCTCTTTTCATTTTTATTTATTTTCACATTCTTCTCTTTTCATATTTACTAATCACCTCCCAATCCTAGACTAACAATATATCTACATTATGTTCTATATACTATAATTTTATTATGTTGATGGAATAATCCTTCATCTTTTCTTTTCCCTCTCCTTTTTTTCTAAAAATGAAAACAGTGTTCGTGATATGTTGATTTACCGCATTGAAGGATGAAGAGTTATCAATTTTCATTAACGCACTAAACACTGGAAATAAAAAAAATTTAAGGATAAAAAATATTTTAATATATGAATTATAAGATAATTAATTTTCTCAGACCATTATATACAAATGATTTTAATTAAAAAAACAATACTAGTTTGTGATGATCGAAAAACTGCCAAAATAATCTAAATGAATATCATGAATGTCTTATCTAATGATTCATCCCCACCCAATATAACCAAATAACTTATATAAAAATTTGTTATTATTTATGTCCATTAATAACATATAACATTAATTCTAGGTATCTATTTCAATTTTACATGAACATCTATACTCATATATAAGTAAAATGATCATGAAACCCAAGGAAACAAATGCTCCCGAACGATAAAATTGTATCTTATAACTCATAAAAAAGAATATAAATTAACATAATAATTTTATAATAAAAAAATAATATCATAAAAGATTCTTGTTAAATTAATTAATTTATATAATTTTATTATTCAATACATTAAGGTCATGTGAAGAACCCTTTCAGAAGTAAGGTTAGGGTTTCATCCAAAATATCCATTTTCATTCAGTTTATGCTTTATCACTCTATAAACCAATGAAATTATTAATTATTTTTATATAATTATTAAAAATTATATGAGTAAATTTTAAATTTATCTATCCAGGTCATTTTATCTTTATTTTATGGGGAAATATATGTTTTACAAAGCTCCCTTCACAATTATTTCCTACACACAAGCCTGGTTAAAGGGATTGTCTCTATTTCATACCCATTTTAATATAAAATCAATACACTATTTTGAGAAACCATTATATATTTTAAAATCACTACATATTTCATGAAAAAATATATTTGTTCATTACTTGTTTTATATTAACAATTATGACAAAAAAATGTTATTTCAAAAAAATTATCATCCTTTCAAGGTAAATGGGTTTTTCTCTCAAGAATTCCTCTATTATTTTATTCATATATATTTAGATAATTAAAAAACTCTAATTAGTTTTATTCTTTATTCAAATTGATATCTTATGACTATCATCTACCATATTTTACTAAATAGTTTATGGTCAGTTTGTTGGTGGATGTGTTGTCTTGATATCATTCACCATACGACTCATAATGGTTATTGATTAGGTTTAGATTTGGAAAAAATTATTTTCATTTCATATTTATATATTGTCTGTGTTTGGAAGCATTCATATTAAGAATGCATTGGACTTAGTATGTGATGGGTGGGGCGCACTATCGACCTTCGATGCATCGGTAGGTCTCACAATAAAAAACAGATATGGGTTTGGACAAGGCCTTAACCATTTAGTTTTATATTTATTGGTCAAGGCCTCAATGTTATATTTTAGATGACCGACATATGAATTCTTTCCTTGTGACATTAGTAGTTGACTAACCATGTGAATATTCATCTTATATAATATCCAAGGTTTATCTTCTTTCCCAAGTGATTATTTATATGGAATTATTTATAATATTTTATTATTTCCATATTATGCCTAATAATTTGTTCTAATGGAATGTGTTTTTAGTCATTCACCATACATTTTCTTTATATTAGCTTTTATTTTATTACTATCCCTTACTAAGAATATATACTACCCAATTTATATGTTTTATTTCTCCCCTAGAAGAGAAAATTAATATTATTAATGACTTACATGGATAATATAGGAGTTTATGGGTGTTTATAGTAGATTTTAAATGTTTTATTTCTATTCAAGTTATAATTTAATGTTCATGTATTTAATATGGCTACCAAACCTATTAAATTGGTCGGTCCTTTGGGATTTGATTCAGGTATCTACGCCAATGTAAGAAAGTAACGTAGCGGATTTGGGAAACTAGGTTTGGTGTCTTTACCAACAGAACCTACTAATTAAATGAGGATCTGGTTCTCATTTACATTTGAAATTCTCTAGAGCAAGGAATTCTAATGCTACTATAATGCAGAAAACCCAATAAAGATGATCCCATTGATTGCCCCGGATAAAGTCCCTATGAAAGGTTCCTGGGACATACCATAAAACAATCCTATGTGTTCAAGGACTGGCTCTATGACCTGGAAGATACCAATGTGGTCAGATTCGACCCTACTCCAGCACAGGTGGCATGCATCTCCGTGATTCCTGATAGCAACAGAGAAGATGAGTGGTAATAAGTATTCAGCTATGAGACATGAAAATTTGATGACTGGTCGGCTCCAAGAGAAGTCTCTCCCTCCCATGGTTTTAATACTGCCCATTTGAATTGTCCTAACCATCCTTAAGTGTCTTCTCATCCTCTAGCTACCTTATATGCCTCGGTGGCATCCACGTCGCAATCTTTCACCTCTTATAAGGGTGGGAAATGACATTGTGATTAAAAGAAATATCCTACGCCTCTGCAAATTTCATCACTCACTCTTAGTGATTTCATGCCTCCAGTGATGGGTATATTACCCAGGGTCCACCCAATAGTGGAAGATTCCATTAATGATGACCCCAAGTATTCCAATGTAAATAACATTGGGTTGGTGGACCGTTATATGGTTACAAACAATAAATAGGATTAGAAAATTCCTCTAAATTTCCCCAACCGATGTCATTTTCAATGTAACAAATAATATGAAAATCATCCGGATTCCCTAGAAATTGATTCAAGACAAGCCAAGCATGCTACTAATACTAGGAAGTAGGCTCGACATAGGACCATTTAGGGACATTCATCTCAGATTGTCTTGTCAGATTCACTATGACCACAAATAATTTTAATCGACTAGTAATAACAACCATGACTATATTTTGATAATCCACACTCGGATTTACTTGGGCCTCGGCCATCCAATAGTCATCCAGTAGTGATCTTTCACGGTTCAACTGAAGAGGAACCAAATATTACCAGAAATAGTCAGAACCCACCGGTTCGACCAGTAGTGCCTATCGTTCCCCCTGCCAAAGAGCAAACAATTTTTGCAAAACAATGTGCGACTAGCACAGATGTACGATGTGGTAATGAATCTCTCCATAATTCCTAAAAATATCATGATACATGATGTCCTCCTTTAGTCATAAGACATAAAATAATCCCTTGCTAAATTCAAAAGAAAACCACTCCAATTTATCAAAAGGTGGTGGCCTTAGCGGCCATCCATAGTGTGGAAGCCGTGTGAGTAAAATGCCTAGCCATCATCTCATTCATAGGAGAATATGTAGGCTCCCCCGTATAGTTACATATATATCTAATACAAATCATAATTCAGTTAAATGGCATGTTTTTTTTTGATGTTTTCTTGTTGAAAAAGGTTCTAAGATAAACATTATCCCAACCAGGATGCTTCATAATCTAGGACTAACTTATGTATATATGTGTCCCACTAACATAAAGATATAGGGTTATTATAAGACCGAGCAGAGGCTATGTGGTAGAATCCACTTAAAGACAAAGTTTGGAATCTTAATATCAAGTATTGTGTTTATGGTTGTCTCATAGGATACCTCCTACAATGAACTAATGGTTAAACCATGTATTCATTTTCATGAATATATTCCCTCCCCACATCACCAATTTTTCAAGAACTCCCTCAACAGTCGATTGGGTGTTCTCCAATGTGAGGTGTCTCCGATTACCTCTATTAATTCAAGGTATCTGGATGTCGACTATTATAAGATAATGGAAAAATGAGTTCAATCCAATGATTTTGAGAATACTACTACTATGGCTGACCCATTGATTGTCCTGGATGATGCTTTAATCCTTCCATTTCAGCAGTTGGCGGCCATCACACTAGACTTGGGACAGTTCTTCATCATTTCTTGGAAGAGGGGGAGAAATTTTACCATGTACAAGGAACATTAGATGGTCACCTTGTACTCCTACATAGGACATGCTCGAGTAATATTTGAACCAATTACGCTCATGAGGTACTAGGATATTATCCCCATGGATACAATTATATGCCATACCTTTCTATTATATTGATTTGGGTTGAGTAACATAGACCAACCAATCACCATCACATTGAAATCAATCACTGACCCCTTAGTTATAGGCCTGATGGAATTGGGTCGACAACTACCATCACATTGATTTCAGCATAGTAGGACTTCACTACTAAGGATTATGTATCCTCCCAATCAGGAACTAGTGCTCTCCTGGGACCAGTCTACATTGATGAATCATCTCCTCCCACAGATCTCCCTACCTTAGTTGATGAAGAATATTTCCAAGACACCCCTTCTATATTTAAAGAAGTCGTCTCCACTATTATTGATGAGTTGGTTCAAGTAAATCTTGGTACTAAGAAAGATATGAGAACAAACCTGATCAATGTATACATTCCTATATAGGAACAACATTATTATGTGGATTTCCTAAAGTAGCATCATTATTTTTTTTCCTAGAGTTATGAAGAGATACCGGGACTAGACCCTTAGGTCACCATTCATCTTATTGGTCTTTTGGTAAGTCAACGCGGTTTCAATAGGCCTTAGAGAAATATGCACACCTCTTATAGTGATATGGTCGAGGTCAAAGTCGATAATATCATTAATTACATCTTCATAGAAGAATTATAGTACCCCAGATGGTTGGAAAACATCATTCCGATTGGGATGAAGAATGGACAGATCAGGGTCTGCATCAACTTCTGAGACCTCAAACACTATTTCCCAATGTATGCTTTTCCGCGTTTGGTAATAGAGTTTTTGTTCGATCCCACCACTAGGTTATAGGATCTCTCCTTCATGGATGGTTATTCTAGATACAATCAGATCTGGACGGCCCCTGAAGTTGAAGAGTCCCCCACATTCATTGTTCCACAAGGAACCTTCCACTATAATGTAATTACTTTCTATCTGGAGAATTCAAAAGACATATATCCACATTTCATGCAACACATCTTCAAACCAATCATTGGGACACTACCGGAATGCTTCTTGGATGACCTGGTTTTAAAATCTGTCAATTTTCAAGATGGCCTCCAAGATCATGGGAATGTGTTTGGCTTCCTCTACTCTCAACATATAAAGATAAACCCCACGAAGTGTGCCTTTAGGGTTACCTTAGGTAATTTTATCAACTTTTTCATCAGGTATATAGACATTCATATCGACCTGTATAAGATCAATTCCATTAGTCATATTCCTACTCTGAGAAACCTCTAGGAGCCTTAATGCTTTTAAGTCCACATATCCTACATAGGCCAATTCATCTCAAATCTTGATAGTAAGTGTAATCCCATATCCAAAATCAAGAAGAAAGGAATTTTCAACCAATGGGATGAAGAGTAACAGACTACTTATGAGGAGATAAATATGTATCTGCTACAGCCTCCAGTTTTGATACCAGCCATATTTGGTTAGTCATTGGTCCATTATGTGACTTCCTTAGAATAATCCATCAATTCCATTATTACACATAAAAATAATTAAGGGACCACGGACAGTTTAAACTATCTCAGTTGCATGCTCTTAGACATATAGACCATATACTCTCCTATCGAGAAGAGAAACCTCGCACTGTTTTTTTGTAGTACAGAAGTGGCCACACTAACTAAAAAATATTGAGATACATAAGGTATACTGCATGGACCCATGAAAGTATATCCTGAACTGATCTATGTTAATAGAACATCTAGCTCAATATTTATGGATCCTACAACAGTTTTACATCAGATTTGTTTCGTAGAAGACCATCAATGTTTAGACACTGGAATACATTCTAGACACCCATCTGACCCCCATAAAGCAGTCCCTAGATATCGATTTCTGAGATTAGGTGACCCTCTCAGTGTATTAGGCTGCACCAATATGGTAGATGAATTTCAATGAAACCTCTGATAGACCTACCAATAGAAGTCTCAATGATCCTAAACTCAATAGAGTAGGATTTGGGATTTTCTTCATCACCCAAACATAGGTTTTATTGCAATATTTGTTCCTATTGTCATAAGGAAACACTAATAATGAGGTGGAGTATAGGGATCTCATAAATAGTCTCAATATATCCCTCTTTATTTATGTTACCCACATTCATGTGAAAGATGAATCTATGTAAGTCAGAATGTAGATCAGAGGTGTATACTTCAACAAGAATCTAGAACTCGTTCTCATGCTAAAGTGCACTCACCCATTGATGGCTCAGTTCCCTTCTCAACCAGAGGTAACTCATGTTCCCCAGTTACAGAATAGTCAAGCTAATGCTTTTTACTACTTAGGCATGTCTCTTAAATAACATGAATATGATGATTTATTCATCCATATGGCACAAAAATGGTCATCGCTCATGTACCGACAAATGATGATGACAGCTAGTAGAAAAACTACCTTACCATCAGTGCCTCCACATCAGGACCTCAAAATAACATACAATTAAATATATCCCAAATATTATGACTCCCTTAATCATGTATCTATAGCATTCCACTCTACCAAAAAACAGCACCGAATGTTAGATAATCCATCGGCGTGTGATATAGTTCACCCACAAGAGAAGTCCTAGCATTGAAAATACTAATTATAAACATGGGTACAATTAAATTCTCCTCCATTTAATTTATGGAGTTGATATTATTTAGGTTATGAATGATGTTCATGATGGATCTTGTGGATCTCATGAGAAATTATTGAATCTCTTCCATCAGATTTCACGGTTGGGCAACTTTTGGACCACCATTGTCCATGAATTTATTGAGTTTTCCAAGAGGTTCCACTTATGTCAGATCCATTCCAAAATTGAGCATCGAATGCCAAAGCACCTCCATACTACCATGTACTATGGGACATTTTCAGTCCGGGGACTCGATGTCATTGCACGATATTCACCAGTGATAAGTCGCAAGTGCATTTTCATTCGGACCGCAACTTATTTCTTTTCGATGTGGGAAGAAGCAATTCGGCACAATAAAGTCAAATCCTGGTCCATTGTTGAATTTATGATTTTCCACTTCATTTATAAATTCGTAGTCCCTCATTCCATTATCACAAACAATGGAACCAGCTTTTGTTCAGTTGAGATGAATAATTTTCACACCATGTATAGCATCCAGTACAATGGAACTTCTCACTAGCATGCACAAAAAAATGGATAGATGATGGTGTTCAACAAATCCCTCTCCACCATTATGCAAACAATGGTTGGTAAAAACACGAAAGTTTTTCTGGAAAATCTCCTCAACATCCTTTCAGATTATCAGGTGTTGAAGAATAATTCTACACAAGGGACTCTATATTCCCTAGCGTATGGAATAGTGGATGTTTAACACATCATGATTCTGTTTCTATTGCTCTGAATAACTGTCTATGATCAAAATATGTCAAAGAGGGTAGCTGAAATCCATCTAGACTAGCTATAATCCCTCAATGAGAATATACATCCGGAATTTTTTAATCTAGATAGGTCCCCAAAAAAATATATCCAAATCATTCAAAAAGAATGTTACCATCTACTCTTTCCTTCATGGTGATACAGTATTGGCTCTTACGGCATCGATGATACATGGTAGGAAGCCACCAAAGTTCGAACCTAAGTGGGAAGGATTGTACATCATTAAAAAGTCCTATCCAAATGGTGTGTATTCTTTGGCCACCATGGATGGAGAGTGTATGACCCCTTCAACATGTTCTAAGTTGAACAAAAAGACCTTTTCATGAATAAACTTTCACATCCTAGGCGCATGATGTTAAACTGTCTGAAGAACATAGTCCTAGTCTTAATATTTAAAATTTAACAACTCGACCCCAAAATCCTAAAGCCGTTGCATTAAAACCTTACATCGGTATGATTATGGGGAATCAAATACAAACGGACTATTCAGTATAGATGTCTTAGAAATCCATATTATATAAATGATAAACATACTATTTTGGGAAATAGTAAATAGAAACATGATACATAATAAAATGAAATAAACAGCATCCTTGAATGAATATTCAATGATTTATTCTTTATATCCTATTTAATGAAACGTGATAAGGGTGTTCTCAAATCCTCATTAAGGGTATGTAAAGCGGATGAACTAATGAATCAAAAGGAATAAATTAACATGTAATGGAAAATAAATGATGCCATTCAAATAACCAGAAAAAGAAAAAATGAATATTGGAAGTTAAGAATCTAAAACCTAGGATGCTTGAATTAATAAAATTATAATAGTACACATCCAAATATATTTTGACAAAAAAATCATGGATAAATATGAACTCGAATATCTTTGAAGGAAATTCATAACTATGGATATCTATAATATACCTTCGAGGCTTCGTACCAAGGATCTACTACTTTCAAGGTTGCATGAAAATAATATAATAATTTTTAGGCTTCATGATAGTAATCTATTAAATTCAAGGCTTTATTCCAAGAATCTAATAATGTCAAGTCTTTATTCCAAGAATCTAATAATTTAAAGACTTCATGATAAGAATCTAAAACATTTAATGTTGACACCCTATGAAAAATGGTAGCTGGTTTTATGAAATAATAATATCAATGAAAAATGATATGAATATTTCAGTATATTTCCAACGAAAATTTATTAAAATAAATATAATTTTTAAATATAATTTTAACATACAATAAATTCAGTGGGATTTCAAAGATAACCATTACGAACATTCTCAAGGAGAATATTCATTAAACATTCAAAAGTGTCTGATACCATTTTGAAACATTTGAATCATAGTATATAGAAAGTTATGACATTTAATGAAACTTATAATATCATGATAATAATATGATTCATGATATAACAAAAAAAGGTAGTATATAAACCACATAAATGTGAATTGTCACATAATAGCAAATAAGCATCAACAGAATGTAAATTGAGAAGAAATTCCCTTACCCATGAATTGAATGACCCAAAAGAGATAATAATCAAATGAAAATTCAATATACCATGATGATAAAATAATTCATTACATATTATATCAAAATGGGTAGTAGTTACACCACACTAATGAAGTAAGTGGTGAATATTAAATTTATCTCACTGATGTAAAAAGTGAGAAGAAAATTTATTACCTTATCTTTCTTTCTATTGTGTGGTATTTAGACTCATGTGTAGTGGTTTAAAATATTTTACGATGTAATAAAAATAAAATACTCATATTTATAATATCATATATTAAATTATTAAAATATTTTATTACCCGTTTGTTAACACTTTGTCAATATTTTAACTATTTCGGGTGTTAAATGGCTTGTTTTCTCAAGTACATTTTACTATTTATTTGGTATTCTTGTTAAATATTTTAGGGTTTCATCATCTATGTAATTTTACTACGAATAAAGTATCTTATATATTAAGAAATTTTTTTATCCAATAGTCCATAATATTTGGGGATTTGAAATGAAGTGCAACAATCATAGAGACGGTAGGTCGTACGTACGCATAAATGCTACATTCATTTCATTGTTGTATTAAAATACTAAGAAAATGATACATATGAATATTATAATTCAATTATCATATAAATAATATATTTTTTACATATATTTATTGAAACCATCTTTTATATGTTCCATGTTTGGAATAAATGAGTAATATAACTTTGACAGGGTTGTAGTCCACACCTCCCCAAAAGAAATTATCATATTTTCACAACATGAAAAGAATAAAGGTATGTTATTAATAAAAATTATAGAATAATAACCATATTATAAATAGAATATATATTATATATAAACATATTTACCTTCAAAATTTATCCCATGAGAGGTGGTAGGGGAATGTTGAACAATCATCGTTTCGTGAGGCAGTAGTTCACCATACGCAGAAATAGTGTGCTCATTTAACATTAGATGGAGGTGTGTGTAAGTGTAGGACTAACCCTTATTGTAACTAAATCATAGTGTATTTATAATAATTTTGATTTTATGTAATCAAATAATAATAAGAGTATATATAGTTTATAATAGAAATTAAACTAGAAAGCATGGGAGAAGGTGTTACCTCTTAATCTGGTAACTTATTTTGGTTTGAACCAAAATCTTCAATAGATTATTTTCATCCTAAGGTGAGGCTTATAAGTAAAGGTGAGGGATGTTGGGATACTATTTTTATAGAGTTTTGAAGACCCAATATGGCTTGAGATGTGTGATCAAGGGGTAGTGTGCTTTCTTTTTTATAGTGGAGAGGATGCCACATTTGTAAATACCGAAAGGTATTCATTAATGGGTTGTCCAAATTATCTAAAGTTCCCCCAAAATTAAAAAATAACAGATTAAAGATGATTCATCGTCTATTAAAACCCCCACCACCCCAAAATTTGTACTTTTTAAAAATTGGGTTCCTTAACTTTTGTGTTTCCCCAATTTTATCATTTTGGTTTGAATTAAAGAATCTAATTTTATAATATAATTAATTTAACCCTTAAGACTAAAATAATGTGATATTTATTATATTATATATATATTTATATATACTGAATTATTATTATTATTATTTATATTTTATAAAATAAAATTACTATGTGTTTTTTAAATTAATTTTAAAACAAGTGTATGTGACGCTCTAAAACGCTGCTTCAACCTAAACCATGTCAATAATGTTATTACAATATATAGGTAAATATTTTAATTAAAAAATATTAATTGATTCATTCATATAAAATATTTAAAATTTATTAACCAATAAAAATCACTTTTCAAAATATAGAATTTTTATTAATTTTAAATATTTTAATATAATAAATTTAATGTAAAATAAAAATATTGTCAATATTGATATTATTTATTTAAAGTTAATTTTAGAATTTAAATATAATATTGAGATTAAAAAATATTGTTATTAAAGTTATTTAAAATGATATATTAATCTACAAATTAAATAAATACAATATTTTTATCAATTAACATCATTATTAATATTTATGGTTTCATTTGTTTTAGTTAATTATTAACTATATAATCACTACATTGGCATTTCTTAATCATTTTAAGTAAATAAACCATATCTAAGAATTATTGATAAATTATTATGATAACAATATCCCATATATATTAAAAAAGTTTATTTATAGCCCAAAATATTATGTTTTGTACATATCTCAAAATTTTATAAATAATGAAGGTACAAAAGGGTTTTTTGTCTTTTTCATCACTTAAACATTTATATAGGGCACTTCAATTTAATAATATCCCAATAACCCATATATTTCTAAAAAATGGGGATATGGACAAATTATAGGTAGCCAATGGATTTTGGACAAGTTTCCAGGTCATTTTTATCCTTAATATTAAGGCTTAGCCCCTTATTAAGATTAACCATACCTTAATCAGAGTAATTATTTTTAATCACATTCAGTAATAATTTTGGTCAACAAATTAAGTTTATCTTATTAGACCTCCAATATCAAAAATTTTACATCCATGTATATTTTATTTTCAAAATTAAATTCATAATAGTTAGAAAATTAATATTAACACTAATACCATATATGGGGTGAAATAGCATGTTTTAAAAGAAGAAAACGTTCAAAAATTTTGTTATGTTTTTATATTCAATTTCAATGTAAAATTGATTATAATAAACTTAATTTTATAAATATATTTATGATTGATCTAATGTGACTCTAAAAATTATCTAAAATATAATTTATCATTTATAATTATTTAAATCAAGAGGCTATTTTTAACTAAATTGTAGTAATTTTCACTACTCATCGAAAACTGATGTTTCTAAAAAAATACCAAAAATTCACCTTAAGCTTATTTTGAAATTTTGAATTCAAAAATTATGTTTATTTTTTAAAATGAATTTCATAAATGTGTTAAATTTTAGTTTAAAAATAGGTTCGCCCATAAAATGGCGTAAAACTAAGTCTTGTGTGTAACACAAGTTAATTAACAGTCATAAGTAGTGTAAGATTAACATTGTGTAAAAGAATTCCAAAAATTATATTTATTATAAAAGTAAAATATTTTAAATTTTTGGGGTTTCACATTCTCACCACCTTAATTAAATTTCATCATCATAATTTAAACTTGAACTCGGTAATCTATGGGATGAAAATAAACTTTTTTGGAAAGACCTGCATCGCAAAAGGGTTAATATAACTTTTTATTAATAAGAGATAAAGGAAAATTCAACGCTCATTTATCTAGGTTCCCTAGTATTAGAGCATAGGTGGGAAATGAAAATATGGATACAGAAAAAAAATATTACCATCATGTTCTGATAGAGAGTTCTAGAGAACATGGTTAGGACAAAGTTAACAATCAAAAAGCCATAAATCTTTAATGATCTGAGAGGCCATTTAATTAATCAGAATTGAAGGTACTATGACAAATTTTTTTTGTTTCGAGTTCATTTTTCATGGTTTTGAGGGTTTATTTCACCCTCTAATAATATAAGTAAAAACACTTACATAGAACGCTTCTATAAGCACAATCTTATCGTTTGGTCTTACATTGAACTATTTCCACTTCATCTCTTAGAACAAGATTCGTCATATAGTGATTTAATATATCAATCTATAAAACCACATAAAATATAAAACTTAAAATATATCTTAAATGGTTAACCTATCAAAAATATTATGATCTAAGTTTTTAGAATCACTTTCAGGGTAGTTAGTAGTATCCAGTTTACCTTATCCATATAAGTCATCTCTTTGTTGGAAATTAACTCAACATTAGAGACCTATTATGGCTTATTAACCATGTGTTTTATAAAAAAGTTTAACTTTATACTTAATCAATTTTCATTGTATCATTCAATATATGGTCTCAAATCTCTAATGAAAAACTAATTGATTACAATCCATATGTATTGTATAAATCATATGATGAGAACATAATAAAAAAAATACAATTACAACATTTTTCACATATCAATATATAAAAGTAAATTAATCATTCAACATCAGTTATGTTAATAACATATTATTCAATTTCATCCCCCGTTTTCTTATGGGGTATATTCTCCTGGTTCATGGGGAATTCATTTTCATAGTTTACAATATCTTTATAGTTGAATCATTGAACATTAGAACTTTTTTTCTTTCTACTAAAACCTTGTACATGGGGGCCATTTCCTCCATACATGAATCAAACTACATTCCCCTTTGAACATGAACTAATGTGTTTCCTTCCACAAGTATCATATGTTGTTAAATCATTCTTCCTATTTTTCCTTTATCCACATGTTTCTATTCCATTCATGTGATGACCCTGACTCTCTTGGTCCTTCCCTTTGCCAAAATACGGGTCCTAAAGGGGTGGCGTCTCGGTGAGACCGATCGGCGCGACCAATCGGTGAGACCAAACGGTGAGACCGAATGGTGAGACCGATTGGTGAGACCGATCAGTGAGACTGATCAGTGAGACCGATCAGCACGACCGGTCGGGGCAACCGATCGGCGCGACCGATCAGTACGACCGATCAGTGAGAGCGATCGGCGAGACTGATTGGTGAGACCAATCTCCGCGACCAATCGGGGAGACCGATCGGTGAGACCGATCTACGTCACCCGACCTTGTCGGGTTGTTTCCAATAGCGCTCCTTTTTGCGCAAATAGGGTTTTAAACCCTATTTTGAACTGTTTGAGCGTGTTTTAAAGACCCGTAACGTGCATAAGAGTTTTAATTAAATACTTAATGAATTGATGAGTCAGTTTAAACCACCTAACCCCATTTAATGATGAGTGGGGTCGCGTGGTCCACCCACAACCCCACGCCTTACGCGGTTTCGTGTTCTCACCTCAACCGTCCACGACTCTTATAAACTAAGGGTTAGCCGTGGTTTCTCCTTTCTTCGATCGTGGCTTTGCCCAAACAGATTCTGGTGCATCGGGCGTGCCGCATCGTTATCCGTAAAGTTCCGCGCCCGGCCTAAAACATCAACCATCTATCAACAAGTAGGGAATTTCTCCTTCGCCTCTCTCTTTTGTGTATCATGTGGGGTGGGCGTGTTTCTGTTCTGTAGAATTGGATAAATCAGACCTAAATGAAGATAATGAACTGGATTCTATAATGAAAGGGGGGGGGGGGGGTGGGCTGTGATCATTGATCTTGTTTATATTATGACCATCTTGTTGTGTTATGCTGGATTATGCCTTCTAAAAATCGAGGTCGTTGGTGGTCGTTGTTTTTGAACTAATGAAACCCTGCTGATGTTTTAAATGGCTTGATTGTGGTTGTAAACTCTTACTGTGAAAGTAAATTGGTTAATCACATATATCTGGTCAAATAAATTAAGGCACCAGGATTAATCCTTCTGTGATAGCCCCGGTTAAAACACACGAAAATTGAAATCATGGAGTGTGTTAAGTCGTTTAAATCTAAAAATACCGGCATGACCCTAACTTGTGTTAGTGGTGGTAGTTGGTTGTTTTCTTTTACAGGAGATTTCTGGAGATGTGGGAGGGGATGGGATCCCCTATATTTATACTCTCGGTGGTTGTGTGAATTTGGTGATGAGACCCCCTGCTGGTATGGATTTGGTGTTTGTGAGTTTTAAGACCGGCTGGGTACTTGTTTATATCACGAATTGGGGTGGGATCCTTTGCTGTTGAGAACCGGGTGTGGGCGTTACAGTGGATGCTTGACTGTTTACTTTCCTGGACTTGTGACTATTCCTACCAGTTTCCCAGTAGTGCTTACACTTAATTAAACATTATCACTGAACTTGAAACAAGAATGGGACAAATGGTTTTTGTTGGCGAAAGTCATGACTTGGGTCTTGGATGCAGTGGTGTTATGTTTTGTAGGCTGGTTAGAAAAACCTAGGCTTTGGGTGAGTGCTTCTTACCTATATCAATACTTGTAGTTTTGTGTTTCTTATTCGCGCCCCACCCAAAAGTTGGGCACTTAGTGCCGAACACCCCCATTTCATGGGGGAGGGTGTTTTTCCCAACACTATTCTTAGTGGTTGGTTATTAGCTCCTTTTCTGCTCCCTTTCCCGGATAGCCCAAGTATCTTCGAGGATGCTGTGATGTCCTGAGGTCCATTATTAGCCCAAGAACCTTCGGTCGGGGTAGTGTGGTGGTTGTCCAGGTGTGTGCGGCAGGTGGTTTCCCAAGTGTCTTCAGGATGAGGACCAGGTGTCTTCGGGCGTGGCAGTGGATTTTCTAGCCCAGGTGTCTTCGGTCGTGGTGGTGGTTGTTCTGGCCTAGGTGTTTGCAGGCGTGGTTACACGTGATAGTTGTGTCCCAGGTGTTTGCGGGCGGGATTTGGCAGTGGGACTGCATGTGGTAGTTGTGGCCCAGGTGTTTGCGGGTGGGTGTGGCAGTGGGACTGCGATGAGAATGGCAGGATTAGTTCGATGCGTAGGATGTCTCAATAACCAGTGGAAAAGTAGAGCGGGGTACCCAAACATCGATGTGATCTGATTATATATATTACTTGACTTGTGTTATTTGGGGAGTGTGACTTGGTGAGGCCTTTGGTGGATATTTTACCTTGATTAGGTGTTTGGTTTACTCTTTTTTTTTCTCATGGGACTTTAGTATGTTCCCCAACTTGTGCAAGAGAGTCTTTGGTTTTCCCAACTAAGTGTACTTGTATGCTCACCCTACGTATATAAAACTTCTTTCAGGTTTTCTGGAGGACATCAGGGATCACACAGGACCATACTAGCTCAGGCCTTTGGGGAAATTGCAGTTGTTTCTTTTCTTCTTTGGTACTTACCTTTGTAGTCACCTTTTGTACTTTGTGGCCTTACTTTTGGATCATGCACGTGGGAATGGTTTACTTTTGGCTTTACTTTTCTTTTACCTTGGTGTTGATGAGTTTAATCATCTTTTCTCTCGATCTTATAAAACAAAACGGGGTAATGCCTTCCATTTGTGAGAAATTTTTATACCCTTGGTGCTAGTCTCCACTCCGGGATCTATTGAAGGCGGGTCTCATGGGTCATTATCTCTCCTTAAACTTAAATAAGGAAGGGCATGTCAATCTGCAAACCCTCCCCTCCTTTTGGGGAAGGCGGGTCGTGATAGAATGGTATCATATGAGTGGTGGTTGAGAGATAGGATGGATTATGGAGTTAGGCACAGTGAGGATTGCATGGGATGGTAAGGAAACACTGTTGGGTAACCTTGGCGCGTGAATTAGGCCAGGGAAGACTGGCTAGGACACGGGATTTTAGGGCCCCCCGTGATCCGATTCAAGAACTCTAGACCTACCGAACGACCAAGTGAGGCCACACTGATTGTAGGGTAGAGACCCTAGGAAAGGTAAATGCATCATAATGACTTGTGTTCTTGTGTTTCAGGGCTGTCTTGGGAATTAATAATAAATTAAAATTTTAAGAAGTTTTAATAATGATATTCTACACTACTTGGGCTTAGGCATTCCTTGTTTACCTTGCAGCTATGGCACCTGGAAGGCGACCACGTGTGGTACGGGCGATCGAGGCCCCGGAGACTACTTTGGCCGATCGATAGAGAGCTGATCGAGAGGAAGAGGACGACCAGTGGCAGTAGACTCTTCAGACCTTCCAGCGACAGGCCCTTGAGAAGTATGAGGTCAGCACCTCCGACATGAAGATGGAAGGCTGGCTAGAGGAGCTAGTTATAGATTTCGGCCTAATTCGGGCCCCGACCGAGTACTGGGTTCCTCTGGCCGTCAGCCAGATACGGGGAGCGTCACATCAGTGGTGGACACCTTTCCTAGGGGAGAGGAGAGATGCTGAGGTGGTTTGGGTGGATTTCGAGAGGGAGATCCGGGCGAAATTCCTCTCTTCGACGATGAAGGCAGAAAAGAGACATGAGCTACTCTCCCTCCAGTAGGGGAGTATGTCCGTGAGGGAGCCAGAGATCACGTTGAAGGACCTCCTGCATTTTTCTCCGGACCTCTTTCCCGACGAGGAGTCTCG
The DNA here is from genome assembly GCA_963277665.1 of Viscum album. NCBI lineage: Eukaryota > Viridiplantae > Streptophyta > Magnoliopsida > Santalales > Viscaceae > Viscum > Viscum album. The sequence goes on from OY728152.1 coordinate 1,895,494,343, forward strand.
GGTAAGACGTTTAGAGGAGGCGCTCCGACCCTCCCTCCAGTATGTTGGTACCCCATTTACCCTGCCTACGTACATGGAGGTCCATAAGAAGGCTGAAGTGGTGGAGAGGATGCATTCTCTCGGAGGAGTGTCATGAGAGGGGATCCAGCTGGGACCATCGAAGGGGAAGACCATCAACACCAGGCCTCCAGCGTCAGGACCCTCTAGGATCCGACCCACAGGGAGCATGCCGCAGTAGTTTCAGTTTCGATCCCCTGGTCCTCGCCCCTTTTCTTCGGGCCTAGGACCGTGGTTCTTCATCTGTGGGAGCCCTGGACATCTTTGGAGTCAGTGCCCGGACCAGGTGCAGTACGACGGTGGTGGACAGCCCCACCACCCACCCCAGTAGCAGCTTCCAGCCAGACCTTTCTAGCAGTAGCAGGGACAGCGAGCTCCCGCTCCTCCAAGGGCAGACGTAGGAGGATGAGGCTGTCCTCAGGGCGGTCCTTAGGGACCCCGACCAAGGTGTGGTCGAGGAGGTGGACGACATCCGAGAGGAAGAGGAGTCGGGCGTGGACAGCTACACGCCGCAGAGGTAGCAGTTCCGGCAGGGCCAGAGGTTGTTCGAGGTACGATCAGTCTGTTTAGCACTCTTGCTTATGCCTTGTTCGATACTGGAGCTTCGCAATCCTTTGTTGCACCAAGTCTAGCCCATGCCTTGGGTTTAGATGCGGAGAGACTTCCAGTGCCCCTGGTGTTGAGAACACCAGTCAGAGGTCAGACCAACTTGTTGTTTGTTTGTCAGGGATGTAGACTAATGATAGGGCCACATCAGTCAGTTAGGGATTATCTTCTTTTACATATTCATCCATACAATGTCATCCTAGGAATCGACTGGCTATTTTCTATGTGTGCCATCATCGATTGTTTTCGAAAAAGGGCGGTGTTCTCAGACTTGGACGGCCGACGTGTTACCTTCATCAGCAAGCGGAGCAGTCCAATGGGAAATAGGTGAGAGGAACCTATCCTATCCTTGTCGACCGAGCTGACAGTGGAATTAGTAGATGCTGAAATGGTGGAAGTGCTAGAGATTTTCCATGAGTTTATGGACGTCTTCCCTAAGGAGGTGACGACTCTACCCCCTCGGTGTGATATCGAGTTTGGGATAGACCTGCAGCCCGGCGCTCGACCAATCTCGATGGCTCTTTACCGGATGGCGCCTTTAGAGCTACGGGAGTTGCGGATCCAGATTGACGATCTAATGAAGAGGGGTTATGTTTTCCCGAGTGTGTCACCGTGGGGTGCTCCAGTATTGTTCGCAAAGAAGGAAGATGGTGGTCGCAGGTTGTGCATAGACTACAGGAGGCTGAATCAGGTGACGATCAAGAATTGCTACCATATTCCGAGGATAGACGATCTTTTTGACTAGCTGAAAGGGGAAAGATGGTTCTCGAAGATCGACCTGCAGTCTGGGTACCACCAGTTGAGAGTGAAGGAGAGCGACATCCCGAAGACGGCCTTCAGGTGAAGGTATGGACACTTCGAGTTCGTAGTCATGCCCTTCGGTGTTATGAACGCCCCGACTATGTTCATGGGGCTTATGAAATCCATCTTCCGGGAGTACCTGGATCGTTTTGTGGTCGTATTCATCGATGGCATCCTGGTCTACTCAAGATCAAAGTAAGAACAAGCGGAGCACCTGAGGATGGTTTTGGAGGTCCTCCGACATCATCAGCTCTATGGGAAGTTGTCGAAATGCTAGTTCGGGACACGAGAAGTGCAATTCCTCAGGCATGTGGTGTCCGAGCAGGGGGTAGCGGTGGACCCATAAAAAGTTGAGGCGGTTGTTTCTTGGGCAGCACCTAAGAATGTGGCAGAGGTCTGTAGTTTCCTTGGGCTAGCAGGTTACTATCGGAGGTTCGTACCCAACTTCTCCCGAGTTGCGGCCCCTTTGACAGCCCTGACCAAGAAAGACCAGGTTTTCGTGTGGAGCGAGCAGTGCGAGTTAGCCTTCAGATATCTAAAGGAGAAGTTGGTTACTGCCCTAGTGCTGAGATTACCAGAATAAGGGTTAGCCTATGAGGTGTTCTGTGATTCTTCAGGACAGGGCCTGGGATGCGTGTTGATGCAGCGACAAGGGGTGATCTCTTATGGGTCCAGGCAGCTATGCCCCCATGAGCGTAATTACACCAACCACGACCTGGAGTTTGCAGCGGTCGTTTTTGCGCTAAAGTTATGGTGTCACTACCTCATCGGGGAACGCTTTGTGGTCTTCAAGAATCAAAAAATCTTGAGGTATATCTTCTCCCAGCGGGACATAAACTTGCGACAACAGAGATGGGTGGAGTTCCTCCAGGATTACGACTTTGAGATCTCTTATACTGAGGGCAAGGGCAATGTAGTGGCCGATGACTTGAGAAGGAAGACGCAGAAGGATGCGGTCCGAGAGTCGGAGGACGCCTGGAAGGCAATGGAGGAGTTGGCTGCCTTACACCTGGATGTGAAGATGGATAGCAGCAGAGGCTGCCTATATCAGATGATAGTGCAGTCATCTCTGTTTCGACAAGTGGAGGAGTCTCAGTGGGGAGACCCAGAGTGCGAAGTAATGCGTGACTGAGTTGACCAGGGCAATGCTCCGGAAGGATGGACAGAGGATGGCTAGAACCAGATTCTTTTCCAGGAAAGGTTGTTTGTTCCAGGAGTGATGCGCGGAAAGGTTCTCAGTAAGTTCCACAACTCACCCCTGGCGGTACACCCAGGAGTTTCCAAGATGTACCAGGGACTGAAGAGGCAGTTCTGGTGGCCTGGAGTTAAGCAAGCGGTGGAAGAGTTTGTGGCCAAGTGCTTAGTGTGTCAGCAAGTGAAGGCTGAACACCGAGTTCTAGGCGGCCTACTGCAGCCCCTAGATGTCCCCGAGTGGATGTGGGATGACATCTCAATGGATTTAGTCACGGGACTACCCAAGGCCCAAGGGGATACGACGCCATCTGGGTGTTAGTGGACAGGTTGATGAAATCGGCTCACTTTCTGGCGATTAGGGAGTCAAGTACTGTGGACGCTTTGGCACGAAATTACGTGGATGAGGTGGTGCAGTTGCATGGAGTTCCAAGGTCTATAGTCTCGGATAGGGATGCATGATTTACCTCGCGAGTCTGGAGAGGATTGCAGCATGCCTTTGGCACCCAGTTATGCCTTAGCACTGCTTTCTATTCCCAGACAGATGGAAAAACAGAGCACACCATCTAGACCTTGGAGGATATACTACGGGCATGTGTTCTAGACTCAGGAGGATCATGAGTACGACACTTGCACCTGATAGAGTTTGCCTACAATAATAGCTACCACTCTACCATCGGTATGGCCCCGTTTGAAGCCTTTTACGGGAGGCCATGTCGTTCATCTATGTGTTGGGCCGAATTAGGAGAGGCAGGCATCCTTGGCCCGGAGGTGGTGCAGAACATGAAAGAGAAGGTTCAGCTTATACGGGAAAGGATGAAGGCAGCCCAGGACTGACAGAAGTCGTATGTGGATACCAGGAGGAGGCCCTTGGAGTTTGAGGTTGGACACCACGTGTTCTTGAAGGTCTCCCCTCGGCGTGGGAAGCGGAGGTTTGGTAAGGGGAGTAAGCTTTCTCCTAGGTTCATCGGACCCTTCGAAGTGTTGCGGCGGGTCGGTGAAGTAGCTTATCAGCTAGCGTTACCACCGCCGCTACTGAGGATACATGATGTCTTCCATGTGTCCCAGCTCTGTCAGTATCTGCACGACGATTCACACGTCCTTGATTGGGGTGATCTGGACATCGAGGGCGACGTGACTTTTGTGGAGAGGCCTGTGATGATCGAGGATCGCAAAGAAAAGGTGCTTCATGGGTGAAACATTCCCTTGGTTCGTGTGTTATGGAGACATGGTGGGCTTGAGGAGAGTACGTGGGAGAGGGAAGCACAGATGCGTACCTAGTACCCAGAGTTGTTATAAGTTTTGGTCCTTATTATGCCTATTGTGGTAGAACGTTTTTGCCTTTTGGCTATGAAATGTACTGGTTTTTTTCCTCTGAAGGTGTGTGAAAATCCCTGGATATGGGGAGGAGAGAACCGTACCCCTAATCAAGACGCATTAAGGCGGATGCGATTAAACCCGTGCGGGTGAGTCAGTGCTGCCCAAAGCAGATAATATCTTGACATGGGGAAGGAAACTCCCCAACCCTCACATGCCTGGGTAGTTTAACATGATATATTGCTTAGTTCGTGGAAAGAAGGTTTTCTTAGATAACAACGAGGTTCACTCTTGAGAGGTATCTTTCGGGTGGTTGTTCGGACCCACCCTTTCTTTCTGGGTTGTTTAAATTCTTGAGGACGAGAATAGATTGAGAGGTATCGGATGTGATGACCCTGACTCTCTTGGTCCTTCCCTTTGCAAAAATCCGGGTCTTAAAGGGGTGGCGTCTCGGTGAGACCGATCAGCGTGACAGATTGGTGAGACCGAACGGTGAGACCGATCGGTGAGACCGACCGGTGAGACCAATCAGTGACACCGATTGGTGAGATCGATCGGCGCGACCGATCGGGGCGACCAATCGGTGAGACCAATCGGTGAGACCGATTGGCGCGACCGATCAGTGAGACCGATCGGCGAGACGGATCGGTGAGACCAACCGTAGAGACCGATCGGGGAGACCGATCAGGGGCCTTGTCGAGTTGTTTCCAGTAGCGCTCTTTTTTGCACAAATAGGGTTTTAAACCCTATTTGGAACTGTTTGAGCGTGTTTTAAAGACCCGTAACGCGCATAAGAGTTTTTATTAAATACTTAATGAATTAATGAGTCGGTTCAAACCACCCGACCCCCTTTAATAACGAGTGGGGCCGCGTGGTCAACCCATGACCCTGCGCCTTAGGCAGTTTCACGTTCTCACCTCAACTGTCCGTGACTCCTATAAACTAAGGGTTAGCCATGGTTTCTCCTTTCCTCGATCATGACTTTTCACAAAAAAAATTTGGTGCATCGGGCCCGCCACATCGTTATCCGTAAAGTTCCGTGCCTGGCCTAAAACGTCGACCATCTATCAACAGGTAGGGAATTTCTCCTTTGCCTCTCTCTTTTGTGTATCATACGGGGTGGGCGTGTTTCTGTTCTATAGAATTGGATAAACCAGACCGAAATAAAGATAATGAACTGGATTCTATAAAGAAAGGGGGGTTGTGATCATTGATCTTGTTTATATTATGACCATATTATTGAGTTGTGCTGGTTTATGCCTTCTGAAAATCGAGGTCGTTGGTGGTCGTTGTTTGTGAATTAATGAAACCCTGCTGATGTTTTAAATGGCTTGTTTGTGGTTGTAAACTCCTGCTGTGAAAGTAAATTGGTTAATCACGTATATCCGGTCAAAATACATTAAGGCACCAGGATTAATCCTTCTATGATAACCCCGGTTAAAACACATGAAAATTGAAATCATGGAGTGTGTTAAGTCGTTTAAATCTAAAAATACGGGCATGACCCTAACTTGTGTTAGTGGTGGTAGTTGGTTGTTTTCTTTTATGGGCGATTGATGGAGATGTGGGAGGGGATGGGATCCCCTGTCTGTATACTCTCGGTGGTTGTGTGAATTTGGGTATGGGACCCCCTGTTGGTATGGATTTTGTGGTTGTGAGTTTTAAGACCGGGTGGGTACTTGTTTATATCACGAATTGGGGTGGGATCCTCTATTGTTGAGAACCAGGTGTGGGCGTTACGGTGGATGCTTGACTGTTTACTTTCTTGGACTTGTGCCTATGCCTACTAGTTTCCCATTAGTTCTTAAACTTAATTAAACATTATCACTGAACTTGATACAAGAATGGGACAAATGGGTTTTGTTGGCGAAAGTCGTGACTTGGGTCTTGGACACAGTGGTGTTATGTTCTGTAGGCTGGTTAGAAAAACATAGGCTTTGGGTGAGTGCTTTTTACCTATATCTATACTTGTAGTTTTGTGTTTCTTATTCGAACCCCACCCAAAAGTTGAGCACTTAGTGCCGAACACCGCCATTTCATGGGGGAGGGTGTTTTTACCAACACTATTCTTAGTGGCTGATATTATCTCCTTTTCTAATCCCTTTCCTGGATAGCCCAAGTATCTCCGGGTAGGATGTGATGGCCTGAGGTCCATTATTTGCCCAAGAACCTTTAGGTGGGGTAGTGTGGTGGTTGGCCAGGTGTGTGCAGCAGGTGGTTTCCCAAGTGTCTTCGGGATGAGGCCCAGGTGTCTTCGGGCGTGCCAATGGATTTTCTAGCCCAGGTGTCTTCGGGCGTGGTGGTGGTTGTTCTGGCCTAGGTGTTTGCAGGTGTGGTTACATGTGATAGTTGTGGCCCAGGTGTTTGCGAGAGGGATTCAGCAGTGGGACTGCGTGTGGTAGTTGTGGCCCAGGTGTGTGCGGGCGGGTGTGGCAGTGGGACTGCGGTGAGAATGGCGGGATTGGTTTGATGCGTATGATGTCTCAATAACCAGTGGGAAAGTGGCGCAGGTTACCCAAACATCGACGTGCTCTGATTATATATATTACCTGACTTTCATTATTTGGGGAGTGTTCCTTGGTGAGGCCTGGGGAGGATAGTTTACCTTGATCAGGTGTTTGGTTTACTCTTTTTTTCTCACGGGACTTTAGTACGTTCCCCCACTTGTGCACGAGAGTCTTTGGTTTTCCATACTGAGTGTACTTGTATGCTCACCCTACGTATATAAAACTGCTTTCAGGTTTCCAGGAGGACTTCAGGGATCACGCAGGACCATACTAGCTCAGGCCTTTGGGGCAGTTGCAGTTGTTTCTTTTCTTCTTTGGTACTTACCTTTGTAGTCACCTTTTGTACTTTGTGGCCTTACTTTTGGAACGTGCACGTGTGAATGGTTTACTTTTGGCTGTACTTTTCTTTTACCTTGGTGTTGATGAGTTTCATCATCTTATCTCTCGATCTTATAAAACAAAAAGGGGTAATGCCTTCCATTTGTGAGAAATTTCTATACCCTTGGTGCTAGTCGCCACTCCGGGATCTATTGAAGGCGGGTCTCAGGGGTCATTATCTCTCCTTCAACTTAAAGAAGGAAGGGCCTGGAAATCTGCTAACCCTTCCCTCCTTTTGGTGAAGGTGGGTCGTGACAATTCTTTTCTTATCTTGATTCCAATTAAATCCATAAGACATTGATAATTATTTTTCTATATTCAAAGAAAATAAAACTATTTAATCATATGAAGAAATTGTTTGAGACACTATCACCCTTTAAAGACTTGTCTTAAATCCTTTAAATAAATGATCAATCATGCATTCTGTGTTGTGTGTGAAATCAGTAGCATACCCTGATAACATTATAAAAGAATCATTATACTCAGCAACACTTTCTTCCTCATTTTTATTTAAATTAAGGAACTTTATATTCATCTCAATTTATTTCTCATGAGTGATGTATTTGTTGAAGAATGAATCCTTAAAAAATTTAATTCCATGATTTATATCTCCTCTTCTTCTATGGTATTTTTGATAAATGACCACCACTGATCAACATCTTCTCTAAGACAATACTCTACCGTTGTTTCTTTTTTCCTTTTTAACAACATCTCAATGCCTCAAATATCTTCTCAAAAATTTAATCCATTTCTCAGTATTAATTTGATCAATATTCCCACTAATGTATGGGTCCCTCAACTTATAAAGTGATCCAACATAGGAGAGTCTTGATTTAGAATGGGTTCCTCCATCCATGAAAGGTTAAATGTCATAATATGATTAATCTTTCCTAATAATTCCATAACATTATCAATTCCAATAATAGCTATATCAGTTTCCTAAGCAGTGAAATATCAACATTTTCTATGAGTACTAATACCATTTTCCTTCCGGGTTCCCAATCTAATCAACGAAACATACTGGATTGGATCATAAAATTATAATATCTGTATAACTCTAAATATGGAATAAAATAAATTATGAAATTTATGCATAACTAATATCATAATAATAGACATGGATTATTTGGGTATAAATTTACATAGAAATCTTTCAAAATGGTATGTCAATAAAATTTGCAATATCCTATATGTATCCCATAGGAGTGTCAAACAAGGTTCATAGAAATACCTATTTTCGTGTACCTTGTTACCCCGAGTCAGGCCTAGAACACCTTCTCATAGTTATTACTCCTCAGTACATCTACGCCAGAACCATTCCCACTGGTAGTATCCCGAAATGGATGTATTTGTAGTTATACCCACATAATATCTACCCAACCAAAATTATATTATCCTCTTCTATTCTTATCCTTAATTTTTATCATAGTGTTATGTTCCCAAATCTATGTTTTTTATATCAAGTTTCCATGTCTGTTGCTAAACATTCTTTGATACCGACTGAAACACCCCGACCCTTGAAACCGGGATATGGTGAATTAAAACATTAAATTGGAATGACTATAAGGAATAAAATCCTAATGGACAATTAAGTCTAACATTATTGTAAAGCCAGATGATATACATGATACCCATGATATATTCCAAAATAAAAAATAAAAACATGATACATAATAAAATGAAATAAACAGCATCCTTAAAATGATTATTCAAATATTTCTTCATCAAAACTTGGGGAGAGAAACATAATACGGGTGATCTCAAAGGCTCAGTAGGGGTATGTAATGTATAAGCAATAATGAATCAGTAAGAATAGATTAACGTGTCATTGTAAATAAATGATTCCTTTAAAATAACTAGACAATGCAAATTGAATAAGGCAAGGTAAGAATATGAAACCCAATACACTTAATCAATAAAATGAGAATAGAATACACCCATAGATATATAGATGCAGAATCTCATGGATAAATAATAACTAAAATAACTATGATGGAAATTCATAACTATTGATATCTAATACATACCTCTGGGGCTTTGTTGCAATGATCTCTTACATTCATATATTAATGCCAATAATATAATACTTTAAAGGATTCATTCAAAAAATCTAATAATTTCAAGTATTCATGAAAAGTATCTTTTACTATCAAGGACTCATTCCAAAAATCTAATATTTTCAACGCTTCATTCCAATAATAAAAAACTATTAATGTAAACATCGTATGAAAACTTTTATAAGGTTTTAGGAAATAATAATATCCGCGAAAAATTATATGGATATTTATGTAAATTTAAAGTGAAAATTTATTAAAATAATGTGATTTATTTCAATATAATATTAACAATAACAAAAGTAATTGATATTTCAATGATAACCATTAAGAACATTATTGACGTGAATAATCTTTAAACATTCCAAGGTGTCACATACCACTGTGAAATATTTTAAACATAATATCATGTAAGGAATGATTATAAATTAAACATAAAAAATCATGATAATAATAGGATTAATTATATAACATGAAAATGTCAGTATATAATCCATATAAAAGTGAATCGGATCATAATAACAAATAAGTCTCAATAGAATGTAAATTGAAAAAAATTCCCTCACATATTAATTGAAAGACCCACAAGTGATAATCATCAAATGAAACATCTAAATACCATAAATATAAAAAAATAATGATATAATATATCAAAATGGGCCCTAGTTACACCACTCAATTGAAGTAAGTGGTGAATATGACATTTATCTCATAGATGTAAAAAGTGAGACTCATATCCCCCATCTTATATTTCATTCTATTGTTTGTTAATTAGCCTCATGTATAGTGGTATAAAATATGTTTATAACTTATATAATAATCATAATCATGTTTATAATATTATATATTAAATTATTACAATATTTTAATACTTTTTTGTTAACAATTTTTCATTATTTAAAGTATTTCGGGTGTTAATTGCCTAGTTTTCTCAAGTAAATTTTGACTTGTTATTTCGTATTAATATTAAATATATCATGGTTTCATCATATATAGAATGTAAAACCTGAAACAATTATATTATATATTCAGTAAATATGTATTTATAATATTCCATAATATTTGTTGATTATATGTGAAGTGCACCATTCTTAGAGACGGTATCATGTACGTATGCATGAATGGTACATTCATTTCATTATTGTATTAATAGAATGAAAAATAAAGGATAAATATGTCTATTATGATTCAATTATAATATATATATTATATATGTTACATATTTTTATTAACACCATCATCTATATGATCAATGTGTGGCAAGAACGAGTCATGTCGCTTTGAGGGGGCGGTAGTCCACACTTCCTCAAACAAAATTATCATATTTACACAACTTGGAAAGGATAATGGTATGTTATGAATAAAAATTATAGAAACATAAAGACATTATAAATAAAATATATATTTTATATAAATATATTTTCTATCATAATACCACCATGAGAGGTGGTAGGTAAAAATTGAACAATCCTCATTCCGTGAGGTAGCAGTTCGCCAAACACAGAAACAATATGTTTGTTACCCATTAGATGGAGGTGTATGTAAGTGTATATATAACCCTTAGTATCAAAAAAACTCTATTATATTGAGGATACTAGTTTTTTTATGATATCATATAATAGGAAGAGTATAGGGCGTGGATAATGGAAATGAAACTATAAATCAGAAGAGGTGTTACCTCTTAATCGGGTAACTTGTTTTGGTCTCTACCGACATATTATTTGGATTTTTTTCATCCCAAGGGGGAGAATTCTTGGATAATGGTAGGTATGTTGGTAGACTACTTTTAGAGGGTTTTAATAATCCAATTTGGCTTTATTGGTTTTAACAAGGGGTATTGTGCTCGCCTTTTTATAGTGGAGGTGGAGTGACACTTCTGTAAATACCAAAAGGTATTCATTAAATGGTGGTCCACCTTACCTACTGTGCTTCTAAAATTCATAAATAATAGATTAAATAGTAATAATGTTCAATTAAAACCTCCAAGACACAAATATATGTGCATTTTAATAATTTGGTTCCTTAACATCAAATATTCTCAAATTTTATCATTTTAGTTTTTATTAATTAATCCAGTTTTATAATATAATAAATTTAACCATTAAGAATAAAATAATGTGATATTTAATATGAAATATATATCCTATGGATTATTAATATTATATCTAATTTATAATATAAAATTCACTTGTGTTTTGGAAATGAATTTTAATACAAAATTACGTGACACACTAAAACGCTGATTCAACCCAGACCATGTTAAGAATGTAATTACAATATATTGGTCAATATGTTAATTATAAAATATTAATTGGTCCTCTAATATAACATATTTAATATTTATTAAACTCAAAAATAACTTGGTATTATATATGTTTTTCATTAATTTTAAATCATTTAATAAAATTCAATTATTGTAAAATAACAATAATGTCAATTTTGACATTATTTATTTAATATTACTTTTTAAATATTAATATTATATTGGAAATAAGATTTGTTAGGTTTAAAGGTGTTTAAAATGATATATTCATCTAAAAAATAAATAAATACAATATTTAAATTAATTGAATTTACCTTTAATTTTTATAGTATCATTTGTTTTAGTTAATTATCAACTAAATAATCCCTACATTGGCGTTTCTTAAGAATTTTAAGTAACTAAACCATCTATAAAAATTATTGATAATTTATTATGATTAAAATATCCCATATATCTTTAAAAGGAATATGTATAACAAAAAATATGATGTTCTCTATGAATCTCAGAATTTTATAAATGTTAAAGGTATAGAAAGTTCATTTTTTGTCATTTTCCTCACATAACATTTTATATAGGGATATTCCATTTAATAATATCCCAATTTCCCTTATATTTCTATCCAAGTTGGTACATTGTCAAATAATTGGCATAAAATGGAATTTTTACAATTTTAAAGGTCATTTTGTTCTTTAATAATAAGGTTTAGTCCTTTATTAAACTTAATCATACCTTAATCACCATTATTAATTTTAATCACATTCACCAATAATTTAGGTAAAGAAAATTAAGTTTATATTGTATGATAATAAATATCATCCTAATTAAATCTTATAATATTATATTTTTAGAATCAAAATCACAGATTTGGGGAAATTAATATTAACGCTAATCCTGCAGACGGGTCGAAATAATGTGTTTTTAGAGTAGAAATACGTTCAATAGATTATAATGTTTTAATATTCATTTTCAAAATAAAATTTATTATAATGAAATTAATTGTATAAATGTATGTATAATTGATCTAATGTGACACTAAAAAAAATATAAAATACAATTTATCGTCAATAATTCTTTAAATGAAAATGTTATTTCAACTAAATTGTTGTAATTTTAACTATTCCTAAAAAATATATTTCGCTGAAGAACACCAGAAAATCACCCTATGGTAATTTTGATATTATAAATTAAAAAATAATTTTTATTTTTTTAAAAAAAATTCATAAAAGTGCCAAAATTTAGTTTTAAAGTATGTATTCCATTAAAATGTGGTAAAACACAATCTTGTGTGTAACACACGTTAATTCATTGTTGTATGTAGTGTAAGATTATCATTTTTTATAAAGAATGAATAAAATTTGTATTCATTCTAAATGGGAAATATTATAAATTCTAGGGGTGTAACATTTTACATTGTGACAATCATCTTCACTGTTGTATGATGTTAAACTACATGTTCATCATCCTTACTGTGTGATGTTAAACTGTACAAAATTCTACATCCTAGTTGCATAACATTAAACTACATAACAACCAGGGTCCACTTCATATGATGATAATATGTGTTGCAATCATCATCTATGTCACATAACATTAAAATGTATGATATCTTGGTTAATTCTATGATTCCTAAAACCACAACAACCATGGTCAAACTATATGACCTTAAGAGACAACCACTTTTAGTCCTAATGACATGAAATTAAATTCTACAATGCAACATCCGTACTGTACAATGATAAACAACATGCCTATCATCACCACTACCTGACATTAAACTGTATCCCTTCCCATTGTGTATATCATAGGATACCTCTTTCACAAAAAGTGAGATGACTCCACATTCCCATCACATTATGTAAAACTAAAAAGTTCCATGAGCTTGCATATGAGAGTGCACTAAAGTTGGCACTAGCCTAATATCATTCCACATTAATAAGAAACCTTAGGACCCTTGTACTTAAGAAGGGGTTAAAATACATCTTTTTTATATTCCCTATTCACACGCTCAATGATGCTATGGTGTATAACCTCATGTGTTGGAATCCAAATAGACATATTCCAAATCCATCCTCATCCTTCCTATAATCACTTTATAAGGATTCCTATCATCTTCGTTGTCTAATGGGACCCCTAAAAATCATGGTGCATAGCCACAGTAGATCACATATCATCTTGGACCAATGACCTGGAAGACACTATACAAAATTTTGAGAAATGTCTCGCATTTCAAACATGGTCAGCGATTGACAATCATTTGTCTCTCCCCATCTTCAGTAACACGATATGAAAATTGTGTTTCAAACAGGGTCATCAATTATTCTCCATTTTCATGCCACTCCCATTGTGGTCAAAATACGAGCTTCCATGATTCACACATTCCACATCCTTTTGTTTTTTTTGGAATCCCAACACCCTTGGTGTTACTCCTCCATATATCCACTACATGCTGAGTAATCATACCAGAATTGCTGACATATCCTTAAAACAACATCTTTATGCTTCTTTTGTTTTCTTCTATGTGTCTGGAAAGCACCATCACAACTCCTTGTTTCTCACACTGAGTATGAATTACAAGGTCTTAGATATTTATTTAGGGTTTTCACCGACATGGAGGAGCTCCAAAATCACACAAATCCAAACTATATAACAATAAACATAGAGTTCAAGTCTAATCATCCTGACTTTAAACTTATTGTGGGTCTTTCATGGGAGTGTATTGTATGGTGTAGGCCTCATTGGTAATCATTCATGTTGGGTTTTTTCTATCATTATAGACATATCCTTTATGGAATAATCACACCCCTTACAATTCCAATCCTATGACCTTAAACTATGAATCCTATAGTCTATCTTGTGTGGCTTTGAACTACATAGCACCATTAGATTCCTGGATGAAAGACACTAAAAAATAGGGCATTGATGGTCCTTTTAGAAATACCTAAAAATCTAGGTTCCCCTTTCCCCTACAACATGATTTTATATTGTGTTGTATAATCTTAGTTTCATGGCATTAAACACCACAGGCATGTCCTAGGAAAACAATTCCCAACTAAGTACCAATAGTCCAAACTCTATGACCATAAACTAAAACCCTTTGGTCCAAGAAATATGACCATAAACTATTTTCAATACCATGGTATTTTACCTTGAATCCAGCTATGTCCTCACACTAACATGATTTAATTTTCCAAAACATGGGACCTACAGTGTTTTATTCCTCATAGACATTCTCTCAATCCATCTCCATGGTTCAAATCTCCTGTTATTTTCAACCCCATAATCTTCCATGTCTAAAGGAACCCTCTAAAAAACGTTTCTTAGCCATAATGGATCACCTACTATCTTGGGGAAAACCCCTATAAGACTTTGGATGACATTATTGAGATAGGTCTTATATTTTGAAAATGTTTAGCAGTCGACACTCAATTTTTCTCTAATCCCATGTAACACGATAAGGATGTTGTGTCTCAAACATGGTTTTTAGTCATCCTCCATCATCACTCTACCCTTATAATGTTGTAGATATCAAGTTATGGGACTCACATTTTACACTTCCATATGTTCTATTAGAACCCTAACCCCCCACTTGTTTCCCCTTTTTGCATCTGTACACATTGGGTGATGAGGTCTGTATCAATGGGAATTTCTTACCTAGTATTTTTTTACCCTTGATGTGTGCTTCAATATAATAGAAAATACTTATATTATTCTATGTTTCTCGGACCAAGAATTACACACTTGGTATTGGATATTTTTTTATGGATTTTACCCATATAGGGTAGATGTATAACTTCACTGGTCCAAATTATAAGATCCTAAACTAAGAACCACATAGTCTAAGTATTATGACTTTAAACGAGATGCAAGATTCTCTTCCAATTATGTCATGTGGTGTTGAGGCCTCGTAGTTCCTCATTAATGTTTTATTTTCCAAACTATCAGGCTACATGTATCTAATTGAACCCATTTTACTCATAGTCTAAAATCTATGACATTAAACTAAGAGCATATGGTCAAGGAGACATGACCTTCAACTGTTTGCAACACATCCAAACATTATGACTTTAAATTATTTGAAAACCCTATAGTCCAAGCATTATGACACTAAATTGTATGAATGTACCCCCAAGAATACATGGGGTTGTGTGGGATTTATTTTTCCCTTATTCAGGTAATATTTTTCACCTTGATATGCTACATATTTCCTCTTTTGAAAAACTTCCTTCCATCCCACATCCCATGAACACAACGTTAAAATCGGATACCAAGTCCAAGCCTTATTAAACAATGTTTTATTTTTTATTAAATATCTGTCAAGTGGTGTAGGACTCCATGGTCCTCACTAATGTTAGGTTATTCTCACCATTCTACACATGTACCTTCCTTTGGATACCCCTATTCCTTATAGACTTAGAATCACAACTTTATACTATATTCGGGTTCTCTCAAGAATGTGTTCTATGAAGTTGGGACCCTAGGCCCTTCAGGTTTGGTTTTTTCACTCCTTTATACTATACATGTCCATCAGATGTTCCCTCCCCTTATGGACTAAATTCTGTAACCTTAAATTAAGAGTTGTGAAGTCCGAACTTTCATGACTTCAACTGCACAACAACGCCGTAATGTTCCCATCATAGAGGCCATCACTTCTAGATTTGGTCTCCTACCCTACCATAATCAAGGACTACATACGGATTTATTCACATCCTTATGGTATATGTATAAAATCATTGATATTTCATCTTTAGTATTATTTGTAAATTAAACTTTTCAGCCCCTTGGCGGATTTTCCCATGGGAGTGTGCGGTGTGGTGCAAGCCTCTATGTTCCTCGTTCACATAAAGTTATTTTTCTACTTCATAAACATAACCTCTAGGATATATCTTTTCCCTAGTTTCCTCACCACATAATGATAAACTACTTGGACTGGTCATATCACAATACCTTAAACTACGGTATTATCGTCTTGGCCACATGACAAAAAACGACAAGACATGGTTGTGTTCTAGCCTAATAGGACATCTCATTTGGAACATCCCAACACCCTTTTATATGTCAAGTACTAAATATGTCTTGATTTGTTTCCACATATAATATGTAGTAACACTCGAGTTCATCCTGGTTTAGATACTCGAAAAAAAGGAAAAAAAAATTCCCTCTCTGTGTATAGGCCAGACCCATGCATTTGGATCTTCTCATCAAGAACTATGTGTGTCGTGAATCACATACTTATGAGATATGTAGTGATGCCCAGATATTTCATCTTTGGGACAAAACATAAATTTACTTCCCCTTCATTCCTTCTCTCTTAGGCCCCATCTATAGAGCATGTGCCTCCTTGGCCCTCTCATGTTGGGTGTTCCTTCAATCAATGCCATGCAGATGTTTTAGGTATAATCTAAAAAGTCACATTTGGAAAATGTGGTGTGGTGTTGGGCCTCTTTGGAATTATTCAAATCAAGCTTGTATGAAAATGCACTACGCATATGCATTTTAGACACCATCACATAGGGTCAGACCTCTATGACTTTAATGTAAGTCCCAACATCCTCAATGCATGACATTAAACTGCATATATTCCATGAATTTAAAAACTACGGGTTGCTAGATTAACATCCTTAAGGGATATGTATGAATTCAGGGGCACTCCATATTTGTGCCTAGCCACAAACTCTTTCAAAGCTTCATCCCATGGGAAACGATCATGGTCAAAGCTCCATGACCCTAATCCATATGTATTTCATCTTAAGGTATCTATGTGATACGTGGTCTCTTTTTCCCTCATTAATGCTATGTTTTATCTCTTATGTGTCACATGTATGTCCTCAGAATGAACAATCCCTTTTGGCCCTTGGCATTATAATAGTCCAAGTAATATGTCATTAATCTCTATGAAAGATTCATTAGGAGTGCATGTGTGGTGTGTGTGGGAATCCAAAGTCCTCTTCCACATCAATTTTTTTATGCCTCCACATTGTGCATACATATTTTGAGCACATTTTGATGGCCCAAAATCTTTGATCATAAACTAATATTTCAATATCCTCAATGAACGACATTAAACTATGACCCTACCCTAATAAAATTTATGATTCCCCGTGATAATTATGGGATGCTTCATCTTCATCTCTATGGGGGACTTCCCCCACTGATGTTTGTCTCCAATCACACTGTGTATTAAAACTAAATTTGAATTGATTCCAATCCTTATGGGATATGAAGCGATGCTCGAAAAAGTTTTTTGTATGCCCATCCATAAGTTTATTAACCATTTTGGGCACTTTTTCCTCAATTTATTTCCATTAAATGTTACTTTAAACATCTTGAATATCATCTTTAGGTTTCTTTGAATTTTTTTAGCCTCCCCGGATTCCCTAATGTTAGGTTTTACCTCCCATGCATTGTTTTAAATCCCTAAGATTAAAAATTTTCAATTAGTACTAGAAACCTGACAATAAACTATTTTTCTAGGGTCTTGGAAGTATGATCTTAAACAATGTTAAGTGTCCTAATTTCATGACATTAAACTAAAATACACTTCTTGATCACAAAACATAAAATTATACCATGCATCTTCCTCACCATTTGATGTTAAACAACATGTTTATCATACTCATTGTTTGGTGTCAAACTACGTTTTCAGCATCCCCACCTTGAGGACATAAAATTATATGGCATCCAAATACCTCACCTGAGAGGTCCACTCATTTTTTACATCTTCATCTATCACACTAAATCTAAGGTGATGTTCCCCTAAAAGATAGGTTGGATCTTTTTCTTGTCCTGTATGCCCACACCATTGTGTTTTAAGCCATGATGGAATAATTATGAGTGTTGGAATCCATTAAAACATTTCATCACTCTAATACATCACTACGTGTGCCCCTTATTCAGATTCCCATCTTCTTTCACATAAAAATGGACCCCCTAATGGTATGTTTCTTGGTCAAAATGGATCACCTTCCATCTTGGTCTAATGCCCCAGAAGTCTTTCGATGATAATTCGACACAGGTCTTGTGTTTCGAGCAAGGCCAGCGGTCGACCCTTGTTTGTTTTTCCCTGTTTCAAGCTAATCAATATATGAACTATGTTTTAAAAATTTTTAGTAGTTATCCTATATTTTGACGGTGATCTCATTATGTTCCAAATTCTGGGCTTCATGAGTCACACTTATCATTGCATATTGTTCGACTACATTCCAAGTCCCTTAGTGTTGCCCCGTTCGTGAAATATAGAATACTAGGAAAAGAAAATTGGTTTTTTCGAGAGTCCTATAATACACCCACAACCCCTCTATTCCAAAAAAAATTAGTAGGTTACTAAATAATATAAAACCATGAGTGTTCAATGATTATTTAACACTCTCATAAGAAGAGGAAAATGGTGTGATCTTCCCTTTTCTCTCACACTGATCACACCCTATCTGAGCTTAGGGATTGATTGTTAGTTATCTCAAAAAATTGATTGAGATGAAATAATTAAATTAAGAATTAGTGGAATAATTTTTACATGCTCCAAATTGTTTTAATAAAGGATAAAATTGGGATAGAAGTAGGTACATCCACATATTATCATCTCTCATGAGTTTTGGAAAGATTACTGTATGTATCCTCCACTTCAATTGAGTGCATAAGCTCTGCCACCCTTTGGTGTGTGGCCTCAAAGATATTTTTTTCACTACCTGAGCTCCATATCCTTATCTTCATCTACCGGTCAGAGCTCATCATCAATAATCTATTCTCAGGCCAGTTTGGCACAGAGATCATCCACTTGATGATATGTTTGTCTTATTTTCTCTTGGGCCTTCACTGGTTGAATCCTCAACCGTATGAAAGGTTCTAATTGGTTGGTAAAAATGGTGGAATTATCTTCAATCCATTATTATAATCATAGGATTTCATATTCAT
The DNA here is from genome assembly GCA_963277665.1 of Viscum album. Taxonomy (NCBI): domain Eukaryota; kingdom Viridiplantae; phylum Streptophyta; class Magnoliopsida; order Santalales; family Viscaceae; genus Viscum; species Viscum album. The sequence continues at coordinate 1,895,513,425 of OY728152.1, forward strand.
CCTCTTTTTTGTTTTGGATATTGAAAAATGTCTCTTGATTCCAAGAGACGACCAAATACCTAATGTTTTCCTGCATCATTCCGGTGAGGATGTCTGAGATCAGCATGTGTAAACCATGGTTCTTAACCCCTCCAACATAAAGACTATGTAGATAGAGGAAAACCCGTATCATTTGGCTTATCCATTTTTATTTTAGGGTGTTTTTTATTAAACACTTTATCAAATTCCACACCGACATCGGGTATCTAGACTATCCTCAGCTGCATCAAAATCTGACTATTCCATCTCCTTTGAATTTTCAGGCTCATACTCTAGAAATATGTTCTTGATTTCAATAGCATGGTCCTCTTATAGAATCATGTCATATGGTCTTGGCTCTATATCATGAGGTTGATCTTCATCACTTGATCCAACTTCGATGATATTGTCCGTATTGGCACCAAATGTTTCCCCACTGGTGGAGCTACCAGAAATTGCGGACCAACCAACCCAAGTGGAAAAATATATATGGAATGTTCCTTCATATAGAATTGAATTCAGGTCCTCTAACCATGTTCCATATCAGAGCTCTTTCTTAAACCATCACTGTTCATACAGGAAAAACATCATTCAACCAGATCCAGGAACAACCGATATAATTTTGAAAGGAATAAAACATATGTAATACAAGAAGTGGTGTGTCACCCCTTAGGTTATCATAGAATGAATATCAATAAATGACCACCAATATATGATTTAGGGATTTGTAAATTATTGGGTGGACACCCTACCCACCTCAACTCCGATTTTTCCTGTAGCCACTGTTTCCCCAGACACAGATCCTACGGGGTGCTCCTTCAAACATGATGTTGTGCCTATATCCCCTTAAGTAGGTGTATCTTGTGAAATTTAATCCTAAAAAAACATATTTTACATAAGTATTTTGGACAGATCATAAAAAATGATAGTTATTGGATAGGGGGATGAGTTAATGCTTAGTTTGAGAGCTTCAAAAAATCCCTCCAATGATGTTTCCCCTAAATCTGTGATCTCACCTTCTTTCAAAGAGGCTTCCATAGAGACTATCACCCCATTATCGTCTAGGGGGATCCCTAAATTTGAATCCTCCCCTAGGATTCAACTAATTATTTTGGAAAAGGAAAGTGAACTTCTATTTCAACCACTTAAATTATTAGGGAATAGGTCTAATCCATCAATACATTCACTCAATCTGTCATTGGTCATGCAGTTCCTCGAGAGTGCACTTGATTGTCCATCTCTTCAACTTATTGTTCACCTTATCTCTAAAATACAAGGAAGCCAACTTTGGTGTAATAGATCCCCCAAATTTTTATCATAATCTTGTTGAGGTTTTCCCACATCCATCCATTATTGAGGAACTTTCTTTTGAAATCCTAGTTTTCCAAAGTTATAGGGTTGACAACATACTTAAGAATGTCTATGTCAAGTAATAACAGTGTAGGATATTGGCTAGGCCATAAGAAGAACCATATTGATGGTTCCCCATCCTCCTATGTATTCCCGACTGAAATCCTTGGACATGGTACAACAGTTCCATTTCCCCATCCTTCATCTCTACCACCATTGTAATCTCTCTCCATCATTTGACCTCATCCTTGGGGTTGAGGATACACTCCCTCATTGTCGTGGATAGTCCATTTCCTCATCATCCCCCCACCACCACCCAAGTATGAAGCTTCCCATCTCTTCACATAATCATGAACCATCCCATATGTAGTAGTGGGTGGAGGTAGTTCATTCCACATTTTTCTGTTTTTCTTTGTAATTATTTGGCATATCTTTTTTCATTACACAAGGATGATTCTCATTTCATACTCCCAAATATAATATCATATATAATATTTTTAGGCACCTGAAATCTCTCATGAAATAGTGTGGGTAAAATGGTTTGTATATGGGTTCATTGTGTACTCTCTCCACTATCACTTGACATTGAAAGGACATATGATATGACCACTGATCTTCAGTACCTATTCCATCATTTGTTTTTACCCCCATCAGTTGAGAAAATGGGTGGAAAGTGAATCTATCTGCTTCACTAAACATGCTCAGCACGTCCATAAATCCTAGATTCAATAGAAACCTCTGTGTGATGTTTATAATCATTGGATAGAAGTTATCCTCATTATGGGAGATATGATTCAGGTATTTGTATCCTCCTTTGTTCACTTCCACATAACTATATTGAAATTGAATCATGTCACACACATGTACAGTCTTTTTCCCCTCACCGACATTTTAGAGAACATTCTATATCTTTTCCATTACTAGGATCCCCATATTGATGAAATTCCTAGTTTCCATCCTCGCTACCATGATAAATGTTCTCATCTGTGCCCCAATGTGTGCATCTCTTAAAGGTAGCATCCGCCCCCATGTATGTGTCGCTGTGAATTTGGACAAGCTAAATATTGTTTGATGCTCAGTCTTGATGTTGTACTCTCATAGTTTCCACTTTATATCCTCTATGATCTTCTATTAAGAACCTTCTTTGCTAGGATGGGATCCCCTCATGTAAGTGTGAGGACTAGTTAGCAATTTCTTGGGTGCCTTTTACCCTCACCAGTCTTCTTCACCGAGAATTTAAAAAAAGTAATTGAACAAATATTTGAAGTGGACACCTCGTATCCTTTTCTTAACCTTGGAAGTTCCCGGTACCAGATTCAATAGAACCTCCTCCAGATGTGGAATTTCCTCTTGATCCTCACATGTATTCTCCATAGGGAGGAATTCATTATAAATTCCATATGTGATGAGGATCCTAGAAATGTAGTGGAGGTTCTAGAATCTAATTTTGACTTCTACAAGATGGAAATTGAATGTGTTGGTATCTGAATACCATCTTCTTAGAAGTTATGATTTGATATCCTTCAGTTTTTAAACATGTAATATGGAATCCCATTTTGATTCATGAAGGCCTAACCACCTCCACAATGCTCCAAAATCTATACAAAAATCACATACTCAGTAGGTACATGCCCATTCGTCTATGATGATGTCTCCCTAGAACATATCCCAATCATTGGTCTACCCTGAGGATTGTATTGTATTGCGGTGGAGATTCCTTATCCACCGTCACCTTCCCAAAAACTTCATTGGAGTTATTTTAAATGAATTTGGGTGTAATGGGAGATTGGCCTTTCCATGTTTGGCCATCAGCATCCACGTGCCACTAGCACTTCCACGGTAAGCCTCTAAGCCAAAATATCAGCTCGTCTATGCGTGCCGTTGGGATAAATATTTCAACCATTAGATAAAATCCATATAGTTACAATCTCCTTCATAAAGGTTAGCCTTTACAAGCCTCAATAAATTGTTCAATAAATGATTCATGATCATAGTGGCTTCAAACATAATCCATGATCATGATATTGTTCGCCTTGTCTTCACTTTTGGAAGCATTTTCAAGGGCCTCCAGAGAAGCTTCTTGTGTACCCATTGGATACAAGACATTGTTTTTTATAAGGCTCTTTGTTGAGGTCATTCATGAATATAATTCATGGAGACCCAAATCCCAGAGCATTTGGACACTTTGCAAAGGTCATGAAGTAACAGTAGATCATGATGCCCTGGATTGCTAAGGAGTGTTTGTAGAACAAAGTCCAAAGGAACCCGGATCACAAAGAGCATTCATGGGGGTGAAAGAGATTAAAAAAATGAGATCATATGAGCTTGAAATGAAGATCTCATTTGGATAATAGGCCCCTCACACACTATTTATATGTGTGGGGTCAACCGAGATTCATAGAGGCCTTCGTGACCAAGAGCTTCATGGATTCTTTGTACCCATGCATGTAGTGCATCCTCCATCGTGAGATGGCTTTGTGATCGCCTAGTTTTTAAATACTTAACCTCATAATCCAACCCTCCTTTTCCCATTGGCTCCCATTATTAGGTGGGGGTGAATTTTTTTCCACCGAGGTCTGTGCATGGGGATATATGAAGAAGCACTACAACAATTCATGGAGAAATTCAATCTCCAACGGCCCCAAAAAAATTCAAATATTACTATTTCGTGAAGAGCCTTCATGGAGACCAACAAAATTGAGTCCCCATTAAGAAATTTTATGGTACTCACAGAAGTCCAATGCACTCTGCAACCAAAAAAAATTTATTGTACTCCCATGAGTCCAAAGGAGCTAGCTAAGTTTGTGTGGCTCCATTAAACTTCATGAAATGCTTCTAATCAGCAAGAAACCAAGAGCCTATAAATACCCCCCCTCAAAAAGGATAGCCACCCCAACCTTTATACTTCTGATCTCCCATTTCACGAAGCTCATGAGAACCAATAACCCAACAGAAAAATGACTCACATTAGGTATTAGAGCATAACATTGCCACTTAACCTTTGTTCCTATTTACCCCCCACTTAATTTTTCGATTCACTTCACGAAGACATATTCCCTTTATAGAGAATGAATTCCACTTGAGGCATATTCATCTACACAAAGCACCATGACATTGTGAAGCACCCCATATCCAGTACTAGACCTCATGCTGAGGTAGGGGAACCACACTTCATGGATCCCTTTCCTTTATGGAGATCTTGTGCTTTTTGAAGCATATGAGCTTGAAGAAGCCCATCTCAGTGAGGCCCCCTAATTCTAGAGGTCCTCTTTAATTGAACTCTCCAAGGTTTGATGTTTCTATTTCTACAATCCTCATGGGGTTCTCCCTATTGTTTTCCCCAATAATATCTTTTTCTTATAGGTACACTAATGGGTTTTTATTTTTCAGATAGCTATTGTAACATGGACCCCATTATGGATCAATCCTCCACAATACTCCCATTAATAACTACTGGTGCCTTCCGTCCCCCCTAGGTTGAGGGGAATAAGTTATTTAAGTCTAAGGGTTTAGGATTTATTCCTCCTTGTCCATGCTAAAGGGTGTAAAACAGCCAAGCACCATCATCCTCATCACATGATGTTAAACTGTTTCCTCACACCATGGACTGCACATGGGGTGCCCCTCCCCAGGATTTTTCCACACCCACTTATATCCACGGGAGTGAGATATTACTCACATGGAATGATATCCTCTTCATATTGAATGATATCCACCACATGGGGAATAGAACCCCTCCTAGAGTAACCCAATTGACTTACTTGTGGTAGGAAACAATTTCTATCATCTTATCCTCCTCTAGACGCAAAGAAAAGAGAGGCGGCGAGCATGGGGGATTCTCAACACCCCCTTCGCCCTCACATTCGGAATTATCTCCACAAGTATATTCTATGTGAAACCCTCACATCATCTCTCACTAACATATCTTTTACAATGTGACCATCTGGTATATTTATTCTGCTTTTTGCTCACACTGAGCATGAATCACATGGTCTTATAGGTTAGTAGTGATCGTGAAACCCATATCCACCAGTGAATGTAACACCCCAAGATTTTATGAAAAATATTATTTTTAATTTCAGTAATGTCTTGTGTCGTACGCTACACCAAAAGGAGCATTCACAACACGCATCCTTGACTTGCCTTTCATTACACGCAATCGCGACCTTCCTCGATAGCGTGTGTAGTACGCAATACCGAGTTTCACTAAACAATGATATGCTATTAAAATATTATTAAAACTAGTTGTTATGAATAGTAATAACCACTTTTTGAAATTTTTTAAATTTTATTTTTCAAAATGGACTTCATTTTTGGATTCGGAATATCGAAATTATCTTAGGTTGAAATTTTGGTACTTTTCAGATAACTTTCACATTCTGATGAATAGTAAAAATTACTAAATTTTAATTAAAAACAACTTTTTTAATTGAAATAATTAATAGTGATAAATTATTAATTTGAGTGGTTTTAAAGTATATTTAGAATATATTTTTACAATTTAATACAATTTTGGTCATTGGATGTAATTTCACATTTAAACCAGACATAAACAAGTGTCAATCTTTTGATAGTTATTATCTCTTAAGAACACGCTATTTGTTTTGACGACGGGAATTAATTTTTAAATTAATTAATGAAACTGATATGTTTTGAATTTGGTAAAATAGACATCATTTTTGAGTTCATAATATCAAATATATCTTAGGCCTAATTTTTGGTATTTTTCTGGAAACTTTCATTTTTTGATGAATAGTGAAACCACTAAGTGGTAGTTAAGAGAAATGATTTTTTCATAAAACTTAATTTTACCCCTTCTGTGAGTGGAATTTCAAAAATCCGAGAGACACGGTTGATGTTATTAAGTAAAATTTGGTTCAATGAGATGAAAATAATTTTTGGTGAATATTAACTTTTAACTTTTTTTTACCACGGTTAAAAGTAAATAGGGTAATTAAGGGTAAAAATGATATTATTATTATCCTAACACATGTCCTAATTCTATTGGATAAGTGTAATTCGACCAAAAACAACCTTAGGAATAAAATATGACCATTTAGGCCCACTTGGATTAGATTAGGACATTTATTATTAATTTATTTAAAGAAGGGTTAAAATATTTAAAATCAAAGTTTAATAAGTAAATAATTTTTAATATATGGTTATAAATAAGATAAATTCGACTATAAATATTAATTAGAAAGATAAAAAGATTTCTTAAATAATTGTATTTTATTTTTAATTTTTAGACATTAAATAATTTAATTTATTTATGACACAAAGATGATGCAGTAATTATCTTATTAATGAAATATTGACATAATTGATGTTATAAATACCCAAATAAATGTAATTTAAGACTTTTTATGAAATCAACTAATTTTATAGGTTAATATGACATGTTATTATTTATTTAATTTACTTTTTTTTAACTAATCATTCTGTTATGATTTTCAAAAAAATCAATTACAAATAGTGTCAAAATTGACATAAAATAGTTTTTAAAACAAATATTATATTATTAATTGTTATTTTATTCCTAAAAATCTAAGGATCGGCCAAATGACTTAGATAAGGTTATATATATTAATAATAAACAACTTGGGGTTCGTTTGGCTTCTTATAGTAAGTTTATTAACCTTATAGTATAAGAACACAAGAAGACACGGTAAAAGTAAAATTATTTTACTTAATGTTAAATCTAAATGATAAGGTTAAAATAGGAACCTAAACTTGTATAAATTCTATTGGATGAGATTATTTCGACCCATACCAACCTTAGATTCTAAAGGAATCAATTTGGAGCTATTTTAAACCGAATTTGACTTTATAATAAAATACTATTTTTAGTTATTCCAAAGGTTCCCCTCTCCTCCCTTATAAAAGGGCACCTCCTCCCTCTCTTCCTCACACCACTTTGTGCCTTCAAGATCGGCCAAACCCTGCCAAATTCCCTTCTACACTTTCCTAGAAACATCCTAGAGGTTCTGAGCTTACTAAAAGACCAATTTTAGTGCCCTAAAAGGAGATCTCAAAGAGGCGCTTCAAAGAAGAGGTAATGTCAGTTACCGATTCTTTCATCTTTATTTCTTCTTCCACTTCTTATTATTTAGTTGTTTCATTATTAAGTAATAACATAAGTATCACTAATATACAGATATGTTATTATATGTATTAAACAACCCTATGTCACCATCTGTCCATCCTATGGAAAAAGAAATCACCGCGCGTGCGTACGTACGGAATACCGTCTCCACACCGTGGTGTAATCTATTTTCCACCACCACCTTAATTGGATGGGTATAATGGTGTAAATAAAAACTATATATGATTATTGTAATGTGATATTGATTCTGAAATAGTATATATACACTTCAATACAATTCCACGATCATGAGAACGATATCATCGCTCGTGCGTACGTACGGACTACCGTCTCCACGACGCGATGAGATTCATTCTCCACGTTAACCATTCATGAATGATTATAAAGTATATATAATAAGTAATCATTAAATATATGACATAATAACGATACTTGATTTATGTATATATATATATGTATGTCATCTACTTAATTCCATTCAACTCAATAAGGAAACGAAAATAGAGTTCATGCGTACGTACGGCCTACCGTCTCCATGAACGGTGTATTTCTTTCCATTTACTGATTTATTATATATATATATATATATATATTATGAATATATATTATATATAAATCATGTTTTATATTCTGTAATTAAGTAATTATGATCTAAGTAATCATATGAATAATTACAAGTCAAAACACGGACGACAAATGAAACAATTTTACCCAAAACTCTCTTTAACATGGAATTTACAAAAGAACGGGTAATATAAAGTCATAAGTGAACCATATATGACATCTTAACAATAATTATGATTATTGAATAAGTCAATAACATTATTTAAATCATTATACAGGAGTTTCGGACACTTACGAAGAAAATCGTACCTAAGGTAAGGGAAATATCACAATCTCATTTTTATTCGAGATTGTTTATACTTTGGTATTTACTGGGGTGTATTTTATCATCCACATCCATGTTTCCCCAATATGTAATATTTATATCCTTATACAATAGTTTATATCCAATTTTACCCTTATGTGAGTTTTTAGTAAAAGATATGAAAGGAATCTTTTGTCGTTTTTCGTACGAGGTACTTTTTGACTTTTCCAACAAAAGTACGAGAAGAATGTTTTATTTTAACTTATACGACATGAATGGATTTTTAAAAAATTATTTCCAAGAAGCTTCCCTTACAATTTTTCAAGTCTATTTTTAATCAACTTCTTTTAGTTTAATATTCTATGACATGTTAAGAAAGGAAAAATGTATTTGAAGTAGAAAGGATATTTTCCTCAAGAATGGAGTTCAAGTGTTTTATCAAAATTATTTTCCATCTAAGATAATAAAAGGATTCTGTTTTTATCCCTATTATTACATTGATATGATTATGTTGTGATGGAATTATTTTTATGATTTCCTTTATCTTATATGAATTGTTTTATGATGTCACGATGTTTAAGATTCCCTTTTTTATTATGGGTTATGCTATGATGTATGGTTTATGATTTTGTGGCACATATAAGAATGGTATCATTATGAGATGGGTGGGACCTATATCTCCCTCCAATGCATTGGGTAAATATTTTATATCTCATGAGATAGACATGGCTGGAACGGTAGGTTATACCGGTTCAGTGAAACAGGACTGAAACGAGGAGTGAACTCGGTTCAGAAAGGGACTTTCTCCACTAAGATAGTCTTGGAAATGAGTCTTGAATAATAAGAAATGATTCTCTATGATTATGTTTGTATGCCATAAAGTTTCATGTTTTAAGTTATGATTATTGGGATTACATTTTACTACTATGATTTATCCCATGTTATGAAATTATCATCTCTTTTGCAGGTTAAAATTTCCAAAAGATATGTTCTTATGAATATGATGTGATTGATATTTCTTTTGTTTACCCTTACTGAGCATTTGAGCTCACCCTTTTATATTTTCTATTTCCCAGGACATAAAGAAAGGATTTAGGTTTAAAAAAAAGATCTTTATGGGAGATGTTGAAGATCTTTCACCACGATTAGAAGACTATATTCCGAGTTTCCAAAGACACTAAATTATTACGGTCCTTGTGTGTGTGTTTTTGTTATTACTCAGTATTCCGCAAAAGTAATGTAATGTCTATGTATGTTATGCTTCGGGTCTCTATAGTTGGTATCACAGGAAAGGCTTAGTCAAACTTTGGAAACTAGGATGCGAAAACGTTAGTGAAATCCCTAGAGATATTTCTATGGTATGTCTAGGGATGTCCCTAAGGATAAGTATACGTATAGGATACAGTCCTAGAACTACGGTAACGATCATAGAATTTAACCTAAGATGTTAGATATTGAGGATACTCCCCCTTTATTATGTTGTTTTCCCTAGCATGATTTTTTCCTCTCACACTATTCTTTTTTGGGTTTTAGACGATGGCTGGAACCCGAAGGAACCGTGTTGATCAATGAAATGGACAATGCAATGATTGTCCTCTTGAACAAACAAATGTTATGGGAGATGGAGTGAAAAATCTTATTGCTATACTTACACAAGATATGAATCATTATGAACATCCAAATGAGCAGAGAAGGGAACAATATTCTATTGAGTGCTTCATGAGGCAACGTCCACCTTCTTTCAGTGGGTCTTCTGATCCACTTGTTGCTGAACAATGGATCAGTACTACTGAGAAGATATTTTCAGTTCTTCAATGTTCTGAACATGATAAAGTCATCTTAACAGTATATCGTTTGGAAGGTGAAGCTGATCAATGGTGGAATCTTATCAATAATACGAGGCAAAGAGATGAAATTGAGTCCATGGAATGGGACGAGTTCAAGAACTTATTTTTCAATAAGTACTTCCCTCGTATTCTTCGAACAAAGATGGAGAAGGAGTTTCTTTAACTAAAGAAAAAGGATGATGAATCGGTTGGTATATACGAAGTGAATTTTACAAGGCTTTCAAGGTATGCATCTGGATTTATCATCCAACCTGAAAGTAAAGTTGATCGATTCTTCAGTGGACTAAAACCAAATCTTCTAAGGGCATTAGCTATAAGAGACTTCAGTAGTTATGAAGAAATTGTGCGTTGTGATATCAAGGTAGAAATGGAAGTTGGTGTTACTTATCCATCTCATAGTTTTGACAAGAAACGAAAGACGAAGTTCAAGGAGAAATCTCAAAATAATGGTGAAAAGAAGATGAATGTTTCCTTATGCTCAAAGTGTGGAAAGAAGCATGGTGGAGATTGTCTTAAAGGGACAAGTAAATGTTTCAAATGTGGAAAGGAAGGTCATCGGGCATTTGAATGACGCAATAATGGGAAGAAGATGCCTAATGATGCAAACAAAGGAAGGGATACATAGAATGAACCTACTACACTTCAATGCTTCAAGTGCAAGGAAATGGGGCATTATGCTAATAAATGCGCTAATCCAAGGGTTAGTGATGATCGACATGAGCAACCACTTAAGGCAAAGGACAAAGGGAAGTCACATTCGATCACCATTGGCGATGTTGAATATGACAATGATGTGGTGGAATGATTAAGTGTTTATATAATGGGATTCCATAATAATGTTGTATATAGTATCGTGGAATATTGGAATATTAATGTTTTGGTCTATTGTGGTTTTCAATAATTTTATGGCATCGGTAACCATGAAAAGTGATTGAAATATTTTTGGAAATTAGATGATATGCACATAATGATAGGATAAAGAGAATCTAATATGTTTGATAGTATTCATGAGCTCATGATTGATATAAGGACTAAGTGATATCATGGTTTGAGGATATAGAATTTTGAAGATTTTGGTATGTGGAAAGTGTTAACTTTTAACTGCATTCATGTTTTCACTAAGGTTAAATGGATATTCATTATTCAAGATAATACATGATTAAGGTATTCACATGTTTGTAATTTGACCAACAAGATATATCTTATGATATATGGGGGATAAATGATGGCATTCACGTGATCATTTTCATTATACTATGAGCTTGGACCGAAGTATTTTAGATAAGCCTAAAGATTGGAATGGATTATGTTGGACATAAGTTAGTATTGTTTAAGGATAAAACTTTTTTGATTTTGTTGATGGGATGTTATAGTAATATAGCTTTAGAAAAAGGACAACCTGCAGGATGGGCGACAACCCATCGCGCGGGACAAGGATGTGGGAATCGAACCCACAACCGAAGTGCGACTGGCCTTTATCACCTACCACTGGCCTACATGAAATACCTGTTTAGTAGAAAGTAGTTTTATTAAATATGAAATATAAGTCCATTTTAGGAACCATATATGATTAATATCACTATAGATGGACTTATGTATTTTTTGATAACTTTTCTAACCTTTTGTTTGAGACAGATGGAATGACCCATCATTCTATCACATGATCTGCTAACACATCAAAAATGACAAATTCAACTTCATTTCTTTAAGAGATGAAGTGGAAATTTTCCAAAGAACGACAAACGGTGAGACTATACCAAAATCACGAAAGTATTTCTTCTAATTCCAATTTCATCAACTTTAGGGAAATGATCTTGAAAACCAAAAATGTAGTCCTAGTGATCTTATATCTGATGAATCAGATGGTACCTTAGATCATCACAAATTTATGGCTTTTTGATTGATGTATTTTCTATAGCCATGTTCTCTACCACTCTCCATCAGAACATGATCGTTAGATTTTCTCTTCCATATCCATATTTTCACCTATGTGGAAACCCAGTGATTTGTTTATTTGGGTAACCGTTACATTTCATACTTTTGTTTTTAAAGATTGGTTTTGGTATTCCTTTTTACGATGTGGGTTTCTATTAAAGAAACTTTTGAATAGTAAACCATTTATAAACCCGACGAATTTCGAGGGCGAAATTCCTTTTAAGGGGGGTAGAACGTAACACCCCGAGATTTTATGAAATATATTCCTTTTAATTTCATTAATGTCTTGTGTCGTACGCTACACCAAAAGGAGCTTTCACAACACACATCCTTGACTTGCCTTGCATTACACGCAATCGCGACCTTCCTCTATAGAGTGTGTAGTACGCAATACCGAGTTTCACTAAACAATGATATGCTATTAAAATATTATTAAAACTAGTTGTTATGAATAGTAATAACCACTTTTTGAAATTTTGTAAATTTTATTTTTCAAAATGGACTTCATTTTTGGATTCGGAATATCGAAATTAGCTTAGGGTGAAATTTTGGTACTTTTCGGATAACTTTCATATTCTGATGAATAGTGAAAATTAGCAAATTTTAATTAAAAACAAATTTTTTAATCGAAATAATTAATAGTGAAAAATTATTAATTTGAGTGGTTTTAAAGTATATTTAGAATATATTTTTACAATTTAATACAATGTTGGTCATTGGATGTAATTTCACATTTAAACCAGACATAAACAAGTGTCAATCTTTTGATAGTTATTATCTCTTAAGAACACACTATTTGTTTTGACGACGGGAATTAATTTTTAAATTAATTAATGAAACTGATATGTTTTGAATTTAGTAAAATAGACATCATTTTTGAGTTCATAATATCAAATATAGCTTAGGCCTAATTTTTGGTATTTTTTCTGGAAACTTTCATTTTTTGATGAATAGTGAAACCACTAAGTGGTAGTTAAGAAAAATGAATTTTTCATAAAACGTAATTTTACCGCTTTTGTGAGTGGAATTTCAGAAATCCGAGAGACACTGTTGATGTCAGTAAGTAAAATGTGGTTCAATGAGATGAAAATAATTTTTTGGTGAATAGTAACTTTTTACTTTTTTTACCACGGTTAAAAGTAAATAGGGTAATTAAGGGTAAAAATGATATTATTATTACCCTAACACATGTCCTAATTCTATTGGATAAGTGTAATTCGACCAAAAACAACCTTAGGAGTAAAATATGACCATTTAGGCCCACTTGGATTAGATTAGGACATTTATTATTAATTTATTTAAAGAAGGGTTAAAATAGTTAAAATCAATGTTTAATAAGTAAATCATTTTTAATATAGGGTTATACATAAGATAAATTCGACTATAAATATTCATTAGAAAGATAAAAATATTTCCTACATAAAGGTATTTTATTTTTAATTTTTAGACATTAAATAATTTAATTTATTTATGAACACAAAGATGATGCAATAATTATCTTATTAATGAAATATTGACATAATTGATGTTATAAATACCCAAATAAATGTAATTTCAGACTTTTTATGAAATAAAATAATTTTCTAGGTTAATATGACATGTTATTATTGATTTAATTTACTTTTTTCGAACTAATAATTCTGTTATGATTTTCACAAAAATCAATTACAAAATAGTGTCAAAATTGACATAAAATAGTTTTTAAAACAAATATTATATTATTAATTGTTATTTTATTCCTAAAAATATAAGGTTTGGCCAAATGACTTAGATAAGGTTATATATATTAATAATAAACAACTTGGGGTTCGTTTGGCTTCTTATAGTAAGTTTATTAACCTTATAGTATAAGAACACAAGAAGACACGGTAAAAGTAAAATTATTTTACTTAATGTTAAATCTAAATGATAAGGTTAAAATAGGAACCTAAACTTGTATAAATTCTATTGGATGAGAGGATTTCGACCCATACCCACCTTATATTCGAAATTAATCAATTTGGAGCTATTTAAAACCGAATTTGACTTTATAATAAAATACTAGTTTTAGTTATTCCAAAGGTACCCCTCTCCTCCCTTATAAAAAGGCACCTCCTCCCTCTCTTCCTCACACCACTTTGAGCCTTCAATATCGGCCAACCCCTGAAAAATTCCCTTCTCCAATTTCCTAGAAACATCATAGAGGTTCCTTTCTTCCTCAAAGACCAATTTTAGTTCCCTAAAAGAAGATCTCAAAGAGGCGCTTCAAAGAAAAGGTAATGTCCGTTACCGATTCTTTCATCTTTATTTCTTCTTCCACTTATTCTTCTTTATTTGTTTCATTATGAATTAATAACATCAGTATCACTAATATACTGATATGTTATTATAAGTATGAAACAACCCTATTTCACCATCTATCTATCCTACGGAAAAAGAAATCACCGCGCGTGCGTACGTACGGAATACCGTCTCCACGCCGTGGTGTAATCTATTTTCCACCACCACCTTACTTGGATGGGTATAATGGTGTACATAAAAACTATATATGATTATTGTAAAGTGATATTGATTCTGAAATAGTATATATACACATCAATACAATTCCACGATTATGAGAATGATATCATCGCTCGTGCGTACGTACGGACTACCGTCTCCACGACGCGATGCGATTCATTCTCCACGTTAACCATTCATGAATGATTATAAAGTATATATAATAAGTAATTATGAAATATATGACATAATAATGATACTGGATTTATGTGTATATATATGTATGTCATCTACTTAATTCCATTCAACTCAATAAGGAAACGAAAACAACGTTCATGCGTACGTACGGCCTACCGTCTCCATGAACGGTGTATTTCTTTCCATTTACTGATTTATTATATATATATATATATTCGGAATATATATTATATATAAATAATGTTTTATATTCTGAAATTAAGTAATTATGATCTAAGTAATCATATGAATAATTACAAGTCAAAACACGGACGGCAAATGAAACAATTTTACCCAAAACACTCTTTAACATGGAATTTACAAAAGAACGGGTAATATAAAGTCATAAGTGAACCATATATGATATCATAACAATAAGTATGATTCCGGAATAAGTCAATAACATTATTTAAATCATTATACAGGAGGTTAGGACACTTACGAAGCAAATCGGACCTAAGGTAAGGGAAATATCACAATCTCATTTTTGTCTAAGATTGTTTATACTTTGGTATTTACTGGGGTGTATTTTATCATCCACATCCATGTTTCCCCAATATGTAATATTTATATCATTCTACAATAGTTTATATCCAATTTTACCCTTTTATGAGTTTTTAGTAAAAGATATGAAAGGAATCTTTTGTCATTTTTCGTACGACGTACTTTTTTACTTTTCCGACAAAAGTACGAGAAGAATGTTTTATTTTAACTTATACGACATGAATGGATTTTTAAAAAATTATTTCCAAGAAGCTTCCCTTACAAGTTTTCAAGTTAATTTTTAATCATCTTCTTTTAGTTTAATATTCTATGACATGTTAATAAAGTAAAAATGTATTTGAAGTAGAAAAGATATTTTCCTCAAGAATGGAGTTCAAGTGTTTTATCAAAATTATTTTCCATATAAGATAATGAAAGGGTTATATTTTTATCCCTATTATTACATTGATTTGATTATGTTGTGATGGAATTATTTTTATGAATTCCTTTATCTTATATGAATTGTTTTATGATGTCACGATGTTTAAGATTCCCATTTTTATTATGGGTTATGCTATGATGTATGGTTTATGATTTTGTGGCACACATAAGAATGGTATCATTATGAGATGGGTGGGACCTATATCTCCCTCCAATGCATTGGGTAAAGATTTTATATCTCATGAGATATACATGGCTGGAACGGTAGGTTATACCGGTTCAGTGAAATAGGACTGAAACGAGGAGTGAACTCGGTTCAGAAAGGAACTTTGTCCACTAAGATAGTCTTGGCCATGAGTCTTGACTAATATGAAATGATTCTCTATGATTATGTGTGTATGCCACAAAGTTTCATGTTTTAAGTTACGATTATTGGGATTACATTTCACTACTATGATTTATCCCATGTTATGAAATTATGGTCTCTTTTGCAGGTTAAGATTTCCAAAATATATGATCTTATGAATATGACGTGATTGATATTTCTTTTGTTTACCCTTACTAAGAATTTGAGCTCACCCTTTTATGTTTTCTTTTCCCCAGGACATAAAGAAAGGATTTAGGTTTAAAAAAAGAAGATATTTATGGGAGATGTTGAAGATCTTTCACCACGATTAGAAGATTATATTCCGAGTTTCCAAAGACACTAAACTATTACGGTCCTTGTGTGTGTGTTTTTGTTATATACTCAGTATTCCGCAAAAGTAATGTAATGTCTATGTACGTTAAGATTTGGGTCTCTATAGTGAAACCCTCTTGGTGTAAGACAATGTTTCCACTTTCAAGGTAATCCCACAATGTGTAATCCCCACACCATACCCCCCAAAACTACAAGGTTTTGTATCACTGTCTTCTAAACTGAATATGTAGGGCACCTTCCTGATGTTCAATACTAACCTAATGTAAACCTCGGTGCCCTCCTACTAGGGTTGAACCTCTCAAATCCTTGTATCCACTACATCATCTCACTGTTATCCCTGTGATATCATGATCTATCTCGGAGTTCAAATTACTTTTTTGTATCTATGAGAATCCATCTAGGTGTATGCTCTCTCGTGGACATCTCATCTAGGAAACATAAATGCAAAAAACCTATCCACATATCTCTGTTTGAATGGGAATCCTCGTTAGGTATAAGACCAAATATCCCACTCAGAACAACATGGACATAGATTCTAAACCAACTATGATATGTTGGAAACCTTTCTAAGGTTCAATCCCAAAACCTCATCCATTTTAGCCATTCCATCCTTTTCATGCTGGTTCACCCTCATACATACCATGTGATTCTAAACTACATGGATCTCCAAACTACGTGGACATTTATTCCCAATAAAATGGGACACATAAGAAACCTCCTCGAGGTTCAAGCACAACACCCCCCCAAGAAATATATCCACTCCATCAAATACATTCAATAGGTCCATAATCCATCTTGAATTTACTGAGGCCACCACATCTCGATAAAATCATGCCATCTGTCTAGGTAATTCCCACATGTAAGCCCCATTCAAATAATTTCTCTTATAAGCAATCGATAATCTAACCATTATTAATCCCCATATCACCCATCATCCAACCAAGATATATCTTCTTGAGAATGGAATTTTACCATGTGTAAGCCCCAAACCATACCCTATATAACTATGTGGTTTTTGATCCCTACAATCTAAAGAGGGTGCGTAGGATGACTCCTAGAGTTTCAATCCCAACCAATGGTAAACCGTAGTTCCCAACATCCAAGGGGTTCACCTATATTATCCACCCTCAATGTTTTCTAGATCATCCTTCATGGTGGGACATCTTCCCTTTATGGGACACACCTCCCCGAGTTCGCCACCATTGGTGTTCTGACCTATCCATCTGGTAAATCTTTGTGATCCCCTATTTTGGGGTGCACCTCGATGATCCAAATCTAGTGGTGTCCAAATCAGTATTAATAGTGTAAAAAATTCTCTTTATGATACACATTATTCATGGTCTACCTCTAGAGGCATTCTGACCAATACATCAGGTACAATTTGGTGTCTCCCTCCTAGGGGCGTACCCCTTTACAGTGTAACATATTTCCTTTATGGGACACACCATCCTTTGTTTTCTTCTATGTGTAGTTATGACCCATTCATTGTTAAACAATCCAGATATTCGCTCGTAGGGATTTACCTCTTCTATTTTCCTCTATGCGGTGTTATGATCACTTTCATTCGTTCTTTGCACGATGTTAAACTCCCTTCCTACCCTGTTCTAAACAAGTGATGCCTAAGGAAAACCTCATAATACATGCATCTAGGAAAAGATTCCTTACTATTGACACATTATTCCTTGGGTTCCACATCATTTATAAGTCCTCTCATAAGGAATATAAAGGTGACCAATGTTCCAACATCAAGACATTCTAGTGATGCCCAAAGTGACTACTCCTTTAACTGAAGGTTGAATCCCTTTCAAGACCCCTTGTAAATTCTATATGTAAAAATGAATAATTAATTGGAATACACCAATAGATGGCACTAGGAATGAGTTTCAAAAACATGTCTTAATCTTTAAACGAGACCCGAACTATGTGATGAATTCTTAGAAGGAATCTATTGAAAGAGAAACTGACATCCCATCAACCAATTTCAATCACGGAGTAGGCATGATCAAGAAAGTGATGAATGTCACCCATATTTTGAAATCGAGAATGTGAGGAAATTGTGTGATGCCAAAATGTGTTAACATATGAGGTAGACATTCCACAATGAAAGCATCAGAAACAAATGTACACTAAAAAAATAAGGGGTTATATATCTAAACCTCAGTAGTATGAATTTATATATTTTTTAATTTTAATAAAATAATTATTATTTTTATCCTTTATTATTATTAGTTCATATATATTATTATATAATGATCATAAGTAAAATTATATTTTCTTATAAATAATCCAAAATTTCATTCTTGGAAAGAATATAGTTTTTATTAAAAATTATTATTATTTAAATAATAGTGTTTCCAAATAAATTTTATGATCATGAAATACTCTTGATAATTGGTTTATAGTTAAATAATAAATGTAAATAAAATTTTAGGATGTCCCATTTAATTTTTATGAGAATCAGATAATTAATAGTGTTGTAAAGACTATTAATTTCAAAAAAATATCTCATTTTTATTTAATAATGTAAATTATAATATTTTAAATATAATTTCTGTAAATAAATATAAATTTTCAAAAACTTATGTTGATATTATCCCATGTTAATTTTTTATAATTTTTAAGGCAAAATTTTTTTCAAAAAATTAAATATGGTATAAATATAGAGTGTGTATTATGAAATATTAATATACCAAATGTTATGTAACAAATACAATAAAAGGAGTCCTTAAAAAATATTTTTCCATTTAAATTATTTTATTTTTGGCTTTATTTTATTAATTTTCCAAAAATATATTGATTCCTCCAAATCCAGTATTATATTTTAGTGCTTTAAAAACAATATATTAAAAACATCACTCACATCCACATCATGATTGAATTTATTTTTATGAGTTTAGTTTATAACCTAATATAATATTGTAAACAAATACCATTTAGAAAAAATATGTTAAAACTATTAGATTTTATTTTTATTTTTTAATATTCCATTACATAATGTCGAAAACCTATGTTTAGAAATTCAGAAATAATTTCTCTCTCTTTTATAATAAATGACCACTCAAAATAAATTTTATCTTTACTAAAGCCCTATTGAGTGTGATGTTATTCTGATTCTATCACTCTAAATCTCTACCAAGGTGTTTCAAATATCTTAATAATCCCTCTATATTTTAGAAAAAAAACCTCTCATGTAAGGTATTCTCTTCATCTTCCACTATCTTCAAGTAATTTATTTTTATTATGAAATTTTATTTCAATTTGATCATATTGATGTGTGTTTTTACAAATACATGTTCTTTCCATATGACTCCCCAGTATTAACATTTCACATTTAACTCTCAAAAATCGATTCCATGACCCTTTTTGTAAACTTATTATGATTCCAGTATTATTTTAGGTTGTTTTTGTGATAAATTGTTTTTTATGAATATAAATACCCATTTCCACTCCAGGGTATTAAAATAGTAGTTCCCATCCTTCTTTTATTTGGGAATTCACTTTTGGGAACCCATTTACCTTAATTGTGTTATTAAAATATATGAAATTATTTCTTACTTTCTATAATGATTGTGGAATACAATTTCATGTAGCTGATATGAATGTGTCAGGTGGACCAAGAATTATTTGGACCACCAATGCATTGTGTAATGATTTTATCTCCTGAAATACCATGTATGGTTCACAATAGTGAGCATAATATCCCTATGATATTATGACAGAAATGTTATCCTTGGATTATTCTTATGATTTAATGTTTTATATTTTTTTCCCATTCCTATGAAACCATACAAATATAATCTTATTTCACGCTTCAAAGTTCATGATAATGATTACCAACTTTTTATGTAACCAATCTATGCACCTTGACTCAAATGTAATATGTTACTTCATACCATGGTTTTTTTCCCTTACTAAGATCTATATCTCTTTCCTTCCTTCTATACATCTAATGATATCATGCGCACTATTAGAATATCACTAGAATTCAAGGTCCTATTAGGGAGTTATTAAAAAATTTCACTGTATCTATATTTCAAGTTATTGTGTTATATATCTAAACATAAAATGATATTAGGCCTCTGGATATTCATGGATTTTAAAAATGGTATATTTATGTAATAAATACCAAAATAAAGTAAAAAATATTTCAATTGTCCTAGTTGAAGTTAAAATTTTAAAACATCTATTATATGTTATGAATGACATCATCATGCAGTGAATGATCATTTTTATATAGTTTTAATGAAAACAACATGTGGCTTTGTCGAGTGTATTTTGTGTTTATTTAGTCAATTATCATTCACTATTTTTTCTCTATGTCATAGAGATACATTTGAGTGAATATCCCATTGAAAAAGTTTAGTTTGAGAAGCTGGAAACGTATATTGAGATTTTAATATCAAATAAAAATTAAATATTCCAGTATTCAACAGTAATATTGATCTTTTGTAGGAAAATATATATATTTAAACTCATTGTGTGAAGTATCCTAGATCATTCTAAGAGAGAATTAATCATAAAAAGGAGATAATGGATTTCCAGGTTTATATAATAGATTTTTAAAGAAACAAATGGGGTTTTTATAAGAGTTATGAATCATGGGATTATTGTAAAATATATTCATGGAGTGATACACTATTTTTGGGTCATTCCTTATTTATATAATATAGTGAATAATACCATCATATAAAAATAAGATAGAACCTATTTTGGAATTGAGGTAGTGTATTTGTCATAATAAAAAATGAATATCATTGATCTTTTCATATCTATTGTGAATAGTTTGTCTAAAGTGATAGTGAGATAGGTCCATTTTGTGTTAAAATAATATCAGTTTTTCACAATGTTTTAGGGGAATCACCACATCAAAATTTTCATGCTTATTCGACTTTCATAGTTTATGATATCCAATTAAAAAATTCCCTTTTTATTAGATCATTCCTTTCTCAAGAGAGGTTATAAGGGATTAAAATAGGTGTCCCTCATACTGAGAGAATATTATCACAATCATTTAAAAAATATTATGTTTTTAATTCCATAATTCTTGTCCCACTCTTCATGTAATATCCTTATGAAGGACCTATGAGTGTTATCCAAATTTTTTTGGGTGGTGATTTTAATTTACAAAAAGCATGATGACTATTTTCAACCATAATGTCTTACCTATTTCCAAAGTTAGTTCATTTCATATATATATAAATCATAGTTGTAATTATTTTAGATCATTTCATATAAACTAATATACAAATTTAACGCATGGTATTTTATCTGGAATGGTGAATATAGCTCTAAAATGGACAACCCATGTGGAGTTGGATGCAGACACAAAATATATCCACTCATTATGGAGAGTAATGGACAATGATATTTATACAATTTTCATTTCAGGAATTAATTCTCTTATTATATAAGAAAATATTAGGAATTATTATTAATGGTATTTAAAATACCATGAGTAGATGTTTCGGGTTTTGTGAAAAAAATCTATATTTTAGGATGTGTGCAAATTAAATAGTTGATGCATTCTTTCAAGGATTGATTGACTTGGTGGAATACATTAATGATCTTGGAGAAAAACTTAATGATGTTAAAAAAATTTAGTGAATCGTGTGAAAGGATCCTCTATAATTCAGTGTAAAAGTATCAATACTTAATGATAAATATTCAAAATATATTTCTATATATTATATAAAAAGTATCATCATTACATATAAAATGTAAAATAAAGATATTGAGTCTAGGTAATATTAGATATTTTAGGAAGTATATAATAAATCTATAATTAAATACATTGTGATAGAGGACCCTAAAAATAAATATGTTGTTTAAGTTGTGTACATTTTATCATCTAATTTAATAAGAGGAAAATGAATGATAAAATTAAAGATCCATCTCTGTTTATTTAGATGTTGAATGATGAATCATATTAAAGATAAAAAATTTTCCAATATGAAGGTGATTAAAAAGAATTACTATACCCCAAAAATTTTCAAATGTTGATAATGGGAAATAGTGGCACACAAAGATGATTTTCTTGAAGGAAAATTTGTATCGCATAGTTAGATCCATGCTCTGAGGAATGTGAAGTTAATGATGTTGAATACTTTATGGATCTTGGTGAATATAAAATGGTATATATTATAAATAGGACAAAAGATAATGATATTTAATTTGAATCAGATGATATGGATGGTAGAATTTATCTAAATATAGAATTCGATGTATCACATGTATAAATTGATATTTGGAGGGAAAATATGAAGAATGAAAATGGAGTGGTAGATGATTCTATGATTTACATGAAATAGATAGTAAAAGATAGTTCAAAACTAAGGTATAAAATTGAAAACATTGATCTTGATATTCTTCCATTCTAGATAAAGTGGTCCAACAATGACTCAAAATTGAAGAGCATGATCTTTTGATCAATGAAATATCCATCTCAATAAATGTTAATGTGAAAATAATATTTGAGATAGATGGTGAATACATGATATGGTGGTGGAAATAATAACACTATGAAATTATCCTCACATATAAAATAATATTTTGATGTTTTAGTGCATCAATAATAAAGGATGTTTACGGGATATCTATAAAAGAACATATACCTATCCAATAGGTATTATAATTCAAGAATATGAATATATTGAATAAGTATCATGAACATAAGAATAAGACCATAATTATTGAAGATAAATCTATAGCATGAAAACCTCATATAATGGTGGAAAACTACATTTTTTATAGTTGTACTGATTTTTCAACATTGACTCAGTAGGAGAAATCACATATCTACTGTAATTACTAGGGAATGTTGTTAAATATTCAATATTTGTGTTCAATTTTAAAAAAAAATTCTATTAGAATAAGTTTTAGAAATTATCAAGAGTAATTTCATCATCTATCTAGGATTTTAGTGATGCATTTTTTTGTAAAGTAGTTGAGAATAAATAAATTCATTATACTACAAGGGTACAAAAGAAACTTCCTAAAGTGACTTAGAAAGGTGGAACACAATGGAAATATGTTTTATTATATATGATTAAAACATTAAATAGCTCTGTAGTTTTTCAAGATAAAGAGGAATCCACAGAACTTGAGAATTAATAAACTCACCCACTATCAATAAAATGGACTAGAAATCATGGGTAAAGAATAAAATCATAGACAAGAAAATTATTAAAGTGATATGTTTTGGTGAAACTAATTGAATCAGATTACATATTAGTAATAGTGGGTGTAAATCACATATGAAAGGAAATAAAGACCACTTATTTGGGATTAAACATGATAAAAAGGAGTTTTTAAATTCGTAAATGATGAGAGACATAAAATTATTAGCCTTAAAAGACAGTGGTTAGTGAAAAATATCTCAGAAGAAAATATGTGATATTAGTTGAAGTCCATTGAAATAATATTATGATTTTGATCCACATTTGAGGTTAACCAGGCATTGTATACATAAATATTAAATCATTTTAGATTAAAATTGAATATATATCATAATAACACATTCCCTTAAACCATACAGGTACAGTGTCTTTAGTGAATAAATTCATAATAAAATTATTTCATCAATGTTGTTCAATAACTCCAACAATATTATTTTAAAATTGATCCCTACATATACATGCCTCCTAAAACCACTATTCACAATAAAGATAAAGGGTAATATTAAAATGGGTGATCTAAGATGATCAGTAATGGTAAAAATAATTATTATCAATCAATGATCGTAATTGTGAATAAAATGTTACTAAGGGTATGATAAAATGATGATAACTTATAAAAATCATACATAATCAATCAATGATCATTTATCAGGTGTATTGGTATGCATATTATCTCCACAAATGACATAATCCCTATTAATTGGAATCATCTTTAATAAATCATGACACAAGTGAACAAATTATGTGTACAATAAATAAATTTTCATCTTACATATAAGAATATAATATCATTTTTTAATTCAAGGCACACTTCCATGACAGTAATAGTAAAAAAAGTCCAATATTGGATCAGTAAATCCTTATTCAATCATTTCCTTTATCAAGGATCACTTTTAATACTATAATTTTGGAAAATGTAATTTATTAAAAATGGTTCACTTCCAATTACAGTACATATTATCTCATGAGATATCATTCGTTATTCTACATATCATTTGGGTATATAATTTTGGGCCCAACAATAACACAATGATAACCATACATAATTGTGTAATAAGATCATAAAATTTTTTCATCACTTATTCATATGAAAACCATAAAATGGGTTTCATAAAGATTTCATCACCATATAATCATAATCTATCTAGAGAAAGGATGTGGATGGTGTCAAAAAAACATTTCCTATTTCATCATAGAATAACTAACCAATTGGAATGTAATGAGTTTCATTGAATCATCCTTAAAACATCATAATGATATGTATTCAAGAGAAACTAAGTTGATGGTATAATAATAACATATCTATAATAAAATATAAAAATCCTTAAAATATATTTATCTAAATGAAAAAGACCATTGAAATATCAATTCACTATTTCTTTAATAATATTAAAAATAAAATTTTAAATTGGTATCTTTAGGAAAAATCCAGTAATATGGACAAAAATAATTTCTTTGAATGTATACATTGATGCCTAAAATGGATACATCAAGGAAAAAATGTCACGATGATAGAAAAAGTCATTAGTGTTTAATACATTAAAAGAGAACATTATTTTCACACTTCTGTATAATGAAAAAATTCAACAGTACATAAAACATTTGAAAATATTTAGTTTAATATTTTATAAATAACGTCATAGGTTATGGAAATAATCATTCTCAAAAAATTATATTTAGATTAAAACATACATAAATGATATTGAAATCATGGAAATTATCACATCCTCAATCACAAGGTATGTATCCTTTTATGTATTGTTTCATCTGTTAGGTTGTATTTAAACGATTTGAGGATTGATAGGGGTGTTCGAAGATTGAAATGGTTAAAAAATTAAAATTGGGATATAGGATCAGTTCACACCATGAATGGATTTTCATGCTGTGAATTAATTATGATAAAGAATAAAGAACATATATTTTGTAAATGAAAATAGTTCTGTAAGTGAATGAAATTCAATATGTGAATATATTGTTTGGAATTTTTTCTTAGGTGATGTGATTATTGTGTATTTTCTTTCCTGATGTTTCATGATGTGAAATTATAATTCACACCAGGAATTTAGCTCTTTCGAGCAAATTAAATGAATAGATTCTCTTTTCCATTATTATTCACCAATTATCCAACTAATTAAAAACATAGTCTCTCTCTAGGATTTTTGGGCTACCTTAACTCCTTCCATCTCCTCCTTTAAATTCCTTAACATCATTTAGTCATACACTTCAAATCTGAAAATATTTTCATTGAAAATTTTCAATTATTTACTCCTCTATCATGATCAAAATCAACTATATATTGTATGAAATGGTTTTGTTTAAGGGTTTTAGAATTACCTAATGATGGTTTTGATGATCATTAATAGGTTAAGATTTAGGATTCAATGATTTGGATTCTGTATAATGATTCATCAAAGATCGTTGTCAACAGTTGATCTTATTTTGTGAGTTGATCATATTCTAACCTTTTTTAGCATGTTTCAACCATATACCTCAATACTAGAGTTTTAATCATATCAATATTGGGAGAATTATAAGATATAGAGGTGCTTTAGGAAATATACAATAACCCTTTCCATGATCATTAATATTACACATGTTGTAGGAAGACCTAGGATTCACTCAATGTTTTATATATGTTATTTGAATAGATTTTGGCATGTTATTATATCATAGAGATATCTATGTATGAGGATTGATTACATGTGGTGTAGGTGAGTAGTCCTTTGAGACATAGGCTTGCGTTTCTAACATAGGTATTTATTTGGATTGGGTAATTTTTTATAAGATGTGATACATATCAATCATTTAAATCTTTTATTTAATTATGTTATAATCATATATTTCAGTCAATAATATATGGTCAACCTTTATAGCATCGCCTTGGGGGGGATATTTCAGATTCATTTTCAGCATTCTTTGGGCTAGCCCATCAAGGGGGATATGTCATTCATTTTTTGACTATTACACGAAGGAGGTTTTTTAGGTGTCTAAAAGTATCTTCTTTATACAGTGTCAAAATTAGTAGATCAAGTTTCTAAGAACATGGTATTTGTTTTTGCTTGTCTAGTATATTATTTTTTATATTTTTAAAATATTTAAATTCATAGAATCTAGTTATATCTTCAATTAACTTATGATAAGGGTCATTATTGTTGTCCTACTAGGTCTTGTAATCACGCCCAAATTGAATCTATTGATGTGTTCATAGATTTCAGGATTATGGATATTGTGAAGGGAAAGGGCCCTATTTTTTAGGGTTGATAAGGTTATAAAGATTATTCAAATGATTTTGGATGAATCTCATGTTGTATATTTCTTATTCTATTATTATTTTAGCACTTATTGGATTCTTTTGTTCGGTTTTGGTATATTTACCAAATATTACATATTGAAGCTGTACAGTCTTGGTTTTCATTGTTTTTGTTTCTACATGGATGTTTATTTTTATTTTTATTATTTATTAATATATTATATATTAATTCCTTAATTATTATCTAATGTTACTCGGTACTGAGTGCATAGTCTTCTCACATCACTCCAAAGGACCTTGCCTCTTTTAAGAAACTACTTGTGTATTGGATGGTATGCATGAGGTTGTGTGGAAGCACTAGATTAGACTTAGTGGATTGTAGGGTTGTCATAAAATTCTATCAGATAACTATGTTCAATAAATTTATTTTTCACTTTTCATAGATTTTGGATAGAGTTGATATAATATAAAATGGTCAAAACATGAGAAAGGGTAAATATGTTAGTTCCTTTCAAGAATAGCATAGTTAGTCTAAAAGTTTCCATAAAATCATAATTTATATTTTCTTTCATGCGATGTTACCATTTACTAAATTAATCTCATGTGATTCACATGATATTGATATATTGATTTATAGGATTTGGTGTGTCATCAGTCATCATTCTAGGAATGTATGATCACATTCTATAAGTAATTAATTATTTTAGTATTTAAAGAACAATTAATAAAATGTTGGTTGAAATTATTGTATGTTCTTGGTTATTTATATCAAATTTTTTATAATGTGATCTTATTGTACTCGTTGATTTTGTGTTTATGTGTGGTTGTGGCTAACATGTAGGTACTGGAGGATTGGCATGGATTTTTGGTTGTGGCTAGGGTGATATTCCATATTCTTGTGGGTATCATCATGTGTTTACCATTGTAGAAAACCCATTTATATGGCTATAAAATATTTAATGTTTCTTTTTTCTATTCATTATTTAAGCTGTTATATTTCTCTATAGATTAATCTAACCTTTTTAGAAATTCTGCATGTTAGATGTCCAATGTTTCCAGTTTAACTACTTGTTAGGAAAGAGGATGCAACCAATATTCCTCATTTAATTTCTACAGATTTTCATAAAATAGACTTATTACAACCATGAATCTTTCATATTGCACCTATTTAGTAATGAGGAGGTCAATATAGAGGATTGGAGATGGTTGAATATGTGTGTGACTTTTATCTCTAGAACGCCCAAAATTCCAAAGCAATATAGGGTCCCAATACACAAAGGAATAAATATAAGTCCTTTTGATGTTTCTTAATATAGAGGAGATCCTATATGATTAGAGGGTTAATATTTCAAAATTAATTCTCCATGAAGAAGTTGGATGATGGTTGGATGTCAGGTTTTAGGCTGGTAGATATGAAGGGATGACATGGGAAACCATAAAAACTCTTCTTTAAAGAGTTATTCTCTAATTCACAGAAGGGGGTGCAAGGTTAAGAGATTATTAAGATCTAGTATGGGATGATGAAACCTCATACCTATTCATAAATATTAGTAGATTTAATCTACATTACTATTCATTTGGCATAAAACAGAACACAAAATACTAGAATGTTAGAGATTGGCCATCGAAAGGAGGTAAACTGATAGGTCATGAATTTTGGTCTAATGACATATGCTACATTTTTTACAAGGAAATTATGATAGAGTGGGAATTGTTTTAATACATAATTGTTGATATTCTTCCAACTATCAATGGATCGATAAGTGAATTGTCTCATAGAGACCTAATTACACATTCTTGGAGAAAGAAGAGGATTTTGAGATTAGATGCTAAGGTATTATTTGCAAGTAAAATAAGTTTCAAGATTCCTTGACTGCATTAATAGGTAGTGAATCTTCTATATGGAATAATTGAGGGGGGAAGGGAAACATTATAAATTACTTTCTTGTTTCTCCCAGGAACTGTCATTAGTGTAGAAAAACAGGTCATATAAAGTGGTTTTGATCCATGGATTCATGGTTCCACATAATTAAATTACTACATGGTTCTGGTATAGGACCTATGTAACTGGTATAGGCCCCACAATGGTGGGTATATTGGGTGACTCGTGAGTATCTTGGGAATCATGGAGAAGAAATAGTCATAGAATATGTAATTGATTGGTATTTAAATAATATTGGAGAGGGACCATGGAAAATTCAAGGTATGGTCTTGATCTCTTCTACTCTATTTGTTTCATTGTTTGACATAGGAGTATCATATTCATTTTTATCATCATAATTGATTACTAGTGTAGATTTCTAGGTTAAATTCACTTTTCGGATTAGGTCTATCAATGCACCCTTAGAAAAGAAAGTGTATTGTTTTCCTTTCTGTCTAGACTATGTGATGGTTGTTTCTAGCTCTGATCATGTTTGAAGATTCCAAATTCAAGAGATGAATGGTTTTTATTTGGTCCTTGGCATGGACTAGTTGACTAGTTTCTATGAATACATCGATTGTTATAAAATATGGGTAACCTTAACACCTCATAAGGGGGAATTTTTTTTCTTAATCTATGATTGGGAAATTGAGGAAAGAAGAGTGAGGAGGCTGAAATGATCCTTATAGTAAAAAAATGTAAGCATAGATATATTTTACGTTGGTGGTACATGTGTATTTATATGTGTTTCTATATGATTTCTTGGTTTTTTCACCGCATAATGGAATTGAATTTTAGATTGATCTTGTGAAAGGTTTGGGGGAGATATAAATTTCAAAGTATAACATGAAATCATCCATGTTGAAATAGACCAAGGTTCAACATTATTATCTTGATGAAAGGGGATTTATATGACCAATTATTTCCCCTCGAATACTCTGATGTTTTTCACTAGGAAGGAGGATGGTAGCCTTTTCCGTTATGTGGACTATTGTAAATTAAAGTATATTACTATGATAAAAAAGGAACCCATTGACAAGAACATATGATTTTTTTGATCATATTAAGGGAGAATAGTTGGATTCTATTATTTATATGTAATTAAGATAAGATAATCTTTGTTTTAGATATGAATACTTCCCAATAATGGTGTTTATGATCATATACACATTTTATGAGGACCTCATCAATCTCTTTGGACTGAATATTTCTACTATTGTGTTTATGGTTCACACAAACAATATCTTTTTACCATAGTTGTATTACTTTTAATTATCTTCATTGATGACATCCTTATATATTCAATGATGTTGGAATCAGATGTTATATACTTGGTGATCATATTGATTATGTTTTAGGCACATCATCATTACTTCATGTACTCATAGTGTCACTTTTAGTTATAAGAGGTTCTCTTGGGTGAGAATGTGGCTTCCCAAGTGGGAATATACTTTGTTCCCGAGACAGATGATGCATGTATGTTTTGGAAATGACCATAGAATATATTTTAGATTCAGTGTTTTTTATATTATTTTGGTTCTTCAAAAAGATTCATCGAAGACCTTTACCACATATAAGTGACAACTATCATTATTACCAAGAAAGGAGTTGTATTTGAATTGATGGATCCATGTGAATAATACTTCTTAGATAATAATAATTGGTTGATGTTGGATCCAATCGTAAATCATTTGGAGACTGGAGTTGCATATGTAGTGTATTGTGACTCTCTAGCATTGAATTATTGCATTTTATGATATAGGGTGATAAGGTAGTTAATTACATGGCTTTTTATCTATGACCCCATATGTTGAACTTCCCTTCATATGAAATTAATAAGGAGGTAGTGGTTCATGAATTTATATTTTAGTGTCATTTTCACTTTAGTGTGATACTTTTCCATCACACGGACTACAAGAGTCTACAGTACATCATTTATCAGCATGCCTATAATCTTGACCAATTTATATGAGTGAATTACATGTATACATTCAACTTCATGATATTTCATTCTCTATATAAGTTAAATATGGTTTTATATTCCTGGAGTCGAAAAAAATACAATGTTATAGAGCATTTTTCATAGGTAGGATGGAATCTCATAGACCAGTTAGAAAATTCCTAATATGTACTAGAAGAGGATTGAGGGGAAGTGGTTTTGGAACCCTTAGTGACAATTTTCTATATGGTATAATGATTATATACAAGATAGGGAATTTCTATGATGTGTTGGGTGATGTATGACAATACAGAAGAAATTAGATCACTTTGTGATTGGGTTGTGGACAAATATTGAGTGCTTTTTGTTCATGGTAGGGCGATAGATCCATCATCTATAAGAGAGGATATAACGATATCCTATCATTATTTACATTGGGTAGTACACCAGGGGTCTAACATGTTGTATAATGTTGATAAACGGTAGTTATTGTGGCCCATAATGAAGAGGGATGTCACATTTTTTTCATAGTTGTAGTACTTTTTAGAAAATCGAGGTTGGGATTTATAAACGGAGAGGGTTATCTATCCATATCAAGATACAATTTTTAAATGATATGTTGTGATTATAAACATTATGATAGAAATTATATGAGATTTATAGGTCATGTAACTATTTGGATGGTGGTGGACTAGTTGACAATGTTATCATACTTCATACTGATTCAATAGAAAACTTTAATGGATGTTCAAAACATGTATTGTGTCCAGAAGACTGTGTGGTTTCAAATTGTACCTTTGACTATGGAATCTAAAAGGGGTGCATAGATTACCTCATGGTTTTTTAATGGATTATATAAGGTGATTTTTAATTAGTTGAAGATGAGTATTTCATTTCATACTCTTTCTAATGAGAAGTCATAATTAATTATCCATAACATAGAGGATACACTTCAAATGAGTATTTAGGATTTCAGAGGAGATTGGTAAGATCACATGGTCCTTATGGAGTTCCATTATAATATAATATTTTATTCTTCAATTCATATAGATCCATTTGGGTATCTCTATGACCCATTAGGTTGTTCACATCTCATCTATCTTGAAGCATGTGAGTATTCAGTTGTTGGGATAAGTACAGTATAAAAGTCCTTTGAACAGATGAATTTTATTCTAAAATGGTTTATTATGGGTTACCGAATTAGACGACCCTTTGAGTTCATTATGGGAGAAAATGTACTCTTTAATGTGGCCCCTTGGTTGGGGCATAATCATCTTAGGAGGCAATCAAAATCAAAACTAGTGTACATCAGGAAATTTTAAATCATAAAATACATTAGGGAAGTAGAATTTAGATTATACCATCCTCCATGGTATCACATTATGAGCAATGTTTTCAATGTCTCTCTTATTTAAAAGTATGAACATGATCATGTGCATGTGTTCCCCGATAAAGATTTTAAGCTGGTAGTAGTTGCATATTCTATTGAGTGACAAGCTTGGATAATTGATTGAATATAGAATGTGCTTTATAGAAATATCATTTCATGATTCTAGGATAAATAGAAACACATACATGTTCATGAAGAGAAATGGGAGTTGGAGGATTTTATTCAGGTGCAATGGCTCACGTGTTTTAGCAGACCTCTAGAGACACTTCTCGATGCTGAAAATTCGTTATAGGGGATATTTGTAACATCATCAATCTCATGTTGTATTTCATTTTACGATTTATCTCATCCTTAAATAATCAAATAAAATATTTTAGGTTTCATAAGAGTATCCAGAGAAAGAAATTACATAGAGATTGCAATTTTTCTAATAATGTAGTTCATTCAATGAATGCATATTCATAACATTAGTGGATTCTAGGAAGGTACCATGAACTAGCCTTAAATATGTGAAATTTTTTCATTATATGAATATAAATTCAGGATGTAGATGTAGTTTGGTGATTTTAAGTTGAAGAAACATGATTTTATTCATATTATATTCCCCAAAAGTTCACAACATGAATCTATAATCCATTCCATGAAGTTTTCTAGTCCCTAATGATTAAATGACCCAACACTCTATTCATTTATCATAATCCACTTTTTTAGCTTCTCAAATAGGATCTATCAAGTATTTTTGGGCTCCCTCTTCTCCTTATATCTCCTCACTTCAACATATGATATTTTCTTAATCTGGACCATCCAATCTAGTACGTTCTTATTTTACTATGTTTATTTATTTATTATTTCTGTTGATAAAAAAATAAACATATCTTTGAAATATCGGTCTTATCAATGTGTTTTTATTACCTAATGAGGGTCTTGATGTTCAATGATACAATGCACAATCATGAATATTGATTTTGTACAATTCTTGGTCCTAGATAATTTGTTGGAAGTAGATATTCCATGTTGATTTTATAATATTCGAAACATTTTGGGTGTGTTTTACCCTAGTAGCTCAATCATAAAGTTCTATGTGTATCAATTATGGAATGGATATAGGATCTTGTTTTACTTCCATAATCGGACTCTTACCCTTTCCCAGATCATTGTTATTGAACTAGATATAGGAATCCCTATACATTAGTGCATGGTTTATTTATGTCATTATAATAATAGTTGATATGTGTATGTTTCACTAAGAAACCTTTTTTTCAATTCCTGAAAACATGTGGTGTGGATGAACAACACATATGAGATAGGTGCTCTTGCTTCTTTCATTTGGATTACGTTGGTTGTGATGCCTATTTATTTTATGTTCCATTAATTTATACTTTTATCTTTTATTTCATTAGACTATTTTTTCTTATAGTTGATCGTACAGGTTGATCACATGGATCATTCCCCATAGGGGGTGTTTTATTTTTTGAGACAATATTCCATGAACTATCCCTTCAAGGGGGTGTATATTATCATTGTTTTAGTAATATCCCATTGATGGTTATGCGACAAGTAGTTGATCTTTTTTCATTTCATCATGGTGCTAAAGTATGTGGATTTGGTCTCTAATAACTTGATATATACTTATTGATATATTATTTTTTATATATTTTCCCTATTTAATTTTATATAATTCACCTATATATCTTATGCACATATGTTAAGGGAAATTTTTGGTGGCCTAATGAGTCTGGTACTACCAATATACATATAATTGCATTGTGGATGAAGATTTCACTGTTATGGGTCTACTAATGGGTCAGGGCACTATAATAGATTGTTGATCATATTATCTAGATGATTTCAACGATAAAATATAGACCACTTTGTCGATGTTGTTACATTTTTTATTATCCTACCAATACCTTAGATAAATTTTATTAGTTTTTGTTTTTTTACATTAAATTTAATATTAATTCCATATAGATTGGGTTTCCTTTATATTTTTTGTTACTCAGAGAGCAAAATGTTTATTTTTTATTTATTGAATCATTTTTATTCCATTATTTATCATGCTCTAATGTTACCTAGTAATGATGGAATATTCTCTCCAGACCATTCTATAAACCCTAGTGACTAGTAGAAAACCTCTTTAATTTGTTGAGGGATGCGTGATGTCATGAAGCTATTCTAGTTTAGACCTGCTGGTTCATTTCATGTTGTTACAGAAATGCATGAAAATGAATCTTGACCTAAGAGGAAATTATGTCATCTTTTTAAAACCAAATCTCAATCATTTTAAGTAAAAAATAAAAAAAGGTACTAATAATAGAAAATTAATTGAATAACCATAGGATAATAAAATATATATTTTAAAAATATGTATTATATAATTTCCCTCAATATAAATTTAGTATAGATAATCATGAAAACAAGTGATATTGTTACATAAACCCTTACCTTAGTTCTCATCTTTCGTTATACACATTAAAAACTATAGTGTAATAAATATGTATTTATTAAAAACCTAGTCCAAAACCATATTCATATAATTCTTAATATATCATTCATTTATATTTTTTATTTTCACTTTTATTAACAGGTCTTTATTAAAGTGAATATTCTAGGGAAAACTGTTATATTTTCCATGAATGTTTTAGTTTGAAAGTTCCAATCATTGCACTTTAGAAATGGTTACATAATATATAGAATTATAATCATGTAAATATTATAATATTCAATAATTATATTCAATTTTATAAAAATTCATCTAATTGGGAGATGAAAAGTGAATTACAAAACTTTATTGAGATGTTCGTCCCTAAGTACGCATTGGAGACGTTTTCAATTTTCAATGGATAGACTGAAGGAGTGGAACATAATAATTCCACATTAAAAAATAATAATTCTATCATATATATAATTCATTTTAATTAAATATATCCTTACTATTATCCTTGTAAATATTAACTGGAAAATGAATCACATTTCTTCGTGGAGTTAATGGTATGTTTGTACGCTTGAGTGATGATATCATTTTCCAACTGATGGGAAGTAGATAAAAATGACAACACCATTAACATTGTAACACACACAAACACACACACACACACATATATATATATCATCATTTTATGACTATTCTAGAACATTTTGATGAGGTTCAAGAAGAAATAAACATGTAAAAGATCAGAAAGTACACATACCTCTCCTTAAAGCATCGTCCATTAAAAAAGAACCTTCATGCTTCATGGACGTGTATTTTGGAAGAATAATAACCCAATTTCATGACTATGGATGGTGAGAGATTTTTTTTATAATTCTGGAGATAATGGTTTTAGGTTTTTGGGAAAATATAGTGAAGGACGTTCCCTTTTATAAGTGATGGGACTGTCGTACTTGTAATTATTAAGAATCCTAAAATATAATTAAATAAATATTTTGATAAAGTAGCTATAAATTGGATCACATTAAATAATGGTATATAATAGGATTGATATCCATTAATCCAGTAATTTTTTTACTATTTTCATGTTTATTTGATTGTTTATCTACATATATTAACCCCTCATTAACCCTTTTTTACCATTACCATGGTAACAATATTTTTATCATGGTTAGAACAAGTTAGGGAAAAAGTTAAATTAAACACAAACATTAATATTGACAATTCTAACTCCAAATATTTAATAAATTTAATAATATTCAATTCCATGATATATCTAAAATTAACTGTAATATTTTTTCTTAAAATATGTAAATCGTTTTTTAAAAACATGAATTGTTTTAAGTATAAAAATGAATGTAATATGTATTAATAATTTTTAAAAACCATTATATGTATGCTAAAATATTTTAATTATTATATAATCTAAAAAATAATTTGAACCATTCATTAACAGTGAAGAATATAATATATTATGATAGAAACATATTGAACATATAAAATAGTTCTTTTGAAAAACATCCCTTTTACCTTCAGATGATATATCATCCTTTATAAAAAAAGGTATTCAATTTTTACAATATTATTAATTTATTCACAATATATGCAAATATATTTCATAAAAAATTCCAAAATCATTACAGATCAAGGAACATAATATATATAAATATACAATAATTTGAGTATTCGAATATTTAACAGAAAACAATATTATTTTAAAAATTAAAAATTGAGTACTAATTTGATAGGAATTAATAAATAATAATTCATTGAAAAAAAAGTTTATACATAATATTTATATTTTAGTTAGTTCTATTCATACATAATAATTAATTTATTAAGCGATAATAATGTCATTTAACAAAAATAGTTCAATAGTGTATTGTGGGTTATTTAAAATTTTGTTTTAATTTAGAGGAATCTATCAAACACATTGAATTTATTTACATAAAATATAATATCAAATATAGAGGAAATACATTCTATACAACTTAAATGAATTTCTACATTGATATTCCAATACTCAGATGAAAAAAAGGATTCTTCAGCTTCATCACATCTTTGATTTCCATCTTTTATTCCAAAAAAATATATTGTTTGTAATACTTTCAGTCAGGGAGTGGAAATGTTTCAAAATACATTCTCTCTTTAACTAGGAATATCCACCATTTGATCATTATAAGAATTATTGTGATCCAGTGGTACAACCTTTGAGTTTAGTAAATTTTAATTATCAGGTAAATAATTCCACAAAACCTGTATGTAAGATCACATATTTCTCCAGGAACATCCTTCTTTAGTTTTGGATGGACCTCTTTTAGTTGTTTTTTCATTTCTTATTTAAACCATGTAGGTTGTGGTCCTTTTATGTTTGAGTGATTTTTTCATGGAAAATTACCTAATATTTGTGGATGTGTGTTTTTTGATGTAATGATGTCCATGTATTGATGTTTCAAAGGCTTACGTTGGTTCTTAGAGTGATTGGAATAGTTCATAGGTGGTTCATGGGTTTTATATGGAAAATATATTGTGATCTATCTAAAAACAAATTCATGTTTTGAATGGGTGACACGATCTAAACATATTTCCCAACATGTTTCATAAACTAGTTCAGAGCGTGAAGCATTTACACAATGTAAAACTGGTTCATGTTGAAAACCAGTTCATCGAGGTTATTTTTTCCGATGTAACACATTTTTCATGATATCTTATAAATTATTAAATTAATATTTTTAAAGGGGATCACATCATTAATATCATAGAAAAAAAGTCTTTAACCCGCACTATATCTATGAATTATTTTAATATGTGGTGCATCCATCTATCTCGTCGCCCTGGGCAACTCGAGGTGATTTTGGAGAAATTATTTCCACTCCAAATGTCTTGATCTAGCATTCAATCTCCAATGACTTCATTTATTTGGTTTTATACATCCTCATTCATTCACTATTATCACAATGTGGTCACTTTACCTCTACTAAATTGAGTTTTTATCATGATGTGTGTGATCTAGGTTTTTCATTTTGATCACTATTAGCTTCATTTTTTATTGGTGTTACCTATAGAGAGTGTTTCTTTGTTATCAATATTAATTTTGGTGGTGTAAATCTTATCCATTTTTTCTAATTTAATTATCCATAATATGTGAAATATGTATGATCATGATCATAAATTGTTCATGTGACCAAATTATTTGGATAATCTCTACAAATTAATAATCCTTTTTAGACCATCCATTGGATCCCATTGGGTCCATTGGTGTTGAGACAAAGACTTGAAACCACCTGAATAGTTTTTCAACCATGTACTTTGTTTTGACTTGTTCAGTTTGATATTAGAGCCCTGAAATATTTAGGAAAATTTTAATTATTTTTTTATAATATTATGAATTTTCATAACATTAAATTTGTCTGATTTTATATGTTAGAATCACTGCATTTAAATTCAGATAAATGATGTTTAATAACATTAGTTTTAACTGATAAATTAAATAACCTTGATATATTTATGAGGATAATTTGAAGCCTTGATTTGTGAAACTTAACATTAAATAAAAATGAAAATTTGATGAATTTATCATTTTATATTATGTAGATTTATCTTGTATATTTGATTTGGGACTTGATATTTTTTCTAGATTATGATATTATGTGAAAATCATACAATTTATAATAAGGGTGGGGTTTTTAGTGGCATATTGAGTTCCTCTATATAAGTCTCATTATTTTTTTGATGCTAGAGGGTGTGGTGCATGATTTTGTACAACCTAAGGGTTAATCATAAAGGTACATGGTGCCAAAGGGAAGAATGTATAATTATGGGTTATCTAGGGACAAGATGAACTATCTCTTGATACATGTAGGGTGAGATCCTAGATAGCATGTTAGAAGAGTCCTTTTGTTAATGTGTTGTTTATTGTGATTCATTTATAGAGGTATAATCTCCTTCCATTTTTGGTGATTCATCTTGATATAAGACGATCCACATTTAGTCACAGATAAATAAAATGGCCCTGAAGTAGATTTGGCAGGACCCAAGTGTCAACCCCAATCATTGGTGATCAACAGGTAGTATTAATTTGAAAAATTAATACTCCATTCATCATTATATTGGATACACTATTGTTCACTGACTATATTTGTTTATAAATTGTGATTTCAACCTATTATCTTATACTCACATCTTGGATGGACTATTGTTTGGTAACTGGACATATTTTGTTGATGATGGTGTGGAAAATAGTAAGGGACCCTATGTAGGATTTTCTTATTATTGGATGGTTTTGATCTTAGAGGTAGGACCAACAAGGGGTTTGATACTAGGGTCTTTGGAGTTTAATTTTATCCTTCTTTTTATTTTATTAGTATGAAATTCATCACATAATTTACTTATATTCATCTTGTCATTACATCATTTTATTATTATTTTGAGTTATTTAATTTTCCATTTATCTGATTTGGTTGGGTGTTAAATTATTCTTATTTCTTCAATATTTCTACTAATTTTCTATTATTATGATTCTCTTATTTAATATTTTTACTAGAGGGTATAGACTCCCCACTATATTCCATACACCCTCGCTGCTATTTGATAGCATCTTGCACACAGGGAGGTTCATCTAACGTCACATTTATTATGGGATTTGTAAATTGAGGGATCACTGGGTTAGGGATGTTGCAAAGTGGTATTATATAATTAAGTTTATTTTAAATGTATCTATTATTTTTGAAATGTATAAAGGATTACATGATGTGTTGGCACTTATTAATGATCTCATGTATGGGCATCAAAAACCTATGTATGTTGAAAAATACGAGTTCCCAGGGATGGGATTATTGTTCATGATGTTCACTTGTTATGGTTGATATTATTTAACCATGGGTAATTTACATGTTTCATTGTTATTGTTTCTTGGGATTTATATTCATGGATAGATATGGCACATTTTCATTATTCATTCATTATGATACACAAATATAGATATATATTACCATGAATTATTCAGGATAAGGGCATATTTATTTCATGTGATATATTGACTGGTATGAAATATAAATGAGATACATGTCACATAAGATGAGAAAGGGAATAGATTAACTATTATTTCATTCCAATTCACTTGTTAATCCCTATTTTAATAGACCATGAGCCGGTGTTTCTCTATTTTTATACATATTGAGTTTGACCTTTCTGTTATCGAGTATCTAAGGAATGTGTTTGTCTTCTAAAGGAAATATCTCCTCGTTGTATTTGAATTGTGAATTAGGAGAGGGAAAATCATCATGATAATAAAAAATTTAAACTATAGCTTCCTATAGCTCCAAATAATTAGATGCACAATCAACCCCAATAAAAATTCATGATGGTCATGAAATATATATAAATGAGGTTTGTTTTTCACCGTGACATTGATGTCTAAGATAACGAGAGAGTCCAATATAAATGACCCAATAATGTTTTTGAGAAACATATATCTTAATAAATTTAGGTATGAGATGCCTGGTGAGTTCATGCACATAACACCGGAGAGATTGTTTATGCGAGACTTTTCCAAAAAATTTACTGACCCATAGTTCTTCGCTCCATCCATAGAAACTATTGACATAACTAGGGATAAATGCATTCTGGATGGGCTTCTCTATGAGATAAGGTCACATTAGAACATATTTCACATGATCATCCTTGTAGATGAGTTGAATCGGGATCTCATCACAAAAGAGAATCTGGGGGAGTCCTCATGTATTGTCCATAATGTCTCAACATGATGATATGAAAACTATTCTTCTAGTGGAAAGAAGTGCCACTATTATTGTTATCACCATGGAAGTAGTATGAAAGGTATTAAAGGGAATATACTTCCACATATAGACTATGGTTTGGTGTAATACTTTTAGTGTGGTGGTTTGGGGCACAAGTTCTCATACTGGATTTTCTTTTATATGGTAGGTTGGGTCATCTTCAGATGTTTTTAGGAACATTACATGACAGATTATTGTATGGGGATCCGAATAAGCACCATAGATAGTAAAATACTAAGAAACCACTTAAGTGACTGGTTGAAATATTTCCATTGTCCATTCAAGCTGTGCTAGGGGACAAGGTACTCAGTGTAAGAGTGATAGTACAATATTGAGGGAGAAAAAAAGGGTATTAACTACTTATTGAAGATATATGGGTAGTTGATATGCATGTTTTATAGAATATTTCAACTAGTTGGGATAAATGACCCTAAAATAATATAGGAACAATTATTTTTTCATCTACTTTAGCTTGAATTTCGTTTGATACATGACCATTATAGTTCTTTTTATCTGATCTATTTGAAAAAAGTTGTGGTTTTGATGTGTTGAGAAAATTTGGGGTCCTGACCATTTTTATACCCTTGGGAATGTGGTCAAAGGGTATCAAATATTATAAGAAGTGTTGTCTTGAAATTGGTTGCTACAATTTCATTTAAAAAGAATTTTTATGGGAAATTAAATATTTTAATTTGACTAGAGTAATGAATTTTTTAGTTCTATATGAGGATAACATACACTATTATTGGGGGAGTGTTACATTTTTATCTCGAAAAAGAGGTATCTATTTTCACTAGGGTGAGTGGGAACTTCAAGATGGTTATGTAGGATAAATTCATTTCATATTTTATTGTATCATGGATCAAATAGAATGTAATTTTAAAGATATTAATGGGGTATAACGTAATAATTTTCCCTCTATGGTAGACTATTTTTAAGATATATTTCCTAAAGAGTTCTTTGGATGGCCACTTGAGCAGGATATTGATTTCATGATTTACTTGGTGTTGGGAGAAGAACCAGTTTATATCCAGACTTATAAGATGAAACCACCAGATATTCATGACTTTAATGTTCAATTGGAAGATCTAAAGGTCTAGGTTTTTATATGGACTAGTACATATCCATGGGGTTCTCAATTTATTTGTTCCAAGAAGGTTGATGGTACAATGTGCATAGGTGTGGATTATTAGAAATTGAATAGATGAATATCAAGAACCAATATCACCTACCATGCATTGAAAATATATTTGATTAGTTGAGAGTATCCAAGATCATCAATAATATGTATTTGAAATAAGTATACGACCAGTTGAGGGTGATACTATTATACATATATATTTCTTATTTTATGAGTAGTTATGAATTTTACAAGTTTGTAGTGATTTCATTCAATCAGATGAAAGCACCATCGATATTCATGGCTATGATGAATCTGATATTTCATCCTTTCCTGGATCAGTTTTTGGTAGTTTTCAACAATAAAATTATAGTGTACTCCCAGTATACATATTATCATTCCTGATATCATGACATCAACATGAGTATATTAAAAGAGCAACATCTTTATTGAAAGCTATCCATATTATGTTTTTTGATTGATAGAGTGCACATAATGGCCCATTTTATCATTGAGGTTGGAGTTTTAGAGGACTTAGAGAATGATACATCCATGGTTTCATGGGAGTGGCCCAAAAATGCATTTGATATTCGATGTTTTATCTATTTAGTAATTTATTATATGAGATTCATCCTATACTCCTCTCATATGGAAACATCAATTTCTACAATGACCAAGACAAGATTGATGTTTTTTTGTCAGATTATTGGGAGATAACTTTTAGATATTTGAAGAGCATGCTAAATTCATAACCAATCCTCAACTCACCTATGTATGGTAAGGAATATACCATGTATTTTGACTCATTCAGAGTTAGAATTTGATCAGTTCTGATGAAGGAGAATCGAGTTGTTGATTATGTCTTCAGATAGCCGAGAATGCATTTGATGAATTACCATTCTCACAATGTAGATTTAGTTTTGGTGGTACTTTCCCTGAGATTTTGGGACACTATATTTCTAGTGGGAGATTTTTGGTTTACATGGACTAGAAGATACTTTTTTACATCATTTCATTCTGAGACTTGATCCTTTGGTAGAGGAGGGTGGTTAAGAATCCATAGTCTTTTTAATTAATGTTTGATTATACACTAATAAAGGGAAACATGTTTACTAATTCATTGATCCAAAAAAATATACAAAGGTAGTGTGGGTGACTTTTGGTGAGTGGATGTTAATGAAACTCTTTGCATACATGAATCTACATGTTAAGGAGTCTTGGGGATGAGTAGATATAACATTGGAATCTTTTATACAAATTCTTCTTGACCAGATCGATCAAGGTAGAGTAGTGATATTATCAAGATTGATTATGTATGAGGGACATCATATATGGTGGGGAGGCACAAAAAGAATTTTATCTTGGTAGTTACAGAGTAATTATGACCAATGGTCAATTATGGATTCTTACGAGCTTGTGTTATGTGGTAATTAAAGAGTTTCATGCTTCTAGATGGGTGGTACATCATGGTGTAATGAAGATGTATCCTGATATCTGTAGATATTACTGGTGGCTAGGGATAAAGAAGGTGATATTAGGCTTTATGGTGAGATGTTTCACATTTTAGCAAGTGAAGTGTGAGCATTAGAGGCCTACTGTTCTGGTGTGGCCTTTGCCTTTTCCAGAGTGGAAGTGGGATTTTTAACTATGTATTTTTTGATAGGATTACCCAATCCACCTTTCAAGAATGATATAGTACATGTGATTTTGGATTGTCTAATAAAGGTATCCCACTTTTTGCATGTTAGGGAGACCTCCTCCATTGATCACCAGGGTAGTCATTATGCGAGTGAGAAAGTTCAATTACACGGTGTTCTAATGTTACACCCTGAGACTTTAAAATATTTTCATTTCTAAATAAATTTTATTTCATTGATTGTATTATTTTTATGCAACACCATGTTAAGCATACACTACACATAACAATGAGTTGGCTTGTGTACACCCAAGGCCCTATTTTACCAAATAATAATATATAAATATAATATTATTACTTAATATAATATATAACATAGACATTAAATTAGCAGTTATGAATATTATTAACCAATTTTTTCATTTTATATATTCAATATAATTTAAAAAATAATCTTATGTTTTTTAAATGATATATGAATTAATTCTATTTTTGGATAAAAGAAGTATTTTTTAAAAAAATATTGTTTTGCTACCTTTTTAGGATGCACCCATTTAAAATATAATTGTTGAAAATTTTTGGTATTATATTTTACAAAATTTACATATTAATGTAAATAGGATAACAATAATTTACATTTATTGATTTTTTGGAATTTTTCTGATAAATTTCACGTTTCGATGAATAGAAAAAAATAATGCATTTTAATTGAAAACTACATTTTCATCAAATTTATTTATAGAATTAAATTTTATATTTGAACATTTCCTAAGTGTAATTAGAATATATTTTTATCATTTAATCCAATTTAATTTATTGGAATCAATTTCACATTAAAATGTATAAAAAAGATATGTGAACTTTTGAATGTTTCACTTAAAAAATTGGTTTTCTTATTCTGTCAATGAGATTAATTTTTAATTAATTTCTTCCTATTATGTGTTTTGAGATAGAAAAAATGGATCCCATGCATTGAATCAGGATATCCAAATTATGTAAATTGGTCCCTTTTATTTTTTTACAATATGAAGTGTAACTTTAGTAATAAATTTTATTACCAATGTTAAGGGTAAATCGTGTTATTAAAGGTAAGTATTATATTATTAATATAAAAAAATTACTCAAAAACGTTTCCTAATTTAATTTCATGAGTTTATTCTAACCAAGATAATCCTCAATTCTATTTTAGTACCACTTGGATTCAATTGGTTGGATTTACTGAATTTATAATATTATATTCAAAGAAGG
This sequence comes from Viscum album, assembly GCA_963277665.1. Classification (NCBI taxonomy): domain Eukaryota; kingdom Viridiplantae; phylum Streptophyta; class Magnoliopsida; order Santalales; family Viscaceae; genus Viscum; species Viscum album. Next base: position 1,895,557,796 of record OY728152.1, read on the forward strand.
GCATTTTTTGTAGAACTTTTAAAATAACAAGTATTATTAATATATGGTTTTATAGTGGACATATTCACCTATAAATATTATTTATAAATATATAATTATAACCTAAATCATGGTAATTTATTTATTATTTTTGGGAAATAAATAATTACCTTAAAGTCTAATACAATGTTGATGCATTGCCTGTGCAAGAAGAAGACAAATAAATAAAATGATTATAGGTATAAGTATAAAGACTATTAAATGACCCAAAAAATATAATTCATTTTTGATATTCCTATATCATCCATATTTCACTAAGGGTATAATTAATAACCATTTTAAGTCACATGGATATGAATAATACCCATACAATATTTTATTTAAAACGAAGTCAAGTTGTTCACACTATAGATTCTAATTAGTATTATATTTTATTATTTGCTTATAAACAAGATATATTAGATCATAAATAGTATATGTAAATATAAAATAATTATCTACATGAGATTAATTTATTTATAATTTTTATAGAAAAAATAATTATCAGTAATGATGACACAACAATGAAGTAGAAAATATTTTATTAATAGAAATAACAAATAAATGATATTAAAAATATGAAAGTAAATATAATTTTAATTAATTAATGACATAAAATAATTTCATAGAAAACATATATCTGTTAGTGAAATATTGGAAGTATTTTATAGAAGCTATAATATATTTTGGAAATTTTTAAAAATGAGGGTATTGCATAGTATCAAACTTGACATCAGGGATACTTTAAAATAAATATTATTTTATTAAATGTTATACAATTAAAAAAAATATAAGGTTAATAAAAATAACTATTATAATGGTATATATATCATAAAAGTTCCAATTGGGGTTCATTTTTAATTTTATAGTAAATATATTGACCCTATAATATAAAAAGGCAAGTAAATGTGTTAAAAGGTAAAGGGTTTAACTAAGGGTTAAATCCAAATGATAATCTAACGTTTGTGACCTAAACTTGTCTAGAAACCATTTTTTGGTAGGATTTAGACCCATATTCATCTTATCCTAGAAATAAATCAAATTTTAAATATTTTAAATGGAAAATAAATTTATAATAATTTAATAGTTTTGGAGTTTCCAAAAGTGCCTCTCCCTTCTATTATAAAAGGGAACCTCTCATTATCTTTTATTCATGCATAGAAATCCCATTGGATCAACCAAACCCTACACCCATATCCTACCAACTTCCCTCAATTCATCCCAGAGTCCATACATTTGGAATAAATCCAACCTATGGAGTCTGTTTGTTCAAATCAAAAGAATATACCCGATAAAGAGGTACCTATTTTTTCAACTCTTTCAGAGTTCCTTGAACTTATTCTTCCTATTAATCTATTTTTTCCAAACCAATGTAATACCTATAGTGTAATATACATGATGATATTTTATTATTATTATGGTACAACTATATTCCTCCTTTTATCCACCCTATAAATAACAATATCACCATGTGTGCATATGTACGACTTACCATCTCCAAACCGTGGGGTAATTTGTTTTTCTGCAATACTTTATTTGGATAGGTTCAATGATATGTATATTGTAAATAAATAATTAATATAAAATTATAATGGTTATCTAAAATTAATATAACATCCAATTCCATACCAACTAACCATCAAGAGATGGATACCCTCGCTCATGCATACAAACGGCCTATCGTCTCCACGGTGCAGTGAGATTCATTCTCCACATTTACCATTCAAGAATTATTATAAATTTTTTATGATGAGTAAAAATTATAGGTTTGGAAAATATTTTCATTATATATATTAATAAAATAAATCATATGCATAACAATCATGAATATCACAATAAAACATGCATAGGAAAACAAAGTAGTTAACACCCTAAAAAATAGTAATACTGAAATATTATTAACAAAATGATATAATAGGATCATATATGATGTCGTAAATATGGTTATGGGTTTTTAATAATTTATTCCATAATTTAAGCATTATAATGGAGGTTAACACAACCTCATCTAAAGTAATGTAAAAGGTAAGGGTTAATTTCACAATCTTGTTATTATCAGAGTTTTTTTATACTAAGTATTTACTACGAAAACGTTATAATCCATGTCAATGTTGCTTAAAATGAATTTGAAAATATTATTGAAAATTGTTCAAATTCATGTTTAACCATTTTTTACTCTTTATAAACATTTTGAAAGGAATCTTTTCATCATTTTTCAAATAAGGTACTTTATGACTTTTTTTTACAAATTAAGGAAAGAGTGTTTTTTAACATAAACAGCATGAGAGGTTATGTAACACTATTATAGAACATTAACATTTTGAATAATACCTTGAAAACTAATAAGTTTATTCTCAACATAAATGTTTTCTATTATAATTGTGTGGGTTATTAATTATATTCTATGTAGAAAGGTATTTTTCTCTCAAAGAGTTTTAAAGATTTAATTAGATTATTTTAATCTATGTAAACATTCTTTGTTGTGGTTTATACACATTTTAAGATAATTCATTATGATACAATCTAAAATATTGTATTGAAGTTTTTATGATATGTTTGACTATGGACGTGCTATTTTGATACCATTCATGGTTTTTGGTTACTCTATTAACATTTTTATGTTTTTTTTAATACGAATTTTTATGTTGGTTAACTTCAACCCCTTTCATTTAAGGAATTCATTTGAATTAGTAAGTGACAGGTTTTGGACCCCTTAATTAAATCCCTTTGGGTTGTGGATCGATTAATAAAATCCCATCGATGCATCGATTGTTCTAATGAGAAAAAATAGTTTGGGTATTTACCCATTTATGTATGGGTTTGGAATGAGGCCTTGATGGTATGCTTATGATATCCACCATTATGCATTCCCTCATTATGAGATTAGATATTGATATTAGATTTAATTATTTGACTAGTAGAATATGAATTTTAATGTTTAAATGGAATTATTTGAATTATTCTTTCTGTATTATGATGAATATTGTGTTTAAAAGGCTTGAATTTTAGTTTTATACCTTGAATTAAAAGTTTGTGCTTATTTATGATAGCTTCTATTGTATTTTTATCCCTTATTAATCATTTGATCTCACCCATTTCTTTTGTTTTATTTTCCCGTGATGCCAAGAAGTGTTTTATGTTTGATATGTTGGGTTAATCTTGGAGAATAGTAGAATTATCAAAGGAATATCTATATGGTATTTTATGTTTTAAATTGTATTGTAATGGTCATGTATTTAATCTATTTTACAAGAAGGCTAAACCGATCCTTCCTTTGGGATATATTTCATTTTAATCTTTCCAATGTATTAAAATTATGCATCGACTCTATGTAACTGGGTTTGGGGTGTTACAATTTGCATCATATGAAGTTTTGAAACATCCATAGAAACTGGATTTAGAAATAATGGATTAAGGAACATTTCCCTAAGATATACATTGATAATAATTATGTAAGAATATCCTCTATTTTGGTTTAAATATAAATTATACAATTATTCCAAGAAATACTTCCCTGTATGGATACTACAAGTGGATGTGGATCAATAATTGATGTACCTAAGAGTAACAACTCTGATAATGTGTTTTGGGCCTGACGTGGGGAAACATGTTACATGATAATGGGACTTATAATCAACCTGGTTTAACACTCCCAATGGACATACATATGATAATTCACATTCTATTTTCAAACCATTATAATGGATTTAAAATTAAATATTACTTTAAGGAACCCATTTTTTATTATTTAGAGATTAGTTATACCTAAATTTTCAATTTAGGTTATGTAATTTACTAGTTATGTGATTAGACATTATGTTTCATAATGTTGTGATCTAATATAGGGTATATAATTGTTTAGAAATGGACCCTAGTAGAAGAAATTGAAATCATATCAATGCATAAAATCCATGTTAGTATATCACACCTCTATAAGACAATGATTTTAGAGAAGGTGCTAAAATTATTGATGAACAACTTATTACTATACTAGGACTGCTAAATTAGGTAATTAATAACATCCTTACCCATATAGATCACCCTGATCAACAATTAGGAGGATCAATGTTAGACCGCTTCATGAGACAACATTCTAAAACATTCAATTTGACTACAAATCGATTTGTAGCTGAGAAATTGTTACGTTCTTTAGAGAAAATATTTCTTGCATTGGGGAGTAATGAAAGGGAAAAATGTTTCATGACCATTTATTGTCTATTAAGAGGTTTGGATCAATGGTTATCATTAATATAAAACATGATGGATGATAAAGAAGTAGTGAATATTGGATGGATGGAGTTTAAATAACTTTTATTATAAAAATAATTTCCTCATGAACAACAAGTTGATATGGAAAAGAAATTTTCTAGTATAACTAAAAATTAGAATAACAATATTACAATGTATGAAAATAAATTCCCAAGGTTTCCAAGGCATGATATTGATTGAAAATGTTACCCAAGGAGTAATATTGATTATTTATTCAATGGGTTAAAACCATTTATATGAAAAGATTAGGACTCCCAAACATTATCATATTATGAAGATAAAGTTTCATGTTCATTCAAGATAGAGAAATAATTTTCAATGTCTTATGACTTTAAGGGTAAGTAAGAGAATATGAGAATGGTGGAGCCGGATATAGATAAAAGGGAAATATGAAAGAATTATTTTCCCATATGTGATAGTAGTGGGAAGAAACACTTCGGTGCATTCCTGAAAGGAATGGGAGTTTCATATATGTGTGGAGGGAAAGGTCGTCGAGTAAGGGATTATAAGGTAGAGAAAGAAGCTGTAAATGTGAAATGCTATAATTGTAAAGATATTGGACATTATGCAAATGATTTCACAGAGCGTCAATAAAATATATCTCATTAGAAGAAAATGGATCAAGGTAAATCTAATGATGTTACTATGATTGAAGTGGGATAATTAATGTACTTATGTTTTTTGATTCCATAATTATTTTATTATATTCTAGTTATAATAATAATTTGATATATAAGGATTGTACAATGGTACATGTTCCTTAATGATTTAGAGGCATGTACATGTTCATTATGGTTTTTAAGGTGATCAAATATTTTATATGTTTCAATAAGAGCTACATTATGTTGTTTTGGGAATATGATGTTACATTTTATTTAGGAAATTTAGAGACCTTATTGGGCTGAATATTTGGACATAACTATTTTGGATAAGTCTTGAGGTTGAAATGGAGTATGTTGAACATTGGATATTATTATTTGATGTTAAAGTTTGATTAATTGGATTTTTTGGGGAATTATGATTTATCAAAAGTTCTTTAGGTGTAACAAAATATTTTTAAAATTCATTTCTAGGATTAAGAGATAAAACAAAAATATATCGAAGAACAAACAAAAGGATGATATTATTCTTATAATATTGAATAAAATCTATTATGTTCTTATCTAAATAGTAAAATATTATTCAACTCTAGGGAAGGGATCTTGAAACCAATAATGAATTCGTATTCCTTTTTTAATGAATCAAATAGTCCCTTATATCATCATATATTTATATCTTTATCATTGTTAACATTATTCTAACCATGTTCCTTATCACTCTTCATCATAAAATGATGGTTTGATTTTTCATCCATGTCCATGTTTTACTACATGGGACCCTTGTATGTATAATATCATATTACTTTCATACCTCCCTTTATTTATTGTAAAATTGATGTCTCATTAATCCATTTTCTTATTTGGTATCTTAGTAACTATATTTTTAAAAGATCAACCCGTAGTTTTTGATCCCTAGTTCAAATTATGAGGACATAATTAATTGTAGGAGGGGAAAATGTAAGACCACAAGACTTTAAAAAAAATTCATTTCTAAATAAAAATAATTTTATTCCTATAATTATTTTTATGAAACACCATGTTAATCATACACTACACACAACAATTATTTGTATGGCGTTACACCCAACACCCAGTTTTATCGAACAATAATATTTTAATAAAATATTAGTATTTAATATAATATATAACCTAATTGTTAAATTAGTGGTTATGAATAGTTTTAACTATATTTTTAATTTTATATATTCCAAATAATTTTAACAATCATATTATGTGTTTTCTAGACATGATATAAAAACAAATTCAATTTTTTGGAAAAAAGATGTATTTTCCGAAAAATGCAGTTTTTCCGCCTTTTTATGGAACACATATTTTAAATCTAATTATAGAAAACTTTTTATATTATATTTGAAAAAAATAAACTTATTATTTCAATGATTAATATCAAAATTTACTTTTTCGTAATTTTTGGTATTTTTCTTATAAATTTCATGTTTTGATGAACAGTAAGAAAATAATGAATTTTAATTGAAAAATACATTTTCATAAAATTTATTTATAGTGTTAAATTATATATTTGAATGCTTTTAATGTATAATTATATTATATTTTTATCACTTGATCAAATTTTTTCATTGTAATAAATTTTACATTGAAATTGGATGTAAAAACTCTGTGAACTTTTGAACGTTTTATTTAAAAAACGTAGTTTCTTATTTCGTCAGCGAGATTAATTTTATATTAATTTCTTAAAATTATGTGTTTATAATTTGTAAAAATGGATTCTATATTTGGAATCATAAGGTCTAAATTATGTAAATAGGTCCCTTCTTAAATATGAATAGTAACATTAGTAATAAATTTTATTACAAGGGTTAAGGGTAAATCGGGTAACTAATGGTATGTATTATATTATTAAAATCTCAAAATTTCCCTAACACTTGTAATAATTTAATTTTATGATCATATTATGACCAATAGAATCCTTGGTACTATTTCAGGACCACTTTGACTAATTTTATAAATTTATAATATTATATTCATTAAAAAATCATTTTTGTCAAACATTTTATTCAACGAGTAATGTTTTTTTAATATGGGTTTTTACAGGGTATATCTGTGACTATAAATATTATTTATGAATATAAAATTATAACATACATAATGGTAATTTATTTTTAATTTTTATGAAATAAATAATTACATTAGAGGCTTATACAATTTTGAAGCAATGCTTGTGCAAGAAGAATAAAAACACCTAAAATGATTAGAGTTAAACTTATAAGGAAAATTAAATAATAGAAAAACAAATCTAAATTAGTTTTTTGTTCCTATCTCAGCCATGGTTTTCCAATTTTTTAATTAATGATCATTTGGAGACACATGGATATGAATATGACCCTTATAATATTTTATTTAAAAGGATGTCAAGTTGTTCACACTATTGATTATTAATTACTATACTAATTTAATATATTGTTTTACATGGTATAAATTAAATCATGAATAATATATGGATATATAAAATAATTATCAACATCATAGTAATTTATTTTTAATTTTAAAAGACTAAATAATAACTATTAATGATTAAACAATAGGGAAGGAGAAATTATTTTATTAATAAAAATATCAAATAAATGATATTACAAATATTAAAATAAATATTTTTTAAGAAAATAATGATAGTGGGAAGTTTTATAGATAACATATACATGTTATAGACATATTGAAATATTTTTTTTAATTTATCATATTGGTATGTTATTTCAAAATATGAAAATATTGAGAAATATCAAAATTGATATAAATGATACTTTAAAATAAATAATATTTTATTAAATGTTATAAAAATAACAAAATTAAGGTTCATCAAAATAACTAGGATAATGTTAAATATTTCATAAATTATTTAAATGGTGTCTTTATTAATTTATAGTAACTATATTAACCCTATACTATAAAAAGACAAGTAAACATGATAAGAGTTAAACTATTTAATTAAGGGTTAAATCCAAAAGATGAGGTTAATTTTTTGACCTAAACATGTATAAAATCAGTGTATTAGATGGCTTGTACCTATACTCATCTTATAATCTAAATAAATTACTTTGGATATATTTTAAACCGAAAATAATTTTATACAAAATTAATAGTTTTATAGTTTCCAAAAGTTATCCTCCCTTCTATTATAAAAGGGAACCTCTACTTCTCTTTTATTAACACATATAAAGCCCTTTATATCTACCAAAACCCACCCAATTCCTCGCCAAAATTCCCTAATTTTATCCTACAGTCCATACTCTTCATATAAATCCAACCTAAAGAGTCATGTTGTTCAAATCAAAAGGATATACTTGATTAAGAGGTACTTGTTTTATCAAATCTTTCAATGTTCTATTCTTCTTCTACGTCCTCTTCCTATGTTGTTTCCAAACAAAATTAAAAATTCTAGTATCATATATATATATATTAAATGTTATTAAAATTATTTAATAACCACATTTCTCCTTTTATCTATCCTACTGGTAACAATATCACTATGCATATGTACGTATGGATTACCATCTCTACATCAAGGTGTAATTTGTTATTCAACACTACATTATTTGGGTGGAAATAATGATTAATATAATGGATATAAATATTTAATATAACATGATAATTATTCTTTATAATTAATATTCCATCCAATTATATACCATTTAACAATAAATGGAATGATATCGTTGATGGAGTACGTACGACATACCGTCTCCATGATGCGGTGAGATTCATTCTTCTTTTTGACAATTTTAGAATGATTAAAAAAATTATATGAAGATTAAAAATAAGAAATTATTAACATAATTTAATTTTGGATATGAGTAAAATGCATCCTATGTATAATAAATATGACTTACAAAATAAAACATTCATCTGAAAACGAAGAAGTTAACACCTGAAATAGGGTTAATTCTGAAATATTGTTAACAAAATGATATAAGAGGATCATATATGATAAAATAAATGTGGTTATTGTTTTTTTATACATTAATAAAATTTGTTAATCATTATACATGATATTAACGCACCCTCAACTAATGTAATATACAGGGTAAAGTTTAATTTCACAATCCCATTATTATCCATGTATCTTTATATGTTAGTATCTATTGGGGAATATTTATCATCCACGCCCATGTTTCATAAAATGTATTTAAAAATATTATCAAAAATTTCATAAATTCATTTTTAACAAAGTTTGACACTTTTTTAAATGTTTTGAACCAAATCTTTACAACTTTTTCCAAACAAGGTACTTTATGTCATTTTTGAAAAATAAGGAAAAAATGTTTCTTAACATATATGGTGTGAGGGGCTATTTTTTCCATTATAACACCTTAACATTTTAAATAATTAATTACAAGAATTCAAGTTTATATTCAAAATAATAGTTTTCTTTTATATATTCATTGATATTAAATGATTTTCAATGTAGAAACATAGATATTTCTCTCAATGTGTTTTTAAATTTTTTATTAGTTTATTTTAATTTATGTCAACATTATTTGTTGGGTTTTATGATCATTTGAAACTTCTTTGTTATAATAAAATCTATCATATTGTTTTGAAGTACTTATTATATGTTTTACTATGGATGTTCTATTTTTATAGCATTCATGGTTTATGGCAAATGTATTAACATTTTTTTCCTATTTTAATACGAATGTTTATTTTGGTTATATTTTTTCTCATTCAAATGAGGAATGAATTGGACTTAGTAAAAATATTTTATTTATTATTTCTATAAAATTCATAGTATTATGTTGAAAAGGATTATGTTTTAGTTTTATACCTTTTATTAAAAGTTCTCATTTATTTATGATAGCTTCCACTATATTTTTTTCCCTTACTAAGCATCTAAGCTCACCCCTTTCTAATATATTATTTTCCCTAGATGTGAAGAAGTGTTTTATGTTTGATATGCAGTGATAATATAGGATAATAATGATGTTTTCAAATTATTATCTATAATGTATTGTATATTTTTAATTGTAATGTAATGTTCTTGTATGTAATATATTTTCCAAGACTACTAAACTGATTAGTCCTTTGGGATTTTATCCATTGTAATCATTCCAATGTATTTAAATAATGCACTGAAACTGCATAAATGGGGTCAGGGAATTAAATTTGGTATTAAAGGAAGTTTAACAAAAACCTTGGAAACTAGATTTAGAACTAATGGATTCAGGAACTTTAACCTAAGATAGAAATTTTGAATCAGTATACAAAAGCATTCTATAATTTTGGTAAAATAGAAATTCTATGGGTTTTTTAAAGAGTACATCCTTTTATGGATAATACAAGTCAACGGGGTTCTGGCACAGATGTACCTTTGAGGAATAACTCTGACAAGGTGTTCCGGGCCCATCAAGGGGTAACCGGGTACATGAAAAAGAGCCTTACTGTGCACCATCTTTTACACTCCCTAGGGATATTCATAAGACAATTCACATTCTATTTTCAAATAATTATTAAGGATTTAAAAGTAAATATGTACTCAAAAGAAACAATGTTTATGATTTAGAGATTATTTGTACCTAAATTTCCAATTTAGGTTATGTAAATCACTAATTATAAGATTATATGTTATGTTTCATAATGTTGTAATATAATCCAGTGTATGTCATTGTGTAGAAATGAAACATATTGGAAGAAATTTAAATCACATAAATGCATGTAATCCATGTAGGTATTTCCCTCATGTGAAAGAATATGATGTTGGAGAAAGAGATGAAATTGGTGTTGAACAACTTATAACTATATTGGGATAGCTGACTTAGGTTATGAATAATAACCTTACACATATGGAGCACCCTGATCCACACAGCCGAGTATCAATGTTAGGCCGGTTCATTGAGACAACATCCTCCAACATTATGTGAAACTAAAAATCCATTTGTAGTTTTTAAATGGATAAGTACCTTAAAGAAAATATTTCTTGCATTAGTGAGTAACGAAATAGAAAAAGTTGTCAATGATGTTTATCATCTTTCAGGATATACGCATCAATGGTGTTCATTAATGCAGAACATGAATGACGATAAAGAAGTATTGAATATGAAATGGAGGGATTTTAAAGAAATTTTCTTATAAAAATACTTTCCTAATGAATTGAGAGCTGATATAGAATGGCCACTTCTCTGTATGAATCAAAAAAAAAAGATGATAATGTCACAAAGTATGTGTCTAAATTCACAATGTTAGCAAGGAATGCTACATACCATATACTTAACCTAAAGATTAATATTGATCATTTCTTTGATGTGTTAAAACCGTTTCTCCGAAAGTATTTTTTTTCTCCCAAAAATTCTCATATTATGAAGATACAGTCTCATATTCTATCAAGAAATAGGAAAAATTTTATAAGTCTTATGAATTTAAGGGTATGAAATATAAGAAGAGAAAGGTGGAGTAGGAGGCAGATAAATGGAAAAAGGAAACAAGGATTTTAATATATTTTATTTTTGTGGGAAGAAACACCATTATACTTTCCGGAAAGAAATCGGAGTTTATTACAAGTGTGAAAATAAAAGTGACTAGGAACATGATTTTATAGGAAATAAAGAGGCTCAAAATGTGCCATTTTAGAATTTTAAAAACATGGGATAATATGAAAATGATTTTCCAAAGAATCAAACAAATTCAACTCAAAAGAATAACATAGATCAAGTCCATTCCTATGATGTTACTAAAGTAAAAGTGGAATAATTAATGTACCAATGTTTTTTTATTCAATAATTCTATTACTATATTCTGGTTATAAAAATAATGTGATATATAAGTATTGTATTGCAGTATATCTTCTTTGAGGATTTTGAGGCACAAACATTTTCATTAGGGTTTTTAATTTGATCAAATATTTGGTATTTTTCAATAAGAGATACATTATGTTATTTATGGAATATAATATTATGTTTGATTTTGAAAATATTGGGACCTTTGTTAACTATTAATTTGGATTGAAGTATTTTGGATAAGTCTTAATGTTGTAATGGTGTAAGTTGAACATTGGATTTTACTCTTTGAGGTTAAAAGTAGGATTTGATGGATTATTGTGGGACATATGATTTATCAAAAGAGATTCATGAGTAAAAAAATTCATTTTTAAATTTAATTTATTATTGTGTGGGATGAAGTGAAAATAGATCAAAGCACAACCAATGGATTAGATTATGCTTATGATATGGAACAGAATCAATTAAGTGCTTATCTGAATAGTAAAATAGTCTTCAAATCTTGGGAGATGATCCTAAAACCAAAAATATTTTCCTAGTACTTTTTCTATTTAATAAAATAGTCCCTCATAACATTTAATATTTATATATTTGTTATGGGAAACTTTAACCTAACCATGTTCTCTATCACTCTCCATCATAACATGATGGTTAGACTTTTCGTTCATGTTCATGTTTTCCTACATGGAATCCTTGTATGTATAATCCATAGTAACCTTTGTACATCCATTCATTATTATATAATATAAGCCTCATTAATCCATTTTTTATTTAGGATTAAAATAAATATATTTTGAAAATTCTAACCCATAGTTTTGAATCATGAGTTCAAATTGTGAGAATGCAATTTATTATCAGAGGGGAGAATGTGACACCTCGAGAAATTAAAATATTTTCATTTATACAAAACAAATTTACATTATATCCTACATTAATTTTATGAAACACCATGTTACTCTTATACTACACACAACAATGAGTTTTCTTGCATTACACACAAGGCCCAGATTTACCGACCAAAAATATATTAGAAAAATATTATTATTTAATATAATATATAACGTAGCCATTAAATTTGCATTTATAAATATGTATAGAATTTTTTTAATTATATATATTCCATATAATTTTTAAAATCATCCTATGTTTTTTCTAGATATTATATAAGAGAAAATTCAATTTTTCAAATAAAAGCAGTATTTTTCAAAAAATACAGTTTTCCTGCCTTTTGATTGTAAACCAATTCCAAATCTAATTTTACAATTTTTTATATTATATTTCAAAAAATAACCTCTCCTTTCAAATTTGAGTTTCAAAATTTACTTTGGTTGAATTTGTTTTTTTTCCTGATAAATTTGATGGTTTGATGAATAGTAAAAAATTGTATCTTAATTGAAAATTACTTTTTCCACAAATTTATTTATAGTGATAAATTATATATTTAAATTTTCTAAAACTATAAGTATATTATAATTTTAAATTTAATTCAATGTAAGTCTTACGAATCAATTTCACATTGAAATAAGATATAAAAACAATGTCAACTTTTGAACATTTTACTTAAAAAACATGTTTTCTTATTTCATCAATGAGATTAATTTTAAATTAATTTATGCCAATTATGTGTTTTGAATTTAAAAAACTGGATTCCATAATTTCAATAATGAGGTAAATATTTTGTAAATATGTCACTTTTGTTTTTGGACATTGTGAATAGTAACTTTACTAAAAATTTTATTATCATGGTTAAGGGTAAATCAGGTAATTAAAAGTGTGTATTATATAATTAAAATAAAAAATTACGATAAAACATGTGCTAATTTAATTGGATGAGTGTATTGAATCTAATATAATAATTGGATCTATTTTAGTTCCACTTAGAGCCACTTGAATGAATTTAATGCATTTATAATATTATATTCAATGAAGATTCGTTTTTGTTAAAAAAAATTTAACTAGTAATGAATTATTAATATGGGATTTTGAAGGAGATTTCATACACTATAAATATTCTTTATAAATATAAAATTATAACTGACATCATTAAAATCTATTTATAATTTTTGGGAAATAAATAATTACCTTAATGGCTTATACAATGGTGATGCAATGCTTGTGCGAGAAAAATAAAAATAATAAAAATGATTATTGTTAAAATTATAAGGACTATTAAATGACATGAAAACAAATCTACCACATTTTTTTCCTTTCATGCCCATTTTTTTCAACAGTATAATTAATGACAATTTATAGTCACATGGATATGAATAAGACCCTTATAATATTTTATTTAAAATAACCCCATATTGTTCACACTATATATTTTTAATTAGTATAATATTTTAATATATGTGTTTCCGTATGATAAATTCAATAATTAATAGAAAATGGAAATATAAAATAATTATATACATTATAGAAATTTTTTTATAATTTTTAGAGGCTAAATAATTACAATTAATGGTGATAGAATAGTGAAGTAGAAATTATTTTATTAATTAAAATATCAAATAAATGGTATTGAAAATATTAAAATAAATATAATTTTATTTAATAAATGATAGGAATAAATTTTATAGATAACATAGAAATTTTAGTAACATATTGGAATCATTTATTTGAACTTATGATGTAGTTTTTATATTTTTAAAAATGAAAATATTAAATATTATCAAAATTGATATTAATGATATTTTAAAATAAATAATATTTTATTAAGTATTATAAAATTTATAAAAAACTTATGTTCCACCAAATATCTAGTATAATGTTATATATTTCATAAAATATAAAATTATGGTTGTTTTGGCATTTTATTTTTTCTATATTAACCATATACTATAAAAAGACAAGTAAACATAGTAAGAGTTTAACAGTTTAACTAAGGGTTAAATCCAAAAGATAAAGTTAATTTTGGGGCAAAAACCTTTATAAAAAATGATTTTGAATATTATTTTGACTCATAATCATATTATACTTTATATAAATTTCTTTTGATAAATTTTATATCGAAAATAAATTTATAAAAAATTAATAGTATTGTAGTTTCCAAAACTACCCCTCCCCACTATTAAAAAAGGGAACTTGGACTTCTATTTTTTTTAACACCACTAAATCCATTTGGATCCAAATGAACCTACCCAAATATCTTTAAAAATCCCCCAATTCATCCTAGAGCTCATTATTTTTTCATAAATTCAACCTAATGTGACCTTTTGTTCAAATCAAAAGGAGATACCCGAAAAGTGGTATTTATTTTATCAACTCATTCAATGTTTTTTCTTCTTCTGCATCCTATTACTATTTTTCCCATATAAAAGTAATAAATAAAGTATCATGTTAATTCTAATATATTATTATAATTATTTTACAACCATATTCCTCCGTTTATCAATCCTACAAAGAACTATATCACCATGCGTCTGTACGTAGGGCTTATCGTCTCCACATCGTGGTGTAATTTTTATCAACACTACTTTATTTAGATGAGTATAATGATGAGTATAATGAATATAAATATTTAATAGAACATTATAACTATTCTATAAAATTAATATATCATCCTATTCTACACCATTTAAGAATCAAGGGAATGATACGGTCACTTGTGTGTACATACGGCCGTCTCCACGATGCTGTGAGATTCATTCTCTATGATAACCAATCAATAATGATTATAAAATTTATATTTTGTGTAAAAATAATTAATTATTGACTTAATATAATACTGGATATGGATAAAATACATCCAATGAATAACAAACCTGACTTACACAACTAAACATGCATAGGAAAATGAAGCAGTTAAAACCCAAAACAATGGTAATACTAAAATATTATTAAAAAATGATATAAGAGGATCGTATATGATATAATAAATATGTTTCTAGTTTTTTTATAACTTAATAATATACCTAAACCATTATACAGGAGGTTAACTCTCCCTCGACTAAAGGATAGAATAATGTAAGGGTTAATTTCAAAATCTCATTATTATCCAAGTTTGTTTATAAGTAATAATATATTGGGAAATCATTATCATCCATAACCATATTTCATAAAATTTATTTCAAAATAGTATAGAAACTTGTTTAATTTCATTTTTACCCAAGTTTGACACTTTATAAATGTTCTGAAAGGAATCTATTCATCTTTTTCTAAATGATGTCCTTTATGACATTTTTGAAAAATATGGAAAGAATGTTCTTTAAAATATACGGTGAGAGAATCTATTTTCCGCCATTGTGACACCTTAACATTTTGATATTTTCCTATCCCTAATTCGTGTTAATTTTAAAAATAAAGGTTTTATTTTATAATTTCACTTATTTTAAATGATTTTCAAATAAGAAAAGGATATTTCTCTCAAAGAGTTTTAAATATTTTACTAATTTATTTTCATCCATGTCAACATTCGTTGTTGTGTTTTATGCTCATTTGAAGCTGATTTATTATGATACAATCAACCATATTTTATTGAATGTTATATGATATGTTTGACTATGGATGTCCTATGTTGATACCATTCATGGTTTATGGTAAATCTATTAACATTTTGTATGCTATATTTAATACAAAGGTATATTTTGGTAAGGTTTTACCAAATTCATATGTGGAATGAATTGAACTTACTATGTGATGGTTTGTGAACCAATTAATGAAATCCCTACAAGTTGGGAACTTGTTAATTAAATCCCATTGATGTGTCAATAGTTCTCCTAAGATAAACTTGTGTGGGTTTTTACCCATTCAATTTTGTTCTTGGCATGGGGCCTTAACGGTATGCTTATTATGTCCAACATTATGAATTCCCTCATTGTGTGATTAATTATTTATATTACATGGGATTATTCAACTAGTAGAATATTCATGTGAATGTTTAAATGGAAATGTTTGACTTATTCTTTCCATATTATTCTCAAGGTTATTTTGAAAAGAATTTTGGTCCTATTTTATACCTTTCATTAAAATTTTATTCTTGTTTATTATAGATTTTATTGTATTCATTACCATTACTGAGCATCTGACCTCACCCCTTTCTTTTATTTTATTATCCCAGGATGCCAAGAAGTGTTTTAAGTTAGATATTTAAGGTTAATGTAGGAAATTAATGATATTCTAAAAGGATTATCTATGTTGTATTTTATGTTTTGAATTGTAATGTAAGGTTCATATATGTAATATGTTTTCCACAACTTCTAAACTGACCATTACTTGGGGATTTGATTCCTTGTAATCATGCCACTGTATTGAAATAATGCACTAGCTATGGGAAAATGGGGTATAGAATTACAGTTTATATTAATTAAAATTTAGAAAATAACCTTAGAAATTATATTTATAAATAATAGACTAGGGAACATTACCCTATGAAAGAGCTTTAGAATTAATATAAAATAACATCTTATACTTTTTGGTAAAATAGAGATTATGTTGGTTTTCTAATAAATACATCCATGTATAGATATAAAAAGTGTATGTGGTTCTAGAACATATATAACATGGAGGAATAACTATGACAAAGTGTTCGGGGCCTTACTCGGGGTAACCTGGTACACGACAATGAGCCTTATTGCACAACTGTTTTGACACTCCCAAGAGATATTCATAATATAATTAACTTTTAATTTTCAAACTATTATAAATGATTTAGATGTGAATGTTTCCCCAAAAAACCATGTTTATGATTTAGGGATTAGTTCTACATAATTTTTCAATTTAGGATATGTAATTAATTAGTTTTGTGATTATACATTATGTTTCGTAATGTTATGATGTAATCTAGTGTATATAATTATTTAGAAATGGAACCTAGTGAATTAAATGGAAATCGTATCAGTGAACGTAATACATGTAGGAATTACCCACCTATGAAAGAAAATGATATTGGATAAAGGGATACAAATAGTGTTGAACAACTTATAACTATACAGGGAAAACTGACTCAGGTAATGAATAATAACCTTACTCATATAGAGTACCCTGATCCACCACACGGAGGATCAATGTTAGACCGGTTCATGAGACAACCAACTCCAACATTCAATGGGACTAAAAATCCATTTGTATCTATGAAAATGATAAGATACTTAGGGAAAATAATTATTACATTCTACAGTAATGAATGGGAAATAATTTTCATAGTAGTTTATCATATATCAAGAGATGCAGGCAAATGGTGGTCATTAATTCAAAACATGAGTGAGGATTAACGGCAGTGAAGATGGAATGGTTTTAGTTTAAAGAACTTTTATTAGAAAAATATTTTCATCATGAACAATGATCTGATATAGAAATGAGATTTCTGAGTCTGTGGAAGAATGAGGATGAAAATGTTGAAAATTATGACTCTAACTTCAAAATGTTAGCAAGGAATTCTACAATCTACATACATAACACAAGGAGTAAGATTGATCATTTTTTATGGGTAAATAACATTTCAGTGAAAGGATTTGGTCTCCCAGAAAATATCATATTATGAATATATAGTCTCATATTCTATCAAGATAGATAAATAATTTTCAAAATCTTATGATGTTATGGGTAAGAAAGAGAAGAAGAGAATGGTGGAGTATGATACAGATAAATAGAAAAAAAGAAAAAAGGATTTTCCCATATGTGATAATAAGGGGAAAAAACACCCTGGTACTTTATTTAAATGAATGGTAGTTTGTTACAAGTGTGGAGAGAAATGTCATTAGGCACATGATTGTAAGGGAAAGTATGAATTTTTAATTTTTAAATGCTATAATTGTAAAAATATGTGACATTATTCAAATTATTTTCAAAAGCATCAAGTAAATATAGCATAGAAGTAGAAAATGGATCAAGGTAAAGCTTATGGTTTTTATATAATTTAATAACAAGCCTTTACCATAATACTGGATGTTAATGCACTCTCGACTTAAGGAATGTACAAGGTAAGATTTTATTTCACAATCTTGTTATTATGTGACATGTTTTATTTGTAAGTATTTAACAAGACATAATTATTATCCATATTCATGTTTCTTAAAATTTATTTCAAATTATTATTGACAATTGTTTAAAATCATATGTACCCATGTTTAACTCTTTGTAAACTTTTTTAAAGAAATCATTCCTTCATTTTACAAAAGAAGGTACTTTTTGAAGTTTTCAAAAATTTAAGTAATGAATGTTTTTAACTTTTACAACGTGAGCGAATATTTAACACAATTATGATGCCGTTAAATTTTAAAGCTTCTGTTAAAATATTACAGGTTATATTCAAAAAAAATTTCTTTTATAAGTCTGTGTCTTTTAATATATTTTCAAAGTAGAAATGCATATTTCTCTTAGATATTTTTAAAAAATTTATTAGTTTATTTTAATTTATGTCAAAACAAAATTTGGATTTTTTGATCCTTTAATGCTAATTTATTGTAATAGAATCTATCATATTTCATTTAAGGGTTTATGATATGTTTTACTATGGATGTGATATTTTTGATCCATTCATGGTTTAGGATTAATCTATTAACATTTTTTATGCTAGTTTTAATATGAATGTTATTGCTGTCTATGTTTTACCCAATTCATATGAGGAATGAATTGGACTTAGTAAGTGAAGTGTTGGGGAAATATTAATGAAAGCTATAGGGGTTGGGGACCGGTTAATGAAAGCCCTTGATGCATCGTTAATTCTGATGAGACAAACTAGTTTGGGTTTTTACCCGTTTATGTATGGTCTTGGCTTGAGGGCTTGACAGTATCCATATTATGTCCAACATTATGCATTACCTCATTATAAGATTATTTATTGATATTACTTATGATTATTTAAAAATTATAATATACATGTTTATGTTTAAATATAATTATTTGATTTATTCTTTCCATATTATGCTGAA
Source organism: Viscum album (assembly GCA_963277665.1). Classification (NCBI taxonomy): domain Eukaryota; kingdom Viridiplantae; phylum Streptophyta; class Magnoliopsida; order Santalales; family Viscaceae; genus Viscum; species Viscum album. The sequence goes on from OY728152.1 coordinate 1,895,577,296, forward strand.
GAATATGGTTAGAAGTCTTTTGTTTCAGTATTATACCTTGCCGTAAAAGATTACTCTTATTTATGATTTCTTATACTATATTGTTAACCCTTAATGAGCATATGTTCTCACCCCTTTAATTTATTTTAGTTTCCCGGTATACTAAGAAGTTTTTTATGTTTGATATGCAGGTTTAATCTTAGAGAATAATGGAATTCTGAAATTATTATCTATGTTGTATTTTATTGTTTGAATTGTAATGAAATGTTCTTTTATGTAATATTTTTCTAATATAGCTAACCTGATATTTCCTTAGAGATTTTATTCCATATAATCATTCCAAGGTATTAAAATATTGCACCAGCTCCGAGAAACTGGGATTATGTACTTACATTCGAGGAGAATTATTTTTTATGAAGATCCCCATTTCAATTATATTTTTTTTCATGGTCTTCAGATGGCCATTGGATCACTGGTTCTTATGGGTGTAACCTACCATCCTCAGTTTGAAGATATATATGAATGGAATATTTAGATTCTGGATGATATTTTATGATCATGTGTTTTGGATTTTAGTGGTGTAATTTCCCGACCCTAGAAGCCCAAAGTATGTGCATTATTTTAATACATTGTCATGATTACAAGGAACCAAGTCGTAAAGGACCAATCAATTTCGAATTCCTGGAAAATAGATTACATACATTAACATTAAATTAAAATTTCAAACATAAAACACAAAATAAATAGTTCTTCGATAATTCCATTATTCCCTTTAGCATAACCCTACATATCAATCATAAAACACTACTTGGAATCCTGGGATAATAAAACATAAGAAAGGGGTGAGCTCAGATGCTCAGTAAGGGTAAATAATTTAGTAGAAGCTATAAACTTTTAAGTAAAGATGTGTAATAAAAACAACAATATTTTTAAAAATAATCTTGAACATAATATGGATAAAATAAATCCAACATCACTATATAAACATGCACATGGATATTCTACTAGTCGAATAATCACATATAATAACTAATTTCATAATGAAGGAATTCCTAATGCCCGACATCATTACCAAATAGTCAAGGCCTTGTGCCAAGACTACAAATACAATTTTTGTGAAGACCTTATGCCAAGAAAATATTATGTCTCATGAGACATACAGATGCATCGATAATCTATAGTGGGCTTCACCCATCACTTACTAAGTCCACTACATTCCTCATATGAAAAAGTTGAAACATAATATAAACATTTTTATTAACACTATCATACAAAATGTCAATACCTTAACCATAAACCATGAATGGTATAAAAATAGAACATTCACAATCAAACATATCATAACTCATTCAATACAATATAGAATATTTTATTATAATAAATCAACCTCAATCAAGAGTAATATCATGTAAAGGATGTTTACATAGTTGAAAATGATCAATAAAACTTTTGGAGGGGAATATCCCTTTTGTGAAATCATTTAAAAGTAACCCTTTTATAAAGGAAGTAATTTAAAATGGATTTTTGAATCAAAGTGTCACATACTACATTGAAACTTTTCAAAATTATTATCATTTAAAAACATTCATGTCCATATAAATAAATCCTTAAAATCCTTTAAAAAACATGGACATTAATTAAAAGGATTTAGAAAGATAAATATTTAAAAAATTTAAGATAATGATCTAGTTAAATAGATACACCCATAAAACCTTAAAATATTCATTTTTAAATCATTTTTAATAAATATGTTTATCGATGACAAAGATTTCCTAGTAAATACTTACACATAAACAATCTAAGATAATAATGAGATTGAGGAAATAAGCCTTACCTTGCACTTTCCTTTGGTCAAGGGTACGTTTAACCTACTGTATAATGACCATATAATATTATTAAATTATATAGGAATCATATTAATATGTATTATATCATACATGATTCATTTATGACTTTATACAACCCATTTAATAATGATTTTCATTTAAAATTTACAATTTGGGTAATAATCGGTTTCTTTATCATATGTGTTTAAACATGTTATTCTTGATCGTATAATTTATATCATGATTTAAATACTTCTAGAATATAAACCTTGATTTATATATCATATATATTTGAAAAATAAATATTTATAATAGATAGATATATGATATGGAAGGAACCGTTTTTGGAGATGATTGGTCGTACGTATGCATAAACTTTGTTTCTGTTTTCATATAGTTTTGAACAAAAGTAAGTGAATAAGATATATGTAATTACATATATATATATATATATCCAGTAGAATTATTATGTCATATATTACATACTTATTAATAATATATATTTTTATAGTCATCTTCGAATGGTGAATATGGGAATGAATATCATCGAGTCGTGGAGACGGTAATCCGTACGTACACACGAGCGACAATATCATTATATTGATGGTGAAGTTTTATGTAATTGGACGATATATCATATATAACAAATAATTTACATGTTATATTTATTATTTAGATCATTTATACTCATTATTATACCCATCCAAATAATTAAGTGTTTGACTAACAAACTACATCGCAACGTGGAGAAGGTAAGCCATACGTACGCATGTATGGTGACTTTGTCATTTATAGGATGGATATAATAACAAATATGGTTTTAACATATTTGTAATAACATCATAGTATGTATTAGGTACTATAGTTATTATTTTGGAGTGGAAACAACAATTAACGATTACGTATAAGAAGAAAAGAACTTATGAGATGGTGGTGAAATTATTACCTCTTCTTCAGGTGTTTCCTTTTGAGTTGATCAAAAGGGCTCCGTAAGTTGGCATTATGATCTATGTAAGGACTATAGGATTATTTAAGGGATGTTTGGAGGATATATGTTCTGGGTTTGGCCGAGCCAAATGGATTTAGAAGTGTGATTTTGTGAGTAGGGGAAGTGCCCTTTTTTAAGAGAGGTGAGGGTTACCTTAGGAAAATATTGAAATATTATGTTATAATAAATTCATTTTGGGTTTCTAATAGTTCAAAAACTATTTATATCGAGGATTAGGTGGGTATGTGTCTAAAACCACTCATCCAATATGTTTTATACATATTTGTATCACCATAGTAACATTATCATTTAGATTTAACTCTTAGTTTAATAGATTAACTTTTACCATATACTCTTGTATTGTTATTATAATTGGTTAATAATCTTACTATAAAATGCCAAGAAAACCTCAAGTGGTTCAATAATTATATAAGTATCATTATATAATTTTTTTTAAGAACATTAGATTTTTTGGACTATTATATAATTTAATAATATATTATTTAAAAAAAAACATTTATGTCAATTTTGACAATATTTAGTATTTGGTTTTTGTGAAACTCATCACAAGTTGATTACTTCGAACCAAATATATTGAATCAACCCAAACATGTCATATTCAATTATAAAATTCGTCTATGTCATAAAAACTTTGATATTATACTTATTTTAATATTTATAATGCCATTTATATGATTCTTTCATTAATAAGGAAAATACTACATCATTATTGTGTCAAATAAATATATTTATTTTATGTATAAAAATTATAAATAAAATATCATGATGTAGGAAATATTTTTTGATTTATAATTAATATTTATAGTTGAAAATATCAATTATATAACCTTATATAAATTTTTTTTTACTAAAAGATATATGCATTTGTAATTTTTGCCTCTACTTTAGATTATTTAAAATAAAATCTCTTTATCACCCTCATGTGGCTCCATGGGGTCCCCAAATTGACCCAAACATTAACATTATCGGACATGTATCATCCAATAGGAATAGGACACATGTTAGGGTAATTTAATATCATTATAATAATAGTTGGTTACCCCTATTTACCATATTTACCCTTTATTCATGGTAAATAAAATATATAATGAAGTAAATATTCATAATGTCTAAAAATAAAAGTTTTCTTTTTACACAATTTTAACCTCATGATTCCAAATATAGAATCCATTTTTTAAAATTCAAAACATATAAGTGTCATTAATTAATGTAAAATTAACTCCCATTGTCAAAACAAAATGCTTGTTTTTAAGAAATAATAACTATCAAAAGATTGACACTTTTTATGTCCAGTTTAAATGTGAAATTACATCAAATGAACCAAATTATATTAAATGATAAAAATTTAATATAGTGACACTTTAAAACAACAAAAATATATCATTTAAAACTATAAATTATTTCGATTAAAAATGTTTTTTAATTAAAATTTAATATTTTTCACTGTTAATCATAATATGAATGTAATCATAAAAGTAACAAAAATTTATTCAACCTAAATTTTTATATCCTGATTATATATAATAATTTAATTTCTTTAAATTAAATATATAAAATTTTCAAATATTATTTATAAAAAAGGTTCTCCATTAAAAGGCGGCAGAATTTCATTTTTTGAAAAATAATTCTTTTATCTGAAAAAATAAATTTGTTCTTATATTATGCCTAAGAAACCAATAATATGAATTATAAAATTATATGGATTATATAAAATTAAAAATTCAGTTAATACTATTCATAACCACTTTTTGAACGGCTTGTTTGGTAAGTCGTGGTGTGGTCGAACACGGTGTAGCATGTAACACAAGTTATTGAATTACTTTGAAAAGATAATGTACAATGAGATCATGGGGTGTTACATTCTCCCCTCCATCAACAAATTGCGTCCTCTCAATTTGAATTTTTTTTGTAAATAAAAGGTTAAAAATATAAAAATACCTCTGTGGAAAACCCACATCATAAATTGGGTTAATAAAATTTAGTCTTAATAAGAGGGAAAGGGAAATAAAAAGGTCACCATAAAATTGTGATCTAGATTAAGAGAACATTGGTGGAAATTAGAGACATATAATTAGAGGGAAAATATAAATATTTATTGGGAGTGATTGAGGACATCAATCACAAACAAGTGTATAATTGAGAGCCTCAGAGCCATCAATCTATGATGATTTAAAATATCATCGGTTCAACAAAACATTTGGTATTAGGATAACAATTTTTTGGTTTCAAGATCCCTTCCCTAAATTTTAAAAATTAATTTATTCATAGAATAAGAACAATATATATATATATATATACGTGACAAGAAGAGTTTCATCCTTTAACTAATTCCTACAACAAACTCATATTTTCATCCAAAATATAATAGAATGAAAAAATATTATATTTATCCTAATCTTATAGGATTCCCAAAATAATGAATTTATAATTCATTTGTCAGACTATTTATAAAAGGATACATTGTACATACTAGGACATCATGTATTCTAGTGGTAGGTGATCCACCCTTGTCACCCTTCGATTGCGAGTTCATGTCTCCCGACCCTTCTGGACACGACAGGTTGTCGATCGATCTCTGGGTTGTCCTTTTTATGATAATCCAAAAATAATCTCATGAAATTATTTAACCATAACAATAATATCCAATTTCAATTATAATCAATCCCAACCATTAGACTTATCCAAAATACTTCTCTCTAAAATCAATGTCCAAAATTTATAAGGAAGGTAAACACAATGAAGATATTTTTTTCCACGTAATAACATGTGAATACCTTCATCATGTATTCTTTTAAAACATGGTAACAGCCTGAATTACCATAAATCCATTTTTATTACATTCATGCTCTCATATTTTTTATAGAATACTGGATATCCTCCTTATATCCAAAAATGTTCTAAACTCCAACAATGATTGAAAATAAAAATCCTTAATCATTTTCAATGTAGTCAAGAATAGACAAATTAATTTATCCAAATCAATCATATATTATTCCAAAATCACTACCTCGGTGTCAGAACTGTATTATTGTTTATCATTCTCTAAGCCATATATATTCCAAAAAAATGAACATGTTATTGAGTCACTTTTCTTGGTTCTACGCTATCTCAAGTATTTAATAAAATAGTACTCTAGTACAATCCTTAAATACTCCATAATTCTTATAACATGCACATCATTAATAGAATACTCAAATAACACATTACATTAATTACAACTTAAAATCTCTAATAATTAATCATCATCATTGGTAGTATCATAACTTGATTATTATCTAGTAGAAGCATTTGGGGTATACTCTAATGATTCAGACATTAAATCGCATAGTGTCCAAACTCCTAGTAGATGAAGCATTGTACATTTGAAACCTTTTTCTTACCATTTCAATCGTTTACATGGTGTCCTTTTTCTCCAAACTCATAACAAACTCACATTACATTCAAGAAATTAGCAAGGTGATACTTTCCATAGTTATCATATATGGGAAAATCCTACTTTTCCCTCTTCCCTTTATCAATCTTTCTATCTTCCATCCTTTTCATCTATTGCTTCCCTTCAAAGCCATAGGACTCAGATAATTCATAACTTATCTTATTAACACATGATACAATTTCTTTTTATGATGATTATACGTGGTAGACTATTTCCCTTTTAAATGTTGGCTTAATACCATGAATGATATGATCCTTCATAATCTTTCGATCATGCATATTGCTGGAAATCTCATTCCTTCAACTAGGAAACATTTATAGACAATTTCATACAATAGGATAGTTTATGAATCGTAGTACATAATTCCAAACATTTAAAATACCTAACGTAAATTAAAGAGATTATGCATATAATCTATAATCATAAAAAAATTTCTTTACAGAAGTATATACTCCTAAATCCGTCATAATGGCTTGTAATTAAAATTTAAATTATCCTAAGCATATCTCCTGGGAGTTTCGTAACCAATAGTGTAGCAAGGCCCATTGTCGGGTACCCGGATAACCTGGGTCAAGCCCGAAACTCCTTGTCGGAGTTTTCAATCCTCAGTACATCTGTTCCAGATCTTCCTCTATGTTCTCCTATCTAGACAGGTATGTATTTCTTGGAAAATACACAAAATTTCTACAATACCAAAATTCTAGGATGTTCTTCTATAATAATCCCCAAAGTCTATCTAAGGGCAATGTTCTCTAATAAGATTTTATCTAAATCTATTACCATGGTTGTTTCTAAATTTACCTCTGACACCAACTGTAACACCCTGACCCCCAAAGCCTAGAGTCAGTGCATTATTTTAATACATTGGCATGATTACAAGGAATCATGTCTTCAAGGACCGATCAGTTTAGCAGTATTGGAAAATAGATTACATATATTAACATTACATTACCATTTAAAACCTAAAACACATCATAGATAGTTCTTTGATAGCACCATTATTCCCTTTATCTTAACCCTACATATCAATCATAATAAACTTCTGGGTTTCTTGAAAAAAAAACATAATAAAGGGGTAAGCTCAGATGCTCAGTAAGGGGAAATAATTTATTAGAAGCTATAAACATTTAAGGTAAGATGTGTAATAAAAAAACAACCTTTTTAAAAATAATCTTGAATATAATATAGAAAAAATAAATCAAACATCACCATATAAACATGCACATGGATATTCTACTAGTTGAATAATTACATGTAATAACAAATTTCATAATGATTGAATGCCTAACGCCAGACATAATTACCACATAGTCAATGCATTGTGCCAAGACAAAAAATAAATTTTTTTTTCAAGGCCTTGTTCCAAGACACTAGATTGTCTCGTGAGACCTACTGATGCATCAAGGAGCTATAGCGGGCTCCACCCGTCACATACTAAGTCCACTGCATTCCTCATATGAAAAAATTGAAACATAACATAAACATTCGTATAAAAACTAGTATAATAAATGTCAATACATTAACCATAAAACTTGAATGATATAAAAATAAAACATTCATAGTAAAACATATCATAAATCATTCAATACAATATGGATGATTTTATTATAATAAATCAACCTCAATCAAGAATAATATCCAGTAAATGATGCTGACATAGTTGAAAATGATCAGTAAAACTTTTTGAGAGAAATATTCCTTTCTTTAAATCATTTAAAAGCCACGTATTTATAAAGAAAGTAATTTAATAGAGTTTTTTGAATCAAAATTTCCCATACCACATTGAAACTTTTGAAAAGAATTATTATTTCAAAAAATTCATGTCTATATAAGTAAATCCTTAAAATCATTTTGAAATCATGGACATTAATTAAATGTATTTAGAAAGATAAATCTTTAAAACATTTAAAATGATGTTCTAGATAAATAGATCCACCCATAAAACCTTAAAATATTCCTTTGGAATTTATTTTGTTTAATATATGTGTATCGATGATAAATATGTCCCGGTAAATACTTACACATAAACAATCATGGATAATAATGAGATTGAAGAAATAACCCTTACCTTGCACTTTCCTTTGGTCGAGGGTATGTTTAACCTTTTTTATAATGACCATAGTATATTATTAAATTATACCAAAATAATATTCATATTTATTATATCATACATGATTCATTTATGACTTTATACTACCCATTTAATAATTATTTCCACATTAAATTAACATTTTGGATAATAATCGCTTTCTTTATCGTATGGGTTTTAACTTTTTATTCTTGATCGTATCATTTAGATCAAGATTTAAATACTTAAATAATAAAAATCATGATTTATATATCATATATATTTAAATTATTAATATTTATAATATATAGATATATGAAATGTAAGTCACTGTTTATGGAGATGGTAGGTCGTACGTACACATAAACATTGTTTCCATTTTCATATCGTGTTGAACAGAAGTAAGTGAATAAGATAAATATATGTACATACATACATACATACATAAATATATATCTCCAGAAGAATAATTTTTTCATATATTAAAAACTTATTAATAATATATATTTTTATAATCATTGTTGAATGGTGAACGTGGGAATGGATCTCATCGTGTTGTGGAGATGGTAATATGTAGGTACGCACGAGCGACAATATCATTATATTGATGGTGAAGTGATATGTAATTTGATGTTATATCATATATACAGAATCATTGAAATTTTATATTTATTATATACATCATTTATACTCATTATTATACAAATACAAATAATGAAGTGTTTGAATAATAAACTACACCACGACGTGGAGACGGTAAGCAGTACGTCAGTGCGTATGGTGACATTGTCATTTATAGGATGGATAGAAAAAAATATGGTTTTACCATATTTATAATAACATAATATTATTTAGGTTGTATGGGAGTTATTTTTTTGGTATAAAAACAACAAAGAAATAGGATGTGGAAGAAGAAAACAACTTGGATGAGGGTTGTGAAATTATTACCTCTTCTTCGGGTGTTTCCTTTTGAGTTGATCAAAAGGGATCCATATGATGCATTTATGGTAAATGTAAGGACTCTAGGTTGATTTTAGGAAATTTGGGAGGATATTTGGGTAGGTTTTGGCCGAGCCAAATGGATTTGGAGGTGTGATTTTGAGAGAAGGGGAAGTTCCCTTTTATGAGAGAGGTGAGGGGAACCTTAGTAAATGATTGAAATATTATTTTATAATAAAATCATTTTCAGTTTATAATGACTAAAAAATGATTTATTTAGAATATAAGGTGCGGATGGTTCTATGAACTCTCATCCAATGGGATTTATAAAGGTTTGGATCACCATATTAATCTTATCATTTAGATTTAACTCTTAGTTAAATAGTTTAACTTTAACCACGTATTCTTGTATTATTATACTAATTGGTTAACAAACATACTATAAAATTAGAATAGGACATCAAGTAGTTCATTAATGATATAAATATCATTATATATGTTCTTTGGCAGAACCTATGATTTTTAGGACTATTATATAATATAATAACTTAATACTTTTTTTAAAAACTCATTTTTATCAATTTTGACACTATTTAGTATTTGGTTTTTGTGAAAGTTATCACAACAAGATTACTTCGAACAAAATACATTTAATAAACACTAAAAAATTCATATTCACCTATAAAATTTGTTTACGTAAAAAAAAACAATGAAATTATATTTATTTTTATATTTGTAAAACAATTTATTTGATTCTTTCATTATTAAGGAAAATAATGCATCCTTATTGTGTCATATATAAATATATTTATTTTATATATAAAATTTATAAATAAAATATAATGACGTAGAAATATTATTATATTTATAATGAATATTTATAGTCCAATAGATCAATTATAGAACTACATATAAAAATCGTTTTACTAAAAGATATATGTTTTTGTTATTTTGGTCTTTACATTAGATTATTTAATATAAAATGTCATTATCACTCTCAAGTGGATCCATGGAGTCACAAAATAGACCCAATGATGCCCATGGTCAGAACTTTATCTTGAAATAGTAATAATACACATGTTAGGGTAATTTAATATCACTATAATAATATTTATTTACCCTTATTTACCAGATTTACCCTTTAACCTTGGTAAATAAAATATTTACTAAAGTAAATATTCATAAAGTCAAAAAATATAAGATAAATATTTTTACAATTTGGACCTCCTGATTCCAAATATGGAATCCATTTTTCCAAATTCAAAACACATAAGTGGAAGAAATTAATTTAAAATAAATTTCAATTGTCAAACCAAAATGCTGGTTTTTAAGAAATAATAACTATCAAAGGTTGACATTTGATTATGTCCAGTTTAAATGTGAAATTACATACAATGAACTAAATTATTTTAAATGACCAAATTATAATATATTTATACTTTAATACCACTCAAATGTATAATTTAACAATATAAATTATTTTTATTAAAAATTTGTTTTTAATAAAAATTTAGTATTTTTCACTATTTCTCTAAATATAAAAGTTGCCAGAATAGTATGACAAGTTTATCTAAACGAAATTTTAATGTCTTTATTATATTTAATAATTTAATTTCCTTAAATTGAAAATATAAAAGTGTCAAATATTTGTTTTTAAAATGGTTCTCTATTAAAAGGCGATAAAATTGCATTTTTTTGGAAAATTACTTATTTTATCTAAAAAATGAATTTGTTCTTATATTATGTCGAAGAAACACATAATATGGATTATAAAATAATATAGAGTATATAAAATTTAAAATTCAGTTAATACTATTCATAACCACTTTTTGAATGGCTAGTTTGGTAAGTCGTCATGAGATGGAACTCGGTGTTGCGTGTAACGCATGTTATTGAATTACTTTGAAAAGATAATGTACTATGAAATCTTGGGGTGTTACATGTAACACCCCGATATTTTATGAGATATATTCTTTTTAATTTCTTTGATATATTTTTTTTATGCTACACCAAGATTAGCTTGTTCTCTACGCAACACAATATTAGTTTGCTGTATACACAACAGTATTCTTGGCTAGTGTTACACATAATTTTAAGTTCTTTTGGTAGAAATTATTCTACGCAACGTTGAGTATATATTTTTTTCAGTTTATAAATGAAATAAGTTTTGATTATTTTATATGCAACACAAAAGGAAGCTTGCACAACACGCAACCCTGACATGACTTGCATTACACGCAAAAGCGACCTTCCTCAAAAGCATGTGTTGTACGCAATACCGAGTTTCACTAAACGAGATATTATTATAATATTATTATGAAATATCCTTTATGAATATTATTAACTAAATTTTTAATTTTATATCATTATCATTCATCTTACACATTTTCTAGATCATGGTATTAGAACAAAACAAATTTTTTGGGTAAAATAAGTATTTTTAAAAAAAATGCAGTTTTGCCTCCTTTTGATGGCACACCCATTTTAAATATAATTTTTAAAACATTTATCAGTTAAATTTTACAAAATAAACATATTATTGTGAATCATGATATAAAAATTTATGTTGGATAATTTGTTTATATTTTTCTATTAACGTTCATATTTTGATGAATAGTAAAAATACGCAAAATTTTAATTAAAAACAACTTTTTTCATCAGGATAATTTATATGGTTAAATTATAATATTGAGTGGTTTTAAATTATAAATAGAATATATTCTAACCATTTAATATAATTCAAGTCATTATCATTAATTTTACATTGAATTCATAGGTAAAAACATTTCAATCTTTTACAATTTTTATCTTTTAAAACCCATTTTTTCAACAGTGAGAGTAATTTTAAATTAAACACTACAACTTCTGTGTCTTGAATTTGGAAAAATGAATTCCATATTTGGAATCAGTAGTTCCAAATTATTTTAATAGGATAATTTTATTTTTTAGACCTTATGAATAGTAACTACGGTAAATTTTATTTACCAAAGTTAAAGGCAAATTATGTAATTAAGGGTAAATATAATATTATAAAATTATACTAACACATGTCTTAATATAATTGGATGATTATATTTAGTCCTAAAATATACTTGGGTTGAAAAGGTATCTATTAGAACCCACTTGTATGTGATTAAGACCTTTAATTTATTTTTTTAAATAAAAGTGTAATAAGTCTCACTCAAAATTTAATAATTAAATTATGTTTAATATAAGGTTGTACAGAATATAAATTAGGTTATAAATACTCATTTTAAATATAATTTTTTTCATTATCAAGGTAATTTATTTGTAATTTTTAATAAATATATAATTACCTTAATAGCTTATACATTAATGATGCTGAAATTATTTATTCAGTGAACAATCAATAATATAGTTTTCATTAAACTAATAATACCCTTAAAAGGCCCAAATACCTGACCATAACATATTGTTCATGTAAATATATACCATAAGAATTCAATGGTATAATGTTTGACCATTTGGAGCCTTATATGACCGATTATGACACTTATATTAATTTATTTTAAATGATGCCAAAGTTGTCACTTTCATAATTTAATAAACATAACATTTTAAAAGATGGGTGTTTTAGAAGATAAATTCTATTAAATGTTTTATTGTGAAAGATATTAGATTTATATTAATAATAATATTTTATTTTTATGTTTTCTGCAACAAATTTGTATATTAAATAATTATAAAAAATGTTGTAGTAATTATTTTATTAAAAGAAATATCATATCAATGGTTTTAAAAATATTAAAATAAAAATTATATGAAATAATTAATATTATAAACGACTTTTCTAGATTAATATGACCTGTTATGAACCTATTTAATATTTTTTTTCGAATATATACTCTGTGTGTATTTTATTTTAATTCAAATAAATGAATAGTGTCAAAATTGACACTGTTGTTATTTTTTAAAAATGACATATTATTAAATTCTTTAAAAATCATAAAAAAATTTAAAAATTATAAACTGAAATTTATATAGTCTAAAATGTAATAAATTATCCAATTATGGAAAATTAACAACACATAAGTATTTATTTATAACAATTTAAAATTTAGAATATTATTACCCGAAATAAAATTAAATAGATTAAATAATGATAAATCCAGTTGATAAGGTTTAAAATAAAATCCCAAAATGTCCAAATTTTATTGGTTGATGTGATTACAACACTATCTCATCAATTTTTTTTTACTCATTTTTGGTGGTTTTTATATGGGGTTTGAGTTTATTTTAAATTAATACTTTAGAGGTCTCCAAAAGTGTCCCTCTCATCCCTAATAAAAATGCACCTCCTCCCTCTCCTCTTCACAACGTTTTTTGCCTTCATGATCGGTCAAACCCTATCCATTATTCTTATCCACTTCCCTATAAACCTACTAGAGGTCATGATATTCTTAATAGACCATATTTAGTACCCTAAGAGGAGGTTAAGAAGAGGCGCGTTGAAGAAGAGGTAGTATCCTTTACCGATTCTTCCAAACTTATTTCTTCTTCTACTTGCTCTATATGAGTTGTTTCATTATTAAGTAATAACTCCAGTTTCACTTGTATACTGATATGTTATTATGAATATTAAACAACCATATTCTATCTTCTATACATCCTATGAAATAATGAAATCACCACGCGTGCGTACGTACGGCTTACCGTCTCCACACCGTGGTGTAATCTTTTATTTCATCACTAACATACTAGGATGGGTATAAGGATGTAAGAAATAACTATATATGATTATTTTAATGTGATATTTATTCTGATATATTAATCACCATAGACTTCAATGCAATTCCACAATCATTGGAAAGATATCATCGCTCGTGGGTACGTACGGCCTACCGTCTCCACGATGTGATGTGACTCGTTCTAAAGGATCTTCCTTGAATACGGATTACATAAATGAATTGAATGAATAAATATTATATATATTACACTAATAAAATTATATAAATTACTTATCTATAACCTAAAATGAGGAATAAAATTTTTTTCGACAAAACACGCATAAGAACATAAAGCAATGAACACCCGAATAACAAGTAGCAATGAAATATTACTAATAAGAAGATAAGAATATGACCATATATTATATCATAACAATGAATATGATTATGTAATAAGTCAATGACATTATTTAAATCATTATACAGTAGGATTGGATATGTACAAATCATATCGGACCTAAGATAAGGGATAATTATTCCAATATCGTTCTTATCTGAGATCGATTATTCGCAAGTATTTACTTGGGTTATGTTTATCATCCATGTCCATGTTTTCTCAAAATGTTTTCATAAAATGTTTACTATTATTCCATGTATGATTAATGTCATTTTTACCCTTTTATGACTTTTACCACAAGGTATCGAAAGAATATTTCTTTTGTTTAGCATACGAGGTACTTTTTGACTTTTCCGGCAAATGTACATGGAGAATGTTTTTTTAACTTATAGGGAAAGAACATTTTTTACTATTTCATAACACCTTATTTTTATTTAGATTACTCTAAAATATTTCATGATTATTTTCAATAAAATCATTTTCTTTTAAAATTTTGTGGCATTCTGTGAAAAAAACATGATTTGGAAGAAGAAAGGGTATTTTCTTCAACAATTCATTTCATGTGTTTTATCAAAACTATTTTCCATATAAGATGACATTATTTATTATGTTTATGTTTCAATTATAATGTATCTATTATATCCATGTCTTGATTTTTCTTATGATTCAATGATATCCGTTTGTTATATATGGATTATTTTATGATGAGATGATGTTTATGAAACCCATTTTATTCTTATGGTTTTGATGAATGATTTATGATCATTTTGTGGAACACGTAAGAATAACTTCAATGTGATATGGTTGGGACCTATATCTCCCTATAATTAATTGGGTAATGATTTATATCTCATGAGATAGACATGGATGGAATGGAAAGTAAATCTGGTTCAGTAATACAGGGCTGGAACGACAAGTAAACCCGGTTCAGTAATGGACTTTGTCCACTATGATGGTCTTGGATGTAGTGCCTTGGATAATATGGAGATCATAACATGTGGATAATGGTTTTACACAATTACATGTTTTATTCCCATGCTATTTTATCATGATTTATGCCCCATTATGATCTATGCCTTACGTACTGCCATGTTTTATGTCATTACTCAAGATTTTGATGTTTAGAATTATGTTCATGTTTTTACGTTCAAATGTTTATGGAATGTTTTATGTTCTCCATGTTTAACCTTACTGATCATTTGAGCTCACCCTTTTTATTTTTTTTCCATTGTATATAAAGAATGGGTTTTTGTAAGAAAACAAAAGTGGAAGATCATTATGGGAGATGTTGAAGATCTTTCACCACGATTAGAAGATTATGTTCCGAGTTTCCAAAGACAAAAAACTATTACAGTCCTTGGGTGAATATTTTTGTTATGTATTAATTATTCTGAAAAAATTAATGCAATGTACATGTACGTCAATATTTGGGTCTCTACAGTTGGTATCAGTGAGAAGGTTTAGTCAACCTTTGGAAACTAGGACGTGAAAACTTTACTGAGATCCCTAGAGATATTTCTAAGGTATACCTAGTGATTTCCCTAAGGTTAAGTATAAGTATAGGTAATAGTCCTATAATTATGTTAACGATCGTTGAATTAAACATAAGATTTTATATATTGAAGTAACTTCCTCTTTATTATGTTGTTTTTCTAGCATGATTTTTCTCTCTCCCGCTATTCTTTTTGGGTTTTAAACGATGGCTGGAACCCAAAACAACCATGTTGATTAATG
Source organism: Viscum album (assembly GCA_963277665.1). Taxonomy (NCBI): domain Eukaryota; kingdom Viridiplantae; phylum Streptophyta; class Magnoliopsida; order Santalales; family Viscaceae; genus Viscum; species Viscum album. The sequence continues at coordinate 1,895,593,369 of OY728152.1, forward strand.
AAATGGAAAATTCAATTATTTTCCTCTTGAACAAACCAATTTAATGGGAAATATAGTGTAAAATATAATTTCTATACTTACACAAGCTATAAATCATTCTAGACTTCCAAATGAGCCGAGAAGGGAACAATATTCTATGGAGCCCTTCATGAAGCAACGCCCACCATCTTTTAATGGGTCTTCTGATCCACTTATTTATGAATAATGGATCAGTACCATTGAAAATGTCACAACCCGCCCTCGGGGTCCGTGCCGTGACTACCCCAAGCCCGCCTTCCATAGGCCAGGGGCTGGCGACTAGCACCAAGGCGTAAATCCCGGTAAAAAGGGAAGGCATTGCCTTTGTAAGTAAACAAACACCACAGAGTAAGAAAGCGGAAAGTAAACACTAAGTAAAAGTAGAGTACAACTGAAAGTGCGGAAAAGTAAATGGGCCAGTATACAAACCCAAACTGAAATTAAAGTACAACTCGAAAGGGAAAACAACAACTGAAAAGTAAAAGCCGCTACACCGAGCTGTCCACTAGAAATCCCACCTGAAGGGTGGGTACAGATAGCTCCACTGCTCCACGGGTCCCGCTGTCCGCTCCGAGCACGTCCCGCCCAGTGGTCCACCTCCAGGTACCGTCTTGCTCTGCAAGCCTCAGCTAAGATCAACACTGTCCGTCGTCTGCAACCAACACAATGTAGTGCGGGCAAAGCCCGTGCAGGGGTGAGTATAAGATACTCAGTAGGGACCCCGAGACCCCTGAAGGTCTCTCAAAATCCACAAAGGATAAACCACGAAGAAAGGTACAATCACGAAGTAACAACCGACACTACTTAGGTATATGCCCATACATATACCTAGGTCATCAATTTCAAATACGCTCCAACCTCCGAGCCCAAGTACAACTCAGTCCACACAGGAAAGTAAACGTATTCCACACAGGAAAGCAAAACGTAATCCACACAGGATAGCACAACACAATCCACACAGGAAAGAAACAGGATTCAACTCACTCAGGATTTTCATTATCAAAACGTAACTACTGAAGAGCCCCATCTCTGAAGTGTACAGTGTCCTGTCACGACTCTGAGATACTGCTCACTAACCTAAGACTGCTGAGGTACTCCTTCTGTCGAGTACCGCGGGTCTGCCGCCAACTACCGGGCGCTCCGTCCGCTGAGGGTCTGCTGCCAAATACCGGGCGCTCACCCAAATAGCCTACAGAGGTACTCCTCCAGTCGAGTACCGCGGGTCTGCTGCCAACTACCAGGCGCTCCGTCCGCCGTGGGTCTGCCGCCAAATACCGGGCGCTCCATCCACTGGGCTAGTCGACTCTATCCAAGTCGAGTCGGTCGAGCAGTCTTCAGGTCTAAGCCGGCTACACGGTCTCCGTACTCCGTACGCTCATCTCCAGTATCGCGGGTCTGCCGCTACAACCAAGCGCACCACCTCTATCGAGTAAAACAGAAGATTCATCTCACACAGGTATACTTCTTCGGATGACGATAAAGATGATCACTGAACCATCTAAGTCGTCGGACCCATGAAGGATCGATAGGTACTAACCCCCGCAGTGACCTACACAAGATCGGAACCACACAGGATCGGACCCACACAGGATCGGGCCCACACATGACCTGTAGCACTGATCCACGTAGGATCGCTGAGTGCTGAAGTCGTCGTCGTCGAATCCACACAGGATCTCTGTACTTTCGTCGTCGCAGTCACAGTAGCAGTAGCAGTAGCAGTCACAGTAACAGTCGCAGCCAGCACTAGGGTTCCCGCACACAGCAAACTCGTTCGGAGGGTCCGCTCCACGAGCCGAGAGGCTGATACATAAACTGTCACAAAGTCCAGAGTTGATGTATCCAAAAGTTCCGTATCGTCAACAGGAACTCAACGCAACAGACGGCACGTCGATCGGACGCCCGATCTGAGAGTTATTGGCATTTTCGTCCCCGGGGCCAGGTTGGTTCTTAAGGCAAAACCAACCCGACCGTACTCCACCTGCATCCAAACCTCGGGGGGAGTATGCCAAAAGATCCGTCTCACTAAGAGGAACACAACAAAGCTGACGACACGTCAATCAGACGTCCGTAGCTCAAGATATGAGCGTTTCCGCTCCGAAGGCCCAGTTGGTTTCGTGAACGAACCAACCCGGCCGAACTCAAAGTATTCCGAAACTTTGAGTGAGATATACCAAAACGACCGTCTCTATCCAAGGATCGCTTTTCCGTAGACGGTTCGTCGATCGGAGATCCGTGGCTCAAGTTATGGCCAAAAGACCGAAACTGATTCGAAACGGGGGGGTCCGGGTCCAGGCCGACCCGGCCCGACCCCCCCTGGGTTGGCCCGAACCGCGTCGACCCGACCTGGGTACGACCTGAACCGGGTCGGACCGACCCGGTCCGCTAGACCCGGCCCGGCCGGAGGCGGCGCGGCGGCGCGGCCAGCGTGCCGCGCATGTGCCGCACGCGGGGGTGAAACCCCCCCTTTTCCGGATCTCGGCCGGCTTTTGCCGGCCGTCTTAATTAACCCACGGGACCCGCGGGTTCCGCCTTCTGACCGAACCGGCAGCCGGAGCGACCGGCCGCCTTCTCCTTCTCCGCCGCGGCCATCGCCGCGGCCTTCCCGTTCTCCGGCGGCCGGCGAGGCCGGCCGCCTTCTGGCTGCTCCGCCGCGGCCTTCCTGATCTCCGGCGCCGGCGAGGCCGGCGCCCCTTGCTGCTCCACCGCGGCCCTTCTCAATCACCGGCACCGGCGGCCCGGCCGGCCGCCGGTCGCCTCCTCGTTCCGCCGGTCGCCTCCTTGTTCCGCCGGTTGTCTCCTCTTTCCGCCGCGGCCCGTCTCCAGCCGCGGCCTCTTTCCTAAACAACAACGCGGTGCGTCGGCACCACATTTCTTTATCGGTGCTCGCTCCGGCCATAATTTCATTTGTTCCTGCGCGGTGTGACGACACCGCGCTGTCTCCGCTAAAATCAACACGAAAGATTAGAAGGGGGAGGAGAATCGGCCGTGTTCGTGCGGTCCAATCTCCTCCCGTTACAACGATATCAGTTGGTCAATCGTGTAAACACAACAATGAACGTTTCACAAATTTTTAATAAAATTTGGAACTATGCCCAACGGATTTTCTTTCATGCTCGAGCGAAAGAAAACGCATAATTTAAAAAGGACAAACCCCTACCTTGGTTCTGGAACGAAGTTCGATGATCGGCAACGATTCGCGGAAGTCGAGCGTCGCGGAAGAAGAACGTCGATGTCGCGGTTATGTCGTCACGGGAGACGGAGAAAAGAGGAGCGGCATTCTTCGTCGGAGTTCAAAGGTTCTTCGTGTTCTTCGTCAGAGTTGAAGAAGAAGAAGAATAAGGAGAAGCTCCAAAATTCCTCTCAAGGTGGTAAAAGAATTCTCCCAGAATAAAATAAGCTTTAAGCTTATATTATTACACAACTTTACCACATGAATTTCAATGGTTTGAATTTGAACAACTCACCTCAATTAATACTTAAAGTTGTCAAACATTAATTAAAAGGAGAGTTAAAGGGAGATGGAAGGTTGGGATTCATGTGGGACCCACCACACTTAATCCTCCCAAGGGAGGTTAAGTGGATGTGGGTCCCACTCCCAACTCCCTTTGGATGGATTTATAAAAAACACATCAAGTTAAAATAAAATTTTGTATTTCACAAATTTTATTTAACTTAATCTAAAAACCCAAAAACTAACTTTCAACCCGTAACAAACGCAACTTCTGAAAAGGTCTCCTTAAGCGAATATCGGTGATGCGAGTTCATTGGTGCCCTCAGATTTCAATTCCGAGCACCAGATCAAAAGTTAGGAATTCCCGCTCGTTCGTTCACTGAACGTACCCAAGCCAAACTTCGAAAATTGATTCCGGGCACTCCGGGCCTCGGAATCAGGTGCCGTCAGAAACCACGCTCTTGTAAAATTCCAAAGAAAATTAAGAAAAAAAATTTCCCTTGAATTTTACGGGTCTTTACATTACTCCCACCTCAGGGCTTTACGTCCCCGTAAAGATACATCAAAAACTAGGGAAACAAATGAGGGTACTGAGCACGCATCGGAGCCTCCCGCTCCCATGTGCTCCCCTGGAGATTCCCATGCTTCCATCTGATGCGCACAAGAGGAATCGATCGCCCACGCAGGACCCGCTCTTGTCGATCCTCTATCTCCACCGGGACCTCCGCAAAAGTCGCCCCATCGTCAACGTCAAGCTCCCCATGGTGAATGATGTGCGTCGGGTCGTGCACGTATCTCCTCAGCTGGGATACGTGGAAGACGTCGTGCACCCGGTGCAACTGAGGTGGTAGAGCCAGGCGATAAGCCACCTCGCCAACCCTGCTGAGGACCTGGAAGGGTCCGATGAAGCGCAGAGATAACTTTCTGCCTCGGCCAAATCTCCAAATACCACGTCGAGGTGAGACCCGCAAGAAGATGTGGTCGCCATCCTCGAACTCTAGTGGCCTCCGCCTCCTGTCAGCGTATGACTTCTGCCGGCTCTGTGCTTTCCTCATCCGCTCCTGGATGACCTGGACCTTCTCTGTCATGGCCTGGACCATCTCCGGTCCCACCAGAGCTGCAAGATTTCTTCTTTGCCGATAAGAGAAATCTGGTCCCATCCCCTGGATGAACCACATTCTTTGCCTAATACAGTCAATCCTAACATGGATGATACTAATCCATACCAAGGATGACGTCGTAAGGCCTCGATGATACTACTAAGAGATTCAACCGTTACTCTTGCCTCCAAGGGTTGAGTCACACTGTCGGCATCAGTGTGTGGTAACTGGGTCTCCTCTAGTAGATGTCTCACAAGTGAGGGTCAAGTCAACAGCCAAAACTGGAACCTCTTAGTAACATCATGAAAGAGGACAGGAACGAAAATATCACAAAGGTATGCATTTTTTTTATTATTGCAGCTCATAATACAAGACGCTACACAAAAGCAACAAGGAACCAGAAGTACAAAGGACGTATCCACTAGTTCTGCTCCTGTCCATCGGCTCCCAGAGCTCCATGATCGAAGGACTCGGCTTCCTGAAGCTGAGATCTCGCATGTTCACCTACTCCCTGTGGTCGGGGTGGACCTCCTGGTGGTGGTGGTGGCAGAGCCTCAAAGCGTCTCCCACCACCGACTGCTCGTCCAGCTCCTCTGCCTCGTCCGCCTCCTCCCTGCGGACCGCCACGGTCGAACCTCTGCCTCTGCCTGGGAGGTTCTTCACTTAACTGCTGATCATCAGCATGGCGGGTCGGACAGTCACGAGCCATGTGACAAATCCCGCCATAGGAGTAACACTGCCCACTCTCGGCACGCCTGGCTCTGACTCCACCCCGGCTTCCCCGCACACCTGAGCCTGAGTCGTGCAGTCGGCCACTGGTAGGTCTGGTCTGCTTGGAACCCTGAGTCATCCGTCGGCTACCTGTTGCCGAAGACTCCGCTATCTGCCGCCCTACGGTGGGTCGCTGCGCTGGTGTAGACTCAGCAAGGAAGCTCTCAATCAGAAGGGCCCGCTCCAGTACTCCTGTCTGAGTCGGTATGCTTAGGGAGATCAGAGATGCCCTGATCTCGTGTCTCAAACCCTGCTCGAAGGTCCGGGCCCGGAAGAATGGGTCCCGTACCATGTCGGTCGAGTAGCGCGAGAGATCGGTAAATCTCGCCGAGTACTGAGCGACCATCATGCTGCCCTGCCGCAGCTGTAGAAGCTCCTGGATACGCACCACACGAAGGGTGGCTGGGACGAACTCCGAGCAGAAGAGGCTCTCAAAGTCCGTCCAAAGTAGAGATGCCTCAACGTGCACCTGGAGCATCAAGCTCCACCATCGTCCTGCTGCTGCGTGTAGTAGGCTCGCAGCGAGGATCACCATGAGGTCTGCTGGTGTCCTCACTAGCCTAAACACTCGTACCACTGCCTCCAGCCAGTCCTCTGCTGCCTGGGGATCCGTCTCCCCGCGAAACCTGGGCGGTCGCTGGTGCTGAAACTCATGCAGTGCGCTGAGGCGACGTGCATCGTCAGCGGCTGCTGCTGGAAGCATCGGGGGCTCGGCGGGTAGAGCTACCGCCGGTGCCACTGCTGACAAAGGGCCCTGCACCGAGGCCTCGTCGCTCGGTGGGCTGTTGTCATGCTCGACTCTCAGAACCCTAGCTGGCTGCCGTCGTGGGGCCATCCTTGAAAAGGAAACAGGTGCGCCACGATCAGAACAGTATACCTGGTGAGCTGATTTAAGTAATCACAAAGAAAACTTTGAAACACACACGCAATCAATGTTTTCGTGCATTAAGTCAGAAATCAGAATTCAGGGTCCTGTTGTATGGATACGTCGGCCGCCGCACCAACACTGGACTCCCTGGAGTGATAACCACACTCAATACGCTAAACATTATTGCTTCACATAGAAAAGACCAGAGTTCGCGGTAGAACCGAACACCTTTGATACCAATTTGTCACGACCCGCCCTCGGGGTCCGTGCCGTGACTACCCCAAGCCCGCCTTCCATAGGCCAGGGGCTGCCGACTATCACCAAGGCATAAATCCCGGTAAAAAGGGAAGGCATTGCCTTTGTAAGTAAACAAACACCACAGAGTAAGCAAGAGGAAAGTAAACACTAAGTAAAAGCATAGTACAACTGAAAGTGTGGAAAAGTAAATGGTCCAGTATACAAACCCAAACTGAAAGTAAAGTACAACTCGAAAGGGAAAACAACAACTGAAAAGTAAAAGCCGCTACACCGAGCTGTCCACTGGAAATCCCACCTGAAGGGTGGGTACAGATAGCTCCACTGCTCCACGGGTCCCGCCGTCCGCTCCGAGCACGTCCCGCCCAGTGGTCCACCTCCAGGTACCGTCCTGCTCTACAAGCCTCAGCTAAGATCAACACTGTCTGTCATCTGCAACCAACACAATGTAGTGCGGGCAAAGCCCGTGCAGGGGTGAGTATAAGCTACTCAGTAGGGACCCCGAGACCCCTAAAGGTCTCTCAAAAACCACAAAGGATAAACCACGAAGAAAGGTACAATCACGAAGTAACAACTGACACTGCTTAGGTATATGCCCATACATATACCTAAGTCATCAATTTCAAATACGCTCCAAACTCCGAGCCCAAGTACAACTCAGTCCACACAGGAAAGTAAACGTATTCCACAGAGGAAAGAAAAACGTAATCCACACAGGATAGTACAACACAATCCACACAGGAAAGCAACAGGATTCAGCTCACTCAGGATTTTCATTATCAAAACGTAACTACTGAAGAGCCCCATCTCTGAAGTGTACAGTGTCCTATCACGACTCTGAAATACTGCTCACTAACCTAAGACTGCTGAGGTACTCCTTCTGTCGAGTACCGCGGGTCTGCCGCCAACTACCGGGCGCTCCGTCCGCTGAGGGTCTGCTGCCAAATACCGGACGCTCACCCAAATAGCCTATAGAGGTACTCCTCCAGTCGAGTACCGCGGGTCTGCTGCCAACTACCAGGCGCTCCGTCCGCCGTGGTTCTCCCGCCAAATACCGGGCGCTCCGTCCACTGGGCTAGTCGACTCTATCCAAGTCGAGTCGGTCGAGCAGTCTTCAGGTCTCAGCCGGCTACACGGTCTCCGTACTCCGTACGCTCGTCTCCAGTATCGCGGGTCTGCCGCTACAACCAAGCGCACCACCTCTATCGAGTAAAACAGAAGATTCAGCTCACACAGGTATACTTCTTCGGATGACGATAAAGATGATCACTGAACCATCTAAGTTGTCGGACCCACGAAGGATCGATAGGTACTAACCCCCGCAGTGACCTACACAGGATCAGACCCACATAGGATCGGACCCACACAGGATCGGGCCCACACAGGACCTGTAGCACTGATCCACGTAGGATCGCTGGGTGCTGAAGTCGTCGTCGTCGAATCCACACAGGATCTCTGTACTGTCGTCGTCGCAGTCACAGTAGCAGTAGCAGTAGCAGTCACAGTAACAGTCGCAGCCAGCACTAGGGTTCCCGCACACAGCAAACTCGTTTGGAGGGTCCGCTCCACGAGCCGAGAGGCTGATACATCAACTATCACAAAGTCCAGAGTTGATGTATCCAAAAGTTCCGTATCGTCAACAGGAACTCAATGCAACAGACGGCACGTCGATCGGACGCCCGGTCTGAGAGTTATTGACATTTTCATCCCCGGGGCCCGGTTGGTTCTTAAGGCAAAACCAACCCTACCGTACTCCACCTGCGTCCAAACCTCGGGCGGAGTATGCCAAAAGATCCGTCTCACTAATAGGAACACAACAAAGCGGACGACACGTCAATCGGACGTCCGTAGCTCAAGATATGAGCGTTTCCGCTCCGAAGGCCCGGTTGGTTTCGTGAACGAACCAACCCGGCCGAACTCAAAGTATTCCGAAACTTTGAGTGCAATATAACAAAACGACCGTCTCGATCCAAGGATCGCATTGCCACAGACGGTTCGTCGATTGGAGGTCTGTGGCTCAAGTTATGGCCAAAAGACCAAAACTGATTCGAAACGGGGGGGTCCGGGTCCGGGCCGACCCGGCCCAACCCCCCCTGGGTTGGCCCGAACCGGGTCGACCCGACCCATGTCTGACCTGAACCGGGTCGGACCGACCCGGTCCGCTGGACCCGGCCCGGCCGGTGGCAGCGCGGCGGTGCGGCCCGGCCAGCGGCGGCGCGGTCCAGCCAGCGGCGGCGCGGCCAGCGTGCCGCGCATGTGCCGCACGCGGGGGGTGAAACCCCCCCTTTTTCCGGATCTCGGCCGTCTTTTTCCGGCCGTCTTAATTAACCCACGGGACCCGCGGGTCCCGCCTTCTGACCGAACCGGTGGCCGGTGTGGCCGACCGCCTTCTCCTTCTCCGCTGCGGCCGTAGTGCCGCGGCCTTCTTAATCTCCAGCACCGGCGAGGCCGGCGCCCCTGGCTGCTCCACCGCGGCCATAGGTCCGCGGCCCTTCTCAATCACCGGCGCCGGCGGCCCGGCCGGCCGCCGGTCGCCTCCTCGTTCTGCCGGTCGCCTCCTCTTTCCGCCGGTCGTCTCCTCTTTCCGCCGCGGCCCGTCTCCGGCCGCGGCCTCTTTCGTAAACAACGACGCGGTGCGTCGGCACCACATTTCTTTATCGGTGCTCGCTCCGACCATAATTTCATTTGTTCCTGTGCGGTGTGACGACACCGCGCTGTCTCCGCTAAAATCAACACGAAAGATTAGAAGGGGGAGGAGAATCGGCCGTGTTCGTGCGGTCTGATCTCCTCCTGTTATAACGATATCAGTTGGTCAATCGTGTAAACACAACAATGAACGTTTCAAAATTTTTTAATAAAATTTGGAACTATGCCCAACGGATTTTCTTTCATGCTCGAGGGAAAGAAAACACATAATTTAAAAAGGACAAACCCCTACCTTGGTTCTGGAACGAAGTTCGATGATCGACAACGATTCTCGGAAGTCGAGCGTCGCGGAAGAAGAACGTCGATGTCGCGGTTATGTCGTCACGGGAGACGGAGAAAAGAGGAGCGGCGTTCTTCGTCGGAGTTCGAAGGTTCTTCGTGTTCTTCTTCAGAGTTGAAGAAGAAGAAGAATAAGGAGAAGCTCCAAAATTCCTCTCAAGGTGGTAAAAGAATTATCCCAGAATAAAATAAGCTTCAAGCTTATATTATTACACAACTTTACCACATGAATTTCAAAGGATTGAATTTGAACAACTCACCTCAATTAATACTTAAAGTTATCAAACATTAATTAAAAGGAGAGTTAAAGGGAGATGGAAGGTTGGGTTTCATGTGGGCCCCACCACACTTAATCCTCCCAAGGGAGGTTTAGTGGATGTGGGTCCCACTCCCAACTCCCTTTGGAAGGATTTATAAAAAACACATCAAGTTAAAATAATATTTTGTATTTCACAAATTTTATTTAACTTAATCTAAAAACCCAAAAACTAACTTTCAACCCGTAACAAACGCAACTTCCGAAAAGGTCTCCTTAAGCGAATATCGGCGCTGCGAGTTCATCGGTGCCCTCGGATTTCAATTCCGAGCACCGGATCAAAAGTTAGGAATTCCCGCTCGTTCGTTCACTGAACGTACCCGAGCCAAACTTCGGAAATTGATTCCGGGCACTCCGGGCCTCGGAATCAGGTGCCGTCAGAAACTGCGCTCTTGTAAAATTCCAAAGAAAATTAAGAAAAAAAATTTCCCTTGAATTTTACGGTTCTTTACAGAAAAGATATTTTCCATACTATGATGTTCAGAACATGAAAACTTCATTTTAGCTGTTTACCATTTAGAAGGTAAAGCAGACCAGTGGTGGACTCTAATTAAGAATACAAGGCCCCAAGATGAAATTGAATCCATGGAATGGGATGAGTTCAAGAACTTGTTTTTAAATAAGTACATCTCTCTAATTATTAGAACAAATATGGAAAAAGAGTTCCTTGAGCTTAATCAAAAGGATGATGAATCTATTGTTATATATGAGGATACTTTTATAAGGTTCGCAAGGTATGCATTAGGCTTTATCATCCAACCTGAAAGTAAATTTGATCGATTCTTCAGTGTCTTAAAACCAAGTCTTCGAAGGACATTAGCTATAAGAGACTTTAGTAGCTATGAAGGAATTTTGGATTGTGCTATCAAGGTAGAATTAGAAGTTTCTATTACATATCCATCCCATGGTTTTAACAAGAAACGAAAGATGAAGATCAAGGAAAAATATCAAAACAATGGTGATAAGAAGAACGTTATGTTATGGTAAATGTCTGGAAAGAAGCATATTAGAGATTGTCTTAAAGAGAATAGAAAATGTTTTAAGTGTAGAAAAGAAGGTCATCGAGTGGGTGATTGTAGAAGTAATGGGAAAAATGTAGCTAATGATGTGAATAGAGAAAATACTACAGAGAACACACCACCAACACTTCAATTCTACAAGCGCAAGGAAATGGGGCATTATGCTAACCAATGCCCTTATCCAGGGGTTAATGATGATCAACATCAACAACCTCTAAAGACAAAGGACAAAGAGAAGTCACATTCGATTACTATTAGTGATTTTGAATATGAAAATGAAGTAGTGGAATGATTCTGTGTATATGTAATGGGATTCCAAAATAGTGTTGTGGAATATGATTTATAGTATCGTGGAATTTTGGAATTTCTATGTATTGGTTTACTGTTTTATTCAATAATTATATGGCATCGGTAACCATGAAAAGTGATTGAAATATTTTTGGAAAGCAGATGATATGTGCATAATGAAGGGATAAAGAGAAGAATGTGTTTTATAGTATTAATGAGCTCATGACTGAAATAAGGACAAAGTGACATCATTGTTTGAATATACAGAAATTTTGGGATTTTGGTATACTGAAAATGTTAACTTTGGATTGTATTAATGTTTTCACTAAGGTTCTATGGTAATTAAATTTTCAATAGAATACATCATTAAGTAATTCATATGTTTCGAATGCGATCAACAAGATATATCTTATGTTATATGGGGGATTAATGATTGTATTCACATTCTTGGTAGATTCCCTTTCTAGTAATCATTTTATTTATACTATGAGCTTGGACAGATGTATTTTGGATAAACCTAAAGACTGGAATGGATTAGGTTAGACATCATATAGTATTGTTTAAGGATATAACTTTTTCGATATTACTGCTGGAATGTTATAATAGTATAGTTTTAGAAAAAGGGGAACCTGAAGGATGGGTGAAAGAGCGCTGTCATGGGCGCCCTCGAATGATTATTGTGATTTTGGGGTACTTAGGTGAAGAAGAGTGGCTGACCAAGGTCGTCTCTCAAAGGAGGAAGTGAATTTAACAACTTATTAAAGGTATTCTAAAAATAAAATAAAAGAGAATAAAATAAAAACACTACTTTAAAGGATTGGGTTTTTTTTATAGTTTATAAATCTAGAAGAATTTTTCTGGAAGAAGATTGTATATTTTTTTTGTTTTTAGTTTTGAAATGAATTTCTATTAAAATGACACAACAAGAAGATGTTTTTTTAGAAATCTATTTTAAAAGGCATAATCGATCTAACTCTACCTCTTCATTCACTGATTAATCATTATCATTTAAATCAATATCCACTTAATTATGATCCCCTAATTTGTTATCCCTCGAACCCTACGAGAGTTAACTTAACCACAAAGATGAAATTACTTAAACTCTAGGCTAGCTTTGGAACACGCAATCACAGCACCCTTCTTTGATTGTTGTTCTAAGGATAGCTTATGGTCAGTGGTTAATTAGAGCATATAACCATTCTGGAAATGAGGATGAATTGTGTTTAGGGATTATATTTGAACTCTACAAATTTATCCTGTGTGGTCTTGTATTACCGATTAAGATTACGCTCTCACAATTTACACAAAATCCCGACCTCGCGTGTTTTTGTGTTAATAGTTCAATTGCTTGATTAGTTTCATGTAATTTAAAAAAACAATTCATGGATAATATTATGTGAATTACAGTATCTCATTGATTCAAAATAATTAAATGAAGAGGGTAGAAGATAGATCGATTACTAAAAGACTACTCTTCCATGGGTGGCGTAATCAACGTAGAAGCGTTTTGCATGTGCAAAGGTTTATAATGGATATAACCCAAAAAACGCTTCTACTCAAGAATTCCAGCCCAAAGAGGAAGATTAAGAGAAGAATAAATTTAAACAAAACAGAATAAAAGAGAAGAAATAAAATAAGAACAAAGAATTTTATTTCACAAAGAAAATCATTACAACATGAAGGAGAAGAAGAAGGCTTCGTTGAAGGGATCCTTGCTTCAAGAGATACCCTTATTGAAATGGTTGGATAATTGGAGTGGATCCACTTCTCCTCTTCCCTCAACTTACCAATTAACTTCCCAACCCATCCAAATGAGAAAAACTCTAATTTATATAGGGGAGGGGAGGAGAGGTTACAAGTGGTTTCAAGTGTGAATGTGGAAATTCATCCAAATATTTTAATGCAAATTTCACCGCCCATTTGACCACAAAAACGCGTGAATTGGCCAACCTTCTAGAAGGATAATATGTGAAGATATTGGCCCTATATCTCCTCTAAAACATTGGGCTTAATACATGCCCAGATGAAGGAGTTATGGACGAAATACAGAATCTTCTCCATTCTGGCGAGTCTATCCCAACTTTGAATTCATGGCCCATGTTCAACAACAAAATGCAATCTTTAGCTTTAGTGTCCTGAATAAAAGTTGTATATAATTATGTCAGGAACACGGTTACAAAATTTCAAATTCAAATAACAAATATAAAAATATTTATCTTCGAAATACTACAGTGAACTATAAAGGGTAAAACTAGAATTTTCATCAAATATTCAAATGAATGATCTAATCCCAAATACATTCTAATTAAACATATTTAACACAATGAGAGGAAATTATATCATTTATTATCAATAAAATATTCAATAAAAAAGTGTTTTATCAAATCCCCCACACTTACCATTTTGCACTCCTGAGCAAAACCTCATATCAAGTAAAAATCAATATCAAATCAAAACCAATTTTAAAACACATATCCTTGAGATCAAACAATTACACACCCAGAAACAAAAGATATCATGCCTCATAAAAAACCATTATTTCACGTTCTTCATTTATATCATTCAATATATTTCCACTTCATTTATCCTCCCATTCACAAAACACTTACCTCGCTTGAATTTTCTCTCATCACTCAAATATCAATTTTTTTTGCGATGTCTTTCTCATCCAAACTCATACAAGGGTCACCATAGTCTTGATAGATTCCTACATCGCTACCCAATGTGAGTCAAGGACATATGTTTATCATGAGGACTTTTCAGGGTTTTTTTTGTGGCTTTTGGTTGGTAGGATTTAGATGTGAAAAATTATGAGGCTGAATAAGGAGGGCTTGACTCTTTTTGAAGCAAAATTGCATTAATCTAATTTTCACTTAAATATGGTCTTCTCCTCAATCCCTATAGTATCAATTCAGCTCCATCATCATGAAAATTCATGAAACGTTTACACCATTCATCATTTTAGTATCAAAAATTTCAATCTTCTCAAACATGATTTTCTTGAAAGCTCCAGATGGGCACAGCTTTCCACCTCAATTAGAAGCTCCAGAAAAGGCACAGCTTCACTTGTCATGAAAGCTCCAGAAAAGGCACAACTTTCAATATAATGTATTACTTCAGTAGAAAACACATCTCTTTAGAATTTAATTTTCCACCCAAAGTATCACAGAATGTAGTAGCACAACACAATATAGATTCCCCCACAATTAAGCTCAACTAGATTATGCAATTTCACTTCAAGAGTTGGTTGGATAGGGAAAATTGGCTTGTAATGTGGCTAACCTAACAGGCTGTGCATGGATTCTAAGGGCTACAAGTATTTAATATTCAAGAAAGGCCATTATAAAAAAAAGGGTTCTTTGAAATAGGGGATTTAATACCAAAAAAATGCCTCAATCATTTAAACATAAGTACCTCAAACCCTCAAGTTTTGACAAGAATGAATCAAATTATGGTTAAATCAAGCATGGTTTGGTTCTCTCAATATGTGAGGTGAATGTGAATAATATGAAAATAATGGTTTAGAAGCCTCATAGGAAAGTGATTTCAAATATAAAGACAGTGAGATATGGCAAGGGATTCAAAATTCAGCGTACTTTTCATGAAATTACTAAATATTTGAACTTGAAACAAAGTCATTTCAGCATTCATTTAAGCTCAGTTTATTGGGATAAATTATTTCACTCATTGATATGGATTTAAAAATGGTGATGAGAATCATTTCAGCTCAAAATTTTCAAGAAAAACACAGAAAATTGTAAAATAAACACACAAAATTTTTAAAACACACAAAAACATTTTTGTTTTTTTATAGGAAAACAATTTAAGTTAGTAAAATAAAAGGTTCCCTCCCCCAAACTTAAAATATTGCATTGTCCTCAATGTGAACCCATGAGATGATATATGCACATGAAATGCAGAATTTTTAAATAGGACAAATAATATAAAAGTGAAAGGGTTAGGAACAGCCTGATGTGCTCAAGTGATGATGGGGTCATGCAGTGTGATAAAATCCACTGCATCAGTAGGAAGTCCCTCAATGTGTCTCTTCAAACATTTCCCATTGATTGTAAATCTCCTTCCAGTGTCCTCTTATATGATCTCCACTGCACCATAAGGAAAAACATTAGTCACAATATAAGGACCTAACCATCTGGAATGCAACTTACCAAGAATCATCTTGGGTCGTAAACTATAGAGAAGGACTTTCTCTCCAACATGAAACTCCCTTTGTTGGATCATTTTTCCATGAGATGATTTTTATATTTCCTTGTAGAGCCTTAACTTCTCATATGATGATAGTTGAATCTCCTCAATCTCTTGAATTTGAAACTTCCTTTGAATTCCATCTTGGGCCAAATCCATGTTGCATTTCTTTATACCCCAATATGCCCGATGCTCGAATTCCACTGGGAGATGACATGCTTTCCCAAAAACAATACGAAATGGGGACATACCAATGGGTGTATTGTATGCTGTCCTATAAGCCCAAAATGCATCATCCAAGCGCTTGATCCAATCCTTCCTATTTGGCTGCATGGTTTTCTCTAATATTTTTTTCATCTCGCGATTTGAAAACTCAGCCTGGCCATTTGTTTGGGGGTGGTATGTTGTTGATGTTTTGTGTGTCACCCCATACATCTGAAGGAGGGAAGCAAAATTCCTATTGAAAAAGTGTGTCCCTTGGTCCTTGATGATGGCCTTTGGTACTCTAAACCTGCCAACAAACTGTGCTTTGACAAAGTCCACAACAACATGTGAATCATCAGTCTTGGTGGCCTTGGCCTCCACCCATTAACTCACATAATCAACAGCAACCAAAATGTACAAAAATCCAAATGAACTAAGAAAATGACCCATAGAATCAATTCCCCATACATCAAAAATATCACAGAATAGTATTGGTTGTTGGGGAATCTCATGTCTCCTAGAAATATTCTCAGTGTGTTGGCAACGAGATCATGACTTACAAAAAACATGGGCATCATGGAACAATCTAGGACAATATAATCCAGAGTAAAAAACCTTCCTAGTTGTCTGTTGGGGTCCAAAGTGTCCACCACAAGCAAGTGTATGACAGAAATGCAAAACAGACTCAAACTCATGATCGGGAACACACCTCCTAATGACTTGGTCACTACACATGCACCAGAGGTAAGGATCATCCCACACATAATACCTAGACTCACTTTTTAATTTTTGGACTTGATGCTTCTTCAAATTTGCTGGGATTTTAGAAGAAACAATGTAATTAACTAAATAAGCATACCAAGGATGCGTACCTGAGATGGTATAGAGATGCTCATCGGGGAAAGTGTCCTGAAGTGGTACCTGGTCCAAGGTGTCATCCTCTAGTGTGTGAGTAAGCCTACTCATGTGTTCTGCCACCAAATTCTCTGATCCCTTCTTGTCCTTTATCTCAATATGAAATTTTTGAAGAAGGAGCATCCAATGGATAAGTCATGGCTTTGCATCTGGCTTTTTTAGGAGGTACCTCAAAGCTACATGGTCAGAAAAAACAACTACTTTAGAGCCCAATAAATATGAACAGAATTTTTCTAAAGCAAATATGATAGCAAGAAACTCCTTTTCTGTGGTTGTATAATTTCATTCGGCTGAATCCAGTGTCCTCGATGCATAGGCGATCACATGTGAACGTCCCTCCACCCTCTGAGATAAGACCACTCCAACCGCGAAGTTGGAGGCATCACACATAAGCTCAAAAGGAATCTCCCACCGTGGGGGGTTGTATGATAGGTGGAGTGGTCAGACACTTCTTTATCCCATCAAAGGAAGTCCTACAAGAATCGTCAAACACAAAATCAGAATCTTTTTGATGTAAACGTGACATAGGAAGAGCGATCCTACTAAAATCTTTGATGAAGTGCCGATAAAATCTTGCATGCCCAAGGAATGATCTAACATCACGCACACATGAAGGATAGGGTAAGGATGAAATAATGTCTACCTTAGATCTATCAACCTCTATCTCATGTTTTTACACTACATGCCCTAAGACAATGCCATGCTCTACCATAAAATGACACTTTTCAAATTTCAGGACCAGATTCTTCTCAATACAACGATTCAACACCTTTCTCAAACTACTTAGACATTCATCAAATGAAGAACCATACACTGTAAAATCATCCATAAATACCTCCATGCAAGTCTCAAAAAAATCATAAAAAATACTCACCATGCATCTCTGGAAGGTACCTGGGGCATTGCAAAGTCCAAATGGCATCCTTCGGTAAGAAAAGGTACTGAATGGGCAGGTGAATGTCGTCTTCTCCTGGTCCTCCGGAGCTATAAGAACCTAAAAATATCCAGAAAATCCATGCAAGAAACAATAGTGTGTCTTCCCAGCTAGTCTCTCAAGCATCTGATCAATAATAGGGAGGGGTAAATGGTCCTTGCGAGTGGAATTATTTAGTTTCCTATAATCAATACACACACGCCAACTGTTTTTCACCCTCATTGCAACTAACTCATCTTTCTCATTTTTGACAATAGTAACACCACTCTTATTAGGCACAACCTGAATTGGACTTACCCACTGAGAATCTAAAATGGGAAATATTATACCTACCTCGAGAAATTTCTCAACTTTTTTTTAACAACTTCCTGGAGGGTGGGATTGAGTCTCATTTGTGTTTGTCTCACCGGTTTAGACCTATCATCCAAGAGAATCCTATGCATGAAAATGGAGGGGCTAATACCTGATATGTCTGCCAAGGTCCACCCAATCGCCCTGATGTTCTCCCTCAAAATATTCAAAAGATTTTCTTCATGTTCAAAAGGGAGATTGTTATCAATGATAACAGGTAATCTCTCACCACTCAACAAGTATGAGTATTTCAAATTTGGTGGCAATGGCTTGAGTTCTAATGAATGAGGGTATAGTATGGATGGAGACATTGAATGAACTAAAATATGTACAACAAGAGCATCGGTATCAAAATATACATCATCAAAATCAGAGAATAAAGCATCAAATCCATCAGTATACTCAAGATCCATGTCATAATCAGAGTTCACATTATCAAAATCAGAATATGATTCCATTTCAAAGTCAAATCTTAGAGAGTCTTGTTCCATAAAAACGGGTGTAGAAGTACTCTTAGACATCAAACTAGAACCAATACTCATAGTCTCCCTAAGCATAGGACAATACAATTCCATGGTGTTTTTACTTGGTGGTTCAAAATGGGAGATAACAAAAGCAGAATGGTCCTCTGAGGGGTACTTCATAGAATCCATAACATTAAATATCACAACTTCATCTCCAAATTCCATGAAAAGTGTACCCTCATTGACATTTATGATAGTTTTTTCAGTTTTGAGGAAGGGACTACCTAAGATAATGGGGGAATGAGAACTTACCTGATCATCCTCCATGTTAACCACATAGAAGTCTGCTGGAAAGATCATGTCTCTTACCCGGACAAGTACATCATCAAGAACTCCCGCTGGATATGTCGTAGATCTATTCGCCAACTGCACCACTACTCTTGTCGGCTTCAACTCACCAACCTGTAAATAAGAGAATACATAGTGAGGCATCACATTTATGGAATCTCACAAATCACAAAGAGCATCAGAGAAGTGCAACTCCCCTATGATACATGGGATGGTGAATGTCCCGGGATCCTTGCACTTTGTTGGCATTGCTAGAGTTGGTGTAATGAGTGATGAGAAATTCCTTCCAAGGTTGATCCTCTCATTTCCCTTGAGCCCTCTTCGATTGGTGCAGAGTTCTTTTAAGAATTTGGCATACCTTGGGATTTTCTTAATGGCTTCAAGTAGAGGAATGTTGATCTCCACATGCTTGAATGTATCCAAAACCTCCTTTTGCATTGCTTCTTCAGCCATCTTCTTGGTTTGAACAACCCTGTTTGGAAAAGGAAGGGGTTTAGGAGGACCATCATCAATATTTTTCTTACATTTATCTTTCTCCTTGGATTTCTCATCAGTTGGTATGTAATGCGGCTTCTCTGGAGTAGAGGTGAATCCCGGTGGAATGTTAGGTCCAGATGTATTGTTCATTTGCTTCCCACTTCTCAATGTGATGGAACTAACATTCCCCTTTGGATTTGGAGTGGGTTGGGAAGGTAGATTTCTAGAATACTTAATCACAAGTTCATGGAGGGCGGTGGAAATCTGGCTCATTTGATTCTTCAACTCCCTCAGCTCCGAACTTTGACTTTTCAGCTCATTCTGTTGATTAAGAAAAATTTTCTTCAAAAGATCATCAGTATTAGAATCTACGTTTGGTGGAGGATTCCCTTGTTTTTGGCTTGTTGATGCTTGAGCTTAAAATCTCCTTTGGGGTTGTTGTAAACCCTGCTGGTAAGGTGGAGGCTTCTAGAAGTTTTGTTGAAAAGGGGGCCTTTGTTGTTGTCCAAAGCCATACCTCATGTCCGACTGATCTTTCCACCCTTGGTTGTATGCTGGAACAAACTTCTTTTGGGGATATGGTTGTTGTTGCTGCTGAAATGGTCTCCCTGGGAATACTGTTGCGCAATCCTCTGTCTCTTGTAGTTGTGGGTAACAGTCAGTTGGGTGGCTTGTCTCAGTGAAAATTCCACAAGGCCTTGAAAGAGGGGGTAGAGATGTCTTTTGTGCCAAAGAAATTTGCCTCACCATAGTTGTCCATTCTTCTAACTTGGAATCAATCAAATGACTCTCAAGATAAGAAGGAATTACCTGATGTACTCCCCTGATATGTGGTGCACCTCGATCACCAAATTGTTGGGAGTTTTGGGCCATCTTGTCGATTAATGCACGTGCGGCTGCTAGTGTCTTGTCCACCAATGCTCCTCCAGTTGCAGCATCCACCATGCTCCTCTCCATGGGTGTGAGTACTTAATAAAAGTATTGAATGAGTAATTGCTCATTGATTTGGTGATGTGGGGAGCTTGCACACAACTTCTTGAATCGCTCCCAATACTCATACATTGACTCCCCTTGTGCTTGCTTGATCCCCGATATCTCCTTTCAAATGGATGTGTTCCTTTATGTTGGAAAAAATCTTTGCAAGAAAAGACATTTCAAATCATTCCAACATGTTACATATTCAGGTTGCAAAAAATGCATCCAATCTTTTTCAGCTCCATCAAGTGAGAATGGGAATGCTCTTAATTTGATTTGATCTTCATAAACATTTCTTGTTTTTAAAGTTGAGAAAACCACATTAAATTCCTTAAGGTGTTTGTTGGGATCCTCACCAGATAATCCATGAAACTTTGGAAGAAGGTGAATTAATCCAGATTTTAACTCAAAGTCTGATTCGAGATTCAGGTATGCAATACAATTCGGTTGATAGTTAATATCAGGTGCAGCCAATTCTTGAATGGTTCTATTAAGTTCGTTACCATTATTTCCAGCCATTGGTTCTTTTTTATGTTTTAATTTGAATATCTTCCAATTCCAATGTTTCTAGAAGAGAGTAATTCACCAACTGGTTGAATATTGAAACTTCTCGTAGACTGAGAGTGTCTGATTCGTGCCCTAAGGCTGCGTTCAATCTCAGGGTTAAGATCTAAGAGATCTTCAGGACTAGTTCGTGTCATAAATCAAATTAAAATTAAAAGAAAGTGAGTGGACCATAGTAAAATAAAAATTTGAAGTTGATTTGATGGTCCAAAAAGAAAAGAAGAGGATGAAAAAAAGGAAAACTTGAGAAAGCGGAAAGATGAAAGAGAGAGGTGAAAAAAATAATAAAATTAAAAATAAAAGAAATACCTATAAATGGTTGAATAAATTACTTGCCTCCCCGAAAATGACGCCAATTTGATAGAGCGCTGTCGTGGGTTCCCTCAAATGATTAATGTGATTTTGGGGTACTTAGGTGCAGCAGAGTAGCTGACCAAGGTCGTCTCTCAAAGAAGGAAGTGAATTTAACAAATTATTAAAGGTATTCTAAAAATAAAATAAAAGAGAATAAAATAAAAACCCTACTTTATAGGATTGGGTTTTTTTTATAGTTTAAGAATCTAGAAGAAGTTTACTGGAAAAAGATTGTATATTTTTTTGTTTTTAGTTTTGAAATGAATTTCGATTAAAATGACACAATAAGAAGATGTTTTTTTTTGAAATCTATTTTAAAAGGCGTAATCGATCTAACTATAACTCTTCGTTTACTCATTAATCATTATCATCTAAATAAATATCCACTTAATTATGATCCCATAATTTTTTATCCCTCGAACCCTACAAGAGTTAACTTAACCACAAAGATGAAATTACTTAAACCCTAGGCTAGCTTCGGAACACGCAATCGCAGCACCCTGCTTTGATTGTTGTTATAAGGATAGATTATGGTCAGTGGTTAATTATAGCATATATCCATTTTGGAAATGAGGATAAATTGTGTTTAGGGATTATATTTTAACTCTACAAATTTATCCCGTGTGGTCTTGTATTACCGATTAAGATTACGCTCTCACAATTTACACAAAATCCCGACCTTGTGTGTTTTTCTGTTAATTGTTCAATTTATTGATTAATTTCTTGTAATTTAAAAACACAATTCATGGATCATATTATGTGAATTACAGTATCTCATTGATTCAAAATAATTAAATGAAGAGGGTAGAAGATAGATCGATTACTAAAAGACTACTCTTCCATGAGTGGCGTAATCATCGTAGAAGCGTTTTGCATGTGCAAAGGTTTATAATGGGTATAACCCAATAACGCTTTTACTCATGAATTCCATCCCAGATAGGAAGATTAAGAGAATAATAAATTTAAACAAAATAGAATAAAATAAAAGAAATAAAAGAATAACAAAGAATTTTATTACACAAAAAAAATCATTACAACATGAAGGAGAAGAAGAAGGATGCGTCGAAGGGATCCTTGCTTCAAGAGCTACCCTTATTGAAATGGTTGGAGAATTGGAGTGGATCCACTTCTCCTCGGTCCTCAACTTCCCAATGCACGTCCCAACCACTCCAAATGAGAAAAAATCTAATTTATAGAGGGTAGGGGAGGAGAGGTTACAAGTGGTTTCATGTGTGAATGTGGAAATTCGTCCAGATATTTTAATTCAAATTTCACTGCCCATTTGACCACCAAAATGCGTGAATTGGCCGAACTTCCAGAAGAATAATATGTGTGGATATGCGTCCTTTATCTCCCCTAAAAATATGGGCTTCATAAAAGCCCATATGAAGGATTTATAGCAGAAATACAAAAGCTTCTCCATTCTGGAGAGTCCAGCCCAACTTTGACTTCATACACCATTTTCAACAATCAAATGCACTCTTTAGCTTTAGTGTCCTGAATAAAAGTTGTAGATAATTATGTCAGGAACACGGTTACAAAATTTAAAATTTAAATAATAAATATAAAAATATTTATTTTCGAAATACTACAGTGAACTATAAAGGATAAAACTGGAATTTTCATCAAATATTCAAATGAATGATCTAATCCCAAATACTTTCTAATTAAACATATTTAACACAATGTGAGGAAATTATATCATTTATTATAAATAAAATATTCAATAAAATAGTGTTTTATCAATGGGAGACAACCTGTCGCATCAGACAAGGTTGCGGGAATCAAACCCACAACTAAAGTTTGACAGACCTTTATCACCTACCACTGGCCTACAGGAAGTCCTTTGTTAGTAGAAATAAGTTTTATTTTATTATTTGGTATGATAGATGAAGTATAAGTCCATTTTTGGAACCATATATGATTAATAACACAATATACGGACTTATGTATATTTAATAACTTTTACTAACCTTTTGTTTGAGATAGATGGAATGACCTATCATTCTATTGAATGATCTGCTAACATTTCAAGAATGACAAATTCAACTACATTTCTTTAAATAAGATATTAAGTGGAAACTGTTCATGGAATGACCAACGATGATATTACACTGAAATCAAGTACTTCTCCTTATGAAAAAATTCATCAACATTAGGGAAGTGATCTTGAAACCCAAAACTTTTGTCCTAGTACCCTCATACCCAATGATTCAGAAGGTACCATAGATCATCACAAATTTACGGCTTGGTGATTGTTGGATTTTTCATAGCCATTTCCTCTACCACTCTTCATCAGAAGTTGATGGTTAGATTTCTCTTCCATAACCATGTTTTCACCTATGTTGTCCTATGTGGAATCCTAGTGCTGAGTTACTTTGGGTGACCATTATAATTTTAACTTTCCTTTTTAAAATGAAGTTTTAGTATTCATTTTTACGATGTGTGTTTCAATGAAAGAAACAATCATGTAGTAAACCATTTATAGCCCCGACGAATTTTGATAGAGAAATTCATTTTAAGGGGATAGAATGTAACACACTGAGATTTTATGAGATATATTCTTTTTAATTTCTTTTATATCTTTTGTTTTATTCTAAACCATTATTATTTTGTGTTATATGCAATAGCGTATTAGTTTTTAGTATACGCTACAATATTCTTGTCTCGTGTTACACACAATTTCAAGTTCTTTTGGTAGAAATTGTTCTACACAACATTGGGTATAGATTTTTTTTCAATTTATAAATGAAATAAGTTTTTATTATTTTATATGAAACACCAAAGGATGTTTGCACTATACACAACCCTAACATGGCTTTCATTACACGCAAGAGCGACCTTCCTCAATAGTGTGTGTTGTACGCAATACCGAGTTTCACTAAATGAGATATTATTATAATATTATTATGAACTAACCGTTATGAATAATGTTAACTACATTTTGAATTTTATAACATTATCATTCATCTTAAACATTTTCTATATCATGCTATGAGAACAAAATAAATTATTCGGGTTAAATAATTATTTTTCACAAAATGCAGTTTTGCCGCATTTTAATGGCGCACCCTTTTTAAATCTATTTTTTAACAAGTTTATAAGTTAAATTTTACAAAATAAACTTATTCTTGTGAATAAAGATATAAAAATTTACATTGGATAATGTTTTTATATTTTTCTGATAACGTTCATATTTTGATGAATAGTAAAAATATGATAAATTTTAATTAAAAACATATTTTTTCATGAAGATAATTTATAGGGATAAATTATACTATTTGGTGGTTTTAAAGTATAAATAGAATATATTTTTACCATTTAATATAATTCAATTCATTATCATTAATTTCACATTGAATTCAGAGGTAAAAACATTTCAATCTTTTGCAATGTTTTCACTTTTAAAACATGTTTTCTCAACAGCAGGATAAATTTTAAATTAAATACTGCAACTTATGTGTCTTGAATTTGGAAAACTGGATTCCATATTTGGAATCATTAGGCCAAAATTATGTTAATATGCTACTTTCATTTTTTAGATATTATGAATAGTAACTAAGGTAAATTTTATTTACCACAGTTAAATGTAAATTTGGTAATTAAGGGTAAATATAAAATTATAAAATTACACTAACACATGTCTTAATATAATTGAATAATTATATTTACTAATAAAATATAATTGGGTTTAAATGGTATCTATTAGAACCCACTTTTATGTGATTAAGACCTTTAATTTAGTTTTTTAAATGAAAGTGAAATATGTCTCACTCAAACATTAATAATTAAATTATTTTTAATATAATGTTATACAGAATAAAAATTCAGTTATATGTTCTCATTTGAAAGATAAATTTTTTTATTTATCATGGTAATTTATTATTAATTTTTACGAAATATATAATTACCTTAAAAGATTATACATTAGTGATGCAGAAATTATTTATTTAGTGAAAAATCAATAAAATTGTTTTTATTAAACTAATAATACCCATAGAAATCCCAAATACCTGACCAAAACATATTGGTCATGTAAATATAAACCACAAAAATTCAAAGGTCTAATTTTTTACCATTTGGATCCTTATAAAAGTGATTATGACACTTATATTATTTTATTTTAAATGATTTCAAAGTTTTCACCTTCATAATTTAATAAACATAACATTTTAAAAGTTGGGTGTTTTAGAAGATAAAGTCTATTAAAAGTATTCTTATGAAATCTATTAGATTTATATTTATAATAATATTTTATTATTAATTTTTATAGAACACATTAGTAAATTAAATAATTATACAAAAATGTTGTATTAATTATTTTATTAAGAGAAATATCAAATAAATGGTTTAAAAAAATTAAAATAAATATTATATGAATTAATTACTATTCTACATGAATTTTATATATGAATATGACATTTTAGGAACATATTTAATATTTTATTTAAAATATAATCTATGTTTTTATTTTATTTAAATTCAAATAAATGAATAATATCAAAATTGACACTATTGTTATTTTATAAGAATCACATATTATTAAATTGTTTAAAAATTAAAAAAATATTTAAAAATTATAATTTGAAATTTATATGTTCTAAAATGTTATAATGTATCCAATTATGGTCAATTAATAACACATAAGTAATTATTTATAACAATTTAAAATTTAGAATATTATTAGCACAAATAAAATTAAATAGATTAAATATGGATAAATCAAGTTGATAAGGTTTAAAATAAAATCCCAACATGTCCAAATTTTATTGGATGATGATATTACAACCCTATATCATCTAATATTTGTATTTGAGTAATTTTTGGAGGTTTTTAAGTGGGTTTTGAGTTTATTATAAATTAATATTTTAGAGGTTTCCAAAAGTGCCCCTCTACTCCTTTATAAAAAGGCACCTCCTCCTTATCCTTTTCACAACATTTTGAGCCTTCCATCTCTTCCAAACCCTTTAAATTTATCTTCTCCACTTCCCTAGAAACCTATTATAGTTCTTTTTCATATTAAAAGATCATCTTTATCACTGTAAGAGGAGGTTAAGAAGATGCGTGTCGAAGAAGAGGTAATATCCTTTACCGATTCATTCAAACTTATTTCTTCTTCTACTTCCTCTATATGAGTTGTTTCATTATTAAGTAATAACTCTAGTATCACTTGTATACTGATATGTTATTATGAATATGAAACAACCATATTATTTCTTCTATCCATCCTATGAAAAAATGAAATCACCACCCGTGCGTACGTACAACTTACCATCTCCACGTTATGGTGTAATCTTTTATTTCATCACTAACATACTGTGATGGTTATAAGTATGGAAGAAAAAAATATATATAATTATTGTAAAGTAATATTTATTCATAAATATTATACACCAATCACTTCAATACAATTCCACAATCATGGGAATGATATCATCGCTCGTGCATACGTACGGGCTACCGTCTCTACGATGTGATGCGACTAGTTCTACATAATCCTCATTGAATAAGGATTACATAAATGAATTTAATTAATAAATATGCCATATATTACACTAATACCATTCTTTAAATTATTTATCTATAACCTAAAAATAGTAATAAGAATTTATTCGACAAAAAATGTATAAGAACATAAAGCAATGAACTCCCGAATAACAAGTAGCAATGAAATATTACTAATAAGAAGATACGAATATAAAAATATATGATATCATAACATTTAATTTGATTCCAAAATAATTCAATGACATTATTTAAATAATTATATAGTAGGTTCAGATATGTACAAAGAATATCGGACCTAAGTTAAGGGAAAATTATTCCAAACTCATTCTTATATGAGATGGTTTATTCGTAAGTATTTACTAGGTTTATGTTTATCATCCATGTCCTTGTTTTCTCAAAAAAAATCATAAAATGTTTACTATTCTTCCATTTATGTTTAAAGTAATTTTTACCCTTTTATGACTTTTACCACAAGGTATGGAAGTAATATTTCTTTTGTTTACTTTACGAGGTTCATTTTGACTCTTCCGAAAAATGTATGAGGAGAATGTTTTGTTAACTTATACGGCATGAACGGATTTTTACGGTTTCATAATGGCTTATTTTAATGAAGTTTCCTCTACAAGATATCATAATTATTTTCAATAAAATCATTTTATTTTAAAATTGTGAGGCATTTGGTGAAATAAAATGATTTTGAAGAAGAAAGGATATTTTCCTCAAAAATTCATTTCATGTGTTTCATCAAAACTATTTTCCATATAAGATGACATTATTTAGTATATTTATGTTTCAAGTATAATGTCTCTATTATTTACATGGTTTGATTTTTCTTATGATGAAATGATATTTGTTTGTTTCATAAGGAATATGTTATGATGAGATGATGTTTCTGAAACCCATTTTATTTTTTGGGTTATGTTGAATGATTTATGATTGTTTTGTGGCACATGTAAGAATGATTTCAATATGAGATGGGTGGGACCAATATCTCCCTCCAATGCATTGGGTAAAGATTTATATCTCATGAGATAGACATGGCTGGAACAACAAGTGAATCCAGTTCAGTAATACAGGGCTGGAACGACAAATAAACTCGGTTCAGTAATGGACTTTGTCCACTATGATGTTCTTGGCAGTAGTGCCTTGGCCACTATGGAGATCATAACATGTGCTTAACGGTTTTCCACAATTACATGTTTTATTCCCAAGAAATTTTATCATGATTGATGCTCCATTATGATCTATGCCTTTCATACTGTCATGTATTATATCATTACTAAATTTTTTGATGCTTAGTTTTATGTTCATGTTTTTACATTCAAATGTTTTTGGATTGTTTTTTTTCTCCATGTTTTCCCTTACTATGCATTTGAGATCACCCTTTTTATGTTTTCTTTTCCCCAAGATATAAATAAAGGTTTTTGATAAGAAAACAAAACTGGAAGATCTTTATGGGAGATGTTGAAGATATTTTACCATGATTAGATGATTATGTTCTTAGATTCTGATGACACTAAACTATTACGGTCCGTGGGTGTCTATTTTTTTATGTATTAAGTATTTTGAAAAAGTAATGTAATGTCCATGTACGTCATGATTTGGGTCTCTACATTACAATTGGTTCATAGGAACATCATTTTGAACTCGTATAGTTTACCTATAATAGTAGCTTCTAGACATCAATCCAAATGGTTCATTTTAAGGCTTTGTATAGAAGACTATTTCATTCACCTATTTATTGGTTAGAGGTTGGTTAGTAAGTGTTTGATCGGACTAGTCTCATGAATGAGATGAATAAGCAGTTTAAATTGATCATAATGTAGTTTGTTGTCCTATAGATCATACATAAATTGAATTCTAACCATTAGAGATGTCCTATGGAGTTTAAGGTGGTTCATCGTCTTTTTCTTCAGCCATCACCTAAGTTGAGAAAATCCTATATCCAAAAATAGGGAAAGCTGGCACCTAGGATATTTGGGATGTTTGAGATTGTGGGAAGGTTCATTCTAGTTGCATACTAATTATCCCTTCCACAATACTTTAGTTACAATCATCATGTGTTTCATGTATCCTAGATTTAGAGATATAATATATAAACTTGTCATGTGGCAGACATTGATGATGTTGATATTTCTATAGATGAGTACTTTAAGGAGAACCCGATAAAGATTGTGGACCCTAGTGACAAATATCTTCAGGGAAATGATTTATATCTAGCACAAGTGTAGTGGTATCATGGGCGTCTTCATGAGGAGACCTATGAGAGATAAAATGTTATGAAAGCATAGTGGAAAAAATTATTCACTGAGACCCCACAGTTATTATTAGAGTATCTCAGTGATAATAAGTTATATAGTGGGGATGTTTTAAGATCCCTTCATTTTCTATGTATGTCACTCTTGAACTTTTGTAGAACCTCTTTTAATTGGGTTTTCTTTTCTAATTTATACCGTGGTGGTTGATATTATTTTAATCATGTATATATATTTTGGGGGAAATTACTTAATGTTCATGAATGTAAGATTTTATAAATTAATAGAGTCTTAGTATATATGGGTTAAAGGATTATGAGGGTTCATTTTGGGTTTGGAAATATTAGGATGTTTTTGGGTTCTTTTACAAAATCAAGGATGTGGTCTGTTTGTAAGAAAATTTCATTTCGTGAACTGGTTACATGATAACAATATGTTTCCATAAACATTCCTTGAACTGGTTCAAAATGTTAAACATTTACACATCATGAAACTTGTTCACATCCTGAAATAGTTGATTGGGGATATTTTAAACTGAGGTGAGGAATTATTTAACTATTTCATATAAATTTTGAAATTCAGGCCATGAAAGGGGTTCCCATAATGTAAATCTTAGTTCTAGTAGTGTTAACCCATGATGCGGATATGAATTAGTTTCATTTGTGGTTAATTCATCTCTATCAAATCCTAGGGAAACACCATAGGATTTCAGAGTTATTTTTTTCTCTCTAAACGTCTCATTCTAGAATTTAATCTTTAGTGTTTTACATTCTTTGGTTTTATCTATATATCTTATTTTCTCAATTATAGCAGTGTGACATATTTTTCTCTATTGAATTAGTTTTTGATCATAATTATAGTTATCTTGGTTTTCCCCTATAATCACCATCACCTTATTTATTCATTTTCAATACCTATTAAAAGTGTATCTTTGATTGCTATATTTAGGTGTTTGGTCTAAATCTAATCAATTTTTTCAAGTTTAATTATCTGTAGTATGTTAGATATGCTAGATTACACAAGAACTCCATGCACATGACCTAATTAATAAGATAATCCCTATTAATTTATTATCAATTTGTATACCATCCATTGGAAAAATTAGTCCTATATGCATTGCGATTAAGACTTGTGGCCAACTGATTGGTGTGCCATCCAGATACCTTATTCAGAAATATTTAGTTTGATATTAAATCCCTATAATATATTGGAAAAATTGAATGATTATTGGAATAATCTTATGAATAGGAATAACATTTAATTGTTTTGATTTATTAATGTATAATCACTTTAGCTAAATTGGGTTAAATTATATGTTAAAAACATTAGGGTTAAATTATTTGTGAAGAAAGTTTGATATATTTTTTAGGATAATTGGAAGCCCAGTTTTATGAAATATAACTTGAATGAGAAATGATAAATTTATGAATTGAAACATTTTCCTTGGGGTGATTTATCATTTATGTTATATATTGGACTTGTGAATTTTTTTCACTTTTTAATGAGCTTATGGGATATCTATGGTATTGACACAAGAGGGTGGGATTCTAATTGGAATATTTAGTTCATCTGGACATGAAAAATGTTTTATGTCAACACCTAAGGGTATGGTGGACAATTTTATACCACATGAGGTAGAGATGCATTGGTACTTGATTCTTGATGGATTGGTGTATTATTATCAATTTTTTGAGGACTATAAGTGTTATCTCTTAATTTCTGAGGTTTAGATTCTATATAGTCGGTGGGTATAAGACTTTTTTAGTGTGATTTTTGTGTGATTTATCCTCAGATCGAGAATCTTACTCTGATTAGATTATCTTTTATGGGGTAACAGGATCCTCCACCAGTTGGTAGTGATTCCTGACATTGTTCCAAATATGGTTTGGTTTACCCCAAGTGTTAACCTGGAGTTTAGGGGCTCAGCAGGTTTACTTTACCCATAATATTTATTTATTAAATTAATACATTGTTCATCATTATACTATATACATTGTAGTTTATAGACTGGATTTTTTATACAATTTTGTTTCAACCAACTAGGTTGTACTCACATCATGTACATGACTTCATTTGTTACCCAAATATGTTTTATGGATGCATGTTTGGATTAGGGAAAGAGACCCTTTTGTTTTTATAGTATTTATGATAGATTGGAACTTGGAGATGGGACCGTGAAGGGGTTTATGATAAAGGACTTTAGAGTTTTATTTTAGTCTTATTTTTATTTTATATATATGAATTTAAATAAATTATTTAGATACATTAATCTTATCATTACATTATTTTATTATTTTTTAGATTTATTCAGTTTTTAATTTCACTTCATTGGTGTCTAATTAAATAATTCATACTATTTCCATTATTTACACTACACTACTATTATTATTTTTACACTATTATTGAAATTATTTACCATAGGGTATAATATCACGACTATATTCTTTATACCTTCTATACTAGTTTTCATCCTTTGAAATACGGGGAGGTGCACCGGAGGTCATGCTGCCAACTAGCTCAGTCACTTGAGGGAGCACCAGATCAGGGATGCAACAATATACATGTACCACAAGGAGATTTTAAAAGAGGAACATCATACTTGATATCCTATGACACCATATGAATTTATGATATATTTATTTAAAAATAAATTCAATCTCATTGATGTATTTCAGTTCATGAAACACTGGGTTTCAATGAAAAACGATACTCTACTATAATATTATTTTTTAATCATGAACATTCTAACATAACTATTAATTTGGTTGGTATATATAGTAATAACTAAATTGTGAAAATTATATTTCTTAACCATTTACAATATAAATTATGTTGATATATTTTTATTTGAAATAAAATAAGAATCGTTTGAAAGGAAAATAAATGGTTTTTGGAAATCTATATTTTTCAAAAGGGTGGTAGAGTCATTCTTTGAACACATAATTCAAAATTAAATTTTACCAATTGAAGAAAATTTATATAAAAGAACATAAATTATTTTTAACCCCTACATTTCAAAATTATGTTTCGGTGATTTGTCAATGATTTTCAAGAAAAGATTATT
The DNA here is from genome assembly GCA_963277665.1 of Viscum album. Lineage (NCBI taxonomy): Eukaryota > Viridiplantae > Streptophyta > Magnoliopsida > Santalales > Viscaceae > Viscum > Viscum album. The sequence goes on from OY728152.1 coordinate 1,895,625,059, forward strand.
TTTTTATGAATTAAGAAAATTATTGATTTATATAAAAAAGTGGATTGTCCTCCAAATTATTTATAAAGATATAATTTATTTTAAATTGGTTTTAAAGTTAAATTAGTTATATTATATAAATAAATGACTATTATAGGTCCTTTTTATCATTTTATTATTTGATATTAATATAAAAACATGTTAATGTTTTAAATATTTTTCTTTGGAAAACCCATTTTTGAGGATCCTATAGGTTTCATTTTAAATTTAATTCTGTCAAATAATTGAATTTAATATGAAAATATTTATGCAATATTTTAATTAATATCGATTTATTTTATTTAATAAATTAAAATTATTTTTTCACTGTAATTAATAATGAAAATAGTAATAAATAATTACCATGGTTAAGGTAAAAATTGTTTATCATGGGTTAAACTAAGATGAAAAGGGGTAAAACTAACCTAAAACTTGACAAACTCCAATTTTGTGTTCATATTTGACCTTATCGCTTCCAAATTTGTATAATTACCAATTTTTGAGTATTTTTCATTATAAAAATGTGGGTATCAATTTTCCATTTCAAAAATATTAAATGTGTCCTTTCCGACAATTATAAATGGACACTCACTCTCCTGTCCTCTTCACATATAAAAAAACACTTAGTTATAAACACAACCACCCCAAATACTTGACTTAGTCTTATATTAACAACTTATATTCCTTTTTTTGATCATAAATCCAAAAAATGACGGTTTTAGTTATAATCCAAAAGGAGTTCTCCATAGTCATGGTAAAATTATTAACGTGCATATTTGTTTTATTTATTCATACAAGTACTTAAAATATTATTCAATAATTATAAAATAATAGAACCATTATCTCCAATATAATGATATTTTATTATATTAATTTAATAAAATATATCCATATCAACTTCCATTGAATAGAAAACAAAATTGTTGATCCAATGTATGATGAACTACTGCCTCATGAACACATGAATTTTTTTTCTATCACCACCTCTCAAGGATGGATATATTGATGGATGTAAAATTTTTATATGATAATTATTAAATTCATATAGTTATATAATTAAAATATCACTTATAACTTCTTTCTTTTCATTATGTGGGTGGATATGGTAACGTCACTCGGGTGTATATCGGACTACCGCCTCACGAAGAAATACAATACTTTTTCACTTTTTATTAAATGGAATATAGTAAGAATAAATTTACTAAAATATATGTGATATTAATTATGTAATATTACTTATATAATTATAATATCACATCTTAAATCTAACCATTTAATCTATTAGAAAACAATAATCTCACATGTGCGTACATGTGGACGACCACCTCCACACAATGATGTGCAATATTTTCCATTTAATTTTCAAACAGATCGTAATAATGATGGATTTTATAAATAATACATATATATATAACATAATAAAGTTTTTAATGGTTAATTGATATTTATTTTCCTTTTTTACATCTATCAAGAATAACAAAAACATCATTCATGGGTACGTATGAAATACTGTCTCCAAGAATGGTGTAATCCATTTTCAATATTTAACTTTTATAGTCTTCTCTAAATATGTATATAATGAATAAATATTATATTTATATCATTTTTATAATTATTTAGATTATTTAACCATGATTAATATAAAATTACTGAAATTACCAAATCAAAATATACATGAATAATGAAGTAATTATCACATAAAAAAATTATTTTAACAAAGATTAATTATTAAATAGGTGATAAGAGACTATTTTAATTCATGTATGATATTAGATATATGTTTATGTTTCTATAATATGGGTATAATAAACCTTAACTTATTTTATAAGTGTTTCATACATATATGATGGAAGTCGAACCCGAGGTAAGGGTTTCTTGTCTCACTTTTACTTCTATGAGATACATGTCATATTCACCACCTATTTATTTTTTGTGGTGTATATACATTACCTTAGATAATTTATATAATTAATATATTTATTTTATTTTTATTTGAATTTTTATTTTCTGGATATTTATTCAAGGTTCTTATCATTAAGATGTTTTGAAAATGGTAATGGTTTATTTAACAAATCTAATCATTATTCAAGGTTTCTTTTGTTTACGTCTCCCATGGATGAACTATTTAGTATTCCTATATGAAAAACTATGCTTAATCATCTCATCTGGTTATTTGTTAATTTTTCAAGTAATAGTTCCATTTTCCCACTATCTGGTACTTAAAAAGGTTGAAAATGTTTTTAATAAAATCCATATTCATTTCTCTCTTTGATCTAAAATCATATTTATACCAAAATAATCTTTTCTAAAAATAATTTCAATTTTTTTAGATTCCTCCATCTGATTTATTAAATAAATTTTTACCCATTCTTTAATTTTTGAAAAATATTTTGAAAGGATTATCCATTTTATTTTCCAAACAATGCTTATTTTTCTTTTACCAAAAATGTGGAGGGAATCATTGTTTAATGTTTAAAACATGAAAAGAATTTATTGTCATCATGACCAATATACGATTTAAGTCATAACACATAATTTTTAAATTTTATTTTCAAAGAAAATTATTTTATTACTATTTTGTGAACAATTTGTTTTTAAATAATCATTTTCAAAGTGAAAAGGATATTTTCATGAACAAAAATTTTATGAAATTATTATTGTATTTCTATTCATCAATGACATCAACCCTTTATCTTACTTATGACCCATATGGGATATATTGTATTTATATCATCATTATTATTTATTTTGATGATTTATGATCATTTTTACTGAGGATTTATAATTTTATTACCATTCACCATATTACCCTTAATGGCATATCATTATGTTTCCTTGATTGGGTATGTATTACCATGTCATATGTTAGTTATTCACTATGTTTGTGTATGTTGATTTTCATTCACTATTTTTGTATGTGGAATATATTGTAATTGGTATGTAGTGGGTGGGGACTAGTTATAGAAATCCACTTGATGCGTTGAGAGGTCTCATGAGAAAATATAGTTGGCCAAATTAGAAGGGATTTCACCCTAAAGTTTAAACGATACTATGAAAGGTATGATGGTATGTTTTAGATTTCCAACATTATATTTTATCTCATTATTATATTAGTACTTTATTATTTTAATAAAGTTGGGGCCTAAGCCTTTTTTATTATGAATGAAAAGACATATTTCTATCTAGACAAAGGGAGACACATTAAATAGACCATAGTCCCAAAGCCAAGTGTCCAATGAACATATCCCAAAGGACTAGTGGGAATGAATCCCACTATATGGAATAAAGGCCCATTTATTATGTCATGAAGACTCATTTCAGAATCCTTCCTACATCATCTAAACTATGTCACCAGGCATGCGTTATGGTTACGTCACCGCCTACCCACAACATTCCTATATCACCACCCACCTCTTTCAATCCTGCTCCATTACCTAGGTCATAAATCCACCTTGGGTATTTCCATGATTCTAACCCTGGTCTTTTTGATGAAGGATTATTGGGATTACTAATCAGGCATTCCCCCAGCTTCATGAGATTCATAATTGATGTGCATGTGATTATTTAGTTAGATTGATTATCAATGGATAAGTTTCAATATCATGTGATTATTGATATGTCATTATTTTATAATTATTTATTCCTTCCATATTACTTTCATGTTATTGATTAACTATAATGTGGTTTAGGTATTTACAATTATATATTTATTATGCATATTTATTCAAGATAGCTTATGTTATATGCTAACCCTTACCATACATCTCATATCACCTTTTCTTATGTTTTAGTTTCCACACCACATAAGTATGTGTTTCTTTATCGATATGTTTGGATATAAACATGGGGATAATAGTATTCAAAAATAAAAAAAGTTGTCGTTTATGTTTTCAAATGTATTTGAAAATCCAGTATGTATCTAGTTTACCAAGATTGAAAATCAATTCAGACCTTTGAGATGGGATTCCTTATATCTAGTTGTAACGAACTAAAGTATCCAATTTTTCTAGAATACTAGGGTTGTTTCCATTGTATTTGGTATCAAAATAAGTTTTATAGAAATCTTGGGATCTAAAATTAGGAAAACATTGATTATGGAATATAACTTTATAACGTACATTAAGTGTAGTCCAATTATATGATATCATTCTAATATTTAATGTGTAATAGAATATGTATTTTACCTAGAAACACATCATTATTTGGTTATAAAAAGTATATATGGTTATGTAATTGACATACCAAGGGGTAATAACTCTGAAAAAGTCATGTCGGACTCAACTCGAGCATTACTTAGTTTAAAAAAATGGGCCTCACTATGAACCTGTTATTTCACTCTTGGGGTATATTATTGGGTTATTAAAAACATAATTTATAAACCACAATGATGAATTTGAAAATATTTTTATGAATTGGAAAAAAATTTAGATAATATATGTTTATGATTATGAGATTATTCATGTATAAAATTTTCAATTTATATTAATTGTTCTACTAGTTTTGGGATTATATATTATGATACATAATTTTATGGTATAATTTAGTATATTCCATTATTTTTAAATGGAACCCTTCAGATTAAATGGTAATTGTATCAATGAACATAATATAATTAGCATGAATGATCATTTCATTCATGAGACAAATAAAATCTTTTAAATGAAAATAGTCCCAAAAATATTCTTATCATAATATTACAAAGAATAATGTTATATAAATATAGTGATAGAATAGTTTAAGTGTTGCTAAATATATGGTAATTAATATAATAATTTGATGGAAAATAAAATAATTCTTAATGCTAAGAAGGTAAATAAGATTTTTCCTACAAGTCATAATTTTGGAAAGAAACACCCTAGTAAATTCTTGAAGTGAATGATAGTTTACATCATGTATGGAGATAAAGGATTTCAAGAGTGTGAATTAAAGAGTATAAATAAACCTTTTATGTTTAGTGTTTCCACTATAAGGAGATGGTTCAGTAGAAAAATTAATTCCCCAAGAGTTATGGTAATATACCTCCAAAGAAACTAAGGTACCAAGGTCAAGCTTATGTTATTACATTAGATGAACTAAAATTATTAATTTTCTTTTGTTGGGATTCAATAATATTTTTATAGGATTATTTTTTCATTGATATTTTGGGTATAAGAATATTTAAATGTATAACTATTATGTTGTAGTACCTTTTATTTAATGATTTGAAATTATATGATGAAAAGTTTCAATAACCAAAAAAATATAATCTATGGAAAGTTTATCTTTTGGAAAAACTCATAATTTATGGAATATAACCCTTAATATGTGATTGATGATGAGATAATAATGATAAATATATTTTTTGGGGATATTATTGGTTACCTTGAAATAGGATAGTGATTTATTTTATCAATGGTGGAGATTAATACAACTTTAGAATTATTGAATATATTCAACAATGTGATATTTTGTTTTTGGGTGATTTCTTGTTTTAATTTGGGATTTAAAGTGGTCAAGGTAGAAACATATTCAAAATCTGACATTACGGGATGTTTTTTTGGTAATATAATATTGATTTAGTGAACTCTCCTCTAAATGTTTGTACATTAATTAAGGTAAGACATAGTTTGGATGAGTATTAAAGTTAAATATTAATGAAATGGATTATGTTTAAATTACAGTGTTATTGGGTAACTTATGCTTACCATTTCTATCTTGTAAAATATATATTGATAGTCTGAATGAAATTTAATTATTTTATTGTTCTAATGATATATTAAATGTTAATTTTAGGGCTTCACGCTTAAGAATTCCTATTGGATATTCATTTCTTCGAATAATAGGTGATGTTGGAATTGATCAAATGACATCCAAAGTATGATGTTATGAATATGAAAAATAAATATTCCAAGAAACTTTATTTTCATAGGAACATATTCTAGAGGATAAAGAGTTCTTTGTCTCCTGAAAAAGGATCTTGAATAAAAAATGTTATCCTAGAACATTAATTTTTTGATAAATCAAATGGAATTTTTATTCATCATAGATTAATGGATTTGTGGTTGTTAAATTTTCTAGGTCATTCTCTTTCTTATGATCGACTATCTATATTGAACTCCATTAATGATTGGCCATTATGATTTTGATCCATGTCCAAATATTCACTTCCCATCAATGGTCTCTTATTTGGAAACCGGGTATGTGTGATTATAGATTAACAACCTAATACCCTTATTCTATTATAAAGGGTTTGTTTATCAACCATTCTTACATTATGGGGTTTCAATAAGAGTATTTTCACATTTCAATCCCTTGATTTCTGAAATCAATATTAAATAATGAGTACATAATTTATTTAAGGGGGTAGAACATGACTCCAAAATATCTTAAAAGTGGAATATAATATTTGATTCCCTTTAAAATATAGAAAAAATATCACATATTTCTTTATAAACAAATTCTTTCTCATTGAGGGATTTCAATTCTAACAACAATAGTTTTGAATGAGACACGATACAATACTAAAATATTCATATTTAAACACGAATATTATAACATAGCCATTATGTTGGAGGGTGTGAATATAAATTATAAAAATAAAAAATTTATTTGTTTTAAAAATTTATAAAATAAATTAATTCGATAAATATTTATTATAAAAAATAATCATCACTTGAAAGAAAAAAATGATTTCTAAAAAATTGTATTTCTCAAAAATAAAATTTAGTCACACTAACCACATAGCTTAAAATTATATTTTACTAATTTTATATAATTTATTTTAAATAATAAGTATCATTTTGAAATATAAATTTCAAAATTATATTTTGGTGAATTTTTTATAATTTTATGAAAAGAATAATTTTTTTAAGAATAGGGAAAAATACTTATTTTTACCGAAAAATAAATTTTTGTTTAAATTTTTTAAAATATTAAATTATATTTTAAATTGGTTTTAAAGTTAAATTACATATATTATATTATATATTAACTAATTAAAATAATTATAATCAATTTCATACTGATTTATTATATTAAAACAATTTATTCAATTGATTATTTTTTTTAGAAAACCCATTTTCTCAATGCTCCTGTGGGATTAATTTTAAATTTAATTGTGGAATTTTTTTAATATAATTTATTAAAATGTAGTTAATATTTTTAATTTGAGTAATTTATATTATCTAATAATTTCAAGAAATTGTTGACTATAATGAATACTGACAATAATAAAAATTAATTATCATGGTTAAGGTAAAATAAGTTTATCGAGGCTTAAAAAATAATATAAGGTGAAATAACCTAAAACATGTCAAAAAAAACATTTTATGGACATTCATCAACTGTTTCACCTCTAAGATTCAATAATGACTCATTTGGATGCTTTTTTCATGTAAAACAATTGGTAATTTCTTTTTTCCTTTAAAAATACCCATTGTGTAATCTCCCTTGTTTCTAAAAAAACACCCTTAATCATATCCTAATAACACATCCAAAATAATTTCGTTAATAAAATACCTAATATAGAATACCGACTTGGGTTCCCAAAACCGGTGCCCCAATTTGGTTCACTAAATGTCCTCAGGCACGCCTCCCCTTATGCCAAAGGCTACCAACTAGCAGCGAGGGACTAATATGAATCATACAGAGACTATACCCTCTATGTTAGACCAAAACCCCATTTTAAAATAAATAACAAGTAACCAAATTTATGTTCATAAACATCAATATTCCATTATCACATGGTAACCAAAACTAGATATACAATATCAAAATGAACATGAAATATGGAACACCAATGTATGTGCCATGTGTCAGTATGAAAACCCAAAAGTAAAGACATTGATGAATCCCAAGGGGACCACTAACTATGTTTAGTTCCCTCATCCATTCTGTATCTCGAATAATCCACCTAAAATAGGACCCTTTCCCTTATCCTATACTGCAACCATAAAATCTATTCATGTACCGGTCATGAAGCATGAGTAGGGTATGAGTACAAATATGTAGGCCACTACCTATGGAGTCTAAAATAACATCCAGTAAAATAATAGTGTATAAATTGGTATGAAGAATAATTCACAATGAATAATTAAATATTTATCACATTATCATATATACTTTAGTTAACCACATAAACCTTTAGGTTTCCATAGAAACACGTATCCCAATACCTTCATGAGCACATGTCATATTCTAAACTACTCCCAAATGATATCACATCTTAGAATGTCATTTTTACCATTATTTAATTCATATTTGGGTTCCCATGTTACCATTCATAATTTACACATTAAAATGATCCTATTCCCATTATTTAATTCATACATGAATTCCTATGTTAACATTCTTACATCACACCTTAGAATGACCATGTTCCAATTCATCATTTCATAACTAAATGACCATGTTAAATTCAATATTTCAAAATATAATTAACATGTTACCATCCATAAACACGTAATTAATTTAGTAATTAATTATCCACATCAATTCCATTACTAATTCTACAATTACTTTAAAAAAATTCTCTGAGTTTATTCAATTATTAAGTAATCATATCAATAACATTAATTAATTCAACAAATAATTAATCCCATCAATTACTTTAGTTATTTCAAAAATTAAATAATCACGTCAATAAAATTAATTAATTAAAAAATTAATTAATCACCTTGATTTCTCTTGTTAATTCAAAAATTACCTGATCATATTAATAACATTAATTAATTTAACCATTAATTAATCAAATCAATTACTACAGTTAATTCAAAAATTAAATAATCACAAAAATAATATTAATTAATTCAACCATTAATTAAACACATCAATTCCTCTAGTTAATTAAATAATTATATAATTTCATCAATAATATTTATTAATTCAACAATTAATTAATCACATCCCATAATTAATTCAACAATTAATTTTCTCAATTCCCAATCTCAATATATCATAATTAATTCATCAACTAATTATATTAACCAACTATCTCAATATATCATAACTAATTCATCAAATAATTATCTCAGATCAAATATATCAAAATCATATAACTAATTCATCAATAAATTATTCGAGATCCATAATCCTCTTATACCAATTTCACATTTTCTATAATTAATTTATTTTATAATTTAATTAATTCAATCAATAACATAATTTCTAAACATAAAATATCAATTCTATAGTTACATACCCATAATTTCAATCACAATAGAAGGATTTGAATTATATACTACCTACCTCGATTCGGTGACGGGTGATCGCCCAATAGAAATCCCCAAAAATTGAGTAGCATAGTGACATAGAATGAGATCTAAATTTAAAACCCTAAATCAAGGTAAAAAAAACAAGATCCTTCAAATCTAGATGGAGATCCTCAATATAAAATCATGATCTAATCAAAAAAGGAAGAACAACCCCATTCTAGAATGGGAAAAGAAGGAAAGAGGAAAGGTAAACCAAGCGACATGTGATCGTCTTACCAGGAGGGGTGTTGATATTTGATCTAGGATTAGAATTACCAAAAACATAGGTCATGTAGACTTGGAATTCATCTGGAAGGCTGTAAAGTTTTTAATGAATGTCAGGGGTCGAATGTCATTGGATTTGGGTGAGTTTTGGGGGTTTGAGTAATTTCGAAACTAATTTTTGGGTGACTTAAAATGCAATGCATGGTTTCTTAGGAAGGGGTGCATGGTTTCTCTAACCGTGCAACTAAACCATGTAACTCAATAATAGGGGTATATGGTTACATCTAATAGGGTTAATAGTTTGAAAACCCATTCCCCAACCATGTAATTCCCCTATGTCAATGGTTTCAGAGTTTGATAGGTTGGGGCACATAATTAGGGAAAACTATACACCAATCACATAATTCCCTTCTTCCATCCAATTTTCTAAAACTATAACCCAAACACACCCCAAGGTAAAATCCAAATGAAAAGTACTCAACAAAAAGAAAAAGGGTGCCAGTAAATGAACCTAAGGAAACTCAAAAAAAGGAAGGGTTTTTACAATATCTCCACCGTATAATAACTCATCCTCAAGATGTAGTCCCAATCATCTCAAATAATCCAATTCAAAAATTTTGAGCCATTGAACCCACATATTTTCTTCCAATTACAATATTTCCTCCTTCATATGTTCATGTTTCCATAATATTTAAACTATCTGCACTATCCCTCCCCGCAACACTTTCTCACTATGATATTACAAATGTATCGGATTCTCATCATTGGAAACATCTATCTTTTTTCTCAACAATATCCACATAAATCATGTGAGGAGGGTTGGGGGTGGCACCATAATAGTTTTCACACATGAAAAACATCTTTCATGTCATTTTATCTCTATATAAGAGTTAATCGGTACACCACTAGCCCAATTATCTCCACATTCTCAAACGGTCTGATAAACCTGGGCACTAACTTGACCTTTCTCTATATCCTAAAGTTACCCACCTTGGTGACAAATGAAGGAATACCCAATCACCATATGTAAAATCTAGGGGTTGTCATTGTCTATCAGCAGATGACTTCTATCTACTCGTTGTCATAGCCAAATGTTTCCAAATCAGCTATGTCTGATTTGTTGTCTCCTGTACGAGATGTGGACCCAATCACTCAAACTCACCTACCTCCATCCAGTATATATTTGATCTTAAAGTCCTACCATAAAGATAATTTTATGGTTCCATATGTATAGTTTCCTAAAAACTTTTGTTATAGGTGAACTCCACTTGTTCCATGTGCTCCTCAGAAGACCCATTCAAATATAGATTACACGGTCACAACATATCCTTAAGAAGATTTATAGTACACTCTAACCACCCTTATTTTTGTGGGTGGAATGTCGTACTCAAAAAAAATTTGTACCAAGTTCCCTCTAAAATCCCAGACATAAGCATAATGTAAAATGTGAAGTATGGACTAAAACAATAGTCTGTTCCACCTCATTAAAATAAAAAATCTCCATGTCTTACAATTATCTAAACTACCCCACTGAGAATGTCTCTCGTATGGCCATGAATTAAACTAAATTCATTAGTCTATCCACAAATACCTAAATAGTGTCATTCTTCCGAGGCATCCTCGGGAGACCCACCATAAATTCTATTGTAACATCATTACAATCCTATTCTGGATTGGGAAATGACTCTAGTGAACCAACATGACATTGATTATCAGAATTCTCCTACTAATATGTGTAGTATTGGTCAAAAACCTTGCTATCTCCTTTTTCATATCTGGTCAAGAAAAAGATCATCGAAGTTCATGGTACATTTTGGTCACACCTAGATGTACCATCCATTGTTTGACATGAATCTCAGAAATCATATCCTCTATCATTCTCAAATTCACAAAAACATGATTCTTGACATAGATTATATCATCCTCATTTATGATCATATTTAAAGGTGACTCCCCACCATTATGTCCTTCCCTCAAGGTCAAACATTATGAATCCTCATATTCCCTATCTTAGATCTACCTAAAAAGTGTATAACCCAATAAAACTAATATGAGAGACATCTTTTTCTAACACTCTTGAACTAAAATAGGTATATTATCTAGCAATTTCATTACCTTCCACTCATCATTGGACTCCTAAACAACCTGATTCTCATTTTTCCTACTCAATGGATTAACAACACTATTCACTTTTCCAAGAATATATGCTACCTAAAAATTGAAATACTTCATATATTCAACACGCGCCATCTACTAGAGATTCAATTATCACTATTAAATGAAATACATGAAGCTCTATAGATCAGTATACATAGTAAAATTTTCCCCCAATAGATAATGCCACTAACACTTTAAATAATAATCCACGGCAGCCAACTCGAGGTTGTGCATAGCATAGATTAGTTCCTGGGGCATCAAATGTCAAGGACCATATTCCACCACTCAGTCTCCCTGTATCGATAATTCTCCATGATCTATCCCAGAAGCTTAAAAATACACTGTATACTCTTCACTAGGCTCCAGCTAGGTCAAGATCAGTGTCTATATAAAGTGCTTCTTCATATCTTGGGAATCATTCTCACATGCTCTAGAGCAGTCAAAATTTATCACCTTCTTGGTCAATCTGGTAAGTGGAATTTCTTAATAGAAACAACCCTAAATTAATCTCAGATAATATCTTTCCAACCTCATCAAGATGTGAAAATCAAACATGTTCTTAAAAGGATCCCTAGAAACAATTTCCTTCACCTTTTCTAGGTCCACAGACACACCTTCCTCTAAGATTTTGTGACCCATGAAGTGTACCCAATCAATCAAAAACGAACACTTAGATATATTTTCATATTATCAATTTTATCTGAGTGTACTCATGATGATTTCAAGATTTTGGGATTGATAGTCATGAGTATTGGAGTACAAAAAGATATGATCCACGAATACTACTAAAAATTAATATACATACAAATGTATGATCATGTTCATCAAGAACATAAACACTTCATGTGTGTTCATTAATCCAAAAAACATTATGATGAACATATATAGAAAATACATAATCCTAAAAGTAGCCTTTGGTATATTATATGTTTGAACTCTTAGTTGATGAAAAAATGATGTCATGTCGATCTTTGAAAATACATGAGCTCCCCTCAACTGGTCTAAAAAATCATTGATACATGGAAGAGTATATTGATTTTTAACTATCATCTGAATCCACTTATAGTAATTAAAACACAAGAATAAAGTCCCATCAACCTTCTTAGAAACAATATTGGTGAACCCTAAGGAGACACACATGGATGAATGAACCACTTATCCTCCAACTCTTCTATCTCAGTCTTGATATCTTGAAGCCACGTCAGTGCCATTCTATATGGTGAAATAGAAACTGGCTCATCCCCTAATATGATCTCAATGGTAAATTTCATATCTCCTTCATATGGAAACCCTACGATGTTGTCGGTAAATACATTTTGAAACTGATCCACTATAGGTGCAAGTAAATATGGATCTACACCTCCATCTTCTAGTGATAGACTTGACACATGGGCTGTGAGCTCTCCTGGTTTCAATATAATTGGCCCTACATGACATGTCTAGATATCCCAATCCATAATTTGAACAAAATTTTCACCCTTATGAGATTTAAAATTCACTCTCCTGTGAGAATAGTCTATGATGGCTTGATATGACACTAACCAATTCATTCCCATAATGATTTCAAATCAAGACAGGTTAAGAATGTAAAGATCCCTAAAAAATTTATACTCCCCAACCTAGAGATTATACCCCTTGCAAAAGAAAACATCTCTCAACCATACTCCCAGAGGTGTGTCTACCATCAACATCCTACTCATGAAATCTTACTCTAGGATCAATCCATTCATATTTTTTTTAGAAATAAAGTAATAAGAGGAAACTTTATCAAATAAGAAACTAGCTATTGTAGACTCTAGAAGAATAATACCTATCACCCTCGATGTTCCAACCTACTCTCCACAAGTGTAGGCTGAATGGAATGAACCTATCCTACCCTCTTCCCTGTGATATAGTCTAGATCCCCTAAGCTACAATACTCTACAGATATAGGCACTATTTACTTGAAGATCCACATCTACTACCTCTACCACTATGGCCTATAGAACTCTAGCTTCCATCCTGATATGGTGTGGAAGATCCCCTTCCAACACTCTTATGCTACCTAGATTTACCCCCATAGCCTATCTATCCCTGGGTCCTATAGAATGTTTATAGATGTCTCATCTAGCTGCAAGACTGGCACTAGACTGGTGGTCGAGGGAACTATATATAGAAGTGTCCCAACATACCACACTAGTGACATATCATATGGGTAAGGTCCTTTGCAACTGACCCCTATGTCTGGGTACATAGTTTCCCACTTCTTTTGTTGACACAAACATAGAAATTATTCCTGTGCTTGAAATTCATACCTCCCGATTATCTATATATAAACATATATCATGAATTGTAATCCTCCTTTAGGTTCTCCTCGGCTATGAGTACCGATTCCACCACCTGAGCAAACTTCATTAACAAAAGAAGGTTAACTTGGGACTTAATATCACATTAAAGATCGTCCTAGAAATGTCTCACAGTGTCCATTTCATCCATCTTCCAACGTTGGAGCGAAGCTCTAAAAATCTGTAAGTCATCCATCATATTCCATAATTGACATGCTCCTCTATGTCAGTCTCAAGAACACGGATAATCCATCCTTCCTTGAATTATAAAGTTAAAAGTGCTCTAAGAACTTCTCCAATAAGTCCTTCCCTTACATACCATAAACCTATAGAGTCTACACCAGAATTTCCCACTTGCACTGTGCAGATCTTCATTGCATATATACAAACAACTTGAACCTCCTCTATATAGAAGAATGTAAATGTTCATGGTTCATCTCTATAAACGCATCCTATAATTCATCTCCCTAAGGTCCACCCTGTCTAGAAAAATTCAGAGGGTGATTCAAAAATAACTCCATCTTTGGATCATACATACTCTTCAAAACCTTCCACAGGTCTCTTCGAATGAATTTCATGAGGCGCCGAAAGTTCTCTCAGAACTTCTCCATGACTTCCTCACCTTGAACAATCATGAAATTAGTCCCACTACTGGTATATCATCTCTATCCATGTCCGTTGTTCTTCATCTAAAAAATCTTTATCAGGGAGGCATACCTCTTGATTCCAAACATTCACCTTAAGACCCATTTCCAATTTTACACATTTATGAGAAACACAATATGCCACAAAATGTCATTCTCTTAAACCCAACCACACGGTTAAGACTGAGGCATTGTCACATTCCCTAACCATCCTACATATAGGTCATGGTTCACAAAGGGAATATCAATATCATTATTCATGTTTCTCATTTAGACACCCAATAATTATAATCTTGTATTGTTTTAAAAAATCTAAATTTCATGTAATGAACCTTTTTTATTTCAATTTCACATGCAATGGAAAACATATCAAGATCAATAACATACCCATAACCCATTTCCCTTTCATGCCTAAAATTGATGCATGCATACACATATCTCATTCCATATCGGGCCCTGATTCAATTATCAAAAAATATCACAACAAAATAATCACATCACAAAACTTGTGTGTCACCAAATGCGAAATATTATCCAACTGCAATAGAAAACAACAATAACAATAATCCCACCCGAGGTACTTGGTTTCTCCCCCATACATGGGGTATCTTCTCCCATGTACAATCTAATAACCGAGGTCTAACTCTTCCTAGTGCCCTATCAATATTTCAAAAATAGTAATACAAAAGAAAAAAAGGAAAGAAAAATGGTCTTTGATACCACTTTGTTACATCCTAGTCTAGGTGCCACAAACCAGTGCACCGATCTAGTTCAATACATGACCTCAGACACACCTCCCCATATAGAAGAGGATGCCGACATGTATTTAGGGATTAATATCAGTCATAAGGAGACTATATCCTCTTATTTAGAGTTAAACACTAGTAGAAAATAAATAAACAATAACCAAATATTTATCCATAATCATAAATATTCCAATATCACATGGTGACCAAAATTAGAGATACAATATCAAACTAAACAAAGAATATTCCATGTTAATGTCTGTGTCAAGGTTCAATATGAAAATTAAAATGTAAAGACACATAACACTCCAAAGAGGGTCCCAAACTATGTATGGTTCCTTCTTTCATGATCAATCTTGACTATACCACCTAATATAGGACCCTTTCCCTTATCATTTCCTTCAACCGTGAAATCTATTCTGGTACCAATCAGGCAGCCTGTGTAGGGTGAGAGTATAACTCAGTAGGCCAACAACAATGGAATCTAAAATAATATGTAGTCAAATAACAATGTATGAAATTGTATAAATAATAAATCAAAATTCATAATTAAATAGTTATCACATTATAAACTATACTTTATTTAGCAACATAATCCCCCAGGTTCCTATAGACACCCATATCTCAATACCTGCCTCAGCCCATGCTGGAGTCTAAACTATTCCCAAGTGATATTTTATCTGATAATTCCATTGTTAAATTTATTTAAATCATACATTAATTCTCATGTTACCATTAATACAACCCACATTATAATGACTATGTTCCCATTCTTTATTTTATACATGAATTACCATGTTACCATTCATACTTTACTCACTAGAATTACTCTATTCCAATTCTTTATATCACATCTAAATGATTCTATTACCATTAAAATATTAACAATTGAAAGACCATTTTATCATCCATAAACACATAATTAATTCAACAATTAATTATATAAATCCATTTAATTACTAATTCAACAATTATTTAAACAAAACAAGTCAGTTAGTTAATTTAACAATTATCAAATAATGTCAATAACATTAATTAATTCAATAATTATTTAATCTCACCAATTACTCTAATTAATTCAAAAATTAACTAATATCATCAATAAAATTAATGAATTTATACAATAATTAATCACAACAACTCTTCTAGTTAATTCAACAATTAACTAATCACATCAATTCCTCTAGTTAATTAAACAATTAACTAATCACATCAATAATATCAATTAATTAAATAATTAATTGGTCACATAAATTGATCTAGTTAATTAAAAAATTAACTAAACAAATAAATTATATTAATTAATTAAATAATTAATTAATTACATCCCATAATTAATTCAACAATTAATTTTTCTAATTTGTAATCTCAATATCTCATAATTAATTAATCAATTAATTATCTCAACCATCTATGTCAATATATCATAATTAATTCATCTATTAATTATCTCAAATCACCTATCTCAAAATATCATAACTAATTGATCAATTAATTATTCATGATCTTCAATCTCATTATCCCAATTTAATATTTACCACAATTAATTAATTCAGTAATTTAATTAAATAAATAAAGAAATAAATTTATAAATATAAAATAGAAATTATATAATTAAATACATAAAATCCCAATCATGACTATAAGATTTTAATTATATAACACCTACCTTAATTCATTGATGAGTGATCACCAAACAGAAATACACAAAATTTGAGCATCATAATGACCGAAAATTCGAACTGAATCTAAAAACTAAACCAAGATAATATAAATCAAGATCTTTCAAATCTAGATTTAGACCCACAATCCTAGATCTAGATATAATTAATATAATAAGATCAAACCATTTCTATAATGGGAGAAGAAAGGAAGCTTAATGGAAAACCAAGCAGGATGATATCCTCTTACTATGAGGGGTGAAGATCTATGATCTTAGCATCGAATCACCAAAAATGGAGTTAAAGAGGACTTGGAATTTGTATAAGAGGATATGAAATTGTGAAACAATGTCATGGGAATAATGGAGTTTTATTTGGGTGAGTTTTGGGGGTTTGGGTAATTTCCAAACTAATTTTCAGGTGACATAAAAAGATGTGTATGCTTTACTGGGTAGGGGTGCAGGGTTTTCTCTAAAAGTGTGCCTAAATCGTATGCTTCTGTTATAGGGTGCATGGTTACTCCTAAAAGGGAACATGGTCTGACATACCTTGAAAAAAGCCAGGCAATTACCCATCATCTAGGGTTTCACGTTTTGTTGGGATGGGGTGCATGGTTAGGGGAAACCGTGCGCCAACCGTGCACTACCCTTCTCCCTTCCAATTCTCTCAAACTTTCACCCAAAAACACCCTATTGTAAAACCCAAATGAAAAGTAGTCAACACAATGAAAAAGATTACCTATAAAAAATCCCAAGACATCTCCCAAAAATTCCCAAAATTTATATCTACCCCAATACATACTCACATCACATCTTCCTAGAGTCCATATTTTAATCAAAAATCCATCCATGTCTTCACGTATAAACCTACCAGAGTTCATTGAAAAAGTGTTAAATTCTTAACATGCATATTTATTTTATTTTTCCTTAAAAAAACATCAAATATAATTAAATCATGATAATATAATAAAAATATTATCTCCCATATAGTTAGATGTTATTATGTTACTATAATATCTTATTTCCATCTACACTTCCATCAAGCGGAAAACTAAACCATCGAACGTACTTATGGAGGACTATCGCGACGTGAATCGATGTAATTTTTTCCAATCACCACATTTAAAGGTGGTATATAATGTTACATTTAATATATTTATTTTATACTTATGATAATATTATAATATATGTTTATTATATCACATATACCTTCTTACATCCATTCCATGGGGGTATTGGATAATGTCGCTCGTGTGTACGTTAGACTACTGCCTCGCAATGGTTTGTGATTCACTTTCACTAGTTCAATTAAGAGAAGTTAGAAAGAATAATTTTAATAAAATATATGATATATTTATGACATAAAAATTATTTTAAAAATATATCATCAAATCTCACTTTTTACTTTCCAATCTATTGGAAAACAGTAACATCACCCATGTATACGTGTGGATGATCGCCACAACGTAGCGATGGGAAAGGTTTTTCATTTTATTTTTATATAAATTTTAATAAGTAAGGATTTGATTAATAAAAATTCTATATATATAAAAATAATGTTTCTTTATAGGTGAATTAATATTTATTTTCCTTTCATTACATCCCTCAATAAAAATGGAAACAACGTTCATGCATACATGTGGCCTATCGTCTCCATGAATGGTGTAATCCATTTTATATATCTAACCATTATAGAATAAAATAAAGAGATATATTATAAATATATATTATATTTATGTCATGTTTAATAATATAGAGATAATGTAATGATTAACAATGTAAAGGGACCAGAATCACTTGTAGAAACTTGGTTTTTCTATCGTGATACTTTAAAATATTTCTATAACTATATATATATTTCTTGATCTTGGAGTTGAGATGAAATGAAATTTAGAGGTCCGGTGTGCCTTGAATTAATTTTATATAAATATTAATTATATTTTATATTTCCCACATAACTTCTTAACTAAAATGGTATAAAACATAAATAGTTGATCAGATCAAAAATCTACGACCATGGTTGGGTTTGTAACATAGTCTTTACACTATTTGGGACATAAAATTATTCAACACATGATCTTTATCCCCTTTATCATTGTTAGTACATTTAATGAATGAATTTATTATTTATTTATATATTTATTTATTTTATTATTAGTGCAACAGATATGATTATAATTATATTTCCCTAGAAAACCTTGTCGGAGTTAGCCTCATAATTTTTAAAATAATCAGTAAGAGATTTCTTCCCCTTTTCTCTATCAAATCAACATAAAATAATACAAGACTCTGAATCAGATCAGATCAAGATAATGAAAATGCAATGTCTCCTTCCAACTTGTTGGAGAATACTGTATTCCCTAGTGATTAATCTTAATTTAAGGTAAGACTCCTCAAAATTTATTTCCACGCATTGTTTAAAATTTATTGAGTATATTTGTAGTTGTTCTTAAATTTTCACTCCTCTACAACCTCTTCATGTTTATATGTAATATAATATATGTTTATTTCATTTTTTCTAAACTAAACTACCTATTATAGATCAATTGGCTAAGAAGCTTGTCCATGATCCATTAAAAATTGTTATTATGCTTTTTACCTCTCGTTTCTTTATGATCTTCATAGGTTGGATCCCTGGGTTACAAGTTCAACATTTTTAGGTGGTAGCAATCATGATAGAGCCACCTGATTTATAGAAAATTAAAAAATTGAAAATTGACCATCAAGAAAGGCATAGATATGGGATTGTTGCGAGGAAATGATGGCTGATTTGGTTGTTAAACATCAAGATCTTAATGAACGGAAGTGTGGTGGCATGTGAAATGGATAAAGAAAACCTTCTGATGAAACAGAGCCTATTTTTGGTGAACGTCTAATAGTAATCACGATCTATATCTATATCAAAATATTTTAGGCTGATTCAAGGTGATATCTACAGTGTATCGAGTATATCCATGCATGGAAGATCAAGAATGTTGTTCTAGTGAAAAACCCGACTATACACTATTATTAATGATAAACACATGGAAAGTATATTCTTTCAACATTAGTACTAGGGTTTCAAAAAAACTTTGGGGAAACATGGTGTGTAACACTCTCTCACATGTCGTGTTCCTATCCCAATTAGATAAACCATTTGGGATACCACATTGGTGGGATTTCGTGTACATATACACAGATATGGGGTCTGATACATGGACGCATTGATCATCACATAGCCCGATCTCCATATAGCATGGGCATGTTGCATAGTCCACCAGCATGGCATGTACTCCTAAATGGTTTGTATCCATGTTTCTAATAGGGACACAGTCATGATATGAAGTGGGACCACAGGCTGTGTACCCATTAATAACTTCTATGAAAACTTTAAACATTCATATCTCCATCATTTTAACTCATATTTGGGCCAGTGAGTAGTATTTTTTGTGTGTAATTTCATGTAGAACACAATGGTTCCTTTAGTTGGGGGTTTTGACATATGATGTTAAATGTTCATGGCACAACACCTATTGAGGAGACCTCAAAGATGATAGTAATTGGGTAGAATCACCTGATGCATACTCCTAAGTGGACCCCTCCAACTTGGATAGGCATGGGTCCTAATGGTCTTCTAGAGTGGAACCCTCCAACCATTATAGTAATGGGTACTCTACAGACTTCAAAGCGGAAAACTCCAACTGGTATGGAAATTAGTCCTTGAGTACTACTAGATTAGAACCACCCATATAGGTTGGGCATGGGACCTTGACATATCGAGTGGAACCCTCCTATGGTATTAGGGCATGGGTCCTTGATGGCATAGAGTGGAACCCTCCAGTGGGGCTTGGAATGGGTACTCATCAATCAGAGTGGAACCCTCTAGATGGAGTAGGCATGGGTCCTTCAATTACTATCAAAGTGGAACCATCCTATTATACCAGGGCATGGGTCCTCTACCTATAAATTGTTTCCCATCGATTGTGTGCCACAATAATGAGATATGGTTTGATTTAGCTTTGTAATCATGAGGAAGATGAATTATTTCCCCATAGGGAATCATTTTTGAGATATGACTAAAACCGTGCTAGAGATTCCGTAACACCCAAATTGGATTTTTTGTGTGTTACTTTTAGTTTAAACTACCATACTTTTTTATTATCTAGAGGTTCATGCATGCTTGATTTACTTTATAGTAGTGTTTCATATTTTATTCTTTCCATATTCACTTTTCCATCGACTTGGATGTGTGTGTGTGTACCAGTATGCCTTCAGTGCTTGTTTCCACCCCTAACTTATGGAGTTTTACATGGGGTACTTGTGGCTCAAGCCCTATGTTGGTTTGGGTCTTGATAGATTGGTATCTGAGCAAGATCATTCATTTGGATTTTTTTCGAACAAATATCCATAATAGGTTTGTTTGGGTTTAGGGAAATAGAGTCCAAGTGTCTTATGTGAGGATATCATGCTAGGGATTTCAAAGATTCTTTGGTGACTAATGTATCTATTCACCAGGGTCTTGACTACTAGCTTATCAACTCGGAATGATGAGACATTTGTTGCAGGGATTGATGGTACATGAATCATATAATCTTGGGTCTTTGATTATACATTTTGAGTCATCCCATTTGATGTTGATATATATATATATATCCTCATCATACCTCACTATTCCTTGATAACTTTCAAGATACCTCTGTGATGATAGTTAGCCAGAATACCATCTCTGGTTCATGATGACCACTTGATGAGCAATGGGCCCACAGTTCAAGAACCATCATACAATGTCATTCCTCTGGGTGGGTAGGTAGCATCACCTCTCTATGTAGAATAGTAGATCATCATAGTAGAGAAGGATGATGATATTCACAAACTACGAACACTCGATCAGTTTCATCATTAGAGACCATTGAGGTTCCGCGACAAGCTATATCCTCAAGTAGTTGGGGGATTAGATACAGTCAGTGATCTATATCTTCAAGATTTTTTAGATCTTTGTGGATAAGGTGGTAGAACTAGAATTAATCCATTTCCAAATAGTGGTTGGGAGATGTTGTATCCTTTTTATGTAGATGCATGATGAGTCGGCACTATCATGGGATGACTTCCAATAGCTATTCTTTTAGGAGTACTACCCTCTTAATTATGCTCAGTCCAAATATAGAAGCTTATAGAGATGAATTAGGGAGGGATGATCATGGATGAGTATGTAGCGATGTTCACAGACCATATGCATTACTCCCTCGACATGAACTCAGATGGCTACTTTTGATATGTAATGTTTGAGAAGAGAATCTGTAGTGAGACCCGAGATAGCGTAGTGCCCTTGTGCATCCCAACCTATGTCAGGGTGTTGGATCAGGTACTAGTAATAGAATGTTTCCTCTAATAGAGTATCTAGATAGATGGAGCTAGCTATGGGTACCCAGAGCTATGTCGTCTTCAACTACATGAAGATGTTTGGTTCTAGGATCTAAGTACAAGAGATTATTCCATAATCAGACTCAGTCATGTTGTTGGAGGTAGTGGGGAGCACCCGGGAATCCATGAAAGGGTTGTTCTTTACTTATGATGGTCGAGTTCACATGGCATGAGATATCCTGACTATGCATGTAGAGCAGCCCTGGTAGATAGCTGATGGACCGCCACGGTAAAGGTCGCATCGTGATTTGGGATCTCCCATGCATGGAAAGGGTGGTCCCTAGGAAGGTGGAGCTAGAAATGGAGTAGAAGGAACTAAGTTTGGTGTGAACCATTATGAGGTCCTTTCACAACCACTAGGAGGCCCACATCAATCTCCAGGATCTGGCAGTCGAGGTTGTGGATAGATCTAGGATTTGGAGGCTTGTGACCCCATAGCGTACAAGATTATTCAAAGTATGATATGAATTTAGTTTACTCTCGTCTCAATTTTATTAGAAACATGTACTATTTATTCCTTTATCTATTGAATTATGGTGTGAGATCCAGAGCTCCAAATTGAGGAGATATCCCATTAGTTTTGCGTTGATGTTCCCACATGGAACACATATTTGGTATCCTTCATTTCTCAGTACAGTGTGATATCACTTAGAGGATAGAGGTTCACATGGGACCAATTTTTCCTCATGATGGAACACTATAAATTTATCATGGTTATGGACTGGATTTCCATTTTATGATCCCATATTTACTATGATCACACACAATTCATATGCATATGCACTGATGGGATGAGATTCTCCTTTTTTGGTGAGAGAGATCTCATGGTAGGGAAAGTGAGTTTTGTGAGAAGTAGGTTTCTTCCTATCACACATCATCTTGTGAGTATATTCCTTTTTTTTAGGCTCTTCATGAATCGAAATTCCTTAATCTATGGAGAATTATATGGATGTCTACCCTGAGGAAATTCCAGTGCTACCCCTGAGGTGGTAGATGGAGTTTTTCATCAACTTTCATTCAAGGATATCATGGATTTCTTCTATAGAATATCGGATGGAACCTAATGAGATATAAACACTACAGTTGTAGTAGTTAGACCCTCTTGAGAAAGGTTTCATCAGAACTAGTGTTTCCCCTTAGGTAGTTTCAGTCCTATTCATGAAAATAGAGGATGGGAGATTTCAACTTTGTCAGTATTATCTTCACCTGAACCAGTCCATGACAAATAAAAATTACCCCTTACCATGTATTGATGACCTCTTTTACTAGTTTTCATTCATTATATGGTTCTATAAGATCGATATCAGGTTAGCTACCACCATTTGATGCTTCGTGAGGCTGTTTTTCTAAATTTTTCATTCCAATGTTGCTACAGACACTATGAGTTCCTAGTGATTCCCTTTGTTGTGATCAATTCCCCTATCATGTTTGTAGATTGGATGAAGCAGGTCTTCCAGCCATACATGGAATAGATTGATGTTTTCTTCATCAAGGGAATACTCATATACTCTACATCATAGGAGGATCATGCAGATCACTTTTGGATGGTTCTTGATTTTCTTTGAGAGCTTTATATTTATTGTAAATTCTTGATGTTCAAGTTATAGATTCACGAGGTTCACTTTCTAGGTCATATTATTTCTTATAATGTTTTTTCCATGGATCCATTGATGATATAAGTAGTTATTTATTGGGATCCACCCAAGAATTTGTTAGAGGTTTGGATATTTATTAGATTTGTAAAGAAATATAGGATTTTTGTGGCTGACATCTCTTAAATTGTATCCCCTTTGACTACCCTGTTGTTAAAAGGGAATCATTTTACCATGTTTGAGTAGTTATAGAATTCCATTGAGGATTTGAGTCAGAGTTTGGTGAGTGCTCCAGTGTTGATACTACTTCAAGAGGTCATGGAGTTCATAGTGTATCACAATGCCTCAAGAGAAGGGCCCAGATACATGTTGATGTAGTGAACAATAGTTATTGCTTATGGGTCGAGGCAGTTGAGACCCCACAAGTTGAACTACATAACTCATGAACTAGATCTATCAGTGGTGGTATTCTCCTTTTGGATGTGGAGATACTACCTTAATGGAGAGCACCTTTGGATTACCCAGACTACTAGAGTCTCAGGTAAATATTCACTCAAAGAGACCTTAACCGGACACAGCGGTGCTTGTTGGAGTTATTATACGACTACAAAATCGAGATAGTATATAGTCCATGGAAGGAAAATCTTGTGGAAGATTCCCTTATTATGAATTACTAGGCTCACATAGTATATCAGGATTCAGAGTAGTTATCTACCATGCAGCTAACCATGGTAGAGTAGAAGGGTATAACATTTCCTTATGTTGATGGTGTTGACTCCTTCACCTCTTCAATGTGTGTGGGAGTCCCAGTAGGGATACATTGATTATGAGGTCTTACTTGATCATATATCCACAGGAGACTCATCAAATGTATATTATAAAGGAGGGAATCATGTCATATTGTTCCATGTATGAATAGTGATTCCAGTCACGTTGTGGGAGGTGGTGATGTGGGAGTTCCACACTTCTACCCTAGTTGTGCACCCTGGTGTGTGGAAGATGTATTGGGTCCTTCAGTAGTAGTTTTGGTAGTCAGGCATGAGATGAAGCATAGCTGAGTTCATCTCTCAATGCCTCACCTCTTGCCGGGTAAAGGATGACCGCTATGTTCTTGAAGTTTTATTCTAGCCCCTTAAGATCCCATAACAGAAGTGGAATGGCATATCCCTAGACATCATCAGAGGACTTACACACAAAAAAAGGTAATGACGCAATCTGTGTAATATTTGACCAACTTGCGAAGTTGGGGCACTTATATTCTATAGAAGATAAAATTTTATTGGAGAATTTGGGGTAGTTGTATGAATGGGGGATCATTCTCTTTCTTGGGGTTCCCTCGACGATTGTCTCTAACCATGAAACACAATTTACATCATTATTGTCGAGACACCTATAAGACGATTTTGGGGCCCAATTGCGGATTAGTATTGTGTTTCACCCCCAAAATAATAGGTAGATAGATTACACTATCCAGGTGTTGGAGGATATGCTAAGGGAAAGCATGTTAGGTTTCGGTTGGAGTTGAGTGGATCACATTCCCTTGGTATAGTTTGAGTCCAACAATAGATACCATTATACCATTGGTATGGGACAATTTTAGGCCCATCATAGGACACTTTGTAGGTTACCCTTTTGATACATAGAAATTGGATATTCGTCTCTTTTTTTCCTAGAGTTGGTGCAAGGTATGATGGAGAATATCCAGGTTATCAGGAAGTGGATGGGAATGGGCCAGAGCAGATAGAAATCCTACAAATACCACTTTCATGGTCCCTTGGTGTTCAATTAGGGAGACACGTTTTTTTATGAGTCTACCCACGATAAGGATTTTGAAGGTTCATGCATTAGGGAAAGTTATCACTGAAGCTTATCGGGATGTTTGAGATCTAGATAGGGTAGGGGAGGTTTCATACCTCCTTTCCCTATTCGAAAATAGGATTAGGTGCAAGATTTCTTCCATGTGTCATGGGTAAGGCGTTATGTGCATTACTGTACACACGTCATCTACTGGGGTGAGCTGGACATCAAGGATGGAGCCACCTTTACAGAGCACCCATTAGTGATCAAGGTTTAACTATAAAAGACAATTTTTGGGTGGACCATCCCTCTGGTTCGCATGTTAAGACAAAACAATAATGTGTAGGAGATTTCCTTGGAGAAGGAGAGCCAAGTTTGGGGTTCGTATCATGAGTTTTTTTCCGAGTGCTTGTTTTTTAGTGATAAAATGTTTGAAGGAGGGAATGATGTAGAGACCCATTTTTTCCGTAAGACATTAAAATATATCAATATATATATATATATTTCTAGAGCTAGTCTATGAGACGAAATGAAAATATGAGTCACGGTGTGCAAGAAATTAATTTTAATAAAATATTAAATATGTTTTATATTTCCCAGAGAGCTTCTTAAAAGAAATAGGATAAATCTTAAATGGTTGTTTGGTTTAGAAATCGGAAACCACGGTTGGGTCTTTAATGTGGTGTTTAACCTAAGAACAATATAAAATGAGTCTCATGGGATGTTCAGACCCCTCACTCATTGTTGTTAAATTTAATTAAAAAATTAATAAATAGTTTAATTAATTATTTTATTTTCAGTGTAATGGATAATATTATAATTGTGTCCCCCTAGAAAAGATTTCCATGGTTAGACTAATAATTTTTGAAATATTTAGTGAGATATATCTTCCTACTTCCTTTGGTGGATCATCCCAAACGAATATGGAAATCTGAATCAGTTAAAATTAGGACACATTAAATGAATTGACTCCTTCCAAATTGTCAGAAAATTCATTCATCACTATATGTCGATCCTAAATCGAGGTAAGACTCATAAATTAGTGTTTTTACATATTTTATTAAATTTAATGTGTATGTTGATAGTTGGTCTTTGATCTTTTCTCCTCTAAAGTCTTTTTATGTTCCCTTGTACTAAAATCTATGTTTATTTCTGTGGTTTTCAAATCTTCACAAGACATTATTGATTTATTGTCCATGAAATATTTCCCCAATCAATTTACCCTTGTTCTTGTGATTTAAAAAACATTTATTCATGATCTTTGCAGGTTGGATCCCCGGGATCCTGGTTTGACATTTTCATGTCGTACTGAGCTCAATCGGGCCCTTGGAATCATGGTGGATCAATGAAAAATTAATAGACCATTGAGAAAGGAAAAAATCTGGGCTCATTTTGAGGAAATGATGACTGATTCGATTTTAAAACATCAAGATCTATATGAAAGGATGCATAGTGGAATGGAAAATGGATGGGGAAACCCTCTGAAAAAACCAGAGCCAATTTCCAGTGAATGATGACTGGAAAGTGTAATCCATGACAAAATACAATGATTTCATACCAATTCAAGGTGAAGACAATGGAATATTGAGCAAATATAGGTGTGGAATATTGGATCAAATGTTTTTGAAAAGAACCTAATTACATGCGATGTTCAATGAATAACACACGATGTGTATCCCCTTTCAGTGGTGATGTTAGGGTTTCATTAAAATTAAGGGTAACACAATATGTAATAGTCTATCATTTTCTTTGTACCCTCTATCAGTTGGATAAACAATGTGGTGGACTAAACATGTGGAAGTATATGTAAAAGTACATAGACAAGGATTCTGGTACATGGAGGTTTTGAGAAGCAAGTGGCTCTGTGTCTAGGTAGCTTAGACACACCATGTATTCCACCAACACGATCTGTAACCCTAAAAATTAAAGATCCATGTGTCGGATAGGGATATGGCTGGGCTGTGAAGTTGCACCAAAAATTGTGTGCATCCCCTCACACTCTGTGTACACCTTTATCTATTATTTCCAAAATTTTAACGTCCATATATATCTTTTATGAAGCCATTTTTTCCGAAGAGAACCCTATCCCGAGTGTCTTTCTATGTAAAACAAGATGGTACCCTCGGTTGTGTATTTCAAGATATAATGTGAAAATTTCTAGGCATTAATCATTTTCTAGTGACCTTGATGATAGATGTGATGAGGCAGAATCACCGTATACATACTTCCAAGTGGAACCCTCTAGTTGGGCTGGGAATGGGTGCTCAATGGCTTCTACAGTAGAAGCCTCCACCTGGGCTGGGAATGGGACATCTAATGACTTTTGAGAGGAACCACCCAGTTCGTCTAGCCATGGGTCATTGATAACTACTTGAGTAGAACCCTCCAGCAAGGTTGGGCATGGGTCCTTGACATCCCAAGTGAAACCCTATAGGGGTATCAGAGCATGGTTCCTTAAATACGTATAGTGGAAACCTCCAACTAGGTTGGGCATGGGTCCTTGACTATTATAGTGGAACCCTCTAGTTGGTCTAGGCATGGTTCCTCCATCAACTATCATAGTGGAACCCTCCTGTTGTACCATGGGGTGGGTCCTATACCTTGAAATTTTGGCCCCTTGACTACGTGGTAGGCTGACAAGATGTGGTTTGACAAATCATTCGACTTACAATGATAAGTAATGCTTTCCCCACTAAGATGAATTTTTAGATGCAACCAAAACCATGTGGGTAAGTCAATGATTCCATAAGTGGATAATATCAATGTGTTGTAATTCGTTCCTTATACCTGTGTGTTCAAGGCAGACATCTGGGATGTTGGGCATCGTTGTTAGACTTTTGGAACTGTTGGATACACTTCTTATTCAGCTGAGCTGTGAGATGGTCTCCTTACTCTATAATTTGGGCTTCTATTGAATAATAATATATATGTGTGTGTGTGTGTGTTTTTGTATATATCTTCTATACCCACTACATTGTTTTGGTTACTCTCATTCCTAGAGTGGCAAAAATTTGGATGGTATACCACATGCTCTCCATGTCTAGCTTTTTGTGGTTTGAGGAGTTTAAACTCTTGATATATGTGGTTAAGGATCTATGGGTAGATAATAAACACACCATGTTTATCCCCTTATTGTATGAATGATCTTAATTTTACTCTTTGTTGGGTTTAGCTTTATTAATTTATTTCACCTTGTGATAACTACTATCTTTCTCTTAATCTTTTATCTCTTACTACCCCCCCCCCCCTCTACTTTTGATGTGTACTACAGGGTATGTATATAATCACCATTTAACAGGATTTTACCACACAAGTCATGTCTTATGAAGGCGGTGGACAGTTTGATCGTGACTATAAAAGATATTAGGGACACTGGGTTCTTGGAACGCGTATGGTGACCTTAGCTAGGGATTCAGGAATGGGGCTCTCTTTTACCTGTTTAATTTTCTAGTTTTTTCATCTTAGGATATATTCATTGTTGGGAATTTTTTTTTCTATTTACATTTAGTTTACACTACTATACTTTTGTACTATCTAGTGGTCTATTTATGCTTGATTTACATTATAGTAGTGTTTTATCTTTTCTCCATTCCCTATGCACTTTTGTATCGAGTTGGATGTGTGTGTGTGTGTGTAGGATCTTAGGCAACATCTTACCAAATTTTAGTTATTATATCAGTGATTATTTCCACCCCATGGCCTATGGAAGCAGTTTTGCGCTATTTTTGGATTAAGCCTTGACTTGGGTCGGGTCGTTCCATCACTAAACCCAAACATACAAGAAAATTGAAGCAATTATCGACCAAAAGAGTGATTGTAATAAAGAATTATTTTTAAATAGGTGATAAAAGACTATAAGTAAATAATATTTGGAAATATATAAATGATAATTGTTCTATAATATATTTATAATAAACCTGTATTTATTATACATTGGAATCAGACATGTATAAAGGAATTCACACTTGAGGTAATGGATTCTCATCTGACTTTTACTTACATGATAAATATTCCATATTAACCACTAATTTCTTTTTATTGTGTATATACTAACCTATTAATATATTATATCATGAATATATTTATCTTCATTGAATTTATAGATTCATGTGATGATTTTATTTTGGGTTATACAATTCAGAAGCTTCCAAGTGGTAAGTGTTTATTTCACAACATCATTTTTACTCGAGATTGTTTATGTTTATGTCTCCCTTAGGGTATTTATTTGGTATTAATATCATAAAAATATCATATTTTAGCATCCACTACTTATTAATGATGTTATAAGATAATAGTACTATTTAACAACTTTTTGGTAATTTAAATTATTGAAAAAATGTTTTCACAAAAATCAAACTTCATATCTCTCTTGAGTCAAAAATCCGTTGTCTTCTAAAACCATGTTTTATAAAAAGGTTTTTAATTCAAAAGATTTTTTAAATGAATTTTTACATATGTTTTGAATTTTAAAATAATTTTGAAATGGAATCTTCATGTATTTTTGAAAACAATTCATGTTTGGATTTCACTAAAAATGTGAAAGGAATATTTGTTTTAACATGTATAACATGAATAGAATTTTCTTCCATCATGAACACTCAATGTTTTAAATATTAAACTATAATGTTAAAATGATATTTTAAAAGAAATATATTCTCAAAATATTTTTAGAGCTTTTAGTTTTAAATAAATATATTCTCAATGTGAAATGTTTATTTTCCTCAAAAATGATTTATTGAAATTCTTATGGTATTTATAATCATCAATGACAAGATTACTTTTTTATACATATAATCCACTATGATATTTTGTACTGATATCATCTTTATTATTTCAATGTATGGTTTATGATTAGTTTTATTGAGAATGTGTAGTTTTATTTCTATTCACAATATTACTCTAGATAGATTATGATTATGCATATTTTCTTGGGGTAAGTATTAATATTTCCTATGAAATATTTTGATATGAATGTTTATGTTGATTATGTTTCACCCTATTCAAATGAGTAGTGAGTTGGAATTATTTATTGGTGGGTGAGCCCAGTTATTGATATCCCCTAAATACATTGACACCTTTCATGAGACAATCTAGTTGGCCAAATTATATGTGTTTTTACATAAAGATTTAAATTGTCTTCTGGGTGGTCTTGAATGAATGTTTCAGATGTCCCAAATTTTTCTTTCCCAAATTCTAAGATAAATTATTAAAATATATATGATTATTATATTATTTATAATATCCAGGGATATGATTCAATCTCATATAATTATTTATATTTATTTATTTATCATCATTTAATCATGCCATAATATGTTCAGGTTATTTAAACTGAATGTGTTTCAGTTATTTACCTTGAAATATTGAATATGATTCTTTCTTTATGATATATTCCATTTTATCCTTACCCTTACTGAGTATGTAATCCCACCCTAGTTTTATTTTTTACCTTCCCTTGGATACCATGTTTTTTTTTGGTATTGATATGAATGGATATGGTAAGAATAATAATGGTGTTCTCCAATAAAAAACATTGTGTATTTTTTGTTTTCAAATTTATGAGATATTAAATTATGTCTACATTTTTTCAATATTGATAAAATATTTGTTCCTTCAGTATGTGATTCATTGTATCTAGTTCCAATGTAATGAGGTTACCATCAGATTCAGACTACTGGGGTCGGGGTATTTATAATACATGAAACACATCATGAAATTGAGAATAATTTTGTGGAAGCCCCAAGAAATATGAAAATTTCCTAAAATAATTATGAATTTTAAAGGGGTCGATATATCAAGGGATCCATAACAAATTATTTAAAAATCATAAAACCTTATTTAAAGGATATATTTATTAGATTACATATTCACCAATATCAAACTATTGATCACACCAATGATTCATAGTATATCATTTCTATCGATTATCTATTTCACTATTATGTTGAAAAGTGGATCTTACCTCATATACCATTTCCATTAATATCTCAGGTACCAATATCTTTCATTCCCCAACTACACCATTTCACAATAGTGTTTTTCAATACCTTCCATAGAGTGTTTCATACTGATCCATCAGAATTATCAAGTGAAATCTATTATTGTTTGAAAAATAGGCTACTGAAAGGTGTTGGCCCCAACTACCAAAAAAATTAATTGAAAAATATCTCAATATATCATTATTATTTTTAATAGTACTTTCAAACTAGAATTTTTTCTAAGGATGATACACAATGTTAATGTCGCAACACCATGAAATTTATAAAAGAGTAACTTTTATTTGATAACATATATTAAACACAACATCAAGCATAGAAAGTAATATAACTTCTAAAGAATTGAAGATATATTTACTATTTTAAATAAATTTAACCTATTATATAGATTTCAATGCACACAATGTTGAGTTATCATATGTCGCAGATAAAAATGAGTTCCTTTGATATATTGAGTTACATGTAATACTATGTTTTACTGAACAAAAATATATTATTAAATATTATTATTTAATATAATAATATTCACCTACCCATTGAATAGACAGTTATGAATATGATTAAAAAACATATATAAATATATGGTTAAATTAATTTGTTACCAATTAATTAGAAATTGAATAGAGGAAATGTGTTTATAAAAAAACATTTTTTAGGCTCACAAATATGTTTTTCTTAATAAATTAAATTAATTGATATTATTTAATGATATTAATAAAATATATGTTTTATATATTAATTCAAATATTTTTTGAATTCATCTTTTAGATTTGATAGACCTAAGATAAGAAAAAACCCAGTTTTATGCAGAAAAACATATATTTTTCTAAAGGTAATTTGGATTCCATAATGGTGCTCAAGTTTTAAACCCAAATTTTTCCAATTTAATAAATTTAATCATTTACAATAAACATAAATATTAAAATCATAATGTTAAAATTATCATAGGTTGAATTTTTTTTTTATTTTTGGGAGAAGTCTCATTTCTTAATGAATTGTGGAAAATACTAACTGAAAATTATTTTTTTTGGTTTTCAAATATCTACTTTATTATTGAGAAATAACCAAAACATACATATGTTAAATGATTAAAAATTCAAATTTTAAAACAAATTACATCATCACAACATTGATCCATGATCACCTCATTTCACGTACAGTCAGGTCACATCTCGAGCCACAAGTTGCCTCGATTATTTCTTTAATGTCACTAGAACACTAGGGAGAACCCATCGGACCTCATCCCACAATCGATTCAAATCAACATAATATAACACCTTCAATATCACCAAACATCCTCATCTAATAACCATCATAGACAATTCTAGTGGCCTCTACCACAACTAGTCACCAAACCCTGATACACAAATCGAACATCAAACATATCAAGCGCACACAAAAGCAACCAAAAAACTTTCTTGATGCCTTTGGAGAAGAAACAAAAAACCCCTTCAAATAAGTGAACTAATTCACAAGAGAAAACCAAATCAAAATCATGATTCACTTGAAACATTGAAAACCGCTGAAAAGGACTTCCAAAACCTTTTTTTACCTCTACTCCATATTCGACTGAGATAATAGTAGAGGAACATGAGGTTAGAGTAGAGTTTTGGTGGCCAAGGTCTCAGAAAGGCATAATCTATTAGGACTCAGCCGTAAACATAACATAATATTGAGGTAATTCAATAATTCACATTGATGGTATTATCAAATTTAGAGTTTTATAAAATTAGGCCATAACTATAATATAACTTTAATATTACAAAGTGGATACTTCTACTCACTATCCATTTTTTCACAAAATAAAACTCTTTAAAATAAAACAAGATTTATTTTTCATGATAAGAATATTCATAACATTAATATTGAATTATTCCATTATCTTAACCATCCTTATACCATGTGTAAAACATTTCAAAAACTTGGGATGAGTATAAAAAGATCTGTAAGGGATAAAAAATATATACAGAAACGGTTGGTCCATGAATATTTTAAACTCGTGAAAACATTTTCACAAAATCATAGTTTTCACTCATAAAACTTTATTTCTTTAACATAACTCATGAAATCATAATATTCCTAAAAAAACTCATTTAAATCATAGATTATAAAGGTATATTATGGAATCCTTATAATTATTACACTTCAGACATCACAACTACATAGGGAGTAACCTCCACGGTTATGTTTGGAATACCTATCAGACTATATTCCCTAAATCTGGTAGGATAGGACTTATCATTTTTACATTGTATTCATTACCTAATGCAATGAATACATATCATTGGTTCACCCACCCTCTATTTATCATGGAACCACACATATTCATAAACAATTCTCAATAACCATAACTTAATCATAACACATTAAACAATAATAAAGAAAAAATAACATTTCCACTATAAAATTCTATTTCATTTTAACAAATACACACATTCATAAAATAAAATATATTATTTGAAAATAATATTTTACACTATCAAATTAAATATCAAAACAATAAAGTGACATAAAAGAAAGAAATTTGATTCATGATGTATATGTTAAAAAACATTCCATGTTGTTGAAATAATCAATATATGATTAAAATATAAATTAAACACTTTAAAAGAAGTTTTTTTATAAAATTTTCCAATACAATTTTGAAACATTGAAAATTAATTAACATTTTAAAAAAATCAAAAAATAAATACATTCATAAAATATCATTTTGAAAACATGAATATAAAATAAAAAAAATTATAAGAATAAATCATCAAAACATTAAAATGTGGTTTTGAAGTTAAAATGTCTCCTACCACTTGAGAAACACGTGTATAAAAATAATTTAAGAATAAAATTAAAAAAATATAAATATCATTATAATATACTAATTCATGATATGACATGTAAAATTTTTTGTATAAAAACCTTATTGAAAAATAAAGGTTCCTAACATCATGGTATGCCTTAGTGAAAGGAGATTAAAACAAAATCCCTTACCTCGAGTTCAACATGTCTCATTCATTATTTATATTCTTAAATAATAAAATTATGTTAATTCATACATACCTGAGAAACTTTTTCATGTTTATTATTCTTTATATCACTTATTTATAATTTTTTAACAATTACATAATTGTTTATGTTCACCTTGGATGTTTTGTCAATATTCAGTACTGGACTTAAAAAATGAACATGGTATGGCGTAAATTGTTCAATGTAGTAATAATTACATCATCTCCAAAATAATATTAATGACATAATGGTCACTTTATTACAATAATTATACATTTTAATGAATACATTAATGATGGTTTTGAAAAAATAACAATGTTATAATCAGGGAGATGGTAGGTCATAAGTACACATGAGTAAAATTTTCATTTCTCATTGATCATTATGGATTAATTGAATTTCTATTTAATCTTTAAGAAATTATAATAACTTCATTAATAACATATTAATTCTTTAAATGTACTTATATATATTATACAAGTGATGTAGTGAATAAAGACGAATCGCATTGCTTTGTGGTAGTGAAAGTTCACACTTACGCATTAACAATGTTATCATTGTTCTGTGCATGAAAAGTAATAACATAATTGATATATTATTATATTATAACAATTAATATGTCATTAATTTAACATATTAGTTTTAATTCCATAATTATAATAGGTCATGAGAGATGGTCATGGAGAATGAATTATATCAGTTTGTGGGGGTAATAATTCACACGTATGCACGAACGATTAATTCATTTCCCATTTAATGGAAGTGTAGATGGATTTAGGTGATAATATTAACATAATAAAATCTAATTATATTAATGATACTGGATGTTTTATTTCATCATGGTTGGAGGATATTTGAAGGATGTGGAAGAAGACATAAAATAGAAACACTTAAATAAAAACACAACCTTTTGTTCGGATGATCACCTTTCTTAAAACCTTAACACCTCTAAGATGTGTGTTATGCCTAACCTAAGTCCTCAAAAAGAAATTGAGGTAAACTAGGAAGGTTTTTTGTAACATCATGGAGAAACTAAATAGTTTTTGGAGAGTAAGGATTAGAGAAGAAGATTTCATTTCTATAAGAGAGGGGAGGGCCTCTCTTGCAATTATTAAAAGTATTAAATTAATATCATTTCATTTTCTATCTCAAATTGAACCATGTTGATTAAGTTACAAGATAGTATGAGTATGGGTATAAATCCATTCATCCAATAAAAATTTGATTTGTTTTGGATATTTGTTTTATCCTTATCTTTATGTTTTAACCCTTTAACTCTTACTATTTTATTAATTAATTTTCACACTGAGACTAAAAATAATTACCATAACATGTCAAATGAACAATTAATGAGACATTGTTGGAAGTTGGAGACTTGAAAAAACTATTTTACAAATTTTTTATTTTTATAAATTTTAATTTATTGAATTAAATATTTTATATTTTAAAATATGAATTATGTCAATTTTTATTGTATTTATTACTTGGCAATTTTAAAATCATAAAAACTTTATTACGTCAAAAGACTTGTTTACCTAATTAGTAGAATTTCAATTTCATCCATAAAATTATTTTATGGAACAAAATATTTCAATTTGTATTCATTTTAATATTATTAATATCATTTAATAGATTCTTCCTTTAATAAATCTGTTACTGCATCATTATTGTGTCATAATTAAATTTAATTATTTAACATCTAAAAAATATAAATAAATTATCATAATGTATGTAGTTCTTTTATATTTCTAAGTAATATTTATAGTCTAAGAAATAACTTATATAAACACATATTAAAATTATTTTAGTAACAAGAGACAAGTTTATGATATCTTTCTTTCAAATTTAAATAAAATGTTATTAATGTCAAAATCACACCCATTGGCTTCCAAAGGACATAATTTCATCCCAAGTATTTTTTTTGTTTACAATAACTCATACAATAATATTAGTATAACCGTTAGGGTAGTTTTCCATTATTATAATATTATTTTTATCTTTAATTATCAGATTTACCTTTTACTATGGAAAATAAAATATAAAAGATATTATTCATAAAAAAAGTATTTGGATCCTATTTTATCACATTTTTCAGACTTATTAAAACCATGTATTTATATTTTCTAAAATTAAATTCATATAATTTAATAAAATTAATTTAATAATTAGTCTTGTAGATGGATTGATGAAACATGTTTTTCAAGGTAAAATGTTCAAAAGTTCACAATGTTTTTATATCAAATTTAAATTTTAAATTGAATACAATTAATTACATTGGATTAAATTATAAAAATAATTATTTAATTATACTTTAAACCTAATTAAATTGAAAACCTAACTATATAAATATATTACACAAAAAAAGAAGTTTTGAATTAAAATTCAATATTTTTCACTATTCTTTGAAATATGAATTTTATCAGAAAAATACAAAAAATGAAACCAAAGTAAATATAGAAATCCATTTTTCAAATAAGAACATTATCTTACAAAACATAACTTATAAGAGTTTCAAAAAATAGATTTAAAATTGGTTCACCCTTAAAAGGTGGTAAAACTATATTTTTAGAAAAATACTAATTTTATCTATAAAATTGAATTTGTTCTTATATAATGTCTATAAAACACATAAAATCGATTTTAAAAAACATTTTAAATATATTATATATATATTATTTATTTTATCCCAACAAGTGAGATTTTATCATTTAACGGTATGAAACACACTTGTAAAAATTTAAATAGTTTATCAAAAAACATTCCCTTTTATTTTAAAAGTTGTTTTACATTCATTTATAATTAATTATTCACCAAATACTTAATTATATATAAATTTTTAAACAAAATATAGTTTTTTATTTTCATTCCCATGAATAAAATGGCTAGGTATTAACTTCCATTAAAAATAATTATATTAATAATGATTTATTTTTCATTATAAATATGTCTTTTTTGCATGGTATGATTTTAGAGAAACCCAATGTTGTGTGTCAGGTATGATATCAGACAAAGTGTCCCCATTAAAGTAAAATTAATTAAATATTAATATATATGTAAATGTCATATTCTCTAATTACATGTTATATTAAATCTTTCCCCCCTTTTGGAAATTTTGTCCTCCCAATTTGAAATTTGGGCTTGGTAACTAAGGATTCACTTTTCAAAATTAATTCATTGAAATCCCAAATCGAAAAAAGAGTCAATAAAAACTTCACCTTAAAATAAATAAATGGAAGTAAAAAATGACACCTGAGATAATAAATACTAGGGTTCCATGGAGGAAAGCATGGATATGGAATATAAAACTAACCATTATGTTCTGATGGAGAGTGATAAAAGGCATTATTAGGAGAACGTTAACAGTCAAAAAACCAAAACAATTGATGGCTTAAATGGTCATTGATTTCATATTTGGAAAATTAATTGTAACTATTTTTTATATTAAGATACTTTTCATAAAGTTGAAGAATTATTTTACTACTTAGACTAACAGCGTAAATAAATATACATACATGAAAAGTATAGTTTTATATTTTAATATATTTCCACCATACACTCATCTTTTTGTCCAAACGATGAGTATTCAAGATGCATCAACTTTTATATAATCACATAAACCACAGAAGATTAATAGTCTAATTTTCCTAGCCTCAAACATTAACCAAAACAAATCTGGTTAGGATAAGATAAATCAATTCCCCAAAAATAATACACTACTAGGTAATGAAAAACTACTTTTAATCTCCAAAATTAAAATTAAATACCAATAGATCAATATAGACTATTCAAAAAATAACTATAAATAAAATTCCTCAAAAATAATAAAAACTAATTTTGAAACCGAAATCTCAGAAGAATTTGTTTATGTAGTCTTCTAAGATAAATTTATCATTTATCTCCAATTAACATCAATTACTCTTGAAGTATCATACAAAAAAGTAATTTCCCTAATCACATATTCTTCATATTAGGTTAATCAATTACATAAATAACCTGAATCTCTATAACTCCATATTAATATCATATATTTATTCTAAAAAAATCAACCATTACTCCTCAAATAATATCCCATAGTATTCAATTTACCTTAGTCATATAGGGTTCCAAAATTAGTGAATGTCTTCCAAAATATAATTTATCACTTAATACAAAAATCATTTTACATTGCCAAGTATATCCATTTGATAAATCATAAGTTCCCTAAATCAACTTATTATTATCCCATCAACTTACTTAACTAAAAAAATTAAAAAGTCTCAACAACTAGGGACATCACATAGACCAGTGGTAGGCAATCAACCCTTGTCACCCTTTAATTGTGGGTTCGATCCCCATGGCCTTTCAAGACACAATGGGTAGTCATACATCTTATGGGCTGTCCCTATTTATAAAACTCAAAATTAACCATAACATGTTTTTACCTCAATGGTTGTATTTTACCTTTTGTTTTAATCCCATCTTATAATGACCTCAACATATTAATTCATGAAGTCTTATATATATTAAGATTTTTTATTTCACTTCTAAATGATTTTTATAAATCTATTCCAAAAAAAGAACAACGTACCTTGATCGTAGTTTCCACCTTGTTTCATCATCATTTTGTTCATGTAGATAGAAGATCCATGAATGGAAACTGTGATTTAAATATTCTTCAAAATCACTTTCTTCCTTTGTCAAAATACACCTTATACAACTTGGGTTGTATGACTGTTTAAAGAGAAATAATTTTGGAAAATATTATTGTATGACCTATAATTTTAAAACATCACATAGGAATGGATTTTTATAAAACATTCAAACTATGTTTGTTTTGAATATTTCAATCAAGTTCAATTTTAAAATACCATATGTATGTACTGAAATATAATATGTTAAAATCATATATAAATATTATGTGAAAGGGTCTTTTTCTTTAGAATATTTTTCAATATCATAATATGCTTCAAAATATTATGCTAAGGTAAAATATATGAAATTTCCTTGATATTATTTACCATTTTTGAAAATATGAAAATATTTAGAAAATAGGATTTGATTAAAAATAGCCCTTGATTTATTATGGTATCAAGGTATAGATAAGGTGTTTGATTTCTCATTCAAATTTTTTCAAGTTTGTTGTTTGTTAAATAATGTTTTAGAATCATCCAAACATTAATTTTCAATAATTATTGCAAAAAAGTCATTAGGAAGAGTTTGGAATGTTATTTGAGATCCTCCTCCATCCATTTGTATATGACATTATTTTATTTTAAAATGTTATAGAACAAGGATTTAACTAAAATAATAGATGTAGAAACTTTACATACGTTTATCCAAAACTCTTAATCACTAAAGTTGTCTAAAAATTTCCTCTGATTCCAACTATAAGGTCCCATATATAAACATAACATAATCTTGAGTTAATTGTAGAATTTACATTTAAGATCTTTTCATATTTATAGTTTTATAAAATTATACAATAACTATTAAATAAGTAAAATATTACAAAGTGAACACTTATACTCACTATCTATTTTTCTCAAAATAAACCTCTTTAAAATAAAACATGATTTCTTTTACTTAATTAAAATCTTCATAAAATTTATTCTGACTTATTCCTTTCTCTTAAAAATCCTTATACCAAGTGAAAAACAATTAAAAACATGGGATGAGCACTAAAACCTCAGTAAGGGATATAAAATAAGGAATGAAACCATTTATCCGCAAATATTTTAAGCTCATGAAAACATTTTACAAAAATAATACTTTCCAACCATAAAACATATGTTCTTTAACATACCTCATGAAATAACTAGATTACTAAAAAACTCATAGAAAATTTAAATCATAATGGTCACTTGTGGAATCTATATCATTATTAAATTGTACCTTTAATGGCTACATAGAGAGTAACCTCTATGGTTATGTTTGGAATACCGATCACAATATATTCCCTAACTATATTAAGATAAAACTTATCATTTAACTTCATATAATTACCTAATGAATTGGAGAGTAATCACGAGCTCACTAACACACGTTTTAATACAGAAACACCCATATTCATAATCAAATCCTAAGAACCAAAACATGATCATAACACATACAATAAGAATAAAGAAAAAAATAACATTTCCACATTGAAATTACATTTCTTTTTTACAAAAACGCTCACTCATAAATTAAAAAACATTATTTTAAAATAATATTTTATACTTTTAAATTAATAATAAAAACATTAAAGAAACATAAAATTGAATTTTTTTTCATGATGTATGTGTTAAATAAACATTCCATGTTGTTGAAATAATCAATCCATTTTTTAAACATTTCAAAATAAGTTTTTTAGGTCAAAATATCCCATAAAACTATGAAAATTTTAAAATGAATTAATATTTTAAAAAATCAACTTCCATATAAATACATTTATAAAAAATCATTTCAAAAACATGGACATAAAATAGAATTCTTTATAAGAATAAATCATCATAAAATTAA
This sequence comes from Viscum album, assembly GCA_963277665.1. Taxonomy (NCBI): domain Eukaryota; kingdom Viridiplantae; phylum Streptophyta; class Magnoliopsida; order Santalales; family Viscaceae; genus Viscum; species Viscum album. The sequence goes on from OY728152.1 coordinate 1,895,666,325, forward strand.
AATGTGGTTTTTTGCTAAAAAGTCTCTTACCACATGAGAAACACAAGAATAAAAATAATTAATTAAAAAAAATTAAAAATACTCTAAAAATCATTAGAATATATTAATTCATGATATGACATTTCAAAATGGTTGTATAAACTCTTTATAAGATAGTAACAGTTTATAATATTATGATATGCCTCAATGAATGGAGATTGAGAAAAAATCTTGTACCTCGATTCCGAATTGTATCATAAGTTATTTATATTCATGAAATATAAATTATCTCAATTTATAATATATTTAGAGCCTTATTCAAGTTTATTATTCCAATTATATCACTTATTTATAATTTTATAACAATTACATAATTATTTAGGTTCATGTCGAATGTTTTTTCAATATTTGTATGATGTAAAATTTTCTATGTGGTCATAATTACATCGTATATGGAATAATATTAATTACTTAATGATAAATTATTAAAATTAATTATAATTTTGAATAAAACCATCAAATATGGTTATGAAAAATTATCAATGTTATAATCATGGAGATGATAGGTCGTACGTACGCTTGAGTAACGTGTTCACTTTTAATTGATCATTATAGAAATACAATATTTATTATTTTATCATAAAAAATTATTATAACATCATTAATATAATATTAATCAATTAAATATACTTATATATATTATAAAACTGATTTAGTGAATAAAATCAAATCACATCCCTTCATGGAGGTGATAGTTCACACGTACCCAAGAATGATGTTATAATTTTTATCTGCATAGAAAGTAAGAAAACAAATCATATATTATTATCTTATAATGATTAATATTTCATTAATATCATATATTAATATAGATTCTGTCATTATAACTAGTCATGAGAGATGGATATGGAAAACGAATTATATTTGGTCATGGAGGTGATAATTCACACAAATTCACAAACAATTAATTCCTTTCCCATTTGAAGGAACTGGATATGGATTTAAGAGATTATATTAAAATAATAACATCATTGTATAATTATTATACATTACGTGTTATCTAGTCATGGTTGGAGGATATTTGAAGGAAGTGGAATAAGAAATAAAATAGAAACACTTAAATAAAATCATTACCTTTCTTTTGGATGGACGCCTATCTTAACACCTCATCACATATAAGATTGTTTTTCTTCTTAAAATAAGGCCTCACGAATGTGGGGAAAAAATATAGGAATGGTTTTGAGTAGATATTGCCAAAATCGAAAGGTTTATTTAGTTATAATATAGTATGATAAAGGATATAAATTCATTAATCTTATAAAAATTAGACAATTTTTCAATATTTTTTAATCCTTATTTTATGTTTTCAGCCTTTTAAATCTTATCGTTTTATTAGTAATTTCAATTTTTTGAATAAAAATAACTACCATAACATGTCAAACCTCCAAATAATGAGTCATTAATGACATTCAGATACTTACCCCAACTATTTTTCTAAATTTTAGATTTTCATAATTTTTAATATTTTAAATTAAATATTTTAAATGTTTTAATATGAATTATATTAATTTTGACACTATAAATTATATGAGTTTTTAAAAAATTATAAAAACATGATTCCTTCTAAAAAACTAGTTTAACTCATCAATATGTTTTCTACGTTATCTATAATTTCTTTTATGGAATCAAATATTTCAATTTATATTTATTTTAATATTATTAATATCATTTATGTTATTCTTCCTTTAATTAATCTATTACTCCATAATCTTTGTGTCATAATAAATTTTAATTATTTAATTTCTATGAATTAAAAATTAATTATCATGATGTAGGTAATATGTTTATATTTATAAGGAAAATTTATAGTCTAATATGTCCCTTATATAACACCATATTAAAATTATGTTATTAGTAATAGAAAATTTTATGAAATTGTTTTTTTATTTTAAATAAAATGTTATTAATATCACAATGACATACAATTTGATTAAAAAGGACACAATTTCGGCCAAAGTATTTTAGTGGTAAAAAATAACTCATTAGATAAGATTAGTACAGGTTTTATGGTAATTTAATATTATTATAATATTACTTTTACCTTTAATTGTCCAATTTACCTTTAACATGGATAAATAAAATACTAAGGATGTTATTCACCAAATATTATTTTTATTCTATTAGAACACATCTTTCATACTGATTGAAACCATGTATTTATATTTTTAAAATCAGTTCATATAAGTGAATAAAATTAATTTAAAATTCAGTCTTGTTGACGGATTGAGGAATCATGTTTATTAAGTAAAAACAATCAATAGTCCACAAATTTTTTATATACAATTTCAATTTTAAATTGATTCAAATAACCTAAATTGGATTAAATGTTAAAATATATATTTAATTATACTTTAAAACTAATTAAAAGTATAACTTAACTATATAAATAAATCAAACGAAAAAACATTTTTGAAATAAAACGCAGCATTTTCACTATTAATAAAAATATGAATTTTATCACAAAAATAACAAATATTCAACCAAAGAAAATTTTTATGTACTAATTCAAAATAATAAGTTTGTTTTTTTCAAATAAATTTTTTAAAATATTCAAAAACTATATTTAAAATTTGGATTCCATCAAAAAGTGGAAAACTGTATTTTTATAAAAATAATCCTTATATCTAAAAAATTGAATTTTATCGTATATAATGTTCATATAACACATAATATGAATTTTAAAAATTATATTGAATATTATATATATATATATATATTCCTTATTATAATACAAAAAAATATCATTTATTCATATAAAACACACTTGAGTACATTTAAATAGTTTTTCATAAAAACATTCCCTTTTATTTAAATAGTGTTTTAGATTAATTTATAATTAATTTTTAACAAAATAATTAATTCTATATACATGTGTAATCATAATATATTTATTTTTATTCATTCTCTCCTATACAACGGGTAGGCCTTAATTACCATTTAAAATAATAGTAACAATAATAATGTATAATTTTTCGGTATAACTCAGTCTTGTGTGATACTTAAAATTTCATAGAAATGAATTGTTGTGTTTCTCGTGCACTATTGAACATAGAATCTCATTTAATGTAAAATTAATTAAATAATAATATATATGAAAAAGAATTATTCTATAATTACTTGGGATGTTACATCAACACCGATAGCGTTGAAAAATAAATCCTATATAATAAGAAAAAATTAACTTAGGGCACCTTGAAAACCATAAACCTTCGACGCACAAATCCCAAAACCTCATTGTTACCAGTACCCCAGATCTAACATGGATAAGAATAGCGAAAAAAGAGGTCAGAGAATGGTATGGTAATTAAAGGGAAGCAACATAAAATGTCGATTTACATGACCACAAACACCTCCTCGTTGAACTATCAACATGAAAAACATCACCTTGAAAATGACATTGTTGACAAGGTTGAGTGGTCCATGATCATCACTAGACATCACCCCGATACAAATGTGGAAATGAAGCACCATCGAGAAAGAGAGACTGGATTGAATCCCATCCTCAAGGAAGGATGAGAGAAGGGGAAATATGGAAGGAGACAAGGGGAAAGGGGGATGAGGAGGAGGAAAGCACTAGTGAATCCTCTCCCATCCAAATCAACAAGGAGGGAAACCCTAAGGCGAGAGGGAGAGGAGGATGTCGTCCAATAGTTAAAAATACTGAATTTTCATTAAACATTGATTTTTAATATAATTTATTTTTATAGTTAAATTATATTTTAATTATTTTAAAGAATATTGAGTACAATTATACAATGATGAGTCTAATTTAGGTCATTGGAATTAATATCACATTGAAATTGGATATAAAAACATTTCAACATTTTCACTTAAAAAAACCTTCTTTGTCGTCTTGTCAGTGGAATTACATTTAAATTTATTTCTATCACATGAGTTATTGGAATTTAGAAAAATGGATTCAATGTTTATAATAAGAAATATTTATAATATCTAGTATGGTCAACTTATTTTTTGACTAGAAATATTTTTAAAAGTTATTAAAATTAATTATTATGGTTAAGAGATAAATTAGCTTTAAAAGGGACTATAACTTAAAAATAAGGTCCAAAATGACCTATAATCATATGAAAACACATTTTCTAGAGATATTTCAACAATATACTACCATAATGAATTTGGATCATTATTAGAGTTACATAATGTAAGAGTATCCTCTTAATAGTGTTTACCTTTTTATATTTATAATAATGTCACTCGTCCTCCACCATAAAAAGGAAATCACCCATCCCACTTATTCACACCTATAAATCCCTTTGGATAATCCATAACCTGTCAAAATAATATTGAAAATTCATACCCTCATCCAATAATCCTCACTTTGGGTAGAAATCAAATCAAAAGTAGTTATTAGAATAATAGGTAAAGTTCTTTAATGATCACTTTTATTTCATTTACTTCTCTACCCCATTATTTATTTTTATATCATTATTATAAAATAAAATCATTATTATACATATAATGATATTTTTATGCTAATATGTTTACCTAAACTACCATACATGTCCCTTAAATTGGATACTCAATCATCATTTCTGTGTACGGCGGATTACAACCTTGAAAACTGAGGTAGTTCGTTCTCCCATTGACATATTTCAAGATTAGAAATAATGATGGATTTATTGTTAATATTATATATATATATATATGATATTTATAATTTATTAATTTATTATTTTTATTTAATTATTACTTAAATCATACCATCATGCTTTTAACTTTGTAGGAATACGATAACATCATTTGTGGACGTGTGGACTACTACCTCCTCAAAGCGATATGATTCATTCATGCTATACATAGAATATATTAAGGATAGTTTTAAAAAATATATATATGAAATATATTAATAAATATGATACTAAATTTATAATATAAATATATGGAATTTACATTTCATTTTATTAATACTATATGAAAATGAAAACAACGTTCATGCATACGTACAGCCTACCGTCTCAATGAACGGTCCATTCCATTTTTATCCGCAAATTTTATGGATTATTATAAATAAATATATACATAATATAAATGATAATTAAATAAAATTTTATATTATTGTGATGATGAAATCATGATCTATGTAATTGTAACAACAATTAACAACTCAAAACATAATCGAGAAACTAGTCAATGAACCCCTGAAGTAGTGAAACTAATGAAAGATTACTAAAAAATGTAAAATTATATTATTATAAGATCATATGAGATATAATAAATATATTTTTTGTTATTTAATAAGTTAATTACATGATTAACACAATTATACATTAGTTTAAAGGGCATTCACCCAAAGTAAATGCAAGGTATGTGATTTTATCTCAATTTCATTTCATTAAGGCATATTGTAATTTTATGTACCTTAATTATTTTATATGGGGTATATAATACCCATTATACATTTAATATCATGAATTATACATTCTTAATGGTATTTGAAGTTTCAGTTTGAATTATTTCATATATGTGGATTTGAACATAATGTTACCAAGTGGTAAAGAAAGTTCATAACTCAATGCCTTTTTGTCGGGTTCTATTAATTACTCATTATCATTAATATTATATGATTATTTTTATAATAGATTTGAATATCTATTCATCTGTTTATACTTATTATATTTTTATTTACAATTGAGACACAAAATTAATTTTATTAATTCTCGCTTTTATGTTATGATAATTTTGAGGGTTAATTTTACAATCATATTCTAATTGAGATTGCTTAGTCTTGAAATTGAATTAGTGGAATTTAAATGATAATTGTGCAATAAAACCTTTAATTTTGTTCTCTTATGATTATTGATGACCATTTTTTTGTTATATTACCATTTTTTCACTCTTTAGAACTCCAAATTTTTTATAAATTGTTTTTAAGAAAACTCGTCTTCATTTATCTCTTTAGTCAGAGAACCTATCTTATTATAAAGATCATAGTTTCTAAAAAGTTGTTTAAAATTGTTTTTAACCATTCCGAAATGATTTATAAAATAAATTTTTACCCTTTTGTCTTCTAACAATTTTTTCAAAGTAATCTTCTTTTAATTTTCTAAATAAAGGAATCTTGTTAAACTTTATACCATATAAACGAAATTTTCTTTTTACCATGTAATAAATGTATGGAATTACCCACACTCATTTATTTGAATCTTCATTTGAATTTTTAAAATTTATTTTTCAAAGGAAATGTATTTCAAAAGTGATTTTAAAGAGACATTATTTTCAAAACTTTTATCAAAATAAAATGGATTTTTTCATTAAGAATGTTTTTAAAAGATACTTTTAAACTATTTCATTCATAAATGACAAAAAATATTCATTTTACGCCATGTTGGATATGTTGTATTAATTACATACTTATTATACCACTATATTGTATACAATTTATTTGGCCAAGTATAGTATTGAAATTCACATCCTTGATTGAATTTATAGTCCCCTTGAAATATTCACCTTTCTCCAATCAGTAGACATTTAATTTCCACTAATTTTAAATACATTTATAATGGATTTTTTTATTTCCTAAACTATAAACCATTATAAAATATAGTTTTTAATTTGGGTTTTATTTTATTTACTAGGGTAATATTGATAAATCGGAATCCTTTAATCAATACTGATATTTGATGATGTAATTTTTTGAATTAAACTTATTGTTTGATATATGAGGAAACTTTTGGACCTGAAATACATGGGTTGGGGACTAGTAAATGAAATCCCCTAAATTCATTTGAAATCTCATGGGAAGATTCCAATAAGAGAAAAACCCTTCATGTTTGTTTCCAATAAGTTTTAAATTATATTGTAAAAGCTCTTGATAGAAGATTTATAGTTGGCCACACCAAATTGGTTTGTACCGAGTATGTTTTAAACTTTCTTGAGAATATATCATGATGGTAAATGTATCATGTTCTTAAGAAACATGAAATCTAATAAATTATAATTTTTTCTATCTTTTATTTAGTTATTATTATCCCTGAGATTTTTTCTTTGACATTATCTATGTATTTATTTCATTCTCAGTTTATTGATTTTATTGCATTTTTTAGTTATTGTTCATTTCCATATTGATTATTCCCTATTAAATTATTTAAATAGAGTGTGTATTCATTTATTTATGATGAAATATTTTTTATGAAATCCAACTCAGTTTATTGATTACATGGAATTTTTTTCATTTATTTAAATTTTCTTATTTTTTAGGAAATCCTACTCATTTTATTGATTACATAGAATTTTTGTTAAGTTATTGCCATACCATATTTACTATTCTCATTGATTCATTATTACATCCATTGTACTTATCCCTTTATGAGAATTTGATCTCACCTTCATTTTTTTCTTTTCTTGAGGAATTTATGAATTGTACAAAGAAATATATTCATGGAAATTTTCAGTGGGAATAAAATTACTATCGAAAAACAAATTTGGATATAATAAGTGAATTAAATTATATTTTGAGACTCATGTATGTATCTGGTTTACCAAAACAATTAATCTCTTATACACTAAGGTATTATATTCCTTTTAATCATGATAATGTAATAGTAGTAGAAACTGGCATTGGGATTCTGGGGCTGGGGTGCAACAATCGGTATGAAAGGATGTTTAATAGAAATAATGGGAACTAGATTTTGGAAAACATGGATTAGGGAACATAACATTAATATAGACTTTGAGAAATAAGATAAAATCATATACTTCTTCTTTAACATGAGAGTTATGGATTCTATCATTTGATTATGAGATTAAGGTTTATCATAAGTTATAAGTCTCAAATAAATATTTTTAGGGTTATTGAGATAGAAGTCTACCAAAATTAATGATATTTGGGAAGATATTTATTAAAATACAAATCATCAGTTTTTTAATTGTTTTAGTGGAAAATATTTTTGGGGAATCAATACCATACATTTTAGAAACATTACATTAAATGTATTGTTAACATTTAGTTTTATTATGATCATTAATGACAATTTAATAATCATCATACTATATTTTTAGGCTTTAAAAAAGAAAAATATGTTTTATTAGAAACTATAGATTAAAGGATAAATAATGAGTAAATTACAAGGATTTTCATCATAGTTATTTTTTAAATTCTATGGTTTTAGAAAAAGAAAAACATATTTGTTGGTGGTTCTTAAACACATTACCGAAGGATAATAAGGGGTTCGCTCCAACCATAGGCCTAAGTGATGTCCTAGTTAATATCTCATTTATTTTAGCTAAAATATTTATAATAAATATAAATGATGAACCAGTAGTATCACTTTTGATGTTTAGATATTCATGTCTTCACCATGTTGGATTTGGGTAATAATTAGAGACAAATGGAAAGAAAATATTCTCTTTATGGGTCTTAAGATCTGTTAAAAGATTATTTTAGTGATTTAGAAAAAAAATCATTTTATGATATGCATTTCATGGATTAATTGTTGAATCTAAATTTGATTGAATCAAAACCAAAATATAAAAATAATAATTATTAAACTGAATCATATCATGTAAGTAAATTTCCTTATATTCTTGTTCAATAAAATAATTACCCAACATCAAGAGAATAAACTATAAATAAAATGTGGTCCTAAAACCATAATTTTGGTTGAAATGATTCTCTTTTAAATAATCAAATATTTATGGCTTTGAGCTCCTCATCTTTACATTGATAATTCACTTGTTTGGGATCTATAACCTTAATAACTCTATATAATTATTTATTCTTTTTGTCTAAGTCTATATTTTCAATTTCCACTGATGTTATACTTTATTTAAACCTAGTTATATTTTATTCTATGTGTACTTTGTAGTGATCATTCTCTCTTATTAATATGATATTTTAAAAACTCTTTCAGATTGTGGGTTTTTAAAAAAACATATTCTCATATATCACATCCTATATTATCATGATCATGTTTAAATTGTGAGGAATCAATTTATATGGGTAGATTGTAACACCCTAACATTTCTAAAATGGTAACTTTTATTTGATTGCATGTATGATACACAACACCAAGCTTATAAAGGAATAGAACCTTTCGAGACATTGTGATATATTTATTATTTTATATAAATGTAATCTATTATATAGCTTGAAATACATGTAATATTTAGTTATCTTGTGTTGGATGCAATACTGAGTTTCTTCGATAGGTTGTATTCTATGCAATACTGAGTTTTAAAATGCAATAATTTATTATTAAATTATTATTATATAATGTAATAAGATATACCTCGACATTAAATTTTGGGTCATTAATATTTTTAACTAAAAAATAAAAATATATGGTTTAATTTATTGGTTACCAATTAATTAAAAATTAAATATAAAGAAAATATTTTCATGAAAAAACTATTTTTATGCCACTGAAAGAATTTTGTCGTAGTAAATTAAATTAATTACTTTTATTTAATGATATTAATGATAAATTTATTCTATATATGAAATAAAATATATTTAAATTCATCCAAAACATTTTATAGGCATAATATAATAATAACTCAAATTTCATTTATAAAAACCTATTTTTTTCTAACGTCAATTTTGCTAACATTTTATGGATCACTAGTTTTTTAAAAAAAAATTGAAAGTTCGATAAATTTTATTTTTAAAAATAAACTTCATTATTTAAATTTGATTTTTAAAGTTATCTTATGGTAAATTTTTTATATTTTTATGAGAAGTTTCATTTCATGATAAATAGTGAAAAATACTGAATTTTAATTTAAAATGGTTTTTTCATCTAATTGATTTATATATTAAAATTATATATTAATTTTATTTTAAAGTATATTTAGTTCAATTATACACAACTTAATATAATTTAGGTTACCTTAATTAATTTGAAATTTAAATTGGATATACAAAGATTTCAATCTTTTGAACATTTTCACTTTAAAATCCCGCTTCATTGCCCTATCCACAGGATTAATTTTAAATTAATTTATAACACTTGTATTGTTGGAATTTTGAAGAGTGGGCGCCATAATTTTAACCGTAATATTTTATAATTTATTGTAAGTACAACTTATATTTCCATAAAAAATATTAGTGAGAGTAATTAAAAATAATTACATCGATTAAGGGAAAAATTATCTAAACAAGAGACTAAACCTTATACATAAGGAAAAATCACCTAAAAACATTTAAAACCCCTATTAATTGATATATTTAGACCATATATTCCATTTTACCAAATTAGTATTATTATTGGAGTCACATTATGTGTGGTTGAACTCAAAATAGTGTTTATCTTTTTATATTAACAAGAATGTCACTCCTCCTCCTCTATAAAAAGACACTCACCCCTCCAACTTATTAAAACTTATAAATACCTTTGTATAATCCAAAAACAACCATAATAGCCTCAAAAATTACCTCCCTTCATCCTATAAGCCTCACTTTTCATAGAAAGAAATCCATGGAAATATTTTCGTATAAACTAAATGGTGTTACCTGAATAAGAGGTAATGTTCTTCAACTATCACTTTTGTTTCATTTACTTCTCCACCCCATAAATTATTTTTATATCATGCTTAAATATGAACCTAATTATATTAAATATAATTATTTTTTTTATAATATTTATACCTACACATTCACACGCATCCATCAAATGGGATATGTAGTCGCCATTTGTGTGTACGATTGACTACCGCCTCGCAAATTGATGTCGTTCGTTCTTCCCTTACAAGATTTAAAGGTAGGAAACAGTGATGGATTTTTAATTTACATATGATATTTATCATGTTTATAATTTATTTATTCTTATTTAATTATTATATAACTCACACCTTCATGCCTTCCATTTTTTTGGAATATGATAACATCTTTTGAGGATGTGTGGACTACCGCCTCCTCAAAGCGATGTGATTCATTGATGCTATATGTGGAATGTATTAAGTACGGTTTTAATAAAAATATATGAAATATGTGACATAATTATTATATAGTAATTATAATATAAATATATAACATTTATTTTTTATTCTTTTAATGTGACAAGAAAATGAAAACATTTCCCATGTGTATGTACAACATACCATCTCCATGAATAGTGCATTTCATTTATATCTCCAAAATTTATAGATTATTATAAATAAATATATAAATAATATATATTATAATTAAATTATGGTTTAAATTATGGAGATGATTAAATCATAATCAAGGTAAAAGGGAAAAAAATAACAAGTCAAACATACTTTAGAAACTCAGAAATTAACAACTGAAATAGTGAAAATAATGAAATATTACTAACAAATAGGTGATAAGATATTATAAAAAGATAATATATTATATAATAAATATGGTTATAGTTCTGTAATAATTTAATAATATGATTTTAACAATTATACACGAGTCTAAATGGTGTTCACTCAACATAAATGCAAGGTAATAGATTTCGCCTCAATTTCATTTCATCGAGGCATATTGTAATGTTATTCACAAAGTTTATTCTATATAGGGTACATAATACACACTTGAAATTAAATATCATGAATAATTCATTATTCACAGTATTTGAAGTTTCAATTTTGATTATTTCATTCTAAGTGGTTGTGAACATAATGTTCCAAAGTGGTAAATAAATTCCATAAATTAGTTCCTTTTTATTGGGTTATATTACATCCAAATTGTTGTTAATATTATGTTATAATGTGAATAATTAATTTTACGATATATTTATGTATTAACACTAATAATATGTATACATATAGTTGATACAAATAATCAATTTACTTAATTCTCACTTCAATATTATGTTCATTTTTAGGTTTTTTTTCATAATCTTATACTAATTGAGAATTCTTATTATTGAAATTAAAATAAAGTAATTTATATGATAATTATTCAATAACACCTTTAAATTTATTATCTTATGGTAATTAATATCCTTTTTCATGTAATAGTACCATTTTTTCACTCTTTAGTACTCAAAAATATTTATAAAATGTTTTTAAGAAAATCTAACTTCATTTCTATCTTTAGTTGGAGAACCTATTTTATTTCAAAAAATTTGTTTTCAAAAAAAAATTAAATTTTTTTACCTTTCAAAATTTATTTATTAATAATATTTTTCCCTTTTTTATTTTATTAATTTTTTCAAAGGAATATTCTGGTCATTTATTGAACAATTCACTTTTTTAACAATTTTATCTTGCAAAAGAAATGTTCTTTTCACATTGTATGACATGTAAAGAATTACCCACCATGGTTTATTTTAATCGTCCATTGAATGTTTAAAATGTCTATTTTTTAAAAAAAATGCTTATGAAGAGTTATTTTCAAGGAATATTATTTTCAAAAAAATTAAAAAGAGAAGCTTATTTTACTAAGGAATATTTTTAAAAGATATTTTTATATTATTTCATTCATCAATTAAAATAGCCCTTATTTTACTCCCCTTAATATTTTTTATAATGATATGATTATAATTATTTCTCTGAATGTTTTATAATAGATTTTTCTAAGGATTTTACTGACATTCACTTCCATGATTCGTTTTTATAGTCCCCATGAAATGTTGTCCATTATATAAAAATTAAACATTTAATTTTCCCTAATTATCCATATAATTTATCATGGATATGTTTATTTCCTAAAACTAAATACATATTGTGTTTACATTGAATGTTATTTGATTAAATTTAGAAATATTGATAAATATGTATCCTTTAATCAATATGGATATTTTATAAGGAGCATTTTTTTAATTGAATCAATTATTTGATATATGAGGAATGTTTTGGACATGAAAGAAACTGGTTTAGGGACTTGTTAATAAAATCCCATTGACTCATCGAGAGTCTAATGGGATGAATTAAGTTAGTGAAAAACCGTTCACATTTTTTTCTTAGCAATATTAAATTGTATTTTGAAAGGACTTGATAGTAGAGTTGTGGTCGGCCAAACCAAATCGGTTTGTACCCTGTATGTTTCAAATTGTCTTGAGGTTACATCTTGAAAATAAATTTTTTTATGATTCTAGGAATTATGATGTCTGATAATTAAGAATTTCCCTTATTCAGTACTTACTTATTATTATCCCTGAGATTTTTTCATTGACATTATCTATGGATGCATTTCATTCTCATATCATTAATTAATTGTCACGTGTTTCAGTTATTTTTCGTTCCATATTGATTATGCTTTATCTAGTTTATTAAATGCAATGTATTTTTAGTTATTCACCTTTCCATATTGGTTATGTACACCCTCTCAATTTATAGATTATGTTGAACGTGGGTTCATTTATTAACATTCCACATTTTTCTATGCACTCCATCTCATATTATTGATTACAAGTAATGTGTAGTTAGTTATTACCGTACCATATTTATTGTTCTCAATGATTAATAATTTCTTCCATTGTACATAAACCTTGCTGATCATTTGAGCCATCCCTTATTTTTTTTCCTTTAATGGTGAATCTAAAAAGTTTACTCAGGATGATATGAGAGGATATTCTAAGTGATAATTATGTTATCAACAAAAAAATATGTTGTAATTAGTGTATTCAATTGTAATGTGAGAGTCATGTATGTATCTAGTTTTCCAAAACTACTAAACTCTTCTGTATTTTGATATTTGATTACTTATAATCATGCAAATGTAATGGTAGTAGACACTGGATCCAGACTTCATTGGTCAGAGCACTAAAATTTTTTATCTCCTAATTAAAATAATTATGTATACTACTCTATAACATCGAGGTAAAACATAGATCTTAACCAAAAAAATATAATTTTTTACTCCAAAAAACATTAACACTAATTTAATGTTTACCCAAGAAATATTATCATGATTGAAATATTCTCCTATAGTAACTAAATATTTGGAAATCATAAGTCAATTGATTACAAGACAAATAATATTATACAATTTTAATGTTTTTGTTAGTCTGAAGATAAAATCTACGGTGTTGTTTTCCTAATTACATTCTAGTATTGATAATTATTGTAACATCCCGTTTTAATTCTATCTCTCTACCATAAGATAGTTAAATTTTAGGCATCGAGTTGCATACTCTAAAATACAACCTTTCAATTTTTTCTGATAGAAATAATGTTTTATATCACTATACATAATCATACATTAGATATCAAAATGGAATGATTAACTATGGGAATAATATAATATTTCATTCATGGAGTATGGTACTAATGGGACACAAACATCATTCATAAATATTATATTTACAAAATAACCATGGTTTAACATTGGAACATTACTCCTTTACTTTTGTAGTTCTATACCCTCCTTCTATTCCTCTTTAATCCCCACATGGAAGGATGGTTCGAAATTTATTTGAGAAAGATATTATTTTTTCCCTTTCCTCTTGATTTAAAGATACATCTCATTTAATTCCATAATTATTTATCACATTAAATACTATAAATAGACATACTAATGAGGTCATTCTAACTCTATGGATCAGCCAACATGTTCTCATTCCCATGGTGGAAATGTGTTGATTATTCATATACATATATCAACTCCAAAAATATACTTTGTAAATAATAAAATCCTTCTATGAAAATATGTATTTCTAAATTTTAATATCGTTGTATATATCATACCTTTCCCATTAAGATAATTTCTATATATTTTCAATGAAAAAAATCACCACTACTAATTCTAAATCAAGTGTTGGGTCATTTTTCTAATGAATTTTATATTAGAATGAGGAATAATTTATCACCATGTAATTTTTCATAATAATTCATCATAACACATTATTTTATACATCAAATATAGATTAGAAATAATTCTCCACTTCAGGATAGTGTGAAAAATGATTCCCTGACCAACATTCATTTTAACTCAATGAATTTTTCTTCACATTACTTTGTCCAAAGGAAGTTGGATCCCTTCTAAGTCAACATGGTTTTCAGATTATACATGCATGAGTGTGACACCATGAAATTTTATAATGTATTTCTCTTTGAATAAATAAAGATATTAAATATCTTACTGTACTTGGAATACAATGTTCAAATGAACTATGAAAAATTACTTAAATTTTATTATATGATAATTATATCATTTTTTATCATGTTAATATTTTCTAAAGATTTTTTTTTTAATTTTCATAAATATAATTTTTTTAGTGAATATAGAAAATAGAAAAAAAAAATTAAATTGTCTTTTATTTCCTTTAAATCAAGTGATTTAAAAGTTCAATTCTAATTTTTTCTTTTAAATTCATATAAGAGTAATTTGATTTAAAATTATCTATTTAATTCCATTTGGAACATCAATTTACATGATTTTACTCTTCCAAATGAATTTTTATAGAAAGTAGATTTCATTAAATTTTTTAGATTTATAATTAAATTAATTTATGAATGTTTTTGAATTTAATTTGTAAAAATATAATCCTTGTTTCGAATTAAGAGTTATATATTTTGTAAATAATCCCCTTTTATTTTAATTCATCATAAATTGTAACTGTAGTAAAATTTATCACCTTTGTAAAGGATAAATAAGGATGTTTTTGTTAAAAATAAAGTGATAAGGGATTAATAAAATGTCCAACACTTTAGTTTATCTCATTTTATGAGAGTATTTTTAATATAGAAATCTTAATTTTGGAAGAATTATAGTTCCATGAGAATTTTAGAATTAATAATAATTAATTATAGACTTCAGAAAGGATTTTATTTGAATAAATTCTTCTTCATGATATCTTTAAAGTAAAATTAAATAAATAATGTCAACATAAGATTAATGATATTTTAGGAAAATTAATATTTTATTAAACAACATAAAATTCATAAATATATTTCAAGACGAAAATTAGTATAATAAATAATCAAATTAAAATATGATTCTTCCCCGGTATAATGTCTTGTGTCATGGAATAATTTCATCCAGATTGGGGTGTTCATTTAGAGACATGCTTCATGAATCTTCAGAAGAAGAAAAAACAAAAATATGAAAATATATTTATTTTTGAGGATTTTCATATTTATAAATTCAATGGAATTACATTTGTGGAAGTTCTTTGTGGAGGGGTTTCTTCAAAGGATAATATTCACATGCCATTTATTTTCAAGAAATTGGAAGATAGTGGTTTCTAAATTGTTGCAAATCTAAAGGATTTAAAATAATGGTTTGATTTATGTAGATTATTCATTATCTATCATGTCACATAATTGAAGGGAAATAAACCATGGTCCTACACTAATCTAGAATTAATTATTTTATACTTATGGGGAGGTAATAAAGGAAGGATAATTCTAATTGGAAGAATATTATTTTATGTCATCATACGAAATAAAAATGTCCTTGATTCAATATGGAAGATTGGGAATATTCACCTAAATCATATAATTTTTATTATCTCAAAAATGGGAAATAAATTTCAAACCTTTCAATCAATGGAATTCAGCTGATCAAATCTAGGTAAGATTTCATGGCTTAATTTGGTGTTCTTGAATCTTTTGATTCATAATGTTCTTAATGATTTCATTTTTATGCCTCTAAAAATATATAATCATACTCTTAAAGGGGAGTTTTTTCTATATTCTACTAGAGTATTTGTAGATTCTATTTTTGACACCCCACTCCTAGATTTGATAAACTTAATTACAAATGACTAATATTTTTTCTCAAAGTTGAATATAAATATGTCCCATCATTTTTTTGACCTTTTCAAGATCACATTACATTATATAAATAATTCAGTAGTTATTCAAAATAGGTTAAATCATCACCCAATCCAATTTCATTGAAATAGATAACTAGAAAAAAGAAACCAATGGTTGGTTTCATAAACAAAGGTGAACCTGGAAGGAAGGTTGACCCTATTTAATGAGTGAAAACAACCAAATTTCTTGGATTTAAAGAATAAAAGTGGAAAATCATGGTATGTACTTATTGAGGAAGATGATGAGGCTTCCTAACATTTGAATAATATTGATGATCATGATGGGGGTAATCTGTATGGTCATGGAATTATAAACGCTATGGATAAAGACATTTATCTTTAAATTGCTCAAGACATCAAGATGTTAATTGTTTATCTTCATGATGAACATATCAATAGAATCTATGACAAGTAGAATGATTTTTATACTATTCATATTGATGCTTCACAAAAAGATATCCTTCTGATTATAAAGATATGAACACCCCTCATAATTATTTTTTGGAATATGTTGAAGGCACAATCAAGGATTCTATTTGTATTACCATGTTTGAATAGTAACACTCTATGCTTGGTAGTCCCCATAATTTTATTCTAACACATGATGATGGACTACTAGATGATACATCTTAAGGGAATCTAGTTAAATATATTGAAGGAACAATCATGGATTCCGTAGGTCTTAAAAAGCTGGACACTTCCTCTTTATGCCCTATAGTCCCCAACCTTCTGTTAATAAACTTGCTAAAGGCCAGTTGGATGATACATAAAAAGAGAATACAGTAAACTCAATTGAAGGAAATATCAAAGGAAATTCTAATTATTATATTAGTCATTCACAAGATGTTATTAAGTATGAAACTTTCCATGATAACAATGATCCAATAGTTGAAGAAAAAATGAAAATGAGTTCTTATGATGGAACTGATGATATACCTATTGAATTCGAATGTATGGATGGATTGACAACCAACAATAAAAATTAGGCTATTTCTAAGAAAAAAAGGATGAAAGGGAATATTCCATTTATTTTCTCCAAAATAATGATAATCTTTTGGTTATTTAAAATATCCAAGAACACCTACAAAAATATCAATTATATTTTTTATGTGATATTCTAGATCAGAAATTGAAAATGATTTTTTCCAACTTAGATACTCAGAGAAAGGATAAACATTATTTTTTTAAGAAAATATTGGAAAAACTATTAGAATCATGAAATTAATATGAAATAAACATTCTCTTGGGAAGAAAAAAAGAGTGAACTACCCCCAAGACCAATTTTAATTGAGGATCATATTGTGGAATTGTTAAGGAATTTATAACCCTAATATAATTGGATCCCTTAGAATTTTTATTAATAAGAACAAACCAAATCATCTTTTCTCTTGTAATTGAAGAGGATTTTTTAGTGGAATATTTATTCTCTTGAAAATATGGGATTTTGACTGATAAGCACTATTTAGTCTGGTAATGATATCAAAAGTCATTGGGTTTTATCTCACTCGAGATTGGATGGGATATGATATATCATTTATACATATTAGAAGGTTAATTTAAGTTAATTTATTATGGGAAGAATACAATTATGATCCATTATATATGGATTTAATGGATATCAATAAAGAAGATAGTTCTGGTTGAAAATTTAGCCTTTAAGAAGCACAATAAATAATGATTGGATTATACTTAAAGACTTCAATACCATTCATAATCTTGATGAGAGGTTAGGTATAATCAATTCCTCCACTTAAACTTGAGACCTCTGAAAAAGTATTAAAAATAGTAATCTGTATGATGTTCACCTGGTAGGTAAAAAATATACTTTGTATCGGAAGAACCTTAACAAATTATTGTAAGGAAACTAGACTGGGATTTTTTCAATGATATATCCCTTAGTGTTTGGGTTACAATTTCCTACTCCAAATTTTCAAGACTAAATTATTATCATCATCCTATTTTGACAAGTCCTATTAATAGAGAGACTAAACCTAATTTTCCCTTCATATTCAATAATTTCTGTATTTTTAATTCTAAGTGTAAACTAGTGGTCTAAGATACATGAAATTAATTAAACTATGAAAATGATGCCTTCCAATTTGTTCTTATGCATAATGTGTTTAAGAAAAAAATTGGTACTGAGAGAGATTTATCCTCCTTATAGAAAATATTCTTTAGCTATAATCTCTACTCAGTGATTTTTATTGGAATGAAACTAGTATTAATTTTTTCCAATGGTCTTGAGCAAGAAAATGTGACTATATCGGAACTGGATACCCTTTTAAATCTTATCTAATTTATGAAAATAGATCCTTTTAAATTGAAATGGATTAAGGGTTTAGATATAAAACCCATTTATTTCAACACATTTCAAAGTGTTTTAATTCTCTATAGGCCTCTGGCTATTCTCATTGATAGTGGGATGTTTCTTAAGAAAATAGAGAATTTGGATACTCATGTTGTCTCTTATTATAAGAACCTTTTTGATGGACCCAATACTTATCGTGATATTGTGAAAGATGTTATCCAAAGTAATGTTACTAAGGGGAAATTTAAGCCTTATTTATATTACTTTAGATTTTGATATCATAGAAACTGTTGTTATTTTTAATCTTGGAAAATCTCCAGGTATGGATCGGTTCACCAACTCTTTCTTTCAATCATATTAGGAGATTATTCGTTGTGATTTTTTTAGTATTTTCAGTCATTTTTTCAAGAGTGTTATGATGAATAAGGCCACCAATACCCAATTACAAGAATTAATTCTCAATGTGGAGAATTATAATGGGATTTATCTCTTCAGGTTAGTGCCCCTTGTCAACACTATTTGAAAAATATGTTGGAAAATTCTTGCCAATAGACTTTCCTACATTTCCAAAAAGATTTCTTCTCCAAAATTGTTCAGATTTATCAAAGGTATAATTATTCAAGTTTGTATTATTATTACTTCAGAATTTATTAATTTTCTTAATGAAACCACTATAGGAGGAAATATTGCTATTGATATTGATGTTTAAAAATCTGTTGATACATTGGACTTGGGATTCATTTATAAGGTCTTAAGTAATTTTTTCTTTTTTAAAAATTTTATTAAATGGGTTAGAACTCTTATGGGATCCCCAAATCCTTAAAACCATATCAATGGATCCCTTAAGTGATATTTCACCAACTCCGGAGGTGTTAGGCAGTGTGACCCTCTATAATCCATCATTTTTTATAGTTAAAGATTATTTAAGTATTCTTCTTCTCAACATGTACAATGTCTTAAAAAATAAATCCATCAGATCTGATAGGGGTATTAATTCTAAAAATAATTTTCATTGTGTTGATTAAATCGTACTCTTCATGAAATGTGATAAAATAAACATCAAAAACATTGAAGATTCACGTCGTTATTATGAGAAAATCTCATGGTAGGAATTCACTTGGAATATATTTTTATTATAAATTGTTAAAAAATATTTATATAGCTAGAAAATTTGACATAATCAATTTTCTATGAATCAGATATGGTGTAGTTCATTTTATCTACCTTGGTATTCCTATGTTCTAGGGAAAACCTCATGTCAGACATTTTTCTCATATTGTGAGTCATGTAAGAAATAATTTGGCCAAATGGAAAGGATATATTCTCTTGATGGTGGGTAGAATTAGCCATTTCAAAGAAATTAATATTTTAAAAAACAATATTCCCCTATTTTTTTTACAAATGGATGGATACTCTTATCTAGACAATCAGTACCTCTAAAAAAATCTTTTATCTGAAGTTGATGAATCTTCCATAAAAGACTTGTGACTGTGTCATAGAATAAATATTGTCAATCAATTAATTATGGCAGTCATATCATTAAGAAAATTTTTAAATTTAATGAGGCTTTGTAATCTAATTTCATGTGGAGTTTTATTAATAATAACTTGGAGGATCTTTCTTTTCTAACCTATAGGTTCCTAAGAAAGATAAAATATGAAAATTTAAATTATGTGGACTCTTACATTTGGCATGCTCTCAAGAATTATTTCTCCACTATTTCAATATATTCTTATTTATTGGCAAACATAAATTCATCCATCAATTTCATGTTAGAAAACTAGAAAGGTACACCTCTTCTTGATATGATATATTCTTATTATCCATCATTAAATGCAAATATGTTGATCGAGGAAAAATGGAGAATCCTATGGACATGATTCCTACTTAAATTAAAGATTAGTTTCTAGATTATGATTTTATTCATGGTGATGAAATCCTTATTTTGAAACCTTCCTCTAATTGGATACCCTTCGCACATACTTTCTTTTGTAAATCCTTTCAAGGGAATCCTACCATATGGACCAAGTCCCTAAATAAAGGCTGGATATATCCTTTGAAATTTTCCTTTTCTTCTAGGATAATGTATTATAAGATTTTGATTGATGATTTTTTAGGGTGATGGTATTAATATATGTTCAATATGTTCTCTTTGCAAACAAAATAGATAGTAAATTGATCATTTGTTTCTTAGTTATTTTAGAACCACTTCTCTATGGACTACTACTATATATCTTTTTGAAACTAGAATCCCCTATATAGTAAGAATTTGGGCTCACTTGCTTTCATGAATTGAGCATCCTCTTTTGCAGAAGCTTTATTGTCTCTTCCTTATAGTCTGTACAAAATATACCCATATGGTCTGGAAAAATAAAAATAGAATAGTTCATGGTGGAACAACCATCACCATGAAGTCGACCATAGCGAATACCCTTGTGGTTTTGAAACATGCTAATAATATCCGAAATAGGTATTACAATAACTCAATGAGTGATTTTACTATCTTCAATCACTTTGATATTATAGGTAAATATCATTCACATCCAAGAACCTTGAAAGTCATGTGGACTCTTACACTCTAGATCTTGGTCAAATGCAACACTAATGGAGAATCAAGAGGGAATCTAGGCCCTTCTAGTTATT
Source organism: Viscum album (assembly GCA_963277665.1). Lineage (NCBI taxonomy): Eukaryota > Viridiplantae > Streptophyta > Magnoliopsida > Santalales > Viscaceae > Viscum > Viscum album. Next base: position 1,895,687,985 of record OY728152.1, read on the forward strand.
GTGCGGTTTTCATAAATGATAGAGTTGAAGCATTTGGATGAATATCTGGTATTTGTGGTGTTAATACATCCCCTGATTCGAAAATTATTGTGGTAATAAATTTGGTGTAATTTTTAATGCAATGAGGGTACATCAACATGTGGATTGAATTTTATTCCACTACTGTGGTGAAAGAAATTAGAATTTTACAATTCATCTCTTAAGGAAGCTTACTGTTGGATGGAGTAACTGTATAGATAAACTACCATCTATGAACCACATTATTACACAAACATAATGTGAGGAAAATTACATGGTTGAATGGATTTGTAACAAATGGATCACTACTATGGAATTTTCTTGGCATAAGGATATACATGAGGAGCTCCTCTCTCATTGGTAATAGGTATATTATAAAAATTCATATTTAAGATATTTTTAGTTTTATTTATATTCAATAAATGAGTGTTGTCCTTTTGTTTACACTCTCATTATACCCATAAAAATAAATAGTCAAAATGTCCAATTTTTTCCATTTATGATCATTTTTTTACTATAAATGTAAGATTATAACTCTTTAGGATTTAAGAATTCATCACTTCAATTAATGCTAAAAAAAGATAACAGACCGGTTAAACCAATGGATAAAGATTAAAATTACATAAACACGTCATTAAAACACATTGAATGCTTATATTTCTACCATAGACTTGTCATCTTTTAATATGAGACTATTTTCATCCATTTTTCATTAAATTGACTTAATAATATTTCAAATCAATGAAATATTAGAAGTGTTTTACTCAACTCAATTATAAAATGACACCCCTTGTCTATTTTTTAACCACTTTGGAGATATTATATTGACCAAATACTACCAAATTCTCTTCTATACTCCTTGATTGATTTAATATAGTTTTTGTTCATATTAAATTACCATTTCATTTTTTTAAGAAGATATTTAAAGGAAGTCTACTAAATTAGTGGTAATCTTCTCTACCTACCCTTTAATTTTTATTTTTTATTCTAAATACTCTAAATATTTTGTAAATGTACAAAAATAATAGTTCAAGTATCACTAATATAAGAATATTTTCTCATTATAACTAGAAAACCATTACCCACTTCCCTCTCATCCTATGGAAAGAGAAAACATTGCTTGTGTCTATGTCAGACATACAGTCTCCATGTAGAAGTATAATTTTTTTTTACATAAAAAATATACATATATGATTATAAATATGAATATAATAAGTGGATATATTTTATTTATTATATAAAAACTAATTTGGTAATATAATACATCACTAACTTTCTTACCCTATAATCTTTTGGAAAATAATAATATCATTTGTGCGTATATGTGGACTACCACCTATATGAAGGGATGTGATTCATTTTTCATTTTTTATTTACATGGATGGTAATAAGGATTTATTTAAAGAATTAATATAACATAAATGATATAATTATAATTCTATAAATTTTAATTATTATTCATATTTATTTTATTCAGTCTGCCAAAATGTGAATATTGTATTTATACGTCTGTCTTCCATACGTTCTCCATCAACAGTGTCAATCATTTTTCTATTTCTAAATCTTTTAGATGAGTATAAATATATATATATATATATTATATTTACATCGTGATTTATAATATGGATATGATGTAAATATAATCCACGTATAAGGGCCGGAACTACTAAGCCAAAATTCTCATAAAAAAGTAGTTAACACTTGAATCATAGATTGTAATAAAATATTGGTAACAAATAAGAGATAAAATGTTATAAATTAGTCATATATGATATTTTTAAACTGTATATCTCTATTTTATGTGATTATAATAAATATAAACTTATATATATGAGGTTAAAATAACTTACTAGGCAAGTCAAACATGAGGCAAGGGATTTAATCTCAATTTCCCCTCCATTGAGTCATATTCTTCATTATGCAGTGATTAATTTTTTATGTGGGGTATATAATAAACCATTGATCTATTTAACAAGAATTTATACTCATTAATGATTATTAATGATTCAATTAAATTTTATACTTTTAAGGTTTTATAGTTCAAAAGTTACCAAATTGGTAAGAATTAATTTAACAATATATTTTTTGTGATTGCTCTTAATTTAATTAACAGAATAATATAATATTTCATTATTAAAATACATATATTTTCTTATCAAATAGATAATCAAGGATTTTATAAGTTTTATTACAATTTATCCCCTCTTTGGAACATGAATTATGTAATTAAAAGTTTAAAATAAAAGGTGATGTTATTTCTCTTTTGATCGGGTGTATTTTTCTTCTATGTAAATATTTTTATAAATTGTTTTAAAAAGTTATTTTTATTTAATAAAATTATTTATGATGGAAATTTTGTGTCATAATTTAATTTTATAATGGTTAGAAATTAATCATTATAATGATTTTTAAAATGGTATTTTTTTAATTTCTATAAAAAAAGTCATAGGGAAGGTTTCTTTTTATCATATATGATGTTAACAGGTTTTCCAACCACCATAACTATTTTATTCTATTTATCTTCTTCTATAAGATTTCAATGGATTTAGAAAGTAATAATATTTAATTAAATATTATTTAATGGTTCACTTATATTTTTATTATTTCTTATAAGGTCAAGATTTTATTATAAAACCTATATATCTAATGAAATGATATTTATTTTTTTATTTGGTAATTACCATTATCTTGAAACATTTACATTCTTGTGATTATTTTCATGCGAAATTTAATTTCTCATAAATATGTATACTCTTTATATTATGTATATTATAATTTCTTAATCCATATACCATTTTCATATATAGTTTTTTATTTTAGAAGGTATTTAATGAACTAAAGAAATATTAATTTTCCATATTCATTACTCACTGTTAATATTTTTCATAAGGATTATTCTTTATTAATTAAATTTTAAAAAAAAAATATATGATTAATGTATTGAAATTATAATATGGGTGTGTCCCTATTATATAAAGCATTTTTGTGCATCGATAGGTCTCATGAGACAAATTATTTCACCAAACTATTGGATGCGGATTTGGAGTATACCTTCACATCGATTAAAATTCATTTCCACATATATAATTCAAGAAATAATTAACCCTAAAACTATTAAAAATTATATAGATAAAGATATAAACATAATAATTACATTTATTTTGTCCCATATTCTTAAAAAATAAACTTAACATTTGTGTCTAGACAAAATAAATCTACCATAAATTTACATATAATGATTATAAATGTGTTAGTCATATATTTTATAATATACTCAAATAAATTCAATAAATTAAAAAAAATTCCACAAAGTCACAACAAAATCACATATGATTCTAGAAGATCACAAGATATTTATTTCTTAATCAATATGAACCACATTTACATAAAATCTTATACTATAAATAAAAATTCATTAATTATAATACTATAAGGTTCCAAGAATATAGAAATATTCATTAAAAATAACTGTAAAAAAATTTCAAAATGGTATTCATTCAAGTGGAATAACTATAGTCTATTAAATCTCAATGTTTATGGGTCAAAACCCTAACTGTATTTATTTGTGAGATTGAATTCTAGTGTTAGTAACATATCCTACGCTCTTAGTGGAAGTTGACTGAAACCAGATGGTAGGATTTTGAAATTAATCACAATGAGGTTAAATGAATTCTCATATGATGATATTTATGATAATAGGTGTATAAACGGATCTTGAATGGGGTTGAAGTCACATCATATACACACAATGTTAATAGAAGGACCTAGTTTTTCTATAATTTTGGTAGCAGTGGGGATGATTTTGGGATATTAATGGGCCAAAATACATCTTTTAATTCCACATATTTTCCATTATTATTAATTTAGGGAGGTGAAAAGTTAGTATTTGAGGCCTTGTGAATATTTGTGGAGGAACTCACAAGGTCCTGTTGAAGGTCAGAGCTGTAAATTTCAAGGATGTGGTCATAATGATGTACAAAAAAGGCCCTGAGTGAGCATTCCAAATAGGCCTATGTTCCATTAGTATGGTTAGGAGTTCATGCCATTTGAATTATTGAAATTAGTACTGGTGGGATCTTGAAAATCCTATTGGGGTGAGATGTGACTTGACTTATAAGGAATTACCCAGCATTTGAGTGTTTTTGGATGTCTTATTCCCTATTACTTAAAAAAATATTTAACCACCTAATAAAAAATTCACTTATTTAATCTGGTATATATCTATATGAAAAACATAGGATCCCAAAAATATAATATCAAATTATCCCAATTAACCCTAATAATCTCAATATTAATGATCACATTAATCAATTTGGTAATCTATAATCCAATATAGCATAACTCTTAAAACCTAATAAACATAATCCAAAGTATAATTATTCACCATTAAATAAAATAACATTAGGCCATCAGAGGATAGATTTAAATTTGGACATATTATCATTATTAAATCTTATCAATCCATAAAGAATATTCCAATACATCATATCTCATTAAACTCAATATATAGATAGTTAAATGATTAAATAATATAAATAAATGTTTCAAAATTATTTTTCATCATACACCTTAATACTTAATTCTTAGGGACAAGCATATAAATCACACACTAAATTAGTAAATATTAATCTAATCATGTTTCCTTTAACGAACATATGATACATTGTTAAAACAATTCATAAATTTTATATTTTATTCACCTTTTCATTATCATCATTATATAACCCTAATAAAAATTATTTGGATGATCTTGTTGACCAACGTCCTGATCTTTCCACCTAGGGAAATGGTTTCCCTAATATCTAATATTATCCCCCTCTGTTGTAGTCATTGGCCTTTATATTTTTTATTTTTAGTTTATTTAATTATGTACCCCTTTACAACATTTGAAACATATTCTCATTATGATGAGGAATTTCCCTATATGTATCTTCCCAAATTATTCAAATTTTGGTAGAATATTCCTTTTACCTTCTAATCTTTATCACATGATATTTTTTGGAAACTATATTTTTATTTTTTTTGGTATGTTTTGAAACTCACCTAGTTTTAGGTTGGTAATCCTAACATGAGGTAGTTGGTTAGGAATAACCACAACATTTTTCACTCAAACGTATATCCCATATATTTTCTTATCTATACAATCACCACATTGTCCTCCCCATCCATTATTAACTTACCCCATACTATTTAATGCCATAAACATAACAAAAAAATAGTTATTTTGAGTATACCTAATAAAATTATAATAAATTATCTTATGATTTGGATAAATACCAGGAAATCCCAAACCGCGTCATCTTCTATTTAAATAATATGATTCCATTATATTTATCCAATAAATATAAATCATTAATGTTTTTAATTAATGTTAACTTATAAACGCAAACCACAATATTATTTATTGAAATTATTCCAAATATTTTATATTTTTTTAATATAATTACACACTAACCACTAAAGATATATAAAAACTAACTCTTATGACTAAAATAAAATCATATATCACAATAAACCCATGTCTAAATGATTTATAAATCGGGATGGCCTTTTTAAAATTTCATGGATCTATTAGGTTTCCATTTTTGGAAAATATAGAAAAAAATTACATAAAAATTTTGTCACTTCTAAATTATATATTTTTATCCCACTCTAATTGGTTTTTATGGGTACACTCATGTTTCATTCATGACTGATTTTGTTAATTCAATACATGCCACAATTGACCGTGATATAGTTACATTAAATCCATAGGACATATGAAAAACATTTGAAATCAAGGACATTAAAAAAGTTTCATAAGGTATATGAAATAAATGAATACCATAAATAACTATAGAAAAAAGTGAAAATTCATAATAAATTTATACTTTTCATGAAAAAAAATTTGATATCAAATAATACTCTCCCATTAAACAGACATTAATTTCAAGAAAAATAAATCATTTTGTATAATTAATAATGTAAAAATAATAATTAAAGAGTGTTTACTAAATTACTTTAAATATTTTCCTTGAAAAATAATTCTCACCATTAGAAGATCATAATCATGCCATAAAATCAAAAGATTTTAATAAAAACCAATTTCCAGACATAGAAAAATTTATAGGTTCATCGAGATATATTCTTCATACCACTCATATAATTACTATTATAATCACATATAAAAATTAATAACCCCAATTTTTAATTCAATAATTTTTTCACATGGATTACATATCCCTACCCAATGCATTATAGTGTTATGTTAGAAAAACCCATTAATATTGATGTTGGTAAAGAAAAAACAAAATCTAAAGACATAAAATCTAGTATTTACATCATAAAACATATAATAATTGGTATATTAATTGATATGTAAAAGAACATTTTTTGTCTCAGAAAAATGAGAATAAATATATTTTTATCTTGAAAACATTTAAAGACAAAAATTACTCATAAAAAATGGAATATGAACTTCTTTAACAATCCATAAAAACGTGTAGATAATGGTTTATGATGAATAAAATAGTTAACGGTGGGAAGATTATTTTATATAGTTAATGTTAAGAATAAGATTCATTTCACACTTTTTAAAATAAAATAAAAAAATTCCCATGTAGTAAAATTTCAAAAGCATCATTTTTATTCATTTTTAATTAAAGTCAATTGTATCTAAAAATGAACATTAAAAATATTATAAGTACATATAAAACAATTATTAAATAATTTTAATGAATATATATATATATATAAGAAAAAAATTTAATAAATTTATAACACTATATTAATTAAAAAAATAATATGAAAATAGTAACTTATAAATAAAAATAACATTGAAGGAGAGAGTCTAAAATGTATTTTAAGAAACTATAATTTATTGAAATTAATGATTAAATACATATATATTAGAATTTAAACTCCAAAAAAATAAAATATGTGGTGATAATGGATTAAGTATCATTGAATAAATTGTCAATAGAAATCCCTTACCTCATGTCCTAACTCAAAACCTTCAACTTTTTCATTCGTGGACATTCATCAAAAATAAAATACTATAAATGTTTCAAGAAGCTTATTTGGAAAATAGTGGAAGGTCATGATGAAACTAAATCTGAACATGATTATATTTCAAATACATATGAGTAGATTTCTAATTCTGTAGGAAAAATTATATTTAATAACAATATAATATTTTATGAATAAACTGATGAAGAGGTATGCAAATTTAGGTGCATTAAAGGGGATATAGAGAACTCGTATGATTTATATTATGATAAATAAAAAGTAGTGACAAAAAACTATAAATAGAATGACTAATAAGGAATATGTCACTAAAAAACATATAGTTGGTTATTGAATATCACTAGTATATACTATAATAATGAAGGCTCGAAAAAATGATATTATTTTATCTTAGGTAGAATCAAAAAAAATTAAGAAGCAGTTAATTATATGATTTTTTGAGTTAAATTCATGAGTAACTTGACCATATTTAGAATAATGTGACAAGGTAAGTTGTTATAATATTAATGAAAAAAAATTAGAATAAAAATGTTATTTTTTAAATAAAGTCAATAAAGATAGATTATTTGTAATACCCAGAGATTTTATGAAAACAATTCTTTTTAATTTTATTAATGTCTTGTGTTGTACGCTACACCAAAAGGAGCTTCCACAACACACATCCTTGACTTTCCTTGCATTACACGCAATCGCGACCTTCCTCGGTATCGTGTGTATTACGCAATACCGAGTTTCACTAAACAATGATATGCTATTAAAATATTATTATAACTAGCCGTTATGAATAGTAATAACCACCTTTTAAAATTTTAGAAATTTTAGCTCTCAAAATGGACTTCATTTTTGGATTCGGAGTATCAAATTTAGCCTAAGGTGAAATTTTGGTACTTTTCGGATAACTTTCATATTCTGATGAATAGTGAAAATTACTAAATTATAATTAAAAACAACTTTTTTAATCAAAATAATTAATAGTGATAAATTATTAATTTTAGTGGTTTTAAAGTATATTTAGAATATATTTTTACAATTTAATACAATGTTGGTCATTGGATGTAATTTCACATTTAAACCAGACATAAACACGTGTCAATCTTTTGATAGATATTGTTTCTTAAAAACACGCTATTTGTTTTAACAGCGGGATTTAATTAAAAAATTAATTAATGCAGCTTCTATGTTATGATTTTGGTAAAATAGACTTCATTTTTGAATTCGGAATATGAAATATAGCTTAGGATGAAATTTTGGCATTGTTCTGAAAAACATCAATTTTTGATGAATAGTGAAACTACTAAGTGGTAGTTAAAAACTGAATTTTTCATAAAACATAATTTTACCGCTTCTGTGAATGGAATTTCAAAAATCCGAGAGACACGGTTGATGTCCGTAATTAAAATGTGGTTCAATTAGATGAAAATAATTTTTGGTGAATAGTAACTTTTTACTTTTATTTACCACGGTTAAAAGTAAATATGGTAATTAAGGGTAACAATGATATTAATATTACCCTAACACATGTCCTAATCCTATTGGACAAGTGTATCTCGACCAAAAACAACCTTAAGTGTAAAATATTATCATTTAGGCCCACTTGGATTAGATTAGGACATTTATTATTATTTAATTCAAAGAAGAGTTAAAAGAGTTAAAAACAAAGTTTATTTACTAAAACATTTTTAATATAGGGTTATACATAAGATAAATTCGATTGTAAATATTCATTAGAAATCTAAAAATATTTCCTACATAATGGTATATTATTTGTAATTTGTAGACATCAAATAAGTTAATTTATTTATGACGCAATGATGATGCAGTAATTATCTTATTAATGAAATATTGACAGGATTGATGTTATAAAAACCAAATTAAATGTAATTTGAGACTTTTTATGAATCCCATTAATTTTCTAGGTTACTATGATATATTAGTGTTGATTTAATCAACTTGGTTCGAACATATAATTCTGTTATGACTTTCACAAAAATCATATATCAAATAGTGTCAAAATTGACACAAAATAGTTTTTAAATAAAATAAAATATTATTAATTGTTATTTTATTCCTAAAAATCTAAGGTTCGGCCACATGACTTAGATAAGGATATATATATTAATAATAAACAATTTGGGGTTCTTTTGGCATGTTATAGTAAGTGTATTAACCATATAGTGTAAGAAAACAAAAAGACACGGTAAAAGTTAAATTATTTAACTTAGAGTTAAATATAATTGATAAGGTTAAAATAATAACATAAACTGTCTAAATCCTATTGGTTGATAGGATTTAGACCCATACCCACTTTAGCTTCTAAATAAGACCCTTTGGAACCATTATAAACCGATTTTGACTTTAATATAAAATAATATTTTGAGATATTCCTAAGGTGCCCCTCTCCTCCCTTATAAAAGGGCACCTCCTCCCCCTCCTCCTCACACCAATTTGAGCACTCAAGCTCGACCAACCCCTGCCAAAATCCCTTCTCCACTTCCCTAGAATAATCCTAGAGGTCCTGGTCTTCTTAAAAGACCAATCTTTGTTTCCTAAGTGGAGGATTCAAAGAGGCGTTCCAAAGAAGAGGTAATATCCATTACCGATCTTTTCAACTTCTTTCTTCTTCAACTTCTTCTTATTTAGTTGTTTCATGATAAAGTAATAACATCAGTATCTCTTATATACTGATATGTTATTATAAATATGAAACAACTCTAATTAACCTTCTATCCATCCTACGGAAAAAGGAAATCACCGCGCGTGCGTACGTACGGAATACCGTCTCCACGCCGTGGTGTAATCTATTTTCCACCACCACCTTAATTGGATGGGTATAATGGTTTAATGAGTAACTATATATGATTATTATAAAGTTATATTGATACTGAAATAGTATACAAACACTTCAACCCAATTCCACGACCATGGGAACGATATCATCGCTCGTGCGTACGTACGGACTACCGTCTCCACGACGCGATGAGATTCATTCTCAATGATTAACCATTCATGAATGATTATAAAGTATATATAATAAGTACTAATGAAATATATGACATAATAATGATACTGTATTTATTTATATTTATATTTATGTCATCTACTTAATTCCATTCAATTCAATAAGGAAACGAAAACAGCGTTCATGCGTACGTACAGACTACCGTCTCCATGAACGGTGTATTTCTTTCCATTTACTGATTTATTACATATGTATATTCTGAATATATATATATATATATAAATCATGTTTTATATTCTGTAATTAAGTAATCATGATCTATGTAATCATATGAATAATTGCAAGTTAAAAACACGAACGACAAATGAGACGATTTTACCCAAAACGCTACTATAACATGAATTTACAAAAGAACGGGTAATATAAAGTCATAAGTGGACCATATATGATATAATAAAAATGAATATGATTCTGTAATAAGTCAATAACATGATTTAAATCATTATACAGGAGTTTGGGACACTTACAAAGCAAGTCGGACCTAAGGTAAGGGAAATATCACAATCTCATTTTTATCCAAGATTGTTTATTCGTAAGTATTTACTGGGGTGTATTTTATCATCCACATCCATGTTCCTTCAATATATAATATTGTTTCCATCCACTTACAATATTTTAAATCCAATTTTACCCTTCGGTGAGTTTTTAGTAAAGAATATGAAAGGAATCTTTTGTCGTTTTTTTCGTACGAGGTACTTTTTGACTTTTCCGACAAAAGTACGAAGAATGTTTTTTTAACTTATACGACATGAATGGATTTTTAAAACATTATTTCCAAGAAGCCTCCTTTACAAGTTTTCAAGTTTATTTTTAATAAACTTCTTTTATTTTAAAGTTGTATGACATGTTATGAAAGGAAAAATGTTTTTGAAGAAGGAAGGATATTTTCCTCAAGAATGGAGTTCAAGTGTTTTATCAAAATTATTTTCCCTCTAAGATAATATAGGGTTCTGTTTCTATCCCTATTATTACATGGATTTGATTATGTTATGATAGAAATATTTTTATGAATTCCTTTATCTTATATGAATTGTTTTATGATGTCATGATGTTTAAGATTCCCATTTGTATTACATGGGTTATGCAATGATGTATGATTTATGATTTTGTGGCACACATAAGAATGGTATCATTATGAGATGGGTGGGACCTATATCTCCCTCCAGTGCATTGGGTAAAGATTTTATATCTCATGAGATAGACATGGCTGGAATGGTAGGTTATACTGGTTCAGTGAAACAGGACTGGAATGAGGGTTACTCGATTCAGAAAGGGACTTTGTCCACTAAGATAGTCTTGGAAATGAGTCTTGACTAACAAGAAATGATTCTATATGATTATGTGTATGCCACAAAGTTTCATGTTTTAAGTTATGATTATTGTGATTACATTTAACTGCCATGATTTATCCCATGTTATGAAATTACGCTCTCTTTTGCAGGTTAAGATTTCCAAAATGTTATGTTCTTATGAATATGATGTGATTGATATTTCTTTTGTTTACCCTTACTGAGCATTTGAGCTCACCCTTTTATGTTTTCTTTTCCCCAGGATATAAATAAAGGTTTTAGGTAAAAAAAGGAAGATCTTTATGGGAGATTTTGAAGATCTTTCACCACGATTAGAAGATTATATTCCGAGTTTCCAAAGACACTAAACTATTACGATCCTTGTGTGTGTGTTTTGTACTAAGTATTCTGCAAATGTAATGTAATGTCAATGTACGTCAGGCTTCGGGTCTCTACAGTTGGTATCAGAGGAAAGGTTTAGTCAACCTTTGGAAACTAGGACGCGAAAACGTTAGTGAGATCCCTAGAGATATTTCTAAGGTATGTCTAGGGATGTCCCTAAGGATAAGAATACATATAGGATATAGTCCTAGAACTACGGTAACGATCTTAGAATTTAACCTAAGATGTTAGATATTGAAGTTAATTCCCCTTTATTATGATTTTTGCATCTCACACTATTCTTTTTGGGTTTTAGAAAATGGATGGAAACAAGATGATTCACGATAATGGAGGATATGATGGACAATGGAATGATATTATTCATAAGAAATCAAATGAAATGGGATTTGGAAGTCCAAACATCATTATTAGTCCGAATCAGCAATCTCATAATATGATCAATAAAGTAAAATTTGGTAAGTTTCTTGACTCGGCTAATAAGAGAAAGATGGAGTTTCATGATGATCATAGAGGAAAGAAAGTTCAATTTCCCAGATGTAAATAATGTGGGAAGAGGCATCAAGGAGAACGTTTCAAAGGAACTGGAAGATGCTTTGGGTGTGGAAAAGAAGGACACAAAGCCAGTAAGTACAATGGAAAAGTTTCAGTTAACACCATGGATGAGGTTAATGGTATTGCTACGACATCAACAATGGTTAAATGTTTTAAATGTGGAATGTACGGGCATTATGCAAACCAATTCCCTAAGGGAATGTCTCATGAAGAGAATCGGTATGGTCGTATGGGTAGTATTTTTGTTGATGATGATGAAGAGACTACAAATGATATGTGAGATGAAAGAATTGTTGAAGCTCGGTCAATGGTTTAAGAAGGTAGTGGAATGATTACATATTTATCAAGTGTAATGTTGTACTATAGAATAAAAATACATCTAAGGATTGTTACACTGTTGTCTTTCCTTATGTTTTGAAAGTTTATGATGAATGGTATGAGTAACAATGAAAGGTTATTCAGATATTTTTTTTTGGAAAGTGGATGATATGCGCATAATGAAGTGATAAAGAGAAAATGAAATGTTTGTCAGTATTAATGAGCTCATGATTGATATAAGGACTATGTGATATCATGGTTTGAGTATATAGAATTCTGAGGATTTTGGTATGTGGAAAGTGTTAACTTTTAATTGCATTCATGTTTTCACTAAGGTTCGATGGGTATTCAAGAGAATACATGATTAAGGCCTTTGAATGTTTGGAATGTGACCAACAAAACATATCTTATGATATGTGGGGATCAACGATGGTATTAAATATCTGGTAATCGTTTTCACTATGTTATGAGAGTGGACTGCAGTATTATGGATAAGCCTAAAGATTGAAATGGATTATGTTGGACATAAGTGAGTATTGGTTAAGGATAGAAGTTTTTTTTCGATATTATTGATGGGATGTTATAGTAATGTAGTTTTAGAAAAAGGAAAACCTGCAGGACGGGCGACAGCCCATCGCTTCGGACAAGGCTGTGGGAATCGAACCCACAACCGAAGTGCGACTGGCCTTTATCGCCTACCACTGGCCTATAGGAAGTCCCTGTTTAGTAGAAACTAGTTTTATTATATTAAGAAGTATGATATATGAAGTATAAGTCCATTTTAGGAACCATATATGATTAATCTCACTATAGATCGACTTATGTATATAAATTTTGCTAACCTTTTGAGACAGATGGAATGACCCGTCATTTTATCACATGATCTGCTAACACTTCACGAATAACAAATTCAACTTCATTTATTTAAGACATGAAGTAGAAATTGTTCAAGGCACGAACAACAGTGAGATTGTACCAAAATAAAGTAAGTATTTATTCTAATTCAAACTCTTCAACTTTAGGGAAACGATCTTGAAAACCAAAAATGTTGTCCTAAGTGCCATTATACCCGATGAATCAGATGGTACCCTAGATCGTCACAAATTTATGGCTTTGTGATTTCTGGCTTTTCCATAGCCATGTTCTCTACCACTCTCCATCAGAACATGATGGTTAGATTTCTCTTCCATATCCTTATTTTTACCTATGTGGAAACCCAGTGATTAGTTTATTTGGGTAACCGTTACATTTCATACTTTCGTTTTTAAAGACTGGTTTTGGTATTCCTTTTTACGATGTGGGTTTCTATTAAATAAACTTTCGAATAGTAAACCATTTATAACCCCGACAAATTTCGAGGGCGAAATTCATTTTAAGGGGGGTAGAATGTAACACCCCGAGATTTTATGAAAAATATTCTTTTTAATTTTATTAATGTCTTGTGTTGTACGCTACACCAAAAGGATCTTGCACAACACACATCCTTGACTTGCCTTGCATTACACGCAATCGCGACCTTCCTCGATAGCGTGTGTAGTACGCAATACCGAGTTTCACTAAACAATGATATGCTATTATAATATTATTATAACTAGCCGTTATGAATAGTAATAACCACCTTTTAAAATTTTAGAAATTTTAGCTCTCAAAATGGACTTCATTTTTGGATTCGGAGTATCGAATTTAGCCTAAGGTGAATGTTTGGTACTTTTCGGATAACTTTCATATTCTGATGAATAGTGAAAATTACTAAATTATAATTAAAAACAACTTTTTTAATCAAAATAATTAATATTGATAAATTATTAATTTGAGTGGTTTTAAAGTATATTTAGAATATATTTTTACAATTTAATACAATGTTGGTCATTGGATGTAATTTCACATTTAAACCAGACATAAACAAGTGTCAATCTTTTGATAGATATTGTTTCTTAAAAACACGCTATTTGTTTTAACAGCGGGATTTAATTAAAAAATTAATTAATGCAGCTTCTATGTTATGATTTTGGTAAAATAGACTTCATTTTTGAATTCGGAATATGAAATATATCTTAGGATGACATTTTGGCATTGTTCTGAAAAACATCAATTTTTGATGAATAGTGAAACTACTAAGTGGTAGTTAAAAAACTGAATTTTTCATAAAACTTAATTTTACCGCTTCTGTGAATGGAATTTCAAAAATCCGAGAGACACGGTTGATGTCAGTAAGTAAAATGTGGTTCAATTAGATGAAAATAATTTTTGGTGAATAGTAACTTTTTACTTTTATTTACCACGGTTACAAGTAAATATGGTAATTAAGGGTAACAATGATATTAATATTACCCTAACACATGTCCTAATCCTATTGGACAAGTGTATCTCAACGAAAAACAACCTTAAGTGTAAAATATTATCATTTAGGACCACTTGGATTAGATTAGGACATTTATTATTATTTAATTCAAAGAAGAGTTAAAAGAGTTAAAATCAAAGTTTATTTACGAAAATATTTTAGATATAGGGTTATACATAAGCTAAATTCGATTGTAAATATTCATTAGAAAGCTAAAAATATTTCCTACATAATGGTATATTATTTGTAATTTTTAGACATCAAATAAGTTAATTTATTTATGACACAATGATGATACAGTAATTATCTTATTAATGAAATATTGACAGAATTGATGTTATAAAAACCAAATTAAATGTAATTTTAGACTTTTTATTAATCCAACTAATTTTCTAGGTTACTATGATATATTAGTGTTGATTTAATCAACTTGGTTCGAACATATAATTCTGTTATGACTTTCACAAAAATCATATATCAAATAGTGTCAAAATTGACACAAAATAGTTTTTAAATAAAATATTATATTATTAATTTTTATTTTATTCCTAAAAATCTAAGGTTCGGCCACATGACTTAGATAAGGATATATATATTAATAATAAAAAAATTGGGGTTCTTTTGTCATGTTATAGTAAGTGTATTAACCATATAGTGTAAGAAAACAAAAAGACACGGTAAAAGTTAAATTATTTAACTTAGAGTTAAATATAATTGATAAGGATAAAATAATAACCTAAACTGTCTAAATCCTATTGGTTGATAGGATTTCGACCCATCCCCACTTTAGCTTCTAAATAAGACCCTTTGGAACCATTATAAACCGATTTTGACTTTAATATAAAATAATATTTTGAGATATTCCTAAGGTGCCCCTCTCCTCCCTTATAAAAGGGCACCTCCTCCCCCTCCTCCTCACTCCAATTTTAGCACTCAATCTCGACCAACCCCTGCCAAAATCCCTTCTCCACTTCTCTATAATGATCCTAGAGGTCCTGGTCTTCTTCAAAGACCAATCTTTGTTTCCTAAGTGGAGGATTCAAAGAGGCGTTCCAAAGAAGAGGTAATATCCATTACCGATCTTTTCAACTTCTTTCTTCTTCAACTTCTTCTTATTTAGTTGTTTCATGATAAAGTAATAACATCAGTATTTCTTATATACTGATATGTTATTATAAATATTAAACAACTCTAATTAACCTTCTATCCATCCTACGGAAAAAGGAAATCACCGCGAGTGCGTACGTACGGAATACCGTCTCCACGCCGGGGTGTAATCTATTTTCTGCCACCACCTTAATTGGATGGGTATAATGGTGTAATGAGTAACTATATATGATTATTATAAAGTGATATTGATACTTAAATAGTATACAAACACTTCAACACAATTCCACGACCATGGGAACGATATCATCGCTCGTGCGTACGTACGGACTACCGTCTCCAAGACGTGATGAGATTCATTCTCAATGATTAACCATTCATGAATGATTATAAAGTATATATAATAAGTACTAAGGAAATATATGACATAATAATGATACTGGATTTATTTATATTTATATGTATGTCATCTACTTAATTCCATTCAATTCAATAAGGAAACGAAAACAGCGTTCATGCGTACGTACGGACTACCGTCTCCATGAACGGTGTATTTCTTTCCATTTAATGATTTATTATATATTTATATTCTGAATATATATATATAAATCATGTTTTATATTCTGGAATTAAGTAATCATGATCTAAGTAATCATATGAATAATTACAAGTTAAAAACACGAACGACAAATGAGACGATTTTACCCAAAACGCTACTTTAACATGAATTTACAAAAGAACGGGTAATATAAAGTCATAAGTGGACCATATTTGATACAATAACAATGAATATGATTCAGGAATAAGTCAATAACATGATTTAAATCATTATACAGGAGGTTCAGACACTTACAAAGCAAGTCGGACCTAAGGTAAGGGAAATATCACAATCTCATTTTTATCCGAGATTGTTTATTCGTAAGTATTTACTGGGGTGTATTTTATCATCCACATCCATGTTCCTTAAATATATAATATTGTTTCCATCCACTTACAATAGTTTAAATCCAATTTTACCCTTCGGTGAGTTTTTAGTAAATAATTTGAAAGGAATCTTTTGTCATTTTTTTCGTACGAGGTACTTTTTGACTTTTCCGACAAAAGTACGAAGAATGTTTTTTTAAACTTATACGACACGAATGGATTTTTAAAACATTATTTCCAAGAAGCTTCCTTTAAAAGTTTTCAAGTTTATTTTTAATAAACTTCTTTTATTTTAAACTCGTATGACATGTTATGAAAGGAAAAATGTTTTTGAAGAAGAAAAGATTTTTTCCTCAAGAATGGAGTTCAAGTGTTTTATCAAAATTATTTTCCATCTAAGATAATATAGGGTTATATTTCTATCCCTATTATTACATGGATTTGATTATGTTATGATAGAAATATTTTTATGAATTCCTTTATCTTATATGAATTTTTTTATGATGTCATGATGTTTAAGATTCCCATTTGTATTACATGGGTTATGCAATGATGTATGATTTATGATTTTGTGGCACACATAATAATGGTATCATTATGAGATGGGTGGGACCTATATCTCCCTCCAATGCATTGGGTAAAGATTTTATATCTCATGAGATAGACATGGATGGAATGGTAGGTTATACGGGTTCAGTGAAACAGGACTGGAACGAGGGTTACTCGATTCAGAAAGGGACTTTGTCCACTAAGATAGTCTTGGAAATGAGTCTTGACTAACAAGAAATGATTCTCTATGATTATGTGTATGCCACAAAGTTTCATGTTTTAAGTTATGATTATTGTGATTACATTTCACTGCCATGATTTATCCCATGTTATGAAATTATGCTCTCTTTTGCTGGTTAAGATTTCCAAAATGTTATGTTCTTATGAATATGATGTGATTGATATTTCTTTTGTTTACCCTTACTGAGCATTTGAGCTCACCATTTTATGTTTTCTTTTCCCTAGGATACAAAGAAATGTTTTAGGTAAAAAAAGGAAGATCTTTATGGGAGATGTTGAAGATCTTTCACCACGATTAGAAGATTATATTCCGAGTTTCCAAAGACACTAAACTATTACGATCCGTGTGTGTGTGTTTTGTACTAAGTATTCCGCAAATGTAATGTAATGTCAATGTACGTCAGGCTTTGGGTCTCTACATTATTCACCCTGAAGAAAGAATGATAGGTGTTAAAATTTTGTTATCAAGTAGATTTAATCAATGTAGACAATATATAGGAACTTTTTTCAGGACTTGACACCAAAATATTGTGTTTTCTCTTAACTAGGAAAAAAGTGAATATAGTTTTTCAGATGGATTTAAAGTTAAAATTCCTCAATTGTGTTCTTAATAAAGATGTCCCAATATATAACCACATGGTTTTCTCTTTGGTGATGATAATGATAAAGTTTTTAATTCAAAGAAGGCTTTATGTGGACCTAAACATATTCCAAGAATCAATAACTCAATGTCTGACCAGTATTTAATAAAGCTTTGTATGAAAGAGGTAGGGTGGGTCAAAACCTATTTATCAAGACATTCCATTAGAAACATATGGTTATGCTTTTTCCTATTTATTAAATAATCATAGGAGGCTCACATGAAACCAATTGTAAGTATTTTTTAGAACTATTGTGTTACGAATTCTACATTTATCTAATGGGTGAATTATCTTTTGTTATTGGATTATTGGTGATTAAAATAGAAAATGGGACATTTATTCATTTAATTAAATATTATATAGAAGTTATAAAAATATTTAATATAGATTATTCTAAACCTATGGGAACTCTAGTTGATACCCATATTAAATTATCAAAAAAATGTATGGAACTTTTTTTCATTTGACTCTTTATAGGTATATTATTACTAGTATACTATATATAATAGCCACATGATTATTTATCTTATTTTCTTTGAGTCAGGCTTCACATTGTCAATGTTTTCCCAAAGAAAATGGTAGACAAACTATGAAAATGATACATTGATATATCACTCAAAAATTGAACTATGGGATATATTATTCTTTAAAACAATTACAGGAGCTATTGTGATTCATTAATACATATATGAAATGATCATTATGTAAAATAAATTCTAATTTAAGAGGTTTTTTAAATCTATAGTCCATGTATTAATAGGATTATTAAATTTTTTCATTGTATCTATTTGTGTAAGATTAATTATTAGTTAACTATAATCACTTTCTATTTTACAAAAAGTTTATAGATAAAGAAATAACATGAATATAATAGAATTAAAGTTGCATCTCCTCTTCATGCTATGTGAAACAACTTAATTTTGGTAGATATTACCAAAAATATCATTCAGTATTCATGGAGATAAAAATTCAAATCACTTATCACTTTATAAATTATAATATTGAATAATATTTACTTTGGATGGATAATATGACTACAAAATCATGTATTAGTCATTATGATGGTGTCACTACACATTGTGAATTTTGAAATACATATGTTGACTCTTTGAGTCTATGTGTATCTATCTACTTCTATGAATTAAATAAGAACCTTAACTCCCCATTTCATATTACTCTATAGAGTAAGGTATGGGAAATATATCAGGATAAATGTTTAAATTTCTCAATATTTTTATATCCTTCCAAATAAGATATCTCCTTTTTTTACTTGACATAAGGTGAGAAAGTATCCATGTCCCATTTTAATTTTGAAATATGATCCACGCATGGGGAAGAGTACTTGAATTTTTATTCATGGGGATCAGTATAATGGGTTGGTTTTTATGGTTTTAGTTTTTAATTATATAAGTTAATTGTTCATCTGAATCATTTAATTAATTTCCCGATTCTCATAATAAGATTTATTCTTATTGTATTATAATTAATGATATGTTATTCACTAATGAAAATATTAATTTAAATTTTATCTAGCATCAATTTTAGGATGGTGATCATTTTTTGGAAGGTTCTGGAATTCTCAAAAAACCCAAATGGAGTTCTTGTTTGAAAAAATCTACTCAAGAGAATATATTATTGTATTTTTGGAAAATATGTTTTTTAAGTGTTTGTAATTTCAGTTTATTATTTCTGGAAACATTATTTTATTAAATATATATGTATCAATTTTATAAATATTTCATGTTGTGATTGATAGGTTTTTTCAGGATGGATAGCTGTGATAAATTATATATTTCTGGAGAACATGTATTCATGCTCTGAACACATCATTCATGACCTGATAAATTCAAGATAAATTTTAGTTTTACTAGAATATAAGTGTTAATGCAGTGAAGGATCATTCATGCCATGAAGAATTCCTGGTAAATGATATTCACACTATTATTTTTTTGTTAATTTATCACTGGTTTTCTAAAGTTGATATTCATTTCATGAAAAAAGTTTAGCATCATGAATAAGTTGGGATATTTGAGGAAATTATTGGATGATTCTCATTCATTCCATGAAGTAAATAATTATAAATTTAATGTTTTATTTTGGGTAGTTTGAATGATAAATGTTTGGTGGATTCTTCAGGAGTGTTTGGTGATTATTTGAAAAAACAATTACTAAAATTTCAAATCTAAATCAAGAAGATTAATTTGAAGAAAGATCAAATGAAAGTATTTGATTATGATAATATAGAAAGTTATGTTGAGATTTTAATGTCAAAACTAAATCAATCATTTTAATATTTAAGATTAATTAGGTAATATTGTGGAAAATAGCATGAAATATTATCAGAGTGGGATTTACCCATGATCCTTCCTTGAGAGATTTGATCAAGTGGATAAGAAAATAGAATTTTGTGTGTATAAATTGTACATTTGAAGAGAAAAGGTATATTGTTGTGATTCTACTTCACATTGAAATTATTAAATCTATATATTAAGTAGAGGAATATTTAAAATGTATTTTTCATTTACAACTTTTGTATAATAAGACCATTGAATAAGGTTTAGTGAGAACCTATTTGTCAATATGAGAAGTGTGTTTCTCTATGTGAAAAATATGAGTAATGAAATTTCCTACATTTGTCTGGAGAGTGAGTTCATAGTGTTCTGGGACTACTCCATTACATAAGAAAATAATAGAATTGTGAAAATGTTTCTTATATTCACTAACACACCATCAGATTAATGATCCTTGGATTATCCCTATTATAGAGAATCAAATAAAAAATTATTCTTTGATTATGAGAGGTTATAAGGGATAGAATTGTGTGTCATCATATTCAGATAAAATGATCATCCCCAAGGAAAAAATATAAGATTTTTAATAACATAATTTACAACCCTTATAGGGTATAATACATTGATAAGGACCAATATGATCATTGGGTTTCTTTTCTCCATGGATATTTCCAAGTTTGAGTGGACCAAATAAAGCCAATTGTGACAATCATTAATAAATTATCACTTAAAAATTGTTATTATGTGGGTGGGGGAAGTTGAATTATAAATCATGTTGGGACATGATTAGTGGATGGTCACTTAAAATTTCCAACACTTAATTATCCCCCTCTATCACTATTAATGAATCTTATTTCCTTTGGACCAATAGTGGTATTGGTGAAACAATTGTCAAATTAGTTTAGTATTCCCACCTATAGGATAAGAGAATAGTTTTCTATTAGATCCCAGTATTAATTTGTTGTACATTTTGGATTAATTTTTACTCAAAACACTCAATGATGGTTGATAGAATTTTTATCAGGTGTATGTGGAGGCATGGGGATGTTCTCGGGGTTTGGGACTTGAATGAATGAGAAACAAATATCCATAGAGTGAATGTTAAATTTTGTGACATGGTTATGACTAATTTTTCTCTTAATAGTGCATTACTTGGGGAAGGATCTATCATTTGATAAAACCATGTAATAAGGAAGAGGAATCCATAGAGGTTTAGATAGATCTATTCCACGCATTCAACACATAGTTTTTCAAACCCTGTGTGATTCATAGGTAACCATGGGGCCTAGACCCCTCTTGGACATACGATGGTTCATGGTTGGTGCATCGTTTGTCCAACCATGTTTCTAATCTATTTTCCACTTTAAAAGTGTGATTTTCAAAATTTTCTCCTCCGGTATTTAAGTGATCTTACATAAGATTTTAACCCACTATTCCTTCATCAGCCCTAGTGACAAACCAAAACACCCAAGACTCTCTAAGGATCAATATCCCTTGATTATAATCCATGTATTATTTCATTATGTGTAGATCCACGATCTAGGTTAGTTTAACACTCCTCTTTGACATTATTTTTAGGATTAGGGTTTGTTTGGTTGTTCTTCTTATTAAAAATCCATAAAACCCTCATTTTTCAATGGATATTAGGTTTGGGCTTTGAAGTTTGTTCTAATTTGATTCAAGGAATAAGATTACAAAATCATTCATCTTTATAATCGAGGTAGGTGGACTTCATGTTATATACCATGGTCATTATGTTTGTTTTATGTGTGTGTAGTTGTGATATTGGTCCCTTCTTTTGTTATTTTGATTCCCACAGTGAGAAATGATAAATTGGATAGATAAATGAAAAATTAAACCCCTAATTATTCTTGTGCGATTCATTAAGGTCTTCTAGACCAGTTATAGTTCCACCCATGTTGTGTACCATTATATTGATCATGGTAAATTATGATGATAAGTATAAAACTGATTTTTTATAAAGTATATCGCATGGTAAATATCATGATAGTTTTACTTAAATTATGGAAGATAATTTATAGTAGTTGTGTTTAGTTACGAACAAACTTAAAGGGTTTTTTGGAATATCAGTAATTGGTTAGATGAATCAAAGTGAAAGTTTTAAATGACATATGGTCATAAATTATAATGTGTAAATGGGTAAGGAATAAAGATGATTTATGAATTAATTGAACCATAAAATGTTAATCACACCTTGCTCAGGACCCCATTGGGTACCCAAACAGAAATCATGGTTATAGGTCTATTCAAGGGAAAGGGCAATGTTCTATAGGTTTGATTGGGCATGGGATGTGCATGGAGGAGGAGACTAAACATGGTGTTATAACCTGTTTTGGGGATTATTCATTTTTTTCTTTATTTTGGGTTTTCCTAACACTTATAATTTCATAACATGGAATGGCATATGTATCATTTGGTATTGGTCTTGTACCCAATTTTTGGGAAATGGTTGTTAATGTAATGTCA
Organism: Viscum album; assembly: GCA_963277665.1. Classification (NCBI taxonomy): domain Eukaryota; kingdom Viridiplantae; phylum Streptophyta; class Magnoliopsida; order Santalales; family Viscaceae; genus Viscum; species Viscum album. Next base: position 1,895,711,168 of record OY728152.1, read on the forward strand.
TTGTTAATTTATTATTTTTTATTATTTCCTTTTTTTAGAATTATATTTCTTGTTTCTTATTCTCATAAAGAGGGTATAGTCTCCCTACATGACTTATTAGACCCTCAATTCTTGTCGGAAGCCTCTAGAATATAAAGAGTCACATTTGAGGCCTTTTGGTAACCTAGATTTGAGCACTAATTTATTAGCTTCTGGGTTGGGGATGTTACATTTTCAATCACAAATTAATTATGATTATCGATTGAAGAAATTTAAAATTTTTGATGATACATATATAACACTACATTTCATCATTAGGCATTGTTTTTTATATGGTTTTAATGTATGGAATTCAAATCAATGATAATAAAAATGTTCTATCCGGAAGTTACCATGGGTATTTTTATGCTAATTAAAAATATGTTATGGGGAAAAATTTCCAACAAAATATAAATAAATGTGATTTCATTTAATTTCTAAATGTTCAGGTAGGAATTGTTTCTTATTTTATTTAATAGATAATTTATGATACATGACGTAAAAAAATTTTAAGGTTTCAAAAACTATAGGGACATAATGAATCACATGGTTGAATCCTCTAGGGAATTATTGGATCATGGGAACATAACTATGGAGGACATTCCTAAAATCTGTGATGAACACAATAATATAAAAAATATGAAGATAATTCATATAATATTTTCACTTTGTTTCAATCATAAGGTCTTGGTACTTGAAGAAAAGGAACCAAATAATGTTACACTATGATAATTCAATAGTAATTGACTAATAATATGATATAAATTTCAAATATGTATGGAATATTTCTATAAAAGAGTATCTTGAAGAAATAGAACATGGATATTTTATATAATTCCATTAATAAATTATTGAAATGGAAAAATAAAATTTTAGGTGGTAAATTTACTCATTTCTATTGTTTTGTGAAAAAATTTGGAACATCACTCTAAGGTTTCCTAATAATTTATCTATGATGATGAAATTATGATGAAATCCTCAAATGATGTGAAATTCAATAGGTGATCATATAAAAAATACCAAAAAATAATTTCTTTCTCTCACAATAGGATGTTAGATCGAATGAATGAAAATTATTTAAATTGAGGACAATAAAGACCTATATAAAAAGCTTTGGAATCAAAAACAAAAACAAAATGGGGGGAAATAGTGATTGGAAATATTTTGATGTTGTGAGAAGAGTGGGCCTTAATGTGATATTAGAGTCTATTCTTGAAGTGATATATATTTAGTGGGATAAAAAAGTATAATTTATTGGTAAGTGATTATAATATATACATGTAGTATTAATAATATTATAAATACATGTTTAAGGCCACAATTAAAAACCATAAATCTGAAAAGGAAAAAACTAAAATAAGGGCCTTTAGTATAATTTCAAAATTTATTATCACACATTTATTGTTCTTATTTAGGATAAAATACTGAATGAATGAGTCAAAGGAATAAAATTGATCAAATTAGAAATCACCAATCATCATTGAACTATATAATACTAGGAAAGAAATGTGTGTTTCAATATAATGTTAAGAAATTGAATTGTGCCAAAAACTAAAAAAAAATTAAATAATTAATGTTTATCAAATGGAGATTTTTTGTATTTTAGTTTTAAATATAAGACACATTGAAAATAAAAAAAGATGTGGTGTTTTATAAGAAATAATTTAATTTATGGTAGTGGATAATCTATAAGAGCCTTCTCTATAGAAGAAGATAAATTTTGTTATACTAAAAAAACACAAAAATCAACTTTTGTAAAAACAAATTAAAATAAACATACATAAAAAATTATTGTTAATTATTATGGGATGTGTGGTGATACAAAATATATTTATTTTATAGACAAAATTAAATTTATGTTATAAGAGAAATGGATAAAGATGATAAATTTTTTTAAAATAACATTGTTCCTAATGGATATTATTTTTAAGTGAGGGATAATAATGAAATAATTATATTACTGATCAAATATATGATGGAATGTCATAAGTGAGACTCAATGTGAAAAATATTGATAGTTTAATATAATATAAAGTGTGTTAAAAATTCAAAAAAAATATCATTATAAAATGAATTTGATCCATAAAATTTATAAGAGAGACATACATACTCTCCACCAAAGAAAGAAAAAAATGGAGATAGAAAAAATATAATCATGTTATGAAATAATTTGTAATATAAATTTACATAAAAGAAATAAATGAATATGGAATATGGATCCTTGATAGTTTAAATACTCCCCATGTGATGGGAAAAATAAATATCATCATAAACATCATGTATTTCAATGATGGAGTTATAATAGTATTAAAAAAGGAAGTCTTGAGTATCATTGTAATTTATTAATCCAAAATTTTACTCAAATTCATATAGTGGGTGGATGTATTGGTTATAAAGGACTTTTTTAAGACATATTATCCCTTATGCAATTGGGTGACATAGGAAACTAAATTAACATCACCCAAAATTCATTCATCATTAAAGGTCAATATGACTCAATTTTCATATAAGTGAAGAGTATGAATGGAAATAAAAATACCATTAATAGAGGAGAATACTTGTTTTTACTATATATAAATGATGAAAAAATGTAATTGAAATATTTTCTTTGTCCCCTGAGGCATAAATCATAGTATGAATTGATTAAAAATTATGGTACTCATGTTATACATAAAATGTTATATAATGATACCCACACATATAATGTTTTTCAAAAGAAAAATATAATTTAAAACAATTACTATATAAATGAAAAGAATTAAATATGTTTTATTGAGTTTGGTTAAGATGATTTTTTTGGGATGATATTCTAAAATTCACTTGACGGGTTGAGATTCTATGCTCCATTAATTTTAAATTTCAGTTGGATTGAATGGATGATGGTGATCTCTCACAATTATAAAGTTTATAATTACATTTAATGTAATTAGAGTGTGGATTAAATGACCCTTAGGTATAATATATGGAATTTTGAAAATTAAAATGACATGGATTTTATAAATATCCATATAGAGGATTCTCTCAAGAATCATGATATAACGAACCGATTATAAGTGGTGAGGACATGTTAATAAAAAGGTGTGGTTTAGTGAATAGACCATATTACTAAAAAAATCATGAATAATTCTCATTTAGATAAAAATATGGGTTAAATTTTATAGGTATTTAGTATATATGTAACACATTGATATTTTTTATTAAATATTTATCTTTAAAAAAATTATTTTTTCTGTAGATTATGTTTCACGCAAAACCATGTTTTAACAAACCGTGACATAATAGTAAAATATTAACATAAAAATAATAATATAACAATTTAATTTGTGGGTTTGAATAGGGATAACCATATTATTAAATATATTTTATAATAGTAAATAAATTCTTAATTATTATTGAAGACATTTTATTCTACCAAAATGTGTTTTCATCAAAAAATGATTTTATTGCTTTCTATTGGAAAATAAAAATAAATATTTTTTAAATTTTAATAATATTTATTTGTAAAAATTAAATTAATTTTCTCATTCCTCATGTGAAATTATATTATTAATAATTTTTTATAATTTTATAAATAATTTATAATTTTAATTAATAGTGAAAATACTTATTTACATTGAAAACTATATTTTTATTTTAAAGAATTTACAAAGTCAAATAATAATTTGGATTAGTTTTAAACATTAATTAGATAATTGTTTTATAAATTATATAATTTGTCATTTAAATTAATTTTTTTACATAAAATTAGTATAAAAACATTTTACACTTAAAAATGATATTTTTTTGGAAAAACAAATTTCTTAGAGTTTTTCAATTTGGATGTAAATTTAATTATGAAATTATTTGTTTTGAATTTGGAAGAAAATAATACATTTTAAATTATAAGGTCTAAATTTAGTGTATATACCCCTTTTATTTTTAGCCCAAATGAACAGTAATCTTGGTAATTTTGTGATCCCGTAATTTAGTGTAAATAGAATAATTAAGGGTAAAATAATATGATACATATTATAAAATTACCCTAACACTTTCCCAAATATTCTAGGATGAGATAAATTTCAATCTTGACACCTAAAGTTTTAACTTGACTAATTTACTAGAAATATTTCTATGAAAATGACTTTGTTATTATTAAAATCAAAGAAAGTGACAAAATATCACACACGTATTTTATAAAATTAAAATATTTTTAATATAAGGTTAACCAGGACATATATTTGGTTATAAATACAATATGAAAATATAAATATTTTATCTATATCTTCGTAATTCAATTTTAATTTTTATTGAAGTAATAATTACATTAAATTCTTACACAACAATGATGCAATAATTATTAAGTAAATAGAAAATCTAATAAATGATTATAAAAATAGAAAAATAAATATAATTTGAGATGTTTAAGCTGATACATGAATTCTATGGATGACCATGATATTTATAGTATATAATAATATAGTTTCTTAAAATTTCGATTTTTTTATAGATTATTTTAGCCTCGAAGTAATAAATAGTTTTAAATTTGACAATAATAATATTTTATGGGATTAATGTATCATTAAATTATTAAAAAATCAAAAAAAAACATAAAAAATACAAATTAATTATAATATGTTATAAAATGTCATAAATTTAACATTTATGGTCCAATAAAACCATATAAGTAAAAATTATAACCTTTTAATATGAAAAGATTTGTTACCACAATTAAATATAAAATAAGTTAATTAAGTGTTAATCCCAATGTTATGTTTTAAAATAAGACCAAAAATTTAAAAAAAATTATTGGTTGATAATATTACGACATTATATTATCTTATATTCAAACATATTTTCATTTTTCTTATTTAGATAGAAACTAAATTTATTATTATTTAATCTTTCAATATATTTCTCAGAAACACCCAATCCTCCGTTATAAATACAACCCTCACAGTCTCTCATCATCACAAATAATAATCCTTTTCTCTTGTCAATAATATAATAAATTTTCTTTCTTAATATTCTTACCCAAGAATAAGAGCTTCTGGTCTCAAAAAATGGGCAATTTTATGTTCCTAAATGGTTTCTTCATATAGGTGATATTCAAGAGGCACCTTTCTCAAACCATCTCTTTTAATTTCATTTCTTATTATTCCTTCTACTCACTCACTTAAAACATAAAAGCATAATAACACTATTATTATTTATATAATAGTATTATATATTTATATTCGAATGTCTTTTCTCTACCTCTTTTCTCATTTCCTCATATTCAAAAAAACAAAAATGTTGTCCAAATTATGGTTGTTTACCGTCTCTATGGATAATGAGTTTTTGTTTTCCAATTCCGCCTTCAAGTATGGTCATCAAAACAATATTTTTAATAATTAATATTATAATATTTAATTAATAAAAATTTTCATTTTCTATAACTTACATATAGACATAATATTAAATAAAATGAAACTAGTTCGTGATGGTCGGAAAAAATAGAAAAAAATAAACTAAACATTTATTATTAATGTTTTACCAAATCAATCATCCTCATACTTGAAATAAAAATGATATATGGTACCATTTAGAATTATATAAGTGAATTAATAGCAATTTATTTCACATATGTATAATTATTCCCATTTTATAAGAAATTCCACAATTATACACTTGTGAACCGATCATGAAATTAGGAAAATGAATGCTCAGAGAAGGAAAAAATTGGACTTTAAAACACATCGAAGTGGCCATAAATGAAATTAATAAATTTATAATAAATCAAATAAATATTTAATGGGTTGTGATTTAATTAATAAAAGAATCCAATTTTATTATCGATTACATTATGCACAAGTGAAAAATTCCTTCTGACATAAGGTAAGGGATCTCTTTGACCCTCCATATTTTCATTTAGGTTACACTTTCTCTCTCTTTACTTCAATTTATCACATAATTATTTTTATATAATTCTATTAAATTATGTTTATATGAACAAAAAATTTGTATATATCTTTATTAATCTTTCTTTTATGGGAAAATACATGTTTTATAATGTTTCTGTCATAATTCCTCCTGTTAGAAAACCCAATTAAAGGGAAATACAATTTTTCTTACCCATTTTCAATTACACTACCTAAAATAATTTAAGACATAAATATTTTTTCTGAAATCACTGAATTTATCATGAAAAACTATTTTATATATTTTTGGGGTTTATTCAAACATTTATTCAATTATCCTCTTTAAAGTATCTTTATTCGTTTCCTTAAAATTTCTCTTAAGTGGATCAATTATAATGTTACTTAATAACAATTTTTATTGTTTTGACTTAATTTGGACTTCATTATTCAGAATATATTATTATATTTCTCTTATTCATGTTAAATAATTTTTAAACACTTTCTTTCTTGTATACCATTAGTATACTACCTTTAGTTATGCCCTAATACATGATTATGATACCCATTTATTTCCATTGGTAGCCCTTATGTTTATTCCTTTTGCTAGATAATTTATGTGGAAGAAATATGCACGAACATGTTATGATGGGTGAAATTTGATAGAACTATAATTCAATTGGTAATTTTTAGTCCCATAAGATATCATATACGGTATTATGGAACAAAACTAATCCATTATGCAACGTTTTCCACCATGGGATATAGTCATGGTAGATCCTTGACTCATGTTTATATCATTTTGTGTGTTCTTACCACATTCCATTATTTCCATGAAAATTTGATTCCATGATCTATATATCATTCTTGTATATGTTTATACATGATTCACGCCTTTTATGTTGTCATGTTGTTCCTATATAACTCGTGTTCTAAGTTTCATTCCATTTCTATTCCCTTTACTGGTATTTTTAGATCATTCCTTTTATCTATGTATACCCAGGTTGTCCTACATAGAAATAGGACCTCATATGGTGTTAGTATCACATTATGAATATCAAATGAATTATTTTCTTAATTTAATTTCATATTTTCTAATTACGTACCTAGTTCACTAAAGACACAATACAATTTCATCATTGGGTTGTATTATGCTTAAAATAATATAATATTATGTGAATAAATCAAGGGTCTCTATAGTTGTTATCAGAGATTGTACTGTTTATTTTAAGGGATTAGAAATAGAATAAATTATTAAGAACCCTATAGATAATTATATCATCATGGATAACCTAGATTGAAACATATTAAATCACAGTATAGGATATAATTTTAATTTATATATTTTTTCCTTATATGTTCATAGTTACATTTTTAAACGCTCACTATATAAGTTTTAATTCCACCTAATTGTATTTTTTTCTTAATTAATGGTAGGAAATTTGAGAAATCATGCTAATAATTAATGTGATATACAATGTGAATATTTTACTAAGGATATTTCAAATATGATGGGAACAGGAGACCAGAACGTCATGAAAGTACCGGATCAACTGGCTTAAGTTATGAATATTAACGTAAATCATGTGGAAATCCATTCTCATAAGTAATATTATGTTATAGTTTAATACTTTATGCAAAAATATTCATGTCATTATAGAACAGTCTGATCCACTCAGCATAGAATAATGAATTTACTCCATTTAGAAAATATTCTCTATTAACTAATGCTCATAAGAAGGGAAAGGCATACCTGAAATATATGTTTTTGATGGGGAATATGATCAACGGTGGAATCTAATAAAAAAGTCACGTATAAATAGGAAAGTGATTCCAGGGATTTTTAAGGGTTCAAGAAAATATTTTTCATTAATTATTTTACCAAAACTCTCTAACTTAATATGGAGAGGGGGTTCCTTATACTAAATAAAAAGGAACATGAATATATCAATTTTTACAAGGAAAATATTAAAAATTGCTGCACGATACACCTTTGAATTTTTCATGAACACTAAAATCATTGTTGATCATTTATTTATTGGGTTGGAACCAAGTATTTTAAAATCATTAGAAATTAGGGACATAGATAATTATGAAGAGATTGTCGGTTGATCCCGTAAATTTGAGATGGAGATCAGTGATTCACAGTGGTATCATGGGAATTAACATAAGAAATATAAGATTGAATTCTATTCTAAAGGACCAATAGAAAAAAAAATTGTAGAAATATAACTCAGCATCCCACATGTCAAAATTATTGAAATATGAATTCTAGAAACTAACAAAGGGGAACCAAAAGTTTCTTTAATTGTGGAAAATATGGACACTATGCTAATCAATGTAGAATAGAAATACTTAAACCTACTAATGAGGACATGTAAAGGATTGTTCATATTAACTATCATCTTGTATTGTAGTTATTTAACTAAAAAGAACATGGAAATAATATGATCCAATTCACTAAACAAAGGGTTTTCATAGTCAATCGACAAAAAACCCTCCAAGGTAGAAAGTAAGGGCATATACTATCACAACTACTAAGTTATATCCCAACAATGATGTGGGATTCGTATGCTGGTTATTAATTTCAGAATAGAAAAAAAATACATAATCTAGTTCTATGCATTCTTTATTATCTTTCAAGTTTAGTAGAAATCTCCAACAACACCACAAAATATGGAAGGTGAGATATTTGTGAAAATGGGGAATAGAAAAAATTATTACATATAAAGTATATAACTACTGCCTGGTGAATGTTTATGGACTAGACCTCACAGAAAATCTTTTATTACATCATTTAGTGGACTTTTATTCTATATTGGGAATGTATTGGATATCTTTATATAGATCATACATCAACTGTTGAAAAAAGGAGATCACTCTTCTCATCTCTTGGCATCCTCTAATTTTGTACAAGTGTAAGGAGGATGATGACTCTTTTTTAGAATCATCATATCTAATATGGACATTATTTCTATATAAGAAATCATATATAGCTCAAATGATTTAGACAAAGAAGAGGGTCATACTCAATGACATTCCCATTGTAAGGGACTACACTGATGTGTTCCCTGAAGAATTTCCCAGTCTTCCTTCCAACTGATAGATTGAGTTCTCAATTGATCATATACACAAATCTCTTCCAATATCAAATACCCCTCAATGAATGGCCACTATTGTGTTACAATAACTTCAGATTTATTTTTAATAGAATCTAGAAAAGGTCTTATTATCACCTGGTGGTTCACTCTGGGGTGCACTAGTCCCCTTTTTCAACAATAAGGATGGATAAATGCACCCCTTTAGTGATTATTGTGAGCCTAAAATATCACGTTAAATTAAATGTATCCAATGTCATGGATAGATGACTTGTTTGATCAACTATATGAGTCCATGTACTTCTCTTAAGAGAATATTTATTTTGGATATAACCAAATAAAGTTGAGTAAAGATGATATTTCCAATATTTCCTTTAAAATGAGGTATAGACACTGTGAGTTCATAGTGATTCCTATTGGACTCACTAATTCTCCTTCAATTTTCATGGACTTAATGAATAGAGTATTTAGAGAATACATCAAAAAATTGATATTATTTATAGATGATATTTTTGTAAAATCTAAGGGAATGGAAGAATATGAAGATCATTTTAATATTATGCTAAATAATTTTCCAAGGGAGAAACTGTATAAAAAGTATAGTAAATGTGATTTCTATATTGAGTAAGTATCATTCTTGGGGTTTGTTACACAAAAAAGTGATATTTATAGACCCTATTGAAATTGATGTAACTGAGGAGTGGCCTAGGAAAACATATGTAATAGAGATTCATATTTTAAATAGTGTAGCTGGGTATTATAGATGATTTTTGAGGAAATTCTCATTATTTACAGGCCCACAAACTAAGCCGGATCGATAGGGAGTAATTTTTTTATCAAACAACAAATATGAAGACTACTTTAATGAGATGAAAAAGTGGCATAGCTCTGCAAAAGTACTTACACTATCGAAAAGTGGGGAATTCTTGGTGGTATATAGTGATGCTTCAAACAAAGTATTAGGCCATTTATGGATAAAAAATGATAAAGTGAATGCTTATCCCTTAGGGCAGTTGAAATTTCATGAGAAAAACTATCCCACACATTGTCTAGAGTTCGTGGTTGTGATCCTATCATTGAAATGGAAGTGGAATTATCCATATTGGTATTATTGTGAGATATATACTGATTATAAGAGCCTTAAATATTTATTTACATATAAGGAGATTAATATGATCGAGTTAAGATGGTTAGAGATCATTAAAGATTATGACTACTCAATCCACGGTCATCCCACTAAAGTGAATTATGTGTAAAATTATTATAGTTGAAAGGGTCATATAACTTTATCAATGATGAGAATTGATGAGCACCCAATCTGATTAGTCTTTCAAAGGATAGACATGGGAATCATTAATGAAGAAACATAATAATTCATTTCACAAATGATTACTAAACCATCCCTTATAGAGAAAATAAAGGATGGTCAAATAAATTATGTGGACATTTTAATGAATGTGGATGCTATAAAAAATGGGAAATACTCCCAATAAAAATTTGATGAGGAAGGATTCAAAATATTTAGGTCTCAACTATGCATACCATCTAATCCAAAGGCAAATAAAGAGCTTAGGAATGATGAACATAGCTCAATAATCTCTATCTTCCTAGGGAGAAAAAAGATGTATCATGATATCCAGGAGACCAATTGGTAGAAAAATATGAATAAGGAGATCACTGAATATTCATCAAAGATCCTGGTATGTAATCTAGTGAAATATGAAAGAAAAATTTCTAATGAGATGATGAAACCACTCTCCATACCTGCATCGAAATGGGAAAACATCACCATGAAAGTTTTCCCTAAACTTCCTATAAAATTAAATATAAATAATGTTATATGGGTTGTTGTGGATAGTCTTACAAATATATCTCACATTATTTCTATTTGAGAGGACTTCTCACAGAATCAAATATCATGGATATACATTAGAGAAGTTGTCAGGATACATCGAGTACCATTATATGTTGTATCTAATCGATATATGAGATTTCCCTCCAAGTTATGGAAAAGTATCCAACATGATCTAAACATTGAGCTAACCTTTTGTAGGGACTATCATCCTCAGAAAAATGTACAGTCTATTCAAACCATTAAGACACTAGAATACTTGTAGAGATCATGCACAATTGAATTCAAAAGATTATGGAATAATCATCTTCCACTAATTCAGTTCTATTACAACAATGGTTTCCACTCAAACATCCAAATGGCCCCATGTAAATGGGATGATAAATAGAACACATACATGTAGGGATGAAGTTGATTAATGAAATATTTTGGGACCTACAATGGTTGATGAAATTTTAGAAAAGTTGATGACCAACTAGCATCATATCTGAGTTTCTCAAAGTCAACAGAAGAGTTACGCTGACAGTCATCAAAGGGACCAAGAGGTTGAGGTTGGAGACAAGGTATTCTTCTACATATCTGTATGGAAGAGAATCGTGAGACTTGGTATGCATGGAAAGCTAATTCCAGGTTACATCTTCCACATTGTGGTACTTTATCACATTGGAGTGGTGTCATGTCAACTAGCACATCCGCCAACCATGTCTCGTGTACATGATGTATTCCATGTATCCCTCCAGAAGAAGTACATATAAGATATCGAACATGTATTAAATTCAGAGGTGGAATAGTTATAAAATGATCTCTCTTATAAAGTGAATTTTGTGAAGATAATGGACCATAAGGAGAAATTTCTATGCAATAACAACACTCACATGGTTAAATTACTGTAGAGGAACCACAAATACAAATAGGTGACATGGGAAACATTGTGAGAAATGATGGAAAGTATGCTAATCTATTTTCAATTAAGTATGTAAAACAGAATTTTTAAGGGAAATTTTCATAGTGGGGGAATAATTTAACCCCCCAATAATTTTTTTTAAAATATTTCTCTTTAAATAATTTAATTTCTTTTGTAGCTTATGTTGCACACAACATCTAGTTTAAACCAACTACAATATAATATTAAATTTTTACCATGACCATTATAATCTAATAGCTAAATTGGTAGGTATGGATAATAATAAACATATTAGTAAATATCATTATTAATATTTAATAGAGAATTACTTTTTAGTAGTGAATTTTTTTTTCTTTAATAAAATGTTTTCTTCAAAAAATTGATTTTATTGTCTCTCTAAGACAAAATAAAAATAATTTATTTATTAATTTATATAAAATATATTTGGAAAAATAAACTTCATCATTTAATTAAACATGTAAATATTATCTTATGATTATTTTTTAGGATTTTCTATAAAGATATGAATTTTAATGAATAGTAAAAAATACTGATTTACATTGAAAACTATATTTTTATATTAAAGAATTTATAAGAGAAATTATATTTTTGATTATTTTCAAATTTAAATTAGTTCCTTTTTATTAAATATAATATAATTTTGGTCATATAAATGAATTTTTTACATGAATTTAGTATCAAAATATTTTATACTTATAAAGGGAGTTTTTCCGAAAAATTGTTTTCTATAGTTTTTTATTAGTTTAAATTTAAATTAAATTATGTAATTATATATTATGAATTTTGAAAAATAAATTCCATAATTTGAATCAGAAGGTTCAAATTTATTAAATATACCACTTATTTTTTTCAAAATGAATAGTAACCTTGGTAAAAAAAAAATTATCGCGGTTAAGGGTAGATTGTTTAATTAAGTGTAAATATAATATTATAAGGACTATAAAATTATACTAACACATTACCCAATCATATTGTATGAGTTAAATAAGACCATTAATACCCAAAGTTTAAATTTTAATCATTTAATGGACACTTTTCTATGAAAATAACATTTATATTATTAAAATCATATAAAGTGAAAAAAATGTCACAATATTATTTTTTATAAGTATAATGTATTTAATATAAGGTTAACTGGAAGATATATTCACTTATACATAGTATTTGATAATAAAAAATTATTATATACATCTTAGTAATTAATTTTTAAATTCTAGGGAAGATATAATTACATTAAAGGCTTACACAACAATGGTGAAATAATTATTAAAGTAAATAATCGAATAAATATTATTAAAAATATTAAAATAATGATAATTTGAGATATTTAAGATAATAAATTTATTCATTATATAACCATGATATATTTAGGATATAATAATTTATTTATTTCTAATATTATTTCTTTCTTGATTATTTTAGAGGCAAAGTAAAATATAGTTTTAAATTTGATAATAATGATAAATTATGGGATAAATATTTTATAAAATTATTTTAAAATATTAAAAACATTAAATATAAAAATTAATTATGACATGATCTAAAATTTCATAAATTGGACAATAAATTTTCCAATTATACCATATAAGTAAAAATTATAACCTTTTGATATTAAAAAATTTTGTTACCACAATTAACATTAAAATAGGTTAATTAAGGGTTAATAAAACTGATAAGGTTTAAAATGAATCCAAAACATGTCTAAATTTTATTGTTTCATGATATTAAAACCATATATTATATTTCCTTATAATATATATCCATTTATGGGTATTTTCCATAGAAAATGAATTTATTATAATGTAATCATTTGAGAATTTTCCAAAACAAACCCTCACCTCCCATATAAATATCACCCCTCAAGACCTCTTATCCTCAAACCTTATAAGACTTTTATCCGGTAAAAATTCTTCCCAATTCCATTATAAATCTCTTCTCCATGTCCAAGATATTCTGGTATCAACAAAAGAGAAATTTTAGGAACCTTAAGGGTTCCTTATGGGGGAGTTATTCAAGAGGTACCTTTACCAAACCATCTCTTTTAGTTTTATTTATTATTATACCTTCTCCTAAACACCTTCCTCCATAAATGAATAATAATTCCAATTTCATGTATATAATGGTATATTATATTTCTAATGAAATGTCATTTATCCACTTCCTTTTTAATCTCCTATTATTCAAAAAATTAAACCATTGCCCAAATTATGGCAATTTATCATCTCCATGGATAATGATTTTTAGATTTCCATTACAACAATCAAGACTGGTCATAAAAAATATTATAATAAAATAATATTTTAATATGTATTTCATAACTTTTTCCTTGTTCTGTATTTAATCTATAGATATAATATAAAATAAAAAAACTACTTCATGATGGTCTTAAAAAACTGCAAAAAAAACTCAACATTTATTATTAATGTTCTATCAAATGAATCATCCTCATACCAGAGAACCAAATAATATATGGGACTATTTATACTTATATAATTTCCTTAATAAGACATCATTTGTAAGATCATGAACTTTTTTGGAGTTTACTTGGGATTTTTTTAATGTAATCTTTTTGTCTTTATTTGACTACTTTTTGTTTGGGTTATAAATTGGGGTGTGTTTTTGGTGGAATTTTGAAAAAAAATGAACCAAAAAGGGGTTGCACAGTTGTTCCACGGTTAGGGAAAACTACTCACCCTAGCACAAGAAAAAATGAAACCTTGGACAATGGGTGTTCAAACAACTGGCCCATAGTTTGTAAAAACGTGCACCCTAAAAGGAGAAACCATGAACCCCTAAAATAACAGGTGAACAGTTGGCACATGGTTTAGGAAAACTGTGTGCCTCAGTCCAACTAACCATCTATAGGAATTAAATTCTACTGAAAATTAATCTTAAAATTTCTTGATCCCCTTAAACTCACCCATTTTTTCCACATTCAACCCTAGGGGTATTTAACTATTTTGTAGATCTTCAGATAAATTCCATGACTTCCCAATATACGTTCTTCAAGATTTGTAGCCCAGATCGAAGGACTTCTCCTCTCTCGGTAAGTGGATTATATCTCATTGATTTTTTTATCCTCCTTCATTTTCTCATTCTTTTTGTGGGAAGTAATCTTATATTTTTCTATATCTAAATCCAAATTTGGTGAATCTAGATCTAGGATTGTGGATATAGATTTGGAATTCAGAGATATTATTTACTTTAATCTTGATTTATGAATTTTCGATTTGGTTCTAGTTCAACGTCATTGAGCTGCTGAATTTTTTTTATTTCTATTGAGTGATCCTTCATCAATGAATTGAGGTAGTTGTTCTAATATAAAAATCACATAGGTCTGATTTTTATTCTATTTATGAAATTATTGAATTTAAAGAGTTTGTTGGTAAATTCATAATTGTTAAATTGAATTAATTAACATGGTCCATTTATTAATTAAGTAATTGGGGATTTTATTGAATAGTTTAATTGTGGAATCAAGATAATTAATATATGAATTAATTATCAAATTATTGAATTGTGAAATTGGGATAATTAATTGATAGATTAGTTATCGTAATATAGAATTTTGTGATTAAGAATAATTAATTGTGTATTTAATTATCAAAATGTAAAATTGTGATTTTGACAATACTTAATTTTTAAATTAATTATCAAATGTTGAAATGTGAAATGATTAATTAATTACATAATTAATTAATGGAATTTATGTGGTTAATTAAGTGTTGAATTAGGTAATTTAAGTGACGTGATTAAATAATTAGTGAATTAATTAATGGGAAATATATGATTAATTAATTATTGATTTAATTAAAGGAAATTGTAGTGATTAATTAATTGTAGAATTAATTTATAGACTCGAATTAATTAATTTATGAATTAATTAATGGCTGATTATTAAAATATTATTAATGATGATTAATCAATATTGATATGATATTATGATATGTTATGATATATATTCATGGTTGAAAAATGGGGTGTTGAATATGATGATCTACACCATTGGTATATATTGATCATTGATAAATGGGGTGCTAGAAATGATTATCTATGCCAATGATATATATGCATGATTGATAAATTGGATGTTATACATGATGATCAATTCTAATGATATATATTCAAAGTTGATAAATGAGTTGATAGACAGGATGATCTACAACAATCAAATGTATTTATGATAGAGAATTGGGGGGCTATACATGACGTTTTATCCCTAAGATATACATGCATGGTTGTTAAACGGGGTTCTAAACATGGTGTTATACACCCAAAACATTTGCATTAGATTATGGTTTCAATGGAAGTAATATTTAAATTTATATGAAATGGATAATGTAATATCATGTGCTATAATGAAATGTGAATTAAATATATATCATGCTTCAAACCCCACATAGGGCAGAGTAAGCATTAAGGTATGGGTGTCCCCTAGAAACTAGTGTTATATGTGGTTTAATATATATTAATTGATAATATAATAAATTTTTACTTATGTAGGCCCATGGGGTGTTAGCCGAGTGGTACCCGCTGGTTGTGCCCCTTGCTCTCCATGGGAACTGGCACTGGATCGAGTCTCACCAGGCTCAGAAATTGTTCATATTATGAACAAGGAAATTCAAACCCATTTCTTAGATAGGAAACATGGCGCACACTAGGGATAGTGGGGGCCCCCCTCTAGGATTCGGTGTTAGCAACACATGTTTTTGCCAACGAACTTGTACCCTAGTAGGACAGGCTATTTCTTGGAATCCAAAAGACTCAGGATAAAACCATGCAAGGGAGAATTTATGATACTATAGCAGTACTATAGAATCGGTGAAACTGTAGCAGTAGTGGAACTGTAGCAGCTACGACACTGTAGCAGTGATGACATTGTAGTGGTGGAGGGACTATAGCGGTGAAGGGACTATAGAGGGACTGTAGCGGCAGCGTTACTGTAGTGGGGACTATAGTAGTGTGGGTATTATAGCAGTATTATTCACCGAGGGGTCCTTTCGAGAAAAAATGGGCTTTAAAGCCTTGTATTCAGGCAACTTGGCCTTGGGCCTTCGGGTTATGTAATGGGTCACCCTCTACCTAGTCTAAAAGTGGTCTTTTCATTAAATAATAAATTGAGGGTTCAGCCCCAACCTTTTAAAAAATAATGATTTTTTACTTATGCATTGTAATTATTTATTTATACAACTACATACATAGGTTAATGACTAGATTTTTTGAGACAATATTGGTGGAGGCCTATTGAGTTGTACTCACACCCTAAACAGGTAGCCAGATTGGTACTCAAATAAACATTTTTATTATAAAATATGTTAATGGAAAACAAATTGTGCCAGATGTCTGAGTTGGGATAGATCATGGATGAGGGAAATGGGAATGGCTAGAGACTTGCTTTGGAATAATCGATGTCTTCATTTTTCATTTTAGAAACTTGATGCGTACATTATCATGTCTTGTTTTCTACTTTAGTTTGATATTTTATTTCTTGCATTGATTGTCTTTAGATATTTGTATGGTTTATGTATATATATGCTTCCGATATTTTTATTTATTTTTTATGGTTTTTTACTCTGATAAAAGAGGGTATTGTCTCCATATGATCATCTTATCATACCCTCGATGATATACGATATCCTCTAGTGGATGGGGAGGCATTCCGATTTCATGTGACTGATTGGATTAGGGAACCAATGTGTTTCACTAATTCCAAGATGTTACAAAGTTGTATCAGAGCCTTGTTTCTTATCATTTTCTTTTATCTTACATTTGGGGAATGGTAGACAAGAGACTAGGAATATTTAGGCCTTGGTAATGAGCTCATTCTTGGTATTTTCAAACCCATATATGTTGGAAAAAACATTTTCTCAGGGTGGGATTGTTTTTATTGTTATTTTTTGTTATAGTTTAATATTATTTCACCTTGGGTGACTGTTTCTGACACTTTTATCAGGGTGCGGATCCGTCTATTGAGGACGTGCTGGCTGTTTCTCTGAATTCCCTCTTTCCAAAAGGGGGGTGACATCCATCGCTTATTCAAGGATGTTTTCTCCTTCATTTAAATGGGATGATGGGATTTTGGTCTCTCCTTCTATGGATTCTTCCTCAGAATTCATCACCTATTCTATGAAACCCTTATATATTAAGATGTTGCTCCTGAAACACTTCCTTGGTTCCATGTATTCAGGGATATTAGTTAATTACACTGCATCTATCAATACATTCCAAGGGTTCAAGTCAGGGAAACAACCTTTTATCAGGGGAGTAGTCATATTGGACATCGCTCGCATGTCTGGATGCTGAAACACTTATGTTTCTTAGTTTATTCACTTGATGATAGGGCTTATCTAGGGTGTGGAAACCTGAGGCATCCCATTTGGTGTGCAGGGATTTATATTCCATAGGAATTTCCCTATGGTTTTCCTCATCGTACATTGTTCAACACAGGGGTTTCCATGAGTTTAACGTCCAGTGGAGATGGATCATACTGATTAGAACATTGATGGGAGTGTATCATATTGGTACATCCCATGAAGAGAGCGTTTGTAAGGATTATTGGATAATGGATTTGAAATCCCAATGACAGAGGATCCGAGGTGGTGTGTCCCATTGATCGAAGATTTCACACCGTGAAAACTGATCGGGACACCATAGAGGGGGGATCGGAAGTGCACCCTAGAAAGGGGGATATTGAGGTTTATCATTGGTTGGGATTGAACCTCTGGGAGGTTTCCTACTACCCAATGTAGACAACTGTGATCAAAACCCATGAAATTCG
Organism: Viscum album; assembly: GCA_963277665.1. NCBI lineage: Eukaryota > Viridiplantae > Streptophyta > Magnoliopsida > Santalales > Viscaceae > Viscum > Viscum album. The sequence continues at coordinate 1,895,729,712 of OY728152.1, forward strand.
AAGGGTTGAATGATGGGATCAGGATGCACCTAATAGACAATAACCTGAATACTTGTTGGGGTTTAGGAATGGATAATATCCCAAGGTAATATGGACACTCTTGGTTGGATGGTTATGGATTTTTTGGGGCTTATGTGTGGTTAGCTTCCTGGGTGGATGGAATGATCTTACCAGTATGTGGTGGTGTTAGTAGTAATCAAGATGGATAGTGGATGGTTGGATGAATTTGATGAGAGGAGTGGGTGTGAACATCGTGATGATGATGGTAATGTATAGATGGAACCTTTAAAATGCTTCCAATTTATCCTCATGGTAGGGAATCAATGTCTGTGTAGTTTGGTGGGGAAATGGAACACATGAGGAGCCGGTCCAAGAGAATGGAAGTGTGGATGGGACCCAAAGGAAGTAAAACCCCCCAAGTTGTGGCATAACCTTCCTAAAACATAATGGGCTCAAGGGAGAGATCAGGTTGGGTGTGAGTAATGGGCTTAAACCTTAGAGAGGCTTCATACATATCCATGTGGTTGGAAATCAAATTCCACATAGTTCAAGATGGGGCATAGAATCAGGGTGTACACATATGAAAGTGTCTTCATAACATGTTGTGGGTTACGTGTGGTCAGTAGGCCAAGATTTGGTCTAACACCACTATGGGATGGACCAAGGATGTGAGTCCCAGCAAAGGGGACACCGAATTTAACCATTATTTTGGGGATAAACCATAGGTATGCTTCCTACGTACATTGTCTAATAGGAAAGGATAAAAACCCACGTATTTTGAATGTATACAATTTAACATCTTGTGAGATGAAAATGGGGATATATTTTAACGTCATGTGTGATGAGGGTGAACCAACATGATGTTTCCAAGACCGATGGGTGATGGGATTGAACATCGGGGAGGCTTCCTGCGTACCTTGATCAGAAAGGGTAGAGAGGATCAATGTCCACATAGTTTGGTGTAGGGGATGGGTCTTACACACTATGGTGTCCCAGGGAGGATTCCATGGTTGTTTCTTACTCTAATCCCATGTGATTCATGGTCGATGTGAGAGACAAGAGGCAAAAAAGACCCAACAATCACATTGGAAAAGGTGAGTCTGTGAGGAATAGAGTGGGGGTTATGCCTGGTTAGTGAACCAAAGAGATGGAGATTATGACATACTCTAGGACGGAGGACCGATGGAAATAAATCCTCAAGGGATAGGGATAGAGTATTGAGAGTCTCATGTGACCATATCTCCTCTAGTCATTTCACACGGAAGAAGAGAGGACGAGCAAGGATGTTGCCTCCTGCAAGAAAGGATAGGGGCTTACACAAGGATGATTTCCCTCTCCCATATATATATGATACTCAATGCAAGGAGGATCTCATTCCATGTGTGTAATATCTCCCTCTCATGGAGACCAGTGGACATAGAGAATGTATGAGGTGAGGCACCCCATGTTTATTTCATGGGGTGATGATACATTTTAACGTCATGTGATGGGGATGATGGGGCTTGGCAGTTTAACATCTTGTAGCTTAGGAGATGAGGATTCTCTCCCCACATCTAGTACTTACACAACCGGTATATTTTAACCCTTGGTGAAGGGAAGGCACCAGAAATTCTTTGTGGAGATGGGGTTGTTGAGTGATCCATTAAGGGGATCACCTTAGCGTGTCCATGCGAAAAAGAAATGGCCCTTAGAATGCCTATGTAAGGAATCATGAGGCTAAGAAATGAAATATGAATCACCATCCAAGGGACCTTTAAATAACTTCATACAAACATGGAAGGCCATATGGGAAAAGGGATTTGTGAAGAAAAGGGGTTCACAAGAAAGGACCATGAGAAGATCTGGTGCTCTAGAAAGTAGAGAGACTCTGCGGAGGGGTATGCTTTGCGAAGTGTAGTGGTCTAGCCTAGATAAGGTGTATACATGAGTATGAAGGGTGCTTCTTGAAGTGCAGGGGATTTCGCGAAGTATGACTTCGCATAGTAGGGGTTCCTTGCAAAGAGTGTCATTGGGAAGTGATGTACTTTACAAGGCACATGGATCCTGACTTAACATGGGGTTCACCCATGCATGGAAGGTACTTCAAAAATCATGGGTGATTTGTGATGACCCGAGTTCCCTTAGGGATATCCTTCCCTTGGGATGGTCCGTGGTCTTCCTGAGGGGAATCCCTTCTTGAAGAGTGGTTTCATATGAGCCAAGGGAAATGTATTTCACAATTCTCAGATAACATGAAGAGATCATTTTCTAAATGTTTCACAGAGAATAAGGTTCTTCACGATTTGAGAGATGAGAAAGAAAAAGGTCAGTGTATCCTTCTTTTGGGTCTTGGGGAAGCCCGGTATTTATAGTTGAAAGGCGACATGAAGCTATGATGGCACGTTTCAAATCCGCTTGTGCTTTTCCATCAGAGGCAGATTGTGTCAAGTTTTTGTAACTGCGGAGTCAACTGTCATCCTCTCCATGGTGCATAGGATTCCTTCATTCCCTCTGGGGTTCTCGTAGAGGCTTCTATCAATTTCCAAGGGATTGCAGAGGTTATCATGTACCCTACATAACACAAAGCCTTCCATCAATTTCATCGTAATCCCACTATCATCTAACTCTTTCCTTTGTGGAGATTTCATAGGTGGCCATGGATTTGCAATAGCTACTATGAAAAAGGAATTCACGCTAGACATGGTGTTGAAGGGCTTCGTGAAGGTGCTTCACGAAGCATCCCTTTTTGTTATTGGTGTATTCTTTGCGTATTTCTCCCAGGAATAAATTTTGGTTCCAACGAATGACCACCCTCAGACTTAGACCCAAGTATAAAATGAGGGTCAAATTCTGAGGGTAGATCACCAAAATTTAGGTAAATTGTGAAGCGATATTGCGAAGCGAGTTCTCAATGCTGACAAGTGAGGTGCGGGTTGAGAACACAATGAAGCTCACTCTGGCCAGGCATGCCATGAATCTTGTTTGTCATTTCCTATAAATAGGGGAGGATTATCCCTCTTTTTTCCTAACATGTCTCTATGTTTTGTGCTTGGGAACTAGATTATCAAATAACCACATGCTTTGTGACCAGTGTTTGTGAATTAGTCCCCCTTTATCTCTATAATGCACAGCAAGTCTTCAGACTCTACGATTGCACACCCCAAGGCTTGTGCCTTTTGGGTATGTGGCAGGTCTTTTTGACATGTCTCTGTGATCTTGCTCTAGGGTTGAGCCCTACGATCGACCTTTGAGTCTAGAACAAACAAAAATCTTAATTTTTGGGATGGAAGGGCTCACCAAGAAGCTTCCAGGGGGATCATTCCGTATACTTCCCTGAGGGAAGAGTTGGTGGATAACCTAGGCCTCAAGGAATGTGTGTGGAGACATTCAGACCATGAATCCCTGATGGAGCTATTTTTATATAGCTATAAGTTCTACCCTCAATTAAAAATACTACCTCTATATGGGTTTGGCCTAAGGGATGATGTTCTCATTTTTGAAGAAAGTAGGGACAAGCCAGCCTATTGGTTCAGGAGTACGTCGTGCAAGTGCTTGTGGTTCAGGGATGATGACGGTTATACATGGGAGGATCATAAGCCTGTCAATGCTGACTGTTTGTACAATCATGTTAACTATGTTGATGGGAAGGTGCTAAATCTAGAGTTATCTCCCCCACAGTACCATACCATTCTCAAAGAGGCTTTGGGGGAACCTAGATAACTGGTGGACTGATTATTGGGATTTTCACAAGGGTAGTAATTTCATGGAATATTGGGCATGGTCTTACTGGGTCTATGCCTCATGTGAGGAGTTTAGGGCGGTGTTAAGGTGAGAGGGATTGTATGAGGCAGCATGGGCCACCCTATTCCATATCTACCAGCCAAAGAACATGATTCTATAGTTGTTTATAAGGTGGTCATATAGGACCAACACTTTTCATCTTCACTATGGGGAGGTCGGTATCAGCCTTTCGGACCTTCACAAGATCTCGAGGATTCCGATATTTGGGGAGATGTTTGTCGAGTTCATCCTCACCGAGGATACATGGGAGGACCCAAAATATATTTTTCTATAGGAAATGTTATTGATGAATCTTGTGTCATGAGAAGACAAGATGTTGGTGGGGGGCATCCACATAATGTTATAATTTATGAGGTTATTGAATTACCCTTTATATGGTAAGTTTCTTGTGATGCCCCTACTTGTCTAAAGGGGGTAAAATGTAGCAAAGAGAACTCATACTGGAGACTCTTGGAGGAATTATAGTGGAATACATGGGGGTTCAGTGTTAGTACTGAGCCTCTACCAATGGTTAGGTTGGCTGCATTCATCTCGGTGCTCATATGTGGCTGGATTCTATCGGTGAGAGATATAAACATGGACGTATGACCGACTACGTTCATCATGGAATCCATGTTGGCGATGGGAGAACAAACCAACCTAGGGATCCCAGTGTTGGATAAATTGTACGAAGTACTATGGAATATATGTGAGTGGAATAATCCACATAGGGTGTCCTGGCTTCTCCTTCTTCTGTCTGGGTGTATAGAGAAGCATATGGGAACATATGAATACTCGAACCCCATTTCCCCACCAAGGTCAGACTTCTAACCAGCTATTCGGAATGTGGAGGAGATTTCCCAGATCATGCTGACACCATTGTTATTGTTGAACTAGTTCTAGAAGGCTGATGAATTCAACTTCCATCCATTCCCATTTCCAACAGGTGTATTCACTGAAGACGGCCAAGGAACTGAGGATCATTGGACCTATCTGCTAGCATTTTGGGATATAGTCCTAGTGGCGTAGGTTGACTGTGAGCCTCTCTTCGATCCATACACCCAACAACACTTTGGGAGGCAGTTTTGGTGCATGAAAATATTGACCTCACAGGTCTACTTTGTAGTACGCCATGAGGAAAATCCATGTGTGATGAGGCGGATGTGCCTCATGTTCACTCAGGATGAAGGGAAGATGCAGAATGAGTAGCCTCTACCCACAGCTATTTATGGGCTAGTGATGGAGTATGCGAAGAGTTGGTATAGGGGATATAATGAAGTGGATGATCATCTGTGATTGTGATGGGGTGGCTCATCAACCTCGATGACGGAGCTGGAAAGTGGCATGGAAATTCCGTGGTGGCGGGGCAGTAGAAGCGGTGAGACCTGCACAAATCGAGAGCCTGGTGGCAACAGGGGTCCCAGAGGTCCCAAAGGAGAAAATTCAACAAGAAGGGAGGACACCCAGGGGGTTACCTAGGATACCCACTCTGAATATTTGGAAGAAGTTATGCCATATAGATATGCTTGAGGACATTGTTTTCCCAAAGCCATGGGACATTTAGGATGTTAACAGATAGTTCCTCATTCCTTCCTAGATGTGGAACTATATGTACCATCTGGGGATGGATCTATTTGAAATTAGTGGCACCAGTGCGGGATTATTGGAATAAAATGTGTAAGGGGTTCATTACATCGCTGATCTATAGGACATCGTGCACTCTTGGGGCAGTGTGTGTCCAATGAATGATCGGGTGAAAGTACCGATAAATCAAATAGTCCCTCCCCAATTATTAACTGCTAAATTGAGGGTCTGATTCCCCTTAACCAAAAAATAAAAGAGTCTTCTTGGGGGGAGGAGTCTGGTAGAGGGAGCCCTTTATAAAAAGGTGAGGTTGTGAACTCATAGCTGGAAGAGTTTTCAGAGGCTCTTGAGGTAAACCCTAAATCATTTTCTTTTTGTCCACATTCAGGTGACTTATGCCTTCTCAACACACATTTTCCCTGTGTACGACGTCCTCATACAAAAATATCACTCCCTCACAACAATATATGTGACTTCGGGATCTTCACTGTGATAACAACAATTACCACACCTAGCATGGTCACAGCACCTAGCATGTTCCTCCCGGAGTCTTCATATTTCGCAACCATATATGGGGGGACATGCCATGGAATTTCAGTTGAAACAACTTAGGGGAGAGACCAACAATTTTATCTCTATATGGCTTCTCCATAGAATTTTTAATTTTCATCCATTGAATCAGGCCAACTAACATCTGCATTATTTTATTTGCAGAGTTCTTCAAATGGTGTGGGGTGAAATTGGGTGGATATTTGGGTCCTATCTCACTTCCTTTCCCAGGGGAACACTGATGGTCATAGAAGCGGATGCCCATACTAACCAAGCCATAGTGATCCTGATTATTAGTGGGACTGTCAGGAAGATGGAACCTGAAATCATCGGCATGGAATCCGATGACAGACGTCAATCGGATGACATGAGACCCGACTTACCTAATCGAATTCTATATAAATATCATGCTGATGAGTTCTTAGAAGCGTTCCCCATATATGAACCCACAGACCCTGAGTATTGGGACGAGACGGCTTCCGATGAATAGGATATCATGTTCATATGTCTCCTTTCATGGAAGATGATCATGTTCTTCCTTGCGGAAAGCCCACAAGTACAAAAGATAGATCATATGAGGAGGATTCATTCTTGACTATGCGAACTATGTGCTAGGGGAGTGGGTGCCCAGTTTCCTCATATGCTAACCTGTGACTTCATGGAAGTGACAATTTTGGACCATGACTGGGGCCTTGGTGTGGGAAGGCAGCGGAGGAAGTCTATGAACATCAAGAGACTCCAGGAGGATGATCATTACATCCAATGGTTGTGGTCAAGAGGGAAGAAGTATTCTATATTCTTCGAATCGCAATCGGGGATCATATCATGACTAAAGGCCCATCAGGTAGAGGCTGAAGAATAGATGAGGTGATCCTCTAAATAGATGGCTATTATATGAGCCGAGAAGGATCCAATATAGATTGATGCTGAAGAACTATTCCCCATTACCATTAGGGAGGAGTGGGATCTTAACAGGTGACAACGAATCATGGATTCTACAAGCCAGAGAGTGTTAGATCTAGTATGTTTCATTAGAGAGGTCAACCCGTCTATGGGAAAGGCTAATCCTTGGGCATCATAATTTGTGTGAATTCATAAATGTACCATCATTCTTTTTTTTGTTTATGTTGGTTTCATGAATGACTTCTGTTACCAGTTTGGGTGGTTGCCTTTCCATCACATCCATGAAATATCTAGTGATCAATCTCTAAGATCATGTGGGTCGTTACTGATGTGAGGAAAAAGGGATTAATACATCTTTATTCTATTTGAATATGAGAGTGTTAACCCATATCTAGTCATCTAGGGTCTGAACAGCCATTCTGGGTTTCTAGAAAGAAAGAATAAGGCCTGATCGGAGAATAAAGTTCCTAGAACAGTCAAATTTCTACCATCCCTACGTGCACTAGTGCATGAGTGGGGTAACAACAGGGACATTGAAATCAATCCTAAGATAGGGGAGTGGAAAGTTTGAATCAGGATGCCAAAAATTCAGAATGCTATAGGGATATAATGACATTCAAGGATACCTGTTGACCATGTTAATAACACAGTACCCTATTGCATTATCTTGAAAGGGGGACAAAAAATGAGGGCTGACCGCTGACCAAGTTTGAAACACATGTCTTGAGTCAAAATGTCATCTATATTCTTTTGAAATGTTGTCCCAGGATAGTAGGTGAGCCATATGCGGAGCATTTTTATGTTAGGGGGTTCTTTTAGATGTGAAAGTGGGTGGGGATCCAAATAATGTCCATGAAAAAAAATGGGTGGAGTGATGGGTTGTTCGTATGGATTCCAACACTCGGGAAATTATTCCATAGTGATGAAAAAACATTAGGTGAGAACATCAGTATGATCAGGGATCGTACTCATTTCCTGAAAGGATCTATATGGAGAGAACCTAGAGCAGCCCGTTGTCTTCCATCATGCCAATGAGGATGATAGAAACATAGTTTAGAATCGTACGGTGAGGAGGATGCATGGAATAGTTTAACGCTAAATGACTTGGAAATTGGAATATTTTTAATGGTTCTGGGTCTGGGCCCAAGGGAAAATTCATGGGCATCACTATGTATCCTATAAGGATGAAAATAAATCAAAAATTTACTCTTAAGCATAGTGTGGTAAGAGAGCAACACTGGTTGGGGTAATCCTCTCTAGAAAAGAAGCTGACGCATCCCATAATTATCATGGGGAAGTGTGAACTTGTTTAGGGTAGGTCCATAGTTTAAAGTCTTTCATCAAGGACACCTAGAAAGGGAGTTTGTGGTGTGGTACATATCTCGATGTAAATGAGGATTGTAAGAGTCCACACCACACCACATGATCCTAGTTGATTTCATTAGACCAAAACCAGAGGTGGCCTAAATTGGGGCTGGACCTAAGAGAATGTGTTTGGGAATTCCTACATATCCCATGAGTATGGGAATCAATCCATATGTAGTTATTTTAGGCCCATATTGTTTAACTTCATATAGTAGTATGGATATTGAAAGGGTAGGTCCTAAAGGGTGGAGTACGTTGTGCGACCATTATGGGTCTGACCTGAATGAGGACATAAATAGTTCATACCACACTACGTAATCCCTGGGTAAATATTAGGTTTAGGGACCAATGATGGCATGATTTGGGATAGGGCCCATACAAAATGTTTGTACATTTGTACAGACCCCATTAGGATGGGAATCAAGCCATAAATGGTTCTAAAAGAGTAGTTTAACATCATCCAGGACAAGGGGAATGTGTGGTTCAGGTGCACCAGTACACATTCAACCAACACCACTAAACCCATGTGAGTCATGATCGATGTGGGAAACTAAAAGTAGTGATGAAATTTTATTGTTACAGGGAGGAACATATTAGGGGTAGTGGAATGCCAGGCGAATGACATCTCAATAAAACTGACCCACCTTTTTTACGCACATCGTTGCACATATGGGAAAAACAGAGTATGTTGAAATTCAAATTAAACATAAGTGAGTGGAAAGATGTGAATCATGGTGCCCGAGATTTAGATTTCAATGATATTTTTATGATGATGGAGGATAACTATTGACCATGTTCGAAAAACATCATTTGTTTCATGTTATCCTAGCATGGGGATAAACAAATGAGGGTCGACCACTGACCATGTTCAAAACATGGTACATGTCACAAAATTTATTCTAAGCACTTTCGGGGAATTGGCCCAAGACAGAAGGTGATCCACGGTGACATGAGACCTAGAAATAAAGGGGGTCCTTTTAGACATATGATAGGATGTAAATACAAATAAAGGACTTATGAATTGTGGACATGAAATTAGGGAATGTTCATGTAGAATACAATACATTTGGCTCTTCTCCACGGTGCATTTTTCTATTCCAATGAGACATTTCAGATGTAGGGAGATGAATACCTTTCCATGTACAAGGGTCATGGGGATAACAAATCTTAGTTTAAGGTCATAAAGTGGACCATTGAGAGGGGACTTGGTTTAATGGAATGTGCATAGGGTGGCTATGTAGGAAAACCCTACATGGATAAGAACCAAAGATGCCTTCCATATTATGACACATTCCTGATGAAAACCAATACATAGTTTAATGTCATTATTCTTGGACTAGAGTATGCTATTTAACATCAAGCACGTGGATGAAAGCAAGATTTGTTTTAAATGGGGTGGTCCTGAATACTAAACAACAGGGTGTTCCTATGTATCCCCTAAGGATGGGAATAATGTTGTACGTAGTTCTTGTAGTATGAATTTTTCTTATGGTCATAGGGCTCATACCATGATGGGAAGAAATAAGGGAGACACGGGGTGCAGTTTTTGGAAACCCTAACGTTAATGAGGATTCGAGAGGTCCTCAGCATACCACAGGTTATAGATAGATTTCGTCCCAATGGGGGCCAGAGAGAGGGTAGAATTTGAGATACCCAGGGATGGACCTGAAGATAAAATGTCTGGGTATTCCAACGTATCCCATTAGGATGATAATAAATCCAAACATAGTACTAGAGAATGGAAAGGTAGGGTACCTATTCTAGGGGCAATAATTCCATGCAGTTCTGGCCCATGACCCAAAACTAGTGTCATATGATAGATATGTCTTTTTCTTTAGAGTGGATGTGTGTGTTTGTTTTTTAAGCAAAAAACCTAGGATGGAGTGTTTGGGAATCATTGTAGGTATCAAGACACATTTAGGCCTTGAAAAATGGAATGGTGGAGAACTGATACCAGACATGTTGTCCCCTTGAGTGAGGATGCCACAATGTGGTTTCATTTTTCGTAGTGTGGTCAGGGTGATAGTATCATAGTTTTGGGTCATATGATAGGACCAACCCATGCATTTTAATTTCATACAACAATGACACAAAATTTAAATGTCATGTGGGACCATGCAGTATAGTTTAACATCCCATGGCTTATATTTCTATAGAAGAATGAGGTTATAAAGGGAATGAGAAAGGATCAATAATTCATACCCGACACAATTGAGGTCATCAGTCCAAGTCACATCGCTCACAACCTTAGAGGGGGGGACCACATTCCAAGGGAATATAAAAGATCATATGATATGATGTTGGACCCAAATAAAAAATGTTTGGGAATTCCTACGTATCCCATGAGGATGGTAATCAAACAATACATAATTCTGGAAGTTGTAATGAACAATAACGTCTTGCGATAAGGATAGGGGAAGGAGATATTGGATCTTAAATGGGGAGTATGTCATGTGTCTATTGCAAACTCGACGTGAATGAGTACATATGCCAACCAACACCACACCACGCAATCCTATAAGAGTTAGGTGAAAACGCCAAACATAATAAATAATTAGTGGAGCCTGATCTGGACTTGAAGATGAAATGTCTGGAAATTACTACATATCCTATAGGAATCAAGTTTTACATAGTTCTGGAATTATTTATGTAGTTTAACGTCATGAAATAAGGATAAGGGAATATCTTAGTTTATGGTCATAGATCTCGGACTGAAAGAAGTGAGACACTTACATGTGGGTGTAAACCTTGAAGAAATCCCTATGATCATATGATCCACACCTAATGCGGGAAACAAGGGTGGATAGGATCTTCACAAAATGTGGAATTCAGAGAAAGGGGAAACGGTGTGTAGCCTCAAATAACACCACACCATGTATTTTTCCTCTTAACGTGCAAACACGCCCAGAGGGATAACACTAAGAGTGTTGACATTCCACCTGTACATGATGGAGGGGAAAGAGATGTGAGTCATGAAACCAATATTTAAGGCATAATGGGGGTGGAATAAAGGTGGAGGATAACTATTGACCACATTAAAATTACATTTTTCATATCATGTGACTTGAAATTGGAACAAACAAATGACTGTCGATCGTTGACCATATTCTCAATGTGGGACTTGTGTCAAATTGTTGATTAAAATCCTAAGGGATTTTGGCACATGATGGTAGGAGAGCACTGAGGCCTAGAATTCATACCATTTGGGGGTCCATTCAGATGTGAAAGGGGATAAAACCCCAAATAAAGGGAAATGATAAGCATAGAATCGAATGAAAAGAATGTCCACGTAGAACCCAACATTCTAGGTCTCAAACCACAGTGCATCTAGGGATGATGGTGAACTAGAAAGAGGGTCGAGTGACATAACATGAGAGCGGATGACCCAAGAAGATGAGTAGTGGAAAGGGGAATAGATATCTCTCAGAAGAGGGGTGTGTAGAGTAGTTGTTTCAAACCTAACTTGAATAAATATATAAGCTCATACCACACCCTGTACCCCCTCCCAAAGAACATAGGCCAAGGGGATAGAAGGAAGGGGACATATATAAGAAACAGGGATAGACCAGAAGACAAAAGATTTTGGGTTTCTTACGTATCCCTTGAGGATAGAAATTAAGCTGTATTTATTTGTTGAGATGTCGTGCAGTTTACAGTCATGCAACATGGACATTGTTGATCTTAGTTTATTGTCAAGGAGCTCAGAACGTAGATTCCCAATTTAATGTCATGTGCGTGGGATAGATGGGTGGAGATGGTTAATAACTATGCATATCATTTGGGAGACAATGGGTGTCAATAAAAATTGGGGATAACTGCTGAACATGTTCGCAACAAAGTATATGTCTCGTGTGACCTGGAATTGGAAAAAAACAATTGAGCATCGATCGTTGACCAAATTCGCAATGCGGTACATTTGTTAAATTTCCATTGGGGATCCTCTGGGATGTTGTCCTCAAATGGTTGGTGAGAAAATATGGCATGATACCAGGATATTAGAGGGGGTCCTTTTATATATGAAAGATGATGAAAACCCATGTGAAGGGATGCATGAAACATGGTGGTACCCGTGTAGTTTAACATCATTTAGTAAGGATGCTGGATGAATGAGGGGTGTCTCAAGGGGATATGTGTGGCATGGTGAAAATAGTCTGATGTGAACGGGGACATGGAGTCTATACCACACTGAAAAATCCTAAGAGAGAACTTATGCTAGGAGTCTAGAGTGATTAAGAGACATAAGGTTGGGACACTGATAAGAAATATCATCATTCCTATGTATCCCATGAGGATGGGAATTAGGACAAACATAGTTCACAAACTGTCGTTCTATTTAATTCCATGCGACAAGGATGATAAAAATGGTTTACCATCTTGCAAGAGGGTAATAAAGTTTAACGTCATTCTAGATGAGTGTTGAGTAGTTTTACATCCTTCAGCCCAGATAGATCATTCACTTTAACATCGTTTGGTGAGTGAAGAATAGTTTAAAATCATGTGTGACTGTTCAAGAAAAATACTGCTTGAGAAATTTATCATTGGTGGGATGATTAATACCCTTAGCATCCATGGTGACAAAGGAGTATGCACCATTTGGGTAGACCTTGTGAATGATACATGGTCTCTTCCATTTTGGCTCCAGTTTCAGTGGAATTCTTCTGGGTATCATTGGCATTCTCAGGTCTAACACCATGTCACCTTGTAAGAAATATTATAAGAGAAATTTGTTGTTGATATCTCTGGATATATTGTTCTGATGCCTCTCCAGATTGTGATGGCCCCAAAGCCTATTCTCATCTACTTCTTCCAGTTTAGCCAGGCAGATTTTGGCTACATTGTGTGGTGTCTGGTGATTGTAAACAATTGTGCGCAGTGAATGAAGCTGAATATATATGGACAAGACTACCTTTTTTTCTTACACTAAGGAATATGTGTTCAATTGAGCAGAATTTTGAGTTTTCATCCAATAATCCCAGAGATTTTTGGGGATATTCTTTGGCCAACTCGTCTTATTCTGACCAACCATCTTCTGCAAAATGTTAGAGAGGGTTTTGTTGAATGCCTCGATCTACCCATTTTCTTGCGCATGATAGAAGAATGTATGATTAGAACGTATATTGTACATGGAATATATATTTTTCATCTCTGATACTTGGAAGTTGGTGTCGTTATCGGTGAGTATATCATGATGGACTCTGAATCGGCCGATGATATTAGATCTCAAAAACTCAATTATAGAACATGCCTTAACATCCTTGAGCAGTACTGCCTCTTCCCACTTGGAAAAGAATTTTTAAGTGGTTAGGGTCCCACAACATCGAGTCCCCAGAATGGAAATGTCCAAGAGTACATGGTAGTGTGAAGAGGTTCTGGCCACTAATGCACAAAATTATCCGGAATTTGGAATGCATGAAACCTATTGGAAAAAATGATGTAGTCATAGATCATGGATATATAGAAATACCCCAATCTCTAAATCTGGTGATAGAGTTTTAGATCTGTTTGATGAGCCCCTCTAGAACTGGCATGAACCTCTTGCGTGAACAAATTAAATCCCACTTCCCTGAATGAAATGGAGGAGAATCCCATCAAACCAGAATCTATAGAGGATCTTCTCAAGACTAGAACAACTCTTGAGGGTGAACTACAATGCACACCATCAGATTTTCTCATGCTCGGATCGATCTTCTCAGAGATTACCATTCTGGATATACTCGATAAATGGGGTCCTCGAGTTTCGATTCACTTCCAACATTGTGGCAGGGGGGTCTAGGGGCCTTGACGTGGAGGCACTGATGGTAAGGTGGCTTACATGCAGTCTATTGTGATAGTCTAGAGTAACATGAGTGATGAACCTTTGATGTGCAACATGGATAATCAAATCATCCTAATCAGGCTCTACAAAAGATGAAACCAGGATGGCCAAGGTGTCAGATCGTCCATTGTTTGAACGAGGGATGTGAGTAATTTTTGGATGAGATGGGAACTGGGCCATCAACTGGTAGTTATGTTATAATAGTGGAATGAGCTTCTGATTCCTGACTACATAGTCACCATTGATCTTTTTTATGACTAGTTCAGAGACCCCTTTCCCATATAAGTGGGGAAATTTAATATTGAGGGCCATCTTGAGGCCAGTAATGAAAGTCGGGTACTCTGACTTATTGTTAGTATAGACTTATAACAATAGAAATGAATATGGAATGACATCTTGTGTAGGTGTGAGGAAGATGATACCCAAGATAACTCTATTGAGTCTAAGATCATTAAGTCTTCTGGCTGTAGGGTTTGGGAAGCACCATCAAAGTGCATTTTCCAACACGGAATGGATTGATCTACTCAAAGGATTTCCACATCTAGAATGTCTAGATCCGGAGACTGGTCTACGACAGTTTGATGGGATGTAAGAAATTCTACCAACGCATGTCCCTTGATGTCCTTCTGGGGAAAAATTGTTGTAAAACTATTGAAGGATCATTACCCACCAAGCTAGATGGCCTATCAACATGGTACATTTTAGAATGTACATTAAGGGATCCACTCGGGACACTAGTTTTATGTCATGGTGTTGCAAGTAATGTCATAATTTTCACACCGTGAATACCACTGTAAGGTAGCTGTTCTTGATAAAGAAATATCTGGTCTATGTATCAAGGAGTACATGGATGAGATAGTAAAAGTCGTTCTATGTTGCCTCTTTTTTCTTCTAGGCTAGAAGGGTGTCGAGAGATCATTCCACAGTAGTTAGATAAATGACCAGTAGATTCACAAATATAGGTGGCATTAGGACTAGAGGTTGAAACAGGTATTGCTTGATTTCCTCAAATATAGTCTGAAACCTCTAATAAAACTGTTAGCCAACACCTTTCTTCATGAGCTGGGAAATTGTCTTACACTTTCTAACCAGATTTTAAATGAATTGGTGTATATAGGCAATGTGTCCTTGAAAACCATGGAACTCCCAAATGTTTCTTGGAGGAGACATCGTACTAATGGCCTTGATATTCTCTAGGTCGATCTCAATGCCACTATATCTGACAACAAATCCAAGAAATAGTGCAGAGGTGACCCCAAAGGCAAACTTTAAGGGTTTCAACTTCAGATTGAGGGATCATAGGATGGTGAACACATTCATGAAGGCTTTGAGATGGTCTAGGAATTTGCGACATTTTACCACCAGATCATCCATGTAGCATTCCACCAATTTTCCAAGGATCAATGTAAATATGAAATTCATGGCGGGTTGATAGGTGCAACCTATATTCTTTTGACCGTAAGGCATTACCTGGTAGTAGAAAGTACCTTGTGGTTCCCTAAACATGGTAGAATCTTCATCCTTGGGGGCCATTCAGATTTGATTATATATGGACTACCCATCCATGAAGGAGAGATCCTAGAACCAAGTTGTGGCATCAATCAACAGTTTTGTCGTAGGAAGGGGAAAATCATCCTTCATACAGTGATGGTTGAGATCCCAAATATTGATGTAGTCCCTGATCTGTCTGTTCTTCTTCCTAACATGCACAATGTTATCTAAAAATATGGGGTACTAGACCTCCTTGACGAAGTTGGATCTAATGAGTTTATCAACCTCATCCTTGACCATGGCACTGTTAGAAGGGTGCATCTTTCTGGGAGGTTGTTTGAACCCGCGATGGTTTTCTTGAAGACAGAGGAGGTAGATGGTGACCTAAGGATCTAGTAATAGCATCTGGTTATAAATCCAAGAAAAAATGTCATGATTCTGCTTCTAGAAATCTACATACAATTGTATTTCTTTGATAGTCATAGCGGTACTGATCAATGTGGGTTTCGGATTCATCTCGTTACCGAGGTTCACCTGTACCCATTCATTGATCTTGGTGGAGACATCATCTTCTAAAGTAGTAGGAGAATCATCCAAATACTCTTATTCATTCATGGAGGAGGAATACTAGGTGGGAGGAGATTCTTCTGATTCGACAGATCCAAATGGGACACTGGATTTAGCCTGAGAAGTGGTGGACACTGCATTGGGGTGCTCCTGTACTTCCGAAACCATAACGATGAAAGCTGTCAACTAGATCCCATATAGCCTTTGACCCAAGAGGCCACATTTGATGATATCAAATAAATAGAGGCACATCGTCTTGAGCCTTTTTGAACCATCCCAATGAAACAGGAAAGAGTGATGTATATTCATTTCCATGGTGTGGAAATCCAGATACCTTATGGGAGTAGGGGGATTGGGGATCACTTGAGACGCATTTGTATAGAAATATGAGGTGATATTATGAGATCCCTTAGACTTGTGATTTTTTTCCCCTATCATTCTAGAGACAACTAATAATTTCCCCATGTATGGGTTTGTGGCCTCTAATTAGTGGATTAAGAAAATTTAGGTATCATCCAGGTCTGTCCAAGAGTCATTTGCAGTTGTAGCGTGTTCATCCTCACTGGCTTGAATCTAATTGTATTTTCTTTTGTAGTAGTCAGCATCTAGGTAGTAGGATTCACAAGAGTCAATGGGAGACAAATAACCTTGGAGTACACCCACTCGACCATTAAGGGAGTACATAAGGCATTGGTGATATGAATTAAGGATAGCTGCGTGCAGGTGGATCCATGGCCTGCCCATCAACGCATTGTAAGATGTGTCTTGTGAGACAACCATGAACTTCGTGCTGGAATCTAGGCCACTGAACTGGTTCTTCAGGTGGATCTTACCAACTGGTGTTTGTTTCTTCCTATCATAACAATGAATTTTCATGTTAGAGGGACTTAGATCATCCTAGGGCATCCCCATCTTTGGGATTGTCTAGGCCGGTATAACATTAATCCCAGAGCCTATGTCGACAAGACAGTAGTGAACCTCTACATCATTGAATTGGATATTGATGTAAAGTGGGTGGATGTGCCCCTATATGGTATAACCTTCATATTCTCCAAATAAAGAGATAATGGCCTAACATTCGGCATGCTTTACTACCTCAGTATGGAAGTCTTATATGGCTGCTAACTCCATGTCAAACTGGAGGGGGATTTTTAAATCCTCGTAAAGGGATTCATGCATATTCATTGAAAGTAAAATAGCCTTGAGAATAGAGATATTCGTAGGAATAATGGAAAGATTCTTAATAATATCATACTTTCATTCCAAGTTTGAACTTCTACTAAGGGTTGGTCATTCTGTGGCGCAAGATAAGACCGGCATTACTGGTTGCACTAGTGGGTTCTGGTTGGTGTTTGGGATTTCCTACAGCTTTCTAGTTTAACAGCATGTAGCAACTACCAGTTGAGGTCTAGATGATTGAGTATGATACAAAAAAAAAATTTGGATGATCGTAGCATGATTTTGGTGGCTCCACCTATTCAAGTATCAAAAATGGAAGTGGAATCGAATATGATAAAACAAGATGAGAAGGTTACATGTGCTCAGCACCAAACTGGGTCTATTGTCTAGTTTAGATAGCATGAACAGGTTGGATGGAAGAAATGACCAATGAATCCTGGTGAGTCATATAATCGTGATTCCATCGATGATGGCGTCAGTTGGGGACATTGGGAGGATCAATCTGGCTCTCTTCATCATCAGGAACCATTTAAGGGTTTATTATCTCCATGGTATTAACTAAAGCATACACTAGATTATCACATGAAGAATCCCCCATCACTGGATGGATTCTGAGGGTAATATCCATCTCTGGAAGCATGAAATCACCAAAAGTACGGGATGACGATGGCATAAGTTGGGGACTTTTCCTTCTCATACATCGCTGATGCTTGCCATTCTGGGAAGAGGAAGACTAAGATGTTTGAGTAGAAGTAGCGGATGTGGGTAACACGGTGAATTATGAATGCTTGGGTCGATTCAAACATGCACAGATAATACCATGGGCATAGGAGACCAACTTACGGGCCATCCAGTTGTTGTGTTTTTTGTACCCATGGCTCAGAACCTGCTTCCACTCACCTTCATTTTCATTTCTGTAACAACCCAAATTTTTTCAATGAAAATTACCCTTCTTAAAATTATTTCATAAAATCATATGAAAGTAGAAAATAATGAACTACTAAGTGCTAAGTGACCATTAAACCTAATTTTCCCACTTCTGTATTGGGAATTTTGAAAATCCGACATACACGGTTGTGTTCAAGATGATTTTTGGAGTCTAATAAAACAAAAATAAATTTCAGTGAATAGTAACGTACCCTTGTGAATAGTAACATACCCTTATGAATAGTAATATGAGCCTTATGAATAGTAAATCATCCAGCATAAGAGTAACCTTTCACATGAATAATTAAATAAAATTTAGACATCTTAAGAAGTGACAATTTGACCGTAGTAAACGTTTTTGTATTTTGTAAGTCATAAATTATTAATTATAATTGATTAATTAATTTAAAAGAAAATGTATTCTCTTAAAATCTGTTCATTAATTATCAAATCACTGTCTTATAGTTTTTAGATAAT
The DNA here is from genome assembly GCA_963277665.1 of Viscum album. Taxonomy (NCBI): domain Eukaryota; kingdom Viridiplantae; phylum Streptophyta; class Magnoliopsida; order Santalales; family Viscaceae; genus Viscum; species Viscum album. Next base: position 1,895,748,328 of record OY728152.1, read on the forward strand.
TTTATAAGACCCTACGTAATTTTTGAAAGCACTATAAAATCAGTTTTAATTTTAGAAAACTGTTTTTTTGTAAATTATGATTTTAATTAAATATTAAATTAATCATATTTAGAAAATTATCATTCAAAAATGGACTTCATTTTTGGATTATAAATTTCAAAAAATGGTTGGGGTAAAATTTTGGGATTTTTCTAAAATACTTGAATTTTTGGAGAATAGTAAAATACATTAATTTACCTTATAAATACATTATAATTAAAACCCACTATTCCTGACATCACAAGTGATGTAAGCACCCAAATCCTGAACTCACATGACTTCTTTACTATTATTGGCCATTTATGACTCACTATTCCTTGACTTAGGGTAAATTAATAAACTAATGACTTTTATATTAAGGAAACCCCTCTCCCCTCCACTATAAAAACCACCCTTCACACCCTCATTTCCACACACCTCTCAAGCTCCAGGAATTCCCTAAACTCTTCCCAAACATCTTCCCTTGCCCTTCTACCACGTTCAAGAGCTGTTGGTCTCATCAAAATACCAAGCCTAGCTTCCTTAAGGAGGATCTCAAGTGGAGGATTTAAGAGGTAATTTCTCTCCCTCTTCTCCTTTCATTTCCTTTCATGTTCAAATTCATTTCTTGATCTCTCATCACCTATATTCATCCAAATGGTATTTTAACTCTAGTATTATAAATTTAATGTAATTGTATGATAATAATTGGATATTAGATCCTCCAACCCCCTTTCCCTCTTCCTTTTATTTTATTAAAGAGAACGTTGTTCGTGAGGTGTTAATTTATCACCTTCAAGAACGACAAGTTTTTTTCCCCCATTTCTACCTTCAGATCTGGTCATGAAACCATTTTTTATGGTTGAACCAGAATATTTTATATGTAATATCTTCTATTTAGTGTTCTGGAACTAACTTATGACCATATTTCTAGTGATAAAATAAAACAAGTTCATTATGATCGAAAAATTTCTCAAATTAACCCACACAATCATTATTTAATTCTTATCTAATGATTAATCCAAAAGGATCTAATATATTTCATTATAATATCATTTAAACTCCATTAATATCATTAATAACATGTAATATCATTTCGGGATGTTTACCCATGTTCTTCCTGAACTTCAATTTAAGAATACAATCAAACCACTCAAGAAACCATAAAAACAAACAATCCCGAACAATGTTTTTAAACTCTATAACTCATCCAAAGGCACATAAAATCACTTAATGAAACCATAATGAATTATATTAATGTACAAAAGGTTCATTATTTCTAATTAAAGAATATAATTCCATTATTTAGGACCTTAAAGAGAAGGAAGCATTCAGATACAAGGTAAGTGGAAAATCTCAAACCCAATTTTCTTTTCTAGGGTTCTCCCTCTTTCACTCCAATTTGGTATGGTCACTTCATAAAAATAATTTGTTCATTATTTTATTTCTTTTTCTATGATATAAATGTTTTCCACTGGTTTTTATGTCAAAAAAATGTTTTCCCAAATAACTCTTCTTTTAAGAACACACCTTTTAACTTCTCTCTCATAGTGGACGGTTATTGTAACATGTATGTTACTACCTCTTTCTTTTGGGAACCCAAAGTTTATTAATGTGTTATTATGATATTTAACCCATTATTTTCCATGGGTTAGTTATTTTTACTTTTGATATATGTTCCATGTGGCCATCATGATAATGATAATGTTATGATGTGACAGGTGTGCCCGGAATTATATAGCGCAATATGAATGTTTGAATGTGACGGGTGCGCCCAGAATTATACAGCACTCCAATGCATTGGGTAAAGAGACGAATCTCATGATTAAATGTGAAATTATGTGGATATGATTCTAGCTTTGCTCATAAATATGTCTGGTAGTTAACCACTAATACATGATGTTTCATTTTTATGCATTTCCACATTTCCATTCTTTTATTTATGTTCCTCGCATGTTCATGATCTTTTTCATATGTCATGATTATGCTCACCCCATGCTATATTATTCTTATCTATCCTCTTACTGGGATTCTATCTCACCCCTTTTTTGTGCATATTCCCAGGTGGCTACATGTACTAAATAGAGGACAAGTTCCAATAAGAAGCTAGAGAAGAATAAATTAAATAAATGTTTATGCTTGATGTTTTAATTGTTATGTGTGGTCCTAGTTTACCCAAGAAACTAAACCTTTGGATCTTATATGTGTAATAATATTATGTTGTTTATCTTTAAAATGATGTAATAGTAATATAAGCAATGGTTGGGTGACAATAGTTGGTATCAGAGGTGGTACCTAGCCTTAAGTGTGGTGCACTGCCTGGGTTGAGATATAGGGCCCACAACAAGGACATTGTGCTCTAAAGGGGCAGTGATTGTAACACCCCCAAATGATAAAGGGTTAAATTACTAAATGATATGACTCATTTCAACAAGGTGCACCTTCTTATTTAGTAGCCTATCTGATTAGAACTCCACAGTTAAGCATGCTTGGCTTGGATTAGTGATTAGGCTTCTAGGAAGCTTCCCAGGGTGTGTGTGAGTTAGGAAAATGAATACTGTAAAAAAAAAGTGTTGGATTGTGGGGAGTTTCATTAGTCAAATTACCCATTCGTGCATGTGGGTGGATCCTAGGGTGGGCCCCATGTGTCTGATGGTCACTGGTGGAACCTGTTAGGCTAGGACCTGATGGCCATGTTAAGGCGGGGTGTATGTGCTGTCATCAGGACCCGGTTGTCACATTTGGTATCAGAGGCAAGGTTTAGTTAATTTAGAAATTAGGATTATTGAACCCTATAGAAAACATCTAGCATGAGTCTAAGTACAAATATGCATACAAGAATATTTACATAGGGATCCCATATGTTATGCTTTTAGTATAAATTGTGCAAATAAATAAGTTATTTATTCATAAATTGTTGACATATATTTTGTTCTAACCTTTTCTATTTTAGAAAATGGTGGGAACTAGGAGAAACCATGCCAACAACTAGTGTGAGGGATAATGCAACGATTGGCCAAATGACAACTCCAATGATTTGGGAGGTGGAGTTCAAAACTTCATGGCGATTCTTACCCAATTATCTCAGGTTATGAACAATAACCATAATAATGGGGAACGTCCTCATTCACCAAAAAGGGAGCGACTGGATATCGAATGCTTTATGCGGAAATGACCACCGCGTTTAATGGATCTTCTGATCCACTAGTTGTGGAACAGTGGGTCAACTCCATGGATAAGATATTTTCTTTTCTTCATTGTTCTGAGATGGAGAAGGTGACCCTAGCCGTTTATCATCTAGATGGAGAATCCGGTTGATGGTGGGAATTGATTAAGAACACCAAGCCTAGGGGGGAAATTGAAGATATGGAATGGGAAGACTTTAAGATAATGTTTCTTAACAAGTATTTCCCTAGAACTCTTCACACAAAGATGGGGAGAGAATTCAGAGAGCTCAAGAAAAAAGAAGGAGAATCTGTCACAACCTATGAAGTGAATTTCACAAGGCATGAAAGGTATGCTTCGGGTTTTTTTATCAACAATGATAGAAAAATTGATAGATTCTATAGTGGATTAAAACCACACCTTCGAAAGGCTCTTTCAATTAGAGACTTTGGGAGTTATGAAGAAGTTGTGTGATGTGCTATAAAATTGGAGATGGAGTTTGGAGAATGGTCCCATGGCTATGGTGATAAGAAACGAAAGATGGAGGATCTATTGATAAAGGTGTGATGAAAACTCAATGACCCATATGCCAAAAATGTGGAATGTTGCACCATGGTAACTGCCTCAAAGGGACGGGGAAATGCTTCAAGTTTGGTAAAGAATGAAACCATGCTAAACAGTGTCTAAAAGACATGAAAAGGAAGGAGAATGTAGCTGATGAAAGGGAAGAACCACTCATGGTTCAATGCTACAACTGTAGGGAGCTTGGGCACTATGAAAACCAGTGCACTAAACCTCGAGTTCTTGAGGGTAATCACTGTCAGCATCCACCAAAGCCAAAGGAACAAGGGAAGGCTTATTCCATCACTAATGTGGAGGTGGGGCATGATAATTAAGTCGTACAAGGTACACTTCCTATTCACTCAAGAATGGAAAAAGTCTTATTTGATTCTGGTTCTACGCATTCCTTTATATCTTGCAAGTTTGGTAGAACTATAGAATCGAAGCCTCGAATCCTTGAATTAGAGATATCTGTAAAAACACCAAGTGGTGTAATCATTCCATCCCAAGTGTTTGAATATTCTCATGTTGGTGTATGTGGGAAGATTCTTCCTGTGAATCTTGTAATACATAATTTGGTGGAATTGGTGCTATAATGGGAATGTATTGTCTCATGTTATATAGAGAACATATCAACTGTCGGGAAAAAGAAATATCTTTTCATATTTTGAACCATCCCATGCTCCTCTAAAAATGAAAAGAATATCATGAATCTCCTTTGAAATATCCTTGAATGGTGTGGGTGTTGATTCCCTATGAAAAAACATACCTCGCCCAAATGGTTGAGTCGAAGGAAAGGGCCGACATTGAGGAATTCCCATCATGAGGGAATACAATGATGTATTTTGGGAAGAGTTACCCATAATTCCCCAGGATCGTGAGGTAGAGTTCTCAATTGAACTCATACCCAGAGCTACTCCTATCTCGAAGTGTCCCTATAGGATGGATCCTATCGAACTGAAGGAGTTAAAGAAGCAGCTGCAAGAGCATCTAGACAAAGGGGTCATAGGCCCTAGTGCATCACCTTAGGGTGCGGCAGTGCTCTTTGTAAAGAAGAAGGATGGAACAATGCGATTGTGTATTGATTATCAGGAACTCAACAAGATAACCATAAAGAACAAGTATCCTCTTCCAAGGATTGATGACTTCTTCAATCAGTTAAGAGGTTCTCAATACTTCTCAAAGGTGGAACTTCATTCTGTATATCATCAGGTAAAGGTGAAGAGAGAAGATATTTAGAAGACTGCCTTTCGAACAAGGTATGGTCACTATGAGTTTTTGGTGATGCCAATTGGACTTACTAATGCCCCAGAAATCTTCATAAATTTGATGAATATAGTCTTTAGACATTACCTCAACAAATTTTATGTAGTTTGTATCGATGAAATTATCATCTACTCCAAGATAAAGGAGGAACATGAAGAACATCTAAGACTTATTTTGGTGACTTTAAGAAAGGGGAAGTTGTACGCGAAGTTCAAAAAGTGTGACTTTTGGATGAAGCAAGTCATGTTCTTGGGACATGTGATTACAAGTGAGGGAATTTCTTTGGATCCTTCAAAAACAAAGGCGATTGAGGAATGGACTATGCCCTCTAGTGTCACAGGAATTCGTAGTTTTCTTGGATTAGCTGGGTACTACCGACATTTTTTGAGAAACTTCTCACGATTTTCAAGCCCGATAACTATGTTAACAAGGAAAGGGGTAAAGTATGTCTGGACGGAAGAATGTGAGGGAAGCTTCAAGGAGCTAAAGAGAAGGATTATCACTGCACCCGTACTCACACTACCGAAAAGCATAGAAAGTTTTTGTGATATACAGTGATACTTCAAAGAAAGGATTGGGTTGCGTACTCATGCAAAATGATAATGTGATAGCCTACACCTCACAACAGTTGAAGATCCATGAGCAGAACTACCCGACGCATGATCTAGAGCTAGAAGTCGTGGTTTTTCCCTTTAAAATCTGGAGGCACTACCTTTATGGTGAGAAGTGTGATATATACACCGACCTCAAAGGCCTAAAGTATATATTCACACAAAAGGATCTTAACATACATCAAAGGAGATGGTTAGAGCTAATCAAGGATTATGATTGCTTTATTCACTATCATCCTGGAAAGACGAACAAGGTAGCTGATGCACTAAGTAGAAAATAACTTGATACTCTATCCATGCTACGGATTGAGAAAGACCCAATCTTCTTGAATATGTAAAGAATAGATTTGTAAATCATAAGGGAAGGGGATACATCCTACCTTGCCCAAATGATTGTGCAACCATCCATCCAGGAGAAGATTAAGGAAGCACAAAGGGATGATGTAGAGCTACAAAATATGGTGAATGTAGTAAAGGAAGGGAAGCTGCAGGAGTTCCATATCAATGATGATGGTGTGATTCGGTTAGGAACGCGGCTTTGTGTGCCTTCATCACCCAGGATAAAGAAAGAGCTATTGGACAATGCACATAGCTCAACATTCTATATCCATCCTGGGAGTACCAAGTTGTACCGTGATCTCTACGAACACTTCTGGTGGGATATCATGAAGAAGGATATTGCGGAATATATATCAAGGTGCTTGGTATGTCAGAAAGTTAAAGATGAGTGAAAAAAGTCCAAAGGTATGATGAATCCATTGCCTATACCCATGTGGAAAGGAGAAAATGTTACTATGGACTTTGTCATGGGTCTCCCAAAGACATCAAAGGGAAATAATGTGATATGAGTTGTGGTTGATCTACTCACCAAGACTTTCCATTTTATCACTATTTGGGATGATCTCTCACTTGAACAACTTTCAAAGATATGTGTGAAGGAAGTGGTGAGACTGCACGATGTTCCCCAATCAATTGTCTCTGACCGTGATCCAAGGATCACATCTAAATTCTGGGGGAGCCCTCAACATGCTTTGAGTACTGTGTTAAATTTTAGCATGGCCTATCACCCCCAAACTGATGGCCAGTCTGAAAGGACTTTCAGATGCTTGAAGATATGCTAAGGGCCTACTCACTAGAATTCAAATTTGGATGGGATCAGCATCTCCCATTGGTTGAGTTCTCATACAACAATATCTTCCAATCGAGTATTAAGATGGCTCCATATGAAGCTCTGTATGGAATGTGATGTAGAACTCCAACCTATTGGGATGAAGTTGGAGAAAGAAAGATACTTGGAATAGATCTTGTTCAAGAGATGACAGATAAGGTTTAAGTCATCCAGAAACATGTCAAAGCTTCTCAGAGTTGGCAAAAGAGATATGCTGAATACTGTCAAAGAGACTTGGATTTTGACATTGGAGATAAATTATTCCTATAAATATCTCCATGGAAGAGAGTCATGCGATTTGGGAAGAAAGGGAAGCTAAGCCCAAGGTACATTGGCCCCTTTGAGATCCTTGACCGCATAGGATCTGTGGACTATCGACATTCACTTCCACCGAATATGGCTCAAGTTCATGATGTGTTTCACATATCACTCCTGAGGAAGTACTTACCGGACCCCTCACATGTACTAAACTTAGAGGTGGTACAACTAGAAGATGATCTCTCTTATGATGAGTAGCCATTAGAGATTCTAGATTATAGAGATATTGTTCTACGCAACAAGACAACTCATCTTGTTAAAGTGTTGTGGAGGAACCATAAGTTTGAGTAAGCAACTTGAAAACCGTAAGAGGTAATGAAGGAGAACTACCCTCACCTGTTTGGGTAAAGTGAAATTTCGAGGGCGAAATTTCTTAAGGGGGGGAGAATGTAACGACCCAAAGTTTTACAATGTAAATTTCCTTTCTTAAAATTATGTCATAAAATCACATGAAAGCACAACATAATGAAGTAATAAGTGCTATGTGTCCTTTAAACATAATTTTGTCACTTCTAAATTGGGAATTTTGAAAATTCGACAAACACAGTTGTGTTCAAGATGATTTTTGGAGTCTAATGAATCAAAAATAATTTTTAGTGAATAGAAACGTACACTTGTGAATAGTAACATACCCTTATGAATATTAATACGGCCCTTACGAATAGTTAATCATCCAACATAAGAGTAACCTTACCCATGAATAATTAAATAAAATTTATACATCTTAGGAAGTGACAATTTGACCTAAGTAAACGTTTTGGTATTTTGTAAGTCATAAGTAATTATTTATAATTAATTAATTAATTTAAGAGAAAATTTATTTTCTTAAAATTTGTTCATTAATTATAAAATAAATGTCTTATAGTTTTTAGATAATTTTATAATATTCTACGTAATTTTGAATGCACTATAAAATCAGTTTTAATTTTACAAAACTGTTTTTAAGTAAATTATGATTTTAATTAAATATTAAATTAATCATATTTATAAAATTATTTTTGAAAAATGGACTTAATTTTTGGGGTATACATGTCAAAAAATGGTTGGGGTAAATTTTTGGGATTTTTCTAAAATACTTGAATTTTTTGTGAATAGTAAAATACATTAATTTACCGTATAAATACATTATAATTAAAACCCACTATTCCTGAAATCACAAGTGATGTAAGCACCCAAATCCCAAACTCAAATGACTTATTTACTATTCTTGGTCATGTATGAATCACTATTCCTTGTCTTAGGGGAAATTAATAAACTAATTAATTTTATGTTATGGAAACCCCTCTCCCCTCCACTATAAAAACCACCCTTCACACCCTCATTTCCACACACCTCTCAAGCTCCAAGACTTCTCTAAACTCTTCCCAAACATCTTACCTAGCCCCTCACCCACGTTCAAGAGCTTCTGGTCTCATAAAAATTCCAAGCCTAGCTTCCTTAAAGAGGATCTCAAGAGGAGGATTTAAGAGTTAATTTCTCTCCATTTTCTCCTTTAATTTCCTTTCAAGTTCAAGTTCATTTCTTGATCTCTCACCACATATCTTCATACAAATGGTATTGTAACTCCATTATTATAAAAGTATGAAAATTATATGATGCTAATGGTATATTATATCCTCTAACCCTCTTTCCTTCTTCCTTTTATTTTAATAAAGAGAACGTTGTTCGTGAGGTGTTAATTTATCACCTTCAAGAACGACAAGTTTTCTTCTTCCATTTATACCTTCAGATATGGTCATGAAGCTATTTTTTATGGTTGAACCAGAATATGTTGTATATATTATCTCCTATTTAGAGTTTTGGAACTATCTTTTGACCATATTTCTAGTGATAAAATAAAACAAGTTCATTATGATCGAAAAATCGCTCAAATTAACCCAAACAATCATCTTTTAATTATTATCTAATGATTCATCCACAAAGATATAATATAATTAATTATAATATCATTAAAAATTCTTTAATATCATTAATAACATGTAATATCAGTTCTGGATGTTTACCCATGTTCTACCCGAACTTCAATTTAAGAATACAAGTGAACCACTCAAGAAAACCATAAAAACAAACATTCCAGAACAATGTTTTTAAATTCTATAACTCATCCAAAGGCACATAAAATAACTTAATGAAACCATAATGAACCATATTAATGTAAAAAGGTTATTTATTTATAATTATAGAATATAATGTCATTATACAGGACATTAAAGAGAAGGAAGCATTTCAATACATGGTAAGGGGAAAATCTTGAACCCAATTTTCTTTCCTCAGGTTCTCCCTCATTCACTCCAATTGGATATGGTCACTTATTAAAAATAATTTGTTCATCATTTTCTTTACTTCTCTATGATATACATTTTTTTCACTGGTTTTTATGTCAAACAAAATGTTTTCCAAAATAACTCTTCTTTTAAGAACACAACTTTTTTACTTCCCTCTCAAAGTGGACGGTTCTTGTAACATGTATGTTATTCCCTCTTTCTTTTGGGAACCCAAAGCTTATGAATGTGTTCTTATGAGAAGTAAACCATTATTTTCCATGGGATAGTTATTTTTACATTTTATATATGTTCTATGTGGCAATCATGATAATGATAATGTAATGATCTGATGGGTGTGCCCGGAATTATATAGCGCAATATGAATGTTTGAATGTGACGGGTATGCCCAGAATTATACAGCATTCCAATGCATTGGGTAAAGTGATTAATCTCATGAGTAAATGTAAAATTATGTGGACAATATGCTTTCTTTGTTCACAAGTATGAGTGGTACTTAACCACTAAGACATGATGTTTCATTTTTATGCATTGTCACATTTCAAGTCTTTTATTTATGCTCCTCTCATGTTCATTCTCTTTTGCCTATGTCATGATTATGCTCACCCCATGCTATATTATTCTTATATATCCTCTTACCGGGCTTCTAGATCACCCCTTTTGGGAGTATATCCTCAGGTTGCTACATGTACTAAGAAGAGGACAAGGGACAATAAGAAGCTAGAGATGAAGAAATTAAATAAATGTATGTGCTTGATGTTGTTATTGTTATGTGTGGTCCTAGTTTACCCAAGACACTAAACCTTTGGATCCTCTATGTGTAATACTATTATGTTTTTTATCTTTAAAATGATGTAATAGTAATATAAGAAATGGTTGGGTCTCTATAATTTCCATTGTCAGGTTGTATGAATATGCATGCAACTTGTGGCAGGGTTGGATCTAACCTAATGATGTTGTTATCAACTTGGTATTGGATCAAGTCCTTAAACACATAGAATTATTTGAGTGTGTTCCCCAGGATCTGGGGATAGGGGAATTAATTGGGGAGATTAGTGAGATCTGCCTCTTTAGGCCTCCGACATTCCGGAAGCCATATAATTCCTTGGTCCATGGATCTTTGGAAATAAACAAGGACTTGAGCCTCATTAAATGAGTAGGTCCGGTTCATTCTATCTAGGAAGGGGGATCATGGATCCTATCCTTGAAAAGGGGCTGGAGGAGCCTGATTGTCTCGCCTAAGTGGTGGCGTCACGTTATGTGGGGGTGCCTACCGATTCTGAGGTGGGTGTTGTTAGGCCAAAGTTTGTGCCTGATGTGTTGGACCTCGGTGAGGTTGTGGAGGTGGCTCCACTGGTAAAACATCCATCTTCCTATAGGCCTCTATTTGTGCTTTCATAGTGGGATCATCCTTATTGGCTCTTCTTGTGGTAACTATAGGAGGCAAGGGACATGCATGTCTGGCATACTATAATGTTTCCTCTAAATACTTGGATTTTTCAGTGAAATCCTAAAATCCCCCTGGGTAGTTCTTAGTGACAAGATAAGGTAAAAGTTTAGTTTTGACATTCCCCTTCCCCACACACATTTTTAGCATCTTCTCTGGAGTCAGCAGCATATCAATGGAGTATGTGAGGCCTTTCCACCTTGTGAGAAAGTATGCAACATGCTCGTCAGCCCCCTGATTAAACTTGAAGAGGTCAGAAATACTCATCTTCTAGGTGGTGAAACTTAACTAGGAAGGAAAGTGCTTATGAAGATCCTCCCAACTAGCTACTGAACCGATGGGTAGATAGTTGTACCAGATGAAGACATGACCTTCTATTGTTGTACGAAAAACTAGAGTTTGGCGGCCTCCAGCTGCGCTGATGTTCCCAGCATGGGTCCCACCTTAATATGATGTGGGCTAGATGATGAAGTGGATTTACCATCCCATTAAAGGATTAAATTATAGGATTCTTGAAACCATGGAGTACTGGAATATCATCCACCCATGATGGATATGGCTTTCCATCATGTGGGATTGCCACTTGTCGAGTTGATTTGGCCTTGAGGTGGGAAATGAGAGTGTCCGTTGGGTCATCTTTGCAGGGATTATTGTCTTGACGAGGATCCTGGACCACCAATGTGTTGGATGATTTTTCAACATGAAAAGAAGGCCCAGCAGCTCGTGGAGAGACTGGTCGGATGAATTGTGGAACCGTTGGTGGAACTAACTATGGAGCAACTAGGGGAAACTTAGTAGGGTCCCGAGGAGGGTTATCATGCAAATATAGTGTATTTGGAGAGGCATATCATTCCCTCTTACCATAAACTCTAGAATATACCCTTTCTATGAGATAAAGATGGTCAAGGTCACCTAGAGGCAATTCTCCAGGGGGAAGGTGTACCTTCCATTGCTACCGTAGTTGAGGATCACTCTAGTCTGGTCATCATTATTCATCATGTTCAGTGAGATGGTCCCTGACCATATATTTATTCATTGCAATTAGATAAACCGACATTGCATTTCTGTGGTCATATTCCATCTTTTGTACTGATTCATATGGTTTATAGGGTTTTATGACTCTGGTGCGCTTTTTACCCTTATTGGGGTTCCAAAAAAGAGATAATGACTCGGTAGGTATGGGAAGATCCAGTAAATTTCTTTGCAGGTGAGTAACTCTTCCCAATGGATCCAATAGGTCTAGAACCACTCTAAGGGGGTAAGATATCTACAAGCATCTCTATCTCAGTCTTTTCCACTAACATGTCAGCCATGTTAACTATGACTGTACCTGGAGGCATATCCTAAATATCACCTGGAAAGTCAAACTAGTGCCAGATAGATTTGAAATGAAGGGCAACATACTGCCCCTAACCATGGATCAGAACGTTGGGGAAAGACTCCTTAATAATTCGGTGGATCACTGTAATGATCTAGATGCATCATTGCTAGAAGGTCTGATGGTGACCAGGCAACTTAGGGTGCAGATCCATGGGAAGAAAATCCAAGTCGATCATGCGGAATTTCTGGCCAATATCTTCAAAGTGTTCCTAACTCTTCGGGTTAGTCACCCATCGATGGTAGAGATATAAGTGCATCGACCAGAGGGTTTGGAGAAAGCACGTGACCACCTCTTGGGTAAATTATTCTGGCATACTGAATTTTGTGGTTGCAACTGGCCAGAACATCTCTGGGAAATTGTCCATTGCAAATATGTCCCACAAACTCCGCAAATTAGATTCCAGATCCGGACCATGATTGCCCCATTCATCGACTGGGGATGGATGAGGGATCAGTAATGGAACTGAAGCGGACCATTGATATGGTAGAATAGCTGGGGGAGAATACATAGAGCGAGCTGATAGGCCTCAGCATCTTGGGTTTTCATCTGAAGAATGCAACGACTGTGCCACCACACTATGGTAAGACAAACTAGCTACCACAGCTTCCCATGTAGGGGTTGTGGTTACTGACGATGGGTCATGTTATTTCTCATCCTCTATTGGTCCCCATAAAGACTCTTTGTGATCTCTTGTTGAGGTAGATAATGATCCTATTGAAGATATAGATTATTTCATGGCCAATCCCTAGAAAGAGGCCAAATATTCCACCTCCTAGATGTATCTTCAGAGGGATGTTATGATCCGTTGGACCTCACTTTCCAGAAGGATGAGGTTTAGATGCCTTTTTCATGCCCCGAACCCCGATATAGAAGATTGGGGTGAGGGTTTCAATTTAGAATTGCACTCCACCTCAGAATCTGAGAAAGTAGACGGGTTTAATCGCAGCATGAAACTTCTCTGTATTCTTCTTTTGGTGGTGGGGACCCACCCTCCTGCCTCGTGATGGATCTTTAGGATAGGGTTGGTTTTTGATACGATGAGAAACTTTGTCCAAATTGGTATTGGGGTAGAGAGGAATTCTGCATGGGTAAGTCGAGGTGTGAGGAGCACCCAAGAAATGTCAAAAGGAACACAGGGAGGGCCTTTGTGTCCACTGGCTGGCGCGTGGGGAGAACCATTTTAGGAAGTGTTAGAGTTGGTAGGACATCCACTGGAGCTCTTAGGAGCATGGTATTTACCTCCATGTATGTTTCCCCTAGCAGTGAAGGTATGAGGGGGCCTTCATACCGGTTAAACTAAACACGGGGAAGACCTCTGCATTAAATGCCAACAAAGTGAGGGAGACCTCTGCTTCTTTGATTTCTGGGATGGGTAGGACCTTCGTCAATTGTGGTAAGGACATGGGTAATACCTCCATGATTATAATTGATTGGGAAAGGAGGATCTTCTCATCGTAGAACTACAACATGAGGTCTTGATCCATACTTGGGATCACAGGTGCGAAAGAAACCTCTGTCTTGGATGTCAGTGTGGCGGGGAGGGCCTTAGACCGGACCGATGGTGGCATGGGGAGGACCGTCATTCTACTCTTGGGAGAGGGAAGGACATGTTCTCTCATTACTGGTGGCACGGGGAGCACCACTGTGATGTATTACATTGTTGTGAGTCAGCCCGTGATAGGTAGTACCCGTGCCGAAGACTGGTAGAGTCGTCGCAACCTTCTCGTGGGGGAAGTTTGGGCTTCGTTCCAATTCGGGCATATAAGATACCCTTTCCAATATTAAAGGGGCTTTGGTAGTACGATTCGGTGGTAGAAAGGGACACTTTATCCATTGATAATGATGCCCCATGGTGGGCACCCTCCTCATTTTTCAGCCAACATTGGCGTCGGGTTAACTGGACTTGGGCCGGAGGTGCAAGTGTTTAACTCACTTGCTTCTCAACCTATAGGACCAAGTGGTGGTGCTGACATAATATGGTCAGAGCCCTCCTTGGTGGCCCCTTGTATAGGATCATAGAAGGGATGGGCTAGACTTCCCTTACCTCATTGGTGTAAGGGAGTGATTCATCAAAGCGTTTTGTGGAGAGGCTCCTAAAACTGTTAAAGGTTGCAGTGGGGAGAAGTGGCTTCCTACGTGACCCTTGGTGGTGGAAGTGATGGATAGGTGCAGAATACACTAGGTCATGTTGGGCCATATTTTGAGTTGGGATTATCCATTCATGCTCATACTGTCTAATGAGGTCATCGATCACCCACCCCTAAATGAGTTCAGATGGTGAGATGGGGTGCGGGTTCCCAAAAGTCGTGGATGTGGAGGTCGTCCTAGATGAGATGGAACCTCGCGAGATTTTCATGTTGGTGTTTCCCCAGCCCTTACATTGGTGGGTGAGTGGTGATCGGTTTATTAACATAGAATAATGGGTCCTACAATAAAGGAAGATTCAACCAATAGCACTAAAAGGAGGAACGCGGTGTCTAGTGCCCCAGCACTGCTCCGTCTCTCATGATTAGTAAGAATGATCCACGCTAACAACATCATAGACCAAGATTTATGAAATTAAAATTCCCCAATATCTATTGAGTTTCATGCTAGGAGAACTATTTTCTTGGTGGTACCTTTAACTACATAGTTGTATCTGGTGACACGCTTATCCATTGATTTCCCAAACGCTACTAATCTCCACGTTGAAGAGAAGAATTCACATCCAGTTCACTATTTCTATTTCTGACACTTTCGTTGGGGACCTCATGGGTCTATCAAGGATGTGTTTCCTATTTCCCTTCATTCCCACTTTCCAATGGTGGGAAACATCCATCTCTTATTCATGGATGTTTTCTCCTTGATCGAAATTGGATGATGTGATAGCAGTCTCCCCTTCCATGGATTCCTCCTCGGAATTCGTCACCCAGTCCGGGTCTCCCTTATAGATTCAGACATTGTTCAGGAAACTATTCCCCAGTGCCATGTCTTTATTGATGCTGGTGAATTACCCAACTTTTGTTAGGACACTCCAATGGGTCACATCAGGGTAGCGACCTTCGATCAGGTGAGTAGTCACGTTGGACATCGCTGGTGTGTCTTAATACTGAAAAACTGATACATATGGGTTTATTCTTCATATGATAGGGCTTATAGACAGTGTGTAAGCCTAAGGCCTCCCGCGTCGAGTGTGGGGAGTTATATTCCATAGGCATGTCCATGAGGTTTTCATCAGATTATCGTGATTAACACAGGGTATTCCACAAGTTTATCTTCTAGCGGATATGGATCAAACTGATCAGAAAATTGATGGGTGTGGATTAGATTGTTACATCCCTATAAGAGAGCATCTATAAGTTTTATCGGATGATGGATCAGAATTCCAAATGAGGAATGATCTAAGTTGGTGTGTCCCATAGAGGGAAGATGTCGCACTACGAAAACTGATCTGGACACCACTGAGGGTGGATCGGAAGTGCCCGCTAGAAAGGGGGACACTGAGGTTTACCATTGGTTGGGATTGAATCTCTAAGAGGCTTCCAGCATACCCTATATAGACAACAGGGATCAAAACCCATGTTGTTCAAAGGGGTGAATGATGGGATTGTGGTGTACACAATGGACAACAACCCAAAGACATGTTGGGGATTATGCGTGGATAGTAGCTCATTGAAAGAGGGAAACTCTTGGTTGGATGGTTATGGATTGTGTGGGGATTATCTATGGTTAGCTGCTCATGTGGATGGAATGATCTTACTGGGATGTGGTGGCCTAGGTAGGAATAAGGATGGATGATGGATTTTTGGACGAAGTGTATGAGAGGAGAGGGATGGGACCATCGTGAAGATGACAGTGATGTTGAAAATAACCTCTAAGAGGATTCCTATGTATCCCCATGGTGGGGAATCAATGTTCGTGTAATTTGGTGGGGAGATGGGACACCTAAGGAGGCAGACCATGAGAATAGATGCATGGATGGGTCCCAGAGGAAGTAAAACCCCTAAGTGGGGGAATGACCTTCCCAAAACACAAATTGATCAAGGGATATACAATAATGGTACATGAATTATGGGCTAGAACCTCAGATAGGCTTCCTATGTATCCCCATGGAAGGAAATCAGTGTCCATATAGTCCAGGATGGGGCATCAAATCATGGTGTATGCATAAGATAGTGACTCGACAGCATGTTGGGGTGTTAAGCATGGTTAGCAGCCTAAGATTTGGTCTGACACCACTAAGGGACGGACCAAGGATGTGAGTCCCATCAAAGGGGACACAAAAGTTTACCAGTGTTTTGGGGTTGAACCTCAGGGTGGATTCCTACGTACCCTACCTAGGAGGCAATGATTCAATCCCATGTAGTTCAAATATATATAGTTTAATTTTATGTGGGAAAAAATGGTCATATAGTTTAACGTCATGTGGGATAAGGGTGAGCTAACATGAAGTGGCCAGGACCGATGGTTTATGGGCTTGAACCATAGAGAGGCTTCCTACGTACCTTTCTTAGAAAGGGGAAAAGGATTATAGTCTATGTAGTTTTGTGTGGGGATGAGGCTTACACACGAAGGTATCCCAATAAGGATGCCATGGTCTGAGATTACTCTAAACCCATGTAAGTCATGTTCGGTGTCAGAAACAAGAGGCAGAAAAGACTTGGCGATCATTTCATGAAAGGTGTGTCCTTGAGGAATAGAGCGGGGCTTATGCGTGGTTAGTGGAACAAGGATATGGATATTGGTACTTACTCCGGGATGGAGGCCTAATGGTGATAAATACCAAAGGGAGAGGGATGAGGTATTGTGAGTCCCCTGTTCCCATCTATCCTCCGATATTTGTGCATAGAAGAAGAGAGGAAGATCAAGGATGCAACCACTCACAAGAAAGGATAGAGGCTTACATGAGGATGGTTTCCCTCCCCTATGCACAGATGTTGTTCCATGCAAGGAGGATCTCATTCCATGGGAGTAATATCTCCCTCCCATGGAGACCTGTGGGAATATATAATGTTCGAGGTGGGGAACCTCGTGTATATTTCATGGGGAGAGGATATAGTTTAACATCACGTGTTGGGGGTGATGGTGCTTGGCAGTTTAATATCTTATGACTCATACGATAAGGATTCTCTCCCCACCCCTAGTATATACATAATCATAATGGTTTTTCCTTTGGTGAAGGGACGACACTGGAAATACTGTGTGGAATAGGGTTGTGGAGTGATCCATTGAAGGGATCACGTTAATGTGGCCATGAAAAGATGAAATGGTCATTAGCAAGCCTATGAGAAGAAGCGCAAGGATAAGAAACACAATATGAAGCACCATCCAAAGGACCTTGAATTATCTTCATTCATACCTTGGGGACCGTATGGGAAAGGGGTTTGTGAAGAAAATGAGGTCACTAGAAGGGACCTTACAAATATATGGTTCTCCAAAAAGTGGAGAGACTCTACGAAGGGGAACGCTTCACGAAGTGGAGTGGTCTACCATAGGCATAGATTATTCATGAAAATAAAGGGTTCTTTATGAAGTTCAAGGGATTTCACAAAGTAGGACTTTGAAAAGTAGGGTGACTTATAGAGTGTGGAATTACGAAGTGATGTACATCATGAAGCACAGTGATCCTACCTTAGCATGCGGTCTAAACAAGCATGGAAGGTACTTCACAAAGCATGAGTGATTTGAAAATACCTAAGTTTACTTAGGGATCTCCTTCCCTTGCGATAGCCCATGGGCTTTGCGAGGGATATCCCTGCTTGAAGAGGGGTTGTATATGAGCCAGGGGAAAAGTATTTCACAATGCTCAAAATCCTTGAAGAGATCATTTTTTCAATGTTTCAGAGAGAATAAGGTGCTCCATGATTTGAGAACTGAGAAGGCAAAATGTCAGGGTATTCATCCTTTGGGTCTTAGGGAAGCCCAGTATTTATAGGTGAATGGTGGCGCGAAGCTCTAATGGTGCCTTGTTAAGCTGCTTGCGGTTTTCCATTATAGGTGTACTGCATCAAGTTTTTCAACATATTAGAGTGAATCTCGATCCCCTATCTGACATAGAGTCTTCCTTCATTCCCTATGCGGTTCTCATATAGGATTCCTTCAATTTACATGGGATCAATGAGACAATTGTGTCCCCTCCGCAGGCACGTTTCCTTTCTTCAATATTGTCATAACTGCAGAGTCTTTTTCCTATTTCCTTTATGGCGATCACAGAGGTCGCCCTGACTTTGTGTGCGACCGTGATCCTGAGGGACTTTGCACATTGCATGGTTATTAAGGTCTTTGAAAAGGTTTTTTCAAATCAACCCTTTTTGGTAATGGGTTGCCCTTTGACTATTTCTACCATGCAAACATTTTGGCACCAACAGTGATGCATCTATTGTGTGGTGTGATTATCGAGCCTAAAAATTGTTTAGAATTGTCTCATAGCCCAGTATGGAACGAGAGTTGAGTTTTCATTCTTCATTATAGTCACTCAAGATTTTTGTTACATGCATCATTTTAAGTATGCTTTGGATAATGGTTTTTGGGTATGTTGATGAACATAAACTACTTTTCCTTTCTCGTGAAATTGAAAATGGTGCCTAATATGAAATTTAAAGTGGTAAAATGATTCATGATGAGAATTAATTGGTGTCTAATATGAAACCATGAAGAACAAGAATTAGGATACCCTTTGATAACCAAGACCTGGGTTTAGGATTGTTAAGGGTACTATTAGTGCCTTGGTTTTGACCGTGTGACGATATTTGGGGAAAAGGACTTGTTGTGACTTATTATGATTTTCCTCCTAGGTAAATTTGATAAATGTATATTAAGAGTCATAAGTAATTTGTTTAAATTTTTAGAGATATTCCTCTAGGAAGTTTCATGTTGAGGGAAAACCCGATGGATATGGCTAGAGAAGCTCCACTAGTGGTGGAACCTATAGCTCCAATAGTGCCAATTGAGGAAGTGTGGGAGAAGTTCTGAGAAAGCTTTTACTCGCTTCCTAAAATTCATGGAAAGATACCAAGGGTTGGTTGTGAAGAGCATGTATGATTTGACGAAGGAGTTCTAGTTTCATCACCCTCTTACTTTTACTATTGAGGGTGGACCTATGGGAGATGAGTTCTAGATTGATTCTATCCAAGATGTACTTGACCATTTAGAGACTTCGGCTGATAAGTGAGTCAATTTGGATGCTTATATGCTACAAATATAAGTGAAGCGTTGGTGGTATGTCTAGGGTCTTACTGTGTAGGCAGATAATATGCTTCAGAATGTATTCTTGGATAGGTTCTTGGAGCACTTCTTCCCAGAGAAACTGAGGAATGAGAGAGTGACTACGTTCATGAGTTTGACTCAAGGGAGTATGTTCGTGATGGACTATTATATATGATTTAAAGATTTAAATCACTTTGTTATAGAATTGGAAGGATATGAGGAAACATCCAAAAAATCATAATGGAATTAAGTGTAAAATTAATTCCCTATGTGAATATCTTCAGGATGAGTAATTTTTATTCAGTGGTAAAACAGGTCTAATCTTAGAGGGGAACCTAAAGTAGGAATCCAGTGGTAGATAGATTGTTTCTTCAATATGATCTGAAGGTAAGAAATTCAAGAGGTGGTAGCATTATTATGAGACCTTTAGCCGTAGCAGTGGGAAGCAGAATGACCAGTAAGTGGGATCATTTACTCGAGATCTAAGTTCTTTTCCACTAGTGAGGTATATTGGGACACTTTTGTAAACATTGTCCCCAACCACCATTAAGGTGTTGAGCATGTGGAATGATGGGACATCTATTGAGGTTCTATAGGAACCCAAGATAGACTATTATTGATGTAGGAGATAGACAAAACCATAGTGTTTGAAGAGTATCTTATACACCTTATCAGACTAGAAGCTTGAGTTCTGTTGGCCTAGGTGGTTGACGAAGTGGATGTGGTGTTTATGAGAAAGACCTCCCACATCAATAGAGTGGTGCAACTCAGGGTAGTCATAAGGAATCATAAGTAATAGGGGAAGGATAGTTGCATGTAGTGTAGCCTATACTTGAAGATAGTGAGGTTGGACTATCGATTGTGAGAGGTAATATTCTTGTAAATTCTACATTATCTAGTGCCTTATTTGATATTGGTGCCTCTCATTCCTTCATATCATCCAAAATGTTTAATGGCTTTAACCTGATGGTGGAGTTTGTGAGTTTGTTAATGATGATAGATACACTATTGGGAGTATGTTATAGAGACATCTGTTTGTGTAAGGGGAGTTCTCTTTGGATTTGGTAGCATCACGTTCTTTTGGATCCCTATATCCTTGAATGTAAGGCACCGATCTAATTATGGGTATGGACTTTCTTGTCACATAACAATCATAAATTAATTTTTACCCAAGGAGGGTCATATTTATGTATCCTAAGAGTAAAAAATTTATTCACCGTGGATAGTGGGATATCTAGGAAGGCCAAGAATGGAAAATTACAAACCAAATGGGAGATCTCACATCTCATGTTTCTAGTTTATTGTTGTATGATAGAGGTGTGAATAAAGATGTAATTACAACAGTAGACGAACTATTCTAGGCTGTGTTTCCTAAATACATCTCAGGGTTTCCACCAGATGGAGCTGTGGAATTATCTATTGAGATCATGTCAGGTGATGTGATAGTTTTAATTCCACCATACAAAATGGCATCGATAGAGCTTCAAGAAGTCAAGACTCAACTAAAGGAGTAAGTGGGTAGAGGTTTTATTTGTCTTAGTATGGATCCTTGGGGATCATCATTGTTGTTTTCAAATAAGGATAATGGGAGTTTTCGTTTGTGAGTCGATTATCAGAAGTTGAAGGAGATGATTGTAAAGAACCGCTATCCTCCACTGTGTATTAAAGTTTTGTTTGAGATTCTCTGTTCTCAAAGATCTTCTTGGGATGAGGGTATCATCAACTGAGATTTTTGATATATAATATATTGTGGAATTATTTCAAAATAATGTATGAACTATATGAGTTCTTCGTAATGTAATTTAGGTTGACGAACACACCAGCAGTGTTTATGGCCTTGATGAGATGAATCTTTCATCTACACCTAGATCAGTTTATTATGTATTTGTTGATGCAAACGGGGTGCACTCTGAGACCCATGATGATCATGACCAACACCTTGACATCATTCTAAGTACACTGAGAGAGTATCAACTATACATAAATTATGTTAGTTTCAATTTTGGATTGATTAGGTACACTTCTATAGACACATAATATCAAATGAAGGTGTTTCATTAAACCCAGAAAAGGTATAGGAAGTTGTTTCTTGGGAAAATCCCAAAAATTTATTTGATTTTTGTAGTTTTCTCAAGATATCATGATATTATCATAGATTCATCTAGGACTATTCCAATTTGTAAGCGCCGCTTTTATTATTAAATAAAAAGGGGATAAAGATTGATTGGTCAGAAGCATGTGAGAAGGCATTCTAGGAGTTTAAGAAGCATTTGAAAATGGAACCAATCTTGATCCTACCTAATCTAAATGAGGATAAAATGGTGTATTGTGATTATTTTGGGATAGGACACAGATAAGTGTGGATACAGGGAGATTGATTCATGGCATATGGGTCTCAGTAGTTGAGGACCCTTTAATAGAAATACCATACACATGAACTCATATTAGTAGTTGTGTTTTATGATTTGATGTATTGGAAGTAATATCTTATAGGTGATAATTTTAAGGTGTTTACCAATCAAAAGAGTTTAAGTTATATCTGTTTGAAGAGATACTTGAATCTCTGGCAGTGGAGATGGGTAGAGCATATGTAGTCATTTGATTTTGAGCTGGCATATATGCCTAGAAAAAAATAGTGTGGCTAATTATTTGAGCAGGAAAACTCAGACTCAAATGATTCAGGAGTCTAGTGATATATGGAAGATGATGACCTTGCTAGCTGAGATGCATGTGGTGGTGAGGAAGAGTCATGAAAAGATGACTATCATATCAGTTTTAGTGGAGTGTATTCTTTTGA
Source organism: Viscum album (assembly GCA_963277665.1). NCBI lineage: Eukaryota > Viridiplantae > Streptophyta > Magnoliopsida > Santalales > Viscaceae > Viscum > Viscum album. The sequence goes on from OY728152.1 coordinate 1,895,770,527, forward strand.
AACATATTAGAGATAGTATTTCTGATGATCTGTAATTTTTGACATTGAGGGAAATTCTTTAAGGTTGGGAGTCACCATCCAATCGGAGCGAAAATGAGGATAGCATCATCTATGTCAGCAACTGGATTGTTGTTCCCACGAGTATGTGGGAGAAGATTATGTGGGAATTTTATGCCTTGAAAAGGGAAGTAAATCTAGGAGTGACCAAAATGTACTGTGACCTATGATGATAGTTTTTGTGGCCATGAATGAGGAAGGATATAGCAGGGTTTGTGACATGATGCTACACCTGTAAGCTAGTGAAGGTTGAGAATCAATGACCTAGAGGTTTACTGCAGTCATTTCCCATTTCATAATGGAAGTGGAGATATGTAAAAATGTATTTTTTATTGGGTGTCCCAAAGATTCCATGGAATAATGACACTATTTAGGTTATTTTGGATAGAATGAATAAAGTAGTGCATTTATTTCCTATACTGGAGATTTTCCCAAAGGAGCATCTAAGAGGCTTGTCTGCTTGGGACATAGTTTGTTCGCATGGGGTACCACAGACTATAGTTTCATATCATGGTTCATGGTTCACTTCACACTTCTAGAAATGCTTATAGAAAGCACTCAGTACACAATTTTTGTTGAGTAAGGATTTTCACCCCTAGACATTTGGAATGTTAGAGCGTACTATATAGGTGCTTGAGGATCTGTTGTGGGTGTGTGTCCTTGACTTTGGTCGGTCTTGGTAAAAGAACATGGATTTATTTGAGTTTACATATAATAATAGTTATCATGAAATGATACATACGGAACAATACGAGGAACTTTATAGTAGGCCATGCAGATCACCACTATGCAAGATGGATGTAGGTGATTCAATGTTTTTGGGACCTAGTATTGTACATGGGACATCAGAACAAGTGCAGCTAATTCAGAAAAGTATGATTATGTATCAGAGTAGAAATAAGTCACATGATGATAGATTTTAATGATCCCTAGAGTTTATATATGGTGATCATGTATTCCTCAGAGTGTATCCAAGACTGGTTCACCGCAAGATATGGAGGTTGGGCACATTGTTGAATAGGTTTTTTGGTCCATTTGAGGTTATGGATAGAATTAGGCTGAGGGAATATTGATTGCATCCTCTATAGAAATATAGTGTTATTCGTGATGTTTTACATGTATTATAACTACATTAGTATCACCCTAAACCATCTCATGTGATTTATGTGGATGATGTTGAGATTGAGATAGATGTGTCCTTTAAGGAGCATATGATACATGTGTTAGATCACAATGAGAATCTGTCGCAGGGAAATATTGTGTCAACATTTCATGTATTGTGGCATTAGAGGCATGTGCATAACGAATCATAGGAAATGGAAGCTTATATGGGGGAACATTAGCCCACTCTTTTTTCGCTCACGATCTTAGATATTTTTGGGAGTTCATCTTGATGATGAGCTGTTATAAGGTAGGGATATTGTGATATCTTCACTATTTCTATAGTTGAATCAGGCTTGTATTTAGATACAATATTTCCTTATTTGAGTAATTATTGTTTGGGTAAAAACTTGCATTGTGTTTTGTGGAATTTGGAAAAAAAATGTAATAAAGAGGGTTCTGTATGGTTGGAATAACGTTAGGGAAAATAGTGCAGCCCAACCTAGTAAACTGTGAAACCCTGGACAATGGGTGTTTTCATGGCTGGCACATTGTTAGTCAAACCATGCACCCAAATAGGAGAAACTATAAACACATAAAATAATATTTTGATGGTAGGTGCATGGTCAGGGGAAAATGTGCACCTCAACCTAGCTAAACATACATGGTAATTAAAGTCTCCCGAAAATTAATTTTAAAATTTCTCGAGCCCCTAAAACTCACCCATTTTGAACCCCATTCAACTCTATGAGGTCTTTCCCGGTTTTGGTTCTATCTATATTATTTCCATTCCTTCTACACTCAATTATTTGTGATTAGAATATTAGATTGATGATATTCTCCTTTACCAATAAGTGGATTCTATCCCTTTTCATTTTTAGTCATCCTCTTTCATTATCTTGTTCATTTGGTAGAAAGAAGTATTATATTTCTGAAGATATAGATCATGATTTGGTGAATCTATATTTGGGAGTTTGGATCAAGATTTGGAATTAAAGGATCTTGTTTACATTAATCTTGATTAAGGGTTTTGAGATTTGGATCTTGATATGCGTTGTTGTGATGCTCAGTTTTCAGTATTTCCATTGGGTGATCATTTGTCAACGAATTGAGGTAGGTCGTCTAATTTTCAAATTTCATAGCTATGATTTTGATTTCATTTATTCAGTTGTATTATTTACATGGTTCTTTTAGCAATTAGAAATTCCTAAATTTAATTAATTTATGTGTTTAATTAATTAATTGATGAATTGGGGATTTGATTGAATAGTTGAATTATGGAATTACGATTATTAATTGATGAATGAATTATCAATGTATTGGTTTGTGGAATTGCGATAATGAATTGATAGATTAATTATCAGAATATTTAATTGTGGGATTATGGATAATTAATTTTTTAGTAAATTGTCAGAATGTAAAATTCTGATTTTGATAATAATTAATTATTTAATTAATTATTAGATATTGATATTTTAAATAATTAATTAATTGTCAAATTAATTAATGTAATTTTTTTGGTTAATTAATTTCTTAATTAGTTAATAGAAGATATGTGATTAAATAATAGGAAAATTAATTAATGGGTTAGATATGATTAATTTAATTTTCTAATTAATTAAAGGAAATAATTGTGATTAATTAACTGTAAAATTAATTAGTTGACTAAGACTTATTAATTTATGAATTAATTAATTGTTGATTGTAATAATATTATTAATGATGATTAATCGTGATTGATGAGATATTATGATATGTTATGGTATACAAGCATGGTTGATAAATGGGGCTCTAGACTTGACGATCTACACCACTGATATATATGCATGGTTGATAAATCGAGTGTCAGGCATGATGATATATACCAATGATATATATGCATGGTCGATCTACACAAAATGTCGATGCCACTGATATATATGCCTGGTTGATAAATGGGGTGCTAGACATGATGATCTATTCCAATGATATGAATTCATGGTTGATAAATGGGGTTATATACCTGATGATCTATGCCAATGAAATATATTTATGATTGAGAATTAAGATTCAAGACATGAAATTCTATTCCCATGATATACACTTATGGTTGATACAAAGGGGTGATAAACATGGAATTCTATACCCAAAACATTGGAATTGGAATATGGTTCTAATGTTAGTAATAATTAAAATTAAGTGACAAGGATAATGTAATCCCATGTTCTACAATTAAATTTGAATTTAATATGTATTATTGTTCAGACTCGACGTGGACTAGAGAAGGTACTAAGGTACGGGTGTACTCAAGAAACCAGTGGTTTATGTTGTTTAAAAAATATTAATTGATAATGTGATATCTATTTAATTATGTATTGTAATAATTAATTTATACAACTACATACACCTATTATTGACTCGATGTTTTTTACACATCGTTGGAGGTGGCCTACTGAGTTATACTCACACCCTACTTGGGCTGCTAGATTTGTACTCGAAGAGACTTTATTATTGTAGAAAAGGTTAAGGAAAAAGACTCTAAGTTAGATGGATTGGTTGGAATGAATATTGGATGAGGGAACAAGACGTGATTCAGGACCCACATGGGCATCGTCAGTGTCTTTATTTTCTGTTTTCATTTTCAACACTTGACATGCACATTAACATGAAAATTTATCTACTTTAGTCAGATATTATATTTCATAAAATGATTATCATAATAAATTGGTATGGTTTATGGATATATATTCTTCTGATATTGTTATTTATATCGGTTTTATTTTAACTCTGATAAAAGATGGTATATTCTTCCCATTATTGACTTATCAGACCCGCTCTACTTGTCAGTGGCCTCTAGCATAAGGGGAGGCGCACCTGATTTCATGTGACCAACCATATCTGGACCTCAATGTTTTGAATCTAGTATTATATTTTACATAATTTCACTTCAATGTAATTTTTCACATTTTACAATAAATTTTACAATTTTATACTAGTGAACCAATAATGAAACCCTAAAAACAAACGCTCTGGAAAGGAAAAAATTGAACTTTATAACTCATCAAAATGCCAATAAATTAACTTACTAAAATTATAATAATTAAAATACATGTACAAGAGTTTATGAATTAAGTAATTAATTAATCTAAATTTATTATCTAGTTTACTAAACCCAAGTGAAGAACACCATAAGACATAAGGTAAGAGATCTCTTCGAACCTCCATATTTTCTTTCGGTTCACACTTTCTCTCTATTTACCTCAGTTTTTAAATTAATTAGTTTTATATACTTATAAATTGTTTTTATATATATAAAATATGTGTTAATATCTTAATTCAAAATTTTTATTGGTTAATACATGTTTTATAAGGTTCCCTTTTCTATTACTCACAATAAGAAAACCCGATTAAAGGAAACTTCTCTTTTTCTTACCCATTTTCAGTTACACTCTCTAACATATTTTAAGCCTCTTTTTTTCTAAAACCGTTGAATTTATCATGAAAAAATATTTGAGTTAATTTCTGTTCTTAATCAAATAATTATTCTTTTATCCCCTTTAAAGAAACATTATTATTTTCCATAAAACCATGCTATATGTCACAATTAAAAAGTTATATAACAACTCTTTTTAATTTTTTCACTTTACTTGGAATTCATTATTCACAATATATTATTATATTTCATTTATTAATATCTATTAATTATTTAAATCCATTCTTCCATGGATACCATTGTTGTACGCCCTTTGGTTATGCCTTAAGACTTGACTACAGTATTAATTTCTTTCTATGGTTAACCCTTATGTATATTAATCATGATTGATTATTTATTTGGAACACATATTTATAAAAAAATAATTATAGTTTTACCTAGATATTAGTCCAATACATTGGTTAATTTTTACTCTCATTGTACATTGTTTATGGGATTACGGAGAAAACCTAATCCATTATGGGACTTTGTCCACAATTTGATATATTCTTGGTAGTTAGCCTTGTCTCATGTTTATGTCATTTTTTATGTTTTTACCACATTCTAATATTTCAATAATAATTTGGTTCCACATACTATAAACCATTCTTCCACATTCATATATATGATTCAATCCTTTTATGTTATAATGTTATGCCTTACTAACTCATGTGTTATGTTTCATTCCCATGTTTATTCCCCTACTAGGAATTTTTTTATTGTTCCTTTTGTCTATATATTCCCTAGGTTATCCTATAAAAATATAAGATCTAAAAGGGAGTTAGGATCCAATTATTAATATTAAATAAAATATGATCTTATTTTTAGTTCCATGTTTTCACATTTTGTAAATAGTCTTCCAAATACATTATAATATTTTATACTTGGTTTTTATTTTGCATAGAATCAATTAATATTATGAAAAATGGTATAAGGTCTCTATAATTTACATTATAATATAGAACTAATAGAGATTTTTTGAATTTGGATGTAGAATAGACTCTATAATAAGTATTTTATTAGAAGAAACAAACATTTATGTTCTTTGAAAACTATTGAAGCATGTGTTTTATTATCGAAAAGGTAAAATCCAATAGGTTGTTCTAATCTGAGTGAAAAAATGTATGTTAATTCTCTTCTCACCAACATGATAGGCATAAAAAAATTTCAACAAACAACATTTCAAGTAAATTGAAATCTAATATTAACTATCATTGAAATTAAGTATAAATCTAAGACAATAGTGAGAAAATTATAGGGGAATGTTAGAAGAGTTGATATATCAGGGGGGAATGAGAATATTTTTATCTTGAGGATGACATCGATGATGATAAGTTTGAATAGAATTCATCATCTATAAATAATTGATTAATTTAGGCTAATATAAATAATGAAAACATCTTTATTGATTAGGCATCTCCTATGCAAACATGAAGGGTGGAGTATCTTCACAAAACAACACTCTCACAATAAGTACAACAAAGGATATGTAAAGATGATACTGAGGAAAATTTTTAGGCTAATATTATACATTTATAGATGCACTAATTTGAGTGTAATTATATGTTTCAACTTTTTTGGAATGGATGAAAATAATTTTATGAGAAAAAAATAAATTATCCAGAATAAATACAATGATGAAGGAAATTTTATTTGAAAAAATGTACAATTCATGTGAATTTAATATTCCAAGACAAAAAGAATTTATTTAGATGATATATTTTCACTCATTATCAGGTTAAAAATGATTCAATAATTCTTGGACATAACTTTTCAACGGTTTTTCAGTATTATGTTGATTTTAATGGAATATTATTTCCTTAATAGATTCCTTCATGATGAGACATAAATTGAGTAGTCAAACATTTTTATCATTCAGGGATATGTGAATAACATTATTTGAGTAAATTTTTATTTGTATGATATATAAAAAGAAACAATAGGATGGTATTATAGTATTTTTCTATACTTGAGAAATCATTATTCTCAATGTGGAGGATTTGATGAGAACCTCTATGTAAAAAATAAGAATGAACAAAGGAATTTAGTTAATATATATTGATGAAATAATTTCTATAGGATTGAATGAAGAAATATTAAACCATTTTTTTGAATTATTGAGATGTTATTTTAAAATGTCAATGATTGGACTGTTAAAATGTCCCCTTGTTTTTGTAGATGATTTGACATATGTATGAATGCTTACAGTCTCAATCCAAATATTCCAAGAATGTGTTGATAAGATTTATAATTGAGTATTATAAGTATGTTATATGATTAGTGTCTTCTAAGACCATTTTATCAATATATAATTGTCAAAAATTGTATGATGTTATGTAATATTATAAAATCATTGTATTCCTATTTTACCTAACAAATATGTGGCCTATAATTTTATTTTTTAGTATTCAAGTTGCATGGAAGTAGTGTATTCTCAATAAAATACTAATTAAATAAGTGAATAAAATAAATTATACGACAAATGAATTGTTCATTTTAGTGTATTCTATAATACAACATCATAAAAATTGTTTTTTGGATATATTGACGTGGATTGATCTAGTTTAGAATACTATAAAACATCATCATTGGTTGGTGTATTATATTATAGATATCTTTTGTTTTTCATGAATGATCAAGAATAAAAATTTCATCTCATTGGTAATTATATAATCTAAATATATTTTGGCTAATTAAGTAGGTATGGAACATTTATAAATGATAAAGATGATTCCTAAATTTATAGTTTAATTAGAATAACTTGTTGTAATGAATATTAATGAAGTGCAATTAATCATTGAAAAAATATTACCAATCACATCATGTTGAAGAATATTGAGATTCAATACCACTTCATTATAAATAATCTTGAATAACATATAGTAGAATTATAGTATATGCTTATAAAAATCCAGGTTTCAGATCTCATTGATCAAACACTAGAAAAAGAATCATTTGATAATCATAGATTGGATCTTATAGTAAAACTATATATATCCACTTGGATACTTTTTTGGAGTTCCATACACCCCTATGGGTATTTTCATTCAAAAAATAGATTTAAAAATTGATTTTATTAAAAGTTAGTTCTTTGAATGGTTTGATATCTCTCTTGGTCTAATTGAGTAACCTTATTATTTCCCTTATATGGACATTCAAGGAAGAGGTAATTGTTTTTTATTATAAAGGGGAAGTTATTCATTTTATTTTTCATCAAAATTTGGGCCTTATTTTTTTTAAATAGGGTATAATTAACTATGTTTAAGAAGATTTTTATCTTATTAATATTTATTTAAAATTAGAGAAATATTTCAAAGAAGTTATATCAAGAATTATTTTTTATTTTAGAAAGTGGTTTTGATATCCCATTTTAATGAATGGGGTTATGATTTTATTGGATAAGTTTTTAAGTTACTATAAATTATTGATCATTATAAGTAATAGGTTCATTTAATAAGGATTTTAATTTAGAATTTTACTAACATGTTGCTACTAAAGAAAACTATGATAGAAAATAAACTGTCTCACAATTATTTTTTAATCATTTTACTCTTTCTTTTCTGAAAAATAATTAATACTATAAAATTAGAGTGATTTTTTTAATAAATAACTGATTATGATATCAGAATGTGTAGGTTACTACTAATAAATAGTGAATTAAACTACGGTTCTTGTTTTTCTCAACAAACCAAAAAGGATAAGTTTTTAGAAAAAATTATCTAAATATTTTTTGGGATGTTTTTATTTAAAAAACAAGGTGGATTTACACTAAATTAATCATAAATAACATTTTTATTAGTTATCTAGAGTCTAAATATGGTTAGATGAATTTATTAATAATTTAAATGGAATATTTTTCATGAGGACTTCAGGTATCCCATGGTGTTATAAGAGAAATGGTTTGGTATATACCATGTTTTGTTAAAATGGATAGGATTATAGTGGATTATTCATGTTTCACTCATGTTCTATAAAATATTTAATTTAATAAAAAATATTCCTTATTTCATTCCATTTATATAGATAACAATACAAGGGATCAATTTTGGATGCTCGAGATGAGCATCATGGAGGTAAAATCTACATAGGAAACCAAATGCTGAAAATTAAAATGGGTGTTTCTATCACCATAGTATCTTGAAGAACTCTCTGTATGTAATGGGATATTGAAATATTAATTATATGTGATGTAGTAGTATCATTTATGATTAATCACAATGGGAAGTTGAAATATTATTTAGTGTCATAGAAGTTAAAGAGAACATGATGTTATATAATATTAACCTAAAATGGGAAAATGTTATTTCAAAGATAATCTGGCCTAGAAGATATAAATTTCATGTTTATTGGTTCACCATGAAATATCTGAGGCCAAATATGATTCTATAAGATTTGTGATATGTGGGATATTAATGAATTCAATGTCATGTTTTTTATGTCCCAACGTCAACTTTTACATAAACACACTATTTTGGATACTAATATATATTATGATTGACAGTGAATAAGATCATATCTCCATTTAAAATTTTACATCATTTGGGTGGTATTAAGTGATTTGAGTTAAATTATTTTTAAATTAATATATATTAAATTTATTCATCAATTTTCTTTTAAAACTATAATAATTTTAAATTCCTAAATGAATGGAAACATTGGGAATCAATTATGGTTAAAACAATATGTTTGGAATTGGATTTTTTTTATTTTAGGGTTTATTTTCTATTCTGGATGGTGAAAATAAGTTTTCAATGAGTCGAGGAGATATGATGACATGGATGATTAAGTGATTAAGGATACCCTACACATGGGAATGACATTCGGGTGGTTGATGATGTAAAATAATGATATAAATGGTATGTTATGAAATATAGAGGGTATTTTTTTAAGTGTGATGGTATATCTAGATTTAGTAGTGGTGTCAAAATATTTGAAGATAAATGAAAGAAGGATGAGTGGAATTTTGGTATGACATTTTTCTATTTTTAGATTAAAAAAATGGTTATTTATAATTAATAAGGAATTAAGATCCTAATACACAATGGTACTCTAAAATGTCAAAGTAATATATAAGAGTAATCTTGGACAATATTTAATGGTTATCAAAACTCAAAGTTTCCATAATTCGTAAAAATTCCTCATATTTAAAGGTAATCAAGGATAATATTTAATGGTAATTAGGTAGTATGAGAAGATTTTACATGCATGAATTTGATAATACCTCGATGAGTAAATGAAATCATGTTAATAAATTGAATTAGAAATGATAAAATGTGATGATAAATAGGATGATTTGAAATTAATACCATTTATCACTTTGAAAAAATAGAAAAATATTAAGCTAAATTGGTTTATGTATGAGTATATATAAAGATTATGTAAGATTAACTAGAATAGAAATTATGATACAAAAAAGTAACTTAATTTCCAACCATAGATCATAAAATATGATTCAAAATATGACCATCCACATATTACAATATGAAGTGTATCATAAGATACTATTGACTGTATTTAATTTAATTAATGTTTTCATATTCTGGGAGGAATTTTTTATTAAATTTTGGTTATATATACGAATTTATATTGTTTTACATTTTCTTCTATTCTAATTTTGTATAATAAGTTAATTTCCCAATAAGATTGGATAACAATAAGATTAGGAGTATCAAAATATGATAATCCTTGAGTTTAAAAAAAATAATATCTGGATTGTGTGTATTTATGTATTGACTGAGCATCACACCATGAAGAATGGTATCACTTCGTTAAAAGGATATAGATTTATAATATCACTCCTTTGCCGATAGAATCTCATTGTGAATAAAATATTTTAGGAATATCTGGAAGAATTATTTAGGGTAAAAAATAACAAAATGGAATGATATTAAAGGATGTTGACTACTTTTAACTAGAACATTATGACCACATTAAATCATGTGTTACACTAGGAATAATCTCAGAGTATTAGAATATGTGTCTTTCACCCAACCATTGGATCAATAATTGGATTTATATATTTCTATTAAAACTATTCATAACAGTTCGGTAAAATGAGGAAGTGTATTAGGACATATTGATAATTTCATTTTAGAGAAGAGGAAGGGAGGAGATCCATTGAGATTTTACATTGATAAATTTTGTATAAATCCAATAAATAATTCCAGATGAAGAACATGGAGTGGTTTCTTGATATTTGACTATTGAAGAATGAGATAAAAATGATTATCATGGAAGGGATTATTCTTCATCCAGAAGAGGAAGTTAATAATACTTTGATTTAGTGTAGGAATAGACTCAACCATCATACTAAGGAGTTTATATCATCAGGAATTTAAGGATTTAATGAGTATTGAACATTTATTACCACTTTTAAGAACCAATGTTTTGGGACATGTGAAAATACTAAAGTAATTTGAATTTTTTCATTGGTGGATAGTCAAAATTTTAAATCAAGATTAAAAATGGAATTCTGATATTTGGAATACCTAAAGTGTTTTTATATATTATAAGTCTTGATAGGTGTCTCAAATGTCTAGTTGTGTTTTAGAAATATAAATATTCAAAAAAATGATTTTATAAATTGATATCATTAAGCGCATGACTGATGCATTGTTTGTACTAACAATGAGACACAACTATGTGACCTATTTTGATGAAGTGTATAGTTTTTAAAAACATTATAGGAGGTTCAAGAAAAAAATGTGGACCTTAGAGGGTGTCCCATTGGATTTAAACCTATGCACCTCGGTCTGTATGACCATGAAAAAAATATGGAATTTATTATAGAGGTGCGTGAATAGGGATCACATGGTTTTTCAATCATTGAACATAAAACTTCTTGATTGTGGTGATGATTCAGTGCCATAGGAACAATTAACCCATAGTTTTCTTAATATAGATAGTTGGAGTTGTACTATAGGTTCTTGGTTAGTATGAATTTGCGGAAAAATTATGCACCCCTTATAAAGATAGAAAATTCCATTTGTCCCACTCTATCCTTTATGATTATTTACTTGTTCATTTTCCCAATTCCCCATTCCAGGTAGCTACTCTAGTTTCATTCTCCTCCCCCTATATTTTTTTATGGATATATCAATTAAAAATCAAAATTTAACATTGTCTATCACATTGGATCACTCATGGTTATTTTATGATTCCACTTGACACTTTTTTATTTTCCACATTCTGTGTGAGATACTATTTCCATGAGAGCTCATATTCCCTATTTTCAATTCATTTGTCAATTATTCCAATTTCTATCATTTTGTATTGAATCAAATCTTGATAATAGATTATTAAAGCATCCTTGGTATATGGTAGGTGGTTTATTGATTTTTCCATTAATTATAGCATTTTTATAAAATATGTCATTTTCTTGCTCTATATTTTCCATGTGTAACATCTTAAATTAAAAATGAATTATATAAATTGAAATGCTATAAATTATGTAGTGTTTTTTCATTTAATTATCCTATTTGAGGTTGTTCCCCTCAACTTGAACCACCCCCTTAGGTGTGTATTGTTAAATTCACATACCCCCTATAGGTTGTCTTGAAAATTAAACCATCATGAGAGGTGTGATGACTTCCCATTTAAAAATTTAAATGGATAAATGTAATTAATGATATTATATGTGGTGTGGATTAATCACTTTGATTTTGAACTTCAATATGTTATAATTGAGTCATCCATTATAGAATAAATAACCACTTTGAATTAAATTATTTTTTAAATGGTTGAATACTATCACCTAATCTTTATAAATGGTTTGTATAATGAAACTAATAACAGTCCAGGTTGGATACACCCCATGGTCCTTGGACTATTACTTCATGCTTTACTATAATCATAGACTAATATAAAATCAATAACATGAATTGTACTATGTAATTTATAGTTATAAGGATCTCATAATCATTATTAATTAGTCAAATAATGGTATGATCACAATGAGTAATATTCTGAAATGGGAGTTTCCCATGTCCTAATTAATTGGTTATAAATGAAATATCCAAATTATATATGTTGAAATTGTAAATTTAGAGGAATATTCAACATGGTCATTATTTAAATATTATGTATAAGGAACCTATTATTTTTTTGACCTGGTCTATTATCATGGTGTGGTATATGTTATGTATGATTATTATTAAACCTTTGTTAGGGATGTTTGATATGATTCTTCACACCCCCTTGGTTTCAATACATTTATTATCACTGAGAGATCATGGTTAGGGATGTCGGATAGGATGAATCACACACCCTTTGAATAGAATTTTGTACATGGTGTTTCACATAATTTCGGGTAATTATACATGACGTTTCGCGCCCCTTGATTGTCATTTGGGACATGATGTATCAAATCATTAATTAGTGTTGTTTGGGATGGTGATATGTATCCCATGAAAAGATAATTATTCTTATACCCCATTAAAAAATATGATACCCTAATTATATTATCATTATGTTGATACAATTGTATTAGGTGTCGATCCCTCACTAGTTCATGAATATATTTGCATATATAAATGTTTACATATATGAATTTATATACATGATGACATATGTTTATATACATTCTAACTTAAGAATATATATGAATGGTTGGATGAGTATCTTTTATGAAATGTGAGCCGAACATGGTTATATTTATTATTTAATACTCCCTTTATTATACTTGTACACTTCATTATTTTATACTCATGGATTGCATCGCATTTGTGACCATTTGTGGTGGATTACTGATTTTTACTTACACCTGGTTCGGGTCTTTGTGTGTTAGTCAGAGTGAAATCCAGATAACATGTTAGTAATTGGATTGTGATCTATGATGTTTTCATTGTGGACTAGGATTGGGAATTAGTGTTTGGGAGTAGTTGTTGTTCATGTACTTAGTCTACCTTCTAGATTTGGAGTATTTTATTTATTTATTTCTTTTTTCTAACTAGAACTATTTATTTTACTACCTATGTAATGTTTACTACTTTTATCTACATCTTAGTTTGTTCATGCATGGTTGGAATATATTCTTTGTTGGCTAGGTTATCTGATATTTTTATTATTAGTTATTATTATTTTCTATTGTTTATATTTTTCATATATTTCCCTTTATGGTTAGTATTAATCTAGAGGGTATAGTCTCCCCATTATACCTATATTATAATCTATCTACTATTCGTTAGTCTCAGGAAAATTTGTAGGCATGATTGATGCCATGTTACTGACCGTCTCGATGCATCCTTTTAGTGGCTACCAAGTCAGGATGTGAGAAAGTTGTATCAGAGCTTCTTTCTCCCTATCTTACTGTTTTGGGCCAATAAAAAAGAGACTAGGAATGTGTTTTTAATTTTCAAATAGATCATTTCTAGGTCTAGAAAAACCAGCCTTGGGGAAAAGATAAAGTTTCTATGGATATGAAATTTGTTCATGATGGTTTGTTATTACAGTTGATTATTATTTCACCATGAGTGATTGATGTATTTTCACCGGTTACTATATTATGGGATATACCTCTTGTATTGGTATGGAAGGACAATTGGTGTGTTCATTCACCATTTTAGACACATAGTATTATTATGTCATGATAATTCTTATTTATATCTCATACCTGAGTGATTTTGTGCCATGTTTATTCGTATATCATGCTAATATATCTAAATATTGAGTGACTATTTCTGTTCCTACATTTATTTTTGGATGAGGTGATATATTTATTATTATAAAAATGATGTTTTTTAATAAATAAATTTTCAATGAAAATCCAAATATTTATTTCCTATATAACGTGATAGTGGTGTTGTATTAAATTATCCAAAAATTGATTAAAAAATGAAATTATTTTTCAATTGAATATTGAAAATGGAATTTAAATGGTGAGTTTTTTATAAATTAAAGTAATTGTTTTATGGTTTTCAGTTAAATGGTGTTTCAATTGTAACTTTAAAAGATCAGTACCATTATAGCATGGGAATGATGGCCCATATAACTAAATTTGATTGTGCCTGAATGGACCCTTGTAGGAGAGTTTAATCTTCTCATTACCTAGAGATATACCTACTGAGGGTGTCTGAAAATATTAAAAACATTATGTTTAATGGGTTCCACTTAATTGGGATTTTAATATTAATTAATAGAGAACTAACTCTATAAATTTTAAATTGATGCAATATAACTGAACCAAGGTTGGCATGATGAGACACTCGTAGGTCCCCTTTATCTCTTTCTTACTATGTTCTTGACTTCATGGGGGTATAACAGTGATAAATAGATATATTTATATTAATAGTTAGTATCCACTAATATGTTGTTTCATATATATTTATAGTGGTATCTTACTTAATTAATCCCCTTATCATGATAAAAGAGATTTAACTATTTAAATCATTATTTTTATGATGATTTAGTTAATTAAAATAAAGTTAAAACATAAAGAGACTTTTCCTTTTTAGAGTGTGAATGATATTACCATTAAATGTGCAATCTATGAGAAATTTCTGGATAAATAAATGGGTTAGGGGAAATTTTGAGATAGTTTTCTTCTAATTCTACGTGGTGTCTGATAAATAATTTACTATATATAGCAGTAAGATTTCTTTAAATATAACTAGTACATGATAACACTTTAACATGATATTATTAAAATTCCTTAATAAATTGTCATTGACTAAATCAATTAAAATGAACCCTTTTCTAGGGGTTTAACTCATGGGCACTCATGTAGGAGTCAATTTTAATTGTTGGAATTATATTTTCCTAGAATAGGAATGTGATCATTTTCTTTGACCACTGATGAATTCTATCTAGGCTGTGTTAGACCTAGTGGTTAGGTGGTAAGGCCTACTGACATTTTTTTGGCATGACCTTGTTTTAGGATCAATTCCATTTGTAAGTAAGTGGTTATCTTATTAGTGGTATCCCCTTAATAAATTAAAGAATTTTTAATAGCGTTTATAGTTTTAGAAATGTGGTATCATTTGGGTGTAATTTTTCAAAAGTAGGACTCTTATTTTTCTGATAACAACCCCCACCCACTAGGAATAAGGGTGTTCATTCTATATATTGAGGCTTGGTAATTGTGTGAGAATCATGTAGTGATCTAGTTTTTTGGCTCAGACATGATCAGGGTATGGTCGTTTTCCTTGATGATCATATGATATTTTAACCTTTCTAAAAGATGACTCATAAGGTTTCTAGCCCATTTATAGTCATGTGAGATAATACAACTCCACAAAACATAGTATTTTTATCCCTATAAATTTAATGAGATGATAGTTTTAATTATTTTTTTTTCTATCACAGTAGCACATGTAGTTACCCATGGTTCATATCAATGTAATATGTGATGTTTTTACTCATATAAATTTTTAGAGATAAGTTCTCATAGAATCTTTAACATGTTTTTTTATGATTTATTGGAATGAATCCTCAGTATATAAATTCTACTTTCATATGTCATCATTGGTGTAGAGTGACATGGATGAGAAATCTTGTTGAGAGAAATGTAGCCATAATCTTTTATAAGAAGGATGGGTTATACAAATTCTTGAGATAATGTTGTTAAAAGATTGGGGGAGATAACACTTCAAATTGGTTTTATAATTTCCCTTCTGGATGATACTATCAATGTTTAAGAATTTGACTCAGTAAGAGTTTCATTTATATGTCAGAGAGTAAACATATACCAGTTCACTTTTAAGAAGTTGTATTTTCATTCCTTTCATATTGATGCTTGATATAAGAATATTAGCGACATGAAGGAAAGTTTTTTGGAAGTGGATACAGCATGTGTTATGGGATTCATTATATTTAAATAAAAGGACACCAAGGTCACTCCTATTGTGGGGAGTATCACGGCGATTTAAGAAGTGTATACTTTTAATTTGGGAGAACATGACCATAAAGGACCAAATAAAAATTGTAAAATTTATTAAAAAAGCTGATGACTTTGTATATTTGAACATTCAATTCATGGACACTACGATGAGTTTAAAAAGTCTATTATGAGTTTAAACTATGACTAGATGCTAGATTTAGTATTAGAGTGAAATAAAAATATAGAATTTTGATAGGTCGGTAGAGCGTCTATGATTTCAAGGTATCATGTTGATAGGGTGGTTTTTTGAGTACCCAAACATTTTTTAACATCTAATGTTGGTTTTTTACTACAATGGTTGTGCTTTAACGATCACAATTTCTTTGGGATCGAAGGTGATGTGATCAAGACCTTAAATAATGTGTCAGCTATTAAGTAAGATATCTATAAAAAATCTAGTCAAGAGTGGATTGATTGATGCTTCAGTGATTACATTTTTAATGTGAGTAGTGATTTTATTATGTGCATCATGTTAAATAAATATAGTATGTTTCTGGACATAACCCTTTAAAATCATACTGTAAGAGTATAATGAGGGTTTTTGGGTGACATGAGGTGGTTCACTCATTGTTGGACTTAGTAACACATCATCGAGGGACATGGTACCAAAGGTTGGTTCAAGATAATTATATCATGTTTTGATGGTGTTTATATTGAGGGATTAATACATTCCTATCTTTTTAATTTTTAGTAAATTCTATAATATGTGTAACTAAGAACAATGAATGGGTAATGTGTAGCATTATGGTGTACTCTTAGTGTAGTGGAGATCATTCCCAATATATTGACATCAACTAGAGTATGATGATAGAATTGATTTTGTACTATAAGATAAATAATAAAATCCAATTACCTTTGGTTAGATGGATGGAAACCATGGGAATTGTGCTTAATAAGTGATGTAAAGAAACCCATATGGTTTAGATTCTCACAATCTTCTATTGGAAAGTAACCCTTTTGTATGTTCTAGACCAGTCATTGGATGGTCGATTCATTTTTAAGTTCCTTGAAAAATAGAAATGGGTATAAATAGATTCCTCAATGAATTATAGGTACTGACTTGAATATGTACATGGAGGAATTATGAGTGTGGGTGTTGGTCCTAGGGTATCTTTTGATGATCTGTGGGTTCTAGATTGGAGATGCAATATAATTTTTAGCTTTGGTATGTATAAAATGAGTACGAGGCAGTTTGATCGAGATACATCAATAGAATTCTTTTATGGGCATCAATGATTATTCTTGAAGTGATTTTGGGGTACCATGGATAATAGGTGTTGGAATATATATTTGGATGTTTCGTATATAAAGAAGATAATTTTTGAAAAATAGTTGTTCATAAGAGCTTCGAATTGTATTATTTATAAAATTAGTGTGTGGGTGGTAAGGAACCACTTAAGGAATTATGTGGGTTGAGATGGGTGTTGGGTAAGGTTTAGAAATGGATTTTCAAGGAAAACCCTACATGGATAGGTTTATCTTATTTAGGTGTAGTTTTCCCATTTCGACCAAATCATGGATTGTGGGTAATTTCCTCATGTGTAAATTTTTAAACATTCTAGGAACATCGTGAGGACATAGAGGTCTTTCTTTAACAGAATATTCTGAGGGTGGGAGTACAATGACTAGGAATTGGCCATTGGAAATCTAGAACCTATTCTCGGAACCTCCATTCCCCAATTTATTAAAGAGATGATGATGTGAAAATTTCTCATGATATAGAACATTGAGGTCTTTCTTTAATAAGAAATTATTTTAGTGGGAGTACCATTACATGGAATTGGCCATTGGAAATATAAAACCTATAGTTGGGAATTCTATTCATCCATTAATGAAAGAGATGATGACATGAATGTTTCTCATTTTATAGGGTCCCAGGTAAGTACTATCTCAATATTTTTTTAGTAGTTATGGGTGTTGGCTCATGTTTTTGGAAACATAAGAACAATATTCTTAAGGTGACTCTAGGAGGCTTGTTCGATATTTGGAAAATTCCATGTTATCAATTAAGTATAAAGTTCATTACCCATGTAGGTTAGGTGATGTTTCCATTTCTCCCTAAGGTTTATCAAGAATGAGAAGTTATAAAGTGGGGAGGTGTTAAGATCATATTTTTAAGACCATTTGAAAAATTCAAACGGAATTTTAAATTTTTATTTTGTGGATGGGCCAAATCATAAACCGATCATCATAATGGAATTGTGATTTATGGAAACAAACTTAGGTTACTTTATATGGGATTTAATGCCAAAGAAGTTTATCAGATGTTTGAATGAGTTTTCAGAGTTTCATTATTCAAAAACACATCTTCAATAGAAGAATCCTTAGGTGCACAATTAGTATTAACCATGCAGTACAAACGTGTGTATTTTTCTGATGAAGTACAAAATTATTCAAAACTATTTTGGAGGTCCTAGATAACGGTGTGACCCCTTGAGGCTGTCACATGGTTTTTCAAGCCTTCAACCAATACATCATGACCATTTTAGAACTTTTTATTTTATTATATAGGTGATCAAATGTGTTCATCATGGTTTGTCAGACAGTACACCTATATTTTGGGGGGTGTGGGGGTGATTCAATTTAAAAGGAATGGTTGGATATTAATTTCCTTAACCATGTACATGAATCACATGGGATGTGTCCCATGGGTAGTGGGATCCACATGGCTAGAGCACTAATAGTCTAATAGTGTGGATAAATTGTGATCCCCTTAAAAAGTTCCTCCCTTATTTCCCCACACTAGGTAGATGTTCAATATACCTTATCCTCCTCATATATCCTTGGAAGGATATCCTAAATTTTTAATTAGTATCGATTATCATTAGTCACATTAAATCACTCTAGGTTAGTCCACTTTTCCAAATTCTTATTTTCAATTTGTCTACTATCGTATCAAATGTTATTTCCATGCAAGATCATATTCCCTATTTTAAGGGTATCCGTCTATTCATATGATTTATCTATAACCACCCCAAATCAAAGACTGATAATAGATGAGTAAATATTCCTTGTTATAAGTTAGTCATTCTATGGACTTTCCCTAAAGTTATATCATGTTTTCAAAGTACAATATTGTGCAGAATGTCATATTTTCCAAAAAACACCTATTAAATGTACAATTATTTATATAAATGATAATGAATTAAATTTGGTATCCATTGTAAATTTAATTACACCATTGTAAGATTTTCATCTAAACTCAAACAACCCTAGGGGAGAACTATTAAATTCACGTGGCCCCTATGTATTGGCTAGGAAATTAAACCATCTTTAGAGGTGTGTTGAATTTCTATTTAATGAAATGAAATTTTTAAAAGGAATTAATCGAATTATAAACCATGCAGATGGAAAAATTAAATTTTTTACTTCTTTATGTTATGATTCATTTATCCCTTGTTGATGAAATAAAAACAATGAGATAATGAATTTTTTAATGGTTGAATATAGCCACTTGGTCTTTATAAATGGTTTGTGTAATGAAAATAATTATAGGGTGGTAATAATGAACCCCCTTGTTCCTTGAACTTTTATTACACGCTTGATTTTTAAAGTGGACTAGCATAAAGTCACTCTATTGAACATTATTATGGAATGTATAGTTATAAGGCCCTCAATATCATTATAATTTATTTATCTTATTAAAAAATATTTATGATAAATCATCTGGAATGGGTGTTTATTAGGGTTTTATTAATTGGTAATTACAGAAATGACCAAATTCCATTGATTGAATTATAAATTAGAAGGGATATTAGTCATTGTTGATGTTTAATTATTACATGTAAGGTGAATATTGTATTTTTACCTGGTTCATTATAAAGGCATGTATTATGTAAAATATTATTACTACTAAACCATGGTTTGGGATTTTAGAAATGATGCTTCACACTCCCCTATTTTCGATACCTGGATAATCTATGAGAGACCTCACTTAGAGTTATTGAATAGGATGCTTCACACCCCCTTTTTCTAGGATGTTGTACAAAACATTTCACATCATTTTAGTTATATTGTACTGTTTTCTTTACTTTATATATTCATTCCTGCACACTACTATATTACATTACACGGGCCGGATGTTTTAGACATAGTTCATGGTGGCCCACTGAGATTTTTCTCACACCCTCTCCTGGGGCTTTTTGGTACCCAGAGTAGATTACATGGTTGCAGTTATTGAAAAAATGGAATAATGTAGCTTCCGATACTTGATTATGTGATGATAGGATGGTTCTTGATAGCCGATGACTGAGTAGGATCTCGAGATGCATGGAGTAGAGTTGTTTTATTTTACCTTGTGGAGAATGTTATGCCTATTGTATTGTATCCATACTTTATAGTTTTCTAGTGACATGACATTACATCATTAGTATTTTAGTTGATACAGTTATTGTTAATATTTTTTATCTGTGGCATCAGTTTTCTTCCGCTATTTATTTATACTGCTTCAATTGATTACTATTCCATTATATTCCTTCTTTTGTGCTATACTCTTCTAATGAGGGAATACTCTTCCCAACAACACACCATAGTACCTCTCTACTAGACGATAGCCTTTGGCATTCAAGAAGTTATGATTGAGTCCATGTGGCCCACCGGGCTCAGGGCACCTGTTAAGTGGCATCCACGTCTGGTTCATCACAAAGTGGAATCAAATTTGGTTTCTTTTCTTTATTAATAATTAGAGATAATATATTGGAGAATATGAATGTGTAATGTATCTAAATTTCCATATAATTTTTTTATTTATATGGAATTATTTTGAGACCGATAAATTTGACGGCACGTGATTCTGAGTCCTAGAATGCCCAGAATGATTCATTGAAGTTTTGTTAAGCTTTAATTAGCACATGTAAGCATTTTTCCTGAAAAAGTGGAATAACTCTTAAACATTTTCCCAGATCAGAAATAAAAAGTCACCATTATGTTTAGGATGGCGGGTTTAACCTAGACGTGACTTATGTTTAGTCAGCGTAGGCCACTTCTGAGAAAAATAGTAATTATCATAACCGTAAATAAAATAATTAAATAAAATTATTTTATATTTCAAATTCTTATAACTCGTGAATGGTAACTTGGGTTGAAAATCTGATACCACCACTGAACTCATGAGGGTATTCTTTTCTTAGGCTGATACTAACATTGGTCGGTGTAGGCCACCAATGAAAGTTATTTTTTGGCCATAAATAAAATAATAAAGTGACAATAATTTTATTGTAAAATCCATAAAATCTAAATGGTAACTTGGATTGAAACTCTGAGATTACCATTGGGTTTTTTGGGGCGTTTTATCCTTAGGTGGAGCCTCAATTAGACCGACGCGGGTCGAGGGTGAACACTAATAATATATTTAATTTTTTTGGGTACGTTTAGTAAACGTGCAAGACGTGTTTTATAAATTCTAAACAGTTTCTCAGATTAAAAATATTAAGGCATAATTGAATCTACAATGTCAGAATTCTATTAAGGGAGGCTTTACATTGACCACAGTAGGTCCATAGAAAAAGTTATGTTTAGTGAATTTTTAAAGGAAATGAAATAAAATAATTTTATTATTTTATTTCATATCCTCCAATGGAAAAGTAAATGGGTGGGGCCAGCGATGTGTCAAGCCAGTAAATGGCATTACCTATCTTCCCTAAGTAATGATGATGTTGGTGAATTAAAAATCTTTATATTTTATGAGCCCCATTAAATTCTAAAGTTGTTACTTACCCTCCCCCTCTCTAATATATATGGAGCCTGTAGAGGGGTATCAACACAACCTCTCCAAGTAGCGAAGTGCAGAAGCAGTGCCGCAATGCTTAACGCTAAGAGGATGGTGCTAATCCTACCCCAAGGTGATGGGTGACACTGAACCATGAACCGATGGATGATGTGCGAGTGTCTTCGTTGGGAACCGGTTTTGGAAATGAAGAACACGACCCGACTTTAAGCCACAGACACTCTCTAACGGGCTTTGAGGTAGGGGTTTATTCATTTATGTATCCTTAAATGATTCACTCTTCCCTATTCTAGAAAATTATATGAAGAACATGGGTCAAGTGACTGACAAGTTGATCTGCGAATCATTTGTTTTGCAGGAGGTTTTTACGAGGTATCCTTCTCGTGGTTGGTTTGTTGTTTAATACAAGAAATTGATAAAACCATTGAATCCTCCCTTTGATCACTAGCTAATGCGGAGGGCACGGGCCTAACGAAATAGGCCCAAACCCTCCGCAACTTTGTTACCCTTGTGCCTTTCATGGAAGACCCTATGCACGACAGCACCAACCAGCTACGAAGGAGGCGACACACAAATGCACGCCGCTAAAGGAGGTTGTGGCACAAAGCTGCGATGGAAATTCGAGCGGCTGACACCGGCTGACCGAGAAAGAGTCGTGGCGCACTGTCACGCACTTCCAATAAACAAAGGAAGCTGCATCTCTTCAGTTGTGCTGACCAAAGGAAGGCGACAGGCACACCGACCAACCGTGGGTGACGGTGCGGCGCGCCATCGCGCCCCGATGGAGAGGTCGGCAAGCACATCGGTCGGCCATGATGGAACCGGTGAAATGGAGGTGGGGTGCACCTTCGGCAGCATGCCCACATAGCAGTAAGGCCATGTCCTGTGATGGCCACAGTAGGAGCAGGGGGCCGCCGGTTCGACCGGTGGCTGGGGGACGGGGCTCGCTCCAACGACGCACCCGGTGGCAAAGCCGCGGCCCATCGGCTGCAGCACGGAGGACCCGCAGTGCCATGTGGATATGCATTGGGTCAACCACCGTTGGTTGACCCGCTGACATGAATCTTCACCACGTCATCCCTACCTAGAGGCACTACATCCGGGCATCCCTGGCGGCCCGCGCAGCCAGGAAAGTTGCACCGTCGGGTCGGCCTAGCGGACCGACCCGCCGCTTAGCAGGCCAACATTCGGCCTAGCGGCCTGACCCACAGCCTAGCTGGGTTGGGTCAGATCCGAGCCGATCCAATTTAACCTAGGTAAATCCGGGTCAGCCCATGCCGAACTGGGAAGGTCCGGTCCGACCGAGGCAGACCAGACCCGAACCCAGTACTGACTAGTTACACAAAATGGTCCCTAACTTCTAAACCGTACATTTGTTGGATGAACCGTCTGCGGTGTCGGGATCCTTGGAGTGAAAATTTCCTTTTGACTTACTCCATGAGTGTTTTTTAGAAACATAGAGTATGTCCAGGTTAGATCAAACCCAAATCCAAACGAGTACTCAGCACTTAAATTCCCATATCGCACAGACCGGGAATCCGGTTGACACGCCGTCTATTGCGTTTGAACCCTTGTGACACAAAGGATCATCAAGTTACTTCTTTGTGAGTCTTCCCATGGGTTGAAATATGACCACTGTCTTGGGGAGCGGTTCTCCCAAGTGTGCTACGTATAGAGCCATGCGACTAGCTGAGACCTAACAACTGCTAACTTTTAGACTCGGAGTGACTTGACATCCAAGGTATGTGATGGGGAGGAGTACCTCAGTAGGACATAATGGGGATCGACCATAGTACACAATGGGGAGGAGTATCTAAGTAGGCCACAGTGGGGGATCGGCTCTGTTTGTCCTGGAAGACCCAAGGTACATGATTCGGATGAGTACCTCATCAGTTCTTGGTTTTTGGGATGCGCCTATGTGTGATGTGCAAGATCCACTGTACTTGATATAGGAGGATTTCTCCAAAAGCTGAGGTTTTCGACGATGTGGCTAGGAATGTTACTTGTTCCTAGGCCTAGAAAATTTGTGGATGGATATTAGTATTCATAGCAATCCTATGTGGGTGACCATCATAATTTTGTTTCTATATGTTGTATGCATGGTTTGAGGTGAGGTTCTGTTTGAAATAATTATTTTACCTTTGTAGTAAAATATTTGTGGTTTTACTTGTGTGGTACTTCTACCTTCATGATGTTACCATTGTGGTATACTTTCCTCATGTATGAGATGAGTATATCCTGATAAATTAGGTATATGTATGGGCATATACCTAAGTAGAGTTGATGTCTTGGTATGTGGATTTTCCTTTTTGGAACATTAGGATACCTATGAGGTCTCGGGGTCCCTACTAAGTGTCTTTATACTCACCCCTGCATGGGCTTCGCCTGCATCTTGTTGTGTCTTGTGCAGATGACATACGGACTTGATCGAGGCAGAGGGAGCCAGGACTGGATGGTGCTCAGAGGTGGACCATTTGGTGTGATGTTGTGTAGGGACTACTAATCATGATCTGTACCTACCCTTTAGGTAGGATCTGGGGTGGACCATTTGGTGTGACGCGACATAGAGACTACTGATCGTGATTTGTACCTAACATTCAGGAAGGATATGTGGAGGAAGATCCAGGAGCTTTTTTTCCCTTTTTTAGTTGTATTGTTCCTTTCAGTTGTATCAGTAATTTTTAGTTGAACTTGAAATTTCAGTTGAGATTTTATTCTGGTCCCTTTTTCTTTTATCACTCTTTTTACAACAATAGTTTACTTGAATGTTGCTTCTTGTCATATTCTCGGACCATCTGTTTGTATTGGTTTAAAGGAAACTCCTTCCCATTTTAGGCAATACACCTTTCGGTGCTGGTTTCCATCCCTGGGACTATGGTAGGTGGGCTTGGGGTAGTCACGGCATGGGCCCTAGGGGACGGGTTGTGAAAAAGTGGTATCAGATGAGTCGGTTCTACCAAAGAACTAGGACTGTGATCTTTTCTATGTGGTGGTAGTGTTGAGTGATATGAGTGTTGTTTTCAATTTTGGGAATACAATGTTGTTGCAGAGGCCAATGTATCCTTACACCAAGACCCTAAATTCTGATTTCCGACTCAATGCACGAAAACAATGATCGCGTGAGTTTTGAAAACTTCTCTTTGGATCTCTTGAGTCAGCTCACCAGGTATAACTTAATGACTGTTCCACACCCGTTATTTATCCACATTCCACCATGTAGATATACAGCTAGGATTCCCAAGAGAGTACATGATGATGGCCCACCGAGCGATGAGGCTCCAGTGTAGGGCACTCTTACTTTTTTGGCACCTTTGGGTGGTGTACCAGCAGAACCACCACCCATTAGGCAGAAGTTACCACCAACTGCATTAGCGGATGGTGCATGATAATTGACTGTGTTTCATGCGTTCTAGAGGCATAGGCATCTGAGGTTTCAAGGAGAGATAGATCCCCAAGCAGCTGAGGATGGGATGGAGGCTATGGATAGAGTTTTCTACCTAGTTGGGACACCTGTTGAGTATATGGTGATCCCAAATACAGGTCTTTTCCAGTATGTGACCATGAGTAAGGTCCATAGGGTAATGAGGCTTTGGTACATGGATTGTTGCCCGATATAGTACCGTCGGGTAGTGTGTCAGCTATATCACTGCATGTTGTTCAGTGGTTACAACTGGAAGTACCGGTAGAGGAAACATGTAGTGTTATTGTCTTGTACATGTTTCAGAATTAGATACCCCTCAGGATTTAAGGTGATCCTAACTCACAGGTAGATAAGGACTGGCTTGAGGAGGTGGTGGAGTTTCCATCTAGCTAGGGCACCATTCGATCAGATGGTGGTCCTGGTAGAGAGCCCTCTACGTGGCTTAGTTGGATGATGACAGGGTTTAAGCTACCCTAATCTTGTGAAGATGTGACTTTTTTCTATAGAAAAGCTTGAGAACCTTCCCCATAGTAGGGGGTATCTTTCCATAATGAGTTAAGGGATGAGTTTTCCCAAAAACGTCTATAGCTTTGTCTGGATGGCATGTCTGTAGTTGATTATTCATCGAGGCATACCGACCATTCCTAGTATTTGATTAATACGATACGATCAGTGCTTCAGGGATCGGACTTCTAAGTGAGATGTGTTTAATGACATCTGAGCCAGAAATATTCCTATATGCATTCCTACTAATTTTAGGGTTCTAGAGAGAACCTGTGTGGTTGAATGTTCTTTTGCCGAGCGAATACAACCAATGAATGTTAGTAGTGGGGAAGTAGGATACTAGCACCAGTCTCAGAGTCTTTGGTGTGTAAAATGTTTCGGGAAGAGGATGTGATATGGATAAACGAATATTCAAGGATGAAGACATGGAATGAGAGCTAGGATAGTAGCATGATGTTGTGAACATTTCAACATGTGACAACCACCCACCTTTGTGGTCCCCACCAGGCTCATGGAGCTAGAGAATAGGGGAAGGGAGTAGCTGCATGAAGTCAATGAGTGTGACCCAAGGTCTCTAGGAATGATTTTAGGTATGGTCTATGTCTACTTCTAGATTCAATATTAATAGACACAGTTACCAATCATTATTTTCATCCACGAATCTTTTCTGACACCTACAGTTTCTGGTTAAACCATTGAATTGAACCTCAAATCTGAATATTCCTTCGGTAGGAGACTCGATAATCACACTAACTTCGGCGGTTTGATCCAACCCTTGAGGTGAGAGTTTCGGTTGGAATCTCTTCATGGTAGTATTGAGGCCTTACGAGGTTACTTTGGGTATGGACTGAATATCCACAGTTCATAATCAGATTTACTATATTAGGAAAAAGGTTGTGGTTTATCTACAACGTTGGAATGGGCTTTTCTTTGGTCTGTGAAAAAGGAAACCCAGGTAGCAAAAGATAAACTCATGCATAGGAGGGTTCAGCTGATCACTCTTAAGTTGACCATCCTTACTCTCCTGGCAATGGGAGTTTTGGGTTTCCAATTCCCAATAGGATTGACAGAGTGTGGGGACATCTTTTCAAAAGATGTTTCCAGGGTTACCTCCTCAAAGGGAGAGGGAATTCTACATTGGATGGGTACTACCGGAATTTTGAACCGTACATATCTCGGGTGGAGGCACCCTTTTCATCTTCAAAGAAGAAGGGGGAGCCTTTCATGTGGATGAAGAAGTGTCAGTAGATCTTTGAGGAGCTGAGACAGAGACTGACAAGCATAATTATGCTACCCATGACTTGGTGTTAGCAGCAGTGGTCTTTGCGTTGAAGATGTAGTGGCACTACTTGAAGGGTAAATGGTTTACTATTTACTCTGATCACAGGAGTCTCGGGAGTATCTTCTCACAAAAGGACCTAAACCTGAGACATCAACCATGACTAGATTTCATCCAGAACTATAACCTTGAGATAGTCTACACTCTTGGGAAGGGGAACATGGAAGAAGACACACTCAAAAGGAGGTCTGGTCTACAAACGCTGAGTGAGGTGACAAAGCAACTTTCCACATAGCAGATATCCTTTATGGATATAGATGGAGCAGCATACCTCCAGTCTATGAGAGTCACTCCCCCACTCCTTCAGCGAGTCAAGGAGGCACAGCTTGAGATGTTGACTGTGAGACCCGACATGCTCAGATATCCTTAGGACGGTCTCCTGAAGGATTCTTTGAAGTTGGGTAGCATGTCATACTCTTTAAAGGATGTACCATGGTACCCGCGATGTTTTGAGAGGAGGTGTTGAGGGAGATCCGTATATCCCCATTAACGGTACATCCTTGAGTGGCGAAGATGTACCAGGCCCTCCGACGTTAGTACTAATGGTCAGGGATGAAGGAAGTAGTATAATATATTGTATCAGGATGCCTCACTTATTATAAGGGAAGACTACAGAGAGACAAAATAAGTCTTATGATGTGAAAATGATGGAGACCATGTCTTTCTATGGTTCTCACCTCAAAGTGATTTGAGGAGATTTGGTCAGGGTGGAAAATTATCTCCAATGTTCATCAGACCTTTCATGATTCTCAGCAGAATGGGCGAGGTGGCGTAAGGTCTATCTCTTTCCCCACAGATGCACCAGGTGCATAATGTTTTCCATGTATCGCAGCTGAGGACAAGCATGCATGATCCATCGCATGTTATCAACTATGGATAGTTGAACTCTGATGATGGGGTGACTTTTATAGAGTTCCCGGTGGAGTTTGAGGATTGGTTGGAGCAGGTCCATCATGGCCCGTCGATACCTATAGTGGGCATTCACTGACAGCAATGGAGTGGAAGGCTTAGATTTGTGCTCAGTACCCTCATTTTTTAGTTTTTCCTTGGTTTTGGCTTTTGAGGATGTAAAGCCCTATGGTGGGGAGAATGTAATGTCCTGGAACTTCCGTTTAATTTTTTTAATTATATAGAATTATTTTGAGATAACGAAATTAGATGACGCCTGATTCTGAGGCTTAGAGTGCTCGAAATGACCCATCAAAATTTTGTTAAGCTTTAATTATCATGCGTAAGCAGTTTTCCTGAAAATAGTGGAATAACTCTTAAACAGTTTCCCGGATTAGAAATCGGAGGGCACAATTGTGTTCAGGATGGGAGGTTTATCTTAGGCGTGACTTAAGTTTAGTTGGCGCAGGCTCCTAGTGAGAAAACTCGAAAATGGAATAACCATAAATAAAATAATTAAATAAAAAAATTATTTTTCAAATGCTTATAACTCACAAAAGGTAACTCGGGATGAAAATGGGAGACCACCACTGAACTCATGAGGATATTCTTTCCATAGGATGATACTAACATTGGCTGGCACAGGCCAGTAGTGAAAGTTAGTTTATGTCTACAAATATAATAATTATGTGAAAATTATTGTATTGTAAAATCCATAGCTTCAATATGGTAACTCTGGTTGAAAATCTAAGAGTATTATCGGGTACGTTATGGCGTGTTCTCCTTAGGCAGAGCCAAACCTTGACTGGAGTGGGTCGAGGTTGAATGCTAATAATTTATTGAATTTTATAGATTATGTTCAATAAATGTTCGAGTGGAATTTTTTAACTTCTAAAGAGTTTCTCGGATTAAAAATATGAGGGCACTGTTGAATCTGCAGCGTCGGGATTCACTTAAGGGAGGCTTTACTTTGACTGTAGTAGGTCAAGAGAAAAAGTTGTGTTTTGTGACATTTTAAGAAAAATGAAATAGAATAATTTTATTATTTTATTTTATATCCTCCAACAGACAAGTAAAGGGGTGGGACCAGTGACATGTCAAGAAAATAAATAGCTTGACCTGCCAACCCTATGTAATGACGTCGTTTGGGAATTAAGAAGCTTTCTAATAGATAAGCCCCATTAAATTATAACATCATTATTTACCCCCCCCCCCTCTTATATATATGGAGCTCAAGGAGGGGTATCAACACAACTTCGAAAAGCCATGAAGTGTTGAAAGAGCGTCGTGACACCGAACCCTTAGAAGATGGGGCTGATCCTAGCAGGAGGTGATGAGAGACACCGAACCATGAACCGAAGGATGACGTGCATGTGTTGTCGTTGGGAACCGGTTGCAGAAACAGAGAACACGATCCTCCTTCATGCCGCGGATGCTCTCCAATGGGCTACAAGGTAGAGGATTTATTCGTTTATGTTTCCTTAAATTATTCCCACTTCCCCATTCATGAAAATTATATAAAGAACGCTAATCAACTGACTAACAAGTTGATCCGTGAATCATTCCTTTTGCGGGAGGTTGTTACATGGTATCCTATGGGGTTTTGTTTGTTTTTTAATAAAAGAAATTGTAAAATCCATTTTATCCTCCCCTTGATCATGAGCTAAAATGAGGGTGCATGCCAAATGAACCCAGCCTAAACCCTCCACAACATTGTTACCATAGTGCCTTCCCGAAAAGACCAAAGGCATGGCGACACCAACCGGATATGGAGAAGGAGAAGCACCGTCGATGAGAAAAAGAGGTCATGGTTCGTCAGCTGCACCGACCAGATAAAGGTGGTTGACAAACCAGCCGACTGCAGGTGACGGTGCGGTGCGCCGTTGTGCCCTGCTGGAGAGATCGGCAGGGATGTCGGCCTGCCGCGACGGAACCGACGGAGCGGAGGTGGGGCGCGCCCCCGGCAGCGGGCCCCCGCAATAGAAATTTTGCAGCCTACAATGGACACAGCTGGATCAATGGGGTCATCGGTTCAACTGGTGGCCGGTGGATGAGGCGCATGCCAGCGGCGCGCCTGGCAGCAAAGCGGCGGCCCGTGTGCCGTGACACGGAGGACCTGCAGCGCTATGTGGCCCCGTATTGGGTCAAAAACCACAGGATGACTTGCTGATGTGGCTCCAAACAATGTCATCCCTACCCGTACATGCCACGTCTAAGTATCCCTTGTAGGTCACGCTGCTAGGCGGGTGGCAGCACCAGGTTGGCCCAGCGGACCGACCCGCTGCTCAGTGGGCCGATCCACGGCCCAATGGCCTGACCCACGACCCATCTGGGTTGGGCCAGGCACAATGGGCTGGGTTGACCCATGTTGGGTTGGACCCGAGTAGGGCTCAGTCAATCCGGGTCAACCCATGCCAAATTGGGTCGGGCAGGTCTGACCGACGTGGACCGGACCCGGACCCAGTACTGACCAGTTACACAAAACGGGCCCTAAGTCCTAAACCGAACATTCGTTTGACAAACCGTCTATAGAGTCAGGATCCTTGGAGAGAGAAGGTAATTTTGACATACTCAATGAAATTTTTTGAGAAACTTGGAGTATGGATGAGTTTTATCAAACCTGAATTCAACTGGCCCCACGGCACTGAAATTCCAATAATGCATAGACCGGTCATCCGGTTGAGGCGTCATCTATTGCGTTGGAACCCTTGTGAAATGATGGATCATAGGGTTACTTCTTTTTGAGACTTTGTGCTGGTTGAAATATTACTGATGTCTTGGGGAGGGGTTCTCCCAAATGCGCTATGTACGGAACCCTATGGCTGGTTGAGACCTGACAACTGCTGACTTTTCGACTCGGAGTGACTCGACGACCATGATACGCGATGGGGAGGAGTACCTCACCAATACACGGTGGGAAGCAACCACAATATGCAATGGGGAGGAGTACCTCAGCAAGACATGGTTGGGGAGTGGCTCTGTGTGACCTATTATACCCATGGTACGTGATTGGGAGGAGAACCTCAACAGTTCAAGGTTAGTGGGAAGCACCTCTGTGTGATGTGGCAAGACCACAATTCTCGATAAAGGAGGAGTTCTACATAAGATGAGGTGTTCGACGTTGTGATTGTGAATGTTACTTATTCCTAGGCCTAGAGAATTCATGTCTGAATATCATCATTCATAGTTATCCTGTGTGGGTCAACATCATAATTATTTTTCTCTATGTTGTATGCCTAGTTTGATCTGTGGCTCTGTTTGGACTATGTCTTTTACCTTCATGGTAATATCTTTAGAGTGTTACTTGTGTCGTAATTATACCTTTGTGGTGTTACCTTTATGGTATACTTCCATCATTTATGAGATGAGTATATCTTTATAATTTAGGTATATATATGGGTATATACACATGTTGAGTTGATGTCTTTCTCTATGGTTTTTCCTTTGTTGAACATTAGGAGACCTACGGGGTCTCTGGGTCCCTACTGAGTATCGTTATAGTCACCCCTACATGGGCTTCGCCTACACCTTGTTGTGTCTAGTGCACACGACGTTTGACATTGATCGAGGCTAAGGGAGCTATGACTAGACAGTTCTTGGAGGTGGACCGTTTGGTGTGACGCGATGTCGGGACTACTGATCGTGACCTATACCTACCCTTCAGGTAGTATCTGGGGTGGACCGTTTGGTGTGACGCGACGTAGGGACTACTGATCTTGAGATGTACTTACACTTATGGTAGGATCTGTGGTGGACATTCCAAGAGCTACTTTTTTCCTTTTTAGTTGTATTGTTCCTTTCAATTATATTAGTACTTTTCAATTGGGCTTATATTCCGGCCCCTTTTTCATTTAGCACTCATTTTTACTCCAAAATTTTACTTCACAGTTGGTTCTTGTCATGTTCTTAGATCATGTGTTTGTACAGGTTTAAAGGCAATGGCTTCCCTTTTTAGGGAATATGCCTTTCGGTGCTCGTCGCCACCTCCTAGCCTATGGAAGGTGGGATTGGGGTAGTCACGGAAAGGGCCCCGAGGGACAAGTCATGACAAAATGATTGGGACTTTGTCATAAGTCATTCTTGGGGGTTGCAAACCCATGTTCTGGGTAAAATCCAAGTTACCCAAAATGTAATTGTTGTTCTATTTTGCCTATTAAAATTTATATTATTTCATTATTGGGTGTTGCACATGCTGTGAGGTGTTGTTGATTATTACTATGTTTGATAATTTATTCAATCCTTGGCCTGATGATATGAGGGAAAGGTGTATTGCTACATTCATCATCGTAGGCACCTAGAATTCACATGTCAAGCACATTTCCATGCCATATTGGTGCATTTCACTACTTTTCATTACTTGATATGCCCGTAATTGATGACTGATGTTGTGATAGTTGCTTGTACTTGTATTAATTTGGCTTTGATTGTGTGATTTCTTGTCCCAATTCATGAGGTGTATGGGACCTCATGGGTTTGGATGAGTAATTTACCTAGTCAAGCCATTATACTATAAATAATTTGGTGTCATTTCTAGTGATAATTATAAGGGAACTGATTCATCGGAAGTGAAAATACATTATTATGTTAATTCTAAAACCTAAAATGAATTGGTTTTACATCCTTATCTCATCTTGTCAAGTTTATGAAAGATAAAGGTGTGAAAATTGAAATTAACAGCAAAATGACATGAAACTTTTACATGAGCACTTACTGATACCTATCCGTCTAAGAAAATAGTTGGGGTATTATGACTTGGGTAGTGAGTTTTCTTACATTAATTTTTCATTAGTGATGTTATCTATTTTTCTCTTATGGTTATTCTAAGTTTTGTACTTGGAATTTGTAGACTAATGTCTCCATGATGTCCCTATGTCATTTTCCAGGAGGGTGGTGATGACCATGCTCTAGACATGGGGGACCCTGATCCGCTAGTCTTACTTATAGTAGTTCCACTTGAGGCACCACCTAATGTACCTAATCTTAGAACAGATTAGAATGTTTTTTATATTTTTTAACATATGATGATGTCCATGATTGGTTATCTAGAGGTTTCACCGACGATGGATGATCTGACCCTTGAGTTCTAGCAGAAACATCCTTCAACTTTTTCGAGGTATGTAGGATCTTAGGTTGCTGAGTCATGGATAGAAGCCATGTTGTCTTATTTGATCATCTATAAACACCTCCAGAGTTTAGAGACAATCTTTCTACAAAAATGCATCGGGATTCGGCCAAGCATTGGTGGTATGTCGTTACCCAGGCTGGTCGTCATCAGGGCATGTTAGGTGTTGACTTCCAAACTGCCTTCTATGATCAATTCTTTCCTTAGTCACTGACAGCTGACAGATCTAGAGATTTCATGCATCTCGATAATGGTTCTATGTCAGTTATAAAATATTCAGCACATTTCATTGATTTATATCATTTTTCATCACTTCTATCTTGTGAGGATTTTTTGTGTGCAAGACATTTTGAGGATGTGATCTGGTACACCATCTGAACTCAGGTGAATGTATTTCACCTTCATAACTTTTTTGCACTGGTTGATCATCCCCTTATCCCAAATCATAACCTGAGGGATGGCACAAGTACCAAGTTTATGGTATCTGTGTCATGCCCATCTAGTAGTTCTTCTGGTGGAAGGAAACGTTACCTTGTGGCTTATCGTCAATGTAGTGGAATCTAGAGTGTCCAATTTGATAGCTCTGTAGTGTGTCATCAATGTGGAAGACCAGGGAATAAGAATACCCAATGTGATTGATACCCTATGGAGTGTCGGGCATATGGACATATAGGATAACTTTAGAGATCTTTCAGGACGGTTCCACCATCTTTGAGTTGAAAAGAATCAACTATAGCTACACCTTTAGGAGTGAGTTATTTTGAGTTGTGTCAGGAGGGGAGTTGGAATAACACCAGCAGGCCTGGCCAAGGAGGAGGTCGTGGCTGTGGTAGTTTGATCCCTGATCACCAACAGCTCTAGCAGAGCAGTCATGATTGTGGTAGTCCATCTGTTTCACAGGGTTGTGGATCAGGTTAGTTTCATGACTTACAGCTAATAACAGAGGATCATGCTATGGACCATCTACAGTACGAGGTACTATTCTAGTAGCCTTTAATTTTATCTCTGCTTTGTTTGATATAGGTGCTTCAAACTCTTTTATTTCTTTTTCCATTGTGTAATGTCTCAGTCTAGGGATACAATATCACTATTGTGTAATGACCCTCGATACACAGTTGAGAATACGTATGGAGGGAATATTCCATGCAGGTACTTCCCCCTTAAGGTTGGAAATTACCCTTTCTTGGGGAATCTCATTGTTATCAAGATGACGAGCTTTAATTTCATTCATGGGATGGGCTGGTTAGTTCATTATCACACATTTGTAGACTTCTATCACTATAGGGTTTATTTTACATCGCTAAAAGATTTCAGTTATCTTTTTTATAGGCGAGTGGGATGTCCAAGCTAGGAGAGTGGGACTGAAGTATCATGGGCTATGTGGATTGACTACTGAGATTTCAAATATTTTCATGAAGGATCAGTGATTGCTTCAATCTGATTTCCCTTCAGTAGTTGAACATTTCAGGGATGTCTTTCTGGATGAAATTTCTAGCTTACCTCCTAAGAGAGAGGTAGTGTTTACAATTAAGCTTATTCCAAGAGTAGCTCCAGTGTCCATTACTCCGAATAGGAAGGCACCTATTAACCGTCATGAGCTCAAGTGGAAGATAGAGGACCTAGAGGCCAAATTATTAATAAATCCCAATATATCATCTTGAGGTTCAATCATGTTTTTATCTATGAAGGCATATTGAACTCTCCATTTATTTGTGGATTATAGAAGGTTGAACGAGTATACGGTCAAGAACAAGAATCCCCTTCCTCTAATAGATGATCTCTTTGAACAGCTCTGAGGAGAGAAGGTGTTCTCTAAGATCGAATTGAGATCAGATTATCATCATGTACGTGTCATACCATCTGACATTCCTCCTATTACTTTTCATAGAAGGTATGGTCTGTATAAGAATATTGTTATGTCGTTGGGTCTTACGAACACACCTTCCATTTTCATGGCATTGATGAATAGGATTTTCCATCCCTACTTGTACTCTTTTGTCATGGTCTTTGTGGATAACATCTTGGTGTATTCGCACACTCGTAATGACCATACCAAAAATCTTGAGATCGTTCTGAGTACACTGAGAGATTATCATATTTATTCCAAGCATGCTAAATGGAACTTCTGGATCGACAAGGTCCACTTATTAGGCCATATTATTTTATAATTATGATTATCAATTGACCCTAAAAAGGTTTAGTGTTGTAGTCTTTTGGGAGAATCCTAAGAATGTATTTGTTATTTGGGGTTTCTTTGTGCTTGATGGATATTACAGGCATTTCATACAGGACATCTCATTTCTTGGTTCACCTCTTATTGGACATAAAACTAAGGGTTCCATGTTCTTATGGTCAGAAGCATGCGAGAAATCTTTTCAGGAGTTGATTGGTAGGATTGTCTCGACACCTATTAAGATTATTCCCGAACCGGGTAAAGGTTATCTCCTCTTCTATGATGCATCTAGGATTGGAATAGGAGATTTTTTGATGTAGGAAGACAAATTAATTGCATATGGATCACATTAGTTGAGTCCTCATGAGGTAAATTACCCAACACATGTCCTCAAAGTAGCAGCAGTTGTACATGCCTTGCGTTTCTGGAGACATCATCTCTTGGGTGAGTGCTTTTTGCCCTATACAGATCACAAGATCTTCATGTATATCTTTTCTCAATGTGAATTGAACCTCCAACTGTGAATATGGGTAAAATATCTATAATCCTTTGATTTTGATCATTATTATATTACTAGTAAGGGAAATGTGGTTGTAGATGCACTGAGTCAGAAAACTCAAACGCATTCCATATAGGAAGCTAGTGAAGAATGGATGTTAATAACTATAACATCCCAAGTAAGTAATTAATAATAGATATTCTTATCAATGTCTATTTATTAATTAGATAGTGTTTTAGAGGCTTAAAATGAGAATAAATCCAATCTTAAGCATGGAATACACTAATATTCTTAAAAGATTGTTTTACTGCCTTTTGATGGAAAACCATTTTTAAATCAGTATTTTGAAAATTTTATAAGCTCTATTTGTCAAAATAAACTTATTATTTATTATTGGGACATTGAAATTTACAATGGATAATTTTTGGTATTTTTCTGACAATGTTCATTTTTTTAATGAATAGTGAAAAATACTGCATTTTACATCAAAATTTCTATTTCATATAATTTAATTATATTGTTAGATTATCTTTTTAATTGTTTTTAATGTTTAAATATAATATATTTTTACCATGTAATCCAATGGTTGTCATTGGTATTAATTTCACTTTGTAATTGGGCATAAACAAGTGCCAAACTTTTCATAGATATCATTTCAAAAAAAACCCCCTATTTGTTTTGACAACAGGAATTATTTTTAAATTAATTATTGCAATTTATATGTTTGGAATTTGGTAAAATGGATTCCATATTTGGAATCAGAAGGTTCAAATTATTTAATTAAGACTCTTCTGTTTTTGGACATTATGAATAGTAATGACGGTAATTATCTTTAATTATCTTGATTAATGAGTAATTGGGTAGTTAAGGAAAATAAAATAATATCATAATAATAAAAAATGACACCAAAATATGTCCTAATGCTACTGGTTGTCTCATGGCCGACCATTGGATTCCTTGTACCAAACTTGGGGACCCCATGGAATCACTTTTGTGTGAAAGTGACTTTTTATCTTTTTATTTTTAAAGAAAGTTAAATATAACAAAGAATGTATCACCTGAGTAAAACACTTTTAATTTTTTCTACATAAATTATCTGTTAGACTATAAATAGTCATTAGAAATCTAAAAATATTTCCTACATGATGATAGTTTTTTATAATTTTTAGACATTAAATAAATTAAATTATTTTTGACATCATGATGATGCAGCGATTACCTCATTAATAAACGATTTAAATAAAATGAAAGGATAATGTAAAATCTAAGACTTAAACTTGTCAAATACCTATTGGATAAGTGTATTTAGAACCCTTATCTCCTTATCCTCTAAATACATCAATGTGGGACCTTTAAAATACGAAACTCATTTGAAAATAAAGTAACCTTTTATAACGTTCCAAGAGTGCCCCTCCTCTCCTCTTATAAAAGGCCCCCACCTCTACCACCTTACCCACACCCCTCAAGCCTTTGGCTCGGCCAACCTCTGCCCATTTATGTCTCTCCACATCCCTATCTTACTCCTAGAAACCTCACTTTGGGCATATGTCTTCCCAAGGAAGCCTTTGAGCTCAAATCAAAAAGAGTTACTTGTTTTAAAGGTAGTGTTTTCTCTTGTGTTCTTATATTTTATTTTTCTTCTCCAACCACCTAAACTCTTTTTATTCATTTATTTTGAAACAACACCAGTATCATCAATATACTAGGATGTTTTTATAAGAATTATCCGAGATACACTTACACACACCTATATCTAATGGTTAAATAACATACTGTTTCTGTGGATGGCGAATTTCTGCCTCACGAAACGATGATTGTTCAATGTTCTTCTAACACCTTCAGAGGTGGCCATTAAGATGTCACTACATTTATATATGATATATAATATTTTTATGTTTTACTTAATCTTCTGTATTTTTCATTTATGGCATACCTTTATGGTTTCCATTATGGGTAAACACGATATCTTCATTTTAGGAAATGCGGACTACCGCCCCCTCAAAGTGATTTGATTTGTTAATACCATATGTGGTACATATAAAAGATAGATTGAATGATATTATATATGATAAAATACTAGAATTATAATACTATTATGTATCATTATGTTTTAATTCCATTAAATATGAAATAGAAGTGGAAGTAGCGTTCATGCGTATGTACGACTTACCCTCTCCATGAACAGTGTATTTCATTTCTTACCTCTAAATGTTATGTAATATTATAAATGCATGTATATACTAGATATATATGATATATATGATATATACATCATGAGTATAACTCTGGATATAATGGATACATGAACAACTTGTAATTATTAAGAGTTTATTTTTGACTCAAGTACCAATGATCGACAAAACGACCATTATTAACTTAAATAATTATATAGTGTTCATAACATGGTAATAAGTGATATAAAAGGAATAATGAACTTGAAAAGGGGTTCTTAAGTAAGTAGAAATTAACTCAAGTTTATGATTCAGGACGTTAAAGAACGATCGAGTCAAGTCAGACCCAAGGTATGGGACTTCGTCTCAATCTCCTTTCATTGAGGCATATTATGTTTTATACACAACTTTCTTTTATACGGTGTATAAAACCCTTTGACTTTTACATTTATCCAAAAGGAATATTTTTTATACGAAGCGTTTTACTAAACGACAAAAGGGAATGTGTTTGTCGTACATATGCGATGACAACGACTTCTCCGCCGCCGTGACCATTATTTGAGTTTTGGATTCCTCTACAAGCCATACCTTTTTTTAAAAGAAAAATAAATACCATGTTTTACTTTTCTTTTATTTTGGCATTGAAAATGGTTTTCATAATTTTTTTATTATATCAATGTGTTATATTGATTACTTGTGATTGAAATGTGGAAATGTTATGTTTCCTATATGTATGTTTTATGTGATACGATTATGTTATGGTTCTTGGGCATTATTATGAAGAAGGGTGGTTCCATGATAAACTAAGGGCGGGTGATCCCGATATAGCTCTCCAATGCATTGGTTAACATGAAGGGGTTAAACATTAAGGATTCTCCGAAGAGATTCAGGGAATATACTGTGATGGGTATTCCAAACGTAACCAACAGGGTTACTCCCTACGTAAGAATGTTATGAATGCATCAAGTTACCTTTATATCTTATGATTTCTATGATTTATTCATTATTTTATAAGGTAAGTTAAAGTGCTTATGTTTTATGAGTAAAGTATGATTTCATTGATTATTATGTATACATGTACTCATGTTTCCTTTCAATATTTTTATATCACTTACTGAGGTTTTTATGCTCATCCCAAGTTTTTGAAATGTTTTTCACAGGTCAAGGGAAAGGTACATGATATGATGATAGTGTCAAGGAAGTTTCCAGAAAGAATCCATGTTTTATTTTAAATATGTTTCCGTTCATGGGAAAAATTAATACTATCTTTTATTGTAACAACTTTTTTTAAATGTGGGATGTAATGCATGATTTATGATCTAATTCTCTAAAAATCTAATCCTGAAAAGATCCTCAACGTGTATTCTTGAAGTAACTCAAGATTGAGTAATGTTTAAGGCTGGGGCCTTATAGTTGGTATCATAGGTCGGTTTAGATAACTTTATGAGTTATAATTCTATTAAATGATTATCCAAAAATATTTTTTTATGGTCAAATTGAAATGGTATAGCATTTGAAGGTTACCATGTTGCTTCATCTAAGACATGTCTATTCAGAATGGTTTTCCACAGAGGAAACAAGGAAGCAGTGCTAGGAAGGAATACAGAAGGAAATAACCTTCCGAATCAGCATCCTGAGATGGTCGGAATTGGAACTGAACAGTTTGTTGTAGTAATGGCGCAGTTGACTCAAGCGATAAATGGTGTTGGTATCCATGCACGAGATCAACCAGATCAACCGCAGAAGAACATGTCAGTGGTGGAACATTTCATGAGGAAACATCCCCCATCATTCAGAGGATCATCTGACCTTGTGCTAGCTGAAGGGTGGATTAAAGCACTAGAGAATATTTTCGATGTCATGGGGTGTTCAGAAAATCAAAAGGTTAGTCTTGCTATTTACCATTTGGAGGGTGAAGAAGATCAGTGGTGGTTGATGGTTAAAAATATCAAGGACGCTGATGAGATTGATGTTGTTGACTGGGATGAATTCAAAGGTATGTTTCTTGAGAAGTATTTTCCTAAGTCTGTTTGACTTAGGATGGAAAAACAATTCTTGGAATTGAGGCAAGAGGAAGACTCAGTGGCTGCCTATGAAGAGAGGTTCACTCGATTGGCAAGGTATGCTCCAAATTTTATCTGAGACCTTGATAGTAAAATCAATCATTTTTACTCAGGATTAAAGCCAAAATATCGAAGGGCATTGGCTTCTCGTGAGTTCAAAAGTTATGAAAAGCTTGTTCGATGTGCTGAGAAGGTGGAAATGGAGTTTTCCGATGATCAAGTGTTCTATAACAACCAGAAAAAGAAGAGACCGAGGTGGCAGGAGAAAGGAAAGAATTCTTCAAAAAGGTCTGACGGTAAGAAAACTAAGTTTTCAGTTTGTGATAAATGTGGTAAAAGGCATGCTGGGGAATGTCTTCTGAATTCTGTAAAGTGCTACCGATGTGGTAAGATGGGACATAAGGCTCATGATTGCACTGAAAAAGGTCAGGGTGATGGTATGTCCAAATTTGATTTACAGTTACTGAAATGTTTTAAGTGCAATGAGATGGGTCACTATGCAAACGAGTGTCCGATAAAGAGCTCGAGTGATGGGAAGCAGTTAGACTACAAGTAGAAAGGGGTGGTGAAATCCTTTGCAACTACTTTAGCAGATGTCGGTCCATCAAATGAATTTGTATCAGGTACTTTGTTTGTTTTTTCAGATTATGCCAGTGTGTTGTTTGATTCGGGGTCTAGACATTCTTTCATCTCTGAAAACTTTTCTAGTAAAATGGGAATACCATCTCAAGAAATGACTCCTGAACTTTTGGTAAAAACACCTGGGGGAAATGTTGAGGCAAAAGGAATTTATAAGAATCTTCCTATCCTTATCTGTGGAAAGAACCTACTTGAAAACCTTATTGTTTTACTTCTAGTAGAGTTTGATGTTATCCTGGGTATGGATTGGCTCTTTATTTACCATGTTAAGATTGATTGTAGAGCTAAAGAAGTTTCTTTTCAGAAATACTTTCAGTTTGTGTACAAGATTGAACCCTTATTGTTGATAACGTATCAAGAGGCCGAGAAACTTGTAAAAGATGGAAATTAATGTTACCTTGCACATATTGTTGAAAACAAGGGAACTGTTCAGATTATTGATGTGCTAGTGGTAAATGAGTATCCTGAAGTTTTTCCTGATGAGTTTCCTGGAATAATACCAGATCGGGAAGTTGAGTTTACTGTTTACTTAGTTCCTGATGCTAAGCCAATTTTAAAACCCCCTTATCGAATGGCTCAAGTTGAACTTTTAGAGTTGAAGGAGCAATTGCAAGATTTATTAGAGAAAGGTTTCATTCGACCTAGCACATCACCATGGGGTGCTCCTGTTTTATTTGTTAAATAGAAAGATGGTTCTATGAGACTTTGCATCGATTATAGAGCCTTGAATAATATCATTGTTAAGAACAAGTATCCTTTGCCTCATATCAATGATTTGTTTGATCAGATCCAGGGAGCTCAGTTTTTTTCAAAGATTGACCTGAGATCGGGGTACCATCAGTTGAAGGTAAAGGAAGAAGATATTCCGAAGACCGCGTTTCGTACAAGATATGACCATTATGAATTTGTAGTAATGCTTTTTGGGCTAACCAATGCACCTTCTGTATTCATGGACTTAATGAATAGAATTTTCCATGAGTTCTTGGATAAGTTTTTGGTTGTTTGCCTTGATGATATTTTGGTGTTTTCTAAAAATAAAGAGGAGCATGAAAGACATTTAAGGGTTATCTTGCAAACCTTAAAATAAAATAAACTATATGGAAAATTCAGAAAGTGTGAGTTTTTGTTGCAACAAATTTCTTTCCTTGGTCATATTGTTTCTAAATATGGGATAACAGTTGATCCAGCAAAAACAATGGTTGTGGAAGAATGGCCAAGACCCACAAATGTAACTGAGATTCGTAGCTTCTTTGGTTTGGAAGGCTATTACCGAAGGTTTGTTAGAAATTTTTCACGGTTATCTAGTCCAATGACTAAGCTAACTCGGAAGGGTGTTAAGTTTATGTGGACAAAAGAATGTGATGATTGTTTTCAGGAACTGAAAAGAAGATTGGTGAATGCTCCAGTTTTGGCACTACCTTCTAGGAATGGTGAGTTTGTTATCTACAGTGATGCTTTATTGAAAGGACATGGTTGCATCCTAATTCCAAATGATCAGGTAATTGCTTATTCTTAACAACAGTTGAAAACTCATGAGGTAAATTACCCTACACATGATTTGTAATTAGCTACTGTTTTTTTCGCTTTAAAAATTTGGAGGCATCATTTGTATGGAGTAAAGTGTGAAATATATACCGATCATAAAAGTTTAAAGTATATATTCACTCAGAAAGAATTGAACATGAGACAGAGGAGACGGCTATAATTAATCAAGGATTATGATTGTACAATTCATTACCATCTGGGAAAAGCAAATAAAGTGGTTGATGCTTTGAGTCTAAAAAGTAATGCTTCATTAGAAATGTTGCATTTGGAACCTGATCCTTTGGTTAAGGATTTGATGAAATTTGGAATAGAATTTGTTGTTGTAGGATGTTCTTATGTTTTGTTTCAGTTATCAGTGAAATCTTCTCTATCAGATAGAATTAATCAAGCACAGAAGCAAGACAGTGAGTTGCAGAAAAAGGTAGAGCTGGTTCAGAAAGGTAAGTTGCCTGAATTCAACATTGATAATGATTGTGTTTTGAGATTTGGGAAGAGATTGTGTGTGCCTTGTGATTCACAGTTGAATAGAGAGTTGTTATGTGAATCTCATAGTTCTCCATTTTCAGTTCATCCAGGCAGTATTAAGATGTATAGAGATCTTCGGGAGTATTACTGGTGGGACGGAATGAAAAGAGATATTACAGATTTTACTGTGAAGTGTTTGACTTGTCAATAGGTAAAAGAAGAGAGGCAATTACCGAAAGGGATGCTTCAGCCTTTACCAGTACCAGAGTGGAAATGGGAGAATATATCCATGGACTTTGTTGTGGGATTGCCGAAGACACCTCGATGTAATAATGCAATCTGGGTTATTGTTGATCGCTTGACTAAATCTGCTCATTTCCTTACCATACGAGATACTTTTTCCCAAGATCAACTTTCCCGTTTGTATCTTAAAGAGATAGTCAGGTTACATGGATTTCCTCTCTCCATTGTATCTGACTGTGATCTCAGGTTCACTTCTAACTTTTGGAGAGTCTTTCAGAAGTCGTTGGGTACTGAATTAAATTTTAGTACAACTTTTCATCCTCAAACAGATGGGCAGTCATAACGAACGATTCATACTTTGGAGGATATGTTACGTGCTTGTTCTATGGATTATCTAGGAAGTTGGGACCAACATCTTTCTTTGGTTGAGTTTTCATATAATAACAGTTTTCATTCCAGTATACAGATGGCACCATTTGAGGCATTATATGGTAAACAGTGTCGAACTCTAGCTTTCTGGGATAAAGTGGGTGAAAGGAAGTTTATGGGACCAGAATTGGTAAAAGAGTTGGCAGAAAAAGTTCAGCTGACACAGAAACACATGAGAACAGCTCAGAGTAGGCAGAAGAGTTATGCGGATAACCGGAGGAAGGATCTATCTTTCGAGGTAGGTGATCATGTCTTTCTCAAAGTTTTGCCGTGGAAAAGTGTGATGCGATTTGGTAAGAAAGGAAAGCTGAGTCCAAGGTTCATTGGACCATATGAAATTCTGGATATATTTGGATCAGTTGCTTACCGAGTGGCTTTACCTCTGATTTTATCTCATGTACACAATGTTTTTCATGTATCAATGTTAATGAAGTACATGCCAGATCCATCTCATGTTTTGAGTCCATAGGTAGTTCACCTGGAAGAGAACCTATCTTATGAGGAACAACCGGTCCAGATTCTTGACCATAGGGAGAAAGTGTTATGAAATAAGGTGATTCATTAGGTAAAGTTTTTTTGGAAAAACCACATGATTGAAGAGGCAACATGGGAATCCGAAAATTCAATGAGGGCTAAATACCCCCACTTATTCGATAAGAAAATAAATTGCAGGGACGCAATTCTCTAAAGCGGGGAAGGATGTAACATAACAAGTAAGTAATGAATAATATATATTCTTATCTATGTCTATTTAGGAATTAGATAGTGTTTTAAAGGCTTAAAATGAGAATAAATCCAATCTTAATCATGGAATACACCAATATTCTTAAAAGATTGTTTTACTGCCTTTTGATGGCAAACCATTTTTAAATAAAACTTTTGAAAATTTTATAAGCTCTATTTTTAAAAATAAACTTATTATTTATGATTGGGACATTTAAATTTACAATGGATACTTTTTTGGTATTTTTCTGACAATGTTCATTTTTTAATGAATAGTGAAAAATACTGCATTTTACATCAAAACTGCTTTTTCATCTAATTTAATTATATGGTTAGATTATATTTTTAATTGGTTTTAAAGTTTAAATAGAATATATTTTTACCTTTTAATCCAATGGTGGTCGTTGGGATTAATTTCACTTTGGAATTGGGCATAAAC
Organism: Viscum album; assembly: GCA_963277665.1. Classification (NCBI taxonomy): domain Eukaryota; kingdom Viridiplantae; phylum Streptophyta; class Magnoliopsida; order Santalales; family Viscaceae; genus Viscum; species Viscum album. The sequence continues at coordinate 1,895,815,399 of OY728152.1, forward strand.
AAGTGCCAAACTTTTCATAGATATTGTTTCAAAAAAACCCGCTATTTGTTTTGACAACGGGAATTATTTTTAAATTAATTATTGCAATTTATATGTTTGGAATTTATTCAAATGGATTCCATATTTGGAATTATAAGGTCCAAATTATGTAATTAAGACTCTTTCGTTTTTTGGACATTATGAATAGTAACGATGGTAATTATCTTTAATTATCTTGATTAATGAGTAATCGGGTAGTTAAGGAAAATAAAATAATATAATAATAATAAAAAATGACAACAAAATGTGTCCTAATGCTACTGGTTGTCTCATGGACGACCATGGTATTCCTTTTTCCAAACATAGTGACCCCATGAAATCACTTTTGAGTGAAAGTGACTTTTTATCTTTTTATTTTTAAAGAAAGTTAAATATAACAAAGAATGTATCACCTGATAAAAAAAATTTAATTTTTTCTACATAAATGATATGTTGGAATATCAATATTCATTATAAATCTAAAAATATTTCCTACATCATGATATTTTTTTATAATTTTTAGACATTAAATAAATTAAATTATTTATGACATCATGATGATGCAGTGATTACCTCATTAATAAACGATTTAAATAAAATGAAAAGATAATGTAAAATATAAGACTTACTCTTGTCAAATACCTATTGGATGAGTGTATTTAGAAACCTTATCACCTTATCCTCGAAATACATCAATGTGGGACCTTCAAAATTTGAAACTCATTTGAAAATAAAGTAACCTTTTATAACTTTCCAAGAGTGCCCCTCCTCTCCTCTTATAAAAGTCCCCCACCCATACCACCTTACCCACACCTCTCAAGCCTTTGGCTCAGCCAACCCCTACCCATTTTGTCTCTCCACATACCTCTCTTACTCTTAGAAGCCTCACTTTGGGCATAAGTCTTCTCAAGGAAGCCTTTGAGCTCAAATCAAAAAGAGTTGCCCGTTTTAAAGGTAGTGTTTTCTCTTGTGTTCTTATGTTTTATTTTTCTTCTCCAACCCCCTAAACTCTTTTTATTCATTTCTTTTGTAACAGCACCATTATCCTCAATATAATAGAATTTTTTTTATAAGAATTATTCTAGCTACACTTACACACACCTACATCTAATGGTTAATGAACATACTGTTTCTGTGGATGGCGAATTTTTGCCTCACGAAACGATGATTGTTCAATATTCTTATAAAACCTTCAAAGGTGTCCATTAAGATGTCACTACATTTATATATGATATATAATATGTTTATGTTTTACTTAAGCTTCTGTATTTTTCATTTATGGCATACCTTTATGGACTCCATTATGGGTAAACGCGATATCTTCATTTTAGAAAGTGCGGACTGCCGACCCCTCAAAGTGATTTGATTCGTTAATACCATATGTGGTACGTATAAAGGATATATTGAATGATATTATATATGATACAATACTGGGATTATAATACTATTATGTATCATTATGTTTTAATTCCATTAAATATGAAATAGAAATGGAAGTAGCGTTCATGCGTACGTACGACTTACCGTCTCCATGAACGGTGCATTTCATTTATTACCTCTAAATGTTATATAATATTATAAATGCATGTATATACTGGATATATATGATATATACATCATGAGTATAACTCTAGATATAATGGATACACGACCAACTTGTAATTGTAAAGCGTTTATTTTTGACTCAAGTACCAATGATCGACAAAACAACCATTATTAACTTAAATAATTATATAGTGTTCATAACATTGTAATAAGTGATATAAAATGTATAATGAACTTTAAAAAGGGTTCTTAAAAAAGTAGAAATTAAATCAATTTTATGATTCATGGTGTTAAAGAACGATCTAGTCAAGTCGGACCCGAGGTATGGGACTTCGTCTCAATCTCCTTTCATTGAGGCATATTATGATTTATACACAAGTTTCTTTTATACGGTGTATAAACCCCTTTGACTTTTATGTTTATCCAAAAGAAATCTTTTTTATACGAAGCATTTTACTAAATGAAAAAAGGGAATGTTTTTGTCATACGTATGCGGCGACAACTACTTCTCTGCCGCTGTGACCATTATTTGAGTTTCAGCTTCCTCTACAAGCCATACCTTTTTATTAAAAGAAAAATAAATACCATGTTTTACTTTTATTTTATGTTTTCAATGAAAATGGTTTTCATAATGTTTTTATTATATCAATGTTTTATATTGATATCTTGTGATTGAAATGTGGAAATGTTATGTTTCCTGTATGTATGTTTTATGTGATACGATTATGTTATGGTTCTTGGGAATTATTATGAAGATGGGTGGATCCGTGATAAACTAAGGGAATGTGAGCCCGATATATCTCTCCAATGCATTGGGTAATGTGAAGGGGTTAAACGTTAAGGTTTCTCCGAAGAGATTTAGGGAATATACTGTGATGGGTATTCCAAACGTAACCAAGAGGGTTACTCCCTACATAAGAATGTTATGAATGCCTGAAGTTACCTTCATGTCTTATGATTTATATGATTTATTCATGATTTTATGAGGTATGTTAAAGTGCTTCTGTTTTATGAGTAAAGTATGTTTTCATTGATTTTTATGTATACATGTACTCATGTTTCCTTTCAATATTTTTATATCCCTTACTGAGCTTTTTATGCTCATCCCAAGTTTTTGAAATGTTTTTCACGGGTCTAGGGAAAGGTACATGATATGATGATAGTGTCAAGGAAGTGTCAAGAATGAATCCATATTTTATTTTAAATATGTTTCCATTGATGGGAAAAATTAATACTATCTTTTATTGTAACCACTTTGTTTAAATGTGGGATGTAATGCATGATTTATGATCTAATTCTCTAAAACTCTAAACCTGAAAAGATCCCCAATGTGTATTATTGAAGTAACTCAAGATTATGTAATGTTTAAGGTTGGGGCCTTATAATAACCCTCTTTTCTAAACATAATTTGGAGTTTCACGATAGTCACAAGCAGTTTTACCTCTCAGCCTTAGCAGTTACCTCTTCTATTCTTGAGAAGGTGAATAGTATGTAGTTTTTATATCCTGAAGGTGTGGTTCTTCATGAGATTATATCCGAAGATAACCCACCTCCAGACTGGTATATGGACATAGATTACATCCTACATATACGTGGACATATCTGGGTTTCATAATATATGACAGAGGAATTGATTAAAGAGTCCAATGCTTTTTAGTGGGCAGTTCATCCAAGAATCTCGAAGATGTATTGAGATATGTGACGCCATTATTGGTGTTCTGGGATGAAATGTCATATTACAGGCTTCATCACTAGGAGTTCTATATATTCGCAGGTTAAGGCAGAGCACCGGAGACCCGCAGTCTTGTTACAACCACTTCCAATCCCGGAATGGAAGTGGGAAGATGTTGCTATGGATTTCATGGAATGATTACCTAAGTCTATGAGGGGTAGTGATTCTATCTGGGTAGTCTTTAACGGACTAAAAATTTCATCCCAATTCATTATTATTCGTGATACTTTCTCAGTTAATGAGCTGGGAAGACTATATGTATGTGAAATAATATGACTACATAGAGTTCCACGTACTATCATTTCCGATAGGGAATCTTGTTTCACTTCATGGTTCTAGTAGGGTTGGAAGAAATATATGGGAACTTAGGTGATTTTAAGCACAGATTTTCACCCTCGGACCAATGGACAATCAGAACAGACAATACATGTTATGGAGGATATGCTCCGATCATGCGTCCGTGATTTCGACGGTTCTTGGGAGAAGCATATCCCTCTCATCTATTTCACTTATAATGACACTTTTCAGGCAATGATTTAAATGGATCCTATTGAGGAATTATATGGTAGGCCATTCCGTTCACCCTTATGATGGTTAGGTGATGCAGCCCTACTAGGACCTCATCTTATTCAGGAGACTTCAGAACAGGTCCAGCTGATCAGGAAGCATATTACTACTGCTTAGTCTAGAAAGAAATATTATGCGAATTGTAATCTAAGACATTTTGAGTTTGAGGTTGGGGATTGTGTTTTTCTCCAGGTATCACCCCGCATAGGAAATAGATGGTTAAGGATGCCGGGAAATTTTTCCCCTCATTATGTCGGGTCGTTCGAGATTCTAGAGAGAGTCGGGCTGGTAGCTTATCGGGTGTTATTACCTTAGATGTATCGTGTCATGAATGAAATCTTTCATGTCTCACAAATTATCCAATATCATGCAGACCTATCTCATACCTTTGATCTCAAGATATTTGAGTTAGATGTTGATGCTACCTTTGACTAATATCCAATACACATTGTTGAACAAAGCATCAAGGCTCTCTCAGGAACGTTTTTTCCTCTCGTACGAGTGATATGGGAACATGACCAAGTACATGATGAGACTTGGGAGAGGGAAACTAATTTATGTGATTAGTGTTTAGTTTTATTTAGAGAATGTGTTTTCTTACCTTTGGAAGCAGAACATGGAGGTGAGTTCTTTTAAGGGGGGAAGACTATAAGAACCTAATTTTTCACTCAGTCATAAATCCTTTCATTTTTGGTATAAATCTTTCATTTGGACCTATTATGGATTCCAAATGAGTTAGTTAAGTTTCTGAGGGTGTTCAGGGCTTGTTCAGAGCCCGTAACCCATCGTTATAGAGAAAATAGACTTGGAACATGGTTTAGAGTAAACTGTGTGGGATTTCTGCACGATTTTCCAAATGGTATAGAATGTGTTTTTTTGGATAGTGGAACCTTGCACAGTTGGCACATGTTTGTGCATACAAACGGTGTGAATGTTCCTTTATCCGAGGTAACTGTTCATGGATGGCACACAGTTTAATCAAAACGTGTGGATAAACACTTTTCGGGCAGAACCATCTAGAACGGTTTGTGCATAGTTTGAAAAACAATGCCATCAAACCATGTATAGGATAAAAACCTGTGTAAAATGTCCAAAATTCCCTTAATGGTCTATTAAGGAAACCCATTACTTCATAATAATATTTTATTCAGGATTTACCTAACTCCCTCTCATTTTGGATCTTTTAAAAGGCCAAATATAGGGATCAAGAGATATCCTTCATTCGGAATCTGATCGATCTTCAGTTTGTCAAGTTGGATGTGCAACGGTAAGTACTCGAGTTTTCTTTATCTATTGTTCTTCTCTTCCTCTCTCGATCTAGATATCACCATGTGAGTGTTTACCACCTTTTCTTAAATCTACTCCGATTTGAGGAAAATCTAGGGTTGATACTATTGGATAAGGATCGTAAAACCCTAACGTGTGTTGTCTATAAATCATCCCTAAAGATCGTTATTTTTGGAATGTTCGTGTGGGGTCCACCGGATTCGTTGGAAACCATTTCTTGAATTTGCATTCCATGAGTATACTTGTTAGAATCATACGATTATCCTCTTTCTAATTATGAGATTATTTGTTAGTGGTTACACCCACAACTCTATCTGCCCCTTGTCAAAGGTGATTCCATAGTTTGGATTTTAGTGTTATGACACATTTGAGCCACCGTTTGGTTATGCCCTTGCCTTACCTTCTTGAAGGTGGTCCTTCTTATAATAAATAAATTTTAATTGATGATAATTTTATAATGGCATGTACCATGTTTTCTCACCACTTGAACCTCCTATGGTAATTGATTACAAATTTTTATTAAATTTGAAATATGAAATGTGAAATAGAAAGTATACTAAGTATATAACATGGACATAAAAAAAGGGAATGAATAAATTTTACATGTTTGTAGAACCCCTTTACATGTTAATAGAAGGTAGCAGAGTGAACTTAAATAACTGAATATTCCTTAATGGATAACTAAAACTTGATTAAATGGTTGCAACGCTACTTGGCCTGTCCACACTAATGGAAGACAAGGATTGGACCAATGAATAAGTTGTTTCATCTCAACATGACATATCCACACTAATTGGAGGAAATAATTGAACCAAATTAATTGTTACATGATTACAATATCTAATTGGAATAGGATAACTCACGTTAGCCTGGGATTCTGAGAGGAGAATTCCTTGGGTCTCCGAAACCCCATTCTGATTCAAGGATACAGTTTTCTTAGGTTGATACCCACCTAGACATCGGTTCTTTTCTATTCCTTGGATTCCCGGTATACTACCATAGGGTCCCTCACATTATTACAGGATACCTCAGATACACTCCTTAGATCCATCATTGACTAGTAGGTTCAATGTTGAAATCCCATAGAGATCGGTCTTTTCTTAGCCCCTTTTTACCGTGGTTGAACACCTTGGACACAGTAGGTGCCTTATTGTTTAATTATTTTGATTGCGCTCCTTGAATTACACTCTTACCCCTTAGCAAGACTCAGATAATATTGAGTTAGCTTTCTCTGAGTTTACATTTCCTTGGTTTTTAACCTGGAACTTCCTCAATGGATATCATTATTTGGTTGTCTTATTATGTATTGGGACCTTAAATACTTATATTATCACGAGGTGATGTCAGTTTTGGCTCTGCGTCATATGACCTATTATCATTATAAGATAATTGAATTATTAATGAACTGTTTACATGTTAAGACACCAACTGAGGGATGAAGCATGTACTTTGTTATTTAGTTATATTGTACTATTTTCATTACTTTATATATCCATGACTACACACTACTATATTCCATTACACAGGCCATATGTTATAGACACCATTGGTGGTGGACCACTAAGATTTATCTCACACCCTCTCCAGCGTTGTTTGGTACCTGAAGTTGATTACATGGTTATGGGTATTAACGAAGGGAAGCATGCAGCTTCAAATACTTGATTATGTGCTGATTGGAAAAATCTTGATAATAGATGACCGAGTAGGATCTCGAGATTCTTGTAGCATACTTGTTTTCTTTTACCTTTTTGAAAAGTTATTCCTATTTTTTTTATACATATTTTCCATTTTTCTAGAGACACGACTTGCATCATCACTTTTTTAGTTGATACAGTTATTGTCGTTGTTGTTTATCTATTGCATCAGTTTGATTCTACTATTTATTAATATTTCTTCTATTGTTTACTATTCCATTATATTCCTTCTGTTGTTCTACACACTGATAATGAGTGACTAGTCTTCCCATGGACAAACCATAGGCCCTCACTGCTAGTTGGAAGCCTCTGGTGTTCGGGAAGATGCGCTTCCGTCCATGTGGCCCACCTGTCTTGCGGCATCCATTAAGTGTAAACTGGGTATGGTTCATCATATGACATGGCATTTCACGCCCCATGATTTGGATTTTGGATATTATGCATCTCATCATTGATTAGGAATGTCGGACATGGCACTCCATATACCCTGTTCGGATGCTTGGTCTTATAATCCTTACAAAATATGATACCATTTTCATATTATCAGTAGTATGGATGAATTCATTTTACACCCCATTTTTTTATAGGTTCATGTATATCTTTATAGATATATATATATATATATATATATATATATATATATGTTGACATATATTCATATATTTACATGATGGTACATGTTCAAAGACATTTTATCTTAGGCTGAATCAAGTATGGTCAGCTAGGTTTCTTTTGTGAATTCTGATCCAAACTTTGATACATATATTATTTACTACTCTGTTTATTATACCTAAATACTAATTTTTTTATACTCACAAACTATATTTCATTATACACTGTTGGTGGTTCCCAATTGAGTTTTACTCACTCACAGTTTAGGATGCTTTTCAGTACCAATTTTTTTTCCTAATTACAGGTTATGAATTACATTATGCTCTATGATATTTTTCATTATAGACAAGGATTGGGAACTGGTTCTTGGGAGAATAGTAAGAGCATGTAATTGGACTGCAATCCAATGTTGGAGTCTTTTATTTATTAATTCATTTTGTTAGTGTTTCCCTATTTATTGTATTACCTATTTTATGTTTACATCTTATATCTAAAACTTTTCATGCTCATTCATGGTTATACGTTATTTGGATTTTTCCAGTTTAATAATTATTTTGATTGTATGTTATTATTATCATTGATTTTTTATTTTATTTATCTATTTCCTCCGCATGTTAGTATTTATCTAGAAAGTATACTATCCATGTTGTACCACCATTAGATGCTCACTATTGTTCGAAAACCTATGAAATAAAAGGACCCATAAATGATTCCATTTCACCAACCATCTTAGGGAACCATTTTTTTCACTCTTGGGTTGGGACATGAAACAAATAGGAATAAATTATATAGTAATTATGTAGAGACATTTAATTCTCTATGTTATTTATGAATAGGTCATCTTTTCTATAAACATATAATTCCTCCAATGAAGTAGTGTATGGAGGAAATTAATTGGGGGTGGACCTTATATCAATACTGAGTCTTTCCATTTCATTTTTAAATAATTTCACCTTAGTATAGAGTAACTATTCCCAAAAATCATGCATTTATAAAAAGTGAGTATATTTAGTTCAAGTACATCTGCACCCCATTATGTGAATGATATTTGGAATAAAAATTTTGGTAGAACATTTAAAATTATATAGTGTTTTTATTTACATTAATTATTGTAATATAATATTCAACATTATAGGTGAATAGGGTTTGATGGATTAAATACATTCCATTTAAAAATATAAAAATATATGTACAACCTTAGGTAAAAAAATAAGAAGGAAAACATTAATTAGTGTACACCCTAATGCCTCTATGTAACATCCCGCTTATTCTCTTTGGCCTGAGGGTGGTGAGATGATACTTGGCCTTAAAATACCTCCCCAAGACGCCAAAGTATAGAAATAAATTCCAAAGGGTTTCAATACAAGTGGGGGAAAATTTATCCTTTATGAAAAAACCACAAAAAAACCATAACCAAATAACAACTGTATTATGCATGAATACTTAAAATACAACTCAAAATCATCCTTTATAACAAAAACAACCAAAGTGTGCAATAGTGGAAGTCAAGATAATCATCAAAGTAAAAAAATTGGAAAAAACTAAAGACTCCAATTTGGCCCATACTCTATACTCCACAATCTCCATGCTCTAATATCACCAAACTGCCCATGTAACATGAGGTGGTTCTAAAAACATTTAATAATTTACATTTTCCCATGTCCCGGAAGAAAGCATCTACAAAAGGACCAAAGTTCAATAGTAGGGGTGAGTATAAAACTCAGAAGTTTTTTTTACAATGACTTCTCTAATCACATAAATATAATAGAAATTTTAGAAACAATTATATAAAACCATTTATATAAAACAATTCTAAAAAATAGTTTATAACAATATTTTAACAAGTTCTGAAAACCATTTATAACCAAGAGTAAACAGGTGCTATTTTCAGCCAATTTTTCAGAAATTAGAATTTATATAAAAACAACCAAACATATATTTAAAACATTTTCTCAATACCAATTTAGCATATCCATTCCACTTATCCACACTTCCAACCATGCATGAAACCTGGACCTCCCTATACTCATGAGCAGTGAGATGTCCTTTCACTAAGTTGTCACGTAGTTGACCAATTTTATCGGTGTACCTCAAACCCATATCTGTCCCAAAATTTTGGTTGGGTTACATAATTCCCTCATACATCCAAATTCATATGAACACACACCACAACCCATGCCAAACCCATGTCAAAACCGCATGTGTTCAACCAATTCAACCCATTTTAATAAAAATGTTCTTTTGTTGAAAACCATTAAACAAACCAATTCCAAAAACCTATTTCATCTCAATAAAATCATTATTCTTATTGATAACCCTTTAATAAACTTTATTTACCATAATTTTAGAAAATACTATTTTAAAATAATCATTTTAAAATCATGAATCAAGCACTTTATTCATGAACACCCATTTTCTAGATTGCCACAAACTGACATTCAAGAGGGTTTCAAATAATAAACAACAGTGAATTCAACATCATTTCCTCTCAAAGTAATCAATTATACTAAATTCCAATCATTTCTACAAAGAGGAGTCGAGAGTGAAGCCACCTACCTTGAGCATTTTGATGAAAATGGTAAACAGACGAAGAGTGATCATGAAACCAAGTAAGAATTTCATGAAGTTTCCTTAGATCTCTTCCCCTAACCTGATCAAGATGAATATCAACTTATTTGGAATCCATGACCATATATATAACCAAATCATCTATAGATCTAATAATCTTAAAATATGGGTGAAGTAGATCTAAGAAAATGTGACAATATGGGTGAGGAACAAGCACTTACCACAAGGATCAGGCTTCAAACCGCTAAATAAAGGATTTGGATCGATTCAAATTCATATGGGAGTGGTTCTCCAACATTAAATGGAGAAGAATCACGTTTTAGGTCCATAATGGAGAAAAAAAGAGGGAGTTAGGGTCAAAAATTTTATAGATCCACTTTTTTAGGATCTCACTTTGACCCCGCACATGGTTAGTTCACACAGTTAGACAAACTATGTGATAACAATGTGTTAACTACTATCTAAGAAGACCCTCACATAGACTCCTTACATGATCTCCATAACCATGAACACACCATGCCAAAGATATTGTCCAACATCTCCTAAATGGCATAGTTTCTCCTAGGATTTCGGCACGGTTTAGACAAGCAGTGCACAACTCGTGCACTTCCACTTTGTCCCCAAAATCTCCTTGAAAGTTACCCACACTCTCCCATCCTTATCCCTTATGCATTACATACATAAAAAAAATAAAAAAAGGGTTTAATACAAAAAAAATGGGGACTAGATTCTCCCCATCATTGGTCTTTCTATCTTCTGAAAGTAGAAAACCATCCTTGACCTGAAAGAGTTCCAACCATTTCTCTTTCATTTCTTTGTTGTGTTTCAAAGTCTCTTCCTAAATCTTACCATGTTTCCATAAATCCCAGAGTAGGATGATTCCTTTTCCATGAAATACTTTATCCTAACTATCCAAAATCTACACAGGGATATTTACCAATAAAGAATTCAATTCAAGGTCAACATTATCCCATATGATCACATGGTCAGGAACAGGATAATACTTTTTCAACTGAGATATGTGGAAGACATTATACACCAAACTGAACCATGGTGGTAATTCCTACTGATATTCCACCTCTCCAACATATTTCAAAAACTCAATAGGGATAATGTATCGAATAGATAACTGATCCTTCTTCCCAAAATGATGTTCTCCAAACCTTGGAGAGATGCTTAGGAACACATGATCCCTCATCATGTACGACAACAGTCTTCGACGATGATCTGCGTATGATTTATGATGACTCTAAGTCATATCTATTCTCTTTTAGATCAATTGAATCTTCTCAGTTATTTTGTAAAAAATTCTCATCTCAACTAAAGAAGTATCACCTATTTCTACACAAGAAAGTGGATAATGAAAAGGATTCCAGTACAATGCTTCAAAAGGAGCCATGTGTATTGAGGCCTGATAGCTATTATTATAAGAGAACACTAAAAATATAACATTATTTTCCCATGAGCCACCAAAATCAATTAAAAAATCTCGTATCATTTATTCCCTTGTTTTTATCATCCTTTCATATTTTATATCCATATAAGGATGATACAACGTACTCATATTCAAATAAGCCCCAAGATATTTCTTTAAATATTTCTAGAATAGATATGTAAACTTTATATCTCTATCTGACATGATCAAAACTAGCATTCCATGCCTCTTTACCACTTCTTGGATACATATCTGAGATAGATCCTCCACCATATGAGTTTCATGAACAGGGATAAAATGGGCCAACTTTGTGAGCCAATCCACTATCACCCATATAGAATCGTGTTTTCAAATCATTCTTAGGAGACCTCTAACAAAATATATCTCTATCTGCTTCCATTTCCACTCTATAATAGGTAAATACCGTAAAACACCCACTACTTTTTGATGCTTTAACTTAACTTACTGACAAGTTAAGAACTTTGAAATGAACTCAACCACCTTCACTTTCATACCAATCCACCAAAACTATTCCTTCACCACCCTATACATCTTTTCTATTCCGGAATGTACTACCCATATCAAGTGGTGGTAAGCATAAAAAGTTTTTCCTATCAAGACCTAGGTATAATCATCAGATTTTTAAACCACAACACTGAACTCTCAACATGTTTCTATCCCTCAATTATCTCCCCATCATTTAGTTTTGAACACATTACCAAGAATTATTCATTATATGTTTATTCCTCTTTAACCATCTTTACCAAATTTGAAATCATGGAAACTAAAAAACAAACCACAACATCACCTAGATCATTACATTACACATGCATATCTGATAGGACGGACATCAACTATCATTTATATCAAGCTTCTTTTTCTAACTGACCATATGACTTTCGGATTAATGCATTGGCCACCAAATTACCTTCTACGGGTGTATAAATCATTTCATATTCAACCATCTAAAGATATTAAATTCATCACCTTTTCCTCATATTGAAATCACATTTTGAGAAAATATGTTTCAATATCATATGATATGTGAACACAATAAATTTAACACTTAATATATAACGATGCCAAGTCTTCAAGGAATGGATGACCATAGTTAACTCCAAATTGTGTGTTTGTTAATTCTTCTCTTACACTCTCAACTACCTTGAACCATAAGTAACCATGTGGTCTCCTTGCATGAGAATGTTTCTGATCCCAGATCCCAAAGCATCACAATACACCACATACCCCTATCCTGATTCCAAAAAAATCAAGATATGTGCTAATGATAGGTGAGCCTTTAGCTATTAAAAAGTATTATGTAAATACTCAATCCATCATAAAAGAAAATTATTCTTTTTAAAATATATTTTAGGTGATTATAGTCATGAGAAGTTGTGATAGAAACATCAATATTAACTAATGTGACCAAGAAATATTCATATCTCAAATATGATCTTCGATGGTTGCCAATAGAGAACAACTTCTATCTTTTCTAGATCAACTGAAACACATTTTTTTGAAATTACATGGCCTATAAAGTGTACTTATTATATCCAAAAATTACACTTTGACCATTTGGAAAACATTCTATAATCTCTCAATATTCCCAACACTATCACCAAGTGTTGATCATGATCAGTTCTTGTCCATTAATACACCAATATGTCATCCACAAACACCACCAAAAATGAATCCATATATCTTTGAAATATCTAATTCATTAATTCTATAAACATTTATGGTGAATGAGTAATACCAAAATGCATGACTATGTATTCATAATGGATATATTTTCTCCGGAAAGTTATTCTTGGAATAACCTCCTTTCGAACTCATAATTAGTGATATCCTTATCGCAAGTCAATTTTAGAGAACCATTGTGCACCTATCAACAGATTGAACGGGTCATAAATGCATGGAAGTAGATATATGTTCTTTATCATAACTTGGTTAAGTTTGTGATAATCCACACACAACCATAGAGTTCCATATGCTTTCTATACAAACAAGAGCGGTGCTTCCCACAGAGATGTGCTTGGATGAATGAAAATTTTACTTTCTAGCTCTTCCAACTGCACATTCAATTTTATTAACTCTATTGGTTCCATCCTATAAGATAAAAGTAATATAGGACTAGTCCCTGGTAGGACATCAATCACAAACTCCACTTCCCTTATTGGTGGTAACCCTAATAATTTCATGGGAAATACATCTATAAATTGGAACAAAACTTCTAGAAAACTGATATCCTCAGTATATTTTATTGATACTAAGGTCAACACTACCAACTAATAAGAAATCCTTCCCACTACTGGTGCCAACAAGCCCATTCCACCTATCTTTAAAACCCTTTGTCCTCTAAATAGATTCTCAACATCGTCCTCATTCAGGAAATTGACCGTTATGATATAATAGTTAATGTGAGCCTTGAACATTGTAAATCAATCCATAACTAGGATGACATCAAAGACATCCATCTCTAACACTGAGAAGTTCCACTCCATCTCAACTCTATTAATAGTTATAGAACATTCTCAACACACAAAGGATCCACATTTCCTTTCACCGAGAAGAGTTTAAAGGTTTAACATAGAGGAAATCATTTGAACTTTAAAATATAGGGAATCAATAGCATGAGAAGAAATGAACTAATGTTATGAAACAGTATCAAAAAGAATTTTAATAAGGATAAAATTCAATAGAATCATACCTCTCACCATAGATATTATAGACTGATCATCCATTATCACCTACTCAGCTCCATAAAATTTATTCATTGCTACATTTTCCTCTTTGTTGCCTTGCTGAGATTTTCCTTGCTGAGGATTCATGGTGTTCCTTGAATCTTCATGTATATATATATATTTTATTGATGAGACTGATTATACTTTTCTCACCCTATCTAATAATGTTTTTCTTGTGACACCAGATTAGTGTCCCGAGCACCAGACCTCAAAGAACTACAAAAATAGCGCTAAAGATTCCCCATATTCTTTTAGTTATAACATTCTCTAGGTAGTTCCGCATACTCTCCATTTATGTGGTCAATATAACCATATTGGAAAGAGCCCACTTTTCTCTTAGGTTGTGTAAATCTTTTCACTAATCAAACATTTTGATTTTGAGTCCCGCTACAACCGTGGAAATAGCCATCCCTCTTCAACTTTCTCCCAAGATTAGAGTTCCCACCATTCCCCATAGGTATCATAATACTTCCTCCTCCAATAGCTCCTGATATATCACATTCATCCATTTTCACTCTGTTCACTATCTTTGTATATTCCATAATAAATTTCACTACTATATTCGATCTAATATCGTATCTTAATCCAGATTCCATGATTCATTCTTTCAAGGCCACACTCTCCACAACTTCTGGTGTAATGAACACTAAATAAATGAATTTATCAACATATTATACGATAGAGAGGCTGTCCTTCGTCAAGATGAAGAAGTCTATCATTCTTTAGATCCTGAACATGTGAGGATGGATCCTCCCAACTAAATCCTTGATCCAATTTGTCATGGATCTCCAATTCCCACCACTAGAGTGCAAGATCCTTGTTCATTTACATGTCTAGTTTGACATTCAACTCTACTAGTGCATTCATGAAATTAAATATATAATTCATCTTATCCAGCCACGCATTTTCCTTTTTGGTTTCAGAATCACCCCAAAAATGGGGGGGTTTCTTCATGAACTGGTAGGAATGAACCATAGGTCTTGGATCATCCCTCTGGTTCCCTGTTTCCACATCTTAGAACACTTGTGTGATCCTTTGAACCTACTTGTGGTTCACCAATGGTTTAGGTAGAACCACATTCTCTACAACATCATCTAGTTGGTTTCTACGATTCCTACTGAGGGCCATTTTCAAAAAAACAACAAACTCTATAAGACTCCATCCCTAGTAATGTAAGGATTAGTATTCAAAATTCTATCACATCTACTATCATGACATTTTTTTTTAAAATCAACCTTTTCACAGTTTAACCACTTTTGAAAAATCCCTTCTTGCATTTGTAAATAAACTCATTTTTAAAATTTAACAACCATTCCCTATTCAAAATATTTCATTTGAAGACAATTTTTACATTTTTCAAAAAATAACACAATTTGTCACACCATATATCATTTTTCATAAATGAAATACATAATCATGGTGGTAATTCACCCCTATCATGCATGTGATGCTCATCTCACTGGTTAAACCCATGAAAATGACATTCCAATATCCTATAAGTGTCTCAACATCATTTTGGAATAACCATTCCACATAACCAAACTTCCAACCATGCATGCAACCTGGACCTCCCTATAATCACGGGCAGTGATCTATCCTTCCACTAAGTCATTACTCAATATACCACTTTGATTGTAACACCCCAGGATTTCATAGAAAGTTATTTTCATTAAATTCAATAGCTTGTGCTACATGAAACACCGAGTTCGAGTGCACCACAACTTACCAAACTAGCCGTTCAAAAGCAGTTATGAATAGTATTAACTGAATTTAGAATTTTATATACTCCATATAATTTTGGAATCCATTTTATGTGTTTCTTAGACATAATGTAAGAACAAATTCATTTTTCATATAAAAGAAATATTTTTCAAAAAATTCAATTTTACCACCGTTTAATAGAAAACCCTTTTTAATACCAATATTTGACACTTTTATATATTAAATTTAATGAAATTAAATTTTCCTTTAGAATCGGGACATAAAAATTTATTTTGGATTAATTTTTGGTACCTTTCTGATAACTTTAATATTTTGATGAATACTGAAAAATACTAAATTTTAATTGAAAACAACATTTTTAATCGAAATAATTTATAGTGTTAAATGATGTATTTGAAAGGTTTGGAAGTATAATTATAATAAATTTTTATCATTTAATACAATGTTGGTCATTATAAGTAATTTCACATTTAAATTTGACATAAACACAAGTCAATCTTTTGGTAGTTTTTACTTTTTAAAAACCCGCTTTTCGGTTTTGACAACGGGAAATAATTTTAAATTAATTAATTAAAATTCTATGTTTTTGAATTTTGTAAAATAGAATTCCTTTTTTAATTCGGAATATCAAAATTATCTTAGGGAAAATGTTTGGTATTTTTCAAAAAACATTCAATTTTTGATGAATAGTGAAAAAACAATACGTTATTGGTTAAAATAGAATTTTTATTTAAATAATTAGTTATTTTATTTTAATTTATTTTAGGTCAAAATAGATACATAATAAATATATATTTTCAATTTAATTCATTGGAGTAATTTTATAATAAGTTTAGATATATAAAATTTTATCGAACTTTTTACCGTCTTTTACCCACCTCCTAGGAGCATTTGCAAAATTTATAAAATTTAATCTTACTACTTTTGTGATTTGAATTTAAAAAATCTGAGAGTTATTATTGATATTAGTAAGTAAAATTTGGTTCAATAAGATGAAAATAATTTTTGTTGAATAGTAACTTTTTACTTTTATTTACCACGGTTAAAAGTAAATAGGGTAATTAAGGGTAAAAATGATATTATTATTACCCTAACACATGTCCTAATTCAATTTGATAATTTTAATTCGACCAGAAACAACCTTATGAATAAAATATGATCCTCTATTTCCACTCAGATTAGATTAGGATATATATTATTATTTAATTCAAAGAAGAGTTAATAGTGTCAAAATCAAAGTTTAATAACTAAACCATTTTTAATATATGTTTATACATAAGATAAATTCGACAATAAATATTCATTAGAAAAATAAATATATTTCCTACATAATGGTATTTTATTTATAATTTTTATACATTAAATAAATTAATTTATTTATGACACAATGATGATGCAGTAATTACATTATTAATGAAATATTAAAATAATTGATTTTACAAATACCCAAATAAATGTAATTTGATACTTTTTATGAATTAAACTAAATTTTGAGGTTACAATGACATGATAGGGTTGATTAGATAAATTTTTTCGAAGTAAAAATGCAGTTATGAATTTAGCAAAAACAAAATTCCAAATACTGTCAAAATTGACAAAAAAGAGTTTTTAAAACAAATATTATATTATAAATTGGTATTTTATTCCTTAAAATATAAGGTTCTTACAAAGGGATTAAATACTATTAAATCTGTCATTAATGAACCACTTGGGGTTCGCATGGAAGTTTATAGTATGTTTATTAACCATATAATTTAAAAATACAAAGAGACATGGTAAATGTCAAACTATTTAACTAAGAGTTAAATCTAAAAGATAAGGTTAATATAGTGACCCAAACCTGTCTAAAAACTTTTTGTAGAGTAATTTTCAACCCATACCCACTTTATCCTCTATATAATTCATTTTTTATCCATTATAAACCGAACATGATTTTATTATAAAATAATATTTCAATCTTTTCCTAAGGTGCCCCTCACCCCTCTTATAAAATGGCACTTCCCCTTCTCCCAAATTTACACCTTAAAAGCCATTTGTCTCAGCCAAAACCTTCCCAAATATCTTCCCAACTTTCCTTAATTCATCCTAGAGGCCTTACTTTAGTCATAAATCCAACCTAAGGATCCATTTTGATCAAATCAAAAGGAAGAACCCGAAGAAGAGGTAAATATTTCATCACCTCTTTCAAGTTCTTTTCTTCTTCCACTTCCTCTTTCATTGTTTTTTCCATTTTAAAATAAAAAATCCAGTATATTCTATATACTGTGACGTTATTATAAAAATTTTACAAACCTATTCATTATTCTATCTATCCTATAAATGAAAAAGACACTATACGTGTGTACGTACGGATTACCGTCTCCACGTCGTGGTGTAGTTTTTTATTCAAACACTTCATCATTTGGAACGGTATAATAATGAGTATAAATGATAAAAATAATAAATATAACATGATAGTGATTTTTTATATGATATACCATCCAATTATATAAGATTTTAATATCAAAAAAATGATATTGTCGCTCGTGCGTATGTACGAATTACCGTATCCACGAACGCAATGAGATTCATTTCCCATCGTATCCATTAAGGACTAATATTCATTTTATGATTAAAAATAATGTTTTAAAGACTTAATATCATTATTAATAGAAATAATATACATCCTATCCATAAAAAACATTACTTATGTAACAAATAATATAAAGGGAAACGAATCAGTTAACACCTGAAACAATGATACTACTGAAATATCATTAACAAATAAATATTAGGAGATCATATATGATATCATATTAATGTATATGGTTATTTTATAATTTAATAAAATTATTTCACCGTTATATAGGATTTTAACCTACCCTCAACCAAGGAAAATTACAAGGTAAGGTGTTTTCATCTCACTTTTATTCTCGTGAGATTCATTCTATATTTTCCACTATAAACTTTTGTGTGGTGTATGTACTGCCCATGATTGTATGGTTTACATAATATACTTTAATTTATGGGTGTTTACATCATCATTGGATGATCCTTCTTTCATGGGGTTTATGTTTTGTATGTTACCATATCGGTAAGGGAATTTCAAATTTCAATTTCCACTCATTCTGTTTTACGCAAACTTCATTGATTACTTTACTCCAAAATTATGTGTGAAAGCACTATTTATTTACTTCTGTAGTAATTTACACTCCCCTTTTTGTCGATATACTTTTGATACACATAATCACTCCATTTATTAATTCTCTAGTCATCAGTATAAACTTGATAAGAGTAATTTTATCTCAATTTATATTCATTGAGTAAAACATCCATGTAATTAGTGTTTCTTTTACAAGAATATGTGTGAATATCCTCTAATTGATTTACACTGAATATCCAATAATATTTAGTTTATTTATATTTGTCACACATAATTATGTCATTTATTTATCCTTAACCTAGAGATATGGTCTTTATAATGGAATTCATCTCAACTTACATTCCATTGAGACTTCATTGTTGTTATGCACCAATTCACTTTTATTAGGGGTATATACTGTAATTTGACATAGTATATAATGAATACCTTTATTATCATGATATTATAATGTTTTTATTACCTCAATTATTTTTATTCAAGCATCTCTCATTAGTTTTGGAACTCTAACTAAAATATTATAATAAATGTTTTAAACATTTATTCTTTTAAATCATTCTTATTAATGTCAATGTTTAAAAAATTGTTTTAAGGATTATTTATATGGAAATTAATGTTTTAAAATTGAAATTCCTTTTAAAATTTTCAAAGTGGTATGGGGCACATTGATTAAAAAATATATTTTAAATAGATTCTTGATAAACGGTGAGACTTTTAAATGTTTTCATGAAAATGGGATATTTCTCTGAAAGATTTTTACTGCTCATTTTCAACTATGTCAACATCCTTTATGGTATATTATTCTTGATCAAGGTTTGTTTATTATGATACAAATATTTCATACTATATTTAAGGTTTTGTGATATGTTTTACTGTGGATAAGTTATTTTTATACCATTCATGGATTGTGGATAAAGTATTTACATTTTGCATGCTAGTTTTAACATGAATGTTTAAGATATGTTTCAATATTTTCATATGAGGAATGCATTGGACTTAGTAAGTGACGGGGGGAGCCCACTATAGCTCCTTGATGCATCAATAGTTCTAATGACACAATCTAGTGTCTTGTCACAAAGACATGACAAAATCTTATTTGTAGTCTTGGCAGAAAGCCTTGACTATGTGGTTATTAAGTCTGGAATTATGCATTTCATCATTTTGAAAGTAGCTATTGATATTGCATGTGGTTATTCTACTACTAGCATATCCATGGGAATAATTAAATGGCATTATTTGATTTTATCTTTTTCATATTTTTTTGTAGTTTATGT
The DNA here is from genome assembly GCA_963277665.1 of Viscum album. Classification (NCBI taxonomy): domain Eukaryota; kingdom Viridiplantae; phylum Streptophyta; class Magnoliopsida; order Santalales; family Viscaceae; genus Viscum; species Viscum album. Next base: position 1,895,835,736 of record OY728152.1, read on the forward strand.
TTAAAAAGATTTTGTTTTAGTCTTATACATTGCCTTAAATGTTTATGCTAATTTATGAAAGTTTCTTCTATATTGTTCCTTACTAAGCATATGAGCTCACCCCTTTCTATGTATTATTTTTTCCAATATGTGAAGAAGTATTTTATGGTTTACATGTAGGGATAGGCTAATGATATAAGTGTGTTTAAAAAGGGGACAAAATGTTTTTGATGTTTTTATTTCATGATACAATGTAAAACTTATGAGTGTGTCTAGTACTTCCAAGGATACCAAACTGATCGGTCTTTCGAGACATCATTCCTTGTATCATGGAAATGTTATGTAATAATACACCAACTCTTGGTCACTAGGGTCAGGGCATTACAGTTGGTATCATAGGATGTTTAGTACAAACATTGGAAGCTAGATTTAGAAAAAAAAATATGATTATAAAACACTACCCTAAGATAGACAATGAGAAATAATATAGAAGAACATCCAAAAAATTTGGTAATGTAAATTTTTTGTGGGTTTTCCAAGAAATACATCTCTGTCTGGATATGAGCGGGTAGAGGAAGCTCAGTCACATATGTACCTAGGATTGAAAACTCTAACAAGGAGTTTTAGGCTTGACCCGGGGTATCTTGGTATACGACAACGGGCCTTGCTGCACTCTTGATTACGACACTCTCAGGGGATATGCTTAGGATAATTCACATTTTCTTTACAAACTGATTTGAAGGATCTTAATATAAGATGAGAATAAATAACCTTGGTTAATCATAAGGTTTTTTAGATTGAAATTAAGTTGTTATGATATTCTTTAAATGATTTTATGACTCACACTATACTTTCTTGTGTTAGTTAATGGCTGGATTCTATAGAAGTCATAGTTTCATTGAACATGATGTGCAAGGTGGGAGAAGTGGTGTAAATGAGCAATGAAATGGAATGTTGATAGGTTTAAAAGATATCATGTTCATGCCAAATTAGTTATTCAAAAATATGATCAATAATATATATATTAACCAACTCCCAAACTCAACAAAGAAGAGAAAGGTGATGAATGATAAGAGCTCCAGGAGTGGAGACCATGGAGAAAAGAATGCTCAATTTACATCATGTAGGAAATGTGGAAAGAAACACCTAGGGAAGTGTCCCAATGGAACAAATAAATGTTTTTTGTGTGGGAAAGAAGGACATAAAGTAAAGAATTGCCGAGGAAAAATGAAGAGTACTATGGAAGAAAATAAAAATGATCCCAAGAATCCATTTATAGTCATTTTCCATAAATTTTGGGGACCTGGGCATTACCCGAGTGAATTCCTTATTCTATAGGTTAAACTATTGGTCAAGGAAGAACCTATTAGGAAATTAATGAATTGTGAAATGTTTAAAAGTATTAGTGCTCTATGTTTATGGGATTACTTTGGAATACATTTCTCTTGTATGTGTAACACTGCAGTTTGTTATGTGGAAAAGAAATTTTAGGAAGAATTGTCTTTTCTATTGTTGATATAGTTATAAATAACCATTTGGGTTTATATGATCCTTGAATTTGAGGAAATTCAATGTTATTAAATTTTGGGATGAAAATGCGACGTATGAGATAAAATTTGTGGTGAAATTATATTATCGTTATTTTGAGGAATTTATCTCATTTTGGGAATGTAATAAAATGTAGTTTTTGAAAAAGGAAAACACACAAACCATGTGAAAACCCATCGCATTGGACAAAGCTGCGAGAATCGAACCCACAACCATAGTGCGATTGGGATTTATCTCCTACCACTGGACTATGTGAAGTCCCTAGTTAGTGTGACTAATATTTTTTAGTTAAATAATTTTATTGATCAATAATAAGTTGATTTTGGATATTTTGTATTATCAAATGGATATCCTTAGTATAGGAAAATTATTTGTTCATTAAGTGATAAATTTTATTTTGGAAGACGTTCACTCTATTGGGAATACAGTATGCTTAAGGAAAATTGAATATAATGGGATTTCATTTGAAGAGTAATGGTGTATTCTTATCTATGTTTTTATTATGGATTTATAGTGATTTGGGTTATTTATGAAAATGACTAACCCATCATAGAGAATATGTGATTAGGTTAAATACTTTTAAGTATGTGACTTTAATAATAGTCGATGTTATTTGGAGATACAATTTAACATGGAATAATGCGTAATCAAATTCTTCTATGTTTTGGGTTTCAATATTAGTTTGGATTATATTGAAGGATTTTAAGGACAATTTTTTATTGAATGGTATTTATTGAACTTTGGGTATTGTTGGTTTAATTTTAGAAATTAAAATTAGTATTTCTTTCTCTAAAGGATTAAACTTTTTGGGGATAATCTGATCTTTTACTAACCATTTTGGTTTTGGTTAATCTATAAAGACAAGGTATATATATATTATCCTTTATAGATAATGTTATTCTCTAGAAGTTGATTATAGCACTTTAGGTGTGATCATGTATTCTTGAATACTCATCATTTAAAGAAAAAAAAGATCTGTTAGTGGTAGAAATTTATTAAAGGATGAAACTCTACTTAAAAAGTAAGTATATCTCTTTATGTTCTTATTCAATCTCATAAATAAATTCCTCAACTTTATTAAATGGAACATAAAACAAAAAACATTAACCATTTAATTTCCTACTAGGAAACTAATGCATGTTTATCCCATCACATGTTTGTGGTTTTCTTGTTGTTAACATTCTCCTGATCTTGTTTTCTATCACTCTCCACCATAACATGACACTTAGTTTATCTTCTATATCCATGTTTTCTTACGAGTAATCCTAGTACCAGTTATCTCGAGTTACCTTTGTACTTCTCTTTCATTCTTTTAAATAGATAGTTTTATTGACTCTTTTTCTGATGTGGGTATTTCAATGAAGTTCCCAATCCCAATTTTAAAATTACGAGGATGCAATTTCCTAAAGTGGGGAAGAATGTAACACCTCAAGATTTCATAGTAAGATATTTTCTTTAAATTCAATTGCTTGCGCAATACGCAACACCGAGTTTGAGCGCACCAAGACTTACCAAACTAGTCTCTCAAAAGTGTTCATGAATAGTATTAACATAATTTGGAATTTTATATTCTCTAAAAAAATTTAGAATCCATATTTTGTGTTTCTTAGACATAATATAATATCAAATTCATTATTTATGATAAAAAAAGTATTTTTCAAAAAAATGAAATTTTACAACATTTTAATAGCAAACCCTTCCTAAAACCAATATTTGAAACTTTTATATACTCAATTTAATGAAATTAAATTCTCCTCTAGAATCCGGACATATAAATTTATTTTGGATTAATTTTTGGAACTTCTTTTATAACTTTCATATTATGATGAATACTAAAAAACACAAAATTTTAATTGAAAATTTTTTTTTTAAAAGAAATAATTTATAGTGGTAAATTATGTATTTGAATGGTTTGGAAATATAATTAGATTAAATTTTTATTATTTAATACAATGTAGGTCATTATAAGTAATTTCACATTTAAATTTGACATAAACATGTGTCAATCTTTCGATAGTTTTTACTTGTTAAAAACTAGATTTTCATTTTTGACAATGGGAATTATTTTTAAATTAATTAATGAAAATTATATGTTTTGAATTTGGTAAAATAGAATTCATTTTTTAATTCAGAATATCAAAATTATCTTAGGGTAATTTTTTTGTATTTTTCTGAAAAAATTAAATTTTTTATGAATAGTGAAAAAACACTACGTTATTGGTTAAAATCGAATTTTTATGTAAATAATTAGTTATTTTAATTTAATTTAATTTAGGTAAAAATAGATACATAATACCTATATATTTTCAATGTAATTCATTGGAGTCATTTTATAATATGTTTAGATATATTAAATTTTATCGAACTTTTTACCGTCTTTTACCCACCTCCTAGGAGCAATTGTAAATTTGTATAAAACTTAATTTTAACGCTTCTGTGAGTCTAATTTCAAAATTCCAAGATACACGGTTGATATCAGTAAGTAAAATGTGGTTCAATAAGATGAAAATAATTTTTCGTCAATAGTATCTTTTTACTTATATTTACCATGGTTAAAAGTAAATAGGGTAATTAAGGGTAAAAATGATATTATTATTATCCTTATACAAGTCCTAATTCTATTGGATAAGTTTAATTCGACCAAAAACAACCTTATAATAAAATATGATCCTTTAGGTCCACTTGGATTAGATTAGGACATTTATTATTATTTAATTTAAAGAAGAGTTAAAAGTGTTAAAATCAATGTTTAATATATAAACCATTTTTAATATAGGGTTACACATAAGATAAATTATACTATAAATATTCATTAGAAACCTAAAAATATTTCCTACATAATAGTATTTTATTTATAATTTATAGACATTAAATAATTTAATATATTTATGACACAATGATGATGCAGTAACTTCCTTATTAATGAAATATTAAATTAATTGATATTATAAATACCCAAATAAATGTAATTTGAGACTTTTTATGAATTACACTAATTTTATAGGTTAATATTACATGTTAGGGTTTATTAAATTAATTCTTTTAGAAGTAATAAAGATGTTATGAATTTAGAAAAAACAAAATACCAAATAGTGTCAAAATTGACATAAAAGAGTTTTTAAAATAACTATTATATTATAAATTTGTATTTTATTCATAAAAATCTATGGTCCATCCAAAGGGATTAATTACTACTATATATGTCATTAATGAACCCCTTGGGGTTCTCTTGGATGTTTATTGTAAGTTTATTGATCATGTAATATAAAAATACAAAGAGACATGGTAAATGTCAAACTATTTAACTACGAGTCAAATCTAAAAGATAAGGTTAATATAGTGACCCAAACATGTCTAAAACATATTGGTTGAGGTAATGGAGACCCATAACTTCGTTATACTTTAAATAATTAATTTTTTAGACATTAGAAACTGAACATGATTTTATTATAAAATAATATTTTAATCTTTTTTTAAGGTGCCCCTCACCCCTCTTATAAAAGGGAACTTCGCCTTCTCTCAAATTCACACCGTCAAAGCTATTTGGCTCGGCCAAAACCTGCCCAAATATCCTCCCAACTGTCCTTACTTCATTTTAGAGGCCTTCATTTAGTCATAATACCAACCTATAGAGCCCTTTTGATCAAATCAAAAGGAATAACCTGAATAAAAGGTAATATTTCATCACATCTTTCAAGTTATTTTATTCTTCCACTTCCTCTTTATTTGTTGTTTAAATTATAAAATAATAACTCAAGTATCTTCTATATACTGTGATTTTATTATAAAAATGGTACAAACCTATTCATTAGACTATCCATCCTATAAATGACAATGTCACCATACGTGTCTACGTACGGATTACCGTCTCCACGTCGTGGGGTAGTTTGTTATTCAAACACTTCATCATTTTGATGGGTACAATAATGTGTATAAATGATGTAAATAATAAATATAACATTATAATTATTCTTTAGATGATATACCATCAAATTATATACGATTTTAATATCAGAAAATGATATTGTTTCTTGTGTGTACGTACGGATTACCGTCTCCACGAACGCGATGAGATTCATTCCCCATCATATCCTTTAAAGACTAATTTTCATTTGATAATTAAAAATTATGTTTTTAAAGAATTAATATAATTTTGAATATTAATAAGATACATCCAATCCATAAGAAACATTACTTACGTAACAAAGCATATAAAGGAAAACGAATCAGTTAACAGCTGAAACGATGATACTAAAGAAATATCATTAACAAGGCAATATTAGAAGATCATATATGATATAAAATTAATTTATATAGTTCTTGTATAATTTAATAACAATTATTTCACCATTATACAAGAGGTTAACCTACCCTCTACCAAGGAAAATTACAAGGTAATGGGTTTTCATGTCACTTTTATTCTTATGAGATTCATGTTATATTTTCCACTATTACCTTTTGTGTGTTGTAAGTGCTGCCCATGATTGTATGGTTTGTGTAATTTTCATTAATTTATGGGTATTTACATCATTATTGGATGATACTTCATTCACAGGGTGTATGTTTTGTACGTTACCAAATCATTAAGGGAATTTCAAATTTCAATTTCCACTCATTCGGTTTTACACAAACTTAATTGATTACTTTCCTCCAAGATTTTCTGTGAAATCACTGTTTATTTACTTATATAGTAATTTCCAATCCCCTTTGTGTGGATGAAATTTTGATACACATAATCACACCATTGATAAATTCTCAAGTCATTGGTATAAACTTGATAAGAGTAATTTTAACTCAATTTCTATTCATTGAGTTAAACATCTATGTCAGTGGTGTTGTTTTTACAAGAATATGTGTGAATATACTCTAATTGGTTTACACTGAATATCCAATCATATTGATTGTATTTATATTTTTCACACATAATTATGTCATTGACTTATCCTTAACCGATGGATATGAGCTTTATAAATGAATTCATATCAACTTACATTCTATTGATACTTCTTTGTTGTTATGTGCCAATTCACTTTTATTTGAGGTATATATTGTACTTTGACATAGTATATCATGAATACCTTTAGTCTAATGATATTATAAATTTTTTATTACCTAAATTATTTGAATTCAAGAATATCTCATTTGGTTAGGAACTCTAACTAAAATATTATTTTAAATGTTTTAAAATTTTATTCTTCTAAATCTTTATAATTAATGTCCATGTTTAAAAAATGGTTTTTAGGTTTTATTTTTATGGACATTAATGTTTTAAAATTGAAATTCCTTTTAAAAGTTTAAAAGTGGTATGAAACACTTTGATTCAAAAATATATTTTAAACTGCTTCTTGTTAAACAGTGAGACTTTTAAATGTTTTCATGAAAAAGGAATATTTCCCTCAATGCTTTTTACTGGTCATTTTCAACTATATAAACATCCTTTATGGGATATTATTCTTGATTGAGGTTGGTTTATTGTGAAACAAATATTTCATACTATATTGAAGGTTTCGTGATATGTTTTACTGTAGATGTGTTATTTTTTTTACCATTCATGGTTTATGGATAATGTATTGTCATTTAGTATGCTAGTTTTAATATGAATGTTTATGATATGTTTCAACATTTTCATATGAGGAATGCATTGGATATAGTAAGTGATGGGTGGAGCCCACTATAGCTCCTCGATGCATTGGTAGGTCTCATGAGACAAACTAGTGTCTTGGAAAAGGCATTTACAAAGTCGTATTTGTAGTCTTAGAACAAGGCTTTGACTATGTGGTTATGAAGTCTGGAATTATACATTCCATCATTATGAAAGTAGCTATTGATATTGCATGTGATTATTCGACTAGTAGAATATACATGGGAATAAGTAAATGGCATTATTTGATTTTATCTTTTCAATATTATATTGAAGTTTATGCTTAAAAGGATTTTCTTTTAGACTTATACATTGCCTTGAATTTTTATGATTATTTATGAAATCTTGCACTATATTGTTATCCTTAGTGAGCATCTGAGGTTACTCATTTCTATGTTTTATTTTTCCCTGGATGTGAAGAAGTATTTTTATGGTTAACCTGAAGGGATAATATATGGATATAAGTGTGTTTAAAAAGGGGACAAAATGTTTTTGATGTTTTTATTTCATGAAGTAATGTAAAACTTATGAGTGTATCTAGTACTTACAAGGATACTAAACTGGTCATCCTTTAGAGACATGATTCCTTGTATCATGCCAATGTTATGTAATAATGCACCGACTCTGGGTAACTAGGGTCAGGGCGTTACATTGATGGTGGTGCTTATCACCCCTATTCATACCAACCTTTTTATGGGGGTCCTTCCTAAAATTTTCCATCCCAATGCGGATGAATAAACCCTACAACCATGCCAAATCCATTCCCAAAGCAAGTGTGTTCAACCAATTCAACCCATTTCAATAAAACTTTTCTTTCATTGAAAACTTTTAAAAAAACCAATTAAAACAACCCATTAAATTTCAATAAAATCATTATATTTATTAAAACCCCATTAATAAAATCAATTTACCATAATTGCAGAAAAATCCCATTTTAAAATATACATTATAAAATTATGAATCAAGCAGTTTATTCAAGAACACCCATTTTCTAGATTTTCACAAACCAACATTCATGATGGTTTCTAACAATCAAAAATATCCAATTTATCATTATGTCATCATAAGTTAATCAATTTGAAATCATTTAAATTGGTTCTATAAAGAGGAGTCAAGAGTGAATCCACTTACCTTTAGCATTTTGATGAAAACAGTAAACAGACAAAGAACGCTCATGAAACCAAGTATGAATTTCATGAAACAACCTTAGATATCTTCACCTAACCATATCAAGAAAAAATATCAAATTATTTTTCATCCATAATCATATATCTAACCAAAACAGGTTTATATCTAAGAATCCGAGAAGATGGGAGAAGTAGATATAATAAAACGTGACAAGAACGGTGAATAACAAGAACTTACTGCAAAACTCATGCTTATAAACAACAAAGAGAGGCTCCAAATCGATTCAAATTCACTTGTTAGAGGTTTTACAATTTTAAATGGAGAAAAATCATGAGTTAGGTCTTTAAAGGAGAAAAAAGTATTGAGTTTGAGTCAAAAACATGTGAGATCCACTTTTTTAAGATCTAACTTTGACTCCATGCACTGTTAGTTCACATGGTTTGATAGACCATGCACTAAATTTGTGTAAGATTCTATCTTTTTAGACCCTTGAATGGCCTCCTCACATGGTCTCCCAAGTGTTTTGCACACCATATCAAATCTACTATACAACATCTGCCAAAGTGTATGGTTTCTCATAGTATTTCTGCACTGTTTAGACCAAATTTTGTTTCCCATGTGCTTCCCTGAATCCCCAAAAATTCATTGAAATTTCCACAAACTCTCTAAACCTTCACAATTATACTTTATATAAACAAACAACATATTTGAAGGGTTATATACCAGAAACCGGGGGTACCAAACTCACCATCTTAGGGTGTACACCTTTATCTTTATTCCATAAAGTTTTATCAGATCCAAAATAATATAAATTTATATTTAATATCTAGATAATTTTATTACATGTTCAAAACATAAGTTCAATGAAAAATACTCTATTTTTATTGGTACTAGATATTATGATTTTTAAAGGAGGTGATTTTATTTCTATATTCTTATGGTGAATATATTATCAAATATTTATAATGCGATGCTATTATGAGAAATAAATACAAATCAATACGTGTTTTAGAGAGAAAAAATATATTTCATATAGGTTTGTCAAATGATTAATTAACTAAATATGTTCATTAAAATATGTTATCAGATATCTAGAATTTTTTTGGAAAAAAATATATGGAAAATTTGTGAATGAAAAGGAGTCTAAGATTTCTTCCATAAGAGAAGATTAAAAATATTCCTATACTAATAAATGAATGAAAAAACATGATGAAGGATTACTGATGACGAAATTAAATAAGTAAAGGATAAATAATAATTATACTCCTACAAAAATAGACACTCTAATTGAGGTGCATAATCTTAATACTATTGTAAAATTTGAATCTAAAAACACCTTGAAATATATATGAAAATAAAGAAATTTAGATTCACCTATGGATTTCATAGAGTATTGTGATGGATTAAGTGTAAATGAAATATACTAATTAACCTAATGAATATTTTTGAAATTATGGTGACAATATCTAATACGTATTAAAGAAGGTGGATAAACTTGAAATTATACATATATTAAATTTTATAGTCATGGTTGACTTGGATTTGGAATATTTTATATTAATAAAAGAATATTTGTACTTTAATTGAGATATTATTAAAACTGGGGTACAAATAGAGGGTCTTTGTTATCTACATGAACAATTTAAACAAATATTAGAGAAAAGAAATTCTAAAGATAAGTGGCAAATATAATGAAATATCCCCCTCAAAACACAACATGATGATATATTTAAATATATAAAATCTTTTTTATAATGGTTGTAGATGATTTATTAACCATTAAAGGAGAAGTACATGATGTTCATGGATCATGGATTATAGTTGATGTCATTGAATGTAAATGAAATAGTAAAAACTCCCAAGGAATCACCAATAAGTGGAAAAAGTATATAGCCACATATAGAATTAGGAAAAATATAAGATTATAGAAAAAATTTGAAGACACGACTCCTAGAAGAAGGTATATAGAAGTTTCTACTACTATGAATTATTTGGAAAAACCATTAATGGTTTCCTATAAACCCTTGTGCTTAAAATAGGTAGAATGCATACTACATACATCACAATTTAAATGTGATAACTCCATGTATGATTTTTATTAGTCATTTTTTTCAAATTATAATAATGGAAATATGATAATAAATTATAATAAAAATTATTTTAATTCTTCTAGGAGGTTAGAAAATAATCCCTTATTTATAGGGAGGCAAGTTTAGAAATAACAGAAAAAATGTTTCAATTAGAAACGTATTCACTAGGTTGAAAGAATGTCATGATAGATATTAATGAAGGGTGAATCAATCACTATTTATTACTTATCCAAAACATCCCTAATGAATAGAAGAAATTAATATATAGATAATTAAGAAATAAGATATTATTTTTGTATAAAAGGAGAATTCACACTTGAAGAAATAATTTCCATGGATGAAAATGTCAAAGGAGTCAGTAATGGAAATTGAAAGGGAGAAAAAAATTCCCCAATGGTCTCATATAACATACTATAAGAAAATAGGTGGAGAGTAGTAGAGGTTCCCTCCTATGGTTTAGGGGTCTTGTTTGAGGATGAAGGAAAAATGAATCAATAATGGATACATGTACATGGGTATTGGTCCCACAATAAAGATGATGTCTAAGCCAATAATGATGAAAAATTATAAAGAAATAATCCCATATGAAATTTCCATAAGTGGTATCACCAAATGTTGGACCACTAAAATGTATTTGAATTAGGATTTATGTAAATATTTTTCAACCAATTCTAATCATAATCCTTAAATTGTGGATTTTTGACAAGTACCTCTCTCCTAATGTGTTGTGATTTTTTTAACCATTGTCAGATGTGATACATATTTAAAGGGGTTATATGATCCATGGTGTTGGATTATAATTAATGGTGTTGGATTATATTTAATGGTGTCAAATTCTAATATTATTTTTAGAATTATTATAATTATAAATTGGTATTAGGGATAAACAAAAGGATAAAATGGTATTATGTCCAAGATATATATCCATAAGTGTTTTAAGCAACAAATTTTTATTTCTAAGGTAACTCTAGAATTTCATGATGTGATAAGGAAGTTAAAATGATATAGAAATTGATATAGAAATAATGTAGTGTAATATCCATATCAAAAATATTTAGTTCTATTTATCCAATATTGGTGATCAAAAAATTACATCAAACCATATCTCATGGGGTGTCAAGCCACAAATAATAAGGAAAATTAAATTAAATGAATTTGGTTTAATTTTTCAAATATTAATAATTTTGTATGACATGAGAATATTTCTAGATAAAAATAGGTATATTGAAGAATGAATAATAAATAAATGATCCTTTACCCACAAAAAATATAAATCAATACTTTTTACCAATAACTTATGGTATTCCATGGGAGATGTTGATGAGTATTCCTAGGATAGATTCCACATATTGAAAAAGGGAATCCCATTGAAGAATGGATGAACATAGAATTCAAGTGATATCACAGTTACATCAGGAACTTGTTGTTTCAATTGGTTAAATATGTGTTATGAATCACACACATGGTATATTAATATTTATTGAATAATTTTATTTCATTAGTTTGATTGAGATCATAAGAATAAATTTCTAAGGTTATAAAATCTCGAGTTGTATCCATTTACTGAAGTATGTGAGTGACATGGATTGTTTTTATGTTATTAACTTAGGCTTCTATTTCATACATTGATTTATAACATATTATTCTTAGAGAATTTCATAATGACACATTTCCAGGTAGAAAATTCATACACTGAAAATCAATTGGAAAAATACCGTTGGATAGAGGAAGTGGTAAGTGCCTAAAATGTGAAAATTGGAAAATTATTTGAATACAAAATTGTATCTTGGATGAAGAGAATAATATAGATCACAACTATTAATAAATAGTTCCAATAGATCTATAAACAAGTTTTTTTAGAGAATAATCTTTTGATGGTGGTAAACATATCATATAGTTTCTAAGTTTAGGCTATATTTGAAGATGTTAAATGGTACACATATCAAATGGGATTGGAAATAATTTCACAAAAAAATTGGAGAGTTAACACCTTAAATATGAATTTTATTATTTGAGGAGAATAATCATGTCACTACATGACTATAGTATATATCATTAAAAACATGGAGTATTTATTTTATTTATGTATGGGGAATTACTGTTTTTAGATAAAATGGAATGGGTTCAAAGAACCCGAGTAATAATAAGGTAAATAATGTTAGATCGAGATATATCCAGTTTTCCTTAAGATTTTAGACATTAGGATAACCAAAATCTTTAGAATCTATTATGATTCATTTCATGACCCTAATATATAACAACCCGTACTTTTGATATGGATATATTACATTCTAGTAGTTAAAAATTCATTACACAACATAATGATCCATTCCAGAATTGTATAGGTCTAGTTCCTTTGGAAACATGGACACATAAACAACTACATTATAAAAATTTAAATCATTTCCCACTAGGATCATCATAACTATCACCCTTCTTAGACATATCATTCTTCATAACCTAGGGAAAGAAAACATAATAAAGGGTGATTCTAGATGGTAAATAAGGTTAAAAATGGATATATCAATGATCACATTAGCATAACATGAACATAGGAGTATGAGAATAGGATAATAACATTTGAATATTATACCCTGTATATCATAAATAATAATATTGAGTCATAGAATAAATAATGATATTTTATTCTACATGAATCATAAATGAATCAAAGAACCTAATCCATGGTATCATAATTTTGGCATAAAACATGGAATCATGGAATACACAAAACAATATAAAATCATTTATTTAGTATTCATGGTTCCTTTCCAAGACTATCATAGTGGATTGGGTTCACACCCCAATTCATCGTAGTAGCCAAGGTAAAATCCCAACATAGTCATAGTTGGAAGTGTCCCTTACAAAACTGGGCCCACTCCCCATTCTATTCCTATTTATCTTGTGAGATATCAGTCGTTACATAATTCAGTGGAGGGAGATATAGTTCCCATGCATCCTTGGATATAATTTGACCACAGTCCTTGGTTACAACACAAACATTGTCCTTGTTTATAATGTAATTATAATACTTTTTTATAATGTAACCACCACAACATAATGAAAAACATAAATATGTGTGCTAAAGGATCATAAATCATTCATCACATCAGAATCCATGAAAAGAATATATTTTTATAAACATTTCATTATAAAATAACCATTGGAAAATATATTGGTTTCATAATAATTCCATCATTTAATTATGGTATAACCCATGCAAAAGGAATGGTTTATATAGACATGTTTCATCACAAACATAAACTAATCAGAGAAAAATAAGTATGGTATCCTTGGATACTATCCCTAAAAAATAATAAGTGAAATAAATATAGCATCCCGTCTTTTTATAACATGAACTTTCATTACATTACACAAAACTGAGGATCTTTAAGGTTTAGTGTCTTGGAAACCAGGAACATAATACATGAAAACAACATAAAGAATTATTCTTAAACACTTGAAAGGATTCTCCTTAAGTTCATCCTAGGTTCATTACTGCATCTCATAACCTGGGTACATACATCAAAAGAAAGGGTGAGCAGAAGGCCCAGTAAGGGAAATAAGAGGAACATTTTACATGTGAACTTGATATACTTCAATAAGGACATGAAAAGAACTTTAAGGCATGAGAAAGAAATCATGAGGCATTTCATAATAAAAATAAAATTTTTCATAACTTGAAGATGTGGCTACATCATTTAACATATACAATCATGAACATATCACCAAGGTCCATCCCCAAGGTGTCATTTGAAAATTACCAAGGTTATTCACCAAGGTATCGTGAAAATTGTAATCTCTAGTGGTTACATCATTACCCAATGAATTGGAGTTCTATCAGGGTGCACCCTTAAATTTTCCTTTATTATCATGTGAGAAACATATATCATCATCAAAAATTTCATAAATAACCCATATAGCATAAAATAAATGGGTTTCATTTCATAATCATAACGTTTTAAAAACTGCTTTAAAGACATGATCTTTATGTCACTTTAAACCCACGGAACGGGAAAGAGGGTCTCATGTATGTAAATCCCAGAATTCAAAATGAAACATTTTGATATATATGTGAATACCCTTGTAGAAATAAGTTCTTTGATTATTCACTTTATAACATAAAATCATTTTGAGAAAAGAGAGAGGCATTTTGAGACGAAAATTCTGCAGCATAACGGCTATGTTACAAGGTTTTAGAAAACATTGAAAAGAGAGGGGACATGGGTCACCCACTCATAAATGATCCATAAAACAGTAGGGGGACAGAATACAAGGGATTTAAGAACATGGTAATGAAATTTGAAAGATATACCATATGAAATGAGAAACATGGAAGTGAGACAAAAAGTAAGATTTCTCTTATGAAAATTCGGCAGCCTAACGGCGTCACTTAACTTCAATAAAAAAATGATTTGACAATATAAAATAGGGTCTCTCATCATATGATCATAAGAGATAATTATGATAGATATAAAGATCATACCCCAACATAAATATAAGTAACTTGAAAGATTTGACATGAAAATCGAACTTGAAATATGAGAAGGGTGAAAGAATCACTTAAAAATTCGGCAGCCTAACGGCGTCACTTAAACTTTCATAAAACGAAATGATAAGAGTAAGAGGGAATCTCTAATAATATAAACATGAAAAGGTCAGTAAGAGGAATATAAAAGAACATCCTCTCACATAAGAACATGGAGCATAAAAGGAATGACATAAAAGAGATTACATGAAAAGAAATAGAGAGGTCGGATCCCTTACCTTAAAAAGTAACTCTTAAAACTCAAAGGTTTGGACCTTGAGGGCTTGGGGAACCTTGGGAGGACTCCTTGGGAGGTAAGGAGACCATAACTTCGTTTGGGGAGAGTTGGGAGTGAAAAATAAAGGAGGAATGGGTGGGTATTTATAGGGAAAGTGAGGGGACAAGGCATTAATGGCCAAGGGACACCTCACATGTGCTTTTCTCAAAACCATGTGCTCTCCCTTGGAATTTACCATGGATTTAGGCCACATGGGGCCCCCAAAACAATAATGCATCACCCTTGGCCGGCCAACCCTTAAAATATCTCATGACATCATCATGACACAGTTATGATGTCATTAAACATACCGAAACCCTAAAACTGTATTTTTACTATTCACTGAAAATTCAACTTTCTCAGAAAAATCCCAAAATTTCACCTTAACCAAATATCGATGATCTAAGTACATTTATGAACTCCATTTTATAAAAATAATTTTCTAAATATTTTTAATTTAATTTTTAAGTAAAAGAACTATTCATCGAGAATTCATTTTTTCAGAAAAAACCCCAAAAATTACCATAACATAATATCGATGCTCTAAGTTCAAAAATAAATTCCTTTTTATAAAAATAATTATCTAATTATTTTTAATTAAATTTTTAATTAAAAAACACTATTCACCCGAAAAAAACTAATACTTGATTAATCATTTATGAAACCATTATTTACCAATTTTATGGAATCACATTACTTAATCTAGGTGTCTCAATTATATTAAAACTTTCTTTGAGTGAAATTACTAATCCATTTGGTCACATTACTAATCCTAAGTGTAAAATCACTATTCATAATTTACTATTCATCAAAAATTAAGTTGATCTTATTAGACTCCAAATTCCTTACTGAACACTTTTATAGAAGACCATTTTTTGAAAATCATTACACATCATTAATTATTTAGGGTTTTCATAAATATTTTAAAATATCCTTTTTCCCAAATTCATCAATAAAATACATTCTAAAATTATCCGGACATTTGAAATTTAACAAACATCACTAAAGGAAGAAATCTCAATTCATTCATCCCAAAGGATTACACAAAGAAGCTAGGGTCTCGTCACATAGCCCCTTATAACACCGGCATAAGACCTAAGTGTAAGGTGTGCTATGGTGAGAGAATCTGAGGGAGGCTCAGATAACATTTCCCTAGTAGTAATCTCTACTAACTTGAACTTCTCCCGTAGGCGTTTCCGTTCAAGCTTGACACGCTGGAGTTCGGCTTGGGCTTGGTCCAAAGCGAAGCCCAAAGATGCCACCTCCTTCCCAAGCTCTGATAAGTGGGCTTCATAAGGTTCGAGTCTACTGGATGAAGCCATCGACTCCTCTTTCTGCATTAACCATTAACATCTTATTAAATCATTAAGAGTATGTTAATATACTACTCAAAAATATTGGGTCGTTACATTCTTCCCCCCTTAAGAAATTTCGTCCCCAAAATTTAAACTTGAGGCCTAGTAGAAAAGGTGATGGTACTTTTGCTTCATTGTTTCCTCAGGCTCCCAAGTCGCTTCTTCATATTTATGATTCCTCCACAAAACTTTCACAAGGTGGGTAGTCTTGTTTCATAAAACCTTGTCTCTACGGTCTAAGATATCCACTGGATGCTCCTCATAAGAGAGGTCATGTTCCAGTTGTACCACCTATGGGTTCAGTACATGTGAAGGGTCGGGTATGTACTTCCTCTAGAGAGATACATGGAAGACATCGTGAACTTGAGCTAGGTTCGGTGGAAGTGCTAGACGATAGGCCACTGATCCTATGCGATCAAGGATTTAAAAGGGGCCAATGTACCTAGGGATGAGCTTCCCTTTCTTCCCAAACTGCATGACTCTCTTCCATGGAGAAATTCGAAGGAAGACTTTGTCGCCAACACCAAACTCCAAGTCCCTTCGACGATTGTCAGCATAGCTCTTCTGCCGAATCTGAGCAGCCTTTATGTGTTGTTGGATGGCATGAACCTGTTCTGTCATCTCTTGCACAAGATCAGGCCCAAGAAGCTTTCTCTCACCAGCTTCATCCCAACATGTAGGAGTTCTACATCGCTTTCCATACAGAGCTTCATAGGGTTCCATCTGAATACTCAAATGGAAGCTGTTGTTATAGGAGAACTCAACTAATGGGAGGTGTTGATCCCATCCACCTTTAAATTCCATTGAGCATAATCTCAGCATGTCTTCGAGTGTCTGAATAGTCCTTTCAGATTGGCCATCAGTTTGAGGATGATAGGTCGTACTAAAATTCAATTCAGTACTCAGAGCATGTTGAAGACTTCTCCATAATTTTGATGTGAATCTTGGATCACGATCAGACACGATGGATAGTGGTACCCCATGCAGCCTTACCACTTCCTTCATGTATATCTTGGCAAGTTGATCCATAGAGGAATCTTCTCGAATAGAGATAAAATGGGCGGTCTTGGTGAGACGGTCCACAATAACCCATATCGCATTGTTTCCTTTGGATGTTTTCGGGAGACCAGTTACAAAGTCCATAGTGATATTATCCCACTTCCATACTGGTATGGGTAGCGGTTTTAATACCCCCTTAGGAAGTTGTCTTTATGCCTTTACCTGCTGACACACTAGGAACCTTGTAGTGTAATCATCAATCTCCCTCTTCATGTTATCCCACCAATAATGATCACGAAGGTCTCTATACATCTTAGTGCTTCCTGGATGTATAGAGAAAGTAGAACTATGAGCTTAATCCATCAGTTCTTTCATTATCTCCAGAATAGATGGAACACATAGTCCTATACGAAATTTCAATACACCTTCTTGATCAATATTGAAATCAGGGAACTTCCCATCTTTTACAGCCTCCAACTTCTCCTGCAGCAAAGGATCTTATTTTTGAGCCTTCTTGATCTTCTCTAGTAATGAAGGTTGAGAAATCATTTGGGATAGGGTTGATGATGTCCCTTTCCTTATAATTCCCATGTCTAGTTTTACTGGATCTTTAATCAAGGGATCTCCTAGGATCCTCATTGTTGCCAGAACAACAGGATCTTTCCTGTTTAATGCATCTGCGACTTTGTTTGCTCTTCCAGGGTGATAATGAATTGAACAATCATAGTCTTTAATAAGCTCCAACCATCTCCTTTGTCTCATGTTCAATTATTTCTGCGTGAAAATATACTTTAAACTTTGGTGGTCGGTGTATATATCACATTTCTCCCCATAAAGATAGTGCCTCCATATCATTAGAGCAAAAACAACTACCTCTAACTCTAGATCATGCGTAGGATAATTCTGCTCATGAATCTTTAACTATTGAGATTCATAAGCAATTACCTTGTCATTTTTCATGAGGACGCACCGAAGCCCTTTCAGAGATGCATCGCTAAAAATAATGAATCCTTCTCCGATAGAGGGTAGTGTTAACACAGGTGCAGTAACCAATCTCTTCTTCATCTCTTGGAAACTTTCTTCGCATTCCTTTGTCCAGATGAACTTAACCCCTTTTCGAGTCAACTTGGTTAGTGGATTAGAAAGCCGTGAAAAGTTTTTCACAAGCCTCCTATAATATCCCACTAAACCAAGAAAACTACGAATCTCAATTACTGTTGTGGGTTGAGGCCACTCCTCCACAACCATTGTCTTTGCAGGGTCAACCGAGATTCCTTCATTGGTTACGATGTGCCCCAAGAAATCCACTTGTTGTAACCAAAACTCACACTTGCTGAACTTTCCAAAGAGCCTCTCCTTCCACAGAGTTTTCAAAATAACCCTCAGATGATCTTCATGCTCCTCACTACTTTTTGAATATATCAAAATATCATCAATAAAAACTACCACAAAGTTATCAAGGTAGTCCTTAAAGACTCTATTCATCAAATCCATGAAAATAGCAGGAGCATTAGTCAAGCTGAAGGGCATAATAGTAAACTCATAATGCCCATATCTTGATCGGAAGGCAGTCTTTGGAATATCTTCCTTCTTCACCCTCAGTTGATGATAACCAGATCGAAGGTCAATCTTAGAGAAGAATTGAGCCCCGCGAAGTTGGTCAAATAAATCATCAATTCTTGGAAGAGGATATCTGTTCTTCACTGTGATCCCATTCATTTCTCTATAATCAATTCATAGCCGCATTGATCCATCCTTCTTCTTCACAAAGAGAACTGGTTCTCCCCAAGGAGACACACTTGGTCAGATAAACCCCTTCTCCAACAAGTCTTGGAGTTGTTTCTTTAACTCTTCTAGATCCACATTTTCCATTCTATACGGAGTCTTTGATATCGGTTGAGACCCAGGTACGAGTTCAATGGAGAACTCTACCTCTCTTTCTGGGGGAGGTCCAGGTAACTCCTCATGAAATACATCCATGTATTCTTGAACAATCTGAACATATTCTATTTGTATTCTCCCTTTTCCTTCTTCATCATCACTGATTAACTCCATAAAGAAAGCTATAGGAGGTGATTCTAGATAGGGATCAATTCAGGATATCCCTCCTTGGAAGATAATTGTAGGTCGTTCATTCAAGACTACTGAGATTTCCTTACTTCTGCATTTGATCTTAGCATTATACTTTGAGAGTCAGTCCATCCCTAGTATAATGTCGAATTCCATCATGGGAATGACTAATAGATTTGTGATAAGATTGTGCTCACCAAAGTAAACACTAGAGTCTCTAAATACTGTTGATGCAAGGATAATCCCACTTGGAGTCTTGACTTACAACTCTACCTCTAGCAGTTCGGGGATTGATTCTATATTCCTTGAAAACTTGGAGGAAATAAAGGAATACGTAGAACCAGAATCAAATAAAGTTCTTGCTAGTTTTGAGAGGACAACAAGAGTACCTGCTACCACATCGTTTGGAACTTCAACTTCAGTTGTTGTGATAGCGAAAGCACGACCTTGCTCCCTTGGCCTCTGCTGAGGTTGATGGTGATTCCCCTCCACCGCCCTCGGATTTGGACATTGATTAGAAAAGTGCCCAAGCTTTCCACACTTGAAGCATGTGACTTAGGGTAAGGCCAGAACCATCTTTCCTATATTGTTAGTGTTGGGAAGTTGAGGCTTCACATCACTACGACAATTCCGAGAAATATGGCCTTCTCTTCCACACCTGTAGCACTTACCACTTCCGATCAAGCAGTTCCCCGAATGCTTCTTCCCACACTTATTGCATGTGGCATGTTGCATATGCTTTCCACCTCTTTCCTAATCAAAACTTCTTCCCAGGCTTGGTTCTAAAGTTCTCTTCTTTTCATTAGATTTGTGAGACCACTTTGTCTCCCCAAACTCTAGTTCAACTTTCATAGCACTTAGAACTATTTCTTCATAGCTATCGTAGTCCCTGTTGTCTATATTCTTCCGCAGATGAGGTCGCAGTCCGCCAAATAATCTATCAACCTTCCCATTAGGGTCCATGACAAATCTTGAGGTATAACAGGAAAGCCTTGTGAAGTTCATCTCATAGGTTCCAACTGATTCATTCTCCTTTTGCTTCAGCTCGAGAAATTCTTTCTCCATTCTCGTTCTCATCGAACGAGGGAAATACTTATTAAAGAATATTCCTCGGAACTCTTCCCACTCCATAGCTTCCATCTCTCCTTGTGGCTTCGTGTTTTTGATCAGTGACCACCACTGATCAGCTTCTCCCTCTAGGCGGTAAACAGCAAGGGTGACTTTTTCTTATTCCGAACAATGAAGTACAGAAAAGATCTTTTCAATGGAGCTTATCCATTGTTCCGCAACCAATGGGTCAGTAGATCCACTGAATGTTGGTGGTCATTGACGCATAAAGGACTCAACAGAAAGTTTCTCCCTTCGTGGTGAGATCGGCCTCTCAGCTTTATTCAAGTTATTACTCATAACTTCAGTCAGTTGGTTCATCATTCGCATGAATGTTTCCATTCCGGCTTCCATCGGAGGGCCGCCAACACATGGTGCATTGCGGTCACCATCTGCACGGTTCCTCCTATTGCTCGCCATTTTCTAAAAGAATAAAACCTTAGTGAGAAATGTATTTCATTTATGAATCTTTTAACTAAGACTTCATGCTTAGACAATTACACTTCTCTATAATTCCTTCCTAATGATTCATAAAAATCTTGTGATTAACCAAACATATCCCCCAGGAGTGTCGTAACCAAGAGTGCAGCAAGGCCCGTTATCGTGCACCAGTTCCCGTTCGAGTCTAGCTCAAAGCGGTGTTTTCGGGTTTTACCCCTATGTACATTTGTGCCAGAGCCGCCTCTACCTGCTCGTATCCAGACAGGGATGTATTTGTTTGATAACCCACTTACTCAATACTTACCAAAATACCAGGAAGTTTTCCTATATTTAAAAATTTCTATAGGGTTATTCCTAAAGTTTTTATATCCTAATTTCCACAAATAACTAAATCATCCTTTGATACCAACTATAGCATCCCGTATTTTTAAAACATAAACTTTAATTACATTACACAAAACTGAGGATCTTTAAGGTTTAGTGTCTTGGAAACCAGGAACATAATACATGAAAACAACATAAAGCATTATTCTTAAACACTTGAAAGGCTTCTCCTTAAGTTCATCCTAGGTTCATTACTACGTCTCATAATCTGGGGACATACATCAAAAGAAAGGGTGAGTAGAAGGCCCAGTAAGGGAAACAAGAGGAACATTTTACATGTGAACTTGATATACTTCAATAAGGATATGAAAAGAACTTTAAGGCATGAGAAAGAAATCATGAGGCATTTCATAATAAAAATAACATTTTTCATAACTTGAGGATGTGGATACATCATTTAACATATACAATCATGAACATATCACCAAGGTCCATCCCCAAGGTGTCATTTGAAAATTACCAAGGTTATTCACCAAGGTATCGTGAAAATTGTAATCTCTAGTGGTTACATCATTACTCAATGCATTGGAGCGCTATCAGGGTGCACCCTTAAATTTTCCTTTATTATCTTGTGAGACACATATATCATCATAAAACATTTCATAAATAACCCATATAGAATAAAATAAATGGGTTTCTTTTCATAATCATAACGTTTTAAAAACTTCTTTAAAGACATGATCTTTACGTCACTTTAAACCCACGGAAAGGGAAAGAGGTTCTCATGTATGTAAATACTAGAATTAAAAATAGAACATTTTGATATATATGTGAATACCCTTGTAGAAATAAGAGCATTGAGTATTCACTTAATAACATAAAATAATTTTGAGAAAAGGGAGAGGCATTTTGAGACGAAAATTCTGCAGCATAACGGCTATGTTACAAGGTTTTAGAAAACATTGAAAAGAGAGGGGACATGGGTCACCCACTCATAAATGATCCATAAAACAGTAGGGGGACAGAATATAAGGGATTTAAGAACATGGTAATGAAATTTGAAAGATATACCATATGAAATGAGAAACATGGAAGTGAGACAAAAAGTAAGATTTCTCTTATGAAAATTCGGCAGCCTAACAGCGTCACTTAACTTCAATAAAAAAAATTATTTGACAAGATCAAATAGGGTCTCTCATAATATGATCATAAGAGATCAGTATGATAGATATAAAGATCATACCCCAACATAATAAAAAGGAATTTGAAAGATTTGACATGAAAATCGAACTTGAAAAATGAGAAGGGTGAAAGAATCACTTAAAAATTCGGCAGCCTAACGGTGTCACTTAAACTTTCATAAAACGAAATGATGAGAGTAAGAGGGAATCTCTCATTATATAAACATGAAAAGGGTAGTAATAGGAATATAAAATAACATCCTCTCACATAAGAACATGGAGCATAAAAGGAATGACATAAAAGTGATTACATGAAAAGAAAGAGAGAGGTCGGATCCCTTACCTTAAAACGTAACTCTTAAAACTCAAAGGTTTGGACCTTGAGGGCTTGGGGGAACCTTGGGAGGACTCCTTGGGAGGTAAGGAGACCAGAACTTAGTTGGGGGAGAGTTGGGAGTGAAAAATAAAGGAGTAATGGGTGGGTATTTATAGGGAAAGTGAGGGGACAAGGCATTAATGGCCAAGGGACACCTCACATGTGCTTTTCTCAAAACCATGTGCTCTCCCTTGGCATTTACCATGGAGTTAGGCCACATGGGGCCCCCAAAACAATAATTCATCACCCTTGGCCGGAAAACCCTTAAAATATCTCATGACATCATCATGACACAGTTATGATGTCATTAAACATACCGAAACCCTAAAACTGTATTTTTACTATTCACTGAAAATTCAACTTTCTCAGAAAAATCCCAAAATTTCACCTTAACCAAATATCGATGCTCTAAGTACATTTATGAACTCCATTTTATAAAAATAATTTTCTAAATATTTTTAATTTAATTTTTAAATAAAAGCACTATTCATCAAGAATTCATTTTTTCAGAAAAAAACCCCAAAAATTACCATAACATAATATCGATGCTCTGAGTTCAAAAATAAAGTCCTTTTTATAAAAATAATTATCTAATTATTTTTAATTAAATTTTTAATTAAAAAACACTATTCACCTGAAATAAAAATAATAATTGATTAATCATTTATGAAACCATTATTTACCCATTTTATTGAATCACATTACTTAATCTAGGTGTCTCAATTATATTAAAACTTTCTTTGAGTGAAATTACTAATCCATTTGGTCACATTACTAATCCTAAGTGTAAAATCACTATTCATAATTTACTATTCATTAAAAATTAAGTTGATCTTATTAGACTCCAAATTCATTACTGAACACTTTTTTAGAAGACCATTTTTTGAAAATCATTACACATCATTAATTATTTAGGGTTTTCATAAATATTTTAAAATATCCTTTTTTCAAAATTCATCAATAAAATACATTCTAAAATTATCCGGACATTTGAAATTTCACAAACATCACTAAAGGAAGAAATCTCAATTCATTCATCCCAAAGGATTACACAAAGAAGCTAGGGTCTCGTCACATAGCCCCTTATAGCACCGGCATAAGACCTAAGTGTAAGGTGTGCTATGGTGAGAGAATCTGAGGGAGGCTCAGATAACATTGCCCTAGTAGTAATCTCTACTAACTTGAACTTCTCCCGTAGGCGTTTCCGTTCAAGCTTGACACGCTGGAGTTAGGCTTGGGCTTGGTCCAAAGCGAAGCCCAAAGATGCCACCTCCTTCCCAAGCTCTGATAAGTGGGCTTCATAAGGTTCGAGTCTACTGGATGAAGCCATCGACTCCTTTTTCTGCATTAACCATTAACATCTTATTAAATCATTAAGAGTAAGTTAATATACTACTCAAAAAGATTGGGTCGTTACAATAAATATTCGTTATCATTTTTGTATAATATTATCGTCTAAATATCATTAAAAATATATTTCAGTGAAATAATGTTTCTACTTTAAAATAAATTATTTAAAACATACAAATATATAAAATATTATAGAAAACATTTTCTTTGAAAATAACACAAGAAACATGTAAATCTATATTTAAATCATTGAGAATTCATGATAGTGGAAAATTTCATTCATACTACATATGGTAAAAGAAAAACATTCCTTTCGCACATTGTAAAAAGTAATTCTTTTAGAAAAAATCAAGAAGATTCAATATTTTTTAAAAAATTAAAACATGGATAAAAATGAAATTAAAAATAATAAAATAATATTAAAAATATTTTTTAAATATTTTTAGAAAACATAGATATGGAATAAAAAATCGACCTTGGGGAGAGATAATGTCAATTATCCTTAAAAAAATACATTTTCAGTGTTTTGAGTACTTAATATGTGGAAAATAAAATAAAAAATTTATTCTCAAGAAAGAACTTGAGGGTACTTAATTTCATGAGTTTCTTGAGAGGATAATCATAAGATATCCTTATCAGAAACATAATCATTAAATTACCCAGTAAATAATGAGATTATAACATTAAACCCTTACCACTTTGGTAAATTTTGAATTATAATCCCCATGAAATAAATAATGTTATACGAATATGTATACCCCGTTATTTTTATGATATTCACCATAAAATACATTCATGTACTGTATATAAATAACACAAAAGAAATAATTTGTCAATATGACATGTGTCCTAGTAAAATAAAAGTGAGATGAAAATCCATTACCTTTGGTGCGAATTCCTTCTTATCAGTTGGAAACTCATGTATAATGAACATATATATATTATAAAGATATTATAGAACCATAATAATATATACCACATATAATTTACTTATAAACTATTACCCCCAATTTTTAACAATTATTTATTAAAATTATTTTTTGGCGGGATATATTCTTAATTTTTCAGATATTTTTTGGTTCGGAAGTCTTGGTCCTTGTATTTTGATCACAATTCCTTAATATAAAAAATTATAATAATTATATAAATATATAATATATACATTAATAAATTTTTAGATTCATTAATAAAATATAGAGATAGAAAAATTAATTACATCATTCAAGGTGATGATAGGTTGTACATACTGATGAATGTTGTTTCCATTTTTCTGAAATATGGAATGAAAGAAAGGTGTATAACAAATCACCTTTCCAAAATCATTATTATATCTTATATATCATAAAAATTAATTAAATAAATCCTTATTACCATCCATGTAAAATATAAATGAAAAATTAATCACATCGCTTCTTGGAGGTGGTAGTCAACATGTACGCACAATCGATGTTATCTTTTTCCATTGTTTTGGAGGGTAAGAAGTTATATAAGATATTATCATACCATAATTATAATTATTCAATATTTATTATATATATACATTAATACCCTCATAATACCAATACATTAAATATAGTGATGAAAAATGAATTGTATCATTACATGGAGACCGTAAGCCATACATATGCACTGATATTTTCACTTCCCATTTGATAGAAAGAGAGAGAATAAAGGTTGTTTCATAAAAATAATAAATTTTCAGAATATTTTTCTTAATTAATTTATTATTTTATGAATAATGTAAAATATATTGTAGATTAGAAATAATATATATAAAGAAAGTAGTTGGTTAAGGTGATTACCTCTTATTTGAAATAACCTCATTATATATCCACTTAAGGGATCTATGGATGGAATTCTAGGATTAATGGAACCACTATAATGTGTAAATGTAAGTGAATAAGAGAACATTCTAGATTTTTGTCAAGATATACGGCTCAATCTATATTGATTAATTGAAAGGAAGGATATTGTTTTACAATTGAGGGGATGGTCCCCCTTGGAATTTATTTGATGATTAAAATATAATAAATACATTCTCGTGGAATATTTTTTAAAATGGAATATAAATGGAAATTAATTACATGGTAGAACATATATCATCTCCATTTATATATTCTAAAATTTTAGGATTTTTTATGTAATTTAATAATTTTTTATTTTCATAAAATAACATTATTTCTAATTTAGACCCAATTGATTAAATTATACTAAAATACCTAATAAAAAAGTTGGAATTAAAATATAATTATTTAAAATTAAATTAATACAATAGATACAAATAAAATAATCATGAAACACTATAACTGACTCAAATTATATGAAATTTAATATTATTACAATCATTTATTTTATTTATTTATTAATTATTGAAATACTTCATCGATGTTTCATAAGAATTTAAAGTCATTATATAATTGCTAAAAATTATAAATAACTTTATTTATAAAGGTTAATTTCATTAAACTTAATATAGGCTCCTATATTCATTCATAGCTTTATTTTTTCCCTATGTGCAGACATAATAGATATTTATAACTAAGAGATTGACATTTTAAAATTTCCATTGATATAAACATTATATATATACTTTTCATGGAAAAATGTCCATTAAACATATCCATTTAGAGACTAAAGTGATATGGGTATAATTAAATTCATCCAGTAGGAACTAATATGAATAATTAAGGCCTTTTCACTTATTTTTAACCAATATTAACCTGATTTAACCTTTACCGAGGTGATAAATTTTACCATAGTTACTATAGATATTGAAGAAATGGGAATATCTAAGAAATTTGAACCTTATGATTCCAAATATAGAATAAATTTTATCTTATTCAATTTCTATAAGTGTATAAAATTAATTTTAATATAATTGTGAAACACGTGAAAAAAACTACTTTTTAAATAATATATTTTTAAGCATAAAACATTGTTTTTTCTTGACATGTTCCTAGAAATATATTTAAGTAATGTTAAAATAATTGATTAATTATAGTATATATATTAAATTAAAATCATTCAACAATAGTGAAATTTTTAATTTATTAATATAAATGTTCATTATGTTCATCAAAATATTTTTTCAGAAAATATATCTTTTACTAAAAAAATATTTTTAATTTCACTTATTACAGATTGATAACCAATGAATTCATTTTAGCCATATGTAACGAATAGATTTTTCATAATTTAGTTATTACTATTCAAACATTCCAATCCAATGTATTGGCTATAAATTTCACTTCAAATAATAATATTTTAATAGTATATCATGGTTCCTTTAATCTCAATGTTTCATGTAACGTAAGAAGTCAAAGAAATATAATTTATTTGAAAAATATAATTTCTGAAAATATTGGAGTTTTATGTTCCACCACCATTAAAATGAATTTGTCACTCAAAATTCATCACTTTGACACAAAAAATTGATGATATATTTTTATCATTACATTCTTGGGTTTCCATCTAGCTTCTTTCAAATTTGTGATTAATGCAAGGAAATTTCACCATGTGAGTAGAACTATATTGTAATACTTTATCTCTGTGATCCAAGATTTAAACTTGTTTTTCCTCATATGGAATATCATGTTCCATATTAATGAACTCTGATTTTAGTAAATCTGATGGATCAGGTGTGTACATCCTCAGGAGGGATACATGAAATACATTGTGAAATTAAGAGAGGTTCTGGGGAAGCACATTTCAATAAGCTACCATATCTACACGATCATGCATATTGGAAGAAACAATACACCTAGGGCTCAACTTTACCTTATTTTCAAATCTCATAACATTATTACATGGATAAATTATTAGAAAATATTTATCAACAACATCAAATTTTATGCCACGCCAATAATTCTAATCATAGATTTTCAATAGTCATTGGGCTTTCATGATGTGGTACTAAATGGATATGACATTATCCATTATTTCATCAACTATATGAGGCCGTAATATCTTTCATTATCCAATATCATCCCATAATTTTATATTTATACACTTATATCCATGGATCATTTTATAAGGATCCATCTAAATGCTCGTGTGAAAGCTATTATGGTAAGAAAACTAAACTAGTGGATGGTGTTGATCCCAACCTCTTTAAAATATATAGATTAATATCTCATCATAAAATCAAGGGTTTTAATTATTCTATAATACTTACTATCTATATAAGGATGATAATATGTACTAAAACCCATCTCTGTATCCAAATATTATTGAATACATCAGTAGAACATCAAGGTAAACCTCAAATCCTGATTAGACACAATATAATGTGGTAATCCATGAACCTTTACTATTTCCTTCATAAAAATAATGGAAATTTAATCTAAGGAGAAATATTCTCTAATGCAAACGAATTATTCTGAATTCATAAGGATATCCACTATAACCCATAAAGCATTTTTTTCTTTTAATGTTTTGGGGAGTCCAACAAAAAAACAATGGGGATATTTTCCCATTTCCATTTCTAGTATAGGTAATGGTTCTAAAATACCCTTAGAACATTGTCTCTCACCCTTAATTTTTTGACATACCATGCACCAAGATACATACCAAATAATATCTATATTCTTTGTATCCAATTAGAAATGATCTTTCATACACTACAAGAAAACCGCCGTTTAACGGCGGTTTTTTCACGGCGGTTTTTTCACGGCGGTTTTTAAAACCGCCGCGAAATGCGTTTCGGGACGGCATTTCACGGCGGTTTTTAAAACTGCCGCGAAAAAACGGCCGCTAAACAGAAAAAAAATTATTATTTTTATTATTTTTATCTTTTTTTAATTTTATTCGATGATTAGCGGTGGTTTTTTAAAAAACTGCCGCGAAATAGAGGCAGTTTCAGTAAAACCGCCGTAAAATGAAATGAAAAAATAAAAAAACACAAGAAACCCTGAAATCACTAAAACGACCATAACTTTTGATCTGGGCGTCCGTTGAAGCGCCACGACCAGTCAAATCGAAGATCATGAAGAGATCTAGATTCACATATAATCAAAACCATGAGACGGTCTAAGGTACGGAAGATATTAGAGTTATAAGAAAGTTGAAAAAAGTTCTCCAACTTCAAACGGCCATAACTTTCGCTCCGGGTGTCCGTTTGGGCTCTACCACATATCAAATCGAAGCCAGCAAAGAGAGCTACACACCAAATTGACACAAGATAGCTTTTTTCGTGTTTTTAGACCCCAAAAACCCCTCCAAAGGCCTCCAAAACCCCATTACCGTCACCGGTGTCCCGTCAAACTTGTCTTCAAATGGACCTAACTTTCGATCTGTGTGTCAGTTCGGCCTCCTCCACCTGCCAGATCATAGATCGTTCCATGAGCTTCAGTTTGATTAGTCGCGGCGCCCACATTCACTCTTAGATAATATGTTATAGCCTTTTTAGTGGGTATCGGGTTTGTTATGTTTTTCAACGCCTCATTTCTAGCACCCGTTCCCCGTCAGCTTTTTTTTAAATGGTCATAACTTCCGATCCGCCTGTCTATTCGGACATTTTCACCTTTTACGTCGAAGATTATTTCAGGATCTTTGATTTGATAGGTCGCGGATCTAAAACGGACTCTCGGATCATAATTTATCTCCATTAATGTGAGTCCAACATTTTTGTCTCTTTACGACCGTTTTGACGGGTTTTAACGGTAGCTCCATTTATTACTGTTTATTTGGGTTTCCATGACTTGTTATCTTTATCAATGGTTTTTTGTGGGTTATTATGATGATTATGTTGAATTATTAAGGAGTTTTCCAGAGTTGTCACGAGTTTACATGCGTTCTCATTCATTCTAATACCTCATTTTTCATATGCTTCTTCATCCTTTTTCATGCGTTTTCATGATTTTTCATCCCTTATCACGTCTTTTCATACTTTTTCATGTGTTTCCATTTATTATTTATTATTTATTATTTATAATATACTTTAATTTTTTTATTATCTATTATTTGTAACTGGTTATTTATTATTTATTATTTATATTTATTAATTATTTATGTTTATTTATTATTTATTATTTATTATTTATTATTTATATTTATTTATTAGTTATTATTTATTATTTCTTATTTCTTATTTATTATTTATTATTTATATTTATTTATTATTTATTATTTATTATTTATTATTTATATTTATTTATTATTTATTATTTATTATTTATTATTTATAATTTATTATTTCTTATTTATTATTTATTATTTATATTTATTTATCATTTATATTTATTTATTATTTATTATTTATTATTTATTATTTATTATTTATATTTATTTATTATTTATTATTTATATTTATTTATTTTTTATTTTTTATTATTTATTATTTATTTTTTATTATTTATATTTATTTATTATTTATTATTTATTATTTATATTTATTTATTATTTATTATTTATTATTTATTATTTATTATTTATTATTTGTTATTTATTATTTATATATATTTATTATTTATTATTTATTATTTATTATTTGTTATTTATATTTATTTATTAGTTATTATTTATTAGTTATTATTTTTTATTTTTTATTTTTTATTTTTTATTTATATGTATTTATTATTTATTAATTATAATTTAAATTTATTTATTATTTATTATTTATATTTATTTATTATTTATTATTTATTTATTATTTATATTTATTTATTATTTATTATTTATTATTTATTATTTATTATTTATTATTTATTATATATATTTATTTATTATTTATTATTTATTATTTATTATTTATATTTATTTATTTAATATTTATTATTTATTATTTATTATTTATTATTTATTATTTAATATTTATTATTCATTTTTGATTATTTATTATTGATTATTTATTATTTATTATTTATTATTTATATCTATTATTTATTTTTTATTTTTTATTATTTATTATTTATATCTACTATGTATATATTATGTATTATTTATTATTTATTATTTATTATTTATTATGTATTATTTATTATTTATTATTTATTATTTATTATTTATTATTTATCTTTATTTATCTTTATTTATTATTTATTATTTATTATTTATTATTTATATTTATTTATTATTTATTATTTATTATTTATTATTTATTATTTATTATTTATATTTATTTATTATTTATTATTTATTATTTATATTTATTTATTATTTATGATTTATTATTTATATTTATTTATTATTTATTATTTATTATTTATTATTTATGATTTATTATTTATATTTATTTATTATTTATTATTTATTATTTATTATTTATATTTATTTATTATTTATATTTATTTATTATTTATATTTATTTATTATTTATATTTATTTATTATTTATTATTTATTATTTATTATTTATATTTATTTATTATTTATTATTTATATTTATTTATTATTTATTAATTATTAATTATTAATTATTAATTATTATTTATTATTTATTTATGTAATTTTTATTATTTATTATTTATTATTTATTATTTATTATTTATTATTCATTATTCATTATTTATTATTTATTATTTATTATTTATTATTTATTATTTATTATTTATTATTTATTATTTATTATTTATTATTTATATTTATTTATTATTTATTATTTATATTTATTTATTATTTAGTATTTATTATTTATTATTTATTATTTATTTATTTATTATTTATTATTTATTATTTATTATTTATTATTTATTATTTATTATTTATTATTTATTATTTATTATTTATTATTTATTATTTATTATTTATTATTTATTATTTATTATTTATTATTTATTATTTATTATTTATTATTTATTATTTATTATTTATTATTTATTATTTATTATTTATTATTTATTATTTATTATTTATTATTTATTATTTATTATTTATTATTTATATCTATTATTTATTATTTATTATTTATTATTTATAATTATTTATTTTTTATATTTATTTATTATTTATATTTATTTATTATTTATATTTATTTATTATTTATTATTTATATTTATTTATTATTTATTATTTATTATTTATTATTTATATTTATATTTATTTATTATTTATTATTTATATTTATTTATTATTTATTATTTATTATTTATTATTTATTATTTATTATTTATTATTTATTTATTTATTATTTATTATTTATTATTTATTATTTATTATTTATTATTTATTATTTATTATTCATTTTTGATTATTGATTATTGATTATTTATTATTTATTATTTATTATTTATTATTTATTATTTATTATTTATTATTTATTATTTATTATTTATTATTTATTATTTATTATTTATTATTTATTATTTATTATTTACTATTTATTATTTATTATTTATTATTTATTATTTATTACTTATATCTATTATTTATTATTTATTATTTATTATTTATATCTATTATATATTTTTTATTTTTTATTTTTTATTTTTTATTTTTTATTTTTTATTTATTATTTTTTATTTATTTTTTATTATTTTTTATTTTTTATTTTTTATTTACTTTTTATTTTTTATTTTTTATTTTTTATTATTTATTATTTATTATTTATTATTATCGAGATTATATCTATTATTTATGTATTATTTGTTTTTTCAATTAATATATATAAGTATATTAAATTCTGTTTATTAACCACATGGTGAGCTTGCTGGAGTGGTAAAGTCTTTGGAAAATATGCAAGAGGTTAGGGGTTCAAATCTCACCAAACGCAGAATTTCTTTATATTACATGGGCATGCATGTCCATGTGTATGGGATGTGCATGCATGGATAAATAAATAAAATAAATAAATAAAATAAATACGAAATAAAATAAATACGAAATAAAATAAATACGAAATAAAATAAATACGAAATAAAATAAATAATAAATAAATACGAAATAAAAAAAATAAATAATAAATACAAAATTAAATAAATAAAATAAATAAATAAAATAAATACGAAATGAAATAAATAAAATAAATAAATACGAAAAATAAATAAATAAATAAATAAATAAATAAATAAAATATATAAAATAAATATATAAAATAAATATATAAAATAAATAGATAAAATAAATAAATAGATAAAATAAATAAATAAATAAATAAATACGATAAATAAATAAATAAATATATAAATAAATATATAAATATATAAACATAAAAATGAAAAAAAAAATAACAAAAATAACAAAAATAACAAAAACAACAAAAATAACAAAAATAACAAAAATAAAAATATATAAAATATATTAAAAATATAAAAAATAACAAAAATAACAAAAATAACAAAAATAAAAAAAATAAAAAAATAAAAAAACTGCCGCGAATAGTTTCTTGACGCACGATATAGCGGCGGTTTTTGAAAACCGCCGCTAAATGCCTTTTTTGCTATAGTGATATCTCTATACATATTTTTACTTCCATTATGAATAATTAATAGTAAACTTTGAGCTTAATCCGAGAGATACTTATTAAAATCTAGTTTGGAAGAAACATACACATAGTTCCTGAACTGTATCAACCCACCACAATCAAGGTCAGACTCACTAACATTTTTCACAGTCTTCAACAGTTCCATAACTCCCTTCAACGCCTCTTTAATCTTCAAATGGATAGATAGTCGAACACTCATTTGAGAAATATAATATTTCTCCCATTCCTTTAATATTTCAATATAAATCCTTGGAAAATCTAGAAATATGTGGACTTTTTTATCCTTATCATTGATATGTTATGATGATCCTTTCCGATAAGATCATCTTACACATTATTCACTTTCCAAAGGTGGTAATTTTTCGAGTTGTCATAGTCATTAAAAATATCTGACCATCTTCTCTGGATAATATTAAACTATTTATATTTAAAAATATACTATAAAACTTTAGTATCAATATATAAATCACACCATTATATTTATAGATAATACCTCTAAATATGTAATGGAAACATTTCCTCATCTACACCAAATCATGTGTTGGGTAATTTTTATCAGGAATAATAAATTCATTTGAGGAATAATGTATCACTATATAATTCTTCTTTATAATTCATTATAATTCTCTCTTTGATGCATGACCATATATTTCAAAACCTTCTCCGCTATAGGTTAATGTAAGAATTGGTTCACTATTTAACCTTCTCCTCAATTCCTTGAAATTTTCTTCACATTCATTTGTCCAAAACAACTTAGACACCTTCTTAGTTAACATAGTAAGTGGATTAGAAACTCATGATAAATTATCCACAAAACACTGATAATATCCAAAAAACCAAGATAACTATGTATCTCACTCACAATAGTTGGTTTTTTCTAATGTTCAATAATTTCTTTCCTTGAAGGATCTATGGACACACCCTGACATGAGATTGTACGACGCATGAATGAATCATTATAAAGCTATAATTCATACTTGGTAAATTATTCATAAATCTTCTCCTTTCTTAGGGTCCTTAGTATAATTCTCATGTGATCTTCATGCTCTTATTTACACGTTGAATATATAAGAATATCAAATATAAATACTACTACAAACCGATCAAGGTAATCTCTAAAGTGCTTATTCATTAAATCTGTGAAGATAGAGGGAGAATTATTAAGACCAAATAGACTTAATATAAATTCATAATTCATGGCCTTTATATGGAATGTTTTTTGGGGTTATCCTCCTTATTAACCATCAATTTATTATATAAAGAAAGAAGATAAATCATAGAAATAAATTATTCTATAGGTATTTGATCAAAAAAGTTATATTCTTAATAATAAATGAAGAGTTTCATTGATTCATTTCTCTTCTTAAAAAAAGAACCGGTGTACCTCATGGTGATGTACTTGGACGAATGAATCTCTAAGAAGAATTATCTTGGATTTTCTTCATCAGTTCCCATAACACACTCGTTTACATTTTATATAGATACATTGAAATAAGTATAGAACTAGGTATGAGTTATATCAAGAACTCAACTTGAAGTGTAAGACAATTAAATTATTATATAAATACATAAAAAACTCCATAATAGTCTTATCATTAATGTTGAGTTTCATCCAAATGATCTAAAAAACACCCCTTTTGAATAAGAATCAAGACCCATACAATGGATGTTATTTCCACTAAAAGTTCATATTTTTCATCACATTAATAAATGATCACAAGATGGGTTTAAATATCAAACATGACTTCTCTTCCTTTAAAATATATGAGGGATTTATGTAAACAAATACAATCCATGCTTAGGATAACATCAAACTCGCGAAAGGGATAATAATAAGATTGTCACGAAGCATAATAATACAAAAATTAACTAAAGGAAAATCATTAACATGATATGTAATCATCATATTATTAGGGGTTCTTACTAGTAACTCAACATCTAATCACTAAGGTGTTATAGTGATACCCACATAATTTTTTTTGATATAAATGAGAAAGTTGATCTAGAATCAATTAAAAAATTAACAGATCTAGAGTGGATGGAATGTGTTCCATTCACAATGTTGTTATTATATAGTTCATTAAAAATAGTGGTCACATGAGAATTCCCTTTTTTCTATAGTCTAAGATGATTTTGATGCCGATCATCATCAATAACCTTTATATTTAGCACTGGTTGACATAATTCACATACTCCATTCATTTAACACACTAGAGTTCAGGTGATTCATTGTGAAATTATTTCTTTTTTTTAGAAAAGGTGGTGACTCGGTCAATGACCAAGGAACAATTTATTGAATATTAAAAAAACATGTTGTAAGAGTCTAAATTTATTTCTATATATTCAAATTATTAGATAAATTATTCCAATCTCTTTGGTATTCAATTTCATAATGACCTTTTCTTCCACTGTTGAAAATTTTACCAGTTCCCTTAAGAAAATTTCCTCCATATTTCCTTCCCCGCATTGAGTAGAAAGGATATTTCATCTATATCTCTGCATAGTTTTTATAATTTACATTCATTTCAATATTTAATTACATATCAAAACTGTGAGATTGATAGGAAACTCTAATATCCATCTCCACCTTCATGTCACGTCAAACGATATCTTCATTAATTTTGAATACCCTTTGGGACAACACACTTCTATGAATTAGTTTTATAGTACTAAAGAATTTGTCAAACTTACATTGTGGATAGATGGTAATTCTAGAGGAATACCACATTGGTCTTGTATAATTTTCCTCATATGGACCAAAAAATTAATCATCCTTCTATTTAACATCATGGAATTACATTTCCTTTTTTGAGTGAAGATTACAAGGATAAAACTTATTGAAAAATAATCCCTTAAACTCATCCCACTACATGGATTCAATTTATTCATGTTTCTTCATGTCCTTGATAGGGGTCCACCATTTATCATATTTTCCACCTAAATGAAAAGTTTTATTAATAAAACTATCATGTTCTAAGAAATTAATAGAAGGAAATAGAATTTAGTGGTTCTTATCCATTGCATAGAAAATAGTGGATTAGTGGAACCAATAGAACAAATAAGGATGTTACTTTATTAAGGACTCACCAAAATGTTATTCACTCCTTGGATCATTTAGAAACTCAACATGATTCGTAGTTTGAGAAATTTGAGAGAGAATGGATTCTTGATTTTTCATTCTGACTCCCATAAAAGTTTGTTCCTCTAGAGAAAAAACATTTTGTTTTTTTCACATTCATCATTAACTTGATTCCATAGGGTTATATCCATCTACTACAAAGAAAAAACATATTGTTAGAAGCCATTTTCATATTATAAAAATTAATAATCATGAAAAATAATTTAATGTATATCTAAATAATAACACATTATTCTATGACACCTAAGGATTAAATTAGGTCATTTATGATCATTATTATAACTTTTAGATGATATCCTACACTTAGACTTACCCCTATGGTTCTCACTAAATTTTTACCTTCTTAGTTTCCAATGTTTGACAAAACTTTTCTTTGATACCAACTATAGTGACCCATGATTTTCATACATAAATACCACATATTATTTGATGAATATTCGTTACATAACATAACGATCCTTGCCAAAATTTTATGGGTATAATGATTTTGGAATCATGGAAACATAAAAAATTGGTTTATGAAATATTTATATCATCTACCACTATGTTATTCATAACATGCACCATTATTAGACCTATTATACTTTATAAAATGGGGAAAAGAAACATAAAAAAGGTAAAGCTCAGGTGCTTTTATGGGTAAAAAAGGGATATATAAAATATAAATTGAGAATAATATAAACATCAGGGTATAATAACATAAGAAAAACATTTTAAAATAATACCCTTCATATCATAAATCATAATTTTATGTCATGGAATAAATCTTGATATGACATAAGACATGAATCATAAAACAATCAAAGAACACAAGCCATCAATGAATAACATTTTCATAATACATGGAATTGTCTCATACACCTAAGGATAGAAAATAATTTCATTGGTAGTCATGTATTACTACCTAGACTAACATTGTGAATTGGGTTCACTCCACAAACTGTCATTGTAGTCATGGATCATTTCAAGGAATATCATAGTGAATATGGTCTCTTGTTGAACTATGTTCACTCCCCATTACATTCATTTTTATCCCATAAGATATCAATATTTTCCTAATGAATTATAGGGAAAATTAGGTCCCACTTGTCTGTGGTTATAACATAACCACCATCCTTGGTTATAAAATAAAAACTATCCTTGGTTATAATGCAACCATTTCACATGGTTATAACATATCCACCATCACAAAATAATAACCATACAAATTTGATCTCCTAGATCACAATTTTTTAATCAAATCAAAAACAATTAATAGAAATGATTTTCTTAAACATTTGATCATATAATAACCCATGGTATTGAAATGTGTGTCACAAACTATCCATATTTTCCATATATTATACCCCATAAAAAAGGAATGGGTTTCATATAAACATTATCATAATAAGAATTAACCATCCAAAGAATGAATTAGGATAGTATCCTTATATTATATCCCCCAATAAATAATAAGTCAAATCAAGTGTTTTTTTCATTGATGAATAAATATACCATTAAAAGGTCATTAAAAAATTCATTAGTAAAATAACATTTCTACTTTAAAAATCACTTGTTTAAAATATAAAAATTTACAAAATATTTTGGAAAGTATTTTCTTTTAAAATTTCCATAAAAACATATAACAGAAGCTTTAAATCATTGAGCAGTAATGATGATGGGAAATTTCCATCATGCAGTATAATTCAAAAAGAATAGGATTTCTTTTACACTCTTGTAAAAGTACCTCATTAAGAAAAGGTAATGGATATTACTTTAAATCCATTTTTTAAAAAGTCAAACATGGGTAAACATGACTTCAAAAAATCAAAGGACAATAGTGAAAATCATGTTTAAAACATTTTAAGAAAACATGTATATGGAAGAAAATTTGTTTTCAATCGAAAATAGAAATAAATTCAATTTTCCTTAAAAATTAATTTTCAGTATCATGAGTACATATGATGAGGAAAATTAAAGGAAAAATGTATTATTAAGAAAAAAATAGGATAAGAAATGACATGTGATTATTGAAAGGTAAATCAAATTATTTTTTCATGAGAAAAATAATCATAAATAATCCTAATAAAAAATTGGATCATAATAATAAACCATTACAACTTTGGTTAATTTAGAATCATAAGCCTCCACTATAAGAAAATCACATAATAGCGGTTTTTTTAATATAGTGGTGGTTTAAAATGTCACTATATGGTTCTATGATGGTTTAATAAAATCACTACTAAAACTGGTGTTGGTAACCAATACATAGCGGTTTCTTACATTTAGAAGTGGTTTCTGGTAAGTGTTGTAGATATTACATTTAGTGGTAGTTTTATTGGTTTTAGTGGCGTTTTTCAGTGGGAAAATATGGTATGGATTTAACTGTGGTTAAAACCCCTTCTAAATATTTTCCTTTTATGGAACCCACTATTAAAACCAATAAAACTAATTCTAAATGATCATGAATCATTTTTTAGTCGCGGTTCTAACCGCCGCTGATGAAAATCTATCTACAACTATAGATACTATAAACCACCAGAATGTGTTGATTTTCTAATAAAAACTGACTACAGATTATGTTTCCCCAGTACCCTAAAAAACATATGTAGAGACCCAATACAAGGGAAAGGAGGGGAAATAACAATTTGAACCCCCTACAAATTTTGAACAATATTAGGATCCCATGAATCCATATTTAATTAATCAAAGAAAACCCCAGAAATTGAACCCACAGATAATACAAATGGAAGAGACGCAATACCTCTCCATCTACATAAGTACCAAAGGCTCTAATGTGATTTATTTATGAAATAATTTTAAAAGACCTTATCAAATTTAAAATCACACCATTATTAATCAAAATACAAAATTTAAAACCCATTTAATAATAAATTTACAAATTATTTGAAAAACCAATTTCTTTTATCAAAATAGGGGATAACCATCTTTTCTAAGAAAATAATTTAGACAAAAGAACATATCATAATGTCTTTTACAAAACTAATATAAATGAAGATAATTAGAATTTTAAAAAATGGAATGATAAAACATATATAAACATAGGAAACCAACCAAACCAATGATCAAATTACTAAAGGGAGAATCCCATAAGGGAAGAAATAACTAAAACATTTACTTGACTATCCCTTGAGTTTAAGGGAGAAGAAACCTGCCCAATGACATAGGATTTAGAAATGAAATGAATAAAAATATTTAATGAAGGAATTATTAACATAGATATTCATTGATTCAAAACATGAACTCCTAGAATTATATCTACACTAAGAAATGCATCAGTGAAATGTAAATCCAAATCACCAATGGAAAATTCCAAAGGGTTCTATAGGCACTAAGTGATGACCAAGAGTTGAAATATATCTTCGATCCTTGTTATCATCTCCTAAATTAAACTTGGTCCCAAAAAGGTGTCCTCAACCACCTATTCACAACAAATAGGTTACATAGACGAGAAATCACAAAAAAACCTCAAAGGTTGTTATTCTAATTATTTTCTTGTAGCTATTATTATAAGTAAATTGCTGTAGTATTGGATGAATGTTTCATGATCCAATAAAATCCTAAATTTTTTAATTAAGAATATACTATAGAATCTAAATAGTAGTATACATCTGACCATCCTTTTGTACAAGATATGAATTACACAATATAACTTTGTTCCCCATCACCACATTGATACTCTTCCAGAATATGGAAGTCAACACAATATTATAGGGGAACCCATAAAACCTTAAAATAAACTTCACTTAAAGATTACCCGGATCATTAACCATTGAGGTTTCCTTGATAGGAATAAAATGATATTATTTCTTCAAACAATCCATTACTAACCTGAAATAATTAATTTCTTATGTTGTCACTGATAATAGAAAAATGAATTCCCTAGACACATCATCCCATTTAAAAACTGACACTAGATGTGGTTAGAGTACACTAGAATAACTAAAGTGATATTCCTTCATATTCTATCATATGTTACAAAGATACACAAACTCAAAAATGTTGTAATCTATACTAGACCACATGAAACACCATCTAATTTTATAATACATATTTATATAACTGGGTTGAACAACCCATTAAGAACTCTAAAAATCATTCAACACTGAAATGATGAAAGGGTGTTGGGGATAGTAAATATATAGTAGGATATATAGGGATAGGGGGAACACAAATTCGATAATTTTAGGAATATATGATACTATTTGGGTGAGGAATAGTGATAAGGATATGCATCGTGAATGATGATGTCAAGTAACTGAGGCCAAATAGTGAGTTGGGGAAGCTGAAGGGGATGATGGAACATAAATGATTAAAGGGTTTTGGAGCCTACATGATGTATGTAATGACAATGTGAACAAGAAATATGCACATGTATATAATTAAAGTAAAAAAATCATGCATAAAAATTTAAAAATGGGGAGAAAATTTATAACCATAAAGATTGAAATTTAGATTGTGGGATTCCAACAATAATGAAATTCCACTTAAGAATTACTATAATGGAATAGGGAAATTATTTTTTCTTATGTTAAAATAAAATAGAATATGGTTTTCACTAAAAATAATGAATACCATTTCATGATAGTTATTTTAATCATATTCAATCCTATATTTATATGAATGGATGACTATCACTATAGCCTTGAAAGGTTTTTAGCCTATTCAAAATGGGAAATCATGAAAATGTTAGGTTATAAAAATTTTAAGTGAATACTCTATGCCACACAGGATACTTAAACAAAATCTTTCCTTCCATACTTTTTCAAAACATAAAAAACACCACTAATTATTGTATGATGATGAACATCGCTTGTCACCCTCTCTATCTCCATATCTACTTCCTGTTACCGACACCTATAAAACAATTATATTGAAAATTAAATAATTTTTTATATTTATATTTAAACATAAATCCAATAAATGTTTGTGAAATCAATTATTTTGAAATTTTCTGATTTACCTTTTCACCACCATTCATCAATGTAATACCACCTGGGAAAGTTCCAATCATCTTATAATATAAATCAATAAAATATTTCTATAAAGTGGATATCTATTTCCCCTATTCCTAAATTGTTTTTTGTATAGAAACAATATTTCTCTGAGAATCTCTAGGTATGGAGTGACTACAACCAGGAGTATATGTAGTTTAATCCTTAGTGGCCTTCCAAAGTCCTAATATTGTAATGGTCTCAAACCCATCTCGTGCACTTTACCAGGATACAACTTCTCAAGGACTTAACCAAACGGGTCATCCTAGAAGACAAGGTATGATTGTGCTGGAGTGGCATCACATATTTATTTAATATATACCTATAAATATAATATCATCCATGTTATTAGAAATATATATTAAAATACTAACAACTGATAATAAGTTATTATAATGAAAATTTAATTCATACCTTAACTTATTTGGCATACATATTAATAAAATTCCCATCAGATTTTTTATAAACATCCAACCACACTTCTATTAGGGATGCTTGGTGACCTAAAATCTATTACTAAATTAATGAAATGGAAATCAACAATTTAAAATATTAAATAGATAATATTTTATTATAAATATTTAAACTAATGAAAATATTACCAGAGTCGATGAGCTTCTAGAAAATCTATTCAACCCCGTAGTGTGAGGGTTGATTTTATTATCTCGACTCAATGCATTCTTCCTTGAAATAACCTAAAATAAATAATGTGTACTTTAATATTAAGGTATGAAATTACATATCCTTTTCATATACATGTATAAATGTAAAATGAGATTAATATAATAAAATATATTTAAATACCTTGTGCTTCTCCTCACGATTTGTATCAATAAAAATGTTACATTTCTCTCCAGGTACCCTATTGGGTACCTTATCATACATTTTTTGGAGATCAAATAAGTATCATTGACTTCATTCCATAATCTCCATTTTAATCTTTTAATTTATTGCCCAAATTTTTCAATGTCCACTTTCATGCTAGCAGATCAGTAATGGTAAAGTGGAAAAACATCTCTAAAAAGAGATTCATTTTAAAAATATTAGCATTAAATAACATATTGACATTAAATTAAACCATAATGTATTAAAATTAAATTTATTTGTGAATAAAAAACTTCATTTTTCCAAGATGTAGGCATATGCCTCTTATTATCATATGTAATGGGAAGTGTTATTGACTCCACCGTCAGTTGGCCTAGAATCAGGCCATGTAATCTCATAGTATCATCTATAGGGACCCCTTAGGAATAACATGGTACAACTACCTTTAGTCCAGTAATATTCCATACTTTTTAACTTCTTATATTTTTCTCCGTAGTAGCATTATTTTCATCTTTTATGAAAAAATAGTTAGTAGTATAAAAAATCAATAAGTTTATTCATATTAAAATTTGTACCTCTAAAAGTCACCCAACAATATCACCATGAAGAACTAGGAGTGGCACCCTTATCCCTCACTTCTGAGGATGTTGAATGGGAAGGAATCGATTGAGATGCTGATGAGACGCTGACAGAGGGTGTGAGAGAGGGTGCAGGGGGAAAGCGGATGGTGTCCTAGATTTTATAGGGAGGGAGGTAGATGGATCATCATATGTCAGTGTGGTCGATGGAATATAAAATGAGAGTCAACTGGAATCAGTATAACACCTCCTCCTTGTCATTCCTACCATATAATTAAATAAAATAAATT
The DNA here is from genome assembly GCA_963277665.1 of Viscum album. NCBI lineage: Eukaryota > Viridiplantae > Streptophyta > Magnoliopsida > Santalales > Viscaceae > Viscum > Viscum album. The sequence continues at coordinate 1,895,879,373 of OY728152.1, forward strand.
TATGAAGATATATTTCAAAAACGTCGTGTAGAAAAAAATGATAACAGATGAACAATAATAAAAAAACCAAATATACAAAACAATGATAATGAATGACTACACAAATGACATAAATGGTTCATAAACGAATGGATAACTTCATATACAAACATTTTCTCCATCAATCTTTTTAGTTTCCTACTCTATCATTACTTCATCTACGTCATCCACCCTTACAATACAAATATTTTCAATATCATGATGGTCAATTAGTCTGCTTCTTGTTGTTGTTGGTATTCAATGTTAGAGGTAAAATCATCAACTTCATAACCTATATCATACAAGTCTCTTTGTTTTACGTAAGAAACTACACTCCACCCTTCATCCATGAAATATTTCATATAATATACCATTTACTATTGCGATGATAAGATAAAAGAATCATGTAGTTCATGGTCACCCACATCAATCAATTGAGATAATTTCACCGAAGTAAATTGCAAGGAATCTCTTTAAACACCCCTGATAATATCCACCCAATTAAATTTGAAGAAATCAACTAAAAATGTCCATGGTGGTTTATTTCGATAATATTAGTCAACTTTCCATAGTATCCCACTTCAGAAAATGTAAATATGACACTATTCTATATTTTCAAACCCTCTTTCTAATTGACTATATAGAATCTAAATCCATTCACATTGTAAGCATAAAAAAAATCTAGCTTATTTTAGATGGCCTTAAGATAAAGACATCAAATCTTCTAACAACTCTAATTAAGTATCAGTATTCATCAACTAAAAAAATTAATATACATTATGATATTTAAAAAATATATGTATCAACCTAATATATGTGTTCATTATAATATTTATGAACTTACACATTATGAAAACCATTCTAAAATTTCATTATTAATAGATTTTGTTATATATTTTTCATTTCATGATCTTCCTCTCATTAATATATTTTTTTGTATCATCAACTCTCCAATAAATGGATCTAAAATATCACTATTCAGCAACACATATTTATGTGACAATAATAATTCCATTTATGTTAGTGTAACATTTGAGATCCTCTCAACTGATTGGAAAATAGAAGGATTTGTTTTGATTTCCCTTGTATTTGAGATTGATTTGATGTGTCATCAACATTTCCAACTCAATTAAATCGTGTCTCAATATCATGCAAGTGTCTAAAACAAAAGTTAATACATTCCTCTACCAAATATCCTTCTAGTTGAGCTTTATTTTTCACATCTGATTTCAAATTCCCAAGATATCTGTGAAATAAAATAAAAAACATAATTATGTATTTATATAATTGACAATAATTTTTTACTAAAATTAAAAACATAAAAATAAATTTCCTCTCAAATGGATACATCCATTGATAATTTCTGGAGCCTCCTAATTTATCTTTCTCAACCAAATGCACAGTTAAATGTATCTTAATAGTAAAAAAGACTGAGGAATGATTATCTCCATTACAGAAATTGTCAATACCAATCTCTCCTAAATGTTGTCAAGCTCAAATGTATGTATAGTTTTCTTACATAGTTGTCTGAAAAATGTGTAGAATTTCAGTACAATAGTAGTAACCTTTTTAGGTAATAATGTATGAAATACCAATGGTAGTAACTGCTATAAAAAAATATGTGAATACTGGCTTTTCAATCCCTATACCCTATGATGATTTAAGTCAATACCCCTTGAGAAGTTAATTGAATACCCATCAGATACCTTTACATGTTTTAAAATTCAAAGGAATATTTCATTATCCATTTTTTTCATAGAAAAATTTACTGGATCATACTTTCTATTTTCATCTGGCTAGAAATCATGATTTATGTTCATTTCTTATAAGTATTTTTGAGCATTGATATGATCCTTCAACTTTCCATGATCTTTAAGCAACATGAAGATCAATTTTTCACAAACATTCTTCTCAATATTCATCACATCAAGATTATGCTACAACAAAATAAATTCCAAATATGTTGTCTACATAGTAAAAGTTTTTCATTCTATTGTTGTATTATGGTTTCACATAATGATTCACTTCGAACTTGCTTCCCACTACCATTCTAATGATGCACCTTCCAAAATTTTATTTCAACATTTCCATATCATTCCAATATTTCAAAACCTGTTAATAACTTTGGATGTGTTCTATGATCAATGAAATCATTGAATTTTGACTTGTTAATCCAAAATATATGAGATGCATCGAGAAATCTTTGATGACACATGAAGCACCATTTTATACTGTGAGGTATTCATTTGGAATCAAAATCAAAGTTACAAATAGGACCATCCAAACCCATGTAAGTTTTCCAACCAGCTAAATTCTCAAGTCTCAAGAAGTCTCTAATGGTCTACATTAGATAAATTTTCATTTTGAACATTATTCATGAAGATGAATCATATTTCTCAACATTGTTTCTCCATAACTCCTGTAATTATTCAATTAAAGGATGAAACTATACATAAATATCATTTCCATGTAGTTTTTTCTGGGAATAATTATCTAAATAATAAAAGATGTTTGTTTCACACATATCCATAGAGGCAGATTGTAAGGGATCAAAATAACCATCCAAATGCTATAACTGGTATTCAAAGACCCAAATGGGTTGAATCCATTGGTAGCGAATCCCAATCGAATATTACTAGGATCATATGAGAAATTTGGATCTAATGAATCAAATTTATTCCATGATTGTAAATATCATGGATAAAACATTAACCCATCATTTTTATTATGTATAGAATTCAACTTCATGTGTTTGACGGATTTTGATGACATCAATAATATTTGAAATCATGGATTTAAAATAAAGTAAAACAAAACCATTATAGGTGTTTTAATTTTCTTCTTATTCATGGTTTTATATTGACTCATACTTCCATAATCAAGGATAGACTACTGCCTAGAAGAATAACATTTTTTTACAATCTTGTCTACTTGAATCCTATCCCCAATAAAGCATACAATCATTAGGACATTCATGTATTTCTATATATTTCAGACCTAGATTGTTGACAATTTATTTTATGTCATAAAAACAATCGGGGATCTTTACTTTCGGAAATGCATCAGGCAACAATTCCAATATCATGGACATCTACTTATTTGTAATTTCCCATAGGCATTTTATATGGTAAAACTTTAGAATAAAATATATTTTTGAATGTTTCAAACATCTAATATAAAAATATTTATTTCCATCATCAATTAAACCATGAAATGCATCTATCTTCTTAGTGAAAATTTCTCTTACATTAGTCTCCACAAAATCTAAAGGAGGATTCAATTATATGTTACAATCTTGGTTTGGTTGTCCTAGAATCTCAAAAACATCACTTGTAATGTTGGTATTTGTATCACCATAAACTAGTTGTTTTGAAATGTTTTGAAGTGGATGTTGGTGTCTTACAATGAAGAATGCATCATTTATAAGGTTTTTTATTTTACTATCCATTTTCAATGATATTGGTAGATCATTCTGTGGATTGACATCAATGCTCATCCTTTATATAACATTTGATTTTCCGTGCCAAATCCAACTAAAATATTGAGTAGGGAATTGCATCAATATCAAGGGTTCATAAACTTCATCTCTCTTCAACCATATTCTAAATTTACATTTAGGACATGTACATCTTATGTTCCCATTAATAAATCGATTGGAAATTAAAAAATCTATAAACTCTTCAAACCCTTAGAATATTAAGGTGTGTTCCTTGGTAATGTGATCCAACATTTTTCCATATATATCATAATGTTCCTACACATTATTAAAAAAAATAAAACACATAACTTTTACTAAATTGGAAAAGATATTCATATATACTAGTTGAAAAAAATATGAATATGTTAAATAAGGTTTTTCATTATAAATATATATACTAAATAAGGAATCTTTAAGGTAAATACTATTTAATCCAAATACTAAGATTATTATATTTTCCCTTACATAAAGGGTATATTTATAATACAATAAATTCCACATTAAATATATGAATGAGATATTGGTATGAAACATTAAATTAAAGGATTAAGTAATTAGGTATTCATAAATTATATTCATTTTATGTAAAATTATTTGTAATAACTTCCAATGATTAGGAAGTATAATTGATGTGGTGTATTTTTCTTATGATAGAAATGAACATCTTGTAATCCTTTCTGTGAAAAAATATTGATAGTTTCAAAATAATATATCCCCTTTATAACAAAGTAAAAATAAATGAACTATTACATAGAAAAACATCCATGATGATAAATCTTAGAATGCTGTTACACAATAAGGGATCAAGAATAAATTTTCATGACTCATCATGTTCAATCACGAAAATGATAAATAATTATACTTATAAAGGGATCAATCATGTAAAAAAAATTTCTTGAGGTTAAATACTTTAGATTATAAAATGTAAACATAGTTGAAAACATAACAGAACATTTTGAAAAAAAAAATAAGTGAATTAAAATACAAAAATGCATGTCACATTCAAGAGAATATTTTGAAAATTCCAAATGAAATATCATACATATCGCAGTTTCTAGTATGAAATTTGAATCCTAAACCACATGACCTATCAAATAAAAATGCCTAGAATTGGTCCTACTCTAAGACTTATTTTCCATATGAGAATCTCATATCATCTAAAAATAATGAACCTTTACCTTAAATAAATCCAACAAAAAATAGGATAATTTAGTGTGAAATGACCCAACCATTCTCTTATAAGGAGGTATCCAACAAAAATGCTACATATAACCTAAGCACCAGCATTGGTGAAAGTCTTGGAAGATTCTTAGTACTGTTGTTTCATATGACCTACCCTCCCATATTATAAACACACCAATGGAAGACACCCTATATGTGTCATGGGAATAGAATTAAAAGGTAATTACACACTCAATATACTAACTTGTTGGCATTCCTTATTCGTCCTCTTTTATATAAATAATAAATCTAAATTCCACCTATAATAGAAGAGGCACTATCCAAACATGTTAATCATAACAAAGTTTTCTTATACCAGATCACCATATCAACCACTTTAACAAATTTCATTATAAATAACAGAATAACCTCAATCTCACCGATGGTCTCAACCCTTCAAAAAATCATTAATATTTCAACTAATCATTCATTATCAGATTTGGGGGAATGAAAAATAACTCAAAAAACCAAGACATATACTCCATCATTTAATAACATCCCTAATCAATCTTCTAGGAGGTATTATCTATATACATCAAACATATATTTTGAAAAATACATAATTCAATATGGATAGCACATAAAAGGCAACCCAATTACTCATAACAGTTGTAAATCACATCAATTCATATCAAAATACCCAAAAACAAAAATCAAATCAAGATGTAATTCCTAAACACCCTTGGTAAATCGAATTTTTATAGAGTAAAGAGCCAAATAGAAACTCCCTTTCACTTACCACTCGACCTTTGAGGGGTGGTAAGGTGCTAGTCTGACACTGGAAGTGAGGAGTAGTGATGGCTAGGTTGGGACAAATAATGAGGGCAGCGAGGGTAGGGGGAGGGGGTGAGGGCCGTGACCGACGGCGAGGGGCGGCTAGGGTAGGGACCGGCGACGAGGGGTGATGAGGGTCAGGATCGTCTGTAAGGGGTGATGAGGGTCAGCATAGGCGGTGATGATTCTAGGGGTTAGAAAGGTATTTGAGGGTTCAGGGGGTTGGGGGAGAAGTTTCATGTTTTTTAAAAAAATTAAAATGTTTAGCGTCGGTTTTTAATAAACTGTCCCTACGTTATTTAAAAAATTTCATCGGTTTATTAAACCGACCCTAAAAACCCACCACTAAAGTATGATTTTTGTGTAGTTCTTAATAAATAAATAACCTTATATGGATATGTATATACCATAATTTTCATGACAAGGTTTGTAAAACAAATTCTTGAATATTATATATGCCGAGAAAATGAAACAAGTGGTGAATATTGAATGTGTCCCACTGAAATAAAAGTGTAATGAAAATACCATGACTTATGTACAAATTCCCTCATATCCATTAAAACATCATGTATAATAAAAATATATTTTTTATACATCTATGACATAACCATACACCAATATACCATATATAATTTACTTTTAACCTTTTATCAAATGTTTGTTAACACTTAATTATTAAAATTACAATTTTGGGTGATATCAACTCATTTTGATGAATTTTTTGTTTTGTAGTATTGGTGATTTTATTTTGATCATGGTTACATACTGTTTAGATTCATCCACAAATAAAAGAGATAAAAAAAATTACACCATTCATTGAAATTGTAGGTCATGTGTAAACATAAATGTGTTTTTTAGAAAATTTGGATGAAATAAATGTAAATAATAAATCCCATTTATAGAATAAATATTATATTATATTAGAAATAGATATTAACTAAATGCATCCTAATTAACATTTAATAAAATCAAAAATTATATATAAATCACATCGCTTCATAGAGGTGGTATTCCACACATACTCATGATCGACAATATCATTTTGAAATGGTTTGGAAGAGAAGAAGGTAAACATTATATTATATCTCTAGAAGTATAATTATTTCAAAACTATTATATATAAACATCTAGAAATAGTAATACACATTCATAAAATGTGGTGATCAGAAATGAATTGTGTTCTTATGTGGGGTTAATAGTTCCTAATAACACAAAATCATTATTATCACTACCCATTTGATGGAAAGAGGGTGAATAATTGTGATTTTATAATAATAATAAAATTTAATTAAATTTATTTCATTCAATTTATTATTTTTTTAATAATATTTCAAATTTAGATGTGGTTATAGAATAATTAAAAAAGAATGTGATCGATTGCAGCAGTTACCTCTTCATTTAAATAACTCTTTTAGATTTCCTCTTACGGTCTATAGGGTTGGACAAATGAGAATTCTAGAGACTCTATAATGTGTCTATGGAAGTAGAGAATGGAACATGATAGAGTTTGGATGATCTATAAATTATAATGTGAGGTGAATAACATAAAGAATGGGTCCCAATTTGTAATTGAGGGGTGGGGAATCATTGTAATTTCATAACAGATTAAAATATATTAAATTCATTCTCAAATAAAATGGTTCCAAATTTCCTAAAAATGGTCGAGTTATGACATTTTGTACCATATATTATCCCTATCTTTTTATTTTAATATTTTTATTATTTTTAAGTGGTTTAATAACATTTTTTTCATAAAATATTATTATTTAGAATTTAGAGATAATTCATTTAATTTGAGTTAAAATACATTAAAAAATTGGGAATAAAATTTAATTATTAAACATAACACTAATATTTTATATTCATCTAAAAATTCATAGAAAACCTGTGCTAAATCTAATTTAATTACATATAATATTTTTTAAACCATTTATTATATAATTTTATCAATTGGAGAAATAATGCATCTTTGTTGGATAAGAATTTAATAGTCATTATATAAGTACAAAAAATTATAAATAAATTTATTTAATGAAGATAATTTCATTAAGAACAAAATAGACACATATATTCATTCGTAACATAATTGTATCCCTATTTTGACATGTAAAGCAAATATTAAACTAAGAGTGTTAAATTTGGTAAATTTCTTGATTTAAATATTATTTAATATATTTTCAGGGAAATGTGTCCACTAAACAAAAACATTTAAGAATAAGGTGATAACGGTATAATTAAATTAATAAAATAGGAATTATGATAAAACATTATGTCCTTATCGCTTATTATTAACCTAGATTAACCCAATTTACCCTTTACTAAGATGATAAATGTTACTAGAGTTACCATTCATATCAACAAAAAATAAAAGGGATATATTTACCAAATTTGAACTAAATAATTCAAATAATTAATCCATTATATAAAATTCAATATCTATATATTGAAAAAATTAAATTTAAAATAAGTGTGCCACATGCGATGAAAACTGCCTTTTAGATAAATAAATTTCTAAGAATAAAAATCAGCTTGTCTTATCTCATGCCTAAAAAAATATTAATAGAATGTAAAAGATTTTGTTTAATTATAATATATATATATATATCATTAAAATAATTCTCCAATAGTAAAAAATATAATTTATTAAGATAAAGTATTATTATGTGCCGAAAACAGATTTTTAAAAAATTTGTCTTCTACTTTGAAATGTTTTTTATATTAATTTTTAATTAATTGATAACCAATGAATTAATTTTATTGATACATGAACTATATTTTTTTGTATTTTATTTTTTCCAACTTATAACCTATAATAAAATGTCTATGTGATAAATTCCACTCAAAATTTTTATATTTTATTAGTATATCACGGTTCGTTTAAACTCAGCATTTCATGTAATAAAAGCTATCAAGAAAATTTATTATTTTTTTAAAAAAATAATTCATAAAATATCTTGGTGTTAAATAATAATTAACATTATAATTATTTTTTTATATTCCCATATAGTGCAAGGATTAGTTCTTTATGTTTATATAAATATCATATAAGAATTCTCCCCCAACTAAATGGATTTTAAGGTCATATATAGTGAGACAAGGTAGATAATATCATGTATAGAGAAATGTAAGAATGTGTAGAAACATATTATTCATGTTTTGTGTATGCCTCCCCCTAAATAAGGGAATATGCGTTTCTCCAATTTAGTGTTCTATACCTCTCTTTCTGTAATGTATTGTTATATGTAACCAATTAAAATATCTAAAAAATATCCTTAAAAATTGATACCTTGGTTGCTCAGATTAGGGTTAATAATTTACAATAGGTATTTCTAAACGTTTTTTCCATTGGGATTATAGAAAAATACTCCCAGTGTTCCCTATTATTAAAAAATAGTTTCACCTTTAAGCTACCATTTTCCCAAAGTAATCTGTTATATTTTTTAAAATAATATTCCCCATATTTTTTTATTCTAGATTTATTTTTTACTCTATCTACTTATTAATGATTCTATGTGTGTAAATATATTTTAATTTACATTCATGGAAATTAACTTAACATAATGATCCATCTTATCCAAACATGATCCAGATTCATTTCTGAATTTCATCAAATTGTCAATTTATTTTTTGAGAAGGATTATACTTATATTTAGTTAATTATATTTGGTAATTTTTTTATGTTCATCATGAAATAACTTTCTCCAAACTTATTATCATATTCCAGTAATTTTTCATTCAAGGAATACACTTCATTAATCAATGTTTAATTTTACCAAACCAAGCATATAATGAATAAAAATTTTCTTTATGAATAATATCCATTTTACCTGTATTATGAAACAAGGATTATATATTGTCTTGATATCTAGATGAATATTATCTAGATCAATGGAAATTCATCATTTCCGATTCTTCCATGGAATCACTATCCTCTCCAAATGTCATGGGAAAATCGGAATTTCTAAATGGGGAAACATCATCCAAAACATTGTTAAAATCATATTTTTCAATAATATGAAGATTTTTTACCTCAATAAGATTGTTTATTTTCTTAGGAGTCTTCTTGTTGTTTCTACTTTTTTTATTTCACATTCAAATATAGTTCCCTTTATTGGGTATGTTCCCTAATTTATCATTATTTCCAAATTTTCAATCTTCACATGAGGTAGACATCACAACCTTTTTTTCTTCCCATACTTTTCAAAATATTGTTCCTAATGATATCTAAATATAAAATAAAATTTCCAAATTTCCAAATTTATTGATTACGATACTATATAAACCACTATGAAATATCTTTTAGGTATCTACATCATATATTTATTCATCATATGTTCTCAAATCATCATCTCACTTGAAAACTTTGATTATATCTTAACCAAAAGACTATAAAAAAAATTATCTCCTTTTACCATAATGTAAGGAAAAAAATATCAGTGTCTTTAAATTGAATTCATGTGCATAAAATATTTGTAAATTGGTTGTGTGATTGAAACTAAAATAAAAATATTTTTTTATAATACCATTTTTTGGGACCAAGATGAATATATGCTCTCAGATAAGTGGGGTTAATTAGGGTGCACAAAAATTTAATATTTTTCTCTTATTTTTGTCCCCATGGATATATATATATTTTTATCATTTGAGGGAACACATTAAATCACTAAATCCCACTTCTCTGATCACACAAACTGTAACATATGAATTTTTAATGTTAATATCAAGCTCATAAAGTGATTTTACATATTTCACCACTAAGTTATAATTCATGAACCATACACATGACATTATACTGGTGTACAAGAATCTACTATACTCCCTTATGTCTGATGTATTATTTTAGCTAATTAACACTTTTTAAAATGTTTTACTTCTCTTGTAATGTGAGTAAATGTTTATATAACAATCCTAGGTTCACCCCCTCGGTATATTTTATTTTCACTACTTCAATGATGGCATGGTCTCCTTAAAGACATGATGGTATCTTCATAAACAATGTATAAAATTTGTGATTTATATATAATAATGTTATAAATAATACCCATATGTAGTAAAAAAAATTTACTCTTACAATTTTCTAAATCGAGATTATTTCATGTCATTAATGATATGTTTAAGATAAATTCATCAACAAATACATAGTGACAATAATTTATTCTTCCACATGAAGATTAATCCCTTTGGGGATAATTGTATTTCACTTCCTTTTAAAGAACCCAAAATGGGGATGTAACTCTTTATTATTGTGGACACCTCTCTCTAAAATTTGATATATGTCAATCAATGTAATTTATCAACAACTCTCCACTCTTCATATTATCATATATGGATATATTAATAAGTTTTGACACTCTTCAATAACCTTCTACAACATGTATGAGTAATTTTAATAATTTTCTCTATATGAAATCCTTGATCTAAAGGTTGGGATAAATCCCAATATCATTTTACTTAATGATTATATTAGGCTTGAAAAATGTCATAAAGTGGACATATTTTACTAATAGAATAATTTCAACAACCTGTAATCTTGTTACAACTCCTTATTTTAAACTCTAACTAAATATGAAAGGTATTATTAAAATCATTTGATCACTGTGTGATACTCCCCAGTGGAATTTTGTTTTCTACATTCTCATCCTAGTCATGAAATAATACTTTTTTAATAAATTTATGCTCATTTAACACCTCAATATAAGAAATCCTAGAAATTTAATATTTGAAAATATCAAAAGGTTATGATTTTATAATAACAATCTTTAGAGTTTTTAGAACTATTATAGTGTGATCATCTTCCATGTAATAAGAATCTATAAATAGGTAGAACAACTTAAATCCATTTATTTCACTTCATGACGTAGATATTATATAATTTTATTACAATATCCATGAGTTAAGAAATCGTCAATTGTATCTTAAGACACATGATATGTCAAAATCTATGGATATCCACAATATTAATCATATTTTAAGATTGATAATAGAAAATAGATTAACCATTACACATCATATTTTTCATTATAATTACTCTTACACATGCTCTTGATATACTCTTATATACTCAAATGTAGTGATATAATTTGTTACTTTTCTATAATGTATCCTGGTAATTAGTATGTATCCTTGCGATTGTCCTTAATTATTGTGCTGGTTATATTTACATATTTTATTGGTCACTTATAAGTATTTATATTTTTTCAAATTCTTGTATATAATCTTTATGTGATATTCTTGATTACCATTACATAATATACTTTAATACCATTACAAGTTAGGATAATTTCAAAAATATTATAACTATAAATTATTATAACATTTATGTATTATCATTGATTACTCATACATAGAAATACAATACTTCTGAGCACCCTTATGTATTATGTACTTGTTACCATAATGTATGGGACATTTCAATATTATTTTTAAATATAAAACAATATAAAATTTATAGAAAATGTATTTAACTAGCCTTAAAATCTTACATAATCTTTCATTTTTAGTCTAGAATTTACATTCATACATTTCAAGGATCTTTATGAATTAGAGTTATAGATAATTTGTCCATAAATCTTACATAAAAAACCATATATTTTAATGTGTACACTTTTACTCAATATCCATTTATCTTAAAATATAAAACACTTAAAATTAAACACATTTTATTTTGATGAAAAATCATTATGACTTTCAGAGCTACTTTATATTAGTTCTTACCTATCCTTAAACCCTATGAAATATATTTAAAAATGTGGGATGAGAAAAAAATATCTTCAAGGGTCAAAAAAACAAGGAAAACCCTAAGTCTAGTGAAAAAAATGAAAAATGAAAAATTATTTACCTTTATCAAATATTCTTTGAGAATATGAAATATATAATATTCAAATGAGAATCACATGCCTTCTTCTTGAAGAAAATATGTAAAACTCATATAAATCATTAAGAAACTTGTTTTAGGTGACATTGATAATTATATTCATTACCCATGTAAGAAATAACTAGATCCTAGTTAAATCCATTGAAGAAACTGCACCTGTAAACACCATACTTCTTGCCTCTATAGACATGGAACATTACCTAATACATTGTAGATATATAATAGTGCTCCCCAATTGTATAAGTTGTATCGAGATCACCCATTATTATATAATTTATTAGGCCCTCTCGTTTAGATAAGTTATATTGGGCTCACCTATTCATATAATATGTATTGCACTTACCCACTCTTAATTAATTATTATCTAGTACCATATCCAAATAAAAACATTAATATGCATTATAATTTCATTATAAAACCCATGAAAAATCCTTTTAAACTCATATATAAAATAGTTTTAGATATTTAAATATTATTTTTTAAAACCCATTTTCAAAACCAAAATACCCTCCACCAAATAGAAAGAGGGGTTTTTATTATGAAAACATGAAATATATGAAAGCATTATAAACATCAAATAACAATTATTAAATTTTGAAAAAGTAATGATGCCTTATATATTAAAAAACATTATTTTTCATATTTTTTCAAAACATGATTGTTGTAACCCATAATTCTGAACTAGAAACTTTGTCTTTAAAGTATTGAGATGTTTTGAGACCATGGAAAAAGTATATATGTTTTCCATAATACAAGGTGTTGTAGTATAATTTGATGGAAATGGATTGGGATTATTTGTTTTGGTTCTTATTCCTTAAACATTATATAGATTTTAATTCTATATAGGACCCTTTCTTAAACTCATGGGATAGAAATTGTTATCCTTCTTTCCAACTCAATCATGCCTCATTTGGGAGTGGCCTCAAAAATGTCCAAGAGCTAGTACCGCCACCTAGTTCATTCTAGTATATGTGGGTGTGCACACCTATGCATGCTCAAGATGAGTAAGACAACAAAGTGTGTCAACATTATAGAGGAGGAGTTTGCTAACATGAGTCAGTACTATAGAAAGTCAAAAGAGGACCCATTTACTCGCATCGAGCCTAATGAAGACACAAATTGATTTATTAATAAGCACTTGACTAAGAATATGTCTGATGTGGGATCTTATAAATGTTGGGAATTATTACTATATAAAAACATAAAAATAAAACAAAATATTCACATTATGATTATATGATCCATCCAATCAGTCTCTCATATCATCTTCTGATATCATCCACTACTCTGCTCGATGACACTGGTTTGATACTGTCATCCACTCTAGATGTCAAATCCCATGTTTGACATCTTCCATGACAACTGTATCCACTCTTTCAAGCTAAGGCTCTTGATTATCCCTAATAAATTATTGAAACTTAAGTTTTCCATGCATATGGTTCTTTTATTAAATGAGTAATCACATGAATATGGTCGTTTGAGGTGACCACCGGATGTCATCATAATAGGTTCCATGGGTTATGAAACTGAATGGAGATAGCCACCAGGATATCACAAGAACATGCGGTGTTACATGAAGGCATATCAATGATCCTCATGTCATGTCACAATTCCTTAACATGATCATGTGACTGTTAAATCAATTTACGTGTCCACTGAACACTCACATGAATGTCATCAATATCTTGAAGTCATCATGTGTTTAAATGAGATTTCATATTAATCCTTTGGAATTTATTGGTTTTTCTACATATTATCTCAATAAAACATGTGTTATTAATCAAATTATTTGGTACAACAAAGGGATAATCAACTGAGTTGAAGCATTGCATGAATATATATCGATCACGCGAATCACATAAGTAAATCATGAGAAGATTAAGGGATCATGATAACATGTGATGAAGATCATGAGAAGAACATTAAAATCACAAGGTTCACATATGATATAGTGTATCATTCCTTTGAGATAATCCTTTTTCATTTACAGATTTCATTCATGTTAATTCGTAGATTGGTTTTCATGTGATTTTCCACTAACACACTACATGATAGCATAAAGCTACTTAAGGGATCACACAAAGCAATCAAATTTTGTTGAGTATTGTTTCTCTAAATTATCACATGATAATCTTAATCCCATCATGTAATGGAAAAAATAATATTGTGATCAATTTTTTTGATCATGAGATCATGTTCCAGCCTCAACGTTTCTTATGCATGATGAATTTAGAGGGATTTATAGACTCAATGATAAACCATCAACATACTCAAGTTGATAAACAAGACACATTCATCTTGAAAATTGTTGGAGACGTCATCCCCCATTTTTTATATATACCCCTAAACCCTCTTCGAAATAGGGTGGATGTGAATGAGAATTTGGTTTCATGAAGAGAGGAACATACAAAGAAGAATAGGGAAAGATGAGCATAAGTGGGAAAATTCCTTCAGAGAAATTATCAAGGTAATCAAGAAAAAAAATCATGTTAACCCAACATGTAATCTATTAAGGGTCACAAGATCATAATAATTTTGAACATCATGTGATTCCCTCACATAAGCCCCCCCCCCATTTTATGAGGCATGTGCATGAAGCTTTATCATTAAAATAATTCACACAAACTAGTCTATTGACACTAAAGTTTCATCCCTAACATTAAAATATTCCATCTCACAATGACTCCTTACATCTTTGAACAAGTGATCATGTAAACCCTCAGCCATTAAACATCTATATATAGCTCTATACATGTCTACCATAACATGGAATTCACTTAAAAACACTCAACCATGCAATGTGAGTATCTTTGGACATGCACCCTTGTCATGTGAAAATCCCTTGACATACAATATCTACATGTGGGTGAATTTATGTGCATGCACTCCTAATGTCATTCTAACCATTATCCATGAAGAAGCATTCATAGGAAGGAATTATGTGATCACATGACTCCTAAAGGATCTCATGAGTCCCCTATGTGGTCTTGAACATGAATCTTGAAACCCATGTAGTATTGGACAAGAAACCTGAACACAAAAAACTTCATCCTTTGTCATATCAGTTATCTAAGACATTTCCATCAGACCTCATAATGTGACAATTTTAAGATCCTATAGTCACATAACTCTTCATTAATATCACAATTCCCTTATGTGGAATACCTCTTAAATTTCATCCTAAATCACATAAAAACCATGTATGTGTCATCATTGATCATGAAAAGTTCCATACACTTGTCATCCATATCATATGAAATCACTCTGACATGTAATACTTTGATCATGCAACACCCTTGGATTTTCCATCTTTGATGATGTGAAGTTCCCCTATACATGTCATCTTTTCCATGAAATAGCCCTCAGACATGTTAGTTTTGATCATCCAACACACTTTGATGTGTCATATTTGATCACGTGAAGACACCTAGGCATTTTAGAAATTTCACAAGGTACTATATTGAAATTTCATCCTCATTAGAAAGAAATCTAGATACACATCTGTCTGATATCATCATACATGTCATCAATGTCCAACAAATTATATCAAACATGTCAGGAATACAACCTCAAACATTTCATCCATGTTAGTAAAGAACATATGGACATGTACCATGTGAACCTTTGAATATGTTTATTTTTCTGAGAATACCCTTTACAAGGGGGGTGATATTGATGGAATAGGGTTATGCAGTCATAAAAACTTATTCATTTCATTCTGTCCAAAGGGACATAATTTCACATAAATATATATGATAGATATTTCATGGTCATCTGTCAATTCATCTATTAGGGGATAGATAATGATTATGTGTCTCTTCTCCCATTGGAGGACAAAAAATAAATATATATCTTCATCCATAATAGGATAACTAGTAAATGTTTTATTTGGATAACCATATTGGTGTATATTCCTCCATATTCAAAATACTCTAGCTTGTAGGACCCAAATTATCCTACTAGTTTAATCATAATTCATTATCTATCAGTGAATGAGATGTAGGCTCACATGATGGCATCCCTTTATGTATAATCCCCGACCATGACATCATGAGCCTCAAACCCATAATCTAGTTAGGAATATAACAAAACTAAAATGACTCTGATTCCTTTTATAGATAAGATACATAAGGCTCCTTCCTAAATCCCCATCTCGAAACCATATTCTCCACTATACTGGTAATAATACCTCTCTAAAGGGAAACCATAGGTTTTATGCCCCATATAATCTGTATCCCATTATATATGTTTAATCTTCCATTATCTCTAATTTCTCACACCGATCATGAATCATGTGGGCTTCAATATCAATGATAATTATACTAATAGCATGATGCAGATTCCCCAAATTTAGTCCTATCTATGGGATGTAAGCCTGATTACATCTTATATTCACATAAGTGGTCAAACTCTTTATGATGATTTTTAGGGAATCCTTACATGAAAAATTCTCTTTCAATTCCTCTTCTATCTCTGCTTTTGTGATGCAGGTTCCCATAACATGATCTCTGTGGAATCTGATTCCTATCTTCATAGGATATGTAAGACACCTCAAAAAGGCTCTATCTAGATACCCATTATTCAAATGACCTAATATACATACTTTCAAAATAAATTTAAACTACATAGTTTTGTCCTATTATACAACATTAGACTATATAAAACTAACTATATTGGTTTTTATTCCCATTATCATAGGATATGTTGGATACCTTTTAATGGTTCAATACCATTACCAAGGAACCAACTAAATTCATGGAAGATGATAAATGATAGAGATCCAAAATATTGATATAAACTAGTGAATAATAAATAGATGATGGAATAATGGATAACCTATGATACACACAACTATTCTCATTGTCATATGGTCCCAATCAAGTTATCGAAATAGGGGTAACTAGTCTCATATCAGGGCTTGGAAAGTATTTACAAATATATATTAAATCTATTTGAGAGTCTCATAGTAGGATATAATTCCCCCAAAAGGTTGAAATGAAACTAAAATCTCATCCTATAGACCAATGCGAGTTTCAAAGAATCATTTTTTTCTAACCCCAATGAATTTCAACATTCTGAAATATGGCCCATGATTCATTTGAGATGTTGGAGCCACTAGGATCTTCTATGAGAAACAAAAAGGGTGAACCCAATTTTAATAGACTATGAAACTATATTCCCCCCCCCCACCCCATCACACAACCAAACATCATATGTAAAAACCGACCTTTTTTCAGAAAAAAAATATTGATCCTGACGTGACTCGGTTATCAATGTTAGACCTTTCACAGATCAAAAGAGGCCTCCATTTTCTATCCTTTAACTATGAAAGTAATTGATCAAAAAAGTACAATTATATATCATACTACACTAATAAGGTGTCTTGTTTCCACTAAAATACATTTGGGACTCCTTATGATCCAAATGAAATCATTATATGTGCCAACAGATTACAAGATCACTCTACAAGCAAATAATGCTCGCTGAACACCTCAAGATTCTATGAAAAATGAGCTATCACATTGATCATATGAGTCATCTACCATATAATCCTTGGAACTAAGGCCCTGATATATGATGTCACTAAATCAAAACCCCTATTTAAAGTTTTTGAATGTACTATTATAGGAGTAACACCTCAATGGATTCAACCCAACCCTCAAGGAAACTCATCAAATTCTCCAAATGATGAAGCACCATTGGCATATTTCCCATGATAGGTCTTAAAGGAGGAGGTGGCCCTTATTTCAATAACCAATAAATTTATGATCTTATCCCAAGAGAAAAAAACAAATATCTTTCTTATCTTAGGGATACTGATGAGTACAATCACTACATTAACTCAAAAACTCATAATCTTCCTAGGAGGACTTGTACATATTCTGTTCCTCGACATTGACATGTGACCACAGTTCCACAAGGAAATATAGAGGAAGTTGTGCCTAACCTAATAAACTAGGATAGGGGATCCAATATAAGAGCCCACATAGGTTATCCAAATAGTGAAACTATAAATAATGACTATATCCCTACTGTTGATAATATATTTGAGTCTCATCGGTATATCTTAACAGTAGCCTTGAATCAATTCCACATCATTAATATCCAGGAGCCTAGGATTACATTACACCTAGCCTTATTGACTTTGGAATCCCAAGGAGAACCCCAACCCATAAGTATTGGGTCATTTTTATTCCTTGGATCATATTCAATATAGTATTTTCCCCAGCCAAATGGTTCAATGGGCACCACACACCAAATGGTATGTTGAGCATCAACCTATCAAATGAGATACTCTACTAAAGAGAAGCACCATCCAACCAATGTATGCATCATAATGATATCAAAAGAATATATTGAATTATCATCAAATACATATTATCACACTATTGAGGAGTATAATTTTACCCTTCTTCAGTTATCCTAGCCACATCATGTTGGCCCATTTTCTTCTATAGCATTAGTTAAGAGGGGCTCAGGGTTATCCTGCTTGCATCTATATATGGAATTGTGAACCCTATTAAATCCTCAAAGAATAGTATCTATATATAATATTCCCAATGGAAGTAGTAGATTTAGTGTATGGGTTCCACATTGTATATCCTATATTTATCCACCAACTATATCATTGATAGAGGAAAGGGTGTCATTTTGACTTCTAGCAGTCAGTGTAAGATATTAAGGTAATTTCCATGGAAGAAAATATCACTCTACTCCAATGAGAGAATTATGATCATTATGAAATAATTGTGGTATTTCTCGTAGGATCACTTACCTAGAATGAAACATCGGTACCTTTCTATAGTGCTCCCCCTTGTAGTGAATTTCCCCAATCTAATGGGTTGGGGGATGTTTTTATATTCATAATCCCCTCACAGGGTAAAATCAAAACATTCTTCAATCTATCTCTTGTCCTAAGGGATAAGGGAATTTTAAAATTTTCAAAACATTTGGTCTATAGGGATATGGAAATTTCCATATTTTCCATCCCCCCCCCTTCATAAGGTTCACAAAGTGCACTCTGGATACCACTCAACCTTAGTAATTCCTATAAAACCACTAGGATTGTTGAGTTACCCGAATTGTTGGAACCAAGGTTTATCATTGCTATAAATAGAGTATGGTTTCTGTTTTTTGTCAATCATTTAATGGATTATCAGGGAGATTTTGAGGAAAGGGATCATACAGTTCAATATGTAAGCAGTATTGAAGGTGAAGTCGTTACCTAGTGTTTGCCAAATTATTTAGTCCAAAATATGGATAATGGAATGCATTTAGAAATGTAGTTTCTCTTTAACATCTCATGAAAATATGGAAAAGTAATGAGTTTCACGTATTTGGGCTTCATAAAGTGTTTTTTGTAAAGACATGAATTTTGTGATAGTGTGCTCTGCAATTATGAGAATGTGAGCATTGCGGCAGTTTGATGTTCTGACTGAAGAATTTATGATTGGAGCATTATGGCGATGTTAAGAGATTTGAGGGAGAGATCTACAGTTATGATGAGATTTTATAATAGGGAATATTCAAGGAGATTTATGAAGGGAGATGTGTCTTGAATACATTTTTGACCCATCCGAAAATCACACTTGAAGAAGAGGAGCTCTGTGTTAGACCATGCCTATAAATAAGAGGCCATCTCTATTCATTCTTCATGAAAATAAGAGATAAAATATAAAGTCACTCTTATTTTTCAAATAAATGGGGTGATCCATAGATCCGATTGTCTATGCAAGATTTTGGTTTGAAAAAATACCACTTTTATATTGAAAAAATTCAATGCTTCTAATTATTGATTGCTTTGCGAATATGGGACATTCCGCATCGACTTATTGAGATTCTTGATGTAAGGTTCTTCCTAAAGGTAGTGTTATTAATGATGACAGTTGGCTTCCCAAAGGAGGTTGAGCTTTGTGAAGATGATTTCTATGAGAAGGCCCAAGTTCTGTGAGGGGTTGAGCTCTATGAAGCAATTAGATCTGTGAAGTTGTGTTCTTTGTGATGGTGTGTGTGCTCTACGAAGTGTTTTTCTCTGCGAAGGGATGATCTTTACGAAGGGGGTTTCTAAATGAATGTATTGAATAAAATTTTTATGTTGATAGGGATTTTAGTGTGAATCTACTCAGTTTGTTAATGCAAGCAGTGTTTCGTGGTGAATGGAGACAAAAAACTTCAATACCAATAAATTGATGCAACCTCTAAGTTGATAAGTTGAGTAAGACTTCTCTAAACGCAGTGAGCTAGGGGGAGTCAATGGAAGTGTTCCATGGGAAGCAGTGAGTTATCCCGAAACCATTGTAAAGGTAGTGATACTGGCCTAAAGTGACTGAAACCAAACCTTGTAATCCACTACTAGTAAAGATTAGGCATTTTTAGTCTGACAGACACACATTTGGCATATGCTTTTTGAATGTAGCCCTTCGTGGTGAACCAAGAAAACATTTTGTGCCCTATCTTTTCATTCATTTTTCTAATAGGTTTAGTAGGATTCTACCAATGTGGGAACAAGATTCATCAATTTAAAAGAAAATTTTCACCCTAATTCACCCATCCCCTCTCAGGGTGTTATGAGGTCCTTCACTAAAATGGTGGGAATAATATTAATTATTTATGAACCCCAGTGCTTCAATACATCACTATTAATTGAAAATGATTATGGGGCCCCATCCTAATCTTCAAATTCATCCTCATTCCCATACTGATAGAGGAAAAAGAGGTAGATGGGGAATGTATTGTGGTTTTTTTATCTATTGAGGATATAAATGTAAGGGTTTATTCCTTACATCCAAAACATGTCACAAGGAAGGTTGACTATTCTATGGATAAGGATTTGATATAAACCAAATAATGATGAATTCGAATGGGGAAGATTTGATAGGCCATGGAAGTCACTTCCCCTACCACTGTCGTCTTAAGAATTGAATAAAGAGTTTCTTTAAATTTTAATACTTAATTTAAAATATAAAGATGGGGGTGTTGGAACCACTAAAACATAAATATCCTCTAAAGTCATGTGGTCACTATAAAAAGAAAACAAAATTTTTTCCATAGAATTTGGACCACCTATCTCCCAATGAGAGATTATTGCCTCTCGGTTCTAAATAAAACAAGGTCTATTCCATTAAGACCATCGATAAAACTTTATAATTCACATATTTAGTATAACATGACCTTGTCAAGATCCCATGTGCTAAGAGACAGTGGTATAAAACCATGAATTTCCTTTTCAATAATAGATATTATCATTAGATCATATGGAAGATGATTGAAGGATGTTTTTTCTTTATTAATTTGATAAAAAGAAGGTAAATAAAGGCTTGATAGAGTTAGAAGATCCCAAAACTCATAAAAAATGTATTAGTGTCAAACTTTATCCATCAAAAGATCCCCCCAACTATAGACATGTTTTGTTATGATCGTGTCCTTACCATATGATGTTAAACTACATGGGACACATTCTTACTGCTTGATGTTAAACTACATGGGACACATACTTACCACACGACACTAAACTCCCTGAAACACATCCTTACATCATAACGTTCAACTTCATGGAACACATATTTACTGTAAGATTTCAAAATACATAGGTTATGTCCTTAACACAATAAGTTAAACTTCACATGAAACATCTTATCTACATGACCGTAAACTTCATCACAACATCCTTACAACATTATGTTAAAGTGCATAGGACCCATCCTATTTCATGACGTGAAAACTACATTAAAATTTCCTTACAACATGACAATAAATGGCATGGGGAATGTCATAGTCTCATGATATTAAATTACATGAAAATATCCATACCATGTGATGTTAAATTACCAGTGACATTTCCTAGTCTCATTATGTTAAATTACATGACAACATCCTTACTTCATGATATTAAACTTCTTGAAACACATATTGATCATAAGATGGTAAATTGGGTGACTTATCAATCTCTATGAGAAATTTCCAGCATCATGTGTAAATATTAATGTTCAAGAATCACCCCTGATACAATACAAGATCTATCCCTATAATATCAAAAAACCACCAATGCCCCTCATTTTTCTATGGATTGAATTACTTGATAGTTCACCTCAACTGTCCAAATGATCTTGGAACCCTGGAGATATTTTTGGGTATGACATACTATGGACAATAGGGAGTGGACATACATCCCCACCACAACTGAAAAATCCCTATGGTATATCCTAGTGGCTACTAGTGAGAAGTCCTACAACCCTGCTCACCAAAACTATGTCTGCTATCATATCTGGGTAGCGATCATGTGGAAAGTATATATTCATACCCTAATGCTTAAAATACATCAGAATTTTTTGATGGAATTAAGAGGACACGAGTGGGCCTACAACATATCTATAATCAAATACATTGGTTGTCATATCCTAAAGACTGGGAGAATTCCTATATTCCTGCCCATACCCTTCTAATGTGGAAATACATTTTGGTAGCAGAAAAGGTTGTCAACCATGTAGGTCCTGTATTGTCTCAACAATACTCTATAATATAAGATGATTTGGATCCTCAAAAATACCCTTGATTGTATTCTAATGAAGTTTTCTTGAGTGAATTTCAAGAATTTATATCGAGGTTAAAATAATTTTGTGTTAATGGAATTGATCTTAAAACACTATTTCAAACTCAATGTTCAGCAAATGAGCATACAGTTCATTAGCCATATGTTACGTTGGAAGGATAACTCTTGTGTATAGTATCAAACATACACTACGCTAAACATTTAGCATTTAGATTAGCATCCTTATGTTCATAGAATTGAAATGTGTATGGATCAGAATCCCTACATTGGATGTTGATGTCTAGAATTATTATTCACACCCTATGTTCAGGAAAGTGAATGTATGGTTAGTCAATTCTACGTTCAGGATTTTATGCTAAAAAGGTTAAATCTATTAATTATTATCCCTACAATAATTTTTTACTTATGTTTTTTGAAGATTAAAGTATGTTTAAAGAATGATACATTGGTATGAACCCTATGATATGCAATGGAACCATATTCCATGTGAAGGAACCCTACGCTACAAAAGTAGAACCCTACATTGTCTTTTCAATAGATAAGTTCTTACACCTTTTTTTCAATATGAGATTG
The DNA here is from genome assembly GCA_963277665.1 of Viscum album. Classification (NCBI taxonomy): domain Eukaryota; kingdom Viridiplantae; phylum Streptophyta; class Magnoliopsida; order Santalales; family Viscaceae; genus Viscum; species Viscum album. Next base: position 1,895,902,860 of record OY728152.1, read on the forward strand.
CTACAGTGGTCAAGTCAGAATTAAATAACGACCCGAGGATCGTTGTAATCGATTAAAATAACTATTTTATCAGATGATATCACTCTTATTACTATGGTAATTTATGACTCCCCTAGTCAATTTATATTTGAATTTCTACGATATTTCAGGCTATTTTCATAGATCTAGAATATCGAAGCAAACCTTCTTCTCTATATAGTTTACCAGTGTATCCTTTAGAAAGATGGTATATTCCAGTTACATATTTTTATATATCATTAATTTATGTGGAATATATTTTCATCATGTTTCTGCAATGAACAAAAAAAATTAAACACAAGAATATATGCTAGAGACATAAATGTTATACTTCGTACTGTTGTAAGATTGCTGCTATTGTTTACTTGCTACATTATTGAGGTACATTGATCAAAAAGGATTAGTTTAGAGTAATTAATTCTTGAAAATATTTTTTTCTAAATAAGAATACCCATATAATGTCAGTTATTGATGCTACAACTCTGAAGAACAACCCGAATAAAAAATCAATCTCTTTTGATTTATTGGAGTATCAACTCCTTATACTCAGTTTTAGTAAGGTATAAACTTATTCATCTAAGCTATGGATAATCAGTTCTTTATTAATGAATCAGAATGATTAGTTATTATTATTATTTTAATGGTTTCAATAGTTTTCAATTAGTTTTGGTTTTGTGGTCTTGTGATTAAAGAACCATTTTAGTGAAATTTACCAATATCATTGAAAGAGTGATTGGTTGAGTGGACTAGGGTATATTTTTCCCCCAAACCACTAAAAATATTTATGTTCTTTATTTCTATTTATCTACTACATATACTCATTATAGAAGTAAACACTATATATCCATATTAATCACAGAAGGTGTAAAAACCCACAATTTTGGATGATCACTTGAAAAGACACAATTCACCCCCTCTTGTGTTAATTTGTATTATTCAGACATAACAATTGGTGTCATAGGTAAGCTTTTGGATAAATCTATAGCAATATAAAAGTATATGATCTATTAAAAATAGTAATATAAGATCTTAGAGAAAGAATGACTATGGTTCGCACTCCATAGTTTAATGGTGAAAATTATTGATGATGGAAATATCTAATGATTATCTATCTAAAAATATTGGATTCAAAGTACACTAAAAAAACATTACTCCTTATAAGATTCTTGGGAAACCAAAAACATGGACTACTAATACAGAATCCATGTATGATATCGATTATAAAGAAATGAATGTTATTATCTATGATCTTGGACCTAATGAGTTTAATCATATATCAAAATTTCTAACTGTCTATGAGATGTTTAAAACTATTTCATTTTCTTATGAAGGAATAGACAATGTTAGATAGATGAGGTATGCTACAGAAAAGCTAAATTTTAACACCTTTAGAATGTTTGATAGTGAAATCATCACGTAGATTAATGGAAGTGTTATAGAAATTTTCAATAATATTATAGCCTTATGAGAACCCATCAAACAATCTGATCAATCATTGAAAGTACTCAGAGTACTACCCTCAGAATGGAATGGCGTATATGTTGTTATTCACTAATAATCACCTATCAAAGATCTAGAAATAGAAGAAATAATTGGGATATTGATGATGTATGAAGAAGAAATTTCGGCTAATACTGGAGATCATAAGATTATAGTGAAGAAGGAAAATAATACTCTGAAGGTGACATCTCAAAATCATAGCATCAAAAAGAAAACAAGAATACAAAATAGGGAAGAATTCAAATTCATCTAATTATGAAATGGAACTGGCTAATCCATCTATAACATTCAAAAAAAATTTACAAGAAGAAAATAATACTCAAAAAATCCTTCAAGAAGAATTATAAAGAACCATGATAAGTTTCATGCTACGAATGCAATAAATTGGGTCAAATCAGACCATATTTTCCTCAACAAAAATATGATAGAAAATGATAGAAAAGAGATATCAGAAGATTGATGATTATGAGCACAAAGGTAAAAGATAATTTAATGCTACAAGGAGTGTATCTGACAACTCCATCAACCCTTAAATGTCTGATACATAAAAGGATCAATCAAATATGAAATCTCATGTGTGGTTTATGGATGAAGGAGAAAGGGTACAAACTTATTAATATTTTAATTCTAATAATGGTAGTTTCCCAAATGATAAATTAGATGACTAGTATTCTATATTAGAAGAAAAATATGATTCCTTATTAAATAAGAATAAATAATTCAAAAACATTCATAAAGTTATTTTAGGTGAAAGATATACCCTACTAAAAGAACAACAAGTGTTGATCAAAAAAATGAAACTCATCAAATTATAATAATCTTGAAAAAATATATTAAAGAAATGTGGGGTGAATTAGAATATTATAAGAGTGTTTCTATTTTACTTAATAAATAATAAAATATTTTGAATGAAATTCTTGGAAATAATTTCATTAAAAGGGAAAGATTCAGAATATGAAGTAAGGGAGAGAAATAAAAGTTGTATAAAAATTATTTTGTGCCTAACTAAAAAAATGTAACATGTTATCAATGTGGAACAAAAGGTCTTGTCAATAATAAATTTTATTTGAAAAATGCTCAAATTATTAGTAATAAATTTTTTTCTATTTCCAAAAGTTTTTCTGGAGAAATTGAAATGAGTTGTGGAAAAATAAATGAGATTCGTGTTCCTAGATCATTGATTGCTAAAACAGCAGGACCCTAGAATGTATGGGTAACAAAACAAACATTTACTTAACTAATTTTACAGGAAACATGTCATAGAAAAATAAAATCCATATGGTATATGGACAGTGGTTGTTCTAGGTATATGAGTGGAGACTCAACAAACCTTCATATGATCACTCAAATGGATGGAGGACTCATCACTTTTGGTGACAATAACAAATGAAAAATTGTTGGGGTTAGAACTATTGGAGATCAAAATAATATCTTAATCAATGAAGTATTATATGTGCAAGGTCTAAGGCACAACCTGATTAGTATCTCTAAACTTTGTGAAGACGGTTTTTATGTTGATTTTTCTAACAATTCCTTGTCATTATTAAAATATAGGTTTCTCAAAAATAGTGCACCTAGAACTGATAATCTTTATACTTTGGATTTAAATTTCCTATATAAACAGGAGGTGAATTGTTTAAATCCTAAGAAAAATGAGTCCGGGATTTGGTATAAGAGACTTGGAAACTGTAATATATATTCTTTACAAAAATTATCTATGAAATAGTTTGTTTCTGATTTTCATAGTCTTATGTTTTACAGTGATATATTTTCTGATATGGGCCAAATTATAAAAGAACCCAAATATTCCTTAAAATATATTAACAAAATTGCAACTTCTAAACCTTTGGAACTTATCCATATGGATTTTTTTGGACCATCTAGAGTAGAATTTCTATCTAGTAAATTATATTTCTATGTTTTAGTTGATCATTATTCAAAATTTATTTGGGTTTATTTTCTAAAACTCAAAAGTGAATTATTCACTCTTTTTGAATGTTTTTGTAAAGTTTTTCAAAATTTAAAAGGTTTTAAAATAATTTCCTTAAGAATTGATCATGGTGTTGAATTTGAAAATCAAGAATTTAATTCTTTTTTCTCAAATCAAGGTATTAAACGCACCTTCTCTACACCAAGAACACCTCAAAAAAATGGAATTGTTGAAAGGATAAATAAAACTATTCAAGAAATTTCAAGGACTATAATAAATTAATACAGTCATACTACCAATTTTTGTGATGAATATATAAGAAAAACCTACTATATTATTAATTAAGTTTTAATAAGGACCATTTTCAAAAGGAATCCTTATAAAAATTAAAATAACAAAAAACTTAAACTAAAAGTACATTAATGTTTTTGAAAGGAAGTATTATATCATGAACACTAAGTACAACCTTGGTATGTTCAATCCAAGGGTATATGAAGGAATATTTTTGGGATATTATGGTAACTCTAAATCTTATAGAGTGTTTAATAAAAATTCAATTATTGTTAAAGAATCATCTCATGTGAAGTTTGATGAAAGTAACAATTTTATTAAAGATAAAGATCAAATTGATAAATTTAATGACTCATTTGACAACATGAGACTTTAAACCCAAAAAATGATTTTGAAAATTATATTAATAAAATTCAATCCAGTTCATAAGAACATTAAATTAGAGAACTTGAAAGTATCTTTCCTAGAAATTATAGAACTTTTAAGAACCATACATTAGAAAAAGTTATTTGAGACCTAGACATAGAAATTTGAACTAGAATAAATGTAGGAAACCTAGAATAATTTTCTTCCTTTTTATCTCAGTTAGAACCTATGTCTATTTGAATAAAACTTATAATATGATAGTTGGATGCTTGAAATGAAAGAAGAACTAAACCATTTTAAAAGAAATGATGTTTGGGATCTAGTAGAAAGACCAACCAATTATCCATTAATAGGAATGATGTGGGTCTTAATAAATAAATAGTATGGTCAATGGATCATAACCAGAAATAAATCTGGATTAGAATATGAAGGATATAATCAGGAAGAAGTAATAGATTATGATGAGACCATTTCCACTGTAGCTAGATTAGAATCAATTATAACCCTTTTATATTTTTCATCTCATATAAATTTTAAAAAATTAAATTTGGATGTTAAATCCAAATTTTTAAATGGTTATTTGATTGAGTGAGTTTTTGCTGAAAAACAACTTAGTTTATAAAATCCTAAAAAACTGAACTCTATTTTTAAACATATTAAATCATAGTATGTCCTTAAACAATAACCTAGTGCTTGGTATGAATGATTGAATTATTTTCTTTTGGAAAAAAATAGATTTTCTATTATATTAGAAGATCTAACACTGTTTAATAACAATATTTTTTCTGATATTTTTTTTGTTAAAATTTTTGTTGATGATAATATTTTTTGTTCCACAAATAAAAATATTTGTAATGATTTTTCAAAATTAATGGAAAAAGAATTTGAAATGAGTATTATGGGAGAACTGAATTTCTTTTTATGATTTCATATTTATCAAAAATATTATGCAAATGTTTTCAATAAAAGTAAATTTATTATTGGTTTATTAAAAAACATTAGACTTGAAAACAATAATACATATACAACTCCTATGTGTACCAATATAAAACATGATTTGGAAGAATCTGGAAAAACATTTGACAATAAGTTATATAGAGGTATTATTGGATATTTATTATATCATGATATTAGCCCCAGCCTTAAAACATTAATTAATCTTTAGTTAAATCAAAAATTAACATTAAGGATCGTTTCGGGTTTAGAGTTTAAGATAATTATTCCATAACTATTACTTTACATCTCAAATATTACAAAGTATACACTTATACATAGTATCCATTTTTTCATAAAATAAAAACTCTTCCAAGAAAACATGAATTATTTTCTTGATATAAATATTTTGGAATTCTTCCTTTCTCTTACCCTTCTATATACCCTGTGAAAAACATTTCAAAAACATGGGATGACCATAAAAAGCTCAATAAGAATTATAAAATAAAGAAAGAAAACATTAGTCCATCAATACAAACAAAACATAATCTCTTTAACATACCTCATGAAATCATAAGATTTATGAGTAACACGTAGAAATCATAAATCATAAAGGTGACTTGTGGCATCCATATCATACTTCCATTGTATCTTTCACATCTACATAGGGAGTTACGTTTGGAATACCCATCACAGTATATTCCCAAAATCTCTTAGTAAAAATATTAATGCTTAACTATGTCATGTTACCCAGTGCATTAGAGAGGTATCTTGGGCTCACCCTCCCTGATTTTATCATGGAACCACCCATATACATAAAAAATTCCCAAGAACCCTAATATAATAATAACACATGAACCATAATAAAGGTAATATACCATTTCTAAATTACAATAACAGGATATCAGTTCAAGATATTGAAAAAAACAATCCTTTATCAAAATCATTTTAAAATATTTAATAAAGAGATTTTTTAATCAATGTGTCCTATAACACATTGAAAAATTTAAAGGAATTTACAATTTAATACACTCATGTACATATAAATGAATATTTAAAATTATTTATAAAACATGGACATTAAATAGAAACATTTAGATGATTAAATCATTAAAACATTTAAAACAACATTTTAGTTAGACAATCCATTACTACTTGTGCAACTCTTGATTAAAAATCATTGTATAACATCAAATAAAACTAAAAATATCATGAGTATATAGAAATTCAGGATTTAAAATGTTAAAAGGGTTGTATATCAACCTTATAGGATAATAAAGGTGCACAATATCGAGATATGCCTCAATGAAAGGAGATTGAGACGTAGTCCCTTGCAAAGATTATATTATTAGATTAAGCATAAATCAAAGAGACAATTATGTGTAAAAAACTATAAATATACCTAATATAAGTGGATAGTAAGTGTAAAACAATCATAGTTCATTAACACAAATTTAAATCATGACATAATCAAGAAGTATAAGTTTAACCCAAAGAATTGAAATTGGTTTAAGAAGTTCCCTTACCTCGTGTCCGACTTGACTCGTTCATTCTTTAATTTCCTAAATAATAAAATTATATTAATTTATACTTTCTTTAGAATATTTTGGAAATTTTATTATTGATTTTATATCACATGTTACCTTTTATAACAATTTGTAAATTATTTGAGTTCACATCGAACATTTTGGTGATGTTTGAAACTTATGTAAAAAATAAACTTGTTATAATTACAAATTGTCCATGTGGTCAAAATTCCATTATATACAGATTTGTATTCATGATTTAAATATCATATATTTTTTATATATATGTATTTAGATTCATTATATATGTATTTATAAAAGTCCATGTCATTTAAAAATAGGAAAATGAAATGCATCGTTCTTGGAGACTGTAAGCCATACGTATGCATGAACACTATTTTCATTCTTTTCATTTTTAACGGAATGAAATCCAAATGGTATATAGGTATAGTATAATTAAATTATAATATCTATGTTATATATATTTCATAATTTTATTAATTTCGTCCTTTATACGTTCCATGTATAGTGTGAACGATTCATATCACTTTTAGGGGCAGTAGTCTGCACTTCCTCAAATGATATTATCATATTTATAAAACATGAAAATCATAAATGTATTTTCTTAATGATAATTAAAGAATCATAGAGATAAAATATGTATCATAAATATCATATATAATTACATTATCATCATAAGGGCCACCAGAATAGGTGGTAGGGGAAATCAAACAATCATCGTTTCATAAGGCAGTAGTTCACCGTCCACATAAATAGTATGTTCTAAATCAATTAGATAGAGGTGTGTGTAAGTGTAGTTTGAATCCTTATCATGATAAAATATTAGTATATTTTTAATAAAATTATTTCTATGTTATAAATTAATAATAATAAAATAGGTATTGAAGAACTAAAATAAAAGAAGAGAACTTGAGAGAACACGTTACATATAAATTGGGTAACTCCCTTTGGTTTGAACCAAAAGGATTTATTGAAGTGAATTCTGCCTAAGTTAAGGCTTCTAAGAGAAATATAGGTATGTTTTGAGCATATTTGGGAAGTGTTTGGATGAGTCTAGGTGCTTTATAGAAGTTATTAAATGGGTTTGGGTGAACCCCTTTTCTAAGAGGGAGGAGGTACTACTTAGAAGAGTCTAGAAATATTATTTTATTCTAATTTCATTTTCGGTTTATAAAAGAAAAGAAGTTAGTTAATTAAATTATAATAAGATTATGGATCACAACCCTCTCAACCAATAGGTTTTAGACAATTTAGGTCATAAAATTAACTCTATGTTTTATCTTTAACCTTATGTTATCTAATTTAACTTTTACCATATCATCTTGTATAATCACACTATATGGTTAATATATTTACTATAAAATCAAAAGATACCCAAAAATTGATCATTAATGAAATTTTTAATATCATATATGTCTTTTGGATGAATTTTAGATTTTTAGGATTACTTTAGCATTTAATAAAATTGTATTTATTTTAAAAACTCATTTATGTATATTTATAAACTATTCATATCAAGACATTTAAAAAAATCCATAAAAAATATTCATTTTAAAAAAAAAATTATATAAAATAAAAAAATTAAAAATAATCCATAAAATTCTTGGATGGCATAAAAAGTTTCAAAATCAATTTATTTTAATATTTATAATCTCATTTATTTAAATTCTTCATTAACAGGGTAATCATTGCATCACCATTGTGTCATAATTAAATTTATTTATTTAATTTCTAAAAATTATAACTAAAATACCATGATGTAATAAATATTTTTAGATTTCTAATTTATATTTATATTTGAATCTATCACTTATATAACCCCATATTAAAATTTTTTTAATAAAAGATATATGTTTATGTTACATTTTCCTAAACTTTAAATTAATTTTTATAAAAAGTCATTTTAACATAAAATTGGATCCATGGGGTCTCTAAATTGACTCAAGGATTCCCATGATCGGACATATATCATATAATAGGATTAAGACATGTGTTAGGGTAGTTTAATATAATTATAATATTATTTTTAACCTTTATTTACTAGATTTACCCTTTAACCATAGTAGATAAAATATTAACTGTTGTTACTATTCAAAATGTCTAAAAATAACGGTTTCCTATTTACACAATTTTTACCTCCTGATTCCAAATATAGAATTCATTTCCTCAAATTCAAAATACAAAAGTTTCTAAAATTAATTAAAAATTAATTCTCATTGTCAAAACCAAAAAGCAATTTTTTAAGAAATAATTACTATCAAAAGATTGACATGTGTTTATGTCTAATTTAAAAGTTAAATTACATATAATGATCAAAATTAGATTAAATGGTAAAAAAATTATACAATTACATATTAAAACAAATTAAAAAATATGATATAACAATATAAATTAATCATATGGAAAGATAGTTTTGACATAAAATAAAGTATTTTTTCACAATTCATAAAAAAATAAACTTTATCAGAAAAATACCAAAAAATTACACAAAGAAAGTTTTTATGTAGAAATTATAAAGAAGAAATTTAATTTGTCAAATGGAACATATAAAAGTTAAAAATAATAGATTTAAAAAGGGTTCTCCAATAAAAGGCGGTAAAACTGCATTTTTAGAAAAATACTTCTTTTATCTGAATAAAATGAATTTATTCTTATATAATATCTAGAAAACATATAATTTGAATTTAAAACATTACAATTAATATATATCATATATTTTTCATTAAATAAAAATCTATAAAGTGTGATATGAAAACACAATTATTCTCTTTTAAATAGGTTTTCATAAAAACACATCCATTATAATCAATTGGTTTTTATTTCCATTTGTAATAAATTTTGTAGTAAATAAATAATAATTTAAACATGTGTAAACTATATTTAAAAATTCAGTTTATACTATTCATTCCTGTCATTCCATTGGCTTGGCGTTAACTACAATTTAAAATAATTATATTATTTTTCGATATAACTCAAAGTTGTGTGAAACGTAAGATTTCAAAGAAATATATTGTTGTGTGTTGAGTACGCTATCATAAAAAGAATAACCACTAATGTAAAATTAATATTTAACTAAAAAATATTAATAAACATTAAAATGTCATATTCTTTATTTACCTAGGGTGTTATATCCTTCCCCCTTTTGAAAATTTCATCCTCACAATTTTAAAATTGGGCATGAAAACGTCATTAAAAGTTCCACATTGGAAAAAGATTCAATAAAACTATCAATTTAAATGAAATAAAGAGAAGTAAAAAGGTCACCTGAGATAACCCATACTATTATTACATATAGAAAAAGATATATATGGAAGACAAACTAAGTGTCATGTTCTGATGGAGAGTGATAAAAAACATGATCAGCTGAAAGTTAACCACCTAAAAACCACAAACCTATGATGGGTTAAATGGTCACTAGTTTCCCAATAGGAAATGTAAACAGAAAACGTTTTTGTTTTATGTTCCATTTCATAAAGTTGGAGAATTTATTTATGAGATTGACTGAGGAAATAAGGAAATATACTTACATTTCAAGTATAGTTTCTTCCTTTAATATGTTTCTACCAAAAACTCATCTTTTCTCCAAACAATGAGTATTAAAGATGACTTAGTCACACCTTAAGTTCTAGACTCATCTTATAGAGAATAACATAAATAAAAAAAGATGAAATATATATTTCCCATGTCTTTAGACATTAACCAAAACCCAAATGGATAGTACCAGATCAGATAATCCCAAAAAGGATAATCTTTTATAAGAAGAAATAATACTCTTAGTGTCCAAAATTAATCAAACAATAACCAAAGCTCAACAAAACCATTCAATAAACAATTTTCCTTAAAATCCGTCAATATAACCCAAACAAATATTGAAACCCAAAACTTAGAATATTTTTAATAACATAGTCTTCCATAATAAATCATAACATATATCTCCAACTAACATAGACTACTCTTAAAGTCTCATACAGAAGTGTAATTAACCAAATCATATATTCTCTATGATAGGTTAATCATTTCAATAAATAAAGAAAATCACCATATGTCCAAAATAAAAACATAGATTCTTCCAAAATATATTTTCAACCATTACTCCACAAATGAAATCCCATTGTATTATATTTTCTATAGGCATATAGTGTTTCCCCAAAAGGGAGAATGTATTCCAAAATAACCTTTATCACTTTATCAACAAATCATTTTCCTATACTAAGGATATCAATTTGATAAAACATATGTTCCAAAATTCAACTTATTCTTAATCTATAGAATCATTTAACTAAAAATAATTAGTCATACTAACCAGGGACTTCACGTATTCCAGTGGTAGTTGATAAATCCCAATCGCACTATGGTTGTGGGTTCGATTCATACGGAATTTCTAGACATGACGGTTTTCCACACATCATGCATGTTTTTCCTTTTTATAATACTCAAAAATAACCCTAACATGATTTAAATTTAATGGTTGTCTTGTAGCTATCATTTTCATCCCCATTCATAATTACCTCAATATCTTAATTCATGAACTAATATATATATATATATATATATATTGAAATTTTTTACCTCCATACAATAACACTATTCCCAAAGAAGGAACATCAAACCTTGATCATGGTGTCAACCTGGTTTCATCATCATATTATTCACGTAGATAGATGACCAATGCATTGCTATAATGATATATAGATCCTTAAAAATCATCTACTTTCTTTATCCAAATACACCTCATAAAACTTTGGTCATATGGGTGTTCATAAAAAATAGATTCGGAAAATAATCATGTATGACATATAATTTCAAAACATACGATAAAACATGATTTTTATAAAATAGTCAGACTGATTTTGAGTTGAAATATTCAATCAATGGTAATTTTCAAATACCATAATTATATGATGAAGTACTATAATTTAAAAGCAAATATAAATAGGTTGTGCAAGGGTCTCCTTCTTCGACACATTTTTCAAAATCAAAATATGCTTCCAAATCGTGTGATAAGGTAAAATATTTTAAAATGACATGATAATATTTTACTTTCTTGGAAATATGAGAATATTTAGAAAATAGGATTCGATTAAATATAACCCATGATCCATGATGGTATCGAGGTATAGTGGAGGAGTTTAATATCTCAAACAATTTCTTGGAAGTGAGTTGTATGTTTGAAAAAGTTTTAGAGTCGTCTGTACATGACTTTGCAATAATTATTTCACACAATTCATCATGAAGAAATAGGAATGTCATTTGAGATCCTCCTCCTTCCATTTGTAGTAGACTTTCCTTCATCTGAAAAAGTTATAAAATAAGGATTTAACTTAAAGAGTAGACATAGAGACTAACCATGTGTTTAACAAAACTCTCAATCCCTAAAATTTTCTAAATCGGCCTCTGAGACCAACTATAATTTCCCAACATTAAATCATTACTTAATTTTGAGTTAAATCAAAAATTAACGTTTTAGATATTTTCAATTTTCGAGTTTTAGAAAATTTGTCCATAACTATTACTTTACATCTCAAATATTACAAAGTAGACACTTCTAGTCAGTATCTAGTTTTTTCATAAAATAAAAACTCTTAAAAGAAAACAAGAATTATTTTCTTGATATAATTATTTTTAAATTATTCCTTTATGTTACCCTTACTTATACCATGTGCAAAAACATTTCAAAAACATTGGATGAGAATAAAATTCTCAAGAAGGGTTATAAAATAAAGAAAGAAAACATTATTCCATCGATATATACAAAACATAATCTCTTTAACATACTTCTTGAAATAATAAGATTTATGAATAACACATAGAAATCATAAATCGTAAAGGTAACTTGTGGAATCCATATCATACTTAAATTTTATATTTCAAAACTACATAGGGAGTTAAATTTGGAATACCCATCATACTATATTCCCAAAATATCTTAGGAGAAACATTAACGTTTACCTCTATCACGTTACCCAGTGCATGGGAGAGCTATCTCGGGCTCACCTACCCTAGGTTTTTCACGGAACCACCTATATACATAAATAATGCACAAGAACCCTAATATAATAATAAAAAATGAACAAGAATAAAGGAAATATAACATTTCCACATTTCAATCACAAGATATCAATTCTAGAAATTGACAAAATCAATCCATTATCAAAACCATTTTAAAACATTCAATAAAGATATTTTTGAATCAAAGTGTCTCATACCACTTTCAAACTTTTAAATGAATTTAAACAATAAAAAATAACATCCATATAAATAAATCCTTAAAATAATTTATAAAACATGGACATGAAAGATAAGTATTTAGAATATTAAATCATTAAAACATTTAAAACAATGTTTTAGTTAAAGAACCCTTTACTACTTGAGAAACTCTTGAATACAAATCATTAAAGTATAAAATCAAATGAAAATATAAATATCATGAGAACATATAAATTCATGATATAAAATGCCAAAAGGGTTTTATATCAATATTATAGGATAATAAATGTGAACAATATCTAGATATTCCTCAATGAAGGGAGATTGAGACGTAGTCCCTTACCAAGATTGTATCATTAGATCAAGGATAAATCAATGAAATAATTATGTGTGAAAAATATAAATATACTAAATATAAGTGGATATTAATTGTAAGAGAACCAGAGTTCATTAAAAAATATTCAATGAATGACATAATCAAGAATTTGAAGTTTAGCCTAAAGAATTGAAATTGGGTTAAGATGTTCCCTTACCCCGTGTCCAACTTGACTCGTTTGTTCTATAATTTCATAAATAATAAAGATATGTTAATTTATACTTGTTTCAAAACATTTTTTATGTTTATTAATCATTTTATATCACTTATTACCTTTTATAACAATTAATTAATTATTTGAGTTCATATCGTACATTTTGTCGTTGTTCGGAACTTAAGTAAAAAAATGAACTTGTTATAATTACAAATTGTCCATGTGGTGAAAAGTCCATTATCTCCATATTTTTATTCAAGATTTAAATTTAACATTTACATAGTATATATGTATTTTTATCCATTATATATGTATTTATAATATTCCATATCATTTGGATATAAGAAAATGAAATGCACCGTTCAAGGAGAGGGTAAGCCGTATATATGCATGAACACAACCTTCATTTCATTTTTTTAATTTTAAAATAATGAAAACTAAATTATATATAGTTATATTACAATTAAATTATAATATCTATGTCATATATGTTTCATAATATTATTAATTCCATCCTCTATACATTCCATGTATAGGGTGAACGAGTCATATCACTTTGAGGGGGTGGTTGTCCACACTTCCTCGAATAAAATTATCGTATTTATAAAACATGAAAATCATAAAGGTATGTTATAAATGATAATTAAATAATCATAAATATAAATTAAATATCATAAATATCATATATAATTACATTTTCACCATAATGGCCACCATATTAAGTGGTAGGGGAAATGAAACAATAATCATTTCGTGAGGCAGTAGTTCACCGTCCACAGAAACAGTATGTTTGAAATCCATTAGATGGAGGTGTGTGTAAGTTTAGTTATTATACTTATCATAAACACATCCTAGTATATTTATGATACTAATTTTTTTATGTAATAAAATAATAAGAATATAATAGGGAGTGAAGAAGTAAAATAAAAGAAGAGAAATTGAGAGAAGATGTTGCCTCTAAATCGTGAAACTCCCTTTGGTTTGATCCAAAAGGCTTTCTTGAAGTGACTTATGCCTATGTTAAGGCTTATAAGAGGAATATAAGGATTTTGGGAGCTTATTTGGGAAGATTTTGGATGAGACAAGGGGATTTAGAGGAGTTATTAAATGGGTTGGGGTGAATCCCTTTTATAAGAGGGAGGAGGTACTATTTAGAAGGGTCTGGAAATGTTATTTTATTACAATTTCATTTTCTATTTATATAGGATCAAAAGTTAGTTAAGTAGAATATTATATAATTATGGATCTAAATCCTTTCAACCAATAGGTTTTAGACCAATTAAGTCATAAAATTAACCTTATCTTTTAGCTTTAACCTTATGTCAACTAATTTAACTTTTACTATGTCCTCTTGTATATTCATACTATATGATTAATATATTTAGTATAAAATAACAAGTGACCAAAAAATGGTTCATTAATTAAATTTTTTATATTATATATGTAATTTGGCCGAATCATATATTTTTAGGATTATTTTATCATTTAATAAAATAGTATTTATTTTAAAAACTCATTTATGTCAATTTAAAAACTATTCATATCAATACTTTTAACAAAATATATAAAAAATTATCCTTTTGAAGAAACTAAATTAATTAAAATATAAAAAGTTATAACAATAAATAAAATTATCCTATGGCATAAAAAGTTTAAAAATAAATTTATTTTAATATTTATAATCTCATTTAGTTAAATCATTCATTAACAAGGTAATCACTACATCACCATTGTGTCATAAGTAAATTTATTTATATAATTTCAAAAAATTATGACTAAAATACCATGATTTAGTAAATCTTATAATATTTCTAACTAATAATTATAGTCAAAACTATCACTTATATAACCCCATATAAAAATTCTTTTATTAAAAGATATATGTTTATGTTACATTTTTCTTAACTTTAAATTAATTTTTTTAAAATATCATCATCACTTACAAGTGGCTCCATGGGGTCCCAAATTCATCCCAAGGATTCCAATGGATGTAAATTTATCATACAATAGGATTAGGTCATGTGTTAGTTAAATTTAATATTATTATAATATTATTTTTTACCCTTATTTATCAGATTTACTTTTTAACCATGGTAAATAAAATATTTACTAAAGTTAATATTCATAATGTCTAAAAATATAAATTACCTATTAAAAAAATTTGGAACTCCTGATTCCAAATATAGAATCCATTTTTCCACATTCAAAACACATAAGTTTCATAAATTAATTTAAAATTAATTCATGTTCTCAAAACTAAAAAGTGAATTTTTAATAAATAATAACTATCAAAAGATTAACATGTGTTTATATCTAATTAAAAAGTGAAATTACTTCCAATGAAAAATATTGGATTAAATGTTAAAAAATAATCTAATTACACTTTAAAACCAACTAAAAAATAATCTATCCATATAAATTAATCAGATGGAAAGACAGTTTTGACATATAATGTAGTATTTTTTAATATTCATTAAAAATTGAACTATATCCGAAAAATACAAAAAATTTACACAATGTAAATTTTGATATCCCAATTCTAAATAAAAAATTTATATTGTCAAATATAATATATAAAAGTGATAAAAACAATATTTAAAAAGTGTTCTCCATCAAAAGGTAGTAAAACTGCATTTTTAGAAAAATACTTCTTTTATCCAAAAAAATTATTTTATTCTTATATTATATATAGAAAACATATAAGATGAATTTAAAACCTTACATTGAATACATATCATATATTTTTCATTAAATAAAAATCTATAAAGAGTGATATGAAAACACAATTATTCTCTTTTAAATGGGTTTTCATAAAAACAGATCCATTATAATCAATTGGTTTTTATTTACATTTATAATAAATTTGGTAATAAATGAATCATGATTTAAACATGTGTAATCCATTTTTCAAAATTCAATTGATACTATTCATTCATGTTATTCCAACGTCTAGGCGTTAACTAACATTTAAAATTATTATATTATTTTTCAGTATAACTCCAAGTTGTGTGCAATATAAGATTTCAAAGAAACTTGTTGTTGTGTGTTGAGTACACTATCGGACATATAATCCTCTTTAATGTAAAATTAATATTTAATTCAAAAATATTAATAAATATGAAAATTTCATATTCTTTATTTATATGGCTTGTTATATCCTTCCCTTCTTTTGAGAATTGAATCCTCGTAATTTTAAAATTGGGATCAGAAACATCATTAAATGTCCCACATCGGAAAAAGAGTCAATAAAACTATCAGTTTAAAAAAATAAAGTGAAGTACAAATGTCACCTGAGATAACCCATACTAGGATTACATGTATGAAAACATGGATATGAAAGATAAACTAAGTGATAAGTTCTGGTGGAGAGTGATAAAAAACATGATCAGGAAAAATGTTAACCACCAGAAATCCACAAACATGCGATGGGTTAAACGGTCATTGGTTTCCCAGTAGAAAAAGTAAACGGACAACATTTTTGTTTTAAGATCCATTTAATAAATTTTGAGAATTTATTTATGATATTTGGAAATGAAAAATGGAAATATACTTACTTTTCAGGTATAGTTTCTTCATTTAATATGTTTCTACCAAAAACTCATCTTTTCTGCAAACTATAAGTATTCAAGATGACTTGGTCACACCTGAAGTGATAGAATAAACTTCTATAGAATAACATAATCCAAAATAGTTGAACTATATAATTCTCATGTCTTAAGACATTAACCAAAACCAAAATGGTTAGTACAAGATCTGGTAATTCCCAAAAAAGGTTAATCTTTTATAAAAATAAATACTACTCTTAATCTATAAAATTGAACCAACAATACCCAATGCTCAACCAAGACTATTAAATAAACAATTTTCTATAAAATACTTCAATATTATCCAAACTATGATTGAAACCCAAAACTCGGAAGAATTTAATCACATAGTCTCCCATAACAAATCTTAACATTTATCTCCAAATAACATCAACTACTCTGAAAGTATCATACAGAAGTGTAATTAACCAAATCAAATATTCTCTATGATAGGTTAATCATTTCCATAAATAACCCCAATCTCCATATGTCCACAATAAGAACATATATTCTACCAAAATAAAATTCCAACCATTACTCCACAAATGAAATCTCATAGTATTATATTTTCCTTAGGCATATAGTGTTTCCCCAAAAGAGTGAATGTCTTCCAAAATACCTTTTTTCACTTAATCACTAAATCATTTTCCTACACTAAGGATATCCATTTGATAAAACATAAATTCCCAAAATCAACTTATTCTTGATCCAAAAAATCATTTAAAAAAAATAATTCTACATACTAACCAAGGACTTTATGTAGTCCAGTGGAAGGTGATAAATCCCAATCGCACTTTAGTTGTGGGTTCGATTCTTATGGCCTTGTCGGACATGACAGGTTGTCACCCATCATGCATGTTGTCCCTTTTTATAAAACTCAAAAATAACCCTAACATGATTCAACCTTAATGGTTTTCTTATACCTCTCATTTTCATCCCAACTCATAATTCCCTCAACATATTAATTCATGATGTATTATATATATTGACATTGTTTTACCTTTATAAAATAACACTATTCCCAAATAAGGAACACCATACCTTTATCATGGTATCCACCTGGTTTAATCGTCATCTTATTCATGTAGATAGGTTGTCCCTAAATTTCAACAATGATTTAGAGATCCTTCAAAATCATCTGCTTCCTTTATCTAAAAATAGCTCATTTAACGTGGGTCACATGGGTGTTCATAGAAAAATAGTTTCAGAAAATAATCATGTATGAAATATTATTTCAAAACATCTGATAAAACAAGCTTTTTATAAAACATTTGGAATGAGTTTGAGTTGAAAAATTCAATCAATAGTCTTTTTAAAATACAATAAGTATGTTCTAAAAGAGTATAATTTAAAATAATATATATATATATATATTTTGAATAAGGGTATCCTTCTTCAGTATCTTTTTCAAAATCATAATATGCTTCAAAATCTTGTGATAATGTAAAATATTTGAGAATTCCTTGATAATATTTACTTTTCGTGATAATATGAGAATTTTGAGAAAATAGGATTTGATTAAATACAACCCATGATCCATGATTGTATTGTGGTATATTAGAGGATTTTTATATCTAAAACAATTTCTTTCAAGTGAGTTGTATGTTAAAAATAATTCTTAGTCATCTGGATAGGACTTTGCAATAACTATTTCAAGCATGTCATTAAGAAGAGATAGGAATGTTGTTTGATATACTTATCCTTCCATTTGTAATATAATTTCCTTTATATGAAAATGTTATATAATAAGTATTTAACTTAAATTGTATACATAGAGACTAACCATGTGTCTTATAAAACTCCAAATCCCTAAAATTGTCTAAACTGGCCTCTGATACCAACAATAAGGCCCCTACCATAAAACATTACTTAATCTTGTGTTAAATCAAAAATTAACATTGAGGATCTTTTCAGGATTATAGTTTTAGAGAATTAGGCTATATCAATTACATTAAATGTCAAATATTACAAATTATACAATTCTACTCACTATCCATTTTTTCATAAAATAAAAAATCTTAAAAGAAAACAATAATTATTTTCTTGATAAAAATATTCTTGAATTATTCCTTTCCCTTACCCTTCCTTATAACCTGTGAAAAACCTTTCAAAAACATGGGATGACCCTAAAAGTCTTAGTAAGGGTTATAGAAAAAAAAATAAAACATTAGTCGATCAATACCTACAAAACATAATATCTTTAATATACCTCATGAAATCATAAGATTTATGAATAACACGTAGAAAACATAAATTATAAATGTAACTTCTGGAATCCATATCATACTTAAATTATTACTTTCCTAGATACATAGGGAGTTACATTTGGAATACCCATCACAATATATTCCCTAAATTTCTTAGGAGAAACATTAACGTTTATCTCCATCACGTTACCCAATGCATTGGAGAGCTATCTCGGGCTCACCCACCCTTGGTTTATCATTGAACCACCCATATACGTAAACAATTCCCAAGAAACATAATATAATCATAACACATGAACAATAATAATGTAAAGATAACATTTCTACATTGTAATCACAAGATATAAGTTCAAGATATTGACAATATCAATCCATTATCAAAACCATTTTAAAACATTTAATAAAGAGACATTTGAATAAAAGTGTCCCATACCACATTGAATATTTTCAAATAATTTTCACTTTAGAAAACTCTTTTACATATAAAAAAATTCGTAAAATCATTTATAAAAATTAGATATAAAAATAAGGATTTAGAAGATTAAATATTTAAAACATCATTTCATGATCCAGTAGTTCGTCATCCACAGAAACATTATGTCCAAAATCCATTTGATGGATGTGTTTGTAAATTTAGTTTGAATAATTATAATAAAAACATCCTAGTATATTTTGGATACTTTAATTTTAATGTAATAAAATAATAAGTATAGAATAGGTAGTAAATAAGTAAAATGAAAGAAGAGAACTTGAGAGAAGACGTTGCCTTTAAATCCGAAAACTCCATTTCGATTGACCCAAAGGGATTTATTTAAGTTCTTTATGCCTAATGAAATACATCTAGGAGGAAGATAGGAATGTGGGGAGATTATTTGGGAAGATTTTGGACAATCCAAGGGGCTTGAGAGGAGTTATTAAATGGGTTGGGGTGAATCTCTTTTATAAGAGAGATGAGGTACTATTTAGAAGAGTCTAGAAATATTATTTTATTATAATTTCATTTTCCAATTATAAATGCTAAAAAGATATTTAAGTGGAATATAAGATTAGTATGGATCTATATAGTCTCATCCAATAGGTTTTAGACATGTTTAGGTCATAAAAGTAACCTTATCTTTTAGCTTTAACCTTATGCTAACTAATTTAACTTTTACCATCTCCTCTTGTA
The DNA here is from genome assembly GCA_963277665.1 of Viscum album. Lineage (NCBI taxonomy): Eukaryota > Viridiplantae > Streptophyta > Magnoliopsida > Santalales > Viscaceae > Viscum > Viscum album. The sequence continues at coordinate 1,895,923,141 of OY728152.1, forward strand.
TATTCGTACTATATGGTTAATATATTTACAAAAAAATGCCAAGAGAACCAAAAATTAATCATTAAAGAAAATTATAATATCATATATGTCATTTTTCTGAATCTTAGATTTTTATGATTATTTTATTATTTAATAAAATAGTATTAATTTTAAAAACTCATTTATGTCAATATATAAACTATTCATATAAATACTTTTAAAATTATCTATAAAATTTTTATTATTTAGAAAAAAATAAATTAATTCAAATATAACCAGTTATAATAATCAATAAAATTCATGTATGACATAAAAAGTTTCAAAATAAATTTATTTTAACAATTGTAATCTCATTTATTTAAAACGTTAATTAACAAGGTAATCACTACATCACCATTGTGCCATAATTAAAGTTATTTATATAATGTCTAAAAATTATATATAAAACAAAATGATGTAAGAAATATTTTTATCTTTATAATTACTTTTTATAGTCAAAAATATCACTTATGTAACCCCATATAAAATTTTTGTTACTAAAAGATATATGTTTATGTTACATTTTCCTTAACTTTAAATTAATTTTTATAAAATGTTATTTTCACTTAAAAGTGGCTCCATGGGATCCCAAAATCGACCCAAGGATTCCCATGGTTGGGAAGGTATCATCCAATAGGATTAGGACATGTTTTAAGGAAATTTAATATTAATATAATATTATTGTTTACCCTTATTTACCATGTTTACCCTTTAACTGTTGTAAATAAAATATTTACTGAAGTTACTATTCATAATGTCTAAAAAAAGTTACTTATTTACCCAATTTTGACTTCTTGATTCTAAATATGAAATCCATTTTTCCAAATTCAAAACACATAAGTTGAAAAAATTAAAATAAAATTAATTCCCATTGTGAAAACCGAAAAGCATGTTTTTAAGAAATAATAACTATCAAAAGATTGACATGTGTTTATATCTAATTAAAAAGTAAAATTACATCCAATTAAAAAAATTGGATTAAATGGTAAAAACATAATATAATTAAACATTAAAACCAATTAAAATTAAAATGTAACCATAAAAATTAATCAGTTGGAAAGACAGTTTTGACATATAATGCAGTATTTTTTCACTATTCATACAAAATGAACTTTATCAGAAAAATGCAAAAAATTTATGCAAAGTAAATTGTTAGGTACCACTTATAAATATGATATTTATTTTCTCCAATATTACATATAAATGTTACAAATCCTAGGTTTAAAAAGTGCTCACCATTAAAAGGCAGTAAATCTGCAATTTTAGAAAAATACTTCTTTTTTCAAAATAAAAATTTATTATTATGTCCTATATTAAAAACATATAAAATTAATTTAAAACATTACAATGAATATATATCATATATTTTTCATTAAATAAAAATCCATTCATAGTGATATCAAAACACAATTATTCTTTTTTAAATAGTTTTTCATAAAAACACATCCATTATATTCAGTTGGTTTTTATTTCCATTTCAAATAAATTTGGTAATAAATGAATCATCATTTAAACATGTGTAAACCATATTTCAGAATTTAGTTTATACTATTCATTCCTTCCATTCTAATGGATAGGCGTTAACTACCATTTAAAATAATTATATTATTTTTCGGTATAACTCAAAGTTGTGGGCAACATAAGATTTCAAATAAACTCGTTGTTGTGTGTTGAGTACACTATCAGAAATAAAATCCCATTTAAGTTAAAATTAATATTTAATTCTAAAATATTAATAAATATTAAAATATTATATTTCTTATTTACTTGGGGTGTTACACTTACTTCTAGTATACCAAATATTATGTTTTCTATATGTTTATGTGCTATATTTAAATAAAATCCAAAAGTGTATTATCATAATATAGTTAAAATAATTTTTAGATATTAAAAAGGAACTATTTTTCAATCCCTAATTTATCCCAAAACAAATTATTTTAATTTAATTTCATATTCAGATGTTGATTTTAGAGGTTTTATATTAGATTGAAAAAGAACCTCAAGAACCTGTCACTTTTTAAGAAAATATTTAGTATCATGGTCTTGTATGAAATATCACTCAGTTTCCCTACCAACCAATGATGAAGAATATGTGTCTGCTTGCAGTTGATGTGCACAAGTTTAGTGGATGAAAAACACCCTACTGGACATTGGACTAAATTTTAAGAATATTCCTATCTTATGTGACAATACTAGTGCAATAAATTTTTCAAAAAGTCATGTAAGTCATTTTATGACTAAGAACATTGATATAATGCATCATTTTCTAAGATATCATGTCCAGAAAAAAGATATATCATTAGTATTTATTAATACTAAATAAAAATTACCTTTAATTTTTACTAAACCAATTCTCAGTGTATGTTTTGATTTTTTAAGGGGGGAGTTAGGTATATTTATTTTTAAATAATTATTGGTTAATTTATTATCATTATAAGTTTTTATTTTGGTAAAATTTATTTGATATTTTTATTTATTTGAATTTTATAGTTATGTTTTATATGGTTTTTTAAAAATAATTTCATTTCAATTTTTTTTATTAGTCTTTTCAAATTAAAAAATAATGATTACATTCTCAATCAGTGCTAGAAAATAGTTATCCTTCTCCCTCTCTATTTCTCCTCTCCTGCACATCCTTTTGGTTTACTGAGAATCTCTTGATTCCTATTTTCCAAAACCTAAAACTTCAATCCCTTTGAACTAAAAACCATGAGAGATGGAAGCCTCTTGACAATCTAAAGATGCTGAGTTGGATGCGTATACTTACACGTCAGGGTTGTATCACAAAGTACACCAAGGTAAGGTAATTGATCTCGATTATTTAGATTCAAAAAATATTTCACTCAAGGAAGACATAAGATTCCATGGTCTATGTTGTTTTTTTGGAGAAGGAAACACACATATAATTTATGAAATTGACGTAAAATAATTTTGTAGGAATGATTATTTCAGTTTTGTATTCGAGGAAGATAGTATTGTCTATAGGATGAAAGATACTGAATTTTATTTTTCATCTTTGGAAATGGCTAAGCTGTTTCGTTTTCCCCATGAGGGGGAGTTTCATTTTAATTTGATGGATATGGGTTATGTAAAATATTTTTCAGAGGACATTATGTTTTCATTATTTGGAACAAAAACTATCATGAATGTAATATTGAAAGATCTTACTCTTGATCTCTATATTCTACTAAAATTCATTCAATTTGGAAATTTTTTTAGGACTACTAATCTATAGAAAGTAATTTATCCAGAAATGTATGTCATGTTTTTGTTTTTGAACCACATCAGGTTTAATATTTGTCATATTATGATAGAGTATTTACACTATTCTTTCCATAAGGATTTTGAGATGGTATTTTATCCCTATGGAAGGATAATTACTTTTTTTAAATTACACGAAACATTGTAAATATGTTTTTTGGTAAAACATGTCATCATAGCAACGTTTTAAATACTAGGAATGTTAAGATGTTAGGTTTAATTTGGAGCTGAGTGAGAAACTCTAGTGGTTGAGCATGTTGAGCAAGAGTCTCACAGTCAAGAACATCACAGAGAAGATGTCCCTATCCCTAAAACAAAATCTCTCATTGTTCATGATTATAATGATATGGGAGGATCTAACTTAAGAGATTGATTTGAAGGAAATTATGATCCATGTTTGTCTTTAGTTGAAATTGATTAAGTAGGGGATCAATATGTAGAATATTTTGACTCTAATTCTGAATCTTTGGTAAGAAATCTAAATATGTTGGATGCTCAGAACTTGTCTCTACGACAAGAATTGGATGTTGAGAAAAAGAATTTTGAAGTTCTTGAATGTTCCTCAGTGCCAGGATATGAATTTGAATCTCTTTAGATCCATCTATGGAAATTATATGAAAATGTTATTTTTTTTTGGAAGCCTTCAAGAGTTTATCAGCAAAATATCTTGAGAGTTCAGTTTGTCGAAAGATAAATCTATTAAGAATTCAAATTTTGATGTTTTAAAGATGATAATAGGTAGAGAATTTCAATCTCTCAGGGAATGCAATCAAGCATCAACATCTTCTCAACAGACATCACCTAACCTAGTCAAAAATTTTGAAGCAATAACCTCATTCCTAGCTGATTTCAATGATAGACCACATACTCTTCAGTGTGAAAACACTCTATTATGTGTTCTATTAGAAAATAAAATGCAGCGGGATAATCAACATACTTCTAATTAATCCTGGTTTGGATTAGTCCTTAATAAACTTAACGATGAGCTATCTTCATTCATTTAGTCAGAGGAAGATGTGAATGAGTTTATAAAGGTTAATTTAGTTGAGAATATAAAGATTGGTTAGGCTTCAAAGTAGATACTTCAACAGTGGTATGAAATCTTAATCAATCTTTTACAGATCTTGTGGATGAATCTCATTGATATTAATTGTGTTGTTCAGGCCTTTACTCATCCTAATGAACCTTTTTCCTCTAGCGATTTTAATCCTAGCACCTCATTTTGAAGAAAACATTTGTTGGTTGTGGATTTTACATATTTTAAAAACATTTGTATTCATTTTATATTCTATTTAGTTTATTCTTATTTAGATTTATTTTCATTTATTTAGGTTCAATATTTCACTTCCAATCCTAACTTTATTTATCTGATATCAATTTTTTGTAAACTATTCATTTATAGTTCAATGCTATATTAAATATGGTTTAAATAATTTATTCTTTCAAAACACCTTTTTGATATCACAAAAATGGGGAGAATATCTTTGAATAATATCTATCGGGGATAAGATTTCAAACTGCTACATTTCATTAGATAATTTTTTTAATTTTATTTAAAATTATCTATTTTCTGTTGTGAAAATAATACTGTGAAATAGAAATATTTTCTATATCTATTTTTGGGTGTTTAAAAATCCTACATTTTCTTTAAATTTTGTTTTGGGCTACGTTATAGGTTTTTTTAACACCAAAATGGTGGAGATTGTTGGGAATGTATTATCTCAACAATACTCTATAATATATAATGAATTTGATGCTCACAAATGACATTGTTTGTTTTCTAATGAATTTTTTTAGTGAATTTTAGGAATCTATAAACAGGTTAAAGTAATTTATCATTATTTTAATTGATATTCAAACATTGTTTCAAAACCTACAATTGTAAAATGAGAATATGGTTCATTATTTCTACATTACACTGGAAAGTTAACGCTTGTGTATGGTATCAACCCTATGCTACGCTAAATAGTTTTAATTTGGATCAGAATCCTCATGTTCGTAGAATTAAAAAGCATATGGATTGGAAACCCTATATTTTTAGTTGGAGTCTCGAATTATTTTCTGTACCCCACATTCAGGAAATTGAATGTATTTTTAGTCAATTCTATGTTTGGTATTTTATGCTGAAAATGTTGAGTGTGTGGATTATCATCCCTACACTACATTTGTTCCCTATATTATGAAAAAATGAAACTGTTGTTAAGGAACCATACATTGGTAAGAACCATAAGTTGTTAGGAACCCTCTGTTACACAAAGGAACCATATACTACATGGAGGAATTCTATGCTATACATGTTGAATGCTACATTGTCTTTTAAATGGAAAAGTTTTTATATCGCGTTTTCAATGTGAGATGGATGCAACGGTAAAGTCAAAATTAAATACTGATTCTAGGATCGTTATAATAAATTCAAATAACCATTTTTATAAGATGAAATCACTCATATTCTTAAGAGATGTAATGACTCCCCTATTAAATTCATATTTGAATTTCTGCGGTCATTCAAGCTACTTTCTTGGATCCAGAATATCAAATCAAGCCTTCTGCTCTATATGTTTTAATCGTGTATCGTTTTCAAATATAGGATATTCAAGTAACATATTTTTATATACAATTAATTTCTGGTGAATATCCTTTAATAGTGTTAATGTGTTGAACGATCAACTTTGTAGAAGAGACTATACTTTGGATACATACATGTTATACTTCATACCACTGTAAGATTATTGTTGTTGATTAGTTTCTACCTTATTGAGTATCATTGAGCAATAAAAATAACATTAGACTAATTCATTCTTAAAGATATTATTTTCTAAATAATAAGATCTATCTACTATTAGTTTCTTTTTCTACAATGGTGAAGAATAACCCGATTCAACAAATTAAACTCTTTTGGTTTATTGAAGTATCAACTGCTCATACTCAGTTGTGCTGGATTATCAGCTTCTTGATCTAATTTGTGGATAATAGGTTCTCTATTAAAGAACCAGAAGTATTTTTTATTAGTGTCATTGTAAAGGTGTCAACTGCTTGCATTCAGTTGTTGTTTTTTGGTCTTGTGATAAGAAGATCATTCTATTGAAATTTACCAAGCTCACAGAAAGAGTGATTGGTAGAGTGAACTATGGTATATTTTTTACCCGAACCACTATAATAATTTGTGTTCATTTTTTCTATCTATCCTATACTTATACTCATTATAGAAGTAAACAAGGAATTTTCATATAAATAATAAAGAATATCAAAAACCAGAATTGTGGAAGATCTTTTGAAAGGACACACTTCACCCCCCCCCCTCTGGTGTAACTTTTTATTATTCCTACCTAACACACCAGGGTTTTTTAGTAATGATACATGGATGAGAGAACATTCTTATTCCAAAATACAGATAAGAATATCAACATGGTGAACATAAAAAAGTAACTACATTGGAGAAAGGGCTCCAGACTAGGGGTATTATCAACATATCCAAATAAAGAACGAGGAACAAAACAAGGCTAATACCCCAGTTCTGACTAGGTTTTGCAAAGTTAGTTTTGAATTTACCTCAACATAGAAGAAAATTTATATATAAAATATATGGTGACATACTCTAAAGGATAAATAATACCAGGATCATAACCCCTCTCAAATTGAATTCTGTCATTATAGTTTGGAAGATACTTTAAGGCAAGATAAAATCCCTACCAATGAAGATACTAAAAATATTCCACAAAATTATGGAAATGGGATCACATCACAATTACCACTGACTAAATATATCACCAGAATCCTTCATAGGAAATATAAGAGGAGGCTAATTTCAATTCTCCCTTTCTGAACATTTTCAAGTATATTCTAATAGGGAATGCATATGTAAACTGGGACAACATCCCTTCATCAAACAGGGTTGACCAAAATACTCTAGAAACCACCCAATGGTAGGATGAAATTACCCAAAACAATATATAAAATTACCAGTATACTAAAATATCATCTCCATAGTGGACTCATATCCCCACAAAAATAGATTATTATTGGAAAACAATAGTGACTTCCATGTAGCAGGCTCCCACATTTCTTCTCAATCCCAACAGATAGGCTTGCATATTTTATCCATTATAGAGAATAGGTATCACATTCCTACTCATCTCAATGCAAGTGTCCTATAGGATATAATAAGTGTATCTATAACACCTCAAGGGTCTGTCGACTCTTCATCCGAAGAATATGGTGACAAATATAATGGCCGTCCTCCTTGTAGTAATATAGTGATGGATTGTAGGATCTTTACCCCTAAAATTCATCAGGTACAACCTCTCCATGGTTATATCGTGCATGTACAAGTAAATACCCCCCCTAAGATGACCCCTTTGTATACATAGATTCTTGAAACAACGGGGTTAAGTGGATATAATTCCCTGTCAACCACTAAAAACACCTCACCACAGTCAATATGAGATCCAAATGAGTAATTTATGTAGTCTAACTAGATGGTGGAGTGAACACAACCATGTCCTTATTACATGAAGTTAAACTCTAGAACATGGTCCTAGTCACATGACCTCAAATTGTGAAAATTTTTTTTTACCTTATAAGGATGCCTCCCCATATATTTGTCATCAAGATTTATATAAAAGGATTATCTCATAGTGTTTTACTAGCACATACTAAGTTTATTCATGTAACCCCATACAAGGAAATGATAGTCCTTTATTGAAAACAGAACCATAATCTAAGACATCACTTCTTTATAAATTCACTATACTTGAGATAGATCTTTATAGATGAAAAAGTGAAGTACCCCCATCCCTATGTGAGAGTCGGATTTTCATGAGAGACCATTTGAAGAGAGATATGTGTGGCTTGATTCCAGTCATCATGTGGTATGTAGTGATGCATGAGTATCCAATCATGGTCCCATCCATAATATATAAATGCAATACACCCACCCCCCAACATATGAGTCAAACACACATATGGAATTTTCCATACCCGAACTACATGTCACATGATTCCTTTTATCATGGGATATATAGTGACACCCAGGTCTCCAATCTAGGATCAAATAGTTATAAAGAAAAAAATATATAACCCTTCCCTTATGTATGGTCTAGAACTGTACATGGGATTCCATTTTTAGGAACTACACTTCTCTAGATTCAGATTATCAAATGATTCATAATGACACCCGAGTCTCCAATCCAAGGCCCATCCACAATATCAAAAGAATAAAATTTCCTCCTCCCTATATATGATCCAAACCTATGTAAGGATCATTCAATATAAATATGTTTGTATTGATAATAATTCCTTCGAGACATATAGATATGTTCAAATTCCACATCATTAGCATAACTACAATGGAAAAAATACCCTCTCCCTACATATGGATCCAACCTATGTAGGGAGTTTTTCATTTAAGAAATGCATGTGGCTTGATTCTTACTATCAAAAGATTCGAAGTGATGTTTGGGCCTCCAGTCCTAGGCCCAAATACAATATATAAATGAAAAATTCCCACTCCTTGTGTATATGTCAAAATTGAACATGGAATATACTATAGGTAAACTACAAATGGATTGACTCTTATTACCAAATGACATATAGTGATTTATGAGTCTCTAATATTTGTCCCATCCATAATTCAGAAAAAGAGAATTCTCCTTCCTTTCCCCTAGTTCAGACATGCATAGGGGATTCCCTATATAAGAACTATGTGCGAATTGATTCCTATTACAACAAGATACATAGTGATGCATAGATCTCCAATCCTAGGCCCATACACAATATATAAAAATGCACCCCTCCATACATATCATCCAGACCTGTTATGTGAACTTTCTCCATAAAAACTATGTATGGATTGATTCATCTTCCCACAAGTTACATAGTAACACTGAAGTCTCCAATAATATGTCTATATATGATATAGAAAGAAAAAATTTACACTCCCTACATATGGGATAGACATGCGTAGGGAATTTTCCATCAAAGAACTGTGTATGGGTTGATCCCTACAGTCATAGGATATATAGTGACATCTACAACCTCTATTCTAGGACAAAACATGAATTTTAATTTCCCGCATCTATATCCCTCAATGAGTGTCAGATCCATGTAGAGGCTCCAGTACTCATTAAAATGTGAACTTAAACATATATTCCTAGTCATGTGTTATCATGTGGTTCAATTGACCTCTTAGTTGTCTCTTGTTTCTCATGTTGAGCATGACTTAGGTGTGCATAGGGAATATGGAAAGTTTCTCTAACCAAGGGGATCGAGGTGCATTCTACCTGATGATAGGGAACCACATCATTTATCATACGATGTTAAACTTCACAGAAGTCATCCCATTCATATGAATTTAAACTGCAGGTCAACTACTTTTTTGTCACATGATGTTAACCTAATTGATATAAGGCCTTCATGCTGATAAAATTATCCCCTTGATGACTATGTACATAATAATTTCTTGTTTTATCCCTTCACCCTGAAAATTTGTGGAATACATGATTCACATGGATTCCCCATGCATTTTTTATATTTTTTAAATTAGTTTTAATTATTTTTTCTAACTATTATTATTATTATTATTATTATTAGTGTCTTTAGTATTTTTCTATTTTTAGATAATTATATTAGTTTTTAATTTAAAATTTTGAATTGTTTTGAATTTTCATTTTCATGCAGATAGGCAGGAATGAACGTATGATTTTCTCCTCCAGCAACATCGCACAACCAGGGAATATCTGGATGCCTCCCCTTGAAAACCCTAATGCGTAACCTCCTCTGTCTAAATCCTTCCCATCTCCATCCTGAAAGCACATCACAAGAGGAGTGTAGCAGGCCACCTCCTTTCTCTATTCCCACACCAGCACCAAGCAGAGGACCTACTCCCCCCTACACAGCTAGTCTCACTGCCTCACCATCATAAACATACCACCTCTTCTTTTTGGGTAGAATCATCCAATCGGCCTCCACCCCCTCATGCTTCAGATCTCCACCAACCCCTCCCTCCAGAAGTGTACCCCCATGTCCAAGCCACGTCCTTCAACCCCCTCTCCCCCTCACCCCTCCTCTCCATCTCCCCATCCACCACACCCCTCATCTCCAACACCCCCGCCCCCTCACCCCTTATCTCCAGCCCCCCCCCCCCACCCCCCCCCCCCCCATCCATTATTCTATACATCAGCACACCAATGGAATCCTCCCCTTCAGCACACAGAATACCAAGGCAGACCTCCATCATTACGCACTCTCCTCCCCTCGCAGCAGAAACCATGGTCATATCTGCTAATTCCCCATTACATCTACGTTGCTTCTCCGTGCATAACAGATTCAATCAGGGTGGGTTCATGGTTTTTGGTGATTTCGGTTGTTCATGTTTGACTTCAGTACCTAAGAAGGGTTCGTTTTACATTCAAAGATCGACAAACAATGAGTGCGCAACGCGGATAGAGTGCAGACTGACATGATCATCTTTTAGATAAAACATGTATAGTTTTAATAATTTATCATTTTGTTACCCCATGTAATTTTTTAATCATGATGTTTGGGTAAACTTATTTGTGTTAGTGTGTCGACCGAGGAATTAAATTTTCTACGCATTCCTGGATGATTTTTTTGTGGTTAATTTTCAATTGAATTTATTTTAATCATCATTTTTATCTAATTTAATTAAATTTTCATTGAATTAATTTTTTGAAATTAAAAATATCCATTTGGATTCAAAAAAAAATTAGTAATACTGATAAGGTTTACCATTTTGATCGATTGTAGTGAAAATAGGTGGTGAAACTTTGTGAGAAACATGTTGTATCATTTAACCGTTTGGTTTGATACTCGAATGTGTCTCCTAATATATTTATAAAACAAGATAAGGGGGTTTTAAATAAATTAAGAGATATAAAATGAGCATCTTAAAATTCTTATATTTTTTGAACTGATGATAATTAGGTAGAATAAATATTTAATCACAGAATAAAATATTTAGCATGACAACGTAGTAATTTGATTACAATGTCAGCATCCCAGACATATCTTACTCAGAGTTCATCATCATTTTTTCTATTTCATTTTATTTTTGTTTCATTTACATTCTCAATTAATAGTGTTATTAAAATATTTTAAAAATAGGAACTCCCTGAAATTTTTGTCATCCTAAAAATTGTCCAATGAGACATTTTTAGTGGTCTAGATCCCATGGTTTCAGTGGTTCGACCCTTCTCGACACTTATAGTGTTCATATTGTTAAAATGATTTAAATTATATAGGTTGTGACACATATATAAAATTTCCAGCATCGTTATCGAGGAGTTCATGCACTTATAGAATTAAACAAATTCTCAAATATACCTTGATTTAGGAATTGTTTTCATAGATGGTGTACACTCATAATTCTTCTCCATCAAAAAAATCCTCTTGATAAAGAACTAGAAGATCAAAAAAATGGAATACTACAATTGTTAGCTTGACCAAAAATCAAATGCATCCATGAGAGGAAAGTGTATAGATTCACAGTCCAACGCTTCATAGTTGACATTTACACTCCATTTTACAAAATTTTCTCAATAATAAATGACTTAGAACTACTATGAGATAGATGTTTAGACCCAACATAGTCAAAGTGGTATCAGTCATAACAAGACATAGAATTCAAGAGATGCATTTTGAACTGAATCCATAAATGATCAAACTGATCAAACAGAATGAGAAATTTCATGGATTGAGTAGGGAAGACCCTAATATGCATGTGAATAGATTTATTGAAGATTGTGACACATTTTAATATAATGTATTGACTGGTCATGAATTGATCATGAGAATGTTTCCATTATCATTACAAGAAAACCTGAAGCCTAGTTGGAATGTATTGATCCATATACAGTCTTTACCTGGGAGGTGGTGAGAAAGGAATTTCTTGATCAATATTTCCTAACCAGACAATCTTTAAAAAACAATAGATTCCTTAACTTCTTTTTAAAATTGAATATGAATCATTATTAGAAGCTTGGGAAAGATTCAAGTCCATGTTAAGACACTATACTCATCATGGGATGAAGCTAGAAGACCAGTTGCAAGATTTCAACTATGGAATTCAAACCGAGCGTAAGTTCAGAATGAACACAGTTATTGGAAATGCATTCATGTAAATGGATCCTAAAAATTTGTACACATTAATTCAAAACATGTCCCAACATAGTTTGCAGTGTCTAGAATTATTTTTATTAAAGAAAATCATGATTGCGTCATGATGATTCTCATAATTTTATAGTTTCATAATTTGAATCATTGAAAAAGAGGATTGAAAACTTGTTACAAAGTCTGCCTAAATAAGTTCCAATACATGTAGTTCAAGTTGAACACTACCCACACTATTATGGTCCTCATGATTATCCCATATGTCTATATAACATATCAGAGATAAATATGTTTAAAGATAAATTTTTTATCTAAAACCAAGGAAATTATGGAAACAATTAAAACATTAACTATAAAAGCAACAACCAAAATCAAGCTTGGAAGGAACCAGTGGATACTCACCCAATGAAACAGAACATGGTTCCACCAATGTTCCCTAGTCAATATTCCATTAGACCTATCATGCGATCATAAGAATAAAAATATCAATAGAAATATCAACCCCCATTTCATCAATAATAAAAATATAAAGTGTAAAATAGAACAATAGACTTGTCCCCTCTTGCAATGCAAGTTCAAAAATATTATGGAGAAACTATTAAAAAATCCACAATATCTAATCAATCAATGTTTTCCTCATAAGGGATGGAACCCCAAAACTTATAAGCATCTGTATGCCATGTTGAAAATAAAGTAGGTCAATTAGTTGTAGAAATGAAAAACCAACAATAGGGAAATCTACTGAGTAACACAAGAGTTAATCTAAGAAAAGAGGCAAATCTATCACATTACGTAGTGTCATGCAATTTCTAGAGAATAAAATTTTAGATGGTGAGCCAATAGATGAGACATCTACACCTGCACTAAGAATGGTGACTCAAAAAACAAATTGATTCTAGGTAAAGATAAATATGTGGAAGATCAAAAAAACTTATGAAAATTGAAAAGGAAACAATATAAAAGGAAAATGAGGCACTCAAAGAAAGAGTTAAATCTCACACACCACCTCCTGCATTTCCATAAAGACCGAAGTAAATGAATTTGGACACTCAATTCTTGAAATTCATAGAGATGTTCAAGAATATACAGATAAATATTCCTTTTTCGAAATCCATCACACTAATTCCCCATTATGATAAATTTCTCAAAGAGATTATATCAGAAAGAAGAAAACTAGATGATGTGGGAACATCTATAATGCATGAGGAATGTTCAGTGACCATACCCTGATCTATACCTCATAATCTAAAAAACCCTGATATATTAACTGTTCCTTGGAATATTGGAGGATGTCAATTTGGAAGAGATTTATATGACCTCAGAGATAGTGTAAACCTTGTGCAATTGAGAGTTCTTTAATATCTAAGAATAATGGAATTAAAGACAATCAGGGTTACCTTGAAATTTGTGTAACGATAAGTGAATCATCCCTTAGGAATTAAAGATAACCTACTCATCAATGTTGATAGATATTACTTCTTTTCTGATTTCATTATCCTTGATATGGAAGAATATAAATATTTCCCACTCATTATTAGGAGAACCTTCTTTGAAACATGTAAATAATTGGTTGAAATCCAAGATGGAAAATTAATCATTAGAGTGGTAGAAGAAAACATAACATTCTTTGTCTTAAAGGCTATGGAAAAAACCTATGCAACTGACATTCATTTCTTATATATGATTTACAAATGGGATGAGTTAGCAAGGGATTCACTGTATTTGTAGGATTTTCACAAGGAAAGCGGATATCTAACTGAATAAATAGAATTAGAATTCACAAAAATCATAGTCGAGACTTTGGATAGGAAATAGTTAGCCTCATTGAATCCATCACTTGAAAAACCTCCAACACATTCTCTTAAACCTCTTCCACCAAACCTAAGATATGGATACTTGGGATATTTAAACACCTTTATAGTCATGATTAATGATAAACATTCAAATGAACAAAATATAAAATTGCTCAGTGACTTCCCGAAAATGAATCCAGCTATAGGTTGGATGATAAATAATTTAAAAGTTATAAGTCCTTAAATATGAAATCATATAATTCATATGGAAGGCAATTCCAAACCACTATGAAACCAGAAATACACTTAACACCAAAAATGTAAGAAGCAGTCAAGAAAAAAGTCCTTAAAATTTTTGATGTGGGTTTAATATTTCATATCGATGATAGAAAGTGGGTCAGCCCATTTCAAGTTGTACCTAAAAAGGGTGGGACCACAGTTGTTGATAATGATAAAGGGGAATTTATACCCACAAAAATAGAGAATGTTTGGAGATATTGAATCAATTATGTAAAATTGAAAGATTCCACCATAAAGGATCACTTCCCATTACAGTTTCTTGATCAAATACTTAAAAATATGGTAGGAAGAGAAAACTACTATTTTCTGGATGGATAATCAGACTATAATCAAATTGTGTTTACACAATGAGATTAATAGAAAATCACATTCACTTTTCCATATGGTACATTATCTTATCAGTGAATTCCTTTTGGAGTGTTCAATTCCCCAACTGCATTTTAATGATGCATAATGGAAATATTAAATGACATGATTTAATTTTTCTTGTAATTATTCATGGATGAATTATCAGTTTATGGGAATTATTTTTATGAATTTCTATAACATTTGGATAAGGTTTTTGAATAATGTGAAGAAAATAATTTGGTGCTTAATTGGAAAAAATATCATTTCATGGTATGTGACAACCTGTCATTTCATGATTGTATGGGTCATTATTTTTTTAATTTCAACCCTTTGAAAAATCATTTTAAATGTGTATTGTATCCTTAAGAAAGTCCCCAGAGTTTCCAAGGATTTTTCAGAGGCCATAGTTCTAGAAAAATGGGGAAAATATTGTGCTGTATGTTTTGGAGAAACTGTGCGGTTGTAGAAAGTGGGAACCCAGAGGATAAATGGTTTGACTGCAACCGAGGGGGACAAGGTGCATAGTCTTGTTGTGCTACAAAGTTTCAGGTAAGATTCATTTTGCATCATTTTCACATTGATAGATAAACCACGTTCCTAACCATGTGGGGTTCCCTCATATAGTAGTTTCCTACACATATCTTGTACATAGTTTGCAAACCATGTGCCTGACTATGCGGGGTGACCCTGTATAGCAGTAACCTATGAATGACTAGTACACGGGTTTCAAATCATGAGATTAAAATATGAACCCCCTTATTTTGATGTAAAATTACATTTTCACATAATTAATGCTTATAACCTATTTTATCCATTTTCCTTCACCCTTTTCCAGTGACTGGATGGGTCTTCCTCCTTCCAAAGTCCTCTTTTCCTCCTTTCCTTGGATCTTTGATAACTCCCACATTTGATGTAGGAATCAATGTCTGAAAGGAATATTTGGATAACATGTGGTATATTTTCCCTTCCCCTTACCTTTGATCTATGTTATTCATTTGATCCATCATGCTATATAGGTGAAAGATCATTTTCCCTATTTTTATGGCATGGTACCATTTCTCATATCTCTTCCAGCCTACTTTGAATAAGAGTTCTATATTGAGTGAGGAATTATCTATAGCCTTTTGTTAGGTGGTCACATCATTTTCCATTTTATTTTTATTGCTTTGTAGTTATGTATTTGTGATACATGTTGGCTTTTGACGAGAGTCCCCATTAAATTGAGTTCTTCATATCAAATTGATCCTTGCACCTCAATATAAGCCTATTGATCCTTGTTCAGTATCTTAGAGGATGGTTACCTTGTTTATGGACTCCCCAAGGGTGTGGAAAGTGAAAATTCCACTCAAGTATAATTGAACTAAATTCCTAGGATTCCTTCTTTTCCATCATATTAGCATTAAAATTGAATTTCCCTTGTTATATTAATTTTATATGGAACCCAATGCACCTCCAAAGTGTTTGGACCATCTGTACGTAGAGATACTAAAGTATGAAATTACCTTAATAACAACATAACCTATCTAAATGACCCATTGAGCTGGGTAAATTTAAATTCCATGTTGAATGAATTGAATGGGATGGATTTATATAGGATTTCCTACTCATGGTGGTTTCCTTTTTCCTGAACAGAATTAAATCATTTAAATAATATGGATTTTATAGATTGGATTTTACTAGGTTAAATTTTTTTCCCTAAATGAACATAATGAAGG
This sequence comes from Viscum album, assembly GCA_963277665.1. NCBI lineage: Eukaryota > Viridiplantae > Streptophyta > Magnoliopsida > Santalales > Viscaceae > Viscum > Viscum album. Next base: position 1,895,939,702 of record OY728152.1, read on the forward strand.
AAATTCAAGGAACTACAAAGGGTGTAAATTCCACCACATATATTTCATTCTATATTAAATGATCTTATGAAATGTATTGTATGGTATGTAATGAAACTTGGATAATGGATTACATGAGAGGTATTTTCTCTTGTGATATTTTATAAACATAACTGATCCTTATTATGGATGTGGTTGGATGGTAAGGGATCTATTGAGCAATATATTATCATGCTCCTTTACATCAATTGTTGAACAAGACATCTCACAACATTGACACTAGTTGGATATTGAGCTTGACACGCCACTTTCCCTGTTCGAGTGATTCCATGATGGATCACTCACCATCTTGAGTATAATGCATAATGTCTCACACTATTATTGGGATGTAGGGAATTTACCATGTTTCTTGAGCTTATATGCTCATTAAACTAGTTATTTTTACATTTGTGTATTTCGTTTCAGGTATTTTTCCTTTTTATTTTTGGTCTATCTTTTTTCCTTGGGTTCCCTTCTAAAGTTTTGAGAAAATTGAGGTTATTGGGAAGATAAAACATGGAGCATGTTTAGTGCATGATTAGAGTAAACTGTGTGACAATACCAGGTAACTTTTCTGTAACAGTCAGAGCATACCGCATAACTACCGCACGGTCGTGCACCTCATCCTTGGTAAGCGTGTGCTCTATAAAGAGTGTTTAATGCCCCAACTAGAGGAGAAATGAGATAGTGAATTATTTTAACACATTAGCATGATTAAAAGGAATTAAATCCCAAAGGTCCATTATTTTTAGCTGTCATGGAAAATAGAGTTCATATGTAAAATTTTCATTATAATTTCCAACATAAAATAAAACATAGATAATCCTTTGAGAATGCCATTATTATCCTTGATTAAACCTGCATATCAATCACAAAATACTTCTTGGAAATATATAAAAATAAAACATAATAACAGGGTGATCTTATATGCTCATAAAGGTTAAAAGATACAACATAATCTATTATGAATAAAAAAACATAGACTTTTAAGACACGTAAAAACATAAAACACAAGCCTTTTAAACATAACCATGAACATAATATGGCAAGAATAAATCAAATAATTCTATTTTAACTTTCACATTGATATTGTACTAGTCGAATAGTCACATGAAATATCAATAACAAATATCATAATGAGGGAATTTATAATGATGGATGTATGCACTATAAAGATATATCCTCAAGGTATCTATTGTCAATATCAATCTTCATGAAATTTTAAATCTATGGGTAAAAACCCATATTATTTGTGTAAATATCTATCATCCCAATAATATCACTACTATAATGATCTATCCTTGTGATAGATTAATATTGTGTGTAGAAACAAGTCGAATTTTTATCAAAATCTATCATCCTGACAAATTAAACTGCTTGACAACTAACATGAAGTGTTTGTTGCCAACTAATTTCATATCATGAGATCTACTGATGCATCAAGGGGATAAAACAGGCCCCTCATGTCACCTAAAATGTCCAATATATTCCTCATATGAAAACAGAGAAACATCAACACACATTTTTATTTATATTAAAAACTAGTATAAGAAATATGAATACTTTAACCATAAACCAAGATTAGTTTCTAAATATCACATCCGCAATGAAATTGATCATATAAAATCAAATAAAAAATGGAAAATGATATCATAAGAGATCAAAATAAATTAATCATAAGACTCAATAATGGAAGTTTTCATAGTTGAAAATACTTTATTAAAATCACTAAAAATATCTTGAGGCAAATTCTCCTTTTTCATTGAAATCATTTATTCAAAAGTCACGCACTTATAAAATAATACCTTTAAAATGATATTTTTCAATCAATGTGTCCCATACCACTTTTAAAATTGTGAAAAAAACTAACATTAAAATTCATTCATATCTATATAAATTAATTCATAAAATAATTTGGAATCATGGACATTAATGAGAAAGATTTTAGAAGGATAAATATATTAAACATTTAAAACGATGTTTTAATTAAAGAGTCCCCTATATAAAACTTTTAAAAGACTAATTTTTAAAATATATGGATGAAATTAAAAATAGATATAAAATGACCATTATAATCACTTTATATCTATATAAATAGTTATTTAAAATAACATCAAGAATATTGCATTGGAGAAATGATTATTTCTTTAAACATTCAGAGCATTCCATACCTTTTGAACATTAAAATCATAAGTCTAATATCTTAAAATGAATATTTAAATACCATGAAAATAAATGTATTCATGATATGAAATATAATAGTAGTAGTAAATACACCATGCACAAGAAATAGGTGGTGAACAAGGGTTATATGTCACAAAAATTAAAAGCAAGGTGGAATTCCCCTACATAAGGTCTAATAGTCTTCATACATATCTGAAACTCTTGTATAATGGTTTTAAACATATTATTACCTTATAAAAGAATCATAATAATGTTTTTGGTATCATATATGATTCATTTATGACTTTATATTACATGTTTATTAAAAATTTCCAAGTTAAATAAATATTCCGGGTAATAATTGTTTTGTTTATCGTACATGTTATGACTTATTATTCTCAATCATATAACATGGATCATGATTTAATTAATTAAAAATGTGAAAAATGATTTAAATAAAATATAGGTTCAGAATATAAATATTTATAATATATAGATATATGAAATGGAATACACCGTTCATGGAGACGGTAGGTCGTACGTGAGAATGAACGTTGTTTCCCTTTTCTTATCATATTGAATGGAAGTAAGTAAATGAAATATATATACATACAGATATATATATAATTCAAGTATAATTATTATGTAATATATTTAATACAAATTAAAAATAAATATTTTTATAATCATCCTTGAATGGTGAACGTGGAAGATGAATCTCATCACGTCGTGGAGATGGTAAGCTGTACGCACGTATTAGCGACGATATCATTTTCTTAATAGTTAAATGTTATGTAATTGTATTTAATATTAATTTTAATTAAATAATATAATGTTATATTTATTATTTACATCCTCTATATTCATCATTACACCCATATAAATAAAGAGTAATGAAAAAAAGTTTACACCATCACGTGGAGATGGTATGTGGTACGCACGCACGAATGGTGATATTATTATTTGTAGGATGGATAAAAAGAGTAATATGGGTGCCACATGATTATAAAAACATATCATATTATATTATATATTTTATTTATCACTTTAGTATGGAAACAACATAAGGAGAGGAAGTAAAAGAAGAAAATAAATCGAATTGAATTGGTAAAACAATTACCTCTTCTTCAAGTGTCTCCTTTTGATTTTCACAAAATAACTCCTTAGGCTGGATTTATTCCAAATGTATGGCCTTTAAGATTAATTGAGGGAGTTTTGGAGAGGAAAAATGAATGTTTTTTCTGATCCAAAGGGCTTTGGAGGTATAAATTATAGATAAGGAGAAGTGCCCTTTTATAATAGAGGTGAGGGGCACTTTTGGAAGATCTTAAAATAATAATTTATTATAAATTTATTTTCTGTTTTAAATAGCTCAAAAGTGATTTATTTAGAGTATAAGATGAAAATTTTTCAAAATCATCCCAATCAATAGGTTTTAGACATTTTTAGGTCATAAAAGTAACCTTATCTTTTAGATTTAACCCTTAGTTAAATAGTTTAACTCTTACCATGTCTTCTAGTATTCTTACACTACATGGTTAATATAGTAACTATAAAATTCCAATTGAACCTACAGTAGATAATTTATGATAATTTTATCACTATAAAACTTTTTTGGATGAATCTTATATTTTTATTATTTTTATATCATTTAATATAATAGTATTTATTTTAAAAACTCATTTCTGTCAATTTTGACACTATATAATACATTGTTTTTAATAAAGTCATAAAAACATTATTATTTTTAAAAAATTAATTAAAACAATATTAAAATATCATATTCATCCATAAAATTCATGTATTGCATAAAATATTTCAAATAATATTATTTTTATATTTATAATATCATTTATTTGATTCTTTTATTAATAAATCTATTATTGCATCATCATTGTTTCATAATTAAATTTAATTATTTAATTCCTAGAAATTAAAAATAAATAATCATGATGTATGAAATATTTTTATATTTATAATTATTATTTATAGTCTAAGATATCACTTATATAACCCCATATTAAAATTGTTTTAATAAAAAAAGTCATGTTTTTGATATTTTTACCTTTACTTAAAATTAAATGTTATAAGTGTCTTAATCACACCCAAGTGTCTTTATAAGGAAAAAAGTTCTACCCAAGGATTTTCTTGGACATCCATGACTCATTCAATAAGGTTAGGACATGTTTTAATGTAATTTTATATTATTATAATATTATTTTTACCTCTTATTACATGATTTACCATTAACCATTGTAAATAAAATTCAAAAGATACTGTTCAGAAATATATATATATATATATATATTCCCCCTATTAGACCACATTCTCTCAACTTTATTACAACCATGTATTTTAGATTTTTTAAATCTTATTTATAGAAGTGGTAAAATTACGTTTAATTCTAATATGCAAATGTGGCTAGAAGGCGGGTAAAAAGACGTGAAAAATGTTCGATGAATATTTATATATAATTATATCATAAAAATGATTCCAATGAACTAAATTGGATTTATATATGTTTTATTTATATATTTTTACTTTAAACCCAATTTAAATTTAAATAATTATTTAAATAAAAAGGTTATTTTTTGAACAATAATGCAGCGTTTTTCTCTATTCATCAAAAATTGTTACTTTTAAAAAAATTACCAAAATTTCACCCTAAGATAATTATGATTTTATGAATTCAAAAATGAATTATATTTTAGAAAATTAAATTTCTACTAGTGCCTAAAATTTATTTTATTATTTTTCACAAAAGGACATAAAAATTAGTTCATTTATGAAAATAGTATTTCGAAATATATAACTATTTTTCAGAAACTTATATATTTCATTATAATTATCGTTTATTTATGTGAAAACTTTTTAAATAACACATATAAAAACTTATTACTATTTATATTACTATATTTAATGGGTATGTTTTAAATATATCATTTAAATAATTATAAAACGAAATAATTATTTCACAGAAACTCAATATTGTGTGTAACACAAGACAAGTAGATGTTGCGTGCAACACAAGATATTGAATACAATGTTCCATAAAATATTTGGATGTTATAATCTACCATCCTTAAATAAATTTCATCCTCACTATTTAACCTTGGGATTGAATACTATGTGTTAGACTTTTCAAAATTACTTTTTTGAAATCCCACATTGGAAAATGGATTAATGAGGTCACATATTTTAAAATAATGAAACGGGAGTATAAAGGTAACTAGAAATAACACTAACAAGGGTTCCATTTTTAGAAAAAATGGACATTAAAAAAATATAATCATTATGTTCAGATGGAGAGTGATAGATACCATGATGAGAAGAAAGTTGACAATCACAAAGCTATAAATTTTTGATGAGGTAAGGGACCATTTAATTCATCAGAAAAAGGAGTATGATAGAATTTTTGGTTTTAAGATCCTTTACCTAGATTTTAGAAATTATTTAATAATACAAAAAATAATCTAATTTATTTCTTCCCATTTAATAAGAATAATCTCATTATTTGGTTGTGCTTCAATCTATTTTCACTTCGTCTCTTCAACCTGGAAATGAATGTTCAAAATGTTTTTTTCACACCTGAAACACTTTTGATAAATCATAAGGCCTGAAATTATTTCTTTAATTTTCTAAATATTTAATGAAACCAAAATTATTACCTCAATTTATCCAATAAATCATACTTTGACAACAAATAGTAATTTACAGTGTTCAACTTACTCTATTTCAAACATAAAACATGACCAAAATACATCCATCCAAATTCAATGTTCAAAAAGGCCCTAAATTTCAAAAAACAATATTAATATTAGATTCCCCAAAAAATGTAATGTAGCTCTTATTTTTACTCGCCAAATATTTGATCACCTCTAAATCAATAATGAAAACTCTTCTTCTTCAAAATACTTCAAGAAGATTTACTACAGTACAATCCTTATATATCACATGCATCTTATAACCATAGAACCATTGATGAAATAATTCTTGAATACCAGTACAAAATAACCTTAATCATTACAATTCACTTTTAAACCATTGAAAACACATAAAAATATTGTTCTTAATACCTCCTTCATCTCATTTTTTTGTTATCTCTTAATCATTAACAGTATAACAATTTCATGTATAATAGTGTTGATTCTAACGATTTATCAAAACTCAAAGCATAATTTGGGGAATACTAATAATAGTGATGTAGTCAAGAATAATAATTTATAGTATATCTAAATGGTGGAATATTCTTCTTGATCCATGGGTACATAGGATTAAGTTAGTTTATCCATTAACAAACCTAAAGTATGATATCCAATACATAGAATTGTCCTCAAATTCATTCATAGTGTTATGTTTTATAATCTATGATTTCTAAATCTAATTTCCAAGGATATTTATAAACTTCCTTTGATAAAAACTGTAACACCCTGACCCCAGGAGCCTGGAGTCAGTGCATTATTTTAACACATTTGCATGATTATAATGAATCAAATCCCAAAGCACCATTCAGTTTAGCAGTCTTGGAAAATACATTACATATGTGAACTTTACATTACAATTTAGAACATAAAATACAACATAGATAATCCTTTGATAATTCCATTTATAACATTCCAAGTAAGTAATTAATAATTGATATTCTTATCTATGTCTATTTATGAATTAGATAGTGTTTTAGAGTCTTAAAATGAGAATAAATCCAATCTTAAGGATGGAATACACTAATATTCTTAAAAGATTGTTTTACGGCCTTTTGATGAAAATCCATTTTTAAATCAAACTTTTGACAATTTTATAAGCTCTATTTGTCAAAATAAACTTATTATTTATGATTGGGACATTGAAATTTACATTGGATAATTTTTTGGTATTTTTCTGACAATGTTCATTTTTTTAATGAATAGTGAAAAATACTGCATTTTACATAAAAAATACTTTTTCATATAATTTAATTATATTGTTAGATTATCTTTTTAATTGGTTTTAAAGTGTAAATAGAATATATTTTTAACATTTAATCCAATGGTGGTCATTGTGATTAATTTCACTTTGTAATTGGGCATAAACAAGTGCCAAACCTTTCATAGATATTGTTTCAAAAAACCCGCTATTTGTTTTGACAACGGGAATTATTTTTAAATTAATTATTGAAATTTATATGTTTGGAATTTGGTAAAATGGATTCCATATTTGGAATCATAATTTCCAAATTATGTAATTAAGACTCTTGTTTTTGGACATTATGAATAGTAACGACAGTAATTATCTTTAATTATCTTGATTAATGAGTAGTCTGGTAGTTAAGGATAATAAAATAATATCATAATAATAAAAAATGACACCAACATGTGTCCTAATGCTAATGGTTGTCTAATTTCCTACCATGGGATAGCTTTTGCCAAACTTGGGGACCCCATGGAATCACGTTTGTGTGAAAGTGACTTTTTATCTTTTTATTTTTAAAGAAAGTTAAATATAACAAAGAATGTATCACCTGAGTAAAACATTTTTAGTTTTGTCTAAATAAATGATCTATTAGACTATAAATAGTAATTAGAAATCTAAAAATATTTCCTATATCATGATATTTTTTTTATAATTTTTATACATAATATAAATTAAATTATTTATGACATCATGATGATGCAGCGATTACCTCATTAATAAACGATTTAAATAAAATGAAAAGATAATGTAAAATATAAGACTTATACTTGTCAAATACCTATTGGATGAATGTATTTCGAACCCTTATCACCTTATCCTCTAAATACATCAATGTGGGACCTTTAAAATCCTAAACGCATTTGAAAATAAAGTAACCTTTTATAACTTTCCAAGAGTGCCCCTCCTCTCCTCTTATAAAAGGCCCTCACCTCTACCACCTTACCCACACTCCTCAAGCCTTTGGTTCGGACAACCCCTACCCATTTTGTCTCTCAACATCCCTATATTACTCCTAGAGGCCTCACCTTTGGCAGAAGTCTTCCCAAGGAAGCCTTTGACCTCAAATCAAAAAGAGTTACTCGTTTTAAAGGTAGTGTTTTCTCTTGTGTTCTTATGTTTTATTTTGCTTCTCCAACCCCATAAACTCTTTTTATTCATTTCTTTTGTAACAAAACCAGTATATTCAATATACTAGGATGTTTTTATAATAAGGATTCGATCTAAACTTACACACACCTACATCTAATGGTTAAAGAACATACTGTTTCTGTGGATGGAAAATTTCTGCCTCACGAAATAATGATTGTTCAACACTCATATAACACCTTAAAATGTGGCCATTAAGATGTCACTATATTTATATATGATATATAATATGTTTATGTTTTACTTAAGCTTCTTTATTTTTCATTTATGGCATACCTTTATGGTTTCCATTATGGGTAAACGCGATATCTTCATTTTAGGAAGTGCGGACTACCTCCCCCTCAAAGTGATTTGATTCGTTAATACCATATGTGGTACGTATAAAGGATAGATTGAATGATATTATATATGATAAAATACTGGAATTATAATACTATTATGTATCATTATGTTTCAATTCCATTAAATATGAAATAGAAATGGAAGTAGCGTTCATGCGTACGTACGGCTTACCGTCTCCGTGAACGGTGCATTTCATTTCTTACATCTAAATGTTATGTAATATTATAAATTCATGTATATACTGGATATATATGATATATATTATATCTACATCATGAGTATAAATTTGGATATTATGGATACATGAACAACTTGTAGTTATAAAGAGCATATTTTTTACTCAAGTACCAATGATCGTTAAAACGACTGTTATTAACTTAAATGTTACATAGTGTTCATGACATGGTAATGAGTGATATAAAAGGAATAATGAACTTGAAAAAGGTTCTTAAGCAAGTAGAAATTAACTCAAGTTTATTATTCAGGACATTAAAGAACGATCGATTCAAGTCGGACCCGAGGTATGGGACTTCGTCTCAATCTCCTTTCATTGAGGCATATTATGTTTTATACACAACTTTCTTTTATATGGTGTGTAAACCCCTTTGACTTTTACATTTATCCAAAAGGAATCTTTTTTATACGAAGCATTTTACTAAATGAAAACAGGGAATGTTTTTGTCGTACGTATGCGGAAACAACGACTTCTTCACCTCCGTGACCATTATTTGAGTTTCGAATTCCTCTACAAGCCATAACTTTTTTTAAAAGAAAAATAAATACCATGTTTTAATTTTCTTTTATTTTGCTATTGAAAATTGTTTTCATAATTTTTCTATTATATCAATGTGTTGTATTGATATCTTGTGATTGAAATGTAGAAATTTTATGTTTCCTTTATGTATGTTTTATGTGATACGATTATGTTATGGTTCTTGGGCATTATTATGAAGACGGGTGGTTCCGTGATAAACTAAGGGCGGGTGAGCTAGATATAGCTCTCCAATGAATTGGGTAACACGAAGGGGTTAAACATTAATGTTTCTCTGAAGAGATTTAGGGAATATACTCTGATGGGTATTCCAAACGTAACCAAGAGGGTTACTCCCTACGTAAGAATTTTTTGAATGCCTCAAGATTACCTTTATGTCTTATGATTTCTAAGATTTTTTTATGATTTGATGAGGTATGTTAAAGTTCTTATGTTTTATGAGTAAAGTATGATTTCATGTACATTTACTCATGTTTCCTTTCCATGTTTTTATATCCCTTACTAAGATTTTTATGCTCATCCCATGTTTTTGAAATGTTTTTCACAGGTCAAGGGAAAGGTACATGATATGATGATAGTGTCAAGGAAGTGTCAAGAAAGAATCCATATTTTATTTTAAATATTTTTCCATTGATGGGGAAAAATGAATACTATCTTTTATTGTAACAACTTTTCTTAAATGTTGGATGTAATGCATGATTTATGATCTAACTCTCTAAAACTCTAAACCTGAAAAGATCATCAATGTGTATTCTTGAAGTAACTCAAGATTAAGTAATTTTTAAGTCTGGGGCCTTATAGTTGGTATCAGAGGTCGGTTTAGACAACTTTAGGAGTTAGAAAATTGTTAAATTATAAATTAATTTATGGTATGATTGAAATGATATAGCATTTGAAGATTACCATGTTGCTTATCCTAAGATATTTTTGTGTTAAGAATGGTTTTTCATAGAGGGAACAGAACAGATTTACTGGGAAGGCATACAGAGGGAAATGACCTTTCAAATCAGTATCCTGAGATGGTCAGAATCAGAACTAAACAGTTTGTTGCAGTGATGGCTCAGTTGACTCAGGTGAAAAATGTTGGTTGTTTTCATTAATGATATTTTGGTGTTTTATAAAATTAAATAGGAGCATGAAAGTCATTTAAGGGTTATCTTGCAAACCTTAAAAGAAAAGAAATTGTATGGGAAATTCAGCAAGTGTGATTTTTGGTTGCAACAAATTTATTTCCTTGGTCATATTGTTTCTAATGATGGGATAATTGTGGATCCTGCAAAAACAAAAGTTGTGGAAGAATGGCCAAGACCCACAAAGGTAACTGAGATTCATAGCTTCCTTGGTTTGGCAGGCTATTACCGAAGGTTTGTTAGAAATTTTTCACAGTTATCTAGTCCAATAACTAAGCTAAATCGGAAGGGTGTTAAGTTTATCTGGACAAAACAATGTGATGATTGTTTTCAGGAACTAAAAATAAGATTGGTGAATGCTCCAGTTTTGGAACTACCTTCCAGGAATGGTGAGTTTGTTATCTACAGTGATGCTTCATTGAAAGGACTTGGTTGCGTCCTAATGCAGAATGATCAGGTAATTGCTTATGCTTCACGACAGTTGAAAACTCATGAGGTAAATTACCCTACACATGATTTGGAATTAGCTGATATTGTTTTCGCTTTAAAAATTTGGAGGCATCATTTGTATGGAGTAAAGTGTGAAATATATACCGATCACAAAAGTTTAAAGTATATATTCACTCAGAAAGAATTGAACATGAGACAGAGGAGATGGCTAGAATTAATCAAGGATTATGATTGTACAATTCATTACCATCCGGGAAAAGCAAATAAAGTGTCTGATTCTTTGAGTCGAAAAAGTAATGATTCATTAGAAATGTTGTGTTTGGAACGTGATCCTTTGGTTAAGGATTTCATGAACTTTGGAATAGAAGTTGTTGGTGCAAGATGTCCTTCTGTTTTGTTTTAGGTATCAGTGAAATCTTCTCTATCAGACAAAATTAAGCAAGAACAGAAGCAAGACAGTGAGTTGCAGAAAAAGGTAGAGCTGGTTCAGAAAGGTAAGTTGCCTAAATTCAATATTGATAATGATTTTTTTTTGAGATTTGGGAAGAGATTGTGTGTGTCGTGTGATTCACAGTTGAAGAGAGATTTGTTATTTGAAGCTCATAGTTCTCCGTTTTCAGTCCATCCTGGAAGTACTAAGATGTATAGAGATCTTCGGGAGTATTACTGGTGGGACGGAATAAAAAGGGATATTGTTGATTTTACTGTGAAGTGTTTGACTTGTCAACAGGTTAAAGCAGAGTGGCAGTTACCAAAAGGGATTCTTCATCCTTTACCAGTGCCAGAGTGGAAATGGGAGAATATATCCATGGACTTCGTTGTGGGATTGCCGAAGACACCTTGAGGTAATAATGCAATCTGGGTTATTGTTGATCGCTTGACTAAATCTGCTCATTTCCTTTCCATACGAGATACTTTTTCCCTAGATCAAATTTCCCGTTTGTATCTTAAAGAGATAGTCAAGTTACATGGAATTCCTCACTACATTTTATCTGACCGTGATCTGAGGTTCACTTATAACTTTTGGAAAGGCTTTCAGAAGTTGTTGGGTACTGAATTAAATTTTAGTACAGCTTTTCATCCTCAATCAGATGGGCAGTCAGAACGAACAATTCAGACTTTGGAGGATATGCTTCGTGCTTGTTCGATGGATTATCAGGGAAGTTGGGACCAACATCTTTATTTGGTTGAGTTTTCTTATAATAACAGTTTTCATTCTAGTATACAGATGGCGCCATTTGAGGCATTATATGGGAAGCGGTGTCGAACTCCAGATTTTTTGGATGAAGTGGGTGAAAGTAAGTTGATGGGACCAGAATTGGTAGAAGAGATGGCAGAAAAAGTTCAGTTGATTCAGAAACACATGATAACAGCTCAAAGTAGGCAGAAGAGTTATGCGGATAACCAGAGAAAGGATCTATCTTTCGAGGTAGGTGATCATGTTTTTCTCAAAGTTTCACCATGGAAAAGTGTGATGTGATTTGGTAAGAAAGGAAAGTTGAGTCCAAGGTTCATTGGACCATATGAAATTCTGGAGAGAGTTGGATCAGTTGCTTACCAAGTGTATTTACCTCCAATTTTATCTCAGGTACACAATGTTTTTCATGTTTCGATGTTGAGAAATTATATGTCATATCCATCTCATTTTTTGAGTCCAGAGGTAGTTCAGTTGGAAGAGAGCCTATCTTATAAGGAACAAGCGGTCCAGATTCTTGACCACAGGGAGAAAGTGTTACGGAATAAGGTGATTCATCAGGTAAAGGTTTTTTGGAAAAACCACATGATTGAAGAGGCAATATGTGAATCTAAAAATGCAATGAGGGCTAAATACCCCCACTTATTCGATAAGTAAACAAATTACAGGGACACAATTTTCTAAAGGGGAGAAGGATGTAACATCCCAAGTAAGTAATGAATAATAGATATTCTTATCTATGTCTATTTATGAATTATATAGTGTTTTAGAGGCCTAAAATGAGAATAAATCCAATCTTAAGGATGGAATACACTAATATTCTTAAAAGATTGTTTTACTACCTTTCGATGGCCAACCATTTTAAAATAAAACTTTTCAAAATTTTATAAGCTCTATTTGTCAAAATAAACTTATTATTTATTATTGGGACATTGAAATTTACATTGGATAATTTTTTGGTATTTTTCTGACAATGTTCATTTTTTTAATGAATAGTGAAAAATACTGCATTTTACATCAAAACTGCTTTGTCATCTAATATATTTATATGGTTAGATTATCTATTTAATTTGTTTTAAAGTGTAAATAGAATATATTTTTACCATTTAATCCAATGGTGGTCATTGGGATTAATTTCACCTTGGAATTGGGCATAAACAAGTGCCAAACTTTTCATAGATATTGTTTCAAAAAACCCGCTATTTGTTTTGACAACGGGAATTATTTTTAAATTAATTATTGCAATTTATATGTTTGTAATTTGGAAAAATGGATTCAATATTTGGAATCAGAAGTTCCAAATTATGTAATTAATACTCTTTTGTTTTTGGACATTAGGAATAGTAACGACGGTAATTATCTTTAATTATCTTGATTAATGAGTAATCGGGTAGTTAAGGATAATAAAATAATATTATTATAATAAAAAATGACACCAACATGTGTCATAATGCTACTGGTTGTCTCATGTCCGACCATGAGATGCCTTGTGCCAAACTTGGGGACCCCATGGAATCACTTTTGTGTGAAAGTGACTTTTTATCTTTTTATTTTTAAAGAAAGTTAAATATAACAAAGAATGTATCACCTGAGTAAAACATTTTTAATTTTGTCTAAATAAATGATCTTTTGGACTATAAATAATAATTAGAAAGCTAAAAATATTTCCTGCGTCATGATATTTTTTTTATAATTTTTAGACATTAAATAAATTAAATTATTTATGACATCATGATGATGCAGTGATTACCTCATTAATAAACGATTTAAATAAAATGAAACGATAATGTAACATCTAATACTTAAACTTGTCAAATACCTATTGTATGAGTGTATTTCGAACTCTTATCACCTTATCCTCTAAATACATCAATTTGGGACCTTTAACATCCGAAACTCATTTGAAAATAAAGTAACCTTTTATAACTTTCCAAGAGTGCCTCTCCTCTCCTCTTATAAAAGGCCCCCACCTCTACCACCTTACCCACACTCCTCAAGCCTTTGGCTCGTCCAAACCCTGCCCATTTTGTCTCTCCACATCCCTCTCTTACTCTTAGAGGCCTCACTTTGGGCAGAAGTCTTCCCAATGAAGCCTTTGATCTCAAATCAAAAAGAGTTACCCGTTTTAAAGGTAGTGTTTTCTCTTGTGTTCTTATGTTTTATTTTGCTTCTCCAATCCCCTAAACTCTTTTTATTCATTTCTTTTGTAACAACACCATTATCTTCAATATACTAGGATTTTTTTATAATAAGTATTCTAGCTACACTTACACACACCTATGTCTAATGGTTAAAGAATATACTATTTCTGTGGATGGCGAATTTCTGCCTCATGAAACGATGATTGTTCAACACTCATATAACACCTTAAAAGGTGGCCATTAAGATGTCACTATATTTATATATGATATATAATATGTTTATGTTTTAATTAAGCTTCTGTATTTTTCATTTATGGCATATCTTTATGGTTTCCATTATGGGTAAACGTGATATCTTCATTTTAGGAAGTGCGGACTACCGCCCCCTCAAAGTGATTTGATTCGTTAATACCATATGTGGTACGTATAAAGGATAGATTGAATGATATTATATATGATAAAATACTAGAATTATAATACTATTATGTAAAATTATGTTTTAATTCCATTAAATATGAAATAGAAATGGAAGTAGCGTTCATGCGTACGTACGGCTTACCGTCTCCATGAACGGTGCATTTCATTTCTTACCTCTAAATGTTATGTAATATTATAAATGCATGTATATACTGGATATATATGATATATATGATATCTACATCATGAGTATAACTCTGGATATAATGGATACATGAACAACTTTTAATTATAAAGAGCATATTTTTTACTCAAGTACCAATGATCGTTAAAACGACCGTTATTAGCTTAAATAATTACATAGTGTTCATGACATGGTAATAAGTGATAGAAAAGGAATAATGAACTTGAAAAAGGTTCTGAAGAAAGTAGAAATTAACTCAAGTTTATTATTCAGGACATTAAAGAACGATCGAGTCAAATCGGACCCGAGGTATGGGACTTCGTCTCAATCTCCTTTCATTGAGGCATATTATGTTTTATACACAACTTTCTTTTATACGGTGTATAAACCCCTTTGAATTTTTACATTTATCCAAAAGGAATCTTTTTTATATGAAGAATTTTACTAAACGACAAAAGGGAATGTTTTTTTCGTACGTATGCGGCGACAACGACTTCTCCGCCGCCGTGACCATTATTTGAGTTTTGGCTTCCTCTACAAGTCATACCTTTTTTTAAATGAAAATTAAATACCATGTTGTACTTTTCTTTTATTTTGGTATTGAAAATGGTTTTCATAATGTTTCTATTATATCAATGTGTTTTATTTATATCTTGTGATTGAAATATGGAAATGTTATGTTTCATTTATGTATGTTTTATGTGATACGATTATGTTATGGTTCTTGGGAATTATTATGAAGACGGGTGGTTCCGTGATAAACTAAGGGAGGGTGAGCCCGATATAGCTCTCCAATGCATTGGGTAACTCAAAGGGGTTAAACATTAAGGTTTAACTAAAGATATTTAGGGAATATACTGTGATGGGTATTCAAAACATAACCAAGAGGGTTACTCCCTACATAAGAATGTTATGAATGCCTCAATATAACCTTTATGTCTTATGATTTCAATGATTTTTTTATGATTTGATGAGGTATGTTAAAGTGCTTATGTTTTATGAGTAAAGTATGATTTCATGTACATGTACTCATGTTTCCTTTCCATGTTTTGATATCCCTTACTGAGCTTTTTATGCCCATCCCAAGTTTTTGAAATGTTTTTCATAGGTCAAGGGAAAGGTACATGATATGATGATAGTGTCAAGGAAGTGTCAAGAAAGAATCCATGTTTTATTTTAAATATGTTTTCATTGATGGGGAAAAATGAATACTATCTTTTATTGTAACCACTTTTCTTAAATGTAGGATGTAATGCATGATTTATGATCTAACTCTCTGAAACTCTAAACCTGAAAATATCCTCAACATGTATTCTTGTAGTAACTCAAGATTAAGTAATGTTTAAGGCTAGGGCCTTATACCATTATTCTCCTTCATTAACCCAACATATCAATCATAAAATACTTCTTGGAATCTTGGGAAAATAAAACATAAGAAAGGGGTGAGCTCAGATGCTCAGTAACATTAAACAATGCAACATAAGATATTTTGAATAAATTATCATAACCTTTTAAGGAATGTATAAATCTGAAACACAAGACTTTTCAACATTACCTTGAACATAATATGGGAATATAAAATCAAATAATTCCATTTAAAAATTCCCATTGATATTCTATGAGTTGAATAATCACATGTTATATCAATAACTAATCTCATAATGAGGGAATGCATAATACTAGATGTCTTCACTATCCAGATATATCCTCAAGATAACTAATTTCAAGATCCATCCTCGTGAATGTTTATGTCTATCGGTAGAAACCTCTCTGGTTTATGTTATGATCTATCCTCCTGATAAGATAACAACGGTCATGATCTATCCACGTGAAAGTTTTTGGTTTGTGGATAGAAACCCATCTGATTTGTGTTAAGATCTATCTTCCTAACAATTCAAAACTGCTTGGAAATAAACATGAAGGGTTTTTAGCTAACTAATTTCATATCCTGAGACCCACCGATGCATCGAGAGGCTATTGCAGGCCTCACCCATCACTTACAAAGTGCACTAAATTCCTTATATGAAAATTTTAAAACATTAACAAACATAATCATTCGTATTAAAAACTAATATATGAAATATGAATACTTTAACCATAAACCAATAATGGTATCTAAATATCACATACACTATCAAATTGATCATAAACCATTCAATAAAATATGTAAAATGATATCGTAAGAGATAAATCTCAATTAAAGATAAGATCCAAAAAATTATGTTGTCATAGATGAAAATACTCTATTATAATCACTAAAAATATCTTGAGGCAAATTCCCCCTTTTCTTTGACATTGTATACTCAAAATTCGCACACTTATAAAAGAAGACATTTAAAAAGTGATTTTTGAATCAATGTGTCCCATACCTCTTTGAAACATTTGAAAAGAATTAACATTTAAGATCATTCATGTCTATATAAGTAAATCATTAAAACATTTTGGAAACATGGCCATTAATGAGAAATATTTTAGAAGGATAAATCTTTAAAATATTTAAAATTATTTTTTAGTTAAAGAGACCCTATATAAAACTTTAAATAGATTCATTTTTAAAAACATTTGTATGAACTTAAAAATAGACATAAAATTACATTTTATATCATTTTATATCCACATAAATAGTAATGTAAAATAACATCAAGAATATTACAATGGAAATAATATTATTTCTTTAAACATTAAAAGTGTCTCATATCATATTGAACATTTAAATTATAAGTCTGATATCTTCAAATGAATCTTTAAATACCAGGAAGATAAATTTATTTATGATATGAAATACAATAGGGGTATTACATACACCACGCACAAAAAATAGGTTGCGAACATGGATTATATCTCAAAAAAAATAAAAGAGATATGGAATTACATTAAATTAGGTTTGATACTCTCAGTATGTTCTAGAAACTCTATTATAATGGTTTTAAACATATTATTAACTTCTAAAATAACCTTTTCCTTTAATTACCCAATTTACCTTTAATCGTGGTAATTAAAATTCAAAATTTACTATTCACAAAAAAATATTTTGATCCTATTAGACCACATTTTTCACCCTGATTACAACCATGTATGTTGGATTTTTGAAATTCAATTCACAGAAGTGGTAAAATTATGTTTAATGCAAACCTGCAAATGTGGCTAGAAGGCGGGTAAAAAGATGTAAAAAAGTATTCAATGTATTTTTATATCTAATTATATTATAAAAATGATCTCAATTACCTAAATTAGGTTAATATATGTATTATTTATCTATTGAGACTTTAAACACAATTTAAATTAAAATATTTATTTAAATGAAAAGATCGATTTTTAAACAATAATGTAGTGTTTTTCACTATTCATAAAAAACAGTAACTTTTTAGAAAATTACCCAAATTTCACACTAATCTAATTTTGATAATATGAATACAAAAATGAAGTCTGTTTTAAAAAAATTAATTTCTAGGACTATTTAAAATTAATTTTATTATTGTTCATAAAGGGATATAAAAAGTAGTTTAATTTTGAAAATAATATTTCTAAACATAAAAATATTTTTTTTGAAACATATATATTTCATTATAAATATGTCTTATTTATATGAAAAATTTATAAATAACCCTTAAAATGTATTTATTAAAATTTATATTGTTATATTTAATGGATAAGTTATATATATATATCATTTAAATAATTATTATACAAATTTTTTTTTTGCAGAAACTCAATCTTGCGTGTAACACAAGCCAAGTCTATCTTACATGTAACAAAAGATATTTATGGTAACATACCATGAAATATTGGGGTGTTACAAAGTATGAAAATGGTCACCGTACAGTTTAATAAACCATGAAGACTAATCATGTGCAATGTCCAGGTCATTAAAAAATTTGTACTTTCCATTTGGGCCTTCCAGAATTAAAACTACTCTACCCCTCTTCTTCCCCACATGGTATTTTCAGCTATAGGATGTCACTAAGATCCCTCAAGAACCCTTGGAACCAATTTTTGAAGGAGTTTTGATGGGATAAACTTTAAGAATTGTCATGTAAATAGATTTATACCTTGTTTCATCCTTCTTTTTAGGGATTATTTACTCTTTCTTTGGGTTCTAATTTTCCAACAACTAGGGTTTCATCCCTGGGGTCTAATATTAGATTTTTGGGATCGATATCTTTGATTAGGGTTCGTTTTTTTCTTGTGGCATGGTTAATGGTTCACAACGATTTTTTGGGAATTTTGACACCAAAAAAATTTTGTTCTGTGTATAAACAATTTTTAGTGAGTTATTTTTCTTGCTTAATTAATTTAATATGTTATTAGATCAATATGTGTGGTGCAAGATTAGTTTTTGAAGGAGTTTAATATGCATTTGATTTTTGAGTAGCATGTTTATACGAAATGGGGTTTGTTTTTTGTGTAAACCCATATTGGGTCACTTGGTTTTGTCTTATAAATTGTGAAATTAGTTTATTAAATTATGAAAGGGATGTGAATTGTGTTTTTATGTGGTATTGGAGTGATTTTTATCATAAAAGAGGATTTTGAGTAGTTTTTTGTCTGTAAAGTCATGTGATACTTCGTGGAATTGATTTATACGCTTTTCATAATGGTTTATTAAATTATATTTAAGGTTCGAAGCATGTTTTCAAACTATTTTGGTGTGATTATGATTTTTTAAATAAAACTTGGTTGTTCAAGTCATGTTAAGTGACATGTGAAACTTGACTGAGCACAAAAAAGAAGCTCGAGTATCTAGGTAGGTGGACTAGGACTGTTATTCTAGTTATTTGGATGTGGTTGTAGCTAGTTTCACTTTAAGATATTGAAGATGACAACACTAAAAAAATAATGATGATTTATTGGTGACCACTAGGTTATGGGTGTGTTCCCTACTAGTGGATCAGGCACAAGAACGTAGTTAGTTGGGGTTTTTGTGCCACATTTCACTGAGATACGATGTACATAATTTCCCATTTTAAGCTAGTACCTAGGAGTATTTACCATGACTATTTCTCATTGGTTCTATCAATTTTATCATTGCAATAGAGTATGTTTGGTAGGTAATTTAAGTAGAAAGTATTCTTTTTTAAAATTTGTTTCTTCTTTAAAGTTTCCTTCTTAAAAATTGTTTCTTATTCAAAGTATCTTTCATTAAAATTATTACTAACATTTCTTTTTTATAAGTACTAGAAAGATATTTGTCTTATAATTTTTATATTATGGAATATTTTCTTGGATGGCATCCTTCTAGGCATAGGATCACACCCATATTACAACATTGGGTTTAATTATACTTATTAATGTTTAACATAAGTAAGGGTAAAGCTTTTGGAGAACATACGATCATTAGGGATGATATTTATCTCTCTTTGTGTGGAATTTTGGAGGTGGCCTAAGGGTGATTCCAATTTCTATGTGGTGTATTATAATTTATTATTACGGTTCCTTTTAATTGTATCATTGTTGGGTTTTGACTTGAACCTTGTAATTCAACTCTGAAAATTGTAATAAGTTTTTTGGGTCTCAATTTTCATATTTTTTTTATTGATTATTGTTGGCTATTTAATGCATGTAAACTCAGGTAAATCATTTACACTATTTATTTATGATACTCGAGCACTTGTGCCAACCCGTTGGGATAGGGAACGCCCTTTAGGCCTTGCCACGGACCTGTTCAGGCACAAGTTTTGATAATGACCTATCTTGGTTCGTGAAAAAATGGTATCAGAGCCATGTTATGCCATTTGTGTCATTTTATTTGGGATGAGTCTAGTTAGATAGGAGCTAGGAATATTGGGGCTCAGAGTTCTAGTTGCGAGTTGGGTTACTAGCCAGCACACCTTCTAACATATCACGAGTCATCATGGGATGTTGGGGTTTTTTTTGACTTCTCTTCTAGGTGGGGCATGCAGGATGTAGACTACACATGGAAATTGGGTGGGGGTGAAGTTTTTTTGTCATTTTATTGTCGTAAAAAGTTTGATTTAGTTGTATTTGATGTTATTGCTGAAATTATTCAGTACTGTTATATTAATGTTTTCTCTTGTGACTATTGGTTTTTGTAGAAACTTATTTCCCCAAAGAACTCCCTTTCACCTGTGGGAGGAAGACAGATTGGGTTCTCCCTCACCGCTTGATCAAAGTTGGTGGAATCATTGGTCCGGGATGTCGAGGCTCAAGGAAATAGAATAGTCCTACTCCGGGTCTAGTTATAGAAGATAAATTCGGTCCTAGGAAGGAAAATCCTAGGAGTTTCTCAAGAAAAAACCTCCTTCATTCCATGGTAGCACGGAGCCTCAAGAATTGGAGGAGTGTTCAAAATATCATGTGAATGTTTGAGTTTCTTGACACACTTGAGGAATTCAGAGTAATGTGAGCCTCATTTTTGTTAGAGGGTCCCAGTAGAAGGTAGTGGGAATCAATGCTTCAAGATGGGATGCATGAGCAGATGAGATAGAATGGCTTCAAGTCTTTCTTCAACAACCAATATTTTCTTAAGGTCTTGGATGATTTCAAATCTCGAGAGATTATGGATCTCATTCAAGGGGATCATTTGGTGATGGATTATACCGATCGCTTTGTCAAGCTAGTAAGATACGCACCTAAAATTATCTCCAATGAGATGATGAAGGCTCAGAGGTTATATTATAAACATAATTGATCCTTATTATGGACATGGTGGGATGGAAAGGGATCTATTAAGCATAATAGTATCATTCTCCCTTACATCGATTGTTGAGCATGATGTCTCACACCATTGAAACTAGTTGGATGTTGGGTTTGATGCGTAACTTTACCTATTCGAGTGATTACATGATGGATCACTCACCATACTGAGTGTCATGAATGATGTCTCGCACTATTATTATGTTTTAGAGAATTTACCATGTTTCATGAGATTACAGGCTTGTTAGCCAGGTTATTTTCACATATGTGTATTTCTTTTAAGGGATTTTTAATTTTTATTTTTTATCTATCATTTTCCCCAATGTTTCATTAAAAATTTTGGAGAAAAAAGAGAGGTTTTTTGGAGGATAGACCTAGGATCATGGTTTCTACATGATTAGAGTAAAATGTGCTCCAAACCCAAGTAATCATTCCGTAAAAGTCAAAGCCTACAGCACAACTACCCTATGGTCGTGCACCTCCACCTAGGTAACCATGCACTCTAAAAGAGTGTGTAATTCCATGACTAAAGGAGCCTAAATATGGTGAATTATTTTAACACATTGGAATGATTATAAGGAATAAAATCCCAAAGTTCCATTCAGTTTATAAGTCATGGAAAATAGAGTACATAAGTGAACTTCACATTACAATTTCGAACATAAAATATAACACAGATAATCCATTGAGAACACCATTATTCTCCTTGACTAACCCTGCATATCAATCATAAATACTTCTTATCATCTTGGGAAAATAAAACGTTAGAAAGGGGTGATCTCTTAGGCTCAATAAGGTTAAACAATAGAACATAATCTATTATGAATAAGTAAACATAATCATTTATGACAAGTAAAAAACTAAAACACAATCCTTTTCAACATAAAATTAAACATAATATGGCAAGAATAAATAAAATAATTCTATTTTAACATTAAAATTGATATTATACTATTCGAATAATCACATATAATATCAATAACTAATATCATAATGAGGTAATGCATAATGATGGATATATTTACTATCAAGATATATCCTCAAGATAGCTATTGTCAATATCAATCCTCATGAAAGTTTAAATATATGGGTAGAAACCAATCTGATTTGTGTAAATATCTATCAACCCAACAAGATAACTATTATCATGATCTATCCTTGTGATAGTTTAAGTCTATGGGTAAAAACTCATCTAATTTGTGTCAATATCTATCATCCTGACAATTTAAACATCTTGACAACAAACTTGAAGGGTTTATCGCCAACTAATTTCATCTCATTAGACCTATTGATGCATCGAGGGGCTATTGTGGGCCCTTCCTATCACTTACAAAGTCCAATAAATTCCTCATATGAAAATAGTGAAACATCAACAAACATAATTATTCATATTAAAAACTAGTATAAGAAATATGAATACTTTAACCATAGACCAAGAATGGTATCTAAATAGCACATACATAATGAAATTGATCATAAAAATTTAATAAAATATGGAAAATGATATCATAAGAGATCAAAATCAATTAATCATAAGATCCAATAATGGATGTTTTCATAGATGAAAATACTTTATTAAAATCACTAAAAATATCTTGGGGCAAATTAACCCTTTTCTTTGAAATCATTTATTCAAAAGTCGCACACATATAAAAGAATACCTTTAAAATGATATTTTTTAATCAAAGTGTACCATACGACTTTGAAGCTTTTGAAAATAATTATCATTTAAAATAATTCATGTCTATATAAAAAAAATCTTAAATTTTTTTGGAAACATGGACATTAATGAGAATTATTTTTGAAGGATAAATCTTTAAATCATTTAAAATGATTTTTTAATTAAATATTCCCCTATATAAAACTTTAAATAGTCTCATTTTTGAAAAAATTTGGATGAAATTAAAAATAAAAATAAAATGACCCTTATATTCATTTTATATCTAAATAAATAGTAATGTAAAAAAACATCAATAATATTGCATTGGTGAATGGATTATTTTTTTAAACATTCAAAGCATCCCATACCATATTGAACATTAAAATCATAATTATGATATCTTAAAATGAATCTATAAATATCATGAAGGTAAATTTATTCATGATATGAAATATAATAGGGGCAATACGTACCCCACACACAAGAAATAGGTGGTGAAAATAGTTTATATCTCACGAAAATTAAAAGCGAGATGGAATGCCCCAACATTAGTTCTAATACTCTTGGTACATGTCTAAAACTTTTGTATAATGGTTTAAAACATGTTATTAACTTCTAAAATAATAATAATAATGTTTATGATATCATATATGATTCATTTAGGACTTTATATTACTTTTTTATTAATAATATCCAAGTTAAAAAACATTCTGGATAATAATCGCTTTGTTTTTCGTATGTGTTATGACTTATTATTTTTAATAATATAACATAGATCATGATTAAAATACTTCCAAAATGTATAAAATGATTTATATATAATATATTTTCAGAATAAAAATATATATAATAGATATATATATGAAATGGAATACACCGTTCATGGATATAGTAGGTCGTATGTAAGAATGAACGTTGTCTCCGTTTTCTTATCATATTGAATTGAAGTAAGTAAATGAAATATATGTACATATATATATATATATATATTATTCATGTAGAATTATTATGTCATATATTTCATAATTATAAAAATATATAGTTTTATAATCATCATTGAATGGTGAACGTGGAAGATGAATGTCATCACGTCGTGGAGACGGTAAGTCATACGTACGCACGAACAACTGCATCATTTTCTTGGTTGTAAAATGGTATATAATTGGATGGAATATTAATTTTAAAAAAAAATATATAATGTTATATTTATTATTTACATCCTCTTTATTCATTCTCTATACCCGTATAAATAAAGTGTAATGAAAAATAGTTTACACTATGGCGTGGAAATGGTAAGTTGTATGCACACACGCTTGGTGATATTATTATATGTAGGATGGGTAAAAGGAGTAATATGGTTTCCAAAAAATAATAAAAACATATCATAATATATAGTATGTTGAATCTATCACTTTTTGGTATGTAAACAACATAATAATAGGAAGTATAAGATGAAAATAAATCAAATTGAATTGGTAAAACAATTACCTATTCTTCAAGTGTCTCCTTTTGATTTGCATAAAATAACTCCATAGGATGGATTTATGCCATAATTATGGCCTCTATGATTAATTTAGGGATCTTGGTGGATTAAATAGAAAGTTATTTTCTGATCAAAAGTGCATTGGAAGTATAAATTAAAGAGAAGGGTAAGTGCCCTTTTATAATAGAGTTGAGGGGCACTTTTGGAAGATCTCAAAATATTAATTTATTATAAATTTATTTTCGGTTTCAAATAGATAAAAAGTGATTTATTTAGAGTATAAGATGATAATGGTTTAAAATCATCTCAACCATTAGGTTTTATAAATGTTTAGGTCCTAAAATTAACCTTATCTTTTAGATTTAACCCTTAGTTAAATAGTTTAACTGTTACCATGTCTTCTTGTATTATTACATTACATGGTTAATATAGTAACTATAAAATTCAAATAGAACCTAAAGTTGATAATTTATGATAATTTTATCACTATAAATGTTTTTCGGCTGAATCTTAGATTTTTATGATTTTTATATCATTTAATAGAATAGTATTTATTTTAAAATTTCATTTATATCAATTTTAACACTATTTAAAACTTGATTTTTGATAAAGTCATAAAAATATTATTTTGAAAAAAAATGAATTAACTAAATCCTAACATATCATATTCATCCATAAAATTCACATATGGCATAAAATGTTTCAAATAATATTTATTTTAATATTTATAATATCATTTATTTGATTCTATTATTAATGAATCTATTATTTCATCATCATTATGTCGTAATTAAATTTAATTATTTAATTAATATAAATTACAAATAAATAAACAAGATGTAATAAATATTTTATAATTCCTAATTACTTTTTATAGTCTAATATATCACTTATATAACCCTATATTAAAATTGTTTTAATAATAAAGTCATGTTTATGATATTTTTACCTTTACTTAAAATTAAATGGTATAAGTGTATTAATAACACAAAATTGTCTTCCAAAGGGAAAAAGTTCTACCCAAGGATTTTATTGGTCATCCATGACTCATAAAATAAGTTTAGGACAAGTTTCAAGGTAATTTTATATTATTATAATATTTTTATACCTTTAATTACCCAATTTACTGTTAACCATGGTAAATAAAATTCCAAAGTTACTATTCATAAAAAATTATTTTCCTCCTATTAGACCAAAAAAATTCACCATGATAACAACCATGTATGTTGGATTTCTGAAATTCAATTCACATAAGTGGTAAAATTACATTTAATGCTAATTTGAAAATGTGGCTAGTAGGCGGGTAAAAAGATGGGAACATGTTCAATGAGTTTTTATTTCTAATTATATAATAAAAATGATTCCAATGACATAAATTTGATTTATATATGAATTATTTATATATTTTTACTTTAAAACCAATTTAAATTTAAATAATTATTTAAATGAAAAATTCAGATTTTGAACAATAATGCAGTGTTTTTCACTATTCATCAAACATTGTAACTTTTCAAAAAATTACCAAAATTTAAACCTAAGATGATTATGATATTATGAATTAAAAATTAATTATATTTTACCAAATTAAATTTCTACTAGTGTCTAAAATTAATTTTTTTTATTGTTCACAAAAGGACATAAAAAGTAGTTCATTTATGAAAATCGTATTTCTAAACATATAACTAGTTTTCAGAAACTTATATATTTCATTATAATTTTGTTTTATTTATGTGAAAACATTATAAATAACACATAAAAAATTTATTACTATTTATATTACTATATTTACTGGATAAGTATTAAGTATATCATTTAAATAATTATAAAACTAAAGTATTATTTCACAGAAACTAAATCTTATGTGTAACACAAGAAAAGTCGATGTTGTGTGAAACACAAGCTATAATAGATAATGTGCCATGAAATATTGGGATGTTAAATTATACCCTCCTTCATTAAATTGAATCCTCACAATTTAACCTTGGGATTGAATACTATGGGTTGGACTTTTCAAAATATCCTTTTTGAAGTCCCACATCGTAAAATTGATTAATGAGGTCACACTTTTTAAAATAATGAAAGGGGGTATGAAGGTAACCATTGATAACACATACATGGGTTCCATTTAGAAAAAAATGGACAATAGAGAAAAATATAATCATTATGTTTTGATGGAGAGTGATAGATAAAATGATGAGAAAAAAGTTAACAATCATAGAGGTATAAATCTGCGATGGTCTAAGGGACCATTTAATTCATCAGAAAAAGGAATATGATAGAATTTTAGGTTTTAAAATCCTTTCACTAGAGTTGAATAATTATTTAACTATTCATAAAAGAACCTAATTTATTTCTTTCCATTTAATAAGCTTGTTCTCATTATTTTTTTGTTCTTCGATCTATTTTCACTTCATCTCTTACACCTGGAATTGAATGTTAAAAATGTTTTTTTTTGACATGAGAAGAACTTTTCATAAATCATAATGCCCGAATGTATGTACATAATCCTATAAATATTTAATGAAACCAAAAAGGCTACCCCAATGTATCCAATAAATCATACTTTAACCACAAACTATAATATCCAATGTTCAACTTAATCCATTCCAACCTTATAACTTGACCAAAATACTTCCATCAAAATTCACTTTCCAAAAAGGCTCTAAATTTCAAAAATAATTCTTAACATTAGATTTCCCAAATAATGTGATTTTGCTCTTATTGTCATGCACCAAATATTTGATAACCTATAAATCAATAATGAAAACTGTTATGATTCCAAATCATTCAAGAAAAATTATTGTAGTACAATCCTTATATATCTCACGAAACTTATAACCATAGAACCATTGATGTAATAATTCTAGAATAAAAGTACTAATTAACCTTAATCATTCCAATTAACTTTTAAACCATTAACTATAATTCAAAATCATATTTCTTAATACCTACTTCAACTGATTTTTCTTTTTTTATCTCTTTATCATCTACGGTATAAGAATTTCATATAGATCCTTTCTGATTCAAACAATTGATCAAAACTCAAAGCATAATGTGAAGGATACTAATAATAGTGACGTAGTCAGGAAGAATAATTTATAGTATATCTAAATGGTGGAATATTCTTCTCAATCCATAAGTCCATAGTATTAAGTTAGGTTATCCATTACAAAACCTAAAGGATAATATCCAATGCATAGAATTATCCTCAAATTCAATCATAGGGTTTTATTTTATAATATATGTTTTCTAAATATAATTTACAAGTTCGTTTCTAAACTTCCATTGATACCACCTGTAACACCCTGAACCTAGGAGCCTAGATTCAATGCATTATTTCAACATGTTTCCATGATTATAAGAAATCAAATCCCAAATCACCATTCAGTTTAGTAGTCTTGGAAAATAGATTACATATGTGAAAATTACATTACAATTAAGAACATAAAATACAACATAGATAATCCTTTTAGAATACAATTATTCTCCTTCATTAACCCTACATATTAATCATAAAAAACTTATTGGAATCCTGGGAAAATAAAACATAATAAAGTGGTGAGCTCAGATGCTCTGTAAGGTTAAACAATACAACATAATCTATTATGAATAAATAAGCAAAAACTTTCAAGGAATGAATAAAACTGAAACACAAGCCTTTGAAACATATCCTTAAACATAATATGAAAAGAATATATAAAATAATTCCATTTAAAAATTAACATTGATATTATATGAGTCAAATAATCACATGTAATATCAATAACTAATCTCACAATGAGGGAATGAATAATACTGAATGTCTTCACTATCATGATATATCCTGAAGATAACTACTATCAAGATCTATCCTTGTGAATTTTTAAGTCTGTGGGTTGAAACCCATCTGATTCATGTCAATATATATCCTCCTAACAAGATAACAATTGTCGTGATCTATCCTCGTGACAGTTTAAGTATGTGGATAGAAACCCATCTGATTTGTGTCAAGATCTATCCTCCTAACAATTTAAAGATTCTTGACAACAAACATGAAGGGTTTTCCTCCATCTAATTTCATATCATGAGACCTAAAAATGCATCAAGGGGCTATAGCGGGCGTCAACCATGACTTACAATGTGAAATAAATTCCTCATATGAAAATTGTGAAAAATCTACAATCATAATCATTCGTATTAAAAATTAATTTACAAAATATGAATACTTTAACCATAAACCAAGAATGGTATCTAAATAACATATACACAATCAATTTGATCATAAACCATTCAATAAAATATGGAAAATGATTTCATAAGAGATCAATCTCAATTAAACATAGGATCCAAAAAAGTATGTTGTCATAGATAAAAATACTCAATTAAAGTCACTAAAAATTTATTCAGGAAAATTAACCTTTTTATTTGAAATAATTTACTCAAAAGTTGTGTACTTATAAATGAATACATTTAAAAAGATATTTTTGAATCAAAGTGTTCGATACCACTTTGAAACTTTTGGAAGGAATTAACATTTAAAACCATTCATGTCTATATAAATAAATCCTTAAAAAATTTTGGAGACATAGACATTAATGAAAAATATTTTAGAAGGATAAATCATTAAAACATTTAAAATGATGTTTTAGTTACAGATCCCCCTATATAAAACATTAAAAAGATTAATTTTCGAAAACATATGGATGAACTTAAAAATAGACATTAAATTACATTTAAAATCCTTTTATATCCATATAAATATTTATGTAAAATAACATCAAGAATTTTGAAATGGATAAAGGATTATTTATTTAAACATTAAATGTGTCTCGTACCACATTGAACATTTAAATCATAAGTCTGATATCTTCAAATGAATCTTCAAATTCTATGAAGATAAATTTATTCATGATATGAAATACAATAGGGGTATTACATACACCACACACACAAAATTGGTGGTGAACATGGCTTATATGTTGAAAAAATTAAAAGTGGGAGGAAATTACCTTACCTTAGGTATGATACTCTCTATAAGTTCCTGGAACTCTTGTATAATGGTTTTAATCATATTATTAACTTCTAAAATAACTTTTTCCTTTAATTACATAATTCACCTTTAACTGTGGTAATTAAAATTCAAAAGTTACTATTCATAAAAAAAATATTTTTATCCTATTATAACACATTTTTCATAATGATTACAACCATGTATGTCGGATTTTTGAAATTCAATTCAGAGAAGCGGTAAAATTATGTTTAATGCAAATCTGCAAATGTGGCTAGAGGGCGAGTAAAAAGATGTAAAAAATATTCAATGAATTATTATATCAAATTATATTATAAAAATGATCTCAATGATCTAAATTGGATTAATATATGTATTGTTAATTTATTGTGACATTAAAACCAATTTAAATTAAAAAAAATATTTAAATGAAAAGTTTGGTTTCAAAACAATAATGCAGTGTTTTTCACTATTCATAAAAAATGTAACTGTTCTGAAAATTAAAAAAAAATCAACATGATCTAATTTTGATATTACAAATACAAAAATGAAGTCTATTTTAAAAAATTCAATTTCTAGGAGAGTTAAAAATTATTTTTATTATTGTTCATAAAAGGACATAAAAAGTAGTTTCTTTATGAAAATAATATTTCTAAACATATAACTTTTTTTTGAAACAAGTGTATTTCATTATAAATATGTCATATTTATGTGAAAAAATTATAAATAACCCTTAAATATTATTTATTAATATTTATATTACTATATTTAAGGGATAAGTTATAAATATATCATTTAAATAATTATAATACTAAAGTTTTGTTTCGCAGAAACTCAATCTTGCATGTAATGCAAGTCAAGTCGATCTTATGTGTAACACAGTATATTGAAGATAACATACCATGAAATATTGGGGTTTTACAGAGTGTGTGAATGGTCTCTGCACAGTTTAATAAACCATGCATACTAATCATACACAATGTCCAGGTCATTCAAAAATGGTTATTTACCATTTTGGCCTTCTGGAATTAATCCTAATCTACCCCTCTTCTTCCCCACATGGGATTTTCAGCCATAGGAGGCCTCTAACCTCCATCAATCTCCCTTGTCACCCTTTTTTGAAGGGGTTTTTGTGGGATAAACTTCAAGAATCATTATGTAAGTGGATTCCTCCCTTGTTTCTTCCTTCTTTTTAGGGTTTCTTCCCTCCTTCTAGGGGTTTCAATTTTCCAAAATCTAGGGTTTCATCCCAGGGGTCTAATATTTGGTTTTTGGGTTCGATCTCTTGGATTAGGGTTCATTTGTTTTGTTTGTGGTGTGGTTAATGATTCACACAGATTTTTTGGGTATATTGACCCCAAAAATAGATTGTTCTGTGTATAAACATTATTTCGTGAATTATTTTTCTATCTTAATTAATTTAGTATGTTATTTGATCAATATTTATGGTGAAAATTTAGTTTTTGAATGAGTTTAACATGCATTTGATTTTTGAGTAGCATGTCTATATGAAATGTGGTGTGTTTTTGGTGTAAACCCATATTGTGTCACTTGGTTGTGTTTTATAAATTGCGCAATTAGTTTATTAAATTATTCAAGGCCGTGAATTTTGTTTTGATGGGGTATTGGTGTGAAATTGTTCATAAAAGATTATTTTGAGAGGTTTATTGTGTGTAAATCCATGTGATACTTCTTGGAATTTTTTATACACTTTTCTTAATGGTTTATTAAATTATGTGGAAGTTTAGAAGTATGTTTTCAAACTATTTTGGTGTGATTATGATTTTTTAAATGGAAGCTGGATGTTCATGTCATGTTATGTGACATGTGGAACTTGATTGAGTGCAAAAAGGAAGCCTGATTATCTAGGTAGGTGGACTAGGACTAGTATTCTAGTGATTTGGAAGTGGTTGCATCCTAGTTTCACTTATAAATATTGAAGATGACTACACTAAAAAAAATAAAGATAATTGATTGGGGACCACTAGGTTATGGGTGTGTTCCCTACTAGTGGATCAAGCACAAGAATGTAGTTGGTTATGGTTTAGGGCCACATTTCACCGAGATACGATGTAACTAATTTTCCATTATAATATAGTGCCTAGTATTATTTACCATGACTATTTCTCGTTGGTTATATCAATTTTATCATTATAATACGGTCTTTTTTGTTTTTAATTTTTCTTTAAATTTTTTTCTTCTTTAAAGTTTCCTTCTTAAAAATTGTTTCTTATTCAATGTATCTTTCCTGAAAACTATTAATAACATTTATTTTTTTATAAATACTTGCAAGATATTTATCTTATAGTTATTATATTATTGAATATTTTCTTGGATGGTATTTTACTGGGCTTAGGCTCACACCCTACTTACACTATTGGGTTTAAGTATACATGTTAATGTTTGGAATAAGGGTAAGGATTTTGGAGACCGTATGGGGGTTTGGGTTGCAATCTATCTCTCTTTTTTTGGTATTTTGGAAGATTCCTAAGGGTGATTCCACTTTCCATGTGGTGTATTTTGTGTTAGTCTTGTGGTTCCTTTTAATTGTATCCTTATTTGGTTTTGACTTTAACCTTCTAATTCAATTCTAAAAATTGTTTAACGTTTGTTTGCTCTAAATTTTCAGATTCTTTTATTGATTATTGTTGGTTGATTAATGCATGTAAACTCAGTTAAATCATTCTCACTCTTTATTTATAATACTCAGGAACTTGTGCCAGCCCATGGGGAAAGGGAACGCCCTTTAGGCCTTGTGACAGACTGGTTTGGGCACAAGTTTGGATGATGACCCAGCTTGGTTCGGGACAAAAAGGCATCAGAGTCAAGTTAATCCATTTGTGTCATTTTATTTTGGATTTTTCTAGTTTCATTTGAGCTAGGAATATTGGGTCATAGAGTTCTAATTACAAGTATGGTTTCTAGACAACACACCTTGTGACAGATTTCGAGTCATCATGGGATTTTGGGGTTTTTGTTTGAATTCTCTTCAAGGTGGGACATGTAGGTTGTAGACTACACATGGACATTGGGTGAGGGGGAAGTTTTTTTGTCATTTTATTGTCATAACAAGATTCATATAGTTGTATTTGATGTTATTTCTGAAATTATTTAGAATTGTTGTATTAATGTATTCTCTTGTGACTTTTGGTTTTTGTAGAAACTTGTATCCCCAAAGAAGTCTCCTGCACCCATGGGAGGAAGCTAGATTGGGATCTCCATCACTGCTTGATCAAAGGTTTGTGAAAAATATGGTCCAATATATCGAGGCTCTAGGAAATGGAGTGGTCCAACTCTTGGTCCAGTTGGAGAAGATTAATCTAGTCCTAGGAAGTACAATCCTAGGAGTTTCTTTAGAAAAATCTCCTTCTATCTAAGGTATCACAGAGCCTTAGGACGTGGAGGAGTGGCTTGAGAATACCAGGGGTATGATTGAGTTTCTTGAAAATCTTGAATAATTCTGATTAAATTGAGCCTCATTTTTGTTATAGGGTCCTAGTTGAAGGTGGTGGGAATTAATGCTTCAAGATGGGAATCATGAGCAGATGAGCTTGAATGAATTCAAGTCTATATTCAACAACCAGTATTGTCCTGAAGTCTTGGATTATGCCAAATCCCACGAGTTTATGGATATCATTCAAGGGAATCATCCAGTGATGGATTATGCCAATCACTTTTCCAAGCTAGTCTGATGCACCCCTAAAACAGTCTCCAGTGATAAGATTAAGTCTCAGAGTATCGAAAAGGGTTTTCGACTGGAGATTTATTATTAGGTGTTCCTATTCAAGATGAACACTAATGTTGAGGTACTTGATGAAACCTGTATGGTTAAGATTGACCTTAAGGGAATTTCTGGTTCCTCTGGGGTAGTGTCAATGCTAGGTAGTGGCAGTTCATCCAAGAAGAAGAAGAAGTAGGAGGAGTAGGGGAAGAAAAGAGGGGGTAGTTTAGGACATCCTTCCAGGAAGCCATCATCTCTAGCTTATAGTGTTGGGTCTTTCAAGTGCCATCGGTGTGGGAGGACTTGGCACATATGACCTGTGTGTACATATTCTCCTAGTCCTCATCATATATTTTGAGTTATGTGGCACTTTCATGGTTTTTACAGGGTGACACTCCCATACTAGAGTGGGGCAGGGTTGGTGGCTTCCAAGGGTGTCAGTTCAGTTAGAGCCATTCAGGATGGTAGGATCTCGGTTTGGTGGTCATGAGAGTAGGACCAGATCATCTTTTGGGTAGATCAAGTTCAGGGAAGAGCCCTAGGCAACCGCTCATTCTAAGGTAGAGATCAGGCATCTGCATGTTATGGATCAAGAACAAATGGGATCAGATGCATTACCTTCAACAGATCGAGGCACCATCCTAATTGCATCTTTTATAGAAACTATTTTATTTGATATCTGTCTATCTATTTATATTATCGTTTCCCATTTGAGAATTTTTTGAACTTTCCAACTGAGATGATGACTTTTAAGAGGGAGTCTGTGACTCCATTGGGTAAGAGTAAGGAGCAAGGTCTCAAGTTCCCGTCATGTGTGCAATCTGTGTTAGGGGTTGAGATGGAATTGGATTTCATGTTCTTGGATATCGACCTTTTTGATGTAATCTTAGGCATTGAGCAGATAGTGTTCTTCTAAGCACACATTTATTTCTATAGGTGGTGGGTGAGTTTCAGGGCACCATATGGGAAACCTCAAGTATTTCATGGGAAATAGGATCCTCAGTCGGGTCGTACGGGACCTCCAGTCCCAAAGTAGGGGGAAATGGTTTTTTCATTATTGTCACTCATGCTAGAAGAAAATGGGGGTTCTCCTGAGTGTGTATTATCTAATGTGGTGGATGAGTTACCAAAGGTATTTTTGGATGATATTTAGGCTTACCCTCAATGTGGTACTTAGATTTCTCGATTGATTTTGGCTATGAGAAAATAGCAGATATATCATCCCTCATATTTTATGGCCCCCAACGAGTTGAGGGAATTTAAGATATAGCTGGTAGTTTTGAAATCCAAAGGGTTCATTCTCTCGATTATCTCTCCTAGGGCCACTCCTATTATATTTTCAAAGAAGGATGATGGATCCCTCTAGTTGTGAATTTAATAAAAAAAAAGTTAAATAAGGTAACCATTAAGAAAAAATACTCTTTTCCCTGAATTTATGACTTATTTGACTAGATGAAGGGGGAAAAGTTGTTTTCAAAGATATATTTATGTTTGGGTCACCACCAAGTTGGGTTGAGAGAGACAGACATCCCGGAGATGGATTTCCAAAGAAGGTACAACAACTTTTAGTATTTGGTCATACCCTTCGAATTGACAAATTCTACAGTAGTTTTTTAGAACTCATGAATAGGGTGCTCCACCAATATCTTTACTCTTTCATTGTGGTATTCTTGAATGACATCCTAGTTTACTCTGGATCCAATTAAGAGCATGAGTATCATTTTTAGATCATGTTAGGCACATTACGGGATCATTGTCTTTATAAAAAGTTCTCCAAGTGAATTTTCTAAATAAAGGAAGTGTAGTTTCTAAACCATGTCATTTCAAATAAAGGGGTTTCAATGGACCCCGAGTAGATAAGTGAAGTTATTTCTTGGTAGGATCCAAATAATGTGTTAGAGATCAGTTTTTTTCTCAGCCTAGCATGTTATTACAGGTGGTTTGTTCAGTATTTCACGTGGCTTTCTTTGTCCATGAACGTGCTCACCTGGAAAAGGGTGAAGTTTGAACGGAACCTAGATTGTCAGAAATCCTTCTAGGAGCTGAAGCAGTGATTGAATACCTCCCCTATGTTGATCATCCCATCATCTAGGAAGGTCTATATGGTTTATTGTGATGATTCAGTTATGGGCCTTGGGTGTTTGCTCATGCAAGATGATCATGTAGTGGCATATCGTTCTTTCTAACTCTGACTGCATGAAACGAATTACCTGACCCATGACATGGAATTAGTAGTGGTGATGAATTCCCTGAAGAATCTGCATAATTATCTTTTGTGGGAGAAATTCGTGGTCTATTATTACCATAAAATATTAGGTTACATTTTCTCAGAAAAAGACTTGAATTTGAGTCAATGCCATTAGATTGAGTATTTATAGGTGTTTGAATTTGATATTTTCTATACCCTAAAATAGGGTAATGTGGTTACTGATTCCTTGAGAAAAAAAGTGATGGTTTGGGTTTTGATGAAATCCAGCAATGAGTGGACCTTGGTGGGGCTCTTTTCCCAGATGCACTTGAAAACCAAGGACCACAATGGTGGTGGCTCTTGGAAACTGGTCAGTTAACTCCTTCTCTACTAGATTTGATTCAGTGGGAGCATCCCAGTGATGAGTTGTGTTAGCAGTCTATGCATATTCTTCCTGATGGGGATACATATTCTCATTGGTCCTCAACTCCCATAGGAATCTTGTGCTTTAAGGTCTGTTCAGTGGTTTCGTTGTCACTAAGAAGGGTGGTGATGTAGTATAGCCACCAATATTAGGGTATCGCTCATCTCAGAGATACCAAAATTTATTATGATGTTCTTTGATAGTTTTGGTGGTCATGAATGAGACATTACATAGATGACTTCATATTGATTTGATACACATGTCAGAAGGTAAAAGTAGAGCACTAAATACCCTCAGGTTTTCTTCATCTGTTACCCATTCCTACCGGTAAGTGGGATGAGGTCTCTAGGGATTCCATTATTGGTATGTCTTATACTCCTTGGGGAAGAAATTCCATTTGTGTGGTGATTTATTATCTGAAAAAAAAAATCATCCCACTTTATTCTGATTAGAGGTGTGGGTAAAATGGATGAGCTGGGCTAGTTGTATATTTAGGAGGTGGTAAGGCTTTATAGGGTTCCATTATCATTTGTTTTAGATAGAGACCCTTCTTTAACGTCTCTATTCTATGAATTCCTTTAGAAGGAATTTGGGTCTCGTATTAAGATGAGAATGACATACCATTCTCAAATAGAGGGTCAAACAAAGTGGGAAAATCAGATTCTAGAGTACATGCTTCATGCATGTGTTTTGGATTTCAGACGATCGTGGGATAGCCATCTAGGATTGGTTGAGATTACTTATAATAATAGTTATCAGTCCTCTATTCAAATATATCCATTTGAAGTGCTCTATATTCAGCCATGTCGTTCAACTTTATGTTGGGTTGAGGTTGGTGGACTCACTTTTGGGATGAAGCCTTGTACAGGAGATGTCTGAGAAAGTCAAGTTGATCAGGCAGTAGTTATTGACATCTCAGAGTCTCCAATAATCTTATGCTGATCAGAGGAATAAAGATCTCATTTTTTTGTGGGTTATCAGGTGTTCTTGAAGGTGGCCCCTCGCTTGGTCCATTGTCATTTGGGGAAGCAGGGAAAGTTGACATTGATGTATGTGAGGTCTTTTTAAATCATTGAGCATATTGGAAAGGTGGAATATATGTTATCTTTTCCTTGTTATTTTAAATCAATTCATAATTTATTTAATGTCTCCCAATTGAAGAATTTTAATCTAGATCTATCCCATGTGTTTAATTGAGATGAGTTTGAGATAGATATGGATTTATCAGTGTTTGAACGACTGGTATGGATAGTAGATTCCCAAGAGAAGGTGTTTCATGGGAATTATATTCCATTGGTCGGTGTACTTTGGTAGCATGGTAATAATGTGCATGAGACATGGGATTGGAAATCATGGGTTGAGTAAGATTATCCATTCTTCTTTTTCGATAAAGTTTTGAGTTGATTTTATGGGGAGGAAAGTTTTAATGATGGAGAGAATTGTCACATCCGTGTATTTATTTTCAGGTATTTTTCATTTCTAATTTTTTTTCTATCTTTTTTCCCTAGGTTCCCTTCTGAATTTTGTAGTAAAATGGTGGATTTTTGGTGGATAGACCCAGGAACACGGTTGGAGCACAGTTAGAGTAAAATGTATGTCAAACCCAGGTAACCGTGCAATATAAGTTAGAGCCTATCGCACGGGTACTACATGCCCATTCACATCGTTTCACATAACCATGTGCTCTAGAAAATGCATGTGCACAGTCACCACATGGTTTAATAAACCATGTGGACTAATCATGCACAGTGTTTGGGTCATTACAAAAATGGGCATTTAACATTTTTCCCTTCTAGAATTAAACCTAATCTCTCTATTTTCATCCCCACTCAGGATTTTCAGCCGTAGGAGGTCTCCAAGCTCTATCAAGCTCCCTTATCACCCATTTTTTTAGGCGATTTTGTTGGATAAACTTCAAGAATCCTAGAGTAAGTGGATTTATACTTTTTTTCTTCATTATTTTTAGGGGTTTTCCCTCTTTATTGTGGTTCTAATTTTCCAGCAGCTAGGCTTTCATCCCTAGGGTTTAATCTTGGGTTTTTGGGTTTGATCTTTTGGATTAGTGTTCATTTTGGCTTTCTTGTGGTGCGATTGAGGTGTCATTGAAGTTCCACCCTAATTGTTTGGGCATTTTGACACCAAAGGTAGGTGGTTCCATGTATAAATATTATTTTTTGAATTATTTTGCTTCCTTAATTAATTTAGTATGTTCTTTGACAGATATGTGTTGTGAAAAATTAGTTTTTTAAAGATTTTAATTTGTGTTTGATTTTTAAGTAGAATGTTTATATGAAATTGGGATTGTTTTTGGTGTATACTCATATTGTGTCACATGGTTGTGTTTTATAAAGTGTGCAATTAGTTTATTAAATTATGAAAGGTTTGTTAATAGTTTTTTGATGCGGTCTTGGTGTGAGTTTGTTCATAAAAGAGGATTTTTAGTGGTTTTTTGTGTATAAATCCATATGGAACTTCTTGGAATTGTTTTATACACTTTTCTTAATGGTTTATTAAATTATATGGGAAGTGAAAAGAATTTTTTCAAACTATTTTGGTCTAAGTATGTTTTTTTAAATGGAACTTGGTTGTGAAATTTTTGTTATGTGACATGTAAAACATGATTGAGCACAAAAGGGAAACTCGAGTATCTAGTTGGGTGGACTAGGACTAGTATTCTTATGATTCGGAAGTGGTTGCGGACAGGATTCACTAAGAAGTATTAATGATGAATACACTAACTAAATAATGATAATTTATTGGAGACCACTAGGTTATGGGTGTGTTCCCAACTAGTGGTTCATGCATGATAATGCAGTCGGTCATGGTTTTTATGCCACATTTTACAGAGATAGGGTGTAACTAATTTCTCATTTTTATTTAGTGACTAGGGTTATTTCCCATGACCAATGCTCATTAGTTATATCATAATTTCCATTTTCATACAATATGTTTGGTTGGTAATTTCATTTTTAAGTATTCTTTCTTTAAATTTGTTTCATCTTTAATGTTTTCTTCTTAAAATTGTTTCTCATTCAAACTTGCTTCCCTTAAAATTGTTACTAGGATTTAATTTTTTATGAAAACTTGAAATTTGTTTGTAATATAATGTTTATAGAATGGAATTATTTCGGTTGTGGTATCCTACTGAGTTTATACTCACAACCTACTTACACCATTGCGTGTAAGTAGACATGGTAATGTTTGACACGGGTAAGGGTATAGTTTTTGGAGATGGCAGTTCGGGTTGCTATATATCTTTCTCGGTGTAGTGTTGTGGAGGTTTCTTGAGGGGGATACCTATTTCCATGTAGTGGTTTTTGAGTTGGTTTTGTGGTTCATTTTTATTGTATCCATGTTTGTTTTTGACTCCAACCGTGTAATTAAATTTAGAAAACTGTTAAAGGGTTTTTTTGTTTGAATGTTTTGATTTGGTATATTTATTATTATTGGTTTTTTAATACATGTAAACTCAGGTAAGTTGTTCCCACTATTTATTTATGATACCTGAGAACTTGTTCCAGTCTGTGGGGATAGGGAACACCCTTTAGGACTTTCCATAGACTAGATCGGGCACCAGTTTGGATTATGACCTCGATTTGTTCGTAAAAGTAATAGATGTTTGGGTTACGCCCCGGTCCAACCAATATTATTATTCCAAGTATATGGTTAATTATGTATGCATGTACTTGGTTCATATAGGTTGATGGAATATATATTATTATAGTATATATATATATATATACTATTACTATATATATGTGTGTGTATGTGGTATATGATCAGACACACATATCTCGACCAAGAGCCAATTAGCTAGAGCCTCTGGGTGTCCTTTTGGAACCTGAGTGGCCTGGTTGTTTATTTGTTTGAAATTGTTTTCCGATTCTGTTTATACCTTCACACTTTTTAGTTATGAGCACTGCTTGGATTACACGTAGACACAGTTGGTGGTGGCCTACTGATATTTTTATCTCACACCCTACTCGAGATGCCTTTAGTACCCAAGAATGTCATTTTTCTATAGTTATTGATAAGAAAAAGAACCATTATATAAGATGTTGATATGCTTACTTGTAGTTGGAGCTTTGGAGTAAAGGACCAGGCATTGGGTCGAGATGCTATTGGATCAAAATTTTTTATTTTTTTACCTTTTAGAGCATGTTTTATCTACCTATTTCCTTTTTGTATTATGAATTCCATGCATCTGACTCGACCTTGTGGGATTCTATTATTATTAAGTTTCCTAATCTTCCATTGCTTATATATTCTCTCTATTTATTTGTGCTTCAATGGTTTATTGATTATTTCAGTTTATATAATGATTCTGCTTTTGGTTGTATCAATTTTATCTAATATGCCACTCTAATAAGAGGGTATAGTCTCCCCACATTACCACTGTCATACCCTCACTGGTATTCAACAACCTCTAGAATATGGGGAGATAATATTGAGGCAATGTGACCCACTAGATTGGGGACCAGTTTAAGTAACCCCGTGCTGGGATGTTACAAAGTGGTATTAGATATTTTTTTATTTGTTCTTACTATTTGGGTATTAAACAGGAGATTATGAGTTAATGGGGTTGGGAATTTACCACGATCCTGGACATAGCTAACCCATGTACAGGGGGACCCTAATTATCTAGGATGGAAAATTGGTATTTTTGATAATTCCATTTATATTTTTTATAGTTTCAATATTGTGTGAAACACTGGTTTTATGATGTTATTAATATTTATATTGGTATTATTGAAATATAATTTCTTTTACCCAGACCCGATGAAATTAGGGTTTTTCATTTGATCTTGAATCACTATAGGCACAATAGGACTAATATGCCATGAATTTCTACATGTCATGTTTAATTTTATCCTGAATCTTCTTATTTAATATTGATAGTGTCTTGAATATGTATTCAACTATGATGACACTTCTTATTGGGATTAAAAAACATGATTTAAACTTAAATTTCATTCCTTAACATAATAGTGTTTTCTTGAATAGGTTAATGTATACACCTTAAGTAGTAAATTATGGAATGTTCATCTATGTACCATTGGTCACAGGGCTGGAACATGTTATAGTGTGGGTTATGTGAATGCCATATTTTGATTCATGAGGAGTATGGGCCCTTGAAAATTGGAAATGGTAATCCACCTAATTCAACCATTGATAATGATTTAATTATTTGAACAATAACCAATTGAAAATGAATATAACTCTAAAAGTGAAATTGGATATCCTATACATGTGAAACTAAGACCCATATCTGAACTCGATATTAGTAGTGGCTAGATAGGTGCCTCATATGTACTTGTGACCTATTATGGTTTGTTCTAACGTCTAGACATGGCTTATAGAGTATGAAGAGAGAAAGAATAATTTTTATAGGAAGGATTCATACATGTCCTAGTGTCTTAAATGAAATATTTTCAATTGCTAAAATAATCGATAGAGATTTCATTTGGACTTCTAATATCATTCCACCAAGATTTCCTCCAGTCGCATTCCTAGAAGGTGGTGACGACCATGCTCCTAAGGTTCCAATCCCTAAGACTCCAGTGATTCCTCATATAGTTACACATGTAGAACCTATTCATATACCTGATATGGGAACTAACTCATATTTCTAATAGGTTTTTCTATGTATGTTTCAAAATATTCATGGTTTCATTCAACCTACCCAGAGTATGGTAGAGTTGACTTATGAATTTCAGCAGCAGCATCCTTCCACCTCTTTGGTGGATGGTGAACCACACAATACTGAGTCATGGACTTGAATCCATCCTTTATATATTCAAGCATCTGGAGACACCTCCAGAGTAGAGGTTCAAGATATCATCCTATATGCTACATGATTCTACTAAGCAGTGGTGTAATGTTATCACCCAGGTGGATCGGCATAGTGATATAGTCTGGGCAGATTTCCAGACGATCTTCTACGACTATTTATTTTCCTAAACTCTAAGGGAGGATATAGATTGATAATTATTAAACCTATGGCTAGAAATTATGTCTATTATGGAATACTTCACTCAATTTATAGAGTTGAAGTGGTTCACTCCAAATCTAGTGGGTGGCGATCTTATAACAGCCAGGTGATTCAAGGATGGAATAGTATAAACCATCCAATCATTGGTCAATGTGTTTAGGTTGAATAGTATTTCTAAAATAATCAACCAGGACCTTTTTATAGAGAAAATCATGAAGAAATCTAATGGTGTGACTCAGGGTGATTTGACACCTAGAGATTCCAAGGATTCTTCTTATGGGTAAGAGAGACATTTTGAGGCAACTCGTGAAGGTAGCAATAGTAAGGATCCTCATACTGACATCTTTATGTTTTTTCAATAGTTCAAGAATCTAGGGCGTACTAAACCTCTATGATTTCATGATTCATTCCATTGTAGAGGCTAAAAAAGAAAGTTCCATATCCATCGTTTCTGTAGGTCCTTTCCAACGGTGCCTTGTGAAATGGGGTTTACTCATATTCCACGTTCTAGAGTGGGGACAATAGGATCATAACAGGAAGGTTGATGGAATATCACCATATGATCAGGACTAGGTGGTGGTTGAGGTAAAAGCAGTTAGACATATTATTATCATTACCAGTAGAGAAGGATTTCTTAGGATAGTCAGGCAGTGATTTAACAACACTGTACATGCCAGTTATGTGCAGTTTAGCCTATGTTGGAAGAGCAGATTACTGAACGTTCTACTATATGAGGTATAATTATAGAAGCCTGCACATTAGCATCTAATTTATTTGACACAAGAGCATCAGACTCTTTTATATATTAAGAAATCAGTAAGAGTCTATCACTTAATATTGATAAATTCTATGGAATTATGAATCTAGAAACACTCTTAGGAATGTGATCTGAGGGAGTTCGCTGTTGTCGGGACTGTCCCCTTGAGTTAGGTGGTTACCCTTTCATGTTGAATCTTTTCGTCCTCGACATGGCATGATTTTATATAATCATCTGGATGGACTGGATAGTTCCCTCTCAAGCTTGTATTGATAGATACCATCGTATGGTGATTTTTTCATCACCAAAGGGTGTTAAGAACATGCATAAGGGAGAATGGTATGTCAGTATGACATGATCTGTGCCCAAGCAGTAGATGTAGGGTAATGTGAAAACTTAGATAGCTAGTATTTTCCTCAATGACGAGGGGTTATGACCCATTATTTTTTATCCTGTAGTAGATCATTTCAGATAAATATTTCTTGATGACTTCTTCTATGGTCTACCTCTAGTGTGATAGGTAGAGTTTACTATTGATATTACACCAAGAGTAGTGCTAGTGACCATTACTCCTTATAGGATGGAAACTTAGGATATTAGGGTGCTTAAGAAGCAATTAGAGTATCTAGAGGACAAAGGATTCTTATGCCCCAGTACTCCTTTGGGTTCACCAGTCCTTTATGCCAAGAAGGAAGATAGTACACTTAGGATCTATGTCTATTACCACCATTTGGTCCATCTCACAATAAATAATCAGTATCCACTTCCTATAATATACGACCTCTTTAGTCAGATATGTGGAGAGAGAGTGTTTTCAAAGATATATTTTAGGTTATGAAATCATTATATACATTCCAGGTCATTAGAAACACCTTTCACAGCTTTCACAATCAGGTATGGTCTATACGAGTACCTAGTTATGTTGTTTGGTCCAACGAATGCACATGCAGTCTTCATGGATCTTATGAATCAGGTTTTCCACCCTTATATGGATTCATTTACGGTAGTCTTCATTGATGAAATCATAGTGTATTCATGCTCCCAACACGACCATAGAAACCATCTTGATGTATATCAAAATACACTAAGAGAGCATCAATTCAATCCTAATCTTGGTGATTTATAATTTTGGATCTACATGGTCCACTTCTTGGGTCACATTATCTCATATTCAGGAGATTTAATAAAACCATAGAAAGTGAGAATTTTAGTTTGTCACGACCCCCTCCCACCAAATATGCCCCTCCTGAGCTGGCAATGGTGAAAGGGAGATAATGACCCCCGAGTCCCGCCTACAGTAGGCCCTGGGGTGGCGACTAGCACCAAGGGTATGAGTT
The DNA here is from genome assembly GCA_963277665.1 of Viscum album. Taxonomy (NCBI): domain Eukaryota; kingdom Viridiplantae; phylum Streptophyta; class Magnoliopsida; order Santalales; family Viscaceae; genus Viscum; species Viscum album. Next base: position 1,895,983,813 of record OY728152.1, read on the forward strand.
TTCACAAATATGGGAGGCATTACCCTTTTTTTATTATTTAAGATCGGGAAATAGGATAAATCAACCACCAAAAAGGGAAAGAACAAGTGTATAGAAACAAACCCAAACCAATCCCACATGCATGTTTAAATAGTTCTGAAATAAGGTACAATTAAAAGAAAGCTCAAAAGTACAATACCAAAAGAAAAAAGTGTACAGAAACTTAAACAACTCCAACTGTCCCGACTAGTAGGGTCCCGCACGGCCCTGGTAGTCCTCCTGGAAACCTGAAAGTAAACGTAGGGTGAGCATACAAGTATAATCAGTAGGGAAACCTAAAGCTCTCATGCACAGGTGGGGAGCCATCCTAATGTCCCGTGAGAACAATAGAAGAAACCTAGCAGGGAAATCTATCCACCCACCCTCACCAGCCACACTCACCAAAAACACAATCACAAGAGGTAATAGTAGTATATAAGAACAAGAGTATTGGGTACCCCTCACCATTTCCCACTAGTTAGCTTCTCTTCCTAATGGCAAACGTCTTGATTCTACCACACTCTTCCCACCTGCACACACCTGGGCCTCAAGAACCACATATCCCGCCCGCACACACCTGGGCCTCACAACCACGTATCCCACCCACATAGACCTGGGCCTCACAACCACGTATCCTACCCGCACACACCTGGGCCTCACAACCATATATCCCACCCGCACTCACCTAGGCCTCATCCCGAAGATTCTTGGGAAACAGTAAACCTGCCCGAAGAGTCTTGGGATAAAACCACCCCAATCGAAACCCACCTGAAGGGTCTTAGGTGTAAGGTCACCTCAAGCCATCACAGTCTAGGGAAGAAGGATCAGGAAGGAGCTAGTAACTAAGGGGAAAACACATTCTCCCATGAAATGGGAGTGTTCGGCACTAAGTTCTCAACATGGGTGGGGTGCGATAAAACACAAAAGATACATATACATATATGTATACCAAACACACAACCCAACGTATGGATTCTAAATAGAGAAACTGAGCACATGCCTCAGCACTACTACAATGAAGCATGCATACAACAAACAACCCCAACCCCATTTAGGTTTTCACGTTTCAGCAGAATTAGTTTATTTAGTTCCTTATCTATTGGGAAACCAACCGCAACCAACCATATCGATCATTCATGAAACATATCCCTGCCATCCACAAATCAAGTTAGGAAAGCACAACAAATCCATTATTATTAACCAACCAACCCATTTATTATTAATCCTATTCCATTACCATGACCCACCATTCATTAACTCTTCCACTTTTTATTTATTATTCACAACCCATAGTTCGTTCACATTCAAGCACATCCCAACAGCCCCGCTGCCAACCACCATAACCACAATCACACCGAAACTTGTACATCATTCTCCCTTAAATACCATTTATCGCAGCTCCTCTACCCGTCACCAACATAGCATTCACACCAACCCACAACCAAGCCAATCGCAGCCCCGCTGCTCACCCGATCCACAACAACCTACAAAACACCCCCTCCCCTTTCATATAAACAAACCCCATCACATGCCATGTATCCAAGCCAACACCCACATGTTTATTATTCCATTTTGTTCAACCGGGGTGATCACACAAGGGTTCCATATTTTAAATCATCCAACTTTACATGATTAACCAAATTTGAACATTCAACGAAGTTTCCATCCACAAAATCAGTCTAGAAAGATAGGGAAACATTTAATTTCGCAAGAAAAGGCCCCCAATGACCATGATTTTCAGTAGGAATATGCTTATTCAATTCACAACATAATATCACAGGATATAAAGATAAACATAACAACTTTCCCATCCCCGTTCTTTAACCAGTTATTATCTTCATTTATTAGTTCAACTGTTTCTCATGAAAACAAGAGGATACCCACCCCACATGATGCACAATTTAGAGAGATTAAGGTAAGATCCCTACCTTCAAAGGTTCTAATCACAAAGTTCCCCCGGATCAACTTTAGAAGATGTCTGTCGGCGTCCGTCACTTCTGTCAAATCCCGGAAAAATCTCCTCTGGTGGAAGCTAGAAAGGAAGGACCGAAGGAAAGACAACGGATCCAAGCTCAGAAGTTCTTCCTCGTCGTTACGATCCCATGTCCACTGACGGATCGTAAATCGGAGCTCAGACGAAGAAGTTATGGAAGAAAAGGAGCCTTCGAATCTCTTGGGAGAGCTCTGCTCAGAGGAATGGGGAGGAGAGGGGTGAGTTGAAAAGGAGGAGGGGACCCCTCCTTTTATAGGAGAGAAAAAAAAGTACACGGCGTGTACTTTATGGTACACGGCGTGTACTCGGCCATTTCACACGGTCACCACGCGGCTTCCAACACGGCCTTTAACGCGGCATGCAGCCGTTGACTGGTCAACACACGGTTTGAGGGTAATGCGTATGCGGGGAGGGACTACACGGCGTGTAGTATGGGGTACACGGCGTGTACCCATTTATTTCACACGGCAAGGACACAGCTCCAACATGGCACATGGCTGTTGACCGGTCAACACATGGTTTGAGGGTAATGCGTATGCGAGGAGGGAATACACGGCGTGTAGTATGGGGTACACGGTGTGTACCCATTTATTTCACACGGCAAGGACATGACCTTCAACACGGGGTATACCCGGAAAGATGGTACACGGCGTTTACTCACACTACATGGCGTGTACTTACTAAATTCTGTAAAGTGTGGGAAAAGTCAATTTTATACTCCAGAACACTTCGTGACCTTCTTTTTGACAAAGGAATGGGCTAGAGAGGTCCAAGCCATTACATCAGATACCTATTAAAACATTCTCGTCCCTAAGAATTCAAAAACCAACCCAGAGGAACCCAACAAGATACCTCTTAGGGTTCTCGTTATAACAGGAACCCAACCAACAACCCTAATCATAGGTGTTAGGAATTCCCTCTCCTATGTCAAGATATTATCCGCTTTAGGCGGCACTGACTTTCCTGCACGGGTTTAATCACATCCGGATTAACGCGTCTCAATTAAGGATTGCACCTTCCCACTTTAATATATTAGGATTTTCCAACTTTCACTACCCCCAACACCACACAACCAACACATTTCCTGAACATGTGGTTTGGGGAAAATTCCTTCTCCTATGTCGATATATTATCCGCTTTAGGCGGCACTCACTCATCCGCACGGGTTCAATCGCATACTCATTAATGCGTCTTGATTAAGAGTCAAGTTTTCCCCTTCCCCGCACATCCGGACATGCTACACACTTCCATAGAACAAGGAAAACAAAACTTCTCACAACCGAAAAGACAAGCATTCCATATATCGAAGGTACAGAGTATTACATAAACACAAAGCTCAGAAGAATAAGGGAAAACACAAGTCAGAACAACTCCGAGTACTGAGCATGCAGTTGGGACTCCTTCTCCCAAGTTCTCTCCTCAAGGCCACCATGCCTCCATAACACACGAACCAACGGAATGGTTCATCCACGGAGAACCTTCTCTTTACGATCCTCGATTCTGACTGGTCATTCCTCGAAGGTCACATCGTCTCCCATATATAACTCCCCTCAGTCGATAACATGAGAGTCGTCGTGTAAGTATTGATGAAACTGGGAGACGTGGAAGACGTCATGAAGTTTCTCTAACTGAGGTGGCAGGGCCAGCTGATATGCCACCTCGCTGACTTGCCTCAGCACCTCGAAAGGTCTAATTAACCTAGGGGGAGTTTACTCCCCTTCCCGAACCTCGGTTGCCCCCTTAGAGGGGAAACCTTCAAGTACACATGGTCTCCCACCTCAAACTCCAAAGGCATCCTCCGGCGATCAGCAAAAGACTTCTGCCGGTCCTAAGCCGCTTTCATCCTCTCACGCACAAGCTGAACTTTCTCTATGGTGCTCTCTACTAGCTCTGGCCCAAGAGCACCTGTCTCACCAACCTCTTCCCATCAAATGGGTGAACAAAATGGTCTTCCATAAAAAGCCTCAAACAATGCCATGCCAATAGTAGAGTGGAAGATGTTTTTGTAGTAAAACTTTACTAAAGTCAAGTGTCATACCCATGATCCTCCGAAATCCAAAACACATGCTCGCAGCATGTCCTCCAACGTCTGGATAGTCTGCTCTATTTTCTCATCGGTCTGGGGGTGGAAAGCAGTGCTAAGTCATAGGTGGGAGCCAAAAGCATGATATAACCCCCTCCAGACTCGTGAGGTAAACTGAGTATCCCTATCTGAGATGATAGTCTTTGGAACTCCATGAAACCACACAACCTCATCTATGTACCTATGTGCTAAGGTACTCACCAGGCCTGACTCCTTAATTGTTAATAAGTGAGCTGATTTCGTTAGTCGATCCACCACTACCCAGATAGCATCATAACCACCCTGAGCTCTGGTTAGTCCTGTAACGAAGTCCATTGAGATGTCATCCCACTTCCACTCGGGGACATCTAAAGGATGCAACAAACCACTGGGAACACGGTGTTCAGCCTTCACTTACTAACACACTAGGCATTTAGCCACAAACTCCACCACTTCTCATTTCACCTCGGGCCACCAAAACTGTTCCCTCAGGCCTCGGTACATTTTTTAAACTCCTAGATGTACCACCAAGGCTGAGCTATGGAACTCACGGAGAACTCCCTCGCGAATTGTCTATGGGATAAACATCCTTCCATAAAAAATCATCCAATTTCGGTTGTCCTATGACCATCCTTCTGGAGTGTTCCCCTGATCGATACGATCCCGCATCACTTCTGCCTCGGAGTCCCCCCACTGAGACTCGTCCACTTTCTGTAACAAGGAGGAATGCACCGTCATCTGAAAAAAATAGCCTCTAACACCTTCTACCCTGGCATCCAAGTGCAAGGCATCCAACTCTCCCATCTCTTTCCAAGCATTAGTAGATTCCCGAACCACTTCCTTATGTGACTTCCTTCTTAGGGAATCAGCTACAACGTTTCCCTTACCTTCAGTGTAAGAGATCTCTAAGTCATAGTCTTGGAGAAACTCGACCCATCTCTGCTGTCATAAGTCCAGGTCACGCTGGGAGAAGATATAAGGCAATCTCTTGTGATCTGAGAAGACCACAAAGCGCTCCCCAAAGAGGTAATGTCTCCACAACTTCAGTGTGAACACTAATGATGCAAGCTCTAGGTCACGGGTGGAATAGTTACGCTCGTGAGGGCATAACTGCATAGACCCATAACAGATCACTCCCTTATTTTGCATCAGCACGCACCCCAGACCAAGGCCAGAAGCATCAAAAAACAGCTCATACAACAACCCTTCCTCTGGAAACCTGAGTACGGGAGCACTGACCAACTTCTCCTTCAAGTAGTTGAAAGCCTTATGGAACTGCTCACTCCATAGGAAGGCCTAGTTCTTCCTAATCAAAGTCGTCAATGTAGCAGCAACTCAAGAGAAGTCTGAAACAAACCTCCGATAGTAACCTGCTAACCCCAGGAAACTATGAACTTCTGCCATGCTCTTGGGTTCTTCCCAAGAAACAGCTGCCTCCACATTCGACGGGTCCACTGACACTCCATGATGAGACACTACGTGCCCAAGGAAGTGTACTTCTTGTGTCCAGAACTTACACTTCGACAATTTCCCATAAAGATGGTGGTGTTTAAGGACTTTCAAGACTGCCCTGAGATGCTCAACGTGATCCTCCTCTAATCTTGAGTAGATCTGGATGTCGTTGATAAACACAATGATGAACCGGTTTAGAAACTCTCGGAATACAAAGTTCATAAGTCCCATGAACATAGTCGGTGAATTCGTAACTCCAAACGACATCACTACAAACTCGAAGTGCCCATACCTGCACCTGAAAGCCGTCTTCGAGATGTCACTATCCTTTACCCACATATGATGATATCCAAATCGTAGATCAATATTAAAAAACCATCCTTCTCCCCTCAGTTGGTCGAAGATATCATCTATCCTTGGAAGGGGTAATGGTTCTTGACCGTTACCTGGTTCAACCTTCGGTAGTCTATGCATTGCCTGAGACCACCATCTACCTTCTTCACGAACAAAACTGGAGCACCCCATGGAGATACACTGGGTCGAACAAAACCCTTCTCCATCAGATTGTCAATCTGAATTCGCAACTCCCGCAACTTTGAAGGTGTCATCCGATAAGGGGCCATCAAAATCGGACAGGCACCAAGCTGTAAGTCTATCCCAAACTCAACGTCACGTCGGGGGGGTAGAGTCACAACCTCCTTGGGAAAAACATCAAGGAACTCCCCAACAGCCTCTGGGACATCCATCATCTTTGTATCAGCTGGAACCACTGATATCCCGCCTAACAAGGAAAGGAGAGGCTCCACACGTCGTGTTCCCACCTGATAGCTCCTCTCACCAACAAAAGCTACACGTTTCCCATCCATGCCGGAGAACACGACCCTTCTTCGGAAGCAGTCGATAAAAGCACTAACGGAAAAAAAAACCAATCGATGCCTAGGATGACATCTTTTGGATGAATCTGTAACAGAAGAAGGTCCCCACTAGATCGATGTGGTCCCAACGTCAGCCCACATCCTCAGAAAACACAAGATACGCTGGTCTAGCCTCCAACTGGTGTACTCAGCACCAGTGGTACGGAAAGTCTCTCTACGTCTAGTCCCAAAGCATGGGCTAGACCAGGTGAAACAAAGGAGTGCGAAGCTCCCGAATCGAACAAGGCATAAATGAGAGTGTTGAACAAACAAATCATACCTCGCACAACCTATGGTCCTGTCGGAGCTGCCAACTCTGCTGCGTGCAAATGTCCACGCCCAGCTCCTATACCTCTCTGATGTCGACCACCTCCCTGGCCACGCCCTAGTCGAGGTCCATGAGGAGCACCCTGAGGTCGGCCTCCTCCTACAAAGTCTTCCCTTGGAGGAGCAGGGTCCTGCTGCTGCTGGAAGGGCCTCACCGGCAATTGGTGCTGCTGAGGCGGGCGCTGAACCTTCCCACCTCCACCGTACTGAGCTCGGGTCAGGAACCGACTCTGAACGTGCCCGAAACCTCCACAAGAAAAACACTTTGGTCCTGGGCTCGTGAAAATGGGACGAGAACCTGAAGATCTGAACTGGAACTTCTGGGGCCTGCTCCCCACCGGCCTGAACCTGGAAGGTCCTGTCATAGGAGACATGTTGCTGACTGCCTTCCCCTTTGACGAGCCCGGCTGGATCCCCTCTCGTGGGGCACCTCCCAGCGAGTGAATCCTATCTACAACCTATGCCTTCTTATGTAATGCCAAGTATGTCAGAAGGGTGAAGGGGGTGACAGCATACTGGAGCGAAGGACGAAGCACCTCCTCCAAACGTCTCACCCGAGACTCCTCATCGGGAAAGAGATCCTGAGCAAAGCGTAGGAGATCCTTGAACTTGATCCCCAACTCTCGTACTGACATACTCCCCTGCTGAAGGGAGAGTAACTCCTACCACTTCTCCACCTTTATCATGGAAGAAAGTAATTCCTCTCGGAATTCCTTATCAAAGTCAGCCCACGAAACCTCTGCCTCTATCCTCTCTCCGAGGTAGAGCACCCACCACTGTCGCACCGCACCTCTCAGCTGACTGACTTCTAGGGGAACCCAGTACTCCCTCGGAGCACAAATCAAGGTAAAAGTGATCCCTATCTCCTCAAGCCACCCCTCCATCTCCATATCCGACGTACTACCCTCATACTTCTTGAGGGTTTGCCACTGGAAAGAACGGAGAGTCTTCTGCCAATGGCAATCTTCCTTCTCTCGGTCAATCTTCAACTGATCGACCACCTGAATCTGCTGGGCCTCGGTCGTCTGAGCCACCCAGGGATGACGTCCAGGTGTCATAGTTGTACGGTAAACAAAGATCGCCTAAGCCCAAGTAGTAAGGAAATTTCTCAAGGTTTTATTTTATCATTTTTATTTCAATTTCTTTCCCAGAACACCCAAATCAAGTAAAACACAATCATGATGATGCATGTACCTTCCCTAGGGTCTCTACCCTGCAATCAATGTAGTCTCACTTGGTCGTTCGGTAGGCTCGGAGTCCTTGCATCAGATCATGGAGGGCCCTAAAATCCCGTGTCCTAGCTGGTCCTCCCTCGCCTATGTCACGCACCAAGATTAACCAACATTGTTTCCCTACCATCCCATGCAATCCTCACTGTGCCTAACTCCAGACTCCATCCTATCTCTCAACCATCAGCTCTGATACCATTCTGTCACAACCCCCTCCCACCAAAGAAGCCCCTCCTGAACTGGTAATGGTGAAAGATAGATAATGACCCCGAAGTCCCGCCTCCAGTAGGCCCCAGGGTGTTGACTAGCACCAAGGGTATGAGTTTTCACAAATATGGGAGGAATTACCCTTTTTTATTATTTAAGATCGGGAAATAGGACAAGTCAACCACCAAAAAGGGAAAGAACAAGTGTATAGAAATAAACCCAAACCAATCCCACATGCATGTTTAAATAGTTCTAAAATAAGGTACAAGTAAAAGAAATATCAAAAGTACAATACCAAAAGAAACAAGTGTACAGAAACTGAAACAACTCCAACTGTCCCGACTAGTAGGGTCCTGCATGGCCCTAGTTGTCCTCTTGGAAACCTGAAAGTAAACATAGGGTGAGCACACAAGTATACTCAGTAGGGAAATCTAAAGCTCTCGTGAACAGGTGGGGAGACATCCTAATGTCCTGTGAGAACAACAGAAGAAACCTAGCAGGGAAATCTATCCACCCAACCTCACCAGCCACAATCACCAAAAACACAATCACAACAGATAATAGTAGTATATATGAACAAGAGTATTGGGTACCCCACACCATTTCCCACTAGTTAGCTGCTCTTCCTAATGGTGAACGTCCTGACGCTACCACACTCTTCCCGCCCGCACACACCTGGGACTCAAGAACCACATATCCCGCCCGCACACACCTGGGCCTCACAACCACGTATCCCACCCGCACACACCTGGGCCTCACAACCACGTATCCCACCCGCACACACCTGGGCCTCACAACCATGTATCCCGCTCGCACACACCTGGGCCTCATCCCAAAGATTCTTGGGAAACAGTAAACCTGCCCGAAGAGTCTTGGGCTAAAACCACCCCAATCTAAAACTACCTGAAGTGTCTTAGGTGTAAGGTCGCCTCAAGCCATCACAGCCTAGGGAAGAAGGAGCAGGAAGGAGCTAGTAACTAAGGGGAAAACAGCCTCTCCCATGAAATGGGAGTGTTCGATACTAAGTTCTCAACATGGGTTGGGTGCGATAAAACACAAAAGATACAGATACATATATGTATACCAAACACACAGCCCAACCTATGGCTTCTAAACAAAGAAACGGAGCATGTTCCTCGGCACTGCAACTACGAAGCATGCATACAACAAACAACCCCAACCCCATTTAGGTTTTCACATTTCAGCATAATTAGTTTATTTAGTTTCTTATCTACAGGGAAACCAACTACAACCAACCATATCAATAGTTTGTGAAACATATCCCTTCCAACCACAAATCAAGTTGGGAAATCACAACAAATACGTTCTTATTAACCAACCAACCCATTGATTATTAATCTTGTTCCATTACCATGACCCACCATTCATTAACTCTTCCACATTTTATTTATTATTCACAACCCATAGTTCGTTCACATTCAAGCCCATCCATGCAGCCCCGCTGCTAACCACCATAACCACAATCACACCAAAACCCGTACATCATTATCCCTTAAATAACATTTATCACAGCTCCACTACCCGTCACCAACATAGCATTCACACCAACCCACAACCAAGCCAACCACAACCCCACTACTCACCCGATCCACAAAAACCTAAAAAACACCCCCCCCCCCCCCTTCACATAAAAAAACCCCATCACATGCCACGTATCCAAGACAACACCCACATGTTCATTATTCCATTTTGTTCAACCGGGGTGATCACACAAGGATTCCAGATTTTAAATCAGCCAACTTTACGTGATTAACCAAATTTCCACATTCAATGAAGTTTCCATCCACAAAAACGGTCTAGAATGATAAGGAAACATTTAATTGAGCACGAAAAGTCCCCCAACGACCATGATTTTTAGTAGGCATATGCCTATTCAATTCACAATATCACAGGATATAAATATAAACATAACAACTTTCCCATCCCCATTCTTTAACCAGTTATTATCTTCGTTTATTGGTTCAACTGTTTCTCATGAAAACAAGAGGATAACCACCCCACATGATGCACAATTTAGAGAGACGAAGGTAATATCCCTACCTCCATAGGTTCTGATCACAAAGTTCCCCCGGATCAACTTTAGAAGACGTCCGTCGACGTCTGTCACTTCTGTCAAATCCCGGAAAAACCACCTCGGGTGGAAGCTGGAAAGGAAGGACCAAAGAAAATACAACGGATCCAAGCTCATAAGTTCTGCCTTATTGTTATGATCCTGTGGCTGCTGACAGATCGTAAATCGGATCTCGGACGATGAAGTTATGGAAGAAAAGGAGCCTTCGAGTCTCTTGGGAGAGCTTTGCTCAGAGGAATGGGGAGGAGAGGGGTGAGTTGAAAAGGATGAGGGGACCCCTCCTTTTATAGGCGAGAAAAACAAAAGTACACGGCGTGTACTTGGCCATTTCACACGGTCACCACGCAGCTTCCAACATGGCCTTTAACGCAGCACGTGGCCGTTGACTGGTCAACACACAGTTTGAGGGTAACACGTACACAGGGAGGGACTACACAGCATGTAGTATGGGGTACATGGTGTGTACCCATTTATTTCACACGGCAAGGACACGGCTCCAACATGGAACATGGCCATTGCCTATTCAACACACGGTTTGAGGGTAATGCATACGTGGGGAGGGAATACACAGCCTGTAGTATGGGGTACACAGCGTGTACCCATTTATTTCACATGGCAAGGACACGGTATTCAACACGGGGTATACCCAGCAAGATGGTACACGGCGTGTACTCACACTACACGGCGTGTACTTACAAAATTCTGAAAAGTGTGGGAAAAGTCCATTTTACCCTCCAGAACACTTTGTGACCTTTTTTTTGACAAAGGAATGGGCCGGAGAGGTCCGGTCCATTACATAGTTTTTAGGGGATTCCCAATAATTACTATGAAATTAGGGTTTTCTTCATGCTATCCAGATATTATAGACACTTCATCTAGAATTTCTCACACCTTACAGTTCCACTTATGGTCTTGATCAAGAAGGGTATGAAATTTTTATGGTCAGATGCTTTTGAATCATCCTTTTAGTAACTGATGTGAAGTTTGACTTCAGTGTTGATACTAATTCTACTAGATCTATGAAGGATATATACTATATACTATGATACATTGTGTATTATTATTGGAGATATTTTTATGTAGGATTAGGGATTCGTCGCATACGGGTCTCATTAGGTGAGGCCTCACGAGAAGAATTACCCAACGTATGATCTCAAGTTACTTGTGGTAGTTCATGCTCTATGCTATTGGAGACACTATATACTTGGAGATAATTTTGTGTTATTCACTTATCACAAAATTCTCATGTATATATTTACACAGTGAGATCTAATTCTCAAACAGCATAGGTGGAACTTGTACCTATAGTAATTTGATTTCAGGCTTGCCTACATGCCAGGTAAATCCAATGTTGTAGCCAATGATATGAGCTAAAAGACTCTTGTACAGGTAATCCAAGAAGCCAATGGTGAATGGTATCTAAAAAATTTATTATTATTGGATCACATTGATGTTCAAGAGGACCATGGTTAGACTATCCTCTCATCCTTGGAGGTTACCCCAACTCCTATGGAATGGGTTAGAATGTGATAGATATCTAACCCCAAAGGCATTTTCCTATGGGAAAGTGTCTCAAATAACGATACATATTCTGGTTAGACCGTGAATTGGTATGATACCATACAATTCAATGGTCATTTATGGGTCCTTGTAGACATCATAGAATAGATGATGTGGGAATTCCATGCCTTAGCATGTGCAGTTTACCCTGATGTCACCAAAATGTATCAGAATTTGGGAACATGTATTTGTGACCTATAATTTAATGAAATATTATCGGATTTATCACTAAATGATACACCATTTAGTAGGTTAATACAGAACATTAAAAACTGATAGGGATGTTACAACTATTGTATATTCCCGAGTACAAATGGGACAACATTTCAATGGATTTTGTGACTAATTTACCCACATCACCTCGTGGAAATGATATGGTGTGGGTTTTCATTGATCATTTGACGAAGGTCATACACTTATTACCGGTTCAAAAGACCTTGTAAATATACCGAAATGGAAGTTTGTGTATTATGGAGGATGTAAGTCTTCATGGATATCATATTTCTATCATTTCAAATAGAGATGCTCTCTTTACATCCCAATTCTGGTAGGGGTTGCAGAAGGCCTTGTGTACACATATTATTCTAAGCATGACCTATCACCCTTAGACTAATGTGAATAAAAATAATAAGATTTAGGTTATATAGGACATGCTCTGTGCATGTTTCCATGACTTTGGGGTCTCCTAGGAGAAACACATTCCCCTCATTGAGTTTTCTTATAATAATAGCTTTTAGGATACCATTGAGATAGCTCATTATGAATCATTATATGTTAGGGATTTATTCTAACCTATGTTTTGGATGAAGGTAATGGAGGTAGGTATGCTTGGACTACTTCCCATTCAATAGATTACAGTGCTGGTCATGTTGATTAAAAATGTCATGATGGCAGCTCAGTCTAGACAGTAGTCATATGCCAACAAACGCTAGCGGCCACTCAATTTTGAGTTTGGAGACTAGGGTTTCTTGCGAGTCTTGAGAAGATAAGGCCATAGTCATATTCAAAATATGTATAAACTGTCGTCGAGGTTAATTGGACACTTCTATGTTGTGAAAATGATCGAACAAGTACAATACATGTTGTCCCTACCTCAGATAGACCTGTCTATGCATGATTTCATTCATGTATCTCAGCTTAAACAATATCATCTAGAACCATCACATTTTTTCAAATATATGAGTTAGAGTTGTATGTAGATACTTCCTTCGAGGGGTATCCTATTCATATAGTTGATTAGATCATGAAGAAACACTGAGGTAGGTTTGTTCCATTGGTATGAGTGTTATGGAAGCAAGGTTAGGTGCAGGACAAGACCTAGGAGTGGAAAGCTAGTATATGGGAATAGTGGCCAGAACTCTTCGTTGATAATACCTTTTTACCCTAGGATGGCCAACTTGGAGATGAGTTTCTTTAAGAAGGATAGGTTGGAACGATCCATATTTTTGAAAAAGGTACAGTTCATTCATTTTGAAATTTGAACCCTTTGTTGGATCGTGGTAAACGTGTACTGTGGCCTAAATAAGGTACCAGAAGCATATATGGATTTTTCAAAGCCTGAAGGTCTAAGAAAAGTGTTAAAAGACTCAAACACATGGTTTAGAGAAACCATGCAGCCCATCACACAAATTTTCTCTAATACTATGTGGTTGCAGCCAATGAAAACTTAGGGGTCACATAATTTGTCTCCAACCATGTAGGTTGAGGGGCACAGTCGTGTGGTACAATAATGTTTTTGGGATAGTACCCTTTGGAAAATTTTATGTATAGTTAGATAAATTGTGCACCTAACCATGTGGGGTGTCCCCCTAACAGTAGTGACCTGCACATGGTTTGCACAAATTTTTCAAACTGTGCACCAAAACCATAAAACCTATTATTTTTTAGGTGAAATTAAATTTTCTCCAACAATTAATTCTTATAAAATATTTTCTCCTTTTTATTTCTCCCTTTTCTAGAAGATGGGTGCGTTTTCTTCCTCTTAAAGACCACTTCTCCTCTTTTTCTTGGATCATTGATAAGTCCCACATCTGAGTTCCGAATCAAGATCTAAATGAAGAGTTGTATAGATTAAGTTATGATCTCATGTCCTCTTACATTCGATCTAATTTATTCTTCGGATCCATCAATCTATTTAGGTGCAAGCCTCTTTTCCCTATTTTTAGGGAATTAGAACATTTCTCATATATTTTCCAACCTACTCCAAATTTTAGGCCAATGTTGATAGAGGATCCATATACCTCCTTGAGGTAGGGGGTAACATTGTTTTCCCTTTGCGTTTCACTACTTTGTAGCTATGTCATTGTGTTGGAGGAATGTTTTTCTGAGAATCCCCTTTAAATAGAGTTCTTCGTATCAAAATGAACCTTACACCTATATACATGCTTATTGATCTTTATTGGGTAGCTTAGTAGATGGTTACCTCATTTATGGAAACCCCATAGGCGTTCCATGTTAAATTTACCCTTATATATAATTGAACTAAATGCCTAGGATGTATTTTTTTGGCTTTAGATTATCATTTAAATTGAATTTACCTTGTTATATTAAAGTTAAATGAAACCCAATTCACCTCCTAAGTGTTTGGATTGTGTATAATTAGAGTTTCCAATGTAGGTAATTTTCTTAATAACCATGGTACCTATATAAATGACACATTGATCTTAGTAAATTGAAAGTCCATTTTGAATGAATTAAATGGGTTGTATTTATATAGGATGGCCTATAAATGATGGTTTAATATTTATTAAAATGAATTAAATCATTTAAATAATATGGATTATATGGATTGTATTTTAGATGGTGAATTTATTTTCATTAAATTAACTTAATGAATGAAATTTAATGAACTATAAAAGGTCATAGGGCCACACCATCTATTTCATACTATATTAAATGATCTTATAAACTGTAGTTCCTGATATGTAATGGAACATGGCTAATGGATTGCATGAGAGGTATTACCTCATGGTTTATATTATAAACATAATTTCTCCTTATAATGGTTGTGGTATGATGGTGAGGGATATTTTGAGCATGACATTATCATGATACCTTACATCGAGCGTTGAGTATGATGTCTCACACCATTGAAACTAGTTGGATGTTGGGATTAACATCCAATGTTCCCTGTTCGAGTGATAAAACAATGGATCACTCACCATCTTGAGTTGCGTGTATGATGTCACACACTCTTATTGAGATGTAGATCATGTACCATATATCTTGAGTTTATTGGATCATTAGTCTAGTTATGAATTTCTAAGTTACACCCCAATCTAGCCAGCATTAGTGTTGTAGGTATATGGACACTTACCTCTGCGTGTACTTGGTTCATAAAGGTGGATGGAATATATACATTATTATACTATATATATAATATTACTTTATATATGGTATATAATCAAACACACATATCTCGGCCATGATCCAAATTAGTTAGATCCTCTAGTTTTCCTTTAAAAACCTGATTTGCCGGATTATTTATTTATTCGACATTGTTTTCATATTATGTTTAAATATACCCACTATTTAGTTATGAGAACTTCTTGTATTACATGTAGACACCATTTGTGGTGGCCCACTATGATTTTTATCTCACACCCTACTTGGGATACCTTTCGTACTCGAGAGGATCATCTTTCTACAGGTATTAATAAGGGAAATCACCCTTTTATAGGTTGTTGGTATGCTTACTTATAGTTTTATCTTAAGAGAAGAGGACCCTGATTTGGATAGAGATGTTAGTGGAGATTTTTTTTTTATTTGTGTACCTTTTCTAGAATGTTGTATCTTTTGGTTTCATTTTTGAATTCAATATTCCATGCATCTATGCATCTGACTCTACCTAGTGGGTTTCTATTATAATTCAGTTGTCTAATAATTTTCTACTTTTCTATTATATTTGTTTATTTATTCTTTCACAGTTTAATGATTATGTCTGTTTATATTCTTCTTCTTCTATTGATTGTATCTGTTGTATCTATTTTTCACTCAAATTAGAGGGTATAGTCACCCCACAGTACCAACCCCACACCCACACTTCTAGTTAGGAGCCTCTATTTTATTTGAGGCACGCTTTAGGCTAGTTTACCCACCATCTTAGAGCATGCTTTAAGTGGACCTCAGGTCGGGGAATTACATGGTATAAAGTGGTATAGATTTAGGTCATCTAATTTCAAAGAAAAGCATTAAAGCTAACACATAAAAGATTAGTAAAATATTTGAGTTACCCATGCCAACTTAAGTTTGTTCAATTTGAGGTTTTCTTGCGCATTTTGGATCATATAAACATTTCATTAAGGATTTATCTATTATTTTCCACCCCCTTACCACCCTGTTGTGAAAATATGTCACCTTCCACTTTACTCCTAAGTGTCAGGATGCATTTGAATTGTTAAGAAAACACTTGGTCGAAGCATCCATAATGATTTCACCATATTGGGAGTATCCATTTGAGATAATGTTTGATTCTAGTGACTTAGCAGTTTGTGCTACCTAGGAAAAAAAAGGAATAAAGGATATTAAGACTAATATATTATGCTAGTATCACTTTGAATGAGGCTTGACACAGTTACACAGCTACTGAAAAAGAGTTATTAGTAGTTTTTTTCTATTTAGATAAATTCTGATCTCACCTGTTATTCTCTAAAGTCGTCATCTCTATGTATCACACTGCCCTCTGGTATCCAGTGACTATGAAAGATGGGAAGCCCAAACTCATTCGATGGATATTCTTCCATTAGGAATTTAACATTGAATTCAAGGACAAGAAGGGAATTTAGAATGACATTGAGGGTCATTTATCACACATAGAAAAAAAAATAAAGTAAAATCAAGGGGAAAATAATCAATGAAACATTTATTGATGAACAACTGTATGTCACTGAGACAATCACGCCTTGGTATTCTTGTGTCATGAATTATGTAGCTTCAGGTGGGGTATACCCATATTTTTGAAAGGAGCATATAAAAATATTTTTGAATGAAGTACTCCATTACTATTGGGATGATCTATTGCTTTTTAAGGACTTTACTAACATAATGATTAGAATATGCATCCTAGAAGAATAAGTAGATAGTGTTTTTTATTTTTTCCATTCTAGAGAAGCGGGAGGACACCATATAATTCATTGAATAATTATAAAAGTTTTACAATGTGGTTTTTATTGGTCCACCATGATTCATGATATTTGTGAGTTCATCATTAATTTTGATAAATTCAAAAGAACTTTGGGTATAATGTGGTAGCATGAGATTCTAAAACATTCAATCATGGGTGTTTAAATTTCTGACATATGGAGAATCAACTTTATGGGTTCTTTTCCAAAATCATTTATAAAATATAACATCCTTATCTATGTTGATTATATATAAAATTAGGTGGAATATATAGGATTTGAAAATAATAGTTCTTGAGTTGTTATTAAATTTTCAAAGAAACACATTTTTACTCGGTTCAGAATTCCAAAGCTCATCAACAGTGACTATGGTACCCACTTCAATAATGATCTATTTCAGAAAATAATGAATTTCCATGGATTTCAAAAATATATAAACACCCCATAACATCAACAAAACAATGTCCATGTTGATGTTTGAAACAAATAGATCAAGGTAATTTTAGAGAAAACTGTGAGTACATCTCAAAAGGATTTGTTCTCAAAAAATGAAAATGCACTTTGGTATTATATGAATACATATAAACCACATATTTTAATGTCCCCACATCCATTTTTCTTTAGAAAAACTATCCATCTCCCTTTAAAAATAGAACCCAAATCTTACTAGGCAGTGAATAAGATAAATTTTTATTTTAAAACTGCACAAGATAAGAATTTTTTACAAATGAATTAATTAGAATAAATGAGAGAAGAACATGATAATTATTGGATCTATAAAGATAAAACTCGATCCTATAATGATAAATGGATCAAACAAATCATTATCAGGAAATAACGTTCTACTCTCTAACTAAATAATTTAAATAATTGAAAGAAGCAAAAAATCAGAGTGGTTGTGTTATTACACTGTTACAATTATTTATCCCCATGGTGTTGTTGAAGTATTTGATGGTAGGATTCCTATATTTAAGGTTAATAGTCAATGCCTCAAACGTTATCACACTCTTTGTACAATTGTAATCATTGAAGAAGTTCACTTAAAATGAGGGTGTTCTTGTCTGGATAAAGATATTAAACTTAATGCTTCCTGGGAGGCAACCCATGTTTTGTTTCTTTCCTTAATTTTTATCTATTAGTTCTAGTTTTAATTAGGAAATAAACTTGTCTTGTGTGGAAAATTTTTAGTTACACTATACATTTGTTTTTTGAGAAATTGTTATTCTCCCTCATATTTTCTATAATCTACATGTTCTTTGGGGTTATCTTTATGATATGATGTAGGTATGTGTTTTCCATGTGTAGATTTTATAGGTACATCATTCTTGGAACTTAATCAAAAATAGGAATACATTACATGTCTATATGAAATTACTTAGGGAATTGTTTTATTTTCTTTTATATTTTATGCCTCCCAAAATACCATGTAGAAAAACTAAAATAACAAAAAAGGTCATTATGATCAATGTTGAACCCACATGAAAGCTTTGTATTTTTGTTGTAAGACGATCATGGGAATACCACTTATCTCTATGGGTAGTTTGAGCACATGGTTCTTATTTGACATTAATTTATTCTTGATATCCTTATTTAAATGATTTCTGAGATCATTCAATGCTTTAAAATTTTTATCCGGGAAATTGTTTATTTTTTATACACATATTTTCACTCATGCTCATCTATTTTTTCCAACATTTTATTTCCATTCTTGTGAGAATTCTATACCATTTTTACATCATATCTTGTTTCTATTTTTATTTATGGAATCATGAATAAGTTATGTCTTCTTCAACATTATTTTTATTCGTCAATATTATAGGAATTTTTAATGATTCACTAAAATGAGAGAGTCATTTGTTTGATATATTTATCCCCTTTGACCCACTGATCCACCCTTGAATTTTCTACATCATGTATCACTAATAATCGATGAATAAACTTTTCAGGATTATCCCACAGTTGATACCATTCCCTACCCAATTCATGAATATTTTCATGGTGATATTAAATATAAGTGTGGGGAATATTTTTTCATGGAGGGGGTTTTTTGATGGGAAGTGAGTCATTTTATTCACATAGATCAACATTATCCCATCATTATATTGTATGTTATATTTTACATTAGCCACATTCATTACATGTATTTTGATATGGGAAATTAGATTCATTTTTGTTCTAAGAATGAGTACTTTTTTTAAAATTATGTGGTAACCCTCACTTTTTGGGTAACCTATAAAAGTGATGATCCACTACGCAGTGAGATATATGTTTTTCTATCTGATTTAATTTCACCAACGTATGTTCTACTTGTGTAACTTTATTTGAGATTTTATTTTACATTTATTTCATGGGGTTTTGGAGTTGATACCCAATAGTTTTCCTATCCATCTTATTTGAGAGAGATACAAACAAAAAAAAGAAAAATAAATAAAAAAATTTCTCATGTTAAAAAAATTGGATTATCATATCCTTGGGGACAATCAAGTTTTTTTGTGTGGGTGTGATATTTGGAGGGTGACATTTGGATTGAAATTTATTATGTATTTATTTCAAGATTAAATCCCTATTTTTTCAAAACAAAATCAAAATTTTTTTATGACCCAACATCCCATAGCCATAGAGAAACTTGAACCTAATATAAATTCCTCAAGATTGGTGTTTTATTTTTGATTTCTACTAGTAGAGATATGAAATTAATTGCAATATTATGGTAAGCATACATGTGTATTATAATTGAGCATAAATGTTTCAATGTTTTTTTAGAAATATGAGTGATGGAGAGGTAGGTAGCATGATGCATGAGTGTAGGTACTTTTTTTGAAAAAAAATTGAGAGAAAGGAAAAATGTATTGAAAATTGGAATTTTAAATGAAGCATGATATTTTTTGTTCAGATTAGATATTTTTGAAGTTGTGATCTTGATGTTTTATTTTCCCATGAGTCTAGTTGTTTATTATTTCTGATTGTTTTGTCAATGAGTGAAAAAATTTAAGTGTGGGGTATTTTATATACATGGATTCCACATGAATTTCATATAGTTTTATAAATTATTTTTAATTGCTTTCTTAACATTTTTTACAATTTTAAGGTTGTTTTGTAGTTTTTAGTATTTTAGATATTTTAATAATTTGTAGTGAATTTTTAAACTATTATAAGTAATTTAGTATTTTTATTATTCTATAATAATTTTATATATTTAGAACATTAATTTTAGTAGTCCCTATAATATTACTTTTGTTATTATTTTATTTTATTTTTATTTTTTTTAAATTTTCTATATTAGTATTTTATTTTATTATATATTTTTTATCCTAAATAAAATAGTGTCTTTATTACTAATTTATATTTTTTATTAGTAGTAATATTATTTTAATATTTTTATTTAATTACATGTGTATAAATATATTTATTATATATGTATTTATTTATTTATTTACCTATATGACAACTGTTGTAATTTTTATGTTTATTTTTAAATAGTATAATATTTAATTATCTAATTCTATTTATATAATTATTATTATTATAATTATTAATATCATTAGTATTTTCATTATTATTATTATTAGCTTCTTCATTATTTTCATATTTTTAGATAATTTTATTAGTTTTTAATTTCAAATTTTTAATTGTTTTAAATTTTCATTTCCATGTAGATAGGTGGTAGGAGAAGTGATATTTTCTCTTCCAGCAGTGCTTCACAACCATGGAATATATGGCTACCTCCCCTTGAAAACCGTAACACATGGCCTCCTCTATATGAATCATTCCCATCTCTGTCCGAACAAAACATCACAAGAGGAGTGTAGCATGCTTCCTCCTTTCTCTATCTCCACACAAGCACCAGGAATAGCACCTCCTCCCCCCTATGCATCCAGCTACACCATTGTACCATCATCAGAAGGTCACTTCTTTTTGGGAAGAACCATCCAGTGTGACTCCACCCCTCATGACGCATATCTCCACCAGCCCCTCCCTCTAGCAATGTACCCAAACATCCAATCCAAGCCCACCATCTCCCTCTCCCCCTCACCCCTCCTCTCTAGTTCCACACCCCCCATCCCTCCTTCACTACATCAATGCACCAACATTCCCCTTCTTTAGCATACAACAACTCAAGGTGGACCTTCTTGGTTGTTCACTCTCATCCCCTTTTGGAAGAAACCCTGATGGTGACCGCTAATTCCCCAATGCATCGTTGTTTCTTTGACACTAAAAATGGTTTTAATTTGGTTGGGTGCATAGTTTTTGGTGATTTATATTGTTCTCACACAATGTCGACACTTTTAGAGGGTTCACATTTCATTTAGAGATCGATGGACAACGAGTGCACTACGCAGCAAGAGTGCAGATTGACATGATCATTTTTTATAGGGTAGTGTAATGATAGGTGCACTAACTAACATTCTATTCCATTTCTTTAAATTTTCTTCACATTCATCTTTCCAAAATAACATGGCTCTTTTCTGAGTTATCTTAGTGAGTGGAATGGATATCCATGAGAAATGTTCTATAGAGAATCTATAATATCATACCAAACCAAGAAAACTATGGAACTTAGTAACCATGATTAGTCTGAGCTAATGTTCAGTGGCCTCCTTCTTTGGTGAATCCACTGATATACCCTCTCCTAAGATAATATGAATAAAGAATGAAACATTTAATTGAAAAAATTAACAATTGGTTTATTTTTCATACAGATTATCCTTCCATAGTGCCTTCAACACAGTCATAAAGTGATTTTTATGCTCTTCTTTTATCTTTTAATATATATGAATATCTTCTATAAATACTACCAAAAATGGATCAGGGTAATCACTAAAAAATCTACTCATTAAATTCAGTAATAAATAAGGGGAATTAGAAAGACCAAATTACCTTACTATATATTCATAGTTTCATACCTTCTATGAAACGATGTCTTGGGAATAACGTCTTTCTTAGTCCTCAATTTATGATATCATGATTGAAGTCCAATCATGGAGAAGTATTGATCTCTGTGTAGTTGATTAAAAAAGTCATCAATTCAAGTTAAATGATTTTTTTCTTGATTATGAATATGATCATTTCCTAGTGATAAATTAATATTTTCATTGATACATATTTCTTCTTAATAAAAAGAACTCATGCATCCTAGGGTGATACAATTTTACAAATGAATCCCTTATCAAGATTCTTCTAGAGTTTCTTCTTCAATTCCTACAACTCAATTTGAACTATTTTATAGGGAGTATTTGAAATAGTTGTAGAACCAGGTATGGGTTCTATTAAGGACTCAAATTCAAAATTCAGTGGAAGACTAGTAGACTCTTCTAAAAATACATAAACAAAATCCGGAACATTAGGCATATCATCGATGTTGAGTTCCTCTCTAGTAATCTGATATAAAAACCACTTTTGAAATAGAATAAAGACCCATACAATGGATTTGATCTCCATTAGATGTTTGAATTTATCATCGCATTGATAGAAAAAAATAGGTTGGCTAGGAATATCAAATTTAGCTTCCCTTCCTCAAAAATTGATGTGCTATTTATATAGATAAATATAATACATGCCAAAGATAACATCAAATTTAACTAAAGGGTGAACAATCTGGTTTATAGAAAGCACATTCCCACAAAATTCAATGGGATAATAATCATAAACTTGAGAGGTTCTAATCATACCATTATGGGTTTTCACATTTAATTTAGAATCTAATCATTGGGATATAATTTTTATACCTTTAGAAAATTCATCACATATAAAAGAGTGGGTATATAAAGTGCCAAATAATACATTATTGGATATAGATTTTATGGTATGTGTACCTTTCACCAAATTTTTATCACATCCTCATCAAAAATAGTGATTTCATGATATTTATATTTGTCTCTTGGATTAAGCATTTTTTGATATAGATCATCAGCATTAGAATTTGGATTTTGGAATTAGTTATCATAATTTCTATATTTTTTCATTTTAATCACTAGAGTGTGATTGGTTTATTTGTGGGATTTTTTCCTTTATTTACATAAATATCTAACTCATTCCCATCAATTTGGTTATCGATTACCTGATGACTGTATTTTTAAAACAAAAAAAATTGCAGGCACCATTAAGAAAATTTCTTCTATGTTCTTTTCCATACATTGAGAATGAATAAAATATCATATTCTTCTCTCCATGGTTTCTAGAGTTTCCACTGAATTACATATTTATTTTCTTATCAAAACCATGATTTTGGTAAGTAACGATAATCTATATTTCCACCATGATATAACATCAAATGATTTCTTCAAAACTACTCAAGTCTTTATGGACAACACTATTTGGAGACTTAGTATTAAGCCAATGAAGAATTGATGAAGCATACATTTAGGATGGATGATAATACCAAAATCAATCCTCATAAATATTGTAAAATTTATCACATATATACCAATATATTGATCATCCTTATTCATTAACTCACAGAATTCCTTCTACACTTTCATACGATGACTTTGAGGAAAGTACATACTATAAAATAAGTTTTTTAAGTCATCCCATTCTATTCAGTAAATTTCATATTGGTGACTTGTATTCTTGAAAAGATTCCACCATTTATCATCTTCACCTTCCAAATGATAGACACACAAAATAATATTTCCTTGTTTTGATCACTATATAAGGGAAAATATATTTTCAATGGTACTGATCAATTTCATAGAAACTAGTGGATTAGTGAAACCACTAAAATAATGTGTATGTTTCCTCATGGAGGATTCAACAGAAAATTGTTCCTTCCTTTGGTTGTTTAGAAGTTCGGTATGATTCTTAGATTTAGATAGTTGTGTGGGCATAGAAATTAGATTTTGTATCCTAGATCTCATAATATTTGGTTTCTTAGGAGGACATTCAGTACATTTTCCATCACATTCTTCGTTAACACAATTCTTTCTGGTTCCATTTGATTGACTAAAATCTAAAAATAATAGTGTAGGAAACAATAATCACAGTGGGGAACCCCATTATCATAAAAAATAAGTTATAGGATGTCTAAACCATTCCACCTTATTTTCAATATATGGATTTGTATGATTAACCTATGTCATTCAAGTTTGTTTTTAAAATCCATTATGATGGTACATAATGACTTTTTGAATTTCCAAAAAATATCCTTTTTGTGGGTTAAACTATGTGTATAGAAAGGCCTGTTTTCATGAACCAGGTGATAATTGAGTAAAATCTCAATCCACCCTTTTCAGATTAGTTACCCCTAGTTACAATTATTTCAGACCTACATCCACTTGTGGAATTCAAGTAGGGATTTAATTTCATGGAAACCACTCTTTATATCCTTCACTAAAATTTATGTTTATTTTCGTATATTTAGAATTCTCTTTAGACGTATCCCATTGGTTCTCAATAAATATTTATCATCCAAGTTTCCAAAGGTTAAATAAACCTACCCTCTGATACCAAATGTAATAAACCAAAATTCTCATACATATATAGTATATGTTATTATATGAATATTCAATTCATCTTATTAAAACATGCATGAAGACCAGAATGTTTTGGTGTTTTTGGAAACATGGGTACATAAAAAATTGATTCATGATGGATGTATATTACCTCCTATAAAGTTATTTATAAGTAGTACCCTTCTTAGAAATATGATACATAAAACCTTTATTCATAACCTATGTAAAGAAAACATAAGAATAGGTACAACTCAGATGCTTGGTAAGGGTAAATAGGGGATATATCAATGATCTAATAATTATAACATGAGTATAAGTGTATAAGAACATGAGATTGACATATAACAACCAATTGCTGAATATCAAAGATCATAATATTGAGTCGTTGAATAATTATTGGTAGTTTATAAAGTATAAATAAATATAGAATCAAATAACATGATCCCTGAGAACATAACATTGGAATAATATATGAATTTTTAGTATACACATAAGCATATAAATTCATTTTCTTAGTAGTCAATTCTTCACTACCAGTACTATCATTGTTTATTAGGTTTACTCTATAAACCATTGTATTAGTAAAGGTTATCTAATAAGATAATTATAGTGGATTGGATTCACTCCTCAAACCATCATAGTTGTCAGGGTTCACTCCCATGATAGTCGTTTTGGATATATTCTCTTACTGAACTAGGTTAACTCCACATTCCTGCTTTATTTATCTCATGTGATATCAAATTTTACCCAATGTATTGAAGGTAGATACAGGTCCCACACATCACATAATAAAAATTATACTTTTATCTTCCACAAACTAATAAAAAATTCATCATATCAGAACCCATGAAAATAAATCGGTTTCATGAAAATTTCATCATGAAATAATTCATAGAAAAGAAACAAGTTTCATAAACATTTCATCAATTTATCATATCATAAAATATGAAAAATTAACAATCTTTTTAAAAAAAATCATCAAAATCATAATCATAAACCATCTAGATAGAGAAAAATGATGGTACCATTGGGTCATATCCTCACAAAAGTATAAGAAACACAAAATTTTATGGTTGTTAATGAATAAAAAAATCCCTAAAAAGATGATTAAAACATTCTTGAGAAAAATTTATTTTCCATTATGAAATCACATTTTCAAAATCTAAAATTTATCCAAATACTAAGAATATAATTTTATTTTAAAATATCCATGAAATGTTTTAAAGTATACTTTAATGAATTGAGTGTTCATGGTGGTTGAAAATTATGTTCACATTGTTTACATTAAAATAATTATTCCTTAAAAAAAATTAGTAAAAATTAAAAACTACCTTGTTCATAAAATGAAAAGAGGATTCATTTAAAAACATTTCTTAAATACTCAAATTCAGTTTAAAATATCTTTAAACCATCATTGGAGAATAGAATAAATTTTGTTTAAAACATTTTGTGAAAACATTGACATGGAAGAATAAGTGTTTTCGACCAAAGAGATAATTGAAACATTTTTTCTTAAAAACCTAATTTTGGTCTACTTAGTTCTTAAAAATAGTAAAATTAAATTAAAACCTAAATTCTAAATAACAAACCAAAGGATAATGAAATAATTGATTCTTATTGGGAGTTATTTTATAATATTTCATCATCGTAAACTTAATCATGAACAATATCAATAAATAGTGAGATTGTAAGATAAAACCTTTACCACATTGGTATCTTTTGAATCATAAGCTCCATTAATGAACGAACCATATATGGATATGTATATCCAATAATTTTCATGGTAGAAATCATAAAATACATTCATTAATAGTAAATATATATACCTCACAAATAAACAAGAGGTGTATATGGCATGTTTCCCAAATAAATAAAAGTGAGATGGAATTCCCTTACCAAAAGTCTCAAATTTCTTCATTCGCGTTCAAAAATATTGTTTAATAAATATATGTTATTATAAATACATTATAAAATCATAATCATATATATATATATCATACCACATATGATTTACTTATGACCTTTTATTGCCCATTCATTAACGATTCCTTGTTAAAATATTGTTTCAGGTAATAACTGATTTATTATATTGTATGCTTCTTATTGGTATTTTTGGTCCCTTTACATTGATCATAGTTACATAATATCCATAATTTTTTAAAATATATAAATATCATATATATGTATTATATATGTATTTAGAGTAATCTTTAATATTTAGAGATGAAAAAAGAATTATAGTATTCACAGGGACTGTTAGAATTACATATGCATAAACGCCATTTTTTTGGCGGATGGAATGAAAGGAATGTAAATAATATATCACGTTTTTAGAATAATTTTTATTTCATATATATCACATATATTTATTAAATCTATCCTCATTACCAACAATTTCAAAATAAAATAAAAAATGTATCATATCACTTCATGGAGGAGGTAGTCTAAACATATGAATGAGATTCATTATTATTTTCCAATAGATTTGAAGGTTAGAATGAATATGTGATATTATAATTACAAAAGTATAATTATGTCTTAAATAACATATTTATTTTTTAAATCCACAATTTATCCACCCATGAGATGTGGTGATTGAAAAGGAATTACATCGGTTCGTGATACGGTAGTCCTCCATACACATAATAAATAGTTTTTTTTCTCATTTTCTTGAAGAGGATATGGATATAAGTTAAGAAATTAAAATAAAATAATATAAATATATATTAGATACTATTGTTGTTATATTTTATTTATTAATACATGAATAACAATGGTAAGGGTATAAGTTAATAGAAATAGATTAATGAAGATAATTACCTAAGCTTATAAAAACATCATTTGGATCTCTTATTAAGAATCCTAGGTTGGGTTTTATGGGAATAAAATAATGTAAAAACGTGTATAAGTACTTTTTAGATATAATTTTGTAATTTTTGGTGGATAAAAATGGCTTAATAGGTTTTAATAAGTGTGGGAGGATGTCCCCTTTTATAATTGAGGAGGAGTAGTATTTTAATAAATATCCAAAACTGCCGAAAAATAGAATGTCACTCACAATCCATGTGACTAAAAATTTGATAAATAATGTGTTTCATGTATTATATTTTTAATGTAAACCTAAAATGAAAAAACATGTCTTAGACATGTTAGTGCTTTATAAAATATGTTTACTCACTTTTATCATTTTAGTTTTCACTATGGTAACTAGTCTATTTTTATTTACCTAGGTAATTTATCTAATAAAAATAAAAATAAAGGGCCTTATTAGGATATATGGACACATTTTCTATAATTATTAATCCCAATTTATTAATAAAAGAACCAATGTGTGTGGAAAATTAATTTTAGTGCATTTTTATGTAACGCACAAAACCTCGTTTTAACCTTTACAACAGTAATTAGTTTTTACTTTGTTTTCTATTATTTATGAAAAAAAATTAATTTGAAATTATTATATAATATAAATTATTATAATTAAAAATATGTAATAATATTTATCAAATTAAATTCACATAAGTGTTATAATTTAATTTAATATAAAACCCACGGATGTGACAAAAAAGAGGTTTTCCAAAGAAATGGTTTTCATATGTATAAACAGTTTTTATATAAACATTAAACATAATAAAGATTAGAGTGGACAAAATTGGTTTAATTATAATATTTTTTAATTATTATTATCTTAAAAACTATATTAAAACAAAATGGAACTGGTGTATTATATAAAGAAAAGGTAGGTTTTAATTAAAATCATTATTTTCCACTCTTTAATGAAAAATTAATATTTTTTGAAAATTCTAAAAAAAATCACGCTAAGATAGTTTTGACATATTGATTCCAAATATAAAGTTAATTTTTCAAATAAATTGTAGAAATGATGAAAATATTAATTTTATAAGTTGTCCATAAAATTTAATAAAAAACTTTTTTTTTCAAATAAATGTATATTCAATGTAAATAAATACATTCCTAAAATTTAAGTAATTATTAATAAATATACATTATTTATCTAAAAAAATTCATTCTTATATTTTAAATTTTTTTATTCTTAATCATATCACCATGTATAACATCTATGTAACAATTATCTTGTTAAAATAACAAAATAAATTATATATCGTGGTTTGTAAAAACACAGTATTGCATTTAACACAAGCTATCAAAGAAATGAAATTTACATGAAAAAACATAATTCATAAAATATATTTGTGTTACACCTAGGAACCAAATTCATTTATGAGTATAGTCATCCTTCCTCATCTATCTATATACTAGAAGTGGGTTTACACATGGTCATCCTCTTATGTTTAATCCTTGACCATTCACTCGAGAACCTTAAACCCATCAGTGGGTTAGGAACATAACTGAACTATGAGGAACTTGATTTATTTTATGAATAGGATACATAGGATGTAATAACCCAGGTATATATAGAATTATAATTTTTCATTTATATTAATAATTATGAAGAAGATATTAATTTTACAATAAAGGGGACATTTTTTCGGTAGCGTACTTGACCCGAACCTCATTGAAGTTGGTCAATATTTAAAATTTATTTTTCTACTAACTACTGTATATGTGGAATGTTGGGTCGAACCCTCAGGGAAGGTGATTAGACCAGTTTTCTTCTAATAAATCACTAAACACCCCACTAATTTCAGTAGTGGTAAATAACCATGGATCTTTTTTTAAAATTTTATATTATTTGTGTATTATTAAAGAAATAAAGTAACTATACATTTTTTGTGTTTTGGATCTTACACTGATGATTTGGAGAAAAAATTGAAAACAGTAAACTACAAAAATATAAGACGTTGATAAATGAACTATAAGAATGAAATGACCTGGGAAAAATCACTATTCTAATGGTTTTAAAAGTATTCTTTCTCATGTTAATGATTCCAACTAGTATCACTAAAAGAGAGTGACTTATTTCATTCATCAAGAAATTAGTAGCTCAAGACAAACAATCTTGGAGTTTTCCACTCCAAGACAGGTTCAACTACAGTATTTCAAATTAAAAAGAATAATAAAACAAACTCACTGTTAGTTTGGAATTTTTCATTTCAATTTAAATGTTTAGGAAAATGTATCCACAATCTGACTCGCCGAATGATTATGATGTTTCAAAATTAAGTGTTAATGGTACGATGAAAATGTGTTCAAAACGGATCTCGCTGATCAGTTCTGATCACATTAAAGATAATTCATGAGAAGAAAGAAGAATGATAACCATCAAACTAGAATTTATAACCGAACTAGAAGAATTATCCTAAAATTATATCTATTACCTAAAAAATCATTCAACTACAAAGAAAGAAAATTGAAGTAACATTGAGGAAAAGACCTCCCTCTCCTAGCCTGAATCGTTGTTACTCCTGGCCCTCAGGTCTATAGGAAGTGGTTCCCCCAGGTTCTCACTCTACTCGGTCGTGAATGATCAAATGAATGTCTCTCTCCTCTCCTAGCTCTTAGTAATTCCCACTGTTCAACTTTTATATCCTACTGTGATAAGCTGCACATCACCCCTATTTTCTAATGACTTTAAGTTTTCTTCCCTTATTCACCCCACACATGTGTTTTTTCATGAATGACACATCACACTAACTTTTCCCTTAAAACTAACTCTCTGGGAGTTAGTTAAATGAACAAGGACATGTTTAAGTCCCCTGAATGAACCTGAATAAGAAGAATAGAACAAAAATAGAAAAAAACGAAAGAAAATTAATTAAAATATTAAAGTTATTTTTTAAAAAATATATTTTATATTACTTATAAAAAAGATAATTAATAAATACATAACTTGATAATTATTATTTACATAACTGAGTATAATTATTATATTTATTAATTTATTATTAAATCTTTAATTCGATAAAGTTATTAAGTTCTTAATTTTATTTTAGTTAATTGGTTATTTTATTATTCCTAGTATTATCAGTAATTAACTATTATAACTCAATGATATTTTTGAGTTAAGAAGTTATTTTATTTAGCATTATAATTATAAAATAATTATTATTATTTATAAAGATAATTTAAATTAAATTTTTATTATTTGTGAGTTAATATTATTTTGGTTTTAAATAAGTTCTATTTTACTAACTAATTTTACATCTTAATTTTTTAATGATTAATTATTAATTTATTATAATTATTTTATATAATAATTATTATTAATTTATTATTGTTATTATTTATTGTTTTATTTTTTTTTTTGAAATTAGGTTTAACCCTCCCCCCCAAATCTCGGCGCTACAGGGGGTCTTTAGCGGCGGTGAGGAACAGGGACAGCTCCCGCTTTTCTTACAAACCACAGTGGCTGCCTCTTCTGATCTAACTCCTCCTTGTGCGGAAGTACTTTACCTAGAAGCCCGACACACATTTCCCTCCTCCTTAAATCGGATTGCCATCGTGATCAGTGGAATCCAGACCCTTCACCAGTAGTGACGACCATCTCCTTGGCATCGTGATCAGCAGCACACCAGCAGGGATGATCAGGGATGATTATTGAACCTGGTTTGTGAATTGAGTCTGAAATTAGATCTTTATGGTTCTATTCTGAATAAAATGTTTGTAGAGGTGTAGGTGTATTTCAAGGATGATCTGAATTGGGAAATGTTTTTTTGGCTCAAGAGAGGAGAAAAATAGTGTCACCATAACACTTCAAAACAAACAAAACAGTAAAATAAATTAAAACATAAATAAAATCTAAAAAAATAATTAATTAAAACTAAAAATTAATTAAAAAAATTTAAAATTTAGATACTCATAAACTTCAATAAACTTATAAATGAATTTAAACATAAGTTAAATTATTATTAACTTCAATTTAAAAACATAAATTGTTACTAAACTAAAACTAAAATTAATAAGCAACTAAATTATTAAAAGTTAATAAAAAACTTAAACATTTATAAAACAAAGTTAAATCACTTAAAATAGTTTACTAAAAAAATTAAATTTAATAAAGTAGACAGTTAATTATTTCGTTATCGAATAATTGAGTTTATGTCTGAAATTAAATTACATAGAATTAATAAAAGAAGTATGTTTATAATCATAAAATTATAACTAATGAATTTGTTAACAGAAAACTAATAGTTAGATTATGATATTTTAAATTGAACAAAAATTACTACATAAATTGTTAAATTAGAAACTATATTATTTATGTGAAAAAAAAAGATTAATTAATTAATTATTAAAAAGTCAAATTATTAAATATGAAGGCTAAGACACTAAAGTAAATAAAAATTTATTAGACTAAAATTAAAGTGAGATATAAATTAATTATTTAAAGGCTAAAAATACACTTTTAATTACAAAAAAATGATTAAATAACAAATTTAATTCTAAAAATGAAAATGTGCACTATTTAGAAAAAAGTGTAATAATAATAAAATAAGTCATTAAAAATTAATTAAAAAATGTGGAAAAACTATATAAAATAAGGTCATGTCAAATTACCCCACACTTAAACATTGTTTTTCCTTAAACAATCTCATGTGTTATTATACTTCAAAAACAGAAGTATATTAATCATGATACTGCTCAAAATGTAACATGTTTAGACATTTCAAACAGAGGACTTCAAGGCTATCATTAGGCTCTTAGTGAGATATTTTCAAATTATGTCTTGCTTATAACAAATACTCATAGGGTAATCATGAAAGAAAAGATTCATCTATCAAATAAGATGTCATACCTCATATGTGAAACAGCTCAGTGACTCATTACAATCTAGGCTTAAGTATAATGTCCAAGAGTGACAACTGGTAAAATATCTGTAGAATTAATAACTAAACCAAAAGAACATTGTACATAGACTTTTCACCAAGGTTTCAAAAATATTTTTTTTATGAATCACCTCAATAATACAACCTAAATGACTCCCATATAAACCTTTATCCCCTTCATCATTTGGCATTCATCATTCACATCACCTTAGTGAACTTGTTTTTGACCCTAGACACTTTTTTTTATTTTTCCCAAACCTTATATCATGTGTTAATCACTGTGGAATTCACTTATTCATGATGTACAGAGGGATTATAGTAAACAGAAACGCACCCAGCATCTAGGGTCTCAAAGATTCACTGTGGGATCCCAAATTCCCAAACTACTCCAGTTCCAAAATATTAATATAAATATAATTTACTTTGTCTAATTAAAGTGATTAATTTAATAAATGATAAAAGAGTGTGTCCCCTAGGATCATAATCAAAATTCAAGTTCCAAGGGATATGATCATAACTCAACTAACAGGTTACCCATATTACTCTCAAAAGAATTTCCTAAAACAAATTTCCATTAAATGAAAAAACAATGTCACTCATCAATCATCCACCCATAATAATTTCAGATTCAAATAAGCTCTTAACTACTAATTAGGCATTATTCAAAGGCAAGACCCAATTGAGTACAGTGTAAAGCCTAAAATTAGGAAAGAATTTAGAAAAAACTTACCCATTTTTTGACAAAAAGTTTGATGTTTAAATGGTAATTGATGGACTACTCATTAAACACAGTTAATCTCAGTCAAGAATTGATCCCCTCCCCCACACATAAAACCCAACTTTGTCCCCAATGTAGAATTCAAAGGTGGATAAGAACAATTTAACAATTAAATTTCAAAATAGATTTTCAATTTAGCATATTTCTGACATGTATAGGGTCTCATTGATGTTAAAAAATATTGTTTCCCACAATGAATTACTTAACAGTAGGTTCATTAGAAAGTACATGCATTAAAATTTAAGTCCAGTGGAAAATATTTTCCATTAAAGTACAAACATGGAATTTAACTTGTGGATACACAGTGTACTGGGTGTAACAATTTTAGAAATTATGATTCAAATGAATGTTCAATATAACAGGAAGATGCATGCTAAACACCCTACAGACTGACCCGTTTCAATGAAAAAAACAACAACTAGCAAGCATGTACCCCCCCACTCTAAATATTTAGTAGTGGAATGATTTTAACAACAGTGAAATTCGAAATTTCAGCAAGGAGGAACATGTAGAATTATTTTATTCAACTTAGTGACATGTAGAAAAAACTTTTTAGTATGCAAGACATTCATTAAATTTTTTAAAAAACATGTAGAATAATTTCTAATATAAGCAGAATTTTTAAAGTAACAGTCATTTTCTCTCCAACAGTACTATCAATGAGTCACAGACAGTTGTGTATCGATGACACAAGTGCATCGGTGAGTAAATGACTCCCCAATAGTAACAACTATGACTTGTAGTAAATTTTATAAAAGTGAACAAGGAGCAGAAAAATTAATGCATCTAAAGAATGTAGAAATTCCCTGAATCAAATTTTATCATTAAAGCATCGACAAGGGAATACCACTCTTTCAATGACACAACACTGATATCTTTATAAACCTAAAACAGAACTAGGAGACCAAAAACAAGTAGTAAACAGAAATTACAAAAAACTGAGCATAGAAGAAGCACATTATTCAAGGATAAAAATAAAGAAAATGTAAAGACAAAAAGAACAATGGGTTGCCTCCCATACAGTGCTAAGTTTTAAAGTATTCAGCCATACATTATTTAATATTAGTTCTCAATCATAGTGAAGGCAGCGAATCCTTTTGGTTTTCCCTCAAAATACGGCTTCAATCTCTACCCATTAACCAACATGGGTTTGTTCTCCTCACCTAAAATTTCAACAGCACCATTTTTAAGCACTCTCACAACAGAAATGGTCCTGACCATTTGGACTTAATCATTCCAGGAAAGAGTTTGAGTCTAGATTTAAAGAGGAGGATCTTCTGTTTGGGTTTTAATTCATTGGTTTTAGTGATAGAATCATGAAATATTTTAGTACTCTACTTATAAATCCTCAAATTATCGGAACTATCACTTCTTATCTTATCAAGTTCACTTAACTAAAGTAATCTTCTCTCACCAACAATATTAATTTCAAAATCCAGAGCCTTAACTACCCAATAATACTTGAGTTGCAACTCCACATGAAAATGACAACACTTCCCAAACAACAACCTATACGGATACATACCTATTGGGGTCTTGAAGTAAGTTGTATTTTCCAATAAATCTTTATCCAATTTTAGAGACCAATCCCTCCTAGAATTTAGCACAATTTTATCAAGTATTAGTTTGAGTTATCTATTTGAAACATCCCCTTTTCCACTAGAATATGGATGATAAGGAGTTCCAGTTTTATTAACATAACCATATTCTTCCATCAAATCTTTAAATTTGTAATTATTAATGTGTGTTCCATTATCAGTGATAAAAGATTTTAGAAAACCAAATCTTGAAAATATGTTCTTTTTGACAAATTTAATAACACTCTTTTCTTTATTGTTGGGCAGTTCCACTGCCTCAAACCACTTTGACACATAATGTATAGCAACAAGAATATACTCATTCCCATGAGATGATGGAAATGGACCCATGAAATCTAAACCCCAAACATAAAAAATTTCAACTTATAGAATTACTTTTGAGGGTAACTC
This sequence comes from Viscum album, assembly GCA_963277665.1. Taxonomy (NCBI): domain Eukaryota; kingdom Viridiplantae; phylum Streptophyta; class Magnoliopsida; order Santalales; family Viscaceae; genus Viscum; species Viscum album. The sequence goes on from OY728152.1 coordinate 1,896,018,749, forward strand.
TTACTTTCTATCCACATTGCCTAACCTCTGGAACTTGTCACAGCCAACCACATAGCTCCTAGCATCCTTGAAAAGAGTGGTCAAATAGAAGCAAGAATGTAAGTCTTTTTGAGTTGTCCTTTCACCACCATGGTAACCTCCCCAAGTTGAGGAGTGACAACTTTGTAAAAAAGGTATCATACCTTCCTCAGGCACACATCTCTGAATGATACCATCATCAAATATCTTAAATAGAAATGGAGCATCCCATAGATAGTATTTTAAGCTCAAAAAAAGAATATATTTTATTGGTTATTAGAAATTTTTTTGGGAAAGACACATGTTTCTAAGAAGTTGGAAAAATTTGCATACCAAGAATATTGCCTAATAGAAATAGAAAGCAGTTTTTCATTAGGAAAGGAAGGGTTTATATCACTAGGATTTTAATATTGAGTAATGGGAAGCCTAGATAAATGATCTGCAACTAAATTATTAGTTCCTTTCTTATCCCTTGTCTTTAAATCAAACTCTTGTAGCAACAGAATTCATCTAATCAGACTGGGTTTTGTTTCTTTCTTAGATAAAAAGTACTTTAAAGAAGAATGATCAGTGAAAATGATGACTTTTGAGCCTAAAAAATACTATATAAACTTCTCCTGAGAAAAAAAGGCAATAATTATTTTTTATTGGTGGTATAATTCTTTTGGGCCTCATCTAGTAGTGTACTAGCATAATACACCACATGTAACTTCTTATCTTTCCTCTGTCCAAGGACATCACCTACAACCATGTCACTAGCATCACACATATTTCCAAAAGGTAGCTTCTAATTAGGTATAGTGATAATGGGTGATGTACTGAGTCTTTATTTTAATAGATTAAATGATTTCAAATAGTTTTCATCAAATTTAAATGGCGTATCCTTAACAATAAAAGAACACAAGGTCTTAGGGATTTTGGAAAATACATTTCTAAATCTTCAGTAGAAACCAGCATTCCCTAAGAAACTTATAATACCTTTAAAATTTTAGGAGGTGTAATTTTTTGAATTAATTCTACTTTAGTAGTATCAACCTCCATACCTATCTTGGACACTTTATGTCAAAAAACTATACCTATTGTGACCATGAGTTGACACTTCTCCCAACTAATAAAAATTTTGGTTTCAATGCATATTTTTAAGACTAACTCTTGATTTCCAAGACATTTATAAAAAGTGCTACCCACAATGGATAAATCATACATGAAAACCTCAATTATTCATTCAATCATATTTGATATTATAGTCATCATACACATTTGAAAGGTGGTTGGAGCTCCATACAACCCAAAGGGCATCCACCTATAGGAAAATGCATCTTTCAATGAGAAATTTTACGTAGAGAATCTATAATATCATTCCAAACCAAGAAAACTATGGAAATTAGTCACCAATATTTTTCTGAGCTAATGTTAAGTGGACTCATTCTTTGTTAAATCCACTGATATACCCTCACCTAAGATAATATGAATAAAAAATGAATCATTTTATAGAAAAATTAACAATTGGTTTATTTTTCATACAGATTATCCTTCAATAGTGCCTTCAACAAAATCCTAAAGTGATTTTTATACTCTTCCTTTCTCTTTTAATATATATGAATATCATATATAATGCCTACCACAAATGTATCGGGGTAATCACTAAAAAAATATATTCATTAAATTTAGTAATAAAAAAGGGGAATTAGCAAGACCAAATTACATTACTATATATTAATAATTTCTTACCTTTTATGAAATGGTGTATTGGAAATACCCTCCTTAGTCCCAAATTGAGGATATCATGATTGAAGGCCAATCATGGAGAATTATTGAGCTCTATGTAGTTGATCAAAAAAGTCATCAATTCATATTACAGGAATTTTTCTTGATTATGAACCTGATAAATTCCTAGTGATCAATTCATATTTTCATTGATACATATTTCTTCTTAATAAAAATAACTTGTGCATCCCATGGTGATACACTTGTACAAATGAATCCCTTGTCAATATTCTTAAAGAGTTTCTTCTACAATTCCTACAACTCAATTTGAACTATTTTATAGGGGGTATTTGAAATAGTTGTATAACCATGTATGGATTCTATTAAGGACTCAAATTCAAAATTAAATGGAAGACTTGTAAACTCTTTTCAAAATAAGTAACCAAAATCCTACACATTAGGCATATCATCGATGTTGAGTTCCTCCCCAGCTATGTGAGATAAAAACCACTTTTGAAATATAATAAAGACACATACAATGGATGTGATCTCCATCGGATGTTTGAATTTATCAGCGCATTGATAGAAAAAAATAGGTTGGTTTGGAATATAAAATTTAGCTTCCCTTCCTCAGAAATTAATGTGGTATTTATATACAGAAATCAAATCCATGCCAAATATAACATCAAATTCAACTAGAGGGTGAATAATCTGGTTTGTAGGAAGCACATTTCGACAAAATGTAATGGGAGAATAATCATAAACTTGAGAGGTTATCATCATTATATTAGGGTTTTTCACTATTAATTTAGAATATAATCATTGGGATGTTATTTTCATACCTTTATAAAATTCATCATATATAAAAGTGTGGGTATATACAGAGTCAAATAATACATTATTGGATATAGATTTAATGGTACGTGTACCTTTCACCACATTTTTATCATATCCCTCATCAAAAATAGTTACTGCATGAGATCTCCCTTCTTCTCTTAGCTTAAGAACTTTTTGATATATATCATCAACATCAACATTTGGATTTCATAATTAGTTACCATAATTTCTATATTCCTTTCATTTTAATCACAAGAGTGTGATTGGTTTATTTTGGGGATTCTTCCTTTATTTATGTAAATATATAACTCATTCCCATCAATTTGGATTTTGATTACCTAATGACGGTCTTTTCAAAAAAAAATTACAAGCACACTTAAGAAAATTTCTTCAATTTTTCCTTCCAAACATTTAGTACGAATAAAATATCATATTATTCTCTCGATGGTTTCTAGATTTTCCATTAAATTACATATTTATCTTCTTATCAAAACCATGATTTTGGTAAGTAATGATAATCTTTATTTTCACCATGATATAACATCAAATGATTTCTTCCAAACTACTCAAGTTCTTTATGGACAACCCACTACTAGAATATGGGTTTTTCCCAACACTTCCTTACCTAGGGTTTCATAAAACCATTGTTAATGAAGGGTTTTACCAACAGTTTCCTAAAACTGTTGGTAAATCCCCTCCTAAGCAACTTTTACCAACTGTTCTATTTAAATTATTGGTACAAAGATTGTTTAGGGGAGCTCCTTAGGCTTCCTCTTCCTCCATCTCATCCAAGCTGCTGAATCTCCTGCTGAATCTCTATCCAAACCATCCCAAATTAGGTATTTTCTTAAGTGGTACCTTGTTTTTATTGAAATTTATCTAATATTTTAGTTTTTAGTTTTGATTTTTATGTGTATATGTTTTTGTTTCTGTTTTGATTTAACCTAGAATTTCTTCATTCGAATTCATTTAATTAATTAAATCTTTAACCTTCCATCGAAGATGAAGGTATTTTTTCTACAGAACCATAAAAAACCCTTTTAGATTTTTAAGTTGTCTCTTTAATTTAGGATGGAACATATAGCATATGATCGGGTTTTAGCTCAAGAATCTAGGTCAAATATTAGTATTTATTGAGCCTCTTGTATAGTACAACTTTCAACTAGTTATAACTATGTTTTTCTTCATGATACATGACATACATTACCATCATTCAGTTTATGATTTTTTTATTAGTTTTTATTACTGATTTGGTTATTTTCATCCATTTCCAATATTTTCCCATTGATATATTTCTTCCACTTTTTAACTGATAATATTATAATTTTGAAACTTATGTATTGAGGGAATAGTCTCCCCCCAGACACACCAAAGGCTCTCACTATTATTCAATAACATTTGGAATTTTGGTAGATGTGCTTCAGGCCATGTGACCATCTGGGTTCGGGTCACCAATGAGTGGAATCCTGGTTTGGGATGTCACAATTCCTAGATATAATTTTTATAGGTGTTTCTAAATAAGAAATTTACTAAATGAACCATCCAACCTGATTGGAAACATTAAAATTGAATCATGTTTCTAGGTTATATCAAATACATAAGTTCCTTGTCATTCTTAGAACCACACCTACCATATATGACATAATTGACCCAATCATGGCTAGGCTTGGACATGCTTAGCATACCTTTAGGATTCAATACCAAGTAATAATGTACTCCAATTCCTAGGTATCCTTTTTATAGGTGTTTCTAAATAATAAATTTACTATATGAACCATCCAACCTGATCAGAAACATTGAAATTGAATCACGTTTCTAGGTTATACCCAAGACATAAGTGCCTCCTCATTATTAGAACCACACCTACCATCTATTCCATAATTGACCCATTCATGGCTAGGAATGGAAATTCTCTGCATACTTATAGGTTTCAATACAGTCATTTTCTCACCTACATGTTTCACCTACATCATTCAGAGTGTGTATCCTAGTACTTACCTTCTAACCACCATAAATATTCTGTTTCTTTATGTTTTTGTATCAGAATGGTTTTTCTATATTCTGTTTTTTGGGTTACACATTAGTTATCTGTTTCTAATTACTTCCATATTTGTTTTCATTGTAGGAAATGACACCCATTAAAGAGATGCGGCGGAAAAAGATGACAGAAAATAATCATCAAATGACACAGATGGGTGTTCCTCCACTCATCCCTGTTGTGAGTATTTTATTTCAAATATATATATTTCAATAACTTATAATATCATGTGTTTACTTTTTCGTTAAACTTTTTTTCAGGATCTACCCCCTAGAAGAGAGATATCCGATGAGGAGCCTGATATTGCTCCCAGTATAGAGGCAGGTGGTAAGAGGGGGGTGGTGTTAGAGTTAGACGATCATCTGGTGGTCCTGGTACTGAGGCCGGTGGTATGAGGGCTTGTGATGTGAGAGTTAGACGATCCACTGGTCGAACTTGATTGGACTATGCCCCCACAACAGACGTATATTCTATGCACCATTTTGATAATAGTGTGTCTTTTGGGACACATGGGATATTTAGGCATCTGATGTTTACACTACCAGTTGGACAGACGTCTCTACCACCATCGTTTGCTTCTAGTTCATTATCTTCGAGCGATTATATTCCACCTTCTTCAACTCCTACTATGACACAGTATGTGGATGAGGAGCGTACACTAAGGGACACTCCACCTATATGGGATATTCCTTCAGCTTCTGAACATCCAGTGATTCCCATTAATATGACTACCACATTTATATTTATATATCTCTAACAAATTTTTATACCAAAATTTATTTTTATTATAACTTGTACTGATATTTTTTTTCTTTAATAACAAATTCGTCTACTGATGGGAGGTGGGGGAGGGGGCGTACTCACTTGTGTGAAGTATGAAACTTCCAGACAGAGTTGATGGTTGAATACAATGATGATGGACAGATGATTGATAAACCTGGGAAGGAATGTCGGGGGGTTTTGGAAATGCTAGCCAGATACTCCGACATCATTCCAGCCAGCCCTCTCTCTTGGAGACATCTACCACACAAAGTCAAGGATAATGCATGGGGAAAAATATGGGGAAAATATATTGGATTTAATATAGTATTTCTTTGTATTTATATGAATTAATATATTGGGTGTCAGCTTCGGTTTAACTTCCCTGATGGCGATGGTGCACAACCAGCACGTTTAAAGGAGCTAGAAGAGCTTTAGAGAGCTTATAATCATGAGTTGTATATTGGAAGGTGTGATGGAGTGGGAAAAGATTTGGAGACAGTACCTATTGTGGATGACTCCCTGATAGAGCAATATTTCCAAATGATTATCCATTGGGGAACTGCCTAATTTAAGGTATTAATCCCATTTTGAGGTATTTAATTGACAGTTTTCATATTTTTCATTAATATTATCTTATTTATTATTAAACATTATTTAGTTTCTTCAGAAAAAATCAAAAAAAATTGATTTACAGAAATACCTCCACACTTTGGGGCGCACTACTATGTCAGATCATGAGAGGCAGCTGGTACGATATAGTTGTTTATAATTTTTCTTTAGGACTTTCCCTTTTTATTGTTTCCTGCTTAAATTATGTGATTTATTGAATATTTAATATATGATTATAATTGAACTTTATATTTTTTCAATGTCATTACAGAAGAAAATTTTGAATATTGAAGGATGTCTCCCTCGAGTAAATTTTTTTTGCTCGAGTCGAAGGAAAAAAGATGGAACTGTGGTTAATGAACCGACACAAGAAAAGATTGAAAGTTTTAATTTGTTTATTTCCAAGTTTAATATCTATTTTGAAATATAATAATCTATTAAAATTTTTAATAGGCTGCTTTAGAGGCCCTTGATGCCTAGGAGCCTGAAACTTTAGGGCCACATGATCATTTATATCAGGTTTTGGGAGATGAGCACTCTGGTCAAGTATGCTACCGACCTGGTAAGAATATAGTCCCGATGAGGTATTGGTCCTCTCCAGGTATCCATTATAGTACCACAGAGTTGGAACAGGTCAAGGAACATGAAAGACAGTCTGATAAAAGGGAAACAGAGTTAGAAGAATAGGTTCAAACGAGGGAGAAAGAATTTATGAAACTGATCAAAGCTTTATCTTCATCACTTCCACCAGAGGACAGTGTGGCTTTTCAGACATATATGTCATCGATGGGTGCATTATCCAATGCACCAGGCGGCAGTTCTAGTGGCGGTCAATATGATGAAATTCTTGGGGAAGACAATGATGCTGAAGACGAATATGTTAGGGATGATGATGATGTCGGTATTGAGAGCGAGGATGAAGGTGAGGGTGAGGTCGAGGATGAGAATGAGGACGAGGGTGAGGATGGGGCCAAGGATGAGCATGGGGAAAATGATGATGATGACGACGAGGAAAAAGATGTCGGCAAGGATGAGGCTGATAATGACAGTGGTGATGGTGATATTGATCAGAGGCAGATTGATCCATTACATTTTTGACATATATTTATGACATTTGATTTTTTATTTAATATGGATGTGTCGTTATACTTCAAAGCCTATCACACCTTGCACACACCCATCACAACCCCCCCCCCCCACCCTCCTCCCTGGACCCCAGACAGCCCCCTAGACAGCCCCTCGGATAGCCCCTCGGAGAGCTCCATGGACAGAACCCCCACCATCCACCTTGGACCCTCGACAACCCCCCAGACACCCCCCCGAACAGCCCCCCACCCTCCGCCCTGGACCCCGGAGAGCCCCCCAGAGATCCCCCCACCCTCCTCCCTGGACCCCAGAAAGCCCCCCGATCAGCCCCCCCCCCCCCCCCCCCCCCACCCTCCTCCCTGTACCCCAGACATCCCCCCAGACATCCCCCCAGACAGCCCCTCCAACCGCCCCCCTCGACCCCGGACAACCCCGAGGATAAAATTGTTCTCAAATAAATTTAGACCCTCCATTGAAGGTGAACTTCAGGATGAGTTCCTTTAAATGGGAATACTATAAGAACCTGGATTTTCACTCTGTTATTGATATTTTTTAATTCAGTATAACTCTTTATTTTTGACCCAATATGGAAGCCTAATGATGTTATAATGGTTTATGGGGCTTCTGGGGCTTGTTCGGAGCTCGGAACCCCGGTCGGCGTAGAAAAACACTATGCCTCACCGTTAGTAAAAAATTTAAGCCCATACCACAAGGTATATACCAACCATATAGGGATATATATTATAAGCAATGTTCATTATTTTCCCTAACCATGCACTAGGGGATGCACATCATGCACAATGTCTATAGTCTTAGTATAAGATATTATCACTGTTGTTGCACGATTTGCCTAACTGGCATACGGAAAACTGACCAAACACATTAGGATTGTGTTGATACATTAGGAAAATGATCCATGAGTCATATGTGATGTGTAAAAGTCAACCCTGCCTCAATTTGAGGTACGGTGTGGCCGGTATCACTCAAAGTGTCTTTATTTTGTTTAAAATGGACTCTCTTTTAAGTAAAAAAAACTGGCATACGGAAAACCAACAAAAAGTATTTATATTATGTTGATACTTTAGGAAAATGATCCATGTGTCATATGTGAGGTGTACGACTCAACCCCGTCTCAATATGATGCATAGTGTGGTTGGTACAACTCAAAGTGTCACACTTTTATTTGAAATGGACAACATTTTAAGTGAAAACAACAACTGACATACAGAAAAGGAACCAAAAGTATTCGGATTCTATTGATACAACAGAACAAAAATCGATGGGACATTTATGGCATGTAGGATTCAACCTCGCAACAATCAAAGGCATGGTGTGGTTGGTACCACTAAAAGCGTCTCACCTTTATTTGAAATGATCAATATTTTATGTGAAAACAACAACTGACATACGGAAAACCAACCAAATGCATTCGGATTGTGTTGATACTTTAGGAAAAAGATCTGTGGGACATTTTTTATGTGTACAAGTCAACCCCGCATCAAAAAGAGGCACAGTGTGGCCGGTACCACTCTAAGTGTCTCTCTTTTGTTTAAAATGGACAATGTATTAAGTAAAAAACAATTGGCATACGGAAAACCAACCAAACGTATTCGTATTGTGTTGATACATTAAGACAAAGATACATGGGACATTTGTGACATGTAAGAGTCAACCCCGTATCAATCCGAGGCTCAGTATGTCATGTACCTCTCTAAATGTCTCTCTTTTGTTTAAAATGGACATTATTTGAAGTGAAAACACCAAATGGCCTACAGAAAACCAACCAAACGCATTCGGATTGTGTGGATACATTAGTAAAACGATCCATGGGACATCGTTGACATGTAAGATTCAACCCTGCATCAATATGAGGTATGGTGTGTCCAGTACCACTCTAAATGTATCTCTTTTGTTTAAAATGGACATCATTTTAAGTGAAAACAACAACTGGAATACGTAAAACCGAACAAACGCATTCAGATTGTGTTTATACTTTATTAAAATGATCCATGAGTCATATGTGACATGTACGAGTCAACCCTTCCTCAATCTGAGGCACGGTGTGGCCGGTATCTACTCAAAGTGTCTCTCTTTTGTTTAAAATGGACACTGTTTTAAGTAAAAACAACTGGCATATGGAAACCAAACGTATTTGTAATGTATTGATACTTTAGGAAAACAATAAATTGATCATATTTGATGTGTATGAATCAACCCCACATCAATATTAGGCGCAGTGTGGCCGGTACCACTCAAAGTGTCTCACTTTTATTTGAAATGGACAACATTTTAAGTGAAAACAACAACTGGCATATGGAAAACCAACCAAATGAATTATGATTATGTTTATACATTAGGAAAACGATCTATGGGACATTTTTGACGTGTACGAGTCAACCCTTCATCAATCTGAGGCACGGTGTGGCCGGTACCACTCTAAATGTATCTCTTTGGTTTAAAATGGACATCATTTTAAGTGAAAATAACAACTGGCATACGGAAAACGGAACAAACGTATTCATATTCTGTTGATAATTTATGAAAACAATCCATGAGTCATTTGTGATGTGTTCGAGTCAAACTCGCCTCAATCCGAGGTGCGATGTGGCTATTACCACTCAAACTGTCTCACCTTTATTTTAAATGATCAACATTTTAAATGAAAACAACAACTGGCATATGGAAAACTGACCAAATGGATTTGGATTGTGTTGATACATTATAAAAACGATCCATTGGTCATTTGTGATGTATACGAGTCAACTCTGCCTCAATCTGAGGCACGGTGTGGCAGGTATCACTCTAAGTGTCTCTCTTTTGTTTAAAATGGATCATGTTTTAAATAAAAACAACTGACATACTGAAAACTAAACAAACGTATTTGATTGGGTTGATACTTTAGAACAAAAATCCATGGGTCATTTATGATGTGTACGAGTCAACTGAGCCTCAATCTAAGGCCCGGTGTCACCAGTACCACTCAAAGTGTCCCAATTTTATTTGAAATGGACAATTTTTTTAAGTGAAAAAAACAATTGGCATACAAAAAACCAACCAAACACATTCATATTATATTGATACCTTAGGAAAATGATCCATCAGTCATATGTGACGTGTACGAGTAAACCCCACCTCAATATGAGGTATGGTGTGGCTGGTATCACTCTAACTGTCTCTCTTTTGTTTAAAATGAACATCATTTTATGTAAAAACAACTTGCATACAGATTACTGACCAAATGTATTCGGATTGTGTTGATACTTTAGCACAACGATACATGGTCCAGCCTCACACAATCCACTTCTCATGTGAGGATCTCCTACCCCTATTATAAAACACATGACATTTAATACAATAAGGACTACTATATTCCCTAAGTCACACAAGCTCCTTGATACACACCCATTATCATCATCACTAAGTTCAAAGACACCCACCCCAAACCATGACATTATATTTGTGTTTGGTTGAATTCATTTATTATTTTACTTATTTTTGTTATTAGGTTCTAATTTTTGAATTCATTCGTGTATGTGTTATAAAAAATGAAATTTTGTATGTATTCATAATTTTGTATCACATATAATTATGTATTCAGTTTTTAATGTATTGTATTCATAATTGATTATTAAATTATGTATCCTTCTAATTATCAGTTTTTAATTATGTATCCTTATTATGTATTTTAGTGTATGTATTCTGTATAATTAACATAGCAGCACACAGAGCAGGTTGTTGTGAGAATTGTACAACAAAGCCTATACCAACGGTTTTAAACTGTTGGTATAGGTTCTGTATGTATTTGTTTACCAACGGTTCTGAACCATTGGTAAAAAACGTTACCAAAGGATTAAACTGTTGGTATAGGGGTGAATGGAAGACTAAAAAAGATATGCCAATGGTTTTGAAAGCGTTGGCATTTGTGTTGTATAAGAACTCTATGCCAATGGTTTTATAGAACCGTTGGTATAGATTATATTTCTTCACATATACCAACGGTTTATCTCAAACCATTGGTATATTTCTATTGTCACCGCTTACTTGGATATGGTTTCTAAAACATTTGGTATAATTTATACCAACATTTCTACACCCTATACCAATGGTTTTCAACCGTTGGTATACCTTTAATTTCTAGTAGTGAACCCATTTGGAGACTTAGTATTAAGCTAGTAAAGAATAGATGAAGCATACATTTAGGATGGATGATAATACCAAAATCAAACCTCATAAATATTTTAAAATTTACCTAATATATACCAATAAATTCATCATCCTTCTTCTTTAACTCAAGGAATTCCTTCTATATTTTCATATGATGACTTTGAGGAAAGTACTTACAAAAAAATAAGTGTTTAAGCTCATCCCATTATGTGGAGAAAATTTAATATGGTTGACTTGTATTCTTTAAAAGAGTCCACCATTGATCATCTTCACCTTCCAAATGATAGACACACAAAATGATATTTCCATGTTTTGATCACTAGATAAGGGAAAATATATTTTCAATGGTACTGATCAATTTCTTAGAAACTAGTGGATTAGTGAAACCACTAAAATAATGTGTATGTTGCCTCATATAGGATTCAACAGAAAATTGTTCCCTCCTTTGGCTGTTTAGATGTTCGGTATGATTCTTAGATTGAAAACGTTTTTTGATTATAGAAATTATATTTTTATTCTAGCTCTCAAAATATTTGGTTTCTTAGGAGGACATTCAGTACATTTTCTATCACATTCTTCATTAACACAATTACATTAGGTTCCATTTGATTGACTGAAACCAAAAAATAATAGTGTAGGAAATAATAATCATAGTAGGGAACAACATTATCAAAAAAAATAAGTTATAGAATGTCTAAAACATTACACATTATTTTCAATATATGGATTTGTATTATTAAGCTATGTCATTCAAGGTAGTTTTTCAAATCCATTATGATGGTTCATAATTACACTACTAAAAATACAGGCATTAACAACGCTAAAAATGAGCTTTAATAGCGCTAAAAAAGTGATGTAAAGCTTGGCACTGATAAAGGGGGGTACCCTTTACCAACGCTAAAAGAGCGCTGATAAAACAACCCTTTATCAGTGCTAAAAGAGCGATGATAAATGAGTGTTTTATCAGCGCTCCTTTAGCACTGATAAACTTATCCTTTATTAGAGATTTTTTAGTGCTGATAAAGTTGTAGTTTATCAGTTCCTTTTTAGAACTGATAAAAGCACAATTTCTCACCGCTTTTTTAGCGCTGATAAATGTCGTCTCTGCTGCTATGAAAAAATCTGTAGCAGCACACCTGGACACCTGTAAAAAAAATCAACATCTCAATAAGATAATTAAAGCAAGTATACCCATACAAAATTAACTCATAAATCATAAGCTAATTAGACCAAGTATGCCCATACAACAAGTATATCCGTACACAAATAACACATAATTCATAAGTTAATTAAGTACATAAAGAATCCAATTTAGAATTCAGGGGGTTGGGGGGATATTCAAGGGTTTGGGGTGGCTGTCCAAGGGGGGTAGGGGGTGTCCGGGGGGCTTTCCAGTAGGGTGGGTGGGTTTCCAAGGTGTCGAGGGGCTTTACAGGGGCTAGGGGGTGTCCAGAGGGGTGGGGGTGTCCAGGGGGTGGATTGGTGTCCAGGGGGGTGGGGGCGGTCTAGGGGTGGATTGGTGTCCGGGGGGACTTTCCAGGGGGTGGGCTGGTGTCCAAGGTGTAGGGGGGGCTTTACAGGGGGTGGGGTGTCCAGAGGGGTGGGGGTGTCCAGGGTTGGATTGGTGTCCAGGGTGTGGGGGCGGTCCAGGGGGCGGATTGGTGTCCGAGGGGGCTTTCCAGGGGGTGGGCTGGTGTCCAAGGTGTCAGGGGGGGCTTTACAGGGGGTGGGGTGACCAGAGGAGTAGGTTTGGATTGGTTTTAAGGGAGTTGGGGGTGGTCCAGGGGGTGGATTGGTGTCCGGGGGGTTTCCATGGGGGTGGGTTGGTGTCCAAGGTGTCGGGGGGCTTTACAGGGGGTGGGGTGTCCAGAGGGGTGGGGGTGTCTGGGGGGGTGGATTGGTGTCTAGGGGGTGGGGGTGGTCCAGGGGGTGGTGGGGTTGACTTTTACATGTCACCAAGGACCCTTGGATCGTTCTTATAAAAGATCAAGGAAATCCCACTGTGTTTGGTCGGATTTTCCTAGGTCAGCTATTGTTTTCAATTAAAATTGTGTCCATTTTAAAAAAAACGATAGACCCTTTGAGTTTTAGCAGTCACACCATGCCTCGGATTGATGCAGGGTTGACTCGAACACATCACAAAGGACCCATGGATCGTTCTCCTAAAAAATCAAGATAATTTGAATGGGTTTGGTCAGATTTTCATAGGTCAGTTGTTGTTTTCAATTAAAATTGTGTCTATTTGAAACAAAAGAGAGACCCTTTGAGTGATTTCAGCCACACCATGCCTCATATTGAGGCATGGATGACTTTTACATGTCACAAAGGACCATTGGATCGTTCTCCTAGAGGATCAACACAATCCGAATGTGTTTGGTTCAATTTTCGTAGGTCAGTTGTTGTTTTCACTTAAAATCGTGTCCATTTTGAACAAAATAGAGACCCTTTGAGTGGTACCGGCCACACCGTGCCTTATATTGAGGATGGGTTGACTCTTAAACGTCACCAAGGACCCTTGGATCATTATTATAAAAGATCAAGGCAATCCAGATGTGTTTGGTCAGATTTTCGTTGGTCAGTTGTTGTTTTCAATTAAAATTGTGTCCATTTTAAACAAGAGAGACCCTTTCAGTGATAGAGGTCACACCAAGCCTCATATTGAGGTTGGGTTGACTCATACACGTCACAAAGGACCTGTGGATTGTTCTCCTAAAGGATCAACACAATCCAAATGTGTTTGATCGAGTTTCCGTAGGTCAGTTGTTGTTTTCACATAAAATCGTGTCCATTTTAAACAAAATAGAGACCCTTTGAGTGGTACCGGCCACACCGTTCCTCATATTGAGGCGGGGTTGACTCTTACACGTCACCAAGGACCCTTGGATCGTTATTATAAAATATAAAGGCAATCCGAATGTGTTTGGTTGGATTTGCGTAGGTCAGTTGTTGTTTTCAATTAAAATTGTGTCCATTTTAAACAAGAGATACCCTTTGAGTGATAGTAGTCACACCATGCCTCAGATTGAGGCAGGGTTGACTCATACACGTCAAAAAGGACATGTGGATCATTCTCCTAAAGGATGAACACAATCCGAATGTGTTTGGTTGGATTTCCATAGGTCAGTTGTTGTTTTTATTTAAAATTGTGTCCATTTTAAACAAAATAGAGACCCTTTGAGTGGTATCGGACACATCGTACCTCATATTGAGGTAGTAATAGCTATTACACATCACCAAGGACCCTTGGATCATTCTTATAAAATATCAAGGCAATATAAATGCGTTTGGTCGGATTTGCATAGGTCAGTTGTTGTTTTCAATTAAAATTCTGTCCATTTTAAACAGGAGAGACCCTTGGAGTGATAGCGGTCACATCGTGCCTTAGATTGAGGAAGGGTTGACTCTTACACATCACAAAGGAATTTTGGATCTTTCTCCTAAAGGATAGACACAATACGAATGCTTTTGGTTGGATTTTTGTAGGTCAATTTTTGTTTTCACTTAAAATCGTGTCCATTTTAAACAAAATAGAGACCATTTGAGTGGTACCGCCTACACTGTGCCTTAGATTGAGGCAGGGATGACTCTTACATGTCACCAAGGACCCTTGGATCTCTCTTATGAAATATCAAGGCAATTCGAATGTGTTTTGTTGGATTTTCATAGGTCAGTTGTTGTTTTCAATTAAAATCGTGTCCATTTTAAACATGAGAGACCCTTTTAGTGATAGCAGTCACACAGTACCTCGGATTGAGGCAGGGTTGACTCATACACGTCACAAAGGACCCATGGATTGTTCTCCTAAAGGATCAACACAATCAAAATGTGTTTGGTCGGATTTCCGTAGGTCAGTTGTTGTTTTCACTTAAAATCGTGTCCATTTTAAACAAAAGAGAGACCCTTTGAGTGGTACCAGCCACACCGTGCCTCTTTTTGAAGCGGGGATGGCTCTTACACATCACCAAGGACCCTTTTATCGTTATTATAAAAGATCAAGGAAATCCGAATGCGTTTGGTCAGATTTTCGTAGGTCAGTTGTTGTTTTCAATTAAAATTGTGTCCATTTTAAACAAAAGAGAGACCCTTTGAGTGATAGCGGTCACATCGTGACTCTGATTGAGGAGGGTTTGACTGTTACACGTTACAAAGGATCCATGGATCATTCTCCTAAAGTATCAACACAATCCGAATGCGTTTGGTCAGATTTCAGTAGGTCAGTTGTTGTTTTCACTTAAAATTGTGTCCATTTTAAACAAAAGGGAGACCCTTTGAGTGGTAGTAACCACACCATGCCTTGGATTGAGGCGAGGTTGACTCGTACACGTCACAAAGTACCCGTGGATCATTCTCCTAAAGGATCAATATAATCCGAATGTGTTTGGTCGAATTTCCGTAGGTCTGTTGTTGTTTTCACTTAAAATCGTGTCCATTTTAAACAAAAGAGAGACACTTTGAGTGGTACCGGCCACACCGTGCCTTGGATTGAGGCAGGGATGGCTCTTACACGTCACCAAGGACCCTTTTATCATTCTTATAAAAGATCAATTCAATCCGAATGCGTTTGGTCGGATTTTCGTATGTCATTTGTTGTTTTCAATTAAAATTGTGTCCATTTTAAACAAGAGAGACCCTTTGAGTGATAGTGGTCACACCATGCCTCTGATTGAGGCAGGTTTTACTCTTACACATCACAAAGGACCCTTGGATCATTCTCCTAAAGTATCAATACAATCCGAATGTGTTTGGTCAGATTTCCGTAGGTCAGTTGTTGTTTTCACATAAAATCATGTCCATTTTAAACAAAATAGAGACCCTTTGAGTGGTACCGGCCACATTGTGCCTCATATTGAGGCAAGGTTTACTCTTACACATAAACAAGGACCCTTGGATCTCTCTTATAAAATATCAAGGAAATCTGAATGCGTTGGGTCAGATTTTCATAGGTCAGTTGTTGTTTTCAATTAAAATTGTGTCCATTTTAAACAAGAGAGACCCTTTGAGTGATAGCGGTCAAACCGTGCCTCAGTTTGAGGCAGTTTTGACTCATACACATCACAAATGACCCTTGGATCATTCTCCTATAGGATCAACACAATCCAAATGTGTTTGGTCAGATTTCTGTAGGTTAGTTGTTGTTTTCACTTAAAATCGTGTCCATTTTAAACAAAAGACAGACCCTTTGAGTGGTACCAGCCACACTGTGCCTTGAATCTATGAGGGGATGGTTCATAAATGTCACCAAGGGCCCTTGAATCGTTCTTATAAAAGATAAAGGCAATTATAGTGCCTTTGGTCGGATTTTCGTAGGTCAGTTGTTGTTTTCAATTAAAATTGTGTCCATTTTAAACAAAAGAGAGACCCTTTGAGTGATAGCGGTCACACCGTGCCTCAAATTGAGGCAGGGTTGACTCTTAATCATTAAAAAGGACTCTTGAATCGTTCTCCTAAAGGATAAACACAATCCGAATTTGTTTGGTCAGATTTCTATAGGTCAGTTGTTGTTTTCACTTAAAATCGTGTCCATTTTAAACAAAAGAGAGACCCTTTGAGTGGTAGCGGCCACACCTTGCCTCGGATTGAGGCAGGGTTGAATCGTACATGTCACAAAGGAATTTTGGATTATTCTTCTAAAGGATCAACACAATCTGAATGCGTTTGGTTGGATTTACATAGGTCAATTGTTGTTTTCACTTAAAATTGGGTCCATTTTAAACAAAAGATAGACCCTTTCAGTGGTACCGGCCACACCGTGCCTTGGATTGAGGCGGAGATGTCTCTTACACATCACCATGGACCCTTGGATCGTTCTTATAAGAGATCAAGGCAATCTGTATGCGTTTGGTCAGATTTTCGTAGGTCAGTTGTTGTTTTCAATTAAAATTGTGTCCATTTTAAACAAGAGAGACCCTTTGAGTGATAGTGGTCACACCATGCCACGGATTGAGGCAGGTTTGACTCTTAAACTTCACAAAGGACTCATGGATCGTTCTCCTAAAGGATCAACACAATCTGAATGCGTTTGGTAGGATTTTCGTAGGTCAGTTGTTGTTTTCACTTAAAATCGTGTCCATTTTAAACAAAATAGAGACCCTTTGAGTGGTATCGGCGACATAGTGCCTCGGATTGAGGTGGGGTTGACTCTTACACATCACCAAGAACCCTTAGATCTTTCTTATAAAAGATCAAGGAAATCTGAATGCGTTTGGTCAGATTTTCATAGTTTAGTTGTTGTTTTCAATTAAAATCGTGTCCATTTTAAACAAGAGATACCCTTTGAGTGATAGCGGTCACACCGTGCCTCGAATTGAGGCGAGGTTGACTCATACATGTCACAAAGGACCTGTGGATCATTCTCCTAAAGGATCAACACAATACGAATGTGTTTGGTCAGATTTCCGTAGGTCAGTTGTTGTTTTCACTTAAAATCGTGTCCATTTTTAACAAAAGAGAGACCCTTTGAGTTGTACAGGCCACACTGTGCCTTATATTGAGGCAGGGATGGCTCGTACACGTCACCAAGGACCCTTGGATCATTATTATAAAATATAAAGGCAATCAGAATGTGTTTGGTTGTATTTTCATAGGTCTGTTGTTGTTTTCAATTAAAATTGTGTCCATTTTAAACAAAAGAGAGACCCTTTGAGTGATAGTGGTCACACCGTGCCTTGGATTGAGGCGGGGTTGACTGTTACATATCAAAAAGGACTCGTGGATCATTCTCCTAAAGGATAAACACATTCAGAATGTGTTTGGTCAGATTTCCGTAGGTCAGTTGTTGTTTTCACTTAAAATCGTGTCCATTTTAAACAAAAGAGAGACCCTTTGAGAGGTAGCGGCCACACCATGCCTCGGATTATGGAGGGGTTGACTCATACACGTCACAAAGGACCATTGGATCGTTCTCTTAAAGGATTAACACAATCTGAATGTGTTTGGTCGGATTTCCGTCAGTCAGTTGTTGTTTTCACTTAAAATCATGTCCATTTTAAACAAAAGAGAGACCCTTTGAGTGGTACCGACCACACTGTGCCTCATATTGAGGCAGGGTTGACTCGTACATGTCACCAAAGACCCGTTTATCATTCTCCTAAAGGATCAACAAAATCTTAATGTGTTTGGTCGGATTTCCGTAGCTCAGTTGTTGTTTTCATTTAAATTTGTTTCCATTTTAAACAAAAGAGAGACCCTTTGAGTGGTTCAGCATTCTTGCATGTTGTTGGTGCATATCATCTTCTAAAATGGTAAAATGACTCATTAGAGAAAGGATGTTTTATTTAATAACAATTAAAATTTTCCTACGAACATTTACATACAACAATGTTTCATCTTTTGATCCCCTTAACCCCTATAAAAAATGACAACCAATTATACATGTCCCCAAGTCAGATCTTCATTGTATTTGTGTACAATTTTCCATCAGGTATGTGGTCCACTCATTTCTGAACACATCTATATCATCTTGTGAGTATGAGGCTTTTCGGCAGTCAGAGTAGTACTACAAAATATAAAAATAAATAATTACTAAATAACTTAAATGAACTAGTAGTTGTTTTTGAAAATACCTCTTTAGGGATTCTAGTTTGCTGATGAAAAATGATCTCCTTCATAAATTTACAAACATAATGACAGCAATCATTATTGTTTGTTTGTTTTGGAAACTGCAAAAAATTGATTATTTTTAGAATAAGTAACTTGTGTTGAGATGTGTTTGGATAGTGAAATTTTATTATATATATCCTGATATTTGTCCAGACGCAGTACTTTCTCACCTCCCTATGCTCAGCCCCTGTCCTCATTCCTTTTTTTAGATGATAATGATACACCACCCTATCATAACATAATCCTCAGTAAAAGATAATATAAATTATATTACTTGATTTTGAGACCTAAAACGTAAGATGTAGTGTCTTACAGATTCACAAATTCCTTCATGTGTGGTCAGTTTGATGGATATCCTTGCTTTGAATCTAGAAAATGGATCTTTGGAGTATCCAAGTTCACCGCAATTAGCAACCAATGTTTCCTAAAATACAAAAAGGTATAAGTAATAAAAGAAGTGAACATATAATTGATATTCTTTAATCATAGATTATTACCCCTGCATGGTTGGTATTAGGAAAAGTTTGTCATCTGTAATCTTGATTTCAAATGTTTTCAGCAAGCCGTTCACTATTGCATCCCTTTTTTATGGCTCTATTTTTGTTAGGTGTGTTGATGTGATATGAGGACTAACGAGTCCAAATCTTGGCTCGTGGGAAAATTCCTTCAACTGTTTTTCATAAATGCGTCTGTCAACAATATAAAATGAATTTAGTCATAATTTTAACATTCGAACAGCTTTTAGAAAATCAATTCATGGAAACATACCTCATATATACATTTACAACTGTGATGCCTAGCCAACCATTTTCAAGGATTTCATTTTCATTTTCAGCAGCAACGAAATCTTGACTTTCCTCTCTATATATATTCTCTTCGAAAACCACTATATGACTATTACCATCTTTTAGCTTCGTATCCACATGAGTCTTCAATGCCAGTAAATGTGGATAGATAACAGGTGTTGTTATTATGCTTTTAGTAGATCCTTGGGATCGGTTGGTTGGTCCTTTAGAAGGTTTTGAGCCGACGTTTGTCACCCCCTTCCCTTTCTCCGTCTATAACAACAATCACTGGTTCAGAACCTTTTTTCATTAATTTTTAAGGGTTTAGCTTGAAAAAAAGGAAATAAATACCTCTTTGTCCGCATGTACTCTTACAAGTTGTGACGTCCATGCAATGAATGTCCCAATATCCTTTTCGACCGTATGAATATCATCGTCATCAAGTGGAATATGTAGCTCTGCATTTGGCTCATGATCTACAGTAATCATCACTTTCTGATGATCTTTTGGAAGTGGTCTATTATGCAGTGTGGCATCTGGGATATTGAACACTGTAGCCCTCGCTATAAGGTGATAGGTGGGTGTTGACAGATATAAATCACAATCATTATCACCCTGTAGAAGATGAGTACAGAAAAATTATCCGTGTTTGTCTGATTCACATTTCATGGTAACAATTATTAGAATATTGATTACCACGGCTAAGACAGTTCTTTGAGGTGAATGGCTCACCCCAAAGCTTGTGGGGGGTGGGGCGGGATGTTCACGCGCTGGTTGTTCCTGATTTGTGTCTTCCCTTTTTTTCCCACCCAAAAAAGTTTCTAGAAACACTCCCTTCCATTGTAATCGTTCTTCAAAGGTTGCTATTTTTTCGCTCATTTGTTCCAATTTTTCATCTGTATCATCCATTTTTTTCTTCTTTTCAAAATATACTCAGGGTGTCACCCCAAACCCTGCACCTCTGACATGACCATATTTTTCTGGCTACTTCAAAGCCGTCGATAATAGGTCTATATCCGCTATAGGAGTAGCTGATTCTTGTGACTGTAGGATATAGGAAAATAACTAATTATTTTTATGTAATAGCAATTTCAAACAAATATTTTTATCATCATGTCATACTTACACATATTTCACACACTTTTTGTGTGTTCTCATCTATTAACTTCTGTTTTTTGTTCACATGTGCCTCCTTCCATAGAACATGACATGGGATGGAAGTGCATTTGGTTTTAGACTCATCAATCTACATATAAACAAAGAAAGATAACTATGATGTTGTTTATTAGCACCTAACAATATTAATTTAAATTTAAAATACGTACCATTTTCTTTTCTAATGAAGCATACCTCATCCTTGCTTTACGATAGGGGTATGTTGGTTTTGATGAACGTTCCTTATTTTCAGTACGGAGTTTCTATTTCATAAATGAAATATTGAAAATCATAGTGATGAATAGAGGTTTCCTCAAACAACGTATTATCACCCATAATGTACCTGAAACTTCTCATCCCCACGATGGCCAAAAAATGCATCCCATGCTTTTTGGGATATTAGGTGGGCATAGACAATGGGTGGGTGCAGGTATATTTTACCTTTAGAATCTTCCAGGTGACATCTTGTTAAAATAGTGCGAAAACCTCGATGAATCTTTCCTACAAGCCTTAGTACATAATCCTTGTGTGAATCGTCTACTATAAATTTACTCTGTAAGAGATTTAGAAGAGTAAGACATTGTTTCATTATTTTATTTGCTAGTAAATTAAAGAAATAAATTCATAATGTTACCGTAATTTCTTCCCAGATCACAGCCTTCATCCCAGACACAACATGGTGTCATGAATCTATGTCAATCAGCATGCGTTTCCGTGTGACAACTCCAATGTAGCTGCTAAACATAGCCTTGTTGGGATTCACATGTTGGCCTCGTGTATTCCATATGACTTCAAATTTGATGTCTTTGCTTTTCGCCTTATGAATTTTGGCTAACACCATCAAACTACGACGCGCCTGTTTTTTCTACAACGTCAGTCCTTCATTCCCGACCATTTCATCGATATCAACATCATATATATGTTCATTTGGAATGGTATCAACGACATGTGATGATGGTTGTTGGACCTCAACACTAGGGGCACCAGGAGTCGCAGTAGTAGGAGTAGCAGAAACCATAGTAGGTGCAGTAGGAGTTGCAGCTGGAGGAGTTGCAGGAGCAACAGGAGCCGCAGTAAGGGCAACAGTAGCAGCAACATGAGCTACAGGAGTAGCAGGAGCAGCAGCAGCCGCAACAGCAGCAGCTTGAGAGACTTGTTCAGCCTCAAGGTTAGGAGCACCATAATGTGCAGAAGTCATTATCTGCCAAAGTCATTGAACAGTTAATTCAGATTACATCAATTCTGTAATGATAAGATAATAACATGAGATAACAAGATCTATATTACAAACAAAATATAACCTGTTTACTGAATTCTCTTTCTTTTTTTCAAATGTTGAAGGGATTTGACACCTCTATCGACTATCCAAATCCCTTCATTGTGGTCTCCTCTAACATAAAAAACATCATCTGCATTGGGACCACTCAGAAATGATTGGGACGTACCACTAAAAGGATCTTCCTCAACTAAATTTTCATCAGAACCTTCAGTAGTTTTGGATGATAATAGAAAAATCAACCACTTTCAGTTTGTGGGATCTGGAACATAAAAAGCTTGTACTGCTTGTGACGCCATTATAAATTGTTCATATTTGTACCCTTCTTTACTAAAATCAACTTTCACAAATCCTCATTCATCTATTTTAACACCACTGTTGTTATCAATCCATTTTCATTGAAAAATTGGCAATTTGAATGTCGTATAATCCAACTCCCATATTAGTTTGATAATGCCAAAGTATGACATATTTGCATAAATTGGATTTTTTTCCTTACTTCCAGAAACATGAATCACTTCAACAACTAGTGTAACTCCACTATTTTTCATGGTACTATCTTCATCATGTTCATCTGTATAGAATGTATAACCATTAATTATAGAACCACTATAAGATAATACATACACACTTGGTCCAGTGGCTATCCATCGAAGTCGTTCTGAAATTGAATTTTGATATTCATCCAACTGCTTAAAAATATGGTCCTAAAACCATCCTATAAACAGGTGATTATGTGTATCTGATAACCATTTTTCATCCCTTGATGGATTAAACTGCCTAAGAATTTCATTGTGAGTTTCAATATTTGGAGAAACCTCCAAACTATTATACAAAACATAAAGATTATCTTGCTCCCGATTTGTAATACTGATTGTCACAACTTCCCTTCTAGAAATTCCCTCACCCTCAATGCATCCAGTGTGACAAGATTTCGGGAGACCAATGCTTTCCACATCAGATAGATATTCAGTACAAAATTCAATGGCTTCCTCAACAATATACAACTTCACTATACAACCCTCTGGCCGACTTCGATTCTTGACATACCCTTTCAAAATCTTCATATACAGTTCAACAGGATACATCCATCTATAGTGTACATGACCACAAAGTCGAATCTCTCTCACCAAGTGAATCATCAAATGAACCATCATATCAAATAATGTTAGCAGGAAGAAAATTTCTAATTCACATAATATGATGACAATTTCTTTTTCCATAGCTGGAAATTTCCCTGGGTCTAAAACTTTGCTACATATAGCTTTGAAAAAAAGACAAAGTTTGGTTAATGTATGATGAACATTCTTGTGAAAAATGCAACGTAAAGCTATAGGAATTTGATCTTGCATCAAAACATGGAAATCATGTGATTTCAAACCTTTTAACTTCAAATCATTCATTGACACAATGTTCTTGATATTTGATGAGTACCCCTCTGGAATCTTTACATCATTGAAGAAGTTGCAAAACTGATATCTCTCCACCCTATAAAGAGTATAAGTAGCTAGAGGAAGAAACATTTGATTTTCACCCTTCACGGGAGCCAACTCTTCTCGTATTCCCATGTCATCCATGTCCAACTTGCCTTAATTGTATCTTTTGTTTTTCTAGGGGC
This sequence comes from Viscum album, assembly GCA_963277665.1. Classification (NCBI taxonomy): domain Eukaryota; kingdom Viridiplantae; phylum Streptophyta; class Magnoliopsida; order Santalales; family Viscaceae; genus Viscum; species Viscum album. Next base: position 1,896,042,403 of record OY728152.1, read on the forward strand.
ATTTAGCAACGTTCCAATAACATTGTCACATAAATTTTTTTCCACATGCATCACATCAAGAAAATTTCTGACGTACAAACAATTCTAGTATGGTAATTCAAAAAAAAACTGATCTCTTTTTTCAACTGATTTTTGTAAGGTTTTTCAAAAATGGTTTACCAAAAAATAGTGTTCAGATCTTTTACTTTCTCAAACAGCTGATCACCTGTTAGTGGAGATGGTGTTGCGCGTTTTTCTGAACTTCCATTGAATGATGCTGTCCAAGATCAGTACTTATGCTAACAAGGTAGAAATCTAAAATTTCCTAGAAACATAGATTTTGATGAATGTTTCAACCTAATAGATTCTGTATCTTCTTCACACACGGGACACCCTTGAGTTACTTTAATGCTATAGCCTGACAAATTTCCATAAGTAGGGAAATCATTTTTTTCCCATACAACATCGTTCTCAAAGTGAATTATTCACTTTTATAAGCATCATAAAACATTACACATGAGTCCCACAATAACTTCAAATTCTCGATCAAAGGAGCCAGATAAGCATCAATATCGTTACCTGGTTGTTTTGGTCCTGATATAAGCATAGATAACATGATGAATTTCCGCTTCATGCATAACCAGGGTGGCAAGTTATAATTTACCAACATAATAGGTCATGTACTATAAGTGTTGGTTTGAAAATCAAAAGGATTCACTCCATCTGTAGATAAGGCAAGACGGAGGTTTCTCGGATCTTTTCCAAATTCAGGATACTCATGATAAATTTTATTCCATTGAGTAGAGTCATCCAGATGATGTAATAACCCATCTTTATTTCTTTTATCTGCGTGCCACAACAGTTGTCTTGCAGTTTCATCACTTCCATATAGACTCTTAAACCTTGGAATGATTGGAAATTACTGTAAAAATTTCTTAGGATTGGATTTATATTTCTTGTATCTATAAGAACCACAACTTGGGCATTCTGTAAGTGATTTGTTCTCCTTGGGAAATAATATACAGTCTTTCAGGTAGGCATGTATTCTTTCAGAAATCATTCCCATTGAGCATAGCATTCGTCTAGCTTCATATGTCCAGCTTAGGAGCTCATTATCTTCCGGGAGCATGTCATTCAAGAGAGCAAGTAGTTCTGTAAAACTAACATCACTCCATCTGTTTCCTGCTTTCAATTTATACAACTTCATTACAGCTGACAATGTTGTATACTTAGTTCAAGCAGCATACAATGACGTCTTTTCACAACTCTTTAACTTCTCAAACAATTTTGGACAATCACGGAGTTCATCTTGAATTGTCTTTTTCATTTCCTCAATATGGTCTTCATCATCATTGACATCTGTAATCATATCCTCCATACGGTCTTCTTCATTATCCGTATTTGTATTCATATCTGATGATCCATAAAATGCAGTTTTATCCCAGCTGGTAGCTACATTCGCTTTTTCTCTGTGTTTATTCCAACATTTATAACTCCGATCTATTCCGTGACATATCAAATGTTCTTCCAACTCCTCTGGAGTAAATAGTCTAGAATAAAAACAACGTAAACACGGAAAAAGTATTTGAGAAGGATCCTTTGCGTGATCCTTTCCATACTTGATGAACTCTTTCACTCTGTTCTCGTACTCTATTGTTAAACGATTAGCACCCATCCAATATTTACTCATCTTCATCCTATTTGAATCTCAAATATTAGTATTTATAGTTCAAGTACACAAAACAAGACTTCCAAATATAGTAGAAGAGAACCACTTCCTTATAAAAATACTGATTAATAGAGACTAACCATTAGTATTTATTCATCTTCATTAAATATAATTACTTTAGATTCATTATAGTTTCCTCAAATCACCCCAGACCAAACACAAGAATAATAAATAATGATACATCTACCACTCCTAGGTCTCTTCCCTACATTCAATATCATCATTCCTAAGTGCCCATATATCCACACATACACATGTCACAAACACATAAAAAACCATATCCACATCAGAACCAAAGTACCAATATGGATTTCAATCAGGTTACTCGATTCAAGTGGTGGTGTGTAAGAAATAATAAGAAAATATAATAAGTATATAGTCACACATAAATCTTAGTAACATGTACCAATATGGTATCTTAGTATTTACATATTTCCAACATCACATACTTTCATAATCAAAAATATGGAAGATATATAAAAACTGACTTAAATGAACAATGTATATAAAACTCTTATATAAATTAGTTGGCATGAACAAAATAGTTCTATAATCAATGTCAGGTAATAATAAAAAAAATTATATCATAGTAACATGTATCAAACCCTATGGTATGTTAGTTTCTAGTAATATGATCCTCACACAACTCAATCGGTGATATTGGATCAATGTTTGAACACATCCCATGACTCAGGTCATCGGGACTCAAATTCCCATTGGGGAAAAATTCATGTCATAGTATGTTTAAGTTAGTATTTTCATCATAAATCTAGTTCTAGGAGATTATATCCTAACATTCTTATCCAAATTACCACTAAATACCCTGGATTCATATACTTCAAATCAAATAAGCAACCAAACATGGGAAAATCAATCATTAAAAATAATTTCATTTATTACATTCAAATACCCAATTTTAGTTTTCAACATGAATTTTCATTTCAAAACCAAATCATAGGTTTTCATAAAATATATTCCCTTTTCAAATCATATTATATTTTAATAATTTTTTTTGAAATCAAGGATAATTATTTTATAAAATATTCCCACTAAAATATATAGTTTCTCAAATCATTCCATGACACAAAAAACAACTAATAAGGGGATTTATTTAAAAAATACATGCATCTAAAATCACAAATAAAATCCACTTTAATTCAAATCGTATTAAATTATTTTTATAATTCATATTGAATAAATCAAGAAAAAAGTTTCAATTGTGTGGAAGAAACATTGTGGAACCACCTGCCTTTAATTAGTGATCAACCCAACTTAACACCCATAATGGGATCTGTCAATGAATAATGAAGGTGTAGGAGATCAAGTAGTCTAACCTATAATCAAAATTCATAAAAAATAATATTAGATTAACTAAAAATGTGATGATCTATCACTCTATAAGGAGGATATAAGAGGATATACAGGATTTCAAATCGATGAGAGATCCCCTTATCAGAGAGAAACCAAACGCATACATTGGAGCTTCTATCTAAGAAGAAGGTAGTTTGGAGGAGTTAAAATTACTCCTGTAAGCCTCAAAGAATCAAGATTTCAAATGAGAGTTGTGTAGAAGAAAAAAGAATATAAAATGGGGCTCATGGAATTTAAGACTATAAAAAAAGATACCACATTGCAACATCCCATGGACACAGTACAGAAAGGATTTAGACAACCATACTATGGGGTATACTTCTTGTCATGAACTATGCCAAGTTGCCGTCCCACTTGACACCTGACCCAACTCGTGGGAAGGTCCAAAGAGAATTACCAATCCCCATGGGTTGTAACTAGTTCCTAGACATTGAGTAACACCTTTGGGAATGGGTTTTTCATGTAAAAACCCATAAATATTACATAATAATAAAACACCATATCATAACCAAATTTCACAATATAATAGACCAAAATATAACACTGCAATAGGGGATAAGCATTTAACAATTTCAACCAAAACCAAAATAACCAAAAAAAAGGTAAGGGAACCAATAGTACAACCAAGCCTCCATGAAACATGAGGGTCAACATCCCCCTTCCACAACCAATAACAGACACCAAAAGGGGAACTACAAGCACATATATCCACCATCACCACCAAGGGAACCTTGCCTTTAACTGGGTAAAACATAATAAGGTCTACATAAACCTGAGGGTATATATAAGGTGTGAGCCAACATACCTAGTAGGAAACAACAAAAATAGATTCCATGTAATGAAATTATGATAAACATTAACGTGTTATTTTTTAAGAAAAAGGAATATACACTTTAAATAAAACATTCTTTGAAATAAAAGAGAAAGTAAAACTGACAAGATAATGGTAAAAATAGTATGAACACTACAGAAAATCTCTAAGGTATTATGGTTACTAGAGTCCTAGGATCCTCGTACTCTTGGTGATCACATATCTTAGACATGAAGGTCCTATTTGAGCCTCCAATCCCTAGCACATGAATGTTTAGTTAGTGTTGTTATGTATATCCTTATTAAGGAGACCAATCATTGGACTGACTAATTCACCTAATATACTAGACCTAGTCTACCCACCTAGATAACTAGGATTCCATTGTGCTAAATTCCACCCCCTATATAAAATTATATCTATTTTATACAATCACACTTCCAATAATAGAAACACACATGACAAACAACCATTTACAATAGTCAAATCATTATCAAACCCTTACGCAAAACAAAAAAATTGTAAAACATGTTTCCCACAACCCAGACAATTTATAAAACCATTTTAGAACCAAATAAATCATATTAAACACCTAAAACAATGTCAAATAATGGAACAACCTACATATTTCTTGATATCTTCACAAAACTTGAATGAAACCACCAACTGAACTAAAGAAAGGCCCTAAGGATGCAATTAAACACCATAACCATAAAGATTTAACCCAAATAAATGATATTAAAGCCAAACTAGGTCAAAACCCTTTCTATAGAAAAATAACCCAAGAGAGAAAAAAGTAGTGACCAAGAAAAGAGAATAAAAGAGAATATGAGATTCTTACTTAGAGATTCCTTGTAGATAAAAGGCCAAATCACCCTAAAATGGAGCCCAAGGGAAGAGAGAAAGGGAGGGAGTTTCACCTTGGGATAGAGGGTCAAATGGGAAGATTAACTGAATAGAGGACCACTACGAAAAAATTAAAATGAACAGATAACCAATATTCCCAAGAACCCTTAATGTATATCCTCCAAGAACATCATACATCTCCAAATGACACGTCTACATCACTAAGAATAGAGAAAATCCCAATAATGTCCAGAGACCTAGAATAGGTCACCCAACTATTTAAATCATCACTAAAATGGTGGGACATAAGATGGAAATATACTAATAACACATCCCTTCACCCAAATAAGAGACTACAACCACTAACCATGAAGAACCACTAAGAGCATAATTCAGAACCTAAGGAAAGGTACACCCAAAACATACCAATGAATCCAAATTAAATAACACAATCAGTATCCATCAATGATTCAACCAAAAACAAGAACAATATTAAAAAAAATATTTGGAAAACATGCCTTAAAGGGAGGTCTGGAAAACCGAAGAGGGTGTTGAGGGCGACGGAGGTCCGGAAAACTGAAGAGGGCGTTGCAGGTGGTGAAGGTCCGGCAACGAGAAGTGAGGGCAGTGGAGGTCCGACAATGAGAAGAGAGGGCGGAAGAGGTCTGGCAACATGAACTCAGCGGGCAGCAGAGGGGAGTCACAGGGTTCCAGTACCGTGAAAGCCTTAGGTCACGATAAAACGAGGGCACTATACGACCGACTTTATAAAAAAATGGACTAAGTTTTTATTAGCGCTAACAAAGCACTTATAAAGACTACCTTTATCAGTGCTAATATTTTAGCACTGATAAAGGTATCCTTTATCAGTGTTTTTTTAGCGATGATAATGGTACTCTTTATCAGCTCTAAAAAAGTGCTGATAAATCATTTCTGTATCAGCACTAAAATTTTAGCGATGATACAGAGATTTTTTATCAGCACTTTTCTAGTGTTTATAAAGGGTTGTTTTATCAGCGCTTCTTTAGCGCTGATAAAGGTTACCCTGTATCAGCACTAAAATTTTAGCGCTGATACAAGGTATCCTTAATCAGTGATTTTTCTTAGCGCTGATATAAGGGGGCGCTTCCCTTACTCGTTTTTTTAGTAGTTTTACTATTTGAATGTCCAAAAAAATTCCTTTGTGTGGGTCAAAATATGTGTACAGAAAGGCCTGTTTTCGTGAATCTAGTGATAATTGAGTAAAATCCCAATAAACCCTTTTCAGAGTAGTTACCCCTAGTTACAATTATTTCATATCTACATCCACTTGTTGCATTCAGATAGGGATTAAATTTCATGGAAACCACTCTTTATATCCTTCACTAAAATTTAGGTATATTTTCTTATTTTTATAATTATCTTTAGACATATCCCATAGGTTCTCAATAAATATTTATCATCCATGTTTCCCAAGGTTAAATAAACCCACTCTCTGATACCAAATGTAATAAACCAAAATTATCATATATAAATAGTATATGGTATTATATGAATATTCAATTCATCTTACAATAATATGCATGAAGACCATAATTTTTGGTTTTTTTGGAAACATGGGTACATAAAAAATTGATTCATAAGCGATGTATATATTCTCCAATTAGGTTATTTATAAATATTACCCTTCTTGTAAATATGATACATAAAACCTTTATTCATAACCTATGTAAATAAAACATAAGAATAGGTATAGATCGGATGCTCGGTAAGGGTAAATAGGTTATATATCAATGATCTCATAATTATAACATGAGTATAAGTGGATAAGAACTTGAGATTGACATATGAAAACCATTCCCTGAATATCAAAGATCATAATCATGAGTCGTTGAATAATTCTTGGTAGTTTATAAGGTATAAATAAAAATAGAATCAAATAACATGATCTCTGAGAACATAACATTGGAATAAGACATGAATTTTTAGTATACACATAATCATATAAATTCATTTTCTTAGTAGTCAATGCTTCACAACCAGTACTATCATTGTTCATTGGATTTACTCTATAAAGCATTTTAGTAGTAAAGGTTCACTCATAAGATAATCAGAGTGGATTGGGTTTACTCCCAAAACCATCATAGTTTTTAGGGTTTCCTCCCATGACAGTCATTTTGGATAGATTCCCTTACTGAACTAGGTAAACTCCACATTCCAGCTTTATTTATCTCATGTGATATCAAATTTTACCCAATGTATTGAAGGTAGATATAGGTCCCACACATCACATAATGAAAATCATACATTTACCTGCCATAAACTAATAAAACATTCATCATATTATAACCCATGATAGAAAATGTGTTTCATGAACATTTCATCATGAAATAATTCATGGAAAAGAAACAAGTTTCATAAAAATTTCCCCAATTTATCATATCATAACATGTGGATAAGGAACAATATTTATAAAAAATTTCATCAAAATCATAATCATAAACTATACAGAGAGAGAAAAAAATATGGTACCATTCGATTATATCCTCAAAAAAATAAAAGAAACACAAAAGGTTATGGTCGTTGATGAATAGAAATTCCATAAAAATATAATTAAAACATTCTTGAGGAAAATGTCCTTTCCATTATGAAATAAAATTTTCAAAATCTAAAATTTATCCAAATATTAAGGATATAATTATCTTTTAAAATAACCTTGAATATTTTTAAAGGATGATTCAATTAATCGAGTGTTCATGATGGTTGAAAATTATGTTCACATTGTATACATTAAAACAATTATTCCTTATAATTTTTTAGTAAAAATTAAAAACCACCTCATTCATAAAATGAAAAGAGGATTCCTTTTAAACCATTTATTAAATACTCAAATTCAGGTTAAAATATCTTTAAACCATCTTTCGAGAATAGTATACTTTTTGTTTAAAAAGTTTTTTTGAAAACATTGACTTGGAAGAATAATGGTTTTTGACCGAAGATATAATTGAAACATTTTCTTCTTAAAAACCTAATTTTGGTATATTTAGTTCATAAAGAGAGTAAAATTAAATGAAAACCAGCATTCTAAATAACTAACCAAATGATAATAAAATAATTGAGTTTTTTGGGAGTTATTTTATGATATTTCTTCATCGTAAACTTAATCATGAATAGTATCTATAAATAGTGAGATTATAGCCTAAAACCTTTACCACATTGGTATATTTTGAATCGTAAACTCTATTAATGAATGAACCATATATGGATATGTATATCAAATAATTTTCATGGTATAAATCATAAAATACATTCATTAATTTTAAATATATACACCTCACAATGAACAAGAGGTGTATTAGGCATGTTTCTCAAATAATTAAAAGTGAGATGGAATTCCCCTACTTCAAGTATCAAATTTCTTCACACACATTCAAAAATATTGTTTAATAAATATATGTTTTTAGAAATACATTATATAATCATAATATATATATATATATATATATATATCATACAACATATGATTTAATTATGACCTTTTATTTCCCATTCATTAATGATTCCTTGTTAAAATATTGTTTTAGGTAATAACTGCTTTATTATCTTGTATGCTTCTTGTCTGTATTTTTGGTCCCTTTACTTTGATCATAGTTACATAATATCCATAATTTTTTAAAATATATAAATATCATATATATTAATTAAATATATATATATATATATATATATTTAGAGTAATTCGTAATATTTAGAGATGAAAAATGAATTGTAGTGTTCATGGAGACGGTTAGACTTACATATGTATAAACTCCATTTTCTAGAAAGATGAAAAAAAGGAATGTAAATAATATATCATGTTTTTAGAAGAATTTTTATTTCATATATATCACATATATTTATTAAATCTATCTTCATAACCATTTATTTCAAAATAAAATGAAAAAATGTATCATAGTGCTTCGTGGAGGAGGTAGTCCACACATATGAATGAAAGACATTATTATTTTCCAACAGATTTGAAGGTTAGAATGAATATGTGATATTATAATTCCAAAATTATAATTATTTCCTAAATATCATATTAATTCTTTAAATCCACCATTTATCCACCCATGAGATGCAATGATTGAAAACGAATTACATTGGTTCATGAGGTGGTAGTCCTCCATACAGATAATCAACAGTTTTGTGTCTCATTTGCTCGAAGAGGATTTAGATATATGTTATGAAATTACCATAAAATAATATAAATATATATTACATACTTGTTTTGTTATATTTTATTTATTCAAACTTGAATAATGGTGGTAAGAGTAGAAGTTAATAAAAAGAACATAATGAAAATAATTACCTAAGCTTAGAAAAACCTCATTTAGATCTCTTATCAAGAAACCTAGGGTTGGTTTTATGGGAATAAAATAAGATAAAAACGTGTATAAGGATTTTTAGATATAATTTGGTTGTTTTGGTGGATAAAAATAGATTAATAGGTTTGAATAAGTGAGGGGAGGAGGACCCTATTATAATTGAGGTGGAGTGTTATTTTTATAAATACCCAAAACTGTTCAAAATTAGAAATCCTCTCACAGTCCACGTGACTCAAATTTTGATAAATAATGGGTTTCATGGATTATATGTTTATTGTAAACCTAAAATTAGAAAAACATGTTTGTGATATGTTAGTACTTTATACTCTATGTTCACTCACTTTTATCAATTTAGTTTTCACCATGGTAACTAGTCTCTTTTTATTAACCTGTCTAATCTATCTAATAATAATAAAAATAATGGGCCTTATTAATAAATATAGACACATTTTCAATAAATAATAAACCCAATTTATTAAAAAAAGAACCAAAGTGTGTTGAAAATTAATTTTACTGCATGTGTTTGTAACGCACAAAACCTCGTTTTAACATTTACAACAGTAATTAGTTTTTACTTTTTTTCAATTATTTAAGAAAAAAATTAATTTGATCTTATTATATAATATAAATCATTATAATTCCAAATATGAAATCAAATTTATCAAATTCAATTCACATAAGTGTTATAATTTAATTTAATATGAAACCCACAGATGTGACAAAAAAGTGGTTTTCCAAATATAAGGTTTTCATAAGTACAAACAGTTTTTATATAAAAATTGAACATAATAATGATTAGAGTGAACTAAATTGGTTTAATTATAATATTATTTAATTTTTGTTACTTTAAAAACCATATTAAAACAAAATTGAACTGCTATATTCTATAAAGAAAAGGTAGGTTTTAATTAAAATCATTATTTTCAACTATTCAATGAAAAATTAATATTTTCTGAAAATTCTCAAAAAATTCACGCTAAGACAATTTTGACACATTGATTCCAAATATGAAGTGAATTTTTAAAATAAATTTTATAAAAGTTAAAAATATTAATTTTATAAGTTGTTCACAAATTTTAATAAAAAACATTTTTTTTGAAAAAAAAATGTATATTCAATGCACATAAATACTTTACTAAAATTTAAGTACTTATTAATAAATATAATTTATTTATCTGAAAAAATTCATTCGTATATTTTTAAATGTGTGTATTCTTATTCATATCACCATGTTTAACATCGATATAAAAATTATCTTATTAAAATAACAAAATAAATTATATATCGTGGTTTGTAAAAACATCGTATTGCATTTAACACAAGATATCAATGAAATGAAAGTTACATGAAAAACATAATTAATAAAATATAGTTGTGTTACACCTAGGAACCAAATTCCCCTATGATTATAGTCATCCTTCCTCATCTATCAATATACTAGAATTGGGTTCACACATGGTCATCCTCTTATGTTTAATCCTTAACCATTCACCCAAGAACATTAAACCCATTAGTGGGTTAGGAACATAACTGAACTATGAGGAACCTGATTCATTTTATTAATAGGATATATAGGATGTAATAACCCAGGTATTTATAGAATAATAAATTTTCATTTCTATTAATATTTATGAAGAAGATATTAATTTTACAATAAAGGGGACACTTTTTCTGATAGCGTACTTAACCCGACCGTCGTTGATGTTGGTCAAAATTTAAAATTTATTTTTATACTAACTACTGTATATGTGGAAATTAGGGTCGAACCCTCCGGGAAGGCGATTAGACAAATATTCTTCTAATAAAACACTAAACACCCCACTATTTTTAGTAGTGGGAAATAATATTCATTACTTTTTTAACTTTTTATATTTTTTGTGTATTATTAAAGAAATAAAGTAACTATAATTTTTTTTTGTGTTTTTGATCTTAACTAAGATAAAGAAGATAAAAAATTGAAAATAGTAAACTACAAAAATATAGGACGTTGATAAATGAACTATCAGAATGAAATGCCTTAGGAAAAATCTCTATTATACTAGTTTTAAAAGTATTCTTTCACATGTTAATGATTTCAACTAGTATCACTAAAAGAGAGTGACTTATTTCCTTCGTCAAGAAATAAGTCGCTCAAGTCGAACAAGCTTGGAGTTCGCCACTCCAAGACAAGTTCAACTGCAGTATTACTAATTAAAAAGTACATTAGAACAAACTCACTGTTAGTTCTGAATTTTTCATTTCAATTTAATTGTTTAAGAAAACGTATCCACAATAAGACTCGCTGATTGATTGTGGAGATTCAAAATTAAGTGCTAATGGTTCGATGCAAAAGTGTTCAGAACGGATCTCGGCGATCAATTCTGATCACTTTAAAGATAATGCATGAGAAGAAAGAAGATAGATAACCAGCAAACTAGAATTTATAACCGAACTAAAAGAATTAGACTAACAATATCTCTATTACATAAACAAAAATCATTCAATTACCAAGAAAGAAAATTTAAGTAAAATAGAGGAAAATATCTCCCTCTCCTAGCTCGAATCGATGCTGCTCTAGGGCCTTAGGTCTCTAGGAAGTGGTTCCCCTAGGTTCTCGCTGTACTCAGAAGTGAATGATCAAATGAATGTCTCTCTCCTATCCTGTCTCTCAACAATTCGCATTGCTCTACTTTTACATCCTATTGTGATAAGCTGCACGTCACCCCCTGTTTTCTTCCGAATTCAAGTGTCCTTCACTTATGCACCGCACACGTGCGTTTTTTCATGACTGACACATTACACTAACTTTTCCCTTATAACTAACTCCCTGTGAGTTAGATGAACAAGGACATGTTTAAGTGCCCTGAATAAACCTTCACAAGAAGAACAAAACAAAAACAGTTAAAACACAACATAAAATTAATTAAAATATTAAAGTTATTTTTTTTAAAATAAAAGTTATATCACTTATAAAAATATGTTAATTAATAAATACATAAGTTGATTATTATTGTTTACTTAACTGGGTATTATTATTATAGTTATTAATTTATTGTTAAATCTTTAATTAGATAATGTTATTAATTTTATTTTATTTAATTAGTTATTTTATTAATGCCTGTATTATTTGTAATTAAATATTATTACTCGATGATATTTTTGAGTTAAGAAGTTATTGTTTTTAGCATTATAATTAAAAAATAATTATTATTATTTATAAAGATAATTTAAATTAAATTATTATTATTTGTGAGTTAATATTATTTTGGTTTTAAATATGTTCTATTTTTCTAACTGATTTTACATATTAATTTTATTTTATGATTAATTATTAATTTATTAAAATTATTTTATATTATAATTATTATTAATTTATTATTGTTATTATTTATTGTTTTAATTATTTTTTGGAATTAGGTTTATCCCTTGCCCCCCACCAATCTCGGCGCTACAGGGGGGTCTTCAGCGGCGCCGAGGAACATGGACAGCTCCTGCTTCTTCTACAAACCGCAGCGGCGACTTCTTCCGATCGAACTCCTCCTCATGTGGCAGTAAATCACCCAGCAGCGTAGCACACATAGCCCTCCTCCTTCAATCGGATTGGCATCATGATCAGCGGCATCCAGACCCTTCACCAGTAGTGGCGACCTTTTCCTTGGCCCGGCCGTCTTCTAGCCCAAGCACACCGGCGGCGGCGGTTCAGATCCAGCGGGTTCCTTCAGAGGCTCGACACCACCTCCGATGAAGAGAGGCGGTGATCACCCTTCACTATCCCGGCAGTGTCGACTTCAATCAGAGGCGCGACAAGTGGGCAGAGTCTCCTGGTGTCGGATTTTTTTTTTGTTTACGTTTTTAAAAAAAAAAATTTGCCATAAAACGGTTCCGGCAAAACAAATTTTAAAAATGCACCTCAAAGGCGGCATCCGGGATGCCGCCTTTGCATTTCGGGGCAAGGCGGCATCTGCGATGCCGCCTTTGCGCTGCGGGTGAAAGGCGGCATCGCGGATGCCGCCTTTCTCTTAAAAATATATATTTTTATTTTTTAATTACATTTATTCATTATAATTTTTAATTACATTTATTCATTATAATTTTTAATTATTAATTAGTAATTATGAATAATTAAATATGTCATAATTAATTAGTTAATTAGTAATATTATCATTAATTATATAATAATTAATTATTAATATAATTATTACAGATATAATAAATATTTAGTTAATTAGAAATACAATTAATAATTCTAACTAATTAATTAGTAATTATTAATTATTAATTAGCTAATTAGTAATATAAATATTTATTATAATTATTCATTATAATTAGTAATTAGTAATTAATAATTATTAATAAGTAATTAGTAATTATTAATTAGTAAATTAGTAATATAAATATTAATTATAGCTATTCATTAAATTATTAATTATTAATTATTACTCATTAATTATTACTTATATAATAAATAATTAGTTAATTATTAATATAACTATTAATTATATAATAATTAATTAGTTAATTAGTAATATAATTTTAATCTTTCAAAGTGACGTACTTGAAACATTTTTAAGTTTCAAGTACGCGGTTTTGAAAGCTTATAAATTATTTTTCATTAACATTTTTTTGTAAATTGCTTTTGTTTTAAACTATTTTTTATATGTTTAATCCATGTTTTAAGTTTCATTTATATTGGTCTTCTATTTTATGTTTTATGGTCTTTCAAAGTCACGTACTTGAAAAATTTTAAGTTTCAAGTATGCGGTTTTGAAAGCTTATAAATTTCTTTTCATCAACGTTTTTTTGGAAATTTCTTTTGTTTTCAACTATTTATTATATGTTTAATCAATGTTTAAAGTTTCAATTATATTCGTTTTATAGTTTATATTTTACAGTCTTTCAAAGTCACGTACTTGAAACATTTTTAAGTTTCAAGTAGGCGGTTTTGAAAGCTTATAAATTATTTTTCATTAACATTTTTTTGTAAATTGCTTTTGTTTTAAACTATTTTTTATATGTTTAATCCATGTTTTAAGTTTCATTTATATTGGTCTTCTATTTTATGTTTTATGGTCTTTCAAAGTCACGTACTTGAAAAATTTTAAGTTTCAAGTATGCGGTTTTGAAAGCTTATAAATTTCTTTTCATCAACGTTTTTTTGGAAATTTCTTTTGTTTTCAACTATTTATTATATGTTTAATCAATGTTTAAAGTTTCAATTATATTCGTTTTATAGTTTATATTTTACAGTCTTTCAAAGTCACGTACTTGAAACATTTTTAAGTTTCAAGTAGGCGGTTTTGAAAGCTTATAAATTATTTTTCATTAACATTTTTTTGTAAATATTAATTATATACTAATTAAATAGTTAATTAGTAATTATTAATGTTTTATTATTATGTTCGTATGGTTATATAAATATATATAAATAAAACCTAATTTACCCCCTCCTGAGATTCCACTCTGACCAACAAGTAAAAATAGTATTTTGATTTCAGTACACATAAAACATGTAAACAATAATGTACAATCAATGCATATGTCTGTGGCGAGGAGATTCTGTCCCACATGGTGGTCTGCGAATAGGACGTCCGCGTCGAGTGCGCAGTGGAGTCTGATGACCTGGAGAAGGCTGATCCTCGGGCACTGAAACGTCGACTGTCGCATCCTCCATCTGTGTGTCAGTTGGAGGAGCTGTCAACTGCATCTCGTACTGCCATCTAGATCCTTCTCCCACTAGGGTGGTAGAAGGACCTGCCTCCATCGCAGAGGGGAACGAAGCCTGTGATGGAGCTATACCCCAAGACGACGACGGCTCTAGAATCCAAGGCTGGGAAGGATCTGGAACCCAAGATGGAGAGAACTGCGGATATCCTGTCAGGAAAGACGGATCCCATGCCACCTGAGGCACATCCTGAATAGGCTGATCCTGGACTACTAGAGGCCCGACCTCTGCCTGTGGAACAGGCGATGCCTCACGTGCAGCACGACGCTGTCTACGTCGCCGTGGTCGTGGCTCCTCAGCACCAGCAGCAGCTGGAGGATGTTCCTCTGGGGCAGGAACCTCCTGTCTCCGAGCCAGACGCGTGAAGATGCTCTCGGAAAACGCATGAAAAGATGCCCTCGCCTCCAGCGCTGTAGCATGGACGGCTGCCCGGCTAAAGACCCCCTCCTCCTCTTCATCGCTCATGCGAACAAGCTGCTCTGTGTGACTTCCCTGTAAATAGATTCAAATGGAATTAGAAAATAATTCAATAAACAAAGTAATAGGAATTTATTAACTTACCATCCTCTGCATCTCTATGCCAGCTTGGGTAAGATACAGTATAGATTTTAGTCTATACCAGGGCGCATAGTCAACCTGCTCTGAAAGAGAGAATCGATTTGTAGGAACACCTTGAATACGTAACTCTGCACGTCTGTGCCAGCAGTCGATAAAACTCGCATGTACTTGGGACCAGTCATCATCCTGCCTCCCTGTCAGCTTCATCCCATGAAGCTTGTCTGTCTGTCTAGATGGTAATGGAATCGGCTGAGTACGAAAAAATTGGCGCATGACCCTGTCAGGCTGCTGCCACTCAATAATATGAAAGTGAATGAGGGGCACTACAGCCATAGCATCCTCAAGACCAACAGTGCAGTATGCTGGCAACTGGTCCATAATACTCCAGTATGGAAGCCATGAAATCTGAAATGACAAGTGATTTTGTCAAAAAAAACACCCAACTAAAAACCAAAATTGATGTTATTATTAAAAATGTTAGACAGTGATAGATTGTATATACATACCTGATCAGGTAAGAGACAGTCCAACTGTAGCCGATATACGCCCAAATGCTGTCTCGGAACCACGTCGAAATTGTGTCGCTGACACCACCTGTAAAATACAACGATAATGACAAATAATGAGAAATTATAGTCAATAACTCATAGTAGAATAAAAAACCAATAGAAATGACTTATCATACCAGCGTCCACGCGGAGCGTCATGCAGCACCTCCATCTCGACCGGTGGACCAGCAAGGTCAGGGCGGAATGATGGGATGCGCTCCCATGCCCACATCTGAATAAGGATGACGCATCCTCCAAGACCTGTACGGTCCCTATGGGATAGTCTGCATAATGATCTGTACGTGTATGCCAAGCAGGCTGATCCCCAACTGTACGTCCCAGCCCGATCAAAGTCCTCTAGTAGGGGTAGATACATCATATGCACGTGCATCCCCGAGTGATCAGTACACATGGTCCCACCAATGAGTCGTAAGATATATGCACGGGCGTAACGCATGACGGTCTGCTCATCATCATCATCCTGTAAATGTGGAATCTGCGACTCCAACCAACGCATAGATATGGACGATCCATCTGTAGCCCTACGGTCGGACAAAATATCAACGCCTAACAAGCGTTGAGCAAGGTCTGGCCAAGCTGCACGAGTGGGTCCAATAACGGGTCTCCCCTGGATAGGAAGACCGAGAAGAACTGCGACATCCTCGAGGGTGATGGTCATCTCCCCCTCAGGCAAGTGGAATGTGTGTGTCTCTGGTCTCCATCTCTCAACGAGGGCAGCAAGTAGGTAATGATCTACAAATGTGAAATCTGATACGGCAAGGCCATAGAAGCCAGCACGGCGCAAGTAAGGTCTAATGGCATGTGGAGGCTCCATGTGATGAAAATGGTGCGCTCGACGCACCTTCACAAATCGATCTGGATGACCCTCTAACACGGCCTGCGAAATATGGGTAGGCTGCTGAGTGAGTAGTATGGTATCATCCATCTGCATATAAACAAAGAAAATGAGTCGTAAGTGTAAAATGTAAATATAACATTAATGGGTTAACTGACATACACATTTCAATATGGGTTAAGTGTTCCGCTTTCGGAGTTTTGAAATAAATTCTATTATTTCATATTCAAAGTTATTTCTTGAAAGCATGAATATTAATATGAAATAAGTTATGTTATCTAAAATATTGAGTCTTGAATTTGGTTACACATATTTTGGGGGAGCTTTGTGATTAACTACTTATGGATTGGATTAAGATAAACCATGTCAATTAGTAATGATGTTTTTAGAATTTATCTAATTGTATGTATTCAATATGGGGGTTTCAGATATAGTGTTATGGGTCGAGGATTTTGGATTTTTTTTCTTCGTTTTTGGGGTTTTGGTTTATGATTTCAGGGGTAGGGTTTATGTTTTAAGGTTTAGGGTTTACAATTTTTAAATTAGGGTATACGGAATATGTTTTTGGGTTCAGGTTTCAGCTTTTAGGTTTTAGGGTTAGTGATTAGGGTTTCATATTTAAGGTTTTCGGTCTAGGTTTTGGGATTTTGTTTGTATGGTTTTCAGGTTTTGGTTTATGATTTCAGGGATAGGGTTTAGGTTTTGTTGTTTAGGTTTTATTATTTTGAGAGTAGGTTATAGGGGATAGTTTTTTAGGTTTAGGGGTCAGCTTTTAGGTTTTAAAGTTCAGGTATTAGTGATTCAGATAGAGTGTTTTGGGTCCAGGATTTATGTTTTTTTCTGTTCGGTTTTGGGGTTTTGGTTTATGATTTGAGGGGTAGGGTTTATGTTTTAAGGTTTAGGTTCATGGGTCAGATTTTAGGTTTTGGAGTTTTGGTATTAAGGTTTCGGATATAGCGTTTTGGGTCCAGGATTTTGGATTCTGTTTGTTCAGTTTGGGGGTTATGTTTATGATTCAAGGGGTAGGGTTTATCATTTAAGTTTTAGGGTTTATAACTTTCAGATTAGGTTATGGGTAAGATGTTGTTGGGTTCGGGGTTCAGCTTTTATGTTTTACGGTTTAGAGATTAGGGTTTTTGTTTTAGGGTTTTGGGTCTAGTTTTTAGGAGTTTTTTGGTAGGGTTTTCAGGTTTAGGTTTATGATTTCAGGGTTTTGGGTCGAGGATTTAGTATTGTTTTGTTCAGTTTTGGGGTTTCGGTTTATGATTTCAGGGGTAGGGTTTATGTTTTAATGTTTAGGGTTTATAATTTCGATATTAGGTTTTGGGGAACAATTTTTTGGGTTCGGGTTTCAGCCTTTAGGATTTAGGGTTTAGAGATAGGGTTTCAGATATAGGGTTTTGGTATAGGTTTTATGATTGTTTTGGTATGGTTTTCGGGTTTTAGTTTATGATTTCAGGTTTAGGGTTTTGGTTTCAAGTTTTAGGGTTTATTATTATGATAGTAGGGTATAGGTAATAGGTTTTTTGGTTCAGGGGTCAGATTTTAGGGTTTGGAGTTTAGGTATTACGGTTTCAGATATAGTGTTTTGGGTCCAGGATTTTGGATTTTTTTTTTCGGTTTTGGGGTTTCGCTTTATGATTCAAGTTGTAGGGTTTATCATTTAAGGATTATGGTTTAGAATTTTCAGATTAGGTTATGGGTAATATTTTTTTGGGTTTGGGGTTCAGATTTTAGGTTTTAGTGTTTAGAGATTTGGGTTTCAGTTATAGGGTTTTGGGTCTAGTTTTTTAGGATTTTTTTGGTAGGGTTTTTGGGTTTAGGTTTATGATTTCAGGGTTAGGGTTTATGTTTTAAGGTTTACGGTTTATTATTTTGAGATTATGGTATAAATAATTGGGTTTTAGGTTCATGGGTTAGGTTTTTTGTTTTAGAGTTCAGGTATTTGGGTTTCAGATATAGTGTTTTGGGTCGAGGATTCATGATTTTTTTGTTCGTTTTGGGGTTTTGATTTTTTATGTCACGGGTAGGGTAAAATTTTTAAGGTTTAGGGTTTGGAATTTTGAGATTAGGGTATGTGTAAGGTGTCCTTGGGTTTGGGGTTTGGAGGGTTTAGGGTTAAAATTTTTAATATTAACGACCGGGAAACATGTTAATGGGTTAACTGACATACACATTTCAATATGGGTTAAGTGTTCCGCTTTCGGAGTTTTGAAATAAATTCTATTATTTCATATTCAAAGTTATTTCTTGAAAGCATGAATATTAATATGAAATAAGTTATGTTATCTAAAATATTGAGTCTTGAATTTGGTTACACATATTTTGGGGGAGCTTTGTGATTAACTACTTATGGATTGGATTAAGATAAACCATGTCAATTAGTAATGATGTTTTTAGAATTTATCAAATTTTATGTATTCAATATCTTATGCTAATTATTATGATACTATAAATTTCTTATAGAACAGTTTTCTAAAAAAGAGATAACAACATTTAGTTCACAATATGAGAATGTCACAATGAAGACAATACATCATTATGAATGAGACTGTGAAGTCGACCCAACAACGTTAGGGCATCGCTTCCGGTTATGACCTTCTTTATGACATATTGTGCATCGCAAACTCTGCCCTTGTTCTTGAGGCCAGTCCATCTCATTACGCATCCTACTCGCCTTTGGTCTCCCACGAGGACGTAACCGATTCATGTCAGGTACACACAGGCATACATGGCTCTCTACGTCAAAAATGTGTTCTTTCATCAAAATTATGATAGTATAACAAAATATTAACAATTATGTTTGACGATATGATGTTTATTATAATGTAATTTTATTGCGCCTTTCTATACCATAAACTATGCTACTGATGTTTCACCGTATGATATTTATTAGAATGTAATTTTAGAGCGCCTTTTTATTTAGTTTGTTTGTTCTTCTTCATTTCACTTTATATGTTCATTAGTATCGTTAGTTAATCATTATATGAATTCATGTTTTAATCCTATGTTATTTATTAATTATTCTAAAATTAACTAATAATAACTAATCGTTAATTATTCTATTATTCTATAATTAACTAATAATAACTTTAATTTGTTAATTCTTATGTCCTTATTTGATTCTATAACATTATACTTATCATTTATCATTGATAAATATACAGATCATTAGTATCGTTAGCTAATCATTATATGAATTCATGTTTTAATCCTATGTTATTTATTAATTATTCTAAAATTAACTAATAACAACTAATCATTAATTATTCTATTATTTTATAATTAACTAATAATAACATTAATTCGTTAATTCTTATATCCTTATTTCATTCTATAAAATTATATTTATCATTTATCATTGATAAATATACTGATTTGCTTTTTCTTCTCTTAGAAATTTTAGTAGTTTATAAAGAAAATATGAATCATCTTAAGCATATTCCCCGGGAGTGTCAAACCAGGATGCAGCAAGGCCCGTTATCGTGCACCAGTTCCCGTTCGAGTCTAGCTCGAAGCGGTGTTTTCGGGTTTTACCCCTATGTACATCTGTGCCAGAGCCACATCCACTTGTTTGTATCCAGACAGGAATTTAATTGCGTAGATAATCACATAATCTTTAAGCTACCAAAATTTCTAAATACTTAATCTTAAGTTAATCTTAAGTTAATCTATACTACCTAACAGTAATTATTTAAAACTATATATAACTAATTACAAAAACTAAATAACTAAATATTAAGAACTACCTAAACTGCTTAACAAATGAAAGATTTAAAACTAAACAAAATTAAATTAATTAAATAAAAACATTAAATTAAATAAAGAAACATACCTCTAAATGAAGCTTCGTAAAAGCTCGCACAGCAAAAAAAAAATTTAGAGAGAGAGAGAGCAAATTCGAGAGAGAGGTTGCAATGAAGAAGTGAGGAGAGGGGGGGGGGGGTGGCCGCCCTTTTATAGGGACTTCAGGCAAAGGCGGCATCTCGGAAGCCGCCTTTCGCCTCTGCGTATGGCGAAAGGCGGCTTCGGCGATGCCGCCTTTCGCCTTACCCTGAGCCGAAAGGCGGCCTCCTCCCGGCCGCCTTTGCCATGTCATCGATCCGGGCCAAAGGCAGCGCGGGGGAGCAAAGGCGGCATCGCAGATGCCGCCTTTGTGCGCTAATACAAAGGCGGCATCGCAGATGCCGCCTTTGTAGCGTATTTTTAAAATTTTTTTTGACCTAGGCCGTTTTTCAGAAATTTTTTTTCAAAAAAACGTAAAAAAAAAAAAATCCCCTGGTGTCACCACAACACTAGGAAACAAACAAAATAGAAAAAAATTAAAAATTAAATAAAATCTAATCAAAATAATTATTTAAAACATAAAATTAATTAAAACAATTGAAAATTTAGATGATCAAAAACTTAAATAAACATATAAAACCATTTAAACTAAAGTTAAATTATTATTAACTTCAATTTAAAAACATAAATTGTTACTAAACTAAAACTAAAATTAATAAGCTACTAAATTATTAAAAGTTAATAAAAAATTTAAAAATTTATAAAACAAAGTTAAATTACTTAAAATAGTGTACTAAAATAAAATAAATTTAATAAAGTAGACAGTTAATTATTTTGTTATCGAATAATTTAGTTTATTTATGAAATTAAATAAAATAGATTTAATAAAATATGTAAGTTTATAAGCTTAAAATTATAACTAATGAGTTTGTTAAAAGAATACTAATAGTTAAATTATGTAATTTTAAATTGAACAAAATTTACTACAAAAATTGTTAAATTAGAAACTACATTATTTTTGTACAAAAGCATAATTAATTAATTAATTAATAAAAAATTGAAATTATTAAATATGAAGGCTAAGACACTAAATTAAATAAAATTTTATTATACTAAAATTAATGTAAGGTATAAATTAATTATTTAAAGGCTAAAAAACACTGTTAATTACAAAAAAGAAAGAAAAAAATACAAGATTTAATTCTAAAAATGAAAATGTGCACTATTTAGAAAAAAGTGTAATAAAAATTAAATAAATCATTAAAAATTAATTAAAAAATGTGTTAAAACTATGTAAAATAAGGTCACGTCATATTCCCCCACACTTAAGCATTTTTTGTCCCCAATCAATCTCATGTTTTATTATCATTCAAAAACAGAAGTATATTAATCATGATACTGCTCAAAATGTAACATGTTTATACATTTCAAACAGAGGACTACATGACTGTCATTAGGCTCTTGGAGAGATATTTTCAAATTAAGTCTTGCTTATAACAAATACTCAATGGGTAATCATGAATGAAAGGATTCATCTATCAAAGAATATGTCCTGCCTCATATGTGAAACTGCGTAGTGACTCATTAAAATCTAGGCTTATGTCTAAAGTCCAATATTGACAAAAGGTAAAATATCAGCAGAATTAAGAACATAACCAATGGAACTTTGTACTTGGACTTTTCACCAAGGTTCCTTTTTTTTATGAATCACCTCAGTAATACAACCTAAATGACTCCCATATAAACCTTTTCCCCCTTCATCATTTGGCGTTCATCTTCCCATCACCATAGTGAACTCATTTTTGACCCTAGAAGCTTTATTTAATTTTTTCCAAGCCATGTATCATGTGTTAGGCACTGTGTAATGCACTTATTCAAGATGTACAGAGGGATTATAGTAAACTGAAACGCACCTAGCATCTAGGGTCGCAGAGATTCACTATGGGATCCGAAATTCCCAAATTACTCCAGTTCCAAAAGATTTATATAAATATCATTTTCTTTTTCTAATTAAAGTGATTACTTTAATAAATGATAAATGATTGTGTCCCCTAGGATCAAGATCAAACTTCAAGTACCAAGGTCTGTGATCATAACTCCACTAACATGTTACCCATATCACAAAAGTAGTTCCTAAACCAAATTTCCATTAAATCACAAAACAATATCCCTCATGAATCATCCACCCACAATAATTTCAAATTCAAATAAGCTCTTCACTAATAATCAGGCATTATTCAAAGGCAAGACCCAATTGGGTACAATTTAAAGCCTAAAATTAAGAATGAATTTTGAAAAACAATTACCCATTTTTTGACAAAAAAGTTTAATGTTTCAGTGGGAATTTATGGGCGACTCATTAAACATAGTTATGCTCGTTCAAAAATTGACCCCCTCCCCCACACATAAAACCCAACATTGTACCCAAAGTTTAATTCAAAGGTGGAGAAGAAAAATTTAACAGTTAATGTTCAAAATATATTTTCAATATACTAGATTTATGACATGTAAAGGGCCTCATTGAAGTTCAAAAATATTTTTTGTAACAATGAATAACTTAACAATACGTTCATTATCAAGTACACACATTAACATTTAAGTCCAGTGGAAAATAATTTCTATTAAAGTACAAACATGGAATTTTACTTGTGGATGCATTGTGTACTAGGTGTAACAATTTTAAAAAGTATGATTCAAATGAATGATCAATATATCAAGAAGATGCATGATAAACACCCTACAGACTGATCCGTTTCAATGAAAAAAACAACAACCAGCAAGCATGTACCCCCACTCTTAATTTCAAGTAGTGAAATGATTTTAACAACAGTGAAATTCAATTATTCATCAAGGAGGAACATGTAGAATTATTTTATTCAACTATGTGACATGCAACAAAAACTTATTAGTATGAAAGACATGCAACATATTTTATAACAAACATGTAGAAGAATTTCTAATACAAGCAGAATTTTTAAACTAATAGTCATTTTCTCACCGACAGTACTATCAATGAGTCACCAACAACAGTACTAATGAGTCACCGATAGTAGTGTCTCGATGAATCAAGTGCATTGGTGAGTAAATGACTCCCCGGTAGTAATAACAGTGACATGTAGTAAATTTTATTAAAGTGAACAAGGAGTAGAAAAATGAATGCATCTAAAGAATATAGATCTTCCCTGAATCAATGTTTATCATTAAAGCTTCAACAAGGGAATCCCACTCTTTCAATGACACAACACTAACATCTTTATAACCCTAAAACAGAACTAGGAGACAAAAAAAGTAATAACAAGAACATACCCAAAACAGAGCACAGAAGCAACACATTATTCTAGGATAAAAATGAAAAAAAAGTAATGAAAAAAAGAAAAATGGGTTGCCTCACATATAGTGCTACATTTTAAATACTTCAGCCATATATTAATTATGATTAGTTCTCAAATATAGTAAAGGTAGTGAAGCCCTTCGGTTTTCCCTCAAAATAAACCTTCACTCTCTGCCCATTAACCAACATGGGTTTGTTCTCCTCACCTATAATTTCTACAACCCCATTCTTAAGCACTCTCACCACAGTAAAGGTCCAGACCATTTGGACTTCATCCTTCTAGAAAAGAGTTTTAGTCCAGAGTTAATGAGGAGGACCTTCTATCTGGGTTTTAATTCTTTGGTTTTAATGATATAATCATGAAATATTTTCGTCTTCTACTTATAAATCCTTGAATTATCATAAATATCTCTTCTTATCTTATCATGTTCACTTAACTAAAGTAATCTTCTCCCACCAACACTCTTAAGTCAAAATCATGAGCCTTAACTACCAAATAAGACTTGTGTTGCAACTCCACAGGCAAATGACAACACTTCCTAAACAACAACCTATATGGAGACATACCTATTGGGGTCTTGAATGAAGTTTTATATGACTATAAAGCTTCATCCAATTTAAGAGACCAGTCCATCCTAGAATTTGACACAATTTTCTCAAGTATTTGTTTCAATTATCTATTTGAAACTTCCACTTGTCCACTAGAATATGGATGATAAGGAGTTCCAGTTTTATGTACACAACCATATTCTTCCATAAAATATTTAAATTTGTAATTATTAAATTATGTTCCATTATCAGTGATAAAGGCTTTGGGAACATCAAATCTTGAAAATATGTTCTTTTTAACAAATTTCATAACACTCATTACCTGATTTTTGGGAAGTTCCACTGCCTCAACCCACTTTGAGACATAATCTTTAGTAATAAGAATATACTCATTTCCATGATATGATGGAAATGGACTAATCAAATATAAACCCCAAACATAAAAAACTTTCAAATTCTAGAATTACTTTTTAGGGTAACTCTTTCTTCCTACCCACATTGCCTAACCTCTGGAACTTGTCACAACCAACCACATAGCTCCAAGTATCTATGAAAATAGTTGTCAAATAGAAACTAGACTGTATGAATTTTTGAGTCGTCCTTCCACCACCATGGTGACCTCCCCATGTTGAGGAGTGACAACTCTCTAAAACTGGTATCATCTCTTCCTCAGGCAAAAATCTCTGAAAGATACCATATGCACATATCATAAACAGGAAATGATCATCCCATAGATAGTATTTATGCTCATAAATTAATTTGTTTCTTTGGTTATTAGACAAATTTTTGGGACAGACACTTTCTTCCAATAAGTTGGAAAAATCAGCATACCAAGAAGATTGCCTAATAGAAACATAAAGAAATTTTTCATTAGGAAAGGAAAGGTTCTTCTCACTAGGATCTTCAGATTGAGTAATAGGAATCCTAGATAAGTGATATGCAACTAAATTCTTAGTTACTTTTTTATGCCTAGTCTCTAAATAAAAATCTTGTAGAAAAAGAACCCATCCAATCAACCTGGGTTTTGTTTATTTCATAGACAACAAGTACTTTAAAGCAGAATGATCAGTGAAAATGATGACTTTTGAGCCTAAAAAATACTATAAAAACATCTATAAAGCAAAAAAAGACTATAATTGTTTTTAGTGGTGGTATAATTCTTTTGGGACTCATCTAGAAGTCTACTAGCATAATACACCACATGTAACTTCCTATATTTCCTCTATCCAAGGAAATCACCTACATCCATGTCACTGGAATCACACATATGTTCAAAAGGTAGTTTCCAATTAGGTGCAGTGATAATGGGTGATGTAGTGAGTCATTATTTTAACAGATTAAATGATTTCACATAGTTTTCATCCAAGTTAAAAGGTGAATCCTTAATAAGAAAAGAACCCAAGTGCTTAGTGATTTAGGAAAATACTTTTATGAATATTCAGTAGAAACTAACATTCCCTAAGAAACTTATAATACCTTTAACATTTTTAGGAGGTGGAAGTTTTTGAATGACTTCTACTTTAGCAGTATCAACCTCTAGACCTATATTTGACACTTTATGTTCAAGAAGAATACCTTATATGACCATGAGTTGACACTTCTCCAAATTAAGAATAAGGTTGGTTTCAATGCATCATTCTAAGACTAACTCAAGATTTCCAAGACTTGTATCAAAAGTGCTACCCACAATTGAGAAATAATACATGAAAACCTCAATGATTCTTTTAATCATATCTGAAATGATAGACATCATACACATTTGAAAGGTGGTTGGAGCTCCACACAACCCAAAGGGAATCTGCCTGTAGGACAATGTCACAAAGGATCATGTCAAAGTGGCCTTTTCCTGATCCTCTAGATCAACAGGAATATAGTTGTAACCAGAATACCCATCCAGGAAACCAAAAAATTCATTTCTATCAAGCCTCTCAAGCATTTTTTCAAAGAAGGGAATTGGAAAATGGTCTTTCCTAGTGGCTGCATTTTGTTTCCTATAATCGATATAGACTCTCCATTTTGTGGCTTTCCTAACTTGTATTTCTTCATTTTTTTTCATTTTTTACAACAGTGAAACCTCCCTTATTAGGGATAACTTGAACAGGGCTGACCCAAGCACTATTAAAAATGGGATATATGATACTAGTGTCTAACAGATTAATCAATTCCTCTCTCACAACCTCTTTCATGTTTGTATTTAATCTTATTTGACACTCTACCATAGGCTTATGATCCGACTCCATTGGAATTTTGTGCATGTAGAATTAATGAATAATAAACATTATATAATCTATGGTCCATCATATGGAAGAATTAAACTTTTTCAAAACAATCATCAATCTTTACTCTTGATTTACATTCAATTCAGTATAAATTATGAGAGGCAAATTGGAATTCTCACCAAAAAATGAATATTTCAAATGAGAAGGGAGTGGTTTTAGTTCAATAATAGGTTATTCTACACTAGATGGAAGACTCTTAGGACTAGGAGGTCCATGATATTCAATATATCTCTTGAAATTATTAATAAATGATGAAATATTTTCAATTTATAGCTTATTTTCAGGAATACCAGTTTTTTTTGTCCAAAGTAGATAACATACTGTATAAGTTTTCCATTTTAGAATTAAATATATTTATCAAATAAGAATAATCAAGGTGCCTCAAAAGTTCTCCCTCAATATCATAGAAGTGTTCATCAGCATTGGTGTTAATAGAAACACCCTCAAATTTACTAAAATGGCTCCTAATTTCATAAACAGAGGACTCTTCTATAGTAGAAACTTGATAGTTGTTCAGTTGTGAGGAATATTCTAGATTAATGATTTGATCAGAATTTTCAATTTTTAAAACTTGTATGTCTCGATTTTATACTTCTAAATGAGTTTCATCAAAAAATTATTGATTTTAATATTTTTCAATGTTTTTAGTAGAGTTCTCATCCTCTAAGGACTTTATCATTGAAAATTTTTCAGAAAAGGTTAGTCCTTTTACATTTTTAAACACATTGAATTTTTCTTGTTATTCTTAAATTTTGAAAATAAGCTGACCCTTAGATACATCAATAACAACACCACTTATATCTAAGAATGGCCTACCGAAGATGATGGGAAGCTATTGATCACACTCCATGTCTTTGACCAGAAAGTATGTAGGCAGAAATAGTTTCTCAACCCCAACTAAAAAATCTTCAATCCTCCCCACTGGATGAGTGAATGATCTATCAAATAACTGTAGTATGACTATGGTGGATTGAATATCCCCTAGCCTCAACTGTTGAAATAGTGATTATAGGATCATATTAATTCTAGAACCTAAATCACATAAAAAATTGATATAATTGAAATTTCCTAGGGTGCAGTGGATAAAAAAGCTACATGGGTCTTTCAATTTAGGTGAGATTTTCTTTTGAAGCACTACACTACACTCTTCAGTGAGGCTGTAGGTAGAAAACTCTACAAGGGACTTTTTGATTGAAACATTTTTTTCAAGAGATTTCAAATAAGATGGAATTTGAATTATGACTTGAATGAAAGAAATGTTTACGTGAAGTTTTGAATGAAGTCCAAGGAACTGAAGAAGTTCATCCCTATTATTACTTTGAGGTTTAAGATTCTCAAGGAAAGGGATGGGTGGGAAAAAATTTAAGGACAATAGTCATATTCCTCACATATTCCTCAAATTTTTCTTTTCCTTTATTATTTTGATTTATAGAATAATTTTCAACTTGTATCTCTAGTGAAAATTTAATATTTATTCATCTTCTAAAGCTTTATGTGAATTTCCAAAATGTGAAAAAATCAGATTTTTGTTACCAGATTCACGTAGATTTTCATTTTGGTCATTTTCAAGGTTTTTTCAACAACAGTTTTTGTGTTTATCCCACTTATATTTACTACCACAATGTAATTATCTCTATAGTTATGTTTAGTTTTTCTTGGATGTCTACCTGGTTTCCTAAACGAAAAGTATCTAGCATGTTTTCCATGTTGTGATTCCATGTTTTTCATTCTAACATCATTTTTCATTTTAACTGACTCATATTGATTCTGATGTTTGGATAGTTGAGTCATATATTTTTCTTCTTGAGAGTTGATTCTATTCAAAATTACATTCATCTTTGAATACATTTGGTTATCATTATTTCCTTGTGAATTTGATGACTCACCCATTTGTTGATTTGAAAAATTTGGTCTTGATTGGTTAGAGTAATTCGGGACATTGGATTGTTTAATTAGGCCTTGATCTTTCCATGGTAAATTTTTATGGTTCCTATAGCCTTGGTTATAATTGTTTGAAAATGGAACTTCTTTAGGAGGCATCATAGGACCATAGTTTACAAAATTTGAGTTCTCTTGTTGTTGGGATGGCATATCAAAGTTGTGACATAAGTTTTTAGTATTCCCAAACATTACAAATTGTGAACATTGTTCTCTTAAATATTGATTGGTGTTTTGATAACCAAGTTGGTTAATTGTTTTCTAAGAGTTCGAGTTCATTAAATATTGAAGTTGGTTGGTGATTTCAACCAGTTGTGCTTGAGTTTCATTCATTGAACTAGTGTTTTGGTTTTTGTTCACTCATTTTCTTTTTGAATTTCTAGGTTTTGAATTCAGTGAAAGATTATTAAAAAATTGTCTACGTTCTTTATATGTCTTATCATTGTAATTTCTCCCAGTAGCTTGATCAACTAGATTCTGTCCATAAGTTGACAACCCTTTATAGAATGTGTCCATGAGAAGGTGAGATGAGAGTTGATGATGAGGACACAGCCCAAGAGAGTTTCTAAATCTATCCCAAGATTCATGAAAATATTATCCATCCTCTTGATAAAATGAAGTGATATTTGTTCTAAGTCCACCTTTCCGTATTTGGGGATAAAATTTCATTATGAATGAATTGTACACTAGATCCTTGTTTTAAAAAATGTTCTCATCTAGAATCAGAAACCAGTCCTAGAATTCCATTTATGTAAAAAGGGAAATAATCTCACCCTCAATTCATTCTCTATATGTCCTAGAAGAGGTAAATGCTACACATTGTTGTAGAAGTTTCTAATGAATGCAAGAGAGTACTCATTAAAGAGTCCATTAAAGGATATTAGCAATGAAATATGTGATTGTTTCAGTTCATAGTTTCTGGCTCTAAGAGATTACCTAATGGAAGAAAAATATCCTGAATCTTGAGGAAGATGAATCTTCCTCATCCTAGGCCTTTAATTGTTTTCTTAGATTTTGTGAGGATGATTTTGAAATTCATTTGGATCAAGAATCCTATCACTTATGTTATCCATTTCTATTATGTTTTTCTTTCTTAGAGCAGCTAAGTGTTTATCTAATTCTAGGTTCAGGGGATCTAATATATCAGCAGTAGACCTAGTGTTCATGCAATAACTGATAAAAAGTAAAATTCAGCACAAAAAAAACAGTAGTTCAGTAACACACTGAAGTTGACATAATTTAATTTTTTAACATTTTTTAAATTTTTCATTTTTTTAGTTTTTATAAATGTGATTTTTTATGATATTTTTTAGAAATGTAATGGATCATGCCTTCCCCAGAAACAATGCAAAAAATTTGACAAAATATTCATTGAAGTTTGTCAATTTTTAGAATTTATTTTCCAACTAACAATTGTATATGTGAAAAGTAGGGTAGAACCCTCATTGAAGGTGATTAGACCACGTTTCTTCTAATAAAACTCTAAACACCCCATTGTTGTCAGTAGTGGTAAATAAAATTGCTTAATTTTACAACATTATATATTTTTTGTGTATTATTAAAGCAATAAAGTAAATACACATTTTTTTTGTTTTTGATCTTAATTAAGATGAAGTAGAGAACAAATTGAAAACATTAAACTAAAAAAATATAAGATGTTGATAATTGAACTATCAGAATGAAATTACTGGGGAAAAATCTCTGTTATACTGGTTTTAAAATTATTATTTCACATGTTAATGATTGAAACTAGTACAACTGAAATAGAGTAAATTATTTTCTTCATCTGGAAATATGTCACTCAAGCCGAACAATCTTGGAGTTTTCCACTCCAAGACAGGTTCAACGGGAGTATTTCGAATTAAAAAGAACAAAAAAACAAATTCACTGTTAGATATGAATTTTTAATTTCATTTTAAATGTTTTAGAAAATGAATCCATAATAAGACTCACTGAATGATTGCAGGGTTTCAAAATTAAGTGCTAATGGTACGACAGAAATGTGTTCAGAACTGATCTCACAGATCAGTTCTAATCACTTTAAATATAATGTGTGAGAAGAAAGAAGAAAAATAACCAGTAGACAATTATTTATCTCCTAACTAGCAGACTTAGCCTAGAATTATCACTATTATGTAAGCAAAAATCATTCAATTAAAAAGAATGATAATTGAAGTAAAACAGAGGAAAAGATCTCCCTATCCTAGCTCGAATCGATGCTGCTCTTGACCCTTAGGTTCCAAGGAAGTGGTTCCCCCTGGTCCTCACTCTGCTCAGAAGTGAATGATTAAATAAATGTCTCTCTCCTCTCCTAGATCTAAAAAATTCCCGATGCTCTGCTTTTAAATCCATCTTTCATAAGCTGCATGTCACCCCTGTTTTCTACCGACTTCAAGTGTCCTTCCCTTATGCACTGCACACATGCGTTTTTTTATGACTGACATGACACACTAAAATTTCCCTTAAAACTAACTCCCTGTGAGTTAGTTAAATGAACATGGACGTGTTTATGTCCTCTAGATGAGCCTGCACCAGAAGCATAGAACAAAAATAGTTAAAAAATGAATGAAAATTAATTAAAATAATAAAGTTATTTTTCTAAAAATAAATGTTATATTACTTATAAAAAAGTTAATTAACAAATACTTCTGTTGATAATTATTATTTACTTAACTAAATATTATTACAATAATTATTAATTTATTATTAAATCTTTAATTAGATAAAGTTATTATGTTCTTAATTTTATATTATTTAATTGGTTATTTTAATTATGCTAGTATTATTAGTAATTATCTATAACAACTTAATGATATTTTTTTTGTTAGGAAATTATCTTTTTTAGTATTTTAATTATAAAATGATTATTATTATTTATAAAGTTAAATTAAATTAAAATATTATTATTTTTAAGTTAATATTATTATTTTTAAATAAGTTCTATGTTACTAACTGATTTAACATCTTAATTTCATTTTATGATTAATTATTCATTTAGTATAATATTTTTATATTATAATTATTATTAATTTATTATTGTTATTATTTATTGTTTTATTTATTTTTTTAAAATATGGTTTATCCCTTCCCCCACTACTACAAAAACGGGCAAGGGAAGCGCGCCCTTATAACAGCGCTAAGCAAAACCGCTGATAAAGGATACCATATATCAGCGCTAAAATTACAGCGCCGAAAAAGCTAATGTTTATCAGCGCTTTCTTAGCGCTGATAATAGTAATATTTATCAGCGCTAAAATTTTAGCGCTGATACAGTTGGTCTTTATCAGCGCTCAAAAAGCGCTGATAAAGGTTCGCCTATATAAGCGCTAAAAAAGCGCTGATACAGAACACCTCTATCAGCGCTCAAATTTCAGCGCTGATATAGGGTATCCTTTATCAGCGCTAAAAAAGCGCTGATAAAGAGACCCTGTATCAGCGCTGAAATTGTAGCGCTGATACGGGGAATCTTTATCAGCGCTTTTCTAGCACTGATAAATCATAATATTATCAGCGCTAGAAAAGCGCTGATAAAGCTAGATTTTATCAGCGCTATAATTTTAGCGCTGATAAAGGTAGCCTTTATCAGCGCTTTTTTAGCGCTGATAAAACCTTAGTCGACTTTTTTATAAAGTCGGTCGCACAGTGCCCTCGTTTTATCGCAGCTAAAGCCCTCGCGGAACCGTAACCCTGCTACTCTTCTCCCGAATACCGCTGCTGTGTTCGCTTCGCTGGAGCTTGCCGCCCTCAGTACACTTGCCGTCCTCCGCCGCCCGCAACACCCTCGGCCGACCTCCACCGCCTGCCGCCCTCGGCTGCCCGCAACGCCCTCGGCCGCCGTTCTCTGCCACCCTCGGCCGCTCTCCGCCGCCTCTGCCGCCCTCCGCCTCACTCGGCCGCCCTCAGTCGCCCTCCGCGGCCGCCTTCCGCAACCCGCAACGCCCTCGGCCGCCACCTTAAGGTAACAATCTATGAAGAAGATGTATATGTTTTCATATAGATAGATTGTGTATAGCTGATTCTCTCTAAGTGTACTCATGATGATGTCCAGATGTTGGGAATGATCATCATTATTTTGGTATTACACCAATATGTCATCCATAAAACAACTACAATCTGGTCTAGGTACAAGTGAAATATTCAACTCATCAAGAGAATAAATGCCATGAGGAATTCGTCAACACAAATTTTATTATGAAGAATTCATAAAAACTATACATGATTTAAAAATTAGTTTATAGTATATCAGAATTTCTCAACCTCAAATGATGATAAACAAACCTTAGATCAATCTTAGAGAACAATATGGAACCCCTCAGCTGGTCAAATAGATCAAAAATACAAAGAAGTGGATATCTGTTCTTAATTTTCATCTGATTCATATTCTATTAATAGAAACACATATGTAATGTTCTGTCATCCTTCTTGGAAAATAAAACATGAGATCCCCAAGGTGACATACTCGAGCAGATGCACCCTTCATAATCTAACTCCTCTCATTGAGTTTTATGTTCCTGAATCTATTCTTGTTTCATTATGAAAGGCGTTATATAAAATGGCTCAACTCCACGCATCAGCTCAATCATGAGCTCAAAGTCTCTTTTAGGTGGTAACCCTGATCAATTCTCATGAAACACATCCTAGAACCAGTCTACTACTGGGGGAAATATTTCTTGTTTCAATCCATTATCATCAAGAAAAATATTCGTAAACACATCCTTTATCTCACATGCATTCTAAATATAGTTTTTGTATCCTGAGTGCCTATACAAATCAGATAGAATCTCCAGTGGATGCGTTTGGTTTCTCTCTGATAAAGGTATCTCTCATCGATTGGAAATCCTCTATCTCCTGTTATATCCTCCTTATAGAGTGATAGATAATCATCTTTTTAGTGAACCTAATATTCTTTTTTATGAATCTTGATTATAGGTTAGACTACTTGATCTCCTTCCAAGGAAGTGGTTCCCTTCTACTGTATTTGGAAGTCTTCTTTTGTGTACTTGAACCATAAATACTAATATTTGAGATTCAAATAGGATGAAGATGAATAAAGATTGGATGGATTCTAATCGTTTAACAATAGAGTACGAGAACGGAGTGAAAGAGTTCATCAAGTTTGCAAAGGATCACACAAAGGATCCTTCTCAAATCCTTTGTCCGTGTTTACGTTGTTGTTATTCTAGACTACTTACTCCAGAGGAGTTGGAAGAACATTTGATATGTCACGGAATAGATCGGAGTTATAAATGTTGGAATAAACACGGAGAAAAATCGAATGTAGCTACTGGCTGGGATAAAACTGCGTTTTATGGATCGTCAGATATGAATACAAATATAGATAATGAAGAAGACCGTATGGAGGATGTGATTACAGATGTCAATGATGATGAAGATCGTATTGAGGAAATGACAAATACAATTCAAGATGAACCCCGTGATTGCCCAAAATTGTTTGAGAAGTTAAAGAGTTGTGCAAAGACGCCATTGTATGCTGCTTGCACTAAGTATACAACATTGTTAGCTGTACTGAAGTTGTATAAACTGAAAGCAGGCAATGGATGGAGTGATGTCAGTTTTACAGAACTACTTGCTCTCTTGAATGACATGCTCCCGGGAGATAATGAGCTCCCAAGCATGACATATGAAGCTAGACGAATTCTACGCTCGATGGGAATGATTTCTGAAAGAATACATGCCTGCCCGAAAGACTGTATATTGTTTCGAAAGGAGAACAAATCACTTACAGAATGCCCAAAGTGTGGTGCTTCTCAATACAAGAAAGATAAATCCAATCCTACGAAAGTTGTATGGTACTTTCCAATCATTCCAAGGTTTAGGCGTTTATATGGAAGTGAAGAAACTGCAAGACAATTGTCGTGGCATGCAGATAAAAGAAATAAAGATGGGTTATTACGTCATCCGGCCGACTCTCCTCAATGGAAGAAAATTGATCATGAGTATCCTGAATTTTGAAAAGAGCCGAGAAACCTTCGTCTTGCGTTATCTACAGATGGAGTGAATCCTTTTGGTTTTCAAACCAGCACTCATAGTACATGGCCTGTTATGTTGCTAAATTATAACTTGCCACCCTGGTTATGCATGAAGCGAAAATTCATCATGTTATCTATGCTTATATCAGGACCAAAACAACCAGGTAACGATATTGATGTTTATCTGACTCCTTTGATCGAGGATTTGAAGTTATTGTGGGACTCAGGTGTAATGTTGTATGATTCTTATAAAAGTGAATACTTCACGTTGAGAGCGATGTTGTATGAGACAATAAATGATTTCCCTGCTTATGGAAATTTGTCAGGCTATAGCATTAAAGGAACTCAAGGGTGTCCCGTGTGCGAAGAAGATACAGAATCAATTAGGTTGAAACATTCATCGAAATCTGTGTTTCTAGGACATCGTAGATTTCTACCTCGTCGGCATAAGTACCGATCTTGGACGACATCATTCAATGGAAGTTCAGAAAAACGCACAACACCGTCTCCACTAACAGGTGATCAGCTGTTTGAGAAAGTAAAAGATATGAACATTGTTTTTGGTAAACCATTTTCGAAAAACCGTAGGAAAATCGGTTGGAAAAAGAGATCAGTTTTTTTTGAATTACCATACTGGAATTGTTTGTACGTCAGACATTTTCTTGATGTGATGCATGTGGAAAAAAATGTATGTGATAGTGTTATTGGAACGTTGCTAAATGCCCCTGGCAAAACAAAAGATGGAATTAAGGCAAGGTTGGACATGGTTGACATGGGAATACGAGAAGAGTTGGCTCCCGTGAAAGGTGAAAATCGAATGTTTCTTCCTCCTGCTGCTTATACTCTTTCTAGGGCAGAGAGATATCAGTTTTGCAACTTCTTTAATGATGTAAAGGTTCCAGAGGGGTACTCATCAAATATCAAGAACATTGTGTCAATGAATGATTTGAAGTTAAAAGGTTTGAAATCACATGATTTCCATGTTTTGATGAAAGATCTAATTCCTATAGCTTTACGTTGCATTTTACCCAAGAATGTTCTTCATACGTTAACCAAACTTTGTTTCTTTTTCAAAGCTATATGTAGAAAAGTTTTAGACCTGGGGAAATTGCCAGCTATGGAAAAAGAAATTGTCATCATATTATGTGAATTAGAAATGTTCTTCCCGCCAACATTATTTGATATGATGGTTCATTTGATGATTCACTTGGTGAGAGAGATTCGACTTTGTGGTCCTGTGCACTATAGATGGATGTATCCTGTTGAACGGTATATGAAGATTTTGAAAGGATATGTCAAAAATCGAAGTCGGCCAGAGGGTTGTATAGTAGAGCGATATATTGTTGAGGAAGCCATTGAATTTTGTATTGAATACCTATCTGATGTGGAAAGCATTGGTCTCCCGAAATCTCATCACACTGGACGCATTGAGGGTGGGGGAATTTCTGGAAGAGAAGTTGTAACAATCAGTATTACAGATCGGGAGCATGCTCATCTTTATGTTTTGCATAACAGTTGGGAGGTTGCTCCATTTATTGAAACTCACAAAGAAATTATTAGGCAGTTGAATCCATCGAGGGATGAAAAATGGTTAGCAGATATACATAATCACCAGTTTATAGGATGGTTTCAGGACCATATTTTTAAGCAGTTGGATGAAAATCCGAATTCAATTTCAGAACGACTTCGATGGCTAGCCGCTGGACCAAGTGTGTATGTATTATCTTACAATGGGTATGTAATTAATGGTTATACATTCTATACGGATGAACATGATGAAGAGAGTACCATGAAAAATAGTGGAGTTACACTAGTGGCTGAAGCGATGCATGTTTCTGGTAGTAAGGATAGAAATCCAATTTATGCAAATATGTCATACTTTGGCATTATCAAACTAATATGGGAGTTGGATTATACGACATTTCAATTGCCGATTTTTCAATGCAAATGGATTGATAACAATAGTGGTGTTAAAATAGATGAATGGGGATTTGTGAAAGTTGATTTTAGTAAAGAAGGGTACAAAGACGAACAGTTTATAATGGCATCACAAGCGGTACAAGTTTTTTATGTTCCAGATCCCGCAAACCGAAAGTGGTCGAATTTTCTGTTATCGTCCAAAACTATTGAGGGTTCCGATGAAAATTCAGTTGAGGACGATCCTTTTAGTGGTACGTCACAATCAATTCGGAGCGGTCCCAATACAGATGATGTTTTGTATGTTAGAGGAGACCACAATGAAGGGATTTGGATTGTCGATAGAGGTGTCAAATCTCTTCAACCTTTGAAAAAAATAAAGAGAGTTCAGTAAACAGGTTATATTTTGTTTGTAATATAGATCTTGTTATCTCATGTTATTATCTTATTATTATAAAATTTATGTAATTTGAATGAACTGTTCAACCACTTTTGCAGATAATGACTTCTGCACATTCTGGTGCTCCTAACCTTGAGACTGAACAAGTCTCTCAAGCAGCTGCTGCTGCGGCTGCTGCTGCTCCTGCTGCTCCTGTAGCTCATGCTGCTGCTACTGTTGCTCCTGATGCGGCTACTGCTGCTCCTACTGCTGTGGCTCCTACTCCTCCTCCTGCTGTGGCTCCTGGTGCTCCTACTGCTCCTGCTGCTGCTCTTACTGCGGCGGCTCCTGGTGCTCCTATTGCTCCTGCTGCTGCTCTTGCTGTTGCGGCTCCTTCTCTTAGTGTTGAGGTCCAACAACCATCAACACATGCCATTGATAACATAGTAGATGAACATATAGATGATGTTGATATCGATGAAATGGTCGGGAATGAAGGACCGACGTCGCAGAAATCACAGGTGCGTCGTAGTTTGACAGTGTTAGCCAAAATTCTTAAGGCGAAAAGCAAAGGCATCAAATTTGAAGTCAGATGGAATGCACGAGGCCAACATGTGAATCCCAACAAGGCTATGTTTAGCAGTTACATTGGAGTTGTCACTCGGCAACGCGTGCCGATTGACATAGATTCATGGCACCATGTTGTGTCCGGTTTGAAGGCTGTGATCTGGGAAGAAATTACGGTAACATTATGAATTTATTTCTTTAATTAACTAGCAAATAAAATGATGAAACAATGTCTTAATCTTCTCAATCTCTTGCAGAGTACATTTATAGTAGACGAATCACACAAGGATTATGTACTAAGGCTTGCAGGAAAGATTCATCGAGGTTTTCGTACTATTTTAACAAGATATCACCTGAAAGATTCTAAAGGTAAAATAAACCCGCACCCACCCATTGTCTATGCGCACCTGATATCCTAAGAATCATGGGATGCATTTATTGGTCGTCGTGGGGATGAGAAGTTTCAGGTACATTGTGAGTGATAATACGTTGTTTGAGGATACCTGTATTCATCACTTTGATTGTCAATATTTCATTTGTGAAACTGAAACTCTGTACTGAAAATAAGGAACGTGCATCAAATCCAACATACCCCTATCGTAAAGAAAGGATGGGGTGCGCTTCATTAGAAAAGAAAATGGTACGTATTGTAAATTTACAGTAATATTGTTAGGTTCCAATAAACAACATCATAATTATCTTTCTATGTTTATATGTAGATTGATGAATCTAAAACCAAATGCACTTCTATCCCACATCATGTGCTATGGAAGGAGGCACGTGTGAACAAAGAAGGGAAGTTAATAGATGAGAACACACAAAAAGTGTGGGAAATATGTGTAAGTATGACACGATGATAAAAAGATTTGTTTAAAATTGCTATTACATAAAAATAATTAGTTTTTTTCCTATATCTGACAGTCACAGGAATCAGCTACTCCTGTAGCTGATACAAACCTATTATCGACGGCTTTGAAGCAGCCAGAAAAATACGGTCGTGTCAGAGGTGCAGGGTTTGGGGTGACACCCCGAGTATATTTTGAGAAGAAGAAAAAAATGGATGATACAGAGAAAAAATTGGAACAAATGAGCGAAAAAATAGCAACCCTTGAAGAACAATTGCAATGGCAAGGAGAGTTGCTAGCAACTTTTAT
Organism: Viscum album; assembly: GCA_963277665.1. Lineage (NCBI taxonomy): Eukaryota > Viridiplantae > Streptophyta > Magnoliopsida > Santalales > Viscaceae > Viscum > Viscum album. Next base: position 1,896,081,035 of record OY728152.1, read on the forward strand.
GGGTGGGAAGCAAAGGGAGGACACAACTCAGGAACAACCACCACATGAACATCCTGCCCCACCCCCACCAGCTTTGAGGTGAGCCATTCACCTAAAAAAAATGTCTTAGCTGTGGTAATCAATATTCTAATAACGGTTCCCATGAAATATGAATCAGACAAACACTGATAATTTATCTGTACTGATCTTCTACAGGGTGATAATGATTGTGATTTATATCTGTCAACACCCACCTATCACCTTGTAGCGAGGGCTACAGTGTTCAATATCCCAGATGCCACACTGCATAATAGACCACTTTCAAAAGATCATCTGAAAGTGACGATTACTGTAGCTCATGAGCCAAATGCAATGCTACCTATTCCACTTGATGACGATGATATTAATACGGTCGAAAAGGCTATTGGGACATTCATTGCATGGCCGACACAACTTGTAAGAGTACATGCAGACAAAGAGGTATTTATTTCCTTTTATTTTCAAGATAAACCCTTAACAATTAATGAAAAGAGTGTTTGAATCAATGATTGTTGTTATAGACGGAGAATGGAAAGGGGGTGACTAACATCGGCTCGAAACCATCTAAAGGATCGACCAATCGATCCCAAGGAGCTACTGAAAGCACAATAACACCACCTGTTCTCTTTCCACATTTACTAGCATTGAAGACTCATGTGGATACGAAGCTAAAAGATGGTAATAGTCATATAGTGATTTTCGAAGATAATATATACGAATAGGAAAGTCAAGATTTCGTTGCTGCTGAAAATGTAAATGAAATCCTTGAAAACGGTTGGTTAGGCGTCACTGTTGTAAATGTATATATGAGGTATGTTTCCATGAATTGATTTTCTAAAAGCTGATCTAATGTGAAAATTATGACTAAATGCATTTTATATTGTTGACAGACGCATTTATGAAAAACAGTTGAAGGGATTTTCCCATGAGCCAAGATTTGGACTGGTTAGTCCTCATATCACATCAACACACCAAACAAAAATAGAGTCATCAAAAAGGGATGCAATAGTGAATGACTTGATGAAAACATTTGAACGCAAGATTACAGATGACAGACTTTTCCTAATACCAACCATACAGGGGTAATACTCTACGATTAAAGCATATCAATTATATTTTCACTTTTTTTATTACTTATTCCTTTTTGTGTTTTTAGGCAACATTGGTTGCTAATTGCGGTGAACTTGGATACTCCGAAGATTTATTTTCTGGATTCAAAGCTAGGATATCCATCAAACCGACCATACATGATGGAGTTTGTGAATCTGTAAGACACTACATCTTAAGTTTTAGGTATAAACATCAAGTAATATAATTTTTATTATCTTTTACTAAGGATTCTGTTATGATAGGGCTGTGTGTCAATATCGTCTAAAAAAAGGAATGAGGACAGGGGTTAAGCATAGGGAGGCGAGCAAGTACTACGTCTGAAAAAATATCAGGGTATATATAATAAAATTTCACTATCCAAACACATCTCAACACAAGTTATTTATTCTCCTAATGATCAATTTTTTTGCAGTGTGCAAAACAAACAAACGATAATGATTGCGGTTATTATGTTTGTAAATTTATGAAAGAGATCGTTTTTCATCAGCAAACTAGCATCCCTAAAGAGGTATTTTCAAAAACAACTACCAGTTCGTTTAAGTTAGTTATTAATTCTTTATTTTTTTATTTTGCAGTACTAATATGACTGCCGAAAAGCCTCATACTCACAAGACGATATAGATGTGTTCAGAAACGAGTGGGCCTCATACCTGATGACAGATTGTACACAAATACAATGAAGATCTGACTTGGGGACATGTACAATTGGTGGTCATTTTTGAGAGGGGTTAAGGGGATCAGAAGATGAAATATTGTTGTATGTAAATGTTCGTAGCAAAATTGTAATTGTTATTAAATAAAACATTCTTTCTCCAATGAGTCATTTTTCCATTTTAACAGATGATATGCACCAGATATGCACACATTCCCCACTTTTAGATCGTTGTCTACTACAATGATCTTCCAAACAAGATATGCATTAGAATTCTCATGATACATAGAGCAATTCACTGGCCACCTTCGAGAATGATCTGAAGCACAAACCATGACAGCATTATGTTTTTCCTTTAAAATTATCTTGGCGAACTGGAATGGCAACTCAATCTTGTGATTTTGCGTCTCTACTTGTCTCTTCATGTGTGCAGCTATTGCCATTCCACTTCGCTAAGAGAATTTTCAAGGAAAAACGTAATGCTGTCATGGTTTGGGATTCAGATCATTCTCGAAGGTGGGCAGTGAATTAATCTATGTATCATGAGCGTTCTAATGCATATCTTGGTTTTCCTTAAGTTTCAGCAGAATCCGAATGCGTTTGGTCGGTTTGCCGTATGTCAGTTCTTGATTTCACTTAAAATTAAGTCCATTTTTAACAAAACATAGACACTGTGAGTGGTGTCGGCCACATCGGGCCTCGGATTGATGTGGGGTTGACTCGTACACGTCACACATGAGTCATGGATCGTTGTGTAAAAGTATCAACACAATCATAAGACGTTAGATCGGTTTGGCGTGTGTACGTAAAATATTGTCCCTTTTAAACAAATTACATACACTTGGAGTGATACCGGTCACACCGCGTCTCAGATTGAGGCGGGGTTGACTCGTACACATCACATATGACCCATGAATCGTTTTCCTAAAATGTAAACACAATCCGAAGGCGTTTGGTCGGTTTCCCGTATGTCAGTTGTTGATTTCTCACTTAAAAATAAGTCCATTTTGAACAAAACAGAGGCACTTGGAGTTGTGTCAGCCACAACAGGCCTCAGATTGAGGCGGGGTTGACTCGTACACGTCACATTTGAAGGTGAGTATGCATACACGATAGTTGACCTTCTTAGAGAAGAGTTTCTGGAAGAGTATAAAAGACATGAATCAATGAAGATCATTAGAGTGTTGGAGCAAATGTGGTTGCTACAAACAATGTAGAAATCGGCTTGTGCAAAGCGACCTAAGTTACAACTTGCAGGTATTGTACTCTATTTTTTCTAGAAGGTATCATTCCAAAATGCATTTAAACTGAAACCTTCCAGAAAGAAATAGAGTACAATACCTGCAAGTTGTAACTTAGGTCGCTTTGCACAAGCCGATTTCCACATTGTTTGTAGCAACCACATTTGCTCCAACACTCTAATGATCTTCATTGCTTCATGTCTTTTATACTCTTCCAGAAACCCTTCTCTAAGAAGGTCAACTATCGTGTATGCATACTCACCTTCAAATGTGACGTGTACGAGTCAACCCCGCCTCAATCTGAGGCCTGTTGTGGCTGACACAACTCCAAGTGCCTCTGTTTTGTTCAAAATGGACTTATTTTTAAGTGAGAAATCAACAACTGACATACGGGAAACCGACCAAACGCCTTCGGATTGTGTTGACACTTTAGGACAACGATTCATGGGTTATATGTGACGTGTACGACTCAACCCCGCCTCAATCCGAGACGCGGTGTGACCGGTATCACTCCAAGTGTATGTATTTAGTTTAAAATGGACAATATTTTACGTACATACGCCAAACTGATCTAACTGATTATGATTGCATTGATACTTTTTCACAATGATCAATGACTCATGTGTGACGTGTACGATTCAACACCGCATCAATCTGAGGCCCGGTGTGGCCGACACCACTCACAGTGTCACTGTTTTGTTAAAAATGGACTTAATTTTAAGAGAAATCAACAACTGACATACGGCAAACCGACCAAACACATTGGGATTCTATTGAAAATTAAGGACAACTATCCATCGGTCAAATGTGACGTGTAAGATTCAACCCCGCCTCAATCAGAGGCGCGGTGTGACCGGTATCACTCCAAGTGTATGTATTTAGTTTAAAATGGAAAATATTTTACGTACATAAGCCAAACTGATCTAACGGCTTCTGATTGCGTTGATACTTTTTCACAACAATCAATGACTCATGTGTGACGTGTACGATTCAACACCACATCAATCTGAGGCCCGGTGTGGCCGACACCACTCACAGTGTCACTGTTTTGTTTAAAATGGACTTAATTTTAAGTGAAATCAACAACTGACATACGATAAACCGACCAAACGCATTGGGATTCTATTAAAACTTAATGACAATGATCCATGGCTCAAATGTGACGTGTACGAGTCAACCCCGCCTCAATCAGAGGCGCGGTGTGACCGATATCACTCCAAGTGTATGTATTTAGTTTAAAATGGACAATATTTTACGTACATACGCCAAACCGATCTAACGGCTTCTGATTGCGTTGATACTTTTTCACAACGATCAATGACTCATGTGTGACGTGTATGATTCAACACCGCATCAATCCGAGGCCCGGTGTGGCCGACACCACTCACAGTGCCTCTCTTTTGTTCAAAATGGACTTATTTTTAAGTGAAATCAACAACTGACATGCGGCAAACCGACCAAACGCATTTGGATTCTGTTGAAACTTAAGGGAAATGATCCATGGGTAAACTTTGACGTGTAAGAGTCAACCCCGACTCAATCCGAGGCCCAGTGTGGCCGACACCACTCAAAGTGCCTCTATTTTGTTCAAAATGGATTTATTTTTAAGTGAAATCAACAACTGACATACGGGAAACCGACCAAACGCCTTAGGATTGTGTTAACACTTTAGTACAATGATCCATGGGTAATATGTGATGTGTACGAGTCAAACCTGCTTCAATCCGAGACGTGGTGTGGCTGGTATCACTCCAAGTGTATGCATTTTGTTTAAAATGGACAATATTTTACATACATACACCAAACCGACCAAACACATTCGGTTTCTATTGAAACTTAAGGACAACGATCCATGAGTCAAATGTGACGTGTACGAGTCAACCCCGCCTCAATCCGAGTCCCGGTGTGGCCGACACCACTCAAAGTGCCTCTGTTTTTGTTAAAAATGGACTTAATTTTAAGTGAAATCAACAACTAACATACGACAAACCAACCAAACGCATTCGGATTCTGTTGAAACTTTAGAACAACGATACATGGGTCAAATGTGACATTTACAAGTCAACCCCGCCTCAATCCGAGGCCCGGTGTGGCCGACACCACTGAAAGTGCCTCTGTTTTTGTTAAAAATGGACTTAATTTTAAGTGAGAAATCAACAACTGACATACGGGAAACTGACCAAAAGCATTCGGATTCTATTGAAACTTAAGGACAATGATCCATGGGTCAAATTGGATGTGTATGAGTCAACCCCGACTCAATCAGAGGCTCGGTGCGGTCGACACCACTCAAAGTGCCTCTGTTTTGTTCAAAATGGACTTATTTTTAAGTGAAATCAACAACTGAGATATCCACCTCACATGTAGTGTAGACCCTCCCCCAAGAATTGGCATGAATTTTTGAGATACACAAACATGGGGTGGATTACATGGCTTTCCTACATGGAATATATCCCACTACACGTCTTTAATGAGCCAGCTACGCAGTTTATCCCTTGTACAGATACACAGGAAGAATCACACGAGATCGACGTCATGTACTAACATAGGGCAAGGGTGAATAAGAGGACACAAGATCAAAGGGTAACACGTATATGTTTTTTAACATGCCATGTAATTTCCTATTGATATGACATGTATATTCACACAGGTAGCTGAACATTGGAGTTACCCAGGGTAAAGCGACAAGGCATGTGACCCTTTAAATGACACATAATTTTATGTACCATGATTGATCTCTTTGAACACTATATCAAGGACATATTTCATTAGGGTTGACTCCCATGACCCTTCCTAGGATGGTTTTGGTATCTTTTCCAACTTACGGTAGTACGATCGCTTCAGTAGGACGTCCTAGACATAGTTGGAGTCTCTCTGAAAGTCCTGGAGTGAGATCATATATCTATTTTTGAGGTCCAGGTAGAGTCATGTATCAACGCAACCAATCCTACCAGACATCGATCCTATATATAGAATGTTAATCTTGATGTCTCATTACAGTCCCCCAATTTATGATATGTTACCTTTTTTGTATTAATATACATAATTACTAAGGGTGATGGTTGGGAGAGTTAGGATATCCTTTTTATGTATTGCAGAATGATTCAAGGAGCACGGGCTCTGCACGATTTGTCAAAACCAAGTGGCAATCCAAGGAGAAACAATGCATAGTGGAATGTTCTAGTATTTATCTTCTGAGTTGTGTAGGAATATTTTGTGATACTATGTAATGAGGTAGTTTTGGTTTCTGGGTAGATGGTATCTAACTCATGGTAAGAACACTGTTTGGTTGGGTTGTGATCAGTTGATGACATGCTTGTGGTTGATATACTGGTTTTTGTGCAGGTCTGTGGTTGATATACTGGTTTTTGTGCAGGTCTGCTCGGCTGGCTGTACTAGTGCAGGTTTTTTATTAGCAGCAGGCAGAGATTTAACAGCGCTAAAAAAGCGCTGTTAAAGGAGATATTTAACAGTGCTAAAAAAGCGCTGTTAAAGGCAACATATAACAGCACTTTTTAGCGCTGTTAAAGGTATCCTTTAACAGCGCTTTTTTAGCGCCATTAAAGGTGACATTTAACAGCGCTTTTTTAGCGCTGTTAAAGGTGACATTTAACAGTGCTAAAAAAGCGCTGTTAAAGGACCCCCCCTTTATCAGCGCTGAGCTTTACAGCGCTTTTCTAGCGCTGTTAAAGCCCGATTTTAGCGCTGTTATTGCCCGTTTTTGTAGTAGTGCCCCCTGATCTCGGTGCTATAGGGGGGTCTTCAGTAGTGACGCAGAACAGTGACGACTCATGATTCATTGGCAAACCGCAACGACGACCACTTCTGATCAAACACCAACTCATGCGGAGGTACTTCACATAGGGGTGCGAGATACATATCCCTCCTCCTTCAATTGTCTTGGAAATGTGATCAACAACATATGAACCCTTCACCAGTTGTGGTAACCTTCTCCCCGACCTAGCCTTCTTCTAGCCCAAGCACACCGGCAGCGACGACTCAGATCCCACAGGTTCCTTTAGCAGATCGACTCCACCTCCAATGAATAGCGGTGATAATATCTCTTCACCAGCATGGAAGTGTGGACTTCAATCAGAGGTGCGAAAAGTGGGTGGAGTCTCCTGGTGCAACTTTAGCTTCCACCCGGCGAACACCTTCTCTCCCCAGCTTCATGCAGTGCAGCAAGGGTTCAGCAGGGATACAGTGGTGCAGAGACTCGGGATGGCTCAGATCTAGAAAAGGGGTTTGATTGTTGATGATTTCTGAATCTATTTTGTGAAATCGATTTGTGAATCGATTCTTAAATTAGATCTTTCTAGTTGGATTCTGAATGAAATGGTGGTAGAGGTGTATGGGTATTTCAAGGATGATATGAAAATCATTGATCAGTAAAAACCTCGTCTGTATCATCCCATTCCAATCTTGGATCGATGTTTGTAGATCGAATATAGGTGAAACCCTCAATTATGGTAGTAGTGGAACAAGGGTGGAAGATGGGGCTATGAATGATGGGAGTTGCAGCGAAGTAGGAATTCTTGTGGCATGGGAAAACGGTGGTTGTGGAGCTGTTATGGTTGCACAACGAAGAATGAAACCATGAGAGGGGGTTACAGTGCCACACATATGGAGTTCTTGAAGTTGTGGTGCACGAAGAAGCATGAGATAGTGATTTTCTAAAAACAGTGTGAGGAATCAAGGCAGGAATGGTGCCAGATTTGTTTTGGCGTCGTTTGGTTGAAACCGTGAAGGAGGTTTACTATGGCACAAAAGTGAGGAAAGGGTCATACAACTAATTGGGAAATGTTGTTGTGGCATAGAAAAGGAGAAAAACAGTGACACCACAACACTAAAAATAAATAGAATAGTAAAATAAATTTAAACTTATATAAAATCTAAATAAAATAATTAATTAAAATGAAAAATTAATTAAAAAATTAAAATTTTTGATAATCATAAACATTAAAAAAATTATAAAACTATTTAATATTAAGTTAAATTTTTATTAAATTCAATTTAAAAACATCAATTGTTACTAAACTAAAAATAAAATTAATAAGCCACTAAATTATGATTAAATTAAGTAGAAAGTTAATTATTTTTTTATCGAATAATTGAGTTTATTTATGAAATTCAATTAAAAAAGATTTAACAAAAGAAGTAAGTTTATAATCTTAAATTTATAACTAATAAATTTGTTAAAAGACAACTAATAGTTAGACTATGTTATTTTAAATTGAACAAAATTTACTACATTAATTGTTAAATTAGAAACTGCATTATTTATTTGAAAAAGCAGGATTAAATAATTAATTAATAAAAAAGTCAAATTATTAAATATGAAGTCTAAGACACTTAACTAAATAAAAAATTATTAGACTAAAATTAAATTAATATATAAATTAATAATTTAGAGGCTAAAAATAAACTTTTAATAAAAAAAATATTAAATGAAAAATTTAATTCCAAAAATGAAACTGTGAACTATTTTAGAAAAAAGTTTAATAATAATTAAATAAATCATTAAAAATTAATTAAAAAGATGTGGAAAACTATGTAAAATAAGGCCACATCAGTACTTGACATGCTACAATGGTATTCCTTGAAATTTTTCATTGTATACAACATTGTGTTATATAGAAAAATAATACAATAATAATAATATTATTTTATATGGTAGTTAACGCCTAACCGTCGGAATGGAGGAAATGAATAGTATAAACTAAATTTTTAAATATGGTTTACACATATTTATGTAATGATTCATTGGTTACCAAATATACTTGAAATGGAAATAAAAACCAATTGAATATAAAGGATGCGTTTTTATGAAAACCTATTTAAAAGAGAATAATTGTATTTATAAAACCATATCACTATTTATAGATTTTTTACTGAAAATTATATGTTATATAATCAATGTAATGTTTAAAATTTATCTTATATTTTATCTAAATATTATATAGGAAAAAATTCAATTTTTTCAGATAAAAGATGTATATTTCTAAAAATGGTGTTTTACAACCTTTTGAGGGAGAACCCTTTTTAATTTTTGTTTCTGACACCTTTATATGTTATATTTTTAAAAATAAAATTCCTCATTATAATTGGGATATAAAAATTATCTTTGGATTAATTTTAATATTTTTTTGATGACTATAATGTTTTGATGAATAGTAAAAATATGATAAATTTTAATTGGAAAAAAACATTTTTCATAAAGATAATTTATATTGTGAAAACATATTATTTAATTGTTTTAAATTGTAACTAGAAAATATTTTTATAATTTATTCCAATGCTGGTCAGTAGATGTTATTTCACTTTTAAATTAAAATACAGACATGTCAATCTTTTGATATATTTTACTTCTTAAAAACCCACTTTTTGGTTTTGACATCAATAATTAATTTTAAATTAATTACTGAAAATTCTATGTTTTGAATTTGGAAAAATGGATTCCATAATTGGAATAATAATATTAAAATTGTGTAAATAGGTGCCTTTTTTAGACATTATGAATAGTTACTTCAGTGATTTTTTTTACCAATGTTAAATGGTAAATCTAGTAAATAAGGGTAAAAAATAATATTATAATAATATTAAACTATCCTAAAACACATCCTAATACTATTTTATTAGATATTTCAGACCATGGTCATCCCTGGGTCTATTTTGGGACCCCATGTAGCCACTTGGATGTGAAAATGACATTTTATAAGAATTAATTTAAAGTAAAGAGAAATATAGTATAAACATGCATCTTTTACTAAATTTTTTTATATGGGGTTATATATTTGATCTCTTCGACTATAATTATTCACTAGAAATATAAAAATATTTAATACATCATTATAATTTATATTTACATTTTAGACATTACATTAATAAATTTAATAAGGACACAATGATAATGCACTGATTGCTTCATTAATAAAGGATTCAAATAAATGATATTATAAATGTTAAAATAAAATTAATTTGGTTATTTTGATGTCATAAATTTTTTTTATGGAAGATATTGACATATTATCATTGAGTTAATCCATTTTTTAGAAGTAATCAATTTGTTATGAATTTGTAAGAATGTCATGTATGAATTGTGTCCTAAATTGACATAATTCATAACTTAAATCATAAAATAATTTATTAAATGATTTCAAATTCATAAAAATATAATATTTGAAAAAATTGTTAATACAAGTCCAAATGTGTTATAAATATTTTTTTGTGGGTCTTTTTACATGATATGGTAATTAAATTGACCCACAATGTGTAAATAACAGGATATCACGGTAAGATTAAAAAGGGTAAAATAAGGGTTAAACCAACATGATAAGGATAAAAAAAATATTACAAAAAAGTATAATAATTATTATATGATTTATATTCAAACCAAAATCATCTTATATTTGAATTAAATTAGTATTTTTACAATATTTAATCTGAATTGAATTTATAATAAAATAATTTTTTCAGACATTCCTAAAGTACCCCTCCTCCCTCTTATAAAAGGTCATCACCTATACGCACATAAATCACACCTCCCAAGACCCTTGGATCATCCAAATTAAGTTCAAATAATCACTCAATATCCCTCTCTTCCTCTTAGAATCCTTACCTCGGGTAGAAGGCAATTCAAGAAATCATTTTGGCTCAAATTAAAATAAGTTACCAGATTTAGAGGTAACATTTTCTATCAAGTTATTTTCTTTTATTTTCCTTATCCACTCCCTATACTCTTCTTATTATTTGATTAAATAACAAAAAAATTGTCCTAAATATACTAGGATGTTCTTATGAGAATTAATTGAACAAAACTTACACACACCTCTATCTAATGGATATGAACATACTATTTCTGTGTATGGTGAAAGACTGCCTCAAAAAACTATGATTGTTCAATTTTCCCCTACCACCTATCATGGGGGAAATTATGGTGGAACTATCTTTATATATGATATATATTATATTTATACAGTATCTTTTATTCTTTAATTTTTATTTACAATATACCTTTATGTTTTCCATGATGTGTAAATATGATAATTTCATTTGAGGAAGTACGGACGACCGCCCCCTCAAAGTAATATGACTCATTCATGACATACATGGAACGTATAAAGGATGTAATTAATGAAAATATGTAACATATATAATTTATCTGTTATAATAGAATTATAATATTCCTATTTAACATTTAGTTTTCATTCTTTTAATGTGACGAAGAAATGAAAGTACTATTCTTACGTATGTACGACCTACCATCTCCATGAACGGTGCATCTCATTTCTTATCTATATATGTTATGAACTATTATAACTACATAAATATAGGATATATATATATATGATACTTAAATCATTAATATCATTATGTAGATGATGTACTTTTGACTACGTGTACAATTTATATCAAAACAAGTTCATTTTCGACTCAAGTACCGAATATCAACAAAACGAGTGATATTAACATAAATGATTATGTAATTTTTATAATGTGGTAATAAGTGATAAAAAAGGAATAATAAATTTGAAAAAGTTTCTGAAGCAAGTATAAATTAACTTAATTTTATTATTCAGGATGAACAAGGAACATATGTGACGATTCAGACTCAAGGTAAGGGAACTTCTTAACCCAATTTCCAATCTTTGGGTTAATCTTCTAATTCTTGATTATGTCATGCTATGATTATTTAAGGAAGAAATCTTGAGGTACTATATTTTATTTATACTTCATTTATGTTTACATATAGTGAATACACATAATTTATCTTTTTTATTTATAAAATAATTTTCGTAATGGAATTTCTAAACTCAATTTACACTCATTGGGTTTTACGCATACTTAATTGATAATATTATGACAATATTATGTGTGGAATCACTGTTTGTTTGTTTCTGTTGTAATATAGACATTCATTTTGTGTCTATATACTATTTTAACATATAATCACCCCATTGATAAATTCTTACATCATTGATACAATCTTTGTAAGGGGATCTTTAACTAAAACATTGTTTTAAATGTTTTAAAGATTTAATCATCTAAATCCTTCATTTCATGTCCATGTTTTCAAAATGATTTTAAGGACATATTTATATGTCCATGAATGTTTTTAAGTGTAAATTATTTTTAAATTATTCAAAGTGGTATGTGACACTTTGATTCAAAAATATCTTTATTAACTTTTTCAAATGGTTTTGGAAAAGGATTGAATATTTAAATATCTTGAAATGATTTCTTGTGATTAAAATGAAATATTATTAGTAAAATGTTGATATTTGAAATAATTTATGTGTTGTGATTGAATAATGGTACTTTTACATTTGATGGGTGGTTACGTTATAAACCAAAGATGAGTAGTTACGTGATAAACCAATGATATGTGGTTCTGTTATAAACCAAGGATGGGTGGTTATGTTTTAACCTCCAATGCATTGGGTATATAAGTCAGTCGTATGGATATTAAATTTATTGATATGTTTGCAAGTCAACCTTATTTTTATTCCATTTATGTTTGTTTATGTCCCAAGTTACCTTTATATGTTATATTTTTCTTTCTATGGGATTTATGGAAATAATTTGGTTATAAAAAAGGTAAGCAATGAGCTTATATTAAGTAAAGTATATTTACTACTTCTTAATGGTTAAATTTTTTACTTTATGATAAAGTATTCATGGTTTTTATTTTATTCCAAGACTAACAGTTTTCTTTCATTATGTATTCCTTTATGAGATTTTTATTTTCATAAGAAGTTTTGAAATTTTTCCACAGGATATAAAGAAGAATAGAGTCAATGATGGGATCAATGGAATGTTATACTGTTAAAACATGAAATGATTTCATGTTTCTTTTTAAAGAGACATTTTATGAAAAAAATGGATAGTGAGTAGAAGTGTCAACTTACAATATTCAAGATGTTATGTATATGCTATGACCTAATTATATAAACCTCTAAACCTAAAAACATCCTTGATGTGAATTAAAGCCGAATTATTGAATTATCTCAAGATTAAGTAATGATTAAGGCTAGCACTTTATATAGTACTCATTTATAAGGCCCAATATCCATACCATATTCCCCATGAGAGTGTTAACCATAATTCTCTAAAGGGGAACCTCAATGTGTATGCCCCGTGAAATTTTTTCCTCATGTTATGTGTCCAATCATCCATAATATCTTATTTCACACAATGAGCATGACTCATACAGGATTAGAGATCAATGATGATTGTACCAATATCATGATGTAAATTACCCCAATGTATGACCTTTATTGTGATGTAATATTGATTACATATCATCTTAACTCAAAGGTCCATACTCTCAATGTAGTAGTTCGGTGTTGTCTTATATACATAAGTAATAGTGAAGGACTCTGTTGTATCACATTTTACGATGTAGAAGACCATAACATGAACTATGTGGACTCAAATTACTAACTTAATAAGATATACATGACACTTTTTCAAGGATAAAAAATGATACACAATATTAAAATTTCTTCTTATACATCCTTTTGAAAGATGTTAAACTATCTGGTGTATAACTATTATAAAACCTTAAACTAAGTCAAACAAACAATAAGGGTTTTGATTCTTATTCTCACATGATACATTGTATTCCTTTTCAAGGTTTAATCCCATATTTAGTACACCAACTTCCTCCCTATATATTGATAAAATCTATATATCCCTAATATGGATATAAACCATAGAATCATAAATAGCTCTAAGAATAATGGATAACCAGTGGTAGACACCATTATTCTCATTAATACGTTGTATTAGTCGACTCATTGGAATATGGGTAATTGAAATCATATCAGGGATTGGGAAGGATTCACTTACATATCATAAATCTATAAGAGAGTCTTGTAGTAAGAAATAATACCCCCTAAAGGGTTGAGATGATCTTGAACTACCATCTTCTCAACTAATGTGAATTCTTAAGTGTCATTGTGGTTGAAACCCAATTAAATATATTAATTTGGAAAGAAGGGTCATAAATCAATACAGATTTGGGAGTTTTTGGGTGTTTCTATGAGATGAAAAATGATGATCCCAACATGAAAATATTTTTAAACTACATTAACCCCCCCACACCTAGACACACACACAATCAACCATTAGTTGTTACATCCAACCTTTTGTTAGAAATAGTTACATAGAAATATTACGATTTAAATTCCATTAAAAGAAGTAAAAAGTGATATAAAGTATTATTTAATATTAATATATATATATATATATGAATTCCATTTAATAATTTTATTAATTTTTACCTGGACGAAATTCATTTAGAAAATAAATATAGAAAACATTTAAAACAAGGTTTTAAATTTAAAGTTCCACTTATCTTCATTCCGACTCATCACGTATATTATTTATCATCTTGAATAGTAATTTTATGTCAAATAGTTAATTTCATCATAAAAGTTTTCAACATTATTATTCCTTGAATTTTATTTATTATCCTATTATATTAAATTACATAATCATTTAAGTTCATGTCAGATGATTGAATGATATGTCTAAAATGACTTCAGTAGATTGCCTATAGTCAATGAGGTAATTATTTTATAATATTAAGAATAATAATAATTAAATAATAATCATTATTATACATCAATTATTCTTTTAAAACTAATTATGAATGATGTTTATAAAAAATAAACTAGATTACAATCATAGAGACTATTGGATGTGTGTATGCATGAGTAACATTTCGATTTTTCAATGATAATGATGGAAATATGGTATGTATTATTTTATCACTTAATAATGATTATTATATCATAAAATCATATAAATTTTTTAAATACACTTATATATAGAATCCATGTGATGTGTTAAAAAAATGAATCACTTCACTTTGTAGAGGTAGTAATCCATACGTAATCACAAATGGTCTTATCAGTTTTCAATGGTGGATAGGTAAAAAATAATTACCATGATAATATTTATTTACATTTTAAATAATAATTTAGAATAGAAAATATCTTATTTTTTTCTTTTTAATAAAATATTATATATATTAAAATAATGAAGGCGATATTTTGACATTATCTTTTACATAAAAACTATAAAGGTCAAAATCAATAAAATAATGCACCCAGATGCCATTTTTTCTTAAATTGGGATAGAAATGAATGATATAAACTCATATAATAGGATAAACATAAGTGATAAGGTCATTTTTAGTTCTTATCATTTAATTTTTAACCTTAATTACTTGATTTATCTTTACTGTGGCGACAATTATTTACAACAGTTACTATTCAAACTAACTAAAAATAATAGTGGCGTAATTTAATAAATTTGGAATAATTGATTCTAAATATTTAATCCATTTTAAAAAATTAATTTTATAGAATCTCTATAAAATAATTTAATTTAAAAAAACAAAACGCAATGAAATTATTTATTCATATAAATGAATTTTTGAGTATAAAAAATGATTTTAAACCAAATTCACCCATAAAATTGTTTAAAATGAATATAATCAGATTTATAATAATATAATATATCTAATATTTCATTGAATACGTTTTAAAACAAAATTTATCTTTTTAAATTATTGAATCAGAAATACATTTTTCAACATAAAGCTATATTTTTTTTCAATTCACTAGAAAATCAAAATTTTCAAAAAAATCCAAAAATGTTACTCTAAGATAATTTTTAAATGATTATTTCAAAAATTTTATCATGTTTAACAACTAAGATTTATAAAATTTCAATAATTTTATTATAATATTCTCTCACAAATACAATAAAAACCATTTTTTTAATATAACGTATTTTTGAAAAATAAAATGACCTTAATAAAAATTGAGCCATAATTCAATAAAATTAATCTATAAATATGTATTTATTATTTCCATTTTATGTATTTCATGATGAGTTTAATTTTATTCATACTCTCTAATTCATTTTTTAGGCTAAAACGTTGATAAATAAATAATAATATTTCATATTTTATTGAAGATCAGTGTTGCATATCTTATACTCTATCAAACATAGTTTTTATTTTAAAATATCAAGATATTTCATTCTCATTAATTGTGTCCTCAAAATTTGAACATGAACTCAGAAATTAGATGTTTGAAAATTTAAAATAACTTTTTTTAAATCCCACATTATAAAAAGGGTTAATAAAAATATCTCTTCAAAAGAGGGAATATAGTATAATAAGGTCATATGTAATAAAAAAATAGGTTTCCAAATAGGATGAAATTGGTGGTAATTGAAATTATAGTCATGGGGAAAAAATAATATCCAAAAAAAATGTTCGAGAGTGATTAATAACAATGATCATAAGTAAGTGAATGATTTTGAGAAAGACAATGATTACAAAACCATAAACCAAAGAGGTGTGAAAAAGTCCTTAAATTAATCATAAATGAAGGCAATATGATATAGTTTTTGTTTCAAGATCCTTTTTATAGTTTTAAGTACTTTAATTACAATTTAGATGATGTATATAAAAAAATATACTTACATGACAAGTAGAATTTAATCCTTTAATTAATTTCTACTATAACATCATAGTTGTCTCCAAATGATGAGTATTATAGATGATTTTTAATGCTTGAACACAAAAATAAACTTATAATGGATCACATAATTCCAAAAAATAATAAAAAACCTTTACACTATTCTTTAGATATTAACCAAAAGAAAAATCATTTATATAAATTAATATAATTATCAAAATGAAGAAATAATCAAATAATCAAATATAAAATTAACCACCAAATACTCAAAAAAAAGTTCAACATAGATCATTTGATAAATAAATAACCCTAAAATTATTTAAAATATTCTCAACCAATTTTGAACCCCAAAAATAATAAGTATTTGATCACATAATCTGTTGAGATTAATTTAATATTTACATCTAATCAATAATAAATACCCAAAAATGTATATGCCCAAATTTTATAATCTCCAAAAAATGTTTAATATTTACATAAATGAACTAAATCACCATAAATATATTTTAAAATTATAATTATTCTAAAAGTTAATTTAACCTTTATTACTCAAATAAATTTCCATCTTTTCTAAAAAAATCAATTTTTCTAAATTATATAATGTTCCAAAAATAAGGATATTTTTCTAAAATGTTTTTAATCACTTACTCACTAAATCTATTTTCAATCCCATGGTTATCAATATGAAAAAAATATGTTACAAAATGAAAATTAATCAATATCTATCAAATCATTTTCTGAAATAATAAATTCATACTAATAGGTACATTACGTCGACTAGTGGTATTAGTTTCACCCTATATCCATTCAATTATGGGTTCATTCCCCGTGACCTTACCCAATGTTATAGGATGTCTCTCGTCCTTCAAGACATCCTTTTACTAAATCTATATTAATATAATTCTTATACCATTCTCAAAATATGATGAACATCATAAAAAATAATCTTAATAAATTCAATATTAAATAATTTTTTAACATCTTGTTTATCTCATTCTTTTCAGATTACATACCCAAAAATGTACCAATGTTAATCTAAGATAATCATTGAAATTAAAAATAAGGGTTACATATACTTTAACCTGTTTAAATATATCTAAAAATATCATTAATATCCTTAAAATCCTATCACATAAAACATCAAAAGGGATGACTTTGAATGATGGTCCTGGTAGTTATCCTTCTCCATGGATCATCAAGAAAATGGTGATGCATAATGACCAAGTCATATGATGAGGTGACTCTTTCATGGTCAAAGTTTGAGTGCCTTATTATAGGGGAGTTTTCTCCATCTATGTGGAGGGATGTGCGCATCCAGGAGCTTCTACAACATCAAGAGGAAGTAAAAATGTTCCTGAGTATTAATTTAGGTTCACAAACCTATCTTGGTACTTGATGGATATGGTGAATGATAGGTTCTTTCAGGATTGGATAATTGAGTGAGGACTATAACACCCTGTGATTTTTTGAAATATTTTTTTTCAAATTAATTTAGTCTATTTGATATTTTTCATTTCACGCAACACAAAATATAGTTAGTTTTATATTAAAGCACTATATTTGGATTGGGTTCACAACACATAAGACATAGATTAGGTTGTGGTAAATTCAACACTATGTATGGATTTTGTTACATATAATTCTTATTTCTTTCAATAGATTCTATAACACACAAGAAAAATTTGTTACTGAACTATAATATACTATTAATATTATTATTAAAATATTAGAATAGCTACCACATAGCCGTTGGAAGGGAAGTTACAAATATGATTAAATAAATTGTGAAAATATTATTTACATATGTATATAAATTTAATCATTTGGTTATAAATTATCATAATTAAATGTATGAACAATTTGAAAATAAATAAATTACTTTTCTAAGAAAATTATTTTTCTTTGTACAAACACAATTTTATCTTAATAAATTAAAGAAACTAATTTTGATTAATGTATTCAAAAAAATTTATATAAAATATATTCAATAAATATTTTGGATACATATCCAATATATTTTTTAGGTATAAGATAAGAATAAATCCTATTTTATGAATAAAAATATATATTATTCTAAAAAGTAATTTTATAGCCTTTTAATAGAGAACCCATTTTAAATCCCATTTTTTGGAACGTTTATTAATTTTATATGTCAAAATAACATTAATATTTTAAATAATAACATAATAATTGTCTTAGGGTGAATTTTTTGTATTTTTTTGGGGAATTTTCATTTATTGATGAATTGTGAAAAATACTAGATTTTAATTCAAAACATATTTTTCATCTAATTTATTTATAAGGTTAAATTGTGTTTTTGATTGGTTTTAAAGTTACATTAGATAAAATATACAAAAAATAATCCAATTTAGGTCATTTTAATTATTTTTACTTTGAAATTGAATATAAAAACCTACAAAACTTTTGAACATTTTTACTTTAAAAACTCATTTTGTCATCCCATTTGTGGGATTAAATTTATATTAATTTCTGAAACTTCTGTGATTAGAACTTAGAAAATTGGATTTTATATTTTTAATAATAAAAATTTATAATTTATAATAATTTCAACATAGTTTTTGACCAGAAATATTAATGAAATTAATTAAAATTAACTACAATTGTTAAGAGGGAAATTAGCTTAAAAATTACTAAACCTTAAACATGTGAGAAAAATAACCTATAAACGTATCAAAAATCCTTATTTTGGAAATATATATACCATATCCTATCTTTTTTTTAATTTTATCATTATGATAAAAATGTTTCTTATCAAAAACGTGGGTTTAATTCCTTTTTACAAAATTTACAAGAATATCTCTTCTCCTCCACTATAAAAAGGCACTCACCCGTCCCACTACCTCACACAAATAATGTCACTTTTTCTTGATCTGGATCTAGAAAAATATCTCCTAACAATCCTTCCTATAAACTAGAATCCTAACCTTGGCCACAAATCTATCCAATGAATCCCTTTGGTGAAAACCAAAAGGAGTTACCCAGATAAGAGGTAACATCCTTGCTCAAGCTCTTTAAATTTATTTTCATTATACACCCCGTCAATTATTTTTTTATGATAATATAACAACACCAATATCCTAAATATACCAATATTTTTTTATTCAAAATTTTCCACCTTCACTTACACACACTTCCATATAATGGGTAAAGAACTTACAGTATTTGTGTACGGTGAACTACCACCTCACAAAATGATGTTTCTCATTTTTCCTTTACCAACTATAATGGTCGGGAATTATGATATTGACTATATTTTTATATTTTAAATATGATATTTATTATGTATTTATTCTTATTTAATTATCATCTTATACATACCTTTTTTTATTTTGAGTAAGTATTATAATTTTGTGTTGGAATGTGTAGACTATAGCCTCCTCAAAGGGATGTGATTCATTCACACCTTACATGGAATGTATTATGAATTATTTTAGTGATATTATATGATATATGTAAAAAAATAATTATAATGGAATTGCAACACACACACACAGACAAACATATATTTCATTTAATTTCTTTCTTTAAATACAATTATAAAATAAAAACAACGTTTATGCATGTGTATGACCTACCATCTCAATGAACGATGTATTCCATTTCATAATTATATCCTATATAGATTATTATAAATACATATATAATAAATATATATGATATTTTTAACATGTTTTAAATTCTTTAATTAATTAAATCATTATCTAATTAAGAGAATCAAGAATATCAAGTCAAAACATATATGAAAAATAAAGCAGATATTACTCGAAATATAACATTAACATGGAGTTGTTAACAAATGGGTAATATAAAGTCCTAAATAAATCATATAAGGTATTAGATATCATAATATGGTCTTATATTATAGGAATAGTAAGCTTATATTTATTATACAATAGGTTTTAATGTGTACAAATAATATAATGATGTAAGGTAATGGAGTTTCTTCTCACTTTTTATTTCTGTGAGATACATTCCTTATTCACCACTAGTTTCATTTGTGTTGTGTATATAATTCACATGGATATATTATATGATTATTATACTTAAGTTTATCTTTATTTACATATCCATATTATTATCTTTATTTCATGGAGGTTATGTTTCAAAAGTTACCAAATCAGTAAACTAATTTTGTCTCAATTTTCCTTCTTTAAGACACATGTCATGTTCTACACCTATATTTTTTCTATGAAGTGTATATACTACCTTCTGAAATGTTATATCATAAATATAATTTTTTTAATTATATATTATGATTTATTTACTATTATTATTTCTATTTTTTTATTTAATGTTACAAAATTGGTAATAGTTTATAGCTTCAATCTCATCGTTTATCGAGATTGTTTATGACTATGCTTCAATTGATGAAATATTATGATCTGTATCTCGAGAAATATCAGGAATTTTATTACCCTCTATATATAAATTTTATATCCAATTAATGTTAACATTTTTCCACTCTATTTTACTTAAGATAATTAATAATTGTTTTATGAAAATTTTAAATTATTTCTCCTTTTGGCCAAAAATATGTGTTCTTTCAAAACCTTGTTTTCTAAAATAATAATAAATGTTTTAAAATTATACTATGGTTTTTAAAGGAACTTTTTACACATGTATTAAATTATTAAAAAATTGTTCTAAAAGTAATATTTTTTTTCATTTTTCCAATCAAGGAACTTTTTGGAACTTTTAATTTGAAAAAGGAATGTTTGGTACGTACCGACCTACCCATCGTTGTGACAATAATTTCCATTATAATTCATTTTTAAGTATACAAGGTTTTCTTTTAACGGATGTTTTTTCCTAATATTCTGAAAACATATTATCTTAAAATGGTTTTCATACATGAAAAGGGTTTTCAAAAAAATTATGTTAAAAAAATGTTTCAAATGATTTTCAAATATTTTTTTATATGTTTTCAAAAGGATGTTTTTAAAGAAAAAGGATTTCAATGATGTCAATGATTCATTTATTTGTTTTCAAATAATTTTCTAGGAAAATGGTTATTATAATTTTTTCAATCCTCTCGTATATGTTTTTGAGAAATGGTTTTTAAAATGATTTCAAGAATTCATTATATGTTATCAATGTATTATCTAATAAATGGTATTCAAAAGGTTTTATGTTTTAAAAATACTTATTCAAATAAGAAATGATTTTTTGGTAAGAAATATTTTTAAAATTATTTTCCATATAATATGACATCCTTTTATGTTACTCATTCTTTTCTATGAAATTATCCAAATGATACATTAATTTTCTTTATCTGAATGGTTTACGTTTTGATGGCATGATGTTTATGAAAACCTATTTCTCTTTCATGTTTTATATGTTTATGAAACTAGTTACTATTCCATGGGATATATTATTATGAAACCATTTTTCTATTCATTGGGTTATACCATCATAAATTCTTATGAAACTTATTTCTCTTCATGGGTTATACCATGATAATTGCCTATGAAACATGTTTCTCTTCAACAGTTTGTACCATGATAAATGATTTTGAAACCTATTTCTCATAAATGGGTTATACAATGAAAAATTCTTATAAAACCCACTTCCTTTTGTAGGTTATTCTAGGATGAAATTATTATAAATTATATATATTTTCCATGGGTTATGATATGATTAAATTTTTATGATACCCAATTCATTTCTTTTGTTATGATATGATGTCTATGAATCCCATCTATTTTTATGGGTCATGATATGATGCTTGTTTTATTATCTTGTGGCACATATATGTACGATTTTATCATATGATGGGTGGTACCCATATCTCTTTCCAATGAATTGATTAATTATTGATATCTCATGAGATAATTATGGGAATCAATTCGATTGGCAAGAACCACTATGAGAAGATGGGGAAACCCAATCCACTATGGGAAGATGGGGAAAATAGATCCACTATGGGAAGATGTGGAAACCTTATCCACTATAGAAATATGAAAAAAACACAATCCATTATGGGAATATGGGGAAACCCAATCCACTATAGGGAGATGGGGAAACCCAATCAAATATGGGAAGATGGGGAAACCCAGCCCCTTATAAGGAAATAACTATGATTGTAGATGATATTGTGTCCGACCCAATAAGTGTGGTCCCTATGAAGTTCCATGATTTTTTTGGAAAAAATCAATGACTTATAGGGAAAGATATTACATGTTTATGTGTTTTCCACAAATTCTATGTCCTAATACTATGATGTGATCACATGGTTTATGTTCTTGATTATATTATGATTTATGTCTTATGAACTAACAATATTTATTCATTGTCTCATATTTTTTATCATGGGAATTTAGGGTATGATCTTTGAATGTTATGATCATGTTCTCATACCCTTATGTTCTTGTTATGCTAATATATTTCCTTTATTTACCCTTACTAATAATTCAAGCTCACCCCTTTCTTATATTTACTTTTCCAAGGTTTTGAATAATAATTTTAAGTATAATTACTATGGGGGATATATTTTTAGAAAAAATTTAATATATTTAACTAAGATAGAATTTTTTTTTCATGTTTCAAAAGGCACTAAACTAATATGGTATTTATGAATATTATTTTTCTAATGTATTATTTATTACACAAAAATTATGTAATGTATATGTACATTAAGAAGTAGTTGTTATAGTGGTATTATAATGAATGTTTAGTAAACCTTTGGACACTAGGATGAGAAAACTTTATTGATATCCCTAGGTATATTTATAAAGATATTTATAGGGGTGTCTCTAAGGATAATTATAAGGATTAGTTAATGTCTATGAAAATGTACTGGAAATTTGGTAAAGGATAGAGTGAGTGGTTTCCATGAAATACATCCATGTATTGATACTATATGTGGCTATGGAACAAATGTACCTATGGGTAAAAAATTTGAAAAGGTGCATCATACCTGACTAGAGCATAACATGGTACAGGACAATGAGCCTTGATGCACACCTAGTTTGACATTCCCCAAGGATATTCTTTGGAAATTTAAAAAATCATTATACAACATAATAAAGTATTTAAATGGAAGTTAGATATGAATAACCTAGGATTAACCTAAAGAGTCATAGATTAAGAAATGTGTCATAATTTAGACATCCTATAATTGGTTATTCATGATTATGTGGTATCCCACTATGATAATTGTTTCTTATCAATGATTCATGGTTTTAGTCAGTTTTGGGGACTATAAGGATATAGGTTAACATTGAATGTGATGTAAAATTCAATGATCAGTAGTCAAATTGGATGGTCGCTGGAGTTAAGGATATTGTGATCATGCCTAGTTAGTTTTCACAGAACATGATTAATAATGTGTGCCTTAACCAACTCTCGGACACACCAAGTAAGAAAAAGAAGGATATCATTGAGATTTAGGGTAATGGTGTCCATAAAAGAAAGAAGATTTAGTTTTTTTTATAACAATAATGTGGAAATAATCCCCTAAGTGAATGTATTAGAGGAACAAGAAGATGTTTTGAATGTAGAAAAGAAGGGCACAAAGCAAGTAAATTCAAAGGAAATATGAAGGGTTCGGTTAATGAAATGGATGGGAATATTTTCCTCCCTAATACATCATCAAATGTTAAATGATTTATATTTATAATGAATATCCACTATTAAAATATATGTCCCAAGTTGAAAGATCAAAAAGAGAATCGACAAGGGGATACATGTGATGGTTATATTGCAGATGATGATGAGACTACAAATGAAATGTGAAAGGGAAAGGGTAAAAAGAAAAATGATAATGTATCCTTCTTATAGTTTATGGATGAAGTGAAATAATTGAATTTTATTATATTTTTTGATTCAAGAACTATATTATATGAATATTGAAATATATAAGTACTGTTCAATTTATGTTTTTCTCCTAGTAATTACATGTTTATGTTGAATTTTTTTGATGGAATAGAAAATTTATTTAATGGTAAGGATACATTTTGACTAAGGTACGATAAACCTTAAAATATTCTTTATATTAAGATAATTTTGATTGGATATAGATATGTTGGATATGAATAAGAAAATTATATGGTACTAATTACCTTGGAAGTGATTAAGGACTTATTGACAAGTGGTTATGCTATCATTAATGATGTTTAAAACATATTTGGATTTAAGTAAAAAATCTAATATACTTTGTAATAAGTAGAAATGCATGTTTTCAATAAGGAATTGGGGTAATTCAGGTTAATACCATG
Source organism: Viscum album (assembly GCA_963277665.1). Lineage (NCBI taxonomy): Eukaryota > Viridiplantae > Streptophyta > Magnoliopsida > Santalales > Viscaceae > Viscum > Viscum album. Next base: position 1,896,105,792 of record OY728152.1, read on the forward strand.
TTTTAAGGGAAGACATGATAAAGGTATTCACATTTTTGGTATGCGACAACCAAGATCTAATTTATGATGTGCGAGGGATACAAGCTAATAAACGTTTGATAAATTTTGTGACCTTCTTTATAGAGTTTTTCACTCTCATATTTCAGAAGGGTTTTAATGATATAAATTTATTGAATTTTGTATGTTACACCTTGTATGAGGTTTTAGATATTAAAGTATTATCTCAACATATAATTATTTGTGATTATTATATAACTTGTGGTAACATTTTGTTCTGATAAAAACAAATGGAATATTTTGTCATTCTATTTAGGGATCTCATGATCTATTAATGATTTAGGAATAAAAAATTCACCTTTATTTCAAGGAATGAGAGATGAATTGGAAGTTGATCAAAGCACCACAAAAGGTAAGATTGTCCAAAAATCATGTAAGTATATTTTTTTCATGAAAATTGTTCATCTTTAGGAAAACAATCTAGTAATAAAATGATGTATTAATACGTTAATATGTTTTAACTGATATCCTTTTAAATAATCATAGATTTATGAATTTTAGGCCCTAATCATTCAATTAAACATTCACTATTTTTTGACGATGACCTCAATTACCCACTAACAATACTGACACTTTTTCTCCAAGTCTATGTTTTCACTTCCCACCTATGTTCTTCTATATGGAAACCTAGTTACGTGTAACTTTGGGTAAATTTTATGCTTCCAAATTTGTTTTTTAAAGTAATTTATAGTATTAAATTTTACAATATAGTTTTATATGAATGAAACATTCAATTATTAAACCATTAATATCCCAGAATAATTTTGAGGGAAAAAATCAATTCAATTTTTGTATAATGTAACACTATAATATTTTGTGAAATATTTTTCTCAAATTAATTTAATGATTTTGATATTTTAAATTTAATTCAACACTAAATATAGTTTTTTATATTTAAGAACTAAATTTGGATTTTGTGCACTACATGAAATACTTATATTATATTGAAGTACACACAACACTAAGTTTGTCTTATATTACACACAATTTTGAGTTCTTTATATAGCTTGTGTAAGATGCAAGGCTGAGGTTTTACCAAACTACAATATATTATTATTATTATTATTATTAAAATATTATTATAGCTACCACACAAACATTGTAAGAGAAGTTAAAAATATTATTTACTAAATTTTGAAAATAAAATTTACTTATGTATAAAAAATGAATATGTTGGTTATCAATTAGTAGAAGTAAATGTATGTATTATTTGAAAATAAAGAAATTTTCTTTTCTAAGAAAACTATTTTTATGTAAAAACTCGATTTTCTCTAAATAAATTATACAAACCACTTTTGATTAATGTTTTAAATAAAAATTATATATGATATATTAAATCAATATTTTTTATACATATCCAATAGAATTTACCGTAATATGATAATAATAAATCTAATTTTATGAATAAAGTGATATATTATTTTAAAAAGTAATTTTAGAACGTTTTAATGAAGAACCAATTTTTAATCCAATTATTGGCACTTTTACTGATTTTATACGTCAAAGAAACATAATATTTGAAATAGGAACATAAAAATTATATTAGGGTGAATTGTTTGTATTTTTTTTACGAAATATCATTTTTGATGAATAATGAAAAATACAGGATTTTCATTCAAAACTACTTTTTCATCTAATATATATATATATATGGTTAAATTATGTTTTTAATTATTTTTAAAGTTAAATTAATTATAATATACAAAAATTATTCCAATTTAGGCATTTTAGTTAATTTTACTTTGAAATATTATATAAAAAGTTACCAAACTTTTGAACATTTTTACTTTAAAAACCTGCTTTATTGTCACGTCTGCATGATGAAATTTAAATTATTTTCTTACAAGTATATGATTTGAATTTGGAAAAATGGATTACATATTTTTAATCAGAATAATATATTATTTATAATAAGGTAAATTTAGTTTTTGTTAAAATTTATTATTGAAAGTAATTAAAATTAATTACAATGATTAAGAGGAAAATTAACTTAATAAACGAGTAAACCTTAAAATTAAGAGATTAAACGACCTATAAACTTGTAAAAAAGTAGTTTTATTTTCATATATAGACCATATAATATATTTTATCAACTTTGGACCATTTTTGGAACCACTTGTAATAGGAAAAACATGGGTGGAATTCCCATTCCAAAAAATTTCAATAATGGCACTCCTCCTCCATTATAAAAAGGCACTCAACACTCCCACTTTTTCACACCTCACAAGAAACATTGGATTGAATAATATACCCCTAAATAGATCCTAAATATACCTTCCATCCACCTAGAAACCTCACCTTTGGTTAAAATCCATGCAAGGAATGTTTTTGGGGCAAATCAAAAGGAGTTACCCGAATAAGAGGTAACATCCTTCCTCAACATTTTTAGTGTTATTTTCATTATCCATCCAAAAAATTATTATTATTTTAGGATTATATGATAACATAATTGTTATAAATATACTTATATATTTTTATTTTAATGTTTTGACCTACACTTACCTAGATTTTATATCTAATGGGTAACAAACTTATTATTCTTGTGTACGGCGAAATACTGCATCACGAAATGATGTTGTTCATTTTTTATTTAAAAAATATTATGGATGATAATAATGATAAAAACTATATTTTTATATGTTATAAATTATATTTATGATGTATTTACTTTTCTATAATAATTATATAACACATACCTTCATGCTTTCAATTTTGTGTATGTATGATAATTTTATTTGGGGAAGTGTGGACTACAGCCTCCTCAAAGTGATGTGATTCATTTAAACCTTACATGGAATTTATTAAGGATGTGTTCAATGAATTTATATGATTTATATAAAATAATATTTTCTACTATAATTATAATATATATATATTTCATTTAATTTCTTTTTTTCAATACGACCACAAAACAAAAACAAAGTTAATGCGTACGTACGAGCTACCATATCAATGAATGGTAAATTTAATTTATTAATTATATTATTTATAAATTATTATAAATACATATATAATTAATATATATTATATTAATTCCACGTTTTTAATTCTTTATGTAATTAATTCATTATCTATGTAATAGTATCGAGATTAACAAGTCAAAACATATATGAAAAATAAAGCGGCTGTTACCTAAAACATAACATTAAAATAGAGTTGTAAATAAGAAGTTAATAATAATACATAACTAAATCATATATGGTATTAGATATAATAATTTTGTTCTTTATTATATTTATAATAAACTTATATTTATTAGACAGGTGGTTGGAATTTGTATGAATAAATCCAAGACTTGTGTTAAGGGTGTTTCATCTCACTTTTTATCTCAATGAGATACATGCCTTATTCACCAATAATTTTGTTTGTTTGGTCTTTATAATACCAATGGATTTGTTATATTATTATTATACATAAATTTATGTGTATTTAAATATCCATTTTATAATCTTTATTTCATGGGGGTTATGTTTCAATAGTTACCATATCGGTAAAGTACTTTTGTCACAATTTTCCTTGTTTGAGAAACATAACATATTATGAACCAATATATTTTTCTATGAAGTGTATATACTACCTTAATGACATTTAATATCATGAATATAATTATTTTAATGATAGTTTATGCTTCATGTAATTTTATTCTTTCCATTTTATTATTATTATTTAAGGTTACCAAAGTGGTAATGGTTTATAGATTCAATATCATCTTTTATCAAGATTGTTTATAATTATTCTTACATTGATGAAATATTATGATCTATATCTTAAGAACTATCATGATTTTTCTTAACCTATAAATATGGATGTTATATCCATGTTTTCATGACCATTCCCTCAGGGCCCGTGCTGTGACATACCCCAAGCCCGCCTCTCAAGGCAAGGGGTTGGCGACTAGTAGTGAAGGCGTCAACCAACAAGAGGAAGATATTTTCCTAAGTACCCACATGCATGCACACACAACCACGTCTGAATGTATGAAAAGTAAACATACATTCCACTAAACAACCTTTGAGTAAAATTAAAAACTGTAGGTCAAATGGGATATAATAAAAACCCAACAAAAGATAAACTGAAAATAAGAAAGTTCAAGGAAACCTCTGAAATCCATCTGCTTGAAACACCACATGATGGATAAGTGTAGAGAATCTGCCAGAAGCCCTAGAATTATTCCCCACCTACCTAGTCTCACTAGGCACCACCAAGTCCTTGGACACCATGTCCTCTGTCAATGTGGAGGTCTTCTGCACCAGAAACAACATGTGCAGGCGAATCCCGTGTAGGGGTGAGTAACAAAATGCTCACTAGAGACCCCAAAACAATAAAAGAAAGACAAAAAATCCATCCACAAATAAAACCAAAAAGTATGACCACAAAACATGATCACTAAGTAAGAAAAATCACACCAGGTATAATCTAGAGTAGGAATGTAGGACCATCATTCATATCATCAAACACCATGGGATGCTGGAGAAATCCTCCTCAATGAATACAATGGGCATGTAGGGTCACACATAATATGCTTCCCACTAACCATGGACTACTATGGTACTCATCCCTGATTAGTACCATGGGTATGCAGGGTCACACATAATCCGCTTCCCACTGTGGGCATGTCGGGTCACCCAGAAGATGCTTCCCACCATGGTCATAAGGAGTTACTTCTCATGTCGAGTACCATGTGTTTGCCCGGCCACACAGAAATTGTCCCCACTGTCGACCTTCCAGGTCACACAGAATCTGCTTCCCACTGGTCCATCTTAGTTGATTCACATAGGGTTTCTTGTCAGCCGTCTTTAGGTTTCATCCAACCACAGGGTTTTCCACACGTGGTGCACTTGAAACTAGGAGAAACTCTACTCAATCCATTCATCTTGAAAATTTTCATAAAGTATTCTAATAGATCCACCTCATTGCAAGGGTTTTAATTCCACAAATGTCTTGTCAATCAGACTCCAATTTTGAATGATATTGGAGTTTTTCCAAAAAGGGGCTTGTTGGGTTCAGGTCCGGTCCGACCCGGTCAGACTAACTCGACCCGAACTGGGTCTTCCTACCTCACCCGACGCAGCTTGGGTCCGGCCTAGTATGGGTCTGACCCATTAGGTGGTGGGAATGTTGGGTTGCGGGTCTGTTGGTCAGTGGGACCATTAGTTCATGGTTCTGGGCCACGTTCTGCCCAGTCCACCTAGCCTGGATACGGCTGAAAGTCGCATCTAGCTCTCACTGCCCTGCGGGTTGTCTGTGAGGCCAGATCCCTCACTGTGGTCGATTGAACACAGATTTTCCGCATTCAACGTGGTTCAGTACCATGTCCGTGGTGCACCGACTCAGCTGAGAGACCACGTCGGCTTGCCTTCAGCCACCGACACAGAGGTCGGCAACTATTGACGCACCACCGCAGCCAAAGCCGACCAAAGAACATCTTATGACACAACATTTTGGTGCACCAGTGAGTTCTTCCCTGGACCATCAGGTCTGCTCTAGTGGTCTGTTCTTTGTGACGCTTGTTCCTATGGCCTCATGGAGATACCATCTTCCCTATGATGGCCTCAAATCCCCCTTTTCACTACTTCAAAGGAACGATCAAGAAGAACACACAAAACACACAAGGCAGGGGGCCTTGTTTGTGTCAGACCATGCCCTCCATGTTAGAGGTTTAGATAACATAGGATTCTGATTTGATGTTCTTTCATAATTAAATCAATTAATCCTTGTACAAAACCCCAAGAAAAGCGCCCTACCACAAGAACTAGTGATCCCACAGATCAACTTGCTGGTGGGTTGATCCACATTCATCATTTAGAATAAAGAATAAGGAAACATAAAATAAAAAATAATCCCTACATCAAAGGTTTCCATTACTGAAGTGATCCACCCGTGAGGATTCAAGTTTTTTTGGAGCCGTTGACATTCGTCTCCCTCTAGTCATACTATTCAAGGTGCATTGATACTGCTAGCGATTTTCGGGCATTCGTCATTTATCTTTGGAGATGATTTTTTCCATAAGTTCATTAGAGAAATTACTTATTTGATTCCCCAATGTGTTATCTCATTAATAAGGATACACGTAACAACATTTCTATTACGCTGCATTGCCACATCGTTACTTTGTTTCCTTAATAAAACAACGTGTCATTTTTACAACCTTTAAGTAGTCTCATTAAAGGGGATCGTTTTCACCTCGCCACTCCATTGTAGTGATGGAATGCCACCACTCAATGGAGAGAAAACAAAAATAAAATTACTTTTTAAACTTATATTATTATTTTCCTAGAAGTCTGAAAACTATCATTTCTGGTCGACCCTCACTGGTTGAAGTTAAGTCCATTCTAAGTGAATCTTGTCATTATGAGTTTAATGGTGCCCTCAAGTTTTTGATCTGAGCACCAGTTTAAAATTTAAAAAAACCCACTCTCACGTTTACTTAAATGAACTTAAAAAGTTCAAAATTCCATTCTGGACTCACCAAGCCTCGGAATCAGGTGTCTTTAAAGCGTTTGGTCTTAGAATAATTCCATATAATTAAAAAAATTACACAAAAATTCTGGGACATTACATTACTCCCCCTTCTTTAGATTCACATCCTTGTAAGCCAAAAAAAATCTAAACAAACAAATGGAGGGTACTGAGCACGAATCTAAGCCTCCCAATCCCATGTACTCTTATAGAGATTCTTGTGCATCCACTAAATGAGCACTAGAGGAATTGACCATCTATGAAGTAATGATTATATCAATCCACTATCTCTACCAGGAATACTGCAAACATCACCCCGTCATCAATGTTCAAGTCACCCCAGTTGATGACGTGCGATTGATTATGCACGTACCTCCTCTTTTGTGAAATCTGAAAGAAATCGAGCATCTGGTGCATCTATGGGGGAATATCTTGGTGGCATTCCACCTCACAAACTCTTCTTATAATCTAAAATAGTCTAATTAATCTCAAAGATAACTTGTTGCCATGACTAAATCTCTACTAGTCCCGTTAGGGTGAGTCCTGAAGAAACACATGGTCTCCCTCCTCAAACTACAAGGGTATCTGTCTCCTATAAACATATGATTTTTGCCTACTCTATGTTGTCCCTATTCACTCCTAGATGATATTCACCTTCTCAGTGGTAGCCTTTACAATCTTTGGACCCATGAGTGCTGACACCCCAAGGTCTGTCCAGTATAGAGGTGATCTGTATGGCCACTAGTACAAGGCCTCAAATGGTTTAATTCCAATAGTGGAGTGATAATTGTTGTGGTATCTAAACTATACTAGTGGCAGGTGGTCCTCCCAACTATCACCAAAATCAAGGATGAAGTCATGGAGTATTCCCCCCATGGTTTGTATGGTCCACTATGTGTGACCATTTGTTTGAGGGTGAAAGGTGGTTCTCAAGCGTAGCTGAGTCCCGAATGCCACCTGAAATCCCTTCCACAACCGTGATTTAAAGTGTGATCATGGTATGAGACAATCGTCAATGTCACCCCATGAAGCCTCACTATATCATAGTCATAGTTTCATCCTAATCTCTACTTCCATATGGGTAGAATTGGGCCAACTTGGTGAATCAGTCAACGATCACCCAGATAGAATTGTGGCCCCAGGACGTGCTTAGTAACCACATCATTAAGCTCATCAAGATACCATCCCATTTTCAATATATTACCTCAAGTTATTGGGTCAAGCCTACTATAAATTGATTCTTAACCTTAACTTACAGACAAGTAAGGCATGATGAAATGAACTCTTCCACATTTGTATTATCCCTGGCCACTAGTACTCACATCGGCGGTCCTGGTACATCTTCTCCACACCAGGATGTACCGACAAAGGGTATGTATGGAACTCCTACAACACCTACTCCCACAACATCACTTTTACTATGGTGTGTCCTGTGAAAATGATAATGTTCTCTTCGCCTATCAATAATCTATCAGGAGCTTGTCCTGAGGATAACTGAGCACACCGGGCCTCGCAGTTGACATCCTCAAGTTGTGCCTCCCTAACTCTCTATAAGAGTGGACATGTGATAGTGATCAATGGATGTTAATATAATCTATCATCATCCATGATGTATATCTACATAATGGCTAGCTACTTAATTTCCTCACCCAGAAGTTGAAAACCGGACCTTAATAGCATCCTGATTCACTGCTTCATTTTCACCCTTACACTACTATGTTAGACTAGTTTTGTATTGAAAATAATAAAAATAATAAAAAATTTCACTTCATGTTTGATTACATTATATTTTTGTATCATTTTTTATAAGGTAAATGTTACTTTTTTTTGATAATTTCATTGAAGGTGGAGGTGATTTGGCGGGCCCATGATGATTTCTAAGAAAAATGGGCCAAACTGCACATGATCCATGCACACCATTGGACCCATCCTCACACTTATACTAAACCGTGCTTCCAAATGGGCTGAAATTTTGTGATATTTTCCATTTTTCGTTGGGATACATTCCATCTGAATGAACCCAAGACTCCTTCGTCCAACTGGTGGCCCAAACGACCTGATCTGTCCAACACACCGAATTTTCACGATGTCAAAAGTGGTGTGCTATGATCTATCCATATCTCAGGCTATGGATGTCCAAATTGTGAAAATATTTCTGTGTAAATATTATAAAGGATGGTAAACATGTTTATAGTTTTGTAAAAAGCAATATTCGACAATCTAGTGGTCAAATACCATGGGCCAAGTGGTTTGACACAATCTATGTGCCAAAAACCACCTTCCACTTTTCCAATAAAATGGAATCTTGGGATCCTCATTTTAAAGTTATAACAGGAGGAAAATCCAAGGTATTTTTGATACCCAAAAGATTACTCTCATCATCCAAGAACTTATAGAGGTCCCTATCCTCATAGGGTGGTCATGAATGAAGGGGAAGTTCCACCCGAGCTTCATCCTCCTCTTGAAGTCGATTTAAAGGGTGGATGATCATTTGGAGGGTGATACACACACTTGGGAGGGAGTTATATCACTTGTTAATATACTAGTTTTTTATAATTTATGTGATAAATATTTTACTTATTTTTCATCCTGACATGCGTTTCCACTGATTTCATTTCTATTGATATAATTAAGTGAAATGCTTTTTATTTCAACACCAATTGAGTTGATATTTCAAGTGGAAATATTAGGTTGTTTCGATTGGAAAACACAATCATACTTTCTCTATCAAAAATATATGAGATTTAAGTATGATTTGGTATCCATTATTATATAATTGATGACTTAAAATTGAAAACATGATTATTGTTTCAAGGGTTTCTTCTTTGTGCATCGTTAAAAGGGGTAAAATGGGAGTCAAGATCTTAACCACCCTCAACCAAATAATTAAACAAAACAATGTGAAATTTTCAGAACAATGAACTTTGAAAGATTTGTATTGAACTTGAAATTATCTCTTGCTCTCATAATTATTAAATCGTCACATTTATCTATCAACTTTTAAGATTTTTAAATTAAGATATTTTCTTAAAAAAATTCAAAATCACCCCAATTATTAGTACTTTTTATTAAAAACACATACTCTAAACCTATCAATGGTCCTTGATATATGAACTAGGGTATTCCCTATACTATATAATCAAACTTAAAAACATAATCAATATGAAATGTCATGATAACACGGTCAAATTTTGGCACCATTTCCAGGGAGTGCTTTGGTTTTTAGAACGTGTTTTTGATAAGATTTTTGTAAATTTTGTGAATATTTATTTATTTTATCTTATAAATTTACCTATATTTTTGTATTATGATTTATTTATATTTTAGGATTTTTGAATGATGCGTTAAAATCTAGGAGACTTTTCACCTTTTGAACTTGAATAGGAAATGATCCTACATCAGCGATGACGAGACGCATAAGAGAACCTTTGGAATGAGGACACACAAAACATAGAATCTCTTCTTGATAAATCCTCTTTTTCTTATATAACCAATATAAAAACTAAAATAGGCATGCATAATATGTCGGAAAAAAAATTAATATTAAAATAACTAACCTCACATAATGTTGATATCCATCCCACCTATATTCAAATTCAAGGTGAGGCACCCAATTTTGAACTGAAATCCGGTTTAATTCATTTATTACCAATATTTCTTGGACTCGCGGGAGAAGATCCACATAATCTCATTAAAAAATTTCATAATATGTTTTCTACTTTAAAACATGATAATGTGGATGAAGAATAAGTAAATATAATGCATTCCCTTTATCATTAGAAGATACTGCAAAATATTGTCTTTACTATGTTAATTCACCAATTAGAGGTTGGGTGGACATGAAACGTCTTTTTCTTGAAAAATATTTCCCAGCCTCTCAAACTAAAACTATATGGAAAGAATTTTTTTTTATAATCCAATCCATACCCATAATTAGGATGATGTATTTCATGTTAAGGATGTAAATATCCCAAATGAAATGATACTCCCCAACCTCGAGAGAACACACCTTGCATAAAAAGATACCTCTCGATAGTACTACCAAAGGTGTATCTATCATAATAACCCAACTCAAAAACTCCAGTTACAAGTTCAAAAAATTTAGAATATGGGTATATATAAAATAATAAGAGGGACCAATATCAAATAAGGAAATAGATAGTGTAGAAGCTATAAGAATAGTACCTCTAACTATAAATGGTCCACTCTCACTATCCAAAAGTGTTGGTTGGACTACATGAAGTTGCCCTGAACCTCTTCTCTATAATGCAGTATGATTCATTAGAGATGAATAACTTTTCATATATGGGTGTTCTTTCCAAAATCACCTCATTCATTGCCTCTAACAACACATCCAGTAAAACTCTAGCTTCTAGATTAATATGATATAGAATATCTCCTTCCCACACTCTAATTTTGTATAGCTTCCCCATAATTACCCATCTATTATGGGTTCTTATAGAACATTTGTAGATGTACCATATTATTGAAATATTATAACTCTACCGGTGGTTGGGGGGGGGACTACCTACTAAATTGACCCAACCTACCGCATTGGTTATAGATCCCTCAAGTCAGATCCTATGTAACCAATCCTTCCCCCTTGTCACTCTGCCTTCCACTAGTCTGGTCTACATTATCATAACAATGATCCCTACTCTTAGAATTCATACTACCCTACCATCCTTAAAAAATCACCTATCCTCCACTGAGATCCTCCTTCAGGTTTCCCTCGGATATGAGATCCTAATTCACCACATGTGAAAATTAATCCTGAAGATATTAACCTAGGACTTAATTCCACATTTAAGCCCATACTAAAACTATTTTTCTACATAATCGTAATATGTTTCCAATTATACAACATAAAACTAAAAAACTGTAAATCGTACAACATTTTCCATCATAGAAATACTCTTCCAGTCATCCTATAAGCAATCATTGTCATGGAGGTGTATCTATATAATGCTAAACTCACATACTTGGACACATAACAAAATTCCAACAAATATAATTTGATTTGGATTCTCAATAGCTATAATAATTCATTCCCCCAATATAATGACGTAGGATTAACGTATATATACAATACATAGTTTTTTCAAAATATTATATACATTACACAAACACACGCCCAAAGACCATATTCGTTTAGTTCCTTTGGAAACATGGAACTAAAACACATAGTCTGGTGAAATACCTTAAATATTTCCCACAAAGATCTTTCCCTTTATTATTCCTATATAAAACCTTTCTTTACAACCTAATGAAAAGAAACCTTTGAAAATAGTGATCTCAGATGCTCAATAAGAGTAAACAAAAGAGATGTAAAATTATTATCTTATGAATACATACGATAGAAAATATGCATATTTGATCATGATAATAACATAAAATGTTCATACCCAATCTTTCATGGATCATAAAAATGAGTCATGTCATAAAATATTAACATTTCAAAATACATGAATCATAAGAATGAAACTTCATCTTAACTCAATCATGAAACAAAAGTTTATATCATAAATGTGTGTGGAATCATCATAGGTATGGATAATCATTTCATATTTCATGGTTAACTATCAAGACACTCTTATTAGGAATTATAACTAGTTTCTACTAAAATATCATGAATATTGACTTGTTTCCCATCACGGATCAAGAACATCGACTTGTTTCCCCTCACGGATCAAGCACAAAGACTTGTTTACCCTAACTATCACATGATATATAATCCATTACCCAATTCATTGGAGGGAGATATATATCCCACAAACAATTTAATGAAAACAATACATATGTCTTCTATAGGACCACAAATCATTCATCACATCAAAACCCAGGTAAATAAATTAGTTTTATAAACACTTCATCATAAACTATCTCACAGAAAAGAAATAGGTTTCATAAATATTATTCCATAATAAACATAAACCATTTAGATAAAGAATAAGAAAGTTAAACTTGTATCATATCCCCAATAAATTTTAAGTAACATCATCTTAGGTAAAAATAATTTTTTTAAGATTAAATTAAATAATTCTTGAGGAAAATATCCATTCCTTTATGTAATATTTTTTTAAAGAGTCATGTAAATTTAATATAAAATATTTTATTTGAAAATACCCTTATAAGATTCTACGGTAAGATTTAAAGAATTAATGTGTCATGATGGTTTAGAAATATGTCTATACAGTATACTTTAAAAAATATTCCTTTTTTACTTTTTTGGAAAGGTCACAATGTACCTTGTTTGGAAAATGAAAAAAAAATATTTCTTTTAAACCATTTAATAAAAAGTAAAATATGGGTAAAATAAAATTCAAAATTTATAGGAGAGTATTAAAAACCTTTTTTAATTCATTTTTAGAAAAAATTTATGTGGAAGATAAATATTCCCTAAATGGGATCTAAAATGAAACAATCTCGAATGTTGATGAGATTGTGAAACAAACCATTACGACTTTATAATCAGATGAATTATATGCCCCATTAAATAAAGAAAATTAAATATATTTTAAATACCATAATAATATTGAAAAGAATCATAAAATACATTCATGTGAATTATATACACCACAAAAAAACAACTAGGGTATAAGGCATGTGTCCCACCAAAATAAAAGTGGGACAAAGGTCCCTTACTTTATGTATTGACTTCCTTCGTATACATCAAAAACTTCTTTATAATAAATATAAGTTGATTATAAATCTACCACAAAACCTTATTCATATATATATATATATATAATATAATATATTATTTAGTTATGAAATTATATTAATATCTTATTAACAATTTCAAGTTAAAGTTATGTTTCGGGTAATAATCGCTTCGATTTTCATCCTTGGTTTGACTTGTTATCCTTAGTATTATAGAATAGATCACGATTTCATAATATAATGAATTATATCCATGATATAAATATCACATATATATTTTCATTATATATTTATTCATGGTGATTCATAAAATGTAGATATAGAAAATAAAATACACCATTCATAGAGACGGTAAGTTGTACATATACATGAACATTGTTTTAATTTTAATTTCATACTAAAATAAAGAAAAGTATATGATATATTATCATTATAGAATAATTTTTATGTTATATAAATCATATATATTCATAAAATTTATCCTCATTACCATCCATGTGGAACATAGATGAAAAATAGATGACATCACATCATGGGGATGATAAGCCATACATACACACGGGCAACATTATCATTTCCCAAAAGATTATGTCGTAAACAGGTAGATATGATATTATAATTTCTGAAGTATAATTAATAAAAAAATATCATATTTAAAAATTAAACCCATTATAATTTTCACCCATAAAATATGTTTATGGAAAATGAATCGTATAGCTATGTGGAGACGGTAAGTCGTACGTAAGAACAAGCGATGCTTTCATTTCTTATTTGAGGAGAAAGGGGGTGTATAATGGTGTGATCATAATCATAATAACATTTAAGAATATTTAGTATTATGAAAATATAATTTTATGATATATATAATAGATTTAGAGGATATGTAGAAGATTAGAAAAAGTGAGTGATCTGTTAGAGAAATTACCTCTTCTTCGAAACAGATTATTTAGATCTCCTCTAAGGACTCTAGATTTTGTATTTTTGGGAAGACCATAACCTATAGAATGTTTATAGGGAAGTGTAGAAGATATATTTACATATTTTGGTAGATATATAAGGCAAAAATGGATTAAAGGATATGAGGGAGGATACATCCTTTTATAATGATGGTGATGGGCGGTTTTGAAATTTCTCAAAAAATAAATTTATAATAAGTTTAATCTCAATAAACTTATTTCTAAATGGAATGGTATTCAATGATAATATGGTATAGGGTGGTAATAACATCATTTAATATATTTTTACATGTTTTTTTTGTAATTTTAAAGCTTATTATTTTATTAACACTTAATTAAAATATTTTAATTTTAACTACAATAACAAAATTTTCAATCTTAAAAGTGGATATTTTTATATAGAAGATTTTAATTTAACCAAAAATGGACAATTTATGATATTATAGATTATAATATATCATATTTTTAATTAATTTTTATTTTTATGATTTTTAAATAATTTAATAAGATAGATTTTTCATAAAATATCATTTGAGTCAATTTAGACACTATTCATTACATTGAATTTAAGAAAATAAATACAGCAGGATAAATTCAAAAAAATTCATTAAATACACACATAATATGTCATATTCACATATAAAATTAGTGTATATCCTTAATTAATTCAAATTATATTTATTTTAATAATTTTAGTATCAATTAATTGAAAATTTTCATTAATTAAATAATTATTGCATCATCATTGTGTAATTATTTAGGATAATTATTTCTTCACTAAAAATTAAAAATAAAACTACATGATGTATAAAAACATTTTATATTTTATAGTAATATATATTGTCGAGAATATATTCTATTTAACCCCTTATTAAAAATATTATAGTTATTAAAATTAAGAGTGTGACATTTTGTCATTCTCTTTGATTGTAATAATATCCAAGTCATTATCCTAGAAAAGTTTAAATTATATTATTAAATTTAGAAAATTATATATTAATTTTCAATTTAAATTCATCTAAAAACATTTTTTCAATTTATAGGGTAATTTTATAATCCTTATCACATGTTTTTTAACTAGAATTACCCAATTTTACCCTTTACCGTTGTAACAAAAATTACCAAAGTTACTATTAATATTGTCCAAAAATAAATGGTACCTATTTAATAAATTTGGAACATATTATTAAAAATATGGAATCCATTTTAACATATTATACACATATAATTATCTAAAATTAATTTAAAATTAATCTTGTTGATGGAATGATAAAACATGCTATTAAAGTGAAAACATTCAAATGATCAAAATGTTTTTTATAAAAATCCAATGAAAAATTTATTCCTATGACCTATATTGAATTAAAAAATATAAAATCTATCTATTTATACTTTAAAACTAATAAAAAATATAATTTATCACTGTAAATTATTTAGATGAAAAAGCTATTTTCAATTAAAATTTAGTATTTTTTAATTATTCATCAAAACTTGCAACTTATGAGAAAAATACCAAAATATCAACTGAAGTAAATTTTGATATCCCGATTTCAATTAATAAGTTTTTTTGTATATAATTTACAAAAGTTTCAAAAAAATTATTTAAAATAAGTGTGTCATCAAAATGCCACAAAACAACTATTTAGAACAATAGAGTTTTTAAGCATAAAACTAGATTTATTTATTTTTATATATTGTATTAGAAAACATATAAGATAAATGTTAAACATTATATTGAAATATATATATATATATATGTATCATTTATATAGTACAACAAGATTGATTTTTCTATTTTATTGGTATAAAACACACTTTTTTCATTTAAATATATTTTTATAAAAACATTCCCTATTAATTTCAAAAGGGTTTTACATGTATAAACCATACTTACATAATTTTGTTAATAATTTTCATACCATCCATTCTAGCATATATTTTATAATTGTCTTAACAAAATAATTATAATAATAAAATGATGTTTCACAGAAACTTGGTGTTGTGTTTGACACAAGCTAAGCCAGTGTTGCACGTAGCGCAAGCTTAACTTGCGGTAGCATACAATTCAAGAATACAAAAACTATATTCAATTTTTCATGTAATGAATAATATAAAAAATGATTAAATTAATTAGAAAAAATATTTCACAAATTCCTTGGGCTTCACATTCAACACCCCTTAATATGAATTTGGACTTCAAAATCCGTTTGAGTTATCAATGGTTTACTACTTGAATGTTTCCACATTGTAAAAAATAAAACAAAAAACAAACTTTAACAAGGAAAATTTAGAAACATAACGGTTATCCAATGTAACTCATAACTAGGTTAACACATAAGAGAACATAGGTGGAATGTGAAAACATGGACATGGAAGATAAATCTAACTATCAAGTTCTAATGGAGAGTGGTAGAGAACATAGTTAGGAGAATGTTAAAAATAAAAAATCCATAAACCAAAGGGGATTCAAAAAGGTCATTGATATCATAAAAATGGTGATAATGGAACAACATTTTATTTCAAGACCCTTTTCGAAAAGTTGAAAAATTTTCATTAGAATATATACTTACCTTATTTTAGCACAATATCACCCTTTGTTGTGTCTTGATCAATTTCCACTTCATCACTTATTCCAAGAAACGAAGGTGAATTTTTCATTCTTGAACTATTATTTTATCAAGAGATACATCAATATAATATTAGGTCATTCTATCTATATTTATCAAAATATTATTTTCAGGATATGTTATCCAATATGAATAAATCTTCATATTACAAAACATTAATCTATAAAATCTCATCAAAATTTCAACATGAACAATTTCACAGATGGTTACACTTATAAACCTTCCAAAACCTTAAAATATAACAAATTATAAAGAAGGAATCTGACATTGAAAAATCAACTCATCATTAATCCCCCAAAAAACATGATGTTACTCTTAATTTTCACACACCAAACACGTGAAGACTGTTATCATGCATTCTATTGATACATGGTAACAACTTGAATTACCATAAAACATTACTAAAAACAAGCATGATTTCAAAAAATAACTCTTTCATCATAACATGAATCCAAAATTCTATAAATTGAATCCATGATATCTTAAACCACCTTTTCATCTTATCAACCCCAAGGTTATTAATAAAATCAAATTTATTTTTTCACAATCAAACATCTCTTTATTTCATCATCCCAACATTATTCCCATATTAAGGGTTATCCTTCCCTTAATCACGTGTTTTCAAAAAATATCACCTTACCACCTCAATCACTTTTCCTGGTTACTAGTACCATTCTGTATATGATCATAAATCTTTATGGAAAAACTATAGTGGGAAAATACATAGATGTTTCATTACTCCATAATACCATTACAGTACTTATATAACAATATTCTTTAATTCTAATACATAAACACTCGATCATTACGCCACTTCATTTTCATACATCACATCACCAATAGTGATCACATGAGATCTCACTTTGTCTTTATCCTTAAGAATTTGCTAAGATTGATCATCATCGTTAACCCTCATGTTTTTACATTATAAAGAATAATGCCTATTTTCTTTACACTTAAAGAAAATAATTTTTGGTGGTTCATTAGTTGAGTCCTCTTTTCCTCCATTTCATTAACCATCATTTTCATCGCCTTTAGATATTATAGAGCTTTATGACCTATATTTCCACATTTAAATCACCTTCAAGTTCCTTTCAAACACTTCCCTTGATATTTATTCCCACATTTATAGCATGCTGACAGTTGGAATTTCCTTCCACCATGTGATTTATTCAAGTTTTCACAAGTCTCGATCTTTCTTTTCTTATTACACCCATGGGAATTTTGGGTATCTCCAATTTCCATTTATAATTTGAGTGATCATAGAAAACATTTTTGGTATCTTCTTAAGTATCTTATGGGTAACACCATTATTATACTCAGTTTTATGCCACTAAATAATCGGTCAACCATACATTCATTTTGGATGATAATTCCAAAAGCATAACTTGAATGTCTTATAAAATTTTCCTCAAAAGTACCAAAATATTCTTCATCCTTTTTCTTTAGCTCAAGAAACAATTTCTATATTTTCGTATGAAGAATGTGAGGAAATTAATTATTGAAAAATAAGTTCTTGAACTCATTTAGTTATATGTATTCAATTTTATCCCATTTCATCGTATTATTGATAAGATTCCACTATTGATCTTCTTAATTTTCTAAATGATAGACAAGAAAAATAAATTTCTCATGTTTTGAACATTGGAGAACTAAAAATATGTTTTTAGTGGTACTAATCCATTTCTTATCCACTTACAGATCATAAGACCCACTAAAAGAATGTGGGGGTGCCTCATGAAGTATTCAATGGTACATTGTTCCCTTCATTGATTTTTCATAAATTGGTATGATTCATAGCCCAAGAAAGTTGTGTTAATATGACAGTAAGGTTCTGCATTCCTACTCCCATAACATTTTGTTATTCAGGTTGAGAATCAATGTATTTCCCATCACATTCATCTTTAAATAAATTACTTTGGGTTCCATCCATTTACTAATACTAGAATTCATAGTGTAATAAACATAAATTATAGTGGTAGAACCACATAATCAAGAGAAATTACTTATAAAATTTCAATATATGAGAACTTATGTTTAGTACCAAGTTATTCATGATGATTATGAAAAGTCTAGTATTGTGACTAATATATATATATTTCCTTAAGAATATTAATATGGTTTTCTTATCCTAGTTTCCAAATTTTGACTAAACCTTTTCTCTGATGTCAACTATAACAACCCAGTCTTAAGATACATGACACTACATCTTTTTTGTATAATATTTCATACATTAAAAATCACACACCTGAAGACTATATTAGTTTAGTGACTTTGTAAACATGGAACTAAATGTTCTATTCTGTTGAAATAACTTCAATGTTTCTTATAAAGATATTCCCCTTTGTTATTACAAACTAAAACATTTATTTATAACCTGTTGAAAAGAAACATATGAGAAGGGTGAGATCGGATGCTTAGTAGGGGTAAAAAATGTAGATATCAACTTATTATCTTTCAAAAACAAAAGATAAGAAATATGGGTATGTGACTATGAGAATAACATAAAAATTTCATACCCTATATTTCATGGATCATAAACATGATTCATGGAATAAAACATTAACATTTCAAAATACATGAATCTTAAGGATGAAACATCATTATAACTCAATCATGAAACATAAGTTCATATCATAAATGTTTGTGGATAAATAATAAGTATATAAAACCATTTCATATGTCTTGGTTAACTACCACGTCTCTCAGATTATTCCTTATCACTTGTTTCGCCTAACAAATCAAACACATCGACTTGTTTCCCATCACAGATAAAGCACGTTTACTTGATTCCCATTAAAGATCATGTACATAGACTTGTTTCCCCTAACTATCTCATGATAGATAATTCATTACCCAATTCATTATAGGGATATATAAGTATCCAAAATCACTTAATAAAAACTATACCTATGTGTTCCACAGGACCATAAATCATTCATCACATAAAATTCATGTAAGAAAGTAAGTGTTATAAACTCTTCATCATAACCTAACTCACAAAAAAATTAATAGGTTTCATAAATATCATGCTATTATAAAAATAAAACATTCAGAGAAAAAAAAGAATGGTATCATTAGGTAATATCCTTAGTAAATCATAAGAAAATTCATATAATTTCATCTTTTATGGAAAATGGTTTTTGAAATATTACTTGAAATAATTTTTGAGGAAAATATCCTTTTATTTATGTAATCATTTTTTTAAAGAGATATGAAATTTTAATGGAAAAAGTTTTCATTGAAACTAAACTTATAAGATAATAAGGTAAGATTTAAGGCATTAAGGAATCATGGCGATATAGAAATATGTTCAAGTCATATAAGTTAAAAAGACATTCCTTTATTACTTTTTCTGCAAATGTCACTTTATACCTTGTTTGGAAAATGACAAAAAAATGCTTCATTTCAAATCATTTAGTAAAAAGTAAAACAAGGGGAAACATAAATTTAAATATTCATATGAGAGTAGTAAAAACCTTTTTTAATGAGTTTTTATAAAACATGGATGTGGAAGACAAATATTCCCCAATAGATATCTAAAATGGAAAAATCCAAAATGTTGATGAGATTGTGAAATAAAATCTTAAGAATTTATAATATTTTAGATAATAATGAAAAAATAAATTCATGTGCATTATATACACCATATGGAAGAAACAAGTAATGTATAAGGCATGTGTCCCATAGAAATAAACATGAGACAAAAATCTCTTACCATAATTCTTGACCTCATTCATATACGTCCAAAACTAAATTATAATAAATATATGTTTCATATACACATACCAAAGAACCATATTCATATATATATATATATAATTCCATATATGATTTACTTATGAATTTATATTACTTTCTTATTAAAAATTACATGTTAAAGTTATGTTTCAGGTAATAACCGCTTTGTTTTTCATTCAAGTTTTGATTTTTTATTCTTGGTATTTTTACATAGATCATGATTTAATAATCCCCAAAATAATATCCATGATATAAATATCACATATATATATTTACTATAAATTTATTCAAAGTGATTCATAAAATTTATAGATAGAAAATAAAATACGTCGTTCATGGAGACAGTAGGTCGTATGTACACATGAATGCTATTTTCATTTTATTGTAATATTAAAATAAATAAAATTATATGATATATTATCATTCATGAATAATTTTTATATTATATATATAAAATATATTCATAAAATTCATCCTTATTACTACCCATGTGAAATGTAGATAAAAAAATGAATCACATCACATTGTGGAGATGGTAAGTTGTATGCACGTATGAGTGACATTATCATTTCCAATCATATTAGGTTGTAAAAAGGTAGATATGATATTATCATTATAGAAGTATAATTATTTCATAAATATAATATAAAAATATTAAACCCATCATATTTACCACTCATAAAATATGGTGGTGGAAAATGAATTATATCACTACGTGGAGACGATATGTCGTACGTACACACAACTGATACTTTCATTTGTTGTTCGTGGGGAACAATATTGTATAGTGGTGTGTTCATAATAATAATATAATTTGAGTATTTTTTTAAATTATTATGTTATTATATTATTATATATATCTTAGATTTATAGTATATATAAAATATTAGAAAAATAGAGTGATCAGTTGGAGAAATTACCACTTCTTTGAAATGGATTATTTATATATCCTCAAAAGACTCTAGAGTTGGTTTTTTTGAAGACCAAAACCTCTATAATGTGTTTAGGGAATTTAATAATAGAATTTTATTGAGGTTTTTAGATCTATAAGGCTTGTAGTGATTAAATGATACCAGGGTGGAGGTGTCCTATTATAATAAATGTGAGGGGTACTTTTGTAATTTCTCAAAATATTAAATTATAATAAATTAAATATAAATACAAATACCTCCAAATGGAAAATTATTTGATGATAATGTAGGATAGGGTGGTAGACCCATTAACCAATAGATTTTTGACAATTTTTTTTTGTAATTTTATCCTTATCTTTTTTATTAACACTTAATTAATCTATTTTAATTTTAACAACGATAAAAGCATTTTCAATAATAAAAAGTGGATATTATTACATAGAAGATGTCAATTGAACCATAAATGGTCAATTTATGATATTTTTGACCTTAATTTATCCCTTTTCTCCTTAGTATTTTTATGATATTTAACTAATTTAATATGATATAATTTTGTAAAATATCATTTGATTAAATTTGGACACAATTCATTACATTGACATTAAGAAAATCAATACCAGAAGATAAATTCAAAAAAATTATTTTAATACATACCTAATATGTCATATTCACCTTGAAAATTAATGGATCTCATTAATTAATTAAAATTATATTTATTTTAGTATTTTCTTTATCACTTAATGGAATATTCCATTAATTCCACTAATCAATTATTCCAATATTTTCAATAATGAATTATTCCACTGAGCAATGGATGTGATACGTCATCTGTGCCTCAGGCTGCATGCAATGGAATGAAAAATGAGGTATGGAAAGTCATAATCATTATCATGAAACATTAGAAAACCATTGTCATGCCTCACACCACCGGACCTCACTTATCCAATCGCTGTCGATCAACCATAACACACAAAAATTTAAAAAAATATCTATGTTGTATATAAAAAAATTAGCTTTTATAAGAATATACACAGTCAAGTATATCTTTTATTTAACCCCATATTAAAAATATTATACTTATTAAAAGTAATCATGATACATTTTGTCAATATCATTGATTTTAATAATATCCAAATCATTATCATGGAAAAGTGTCCATTAAAATATTCAATTTCTAACCTTATGTGTTAAGGGTCAAATTAAATTAATCTAGACATATTTTTTAACGTTTTAGGGTAAATTTACAATCTTTATCACCTTTTTAAACCTAAATTACCAAATTTTTCCCTTTACCGTGGTAACAAAAATTATATAAGTTATTATTCATATCATTTATAAAGATAATGGACCTATTTACTAAATATGAACCTTATGATTCAAAATATGGAATCCATATATTAAAATTCAAAGCAAATAACTGTCTAAAATTAATTTAAAACTAATCTTGTTGATGGAATGAGAAAATATGTTTTTAAAGTGAACATATTCAAATGATCAAAATGATTTTATATCCAAATCCAATGTGAAATTGATTCCTATGATCTATATTTTATTAAATTATATAAAATTTATCTAATTATACATTAAAAAAAATGAAAATATAATTTATCACTATAATTATTTATATGAAAATGATGTTTTCAATTAAAATTCAATAATTTTCCATTATTCATCAAAACATGAAACTTATCATAAAAATACCAGAAAATAAATTAAATAAAATTTTGATACAAATGATTCAACGAATAAGTATAGTTTCTCAAATATAGTGTATAAAAGTTTCAAAAACTAGATTTAAAATAAGTGTGTCATCAAAATGAGGCAAAATAGTTTTTAAAAAAAATATAGTTTTTAAGTATAGAACTGGATTTATTTATTTCTATATCATGTCACAGAAAACATATAGGATAAATATTAAACATTAGATTGAATTATATATATATATATATATCATTTATATAATATAAAAATAGTCATTTCTTTATTTTATTGGTATACAACACACTTTTGTGTATTTAAATGGGTTTTTAGGAAAACAATTTTTATTTTTAATTTAAAAAGGGTTTTACATGTATCTATCATAATTCCATAAAGTGGTTAGTCATGTTCATAGACTTCATTCTAATTAATAGGATATAATTATCTTATTTTAATAACAATAATAATAAAATTATGCTTCGTATAAACTTTTTGTTGTGTGTAACCCAAGATAAGTCGGTGTTACATGCAGCGCAAGATTAATTTGATGTATCATGCAATTAAAGAATATAAAAATCTATATTCATTGTTGTGGGAAAGGAAAAATATCTAAAAGATTAAATTAATTTGAAAAATATTTCACAAAATCTCAAGGGATCACACCCAAACCCTACCACACGGTCAAAAGGGAGGCATTATCACTATCCTTAACCATACTACCTCTAAGTAATGGTTAAAAAGGGTAAACACATTCCAATCATTGGAATTTCTCAATTAAAAATCCATTTTCAACCTTTTTGGATCATTTCAAAATTCTCAATTTTATATTAGGAACATTTTCACTCAAAACACAGAATCAATGGAAAGAATTTAAATTTAATTACCCAAAACCCTGCTTTTCTCATGCATGTATAAAATGATACATATCAAAAAATAATCCTAAGTGACTAGAATGATTCATGAGTGCTCAAATCTCATGTCATTACAAGCCATGATTCAAATCTCATAAAACACAGAAACAATAATCACATCACACAACAAGTGCATCACTTGAGGTGAAATAGAATAAAATGTATCAAAAACATCAATAACAACAATATCACCCTAGGTACTTGGATTTTAACCTCATACATGGGTTATCTACTCTCATTAATGGCATCTTAACCAAGTCCCAACTCATCATATTCTCCTATCTACCATTCCCAAATAGTAAGACAAAAAAGAACCTTTGATAGCACTTTGTAATGTCCTGAACTAGGTGCCACACAGATATTCACGGAGTCGATTGGTCATATGAAATCAAGCATGCATCCCCGTATGTCAAAGGATATCGAATAGAAGTGAGGGTTTAATATTGATAATGGGGAGACTATACCAACTTTATCAAAGTATCACAACAACGGAAATAAATATTAATAACCAAATGGTATAAATAATGATCCAACCAAACCAACATCACATGATGACAAAAATAGAGGATATAACACCCAAAACTAAATTGTAGATATTTCATGTAAAATACATGTCAAGTTTCAATATAGAAACCCCGAAATAAATAAAGGCACTGAAAACACCCATGTGGGTCTCGAATCATGTTTGGTTCCCTCATCCATGCTTCATCCCAACTCATCATTCTAACATAGGTCCCTTTCCCTTAACCAGTCATGGAACCATGAAATATATTCAGGCACTAATCATGCAGCCTATAATGACCCACTTATTCTCATTGGCGTAAGAATAAAAGGAATCATTACATGGACTTATGTAATGTCTCAAATATTATGTGTATTTTTTTAAATTATATATAATTATTTTGAGACCACATGCTCTGATTGCACCTGATCCCGATGTCCAGTGAGCCCAAAATAGAATTTTGATCATTTTTAATTTCATTTAAGAAATGTGTGAGTGGATTTTTGTAACATCTAAATTGGTGCTCGAATAAAAAATATGAGGGAACTGTTGAACTCAGAATGTCAGGATTCTTTTGGATAGGACTTAACTTCGACCAATGAGGGTCGACCATAAAAGATAGTTTTCAGACTTTTCAAAAAACAATAAAATAACCTAAAAAGTTATTTTATTTTTCCCTCACTATTGAGCAGTGGATGATGGTGCTACGGTGCGGCGATGAGAGGCATTAAATGAATATCATTAATCACTCGTTTTTGTGCAGCGTAACGACAAATTAATTGAATCATAACAGATACGTTTTTTCCAAAAAAAAAAACAACCTAACGACGCAATGCCATAGTGTAACAGATACGATACGATGTGTTTTATTTTAATGGGTTCATGTGTTGGGGAGTTGAGAATCAAATGGTGGATTTTTCACTGAAGAACCTATGACAAGGATTCCCTCCAACGAAGAAATAAAAACATTAGTGGATCATTAAAGACATCGATGTTTTATGAAGAACTGTACCACAAAGCGACAAATGCCAATAGATGTTGAATCCTCGAGGGCAGAGTGCTTCAACGACAAATGTTGATCGAGGTAGGGGTTTTCATTGTGCTCGAGTTCCCCATTCTTCATTTTAAAAATGACGAACGTGGATCCACCCACGAATATGTTGATCTGAGAATCGTGCATTCTTGAGAGAGGGTGTCTTTCTTGGGTTTTATATTTGGGTTTTAATTATCAATAAAATTGTAATCCCATGCCTCCCCTATTTTAAATTTCAAGCACGGAGGGCGTAGACTGACACGAACAAGGCTTGAGCCCCTTCGCTTTGTGTGTTATTCATGGCTGAGCATTTGAAATAGTGGAAAAAAGACTTTGAGGCCATTATAGGAAGGAAGACATTCCCCGAACGTCACAGGCGTAAGCAGCGTGAAGAACGGACCACCGGATCGGACCCGGTTGTCCACAAAGTACCCTGCCAGCGCGTGGCGGCGTGCCGCCACTGGCATGCCTGGAGGTGCCTCATGGCCGGTGGAGGTGGATGGCTACGAGTTGCGGATTTTCCAAGTACATAGTCCCCTAACTATGTATGGACCCCCTGGGAGGCCGGGTTTGATCAGTAGAGTGACACCCTTGGACGAGCCATGCATCTGGGATGAGGGGAACCGGTCTGCCTAAGTCGTACTGGGCATGAGGTGGGTCTAACCTGCGCCCATTAGGCCGGACCTTCACCCATCTGGAAGGACACCTCACCCATTTGGATAGACCCCGCACCAGCATGTTGAGCTTGGGGCCAACATGCCGATCCCACGTCCAGTGGGACGAGCATGACGATACTGGGTCATGGGGAAACCCGAAGGTCTATAATCTTGGCTAAGTTGGGTTGGGTCTAGCGAGGCCCAATGGGCCTGACCAACTGGCCATGTTGGACAGGACCAACCCAGACCTGAACCAGGTGAGGTCAGGTCATTCGAATCAAACTGGGGCAGGTGGGGCCCCCAGGTCAGGTTGGTCAGGTTGGTCCGACCGGGTCAGACCAGTCCCAGACATAACCTACCCCTATTTACTAAAATACCAATAACTTGAAAATTGGGTGTCTGATTGATGATCCATTTGCAAAGTTGAAACCCTCATAATGAGAAGGATATTTTGGAATACTCTATGAAGGATTTCATGGAATTTTAAATTTGACAAATGGCTTGAGGATCAGTTCTACCAGAATCAAGCGGACTACATGTGAAAACCCTTTGGTTGGATGACACCTAAGGACTGCTATCAAGTGACACTGTGTGGATCGGATACTATGGCCTAGTGGGAAGCAGCTT
Source organism: Viscum album (assembly GCA_963277665.1). Taxonomy (NCBI): domain Eukaryota; kingdom Viridiplantae; phylum Streptophyta; class Magnoliopsida; order Santalales; family Viscaceae; genus Viscum; species Viscum album. The sequence continues at coordinate 1,896,132,633 of OY728152.1, forward strand.
CTGTGTGACCCAACATTCCCATGGTGGGGAGTATCTTTTTTTTGACCCATCAGACCTGCGGTACTCAATAAAAAGAGTACCTCAATATGGACAAGGGGGGAAGCGACTTCCATGTGACCCGGTATGCCCTCAATGGGGAGAAGCTTCTGTGTGACCCAATATACCCATACCACTTGTCAGGGATAAGTACCAAAATAGTCCATGGATTGTGGGATGTTTCTTCTGTGTGACCAGACATGCCCACTATACTCATTGAGGAGGAGTTCTCCAGTATCCTATGGTGTTTGATGATATAATTGATAGTCCTACTTTCCTACTCTAGAATATAACTAGTGTGAGTTGTCTTGTGTCATGATCATGCTTCATGATCATGATTAGTGGTTTTCTCTGTGTATTACTTTTTGGTATTTTCTTTGTGTTTTGGGGTCCCTACTGAGTATATTGTAACTAAACCTTGCACGGGCTTTGCCCGCACGTGTTGTTTTTGGTGGAGACGACTGCCGCCTTAATGGAGGACTTGGTGGTCCATGACCTAGTGGTTCCTAGTGAGACTAGGTAGGTGGGGCGTACTTATACGAATTCCAACAACCAATATGCAATTCCCATCAGGTGGGTTTTCTTGAGGATGGATTTTAGAGTTTTTATTGTACTTCCTATTTTCAGTTTATCTTTTGTTGTGTTTGAATTTTGGCCCAATTGAACTACAGTCTTTACTTTTACCCAATCATTGTTTAGTGTAATGCATGTTTACTTTTCCATCATTGTGATGTGGTTGTGTGTTCATGTGCATAGGTACTCAGTCAAATTCCTCCCACATGAAGGTTGACTCCTTCAGCACTAGTCACTAACCCCTATCCTTCAAGAGGTGGGCTTGGGGTACATCACAGAACGGGCCCCAAGGGATGGGTTTGGACACCTTAAGAGACATACCTATGATTCCAAAAGCTATCAATAAATATCTAAGGGCTAAAAATGTATGTGTGGGATGATTTACCCATTATGAACAAAACCATTAACCCAACAAACCATAACAAAGTAGTTCACTATATGATGCATGATAAAATTAATGAAAACTCAAACATTCTATTCTTATAAAACCATTCCAAAGTGTGAAATAGTGGATAACCATGAAAATATCAAAGTAAAAATCTAGGAAACAACTAAAGACTCCATGAATACCACAAGACTCCATGCTCCACAAGCTCTAAGAAACAACATCAATAAACAATCTATGTATCAATAGGTTGGGATAAATACATGTGATACTTTACCTTTTCCCATGTCTCGCAAGATAAAATTTATAAAATCACCAAAGTTCCAATGTAGGGGTGAGTATTAAACTCAGTAGGTTTTCCCCAATGACTTCCCTACTCACACCACTAGGATAGAAAGTTTACCTACATTTATATAATATAGTTTATATAAAACTATTTCCCAAAATTTTTTATAACTAAATATAAACAAGATTCAAAACCAGTTAAAACCAAAAGGAACAAATTGATATTCAAACCAATCTTCCAAAAAGTCATATTCCCATCAAAAAAACAAAAAAGGAATTAAAACCATTTCTCATTCAATTTTTTTCATAACCTTTCTCTTCCACATAATCACACTTCCAACCATGCATGCTTCGTTATGATAGTTCCTTACTCATGACCAGTTTCTAGTAGATCTACTAAGTCATCACAAGGTAATTATATTCCTTGTTCCATTACACCTTTGACACTAAGACCAAGGTTATATTTCAACCAATCCCAAAAAATGAAAGATAAACACCCATCACTGTTATGCCAAAGCTATTTTAATAAACCCATTCTTTTATTAAAAACCATTTTAAAATCCAATTTAAAAAAAACCCATTTAATTTCAATAAAAACATTACTTTATTGAAAACCATTTTATCAAATCCATTTACTATTGTTCCATGAAAATCTCATTTTAAAATCCAAATTTTAAAATGATGAATCAAACACTTTAATCAAAAACACCCATTATCCAAATTTTCCACAACCATCACAAATTAGGGTTTCTAGAAATCAAAAATTCGTCATATCATAATAAAATAAACTCAATGTTATCAATTTGAAACCATGAAATTCAATTCTATAAAGAATAGTTGAGTGTAAAGCCCCATACCTCGACTGTTTTGATGAAAACTGACAACGGACAAAGAACGCTCAAGAAACTAGGTTGATTCTCCACGAAACCATCTTAGATTTATTCTCCTAACAAAAAAACCAAATATCATCATATTTGGAATCCAAAATATCATATATACCCCTAAAGGGTGTAGATATGAGAAACTAAGAGGATAGGAGAAGTATATCTATGAAAACATGACCAGAACGATGGAGAATGACACTTACTTTAAGAAATGTGCTTGAAAACACCAAGTGTGGGCTCCAAATTGATTCCAAAATGCTTGGGGGAGGCTATGCTATCTTCAATGGAGAGAGATACCGAGTTAGATCCATTTATGAGAAAAAAAGAGTGAGTTAGTGGTAAAAGGAGTGAGATTGTATTTTTTGGGATCTAGATTTGACTCTGCACATGGTTAGACAAACGGTGTGCTAATAATGTGTTAGATACTGCCTTAAAGAAACCCTTTCACATCCTCCACACATGGTCTCCCTAACCGAGGGCACACCATGTCGAAGCTATTGCCTCAAAACTACTATTGCACACGATTTCTCCTCGGATTTCTACACAGTTTGGACAAACCATGTGTAGCCTATTCGCCTATCCTTTAACCCAAAAAACATATTCAATGTTCACCAAACAAACCCATCTTTCACACTTAATTTTTATAAACATAAAATGTACAATGTAAGGGATACATACTAGAAACCGATGATGCTAGATTCTCCCTACCATTGGTATTTCCATCCTCAGAATGTAGAAAACCAATACTGCACTGAAAGTGTTCTGATCATTGATCTTTGATTTCTTTATTACATTCCCAAGTTTCTTCCTAAATCAGACCATGTTTCCATAAAACCCACACTTGACCGATTATTTTTTCTTGCAATAATTTCTCTTTCCTATCCACTATCTGCATTGGGATATGTACAAATGATGCATACGATTCTAGGTCAACGTTATCTCATCTGATCACTCGGTCAGTATTAGGTTGATAATTTTTCAACTGATATACGTGGAACACATTATGTACTGAACTGAACTGTGATGGAAATTCAAACCAATATTACACTTCTCTAACTCATTCCAATATCTCAAAGGGGACAATATATCTTAGGTATAACTTGCCCTGATTTCTAAAACAATGATGTCCAAGCCATGGAGAAATCCTCCATAACACATGATCACTCACCATGAATGAAAATTACCGTAGAAGGTGATCTGTATAAGATTTATAATGAATCTTAGTCATCTCCATCCACTTTCAGATCAACTAAATCTTCTCTTTTGTTTCATGGACAAGGATCGACCCAACTAGTGAAGTATCACATGTTTCCACCAAACTTAGTAGAGGAAAACAAGGATGCCCATAAAATAATTCAAAAGGATCCATATGTATTGTTCCTTGATAGAGTTATTTATAAGAAAACTCCACTAAATGAACGTTCTCTTCCCATGAGACACAAAAATCCATTACACAAGCCCAAAACATTTCTTCTGAAATCTATATCATCTATTTGGATTTCCCATCCGTCTGAGGATGATACGTCATACTCATAGTCAAATGAGTCCCAAGGGATTTCTGTATGGATTTCTAGAAATGATACGTGAACCTCAGACCACTATCTGACATGATCAAAATCGGTATTCCATGTCTCTATACAACCTGATGGATATATATTTTGGACTGATTCTCCACCATAGGAGTTTCATGAATAGGGTTGAAATGAGCCTACATGGTAAGCCGATCCCCAATCACCCATATGGAATCGTGTTTTTGAACCATTCTTGGGAGAACTATAATAGAATCCATCACAATCTACTCCCATTCCCACACTAGAATCAGTAAATATTGAAACATACCAACTGGTCGTTGATGATATACATTAACTTGCTGACAAGTTATGTAATGTGAAATGAACATATCTACTTTCCTTTTCATGTTGCTCGACCAAAATTAAATCTTCTATTACTTATAAAACTTTTGAATACCTGGATGAATAGACCATCTATAATGGTGGTAAGCATGAAGATGTTTTTCTTGACAATCTATTTGTATGACCATATGATCTCTAAACCACAACACTAAATTCCCTTCAAGTTTATACCCCTCAATGGTCTCCTCAACATTGAGTTTTGATCTCATAACCAAGCATTCTGTGTCGGATGTTTGTACCACATTAACCATCTTTGGAAAATAAGGAACGACCGAAAATGAAATGAAAACCACAACCTCACCTCAGTCTTCACATTCCACATGCATATCGGCTAGGAAAAACATTAACAACCACTCATATGAATCTACTTTTGATAATTGAGCATATGATTTCTTGCTTAATGCATCTGCCACTGAATTTCCTTTTCTTGGTGTATACATCAAATCAAATTCAATCATCTAGAGATACTCTATCAATATCCTTTTCCTCAGATTCAAATCACATTGTGAGAAATTATGTTTCAAACTTTTTTGGTTCATGAACTCAGTACATTTCTCACAAAATAGGTAATGTATTAATGTCTTAAAGTCATTGACAATCGTGGATAAATCCAAATCATGAATTGGGTAATTATTCTCAAGAACTCTCAACTCCATTGAATCATAAGAAACCAAAAGGTCTCCTTGCATGAGAACACATCCAAAAACAGACCCCAAAGCATCATATTACAACATGTACCTCTATCATGATTCTAGAAAAATCAAGATAGGTGCTGATGTAAGATGAAACTTTTTCTGTTGGAAGGACTTATGGAATTCATCAGTCCATTGGAATGGAACATTCTTCTTTGTCAAAGCTATCATTAGTGAATGTAGTCATGATAATTCACACACAAAGCATCGATAATAACTAGAAATACCAAAAAAACTTTGAATATCAAATTCATTTTTAGGGGTTTCTAAGAGATAAAAACTTCTATCTTCTCTGGATCCATAGAAATGAATCATTCTGAAATGAGATGACCAAGGGAGCATACCTATTGTATCCAGAAACCACACTTTGATAGTTTGTCATAAAACAATGGTATCTCAATATTCCCAACACTATCACCAAGTGTTCCTCATTCTCATCCTCTGTCTTTGAATACACCAATATGTCATCCACAAACACCAAAACGAAAGAATCCAGATATTTCTAAAATATCTAATTCATCAATGCCATAAATACCAATGGTGAATTCATGAGACCGAAAGGCATTACTACATATTTATAGTGGTCATATTTCCTTGGGAATTTTGTTTTATAATATATTCCTTCCAAACTCATAATTGATGATATCCTGATCACAAGTCAATTTTTGAGAACTATTGCGCTCCCCTCAATTGATCAAACATATCATAAATTTATGGAAATGGATATCAATTCTTTTTCATAACCTGGTTGAGTTTACAATAATCAATTCATAGCTAAAGAGTTCCATCTACCTTCTTCATGAACAAGACCTATATTTCCGATGAAGACATACTTGTCCAAATGAAACCATTTCATTACAGCTCATACAATGGCACTTTCAGTTACATTAATTATATTTGTTCTATATTATAAGACATAAGGGAAATATGACTAGTCTCTAGAAGGAGATAAATCATAAAATCTACTTCCCTTATAAGTGGTAACCCTAAGATGTTTTTGGGAAATACATCTAGAAGTTGATCTACAGCTACTGGAAAAATGGTATCCTTGATCTCCCCTATTGATGCCAAAGTCAATGCCACCAACTGCTAATAGATCATGCCTACTACTTGTGAAAACAAGCCTGTTACATGTGTCTTAACAAGCCTTTTTCCTCTGAAGAGATACTTGATACCATCCTCAGTTGTGAAACGAAGCCTTCTTCTATAATAATCGATGTGAGCCTTGAACATTGTTAACCAATCCATACCCAGTATTACATCATAGACATCCATCTCTAACACTGAGAAGTCACACATGAGCTCAGCTTCATCGATAGTTATGAAACATTATCTACACATTAAGGCTCTACATTATCCTTCCCTGAGAGGAGTTTTAAGTTTTAACATAGAAGGCATCATCTCATGTTTTAAACATTGAAAATAAACAGCACGAGAAGCAACAAAGGAATTAGATACACCGATATCAAATAACACTTCCATAAGGGTATAATTAAAAATAATCATACCTCTCACCATATATGGTCCAAACTGATCATCTATAATTATCTGCTTAGCTCTATACAACTGCTTCGTCACTGTACTCTGTTCTTTGTTTCCTTACTGAGATTGACCTTTTTAAGGAGTCATGGTGTTCCAAGAATCACCATGGATAGCTCTAATCTATTGACAAGTCTGATTTTGTTGTCCTTGTCTGATCAAAGCATGTGATGCCTATAACACCTAAGAAGTTTCTCAAGAACTAGACCTCAGAGAACTATGACAATAATTCTTAATATGTCCCATCTCGTAGCAATTGTTTTATTGTCTTGGTGGTTTTATACAATCTTGATTCATGTGGTCAAATGATGCACAATGAAAAATTCTTGCCCGGCTCTTTGGTCATGAATGTAGGTTTACTGATCCAACCATCTGATTCTGCGTCCCACTCCCACCTTGGAAATAGGTGTCCCTCTTCTTCTTGAACCTATAATTAGAGTTCCCACAATTTCTTATAGGTTTCATCATACTTCCTCCTACCATAGATCCTTAGATATCACATTTATCCACTATCACTTTGTTCACTATCTCTATATAATCTTTAATACAATGCACCTAAATATTCAAGTGAATCTATTAACTTATCCCTAATTCGAAGATGTGTGCCTTCAAGGATGCACTAATCGCATCCTCTGGTGAGAAGCGCACTAAATTCATGAATTTAGCTGCATATTCTGTGACATAGATATTTTATTTCTTTAGAATAAAGAAATAAATCATTTTTAGGATCCTAAACGTGTGAGGATAGAATTGTTTGTTAAAAAATTCCTAAAAATCCTCCCAACTAAGACCATGATCCAGTTTTTCATGCACCATCAAATCCCACCACTGGCATGTGAGATCCTTTAGCATATAATTCACTAAAATTAATTTTATCTCTGGTGGTGTGCCGATGAAATTGAAGATATAATTCATCCTATTTAGCCACACCTCCACCTTTTCAGTTTTAAAACCACCTCAAAAGATGGGTGGATCCTACTTCACGAACTAGAAGGAATGATCCACATTCCATAGCTTATCCCTCTAGTACCCCATGTACACAGCTTGAAATGCATGGACGATACTCAGAACCAGTTCATGGTTCACCTGTGGATATGGTTCAACCACAATCCCTTTAGCGTCTTATAGTTGGTTTCTACGATTACTATGAGGTTCCATTTTCTAAACCAACAAAAAACATTATAATTCTCACTCTCTAGAAATGGTTGGCTTTGCATTTCAAATTCTATCACATCAACTACCACAACATTGTTTTAAAAAAACAATATTTTCCACATTCCACTGTCTTTGAAAAATCATTTTTTTCACTTTTAAAAATAAACCACTTTTCAAAATACATGTATCATTCTCTTTTAAATGCCTTTAATTAAAAAACAAATTAAACATTTTTCTAAAATTTATAGCTTTACAAATAATCATAAATCATTCTTAAAAATGAAAAATGAAATATTAATGGGAATTCATTCATCTAAAATACATATCATTATTGTCTCATTGGATAAACCCATGGAAATGATATTCAAAGATCCTATATTTGTCTCCAAAACACTTATGCACCCACACCCCAGTAACTTGAAGTTCAGATCAAAAATGTTAGCTACATATTTTTATTCTCTAAATTTTAATTCCCAACAATCCTACTTTTTCTAATATCTTAATCTAAGTAATATACAAGATAAGATTTCAAATCGAAGACCAAGAAAGTTGATGACTACTTATTCCACAAGGGAAGGAACAAGTTGAAACCATTTATCTCAAAGAAAATTTTGGATCAAACAAACATATACCATTTGTAAGGAACCACTTATTATCATTGTCTTGAGAATACAATGAATCATTATATGGCCTTATGAGACATCCCCAAGATTCCAAATGATAGAAATAAATTATGATGGGCTTCAAATGTAAGAGAAGGATGATTTACCCATTAAGAAAAAAACCATTAACTCAACAAACCATGACCAAACATCTCACTATATGATGCATCAACAAATGAAATACCAATAAACCATTCCATTAATATTAAAACACTTCAATGAGTGAAATAACAGAAGACCAAGAAACTATCAAAGTAAAAAAGAAAAAAACAACAACTAAAGAATCTTAGAAGATGACAAGACTCCTTGCTCCAGAAGCTCCAAAATCCAACATCACCAAATAGTCTAAGTATCATGAGGTGGTTCTAAATGCATGTGATACTTTACCTTTTACAATGTCCCAAAAGATATCATCTAAAAGAGAACCAATGTTCCAAATAAGGGGCGAGTATAAAACTTAGTAGGTTTTCCCCAATGATTTCCCCACACATCCCACTAGGATAGAAAGGATAGAAACATTTTTATAAAACAATTTATATAAAAAAATTTCCCAAAATAGTTTATAACTAAATATAAACAAGCATCAAAACCATTTAAAACCAAAAGGAACCAAGTGTTATTCAACCCAATCTTCCATCAAGTCATATTCCTAGAAAATAACCAAACAAGTATTTAAAACCATTTCTTGTTCATGTTTTGGCATGACCTTTACATTCCACATAATCACACTTCCAACCACGCATGCATTGTTAAGAGAGTTCCATACTCATGAGCAGTTTCTCATTGATATACCAACTAGTAACAAGGTAATTATATCCCATGTGTCATTACACCTTTGACAATAAGAACAAAGTCATAATTCAACCACACCCTATAAATACTATATAAACACCCATCACTATTATTCCAAAAAAAATAAATTATTTCAATAAAAATATTCTTTTATTGAGAACCATTTAAAAATAAAATTAAAAACACCCATTAAATTTCAATAAAACCATTCATTTATTGAAAAACATTTTATCAATTCCATTAACCATAATTCCAGGAAAATCCCATTTTTAAATCCACATTTTAAAATCAAGAACCAAATAATTTAATCAAAAGAACCCATTTTCCAGATTTTTGACAACCATCACCAAAGAGGGTTTCTAGAAATCATATAGAATCCATTTAAAAATTAAATCCAAAAAAATAAATCAATTTGAAACTATTAAATTCATTTATACTAAGATAAGTCAAGAGTGAAGCCACCTACCATGACCGTTTTGATGAAAACCGACAACATATGAAGAACACTCAAGAAACCAGGTCGATTCTCAACAAAACTGTCTTAGATCTCTTATCTTACCAATAACAAGACCAAATATCATCATATTTAGAATAAAAAATCATATATATACTCATAACAGGCGTATATCTAAGAATCAGATTGGAGAGGAGAAGTAGACCAATGTAGATCTAAGAAAACGTCACAAGAACGGTGAAGAAATGCACTTACCACACGAATTGGGATTCAAAACACCAAGGGAGGGATCTAGATTGGTTCCAAAAAACTTGGGGGAGGCTATCCTACCTTAAATTGAATGGAATCCAGTGTTAAGTCTATTTATGAGAAAAAACAAGGGAGTTAGAGCCAAAATGAGTGAGATCCTAATTTTTAGAATCTATATTTGACTCTGTGCATGGTTAGGCCGAACAGTTAGAAAAATCCTTCCCTAAATCTGTGTTAGCTAGTGCCTTAAGGAAAACCTTTCATGACCTCTTCACAGAGTGTCCCTAACCATGCACACACCGTGCCAAAGCTATTGCCTCAAAAATGCTCCTGTGCACGGTTACTCCTTGGATTTCTGGACAATTTGGAAAAACTGCGCGCAATCTGTGCACCTCTCCTTTAACCATAAAAACTTATTTAAAGTTCACCAAACTCTCCCAACATTCACCCTCATAATTAATAAACATAAAAAACACAATGTACGTGTTACATACCAGAAACCAGGGGTACTACATAGCCCAAGTAGAGTGTGAATACCAGTCAATAGGTCACCATCAACGGTGTCTAAAAAAATATACAATCAATAAAAATGTATATAGTTATATATAGAATAAATTACATGCAATAAAGTAAAAAATATACATTTATTCAATTAATTTTTATTTGACCACATAATCCCCTATTTTCTTGATGACAACTGAACTCTCAATACCTACTTTGGCCCATGCCAGAGTCTGAACCATATCACATATTCAATTCAAAAATCATTATAACACATGAACTTTTATTAGACATTACATTTCAATTCATGATATGGTCAATTGGAACCATAGTACAATGCTATCATTTTGGGCCTAGAACATCATGGATAGGACCCCCTGGGTATTTGACGCATCAATTTGTGTCCCACAAACCATTTATCAAACAATCACACAAGTGGGATTTTGAAACAGCAGTCTGTGTCCAACACTGATTATCACATACATCACTAAAGTGGGATTTTGAAGTAGCAATCTATGTCCCACACTCAATATCACTATGATATTTTGAAGAAGCAGTCCATGTCCCATACAAATTTATCAATTCATCACTATGGGATTTTGAAGCAGCATTACATGTACCACACATATTTATCAATCAATCACATATTTTTTTGGTTAATCAACATTATCGCATTCACCAATATGTCACATCATGGTATACCATTAAATTTTATCATAAGAAAACATGATTCAACAATTTAATCACATTGAATGATATTTCCAATTTATCATTAAACCATTTTGTAATATTCAATTCATATAACCCATTAATCAATCAAGGTCAAGTCAACCTTCTCATAATCCCAATTGTCAATTAATTCATATCACATCAATTGACTAATTACAAAACAATCAATTAACCAAATAAACATTCAATTTATCAATAAATTCCACAATCACAACATTCCATTAAGTAATTTACCAATAAATTAATCTAATTCCACAATCCCAGTATCTAATTAATTAATTTACCAATTAATTTACCAATTCCACAATTAAAATGACCCAATTTAACCCAAACAATTAACACATGGAAATTATATTAAATCTAATCAATTATAAATTCAATTTCTAAATCATTGAAATTAAAAATATAAAAATTATATACACGTAATTAAATCAAGACTATGAGATTGTAATTTAGACCACCTACCTTAAGATTTATGACAACTCTACCCAATGGAAAACCCCTATTGAATCAGAACAACCATGATCATGATGAAGAACGATATCAAGATCAAAACCTAGATCCATGATATAAAAATCTTGAATCAAAAAACCTAGATCTAAATGCACCACAAACAGGATAAAATTTACCCTTTGTTATCCCAAAACGAGAGAAGGGAGGAAGAGAAACCTAATGGGAAGAGAACATCTTATCGGGGTAGGTGCAAATCTTCAATCCGGGATTTGAATAATCAAGAATAGAGGTCCTAAGCCCTATGAATCTATATGGGAACCTCCAATAATGAGATAAAATATTTAGAGACTAATTAGGTCAAATTAAGTTGAAATCTGGGGGGGTGAGAATTATAAAACATTTTTTCGAAATATTAAAACTTGTGCACATAGTTTTTTGGTCAAGGGCGCACGATACTCCAAATAGTTCACCTCTTATGGTCCTAGAGATGGTTCAGGTGATAATGAAGAAGGTCCTAGTCATCCATGATAAGATGAGGATAAACCAAATCAGATATAAATATTACATAGATCACCATCATTGGATAATGGAGATCAATTAGGAAGATTATGTTTTCCTAAGATTCTCCCCTCAACAAGGATTATAGTGGTTCAGTTGGGGAGGAAAGCTATCCCAGAGGGTTATCAGGTCACTGGACATCGTGTATAGGGTTGGTGAGGTTTCTTTCTACCTCACCCTACCCCCACAGTTGGAGTGAGTTCACGATATCTTCCATGTGCCATAGTTGACGAGATATGTGCATCATCCCATGCACATCATTGACTAGGGAGAGCTGTATATTGAGGATGGATCAACCTTTTCATATCAACTAGTTTAAATGAGGATCAATAGGAGAGAACCTTGAATCGATAGAACATCACCTTGGTTCTTGTGTTGTGGCAGCACGAGAACATGAAGAAGATCTCCTAGGAGCAGGAGAGCCAGATACGGGGTCAGTATCTCGAGTTTTTTATTTAGTTTTTATTTATTTGGATGGAAAAATAGAAAGAGGGAATTATGTATAGACCTAATATTTTCTTATTAATACTTTTAAATATTTCTCTATATATATATCTAAATCTAGGCACTAATATGATATGTGATTCTAAGGCTCGATGCGCCCAGAATTGATTTTTATAAAAATATTAAATATTATTTATATTATGCCAATGAATTTTATTAAATAAAATAGGATAACTCTTTAATGAAATCTTAGATAAAAAATTTGAGATCATGGTTGAGTCCGAAATATGTTGTTTACCCGAGGCACGATCTAAAATAGGCTGACATGGGGAATTTGGATACCTCTATTAATGGAGGTACATTCAGTGGATTAATTTATTAATAAATTAATTTATTCATTCATTTAAACCTAATAGTTTTCCTAAAAAATTATTTTTATGAAAACATTTCTAGGGTTATCCTCATAACCCTATAATCTTCAAGCGACATTCTTCCTCCATCCATCAGTGAAATCGCCCCAAATGATGATGAAAATCTAGATCAGATCAGATCGGGACACATCGAACAAAGAAACTTCCTTTGATAATTGGATAGTACATTCTTCAATGAATAATGATCCAATATATAGGCATGAATTATCTATTTTTTGGTTTACACCAATTTTGATTAAATTGATTCAGTAGATCAATCCTCTCTATTGATCAGTACTAATTGTGGATCCTTAGCATGCTTGTATGTATCGATTAAACTGGTTAGTCTTATTTTCTAACCCAGATATCCCCATTATTGATCATTGGACAAGAACACTTTCAAAATAATGGTTAATAATTTTTTTTCTTTTACATTTATCCCTTAATTTATTTGCGTTATTCACCGGTAAGACCATGTGATCCTAGTTCTATGTTTCTAGGTGTCAATTAACCTAATTAGACCCCTGGAATCATGGAGAAACAATGCATGAAGGATGAATCAATGAATTTGGGGTAGACCTAGGATACATAATGGATTTTAGTGATAATTTGGTTGATTGGATACTGAATCAATGAAAATGGAGGAACCCTAGGAGTACAAGACTAGCGATGGGCCAAAACAATTGAATTTATGGTCACTAGATAGCTGAAAACGATGAACGTTGACTAGATACACTAATTTCAGGTGGAATCGTGGCTGAGATCGAAGGAATAAGATGAGTTTCAATGCATGGAAATAGTATTTGAGAATATATGGAAAACATAACTACACGTCATGTAAAATGATGAACATAAGATAATTATCCCCTCGTAGCAGCTAATATGGTTTTAAAAAAGTACAAGGATGGCACAACTTGTATCCCTCCAACATGCTGTGTATCACATCCCTAGGAGGTTGAAATATGTAGTGAAGCACTAGGGTAAGACCCCATATGAGAGTACATGTCTAGGAACATGGTCATCTATCGAAGTACACAGACACGAGGTAAAATACATGGACATGGGGTAAATTACCCGAACATGGGGTGGATACAAGGTCACAGAAAAGCACACTTGAAGAACACTGAGTGGCATGGGAACACCATGTATACTCCTCGATGCACTATGTACTTCTACACATTTGGTGATACGTGTACCTACAATGGCATGTCCAAGTGATGTATAAGGACCTCATGCTGTGTGGGTCCCCTCACATGTCATGTAACGCTTGGATTTTTTTGAGAAACTTGAAGATCTCATATCTCCTTCATTTGGACTTGGATTTTGTCCTGTGAGAAGTCTATATAGAGTGTTTTTACATGTAAGAAGTGATGGTTCCCTTGGTTATGGTTTTTGGTATATGATATGTAATGTTTTGGGCATGATTCATAGTTAGGTGATTCTCGACGATGATAGTGATCATGCAGGATCACCAGAGGCATCCCAAATAGAACACTTCAGTTAGAATGGTCATGGGTTCTTGATGAGTTCTAGAGTATAAACCTCCATCTGGGATGGTAATGGGTACTCTATTGATATTTAGAGGGGAACCATCCTATCAACACTGGGCATGTGTCCTCTATATACTTTCGAGTGGAATCCTACACCTTGTCTGGGCATTGAAACTTGATGACTAGTGTGGAACCGTCCAACTGGGTTGGGGATGGGTCCTCTACCAGTAGAGTGGAACCCTCATGCTGGGTAGGTCATGGGTCCTCCATATACTATCAGAGTGGAGACCTAATGTTGGGAAGGTCATAAATCCTCCATAAACTATTAGAGTGGAAACCTCTTGTTGGCAGAGAGCATGAGTCCTCTACAGACTCCTAGAGTGGAACCCTCCAGCTGGGCTGGGCATGAGTCCTATACAGACTTCTATAGTAGAACCCTCCAACTAGCATGAACATGGGTTCTCTAACACTGAGTGGAACTCTCCTATCATACCATGGAATGGGTCATCTACCTAGAGATAATGTACCATCAACTGTGCAGTACAGGGATGAGGCATCGCTTGAATTGGACTGTTACTTCTGAGTAGATGCATGTGATGCTGGGAATTATTGATGTACTTTTGTAACTATTAGAAAATCTTATTATTAGGTTTATCTCTGATATGGAGAAACCCTTTCTCTAATTTTTGGTATTATTTTGACTGGACACATATATATATAAACACAAATCTATATCCATACCTTAGATCTGTTTACTCTCATGCCATGGGTTGTGAAGACATGTAGGGTATACCAAATTATTTCTGTGTTTAGATTATCTTGATTTAATGAGTTTACTCTCCTACAATGGGTAGAAAAGATTCGATATGCAGTTCATCTACACATAGTTTTGATCCCCTTGTGCTTTTTTGATGTTACATTCCCTCTTGAATTGGAATAAGCTACATCCTGTTTACTATCTACTATATTTATATTCATGTTGTATCTCTTACTTCCCCCCATAATATTTTATGGAATTCTATGGGTTATGTATATACACACACCTATATGGGATTTTTCTACATGTGCTGTGTCTTATGAAAAATGAAAAATAGGTTGATGGTGACATCATAGGAGATTAGGGATACCTGGTACTTTGGACCACGCATGGTGGTTGTGGGCTTTAGAGATCAGGATATGGTCTTTTAGCGTTTTACTTTCCATTTTTTTTCAGGTTGGGATATATATTTGGTTGGGAATGTATTCGTCCCCTTTACTTTTTAGTTTACACTACCATACTCTTGTATTATCTAGAGGTTTTACAAGCATAGTTTTTTCCTTATTATTTTTAATCTTTTACTAATATTATTATCCACTTATACTTTAAAATTATTGTGTGTGTGTATAGGTACTTTTTAAAAGGCCTCCCCATGATAGTTATTCCTTTGGTGCTAGTCACCATTCCTTTCCCTATCTAGGCAGTCTTAGGATAGTTGCGGCTTGAGCCCTGACATGGGTTGGGTTGTGACAATATGAGTGTATTTCATCCATCCTATATTATAGTTTCAAGTCATTTTCTATTTAGTGCCACTTTCATTGATTATGGCATTTATTTTTTATTATAAAATCAATATAAACAATAATGTCACTCTGGCCCACTTAATGTTTTTTCATGATAATGATAATGATACAAATAGATTATGAAATGTTCATGATCATAACAGTAATAAAGAATAAATTAATTTTTTTTTCTAGTAATTTTTTTCTTTTTAATAATATTATAATTATAATGACCCAAAAATTTATATGAATAATTTCCATTTGATATATTTATATGTGACATATTTAGTATTGTAGTATAATATAAAACAAAATTACATGTATTTATTTAATTAAATGAGACAATTAAATTTTTCTCATTAAACCCAATATAATTCACAATATTATAATGTGATGATAAAAAGAAAAAAATAAATTAATTGTAATTAGAAAATTGTTAAAATCTCGTTTTGCATGAATTTTCACACTTTAAAATAAAACTATAAAAGGAGAGACAACATTAACAATGTAATATTAATATTGAGAATGAATAATATTGAACCATTATATAAATATAGGTAATAAATGAATGAATTGAATTATAGGTATGTATAGGGAGTGTAAAACTAATATGATTGTTGGAATATGGATAGTATGAATAGTAACATGATCAATCAAATAGTAACGAGACCATTATAATAGTAAAAATAATACTGCGTATTTATGAACAAATAAGATAAAATATTTGTATCAAAATAAAATTAAATGTTGTTGTTAACAAGATATAATAATGTTTTTAAACAAAAAATAGCATAATTGTAATTTTTAGTGAAATATATATTTGTTATTCTGAATAAAATACCTATTTATAGTAAAATTGTAAACTTTTATATAAATTTTATTTTTCAAAAATATCTTATTACACACTATTTATTTATATATAAATTATAATATTATTTATGGATATCCCACAAAATTTCTATGGGGGTCAAAAGTTGGATTTTCAAAAAATATTATTTTTCAATAAATAATTATTTTGGTTAAAAGTAAAATTTCTCAAATTTTGGTAGTTAATTTAATAAAATGGATATAATTTTTGGAATAAAAAATGTAAATTAGATTAGGGTTATTTTTGGTATTTTTATAATATAGGTTTTTTTGGGAATAGTAAAATATTATAAAATAATAGAATTTACATTAGAAGTAAATACCTGATTAATTAAATATGCAATAATATAAGAAACCATTATATTGAACTAACATGTAAAAATTTTTATATATAGTCACAAGAATCATCACTATTAGTATTCTTGATAAAAAATAATAAACAAATTAGTATTAAATTCTGAAACACTCCTCCCTACTTATAAATACCATAATTCACCACCCATATTATTCTCATTGTCTATTTTCCTTACCTGGTCAAATATCATCCCAAGTCCCTCCCCATCCATCCTTCCCACATCCAATGGTTTTTGGTATTCCAAAAGTCCATTCTAAAGAGACTTATTTTGTATCCTAAGGGTTAACATCCAAAGAAAGTTGTAATACTCTCAATCGAAGTCTCATAAATTCTTCTCTTCCTATGACATGTTGAGTCAATAAGGTTTTCATTATGACTTTTCCATTCCTTCATACTGGGGGGATATTGGTGAGTCATTAAGGTTTTCTTATGACATTATCATTCCTTCTTGTTTTGAAAATCACGAACACCTTATCTCAAGGAAAATCTCTTTTTACCCTATGTTTTACTTCTATAAGGAAAAATTTCTTTCCCCAAGGAAATTTATCCTTATCATGTTTTCACTGTTCATATCATAGTTTTTCTAAGTGTAAAATTCGGTTTGAAACCAAAACCTTAGAATCCTATAATTACCTAGATATGAAGCATTCTGTTTTAGGATCTGAAATCTCAGAATTCAGGATACGAACGCTTCTGAAGTTCTGAATCTGAATTCTGATTTTGAATTCTGGTTACGAAATTTCGGAGTTCTGACTCTGAATTCTGGTTATGAACTTTTTGAGTTCTGACTCCGAATTCTGATTACGAATCCTGGTTATGAACTTTCTGAGTTCTGACTCATAATTCTGATTATAATTCCTGGTTATGAACTCTTCTGATGTTCTAACTCTGAATTTTGATTACAAATTCTGGTTATGAACTTTCTGGGTTCTGAATCCGAATTACGAATACAAATTTTGGTTACGAACTTCTCTAAGTTCTGAATCTGAGTTCTCTGAATACCGACTTGAAACTCTTATGAGTTCTGACTCCGAATTCTCATGAACACTGACTCCTAACTTTGTGAGTTCTAGTTCCGAATTCTTGTAAATCCAGATTCCTAATTTCCTTGAAATTCAGACTACGGAATTCTATAGAGTTCAGGTTCTGAATTCCTAGAAAATAGAATCCGAATATCCTTGTATTATAGACACCAAATTCATTTTTTGTTAGACTCCTAACATTCATTTTCTTACATTCCGAATATTGAATTTTTAGTTATGTAACCATATTGTTTCTAACACTTATTTGTTTATAAAACAATGTTGTGCTTTCAGTTACTAACTAACCGTTGTTTGAGGGACACATGTACATATCCCTATGAAATTCAAGGAAAAATATGACCGTTGGAGGAGGGAGCTGACCGTTGAATCCATTCCTATAAATATGAGCTCATTTGAAAGTGCTCACAATTTTGATGAATAAGTTGCTCAATCTAGATATTAGATGCTGCTGAAGTGATTTCTAGAGAGAGAGGCTTTACTTATTTGTGTGACTCTGATTGTTGCTTTATAAAATCGAGGGCTTCTAGGGATAGGAAGACAGAGGTGCTGACTACCTTGAATTTTATGGCTTCCTTACTGAGGAAGATAGATGTGCCGACTACCTTGAAGTTGAGGGATTGTGGGGATAGAAAGACAGACTCCGATCTTCGTATCGAGGGCTTACACTGGTGTGGGTAAGATAGGATTTATTGAAAGTATAAATCAAGGGACCTTTATCCAAGGTTGTTGGATACCATTCTCTTTAGGTTAAAAGATTTACTACTTGTTACTTGTAGTATTTCTATTTTTTTTCCACTGTAATTTTAGTTTTTGAGGAAAGTATAATCTTCTTATACTTCATTATACATGTACTCTGATTATATAGGATTCTATATTCTTTATGGTAGAATCTTAGTTTTTGTAAACTTTCGTTAATTTCCAGAATCATTTTTCCAGAATTAATCAAGTTATTATAGCTTAGAGGTGTTGTGAATTTTGGTTATGGAAAAATTTCCTAAGGGATTTTTAAAGTATACAATTCACCCCCCTCTTGTATTTGAGAATCTCATTATTTCATATTCGATCCTACAATTAGTATCAGAGGAGGTTTCTGAAATACTTATATTCACATATATGTTTTTCTTGACCAAGTTTTTCTTGCTAAGATAGACTACCTTATACCCTTTACCAATCCAAAAATTCGTATCAGAGTAGGTGACCTCTAAATTATTCTCATGATTAGATTCAGAAGAGAATTCTTTTTCTTCTTATTTTTAGGAATCAGTTTTTCAGACTCATATAGTTCACATTCATTTTTTTCTTAGAGATACTTTTGTTTTATATTTTCCATGCTTTGTAATACTATCCTTATTTACGAACTTTTTCTATTAATAATTTTTTTTGGAAAGAATCTTCTTTAAGATGGCAGGAATCAATGTTGGTTCCACAGACAATCTCAATCCAACTAGACAACCTATCTTTAATGGAAATGATTATGAATATTGGAGAGATCTCATGAAGACTTTCATTATCTATACTGGAGTTGATAATTTTGTTATGATTACTGGAGGATATAAAATCCCTGAAAAAGAAGTTAGTACCATTACCAATCATGAAAAGCATGAATATCAACTGAATTATAAGGTACAAAACACATTTCTTTGTGCCATGACTAGAAACATATATAGGCAAATTTCATCCTGTGAAGCAGCAAATTGTATATGGAAGAAACTTGAAGTTACTCACTTTTGAACATCCAAAGTAATTGAAACTAGAAGATCCATTCTCAAAGTTGAATATCATGGTTTCTTCTTTCCTTATGAAGAACCCATATGTAAGGTGAAAAAAAGATTTAGGACTATTTTTAATAGTTTACAATCCATGGGTGAGAAAGGATTAGACAATGAATCTCTTGTTAATAAGATCATAGACATCATGCCGAATGAATGGGAATCCAAGAGGATTACTATTGATGAGAACAGAAAGGTTACTCATATTTCCTTAGATGAACTATTTGGAACTCTTCTTCAGCATGATACTAGAACGAAGAGGGATGCTGATAATGTCAAGAAGAAGAATGGAAATGGTAGTGTTGCTTTTACTACAACTTCTAATCATATGAAAGCCAAAATTCCTCAGAGAGTTACTAGATCCAAATCTAAGAAATCTGTTATCCAATCCGAATCTAGTGGAAATTAATCCTCAGAAAATGAATTAGAAAATCTTTCTCGAAGGATGAACAAGATAGTTGGACAGAGGAACTTTCAATCCAGATATAAGAAAAAGGAAAGGAAAGATAAGAAAGATTCAGAAGTTACATGTTATGAATACGGGAGAGCTATACATATAAGACCTGATTGTCCTATGATTAAGATAAAAGAAAGAAAGGAAAGTAATTCTGAGTAAGACAGAATGATGTATTACAAGGCTAATGCTAAGAAAGTCTTGAAATATAATGACTCCTGGAGTTCCAGTAGTGGAGACTCTTTAGATGAATCATCAGATTATGAATCTTCTGGACATAATAATATTAGTCTAATAGCCAGAATACCTATTAATAATCATTGTTTAATGGATAAGGTACACAATGTTGAATCATTTGCTAATGTTTCTTTAAATTATAGTTATAGTAATGATAAATATTATAACTCTTCAGATGAAGAATGTTCTTCTGATGTAGATGATACTTTACCTTCCTATGAAGAAGTTTCTAGGTTTTCCAAACTTCTTGAGATTGAGAATTCAAAACTCATGAAAAAAATGATAAGGAAAATTCTAGGAATACTATTATTACTAAGGAAGTATCAGATCTTTCTAAATATCTTGATAAGAAAAATGTTTATTTTGAAAGTATTTTAAAAAATATTGAGGAAGTAAGTTCTGAAAAGAATAAACTTTTTAATGATCTAGAAAATGTAATTTCCAAGAAAAATATTTTTGAGCCTAGATCAAGTTCAAAATCAAATGTTTTTGAAGACAAGAACTTTGTTGTCAAACTCAAATAAGAAATATTTTCCATAAGGAAGTGTTTATCAAAATTTACTATTGGTAAACAAAATTTTTGTAAAATGTATTCTCAAATCCAACCTCTAAGGAATAGTTCTGGTTTTGGTTATACTAGTTCTAAACCATTTTTTAGTAACAATTACTTTGTTCCACAAAGTACTCCATTATGTACTAAGTGTCAGTGTGGTGGTCATTTGGAAAATAATTTTTCTCTAAACAAAACCCAGTCTTTAAGATTTCATAAATCCTATTTTTCTAAGAAGATGTGGGTGCCTGAAATTTTTCTTTCTAAAATTTCCGGATCCATGAAAGTTTGGATTCTGAAAGTCTAACTCATTTGTCTTCAAGAAAGTAGAGAGAGTACCAACAACAATATGTGGTACATGGATAGTGGATGTTTCTCGCATATGACTTGAAACAAAAACTATTTTGAAAAGATTATCAAGATGAAAGGAGGAAAAGTAACTTTCAGAGATAATGATCAGAGAGAAATTTTTGGTATAGGTAACATCATTATTATTGGAAAAAATTTGATTTAAAATGTTTTATTTGTTAAGGGTCTTAAGCACAAACTCATTAGTATAAGCCAATTATGTGATGAAGGTTACCTTGTGAATTTTAGGAATGACAAGTGCTTAGTACACAATTCCAAGGAAGAGTTTATTCTTTCTGACCATAGGAAAGAGAATGTTTACACACTAAACTTAGAAGACCTTAGGAGTCAAGATCTACCTTGCCTTAGTGAAACGGAAGAACATTATTTGTTATGGCATAAAAGGTTAGGACATTTTAACCTTAAGAACTTAAGAAAAATTTCTATGAAAAGATTAGTTAAGGATCTACCGAAGCTTAGATTTTATCCTTAAAAAGTTTATGAACCTTATCAATATGGAAAGAAACATAAATCAAGTTTTAAATTAGTCGGTGAAGTCTCAAATACTGATGCATTACAGCAATTTCATATGGATATTTTTGGTCCAACACAAACTGGAAGCATTGGAGGCAAGTACTATGTATTTGTCTTGGTTGATGATTAAACTAGATTTACGTGGGTCTATTTTCTAGCAAAGAAGTATGAAGATTTTTAATATTGCAAGAGTTTTAGATCCTAAGTTAAAAATGAGAAAAGCCTTCTATTGAAAACTATTCAAAGTGATCATGGAGAAGAATTTCAAAATCCTTATTTTAAAGCTTTTTGCAGTAGAAAATGTATTACTCACAAATTCTCAGCACCCAGAACACCTCAACAGAATGGTGTTGTTGAAAGAAGAAATATAATTCTTCAAGAGATAACTAGAACTATGTTGAGTGAGTATTCTATAGCCAAACATTTTTTAGGCTAAAGATGTAAGTATTTCTTGTTATACTATAAATCGAGTTTTGATTAGACCTTTTCTTAATAAACCTCTTTATGAGTTATGGAATGGTAGACAACCTATACATTCTTACTTTAAGGTTTTTGGTTGCATGGTATTTATTCTGAATACAAAATATAATCTACATAGATTCACACCAAAATCTGATGAAGGAATTTTCATAGGCTACTCCACATATTTTAAGGCATATAGAGTTTTCAATAAAAACACTTGTACTGTTGAAGAGACAATACATTTCAAATTTGATGAAACTGATATTTTTGTATTTAAAAAACCCCAACCTACATCTTCAGATGTGTTTTCAAAAATTGATTATCAAACTTTGATAGAAGATCCTTCTGATAAAGAAAATGTTCATGAAGATACTTCTAAAACATTTACCCTAAAATATTTTCTACCATATGTTGATGGAAAAGTTTTACAAAACCCAAATCAATTGTTTCTAAAGAATCATCCTAGTGATATCATCATTGGTGATGTGAATCAACCTATAAGGACTAGAAGTTAATGAATTAGAATATCTAGCATTCCTTTCCAAATTAGAACCAAATAGCACTAATGAATCTTTAGGTGATAATGATTGGATTAAAGCCATGCAAGATGAAATAAATGTATTCGAAAGAAATAAATTCTGGAACTTGGTTGAAAGACCTAAGGAAACTTCTGTTATTGGAGTAAAATGGGTCTTTAGAAATAAGTGTGATAAAAATGGAATCATTGTTATAAATAAAGCTACATTAGTTTCTAAAGTCTATAATCAACAAGAAGGAATAGACTATAAAGAAACCTATTCTCTAGTAGCTAGAATTGAATCTATTTGTATTTTACTTGCCTTTGCAGCATTCTTCAATTTCAAACATTTTTAAATGGATGTTAAATGTACTTTTCTTAATGGTTATGTTCAAGAGGAAGATTTTTTTGAACAACCTCCAGGATTTGAAGATACAAAACATCTTGATCATGTTTTTAGACTTACCAAAGCTCTTTATGGACTTAAACAAGCCCCTCGAGCTTGGTATGATAGACTTATAGGATTTTTGGTTCAAAATAATTATGCTAAGGGAAATGCAGATCCAACCCTTTTTATAAAGAAAGATAATAAAAATGTTTTGATTGTTCAAATTTATATTTATGACATTATATTTGGTTCAACTTAGCAATCTTTAACTGATTCCTTTGTAGATCTAATGAAATCTAAGTGTGAAATGGGTATGATGGGTGAGTTAAATTTTTTCCATGGTTTTCAAATTTCTCAAAAACCAGAAAGAATCTATATATCCCAACATAATAATATTAAATATCTTCTTAAAAAATATGTATATGACAACACTGAGAGTATAAGTACTTTTATTGGTACCTCAAACACACTTGATCTTAATCAAACTGGGAAACCAGTAGATCAAACATCTTTTAGGGGTATGATAGGAAGTTTACTTTACTTAACATCTAGTCATCTAGACATAATGTTTTCAGTATTCTTATGTGAAATATATCAATCCAATATTAAGGAATCTCATTTAAAGGCAGTGAAAAGAATTTTTCGCTACTTAAAGGGATCCATGGATTTAGGACACTTTTATATTTCTCAAAATGATTTTGTTTTAAAAAGTTTTTTGAATACTGACTTTGGTGGATGTATAATGGATATAAAGAGTACATCTGGGACTTGTCATATCGTAAGAGATTAATTAGTTTCTTGGTATTTCATGAAGAAACACTCAGTATAACTTTCCACTGCTGAAGCTGAATATGTAGCAGCTGGAAGTTGTTGTGCTCAAGTGTTGTGGATGCAAAACACACTCACAAACTATGGTATGAGTTTTACCAAAAAACAAATTTTTTGTGATAATACAAGTTCCATTGCCCTTAGTAAAAACCCTGCACATCACTCTCATGCAAAGCACATAGATATTAGGCATCACTTTCTTAGGGATCACAAACAAAAAGGATATATCATTCTTCAATTTATCGGAACACAAGATCAACTTTCTAATATTTTCACAAAATCTTTACCCTCTAATAGATTTGAAAACATTAAACAGAAGTTAGGAATGATAACCATAAGGTAACCTTCCTCATTAACTTCCTGTTTAACCAATCTTCTTATAGTAATAAACTTCTTTTTTCATAGGGGGAGTACAGTTTTTTGATAGTTTTTCAAAATTTTCCTAGTCAAATTTTAAAAAAAATGTATAATGAAGTTTTTTATATTTTTTGTAATTACGTTTTTCAAATTTTTGGTAATGAATTTTTTCATATTTTTCGTAATGAAGTTTTTTATATTTTTCATAATGAATTTTTTCATATTTTTCATACTGAATGTTTTCATATTTTTCATAATGAAGTTTTTCATATTTTTCGTAATGATGTTTTTCATATTTTTTGTAATGAAGTTTTTCCTATTTTTCGTAATGAAGTTTTTCATATATTTCGTAAAGATGATTTTCATATTTTTTTATGCAGTTTTATTCATATTTTTCGTAATGATGATTTTTGTACTTGAAATTTTCGTAGTGAAGTTCATCGTAGTTGAGATTTTCATTATAATGATTTTTCTAATGAAGATCTATGTTTTTTTCGTATTCAATTTTTTTTTGGAATCTAAAGTCCTTCAAGAAGAATTTTCCCCAATATGAAAAATTCTCCTGAAAATCCGAAAGGTATGATTATTTCTTGAGTTTTCCTAATCACCTTTTACTTGATGTTAGTTTATTTTGTTTTTTAATATTTCTCAGAATCTAGTTTCCTTAAATCGGAATATTTTCTTTTAAAAACCACAAAAGATTGGATCCTACCAAATCTTCCTTACGGCTATCTTTTCAAACCTCAGATCTGATCAGAAGAATTCTCAGCCATTGGATTGAAATGGGAAGATGAACCGCTGCTTCAACACCTATAAAAGGCAACCCCTGATGGTTTTCCAACATTGGTTCTCAAGCTTTTTCATGTTGAAGCTCTTCCCCACTACACAATCTCATTCTGAACTTTTTAGAAGTTCTAAAATTTTAATGTTTGGTGAAGTTCCCTCTCAAGGGATATCTACTGTCAAGACGATTTCATAGTGGCAGATATACAGGGAGAGGTTGGTGCATCCGAACTTCATCAAAAAGTATGATTATAGTATTTCATAGAATATCAAGTTTAATGGATGGGAGAGTGTATCTATATTGAAGCCAGGAGAACAGGATGATGTGTATCCGGATTTGCTGATAGAGTTTTATGAGTCAACTTGTTTCTTTATGGAAGATGGTAAAGAAAAATTTCCTTCAAGAGTTATGGAAAAACATATAAACTTTCTTACACCAAGGCTTCTAGCTTGGTAGGGTTATCTTATGAAGGAGAGGCATAATATTGTTCTCACAAGTTACCAGATATTCATGGGAGTTTTGTAAAATTGAAGGCTATGCAATTTCTTGGACTTATAGATGTCAAGACCACAAAAATTGATCACTTATCTACCAACAATCAGATCCTAGAGTTATGGGTTCAGGGTTTTATCATACCGAGAATAGGTGACAAGGAGACACTTAAGAATAGTGATATGTATATCTTAGATTTTTTGGTAAATCTAAGGAAAATCAATCTGATGAAGCATATTCTCATTACGATTGAGAATATCAAAAATGGGAATCTAAGAGCACATATAATCATGTATCATGACCTACTCATCAAATTGATTGTTTTGTGCCTTGAATTTTTCAAGATCCCTCACATTTCCAAGCCAAGGAATTGAAAAGTAATACTAATAAGTGATGATACCTTCAAGAGGATGAAAGTTGGTTTCTATAAGGATTCAGGTGAGTTTTATGATCTTCTAGAGGTTGAAGAAGAATACGTTCCGAAAAATGCAGAAGAGGCTGAACCATCAACGAAAGATCGAAAGAAAAGAAAATTGAAGGAAGTAGAAGCTAAAGGTGAAACCCCTAAAGCTAAAGAAACTCAATATGAACCTCCAAATCCCAAGAAAAATAATGCCTATCCGGATGAGCTTGTAGCCAAATGGAGGGAGGATAAAAAGAATCAGAAGGAAGGGGATCCACCGTTTGGCCAAGACCCCACAGAGGCCAGCTGAAGAGTATGAGAAGCAAGCCAAAGAGAATAAGCTTAAGAAGAAGATGTTAGAGGCAGATATTGTGAGACCTATTTTTAAGGCTACTTAAGTTGAATCTGAGAACATTCCCGTACCGAAAACATTCTTAGTAGAACCATTACCTGAGACAACGGGGAAGAAGTTCATGACTCCAGAAAAGGTACTAGAGAAGGGTGTCAAAGAAAAGGAAGCTGTAGAAGAAGTACAAGAAGGTCAAAGCACTAAAGATACAACTGATCTGATAAAGCAAGTATAAGACTTTCATGAGAAGGAAAGTGGTTCCAAAAAATTTTCAATCCATAATTCTCAAGCCGGATCTTCAAAACTTGTAACTCCTCAAATGGATGAGAAGGATTAAGAGGAAGTGAAAAAATTATCTGAGAAAGAGAGTCATAATCATGAATTCATTCTCCCTGAAGATATTGAGGAAGAAGTTGGTAAAGAAAAAATTGATGAAGATAGGATTGTTCAGTTGTCTTAGAGTGAGCAGGAATCTCCAGATGAAGAAGCTATTCTGAAAACCAACAAGGGGAAACAAGTGGTTGTTGATACCCCAACCAAACAAATTCTAAGGAAGAATGAAATTGGAGGATCCTTTAAGAGGATGATTTTCGAGCTAGAGGAAGAACCAAAACCTAGCATAATGTCAGACTCAGAATCATCAACTCTAGGAAATGATTTTGTTATTCAGTCCCCGAAGAGGCTAGTGGATACCATTTTGATCATTCCAACAATTGACTCCAGATGCTAGATGCTCCAGCATAGCATGAATCAGAAATCAGACTATGTATCCATGGTGATGGATAGGTTTGTAAAGATTGAGGCCGAACACAAGAATTTATTTATCAACTATGAATCCCACATAAAATCTTGCAAGAAAATGACCAGCTGGTCAAAGAATATCGTTGATGATTTGAGAGACTTTGATCAATTTCAAGAATATGTCAAGGAATATTTTGATACTGAAGACACCAAAATCAAGGATCTTAAAAATATCTTTGAATAAAAACTAAATCTTGAATAAAATACTCAGATTCAGGATGTCAAAGATCTGAATGGGAAGTTTATTTTTTTTGTCCAAAGTTGGAAAACAGAAAGGGATCTTCAGATCGAGATTCAAGAAAAGCTAGTGAAGCCAGATGACTTGCTGAAGGCTCAGGAAGAGGCTATAAAATATCAAGATGATAGGATCAAAGCCTTAAAGAAGAAAACATAGGATGATCACAAAGAACTAAAGAAGCTTAAAACAATTGTGATGAAGCTGATACTCAAAGAAAAATAAGAAAAATAGATCAAAATCCGATCTTTTGTTGTATCTATTTTTCGTTGTACAAATTCTTTCAATCTTAATGAAATTGTGGTTTATTGTTTTTTTGGATGTTTGTACTGATATTACAGGTACCATATTTCTTTTCCATTCCCTAAATTTCTTTTTGAAAATAACAAATGGGGAGAATGGAAAAATAATTCCAAGTAAAGAAGAAATATCCCTAAGTAAGGGGGAGTTTATCTAAGGGGGAGTTCTCATTAAGAATATTTACATACTTAAGATAATATAAATTATCATTCTAGAAATCTTGAATATGATCCTTAGTGTTCCGAAGAAAAAGGGGGAGTTAGTCGTATTCATCTTTGTCCATGAATAAAGGGAGATAAGTTTTATTTGAAAATTTTAATAAAATATTTTCTAAGCCCTTATATTCTTTTTTTTAAGGATGTTTGTGCTTTCCAAAAAGGGGGAGATTGTTGAGTCAATAAGGATTACCTTATGAATTTTCCATTCCTTTGTACTTGGGGGAGATTGGTGAGCCATTAAGGTTTCCTTATGAATTTACCATTCCTTATTGTTTTGAAAATCACAAACACCTTATCTCAAGGCAAATATCTTTTTACCCTATGTTTTTATTCTATAAGGAAAAATTTACTTCCCCATGGAAATTTATCCTTATCATGTTTTAATTGTTCATATCATAATTTTTCTAAGTGTAAAATTCAGTTTGAAACCGAAACCTCGGAATCCTATAATTACCTAGATATGAAGCATTCGATTTTAGGATACAAATTATCAGAATTCAGGATATGAAATCTTCTGAAGTTCTGACTCCGAATTCTGATTAATAATTCTGGTTACAAACTTTCTGAGTTCTGACTCTGAATTTTGATTACGAATTCTGGTTACGAACTTTCTGAGTTCTGACTCTGAATTTTGATTACAAATTATGGTTACGAACTTTCAGAGTTCTAAATCCGAATTCTGATTACAATTTCTGGTTAAGAACTCTTCTAATGTTTGGACTCTGAATTCTAATTATGAATTCTTGTTATGAACATTCTGAGTTCTGACATTGAATCCTAAATATGAATTCTGGTAATGAACTTCTCTGAGTTCTAACTCTGAGTTCTCTGAATACAGACTCCGAACTCTTATGAGTTATGACTCCAAATTATCCTGAACTCTGACTCCGAACATTGTGAGTTCTAGTTCCAAATTCTTGTATATTTAGATTCTAAATTTCCTTGAAATTTAGACTCCAGAATTCTATAGAATTCAGGTTTCAAATTCCTAGAAAACAGAATCCGAATATCCTTGTATTACTGACTCCGAATTCAATTTTGGTTAGACTCCAAACTTTTATTTTATTACGTTACGAATATTGGATTTCTAGTTATTTAACGATGTTTTTGCTAATACTTGTTTTGTTATAAAATGATGTCATGCTTTCAGTTACTAACTAACCATTGTTTTAGTGACACGTGTACAGGTCCTTTCGAAATTCAATGAAAAAATATGATTGTTGGAGGAGGGAGTTGACCATTGAATCCATGCCTATAAATAGGAGCTCATTTGAAAGAGATCACAATTTTGATGAACAAGTTGATCAATCTATAGATTACATGATACTGAAGTGATTTCTAGAGAAAGAGGCTTTAATACTTAGTGCGTACTGAACTACTTGTTCAAATTTTCTTTGTGCGACTTCGATTTTTTCTATGTACAATCGAGGGATTCCGGGGATAGGAAGATAGAGGTGTCGACTACCTTGAAGTTGAGGGGTTCCTTACCTAGGAAGATAGAGGTATCGACTACCTTAAAGTTGAGGGCTTGCGGGGATAGCAAGACATACTCCAATCTTCATATCGAGGGCTTACCCTGATGTGGGTAAGACATACTTTCCTGAAAGTATAAATCAAGGGACCTTTATCCATGGCTGTTGGATACCCTTCTCTTTGGGTTAAAAGAGTTACAACTTGTTACTTGTAGTATTTATATTTTGTTTTCCACTGTAATTTTAGTTTTTTAGTAATGTATAATATTATTATACTTCATTAGAATTATACTATGATTTTATAGGATTCTATATGCTTTAAGGTAGAATCTTAGTTGTTGTAAACTTTTGTTAAGTTTCATTTCCAGAATCATTTTTCCGGAATCAAGAAAGTTATTAGATCTTAGAGGTGTTGTGAATTTTGGTTATGCAAAAATTTACTTAGGGATTTTTAAACTATACAATTCACCACCCTCTTATATTTGAGCATCTTATTTTTACATATTCAATCCAACATGACATCTCAAATTAATTATATCCTTGTTATTTTGACAACATCAATACTATTTACATACTAAATTGTTATTTTATCAAAGTAATGTCTATAATAACACTTACAATGGTAACCAAGAGTAGATTTTGAATTTGTTACATTAGCATGGGATATAGTAGATCACACAATATATCCGTGATTAGATTATAAATGCTATAAAACAAGATACATATATTATTTCTATATTAAATTGTAGGTATAATAATATAACATTAAATCATTCTTGAATCCTTATAATATATGAAAGTATCATTCATTATATATTGGGTAAAAGAAAAAATAAAGTGCCAGATCAGATTCTTGATAAGGGTTATGTACAACAGAAGCTATCTTGAGTAAATAAGGTATAATAAATATATAATAGTTGATAATCCCCACACATGACATTCAATCAAAAAAATCATTTCAATGTGAATCCAAAGATAATGTAAATTTAGAAATCACATGGATAATTAAAAAATTATTATCAATAAAGTAAATGGATAAGTCTCGACATTCACGATCATATAATTAAGGCCTCATTCAATATATAATTATCTGTAGTTTTGAGGCCTCAACCAAGATTTTCATAATAAATGGGTAGGTTTAAACCAGATACCCATATAATATGAAATTCTTATTTTTTTTTTAATAAGACCTATTGATGCATTGATGGATATTTATAACTATGCCCCACTATTCACTTTTAATTCCCATGCATTTATCATATTTTTAATAATAATACATTTCATTCTAAAAATTACTTATAAATCAACATTTACCCACATTGAATCAAGAATACATGCATATTTCCTTAGTCAATGAAACAAATTTCTTAATAAACATACTTTAAATGATACCCTATATAGAAATGGTATATGATTGATACACTATAAATATAGTGGAAATAATTACCTACAAATATATGATATAGAAAATATATACATAGAGGAGAAAATAATGTCTACTAAAAAATGGAGAGTGATATGAAATTTTCTCATGATAAAATTAATGATGAAAAAATCATAAATCGGTAATATTTGAAAGAATAAAATTTGTTAATATTAAATAAAGGGTTTTTAATAATACCGATAATTTAAAATATATAAATGAAAATATAATAAAAATATTAAAAATATTATCCTTATTACATTATGTAAGAATGAAGTTATAGATCACTCTAAAAAAATTGCATTCATTTAAAAAATAATACCTATTAATTTTTATTAATTAATAAATAAATATTTTTAGAATATAGAGAGAAATATATTCATTTAAAATAATCATGGAAACTTTTAAAGGAAGTTTTAAATTAAATAATAGTTATTATTTCCGGAAATTCTATTCATACAGTAACTACTAAAATTTGAGGCCAAAACCTTAGTTTATTTTGAGAAAGGGGCTACATTACATAGAAAATAAAAAAACAAAAAATGTAGAGAAGTTCTCAGTAATAATAACACCCAAGATCTCTCCAAGACCCCAAAAGATATGCTACTAACTAAGTTGTACCATGTGAGAATTTATATAGTAACTGTTAAAATAATTATTACTTTACAAATTGTGATAAAAAGTCCAAAAGTACCTTATTTGAAATTTTTTTAAAAAAATTCTCCTAAAATAATTTCATGATATAAAGATATGGTTGAAAATGATTTCAAATAATAATTAGGGTTTAAAATAATATTCTTTAAACATTAAAAATGAAAATTGATAAGAAAGAAAAAGTATTAGAATAAAACATCACTTTTTTAAAAGTCCCTAATGTGTAACTTAGTTTTATATTCTTATACCAACAAGAGATGAAATGAAATTTTAACATTAATAAAAACATAATCCTGGGAGTATAATATAGATATGTTTTAGTTTATTGTGATTCTGTAATTTTCCAAAGTAAATATGAATATAAACATTTCTCAAATAAAATGATATTGTGACAATCATCACTTACCTTAGGTTTCTACTTAGTCATTTGTGTTTGATCCTCATATTTTAATAATTTAAATTTAATAAATATTTTTATGACCACCATTATTTTCTATATTTCATATATTTTGATCATTTTATAGTTATTTTAACCAATTAATTGAATAATTTATTGCTTACATCGACCATTTATGGTTGTGTGGTTAATTTCCCAAGAATTACTTCATGACATTGTTCATGGTTAAAATTAGTATGAAATATGTACAACATCTCTAAATGTTAATAATTACATTAAAATATTTTTTTTCTTTATATAAAATTTTATAATTATCCATGCATGTTGGTAATAGAAAAATGAACCATTTTTCTTTGTGGAGGTGGTGGTCTACACATACACATGAGTGATGTTATAATTTTCTAATAGATTTAATGGTAATAATGTAGATGACATGTTATATTAAAATAATAATAATTATATTATAAATATTATATATATTTTATAACTCTATTTTTATATCCATCCAAGTAAAGGAGTGATGAAAAATGAAATACACCACTACATGGAGATAGTAGGCCATATGTATGCATGCATGGTGTTTTCATTTTCCAAATGATTTAAATGAGATATAAAAATGATATAACATAAAAATAAAAACATCTATTTATGGTGAACATTATTATGTAATTATGAAAGTATATTAACTGAAGATTTGTAATTGGTTTGAGAAGAAAATAACTTGAAAAATCTAAAAAAGAAAAAATACCTATTATTTAGGTAAACTAATTTTGATTACGACATAAGCCATCATGATGTGGTATTTTAGTAATACCAGGACCAGTAGAAGGTGGGTAGAGATATTGGTAATTCATTTCGGTAGTCCTTGGTAAATCTAAATGTCAAAACACGACTAGGTTTGACGCGCGACTTATAAAACTGGGCGAGAACACAAAGTTTGACTTTGTATGTAGTTAGTGCTTGGTGACATGGTTTGATCGCAGCTCGCTCGACCGCACACATGACCCCACGTGAGCAGTGTGGCAACCCAACATCTGAAATAAGTAAATAATTTAATTAAATGATAAGTGAAATGATATTAAGTAAAACAAAAATTTAATAAAATAGAATATTAGAAAAGAATGTTTAAGTATAAAATAATAATATTATTATAGTTATAAATAATAACATTATTATTATTTTTGTTTATTATTATTATTATTATATTATGTTATTTTTTTATTCTTTGAGGAGAACCCCTTAGGTTGGTCGAACCCCCCCCCCCTCTTCCTCCCATGAACAGCGCACCCGCGACTCCCCCCTTGTTTTCTCTGTCACTGCAGCAACCAACAACCCGCGATCGGCCATCTCGTGCTACAACCTTTAGCCGACAAACCACCCAATATCGGCCTGCACTCCCCCTCCGCCCTTATCCTGTAGTAGTTACGATCTGGCTTCCCCTCCATCAACGAGCAGTCCTCCAGCACACCTTCTGGGAATGCTCAACTCAGACAGCTGACCCCCCTACCTCGCCGACGCCACCTCCTCTCTGGACAGATTTTCCATTGCTGAAGTCCTCCCCACTCCAGACATACCTCCCTCGCTAGTGACCACTTCCTTCGGTGTGTTTGTTTTATTATTTTTTGTGGTTTTCTTCAATTTGGATAGACCCTAAATCCCCAGCTGATTCATGACTCATTTTCTTGGGGTTTTAGGGATTGCAGATCATTTACGGGGTGTTGTCCTCCATTCCGGTGAGGTTTTGTTTCATTTAATCTCAATCAGTAAGTGTTTCCATGGATTATTTTATTTATATGTTCTTAATATACTTGTGAGGATTTATAAATATGTTCTACGGATTTATTTTGTTGTGAAAAATGGGTTACGAAAGTATTTTGGGCATGCTTAAGTAATGAAAATGGATTTCATAAGGGATAATGGCTAGGTTTTGATTGTGTTTTTTTATACTTCTTTTTGAATGTATATTATGAATTGTTTGGGAAATGTGAAGTGTCTTTTAAAGTGAACATGGGGTGAAAATGTATCAAAAATGATCTTTTCAATTGAAATGAATTATATGTAGCATGTTAGGCTTGTTGTGCACATTGAAATATGATTTGATAATTGGGTAAATAATGCAAAACATGTTGTGAAATGAATGTGTCTTATATGTGGTTTTGAGACATGCTTGGCCTATGAAATTCTATTTTACTTAATTGTGTGTTTTTATTTATGATATTACTAAATGGGTTCTTTATGAAATATGAATGTCTTGTTGAAGTATGTTTTGAAATGGTTTTTGGGTGTCTATTTGAATTTTGGGTGTGTCACTAGATGTTGAAACACCCATGTGTGCACTAGGTGCACATATGGGGGTGTCCTCAAAGGAATTTGAGGCTTTAAATTGACGTTTCCTTGAAAACTTATCCTCATAAATGGTTCCTATTTTTCAAATGACGATGGTTTCTCTAGGTTAATTAATTAGAGCATGGGTGGCTCATTGGTGGTGCGCACACACACATACATAGGTACATATGTGTATATGTATATATATATATATATATATATATATATTACTTTCACATAATCCCTCATGTAGTGGGGAATATGTTTCATGAATTAAGGGTATATATATATATATATATATGTTTGAGAATGTATGTGTGTGCTAGTGTGAGAGTTTTTCATCAGATGCTTTAAGTTACGAAGTGTCTCAGCTTTGTCCGCTTCCTTCTCTAAGGTAGAATCTCTATGAATTAACCATTAAATTTAAGAATCATTTATTTCTCACATTTCACACCTAGTTTTAATATTAGTTATTGATATAGAACTGTTAATAATTTTTTTGTCTTGAATTGGAGGGGTTTATTTCTTGTAATGTGTTGCAATGAATGGGTTGATTGTGTTTTCACATCAATTGCCTAAAGAAATTCCCCTTTGGCCTTAGAGAATATTTTTTAGATTTAAAATGCTGGTTTGGGTTTCTTAAATGGGTTTAGAAGTGTATTTCTAGTTTTCATGTGGTGTTCGTGTGATTCATTAAGAAATGGTTTGGCATACGAAAATTATGTGAGGCCCGGTTGGCACTTTGGTAAAACTAGTTATCTCAATAAAACACTACTTGGATGTGGTCCCCTTTATTTTTTTGTGTTATATGTTATGGGATGTCCATCGGGTAGGACTTTTCTGTGATCAAATGGTTAAAAGCCGAGGAACTTATTCCTTGGGGTGACTCGGGGGTGACTTTGTTGTCTGTGTTGACTGTGTGTGAGGAATGTACCTATGACTGGATACTTATTTGACATTGTTGGATCACCCCTTTTAGTCTGAACATGGGAACCTAGCATAGCAAGAGAATTTTTAGTGAACGATTTCTGCACTAGTTTAGATTATTCACTAGCTAGTGGCCCTTAGTACAGACTTTGCTCTACTAGGGGATTGGGCCCCTCAGTTAGGCCAGGTATGGAAACACCGAGTGTTTGGGTACTATGACATCATTAAGAGTATTAATGCATTTAGGATTAGTCACAAGTATAGTATGTTCTAGATTATTCACGAGCTCTTAGGTTTTCCCATGTATATCGGAACTTAGTTGTCTGCGGATTATTATTGGGGTGCTTTGATTGGTTAATTACTCTTGCTTGTTATTTTCCATTCCCTTGTGTGATTATTTATTTTTTCCTTCATGTATGATGCGTCTCTCTGTTAAAGGGGATAAAATTGATCTTCAAATGTTTGTGGAAAAATGTTCTAAAATGTTTTACACTTCACTATCCCTCTTTATCCAAAAAGGATAAAGCTTCATCCTTGGAAAGGAACATAGTATAAAATATGAAGGGCAATAGATCATGATTTTCTTTTAAAGATGAAAATGTGTAAAATCCTAGTTCTACACATTGTATTTAAAAATTGAAATTGATGGACCTTTTATTTAATATAAATTCACATGAGAATATATTGTTGGGGTATTCCAATAGAGATTTAATACTACAACATATAGATTTACTTTTTTTAGCTTCGGTTACTGTACCTTTTTTGGATTCAGTTTACATAGCGTGAAGTTGGGTTGAGGTTGGTGGTGTCCCATAGGTTCACATGGAGATATGTATGAATTTTTTTTCTCGCTGCTCCTAGTTTTTGTTTTCATTGTTCAGTTTCTTTATTGTCCTTTCATTTATGGGCCAAATTGTTCCCACTTGTTTAGTTTTGATGCTCGGTAATAGTTGCCAGCCTGTGGGGATTGAGAACACCCCTTGGGCTATGTTATGGACTAGATTGGGTGACCAGTTTAGGTTTGAACCAGGTTGTTTCATGAAAAAATGGTATTAGAGCAGGATATTGTTATTTTGGATGTATAGTAGATAGAGATTAGGTTTTTTGGGGCTTAGGAGGCAGGTTTCGGGTCGATGCTTGATCACCAATGCTCATGACGAGACCTAAGCTACCAGGGGTAGTCCGAGTTTGAGTATTTTGTCATTTTTTGGGATTGAAGGATGACAATAGAGGTGACTCAGTGTCACACTGTGACCCTACAAGTAGTAGTGACCCATGTGGTTCCTAGGTTCCTGGTTCAAGGTCTTCTGGTGTTATGGCTTGCTTGGGGAATGGCTCACTACCATGTCACCAGGTTGGGTATAAGCACTAGTTCCTCATTCTGGTTGTCCAATGTTGGTTGTGTTTTGTCTTGATTTTGGTTGATTTTAGTGTGTTTTTGGAAATAAAGGTGGTTTTTAATTGAATGGTTTTTTTTTCTATAATGGTTTTAAAACTGGTAAAAGGGGGATATCTTTCATGTTTTATTGAATTTTGTGAAGTGGGTTTTTAATGAGTATGTGTTTTGATTTGGAATTTTTTTTCTTATGTTTGTATTTGGTTACTGAATGAAAAATGAAACCCTTGTCGTTACTTAAGATAGTCTTCATATGTGTGGGTAGATATGTGAAGTGCACATTGACACATATGTGTGGGTGATTTGAGTGGAAATGGATAAAGGCTTATGCAGTGGTTCATAGGAATCCATGGGTGGTGTTTTAGAATTTAAGGCCTAACGTGATTTTTATGAAATGCACTTGAATGAAAAAAATGATTTTGGGACATGGTTTTTTTAAGTGTATTTTTATTGTGTTTTTATAAGTTTGATTTATGAGTATGTTACCTTTGGCTTGTGGTGTTGCTTTTCGTTTTGTTTGACCCTGTTTGGGATTCTGGGATGGTTGTCTCGATTCAGTGTGTTTCTTTTGATTGGGTTTTGGCTTGATGCCAGTTTCAATTTTGTTTTTCACGTGGTTCTGAATATGAAACCCAGAAATTTCCTCAAAAGTTGTTAATGAGTCATTCACAATTCTGGTTTCTATCTAGTGTTTCTTGTCTTTTGAGGCATTCAGGGTTCGTTAGGGTAAGTGTAGCGGTTTGAGGGGAGTAGTGTAGAGACCCGAATCTTGACGTACATGGACTTTACATTACTTTTGCGGAATACTTAGTACATAACAAAAAAACACACACACAAGGATCGTAATAGTTTAGTGTCTTTGGAAACTCGGAACGTAATCTTCTAATCGTGGTGAAAGATCTTCAATATCTCCCATAAAGATCTTCCCTTTTTTTTTACCTAAAACCTTTCTTTATATCCTGGGGAAAAGGAAACATAAAAGGGTGAGCTCAAATGCTCAGTAAGGGTAAACAAAAGAGAAATCAATCACATCATATTCATAAGAACATAGCTTTTGGAAATCTTAACCTGCAAAAGAGCTCATAATATCATAACATGGGATAAATCATAGAAGTGAAATGTAATCCCAATAATCATAACATAAAACATGAAACTATGTGGCATACACACATAATCATAGAGAATCATTTCTTGTTAGTCAAGACTCATTGCCAAGACTATCTTAGTGGACAAAGTCCCTTTCTGAATCGAGTAACCCTCGT
The DNA here is from genome assembly GCA_963277665.1 of Viscum album. Taxonomy (NCBI): domain Eukaryota; kingdom Viridiplantae; phylum Streptophyta; class Magnoliopsida; order Santalales; family Viscaceae; genus Viscum; species Viscum album. Next base: position 1,896,170,523 of record OY728152.1, read on the forward strand.
TTCAGTCCTGTTTCACTGAACCGGTATATCCTACCGTTCCAGCCCTGTCTATCTCATGAGATATAAAATCTTTACCCAATGCATTGGAGGGAGATATAGGTCCCACCCATCTCATAATGAATCCTTTCTTATGTGTGCCACATAATCATAAAACATACATCATCGCATAACACATGTAACAAAAATGGGATTCTTGAAACATCATGACATCATAAATCAATTCATATAAGATAAAGGAATTCATAAAAATAATTCCATCACAACATGATCAAATCAATGTAATAATAGGGATAAAAACAGAAACCTTTATTATCTTAGATGGAAAATAATTTTGATAAAACACTTGAACTCCATTCTTGAGGAAAATATCCTTTCTTCTTCAAAAACACTTTTCTTTTCTTAATATGTCATACAATTATAAACTAAAAGAAGTTGATTAAAAATAAACTTGAAAACTTTTAAAGGAAGCTTCTTGGAAATAATGTTTTAAAAATCCATTCATGCCGTATAAGTTAAAAAAAACATTCTTCGTACTTTTGTCGGAAAAGTCAAAAAGTACCTTGTACGACAAAATATTCCTTTCATAGATATTACTAAAAACTCACCGAAGGGTAAAAATGGATTTAAACAATTGTAGGTGGATGGAAATAATATTACATATTGATGAAACATGGATGTGGATGATAAAATACACCCCAGTAAATACTTACGAATAAACAATCTCGGATAAAAATGAGATTGTGATATTTCCCTTACCTCAGGTCCAATTTTCTTTGTACGTGTCCGAAGATCCTGTATAATGGTTTAAATAATGTTATTGACTTATTCCAGAATCATACATATTGATATGATATCATATATGGTCATATTCTTAGCTTCTTGATAGTAATATTTCATTGTTACTTGTTACTCGGGTCTTTATTGCCTTTTGTTCTTATGCGTGTTTTGCCGAATACATTCTTATTCTTCTTTTAAGGTTATAGATAACTTATATACAGAATGGTATTAGTGTAACATATATCATATTTATTCATTCAATTTATATAATTACTATGTAATGATGATCATGTAGAACAAGTCGCATCACATCGTGGAGACGGTATTCCGTACGTACGCACGAGTGATGATATCGTTCCTATGATCGTGGAACTATATTGGAGTATATATATATTATTTCAGTATCAATATTAATTTATAACAATCATAAATAGTTACTCATTACACCATTATACCCATCCTTGTAAAGTGATGGTGGAAAATAGATTACACCACGGCGTGGAGACGGTATTCCGTACGTACGCACGCGCGGTGATTTCATTTTTCCGTAGGTTGGATAGAAGGTGAATTAGGGTTGTTTCATATTTATAATAACATATCAGTATGTAAGTAATACGGATGTTATTACTTTATCATGAAACAACTAAAGAAGAAGAAGTTGAAGAAGAAAGAAATTGAAAAGATCGGTAATGGATATTACCTCTTCTTTGGAACGCTTCTTTGAATCCTTCACTCAGGGAACTAAGATTGGTCTTTTAAGAAGACCAGGACCTCTAGGATTATTCTAGGGAAGTGGAGAAGGGATTTTGGCAGGGGTTGGCCGAGCTTGAGTGCTCAATTTGGTGTGAGGAGGAGGGGGAGGAGGTGCCCTTTTATAAGGGAGGAGAGGGGAACCTTATGAATTCTTAAAAATATTAATTTATAATAAATCTAACCCCACTTAAAAACCTCCAAAAATGACTCATATTCGAAGATTAGATGAGATAGGGTTGTAATCTCATCAACCAATCAAATTTAGACATGTTTGAATCTTATTTTAAACCTTATCATTTTGATTTATCCTTATTTAATCTATTTAAGTTTATTTGTGGTAATAAAATTCTAAATTTTAAATTATAACAAATAATTACTTATTTGTTGTGAATTTTCCATAATTGTTTTCTTTATAACATTATAGACCATATAAATATAAATTTATAATTTTTAAATATTTTTGTGATTTTTAAACAATTTTATAATATGTTATTTTTGTAAAATAACAATAGTGTCAATTTTGACACTATTCATTTATTTGAATTTAAATAAAATATATACAGAAGATATGTTCGAAACTAAAAGCTTTAATATATTAATAAAAGGTCATATGTATCTATAAAATTAGTTTATCACATTAAATAGTTCATATAATATTTATTTTATTATTTTTAAAACCATTTATTTGGTTTATCTCTTAATAAAATAATTACTACATCATTTTTGTATAATTATTTAATATACTTATTTGTTGTATAAAAATTTAAAATAAAATTCTATGATGAAGATAAATATATTACCTTTCACAATAATACTTTTACTCGAATTTATCATCTTAAAATCACAATATTTAAATTGTTATATTTATTAAATTATGAAGGTGACAACTTTGGCATCATTTAAAATAAAATAATATAAGTGTCATAATCGCTTTTATAAGGCTCAAAATGGTCAAATATTAGACCATTGGATGCTTATGGTTTACATTTACATGTCCAATAAGTTTTGGTTAGGTATTTGTGCATTTTATGGTCACTATTAGTTTAAAAAAACATTATTCATGATTTTTCACTTGATAAACAATTTCTGCATCACTATTGTGTCATAATTAATGATAATTATTTAATCCCTAAAAATTATAAATAAATTTATATGATGTAGATAATTTCATTAGCTTTCTGTAGACTATTCATGTTCGAAGTTTCATGAAGTTTATCACTAAATTAAAATTAATATACTTATAAAATTTAAGAGAGTGACATGTTGTCACTTTCTTTGGTTTTAATAATAATTAAGTTATTTTCATGGACAAATGTTCATTAAATGATTCTAATCCGACCCTTAGGTGATATGGGTCGACTTTTAGTCATCCAATAGGATTTTGACATTTGTTAGGGTAATTTTAAAATATTATATTTACCCTTAATTACCCGATTTACCTTTAACTATGGTAAATAAAATTTACCGTAGTTACTATTCATAATTCCCAAAAATAAAAAGTAGCTTATTAACATAATTTGGACCCACTTATTCCAAATATGGAATCCATTTTTTAAAATTCCATACACAGAAGTTGCAGAAATTAAATTAAAATTAATCCCGTTGTCGAATAAAAACGGGTTTTTGTTTAAAACATTGCAAAAGATTGAATTGATTTAACCTACGAATTCAAGGTAAAATCAATGCTAATGACATACATTATATTAAATGGTAAAAATATATTCTATTTATACTTTAAAACCATTCAATATTATAATTTAACCACATAAGATATTACGATGAAAAAAGTTGTTTTTAATTAAAATATAGCGTGTTTTTACTATTCATTAAAATGTGAAAGTTACCAGAATAATATGAAAAATTTATCCAAAGTAAATTTTTATTTCTTGATTCCAAAGAAGAATTTTATTTTGTCAAATTGAACTTATAAACATGTCAAAAAATAGATTTAAAGTGGGTGCGCCATCAAAAGGCGGCAAAACTGCATTTTTTTTGAAAAATACTTATTTTACCCGAAAAATTTATTTTGTTCTTATACCATGTTCTAGAAATGTGTAAGATGAATAATAATGTTATAAAATTCAAAATTTAGTTAATACTATTCATAACGGCTAGTTCATGACAATATTATAATAATATAACATTGTTTATTAAAACCCGGTATTGTGTACAACACACGCTATCGAGGAAGGTCGCGATTGCGTGTAATGCAAGCCAAGTCAGGGTTGCGTGTTGTGAAAGAATCCTTCATTGTTTCTTATAACAGAATCCAACCATATTTCATTTATACATATATATATATACTCAATGTTGCATAGAATAACTATTATCAAAATTGTGTGTAACACGGTCCAAGAATAGTGTTGCGTATACTGCAAGCTAATACGGTGTTGCGTATAGCGCAAGGTAATCTTGGTGTAGAATACAACATAAGACGTTAATGAAATTAAAATAATATTTTTCATAAAATCTCGGGGTGTTACATTCTACCCCCCTTAAAATGAATTTCGCCCTCGAAATTCGTCGGGGTTATAAATGGTTTACTATTTGAAAGTTTCTTTGATAGAAACCCACATCGTAAAAAGGAATACCCAAACTTATCTTTAAAAAACAATAGTATGAAACGTAACAGTTACCCAAATAAACTAATCACTGGGTTTCCACATAGGTGAAAATATGGATATGGAAGAGAAATCTAACCATCATGTTCTGATGGAGAGTGGTAGAGAACATGACTATGGAAAAGCTAGCAATCACAAAGCCATAAATTTGTGATGATCTAGGGTATCATCTGATTCATCGGATATAAGGGCACTAGGACAACATTTTTGGTTTTCAAGATCATTTCCCTAAAGTTGAAAATTTGAATTACAATAAATACTTACTTTATTTTGGTACAATCTCACTGTTGTTCGTGCCTTGAACAATTTCCACTTCATCTCTTAAATAAATGAAGTTGAATTTGTTATTCGTGAAGTGTTAGCAGATCATGTGATAGAATGACGGGTCATTCCATCTGTCTCAAACAAAAGGTTAGCAAAAATTATATACATAAGTCGATCTATAGTGAGATTAATCATATATGGTTCCTAAAATGAACTTATACTTCACATATCATACTGCTTAATATAATAAAACTAGTTTTCTACTAAACAGGGACTTCCTGTAGGTCAGTGGTAGGCGATAAAGGCCAGTCGCACTTCGGTTGTGGGTTCGATTCCCACAGCCTTGTTCGAAGCGATGGGCTGTCGCCCGTCCTGCAGGTTGTCCTTTTTCTAAAACTACATTACTATAACATCACATAAATAATATCAAAAAAAAGTTCTGTACTTAAACAATACTAACTTATGGTTAACATAATCCATTACAATATTTAGGCTTATCTAAAATACTTCGGTCCAAGCTCATAGTATAAAGAAAATGATTACTTGAAATGTCTCCAACCAAGCATGTGAATACCATCATTTATCCCCCATATATCTTGTTGGTCACATTCCAATCATGTGAATACTTTAATGATGTATTCTCTTGAAAAATATGAATACCCATTAAACCTTAGTGAAAACATGAATGCTGTCAAAAGTTAACTCTTTCCACATACCAAAATCCAAAAATTCAATATACTCAAACCATGATATAACCTTCTCCTTATATCAGTCATGAGCTCATGAATACTATCAAACATTTTATTTTCTCCTTATCCCTTCATTATGCGCATATCATCTACATTCCAAAAATATCTGAATAACCTTTCATGGATACTGGTAACATTAATCAGACAACAATGTAACAATCCTTACATGTCTCTTTATTCCATAGTGCCATGAGATTACTTATACAACATTACACATGATAAACATGTAATCATTCCACTACATTCTTAAACCATTGACCGAGCTTCAACAATTCTTTCATCTCACATATCATTTGTAGTCTCTTCATCATCATCCACATAAATACTTCCCATACAACCATACTGATTATCTTCATGAGACTTTAACTCAGGGAATTGGTTTGCATAATGCCCGTACATTCCACATTTAAAACATTTAACCATTGTTGATGTCGTAGCAATACCATTATCCTCATCCATGTTGTTAACTGAACCTTTTCCTTTGCATTTACTTGCTTTGTGTCCTTCTTTTCCACACCCAAAGCATCTTCCAGTTCCTTTGAAACATTCTCCTTGATGCCTCTTCCCACATGATTTACATAGGGGAAATTGAACTTTCTTTCCTCTATGATCATCATGAAACTCCATCTTTCTCTTATTATCCGAGTCAGGAAACTTACCAAATTTTACTTTATTGATCATATTATGAGATTGCTGATTCGGCATAATAATGATGTTTGGACTTCCAAATCCCATTTCATTATGAATAATATCATTCCATTGTCCATCATATCCTCCGTTATCGTGAATCATCTTGTTTCCAGCCATTTTCTAAAACCCAAAAGAATAGTGTGAGAGGAAAAAATCATAATAAAGGGGGAGTAACTTCAATATCTAACATCTTAGGTTTAATTCTATGATCGTTAGCGTAATTCTAGTACTATAACCTATACGCATACTTAACCTTAGAGACATCCCTAGACATACCTTAGAAATATCTCTAGGGATCTCACTAAAGTTCTCGCATCCTAGTTTCCAAAGGTTGACTAACCTTTCCTCTGATACCAACTGTAGAGGCCCGAAGCTTGACGTACATGGACTTTACATTACTTTTGCGGAATACTTAGTACATAACAAAAAAACACACACACAAGGATCGTAATAGTTTAATGTCTTTGGAAACTCGGAACGTAATCTTCTAATCGTGGTGAAAGATCTCCAATATCTCCCATAAAGATCTTCCCTTTTTTTTTACCTAAAACCTTTCTTTATATCCTGGGGAAAAGGAAACATAAAAGGGTGAGCTCAAATGCTCAGTAAGGGTAAACAAAAGAGAAATCAATCACATCATATTCATAAGAACATAGCTTTTGGAAATCTTAACCTGCAAAAGAGCTCATAATATCATAACATGGGATAAATCATAGAAGTGAAATGTAATCCCAATAATCATAACATAAAACATGAAACTATGTGGCATACACACATAATCATAGAGAATCATTTCTTGTTAGTCAAGACTCATTGCCAAGACTATCTTAGTGGACAAAGTCCCTTTCTGAATCGAGTAACCCTCGTTTCAGTCCTGTTTCACTGAACCGGTATATCCTACCGTTCCAGCCCTGTCTATCTCCTGAGATATAAAATCATTACCCAATGCATTGGAGGGAGATATAGGTCCCACCCATCTCATAATGAATCCTTTCTTATGTGTGCCACATAATCATAAAACATACATCATCGCATAACACATGTAACAAAAATGGGATTCTTGAAACATCATGACATCATAAATCAATTCATATAAGATAAAGGAATTCATAAAAATAATTCCATCACAACATGATCAAATCAATGTAATAATAGGGATAAAAACAGAAACCTTTATTATCTTAGATGGAAAATAATTTTGATAAAACACTTGAACTCCATTCTTGAGGAAAATATCCTTTCTTCTTCAAAAACACTTTTATTTTCTTAATATGTCATACAATTATAAACTAAAAGAAGTTGATTAAAAATAAACTTGAAAACTTTTAAAGGAAGCTTCTTGGAAATAATGTTTTAAAAATCCATTCATGCCGTATAAGTTAAAAAAAACATTCTTCGTACTTTTGTCGGAAAAGTCAAAAAGTACCTTGTACGACAAAATATTCCTTTCATAGATATTACTAAAAACTCACCGAAGGGTAAAAATGGATTTAAACAATTGTAGGTGGATGGAAATAATATTACATATTTATGAAACATGGATGTGGATGATAAAATACACCCCAGTAAATACTTACGAATAAACAATCTCGGATAAAAATGAGATTGTGATATTTCCCTTACCTCAGGTCCAATTTGCTTTGTACGTGTCCGAAGCTCCTGTATAATGGTTTAAATAATGTTATTGACTTATTCCAGAATCATAAATATTGATATGATATCATATATGGTCATATTCTTAGCTTCTTGATAGTAATATTTCATTGTTACTTGTTACTCGGGTCTTTATTGCCTTTTGTTCTTATGCGTGTTTTGCCGAATACATTCTTATTATTCTTTTAAGGTTATAGATAACTTATATCCAGAATGGTATTAGTGTAACATATATCATATTTATTCATTCAATTTATATAATTACTATGTAATGATGATCATGTAGAACAAGTCGCATCACATCGTGGAGACGGTATTCCGTACGTATGCACGAGTGATGATATCGTTCCTATGATCGTGGAACTGTATTGGAGTATATATATATTATTTCAGTATCAATATTACTTTATAATAATCATAAATAGTTACTCATTACACCATTATACCCATCCTTGTAAAGTGATGGTGTAAAATAGATTACACCACGGCGTGGAGACGGTATTCCGTACGTACGCACGCGCGGTGATTTCATTTTTCCGTAGGTTGGATAGAAGGTGAATTAGGGTTGTTTCATATTTATAATAACATATCAGTATGTAAGTAATACTGATGTTATTACTTTATCATGAAACAACTAAAGAAGAAGAAGTTGAAGAAGAAAGAAATTGAAAAGATCGGTAATGGATATTACCTCTTCTTTGGAACGCTTCTTTGAATCCTTCACTTAGGGAACTAAGATTGGTCTTTGAAGAAGACCAGGACCTCTAGGATTATTCTAGGGAAGTGGAGAAGGTATTTTGGCAGGGGTTGGCCGAGCTTGAGTGCTCAATTTGGTGTGAGGAGGAGGGGGAGGAGGTGCCCTTTTATAAGGGAGGAGAGGGGCACCTTAGGAATTCTTAAAAATATTAATTTATAATAAATCTAACCCCACTTAAAAACCTCCAAAAATGACTCATATTCGAATATTAGATGATATAGAGTTGTAATCTCATAAACCAATCAAATTTAGACATGTTTGGATCTTATTTTAAACCTTATAATTTTGATTTATCCTTATTTAATCTATTTAAGTTTATTTGTGGTAATAAAATTCTAAATTTTAAATTATAACAAATAATTACTTATTTGTTGTGAATTTTACATAATTGTTTTCTTTATAACATTATAGACCATATAAATATAAATTTATAATTTTTAAATATTTTTGTGATTTTTAAACAATTTTATAATATGTTATTTTTGTAAAATAACAATATTGTCAATTTTGACACTATTCATTTATTTGAATTTAAATAAAATATATACAGAATATATGTTCGAACTAAAAGCTTTAATATATTAATAAAAGGTCATATGTATCTATAAAATTAGTTTATCACATTAAATAGTTCATATAATATTTATTTTATTATTTTTAAAACCATTTATTTGGTTTATCTCTTAATAAAATAATTACTACATCATTTTTGTATAATTATTTAATATACTTATTTGTTGTATAAAAATTTAAAATAAAATTCTATGATGAAGATAAATATATTACCTTTCACAATAATACTTTTACTCGAATGTATCATCTTAAAATCACAATATTTAAATTGTTATATTTATTAAATTATGAAGGTGACAACTTTGGCATCATTTAAAATAAAATAATATAAGTGTCATAATCGCTTTTATAAGGCTCCAAATGGTCAAATATTAGACCATTGGATGATTATGGTTTACATTTACATGTCCAATAAGTTTTGGTTAGGTATTTTTGCATTTTATGGTCACTATTAGTTAAAAAAAAAACATTATTCTTGATTTTTCACTAGATAAACAATTTCTGCATCACTATTGTGTCATAATTAATGATAATTATTTAATCCCTAAAAATTATAAATAAATTTATATGATGTAGATAATGTCATTAGCTTTCTGTAGACTATTCATGTTCGAAGTTTCATGAAGTTTATCACTAAATTAAAATTAATATACTTATAAAATTTAAGAGAGTGACATGTTGTCACTTTCTTTGGTTTTAATAATAATTAAGTTATTTTCATGGAAAAATGTTCATTAAATGATTCTAATCTGACCCTTAGGTGATATGGGTCGACTTTTAGTCATCCAATAGGATTTTGACATTTGTTAGGGTAATTTTAAAATATTATATTTACCCTTAATTACCCGATTTACCTTTAACTATGGTAAATAAAATTTACCGTAGTTACTATTCATAATTCCCAAAAATAAAAAGTATCTTATTAACATAATTTGGACCCACTGATTCCAAATATGGAATCCATTTTTTAAAATTCCTTACACAGAAGTTGCAGAAATTAAATTAAAATTAATCCCGTTGTCGAATAAAAACGGGTTTTTGTTTAAAACATTGCAAAAGATTGAATTGATTTAACCTACGAATTCAAGGTAAAATCAATGCTAATGACATAAATTATATTAAATGGTAAAAATATATTCTATTTATACTTTAAAACCATTCAATATTATAATTTAACCACATAAGATATTACGATGAAAAAAGTTGTTTTTAATTAAAATATAGCGTGTTTTTACTATTCATTAAAATGTGAAAGTTACCAGAATAATATGAAAAATTTATCCAAAGTAAATTTTTATTTCTTGATTCCAAAGAAGAATTTTATTTTGTCAAATTGAACTTATAAACATGTCAAAAAAGAGATTTAAAGTGGGTGCACCATCAAAAGGCGGCAAAACTGCATTTTTTTGAAAAATACTTATTTTACCTGAAAAATTTATTTTGTTCTTATACCATGTTCTAGAAATGTGTAAGATGAATAATAATGTTATAAAATTCAAAATTTAGTTAATACTATTCATAACGTCTAGTTCATGACAATATTATAATAATATAACATTGTTTATTAAAACCCGGTATTGTGTACAACACACGCTATCGAGGAAGGTCACGATTGCGTGTAATGCAAGCCAAGTCAGGGTTGCGTGTTGTGAAAGAATCCTTCATTGTTTCGTATAACAGAATCCAACCATATTTCATTTATACATATATATATATATATATACTCAATGTTGCATAGAATAACTATTATCAAAATTGTGTGTAACACGGTCCAAGAATAGTGTTGCGTATACTGCAAGCTAATACGGTGTTGCGTATAGCGCAAGGTAATCTTGGTGTAGAATACAACATAAGACGTTAATGAAATTAAAATAATATTTTTCATAAAATCTCGGGGTGTTACAAGTAGAGCATGCCTTTGGGTGGTTGGGAACTCCCACATTTTCCAGAGTTAATATTTTCTTGGGTTTAGTGGATGGTCCATCCTTGGACCAATGGGGGTGGATGTCTCATCATACTTGGAGTTGGGATGATGTGGGAGGTGTTAAAGTCTGTCTTCATCCAATGGATTATACATGAGGAGGTGGGAGCACGTCCGTAGTTAACAAGGCTAGTGGTTGGCGAAGGTCAGTGTCGGCCGCTTTAAGGAGTCGACATTTAGAGCATAAGTGCTTCAAAAATATGGCACCTCTCGTCATTCATAAGGGTTACCCATTTTGTGAGCGAGGTGTAAGAGAGGAAACTGCCTCTGAAAAAATATATTTTATCGGTGCAGACTTCTATTTCGTCAAACTACTTTCTAATGTGCCATCGGTGTTTTTGGTTTGATCATCCTAATTCATCGTGTCAAAAACCTTCTAAGTCCTACTATAGTTTGGCCGTTTGGGTCACTGGGAAAGGTTCTGAAAGATGTGTCATTTGAAGAAGGTGTTCTGATCAGGCGATGCTCGTGTCTGACTATGAGTCATAAGATGCTTCAACCATCAAAGCCCCAACCTTTGGTCTCAGGGTGAAGCTCGCGTACAGTTAGGGTGTCAGAGGCATGTGAGACCGTCTCTTGGTTCTATTTCTTTTGTCTTGGAACATAGACATTCAAGGTTTAATTTTCCATTTTTCCCGTTATTGTAAGTTCATCTTTTGCTGTAATGTTTCGATGAACATATTTTTTCATGATCCCAGAAGTCACATTCTTCTGAATGTGGCCTCTAGATTCATTTTTTTTTCAAAAGAGTGTATTTGGACCTTGTGTGGTTTGGACCAGGCTTTATTAGTGATCGTTTGGATATGTGATTGTTGGGGGTTTTTGTCTTGTGCTGAGAGTTCCAGGTCTAAGTGGAAGCATTGTCTCACTCATACTAATGGAGTTGGATGTGTTGGGAGTTTTAGATCAGTTTGGGTAATTCTTAGTTCCAGCGGATATTTTATAGGGAGTTATTTATTTTGGTGCCTCGATATACTGGGTGGCCTTGTAGTTGTGTTCTGTTTAAGTCTCAGTGGTCCCGCTCAACTCAGGGGTAGAATTCTGTAGGTTCATTTTTTGGGTTCCCTAGTTCCTGGTTGTGGTGAGGGTGCTGTTTGAATAATGTCTAGAGGTCAAGATGGTTTTTGGGAACTGGGTTTGCTAGTTTTCCCTGTAGTAGGTTACTTGTTTAAGTCTTGGTGGAGTTTTTTGGGTTTTAAAGCTTATATGTTAATTGAGTTCTTGTGGTGGGGAGAACCCACTTTTGTTCTACTCTCTATTTACATCATGGTTTCCTCATGACCAGTCGGGTGTGACTTGTGGAGTGAATCGTTAACCCGAGGTTCTTGTTTTTCCTTTTGGCTCTGTTTTGGGCCTGGACTCAAGAATTTTATATCTTTTGTCTTGGAGACTTTTTGGGTGTAGAAAGTGTTTGTGGTGGGGAGAATTTTCGCACCCAAACCAGGTTTGATGTGCGACTTATAAAAGTGTGCAACAACTTGTAGTTTGACTTTATAAGCGGTTAGTACCAGGTGGAATTTTTCGAGCGTAGCTCAATTGACCACACACTTGATTCCATGTGAGCTATGTTGTTGCATGACATTAAATTAATTAATTAAAGGATAAGTGAAATGAAATGAATTAATTTTTTTTAATAAAATAGAGTATTAGAAAAATAATATTTAAGCATAAAATAAAATTATTATTATAGTTTTAAATAATAGTAATAATATTATTTTGGTTTTATTATTATTATTATTATTATTATTATTATTTTAAGTTGTTTTTTATTCTCTGAAGAGAAACCCAGGGGGGGTTGAACCCACCCTCTATTACTCCAGTGCACAGCACACCTATGACTCCCCCTTGTTTTATCTATTTTGTGCACCAACCAGAAACCTGTGACTAACCCTCTCATGCTCCAACCTTCTGTAACTGAACCCCCTAGCATCGACCTGTGCTCGCCCTCTTCCCTCATCCCCCAGTATCCGTGATCCATCATCTCCTCTATGGATGAGTGTCCCTCCGGCACACCCTCCTAGCATGTGCAACTCAGACATCCGACCCCCCTACCTCACCGGTTCTGCCTCCTCTCTGGTCAGCGTTTCCATTGCCGGTGGCCTCCCTACTCCGGTCATACTCCCTCACTAGTACCCACTTCCTTCGGTATGTTTTTTATTAATTTTTGTGGTATTCTTCAAATTGGTTGGGCCCCAAATCCCTAGTTGACGTGTGACTCGTTTTCTTGGGGTTTTAGGGATTCCATATCATTTGCGGGGTGTTGTCCTCCCTTCTAGTGAGGTTTTGTTGCATTTTCACTCAATTAGTAAGTGTTTATATGGCTTATTTTATTTCTATGTTCTTAATATGTTGTGTGTATTTATAAATGTGTTCCATGGATTTATTGTGTGGCGTGAAATGTGTTACGAAAGTATTTTTGGCATGATTAAGTAATGAATATGGATTTCATAAGGGATAATGGCTATGTTTTGGTTGTGTTTTATTATGGTTCTTTTTTAAATTATTTTATGAATTTTTTGGGAAATGTGAAGTGTGTTTTCAAGGGAAATTATGGTGGAAATTTATCAAAAATAAGATTTTCAAATAAAATAAATTATATGGGGAATTTTATCCTTATTGTGCACTTTTGAATATGATTTGAGAATTGTGTAAATAATCTGAAGCATGTTCTGAAATGAATGTGGATTATTGGTGGTTTTGAAACATGCTTAGCCTGTGAAAAGCTATGGGATTTAATTGTGTGTTTTCCTTGTGATATTACTAAATGGGTCCTTTATGAAATGATCAAGTCATGTTGAATTATGTTTTGAAATGGTTTTGGTGTGTATCTTTGAATGTTTGGTGTGTCACTAGACGTTGACACACCCATGTGTGCACTAGGTGCACACATGGGGGTGTCATCAAAGTAAGGTGATGCATTAAATTGACGTTTCCTTGAAAACTTGTCTTCTTAAATGGTTCCTGTTTTTCAAATGATGTTGGTTCCCCAAGTATAATTAATTAGATCTTGGGTGGCTCCATGGTGGTGCACACACACACATACATAGGTATGTATGTGTATATGTATATATATATATATTCCTTGCACAAATTTTCTCATGATGCGGGGAATATGTTCAATGGAATAAGGGTATATATATATGTTTGAGAATGTATGTGTGTGATAGTGTGAGTGTTTTTCGTCAGAAGCTTCAAGAGCCAATGTGTCTCAACTTGGTCTGCTTCCTTTTCTGAGGTAGGATATCTATGTATTGACCATTAAATTTAAGAATCATTTATTTTTCACATTTTAAACCTGGTTTTAATATTAGTTATTGATATAGAACTATTAGTAAAATGGTCTTTCATGAATTAGAGTGGTTTATTTATTATATCGTGTTTCAATTAATGGTTTGATTGTGTTTTAACATCAATTGCATGAATAAATTACCATTTGGACTTTGTGAATGTGTTTTATATTTAAAATGATATTTTGGGTTTCATAAATGGGTTTCGAAGTGTATTTCTACATTTCAAGTGGTGTGCGTGTGATTCCTTAAGAAATGGTTTGGCATGTGAAAATTATGTGAGGCCCGGTTGGAACTTTGGTAAAACTAGTTATCTCATGAAAACTCTCATTGGATGTGATCCCCTTTCTTTGGTTCAGTTATAAGTTATGAGAGGTCTTCCAGGTAGGAATTTCCTGTGATCAAATAGTTTAAAGGCGAGTGACATATTCCTTGGGGTGACTCGAGAGTGACTTTATTGTGTGTGTTGACTGTGTGTGAGGAATGCACTTATTACTGGATACTTTTTTTTCACATTTCTGGGTCACCCCCTTTTAGTATGAACATGGTAACCTTGCATATCAAGTTAATTTTCAGTGAACGATTGATGCACTAGTTTAGATTATGCACTGACTAGTGTCCATTAGTACTGACTTTACTCTGCTAGGGGATTAGACCCCTCAGTTAGGCCAGGTAGGGATACACTGAGCATTTGGGAATTATGACATCATCGAGAGTAGGCATGCCTTCAGGATGAGTCACATGTATAGTATGTTCTAGACTATTCACGATCTTCTAGGTTTTCCCAAGTATATCAACACTTGGTTGTCTACGACGGATGATAGAGGTGCTTTGTTTGGTTGCTTACACTTGTTATTTTCTATTTCCCTTGTGTAATTATTTGTTTTTACCTTTATGTATGATGTGTCTCTTTGTTCAAGGGGATAAAATTGATCTTAAAAAGTTTATGGAAAAAGGTATTTAAAATGTTTTACACTTCATTAACCCTCTTTATCTAAAAAGGTTAAATCTTCATCCTTGAAAAGGAACTTAGTTTAAAATAAGAAGGACAATGGATTGTGATTTTATTTTCAAGAATAAAATGTGTAAAAACCTAGTTCTATACATTTTATTTCAAACTTGAAATTTATGGATCTTTTATTTAAAGGAAATTCATATAAGAATAGATTTTTAGGGCATTCCTACTGAGTTTTAATACTCACAATTATAGTTTTACCTATGTTTTTTTAATTTTAGTTGCTGTGCCTTGCTTGGATTTAGTCACTATAGCGCTATGTTGGGTTGAGGTTGGTGGTGTCCCATAGGGTCACATAGAGGTATGTATGACTTTGTTTTCTCACTGCTCCTATTTTTCGTTTTCATTCTTCAGTTTTTTGTTTTATTTCATTTATGGGAAAAATTGTTCCCACTTGTTTAGTTTTGATGCCCGACACTAATGTCAGCCCATAGGGATCGAGAACACCCCTTGAGACATATCGCAGGCCAGCTTGGGTGACCGGTTTATGGTCAACCCGGGTTGGCTTATGACACTAAGTGTCTCAAGTAGTTTGGAGAAATGAATATAAGGGGTTCCATTTTAAATGAAAAGTTGGTAGAAAATATGTAAATATGTGAATATTTATTATTTAATATATTTATTATAGAACTTAAGAGGGAAAAATTGGGAAAAATATAATATTATAAATATAAGATCAAAATATAACCAACAAATAATGTTTAAAATTTTTTTTGTAATATTTTTAATCCTTATACCTTTATTTTAACCTTTTTTAATTCATTTTACCCTTAACCTAAGTGAAACATATTTATTACTATTAAAAAGTTATTATGAAGAAAATTTATTTAACCTTAATACCTATTATTAATTATTCTAATTCAAAATATGTAATCAATTTCAAAATATTGAATTTATTGATGTTAATGAAAGTATATTTAATATATGCTTCTAAAATGATATGAAAATCAATTTTGTAATTTTTTTATTGTTCTCATAAAAATGATTTTATAGAAAAAACATGTATAATGTTCATTAAGTTGAATAAAATTGGACTTATTTTTCCTTAAAACCAAACCAAAACTGAAAAGATTTTGTAAATACCTCATTAAGAGAGAAAAACTAAATATATATTTTTTCAACAAATAAATACTTAGATATCCATAATTTTGAGTATACATTTATTAGTTTATTATTTTTTTACATAAATAAAATTAATTCATAAATATATAATTTTTTAGAAAAATATTCTTATAAAAATTCAAATTATTCTAATGTCATTATATTTTAATAAATGTGTTAGTTTTTGTAAACTCATTATTTTTCACACTGAGATTTTTATTTTTGACCTCTAATTCAGTTTAACCTTTTGGAATTGTGTTTTTCACTCGAGTTTCATGTGTGGTGGGTTTAAAATTTGAGTTTAGGGGTGTTTTTCCTTAGCACAAGGTCAACACATAGTTTGGGAAAAACAATGTACCATGCTCTAGGAAACCATGAAATTCTTGGAGTGCTTCTGGTTGAGGGTACATGACCCATAGACAGTCAGTCAAACCGTGCTTAAAGCATGCAGGAAGCCACTGTCTTAGAATATAGCCATTTCACATAGTTGGAAAATGGTTTCCAAACCATGTGACCAAACCTTATAGGTGCCCATATTTGTTTAGTAAGGGGCACATGGTTGGCGAACTATTTAGTAAATCGTGCAGAAAAACCATGCAAGATTCCCATATCTTAAAATTTATGAGGTTCAAACTCTAACCTTATAGTATTTTAACCCTAAATCTTCACATTTCATCCCCTACCTTGCTCGTACAAGCCTTTAGAGGACCCTCATTGGTTCTTCAAGCCTGACCCTTCCTCCCTTGGTGCTGGGCAATAAATTTATTAAAGAGTTAAGGCTTATTTATCAAGGTAATCTCCACTCCTCTCCCGCTTCCTCTTTATTTATTTTTCTCTTGATGTTTTAATCTCCTATAATCTCCTGGATATAGGGTTTGTTTTTCCCTCTGTTTATTTCAGAGGTTTTTATTATTAAGGGTTCATCTTGGTTGATCTTGGATCTTTGATCCTTCGTGAGATTGTTTTGGGTGTGTATTATTGAATCACCGTTAGTTTGAGGTAGGTTACCCTTTTCAACCACCTTTATAATTTTAGATTCATTAGTTTCTTGCTTTTCACACCTCCATTGTATTATAAATATTGATATGAGATCTTTGAAATGACTGTTTAGTGTGAAAAGTGGTGGTTACTTCCTCTTTGTGTGATAAAATGTATTTTTTTGTTAAATATTGCACCCCATGTGTTCGAGGAAATGCCCAATTGGATTTTGTTTGTTATTTGTGATAAATGAAGCATGGTTTGGCTATGTGAATATATTTTTGATGTGTGAAATGAAGATTTGAGTTCTTTTAATGGGATATTAATGTATTTTGTATTTAAAGAAGGTATTTATTTGAATTTAAAAAATGGTTTGGCATGTTGTGGTGGTTAATAGACCATTTGGAACCGTGATGAAAATGGATTGAAATGAAAATATGGTATGAATTTTTAAAATAAGATTTTATGAAATGGTTGTGAGTTGGTAAATGGTGTATTTAAACATTTTTGGAAAGGTGGATTTGGTTCCTTTAGAAGTGATTAATTTATGAAGTGTTCTTGAGGCCCATTTGTCACTTTTGTGAATGTGGTGTAAATGATTGATATGAAAAATCTCCCCAGACTATCATCTTGTATTGTTTATATATATATTGAATGGGTGGGATTTCCTTGTTAGGGAATCCTCATGACCAATTTAATTTGTGTGTAATGGCTAATCCTCAGTGTGTACTCGTTTATGATCCATGAGTTGTATGGAAAGAGATTGATCTTTGTGGTGACTTGGGTGATTCTTGTTGTGTGAATTATTATTTTATATGGGTATGTGATTGGATGCACGTTCTTCATTGACTGGATCAACCTATTTAGATAATTAAAAGGTAACCTTCCATGGTGGTCTAATTTTATTTGAATGATTTCTATGCTAGTTATGTTATGAACTAGCTAGTATCCCATAGCATGGGGATATATTGTGTTTTATTTATATGGGATAATGCCCCTTATTCTGTACCATGTGTGGGATAGCTGAGCGTGTTAGGTAATTTTGATGTTATCGAGTAAGTCATACTTTCCAGGATGATTCAATATGTATTAGTATGTTATAGATTATTCATGAGATCTTATGTTCCCCCCATGTCTATCAGAACTTAGTTACTTATGATGGATGATTAAGAATCATGATTGGTTGGCTATTCTTATGTGATATTTCCATTTCCCTTTTTTATGAATTTTGTATAATTGTTTCCTTGAACATTGTGGATTTTTTCCAAAAGTGATGAAATGATTTCAAGTGTTTTTGTGAAAAAGGTTTTAGACAAGTTTTCACTCTTTCCCTCCTTTATAAATGAAAGGTCTTCTTTCTCTTCTAAAAGTACATATTGTTTCTCTTTGAAAAAAGAATGTTGTTTTTAATGTAAAATTGGGAATGGACTGTGATTTATTTGAAAATAGAAAAGTGTGTGGAAAAGTATTTCTTATATACATTTTATTTAAAACCTAAAGTTGGTGTATATTTTATTTTAAAGAAATTGAATTGGGACTAGATTTCTTATACCTGACTATAGAGTTTTAATAATCATGCATATAGTTCGTTCTTGTTTTTATCTTCTGGTGAAAGTTTCAACTTGTTTTTTATCTCTGTGGATGATGGTTGTTTTTTGTATTGAAGAGTGAACCCTAGGGTCACAGGGATATGTGTGGTTGTCAGGTACAGTTAGAGTTTTGTTGTATAGTTTGTTGTATTTTCAGTTTATTTGTAAAATATGTTCAGTTTGGATATTTGTATATTATTTGGGCTGTATTGGTTATCTTTCCACTATTGAGTTTCTTTATTTATGTTGGGGAAAATTGTTCCCTTTTTTCACTATTTATGGTCAACACTAGTTGTCATCCCGTGGGGATCAAAACCACCATTTGGGAATAGAAATAGATCGAATCGACTGACCCGCTCCGAGTTAACTTGGGTTGGTTCGTAAACAAATTGTATTAGAGAAGGTTAGTATTCATAGGACCTTACTTTCAAATAACCCTATGTTATTTGTAATGTCAAGGTAGATGGAGTAGGATTATCAGAACTTGGGGTGTAGGTATGAGGGAGTGTCTAGCAAAAAATATCTGGGCCAAACACTTGAGTTTCCAGGAGAAGTATGGTTTTATTTGGTCTATTTGTTTCTTGTGGACTGTTTGGTGTTTAGGACATGAAAAGGGAGTTAATATAGTGGTCTTAGTGACCTCACAGGGCCTAGAAAGCGAAATGGATATAGGGACATGGTATTAGAATAGTCTTAGTGATGGTGGTGTGCTTTTCATATGTCTTCCTACCATATGGCCAAGTCACATATCTAAACTAGTTTCCCCTTGTGAGATTCATTGAGATACTTGTGATTTTTATATTTTTTTGGGAAATATTTCTTTGGAATTGTAAAAACTAGATATTTAAATGGTAATGGTTTTGTTTTTGGAAGATATAAAATGAGTTGTTATTTTCATTATGAAAAAAAGTCTTGGAAAAGTTGAAGTTTGTTTTGAAACATATTTTAAATATAAAGAGTGTGTTTCAATCCAATTATTTTAATGGAATGGTATTTTTTAGATGATAAATGTTTTTAAAGGTTTGAATTGATATTTTTAATGGTATAAAGTGGATTAATATGTTAATTTTGAAAATATATTTTGACTGGTGGGTGGTTATCTTTTGAAACTATTTATAAATTTTTGAATTGTTATGTGGGTTGATATTTTGTAAACATTGGTGAAATTTTTTGATTTGGAAAATAGAAATGTTTTTTTTCGATCTTTGCTATTTACTTGGGTGATCACATGGATGGATGCATGTGGAATGTGGTTGGATGATGATTTGGGTGGATGAGTGCCTTAGATGGATTGATTTGATGGTGCCTAGGGTTACACATGAATGTTCATTTGAGTGAGACTCAAAGGAATCCCATCAGAGAGTGTTCTAATAAACCAAGTTTGTTCTCTTTTAGAATGTGTTTTCAAGAGGAAAATTTTGTTTTTTAATAGCCAGTGGTCATGTGTATTGTTTTTTTATGTTTTGGGTATGTTTCTTATGTGCTGTTTGAGATTGAGAACTATTATTGATGAGTTCATTTTGATTTTTCTCTTGGACTTCTTTTTTCCTAGTGTATTCTACCATAGATATTCGATGGTTATTTTAGGTGGAGCTATAGGTGGTTACCTGTTAATAGGATTACCAATTTATCAAAATAAGTATTTCATTATTTAGTTTTTAATGTTTAATCCACCTCTCTTTTACTGTCATGTGGATCCTCTCAATGTGGAAGAGTGGATGCAGAAGATTTAAATTAAATTTATCCACATTGAGTTTCCTATATTATTGAAGGTTGTGTTTTTTACCATTATTATTGAAGTTTTATCCTAGAAGTGGTGTAAGTTGGTCTCTCGGAACAAGCTTGTAAAGATCTTACTTGGGAGTTCTTTAGGTATTCATTCATTTGATAATATTTTTCTGAGATGGTGAAGGTGATAAAGGGAATAAAGATGTGATATTTATAGAATGGTGATGGATCAGCATTGGAGTAGTTCTATTGTTTCATGAATCTTGTTCATTACACTCCATAGTGGGTCAAAAACGATTCCTCAAAGGCACAACGTTTTGAGTTTGGACTTCATCTTGATTTAAAGTCTTAGTGTTGGTGTTTAATCTAACTTCTTTTTCCGATGTGGTGAGGAAACCCATTCATGTTAAATTTGTGATAGTAGGGGCAATTGTGGTAGTCATACCTCACTCTGTTCTTGGAAGCAGTGAGGGGAATTCCAGTAATGAAGTGGGGAAGTGGATAGAAGCCGTTGGAGCTAGTCGGGGAATTAAAAGGCCTCGAGATATTTTTCCAGCTTCTTCTAGGAAAGGAATTATGGTGTTCCATCAGTGTGGTAAGATAGTTCATAAGAATTCACCATTTCCAAGTGCATTAAAGTATTTTGATGTTTATAGTCACCTAGGAAACTTACAATGGTTCTATTAGAGTGTTTTTAGGAAGTGACATGAATCCACTTCAAAAGAGTAGAGTGCTTTTTGGGATCACTTTAAAGTCTCTTTCTATTTTAATGTTTCCTTCTATTATGGCGGTTGTGCCTGATGGTGTTCTGTTTTGTTTGTGATGTAATGGGATGATGTGAACATCTTGATAACTCTTATTCTAATGGGAGAATGTTTTTATTTTGTTAGTTCTAAATTCTTACCCTCATGAGTGGGGGTGCATTCTATTGTGTGACTCATTTATGCTGTTTTTTATTTGAAGAGGGAATGTTTGAGTGTGTGTCTTCTGGAACCCCAATTCTGGTCAAAATAATGAGTTTGGATCAGGGGTTAAAATATCCTGATAGTGAGGCAATAAATGCTTCAAACATCAATTCCCCATCCATAGGCCCTAGAGTGAAGCTGGCGCATAGTCTGGAATCCCACGGGAGTGAGGGACCTTGTTCGAACTTTTGTCTTTATTGAAAGAATGGAGATAGTTTAATGATCTTTATTTCAAATCTCTTTTTACCCCTTTTGGTGGGGGTTTTTGGTCATTTCATGAATATTTGGGAGACCCATGGTGGGAATCATTATACTTTCTTTTAGTTTTGATCAGTTTTAGTTTATTCTTAATGGTGGGGGCCCATTCAAACTTCTATTGTTGATGATTTGGTTTTGTTCTGGTGTTGGTCTTGTATAAGTGTATTTTTTCTGTTGTTGATTTTAAGTTATTTTATGTTTGTATGAACAATATATTTTTGGGAGTGTGATCAATGATTATGTTTAAGGCGTGGAATTAAAGGGTATGACTCAAGTTCTCTTGTTTTTTTGGAATTGGTTTTAGTTTGTTGTTTTTTTTCATCCAAGAGGCATAAGTTTTGTTAGGTAGTGGTTGAGATATTTTTTTGAGAGGTTAGATCATTAGAATTTGGAAGTCCTTCTTCATTAATCAATCAACTAGAAGATTATTTAGCTTTTAGGGAGTAGAAAGTTTTAATGGTGGGGAGAATTTTCACACCCATGTTTTTATTTTTTGACCTCTGATCTGATTTACCTTTTTGGACCAGGGGTTTTCTCTCATGTTTTGGGTGTGACGAGTTAATATTTCTAGTTTAGGGATGTCCTTCTATTAGTGTATGCTCAAAAAACGTTTTGGGAAAACTGAGCATCAAGCTCTAGGAAACCATGAAATCCTTGGAGTGCTTCTTGTTGAGGGCACCCAACCGGCACATGGTTAGTCAAACCATTCTTAATGTGTGTATAAAACCATTGTCTTTGGACAAAACAATTTCACATGGTTGGAAAATGGTTTCCAAACCATACTACCAAACTGTGCAGGTGCCTATGTGTCTCTTGTAACGGGTGAAATATTGACACATGTTTTGATCAACCATGCGAGCTTCCTAGATCTTAAAAATTGTGAAATTCCAACTCTACCCTTAGGTGATTTAAACCCAAAATCTACACATTTATTCCCCTACCTAGTTTGTACAGCCCTTGGGAGGCTCCTAATTTTTTCTTCAAGAGTCCCCCTTCATTACTAGGTGGAAATATATGGATTTATTTATGAGTTAAGGGTTATTTCTCTAGGTAATATCCTCTCCTCTCCTCTCTCTCCCTCTTCCTTTCTTTTTCTCTTGAGGTTTTCTTCTCCTATGGTCTCTCAGATCTATGTTTTGTGTTTCCCAGGATTTATTTTGGTATTTTTTGATAGTTATGGTTTTTATTAGTCAATATTGGATCTTTGATCCTTCAAAAGGTTGTTTTGGGTGTGAGTTGTTGAAGCGCCATGAGTTTGAGGTAGGTTCCCCTTTTCACTTGCCCCTATAATTTAAGATTCATTGGTTTCTTTATTTTTGAACCTCTCATGTATGATAAATAGTTATATGTGATCTTTGAAATTATTTTTTTGTTTGAAAAGTGGTGACTACTTCCTTGTTATGTGATAAATGGATTTATTTTGTTAAATATTGCACACTAGGTGTTTGATGAAAAGTCTGGTTAGATTTTGCACGTGCTTTGTGATAACTAAAGCATGGTTTGGCATTGTGAATATATTTTTTATGTGTGAAATGATTATTTGAGTTAATTTAATGGGGTTTTAAATTAGTTTTTATTCAAAGGATATATGTATTTGTATTTTAAAATAGGTTTGGAATTTGGTGGTGGTTAATGACCCATTTGGAACATTGCTGAAAATTTATTGACATGAAAATGTGGTGTGAATGTTAAAAAGTTGATTTTATGAAATTGTTCTAAAATGGTAATTTTTTTAAACTTTCTTTTGGAAAGGTTGATTTTGTTCTTTTAATATTTAGGATTTTTTGAAGTGTGCTCGAGGATCATTTGTAACTTTTGTGAAAGTTGTGTAAATTATTGATATAAAAACTCTCCTTAGATAATCATCTTGCATTGTTTATATAAATACTGAAAGGGTGGGATGTCCTTGTTATGGAATACTCATGACCCATTTACTTTGTGTGTAATGTGAGATCCTCGATGTGGAATCCTTTATGATCCATGAGTTTAATGATAATAGATTGATCCTTAGGGTGACTCGGGCAATTCATGTTGTGTGAATTATTATTATGTATGGGTATGTGATTGGATTCTCGATTGGCATTGGTTTGATCAACCTCTTTATATCTTAACATGGTAACTTAACATAGTGGATGAATTTTCTGAGAATAATTACAACACTAGTTTGGCTACACACTAGATAGTGGGCCATATCATGAGGATATATTGAGTTTTACTACTTTGGGAGAGTGCCCCTTGATCTGTACCATGTGTTGGATGGCCGAGCATGTTAGGGAGTTTTGATGTCATTAACTGAGGCATGCTTTTTGGGATTAGTAAACGTGTATTAGTATGTTCTTGATTATTTACAATCTCTGAGGTTACTCTAATGTGTATTGGTACTTCGTTACATATGATGGATGATTAAGATGAATGATTGGTTGGCTACTCTTATGAGATATTTTTTATTTTCTTTATTTTATTATGTTTATATAAATTTGTATTTGAACAGTTTTTATTTTTTCAAAAATTGATGAAATGATTTCAAGTGTTTTTGTGAAATTAGTTTTAGATTTTTTTTTCACTATTTCCATTCTTTATAAATAAATGGTCACCTTCCTCTTTTAAAAATGAATATGGTTCCTCCATGAAAGAAGAATGTGGTTTTTAATGTAAAAGGGGAAATGTTCTATGATTTATTTAAAAGTGGAATAGTGTGTGGAAATAGCTTACTTTTATACATTGTATTTCAGACATGAAGTTGGTGTTTTTTTATTTTAAATTAATTGTATTGGGAATTAATTGTTTGGGCGCACCTAATGAGTTTTAATACTCATGCATATAGTTCATTTTTTATTTTATCTTGTGGTAGAGGTATTAAATTGTTTTTGATCACTGTGGGTGATGATTGGTTTTGGTATCAGACAGTGACCCTTGGGGTCACATGGAGATGTGTGGTCATCAAGCAGAGTTCGATTTTTTGTATAGTTTTTTATATTATCAGTTATTTTGTAAAAAGATGTTTACTTTGTATAATTGTATGTTATTTGAGATAATTTTTTTATATTCCCTCTATTTACTTTATTTATTTATATTTGGTTAAATCGTTCCCTTGTTGTTTCTGTGTTGATTCCTGACACTTAGCACATGAGGATTGGGAATTCCCTTTAAGCCTTACCATAGATCGACTCGGGTGACCGGTTCCGGGTCAACATGGGTTGGTTTGTGAAATTATTTTTCACTATTCACAAAAAATTAACTATTTTTGAAACATTTGAAAATTTCAATCTTAGTTAATTTTGACATGATGAATTTGAAAAATAATAATCTAATAAAATTAGTTATGAAAATTAGCTTATTTTTGTTTTAATAAAATTATTATATAATTCTATGATAATGAAGGTAATGTTTCATTATAAATGAAACCATACTTACTTTTATTGTTGATCAAGTGTCACATTCATCCCTCCATAAAATTCATCCTTGAAATGTACAAATTTTTTACTAATTAATATATATTTTTAGTTCATATTCATACCATATTTAGGTTCCCATGCTTCCAATTCTATTTTGTGATTTTTCTAATAAACATTCAATAATCAAGTCATCTAATTATACAAAACTTGTTCTCTATTTCAATCTGTATTGGTAGGTTCATCATCATAATATAATTCAGTTTCAAGTTCTATTTCCCTAAATTTGATCACATGCATTGGTTCTAGCATGCATGTTCTTAATAATGATATATAGAACACATCACAAATTTTAGAGAGGGGGTGGTGAACTTGCCAAATGGTATTCCACAATTATAATTATTTCATAAATCTCAAAGGGCCAAATATACCAAGGAATATGTTTAATTTTCTTATTGAACCTTATATATCACTTTTGTGGAGATACCATCAAGAAAAAATAACCTCCCACTTGTAATTATAAATCCTTCCTTTGGATATCTATATATCTACTTTTTATACTTTTAGATGATTTAATTGGAATGTTAATAGTTCAACCTTTCACCATTGTCTCCTTAATTTGTTCTGGTCCTAACAGATTCCTTTAATTGACTTCATCAAAAAAAGTAGCATATAACATCTTCTCCTATATAGCACTTCACATGGTTCCATTTGAATACATCAACGAAAGATTTTATTATAAGGAAATTTACTGAAGGTAAATATTGATCCCATGTACATTGAAATTTATGCGATCATTACCTCAAAATGTTTTATAATATTTTGAATTTTCTATTTGGACAGTCCATCTACCTGAGGATGATAAGTGGTGTAAAAATATATCTTGAGTTTGAGAGCCTTCTGATGACTTTTCTATAATTTTGATCTAAACAATGGGGTATGATAAGATACAATCGAATGAGGTTTATAATGAAGATTAACGTCATCATTAACATAGAGAATAATGATACTATCAAGATGTAAATATTCCCTCAGAGATATGAAATGTGCATACCTAGTAAGGAAATGAATAATAACCCATATAACATCATTGTTTCTAGGAGGATTTAGGAATTCATTAAAAAAGTCCATAGTAATATCAACTTATCTCCATAATGGAATAGTTTGAGGTTTAATAACTTGTATATGATCTTCTCTCATTGAATTTACCAATTTAAAAACTATAAATCTTTATTCATAGTTTGAAATTTTACATTTTATATTATCCCATAAAAATGACCCATTAAATATGAATACATTTGGGTGATACTCGGGTGTATAGAGAAAATTGATTTATGAGCTTCATCTAATAATTATTATTTTTTATTATTCACCAATGGAATACATAACATCATTCTAAATTTCAGTATACTATCTTTATAAATGATTTCCTCCAACAACTCATCGTTATGTAAATTGATTTTATTTTAAATATTTATATCATTGGGATATGAAAGTAATATTTTCTATAATAAGTATATATTGGAACAAATTTGTAATAAATTCAACGTTCCCATTACTTAATTATTCCCATATAGAATTTTACTACATAAATGAAAATATGATATCCTTCAATATTCATTTTAGAAAAAATTGAATAATTATTCCTATTGAAGGCGTCAACCACCTTATTTTCCATCCCAGGGTTGTAGTGTATTAAGAAATAATAATAATTTATTATTTATAGCTAATTAATTTACCACATTTTGAGATATTTCAATGAGAATATATATTTAAAAATAATTTAATTTGTTTATATTTCATATTTTTGGATCATTAAGGTAATAAATCCACATATTCAAAGTAATGATTTCAAATACCAACTGAATTACATGAGTCAGATATTTTTTTTGATGTGTCCTCAACTTACTTGTTCAATATAAAACAACTATATCGTTATTATAATGAACATACAAGTCCCCTATATATAAAAAATCCACCCTTTTGAATGGTAATGTCAATATTTGTACATTGAAAATTATCCTATTTAATTCTTCAAAACCTTCTTTATATTCTTATGATCATATGGTCATAACCCCTATACGTGTCAACATTGTTAAAAATTTAGATAAGAAAGAAAAAATCAATAAAATAATCAATAATAACCTATATATCCAAGGAAACTATGTACCTAAGTTATATTAATTAGTTTTAGATATTCCATAATTTTGTCATTATTTTAAGGATAATCTTATATTATATCTTTAGTGATGATTTGTCCAAAAAAGAAACATGAAAAGTATGGATTTTTTTTAAATTTTCCATATACCTAATTTTTTATAAGTGTCTTAATGATGATTCTAAAATGAATCTTATTCTCATAAATACTTTTAGATTATACCTAATATATCATCAATATATTGTAGAATGGAATTATTGAGATAATAATTGATTACAGTGTTCATTAGATCTATAATAATATTTGGTGCATTATTTAATCCAAATGGAATTAATATAAATTCATAATGTCTACGCCTTATACAAAATATCATATTGGAAATATATTCATTCAATACTTGAATTTGATGATATAAAGATAGAAGATCAATCTTTAAGAAATATTGTTCTCTAAGAAGTTGATAAAAAAATTCATCAATTTTGGGAAGATGATACTAATTTTATATAGTAATTCAATTAATTTAATTTCAATTGATGTATATCCTCAAAAATACAAAATTTTTATTAAAAAAGGAATAGAGTCTCCCCATGGTGAAACACTAGGATAAATAAAACACTTTTCCCATAACTCTAGAAGTTGTTTCTTTTGTTACACTAATTATAATATAACAATTCTATAAGAATTAAATGATATAGGTTCTATATCAGAGATAATATCAATGTAAAACTCAACATCATGCTTAGGTGGATGTCTAAGTATTTCTTCAAGAAAGAAAATAATATATTCATTTAAAAAAATTACCATTAATACACTGTGTTTCATCTTCTTCTCAAACAATTTCATTAAGAAGAGATGTGTATGTGGATCTAGACATGATTTATATGATTTAGTATCACATATAAAGATAATTTATTCCACTACACCATCAGTAATTGAAATATCCTTTTATTGGAAATAATTTTTTTGCATCATAATTTGAAAAAAAATCTATACAAAGGATTATATCAATGTCAACCATTGTTTTAATAATATAATTTTAAAAAATGGTGTGTTTATGTTTTCTAATGAGAATTGACTGACATAAACTCATTATAATAGTATTTCTACTAGGATTAATGACTGTAAACACACTTATAAATGTCCTAGAGAAATAAATAATTTTCCTGAAAAAAACTAGAATATATAAAATGGTGTGAAGATCCAGAATCAAAAAATAATTTGATAGATTTGGGGTTAAAATCACGTACCTTTCACCAAATATTTAGGAACTTAAAAATAATTTTTAGTAATCACATAAGCATAAAAATATCTCCTTAGCCTCTTTTGGGGGAGGCTCCCTTAATGTTTTAGATAATAGATTAAATAATTCCCAATATTTTTATATCTGAAGCACTAGAGAGAAGAGGGTTTTTTATTTCCCAAACAATCATGATCCATAATATTCCATTATCCACACTTGATGTATAATCATGATCCTATTAATAAAGTACCTGGGGGTTAATTTCTATAATTATCACATATTAGAAATCCCACATTTCTTTTCTTTTTATTTAACACACATATTTTTTCATGGTTTTCATCTGACTTCCTATCTTGATGGTATATCCCTAATATATAATACATTTAAAATTATTTCATTATCTTGATGGGAATTGATATTATATCATCATATAATGAAAATTTTGAGAAACTATTACCTTTCAAATTCCCAGATTAATCCCATCAACAAAATGGAAAATCTTGAATTTGAAATTATGCATTTTATATTTATAATTCCCTTATAATGGTGTAAAATTTGTCTCATACTCTAAAAAACCTTCATATTCTTTATTCCGTGATGTGATGAACACCCTCTCCATTGCTTCACAATTCTCTAGACAAATTTATTTCTGGAATAATATCACATTAAAAGTTAAGAATTCCCAAAATCCTATTTCGTTATCATATTTAGTTTTCTTGATCAATGTTCACAATCAACCACTATCTCCCTTTAAACAATACACTACCAAAATAACCTCTTCACATTAATTACTTCCCATAACGTGAAATATCACTTTGAGGGACATAATCCATTACTATTCTTTTAATGTATTAGTAGTTCTATTAAAGTATATTGGTTTATATCGCATGATGAAATCCAACATAAGTTATTAATTCTATAACAAAACAAGTTCTCTATGTAGGAATGGTTATTATAGAAAACTAGAGCCAACTTCCTAAATATGGACATGATCTACTCATCTCTAAAACCAATAGTATTATCCTCTTTGTTGTAGAATCCCAAAATTGACTATGAATGTTGATTCCCATGCTTCTTCTAGGTACTATATCTAAAGAATAAAACATATAGAGTTATCTCATAATAAGAATGAATAATGTTCCCTAAAATAAAAAACCCTATGAGGATAAAATCTCTCAAATTAATATAAGGGATTAACATAATTATCATTATATCTATGTTCCTTGAAAATATAGTTAGAAGGTTTCATAATAATTATTCTCTAATACCAACAATAATGACTCCTACATCAGTAACCTAGAGTTAGTGTTTACATTACTACATTTATATGAGATATAAGGGATCACACTATGAATTATCGATTAATTTAGTAATCTTGGAAAACAAAATACATAAATTATTACTATATTACAATATAAATATGCAAATATAGAGAAAGAAAATTTTTGGAATCCTTGAAATCAATCAAAATATCCTTCTTAATATCATGGGGAAAACAAATAAAGGGTGAGATTATATTCCCAATAAGGGTTATGTAATATGAAATTATCATGAGTAAAAAATCAATAACATAAAAGATAGATTTGATAGCAAAAAAAATTATACTAAATAAAAAACTTAAGTTTAATCATCATCCATGGATAATGTCAACATAAAAATCACATAGATAATAGAAACTAAATTCACAAAAAATGAAATTCATAAAAATAGACATTCATGATGTTATCATCATGGCCTTTGTTAAGATATCATGAATATTACCATCACAGACATAGTCAAGATATTATTAATAAATAAATAGGTGCAAAATTATACATATTTAACATATCATGAAAATTATTTTTTCTCATGAGACATATTAATTTATTGAGGGGTGTTCTATTATTAGGACCCCCAATCACATTCATAACCTATGAATTACTCATGTATTGAATGATCGATATAATTCATTATTGAAATTATTTTTAAATCTACATTTATCCATATTTAATCATGAATACAAAATACTTCCCGAGTTAATGTAACAACATTTTAAATAATATATCTTCAATTGAAACTATATATAGAGATTATATCTTGATAATATAACATCAAAGTGGTGAAATTGATACTATACAAATCCGTGATACTTAAAATGTTGACTTAGAGGAGAAAATAATGCCCGCTTAAATGACGAAGAGTGAGGGAATTTAATCTTAAGAAATTTAATGATCACAAAACAATAAATTTGTAATGGGTCAAATAAGATCTTAAATTAAACAAAAATGATGTTTTTAGTAAAAAAAGACTTTCATAAATAGACAATAATAAATGAAAAATATTAAAACTAACACCATTATTAGTTTTTTTAAAATTAAGTTATAAATCACATTAAAAAATATTTTCATTATTTTATGAAAATAATATTATTTTATTGTAATTAAATTTAAATAAAAATTTGTGGAATGATAGAAAATTTTGAAAATAACCATGTAAAATTTTAAAGGGAGAATCAATGTAATTGATAATTAAAATTATAAGAAATTACATTCGTGTATGAAATGCTAAAATAGTTATTTCTTTAACACTTTTGTTAAATATTCCCAAAGTACCACATTTAGAGAAAAAAATGTTTCATTTTTATTTTGTTTTAATGAAATGAAGAAGTGTTTGAAATTTTTTTCAAATTATCATTTGAGATTAAATAATATCATTCTTCAAAAATATAGAATAACATTGACAAAGAAGAAAATGATTTGGAAGGAAAGCATAAAAAAAATATTTTTAAAATAAATTCCATTACTTATAACATACATGTTGATTCATAATAACATAAGAGAATAAATGAAATATAATCATGTTAATGGGAAAAAAATCACATGAGAATAAAATATATAGGGTTTATGTGATTTGAATTATATAATTTTAAAAATTAAATCTAAACATAATCAATCCTAAAATAAAATGAGATTGTAACATAAATTACTTAACATGATTTTCCACATAATCATATGTTTTTGATAAACTCATATTATGAATATAAATATTTTAAATATAGTGTTAAGAACATTTTTAATCTATATTCTATTTTAAGGTACTTTTATCACCATTTTGTTTCTATTTTTTTAATAGTTATTATTTACATCGGCATTTAATGGAAGTTCAATTAATTTCTAAAAAATTAATTCAGTATACTATTTGTTTTTAATGGTATAATGAAATAGATATGTCATCTACATAGTTTTAATAATTTTAATAAAATAATTTCTATTAATTATATGAAATTTTATAATCATCCATGAATAGTGGTAATAAAAAAATGTATCACAATGGTTCTTATAGGTGGTAGTCCACACTTATGCCTAAGAGAAGTTATAATTTTTTAATATATGGATGTGTAAGAAGGTATATGATATAAAATATTTTTAGAATCATAATTATGTCATAAATATAATATATATTAATTAATAAAATATTTTTAACAATCCATTTAAATCAATGATTAAAAACTAATTACATCTTTTTGTGGATACATTAGGTTGCATGTACACCCGAGTGATGTTTTCATTTTACATAGGATAGAGAATAGATAGAAAATGGATGTACCATTAAAATAATAACATATCAGTATTGTGAATATAGTAATTTATTTTTTTACGGTTTTATTATATTTTTTAGGAGGTTTTGGAAATTTTTTATTTGTAAAATATCGGTAAGAACATCTACCTCTTCTTTTTGTAAATTCCATTGTCTTGCACCTTAATATTTTTTGAAGTGGAATTTTATGATAAAATGACCACTATAACTTGGGGATTTATGTTGGGAAATTATATGGGTATGTATTGGTTGAGATATATTTCTCATGTAGTGTATATAAAAGTGGTGATTAGGTTATTTTTTATAAGTAAGGTGAGTGGAAAACTTATAAATACTTAAACCTTTATTATAGAGTATATGTATTACTATGTCATGTGGCTCCAAATTATCCTACATTAGAATAAGATATGGGTAAGGACAAAATTGATCCAACCAAGGAGGTTTATGTATGGGTTTCATGTTATACTAAAGTCATAACCCTATATTTTATCCCTTTTAGCTCATTTTACCGTTAAGTGAAGCGATAAATATTTACAATGGTTACTATTCATTATGATAAAAAATTATGTTGAAATTGTAATAATATATTAATTATTTTAATTCCAAATATCGAATCTATTTTATATGATTAAATTTCAAGATGTTTTCAAAAATTGATTACAATAAATAGTCATAAAATTCAATGATTTTTTTTGAAAAGTATTTGTTTAAAGCATAAACATGATTTTAAAGAAAAATTATGTATAATTTTTATTATATTAAATAAAAGTAGATTTATTTTAATCCAAAACCAAACCAAAATAAAATATAACCTTCTATATAATTGATTTAGTGAGAAGAACTAAAAATATTATTTGACCTAAAACATTAGTTAGATTTCCAAAATGTTAAGCATATATTTCCAAGCTAAACATTATATTTTAATATTAATTATATTATTTATATATAAATATATATTCAATATTAAATGTCTCATTAAACATGATTTTAGTTTTGTATCTATATAATTTATTAAAGTGATAGTTTTTTGAAATTGATATTTTTCACCATTCACCAAAAAATTAAATATTTATAAAAAATCTCAGAAATTTATCCTTGGATAATTTTTACATGATGAATTAAAAAATGATTTTTTAATCATATTCAATTTATAAATTTTAAAATTTAAGGTTTTAATTACAATTTATAAATAATCTATCATCATTATGCTACTTTTTTTTTGAAAAAGGATAACTTACTATTATGGATGCTTAACAATTATAATATCCACAATCTGAGATCCATTATTCCTAACACCCAAGTTTTTATTAGTTCACTATATCTATCTAAGGAATGTTTTATTTTCACCACCCCTTCATGTATTTTTATAGAAATTTTATAAATGTTAAATATGATTATAGTAAGTACATTATAATGAATTTATTATTCTAGAATGTTTTTATAATCATTATGATGATAAAAAGAATAAAATTCATGATTTTTGGCACATATACCTAAATAAACTAACCGTGTAATGATACCATTTATCCAAAAATAATTAATCCCAATTTAATAATCCATATGGATATTCAGAACCATATAAACTTCTATAATGACTTGAATGGAATTTCATTTCAATTCTAGAGTTGAGGTGAAATTAGAAGATAATTTCCATAATTATTCACAGTCTGAAGAGGCATTTGAATTGTGAAACAAACACTCTCAAGAGTAAGAATAATCATGAGGTCTTAATAAAATTATTTTAAATAAATAGAAACTAATATTAATAAATAATATATAAATTTAAAATTATCTTAAGGAATTTTATAATAAATTTAATTTGATTATTCAATGATTTCAATGATCATACCAAATGAGTCAAGGAATTGAGGTAATGGATCATCCAAACTGAAATTATTACTTTTGGTTTTCAATTTATTTTTTACTCTTCACCCTTTACCTATTTCTTAATATCATTTTATTTTTTTAATATTCTTTTTATAGCATTGTTACATATATATCTAGTTTATTTGTCCCTTTTTTAGGATAATACATGTTTTTCATGTTCCCTTCATAATTCCTTATCTTAATAAAATATGTTTGAAGGATTTTTTTATTACATTTTTTCATATACTTATATATATAGAAATTTCAAAGTTCTATAGTTTCTAAAAAAACTAATTATTTATGGAAATCCATTTGGGATAAATTTTGTTTTTTTGGATATATTATTCTTGTTGGTCGGAGTGGATACTCAAGGGGGGGTGGGGGGGGGGGGGGGGTGAATTGAGTTCCAATTAAAATTTATGTTAAAATGATTTCTCTTAAAATCCTCCAATTTTAAAAGAAAAGTTAAACTGTAGTGAATTTATACAGATTGTAAATGTTCAATTGGATTCTTAATGATTGATTAGATCTTAGTCAATTTAATCACATGATTAAATTAGCTTTTGAAGATAAACTAAGGGTTTACAACAAGTATACACAATTGATAATTTAACTATCAAAGTAACTTTAAAATATATTTGTATTTCAATGTAATAGAAGCAGAATATAAAAGATATATGTAGTATACTTTAGACTTATACTAAAAAGAACAGCAGATATAACCAAGAGGTTCAGCCTCAAGCAGAGACTTAGTTCTCTCAAATTTATATATAAATTTAATCCACATCTTGGATTAGGGTTAACAATAGTACAATACTGTCCAGGTCCTTAGACCTCTACCATAGTTCTTCATGGGAAAAACAAAGACACCATCACAGAGGCTGTCAAGGTCACATTTGACCTCTACCACTATCCTCGGTGGGATACAATATGATGTATGAAGTTTGGAATGAGGATTTAGTATCCTCCAATTTTGAACAGGAGATAGTGTGTGTGTAAAAGATATACAGAGTACACACACTCCTCAACAGTAAATAACAATTCACTTAGAGAGAGTATATGAAAGTTTAGAAAGATCTAGTTATTGACAGCGCAACTCTGGAATCGTTGGATTTAGCAGAAATGCTTTTAAGTCCTTATATGGGTTTTTTGTTGAAAACAAAGTATTGTGGTTCAACTTGATGTCCTTCACAAGTGAGTGTGTTCTATTATTTCCAGTGTTATTCGTGTTTTCTTCAGTAGTGCTGGATTGAATGCATGAGAGTTCTTTGAAGATCTTGAAATGTCCTCTTCGAGTTCCTCGTGTGTTCTTCTTTTTATGTATGTATGTATGTGCATGGAATAATTCTATCTCTATGACTTTTCATACCCTCTTTTACTGCAGCTTGATCTTTATTTTTATTCCACGAGCTCCGGCAATGGGAATTATTACCTTTTCTTAGGTACGAGGTACGGTCCCCTGACATGCCAACAACTAAAATTAAATATCATTAATTGCATTAAAAACATCAAATATGACCGTTGGAATTAAATAAGAGTTTATAGAAATTCAAACAGTTTTCATTACTATCGGTGAGTCATGAGATCGGTGAGCCATTTTGAATCTTCATCGATATCTTTAGCATCAACATCGGTAACTCATTGACCATCGGTATTAGTGACTCAAGATCATTGGTTTCGGTAGCATCAGCATCGGTAGCTCATGGATTATCGATATTGGTGACTCATGATCATCGGTATCGGTGGAATCAGCATCGGTAACTCATTGATCATCAGTATCAGTGACTCATGATCATCGGTAATAGTGGCATCAACATCGGTAGCTCTTTAGATCTTTGGTAACCATCAGTGCGACTATTGCCATTGGTGTAACCATTGCTATCAGTGAGACCGTTCCTCATCGGTGACTTGCTCTTCATCGGTGCGACCAGAATAGAACTAACAGTGAGACAAAACATGGTATTTTCACATTGTCTGTTTGATTCAAAAATACTTCTAGGTCAATAGTAAAACATAATTTAACATATATAAACATATGTAAACATGAATTAAACATATTTAGAACAATTTGAAAAAAATACTAAATTGAAATAAATAAAACAATGATTTGGGATTATTAAAATAACCTTCTCAGAGAGAGTTCAACAATCTCCCCCTTTTTGATAATCACAAATCAATTTTATAGAGGAAGAGAGAAGATAGTGTGTCATTCAGTATGCTCCCCCTATATAAAAAGAATACATGCCAAAATATAAAACAAGGTTAGAATAGCAAACATAACTTATATAACTGAGTCATTCACCCCATATAATATAATTCATATAATAAAAATCATTCTCCCCTTTCATTATTATTCCCATGGAGATACAGAGGCATTATTTCTCCCCCTGTGTATGCATGCATGTAGTAAATAGCCAGCATGGGCTCATATGCACATTCAGTTCACCCATTCATATGCATTATCACCCTGATTTCCCCCCCTTTGGGATTATCAAAAATAAGAGAGAAGGAAGATAAGAAAGAAGATTCCTTCGGAAAATTAGGTTTGAAAATGAGTACAAAAATCACATACAAAAAAAATGAAACGTACAAAAAATAGACATTCTATCAAAAATTGACAGATACAACTATTTCTTGGGGTGAAAAGGGGCTTTTACTTTGGTAGTGGGAGGAATGGATGGTCCAGAAGGTGGCTGGGTGGAAGGTTGAACTGGCCGGATGGAGAAAGGAGGTAGAACAACTCGAGATGGATGAATTGTGTGTTCTAAGGTCACCTGCTGCGGAGTAGAAGATCTTTCTGAAGGAGTCTGTTGAAAGACTGACCGAATACTGGAGAGATCTTGAGAAACAAACATCAGATTGGAAGCAACATCTGATGATTGAAGAGGCTCAGCAGTAGAAAAAACAATGGCCTTAGCTTGCACATGAAGGTAGGGTTTGAGAAAATTGATGAAGTCCTGAATTACTTCTCCACCATACTTCATAGACTTTTCAAAATCATCATTATTCTGCATGAAATTTTCCAAAGTAGGAGTAAAATCCTTTAACTTCTGAACTTGATCCTTAAAAGATTGAGTAACTGGAGGGAGTCTCAAATTGTCATCCAACACTTTAAAATGATGATTCAACTCATGCCTGGTGTAGATATTAGAGAAATAATGATCCACTTTCTCCTTAATCTCTTTTTGAGCCTTGGTAGCATCAGTTGAATACAACTGCACCATTTTATGAATATGATCACTGTGCTCTTTCATCTTTTTGAAAGAATCTAAATCCAAAATCTTTCCAAGTGCTGACATCTCTTCTCTAACAACATCCTTTTATGTATTAAGCTCGTGACTTGTAATCTTGGTCACTTTTGAATAACAATCCTGAGCAACAACTTGCGTGATCTCAACTTTCAACTTCCTCAAATTTTCCTTCTTCAAATGTTCTATCAGATTTCTTAAAACTTCCATCATACCAGAGATGGTTGTTCTAAACTCACCTGACAGAGAAACTAGATTTCTGCCTAAATTCATGAGTGTTTGATTAAAAGAGGTAATGTTCTTGCCAATCGACTCACTATAATTGCACAGGTCTGGTTTGATAAGGCTTACCACTCTTTGATCCAAATCATCCATAGTAGCTTTAAATAATGTCATAGGAGTAGGAGTAGGAACATGAGATAACTCATCTTTCATAGTCTCTCTAAAATCTTGAATCAATTTAACCTTAAATCTGTCAAAGTCAGATTTAGCAACTGCCGGATCAGGTCTAGCTTGAGACACTAAAGAATCAGGTCTGACATCTGCTCTTTGCAAAAAATCTGCAACTAATTGAGACTTAATTGAATCACTTACGCTTGTAAGATATGCTTCTACACCTTCAACTTTTTCTGGGAAATCTAATCCCAGAACATCAAGACCTGGATGTTCTTCCCATGCGGCTTTGCATGAAGGATACATAAGTTTCACAAACTGAGCTCATCCAGAATTTTCAGGAAGGACCTCCTCATCCTCATCACTCTCCAACTGTTCTGTCCTCTCATCCTGTGGGAGATTTTCTTGCTCAATTGGTTGGGGTTGAGGATCATCTTGGATCACATTCTGACCTTCTATAGGTCGAGCATCAGCATCATCATCATCACCACTATCACTATCACTACTACTACTATCACCATCACCATCAGCATCACCCTCTTCACTATCATTACCTTCATCATCATTATCATTATCATCATTAACTGATCTATCACTTGAACTATCTGTACTTCCGGATTCATACTCCTCAGAGGTTGATTCATCAGTCTCACCTTCTTCTTCATCATCTCAAAGAGGTTAAATCTCTAGTAACTTGAGAGAAGGGATTTCCGAACAAAATTCCATCCTTCTTTTCTTTGGTCTAACAGTATTAGGATCACTCCTCTCATTGGGAGATAATTCAATGTCCTCTTCAGTATTTATATTATCACCAGCTTCTTCTTCTTTTGTTCTCTTCTTAATGGATTCACCAGTTTCCTTAGGAACTACTACTTTCTCTTCTTCATCTAAATAAATCACTTCTTCACTAGGTTTTAATCTAGGATCTCTTATCCCCTTTGGTCTCATTGGATGATCAGTAGGATTGAAGGACTCATATAACTTTTCTTCATCAGAAACCCAACCTTTCTTCCATGGGTTCCAATTTATTTTCATTCTCTTACAAATAACTTTGTTGAAACAGAAGCTAATTGATGAGATACACTCATCTCCATCATCCACACAACCCAAGAATTTCAGCATGGCAGAAATTTTCATAGAATAAAACAAAGTAGTAGCTTTCTTTGAAGGTTTTATTAGCTCAAAAATTGGCTCAGAAAAATATCTACACAGATTGATCTTTTCACCATTCAACAAAAGGAATAACAGAAAAACATCCCAATACTTTACTGAAGTAAATTCACCTTTTATAGGACATATTTGTTGTTGAATAAATTTAAACAGGATTCTATTCTCACCATCCAACTCAGCAGTAATTATCCTCCTCGATTCATACTTCCCAATCAATATCTCCAGGGCTAGCTCACAAGAAAAGTAATCAGTATTAGGAGGGATATTACCAACATAATCCTCATATCTTCCATTGTGAGGTACTCCCAAACATTCATCCCACTGTTTCGATAAAAAAGTAATAGTTTTCCCTTTTACTATAGAAGACAATCTCACAGCCTCTACTCCATCCAATACTATATTCAAGTTTAAATAGAACTCATGCACCAGCTTCGGGTAAAAGACTCGATTATTATCGTAGAACCAATTCTTCCAACCTCGCATTTCCAATACTTTCCAGAGAACAAAATTTCTAGATAAAACCCATTCTGAACATATTTCCTTTACAGATATAACTTCCCATTTGTTGAGCTCTGGGTTTAAAGACCTCTTGGTCATACTGCTCGACTCACCTCGAGCACTTTTGATAGGTGAAGATCCTTCAGATTCCTTGATCTGTCTCTTTTTCTTTTCCATTTTGAGGATTGAGACAATCGAGAGTCTTAGAAGGATTCAAAAGGATCGGGTTAGAGAAAAGAGAAGAGAGAGTTCGACAGGAAATGGAAGGTCAACAATCTCTTAGAAAAATAAATAGTCATGGGACATTATTTGTATCATTTAGGGTTGAAATATAATAAAATACTGATTAAGTAAAACAACGTCGGTTTAAATAGAAAAAAATGATTTTAAAAAAAGTACAACCCAATAGATAGCACTAATCGATTTGACAGATCAGTTTCACTGATCGGTTTCACTGATCAGTTTGACAGATCAGTTTCACAGATCAATTTCACAGTTTGGGTTGATAGATCAGTTTCACAGATCGGTTTCACAGATCAGTTTGATAGATCAGTTTCACAGATCGGTTTCACAGATTAGTTTAATTGATCGGTTTCACAGATCTATCATACCCAACTCTTGTTTAATCAAGTCTAACCTCTCAGAACTTAAGGGCTTGGTGAAAATGTCAGCTAATTGATGTTCAGTACCTATAAACTCAAGAGTAATATCACCTTTTTGGTAGTGGTCTCACAAAAAGTGGTTCCTTACATCAATGTGTTTGGTTCTATAGTGAGACACATGGTTATTTGATATGTTAATTGCACTACTATTATCATAGTTGACTGAAACATGCTTAAAATCATATCCATAGTCCAAAAGAGTGTGTTTCATCCACATAATCTATGCACAACAACTACCAACATCAATGTTTTCTGCTTCAGTAGTAGATAATGCAACAGAGTTTTGTTTCTTACTACACCAAGATACCAGGGACTTTCCCAAAGATGACATGTTCCATATGTGCTCTTCCTATCTAGATTGCAACCAGCAAAGTCAGCATCTGAATAATTGATTAAATCAAAAGATTGTCAGTTTGGATAAAAAACCTAAATTTGAAGTATGTTTAAGATATTTGAAAATTCTTTTAACAGCAAGTAAATGAGATTGTTTTGTATTATCTTGAAATCTTTCACACATACACACAGTAAACATAATATCTGGTCGACAAGCAATAAGGTAATGTAAGCTTCCAATCATACCTCTGTAATTTTTTTGATCCACTGGTTTCCCAGTTTCATCTGCATCCAATTTATAGACTGTACTCATAGGAGTATCACTTTCCTTAATACTATCCAAACCAAAACGTTTTAAAAGATCCTTTTTATATTTACTTTGATTGAAAATAATACCATTTTCATTTTGGAAAACTTGAAATCCAAGAAAGTATTTGATTTCTCCCATTAAACTCATTTCAAATTCATTTTTCATACTCTTTGAAAAATTAGTACATAAATAATGTTTAAAAGATCCAAAAATAATGTCATAAACATAGATTTGTAATATTAAAACATCTTTAGAAATTATATTAATAAAAATAATTGGATCAAAAATACCTTTTGTAAAACTTTTTGAAATAAGAAAACTACTAAGTCTATCATACCAAGCTCTTGGAGCTTGTTTTAAACCATATAAATCTTTATAAAGTTAAAAAACATGATTTGGAAAATGAGGATTAGTAAATCAAGGTGGTTGTTCAACAAAAACATCTTAAACAATAAAACCATTTAGAAAATCACTTTTAACATCCATTTGATATAACTTGAAATTCATATGAGCATCATAGTAAAGTAGAATCCAAATAACTTCTAATATAGCTATAGGTGAAAAGGATTCCTCATAGTCTATAAATTCCTCTTGACTATATCCTTGTGCAACTAATCTAGCTTTGTTTATAACAATGTTTCCATACTCATCAACTTTGTTTATAAAAACCCATTTAGTTCCTATTGTTAATGTGTCATTGGGTCTATAAAATAATTCCCAGACATTGTTTCTTTCAAATTGATTTAACTCTTCTTGCATAGCCATTACCCAACATTCTTCATTGATTGCATGATTGACATTTTAAGGTTCTAGCTGTAAAAGAATGGCTTGATGTTCAACCTGGTTTCTTAGAGAAGCTCTAGTTTGTGTCCCTCTATCAAGATTACCAACAACAACAACCAAAGGATGATTCTTTAGAATCATAGTTGATCTAGTAAAGGTAGGACTAGAAATTTCAGGTTCATCTATAGGTTCGGGTTCAACAGAAGCATATTCTGGCATATGTCCAGAACTGGATGTTTTTACTACAGGTTCTTTAGTTTTATCATAAAGGTCCAGAATACTCAAATATTTTTCAAGATTCTCAAGTGATGGTTTAGGTTCATGTGGACCAGTTTCTTCAAACTTGATGTGAATATATTCTTCCAAACATTTGGTCCTTTTATTAAAGACTCTATAAGATTTAATGGATATGGAATGACCTATAAGGATTCCCTCATCACTTTTAGAAGAAAATTTATCAAGATTATCCTTTGTATTAAGAATAAAAACTTTACAGCCAAAGAATCTGAAGTAACTAACATTAGGTTTCTTATTATTCCATAACTCATAAGGGGTATTTTTAAGAACAAGTCTAATTAAGACTCTTGATAATATAACAATCTGTATTCACAGCTTCATCCCAAAAATAAATAGGTAGGTCATATTCATTAAGCATGGTTCTTGCTATTTCCTGAAGGGGTCTATTCTGTCTTTCTACTACACC
This sequence comes from Viscum album, assembly GCA_963277665.1. Taxonomy (NCBI): domain Eukaryota; kingdom Viridiplantae; phylum Streptophyta; class Magnoliopsida; order Santalales; family Viscaceae; genus Viscum; species Viscum album. The sequence goes on from OY728152.1 coordinate 1,896,212,594, forward strand.
ATTCTGCTGAGGTGTCCTAGGATAAGAAAAGTTGTGACTATAGCCATTGTGTGAGAAATAATATTCAAATTCATGATTTTTAAACTCACGGACATGATCACATATCAGGGTTTTAATCTTAATTCCACTAAGGTTTTCTAAAAACTTGGAGTATTTAATAAAGTAAGAACAAGATTCATTATTGTGAGCCAGGAAGTATACCCAAGTATATTTAAAAAATTCATCTACTAGGACATAGACATAGTGCTTCCCATTTAAACTAGAAACTCTAGAAGGTCCATACAAGTCCATGTGAACCAACTCTAGAGGTTTAGAAGTTGATAAATCTTTCTTTGATTTAAAAGAAACTTTATGTTGCTTTCCCTTTTGACAGGATTACAAACTTTGTCATTTGTGAATTCAAATTTGGGTAGGTCTCTAACTAAGTTCTTCCTAGTCAGTTTTCTAAGTGAATATATATTGCAGTGTCCCAATCTTCTGTTCCAAAGCCAAGATTCTTTATGAAAATCATTTAGGCAAGTAACATTTTGTTTGGCTAAAGAATTTAAATCAACAGCATAAAGATTTTCATTTCTCAAGGAGGAAAATACTAAAACATTTTTAGAGTTAAAAACATTACATGAATCACTTACAAATTTCACATTAAATCCATCATCACATAATTTATAAATACTTAATAGATTATACTTAAGTCTATCCACAAATAAAACTTTATAAATAAAAACTGAATCAATGTTACCAATCTGTCCTAGGCTAATGATTTTTCCTTTAGAATTATCACCAAAGGTGACATGGTCTCTATCAACTTTAATTAAACTCTTGAAGCATGAGTAATATTCATACATATTTCTTGAACATCCACTATCCATGTACCATATCTTCCTGTGAGAACTCTTCAAACATGTTTTCTACAAAACAGATTTCGATGCAAAATGATTTTGGTACCCAGATCTTCTTGGGTCCAGATAGGTTAGAAATAAAATATTTAGGTATCCAAATTTGTCTTATTGGTCCCATATAATTAAGTGATTCAACAGATTTTGAAAGATCAACTTTATTTGATTGATAACTGTGTGAATTACTAGTTGAGGCACATTTATTATCAGAACTAGAACTAGCACAATTTTGTCCAGATTTAGGAATAAATCTAGTTTTAGTAAGCAGTCTCTGTCCAGGTTTATAACCTATTCCAGTTGTATATTTTGGTGCCACTTGTTTTCCTAGAATTTATGTAAGTGTATCTTTTCCATTTGTAAATTTTTCGAAGTCTTTCCTTAATTTCTCATTAGACAACTTCAGTTCAGTATTTTCCTTTTTCAGTTGAGCATTCTTTTCCTTTTCTACATCAAGGGTAGATTTAACAGTATCAGTGAGAACATGCTGTTTCTTTAAGGATTTGTACTTGTCCTTAAGTTCATTACATGTTTCTTCTAGCATGTTACAATATTCAAATAGTTCCTCACTAGACATGTTTTCAGATTCAGAATCAGTTCCAAAATAATAATCATTCAGCATAGGGGAAACAGGTACCTCAGCGGTATTGGTCATGAAAAAAATGTTGGAACGATTCTTTTTAGAATCAGAAACTTCATATTCACTTGTGCTATCTTATGAAGCACTCCAATTAGCTTTCATGGATTTCTTGTACTTATTTTCATTATATGCATATTTATTTTTGAACTTAAATTTTGGACGACCTGCTTTAATGTGACCTTTCCTTTTGCATTCGTAGCAGACAACTTCATCATTCTTGTCAGGCTTTTTCCAATCCTTTTTCCAATGACCTTTGTTGTCATACTTTCCTTTTTAATTTGATTTTATAAAGAATATCTTCTTCCAATAAAACTTCTTGAATATACTGGATATTTGAGCCATCTCTGCATCACTTTCAGAGTCTAAATCTTCACTTGTTGAACTTTCAGTTTGTATTTGAACTTTGTCTTTCTCCTTTCTCTTCAAAGCAGTAGATTTAAAAGATATAGACTTCCTTTTAGGTTCATCATCTTCCTCCTTATTCACCTTGAGTTCTTCCTCATACATCCTAAGCTTACCAATGAGCTCCTTGACTGATAGATTTCTTATGTCACATGATTCTCTAATTAAAACAGAAGTGCCTCTCCATTGATCTGGTAGACATCCCAATATTCACATGATTTGTTCCTTAGTAGTGACATCTCTTCAAAGAGAGATCATTGTATTGACAATATCATTGAACCTGTGAAACATGTCAGATATAGGTTCATCAATCTTCATTTTAAAATTATCATATTTAATAGTATATGTATTCAATCCCATTTCTTTAACATTAGTTGTTCTTTCATGAGAAACACTCAAAGTATCCCATATTTCATAGGGAGATTTACAAGAAAATATTCTATTGAACTCTTCATCTCCTAAATCACAACACAGATCATTCATAGATCTACAATTATTATAGTAAGATGTCTTAGTAGCTTTATCCCAAGTAGTTCTAATAGTTTATAGAATCTTATATTCAGTTTCTACAGCAGTCCAGATATCAAATCCCATACTTTCTAAATGAATTTTCATTTTTAGTTTCAACTGGGCATAATTTGTACCATTAAAGAAATGTGGCCTGTTGGTAGAATCACCTTCTAATCTATTATCCATAACAAGAGTTTAGAAAATAAATTTAAAGAGAAAAAATTTAGAACTAACAGAAATTTTAGATCTTTAAAATATAACTAAAATCACAGTTGCAAAACAGATTATTTGAAAACTTTGATAAAAAAAACTAATCATTTGATACCAAATGTTGGTCGGAGTGGATAATCAAGAGGGGGGGGGGGGGGGGTGAATTGAGTTCCAATTAAAATTTCTATTAAAATGATTTATCATAAAATCCCCCAATTTTAAAAGCAAAGTTAAACTCTCGTGAATTTATACAGATTGCAAATGTTCAATTGGATTCTTAAAGATTGATTAGATCTCAGTCAATTTAATCATAGGATTAAATTAGCATTTGAAGCTAACCTATAGGTTCACAACAAGTATAAACACTTGCTAATTTAACTATCAAATTAGCTTTAAAATAGATTTGTATTTCAAAGTAATAGCAGCGAAATGTAAAAGATATATGTAGTATACTTTAGACTTATACTAAAAAGAACAACAGATATAACCAATAGGTTCAGTCTCAAGCAGAGACTTAGTCCTCTCAAATTTATATATAAATTTGATCCACACCCTGGATCAGGGTTAACAAGAGTACAACACTGTCCAGGTCCTTAGACCTCTACCACAGTTCTTCATGGGAAAAACAAAGACACCATCACACAGGATGTCCAGGTCACACTTGACCTCTACCACTATCCTCAGTGGGATACAATATGATGTATGAAGTTTGGAATGAGGATTTAGTATCCTCCATTTCAGCATAGGAGACAGTGTGAGTGTCAAAGATATACAAAGTACACACACTACTCAACAATAAGTAACAATTCACTTAGAGAGAGTATATGAAATTTTAAAAATCTACAGTGATTGGCAGTGCAGCTCTAGACTCGTTGGATTTAGCAGAAATGCTTCTGAGTCCTTCTATGGGTTTTCTATTGAAAAACAGAGTATTATGGTTCATCTTGATGTCCCTCACAAGTGAGTGTGTTCTCTGAAATCCAGTGTTCTTCGTATGTTCTTCAGTAGTGCTGGATTGCATTCATGAGAGTTCATTGAAGATCTTTCAATGTCCACTTCGAGTTCCTCATGTGTTCTTCTTTTCATGTAGGTATGTATGTGCATGGAAGAATTCTATCTCTATGCCTTTTCATACGCTCTTTTACTGTAGCTCGATCTTTCTTTTTATTCCACGAGCTCCGGCAGTGGGAATGATTACATTTTCATAGGTACAAGGTACGGTCCCCTAACATGCCAAAAACTAACATTAAATATCATTAATCACAGTAAAAACATCTAATATGACCATTGGAATTAAATAAGAGTTTATAGAAATTCAAACAGTTTTCAGGACTATCAGTGAGTCATGAGATCGGTGAGTCATTTTGAATCTGCATTGGTATCAGTAGCATCAGCATCGGTAACTCATTGATCAGCGATATCAGTGACTCATGATCATCGATATCAGTAGCATCAACATCAGTAGCTCATGGATCATCGGTATCAGTGACTCATGATCATCGGTATCGGTGGAATCAACATCAATAACTCATTGATCATCGGTATCGGTGACTCATGATCATCGGTATCGGCAACATCAACATCGGTAGCTCTTTAGATCTTCGGTATCCATCGGTGTGACCATTTCCATTGGTGTGATCGTTTCTATCGGTGCGACTGTTCTTCATCGATGACTTTCTCTTCATCAGTGCGACCGGAATATAACTAACGGTGAGACAAAACATGGAATTTTCATAGTGCCTGTTTGATTCCAGAATACTTCCAAGTCAACAGTAAAACATAATTTAACATAGATAAACATATGTAAACATGATTTGAACATATTTAGAACAATTTGAACAAAAGACTAAATTGAAATAAATAAAACAATGATTTGGGATTATTAAAATAACCATCTAAAAGAGAGTTTAACAATTCTCTTTCCCTCTTTAGTGGCTCTTTACAATTTTCTTAAAACCTCACTTAATAAGTTCATTTCAAAACATATTTTTCCAAAATTTTTATTTTTTATTCACTTAAATTGAACATAAATACATGAACTATGATTATTATTTCATTTATTTCTATCAATAAATTCCTTAATTCAATCTTCTATAGAGTTTTTATGATATGCCGCTTGATAATGCTCAATTAAAAGATTATGTAACCCATTATCTTATCATGTATTTTTTTTATGATTATAACCTATTTTTTATTTCCTTATATTAAGGAAATATACAAGAACATTTTATGAATATAAAGGGTGTACCTTGAGAGTGATCAAATTAATTGAGTAAAAATTCAACTCATGAGATATAAGTTATAGTGCACGGGCAGTTAGCCAAGCATATTATGTTTTGTTGTCTTTGAGTAAATTCATGGATAATTATTATGTTGATATTTTTTTAATTTTTTCATAATTAATTTTATTATATGACATTATGATGTCATCTCTTTTATTACATGCATCCATGTAAATTTTCTAGTTTATTTTATCGTGATATGCATTTTTCACTTATATATCTTGCATACTTTTATTTTTCCCTTACAAGACATTATAGATTGCCCATTTATTTATGTATATCCCCTAGTTACCCTATGTAGAATTCAAAGATTATTTTTATTTGGGATCCCTCTTTAGATATATAAATAATTTAAATGTATTTAATATCAAGATTCATGTAATTATTTTCCCAATTTCCCAAAGACACATGACCTCTTGATCCTTGGTTTTTATTTTATGAAATTATTTGTTAAAAATCATGAAGTAAAATTTGTATATGGTTTGGTTTTCTATTATTAGTATCAAATAATTCTATAGCTTTTTTTGGATTATTATTAGATATCATTAGCAGACACCCAAAGAATATGTATAACTGTTGGAAAACATCCTAAATTTTTATAAAGAAGGGACTGTTTAGTTTTTAAGAAGTGAAATCCATATCGATATAATAAAATTGGACATGGTTTTTGAATATATTCACCTTGGGTTAATATCCAAAAATTGGTCTGGTCGGGTATTTACATAACTTCACCCTATACATGAGTAGTGGGACATACTACACACTGTGTTTGACTAACCCAAGGGACATGCTTTGGTAGATTCATATGATCCTTAAAACCCATTATGAAGGATTAAATTCCTTTATATGGAATCCGAATAAGATATTGTTCATGGAAAACATAGAATAAAGTATGGAGATTCATATGTTTGTTTATATAAGTATTTTTTCTATGTTAAAGTATCATTCATTTTTATATAATTATTTAATCATGTTTCTTCATCCAAAATAATCCTTTATTTTAAAAAATGGTTGAAAATAGAAGGAATCATATAAAAAATGCAACAGTAAATTTAATTATTTATCTAATGAAATGTTGAATATTATTATAGCATGTGTCGTGAACTTTATTGAAGTAATAACAAAACTAACACAATATATGACCAGTAACTTGAATCACAATAAAAAACTTCTTAATCCTAATAAATAATATGTTGTTGTTGAGGAAATTATATGAAAATGACTTCAAACATTAGTGGAACTTCTAATTATATAATCATGAAAAATATATAATTTCTATTGATAAGATATTCTCTATCCTTCACTACACCAAATAAGAGAAATTCATACTCATTTTTTGTTATCATGAGGGAGAGTCTAGTAAGTGGTGGACACTAATCCTAAATATAAAGCCTAAAGAAGACATCAAATACATGGAATGGAAATTATCAATGAAGATAGTATTCAATAAATATTTTCTTCATACCATCAATTAGAAAATAGAGAGGGAGTTCCACACACTCATGAAAAAAGAGGCCGAATATCTCAAGTAATATAGAAAAACATCATATGGATTTCACGATACACCTATAGAATTGTCATTGACTTTGAAAGTAATATTAAATATTTCTTTAATGGGACAATGAAAAGTCATAAAAAATTCAGATCCATTAAATACATTGATCTTTGTAAGAAATATTATGTTATACCATTAAAGTATTGATATAAATTGGAGGTTCTTAGTGATCTCAAGATTCTATAGATAAGAAGCAGATAGTGGAGTTTTACTCACGAGGTTTATTAGATAATAATTATGATCTAAGTTTAATACATTATCCCATATGTTATAATCTAGGGAATATATTGTAAATTTTTTCAATGGGATAAGTATGTGATTTGAGTGTGGAAGGGATGGGAATCAGGCTAATGAACATTGAAAGGATATAAAGAATCCTAATTATGTGATATAATAAAATAATATTACAATAAATTCTCATCATATAGTTAAATATTTTAAATATCAGGAAAAAAGAAACCATGTAATTCATTTTCTGATTCCAATGGTTGTTTAGGATAAATAATGAACACAACCTCTAATGATAATAGAATAAGGATTTTTTTTAAGTTATCATGGTTGATACTGCATACCCTATCTTGGAAGTGGTGATAGGAATCATAATAAATCTTTTGAGAAAATTTGATGTATTATTTGATTCTAGTTCTACACATTAATTCATATCATGAAGGTTTAGTATAACTATTCAAAAAACACCTTAAAAACATGATGGATGTGTTAATAATAAAATATTAAAATGTGGATGTTATTTCATATCAAGCATATTACTCCTATCTAGTCGATATTTTTGAGTTGAATCTCCCATAAAAACATGTCATACACCCCATATTGGAATATTATGCTATACTATGAATGGATTGGTTCCCCTTATTTATATCCAACATTAATTTTTTATAATTAAATCACTTCATTGGTCCCTAGTCATTCTTTAATTTTGGTATATGTGTAAGGAGGAGGTTGAATATACTTTTTCAAAAATTTTCTAGAGAATGTACATGATTACCTTACAAGAAATAATTTCAAATATAAATGTTTAGGAAAAAGTATAAGACCACTCTTCATGAAATTCCCATTGTAATGGAATATATTGATGTATCCATTGAATAATTTCCTGGTTTTTTTAATTGAGAGGTTGTGTTTTCAATTGAACTTTTTCATCAATCTATGAAGACATCCATGGATGCCTATAGAATACCCCCATCTAACAAAAATAATTGAATAAGATTCTTTAGGATAGTCTGAAAAAGAGAATTATATAACAATGTGCTTCATAATGGGGTTCACTGGTCCACTTTTTCATAAACAAGGATTGGTTAATATGTCTATTCATTGATTACTATAAACTATAAAAAATCATAAAAGGAACTAATATCCCATTCCATAGATTGATGACTTAAATAATAATCCATGTGGTGTGTAAATCTTCATTACAATGTACCTTCAGATATTATATCATGATATATTGGTTAGGATATTGAATATTCCAAAAAATATATTTTATACATGTTACAAACACTAAGATTTTGTAGTATTTCCCTTCATACTCACCAAAGATATAATAATATTTATGTATGTGATGGATAGATTATGTATAGTTCGCCTTTGAAATTTTTTAATAGTGTTTAAATATTTTATTCTCTTATACTCTAAAAAAAGTATGAACATGATGCTTATTTGAGTTCTATGCTAAATACATAGATAATTGGGAAATTGTATTCCATATTTAACAGGTAAGAATTTTGGAAACAAAAAAGTATACATAATACATCATCAAATCATTATTTAGGGTTTATATACAAATCTATAATAAATAGAGGTGATTGAAGAATAAAATATACCAAAATCATTAACAAAGATCCATATTTTACCCAAATTAACAAGGAAATATCCATGATTTATGAGAAACTTTTCTTGATTTTCAATCCCACTAAATAAGATAACTTATAAGGGTTTAATGTTTTTAATAACTACAAAATATAATGTCAGATTCAAGGTGTTGGAGGGGATAATAATTTCTCCTTTACTCTCACTATCCACTTATGGTTGAGGTTTTTTATCTATAGCGATTCTTCAAAAAATGTTTTCGGAGGTGTCCTCTGGAAAATGCTAATGTGATAGCCTATTAATCTCACCAGTTGATGATCTATTAGTAGATTAATCTAAAACATGATACAGAGTTGGATGCAATAATTACCTAATTGATGGTTTGGTGAAATTATCTTTATGCACTGAAGTGTGACAAATATAGTGATTATAAGAGAATAAAGTATATATTCAAACAAATGAGATAAACATAAATCAATGAAGGTGGTTTTAGATGACCATGGATTATTATTTTCTAATTCAATACAATCCTATAAAGGAAAATAAATTGGTATATGCTATAAGTATAAATGATCTATCAATGTTATCCATGATGAGGATTGAGAGGGTTAATATCTTATATAGCTCTTAATTAATTGTTATAGGGATCATAATGGAAAGAAATTCATCATATCTTTCTTAAAAAACTACTAAACCATTCATCTATGTGAAGATCAAAGAGTCTCACAGAGATAGCGTGGAGACATAGAGAAATGTAGTGAATACTCAAGAGTATAACTTTGATAAAGATGAAATTATATGGCCTGGAACCTTGATATGTATTGCATCAAAACTAGAACTGAAGAGGGATATCTTGGATGATGCACATAACTCATCCTTCTATATTCATGTATCGAGAACTAAAATACATAAAGATCTTAATAAAATCTTCTTGTGGGACAACATGAACTATGATATTGTGGAGTTTTTATCATAATTATTAATATGCCGACATGTTCGGTCTGAATGACATAAGCATAATGGTATGACGAAACTATTACTATACCTATATGGAAATGGGAAAATATCAACATTGATTTTGAATTAGGGATCAACATGACATCTTAAAGCCATAACACTATTTGTTTCATTGTCAATTACCATACATTGACATCGTATTTCATTTTAATAAAGGATAATTTTATAATTGAGAAACACACCATTACATACATAAGATAAGAATAAATTATTCATAGAGTACAAATATCAATTATATCTGATCAATATATAAGGATTAACTTGAGGTTTTAGTGATGTATTTAGAGATCAATAGATATAGTCATGAGTTTTTGTAATAATTATCCTCCTTAGAAAAATAGAATGTCTAAAAGAACTATTAAAACTATGGAGGTTGTTTTGAGATTATTTTTAGTGTATTTACAATTAATTAAGTTATTATTCATCCCTGAGAGGAATTCTTATTTATAAATAGTTTCCATTATATAACTCAAATGGAACCTTATGAGGCTCTCCATGGGAACAATTATAGGACTCCAACATGCAGGGATAAAGTTGGTGAACAGAAATAGATAGGACCTAATATTATCAAAGAGATGATAGATAATATTTAAACCATTAAATTTCATATGAAATTAGTATAAAGTCAATTGAAAACCCATGATGGAAATAATTTTTAACAAATAGGGTTTCAGTTCTGAAATATGGTGTTACTTCACATATCAATATTGATGAAAGTCATGAGGTTTAAGATGAAGTAAATTATATGTCTAGGATACACTAACCATTTTATGATTATTATTATCATTGGAGATGTAGCCTATCAACTATCACTCCCACCATACCATTATCAAGTACATGATGTGTTCCAAAAATCCCTCTTTTGTAAGTACACACTAGATCTCATGCATGTATAAAATCCAAATGTGGTACCATTGGAGAATGATGTTTCATATGGGAATAAACCACCAAGGATCTTGGATCATAGAGAAAAATTTCAATGAATCATGAAAACTCACCTAGTCAAAGTACAATGGTGGAACCATAAGTTTGAAGAGGAAATGTGGTAACCAAAATAAGTGATGAAACAGAAGTACCCTTATTTGTTTTGGTGAATGAAATGTAATTCTGAGGGTGAAAATTTTAAATGGGTGAAGAATGTAATGAATTGGAAATTTATATAGAGAACATCACATATATATTTGTTTGTATAACATATATAGTGATTTTCTATAGTTTAAAACACAATGATAACACTTTATATCATAAATTGAGAATATTACATTTATTAAATATTTGAATCTTGTAAAATGAATAATATTACAATAGGAAAATAATAGAAAAAAACTAGAATATGAAAATTCATATCATCTTGATCTCCAAAAATTATCTCACTCTTGAACAACACCAAAAAAGAAAATAAAATATTAGTAATGAAATATTATTTTTGAGAATGAAGAATATTGAAACATTATTGATATTTAATTAATAGATAAATGAGTTAAATTAGTGGTATTTATAGGGAGTATAAATCTTATATTATCATTGGAATATGAACAATTGGATATTTAACTTGACTATTTAAATAGTAACTATACCATTAGAATAGTAAAAATATAGTTAGTTAATTTATGAAATTAAAATATAAGAAATTTATATCACATGATAACAAAATAATTGTGTTAAAATTATAAAATAAAAACTTCACACACAAAAAGTATAATTGTATTTTTTTAATAAAATAAATATGTTTTTTTTTCATTAAAATTAAATTTAATATTAAATTTAGTATAAAAAAATTTATTTACCAAAAAAATCCCACTAAAACACTATCCATTTTACATATATTATGATATTTTTTTATGACATCACATATAATTTTTGAATGAGACAAAAGATTAATTTTTTCTTATAAACTAGTAATTTTCAATAAACAATGATTTTATTTAAAAAATTTCAATTCCAATGTTCAGAATATTATTATGATAAAATTAATTTTAATTTTATAATAATCACATATAAATCATCCTAAGGTGAATTTTCTATATTTCTATAAAATAGTTCATTTTTAGTGAATAATGAAATATGATAAAATAAAATATTTCACATTATAAATTAATACATGACAAATTACAAATGGGATGATGTAAGAGACTAATATATAAAAATCACATTTAATAATTTTTATATATAGTTACAAGACCCATCACTATATGTAGTCTTATGAAAAGGAAAAAATCTATTGAGTATTATATTAAAAAACACCTCTTTCACCCCCTTATAAATACCCCCTTTAACCCCTTCTTCTCCTTGCATTCTAAGTTCCTCAACATTACAAATATTTACCCATATATCTGCCTAAATGATCCTCCAATGTCCAAGGAGTTATGGACTTACCAAAATACATTTCTATGAAACACTAATGGGATGTCGAAGAGTTAACATCCAATGGAAGAGGTATTAAACTCAATTAGATTCTCTTAAATTATTTACTTATGATGCCCATGAAATATTTTATATCCAGGTTTTATAAGAAATAAGTTTTATTTATATATTTAAATGTTTTTATATTAATTTAATATCCATAATCTGACCTCCCTTATTTTTTCAAATATGAAAACATCACCCATTTATTGGTTGGTTCACCACCTCCTTGGATGACATGTCTCATTTTCACAAACACCATTATAGTTTTTTATAGAAATAGTATGATGGTTATAATTATATTACCATGAATATAATTGTCTAAAATTCATGAGTAAAAATTAAATTTAAAAAATAAACTTGTTCTTGATGGTTGATATAGCTGCCTAAATGAACTAACCATGTAAAGATAACATTTATACTAAATAAATTATCCATATGTTATAACACATATGGATATTTGAGACTATTTAAACATAACGATTAAAATTAATATCATTTCATTTTAGTTTGGGATATGTGGTCCCATTTTAAAATAAATTCCATAACTATCAAAAAATGGATGCATTGTTGGAACTGTTAAATGAACACCCTCAGGAGTAGGAATAAACATGATGACTTAATTGCAGGAATGAAAATATATTTATATATATATAATAAAAAATATTTTAAAAAGGTTCTTATTGAAATATTTAGAAAAAATAGTTTTATTATTTATGATTGTCGATGAACATACCAAATGATTCAAGGAGCTGAGTTAAGGGATCATTGAAACCACACTCATTACTTCAAGGTGATTCATTATGATTTCTTTTTCTACAGTTACCTATATCATCGTATCATTTTTTATTCCATATTATTTATATATATTCGTTATATATATACATAGTTTACTTTAGACTTTTTTGTTTTGAATAATACATGTTCTTCAAGTTCCTTACTCAATTCTTGATTTTAAACAAACCCATTTAAAGGAAACATGTTTATTTTTTACATTTTTTAATTCACCACTCTAACTATTTGTTTTTAGACTTATATAGATTCTAAAACCATAAATTATTTAATTTAAAACCATTTGGGTTTATTTTTTGTCTTAAAAAAAATATTTTTCTCTTACCTTCTTTGAAAGAACATTACATTTTCATAAAACCCTACTTAAGAGGTTCATTTCCAAATATACTTATCCAATCTTTTATTTATTTCATTTTTTTATTGAAATTAATATTCATTTATGATGATTATTATTCAATTTATGAATTTCAACGAATTATTTAATTCATTTATCTATTTTAATATTTATGATATAAAATTTTATTATTATTAATGATAAGATTATGTAACCTATTCCACTTTTTTAATGTTTTCATGTTCTTATGGCCTATTTTTGATTTAATCATATAGATGAAATATTCCAATAAATGTCAGGAATACGAATGGAATTACCTAGGACCTTTACAATTCATTGGGTAATGTTTTTATCCCATGAGATACCATGTATTTTTCAGTGGTAGTTATACTAGAAAATTATGTTATGTTTTCTTTGTTGTGAGGCCTTAATTATGCTCATGTCGTCATGTTTTATGTTGCTACAACATTCCTTTTATGTTATAATCTTATGATATAATTTTTTTATTCCATGGTTTGATGTTATTATTCTAGTTTATGCTATCAAGATATAACTTTTATCTCATATATATTATTAACACTTTTCATGTTACCTTACTATGATTTATAGATAATTCCTTTCCTTAATTAATCCCCCAAGTCATCCTTTTTTGTATTATTTTATATTCAGGTTTAGGATATTCTTTCAGAGATCAAAATAATGAAGATTTTGTTTGTTTCCTAGTTATTTATTTTTTTATAATCTTCCATATACACTACACCTCTATATCCTTGGTTTGTATTTAATGAAATTATATGTAAAAAATATTTATATATAATGTATATATAGTTTTAGTTTCTAAAATAAATATGTTAAATACTTACACAATATCGACACATATTTGTTGCATGTTGTATAAAACCCAATTAAATGATTTTAAAAACATTTAATGTTATGAGTTTTGTATGAATTAAACAATTCCAAGAAAATTATAGAAAATTTTGTAGTTTAATTTATGATTTAATATTTTATATAAAAAATCAATAGTTTTCCTAATGATTTAAATTTCAAATTATGCGAATATTTATGGAAATGAAATTCAGTGTATTTAATTATAAACATTTTATTAATTGATTTAAAAATCATAAAAATTTTAGAAGAGGATAAGTGGTATGGGTAATGGTATAAAATTTCACCCATGTTCCATTAGTGAGCCACTTGGAATTTTTAAAATTACATTCAAGTCTCTTTAAGTCTTAATAATTGCGAAAATAATATTTATTTTTTCTATAAAAGGAAACATGATATAAACTTTAAAAAGGTACATATGAGTTTAGTATTCTCTAAAATTAATTCTCAAATACCTCTTAATACATTTTATACCATGTTCCCAATCCCATGGTGTGATTATAAACCTCTATTCTAAAAGTCATTTGTTCAATGAAATTAAGTATTTATAAGAAATATGTTAAAGTATATATAAAATTCATTCATGTTTATATCTTCCTCTGTCTCCATTATATAAATTCTAACCATCATAATATATTGAAATATGTATCTTTACTATTTTAATATTTTATTATATTTATGAAACTATTGTTTTATACATATTTTCAATATAATAGGAAATGAAAACATTTCTTATTTATACGTAAAAATAACCATATCAATGAAGAGATATTTTTCATTTTTTTCACTTACTATAATGAATGATTATAAATTTGGATTTAATTAATATATATGAAATTTATGAAATAATTATGAATCATTAAATATATTTTATTATAAACCTCCCTACCCTCTCATCTATTGGAAAATAGAAACGCCGCTCATGCATATGTGCAAACTATTGCCTTTGTGAATTACCCTTTTCAGTATTCATTTCCTTATCACATAGTCATTACCTAAAGATGGAATTAATGAATAAATATTATCTTTATAATATTATTATTATTTATAGAATTTAACAATTCTTTACTTTATTTCATTTTCATCCATTTAAAAAATTAAAACATCACTCATATGTATGTATGGACTTCCCCTCAATGAAATAATGAATTTCATTTTTCATGATCATCTTAAAATGATGGTTATAAAGGAATATTTTATGTATAAATATGATAATTATAAAAATTTTATGATTTTAGAGATAGAGGATTCATCACCATTTTTTACTTTGTATAACCTACCAAAACCAGTATAAAGGTTAAGGAAATAATAACCTCAGAATATCTGAAAAAAATGTAACAGATTGGGTAACTAAATATAACATGGAAATAAATGAAATAAAATTAATAATTATTTGGTAATGAAAATGAAAAATTTATGGAATATCTACATAATTAATATAATTTTATTATTATGGAATGTAAAAGACATACATTGTAATTCAAGATAATTGGTGTGGAATTTATCATCAGATTTTTAATTTATTGACACTTATTTAATTTTGACCACATGTTTAATTTTTGATGTGTATAAGCTAACATATGAATTTTTTATCATTTATTTCATGAAATTATTGTTGTTTAAAATATATTTCATTATCACTCCATCTAATTACTTTTGATTAAAATATTACTAAAGGCATAAAATATCATTACTTAATATATTTTTTTAAATGTTTCAAATTAATTTTTTTCCAAATCCATGTTCTATAAAATGTTAAAAGAATGGTAGTATTTATTATTCAAATATTTTTAAATTTAAATATCTTGTAATTTTGAAATTATTTATGTAGTTTTTTAGTGAGATATTTCCAGTGTATATCATCCTTATTATTTTTGACTTTCTTATAAAAATTTCAAAAAATAAGGTTTTGTGATGTTTACAACATGACTTTCCATAATATAAGGATTTAATTATTTACACTCATATATAAGTTTATATTATTTTTAAAATATTATCTTATTGAAATTATTCTATGGATTTTGGGTTGTTAAATGTTTTAATTGGAAAATGATATTTCTTCTCATTTTTACGATATAATTAAAAGTGTTATTAGTTCTGGGGTCAAATGAAAATCATATTGACTATTTTAGAAATGAAATATTTTATGTTCACTATTCTTGTTATAGATATTGGACATTGTTTATAGTGACTAGTGTGTCTAATATATCCCTACAATTTATTTAATAATGATATGTTCTCTTGGAGGATACATATAAGAATTAACCATGAATGTTCTTCCTTTGTGAGGGTGATTGTAAGAGCTATTGTATGAGTGATACAAATATGATTTACCAAGGTAATAACATTCTTTTTTAAGACAAAAACATAGTTTTTATATGATTATTTTTACTTCATAAGTTAATAAATTTATATTTTTACTTCAATGAAAAATTATGATATTCTAATGGTGAATGTTTTGTTTTCAAGGAAATGTTTTCATGTTTTCCCATAAAACCGAATGGTTTATTATTTTTCCTTAAAAATGCCAAAAAATGAATTACAAAAAACAATGGAAATAAAGTTGGATCATTATTACTGGGTAAATTAATATTATTTATAAAATTTTATTTTCTAAAAACACAAATATATTTATAGATTTTTATTTATTTCAAAAGAGATTAATGGTTTTCCTTTCAATTACATCACTTATTGAGATTTGTTTCTCTCATCCCAAGTTTTGAAATGTTTTTCATAGGGTCTAAGGATGAATTTTAACTATGTATAGATTAATTGTGACAAATTATTAATTGATAAAACATGTTATCAATGGATCATGAGTTTAAACATAA
The DNA here is from genome assembly GCA_963277665.1 of Viscum album. Taxonomy (NCBI): domain Eukaryota; kingdom Viridiplantae; phylum Streptophyta; class Magnoliopsida; order Santalales; family Viscaceae; genus Viscum; species Viscum album. The sequence continues at coordinate 1,896,229,175 of OY728152.1, forward strand.
TAACATATTTTTTTTTGAAAAAAAATGATCACTTTGTTGAAGTGATCACATAGGTATGTTCTAGTTTTCCTAATTTTATAAAACTCTAAACCTAATATAAAATGGAATTTTATGAATTTGAAACCATTTTTATTAATAATTTAAATATTTATTGGTTATGATACATGGTGTTAAAATGTCTAGTACTTAGTGCACCATCATTTTACTAAACTCACAATGGTTAGTGACCTCATCATGGTCATGAGGTCATGGTTATGCAAAAAATTTTGAGGAATAATTTTTCCAATTGGAGAAAAAATTTACATAATGAATTTTCAAATAATGAAATGACTTATAAAAAATAATTATAATGTTTTTTGTGGTATGTGATTATATTCTTTTAATAAATTATAATATCCTGCTGCACCAGCCCACTAATGGGAGCTCGGACCAATGGGCGCCACCGCACCTCAGACACACCTCCCCATATTCTAGAAGATACTAGCTAACTATGGGGGTATAAAGAGGTATTTTGTGGATACTATACCCCTTATAATAGAGTGAAATATAAATATAAAATAACCAATCTCCATCCAAATCATTAAATAATCAGAGTATATAGAGATAAATTAATATCTAATAATTAAAAATAAAATGTAGAAATGGACCAAATGAACATGTCATACATCCTATAACCACCCTATAGGATGGTCACATATATATACCAATGTGATTGAAAATAGATATGATGTATCAAATAAATCCTTAGGCCATACCTCATGCCATGCTCCATATACACCTTTGATCCATCCCGCTCGATAAAACCCAACCTCATCCAAATATCTACCAAAAACCATGTGAAATTATACCAAATTACCCATGTGAAGTGGAATTTTGAGAAGTATGGGAGTACAAAACTTAGTTGGGAACCACTAACATGGTACCGTACTAAACAATATATTTTAAGATATGTGTATGTCACATAATTAGTTGAAATAAATAAATAAAATGTAGAAATTGAACCACTATAATACCTAAATCATCCATTTTTGGGGTATCTCTATGCACATCATGAAATATTATCACCCAAAAAATAAACTAGGATACACTTCCATGGTATCCCCAACCATAGTGTTACAAACCTCCCTATATGAAGAGTTTTCTTAGTATTCACATACTACCCCTATGAGATTTTTTATTTATAAGTAATCATAGACCAACCCTATGATAGTTATCTCATCTAGGTAATATGATAAAAGTATAAAAAAACATAGGTAAGCTTACCCTAGTATAGAAATAAATACTTTCCTCAATAGATAAAAGGCCCCTAAAATATTGTAGGCCATGAGACCCCACCAAAAGACCCCCATCAAGATAACACACTATACTCAACCGAATCATCTTGGATCCAAATATGTGTTAGAATATCTATATATAAGATCTAAATATGTTAATTTCCTATCCATATCCATATCTAAATACATGGTCACCCAACTATTACCATATAGCCCCCCTATGGGAGTTTTCTAGGATGGGGAATATTTCTTATTTGAATCTCAGCCCGACCTCTCCTCTAGGTGTTTCCACATCCAATGCATATGACCTATAAGAATTTTTTTCCTCTCCAAGGGGGGTTTCTATCAAATATTCAAATTCCTAAAGTATAATACCACATTAATCATCAATAAAAAAATCATAAACACAGATGGCCATATTCCCAACCTTCCATGCAACCCATGGTCCTACTCCCCAGTGAATGACCTAACTCTTCTTTTACTAAACTAGATATAAAAATCAATACAGGTTCTAAAGTGACACCTGGGATAGTCTCAAACATTACCCATAATCACTCTATCACTAGTTTTACAAGTCATAGGGTACCAACTAGGGTGCTTTCAATATCAGTTTAGTAGAGGCTCATCCACATGGGTCCTCATTCTTAGAAATGGTCTTTGATGATCACCAAACACCCTAGGTTGTATTTTAACTCAATGAAATCAATAAGGTAGGACAACAAAATTTGTTACATGGGTTCTTACAACTATGAAAATAGAAAATATATATCCCACATCCCATCATAATCCTCAGGGTCTCCATTGTGTGGTTTAATATTATTATAAAATAACCATTTGTAGTCGAAGGAAACTCAAATCATAGGAGTTATATATTAATGAAATCAATGTGTTATTATTATTTGAAAAATAGAGTACTATGAAAACATGTTTTACATTAGATTCCATCTTCATCCTTTAATGGAGAGTGCCTTAGAGAGATCATGAAGAGGATTGAACAAATGCACCCTACCTCCAAGGTGATATAATTTCCTATTTGATCCATGATCATATCATGAGGACGGAGAAACGATTAAGGGTATCTAGTTACATATCAAATTAGATAGATAGAGTATCAATAAGAAGATAATTTAACATAGTCTCATACAAAATACACAATATGAAACCAATAGGATATGATCTCAACCTATTAGATTGGTAAAGCTTGATGCTCCTCCTATTCAAAACACATCATATGAATTTATGTTTATTAGGTGTAATTTATTTATAATTTTAAATCAATTTAATTAAAACAATTTAATCCATTCATTATGGATTGATGATTAAATTATTCAGGGGAAAATGAATAATATATATCATAATTATATTTTACTCATACACCACATGCATGAAAAATACATAAATTATATTATTTAATAAATGTACAATATATATAATAAAATTATATATATATATATATATATATATATCACATGAATTATATGCATGTGTATGTGCATCTCATATATCTAAATTTTGGTGCACATCCAATAATCTCCCACTTACACTAAAATCCCACAAGGACTTCATATTAAATAAACACAACTCTTTGTGATTCCATTTAAAAACATTTGAAAGTGGTTTCTCATAAAATACTGTTCCTTATGAATAATTTTTTCCCAAACATTATCCTTATTCATTGGACTATATAATTGACCATATGGGCATTATCAATGTTGAAAAATACCATGAAATAAAAATTTCATAGATGTAAAAAAGGAGTAACCTCTAGTCAAGAATTAGTGCTACTCAAGTTACTAATGTGTCTGTTGTGATCTCTATCATAAAAACTCATATATTTATAAGAAAATTTCTACCAAAATTTGTATTATATAAAACTTATGTATCCCTATATAATAAATATTTCCATGTGATTGAGTTAACGCTTGAGACAAAACATTTTAACATAGTATTATCCTCTCATTATTTATTGATTTTCCAAAAAGGAATGACTATGTTGAAGAATAAATTACATTTAATTTATCTAAGTATTTGAGAAAATAATATGTAAAGTAACTAATCATACCAAATAATTTTCTTAGTATAATTAAATAAATGTATTTTTTTCATTAAAGTTTCATAAATGTTGAAAAATCCATACTTCGGTGTGCACTAAGCAATGACATGATAATCAATATACCCAAAAACCCTTGTAATAGCTAAGTCCATATGAAGAGTTCTATAATTAGGGTATCCAAGTATAATGGTTATTATACAAGTTATCTATGAATATTTAGGTAAAAAATGATTGATAATAGTCATACACTTCTATGTATATTAATGACTGTATAACATTCCATGAGATGTCATTTTTTAGATCAATCTAAGTAGCCCAACTTATTACCACATGAATTTATTCTCTGTATCTTATATAAAACTATTTGAAACTAATACATGAAACTATTCAGGTTATCTTTATCATATAATTACAACTCATAATACTAGATAATGATATTTGATTACTGATCACATAGAGTTTAACATTGATGGGATATTATCATTATACTGTTTACGTTAGGTCTAAAAGGGGCCAATATACCCTGAGAGGGGGGGGGAGGGATCAGGGTATGGATATTCATTTCAAACTTATTCCTGCAACAATGGACCATGACCTCTTTATTAAAAGGGTCATTTATTATTCTCTTTAATGTTAATGTTGATCTTTTTTTTCCAATTTTATCTAATAATAATGCACAGAAAATAAATAAATAATGCAAGCACAAGGACACAAATATTTTTACTTGGTCCACCATCAGTATGCTACATCGAAGGAGTATAAAACAACAATGTGCTGATTGTACTAAATTCACTAAGGCTCACTACCTATAATTATGGTTTGGGATAGATCCCATCTATACCCAGGATCATTTACTTTACAAGATTTAGGGTTTTTTAACTACATTCCCTAGGGTCACTCTCTATGTTTGATTATCTAACTCACTTCCAGTGGAAAGGATCCTCGTCTTCTTCTTCCTTTTCTCACCGCTCATAGAAGGGATCCACTAACAATTTATAAACTTGTGTACACTTCATTATAACTAATGAATGCATACTCCACTGTATGTATATTCTCTATTGATGTCCTACATTCATCCACCGATGAATACCATTTTACCACATATGTACTGGGATACTATAAAATATCATGGAAATATTGGGTGTATTGAACTCTACATTTATATCTTGCATGAAACATGTGCCTTTTTCACGTAAAAATAGCTTGTGTGTCAATTTATACTTGAGTGAAAGCCTTACATGAAATTAAATACTTGCACACAACTCACTTCTTGTGCACAACTATTTGATTGAGCTCAACTGTCATCTTGCATGAAACTCCCAACTTGCACTAAAACTCACCTATTGCATGAGAATCACTACTTGAATGATCCAGATCTCAAATTATCTCTTATAATTTATGTCCCCCAAAAGAGGGGGGTATCTTCCCATTTATAGGCATTTTTCTTGACTCTTCACGCAGCTTGCACAACTTTCCCTCGAGCATGAAAGTCTATTCATACAATTCTCTTTGACACAAACTCAACTTACATGGAAAATAAATAACTTGTGTACCCTTATTTTCATTTTACATATTTTTATGTACGAATATTTAAAATTTCCTATAATTAATCATTCTAAACCTCCTTAACACCTGTGTGAAAATTATTTTTCCTAAAGCACTTTTCTCCATTCTATAATTTATGGACCCAAAATTCTGGATAATAATGGGAAATAGTTCCACATTGAATACAATCTTTCTCTACCACCTATAGATCATCCATTTTTTTCATGGATCCATTTCAACCTAGTTTTTCAACAATATATCTGTAACTCATCAACTAACCATGGAAACCCATTTTGTTAACAAACATAATCAACCCAATAATTAATCATTGTTACCTTATGCGATTTTTTCCTAATAGTTTATGTAAAATAAAATTGCATCATGAATGAATGAATTGTAATTATAGATTTAATTTATTAAAATAACATGATAAATTTAAAACCATAAAAACCTATCCATCATCTTTATAATACATAGATATTATATATTGACCTCATCTTATTACTACAATAATTGTTTCATCAATGGATCAACTATATTCTAATGTATATCCACCAAATTAAACATCACATCACCCCTCTAAATGATCTCCCATATGGAATGGAATTTGTAAAGGATGTGTTTTGTCCTTTGAGGATGCAGTGGAACCTTTTCATGTTCCAAAACACCATTATTTCCATAATATAGCACATTTTCTCCCTTTACGATAGGAACCACATAAACTCCTAAAATAAAGTTCTTGACCGAAATAACATCTTTCACAAAATCTGATACTGTAATGTTTTTTTAATTTGTTATTGAGAATTATATAGAGGACTGTTTGAAACACTTATAACTAATTTCTTCACTATTTAGGGAAATCATGAATCCATATCGAGATTTTATTTTATCTTTATCAGACTGGAAACTCGAATTTGGGTAACTAATTAAATAGTGTTAATCCTATCCTCCAATTACATAGAACATATCCTTAGTCCATATATAGAACATAATAATATTCATCACAACCATCCAATCAATCACACTAGGATTGGATTACTATATTCTTATTATACTCAAATCATATGAGAAATAATTTTGAGTTATAACATGGTATACATCATAGATCCTATGGAGTATAAAATGGAATTTTATCCATCCTTTCAAACTCTTCCAAAGAAATATAAATCATCCTAAGATTTTAATTATAAAACATTAGTAAATTCCCCTAATTAGAGTTATCTATATTTAACAACATTAATGAGTTACCAATATATGTGTTCTAAATTAGTCCATCAAACCTCTTATATCTATCTTTATAGATCCTATTAATGATTATATAAGTTTCTTTTCCCATATCATTCATTTAAAAAAAATTACCCATCCATATCATCATAGAGTGAAGTGTCGGGTCATCATTTATAATAAGAATTATGTAATCTTCTTAAAAGTTTATAAATACTACTATATTCTTTTTATATCTCTTGTATAAAAAAGAATCACTTCTTTTCTTCATGAAACCAAACTCTTTGATTTCACTATAAAACTAGATATTCCAACTCATATATGTTTTCTTTAGTCTATACATTGTTTTTTGAAACATGAAAAACATAACATTCTCATTTAGAAATTAGTAACCCCTGGGTTGTATCATATACATGTCCGGATAAATTCCCATTATAGAATGAAGTTTTGAAATACATTTTTCAGATCACATAATCATAATAATATTATATTCCTAGAAAAATACAAATTCACTTTTTATTGCAACATATGGTCTCTTCATATTCAATCCTAGGAACTTGTTTGTAACCCTTTTACTCTAGGGATGTTTTATAGGTAGAAAATATATCATCCATGTTAGTTTTATTTTGAGTAACCCACTTGAACCATATCAGTATTACCCCTTCATGAGGATTCACCATGTTCTAAACATATCATTTCATAAAATAAAAACTCTCAAAGGTCTCTATATAGGGTTTGTGTTCTTCCTTTATTCATTTAATTCATCATCATTATCCATGATAAATCAACTTATCATTGGTTATTGAAGAATCCTACTAGAACTTTTATGTTTTAGTGTAACCTGAGTCAATTCTTCTTCAACAATAATGTTCAGAACCTTCTGAACAACTATCTTATGAATTAGTTCTATTATTTTGATATTGAAAATCTACAAGTTTATCATTATTCCTACTAAAACACCATCTCATGTGTTTATTCTCAAGGAAAACACCACAATGCACCAAAGCACTTTTTTATGAGTAGGATTATAGAATAAATATCCCATGGTTTCTTTGGGATAACAACAAATAATAATTTATCATATTTTACATCAAGATTATTAGAAGATAATTGTTTTATGAATTCATCATGACAGAAAATATTTATAAAATAAAAACAGGGACGTTTCACACACTCTATATAATATTCTGTATTTATGAATGATTTATATTGATCTTGGTTTATTAAAAATATAATAGTTTTAAGATAATAAACCCCAAATAAGATAGATAGAATACATAGACTAATCATTGATCAAAATATGACAAACATGGTATGATTATTCCTTTCAGGTACACCATTCCAATATGGTGTTCTAAGAGGAGTGTGTTGTGAAACAATTATACAATCTCTCAGACAAGCTATGAATTCTTATATCATGTATTCAACACTCTGATCTGGTATAAGGACATTAATAAATTTTCAAGTGGTTTTTTTTAATAATTGTGAAACTATTTTCACTTATTAAAATATTTTCACTTTTGTTTTATCATAAGATCATACCTATAAAAAATTAGGTAATTGGTAAAATTAATCAAGTATCTAAAATAATTTGTTTTTAGGAACATTGTTCCAAATACATAAATATGTATAAGATCCAATAGTCCATTTTTTCTCCCATATTTTCTTCTAATAGGTGACCTTTTCATTTTCCCAAATAAGCATGATTCAAATTTATTAAATGACTCATAATACAATGATTCCAAAAATCCATCTCTATAGTGTCTATGAACCTATTTACAATTTATAGTTGCAAGGTAATAATGATTAAAGTAGGTGGGATTAGAGTCAACCCTGAAAATCTTATTTATAATGTTATAAATTGAATTATCCATATCCATACTATATAAAGGGTTCCTTATATTATTAATTCCATAAAATATATCAATCTTATATATAGAATTTTTTTTTATGAATAATGAATAAACATCCTATCATGTCCAAACTAGATAAAAAAATAAAAATATTTTTTATGGTTGGAACATAATAACAATTTTCAATTGAAGGATCAATTCACTATGTAATGTTATATCATATGTGCTAACCTCTAATTTAGAAACCATTGGTCTGTTACCAACCTAATGATTCAGTTTAACCTTTATCAATTCCCTCCCATTCTGTATCCTTTCTTTGTCTACACAAATGTGTGAAACACACCCAATATCTAATACCAATAAGTCAGAGGTAGAGAAATTTATTTCTATAACATTACCATCTAGTTAATTTGATTATTTCTCCTTGAGAATAATTCTCAATCTGTGATAGAAAAATTTAACTTTTTTATAGGTTATAAATATTAATTATCTCATCATGATTAATGTGATGTATTCCATAATCTACAAAAAATACATATCAATAGGTGAGTATCATGTATTATTTCTTTTCATTCTAGGATTTAAATAAAATTTATCTTATTAAAAATGAGTTACCCATATATAGTATCCATTTAATATACCAATATCTATATTTCCTCATAACTTTAACTAGTTTCATATAATAAAACATGATTATTTATATATAGAATCATTCTAATTATATTATTTATGATTATTGGAGAGTTTAGTGGATATAAACCATTCCAAATCCATAAGACAGATTTAATCAACTCTATTCCTATGATATCATAAATGTTATAGATTCCTAACAAGTGTAACCTAATTAAAACACTAAATAAATGAAATAAATGTATTCCCATTCTAGCATAAAAAGTACACAACATGAAAATCCGGAGTCACTTATAGCATTTTCACCTTACAGAAGATCATCGAGGGGTAATCACATTGAGGTCGACACTACATGGTTGAATGATTGAGGTCCTAGAAAGGGTATCTTTGTAAATAATATCACACCTAATATTTGAGGGTTTTCCCCCCCTAAATTTAATATATATCATATACATGTTAAATTCCTAAAAATTACATCATTCATAATAATTATATTTTCATGTTTTATTTCCTTTTATATATGCATTTTTAATGATTTATTTTTGAAATATGTATTCCAACTATAATATTAATGTTTTCACAGAACATTAATGTGTATCTCTTTACAAAACCCTAATTTTGTGTTAAACAACCAAAAATAGAAGTCTAGTATATTAATACATATACAAATTCATCATATAAACAAATGCATCGTTTAAAGTCATATAGTTATATAAGATTGAAAAAATCCACACGAGTAAGTCAAGAGAGAAAGTTAGAAACCCCATTCACATTCCAAGACAAGAAAATTATCTAGGAATGTATGTGATTTGACCCAAAATCCCTCTACTTGAAGATTCTTTACTAAATATTTAATTATTGAAGTGAAAAAAAAACAGCTAATATGAAAAAACTATTCCCAAAAACTATTCTCAAGATCATAACAAAAATTAAAAATTAGGGTAAAGGAATATTAAAATTATATTTAATGATATCAAACCAAGAATGATATGAAATATTTTATCCTTGATGAAAATTTTCATATAAATTGGAATACATAATATTTACATTTCGCTAAACATTTACAAAACATGAATATCAATGAAATTTATAAAAGGTATATATAATTTATTTATTTTAGTAAACTTGATTCACTTATTAACTATTAATAAAGAAATGATTATTATTAATATGTTTCAATTTATTGATAATATGAACAATTTTTACCTACTTTAATATGAACTCCTTTATATTTTATATTAAATGTAATTTATATGATATTTCATGAATTGTAAAAATGTTATCTTTATATATAAATAAAATAAAATTTTTAAATAATCTAAATATAATATATTTTTTAATTTATAAACCCTTTATAAATCACATTTTAGGACTTCTATATAAACTATTTTTTCTAGATCTTAATTCATACTATTTAATATGCCAAAATGTATTTTAAAATATTAACCATTAAAATTTCTGAATAATGTTTCATAAAAATTTATTTCAAGATTTATAAACAAAATAATATTGATTATTTTATTAACTAAATTATTATAAATTAAAATATCATAAAATACCTTTTATTATTATATTTATATTCATTTTATAAAACATAAAACCGATTTAATGTTTAATTTTTGTTATATAAAGATTTTGCATAAAATTACATGGAATCCCTAATCTATATAAGGGTATCTCTAATATTACATTTATATATAAACTATATATATTTTTAATATATGTTTTCTAAATACTTTAAAAAGTTAATACGTATATTACCATTATGTTGGTTCTACATGTAAATGTATTACCTTTACGCCACTCTTTTGAATATAGGTTCTAACAACATATCATATGATGTGTAAAGTTAATCATGGAATACTATTAAAAAGTGTCTCTAATACCTTTACATGTAAGGGTAATGTGTAAAGGACCCTTAGTAAAAAACATTGTTTAAGGGTACTAACTTTACACATCGCTCCTACACTGCTGCATAAGGGTACGACCTTTATGAAACTCAAATGTAAAATGCTAAAAAAGAGGTTACCCTTATGTTGAGATTATATGTAAGGGTACCACGTATGGGTGATGGTATATCTACCTTTACATAACTAGCTTGTATAAGGGTATATCCTTTATATATCCAACCTGTATATGGTTAACTCATATTTACCTTTATGCATCTCACACAAGGGCCTACAATGCATCTTCAAGATTACAAAAATGCTATTTTTTTGATTTTATTTGAAAATAAGTTATTCAAAAATGTCTGAAACATGAATAACCAGGACCTTATACCACTAATAGTTTCATATAATCATCCAATGAACAATTTTAGTGGAGTAAAACCCAAAAAATATGAGAAATATCTTCATAAAATCAATGTGTTGATATTACCCCAAAATTGAGTAGCTAGAAAACATGAGTTGAAGAAGATTTTAACTTCATCCACTAATGAAGTCTTATTAAGGGAAACAACAAGGGTTAGTAAACTAATGTATCATTCCTTCAAGTTGTTAAACCGACCACTTGGATTCACAATCATATCAGGTGGAAACCTGAATGCTGAATTGGTGTAAGTGCTTTCTCAAATGAGATAAATGGAGTATCCAGAGAAAAAATGTTTATAAGTGCTTCATGCACATCACACAAAGCCCACCTAATACAATTGGGTCTAAAATTATTATAAAATAAAATCTCTAGTCTATTATAATTTATAATGCATTGTATGTGTTTCTTTTTTTGGTGAAATACATAAAAAATTTTCAATTAATTTACTGCAATACCTTGAATATATTCATTGTAGATTGATGAATAAACCATTAAAGATAAAATTAATTATATATATATATATTATATTCATGAATAAAATTCATTAAAAATATATGTATCATATTACTTATGAAATTTTTACTATATATAATATCACACACATATATATATATATATTGCATCATATTCATGTGTACATAAATCTCATGCATGTACATTTTAATTCACATCCAACAGATCTAACTCAGTCCACTAACCCAACACGATCTCAATCCACCTAATATACAACCAAATAGGCGAAGTCAAATCATAAGGGATATGATCACTCATGACCCTCCCATCATGAATCACCCAAATAACACAAATAATTCAAGGGGTCCACCTAATTTATTCATGATATATGAACTCTAAGTATGTCTTTGCCTCTAGCATGGATGTGTACCATCCCCATATACAATAAAGCGACCTTTATTTGTCTTTAATCACCTATAATTAGGTTAGAATGTGACTCACTGACTCAACAGTCCTAGCCATAATCATTAATGGTATGTGTGACATGATAGCTCACACGATCCACTCGTAACACATGACACCCATCAAATTAAATCAAATAATTTCATTTAATTTAAAATATTGTGTTTAATTAAATTACATAGTAAATCTATGGTGGACCAAATCTAGATACCCTCTCAAATTGGTACCCGAAATGAATTTCATCATATCTGAAGGGTGTTCCAGATCCCCACAGTCTGGCGACTAGCACCCAGGCATCGACAACAAATAGATGGAACGATTTCATCCAATTTGAAGTAGAAAAAATTGAATATATACATATACATAAATAAAATTTTGAATAAAACATGAATATATATGTCATAATAGATATACAATAAAAAAAGTGATACAATTGAAAGGGTAGAAAAACAATCTCTAAGATAAATGTCCAACAGAAAAGGATGATGAAACAAATACAGCTTCTCTAACAATCACTATGTGATGACATGGAAAAAAATTCAACTATCTCACCACCAGATAACCAAACCTAGTTGATAGAAACCCTTTCCACCTCCCTACAATGACTTTCCTCTCCCTGCATATAAAGACAAAACAAGGTCTATGTACCACCAAAGAGGTTCATAGGGTGTGAGATAACATGATCAGTAGGATCGCACCCAGGTGTTACATATAATGTCTCTAAAAAATAATCCAAACATTCTCAACATTCAAAAAAAGGCATGATATGTTTTCTATCACTTTTTATATCAAAATAATGGATAAAAAATTTAATTTACCTATTTTTTTCATTTCCAAATAAAAAAGGTAAATTAGTTCCAAATCATTCCGTATATATATATATAAATAGATATATCAAGTCAAACCAAATCATGTATCACATATCATATGAAATACATAGTGGTAAAACAAAAAATGTACAAGCCAAAGCAGCCTAAATTGGCCAAAGAACACGTAACATCGCACCAAGGATTACACTAGGTCATGATATATAAGAAAATAATACCTTACATAGAAAATCACATGAACATCTTGCATCTAGACATATGAATCAAATCTAGATATTAGAGGAACACACCAGTAAGTGAACCCCCAAATAGTTCTAATAAGTCCCTAGAATAACATGCCTAGGAAGTAGAAGAAGTCCCCTTAAATGAACCCACCCAATAGTGGATGATTCTTGTTACTATACCTTCCATGTAAGTACCCATGGCTTCCCATGTGCTCTATTTTACAAACCAATTCATCAATACATTTTTATCAAACCCAATCTCTAAAAACCATTTCATAAAAAAAATTCTTAATTCTTTGAAAAACCATTTTCATTTACCCAAAACCAGAGGAATTTTATTTTATCTAAAACTAATTCACACACATAAAAATTAAGTAGTTAAATCATTCTATTTAATTTATAAAATAATTTATCAAAAATAAATTAATTCAGTTCACCAACATAAGCATGAAACAGAACAACCTACCTCAAAGATTAGGTCTCACACACTCGCAATAGGATCCACCTACTAGAAAGAACACAAAATTAAAAATATAGGCCCTATAACCAATCCACACATATTAGAATGGATTCAATTTAATATAAGGGTCTATGGAGAAGTGAAAAGGAACATTCCTCAAGAATGAATGACCGTTACACCACAACCAACAAAGGACCAACCGCCAAAAAATACCACACAATAGATCTAGAATGAATCAATAAGAATCATCACCATGGGTCAATGAATATGATAATGTAATACAAAAGTGATCCATGATCAAAAGAAATGTATAATTGGAAATGATTAATTTCCCATAGAGATTCAACACAATATATTTGATGATCAACAATAGAATGAATCAATCCTAAAAAAATGGTGGTTCACAAAATTTTTAAATAATGATTCTACGTTGAGATAAAATAGGGAAGCAACTAAATAATAAAACAAATCAGTTAATCAGAACAATAAAAGATAACCTCATGAGGCTTACATGGCATATAATCTATTTTCATTTAATGTAATCCACAGGTTCCATTTATGCCGAAAGACTCATCAATTTTTTTTCAAAAACCAAGTCTTTAACATTGCACGATGTGAAATCCTTACACAATGTTTACTCTTTCAAACTTTATACTCTATTCATGACATGATCCGGGAGATCAAATACAAGGATTGTAAACCAATTACACAACATGAAATCTCCCAAAATCATACAAAAGACCAGTTTTTAGCAGGAAACTCCAAAACTTATTGGGTGTTATCCAAACTATACAAGAACCATGTTAAGTCCTTACATGTTTATACCCAGACTCTATTAATTAAAATAATCATACATCCCAAAAATTTATCCCATTTTCCTAAGAAAAATATATCCATCCTTGGGAGTCTCATGGTATACCCAAATAAAGTTGAAAATAAGTAAATATATGGGAAATACCTGAAATTTGGTAATTAGATGTTGAAAACTCCCCACCATAAGAATTCCCATCCCAAAGAAGTCATGTATAAGAATTAATTTTAGTAATGAGGCGAGGATACTACTCCCTTATCAACAAATCACACTCCCAATTCTAATGTTAATATAATCTATGCTTCCATAACACTTTGACCAATGGAATTGACTACCCATGCAAGTATTTTACATGCGATTCAATGATATCTAATAGGAATTACACAATAGAAATTTAAAGTTCTAACTCAATATATTCTCAAACCAGATAGTGATAGTGATTATGATTATATTTCTAAAGCTACGTTAGGTGGAAAACATCATGAATTCCTATCTACTAAAATAAAAATGATAACTGATAGGAAACATGCCCAAGTTTCTTAGTGACCTCAAATGATCAAACATATCACAAATGCAACATTATATCTTTTCCAAGATGACGATGGACCAACCAAGGATAAACATTCAAGAAAAATTAGTCACCTAAAAAAAATACTCAAATGGACAATTCCACTAATCTAAAAAAAATTTATGTCAACACTATGATGTAACCTGATGTTAAGGTATGTCCTAAATCATTAGAGATGTATTCTCATCTAAATTTGGTCCCACTATAGAACCTTTTCCAACCTCTTCCCAACAAAGAGGTGGTCTACATGGGTGACTATACAAAGCCTTGAAAGGAGCAATTTTGATCAACACTTGATAACTATTTTTATAGGAAAAATCAACCAGTCCCTAATGGATATCCAAATATTCCTAATCATCTAAGACACAAATACAAATCATTTTCTCTAGAATTAGAATAAGACTCTTTATATGACTTTATGTATGTTTATTGTATGTTTTACTCAACATAAACTAAGTTAAAATCACCTATTAAAACTCCTTTAGAACCAAAAAGTATACCTAGGATCCCATTATGAATCAACAGTAGAAGAAACCCCATGTAACCTCATAATTTATTGCCCATAGATCTTACCCATATCTTTAAATTTTATAGTTTTCATGATTGGATGGAAGTGAGGATTATTTTGTAACCGATCAATCACCAACGAAATTCCATTCCTCCCTCAGGTTTTAAATGTTAATCCAACACCAAAATCCATGTATAAGTTGACCCATTTCCAAATTTACACCATAAGAGGCTGAAGTAAACCATACAGTTTTAGATGATATGGCATTATCTGTTAGTAGGTGTAATAGTAGAACACATAATCATCAATATCACACTTAATATCATCACCATAACCTATGTATCATGTCATAATACATATTCATAGTGCCCAGATGAATGAACCATGTATAACTATGTCAATAAAATAAAACCTAGCTCCTCACTAATTCTGAAAAAATGGAATTGTTCCCAAAATAGATTATACCATCTAAAGATAGAGAGACCAACCTGAAATGGTATCCTCACCATATAGGGTTTCTAGAACTCCTCTAAACTCATCATCCTATTGCTAAATTTTTAGAATAGACGTAATGAGAGATAAAGATAAATGATCATTGGTCAGAAACATACCTTACTCATCCACATGAGAATCCAGATGCAACTAAGCAAATAGAATCATAATGTTCCACTCATCCTTTGATTCTAAAAAACTCAGTGATGGGTCTTTCTATCTAAGAGAATGTGAAATAACATTATCCTTCTTGGTATGAGTATTCAAAGGTGACACCAACTTAGAGAAATCCATGATGAGTCATTGATAGTAACAATAAAGGATAAGGATTTGTGAATCTAAAAGAAATTCCATGGATCTTACCATTAAAATAATCCCTCACCATCTCAATATAAAATGATTAGCCGTGTTCAGAAGTTAGTTCCCCAATAAATTCATTTGAGGAATCTAGAAATTTAAATTTTAAATATTTCCATAAAAATAGTGACTCTTCATGATTTCCAAAACCAAAAAAAATAGTGATCATGGTGATTTTCAGATCTTGAATAAACCAAAATATCACCCATAAATACTACCACAAGTGTGTCAAGATACTGATGTAATATCTGATTTATCAAATCCATAAAAACTTCAAGAGTGCTAGTAAGAAAAAACAACATCACAAGATATTTTTAATGGACATACCTGATCATAAAATCCATCTTTGGTAAATTATATTCCAAAACATTAAGATTATAATAACCCAACTGAATATTAATCTTCGAAAATATCTTTTACCCCTTTAACTAATCAAATAAATCATCCACATGAGGCAAATGATACATGTTCTTAACCATTAATCAGTTGAAATTCTGATAATAGACACAAATCCAAAGTGAACTATATTCCTTCTTGGAATAGAGCACTAAGGATGCCCAAGGAGAATCTCTAGGGTGAAGAAAACCATTATCCATCAGATCATCCAACAGAACCTTGAGATCATTCAGCTCTATGGGTTCCATGCGATAACAAGGTCTCAAAATTGGTTGTGTTCCTAACAATAGGACAATCATAAAATCCACCACACTCTCTAAAGGAATCCGAAATATATTTTAATAGAAAACATCATTAAAACCTTGAAAAAGAGGTAAGATCATCAATATAAGAAACTTCATTGGGATCCACTATAATAATAACCAAAAACTTCTAAGATCTAGGCATGGAGGTAATGCATGACCATGCATCGGATCAAACTCTCCCTAAAACACCCATGAGCACCCATCATCCACAAGAAATGAGACATAACAATGATAAAAGTCCACCTTATCTTGAAGGTTAAAAATAAAATCCATCCTAATGATGATCTCAAATAGATATAGGCCGAGAACAAGAAAATTACAAACTAACACTGCATCAGCTATCGATATCACACAAGAAGGAAATAGAAATCCTTACATTTTTCTCTTCACAAGAGGTGTTTATAACTCTATAACAAAGTTCATGAGTTCAGTTGGAATTTTAATCATAACAACAAAATGGTTATGTATAAAATTTTTTGAAGCACCAGGATCAAATAAAGAAATAAATACTAAGGATGTAATAAAGATGTTTCTTCTAACTATCACTAGACCTGCATCCCACTCCACTAGAAATTCATGTACTATGTGAAGGTTATTCACACTGAAGGCCTTTGGATAAAATACATGTATTCTTTTAAGTATCCAAATTCCAATCAATATCCCTTGGAGCTGATGATCTTTGACCATTTCAATGAGTAGACATAGCTTGGATGAAACAATGAAGATGAATAAAACTTCCAAAACTATTATACATCATTGTAGGTGAATTATAATAACATCTTGTGTACCCAAACATTTCACACTGATAAAAATATTACGTCACACAAAAAGATACAAATAGTTGTTCCAAAGAGGACTGCTGCCAAGAACCACCCCCACCACTCCTGTGATGATATTTCAATTCTTCTTTTTCCCTATTATGCCACTAATGTTACCACTAGTTGGAATATTAGGTGAATAATATCTATCCAAGACTACAATATTTATTATTTTTGATCATTTCACTATCCAATGTCTTTTCATAGTTGGAAATATTTAGCATAAATACCCATGATCTAATGTTTGATTCCAAACCTTAAAGGTACTTCTGATCTTTTAGTTGATCATTCTTTACAACCTATGGTGAAAAAAGAATCATCTTAGAAAACCTATTGGTGTACTCCAATAGATAACTCTCTCTATACATACAAGATAAGAACTCTAGATACTTCTCCATCATCAGTGAATCTGTAAAAAACTATTGGGTTAAGAGGGTATTTAAACCCTTATAGTCCATTCCCACATGCCTATATATATGTAACCTAGAATCCCAACTTATCATAAAGGGACCCTCTATTCTGAACACCATGCACTTCACATTGATACTATTAGGTGTATCTAGGAAGTTAAATATTTTATAAATATTGGAAATATAGTCCTCCACATCTCGAGGTTTATTCATACCCTTAAAGTATTATGGATTCTCATATAAGAAATCTACTGATTATTCCCTGTCTCCTACAAGTCATGGTTATACCTCAATAACTTTTCTTTGAAATTGTGGTACATTTTGATCAACAACTTGAACTACCAGTAAAATAGACTTGACAAAATTCTAGTTGAGGGGTGGATTCCTTTGAGGAATATCAGCTTCACCCTCCTATGGAACCTATGGAAGATGTATTTAAGAAATAAAACTACACATAGAAAAAGAATAAATGATCAAACATAGAAAAATATCAATTTAAAGAAGAAAAAACATAAGAAAAACTAATATTTAGACCAACACTCAATATAGAAGACTCATATACCAACATACCATGGTAACTTAAGTCTTTTCACAATAAGATCTAGCCATAAACTCACCAAATCATACCTATAAATTCCTAAAAATCCTAACTATAGTGTACCAAACATCCCAAGACAAGGACCTTTGGGAAAAAACTAGCTTCGATAACAAATTTTGATGAACCTGACCTAAATTCTCTCTCAAATTAGTACCTGGCCTTAATTTCTACAGACCTGAAGGTCATTCTTGATCCCCATGGGCTTGGGACTAGATCACAAGCATAAACAACAAATAGATGGAACAATTTCTCCCAAGATGAATTAGACAACATGACATATATACATATAAAAAAATAAAAAGCATAAAAAACATGAATATATATATATATATATATGTTATAATAAATACTGAACAATGTAAGCGATACAACAGAAGGGGTAGAAAAGCAATATCCAAGAGACAAGTACAACTACAAAGGATGAAAAAAATTAAAACATATACACCAATAGTCTCTATATGATAGCGTGGGAAGGCTCCCACCCACTTACCACCAGCTAACCAAACCCATCCAACGAAAAACCACACCGCCTCACTATGTAACCATTCCATTCCCTGAATTGAATGATATAACAAGGTCTATGCACTACTAAAGAGGTACACATGGTGTGAGCTAATAGGTTCAGTAGGACCCCACCCAGGTGTTCCATGTCATGTCTCTAAACATTATTTCATTCATGCTAAAATTTTAAGAAAACAATATATGATATATAATCTAATAGTTTTTATATTAGAATCATGGGAAACAATTTAATTTCCCCTTTTTATAATTTCCATATAAATAAGGATAATCAATTTCAAATAATTTCATATATATATATCAAAATAGATATATCAAGTCAAAGAAATGAATTCATCACATATCATATCAAATCCATTAAAGTACAACCAAAATAGTACATTCCAATGCATCCCAAATCAACCAAATCACAGGAAACATCACACTAAGGATCACACTAGGTCAGGATAAATAGGAAAAATGTTCCTATCACAGAAAATATAGTGCACATCAAGACTTTAAACATATGCATTGAATTTAGAGATCAGTTGAAACCCTAGTAAGTGAACCCCAATAGGTCTAACAAGTCCCTAGAATAAAATTCATAGTGATAATAGGAATAACACATTAATGAAACCCTAAAAAGTGTCCATGGATTATCCTATACATTCCACCTAAATACCCAAGGGTTCCCATGTGACCTATTTTACAAACAAAATCATCAATCCATTTTCATCAAAACCATGATTTGAAAACCATTTCATAATGTTTTGAAAAACCCATTTTATTTACCCAAAAATAGGGGAAACACATATTTTATCAAAAAACCATTTCCACACACAAAAATCAAATTGGTAAATCATTTAATTTAATTTATAAAATAATTTATTAAAACCAGAGTAATGAAGTTCACTAACACATATTAGATTTGGAGCCACCTACCATATAACATGGGTCACACAAACCCATAACAAGATCCACCAAAAATTAAGAACATAACAAGGACAATATATGCACTATAACTAACCCACACACATCATAATTGTTTCAACTTAACAAAATTGTTATAAGAGAATATGAAACATTACATTCCTGAAGAACATACACCTAACGCACCCCAACCCACAAAGGATTAACCCCCATAACAAGATCACATAAAGGATATAGAAATAATCAAGAATAATCATCATCATGGGTCTGTAGATGTGATAAGGAAATGAAAATGTAGTTCCATGATCAAAGGAAACAAATAAGATGAAATGATTACACACTTGGAGAGATGCAACAAAATTTCAATGATGATTTATCACTAAACAAATCAATCCAAAATGAATTGGAGGTTCCCAAAATCATTGGATAATTTTTTTAGGTTAAGGGAATATAAAGATTTATCTGAATAATAATATAATTCTTCTGACCAACAACCTAAAATCAAAACTTTAAAGACTTTTATAGTGTATAATCCATTTACACATCGTGTAATTTCGGGTGTAAATATACAATGAAAAACCCACCACCGTTTTTTATTAAAAACCCAATCATTAACATTACATGGTGTGAAATACTTACACGGCGTGTAATTTTATTGCGGTGTAATCAGTTCCCAAAAATATCTTTGTGATAAAATAAATATCATGTAAACTAGGTACAGTGCATGTCATCAACGTGATGTCCAAAAAATACTAGTTTATAACAGAAAAATCCAAACCACCTTAGGCATTCTTGATACCCAGGAACGAACTTGTTAATTTATTACCTATTTACACACATACTCCATTAATTAAAATAAATATACATACTTTCACTTTATTTCATTTTCCCTTGAAACATCTCTTTATCCTTGGGGGTCTCAAGAAACACCCAATTAATGTTGAAAAAAAGAAATTATATTGTAAATACCTGGAAAGAAATAATGGGACACTAAAACATCTCACATGTTGGCAATCTTGAGCTTCTACATATTACAAAAATAAAAAAAATTCTATAGGGAATGTACTTGAGTCCTCCTAAAATATTACCAATGCTCTTTAAACATTTCCAAGTGCTAGAAGTAGCTTCCAAGGTCTACCAATGGCAGTATTGCATTATCCAAAATCAACAAGGATCGTCACAACATCCGAAGACCCTGAATCATCCAAAATATCATAATTAGTTTAATATAATAAATAAAAATAATTATTTATTTATTTTAAAAATTAGTATAAATTTAGACATATTATGGGGTTATTGTGCCTCAGCCAAACCATATCTAATGTCACCCTACGTTTATATCTCACATACTAGGACCTGCGATGTGAAAATACCTAAAATCTAATTCCAAATCAAATAGAATTTCAAAATTATTTTAATTTATAACCAAAGTAAACTCAACGACATAATGAATCTCAACCAAGACTATAAGCTAAAACATGCATATGGTGTTGTAGGTATCCCACATCCTATGAAGAGAAAGATCCCCATTAGGCTCATTTCATTCCCCCACGATCCAATTGAATTAAATCCAAATTAATAAATATGGAATAAAATTAGAATAGTATGTAGGGGATGGTCCATGTATCTCACTAGAGTCAAAGACACACCTCAAATCACCAAAAAATAGTCCCATTAAAAACCAGAATCAAGGGGATATCAAAGGTGGAATAAGGGAAGAATCCCTTGGTTGTGTACAATAGATGGAGGAATAAGGGATGGGGGTTACCTCTTAATCCTCATATGGGAATGGTGGTATTTTATAACTTTTAATGAGTTGAACAGTTTGGCTGCATGGTTTACTAAACCATGTGCCGACCATGTAGGCATAACTAACGCAATCCATCACATCATAGGGTTTAAAAATCCATTCAATAACCATGAAACGTGCGTATAATTTACTGTAGATTCTCGTATAGTTTTCTAGGTCATTCCACACAATTTCTCGAACCATGCACCTATTTATTATGGGGGTTCACAGTATTGGTACATGGTTAGCGCTAACCATGTTCCAGAATTTATCCCTTGTATTCGTTTCGCATAACTTGAACATGGATCCTCAAACACTAGGGATAGTTCTAAAATCTCTAAAACCTTTATGAAATATCATTCCAATTCCAATTTAAGCCTTTTAATTGGTTCTAACCCTTATAGTTCCATTTCTAATATATGATCAGAATTGTTCTTGTCTAGAAATTGAGAATTAATGTTCCTTCATAATTTTTCAAATCTTGAAAACAAGGGATCTTAAAACCTCCCCACATTATTGATTCTCATGCCCAAGAAGTCTCAGTGGGATTCCATATTGAACATACTTACCCATATCATTCATTTAGTCATTCTCAAAGAACTAGATTCCACCTCCAAACCCCCAACACACTCCCAAAATGCCACTTTGAGCATAAGACACATCAAATGTAAAAACCCATGGTGATGATCACAAACACATACATAATAATGAGAAAATACTTACATAATCCCATCTAATCTGGGATATGACCACATCATCATCAAATTCATCACACTCATCATGGAGCTCCCCACCATAGGACATAGGTCATAACTGTCAATTCTAGATAATTGGGGATTATAAAAGTATAATTTTCTTCCAAAACACACTCATAGTGTCCTAATGATTCTCTTGACATGGTTATCAACACACAAAACCCAATCACTTAAGAGAAGACCACTCCATGTTCTCATTTATAGACAAAAATGGACAAACTATAGTAAACTTAGTTGAAAAACTTATCGTACTGGAATTTAATTTAAAACCCCCAATAAATCATCAAAATTACTCCACTACACCCCGTATGAAATTCTGAATGTGGTTCCAAGATCATCACATCCCTTGTCAATAAAAAAACCATCCATGAATCCCCTATATGAAACTACTCAAATATACTTTCCCTATAATTCTATTGCATTTCCAACACCCGATCCTAGTTCCCCATCTCCTAGAGGAACCCCATTTTCATTTTATAGACAACCATTGAAATACACACCCATCATTTGATGAAAAATCATAGTCACATCCATAATTGACACATTCTACCACTATTCTCAAAATTTGAGAACCATCAGCTTCCTAATCCAATACATCTAGATTGTCACAAGCTATTTTGGAGACCAACACCCAATTTCATAACACAACATATTCCTCATAAGAACATGCACCTTGAATTCACTATTTATTGAAATAGAATTCTCATGAATTTATCCACCGATATCCCACTCACACCTTAGAAGATTACTTGTCTTTGAATCACTAAACATGATTTAATTACATGTGTCCCACATCCTTTCTACCACCAAAAATAACCATCAGAATGGCCAAAACTTTCTTATTCACTATCACCAACCCTAAATGGGTTCTATATCCAACCATGTAGGTCGATACTACCAAACTATGCTCACCTACCACCAACCCCTAACAACGTATCTCTATGAAAAATTATCCCATGTTACACACTCAGGTTAAAGATATTATGACACATATACCAAACTCACATCCCCACTACCATTGATGGACATCCCATATTTTAAATTAAATCCAAGAATTATTATTCCTGCAAGCATCCCATTCATAACCGTTCACCCTCACCTCACTCAGGACCATGGACGAATCCAAAAATAGACTCACAGTCATGTGAATCACACTAAAATAAGAAATAAGGATCATGATACACAAGATTATTGTCTCATCACTCTAACAAATCTCCAAGAACTTCTACTCAAAATCGGTTATACCAATCATGAAATGATCTATCCCACCATTGATGCCTCTTGGAACCATTACCAAACCATTGTATCCTATCCTAGGATTATATCATTTCAACCATATCCACATCTCTATAAATAATATGGAACCATTTACTTCATGACAATACTCCTACACTCTGCATACACTTCTGAAACTATATATAATAGTAAGTGGGGTCATGCACCCAAATGTCCATTCTCGTCGATGTTGGTATCGATACCCAATCACCCTTGGTGCTTCCTATAAAACCAATGGAATCATCCTTCATATTCCACATACTATATAACACCTCACATGTAATGATCTCATCACAATGGTATAACCATTATCACCACTACTAATGTCACTCCAAAACTGAGGCCAAACCCTCTCATAGGTTTCCCTAGAAAAAAACAAAATACCCAATAGGGTCTGCTTCAAAACTAAGGGTATCTAGTTTCCCACTTATCCATATGATTCACATCTCTCTATAAGGTCATGTTTCAGGAAACCTGATACTTTCTCTCATATCAACCCATGAAATAATAATGATAATCACCCACTCATAGGGTCTCACATACAATGCCATCACACACTAATCAATTCCCACAACTAGGGAACCCATCTTCATGAGCATCCATCAATGGGACAACTTCGTTGATTATCACATATAATTGGGAATTTTTTCAATAACCGATAACATCATCGTAGATGAACCACACCACGGTAAGAAAAAATATGGTTTGGTTTAGTATAATGTCATCCCAACATATACGGGAAAACACCATGTAGGTTGTTACAGTTCACTTTAAATAATCAAAACATAATAATGACAACACACAAGAGGTTTAAATGGTGAGATTACCTATTAACACCTCATCCCACTTGTTCCACTACACATCATCTGCATGTAGTCATACATCATCATCATCATCATCATCATGTGAATCATCGTAGATACAAAAGACCTACCCTCATAAAGAAATAAATATACAAATCATACCATATGAGTAGAATTATACTATGTACTTATATGAAAAATGATATATGAGTAGTTTTTTACACTTTAAATGACTGATACTCAGTATTCAGTGTTAAAAATCACAATAACAGGACTACAAGTCTTGTAAATATTACATTATTAATACGATACATGATACTTATCTAACCATTTCATTCTAAGAGTCATATCCAATCACTAGCATATTAAAAACGGGTAATAGATAGAAATCCATTATAAACCATAAAATTCAAACCACATATTCGTCACCTAAGTAGAAAATTAAATACAACCATAACATAAAAAGTTAATACATCAATTCCATATCCTTGGAAACATGGAATTTCTAAAAGATCAAGTGTTTTCAATGCACTAGACCGATAGCCGCCATAGGGACTAGCACATTCCTAAATATATGGTCTAAAAGATCCCATAATAAAAAGAAAAAAAACAAGATCCTATTATATCACAATATAAAATATCATAGTTCAAAACCACTGACTGGTGCCTAAACCGATGATGGACACTATACATTAGGCGTTCTTCCTCATATTTTAAAGGCTTCCATATAGAAGTGGGGTTATAAGGTGATACATTGTGGACACTATACCCCCAATATCAATTTTCATAATAAATATAAAATAATCAAACAACATCCAAATATGTAAATAATCAGATTATACGGGTATAAATAAACATCCAATAATACTAAGGAAATACAAATATTTCCAAAAGATCCATGTCATTCAACATTTGATCACCCATGAGACCTATCACATATACACAACAAAAGTGAAGTAAAATAATGATGATAGATCCTCAATATCCTTGAACCATTCCTGATCGAAAACTCTATATACTAATTCAAGTTATAAACTCGATCAAACCAAGAATCATCCCAAAATATACATGTAACTAGGTGAACTTATTCTCAAGTAACTAAGTGCAGTGGTGGACCAATAAGGGTATTATTAAAAAAATAGTAAGTGAACACGTATTTGGTGTTCAAATAAATACCATATGTCATGGTATATTCATTTATCCTTATTATTGGTAACAAATAAATACAAGGTATAAAATAAACCATACTTATTACTTTAGCCGGTGTCAGGGTGTCTATTAGGTTATTGTGAAATCTATCCAAACATAAATTAATCTAGGATCCACATCTATGGAATCACCAGCCATAGTATCACAAAACTCCATTAGGGGGTTTTTTATAGGAATCATAGACTTCCACGATGGTATTTTTGATTATAATTTATCATGGGAATCCCCTATGAGGGTTTTTTCATCCAAGTAAAAGAAACAAACTATCAAAAACCCAGTTCCATGATCAAATATTATGTTGGATTATACATGGATCAATATATATTACTCTCATGATATGTAATGATCTCTCACAGAATAACCCCTAATCTGAAAGTATGTGACAGTCCACCCGATCATCCAAGCTCAAAGTCCATAAAACCCAACTATATAAAAGCACAAAACAGGTGGAAAATCTATACCTATGTAGATATAAATCCATGGTATCCCAATGAGTATCACATGCCTATACTTTTTGAGTTCTCGTATCCATAAATAATCCCTATAAGAATCTCATCCAACCTCCCATATGGGAGTTTCCACATCCCACAATACACATTATAATAAAATCATCCATCCTATACAGTATTTTACATTCAATAGTTAAACTGATTAAGAAGTATAAAACTTAAAAATTCAGTATAAAAATAAAAAATATATGTTGTTATATTCCCAAAATTCTATAAAAACCATATTTGGAGTCCCCAAAGAGAAACCCAACTCATCACATCATAAACCAACTCAAAACATCGATTTCAGTTCTAAAGTGTCTCTTATAATCATACCAACCCTTACCTATGGCCAAAATATACTTATATTTACAAGTCATTTGGTACCTATTAGGGTAATCATGGTATCAACACTATAGAGGCACCCACAAATGGGTCCTCTGTCTCATTCATGGGCTTAGGTCATCACTTGACACCCTAAGACATGGTGTCACTCGACGACTTCAATAGGGTAAAATGGGATTTCCAGCTACATGTGGACTCATCACAAGGGTAATAGAAAAGAGATGGCCAATGGACCATCTTGTTACACATGGTCTCTCTAAATTGGTCAAATCACCCAACCTAATCTCAGTTTTCTCAAGGTATGTCCACATGGGACTAATCACATAAGAAGGAGATGATATATCTTCTCTCTCCCATCTTGATGGGTTCAAATATCTCAAACCTCCAAATATATACTCCTAGGTATTACTAATTATATAATCTCTTTACATGTATCATCCTACATAATGAAGGTATCCTAAACCCATATATAAGAAGAATATCCCAATTTTTTCTATCCTCATATATCAGGATGTTTTGAGTTCACTTGGAAACTCAATAGTCCCAATCGTGGCCATTAGCCTCCAAGTTTAAATATGACCTTTTGAGTTGTTCCAAACCTCAAATTTATATTATAAATCTATAATAATCATTTAAAAAATATTTTAATTGAAATTGATATTCCTTATAAAATTCTGAACTCATGACAACATGGGATATTTTAGAAATACTCTTCAAAAATTAGAATAAACATGTTGTAGTTAGTAATAGTTGTTTTGGGAGTGGCATTGTAAAATGAAATAGATTGTGGTTTTATATCATGGATTTGATGAGAAATTATGAAAAATTTTATTTTTTATGGTCTATGTCTTGGTTATAGAATATATATATATATATATATATATATATATATATATTTTGAAAGATGTTTTTTTTGATATTTAAGGGGGCTAAGTTACAGTAATTATGGTGTTTTGATTAGGGTGGAACAAACCAAAAATATTCATGTTTTAAGACACCATATAATGGTTTGTTAGTTTTGATTATATTTGTTAATTTTTATGTTCTATCCCTCATATAATAGTTTTTATTTATATTTGAAATCTTTATATTTTAAATAAACATTACATTTTTGTTAGTGAGAGCTATTGAGTGGATCATTAAGTACTTTTTTCTCCAGGGATAAAATACGTACAAAATATTTCTGAATTTTTCAAGATACATTCCCCATTAATTATTTTTTACCTTATTAATATCATATGAAAATAATTTTATCTATGTATTCATTGGAAGATTGGAAAAATGTAAATGTAATAATAATTTATTCAGAGTCATTTGGGATATTTGATTTTGAAAATTTGAATGAGAATTTTTCTATTATATTGTCAAATTTTATTCACGGTAAAAAACATATATTGACCTAGTTTTTGCATGAGTGGGACTCAAAACATAACCCTTGTAGATAATCGTATAAAAATTTTATGATTATTTTTTAGTTCTTGAATATTTGATATACCCCATGTAATGTTGACGTGAAAAAGCGATTATCAGGGTGGTTTGAAAATAATGTTATAAAAATATTATGTTATTATAAAGAGAATGTTTAATTTCTTAACTAATCACTAATAGCTCTTAAATAGAGTCTTGGATGTGGAAAACAGAGAATGATCAATTCCATAGAATAGGTTTTTTCTCAGGTTCCACATAAGTCATGCTTGAATTAGGTTCTGTAGTGACGAACATTCAATGATAGATATAAATGGTTACATTAATTTAATTAAAAAATTGAATTATTTTAATATCTGATGTAATATATATTTATATAGACATATATTATGAGAATACATAGGGTTAAGTGTATAACCCTTGATAATTATAAGAGTGGTAGATAAAGTGATCTTATATTTTTTTATACATTTATGAATGAACTCATTTTTTAGGATCGATGTATTTTTTATCAAGAAATTAAAGGAAATGATAATTAACACTTTATAATTTTCAATAATATTTATTGAAAACATGTTTTCCACTAATGATTGATCCATCCTTAGGGGTGTAAATTCCTTTTTTGGTCACATTTTCCTACTTTTGATATTGTTGCGTTGTGGATTATTTTTAATAAGAATCTAATATAAAAAAACTGAAGCATGGATCTGAAAGTTATTTATTTTCATTGAATTATGAATCTTTAATATAATTTTTTATTGTATTTATTTCTTGATCCTTTGATGTCTGAAATCAAATAATGTCTAATATGAACATGAGCATCATTATATTGTCAATTTTTGATTTCATGAATTTCTCCCTAAATTTTATGCATGCCAATAAATGATGTTCATTTAACCAATTTCTAGATAGTTTCTGTGAAATACATTAATTCCATGACTAGGAATTCTTTACATGGATTGGATTTCCAGGTTCAGATTCATGGTTTTTAACCATATAGAGATGAAATGATGATGGTGAAGAAAATATTATGGGGGGTTCGGGGATAGAGTCCTCATGATCTTCATAATACGGACAAATATCCTTTAATTTTAGGTGATGATGAAATATTTTTATAATGATTAATGGATAGAAAAAATCTATAACACAGTGTTATTGATGGTCAATGAAGACTATAATTATATTGGGTGGATAATGTAGTTAGATTATTGGAGGTGATAATGAATCTTGATATGCAATATCTATGTGAAGGATCTGATTTCTAGGTATCTCTTGACGTGGATATAGGGTTTCTTGTTGGAGGAAATTATAACATAATTATGTTATTGAGCCACATATCGTGTGACACCTAACTATCCATCCTATCATGTACGAGGAGAACATGTTCAACGACCAGTGTTCCCTCACACATCATGTGTGCTGAACCACAAACTATATACCATCAAAGTTATATGGATTAGGTATACAAGGAATACACTATGTAACCCCAAGTACATGAAACTATATGTGGAAAAACTACATACCATGTTAGTAGGTCTTAACATGCCATATAGAAAAGAAATACATGGATATAGAATGGACTTCGATCGAAATGTTTTTTACCCAATTTGGTACATACTGTAATTCACTTTGCCTTAGATTATAACAATCAAGGAATACAATCTGAATATAATTCCACTTGAAATGTGAAGTAAATGATATATTAAGATAGAGAGATATGATGACCTAAGAAAAGTGAGCATGATCGTCCACTAGAATTTGAGTATCTGGTTTGGCTATCAGAAACTATTACTGATTGGAAACCCACCCATCCATGAGAGGGTGATTGAAGGTGATATACTCATACCATCCTTATATTGAGATAGTAATATCCACCAAGGGATTTGAACATGAGATATTCTACCTATAAATAAAATAGAGTTTGTATCTTCACACCATTACATGCAATGGGATTCTCTATTCGCGGTGTCGGTATACCCTCAATTATAGAGATTAGATTGGGTAAAAGATCCTATAATGTGGTTGTAAACCTCCTCTACACTAAAAGGGTTTCAGTATTGTTCATTGATAGTATATAGTGGTTTTTTGGATTAATATATTAGGAGATTAAGAGAATTTGGGTTCCATTCAAAATCTATAGGATGGAAATTGAGATTGAGATCGTACTCTGGGTCTTGAGTAACTTTTATGATCATCCATAGGACTAACATTTTCCTTGAGGTAGAGAACACTACCTCTGTATGTGATAATTCCTTGATGTTGAGAATATCCCATATTGGAACACCCATCCTTGGCACTAGAGGGGTGCGACTACTAGATGAATTCGTTGTGATGACTTTTATGAATTTGATGATTCCTCCACACCCTAAGGGTTGACATTAAGATTTGATGTTATAGATAAATTTCTACATTAATATTTACGTACTATTAAGTATTCAAAGAATTTATATCTACCTTTCTATAAAATATTTCTTGAATTAGTGGTAAATGACTAGGACATATAATTGTCCATTAGTCTTCTAGTGTTTGAGCGTATCTATATTTTACTTCATGAGTCCCTTCAGTCTTTCCGTATTGTAAAATTTCTTGATATGACTTGGTTTTAAACATTTCCATATTTCCCTCCTACTTAAAATGTCATAAATTAAGGATATGGACTGACCATTTCTTCTAACTCAATTTTTTTCCTGGAATCATACTTAGTATGATTATAATGACCATTGCACGGGCCTTGGACCATAGATTTTGTGTAAGTGGAAAGGAAATTTAGGTCTAAGAAAAATTTATGAGAATAGGATTTAAGTATCATTTGTGAAGTTGACACTTGGTGACCTTGGTGGTTATAGTTTTGGAATATTATTGGTGGTAACCAGAGGTGATGGTAGTAGGAGTTATAGGTGTTTGTAGTCATTTTACAATTAGGGTATATTTTCCGTCAATAGATGTTAGTTTTCTTTTTGGTCCACTGGGAATTCATTTTACACCTTTTCAAATTAAATTATTCAAATCTGTTATCTTATGGATTTTATTAGAAATCCCATTCATGTTTCTCATACATCTTAGTTGACCAGTTTTTTATATCATATAGATATTGTTGGTATTTGTTGAATTGAAGATATGTATATGTTATAGGTTAAAATTGGATAAGGCCATCCATGTGAGTGATATGCTTTATTATTGAGAGTAGTTGGATGTTGGCCTATTTTAGTTTGTCTTAGAGTGGTATACTCAGCTTACTATTGTCATAGGTGAGGCCCTAGAGGGCCAGGTCATGAAAAAACCCCATCAGTTTCTTTAATAATTTCTAATTTCTTTAACAATAAAAAAAATATATTTTTAGAATCAATTATAAAGATATGAATAAATTATTTAATTTAATTTTTTTAGTATTAACTTGGTTCTTTTATGTTAAGGTAAATATGGAATAATTTGATTTAATGTCGAAAAATTGAAAAAATATTCAGCCATTATTGAAGTGTTTTAAATGTTTTTGGGTTTCCCATGTATTTCATGGTTAGTTAAACTAACTATTCCAATATAGTGAATTTATAATGAACTCCATTTACAATAATTTAATCTAATCATGAATCTATATCATAATGTTTTCTGAAAAAACGGTTGTTAGACATTTTGAAATTCATGATAATAAAAATAGAATATGGAAAAATTTGATGTTGTGGTTTTTAAAAATAGGTGGTGACATTGTATATATTGTGAATGGTTAAGAAATTATGAAGTTCACAGAATCCTTTAAGTGTAATAATAAATTTTTTCAAATTAAAAGTTCATAGGTTTAAAGTCTCTATATTTTTAAGGACAAATTCATTATTATCTCTTATACTAGATTATATTAAAGATATATTGTTGAATTTTCCATTGATGCATTTTTTAAAACTACTTAATTTCTCTTAGTTTATCAATTTTTAAATAGTTTATTGAACATGACTTGGTCTCACAGTAATCATAGAGAGATGATATCATGGTGTTAGACTCATTGAATTTCATTGGTGGTTCATTATCTAGAATAATGGGATTAACTAGGACTATTTTGGTACCACTTCATTTTAAAAATTTCCCTTGTATGGATTTCCTCAGACACCAACATTTTAATCCGTCCCAATAATTGTATATTTATTCTCCAAATATTTATGGATTATAATAAAAATAAATGAGTTATATATGTAGTATTAATGATGTATCTTTTCTACCATAAGAAATTACCACATTAGTTTAACCCACCATGTCTAAAGAGAAAATTGATCATGAAGACCAAACCCAACTAAGTAGAAACTAATATTCATTATAAGTTAAAGTAATTGTGATTCATCATTGGACTAAATATGAATTGTTTTGAACAGTGTTATAATCATTTCAGTATTATTTCTCAATATCTAACAAATTAAAATCAAATATAATGGATATATGATTAATGAAGGAAAATTTTTATATACGCATGCCCTTGGGAGAAAATAGAATTTTTTTAATAAAAAATACAAAATCTAGAAATGTTTTAATTATATAGATATTTTTGGATTTATCTTTTAGAGAGTATAAAGTGATTATATTTTTTAATAAACATTGAAAACCATATTTTTTGATCATAGTTTGAAATTATGGAATTCTTGAAACATATCACACAGGTGGAATGGTCACACGATCACTTAGGACATATTTTTCAGGGAAACCAAACATCTTTAATTGTTTCAATCATAGTGTTTTCATGCTTAATTAATTTTTAATTTTTTGATATATTTTCATGCCACTAGAACCAATGGATAATCAATTTACTGAAACATTCAACTATTATCTAGTGTACAATATTGATATTATAGATCCTAACTATGGGAAAATGGGTATAATGAGAAAGGGGATTATATATATTATGAAAAAAGAATACACTTATTTTTTTTAATAGTGAAGTGGAATGGATTTTATTTTCTAGAGAATATATATTCGAAATAAGAATATTTCAATTAAAATTTTAATAATGATTCCCAGCGGATACAACCAAAATAACCCATTATGTTCATGTTTACATTGAAGCATGAATGTGTCAATGAGTATTTAGATAATGAAGTAAAATAAATGAAAAGTGATATTGATAAATAATTAACTTTAGAAAAATCTAAAAAAACCTGTCTTATAGTGACTTTGTATAAAGTGAAAGAGTTACACAACAAAACAATTTTTGGGGATATTTATTCTATGAATTAATTTCTATTTTTCATTATTGAAACATAATTTAATAGTGCTCAAACTCCCTCAAAATTAATTTATTAATTATCCTTGAATCTATTCATATATAATATTGAATAATATGTCAATAAATATGTTACTTTTTTTGAAATGGAGATAAAAAATACCATTACACATCACGATATGATGAAAAAGGGCTTTTCTATAGAACTATAAATCTATAAAAATTAAATTTCCCAATAATAAAATAAGGGTACAATTGATAAATTTATCATTAAGAAATTAATACACTCCATGAATCATCAAGCTAAAGTGGAATATGATAAGGAGGTGGAAACACATTTCAAATCTTAATGGGTCCTCAAAGACAATTTTTTAAGAGCATTGGAGAAAAAAGGTTTTGGAAGATACTAACATATTAAAAAAACTATAACATATTAATGAATACCATTGAATTTTTTTAGTTTTATACTATTAAAATGTAACACCACTCAAGGGTGAGGCCTGTTATTCATTCCCATTATTTAATTTATCATAGTTTTCTTTTTTTATTAAATTACATGTCCAGTATGTTTCTATTGTTGGTGTATAGAAGAACCATTAGAGAAAGGTAATTTTATGTGTTGCTCCATAAATAATTTTCCATGTCATATCTATCCCTTATATTTGGTTGATTATATTTTTAATCCTGTTGATTATAATTTTTTTATCAATACATGATATTTAAAGAAAGTAGTAACGGTTAAATGTGTGTTGGGTATGTGATCTCAACCTCTTTTTGGATTTTATATTGGTATTTTGAAATTTTTATGAGTTTTTAGAAAAAAAATAAGGTCAACATTATTTTACACCTCATTTTTGGACTCCATGTTTATTACGAGGGTTTGTATAACATGTAAGATCCAGTATAAATTATTTTGAATATTTAATTCATTCATTGAAATTTATCATAAAATATATTTATAATTTTGACTAATCATTCATGATAATTTCCTTTTCAATATTCAATATCAATTATTTCACTATCAGGAATGGTAACTCAATATTTTTGAAATATTCATTAAAAAAAATACATAATGATAAAATTAATGGGTTATTATTTTAATTTTATAAATTTTTGTGATACTATTTTAAGTATTTTCATTAAAATTTATTGAATTAAAATGAATTTAGAACATTTGGAAAATATTTTTAATGCATTTATGAAAACCATTTTATAGTTTCCTTTATTTTAATCCCAAATAGACTAGAAATGTTTATTATAAGTGAGCTATAATATGATTCCATAATCCCTTTCCTACCCAACACATTTATACTTTTGAATTTATAATCAGATCTATGTGTGGGTGGAGGGTTGTTCAATGGATATTCTAGCAGGGAAATCATTATTGAAAAAAATGTGAGGTGTGAATTTTCATTTATTACTATGAAATAAAGTGTTATAAAGAAATTTATAATATTATTTTCCCCCATTATATTCATCCAATTAAAAAACAATAATTTGTGATAAAATTCATACACAAAAAGTTTATATATAAAAATTAATTAAATGAAAAATAGAGAGAATTTTGGATGATGCATTTAGCATAATTATTTTTCTACAATTCTGAATCCTATATATTTGGTGAGTTTAGATAAGGTTTGTAACATATTTGTAAGGTAATGAGTTAGAGATTTTATCAATAGTAATTAATTTAATATCATTAATTGTCATGAAAGAGAAACCATTTTCTTATTTTTTTTTTCACATAATCACATACCAAACCTTACCCTCTATATATACCAATTTATTCTTTGAATAATGATACACCACTTGGCTAGGTATAATGTGAACTGATAATGGAAAAAAGATAATTGGAGTGGTTACAAAAAATAAGGAGGAAAAGTTTTAAATTAATTTCCCCATGTAAAAGATAGGATTGAGTTAAGGGACTGAAAATATAATTATTATGGGAAATAATAATAGATGATTGATAATAATAGCAGTTTTATAAAAATTGAGTGAAATGATTAAAAATATTTCCATAACCATTAATACATTTTTAAAATTTTGTTTTATATATACATTTTTAAATTGGAATTAATCAAGGATTTATTATGATTGTGGCTGGGAAGGTGTGGGGGAAGTGATTAATCCACATTATAACTATATTTTTTTTATATAAATTATTGTTTAAATAACCATTAATTTCAATAAATATGTTTTATTTATTTAATTTGATAAATATTAATTTTTTGGATGGAATTTTGAATTTAGACCAATATTTTTGAATATTATTATTTTATTATTAATTGAGTTCATAATTTTTAAAGATAAAATTTGAATTATGTTATTTAACATTGTACATGTTATGAAATCAATTTTTTTATTATATTGAAAGACATTAAGGGATATCTAATTTTCATGTTGAAGAATTATTATTAATGGTTGAGTATATAGAGAATCATTTTTGGGATTTTTATTTTATTCTTTCTCATTTAAAGTATTAGTACACATGCAATTTACTTACCATGAACAACATTCTTGTAAAATATAACTAAACTTATATATGTAGCATACAAGAAATAAAAATTTACCATAGAAATTTAATATAGTCTAGATGTAAGAGTTAACTGACTATGATTTTCAAAACCTACTAATGAATAACTACTATTTAATGTGTGTGAGAAAAAAATATTAATACCATGTAACCATAAAGTAGGATAAAAGGGGAGGGGTTTTAACCGATTATGACTATCTTGAACCGAATTAAAATTATATTTAAGACATTTATATATAATAATGGAAATGTAATATATATGAATAACCTATGAAACAATAATAATATTCATAAAATATGATTAAAAAAATTGGAGAAGGTTCTAATAATAAATAAATGTATGAATTTGTCCAATAAACAGGATAATTATAGAATATTGTGGGATATATATTTTAAAAAATTCTTCTATAATCATAGTTTAAAATGATGAAATTATGAAAACATACCACATTATTATAATTAACAATTAATGAATATTACTTTTTTTCAATGGCAAACTATTTTAAAGGATAAAACATTTTTTTAGAAAAATATTATGAAAATTTTCATAGTATGGTTGATGTAGGGATAAATTTTTTTAAATACATATAACATTAGTAATGGATAATATAAATGGATATTAAGTGTGTAGAATTTCTAATTTGAATCAATTCTAGATATTGAATTAATTTAATGACAGTACTTGAGAAAAATTTAGTCGATGAAATAACCTTTTTTATGCTATGAATGTGGAAATGTAGTGAAAAATAAAATATGAAATTAATTGACCAATTGTTTAGACATTTCTATATTATTTATCATTTTTTGATAAAGGTAGTTAAAATTTTAGTTTATGTGGTTTTATGTTGGTTAATTTCTATATTTATTCAATGTTCTAGAAGATGATTGTGTAGTTTTTGGAAAATACGAGTAGAGTTTATGAGACGTTATTTTGTCTATTTTGTAGTGGGAATCCATGTTCTATGTTCTTAGGATATTTGTTATGATAATATTGTGATTTAATAAATTATTAATTTTATATAATGTTGGTGTATCATTGTAACATTGTCTAACAGGTTCATTAGGTGGTCAGTATATTGGTATTATATTTAGTTATATCGATGAAATCTGAGGGATGTTGTATTCTTACCACATATACATTTTCTTGTTTATCGTATAGTTTTTTATATGGTTTTTATTATTGTGTCTCTATAGTTGATATTATAGTTATAAATAGTTATTATAGTTTTTAATATTATCATTAAATGTGTGGGTATTGTGACATGGTGAATGATAATCTATTAGTGGTTTTATTATTTATGTTATTTGAATGGGGAAATGGTTGAAAATGTATTCTGATTACATAGGTTGGGTTTCTTTTTTTATTTACTAAATTTATAATTTTGAAATATTTCATTCATTGAGGTCTTATTTGAGGGTACATAGAACTATACTACTTAGTTATGTGATAAAATAAATTCTTTACAAATTTGATTTCATACCAAATGAGACATCTCAATAAAAAAAAAAGAAAATATTATAAATTAATTTAACATTGTATCTTAATTTTTTTTCCAATCCTAGAAATAAAATGTTTCGTGTCTTCATATATTGACTATATAAATATATTATTTAACAATTCCTTTAACATCTCCCATATAATTTTTACTATATTCCATCCTTTATACATGTTATAAATAATAACCTTCCACATAACCAAATGAAAGAAATAATAGGAAAAGAGTTAGCTCATAATCCCAGAAAGGAAAAAAGGATCAACATGTTACCATCTATTATATAATAAGAATTAGAAAACATGAACATGGTATAAATTTTAAATTTAAATTCACATGGACCATATCAAAGCCATATAACATATAATTTTTTCACAAGAATAAACATATGAGTTTAAAAAATTTTGGATCATGGATCACTATCCATTTCCTATAACACAATAGAGAAGGAATCGTCATTTTATACTCATAAAATAGTGGAGTAGTAGTCAATTCCTGATTATTATATCATAGTGGAGAAAAAAATCAATACTTGAGTCCAAAAACACCGTGGAGAGAGCATCACTACTAGATTAATATAAAATAGTGGAGAACGAAACACTTCCTAATTCCCATACTAGATTAAGAATCAATACTATATTTTTATAATTATCTCAATTGATATAAAACTGATGATCCTATGATGTGTTTATACGGTATTTTTTGTCAACAAGTTGTTAATTAATGAATCAATTGTTTTTAATAAAAATTTTAGAAAAATACTATATTATAAGTGTTTCTTAGTTTTTATAATGTTGTTAATTTTCTTCTGTAATAATTTATAATTGTCAGAGATAAATTAAAATTAATTTAATATTTGAATAAGTTTCATCCATGAATGTTCAATGGTAAAATGTTACATTTTTGGATGATATTTTTAAAATATTTTATGATTTAAGAGATATTGTTTAATGAAAAAGACTAGTGTCAAAGGATATGAAAACAGATATTACAACTTGTTGAAAAAGAAATTATTTTATAGGGAATAATAATTTTCATGAAAATATGATTTGTTGAGAAATAATGCTAGAAGTAAGAATCTATTTATGAGATTAAAGAAATATTATTTTGATTAATTAATTTTATTAACTTGGAAAACATAATTTTTTATTAGGGTATTTGAGAGTTCCTATATTGGGTATTTATATTATTTTATTGAGTTGGTATTTTGTTAAAAAAATGGTCTAACCAAATCCACAGAAGGAGTGCTAGATCAACCATATATGGGAGTATGTCTCTACCATGTGGGAGGCATCCTATCCATAGAATATTATTGTGGCGGATGTGAGTATGATAATACATAGAAACCATAGGGATATCAAGAGATTTCAAAGGGTGATCATATTGAACATGTGTCAGTATCTATAAAACCACACAATAGTGTGGGTGGCCCATGTGGGTGTGTGTGAAGAGGCGCATTTAGGTGATGAACCCAATGTAATCTTGAGATGTGGATGAAACATGGATGCTTATATAGCATATAAAATCTTCATTTAATAAATATGTGGTATTAGTTTCATATGGGTTACTATTATACTACTTTAAAATGTTACAAAAACAAAATGGTTGTTTGATCAGATAATTTGGGGTTATCAGATTGTCTCTATATCTTTATCTCCTTTCTTAAACTTCTAAATGGTCTCATTATATTACATTATTATTTAAATTTGTTATTGATTGAACCGAGTTTACTATGATAATTATATGATCAATATTTTGAGATGATCACACAATGGATAGTGTGTCATGTGAACTTCAATGTTCTTGTATGGGTTTACATGATGATATTTCTTTTAACAAGGATGAATCAAAGCTACTAAGAGATATTAATGAATGATAGGATGTATGTGAAGTTATAATATGAATGTTATTCTGAACACATTTACCAAGAATTTTGTAAGGTGAAGTTGATAGAGTATAATATTTAATGTCTTATAGTTTAAGATGAAAATAAGGAAACTTATTATTTAAAAATTAAAATTAAAAATATACAGGGTTAAAGTTTTCAATATAAACTAGGATATTAAAACTTTTATGGATTATCCTTGACTCAACTATAAATTTATAGTGTGTGTCAGTAGATATATGAATTAGAGTATATCTACCAATACAATAAATACACAGATACAAAAGATGATATATGTTGAAAAATTCATGAGAGTTCTTAAAAAACCAAGGATCTACATTAGTTACACATGTACAAGATAACTTGAAGGAGGAGCTCAATGAAGCCCAAAAATATTGTGAATATAAAGATAAATATCTTAATTTCATTACCTATCTTTTTCTAAGGATAAATGTTATCTCATTATTATAAATAGTTTCACAAATATTGATATCCCGTGATGATTTTTATGCTCTCACAAAGAAATTCAAGAACCAAAAATAATAAATAAACATGATTTGTTTTTTGTTATGTGAAGAAGAAGTGTTTATAGTGACCCTACATTTTTCTTACATTAGTATTACATAATGTTGAATATAAATATTTTAATAGTGTTACATATCCAGGATAAAAAGATTTAGTGTCCTGGAAAAATTAGTCTCATACATAACTTTTACATGATAAAACATAAACATTATTTAAACCCTTCTTCTCTAGTTTCTTAGTTTCTGTTTCACTCTCTATATTACCAGTAATCACATGAAGATATACATTAAATAAAGGGGAGAACTAAAAGCCCAGTAATATGATACCAATGAACATGAATCTATATAACATGTGTGATCATAATTATTATCATTATAACATAAGCATAGGGGAATAATCATAATCATGATAGGAAATGTTAGATAAATTCATGGAATGTGGTAATGTATAAAAATGAAACATCATGTATTATTGGTCAAATACCACACATAGTTGTGAAAAAAGATACCAGTATGTCCTCACATAACATATGTGTATAATCATAACATCAACATTGTAGAAAAATATAGCATAATTTTTAGACATATTTCATGTTATCTCATGAGATAAACTACATTACCTAATGCATTGGAGAGCTATATAATTCTGGTCCCACCCATCACATCATAACATTTACATAATCATACACGCCACATAAAAAATAATACAATAATAGCCATAAAATAAACCATGGAAAGGAATGAGTTTTATAAGTATTTCATTCATGAATAAACATTGAGGTTCCCTAAAGAAAAAGTTAATGACATACTTGTTATAATATTCATCATTATTGAGTGAAAAAGAAATAATTTTAAGAGAAGTAAAAGTTGCATTTTTAGAAAGGGGAGTTCTTTTGAAAAAATCCTTATATTTGTTATAAAAAAAGTTTGAAACATGTATATATTTGAAAAAAAGGAAAAAAATAAAGAAATTATATTTAATTAAAATTAAATGAATATCCATACTAAATTTTTTGAGAAAGTGGGAAAACCTATAGAAAGGGAGTTGGGTTCAAGAATCCCCTTACCTCAATTGTTTCTTAATTTCATCACTTTTGTGCCTTATAAATAAAAAACTTATGTTCATTAAAACACATATCTAGAAATAAATTAAAATCATTTTATTAAAATAATTATTAATCATAATCATTGGATTATATTTCTTAATTTCTGTTGATGAAATTGAAGCTTTTTGATATCATATTTTACTAAAAAAATTCTCGTCTTTCAACGATTTCTTTATTTTATTAAATGTAATTTATAAATTAGTATAATAAATTCCAAAAGTATATAATACATTAAATTACATAGGTAAATATTATATATAATTTATATTGTCCATCCATGTTCGTGGTTATAAGAATCATCTTGGAAATGTCTATGTAGGTGGTTAACCAACTTTTAATAGGATATTGTCGAAAGATTGGGAAATAAAAGTAAGTAATTTAAATTTATCATAAATACGATATTTAAAGTAGGTTAACATCATTATTATAATTCTAAATTTCGGTAAAAAAATTTTTTTTGTAGATTTTTTGGAATGGAATAGGGTAAAAAGAAAAAGAGAATTAAAAAAGAATAAAGAGTAAATAGAGGCTTACTCTCTCATTGATGTAGTATCTCTTGTATGAGACTATAAATACTTCGTGATTGGAGTTGGATTTCTCTAGAAAATTTATACAGATTATAATAGAGTTAAGAGTGAATATTTGGTCCATTAATTGTCTTTGAAATGGATGAGAGGAGTGGTTTTCTTGGAGAAGGGGGAGGGGTTATTTATACTAGAGGTGATGGATATTTTTAGAATAAAATATTGAATAAAATAATATATCAATTGTAAAACTAATAATAGTGAATTTTTGACTTTATAAATCATATATTAATATAATATAATGATTTTAGGCCTTTAAATACACTTTATATTTTTAATTAATTAGTTTATTAAAAAGTAAATTAGAAATAATTTCATTTATTATTTTGAAGAATCACTTTTGAATTTAGGTTTTGGAAAGTTATTTTTAATTTTATAAATTGATTTTATTTTTTTTCAATGAACCATTTATGAAATTTAATATACCATGGCTGAAACTAATTCTCTAGAAGGTATTATATCACCATTACATCATGAATTATGTAATTTGAGTAACACTGGTTATGTGAAAAATAATATTTTTTCTATTCACCCAAAAATTGAAGTATTTCAGAAAAATAACAAAAAATAAACCTTGGATAATTTCAACATGATTATATGAAAAATGAAATTAATTATATGAAAATAAATTTCTAAAATAGGAAATTTTAATTATTAAGCTAAAAATAATGATTATTACAAAATACTTTAAAATATAGTTTACTAAAAATCAGGTTATATTTTCTTTGAGTATCTTAATAATGATATTTATTTTCTGAAATTTTAAAATTTATATTTACATAAATTAATAATGATAGATATTATTTATATCATAATTTATTATCTTGATGTGAAATTACTATTCTAACAGTCCAGTTACTATTTATAATGGTTACATTACACTCAAGGTTCTATATTTCAATAATGTTGCTTGATTTATTAATATTTTTATTCCTATTTAATGTTTTTACAATTGGGGAGATGATTAAATTAGATTGGAAAGATCTATATTTTCCCATTTTTTCTTTTCTATTTTATATTTTTTCCAGTAGTAATGTATGGAATTTTAATTGGCTTCATTGATTTATAATGTAATCAAGTTTAGTAATGTGACAAAGTATTATTTGATTTATCTACATTTTTATGGGAATAATATAATACAACACACATTTATTCAGTAAATGTTTTACTAAAAACACCAATCCATTACATTATTCCCCCCTTAATAAATTTCATCCCTGAAATTTCAGCTCATATTCTCTGTTGAGAATTGGTAACAGAACATCTATATCATTATTTTGTCTAGTTTCCAAGTAACATATTCATACTTATCATTCCTCTACAACAGTTTGACAAGGTGCGTTGTCTTGTTGTATAGATCTTTTTTTTAATGTCCCTAATTTTTACCAGGTACTCTTCATATAAGAGGTCATTTTCTAATTGCACCACTTTGAGATTAAAAACATTTGAGGGATCAGGTATGTAATTCCTTAAGAGATATACATGGAACATATTATTAACTTAAGCCATACATGGTAGAAATTCAAGAAAATATTCCACTACTCCTTTGTGATCAAGGATCTGAAATGGGCCGATATACCCTAGGCTAAGCTTCCCTTTCCTTCCAAACTGTGTGACTCTATTACATGATGATATTCTAAGGAAGAATTTGTTTCCAATGTCAAAATCCATGTCCCTTAGATGGTTGTTATCATAGTTCATTTTTTGACTCTAAGAATATTTTATATGGTGTTGTATGGCTTGAACCTTCTATGTCATCTCCTATACAAGATCTGGTTCAAGTATATTTGATTAGCCACTAAATGAGGCTAATATTCATTGTTAATATACATAATTTTCATGTTCTTTGTTATTCATAAACACCATTTTAGTGCATTTTACACTTTGAACATCATTTCACATTATGTTTGTAATACCTTCTTAAAATGCCCTATTATGTGGTACATTTTTGAACATCATTTAAAGTACCCAATGATTCATCTGATTGTAAGGAATTGAATTTTACATATTTTAATTTGATATTTTTGTAAATTTATCTACACTTAAATATGAACATGTTTGATTCAGGGATCAGTGGAGAATTCATGGAGGATGATGGAGATATTTGGCAATGAAAGGAAGCAATTCTGGAGAAGGCAGATTGGACACCTTCCCACTGATGAGACTGTGGGGCCCAACATACATGCC
The DNA here is from genome assembly GCA_963277665.1 of Viscum album. Classification (NCBI taxonomy): domain Eukaryota; kingdom Viridiplantae; phylum Streptophyta; class Magnoliopsida; order Santalales; family Viscaceae; genus Viscum; species Viscum album. The sequence continues at coordinate 1,896,272,788 of OY728152.1, forward strand.
CAATTAATCCCAACTTTCATGGGATGCTATAAGACATGTATAGGAACAAATAACACTTCAGGAGTTAATGCCAATTCGGCATCCATGTTGGTCATTTAGTCGGCCCAAGTTAGAGATAAAATTCTGGGCCAGATTCTGCGGCCCAGAAAAACAGTCCACCACTTTTATCATATCTCGGAATCCACATCTCCAAATGGGCCCAAATTTTACAGACGGTTAGAAGACATCCGTAGATCCAGTTTCTTCTTCTATGTCCCACCATGATTCGGCCGTCTAGAAGGTCTTACAGACACGTCTGTTCGGTGAAGTAAAGATGGATGCCACCTCGGGTCAAACGTGGAAAAGTCCAAATTCCACAAGCTTTCCACCACCTATAGCCTAGAAAAATTAATTAAGATGCTTTGTACTGTTGTTGGTTAGACCCAAGGCTCCCAAAATGCCTATTTAAGGCAGTGGTGGTGAAGGATTTGGGGATCTTGGATGCTTTGTTTAATTGTAATGTTATGCTGCATTTTTGTCACCTCAATTTTGTCTTTCACATGTAAGTTGTTCAATTCACTTTAGTTTCTTAATAAAAGTTCTTCTTCTACTCTTATTTTGTTGTTATTAATATCAATTTGATACCGTTGGATCAAGGTGTGAATTTATTCACACCAACCCTTGTGAAATTATTCACACAACGGTGGAGTGATCATTTTATTTTCGTTGTTTTCTTTACTTCTCCATTTCCTCCCTTATGAGTCTTCTTTCCGCTTCCATTGAAACCATGGGATCAATGGAGGGCTAACCCACTTATGGGTTGATCCAAGGGAGTAGAAAGGGGCTGGATTGGATGTTATTTATCACCTAATTAATGTATAATCACTTCTTTAATTGGGATTTTTATTTGATGATTTTTAAACTCCATCGTCCTTGTTGAATTTAAGGCCACACACTTCAAGTACTAATACGATCCTTTACCTTGAAGTGCTCAAAACGTTGATCCTTCAAGTGTATAGGTGATTAGTATTAGAGGGTGTAGGCATTAAACCAGTAAGTTATGATGTTGTTTTATCTCTTTAAATGAACCCATCTCAAATTTAAGAAATTGAAATCATTAAAAAGAAAATACGTCCAATGCACCCCGAGTGATAACCTAGGATCAACTCATTCTTTTAAATTGAATCCACTTAAATATTTTAGATATCTTAAAAACCCATCCAAAATCAATCCAAGTTGGCCACTTCATAGACAAAAATCCATCCCTTAGGTTGTGTATCTTAGGTATCTTCTTAGGTCTCTGTGGAATCGACAACCCAAGCTACACTACAAGGACCGTTCTACCCTTCTTCTCTTGGGTAAATTTGGGCGTGAACCAAATTTTGGCGCCGTTTCCGGGGACCAAGTAAGTACCTTAGATCCAAAAAAAACCTTCTTTCCTCACCTCCATTCTTCTACTCTCACCCAAGATCTCTTATCTTGTCCCTTTCTCGCTTTTTTTTTGGCGCACGTCCGCCTACACCCGCGATTTCTCAAACAGACTAGTTAGGGTGGAAAGTCCTAGGATAGGGGAGTCAAGTGCACCTAAGGGATTGTTTAAATCAGATTCAAATATTCTTGAAACCCCGAAGTCAGAACTTGAAACAAGTCCAATGGAGGGTCATCCACAAAATCAAATTGTAAACCCTGGGGGGAATCAAATGGGAATCCAAAACCAAGAAGCTCCAAACTTAGGGAATGTAGTTGATCAAACCATGAACGACTACCTCACTCCAGCTTGGACCAATGCCCCCTCATGCATTAGACACAATTCCATAGGAGACACCAACTACATATTCAAACCCCATGTCCTAAACCACCTTCAAACCTTTCATGGGATGGAGTCAGAAATGCCATACCTTCATGTCAAAGAGTTCAACGACATTGTTGAAACCATGTGTCCCCCACATCAACTAGAATCCGCTAAGATGAGGCTATTTCCTTTTTCATTAAAGGATCGAGCTAAAAATTGGCTAAACAACTTGATACCTGCATCAATCCACTCTTGGGACCAACTGCAAATAGAATTCTACAAAAAATACTTCCCTCATCACAAAACAATTGCACTTAAAAAGAGCATCCAAAACTTTTTTGAAAAAGAGGGAGAGTCATTCTATGAAACATGGGAGAGGTTCAAAGACACCCTAAACATGGTTCCACACCATGGGTTTTCTATACCTGAACAAGTGAGAATTTTCTATGAAGGGTTGGGTCCGGGTAATAAACAATTCATTGACATGATGTGTAATGGAACCTTTAAAAACAAGGCCCCAAATGATGCTTATGAGTATCTCGAAAGTCTGGCTGAACAAAACCAAACTTGGGGAACATCACCTTATTCTGAAAATCCACAAAGAACCACTGGAATTCATACACTTAGAGAAGAGGAAAGCCTTAGGGCTAAACTCGCAGCACTCTCTAGGAAGGTTGAAGAGATAGACCTTAGGAAAGTCCATGAAATCCAAAATGTAGACCTTGTTTGCACAATTTGTGACAAACATGAGCATAAAACAGACAACTGCCCAACCATTCCATCCATCAAGGATGTTCTTCTAGGAGGACCCCCAGCGGAAGTCAATGCCCTAAACTTTCAAAAGCCCCAATACCAAAACACCTTCAATCCAAGGTACAACGACCACCCAGGCTTCCGCTGGAAAGATAACCAACGACCTAGCCAACCAAAGGGACAAAATCCTTACCCCCATCAGAACTACCAAAACCATAACCAGTTCCAAACCCAACCTATCCAATACCAACAACCACCGGTCCATTTTCAATAAACCATACCACCTCCAAAATATCCCCCTGGGATAAACCAACCTACTCAAGCACCAACCCAAACTGTTCCACAAAGCCTACTAGAACAACTGTGCAAACAAATGGAGAGGATGAACTCGGAGGTATCTTCCCTAAAACAAGAACTTCAAACCATCAAAACAGGAAAGGAACCCATGCCTACTTAGGCGGTGCCGTCCTCAACTTCAAGGGGAGAGTCAAGTTGTGCTCAAACAACTCATGAACAACTAAAGGCTGTGACTGTCTTAAGAAGTGGGAAATCAATTGAGAAACCTGAACAACTAATTCAGAACCCACCTGAAGATTCAAACTTGGATGAAAATTTAAATGAACCACAAGATCAAACTGAAGAAACTGATAACAATGTGAAAGAAACAACTCTTCAACAAACAACCCCACAACCTGCACCATTTCCTCAACGCATGAGGGGGAAAACCAAACCTGAATTGAGTGAAACGTTGAGGGAAATATTTTCACAATTCAAGTTGAACATACCCCTTCTCGATGCAATCCAAACCATACCTGCCTACTCAAAGTACCTTAAGGACTTGTGCACTTTTAAAAGAAAATTTTCACATAAAAACCAAGTCCTTTTGGCTGCTAATGTTTGTACCACCATTCAAGGGACCATTCCTCCTAAGTTGAAAGACCCAGGTTGCCCTTACATCAATGTTGAACTAGGAGAAAGCAAAGTTGTCAAAGCCTTGTGTGATCTAGGTGCTAGTGTCAATCTCATACCATATGCTGTGTACTGCCAGTTAGGCCTAGAAGAACTCCAACCCACATATGTCACACTTCAACTTGCTGATCGTAGCATTAGGGTTCCAAAGGGGATTTTAAAGGATGTTCTGGTAAAGGTTGAAAACTTCATCTACCCTGCTGATTTCATTGTCCTTGACAACCATCCAAACTTAGGAAATAAGGAACAAACCCCAATCATCCTTGGTCGTCCTTTCCTTGCAACAATCAACTCTGTTATTCGAGTCCGAAATGGGAACATGACCATCACCTTTGGGAACATGAGTCTAGACTTGAACATCTATAATGCAAGCTCACAAATAGGGGATGATGAGGATATTCATGAAGTAAACATGATAGGAAGCATTGATAATGAATTCATGGAACATCACGGAATATTTGATGAATGTTTAAGTCAGAATGAGATTGATTTCCTTTGTTCATATGAAGGAAGTTTATCTCCTTGGCTTGAATCATTTTCAAATTGCTCTTATGATGAAGTCTTAGGTCCAACAATCAGTGAAACCTTTCAAGAAACCAATTTCATAGAGACCCCTCTAAATTCCTTCCCTAAATTTGATCAAGCCAATCTAGTAGCTGAAACTTCTACATGTGAGGAATCAATCCAATCTGAACCTCTAAAAAAAGAAATTGATCTTGATCCAATGTCCCAATCTTCTGCTGAAATTCTGAACCAACCTGATCTTGAATTGAAGGAACTTCCTACTGCACTAAAGTATGCCTTCCTAGGGGAAAATCAAACACATCCTATTGTCATTTCTTCTTCTCTTGAAGCCAATCATGAGAGGATGCTTCTAGATGTCCTTAGGAAGCATAAGAAATCCATTGGTTGGACCCTTTCTGATATTCCTGGGATTAGCCCACTTATAGGGACTCATAGGATTGTTCTGGAATCTGATTCAAAGCCATGTCATCAACCTCAATGGCGACTCAATCCTAATCTCATGGAGGTAGTATGGAAGGAACTTCTGAAATTGTTGAAAGCTGGTATCATATATCCCATAGCTGAGAGTGAATGGGTGAGCCCAATCCAAGTGGTGCCAAAAAAGGCTGGAATCACAGTGATAACCAATGAGGATGGAGAGATTTTTTCAACAAGGGTGAGTAGTGGATGGAGGGTCTGCATTGACGATAGGAAACTAAACTCATTCACCAAGAAGGACCATTTCCCCTTACCATTCATTGACCAAGTCCTTGAGAGAGTGGCAGGTCATGCCTTCTACTGTTTCTTAGATGGGTACTCGGGGTACAATCAAATTGAGGTCTCCCTAGAGGATCAAGGGAAGACTACATTCACATGTCCTTTTGGTACCTTTTCCTTCAAACATATGCCCTTCGGGTTATGCAATGCCCCTGGAACCTTCCAGCGGTGCATGATGGGAATCTTCTCAGACATGGTAGGGGATTTTCTTGAGGTCTTCATGGATGACTTCTCTGTGTTTGGGGATACTTTTGAGGGATGTCTGCAGAATGTGGAGAGAGTCTTGTCAAGATGTGAAGAAAAAAATCTGGTCCTAAACTGGGAAAAATGCCATTTCATGGTTAAAGAGGGACTTGTTCTAGGCCATCTGGTCTCGAGTAGGGGGATTGAAGTTGATAAAGCAAAGGTTGACATCATTCGTCACCTTCCATCACCCAAAAATGTCAAGGAAGTGAGGTCTTTCTTAGGACATGCTGGTTTCTATAGAAGATTCATCAAGGACTTTAGTTCAATATCCCGTCCCCTTTGTGCTCTCTTAGTAAAGGATGCTCCTTTTGTTTGGACAGAAAGCTGTGAGGGTTCATTCTCAACCCTCAAATCCTCTCTCACCTCTCCTCCCATTATGAAATCTCAAAATTGGAACCTTCCTTTTGAACTTATGTGTGATTCCAGTGACTTTGCTGTTGGAGCTGTGTTAGGACAACGTTGTGATAAAACTCCTTATGTCATTTCTTATGCAAGAAAATCCTTAAATGATGCCCAAATCAACTACACCACCACTGAAAAGGAGTTACTTGCTATTGTGTTTGCCTTAGAGAAGTTTAGGTCCTACCTCTTAGGATCACCCATCACTGTGTTCACTGACCATTCTGCACTAAAATACCTATTCCAAAAACAAGATGCTAAGGCTAGAATAATTAGGTGGGTCCTTCTATTACAAGAATTTGACCTCACAATCAAGGATAAAAAGGGAGTTGAAAATGTTGTAGCTGATCACCTCTCTAGGATGGAATTAAAAGACAACTCAAATCACCTCTCTGTGTCTGATTCGTTTCCTGATGAACACCTATACTCTGTGAGTGACTGCCCTTGGTATGCTGACATAGCAAATTTCTTAGTGACAGGAGTCATTCCAAAATTCTTAGGGACTCAAGCTCGAAGGAAATTTCTTTCTGATGTTAGACACTATGTGTTTGATGATCCTTACCTCTATAAGTTCTGCCCTGACCAAGTCATTAAGAGGTGTGTTCCAGAATCTGAACAAGAGTCCATCCTTAAATTCTGTCACAGTGAGGCATGTGGAGGTCACTTTTCCTCTAAGAAAACATCTGCTAAGATTCTTCAATGTGGTCTTTTCTGGCCCACCCTTTCAAGGTACTCCTACACATATTGTCAAAGCTGTCCTAGGTGTCAACAAGTAGGGTCCATCACAAAAAGGAATCAAATGCCACTCACTCCCATCTTAGTGGTTGAAATCTTTGACTGTTGGGGAATTGATTTCATGGGTCCCTTCCCAAACTCTCGGGGATACCTCTACATACTCTTAGCTGTTGATTATGTCTCAAAATGGGTTGAGGCCATTCCCACAAAATCCAATGATCATCAAACTGTGATTAGATTCCTAAAAGAAAACATATTCTCTAGATTTGGAATTCCTAGGGATATCATAAGTGATCGTGGAACTCATTTTTGCAATCGCCCATTCTCATCACTCATGAAAAAATATGGAATTTCTCACAAAGTGTCCACTGCTTACCACCCACAGACTAATGGTCAAGCTGAGTTAGCCAATCGTGAAATTAAGCAAATTCTTGAAAAAACTGTCAACCCCTCTAGGAAAGATTGGTCTAAGAAACTCTTAGATGCTCTTTGGGCCTATAGAACTGCATATAAAACCATTTTAGGAATGTCCCCATATAGGTTGGTTTATGGCAAAGCATGCCATTTGCCAGTGGAGATTGAACATAAGGCCTTTTGGGCAATTAAGAAAATGGATTATGACCTCTCATTGGCCGGAACAAAAAGGAAATTAGATCTCAATGAACTGGAGGAACTAAGGATGGAGGCTTATGAAAATTCAAGGATCAATAAAGCTAGAGTTCAAGCCTAACAATCTAGGAATATCAAGGTCAAACATTTTGAACCGGGAAAACTTGTGCTCTTGTATAGTTCAAAACTTCATTTACATCTGGGAAAGTTAAGGTCTAGATGGTCAGGACCATTCATAGTGCATCATGTATTCCCCCATGGGGCAGTAGAGATTCAAGATCCCACAAGTGGTCACATTTTCAAGGTCAATGGTCAAAGGTTAAAAACATTCGTTGAGTCATTCAATAAACATGAAATAGATGTTGAGTTAATTGATCCAATCTATGAACTAGGAAAAAAATTGATAAATTTGGGATCTATGTCGGGCTAACGACGTTAAACAAAGCGCTGCACGGGAGGCAACCCGTGGTTTTTATGTTTCTAATCTTTCTGAATCATCTTTATTTTTCAAATAATATTACTTAATCGTTTTTATATTTAAAAATAACAAAATAGACTTTTGACCTGTTCTTCTATTATGAGTATGGAGGGGTACGAAAGAGGAGCACCATATTCATCCGTGTCATGTGGTGTGATCCTTGAGTAATACCTTACCTAGAAATTTAAAAAGAAGACAATGTATCATCAGTTTATTTTGTTTTTATTATTCAATAGGTTAAGAAAAAAAAATATAATAATACAAAAAAAAAGTCCACGCCATAGGCCGTGGGGCAAACCCCGTCACAACCGGCGAAGCCGCGGGGACTCGAACCCGGGACCGAAGGGAGACAGGGGCGCGCGCTTACCACTGACCTGTGGCTTCTTGTGCTACCTTATTCTATAATTTTTATATATATTCTTATATTTTACATCCTTTATTATATAAATATATATATATATATTGTTTGTTTTGTTTGTTTTGTTTGTTTTGTTTGTTTTGTTTTTTCCTTTTTCCACTAGGGAACTTTGCAAGCGACATGGATATCAAAGGAATAAATTCGAGCGGCAAGAACTTCAAACTTCAACCACCAGGTGACTTCATTCCATAATCCTCATTTTCAATTTCCTTTTTAAATTTTTATTCCCTGCCTCTACTCCTAATTATTCATTTCTTCAAACACTGGGGACAGTGTTGTTTTAAGTTGTTGGGGAGATAAAATAAAAAAAATGCTTTTGTGTCAAAAAAAAATGAATGATTTGAAAAAATAATTAAATGGAAGGAAAAATTCCTTTAACTTTGAACATGGTAATATGCATTGCACACTTTGAAACTGAATATCAATTAATTTAGCATGCCCTGATTCTGATTTTAATCCTTGTATAATTTCATGAGCATAGATTTTGGAAAGTGTGGCTGTCCAATGTGATATTTCATCATTTATATTTTCATCCAAATAAAAACAAATGCCACAATGCACGTCCTCTAGACTGTGGGGTACTAATTTGAATTTTTGGGGTCCCATAATAAATAGCATAGGATGGTTTTATTTTTATGAATAATATGAGTATTCAAAAAAAAAATTAAAAAAAAAATTATTAAAAAGTAAAAAATAAAAAATAAAAATAAAAATTTGCATGTAGAGCAATGGATTGATAAAATGCGAGGCTTTCGGCACTTGGGGATCGTGACTCCAGAGTTGTCTAGCCCTGAGTTTTTCAATCTATCTCTATTTATGGTAATATGACTTTGTTTTTGATTAAGTTAACTCGAGACGATGCCCGAGTATGTGGGATTCACTTCGTGCCCTAAGGCCTTTGAGTCTGGGAGTCATCGGCAAAGTCTTGCTACATGGGTTAATTTGATTAATTGCAATCTCAATTACTATAGCAATATTGCAAAAAAAAAATCAAAAAAAAAGAGAGGGATGAAGAATACTCATATTAGGATTAAATGTGATTTCACCTAGCGCTTCCATGATTTCCCCCTTGAATGAAAATGAACCCCCATATCTATTGTGATTCACAACACATCATTACACCTAATTGAGTTGGATGAAGTATGATGATGGATTTGATCAAAGGAATGGGCTTGGGATTGGGATCTGCTTATGAAAATATCTTGTATTAAAATATTTTGATGGGTTTCATGATTGTTTGGTATAAGGTTTTTTGGTGATCACTGTGTATTAAAATGTTTTTAGAAAAGAGAATTCGAATTTCATTTTTGATGAGATATATTTTGCTCGGGACTAGCAAAACTCAAGTTGGGGGGTGTGATTAGCAACTAAATGAGGCTAATATTCATTGTTAATATACATAATTTTCATGTTCTTTTTTATTCATAAACACCATTTTAGTGCATTTTACACTTTGAACATCATTTCACATTATGTTTGTAATACCTTCTTAAAATGCACTATTATGTGGTACATTTTTGAACATCATTTAAAGTACCCAATGATTCATCTGATTGTAAGGAATTGAATTTTACATATTTTAATTTGATATTTTTGGAAATTGATCTACACTTAAATATGAACATGTTTGATTCATGGATCAGTGGAGAATTCATGGAGGATGATGGAGATATTTGGCAATGAAAGGAAGCAATTCTGGAGAAGGAAGATTGGACACCTTCCCACTGATGAGACTGTGGGGCCCAACATACAGGCCCAATTAATCCCAAATTTCATGGGATGCTAGAAGACATGTATAGGAAGAAATCACTCTTCAGGAGTTAATGCTAATTCTGCCTCCATGTTGGTCATTTAGTCGGCCCAAATTAGAGATAAAATTCTGGGCCAGATTCTGCGGCCCATAAAAACAGTCCACCACATTGATCATATCTCGGAATCCACAACTCCAAATGGGCCCAAATTTTACAGACGGTTAGAAGACATCAGGATGTCCATTCTCTTCTTCTATGGCCCACCCTGATTCGGCCGTCTCGAAGGCCTTCCAGACGCGTCTGTTCGGTGAAGTAAAGCTGGCTGTCACCTCGGGTCAAACGTGGAAAAGTCCAAATTCCACAAGCTTTCCACCACCTATAGCCTAGCAAAATTAATTAAGATGCTTTGTACAGTTGTTGGTTCGACCCAAGGCTCCCAAAATGCCTATTTAAGGCAGTGGTGGTGAAGGAGTTGAGGATCTTGGATGCTTTGTTTAATTGTAATGTTATGCTGCATTTTTGTCGCCTCAATTTTGTCTTTCACATGTAAGTTGTTCAATTCACTTTAGTTTCTTAATAAAAGTTCTTCTTCTACTCTTATTCTGTTGTTCTTAACATCACTTTGATACCGTTGGATCAAGGTGTGAATTTATTCACACCAACCCTTGTGAAATTATTCACACAACGGTGGAGTGATCATTTTATTTTTGTTGTTTTCTTTACTTCTCCATTTCCTCCCTTATGAGTCTACTTTCCGCTTCCATTGAAACCATGGGATAAATGGAGGGCTAACCCACTTATGGGTTGATCCAAGGGAGTATCAAGGGGATGGATTGGATGTTATTTATCACCTAATTAATGTATAATCACTTCTTTAATGGTGGAGTGATCATTTTATTTTTGTTGTTTTCTTTACTTCTCCATTTCCTCCCTCATGAGTCTACTTTCTGCTTCCATTGAAACCATGGGATCAATGGAGGGCTAACCCACTTATGGGTTCATCCAAGGGAGTAGCAAGGGGCTGGATTGGATGTTATTTATCACCTAATTAATGTATAATCACTTCTTTAATTGGGATTTTTATTTGATGATTTTTAAACTCCATCGTCCTTGTTGAATTTAAGGCCACACACTTCAAGTACTAATACGATCCTTTACCTTGAAGTGCTCAAAACTTTGATCCTTCAAGTTTATAGGTGATTAGTATTAGAGGGTGTAGGCATTAAACCAGTAAGTGATGATGTTGTTTTATCTCCTTAAATGAACCCATCTCAAATTTAAGAAATTGAAATCATTAAAAAGAAAAGACGTCCAATCCACCCAGAGTGATAACCTAGGATCAACTCATTCTTTTAAATTGAATCCACTTAAATATTTTAGATATCTTAAAAACCCATCCAAAATCAATCCAAGTTAGCCACTTCATAGCCAAAAATCCATCCCTTAGGTTGTGTATCTTAGGTATCTTCTTAGGTCTCTGTGGAATCGACAACCCAAGCTACACTACAAGGACCGTTCTACCCTTCTTCTCTTGTAAAATTTGGGCCCATTTGGAGTTGTGGATTTCGAGATATGATCAAAGTGGTGGACTATTTTTCTGGGCCGCAGAATCTGGCCCAGAATTTTATCTCTAACTTGGGCCGACTAAATGACCAACATGGAGGCCGAATTAGCATTAAATCCTGAAGAGTGATTTGTTCCTATACATGTCTTCTAGCATCCCATGAAATTTGGGATTAATTGGGCCTGTATGTTGGGCCCCATAGTCTCATCAGTGGGAAGGTGTCCAATCTTCCTTCTCCAGAATTGCTTCCTTTCATTGCCAAATATCTCCATCATCCTCCATGAATTATCCACTGATCCCTGAATCAAACATGTTCATATTTAAGTGTAGATCAATTTCCAAAAATATCAAATTAAAATATGTAAAATTCAATTCCTTACAATCAGATGAATCATTGGGTACTTTAAATGATGTTCAAAAATGTACCACATAATAGTGCATTTTAAGAAGGTATTACAAACATAATGTGAAATGATGTTCAAAGTGTAAAATGAACTAAAATGGTGTTTATGAATAACAAAGAACATGAAAATTATGTATATTAACAATGAATATTAGCCTCATTTAGTGGCTAATCACACCCCCCAACTTGATTTTTGCTAGTCCCGAGCAAAATATATCTCATCAAAAATGAAATTCGAATTCCCTTTTCTAAAAACATTTTAATACACAATGATCACCAAAAAACCTTATACCAAACAATCATGAAACCCATCAAAATATTTTAATACAAGATATTTTCATAAGCAGATCCCAATCCCAAGCCCATTCCTTTGATCAAATCCATCATCATACTTCATCCAACTCAATTAGGTGTAATGATGTGTTTTGAATCACAATAGATATGGGGTTCATTTTCATTCAAGGGGGAAATCATGGAAGCGCTAGGTGGAATCACATTTAATCCTAATATGAGTATTCTTCATCCCTCTCTTTTTTTTGATTTTTTTTTGCAATATTGCTATAGTAATTGAGATTGAAATTAATCAAATTAACCCATGTAGCAAGACTTTGCCGATGACTCCTAGACTCAAAGGCCTTAGGGCACCAAGTGAAGCCCACATACTCGGGCATCGTCTCGAGTTAACTTAATCAAAAACAAAGTCATATTACCATAAATAGAGATAGATTGAAAAACTCAGGGCTAGACAACTCTGGAGTCACGATCCCCAAGTGCCGAAAGCCTCGCATTTTATCAATCCATTGCTCTACACGCAAATTTTTATTTTTATTTTTTATTTTTTACTTTTTAATAATTTTTTTTTAATTTTTTTTTTGAATACTCATATTATTCATAAAAATAAAACCATCCTATGCTATTTATTATGGGACCCCAAAAATTCAAATTAGTACCCCACAGTCTAGAGGACGTGCATTGTGGCATTTTTTTTATTTGGATGAAAATATAAATGATGAAATATCACATTGGACAGCCACACTTTCCAAAATCTATGCTCATGAAATTATACAAGGATTAAAATCAGAATCAGGGCATGCTAAATTAATTGATATTCAGTTTCAAAGTGTGCAATGAATATTACCATGTTCAAAGTTAAAGGAATTTTTCCTTCCATTTAATTATTTTTTCAAATCATTCATTTTTTTTTGACACAAAAGCATTTTTTTTATTTTATCTATATTTCGATCAACAACTTCATCCAAATAGATTGGAGTTCTACATTTTATCCCATATAGAGCTTCATATGCAGACATTTTAAAACATGATTGGTAGCTATTTTTTATGAGAACTCAACCAATGGGAGATGATAATCCCATCCACCTTTTAATTCCATTAATCATTCTTTTATCATGTATTTGAGCATCTAAATTTACCTTTTAGATTGAACATTAGTTTGGGGCTGATAGGCCCTTCTGAAATTCAATTTAGTAGGAAAATAATGTTGAGTACTTCCAAGATATTTATAGTTAAACCTTGGATCATGACCATATACAATCAGATTTGGAACCCCATCCAGCCTAACCACCCCATTCACATATATCATAGCATGTTTTTAAAGAGACAGATCTTCCCGAATAGAAATAAAGTGGGAAGTCTTGGTGAATTTATCAACTAAAACCAATATTGTGTTGTTTCCTTTGGCTGTTTTCAGGAAACCAGTGACAAAGTCTATGGTGAAATTATCCCATTTTCATGTGGGTTTTGACAATGGGTTCATCATCCCTTTGGATATATGTTTATTTACATTAACTTTATGATATACCAAACATTGTGAGATATATTCCTTGATCAATTTCTTCATGTTATGTCAAAAAAAGTGTTCGCTAAGATCATGGAACATATTGGTGCTTCCTTTCTGGATGGGAAATGTTGAGCTATGTGCATTATCCAATAGATCCTTATTTATCTCAAGAGATACTGACACACAAACCCTTTTTACAAACTGAATTACACCATCATCATCGACATGTAACTCATGATGTTTACCTTACTTTAATTAATTCATAGTCTTCATTACTCCAGATCATCACTTTATGCATCCATAATTTCTCTTTGATTGATGGTTGGGAAATCATTTGGGAAAGGTAGGATTTATTCACCGCTGTTATGATTTTTAGATCCATCATTTTCATTTCCATAAAGATGGTGTTTTTATCAATCTGTATCATTGATAGTGTAACATATTATTTTCTAATAAGTGCATCAGCTACCATATTTTCATTCATTGGGTGATAGTGAAATGGGAAATCATTTTTCTTGATTAGATATGACTATCTACTCTGACACATGTTGATATCCTTTTGTGTGAATATATACTTTCAACTATTTTGATCGGTATATATGTCACACTTCTCACCATAGAGACAGTGACGCTAGATCTTTAGAGTGAAGATCAAAATTTCTAACTCCAAATCATGTTTTGGGTAGTATTTCTTATTGATCTTCAAAAGTTGGGAGGCATAGGCTATCAAATTATAATTTTACATGATCACACAACCCGATACTTTCTTTGAAGCATCCTTGTATATCAAAAATCCTTCTCCTCTTGTTGGTAGTGTGAGTACAGGTGCAGTGAATATAATCTTCTTGAGCTCCTTAAATATTTATAATTTTTTTTATCTGGACATAATTTATCCATTTTTTTGTTAACTTTGTTAGTGGTCTAGAAAATCATGAGAACATTCTCAAAAAATATCGATAGTACCCATCCAATCCAAGAAAACTACAAATTTCTATAACCCTGGTGGGATTGGGCCATTCCCCAATTCCCTTTTTCTTTGAATGGTTCATAGAAATTCCCTCACTTGTGATCATATCCCCTAATAATATGACTTGGTGAATCTAGAAGTAACACTTTTTGAACTTAACATACATTTTCTCTTTACTCAATGTCATCATCACAAACTATATATTCTTTTCATTTTACTCCTCACTCTTGAATTAAATTTGAATATCATTGACCAAAACTACCAATTTTTTGGTAGTCTCTAAAGAATATATTAATCAAATACATGAATATTTCAGGTGAATTAGTAAGTCTTAATGGAATCACTATGAACTCATAGTTCCCATACCTACCATGGAAGGAAATCTTATGAATATATCCCTTCTTCCCATTTAGTTTGTGATATCTAGAAGGAATATCCACCCTTTATAATTATTTAGATCTTTGTAGTTAATAAAATAACTCATCAATAATTAGAAGAAGATACTTCTCCTTTATGGTGATCTTTTTGAGATCACGATAAGAGATACAAAAACATATTGACCCATACTTCTTCTTGAAAGGGGAACTAGAGCATCCTAATATGATGTGGTAGAATGTATAAACCCTTTGTCCAAATGTTAGTGTTTTCTCTTCTTTAACACTTCAGTTAGATTGAGGCCATACTGTAGGGTAATTTTGAGATAGGATTAGTTCTGGGTATGAGATCTATTTAGAAATCCACGTCATGTTATGGGGGAGGTCTGGTCTACTCTTGGGAAATAAACCAGTGTATTCCCTAACAATATGAATTTCCTCCATGTTGTTACGTTCTTTTTGACTCAACCATTTTATAAAGTTATGTTTTTCCAAAGGGTATAAACAAACACACCATTAAGGGATTTTACAAATGAGGTTTATGATCTTTCTATCATTTTTGGAGGAGAATTGGGTGGTTCATAATATGAAAAGATATCTCTTTTTATCTATAGTTGATGTGTGTTATATATAACTATAGCCAATCCATTACAGTATAACATCAATTTCTACCAACGGAAGTATCATAAGATTCTATGGGAGAATCTTCCCACATATACTGACATGATAATAGTATAATAATTTTGATTCAATGATAACACCATTAAAGGTTTTTTTAGATATCTCCATTTCAAGGATTTGGGACATTGATTCAACAATTATAGAAAACTTATAAGATATAAAGGAATGCATAGAACTAGAATCAAATAAAAATATTTCATTTATTGAGTGAATAAGAATTGTAACTTGTAAGACTTCATTGTTTTGGTCCACCTTAGAAGTTTTTATGGAATAAGGTTTTCCCGGATCTTTTGGATTTGGTTGTTACTAACACTAGATACCCTCAAAGACTCATGGTTTATTGAACTGGATTGCATAGTGTAATTCCTCCCTATAGTGGTAGCATTGAACCATAAGTGGTGCATTAGGAGGTTCCCTAATTTCCTCCATCATTTTGTTTATCTTCTTTATGTATCTTCAACATTCATGATCATGATGACCTTCTCTCCCATACTTGAAGCATTTTCTGGTCCCTTTGAGGAAATTCCCATGTTTCTCCTTCCAATATTTTTGACATGTGAATAGTTGGATCCCCTTTACTAATTTTTCATTTGACCTACTATCTTGAAAATACATTATTATATTATTTTCTTCAAAACCATGGGACCCTTCTCTAAACTCTATCTCTAAATTTAGACCACATCAAACCACCTCTTCATAACTCCCAAAGTCTCGGATTCCTAGAGCCTTTCTAGGTGTGGGTTTAAATGACTAAATAATCTATCTACTTTTCTATCATTGTTGATAAAAAAAATTCAAGGCATATATTGAATGTTTTATGAATTTTAAATTGTTTTCCAGGACATATTAAACTTACTTTTTATTTATCTCTATGAATTATCTCTACATATTAGTTTGAATAGTTTGAGGAAAATACTTGGTAAGAAATAGTTTCTTAAAGTATTGTCACTCAATATCTTCTCTTTCACCATTTGTCTTGGTGTTATTTATGAACACAAACCATTGACCGAATTTTCCATTTAAATGATTAACTATAAGAGTCACATTCTCCTTCTTAGGAAAATGGATCACAATAAACACATTCTCTATTAAGTTAACCCAATATCCCCTAAATAGTGGATCAAAAGTTCTATTAAACATAAGTGGTCATTGATAAATAAAGGAATAAATGGACACTTGATCCTTCTTGGGTGAAGGCGGATGCTCCACATGATTCAGTTTGTTATTCATAGCCTGGTACAGTTGGGTATGTATTACCATAATGTTTTGAACTCCACCTCCCTTAGCATTGGGGTTGTCATTCGGAAAATTGTTGCATTTCCCCTCATATGGGTTGTTTCTATGGTTTCTCCATGTTCCCACCATTTTCTGAAATAGATAATGTTTGAACAAAATAGAAGTCAATAAATCATGAATAATTTATTCTTTTTCATAATTATCAGAAAATTCATATCTTAAGGGATACCTATGTTTATAATTTTTCTTAAATAAAGTATCCTTGATGTTTAAATATACTTTGTTTAATCATAGGGGTTTTTACTGATGCTTTCTAATCCTAATTACCAAAATAACTAATATGTACTCTGATAACAACTATATATACCCTACCTTTTTCTTATATTACTATTACATCATTTTAAAGCTAAAAACATAATAGAGTTACATATTTAGTATCAAACAGTTTAGTGTGTTGTGAAAATTAGCCTCATACACAAATTTTTCATAATAAAAAATAAAAAATATTTAATTCCTTCTTTTATAGTTTATTAGTTTCCCTTTTATTATTTATAGTATAATTAATCACCTTAGGATATACATCAACGAATGGGGTGATATAAAAGCCCAACATAAGGATAAATTAGAATGTTAATCAATATAGCATGGGTGATCATGAAAATCATCATTATAACATAATCATACAATCATAATCATAATTATGATAGAAAATGTTAGATGAAGGTATGGAATGTGACAATGCATAAAAATGAAACATAGTGTCTTTGTTGTCAAATACCACACATAGTTTTGAAAGAATCCAACATCATTTCCACACATAACATATGTGAATAATAATAAAATCATAATTATAAACAAAAAAAACATCATTTTCATTCATATTTCACATTATATCATGAGATACATCCTATTAACCCATTAATTAGAGTGTAATATTATTCCGGGTTAACTTACCAGATCATAACATTTACATAATCATGAATTCCACATTGAATTTATAACAATCATAGACATAAAATAACACATAAAAAGGAATGGGTTTCATATGTATTTCATTCATGAATAAATATTAGGGTTCCCAAAAGAAAAAGGGAATAACATAATTGATATAAGATTCATCAATCTTGAGTAAAAAAGAAACAATATGAAGATAATTAAAAGATATATTTTTAGAAAGAAGAGTTATTTTGGAAAAAACCTTATATTTGTTATAAAATCAAGTTGGAAACATGTATATCATCAAAAAGAAAATGTAATAATAAATAAATTATATTTATGTAAAATTAAATGAATAACCAAACTGAAATTATTTAGAAAGGGGTAAAATATTAAGAATGTGAGTTGGGCTTGGGAATCCCATTACCTTAATTCCCACTAAATTTCATTTCTTTTGCGCCTATTGAACAATAAACAAATATTCATTAAAATTCTATTAAAAAATTTAATTATAGTCATTTTATAAAAATATTTATCTATTATAATAATCTAATTATATTTTTTAATTTTCATTAATGAAATTAATGCGTTGGGATATCATATTTACTTACAAAATTCCCATCATGTAACAATTTCTCTATTTGATTAAATGTAATTTATAGATAAGTATAATTAATTAAAAAAATCATATAATACATGAAATTAAATATTTATCTATTATATATAATTTATAATGTCCATCCATGGACCTGGTTATAAGAATTTTCTTAGCAATGTCTCTATAGGTGGTTAATCAACCATTAACGGGATGTTGTCGAAAGGGTGGGAAAGGAATGTATACGATTTCTATTTATTATAGATATGATAATTATAGTAGGATAAAATAATTAATATGATGTTAAATTATTTTGTAATTAATTTTTTAGTATATTTTATTGATATTAATTTTGTTAGAAGTAGAAACATAAGATTAAAAGAGGGAAGAGTTAATAAAGAATTACTCTCTCCTTGGTGTAGCTTCTCTTGTACGATGCTATAACTCCATGGTGATTGGAGTTGGATTTATCCAAAACATCTCCATGGATTATAACAGGCTTAATAGGTTAGATTTGGATAGTTCATGAGTTTTGGAATGGATGTAAGGAGTTGTTTTCCAAGAGAAGGGAGGGGATATTTATACTTGAGGGGAGGGGTAGTTTTCGAATAAAATATTGAATAAAATAATATATCAAAGGTAAAACTTGTAATAGTAAAACTTTAACATTTTAAATAATATATTAATATTATATAATGATTTTATGATTTTAAATCCTCTGTATAATTCTAATTCATTATTTTATTAAAAAGGAATGTCGAATGAAAGAAAAATTATTATTTAAAAGAATCACTTTTGAAATTAGGTTTTGGAAAGTTATTTTTAGTTTTGGAAATTGATTTTATTGTATTATAATGAAAAATTTATGCAATTAAATATAAAATTTCTAAACATAATTTTATATAAAGTATTATTTCATAGTTACATCATGAATGATGTAATTTGAGTTACACCATTTATTTAAAAAACAATATTTTTACTATTCACTTAAAAATTGAAGTATTTTAAAAAATTACCAAAAATTCACCCTAGGATATTTTTTATGTGATAATTTCAAAAATTAAGTTCATTTTATCCAAAACAATTTATAAAAACTTTAATTTTAATTTTAAATATTAAAATATTTATTTTTAAAAAATAATTTAAAATATTGTTTATTAAAAATGTCGTTATTTTTTTTTGAGTTTTTTAATCATGATATTTATTTTTTGATATTATAAAATTTTTATTTACTTAAATTAATCATGATAAATATTATTTAAACCATAGTTTATTATTTTTGAAGTAAAATTACTATTCTGACGGTCAGGTTACTATTCCTAATAGTTACATTATTATTCCAACGGTCAAATTACTTCATATATATACTACTATATTATTTCATTGAGTATTAAAATCAATTACTCTAAAGGTTGTATATTTCTATTATTTTTCTTGGTTTATTAATATTTTTCTTCTTCTCTATAGTGTTTGCAGTGGGGGCGATGATTATAGTAGATTCGGGCGATCCATATTTTCTTATTATATCTTTTCTATTTTATATTTTTTATCCAGTTGTAATGTTTGGAATTTTAATTGGTTTCATTGTTGATTAATGTAACAATTTTTAGTAATGAAATAATGTATTATTTTATTTCTTTATAATTTTTATGCGTATAATATAATACAACACACGTTAATTTATGAATTTTTTTATTAAAAATAATGGATCTTTATAGTGGTAGAATACCATATCTATGCACATAAGTGGTTATGAGATACTATGTGAATCGTTCTAACTGATAAGAGTGGTCTATGAACACATTTTTTATGGTGGAATAAAACTAGATTTCATATATATACTGAAATAAATAGTTTATAAAACCTAACTTTCCTGAATAACGAAAGTATATGCGCATGTTTTGAGATACTTATAAAAACGAATATTTCATAGAATATTCACAAGTAAAAAAATATAATGACTTAAAAAAACGTATTATATGTTTTAAAATTTTATCCCACATGAAAAATTTATTGTATTTTATAATTGTGTGGAAACAATGGTTGCACTGAGCTTGTTAAACGTTTATCTTACTAAAAATATTATTAAAAGTAATATATGATTTGGTTTCATTAATGTTTTTTGTAAAAAGAGGAAAATGATAGCAGATACAATTAAATTTTCTAATATTATGTATCGAGGAAGGAAAAAAAATGATACTTCTACTATATTTCATATAGTTTGTGTCAAATATAATAAGAATAAGATAAAGTTGTAACCGAGTTGGTATTTGATGATTAGTAAGTTGGTAAGATAATTTTGAGATATCGAGTATATATATAATATTAATATTATCATGATAGATTATCTGAGACAAAACATTTGATTTATGTGATATATGGGAAGTCATTTGATAATTGTATTCAATGGAAGTTGATAAAGTGAATTTTTGTTTATCAGAAAACACTATTTCAACAATACTAATCACTTTAATAGGATAAATTCTATATCTTTTAATTTTACATAAAATATAAATCTGTTATTCTTCTTGGTCATATATTGTCAAAATATTTCAAGTCTATAACATTTCTCATGAAATTACTGATAATAAAAGAGAGACTCTTTGCGATTGTTATAATAATAGTCGTACACCATGGACATAATCAACCATACTAGATGGAAACCTTAATAAAAAATTGGTGATTTTTTTGGTATATACTTTTTGTGAATTTTTGTAACTATAGGTGAATAATATAAGATAATCATTAACTAAATATGTTACAATTGTATTAAAATAGTTAATTTTTTTGTAAGGGGTCAAACTCATCCCACAAAAATTCACCCCACCCCCAATGTGTTCATCCATAATTTATCCATATAGAAAACTTAACCAATGAATTTGAGTTCATTATTGGAAAACAACTATAACATAATGAAAATACATTCACATGTGTTCTACATAAAATGTATTATATATCAAACCATGAATGGCCAAAGGAATGAATATAGGTTTCATTACATTACCAAGTGGTATAATACAAAATGACCTAAATGATAATATTGATTTAAACCAAAAATAAAATAACACAAAATAAGTGTTTCTTAAGGTAATTTGAATGATTAATAATTGATCATTTATCAATATGATATATATCTCTTTGAGGGAGTAATTAAAAATTAATCGAAACCTAAAACGATTTCTTATAAAAAAATTATTATAATTTTAATAAATGATGAAAATATTAGTCAATTATGAAGAAATTTTTTTTCAAGAAGGTAAGATGAAAACCTATTTAAAATTAATTTTTAAAATAAATATAATATTAGATCACAAAAATGATATAATTATGAATTAAAAAAATTTGTAGTGGTATATAAAATATTCGATTATAGAAATTATATAAATTTTAATATTATAAAATGAATTTATTCAAACCTACATCATTTTATTGAGTATTAAAGAATAATTTTAAAAATAGGAAAACAAAAATAATAAGATAATTTGAAAGAATATATATTTTTATTTTAAAATAATAAATAATCATAATAATTGGAAGAAATGATATGGACATGAAAGATAAATGGATAGTTAGAGATGATGTGAATTATTATTAACGATGTCAATCTCTTATATGAATGAAAATTTTCATATAAGAATATTTTAAATAAAATTTAATTATCCATATAGGGAAAAATTAACATATAATAAAATATTATGGTCTATGAAACTAATTATAAGTGCAATAAATTCAAGAATAATCATTATAACTTAAAGAAAAGTGTTTTGAGTGGCCAAAATCTTGTACGGATGTGGTTACATTTGAATAAAAATCCTTTGAAAGATAAAATAATATATAGATTTGGGAATAAATAAAATTTAATCATAATTTTTATGTAAATTAATACATTGTATGTATATATACAAAATTAAAAAATACAAGTTTTGAATATGACATATAGATCAAAGAAGAAAAAATTAGATGAGAAAAACTTTTACATCAACTCTCAACTTCTAAAATTGCATTGTGACGTACTATATAAAAAAATAGAAGATTAATTATTTATTTTATAAACTTATTAATTTATAATTTTTTATATATAAATTATTTATAATTATTCTATATACATATATTAGTTAGTTATAATTTATTTTCATTCATATATGTTGATAATTTTTTTTGGTACATGTTTTCTAATGGTGATATCGATCTATATTATTTGGAAAACATTTCAGGATTAAAATATTATAAAACATATAATAATATGTGTTATCTAATTATTTATAATGTTTCGATATCATTCCATGAGAGTTTAAGTCACTATTCTGGATGATGAAATCAATCATAATCTTGTTTATGTGATTTCTAGCGAACGAAAGGTGATTCATTGATTAATGATTTTAAAATTAATATTTACATTCATGAAAAAATGAAATAATATTTAAATATTAATATTATCTTATACCATATATTTTCTTTCCAAACCTACCAATGATAAAAATATATAACATCAATCACATAGGTTGTTAAATTGACCAAAACAAGAACATGCTATAATCAATGGATTAGAATGATTATTCTGTGAATATAATATCATAATTCTAGAAGATAAATTATATTTATTTTATTTTATTGAATAAAAGAGTCATAATAAGTATGATTTTTATGAATAAGATAATATTGAAATTTATTTCCGATAAATAAGAAACCATTTTCCACTTGTTGTAGTATTCTTAGGAGGTTAAATTTACAATGATCATTTACTATTAAAAATTTAAATATAATAAGTATTTTTTATTTCCCAAACCTTAATAATGTCATAAATATCGTTTAAAAAAATAATACATGTAGGTATGTGTTTAAAAAATAAATACATTGTTCATCGTGGTGGTAGTCCGCAACAAACATGATTGATGTTTTAATTTTCTTATAAATGAGAGGAAGATAGATAATTGTTATTACATCATTATAATAACAATTTAGTATAGTAATAAAATTGATGTAATTATGTTATTATTTGTAAAATAGTTTGGGGGAGCTGGAACAAGACAGAATGCAAAGGAAATTAAAAACGAGTGATTTGAATTTTTTAGCTCACTCTTTGGAAAAAATCCTTGAGGCTTTTGAGAAGGGTATTTTGGTTAGACTAGAACCTCATGTATGTATGAAAATGTTTTGAGGATTTAATTGGAAATAGGTCGGTTGAGATAATTGGAATATAGTGTGTGGATAATTGGGTTTGTGAAGGTATCCCATTATAAACGAGATGGATGACATTTTTGTAAAAACTCATTTAATTATGATAAATATGTGTGACATTCAAAGGAATGTGGGGCCAGAAGTGCATAATAATGGAGAAGTACTAATTTTTGGTCGATCCTAATCTAGTACATAAAAATAAAGGACATAATTTGATATATTTTAGAACTTTTACCTTTAATTTATCATTTTACCATAATTTGGATTTTAGACATCAACTCAATTTTTAACCAAGATAACTTATTTCTATAATAACAAATAAAGTTTTACCTATTAAATAATTTGAATATTATAATTAAAAATATATAAAAATAATTTAAATTAGTAAATATCTAAATATGATAAAAATAATCATAAAATAATAAATATTTTAAAAAGGGATTTTTAGAAGAAAAAGAATTTAAGTTCCCTATTGTTAAAAATTGATTTATAGTTAAAAATTAAAATTTTTAAATGAATGATATTAAATATTAAATAAATATTTTTTAAGAAAAATATTTCATTAATTTTGTTTATTCTTATATTATAATTATTTTTTAATGACACGATATTTGTAAAAATGAAGGCTTATAATTTTTTAAAAAAATCAATCTCTTTAGAAAGATTCCAAATTTTAAACCTATTATCACTTTTAAATAATAAGTATGAAAGTTATTGTTTTTTTAAATTAAAATTATAAAATTTATTATTTTCAAATTTAAATGGAAAAAGTATAATAAATATCAATTTTCATAGGAAAATAACTTTTTGAAATATTAATTGTTCTTATCCTTATTTTATATCAACTAATAATTAAATTAGTTATGATAGATAGTTCATACTAATAATATACATTATCATTATTTACCCATAATATATATTGTTACTGAAAATAAGATTACACAATTATGGAAAAAATATTTTTTACAAATATATATTTTTAAGAGTAAAATGAATTTATTATAATTACTTCTCTAGTAATAAAAACTATATGACTGTATATTTTATCAATTGATTTGTATTAAATATAACACTTATCTTCCATTAGAACTAATATTGATAAATGAAAAATAAAAATTGTTATATATATATATATATATATGATTTTTTACATTGATAAACACACATTTATATCATCAAAGATCATATTTACATAAATCCATAAAATCGCTTTGTAGGACATAAGAATAATATAAGTAGTGGAGGTTGTCACGGGGGGGTGGGGGTGGGGGTGATTTCAACTAACATTGATCTCAAAGTTAATCTATAAACATGAACTTATCCCAAAATTTATAATTTTCAAGATGCACATCTTGGAGTTCTCCTTGGGCTTCATCAAGTGAAAAAATAAGGGATGCTACCTCCTTTCCTTAATTAATTAGATAATCCACATAAAGAATACATCTACTATGTGATTCTAGTTTTCCTTATTTATTTATTTCATAATAATATAACATATATTTATTCACACTAATTTAATGACCTCATTATAAATGTAACATAACCCCAAAAGCTGTACATTTTAAATTACCATATAGAACTGTATGATTTTGTTCCTATAAAAAACATAAATTCAATAATCATATATATTTCAATCTATTATATATCATATTATTTAGGTTAAATATATAGTTTTATTCTGGATAATGATATTTTTTTTGTGAACCAAGAGGATAAATATTTTATGGTCATATTCTTGTTATTTACTTAAATATTTATCCCACTTATACTTTCATTAAAGTTATATAATGAATTTATCTTTCATTGAATGTTTTTTTTATCTAAATAAAATTGATCATTTTTTGGTTTAGTGTTTCATGTGAAATAATATATTAATTATATATAGCTTATAAAAGTTTAATACATTCTAAAATCTTAGGATTTCATGTTCTCCCTATTAAATAAATTAAATCCCCACAATTGTTAATGATCACTCCCTTATGATAATGGATAATGGTGTCCCAAATATGTACATAAATAACAATATAATATCATCCTCATTATATTAGGATAGACTATGAAACACATATTTTATTTTACAAGAGTCATATATTGATATTATCATCCATTGTTTTCCAAATAAGCCAACTTATATGACCAAAATTTTTATGGGTTTATTGGGACATACATTTCACAACTTCACTTTTAAAATATTGTTTCCAACAAAAAACTAAAACAAAAAATATTTCTATATTAACTAATAGAATTAGAGTAAATAATAAAATTAATAAGAAGAATAAATCCTAATACGTGTTCTCTTAGGACACCTTTAATTCAACTTACAATACTTAGGGTTCAACTATGATATAATTGTACCCACATATTACTCGTTTGTTTATCCAAGGTTTTCCATGGCCATTTACTATTAGGTTATCTAACCTTTCTCATTATATATTACATTATAAAATATTATTTAATTTCATTATAATGGTTTTGTAGAGAAATTTAATCAACACAATAAATCCCCCAAGAGTGTGAAACCATCTGTAAACCTAGATCCACTTTTCATTCACTGAATGAAGATCACATTAATACTCAACAAAACAATTTTAGGGTTATCACCCATAAGTGTATATATGAATGATAATGTATATTTTTTTTGAATCCTATGTGGGATTTAATTTTTAGCACCCCATGAATTTAGAATATATTTAACTTTAAATAAATTTAATCTCTTAGATAGCTTAAATTACACGCAACACAATGTTTTAATGAACCAAATTATAATATTATAATATTATTATTATTTTAATATGACCATTATAACCTTGTTATTAAATTGGAGAGTATGTAAAGGGTTAAATAATTTAATAAATATATATAAATTTTAACTCTATTTATAAATGGTTTCAAAATAAGAACTAAATTTTCAAAATAGAAAAATATTCTTCAAAAAAATAATTTTTCCTCAAAATTGATTTTTATTAATTTTTAGGAAAAAATATTATAATTAATTTTCATAACATTTAGAAATTATATTTTATAAAACTAAAATAATTTTGAAATAATAAAATATATATTAACTTAAGGTGACAATTTGTGATTTTTTTAGAAATATAGCTTTTTAAGAGAGTAGTAAAAATACCATTTTTTGGTAATACAGTCAATTAATTTTTAAAAATTAAGAAATTTTAAAGCCCCATTACAATTTTAATTTTAATGAAAATTAGAATAATTTTTATTTCATTATTTTTAATATAATTATTTATATTTTGATAATCTTTACACTCTATATTACTATATGTTTATTTTTAGTCTTAAAAACTCCTTTTTCTGAAAACCGTTTTAAAGTAAATAACGTTTTACCATTTTAACTTATTAAAATAACCCATAATGATTAAATAATTAAATTATATGTATAATATATATATATATATGTTAATTTATTTTCATTTAATTATTATTAATTCTCATATTGTTATTATAAGATCGTCTTATGCTTGAAAATTGTATTTCCCGGAACAACATTTTTTGACAAAATTTTTGGTTTTATTTTAAATTAAATTCTTCAACTTATATGATTATAATTGGAAACAGTAGATTAACTATTTTTATTCATAATAATTAATTTTATATAATAATTATAACTTATTTTTTATCCATAATTAATAATAAAGATAATAAATAAATTTTTACCATCGTAAAAAAGTTAAAATGGTAAAAGTGATAAATATTAGTGTTAAACAAGATTAAATGTTTAAAACATTATTATTTGGAATTATATAGGTGTTTTTCATGATTATATGTCCAAAAATATATATATTTGGTCATTATGAATAGTAGAAATCTAAAAAAATAGTTACTATGGTAAATATAATAAAAATGGTAAAACTGGGAAACCATAGAGGGGAAGCGGATAACATGATTAAAAAATTATTATTTTAATTTTTATAGGATTTTCTCAGAATTATATATATCCTAAAATATTTTATTTCTAAATTTTATAGGCACTTTTTTTAGTGTAACATTTCATTATTGAATTGTTTTGGGAATTTACAATAAGGCCACTCCTCCCTTACAAAAGGGCACCCATACCTCCTCTAATTTATACTATTCCAAAACTCTTTGGTCTAGAAAATTGCTACAAAAATACATTCATTAATTCCATTAACAATTCCTAGAGATCTTTTTTATCAGTAATACAATCTATGAAGGATTTAGGTAAAATCCTAAAGAGTTTTTCTGAAGAAGATGTATCATTCTTAATCAAGAATGATTTTTTATTTATATTTACACCTCCTTTAAATCATACTCAATCATTAGGATATTATAAAATAATTATATTACATATAATATTATATTATTATATTAATGTAATAACCTAAATCTATCTCCACTTCCATCAAATATGAAATTAACCAATCATTCGTGTGTATGGTTGACTACCGGCTTGTGAACCGATGAAATTAAATTTCCATAATCACCTCTCAAGGAATTTAATAATGATGTATTTATTTTTTACATATCATATTAATTAAAAATTATTAATTTTTTTATATTTTTATATCATATACCATCTTACATTACAATCAATGGAAAAATTATAATGGTTTTCGTGTGTACAGAAAACTACCTCCTCACGAAGCGATGCAATTCATTTTTTATTAATGCATAACATTAATGGTTTAAGTAAGTGTATTTAAAGAAATAATATAATATTTTTTATAATATTTTTATTCATTAATTATAATAAAAAACTAACCTTCTTTCCTTCATGTTTAATGAAAAATGTAAATGCTATACATGCATATGTACGACCGGCTTTCTACATAATTGTAACAGAATTATTTTTTAATAAACATAATTCATTTTTAGTTTTTAAATTATAATTTATTTATCAAAATAATTATTTTTTAGTTATTATAATTATGAATATTATATATCAATTACCCTTTTTACCATGGTAAACACACCGATTCCATTTTGAAATTGTGAACTGAGTGTCCTCAAAATAACCAACGTGTACATAATTGTTTATGTAGTTAAATATGTAACTAAAATAAATTAAGATTATATTTTAAGTGTAAGGGATTAATACTAGAAAAATATTTTATGAAATAAAATTGATATAAGTTTATTATATATTATATAAACTCATACATGAAAAATTCTAGAATCGAGGTTAGGGTTTTGTCTCAAAACTTCTTTTTTTGAGACACATCTTATTTAAGGAACTGAATTTAATTTGAATGGTGTATTTACTTAGCATTTAAATATTATATCATTAATAATTCATAATTAATGATATTTTATGTTAAAATTTATCTAATTTATTCATTAGAGTTATGATTCAAAATTTATCAAAGTGGTAAGGGTTTATGTTTCAATCTCATTTCAATTTGAATTATTTATAAATTATTTTTTATTGTTGGAAATTATTGGATGATATTCCAATAAAAACATTCCATTTTATTCTCATATATTTATTCATGAAATTTTCATATAATATCACTATTTTCCTATCTTTGGTTATAAAAATTATTGAATTTTCTAAGAAAACATGACTTCATTTATCTCTTTCATCCAAAATCCTTTTTCTTCCATATCCATTTTTTCATAAAGGTTTTATAGAGTGATTTTAATATTCACATGTTATTTTTTAAATGTCATTTATACTCATTATTAGATTTGTAAAAAATATTTTTAAAGAAATATTTCAATTATTTTACAAAAAAGGTAATTTTTCACATTTTATCCAAAACTGTGGAAGGAGTGTTTTTTAACTTGTACAACATGTATAGAATTACCCAAAATCATGACTAATCATGTCTTTTAATGTTACCTTATATGTTTCAATAGATATTTTTAAATGAAAATGTTTTCAATAATATTTTGGAATATTTTTTTATATTTATGAAGTTATTTTAATGTAAAAAATGGTATTTTCCTCAACAAGTATTCCATATAATATTTTAAATAAAGTTTCATCATTGACACAACCATTGATGTTTTGTATTTCTTATAAATAATGTGCATATATATCTCACTTATATACATTGATTATTCCTCCTTACCATAAAGGGGTGATATATACCTTATGTTCTTCTATCAACTCCATTCATTATCAGATTTCCTTTGATTATTATATGAGATAAGATTATGAAACCTATTTCTTTCCTTGGTAATTATTATGTTTTTGCCTCGTGACTTAACTACTTTTGTGGCACACATATATAATGAACATGTAATATTGGGTGTGCCCAGATAGCATTGGGTAAGGATGATATAGATTATACAATGGGTGCAACCACATAATGCTCCAATTCATAGGATAATATTGTTATTCTCATGAGGATTCATGTATGGGATTAGGGAGTAACCGTAATCCATTATGAGAATTTTTTGGACCAGGTGATATTGAATTTCATGTTTTCTCAGAATCATGTTTATTTGAAGTTATATATTTGTTACATATTTCTTATGATTCTATGATAATATGATACCATATAATATATGTTATGATTCCATGTGATTACTCATGTGCCCTATCCTTTTTGATATCATGATATACCTTTTACTCACGTTTTATGTTTCCTTATCATGGTTATTCGCTAATGGGGATTTTTAGATCACTCCTTTCTTTTATGTACTCCTTAGGATAGGTTATGCAGTTTAAGGAGCCCAAAAGTATTTTGGAGTCCATTATAGAGAATAAAATTAATATTTTTTATAGTCTCATATTGATATATCATTAACTTATTCTTACAAAGGCATCGCGATTCATAATATTTTGGTTGTAATTAATGGATGTTTCTATTAAAAATCAAGTAATAGTGTTAGTAAAAGGATTGTGTCCTTATAGTTGGTATCAAAGAAAATTCTTCAATAATATTTGGAAAATAGAACGAGAAAAAATTACCGAGAACCCTATTGATATGATTAAGGATACATATAAGAATAAGAATATGTATAGGAAAATATTATAGAATTTTGGTAAAGTTTAGAGTGAGTGGTTATAGAGAAATTGCATCTTTATCTGGTTACTATAAATGAATGTGTCTCTAGTATATTTGTACCAAGTGTTAACAAATATAAAAAATGTTCATTGAACATGACTTGATCATCACATGGTGCATGAAAATGGGCCTTGATGCACACTTTTTTTGATACTCTCATGGGATTTTTTTGGGAATTCACAGACTCTTTATGACTCATTTTGAAAGACTTTAATATTTGATAATCATGGATGACCTAAGTTAAACCTATAATGTATTGGGTTGATAAGTCTAAAGTTGGTCATATTTTTAAATTCATAAATATCTCCTTTGATATTTTATGTTATGGGAGTCAATGTTTATTAAGATTTCTTTTGGGAGAAATTTATGGTTAAATAGGATATGGTTTTAGTATAGGTTTATTAGAAAATGTTATTTAAGGAACACCGCCTTCAATTATTTTTTACATAAGTATAAATGTATTGGTAATCATTAGGTATTAACATATATTTAGTGTTATTTTACAAATATTCAATTAAGATTATTAAATTTTATTGAAAAAATATGTTGTATAGAAAACCTTAGTAGTTACAAACTGATTTAACAAGTAATGTTATTTTGGAAATTTCATCATATTTTTTGGAATATTATAGGAATTATATTAATATGGTTTTATAAAATAGACAATAGGAAATCCAAGTGACATCCCATCACATCCATCAAGTCCACTGGGATTTAACTCACAACTGAAGGGTGATAAGTGTAAAACACCTACCACAAGCCTATATGACGGACTAGATAGTATAACATTATTGTTGAATACAATTTTTGGTGGATAAATAATAAAATAATATTCAGGAAAAATATTACAGTATAAAATAATTTTTAATTTTTAAGAATTTGAGTTGATTAATGATATTTTGGAAAAACAATTATTGGGTTTAGATAGATAAAGCTTTTGGATTAATGGAAATTAATATTCGGGAAAAATTCTATTATGTTTTAGGAGATCTAAGTGATGGGTATCTGATAATATTTGACCTGAAAACATTTTTTCATGTTGAGGTTATTGAGCATATTTGGGATATATGGATATTTATTCGTGTAATGGTATATGATAAACCTTTGGTTTTATTTTGAAATATTTGGGATTAATAAATTCATACTAACTTTTGGTATTATCTTAATTTTTGATAACTATTGTTGTTTTAATAAATATAATTAGAATAACTTGTTACTCATTCATTAATCTTATGATCCATTAAATGTTAATTTTAGGGCTTCAGACATAGAAATTCATTTTGTAAAATCATTCCTTAGATTAAGAGGAAATATAAAAAGTGATCTACGAACAGGAAAAGATTAAATAGTGTTTATGAAATAAAATGAAATCATTTAAGTATGTTTTATAGGGTTCTCTACCTTAATAGTAAAATATTTTTTGAAATCTATGAAAAGGATCTTGAAACAAAAATTTTATCCCATTAACTTTAAATCTAATCAATCAATGGTATTTTATTCATCATATATTTATGGTTTTGTGACTGTTACCTATCTCTTGATCATCCACTTTCATTTGATCAATGATCTCTATCAGTCTCCGTAATTAGATATGATTTTCTTCCATATCCATATTTTTGATTCCCCAAAATTTTATTCTATATAAAAAAAATTTACATGTATTCTAAATGAATATCATAATATAGTTTCCCAATTTTAAGTATATGTTTAATTAAACATTTTTATGATTTGGGATTTCCATAAAAGGAATTTTTAAATGAAAAACCCTTGATTAGTGGGCCAAAGTTAAAATTATGAGGATGTAATATGAATAAAGGGGGTAGAATGTAACTCTACAATAATTTATAATATATTTATCTTTAAATTAATTTTATTTCTTTGATATCATGCATTACACAAAAATTGAGTTTTAATAAACAACATTATACTATTAAAATATTATTATTACTTAAACATTCTCATTATAACCTAGCCATTAAACAGGTGGGTATGAATAATATTATCTACTAAATTAAATATATATAAATTTTATACTCAATTTATAAGTAAATAAGAACTCAATTTTTAATAAAGACTTTAAATCATGATTCACTATTTTTTCTTTAAATAGATTTTTAATTTATTTTTTGAAAAAAAATATTATAAATAAATTTTGTAAAATTTAGAAATTTTATTTTAAAAAATGATTTTTTGAAATCATAATATCTATATTAAATTAGTGTGAAATGTTTTGTAATTTTCATAAAATATTTATGTTTTAGTGAATAGTGAAAAATACGTCCTTTTGGTTAAAATGGCATTTATTTTTGATAAATTATGTAATTTGAAAGACCCTTTACTCTTTTAATTTGATGTAAAAGTATTATAATTACTCCTTATTCTAGTTTCAATAAATCAATTATATGTAATAAATCTTTATACATTAATTTAATATTAGTTTATTTTTAGTCTTAAAAGTAACTTTTTATCAAAAATATTTGAAAGATAATACTGTTTCTCCATTTTACAAATTTCTATAACCACTAATTAGGAATGATTTAAATAAAATTTATAGATTATATGTCTATAAATCAAAATCAAAATAAATATATTTATAATTAATTTCCATATAATTATTATAATATCATCTTATGCTTGAAAAATTCATTTATGAAAAATCATTTTTTCAACACATCTTTGGGTTTTATTTTAAAAATAAATTTTATAATTTTTTCAAATTAATTTCATTAAATGGATTATATATATTGAAATAGAATAATTTATATTTTACAATAAGGTCAACTTAATTTTTCATCATAATTAATAAGATAATCAATAAAATAATAGTTACTATGGTAAAAAAATTAAAATGGTAGAAGCGAGTAACCTTAGAGATAAAGACGATAAAATTTATAAAAATGTTTATTTTTAAAGGAAGAGGTGTATATCAGCATTAGGTATGCTCAAATTATTTATTTTTAAATTTTTGAGGTTCTTGTTTTGAAATTTACTTTCTATTATTGAATTGTTTTGGGTAATTAAAAGAATGCCACTCTCCCTCCCTTATAAAAGAGAACCCCCTCACCTCTCATTTACACACTTAGAAACCCCATTGGATAATATAATCCCTAAAAAAATACAATCATTAATTCATCACTCATGTCTTATAGGTATTGGTTTGATCATTATGTCAATCTATAGAGGCTTAAGGTATAATATGAAAAAGTTGGTCGGTAGAAGAGGTATCATTAATAATAGAGAATATTTGATACATTTATTATTACAAGACCTTGTAATATTTCTCAATAATGATGATATAATAATGTAAGTATATGTAATAGGATAATAAATTTTTATGTTAATGGAATAACATAAATCCATCTCTACTTCTATCAACGTTGAAACAAAAATATATTTTTCAATGGAAATAGGATCCATGTTGATATAAACTATGAATGTGGGGACTAAAAATGAATTGATGATAATTGGGTAGTCTATCCATTTTATATTTTTATGTATCTACCATAGTTAAATGATCTAATATCATGTTTCTCACATTTTCTTTTTCAGAAAGTTGTGGATTTCCTGACCTGATGGTGTGATTGTGGGGGGTTCAATGGTTTTTACAATTATTCAAGCTGTGGTTTCCATTCTTGTTCATATTAAAAAAATATAATGATTCCCAAATCTATAAATGGGTAAAAACATGCTTTTCAAAGGTAGGCGGTCAATTGGTGGTTCACACCCATTGGAACTTAAGAACTCAGATTGGTTGAGAGGATGGGAGGTTGGGTTCATTATAAACGTTTTGGGGGAATTTTCGCCAACTCTAAGAATCTATTATAAATTTAAGATATGTTTGAGAATCTATTCATAATATCAATATGTTACTGGTTATCCTAAAAGAATGGTCATAGGTTTAATCCTTTTATATGCAAAGGGGTATCTTATTAGTGAATCCATATGTATGTATCTGAGGTTCTTCAGCCATTTCCCATTGGTGGGTGAATTATTATATGTTGAAGCAGTAT
This sequence comes from Viscum album, assembly GCA_963277665.1. NCBI lineage: Eukaryota > Viridiplantae > Streptophyta > Magnoliopsida > Santalales > Viscaceae > Viscum > Viscum album. The sequence continues at coordinate 1,896,306,935 of OY728152.1, forward strand.
TACTAGACACTCAATTTTATTTGTTATATAGGGAGGTGGTTAATATTTTTATGATAGGATTGAGCCATTATGATTCATTTTATGTATCTTAGATTATAATAGGAATGAAAACCCATGCAGTTCATTAAACTTTTGTAGTTTAACATCATACAGAAATGACCTATATAGGAAGCACTTAGGCAAAAAATATTGATCTAGATCCTCAAAGATGAATCTTATATATACCATTTACGGTAGAAATTATAGTTATCATAATTCAATCACATACTTGGGACTTTCCCTAAAGTCAATAACCTTATATGGGGGTAGTTATATCATGTAATTACTTAGGGATTATATACTGAGGTTGTCCTTTCTAGTATATTTTCATGATGAAAATTATGTGATAATTCTTTCTCCTTAATTGAAAATAAAATATAATCAATGTGAGAAATAAGGGATATCATGTAATTAGTCTCAATGCATATTTATGTGTGACTTACAAGTTTCGGTATCCCTTTAAATGTAAATTTTAGAGCCCGAGACACAGAAATGTGTCCTACATATCCTAGTTTTGGTAGGAATAAGAGTCATCATAGTTTGGTTAACTTCTTGATCCACTGATGGATGAGGAAGGATGACCACCCCATGGGAGAGACTGTTTCCGAAATTTTTGGAATGTGAGAGATATGCTGGGACATACACTGAAGTGGATGCACATTTGATATCAGGACTTAAGAATGAATCATACGTATCCTAGTTTTGGTAGGAATCCGTGTTCTCATAGTTAAAATGACTTCTTAATCCACTGGTAGATGAGGAAGTATGACCATACCATGGGAGATATTTATTCCCCATGGATGGAATGTTAGAGACATAGAGGGACACATAATTAAGTGGATTCCCATTTTAGCCCAACCCTTATTAAAGAATCCTATGTATCCTGGTTATCATAGGAATTAGAGTTATTTTAGTTCTATTGAATTCCCATTCCTCTAATAGATTATAAAGGATGTCTATACCATAAGATAGATTCAATATTGACCATTGTAATTTCAGATACATAGAAAAAAATACATTTTAGTGGATTCCAATTTGAGCTTGGGCCTTAGGTAGGCATCCTACGTATCCTAGTTATGGTAGGAATCAGATATCTTGTAGTTCTATATTAACATGGAATACAGACTGAGGTTACCCACATATTAGTGGAAATATCATATTATGCTACAAATCAGGGCTTACATAATGAGGATTCACTATTTGGAATAAGTTCATGATGATAATGATATGATCATTGAAACTCCATAAGCTCATGTGAGCTATGATCATTGTGAGAAATAGGGTATATCAAGTAATCAATCCAACTGCATATTAATGTAGGAATTATGTTTGGAGGTATCCCCTTAGATGTTTTAATTTTGAAATCACGGATTAGTATGGAATCATATATATCCTAATTATTGATGTAATCAGAGTTCTCATAGTTCAATTTGATTAGAGATTACACACTGTGGTTTCTCTTGTATAGATTATGGACAAGGTTATTATGTCAGGGGAAGCATGATTTAGTTTGTCTTGCTGTATTCTTGACCTACTTTATTATCTATTTGAAATGCATTGATTGTCTTCCTGACACATCATAGAGTGTATGGACATGTTTGGCAATATTGATGAAATTTCCAAAGACAATCACATGATCTATATGACTTCTCCAAATTACATCGCATAATCAAAATGGAATGTTGGTTGACCATCACATGATGAAGGCTGATGTATCAATAGGATACTGGAATACCTAGTTGACTCATCCTAGCATCCATCACTTGATCTCAGTTGACATGACTAGAGGGTGCCGCATGACCCGGTCTACCATGCCTGGAGGGCATCACATGATCTGTGTTGGAATGTCATGGTGGTGTCATGAGACCTGGATAACATGCCTAAAGGGTATTTTATGGTATTGATGATAAGACAATAGGACTTCATGATACCCATATGACACACACTAGTTCCACCACGTTTATTAGGAAACATGTATATTGTATAGAATAAGATCTAGATGGAGATCCTTGAGTGATACACGAGACTCGGGTGGCATGCGTGGAGGGCACCATCTGACTTTATTGAAGTGTCCAGATGACATCGTATAATCCAAATGGTATGTTAAGGGGACATCACATGAATTGGTATACATGTACTAATGTTGTATCATGATCTAGATGAGTCATGAGAAGCACATGAAGATTAGAATATATGTTATTCACATTAGTTTCTAATATTTTAGTCTTTATTCTAGTTTTCATTTTATATATGCATTATATTTGTTCAGTGTAAGCATATTTTAACTCTTGTGTAATACAAAAGATCTGTAGGATATCCTTCACATAACCCCGAGACATTTGTTACTTAATCTATGAGTGATCACATGAAGTTATTATTCCTTTTTCATGGTCTTCTATATCGTTCCCTATATTTTTACATAGCGGAATACCTTGCGATTGTATGACTGGCCGCTCTGAGAAGTACCCTCTGATGCAAGGGTGTGCTAGTGAGTGGATCTAAATATGCACCTTTTTATGCCAAGGTGGGGGAGTTTTTGGGCCGAATACCCTAATTATATACTTATTTTCATGGAACATATCACGCACAACAAGGTAGGAGTTGGGGGAGGGTTTCGATGTCGCACACTTTGCAAAATTCTGAAGTAGGCTTCACATGATTTTTAGAAACTATAAGACTATACCGTTAATTCCCCATTTATTAGATTTTTTCTAATCAATTTGGTAATTACTATTCACATTGAAATGAAAAGAGGATTTCACAATGTCTAGCTAACATGTTGAGGGACCTTCGTGAGATCAAAATGTCTGTCGTAAGGATTTCATATTATATGGGATGTTTTTTCTATTATATTTTGCAAGACAAAGGTTGAATTGTAGGGGGAATCATGAGATCAAGAAGTATTGTCTAGGGGAGCCTAGTGTGATAAATTATGATCTCATGGGGTATATAAATCTAAGAGAATAAGATCATCATATCTGACCCTCGCAAGAAGATATCATCATTTCCCTTTTTTATTCCCTTGTTAAATTCACAAAGGATAGGGAACTTGTGATTTTTAATTAGTGTTGAAAAATAAAATCACTCTCCCCACTGGTGATGCATCTCATGACGAATATAGGGTCTTGTTTTTAATAGGGATAATTTATCATGGACAACCCTTCTATTTTTCTATGGAGCTCAAGGGGAATTGCTGGACCGCCAGGACATGTCTGAATCCCTTCGCGTGATGAAGGATATATGCCCGTGGTATCTTATGTGATAGGAAGGAAATGTCTCTTGGGATTCTATGGTGTCATACAAACTTCATGGGAACATCACATGAAGTTTTATGATCATTGAAGGTTTCCTCTATTTGGATACATTATCATTATTTTAGAATGATTTTTGGATGGTATTTAGTGCACTCCAATTGACAAGTCACATGACTTGAGGGAGATCATCTGGTAGCCCCCTCAAGATTAGTGAATGTCTTAGATTCATTCCAAAGAATAAAGAGGGATTGTTAAAGGGGCTCTATAAGATCATATAGACGGATAAGTGTTTCCCATGACCATTCTTATGGCCTTCTGAAGGCCATGGGATCATGTTTTCTTTATAAGGTTAGGTGATCAACTAGTTCTTTCCACCTTTTATTCCTTTCATTAGTAAGGAAAATAATACCCATGTTTAGGTATTTATTACATTGTGTATTTTTCTGATGCTCATTCAGTGGGCTTAAAAATCCCCCCCTCATGAGTGACCTTTGTAGGGATAAGGACTCAGTTATGAGGGAAGTAAATTCCAGTCTGAGGCCTTATTGTTGTCTTTATTTAGAATTTAGAGTGATGATTGGTCTTCCAGGGGAATTTTTTTATTCCACATAAGACCCTATAAATAGGGGATTGAAGGGTGGATCATGGAATCATATTTTACCTAGGATTCCCTCATTAGGTTTTCATCCTGATAGGTGTTTTCCTTTTTCTGGTCTTGAAAACTAATTTTTTGTTGTGGATTAGTTTAGGGTCATTTAGCTCTGACCTTCTATTTCTATAGTTTAGGGACTTTTAGGTTAAACCTTATATTGTTATAATATTATTTTATTTTATATTGAAACTTTTATCACTATAGTTTAGGGTCATTAAGCTGATACATTTGTATTTATTTATTTCAGGGTCTTTTAGATCAGACCTTTTTATTGTTGAATATGAAATACGAGGAAAACATTCATAGGACGACCCAAGACACCATAAGGTTCTGAGTTCCGCCATGGTGTTTCTAGGGATCACAATTATTAGAGTTCCAAACATGAAATATGGTGACACTTCTAGCTAGTAAGTCAAATACCATACACATCAGTATAATTTTTAAGTAGAGGTATTCCCACTCATTTCCAAGGGACATGAATGATTATGGTGGTGATATGAGTGGATAGTGAATGTATAAGGGAAGTTAAGTCCTCCTGGATAGTTGTAGTATGGGTTTTTTAATCTATAACCCAAAATTTTGAGTTGAGGAGTATGAGATGGGGTAGACATGTTGGGGATGACCCATAACACATTGAGATGACATGTTCCATAATAGTGTTACCAGGCATCATAAGGATCAAAGTTCTATTATTGTAATGTGGGGATGATTTTGATTGGTTGGTCTAAGACCTTATGCATCGATAGTATGTTCAAACATATGTTTCCCCACAATTTTACAAGTTCCATAACAAATTTATGATGACGCAAATGTTTGGATGATAATGTTGGGTATGGGGGGACAACAATCCAAGAAGGGTTCTGGCACCCTAGGGTAGTTCAGCTCCTATGTGAATCCAAAGCCCCATGCTCTATGGTTTCAAATCATGAGGATTAGGATATGAAAAGGTTTGGGAATGTATTGTCACATTCCTTCTTTGAGAATGGTTAAAAAAATGGTGATTTAACAATGAGGATGTAGAATTCACACGAATTTTCTGGTTATAGGGATTATAAATCATGGTTCAAGGCACTCGGGTCTTGAGGGTGGTATGATAAAATCATAATGGGAATGGCCTAGACCACCATATGGTTATGAGCTCTTCCACAATAATGTTAGTATTCAAATGGATCATAAATCCCATTTATCAATGTGTAACATTTGGTTGATGACCAAAGACACATATGCAAGAGCCATAGATATTAATCCATAGATAAACAAGGGGTATTTTGATGTCTGGTATCATTTTCCAAGGTCCATCAACGATTGAAAGTGATCTGAGGTGCTCAAATCATGAAGTGTGATTAGTTTAATGTTTAATATTCAAGAATGGTTCGAGCATCATAATGGTTGTGTTTCCACATAGTGACATGTTCTTATGATGAGGAGTTGTAAAAAATAATTACTCAGTCTTTTTCCTTGATTAAGGGTTTTAGGTAGTTTAGATTTTCTTTTACAAGAGCTTCACAGTATGCCTTATGAGTTTCATGCCTCATTCACTCATGACCTATTTTTTTCCTAAATTTTGAAGATAAATTGTTTTTCAAGTGAAGACTTGACTTTTTATCAGGACACCCTCTATGGGTTCTCAACTTGAATAGTTTTGTGTCTCTTTTACTAGAAGTTTATGTTCTTGTGAGTAGGACTATCAAAGTATAGAGTTTAATGTTTTACAACTTTTAATGAAGTGTAGGTAGTTTAATTCCAAGATTCACATGGATCTAATATGATGGTAATGTTTTATAAGATCCCAATTAGAATGATCAAAGTCAAGAGTACACCAACATCCTTCCATACAGGAGATGAAAATGTTGTTAATCATAGATCAAGGTTCTCAATTCATGAGTAATGATATGAGATATTCATAACAGGGATGACACAAAACACCCTCAGGTGATGAGTTCTTCCATGCTATCTTTAGGCACACAATGATTAGAAAGACATCATTATAGAACCAAGATATTTTTGTCTTGTAGTTGTAAGAACTTATTCATCAATAGCATGGTCAAATATATAGATCTTGTTTCCTTTCAAGGGACGGTAAAGGTTCTCAAAAACCCAAGGCAGATAATACATGAAGTTTGATTTATGAATTGTGGTGCATAAATGATGGAATAAGCACCCTGTACTCTAGTAGACAAGGGTAATGCTCTTGTAGTCCTTCGATAAGTCCTGATAATGAATGATGGTATTTAAATTTTAATGTAATATAGTAGGGATGCATTTTTCATATAGATTTAATGTCTTTCATCCAAGACATTTTACTTGCTGTTTAATGTCATGCGGTATGTATGCATTTTATTCTTTGCAGATTAATATAATACGGTAAGGACGTGGGGACTGACATGAAATTTTTTGCAAGATATATTACATGCACAAGAAAGTTGAATGCTTATATGACTCATATATAGGAAAAATTATATTTTATGACTCAACCCTTAGGTATTTGGGGATGGATTTTTTTATTGGTTGTTATAAATAGACCTCGTATTTGAAATATTGGAATCACTGATTATCCTTTGATACCAGAAAATTAGTCACACATTGTTCTTGAAAGGTAAACTCTCTATGTTGGTTTGACCTGTATGTATAGGGGGTATTGTTCCTATTGATTATTATATTCAGAATCTGGATTGGAGATCCGATATCACTATGTATCATATGATGGAAGGAATAAAGATATATGTTGTTATTAAGAAACTGTGTAGTTTAACATCAAGTGACAAGGATGAAGGATCCTCGATTTGAAAAGGGAATATTGTGATTGGGCCCAAGGAATGAAGGTATGGGAATCCCTACATATTCTGTGATGGTAGGAAACAAGTCATACATAGATCTTGAGAATCCATACTATTTAACAACATGTCCTAAGGGCATAGGCTCCTTGATGTAAAAATGTAATGATGTAGCTGGTCCTATATAACGAACCATACTTTACATACATTGTTATTACTTCAGAATTGAAGCATACGTATTACAACATATAACAAAACCATGGTAGGACCATATAGGTATAGTGTCTTTAGAAACTGGGAAACATAAACAACTGGTTCATAAAGCATCTACATTTTCTCCCATTTATTTTATCATATCTAGAGTCCCTTTTGGCATATCCTACTTAATAACCTTTTTCCTGACTTGGGGAAGAAGACATATAAAACGGTGAGCTCAAATGCTCAGTAAGGGTAAACAAAGGAAATATCATATTCATAAGAACATAGCATTTCGAAAATCATAACCTGAAAAAGGGATCATAATATCATACCATGGGATAAATCATAGTAGTGAAATGTAACCCCAATAATCATAACACAAAACATGAAACTTTGTGGTATACACATATAATCATAGAGAATCATTTCTTAGTAGTCAAGACTCATTGCCAAGAATATCTTAGTGGATAAAATCCATTTCTGGACCGAGTTCACTCCTCATTTCAGTCCTGTTTCACTGAACCGGGTTAACCTGCCGTTCCATCCATGTCTATCTCATGAGATATAAATCTTTACCCAATGCATTGGAGGGAGATATAGGTACCAACCATCTCATAATGAAACCATTCTTATGTGTGCCACAAAATCATAAATCATACATCATAGCATAAACCATGTAATAAAAAAGGGAATCTTAAACATCATACCATCATAACATAATCCATATAAGATAAAAGGACATCATAAAAAAATTAATTCCATCATAACATAATAAAATCAATGTAAAAATAGGGATAGAAATAGAACCCTATGTTATCTTATATGGAAAATAATTTTGATAAAACACCTGAACTCCATTCTTGAGAAAGATATCCTTTATACTTCAAAAACATTCTTCCAATCTTAACATGTCATACAATTTTAAACTAAAATAAGTTTATTAAAAATAAACATTAAAACTTTTAATGGAACTTTAATGGAAATAATGTTTTATGAATTCATAAAAATCAATTCATGCTGTATAAGTTAAAAAAACATTTTCCTCATACTTTTACCGGAAAAGTCAAAAAGTACCTCATACTAAAAATGACAAAAGATTCCTTTCACATCTTTTACTAAAAAATCACCACTGGGTAAAATTGTATTTAAAAATTTTTATAAGGATAGAAATAATATTACATATTTAGGAAACATGGATGTAGATGATAAATACACCCCAGTAAATACCAAAGTATAAACAATCTCGGATAAAAATGAGATTGTGAGATTTTCCCTTACCTTCGGTCCGATTTTCTTCGTACGTGTCCAAACCTCCTGTATAATGATTTAAATAATGTTATTGAATTATTCCAGAATCTTACTCATTGTTATTATATCATATATGGTCATATTCTTAGCTTCTTATTAGTAATATTTCATTGGTACTTGTTATTCGGGTGTTTATTGCTTTTTGTTCTTATGCTTGTTTTGTCGAATAAATTTTTATTATTCTTTTTAGGTTATAGATACCTCATTTACAGAATGTTATTAGTATAATATATATCATATTTATTCATTAAATTCATTTATATAATCATTAATCATTGAAGATCATGGAAAACGAGTTGCATCACATTGTGGAGATGGTAGGCCGTACGTACGCACGAGCGATGATATCATTCCCATGATCGTGGAATTGTATTGAAGTGTATTTATACTATTTCATAATTAATATAACTTTACAATAATCATATATAGTTATTCTTTACACCATTATACCCATCCAAGTATGGTGGTGGTGGAAAACAGATTACACCACGGCGTGTAGACGGTATTCCGTACGTACGCACGCACGGTGATTTCTTTTTCTGTAGGATGGATAGAAGGTGAAATAGGGTTGTTTCATATTTATAATAAAATATCAGTATATGAGTGATACTTATGTTATTACTTCATAATGAAACAACTAAATAAGAAGAAGTAGAAGAAGAAATAAAGTTGAAAGAATCGATAACGGACACTACCTCTTCTTTGAAACGCCTCTTCTTAACCTCCTCTTAGGGCACTAAAGATGGTCTTTGAAGAATATCAGGACCTCTAGGATGTTTCTAGGGAAGCGGAGAAGAGAAATTGGTAGGGTTTGGCTGAGCATGAAGGCTCAAAGTGGTGTGAGGAAGAGAGGGAGGAGGTGCCCTTTTATAAGAGAGGAGAGGGGCACCTCAGAAAAAACATAAAATATTATTTCATTATAAAGTCATATTCAGTTTTTAATAGCTCCAAATTGATTTATGTTGAAGCTAAGGTGGGGATGGTTCTAAATAATCTCATCCAATAGAATTTAGACAAGTTTAGGTTACTATTTTAACCATATCATTTAGATTTAACTCTAAGTTAAATAATTTAACTTTTACCGTGTCTTCTTGTTTTCATACATTATATGGTTATTAAACTTACTATAAAAGACAAAAGAACCCCAAGTGGTTAATTAAATATATATATATTTTTATCTAAGTCATTTGGATGAGCCTTAGATTTTTAGGAGTAAAATAAAAATTAATAATATAATATTTGTTTTAAAAACTATTTTATGTCAATTTTGACACTATTTGGTACTTGATGTTTTTGAAACTTATAACAGCATGATTAGTTAGAAAAAAGTTAATTGAATCAATATTAACATGCATATTAACCTAGAAAATTAGTTTAATTCATAAAAAGTCTCAAATTACATTTATTTTGGTATTTATAATATCAATTATGTTAATATTTCCTTAAGGTAATTACATCATCATCATTGTGTCATAAATAAATTAAATTATATAAAGTATAAAAATTATAAATAAACTACCATTATGTAGGAAATATTTTTATCTTTCTAATGAATATTTATAGTCGAATTTATCTTATCTATAACCCTATATTAACAATGTTTTATTTAATAAACTTTGGTTTTAACTGTTTTAACCCTTCTTTAAATAAATTAATAATAAATGTCCTAATCTAATTCAAGTTGACCTAAATGGTCATATTTTATTACTAAGGTTGTTTTTGGTCTAATTAAACTTATCCAATAGAATTAGGACATGTGTTAGGGTAATAATAATATCATTTTTACCCTTAATTACCCTATTTACTTTTAACCGTGATAAAAAAAGTAAAAAGTTACTATTCACCAAAAATTATTTTTATCTTATTGAACCACATTTTAATCCTTGATATTAACCGTGACTCTCGGATTTTCAAAATTCCACTCACAGAAGTGGTAAAATTGAGTTTTATGTACATTTGCAAATTCTCCTAGGAGGTGGGTAAAAGATGGTGAAAAGTTCAATAAAATTTTTATATATCTAAAATTATTATAAAATGAATCTAATGAATTACATTGAACTTATATAGGTATTATGTATCAATTTTCACATAAAATAAATTTAAATAAAATAATTAATTATTTAAATAAAAATTCAGTTTTTAAATAGTAACCTAGTGTTTTCAGTATTCATCAAAAATTGAAATTTTTCAGAAAAATGCCAAAATTTCACCCTAGGCTAATTTCGATATTCCGAATCCAAAAATGAATTCCATTTTGAAAAATAAAATTTCAAAAAGTGGGCATTACTATTCATAATGGCTAGTTTTAATAATATTTTAATAGCATATCGTTGTTTAGTGAAACTCGGTATTACGTACAACGCAGACTATCGAGGAAGGTCGCGATTACATGTAAAGGAAGCAAATATAGTGTTGCGTGTATTGAAAGATTACTTTAATGATATATATAACATAAAAAAATATTTCTCATAAAAATATCGAGTGTTACATTCTACCCCCCTTAAAATGAATTTCGCCCTCGAAATTCGTCACTTTGTGACAAACAGATGAGGATACCTCTCCCTCTTCATATCCTCAAGTTCCCCTGTATCTTCTTCTAATTGGTGGTTCCTCCATAAAACTTTCACCAAGTGAGTGGTCTTGTTCCATAGGACTTTTTCGCTACGATCCAGAATATCTATCAGCTGTTCTTCATAAGAAAGATCTTGCTCCAGCGGTACAACTTCTGAGCTTAGTACATGTGAAGGATCAGGTATGTACTTTCTCAGGAGAGATACATGGAACACATCGTGAACTTGAGAGAGATTCGGTGGAAGCACCAATCGATAATCTACCTTCCGAACACGATCCGGTATTTCAAAAGGACCGATATACCAAGGACTCAGCTTTCCCTTCTTCCGAAATCTCATTACTCTCTTCCAAGGAGATATTTGTAAGAACAATTTATCACCCACTTCAAAATCTAGGTCTTCTCTTCGGTTGTCAGCATAACCTTTTTGTCAACTCTGAGCTGCTCTTATGTGTTGCTGAATAGATTTGACCTTTTCTGCCATCTCATCAACAAGATCAGGTCATAATAGCTTTCTTTCCCCAACTTCATCCCAGCAAGTTAGAGTCCTGCATTTCTTTCCATAGAGAGCTTCATAAGGATCCATCTGAATACTGGAGTAAAAGCTATTATTATAAGAAAATTTCACCAAAGGTAGGTGTTGATCCCAACCACCTTTGAAATCTATAGAGCAAGCTCTTAACATATCTTCTAGAGTTTGAATTGTTCTTTAAGACTGACCATCTGTCTGAAGATGATAAGCAGTGCTGAAACTCAACTCTGTATCCATAGTATGCTGAAGAATTCACCAAAACTTTGAGGTAAACCTTGGATCTCGGTCAGATATAATGGAAAGTGGTACTCCATGCAATCTTACCACTTCCTTTACATATATCCTGACAAGGTGATCCAGAGAGAAATCTTCTCTAATAACAATGAAGTGTGTTGTCTTCGTAAGATGATCAACAATGACCTAGATAGCATTATAGCCTTTTGATGTTTTAGGGAGTCTGGTGACAAAGACCATAGTGATGTTTTCCCATTTCCATTCGTGTATGGGTAATGGTTGTAACATCCCCTTAGACTTTTGTCTCTCAACTTTAACTTGCTGACAAACCAAGTAGCGAGAGACATATTCAGCAACATCCCTTTTTATGCCATCCCACTAGAAGTACTTTTTTAGGACTCTATACATCTTCGTGCTTCTAGGATGAATAGTGAATGAAGAACTATGGGCCTCATCCAGTAGCTCCTTCTTTAATTATAGGATGGGAGGAACACAAACTCGATTCTTGAACCTTTTTATCCTATCACAATCAAGGTTGAATTGAGGAACATTTCTCACCTTCTTTTGTAACTCTACATCTTCTTTCTGTGCCTCTTTAATCTTCACATGTATAGATGGTTAAATATTCATTTGAGAAAGATAAAAATTTTCCCCTTCCATTATAATTCCAAGATCCATCATTTGTAAATCCATAAATATTGGATCTTTTGTGATACTCTTCATGAATAAGCTAGCATGGTCTTGTCGACTTAATTCATCAGCCACCTTGTTTGCTTTCCCAGGGTGATAATGAATTGAGTAGTCATAATCCTTAATCAACTCCAACCATATTCTTTGGCGCATATTCATCTCCTTTTGTGTGAAAATATACTTTAAACTTTTATGATCAGTATAAATATCACACCTTTCACCATAAAGATAATTCCTCCATATTTTTAATGCAATGATTACCGCAACTAACTCCAAATCATGAGTTGGGTAATTTGGATCATGGATTTTCAACTGTCGTGAGGTATAATCTATCACCATATCATTTTTCATAAGAACAAACCCCAATCCCTTCTTGGATGCATCACTAAAGATCAAAAACATTTCTCCACTACAAGGAAGTGTGAGAACAAGTGCACTGGATAACCTTATTTTTAACTCCTTAAAATTCTCTTCACACTCCTCCATCCAAATTAACTTAACTCCTTTTCAAGTCAACATGGTGAGTGGATTCGATAATCGTGAAAAATCATTCAAAAAACGTCGATATTATCCAGCCAAACCAAGAAAACTTCAGATCTCAGTTACTTTTGTTGGTCTCGACCATCTTTCGATAACCTTTGTTTTTGCTGGATCCACAGATATCCCATATTTTGAGATTATGTGACCCAAAAATGAAACTTTTTGAAGCCAAAATTTACACTTGGTAAATTTTGCATAAATCTTCTCCTTTATCAGGGTCTTCAATACAATTCTCAAGTGATCTTCATGTTATTCCTTGCTATTTGAATAGAAAAGAATATCATCTATAAAGACTACCAAAAACTGATCAAGATAGTCTCTAAAGACTCTATTAATCAGATCCATGAAGATAGCAGGGGCATTAGTAAGACCAAATGGCATCACTATAAACTCATAGTGTCCATACCTTGTACAGAAATCCATCTTCGGTATATCCTCCCTTTTGACCCTTAATTGATGATACCCTGAACCAAGATCAATCATGGAAAAGTATTTAGCTCTGCGTAGTTGGTCAAATAAGTCATCAATGCATGGAAGAAGATATTTTTTCTTGATAGTGATCTTGTTAAGTTCTCGATAATCAATGTAGAGTCTCATTGATCCATCTTTCTTCTTAACAAACAGAACAGGTTCTCCCCAAGGTGATCCACTAGGGCATATGAATCCTTTATCAAGATTCTCTTGGAGTTACTTCTCCAATTACTGCAACTCAATTGGGGCCATTCTATAAGGTGTCTTTGAAAAAGGCATATCACCCAGCATGAGTTCTATTGAAAATTCAACTTCACGATTTGGTGGAAGACCTGGAAATTCCTCTGGAAAGACATCATAAAACTCCCGTACAATGGGAATATTCTTAATCGTGAGTTTATCTCTAACCATTTGAGATAAATAACCTTCATTTAGTGGAATCAAGACCCATAGGATGGATGAAATTTCCACTGGAAGGTTATGTTCATCCTTACATCGATAGACGATCATAGATTGATATAAAATATGAAATGTGACTTCCCTTCTTTGGAAATTGATATGAGCTCCATATAATGAAATCCAATCCATGATAAGAATCACCTCAAATTCCACTATAGAAAGGATCACAAGATTTTCAGGAATAAATTTCCCACAAACTTCAATCGGAGAATAATTATAAACTTTTGATGCGACTATTGTTCCATTAAGAGTTGTCACGGCTAACTCAACATCTAATTGTTGAGGTAATACAGATATACCCTTAGAAAATTCTTCAGAAATAAAATAGTGGGTGGATCCCGAATCAAATAAAACATTTTCTACCTTAGAGTGGATGGTAAGTGTACCTTTCACCACTTCGTTATCGTACTCCACATCGCTGATAGAAATTGCATGTGACATTCCTTTGCCTTTATCCTTAAGAGTTTTTTGATGTCGATCATCCTAAAAAACCCTTGGATTAGGGAATTTATTAGAATAATTCCCCATTTCTATGCACTAGTAACATTGAAGTGTAAAAGGTGTAGTATGTGTAGCCTTTTCTTTGTTCGCATGACTAGAAATATTCTTCCCATCATTGCGGCATTCAAATTACCGATGCCCTTCCTTTCTACATTTTAAACATTTACTTGTCCCTTTAAGACAACTCCCTCCATGTTTCTTTCCACACTTTGAGTATAAGGGAAAACTCATCTTCTTTTCAGTGTGCTCTTTATATTTTCCTTTGAATTCCATTTTCCTCTTCTTATCAAATGCATATGACTGATGGGTTACTGCAATCTCCATATCAACCTTGAGAGCACATCGAACGATTTCTTCATAGCTATTGAAGTCCCTTATGTCTAACGCCCTTTGAAGGCTTGGTTTTAAGCCACAAAAGAATCGATCGATCTTAATCTCTGGTTAGATAATAATCCAAGAAGCATACCTTGAATGTCTTGTAAAATTTTCTTCGTAGATACCAACAGATTCATCATCCTTTTACTTTAGTTCTAGAAAATCCTTCTCCATCTTTGTTCAAAGAATACGAGGGAAATACTTATTGAAAAATAAGTTCTTAAACTCGCCCCATTCTATGGACTCAATTTCATCTCTTGGCCTCATATTCTTGATAAGATTCCACCATTGATCAGCTTAACCATCCAAACGATATACTGATAAGATGAATTTATCATGTTCAGAACATTGATGAACTGAAAATATCTTTTCAGGGGTACTGATCCATTATTCAGCCACTAATAGATCAGTAGACCCGCTGAATGAGGGTGGACGGTTCCTCATGAAGGATTCAACAAAATGTTTCTCCTTCCTTTTCTCATTTGGAAGTCCTGCATGATTCATAGCTTGAGAAAGTTGTGTGAGCATGGCTACAAGATTTTGCATCCAGCTTCCATAACGTTTGGTTGCTCAGGGGGACAATCATTGCATTGCCCGTCGAATTCAGTATTAACACGGTTCCTTCGAGTTCCAGCCATTGACTAAAACCAAGAAGAATAGTGTGAGAAACACTAATTATAATAGGAAAACCACATAATCAAGAATAAAATTTCACACTTAAGGTCTTATCATAGGTTGTTCATGGCCATTTCTAAAACACTAAGATTGTGTTCTATGCTTAGACTTATCTTTAGGGTTCTTATTAAGGCTTTCACATCCTAGTTTCCAAAGGATGACTATAACCTCCCTATGATACCAACTATAACGACAAATACTTTACAAACATTGTCATTACTTCAGAATTGAAGCATACTTATTACAACATATAACAAAACCATGGTAGGACGATATTGGTATAGTGTCTTTAGAAACTGGGAAACATAAACAACTGGTTCATAATGCATCTACATTGTCTCCCATTTATTTCATCATATATAGAGTCCCTTTTGGAATATACTACTTAATAACCATCTTCCCGACCAGGGGAAAGAAAACATACAAAAGGGTGAGCTAAAATTATTAGTAAGGGTAAACAAAGGAAATATCATATTCGTAAGAACATAGAATTTTGAAAATCATAACCTTCAAAAGAGATCATAATATCATATCATGGGATAAATCATTGTAGTGAAATTTAATACCAATAATCATAACACAAAACATGAAACATTGTGTCATACACACATAATCATAGATAATCATTTCTTAGTAGTCAAGACTCATTGCCAAGAATATCTTAGCGGACAAAGTCCATTTCTGAACCGAGTTCACTCCTCGTTTCAGTCCTCTTTCACTAAACTGGATTAACCTGTCATTCCAGCCATGTCTATCTCATGAGATATAAATATTTACCCAATGCATTGGAGGGAGATATAGGTCCCACCCATTTCATAATGAAACCATTCTTATGTGTGCCAAAAAATCATAAATCATACATCATAGAATAACCCATGTAATAAAAATGGGAATCTTAAAAATCATGAAATCATAACATAATCCATATAAGATAAAAGGACATCATAGAAATATAATTCCATCATAAAATAATCAAATAAATGTAAAAATATGGATATAAACATAACCCTATGTTATCTTATATGGAAAATAATTTTGATAAAACACCTGAACTCCATTCTTGATAAAAATATCCTTTCTACTTCAAAAATATTTTTCTTTTATTAACATGTCATACAATTTTAAACTAAAAGAAGTTGATTAAAAATAAACTTGAAAACTTTTAAAGGAAGATTCATGGAGATAATGTTTTATGAATTCATAAAAATCCATTCATACCGTATAAGTAAAAAAAACATTCTCCTCGTACTTTTGCCAGAAAAGTCAAAAAGTACCTCGTACTAAAAACGACAAAAGATTCCTTTCATATCTTTTACTAAAAACTAAAAAATGGGTAAAATTTGATTTAAACAATTTTATAAGGATATAAATAATATTACATATTGAGGAAACATTCATTTGGATGATAAATACACCCTAGTAAATACCAAAGTATAAACAATTTCGGATAAAAATGAGATTGTGAGATTTTCCCTCAACTTTGGTCCGATTTGCTTCATACATGTCTGAAACTCCTGTATAATGATTTAAATAATGTTATTGACTTATTAAAGAAGCTTAATCATTTTTATTATATCATATATGGTCATATTCTTAGCTTCTTATTATTAATATTTCATTCCTACTTGTTATTCAGGTGTTTATTGCTTTTTGTTCTTATGCGTGTTTTATCGAATAAATTATTATCCTTATTTTTAGGTTATAGATACCTCATTTCAAGAATGGTATTAGTGTAATATATATCATATTTATTCATTCAATTCATTTATATAATCATTAATCATTTAAGATCATGTAAAACGGGTCGCATCACATCGTGGAGACTGTAGGCCATACGTAAGCACGAGCGATGATATCATTCCCATGATCATGGAATTGTATTGAAGTGTATGTATAATATTTAAGAATTAATATCACTTTAAAATAATCATATATAGTTATTCTTTACACCATTATACCCATCCAAGTATGGTGGTGGTGGAAAACAGATTACACCACGGCGTGGAGACGATATTCCGTACGTAGGCACGCACGATGATTTCGTTTTCTGTAGGATGGATAGAAGGTGAAATAGGGTTGTTTAATATTTATAATAACATATCAGTATATGAGTGATACTGATGTTATTAATTCATAATTAAACAACTAAATAAGAATAAGTAGAATAAGAAATAAAGTTGAAAGAATCGGTAACGAACATTACCTCTTCTTTGAAGCGCCTCTTCTTAACCTCCTCTTAGGGCAGTAAAGACGGTCTTTAAAGAATACCAGGACATCTAGGATGTTTCTAGGGATGTTTAGAAGAGAAATGTTCAGGGTTTGGCCGAGATTGAAGTCTCAAATTGGTGTGAGGAAGAGAGGGATGAGGTGCCCTTTTATAAGGGAGGAGAGGGGCACCTTAGGAAAAACATAAAATATTATTTTATTATAAAGTCATATTCGGTTTTTAATAGCTTAAAATTGATTTATTTAGAATCTAATGAGGGGATGGGTCAAAATAATCTCATCCAATAGCATTTAGAAAAGTATAGGTTATATTTTAACCTTATCATGTAGATTTAACTCTAAGTTAAATAATTTAACATTTACAGTGTCTTCTTGTTTTCCTACATTATATGGTTATTAAACTTACTATAACAAGAAAAACGAACCATAAGTTGTTAATTATTAATATATATATCCTTATCTAAGTAATTTGGCCTAACCTTGTATTTTTAGGAATAAAATAACAATTAATAATATAATATTTGTTTTAAAAATTATTTTATGCCAATTTTGACACTATTTGGTACATGATTTTAGTGATAATAATAAAAGCATGATTAGTTCTAAAAAAGTTAATTAAATAAATACTAACATTCCATATTAACCTATAAAATTATTTTAATTCATAAAAAGTCTCAAATTACATTTATTTTGGTATTTATAATATCAATTATGTTAATATTTCTTTAATAAAGTAATTACTCAATCATCATTGTGTCATAAATAAATTAAATTATTTAAAGTCTAAAAATTATAAATAAAATACCATTATGTAGGAAATATTTTTATCTTTCTAATTAAGATTTATAGTCGGATTTATCTTATCTATAACCCTATATTAACAATGATTTAGTTATTAAACTTTGGTTTTAACTATTTTAACACTTCTTTAAATAAATTAATAATAAATGTCCTAATCGAATTCAAGTGGACCTAAATGGTCATATTTTATTCCTAAGGTTGTTTTTGGTCGAATTAAACATATCCAATAGAATTAGGACATGTGTTAGGGTAATAATAATACCATTTTTACCCTTAATTACCCTATTTACTTTTAACCGTGATAAAAAAAGTAAAAAGTTACTATTCACAAAAAATTATTTTTATCTTATTGAACCACATTTTACTACTTGATATTAACCGTGTCTCTCGGATTTTCAAAATTCCACTCATAGAAGCGGTGAAATTAAGTTTTAAGTACATTTGCATATGCTCCTAGGAAGTGGGTAAAAGATGGTGAAAAGTTCAATAAAATTTTTATATATCTAAAATTATTATAAAATGACTCCAATGAATTACATTGAACTTATATAGGTATTATGTATCAATTTTAATATAAAATAAATTTATATAAAATAATTAATTATTTAAATAAAAAGTCGGTTTTTAAATAGTAACCTAGTGTTTTCACTATTCATCAAAAATTGAATTTTTTCAGAAAAATACCAAAATTTCACCCTAGGCTAATTTTGATATTCGGAATCCAAAAATGAAGTCCATTTTGAAATATAAAATTTCAAAAAGTGGGTATTACAATTCATAATGGCTAGTTTTAATAATATTTTAATAGCATATCGTTGTTTAGTGAAACTCGGTATTGCGTACAACGCAAACTATCGAGGAAGGTCGCGATTACGTGTAAAACAAGCCAAGATAGTGTTGTTTGTAGTGAAAGGTTTCTTTTATGATGTATATAACATAAAAACAAAATATTTATCATAAAAATTTTGTGTGTTACATCCTAGTCATAGAGGTCTGGGAATCACTATGTATCCTGTGGTGGTAGGAATCAAGCCACACATAGTTCTTAAATGGGAAACTCTCTACATAGGTATACCACGTACATGGTTAATGGAATTATTCCTATTTATTGTTGTATATTAACCTATTATTGGAGATCCAGACATCACTATGTATCTTATGATGATAGGAATCAATCCATACATTGTTCTTAAATTAAATTTCACTACACGGGTTTGACCCGTACGCAGAGAGGAGGCATTTTTTTGTTTATTTGTTGTTACTGGAACTGGGGTTCAAAATATGAGTATCACTATGTATCCTATGATGATAGGGATCAATTAACATGTAGTTCTTTTATGGAGGTGTGGTGGGAGGCCAATGCGAATAATAATGATCCTCTAGATCAAGTCCAGTGGAATGTGTAGTTTTATATCATGCAAGAGACATCAACCATGCATTTTAACATTATACGATGACGTATCAAGAAAATCATATCCCTTTCGTGATCAAATATGACCTTTTTAATTTAGTTAATACCCTACCAAAGACCCTAATCCAACGTAAGCTATACTTGGTGTGAAAAATAAGGGATGAAAAGGTTCCTCATAACATAGAAGCAATTGGAGAAAGGACAAGAGAATTTTGTACCATGAGTTGGATGGACTAGGATATGGGATTTAGGCATCGCTATGTATCTCATTAGAATAAGAATCAATCCTAACATAGTTCTAGAAAACTATGCTATTTAATATCATGCGGCAAGGACATCATCTATGTAGTTTAATGCATTTTGATAAGGAAATATGTGACTCGGTGTGAATGAAGAGGAATATTGCAGTTGGGCCCAATAATGAAGGTCTGTGAATCACTATATATCTTGTGAGGTCAGGAATCAAGCCACACATAGTTCTTGGTAACCATTTAATTTAGTTTCCTGTGAAAATGACATCAGCCATGCAGTTTTAATGTGTATTGGTAAGGATGTTTTCCATGTAGTTTAACATAATTTGGTAAGGAAAAAGGATTCTATTATGTTTATTATCTTCCTATCAAGATGGGATCTGTACAATTTAATGTAATGTTGTTAGGACATGGGTCACTCAACATTAATTAAGTTGAATCATTTGGGATATGTGAAGTCTAAAAGCATGAGGTAAGGACGTTCTATGTAGCATTTGACACCATGGGTTAGGATGTAATATCATATGTAGGTTAAAGTCTTAGATCATAGAATTATTTGTGCAGTTTAACGTCATGCAATTAGGATGAAAGATGCTATGTAGTTTAACATCTTACTTCCATGACATCTTTGTATAGTTTAACATCATGAAACCAGGATGAGAAACATTTTGTAGTTTAATTTATTTCTTCTAGGATGAGAGACACTGTGAAATTTAATGTGTTTCTATTGAGATGGGATAAAATGATTAGTTTAACATATTTATACAAAAACATATTTGTGCATTTTTACATCACACAACTAGGATGAGAAGCACTATGTAGTTTATCGTCTTATTACCAACATGGGAAACACTACGTAGTTTAACATCTTGAAACCAGGATGAGAGATGTTGTGATGTTTGGTGTCTTGCTACCAAGACATCCTTGTGTAGTTTAACATCATGCAACCAGGATGAGAAACAATATATTGGTTAATATCTTTCTACTAGGATGATAAATGTTGTTTTATTTAATATCTTTCTTCCAAGAAAAGTGACACTTTATGGATGTCATGGAAATAATTTCTTATGAAACATCACATTTGTGGGTGGTGGGGGAGGGGGGTTGAAAATTTACTCATCCATTATGGCTAACGACCAGGATCCATTATGATAGACCTTATTTATGATATAATTCCATTTCTATTTGGGTTACATATTTGGAGGATTAATGCATGGTATCATTGTGGATCTAAGAGTCAATACATGTTCACCTTAATGAAATTAAAATAGGAAGACCTTTTTATTGAAGGTCTATGTGATCTAATTCTAAAGGACTTCACGGTTGTGTAATGTATACAACTTATTCTTATCGAGACACTCCAACTCATCCAGTCACTTTTGCGATTTCTCATCATCCAAGAGTTGTCTGCAAAAGGTTATTTGGAGTAAAGGAATTTGGCCTTTTATGGGTAAATCTACCACATTCCTATACACCAATTAATATGGAATTTCCTATGTAAAAGTATACATAGTGGTAAAGTAGGCCCATAAAGTATAGAAGAGCTTGTATGGACATGAATTGTTGTATTTATTTACAAGTTTTTGTAGTATATTTGATAAAGTCTTATTAGAGGCCTCTATTTTCCCATTTTATATTTCATGTTATCAGGATGAGTGATTGGACTAAATGTTATACTCCTACAATAATTTTTGTAACTCCATAGAATAGAATTTGGTTCTATTTTCCATCAATATTGTGTGAGGGACCCTCAACCTAGTGATGAATTTGGACTTTATGTAGTTGATGAAATTCTTCATCCTAACTTCATTTAGGGGTATTACGTTATACCATTTAGAAAAGAATTATATATTATAATGGATGTACATAATCTTTTTAGTTATGGTTGTGAGATATGGCCTCAGAAAATCTATTCCTCATATGAAAAACAATCCATAATATTTAGATGTATGTAGTAATTTTGGGGGTTTATGGATTAAGCTTGCATGGATATAGCATGAATGAAATTTCTTGATGAATTACATAGATTCATGTATCATGGTTGGTTAATAGTAACCCATCCTCATGATTTTATGGAAGAGTATTGCCCTGGATTGATGAGCGCCACAGGAGCCCGCATAAACTTCTTCCATGATGGCATTGATCTCTCTTTCGGCTATGCATATGAGGAGGAATTCCTTAAATCCTAACATATAGAGGGGGTTTTACTCATTTAGACTATATGTAATGGTAACGTTCACTGCTCAACACCTAATTCATTATCTTTTGGAGCAGTCTATCAGGAGGGTCCCATTTTGGAGATAACCAGTTATGGGATCCATCCATACAGGGGTGGATACTAGTTCATCATACTCTATGGTGTTGTTGAACTAATTGATTTATTACATATTAGAGATAAATATTTATGAAAAAATTATTCAGTGACTGATATGTAATATTTCTTCTTCCTGATTAGGATTGGAAAAGACTATGGCAATATTATCCAATGCACCGGTACAAGAATTCTATGATCGAGGAAATGATGCAACATGGTCTCAAAGTGGAACTATTCAATTAGTCATCTAACATAGCTAGTGAGAGGGGTATGTTCTTCCTTATTGATTGAATATTCACCATTTATCTACTTTAACTTCTTTCAAATTATATTTTTTATTTTCAAAAACTTTTATGGTGAAAGTGAGAACCCCCACATTTAAAATAGATCAAGTAACAAAAGAGACAACTGACTTATTAAAGATAAGTCTAAGACGGTTGGAATCACAATCCCTAAAAAATGTATAGGGAAACGAATTTACAAAGCTATCTGGATCATCCATAAATATATATTCATAATGATACACCAGATAGTCCCAATATTTTTGGTACTCTTCTTTACTAATCATCCACATGTTGAAACCTCTAACCAATATGTGGTCTTGATTGTCAATCCACTCACATTTCTCCCTGGTAGTATCCAATTGGAGTAATCATCCCATCATTTGATCAAAATCATCCTTATTTTCAATAATCATTAGATATACCTCCACTATTTCTTCACCAGAGTGCATGATTATATCCATATTATGTTCCAGATCTACGACCATATATCACTGCGAACTTTTGAGATTCCCTACCTCCCATGATGTAGATGTGGGTGAGAAACCTTTATCACCAGAATCACCCCATCAAATCCCATATGTATCTCCGATTTCTAATCCTCAAATATCTTTTTGCATCCCCACGAGGGGTTTCCAATGCTACCGAGGTACCTTCTACATTTGAGGCCTCGTTATCAGGGTCTTAAGACCCGATGTATCTGACATGATGAACATCCTCACCTTCCACTATATAGACCTCTCATTCCCTGTGTTTACCATATTTATTGGCTAACCAAGTCTCAATCGGCCTAGGAAGATAAGAGTAGTCTTTTCACCCCTTTTATTTATGCTTCTTGGAAACAATTCAACTCCATGGGTCCTGGTTTTCTTTATTTCCCTTTTTCCTTCTTAGAATGTGCATGCCTTTATCGACCCCTCATATAACATAATCATCTGAGGGTATTCAATATCCATCAAACACAACTTCTGAGGGACAAATAAAGTTTCATTAAATCCTTCCCTCATTACTCATACAATCAAATCAGTTGTTTAAGTTGAGACTGGCCAAAGTCATCCTAGTATTGGTCTACCTGGTTTCACCATGCGATGCCTGCTCCCACACTTGGCCATCCATAGACTTACTCCTTCCATTCAGTTGGATCACCCTTTTTGATTTGTTAATACTTCCTAAACACACTTACATTGAATAGGTGCATGGATTTGTGATCACATCTACCTTTTAACCCCCTACAATCAATGTTTCTCAAAGAGGACTCTCCAGATCACTCCTCAGCCTATTTCAGATACCCTCAGTTCAAGAGGTAAAACCTTAACTGGTTTTTTCATCACTGCATCTCTCGAAAAACTAATACCAGCATGTGAGAACCTTGATCAGATCCTTTAAAAACATCAATAGACCCATTTGAATCCTAAAACATCCCTTAAGCCTTCTTCAAGATTTTAACATCCTTTGTTTCCCCATAGTAAATCTACTATTCTGCTGAAATACCCATTTGAATGTTAGACCCCAACAATTCCTCATCCTCAAGAAGAGTAGCTTACACTACCCTTGAATTTCTGAGTCAATCACTTGGGTCACCAAACAAGACTAACTCCTTCGAACCTACACCTGGAAAAAATAGCTTGCTTCTCATTCCCTCCTCTAGCTCCTGGAACTCAGTCCAACACCTATGCCTACACCCTTTCTTGAAATGAACCATCTTCTAGTAGAGTGAAAAAAAATCCAGACACAATTCATAATTTTTTTTTCTTATGCTGAAACTCTTCTCTAATATGTATACAAAAAATGTCAAGAGGCCCTTTTGACACATCCACTTAGACATAAATCAGAGGAGAACTAGGGTGGAAAATGGAACTAGTTCTAATATCAAAACAGAGGAATCTACCAACTAGGTTCCCAAACATACGGATAATAGAGGGGTTTTGAAAGGGTATAAGGAGGTGAGGAAAAATAACATAGATATTCGTAGTCAGAGAGTCCTAATTCATGTGGGAGACATAGTTCCATATGAAAAAAAATAATATGAAGCCACTTCATATTCATGGAGCGATGGGCCATACTTGAATTAGGTATTCCTCTGATGAAAATATGATCATGATGTGTCTGTAGTCTTGAAGCCCCACCATCAAACCTTCCTATAGCCCCCATGATCTAAAAATAAATCTATCTAAATCATCCACTGAAAGGCGATGGTTATTTAACTGAGTGATCAACATCTATTCAAGAAGAAATGAATCCTCGTTGAATTCGGAAATCGAGAGCCATTGTTGTGGGCGACCGTCAAGCAAATTAGAAACATTAGAGAAAATAGATATATGAGGGAATGTTGGAAGAAGATCATGATTATAAAAGTGGGAAAAAGAATAGTTTTCGGTTCCCTCAGAGGTCGAATAAGGTCCCTCCCCAATAGAGGGGGGGGGGGGAGAAGTCACACCAACCATCGCCATATATGGTAGTTGGGAAGTTCTCCTTAACTTTATTTATCTTCTTTATCACTAGCTCTAAATCCCCTTTGATATTCAAGTAATATATCTATAGCTATAACGCCATTTTTATGCCAATGATGATGGCTTGGTATTCTGCCTCATTATTTGTGCAACCTTTGGATTGTAAGAAAAATTATGGTAAAATTTCATTGAATGGAGAAAAAAATAAATTCCCTAAGATAACCTGGGTGAGATTTTATTTTCCATCCTTTTTCCAATAAGACTTTGGGAGGTGCCATTAAAGATTTTCTCTTATGTATGGGGAGTGACGTAGGCATAGAAAACCTCTTCGTTCAGAAGCTCAGTATCAACAGATGTACTTTTTAGGGAGGGATGTGCCATAAGGAAATCAACTAGGGCTTTCCCTTTCAACAACTTCTGTGACACTAACAGAATGTCTTATTGTTGTTGAATGACCACCCATCAGGCCCAGTTCCTATTTAGCATGGGATGTTTAAGGATGTACTTGAGAGGATCAATATGAGATACCAAACAGACTTTGTGGTTATTCAAGGAATAACTCAACTTTTTCATTGCAAATAAGAGTGTGAGGAATTTCTTCTCAACATCAGAGTATCATGTATTAGTAACTAACATTGTATGACTAAGTTAGTACAAATTGTTCTTTCTCCCCACATCACTCTTCTTTACCAGGAGGGAACTTAGTGAGCATTACATGGAGGAGTCACATAATATGAGTATATTTCCATCCACCAGTGGAATTAGGACTGATGAATGCAGAAAATACTAGTTGAGACTCATGATGGATTCTTGGAAGCCCCTTTCCAATTGATAAGTTATTCCCTTATTTATTAGCTTGGTGAAAGGGAAAAATTTTCTGGTAGGTTGGATATGAAATACTAAATGTACGCAAGGTTCCATTATAATCCCCTCAGTTCTTTGATATTCATGAAGGAGAAATTTCTAGAATTTTACTATTCTTTTCTAGGATAACCTCAATTCCATGATAACATACCAAAAATCCAAGGAGCATCCCTGATGTTACCCAGAAAGTGAATTTTAGTGGATTCATCTTCAAATTGTGCATCCATGGCTTGTCAAAGACTATTTTCAGGTCCGTGAAGTGATCAAATCATTATATGGATTTTACCAGTAGTTAATTGACATAAAATACATATATTCTTCCTAGAAAATGATTAAATACATGATGCATTTTTTGTTTATACGTAGATCCAACACTCTTCAAGTCAAAGGGCATGACCTGAGAGCAAAAGATCCCTTTGGGTGCTCTGAAGGTAGTGGATTACTCGTATTCAGAGGCTATATTTATTTACTATACTCTAAATACCCATCCATGAAGTAAGGAGCTTGGAATCCAATAATTTCATCGATCAAGATTTTTGTTATTTATAATGGGAAATCATCCATTGGAAAATGTTGATTAACGTCCCTAAAATTGATACAAACCATAATATACCTATTCATTTTATTAATAGGGATGATATTGATGATATATCATGGGTATTTCACTTCCAAAGAAATATTGGGTTTAATTATTCTACAAACTTCTACCTCTGCATTGGTAGCATGAGAGGGGTGAATCCACCCAGCTTCATGCTTGAAGCCTTTATGGTCATCAGATAAACTAAGATTGTGAGTTTCCACATTTGGGTTCGGTTCAAGAATTTATGTAGAATTCCAAGTGAACACATATTTATGTTTTTTATAAATTAAATTTACATATCATACTCCTTGAGAGAAATGGTGAAACTAATTAGTATAGGCTTTGGTTCTTCTTTTATTCCCCAATTTACTTTCATTAACTCATCAATGGGGGTGGAGATGCCTTCCATGAATATAATAGGGTCGTTCCTGAGGTCATCCTATTATTCTTCCACCTATGAGTATATAGAGGCATTTTTAGATGAAGTTTGATATTGGGGGAAATATCTATCACTATAGAAGTGAGATAGTCTATAAGAAAATACATTATCATTACCTATTACCAAATTTAATTTAGAGATATTCAAGAGATAATTTTATTTTATACATTCACTAGGGGGAAAAGGGGCATGTGCATCTAGGATAAGGACTATTTTCTCAATGAAATTTATGGGAGCACATAGTCGTTGTCGAGTATACACCATATATTCACAGGGGCGGTCCCCAAGCCATTGGGGGTTGCAAAATATATATCGTCATCCACCATTTTTTGTTTGAATTCCCTTTTATAGAAACATGGTTTATCATATGTTCCTTCACAAGTCTTTAAGGGGGCACTATCACCAAAAATTATGCTAACCATTCCATTTATGGGGTATTTTAAACACTAATGGAATGTTAAAGGTACCACCGCATGGATATGGAGTGAAGTCTTTCCATGAAATACATTATATGCAGTGTATTAATAGATAAACATAAACTCATCATCATATGTGAGATCCCAAAACTATGTTTTGAGCTGGATCATTCCAATAGGTATTTTCCAACACTTATCATACCCTTGAATGGTCAGTTTTTTGGGGGGAAAATATCCCTCACTAAAACAAAAAAAAACGAGACTGAATTAGGATTAAATTGATCCTAGAACCATTTTCACTCAAATCCATTAGGATTTCAGCATTATTGAGTATACCCAAAACATATAGAGGTCTGTTGTGTCCCTAGATGACCTCTTCTTAATCCCGATATGTGAAAAAGAGGGTAAAATGGTGCTATGCGGGCATGGTCCCAAATCGATAGACCTCGGTTGAAAAAACTTCTATTCTAAACTAATGTCGAATCTAAAAGGATTCAACAAGTTCCCCCTATGTTTCTTTTGAAATATGGAGTGCTTCTAGGATTGAGATCTTTTTTGGGAAAACCGACAGCTCTTTCTCAATGACGTACTTTTGTGGTAAGGGTATATACTTCCCAAGGTGGTGTTTCTCCTTCTTACATGGATAATGAGCTGAGGAATTTGAGGTATATGGTTCTGGTTCCTTTATATAGTTCAAGGTGGCATCTTCTACCAGAGGCATAGGTCATTCTAGCCAACCCCATTTTCTATACTGATCAGGTAATCTCTCCCCCACTATGTGGTCTTCTAAGGTAACTATGCACGAACGACCAGTAGAGGGTTTTGAGAAAACTCCATGTCTCTATTTTCCTTGTTTGAGTTATTTTCCATGATTCTAAACAACATATATATCCTCTGATGGGATACAACAAATGTATTGTGTTTGACCACGCAGATATTTCCCCCTGTATCATCGATTCCTGTGCATGGAACCTCCTACTGCCTAATTAGGTGCATGGAACTCATATATGGAGTCATAATCATCATTAGGAAAGGGGTATACCAATTGTATCATGTTGACAGAGCTAAATAAGATCTCTTCATCTGATGAGGTTTCCATTTGGTGGGGATATTCCTATGATTCCGATTTTGGAGGGAAGAAATCTGCAAGAGTTAGAGATTCTTTTGGATAAGAATATGAATCTTCCTCTTCTATCCATTCCTATGTCTGATAGTCAAATCCACCTTTAGGATACATATCTTATGTCACCTCTCTTGTTGGTAGATATTTTGTGTGTATATAAAGATATTCTCTTAGTGCGGCATGATCCTATTCAACTTCTTTTTGAGTCATCCAGTTGTGGAACTCTATCCATGCATGGCCAAAACTTTCTACCAATTACCCACTTATTCTAACTAGGAAATTTTTATACATGTCACATGTTCTGAAGAGTTAACCAATTTTACCAATCTATAATCGTCCATGATTTAATGAAAAAATTTTAAGATGAAGAAATTATGGATGTTGGACCCAACCTTCAATGGAAAGGGTTGTTGTTAAGATGATCGATGAGGTTGACCTCATTGGGTTTCTTGGGTTATTATAGATTGAGTATGTTATTATCCATATATGTAAGGAAATAACCATGGAATTTTTAATTTAAAAATGATTACGATTTTGTAATCTATTCCTCCAATAACATGAAACCCTAATCTCTTTTTTCTTTTTGAAGAGGGTGATTTTTTTGGTTATTTCCTCTCAAAAGGGAGTGTTAGTCGATATATAACCTACCTAGGTTCTAGAATGGGAATTTCTACTAGCTTGAGGGTAAAAATAGTATTTTATTCCATGATGAGATTTTTTACCTATAATGAAGGCATGGGTTGAGAGTTATCTCAGGTTCGCTAAATGAAACCTTCCAGACATTGTTCTATTTATAAAAACTCACAGAAAGTACCTGGATACTTTATTGGGATCAGAACTATCTATAGGTCATCTGAAATATTTTATTGATATATTTCTAATAATTTTTCTTGAGATATAAAGGGATATTGAGAGAATAGGATAAAACCTTCTATCTGGATATGAAGTTAGACACCCTCTCATTTTTGTATTTCTTACAGTTCGTCTGGTAGACAATTTTTATTTTCCTCTTTGTGGAGATGAAGTAGTAAAGGAATTAATGATAATGGTCTTCCCTTCCTGCAATTGTTCTAGTTAGAAGGCTATTGTACCAAATGAAGGCTGGCCTTACCAGATTATATAAAAAAGACCTCATCTTGGTCACCATTGGACCACATTACGATATGATGTTTGTGAGATACTATTTTGGGTATCTTATGCTTTTAATGGTGGAGAAGGTAGGATTTCAGAAATTAGGTCGGGGAAATGTGTAATCCACCCATCCGAGACATGGATTCTTCTCAAGATTCATATGTGAACATCTTCCTTCAATTGATTCAATTAGACTAGATAAGGACTCTATGGTGTTGATGAGTTCTAGAGGTACTACTATCCGAGCCACCTGACATCTATAGGGAGTGGGTATGGATTGATTATGTGTCATCTCTTTCATCTCATGCTAGTTATCCATTCCTGTGAAGACTAAATGATCTACCTATTATGGGAGATGTTTTCACCATAACATATTAAAGTAGAATTCATTTTCAACTTCATCATTTATATCTACTAGCTTCCTTTATGAAGATACAGTCTGACACATAGATGCCACACTTATAGGTGGATTGGATCTGGTAGGAATAAAATTCATCTCTGCCTTAAGTGGATACCTGGTGAGAATATTAACCCTGAGTTTCTCCTCATTGAGTTTTTAAGAGTTTGAATATCATTCTCTCATCATGATAATTATTCCCCCATAGAAGGTTTTTTAGTTCTTTGGGGCGATGATTGGGATGTACCCACGCATTTCCCTTTAACTTTGGTAGTGTTCCTCTGAAGAGGTCGCAACTGGATATTCGAATGTGTATGGTTTTGGATCCTCATCTAATTCAAGTTACTTGGAGTGTTAGTGGGTGCATACAGATCCTCCTCTCAGGGAATTTTTCCTATATTACATCCCTCAATATATGTGTCTTTTTCCATAAAATCTATTTTGTTAATAGTGATTAAATTCACAAATGTGTATCACGAAATGTTGGGATTTCTATTACATTAAAGGTATCAGGATGATTCTACATTTCATGTACTAGTATTGATTCTCAAACCCTTCTCATATTGGGACATTTTGGCTTACGAACATGGTAAGGTTTGACTATCTTTCTCATATGATCCTCTAATATAAACATATGAGTGGTGAACTTGAGTAGTTTCCAATCATAATTACTGATGGAGCCTCTAATAGTAGATGTTTTTTCTTACGATTTTTAAAATAGATGGGATGATGACTATTGATATTTACCTCCCAAAATGGAGAATATTGATTTCCACTATGGTGGTGACGATGATGAAAATTCTCCTAGCCCTATGGGGTAGGGAATATCAGAGGAAATAGTAGGCATTGATTGATCCTTTTCTTGAGGATCTATCAATTTTGGTCAAGGATTTGATGATTCTTGGGATGAGAATTGAGATATAAATGCCCCCATACTTGTAGATTGGGGTTGATTTGGAACCATTGTTGTTATCCGTAGGATCCACATGGGGAATAATGAACCTAGTGGTGGTGATTGAGATATAAATTCCCCCAACCTAGTGTGTTGTGGTTTGTTTGTAGATGCAGCAGATATGTCATGAATCCTCTTGAGAATTGATGACTTGAGGGTTGAAAGTTTTGGTAGATACTCCCCTAACTTAGAGGGTTGGGTTCACTTATAAATGTAAGCTATGATAACTATTATTTTAACATATTTGATGGGGCACAATTGTGCTCATGTAAGAGATGGGTACAATGGTATCCCATGATGGGAGTAGTTTCTAAGGGATGTTTTCATGTTCATCACAACTTTAGATTTTGTGTCTAAAATTCATTCTCTTTATTTATAAGGGCCTAGTTTAAATATCCCTACAATATCCACTCCCTAAATTTGTGATTTCA
This sequence comes from Viscum album, assembly GCA_963277665.1. NCBI lineage: Eukaryota > Viridiplantae > Streptophyta > Magnoliopsida > Santalales > Viscaceae > Viscum > Viscum album. Next base: position 1,896,338,273 of record OY728152.1, read on the forward strand.
TAGTACCATTGAGGTATAGGCATCCTATTGTAATGAGCAACTGGCTTACTCATTACCTGAAACCATGATCTCGCTAGAGTCTATAACATTATATAATGTCGTATTTAAGGGGATTTTTATTCCAGGGGTAAGGTGAAGTGTAACATTCCATAATTTCTCCATCCTCAAATACATATGCATGAAGTGGATTTGGAGATTAGCTGTTGAAGGGTTGTGATGCAATGACGAAAATCATGTTGTAGATTTTCATAGTTTTTTTTGTAGTTTTAGATCTCATGACATGGATTATCAGCCAAGTCTAGCTAGAAACACATTATCTTGGTGGTCTGAAGGCGACCCTTGTATCATAGACAAGGGTAGGTTCTATCCTTTAGTCACTGATGAGTGTCCCATATATTTTGGCATAGACAAGGATTTCAATCCTTTTATATCTCATATTTGATCTAATAGTTAGAAGTTGAAAGGGGCCAAAACATGGTGGGGAGGTTATTTTTTCTAAAAACCCTCCATATGTAAATGTTTGACTCCTCTTCATTAAACATACATAGCTCCATATTATTATACCAAAAAATATGTTCCTTTGGGTTTCCTACTACATGGAGTGGAATGTTGTTGGAAGTTAACAGGGAACTATAAACACATATCCCTAATGTTTCAAGAACCTCTCTATAGGAAGTCATTTGAGTTTCGACCCCCCCCTCTACACAGTGGTGTCTTGGAAAGGGGATAGTTTCCTTGTCCATGGGAGATACCACAATGGGGATTTTGACCATGATGGATGTCAAGAGTAGTGTTATTTCAATCCATATCTGTAGAGACCCGAAGCTTGACGTACATGGACTTTACATTACTTTTGCGGAATACTTAGTATATAACAAAAAACACACACACAAGGATCGTAATAGTTTAGTGTCTTTGGAAACTCGGAACGTAATCTTCTAATCGTGGTGAAAGATCTTCAATATCTCCCATAAAGATCTTCCCTTTTTTTTACCTAAAACCTTTCTTTATATCCTGGGGAAAAGGAAACATAAAAGGGTGAGCTCAAATGCTCAGTAAGGGTAAACAAAAGAGAAATCAATCACATCATATTCATAAGAACATAGATTTTGGAAATCTTAACCTGCAAAAGAGCTCATAATATCATAACATGGGATAAATCATAGAAGTGAAATGTAATCCCAATAATCATAACATAAAACATGAAACTATGTGGCATACACACATAATCATAGAGAATCATTTCTTGTTAGTCAAGACTCATTTCCAAGACTATCTTAGTGGACAAAGTCCCTTTCTGAATCGAGTAACCCTCGTTTCAGTCCTGTTTCACTGAACCGGTATATCCTACCGTTCCAGCCCTGTCTATCTCATGAGATATAAAATATTTACCCAATGCATTGGAGGGAGATATAGGTCCCACCCATCTCATAATGAATCCTTTCTTATGTGTGCCACATAATCATAAAACATACATCATCGCATAACACATGTAACAAAAATGGGATTCTTGAAACATCATGACATCATAAATCAATTCATATAAGATAAAGGAATTCATAAAAATAATTCCATCACAACATGATAAAATCAATGTAATAATAGGGATAAAAACAGAAACCTTTATTATCTTAGATGTAAAATAATTTTGATAAAACACTTGAACTCCATTCTTGAGGAAAATATCCTTTCTTCTTCAAAAACACTTTTCTTTTCTTAATATGTCATACAATTATAAACTAAAAGAAGTTGATTAAAAATAAACTTGAAAACTTTTAAAGGAAGCTTCTTGGAAATAATGTTTTAAAAATCCATTCATGCCGTATAAGTTAAAAAAAAAAATTCTTCGTACTTTTGTCGAAAAAGTCAAAAAGTACCTCGTACAAAAAAACGACAAAAGATTCGTTTCATATTCTTTAATAAAAACTCACCGAAGGGTAAAATTGGATTTAACCTATAGTAAGTGAATGGAAACAATATTAAATATTGAGGGAACATAGATGTGGATGATAAAATACACCCCAGTAAATACTAAAGTATAAACAATCTCGGATAAAAATGAGATTGTGATATTTCCCTTACCTTAGGTCCAATTTGCTTTGTACGTGTCCGAAGCTCCTCTTCTTTGGAACGCTTCTTTGAATCCTTCACTAAGGGAACTAAGATTGGTCTTTGAAGAAGACCAGGACCTCTAGGATTATTCTAGGGAAGTGGAGAAGGGATTTTGGCAGGGGTTGGCCGAGCTTGAGTGCTCAATTTGGTGTGAGGAGGAGGGGGAGGAGGTGCCCTTTTATAAGGGAGGAGAGGGGCACCTTAGGAATTCTTAAAAATATTAATTTATAATAAATCTAACCCCACTTAAAAACCTCCAAAAATGACTAATATTCGAAGATTAGATGAGATAGGGTTGTAATCTCATCAACCAATCAAATTTAGACATGTTTGGATCTTATTTTAAACCTTATCATTTTGAGTTATCCTTATTTAATCTATTTAAGTTTATTTGTGGTAATAAAATTCTAAATTTTAAATTATAACAAATAATTACTTATTTGTTGTGAATTTTTCATAATTGTTTTCTTTATAACATTATAGACCATATAAATATAAATTTATAATTTTTAAATATTTTTGTGATTTTTAAACAATTTTATAATATGTTATTTTTGTAAAATAACAATAGTGTCAATTTTGACACTATTCATTTATTTGAATTTAAATAAAATATATACAGAAGATATGTTCAAACTAAAAGCTTTAATATATTAATCAAAGGTCATATGTATCTATAAAATTATTTTATCACATTAAATAGTTCATATAATATTTATTTTATTATTTTTAAAACCATTTATTTGGTTTATCTCTTAATAAAATAATTACTACATCATTTTTGTATAATTATTTAATATACTTATTTGTTGTATAAAAATTTAAAATAAAATTCTATGATGAAGATAAATATAGTAACTTTCATAATAATACTTTTACTCGAATTTATCATCTTAAAATCACAATATGTAAATTGTTATATTTATTAAATTATGAAGGTGACAACTTTGGCATCATTTAAAATAAAATAATATAAGTGTCATAATCGCTTTTATAAGGCTCCAAATGGTCAAATATTCGACCATTGGATGCTTATGGTTTACATTTACATGTACAATAAGTTTTGGTTAGGTATTTGTGCATTTTATGGTCACTATTAGTTTTAAAAAACATTATTCTTGATTTTTCACTAGATAAACAATTTCTGCATCACTATTGTGTCATAATTAATGATAATTATTTAATCCCTAAAAATTATAAATAAATTTATATGATGTAGATAATTTCATTAGATTTCTGTAGACTATTAATGTTCGAAGTTTCATGAAGTTTATCACTAAATTAAAATTAATATACTTATAAAATTTAAGAGAGTGACAGGTTGTCACTTTCTTTGGTTTTAATAATAATTAAGTTATTTTCATGGACAAATGTTCATTAAATGATTCTAATCTGACCCTTAGGTGATATGGGTCGACTGTTAGTCATCCAATAGGATTTTGACATTTGTTAGGGTAATTTTAAAATATTATATTTACCCTTAATTACCCGATTTACCTTTAACTATGGTAAATAAAATTTACCGTAGTTACTATTCATAATTCCCAAAAATAAAAAGTAGCTTATTAAAATAATTTGGACCCACTGATTCCAAATATGGAATCCATTTTTTAAAATTCCATACACAGAAGTTGCATAAATTAAATTAAAATTAATCCCGTTGTCGAATAAAAACGGGTTTTTGTTTAAAACATTGCAAAAGATTGAATTGATTTAACCTACGAATTCAAGGTAAAATCAATGCTAATGACATACATTATATTAAATGGTAAAAATATATTATATTTATACTTTAAAACCATTCAATATTATAATTTAACCACATAAGATATTACGATGAAAAAAGTTGTTTTTAATTAAAATATAGCGTGTTTTTACTATTCATTAAAATGTGAAAGTTACCAGAATAATATGAAAAATTTATCCAAAGTAAATTTTTATTTCTTGATTCCAAAGAAGAATTTTATTTTGTCAAATTGAACTTATAAACATGTCAAAAAATAGATTTAAAGTGGGTGCGTCATCAAAAGGCGGCAAAACTGCATTTTTTTTGAAAAAATACTTATTTTACCCGAAAAATTTATTTTGTTCTTATACCATGTTCTAGAAATGTGTAAGATGAATAATAATGTTATAAAATTCAAAATTTAGTTAATACTATTCATAATGGCTAGTTCATGACAATATTATAATAATATAACATTGTTTATTAAAACCCGGTATTGTGTACAACACACGCTATCGAGGAAGGTCGCGATTGCGTGTAATGCAAGCCAAGTCAGGGTTGTGTGTTGTGAAAGAATCCTTCATTGTTTCGTATAACAGAATCCAACCATATTTCATTTATACATATATATATATATACTCAATGTTGCGTAGAATAACTATTATCAAAATTGTGTGTAACACGGTCCAGGAATAGTGTTGCGTATACTGCAAGCTAATACGGTGTTGCGTATAGCGCAAGGTAATCTTGGTGTAGAATACAACATAAGACGTTAATGAAATTAAAATAATATTTTCCATAAAATCTCGGGGTGTTACATTCTACCCCCCTTAAAATGAATTTCTCCTTCGAAATTCGTCGGGGTTATAAATGGTTTACTATTTGAAAGTTTCTTTGATAGAAACCCACATCGTAAAAAGGAATACCCAAACTTATCTTTAAAAAACAATAGTATGAAACGTAACAGTTACCCAAATAAACTAATCACTGGGTTTCCACATAGGTGAAAATATGGATATGGAAGAGAAATCTAACCATCATGTTCTGATGGAGAGTGGTAGAGAACATGGCTATGGAAAAGCTAGCAATCACAAAGCCATAAATTTGTGATGATCTAGGGTATCATCTGATTCATCGGATATAAGGGCACTAGGACAACATTTTTGGTTTTCAAGATCATTTCCCTAAAGTTGAAAATTTGAATTACAATAAATACTTACGTTATTTTGGTACAATCTCACTGTTGTTCGTGCCTTGAACAATTTCCACTTCATCTCTTAAATAAATGAAGTTGAATTTGTTATTCGTTAAGTGTTAGCAGATCATGTGATAGAATGACGGGTCATTCCATCTGTCTCAAACAAAAGGTTAGCAAAAATTATATACATAAGTCGATCTATAGTGAGATTAATCATATATGGTTCCTAAAATGAACTTATACTTCACATATCATACTTCTTAATATAATAAAACTAGTTTTCTACTAAACAGGGACTTCATGTAGGTCAGTGGTAGGCGATAAAGGCCAGTCGCACTTCGGTTGTGGGTTCGATTCCCACAGCCTTGTCCGAAGCGATGGGATGTCGCCCGTCCTGCAGGTTGTCCTTTTTCTAAAACTACATTACTATAACATCACATAAATAATATCAAAAAAAAGTTCTATACTTAAACAATACTAACTTATGGTTAACATAATCCATTACAATCTTTAGGCTTATCTAAAATACTTCGGTCCAAGCTCATAGTATAAAGAAAATGATTACTTGAAATGTCGCCAACCAAGCATGTGAATACGATCATTTATCCCCCATATATCTTGTTGGTCACATTCCAATCATGTGAATACTTTAATGATGTATTCTCTTGAAAAATATGAATACCCATTAAACCTTAGTGAAAACATGAATGCTGTCAAAAGTTAACTCTTTCCACATACCAAAATCCAAAAATTCAATATACTCAAACCATGATTTAACCTTCTCCTTATATCAGTCATGAGCTCATGAATACTATCAAACATTTTATTTTCTCCTTATCCCTTCATTATGCGCATATCATCTACATTCCAAAAATATATGAATAACCTTTCATGGATACTGGTAACATTAATCAGACAACAATGTAACAATCCTTACATGTCTCTTTATTCCATAGTTCCATGAGATTACTTATACAACATTACACATGATAAACATGTAATCATTCCACTACATTCTTAAACCATTGACCGAGCTTCAACAATTCTTTCATCTCACATATCATTTGTAGTCTCTTCATCATCATCCACATAAATACTTCCCATACGACCATACTGATTATCTTCATGAGACTTTACCTTAGGGCATTGGTTTGCATAATGCCCGTACATTCCACATTTAAAACATTTAACCATTGTTGATGTCGTAGCAATACCATTATCCTCATCCATGTTGTTAACTGAAACTTTTCCTTTGCATTTACTTGCTTTGTGTCCTTCTTTTCCACACCCAAAGCATCTTCCAGTTCCTTTGAAACATTCTCCTTGATGCCTCTTCCCACATGATTTACATGGGGGAAATTGAACTTTCTTTCCTCTATGATCATCATGAAACTCCATCTTTCTCTTATTAGCCGAGTTAGGAAACTTACCAAATTTTACTTTATTGATCATATTATGAGATTGCTGATTCGGCATAATAATGATGTTTGGACTTCCAAATCCCATTTCATTATGAAGAATATCATTCCATTGTCCATCATATCCTCCATTATCGTGAATCATCTTGTTTCCAGCCATTTTCTAAAACCCAAAAGAATAGTGTGAGAGGCAAAAATCATAATAAAGGGGGAGTAACTTCAATATCTAACATCTTAGGTTTAATTCTATGATCGTTAGCGTAATTCTAGTACTATAACCTATACGCATACTTAACCTTAGAGACATCCCTAGACATACCTTAGAAATATCTCTAGGGATCTCACTAAAGTTCTCGCATCCTAGTTTCCAAAGGTTGACTAAACCTTTCCTCTGATACCAACTGTAGAGACCCGAAGCTTGACGTACATGGACTTTACATTACTTTTGCAGAATACTTAGTAAATAACAAAAAACACACACATAAGGATCGTAATAGTTTAGTGTCTTTGGAAACTCGGAACATAATCTTCTAATCGTGGTGAAAGATCTTCAATATCTCCCATAAAGATCTTCCCTTTTTTTTACCTAAAACCTTTCTTTATATCCTGGGGAAAAGGAAACATAAAAGGGTGAGCTCAAATGCTCAGTAAGGGTAAACAAAAGAGAAATCAATCACATCATATTCATAAGAACGTAGCTTTTGGAAATCTTAACCTGCAAAAGAGATCATAATATCATAACATGGGATAAATCATAGAAGTGAAATGTAATCCCAATAATCATAACATAAAACATGAAACTATGTGGACTACACACATAATCATAGAGAATCATTTCTTGTTAGTCAAGACTCATTTCCAAGACTATCTTAGTGGACAAAGTCCCTTTCTGAATCGAGTAACCCTCGTTTCAGTCCTGTTTCACTGAACCGGTATATCCTACCGTTCCAGCCCTGTCTATCTCGTGAGATATAAAATCTTTACCCAATGCATTGGAGGGAGATATAGGTCCCACCCATCTCATAATGAATCCTTTCTTATGTGTGCCACATAATCAAAAAACATACATCATCGCATAACACATGTAACAAAAATGGGATTCTTGAAACATCATGACATCATAAATCAATTCATATAAGATAAAGGAATTCATAAAAATAATTCCATCACAACATGATCAAATCAATGTAATAATAGGGATAAAAACAGAAACCTTTATTATCTTAGATGGAAAATAATTTTGATAAAACACTTGAACTCCATTCTTGAGGAAAATATCCTTTCTTCTTCAAAAACACTTTTCTTTTCTTAATATGTCATACAATTATAAACTAAAAGAAGTTGATTAAAAATAAACTTGAAAACTTTTAAAGGAAGCTTCTTGGAAATAATGTTTTAAAAATCCATTCATGCCGTATAATTTAAAAAAAAAACATTCTTCGTACTTTTGTCGAAAAAGTCAAAAAGTACCTCGTACAAAAAAACGACAAAAGATTCGTTTCATTTTCTTTAATAAAAACTCACCGAAGGGTAAAATTGGATTTAACCTATAGTAAGTGAATGGAAACAATATTACATATTGAGGGAACATAGATGTGGATGATAAAATACACCCCAGTAAATACTAAAGTATAAAAAATCTCGGATAAAAATGAGATTGTGATATTTCCCTTACCTTAGGTCCAATTTGCTTTGTACGTGTCCGAAGCTCCTCTTCTTTGGAACGCTTCTTTGAATCCTTCACTTAGGGAACTAAGATTGATCTTTGAAGAAGACCAGGACCTCTAGGATTATTCTAGGGAAGTGGAGAAGGGATTTTGGCAGGGGTTGGCCGAGCTTGAGTGCTCAATTTGGTGTGAGGAGGAGGGGGAGGAGGTGCCCTTTTATAAGGGAGGAGAGGGGCACCTTAGGAATTCTTAAAAATATTAATTTATAATAAATCTAACCCCACTTAAAAACCTCCAAAAATGACTCATATTCTAAGATTAGATGATATAGGGTTGTAATCTCATCAACCAATCAAATTTAGACATGTTTGGATCTTATTTTAAACCTTATCATTTTGATTTATCCTTATTTAATCTATTTAAGTCTATTTGTGGTAATAAAATTCTAAATTTTAAATTATAACAAATAATTACTTATTTGTTGTGAATTTTCCGTAATTGTTTTCTTTATAACATTATAGACCATATAAATATAAATTTATAATTTTTAAATATTTTTGTGATTTTTAAACAATTTTATAATATGTTATTTTTGTAAAATAACAATAGTGTCAATTTTGACACTATTCATTTATTTGAATATAAATAAAATATATACAGAAGATATGTTCGAACTAAAAGCTTTAATATATTAATAAAAGGTCATATGTATCTATAAAATTAGTTTATCACATTAAATAGTTCATATAATATTTATTTTAATATTTTTAAAACCATTTATTTGGTTTATCTCTTAATAAAATAATTACTACATCATTTTTGTATAATTATTTAATATACTTATTTGTTGTATAAAAATTTAAAATAAAATTCTATGATGAAGATAAATATATTACCTTTCACAATAATACTTTTACTCGAATTTATCATCTTAAAATTACAATATTTAAATTGTTATATTTATTAAATTATGAAGGTGACAACTTTGGCATCATTTAAAATAAAATAATATAAGTGTCATAATCGCTTTTATAAGGCTCCAAATGGTCAAATATTCTACCATTGGATGCTTATGGTTTACATTTACATGTCCAATAAGTTTTGGTTAGGTATTTGTGCATTTTATGGTCACTATTAGTTTAAAAAAAACATTATTCTTGATTTTTCACTAGATAAACAATTTCTGCATCACTATTGTGTCATAATTAATGATAATTATTTAATCCCTAAAAATTATAAATAAATTTATATGATGTATATAATTTCATTAGATTTCTGTAGACTATTCATGTTAGAAGTTTCATGAAGTTTATCACTAAATTAAAATTAATATACTTATAAAATTTAAGAGAGTGACATGTTGTCACTTTCTTTGGTTTTAATAATAATTAAGTTATTTTCAGGGACAAATGTTCATTAAATGATTATAATCTTACCCTTAGGTGATATGGGTCGACTTTTAGTCATCCAATAGGATTTTGAAAATTTTTAGGGTAATTTTAAAATATTATATTTACCCTTAATTACCCGATTTACCTTTAACTATGGTAAATAAAATTTACCGTAGTTACTATTCATAATTCCCAAAAATAAAAAGTAGCTTATTAACATAATTTGGACCCACTGATTCCAAATATGGAATCCATTTTTTAAAATTCCATACAAAGAAGTTGCAGAAATTAAATTAAAATTAATCCCGTTGTCGAATAAAAACGGGTTTTTGTTTAAAACATTGCAAAAGATTGAATTGATTTAACCTACGAATTCAAGGTAAAATCAATGCTAATGACATACATTATATTAAATGGTAAAAATATATTCTATTTATACTTTAAAACCATTCAATATTATAATTTAACCACATAAGATATTACGATGAAAAAAGTTGTTTTTAATTAAAATATAGCGTGTTTTTACTATTCATTAAAATGTGAAAGTTACCAGAATAATATGAAAAATTTATCCAAAGTAAATTTTTATTTCTTGATTCCAAAGAATAATTTTATTTTGTCAAATTGAACTTATAAACATGTCAAAAAATAGATTTAAAGTGGGTGCGCCATCAAAAGGCGGCAAAACTGCATTTTTTTGAAAAAATACTTATTTTACCCGAAAAATTTATTTTGTTCTTATACCATGTTCTAGAAATGTGTAAGATGAATAATAATGTTATAAAATTCAAAATTTAGTTAATACTATTCATAACGGCTAGTTCATGACAATATTATAATAATATAACATTGTTTATTAAAACCCGGTATTGTGTACAACACACGCTATCGAGGAAGGTCGCGATTGCGTGTAATGCAAGCCAAGTCAGGGTTGCGTGTTGTGAAAGAATCATTCATTGTTTCGTATAACAGAATCCAACCATATTTCATTTATACATATATATATATATATACTCAATGTTGCGTAGAATAACTATTATCAAAATTGTGTGTAACACGGTCCAAGAATAGTGTTGCGTATACTGCAAGCTAATACGGTGTTGCGTATAGCGCAAGGTAATCTTGGTGTAGAATACAACATAAGACGTTAATGAAATTAAAATAATATTTTTCATAAAATCTCGGGGTGTTACAATATCCACACTGAAAATAGGAGTACTATCAAATTAATGATTTCATTCTACTTTAGTTGAAGATTCGACAGACCCTTGGGGTGTTGAAAATGTGTCTCAAAAGACTTCATGGAAACTAGAATTCAGCATATTAGGGATATGAGCCTCATTTTATACCATATAAGGAATATAAAGAACTGCATTTTCTAATTGTGTAGGGATATGAGGCTACTATATGAAGGTTTTAAGACTATGTTGATAAATTTTGGTTGTTGTGGAAGTATGAGTACACTACAAAGAAGCTGGTAGAATATGAAAATGGGGTTCTTCATTATTGGAAGGAACATGAGCCTTCATAAAGGCATGTAGTAATCTCACATGGAGATCCTCAGTTAGGACAAGTATATGAGCCCGATCCCGAGCCTTTGGAATATGCCTCTGGTATTTTTTGATAGGACTATGAGCCTTTCCTAAGGAATGTGATGCACTCACATGGTGATCCCTAGTTAGAATATGAATATGATCCCAATCTAAATATTATTTCCTTATTTGAATACGATGATGGACCTCTAGAATAGGATAACGGATATTTTCATCGTATTGTATGTCCTTGTAAGGATGTTGGTGTAGTAATTCATTGATAGAATTAGGATTATATAACAGGATTACATGATCTACTTGAATATTCTAGGTAGATTCACAGATAGAGATTTGAGCTCGTCCTAAGGAATGTTTCACTCTCACCTGGTGAGCCTCATCTAGAATAGGGAAATTAACCCAATACAAGGCCTTTGGATTGTACTGTTGTTCTTCTTTGATATGAATATGAAACTATCCTAAGGAATTTTCCACTCTCACTTGTCGATACCCATCTAAAATGGGGATATAGGACCGATCGTGGGCCTTTGGAATATATTTCTACTCATTTTTAACAAGAATGTGTCCCTATCCCAAGGAATGTTCCACTCCCAATTGGTGTTCCCTGACTGAAATGAGAATATGATCCTGGTCTGTCTACTCATCCATTACTAGAATATATTTATAATCCACTTGGAATAGAGAAATAATATATTCATTCTCTTGAACAACCACTTTTTTATAATAATAAGAGTGTTTTACTATTCGGGTTATAGGGATATGAATATGCATTTGTCCCTATATCTGTACCAGGGACATAATATTCCGGCAGAGTTATTCAACTATTTCTAGGATGTAGTGACACTTTATAAAAGTGTGTGTAGGAATATAAGCATACACATTTTATGTCTACACTATGTGTGGAAATATATATTCGATTGAAGCAGGGATATAAGAACACTTTTTCCCTCATTGTGCCTTCAGAACATAATGATGGAATTTATGTATGGGGATAAAAATATGTTCCTCCCCCATGATTTATATAGGAATATGCCTACAAACTAGTTCAGTTTGAGAATATATATGATCATTCTCACTGGTTATCACCTGAATATGTCTGCGAACATTTCCAACGGGAGTGGGGATATGAGCCCACTCATGATTATCCAGTTCCTTCCATTCCTGGTGTGTCTCCCTTGATTCTCATATATGAGGATTATAGGTGGCAGTGTTTTGAGTGGTATCCTCAGTAGGCAACTGAAGTTCAATAGCGAGATAGCACTGGTGATGACAGTTGACAAGAGCCCTCTTTAACAACCCTTGATTTGAAATAGATTTTTTGTTTACTCCCTGATCCACCTTCATTAGATACTGAAGGTGGTACTTTTCATTCTTTCTAGATAAGCATCCAATGTAGTTGGTTGTGTCAACGAATGACTCTGGATTTACTACAACATTATGGGATGGTGCAGACCCATCCGTTTTATCTTTTGGAGACCCTAAGAGATAACCACAAGGGTTGGAATTTTACCATATAAATGGTATTCCTATAAAATTTTATTTTCCACCAAAAATTTAAAGTTTTAGGTAGGTGAGGCCATTCTGAGTCCCGTAGGGTTTGCATGCATAACTGTTTTTTTGAATGATCACTGGATGAAGACATTATCTTCGATCAGGGGGTTGTTTATTAGAGAATTATTTGTAATCATGAAGATAATAAGGAACAATTTCACCAATTAGTGCATTATCATAGACATGATAATTCGCAGGTAGATATTCATGGGTAACAAAATTATCCTTTCTTAATCATAGTTCAGCCTTTCTGCTCGTATGGACTTTTAAAAATGAGGATGGGATTATTTGAAGAGAACCCTAGCTACCAAGGATCAACCATGAGATTCATATCATATTCTCCATGTTTTTTTAGGATATGAAAAAAATGGATTTTAATTTTGGTGAACCAATCATTTTTTAATTTTAGAGATTCATTTTAGGTTCACCATTTTCGTTTTTATGGAAAGATCCATGTAGATTTGATCAAAAATGTGGCAAGAACAAAATGGTTCGATGAGAAATAATGATTATATCCTTTTTATATTTCTATGGATTTTTCAAATATAAATTATTTTTTATAGAGTTCATGATGTTTTATTTTTATAGGAACAATGCATGTGGATCTGATCACCCATGTGGCGAGAATAAAATGGGCCAAAAATAGTCAGACAGTTTGTCCTTTTATATATTTCTATGAAAATTTAGAGGGTAAATGATTTCATATCTATTTCACCATTTTTTTCATGGGAATGATTCATGTAGATCTCCTCACCAATGTAGAGAGAATAAAATGGTCCATTTAGAACAAGGAAGTCTATCATTTTTATCTCATTAAAGAGATTCTGTAGTTAAATGATTTCACATCAGACTCACCATTTTTGATTCAATGGAATGAGGATTCATATTGATTGAAAATAACCATGTGGAGAGAGAAAAATGATTCTATGAGAACTGGGAAGTCTATCCATTTTTCATTGTAAAGAAGATACCACTGTTAAATGATTTCATATAGATATTCTAAATTCATATTCATCAGAAAGGTGTGGCTAGCCTTACCCGACTTTTTGATTATGGGGGGTTCAATGTTTTGAAAAATCATTCAATTTGTGTTTTCTATTCATGTTCATCTGTCATAGAAACCCCAAATGGTTACCACATCTATAATTGGGTACAAAAATACCTTCCAAAATTAGGAGGTAAATTGTGGTTGCAGACCCAATTGCACTAAGGAACACACATTGGTCAATAGGATGAGAGGTTGAGCTCATCACTCCATTTCAGGGGGAATTGTTTATTAATATGAGAATCTATTATAGATTTAAGATATGCTAAATAATTTAATAATAATCTTGATACAGGACTGATAACCCTAACTATATGATCATAGGTAAAATCATTTTATATTAAAAATGGGAGATCATATCAATGAATCCATTTGTATGTATATGAGGTTCTTCATCCAATTCCCATTGGTGTGTGACATATTATATCCCAAAGCTAGATAACTAGGCACTCTGATGTTTTTTTATCTAAGGAGGTGGTTAATATTTTTATTGTTTTACTGATCCACTATGAGTTATCCTACGTATCCTGGTTTATAACAGGAATCAAAACCCATACAGTTCATTAAACCAGTGTAGTTTAAAACCATATAGAAAAAATGTATATGTGGGTACTAGGGAACCAAATATTGACCTCGAGACTCAGGATTTTTTTTCAAAACTTGTGTATAGAAGAAATAAAATTTATCATAGATAAATTATACCCTTAGTACTTTCTTTGAGGTACATACCCTTATACTGGGGTAATTATATCATGCCACTGATCTGGGCTTACACATTAAGGCTGCCCTGGACGGTTGAGATTCATGATGCAAATGAGGTGATCACTACAACTACCTAGGACCATGTGAGCTTTGTTAAGTGTGAGAAACAAGTATTTACAAGTAATAAGTTCCATTTCATATGGATGTAGGGATTATGTGCTGGTAAATACCATTGAATTTCTATCATGGAGCTCGGGCCTTAGGAAGGAATCCTACGTATACTATTTTTGATAGGAATCAGAGTTATCATAGTTCATTTGACTTCTCAATCCACTAGTGGATGAGGGAGGATGACTGTCCAATTGGAGATATTTGGTCCTGAATGTTGTAATTCCAGATACATGGTTGGACATACACTTATGTGGATGCCCATTTGAGAATGGTCCTTAGGAAGGCATCCAACATATCATGGTTATGGAAGGAATCATATTTCTCATTGTTCAGTTGACTTATCAATCCACAGGTGGATGAGGAATGTTGACCAACCCATGGGAGATAATGGGTCCTAACATTAGGAATTTTAGAGACATATAAGGACTTACAGTGAAGTTTATTTCCATTTGAGCCTGAGCCTTAGGAAGGAATCCTACATTTCTTGGTCATGGTAGAAATCAATATTCTTATAGTTCAATTGACTTATCAATATACTCGTGGATGAGGAAGGATGGCCAGACCAAGGGAGAGATTGTGTCTCGATAGTTAGAATATCAAAGACATGGTGGGACTTACCCTGAAGTGGATATCCATTTGAGATTTTTCCATAGGAATCCATCCTATATATCTTGGTTTTGGTGGGAATCATATATCTCATAGTTCAATCTATGCAGGGCTTACACACTATGGATACCCTCATATTTAGTGGAATATCATATTATTCCACTGATCCAGGCTTACGAAATGAGGCTTCATTATTTTTTGGATTTCATGACATGAGTGATATGATCATTTCAACTCCCTAAGCCCATGAGAGAAATTCTCTGTGTGATTAATATGTTATAGAATGTAATCAGTCCATATTGTTGTGGATATAGGACTTGTGTGACAAGACAAACCATTATATGTTGTAATATGGTACTCATACCTTAGGAATACATCTTATTTATCATGGTTATGAATGGAATACAAGTTTTCATAGTTCAATTTTATTGGATATTAAACCCTAAGGTTTCCTTGATATGGATTCTAGATAAGATTATAATGTTCCAGGAAGCATGATTGGCCTAACCTAGTTGTTTTCCTGAACTTCTTGATTGTCTTCCAAACATTACATAATTTTCTTCCTGACACATCAGAGGGTGTTTGTACATTTCTGGATATTTTAAGTACATGTAATATCTCAATCACATGATCCATTTGACTTGTCCAAAAGACATCACATAATCAGAATTGAATCTCTGAAGACCATCACATGATCAAGGATGACTTGTCTAGAGGACACCATAAGACATAGCTAACTCATCCTAGAGGACATCACATGATCTTGTCTAAAATACCTAGAGGGTGTTTCATAAACTATACTGAAATTATTATAGGGTTTCTCATGATCTGCATTGGCATTTCTTGGTGATGTCGCGAGACCTAGCTTACATGCTTAAAGGGTGTCATAAGATCTACCTGATTAGTTTAAATAACTTCCCAATACCCAGAAAACACGTACTAGTGTCATCATGTATCTTGGGATATGTGTATAGAGTACATTGAAATATCTATATGGAATGCTTGAAGGGCATTGTGATACATGGGTGGCATGCCCGTACGGTTCCATGTAACTTGCTTGAAGAGGTCGAAGGGAATCACATGATTTAAATGGAATGTCAAGTGGAAATCTCATAACATGGGATACAGGTACTAATGTTATTACATGATCTGGATGAATCATGTGATGTTCATGAGGATCAGTTTATATGTTCTTCTAATATATTTCCATCATTTTAGTGTTTATTCTAGTTTTTGTTGAATATGTGCCTTATATTTGTTTAGTGTTATCTTGTTTTATGTCTTTCATTATGCATTAGATCTATGATACTTCCATATAATAACCCATTAAACATCTTAAATGTGATATATGAGTGATAAAAAGATGTTCTTATGCATGTCGTATGATCCGCTAGGCTGTTTCCCAGATTTTTACCCTACAGAATACATTATGATAGCATGAATGGTTGTTCTGAGAAGTCCCCTCTAATTATTGGGTGCACCAACGTATAGATCCAAATATGAATTTTATAATTATATAGTGGGTTATTTATATGAATATTTATCTTTATTATATTCCACTTTTCATTGTGCATATTGCGAAAATATAGGACGTAGTTAGTGGAGGGCTTCAGTGTCATGCGCTTCGCAACATCTTGGAGAAGGTGTCACATGATTTTCAATGACAACAAGATTGTACTGTAAACACCTTTTTTATTGTATTTTGGAAAATCAAAGGGTTATTTACTAATAATGTGGACATGAAAATGTTCTTTTACAATGTTAGGTTGTAATTTAAAGGGATCTTTATGAGATCAAGATGCCTGTTAAAAGGATTTCAGGTGATCTGTGATGTTTTTTTGGATCTTCCACGTGAAAATGGAGGATTGATATGGGGCCTTCATGAGATCTTGTTGTCTTATAGAGGGGGGAATTGTGTGAACAATGCTAAAAACCCAAGGCAAATAAATCTAGCCACATTTGATCAACATATCTTCACCTCACAAGAAACTCCATTCATTTCCCTTTTTATTTCCTTATTTATTTTACAAAGGTTGTGGATCTCACATGTTTTTATGAGTGTTGTCAAAGAAAATTACTCTCCCCATCAGGGATGGATAATGTGACCAATAAATGGTGTTTTATTTATGAATGAACATTTATCATGGAAAACAATTCTTTTTTTTCTATAGAGCTCGAGGGGGAGCACAGAACTTCCAAGACATGTTTTAATCCCATCATGTGGTGAGGGAGACATGCCATTGAGATCTTTCATGACAAGGTAGACATAATTCAAGATATTATATGATGTCTTATGAACCAAATGGTTTCTTCAAATAATTTTTAATTACCATTAAAGTCTATTTAATTTTAGAAATGTTTCACTGTAATTTATAAGGGTTTTAGGATAGTTTTCAGGTTCCTCCTTGTTGACAAGTCACCTGACCTGGGAGAACTCATCTCGCAGCCACCGCATGATAAAAATAATGTCCTGGATTCCTTTACAAGATTAATGAGGTCTTGTTAATGGGGATTCCTGATTTGTTCTAGAAGGTTATGCGCCATGCATGGCCATTCAAATTCCCATCCAAAGGTCATGTGATCATGTGTCCTTTGGAAGGTTACATGATCCATGAGTTCTAGCCACCATCTATTGATTTTATTCTTAGGAAAAATAATACCCATGGTTGAGGTATTTTTTCTCCTGTGGATTATTCCAATACTCATTTGGTGGGCATCAACACCATCGTTTGTATGTACGATACACTATAGTCTCATGTACCAATATAATTCAGTTTTAATAATTTACTCCCATGAATGTTCATGATGATGGATCTAATGTTTTTATATGATATTAATTAAATATTAAAAAATATGGAAAATTAATATATCATATTCCTTCTTACCATACCATCTATGGAAAATGATAATGTCATTTGTTTGTATGGTGAACTACCACCTCACAAAGTGATATGATTTGTTTTTATTACTGTGTATCAAGGATGGTATATGTAAGTGTATTTAAAGAAATAATATGATATTTATTATATTATTAAAATTATAAAAATATTAAAAGTTCTTATCTTATTTTTATCATGATCATTGAGAAATGGAAATGTTGCACATGTGTACGTACATCCTACCATATCCATGATTGCAACACAACTCATTTTTGATAACCACAATTAATGGTTTTATTTAAAAGTATAATTAATGTATAAAAGTTATAATTATTTCATGATTATTACTCTGGAGATGATTTGATAATTAACCCTTTGACCATATTCAATACACTGATGTCATTTTGAAATTATGAAATAAGCAACTTCAAAACAGACGATGGGGGTATATAGTTTATGTATAAGGGATTGCACCTTGTAATTGTATATAAGAGAAAAAATAATTTATATAAATTTATTATATAAGAGATAAAATACATACATGAAAATTTGAGACTTGAGGTAAGGGTTTCGTCTCAAAACATCATTGTTTGAGACAAATGTTCTTTTATGAAATTAAATTCTTTTAAATTTTTTAAATAATTAAAATTTAAATATTATATAATTAATCCTTCATAGTTTCCATAATTTTATGTTACTATCTATCTACATTATTCAGAGGATTTATGATAAAAAAGTTACTAAAGTGGTAAGGGTTTGTGTTTTAATCTCATTTTAAATGGGATTGTTTTTGCTTGAAAGTACATTGTATGAAATTATTTGATCATTGTATAATAAAAACTTCTATTTTTATTCTACTATTTATATTAATAATATTTTCAAGTAATGGTACCGTTTTCCACTCTTTGGTACTCATAGTGATTGAGATTGTTTTTAATAAAAGCAGGCTTCATTTCTCTCTTTGGTCGAATACCATTTTTTATCCATATCTGTTTATTCTAAAATATGTTCAAGAATGTTTAAAAACTTATCCTATGATATTTTTAAATTATTTTTATCAATTATTTGTTTTTTATATTTTTTTTTAAAAAGAATCATATTTTCATTTTCCAAACATGATACTTTTGACTCTTCTAATTAAAGTGCGAAAGGAGTGTTTTTTAACTTATATGGATTGTAAAAAATTACCATCCATCATGAAAAATATACTATTTAATGAATAATTTATATTTTTCAAAGGTTATTTCTAAAATAAAAATTTTTATATAATTTTTTTTGAAGATGTGATTTCTAATTTTAAAGGGTATTCTTCTCAAGAAGTATTCAAGGTAATCTTTTAAAGGCATTTTCATCAATGAAAACAAAATTTTATGTTATTGATTGATTATAAATTATTTATATAAGTCTCTCAAATATATACAAATATTATTCTCCATTAAATAATGGGGTAATACATTCCTTATTTTCATCTCTCTAATTCCTTCATTATAAAATTTCATTTGATTATGATATGGACAATAATATGCTTCCCATTTATTTTCATGGGTAATTATTATATTGAAAAATTGTTATTAATTTTATTTTTTTGACCACATAAATCATGAAAATGTTATGATGGGTGCGCACAGATATCGTTGAGTGATCCTGATATGGCTTATATAATGGGTGTGCGCAGAGGGAACTCCAATTTATTGGGAAATGTTATTAGTCTCAGAAGGAATATTGTATGGAAATATGGAATAATCCTAATAATTTATTCTACTTTTCCACCATGTGATATTGTATTGGAAGTTATAATTGACTCATTTCTATGTCATGTCATATTTTTCTTCCACAATTATTATGAATAAATGTTTTCTTGATACCAACTTCTTTAGGTTTTGCTTCGATGTGATTACTTATGATCCTTATCTTCTATTATATCATGTAATTCCTTTGACTCACATGTTATGTTTCCTTTTCATTCTTATTCCCATGATGATATTTTTATCGCACCTCGTTATTTTGTGTATTCAATAGGTTATCCGCTACAATTTTTGGAGATCAAAAGTTTTTAGCATCTCATTATGGAGAATAAAATAAATATGTTTTGTTTTAGCCTCATTTGTATGTATTATAGACCTAGTTTTTCGAAAAACACTAGGCCTAACAGTATATGGGTTTTAATTAATGTATTTTTAGGTTAAAAATAATTTAATAATAAGTGTAAAAGGCTTGTTTGGATATATTGTTTCCAGAAAACCATACACTCTATACATCAAAAATATTTTAGGATGTTTTACAATATTTTGTCTTTTCCCATAGTTCTTTCACTGATTATATCTAGTCATTATCCCCATAAATATCTAATCTAAACCCCATGAATAACAATACCCAACTTAGATACCTACTGAGGTTCCCTAATCACACAGTCCTAGGTCCAGTTCGAAAACAATTTTTTTTACATACTAGCATCGATATCCAGTGAAACATATCTAGATAAAGACTTATATGTTACACATTAATGAAATATTATGTCTCATAATGATATCAAAATCATAGATCCCAAAGGTTTAGTTTCATTGGAAATTAGATACCTTATAATATTATTCATCAACATCTTCAACATCTACCGTGAAATTATATTTTCATGTAATCCTTAGACGAATAATATATAATAATATACATCATAAATAAAGTAAAAATATAACCAGGGTTATCCCAATGCTCAATAAATGAAAATATTTTCCAAATTTCATCATGGTTTATGTCACAATATTGATAAAAAATGAGCTTGGGAGAAATATCTAATTAAAAATGATTTGGACCAATAACAGATATCTATGAAATCTCCAATAATAAAATATATATTATGGAATAAGATTATTGAATCATTAGATAATATTAGAATCCCATTGAGAATATATATTTAATATAACATAGAATCATGTAATTAATATAATAATATGAAATATTAACATTGTAAAGGTGGATTCACTTATCGTTTACCATTATATAGTTGAGCACAAATCACTACCTAATTCCCTTAACACAATGAAGTATTCATCACTTCATAATTCCCACAACACAGTGGATTAGTAATCACTACATGATTTCTATAACATAATTGAGTAGGAATCACTTCTTTATTCACAAAACATAGTGAAGTAGGCACCACATATCAATTACCATAGCTTAGTGCTAATACATCACTTTCCAATTCCCTTAGTGGATGGAGAATCAATATTCGATTCCCATTATAATCTCTTCTTATATAAAACAATAATCAATGAATTAGTTCACAAACATCATATAATGAAAATATATAGAAATTATTTTAATATAAAATAAATCATATACTATACCATAAAAAATCTGTTGAAATTATATGGTGTTTTTAACATTTCCATGTTGTATAACATAAACCAAACATAATGGTTTGGACGACTGATAAAAAAATTCCATCACCCAAAAGCATAATTGTAGAAGGGAAATTAGAGGGTGATTCATAGAATATATCTCTATAAGAGGAATATCTATTAGAGATGAAGTGGAAAAAGTAAGAAAAACATAAAAATTATTCTTAGAAAACATTTTTTACCACTATCAAGAAAGAAATAGTTATGAGTCAAATTATATGTGGCAATTTTTCATGAAGGTAAAATGAAATAAACATTTAAAAACCGCATTAAAATAAATTATATTTAGGTTCCTTGAAAGGATATAACAACTAGTAAAATAATTTTGGATTAGAATAGTAAGGATTCGATCGTGAAAAAAAATCATTTAAATATTTAAATATTCCTTTATTTAATCACACATCATTTAAAATAATAAAAATGATTCATTTTAAAAATATTTAATGATAAATATAAAGATCACATGAAATAATAAAGACTTGGATTTTAAAATATGAAGGGATAAAATTTAACAAAATAAAAAATCCAAACATGGATGATATAGGTATTATTAGAGAGGATGAGAATTATTCAAAACAACATTATAATTTTATGAGAATGAAATTCATCATGGAAGAAGAATCAAATTAAAAATACATATTCCCCGAATAGGAATACAATGTACCATATAATAAAATTATAGGGCGGATGAATCCAAGCATAGAATAAATAAATTCCAAAAGAAACAATACAAGTTATAAAAAGTATATTTGAGTTAACAAAATATCTTACGACTTTAGTAACTGTTGAATAAA
The DNA here is from genome assembly GCA_963277665.1 of Viscum album. Taxonomy (NCBI): domain Eukaryota; kingdom Viridiplantae; phylum Streptophyta; class Magnoliopsida; order Santalales; family Viscaceae; genus Viscum; species Viscum album. Next base: position 1,896,360,481 of record OY728152.1, read on the forward strand.
AAACCATTTAATGTTAAAAAAATAGATTTTCCAATACCATTAATTTAATTATAATTATAATATTAATAAATTCATAGGAAATATATATACCACACTAAATAATATAATTTTAAAATATAAATTATTTTAAAAAGAAGAAAAATTATGATGAGAAAAACCCTTACCTGAATTATCCACATACATGAAAGATCTTTAACCGCATATATAATAGACATAAAATATTAATAAATTATTTTAAATCTGTTTTAGTATCAAATTTATTTAATATAAATCATTTATAATCATTAGCCAAAAATATATTTTTTCGTTACAACTTATTTTCATCATCAAATGTTAAAAATATGGGTCTTATCATACGAGTTTTATACAAGAGGTATTGATAATTTCTATTTGGAAAAAATTTAACCATTTATATATTATTAAATTTAATATAATATATATGCCCCAATTCATTATAATATTCCAAAATCACTCCATTATATTTTTAGTTATGAGTCATGAAGATGAAATTAGAGATGCACATGATTTTGATATTTTTAAAAAATGAAAGGTAGTATATTAATTAATTATACAAATTAATATCAACATTATAGATTAAAAAAATTAATTTCATTTCAATATAATTTCATAAAATTATTTATATATCCAAAATCATTCATGAAAAAAATTTATAACATAGTTCAGGTAAGTTGTTTAATCGCATTAAAAAAGTACATGCTTTAATAAATAGATGATTATGACTGATAAATGATAAAAATATAAAAAATACATAAAAATGATATTTTTATTAATTATAATAAAGTGATAAATAATATTTGAAAAAAATTATCTGAATAATATAAGATGATGATGTAGTAGTTAATAATTAGAAACCATTTTTCATATCGGTATATACATTTTGGATAGTTAAATTTATAATGATCACTTATTGTTACAATTATTAATAAAATTCACTATTTTTTTAAAATAATATTAATGTAATATATAACCCATTTTTATAACCATCCTTGAGAGGCGGTGTAGAAGAACAAAACACATTTTTCCTAGAGGTAGTATTACTCAAATATCATGAGAAACATTTTAATATTCAAATGAATGATAGGAAGGTAGATAATTATTATTCAATAAATATATTAAATTATCAGTATAATAATGATATTTATGTTATTATGTTACAATGGGTAGAATATTATTTGGAGAGGTGGTAGAAGAATTGAAGTAATAAATAGAAAAAATGTGGGAATATTAGTTTTTATCTTACTTCAAAAGACAAATTGTTGAGCCTTATTCAAATGCAATTTTGGTGAGAAAAAACTTCTAAAACATAGGAATGATAGTCAATGAGTGACTTGTTTAATTTGTTTTTATACTAAAGGTATAATGGTGTGAGGAGAGGTGGGCTGGTTAAGTGATCTTTTTGTAAGTGAGAGGGGTGACATTGTTTTAAATACTAATTAATTTATGTCATAGGCATGTCAAATTCAAATGTAAGTTGCTATAAAAGTTGAAAAAAATAAAAATTTGGTAATTATTAATTAATCCACCTCTCATTAAAAAAAATAAATGTATAAGTTTTGGGATATTTGAATCCTATTCCGTTAAATTTATCATTTTACCATAATATTATTTCTCTAAAATAACTCATTTTTAACCTCAATAACACATTTTAATGACTAAAAATAAAATTTACCATATTATTTTTTTTAATATTTTAATTATAAATTTGGAAAAAAATTATTGTACTTAACATAAAAAAATTATAAAATTTAATTCTTATATAATAATTGTATAACAAATAAAAAGTGTTTTTAGAAAAAAATATATCATAGATTCAAATTTTTTGAATATTGGTCTATCATTTTAAATTTACATTATTAAATGTAAAATGTTACATATTGATTATATATATTGTATGGAAAATGATTCATCAATTTTTATATCATGATTGTATTATAATGATGTCATAAAATTCAAAATATCTATAAATATGGTAATGTTTACTATTCACATGAAAATCAATCTTTAAAGAAAATAAAAAAACATAATGATAATAAAATATTGGAATTGTAAGTAGAAAAATGGAGTTCATTCTGTAATATCTAAATTCAAAATTTTAATATTTTATATTTTAAATAGAATAATAAAATATAATGAAAAACATTATTGAAGAATGACTTTATCAATTGTTAATAATTCATACTCTTATTTATTTTCAATTACTAATTGAATAACTATTAATCCATTATTAATATCAATAATATACTTTGTCAACATTTATATATGATAGTATTAGTTTCATAAAATAAAAATTCATTTTATAATAATTTTTTTTCTTCATAAAATTCATTTTAAATGATAAAATATATTTATTATTGTCATTTTATTAGTAAAAAATATTGGATGGGTTTATAGATTATCAATTAATTATTATTAAAGTTATCATTTATTTTGATTTAATATTAGGAATGAAAATTCTATTAAATTAAATGTGAAATATATACTATATTTACTATATATATATATATGTTTATATCATCCTAATATCTATGTATTTTACCCGTTATTATGTTCACATAATTACTAAGTATTAGATAAGAAGTGGTGGTTTCTTCTGGGTGGTTCTTTAGATAAAATGGATAACATATAGATTTCATTAAACATGAACTTCTCCCATAACCAACTTCGCTCAAGTTGTACTTGATGGATTTTTGATAAGTCTAGATCTACTAAAACCCTTATACAAGCTACCACCTTTCTGTTTCCCAAATAAATGTTTCTACTAATGAATAATTCTTCAACTTTAAGAAATATATTGTAAATTTATTATAGATTTAATAGTATAGTTACTTCTAATTATACTAACAAATTTAAAATCCACATTATAACGATCCTATAATCCCAATGAATATATAAGTTGAATGACCATATATTACAGTTAAATTTCCTTCTTATTAAAGACCTAAAGTAATTCAATATGTGTTTATATATCTATTATATTTTAAATTATTTACCTTAATTCAATGGTTTAAATTAGTGAGATGATATTTCGGGAGAAAAAGGAGGATAAAGATTTTATGTCGGTGCTCTTTTTAATTAATTATGAATGTACTCCACTTGTACTTTTATTAATGTTGTTTCATATTTCATAATCAAAATGAATTTATCATGCATTATAATATATTTACATCAAAAAAATGTATTTTTTTGTTTTAGTTCTATGTTTCATGAGAAATTAGATATCAATTGCATAAAGATTATTTATGATAAATATAAGATTAAATCTTAGGGTGTTACATTATTATACATATTTAATTCAAATAGGATATATTAGAGTTGAAACATATTGTCTATGTAACATCCCTCCCCCTTGTCAATGGCTTGAGTGAGTGGTGAGATGTTACTTGGACTCAAGTGACATCCCCAAGAAACCAAAGGCTGGCAATAAATGCTAAAGGGATTCAATACATGTGGGGAATGATTTTCACTTTAATAATAAAACAAAAAACCTATAAATTTGTAAAAAACAACCAAATATATGATGTATGATAAGAATAAAAGAAAAATCTACCTTTAATTTATCAAAATCATACTAAAATAAAGTACCACACTGGAAGACTATAATTACAAGGTAAAAAAGAGGAAGGAAAACTAATAAAACTATGAGACAACATCCAGAATCCATGGTCCAACTTCACAATAATACCCATGTATCATCAAGTAGTGCTAAATATGTGTGATAATTTACCTTTTCCCATGTCTTGGTATATGAAATATTTAAAATCACTAAAGTGACAAAGCAGGGTTGATTACTAAAACTTAGCATGTTTTCCCCAATGACTATCTTACTCACACCACCGTGACATAATAGTAAGAAACATTTATATAAAATGTATTATATAAAAACAATTTATAAAAACGTTTATAACTAAATATAAACAAGTTATACATCAACTAGTTTTCTAACAAATACATTTTTCAAAGGAAGCTTTCAAACAATGCTTTAAAACCATTAAAAATTTTCCATTTTTCATAACCATTCCATTCCACATATCCAGCCATACATAATTCTTTTTGATAGTTCCATACATGTAACACCCCAAGCTTCCACGTTACGCTTCTCTTTCAATAACACAATAACGTGTGTTGTACGCAACTTCAAGTTCTAACACAGCACAACCAATCAAACTAGCCATTATGAATAGTAATACCCACTTTTAGAAATTTAATAAATTTTATCATTCAAAATGGACTTAATTTTGGGATTTGGAATATCGAAATTAGCTTAGGTTAAATTTTTTGAATTTTTCAAAAACCATTCAATTTTTGATGAATAGTGAAAAACACTGAGTTATAGTTTAAAACCGAGATTTTATTTAATTAATTATTTATTTTATTCAAATTTATTTTATTTAAAAATAGATACATAATAAATATATATGTTCAATGTAATTCATTGGAATTAGTTTATAATAATTTTTGATATATAAAAATTTTATTGAACTTTTTACCGTCTTTTACCGACCTCTTATGAGCATTTGAAAATTTACATAAAACCTAATTTTACCACTTCTATGAGTTGAATTTCAAAAATATGAGAGACAAAGTTTATATCAGTAAGTAAAATGTCGTTTAATAAGATGAAAATAATTTTTGGTGAATAATAATTTTTTTACTTTTATTTACCACGGTTAAAAGTAAATAGGGTAATTAAGGGTAAAAATGATATTATTATTACCCCAATATATGAACTAATTCTATTAGGTATGTATAATTCGACAAAAAAACCTTAGTAATAAAATATTAACCTCTTTGGTCCACATGGATTAGATTAGGAAATTTATTATTATTTTATTTAAAGAAGAGCTAAAATAGTTAAATTCAACGTTTAATAACAAAACCATTTTTAATGTAGGTTTACACACAATATAAATTCGAATATAAATATTTATTAGAAAGATAAAATTATTTTATACATAATGGTATTTTATTTATAATTTTTAGACATTAAATAAATAAATTTATCTATGACACAATGATGATGCAGTAATTACCATATTAATGAATGATTAAAATAATTGATATTATAAATATCCCAATAAATATAATTTGAGACTTTTAATAAATTAAAATGATTTTATAGGTTAATATTACCTATTATGGTTGATTAAATGTATTTATTTAGTAGTAATAATGTTTGTAGGACTTAAAAAAATCAATTATTAAATAATGTCAAAAATGACATAAATGAGTTTTTAAAACAAATACAAAATTATTGGTTGATATAAAAATCCTAAAAATCTAAGATCGTAAAAAAGTATTATATAATATTATTTGTATCATTAATGAACCACTTGGGGTTTTCTCAGATGTTTGTAGTAATTTTATTAACCATATAATATAAAAATATAAAGGGACATGGTAAATGTCAAACTTTTTAACTACGAGTTAAATCTAAAAGATAAGGTTAATATAGTTACCCAAACCTGTATAAAACCTATTTTATGAGAGGTTTCCGACCCATCCCTACCTTATCCTTTAACTAATTTATTTTTGGTGACTTTAAAAACTGAAAATTATTTTATTATAAAAAAATATTTCAATCTTTTCCTATGGTGCCCCTCACCCCTCTTATAAAAGGGCACTTCCTATTCTCTCAAATTCACACCATCAAAGCCATTTGGCTCAGCCAAACCCAACCCAAATATCATCCTAACTATCCTCCTTTAATCCTATATGAATTACGTTAGTCAGAAATCCATCTTAAAGAGCCCTTTTGATCAAATAAAAAGGAAGAACCCGAATAAGATGTAAATATTTCATCACCTCTTTCAAGTTCCTTTCTTCTTTCGCTTACGCATTCATTATTGTTTCCATTCTAAAATAATAAATCCAATATATTTTATATAATTTTATATTATTATTAATATGGTTCAACCATATTCATTATTTTATCCATCTTATAAATGACATATTCACCATACGTGCATACGTATGGATTACCGTCTCCATGTCGTGGTGTAGTTTGTTATTCAAACACTTCATCATTTGGATTGGTATAATAATGATTATAAATGATGTAAATAATAAATATAACATGATAATTATTCTTTATATATTATATATCATCTAATTATGTATGATTTTATTTTGAAAAGAATGATATTGTTCCTCGTGGGTACATACAAATTACTGTCTCCACGAACGTGATAAGATTCATTCCCCATCGTATCCATTCAAGACTAATTTTTATTTGATGATTATAAATAATTTTTAAAGACTTATTATCATTCTTAATATGAATAAGATACATCATATACACAACAAACATTACTTACGTAACAAATCATATAAAGGAAAATAGATCTGTTAACACCCAAAACGATGATACTACTGAAATATCATTAACAAAGCTATATTAAAAGATCATATATGATATCATAATAATTAATATGGTTCTTCTATAATTTAATAAAAATTATTTCCCCATTATAATAGAGGTTAAACTACCCTCTACCAAGAAAAATAACAAGGTATGCATTAATTTCACAATCTCTTTATTATTTGATGTTTTTTATACGTAATTATCTACTGGGACCTCTTTATCATCCACATCCATGATTCATTAAAATGTATTTTAATCTTTTTTAATATTTACTAGAAAATGGGTTAAATTAATTTATACCCTTATTCAAACTTATATGATTTGAAAGGAATCTTTCAATCGTTTTCCAAAAAAGGTACTCTATGACCTTTTTGACAAAATTATGGTAACAATGTTTTTTAACTTATATGGTGGGTACATATATTTTCCACTGTTATAACATCATCGAACCTTCCCTTATAATCTTATAATAATATTTTCAAAATAAATGTTTTCTTTATAATTATGTGACTCTTAAATGATTTCAAAATTTAAGTATATATATCTCTAAAAAAGGTTTAGATTTTATCTATGTGAACATCATTTGATGGATTTTAATCTTATTTGAAGTTGATATATTAGGATACAAAACTTTAATATTTTGTTGAAGGTTTTGTGATATATTTGACTGTGGATGTGTCATTTTTACACCGTTATTGGTTTATGTTTAAAGTATTGACATTTTGTATGCTAGTTTTAATACAAATGTTTATGTTGTGTTTAATCCTTTCCATATGAGGAATGCATTAGACTTAGTAAGTGACAGGTGGAGATCGCTATAGCTCCTCAATGAATTGATAGGTCTCATGAGACAAACTAGTGTCTTTGAAAACGGCCCTAACAAAATATTATTTTTAGTCTTGGCACAAGGCCTTGACTATGTGGTTATATAGTCTGGAAATATGTATTCTATCATTATGAAAGTGTCTATTGATATTGCATGTTATTATTCGACTTAGTAAGTGACAGGTGGAGCTCGCTATAGCTCCTCAATGAATTGATAGGTCTCATGAGACAAACTAGTGTCTTGGAAAAAGGCCCTAACAAAATATTATTTGTAGTCTTGGCACAAGGCCTTGACTATGTGGTTATATAGTCTGGAAATATGTATTCTATCATTATGAAAGTGGCTATTGATATTGCATGTTATTATTCGACTGGTAGAATATCCATGTGAATAAGTAAATGGAATTATTTGATTTTATTTATTATATATTATGTTGATGTTCAAGTTCAAATGGATTTTTTTAGCCATATAAATTACCTTAATTGTTTATTCATATTTATGAAAGTTTATGCTATATTGTTATCCTTACTGAGCATCTGAGCTCACCCCTTTCTATGTTTTATTTTTCCCAAGATGTGAAAAATTATTTTATGACTGACCTGCAGTTATAGTATGAGGGGATATGAGTGTGGTCTATGGAATAAATGTTGTTTTATTTTTTCATTTTATAATGTAATGTAATACTTATGAATGTATCTAGTATTTCCAAGGCTACTAAACTGATCGGTTTCTCGAGACATGATTTCCTTGTATCATGTTAATGTTATGTTTTAATGCACCGACTCTAGGTAACTGGGGTCAGGGTGTTACAATACTCATGAGTGGTTTCTCATTGATCTACCATGTCCTCACAAGTTAATTATATCTCAAGTGCCATTACAAATTTGGCACTCAACTCATGATCATATTTCAACCAAGCCTCATAAATGCAATCTAAACAAACACACTAAGTATGCCAAAAAACCATTAAAGTCATAACATGAGAAGTCCATTTCATTTTTTTATTGAAATCAGTTTTCCCCACAAGCCATTTCAAAAACCAAGAAAATCCATATTTTAAAATTGACATTTTAATATCAAGAAACCAAATTATTTTACACATGAAATTACTACAATTCAACAATTTCACAAAAAAACATAAATCATCACTAAAAAGGAATTATATCATGATTTTCACCACAATTTCACAATCAATTTTAATCAATTAAATAAATTTTAAACTATTATAAATAGTTCTAGAAAGAGGAGTTGAGAGTGAAGGCACCCACCACAAGTGTTTTGATGAAAATGATAAACGACCCCGAAAATGTCACAAAACCAACTTGAAAACTCCATGAACCAACCTTTAATCTCATATCCTAGAATTAACAAGAAAAAATATAATCATATTTGGAATCCAAAACCTTATATCTACCCCCAACATGTGTGGATCTAATAAACCAAGAGAGAGGGTGAAGTAGATCTAATAAAAACAACAAGAACGATCACATACCATGAGGAATCGACTTCTAATGACTAAGAAAATCCTCTAGATTTCCTCTTGATAGATAGTAAAACCATCCATGAAATTTGTGAAATAAACAATCATGATTTAGGGATTTATAGAAGGAAAAAAAGTGGGTTAAATTGGAAAATTATTGAGATCCAAATTTTAAGGAATTGTTTTCTTGTCATTCATTGTTTAGTTGTATGGTTTAACAAAACATGTGCTAACCATTTACTATCCACTTACTTAAGGTAACACCTCATACAATCAACTCACACGGTCTCCAAACTATGCACAAAATGTACCAAATCTACTACCTCAAAAATACCAAATTCACTTTTTAAAATGCATATTCTAAAAGCAGCATCACGATTTTGAAAAACTATGTACCCCTTATAAACCTTCTTCTTTTCCACTGTCTCAGTATGAAAAATTTCTTCTAGATGTTTCATGATTTCTAAAAAACATGCATGGCCTGTGAACCTATAGAAAAGTCCCAAAAACCTTCTCAAAGTTTGACAAACTCTCCCAAAAATCACCCATATACTTTATAAAGTAATAAATCATAATAAAAGGTGTTACTTACCAGAAAATAGGGGTGCTACATTCTCCCCACCATTGGTATTTTTGTCCTCAAAAAGTAGAAAACCAACGTTTCTCTAAAAGAGTTCCATACATTTCCTTTTATTTCCTTCTCACATTGCTATGTCTCTTCCAAAATATGACCATTTTCCACCAAACCCATACTGGACCGATGATTTTTCCACGCATGAATTTATCTTTCTTATCCAAAATCTACACTAGGATATGTACCAATGAAGCATATGGTTCTACTTCAATATGATCTTATCTGATCACATGATTAGGGTCAGGATGATACCTTTTCAACTGAGATATATAAAACACATTGTGTACCACACTAAAATGTGGTGGAAATGCCAACCGATATGCCACCTCTATAATGTGTTATAATATCTCAAAAGGGAATTTGTATCGAGGCGATAAAATGCACTCCTTAACAAAATATCAATGTCTAGGACTTAGAGAAATCCTCAAGAACACATGATCACTCAATCTAAATGAAAATGGACATTGACGATGATCAGCAAATTTTTTTTGACGAATCTAAGTCGACTTTATTCTCTTTTTGGTCAACTAAATCATATCCACAGTTTCTTGGATAAGTCTCATCCCACCTAGTGAAGTATCACCTATTTCTACCCATAAAAGTGGAGAATGACAAGAAATCCCATACAAATCATCAAAAGGATCTATATGTATTGAGGATTTATAGTTATTTTTATATGATAACTCCACCAACGACACATACTCTTCCCATGAGCCACCAAAATCCATTAAACAAGTATGCAATATGTCTTCCAATTTTTGTATCATCCGTTTTGATTGACCATCCATCTGAGGATGATATTCCACACTCATAGTCAACTGAATCCTATGGTATTTCTATAAGGATTTATAGAAATGAGATATGAACCTCATATCTCTATATGATATGATTGAAACTAGTATTCCATATATCTTTAACAATTATTTGATATAGATTTTGGGTAGATCCTCCACCGTTTGAGCTTCACGAATAAGGATGAAATGAGCCGACTTCATAACTCAATCCAATATCACCCATATGTCACCCAATTTCTAAACCATTCTAGAGAGACCTATAATAAAATTGATAGCTATCTACTCATATTTCCATAGTGGAATAAGGAAATATTATAACATACCTGCTATTCATTGATGTTATGACTTAAATTTATTATAAGTTTATCAACTTGAAACAAATACAACCACCTTCCTTTTTATGCCTATAAAAAAAACTTCTCTTTAAATGCCTTATAAATCTTCTATATTCCAAGATTAATATCTCTTCTTTAATGGTGGTAGGAATGAATTAGTTGTTTCTAAAAATCCATAGGTAACACTATCATATTTCTGAACCCAAACACTGTACTCCCATCCAACTTCCATCGCTCAATGTTCTCACACCATTATGTATTGAACTCATTGCAACCCATTATACATCAGATGTTTGTGCTTCCTTACCATATTTACCTAACTAGGAACAACCACAACTAAAAATAAAAGTACCACATAACCTCAAAATTTAAATTCCAAATGCATTTCAGTTAGGACTGACATAAACTTTCACTCATATGAAGATTATTTTTCCGTGTGAGCATACGACATTATGCTTAATGAATCGATCACTGAACAACCTTTACCCAGTGTATACATTAAGTCAAATTTGAACATTTAGAGATACTCCATCCAAATTATTTGTTTCAAATTAAAACCCCATTGTGGGAAAATATGTTTTAATCTCTTATGATCTGTAAACATAGTTAATATCTCACCAAAGAGATAATTATTCCATGTATTCAAAGCATGGATGGCATATGTTAACAGTAAATCATGTCTTGGGTAGTTATTCTCATGCACCCACAACTTCCTTGGGCCATAAGCAACAACATGGTTACTTTTCATGAGAACACACCCCAACCTAGGTCCCGAAGCACCACAAATACTCCATGTACCCTTCTATCGATTATAAAAATATCAGGATAGGTGATAATGTATGGGGAAATTTCATATATTGAAAATATTTATGGAATTACTCAATATATTGGAATGGAAAATTATTGTTTGTAAGAACTATCATAGGTGAATCTAGTCATTATAAGTCACGAACAAAGCATCAGTAAAAACTAGCTAGAATATGAAAACTTTGTATCTCAAAGACATTCTTATGTGGTTTCTAAGAGACAACAACTTCTATCCTTTCCAAATCCTGTAAAACACCTCTTCCAAAAATTACATGGATATGAAAGCATACCTACTGTAACAAAAAATAAAACTTTGATAGTTTTTAATACAACTGATGGTCTCTCAAGATTCCCAACACTGTTTCTAGGTTTTTCTCATGCTCATGCCTTGTCCTTGAATAATCCAATATGTCATCCACCAAAAACCAAAACAAGAGAATCCAGATATCACTGAAATATATAATTATTTAACACCATAAATACATCTAGTGAATTCGTAAGATTTAAATTCATTACTACATATTTATAATGTCCATATCTTCTTCTGAAAGCTTTCTTCAGAATATTCTCCATACAAACTCACAATTGGTGATATCTTAATTGAAAGTCAATCTTTGTGAACCACTAATATCCCCTCAATCAATCGAACAGGTCATTAATGCATGGAAGTGGATACTTTTTCTTTATCATAAATTGGTTATGTTTATGATAATCCACACACATCCTTAGAATTTCATGCACTTTCTTCCTGAATGAGACAGATGCTGCCCACTGAGATGGGCTTTCCTAAATGAAACCCTTTTTTTCCGCGCTTCCATAATCACTTTAAACTCCATTAATTTTGTTGGATCTATTTGATAATACATAAGTGAGATAAATCTTGTCCCTGGGTGGATATAAATAATAAACTCCAATTATAATATAGGTGGAATCCTTGAGATATTTATAGAAAACACGTACAAAAATTGATCCACGACTACTAGAAAATTTCTATTCTTGAACTCTTCCATTGATTCCAAAGTCAACGCCACCAATCGGTAAGAGATCTTTGCGACTACTAGTCGAAAAATATTGTTGTACCTATATTCACATACCTTTCTTACAAAATGTGATGCTCGATGTCTTCCTCAGTTGTGAAACTAACCATTATTCTATAACAGTGGATATGATCCTTGAACATTGTCAAATAATCCATACCCTTGATTACATCATATACATCCATCTCTAACATAGATAAATCCCATTTCACCTCAGCTCCATAAACCATTGTATAACATGATCTACATAGAAAGGCTCAAAATTCTATTTGACCAAGAGGAGTATGAGGTTTTATTAGAGAAGGCATCATCTCAAGTTTTAAACTTAGCAAATCAATAATAGGAGATGAATGAAAGAAATGTGATGGACCAATATCAAACAATAATTTAATAAGTTTAGAATTAAAAATAATAATAACTCCCACCATATATGGTCCATCCTTATCATATGTAATCACCTGTTCTGATCCATATTATCACTTCATCACTGTACTTTGTTATATGTTTCCTTATTGAGGAGTCATGGTATTACAAGAGTCACCATGGATAGATTTATTCTTTTGAGGACAATGATTCTCTTATCTTTTCCCCGTCAAAGCATATGATGTCTATGATACCTAATAAGTTTCTTGAGCACCGGACCTCAGATAATATCAAAAATATCACTAAAGATGCACTATATTGTTTCAATTATGCCAGGATCTTGGTGGTGTTGTCAACTCTTGATTTATGTGGTCAAGAAAAATACATTAGAAACATCCTAATCTTTTCATGGATCTCAGAGGATAATAAACCTATATAGCAATTTGATTCTTGATTCACACTCCCACCTTAGAAATAGTTGTCCCACTTCTGCATTCTCACAATATTAGAGTTCCCACCAGTCGCTATGGATATCAACATACTTCTTCCTCCCATATCTCATGACATGTCCCATTCAGCCAATGTCGCTCCATTCACTATCTTTGTATAATCCATAATACATAGCTCAACATCCTTCAAGAGAATATCCTACCTTAGTCCTGAATTAGATATTTGTTCATTCAAGGACACACTAGCTGCAACCTCAGGTGAAAAGCATACTAAATTCATAAATTTAGATGCATACTCTATGATAGAGATATTTTCCCCCTTTAGGATGATGAAGTCTATAAAATTTTGAATATTCAACATGTGAGGATAGAATATTTGTTGAAAAATTCCTCAAAATCCTTCCAACCAAGGTCTTGATCTAATTTACCATTCACCACTACATCCCACCACTTTAATGAAAGATCACTAAGAATATACATAGCTAGATTTAATTTCAACTCTTCAAGTGTACTGATGAAATTGAATATACGATTTATAATATTCAGCCACACCTCTACCCTTTATGGTTTAGAATCACCCCTGAATGTGGATGGATTCTGCTTCTAGAACTGGATGGAATAATCCATATGTCTTGGATCCTCCATTCAATTCCTATGTCCATAGCCTAAAATTCTTGGATGATACTCTAAAATAGTTTTTGGTTCATCTATGGCTTAGGTGTAACCACATTCTCCATATCCTTTACCAGTTGGTTTCTATAAAGCCTACAGTGTTCCATTTTTCGTACGAACAATAAATGACATAATCCTCACTATATAGAAACTGAAGGCTTAACATTTCAAATTATATCACATAATCTATCACAAAATTTCTTTCGAAAATCAACTTTTACCATGTTAATTCATTTTTGAGAACTTTAAACTATATTTTGAATATAAATTCATTTTCAAAATAACAAAACCATTCAATTTTTAAAAAACTTCATTTGAAAAATTATTCAATATTTTAAAAAAATGACCACTTTTGCACAAATTCCTAAATCATTCCTCAAAATTATGTTTTCAATACAATTAAGAAGTCATTACTCTAATGAATTTCATGCTCATATCATAGGATAGACCCTTGATAATTATATTTCAAAACTACAAGTGTCTCCAAACCACTTATGTAACTATCTATGTCGTAACATGAAGTTCAACATAAAAGGGTTATATACGTATTTTTATGCTCTATATTTCAAGTTCCAACAATAAAACTCCTTTATAGGATCCCAAATCAATGAATATACAAGAATGAATTAAACTCCATGACCGAAAACCAAGACCAATTGAAATACTACTTGTTCCAAAAAATAAGGAACAATTTGATACCATTTTTCTAAAATAGAGTTTGGAGAAAAAAATGGTTCCATTTTTCTAAAAGAGACTTTTGGACCAAAGAAAACTGATATCATTTATAACATCCCTCCCCAATTTCATTATCTTGAGTGGTAGGTGAGACGTTACATGGCCTTAAGCGACTTCCCCAAGATGAAACTTGTTGGAAATAAATGCCAAAGGGCTTCAATACATGTGGGGGTCATTTTCCATTTAATAATAAAATATATTACCAATAAATCCATAAATAATAAACCACTATATGATTCATGATAAAAATGTAATAAAACTAAACATTTAATTTATCAAAATCATAATAAAATCTAGTACCAAAATGAAAGACTACAACATCAATGTAAACTGTGGAAGTCAAACTGATAAAACTTTAAGACAATCAGAAGACTCCAAGCTCCACAAGATCCAATCTCCAACTTCACTAAAAAGACAATTTATCATGATTTAGTTCTATGTACATGTTATACTTTACCATTTCCCAGGACTATATAGATGAATTATGCAACAACAAAAGTGTTCCAAACCATGGATGAGTACTAAAAATCAATAGGTTTTCCCCAATGATTTTTCTACTCATGCCACTGGTAGAAAATTTTGTAACATTTATATAGAATGGTTTATATAAAACATTTTATAAAATAGTTTATAAATAAATATAATCATGTTTCATATCAACCATTTTTCAATAAAATTCATTTCCCAATAAAAGAAATCAAAAAACACTTTAAAACCACTTCAGAAATTCCATTTGGAATAACAATTCCATTCCACATATCCAACCATACATGAATCATTATGACAATTAAACACTCATGGGAGCTTTATTTTCAATCATTTAAGTTATCACAAGTTAATTATATCCCATATACCATTACACCTTTCACAATGAGTTCAAGGTCATATTTTAACGTAGCCTCGTAAATGAAAAATGAATATACACCAAGTATTCCCAATAACCATGCCAATCCAAACATTCCAAAAAAAAATTCAATAAAACAAAATTTTTATTGAATATATTTTCCCCAATGATCCATTTCAAAAATCTATAAAATCCAAATTTTAAAATAAATGTTTTAAAATGAATAAACCAAAGCACTTACCCACCAAATTACCACAATTCAACAATTTCACCAAAAGCTATAAATCATCACTAAAGAGGATGCATGTCATTATTTGCACCACAACTTATCAATAAATTTCAATAAATTAAATTAAATTGAATATAATACAATTAGTTCTATCAATAGGAGTCAAGAGTGAATCCTCCTACATCAAGAGGTTCGGCGAAAATGAAAAACGACATAAGAAACATCACAAAACCAGGGTGAAAACTCCATGAAACCACCTCAGATCCCCTCCCCTATCATCAAAAATAAAAAATATAATCAAATTTGAAATCCAGAACCTTAGATATACCCAAAACAGGCTCATATATAATAAAATAAGATATAAAGTGAAGTATATCTTATGAAAACACCACGAACGACCAATAACGATCACATGCTGTGAGGAATTGGATTTTAATCACAATGGGAAGCCTTCAAATCAACTCTAGATCAATGAGATAACCATTATTGACCTTTATAAAGAAAAATATTGAGTTAGGTCCACATAAGAGGAAAAAAGAGTGGGTTAAAGTGAAAAAAGAGTGATATCCACTTTTTATGTATGTGGTTTCTTTCCAAACATGGTTTAGTCGCACGATTAGGAAAATCATGTGCTAACTCTGTTCCAACCACTATCATAAGGGAACCCGTCACATAGTAAACTCGCATGGTATCCCAAACATGAACCTACCGTGCCAAATCCACTTCCTCAAAAAGACCAAATCCATGTTTTAAAGTGCGTAGTTTCTACTAGGCATCTGTACGGTTTGGAAAAATCTTGAGCCTCCCATGAACCTTCCATTTTTCCAATTTATCCCTATACATAGTTACCATTAGGTGTTTCATGGTTTCCACAAAATGTGCACCACCTGTTCACCTGTAAAAAATTCCAAAAAACCCTCTAAAATCTCTCCAAACTATACCAAAATTCACCCATATACTTTATAAACTTTAAAAGCATAATCAAAGGGGTTACATACCAGAAACTAGGGGTGCTATAGTGTATACTTGTTAGTTCACCCTACTATTATATGTTTTTTTAATAATTTCAATGACTGTGTAATGGGTGGTATTTTGTGATATTAGATCATGATATTGTTATTATAACTTGGGAAAAGTAGATTCATATATCATTTTTTTTAAATTTTTCATTTGTATATACTGATCTCGATAATGTTTTCCAAGAATATCGAATAAATGAGTTTTTTCATTAATTTATGTGTGATTTGGTTGTTGAAATTTATTATTCTAGTTTTTATTAAAGTTATTTGGTATATATAAAAGTGGAAATACATCCCATAATATTTTTTATACAATATGTGTTAGATTCATCCTCATTTCTTATTTGTTGAAGGGATTTCAGGGCCACACTCAATCTCATTTCTAGGTTATGAATAGTCCCATTGGTTTTAAGTTATTAAAAAATGTTATCAAATGAGTGTTGAGGGATATAATTTGTTTTTATATAGGTGATTATTTGATGGATTAAAATGGTTGTTATACCTTATATAGCTAGTAGGTTAAAAAAGATAAGGAAACCAACTAGGTATGTTGAAGGCCCATGTGATTACAAGTGAAATCTATGACTATCTATCAATAATTACAAGAGGAATAATTTATATTCAATTTGGTTGTCTGTATTTGTTTTCCCATGAATCCTATAAATCCATGTCGTAATGATTGTATGTATTTTACATTGGATGGGTCATTATTGTTCTTGAATTAGTACAAGTATGATATCTTTATCATCAATATGCTGATCTATATATTTTATAAATATTCCACCAATTCATAGATAAAATGTGGTACATTGGGTGATAGTATATTTCCTTAATATGGTTGAAACTCTAATGCTACACCTATTGATATAAGAATTAGTATGAGTTTTCTTCCAAGAGGTCTACAATCATAAATTTCCAATGTATTACACATTTGATTTAGATAGTGAAACAAAATGGTGCCTAGGTTATGTTGATATAGACTTTCATATTATTAATGAAATTGAAGATAAATATATTCATTAAGTTGTTGGTTAATTTCATTGAGTTGTGATGATAATTATGATTTTTTTTGATTAATATTAACATATCTCTTGTAATAACGAGACTATTTTTCCATCCATTTCAGAAAGAATTCATGACTTATACACTTTGATCCGGGAGTTCATTAGATATATTATCTATTCAAGAGTGGAGATATAGTTATTGTTTGTATGGTGATACAATCAAGATATTTTCAATGAACTCTCCTTAAATTATCTGTGATCATGAGAGATTTAATCTCCATATATTAAAGGGTTTTTATAGTAGATTTTACTTTATGTTTTCTATTTCTATTGAATATATATATCAGGGAGTTGAGTGTGGTTGAGGGAAATGAGAAATTTTAGGCATATATTTTTCAAGTGAAATGTGATAGTATATGTAAAAGTGTGTTTTTAGTCGGACTAGATGTAGGGTCTCATTGGCCCAATATCTATTTATCCTGTGGTGTATGAAACATTATTTATGATTTATAGTAGTTAGTGTTCACATCTATTAAGTGTGGGTCTTGATGTGATATATTATTTATACTAGAGCACCTGACATTGATATTTTATCATTTAATTAATGAGGTCAATTATTTAAAAACATAGATTTATATTTGATGGGACACCCCATCATTCATAGATCCCACTTCTGTTGTTACTATAACAAAAATCTCAGCCACTAGATAGACTGCATGTGCTAGGAACTGGCCGTATAGATTGACCCATAGATAAAACACATCATCCATAAAATGGTACTAATCAAGGTAGATGAAAATATAGTCTTTTAGGATAGTATAGTATATTATATGGACATAGGAATGTTTATGTGGTAGAGGTTAATGAATTGGGATAACATGATTAAGTGAGATATATAATAGGTATTTTTTTACTCAATCCCTTATAGTATTTGATTCTAGCATATCAATTTCATTTTTTCATCTTTCTTAGGTGGTGGAATTGATCAATGCATTGACAGGATTTATCAATTACTTGAGTTTTCCATTGTATTTGTGGATCATTTAATGTTTTCTAAGGTGAAATATTTGTGTAAATTATTAGTTTGAGGAAAACATATATAGTCGAACATAATATTATTAAATATTAAACCTTATTATTTTATTCTTAGTATGTATTGGTTTCATTTAGTATGGGAAAAACATGGATTTATATTTTAAAATTTTTATGCACTCTATTGTAAATGAATGCAAATTTGTGTTCATTATGGAGGACATTGATAAAATGGGTTACAACATAACATAACTTGATTCATAACTTCCCATGTTATTAGATTAATTATTTAAAATATTGAGTGATGGATATGGAGTTTTATATAGTGGTGAGATATTTTTCCAACACATCTCCCCAAAGGGATTATGTTTTTTCCACTAAGGTGGGTTATCAAGGATAATATATTACTATATCCATGTTTTTCTCTAATATCTTTGGTTTCATATTGGATATCACCCAATGTGATATTGGAGTTATAAATTAAATTTTGTTAATCTATTTTTTAGGGATTCTATCTACACCATTTTGTTTCCATTAGGTACGTTAGTGTTTTTCACTAACAATGTTTATTGTGGTTTAAGGTTATATATCAATTATCAGAGGTTGAATCATGAAACAATGTAAAATAAATATCATTTAATGATGATTGATAGTTTATTTAATAAAATAAGGAAGGTAATTTGTTGTTAAATATAACACAGGGTTCTAGGTACCATAAATGGAAAATTAAAGAAAAAAATATACCAAATTTTACACTTTAATGTCATTACAGACATTTTGAATTTTTCAAATCTCCCTTTCGAGTTGAAAATTCAATAGTGGTTCTTATAGTTTTGATGCATTGGAAATTTAAACTATATCATAATATCATCTCAAATTCATTAATTATTTAAATATTAGTTTATTCTTGAATAGAGGATGAACATTTTCATCTTTGAAATATGGTTTCAATATTTTATATCAAAAAAATATTGTATGAAATGATATTCAAGTGAATGTTATTAGAAATGGGATTTAATTTACATTAGTAACACATTTCTCATCATGAATTAGATATAATAGCATAAATTATTTAACTTTTTGTTACATTGTAGTTTCCTAATAATGTATCTTTTGTGTACATATTTATTTATTAATAAAAATAATATTGGTGTTTTTTATCTGATATCTCAATAATTTCAATAGATTTTTTAACCATTAATAAGAAGGATCAAGATTTAATTGGGAAGAAAAAAAGTAATTAATTATATATGTTGTTAAAATAGATGTTGACTAGTGTCTCTATCCATCATATACTCAAGGATAAATTCTTGTTGGATATTTATTGTGGGTTTGCATTTCATAGCTATGTTGTGTGCTATTTCAAGAGATGTTTTTCATATCACACGAGTCTAAAAAGTAAAAAAATCATAAAAGTAATTATGTTACCTGTGATATTATATTGTAAGTGGTGGTATTTCCTTAGAATCTATCTAGAAATAATTTATTTGTGAATAATTTTTAGACTATATTAAAAATTAGATCATGTGATATATATTTCCATAATGACAATTGAACCTTCAAAAATATTTATTAGTAGCATTCCTTCTGGAATATGATTTTTTAAATATTATATACATTGATGAAAGGAAATTTAGTAGCTAATAAATTTTTATGTAATACGTATGGTGATGTTGTTTTGGAATTTGGTGATGCATGATTTATTATAAAAAAATTGGAACATTAAATTTCGTTTTCGAAGAAGTTTTTCATGAGAATGTTTGTAAAAAATTATAGAGTATTATATATCATATGAAATGTTGATGAGTCTCAGTTGGGGGATCTTAAAATGAGAGTTTAGAGAGTTCATATTATCTATAGCGATTTTCTGGATAAATGAGTGAAGGATGGTAAATATAATGTTGGTTTTTATATAATTATAATTGTTATAAAAGCCATGCAAGGGATTTTTGTGTGTCAGTTTCACTGATTACCATTAACAATGAATACATATATCTTTTGGATTTATAATTCATCTAAGGAGTCACATTAGTGACTTGGTGTGAAGCGTATTTTTTTGAGTTTTCTTCTTGATTCCTCATTTTTTAGTAAGATAAATCCATAAATTGAGTAAGAACTAGTTTTTTGCATCCCATAGTTATTCCCTAATTGAAATGAGATGACATATTCATGGAAATTGTGATATTGTTTCCTAGTGTGTTTTGTGGATATGATGAAATCACAGTTTTTTGATGAAATGAAAATGTTTTCTCATTTCTTATTGATTAATGAGATTAGTTTTATAGGTGTGTTGTAAGTGAATTATGTATATGAATTAGATATTCTCAACAAAGAGCCAAGAATAATCATGTATAGTTGAGATACATATTCTACATTAAAAATATATAGAGTTTGTAGCATGATTTTAGTTATTATTTTTTCTTTAGCATAATGTTCAATCCAATTATTTACATGATTATAGAGTGGATGATCCTGAAATTCATGGATATATAGTGTGCCTGTGTCCCCAATATTAGAGGACTAGAGCATATTTTTCCTTATAGTATTTTCCTTGTAATTAACATTATCCCTCATCCATTTATATATAAAAATTTGAATAATTCTATTGGTGTCCATGTAGGTTTCTTTTTGATTGTATAAAGGTTACATAGTCATTGATTATTAGTCAATACTCAACATAGATAGTTATGGATATAGTGAAGGTGATTCTATAGAGAATGAATGATGAATAGAATAATTATAAATCTATAAATATTAAAGTATGTTTCCCTTAATGTTAAAATTTGGATATTACTTATTCTTAATAATTTATTATTTTTATTGGAATTTGAGGTTTTATAAGGGAGTGATAATTCACTATAATTCATTTGACCTTTTTAGGTGTTGTAATTTATTTTTTTGTGGAATGAATTTTTTAAATATAATAAAATATAGATCATGTTCACAATATCATGTCAGGGTAAATAATATGGATATAAATTATTAATAATTCAAATGTTATTGATTGGTTTTATTTAGATAATTATGTAGATGTTGTATTTCTAGAGTGTTCTATTAAGATTTCAAACTATTAAGAGAATTTTTATTATTATTGGGTAATTTATTTATTTCCTTCCCTATGGAGTCATAGTGGGTTAAAATAATGTATGTGGGATCAAAATTCATCAGAGAGGGTAAAAAATTAAATATTTTTTGATTATTGAACATTATATTATATTTAGTATATATTTTTTAAATTGATCAAATTCATTTGATCCTTGCAATTTTTTTGTGTATTTTATTTTGGTAGATTATTATTTGAGAATTACCTCACATGGATGTTATGGGTAGGAAGTGGTATTTTATTGATTATAGGGTTATTATTATTAAGGATATGAATTTTTTTGAGTGTTATATAATATAGGGGTTTAAATTTTTTTGTTTCACTACTTTAAGAGTTCTATGTTAGGGATTATGGGAAGAGTGAGATCAAAAATGAATTATATATAAATATATGATTTTTTGGTTTTGAGATAAACCATTATGTGATAATGTTATCATTATTTCATGATTTACATGAATCCATAATGTTTTGTGATATTATCAATATAGATAGGAAATTTTTTAAAGAAGAATATATATGGAATTAATAGTCACATGATGAGAAAATAATATTGTGGTTTTTACAAAGAAGACATTCTTTATTACCTATTATTGTAAATTATGTTGTGGTGATTATACATATTTCTTATGGGAGCTATAACTAAAAATCTAAAATAACCACATCATAGTTGGTTGTCATAGTTATGTAAAATGGTTGTTTGAGGAAGAAAATTATTTTAGATTTTATTTTGAATGAGAATCTAGGAAACGTTTTGGTATGTTGGAACCTCATGGTTTTTCTTAAATTTATAAATCTAGATAAAAATGGAAAGAACAATTTAAGTGGGTATTAATATCTTCGTTTTTGAGTTTTTTTGTTCAGTTTTACTAACCTAACACATGATTTGGTTAAGGACACTACACCCTAGTTTGGTTTGTATTAATTACATTACAAAAATAATTTCTTCATCCTTTTCTATTTTCATTTCGTTACATGTTCAATGACCCTATATTTTAGAGATCTTATCCATAGTTATTTTTGGGATATTATGAGTATAATTTTCATTATCTTTTCTCAAGTGACAAGATCAATAAAATATACGGTGTTTTGTTCTTGATCCTTCCCTCATTTTTTATGTCCCTTTATCTTGTAGTGAATTAGTCGACAAAGGATGATGTATTTATTTTTATAGGAATTATATGAGGTTAATGAATATATTCCAATTTATAGTTATTCATGGGGACATAGGGGGATTGAGTATTTATTTCTCATTCAATGATGATATATTAAGGTAGGGAATTGTAAAATTTATGATGATATATTTTACATAAATTTTTATTATTTGGATGATTTGTTGATCAATTATGATTATGATTATTATATTAATAATAGTAAATAAATTAAATTGTTATTATATGTGTGGACATTAAAAATTATATTGACAAAAATATTGAACTAATTTAAAGATGGTAATTGTTGTAAATTTATTAGGGAAACGATATTGGATTAATTATATGAATGTATAATATAAAAAATAAATAATACATAAAATTAGTAAAATTATTGATTTTTATTCAAGAATGATTTCATGTGATCAAAAGGTATGTAATGACCCGGACTCAAACAGCCACCCGAACATTGCTAAATGGGTCAGGTGCTACTACCTTAGGCATACCTCCTTGAACGTCAAAGCCTGCCAACTAGAAACGAGGGTCTTATAGGTATAGTGGGGAGTCTATACCCTTTCAGAGGATAATTACAATGGTAATGGTCCAACTATAACAATAAAGATGCAATAGAATAAATGACTCAGCAGAATCAAACCAAACCGCAGAGTGGAAACAAATTCAATATCTATAAAAAGCAGAATAAATAAATATAAACAACAAAAACAGAAATAAACAAAATAGCATGATAATCACTTGTAACCACTACTGATAAATAAAACATGCATCCAAAGCAGGGCATATACATATAAATATAAAGGGATCCAATGGCGAACCAACTGTAGCTACAAAAAAGCATGTTGTTATAGTAAAGTACGCAAATCATAGTAAACACCATCTAGGAAAGACCTCAAGGTCCATACCATCTCCATGAAATGACTAATATAGCCCAGATCATGAAGATGACCTCTTTCGTGCACGTAAATCCATAAAGTCTGCATGTGTCCCAAAGGGCCCATGCATAGTGTCAGATGAATCTCAGTAGGATACCACCCATCGGTGCATACCTAATATGATTGTGTAACCAGTCATGAATCTATAAGTAAAGAAGTAAACAGAAAAATGCACAAATAAATACAAACTCCACTGGTGCTCAACAGCCACCATGAAGTGTCACCTACTTCGGCCAATTCCGGAATCTCTGTCATGTAACCCGGCACCATGTGCCCCCTGACACCACCTGTCTCAAGTACCGACATCCCGAAGGCACTCCCAGCAGTTGAAACCTGGAGGAACAACGATGTCTGTCCTTAACTAAGTAACTAGAGGGACAATGATGTCTGTCCTCAAATAAAGTAACCAGAGGGACAATGATGTCTGCCCTCAAATAACAACAAGCCTCTGCCCCCAACCCGATAGCCTCAATGATCTCCCATGAAGGCTCTTCACCTTCCATGTGGCATCCTTTGGAAGGCACCACCAAACCAATAGTACCTAAACTGCTACTAATGGGGGTCTCTACACACCCGAGTGGTCAAAACTTCCTCATAATGGAGTCTCTCTGTGTGCACACAACTCAAATTTTCTAGGTCATCAGTAATCACCAAAATAGTACCCAATACACAACACCTCTGTCCCTACGACAATTCTGCTCAAGTCTGATGGCCTTTCCATCCCAATAACATGGGTCATGCCTAACCTGACAGTTATCCTGCCTCAATCCGAAGCCCATGACGCCCAATCCCTTTGTCAGAACCACCCAACATAACTCGGGCCAAGCCGAACCTGTGATCAACATCACTCAACAACATTCGGGCCATTCCCAACACAACCAAAAAGGGATCCATCATATGCAATTCAACAATTACATATATACACATTTAATCAAAACACATTAATACGCAAAAAAAAACTAAATAGTTGAATTCAACTAGTGCAACAATTATATAACAACATAACTGAGGTCTTTAAATCCTCTAACAAGTCATATCAAGGTTCAATAAACTAAACTCAACAGTTTTAGAACAAAAAAATTCAATTAATACCATTTTGGCGCCCTCAGCCAAAAATGCCCCAATGAGCGATGACCACTCACACAGCCCCACTCAAGAAATACTGGTAACAGGCATACCAAAAGGTATCCCATAGGTCAACGAACAATATAATATACAATATCAGATAAAAAAATGGGTCCTGCACAAAATAACAAAAAAAGCGTCGAAGGCTTCATCACCCAAATGACCACGAACAAAAAGAGGTATTCACCACCTACTGAAGACTCGTACAATGCCACTCCTCCGATAATAGCATCCAATTAGGTATAAAAATTGGTAGATCTACAAAAGAATCAAAACCTCTCAAAACCCAATAACATGTTCTAGAATATAAATCATGAAAAACGGATCAAGAGGAATCAAGGCCTTACCGAGGGGGTTCCAACGGATCAATCGGTGTTCGAATCAGTTCTCAGACGAAGGAACGGGAGGGGATTGAACTCTCGGCCGACTCTCCCTGCTCAACCCAACAGAAGTATTGATAATCTTCCTCAATATGAGGCTATTGACTATTTCAGCGGAAAAAAATACACGACATGTAATTTAAATAAATGGCATGTATCATTTTACTATTCATAAGACGTCTGAAATTCTACTAACATACTTTCCAGCACCTTCTGACATGAGTAAATGGCGTATACCTAGGGGTAAACTGCGTTTACATAGTTTTTCTTCTCTTCCTCACCGACTTACCCACACACCATATATATCCCCCCATATATGGCTAGACTACATGGTGTGTCCATGGAGGACATGGCCTACACTTGGTTAAATGATTCTACCCAACCAACAGGCCCACACACCATGTATGTCCTCCACATGGTCAATGGTAGATGGTGTGTCTATAACTACACTCCATGTTGTAAGAAATTTCTACATAGTCATCACACGAAATTTAATTTGCGAGCACAGAGTCGGCACTCACCTAACCTATACATGGCGTGTGCTTAAAAGTACACGACGTGTAGTATTGAAATTTCCAGAAACTTCCCATTTTCTCCAGTTTTATCAGGGGAAAGTCAAAAATACAAACAGGGTTAGGATTTTGACCAGTTCTAAAAACACGAGTTCTTACAATCTCCCCACCTTAATATAGCCCATCCTCGAGCTATCAAACGAAACCTGAAGATGGAACTGAATATACTACCCTGATCAAAGTAACACCGACATTCCCAGTCTCAATGGTCCTGGTTAAAATCCTCAAGGGAACTCCCCACCTTAAGAGTTTCCTAACTCAGTATCAACCCAACAAAATCCAAAAAAAAGCTTCACTAATCTGTTTTCTAGATGCATAGTCTTTCTGTGATGCATGATCACCCCTGCACCTCATTGGTACCCCTGTTCCATTCTTGACACCCAACATATCCCACACCGCATCAGTGTCCGCCTCCACATGGTCCTGGTGGCAAGAACCTCAAGTAACCGGCATCATCGATGCCCCTATGCCCAAGTAACGTCAAGTAACATGCATCCTCGTTGCCCCGATGCCCAAGACACCTCATGTAACCCGCATCCTCGATGCCCCTGATTCTATGCTTATTATACATATATATAAATATATCATGCACCCGATATAGTGAAAATCCCACTAACTACCATCTAGTCAGTCCACATAGATCTTGTGCATCTCATGTACTCAAAACGGACATGCCTCTATAGGTCATGCCAAAAAACAAACATGGAAATCATGGCCACACCTATGGTGTACCTCTAACAGTCATCGGCTCACCATCCTGCTCATCCTCTAGCAGCTCCATAGCATGCACCTAGCCTGAAGTACGGCTACCTGATGCCTTACCACCCTATGGTTCTGCTCCAACCACCAGACACTAACCCCTCATCTATATCCCGCTGTCTCTGTCACGTCATCCACATGTAGCTAAACCTCAGCTACCCCCTCCTGGTACCGAACTTGAACCAACTCCATATGCCACCGTCATTTTTTCCTGGCCTGTCAGCCATTAGAGAATGATGCCTGAAAAAATTCTAAAGGTGTATGACCTGTCCACATGCCTGGAACTCCTTTGGAGGCCTATCGCACAGAGTCTAAACATGCCCTGGCTATCCACACTGAAAGAAAATCACTGAATAACTTCTACGAGGTGGTCTAGTTGAGTCCTTGGCTAGACTGCCCTATTGGAACTCATCTCGTTCTCACTTCCAGCTATCCGAACCCTCACCTAAAGTCGTCGTCCAGCTGACGTGAGGCCTATCCATCTGGTTGCCCACTACTATGAGCGCCAGATTCAAGACCATTGAAAAAGAACCCAGCCTGAAGATATTCACCTGGACCCGAATGGAGTGTCGTAAGCCATCCTCGAAGCACCTCACCCTAGTCACTTCATTTCTTACCATACCAGGTGAAAAGTGAGACAAATCAGTGAAAGTAGCTGAATAGTCTATGATAGACATGTCTCTTTTCTGAAGACTAATGAACTCTCGAGCTCTCTCGGCTCTCAGTGTCTCTGGGTAAAAATTCTCAAAGAACATGTCCTCAAAGTCCTTCCCTGCTAGTCCCTCATGTCTGTGATCCCGAACCAGCACATCCCAACAATGCTTTGGCAGTCCACACAACATGTACGTCCCCAGCTTGACTCTCCTCCCTAGAGGTGTCTCAAGCTGCTTGAAGATCATCTGCATGCTCTCTTTCTAGTTATCATCCACCTATGGACCACTCTCACCCTAAAAATCGGTGGGTTCTACGACTGGATCTCCCACGACATATATGCCATAGATAGCTCTGTTCCCTACGCACCTCTATCGATCCCCTGCAAGAAACATACCAGGCTAGCTCGAAGCTTCTCATCAAGACATGGTTAAAACGCTGCCAAACCTGTATGCTGTCCAACCTACACTGAATCATGGACCTTATCATGTCCTTGAGACTGTACCTGCGGATCCTGCTCTGCCTGCACCGGATCCTGAAACTGGTCCTGCACCCGCGGCACTGTACCATCTCCCAGCTGATGCTCCATCTAATTCACCAAAAAAGACACCACTGAATACCATAAATGGTTAGAAAACCCATATATATATATATATATATTCGATGCAGATAAGGAAATAAGTAAAAAATCCATTGTGTAACTACTACCCTTACTCTTACCCACCGCTACCCATGCCCCACGACATCCCAGCCTCTTGGCCTCCTTACCCGCCCCTAAACAGAGCCAATTATCAAAAATACCTTAGGCCAAGCTTGTCCTGACAACCAATGTTGCCTCAAACCGACGATTGAGTCGCCCAATCCTGGTGATCAAAATCACCTCAACCGATAGTACATGCCTGCTCATACAAGAGAGAGACCCAAATACCTAGTCACATGCAATTCTACAAAAAATATAAATCATGGCATACACATTGCAACAAACAAGAAATTCTATCAGGAATTTAAACTATTCACATTTCAATGCATACAAGCATGGAAATTGATATCATTCACATGACATTATCACTTCACAAATCATATGTGAAGTTATAAAATTGAAATACCCTAATAATGTGCCTATCAAAATCGAAGCATAAAAGCCTTGCCATACCCGACCAAGGTCCAATTCTCATTTACCACACTGTGTCAAGGGTTACATATCACAATAAATAACTTCAAACACCAAGTGAGCCACAGATTTGGAAATCATATAAACTGTAATATGAGAAAAAATCAAACAGCAATTCCCACCCAAGGAAACTTGGTCCATCCCTCGTACTTGGGGTTGCTGGCACCCAAGCACAAGCTAGAAACCCAGTTTCCAGTAACAAACTATCTCCAGTCTACCATATCCCAAATAGTAAAACCATTAAAAATATAAGAGAAGTCTCAATATCATTAGTAGCTAGCAAAACAATGCTACTAAATCCTTTTTAAGAACACCTCTCATACCACTTTATAACGATCGGGACCTGAACAACCACCCAAAATGTGCTAAATGGGTCGGGTGATACTACCTTAGGCGCACATCCCTGAATGCCAAAGGCCGCTGACTAGAAACGATGGTCTTATAGGTATAGTGGGGAGGATATACCCTCTCAGAGGATAATTACAATGGTACTGGTCCAAGTATAACAATAAATATGCACCAAAATAAATGAAACAACAGACTCTAACCAGACCTGTAGAGAAGAAACACATTCAATATGGATAAACAACGGAAGTAATAAATATAAAAAACAGTAGCAGAAATATACACAACAGAATGATAATCACTTGTAACCACTACTGAGAAACAAAACATGCATACAAATAAGGTCACACTAATCTAAATATAAAGGGTGCCAATAGCTAACCAATTGTAGCTACAAACAAGCATGATGATACAGGATAGTATGAAAAACATAGTAAAGTCCAGCTAGGCATGACCTCAAGGTCCATACCATCTCCATGTACCGGCTAATATAGCCCAGCTCCTAATGCTAGCCTCTTTCTTGCTCATATATTCATAAAGTCTGCACGCATCCCGAAGGGCCCTTGTAGGGTGTGAGACGAATCTCAGTAGGATACCACCCAACGGTGCATATCTAATATGAGTGTGTAAGCAGTCATGAATTTATAAGGAAACCAGTAAACAGAATGTTTCAAAAATAAAAACAAACTCCACTAGTGCTCAGAAACCACCATGGAGCATCACCTGCTTCGGCCAATGCCGAAATCTCTGTCATGAAACCTGGCACCATGTGCCCCCTGACACCACCTATCTCAAGTACCGATGTCCCGAAGGCACACCCAACATTAGTAACCCAGAGGAACATCAATCTCTATCCTCAACTAAGTAAATGGAGGGACAATGACATCTTCCCTCAAATAACAGTGATCTTTTTCCCCTAACCTGATATCCTCCATGCTATGCCCGGAAGGATCCTCACCTTCCATGTGGCTTCCTATGTCAGGAACCCCCAAACCAATAGTATCTAAACCATAACTAACGGGGCCCTCTAACCATAAGAGTGGTCAAAACCACCTCATCACAGAGTCTCTCTGTATGAACACTACTCAATGTTTCCAGGTCAGTGGTAATCACCAAAATAGTACCCAAGCCACAACACCTCTGAATCCTCGTGTCCCTGTAACCATGCCGCTCAAGTCTGATGGCCTTTCAATCCTAGTAACCAAGGCCATGCCCAACCTGACATTATTCCTAACTCAAACAGACGCCCATGGCACTCAATCCCGTGGTCAAAACCACCCAACGTAACCCGGGCCAAGCCCAACCTGTGATCAACATCACTCAACAACATCCGGGACATGCCCAACACAACCAAAAAGGGTTCCAGAATATGCAATTCAGTAATTAAATATATACACATTAAAAAACACATTAATAGGAAAAAAACTAAACAGTTGAATTGCAGTAGCCCTAGATTTATCTAACAATAGCACTAGGGGTCTTTAAAGCCTATAAAAAGTCATATCAAGGTTCAGTAAACTATACTCAATAGTTTTAGAACAAAAAAATTCAATTAATACCATTTTGGTGCCCTCGGCCAAAAATGCCCCGATGAGCGATGACCACTAACCTGACCCCTCTCAAGAAACATGGGTATTATGCATACCCAAAGGTATCCCATAGGTCAATGAACAATATAATATGCAATATCAGATAAAAAGAGTATCCCACTCAAAATACCTGAAAATGCACTGAAGTCTGCATCACCCAAATGACCACAAAAACACAAAAAGAGGTATGCACCACCTACATTATACTTGTAAGATGATTCTCCTCCGATAAAAGCCTCCAAATAGGTCTAAAACATAGTAGATCTACTAAAGAATCAAAATTCCTCAAATCCCAATAAATCGTTCTAGAACAGAAATCAAGAGAAAATGGATCAAGAGGAATCAAGGCCTTACCGAGGGGGTTCCAACAAATCAATAAGTGTTTTAATCGGGTCTCGGATGATAGACCAGGAGGAGAGTGAAATCCCGACTGGCTATCCCCGCTCAACACGATGGAAGTATTCAGGTTCTTCCACAATACGAGGCTACTTCCCTTTTTAGCAAAAAAAATACACGGCGTTTACTTTAAGTACATGGTATGTATCATTTTACTATTCATTAGATGGCTGAAATTCCACCGAATTTCTTTCCAGAACCTTCCAACATGAGTACATGGCGTGTACCTAGGGGTACACGGTGTGTATTAATGTTTCTTCTCTTCCCCGCCAACTTACCCACATGCAATATATATCCCTCATATATGGTTAGACTACACGGCGTGTCCAAGGAGGACACGGCGTGTACAAGGCTAAACGATTCTACCCGACCAACTGGACCACACGCCATGTATGGCCTCTACATGGTCAATGGTACATGGCATGTCTATAACTACACACCGTGTAGTAAATATTTCTTCACAATCATCACACGACATGTACTCAGAGATCACACGGTGGGCACTCATCTAACTTATAAACAGATTGTACTTAAAAGTACATGGCGTGTAGTCTGGAAATTTCAAAAAACTGCCCATTTTCTCCAGTTTTCTCATGGAAAAGTCATAAATTCAAATAGGTTTGGGATTTTGACCCATTCTAAAAACCCGGGTTCTTACAAGGTAGAAGTAAACTGGTTTTGTAATGTGTTTCAATGGTAGTGATTTATGGTAATCAGCCTAAGGTGATGCATATTCTTGTGTTGTGGTATGAAAATGTGAGTAATGTCTAAGAGGTTTTGTTTTGAATGTTGTGTTTTATTACTTTTATCCTATGACATGAGTATATTTGTTGTTTTTAAGTGATGATTTTATATACCCGTTTTCTTATATGATTTACATATCATGTTTTTATAAATCTAGTAAAAATGATTAATGGGTTCATGATTTAGTTACATAATGGATTTAGTATTTCTTAATATCAATATGATATGAGGGATATGGTATGACTACCATATATATGGTTACTTTTGTACTTATTATTGTACATGAATCACTATAAAAAGGTTTTTTTGTTGTATAGGTATACATATGGAATACAATATTTATTATGGTTGGAGTAATCTTCCTCATAAGTATAGATAAAATGAGATAGTGATTGATATTTTTGTCAGGGAATTATTGTGGGGTTAATTTGAAAGCGGGTGTGGATAGAAAATTATGTAATGTTATATACCTTTTTTTTAGTTTTTTTATTAATAAATTTGTAATATTCATTTATATCACTCACTAGGGGCATATTATGCCTATTTGGTTAACATTGGACATGTTTAATGTTAAGATATTCCCCAAATAGCCAAAATCTGAGGATTACTTTATTTCATTGGAATAAGTTACAAGGAATTACATCCTAACAGACCAATAAGATTAATTGTCTTGGAAGGCTATAAATATACATTATACCCATTTTACATTAGGGATAAAATGAAGACATAGTAATTAAGAATATTCAATAACCTTGAACTCATTCAATCATTTTCATATTATAAGGAAAGGAAAATAAATAAGGGTGAGCAAAAATTGCTAGTAAGAGTTATGTACAACAAAATCTATCATGAATAATTATGGAATTATTAATATTTCAAGTTTTATAACTTAATGCACATTATAATAAATCAATAAGTTTACTACAATGAATATATAAGTCATAATCAACATGGAAAAGTAAATAAAAAAAATATTCTATTTAATCAATAAATTGAGATAAAAATATTTCCATGGATAATATCAATGTAAATAATCTTTTGGATAATTAAACCTTGATTCTCCAAGAAATAAACACTTAGTATTATATTTAATTATCTTAGGTATCATGAAAACTTTACCTCAAAGACCTTGCAACAAGATAGTTTAAAATTATGTGTATATAACCATATGACTACACCGTGATGATTTTACTCATGAGACCTATTGATGAGTCAAGGTACTATAGAATTATAGTCCCAACCCATCAATTCATGATCAAATAATTCCTTATATATCTAATGATTGATTTAATTATGTAAAAATATACCTTATCAATTAATATATGTAATGAGTAAATAATTTGTATTTAATAATATTTACCCATTAAATAAAATAAAATAAACATTTAAACAATGTATATAACAATGGTATATGTTTTATGAAATAATCATATCCATGATTCAATTAATATATATATATATAAGATAAATGTATGGTCTAAAGATAAAAATAAAGTGAATGTTTTAAGAGATAGTTAATGATTACAAAATTAAACAAGAAAGTGAATGTTAATAGGTTTTCTTGTCAAAATGATCATGAACCATATATAGGAAGAATAAGGAGAATATCATCCCTGAATATAAATTGTTTTTTAAATTTATGATTATAAATTCAATTAGAATATTATTAAAAGAATTCTTGAGTAAAATATCATTTTCACTTTGAAAATCACTTATAAAAAACTAAACATATCCAGAATATTGGGGAAAACATTTTCATTGAAGTAAAACTTGTAAAAATTTAAATAATTAGTCAATTAAATGATTTTTTCATGATGAAGGGAAACAATATTACATGTCTACTATGTTAAAATAAATATTTTTTTCACATTATTTGTAAAAAAATCAAAAGGTACCATGTTTGGAAATGATGGAAAGACTCAGTTTATTTTTTTAATTCAATCATGTACATAATTGAATTTATATAATCATATGATAATATTAAAAACATTATTTAAAAGATTATTAGAAAATATTCATTTGAAAGAAAAATTATTTTGGACTGAAGAGATAAATAAATTTGAATTTTATTGAAACATTTTACTAATTCATTTTACATACCAAAGAGAGTTAAATAGAGATATTTCTTTAAAATATAAAAAATTAACCATTATAAGATAAAATATATTAATTTTAATATATATTAATAAAATAATTCATCCAACATAGACTTAAACATAATCATTCACAAATAATAACGATATTGTGAAATAAACCATTAAAACTTTAGTAACTTTTGAATCATAAGACCCATGAAATAATAACAAAAAATTAAACATTAAATAACATGAATATAAATATATTCATTATGTAAAATATCAGAGGGGTAGTATATAAACCTCATATAAACATATAGGTGTATAATATCAAATATGTCTCAATAGAATGGAAATTGAGACAAAAATTTTATAATTATTATACCATTTAAGTGATGATTAATAAATGCATTGATTATGTGTATAAAATTTAAATCCAGATAAAACTAGTTAAAAAAATAAACTTATAAAAATACATTACACACATAATCTTATAATATCAAAATCAATGATGATGTTATATAACCCAATGAAGTGAAATTGAGTTGTGGAATTATTCACCACTTGGTAACTTTCATATCATATCTATTTAGATGATATAACTAAATTTTAAACCTAAAATACCATTAATAATGATTTAATCATAATATTATATATTATATGGGAATTATACACACCATAAAAAATAATTTAGGTGTATGAAATTAAAATATACCTCAATAAGGGAAATTGAAACAACTTCCCTTACCTCATGCTTCCCTTTAGTTGAAAATGAATTAACCTATCATATAATGGTTCAAGCATGTAAATAATTTATAAATAATAAATATTAATATTTAAAATATCATATATGATCTTATTATAACATATTATTAACCATTTGTTAATAATATATCATTTTTTCTTCAATTTCATGTGTTAACTGCTTTGTTTCCTCATGCATGTTTTGTCATGAAAGTTACAGTTATTGGGATTTGGATATATATCCCTCATCAAAATGATTATAATAATGTTTAAGATATCATATTTATTAATGGTATACCTTTTTAAAAAAATTATTTAATGCTTGATGTGGAAGATGAATCACATCGCTTCTTGATGACTGTAGTCCGTATGTATGCTAGAGAAATAATATCATTCTTTTAATGGGTGAAATGGAAAGGGTGTGTATGATATATTAATAATATATAATTAAAATTCTTTCAAATGTATCATATATATTCATTATTTACATCATTATGACTATACATGTGAGTTGGTGATGGAAACAAATCACATCGGTTCGGAAGGCGGTGTTCCACCATACACACGAGTGATGGATTAATTTCCCATTTGAAAGAGAAGGAGAAGGATAAATATTATGAAATATATATATATATATATATATATATGGTAGATAATATTTTTGTTATATTTTATGTGTTAAAACATAATTTAAGGTGGTACATAAAGAAATGAAAAGAAAGAGAATTATTAAGATGATTACATTCTCTTAGAGAAAACTACATTGGATCTCATCATAATAACCATAGGTTTTATCTATTATAAATTTCAAAAATATCAATAATGTGGATATGGATTTTGGGGAGACATTTTTTATGTATTTTAGATCCAAATGGCCTGAGAGGAGTGAAGTAGTAAGGGGAGGGAGTTCCCTTTTATAATTTTGTAGGAGTGAAATTTTTGTAAATACATAAAAATACTTAGTAATGGGAAGTCACTATGACCCCATGTTCCATAAAAATTGATAAATAATTAAGTTATGTGAAGTTAATGTGGATCCACACCTCCAAAATCCAAAAAAAAAACATGTTTTGAACATGTTATTCCTTATCCTCTTAGTTTACCATATTTTACCATTTTATTTTTCACCATTGTAATTAGTTTCTTAACCATGGAAATTTATTATTTGTTACTATAGTAAAATGATAATTATTATATAATTTGTACCCAATTATTTATAATATGAATAATATTTTATCTAAAAAATTATTTTTTTGGAAAATTAATATTATTACATGTACATGTAATGAAAAAAATCTACATTTTAACACTAATATTGGTAAATAAATTTTAAAAAAATTAAGTTGACATTATTATATAATAATATTTTTTAAAATAAATTTAATTAATTAGTTTTATTAAATTAAATTCACATAATTAGTATAATTTAATTTAAAAATAAACTGGCAAAATGTTTAAATAAAGAATTTTTAATAAAATAATTTTTCAAGAATAAGATGATATTACATTAATTATATGAATTCTAATCATTATAAGATGAAATTAGATTAAAAAAAATATATAATATATAAATTTTAAATAATAATTTCATTATTTGTGGTTAGTTTAATTAATTAAAATTGAAAAACAGTATGCTCTTAAAATTAATTTTTAGGAAAATTTATTTTTTATCATAAAAATAAACTTATATATAAATATGGTATAAATAATATTAGGAGATATTTAATTATTTTAAAATATAAAAAATAAAACATGTGTTACTTTGAAATAAAATTCAAAGAATAATGGGAATTTTAAATTTATGAAAAATGTTATTTTTTGTAAGTGCCTAAATCCATGTAGTCCGAACCTTTTTGTGCTTTCAATGCTCATGGTTTATGGAGGTCGATTGGAGTGAGACTAGAGGGGTTCAACTGCTAAAATATGAAATTTTGGAGAATACATGGTGTGTAAGTGTTTCATGAATCATATTCATAGTTCACAACTTGTTATAGATTTTTCATGGGGTACTTCACAATGTGTAATAATTCACAATTAAAGGCTTTGAGGCGATGTATTTTATGGTGGGATCTGAAGCCCAAAATTAACATGACATGTTATATTGACACACCATGTAAATACCCTAT
Source organism: Viscum album (assembly GCA_963277665.1). Taxonomy (NCBI): domain Eukaryota; kingdom Viridiplantae; phylum Streptophyta; class Magnoliopsida; order Santalales; family Viscaceae; genus Viscum; species Viscum album. The sequence goes on from OY728152.1 coordinate 1,896,397,001, forward strand.
GTAGTGTATCAGTAAATACAGTTGTGTCTTAGATTTTCTCTAAACCCTTCATCTCTTCTCTCATTCTAGGTGATCCAGCAACCACCGCTTTAGCATTTTGAGATTCCATTGAAGGTGATAAATTCTGGGTTTTTGTCTTTGATTCATGGTGATCATAGGTGTGTTTCTTGTACATTTCCTAGTTGTTTCTCCCTGATCTATATAGTTTCATATTGTTTCTTCACACGATGTGATGGCAGATGATCTCCTTTATTTATTATTGGTTTTTATTTGTTGTTTTTGGTGAGGTTTTTTCATGGAGTCCTTGAAAGGATGCACCTTCATTCCAAAGTGGTGATCTGGATCCGTAATGTTGGTTTGTTATCATGCAAAGAACATTGAAACTTTTGAGGTAAGGTATTTCCTTTTTCTATATCATTTATGTGCAATCAGAAATTGATCATTTTTAGCCCTGTTGATGGAAAGAGAACTAACCTAACAATATTAAACATGGTAAAATAAATTGTTTGTGATCATATGATGATGATTTTGTTAATTTTTATTGATATAGTAGTTTGCCTCATGATTTTCTAGAGAGTAAGATGTCTATGAAATAATTTTTTGGTATCATGTTCTTATACTTGTAGTAGCATGATGAAATTGATAAAGAACAAAAATATAGAATTAATTGATAATTAATTGGGTTAATAAATTTGGGAAGATGTATGTTTATAAGAATTTTTTTTAATTTGATAATAATTAAATTGATGCAATGAATATGTATTATTGAGAATTATCTTCTTTTTGATTAAAAAAAATTTAAATAATGTGAATCACGTTAATTCTTGTTGATGATAATAATAAAAAGTTATTGTAAATGAAATTGGTTGGATGCTTGGAAGAACATTCCACTTAATTGTTTAATTAATTTGGTATCTTGTTATAGCTTGATGCCATAGGTTTCTCGTAGTTGGAACCTATGAATAATGAATTGTTTTATTCAATAAGGTAGAAAAACTAGTTGTCTGATTAAGATAAATTCTAGATCCTGAGTTGCGTGTCTTCTTGAGAAGGTCAAGTGCCTTGAGTTTTGAGATATGATAGATCATCTCAGTGTGAAGGATAGATTCTGGGATTAGGGACTACATTTCCCCTTTAGATATGCCTGTTTTTCTCATTCTACATTTGTGATGTGCTCTAGATATGAGCCTTATGATATGAGCCTGTGATGTTTGAGAATATAATGGATGATGTGATATGTGGGTGGGGAGGACCAGATGATGTGACAACATTTGAAACCATTGATGGAGAGATTCATTAGGATATGCTTGTGGGTGTCATGGATGGAATCAAAGGTGTTGAACTGGGATAAAGTTGGGTTACCAGTTGATGTTATGATAAGTTATGGGATTATCATTTATGAATTTTTTTAACAGGATACATCAGGGTTTTTTTATCTTGATTTATATTTCTGACTTGTTGAGGTAGGTGGATGTTATTAGTGTCATGTTTATTCTTATTCGTAGATTAGGATGTTTTTCTTATATTATATTGATTATGGAATAATTATAATGATTAATAATTAATTCATAATCCACAGGTTTGATAATGATGGAATGAAAATGAAACTAGTTGTTAATCTTTTTAAACAATTGACTTAATTTAGATTATTTCTAAAGGGAATGGACTTTACTATTATGATTTTTGTAATGTAATATGAAAAAATGTTAATGGTTAATTAATGTAAAATGAATTAATTAATGGAAGGAAAAGATAAAAGATAAATAAGTAATAAATTTATCTCTTCTAAATGTTTTATTTCTTTTAGGATATATTTTCTTTGATGTGGAAGTCGAGAGTCCGAGTGATGTTAGATGCAATTGATATTAAGACTAGGTTATTCCCAAAGTGTGGTTGTGAGATATATTATATAATGTTTATTATATGATTTTATATGCTACCTCACCCATGTTAGTTAGGGAAAATGACACCTAGAGGACTCTGGGAGGATGTTTTCCCTAACATCATAGTGGGAGGATGGATGAATGACTACCCCCTTTGGTCCCACTCTCATCTCTTAGATGTTACTTGTGATGGTATACACGATGGTTATATTTCCTATACATGTGTGTGGAGGGATGTGATTTATTGTGCCTATTTCACACACATGTATTACCAAATATAATATCCAAAGGATTATTATAGGTATGGCGTGTATAAGACGTTACGACTTGAGGTACTTACTTGGTGTACGGGATATAATGACTTGAGGTATAATACTAGATATTTGACATAATACACACAAGTTGTGGTGCATCCTAGAAAATACTTGGATAATATATATTTATATGTGATATGGGATGATGTGACTATGTGATGCTTGAGGTGCATCATATGATTCTTTGCCCAGGTGTCTTTGGGATGACATACTTTTGGAGAGAGATGGATCAAAAAATTAGAAGTTGGGGCTGAGCAGAAAGCTAGTGAGGAAGATAGAGCAAGGTTCCCTTGATGTTTCATTATTATATTATATTATATATTTTTATGTGATACTTGGTAAGAGTTAGCCATGGGGGGGGGGGGGGGGGGGGTTGGGGATTAAGTATACATGTTTAGGTGATGAGCTAGTTTCACTATTGTTCACTATGTTTTACCATGATTTCTCTATCTTTAGAATAAGAGGCTTTTAGGAGGATTCTTCTAAGTATACTATTATCCTCAACCTATGCATATATAAACTGTTCTTCATGTCATCTGGATATAGATGGAGATTGGTCTGGATATTTCTAGATTATCGATTTTCAGGAGTTTTTTGGGCTTTGTGGTCACTGTCGTCTTTACCTTTTGTTTACTTTTAGTTTTCCATGTCTTTTTTTTAGTTCATTATACCATTTCAAGTTTTCAATTGGTATATATATATATATATATGACTGAGAAAGTGTTGTTTGTTTTACCCTTATTGTCTCTCTCTTCCACTGGTTTATCTTAAAGGGTATTGCTTCTCACAAGCATGTTTATTATGCCATCTGTGCTATTTACCAACCCATGGACTAATAGAGTTAGGACTTGGGTAGTAAATATATATCTCTACTCACTATGATATCTTTTTGGGGATGGTTAATGGAATATTGGCATCAAAAATTTGAGATTGAGGGATAGGATGGTGTTAGGATTTAAGAATAGTTGAGGTTGCATTAGTTGGTAGGGAAACAATGTCTCTTTAGTTTAGTAAGAAATGAAATCACATGAGGCTGTATAAGACATGGGTTCTTAGGTCCCCATGTGATTTGATTCACAAACCTTTAAGTTTATTGAGCTTATTAAATGAAGTGACAATGGTTGCATGATAGGGAGCTAAGAATGTATCAGAAATAATTGTTTTTGGTCATATGTTTGAAATGTGTAGACTATGGGATATGTTAAATATTTTATAAAATAATAAATAAATAAATAAATAATGTTAAGTATTCCATATTCTAGGTTTAAGAGCTCTAGACATTTTTTATTCTTATAGGTATGTCACCAGGTCGACATCCCCATTAGGTTTGTATATAATGTGTTTTGGAGGATGTTCTAGCAGATCTTTGTAGAGTTGAGGATGCAAATTATGAAACATGAAGTAGGTAAATCCAAAATTAGGGTCTATAGAATTATGAGGGATACATTTTAGATGTAGTCACAGAAGACTGGTTGGAGGAGTTTGAGATAAATTCTACTTCAATCCATGATCGGAAGGAGTACTGATTTTTATTGGTTGTGATGATGAAACATGTAATATAGAGGGATAATAGATTCTTATTCCATGAGGATAATAAGGTTTGATAGTCTCATTTTAGAATTTATGAGATCATTTCTATGTGGAGTTTTTTCTTCGACCACAAAGGAATCCAATCACTAGGATCTGTTTACCCTTCGACAGGGGAGCTTCAGTGTGTGAGAGTTTAGGAACTATTTCAGAACCGTTCTACAATATTCTTAAAAATTATATTCAAATGAGGAGTATAGGGATAGAAATTTTGAGGATGTCATGAATTCATAAATCCAGAAATAGGTCACCCATTTTATGATGAAGATGTTTCTCTAGGTGCTGATGAGATTAGAGGTTATTTAGAGGACACTGGCCAGAATTCTGTCTTTAGAGAGGGGAGTGATCAAGATTCATCAAGAATTAGTGATATGGTATGGGTTTACCAAATGCGAGGATACAAGAGATTTATATTTTTTGGGGGTAGTTCCGAGCCCTCAACATCTCATTTCTATAAGGGCGGTGACTGTCAAACCTATTCCAAGGGATTAAATTCATGTTTTTATTATTGAGTCCATGGTTATAGATGATGAGAGTGTTTGACCTTTCTGAGTATTCAGCACACACCAAGTGTTCTACATCAGGTTCCTTCATTGAGCCAATTTCATCTGAGGTAGAAACAATAGGGTGGTAAAGTCTGGGATCAACAAAGTGGATATGGGTCAAGAATAGTAGAGCCCTAAGATGCCCCTCATCCTCAAAGAATAGAGTGCAGCCATGGAGGTGGTCACAATAAGGAAAGAGAGTCCATGTATAAGGTCATTTTTAGCTTAATTATTTATATTTTCTCTCACTATGTGTGCCAACCATCATCTAAGGTACCCTTTTCTTATTTTTACTAGGATTAATGCTTAGTTTGATTTAGGAGAGACATACTCCTTTATATAACCTACTATAATCCATGATTTGGAAATTGATGTAGAGAGGCTTCTAGTTCCCTTAACATTGACTTCACTAATTGGAAGATGAGATATCTAATATAAAGTATATAGATAATATGATATAGTTCTTGGGAATCAAACCTCTTATGGAGATTTTCTATATTTACAGATATAGCATCCCACCTTCTTATTACATAACTTTTCATTACAATTATACAAATAGAGGATCCTTAATGTCTATTGTCTTGGGGAAAAGGTATATAATATATGAAAAAATAAAAAAATATTTTAATCATCTAGAAAGGATTCTTGAAATGTTCATATGAAGTGAAATTAATGCATCTCATAACCTAGGGACATACATCATAGGAAAGGGTTAGCATAAGGCCCAGTAAGGGTAAAAAAGCGAATCAGTCTACTTGAGATATCAGTAATAACTTGATGAAATACATAAAGACATGTGAAATAGTAAGAGAGAAATATCATAATAAAAATAACATGAACCATAAATTGAAAATTTTGATACAACTTTTAATTTATACATTCATAATCATATCACCACGGTCCATCCCCAAGGTGTCATAAAAATTACCAATGTTAATCACCAAGGTATCGTAAAACTTATCATCTATAGAGATTAATTTCTTTACCCAATGAATTTGAGAATTATCAAGGAGAACCCATAATAAGTATTTATTTTAATGTGATCCAAATAGATCATAATCAACCATTTCATCAATTACCCATTGATAATAAAAGAGATGGTTTTTATATCAAAATCATTGTGTTTTAAAAAGTGATTAAAAACATGATCATTATATCATTCATAATCCATATAAATGGAGTGAGGGTTTTATTTATATCACTTAAAAAATAAAATATATCTTTTTTATGTCATTATAAATAACCCAGTTAATGAAATAGGTTTGTGTATTCACATAAATAAAATAAAATATTTTTTTGAGAAAAAGAGAGAGTTTTTTAGGTTCAAATTCTGCAGCATAACGACTATAAAATGTGGTTATAGAAAATATTAAAAAATAGAGGGTAAATGGGTCAAACATTCATAAAAGACTCATAATACAGTAGTGGGATAGAATAAAGTTTAAATAAGAACACGATATGGAAACTAGAAAGTCATACCACATAGAAGATAACTGGAATGGAAAAAGAGACATTGAGAATCCCCTTATTAAAATTCGGTAGCCTAACGACATAACTTAAAACATCATAAAATTAGTTTATGAGTGCTAAAAGGGTATAGAATCATTTTTATATAAAATTTAAATCAATAAGGATATATATGAACTTACTCCAACATATTAAAAATGGAAACTAAAAGACATAACATAAAATAATTCTTTACTAAAAGAGGGGGGTGAAAGACTCCCATACCTAGAAGAGTAACTTCAAAAATACAAAGTTTGGGACCTTGGGGGCCTAAGGGAACCTTGAGAAAACTCTTTAGAAGGTTTAAAATCCAAATATTCGTTGATTAATTTTTTCTAGGAAATTAATGAAGAAATGGGTTCGTATATAAATCAAAATAGAGGGAATATTTTATTAGTTTCAATGGGACGCCTCATTATTGGTATTTGAAAAACCATGGGCTTTATAATGGTATTAGCCAATGATTTTGGCCACTTGGGACACCTCATCTAATATTTTAATCTAAATGATTTAACTATAATTTTAAATTACATATTACATTATTATCAAGTCATAAAACACACCGAACACACAAAAATTGTATTTTCACTATTCACCAAAAAACAAAACATTTTATACAAATATCAGAAATTCCCCCTTACATAATATCTATGTTTTGAATTCAAAAATGAAATAAATTTTATGAAAATAATTTTTTAAATATGAGATATTTTATTTTTAAGTAAAATAACTCTTTACTCAAAAAAACTAATAATTAACTAATAATTTCTGAAACAATAATTTACTTATGCTATTATATCACATTACCATTCAAGATGCATAAATTATATTTATACATTCCCAAGTGAGGTTACTATTCCATTTTTCACATTACTATTCATAAGGGTAATAATAATATTCAAAATTTACTATTCACGAAAAATTAAGTTGATCTTATCAGACTCTAAATTTCTTACTGATCACATCTGTATATGTAAATTTTTTGAAAATCATTCCACATTATGAATTATTTAATGTATAAAAAATGTTTTAAAATACTATATTTTTTCAATATTCATCAATAATAAGAAACATCTAAAAATTCATCCTATATTTATTTGGACATTTAAAATTCAAAAAGTTTACTGTAATAATAAATAAAAAATTTATTTATAAAAAGGATTACATAATCTAACTAAGGTCTATTAACATTACCCTTTTAACACCTGTATAGGACTCAAGAGTAAGGTGTGCAATGGTGATAGAATATTTGGGTGGTTCAGAAATCATTTCTCAAGTGGTGATTTCTATCAGCTTGTACTTCTCCCGAAGGTGATTACGTTCAAGATTAACATGTTGAAGCTTGTATTAGTATAGAGAAAAGTCTAGTGATGCAACCTCCTTACGAAGATCCAAAAAAACGGGAATTATACTACTCAAGTCTGCTGGATGAGGCCATCAAATCTTCTTTCTTCCTTAATTATCCATTATTATTTTAACCTACAATTATAACATTAAAAATTATTATTGTTTCTAGCAATCATATTCACCTATTTTCATATAACGACCAAAAACCAATGGTAACATTTTAGTTATACTTATATATTTCTTATTGACTATGACATAGTAGGACATATATTTTTAGGAAACAAAATATTATTCAAATGTCTGGGTCTTTACATCTGATACATATATATGACACCATCCATAAAATCGATTGGTTTCATTTAGTTAAATCTATCATGAATTTCTTTAGGAGGTAGGTTATGTTTTATGATACTGATAGAAATCTATAAGTGTTTTTTGGAGGGTGAGACCCTTGGATGGGTAAGAGTTGTATTCCTTCTTTTACATCATTGATGATTTAGATGATTTTATGATCATTAGAGGTTAAGTAGTTGGGGTTTCCCAGGGTTGTGAATGAGTTCCCTAAAGCCTTTATAGAGAAGGTTGTAGCATTACCCCCTTAATCTGAAATCATGTTTCAAATAGAGCTATAACCGGTATGTCTCTTATATCTATAACTCAATATAGGATGATTCTTTCTGAGTTTCAAGAACTGTGAGTACAACTCTATGATCTATTAGAGTGAGGTTTTGTTTATCCGAGCATGTCACCTTAGGGTGAACTAGTTTTGTTCATGAATATGGATGATGGTAGATTATGACTTTGTATCGATTATCACCACTTGAACCAACTGAAAATATATAACCACTATCATCTTACGTGGATTGATGATTAATTAGATTAGTTATAGGGAGAAAGTTGGTTCTCAATGATTTCTTTTGGTCAGGATATCATCAAATCTGGGTGAATTATGGGGATATTCCGATGTTTTATTTATTTTATCTTTATAATAATTATGTGTTCTTTGTGATTTCATTCGGTGTGATAAATGATATAGCTATGTTCATGGTGTTGGTGAATGCAGTTTTCATTGTGTTCTGGGATATGTTCTTGTTGGTTTTAATCGATTAAATCCTTATGTACTCGGCATATAAATATTATCATGTAGAGAATATTCATTCTAATTAAGAGTTCTTCTTCATGAGAATCTATTCATTATGTTTTTGAAGTGTGAGTTTTGGGATCATAATGTCTGTTTATTGGTGCGTGTGGTATCCCAACATGTAGTAGCTATGGATCTATTAATGATAGAGGCGATTGTTTCTTGGGAAACCCCAAAGATAGTGGAAAAGGTGTGGAGTTTCCAAGGTATTTTAGGATATTATAGGTGGTTCATAGCTAATTTAACCCTATTTTCAATTCCTATGAAATCCTTGAACTAGATAGATCACATGTTCTTGTAGACTTACTAGTTTCGAGAATATTTTGAGTACTTGAAAGACATGTTTGTTAGTGATCTATTACTTTATTTTATAGTAGAGGGAGTATAGTTTGGGGTAACTATGATGATATGCATATTTTCTTGGGTAGTGTATTTATATAGTATAGACCAATTTTTTCTCATTTTTCTCAACAATTATGTCCACATGATCATAAATATTCCATTCATGATCTTGAGTTGGTTTCAGTGGTTTTTTCTTTGAATTTTTGGTGATATTACCTCCTTAGTGAGTGTTTTAAGTTTTTTACTAACCATAAGAGATAGAGGTATGTCTTCTCCTCACATTAATTGAACATGAATTAGTATTGGTATATGAAATTCTTACAGGATCATGAATCTGTGATTTTTCAAACACAAGGAAAGGTAAATGTTGTAGCTGATGTGCTGAGTAGGATGTCACATAGTGATGTAGTGTGTGAATCTATAGATTTTTGTAGAGTAAAGAAAGAGATCTTAGTTATCCATCTTGATATGGGATCAGGTGGATGTAGAGGTTCTATTTTATAGAATATAGTGTATTCATATTTGGTGTTATAGCTGGATGAGACCCAACTACGTGATTTTGAGGTGGAGGTTTAGAGAGACCCAGTTATTTTTAGCAATTACCATAATGGTTTATCTGAGGATGGATAACACCAGGTGTTGTTTTAGGTAAGGATTCTCATTCCTTCGTTATTTCATGATATAAAAGTTTGGGAGTTTCATAGTTCATATTTGGTTGTAAAATTTAATGTAAATAAAATGTATTAATCTTTGAGAGTTTAGTTTTTTTTGTTTGGGTTGCCGTATGCAGTTGTAATGTTTGTTTCTCAATGTTTGGTCTTACAAAAGATGAAGGCAAATAATTGTGTTCCTGATTATTTTCTACAGCTGTTAGGTGTTCCCCAGTAGAAGTGTGAGGACATCTTGATGAATATAATTACCATTTTATCTGAATATTAGTGTGTTAATTATTCTATATGGGTGATAATACATTTTTTGATGAAATTATCACACTTTATAACCACCTGAAAGTCTATATCAGATGAGTTTTTTTCAAGGAAGTATTTGTAGGATGTTGTATGACTACATAGATTCCTGAGGATGATCATATCTGATTGAGATACTTGTTTTACTTCTAGAGTGTAGAGATATATCTATCATGATTTTAGTTCTCAGTAATGCCTCAACACTACCTCTAATCCACATATGGTTGGTCATAAAGAGTGGAACTTTGTGATTCTCGAAGACATGGTGAACTCTTGTGTCTTGAATTTTAGAGGTTCATAGATGAGGAACCCACCATTGTTTGAGTTATCATACAATAATAGTCCTCAATCCACCATTGGTATGGAGTAGTTTGAAGCTATATAAAACAGACCTTTCTATTATCCACTATGATGGACTGGGTTTAAAGAGGAAAGAATACTTTGGCTAGAACTAGTATAGAATATGATAAATATGGTTTAGGTAATTACCAAGAGGATAAAGATAGTATATAATCATTTAAAATCCTATTATGATTAAAAGAGGTGACCACTGATGTTTATTGTTTGAGATCACATGTTCTTTAAGGGGACTCCTCAACATGGGAAGTGAAGGTTTAGATGCGATATTAGGCCTTCTACCCAGTTTATTGGGCCTTTTACGGTGTTGGATCGTGTTGAATCCATGGAATATTGGATATATATTCCCCCATAGATAGGTGAGATACATGATGTTTTCATGTGTCACGACTCTATCATTATCTTCATAATGAATCTCATGTCATTGATTTGGTTGAGATTGATGATTAAGATGATGAAACCTTCCCGGATCGGACTTTGGAGATCCCGAACTTCTTGGAGAAGGTGTTTATAGGCATGTTTTTCTCTTATTTGGTCTCTTGTGGTAGTAGAGTGGCATAGAGGAGAGTGCCTTAGAACATGATTCTCAGATTCACACATAGTACCCCAGTCTATTTTATGTTTATCTCTTATATTATATCATTGTTCCCATGTGGATGTGGATATTTTGGGTTTATGATATGGTTCCCTCTTATTGAATTTTGTTGCTTCATTTGAGAGGCATTTCATAGGATGGCTGTTCGGATGACCCCTTTTCATTTTCTCTTTAGGTTGTTTTTGGATTATCTAGGATGCGAATTGTTTGAGGGGTATATTATGTAATGTCCCAAATTACATGTAGTTTTATCCTTTTTGTATTTATGACTATTGAAGTGCTCGAAAGAGGCTTGGGGTGAGTATGGAGGGGTTTATCTATTAAAATATAAAAGCTTGGAAAATAAATAGTGTGTAAGTTCATCATGTCATGTTTTCAATGTAAATATCTTGTTAAGCATGGTTCACAGGGTGCTTCACAATATGTAATCATTCATGATTATTGTCTTCTAGATGATATTTTTTACATTGAGATCAAAAACACGAAATTTACATGATGTGTAATCATTACACATCATGTAAATCCTCTATGTATTATATCTTTAAATACATTAGTGGCTCATGTTTTATCCGAAACCTATAACTTTTATCTCATTCTAGGAAATATAGTAGACCTTGCTTCAGTGTTTTGAGATTCCTTCTTGAGGGATTGATCCATAGGCTTCCATCTTTGATCTTTAGTGATCCAAGGTGTGTTCCTTCTTTGTTTTATAAAAGGTTCTCCCAAATTAGTCTAGTTTTCTATCATTTTATCTTTTGATGAAATTGTGTATAATCAACCATGTTTTTAATGGGGGTTTCATGGTTGTTTTTTGGCATGGTTGTTCTATGGAATCCTTGGAAGAATACAACTTCTTATGGAGAGGTGATCGGGATCCTTAACATTAGATCATTCTCATGAAAATAATGTTGATGCTTTTGAGGTAGGGGATCCATTGCATCTATTTCATTTATGTTAAATCATAAATTGATCATGATTTATCAATTTTGATGGAAATTTAATTAACCAAATAATATTGGTCGAGATTAATGAAATTGGTTGTGATCAAATGTTGATGATGTTGTTGCTTTATACCACGATAGCAGTTTGAATCTTGATTTACAATATAGATTGATATACTTGCAATTATTTGTTGTTAGCATGTTCTTTAACTTGTTGTAGCATGTTGAAATTGATAAAGATGATAAATTCAGAAATAATTTACAATTAATTTGATTAAGAAATTAAATAAAATGAATAATTTTAAAATAGTATTTTTTATAATTTGATGATAATCAGGTTAATGAAATGAATATGATTAATTTAGAATTATATTCTATGTGGTTAATAGAATTGGTAAATAATGTGAAGATTGTTAATTTTTATTAATAATAATAAAAAATGAATGGTAAATGAGAATATTTGGATACATGGAAGAATGTTTAAATTATTGGTTTAATTAATTTGGATGCTTATTATAGGTTTATTTCTTAGGTTGTTTTTAGTTTTAAACTATGAATAATGAATCGGTTAATTCAGTATGGAATAATAGTTAGTTGTGCGATAATAATAATTACTAGGACCCGAGTTTCCTATCTTCTGAGGAAGGATCAATGCTTTGATTTTGGAGTTTTAAGATCTTGTTTATGTGTGAAGGTTGTATTCTTTGTTTAGGGACTAGATTTCCCTGTTTTTTTCTCTTGTTTGTTTCCTTCTTCATTTGTGATGTTCTCTGGATTCATGAATTGTTATGATGGATAAGGTATGAATATATGATGTGATGTGTGGGAGGGAAGGACCAGATGATTTGGTTGGAGTTAACACTTATAATGGTGAGATGCATCAGGATATTCATGTGGGTGCCAGGGATGGACGTAGAGGTGATTGAATGTGTTAAAAATTGTCTTACCTATTGTTGTGATGCGTAGAGATGTGATTATCACTTATGAATCTATTTAATGGTCTATGAATGGATTTTTTATTTTATCTTTAATTCTTTTCCCACTTATTAAGGTATCCAGATATGCTTGGTTGCATGTTTTCTCTTGGGGGTAGTGTAGGATGGTTTTCCTATAGTGTTGAGAGTATAGAATGATGATAATAACAAATAATTATTTGTTAACCCATAGGGATGATGTTTATGGAATTAAAATACAAAAATATGTAAATCTTTTTAAACCATGGAATTGCTTTTGATTATTCCAGGAGAGAATAGACATTACTATGATGATTAATGTAATATAATATGGAAAAATATTAGTGGTTAATTAATTGATAATTAATTAATTAATGCAAAGAAATTATAAAAATGAAATAAGTAATTATTGTAACTATTTTAAATTCTCGATTTCTTATAGGGTATATTGTCCTAGTAGTGGTAGCCATGAGTCTGAGAAATGTTAGCTACGGTTGATTTCAAGACAAGGTTATACCCATAGTGTGGTTGCGATCTATATTATATCATGTATATTCTGTGATTTCATAAAATACCCCACACATGTTGGTTAGGGTGACTAAAACTCAGGGGAATCTGGGTGTGTGTTTTCCCCAACATCTCAATTGGAGGATGGATGACTATCTACCCCCTCTATCCCCACTCTCTTCTCTTGGTAATTACTTCTATTTATTTGGATGATGGTTAGCTTTCCCATATATGTGTGTAAAGGTATGTGATTTATTATGGTTATTTAACAAACATGTATCACCAGATATTGTATCTAAAGGATTATTATAGATATAATTTGTATAGGATATAATGGATCGGGGTACTTACTTATTGTATCTGCTGTAATAGATTGAAGTACAATACCTAATGTTTGACACACCTCATATGGGATATAGTAGATCTCAGAAACTAATTAGTCACTATATATGGATATGTGATATTGAATTATTTGATGATTTGAGTCATAAGGGGAATGTTGTGATTATTTTCCCATTTGTCTTTGAGTTACTTTTGGATAGATATGGATCAGGATGTGTAATGTTGGGGTTGAGTGACAAACTAGTGGAGAACTGGGAGTGGGGTACCCTTGTTGTTTCATTATTATATTATATTCTCTCTTGTATGTGATACTCATTGAGCGTTATCCATGGAATGATTCGGAATTTAGTATACCTATTTAGGCGATGAGTTAGTTTCACTACTATTTACTGTGATTTAGTATGATTTCATTATCATTTTTATGAGTGGATCCAAGTAGAATCCTACTAAGTATACTATTATGATCACATTATATATATATATATATATATATTATTTTCTTCCATTCACCTAGAGAAGATTTCATATTGGTCTGGTTATTACTAGCACATGGTTGTGTAAGAGTTGTTTGGGATTCGTAGTAACTACTGTCTTTACCATATCGAAACTTATAGTATTCCATTCAGCTATTTTAGTACTATATGAAATTTCCTATTTTCCCTTGGTTTATATATATATATATCTATGTGTGTGTGTGATATGGTGTTTTTCGGTGTATCCTTTTTATCTCTCTATTATGCATATTTCTCTTAGAGGGAAATTCCTCATATATGCATATTTATTATTCCCTTGGTGCTAGTTTCGAACCTAGGGCCTACTAGAGGTTGTAATCCGGTAGTCACTATCCATATACCCTAATTTCAGTATCTTTATAAGGAGGAGGACATGATAGTTTTATAAAAAGTATCACTTTTCACTATTCCTTGAAAAACCAAGATTTTACCCAAAAATCTCAAAAATTCAAAAACATAAAATGTAAAAAAACCATTTTGATGAAAATGTATTTTGAAGCATAAAATTACATTACTTAAAATTGGAGTGATTATTTACTATGAATTTATAAATAAATCTGTATTTATTGGGACCTATTTATATATATTTCATAATATTTTAATCCAATTAATACCATCCAATTCAATGACTAAGTTATAACAATAAAATTTGAATAATATATTTTTTGGGCCATTAAATCATGGTGTTACATGTTGTATACCCTATGAAACACATATTTCATCATCTAAAATCATAGGGTGTTACATTCTACCCTAAAATAAGAAATCATTTCCTAAAAATTTGAACTTTTACTCAGAAATCAATGGTTTTACATTTGAAAATACCATCATTAAATACTCACATCATTAAAAAAAATTAATAAAACATCCTCATAATAGGGGGAAATGGAAATATGAAGGTCATATATATTAACACATAACAAGATTTATTTGTAGGATAACATTGGTGGGAATTGAAAATGTGGAAATAGAGGAAAATTTTAAATAATTATGGAGAGTGATAAAGGTCTTTTTTCATAATTAAATTACAAATAGAATGCTAGTGACCATAAAAAATATATGATTATTTAAATGAACATTGATTCACTGGATATGAAGGTAATAAGATAAATTTTTTTCAAGATCCATTTTATAATGTCGATGGGTTTTTTACTATCGAGATAGAGTTTGCAAGAAAATATACTTATATGTTTTCTTTTATTATCTCCATAATAAAATTTTCATCAATCACCTATGCTATGATAATTTTCCACTTCACCTATTAATGCATTGATTGAATATCCAATAATTTTTTTCTTTCATGAAGTATTAAAATTAACTATCAATGGATAACATAATCTAGAAAAGGATAACAATATATTCATGTATTATTTACTAAAATCAAAATTATATGCATATGTAATCTAATATGGATAAATATAATTCATTAATCTCTAAAACCTCAACAATATCACTCAAAATTAATCATAATTCTTTCCATATTTACATATTATTCAAATCAGTTACATCAAAACAATTTTATATTAACCAGTATATCACATAACCTATTGGTAGGTCTTACACCCTTGTCACCAATAAACCATGTGTTCATTCCCCATAGCCATTCCCGATGTGATGGGTTTTTACACAAAATGTGTGTTTTCCTTAAACCAAAACTATAATAATTTAATTCCTATAATGCTTCCAAATTTTAATGAACCATAATTACCGTAAAATCAATTATAAGATACACCTTAAGGTTTACCAATATCTATAATATTATATATAGAAAATTTAATGTAACACATCCTTAAATAACTTCTTCACTATAACATATACTACACCAATGGGTTTTATTTTCATAAATATCTCCCAAAATAACATTAATCTAGATAAAATATTTACCACATAAAACATCAAAAGGGGTGCTTAATAAATTGAACTTATAATCAACCCTAAACTCATAAACTGATGATGATATCCATAATTCTTGAGTTAATATTAGATAAAGACACTTAGGATTCCAAAAAATTAGCAAAATAAAAATGTTTCAAAATTCTAATAACCAAAATACCAATGATAAGAATACATCAATGATATAATTCTTAAATCCCAATAAATATATACATCAACCATTTTACATCAACATAGTTCCTCCCTTGGTCTAGGGGATAACCTATAAAAAGGTTATTTACTCAGATAATTCCCAGGTTCCTTATATTTCATACAATGAACTATAAATGAAACTTTATTATAGAATTTATTTCTTATCATTGAACACCTCAGTTTTCTAATTCATTTCATTGCTCTATTACATTATTTTTGACAGATAAAACATTGTTTTATTTCTTTGATGCATTCTATTTGGTCAATCTTTAAACATTTATGACATGATAAAAATAAATGATTCCTTCCTACATGGTCTCTACCACACGATCTATTAGAAGAAACCATCCTTTATTTTCATTGGTGAGTCTTATGGTTTGTTAATTTGTATTTTATTAATCATATTTTAATAAAAATAATTAGACATAAACATAATATATTTCAATCCAGTCATAATCTCATTTGTATGCTCATAATCACCACATTTTCTATTATGTTTAATGTTTAGATTAATCTATTATGTTTCACTAATTAACTAAAAAATGTATAGTGTGAGAAAAAATAATCATAGTGTAAAACTATGTAATCATTTATAGGATGTATAGAACATGACACAATGTTTTTAATCTAAGGCTCATTAGACATAAACTAGTTTATTAATTTTATATCATATATTAAAATCCTTCTTAATGGTTTATAATGAAAATTTGAGTTATCCATATCCCTCGGGAGTTTCCAACTAGGTGAGCAGTATGTTCTGTTGTTAAGAACCACATGATGATCGACTCAAATCCCAATTCACCCTTTTCAATGTTATTACCCCTTGGTATAATGGTACAACAACCACATCCCCTTGTAGTATCCATATGAAAATGTATTTCTAGGAAAAACCAAATAATATATGCTATAATATATTTTTGGATGTTCATCTATACTTATCCTAAAATTCTATCATAGGGGTATGTTATTTAATATATGTTTTCCTAAATCTGGTTCCTATAGTTTCTACTAGACTTCCTCTAATAGAAATTGTAAATACCCCAACCCCAATAGCCTAGAGTTGATGGATTCTTTATTACATTGGCATAATATATAAGGAATCGTATCCTGAAGAACCAATCATTTTATTAGTCTTGATGAGCCAAATATATACATTTTACCAATTTCCCATTGGGGATAAAATACAAAACATAATAATTGAATACATTCATAATACTTTAACTCATTCAGAGAAATATTCTTCATATCATGGGATAAATAAATAAAGGTGAGATTAAATACTCAATAAGGGTTGCATTCAAAAGATGATATCATGAATAATTAAGGCATAATAATTTTTTTATAGTAAATAATTTAACAAAAAAATCATTTAATCAATAGTTGAATTTCATTATTGGATAAGGAAAAATTAGTATGGGAAGGTAAATAATATAAAACATATTCCATTTAATCAATAAATTGATAATGAATTCAATACATGGATAATATCAATGAAACTAACTTGATGGATAATATTAAATGAATTATCAATGAAGAAAATGATCAATATTGGATTTATTAATATTAGACGTTGTGATACCTTTACCACAAACACCTTGAGACAATACATTGTACAAATTTGGGTAAATACCCTTTTAATGATTGATTACTTATTTTTCTCATGATACCTATTGATACATTGAGGGGATATATAATTTTATAACCCACCCATCACTTCATTTCCAAATAATCCCTCATGTAATAAATGATCAATTTATTTCATGAAAAACATACCTTATTAATAAATATTTTTTTAGAAAACAATATGTATTTGTTAAGATTTATCTATTAAATCATATGAAATTAAAAAAAAAACAACATAATTTAAATTGTAAATGATTTAGGCTATAATAATATCCAATATACAAATACTAAGTATATTTATGAGACATATAACATCCAATGATTACAAGAAACTAAATGTTTCATGAGAATGTTAATGAGTACAAAATTAATAAAGAAAGGAAATTTCAATACATTCTCTCAAAAAACTAATCCTAAAAAATCCATACGAAAAATAATGATGGTATCATTACAATATATAAATGGTTTTTTTCATTGTTGAATAAAAATTCCATAACAAATCATGAATTTTTTTGAGGAAAATATCATTTTCACATTGAAAATCACTTTCTGAAAAAAACAAAACATTTCTAGAATAATAATAAAATAATAAAATTTAAAATAACCTAGTTTTAATGTGACAAAATATTCATAGAAAATAATGGTCATAATACCTCAAAAATTCCATATATGCTGAGTACATAACAAAATGATTCCTTTCACATTTTTTAAGAAACGTCAAAATGTGCCTCATTCAGAAAATGATGTGAAGAATCCCTTAAATTTTTTTTTTAAAAAAAATACATGGGTAAAACATAATTTAAATAATAAAATTATAATAATAAAAACATTATAGAAATAATCTTTATAAATCTTGCATTTGTATGTAAAAGGATTGGTGACATAAGAGAGAAATAAACTCAAATTTTCTTAAAAAAATTTTCTTAATTATTTTATGAACCAAATAGAGGAAAAGTGTGATATTACAAAACAAAACTCATGAATAACAATAGGATATTAAAATAGATAATTTATAAGATATAAATATCAATTCAAAATGGATTTTTAATACTAAATAATCTCAAATAATGATGATATTGTGAAATTAACACTTACCACATCTGTAAATTTTGGATCTAAATAACTGTGAAAGAATAAAATCAAATTAAACATTAATTAAAAGGAATATAAAGAGATAAATGATATATCAGGTCTCCATGGCGTCTGGTTAGCTTGAATTCGTCTCTCAGTATTTTAGTTGGGTGTCGGAGTGGTCCGCAGACAGGTTCATGGTTTGATATTGTCATGGGTTGGATCTTGCCACGACGTCCACTCATGGTTCGGAGCTCGGCATAGGTTTCCGTCGATTTTGGCTCGGCTTTGCACGGAGAATATTCCAAATTTAGGGTATGGCTTGGCTTCGGTGCGAAATGGCATGGATTGGTGATGGATTATGGTCTCCGGATCTAGTCTCGGCTGTCCTTCGGCTTCAGGTGTGTTCCGGGGTGACTCTGCAACTGTTCTGATGAGATTCGAAGGGGGGAGGTATGGTGTGCTTCGTTTGTTTTGATTTTGATGCACTGGTGGTGTTCTTGAGGAGGTGGCGTTGCGGGATGGGCCCCAGTCACCCTCGCTGGTCTCTTCTTGATCCTGTGGCTCGACCGTTTTGGATTTCGGTGGGGGTTCCTCCACGTTATGGTTCTGTTCGGCTCCAGCCCAGAGTGGCGTTGTCTTCTCAGACCTCCTCGGCTCCCCTTATTGGCGATAATTCATTGATGTGTTGCTGGATCTTTTAGTCCTGGGTGATGATGTTTTGGCTTTATCTCTTTGTTTTCTCCTCCTTTTTGGGTTTCTGCGGATGTTTTCGAAGGGTCCTTTGCGGTCAGGATGAGGTTCTTCTTGTTTCGGTTCCAGCGGTGATTGGTGTGGGAGAGGCTGAATTTGCTCCTACCTTTGGCTCGTCTTCTGTTTTTTTCTGGTGATTTGAATTTGAGTGATTTCTGGATCTCAACATTGATTGCTTATTTGTTTGATGTGTTTGGTGGAAGTTTTTGTTTGATCTTGGAGGTGGAAAGCTAGTGAAACTAGACTCGATCACTTGGAACAGGCCTAAAGAAGGATTCAGAGCTGTCATTTCATCGTTGTAGTGCTTTTCAGATTTGCTTGTTTTAGAGGGTATGGCGTCAGCCATCGGATCGGGCCTGTGCTTTGAAACAGGACACTTGCTTGCCGATTGCATTACAATGTTGGAGTTCTTCAACATCCTTTTATACTAGGAATGGGGTGCTCTGATTTTCAGTTTGGTTTCACTCTTCTTTCCTTCAGGTGTGATTTTCCTAAGTCTATGAAGTCCTTTGGGTTCCCCCCCTTCTTCTTTTAAAAGGGGGATTTATCAATAAATAAAAATATTTGAAGGACTTAGGGCTATTGGATAGACATGTAAAAGCGATAATATATATACCATATAAAATCTGTTATGTGTATAGAATTTAAATATGCCTCATTAAATGGAAATTTAGACAAAATCTCATACCTCATGTTTCACTTTAATTGAACATGATTTAAACTCATTTATAGTTTTTTAAAAAAATTAATTTATTAAAAAAACATATTCATATTTATAATATCATTTATGGTTTTATTGTATAATCTTATCTCCCATTTTTTAATAATATTTTCTTATTTCCACTGTTTCAGGTGTTAGTTGTTTTTTTTCTCATGCATGTTTTTTCATATAATTAGTTCTTATGAATAAGATATATGTGTCCACAATATAAAGAATTATATTAATGGTTTAAATGTCATATTTATTAATTCGATACATTTTTCAAACCATTTATGAAAATTTAACATGAAAGACGAATCAGATCACTTCGTAGAGACGATTGACCATATATATGCACAAGGGGTGATATCATTCCATTAATGGGTGAAAGTGTATAGATGTGTATGATATATTCATTTTCTTGAATTAATATCTTCTAATATTTATTTAATATATTCATTATTTCCATTATTATTACTATGCATGTGATCGGTGGTGGAAAATAATTACATATATTGGTGAGGTGGTAGTACTTTATACACATGAGTAATGGATTTTTTCTCATGTGATGGAGAAGGAGATGGATAAATATTATTATATAATCATAATAACTTCACATTGTATGGGATATAATTTTATTATATATATTTAGTGTTATGTCATAATTTATTGAGGAATAATATGAAAAATAGAGATACTTGTTAAGAATATTAAATTCTCTTAGAAAAATCTATTTTGGATCCATTATTAAAGACCATAGGGTTGGTATTTTGGGAAGTTGAGAAGAGATATATTGCGAATAAAGATTTTGATGATATATTTTGGGAGGGTATGATCGAGCCAAAGGGATTTAGAGGTGTGAAAAGTGATGGGAGGTAGTACCCTTTTATAATTGAGGAGGAGTATCATTTTTATAAATACCCAAAAAATATGTTATCATATAGCCAAAAAACCACCATAGAAAAAATAAACATGTTTTAAACATGTTATTCCTTATCCTCTAATTTTATTCACTTTTACAATTTTAATTTTCACCATGGTATTTATTTTATTAACCTAGTTATTTTATCTTTTAAGAATAAAATAAAATGACCCTTATTATTTAATTTGTACTCACTTATTATTAATTTTAAATCTAATTTATCTAATAAATATCCTAAGTGTGAGGAGAATTATTTATTTTACATTTTATTGTAATGCAAAAATCCCAGTTTTAACCTTAATTGGAGTAAACAATTTTTTATTTCTTTATTGATCATTACGAAACAAAAGTAAATTTGTTATATTATATAATATATATTTTATATTTAAAAATATTAAATCTATTTTATAAAATTGAATATAGATTACTATTAGATTTTAATTTATAAATAAAATGAAAAAATGTATTGCAAAAATGGTTGTTCAAGAAATTCTTTAAAAAAAAGAAGAAGATGATATTATATTTACTATATGAATAGTAATAATCATGAGATTTATTTAGATTAATATATTCAAATATATAATATATACATATAAATTAAATATTTCTATATTAGTATTGTTTTAATTAATTAAAAGGGAAGAAAAATACGCACATAAAAACAATTTTCTGAAATATGTTTTATGACATAAAATAAACTTATATACAAATTGGGAATACATATTGTTAAAATGAAATTAATTATATAAAATTTAAATAAATAATAATTTTTTACTTTGAAAAAAATGAAAGTCATAATTGGTGATTTAATTTTAAAATAAATGATTGTTTTATAAGAAGCATTATTTTTTAGTATTCATTAAAAATTCACTCATTTCAAAAAAATCCCAAAATTTCACCAGATGATATTTTTGATATGATTATTTCCAAGATGATATTATTTTTATAAAATAAAATATTTAAAAGGGGTATATATTGAATATAATTCCCAAAAATAAAAAAATAAAACAATTGTTTGGAGAAATTATATTTTTAAGAAAAAAATAACATTACTAAAAATTTAAGGGATTATTTACTATGAATTTATCAATAAATTTGTTTTTATTAGACCTATTTATATATATCATAATTTGTATAAACCTACTAATGCTCTCAAATTTAGTGGAAATGTAATAACGGTCATATTTAAATAATATGTTTTGTGGGACATTCATTCTTGGTTTTGTATGTTGTATACATTTTCGAAAAAATGTTCTTCTATTAAAGTGTCTAGGTGTCGAATTTAAGTGAAAAATATATATTTTTCATGTATATTAAACCATTATAATCAATAATTTATAATATTTACTTAATTATTCTTAGATAAGCACTGAGCCATGAGTTGATCAAGTTGTAAATCATTAGAGTCATATAATTGGGTTGTTCATTTGTTATTTTCAAATATTTAACTAGAATTTAATTTTATTATTTACCAAATATAGATATTTATTCATTAATTTATGGTGTGTTGGATTTTAGAATTTATTATAGGTGATATTTTAGTTTTTTTGTACAAAAATGTGAGTCCAACAATAACATTTCTACACATTTATCTTAGTTATCACCCCATGTCCTATTGGAGGTGTTCTTCGAGGGCCACTCTTGGTATAACTGCAAATATAGAAGTTATAATGGAAGGGTAAGACTATGGAATCATCATATTGTTTTAAATATCATGTTATGTTAGTGAATTATCAATATTATATTTCATTTAGAAAAATGGTGGGTTACATTTTGGGGTGATTGAGTTTACATTGAAATTATTTATAACAATTATAATGAAAATACCAATATATTCCTAAAATTGTGACTAATATAAATTCATTTGGTACACATAATCCATCAATTACTAAAATTTATCATAATTATTGCATTAAAAAATTGGAAATAAGAGATAATTTTTTATGATGACTTACATGGACAATAATATTAGTTCATATGTTGTGAAAAAATGTCATTTGGTCACTAACATTTATTACATGTACCCATTGAAAAATTAAACATGACCTTTAATTTAATAAGATATTTTTTAACCATCAACATTAAACTTGAAGAAATTAAAATTTATGGTTTTAATTTTCTAATAATGAGTTATTAGTCAATATTATTTATCAGAAAAAATATATTGGAAATGTGTGTAATTGCTCCATGGTGAACAATAGTGAGTGATACAACTACAGATATTTCCTTTTAAAATGATAAAAAGTCTTTTAATAATGCTAATAAACTATATTTAACCTTTTTGTTGTTGAAGATGAGACTTTATCGACACTAAAAAAGAACTTATAATGGCCCCCCTTTATGAGTGCATTAAATAGTACGAATAAAACCCCCTGGTACAATGTTCTATTTGTATAACAACACACTAAAGTATCTTATAACCTGTAAAAATATATATAATTTGAATGAAATAAATTTTACATCAAAAATAGAAGAAAAAACACAACTATGTAAATTTCTAACAATGTTTTGTATAATTACATTTAGAAATACTATTCACCAACATTTAAAAGATTAATTTTTCATTGTCTTTGGCACCTATGATCCCCTCTCAAAAAAATTAACCCATGTTATCAGTTGGTAAAAAACCACATCAACCTAACCAAAATAATCCACCTATATAAGAAAACATACATTTTGTTAGTAATATTACAATGAAATAAATTTTACATTAATATGAAATAATACATCAATAACATGTCAACATTAAATAAAAATAAACATGGGGTTATATCGGTCACACCATGTGTCATAAAAAGGTACAGTTTATTCCAAGACATCACAAAGTAGTTATTTATTATTTTCCTTAAATAACAAAACAATTCGAATCCATTTTCTCAGTTTTGCGTATGTCAATTTTTCTTTTTAATGAAATTAATTTCAATTTTAAATAACTATAGATTTTGGGTTATACCTATAACACAGTGCATAGTATTGAGGTGTGGATGATTCCTAAACTTTAAAAATTAATTATTGATAATTGTATTAAAGTATCAAAATAATCCAAATTTGTTTGGTCAATTTTTAACATGGAACTTTTGTTTTTCACTAAAATGTAATTTCAAACTAGAAACACACACTTTGAGTCATACTGGTCACATAATGTGTCTGTTTAATGTGAGAATACTTCGTACATGTCACAAATTACTTATGAATCACTATCCTAAATTCAAAAGACAATCAAATGAAAATTTCGTGGTTTTCAATGAGTGAGACATGTTTTGAACAAAAATATCAATTTTAAACTAATAATAGACACTTTGAATCATATTGGTCACAATGTTCAACTGATTGAGGTTAGGGTGATTCATACATGTCACAAATGTCTCATGGATTATATTATTAACGTATCAAAATAATCTGAATGTGTTTTTTTGGTTTTCAATAGGTTACGTGTTCTTTTTACTAAAATTAGTGTTAATTTTAAATACAAAGATACTATTGGGGTCATATCTGTCACAATGTGCATCAGATTAAAGAGTAGTTGATTCATACATATAAAAAATGACCCATGGATTGTTTTTCTAATTTATATAAACAATATGAATGTGATTTCTTGGTTTTCCGTAGGTCACATGTCTTATTTCAAAAATTAATGACAATTTTAAATATAATGACACAGATAGAGTCATGCTGGTCACATCATTTGTATGATTGAGGTTTAGGTTATTCCTACAGATCAAAAATGACTCATGGATTGTTTTTATGAACTATAAAAGCAATCTGAATGTGTTTTATCAGTTCTCAGTATTCCACTTGTTCTTGTTACTAAAATTAATGTCAAATTAAAATAAAATGACACACTTGGATTTCTACCAGTCACAACATGCTTTGGATTTATGTGTGGGTGATTCTTACACATCACATATGACTTACATACCATTTTACTAATTTATCAAAACAATCTGAATGCCTTTTTTGGATTTTTAGTATGTCATTTGTTCTTTTTAATAAAATTATGTCAATTTTAAATGAAAAGTCACACGTAGCATTATACCGATCCCACCATGCATCAGTTTTAGGGGGGGAGGGGTTATTACTACATGTTATAAATGAATTATGAATCATTTTCCAATCGTGTTAAAACAATATGAATGTGTTTTCTTAGTTTCTAGTATGTCACTTATTCTTTTTACTAAAATCAATGTCAATTTTAAATAAATAGACACACTTGAAATTATACCGGTCACACCGTGCATCCTTTTGAGTTTTGGATGATTCTTACTTGTCATAAATGACATATAAATCATTTTTCTAAAGAATCAAAACAATATGAATGTGTTTTATTGAATTTTATAATGTCACTTATGTTTTTTTAATAAAATTTCATTTGAAACAAGAAACAAGCTCATTGAGTCATACTGGTCAAATCATGTGTCCGTTTGATGTTATAATACATCCTACATGTCAAAAATTACTTATAAAACATTTTATTAAATTATCAAGACAATATGAGCATGTTTTCTTGGTTTTCAGTGAGTGAAACTATTTGAACTAAAATGTCAATTTTTAACTAATAATGGAAACTTTGAGTCATACCCAGAACATAGTGTATTAGATTGAGGTGAGATTAATACCTAAACATAAAAATTTAATTATGGATCTTTTTAATAAAGTGTCAAAATAATATTATTTTTTTGAGTATGCAGTTGTCTTTTTTACTAAAACTAAGGTCGATTATAAAAAAAGATTCTATTGGATTCATACTAGTGACACCGTGCATAATATAGATGTGATAATGAATGATAAACAACTAAAATGAATTATGGATCATTTTCCAAAATTATTAAATAATATTAATGATTATTTTTTAATTTTGGGTATGTCACTATCTTTTTTACTAAAACATCATTTTAAATTAGAAACACACACATTAAGTCATATCAGTTACATCATGTGTCAGTTTGATTTGAGACTAGTCTATAGATGTCAAAAATGATGTATGAATTATTTTCCTAAATTATAAAGACAATATGAGTGCATTTTTTGGTATTTAGTGAGTGTCATTTTTTGAACTAAAATTTCAATTTTAAACTAAAAACGATCACTTTGAGTCATACCAGGCACATTGTTTATTAGATTTAGGTAAGGTTGATTCCTACATGTCACAAATATATCACGAATATTTTATTAAATTATATTAATAATTTTAATGCTTTTCATTGTTTTTATTATGTTAGTTGTGTTTTCTAATAAAATTACTCTCAATTTTTTGTAAAAGAAGAGACACAATTGGAGTTATACCAGTAACACCACGTGTTTGATTAATGTGAAGCTGATTTCTGCACGTATCAAATGAAATATGGATCCTTTTTCTAATATATCAAAATAATATGAATTTGTTTTCTTAGTGTTTAGTATTTCACTTGTCTTTTTTACTGAAATATCATTTTAAAATGGAAACACACACTTTGAGTCATATCGGTCACATCGTCTGTTGGTTTGATGCAAGAATAACTACTACACATAAAAAATGACCTATAAATTGTTTTCCTAAATTATATTGACAATCCGAGCATGTTTTCTTGTTTTTTATTAAGTGATAATTTTTGAACTAAAATTTCAATTTAAAACAGATAATGACCACTTTGAGTCATACCAGACACATCATGCGTCATATTGAGATTCGTGTGATTACAACATGTAAAAACTGACATACGGATCAATTTTTTATGTAACAGAACAATTCGAATGTGTTTTCTCGGTTTTGAGTATGTGAGTTGTCTTTTTTAATAAAATTAATTTCCATTTTAAATAAAAATATGCACGTGGTTTCATACCGGTCACACCATGAATCAGATTACGGTGCAGCTAATTCCTTCACATTATAAATGAGTTATTGATCATTTTACTAAATTATAAAAATAATATGAAGCATTTAATTCAATTTTTTAGTATATAAAATTTATTTTTTACTAAAATAAATGTCAATATTAAATAAAAATATAAACATTGGGTCATAAAAATCACACTGTGTGTCAGATTGAGGTGTCGCTGATTCCTACACATCCCAAATGACTTCTCAATCATTGTCTTCAAGTATAAAAAAATCTTAATTTCTAATGTTACCATGATTTCCATTGACTTTATTTGTTTAAATATCAACACTGCATATTGATTTTATGTTCTTACCTTAAGAACATTACTGCACTCTTATGTATTTCAACAATGAGAAATATTTATTGGCTAAGAATATCAAATCAATATTATGCATTGGATGATTGGAAAATAAAACTATTGGAAGGCATGGAAAAATTGGCTAATAGAAATATTTAATTAGTATTGCGACTTTTTGTATATAGTTGAAAGTAAAATATGACTTCCTAGAAGATATATAAAAAACTAAATAAGAAATAGAAAAAATGATAGGGAAATTTAATAAAAATATCACATAAAATGATAACAAAATTTATTAGATAATTAGTATGAATTCACCTTTTTATGATGGTTGTATACATTCTCGACCTATTTCCATGTTGTTATTTCCTCAGTTGAAACCTTAATGTCTAATCTCCCATTATAATTAGAATATTTGAACAAACCACCCCAACCCAAATAAAAGAATCCCCATGTATAAGATAAAAATTATTATGTGAGTAATAATAAAAATAAATAAATTAAACCTAAATAAGAAACAATGTATTAATTCTATCGAAGTCACATTTTCATGTCATTTTTATACATTCTACAATCAGTTAAATTGTTCACTCGTTTCGAAGAAAATATATATTATTTAATGAATATGGGAATTTTTTACAGTCATAGTAGTACTGGAATAATATAAACACATAATGGCTTAATAAATATTTTAAATTAAATAGTAATTATATTCTAAAATACTTTATCTAGGATACTAGTTTGTTGATGGAATATAATCTCTCTCATAATTTTACAAACATAATAACCACAATATTTTCCATTTATTTGTTTCATATACTATAGAAACATTTAGAAAAATAATTATTAATTTTATGTGTGTTTATATATTGAAATATTATTATATATATCCTTAAACTTTTCTAGTTTTAGAACATTTCAGGGTCCTTGTGTGCATGGTCTATCCTTATAACATGATTTCCAAGATATTAAATCACTTCCCTATCATAACATAATTATCATTAAAACATAACGTAATATATAAATTTTAGTTTTAGTTTTAATGATTTGGATGTTGTTTATTAGAAATTAAAAAAATATTCATATGTGTGGTTTATTTTTTGGGTATCCATGAAGTGAATCTATGAAATAAATATTTGGAGTATCAAAATTGATCACAATGAGAATCTAATGTTTCCCAAAAACCCAAAAAGGAATAATTAATTAATGAAATGAAAATATATCTAATATGATTAAATTTTATATTCATACCCCTTTATAGTTGGAATTAAGAAG
Organism: Viscum album; assembly: GCA_963277665.1. NCBI lineage: Eukaryota > Viridiplantae > Streptophyta > Magnoliopsida > Santalales > Viscaceae > Viscum > Viscum album. The sequence goes on from OY728152.1 coordinate 1,896,425,423, forward strand.
ATTCTTCCATCCATATTTTTTCTTTCAGAAAATTTGGCCAGGTCTGAAACTTTTCCATCCTTTTTTTGAATCTGTTGTTGTTTGTTCTGTAGATTTGACCTGAGGACTAATGAGTGAAAATTTATTTCAAAGGGGTTATATCTTTAATTGGTATTGTTATATATGCCTGAACAATAAATTAAATGAAATTATTCATAATTAACAAATTATATCATCTTTTGGAAGAATAAATAATGAAAACATACTTCATGTATATATTTACAACTGAGGTTCCAAGACTTTCATAGTTCAGAATTTCATTTACATTATCTTAATCAATGTGGCCTATAACTTCCTCAATATACTTATTTTCTTTATAATCAAACACTTTACTACTACTATTTCTTAACATTGTATCTTCATGAACCTTCAATGTTAGTAAATACAGATGTTGACCAGTTGTAGTAAAGGTGATTTCTAAATATATTTTTGATAAGTTGGTTGATCCTTTCGATGGGTTTATGTTGACATTTCATTTGACCCCATTTTCTTTGTCCATCTATAATAACATTCATAATTTTAGGCCCTTTTATTTTATTGATAATGGTTTAGCATGAATAATAAATTAGAAATGAATACCTCTTTATCAAAATGTGTTTTTACAAGATCTCATGGCTATGCGATAAATGTTCAACAGCTTTTTTCAAATGTATGAATATCATCATTATCAAGTGGAATAGGTATTTCGGTGCTTAACTCATGATATACACTAATCTCCACTCTCACTTGAATTATTGGAAGCGGTTTTTTTATGTAGACTTTTCTCTTGGATATTGACCACCGAAGCCCCCACTACAAGGAAATGGGAGGGTGTTGATAAAAATAAATCATAGTCATTCTCACCCTATAAAATATCAGTACAAAAATTTATTAGTGTCTGTCTAATTCAAAATTCATAAAAACAATTATTAGAATATTAATTTCCTCAACATAGAAAACAATTTTAGGGGAATGGGTCACCTCATTGCTTGTGGCGGTTGGGAAGGATATTTATGCCATAGTTGTTCTTGAGTTGATTCTTCTTTTTGATTCCCCCGATAAAAATTTATTGAAACTTTTTATACCAATGAAATTGTTCTTCAAGGTAATATAATATTTAATTTATCTTTGAAATTTCATTATCATTATCGCTTTTCTATTTTCTTCTCAAAATATGTTAAGGTCATGACCACAAAACACACACATATGACACATTCATACTATCCTAGAAACATTAAGGACTCCAATTGTAGGTGTTCATGTGGTATAGGTGTTGAAGATTCTTGTGACTATGTCAGATAGAAAATATAATAAAATAAGTAATCATTGTTATGTAATAATGATTTAAATAAAAACAAATTTTTATAATTTCATAATTATAAAATTTTCCACAAATTTTGCGTGTTTTATTCTATTTGTATCATATATTTATTTATACATGCCTCCTTAAATAGAAAATAAAGTGAGATAGAAGTGAATTTGGATTTTGTTTTATCAATCTACATATAAATAGAGTAGCATAATTATGTTGTTGTTTCATGTAACATAAAATTATTATGATAGATTTATAATACATACCGAATTATTTTCAAGTGAAGCATACCTCATCCTTGCTTTATGGTAGGGGTACATTGGTTTTATTTCCCATTTCATAATTTCATGACAGAGTTCTTGTTTCATAAGTAAAAAATTCTCTTCCAAATTGATGAATAAAAATATTTTCAAACAATTTATTACCATCCAACATGAACCTAAACAGACATATCCACATGACGAATAATAAACACATCATACACTTCTTAGATTTTCAGGTGTTCATACATATGTAAAGGGTGTGCATTTATTTTCCCTTCAACATCTTTAAGATAAAATCTCATTTCAATTATGTAAAATCTTATATGAATCCTTTCAGTAAGCGTTAATATATATTTATTGTGAGATTCATCTACTAAAAATGCACTCTATAGGGGATAATGAAGACTAAATAATTGTTTCATTATTTTATTTTTCAGTAAAATTATTAAATGATATCATAATTTTATTGTAATATCTTCCCATATAAGTGTCTTAAGTGTGATCAAAACATGGTTCCACAAGTCTAAATCAATTGTAATGTGTTTCTTAGTGATGAGACCAATGTAACTATAGAACACAGACTTGTTGGGGTCAACATACTAGTTGCATGCATTTCATCTTACCTTGCATTTGATTCCTTTTCTTTTTAACTTTATAAATTTTTTTCTAACACCATCACAATATGGTGCTCTTATTTTCCCCGAAACATCAGTTCAGTGTCACCTACCATTTCCTCAGATTAAACATCATCAATATGTTTTTCTTATGGAATGGTATAATTGACATGTTTAGAAGGTCATTGTTCCTCTATACTAGGAGTAACAACTGGTTGGGAAAACTGTTGTTCATCTACATTGAGAGTAGAAATAGGTTGAGAAAATTTTAGTTCCTTAGGATTGATAAAACCAACACCCAAAGTAGACATTATTTTCAAATGTTTTTTATTATTTAGTTTGGATTACATAAATGTAATAGTGAACAAATCAAAACCTAAGGTAACACAATTTATATTATCAAAAATATATAACATTATTATTGAAAATTATTTTAATGGTTGAAGATATTTAACCCCAGTATCAAGTATCCACATCCCATTATTATGGTTTCATATGATATAAAAACCCCTCTCAACATTGATACTGTAGAAAAATCATTGCAACATCAAAATAAAAGGTTCATCCTCAGTTAAATTTTTATCTTGCCCTTTAGTGGTTTTGGTTGATAATAGAAGAATTGACCACATTCAGTTTATGGGATATAGAACATAAAATAATTGTACTGCCTATGATGCAATTATAAATACTTTGTATTTTTACCCTTCCTTACTAAAATCCACTTTCATAAAACCTAATTCATCTATTTTAAGGTTACTTCTATTATCAACCCACTTGAAATGAAAAATTTGTACTTTTAATGTTTTATAATTATACACCCATATATTTTTGGTGATGCCAAAGTATGAAATATTATCCTAAATTGGATTTTTTTCCCGAAGTTCTAGAATCATGCATTACTTTATTCACAAGTGTAAATCCACTATTTTTTATGGCACTTCCTTCATCATGTTCATTTTTATAGAATGTATAACCATTTATTACATAACCATAGTAAGATAAGACATAAACACTTAGTCCATTGGATATCCTTCAAATTCATTTTGAATTTGAATCCATATTTTCAAATAAATCATTAAAAAAATGGTCTCCTAACCATGCTATAATCTATTGATTATTGGTATTTGATATGCAACTTTAATCACTTTATGGATTCAAATTCCTAACAATTTCATTATGGTTTTCAACATATAGGGAAACCTCTAAACTATTATTAAAATCATAATGGAGGGCCTCCTATTTATCTTTAATATTGATTGTGAAACTGTCCCATTGAGAAATTACATTAACCACAAGACACACAATGTGATGAGATTTTGGTATACCAATGCTTTCCACACTGGATAGTTAGTCGATACAGAATTCAATGACTTCCTCAAAAATATATCGCTCTACAATACAACCATCTAGTTGAATATGATTTTTGACATACCCTTTCAAAATAATTATATACCATTCACTATGTCACATATATCTATAGTGTACATGACCACAAAGTTGAATCTCTCTCACCAATTGAACTATAAGTGAACCATCATATCAAATAATGCTAGTATGAAGAACACTTTAAATTCACATAATATGATGAAGATTTCTTTTTCCATAGTTGTAAATTTTTCCTGGTCTATAACATTGCTGAAAATATATTTGAAAAATTAATTGAGCTTTCTTAATGTATAACATACATTCTTAAGAAGAATGCAACAAAAAAATACAGGAATTAGATCTTGCATCATAACATAGAAATCATATGATTTTATACCCTTTAACGTTAAATTAGTTATTGAAATTATATTATTGATATTTTATGAATACCCCTATAAAACCATTACATCATTCAAGAAGTTGTAAAATTGATATATTTCATGCTTGGAATGTGTGTAAGAAGGTAGATGAAGAAAATTTCATTTTTCACCTTTCATTATGTCCAACTCTTCCCATATTCCCATGTAAACCACGTACAACCTATACTTAATTTCATCCTTTGTTTTTCTAGGGTCATTTAGAAACATGAAAAATACAATATCATATAAATTTTTTTCATCACGAATAACATCAATAAAATGGCTGACCTACAAACAATTCCAGTATGATAATTTAAAAAAGGGACCTCTTTTTCCAACGGATTTTCGTATGGTTTTACGAAAATGGTTTACCAAAATCAAAGTCGATATCTTTTACTTTATCAAGTAGTTTATCACTTATTAGTTGAAATGGTTATTTATTTTCTTATTAAATTCCATAAAAGGATGTCACCCAAGATTGTTAATTATATCGTTAGGGTTCTACGATGTCCTAAAAACACAATCTCCAATGAATGTTTCACCCCAATTTATTGTTTACCTTGTTTAAAAATTGTAAACCCTTTAGTTACTTTAATTTTATATCTATAAATTCTTCCATAAGTAGGAAGTTCATTTATTGTCTTGTAAAACATATCTCTCAATGTTAAATATTCAGTTATGTAAATATAATACAACATAACACCAAAATCCAATAATAATTTAAAATCATTGATAAATGGATCCAAATAAACATCAATATCATCATTAAATTATTTTTGTGTTTATATAAACATAGATAATGTGATGTATGTTCATTTAATGCATAACCACAATGGAAAATTATAATTTACCAAAATAATCAGCCATGCACTATGAGTAATGATTTGAAAACCAAAAGGATTCACTCCATCCGTAGATAACACAAGACAAAGGTTTATCGACTCGTTTCCAAATTCAGGATAGTCTTGATTAATTATATTCTATTAAGGAGAGTATATTGGGTGATAAATTTTCCCATATCTATTTCTTGTATTTTTCTGCCATGCCAATCTCTTGGTAGTCTCATCACTTCCATATGGGCGCTAAAACCTTGGAATGATTGGAAGGTACCAAACAGAATTCATTGGACCCAATTCATATTTATTCTATCTAGAAGGAAAACACTTTGGGAATTAACTAAGTGATTTCCCCCTTGTGAAATAGTATACAATCATTTTTAAAGACATTTATTCTTTTATAGTTCTTACCCATAAAACATATCATTCATTTATAATCATAAGATCCAATATGAATAACATTATCTTCTGAGAGAATAGACTTCAATAGAACAATTAGGTTAATAAAACTTGTGTCACTCCATCTATTTATTTATTTTAAATTATACATCTTCATTATAGCTGACAATTTTTTATATTTAGTGAAACCATCATACAATAGCGTATTTGTACAAATATTTTACTTACAAACAATTTTGGACAATCACAAAGTTAATCTACAAATTTCATTTCCATTTTCTCAATATGATCTTCATTAACATTCACACATATAATCACATCCTCGATATGATCTTCTTCATTTCCACACTTATAATCATATCATATGACCCATAAAACACAGTTCAATCCCAATTACTAGAAACATTATCTTTTCCACATGTCTATTCAAATATTTATAACTTCAATCAATTCTGTGAAAAATAAAGTGTTCTTTTAAGTCCTCTAGAAAATTTTTCTTGAATACTAATAGTATGAACATGGAAATATGATATGAGAAGAATCATATGCATGGTATTTTTCAAACTTCATGAACTCTTTTACCCCATATTTATACTATTTTATCATATGACTAACATTCACCCATTAATTATTCATATCCATCCTATTTTATTTAGTAATATTTATATTTAAAAAAATAAATACACAAAATATGTTCAGTTGATGATTAATATCATGAACTTCATTAATGAAAATAAAAATATTTAAAAATGGCTTATCATCCCACGTGATCAAACGCAAAAACTTAAGGATGAAATTTTTTAAATACAACTATTAAATCTAATAATGAGAAAACATTTATATTATTTGAAATACCTTTTTATAATAGAAAAAATGGCTATTGAATATATTAATGATTTCACAAAAACAAAAAATGAATTTATTATATTTTTTCAAACAACAATCCGTACATTTGATAAAATACGAGTCGTTAGATGAGACCTAGAGGATTTAATACAATTATGTGAGTAATTGTTTTTTAAAATGAAAAAACTGACTAGATTTAAAATTGTGTGTTTAAAATATAATTTTAATGTAAAAAAAGTGGGTTGAAGTGGAATTTTAAATGGATATAAGTAATTATCTAACTGTTTTAGGAAGTTAAATTTGAATTTCATTTTTTTGAATAAATAAAGGGTAAAATTTTATTTTTTAAATTTTATGATATAAACATTGAATTTTAAATTGATGTACTTTTTTAAAAATATCATGGAAGAGTGTTTTTATAAAAAAAATCAAGATAAAAAGGTTTTTTTTCAAAAAACCCATTGGATTACAGATCCCCACTCCTGAACCATCTCATATGATCACCCTTTGGGGAAGGAGAGCCCCACCCCAAAACCCTCTCAATATGCCATTTTTTATCACCCAAAGGTAATACCACTCCACCCTAGAACCATCATCAAAATCTTAAGGGGGATTAGTTACCAATCTAAAATTACCAAAAAAAGGACATCATTTAAGAACAAGACGATTTGACATCTCAATCATATTTCAAAATTAAATATAACCAAGTAATAAATAGGTCATAATTCCATCCCATCTTAAAATATCTATATTCAATTCAAGAGGTTGAAACTTTCGCAACCAAAGTTATATATCCATATTAATCTATGGTTACCTCATTTATTACTCATTTTACCACATATTCCCATCTTAGGATTATCACATGAAATCTATTTTTGGATCACATGGTAACAGATTCACTTATGTCACCCTTCGGGTTGCCTCCTATAACTCCTTTTTAATTAATCCAAGGAATGCATTTCTCAGTGTTAAATGGTCTATGATTTAAGTTTATTAGTGGTCCCCTCATTACCTATATAAGAAAATTTCAACATGAAACTAATATATATACCATTTATTTAATATTTAGGTATATCAAACATTAGATAGATAGGAACACACATAATATACACATAGAATGAGTGTCGCCTTAAAGGATACTTAGGGACCACCTATTTTATGCATTTTGGGTGCTTCTTAACGAATATCATTGGTTGATTTGGTCACACATGACCGAAATAAAGAAAAATAGAGAAGACCGATAAAGTAATAAAAATGGGTTTAATTTGACTAAATATGAAAAGCAAGGAGAGAATCCATGGAATACATGTTCAAGGAATTATACACTTACCCATGGTTTCTACCTGCAATAAATAACATGACGATCTACCAATATCTCATGAATATCTAAATTATATATGAAAATATGAATGATATAACAATTTAAGTAATGATCACTATATTATAGATTTTTTTTTCTAAAACCTCTATATATCTTATAAAAATTTTATCTATATTTTCGAAAATCATAACCAAACTTTTAATACTGAATTTTTAGAAAACAATGGGACTCTTATGTATAGGGATCCTTATATTTGGGAAACTAACATATTGGCATTGACTACATCATTCTTTCATCATCATCTATAATTACAAGATAAATTATGAATTCTCTACCTTTTGTAGTTCTAATAATTAATTGGAAATAAATATTCACGCAACTAAAAAATATGAAAATTATATCATTCAAACCACATATGTTTTATATTTTTTCATATGAAAGTTTTTTAACTAATGAAAATTTTTAGAAACAAACTAAAACAATAAAATATGAACATATACACCCCAAAAATCTTCCAAAACCTTTTCATAATATACACACTTTTTATTAACATGTAAACTATAGAATAATTAAAGTAAAATCAGCCTCAAAACTGAGCCACTCTGGAGACTCAATTACAAGAATACACTAGCACCCCTAACACCTTGATTGAGTCATAATACACACAAATAATCAACAATACAACCATAACATTTTCTAATACACAGATCCAAAAAGAGCAGGACTACAAAAATTCATGAATCTACAAAATAGAGAAGAAATAATCTAATATCTTAGAGTGAGGATGATTTTTCGATGAAGAGAGGCACAATTTTGTTTTGGAGTGAAATCATTAGGGAGATACAGTGACAATGAAGGTGAATGTGAGTGGCATAGGTGAATGTGAGCAGTGACCAAGGAAAGTGGAGATGAATATGAGTGATGATGAATGCAAAGGAGAATGAGAAAGAGAAAGTGAGTGGCGATGACAGAACTACAGTTCCGCGAATTCTTGAAGGTGTGGGGAAGATGGTGATCTATTATGGGTTTCATAAGGATATTTATGGTTTTTATCAGTACTTTTGAAGAAGCACTGATAACTAATTATTTTATTAGTGATAATAAAGAAAACTCTAATAAAAATACATTTTTTTAGTGCTAAAAAAGATATATTAAAGATTTAATGTTAATAATTTATTTATAAAATTATAAATATTTATAAAATTATATATATAATTTGTATATTTTTATAAAATTATATATATAATTTGTATATATTTATAAAATTATATATATAATAAATATACCAAAAAGGTCCAGAAGCCAGGAAAATCCGCTCTTATAAAACATTATTGAAAAATAAAATATAATCATTAAAGATAATGGAAGGGGTCAAATAGAGTAAAAACCCTTATAAAAACTACAATTTAAAACCATCTTCATAATCAAGGATGTCATAAGCTAATTCCCATCCTAACTATGAATTATCATGATTAAAAAGACGGAGTACTTTTCCCTCTATTTAACCTAATCCAGAGTGACCCCCTTGGAAGAAGACCTAGCTGAATGACCATGCCCATATCTACCACTCCACCAGCAACAATGTTTAAGTTGAAGACCTAGTTTCTATGTAGTAGTTTTTTGTAGATCCCTTTATGGTTCTTCTATCTCTAGATGAGGGATATTCTATATAAGAGGCTTCCCCATGTGAGGGGTCTCCCCATGTGAAACATCCTTCATAAAAGCGGAGACACCTACGTCTATATTTTTTTTTTCATTTCCAGATAAGAAATGAAAATTATCTAGTTCTTCATTCACTTCATGCAGCACATCCCATTCAAAATTAGTTTGACCAAGGTCAACAGTATTCTACACTGGCTCATTAGTTATCATCGGTTCTGCTTTAGATCCAATAAGGAAAAATTTAAAGCAAACTCTACCACCTTCAATGCCTTGATTGAATTTATCCATTTTTTCATTAGTAATAGGAAATCCAATCTCCATTCCTAAAGAAGATTCATCATTTTTCTGGTTTGAGACAAGTATATTCCCTTTCTTGTCAACATTTGTAGTTGTTCCCCTCTCAGCAGTGGTGTGATTATTCATAGTGCATTTCTTTAAAAATTTTGTACCAGAAGGCTGAGAAGTACCTGTATGATTTACATGGATATTTCGAACATTCCATCAGTTGGAGTCATTATGACCTTCAACCTTGCAAAACATACAAAATGATGAGATGAATTCATATTCCAAATGAACAAAAAATCTATCACCATTTTCCACTAGAGTCACATAATCAGGGAAAGGATTTTTCATGTCAGTATCTCCAAGGACTCTATAAAGGTAACCAAATATATCTTAAAGAGTGTTCTCATACATCTTCATGGGTGAACCAATACAAGAGACAAGATCATTAAGAATTAAGGGATGCCAAACCACCCAATTGAGACCATGAATTCTAGACCAGATCTGTGGATTTGTTTATTTTTTTGCATGCAGGTTGAAACTCAAATGCTTGGCCGAAACAAGAAGGATCCCTGGATTAAGAACATAAAAACTGGAACTCCAAGAATAGTCCATATCATCTGTATTAGAGAATATTAAATGAAAATAACCTCTTCCAAAGGAGAATCTGATACTGGGAAATGCCCCAAATCTGGGAGAGTCATGATTTAACCTGCTCAGTTTCAATTGTTTATAAACCTTATTAAATAATCAAAAGACCAATATGGGAAAATCTATATGTATCTAATGTCTCCTTAAGAGTATGAGGATTTGAAATGACTGTGAAGGTCCCATTTTCAGATCCGGATATAAGAGGCTCGACGAACACTTGAGTACCATCATCTACTTGAATATTCATCTGCATAAGGACCTCAAAAAATGAATAACTGTTTCACAGGTTATTTGACACTAGACTCACTAGATATGGATGTAGAACACCCGAGTGCTCAACCCCTGATGCCACTCCATTCTACACCGTATGAATCTTTTCTTGAGATAGATCAGGCCCTCTCAATATTGCCGCTAAAACCCCGTCGTCACTCCTTTCCTCACCGTGCCATTAATAGATCTGTCTGTCATTGAATCAGGCTCTCATTAACTCGCTGGTATGATAATCCACACCACTGATCCATGAATATCCTGATTTTCAGAGTTGTTCGTATCCTTCAAGACCATAGAAGAAGGCCTCAATTGTATAACCCTAGTAACACCATTATCACTAGGTGCTTCGCCAATCACCACCCCATTTGTCATATATATAATAAATAGTTGTATATATTTATATAATTATATATAATTATAAAATTATATATAAAATAAATTAATTTATTATACTTTTATAATATAAATATATATTTATTTATACTTATAACTATAAATAAATTATTATTTATTTATACTTATAAATTTATAATAAATAAATTTATTAAGTTTATAGTTTTATAATATATATAATAAATATATTTTTTTTATAATTTTATAATTATTTAAATGTATATAATTATTTAATTATCTGTTCTTCGCCAACTTTGGTTGGAATTATGGCGGTTTCGTGGTTGTGTTGGCATTGGAGGATGGTGACGAGCGGAGGTCTTCAGTCACGGCGGGTTCAATGAGCTCTAGTACGGAGGGCTTCTGATGTCAGTTTGGATTAGCATTGTGGGATTTGTGTGGCTCTCGTTGGGGGCCACAACGGTGCAGGAGCCTTGATGAGGTTTTCCGTGATAGACTTCAAGCACATATAGTGGTTTTTCAAGGTGTCGGTGGTGGGTTGTAGTCTTCTAATGTGGTTGTAAATGGAGATGCAGGTGGATGGCGGGTTTCCCAATGGTTAGAACTGAGAGTGGATGGCTCTTGGATGATTGATTTAATGACGTCAGTGGTAGTAGCGAACAAAATTATTGGATCTCAATGGAAACATTGGTGGATGGTTTGGGTGGAAGGTGTTTGTGGTAGGCTAGTAAGGATTATTTAATGTATTTGGATACAGCGAGTAGCATTGGGTTGCCTAGAGAGGCTATCTGGGATGGTGTTGGTATGGCGGCTGTAGCATTCACAAATATGGTTTTTGCTACCATGTTTTCAGGAGTAAATTGGGCCTTTGGTATGGTCAGTTAGGAGAAATTTTAACAAGGTTTCTTGTAATGGGCATTGAGTCAATGAGCTTTTGAACCACTAAAATCGATGGTTGTGTGTATATAGGCCATAGGGATAGTAATGGGTTCTCCCTTAACCTTGTCTAAAAGGGAACTCTGTCTATTTTTATTTCTCTTTTTAATAAATTGGCTAGTCCCCAACCTATTTCTGTATAATTATAGATAAATATATTAATTAATATTTGTATATAATTATAATTACATATAAATATAAATATTAATATATATATATACATTCATAATCTAATAGTAAATTTATTTATTCTAATTTTACAATTATATATATTTATATATATTTTATTACAACATCTAGGGGAGGCTCCACACAAGCTACAAAGTTGTGTCCCGAGGACTCGACCCCACAATCGTCACAAATTTCCGCAGGCAGGCAGTGACGTAGGTAGGCAGTGACGCATGCATGATGCATATATGATGTATGCAGACTGTGACAGAGACATGATGCAGGAATGACACTGGGCTGGACATTCAGTCTTGTTTGTGGGCCTTTGGGCCATGTAATGGGCTTCATGCCCACTAGGACTTCAGGCCATGTACTGAATAAAATAAGGCTTAAGGGATGGACTATACCTAGGGGATTGTATGACCTGCATTTCGGGCCTGTGAGTGTGTTTAATGTAATTATACCCCCAAGAACTTAATATATATAATTATAAATTTAATAAATATATTTATTATTCAAATATATTTATTATAATTTTATAATTATTTATGGGAACATAATATGTTCTTGGGAATAACTTAAATGAATTATACCTAATAAGTTATAGGCTATAAAAAACAGGGCATCACATATATATATGGAAAGCATGATTAATAAGGGTGTCAGTGTATAAATAAACATTTATGTGTCAGGAATACACAACATATGCATGTGTCATCATAGTATTTATAATCTTATCATTTGGAACATGACATCCCACAATCAGGTCCACAAATAAACTTATGATCATATAATGCCAATTATATGTACTCACGCACCAATGTATGAACATAAATAACATCAATCATGTCCAAGAATATCATCATTATCTCTTGATATATATATATACCAAATTCATTAGAGACATATAATTATTTAAAAGTATATATATCTATATAATTATAAATAAATAAATATATTTAAAATTTTTTATATATTATTATAAATATATTAAATATATTTATTAATTTAAAAGTTATTATAATTTTATATTTATTTAAATATATATATTTATAAAATTATCAATTCTTTTTTTAAAAAGATTAAATATATATATTAGATTTATTAAAATATACAAATTAATTATAATCATGTCTAATTCATGTTATTAATGTAATTCGTAAATTTATAAATATGAATAATTTTTTATTATTATTTATGTTTTGGAATACTTTTTATATAGCCATTTTAATGTTTAAGGTCATTTATAACTAAAATTATAATTAAATCATGATTTTTTTTCATATAATATTTATACACTACAATAGATCTGTGCGATGGAAGTATTGGCTTTTATTAACGCTATAAAAATGTGCTAATAGAATGGGGGACTTTATCAGTGCTATTATTAGAGGTGATAAATGTTCTAAAAAATATTATTAAATTATAAAATATTATTATATTTATATTCATAAATAATATTTATTTATATACATTAAATAAAAAAACAAGTTATTAATATATATATTTTTAATAATTTATATATATATATAATTCTTGAAAAACTATTTATAAGATTATAATTAAATAAATATATATTTAAATATTTATAAAATTTAAAATATTTTATTAGATAATAAATATATATTTATTATATTTATAATTATATATTTGTAATTAAATACAAAATATTTTTTAAATATATATTTATATGTATAATTATAAATAAATATAAATATATATATATTTAAATAAATAGATGTTTCCAGTGAATTGGATCAATAACTATATTGATGAGTTTATAATTGTTATGCCTATGTTATGTATTCATTATGAATGTTCATTTATACATTACACCCTTATTATTATTCATGTTGTCCATATATGTAGTGACTTGTTTTTTATGTCTAATACTCTATTAGGTATATTATTCAATCATGTTATACTCATAAATTTGTTTTATTCTCATAATTCAAATGGTGTGAACCATCGATGAACTATTATGTTCTCATAAAATAATTACAATAATACAATAAATATATTAAATAATATATATATTTATAAAATTTTAATTATATATATATATATAACCCTTAAATATATTTATTTATAATTATAATTACAACTATATACATATATTTAAATAATTATAAAATTATAATAGATACAACTATGATAATTTTATTAATATATTTAATATAATATACAAATGTTTATAAACATATATATTAATACCTATAATTATAAATAAATAAATATATGTAAATAATTATAAAATTATAATAAATATATTTATTATAATTATAATGTTATAAATATATATAATTAAATAAATTTATTTATAAATATATACCAATATTTATAAATAAATACAAATACTTATAATTATAATTCTAAATAAATATAGATATATTTAAATAATTATAAAACTATAATAAATATATTAATTATAAATATTTATAAAAATATATATATATTAAATATATTTATTATAATTTTATAATTATTTAAATAAATAAATGAATAAATATAATTATAATTGTAACTATAAATAATATATATATGTATATGTATATATATATATTTGGTGTTTTGGGGGTATAATTACATTAAACACATACACACACCAACACACAGCCCAGAAAGGAATGTCATAGCCCCCAAGAGGATAACCCACCCATCAAACTTTATTTATTTAATACATGTGTCCTAGACCTAGTGGGAATGAAGCCAATTACATGGCCCATATGCCCAGTAGACATGAAAGCCCATTACATGGCCTTGAAGGCCCAAGTTTTTTTACCAAAAATCCGTCGAGTGAATAGTGTTGCTACAGTACCTGGACTGCTATAGTGCCTGCCACCGCTATAGTGCCACCGATCAATAGTTCTTCTACTACTACAATATGCTCTATTACTACTACAGTACCTATGCCTAATGGGTATTGAAGCCCCATTTTCTATGTAGTTTTAAGGGGTTCTTACCACTAAGTCATACCCAGACTATGAATAAATAAATAAATAAAAATATATTTAAATAATTATAAAATTATAATAAATATATTTATTATATTTATAATGGTATAAATAGGCCCACTATTGGATGACCCTAAGACCATGCATGCATCATGTATGTGTCACCACATGTCCACGTCATGCCTGTATAATGGCCTGAAGGCCCATTTAGGATTAATTGTACCGCTGTTACAGTACCCCTGCAAAAGTACATGTGCTTCTCCAGTGCTACAGTACCACAATAGTTCTTTCTACAATACTTGGGGAAATTCTCTCCCACCTAGATTTGAACTTTGTTCAAATATAGGATTACTGGGAGCCTTTACCACTTGGGTATGCCCCCAAATGTTAAATATATATATTTATTTATAATTATAAATATAAATAAACATATATTTATTATAATTTTTAAATTATAAATATAAATAAATATTTATTTATTTAAATAATTATAAAATAATAACAACTTTATTTCTTATATTTATCATTTTATAATTATTATAAATAAATGTATATAAATTTATAGTTATAAATATAAATAAATAAATATTTATTATTATTTATAATAAATATATTAATTATATATATATTGTATATATTTATAAATATAATACATATAATAAATATAATAAATATATTTATTATAATTGTATAATTATAAATAAATAAATATTTTTTTATAATATTTATAATTTAATAAATATATAATTAAATTAATATATTTATTTAATTTTATTTATAATTTTAAATAACTAAATATTTATTTATTATATAATTTGTTTTATAAATATATATTATAATATAAATAAATTATTAAAATTATATCTTTATCAATGCTAAAAAGCGTTGATAAACGTAGCTTTTATTAACCCTAATAAAACATACCTTTATTAGTGTTTTTTAAAGGCACTAATTTAAATATTCCCTTGATATTATAAAAATAACCCAAACTGGCTACTTATATTGTGCCTGTAATGCTTTCACGAAACTGTATTGCTTCCCCACCACTATCTCTCACTACCCCGACACCATCTATCCGTGCCTTCTTCATCACCTTCATTATCGTCATTATTGTAGCTCCCTTCCCTTTTATTGTCTCTCTCACCATTATCACTACCAAAATTACCACCATCCCTCCCTGTCTATGTCACTCTCTACCTCCATCTCTCCTTGTTGTCGTCATTCCTCAAAAGATAATCCTCTTTTAGATCTCATCACTCACTATCACGGGTCACATTATTTGAAATTATTTCTATATTCTTCTTATTATTATTGGTTTTGAAAACCAGAACCTCTGTTCAATGTCATTGATCCATGGTAGATTATTCATAGACCATTTTAATTTATTAATCAATTTTCCCTTCTCTATAATTATCCATAAACACTATTCCATTGTTACACCATGTATTTGTATGATATAATTGTTTTGATCAAATGTTGTTCTTGATTTTTGATTATATCCCTATGATAATCGAGGATGAATGTGAAAAATAATTAATCTATATTTCTTCTTTGGGACACTTCGTTCACACTTCCCTATAGTCGAATATGTAGTGGTCAGCTTACCAGTAGATGACGGTATCATAATAGGATTGTTATTCTTGGAGGGTGATAATAAGGTAAGAATTGGTAGAGATAACCATCATGAAGGCTGTGGTGCAGTGTGATGATAAATATTTGTATGATGGTTCAACTACTACAGTGGAGGCCGATAGAGGCTGCTGTGAGTAAGGAGTTCAACCTGACTTGGGGAGGTCGTCGTGAGTAGGGGTCAAATATAGGCATGAAATAAAGAAAATAGAGGATAAAGAAGAACAAAATAAAGGAAAATGATGATCCAAAACCAAGGCAGACACTAAATTCAACTATGTTTTCTCATATTCCCAAGAATGATTACCTCAAGTTTTTATGAATTTCCATAGCTCTAACTTGGGTGGAACCCAAATTTAGAGAAGTAATTTAGTAAAATAATCCCTTGAAAGTAGTTCTATTAAAGAAAGTCTCTCTTCTTATTACATATTCTCGTTATTTTACATAGTATTCCTTTTGGATTTTAAATTGATCAAGTACATCATACATATTTCATTAACTAATTTTATATTTAATTCTCTATAATTATAAATAGTGGTGATGAATATATTATAATCTTCCTATTCAATTACTAGATTCACCTCTTTCATTAAGAAAAATTGAACTTGAATTTCTATAATTTTAAAAATTAACTATCCTAGATTGAAATTAATGAACACCTTCCCCATGTATATGAAGTTTCATACAATTATGATTATTAATTATTATTCCTCGATAATTTCTTTAATGATAATATCAATGGGAGTGATTAATTTCTCCACATAGACTAAGACATCATCCTAAATTTTAAAAACATACTCAATGGAATTTTCCTTTAGTTAAACAATAACATATATTGTATTTGGATTACTTTTCTAGAAATATATTAAGCATTATAGTTTATACAAGCACCTATAAATCAAAAAATGGCATTATAGAAAGTTTAAGCATAGATATTGAACTTAATATAAAAGCTACATGGAACATGAAGTTTTAGTGGAATATTTGATTGAATAATAAATAAGAAATATTCTCTTACAAAAACAACTCCTATATCTTTGAATTTATTTTTATTAGAAATGAGTTCCTTAAGTAATTTGGCACATGATGCAATTTCTAATATTTCAATAATTAATATGATGTTGATGAAATGTTTTATGAACATTTATATTAATTTTTTATTTTAATCTTAATCCATTCCATGAATGATCCACTTTATAAAAGGTATTATGTTTCATTTAGAGATATAAATTAGTTATATTTTATGTTTTCTTATCAGTCCATGCTACATCATCTTATTTTTACTAGATTTCTTATACTCAAAGTTCCCTATTTTTTCTTTCTTTTCCATATTTTCTTTATCATTAAATGTTATTTTTTTTGAAAGTATTTCCTTATTATACTTATGCCTATATGAGTTCTAGTGAGGGATAGATGATGTTTTACAAGTGGTTTTATCCCTTGTTATGTAATGATATTGGATGACAAGTGTTTAGGAAAATTCTTAAATGGTTTTTTTAAAATAATGCATTTGGTTTCAAATCCTGTGGTAATCATCGAATTGATATTTTTAAAATTATTCCTATGTTAATTGGATTTAAAACCAAGAGTTCGGGTGATCTAAAAGTGTTTAATGTGTTGGAAAATGTGGTTTTATTTTTAATAAGGTGTGTTAAACCTTATGATCTATATTTAGAACTACTTTTTTAGACATGGTTAATTTTTGTATTAATATTTTGGGGTGTTTAATGATTTTACGATCTCCCAATCAGATGGATTATTTAAAAGGGTGTTTTTACCATGTGTATTGGATTTTGAAACATATTGAGTCATTGAATTTTTTTTAATGGTCGTTTAAAGGGTAGTGTAAATTCACATTTTACATTCAAAGGGTTTGGAAAAAATTGGTCCGAAGTGTAGATTGAGATGGATTTTATAGATGAAAAAAATAGCTTGTCATTCGATGTATTTTTTAAAAGAGATGTCCAATTTGACATTTTATAAAAAATTTAATTTCATATATGGTGTGGTACCAACTTAATCCCCTTTGATTACTTTATTACCATTTTAGCTTGTGATCCCATGTGGAAATGTTTATTATTGATGACCTAGTTTTAAGGGAATTCATGGGGAGTTGATAGGTTTAGTAGTGATGACCTATTTTTCTTATCTTCAATTAAGGTCATTTTATTAATATGGATTAGTGATGTTATCCATGAAACTAGAATCCTTTTTAGGGTCATTTAGGTATTTTATGTCTATACTTTTATTATATCCCATGTTATTTGTATTATTTTTTGGAATATATTTTATCATTGTTCTCCCCATGTTGTGCGACTTTACATAGTGGTGCTTGACCATGTTATTTCTCCCTTATTTGTATGGTTTTATTTGCATATTTTTTTGAAAAAGAATTTCAAATTGTTTTTAAAGAAGAAAAAAATGGAAAAGCATGATTTTGAAGCGTTCTCAAACAATTTTAATAATGAGTATGAAAAGTTTTCTCAAATGAGAAAAGTTATAATGGTGTGTTTTTGAAACTCCAAGATTATTTGAGTTTTGAAAATGGGGTTTTCGGAAACCATGCATTGTTTTATGGAAATGGTTGGTTTTCAAACATGTTCTAGAAACCTAGGTAATAGTTGTAAACCTCCTTGAGTTTTGAAATCTGTATTTGAAAAATGGTTGTTTATGAAAGAGTTTAAAGTCATATTTTAAAAAGGTGATTGGAACAAGAGGCATTGGCTGAGGAAATTTATTTCCAAGTAACTTTTCTAATTTAATTAAAATATTAGAAAAAGGGTTTTAACACACTTTTATGTGTTACTACTTATATAATAAAACATTATAGAAAATATTTATTATTTTGATACTTTTATAAATATATTTTTTTCAGATGTAATATGAAATTTATCTCTTATATTTCGTAGGTTTTGGTGACCTACTATACATTTATATCATGCCTACATTTTATAGGTTTAGTTTTGTAATGTATGGTTTTTCTTCATATGGGTCTTTTTAGAGGGATATGTAGTTTGATGGTGGCCCTAGTTGAATATCTTTTGTGTATTTATTTTACTAAATATTAATATTACCCAATAAAATAAAATAAATATGAATAAATAATTTATGGATGCCAATCTTATTACAAAATAATATGAATAGGGAGTGAAAGAGTTCATTATGTTTGCAAAATATCATGCATATGACCCTTTCCAAGTCCTTTGAACATGGTTACATTATTTTTATTCAATAATAATTATTCCAAAGTAGTTGTAAGAACACATGATCTATCAAAGAATAGATCGAAGTTATAAATGTTAGAAACAATGAGAAAAAAGTGAATCTAGCTAGTGGATGTGATATTATTGAATTTTATGGATCATCTGATATGATTACAAGTGTGAACAATGACTTGTATCAAGTATGTGATAATAGATGTGAATGATCATGAAGATCATACTAAGGAAATGATAGCGACATTTGAATATGAACTTTGTGATTTCCAAAAATTCTTTGAGATGTTGAAGAGTTGTGAAAATACTCTATTGTATGTCGGTAGCACTAAATATACATCATTGACCATCATAATAAGGATGGATAATTTGAAAGCAGGAAACAGATGGAGTGATTCCTGTTTTACAGAACTACTTGATCTATTTAATGACATGCTTTTAGAAGACAATGATCTCTTGAGCCAAACATATTAAGATAAAAAAATTTTGTGCTCGATGGGTATGATATCTAAAAGAATACAAACCTACCTGGATAACTTTATACTATTTTTCAAGGACTGAAAATCTCTTATAGAATGTACAATGTGTGGTTATTCTCAATACTAGAAACATTAATCATTTACTAGGAATGTTTTATGGTGACTAACAATCATTATAATGTTTAGGAACCTATGTAGAAGTGAAGATACTATAAGGAAATTGATATGTAACCCAAATAAAAAAAATGATAAACTATGTCACTCAAAAGCCTCTCCTTTGTGGTTGAGAATTGATCATGAGTATCCTGAATTTAGCAACGAGTTGAGAGACCTTCATTTTTCATTATCTAGATATTGAGTTAATCCTTTTGGTTTTCAAAATACCACTCACAGTACGTGACCAGTTATGTTGGTAAGTTAAAAATTTCCACAGTGGATATGGATGAAATGAAAATACATCCTATAATCCATGCTTATATCGGGACCAAAACTACTAATTAATGATATTGATGTTTCATTTGGCTCCATTTATTGAGGATTTTAAATTATTGTGGGATTTAGGTGCTATATTGTATGATGCTAATAGAAACAATGATTTCATGTTGAGATCCTTGTTGTATAGGAAAATAAATTACTTTCCTTATTATGGAAATTTCTCATGATAAAACATTAAAGAATCTCAATGGTTTCTCATTTTCAAAAAAGGTATACAATCAATTAGGTTAAGACATTCATAAAAAAATATGATTCTAGGACATCATAGATTTCTACCCCAACAACATAAGTACTGATCTTGGATGACATCATTCAATATAATTTCATAAGAACATACATCACCGTATCCACTAACACATGATCACCTATTTGAGTATTTAATAGATGTAGAAATTGTTTTTCATAAAACATTTTAAAAAACCATAAAAAAATAGGTTGTAAAAGGAGATCAGTTTTTTATGAATTACTAGACTAGAATTTTCTATATGTCAGAGATTTTCTTGATGTTATTCATATTTAAAAAATATATGTGATAATGTCATTGACACATTGCTAAATTAACCCGATAAAACAAATGATGAAATTAAGGAAAGGTTGGACATGATTTTCATGAGAATATATGACGAGTAGATTCCAATGAAGGGTGAAAAATGAACTTTTTTCCCTCTATTTGCTAACGCTCTTTCCAAGAAAAATAGATATCAGTTTTTCAACTTCTTGAATGTCATAAATTTTCTAGAGAGGTATTCATTGAATACTAAGAATATAATTTCAATGGATGATTTGTTGTTAAAGGGTCTAATATAGCATGACTACCATGTTTTCATAAAAAATCTAATTCCTATAACTTTACATTGCATTTTTCTCAAGAATTTCCATCATACATTAAGAAAGATACGTTTCTTATATAAATCTTTATGCATAATAGTTATAGACCCAACAGAATTTCCAACTATGGAAAGAGAAATTTTCATCATATAATGCGAATAAAAAATGATCTTACCACCAATATTTTTTGATATGGTTGTTCATTTAATGGTTCACTTGGTGGGGGAGATTTGAATATCCGGTCCTATACATTATAGATGGATGTACCCCATTGAATAGTATATAAATATTTTTAAAGGATATGTAAGAAAAATTTGGCCAGAGGGTTGTAATTCATAGAAACATATTATTGAGGAAGCTATTGAGTTATGTACTGTATACCTATGTGGTGTGGAAAACATTGATCTACTGAAATCACGTCACACTGGGAGACTAGAAGGAGAAGAATTTTATAAAAAAGATGTTGTCATGATCAATATTATTGATAGGGAGCATGCAAGATTTACGTTTTTCATAACAGTTTTGAGGTTTCCCCATATGTTGAAACCCACAATAAAATTCTTAGGCATTTAAATCCATCATTAGTTGAAGTATGGATATCAAATACACATAATCAACAGTTTATAGGATGGTTTCAAGACCATATTCTTTAGGAGTTATATGAAAATCTATATTCAATTTTAGAACAAATTTGATAGTTAGAAAGAGGAATAAGTGTGTGTCAATTATCTTACAATGGTTATGTAATTAATGGTTATATGTTCTAAACAAATGAACATGATGAAGAAAGTACCCTGAAAAATAGTGGAGTTACACTTGTGGATGAAGGGATGTATTTTTATAGTACTATGGAAAATGATACAATTTATGTGAATATGTCATACTTTAGAATCACCAAAAAATATGGGAGTTGGATTATAAAACATTACATGTGTTGATTTTTCATAATGTTGGGATGATAACATGAGTAATATTAAACTAGATGAATTGGGATTCATGAAATCTAATTTTAGTTAGGATGGGTACAAATATGAACTATTTATTATGACATAATAGGTAGTACAAGTATTTTATATACTTGATCCTATGAACTAAGAGTGGTTAGTTGTTTAGTTATTAACCAAAACCATTGAATGTTTAGATGAAAATTCAACTGGGGATGAAACATTCATTAAAAC
This sequence comes from Viscum album, assembly GCA_963277665.1. Classification (NCBI taxonomy): domain Eukaryota; kingdom Viridiplantae; phylum Streptophyta; class Magnoliopsida; order Santalales; family Viscaceae; genus Viscum; species Viscum album. The sequence continues at coordinate 1,896,447,914 of OY728152.1, forward strand.
ATTGCAATCATTTCATAGTGGTCCAAATGTAGATGAAATTTTGTTTGTCATAGGAAACTCCAATGAAGGGATTTTGATAGCCTATAGATGGGTCGAATCCCTTCATCTTTTAAAAAAGAGACTTCAATAATCAGGTAATATATATTTTTGTAATATACATTCTATTTAATCAAGTTATAATATGTTCATTTCTATATTTATGTAATCTAAATTAAATGTTAAACCTCTTTTGAATATAATGACTTCTTCTTGTGATCGCACTCCCAATCCTAAGGAACAATGACTCTTTCAACCTACTGCTACTCGCAATGTAGAGGAAAAATGAACTTCTTCATGTGCTGTTGCTTTCAATCATGAGGAACAAATGGTTTGTCAACCTATTCCTACTCCCATTATAGAGGTACAACAACCATTTTCACATCTTGATTCTAGAACTATATAGGAACAATATATTGTTATGCTAAACCTAAATAAATTGTAGGTGATGAAGGATTAGTGATACTGAAAAAAGGAGCACTATAGTTTGACGATGTTATCAAAAATAATTAAGGAAAAAATTAGAGGCATCAAATACTAGGTCGGATGGAATGCTCGAGGCCAACATGATAATCCTAGAAGGCCATGTTTAGTAGTTACATTGGAATCATCACTAAAAAATGAGTGCTAATTGATGTAGATTCATGGAACCATGTTCTTCCCACACATAAGAAATAGGTGTGAGAAGATATTACGGTAACATTATGATATGATTTGTTTATTTTACTAAAAAATGAAATAATAAAACATTGAATTACTCTTCATAATCCCTTGAAAATTTCATTTATAGTAGATGAATCCCACAAAAAAATGTATTAATGCTTTATTGATGGATTCATAGTTGATTTCACCAAATTATAATGATACACTATCTTAAAGATGATGATGAGAAAATAAACCCACACCCCACACTTATATATTCACACCTGATAACGAAATAATCATGAGTTTCATTTACTTCCAGTTATGTAGATGTGTCTTTTGAGGTAAATTATGGCTTAAAATACATTTTTGGACAAAAAGTATATTCATCACTTTGATTTATAATTTTTTATCTATGAAACAACTACTAAGTACTGAAAATAAGCAACATACAACAAAACCAATATATCCCTACTATAAAACATGAATAGGGTACTCTTAACCTGAAAAAAAAATTGGTACCTATTTTAAATCTATCATAATATTTTTATGTGAAATGAAACAACAAAATAATTATTTTCCTTTGTTTGTATGTAGATAGATGAATCCAAATCCAAAGCCACATCCATCCCATGACATTTAATATTGAAGGAGGTATGTTTAAATAAAAATTGGGATACTAATAGATAAAAACACACAAAAATATATAGTAAAATGTGTAAGTATGATATAATAAAAATAGTTTTTTGATTTAAATTTATATCACATAATAATTATTACTTATTTTATTATATTTTATAGCAGAATTAGAAATAAGAATAATTAACACCTATAATAGATGAACACTTACTGTTGGTGTCCTTAAAGCCGCTAGAACAATATCGACACATCAGAGATGTAGGTCTTGGGGTGACACATGCAATATATTTTGTGAAAAAAAAATAAAAGGATAAAGATAAAGAAATGAAATAGTTGAAATAAATAATAACTTCTCTGGAATGAAAATTCTAATGGTAGAGGGAGTTTCTAGAAACTGTTATGGGGGGGGGGGGGGGGGTGGATGCAAAGAGAAGAAACAACTATAAGCAACCATTTCTTGAAGACGCCACCCGCCCCACCTTATTTTATGTGAGACATTCCCTTAAAAGTTCTATCTTAGTTGAGGTAATCAATATTCTAGTAATTGTTTTTGGGAAATGTGAATCAAATAGGAACTGAAAGCCTTCATATACTAATATTCTATAGGGTGAAAATTAATCTTATTTATATCTATCAACAACCACCCATGACCTTATATTAAGGGATACAATGTTCAATTTCCAATAAAATAGTATACACAACATAACACATCAAAAAGGATATGTGAGAGTGGTGATTAGAGTATCTCATGACCTGATCACCGAGCTACTTATTCCACTTGATGACGACAATATTTATAAGGTCGACCGAGTTGTTGTAACATTCGTCTCTTGACCATATCATCTTGTAAAAACACATTTTGATAATGAGGTATTAATTTCAAATTTATTTTTCAATATAAACATTTAAAAATTAATGAAATAAGTTCTAAACTGATGAATGTTATTACAGACGGACAAATGGAATGGGGTGAAATGAAATAATGACTCAAAACTATATAAAGGTTCGACCAAACAATCGAAAAGTTCTTTCAAAATCACCATTACCCTAGCCATTCCATATCCATATTTACTAAAATTTTAGGTTCATGTTGATAAAAAGTTACCAAATTATAGTATTCACAGTGTTTCTTTTGAAGAAATTATATACAAAGAGGATTTTGAAGACTAAATTTGTGTACAAAATTAAATGAAATCACAAAAAAATAATTGGAGAGGTGCCTTAGTTGTAAATTTATAGCTGAGGTATGTTTTCATGATATGATTTTCTAAAAGCTGATATAATATATAAATTATGAATAAATACATTTCATATTATTGGAAAGAGTATATATAAATACCATTTGATTTAATTTCCCCACAAAAAAATAGACTTCTTCGTCCTTATGACACCTCTACAGAATGAAAAAAAATAGAATAAAAAAAATTGATGAAATAGTGGAAAACCTGGTCAAATAGTTTGAAAGAAAACTTTCTCATGATAGACTATTATTAATACCAATGATTTAGGGGTAAAACTCTAAAATTTAATCATATAACCTATGTTTTCATATCTTTCATTTCTTATTCCTTTTTTAGGAAACATTTGATGCTCAATGTGGTCATTTTAAATACTCCAAATATTTAATTATTAGATTCAAATCATAGATACCTAAATAACCAACAACACATGTTGGGATTTGTCAATATTTAACACTCTACATCAAATATTATATAACTAGAATTCATGTCATATTATTTATATTATCTTTTAATGAGGATTCAGTTATGATAGAGTAATGCATCAATATCATGAAAAACAAGGAATGAGGCTAGAGGATAAGCACATGGATGCTAAAAATTTCTAAAAATGGAAAAGTATCAGGGTATATATAAGAATATTTCATTATCCAAACACATATCAAAACAAATTACTTATTTTTCACAATGTTTCTATAATATCTGAAATAAACAAATAGAAAATATTATGGTTATTATGTTTGTATATTTATGTGGGAGATCATATTACATGAACAAAATAACATCCCCAAAGAGGTATCTTCAAATATAATTACTATTTAATTTAAAATATTTATTAAACATTTTCATACATATATTTTTTCAATACTACTATGATTTTCAAAAAAATCATATTCACAAGATGATATATATTTTCTTAGAATCAAATGGGATGTATACCAGATGACATAACGTAGAAAAAAACATAAACATGTGGCTTCCATAGAATTAATGGATTTTTTATAATTTTTTTAATTTATTTCTTTTTTGAATTACTCACATAATAATTGTTTTCTTATACAAGTCGATTCCTTTGTTCGAGTTGGGGTGGTGTGTTTGTATCTTATCATGCTCATAAAAGGCTGGTATTTATGGCTAAAAATGAGATAATGACAAAAAATAAATGGGTTAAGATTATATACAACCATCATGAAAAGGTGAATCAATAGCACCTCAATCGAACACACAATGTGATAGGTATGACCCCAAGTTCTACTTTCTATTTAAAATGATATATATATTTTTTGTAAAAAAGAAAACCTTTATACTCAAAACAGAGAAAACCTATTCAGATTATTTTTGATAAATTAAGAAATTAGCCCATAATTCATTTTTCATGTGTATAAATCCACCACACCTCAATCAGATGCACAATGTTACTACTATTAATCTAATTGTGTCTATTTATTGAAAATTTACATTAATTTTAGTAAAAAGAACAAATGAAATTATGATAACTGAGAAAACACATTAGGAATGTTTGGATACATTAGAAAATGGATTCACAAGTCATTTGTGATGTGTAGAAATTAACCATACCTCAATATAATGCATGATGTGGAAATTAAAATTCCAAGTGTGTCTATTTACTTAAAATAAACATTAATTTTAATCAAAAGAATAAGTGACATACTAAAAACTGAGAAAACACATTTGAATTATTTTAATACTTTAGAAAAATATCCATAAATCATTTTTTACTTGTAAGAATCAAATATACCATAATTTGAGGCATGGTGTGACTGGTATAATTTGAAGTGTGTCTATTTATTTAAACTTTACATTAATTTTAGTAAAAAGAACAAGTGTCATTCTGAAAAGTGAGAATTCACATTCATATTTTTTTTGATAATCTAGAAAAATGACCCATAAGTCATTTTTGACATGTAGGAATCAAAAAAATATCAATATTATGCACAATGTAACCGATATATCTCTAATTGTTTATTTTAATTAAAAAATTGAGATTAAATTTAGTAAAAAGAACATGTAACATACTAAAAATTGAGAAAACACATTTAAATTGTAATGATACTTTAGAAAAAATGATATATATGTCATTTTTGATGTTTAAAAATCATCCTCACCTCAATAGGATCCATGGTGTGACCGGTATCACTCAAAGCTACTCTTTTTATTTAAAATTGACATTAATTGTACCAAAATGAAAAAGTGACATACTGAAAACTAAGAAAACACATTTAGATTGTTTTGATAATTTAGGAAAATGATTCAAGAGTCATGTTTGATGTGTATGTGTCAACAAAACCCTAATATGATGCATGATGTGACTTCTAAGTCTCAAAGTGTGTCTTTTTATTTAAAATTGACATGGAAAAAAAGAACAAGTGACAAACTGAAAACTAAAAAAAATGAATTCATATTTTTTTGATACTTTATAAAAATGATCTGTTAGTCATTTGAGACATGTAGGAATCAACCTCAACTTAATCTAACGCATAGTGTGACCGGTATAACTAAAAGTCCCCATTATAAATTTAAAGTTGACATTTTAGTTTAAAATGTGTCTCTCACAAAAAACGAAGAATATGAACTTCGATTTTCTTGATAATTTAAGATAATGATTAATAGGTAATTTTTGACATACATGAAGTAGTATCATATGAAACCAATGCACGATGTGACCAGTATGAAAAAATAAGTGTTTCTAATTTGAAATGAAAGTTTAGTAAAAACACAAATGATATTCTGAAAATTGAGAAAATGCATTCATATTGTTTTTTACTTTATAAAAAAGATATATAAGTAATTTGTGACATGTAATAGTGAAATGGACCTCAATATGATTCATGGTGTGGCTGGTATAACTCAATGTGACTCTTTTTATTTAAAATTAACATTATTTTTTTTTAAAAACAACAAGTGACTTATTAAAAACCCATAAAATGAATTTATATTGTTTTGATAAATTAGGAAAATAACCCATTGGTCATTTTTGATGGGTATGGGTCCACTAAACAATAATCTGATGAACAATGTGACCTTTATGACACAAAGTGTGTCTTTTTATTTCAAATTGACATTAATTTATCTAAAAAGAACAAGTGACACACTAAAAATCATGAAAATGAATTAGTATTGTTTTGATACATTAAAATAATGATATATGAGTCATTTTTGTCTTGAAAAAATCAACTAAACCTCAATACGATGCAAAATATACAAAGTATGGATAAAAGTGTTGGTTATTTGTTTAAAATTTACATTTTAGTTCAAAACATGTCACTCATTGAAATCCAAGAAAACACACTCTGATTATCTTGATAAATTAAGAAAATTATTCATATGTAATTTGAAACATGTATTATGTAGTCTCACATCAAAATGACACACGATGTGACTGGTATGACTCAAAATTTGTGTTTCCAGTTCAAAATAACATTTTTGTAAAAAATACACATAACCGACATATTGAAAACTGATCAGACACATTCATATTGTTTTGAAACATTAGATAAATGATCTATAAGTCATTTGGGTTGCGTAAGAATCAATTTAACATCAATATGATGCATGGTGTGGCTGGTATAACTTGAAGTGTCCCTTTTTATTTAAAATTGACATTAATTTTATTAAAAAAGAAAAATGATATACTGACAACTAAGAAAACCCATTTAGATTGTTTTAAAAATTTATTAAAATGACACATCAGTCATTTGTGACGTGTAGGAGTCAACTGAAACTCAATCTGATGCACAATGTGACCTCTAGGACTCAAAGTGTGTCTTTTTATATAAAATTGACATTAATTTAACTAAAATGAATAAGTGGCATTCTAAAAACTGAGAAAACATATTTGGATTGTATTTATACTTTATGAAAATTATCCATGGGTCATGTTTGATGCATCAGAGTAAAATGAACAACAATATGATACACAGTGTGATCAGTATGACTAAAATTGTTCGTTATGTGTTGAAAATTGATATTTTAGTTCAAAATATATCACTCACTGAAAACCAGGAAAAAACGCTCCGATCGTCTTGAAAATTTAGGAAAATGATTCAAAAGTCATTTTTAATGTGTATCCTGTAGTCTCACATAAATATGACACATTATGTGACCAATATGACTCAAAATGCATTTTTCCATTTTGAAATGACATTTTATTAAAAAAACCATGATACTAAAAATCAAGGAATTGCATTTGGATTGTTTTGATACTTTAGAAAAATGATCCATTAGTAATTTATCATAAGTAATAATCAGCCTCACATCATTCTGATGCATGGTGTGACCGGTATAACTCCAAAAGTTACATTATTTAAAATTAACATTAATTTTAGTAAAAGGACAAGTGACATACTCAAAATTGAGAAAACACATTTGGATTGTTTTGACATTTTAGGACAATGATACATAAATCATTTGAGAAATGTAGGAATCAACCCCACCTCAATAAGACACACTATGTGATCATTATAACTCCAAATGTGTCATTTTTATTAAAAAATGACATTTTATTAATGTATTTTTTCAAATTAATGTTTAATTTATTTCTTTATAGTATTACTAATGTAATATTTTCTTTCTTATATATGAGGAATATAGTTATTGGTTTAGATGATTATTTCAGAATCTGATACCATGGGCGGACATTTTCTAGAGGGGATTACATGAATCAATAGATGAAACACTAATGTTTTTAATTGTTTATTTGGATAATTGTAAATATAATTATATAAAACATTGTTTGAAATGTATATAGAAGGGTTTTTTTTTTATTTATTATTTCAAATTTATTTTAATTATAATATATTTATTTAATTGAAAAGATTGATGATTTTGTTTGGTGTGATGTTATATTAACTACACACTTAACAAGATAGGGATTTATCAGTGCTTAAATAACTTTCATAATGGGTGGAATTTATTTGTTTTTAGCCCATAAAAAGGACCCCCTTTATCAGTGGTGTGATTAAAAATGCATTTTTAGCACTATTTAAATCTTTTTTACATGCTATAAAAAGGCATATTTATAGTAGCGACATTTTATTGAATAGAAACCCAAATAAAATACATTTAAAGGGGTTTCCTCCCCTTTTAAACCCTCCAACCACATAGGTGTATGTAATACCTTTCTTCTCAGATTCTATAAGTGATGTCGAACTAGGTAAAACTACTAATCCATGAGTTAACCCATGTTGGGAAGGGTATTACATCATTGAGAATGTAAAAAAAAATTGATAAATAAAATGTGAAAATAAAAACTTATTATAAATTATAAATATTAATGTTATTAATTAATAACAAAATAATGTTAATTAAAAAATATATTTTTTGTAGTTAAACATAAAAAATGTGAGGTTAAAAGGAATAGGAAGAGGTATCTTTTGTAGTTCATTGAATTGGATGAATATATTAAACAAAATAGATATATATATAAATATATAATATTTAATTCCCCCTCCACCACATTCACTATAGTCATATTGCTTGTCTCTCTCACTCCACATTTGTTAATAATTTATTTTAAAAGATTCATAAAATTCTATTGTCTAATTTTTTTATATAAATAGTATAATTATTCAAAAACATTTATATTTTTTGAATACAAAATTTAACTATAAATTGAATGTTTAAATAATTTTTTTATTATTGTGAAATAATAAACAACATAACTACATTATGTGTTATGAAATTGAAATTATGAAAATTATTTTTATAGTTGGAATTAAATGTCTATAAAATTAAATAACTGTGGAATAATTAAATATCTATTCAATAATAGGAATAAAGTTTATCTCAAATTTTAAAAGATAATAAAAATTACGGAGTAATGATAACTTGGTTGAAATAGAAAAATCATGTGACTACAGGTTTTTTACATGTCACATTATCTCAAAAATATAAAAAAATAATAGTCATTATTGATAATCAAATTTCTTTTGTCAAACTAAGCTACTGATATTTTAGTATCATGGTAGGATAGATTATGAAGAAGTAACCATGTTTAATATTTTTACAATTTTCCATCCCAAAGAATTGAAATTTTATACTATTCATTTTATAGAATTAAATTAATTGTTATATATGATAAATATTCTATTTCAATTATTTACAAGAACATAAATTCAAAAAATTAGTTATCAAAAAATCTTTTATTTTTCTTAAGTGTGGTAAATTAATTACATTTTAAAGAATTTTATATTTAAAGCACAAATTATTAATATTGTTTACTTGATTTTATAAATTACAATACTTTTTTTCTTTCAAATATACTTTATTACCCAAATTAAAATATTTTTGATTATTTAAATTTTTTAATTAATAAACTAGTTGATCTATTTACTAACTCTAATGACTAAATATTCATTATTTACAATTTTGTTTTTTTATTGTTTTTAAATGAAAATTTGAAACATTATTCGAAATAATGAATACATGTACAAGATCCATGATAATTTAAAAAATTAAAAACAAGAAAATTTAATTCCATACCAACAAACGCAAATGATTGTTTATTGGTAACAGTTGACAATTCCATTAAAGTTGATATTCCAACTCCATGAAATAGATTGACATATTCAAAGAACATACCATTTTAGGTTCAGTATAATCTTTTCAGACGTATATATTATAAGAAATTTTTGAACAAGTCAGAAATGGAATTATTACCTAGCATACAATGAAATGGTCTTAAGTGTGTGGCATGCATAAAACTAAAATGGTGATAAATGAATTTAAAACTATATAAAGGAAGAGTAATTTGTATGAATTAATACTTTGTGATTTATGTAATTTTAATTCTACAAATACTATACATAATAGAAATTAATATATAAATTTTATCAATGGTAATTCTAGATTATTATATACATATCATTTAAAAGTCAAAGAAAAATATATAAACATTTTTTGTATTTATAAAAAAGGATGGAAACCAGAATTCACTTAAAATTATATTTTTTAGATCTGACTGGATATGTGAATATTAATGTTATTCATTTTATTCATTCCTTGAGATCATATATGAATTGATAACTCCTTTTACAACTCAATAGAAAGGTATAAATATGAGAAAAAATAGAAGCTTTATATAAATGGTTAATTTGATGATCCCTTTCATAGAACTCCCTTGGGTATTTTGAGAAGATGTGTTATTAGTTATTTGTTATATCCTAAATTGGATTCTCACAAAAGTAAATTTTATTAATCTATATGAAATATAGAATCATAGGAATCCAATAAAAAATTAATAAACTTATTGGGGTTGTCACACAATTATTGGTGTACTTGAAACATAAAGGAAAAATTTAAGAAAATGAGATATTGACTGAATAATTTTTTGGATATCTGTGGGATTAAAATTATATAGATTCAAGGTTATATAATCAAATAAATTTTTTGTAGTAAATTAAAATATTGAATCCTAATATGATATATTGGATAAATATATATTTATATATTTAACTAAGAAAGTATAAATATAGGAACTTGAAACAAATTAATGTTATGATAGCATTATTAAATTCCAAGTTATATAATGAAAAATATATTGAACTAAATGAACTATTCTTAGTACATGTATAAGAAAATATGTTTATAAAATTATTATGGGCCTCATAGGGTTTAATATATATTCTTAAACAATATATTTATAAATTTAATGATGTTATTTTTTGAAAGGAATTTATATCCCACAAAGTTGATGATGATTTTAATTAGTATCCCTATTAATCATATATTTTCAATTTTTTATATGTTAATGTCATGATAATTTTTATAAGTGATATGAATCTTGTGAGAACCTGGTTCTTATTCATGAGGTACGAGTTTCTTCTATTCCTTTTTCCTTAAGTATTTTTAAGAAAATAAGGGAATGTGGGAAAAAATCTCAAATTTATGGGTACATGTCGTGTACTTCGGCTGTGGGAGATGAGAAGGCAGGGAACATTGGTTTGTTAGTAAAAACAAACTACACGCCTTGTAATTCCATATAAACGTTGTGTACTTTGGTCGTGTGGGACAAAAAAATAGGGCGTATAGACTTGTCGGCATTTCAGGATGTAATAACTATCCACACGCCGTGTACATAGTATTACATGCCATGTAATCAGTCAGAAGATGAACAGGGTGGCGGTGAAAAGTAGCCACCAGAGGAACAATTAAAAGGGAAAGTACATGTCATGTACTTTCAAAGTAAACACTGTTTAGTTATGAAATTTCACTTAAAATAGGTAGTAGCCTCCTCATTCAGTAGAGGAGGAAGAACTATCATTTGGAGAGTGGGAAGGAAGGACGAAGCTTAGAGGAGCTCTCGAATGCACACCGTGAATCAGATTCTTGTGCCATCGATCACATTTGAACCGAGCAGGTGAGTTCTTCCCTCTATGTGAGTATTTCTTTTCAATTATTCCTCTAAAGGAATTTATTTGAGTTTGAACAGGAAATATTTTATCCTAGATCTATGCCGTTCTTGGTTGTTTCGGGAGGTGGTGTTTGTGTATATCAATAATTGGAGATTGAGGTAGGGGGTCTTGTGTTTTATTACAAATGTTGAGTAGAATTGGTGTACCATTTTCCCACTCACTATGTTCTGGGTGTTGTATAGATGATGATTTGTCTGTTTAGATACCTAGAATTTATTAGTAAGTTTAATGATTAAATATGAACTGCTGTTTGGGATCATTTCTTGGATCCAGGGCCACCCCGTGGGTGCATTCCCCCAGTTTATCCATTTGGCCATGATACCCAAGGGTATGCCATATCTATACATGATCTAAGTTTTCATGAGAGGAAATTATGTGTATATCTTGCTATGTGTTGGGCTCGACCCGGTTTCTTGTTTATCCTGAGGGAAGTGTTGTGTTTAGCCTGTGGGCAGTGTTCGTTTAGCCCGCGAGCAACATTTCTCATGCCTTTGGGTAGTTAATTTTGTGCCTTTGGGCAACACCTTGTACGCCTACAAGCAATATTCGTTATGCCTCTGGGCAGTCACCTGTGGGTTTTTATTTTGTTAAATTGAGGGTAACAATATGCATGTTTGAGGAAAATTTTTACCATGAATATACACGGTGATGATTTCACTTATTTTACTTTCCAAGCTAAACCACAAGCTTGGAATTGATAAACAATTAATAAATGGAAATGTAACTGATAGAGATAGTTACTTTGAGTACTGCCGAGTTTACTACATTTTTTTATTGCACACTACTGTTGCACATTTTCACTAATAGTTGCGCACAGGCCTTTTGTGGTTTCCTATTGGGATTTCATTCTCACACCCTATTGGGGTCAGGTATTGGGATCAAACAGATTATTTTGCAGCAGGTGTTGATAAGGTCAAGAGTCATTATACAGGTACTTGATTGTTGCAGAGGAATATGATAGCATGGGTCTGAGCTTAGGCTTGCGATGCTGCTGAGTTCCTGAAGAACTGTTTTGTATTCCTTTGTTGTACTTTTACTTTGTAATGGATTATTCAAAATGAAGTGTATCAAGTTTTAGAATCTTTCCTAGACTTAGGTACTTATTGAATCATTATATATTACTTTTGGTCATTTCTTTATTTATGTACTATTGTCCATTTTAGCTTTGTATTGTTTACTGCTTCCACTTTTGTATGCATGTATTTTGTTTCACTATGTTAAAATTTGCAAAATGAGGGCATAGTTTCCACACTATCAGACCTAGGCCTTCACTGCTAGTTGGCAGCCTTTGGCTTTTGGGGAAATGCACTTGAGGTCAGGTGACCAACTAGGTTCGGGGCACCAGTTGAGTGGTACCCGGATCTGGGATGTTACAAAGTGTAATCAGAGGAGATTTATTTTTTTTGACGTACAGCTTGGAGCCTATAGTCAGGGATAGGATGGAATTAGTAATTGGTAATAAGCTGTGCTCAGGAGTAGCTGACCCGTGTGTAGGGACAAGCCAATCTACCTCGTTAAATTGCAATTTTTATGTTTTTTTCAAATTTTCATTTGACCTGATTTCCACCATTGGGTGACGCACTTGTGGTGTGATGTTTATATTTTATACTTGGGTTCAATTTAGTTTCAACCCGATGAGATGAGGGTATTCCATCTCATGCATCACTTAGGCACATGCCAGAATCACATGCCATGCATAGTTTCAATGCCATGCAGGTGCATTAATAATTTCATGTTGTTGTAATAGTTGTTGTGCTATGAAATTCATGTTGTTGTGATAGGTATCTTTCTATAAATACCTTCTATTTGATAGGGTATTGGGACATGTTACTATTGATTTTGTGGACACTAAAATTTTGTTCCTAAGAAGTATGGGCTCTCTTGAACTGGAATCTAGCAGATCATGATCTGGCCTTTTGATGTGTTCTTCACTATAAAGTGAAAGGCCAGGTGTTAAAAATTGATTCACGGGGAGTATGGGCCCCCAAAGAGGGAAATTTGGCTTATTGACGTTATAAATTAATGAAAAAGGGGCTTTGGATTAGTTTTTGTGGTGTACTGTCCGAAAACCCAGACAACACGGTGTGTGGTTCTATGAACACACTCCATGTACTCTTCTGTTCGGGATGAAATAATAAATTTTTAAGTACACGCCGTGTAGTCTCCAACCATGTTATATGTAGTGTGGGTAGAGACACGGGATAGAAAATTTCTTGTGGGAATACGTCGTGTAAACTTTGAACACATCGTATAGTGTCAGCTGAGTAGTTAGCCATGTCGCTAACAATAAAGGTCGGTTGGGGCTTCTTAGTACACCTCGTGTCTATATGGAACACGCTGTGTAGTGTTACCTGGGTATACAGGCCATGTCACTAATAAAAACAGGCCAGTGAGTCTTGACTATTACACGATGTGTACCTATGGGACACGCCATGTAGTTTTGACTAGGGAGAGACAATGAGGATTTGGCCGTTGGGATAGGGGAAACAAAGTGGTGTACATGGCATGTGCGGGTGTAACACACTGTGTATTTAGGGTTGAGATATGCCCAGACCGACATCAGAACACGACCATGTAAGGGCACAAGGGTACTCACTGTGTGGACATTATACACGCTGTGTAGTCTCTTTTTTCTAGTTCATGTGTTTTATTTCACTTTTTGCATGGGAACTTTTAAACGGACAAAAGAACCACGATAATAAATTAAGTTAAGGCATGTTTTGACCATGTAAAGTCATGCCATAGAGACGACCACAAGTTGTACACCAAGAGAGAAATAATGATTATACTGTAGAGATGGTAGGCCATGGGATACTAATGGATCCTCAAATCAAGCCAGATGCAGCGCCGACCACTACACCGGATGCAGGCGCGGATGTGCAGTTCTGCGATGGATTTATACAGTTTATGCAGACCTTCCAGGGAGCACCACCGGCTGCCACAATTATTGTAGAGCCGACTTGTATATTCCAGTAGCAACATTCACCTACATTTTCAGGGGATGGCGGACCACAAGCTGTGGAGTTTTGGTTGGGTTCTATGGAGACTATCTTGGAGAATCTAGAGACACATCCAGGGCAGAGGGTCAAGCGTGATACATACATGATACATGATTCCACCAAGAGGTGATGAGAAGTTACCACCCAGACCGAGCATCACCGAGACATGGCATGGGAATATTTTCAGGCAGTCTTCTATGAATTTTTCATTCTAGAGATTCTAAGGGAAGATTGAGCTCCAGAGTTCCTGAATCTGTAGCAGGGCTCCATGTCAGTGTTGGACTATTCGGCCCGCTTCACCAAGCATCAGCATTTTTCACCTCTTCTAGTGGGTGATGAGACGTTGAGGGCTAGATGCTTTTAGGATGGTCTTCAATATGACATCCAAGAACTGGTGAATTTTTTCAGGTTGCCTACAGTGCACACTATTGTGAACAAAGCACTGATTACAGAGCGGAACCTGCGGGAAGCTAGTGGTGCAGGCTAGGGCGGTTCAGCACCAGTTTCTGGTACTATTTCTACCAGTAAGAGGAAGATACATATAGATTCATCTCACAGTGGAAGTACTAGGCATATTATTTCTTTAGGTGGCCAGGTCATGTGCTACTAGTGTGGTAGATAGTGGCACAAAAGACCTCAGTGTCCACGTCACCCGGTGGAGTGCCGATCTTGTGCTAGAATAGCTCATCTCCTGAATTTTTTTCATGGCGTTTCCACCATTGGATAGTGAGAGGGGTTCTGTGTAGACTCCATGTTCAGGAGTAGGTACATCATCTTCTTACCAGTTAGGGAATTGGAGTACGTTAGAACATTCAGGCCAAGGTGGTGGTCATGGCCGGGGTAGCCAGACACTGGGATCTCAAAGAAAACAGGACGGGTCCGCTCAGGGAATCCAGGCTGTGTCATAGGGCCGCGACACTGGGCAGACATATGCAGTGACACAGACCCAACAGGAGTAGGATCCCAGAACTTCTACTATCAGAGGTACTATTCTAGTTGCTTATATTATATCTTCAGTACTTTTTGATACTGGTGCTACACATAGCTTTATATCTGTGCTCGTTGTGGAGAACCTTGGGCTATGTGTTTCTACATCTTATGATTTTATGATTCTAGACAATCTGTTGGGGATTATAAAGGTAGGTGTGCATCAGTTTAGAGAGTTCCCCTAGAGGTTTGAGGGTGTCACTTTCTATGGGACCTCTATGTCTTAGATATGACAAGCTATGATGTCATTCTAGGGATGGACTAGTTGGTACCCTATCGAGATTTTGTAGATTTCTATCATCGTTGGGTGAGTTTCATGTCACCAGAGGGTGAAGAGTTTCTATACAAGGGAGAATAGGGTGTCCAGGCGAGTCGAGCTAGACCCGAGCATTGTGGGATTGGTAGAGTAACAACCCATATTGTGAGTTTATATCTGGATTACTAGGGAACTTTTCGGAAGGATTTCCCTTAGTAGTTGATCATTTCATGGATGTCTTCCCAGATGACTTTTCAAGTCTTCCTCTAGAGCGAGCGGTGGATTTATCTATTGTGATTATGCCGGGAGTAGCACCTGTGTCCATTCCTCCTTATAGGATGGCTACACAAGAGTTGCAGGAGCTCAAGAGGTAGTTAGAGGAGTTTCATGAAAAGGGTTTCATCTAAACCTTTACTTCTCCTGGGGGTTCGCCTGTCATGTTTTCTAAGAAGGTGGACGACACCCTCATACTTTGTGTGGATTATCTGAATCTGAACCAGTTTATGGTCAAGAATCAATATCCCTTACCAAGGATTGATGATCTTTTTTATCAGCTTCAAGGAGCATGAGTGTTATCAAAGATTGACTTGAGATCCAAATATCATCAGTTACACGTTAGACTATTAGACATACCACCTATAGATTTTCGGAGCAGATATAGTCTATACGAGTACATGGTTATTCCTTTCAGAATCACGAACACGCCAGTAGTTTTCATGGCTTTGATGAATCGTGTGTTCCACTCATAAGTGGATTCTTTTGTGGTTATATTCATTGAAGATATCTTGGTGTACTATCACACTCAACACGACCGTGCCACCCATCTTGAGATCGCATTGAGTACACTAAGAGAGAATTAGGTATATGCTAATATCTTAAAGTTCCACTTTTGGATGGACCAGATACTCTTCCTGGGTCATATTATCACAGTGGCAGGAGTCGCGGTAGACCCAGAGAAAGTTAGAGCAGTAGTTTATTGGAAAAAGACTAAGAACGTGTTTGGGATAAATAGTTTATTTGGGAGGGATGGTTACTAAAATCATTTTATATAGTACTTCTCTTATTTAGCAGCTTCGTTGAAGGGTTTGACTGAGAATGGTGTGATGTTTGTTTGGTCAAAAGCATGTGAGACAGCCTTTCACAAGCTGAAGGGATGGTTGACATCCACACTAGTCCTAATACTTTTAGAGCAAGGGAGGAGATATAATGTTTACTGTGATGCATCAGGTATTGGGCTGGGAGCAGTGTTCATGTAGGGAGATCTAGTAGTTGTGTACGAGTGTCGGCAGTTGAGGCCACATGAGAGGAATTACCCGACGCATGATCTCGAGTTGGCCGTAGTTGTTCATGTGTTATGCTTTTGGAGACATTATCTATTTGGATAACATTTTGTGGTGTTCATGGACAAAAAAAGTCTCAAATACATCTTTACTCAGTGTGAAATGAATTTGATATATCCAAGGTGGGTTGAATTCCTTCAGTCCTTCGACTTCATGATTGCCTATAAACCTAGTAAGGGTAACTCATTTGATGATGCACCGAGTAGGAGGACTCAATTATAGGGAGTGCAGAAGGTCAACAGCTCATGGAAGCTCATGGATTTGATCTCTAAGATGCATTTGGAGGTGCACGATATTAATTGGAGAGCCTATCTTTCATCCTTATATGTGACTTATACTGTGATGGATAGAGTGAGGAAGAGACAACTATCAAATTCCGAAGGCCTAGTCCCACATGAGTCAGTGTCAAGTGAGGACCCTCCTCCTGGTTGGACGATAGGCGATGACGAGGTACTTCATATCCATGGATGACTGTGGGTTCCAGAGGATATACGTGAGGATTTGATGTGGGAATTTCGTGCTTCATCTTGGGCAGTGCATCCTGGGGTTACCAAAATGTACCGTGACTTGAGAGGTCAGTATTGGTGGCCGGGTATGAAACGAGAGGTATCTAGTTTTATTACGAGATGTTCCACCTATTAGCAAGTGAAGACGGAACATCAGAGGCCAGCCAAACTGTTACAATAGTTACCCATTCTGGAGTGGAAATGGGATGAGTTCATGATGGACTTCATGACTGAGTTGCTGAGGTCACCTTGAGGGAGTGATACCATGTCGGTTGTTGTGGACAGACTTACGAAGGTCGCTCAATTTTTGCCGATCAAGGAGACCTTCGGTGCTGACTATCTCATAAAGTATATATATGAGAGGTAGTACATTTTCATGGGGTCCCCAGTTCTATCATTTCAGATAGGGACGCCCATTTTACATCTCATTTTTGGAAGGGTTTTCAGAGGGAACTGGGTACACAGGTGCTTATGAGGACAACTTACCACCCTCAGACCGATGGCCAGTCAGAGCGTACGATACATGTGCTTGAGGACATGTTTTGTGCATGTGTACTAGACTCTGGGGTATCTTGGGAGAGGCACATACCTCAGGTCGAGTTTTCCTACAATAATAGTTTTCATGCAACTATGTTGATGGAACCTTACAAGGATATGTATTGTAAGCCATGCCGATCACCCCTATACTGGTTGGAGGCAAGTGATGCAGCTTTACTGGGACCACGTCTTGTGCAGGAGACTTTGGAGTAGGTCCAGATGATTTAGAAGCAGATGGCTACTGCATAGTCTAGTCAGAAATCTTATGCTAATCGTGGCAGACGACCCTTAGAGTTTGTGGTCGAGGATTAGGTTTTCTTATGTGTTTCGCAGCGGTTGGGACACAATCAGATCAGGAGACAGGTAAACTTTCACCAAGGTATGTGGGGGTAGTTCGAGATTCTAGAGATAGTCTGGTCAGTTTCCTATCAGTTTCTAATATCACATAGGTATCGGGCCATGCACGACGTCTTCCATATATCTCAGCTATGCCGTTATCACTCAGACTAGTCTCATGTTTTTCAGCCTGAAGAGGGTGAGATTTATGTTGATGCATCCTTTGAGGAGAATCCAATTCGTATTATTGATAGGATCACAAAGGTTCTCTGAGGCCAGTCAGTTCCTCTCGTACGGGTGATATGGCAGCATGGCCAAGTGTAGGATGAAAACTAGGGGTGGGTGACTGACGTACATTCTCAGTGGCTAGAATTGTTCATAGCTTTATCTTTACCATCCTTAAAGGGAAATTTAGGGTTGAATTTCTATATGGGGGGATGTTTATAAGAACATAGTTCTTATTCTTGAAGTATGAGTTTATTCTTCTAATTTTTCTGTAAGTGTTTTTGAGAAAACAAGGAAATGTGGGAAACAAATCCCAAATTTATGGGTACACACCATGTACTTGGGCTATGGGAGATGATAAGGTAGGGCACGTAGGTTTGTTAGTAAAAACAAACTCCACACCGTGTACTTCCATATACACACCGTATACTTTGGTCTTGTGCTACAAAAACATAGGGCATGTAGACTTTTTGGTAGTTCAGGATGTAATAACTCTCAACATGCTGTGTATTTAGTATTACACATCGTGTAATAAGTCGGCAGATGAATATGGTGGCTGTGAAAAGTAGCCGACAGAGGAACAATTAAAAATGAAAGTACACACCATGTACTTTCAATGTACACACCGTGTAGTCATGAAATTTATCTTAAAATAGGTAGTAGCCTCCTTATTCTACAGAGGATGCAGAATGCTCAATTGGAGCTCGGGAGAGAAGGCCAAAGCTTCGAGGAGCACTTGACCGCACACCGGGAATCATATTCTTCCACCAGCAATCATGTTTGAACCGCGCGGGTGGGTTCTTCCCTCTACGTGAGTCTTTATTTCCATTTATTATTCTAAAGGAAGTAATTTGAGTTTGAAGGGGAAATATTTTATCCATGATCTATGTCGTTCTTGATCGTTTCCGAAGGTTCTGTTCACGTTTATCAATCAGGGGAGATCGAGGTAGGCGGTATTGTGTTTTATTACAGCTGTCGAGTATAATTTGTGTACCATTGTGCCAATCACCATGTTCGGGGTTTTGTATAGTTGAGGATTTGTCTGTTTAGATACATAGAATTGCTTAGGTAGTCTAATGATTAAATATGAACTGATGTTTAGGATCATTGCTTGGATCTAAGGTCACCTCATGGGTGTGTTCCCCCAGTTTAGCCGCTTGGCCAAGATACTTAATGGTATGCCATATCTATAACATGTTCAAAGTTTTCTTGGGAGGAACTTATATGTATTATTTTCTATGTGTTGGGCTCGGCCCAGTTTCTTACTTATCCTGAGGGCAGTGTTTTCCTTAGCCTTTGGGCAGTGTTCATTTAGCCTACGTGCATCTTTTCTGATGCCTCTGGATAGTAGCTTTTGTGCCTGTGGGCGACACCTTGTATGCCTGCGGGAAATATTCGTTATGCCTATGGGAAGTCACCTGCGGGTATCGATTATATTAACCTGAGGGTAAAGATATTCATGTCTGAGGATAATGTTTAAATTGAATATGCACTGTGGTGATTTCACATGTTGTATTTTCCAAGATAATGAAAAAGCGTGGAATTGATAAAGAATTAATAAATGTAAATGAAACTGATAGAGATAGTTACTTTGAGTTCTGCCTCGTTTAATTCATTTTATTAATGCACACTACGGTTTCACATTTTCACTGATAGTTGGGAACAAGCCATTGGTGGTTGCCTACTGAGATTTATTTCTCACACCTTTTTTGTGTCATGTCTTGGGCCCAAACAGATTATTTTGCTACAAGTGTTGATAATGGAAAGAGTCCCTATACAAGTACTTGATTGTTGCAGAGGAGTAGGAGAGCATGGGACTGAGCTTAGGCTTACGATGTTTCTGAGTTCCTACTGCACGGTTTTTTTTCCATTAATGTACTAGTGTTTTGTAATAGATTATTCAAGATTATAGGGTATCCTATTTTTTATGATTTCCTATACTTAGAGACACATTCAATCATTATATATTACTATTGTTCATTTCATTATTTTAGTACTATTTTCAATTTCAGCTTGGTATTGTTTACTGCTTTCGCTTTTGTATGCTTGTATTTTGTTCTGCTACGTTACACTGACAAATGAGGGCATAGTTTCCCCACTATCAGACTTAGGCCCTCACATCTAGTCAGCATCCTCTGAAATTTGGGGAAATGCATTTGACGTCATGTGACCAACCGGGTTTTGGGCACCCGTTGAGTGGCACCCAAATCTAGAATGTTACAAATCTTGTAAATGGGGATATTAATATATATTCCAAAAAAATTAATATGATATATTTAGGTGAAACAAAATCCATTTTAGGAATCTAAATTATTATGAATAAAAATATGAGTTTTATTTATCAATCATATTATAATAAAATAGTCTTAAATGTGTCTGAACAATTTCATTGCTCACCAATTTCATCGACATATTTTTCATGGAGTAGGATTCTTAAAAATTCTAATTTCGAGGTTTCTCAATTCGAATCTATAAGGGTTATCATGTGAATCGTCTATGGTACAACTTGCATAAGACATGATATTGTATATGTTGATTGAAGGTTGAGAAATTAGACAAGTAATCAAGGTTATCAAATTGAGAAGTGGCAAAAATATTACTCAGAAATGAAAAAGTTATTATATATTACTTGATATATGATAGTTGAAACCCAGGGTATTGGGAGTAGGCTTTTGATGAAGATGGATTACTAATATGGAGGACCACCCTTATAAAACTGGTTGTGTTTTTAAAATTATTGGTGGATAAATCTATCGAGGATCAAAGAAACATACCAATATAAAAACTCCATAATGGATTCCAATATTTTTTCATTAATAACTATTGTAAAAGAAGTATAATGGATTATGTATATTTTATCAAATGTTATATTGTGTTATAACACAATGTCATTGGTTTCCATACATTATGATAGTCAAGAATAATTGGATATGATATACAATAATACCTATAATAGAAAATAGTGACACATTGGTCTCTAAAATACCTATTTGAGGAATTTAATACATTATTATTACTCAACTTTAGACATTGATAGATAAGAACATTTTTTGGATCCTCCAATGAAAGGGAGTTCAAGAATTTTGGTGTTCAGAACATCTATTGGGATGTGTATAATGACCCTATCAAAATTTCACCCATTATGATACCACATATTAACATATAATAAATATAACTATATAATTTTAATTTTAGAAATTATATAATATTTATTAAGAAAAAATAAAAGCTATATTATATCCTAGGACATTGGTATTTTTTCACAAGCAAAATGGTGGGAGTGTAATACCCTGAGATTTGGAGAATTATATTTTTTCGATTTAATTAATCTTTTTGATATTTTGAAACATGTAAAATCTATTATTTTATGTTTGTCTTATGATATTAACAATGCGATATTGATCATACACTACACACATCACTTATCTTAGCTTGTGGTGCACACAATAATGAGTTAGCTTGCGGTACACACAAGACCGAGTTGTACAATTTTTAAGGGAAAACCTATTTTAAAAATAAATTTTTACACTTTTATGAATTTTATTTTGTAAAAAAAAAATAAGTTTTGAATTTATAACATAAAAATTATCCTATGGTGAATTTTTGAGATTTTTTTGAGAAACATCATTTTTGCTGAATATTGAAAAATGTTGCATTTTAGTTAAAAACTGTCTTTTTGATTAAATAATTATTAATGCTATATTATATTTTAGATTTGTTTTAGGGTCACATTATATCAATTATACATATATTTATACAATTGTGTTCATTAGTATCCAATTTAATTTTAATTTAATATAAACATCTTAACAAACCTTTGAACATTTTTCCATTTTAAAAACCTGTTATTTCACCCCATCTATGGGATTATCATTAATATTAATTTTACCACTTCTATGATTTTTATATTAAATATCCTAATTACAAGTTTTTAATAATTATGTAATTTTTTTCCCAATAAGTTCAACTTAGTTTTTTGACCAAAATTATTAGCGAATGTGATTAAAATCAATTACGATGATTAAGGTATGAGTAAGCTTAATATGAGACTAAACCATTATCAAAAGGACCCAAAAGACATATAAACCTGTCCAAAATCCATTGGATGAAAATATTTAGACCATATAATAACATTTTTATAATTATATGGCTATTTAGATATTATTAAATAGAATTTCCCTATATAAAAGATTATGTAAGGAAAAAGACAAAAAGGGCACTTTCCTTACCTTTATCCTTTTTAAAACTTGGAGATATGTAAAAAACATAATATTTTCTGTTATACATATTTTTTTAAATATATATATTTTTATTTTAATAATTTATCAAAAAATTTTAGAGATGGTTTAGTTACTTAAAATTATAAAGAAACGTCAATGTAGTGATTATTTAGTAAATAATTAACTAAAATAAATGACATTATAAATATTAAAAGTGAAGTTAATTGATTGAATTATTTTATTTGTTTAATATTTTTGATTAATATATCTTGTTACACTGCTAAAAACTTAATATATTTTAATCCAAATATTATTTTGATATTTTATAATTAACACTAGATTAATAATGTCACATTTTACAATATTTTTATTTGATAATAAATGAAATTTAGTTGAATGAATTAAAATTAAAAAAATATTATATTCTACCGTATGATTTTTAAGGGATAATATGTATAAAATATGGTCTATTAAGGAAACAATTAATCTTTTATAATTAACGTATTGGCCCAAATATTGCAAAAACATTGTTAACACGATCCAGGTTTAAGTAGTGTTTTAGTGATTCACATCAGATTTTTAAAATTAATTTCCAAAACACATAGGAATTTTATTTCATAAATATAATATAATACTAATAATTAATTGGAACTTTATTATCTAATAAATTTAAAATTGTTTTAATATTTATGGTTAAATTATTTATATTAGAAAATTAGATCCTTTAATATACACCAAAATGATAAAATTGGGAAATCTTCGAAGTTAATGGACCAAATTAAAAAAATGCACATAATTTTGTGTATAAAAAGTTTTAATAGACCATGATTATTTATTAATATATTATTTTTAAATTTTTTTATAACATTAGGTAGGGTAGATCACCAATTAATGAATACCGTTTTGTATTTACAAGAGTTCCACCCCCATCTACTATAAAAAGGCATGCACTCTACCACTTCATCACACATCTCAATACCTTTTTCTCACCCAAAATATGATCAAATAAGATGTTAAATTTATTCCATTACTCATAGAATACTTATCTTGGAAAAATTCAACTCAAGGAATCCTTTTGGTACAAACAAAAATGAGTCACCCGATTTAGAGGAAGCTTCTACGAGTAAGAAAAGAGTCAAGTCACATGGTAAGGGGATTTCATCTCACTTTTAATTTTTGTGAGATACAAGCTATCTTTTCCACTCTTTCCTTTTCTAAGGTGTATATACTAACCATGATTGTATTATATGTATCCTATATTTAAATTTATGTGTATTCAAATATCCATTTTATGTACCACCATTCATGGGGTATATGCTTCAAAAGTTACTAAATTGGTAAAAATGTTTTATCTCAATTTTCCTTCAATGAGACTCATGTTTTGTTATGAAACTATACTCTTTATCAATGTGTTTATACTTACATTTTACATTATTTATCATGAATGTATATATTTTAATGATATTTTATGCTTTATGTTATTTCCTTTTCTTACATGGAGAGTATGATCCAAGGTTACCAAGTTATATGAGTTTATTAAGACAATATTATTGCGTTTCATGATTGTTTATGTTTATGATTCCTTTGATTAAATATTATTATACATATCTCAATAAAACTAACGAGTTTCCATCTCCTTTGTTTTTTCAATATATACTCATTTGTTAGTACCTTTTTTTTATTCCATGGAACTTAAGATAATGTTATTAGGTAAAATATTACCTTCTCTCTCTTCGGTCAGAAATCTACTGTATTCATAAACCATGTTTTCAAAAATGTTTTCAAAAGATCCTTGAAGGGAATTTTCAAGGAAAACATTATTGTTAAATTTTTTTCTTATTTTCAAAGCCTCTTTAATATGTTTTCAAAGTAATATTCACTAAAAAATCTTTTGAAAATGTTTTATGTTATAAAAACCAGTTTTCAAAGTAGAAAGGATATTTTCATCAATAAAAGATTTTGAAATATATATCAAAATTATTTCAAAATATAAGATGAAATACATTGATATTAATCATTCCCTTACAGTAAATTAACTAAAGTTTCTATTCATATGATTTTTAGGAATGGGTTATGATTAATGTCATGGTCTTTATGAGACCCATTTTTCTTCCACGTGTTATATATTTGGGAAATTAATTTCTTTTCCATGGATTATATGTTTATAAAACCGGCTTATTTTCACGGGTTATGATTTGATGAAATGGGTATGATAATTATCTATTTTACATAGGTTAGGATGTGATGAAATGTTAATGATGCCCATTTCATTTTTTGGGTTATTATTTGATGTTTATAAAACCTATGCCTTTTTATGGGTCAAGATACGATGAATGTTTTATTATCTTTTGAAACATAAGTGAATGATTTTATTATGAGATGGGTGGGACCTATATATCCCTTCAATTCATTAGGTATCAATGTATTAATCATGAGTATAAATGTTATGCGTTAACTTTTTTACATGTTCACAATGTTATGCATGGACCTGGTATAATATCCACAAGTTTATACGTGAAACTGATAAAATATCCACAATATTATGAGTGAACATTATTACGTGTCTACAATGTTATGAATTGACTTTATTTTATATCCATAAGGTTATGAGTGAACCTAATTAGATGTTTCCAATGTTATGCATTAACTATATTACATGCCCAAAACGTTAGGCATAGACCTAGTTTTAGGTTTATTAGGTAATGCGTGAATCTGATCACACATTCAGAATGTTATTCATGGACTTGGTTTCTGGTCCTTTAGTTTATCCATAAACCTGATTATATGATCAAAATGTTATCTATTAACCTGATTACATGTTTATAATGTTATACATGGACCTAGTTTTATGTCCATTAGGTAATGCGTGAACCTGATTACACATTAAAAATGTAATTAATGGACATGGTTTCATGTTTATAAGGTTATCCATGAACCTGATTATATATTTACAATGTTATTCATGGAACTATTTTCATGTCCACATGTTGATGTTGGTGCATAATTTCAAGTCCTTAAATTAATTAGTGATCTTGTTTCAACTTATACATGCTCACAACGCTATTAACCAATGTGCACACCACAAATTACATTTATTTTCTTATTTTTTGATTCATTAGACTATGTTATTTATTTACTTATGATTGATGGATTTTGAAATACCATTCATTATTATGTTCTCTAATATATAGGGCATGATCATCAAATTTTATGCACAAGTTCCATACCCTTTCGTTTATGTTATGCTGATGCATTACATTTATTTACCCTTACTGAGAATATGAGTAGACCACATTCTTATGATTCCTTTCCCTAAGGTATGAAAAAGGGTTTTATGTAGATTTACTAAAGGTGGACATCCTTATGGGAGATTTTGAAGATCTTTCATCAAGATAGAATATTTTTTCCATGTTTCCAAATAAAATAAACTATTATGGTCCTCAAGCAAACATTTTTGTTATGTGCTAGATATTCATAAAAAATGATATAATATCCACGTATATTATGACTGTGTCACTTTAGTTGGTATAAAAGGAAATGTTTAGTTATCATTTTGAAACTAGGACGAGAAATTGTTTTGAGATCCCTAGGTATATTTCTAAGGATATGTCTAGGGATGTCTCTAAGGATAAGTATATGGATGATTTATCATTTAAGAAAATGTCATAGATTTTTTTAAAGTATATAGTGAGTGGTTTCCTATAAATACATAACCGTATAGATAATAAAAGTGTATGTGGCTCTCGAAAATATGTACCTAGGGGTAAAAACATTGAAATGATTTTCCAGGTCTGACTCGAGGTAATCTGGTACATGACAACATGCCTTGCTGCACACCTGGTTTGACCCTAACAAGGAATATGATTTAGGAATTAACAAAACTCTTTGTGAACCATCATGATGGAATTACATTTATATTTTTATGAATAACATAGGATAAAACTAAGGATTAATAGATTAAATAAGTAGGATCCATAATCTAGGCATCATATATGTACTTTTTCAGGATTATATAGCATCCCATTATGATAAATGTTTCTCACAATATGATTTGTTGTTTTTGTCAATGAAGAGAACTATAAAGAACATGGTTAACATTGAATGTTTTATATGTGGAAAGTATGGGAAAAATGAAAAATAAATTTACCATGTGTAAATCTCATAATGAGAATCAGGAAGGTGGTATACATATTTGTTATACTTATGAAGATAAATAGATTACAAACGACACATGAAAGGTGTGTGATGTTCTTCCAGTATAGTTTACATTAATCATAAGAACCATGATTTATTTTAGGTAGAAGAACCTTATTACATGGTTCATATTTCATATTATAGGAAAGTGGTATTAAAGAATATGTTGATTAAAGCTAAGTAATGGTCTATGAATAAGGATTCACAGAAGAAGTATTTGTGTTTTGGAATTCAAATATTATGTTATATGAATCATGAAACATATAAGTATTTTCGATATAATTTTTCATTAAGGATTTAAAAAGTCATGATGAATGGTGATAATGACATAGAAAAGTGATTTCATAGGATGGTGATATTTTAATTTAGGGGAAGGTAACCATTAATTAAAGTATGATATTGAGATAATGATGTTTGGATAATGAAATAATGGATATGAATAAGTAAATTGGATTGTACAATTTAACTTGGAAATTATTATTGACAAATTATTCAATGTCAGCAAGGATGAGGTTTATAAATTTTTGTATTTAATATAATATATCTTGTATTAATTGTAATAAGATAGAATACATGTTTTCCACAATGATTTATGTTAATTACCATGTTTAAAGGGAATATACGATGAGTTTATTCACATTTTTGGAATGTGAAAACCAAGTAGTACTTTGTTATATAGGGGATCAATGATTTGATTATTTCCTGACCTTATTTCTAAATCCATGAATTTACACCTTTCAGAGGGGTTATGAGGTTAAACATTTATGGAATTTTTATGTTAAACAAGAGATGATGTGAGTAAGATTAAACTATTATCTATTTATATGAGGATTTATGCATATTTGATAGAATATTCAAACTAAATTTTGTTTATGATAACAGATGAAAAAAGGGATGGTATATCATGGATCTCATGATCTGTTATTACATAAAGAAATAAAAAATTCACCTTAATTTTTATAGAAATAGGTTAATTTGATCAATAAACAATAAAGGGGTGACGTTGTCCAGATATCATACAAGTATATCTTTTTATGAACATCATTCAACTTTATAAAAAAGGATATTAAAACCAAAAATATTATCCTAGTACCACAATTTTGGAGGAATTAAACAGTTCCTTAGTTCATCATAGATTTATGGATTTGTGGTTGTTAAATTTCTACTGACCTTGTTCTCTATCACTCTCTATCATAACTTTATTATTAGATTTTTCTTCCAGGTCCAGTTTTTTCTATTCCACATATGTTCTCCAATGTGGGAATACTATTATGAGGTACATTGGGTAACTATTATGGTTCTAACATTCAAATTTAAAGATATATTTTAGTATTCATTTTTATGATGTGGGATTATATGACTGAAACATTTAAGAATTAAAACTTTGATAAGACAGATGAAATTCAAGGGCGATATTAATTTTAAAAGGTAGGAATGTAACACCACAATATTTTGTGATTTTTTATTTTAATTAATCTTTTTGAAAATTTTCAACATTTAAAATAGATTATTTTATGTTTTTATTATGATATATGAAACACCATGTTGATATTCACTACATGCAACACATAGCTTACCTTGAGGTACATGCAACACTGAGTTAGTTTGGGGTGCACTCAAGATGGATTTTTACAGTCTTTTAAGAGAGAACAAATTTTAAAACTCAATTTGGAAACTTTTATGAATTTTATTTTTTAAAATTTTCATTATTTTTTAATTCTGAATATCGAAATTAGCGTAGGGTAAATTTTTGAGATTTTTATGAGAAACATCATTTTTTGATGACTAGTGAAAATAACTTCCATTTAGTTTAAAACCACCATTTCATTTAAAAAATTATTAATGATAAATTATATTATATATTTTTTTATTAACATTTGATAAATTATACATATATTTATACAATTATTTCCATTATAATCAATTTTAATTTTAATTGAATATAAAAAACATTACAAACCATTAAATGATTTTCTACTTTAAAAACATTTTATTTTGCTTCGTCTATGGGATTAACGTTAATTATAATTTTCCCACTTGATTTATTTGAATATTAAAAATATGATATATAATTTTTTAATCAATATGATATTTTTTTATAATAATATAAACTTATTTTTTTGACCAAAATGATTAGTGAATGTGATTAAAATTAATTAAGTTGATTAAGGTATGATTATGCTTAATAAGGCACTGAACCTTAATCAAATGGAAAAAATGACCTAAAAACTTTTCCAAAAGCCATTTGATGCAAATAATTATACCATATACCCACATGTATTTATATTTATTGGTTATTTGGATATTATTAAATGGATTTTCCCTATATAAAATATTAAGTAAGGGAAAACACAAAAATGAACCTTCTTTTCCTTTAACCTTTATAAAACATTGAGATATGTAAAAAACATAATATATAAGGTTATAAATATATTTTTAAAATATATATGGGTCAGTTTTATAATAATAATTTTTTAATAATTTTTATAGATGGTTTAGTTTCTTAAAATTCGTAAAGAACACCAATGTAGAGATTATTTAGTTAATAATTAACTAAAATAAATGATACTATAATTATTAAAAGTGAAGATAACTAATTTAATTATCAAATTTATTTATTCTTATATATTAATATATAATTTTACACATAATTAAACTTAATATATTTTAATTCCAATATTATATTGATATTTTTAAATTAACTTTAAATTAATAATCTCAAAATTGACATTATTGTTATTTTACAATAAATAAATTTTATTAAATGATTTACAATTAATTAAAATCCTAAATTATTGCATGTGATTTTTAGTGTTAATAAATATAAAATATGGTAGATGGCGAGACGGGAGGAGAGACGGGAGGCGAACCGCACGACGACGCGGAATGGCGTCTACTATGGTTTTCTACCGAGATGGCGATTCCGCACTTCCTTGGATTCAATCGCCTCGACATGCGAACGGTGGGGAGGGATCCGGCTCTGAGCGGTATTTCCCCTGCGCCGAGTTCCGATTTCAGAAAACCAGCGCCGAGTTCTGATGTTAGAAAACCAGTGGCTTCCTCCCGTGATTTGCTCGCGTCGGTTGGTGGTGTGGTCTTCTCCGGAGAGAAACGACTTTCTGGGAAGGATGCGGACCCGAGCAGCTTCAAAAATTTGGAGGTTTCCTCTGCTGATGTTGCATCGACTGGTGGCGCAAGGGTCTCCTCTTGTGTGACTGCTTTGCGGAGATCGGAGGATGATGCGGTGAGGGTGGACCGGTT
The DNA here is from genome assembly GCA_963277665.1 of Viscum album. Lineage (NCBI taxonomy): Eukaryota > Viridiplantae > Streptophyta > Magnoliopsida > Santalales > Viscaceae > Viscum > Viscum album. The sequence continues at coordinate 1,896,477,762 of OY728152.1, forward strand.
GAACGCTGCGAAACCGCCGCCCGGCAAACCCCTTAACCAGTCTGCTTGGGATTCTTCGAGGTCCAAGGTAAAGGAGGTTTTGAAGTTTGCCTCTTCCGATGTCAATTTTGGTCAGTTTCAGGAATCTATGAGGGTTCCTCTTGGTGCCGCATCATGTGGACAACGTTCATTTGTTGATGTGATGAAGGATTCGCTATCGGATCAGAAAAAGATTGACAATTCCTGCTTTAGAAGGATTCTCCGAAAGGGATCTTTGGCTCACGTTGAGGAGAACCCCGGTGTGATTGCTGAAAGGTTGGCATTGGGTGAGAACTCATTGATTGCTCGCATTGTTCTTCCTAAAGGTGCGCAACCCTGGAAATGTGAAGATTTATTCCGTAGAATTTCGATGTTGTGGGGCTTTGCTAGCTGGAAATGTGTCTCCCTTGGGCGGGGATTCTTTCACTGCTTGTTTCCATCGGCGGATCTCAAGATTAGGGCATGGAGTTCTGGTTCCATGTTTCTAAAACCGGGATGGCTTCATCTGCACAAATGGTCACTTGACTTTAATGTCTCGAATGCAAAAAATGTCTTCGCACAAGTATGGGTGCGTCTTCATGGTCTTAATTGGGTTCTTTGGCATGCAGAGATCCTGAATGATATTGGAACGGAAATTGGAACTCCCATCCGCCTTGACAAGGAAACAACTGATGTCAGATTTGGGCACTTTGCTAGAATGCTGGTGGAAGTTGATCTCAGATCCACTCTCATTGATACGGTAACTCTTTCTATTCCGTCTGATCAAATTCAAATTGATGTTGAATATGAAAAGATGCCTCTTTTCTGCACTAAATGCTTGACTGTGGGGCACTCTTTGGAGTTGTGTCGGAAAAACAACTCTTGTAAAGAGTGTGGGATGCGAGGACACCCCTGAAATCTCTGTCGACAAAAGGATACTTTGAAGGAATTGTCCTCTCCAAAGCATGTCACCAAGGACAGCGACCCTCCTATGAAGGCAGTCCCTGATGTGCCGACTCCTTCAAAGGGCAAAGGGTTGATTGTTGATTCTACTCCGAAAAGATCTTATAGCGGCCCTTCCAGAGATCAGGAGGTTATCACTTCTGATAATTTGATCCCTGACTCTCACCAGGTTGATGTTTATAATCAGGGTGATGTGCATTTACATGTTGATTATCATCATGAAATCCAGAAGCAATTTCAGATATCTGAGTTACATGAGGAATGGGGGAACATTTCTGAAGATGAACAGGGGAGGGTGTGTACACCGATCAGGGTCTCGGGCAATGGTGACAAGTCAAGGACTACTGAGAAAGGAAGGGCGGAGGAACCCACTCCTGGAGTTGGGGACCTAACCCTCTGCAAAGGGGGTGCCTCTCATGTTGAGACCAAGGGAAGAGGTATGGATGCAACTACGATATCATATAGTGATATTGTCCGAGGAGAAAAGAAAAGAGGCTCTGACAGTGAGGGTTTCAGATCTGCCCCTGTTTCAAGGAAACCAAGGAAGGACTACTCTGCAGTTCCGAAGACCGTGACCACTAGGGCATCTGCCAAGAAGGAGATTGAGAAGCTATCAAAGGAGCAGATGGACAAACAGAAGATCTATAAGAAGCTTCTTAAACAATACGATACCCAATCAGAATGGGAATCAGCTGATGCTGATGACACGATCGGGTATGGGGGTGGTGACTATGAATGTTTTGACTTGTAATCTCTCTCTCTTCCTTCTCCTGTTTCTGCACTTTTATTTTATTAATAAATTTGGTGGTCCAAGCTTGCTTGGATCGTACTTTCTGGCTATAAAATATGGTATATTATTGAACCAATTAATCTTTTATAATTATTATTTTGACCATATTGGGTAAAAATGTTGTTAACACGGTCCTTGTTTAAGAAATGTTTTAGTGCATCACATGATATTTTTAAAATTAATTTCCAAAACACTTGGGGATTTTTTTATAAATTAGATAGGAAATTAAAAATTATATTTTCTAATAAATATCACTTTTTTTATTGATGGCTAAATTAACTAGATTCGAAAAGTAGATGGTTTAATAAAACAAAAATTAAAAAATTAGGGAATCTTAAAATTTAGGGATCCAAATTATTAAAATGAAATTAGTTTTGTGTGGTATATGTTTTAATTTACCATTATTAATTTATAATATATTATTTTCCCATTTTGGAAGGTGTTTAGGTATGGTAGACCACCCATTAATGAATACAATTACATATTTATAAGAGTGCCACTCCCCTCCACTATAAAAAGGCTAGCACTCTACCACTTTATCATACATCTCAAGCCCCTTGGATTACCCAAAAACTACTCAAATCATCACCCCACATCTATTACTTACTCCTAGAATCCTTACATTGAGTAAAATACAACTCAAGGAAAACTTTTGGAATAACCCAAAAGGATTTACCCAATTTAGAGGAAGCTTGTATGTGTACGAAAAGTGTCAAGGCACAAGGTAATGTGACTTCATATCACCTTTAATTCCTGTGAGATACAAGCAATGTTCTCCAATATTTCATTTTGTGTGTTATTTTTACTACACATGTCTTTATTATATTTATCTTATATTTAAATTTTGGGTATTCAAATATCCATTTAATAATCCTACTTTCATGTGGTATACGTTCCAAAAGATATGAAATCAGTAAAAATGTTTTGTCGCAATTTCCCTTATATTAAACTCATGTTTTTTATGCACCTAAAATATTTTTATAGGTGTGTATACTTTAAAATTATATATCAATAAACTCAATATTTAAATGATCTTCTATGATTCATGTAATTTCGCTTTCTTACCAGGAGAGTATGATCCCATGTTACCTAGTTATAAGGGTTTATTGAGAAAATATCTTTACTTTTTGATATTATTTTTGTTTATGATTCCATGGATATAATCTATGATTAATATCTCAATAACACTCATTATTTTCCTTATCCTTTATTTTTAAAATATATCCTCGAGTGTTAGTACCCTTTTTCCACTCTTGGTACTTAATATAATATTTTTCAGTAAAATATGACTGTCACTTTCTTCAGTTAGAAATCTATCTTATACAGAAACCATGTTTTCAAAAATGTTTTAAAAAATATTTTCAAAGATCCTAGAAGTGTATTTAAATTAAAAATATTTTAAAAATATTTTATTGTTTTCAATGCTTCCTTTTTGTGTTTTCAAATATATTTTCAAAGAAAAACGTTTTGAAAATGTTTTATGTCATAAAAAGATATTTTCAAAGATGAAAGGATATTTTCCTCATGAAATATTTTTGAATGATATTTAAATTTTTTTCCATATACTATGACATCTATTGATGTTAATAATTCCCTTTTCTAGGAGATTACCAAAAGGTTCTATTCGTATCCTTTTTCTAAATGGTTTCGGATTAATTTCATGGTCTTTATGAAACCCATTTATCATCCAAGGGTTATTTGTTTTTGAAATACATTTCTTTTCCATGGGATACATGTTTATAAACCCCTCTTATTTTAATGGGTTATATTTTGATGAAAAGATTATGAAAAATATCACTTTTCTATATGTTATGATGTGATGAAAGGATAATGATACCCATTTCATTTCATGGGTTATGATTTTATGTTTATAAAACCTATGAATTTTTATGGGTCATGATATGATGAATGTTTTAATAAATTGTATCACATGTATGAATGATTTTATTATGATATGGGTCTAACCTATATCTATCTGTAATGCATTGGGTAAATGTGGATGACTCATAAGTATAAATGTTATGCGTGAACCTCATTACATGTTCACAAAGTTATGCATGTACTCGGTTGAATGTCCATAAGTTTATGCCTGAACCGGATTACATGTTCATAATGTTATGAGTGAACCTTATTAAATGTTAAAAATTTTATGCATAGACCTAGTTTCATTCCCATAGGTTTATGTGTGAACCAAAATTACATGTTCGCAATGTTATAAATGAACCAGATTACATGTTCACAATGTTATGCATTGACCAAATTTTATACCCATTAGGCAATGTGTGAACCTTATTACATGTTCAAAATGTAATGAATGGACTTTTATTCATGTCTATAATTTTATGCATGAACCTAATTACATGTTCAAAATGTTATACGTGAACCAGATTACATGTTCTTAATGTTATTCCTAGATCTTTTTTTATGTCCACTAGGTAATGAGTGAACCTGATTACAAATTCACAATGTTATTCTTGGAAATGGTATTACATCAATAAGGTTATGTTTTAACTTGATTACATGTTCACAATGTTATGCATGTACCTAGTTTCATGTACTCTAGTTGATGATGGGTCCTGATTTCAGGTCCTTAATTTAATGGGTGAACCTGTTTCTACTTTTACATGTTCACAACGTTATAAACCAATGTGTGTGCCACAAATTCCATGTACTTTACTATGTTATGTATCCTTGGTCTTTTTCATTTATTCCCTTATGATTTATGTCTTCTGAACTGTCATTATTTATTATGTTCTATAATATTGAGGGTATGATCTTCAAAAGATATGCTCATGTTCCATACCCTTTTGTTTATGTTGGGCTTATGAATTCCCTTTATTTACCCCTATTGAGAATCTGAGATCACCAATTTTTTATGTTTTCTTTACCTAGGGTATGAAAAGATGTTTTATGCAGAATTAATAATGTTGGAGATCTTTATGGGAGATGTTGATGATGTTTCACCAGGATAGATGATTTTGTTTCCATATTTTCTATGACAATAAACTATTACGGTCCTCAGGCATGTATTTTTGTAATGTATTGAATATTCATTTAAAATGATGTAATATCCATATATGATATGCCTAGGTTTCTATAGGCTATGTTAAAAAACTCTTAATGAACTAATGAAGATAAATAATTTTTGAAACATGGGAACACATTTTGGTTCACTTATGTGAATGGAGGAATGGGGTTACTCAGAAGAGTTTATGAATTTGGCTGTCATATATTCAGTAAAATATAGTTAAAACATGGTCATTATGGTATATAAGAGAAGATTAATAACATAGGAATTTGAAAAGAATTTTGTTTGATGAATTCAGATAATAAAAATAGTTACATGTTCTAATTAGTGTCCACCTATATCTATTTAAAATTTTATTTTTATCTACATTATAAAGTTTGAAAGCAATAAATAATATCCATGATAAAATAAAGAAAGGTCAATATTTTCTAGCATCTTTATATTTCCAATATCATTGTATATGATGAGTTATCTATATTCGTAAGCTTGTGCTAAAAATAAGACATTGCATTGGATGATAAATTTACTTATTTAAATAAACATGATCTTAGGAACTCTATTCCCTACCAAAGACTCGGATTATATTTAATCCAATAATAATAATCAATTATTCATTATTCATTAAATAAAATAAAACCTTTCCTTATTCTCATGATGTCATGCACTCTTAAATGGATACTCATTTATTAATACAATGGTAAAGTATTGATACTCCATAATATCATAAAGTGGATTCTATGAAAAATAGTTGTATTACCAATTTTGTGGGAGTAAATATACTCTTATGGAAAACACCTCATAATTTTAATTGGGTCTCTTTAAATTATTATACAATAATTCCATACCATTAACCATTTATAACCCCAAGGGAAACATATCCATGTAAAGAGAGAGGGAAACTATCCAACATAATTATTAATCTGGGAGGACAACAATGAAGATCAAGGTTTCCTCACCCTCTCTATTGTACTAAATAAGATGAAAGGAACAATTTTTCAACTAATACATTATACATATGATTAAATTAATTGAAAGGATGTGATATGAAAAGATATATAATTTTACATATATAACATATGGGGAGGAAATTTGTGCTCCAACTAATATAATTCCCACCTAGGATAATGAAGAATAACCCATTTTCATTCTAGAACCAAATGGATAAAGTCAAGTAGTGATGAATAATATAACCAAATTCTACCAATCACTAATAATAATAAAGGGAAAAAATAACAATAAAGAACAAAATAAAAAAAATCCATCCAAAAAACCAAAACACACAAAGAATGATATAAAAATTTATATTCAATGAAAAAGAAGAAGAAAAAGAAGGAGAAAATGAATGGGAACCCCATAAAAATAACTGAGGAAAACTATAAAATGAAGGAAAAAATGAATTATCATGGTGTACCTAATTTCTATAGTACCTAGTCTCTCTATAACAATCATGTATCTTTTATTTTTTTAGATTTTTTCAATTTTAGATTTTTTTAATTTAGTATATTTTTTTGTGTTGGTTTTCTATATTTTTAGTTTTTATCCTTTTTTGGATAAATTAGATAGTTAAAATGAACAAAAATGTTTATTCTATGATTATAGTTCGATATTTAATTTAAAAAATCTCCATTTTTAGTACAAATGATATCTTAATATAGGGTATTAAATGGTTTTTTTATTTGCATAAAAAAATATATTTTTTAAATATCATTTTATTTCATATAAAACATATTCATTCTCAATATGATTACACATTCTAGTATCAACATAATTAACATTATCTGCATAGAAATGTAATGTATCTTTATTGATTCTATATCACAATTTCAACATTAATGACCTGATTTTTCATGAAAACTTTTTAAAAAAATAAAAAATAAAAATGATGATAGAAATTTCCAACTTATATATAATTAATTTAAATATTATATTAAAATACACCAATGAATCACTGTATCTAGTGTAATGCTATGATATTTTAAAAGAAAATCATCATATTCAATACCATATATTAAACGAAAAACCAAGAATTGAAGAAAATGTAAAACCCCTAGGATTTATGATGTATTTATTTTTAAATAAACTATATCTCTTTGACTACCTGTAATTCACAAAACACATGGCATGGACAAAACACACCACTATTAAAATATTATTATTTAAATAGGAGCATTATTACCCAGCCATTATACTAGATGGTATGAATACTAATTATTAAATTATGAAAATTAAATGTCTTAAACATGTATAAAATAAATTTAATGGATATCTAATTATTTGAAATAAAATAAGAATCATTTTAAATAAAAAAAATGTTTTCTTAAACACTGTATTTTTTCAAAAATGTGTTTTAGTTTTTCTTTTTGCATAAAATTTGAAATTAATTTTTACCACTTTTATAAAACATATTTATAAAAATAAAAATTAATTTTGAAATATATTTGTAATAATTAGATTTTTGTTAATTCATTATAATTTTTTGAAATGATTAATTTTTTTATGAGTAGTGAAAAGTACTGATCTTTTTGAAAACTGTATTTTATATTAAATTATTAAAAAATTCAAGTTATATCTTACATAGCTTTTATAATGAAATTATTTCAACTACAATAAAAATTAACTTATTTAATTCATTATAATAAATTTCATTTTAATTCAGATATAATAACATTTCAATCTTTTGAATTTTTTCCTTCAAAAAACACATTTTTTCGACGGACCTACAGGTTATATTTTAAATTTAAATACACCATTTATGTTTAAATTATTTATAAAAATAGATTTAATATTTTTAATCAATATAATTTAGATCATATAATAATATCAAATAAATTTATAACCATATTGGGTAGTGAAAACAATAAACACTTAGTACTACAGTTATGGAAAAATGGGTTTATCGTGGGTTAAACTAAGAATATACGGGTTAATAATGACCTATAACATTTTTAAAACAATTTCATGGAACTATTTAAAACTTATAATATCTATGGTTCACAATTTATCTATTTTTATGGCTTATGGACAGTGAAAAACATTGTTATCAAATTTTTATTTCAAAAATACCAAGTGTGTCCTCTCCCCTACTTATAATAGGCCACCTCATATCCTCTCCTCATAATATTTCTAAAGCACTATGGATTTGACATCCCCAACCCAAATAATTTTCATAATACACATAGAAAATCATAGAGTCCTTTTTTTATTATAAATTCAATCTAAGAATGCTTTAGGTATAAACCTAAAAGAGTTCTTCGATGAAGAGGTAAAATTACTAATGAGTGCATTTGTTTTATATCTTATACATCATACTTGAAATATCATTAAATAATTATATTTTAATTAAACCAATATCTATCATATTATTATATTTTGTTATGTTAATGAAATAAACATTATCAATCTCCAATTCTATAAAACGGGAAATGAAATAGTTGATCATGTGTTTGACGGACAACTGCCTCACAAATTGATGTAATTTTTTCACCATCACCACATTTCAATATTGAATATATTGATATATTTAAAATATTTATATGATTATTATGAAATAATTATACTTATTTAATTTTTAAATCACATGTACCTTCTTATATTCCACTCTGTGGGGGGGATACAATAGTGTTTCTTAGGTGTACATCGAACTATCACCTCATGAAGTGATGTTATTCATTTTATGCTTATTATTTAAATGGAAGTTAGTGAAGAAACAATTAATGAAATATATGTGATATTTTTTAAAAAATCATACTAAATGAAATGTGTTATCGCGTATAACTTCTTACCTTTTAATATGTTGGAAAATAGTAGCATCGCTCGTGTGTACCAGTGCACTACCATCTGCACATAGAGATATGAAACATTTTTCATTTTATATCTACATTGACTGTATTAAGGATGGAGATTATTAATATAAATTCTATAGGAAATATAATCATTATTTTTTAATGGTTAAGAATCTATTTTTTACTTTTGTTCCATCCATCGAAAAAATGCAAACAACGTTTATACCTACAAACGGATAACCATCTCCATGAATGGGGTGATCCATTTTGTATCTCTAACATTAATATATTATTATAAATACATATATAATGAATATTTATTATATTTATATCTTGATTAAAAAAATTTAGTTATTTAACCATGATAAATGTAAAATTACTGAAATTTCCAAATAAAACAAACAGGAAAAACAAAGAAATTATAACATGAAACAACAATTTTAACAAATATTTTTTATTAAACGGGTGATAAAAGACTATAGGTAAACCTTATATAGAATAATAAATATGATTATATTTCTATAATATATTTATAATTTTACATATATTTTTTATACATGAGGTTCATACTCATACGATGCAAGTTGGACGAGAGGTAAGGGTTTCTTCCCTCACGTTTACTTCCATGAGACATATAAATTATTCACAAATTATTCATTTCTATAGTGTATGTACATAAACTATTTAAATGTTATACCATGAATATATTTATCTTCATGGTATTTAAATATTAATTTTATGTAATTTATTTCATGGGGATTATTATTCAAAAGTTACCAAAGAAGTAAGGGTTTATTTCACAATCTAATCATTATTTAGGTTTTATTATAATTAATTATTCCATGAGGGAATTATTTGATATTTTTATATTTTAAAAAATATATTTCCTTAAACTATGGTTATTGATGATTTTTTCAAGTAATAGTACTGTTTTCTCAATATTTTTTAAATAAAATGATTAATAAAATGTTTTTAAGAATATATGACTTTATTTTTGTATTCGGTAGAAAATAATTTTTCTTATAAAACCATGTTTTGTAAAAGTGATATGAATTTTGATTGACATTATAAATATTCATTATTGATTACTTGTTTTACCATGATATTTTTTTAAATTTTTTTGAATGGAATATTCAAGTCATTCTCCAAAAAATTCCCATTTTTATTTTACTGAACACATCAATGGAATATTTATTTTAACATTAAAACATGAATTAATTTTCCACCGTCATGAACAAAAAAAATTTAGAAAATTATTTTAATAAATTTTGAAAGGTTATTTTTCAAAAAAATTATTTTTAAAATATTTTGTGAACTTTTTTTAAAATATTTTCAATGTTAAAAGGTTATTTTCATCAAATTTTTTTAATGAAAATATATGTTATTTTTATTAAAAAATGCCATCAAATCATTATTGTATTTAAAATAAAATGATGATATATTTGATTGATTTAATAATTATTATCTCATTGGTTATTTTATTATTAGATTGACTTACGATGTAATATTTTATTAACATTCACCATATTACATTGGATTATTTATGATTCTGTTTATTTGATTGGGTTAAGTACTAACATTTCATATGTTAGTTTTTAAATATTAATGTTTCTATTGATTATGTTTCACCCATTTCATATATGTAATGAATTGGAAATAGTGTATAATGGGTGGTAACTATTTATTGATAGCCTCATGATGCATAAATAGGCTTCTTGAAACAAATAATTTGGCCAAATTAGACTAGTTTTCACTACTGAATTTAAACTATCTTCAGAATGGTCTTTCAAGTATATTTTAGATGTTATAAATTGTGCACTCCCAAATCATGAGATCAATTATTGATTTACATGTGGTTATTCATTTGTTTAGAATATACATGGATAATGTTAAATCATATGTGATTATTTATATGGAGTTATTTGATCAACATTTATTTCTACCATATTATGCTATATTTATAGACTAAATGGCATGTGTTTTAGTTATTTACCTTTAAATGTTGATTATTATTATTTATTCATGATATATATTTCTATAATATTGAACTTTCTAACCATATTATCGAAACTATTTATTATGTTTTATTTTCCCTTGGATGGTATGATGTTTTTTGTGATTGATATGCATGGATACACTATAAGGAATAATGGTATTCTCATAGGTATTTTTTTGTATTTTATGTTTTAAAATGTAATTTTAATCTTATGTCTATATCTAGTTTATGAATATTACTAATCTATTCTATAATTTTGGATGTGATTACATTTATGTAGTGACAATGTCATAATATAACCACCTAATTCAGGCTACTTGAGTAAGGGTCTTCAAGGTTGGTATCAGAGGAATATTAATATAAATCTTGGTAACTATATTTAGGAATAAATAGACAAAGGAATATAAAATAATTAAAAAAAATAAGAATAATTATATGTATAGGATAAAATCCTAAATATTTGTTAAGGAATTATTATGTGGTTTTTCTAGAAATACATCCCTATTTGGATACTACATGTGAACATGGTTCTGGAATAGATATACATAAGGTTAATAACACTGAAAAAGGTTCATATTTCTTGAATAATAATTACATAGCACATGGAAATATGCAATATAAAACACCTGGTTTGACTCTCATATAAGATATGTATTGGTTAATTTACATTTTATACACATGAAATTACAATGGGTTTGAAAATATTTTAATTATTTGAATAAATTCCCAAAGAAACCACGTTTATGATTAGAAAATTATCCATGTTTTTTTTTGAATTTATATATTGTGTTTCAATATATTTGGGCATATACATAATATTTCATAATTTTATGATCTAATCTAATATATTCAACTATTTTAAAATTGATCTTAGTATACCGAATGAGAAAAACATCAATGCACGTGATCAAAAGAGTAATAATGATCCTTTATTTGATGACATTAAGCTAATCCTCTAATTGGATCTTGTATCCCAAACATTCTCAACATACAAGGAAATAATATCATGCACTATAAAGGTAGGGAAATAATTCACCATGTATTCTGGATTTGATGGAAGGAAATAGAAGAAGAGGATGGTAGAGTAAAAGATTGATAAAGGCATGAAGGTAAAGAATAATTTTCCCCCTTGTGAACATTGTGGAAAAGAAAACCTTGGTAGTTTCTTAAAGGGAATAAGAGATTTTTATAATCGGGGATAAAAAATACTTCATTCTCATGACTGAAGGGGAAATAAAGAAATATTTTATGTTCATTTTTTAAACTGTATGAATATGGGGAACAATGAAAATGAATATCCCAAACACCAATTGAATATACCATAGAAGTTTCTATGGTATCAAAGTCAATAAAATTCTATTACTATGTAAAAGAGAATTGATTATAGTTATTGGGTATTTGGATTCAATAGTTACATTGTATAATTATTTTATGAATGATTAGTATCATAAATAATATGTATATTTTGATCAATTAGTGTTTGGATAAGGATTTCATGAAATATGTTGAACAATACCGATTACCAAGAAAAGTGATATATTGGAATGTTGATATTTTTAGAAAAAAATTATTAAGGTAAAATAACCCCTAATAAGTGTCCAATATTGATATAAAAATTAAAAATATAATTTTTTAGGATATTATTGGAAACCATAAAATTTCCTAGGGATTTTTGTTATATTTTTTGGAGTTTACAAAATGTTTGGATTTATGGAAAATATTTAACAACCTAATAAATAATTTTTTTAATAATCCATGTTTTAATTAATATATTATACTGATCAAGGCATGACCATTTTTTTATATGACATTAGTAGATACTTTATATTTTCTCAGAAATATAATATTGATCTAGTGACATCAGTTCTATTTTTTTTTGAATTTTAATTTCTTCAAACAAAATCTCAATGAGTTTTAAGGTTAAATATTTATGGAATGGATTAAGATGAAATTTGGGTGTTATTGGATAAATTTATTTGACCATTGGGTTTTAATTAAATATAGGAGGAATAGTTTTTTACACTTTTATATATCTTACAATCTGTTTAAAGTTAATTTTATAAATTTCGGAATAAAACAACATTTTGGATATTAATTTATTATAGTAAGATATAAAGTGTAAATTGATAAAAGAAAAAAAGAAATAATTCTTATGAAATAGAAATATATTAAATAACTATATTTACTTATATTTTAAGACATTAAAATAATTACTCAACTCTATGGAAATAATTTTGAAACAAAAATCATATAAAAAGAACTTCATTTTTGATGAACCGATGGTATTTTCACCCTTTAAAGATTTATAGTTTTGTGGTCATTAAACTTATATAGATCACACACTTAATTATGATCAATGATCCCTCTCTTGATCTATAATAATTTAGTCTTTTCTTCTCCGTAGAAGTCTTAACTTCCCACCCATGTCCACCTACATAGAAACCTAGTTATGTGATTATTCAAGATGATCATAATACTTCCCATCCTATCTTCTCAGGGGATTTTTTATTAACCATTTTAAGATTTTAGGTTAAAGGAAGGGTGTCGTAAAATTTCAAACCCATGATTACGTGATAAAGGTTAAATTACGTGAATGAAATTTATTTAAGTGGTAGAATGCAACACCTTTATATTTTAAAAGATGAACATAGTATTTGATATATTATTTGGAATGAAACACCATGAATTGAAGGAATTGTGACAAAAAATTAATTTATGGTATATTTCCTTAAAAATATCAATCATCAAGATAGATTTCAATACACCCAACAATGGGTTTGAATGAAATGTGATACTCTATTTAAATATTATTCTATAAATATGACAATTATAATCTAGTAGTTATATTAGTGGTTATAAATAGTAATAAATATATTATAAAAATTATATAGTTTAAAATTTTTTAAAATAATATGAACGGATTTATACTTATTATAAATAAAATAGTAATTATTTTAATGAAAAATAAATGTTTTCTGAACATATTTATTTTTCAAAAGGTTGTTTTATCACTCCTTTTGTAGATAATTAAAAATATATTTTTAAAACATTTTGAAAATTTATTTGAGAAAATAAACATCAACATTGAAATAAAATGTAAAAATTATATTTGGTTGAATTTTTGATAATTTTATCAAAAGATTAATTGTTTGATTAATAGTGAAAAATACTGGTTTTTATCAAAAGCTCTCTTTTCATTTAAATTATATGAAAAAAGAAATTATATTTTAAATTGATTTCAATGTTATATAAAATCATTTATATTAAACAATTACAAATTTATGTCATCAGAGTCATTTTTATATTTAATTATGATATTAAATCATTTTAAACATTTGATTTTCTTTCTAATAACCTGTTTTTTTGAAGCGCCTGTGGGATAAATTTTAAATTGAATTATAAATATTTTATGAAATGAATTTGGAAATATTTAATAAATATTTTTAATAAGAAAAATTTATATCATATATTAATTTAAAATTAATTTTTAACCCTAATTATATGTGAAAATAGAAAATTTTATTTAATACAGTTAGACTGAAAATGAAATGTTTTGGAGCTTAAACTAAGAAGATAAGGGTTAAAAATGACCTAAAAGATGTTAAAAATCCATTTTATGACTATATTTAGACCATATAATTTTTAATGTTATATAATAAACCATTTTTTAGGGATGGGTAATTAGAATAATTTTAGTATCACATTTTCTTTTCAAAAATACCAACTATGTCCTCTTACCCACTTATAAAAGGCCACCCCTCCCCTCTCCACTTCACACTTCCAAAACCATTTGATTTAAAAAATACATATATAATCCATTAATTACTCCAATATAAACATCCTATAGGTATTTCCATGATTATAATGTAAATCTAGGAAAGCGTTAGGTATAAACATAAAAGAGTTCATCTAAGAAGAGGTAAAATTATTAACATGCATATTTTTTATTTATTCTTCGTCCTCATTAATTTCATATTAAATCATGGTAATATAATAAAATAATAATATCACATATAATTATATTGTAATTTTTAAATAAAATTACATATATCAATATTCAATTCCTTCATATGAAAAATGAAAACGATGATCATGTGTACAACAGATTACTGCCTTGCGAAGAAATGCAATTCATTCTCCATCATATACTTTCCAGGATGGATATAATGATAGGATTATAATATTTAAATAATAATTATGGGTCTATTATAGTCATAAGACTATGAAATCACAAATACTTTTTTACATTCCATTTCATTGAGTGATACAATAACATCACTTATGTATACGACGAACTACTACCCCACGAAGCCATGTGATTAATTTTTCGATTATTCATTAAATGGATGTTAGTATAAAAAAATTAAATAGATATATGTATTATTTATGAGATAAAAATAAATTTTGTAATATAATATCATATAAAACCTTTACCTTCTTACCTGTTAGAAAACAATAAAATCACTTGTGTGTACGTGTAAACTACGACCTCCAAATAGCGATGTGAGATGATTTTCATTTACTTTTTAAAAGGATGGTATTGAGTATGGTTTTTATTAATATAAATTATATATATATATATAATAATGATTCTATAATGTTTAATTAAAATCTATTTTCCTTTTGTTGCATTAATATTGGAAAATAGTCAAAACATTCATGTGTACGTACGACCTACCATCTCCATAAGTGATGTAATCCATTTTCTATATCTAAAATTTATAGTTTACAGTAAATAAATATTTAATGAATATATATTATATTTATATCATGATAAAAAAATCAGAATATGATGTAACCATGATCAAATGAAAAAGACTAAAATTGCTATACTAAAACATATAAGAAAAACATAGTAATTATAACCCTAATAGTGATTTTAACAATAAAATGTTATTAAATAGGTGATGAAAGAGTATAGATAAATTTTATGTGGTATGAGATATATTATTATGGGTTTTTAATATATTTATAATAAACCTAAATTTATTATTGAGGAGTTTCAGACACATATAAAGCATGTCGAACATGAGGTAAGGGTTTCTCGTCTCACTTTTACATCTGTGGGACATATGCCATATTCACAACTTATTACTTCATGTAGTGTATATAATGCCCCTTTTAAATGTATTATCATGAATATATTTATCATAATGGTATTTAATTTTTTAATAAATGTATTTTATTTAATAGATATTTTGATTTAATTGATACCAAAGTGGTAAGTTTTTATTTCTTATTAGCATTATGATTGAAGATTATTTATATTTAAATCTCCCTTGGGAATATTATTTGATTATTTACCTTAAAATAAATTTATTTTCTAATACTAATGTAAATAATGATAATTTCAAGGAATAGTTCATTTTTACACTCTTTATTACTTAAAATGATTGGAAAAATGTTTTAATTAAAATATGAATTCATTTATCACTTCGGTCCAATATCAAATTTCTTCCAAAAACAAGATATATGAAAAATGTTTTTAATTTTTTCAAAATCTGCCAAATGATTTATTAAATTAAATTTTACCAATATTTTACTTTTTAATTTTTTAAAATAATATTCATGTTATTTTCCAAATAGTGTTTATCTGTGTTTTAATGAAAATATGAAAGGGATATTTGTTTCAATATATACAAAAGGAATAAAATTTTTCACCATCATGACCACTTAGTGATTGAAAACTAATTTTACATTTTTCAAAAGTTTATTTTCAATGAAAATTATTTTAATTATAATTTATGTATTTTTTATTTTAAAATATTTTTAAAATGGAAAGTTTATTTACCTAAAAAATGTTTTTAATTATATTTTTAGGGTATTTCTAGTCATTAATAAAATAAAACCATTATCGTAATTTTGATACACTGAAGATGTGTTTTATTGATATCATACTAATTCTATAATTAGATGGTTTATGGTCAGTTTGACTAAGGATGTATATATTTTTTACCATTCACCATATTACTCATGATAGATTTTTATTATGTTTATATTATTGAGTTATGTATTGAAATTTTGTATGTCATTTTTCTAATAATAATGTTTATGTTGATTTTGTTTCACCCCGTTAATTTGAGTAATTATTTGGATATGAGTAGTTATTTGTGGGCCTCGGTTATGAGTAGACCCACGATGTGCCAATGAGTCTCATGAGACAAATAAATTGACCAAATTAGATGAGTTTCTACCCACAGATTTAAAATGCCTTGTGAAAGGAGTTAAAGGTATATTTTAGATCATTTGTATAATTAATTAACTCATTATAATATCAATTATTAATTTCTATGTGATTATTTTTGTGACAACCCTATTTTTTAAAATAAAAAACAATGTTTGTTAGTGTATAAGATACGTAGAACTGAGCTTAAACAATCAATAGAGTATTTTTATTTAAAGATGACAATTATAACCTAGCCATTAAATTGGTTGGAATGGATTGTATTAATGAAATTATAAAATATATAATGGTAATACTAATTGATAAGTTATTAATTAATTCATTGTAAACATGAACTATATTTTTAGTAATGACATTATATTATATTTTTATTAAATTATTTTTATTCAATAAAATTTTATTTTCTTCAAAAAATTGTTTTTATTCTTTTTATGAAAAAATAATTCAAAGAATTTATGAAATTTTGAAGAAATTTATTTTATAAAATGAACTTATTTTGGAAATTTTTATATAAAAGTTTTTCTATGGTTAAATTTTTATAATTTTATGAAAAGATTGATTTTTCAATGATGGGGGAAAAATACTGGTTGTTATTGAAAAATATATTTTAATTACAAGGTAAAATTTTGATTTGGATTAGTTTTAAAATATTAATAAGTTAATTTTTATTTATATTATTCCAATTATGGGTTTTGGAATGGGTTTTATACTTTAATTTAGTATAGAAACATTTTATATTTAAAAAGGCATTTTTTGAAAAATTGTTTTTCATTGCATTTAACATGTTTGATTCCAAATTAAATTTTTTCCACTTTTTGGTTTTGAATTTTGATAAATTTATTCCATATTTGAAATAATTATGTCCATATTTCTTAAATATGGACCTCTTATTTATGGAAAGTATGAATAGTATACTTAGTAATTTTTATTACCACAAATAAGGGTAAATCAGGTAATTTATTGTAAAAATATTATGAGAAGGATTAAGAAATTAAAATAAAAATTTTCCCAATTTTATTATAAGTGTAATATTTAGACCAAATTAATTCATGGGTCAAAATTTTGACCTCTTTAATCCACATGGTTGACATTATGCTTATTATAGTTTTTTATGTTAAGAAAATTCAAACTTGCCACAATAATGTTTTTAATAAGCATAACATTTTTAATTTATGGTCATCCAGAAGCTATGTTTGACAATATATATTATTTTGAAATATGAAATAATTATAATTAACAAGGTAATTTATTTATAATTTTTAGGAAATAAATTATTACCTAAAGGCTTGCACAATAATGATGCAATAATTTTTAAATTATTGAAAAAATTATATAAATGATATTAAAATTCACAAAATAAATATAATTTTAGATATTTAAGGTGATAAATGAATTCTATATATAACAATGAAATGTGTAGGATATAATAAAATTTTTTTCTGGGATTTTACTATTTTTTTTAAAGTCATAGTAATGAATACTATAAAATTTGATAATAATGATATTTCATGAATATTATATTTTATTAAATTATTAAAAAATCATAAAAATATTAAATAATTACATAGAGTATAAGATATTGTGGAATATGTCATACCCTATTCATCTTAGGTTTAGTTAGATTTATTTGGCTATATAATAATCTTAATATATTTAAGTATTTTGAGAAATTCATAAAGTACTCTACACCTCAATTATTAAAGGGCACCCATTCATTCACTTAATTTCACCACCTAGAGACTACTATATGAACCATACACTAAAAATTTATCTTCTTAAATAATCTATAATAATTATAGAAGTTTTGGTCCCACTAAAAGACCAATTCTAGGTTCCTGAAGGGATCCTTCAAGGAGGTTATATTCATGAGTTAACTTCCTTAAACAACCACACTTAATTTTTTTATTCTTTATTCTCCCCACCCCATTTAACCATCATGGAATAAAAATTAAAATAACATTTATATAATTTAATGTTATATTTATAATGGAAAATATAATATCTATACATTTTATCCTTTCCTATTATTCAAATAAATGAAACCATTGTCCATATTATGGTGATTAATCATCTCCATGGATAAATAGTTTTCAATTTTCATTACTATATTAAAGGATGGTAATAATAATATAATTATGGTTAAATAAGATTTTAAAAGGTATATGATAAATTATTTAATGTTATGGAAATAATATATAAGTAATATATTAAATAAAATAAAACAAATTTATGTTGGTTGAAAAAACTGCCAAAATAAACTTAACGATTATCATTAACATTTCATCAAATTAATCATCCTCAAGTGAGAAGAAACAAAGATAAATGGGACCATTTAAAATTATTTAAGGGAATAAATACAATATAATTGTACATATGGAGTACTATCACCATTTGAGAAGAACATCTATATGTATACAAAAGTTAACCAACCATGAAACCATGAAACAAATGCTTCTAGAACAACGAAATTGCTCTTTGTAACACATCAAAATGGCCATAAATAAACTTTTTAAAATTATATTGAAAAAAATATATTTTTAAGAGGTTTTTAGTTAGATAATTAATTAATATAATTTTATTATACATGACAGAAAGTGAAAGTTCATAACAAATTCAGATATAAGGTAAATGACATTTTAATTAAAAAACCTCATTTTAATTGTTTGAAGGATTTATTTTCTAAATATTTATCATTAATATACTTGTTTTAAAATTTTTTTTATGAATAAATTAATATTTAAATGATTTTTTTTATAATTTCCCACAATTTTTTTCAAAAATTGATCTTTTTAAGGTTTTATGTAAATGACTTTATATTAAAATACCCCTTTTAATGTCTCTTTTTAAAAAATAGAAAATAAATGGTTTTTAAACATATAAAACATGATAATATTTTCCCTCGTTTATGAAACATTAATATTTTTAATATTACATTTCAATATTAAATGGTTACTTTAAAATAAAATACTTTCTTGTGCTTGTGCACAAAATTCTATTAATATAAGTGATTTTCCTCAAGAAATACTTTTATGATGAAACTGTTTATGTTTTATGATTATGTTATGGTTCATGGAAATTATTTATAATGAAGGTTGGTTCCATTATAAACCAATGATGGGTATCTCCATGATAGATCACTAATTCATTTAGTATGTTGGAAGTAAACCATATGGTTATTCAAAATGTAAATGAAATGGTTACACCAAGTATAACTGTGAAGGTTATTTTAAGTATAAACAATTGGGTTATTTTATGGTTCACATGAGGGTTATATCATAATTATTAAAATGATTCCCCAACTTTATTAAATGATTTATTATGTTCTTGTTATTTTTCTAAAGAAAACGCATTTTAAAAGTTATGTTATTTGGTTTACGTTCAAAGGAAAGTATATGATACTCTTCAAGGGTGAAAATTATAACATTATAAAAATGTTATCATGTGTTTCTCATGTTTTTAAATACAAATTTATAGTTTTTATATTTAATTTGGGACTTCTAATTAATTTTTTTGTTAAAATATTTTGGATGAAAAGGTGGTTTTGTGGGTATGAAAATGTTTATTTTGAGCCCAAAGTTTATTTAAAAAATAGTAAATTTTTATATGTATTCATGGAATAATAATTTCTTTCCTTATTTTATGTCGCATAATAATATTTTTATTCTTACCCAATGTTTTTAAATATTTTTCACAGGATTTGTAGAAATTAAAAATATTCTTATTCTATATTTTTTGGTATTACACATAAAGGAAATTAGTTATATTTTTTACAACTCTAATAATTTTTATAGTTTTATATATTCCAAAAAAACCAAGATCCAAAAATGTACTCAATTGACAAATGTGACATGAATTTTTATTGTTAAATATTAATAAAAAACTATGTAGCACATTTTATTACCGAATCTAGAAGTAAAGGTTTGGTTAATTACATTTTTTATTAGAGTAAGAGTCTAGATGACTTTTGAGATTTGAAATTTTCATTTGAGGAAAAATATAATTTATTGAATTGTGTTTTTAACTTCTTTGAAATTAATTTCCTTTATATGTTCTAGTTTTCTAAATACAAAAAAGTAGAATTTTCATAACTATGATGAACAAATTTATAGGGAGAAACTCAATTGAGGGTGGGGGGGGGTGATTGTAAAATAAAGATATTTTTAAAGAAAATACTATGTTTTATATCATACAGAATAAGTAAAACTAATATTAAAAAACTATTTGGAATCTTATTATTTAAATATGACCATTACAACCTAATCGTTAAATTAATGTGAAACAAGAGTATTAAATACATTATGAAATATATAATGGTCATACTCATTGATAATATGTTAATTAATTAATTATAAATAAGTACTATATATTTAAAAAATTTATTATGTTTTATTTTTAGTATATCCATTTTATCCATCAAAATCATATTTTCTTCAAAATATCAATTTTATTAGTTTTACGTAAAAATACTATAATTAATTTAATGTAATTTTAAGAAATTTATTTCATAAAATGAACTTAATTTTTTAAATCATGATATCAAAATTTTCCTATGGTGAATAATGATATTTTTCTTAAAAGTTAGATTTTTCAAGGAATAGTGGAAAGTACTGGTTTTATGGAAAACTATATTATAATTACAAGGTCAAATAATGACTCGGATTTGTTTTAAAATTTTAATAATTTAATTTTTATTTATATTATTCCAGTTATGTATTTTTAATGGGGTTTATACTTTAATTTAGTATAACAACATTTTATATTTAAAAATACCTTTTTTGAAAACTGGATTTTCATTTCATTTTGATGGATTAATTTTTATTTAAAATTCTCCCACTTATGTATTTTGAATTTTAAAAAATATTCAACATTTGGAATCATAGGTTCAAAATTTAGTAAATAGGTCCCTTTTATTTTTGTACAATATGAATAACAAACATAGTAATTTTTATTACCATGGTAAAGGGTAAAACGGTTAATTAGGGGTAAAAATATTATGATAATGATTAATAAATTACCCTAAAACAAGTCACAATTTTATTGTATGATTAATTTTAGACTTATATTATTCATGGTTTAAATTTATTACAACTTTAAGCCACATTCCTGACATTAAGTTACTTATAATATTTTATTTTATGAAAATTCAAACCTGTCACACTAATGTTTTTAACAAGTAGGAATTTTTTAATATTTCATCATTCAAAAGAATTTTTTGACCATAAATATTATTTTGAAATATAAAATAATTATCTTCATAATGGTAACTGTTTTTAAAATTTATGGAATAAATAATTACCTTAAAGGCTTGTATAATGATGATGCAATAATTATTAAATAAATAAAAAAAATAAAACAAATGATATGAAAATTATTAAAATAAATATAATTTGTTATATTAAAGATAATAAATGAATTATATAGATAAACATGACATCTATAAGATATAATAAAATAGTTTGTTTTAATTTAACTCTTTTATTTGATGTTTTTTATGTTATAGTAATGAATAATATAAAAATTGAAAAAATATATTTCAAGAATATATTATTTTATAAAATTATTAAAATATAAAAAAATTAAATAATTCCATAGTGGATAATATATGGTCTTAAATGTCTTTAGTTTTGTATTTATGGTTAATTTATAATTTTTTTCTTTATAATAGTCTTATTATATTTTAATATTTTGAGAAATATCGAAAGTTCCCTCACCTCAATTATAAAGGACTCCCCTTTCTTTACTTCATTTGACAAGCATGAGCATTCAAGATAAACCATCCTCTACCTAATTCTATTTTATACTTTCCTATAGAAATTGTAGAGGTTTTTTTCTCACCAAAATACTTATTCAAAGTTCTTTATGGGATCCTTCAAGGATGTGATGTTCAAGTGGTATGTCCCTAAAACAACCTCTATTAATTTCTTTTCATCTTCTATATTCTATTTATCTCATTAATCCATCAATGAATTATAACTACAGTATAATTTATTTACTATAATGATATATTTATAATATAATTTTTCTAATCAATAATTTCCTCACATCCTATTATTCAAATAAAGGAATCCATTGTTCAAATTATTCATGTAATGGCTCAGAACTCCCCACTCCATTCTATTGTCAAAATCCAATGTTTAAGGATCTCCTAGACGTAACATTAACTCATTTGAAGAGTTTTTAAAACATCCAATTTTTCAAATTTTAGGTCGCCAATGGTGAGTCACCCAACATTGACACATTTCAACACTCTGTCAAAATTTATGTTTTTCTAATGGTGAGTCTGGATTGGTAGGTGGGGATGGTATGTTGCAATGATGAGTCATACACTGGTTGTATAGAATGGTGAGTTGCTAATTTTAGGTCACAAGTGGTGAGTCATCCTTCAGTATCTTAGAACAGTGGGTCATGATGGCGAGTCGCTGAAGGTAGGTCTCCAGCGCTGACTCGCGTCGGTTATTCATCCCGCAGTGATTCGTGACAGTGACTCATCCTGTGGTGACTTGAAATGGTGACATATCTGATGGTGATTCATCCAATAATGACTTGTCCAATGGTGGTTCATCCAATGGTGTCTCACCTAGAGTCATCTAACGGTAGGTACTCCACTGGTTTTTCATTTTTATAGTTTGTCAAATTTCTATTTTTTCCTAGTTTTTTATAGTTTTACCCCTTTAACATTTTATTAGTTGTAAACTAAGTCTAAAACCATGTTTACATACTTTTTAATCAATTTCAAAGGATTTAATTATATATCTTTAAATTCTTAATTCTTGTGAGTCTTTTAGACAGTCGAAACGTGTGGTCTTGATTATGATATGGCTTTAATGGATTTTGGAACTATTCCTTCCATGGATATAGGATTGGGCCTTTCTAAAGCCGAGACCATTTATTCCTTTTATTTTTTTATTTACCCTTACTACTAATCATCCCTATAACCTTTTATCCCAGAGCGATTGTGAGTTTTCTTGTGACCTTCGGATCGTGTTTCCCCGGAGCCTTGGGCAACCCCTGTTTGGCACAAGGAGGAGCTGCATATATTCTATTTCTCAAGGTAGGGATCCATTTGTCCATATTATTTGTGTATTATATGGGGTGGGTGTACGCATGTTTCCCATGTGAAGGTAGTAGAACCCAAATTTAATAAATATAACTCAATCGATGTTAAAACTATAAATAGAGGTTGGGGGAAGTGAAATATGTTTCAATTTTTTTATTTATTGATATTGTGATATGTATGGGCTATATGAATATGGAAAATCAAGGCTTTTGGTGGTATTTGTTTGTACACTATGGATTACTTATGATGGATGGTTTTTGATAATATGTTTAATGACTATATATATGAAATTTATTAACCACATATATTTGGTCAAATAAATGGATTCCCCAGGATTGAAATTGTTCTGTGATGACCCATGAATTATGAAAGTGTAATTAAAGAACGTGTTTTTTCTTAATATGTAAACACTTTTCCATGTATGGTTTGGTGTGTTATGTGTGTGGTTTTTTATGTATTATTCCTTGCGTGGTTGTCAGTTGTTGGGGTTGATAGCACATCTGTGTGTATGGGGTGTTTTGGGTTGTGTAATGGAGTCTCTGGTTGAGAGATTGATTTGATTGTGGAATGGATGTGAAATTTCTGAGTGGTTGGGATGTATGTTTGGGTTGTTCTATTTTTCTATTTCTAGATGTGATGGGTGGGGCATTGTTATACAGTGGGGATATTGTGTTTTGTTGTGATGAGATGTGTTTCTATGTTTGGCTATGAGTAAGGGGTTTTCATTCTAGAGATGATGGATTGGGTGGAATGAATTTGAATAATTTTGATGGAAGTGGTTGGAATGGGTTCTTATCCATTGATAACATGTTGTACAATGCGTCTTAATGTGAAGTGCATTGTTTTATTGTGGTTTTTATCCTATGTAATTTTTATGCTGTGTGGGTTATTGCACGCTGTTGTTAGTGGCTGCCCAGGTAGCAATGGAATGAATAAATATATTTATTAATAAAGGATGGTATTTGGTTAAATGAGTTGGTTCGGTGTATTTTATTAGTTATGTATTATTTTCAACAAGATTTCATTTATCAACTTCATATGTGACTGTTGCTAGTTCTGATAGATGCATTTGGAGGTAGTAGTGTATTCGACTTTGTGGGCTAGTTGTTTTTTTGGAAAAAGCAATAAAATGGTATAAGTGTTTGATAACTTTATAAATACATGTACATACACGGGGTTTTATATACATACCCCACCCTAGTTGAGAACTATGTGCAGAAAACCCCGATTTTCATGGTGGGAGGGTGTCCTTTTCCAACATCCCGATGAAAGGATGGATGACTGGTTATTGGATATTCCCAAATCACCCTTCTAGGAATTGTTATCCAAAGATTCTTCGTGCAGGTTTTTGTGCGATTGTGAGGCCAAGGTTTCTATGGTTGAGGTGTGCCTTCCAATGAGTTTATGGGATGAGATATGGTGTTCTTTCCCAGGTATTTTTGAGATGAGTTGTGGTTGTGGCCCATGTGTCTGTAGCCAGGATGTGGTGTGGCTGTGGCCCTGGAGTCTTTGGTTGGGATATGGTGTGTTTCATTTTTCTAGGTTGTAGGACTATCTCTGAGGCCAAGGTGTGTGTGTGCGGACTATGACATGGGGCTTGGGGAAGAGTGTGGAAGCACCAAGACTTTTTCCATTAGGTAATGATCAATTAACCAGTGTGAAGTGGTTCATGGTACCAAAATATCGATTTGAATATAATATTACATTAATTGACTCGTGTTCTTTGGCGAGCATGCCTTGGTGATGTTCAGATGTTTAGTATTTCTTGTTAGGTGTTGTTGGTTTCTGGTATTTTTCTCATAGGGGAATTAGTACGCTTCTCCCACTTTTACATGGGAGACCTTGGTTTTTACTACTGATTATACTTGTATGAATACCCTATGTATACAAAAATGATTTTACGTTTCCAGGAGGATTACACAAACTGTGCCGGACCTTAGTAGCTTGGATATTGGGATAGTTTCCATATCAATGATTATATTTGTTTTATGATACTTAATTTTTAGTTACATTTTAATTATAGAAGTTATATTTTAAACATTCACGTGGGATGGTTATGGGATTCTTATATATATATATATCTGTGTGTGTGTGTGTGTGTGTGTGTCCTATAGATGTTTTGGGACGAACTATCTTATCTCTAAAAAAAATTCCTATAAAATGGAAATGAATTACATTTATGTGAGATTATATACCCTTAGTTCTAGTCACCATCCTAGGTCTTACTAGAGGATGGAATTGATTTTCATTATCTCTCTTCCGTCACTGCAAGCTCAAGATGGGCATCTTTGGATGGAGGGGGTCATGACTGAATGGTATCAGAGGCTGATGGTTGAGAGATAGGATAGAGTTTGGAGGTGCGTATAGTGATGATTTCATGGGTTGGTAGGGAAACAATGTTAGTTGATCATGGTGAACGGAAAAGGCCAGGGAAGACTAGCTATGGCATAAGATTTTAGGGCCCCTTGTGATCTGATGTAAGGACTCTGAGTCTAAAATACAACCAAGTTAGGCTACACCATTTGCAGTGTAGAGACCCAAGGTAATATACACACGTCATAATAAATTTTGTTTTTTTGAATTGGGTGTCTTGGAGAATGTTGAAATGAATAAAAATAAAATGAGTTAAAATGAATCTTAAATAAACTTTTATACTACTTGGGCTTAAGATTTCATTTTTTTTCCTTTTTCAACCATGGAATTCAGTTATCATATGCATGTGGTATAGGATTTTAAGGCTCAACATGCCTATCTGGTTGAACAGTGGATGGTAGATCTAGTAGAGGAGGAAGACTAGTGGTAGAGAACATTACATGATTTCTAGCCGCATGCTTTGGGAATGTATGAGGGTAACATTTCATACGTGGAGATGGAGAGCAGACTTGAGGATCTTGGGATTAACTTCATCTTGATATGGACTCCAACGAAGTACTGGGTTCATTTGATAGTGATCTAGATGAGCGGATATGTGTGTAAGTGGTGGATGTTATACCTACGTAAGAGGAAGAAGGATGATGTTTTTTGGGTTGATTTTTAGAAAGAGTTTCAAGTGAATTTCTTTTCATCGACCATGAGGGGTGGGAAGAGGTAGGAGTTACTCTCCCTCCATTAGGGGATTTTGTTGATATGTAAGCTAGGGATGAAATTGAATGATCTTATTCACAATTTTATGAATCTCTTCTAGGATGAGGAGTTTCATGTGAGACATCTAGAGGAGGCATTTCATCCCACTCTCCATTACATGGTTACTCCCTTCACATTACTGACGTTCCTGGATGTCCAAAAGAAGATGTAGGTAGTTGAGTGGATGTACTCAAGAGGAGTTATACCATGATAGGGGAGATGAAATGGCTCCTCTAAGGGATAGGATACTTGAATTAGGTCTTAGGTTCCAGGTCCTTTATGGTTTTGTCCTGTAGGGAGTCGACCTCAACAATTTCTATTTCGGCCTTCAGGTCATTGAGATTTTCCCATGAACTAGAGACCAATGTTTTTTTCTTTTAGAGACCATATGAAACCTAAGGGTCAGTAACTGACATCCTTTTGATCTCATTATGGTGAGATGGTTAAGTTCAACACCCACCTCAATAACATTTTCCATCTAGTCCATTTCAGCAACATGGATAATGAGCTCCTACTCCACTGAGGGGAGATGGAGCTGGTGGAGTCTGAACATAGGGACCTTGAACCAGATGTGGTTGGGGTGGCAGTCCTTAGTAGTGGGGCTGAGGGGCTGGGAGTGGTTAGTATCACACTGAAGAGGTAGCAGTTCCACCAGGGTCAGAGATTGTTAGAGGTATGATCAGCTTGTTTATTACTATTGATTGTTCTTTGTTTGATTTAGGAGATTCACACTCCTTTTTTGCAGGTGGTTTAGCCTTGTCCATGGGACTAGAATTAGAAATGATTCCCATGTCCTCGGTGTTGATTTTGCTAATAGGAGGCCAGACCAGCTTGTTTGACATAGTACAAGGATGTAGATTAATGATCGGACTGCATCAGTCCCTTAGGGATCTTTTCTTTCTACAGATGCAACCATAAGATATCATCCTTGGAATAAACTGGTGGAACTTTTTTCATGATTTTATCAACCAATTATAGTAGAATGTCATGTTTTAAATCATGGATTCCCATCACGTGGCTTTCATTGGCTAGCAGATTTTCAAATGGGTAGTCGGCATTTGAAGATTCTTCTTTACTTATTGACTATGATGTCAGTGGGATCAGTGGATGATGAGATGGTGGATGTTCCTAGAGTTTTTGGGGAGTTCTTGGATGTTTTCCCTGAGGAGGTTGTAACTCTACCCCCTTGATGTGACGTTGAGTTCAAGATAGACTTAAAGCCCGGTACTTGTCTGATTTCAACGGATCCTTATCAGAATTAACCTTATGAGTTGCAGAAACATTGGATTCTAATTGATGAACTGATGTAGAAAGGATTTATCAGGACAGTGTGTCACCATGGGGCGATCCATAATTGTTTTAGAACAAGTAAGATAGTGGTATGATGTTTTGTATACACAACCAAAGGTTGAATTATGTGACGATGAAGAACCATTACCCTCTCCCGAGGATAGATGTTATTTTTGATTAGCTAAGAGGAGCCTGTGGGTTTTCATGATCGATATAAGGTCTTTATATGACCAGTTGTTGGTGAAGGAGGGTGATATTTTGAATAATGATTTTATGTGAAGGTTTAGGCACTTAGAGTTTAGGGTCATGATGTTTGGTGTTAAGATCCTTCAATACATGTTCATGGGGATTATAAACTCTATCTTTCATGAGTTTTTGGACCAGTTCATCATCATATTCATTGATGAAATCATGTTCTTATTGAAGTTAGAGGAGGAGCATACCAAGA
The DNA here is from genome assembly GCA_963277665.1 of Viscum album. NCBI lineage: Eukaryota > Viridiplantae > Streptophyta > Magnoliopsida > Santalales > Viscaceae > Viscum > Viscum album. The sequence continues at coordinate 1,896,506,420 of OY728152.1, forward strand.
ATATCAGGACTGTCTTGGTGGTTCTTCGATGTCACCATCTCTATGGGAAGTTGTGTACGTGAAATTTTTGGACACAAGATGTTTGCTTACATAGACATGTGGTGTCTCAACATGATAAAATAGTGGACCCATTGAAGTAAGAGGTAGTTGTTTCTTGGGTATAACACAAGAATGTTGCATAGATTAACCATTTTATAAATCTAGAAGGCTATTACACGGGATTTGTACTTGATTTCTCTTGATTTTTAGCTCCATTTATAGCTCTAATTAAAAAGGACGAAGATTTTTTGTGGGGTGAGAAGTGTTAGGCATAATTAAACTATTTGAATGGGAAGTTGGTTAGTTTATTGTTCTCCAATGTCTATAGGAAGGAGTGATATTCTATGTGTTTTATGATGCTTCCCGTCTGGGCTTGGGATACGGGTAAATGCAACAACTAGGAGTGATGTCTTATGGGTCTAGGATGTTATGTACCCATAAACATAACTATTACACCCATGATCTGTATCTATCAGAGGTAGTTTTTTGTGCTAAATTTTTTGGTGACATCACCTCATTGGGGATAACGTTGTGGTCATCACATATCACAATATATTGTGGTATGTCTTTTCCCAGCGAGATTTGGACATGAGGAAACAGAGGTGGACGAAGATTCTTCATGATTATGATTTTTAGATCTCTTACACCTTAATAAAAGTGAATGTCTTGGTCAAAGTCCTGAACCATAAGTCTCATAAGGACGTAGTTTTGGAATCTGAGGACACATGGAAAGAGCTAGAGGAGTTGACATCCTTTCACTTAGATGTAATGGAGGATAGAGATAAATGATTCTTTTTTATATGATACTGAAGAGTTATCTGATGCAACAGGTGGAAAAGTCTTAGCGGGGAGACTCAGAGGAAGAGGTGATACAAGACTAAATTGACCATGGTAATGCTCCAGAGGGATGATCAGAATTAGATTTTGTTTCGTGCAAGGAAGTTTATTCTAGTGGTGATGCATAGGGGATTTCTCTATGAGTTACACATATCGCCTTTAGCGGTACACATAGGAGTTTCCATGATGTATTGCAGCTTGAGAGAGTAGTTTTGGTGGCATGGGATGAGGCTTGAATTGGAAGTGGGAAAATATATCAATGGATTTATTCACAGGATTACCTAGGGTATAGGGAGGCTATGATTGGAACTATGTAGTGGTGGATCAGTTGAAAAAAATCAGATTTCTTCTTAGTAATTAATTATTGGTTCATAGTAGATTCCTTGGATATGAAGTATGTCGATGAGGTGGTGTGGCTGTATGGAGTTATGAGATCCATCATCTCAGATTGGGATGCACGTTTTAACTCACAATTATGGAGTGAATTAAATTATGATTTTGGAACTTAGTTACACCTTAGCAGTACTTTCCACCCACATATAGATGAGAAGATATAGCGGACCATCCATACTATGGAGGATATGTTGTGGGAGTATAGCTTGGACATTAGCAAGTCCTGAGAGCGACACTTTACATTGGTAGAGTTTGCATACAATAATAGATATAAATCTTCCATTAGAATAGCCCCATTTAATTATTTGTACTGAAGAACGTTTTGTTCACCATTATATTGGATAAAGGTTGGGAGGATAAAGGTTCTTGGTCTTGAGGTAGTACCGAGTATGATAGAGAAATTTCAGCCTGTCCATGAGAGGATGAATGAAGTACATGACCCGAAGAAGTTTTATGATGATCATAGGGAGGTACATAGAGTTAGAGGTTGGAAGACACATATTCTTAATGGTCTCTCCACAACATGGGAAGCATAGGTTCGACATAATGATATTGGTTTCTCACTGGTTAACCAGACCCTTAGAGGTGTTGGGACGAGTAAGCGAGGTGGCATACCAGTTAGCACCACCACTATAGTTAGAGAGGGTCCATGATATCTTTCACATCTATTAGCTTCTTTGGTATCTTCATGATGACTCCCATATCATTTACTAAGGAGAATAAGATATCAAGGATGATCCATCATTCTTGGAGTAGCTGGTAGAGATCCATGATCGTTGGGAGAAGGTGTTGCACTGACAGAAAATTCCCTTGATCTATGTGTTGTGGAGGCATGGTGGCCTGGAGGATAGTACATGGGGGAGAGAATCATATATGAATTCCCAGTACCCAAATTTGTTTGAGTCCTTTATTATTTTTTCCCTTGTAATATGATGTTTGAACCGTGTTTTCTATGACATGGGTTTTCCTTGTTTTGAAATGCGTGATAAAGTCATGATTTGTGGAAAAGAGAGGACCTAATTCTTAACCAAGATGAATTAATTGAGATGAGATTAAACTCTTGTGGTTGATTGAGTGATTCCAAGAGAAGATAGTATCTTGACATGGAGGAAGGAATTACCTAATTCATATGTATAAATAGTGAGGTTTTTACTGCTTGTGTTGTGTGTCTGGTTGGGGGTTTGGGTAGTAGATGTCATAGGAGGTGTTATTGGATGTTGATATTTCACTCTAGGTTTTGTACAACACTGGGTGGTTTATCATTGGACCATGGTATTTCCAAATTGTAGTAGTGTTTCAACTATATATATATCATTGATAGGTATCTTAGGTCGTGGTTGTTCGGACCCCTCTTTCTTCTAGATTTGGTTCTGAATTCTCAAGGGAAATAATAGTTTGAGAGGTATCAGATGCAATGTCCCGGAACTCCCTGGTCTATTAATCTTTTAAAATCTTCTATTTGAGGTGATCTGGGAGGCAATCGTTACTCATTTCAAGATATTATCAAAAATTCAATTTTTCCAATGGTTGGTCCCCAATGACGAGTAAACCAATGGTGTCTTCTTTTAATAGATTTTTTTTTAAAAATCAGGGTTTTCAATAGTGAGTTCAAAACAGTAGGGGACCATAGTAGGTCAAAATGGTGATTCATCCACCGGTAGCTTAGAATGGTGAGTCTTGATGGAGATTTGCTGATGATAGGTCACTGGTAGTGATCACAACGATGACTCATCCAGCAGTGACTTGCAATGGTGACTTGTCTAGCGGTGACTAGCAATGGTAGGTCATCCAAAGGTGGGTCCTCCAAATTTGAAACATCCTATGGTGATTCATTCAATGGTGACTCATCCAATAGTGAATCATTCAACAGTGGTTCACCTAACAGTGATTTATCTAATGGTAGGTCATCCATCAGTGAGTTAATTCCACAGTTTTCCAAATTTCATGTTTTCCCAGTTTTTTTATAGTGTCACCTGTTTAACATTTTATTTTATGTAAAAAGAGGTTAAAATCATGATTAAGTGTCTTTGATGCTGTTTCAAAGGATATAAAAATATTACTTTAAATTCCTAATTCTTGGTTGGATTTTAGATAGTCAAAATGCAAGGTCTTTATTATGATCAAGATTTAATGGATTTTGAAACTATTCGTTCTGTGGATATAAGAACAATCCTTTCTAAATATGAGACACTTTATTCCTTGTAAACATTTTTATACCCATGATACCAAGCATCCCTAGAACCTTTATTCCCTAAAAGATCATGACTTGTACCATGGAATTTAGATCACATTTCACTGGAGCCTTGCACACCCCCTATTTTGTGTAAGGAGGAAGTGCTAATAATTTATTTCTTGTGGTAAGGATCCCTTAGTCCCTCTTATTTATGTATCATGCATGGTTAGTTTACAAATTTTTCCCTTGTAAAGGTAGTTGAATCCGAATTTAATAAAGATAAATGAATCGACTTTAAACCAATAAATAGGGGATGTAGAAAAGTGACACATGTTTGTGTTTTATTTTTTATTAATATTGTGATCTATATGGGCTATATGACTACTAAAAATCATGGAAATTGGAGTTTTTTTCACTCATGATTACTTATGGTGGATTATTGTTGATCATATGTTGAACAACTATTCATTTAAAATTGATTAACAATGTATATTCATTTAAATAAATGGATGCCCCAAAATAGAACTTGTTATCTGATAACCCCTATATTATCAAAGTCAAATTATAGAACAAGTGTTCTCTAAATACGACGAAACCTTTCCTTGTGTGGTTTGGCTATGTGATGTGAGTGGTTTTGTTCTTTATTCTGCCTTGTGTGGTTGTGTTGTGATGGGGCTGAGAGAACGACTATGTGTATGGGGTGCTTTGGGTGGTTTAATGGAATCTCATGTTGAGAGATTTATTTTATTATGTAATGGATGGGAGATATTTAAGTAGTGGGGATATAGGTTTGGGTTTTACTATGTTTATGTTTTTGGGTGTGATAGGTGTGGTGTTGTTATATTGAGGGGCATTCAGGTTTAGTTGTGATGAGATGTTTTTCTGAGTTTGGCTATGAGTTGAGGGTTTTGTTTATAGAGATGATGGATTTCATGGAATGACATTTAATAATGATGATGGAAGTGGTTGTCATGAGTAGTTCTCCTTTGATAACACGTTTCACATTGTGTCTTAATGTGAAGTGAATTATTTTACTATGGTTCTTTATCCTTTGTGTGATTTATGCAATGTGTCTTGTTGCATTCTATTGTTAGTGGATTCCCAGGAAGGTATTGAATTAATGAATGGATTTCATAATAGAGGATGATATTTTGTTAAATGATTTTTCTGGGGTTTTTTTTGAGTTTTATGTTGTTGTGAAGTGGATTTCATTTATCAACTTCTGAAGTGACTATTTCTAGTTTTGATAAATTCATTTAGAGGTTGTAGCAAAGGTGGATTTGTGGGATGGTTGTTTTTTTTAAAAAACCCATAGGTTGAGTTAAGGGTTTGACACACACACACACACATATATATATACATGTGTACTTCCTTTTCATTTTATATAAGCACCCCACCTTTGTTGAGCACTGTGTTCCCAACAACACCATTTTCATGGGGGAGGGTGTCCTTTCCCAATTTTCCAATGGTAGGATGGATGGATACTTATTGGATCTTCAAAGCCTCCTATCTTAGGCATTGATAGCAAAAGACTCTTCAAGTAGGTGTTGGGGAGGGTGTGAGGCCAAGGTGTCTACAAGTGAGGTGTTCTTTACTAGGTGTTTATGCTATGATATGTGGTGTGATTTCCCATGTGTTTTTAGGATGAGGTGTGGTTGTTTCCCATGTTCATGTGGGTAGGATGTGGTGTGATTGTGGCCTAGGTGTCTGTGGGTGGGATGTGGTGATATTTGTTTTTCTAGGTCACATGACTAGCTCTGAGAGCCTTGTGTGTGCGGGTGGGATGTGACCTGGGGCTTGTGGAAGAGTGTGAAAGCATCTGGATGTTTTCTGTTAGGGTATGACCTGTTAAATAGTGGGAAGTTGTGTGGGGTACCCAAAAATTTATGTGTTTATAATATTATTTTACATGACTCGTATTATTTGGTGAGTGTTCCTTGGTGAGGTTGGGATTACTAGTATTACATGTTAGGTGTCTTTTGTTTCTACTATTTTCACATAGGGGAATTAATATTATTCTACCACTTGTGCGTGAGAGTCATTGGATTTTTCATTTGAGTATATTTATATAACCCCCTATGTATATAAAACTATTTTCACATTTCTAGGAGGATTATGCGGACCATGTTAGACCTTACTAGGTTGGATGTTCGTAATGTTTCAGTGACTCTACATATATTTTCTATTTTGGTACTTACTTTTGAGTTTTATTGTATGTTTAACAGATAAATTTTAAACTTACTTGTGGGATTATTTTTCCTTTCTTATATATATATATATTGGAGTTGTTTTGGGATGAACAATCTTATCTCCCTATCTTGTTTCCTATAAAAGGGTGACTCCTTCAATTTTTTGTGAGATTATATAAATTTGGAAATGGTTTCCATCTCGGGGACTACTAGAGGTGGGACTCAGGGGTCATTCTCTCTCTTCCTTTTCTAGCAGCTTAGGAGGGTCATCTTTATAGAAAGGGGGTCATGACAATGGTGATTAAACATCTCTATGGATAATGAGTTTTCATTTTTCATTACTTCCTTCAATGGTATTCATAAAAAGATTATTATGGTTAAATAATATCTTAGTAAGTATATTATAACTTATTTTATGTTTTAGAACTTATATATATATATATATTATAATTAATAAAATGAAATTAATTAAAATTGATCAGAAAAACCGCCAAAATAAACTAAACAATTGTCATTAACATTTTATCAAATTAATCATCCTCATCTGCGAATAGAATATGATATATGGGATAATTTATAATTTATGAAGTTAAAAAATACAATATAATTTTTCTTCATGAGTATTATTCTCATTTTAAAAGAACATCCTTAAATATCCAAAAGATAACCAACCACAAAACCATGAAAGAAATGATCCCGCAACGATGATATTGATGTTTGTAAGTCATCAAAATGGTTGTGAAGGAACCACATAAAATTATAATGAATAAAATATATATGTAATAGGTTCTAAATTAAGTAATTAATGAATCTAATTTGATTGTACAGGACATAAAGTGCAATTAAAGAATGCATTTGGGAATAGTGTAAAGGATTATATATATAAAAACCTTATTCTAAATGTTTTAATGATTTATTATTGAAATATTTCTCTTTTAGTCCAAAATTTTTTAAAGGATTCTTATGAATTTATTTCTATGGACATGATTTTTTTTTATAATTTCTCCCAATCATTTTCAAAGAGGGATCTTTTTAAGGTTTTATGTACGTTATTTCCTTTTAAAATCCTCATTTATTATCTCTTTTTTACATAATAAAAAAGGAATATTTTTTAAATATATACAGCATGAAAAGATTTTCAGGCTTTCATGATGCCTTAACATTTAGAATATTACTTTAAAATATTAAATGGTTAATTTCAATGAAATTTCATTCTTGTGTACATCCGTCATATTATTTTAAAATAAATTATTTCCTCAAAGTAAGATTTTATGATGTATGTAGTCGTGTTTAATGATAATATTATGGTTCTTGGGAATTGTTCATGATTATTTGTGGTTATGTTATAACAGAATTGGGATGGGTCCATTATAGCCCTCCAATGCATTGGGTGTGTTGGAATTCGACCATATGGTTTTTCCTATTGTAACTATGATAGTTACTCCATGTATTATCATGAGGGTTATGTCAAGTATAACCATAAGAGTTATTTTATGGTATTCGTGAGGGTTACATCTTAAGTAATTATGAATAAAATTCCCTAATTTAATTACATGTTTTATTTTATTCTTACTATGTTTCTACAGAAATATCATGTTTTCACATGTTACATTATTGGATTTATATTCAAAGGAATGTATATGTTACTATTCAGCGGTGGAAATTATAAATTTGTGAAAAAATCATGACTATGTTAGGTGTTTGAATAAACCTTTATGGGTTTTATTTTTCTTTTTCTAATTATTATTAAATTATTTTAGGAAAATATCTGTGAAGAAAAGTTGAGTTGATGGGTAAGAAATTTTTTATTTTAATCCAATAGTATATTTTTAAAATGGAAAATTTTTATAAGTATTCGTGGACTAACAGTTTTTCATTTTGTATGTTCTATACTGATCTTTTTTTACTCCCTAAGTTATAAAATATTTTTCACAGGTTTGTAGAAATTTAGAACATTCTTATTTCGTATTCATAGATATCACAAGTGTAGAGAATTAGATAAATTTTGTACAACTATGATAATTTGTTTGGTTTTTTCAAATAATATAAATCTTAGACTAGAAGAGGTCCTCAATTGTTTAATGTACAACATATTTTTCAATTACCTTTTTTTAAAAAAAATATACATCATGTTTTATTACAAAATCTAGAAGTGTGTGTTATTGTCTTTAAAATTTTATCGGATAGAATATCCATGGATAAGGATCAATATTATTTTATTATTTATATAGAAATTTTTTATAATCATTTATTTCTCCCATATTTTTCAATTTTATTAATTAAATGAATTTGGATTCATTTACTTACCTTTTCATATTGATTATGATTATTTTTTCATGAGATATTCCATTATATCTATTCCCTTACTAAGTATATAAGGTAAACTATTTCCTATGTTTTACATTCCCCATAATATAGGGAAGTGTTTTTTGATTGATACATAGGAACACACTATGAAGAATAATGGTGATCTCAAATAAAAAACTTTTTTGAAATTTATTTTTTAAAATATATTCTTAATTTAAAGTATTTATCTATTTTACATTGACTACTAAACTACTCCTTCCTTAGAAATGTGAATCCTTATATCTATTGATAATGTAATAATATAACCCCCATCAATAGGATAGTAGATTTGTTGTCATTATATCTGAGATGCAAGGTCATATTATTTGAAATGTTAAAGCATTGGGGGGGGGGGGGGGTATAAAATAAGATTAAGTAATGTTTAATAATTATTTTAATTGAGTAGAAGTATTGGATAAATAGTTTTTAAGAGAGAAAATATATTTAAAATAATAATTATAAATATAAGAATATTGTTCCTAATTTGAGACTTATGTATCAGAATATCCATGCATGCTAAAATGTTTTCATCTTATATTATGGTTATTATGAATAATTAGAAAATTTTAAAACATATTGATTGTTGTGGTAAAAATAATTAGAACATAGAAAAACATAAATGTTCTCTTCAAATAGTTGAGGTATTCTCCAATTTCAATCAAATTATAATATTTGCTTATTTAATCACTATAAGAAAAATAAAATTTTGTGGAATCTTTTTAGATGCATAGAAAACCACCACTAAATGGTGATTATTTATTTATTTTGGTGGTCTTAGAAAACAATTTCAAATTAGAGATTATATTAATAAGATAAAATCTTAATCATCGGCCTCTTATAATTTTTTTAATTTAAATATATATTTTTTATTATTTTTAAATTTTTTATTTTTTAAGAATTTATTTTCGAGACTGCCTAGTACACTCGACCAAAAAAACTTATTAAATTTATGGATAATAAATAATAAATACTATATAATATATATAATTATCAATTATTAATAAATAATACATGTTTAATATTTTGTTAATTATGATTTTTTTATGAATATTATCTTAATATTTTTGATTAATAGTTAGTGGTTGTTTAAATTTAAATATAACTTGTAAATTAGAAGTTAATTAGGATTAGATATATTTTTTAATTTTCGACTACTAAAATTTCAAGAACTATTTAAAATTAGTATTAAAAATATGTAATATATAGATAATATATAAATAAAGAAAAGTATAAGGACATATATATTGAATATATACATTTAAATATATGTAAATGTATATGTAGATAAAAATGTATTAATATAAATAAATACATGAAAATATAAAATTATAAAAAAAATATACATGATTATATATATACGAGTGTATATATGTTTAGCTGTATAGATTTATACAAATAAATAAATAAATATATGAATTTAGAATTTCACAGTTATATAATTTATATATATGTAACTATATATATTTAAATATATCTAAATAGAATTGTATATAATATTATAATATAAAAATATATTATTATATATTATTTTTTATATTGATATATATTTATATAATTAAATTTATTTATATATAGTAATATATATTTAATTTTTTTTTGAATATATATATATATATATATATAATTATATTTATTTTTACATATTTTTATAAATTTGTACATATTTACATGTATTCATAATTATATGTGATTTTAAATATTTATATATAGTAATAGATATTTAGGTAGAGGGGATTTCATATTGAAAACAAAAAGAAACACATACCCCAAGATGGTCAATCATCATCCCTCCCCATAAATATTGTCAAAGTACCCTCTAAGACCATATTATAACTCATTGATGACCCAAAATCCCCTTTCTGATGGAGTGTTACAGATTCCCTGAGCTGCAATGAGGTATGAGCCTCTTGTAGTCAAAAAACCATTGAAAGGTCGACCAAATACATACACATAAAGATATATATTCTCACAAAAATTTAACTATTGATAAATGTATATAAATATTCACATATAATTTATATATATTGGAATATTAAATACTACTTAATTAACATATAGAGTAATTAGTAGAGTGGTGAATGGTTTTCCAAATAACCAAGTGGTAAGGGGATGAAATACTTCAATAGTCATATTTATATTTCATTTTATAGATTGGGTCGAGGAAGGTGTGTCAGGTTGATAGTTGGGTATGGATAAGTGGACTATGTATGATAATAAAAAATAAAAATATTCTCTTGAATAAAATATTTAAATTATATCTACTTCTACATGATGCATGGTGATTTAATAATTTAGTAAAAATAAACCAAGAAATAAAAGAGAACCATTCAATAAAATTTACTTATTGTTTAATGACATGATTATCAATGATTACTTTCATAGAGTGCAGCGAATTATATTGTGGTGAATTATACAACTATTAAGATCCAAATCCAATCACATATAATATAAAGTTTTATCATAGTGGTAATTTTTCATCATCATTCTTGATATGATATCCATTAATTATTTCATATAGTGTATATTAAAAAATCTGTGTGAGGGTGGTTTGTAGAAACAAGTTGATATGATGAATTCTAATTTTCATAGGGTTTGGGTTTTAGTTTATAAAATATTTCTTCAATTATAATAGAAATAACCCCTAAAATTTATTCCCAAATATACAACCATAGTTTTTTTAATTGAATTCAAAAATAATGCACCAAATACAACACTACTTATAATTAAACCAAAAACATTAATTCAAACATTTTTAATGGAGATCCCTTAGAAGCATCCAATATACATCTTCCTATAATGGTGTCCATGGGTGGTGGGAATCTTCTAACATTTAAGTTGGGTTTCTCTCACACACTTGATCTATTATAATCTTTGTCAAAAAATGGGTGAAAAATGATGGTTATGAATAAATGATTATTTCATGAATTATTTAAAATAAATAAATATCACAATTGATAAAAATTAAAAAGGATATATTCCATTTAAATATACATATAATTATTTTCCTTACATTTTAAATGATTTAGTAACATTTTCATAATCTTTATAAATCATTGTAATATTTTTTTCATCCTTAAATAAAATATTTTATCATTTAAAATATTATTACAATTTTTTGTTCCCCTGAAACATGATATTGATAATTATTAAGAAAACACATTAATGGAGGATCCAATCAAGGATTAGAATAACCATTTAAGGAGAGACTGATTATAGTACAACATGACATCTTTTTATTTATTTATCTATTTATACTTTATTTTATATAATGATCCCATTAGTAAATCTATCATGAATCAACCTGGGTTGAGCTTGAACTGGTCACCTGAGCTGGTCCGCGGCATGGCCCGAGTGGTGTTCCCAATCCCCACGGGCTAGCTACCTGTGCCAGGCATCAAAACATAATCACTGGGAATGATTTGGATCCTCAAAGATAAATAAATCCTGTCAATAAAAATAAAATAGCAGCAGAATGAATGTAAAAATGAACATACCTCCACATGACCTTTCAGGTCACCACCCATCCAAAGGCCAACCTTTCTCTAATAACGAGCAACTCAGCCATGATAACTTGAGAAAAGGGAACCTACAACTGGAATGTTAAAATAGGTGTGAGCATTAAAAATGATCATTTGGGTTTCCAAGGTATACCAAAGAATCCAACGTCTCCTTTCCTGAAAAAATTCACTAACACAAGTTTGAGATACATATATAAAAGTAAGGTTTTCACATTTTAAAATAAGAAACATATTTTTCTCATTTAAAATTCCAACACATGCAACATACCATTTCCAAAATCATTTTTCATTTTATAAACTAAACCAAAAAAAAGTATAAAAATGTTGGGCTAAAATAAAACATTTATACAGTGCATGATGGAAATAAACTTGTACAATGGAATATAAACAAGCAATTAAAATAATTACATAACCATTAGTGATCCTAAACATCTCTAGAAGACCCCTAGATGTACTCAGTTTCAGAACCACCTACCGACATATGAGGAAGATTCTCAGTCTATAACCAACAGAAAACCCTAAAACTGACCAATCCAGTGGAAAATCCTTCCTGGCCTAACAACAAATCTAAGGGGTACCAACCCATCTAATCAGGGTTGGTCAACAACCATCACATGATCATCTAAAAGACAACTAAAAACCCATGGTGGATATAATAATACTTTGAAAGTTGGATACCCTCACACGAGTGACTCGTCTCACCACATTGTTCTTACCCAAACACAATCACTCTAAATTATAACCCATAAAGGATATCTCCCCTATAGAGGTGCCCAAAAATATATATACATCATATCATCAACGGTGCCAACCTGTCCATTATTCTATGAAATCATTAAAATCTTTTAATATTTTTTACAAAATATTAAAATTTTTAAATGGGAATATAGTTATAAAAACACCAACTTTTCAAAGAATCAACAAAAACATTACACTAATGATGAATGTTCCAAATGGTCCATCACATCACATCCACGTCAAAACCATTTTTCTAAAAAACATTTAAAACTCAGACTAGATAAACATAATTTCCACACACAAAACATTCCAAATGATAAAAAAAATTCAACCATGAGTTGGATGAACAAAAAATACCTTTAACTTCTAAAAATACATTCAAGCACTACCCAGTTACCAAACATGCCTTCAATCATTTCAACCCACACCAAAGCATGTTTCAAACATAATGGACAGACCTTGAAGAACCCATTAAAAATATTATTTTCCAAAACACTTAGAGCAACACTATATAAAACCTTATTTGATACCCTCTTTAGAAACCACATAAGGGGACCAACATTATTTGGAAACTAAAAATACATTTAGGAAACTGCGGTTTATAGATAATATAATTCTACAAGTGACATCTTCTTTTTAGGACACTTCCATGAGTGCACCTACTGCACTCATGGATGTGCTGACATCCAATGGAACACTAAAATCTAAATATAACAATTGAAACATTTTCTATAAAACCCACCAATTATCATAAAACCATGTTCTACCATCCAACTCATTTAGAAAACATAAATAAACCCCAACCCCACCATATAACACTTTTTGAAACATTTCCATATGACCACTAAGCCATAAGATGACCCAATCAAATAAACAAAAAAATTATTTCAAGACACGATTTTCAATCAATTAATCATTTTCAATAAATAATTTAAATAATTAAAAAACACTTATATGTATCACAACAAGTATTACCACCGAATTTACAATCAAAATCCTCTTTTGAAAGAAAACAAACAGCATGGACCAAGAAAAATATGTTTTGAAAACTTCCACACAATTTAATAAACTGCCTGCACGATTTATGGATTGCTATCAAGAGACTAAAATATTTTTCCATAAATTCAGAGAGTAAGAACACTATACACATCACAATATTTCTATATTTTAAATGCTGAACTAGAATTTAATCAACAACTTAAAAAAAACCAACCCACAAGCATGATTTAATAAAAAGTTCTAAAAAATTTCATCAACAGGAATACAATACCCAAAAACTATTCATATGAATATTTAGGGTGAGTAATATATTTAAAAATTAATTGAATGAAATTAGGAATTAATTTATTTTTTTGGAAAGAACACACAAATTCACCTACCTCAAACCAAGCACGAATGCGACAAAAAACCACTAGAAGGAAGAACAGACCCTCATGAACCAATTGTGCACCCTAAACAATGGGAAAATCACACGAATCAAAACTAAAAATATTAATATTTATCCAAAATAAATAAAAAACCAAAGATGGAATAAAAAACACAAACCAGAGCAAGGGGGTTCAATGCGTTGTTGACTGGAGATAAAGACCGAGTGAGGGGTATGTTGGTGCAATGAAGCTAGTGTGGCTATGATAAAGGGGTATAGATAAAGGAGGGTTGGATGGTTAGAGGGGTGAGGATAGATAGTGTGAAGCTAGTCAGAGAAAATGATGGCAAGGGGTAGTTGGCCGACCGTAGTGGCTGGAGCAAGGAGAGGGCGGAGGTCAGGAGTGTTGGTCATGTTAGAGCATGGGATATCGAGGAGAGGGATGACCGGGGAGTGGGAGATCGGAGTGGTGAGGTCCGTGGCATGGGATATCATAGTGGTAGGAGGCTATAGTGTGGGAGGCTGGAATGGAGAGGGCCATGGCGTGGAGGGCTAGAACGACGAGGGGAAAGGTAGTTGGGGTAAGTAAAGAGGGGTGCTAGGGGTGAATGGAAAGTGGAGGCGGGGTCCTTGAGGGAAAATAAACGATGGAAGAGGCCTGGATCATGGCCGATGATGGTGGGTCAAGAGGCGAGGGGTGGTTGGAGTGTAGGGGAGACCAAGAGAGACCTAGTCGCGACACGTAACAGGAAGTTGGGGGCCTAGGGTTTCCATTTTTGTCTCTTCATTTTATTATATTAATAATATTAGTAATAATAATAATAATGATTACAACAATAATAATAATAAAAATACAATAATATTAATAATAATACAAATAATAATAATAATAACATAAATAATAATAATAATATAATAATAATAACAACAACAATAATAATAAGAATAATAATAATGAGAAATTTCAAGACAGTTGGGTCGACTGTGTGGCTACCGCCAACCGTGCGGTGGTCGCACACTGGTCCGAAATCAAGTAAAATTGAAAATGGACAAAAATTTTAAACCAGGACCTAAGCAGAACATTTTCGCGAGAACCCGAATACAAGTGATAATAAAATTAAAATGGAATTAAAAAGTTGGGGTGTGACAAAAATCTTTTTTGGGATATACGACAGAATTAACTACATGGTTATAGTTTTTTATCATGCTATATGATTTTATTTATAGTATTAATTCAACTATAATTTCATTATATAGTAATATGATATTTTTCATATGGAGTTACATAATTTATTTGATATTTCAGGTTATTAAAGTATAATCCCCCAATGTGAAATTACCAAATCATAGCTCCTAGTTGGTAGACACTTTCATATGAGGAGGAGAGTTTTAAGATATGTGGAATAGTGTTTTGAGATAGATAAGTGTTTAGCATGGACTGTAAGATAACATTTTGATGTTATGGAGTTCTTGGTTGACTATTTGGTTTTTAATTAAGTTGATATATAGTGATCATGAAGAATGAAATAGATATTATCTAAGTGTGAATCCAATATATACCAGAATTAAATTTACAAAGATAAAGATTATTTTATGGCTAATGATAATAATACTAAATCTAAAAAAATTTATAACCTAATGTTTTTTTGTTGAGATTATGATGAATATAGAATAATAATAAATAATCATCGGTGATATTAATATCTTTTTAAAAGAAAATAAAGAGATTATTTATGAGCTCAAAGGTGTTTTTTTGAGATAAATAAAATGTTGAGGATAAAAAAAGAGTTATTAATCCTCATATCAAATTATGAATGTTAAAAAAATCAATCAAATATTTCTTGTATGAAAGGAATGGTATGTATGTAGAATTGTCAAGGAATTTTAACTTAGTACTGTATCATAATAATTTAAATATTTATGTTAAAATAGAGAGGTAGGAAACTACTCTGATAAGGAATATCAAATTGACTAAGGCTCAAAAAGAAATTTTTCCACTAAGGTTACCTCATAATTTTATACCACATGTTATAAATCTTTATTACAGAATAATTGAACATGAGAATAATTTATATTTTGATATAAAAACATCCACTCATGTCCAATTATCAAAGAAGAAAACAATTATAAATTAATATTTTGAATACATATTTATTTAATTATGTGAAATTAATTTCCACTATTATTCATCTATAAACTATTCAAATAAAGAAAATTTATTTAATTATGAATTGAAAAAGATAGGTATGGAACTGTTATGAAAATAAATTTGGTGGTGGGGAAAATTTAGAATCTAATTATTTGTTATTTGATACTAGGATCATAGTGGTATATTATAAGGAATACATACTATCAACACTTATTAATAAGTATTTTATAGCCTTTTATTAGGTATAATTAATTAATATGGGTATTTTAATATGGGAAAATGATAAATTTTAACTACATTTAACCCATTAGGATTTTTTCTCCACACATCTCATAATACTCTTCTAAATGAGATCTCATTCACCCCCCTCCTTTATGTGAATACCACTTCCATGATTAAATTAGACCATCTCTATTATATCCCAAAATAAATTTTTTAATGAGGTTGTTGTAGGTAAAACCATTCCCTCCCTATTTTTAAAAAAATATTTTAACCGCAAACCAAATCATAAATAATTCCACATCTTGGTTTTTGGGGTTTTAATAGATTAGATTAATATGTATACTTTTTTTGGGATTATGGGCTATTTGGTTCTTAAACCGTCCTCACCTAGATATTTTCACAGTTTATTGGTTTGAGGTAATGTGGGTATGAGTTAAACTAAACAAAAAATGAGTTCTCTAATTAAATAAGTTTATTCATTACACTCAGTTTTAACATAACTTACTTTTAGTTTATTTTAATACCTTTGATCTTAATTTTTCTTATTTATCACTCATTTTAGAAGTTATATATTTTTTACATTAGCCTCGTTATCTTGTTTCATATGGAATATTGGAGTTCATCACATTTTGTATCATTATTCATTCTATATATGTGCTGTTAAAAATTTATAAAAGTGAATGAAGTATGAGGCTTGTGTTAACATTTACCTTCATAAATCTAAGGATAAAATATTTTACATAACTATGGTATATGATATATATATATATATATATATATATATATATATATATTTCCATTCTCCCTAAAAACATATTAACCCTCCCACAGAATGATGTATCCCCCTCTCTAAGAATATATTCCCTTAGAATGGTTATAATATAATGGTAAATATTTTCTATCAATTTTTCCTATCAGGATGTCTACCACATTCTAAATTAATATATATTGTTATAGTAGGAATAGTTATATCAAAATGTAACTTATTTCATGCATGGAAACGAATACATTTGGTATGATTTTTTTTGTATTTATTACATATATGAAATATGAATAATTTATTTTTTACATTCTTATTTTTCATCTCTGTGTTACTACTATATACATATTTTCATAATAAACATTGAATGGGATTTAGGAGGGATTGGATACCTGGAACACAGTATTTACATGCGTTACATATTCCTTGATATGTTTGTAGTACTAGTTATCCCTATTCTTCATAAGGTAAGGCAACCAACATAAGAATTTTCCTAGGATTAGTGTATAGAAAAAGGGTTGGAATTTTTTGAGCTAATGATGCATGTATCACACAATGATGGCCCATGGGATTCCTTGAATCTCTATATTGGAAATGGCTTATATGGTATTTCATTATTCCGATGTTTTCTATTGAATTGATTTTTTAGGATACACATATTTGGTTTTTATTTATTATTATGTGTGACTATTGTACTATGTATATATAAACTATTGTTTTCATATATTTTCATATTATTGGCCCTTAGGGTTATATACCTCATAAAGGGGATGAGGGTAAATCAATGCCAGATAGTTTTAAAAAAATTCCCCTCTTATATTGTTTAATTTGACAATCAAAACACTCATCTCTCTCCATCCAATTGGAATATATAAATATAGAAATGAAATAATTCATTAAGCACACTAGTTTTTCTTGGTCTACACAAATTGGCTGATATGAAGATAATGGTATAATGATGTGCCAATGTACTAAATCCACTATAGTTCACTAATATTTTGATGTTATAAAGAGACCCATTTTCCTCTTTGTTTACAAACATTAACAACCTGAAATATCACAACCCTATAAAAAAAGTGAATGCAATACATATTTAAAATATTCCTTTGATTATTAATATTAGAAAGGATTTTTTTTCAAACATAAATGGGAGTGTAATGGTTCTGCATTATCATTGAATAGATGAATCCAAATCCTCTACGTAATTCAATTTATAGATCAATTTTCACAATGTACAGAAATTCTTGGAACACAACTAATTGTGAGATCTTCTTTGCAGAGTGCATTCTTTACATTTTCTCATTCTCAGATAGAATTTTATATGAAATCTAACTTTGAAAAAATCCTACATGAGTTATGATGTGTACTCCTATATCATGATAAAAATATGAAAACTCTTACACCATGCAACATACAATGATAACTTACCTATTAACTCTGATGAAGTGTATATACTTTCCCAATATCTCTTCCACATACTCTAACCTTGTGGGAATACATCCTACTTTCTTGAAAACCATTATAAATTTATAGATGTTCTCCAGTGGTGACTATATATAATGGATGTGTTTATATTTTAATAGTGGTTATGGGAACTTTTATTATAAAATATGACTAATAACTATTAAAATCACATTTAGGCTTCAACTCTCCACTAATGGAATATTCTGCATACTCATATCTACCTTACAACCGCATACTGCAACATCATGGTAGCCCAACGTTTTCCTCCTTATGAAAATATAATCTATCATTATGGTATCAGAATAATTATTGCCTAATGACAATTTACTACTTTCAGTATCAAGGTGCTTGATATTTCAATCCACACATTCTATTTCTAAAATTATATATATAAATATGGATAACTTGTTCCATATTTATGATAAGGTCTGATAATAAGAAAAATATCTATCGAAGGGGGAAAATATATCCCCATATCATTCAATTTGTCCCTTATCATTTAAATTAGACTTCAACAATAAATAACTACAAATGAGGCATTGTGAAGATATGGGTTTGATTATTATGATCTGGATCAATGCATTACAAAATGGTATCAGGGCCCATTTTTAGTGGATGTGTTTATGAAAAAGGATATAGATAAGACAATTGAGACTCATGAATTAACCAATAAAATTTTATACTCATCATAATTATGGTTTAATATTATGTAACAAGGTTTTTACATGTTCGATTTTTTACTTCTATTTATATATAATAATAATTGATTGAGTTCCATGTAGTTTAATTAGGATGTTTTAGGTAGGTGCATATCGGAAAGTATTATATTATTTTCATATATGTACTATTTAGTTGACAGTAAGAATCAATTAATTGTTTCTATTAAATGAAATAAAAATAATTAATAATTTATATTTTAATTCTAATTTATTTATAATGATTAGATCAATATTAATCATCAATTGATTCACTTAAGTAATAAATCCTATATTATTTGTTTGTTAAAAACAATTTCTCATGATTATATGTAACTTATTTTTTTTCAATTTTTTATCAATAATTTTTTATGTGAATAAAAATTTGATAGAATGTTTAAAATGTTAGGGTGTTAGAGGATTTAGGCTTATCATTCTTTTGTTATCCATATTGTAATAAACCTTCATGTTTTAGAAAACTAAAACTAATGTGATTCTCAATATAAATGTTGTGTATTGATGACAATGGGAACTTGAAGCTATAATGTAAGGGGTTGATGTTCTTGTTTCACCCAAAAGACCTATTATTAATCCACAAGTTAAATAGCAACATCTCATCTTCTATAGGCGATGGGGTTGGTAGTAACTCATTAGAAACCTATGACTTTCATTTATATATAAATTTTTTTATATCATCACACCTTATCTGTTTTGGATGATTTATCCCTATATTTTAGGAAATTTTGAAATGCATCCATCATATAATTTAGAGAGTTGAGAACCATAATAAACATTGTGCATGATTACTAAACAATATTTTCAAAGTGGCCACACCCCAATATTGGTATATAGTGATAGAATCTAAGAATGATTCATAGAAGATTTAAAATGTTTTAACGAGTTTTTATTTGTATTTACTTACTATAAATTTTTTTTAAATTTAAAATTAACGTTTATATAACTCAAAAAATGGGACATGATAGTGGTGGAGTATGATAAAATATTCATAGATCTGTATTAGTTAACACCCTACATGAGTTTCTTTGAGAAATAAAAAGAATAATGTTTTAATAATGATATAAAATAACCTTTTATGATGTGAGTGATGCTACTTAATATCTCAAAATTCTCTTAGCAAGTAATTAAAGACCTCTTTGGAAATAAATCTTTCAAAAAGGGGTTGGAGATGGTAGTTCACATCTATGTTAATACAATAGAAAGGGATATTTTAGTGGGTATAAGTGGTGAAGATAAGAGATGATCCAAGGAAGAATCATCCAGATTAATCAAGGTGATGGTAATCTATCAAATCCTTACTCTATGTGATCTCCAGTATACTATTATTAGTAATGATAGTCAAGATAAGCTAAGATGACCTATAATGTTCAAGAAATTAATATTCATTTACATAGTCATTATGGTAATAAGAAAATTATTTACCAAATGAATTCTTCAACGTGACTTAGTGAACAAACAATTCAAAATTTGGTATACACTTTTCAATATTGTGGGTGTCCAATAAATGGATTTCAACCACTGATTGATTTAATTTTCATGGGAGGAAGCTAATGGATTAAAATTTATTGGTCTACTTTACCTTTTTTTTGGAATCAATATCCACTAAAAGGTCATATTGAGAGCATATAAACTATTACTATATCTAGGAAGTATGTCATTAATGTATGGAAATGAAATTTACTATTATATTTACTATTTTATTAACTCTTATACATTCTTTTGATTCATTGATACATAAGATACTTATTTCACTATATCTAGGAATATTTTATTTCTTTTCTAATTCAATGTGGAGGTATCTTAGAATATAATGATCCTTGATACCTATTTAAGAAAGAGTGTACAAATGAGTATAAAGTGTTTATTTTTTTATTATACTAAATAGTTATAAGAATATTCCTTATTCTTTACAAACAAAATTAACACCTTTAATTAAATACAATGTATATAGTAGTTAACTTGATTTTGTGACTATATTATATGATATAAAAGGTAGTTTTGTAATGGTATTTAGTATAAAATTATCAGAGTGGGAATTGAAAGTAGGTTGGGGATGACCAGATCAAGGTATGTTTATATCTGTCACATTTTGAAATGCATAGTTTGTTTTCTGGGGTTGTTTAAGCTAATCAAAAACCATCTTATTATCTTTGGTGGAACCATTCCCTGATTTTTCCCATAATATTTCTCAATGAATCCTTTTAAATGATAGGTGGAATGGTTGATATGAATTTTTCTTATAATAGAAATAATTTCCATTCAATATTATCATATAACCCCAAGTAATATAAGATAATAGAAAATCTATCTAGAATAGCATGTGTTTAAGGAATTTATCATACCTAGTAATTCACTCTAGGGTGCCCTAATTCATTTAATTAAGAAAAATAATGAAAATATATGGTAATGAATGAAGTAATATAAGTTAAACTAGGTGATAAAAAAGAATCATGATCTATTTCCTAAAATTGTATAATTATTTTCCTTATATAAAGATTAAAAACTATTTTTGAAGATTAACATACATTTTAGTGTTCATCAACATAAGTTAAAAATCATGGAATTTCTCAAGATAGATTTTTAAATAAATCATTGCCACATTATGTTTTGTTATGTAATTTTGGTTATAAAATAAAAATATTTTTATATCATAAATGAAAAATGTATTTCATCCATTATTAGGCCACATGGAGATCTATATCCACACAAACCTTATTTATTCTTGTTCCCAATATAAACCTAGAATACATCTCTAGATAATATTTTAATCATTATATGAACACTTTATTTGTGGTAAAATATACAAATTATCCATTTGGATTTAGGAATATAAATTCTACAGCCACGTTATATCAAAGCCTCAAATATTAAAAGCTCCTAAAGAGGTAGAAAATATCAGTTATTATTGTTCACCCATGAATTTAATTGATATGAATAATTTAATAAAATTAATAGTATATTACCAAATATTTATTAAATAATTTACCTTTATTGATAATCCCATGATGGTTTGAAAAAAAAATCATTTGACGTTTTTTGTTCTAACTAGTGTGAAGTGAATGTCTAGTAATTAAAGAAGAGGTGTACGCCTACCCTAATTTTTTTCATAACTCTAAAAGCTAAAGGATAATATGTTTGGTACAGTTATCCATTCATTGTTCATGGCTATGTTATCATAAAAGATAATAATATACAATATTATCATTTTTGGAACCATATTAAATCAAAATGATACTATTCATACAATATCTAAAAATATTTTACAATATTTCATTCCTTAACTACCAGAAGTACCATTTCATTGGTGACTGATATTTGGGATACTATTATCACACAACCATAAATAAAATTTTAATAATAGGAACTAAATATAAGGCTATTTAAGTTGATTCAAAACCTCTAATAAGTTTATTTGGAACTCCATTATTCCCTTAAGAATTGAAACATGGATATAAATTCCCTTGGTAGGAATTATCACCCTATGGAGTTATAGGAGGGAAAATAGGAATATAGACTAATGTATTCAATTTTATAGATTATATTTGAGGTAAATAAATATTTATATAGGATAATTTTGATCTTAAATAAGCTGAAATAACTATTATAGAGTTATTTCAGGAATATAAAATTTCTATTTATAATTTAATCATTAATGTAGAAACAATATTTTGTGGGGAGATTCTTGCAGGATTATTTTACGATTCCAACTCATTCTAATTATTCCATGACTGTAACAACCTATGATTTTATGAGAAATATATATATATATATTTATGTTTTATTTTATACACAAAACCAAAGGAATCTTTCACAACACACAACACTGGCTTGGTTTGCATTACACACAAGAGAAACCTTCCTCGATAGCTTGCATTATACGTAATACCGAGTTTCACTAAACAAAGACATATTATTATAATATTATGAACCAGCCATTATGAATATTATTAACCTAATTTTTAATTTTATAAAATTATAATTCACCTTACACATTTTCTAGAATGGGATATGAAAAAAAAAAAATTTTGGATAAAAGAATAATTTTTCAAAAAAATGCAATTTTACCAAATTTTGATGGCACACCCATTTTAAATATAATTTTTGGAACGTTAATAAGTTAAATTTTACAAAATAAAATTATTTCATTGAATCATGATACAAAAATTTTCATTGAATAAATTTTTGATACTTTTCTGTTAACTTTCATATTTTGATGAATAGTAAAAATACACTAAATTTTTCTTAAAAACAACTTTTTTCATCAAAATAATTTATTTGGTTAAATGATAAAATTTATTGGTTTTAAAGTATAAATAGAATAAATTAATATAAATTAATATAATTTATTTCAATTAAATTAATTTTACATCGAATTCCTAGGTAAAAACATTTCAATCTTTGACAATGTTTTAACTTTTAAAACATGTTTTCTTAACAAAAGGATTAATTTTAAATTAATTACAGCAAATTATGTGTTTTGAATTATGAAGAATTAATTCCATATTTTGATTCATTGGGTCCAAATTATGTTAATATGTTACTTTTTTTTTGATATTATGAATAGTAACTTCGGTAATTTTTATTCACTACAGTTAAAGGTAAATCTGGTAATTAAGGGTAAAAATAAGATTATAAAATTACCCTAAAACCTGAAAAAATATTATTTTATGAAGAAAAGTTTACCCATATAACTTAAGGACCGAAATAGATTCATTTCATTGACTTTTGAACATGAAAAAGATATAATTATTATTAAAACCAATGAAAATAACAACAAGTCACTCTCTTATATATTATAAGTGTAATAATTTTAATTTAGTGATAAACCTCATAAAACAACAAATATAAATAGTTTTCAGAAATATAATAAAATTATCTATATAATGAAAATTTATTTATAATTTTTAGGGATTAAATAATTATCATTAATGATGACACAATAGTGATGTTGAAATTATTTTATTGATTGAAATATAAAATAAATGGTTTTAAAAATACTAAAATAAATATTATATGAACTAATTAATGTTCTACACAAATTTTCTAGATGAATATAAAATGTTATAAATCTATTAAATATTTTTGTTTGAATGTATCCTCTGTGTGAATTTTACTAAAATTCAAAATAAGTGAATAGTGTCAAAATTTAAACTATTGTTATTTTATAAAAATATCATATTATGAAATTGTTTAAAAAATTAAAAAATATTTAAAAATTATAAATTTAAATTTATATGGTCTAAAATTTCATAAAAGGTAAAATTATAGACAATTAACAACACATAAGAAATTATTTAAAACAATTTAAAATTAATAATATTATTACCAAAATTAAAATTAAATAGATTAAATAAGGATAAATCATGTTGATAAGGTTTAAAATAAATTCCAAACATGTCTAAATTTTATTGGTTGATTAGATTACAATCCTATATCATCTAATATTAGTATTTGAGTCATTTTTGGAAGATTTTAAGTGGGGTTTGAGTTTATTATAAATTAATATTTTAGAGGATTCCAAAAGTGCCCCTCTCCTCACTTATAAAGGGGAACCTCCTCCCTCTCCTCCTCACAACATTTTGAGCCTTAATGATCGGCCAAAACCTATCCATTTTTCTTCTCCACTTCCCTATAAACATATTAGTGGTCCTGGTATTCTTAAAAGTCCAGCTTTAGTGCCCTAAGAGGAGGTTTAGAAGAGGCGCGTTGAAGAATAGGTAATATCTTTTATCGATTCTTTCGAGTTTATTTATTCTTCTACTTCCTCTTATTTATTTTTATAATTATAAAGTAATAACATAAGTA
The DNA here is from genome assembly GCA_963277665.1 of Viscum album. Lineage (NCBI taxonomy): Eukaryota > Viridiplantae > Streptophyta > Magnoliopsida > Santalales > Viscaceae > Viscum > Viscum album. The sequence continues at coordinate 1,896,531,132 of OY728152.1, forward strand.
TCACTCATATACTGATATGTTATTCTAAATATGAAACAACCCTGTTTCACCTTCTATCTATCCTAGGGAAAAAGAAATCACCGTGCCATCTTACGTATAGAATACCGTTTCCACACCGTGGTGTAATCTGTTTTCCACCACCACCTTACTTGGATGGGTATAATGGTTAAAAGAATAACTATATATTATTATTATAACATGATACTAATTATGAGATATTCTATCATCCACTCCAATACCATTCAATAATTATGGGAACGATATCGTTGCTCGTGCGTACGTACGACTTACTATCTCCACGGTGTGATGTGATTTGTTCTACATGATTTTCATTAAAACATGATTATATAAAATAATTGAATGAATAAATCTGATATTTATTATACTAATACCATTCTGTAAATGATGTACCTATAATCTAAAAATATCAATAAGAATTTATTCGACAAGACACATATAAGAACATAAAGCAATGAACTCCTGAATAAAAAGTACCAATGAAATATTACTAATAAGAAGAAAATAATATTACTATATATGATATTATAACAATATATATGATTCTGGAATAAGTCACTGACATTATTTAATTCATTATACAGGAGGTTCGGATACGTACAGAGTATATCAGACCTAAGGTAAGGGACAATCTCACAATATCAATTTTTATCCGAGATTGTTTATACTTCATTATTTACCAAGGCAGATTTATCATCCACATCCATGTTTCCTCAAAATATAATATTATTTATGTCCTCCTACATTTTTTTAAATCTAATTTTTCATATTGGTTAAAATTTTAGTAAATGATATGAAAGGAATCATTTTTCATTTTCAGTATGAGGTAATTTTTGACTTTCCTTGCCAAATTACGAGAATAATGTTTTATTTAACTTATACGACATGAATGGATTTTTATAAATTCATAGAACACTGTTTCCACGAAGCTTCCTTTACAAGTTATCAAGTTTATTTTGAATTAACTTCTTTTGGTATAAAATTGTATGACATGTTGAGAAAGGAAAAAACGTTTTTTAAAGTAGAAAGGACATTTTCCTCGAGAATGGAGTTCCAGTGTTTTATCAAAATTATTTTCCATATAAGATAATATAGGGTTCTAGATATGTCCATATTTATTACATTTATTTGATTATGTTATGATGGAATTATTTTTATGAAGTCCTTTTATCTTATATTGATTATGTTTTGATGGCATGATGTTTAAGAATCCCATTTTTATTAGATGGGTTATGCTAATATGTATGATTTATGATTTTTTGGAACACATAAGAATGGTTTAATTATGATATGGGTTGGACCTATATCTCCCTCCAATGCATTGGGTAATGATTTATATCTCATGAGATAGACATGGCTGGAACAGAAAGTTAATCTGGTTCAGTGATACAAGACTAAAATGAGGAGTGACCTCGGTTCAATAATGGACTTGGTCTGCTACGATAGTCTTGGAAATGTGTCTTCACTAATATGAAATGATTTTCTATGATTATGTGTGTATTCCACAAAGTTTCATGTTTTACATTATGATTATTGGGATTACATTTCACTATTATGATTTATCCAATGTCATGATATTATGATCTCTATAGTAGGTTATGATTTTCAAAATGCTTTGTTCATATGAATATGATATGATTGATATTTACTTTGTTTGACCTTACTGAGAATTTGATCTCATCCTTTGTATGTTTTCTTTTCCCCAGTTCAGGAAGAAGGGTATTAAGTAGGATAATCCAAAAGGGACTCTAGATATGATGAAAGAAATGGGAGACAATATAGATGATTTATGAACCATTTGTTTATGTTTCCCAGTTTCTAAAGTCACAATACCTATATGGTCCTATGATGGTTTTGTTATATGTTGTAGTAATTATTCTTTAATTCTGATGTAATAACAATGTATGTAAAGTATGGGTCATTATAGTTGGTATCAGAGGAAATGTATAGTCAACCTTTGGAAACTAGGGTATGAAATCCTTAGTAAGAACCCTAAGGATATGTCTAATCATAGAATACAATATTAGTGTTTTAGAAATTTCCATGAATAACCATGATAAGACCTAAAGTTTGAAATTTTATTCCTGATTTTTTGGTTTTCCTATTGTAATTAGTGTTTCTCACACTATACTTCTTTTTTTTAGTCAATGGCTGGAACTCAAAGGAATCGTGTTAATGTGGAATGTGACGAAAAATGCAATGATTGTCCCCCTGAGCAACCAAACATTATGGGAGTTGGAATGAATAATATTTTATCCAGGATCACACAACATTCTCATGTTATGAATCATACATGAATTCAAAACGAGAAAAGGAAGGAGCAACATTCTGTGGAATCCTTCATGAGGCCACACCCACCTTCATTTAGTGGTTCTTCTAATCTATTACTGGCTAAGAAATGGATCAGTATCACTGAAAAGATATTTTCAGTCCTTCAATGTTCTGACCATGATAAATTCATCTTAGCAGTATATCGTTTGGAAGGTAAAGACGATTAATGGAGGAATCTTGTCAAGAATACAAGGAAAAGCGATAAAATTGAGTCCATGGAATGAGATGAGTTCAAGAACTTATTTTTCAATAAGTAATTCCCTCGTATTCTTCGATCAATGTTATAGAATGGGTTTCTTAAACTGAAGCAAAAGGATGATGAATATTTTGGTACCTACGAAGAAAATTTTACAAGGCTTGCATGGTACGCTTCAAGGAATGTTATCCAAACTGAGAGTAAGATTGATCGATTCTTTAGTGGATTAAAACAAAGTCTCCGAAGGGTAATAGCTATAAGGGACTTCAATAGCTACGAGGAAATTGTTCTATGTTCTCTAAATGATGAGATGGAGATTAGAGTAACCCATCAGTCATACGGTTATGATAAGAAGAGGAAAATGGAATTTAAAGGAAAATCTAAGGACCACACTGAAAAAAAAACGAGTTTTCCATTTTTCTCAAAGTGAGGAAAGAAACATGAAGGGAATTGCCTTAAAGGGAAAAGTAAATGTTTTAAGTGTGGAAAATAAGGTCATCAGGCAATTGAATACCACAGTGATGGTGAAAATGTGGGTAGTGATGCGAATAAAGAAAAGGCTATACAGAATGCACCTCCTACACTTCAATGTTACAAGTGCAAGGAAATGGGTAATTATGCCAATAAATGCCCTAATCCAAAGGTTTTTGATGATGATCGACCTCAACAAACTCTTAAGGCCAAAGTTAAAGGAAGGTCACATGCAATTTCTATAGGTGATGTGGAGTACAATAACTTAGTGGGGAAAGGTACACTTACCATCCACTCTAAAGTAGAAAATGTTTTATTTGATTCGGGATCCACCAACTATTTTATTTCTGAAGAATTATCTAAGGGTATTTCCATATTACTTCAGCAATAAGATATTGAGTTAGCTGTGACAACCCCTAATGGAACAAAAGTCGCATCAAAAGTTTACAATTTTTTTCCGATTGATGTTTGTGGGAAAGTGCTTCCTCCAAATCTTGTGATCCTTCCTATAGTGTAATTTGATGTGATTCTTGACATGGATCAGCTTTATTTATATGGAGCTCAAATAAATTTCTAAAGAAGGGAAGTCACATTTCATATTCCCGATCAATCAATGATCATCTATCAATGCAATGATGAATATAACATTCCAGTGGAAATTTCTTCCATCTTATGGGTCTTGATTCCAATAAATGAAGGTTATTTATCTCAAATGGTTGGAGGGAAACTCACGATTTAGAATATTCCCATTTTATGGGAGTTTGATGATATCTTTCTAGAGGAATTTCTTGGTCTTCCACCAAATCGTGAAGTTGAGTTTTCAATAGAACTCATATCGGGTGCTATGACCATTTCAAATACACCTTATAGAATGGCCCCAATTGAGTTGTAGGAATTGAAGAAGCAACTCTAAGGTAATCTTGGTAAGGGCTTCATACGCCCTATTGCATCACCTTGGGGAGCATTTGTTCTGTTTGTTAAGAAGAAAGATGGATCAATGTGACTCTACATTGATTATCTAGAACTTAACAATATCATTATCAAGAACAAATATCCTCTCCCTCACAATGATGAATTATTTGACCTACTACACGAAGATCAATACATTTCTAAGATTGATCTTTGTTCAGGGTATCATCAATTATGGGTCAAAAGGAGGATATACCAAAGACTGATTTCCATAAAAAGTATGGACACTATGAATATATAGTGATACCATTTGGTCTTACTAATTCCCCTACTATCTTCATGGATCTAATTAATAGAGTCTTTAGAGACTATCTTGATCAGTTTGTGTTAGTATTTAAAGACGATATTCTTGTCTATTCAAAGAGAATGGATGAAAATGAATATCACTTTAGAATTTCATTGAAGACCCTGAGAAAGGAGAAGATTTATGCAAAATCTACCAAGTATGAATTTTGGCTTCAAAAAGATTCATTTTTGGGTCACATAATCTCAAAAGAGGGGATATATGTTGATCCAAGAAAAACGTAGGTTATTGAAAGATGGTCGAGACCAAATACAGTAACTAAAATCCAAATTTTTCTCGGTTTAGCTGGGTATTATCGATGTTTTGTGAAAGATTTTTCAAGATTATCTAAAACACTCACCAAATTGACTCGGAAAGAAGTTATGTTTGTTTGGATGGAGGAGTGTGAAGAGAATTTCAAAGGGCTAAAAATATGGTTAGCCAATGCACCTGTTCTCACACTGCCTTATAGTGGAGAAAGGTTTGTGATCTACAGTGACGCATCCAAGGAGGGGATGGGGTGTTTTACCATGCAAAATTATATGGTGATAGCTTATTCCTCACGACAGTTGAAAATCCATGGGCATAATTACCCAACTAATGATTTGGAGTTAGATGTGGTTATCTTTGAGTTAATTATTTGGAGGCATTATCTTTATGGTGAAAGGTGTGATATTTAAACTCATCATAAATTTTAAAGTATATTTTAAAAAAAAGGAGCTGAATATGCGCCAAAGAAGATGGTTGGAGCTGATTAAGGATTTGGACTTCCCAATTCATTACCACCCTGGGAAAGAAAAAAAGGTGGCAGACGCATTATGTCGACAAGACCATTCTAGCATATCCATGATGAGGATCAGAAAATATCCAATATTTATGGATTTATAATGGATGGATCTTGGAATTATAATGGAAGGGAAAAAATATTATCTTTATCAAATGAATGTTCAACCATCTATACATGTGGAGATTAAAGAGGCACATAAAGAAGATGTAGAGTTACAAAAGAAGGTCAAAAATGTTCTTTAATTCCACATTAATTGTGATAAAATAATAAGGTTTAGGAATCAGGTTTGTGTTCCTCCCATCCCAGAATTAAAGAAGGAAATATTAGACAAGGCTCATGGTTATTCATTCTTTGTTCACCCTGGAAGCATGAAGATGTATAGGGACCTGAAAGAGTACTTCTAGTGGGATGACATGAAAAGAGATGTTGCTGTATATGTCACTCGATGCTATGTTTGTCAGCAAGTTAAAGCTGAGAGAAAGAAGTCTAAAGGGATGTTACAACCATTAACCATAACAGAATATAAATGAGAAAACATCACTATGGAATTTATCACTAGACTTCCTAAAACATCCAAAGGGAATAATGCTATCTGGGTTATAGTTGATCGTCTTATGAAGTTGGGACACTTCATTTATTTTAGAGAATATTCCACTCTAGATAATGTTTCCAAGAATTATGTAAAGGAAGTGATAAGATTGCATAGAGTACCACTTTATGTTACATATGATCGGGATCCGAGGTTTACCTCGATGTTTTGGAGAAGTCATCCGCATACTCTATATACAGAGTTGAGTTTCAACACTACTTATCATCCTCAGACATACAGTCAGTCTGAGAGTACAATTCAAACTCTAGAAGACATGTTGGGAGCTTGATCCTTGGATTCCAAAGGTGGTTTGGATCAAAAACTACCATTGGTGGAACATTATTATAATAATAGCTTTCAATCCAGTATTTAGATGGCACCTTATAAATCTCTCTATAGAAAGAAATGCATAACTCCAACTTGCTGGGATGAATTTGAGGAAGGAAAGCTATTTGGACCTGATCTTGTTGATGAGATGGTAGAAAAGGTCATATCTATTCAAAAACACATAAGAGAAGCTCAAAATCGACAAAAACGTTATGCTAACAACCGAATAAATGACTTAGAGTTTGAAGTGGATGATAAAGTGTTCTTACGAATATCTCCTAAGATGAGAGTAATGAGATTTGGAAAGAAGGGAAAGATGAGCCCTAGGTATATCAGTCCTTTAAAAATAATGGATCATGTTGGGAAAGAAGCTTACTGATTATCACTTCCACCAAATCTCTCTCAATTTCATGATGTGTTCCATGTATCTCTCCTAAGAAAGTACATACCTATTCCTTCACATGTACTATGCTTAGAAATTGTACCGTTGGAGCATGATCATTCTTATGAAGAACAACCGATAGAGATTCTAGATCATAGAAAAAAAGTTCTATGAAACAAGACCACTTACTTGGTTAAAGTTTTATGGAAGAAAAACCAATTGAAAAAATCTACAAGGGAACTTGAGGATATGATGAGGGAAAGTTATCCTCATTTGTTTTTTACGAAGTGCCGAATATTGAGGGTGATATTCATTTTAAGGGGGAAGAATGTAACACCCTGAGATTTTATGAGAAATATATAGATTTTTTATGTCTTATTCTATATAAAACACCAAAGGAATCTTTCACTACACACAACACTAGCTTGTCTTGCGTTACACGTAAGAGCAACCTTCCTCGATAGCTTGCGTTGTACGAAAAATCGAGTTTCCCTAAACAATGATATATTATTATAATATTGTGAACTAGCCATTATGAATAGTATTAACCTAATTTTTAATTTTACAACATTATAATTTATCTTACACATTTTATAGAATGATAAATGAAAAACAATCAATTTTTTCGGATAAAAGAAGTATTTTTCAAAGAAATGCAGTTTTACCACCTTTGGATGGTGCACCCATTTTAAATCTAAATTTTGAAAAGTTAATAAGTTAAATTTTAAAAAATAAATTTCTTCCTTTGAATCAGTATATAAAAATTTACATTGGATATATTTTTGATACTCTTCTGATAACTTTCATATTTTGATGAATAGTAAAAATACGCTATATTTTTCTTAAAAACAACTTTTTTCATCAAGATAATTTATATGGATAAATAAAAAAAATTAATGGTTTTAAAGTATAAATAGAACTTATTTTTATTATTTATTACAATTTATGACATTTCCCTTAATTTTACATTGAATTAATATGTAAAAACCTTTCAATCTTTGACAATGTTTTATCTTTTAAAACTCATTTTCTTAACAACATGATTAATTTTAAATTAATTACTACAACTTCTGGGATTTGAATTTTGAAAAATGGATTCAATATTTGGATTTATTTGGCCCAAATTATGTTAATAGGTTACTTTTATTTTTTTTGATATTATGAATAGTAACTAAGGTAATTTTTATTTACTACATTTAAAGGTAAATCAGGTAATTAAGGTTAAAAATAAGATTATTAAATTACCCTAAGACCTGAAAAAATTATATTGGAATAATAAAAGTCAACAAATTTAACTGAAGGGTTAGAATAGATTCATTTCATGGACTATTGACCATGAAAGTGATATAATTATTATTAAAACCAAAGAAAGAGACAACATGTCACTCTCTTATATCTTATAAGTGTAATAATTTTTATTTAGTGATAAACCCCATAAAAAATTGAATATAAATAGTCTCCAGAAATCTAAAAAACTTATCTACATCATGATAATTTATTTAAATTTTTTAGAAATTAAATAATTATCATTAATGATGACACAATAGTGATGTGGAAATAATTTTATTGATTGAAATATCAAATAAATGGTTTTAACAATATTAAAATAAATATTATATAAACTAATTAATGTTCTCCACAAATTTTATAGATGAATATTACATGATAGGAATCTATTAAAAATTTTGGTTTGAATATATCCTCTGTGTGGATTTTATTTAAATTCAAATAATTTAATAGTGTCAAAATTTACACTATTATTATTTTATAAAAATAACATATTATAAAATTGTTAAAAAATCACAAATTTTTTTAAAAATTATAAATTAAAATTTAAATAGTCTAAAATTTCATAAAGTATCTAGTTATTGAAAATTAACAACACATAAGTAATTATTTATAACAATTTAAAATTAAAAATATTATAACCAAAAATAAAACCAAATAGATTAAATAAGGATAAATCATGTTGATAAGGATTAAAATAAATTCCCAACTTGTCTAAATTTCATTGGTTGATGAGATTACAACCCAAACTCATCTAATATAATAATTTGAGTCATGTTTGGTGATTTTTAAGTGGTTGTTTCTTGTATTATAAATTAATACTTTAGAGGTTTCCAAAAATGCCCATCTCCTATCTTATAAAAGGACACCTTGTGCCTCTCCTCCTCACAACGTATGGAGCCTTCATGCTCGGCCAAACCCAGTCCATTTCCATTATACACTTCCCAAGAAACATATTAGAGGTCCTGGTCTTCTTCAAATTCCATCTTTAGTTCCCTAATATGAGGTTTAGAAGAGGCGCGTCGAAGAAGAGGTATTATCCTTTACCGATTCTCTCAAATTTATTTCTTCATATACTTCCTATTAATTATTTGTTTACTTATAAACTAATATCATAAGTATCAATAATATATTTATATATTATTATAAATATGAAACAAACCTATTTCACATTCTATTCGTCCTATGGAAAAAAGAAATCACCGCGTGTGCGTACGTACAGAATACCGTCTCCACACCGTGGTGTAATCTATTTTCCACCACCACCTTACATGGATGGGTATAATGGTGTAAAGAATAAATATATATGATTATTATAACATTATAATAATTCTGATATATTCTATCATCCACTCCAATGCCATTCAATAATTATAGGAACGATATCACCGCTCGTGAGTATGTACGGCTTGCCATCTCCAAGGTGCGATGTGATTCGTTCTACATGATCTTCATTAAACCATGATTATATAAATGAATTTAATGAAAAAATATGATATATATTATACTAATACCATTATTTAAATGATGTATCTATAACCTAAAAAGGTTAATAATAATGTATTCGACAAAACACGCATAAGAGCATAAAGTAATGAACACCCGAATAAAAAGTAGAAATGAAATATTACTAATAAGAAGATACGAATACGACCATATATGATATCATAAAAATGTATATGATTCTAGAATAAGTGAATGACATTAATTAAATAATTATATAGGAGGTTCAGATACGTATAGAGTATATCAGACCTAAGGTAAGGGACAATATCTCAATCTCAATTTTTATCTGAGATTGTTTATACATCAGTATTTACTAGGGAATATTTATCATAAAAATCCATGTTTCCAAAATATGAAAAATTATTTATATCTTCCTAAAAAAATTTTAGTCCAAATTTACCTATTGGTGAAAATTTTAGTAAAAGATATGAAAGGAATATTTTGCCTGTTTCAGTACGAGATACATTTTGACTTTTCCAGCCAAAGTATGAGAAGAATGTTTTTTAACATATACAACATGAATGTATTTTTATGATTTCATAGAAAATTATTTCCATGAATCATCCTTTACAAGTTTTCAATTTTAATTTGAATTAACTTCTTTTAGTTTAAATTTTAATGTCATTTTGAGATAGGAAAAAATGTTTTTTTGAAGTAAAAAGGATATTTTACTCAAGAATGGAGTTCAAGTGTTTTATCAAAATTGTTTTCCATATAAGGTAATATAGGGTTCTATTTCTATCCATAATTATTAAATTTATTTTATTATATTATGATGGAATTATTTTTATGAAGTCCTTTTATATTATATGGATTATGTTATGATATCATGATGTTTAAGAATCCCAATTTTATTACATGGGTTATGCTATGATGTATGATTTATGATTTTGTGGAACACATAATAATGTTTTAATTATGAGATGTGTGGGACCTATATCTCCCTCCAATGAATTGGGTAATGATTTATATCTCATGAGATAGACATGGTTGAACGACAAGTTAATCTGGTTCAGTGATACATGACTGAAACGAGGAGAGAACTTGGTTTAGTAATGGAATTTGTCCGATATGATGGTCTTGGAAATTAGTATTGACTAATATGGAATGATTTTATATGATTATGTGTGTATGACAAAAATTTTCATGTATTAAGTTATGATTATTGGGATTACATTTCACAACAATGATTTATCCAATATCATGATATTATAATCTCTTTTGCATGTTAAGATTTTCAAAATGGTATGTTATAATGAATATGATAGGATTGATATTTACTTTGTTTTCCCTTACTGAGAATTTGAGCTCACCCTTTGTATTTTTTCTTTTCCCCATGTCAGGATTAAGTGTATTAAGTAGGATATTACAAAAGGGAATCTAGATATGATGAAATAAATGGGAGACAATGTAGATGATTTATGAACCATTTGTTTATGTTTCATAGTTTCTAAAGACACAATACCTATACGGTCCTATCATGGTTTTGTTATATGTTGTAGTAAGTATGATTCAGTTCTGAAGTAATAACAATGTATGTAAAGTATGGGTCATTATAGTTGGTATCAAAGTAAAGGTATAGTATACCTTTGGAAACTATGATGTGAACGCCTTAGTAAGAATCCTATAGATATGTCTAAGAATTGAATAAAATCATAGTGTTTTAGAAGTGGAAATGAATAACCTATGATAAGACCTAAAGTGTGAAATTTTATTCTTGATTATGTGGTTTTCCTATTGAAATTAGTGTTGCTCACACTATGCTTCTTGGTTTTAGTCAACGGTTGGAACCTGAAAGAACCTTGTTAATGCTGAATGCGACGAGCAATGTAATAATTGTACCCCTAAACAACCAAACATTATGGGATCTAGAATACAAAATCATGCAGCCATGATCACACAACTTTCCCAAGCTATGAATCATGTAGTACATCCAAACGAGAAAAAGAAGAAAAAAACATTATGCTTAATCCTTCATGAGGCAGCATCCACCTTCATTCACCGGTTCTTCTGATCCATTAGTGGATGAAAAATGGATCAGTACCACTGAAAAGATTTTGTCAGTCCTTAAATGTTTTGAACATGATAATTTCATCTTTGCAGTATATCATTTGGAAGGTGAAGCTGATCAATGGTGGAATATTTTCAAGAATACAAGGAAAAGGGATGGAATTGAGTCAATGGAATAGGACGAGTTCAAGAACTTATTTTTCAATAAGTACTTCCCTCGTATTCTTAGAATAATGATGGATATGGAGTATCTTGAACTGAAGAAAAAGGATGTTGATTCTATTGGTACCTACAATGAAAATTTTAAAAGGCTTGCAAGGTATGCTTCTAGGATTATTATCCAACCCGAGAGTAAGATTGATGGATTCCTTAGTGTCTTAAAACCATGTATCCGAAGGGCATAAGCGATAAGGAACATCAATATCTACGAGGAAATTGTTTGACATTATCTCAAGGTTGATATAGAGATTGGAGTAACCCATCAGTCATATGGTTTTGATAAGAAGAGGAAAATGGAATTAATAAAAAATCTAAGGACCACACTAAAAAGAAGATGAGTTTCCCCTTTTTCTCAAAGTGTGGAAATAAACATGCAGGTAATTATCTCAAAGGGAAATGTAAATGTTTTAAGTGTGGAAAATAATTTCATTAGGGAAATTGAATGCTGCAATGATGGAAAAAAGATGTCTAGTGATGCGAACAAAGAAAAGGCTACACAGAATGCACCTCCTTCACTTCAATGTTACAAGTGCAAGGAAATGGGGTATTATGCCAATCGTTGCCCAAATCCAAGGGTTGTTGATGATGATCGACGTAATCAAACTCCTAAGGCCCGGGACAAAGGAATGTCACATGCAATTTCTATAAGTGAAGTGGAGTACGATAATGAAGTGGTAAAAGGTACACTTACCATCCACTCTAATGTAGAAAATGGTTCATTTGATTCCTGATCCACCCACTCTTTTATTTTTGATTAATTTTCTAAGTTTATCTCCATATTACATCCAAAATTAGATATTGAGTTAGCCGTGACAACACCTAATGGCACAAAAATCGCATCAAAAGTTTACAAGTCTTCTCCAATTGATGTTTGTGGGAAAGTGCTTCCTCTAAATCATGTGATCCATCCTATAGTAGAATTTTATGTGATTCTTGGAATGGATTGGACTTATTTATATGGAGCTCATATAAATTTCCAAAGAAAGGAAGTCACATTTCATATTCCTAATCAATCTATGATCATTTATCGATTCAAGGATGAATATAACCTTCCAGTGTAAATTTCTTCCATTTTATGGGTCTTGATTCCAATAAATGATGGTTATTTATCTCAAATGGTTGTAGAAAACTCATGATTAAGAATATTCCCATAGTACGGGAGTTTGATGATGTCTTTCTAGAGAAATTTCTAGGTCTTCCACCAAATCTTGTAGTTGAGTTTTCAATAGAACTCATTCCGGGTGTTATGCCCAATTCAAAGACACCGTATAGAATGACCCCGATTGAGTTGAAAGAATTGAAGAAGAAAATCCAAAAGAATCTTCATAAGAGATTCATATGCCCTAGTTCATCACCTTGGGGATCACCTATTCTGTTTTTTAAGAATAAAGTTGGATCAATGTGACTCTTCATTGATTATCAAGAACATAACAAGATCACTATCAAGAACAAATATCCTCTCCCACACATTGATGAATTATTTGTCCAACTATAGGGAGCTCAATACTTTTCCACGATTGGTCTTTGTTCAGGGTATCATAAATTAAGGGTCAAAAAGGAGGATATACCAAAGACGGATTTCCGTACAAGTTATGGACACTATGAATTTATAGTGATGCCATTTGGTCTTACTAATGCCACTTCTATCTTCATGGATCTAATAAATGGTGCCTTTAGAGACTATCTTGATCAGTTTGTGGTAGTCTTTATAGATGATATTATTTTCTATTCAAAGATCAAGGATGAACATGAAGATCACATATGAATTTTATTGAAGACCCCGAGAAAGGAGAATCTTTATGCCAAATTTACCATGTGTGAATTTTGGATTCAAAAAGATTCATTTTTGGGTCACATAATCTGAAAAGAGGGGATATATGGGGATCCAACAAAAATTTAGGTTATTGAATGATGGTCAAGACTAACAATAGTAACTGAAATCTGAAATTTTCTTGGTTTAGCTAGGTATTATTGATGTTTTTTGAAATATTTTTCATGATTATCTAACCCACTCACAAAATTGACTTGGAAAGGTTTTAGGTTTTTTTGGACGGAGGAATGTGAAGAGAATTTCAAAGACCTAAAAAGAAGGTTATCCAGTTCACCTGTGCTCACACTACCTTGTAGTGGAGAAAGGTATGTGATATACAGTGATGAATCCAAGAAGGGGTTGGGTTTTTTTCTTATGAAAGTTTACTTGGTGATAACTTATGCCACATGACAGTTGAAAATACTTGAGCATAATTACCCAACTCATGATTTGGAGTTAGCTGTGGTAGTCATTGCGTTAAATTTTTGGAGGCATTATCATTATGGTGAAAGGTGTGATATTTATACTGATCATAAAAGTTTAAATTATATATTCAAACAAAAGGAGATGAATATGTGCTAAAGAAAATGGTTATAGCTGATTAAGGATAAGGACTGCTCAATTCATTACCACCCTGGTAAATGAAACAAGGTGGAAGACGCATTAAGTCGACAAGACCAAGCTAGCTTATCCATGACGAGGATCACTATAGATCCAATATTAAGGATTTACAAAGGATGGATCTTGGAATTATAATGGAATGGGAAAAATCTTATCTTTATCAAATGAATGTTCAACCATATATACATGTGAAGATTAAAGAGGAACAAAAAGAAGATGTAGAGTTACAAAAGAAGGTGAGAAATGTTCCTAAATTCCACATTGATTGTGATGAAATAATAAGGTACAGGAATCGGTTTTGTGTTCCTCCCATCCCAGAATTAAAGAAGGAAATATTGTGTGAGGATCATAGTTCTTCATTCTCTATTCACACTAGAAGCACGAAAATGTATAAGGACCTAAAAGAGTACTTCTGGTGGGATTGAATGAAAAGAGATGTTGCTAAATATGTCTCTTGATGCTAGGTTTATCAACAAGTTAAAGCTAGGAGACAGAATTATAAAGGGATGTTACAACCATTACCCATACCAGAATGGAAATGGGAAAAAAACACTATGAACATTGTCACTGGACTTCCTAAAACATCCAAAGGCAATAATGCTATCTGGGTTATATTTGATCGTCTTACGAAGTCGGCACACTTCATTACTATTAGAGAATATTTCTATCTTGATCATATTTCAAAGATATATGTAAAGGATGTGGTAAGATTAAATGGAGTACCACTTTACATTATATCTGATCGGGATCCGAGGTTTACCTCGATGTTTTGGAGGATTCTTCAGCATACTCTAGATATAGAGTTGAGTTTCAGCACTACTTATCATTCTCAGACAGATGGTTAGTCTGAGATAAAAATTAAAACTCTAGAAAATATGTTGAGAGCTTGATCTAGGGATTTTAAAGGTGTTTGAGATCAAAACCTACCATTGGTGGAACTTTCTTATAATAATAGATTTCACTCCAGTATTAAGATGGCTCCTTATAAATCTCTCTATTGAAAGAAATGCAGAACTCCAACTTGCTGGGATGAATTTGGGAAAAGATGCCTATTAGGACCTGATCTTGTTTATGAGATGGTAAAAAAGGTCAGATCTAATCAACAACACATAAGAGAAGCTCAGAGTCGTCAAAAAATTTATGCCAACAACCGAAGAAAATACCTAGAGTTTGAAGTGGGTGATAAGGTATTCTTACGAATATCACCATGGAATAGATTAATGAGATTTGGAAAGAAGGGAAAGATGAGCCCCATCTATATCATTACTTTCAAAGTACTTGTGTTTGGAAGGTAGCTTACAGATTGGAACTTCCACCAAAACTCTCTCAAGTTCATGATGTGTTCCATGTATCTCTCCTGATAAAGTACATACATGATCCTTCACATGTACTAAGCTCAGAAGTTGTACCGCTAGATCAAGATCTTTATTTTGAAGAATTGCCAATAGGGATTCTGGATCGTAGCGAAAATGTTCTATGAAAAAAGACCACTCTCTTGGATAATGTTTCATGGAGGAACAACCAATTATAAGAAGATACATGGAAACTTGAGGATATGATGAGGGAAATATATACTTATCTGTTTGTTAGCAAGTGACAAATATTAATTGCGAAATTCATTTTTAAGGGGGGTAGAATGTAACATCATGAGATTTTATGAGAAATATATATATATTTTTATGTCTTCTATTATAAGAAACACCAAAGGAATCTTTTACTACACACAACACTGGCTTGTCTTGCGTTACATGCTAGAGCAACCTTCCTCGATAGCATGCGTTGTATGCAATACCGAGATTCACTAAATAATGATATATTATTATAATATTATGAACAATACATTATGAATATTATTAACAAAATTTTATATTTTATAAAATTATAATTCATCTTACACATTTTCTATAATGAGATATGAAAACAAAATCAATTTTTCGGATAAAAGAAGTATTTTTAAAAAAGTACAGTTTTACCGCCTTTTGATGGCGCACCCATTTTAAATATAATTTTTAAAATGTTTATAAGTTCAATTTTACAAAATAATCTTCTTTATTTGAAT
This sequence comes from Viscum album, assembly GCA_963277665.1. Classification (NCBI taxonomy): domain Eukaryota; kingdom Viridiplantae; phylum Streptophyta; class Magnoliopsida; order Santalales; family Viscaceae; genus Viscum; species Viscum album. The sequence continues at coordinate 1,896,546,997 of OY728152.1, forward strand.
AATGGTATAAAAATTTACAATGGAGAAATTTTTGATACTTTTCTGATAACATTCATATTTTGATGAATAGTTAAAATACGCTAAATTTTTCTTAAAAAAACTTTTCTCATCAATATAATTTATATGGATAAATCATAAAATTTAATGGTTTTAAAGTATAAATACAATAAATTTTTACCATTTAATATAATTTATGTCATTTCCATTAATTTTAAATTGAATTAATAGTTAAATACACTTCAATCTTTGATATGGTTTTAACTTTTAAAACTCGTTTTCTTAACAACAGTATTAATTTTAAATTTTTTAGTGAAACTTTTGGGTTTTGAATTTTGGAAAAATCATTCCATAATTGGATTTAGTGGGTCCAAATTCTCTTAATAGGTTACTTTTATTTTTTTATAGTATTAATAGTAACTACGGTAATTTTTATTTACTACAGTTAAAGGTAAATAGTGTAATTAAGGGTAAAAATTAGATTATTAAATTACCCTAAGACCTGCCAAAATGTTATTAGATGAATAAAAGTATATCCATTTCACTTTAGGGTCTGAATAGATTCATTTAATGGACTATTGACCATGAAAGTGATATAATTATTATTAAACCCAAAGAAAGTGACAACATGTCACTCTTTTATATCTTATAAGTGTAATAATTTTTATTTAGTGATAAACATCATAAAACTTGAAATATAAATAGTCTCCAGAAATCTAATAAACTTATGCATATCATGAGAATTTATTTAGAATTTTAAGAAATTAAATAATTATCATTAATGGTGACACAATAGTGATGTAGAAATAATATTATTGATTTAAATATCAAATAAATGGTTTTAAAAATATTAAAATAAATATTATATGAACTAATTAATGTTCTCCACATATTTTCAAGATGAATATGACATTTTAGGAATCTATTAAAAATTTATGTTCGAATATATCCTCTGTTTGAATTTTATTTAAATTCAAATAAATTAATAGTGTCAAAATTGACACTATTGTTATTTAATAAACAAAATATTATAAAATTGTTTAAAAATCACAAAAATATTTAAAAATTATTAATTTAAATGTATATGATCTAAAATGTCAAAAAGTATCATGTTATAGAAAATTAACAACACATAAGTAATTATATATTACAATTTAAAATTAGGAATATTATTATGACAAATAAAATTAGATAGAATAAATAAGGATAAATCATGTTGATAAGGATTAAAATAAATTCCCAACATGTCTAAATTTTATAGGTGGATGATATTACAAACCTATATCATCTAATCATCGTATTTGAGTCATTTTTTGAGATTTTTAAGTTGGTTTTCAGTATATTATAAATTAATACTTTAGAGGTTTCCAAAATTGCCCATCTCCTATATTATAAAAGGGCACCTACTGCCTCTCCTCCTCACAACATTTTTAGCCATCAGGCTCATCCAAAAAAAGTCCATTTCACTTATCCACGTTCCAAGAAACATATTAGAGGTTCTGGTCTTCTTCAACAGACGTGTATAGTGCCCTAAGATGAGGTTTAGAAGAGGTGCGTCGAAGAAGAGGTAATATCCTTTACCATCCACTCTAAAGTAGAAAATGTTTTATTTTATTCTTGATCAACCTACTATTTTATTTATGAATAATTTTGTAAGGATATATCCATATTACATCAGAAATTAGATATTGAGTTAGCTGTGACAACCCCTAATGGCACAACAGTCACATCAAAAGTTTAAAATTCTTCTTCGATTGAAGTTTGTGGGAAAGTTCTTCCTATAAATCTTGTGATCCTTCCTATAGTGTAATTTTATGTGATTATTGGCATGGATTGGATTTCTTTATATTAATGTCATATAAATTTCCAAAGAAGGGAAGTCACATTTCATATTCCAGATCAATCTATGATCATCTACCGATGCAAGGATGAGTATAACCTTCGAGTGGAAATTTCATCCATCTTATGGGTCTTGATTCCAATAAATGAAGGTTATTTATCTAAAATGGTTGGAGAGAAACTAATGATTATGAATATTCCCATTTTACGAGAGTTTGATGATGTCTTTCTAGAGGAATTTTCAGGTCTCCCAGCAAATATTTTAGTTGAGTTTTCAATAGAACTCATACCAGGTGGTATACCCATTTCAAAGACACCTTATAGAATGACCCCAATTAAGATGAAATAATTGAAGAATCAACTCCAAGAGAATCTTGATAACGGATTCATATGCCCTAGTGAATCACCTAGTGGAGCACCTATTCTGTTTGTTAAGAAGAAATTTGGATCAATGTGACTCTGCATTGATTATCGAGAACATACCAAGATCACTATCAAGAAAAAATATCCTCTCCCACACATTGATGACTTATTTGACAAACTATGCGGAGCTAAATACTTTTCCAAGATTGGTCTTTGTTTTGGGAATCATCAATTAAGGGTCAAAACGATGGATATACCAAAGATGGATTTCCGTACAAGGTATGGACACTATGAATTTATAGTGATTCCATTTGGTCTTACTAATGCCTCTTCTATCTTCATGTATCTAATTAATGGAGTCATTAGAGACTATCTTGATTAGTTTGTGGAAGTCTTTATAGACGATATTCTTTTCTATGCAAAGTGAAACGAAGAACATTATGATCACTTAAGAACTATATTGAAGACCTTGAGAAAAGAAAATCATTATGAAAAAGTTTCCAATTGTGAATTTTGGCATCAAAAAGTTTCATTTTTCGGTCACATAATCTCAAAATAGGGGATATTTGTGGATCCAAAAAAATAGAGTTTATTGAAAGATGGTCGAGACCAATAAAAGTAACTAAAATCTGATGTTTTATTGGTTTATCTAGGTATTATGGACATTCTTTGATAGTTTTTCAATATTATCAAACCCAATGACCAAATTGACTCGGAACAGAGTTAAGTTTGTTTGGACGGAGGAATGTGAAGAGAATTTCAAAGAGCTATAAAGAAGGTTACCCAATGCACCTATGCTCACACTACCTTGTAGTGGAGGAAGGTTTGTGATCTATAGTGATTCATCCAAGAAGGGGTTGGGGTGTGTTCTCATGAAAAATGAAATGGTGATAGCTTATGCCACATGACAGTTGAAAATCCTTGAACATAATTACCCAACTCATGATTTGGAGTTAGCTACGGTAATATTTACGTTAAAGATTTTGAGGCATTATCTTTATGGTGAAAGGTGTGATATTTATACCAATAATAAAATATTAAATTATATTTTCACACAAAAAGACCGGAATATGTGCCAAAGATGATGGTTGGATCTGATTAAGGATTATGACTGCTAAATTCTTAACCATCCTGGGAAAGCAAACTAGGTGGCAGACACAAGAAGTCGACAAGACCATGCTAGATTATCCATGATGAGGATCACAAAAGATCGAATATTTATGGATTAAAAAAGGATAGATCTTGGAATTATAATGGAAGGGAAAAAATCATATCTTTATCAAATGAATGTTTAACCATCTATACATGTGAAGATTAAAGAGGCACAAAAAGAAGATGTAGAGTTACAAAAGAAGGTGAGAAATGTTCCTGAATTCCACATTGATTGTGATGAAATAATAAGGTTCAGGAATCAGGTTTGTGTTCCTCCCATCCCATAATTAAAGAAGGAAATATTGGATGAGGCTCAGAGTTCTTCATTCTATGTTCACCCTGGAAGCACGAAGATGTATAGGGACCTGAAAGAGTACTTCTGGTGGGATGGCATGAAAAGAGATGTTGCTGAATATGTATCTCGATGCTAGGTTTTTCATCATGTTAAAGAAGAGATACAGAAGTCTAAAGGGATGTTACAACCATTACCCATACTATAATGGAAATGGGAAAGCAACACTCTAGACTTTGTCACTGGAATTTTAAAACATCCAAAGGCAATAATGCTATCTGGGTTATAATTGATCATCTTATGAAGTCAGCACACTTCATTTCTATTAGGGAATATTTCTCTCTTGATCATTTTTCCATGATATATGTAAAGGATGTGGTAAGATTGCATGGAGTACCACATTCTATTATATCTGATCGGGATATGTGATTTACATCGATGTTTTGGGGAAGTCTTCCACATAATCTAGATACAGAGTTGAGTTTCTGCACTGCTTATCATCCTCATACTGACAGTTAGTCCTACAGGACAATTCAAACTCTAGAATATATGTTGAGAGATTGCTCTATGGATTTCAAATGTGGTTGGTATCAAATCCTACCATTGGTGGAACTTTCTTATAATAATAGCTTTCACTCCAGTATTAAGATTGATCCTTATAAAGCTATCTATTGAAAAAATGTAGAACTCCAACTTGTTGGGATGAAGTTGTGAAAAGAAATCTATTAGGACTTGATCTTGTTGATGAGATGGCAGAAAAGGTCAGATCTATTCAATAACACATAAGAGCAGATCAGAGTCGACAAGAATGTTATTCCAACAACTGAAGAAAATACCTAGAGTTTGAAGTGGGTGATAATGTGTTCATACAAATACCTCCTTGGAAGAGAGTAATGAGATTTGGAAAGAAGGGAAAGCTGAGCCCTATGTATATCAGCCCTTTCGAAATACTGGATCGTGTTGGGAAGGTAGCATACTGATTGACACTTCCACCAAAACTCTCTCAAGTTCATGATGTGTTCCATGTATCTCTAATAGTAAAGTACATACCTGATCCTTCACATGTACTAAGCTCAAAGGTTTGTTCTTCTGGAGAAAGATCTTTCTTTTGAAGAACTGCCGATAGAGATTCTGGATTGTAGCGAAAAAGCTCTACGAAACAAGACCATTCACTTGGTTAATGTTTTATGGAGGAACAACCAATTATAAGAATATACATGAGAACTTGAGGATATGATGAGTAAAATATATCCTCATCTGTTTGTTAGGATGTGACAAATACTGAGGGAGAAAATCATTTTTAAGGGGGGTAGAATGTAACACCCTGATATTTTATGAGAAATATATATATTTTTATGTCTTATATTATTGGAAACACCAAAGGAATCTTTCACTACACACAACACTGGCTTGGCTTGCATTACACTCTAAAGAAACATTCCTTGATAGGTTGCTTTGTACGCAATACCGATTTTCACTAAACAACGATATATTATTATAATATTTTTAACTAGCCAATATGAATAGTATTAACCAAAATTTTAATTTTATAACATTATAAAAGGTAACCTCCTGCCTCTCCTCCTCACAACATTTTTGAGCCTTCAAGATTGGCCAAACCCAGTCCATTTCTCTTCTCCACTTCCCAAGAAACATATTATAGGTCCTCGTCTTCTTCAAAGGCCATCTTTAGTTCCCTAAGATGAGGTTTAGAAGAGGCACGTCGAAGAAAATGTAATATCCTTTACCGATTATTTCAAATTTTTTTCTTCTTATACATCCTCTTCATTATTTGTTTCATTATAAAGTAATAACATAGGTATAAATAATATACTTATATATTATTATAAATATGAAACAATCATATTTCATCTTCTATTCATCCTACGGAAAAAGAAATCACCGCGCGTGCGTAAGTACGGAATACCATCTCCACGCCGTGGTGTAATCTGTTTTCTGTCACCACCTTACTTGGATGGGTATAATGGTGTAAAGAATAACTATATATGATTATTATTACATTATACTAATTCTGAGATATTAAATCATCCACTCCAATACCATTCAATAATAATGGGAACGATATCATCTCTCTTGAGTACGTACAACTTACCGTCTCCACGGTGTGAGGTGATTCGTTCTACATGATATTCATTAAACCATGATTATATAAATGAATTTAATGACTAAATATGATATATATTATACTAATACCATTCTGTAAATGATGTAGCTATAACCTAAAAAGAGGAATAAGAATGTATTCGACAAAACACGCATTAGAACATAAAGCAATGAATACCTGAATAATAAGTAACAATGAAATATTTCTAATAATAAGATAAGAATACGAAAATATATGATATCATTAAAATGTATATTAATATAGAATAATTCAATGACATTATTTAAATCATTATATAGGAGGTTTAGATACGTACAGAGCATATCAAACCTAAGGTAATGGACAATCTCACAATCTCGATTTTAATCCGAGATTGTTTATACTTCGATATTTACTGGGGTATATTTATCAACCACATACATGTTTCCATGATATTTAAAATTATTTATATCCTCCTAAAATTTATTAAATACAATTTTACATACTGGTGAAAAGTTTAGTAAATGATATGAATGGAATCTTTTGTCGTTTTCAGTATGAGATAATTTTTGATTTTTCCAAACAAAATATGAGAGGAAGGTTATTTTTTAACTTATACGACATGAATGGATTTTTATGATTTCATATAACAGTATTTCCATGAAGCTTCATTTATAAGGTTTCATGTTTATTTTGAATTAACATGTTTTTGTTTAAAATTGTATGACATGTTGAGATGGGAAAAAATGTTTTTTAAAGTAGAATGGATATTTTCCTCAGGAATGATGTTCAATTATTTTATCAAAATTATTTTCCATCTATAATAATATAGGGTTATGTTTCTATCCCTAATTGTTATATTTATTTGATTATGTTTTGATGAAATTATTTTTATGAAGTCATTTTATCTTATATGGATTATGTTATGATGGAATGATGTTTAAGAATCCCATTTTTATTACATGGGTTATGCTATGATGTATGATTTATAATTTTGTGGCACACATAAGAATGGTTTTATTATGAGATGGGTGGGACCTATATCTTAATCTAATGCATTTGGTAAAGATTTATATCTCATGATATAGACATGGATGAAACAAAACGTAAATCCGGATCAGTGATATAGGACTAAAACGAGGAGTGAACTCAGTTTAGTAATGTACTTTGTCTGCTATGATAGTCTTGGAAAAGAGTCTTGACTAATATGAAATGATTTTCTCTGATTATGTGTATATGACCCAAAGTTTCATGTTTTAGGTTATGATTATTGGGATTACATTTCACTACTATGATTTATTCCATGTCATGATATTATGATCTATTTTGCAGTTTAAGATTTTCAAAATGATATGTTATTATGAATATGATATGATTTATAATCCCTTTGTTTGCCCTTACTGATCATTTGAGCTCACCCTTTGTATTTTTTCTCTTCCCCAGGTCAGGAAGAAGGGTAATAAGAAGGATATTCTAAAAGGGACTCTAGATATGATGAAATAAATGGGTGACAATATAGATGATTTATGAACCGGTTATTTATGTTTCCCAGTTTCTAAAGACAGTATACCTATACAGTCCTATCATGGTTTTGTTATATGTTGTAATAATTATCCTTAAATTCTGAATTAAAAACAATGTGTGTAAAGTATGGGTCATTATAATGACAATGTTATGGTTTTAACAAACACGATGGTATATGTTTTGAGGAAATAACCTTCTCCTAGGTCGAATATTCACCCATTTTATCATAGATATAACATGATATTTGTCGAAATTTATGGAAAAATAGTATAAAATGGATGATAACAGGTTTTATATCTAGATTCATTACGTAGGTAAAAGGTTAAAGTGTAGTGTATGTGTCCTACATGTGAATTAAAGAAACTTCCATCTAAATTTGGGAAGTGATATGATATCCCAATTGATTTTATGCCCATCTTACTAACATCATGGATAGATAGAATTTTTTATGGGTTATAATAGAAGTATATAATAAGTAAACTAAATTATTACCAATTAAAGAGTATTATATTATAGATGATTTGGGTAAATTATATCATGAACCCACTAGTGAGTGCTTTTCTGGATGGAAAAAATCCACATGTGACACCCTAATCATGCCTCTAATAGGAAAGTGGGTGGAAATTAGCACTGAGTAGGCATATCACAAACATGAGAGTCTTTTGAATAAGGTATCTACACACACACAAACACATCTCCAAATACCTATACAAGGCTAAAAGATGAAAATCAGATACGATAATTCATTCATAACATCTATCCCACATTATATTATGAAAAAAGTAAAAAACAAATAATGGACCAAATAAAATCCCACCAAATACATACAAATGAGCCCAAACTACTATGTAGCTATGAACTACTGTGAAATGAAACAACATGGAATGAACCACAATCTATTTAGATCACTATCTTATTTCTACCCATGGAACTCCATGGTTTCCATAAAATGGAATGTCGTCTTCCTAAGATATGACATGTGTATGAAGATCCTATGTAGAGGTGAGTATAACAATACTGAGTAGGACACCATGAAATACCAAACATAAAAAATTAAGAGGCATATCAGACAATCATTAAAAGGTATAACAATCAGTAAATGTTACATAAAAATAAGAAAAATAATAACCCACATATAATCATGATACAATCTATGTTTCAGAGTGTCTTCATACATATAACCATCCATAAGATTCAACTCAATGATTAAAGATAGTTCTCATCTTTGAGATCTCACTCCGAGAGACATGTATCCTCGATGAAGATAATTAGATAGGTTGTTCTGATCAGGCCTTGACAAATAAGTGCATGCTAAAAATCTAAATATGTTAATAAAATGAGAGGGTATCTCACTTAGGCTTATAGGGGACACCGTGAACCACATCTAGAATCACCTGTTACATAGGGTATTATACTCTTGTATAAGTAGTTTACAAAGATTACTCAAAACCATTATAGGGAAGATTATATCTTAGATGATCCCACAATTGGCCATATGGTGTTATTCAGAGAAAATATATGAGATGCTATCCCATTGAGAGGATCAAAATCATAAGATGTGGATGTAATACCACAATGTACCATCATACACATGTTTTAAGGAAGAAAACCCAGTTGATACAAGACCAAACTAAAGATATGTATTCCCTCTTTTTATAATGGGTAAATTTGACTCAATTTATTTGGTGTAAATGAGGTATCTTGTTTGCCCTTATTTTCTTGTATCTCACTTCCTCACGCGATATGTATTACTCAAAATACATAACATTTTCTTATATATGAATGATGTTTAGAGGTTGACGCATCACTTAACATGAATTATTCTTGAGTCTATGTAAACTAGCTCATTCCCATGTACTTCGGGTAGTGGACAAGTACTATAGTTATGCCCATATACCTAGTCATGTCCAAGAAATAGGTCGTTCCCACATACTCTAGTTGTGTTCATGTCCGTAGCCATATCAGTAACCATGTGCACCTAGGGTGCATACTGAGCCCCCAACATTGGGTCATAAAGTGTGTGATAGGGACCACACTACCTTTGATAATTTACTCTTTGTATAAAATATAACACCATATGATGGGACAAAATGATGGCTATTCCTATTGAGTAAAATCCATGTTATTATGATTTTTATAGAAATCCAAAACCTTCAAAAATATTTTTATTACACCGCTAATTCTTTGATCCAGCTTCTGATCACTCCCAAAAATCATGGATATGGGGTTAAAAAGACTTTCTGTTATTGGTGTCTGGATTTTGGCCACATTCTCCACTCAGAAATATCTCCCGTCGAAACAAACCACTCAAACACACTAAATCTAGAATAGTGTCTCGAAGATTTGAACCCAATAATATTTCTTTTATATGTATAACAATTAGGTTTTATAACTTGTTCTTGAACCTATAGTGATTATATGTTGGGACAAGGGAAAATTGGGCAATGATCACCCACCAGGGATTTATTGAACTGTTGGCCAAATGGTTACCGTCGATTAATGCATAAAGAATTCATTGGGAAAACCAAAAAGCATAATAAGAGGAATGAAACTATACTGTTGTTTAGTTTGGAAACAATTTTTTCCATTAGATTGATCAATGAAGAACCAAAATCAAATAATATCAATTTTAAATTCCCATGAAGATAAACCCAATCCCACAATCATGAATAAATCATGAATTAATCAATTAGTGTATTTGATTCACGTTCATCATGGGATAAGAAAATACGGAAATTATATAAATATAAATCAAAATTTGTACCTTTAGTTTTTATTAATAACTAAATAAAAATTTATGACATTGTCATTGCTGAGACACACAAACTATGTTATTTTAGATTATCCTAGTGGCATGAATCTGATCCTCTATTTCATTTTCACCAAAAAAATATTATCCTAAATATGATCTCAAATTTCCAGGGTAACTAATTTAACATAGAAATTTTGCTCAAAAATGTATTTATATAGGTGTCTATGTTTGAGGTAAATAATAAAAAATAAATAAATAAATATATATATATATTTATTATTTTTCCCATGATCGCACTCAACCCATGTTCCTGATGTGATCCAATGTTATGTCAAAATAAGGGTAAAAACCATGCTCTAGATATATCAATGTTGTTGGTTTCACCTTCCAAGAATGTATTATAGAATTATTCCATTATTTCTAAAAAATAACACACATGTGATATAATATATTTAATATTTTTTCTACTCAGGTCTCAGAACCTCGTTTCGTCTTAGTGCTTAGATAATAAATTATTTCGTAATATAATCAAATGAATTATAAGGGAAAAATATAGTTTTTAAATTATCCCAACCTCAGGTCAGTTTTTATTTAAAATAAAAAAAACTATCAAAAAGTTTAAGGTACTAGGATTACATCTAGTATCCCTTTCCCTGGTTCTTTCAAGAACACGCCCGTTCTGTCACCAAACATGCACCAATGGAATCACTCACCCCTGAAATATATTATACTACTAACCCTTGATCTCTATCGATTAATCTAAAATGGTAGATCCATCCTCGATGTCCATCTTTCACTAGTCAATTACTTGTGACAGATAATTCCCAAACCTCCTCTGTTACAACACATGGAATTAGTTGTGTTCCTAGTCTAACCGTGGTGGTAATGATAAGTGGTACACCACCTTGGTGACCATATATAGATTTTGGAAGGGTCCAACAAAACTTGGAGAAAACATTCCACTCCATCCAAGCCTATACAATCCAAATCGAGGTGAGGCCTTAATAAATATAAGGTATCCCTCCTCAAACTCTAAATTAATATATCGTTTGTCCGCATAAGACATTGAGTGACTCTAGCTAGTCTTAATTTTATCCTATATGATTTGAACTATCTCTATCATCACTCGCACCAACACGGGGCCTATGAGTTTTGACTCACCTAAAAATATTCAACATAGAGGTAACCTTATGTGTTTCATATAAAAATTCTCAAATGGTTCTATAGATATGGTATAATCATAGCTGTTATTTTACTCAAACTACACCATGTGTAGGTGATCTTCAAAACAATTTCCAAAGTAAAACATGTAGACCAACAACATGTACTAAATGACCTAAATAGTCTTCTCAGTTTAGCCATCATTCATGGGGAGAAACACCATTCTAAAAACAATTAGTACCAAAGGCCTATTGTAATACTATCTAAGTCATTAATTTAAGTGTGCATAAAGTTTGGAAATGATCATTAAGGGAACTCCGTGATGATGGAATATCTCCTATAATAAATGGAATCCAAATCTCTCTACCAATCACTACTCTCAGATATCTATGGAATGGGATTACATGGTAAGTAAGTCTATGGTCACCTAGATAGCATTATGTACTTCAGACATTTGTGGAAGCCCCATCATAATGTCTATAGATATGTCATCCAACTTACTCTATTGAAACTCATGGGGTTTAGATAATCCCATTGGAACTAAGTTCTCTACCTTCACCTACTGAGAATTGAGGTATCGAGAGATGAACTCTGCTACACACTTCTTCATCCTTGGCCACCAAGAATTACACCGAAGGTTATATTACATCTTAACAAAAATGGACTGTACCACCAATGTGATGATTAAAATAGCATCAAAAACTCTTAATGAAACATCATTTGTACCATTATAATTCATTTTAAAAGGATTACATGCTCTCCACCTTCAAAAAATGCATTAGGATCACGTTAAGTGGATATTTGAGAATGCAATGCCTCATAATTAGTATCTCAATGATGAAACTAACTAACATTTTACTGAAGGAATGGTTTAATAACTAATTTTATGGTAATATTAAGAATCCCTGTCCACTAAGGGAAACTAAAATGAGGCTGATTTCTCTAATTCAGTAGTCAACAACTACAAAAAAGATCTCTCATTGAAAGCATCTTTCATTATGTTCCCCTTCCTGTGAGTATTGAATATTTAAAAGTCATAAGAATCTATATAATCCCTTTATGTAAAACTAAAATAAATCTATGGGAAGATATACTTAATACTCTTGTAGTCAGAATTAAAGATAAATAACTCATCCAAAATGTAGTGTCCCCACACATTCAAAGTGAAGACTACAAGAAACAGCTATAGATAATGGTTCACATAGTTAATCACATGGGGTCTCAATTTTTGGGTCTTATAGGTAATAACCACTAAACATAGACTCTGAAAAAACCATGTATGTTCCCTATGGAATGAATGAAAACTATGAACTGAACACCCTCCTCTAGAAGTCTAAGGATGGGGGAACTCGTCAACCTCTGTGAAAAATCTTATAAATAAATATATAACCTCACTATTGATTCAAAAGGATAACCCTTATGATTTAATATAGCCAAGGGTACTGATATCTTAGATTATTTATGCACAAATCATTGATAGTTTCCTACTAACAAAGGTATGATACAAACCTCTTTCAAACTCTTGGGTTGCTCCCAAGCTTATAGTACATCATCCCTTTCCAGGATTACTACTACTCTTTCTTTAGAGATTAAATTCCCTATAAATTGGACCTCTAAAATAAAAAAAATATTAAATTTGGCTAATTCCCATAAAACTTATTCTCTTTGAGAATATCCGTGACCATCCTTATTTGATTCATGCATTCCTCCTCAGATATCAAGTACACTAGAATTTCATCGATGAAGACCACCAAAAACATGTCTATGAATGGATGAAATATCAAGTTCATGAGTCCCATGAAACAAATGGGGAATAATTTATACTAATATACATCACTATGTTCCCATAATGATCATAGTGACATTAAAATTTCATATGTGGAATATCCACATCACATTCAAGGAGCTAGTGATTACTCGATATGAGGTGTATCTTAGAGAACCATCTCACAAATAAAAATTGAATGATGATGTATTTGATCCTATATAGTGGATATATATTTATTATGGTCACTAAATTCAAGAAAGGATAAACTAATCACAACCTACAACTACCATATATTGTCACTGTGAACAAAAAATGGACTTTTCAATGTGAAAACATTAGGGTGAATTAATCCTTTTATAAGCAAGTCCACCAACTACACCTTTAACTCAAAAAGATCTCTGAGATCCACATGATATCTTAGAATATATTTCAAGGTAGCACCTTTTTTCTTGTTTATGTAGAATTATATCTATCATTATGGAGGTTATTTCAATTCTTCCTTTCAAAATAATTACTCATACTCTTCCATTTCTGTAGGAATCAGAAATCCAATAGCATCCTCAACTGTAAATGTAAAACTACCCAACTTATGAGTAATTGGCCATATCCTCCTATGTATGTGCATATCTCTATCTTTCAAGTTTTCCTTCTCACCTATTAAGTAAAATATGGTTCTATCACCATAGAATAACAACATCCTCATCTTAAAATACTCAATTGGGGGATGAACTATGGATATCTATTAAGTAACTAAGATGTCATAATATGGTCTCATAAATAGTACAAATAGATCCCCAAAAAATATCCCTCATCCTAGAGTAAGATCATACTATTATAATAAGTGTGTGATCACTGAATCCCTTATGGTAGGATTTTATAATATAAAAGGTCGATCCAAGTGCTCCACTGGAATCTTCATTTCTCAAAGAAGAGAAGTGGAATGAAATGTGTGGATCACACCCAATAATATCAATAATGAACTAATGTATAAAATATATAGATATTACCTATAATAATATCTATATCCATTGGATCATTGGAATCCACTACCTGCATCTATTTTAATCATTGGCCACCATATTTCAGAGCCTTGCGTGGACCAACTGGGGGTGGCAGTGGAAAAAATTCAACCTTTCTTCCACCTCCATCTACTCTACCTATTCCTTTTACATGTTTACCAAATAGCATGCCACCATTCTATTTACACTTTCTCATCTTGGTTATTCCATAAATCATCTCTCTACCATCTACATTGTGGTTTGAACAGTCCCATGTGATATGTTCACATCCATCTCAGGAGAAACATCTACACTCCCTTGAATAACTAGAACAATCATGAGAGCCCTAAACTGTAGACCAATTGTCTAGGGATTATCTCTAGAGTCATCTTGTGTGACAAGGTCCCTATGTATACCATCAAGAACCAGTTACTGAGGTCTAGAATCCTTTATTACCCCTTCCAACACCAAATATATATGTTTTCTCATTGAGAAAGATCTTCGTCACTAAATAATGTTGAATAACTCTATCATAGGTTGGAATATGAAGGGATATTCATCAATCCATGATAAATTTGTGTTGTCCCTACCTGAATATATTTCCATATATGAATGGATCAGGAATTATATATATAGAGTAACATGAGAGGTCTATGAGCCTCAATAAATAATGGAACACAATTATTGTGATTTATTAAAGTTGTTGAAGCTCTTATTTGCCCACCAATAACAATGTATATGGATAAAAATTCTCTCATAAGATACAGTTAAAAAATACCAATAAAGTGACTTTGGATCATTTTTATAATTCACTAAAATATACCATATCCCTATAGACCCTAGAATAAGTCTTTTTACATGGACCACCGTCTAGTTTGGTGGTGTATTTACATGACAAAAAACTAAGGTTTCTACTTCTAACAAGTCCTTAACTTCATAAAGGCATTGATCACACTAAAACCTGGAGGGTCTCTACCTTAAAAACTCATGATGTGGGACCATACAATACAAATATTCATCTATTACTATAATTTAATCCTTATTATCATTGAGTGGTAGATGATTAAAAAACACTTAAAGGAAAAACATTATGCATGGTACCCTACACTGAAGCCTCATCAGTATGTCGATCATCCTCACAATATTACTGGAGAAAGAATGATTCCATTAATAAAGGAGGAATCCTGAAATAAAATCAAGATGTACCAATATAATATTGTATATTTTGAGGAACACTCAAGGAGGTTATGGAAATAAAAATACATTCTTATATGATACATGTACAAAATGTTTCACTACAACCAGTGACGACATATATTGAGTGAACAAGATGGTTATTGAAAACCTAGTGAATGGATAAATTAGCTGTCACACCAACACTATAGGACCTTTCTAGAGATTCAAAATTAAAAGTCTTCAAAATAGTTAAACTAGTTCCCAATGTAATCCTCATAGCCGTACAATCTCACAGATCCTATCTAATGATGGAACATCCTCTGGTACCACTCTATCACTAATCGACCTGCTATGGACTTTTTGGCTTGTAAAAAGATGAGTGTGAAACCCCAATCCCACCTCCAATAGTCCAGGGGAATGAAACTAGCACTGAGTAGGCATATAACACATATGGGATGGGTTTTATTAATGTACCATTATATATGCACACATATCTAAACACCCATTCAATATTGAATAATAATAATATATGATACCATAATGCAGGCATACCAAATATCCCACATTAAAATATAAAAATTAAATGGAAAGCATAAAATAAATAATTAAAGATCAGAAAATTCTAAAAAAATATTCCAAAATGCTATGTACAGTTATATTACTTTCAACTGAAAGAACATGGAACAAACTACAGTTTTCCTAGAACAATATTCTCTTCCTACTCCCAGTCCTCCTACTACTCTTTCAAATGTCATTTCATCTGTATAGGATATTACATGTCTAGGAAAATCTCATATAGTTATGAGTATTGAAATTACTATTTTGACCCACTGAAATCACCAAACATAAAACATCAAGGGACTTGTTATCTAATCATCCTAGGGTATGTCAATTAAGATACAAAACATAGAAATAATAGCAGTAATAACCCAGATATAGTCATGATAGACTCCAAGTATCATAGAGGTCTCTATAATACTAAAATACACACGATTATTGTAAATTATTCATGGTAATGATCATCCAATAGGTCTCACTCCGTGAGTCATACTATCATTGATGGAACCATTCTAAGAGTTTATGCTTATTAATCCTTTCCAAATAAATATTCCTAAAACAAAAAATAGATTAATAAATAGATAGGGTATCACACATAGACTCAAGTCGGAAAATGAAATCCCCATATGAAATAACCTTATTAGGTTGTGGATCATAAACCATCACATGTTGGAAATGATGATTCCTAAAAACCCATATAAGGAAGAAAATTTGAGAGAGGAACCCAACATGGGCCTCATAAAAGGATTCATGAAACACAAACAATGGATATACCATAGAGTGGATCAAAATAATAATTTAACTACGTAATGAAATATTTTACCCTCCTACGGATGGAACATGGAAACACACAGAACTAAAATAGGTCCAATCTAAAGAGATAGAGGACATTAACCATCCATAGGGAAACAACATGGTGTGTACTATATGTACACGACATGTCATGTCTACCCAAAGTCTTCTCATGTCTCATCACCACAGATGGAAAATATTAAATTAAAAAATTTATGTTCTATTTTAGATAAAATTCATGTAGAGTTTTATCCGAAACTCATTGTGAAACTTTCCTGAGTTAGTGTAAACCATCATGTTCCGGTGTAATTTTGTTCATTCCTGTGTACTCAAGTTATGACTATGTACATGGCCATGTCCAAGTGTTGGTCCATATCCATGTATTATGTCTATACCCATGTTACTAATCACATATGTTACCATAGAACCCTTTGATATATTATAAACCTCCAACACTAGGTCACGAAGTATGTGGTAGTGACAACATGGCAGGTGATATTTTCCTCTATACATAAACCCTAGCGCCATAGGAGGGGACCACATGTTGTTTTTTCCTCTAGAGTAAACACCATATCATTAGGATTTTATTGAAATAAATTAAGATCATGCATATTCCAATCATGTTGAAACCACTTTGATCCATCTACCAATCACGCTAAAAAATTCTGTAACTATGGTTGATCAAACTTTCCATCACCGATGTCTGTATTTGGGAAACATCCTCCACTCACAAATATCCTCTAATTAAAAAATGCCTTCAAGAAATAAAAAATAAAAAATGGGGTCACTAAAAATTGAACCAGGCCCAATTTTTTTAATATGTATCAAAATCATTATTTCAATCAAGATCTTGAACCCTCAATGATGATATATTTTTCTAATGAATGATTGTATAATTGTTGTTCACAAGGTATTTTTCAAACTCATTACCAAATGGGATGTCGATAATGATCACACAATTAATGGTGAGATGAAAAAAGAAAACATAATAAGAGGAATGAACCTTAGTCATTATTCATGATAGATTTCATTAATTTCGATTAGAATAATGAATAATGTACCAATATAAAATAATACCAATTCATATTATCAGAGAAAAATAACCAGATCCTATAAACATAATGACCCATAAATTAATCTATAATTGTATTTGAAACTCATTCATCAAAATATAATCGATTGGGGGAAACAAATTATTGAAAATAAAATAAACTACATTGAGTTTTGATTGATATATAATGAATAATGGTTTATTTTGTCATTGGAAATACCCATGAACACAGTTGGCAAAAAAGATCCTAGTGGGATTGATCTGATCCTCTATTTCATTGATACATATCGAGATATTATCCATACCATCCTCTAAAATACCTAGGGGTATGTGTAAATACCTATTAATTTTCTATAAACATGTATTTTATATGATTAATGATTTAGCATAATTAATAAAAAAACATATCAATTTTATTTTTTATTATTCCACCCATGATCCTACTCAACCCTAGCACTTGAGGCACTCCACTGTTATATCACAGTTAGGGTAAATTCATGGTCCATATTCATTAAAGGTCTTAGTTTCTACCCATGAGAACCCATCCATGGTTTATTCAATAATTTATGAAAAACATCTCACACATGATATAATAAATTAATTTTTTTTATATCAACACCAAGGCTAACAAGACCATGGAATCTCGCACCGCCTTTGTTCCTGACTCCAAAACAATTTCATAATATGTATGAACCAAGATTTCATCAATGGAAATTTCCTTTTTATAATTATATCATATATTATAAACCATATAAGATCACTTTTATAACAGAATATAAATTTATAAATGAAGAATAATGAAATAAGATGCATTTCTAGAAATTAAGAAACCAATATCGATGAAAAAATAACATGAAATTTGGAATATTAATGCGACCATTATAAATATTAATTCAAAAAATATAGCATTAACCTCATCTATGAAATTATAATTAAAATTTAGGAATCGTATAAATGATAATGTGATATAATTATATCATAGTATATGTAAATAAATATTCAGTGATGGTATTTAAAAAAACATAAATGTTTATTCAAAATTTTATAATTAACATAAGAATTTAATAGAAAATTATTTTCCTAAATAATATTATTAAATTAATATTTTTATCACATTATTATAATATAAATCTTTGTTACCTCAATTAATTTTAAAAAATGTCATAAAATCTATTATAATTTTAAAATTGGTATTTTCCATGTAAATGATGATTTTAATTAAAAATTAAATTTCAATTATTTATAAAATTATTTAAATAAAATTTAGTTCATATTTGAATTCTACATCTTTAGAAAAGGTTACGGTTAATTTTTCCAAATATTCTAAAATAAATGATTTTTATGAATAGTGAAATGCAGTAATTTACGGTATACAACAGTATAAGTTAAAATAACTTTTTCATGATTCATGGATGTTTTAAGGAAAATGATATCAAATTATAATCAATTATTTAATATATTTAGTTATAAGGTTCAAAATATTCATAGTATTCATCCAAAATAATAAACTAATGAACATAATAATAAAAAACACTCCCTTATCCACTATAAATACCACCCTCATCACCTCTTATACTCAGAACATCCAGGCTTTAAAGGATGTCCAATTTATATTCAATCTTCTTATTAATACTCTTAACCATGTCTAGTATCCTTTGTTGTTAACAAAATACCGAAACCAATCTCCCTAAAGGGGTTCTTAAGGAGAATAAATCTAGATGTAAAATCTCCTTTCTTTTCTTTTAACTTCATTTCAATTTTTTTTATTATATCAATATATCACTTATCCATGTAAAATTATAAATCCAGTATCTTATATATACTCTAATATTATTATGTTAATGTAATAATTCAGCATTATACATTTTACCCTATCGGTTTTATTTTAAAAAATAAATAATCGTCTGTAGTGTGTCAATTTACCTACGTCATGGAAGATGCATATTATTTTTCTTTTACCACCTTCAATAATGGTCATAAAACTGTTATAATGGTTGATACAGATTGTAAAATTTATATTATAACCTTTTTATGTTTTTTAACTAACATATAATGATAATTCTAAATAATAAAACAAAACCAGCATGTGATGATCAAAAAACCGATAAAATTAATCTAAAAAATTATCATTAAATGTTTATCTAATGAATAATCCTCATATATGGAAACAAAAGAATATATAAGACTTATTAAATTTTTTTAAGTTCATTAATAACATATACTTTTAATTCTAGATAATTATACTCATTTTACAAGATAATCAATAAATGTATACAAGTGAACCGATTATGAAAACAATGAAAACAAACACTCCCGAATGATGAAATTGAACACTATAACTCATAAAAATTACCATAAATGAACATAATAAAATTATAATGAATAAAATATATTTATAGGTGGATTTGGGATTACTAATTAATGAATATTATTTTTTTATGATAGATATTAAAGTGAATAAAACAATCGGACGTAAGGTATGGGAATTCTCAAACACAATTCCTTTCATTAGGTTATTCTATAATCCATAGTATTAATGTTCAAAATATGACCATCAAATGTAATTTACAATTTATTTTCATGGATATAAATTCTTACAACTTAATTCCTACAAATTCAATGTTTTCTTCAAATGAAATTTTCCTTCTAAAAAACATGAATTACTTCTCTTGAGATTGTTTCTTCTTCATTGAAGATTGATGATTCTTTTATGA
This sequence comes from Viscum album, assembly GCA_963277665.1. Classification (NCBI taxonomy): domain Eukaryota; kingdom Viridiplantae; phylum Streptophyta; class Magnoliopsida; order Santalales; family Viscaceae; genus Viscum; species Viscum album. Next base: position 1,896,567,238 of record OY728152.1, read on the forward strand.
AGTTTATTATTCTATTTTTATTTTAAAAACAACTTTTTTATTCATGAGTGTATTATTTATGAAAGCATCATGAAACCCATTTCATTTCCATAAGTTATTTTATGTTCATGATTGATAAAAATTATATGTGGCAAGCATGATTTTGTAATTGTTATGATGTGACTGGTTCTCCCTAAATTATATACCACTCTAATGCATTGGATGACTTGATGTATGTCGTAAAAAATTAGAAACATACATGAACATTATTCTATATTTTTCATAATGATGATGATGTTATGAACATATGTTATGCACGAACATGATGCTATCTTGGTTCACAACTATGAGTGGTATTGACCACTAAGACACAATGTTTCATTTTTATGCATTTCCACATTCAATGTCTTTATCTAATAGTTCCTATCATGATTATGATGATGATATCATGATTATGTTATGATTAGGATGATTATTCTCACCCATGTTATATTGATTTATGTTATTATCAATCCTCATACAGGGATTTTATCTCACCCCTTTCATTGATGTATATTCTCAGGTGACTACTTATACTATGGAGTAATAGAAGGTAACTAAGAAGAAATAAAATAAAGAATTAATTAATATTCATGTTGTATTATGTAAATGTTATTTTGTTACTAATTTTTCCAACATACTAAACCTTTGAATCCTTGTTTTTTTAATGAATTTATGTTTTTTATCTTTAAAATGATGTAAGAATAATGTATGAAAAAGTATGGTTTCTTTAGTGGGTCTCAGAACACAGTTTAGTTAATTTGGGAATTAGGATTGGAGAACATTAGTTAAACCACATTGTTTGAGACTAAGTATTTGAAAGAACCCAGGAATATATATTTTAGAAAAATTATAAACCTGTGGATACCAAAAGATACACCTTTAGTGTTAATTTTAAAAAGGAATTAATTATTTATTCATGACTTGTTAACTTAAATTTTGTTAGAAAAATTTCTATTTTAGAAAAGGGTGTGGAATTTGAGAAACGAGGCCTATAACTTGTGTGAGGGGAAGTGCGCTGATTTCATGAGCAAAAAATACAATTCCTTGAGAGGTGGAGTTAAAAATTTCATAGCCATTGTTACCCAGATATCTCAGGAGATCAATAATAACTTGAATAATGTAGAACGTCCACCTTACCCCAAGAGGGAAAACTAGCTGTCAATAATTTTATGTGGAAAACAACGTAATATTTAGTGGATCATTTGATCCACTAGTCACAGAACAATAGGTCAAATAAATGTAGAATATATTTTCAATTCTTTGTTATTTTGATATGGATAAGGTCTGACTGACAGAATGTCCCAAAAGCCGTAATTTTTATTGATTATTGGATAAGCCCCCTTGTAAAGATAAAGGGGAAAAATGCAAGACTTCAAGACTTAGCAACAAAAACAATATCTGAAAGTGCTGCAATTATCCAAAAAAAGACTCCATAGAGATACCACTCCCCATCATCAATGTCCGTATGGCTCCTCCACCTGTGCATGACTTCACAACAAACTATCCCATACAAAAAATGTATGGACCCAGTACCGCTGGAAATATCATACCCTCTCAATCATCCAAATCTGACTAGTCATGCAAGGTAGGAAAAACCTACTCTAAATCCTCATCTGAAGAAAATCTGGAAGAATGACTGAGCCAATCCAAGCACAATCAAACATGCCACAAAACTTATTCCACAAAGTTCAAAAATTCAAAAGGTCCATAAGCTTTTACAAGTCATTTTCAATTCCATGAAAGGCAATAATGTGGAAAAATTCTGCTGCTTCACTTAAATCCACCACAATAGATACAGAAGCCCATAGGGGGAGAGGACATCGGGAAGAGAACCATCAACATCACCAGACCTTAATGCCATCACAATACCACCTGAAAAAACAAAACCAGAGAACTAATTCCTCCCCCTCTGGCCACTTTAGAGCCGACACCGGGGTCCAAGCTATCCAATGAGGTCATCGACACCAATTGAGCACAAGGGAAGACAGATCCTGCACCACACACGTAGGCGATCTGAAATCCGAACCAAGACCACTTCATATGCCATGCCTCATGAGTACCTAGGCCGAGGAATGAATCGAGATTAGAAGAACCCATGCATGCCGTTACGACCTGAATATGAGGAGGATGAAGTCAACGCCACACGCCTACACCGAGTCGAGCCAGGAAACCTCTGTCGAGGATGCTGTCAATGTCGATAATGCTCTAGGGATGAAAAAGGAAGCACCACACACAGATCGAATAATAAAATTGAAGTGATGGAGTGGGAAAACATTTATATAATTTTTTTAACAAGTATTTACCATGATATACTCATATAAATATAGGGAGAGAATTATTAGATCTTAAGAAAAAGAAATGTGAATATATCAGATCTTAAAAAAAATTCCAAGGAATTCAATTTATGCATCAGATTTTTTATAGACTATAATAATAGAATATATAATTTTTTTAGTTGTTAAAAGCACACCTTCGAAAGGATTTTGAAATTTGAGACATAGGGAGTTATAAAAATTTGTGAGATATTATCTCAATATAGAGATGTAGTTTTAAGAACGGTCCCATTGATATGGATACAAGAAATGAAATATGCGTTTCAATATAGAGGATCTAATAAAAAGGTGGAAAGAAAACTAAACCACTCACATGTTAAAAATGTGGGAAGAAGTATCATGCGAATTACCTCAATGGGATAGGGAAATGTTGTAAGTGTGGGAGAGAAGGCCTCCAAGATCATGGATGAAAAAGAGACATCAAGAAAAATAAAAATATTATGGAGGAAAGGATATCACCACCCATGGTTCAATTTTTCAACTATAGGGAGAAATGGAACTATGCTGGCTAGTTCATTAATCCTTGAGTCCTCGAGGGAAATCAGTGTGAATAGAAACCAAAGACAAATGATCAAGGTAAGTATTATTCAATCACTACTACTAATGTATAGAACAATAATGATGTGGTGACAAGTATGTTTTTTTATTAATTCAGGAATAGTAAAAAATATTGGATTTTGGTTCTATGCATTTCTTCATATCTTGCATGTTTTGTATAACTATATAAACACCACCTCAAAATATGGAGGTTGAGTTATCCATGAGAAAAAAATGATGAAATTATTTCATATAAAGTATATAAATCCTCCCAGTTAATATTTTTGGATTAAACCTCCCATAAAATGGGGTATTACTTTATTTTCTGATGATTGATGTTATTTTGGGCTTGTATTTTCTATCTTCATTCAAATCAAACATCAATAGTCAGGAAAGGGATACCATCCTTCATATATTGAGGCATCATAAAATTCAATATAAGTGTATAGAGAAGTATGAATCTATTTTAGAATAATCATCTCATGTGTGGATATTATTTCATTATGAGTAAGTATATCTTGCAAAAATGATTAATAAAAAGGAGAAAAACATGACCCAAGACACGCCCATTGTGAGGGTCTACACTGATGTGTTCCCTGAAGAATTACCGTGTCTTCCTCCTGATCGAGAGGTTGAGTTCTCAATTGAACTTAATCTAGGATATCCACCTATATAAACGAAACCTTATAGAATGGACACCATTTATATAGAGGAACTGAATAAGAAGATATAAGAGAATATTTACAAGGGTTTTATATTCCAAAGTTCTTTAGCATGGGGTGCACCAGTCCTATTTTTTTAATAATAAAGATATATAAATTCACATATTCATTTATTATCATGAGCTTAATAAAATCATGAATAAGAAAAAGTATCCCTTTCCATGTAAATATGACTTGTTTGATCAACTTCATTGTTCTATGTGTTTTTCTAATGTAGACCTTCAGTTCAGGTATCACCAATTAATGTTGAATAAAGGAGATATTCATAAGAAAACCATTCAAAAAATTTATAGACACTATGATTTCATAGTGATGCCTTTCAAACTCACGAATGCTCCAACAATATTCACGATCACAATGAATAGATTCTTTAGATATTGGATACAAAAATTTGTCGTATTCTTTATCGATGATATTATAATATACTCCAAAAGAAAGGTGGATAATGAGGATCATTTGAATACTATGATAAAAAATATGTGAAGGGAGAAGATATATGACAAGTATATTAAATTTTTGTTATGGATGGGGGAAGTGTCATTATTGGGGAATTATATCACGAGAAAAGTAATATTCTTAGGCCTTTCCAAGAAAAATATAATTTAAGAGTGGATGAAGAAAAAATAATTAGTAGAGATCCATAGTTTTATTGGTCTCCCTGGGTATTACCAATGAATTTTATAGAAATTATCATGATTTTCAAACCCACTAACCAAGCTGAATCAAGAGGGAGAATATTTTTTCTGGACTAGTAAATGTGAAAACCGCTTTAAAGAGTTAACGAATTTGCACATCACCACTCTAGTATTTACGCTTTTGATAAGTGTGGATATAATTGTGGTATACAATGATTTTTTAGAAAATGGAATAGGCTTTTTAGTTATGAAAAATGATAAAGTGATAGACTACACCTTAAAGAAGTTGATAATTCACAAGAAAAAATATCCCACTCTTGATATTGTGTTGGAAGTTGTGATATTCGCATTGAAAATATGACATAATTATCTCCATGGAGAGAAGTTTAAGATATATAATAATCATAAAAGCATAAAATATATATTCACATAATATAAGATTAATATGTAGCAACAGAGATAGTTAGATCTCATGAAGGATTACAAATGCTCAATCTACTACCATGTGGTAAGGAAATTAAAGTGGTGGATGCTCAAAGTAGAAAAGATCCTACAACATTATCAATGATGAGAATTTATAATGATCCAATATTCTTATATTTTCAAAGGATGGACATGGGAATAATTAAGGATGGAAAATAATCAAATGTTTCTCAAATTATTTCTCAACAATCCCTAATATTGAAAATAATGGATTCTCAAATAAATGATTTCAAAAATGATAGGAAGGTGGATGCTCATAGAGAAGAAAAATACTCAGAGTTCAAAATTAATGAGAAACAAGTGATAATATTTGGTTCATGACTATGTGTACCATACATCTTGAGATAAATAAAGTGATTCTGAGTGATGCACATAGATCAACAATCTCTATTCACTTAGGGAGTGCAAAGATGTATTGAAATCTATAAGATCCCAATTAGTGGGACAATATGATGATGAAGATCACTGATTATACATCTATGTTCTTGATATTTTAGAAAGTGAAGGTTAAAAGGAAAAAATCTATGGGGATGATTCAATCATTAACTAAACCACCATGGAAGGCGAAAACGTCACCATATACTTTTTCACCATACGTACAAAGGCATATAGAACAAAAAAAATTTATATTTGTTGTTGTTGATCATATTACAATGACATATCACTTTATCTAAATTTAATAGGACATATTACATGATGAACCTACATAGATATACATTAGAGAAGTGGTAAGAATACATGGAGTACGACTATTGATTGTATATGATTGAGTTCCAAGATTCAGCTCCATGTTCATGAAAAGTCTCCCACACACTCTAAACACTAAGATAAACATCATTATCAGATATTTCACTCAAAATGACTTTCAATATGGGTGGAATATTTAGACACTGAAAGACATGTGGATAATATGTTCTATGGAATTTAATGGAGTATTGATCCAATATCTACCTTTGGTCGATTTCTTTTATAATAATAGTTTCCACTCACAAATATAAATAGATCTATATGAATCCATTTTTGGAAAAACTTGCTAAAACTGTCATGTTAGGATGAGTTCTGTGAAATTAAGCTGTTAGTACATGAAATTTTTGATGAAATGGTAGAGAAGTTGAAAACTATTCATTAGCACATTAAGGAAGGTGAAAGAAAATTGAAGAGCTATGTAGATAATCATTGATGAGACCTAGAGTTTGAGTTTTTATACATGTTATTCCCCCACACATAATCATGTAAGAGGATCATGAGACTTTAAAAGAAGAGAAAGATAAGTCCCTAGAACATTAGTCCCTTTGAGATTGTTGATCATATTGGAGTTGTGGCCAATCGACTTGCACTTACACCAACCATGTCTCAAGAACATGATTTGTTCCATGTATCCCTCTTGATGAGGTTAATACCACATCCCTCACATGTAGTCAATTAAAATTTGGTTCAATTGAGAAATGATCTCTATTATGAGGAGCAACATGTGAAGATCTTGGACCATAGAGATAATGGACTATGAAAAAAACTACTCACCTGATCAAAATAATATGGAAAAACCATAAGTACTAAGAGGAAACATGAGAACCCAAGGAAGCGATGAAGGAGAATTACACACACATGTTTTCAACATAAAATGTAAAATAAAATATTCATGGTGAAATTTTATAATGGGGAATAATGTAACAACCCAAAATTTTATTAATGGGAATTTCCATCTTATAATTATTTCATAAATTATAAGCCACATAAAATCACTATAAGAAAATAATAAAAACTTTATAAATTAAGAATAAAAAAATAAGTGAAATTTCTAGAAATTAAGGAACCCATAATAGTGTAATAGTAACTTGTCCTTCAGAAATGAAATGTGACCAATATGAATAGTATTTAAACCAATATAAAAGTAACATAATCTTCAAAATTATAAATAAAATCTATGAATCTTATAAATGATAATATGATATAATTATATAATAGTATTAGTAGATAATTATTATGTATTATATTTTTATAAAACATAAATATTTATTTACAATTTTAGAATTAATAAAATTATATAATAGAAAATATATTTTCATAAAATAGATTCTTAAAATAATATTTTTTTGTATTATGATTGTAATATAAATTTGTGAGACCTTAATTAATTTTTAACAATGTTATAAAAGTAGTCATAATTTTAAAAATCCCATTTTCCATGTGAATGACAATTTTAATTTAAAATTCAATTTATCATATTTAGAATATTATTTTCAAAAAATGGAGTTAATTTTTTTATTCTAAACATCGAAAAATGGTTAGGGTTAATTAATGGTATTTTTCTAAAATAGTTTATTTTTTTATGAATAATGTAGTATAATAATTTATTATATATAACATTATAAGTTTAAATCACAATTTATTGATTCATGGATGATGTAAGAACAATAATTTTAAATCCTACTTTATTATTTCTTATATTTAGTGATATGGTTCAAACTATTCAATTCTTCGAGAAAAAATAATAAACTAATGAACAAATAAATAAATAACACACCCTCCACTATAAATACCACCAATCACCATCTATTCTACTCACACATTCAAAGACTTGATGTTTGAAATATTTCTTCCCAATCCACTTTCCAAGACTATTACCCATGCCTAGGATCTGTGGTTATCAACAAAAGACCAAAACAAATATTTCTTTGGAGGTTCACAAAGAGAATAATTCAAGATTTAAAATCATATTTCATATGTTTTAATTTGTTTTCAATTTTTTTTCTTATTCTATCATAATCTACATTATACATGTAGAATGATAAATCTATAATATTATATATAATGTAATTTTATTATGTGATTGTAATAATTCATTATCAAAAAACTTATCCAAAACTTTTTATTTTTAAAAAACAAATCATCGTTCTTGATGTATTCATTTACCTCTACCATGGACGATTCATTTTCATTTTTTTTACTTCCTTCAAAGACGGTTTTAAAACTTTTATAATGGATGATAAATACAATAAAATTTATGTTATAACCTTTTTTATAGAACTAACTTATATTCATAATATTATATAATAAAACAAAACTAGTTCATGATGATCGAAAACCCCCAAAATTAATCTAAACAATTATCATTAACAGTTATTCTATTTAATCATCCTCATATATAGAACCAAAATAACATATAAGAATAATTAACATTATATAATATCATTAATAACATATAATTTAAATTATGTATCATTATTATCATTTTACATGAGTATCCATACATGTATACAACTGAACCGATCATGAAGACCAAGAAAATGGACACACTTGAATGATGAAATTGAACAATATAAACCATAAAAATGGCCATAAACAAACTTAATTAAATTATAATGAATATAATACATGAAAAATATGTTATTAATTAATTAAATAATTAATATTATTTTATTAATCATGATATTAATGTGAGAAATCATTCAAACATAAGGTACGAGGAATCTTGAACACAATTCATTTTTTTGGGTTATTCTCTCATCCATGGTATGAATGTTCATAATATATTATTAAAACATTGATTCCATATTCATTTATGGATATAAATTCCTGCATTGTGATTTTATGACAAATTAAAATATTTTTCCAAAATAACCATTCCTTCTAAAAAAACATGTTTTACTTCTATTGTTATTGTTTCCTTTTCACTCAAGATTCATGATTCTTATTACAAGTATTTTTTTGGAAAAACCATTGTTTATTCATGAATATTTTTTTGATGAAATTATGATGAAACACATTTATTTTTGATGGGTTGTTTTATGTCTATGATTGATATACATTTTATGTGGAAAAGAAGATTATGTAAATGTTATGATGTGATGGGTGCACCTCGAATTATAGAGTCCTCCAATGTATTGTGTAATGTGATGTATCTAATGAGATAATGTGAAATGTGCAAGAACATGAAGCTATATTTGTTCGAAATGATGATGATGTCATGCACATATGTTATGGGTGAAAATGATGCTAGCATTGTTCACAAATGTGTATAGAATTGAACATTAAGACATGATGTTTCATTTTTAGGCATTTCCACATTCCACGACTTTATCTAATAATTCCTATTATGAATATTAGTATAATCCCATGATTATATAATGATTATGATGATTATGATCAACCATGTTATATTGATTCGTGTTATTTTTTATCCTCTTATTGGGATTTTATCTCACCCCATTCATTGATGTATATCCATAGGTGACTACTTATACTAAGGAGTACACGAGGGCCATTAAAAAGACTGAAAATAAGGAATTAAATAATGTTCATGTTTTATTATATAATTTTTTTTGGTCCTAATTTTCTCAATATACTAAATCTTTGGATCTTGGTTTTGTAATGCTTTTTTGTTGTTTATCTTTAAAATGATGTAACAATATTATAAGAAAAAGTAGGATCACTTTATAATATATTATAAATTCATAAAATGTAAAAAAAGACTCATTAAAAATTATATATTAAACAATACATAAATATATTACTATTCTAATGAAAATAATTTATAACTAGAACATGGGATTACTTCTATGTTTTTATATGGGTGATTGGGTGATATTGGTATATAGTTGAAACTGTGTATATCTTATCACATATTAAATGATGTTTACTTTTAGAGAAAAATTCATATTTCGGAGAATGTTCTTTGATCGTATTTCATTAATTTTTTTAACACTTAGTATAATTCAATATTATTAGTCGAGTAAACATAATATAATATTTACCATCGAAAAATTTATATTGATATTTTAAAAACTATCTATGGTATACATATTCATTCAACATTATTCAGGATAAAGATTTTCAAATCACCATTGATATAATCTAAGATTGTAAAATAGATAATCAATAATATGAATTTGTTTCAAACATATCTTAATAATATTATAATATTTAAAAAATCATGCGCCAACTATAAAAAAATAATGAATATGGTCATGTGACCTTGTATTTATCTATGTTTCCCAACTATTTGGTAATGAAATGAGGTTAATATATGAAAAAACATAACTTTAATTTTACTAAACATTTAAAATAATGTAGGATATTAATGAAACATGATACTCATTAAAATTCAATATCAATTATAGTGTGATATATAACATTTTCCACATTTTACAATTTAGTATACAAGTACTTGATTATAATCAAATGATTCATGATAATGATAGAGAATTGAAAGATAATGTTTTTTATTTGGAGAAAATTGATAAATTCATTGATCATTGTTTCATCAATATAAAGGTACTATGAAGTATGTTATTCTATGTGTGATATTATTATGGATTAATTTATTGGGGAAACATAGGAATATAATGAAAAGGGAAATTCTAAATGATAAGAATTCATTCATTTATAAGATCAATAATTCATCTCAATGATAATAATTATAGTTGTGGGAATTTTTAATGGCCCATATCTTTTTTAGAATGTGCATTCCATTAATATTTAGTTTCTCATATGTTTTTTGGATGAAAAATTATGTGTATATTTGTTATAAGATAAATTAACAGAATACAGAGGAAATGAAAAATAGATTTGGTTTTAAAATAACATTTGGTTCATTGTAACATGGATCCAAGAACATAATGGTATAAATTTAAGAAAATAGACATATTTTCCTTATTAACATGAATATAGGGAAAATATAATAGGTACCTAATCATGTATTGATAGTGTTAATAAATTGTGAAAAAATGAAAATTTGATATTAGGATTTAATGGAATAACATTTTTTTAGATATACTAATGAATTTATATATCATTATCTCATAATTACAGTGATTCATTATTCAATGTTTATTATATATAATCACTAATTAACTATAGGTTCCATTATTTAGTATTTATAATGTAGAGGGAAATATTCTCATATTGTTCTCTGGAATTTTTTTTCCAATGAACCGAATCCATACACTTTCCTAGACAATGTTTTTAGGGATTTGTCAATTTGGTTTAAAATAAATTCTATAGATTCTAGAAATTGGTATATTAGGCCATTTTGTAGGTGAACTCTCCTATATCATATTTTTATATAATATTTTGTTTATTAGTTTGTTGAGGAAATTCATTGGAAACATTTAATGAGTTTTCTATTGAATAAATATTTTCTTAAACTTGTTATTTATTTCACAATGTTTTGTTTGATTATTTTCCTCATGTTTATAGTTCTTTAGGGTAATCATCATTACACCATGTAAACTATATTATCCTACTCATTTGATAATATATTTTATAGAATATTATAATAATTTTTTAAAAAATTTTATTGTTATTGTTACTATGTATGAATTATGTTGATTGTGATTTATTTTATTTGTATGTTCTGCAACTCTAATGAGGGTTCATAGAAAGATACTTAGATATGTTACCCAAGAACATTATATATATATATACATATAATTCTATCTAACATTGATATTATTACACTCCTAAGGAAAGATAGTTATCCTTTATCATTTATTCTCTCCCTTATTTTAGTGGATGCTGTTTGAATGTACATTTACTTCTTGTATTACCTTCTGAGTATCTAGTATATGTTCAATAATTCTGAGCGATTCTCAAAGAATTTATGAAATGTTTCAATTATGAAATATAAAACATTTATAAACTAACAAAGATGGTATGATTTTTTTATACATGTATTACAATAATTATTTATTGTTTTTCATTATTATTTGTTTGATTTTTTACTTCCACTGCATACACGTAGTCTTATAATAGATAGGTTTTCCCCTAGTGTTGATTTAGTAGAGGTATGATATACTGAAACCGCATGAATATCCTATAATATTAATATAAAATAGTTTTATATGATCCGTATTATGGAAGTGAACCAGTGTATGAATGTTCCTAAAACATTATTATAGGAGTTGGGATGGATATTTTACAGTTAACGATGGATTACTAAAATAAAGATAGTATTAAAGTAATATCGTTTATATTTTCTATCATTGTTATATATATGCTATTATTTTCCACGTTATTATTATTATTTTTGTTTATTTTTGAGCTATATACTATTTCGGTTTCCCTAATGTTGTTTTTGATGGATGGGCTATGTATGCCTAAATTTGGGTTTTCATGTGATTATAATATACTATGTTTTCCATATATAGTTTAATGAAAAAAATTCTCATGTGAATTATTTTTATTTAAATTAAGTCATATTATCTATATTTTCAAATAATATAAATGAATAAATTGGCAATGTTGATTAAAAAAATATATGGGAAGGGGAGAATTGGAAAAAACCCACTAAAGTGTATATTGGATATTGTTATCCTAGTGTAAGGACACCTATATTTTTATGAGAAGATTATAGTGTCCACACCCCTCACCACTGTGGTATAAAGCTAAAAACTATAACCCTAGTGAAATAAAATTAGTCTAAAAATGATCAATAATATTTATAATGGGTCATAACACCCTAATTATAGAGAATGTTTTAGAATTTTGGATTTAAATTTATTTTAAAATTTCTTCTTGTACATTTTTAGTTCATTGCATGAACCATCATAGAAATCCACTCAATTCTTAACAAATTTATACTTTATTTACTTCGATTCTAAGTGGAATATTCCATTATTAGTTGAATTAGATTCTAAATAGAATTTAAACCCTATATAAAATAAATATGAGGCATTTTTGTTATGGGATCATTGGAATTTATTTTAAATCCCAAAATTTGGTTTATTTTATAAATTTGGAATTTCAGTCAATTGAGTTAATTTATTCAAATTAATTAAATGAAAAGAATATATGTATATGTTTTTGGGGTCCTTATATTATTAAATTGGGTTTTTGGTGATTCATGCACTTTTTTATGTTATAGTTTTTGTTAGTGGCTGCAGATGTTTTCAAATGGAAATGAAATTGGTTTCCTTGTACACATGGAATTATTTATGGACGGTTAGTGTTGTAGGAGGTCCTCTGGGTGGTATAATTCAATAATCATATTTATAATTGAAGTTTAATGGTATATTTAAATTGGAATCCACAAGGTATTTAATTCTGCATATTCTGATTTAGTAGGCCATTTGAGGTTACCTAGATTGGTTATTGATGAAGGAAAACTTATAGCTATGAGAATCTGACAAGAGGATATACGTATTATAGTATTTAGAAATAATTAAAAGATGATAATTTTTTACCTTATAATAATTATGAATGTTTACTCAAAATAAAATGGTATGGCCCCATATAGTATTTCATTTAGTTTAAGGAAATCAATAATGTATTTTGATGTGTGGATGGCTAGGTCATTGATATGGTGTACGAATAGATATTATAAAAATCATTTCCATTAACATTGGAAAAGCATTCAGAACTATTATAATAAATTGTTAATATAGACAAGGGGTTTAACACTATTCTAATTATGTACTTATCATTAGTATGTGGGTTTTAGTGTTTTCTATATATTCATTAATATCTTTTTTTATGTTGGGATTGATTTCTTCCAAGTATACTTGTACTTATGATTATTGATTGTTTGAATTAATAATAACTCTACATTCCGACATGGAAATTATATAATAGTTTTGAACTATGAAAAATAATATTCTTTGGGTTTTTTGTTATGGGGTTAGGTGATTAATCTCTAATGACCCACTATACTAGGGGACTTATGATAATACTTGAGACTAGAACTAGGAGATATAGGTATGATCACTCATTGACCAGCTTATCCACCACACATTGATGTAATATTTGTTTTCCATTACTAATGTTTGATACATAATCATATTTATCATTCACTGATATATATTAGGATTAGTTTGTGAAACCATTGGTGATGTATTACTATGTTTATTACTCAAACCCTATATATACACCTCAGAAGGCATGCCAACATCATGGTAAGAGATTCATGTAAGGGAAAATGAATGATGATTGATGGTTTATTAAGATAAATGGATATATTATAAGATATGATCCGAAGGATAATCATACCCTTATATTTATTAATGATTTGATTAATTCTTATGTATAGAGCATCTTTATTATTTACCTTCATCCATATATTCTTTTAGAGGAACAATTGTATGACATTTAATTTTGGGTCATTTTTTATAGCATGTAATGTTTTTTATAGTTTATATCCTTGGTAATATTGATATTATATTTTTATTTAGGGTTAATTATTTATATTAATTTAATATTTTTAATATAGGTTGACATGATACTTTTTTTACTATTTGTCATTGATAATTCACATATGATCTTTTTCAGTTGTTTAAAGCACCAATAATGAATTATAAAGTGTTTCTTATATATGTTACTAGTGTTATTTTTCATGAATAAGAAAATATTAACTATTTTATTCAATGATTATTTTATAATGAATAATTATAGATATATAATATGTATTATGTACCTATAACTCCACAAATTTTAATATATTTTTACCTATAAATATGTTAAATGGGATTCATAGCTCTCTTCAAACACAACATCAAACTAATCCAAAAATACAATATATTTTATTTAGATAAAATAGAAATATAAAATATGACCATTAAAACCTATATATAGAATTACAGAGTATGAAAAGTAGTACTAATATTATTAAATCTATATACATATAAATATAATCCACATTTTAAACAAATTTATTTAGATGTTTTCCCATAAATCAATTTTTACATAATGTTTACTTTTTTACACTATAAATTTTTATTTAAAAATAATAAATATATTATTACAAAGAAATATATTAATATGAATAATTATTTAACACTAAATATGTTAGTAAATAACATGAAATAAGAAGCATAATAGTTAATAAATGAAAATAACATTTTCCTATTAAAGTAGTTTCCCCTTATATATTATTATTTTATTTAAATGATAAATTACAAAATTTTAAAATTTCAACTGTTAAATATATAAACCATTTTTGATTTATCAAGATTATATTTATTTAATATAAATTTTTCGGATTATAATAAAAAGAATGAATTTCAGGTGAATGGTGAAAAATATCATTTTTATAAAATTCATGAATTTAATGAGATATTAAATATATAATAATAAACTAGAAAATTGTGAACTATTATTATGTAAATATATGTTTTTTATAATTCAAATTATAAATTTCAGCATGTTTTTTAGTTTATATATCAATAATTGATAATTTAGAATTTATGTTACTTTTTCCCCAAAATTATTTTCAATACATTGTACATTTATTATTTTAAAACTAATTTTGATCAATTTTAGATTTTGAATCTAATAAAATTGATTTCAAATATAGAACTATAATGGTCATAATATTGAATAACGAAATATTTACTTTTACTCACAAAGGGTAGATTAAATAGGTAAATACAAAATGGTAAAAAATTATTTACTAAGAGGAAATAAACCAACAAATGTTAAGAACATGTATCTAAATAGGTGGATGGTATTCATATTGACAAAAACCCATCTACAATTCCTCTTTTCTATATTTTATTCCTTTTAACATATAATAATAACTTTACATTATTGAAAATGAAATGGGTGGTTCCAAAATTTCACTCTTCTTAACTAATAAAAGGGGACACTAACATCACTACATGTCACTCTATTGACTTCTAATTTAACTGTAAAATTTTACCATTTTATCTTTATAAATATCTACTTGACATACTTAATCCTATTTTCACCATTATATATCTTATTTACATCATTTCCATGTAAATTTCTATGTGAAAACTCATGCTCGTGACCTCAGTATTACCTTGAACTTAATACTCATTTCTTAATATTCCCATTATAAACCTTTTGTAATGAACACATAGTGATTAGAAATATTAATATTTATACTTATATGTTATTATTATAATTTAAAAACCCTTATTCATTCCCAGAAATCCACCTACAATAATAAAAGAACATCGATCATGCATTGCGTTGACTACTGCACTCACGGATTAGCGACATCCATTTATCTTCATTAACTCTAAAGAATGGTTTTAAAAATGTTAATTAACATCCTATATGATATATAGTATTTAATTATTGTTTTGAAAAGTAAATTTTTATCTATTTTTACCCCCCTACATATTAGAAACAAATGATAATGTTATACATGTGTAAATGTGGGCTCCCACCTCCACAAAAGTGAATAATTACATTTGTAACCTATTAATTTATTATTTATACAATCCTCCTTAAATAATATTCACCAATTTACTAACATAAAATATGGTCTCTATTCGTCTTTACTAATGATATTATAACAATATCTCCACATACTCATAATTATACATTAATTAGAGCATGGTTTTGTTTTTGTATATTCGACTGCCTATATGAATAATTCTATAAATATATATTATGGATGACTATACAATAATAATTAACGTTTATATTGGATAATATTACGTATATATGGATTTTTTAATTTTTGAAAATAAAATATTGTGCATTTTATAAGAAATATTAACAATAATTGGTTATATTGTACTTAACCATAAACAATGATCATATCATAGTACAATTATTAGTCTATGTTAATTTAAGAAAAAAAAATTTGATATGTAAATTTTGTAATAATATAAGAAAGGGAAATAAAAATCTATAATTATAGATGATATGAAGTTATTTTTTAAAACCTTTTTAATGGTCAACATACCAAAATGATTATATAGAAGTTCGCTGAAAACCTAAAGTAATAGCTATAAGTGAAAAATATATAATAAATGAATAGAATACGGCCTTATATAAACCATAGAATATAAAAAATATATTAATAAGGGTATTCATAAATTTTTTAATAATATTAATTAAAATATTTACAATGTTAAGAACATGTTCATAATGAATCAGGATTGTGGTAAGGTTTTTTATCAAATTCATTTGTCTTCTATTGAGTTAAAAATTTTATTATGAAATGCTATTATTATATTATTGACCTAATCCTCCAAGTGAAAATTTTAATTTTATTTTATACACATATTATAATTTTTTATAACCATTATTTTAAACAACATTATATATTTATTTTAAGCTCAAAGAATATATTACATATAAGGATTTCATTATAATTTTTTTTTAATTTATTGTGATATGATTATGTTATTCCCCATGATTTGTATTATATGAAATAATTATATAGAAATTTTAATTTTATTTAACTATAAATTTAAATTTCTAAATAAAAAATGTTTTATTAAAATTTTTATATCATATGGGGTTGTTATTTAAAAAATCCGAAACACTATAAGGATTTGTTGTATTTAATTCATTTTTCTCAGATATGTTTTTATTATGAAAATATATTTGTTTATATGGTGTATATAATACCTATTTGATTCATTATAATATGAAATATATTAAATTTATATTATTTTATGTTTAATTTCATTATCTATATCATTCATGTAATGTCAATTGAAATTTTACAAGAGACATAATTTTTTTCTCAACTAAAATTATTTCTCGTTGAGGCATAAATTCTTTACGTGATTATTAAACTTTATTCTATATTAATCCTCAGAATTGTTTTCCTTTATTATTCATCTTGATATTTATGGAAGATACATACCTTCACTAAAATTAATTCCCTTTCTGAAAAATCAACTTAAAAAAATGTGACATTGGAAACAACAACTAACATTATTTTAAGTGGATATTTTCCACTATATCCATAATTTACATCATATAAAATTTATCCTCCATTTATTAGAACAATAATATGGTCAATGTTTTATGATCTTTATAATTTTCATTACATATTTTTAATAGAAAGATATAACACACTTTTTATGATGTGATTTTTAAATAATATTATTTCAAATTATTATAATTTTTTCTGTCCTTTCAAATCAAATGTTTTATATTATACCATAAATTTCATTATATAAATATTATGTACTTTTAAAGAACTATTAATGAATTTAAATTTTCATACATAAATGTTCTTTTACTGTTTTCTCTTCAGCTTTTAAAATAGAACTCTTTAAAGTGACCTCTAACATAATCATTTTTGAAATTTATTCTAAAATTAATTTTTTACATTTTATGTATTGACACATATTTCTCTTATAAATGATGTTTATTGGAATATTTATATCTAATATTACATGATTTTTGAATGTATTTATTTTCTTCTATAATTATAAATTAGTTATTTTAAAACTATTTCAAGAGGTCAAGGATATTTCATATTTCCAAATTTGTATTTTTCTAAAACTCTTAAATGGTACTATTTTTAGACGTTGTCCTTAGAATACCGTATGATTTATCTAGGTTATTATCTAAATATTACCTTCATAATTATTTCTATTGATATATTATATATTGATATTATCTACCAAATGAATTATCTTCCACTTACTTTTACTTCCTAACCATCTAAATTGAATACAAATGACATTTCTTCCAATTCCATTTCATTGTGAATACCCTATATTTCATTTCAAGGATTGAAGGGTGTTCACCAAAATTCCATATTTCAATTAATTGGGAAATAATATTAAAAACCCATATTCATGTTATCCATATTGTTTACATACCATATATCTCATCATCATAATTGAAGTGTATTTACCTAAAATGATACTAAATATATTTTGATACCAATTTATTTATTATGGGTTTATCATGTTGTTTTTGTTGATAACATTGTGAACATAAAAGGAAAACCATTATAAAACAATAATATTTTAAAATAATAACATTGTTTTTGATAGAATATTTTACACACAACATCAAGCTTAAGCAACCTAAGCAATAAATTCAAGTAATATCAATATATTTGATATACTACAAAACATAGAACCTCGAGTCAAAATGAATCGTAATATAGTATACCTTAATAACCTAAAAAAATTAATGAGTATTTATAGTTATAAAAACATTAGAAAATTATGGTTATCTATTGATTAAAAATTAAATATGAATCATTTTACAGAAAAATAGACTTTTTTTTCTTCAGAAAAAGTAATTTTTTTTTATAAAAGATCATTTGACCACATTTTGTCCACATAATTTAAAATTAATTTTTATTTCCAATTTTAGAAAATATAATTTTAAAAAATGTCTTCATTTATGAAATAATAAAAAAAATCATCTTATGGTGATTATTTTGGTTGTTCTGAAATGTTACATTTTATGATGAATAATGAAAAATACTAAATTTCAATTGAAAATTTAATTTTTGATTAATTATATTTAAAATTGTTTTTAATTATGGTAAGTTAAATTATATATATTAAAACAATATAGGTCATTAGAATAATTTTAATGTTGAATATTTATATAAAAACATCATATATATTTGAATATTTTCTCTTTGAAAACCCGCTTTCTTGTCCCGTCTTCCAGATTAATTATAAATTAAAATTTTTCACTAATGTGAATAAAAATTTAAAAAATATATCTGTTATTTTGAATTAGTATATATTACATTATATAATAAGTTAAAATTATTTTTTACTATATTGAATAATGAAAATAGGATGAAAATGAAAAACACGGTTAAGATAATAATGGATTTTCTAGGGGGTTACAATTGATAGATATGGGTTCAATTGACCAAGAAAATTGAATAAAATATATATTCAGGAAATATTTAGACCCTATTAATTCTATGTGTTTTGAATACAACATTTTATACCCTTTTTTCATCTTAAAAACAAAGGCACAAGTTTTTCTTTTCAAAAATTACATGTGTGCGAATCACCTCACTTATAAAAGGCCACCCCACTCCTCTAATCATTACACAATCACACAATTCTATATCGGTAAAGAAACACCCAAATCACTTGAAAAATTCCATACTCTAATACCAAGATTCTTAATTTTTGACTAAAGACAAACTTGAAAGGGTTTTAGTGCAATCTTATGTAGGTCACCCTAAGATGATAAAATGTTCTTCAAAAAGAAAATTTATTTTATTTATTCCTCCAACTCAATTAAATATTAATAAAAATAGATTATGTAATAAAAATAGTATCTAAAACACACTTAGTAATTTTTATGTTATTTTTATAATTTGAGACCATCTCAATTTCCATCTATTCGGTTTAGAAATCATCTTTTCTGTGTATGACGAACCATCACCTAATGAACCGATGTCATTTGTTTCTATTACCACATATCATGGTTTGGAATGATGACATAAATTAAATATATATAATATATTTATAAAATAATTATATCCATGGTTTTAATATATCATATATACCTTTTTGATATTTTATTCTATATGGGATATTATAACGTCGCACGTGTGTACGGTTGACCACCTCCTCGCAACACGATGTGATTATTTTCCAATTAACCAATTATATGGAAGGTAATAATAAAAAATCTAAATAATATATATTATATAAATTAAATAATTATTATATTCACGAAAAATTTATCATTCTTCAAATATAAAATATAATTTTTTTCTTACACTAAAAAATGATAACATCATTTGTGTACGTGTGGACTACAACCTTCATGAAGTGATGCAACTCTATTTTCACCACCACACCACATAATTGATATATATAAGTATATTTAATGAAATAACATGGCATATAAGATATATTTATCATTATTTAAAGATTAAATATAAGTTAATTTCTTTCTATAATGATCATTTGACAAGGAAATTTTATTTATGCGTCGTATGGCCTACCATCTCTAGGATCACAGCATACTTCATTTCTATAAAACATATTAAACAATTTTTCATACAATAATAACTGATATATAATTTAATAATTATGTCATGATTAATATTAAATATATTATTTAACTAAATAATATAGGAAATAATTGTATCATTCATTACCAAACACACATGGAAAATTATGATTATTAACTCCCGAAACAATGAAAAAAATGAATGATAAATAGTGAATGGGTGATAAGATGTTATAAAAGTATAATGATAGAGATTATAAATATTAATGTGGATATTTTATAAGTTAATAAAATATTTAAAACCAATATAAAATAGGTTAATTCATGTTCAACCTAATGTAAACATGAGGTAAGGGATTTCTGAACTGAAATTCCATTTATTGGGTTAAACTTATTTTTTATTGATTATTTCATGATAAGATTATGTATGCAATGAAAATTTATTATTTTATGTTGTATTTACACTTTTTATGTGGATTTACATTTTATACATGTAATAAACTCATTTATTAATCCCCACTTCAATGATCTGATCATTATAAGGCACTTCATCTTAATTTTCCATCATTAAGTCATCTACTATTGTTGTGTACCAAATTTGTTTTATATGGTGTACATAATTCCACATTAACATATAATATCACAATTACATAATACTTAATGATATTTTATGTTTCCATTTGTATTATTTAATCCAATGGTGTTTGATATAAATGTTACCAAGTGGTAAATAATTTCATAACTCAATTTATTTTAATTGGGTTATATTACCTCTTTATTTTCATTGATATTATAATATTATGTGTGTAATTAATTTTGATTATATAATTCTGAATTTATAATTTTATTATTTGTGTTTATAGTTGAGACAAATAATTTATTCATTGATTAATTTTTACTTATAATTTATTATCATTATTAGGGTCTATTTTATAGTCTCATTCTTCTCATGTTTGTTTATTATTGAATTTAATTTGAAGGTAATTAATTAATCAATAATGAGTAAATCGATATAAATTTTTATCCTATATCTAATAATGATATTTTCAATTTATAGTACCTTATTTAACACATTGGTACTTAAAGTAATTTTTTTTTCCAAAAAAATACCTCTTCATTTCTATCTTTGGTCAGAAAACTATTATCATCCAAAACCATGTTTTATAAAAAAAATCAATTTTTTACCATTTTAAAAATGATTTATTAAAGAAACTTTTAACCATTTTTAATTTTAAATTATTTTGATGTAATATTTATATTATTTTCAAAACCATACCCATTTAGATTTTACAGAAAATGTGAAAATAATATTTGTTTTAGCACAGTCAACATGTTTGCAATTTCTTTATTTCATTCCCACTAAATGTTTTAATGAATTTATTATAACATTCATAGTTTATTTTCATATAATTATATTTTCAATTTTTTTTTAAATTTATATTTAAAAATATATTTTCAAAATGAAAAATTTATTTTATTCAGTAATGATTTAATGGTGTTTTTATGGTATTTCTATCCATCAATGAATTTTTTTTTACTCCAATGGGTATATTTTGTATTAATACCATACTTATTTTCTATATGGATGGATTATGATAATTTTTCCAAGGAAGTTATTTAAATTCAATTTAATTATTCATTTTTGTATCCATTAATTTTCCCTTGAAATATTCACTGTCCTAAGATCATTAAAAATTAAATTTTATTAAATATCCATCTTATTTATCATTGATATGATTATTTCATAAACTGTGTATCATTTATACATTTATTTTTTTAATTTGAATTTTATTTTATTGGTAAGGGAAATTTTTATGATTTTTACTATTTTTTCTATATAGACATTTAATTCTAAGTCATATTGATTTAAAAATTATATTGATCATTCGATATGTGAGGAATTCACTAGACCTATAACGATGGTTGGGGCCTAGTATTATAAATACATTTGATGCATCAATATATATCATGAGAGAATCAGTAAGATAACATTAAAATAGTTTTTACTTTTTGTTTTAAACTATGTTTTTGAAAGATCTTGATAGTAGAGGTATCATCTTCCTGAGACATGATGTCTAAATACTATGTATTTCATTTATTAATAATACTTTTTTTATTGTCCATGTGATTTTCAAAATGATATTTTCTCTTTATTAATTTTATTCCTAGTTTACTTATTAATTTGAATGTTTTTGATTGCTTACATTTCTATATTTGTTATAAATTATTTTATACTCCATGAGATTTTCAAAATTATATTATCTCTATATGTATTCAATTCATTATTTACTAATTAAATAGAATGTGTTTCCTGTTATTTACCTTTCCATTTTGATTATGCTTACTAATTCGTGATAAAATTTAGTGTAATTAACCCTTAATAATATTTTAGTTCCTCTTTATTTATATTTCTTTCTCTAGAATTCATGAAGTTCACTATGTTTGATATCCAAGGTTATCGTAGACAGTATAATGTTTGTCTCTAAAAAAAATTATGATGTAATTTGTGTTTTCAAATTTATTATCAGAATCATGTTTGAATCTAGTTTACTAAGCCTCATAAATTGTTATATCATTTTATATGTGATTCCTTGTATCATATTCCAATGTTATAATGTAAGATACTAACTATAGGATACTAGGATCATGGAAGTAACTATTGCTATTAGAGGAGGTCAACAGAAACCTTGCGATCTATATTAGGGAAAAATAGATCAGAGATTATAACCCAATTATATGATTTGTGGATAAGTATAGAAGAACATCCTAATACATAGTTAAGTTAAATATTTTATAGTCTTTCCTAAAAATAAATCTCTATCTGGATAATACAACTGGATAGGGTTCCTATACAGATGTACCTAGGTATAATAAATCTAAAAATGGTGCATTGGGATTGACCTGAAGGTCACCTAGTGCAAGTCGATGGACCGTACTATTCACCTTGATTGACATTCTTAGGGTTTATTCTTATGACCATTAAAATTTTCCTTACAAACCATTATAATGGATTTGAATAGATAATGAATGGAAACGAATAAACCTAACCAGTTATAAATTGAAGATAAGGTGTATAAATGGAATGAGAAATTTTTGTGTGGAAATAAAGTAATTAGTTTCCAAAAAAATGAATAGTATGATTTAAGGAACTAAATTTCATCCCAGGGATCCATTTATACATTTTTTATTAAATTTGGGGATCCTATGAATTATTCAGGTTATTGACCTCTCTTAAATTTTATCCTCTTAAACATGGAAGATTCTATGTCAAGATAAAATGGATGAAATATTTATGTATTGTGATTTAAGAATTAAATGTTTGAAGTATTTTACCAATGGTAATTTTGATATATGAATCATGAAACATCTATGGGTTGTGTTAAATTTTAGAAGAATAGGTGTCTGCATTATCTTAAGATTTATGAATACCATAAAGTGTTATTGTGTTTATAGTTGATCATAATTTCAAATCATTAAACACCATTTTTAGGTTTTATGTGATCTTATTCTACAATTATTAAGGATATTTGGGGTAAATTTATGGAAAGTATATATTTTAGTGGAAATGTTATATTATTAATAATGAAATTGAATTTAATTGATAAATTTTTAAAGGTATTGATAATATATATGGTCAATATGATCATTAATGACATTGTAATTATCTTAAAATTAGCTTAGTAAACATTGTGGAAAAAAAATAAGTTGTATTAGAAGCCTTAATAAAAAGAGATTTATTGATTTAATTTATTTCAATGATTTCCAACATATTTTTGGGTAACTTCTTAAGAATTATGTTAATATTGTTTTAGAAACATTTAAACCTTCATGCTGGGTGACATCCCATCATGTCTGAAAAGGTCGTTGGTATTGAACCCACAACCAAAGGAAGATTAGAGTTTAACACCTACAACTAGCCTACAGTATAATATTTTTAAAATGTCATCAGATAAATGATTTCAAAAATAAATATTAATGTTGGACCAGCTGTGTTAGTATTGAGGTTTGTATAGTAATGAATTATATTGGATAACATGAGATAACTATATTGATTTTGAAATATATTTAGACATATACAAATATATTTTTCACTCTTTTATGGATCTTTCAATCTGTTAAAAGTTAATTTGAACGAATAACCCAAGAAAATCACATTTTTTGGATATTAATTTCATGGACTAAGTGTTAAATCAGAAATTGATCAAAGCACAACAAAATGATGAAATTATTCTTATTAAATTTAAATTTATCACGTATGTATATTTGATTATATTATTATGTAGTAAAATTTTTCCCGAACATTCAGAAAATATCTTGAAACAAAGAATTTATCCTATTACATTCATATATGATGAATCAGATGTTCATTTTGATCATCATAGATTTATAGTTTTTTGTCCTTAAATTTCTATTGATCATCTATTTTATTGTAATAAATAACTTATGTCAATATCTATATTTATTTATATTTTTCTACCATGTCCATATGTTCATATGATTACAATTCTATATAACATATAAACTTAATTATTGACCTTTTTACTTCTCTTTCTTTTTAATATGAGTTAGTTTTATTAACTATTCTTATTATCTGTGTTTTCATCAAAATAAATTTCAAATATCAAACCATTGATTATTGAGATCATATTAAATTTGTGAGGATAAAATTTATTTATGTTGGGGAGAATATAAATTACAATTATTTTAATATAATTACACATTCTTAATATCATAAGTTACATGAATCACTGATCATAAAAAATCAATGAAATATGATTCTTAAAATTTAATATCTTTCATATATTGTGAAACATATAAACCTTAGTTAAGATGAAAATTAATATATTATAACATTATTACCTAGAATTTAAATTTGAGGATATTAATATTACTAAATAATTTATGAAATTAGTATTATCCTTTTTATTTGAAATAAAATTAGAATCACTTAAAATAAAGAGAAATATTTTCTAAAAAATGTACTTCTTTTATAAAATATGGTTTATCCACGTACTACACACCCAATTTAAAATTATTTTTTACAACATTGAGAAATATTATTTGATATAATTAAATTAATTTTTAAAATAATAATATATAAATTATATTAGGGGTAATTTCTATTATTTCTATCAAATGTTTTAGTTTTTGATGAATCGTGAAAATAATGAATTTTAATTGAAAACTGTCTTCTTATTTGAATAATTTTTAAAGATAGATTATTTATTAAATAGGTTTTAAATTTAAATTGGTTAATTTATATATATATATATATATTAATCCAATTTAGATCATTATAATAATTTTTATATTTAATTTTGATATGAAAACAAATTTAACATTTGGACATTTTTTCTTTAAAAACATTCTTTCTCATCTCGTATGCTGGATTAATTTTAAATTAATATATTCCACTTATGACAATGCAATTTTGTAAATTTGAGTATATATTTCTAATTATAATAATATCTATTATCTAATAATGAAAAATTAATTTTTTTCTATGATTTGTACTGAAAAATGAATTTTTTTACCTGTGTTAAGGTAAAAATGGATTTTTCGGGGGTTAAACGTGAAATCAGGGGATAAATTAGCCAAAAAACATGTATAAAAAATATTTTCAAGAACTATTTTGACCATATAATTTCAGAGTCTCTATAATACGCCATTTGGGACCCCTTTTTATATGAAAAACATGGCTACACCATTTTCATTTCAAAAATTACAAATGTGTCACTCACCTCACTTATAAAAGGCAACCTATCCCCTCACTTCTCCATAGCTCAACACCATTTTTTTAGAAAATACCATCCAAAATTACATAATAAATTCCATAACCTCACCCTATAATACTTATTTTTATCATAAAACCAAACTAAGAAGGAATTTGTTCCAATCCAAAGGAGGTTACCTGAATAAGGGGTAATGTTATTCAACGAGAATATTTATTTTATTTCATCCTAAAAATACATCATTTATGTAAAGACCCGTAAAATTCAAGGGAAGTGTTTTTCTAATTTTCTTTTGGATTTTACAAGAATGCAGTTTCTGACGGCGCCTGATTCCGAGGCCCGGTGTGCCCGGAATCATTTTCCGAAGTTTGGCTCGGGTATGTTCAGTAAACGAATGAGCGAGTTTTTCTAACTTTTTAACCGGTGCTCGGGATAGAATTCTGAGGGCACCGATGGAATCACAACGCCAGTATTTGCTTAGAAACGCTTTTTCCAGAGTTTTGTTTGCTCGGGTGTGGTTTTTAATTTTTGGGGTTAAGTTAAGAAATAAAATAAAATTGGTGCAACACTATATTTTATTTCACTTAAAGCCACTTTAAAGCCGCTTAAGCTAAGTTAAGAAGATAGGGTGGAATCCAAAATATCCTACCCAATTGGTAGGATATTTGTGAGGTGGGGCCCACACGAGCCCCACCGTTTCTTTCCTTCTAAGTAACGCACCCGCACGCCCCTTTTTAATGAAGTCAAACCTTACGTTTTTCTGGTTAAGAAATGCCTCATTAAATTGGGTAGTTAAATCGTTACAATTAATTCATTGAATTAATTGTTTGTTTCATTTCTTTTGAAATTCAATCATGTCATGTACGTTAATAAAATAAAATAACTCTTATTTTATTTATGTTGGAACTTGTGGCATGGAGAGGATTTGGAGGAAAGCGTTCTTCTTCGACGAAGAAAGCGAAGAACGCAAATAACGCGAAGAACGCACCGATCTCCGACGAAGAATGCCAAACCCTCGGAGATCGACGACGCGACGCCGTGTACCGCGACGTCAACGACGCTTCTTTCGCGACACTCCTTTCGGGACGTTTCTTCCACGACGTCTTCTCCCGCGACGTCCCTTTCCGCGACAAATATCGTTCAACGACAACGCTTGAGGTAGGGAATTATGTTTGAGAATGATTTTATTCCCTTGATTCTTTCATTCTAAAGAAAACAAATAACACAGATCAACTAATTATCTAGTTGATCCGCGAACATTTTCCTTGCGGGTTGGGAATAATTTGTTGTGGGAAATTGTAGGGGTTGAATCTTTTAAATCTTTGTGATATATACCCACGGCGTATGATTAAATATTTGTTGTGAGACTTTTAAAACCGCTAACGCGGTGGGTGAGGACCAACGAACAAGTCTGAACCCACCGCCCTTTTCGTTCTTGGTGTGCGGAATGACAGATGACAACAAAACAAGCCGCACAGGCGATGTGAGGTCCTCGCAATGAAGGACGGGCCCCAGGAGGGTAATTGGAGAAGGCGGCGTGCAATTCCGACCACCAGAACTCGTCTGGGAATCCGCGGAGCAACCCGCCAGCGCGCCGCGCTGGCACGGCGGCGAGAGGCGGCGGTGCCCAGCGTGCCGCCAGGGAGAACCGCCGCGGTTTTAGCCACGGCAGCAGGCCGGCAGACCCGTGACCGCGCGAGACTGGCGAAGACGGGACGTGGCACCCCGGCCGTGTCCGCTGGAAAGGGTGGACCCACGCGGAGCCGCGGCTCATTCAAGGGGGCGGCGCCCCCCTTGCGCACTGCTCGGCCGTTACGGACGAGCCGCGTGGCGATCGGGCCACGCCCGCGCCGGCCAGGCCGGGCCACGCCCAGGCCAGGCTGGGTCGGGCCATCCGGGTCAGACCCCAACCCGGTCTGGGTCGACCCAGTTCGGGCCGACCCAGGGGGGTTGGGCCGGGTCGATCCGGGCCCAGACCCCCCCGTTTCCGGACCCTTTTCGGTCTTTTGCCCATATCTTGGGCTGCGGGTCTCCGATCGATGCACCGTTAGCGGTGATGCGATCCTTGGATAGAGATGGTCGTTTCGACATATCGCACTCAAGGTTTCGGAATACCTTGAGTTTGGCCGGGTTGGTTCGTACACGAAACCAACCTGGACCTCGGAACGAAAACGCCCATAACTTGAGCTCCGGATGTCTGATTGATGTGCCGTCATCTTTGATGGTTTCCTCTTAGTGAGACAGAACTTTTGTCTTACTCCACTCGAGGTTTGGATGCCGACGGAGTGAGGTCGGGTTGGTTTGCTCATGAAACCAACTGGGCCCCTGAAACGAAAAAGCCAATAACTCACAAACCGGGCGTCCGATTGACGCGCCATCTGTCTCGTTGAATTCCTCTTGAGGAGACAGAACATTTGGCATACTTCGCCCGAGGTTTGGATGCAGTTGGAGTATGTCTAAGTTGGATTGAACCTGAAATCCAACTAGGCCCCTGGAACTGAAAAGCTGATATCTTTCAGACCGGACGTCCGTTTGACGAACCGTCAGCGGCGTTGGTGATCACGTTGAGAAATGGTCTCTATGAGTATACCCTATGTGATTTCGGGGTACAGTTGAGATATGGCCGGGTTGGTTTGCACACGAAACCAACCGGGCCCCTAAGACGAAAAGTCTAATAACTAACAGACCGGGCGTCCGATTGACGCGCTGTATGTTATGTTGAGACCCCTATGATGAGGCGGTCCATTGAGATACTTCCTCGTGGAACTTTGTGATATTTTTAGTATCGACCAGTAGCACGTGGAGTAGACCCTCCCAAAGACGAGCGTGCGGAGTACGAAGACAGTGTAGCCGGCTGAGACCTGACGACTGGTTGACTGATCGACTCGGTGTGTTTCGGATAGCCCAGTGGGGAGCGCTTAGTTGTAGCGGCAGACCCACGGCGTAGGAGCACTTGGTTGTAGCGGTAGACCTGCGGTACTCAACATAAGTAGTAACTCTGGAGGATATGAGGGGGAGCGCTTGGTTGTAGCGGCAGACCCACGGTGGAGGAGCGCTTAGTTGTAGCGGCAGACCCGCGGTACTCAACAGAACTAGTACCTCTGGAGGCTATGAGGGGGAGCACTTGGTTGTAGCGGCAGACCCACTGTGGAGGAGCGCTTGGTTGTAGCGGCAGACCCGCGGTAATCAACAGAAGGAATACCTCTTGAGGCTATGAGGGGGAGCTCTTGGTTGTAGCGGCAGACCTATGGTGGGAAGCGCTTGGTTGTAGCAGCAGGCCCACAGTACTCAACAGGAGGAGTACCTTAGCAGTCTTAGGTTAGTGAGCCGTACCTCGGAGTCATGACAGGACCACTATGCACTCAAGAGATGAGGCTCTTTAGAAGTTACGGTTTCGATAATGAAAATCCTGGTTTGAGCTGAGTCTTTTGACCTTTGTGTTTACCTCATGATTGAGATGGGTCACTTAATAACTTAGGTATATGTATGGGCATATACCTGGGTAGTGGTTATCCGTTGATTTCATGATATTGGTGTTTTCCTTATGGTTGAGATGGGTTACTTGATAACCTAGGTATATGCATGGGAATATACCTAAGTAGAGGTTATCTATTGAGATATTATTTTTGGTTATCCTTGTTGGTTTTAGTGAGAACTTGAGGGTCTCAGGGTCCCTACTGAGTATCGTTATACTCACCCCTGCACGGGCTATGCCCACACCTCGTTGTGTTGTTTGCAGATGATGGGCAGTGCTGACGGAGGCCGAGTGTTTGAGGACTGGACGGTACCTGGAGGTGGACCACACGACGAGTCAGTACCCGGAGGTGGACCACACGACGAGGCAGTATCCGGAGGTGGATTTCACGACGAGATGAAACTCAGAGGAGGTTGACGGGCAAGAGCGTTGTGGAGGCTATCTGTACCTACCATACAGGTAGGATCCATGTTGGACGATCCATGAGCTGCTCTATCTATACCTACCCTTCAGGTAGGATCCGAGGACGACGACCCAGAAGATGCTTCCTTTCTTCCAGCTCTTCTGGCCCATTTAAGTTTCAGCACTTCTTTTTTTGTACTTAGTGTTTTACTTCCGCTTGTACTCTATGGTGTTTGTTTGCATTTAAAAAGGAAATGCCTTCCCAGTTATCGGGATTTACGCCTTTGGTGCTAGACGCCAGCCCCTGGCCTATGAAAGGTGGGCTTGGGGTAGTCACGACACGGGCCCCGAGGACGGGTCGTGACAATTTATTTCTAATCCATGATGATTAATAAAAAAAATATTTCACATAAAATTATATTTTTTAATGTTAAGGTATTTAACTATAACAATAAAAACTTCTATCAAATGGGTTATGAAATCAATATTCATGTGTACATCAGACTGCCACGTTGCGAACTGATGTCAGTCATTTTTTTATTAACACCTCTCACGATTGGGTATGATGACAAATATAAAGAATATATATGATATTTATAACATAATTATACCTATTTAATAGTTATATAATATATAATGTCTTCAAATTTTATTCTATAGGGGATAATATAACGTATCTTGTGTGTACGACGGACAACCAGCTCACGAATCGATGTGATTTTGTTATCACTAACGCATTAAAGGGATGGTAATAAGTATAGAGTTAATGAATAGATATGATATAAATGAAATAATTATAATATTCAGGAAGTATTTATCATTCTAAGAATATAATATTATATTTCCTTTCTTACACTAAGAAATGATAACATCATTCATGTATGTGTAGACTACCACCTTCAAGAAGCAATGTTATTCTCTTTTCATCACCACACTACATGGATTATATATGTATATATATTTAAATTAATAATATGTTATAAATTATTTTATTATAATATTGTTATGATAAAATATTACTTACCTTTGTTCTATAATGATCATTGCAAAATGGAAATGTTACTGATTCGTATATATCACCCACCGTCTAAATGATCGCAACATACGTAATTTATAAAAAAACAAATTTGATTATGGTTATTAAAATTATAATTGATATATTTATGTGATAATTATAGAATATTTATTATTCTACATAGTATGGAACTATATAATATTCACAGGAATAAGATATTTCATTCCAAACACGAATGAGGAAACAAGGAAATTAACACCTGAAACAATGAAAATAAAGAAAAATAATTAATGAATAGGTAATAATATTTTATAAAAGAACATATACGATATTATATATATTAATATGGTTTAATAAATTATTTAAAACTACTATATAGTAGGTTAAATCACGTTCAAACAAAAATAAGAGTGATGAAATGGATTTCATATCTCAATTTTTGTTCATTGTTTTAAACATTGACATCATTGATTATGAATGGAAAGGATTATGTGTGTAATTACCACTGATTATTTTATGTTTTAATTACACTAATTTTCATTTTATTTTCATTTTATACACATAATTTACTCATTGACTAATCCCTACTTCAATGATAGAATATTTGTAAGGGACTTCGTATTAATTTCCCATCATAGGGGAATATTTTATTATTGATCATATAATTAATTTAATATGGTGTAAATAAAAAAGGATTAAGAAATAATCTCATGAATAATTAATAATTTATATTATTTATGTTTTAATATTATTTTTTTAATCCCAGGGTATTTGACATAAAATTTTCAAAGTTGTAAATAATTTAATAACCCAATTTATTTTCATTTGGTTATATTTTATATTTGTTGTATTTAATATTATATGATTATGTATGTATAAAATTTCCTTATATTATGTTATATTTCTCATTAATTTATATGGATTTATTGTTTATACACAAAATTTATTTATTTATTAATTATCATTTGAATTTTATTTTCATTATAAGGGTTTATTTAACATTCCCATTCTAATCAAGATTATTTATTATTTAATTTTAGTTAAAGGGAATTATTTTATAATTTTCCAATAAACCCTTTTAATTTTATTATACTATAGTAACTCAAAAAAATTCATAAAACAATACCAATTTTTACTCTTTTGTAATTAAATTAATAGAAAAAAATGATTTTTGAAAATGCAATCTCATTTCTCTCTTCATTCAGAAATCAATTTTCATCCAAAACCATGGTTTCTAAAAAATTTTAAATAAAGTTTTGAGACTTTTACCAATGGATTATTTAATTAATTTATAACCATTTTTATTTTTTAATTTTTTAAAAGAAATATTCATTTCTTTTTCTAAACAAGGTCTATTTAGATTTTAATGGAAACGTTAGAGGTATCTTTTTTTAATGCACTCGACATCTATGGAATTTACTTCTATCATAGAAACTCAATTTTTTTAAAAATAATTTATTCATTTCATTGATTATTTTCAACAAAATGAAATTTTTGTTTTTGTTTCTAATTAAAAAAAGGATATTAAAAATAAAAAGTATATTTTCTTAAAGAATATTTTATAGATCATTTTATTATATTTATATTAATTAACTATAAGGACCCATTATTCTTACTATAATGGTTATATGTTTTATTGACACCAACCTTATTCATTATATGGATGCTTTATGATAATTTGAGATTTTTTTTGAAATTCACATTCTTGATTCATTAATTTAGTAATTTATTTTCCTTTGAAATATTATCTTATAATCATTTGATATTAAATTTGTCCTAAATATCCTTAATTTTTATCATTTATATTCTTATTTCGTAAACCATATCCCCAGTATATATACATTTTTTTACATTCCATCCAACATTTGCATTTTTATTCAAAAAAGGTTGGGGGCCCAAAAGGGAAAAACAACGATGTGGCACCCCAATATTATGGGGCCCAGAAATAATGCAATCCAAGAGCATATCCCTGAATAAGATTCACCCCCTATGGCTTCAGCTGGGTCACATTATTAAACCACACCATCTAAGAGCCTGGTATCATAGTTGTGGCCATATAGTCCGCCACTTTGTTCCCCTCACGCCATGTATGTGATATTATGACGTTTTCCTTGATGAGAGCCTTGAATTGTCTTATAATGTAGGTGATAGACCATGGGGTAATGCCTTTATCCTGGAGAGCATCATGGATCTCCATTGAGTATATTTCAATGTGGTCAATAGAAATTCCCATGCTATTGCTTAAGGATAGTCTGGATAGGACCGCCATAGCTTCCGCTTGTATTGAAGAACCGCTTCCATAATGCGCCGTGAAGGCAAGTACCAAGTTTCCTTTGGTGTCCCGGTTGACTCCTCCTCCAAGAATGTCACCCAACACACAAGATCCATCCGAGTTGAGTTTAAGGCCATATCGGGGGGGGGGGGGGGGAACCACTGAACCCACCTTCCCTTCACCTCTTCACCACACCGACTACCCCTCCTGTGGGTATTCTACACCACCACAAGAGAGAACGCCCCCTACCGAAGCTTGCAGTGCTAATCAAGTCAACCAGAAAGAAGAGGATATTTGCCACCACAGAATGACCAGTGAAACTAATCCCCTCGTACTTTCCCCGGTTCCTCGCTTTCTAAAGGCACCAGCAGGCTGCGTTGAAAATAACGGCTCGCACCTTCTCCTCCTCCTCTGTCCCGCTATCCTCCTGAAACTAGTGTTCTATATCCATCCCTGCCATTCCCTCACAAGGAAGGAAGCCTATAAGAGAGCCTAAGAAACTACAAACATGCCCACACAATTCTCCCTCGAAAAAGATATGGTTCATACTCTCCTTACTTTGCTCCCCGCAACACCGGCAACATGACGCTAGACTGATAACGATCTGTTTAATTTGATCATCGGAGGGAATTTCGTTCTTCCAAATCCTCAAAGTTAGGAAGTTGAGTTTTGCAGGTATTTTATTACACCAAGTCATGCTGTTCCCCTGTTCACGTTGACCATGCGAGGCACTCCTGCTGCAAAAATCCTTAGCGTTAAACCTCCCCGAGGTAGACGAAGTGTAGACACATCTATCCTGCTCTGTATTAAGAACCACAGAGTCAAAAACTTCTTACTGTGGGCTGTCAAGAACCGAACTAAAAAACAGGGGGTATATTCGCACCTCCCTAAAAGAGATGGTCGGGGCCAGGCATCCCAGATATCCCATCACTTCTCCCACCCAGTTGTGGTGCCAAAAGGATATACTGCCATCCCCGATAATCCATTGCGAGTGCGGTAAAAGAGTCGGAATGATATTAAACACTGAGGACCATAACGCTGAGCCCCTTACCATGCCATAGGCTTTATCATCCTTATAATTCTGATACGTCTGTGTCCCCCATAAGGTTCGATCCTCAATGGTCTCCCATGCAAGCCTCGCATGCATGTAGGGGATCGTGTCCACCATGCTCTTAACATTGATTCCCCCTTCACTCGTGGGACATGCCATTTTATCCCACGACACCCACTGTCTCTTACCCTCACCTGTAGCATCCCAGATGAAGCGTGAAACCATCCTATCAATACGCCTGATAACCCCCTTCAGCATGCACGAGGAGGCCAATGCATGCACCAGGATCACAGATAGCACGCTATTCACCAGGGTGATCCGACCTCCGAAGGATAGAAAGTGGTTTTTCCAATTCAAAATACGATCTGATATCCTGCTCACCACCCTATCAATGTCCCTGATCGTTGTTCGACCCACCGAGATAGGGGTACCGAGATACTCCATAGGAAAGGATCCTCTCCCCATTCCCAGCACGCTGCCCATCCTGGCCGCCCTGTTCGAGTTGCACGAAGACGGAATAAACAGGATACTCTTCTCTCTGTTAATGACTTTTCCTCTCCAGAAGCAGTATTCCTCAAGGATTTTGTTCAACTCTTGAAGGGACTTCTACCCACCATTTATGAAGACAATCGTGTCGTCGGCGAACATCAAATGCGAGAGAGGGGCCAAGCGATGCTTCCTACGACAAGGCAAAATGGCCCCTTCACGGACCCCCTTCTTAATCATCTGACTCAGTGTATCTTCCATTATGATAAATAAAGTTGGGGAGATAAGATTTACATGGAGATGGACATGAACCATTTTGAAAAAACCATAGGATCTCCCCATAAATGACACAGACATCCATGGCGAACTCACACACCTGAAGATGATGTCGCAGGCCCAATGAGAGACTCCCATCTTCTCAAGTTCTCTATTCATGAATCCTCGTTCCATCCGGTCGTAATCTTTGTTCATGTCAAGCTTTATTACCACATTAGAACCACGAGAAGATGTGTTTAAGTCTCTCAACATCTCCTGTGACATAGCCATAACACCCTGGATCGATCGGTTCTTGACAAATCCATGATGCTCCGGAGCAACCCACCGAGGTAGGAAACTACACAACCTCCTGTTGATGATACTTCCCAGAAACTTGTAGGGGAATCTGCACATACTCACGGGGCGGTAGTGAGATATGGAGGAAGGATCTCTTCTCTTCGGCAGAAGGACCATAGTAGTCGCTGAAGCAATGCGAGGGAGGCTACCACCCGAAAGAAGTCCTGTATGGAAACTACCAGATCACCTATCCCTAGTAAATATATTGACTATGGAAATATTTCTAACCCATATTCATTATTTAATAAAAATATTTAATGGTAATGGATATTGATTGATGAATGAAATCCATCATTTTTAGGTACACAATTTTTTGGACTTGCGGTGGTGGGTGTGGCCCTATATTATATACCACCCTAATGCATCAGTAGGAATCATAAGAAAAATTAGTAAGCAATCATGGAATGAGTTTTTACATGTAGTTTTATACCTTCTTATGAATAGTCTTCATGCCATAAGTATCGTTTTCTTGATACATGAAGTCTAATAATTAATAATTTTCTTCTTTCATATTTTAGTTATTACTGTATATGATATTCTAACAATGACATTATCTATAGATTTATTTCATTCTTAGATTATGAATTATATGGTATGTGTTTTAAATTATTTAACTTTCCATATAGATTATGAGTTAGCTTATATCCATGATATATTCACTATGATATTATATTTTCATGTATTTAATTATTATTTTATTGATAAAAGGCTTGTGTTTTTAATTTTTTACCTTTCAATGATGAATACTCTTATTGATTAATGATAGATTCTACTCTACATAACGCTTATTAAGAATTTGAGATCCCTTTAATTTAATTTCTTTCATAAGGGTTCCATTTAGTGTACTATGTTTGATATGCAATGATAATATAGAGGGAATAATGTTATTCTTGAGATAAATTATGTTATAATTTACATTTTCAAATGAAATATGAGATTCATAAATGTATCTACTTTACCAAGACTAATAAACCATCCTCTCATTCAAAATGTGATTCCATATATCTTATAGAAATTTAATAAATAAGACTCCCACTTCAGGATACTAGGGTTTTGGTCGCTACACCCATATTCATTTAATTGGATCTTTGGGACATGATGAATGATTTTTTTCATTTGGAACTCATAAATATGGATAATTCTGGGTGGCGGTCTTATATCACCCTCTAATTCATAGGTTAAGAATTTGTATCTTATGATGTATTTATTGGAATATAATATTTAATTCTCACTACACCATGGGAATTAGGTAGTGATGCCTTCTACACTACGTGAAATTGGTAGTGAAACATACTCCATTATGGGAATCAATTAGTGAATCCTACTTCACTATGGGAATTTTTTAGTGATTCTTTCTCCACTATGTTATTGGAATGATACAACCATGGTTTTATACTATGAAATTTTTACTTATATATATGGTTATTCCATATTTCATTAATTATATTCATTATAGGCTATAATACATTACCTTGTTATACCATATGTTTTACGATTATTCCCATGACTGTGTCGCACTCCCATAGATCATTTTATTAACAAATTCTTTCACATTCTCTTAATACATTTTTATATTATTCTCTATTATATGACATGAATCATGTTTTATAATGTAATATTTAATTTGTAAAATTTTATTATGTATCATTATTGTACCCATATGCTCATCTTATGCTCACTAATGATAATTCATTATTATTTCTTATGTCTACCCTTATTTAGTTTTTTTCTCACCCCTATTTAATTATCCATATTTCCCAAATTATGAAGTGAAGAATAATGTGTGATTTTATTTGATGATTATATTTTTTTAGGATTTACATGAGTTGATTAAATCTTATTCAGGAATAAGAATCTACTTTTATAATGGAAAAAACAACTATTCCATTAAAAATAAATAGGGTTTTTCTAGTTAATATAATCTCCTAATTCTATAAAACTATAAACCCATAAGTTCATTGAATTAAATTAGTATTTAATATTTGATTTTTTTTTCATGTAATTTATATTTTAAAAATCAAAGGGTATCATATTTAATATGTTATTTTCTGAGGATAATAACAAATATTGAATTTACTTCAATGGTATATATATTACGATCGATCATAATATCAATGGTATAGATAACCCATTAGGTTATTTGATGTAATGATAATAATTTTATGGAAAACAATTGGATAACATTAGTTATAAACCTTGGGATAAGTATAAGTGATATATATTTATATATATGTATTGGATAACATATAAATATTTTGGTAGTGTAGTGATTGTGTGGCTCTCCTTGAAATTATACTCCTTTATAAGTCTTGGTATGTAGATGTGGCTATAGGAAAAATGAACTTAGGGGTAATTACACTGAACATGGTCGGTTGGGGACTGAACTAGTCTTCATTATGGTTTATGATGAGTGTTACTGTGAATAAACACCTATATAGACACTACCAGGGTATATAAAATACTTAATAACATTATCTTTAAAATAAATTGAAAATGATTTATTAAGTTATTGAATTGGGTAACACAATATGAGAGAACCTAACCTAAGGAAAACTAGATTGAACCGAGAATTTTTTATATTTAAATTAAAGATAATGTATTAATTTTGATGAGTAAGGCACTTTATGGTTGAATTTTCCATTAATTTACCTTATAATAATTATTTTGGTGTTCATCACTAATGTTAACACATTTTAGTATTAGTAATGGTTGAAGCTCTAATTAATCGAGTAAAAATATATATTTTATGCACAATCTTGTGATTGTACCAAAAAGCCACATAAAGGGATAAGAACAAAAGTAAAAAAATTGTTATTATTCAAATCTTTCTATGATGAATTATGATTAAAAGTTTGAACATTTTTTATTCACAAAAATACCAAAAATGAGAATAATGGAGACTCATAGAAGTTTAGGTGATGAGGATATTGAAGTAAAATTGATAAATATTTTATAAATAAAATTTGGACATTGGAAAGAATAATTCTCTAAATATCCAACATATACTTTCCTCGAAGTCCATATTTTTCTATCCTGCAAAAGATATCCTCTATTTTAACGAATAATAATATTGATTAAATTATTTGATCCTCATATTTATCATTACCTATTTCCTAAATTATAATCTAATAAGAATTTATGATATTGGATTTTAATAAAGGTATTCCAAAAATTAAAAATGATTTCCAACCCTTCAGAAAAAATGTTTTTCATCCACTACAAATTTATTTTAATAAAATTTATGTCATTAAATTATATATTATTGATTTTTATTTTTCAATATTTTTTGAATTTTTCACTTAATTTTTTTAAAATAACCCTTTAAAGGGACCTATAAATTATTCTTCTTATTAATTTCCTTCTAATTTTTATAACATTTTACATGAAAAAACATATTTCCAACACATTTTATGATTTATATGTGGATTTGACTATAAGATATAATTTTTTGTAAAAGAAAATATTTTTCTCCTAGATTTATTAAATATATTTTCAAATTATTTTGAATGATCAACTATAATTTTTATTTAGGATGTTATATTCTGTAAAACTCCTAAAAATTATTTTCCTCAAAGTCATTTTCTTTGACATACATTATGTTTAATCAAAAATATTCTCTAAATATAAACCTCTAACTTCTTTCTCTAGATGAATTTTGTACTATTATTATGTACTAAATGAATGATTCATCACTTCCATTATCCTTCTTAAACATACACTGTGAATATATATAATTTTTCATCTAATGATATTTCTTTGAAAACACAATGTTTTAAATATATTTGATTGAAGAGGGTTCATGTAGATTGAAAAAATAGATTGATTGGTGAAAATAATAGAATAAACATAAACTATTAAACTAAATGGTTTATATATCCTTTACCTTATCATTAATATTGATGTGTATTTACATATACAGATACTAAATATATTTTCATACCCATTTTTTTCCATGGGCTAGTCATGTGTGTTTCTAAAGATATTTTGAATATGATGTGATACCCACTTTCATTACATGGGTTCATTAGGATACATTGAATGATTATTTTTATGTGGAAATCATATTTATGGATATTGAATGGCGGGGTCTTATACCAATCTATAATGAATTAGTTATAGATTTTTATATAATGAGATATTTATTGGAATCGATTATGGAATAACCACTTAACTATGGGAATTATGTTGTGATTCTTGCTATAATATGAGAATTTGGAAGTGTTTCCTACTATACTATGGGAATTAAGTATGGATTCTTAATTTAAAATGTAAACCATGTAGTGATACGTACTCATGTTTTTTATATGAAAAAAGTGGTGATTAAGTCTCCACTATGATATTATTACTTATTCTTATAGTTGTACCAAATTTATATGATGTATTTAATTTTTCATATGATACATTTATTTATTAATCTACATGTTTTATGATCATTCTTAAGGGGTTGATATGATCTCAAGGATCATATTTATTGAGCCATTCTTCCAAAATATCTTTATTCATTTCATATATAATCCCATTTCATATACAACGACTCATTTTTTGTGATCGTAGATTTTTTGGGTATTATATTTTGTTGAATACTAATTGTTCTTACATACTAATATTAAGTTATCTTATGACCATAGTTGGTTATTACTTATTTTTACCCTTAATGAGATTTTGATCTTATCACAACATATGATTTTATTTTACATAGGTTTTGAAATGATATATTTTGTGTGATATTAGATGAAGATTATCTTATGTAGAATATTTTTTTGGAGATTTTGAAATCTTATTATGGATTAAACAGTTTCTTATATGTTGAAAAAATCTCTATTTTTTTAACAGAACATTATTTTGGTTATTAAATATTTTATTCTATTTTTATAAGACTACAAAACTAAATAATCATGGAATTTTATTATAATTAACTATTTTCATTATGTTAGGTGTCTGAGAAGGTCATATATGTGGAGTGTCATAGTTGATATAAAATAAAATATGTAGTAAATTATTTTTACCATCAAATCCTGGAGTGTGGTTGTGGGGCACCTTAGAACCTAAAGAGAACAAAATATTATATAAATAAATATTAAATTTAATTTTATTAATATTCATTATATATCATTACAGTCTATTTGAAAATCGAATTGGAATATTTAGTTTGAAAACATGCATAAATAAACAATTAGTACATAAAAGATCTATAACATCTCCCACAAATAAAATAAAAAATAGAACACTTCTTCATGATATCATACATAATGTATTTCATCATATCTTGATTAAAATGAAACATAAGGATGGGTATGATCAAGTTTTCAGTAAGGGTGAGCATGGTAGATATCAATCAATGATCATTTTATGGAAAACATGAGAATATGAGATTAATATTTGAAAATAATAAATAGTAATTCTTAAATCATAATCACGAGTCATTTTATAAATCTCTTAATTTCATAAGACATTAATCATAATGGAAGAAAATATATAAATACATGAGAGCACAAAATAAGCACATTATCATGTAGAAAAAGAGAGGAAAAAATTGAT
Source organism: Viscum album (assembly GCA_963277665.1). NCBI lineage: Eukaryota > Viridiplantae > Streptophyta > Magnoliopsida > Santalales > Viscaceae > Viscum > Viscum album. The sequence goes on from OY728152.1 coordinate 1,896,608,212, forward strand.
TCATAGTCCTAATCAAAGAAATATTAGGTCAATTATAAACACCATGAAATTAATCACAAGTTGGACTTGGTATAAATACCCATGTACCTAGTTTGGGATTCAAATAACATCTCTTATACAGACTTTTTTTTATTTTGGTAATGACTTTTATACCCTTTGTACTCATAAAATAATTTTTATTACCCAATACATTAGAGGGATTTAAAATAATCACCCACCACATACTCATTATCCATTCATATATAAACCAAAATATAATGAAAACCTTTAATATTTCACTATATATTTACGAATTTAAATGGAAATAAGTTTCATGAATAATTCAAAATAATAATCATAAAGCGTCCAGAGAACGAATAAGGACAGTGAGCATTAGAATATTTATGAGTAAAACACCTTTTACATTATGAAATAACATAATTAAAATCTAGTAATTTATAAAATATTAGTAAATATCTTTTAAACGATCCATTGAAACTTTTAATTTGATATCTAATTTAAAAAATGGTCATGATGATGGGAAGAGTCATTCATGTGGTATACATGAAAAAAATGATTATGTTCACACATTTTGTAAAAAGTAATTAATTCAAAAAATGATAGGATGACTACTCTCAATCCATATATAGAAAAGAAAAAATGTTTAAAAATAAATTAATATATATTTCTAAAAGTTTAATAAAACTTTATAAAATGTTTTAATGAAAATATGTATACGGAAAAAATATTTCTGATCGAATGGAAAATTAATAATGTTTTCCTTAAAAATATTTTTCAGACAATTGATTACATAGTAAGATTAAAATAAAATGGAATGAGGTTATTTCCATTACTAAAAATATTTGGTGAAGATAAAAAATATGTATGAGTGGTATATCAAATAATTTCATCATTGGAGTGTTTATGTATAGATAATATCTGTAAAAATTGAGATTGTTACATAAAACACATACCTCATGTTTGACATGATTTGTAATCACTCTAACCTATTTTATAATATATTAAAATTTATTATCAAATATATAATAGAAAAATATAAATTATTTTAATATAATACAAGATTCACTTTTATAAATTTATAACATATTTAATAAGAATTATTTTTTAAAATCATCTTTTTTCGGGTGTTTTCTATTTCTTTTGTCTTGTACGTTTTAGTTTGGATGAACTAGTACATATATATTGAATATAGTATCATCAATTACACATCAATAATCATGAATTAAATATTTAAAATATTAATTATATATATATATATATTTAAACCCATCCAAAAAATTTAGAGATAAAAAAATTAATTACACCATTAATTGGGAATATATTCTCTACATACAAATGAACACTTTTAATTTTAAAAATAAAAAATATAGAAAGGAAAATAAATAATAATTTATCATAAAAAATTCATAATTATTTCATAAATATCATTTATATTAATTAAATTTATAATAATATCGATCAATGTGAGACTGTGATGGAAAATGATTCAAATTGCTTCATTGTGGTGGTATCCCACACACACGAAATAGTGATAATTTAATTTCCCATTTGGATGTAAAAAAGGAATATATAGGTTTTGATATAATCATAATAACATGTCAATATGTTTATAAAAATATTTAAATCATGTTATTATGGATATAATATGATTATACAAGGCTGACGATTAAATAAAATTGAAAAAGATTATTTAATATTTATACCTCTTCTTTGATAGACATCGATTGGATTAACCCTTAATCCTTGAATAATTTCTATTAACAGAAGACCGGGGGATAAATGAAGATTCTAATGAAGCTATAATTACATTAGGTAGTTATTTACAAATATCAAAGGATTTAAATTCATGAATAAGGGAGCAGATGAGGTTTCGTTTTATAGTAGACAGAGGACCAAAATAAAATTACTGAAAAGATTTAAATCATATAATACAAAATTCTGGTCAAAGTAGATCTAAATGGATGAAATATAATTTACGGTAATAGGGGTTCAAAATATATACAACAAATATTAATTAGACTTGTCTATGAGAGTTTATTACCATTACTTCTAGGTATAACACCCCTATAAACATATTTTATCCTTAATTATGGTATTTTTTAATGTTTTTACTATTCACTATGAAAAAATAGACTCATTAATTTATTGTGGGATTATTCTGTTTATTTAATCCATTTTTTCCAATTAAATTATGATAAAAAGAAACATTTTATTTTAAAATAAAATGGCAAGGAGCACTGAAAAACCACTTTTTGAACAAAATTCATTTTTAAGACAAAAACTGAATTTACATTCATCCAATGAAAATGAAAAATAATAATAAAATGAATGTTAAATTAATAAATTTAATTTATATTATTTCATTTAATTAAAATCATTTATCAGTAGTTATATGTTTACTTCTGTATGATAAAATCACATTGTGCATATAAAAACAATTTTTTGATAAGTAACATTTTACGTTCAAATGATATTATCTTAATTACTAACAATTATATAACTAATGTATGAATGATTTGTAATTTATTAATAAAGAATATCAAAATTAAATATTTAAATATTTTTAAAACAATGATCAATAAAACTTTTTTAATTAAAAAATACATATGATGTTGAAAAATAAATTTCACAGAAGAAATTGATATTTAAATCATTAAATGATTTTATTAAAATAGAGATATTATCAAAATTATTTTATCATAATAAATACATATATACATATATTTCATAATGTGTTTAATCCTAATAATATTATAAAATACATTGTAAAGTATGTAAAATTTTATTATATCATAGTTCATTTAGACTTGGGGCTATGTGTAACAAAATATAATGAATAGGTAATGTTTATTTTAAAATATATACATATAAAATCATGGGTTGTTAAATTATGCCCCTATAATTTTGAATTTATTAATTTAAATTCCATTACTCTGATACACACTACTGATTATATCTCTTCTTCATCACATACTTGGGTTCTCATAGAGCTTGCATGAATTTAAAATTCCATTAGAGAAATTTTACTTGGTTATTTGTCTTGTGCTGTAGCACTTTATCTCCACAAACAAATATTTCTATATTTTTTTATTAATAGGATAGGTCCTTAACTAGTGGTGTGACCTATATTTTTAGCACATATAAATCATTTGGTATGTCCTTCCTCAAAATAGATTCATGAAACACATCATGAACTTGAGGGAGGTTTTTTGTACGTTCTTAGAGATAGGAAAACATCTCAAACTGATCAACAATCATAAAAGGGAAAATATATATGGTGATAAACATTCCCATAATTTTGAGTATCATAATGTTATTATATCATGAAATTAGTAGGAATTTATTCTCCTTAATTTGGAATTCTATACCACACTAATTATTGTTATAATAATACTTCTTTGAACTCTGAGTTTCCTTGATGTGATATTTATTTTCTCTAAACTTCTCCTCTATAACCTCAACTATCCCAATTTCCAATATATTTATTTCTATAACATCATTCTAGAATGATAGATTTATACACTCATAAACATATAGATTCATAATGTTCCATTTTGATTATCATGAGATAGATATTGTTTTTAGAGAGTTAGACAAGAGGATAGTGTTGATACAAACCACCTACGAAATTTAGAGAATAAGATCCAAGAATATCCATAAAGGATTAAATGGTTTTATGAATCTATACATCTATCTAGGGGTAATACTTAGTACTAAAACACAAAATTGACTGTAGATATTTATGAATAATTCACCCAAACATTGAGGTAATCATCAGATCTCGATAAAATATAATAGAATGTGGAAAACCATGAAAATTTAAAACTTATTAATTAATACATAGGAATGATTATCAAGAGATTACAATTATCAGATTGAAATGAAATTTTATGTCTTATTAAGGTGGTAAACTATAACCGAAAAAACATTATAACCTTTTTCATATTTTTGGGATTCTAATGAAGAATTAAAAGGGGTTGATTTCCCATTTCTATACTGGTATGGTTAATGGTTATAAAATACCCTTATACTTCTTTTTAAAAACCTTCATTTTATAACATACCATGCTCCAAGATATATAATCTACAATGTATCTCTTCATGTTATCCTTCTATAATATTGCTTTTTGATCGCAAACATCTTTCTATGTCTTGAATGAATGGACAATGATAAGATTTGATATTCTTCCAGTAGAACCTTCTATAAGTCTGTTATTGTTAGTACAAAAAATTTATTCCTAAACCATCCCCTTCAATCACAACCAAGTTTCAACTGAGGAACATTTCTCACCTTATTTTTAACTTTTTCTATATAATCATCACATGGATAGATGTTTAACCACTCACATGTAAACTAAAATATTTATCACCTTAATTCATGATTTCATGTTCTATCCTTTTGAAATCCATAAATATTAGACAATTTGAGACCCTCATTATGAATAAGATAACATTATTAATTAAACTCTAACACACAACCACATTTTTCAATTTCCCTAGGTTGTAATGTATTAATAAGTCATTATATTTAATAAAATCAGTCCAACATCTTTGTATTATATTTAACTTTTTCTAGGTGAATATATAGTTTAAAATTTTATGATCTGTATACATGTCACACATTTATCCAATAATAAAATGACTCTAAATATTTAATACAAAATATTTCAATAGCTAAATCCATGTCATTTGTCAAGTAATTTTTCTCATGAAATTTTATTTGGAATGAGTCATAAGCTATCACCATGTCATTTTACTTAAGAAAACATACCAACCATTTCTTCTATACATCATTATAAATCAAAAAACCTTCTCCAATATAAGTTAGTGTGAGAATAGGTACACTTACCAAACTACTCATTTTTTACTTGATATTTTATTCCCAGTAATCATTCCAAAGATAATGAATCTCATTCATGTTTACATGGTGAGTTTTTTAGTTATCTAAGTAAAATTCTTCACAAAGTGTTAATAACATCGAATAAATCCTAGGAATCTATGAATTATAGTCAACATGGTTACTTTGGGATAATGATTAATAAATTACACCAATAATGGATCCATCGATATATAATCTCTTGAGATTATATGACCTAAAATTGTACTTTCTATTACCAAAATTCTCACATGGTAAATTTTTCATTAAGTTTATCCACTCTTAGTGTCCATTGTACATTTCTTTTGTTCCCTTCATGGTCTTTCTTACACTTGGAATATATAAGAATATCATATATAATGATAAATTTAACTAATAAATGTAATCTTAAATGTCATGGTTCAATAAATATATGAAGATGAGTAGAAAATTAGTAAGTTCACATCAAATCAGTTTAATTTCAAAGTGTTCTTACTTTATTCAGAATGTTGTATTGGGTATGTATTAAATTCTAATCCTCAATTTTAATAAACCAACATAATATTATTATTTGAATAGTATTGATATTGTTACAATTTATCAAATAAAACATAAATAAGAGGTAGAGTAATCTTATTATTGATGATAATATTTTTATTTTCACAATAATCAATATAGAGTCGCATTGGTCAGTCTTTCCTTTTAATAAAATAAAATACTGCACCCCATGGTGGAATAATTAGTTGAATAAATCCATTATATATATTCTCCTATAGTTGAATCATTAATTTGTATAACCCAATCAGGGTCAGTATATACAGATTCTTTGAAATAGGTTTTTCACCAATCATGAGTTCTATTGAATACTCAACCTCATGATTTTGAGGACATTGGAACCATTTTGAACATAATTAGTAAAACACCAATTCAATAAGAATATCTGAAATTTTGATTTCCTCCCCAACCATATGAGTTATATACCCCATTTTAATAATACTAAATACCGACAGAAATTATATAATTTTACATTGAATTTTTATGTTTATAATTACAATGATAGATAACCATAATATTTTTTGAAAAATAAAATATAAAATATGAGCCTCAGAAATTGATTTTTTCTCTATATAATGAAACCAAATACATACCCAATATAACATTAAAATCAAATTGGGGGATAATAATGAGATTTTGGAGAATCGACTTCCACATATATCTATTTTAGAATATTCAAATTCATGAGATGCGCTCATCACACTATTATACGTTTTCAATTATAATTTATCATCTAATAATTTAGGTGGTAATTTTACACAATTAGAGTTTTTTTATATGTAAAAGAATGTTTAAATTTAAAATCAAACCTGATAATAATAGTATAAGAGTGGATATTATGTATACCATTAACCACTTTATTTCTACAACACAAATTTGTATTGGTAATTGCAAAATATTTACCTTTATCTCTAGGATTTGATTTTTATGGAATTTATTACAATAATTTACCCTACTATTTTAGAATTTTTTTTATAATATCCATACTACATACATTGAAAATATATAAGTATAGTTAGTTCATTTTAAAGAACATTCTCTCTATTCATATTATTATCTAACCTATTCTCAACACATCAATATTCAATTTTTCACTAACCTTGATTTTCAAACATAAAAAATTTGTTATATACCTTATGAAATTTTTTTCCTTGTTTCATTCCACACATTTTCCATAAAGGAATACTTATCTTTATCAGTTTAATATTTTTATTACAAGAATTATTATAAATTCTATCTTTATTTTATTATCAAACCCCTAATATTTATTAGTGACTTCAATATATATTTCTACTTTGAGAGTGCATAATTTTTTTTATTCATATCCACTAATGTATATTATGGATAAAACATTTAAAATAATTTTTTTTATGGACTGATGAATTGAAAATTAATTCTTCATCGTAAAATAATAATACAATAATCATAATTTGTAATTCTTCTATAATTTTCCTCATAGATACTAATATATTCATCATACTTCTTCATTAGCTCATGGGATTCTTTATAAATTTATGTACCAAGAATAAGAGTAAATTACTTATTAATAATCAAACTTCTAAAATACTCACACTCTATAAAGTAAATATCTTCTTGTTTTCTACTAATCTTGAAACGATTCCAGCATTTATTTTATTCACCTTCCAACTGATAAAATATTATTATAATAATTCCACCATTTATTTGTTTTCTTGTCTTCTTGTTTTCTAATGTTCTTGTGGATATTACCTCATGGAGGTATCAATAGAGTTTTTTCCCAAATATAATAATTTGTAATCTTAGTATGATTCCTGGATTAATAAATTTGTGTAATAATATAAATGAGATTCTTCATTATTTATCCCTTAACATTCAATTTTATAGGAGAGAAATTAGAACATTAAAGGTCAGATTCAATATCAAGACAGATCCTTCTATTCCCATCCATGGAATAAAATAAAGAATAGTTTTATAAACAATAATCATATTGGGAACACATATAATCATTTAAATAATTTCTAGATTATCTAAATAATAAAAATTTATTTTCAATCTATAACACCTTAGGTTTTACCAAAGTTATCCATGGTCATCATAGGTTTAAATCTTTTATAATGGTTCATAATAAAAAATTTAAATAACCTATGAATATAGTGTAGGAGTATCTAGGTAGGTCTGTATTATTAGTCCCAGTCATTATACACCAGTAATGATTTAATGAATACCCAACAATCCACTTTGAGATTTGTTAACCCTAGGTACATCTATGATATAATCACATCAACTTGAAATTATAATGATTGTGATATATTTACAATAAAATCCACACTTATGTATTTTAGATTAATTGGGGTTTTCTTTTATACTTTTCCTTGACCTAAGGGTCCCACTAATGTTTTCACATCCTATTTTCTATAAGAAAAAAATCATTTAAAGTATTCAAACTAAGGTGACACAAACATTACATACATAAATATAATGTTTTATTTCTATAATTATTAATTACATACCATTATGGTCTATGTTGGAGCTATAAAGGATTAATGTATCTAGAAATTTGTATACATAAACAAATAGTTCATAAAATATATACATAATCTCCCACTATATTATTCATATGAAACACCCTTTATTGAGAAATCATACATAAAACCATCCTTATTATCATTGATAAAATGAATTATAATAAAGGGTGAGCTTATATTCCCTTTAAGGGTAAATTATATTGATATCAATCAAAGATAATTTTTAAGAATATCATGATCATAAAGGTATGAGAATATGAGAATAACATTTCAAAATGATACTCATCATTTTCTAATTCATAATCATGAATCGTGGTATAAAAATTAGAAAATCATTAGACATGAATCCTAAATAATTAAATGAACATGATATATGAGAGAATTAAATTGAAGTGAGATCGTTTAATAAAATAATGGAATAAATTTTGGAAAATCATAATAATAAAAATCTTATTCCAAGGATACAAAAAAAGAAATTAATAACATGTTAGTCTTAGGCTAACCAAACATGTACAAACATTTAACATTGGATAACATCTCATGCACCTAATTTTGTGATTGTGTTAACCTATGATGTACTTATTGAGAATATAAAACATTAAATTTTACTCAATTAATTTTAGGAATGTAATAGACCAAACCATCACATAATCAAATACATGCATATATATGAGACATTTTAACTAATCAATACTATCATTCAGTTATTTCCCACATCTTTACCTATTTCGCTCTTTAATTGGGTGCTTATTTGGACTCCTAAGGATGAAGAGATATTTTTGGGTAAAATGACCCAATGTTTTGGGATATATATTTATTTTAATTAATATATTAAATGTATAAACATGTATTAGATTAAAGATTTTATTTCTGAGTTTTGGAACTCTCATTGTGGTTTGGAGTTTCTTCTAGAAAATAGTCTTTTGAAGAAAATAGGGAAAATAAATTCCGTGTAATGAGATTAAATTCCATGAAATATCTATAGGTATGATGTCATGAACATGGTGAAGAACACTAAAGAGTACACATCTTTTAAATATTTTATTTTATGTAATGTTAATGAATGGGTTTTTAATAAGAAGTCATTGAGTTTTTGGGTTTATATTGACCTATTGGATTAGACGACATGTAACGAGATTATACACCATGTAATCATCAGGAGTTATGATTTTAGGATACTTTATGGATTATTACTATTTCATTCATCCACATAATCTTTTTCTCTCTTCCTAGATCTCTTACCTGACAATTTTGGGAATACGCTATCCTTTCAGATTGATTTTATTGAGGTTTGACATTAGAGTTGTGCACATTGTCTCTTTCAGTGAGTAATATTTTCCTCTTGTTTGTTGAAATTTATCATAGTATCACTATATCATTTGGTTATTATTCCATTGACCTGTGGGGGTGATTATTCGGGATTATTTTAAGAACTGTTGTGGGATATCGCTCTTGGGGTGGATCCTTTATTGGTTGCTGCGATGTGGGTGTGCATACATGTGGTATTCATTGTTTCCTATTATACACAATTTTTTTATTGAATCAATTTTGATATGTGTATATTTATTTTAGGACCACTATTATCATGGTTTCAATCTTATTCTTAGTGGATCCCTTTATGAGCATATGCAACCCTGAGTATTGAGGTAGGGGGTTCTATCTGTAGCTTATATTGGAAAAATACATATTTCTAATTTTGATAAATTGTTTTATAAATGAAATATCTTGATTCACTAATTTAATTTGTGTGGGTGGAGATTGGGTTTTTGATAATATATAGGTTTCATTGTGTAGGGGGTAAATGAAAAGGGTTTTCAATGCATTGTTAAATGTTTTTCATGAAGTGGTTTTAAAAGAATTGTTTGTATGAAATGGATTGATGAATTGGTTATGAAAATATAGCACATGGTAAACCTTGAGTACATAAGTGGAAGGAATAATAATTTTACTCTTCTAATGTTGGGGGGCTTTATTCATGGGGTGTTCCTCAACTCTCTAGGCTTGTAGTTCATTGGTCTCATTAGAATTCTTGGGGGTGTTCACTTACAGGGTTTTTCTATTTCTCTCTATATTTTCTATATATTTCTAGAGGATTGATGCATACATGATTTTATATTCTTGGTATGAGTTTCTTAGCTACCCTGAATTAGTGTGATCATTGGCATGATATTACCTGTTATTTGGGCACTTTGGGATACTTTAGATTGTATGATATTGGTTGTACTACCATGGAATTTATATGATATGTGACACAAGATTTTCATTGGATAGATATATATTTTTTTATATATTTATATAATATTCTTTGTAACTGATATACCTCATTTATGTGGAAATTTGTTAAATTCACAAATTAAATTTTTTTATCATTCTTTAGTTATAAAAATATCTAGAATGTATATCATTCTATGTTTTCTTGAATGATGAGTGTACTTGGATTATTATTTAGTGACTTGATAATGAAATATGAGGTGGGATCATATTGAGATTTTTAGCTCCAACCCTACAAACCACTTTAGTGGGTAATATACCTTGTTATGTCTTTTGATATAGGGGAAGAAAAGGAACAACATTGAGGTGGTGAAGTTTTTTGTCAATTGGGTTTTGTTAGCTGATAGTGAAATGGTGGGAGTTTCCCCATGCTATGACATAGAGACTATTGGAGTTTCTATTTAATTATTTTCAGTATTTATAGTTTTAATTATATCTTAGATATTGTTTTTTTTACCCTATCAGTAGTATAACCTATTTTTTTTGTATCTTTTATGAAATATACATTCATGTTTTCACAAGCTATTCCTTTCTATATACTTAAATATTACTTGTTTTTTTTACTTTAGGATGGGGAAATCATTCCATTTTTTGTTTTTCATAACAGGGTTCTAGTCACCATCCCATTTGGATTGGGATGTCTCATTGTATATGTGAAAATTTTGGTCAAGTACCATGTTATGAGGGTATTTAGATCGGGATCATCCCAATTTTGCATCAAAGTGAGGTTTTTTCTCAAGAGTCCATTCCTAGGGAAAATTGGCAGACTGGATAAAGGATTGTTGGGACATGATAAATTGTTTTCTGTATGTTCCTGACTAGATCATTCACAAGAGAAACTCAAGTTTCTATTGTATGTTGGGATGTCTTCCATATTATTACAACTTCTAATAGATAAAGGTAGAGCATATGATTCCTTATAGTTTTTTTTATCCTCCTACTGCACTGGTTTGGAAATGGGATATGGTATCCGTGAATTTTTTTATTTTATTATGGTGAAAACCCTAGGATTGTATTGGTATCTGGGTGTTGATTGATCAGTTGAAAAAGTTGGTTAATTTCATACTGATTAGGGAAACGAATAAATTTGAAGATATGGGTAAGTTGTATGTTATGATAGTTAGAGTTTACATGGGGTTACTTATTCTATAGTTTTAGATTATTATCCTAGGTTAAATTTTAGGTTTTGGAGGAGTCTCTAAGAGGCAATAGGGTCTTAGTTCATGTGGAGTAAAACATACCATCCATTGAAATATGGTGACATAGAGTGTATTATTCCAGTTTTAGAGGTCATTTTTGGCACACATGTCTTGTATTTTTATGGATCATGGGATAATCATCTGGGATTGGTTTAGTTTTCTTATAAAAAAATTATAATTATTTGATTATAATGGGTCTTTTGAGGGTTTTTATTTTCTCCTATATAGATCACCACATTGTTGGGAAGATGTGGGTAATAATTCTTTGTTTGGACTGAGTTTGATCCAGGAGATGTCTTCCAGGATTTAGGATATATATCAGCGTATGGTTATAGATCAAAGTAAAAAAAATATTATCCAGATCGACGACATCATCCTTTATACATTCCCATTGGTTATTGGGTTTTCTAGAATCTATCTCCTTATTTCGGTCACAATAATGTTGGAAAAGTGAGAAAGATGGCTCCAAGATAAATCTGACTGTTTGACATCACTGATCAGCATGGGCCAGATTATTATCGATAGTATTTCCAGTTAATATTATATGAAATCATGATGTTTTTGACATATTGGAGATCAATTATTATCATCTTTACCCATCTAATGTAATGATTTGGTAAGTATCTGAGTTATAAATAGATGTTTCTATTATGAAACAACCAGTAGAGATCATTCACTCTCAAGTGAAATTATTATATGGGAAGTCTATTCTGTTGGATAGAGTTTTATGGTGGCATGTGTCAGAATCTCATAAGACATCGTATTGGGATTTGTTGATGAGGTAGTATTGGACTTACATATTTACTAGAGTCAATTATTTTACATGTCTTCATGGGGATGTTAATTATATTGATGGGTAGTTTTTAATATCTCGTTTCCATCATTAAGGTATTTCCCATATATTTAATTATTTTACTCTCTAATTGGGTTCATCTTTGGACTCTTGAGGATATAGATACTTTTCTATATAATATAACCTAATGTTAAAGGATGTTTCTTTATTTGAATTAATGGAATCTGGGAATGGATATGTAATTGATTATTGGGATTCTTCCTGAGTTTGGAGAACACCCAATGGAATTTCTAGTTTTCTGAGGGACACTAACATTTTTTAGACAACTTAAAAAATATAAACTGTTTAATAAAATAAAATTCAATATAATTTTTATAGATTAGATTATTTTAACTTGGTACAAAATGTGAAATAGTAAAAATCATGTAAAAATTTCACTTAGTATAATATCAATGATTGTTTTTTAAAAAAAAGTTGATGAGGTTTTCAGTGTATATAGACCCCTTGGATTACATAATGATTAATGGGATTAGACACCATGTAATAATTGAGATTTGTAATTTTAGGGAACTACATGAATTATTTCAATTTCTTTCATATGTAGGAACTTTTTTTTCTTCGACCCGAAGCACTTTCTTGATTATTTTGGGAACTTTACCTCCATCTAGATCGACACATTCAATGTTTGGTCATCAGTTTGTGCATGGTGTATCTCTGTGTGAGAAATATTTTTTATTATATATTTATTTTGATCACTGTAGAACTATTGAATTAAATTATTTGATCTTTTAACCTATGGTTATGATTCATATTGATTATTTATATATCTACTAAGTGATCTTGTTCTGGGGGAAGATCATTTGTTGGTTGTGGTGAGACGAGTCTGCATTCTTAAGGTATGTGTATTTTCATCATCTTCACCAAAAAAAATTTATTAAATTGAATCAATTTTGGGAAGTGAGGATTGAATCTGAGGACTTCTTTTTCACAGTTCTATAATTCATGTTAGTCTATACATTTCTAGGTGTCTAAAACCACATGTTTTGAGGTAGGTGGTTCGGTATCTATCCTGTATTGGTGAATTGAAATATTATGGTTTTGATTAAAAAATTTATAAATTAAATGGATTGATTTAATGGTTTTATATGTTTTTTTAAATGGGTTTTTGATAAAAGATGGTTTTCCCCATGTTTTGGGTAAATGGAAATTGGTATTCAATGAATTGTGAAATGGTCTTCTGAAATGGTTTTCAATTCATGGTTTTGTTGGAAACATATTGATGAATTGGTCTGGAAAACAGGGAACATGGGAAGGCTTGGGTACTTAGGTGGAATGTATGATATTAGGCCTCATCCACTATTGGTGTCATTCATGGGGAGTTCCTATGATAATTATGCTTGTTTTCTGGGGACTTGTTTTACCTATTTGGAGGGTTCACTTATTTTGATGTTCCCATTCTCTGTATTTTTTATGAATATGTCTAGATTCTTGATGTACATATTATTTTAAATGTTATGTATGAGTGTCCTGGCTATCCCGACCTAGTGTGTTCCATGGTATGATGGTACCTATGCTTTGGATGGGTTGGACTTCTTTGGATTGTAATTTTTATATTACCAGGGATTTGATAAGGTATGTAATACATGATTCTCTTTGAATTGATATATTTATTTTGATTTTTGTATATGAAATGATTTGAAATCAATTTATCTAATTTATCTAGAAAACTATAAAAAGGGAATATTATTTTTTTTCAATTTTTTTGATATAAAATCTATTAGGTTGTATATAATGCCTTGTTTTTTTCAATGATGAGAAAGTTAGAATAATTTTTCAGAGGCTTGATATAGAACATCTCAGTGTGATCCTACTGATCATATTTTATCACAACCTAAACACCCATTTGGTCATACGTATACTTTTTTATGTATTTTGATGTAGGGAAAGGAAAGGTTACATAGTTATATGGATATGTTTTTTGTCAGCTGGTGGTAAGATGGAGGGAGTTTTACCATGCTACCACATGGAGACTATTGGAGTATCTATTTAAGTTATATCATTCTTTATAGTTGTACTTTTCTCTTTTATATTTTTTTATACCCTTTTAGTTGTATATATTTCACTATTATGTATTTGTTATGACACATTCCTTCATATTTTCTTCCCCTATTTCTTTTAGTATATGTATATATATCATGTATTTTACTTAATGTTGGGAGAAATCATTTGATCTATTTTTTTGATTCTGGGATTCTAATCACCATCCTTGAGGGATTGTAAATTCCCTTTGATAATGTGACAATTTATGTTGAGTACTAGTTTGAGAGGGTTTCTATGTAAGGTTTGTCACAAAAATTATCAAGAAAACATTTATCATTTAATAAGAAATTAATACATAGAAATGAAAATGGGATTTATAAATATTTCATCGTCATAATCATAAAACATATATAGATATTATAAGTATTGAATTAGAAGATCATATTCTTAATGGATCATAAGTGACATGAAAAAATGATATAAGAGAGGAAAAATGAATCTAAAAGAACACTAGACAATTTCTTGAGAAAATGCCCTTTTCAATTTGAACTCAACTAATTAAAATAACGATATGTAAAAATTGTTATGAAGATTACTATCATTGAAAAAAACTATGAATAAATGTAATGGATTCATCATTTAATAGATTGATCATGATAGTGGGAAAATTCATTCATGTGGTATACATTAAAGTAATGATTCTGGTCACACCTTTGGTAAATAGTACCTCATTAAGAAAATGACATGAATATTCCTTTTAAACCGTTTTATAGAAATTAATAAATAGGTAAAAAATTAGATGAAGAAATATTTATATAATTCGAAAAAAATTTGAAATTTTTTTAGTTAAAATATTTTCATGGAATAAAAAAATCTCCACTGAAAAGAAAAAAGTCTATTTTAAAAAAAAAAAAATTTTTGACAATTAAGTAAGTAAAGAGAAGAAAATGGAATGAGAAAAATTTATTTATAAAAAGAAAAGTATTAAAAATAACATTTTAATTTTTAGATATATATCTGATTATTTAATCATTGGAATATTTATGCCTAATAATCCTATAAAAAGTGATATTGTAACATAAAACCCTTAGCTCAAGTTTAAATTTTATTATAATTTATCTAAACTCAAATATTATAAATTTTAATTTATTTTAGATATATATAATAACAATATACTTAGTTATAATATAATTAATGATCTACTTTTATCATTTCAGTACCCATTTATTTATAATAATTTAATTGAATAATCCTATTTTAGTATTTACTATTACGTTTTACAAGTATGTTTCAAAATTGATCTTTGGGTACTTGTACATTAAGCATGGTTCTATCATCTTAAAAATGTTTATAATTATATAAATATCGCTTATATTCAATATATACATATTTAAAAATATCCTGTATGGAGAGAGATAGAAAAATTAATTACAAAAATCATTGAGATGTAGTCTTTATATACCCATTAAAACTATTTTCATTTATAATGAAATAATGTCAGGAAGATACAGAATATGCTATCATAACATAAAAATAATTATATATTTAATAATATATATATATATATATTAATTCCATCTTTATATCAATCAACATAATGTTATGATAGAAAATGAAACATTTCAGTCTGTGGAGGTTGTAGTCCACACATATACACAAGAAATATTTTCATTTTCCACTTGATGGAATTGAGGAAGAAAGATATGGTTACATAATTAAAAGGACATAAAAATATATTTATGTTACTAGAATAATAATGTTATTATGGATACAATTGGTTTAGATAATTCGCAAGAAGTAATAAAATTGACTGAGCTTGGTTATGTTTTATATCTCATCTTTAAGAGGCCACTGTTGGTTTAATAATTTTTACATGCATGAATGTTTATAAGATAAAAAAGGGGATTCATTATGAAGTAAAGGAATATATGAATGTTTATAAAAAGGAATCAAATGAGATATAAAGCACACAATTCTTGAATAGCGGAGGATGTAAGGTTCCCTTTTATATGTAAGAGAGAGGACATAAATGGAATTACCTAAATGATTTAAATAATAAATTTTCACCTTCTTGTGAATGTAGATTAAAATGTAAAAATATTAGAAGGTAGGATAATATATGGTCAAAATATATCCATAATAAAATAATTATATATGTTTGTGAGTAATTCTTATGCTTATTTATTGGTTTAATACCCTTTTAAACCCATTTTAACCATAACCGTGGTAATTTTTTTTATTTTTAAAATTATTTATGTTCAAAAATAAAATTGGAATCATTTTTTTTAAAAAATAATTCAAAATATATAATCCATTTTTTCATATTCAAATACTTTAAATGGAGAAATCATTGTAAAATAAATTCATAAATTGTAAAGAATATCTGTTAAAAAACATCTGTAAGTTAAAAATTGTATCTAATTTCATTCCTTACCATCTAAAAACTTAAAAAAAATTATTAAATATATGTTATATATATTTTATTAAAATAATAAACATATATTGATTAATATAATATTTTAAGACAAAAGCATTTTTCCAAAAAGAATTATTTTTTGGAAAAATATATTTTTTACCTTCAAATGATTTTATATTAAATTCCTAACCCAATGATAACTAATTTATGAAGGATTATTCAATTATTTAAATAAAATATCAATATACATTATAGAAATTATATTTCAATAGTGATCAATATATATATATATATATATTTATATTAAAAATACATAACATATAGAAAAATATATTTATTTGAAAAATTAGGACATTCAATAATTAAATGTTTATATTGAAATTGAGTTATTTTCAATATATTTATATCATACTAAACCATTAGACCTATTTTCTATAATGTATTTAGTGTTTTTTATACACACCAATCTAAAGAGTATGTTATAAAGGCATAATATATTGATGTTCATGTATACTCGATGTATATTATAATGGAATCTATCAAATAATTATACTTTATTTAAATGTAGATACATATAAAATCATGGGGTGATACAATCATAAAATCAAAAATTGGGTAGGTTAGACCAAGGGTCATATTGTTTTCATGGATCTAACATCAATAAAGTGTGAGTTGAGTAACGCTATGTGTTTCTAATTACTATAATTCTTAAATGTTGGTATCAAAATCTTTGATAAATCCTTCCTAAGTCATTAATTTAGTATTTTAGTGATAAGACCCCATAAATACCTTTTATTGACTTCGATGAGGGTAGGGATAGGAATTCTCCACAAACAGTTGTGCTAGAGTCCCAAAAGAATAATAAGAAATTAACATTTTTTCAATGAGTTAAACTAAAAATAGATCATATAGATCTGTATGCAGATCTATATATGTCTGATATTACAATATAGATGAAAATAAAAAACAAACCCATTATCAATGGAAAATTATCCCTATTGTTTACAAAGTTATATTGGTTCTATACATAGAATCGTTGATTAGTTTAATATCCCAAAATACTTGAGGGTGATGTTGGAAATGTGTATTCTACGAGGACCATTTAAAATTGTGTGGGTATTTTTAGTCAAGGAACAAAATTATTAGGGTTTATTAAGGGATACATTCTATAATTATTTCCCCAAAAAAAAGTCTTCTAAGCTCTATTGTAATTGAGTACTTGGGTTTTTTTTCTACGTGTATGTATCTGTATTCTAATACAGAATATGAATAATAGATTTTTTTTTTCATTTTAATCCCATATTATTGAATATTGATATTTTAAAACCATAATATATTTTTAAATATTTCTTATTTAATAATGATAAAGATATTGATATGTTTCTTAACACACATCTGAAATCTTTAAGTGAAATACAATATTCTAAAAAATATTATTTATTAAGAATGACCATTATAACATAACCCTTAAAATTTATAGTATGAAAAAGAAATAAATTTTTTTGAGAATATTTATATAGGATTATATAATTCAAATTCATTTATTATTTAAAAATAAATAAATAATTGTTTTTTAGTAAAGTTGTTTTTTACTTCAAAGATACATTTTCTCCAAAAATGGATTTTATTACATTTTATGCATGGATTTTATAATCAGTTTCTACCAATTTTTGAATATATATTTGAAATATTGATATAATTTTTGGATTCATTAAATCAATTTTACATTAGGGTAAATTTTAGAGATTTTTCTAAAATAGTGGATTTTTAGTTGAACAGTGAAAAATATCAATTTTTCAAATAATATCACGTTTATGAAAAAATTATTATGTAAGAATGAATGAAAATATTTATAAACATTTAGATAGACCATAGATATTTTTACGAAGTAAAACATTCTATTTTTGAAATATTATTTGTAATTTGGCTACTCAAGCTTAATATTTTTGAAAATAAGTTACATTATATTTAAATTTAAAATTATTTTTGGTCATTTTTTGTATTAGTATAGATGAAAGAGAGAGTTTGGTTTTGGATAAATACAAAAGTATAAAAAACATACATTTGGTTTTAATTTAAAAAATGATTAATGGTAACTTTTTACGTGTTTTCATTGTAAAATATCTTTTACTCTCAAATCGATATTTTTTCCCAAAACTATTTTTGTGCGTTTTTGTTATTATACAAAAATAAATTTCCAACACATTTAGAAACTAAATATAATAAAATAGATTCAGAATTTTGAACCAAAAAGTAATATTTTGGTTATAAGACACATTTTATTTATGTTAATTTAATTACGTTTTCATAGTAAATAGTAAGTTACCATGGTAAAGGTTAATATGTGTTTAAAGTGGTTTAACTAAAAGATAAGACATAAAATAAATCAAAATCATTCATTAATGTGTTTTTTAGATTTTATTTCAACCCTATATCATATTATACTCTAATATTTTGTTCCTTTTTCCAACATTAATTGATTATCATACATATATTATTGAATCCATTATGTAATTCCAAGTATGTCATTTCCCTCAAATACTAATTGGTAAAACCTTCCCTCTCTTATTCACATTGTTTTATAATTATTTATCAAATATTCCATTCCATAATTCCTTATAAACTTCCTTTACAATATCCTATATCTTCTTTTATATCTATGATTCAATCCTTTCATTGAATAAGTTATAATCCAAAGGATGTGTCATAATGAAGAGGTATAATTCTTAATTGAGTACTTCTAATTTTATTTTTCATTTACCTCCCCAAAAATGGATATATATTACTGAATAATATCATTAGTTTATTCAATATAATTAGTATTTTTTATGATGATATGGATATTATAGTTAGGGTCAGTTATAGTTGGGAGTTTTCTATTTTTTTTATAATTTTTGTTTTTAATATTGAAATTCCCCATATTATTTTTATTTCATTTAATGTCAATTGAAATTCCTGGAAATCTATTTTTCTAGTTCACCCTATTTTTATAAAATCTTCACCTAAGGTACATAGAACATTTTATTTACTATTTCATTTGAATGATATAATTTTTTTAACATTTTCCTCAGCGATGACAATATTGAAATCAGTCTCTAAAATTTTATCCCACCAGGTCCAAATTTGATTCTTGTTATTACTTATATATATTTTACTTTTATATTTTTCATTAGTTATTATATTATAAAATGATTTATATAGCTTTTATTTTAGAAAAAAAATTATTTTTAGGTGTAAAATCCATTTATTAGCCTTTCATTGAATTGTTATTATGTATAAAATTATTTTTTGTGCTCTATAAAAGATTCCCAATGACTCTTTAATATTTTTGGAAATCTAAAATATCTAGAATATAGTATCTTATATTTTTCAATGATAACATTAAATTTAATCAATATAATTACACATAATTTTTTTATTTATATATAAAAATTTTATCTATATTTCATAAAGATACAATGATGGTTGAAATTTATAGTTTAATGTTATCAAAACATGATAAATTTCTCTAAGAATTTTATTACGTTTTTATACAGTTTTATGTTTATTTTTTTCAATTTTGTTTGAATTCATATCTCTATATTTATTTTTGATTGATTTATTATTTTATCTATTAGAAAAATAAATATTTTTTATGAGTTTTCCATTACAGAAAAAATTCTATTTCTATTTTTTTGACTCTGAAAGATTTCTAAAGTCTGAGATGTTAAGATGTAACATTTTTTTTATTTTTTATTTTTCTTATAATCTATTTATATTAAAAATTAACATACCGATTTTTATTTCTCAATATACATACCACATGATATGTTATGAGAGGGTGCACAATGATTTTTAATATAAACACTTGATCTTTTATAAAGTAACTATATGAATATTTTTATTGTTGTCAAACCATATATTTTATATCTACAATATGTTCAAGTATCCAATGTACCACTAGTATAAGTGTTTATTTCTATTCTGAATCCATGATCCATTAGTATATCACTTGATTCAAGAACATACCACTCCATGAAGTCTCATTATACCATAATAATATAGTAAAATTGAATCATTATCTCTTCTAAACCCCTATACTTCTCTTCTATATTGAATTTTCATGAATTTTTATTAATAATTGGTTTTATGTCTTTTTATTATGAAAATAACTATTCTCACTCAACAGAAGACTCTCCCATGATAAGGTCGAATATACTCATCAACTTTTATTAAGTTTGAAGTGGAAACTAGCGCATCATGCACATCAGTGACTATCAATGAAGATACTACATGATGATATCTCATTTGAACACATGTTATATAAACAAGGTAAGTAAAGATAACATAAGTTTTATCACATGAAATAAATAACTACAATATACCATGAGTGTTATTGTGGTGTTGAAAACAACCTTATGGAGAGTGTTTTTCAACTGAACAAATATCATCCTATAACATGAGTTATTTTAAACCCACAAAAATAAAGTTACTGAACAGTGAGTTATTAACCAATCGTAAGACATATGGCTCAAGATAACTTGTTACACATGGTCAATTTTGTTACATAAATTATTTAATTAAAATCTATACTTTCCATCATTTTCTATTTATTTTAATTATTGATAGAACATTGAACATCAACTATATTAAATGTATTTTGATAAATCTATTCATTTATAAAATAAACATATAATAAAATGGTTATGTGTAAGATATTTAGAAGTGAAAATGTCATCAAAATATTATGTAGATTACTGAGTGACATATTATAAATCAATACTCTATTTTAGTTATGTTTTGATATTTTTAAAACTCAATGTTTTTTCAAATTATTTTTAGTATTTTATGTATTTAATTAATTTTCATATGTACTTACAAACATATTTTAATGTGTTTTACATAAGTTCAATATGACAATAAAATACATGAGAATTATATATTAATTAGTGTGTTAATTCAAATAACATGTTAGTAATAATATTATAAATATCATTATTCTCAAGCTCATGGATTCCTGTGATTGGTGACTTTCTTCTACTTTATATTCAAGATGGTCTTGGAGGTAATGATATTGGATTAATCCATTGGAATGTGATCAAGTGAGAACATGATAGAATAAACACAAAATAATTTATTCAATAATGATACATACAAAAGAGAATTTTTTTAATACATCATTGTGATATATTTGGACTATTGTTACACAAGTGTAATTATAGAGAAGAATCAACTTTATACTCTTTTATATCCTAGTTATTTCATATCAGTATGGTAAATCAACTTCAACATCCTTTTCTCATCTATTGTAAATTAATTTTTTATTTTCCTTTTTTTAAATCTATTAATCATCTATTTGTAACTATAAGTGTTATCTTATGATTTTACCAATCAAAATCAAGTCTTATATTGGCTATTATTCAAGCCAAAATTGTTATTCATTGGTTGCGACTATTGAAAATAATTCATGATAGACATCATTGTGGATCCTATAAAAAGATATGGTTGTTCCTGTCATGAACCCTCCCTCTAAATACCCCACAATGAGGGGAGAGAGATATTGAACCCCATGTACCACCTCCTGTAGGTCTTGGGTTGGCAACTTGAACCAATGGTGTAAAAATATATTAATATATGAGACATTAACCTTTATAAAAAAACATAACCAAGATATAGAATGAATCAACCATAATAACTCGATGACATAATATGAAGAGAAATCCAAAAAACATCCCACATGCATGTAAAAGTATAACTGATACAAAGAAAATAATGTCTCTATAATAAATAACTATATGAAAAGACAAAGTAGTGTTACATCAGTTATCCAAAGGTTTGAGATGGTAATGAGGATCACATTCCATGAAATCCCCATTCAAACCTGAAATAAATATTACATATATAGGGTGAGCATACAATTAGACTCTGTAGGAAATCAAAAGTCTCTCACGCACATGTGAAAGAAGTATACTAATGATCATGTCAGAAAATAGTAGAACCGAATAACTCCTAAATAGGTATAATAACTATCCCATCCTCACCAAGGTATTATCACCAAGTAACAAAAGTAAATTAAAATAATATAAAGTAAAGAACATCAATGAGAGTGTACCATGCACCACATTCGCCTTGGTATGGCGGTCTCTCCCAACATCTTACATCCTATCACTCCCATTAATTTCTATACCACATCACATCCCGCTACCACAAAATCATGCCTCATAAAATATCATTCCCGCACACACCGTGGCCTTACAAGACATCATGCCCCCACACACTTGGGCCTCACAAAACATTGCAACCACAAATACATGGTCCCCACAACACATCACACCATATCTCATCCTAAAGACACATGGGAAGGTAAATTACATCTCATTCTTAGGACTCCTGGGACATCACAACACACCTGACCCATAAAAATATAGGCTATCACATCTTTCCTGAAGATAGATGGTCTATCAAAACCACTATATAATGCAATAAAGGCCTCCATCCATCATAGCCTATGTAATAACTACCCTAAATAGAAGATAGAGAACAAAAGAGTGGGCATCCAACCATCTGTACACCTCACTAAATTTTGGATAAAACACCCTTGTGTGATGATGCAGTTGTTCAGCACACAGTTTTCATCATGGGTGGAGTGCGTATAAAAATAAAAAGAATAAACAAATATATGTATAATATCAAACACTCATGACAAACCTATTGAGTCATAAACAAAAAAACCATCTCACAAAACCATCACTTTTTTCCACCTCTAAATGAATTTATTAGAATCTTCAACATTCATTTCCAAACATGAAGATCCACGATAAATTAAATCACCTTCCCATCCCATATACATTCAACACCCATTCATTTCATTTTTTTAGAGTCATCCACATTTAATCCCATAACCCATCATTTAAGGTTCCATTAAAGTCATTCATCTCATTAACCAAAACAACCCAAGAAATTACCAAATTTATGAAAACATTATTTATTTATTTATTTCACCACTACAGGAGAATCTAGAACAGCATAACCACCTATTAGAAGAAACCTGTCATCCCCAAAAACCTCACCTCACCACCCTAAAAGTATGTCCAAAAAAATTATCACCTCACCACCCGAAAAGCATGATAGAAAACCTATCCCCTCGCCACCCCAATAGCATGAACAAAAAACCATGTATCACCGAACATCCTATTGATTACATGAATCTATGTCTCCCAAGAATTTCCAAAAAACACTTCTTATCTAGATCCTTTTTACATATTTACAAAAATAGGCTTTTATCACATTCTACATTGTTTAGGGAAGTTATCACACAACCAACATCCCGAGGAAACCATTTCATTATCCAAGTATGAGTAATTAACAAATTTACATTCAATGTAATATCAAAACAATAAAAACTTTCAAAATAAATATATTCAATAAAAACCAATCCCCCAATAACCAGAACTTTCAACGGGGTGTTTATCCCATATAATCACAATATCACAAACAATATCGATGCTATAAAACCATTCAGATCAAACCTTATTGAATATTTCAATAAAATTAACCAATTATTTATATTTAATTTAATCTATAAAAACCATAATTCATAGATAAAAATAAATAAATACCCCATGCGTGATGCACAATAAATAGAAACAGAGGGAATACGACCTCAAGGAAGCTTTTTACCACCACATTGTGAGAAAGAATGCTTGAAAACCAAATATGCACTGCTAAAAAAACGAATAAATATATACTGTAACAAAATGTTATGAAAAGATACCAAAACATCCAAATAAATCCAAACTATGTCACAATAGTGACTCTTGAGGGTATAATGGAGAAACAAAATGAGAAGGAGAAGAAAACTCAACAGGGAACATCCACAGACTGCCAACAAACATCCACCAGGATCAATGAATCGAAGAGGGAAAAAAGAGGGCTTAAAGAACGCCATGGGGAGCCTATGGTTCAACTAAAATGAGAGTAAGGAGAGATAACATATGAATGACTAAATGTTTGTTCGAAAATAATTTAAAAAACAGAACATGATCGGGGTATTACATAATGTGTAGTCTTCTTTCATGTCGTCTAATACCCAGGGCTCAATTTCCACAAGAAAATCTGTCACCTATGCATTTTATATTATTTTTCATACCATAAAATATTAAATTCCATTAATCCATTCTTCACAACATGTTAAATATTTACACACCAGGAAACATACTAGAAATGTTTTGAAATGGAATTTCACATTGTGCAATCCACTTACATGATGTGTAATCTCCCTTATTCTAATCATTAGTAATCAAACATCTCCAAACCCCCTCTAAACCTCCTCCAAACCACAGCAATAACCAAAATAGAAAAGAAAAATACATGGAAGGCATATACGGTTATATCAGATACCTCACAAACATTTCTTTCCCTCAGGAATCCAAACCCAATACAAGAAAGAAAGGGGTACGAACAAACACTATGCATGATACCTCTAAAGGATCTCTTCACACCTTAAACGCTACCACCATATCATCATGCCAACACAAATGGACATAAGACACACTAAAAAAACATATCACTTAAACCAGAAAAAAATGGTCTCCTCCCATACAACCACACTGCCACACAACCACTGCATAACCATATCAACCTCCAGTGATCCCAAACTAACAACCATAGGAACCAATGAATCACACTTACACCCAACAAAAAAAATGAACCATCCTGAACACAAGAATCTAGGAATTCCATCTTCCATTTCAAGATACTATCTGCTCTGGGTGTCACTAAATCAGGCATATAAGTTTCAGCACATCACAATTAATGCATCTCAATTAGTAGTGAGGACCTCCATTTTTTATATGTGAGAAATTTATCCAATATTAAACCCCACACATCACAAACTAAGGAATGTATCTCATCTCATTAAACAACAAGGTCTCAAACATCACACCATAAAAAAAATTAGGGAATGGAAAACCTCGAGAAAGCATTGGGTACTAGGCATCCATCTATATCTCTCACTCCTAGGTACCCTCCTCCCAGCTACATACCTCCACAACACACAAACCAATGAAATGGTATGTCCCTACAGTTCCTTCTCTTGAAGATCCTGGAACTATAATAGCCACTCCACCAATGTCATGTAATCCTAAATATATAAATATATCCAATGAATGACATGGGATTCATCATGAAGATACTGAAGAATATGAGACACATGGAAGACGTTGTGGATCCCCTCAAACCACTATGTCAATTCCAACCGATACTCTACCTCAATAACTCATCCCAACATCTCAAAGGGCTAAACAAACCAGGGAGAAAGCTTACTATATCTACCAAACCTCCACATCCCACGTCAAGGGGAATCATTTAAAATCATGTGGTACCCAACCATTAACCCCAATGGATTTATCCTACAATTGACGTAAGACTTCTAGTGGTCTTGCACTGCCTTCATACTCTCACAAATAAGCTGATCCTTCTTTATCTTTCTCTACACTAGATTGGGACCATGAACTACTGTCTCCCCATCATCCATATAGAAGAATGGAGAATGACACAGTTTTCCATACAAAGCCTCAAATATATCCATTCTAATGTATGATTGAAAAATATTATTATAAGAAAACTCCACCAAGGGAAGTTCTTGTACCCAAGAGACACAAAATTCAAACATTCACACCAAAAACATATCATAATATGTATTGGTATTCTTTTCTATCTCTCCAATCATCTGTGAGTGGAATGTAGTGCTGAGGCATAACTGAGTGACAAAAGAATACGGTAATCCCTTAAAAAACAGTGAGGTAAAATGTGCATCCCGATCTGAGACAATGGACCTCAGAACTCCATGAAACTGCGCCACCCGATCCATGTACCTATTAAACAATGAATCCAATTTTCCCAACTCCTTGATCACTTAGAAGAGGTCCAATGTTTTCTACAAATACACTACCTCCTTGATAGAGTCACAACCTCTCTGAGTTCAAGGCATACCTACGAATAAATCCACTGATATGCATCCCATTTCTACTTAAGAACATCAAACGGTAGTGAAAAAACACTAGGACGATGATGCTCCATCATTAACTTCTAGAAAACCAAGAACTTGGCCACATACATAGCCACATCCCATTTCATAATGTCCCACCAAAAATGCAGTCTCAAGCCACAGTACTTCTTGGAAACTCTTGGGTGCACCCCCAATGGTTAGATATGAAACACATGAATAACTCCATCACGAATCTCTATGAAAAAAAATTCTATGAACCAACATCTGGTTCCGACCATCCTCTAGAAATACGTCCAAGGAATCACCATGGATAACACAATCAGGAACCACCTTTACCTTTGAGTCACCCTACTGAGTCAGCTACACCTATTGAATCAGAGAAGACTACACCATCATACAAAACAAACAACCTTTTCCACCATCCACATTTGCATATATGTGTAAGGATTCCAACTCCCCCATCACATTCCTATCATCAAAAAATTCTAGAACAAACTGCTTCTACAAATTTCTTCTCAAATCATTAATTAATGAATTTTCCATTATTGATGTGTAGGATATCTCAAAATGATACTCCTAAAGAAACATTATCCACCTCTTCTGTCATAGATTCAAGTCATGCTTGGAAAATATATACCTCGAACTCTTATGATATGTGAAGATGAAAAAGTGCTCCCAAATGAGGTAATGACACCACAACTTCAACATGAACATAACTATTCCTAGTTACAGATCATGGGTGGTATATTTATGCTCATGGGGATGTAACCTACCAGTCCCATAAGGTATCACTTCCTTTTTGCTTCATCATCACACATCCCAAGACCAAACGGGAAGCATTACAAAACACATCTAACATCACCCCTTCCTTAGGAAACTAGAGCACTAACTAACTTTTCTTTTAGGTAAACAAACACTTCTTGAAACTGACCAATCCACAAAAAACTAGGCCTTTTATAGTCAAATCCAACAAAATGACTAAAAATTCGGTCAAATCAAGTAAAAACCTATGATAATATACTGCAAGTCTAAGTAAACTACAAACATCTTCTACATTATTGGGTGATACCCAAGAAATAGAGGATTCACATTTAGATAGGTCTAATGCTACACCCTATTGAGACACCAAATTCTGGAGGAAATGTACCTCCTGTTTCCAAAATATTACTCTTGGAAAAAATTCCATAGAGATAGTGGCATCGAAGAACCAAAAATCAAGTTCTAAGATGCTCGACATTCCCCTCATATGAGTTTGAGTAGACCGAGGTGTCATCAATGAAAAAAACAATGATCCAATCTAGGAACTACTAGAATATGAAGCTCATAAGCCCCATAAAACACAGATGGTGCATTCATAACACCAAATGGAAAGACTAAAAACTCTCAATTCCCATACCTACACATGGGGAATGTTTTCAGAACATCACCCTCCTTCACCATCAACTGGTGATATCCAAAACATAATCCATTCTTAGATAACCAACTCACCCCTGTCAGCTGGTGAAAATTACCATCATTTTTTAGAAGACGGTAGTAGTTCTTGACTGTAACCTGAATCAACCTCTGGTAGTCTATAAACAACCTAAAACTACCATCCACCTTTTTGTAGAACAATACCAGATCATACCACAATGAAACACTAGGTCGGATGAAGACCATCTACATAAAATCATCTATCTAAATAAATATTTCCCACAACCCATATGTCGTCATCAAATAAAGAGCCATGAAAACCAGAGAAGCATCGAGCTACAATCCTATCTCAAACTCAGCATCACGTCAAGGGATTAACATTACAAGCTCCTCTTAGAAAACATCAACGAACTCCCAATTGACCCTAAAAACTAATACCATCCAATCGGCTACTGATTCCAAAGAAAACACAACAGTCAATGAATTAAGGGGATCCACATGCTAAGTACCCACCTGAAAACTCCTCTAACATATGAAAACCACACTTTTCCCATCCAAGTTTGAATAAAATACACTCTACCAGAAGTAGTTGATAATATAACATACAGAATAAAACCAGTCGATGCTGTGGATTACATTGTATAGTTGAATCTATAACAAGAAAATATCCCCACGGAACTAATGTGGTACCATCATTAGTCTACACCCATGAAACACATAAAACATGATGGTCTACCCTCTAACTATCATACTCAACACTAGGAGCACAAAAATTATCTATATATTTATTCCTAGGGAATGGGATGGAGTGAGTGAAACATAATAGTGAAAGTCCCTCGAATCATACATGGCACAAACAAGGGTACAAAACATATTGATCTTACCTATGTTGATCTCCTTCCACTTTGGAACAACTTCCTCCACTATGTGAAAATAACCATGAAAAAATCCTATACCTCCCTTATGAAGACCACCTCCAAGGCCATACTCAGGTTGATATCCCCGAACACGAGGATCATTATAAAGTCCGGCTCTACCTGCTCTATCTCCCCTCAGCGGGGCAAAATCCTATTTCCCTACTGCTGAAATGGTATCACTGTAAACTATTACTGAGGAAAGAGATATACCTATCCACCTCCACCAAATAATGTTTGGGGAACTACTGGGCACTGCCTTTGGTGATATCCACGAACCCCACAACAAAAACACACCTACCAAAATCTCTCATTAAAATCATTGAAACTACTAGCACCAGAAGTCTAGAAATAAATCTTATAAGATTGAATCCCTAACAATAGAAACATTGAAGGTCCTAGAGCTTAAGAAATGCCCATAAAAACTATGACTCTCAAATAAATATTTTTGATTCCCTATCATGGGAGAACATTTCATGAGTACATCTTCTTGATCACCTATTCCTTCATATGAACCTCCAGATATACCAAAAACATAAGAGGAGTAACTACGTACTATATAGAAGGATAAAGTACCTCCTCAAGATGTCTCACTTGAGTCTACTCATCTAGTAAATGGTATGAAAAAAACACAAAAGTCCCTTGAACATGACTCCAAATTGTCACAATGACAAGCTCCTCTATTGAATAAAAAGAATCTACTAACTCTTTACTAACTTCATAGTCCATGTACGGAACTCTACTCATAAATCCTTTTGGATGTTGACCCCCCAAAACACATTAATCCATAATATCTCCCATATAAATCATCCACCACAGATGTGAAACTCCCCACATCTAACTGACTACCAATGCGACCCAGTACTCTATCGAAGCCCAAATAAAACTGAAAGAGATCTCATGATTCTCCAACTAGCTCTCTGTCACCTCATTTGAAACAGTCCCCTCATACTTCATGAAACCCTACCGCTTTAAAAGACACAATTTTCTCTTCTAATGATCATCTATATATGCTGGATCAACCCTATGGAGATCAACAAGATCATACTTTTGAATCTCAACTACCTGATCTACATGTAGATAATGACCAGGAGCTATAGATGAAAGGTAAGAAATGATTTCTTAAGTCGGGTAGTATGGATTTATATTAATATTTATTTCAATTAATTTTAACTTTACCAAAAAACCCAATTCAAACAAGAGCACATGTCATTATGATTTATGTACCATTCTTTGGTATCGACTATTCTAGCAGGTCCACCTCATTTGGTCGTTCTATAAGCTTGAAACCCATGCATTAGATCATAGGGGACTCTAAAATCTTGTGTCCTTTCTAGTGTCCCTAGCTATTCCATGCACCAAGGTCTTCTGTAACTATTTACATACCATCCCATGAAATCCCTAACATGCCTAACTCCAAAATCCATCTTATCTAACAACCATGAGCTCTGATACCACTCGGTCATGACCCCCTCTCTCCAAAGATACCATAATGAGGGGATATAGATAATGACGCTCGAGTCCCACCTCTAGTGGGACCTTGATTGGTGACTAGCACCAAGGGTTTACAAATCTCACAATATGGGAGGCATTACCCTATATAAGAAACAATATTGGGAGATATAATGAATCAACCACAAAAACTCCTAGACATAATATAAATGAATTCCAAAGACCATCCACATTCTTGAAAAAGTAGAAATCATAAAAACACAATAAATTCTAAAATGAAAATACCCAAAAGAAAAGAAAAGGCAGTGAATCAACAGCTTTCAAATGGTTTGACCTAGTAATGATTGACACAATCCATGAAGTGTTCTTGGAAACGTAAAAGCAGTTTTACACACATAGGGTGAGCATACAAGTATACTCAGTAGAAAAACCAAAGTCTCTTGTGCACATGTGAATGATGAATACTAATTATCATATGAGAATATTGTATAACCAAATAGTACATAAAAAGGAATAATAACTATATCTGCCTCACCAAGTCATTATCAACAAGTAATTCAATTGAAGTATTATAATAAAAAGTAAATCACATCGATGATAGGGTACCCTGCAACACTTTCCCACTGGTATTCCACTCTCACCCTACATCGTACATCCTGAACTCCCATCCCTTCCTTATACCACATAACATCCCACCCACACAAACCTGGGCCTCACTAAAAATCTTGACTGAACACGCGTGGGCTCACAACACATCATTATCGCACACACCTCGGACTTACAACACATCACACCTACAAACACATGGTGCTCACAACACATCACACCATATCACATCCTAACGAAACCCCAAAAATCACATCACATCTCATCCTAAAGACAATTGGGGCAACAAAAACCCCCTCACCCACAAAAACCTATAATATCACATCTCACTCAAAGACACCTAGAACATCAAAACCAAAATCTAAAGAACTAACATAACTCTAACGATCAAAACCATATGCGATACCTTCCTCACCTTGAAGAGAGATTAGAAAAGACCAGGCACCCAGTAATTCGTTCTCCCCACCAGATGTTGGGAAAAACACCCACCATGTGATGATTTGGGTGTTAAAAACATAGTTCTAAACATGGGTAGGGTTCATATATAAACCACAAGAATAAAAAAAATATATGTATATTATCAAACACTTCGGCCCAACCTATGGGTTAAAAAAACTATCTCACAACCACATCACTTTTTGATGCCACCTCAAAATTAATTTTTTAGTATCTACAACAATAGTTTTAGAAGGTCAAGATCCCTGATTAATTTATTCAGCTTCACATTCCTTCTACACTAAATAACCATTAATTTCCTTATTTAGAGTCAACCACATTTAGTTATAAAACCCATCATTTATAATTACATTAACTACCTTCATCTCATTAACTAAACCATCCCATGAAATTATCAAAAATAATAATCAATTATTAATTTATTTCATCACTAATCAGGCTTCTAAAAAAAGAAACACATATCAAAATATACCTTTCATTCCCAACAACCTCACCTCATAGCCTGAAAATCATGACAAAACAAACTATCACCTCACCACCCCAAAAGTAAGTTTAATAAACTATAACCTCAAAGACCCAAAAACATAGAAGAAAACCACATACCACACCACTTCCCAATGGAAACACCCATCTCCATCCCACAAGAATATCCAAACACCAAAACATATCCAGATCATTATTATAGTTTTAAAAAACTGTCTTTTATCACATTCCACTTTGTTTAGGGTGTATTATAACACAAAAAAAAATCATGGGGAAACCATTTCATCAGCCAAGTATAAGTAATTAACCAAATTCAATTTAATTTTATATCAAAACATCCACAATACTCACAGTACATATATCAATTGTAAATAAATCCCCCAACAGACAAAATTTTCAGTGGGTCTTTTAGCTCGTATAATCACAATATCATAAATAATATCAACGCTATAAAAACATATCGATCAAACCCCATTTTCCCTTTCAATTCAATTAACCAATTATTTATAATTTATTTGAAGACAAAATACCATATTTCACTTATAAAAAGAAGTAAATCCCCCTACATGATGCACAATAATGACAAACAAAGGGAATCCTACCTCAAAGAACCTTTTCACACTCATAGGTGAGGAGGACCGCCTGAAAAACACAACCAAAAAACTAGAAATGTTTGATCAACCTATTCCATAACAAAATATTATCAAAATGATGCCCAAACATCCATCTTAGGACAAACCAAATCACTTTATAGAATCCATGGGGAAGAATGGGATAAAGAAAATGAGAAAGAGGAGAAAACCCACCACAGATCAACCGTGGATCGATGAGGGATGATGGAGGGCTTAAAGAACACCTAGGGTAACCTAGTGTTCACCCCATAGAGAGTAATGAAAGAGAATTACCGAATGCATAATTTTTTTTGGCTAAAACGAATTTTTAAAACTGTACATGATCGGGGTATTACACAATATTTAACCCCCTTTCACATTGTGTAATACCTGAGGATGGGTTTTAGCTAAAAAAGGAGTCACCTACTGATTTTATTTTATCTTTATAACCTCAAATTTTTAGACATCTTGAAAACCTTCTTCATGACATGTAAAATATTTAAAAAATGTGAAACCAAATTTCATGTCATGTAATCCACTTACATGATTTATAATCTCCCTTTTCCATACATTAGCAACCAAACCTCTCATGGCTCCCTTTGAGCCTCCTCCTAACACCTCCAACAACCAAAAACGACAAAGTAATGGACCAGGAAGGCACATAACATTACAGTTCTTCTATTTAATATAATAGGAAATGCTTTTATATATGTTATCACATAGTTAAATGTGATGTTTATTTGTGGGTCTCAATCATCTCATTGAGTAAAGAAGATCAAAGTGTGGAATAGGATACTGATGATCCAAACCACTATAAAAATATTGTTTTTATATTTCTATTTTCACCACATTTTAGTTTGGACACTACAATTTACTATAGATTCATTGAATAATAAATTTGGGTGCATTATTTACTTTAAATTTTTTAATGTAATATTCTGCCTACCACTATTCCATTATTACCAACTATCTCAATCTAAAAAATAAAATCACTATGTAGTTCCTTAGGATATATGTTATATTTTTTTATTTTCATATTTTTTCCAAACATAAATATTCTTGATCTAACAGTCTAAGGAATAGATATAACAACATGATGACAAAATGTGTTAATTACAATTATAAATAGATACCTCGAAATCCCACATTTATCAAGGGAAGTGATTATTGTTATTAGAATGATTGAATGAAAGAAAACCTAATAAATATAAGTGAATATCAATGGATATTTATGTAGAAATAATATAAGATACCCGATGATAACCCAGAGACACATTTAGTTAATGATATGGTAAATAATGCTTCTAATATTAATATAATGGAATTTTTTTAACTTTTCTATAAGTATATGTTTCTATAGTAATATACCCGCTTTTAATAAAACCCATTACATGTAGATAAATTTACAATTTACTCTCAAAAAGAAAAAATATATTAAGAGAACCAAGATGGGAAATATTCTGGTAGAATAATAAGATATCATGATAAGATAAGATGAATCAGTTAAAAAGATGTTTCACCTAATTATAAATATTAAAAGTAATATGAATGAAATTGATGAAGTACTAGAAAAAACTGAAGATGTAGAAAGGTAATTGAGTGAATTAAAAAATTATCTCATAGAAATAAAGTAGGGATTGATGAATGTAATATTTCTAATGTGTATATCATAGATGAATTATTCATGTCATTAAAGAATTAGGAATTTGAATTAAAGAATACTGCTGATGTAGAGACAATAAATGGGAATGTAATTTCCTTTGCATCTGATGATGATTGATCCTTTAACACTTCTGAATCAGAGTTATAAGAAATAGATAATGAGATACCTCATTTTAGTAATATTTTTTTTGTTTATGAATTACAAAGATAGCAAGAGGTAGTTTAGAAAATGAAAAAAGGAGAATATGAAACTAAATACTATAAATAATAATAATGTATTTAAATTCACCTAATATCAGTGAAATAAGAAAGAACAAATCATTTCATATTGTTCTAAAATCAAACATTTAGTTAAATATAAATACAAATGTATAAAGGAAAATAAACTGTTTATTAGAGTATGTGGTAGTTAAGTTAGATCATATTTGAGTAGATACATAAAAAGTTAATAATAAATAATGATATTTGATTTCATGGCTAAAAATTCTAAGGTAATCATCTTTAATAGCCTCAAGTATTCATGATATTTAAATAACAGGTGTTCTAGACACATGAAATGAGACATTTAAATTTTGTTATCTTTTAATTCATGTTATGGAGGCCTAGATACATTTATAGGATACTCTAAAGATATTATTAGTTATTTTAGAGTATTTTATCTTTTTAAAACCATTTTTATTTAAAATGTACTATATATAGATTTTATAAAACATAATTTTATAATTAAATCACATATTTGTGGTTATTTATTAAATGAAATATTTTTAAATGATTAATGATCAATTTGGAAAAATAAATTTTATTTATTTTAATCAAATAGAAATTATAATTTATATTGAATTGATATATTTAGTTTAATAAAAATAAAAGTTATATGTTTATATGTTATATAAGAAGATGATATTATGTGTAATAAAATTATTTTATATATAATATTTTGACTATTGAACATGTTTTCAAATCATGATCATATTCTATAATTTATAATGTTAAATAAATGGAAATATTTTGTGTGTCATTTTTTTAAATTGAATGATTCATAAAGAATGATTCAAATATATAAATTAATTCCTTACTATTAAATGTCTTGAATTAATATATTCGAATTTTATCTTCCTATAAAACCTACTAGTTTTATGTGATCATCGATTTATAATAATGAAATATGTTTTTTTTTGTAAAAATGAAAAAATAATCATTTTTTGAAATTTCTATAAAAAAATTCATATTTTTAAAAAGCATTCAATAATATGTATTAGAATTGAAAGAGTGGGGAATTTTTTAATTTAAAATTTGATAATTATTATGAACAAAAATAATATAGACATTAATTTATTCTCCTAGGACATCACAACAATATTATGTGTATGAAAGGAATTTTTTTAAAAAAATTAAGAAATTTCTAGTCCAATTCATATTGAGTTTAATGTAACAAAATATTTTTACAGTGAATCCCTCAATATAGGCTTCCCTTTTTTATAGACTTTTTATTGTTCATTTTTTAGAAACCCTTTATAAATTTTTTAAATGGTTTAAAACTAAACTTTTATGTATAAGGGTTTTGGGTTGTAATGTTTTTATTCTAAATATAGTGGATAACACAAACATTATAGATTTAAAATGGGAGAAAGGGATATTTTTATACCATTTTTTTACAATAAGAAATATAGATGTTTAAAAAAGAGAGAATTAAATGTTGATGTGTCTAGGAATATTAAATTCAATGAAAATATTAATTACAAGAAAAAATAATATTTAAATAAAGATGATATAAAATTATAGGAATTTAATTTTGGTGAAGATAATGACCAGAAAAATTATAATGCATTAGTTTATGGGGAAAATCACTTCTAAAGCTCATCCTAGAGAGTAGAAAATTCATACATATCATTCTATTAACAAAAATCTTGAATCAAGTATAAAAAGAATAAAATATGTTTAAAAGTACTATTCCAATTTTATATTTTTTGTTCAATTTCTACCTCTTAATATGGAAGGTCTAATAATTTATTCACACTTGATTAATTTTATTCATGAAAAATTAAATTAATTTTAAAATATAAAGTGTTGAATTATTATGAACAAGAAAAAATATATACATTATAATAACCGTGTGGATTTTATATGATAAACCTAATGAAGCTAAAAACATAGTTAAAAATAAATCAAGACTTGCGGATCATTGATATTCTATAAAAGAGGGAATTGAAATTCAATATTCATTTACCCTTATAGCTAGGATATTAAGTATTAAAAATATATTGGAATTTTTTTTTCAAAATAAATAATTATTTTAAATGGATTTAAAGGGTTTGGTTTTAGTTGGATTAATTTATAAGGAAGTATTTGTTAATAAACCCTTGGAACTGAGAAAATAAAATTTTCAAATCATAATTTTTAACATTAAATAACTTCACATATTCTTAAATGATATCCTAGAGCTTAATATGAGAGTGTAACTCAATTTTTATTGCAAAATAATTTTTATAAAGGAAATGCTTATCCTAAATTCATTATGAGGCTGATTATTTTTCACTATCTATTTATTATTCTCAATGTTTATAGATTAAATAGATATTTGTGATTTTATTATTAGCTTTGATAAAATTTCAATATTCTATGGAAATTATAGTGCTATTTATATTTCTAATATATCTATGTAACACTCTATAAAAAACACACACACACTAGATTTCGTTTTTGAGGGCTCTTTTGAAATAGGCAAATTTCACATTTGTGATTATTCCACATAAAAAACAAGTGTAAAATATAATAAATCATTATTTTTTTTTTCTAAAATTGAAAAAATTATATTTTATCATGTCATGATGACAAATTAATTTTAATAAAATATAACATCATTATTTTTTTAACATTATATTTCATTCATTTTTATTCTATAATTTTATTCTAAAATTTAAAATAGGTGAAGTATTTTGAAATTTTTTATTTATATTTGAAAAATAATAATCATTATTATGAATTCCAAAATGGTGAGATTTTTAGAGCTCGAGAGTGTTAGAATTTGGATTTATTTATTATGTTGTTATATTTTATGTTTTGATTATTCAAATTACTCAAAATATTATATTTATTTTGAATGAATCATTTTTTTAGAAATATGAATTTCTTCTTCCCTATTTTTTTTATTATAAGTTAATCTAATATTTTTATAATTACATAATTAATATTTTATATAGAATATAGAAAATATTATTTGAATTTTATTCAACTATGATGATGTTTAAATTGGTCTCTAAAATATCATAACATTCGGTATGAAATTATTTCATTTAATTAGATATATAATTATTTTTAGTTTATAGTTTTCTTTAGTTATTAAATGATAACATAAGAAATATAGAAAATATTTTATTGTATCTTATTTTTTTTATAAAAAATTCATTTATATAAATATCATTAAATTATTATGAAGTCTAAAATCAATAAAATAGTGATCTACAAAATTCCAAAAGCCTCTATAATATTTATAGAATTGTATAATTTCTATAATGAAATATCTTTTTAATTGAACTGATAACTCTAGAAAATGACCTCAGAATTACAAACCATTCATTGTGAAAGAAATAAAATTCATTTATTTATATTTTATAAAAATTAAAGGATGTTAGAAATTTTCATTTAAATATTCCAAAAGTTAACCGATGTTCTATTAGTATTTTATTTTTATTGATTTATTAATTAAATTATACTAGTCACTATATTTTATAATTATCTATTAATATAATATAAGGCCCAAGAATTAAACATTACATAACATTAAGATAATACAATGATCCACATTGAGGATATTTTTAGAATTTTATTTTTAGAGAAATAGGCCATAACTATTACATAATAAACCCCGACATTACATGTGGATATTTACACTCAGTATTAACTTTTTCCACCAATGGAAACCCTTTAGAAAAACATGATTTCTTTTTATAGATTAAAATAGTATTGAATTATTCTTTTCTCTTACCCAACAATATATATTATCAAAAAAAATTTAGAAAATTTGGATGAGAATAAAATTCATGGTATGGAATATAAAATAAGGAATAAAACAGTCAGTCCATGAATATTTATAACATATGAAAACATTTTCACAAAATCATACTTTTCACCCATAAATAATAAACAACTTAGTTTATATTATTTAATAATAATATTTCTAAAAAACATCATAGAAAAAATAAATCATATAGGTGAATTGTGACAAACATATCATACAATATAGTAGCTTTCCCAGCTAAATAGGGAGTATCCTACATGCTTAAGTTTGGAATACCGATCCCAGTAAATTCCATAAATCTCTTAGGAGAAACCTTATCGTTACCCTCCATCAAGTTACCCAATGCATTAGAGAGCTATCATGGTCTCACACACACTCGATTTATCATAGAACCACCCATATACGTAAATAATTCCCAAGAAAGATAACATAATCATATTATATATAACCAGGTTAAAGGAAAAATAAAATTTCCACATGTTCATTCACAATATATAATTTCAAGATGTTGACATAATCAATCCAATTTAAAACACAAACTTAAAACATTTAAAAAGAAGATTTTTGAATAAAGTTTTCCATACAAATTTAAAACCATTATATGAATTAACATTTTAAAAAATTAATTTTCAATTAAATAAAACCTTAATTCCATTTTGAAAACATGGAAATTAATGAGAATGGTTTATAAGAATAAATCCTTACAACATTTAAAATGATATTTTTGTTAAAGTGTCCCTTAACACACGAGAAATACTTGAATAAAAATAACTAAATATTAAAATTAAACAAAACATATAATTTTATCACAATATGGAGGTTTATGATATAATATGTCCACGAGATTTATATACACCATATAAATTTAATTTTTGCATAATAATCAAAAAGTCTCAATAGAATGAAAATTGAGACGAAATCCCTTTCAAAGATCATGTAATTAGATTAAGGAAAAATCATTGACATAATTATGTCTGAAATATATAAATACACCCAATATAAGTCGATATTTAATGTAAAACATTTATAGGCCATTCACACATATTTCAAAAAAAACCAATGGCCTGGATATTTAACTCAATGAAATGAGATTGAGTTAAGATTTCTCTTATATAGATAATCTTATTAAAATAATAGATCTATTATGTCTATTCACTATAAATACAAATAAAAAATGTATAAATACATGATAGTATCTCAAAAGTTATTTCTCACATAATCATATCACGACATAATCAAGAAGTAGAAGATTAACCCAAATAATGGAAATTAGGTAAAGAAGTTCCCTTACAATGTTCATATTAATGATGTAAGTATTTATATATGTTGTTATTATGTGTCTAAATAGTATATCCAAACAAAGGGAAGTTTAATTTACAACATAATTTAATAAACAATGATTCCACATATAATCATGGCCTAATATAATCAATGAAGAGTGCATAGAACTCAATGCGTAGAAATTGATTTTACAAATTCCCCTACCTCGAATCTGACTTATCTCATTCATTATTTATATTCCTGAAAAATAAACATAGTTTAATTTCAAGATTATTAATTACCTTTTTTCAATTTTATTTTTCAATTTATATTACTTGTTATCATGTTATAAAAATTACATTATTATTAAAGTTCATATAAGCCATTTTGTCGATATTCGGAACTTGAGTCGAAAATAAATTCTTTTTTATTTAAATATTCCATGTAGTAAAATGTTCATAATACCTAGAATAATATTTATGACTTAAATATCATATATATCCATTGTATATTTATTTATAATATCAATAATTTTTTGATATAATAAATGAAATGAATCGTTCATGGAGACGATAAGCCATTTGTACGCATGAAAACTACATTAATTTATTTATTATAAAATATTAAAATGATATAAATGTGTATTATAATAATATTATTATATTAATTTCATGTATGTCACATAGATTTAATAAAACCATCCTTTATACATTCCACATATAGCGGTAATAATTCACATCAATTTGAGGGGGTGGTATTCCACACTTTCTGAAATGAAATTATCGTATTTACACAACATGTATGGCTTAAACGTGTGTTATAAATAAAAATTACATAAGCATAAAGAAAAAATAAATATAATATATTTCATATATAAACACAGTTCCTTCATAATGGACACCATGATAGCAGGTAGGTGAAAATTGAACAATCATTGTTTCGTGAAGCATTAGTTTAGCGTACACAAAAATAATATGTTCAACATTATTTATATGGGGGTACGTGTAAGTTTAGGTAGAAATATTATCATTAAAAAATCCTAGAATATTTAGTATACTGGTTTTGTTATAAAATAAATTAATAAAGATAGGTTAGGGTTCATAGAAAGAAAGTAAATGAAAGAAGATTTAGAGAAGACGTTGCATCTAAATCATGTAACATCTTTTGATTTGAGAAAAAGGCTACCTTGAGTTGAATTATGACCATGTTAAGGCTTATAAGAGGAATATAGGAATTTTTTATTTTTATTTGATCTGAATTTAAATGATCCAAATGGATTGAGAGGTGTGAGTGTTGGTAGAGGTGGTAGCTTTTTATAAGATGGATTAATGGCACTTTAGGAATGTCCTGAAATGTGATTTTATTAAAAATTTACTTTAGAATTATTATAGTTAAAAAGTGATAATTTAGAGTATAAGATGATGATGGGTCAAAATAAACTCAACCAATTGGATTTATACAAGTTTACATCCCAAAATTAACCTCATGTTTTATCTTTAACCCATAGTTGAAAACATTAACACTTAAAATAACTTCTTGTATTTTCATAATATTTTGTTACTATAGTTAATATAAAACTAAAAGATAACCAAAAGAAGATAATTAATGACATTTTTAACATTATATAGGTCATTTGGACGTTCTTTATATTTTTAGGACTATTATATCATTTTTAAAAATATTATTTGTTTTAAAAACCCATTTATGTCAATTTGGAAACTATTTCGTAATTTATTTCTCTTAAAGTCATAAAAACTAGATTAATTTGATAAAAATGCATAACATCGTCCCAAAAATGTCAATTTAATCCAAAAAATTCTTGTATGGAATAAAAATGTTCAAATTTACTTTATTTTAATATTTATAATGTCATTTATTTTAATCTTTCGTTTAAAAGGTAATCACTTCATCATCATTGTGTCATAAATATATTTATTAATTTAAAATATAAAAATTATAAATAAAAAATCATGATATAGGAAATCTTTTTTATCTTTATAATATATATTTATATTCCATGATATTTTTTATATAACCCTATATTAAAATTATTTTAAAAAAATATACGTGTTTATGTTATACTTGTATTTACACTAAAATAATTATTATGACATGTCATTATCACATTCAAGTGGCTCCATGGATTCCCAAAATAGACCCAAGAATTCCCATGGTCAAAATTATATCATCAAATAGAATTGTTACAATTTTTAGGGTAGTTATATTTTATTATAAAATTATTATTTTTACCCTTATTTTTATGATTTACCATTTAATCATGGTAAATAAAAATAATTAATGAAGTTACTATTTATAATGTCCAAAAATAAATCGTGCCTATTTACACAATTTAGATATTATGATTCCAAATATAGAATCCATTTTAAAAATTCTAAATACCTAATTGGTAGAAATTAATTTTAAATTAATTCTTATTGTCAAAACCAGAGAGCTGGTCATTAAGAAGTAAAAAGTATCCAAAGATTGACATATGTTTATGCCCAATTTCAATGTGAAATTACATAAAATAACCAAAATTAGATTGAATGATATAAAAATAGTCTAATTAAACTTTAATACCAACTATGATTACAATCTAACTAAATAAATAAATTATTGAAAAAGGCATTTTTGAATTAAAATCCAATATTTTTCACTATTCATTAAAAATGGATTTTAACATAAAAATACAAAAAATCAACCAAAGAAATTTTTTTGTTTTATATATTAAATAAGATTTCTATTTTTTCTAATAAAACATATAAAAGTGACAAAAATTCAATTTAAAAATGGTTCTTCATCCAAAGGCGGTAAAACTGTAGATTTTTGAAAAATACATCTTTTATATGAAAAAAATGGATTTGTTCTTATATTGTATCTAAAAAACATATAAGATATATTATAAAACTTATATTGAATATATAATATATAAAAATATATAACATGTGATATGATTTTATGAACACAATTATTCTCTTTTAAATAGGTTTTCATTAAAACACATACTTTATATTCAATTAGTTTTTTTTTCATTTTAATAAATTTGGAATCCAATGAATCCTTCTTTAGACATGTGTAAACCATATTTTTATAATTTAGTTTATACTATTAATTAACACCATTCCAATGACTTGGTTATTATGGTAACATTTAAATAACAATATTTAGTTGTTTGTTTAAGCTCAATGTAGCGAATCATGTATGTTATTGAACATATTATTTCTTTCTTAACATTCGGGATGTTACATCTTCCACCCATTAATAAATTTCATCCTTGTAATTTTAATTAGAGGTTCATAACTAGGGTTTCACATTTTAAAATACGTTTATTGAAAACCCACATCGAAAATGGGCTAATAAAACAAATACTTTAAAATAAAGAAAGATAAGTACAAAGGTCACTCGAGATAAAACATACTAGGATTCCATGTTAGAAATCATAGATATGGATGAATAACTAACCATATTGTTCTAATAAATAGTGATAGAGAACAAGATCAGGAGAAATTTGAAAATTATAAATCCACAAAATTATGATGGGTTAAACGGTATTTGATTTCAATATAGGAAAAGTAAATAGATGATGTTTTTGTTTCATGGCCCTTTTCATAATGTTGTGGAATTTATTTACAAGTGTGACTATGATCATAAGGAAGCTTACATATTTTTCTAGTAGAGTTTTATACTTTAATAAATTTATACCACAAAATCTTATTTTCACCAATGAATGAGTATTCAAGATGACTTTCTCACGCCTGAAGCACTAGAATCATCTTTTAGAGAATCACATAATCCAAAAAAGATTAATTATCTATTCATCCTATCTAGAAACATTGACAAAAATGGTTAGTAAAATATCAGGTTATCCCAAAAATTAATAGTTCCATATAAGGAGAAGGACGAGTTTTAATCTCCAAAATTCAATAGTAATACCCAAGTTCTACAAAGACCATTCAACAAAAAATGTCTTTAAAATTCCTCAAAAAAATCCAAACTATATTTTAATCCCAAAATTTAGAAGGATTTAATCACATAATCTTCCATCATAAATCCTAACATTTATCTCTAAATAACATCGACTATTATCATACATTAAAGTAATTTACATAATCAAATATTCCCCAGGATAAGTTAATCATTTCTATTAAAAAATCACCATATTTCCACAATAAAAACATATATTCTTTGAAAATAAATATCATCCATTAATCCTAAAATGAAATTTCATTGTATTCTATTTTCTATAGGCATATAGTGCTCCCATAACAGAGAACGTCTTCGAAAATAACATTTATCACCTAATCACCAAATCATTTTCTGATAAAAGGATATGTATTTAATAAAACATCAGTTCCCAAAATTATCATATTCTTAATCATATAAATAATTTAACAAAAAATAATAATTCATACTAACCAAGGACTACACGTAGGCTAGTGGTAGGTGATAAAGGTCCATCACACTCCGGTTGTGGGTTTGATTCCTACAGCCTTGTTTGAAATGACGGGTAGTCACACGGTCTGTGTTTTTTCCTTTCTCAAAAACTATATAATTATTATAACACTATAAAAATGAGCTAAAATCCTAAAAAATAATTATAATAGGTTTTATCTTTAATTTTTATTCTATACCTTTCATTTTTCATCCCCAAATGTATTAACCCATAACTACCTAAAAAATATTTTTCTACAAAAATACAATTAATTACCTTGAAATTTCATAATATAAGACTCAAAAGGGATTTATATGATCAACCTGAAAATTAAAAACCCAGTATGATATCCCTAACTCTTAAGAAAACATCATAATCTCTAAATTTGACTAAACCGACCATTGATACCGACTATAAGGTACCATCATTGAACATTACATAATCATAAGTTAAGTAAATAATTCACATTTGGTTTTTTCTCAGGTTTATTATTTTAGACAATTAGGCCATAAATATTACATAATTGTCTGAGACATTATGTGTGTAAATTTACACTCACTATCCACTTTTCTACCAAATTAAACCCTTTAAACAAAATATGATATATTTTTTTGATAAAAATTGTCTTGACTTCTTCTTTTCTCTCACCCAACCTTATAACTAGTAGAAAAAATTAAAAAAATAAACGATGAGTATAAAAATATTTATAAGGAATAAAAAATAATGACTAAAATAGTCAGCCCTTGAATATTTTAAACCCATGAAAACATTTGAACAGAATCATTTTCCCCACCCATAAAACATAAACTACTTAGCTTAAACCATGTAATCATAAAATTACTAAAAAATCAATATATAATAAAATATAAAGTTAAAATGTGGAATCCATAGAATATTTGCATTTTTCCTTACACAACTACATTGGGAGTAACCTTCATGGTTACATTTGGAATAGCCATCATAGTAA
Source organism: Viscum album (assembly GCA_963277665.1). Lineage (NCBI taxonomy): Eukaryota > Viridiplantae > Streptophyta > Magnoliopsida > Santalales > Viscaceae > Viscum > Viscum album. Next base: position 1,896,653,106 of record OY728152.1, read on the forward strand.
ATTCCCTCAATCTCTTAGGAGGAACCTTATCATTTTCCTCCGTAACATTACCCAAAGCATTGGAGAGCTATCACATGATCATCCTCTATCTATTTATCATGTAACTACCCATATAAAAAACATTCCCATGAATTATAACATATCATAAATAATAAAACCATCTTAAAGGAAAAATATCATTTCTACATTTTCATTCACTAGATATCATTTCAAGATATTGACATAATCAATCAAATTTTAAACACACATTTAAACCACTGAAAAAGAATAGTTGGGAATAAACGTGTCCCATACAACTTTGAAACTTTTAAAGGAATTAAAATATTAATAATATAATTTCTATATAATGAAATCCTTAAAACCATTTTGAAAACATGGTCATTAATGAGAAATATTTATTAGAATGAATATTTAAAACATTTTAAATGTTGTTTTAGTTAAAGAGGAACATACTACCTGAGAAATAACATCATAAAATTAATTGGATAATGACATTAAATAAACTTATAATATCATGAGAATAAGGAGATTCATGATATAATATGTCAAAGGTCAGTATGTTCACCATATAACGGGAATTGGTCTATAAGAAGAAATAAATCTCAATGGATTGTAAATTGAGATGAAATCCATTACAATGATTATATCCTTATATTAAGGATAAATGAATGAAATATTTATGCGAGAATAATATAAATACACCAAATATTTGTATATATTCAGTGTAAAACAATAATAGGTTATTCTCACATATTCCTAGAAAAACGAAACCAATGACATGGATATTTCACTCAATAAAATGATATTGAGTTAAGATTTCCCTAACAAAGTTTATTTTTTAAAATAAATAGATAGATTAGGTGTATTAACTATAAATAAACTTATTTTAATTATAAATACAATATCTCATCTCAAAATTTATTTTTCTTATAATTATATCATCACATAATCATGAAGTAGAAATTTAACCCAAATAATGGAAATTGGGTTAAAATGTTCCCTTACAAAGTTCGTATAAATGACGAAAGAATTTATCTATGGGGTTTTCTGTGTTTAAGTAGTATATAAAAAAAATTTAATTATAAATTACAACATTAGTAAATAATAAATTATTCAACACATAATCTTGTCATAATATAATCAATGAAGTATGTGTAAAACCTAATGGGTGGAAATTGAGTTTTAAAATTCCCTTACCCCGAATTCAAAATTTCTCATTCATTATTTATATTTCAGAATTATGAAAATATTTTAATTTATACTTTATTCAGAACATTTTAATTTTTATTATAAATTTTATATTACTTATTATCATTCTATAAAAATTACCTTAATATTTTTGTTCATATCGGGCGTTTTTTCGATATTCGGTACTTGAGTCAAGAATGATCTCTTTTTTATGTAAATTTTCCATGTAGTAAAATGTCCATCATCTAAAAAATATTATTCATGATTTAAAATTCATATATATCATATATATATTTATTTATAATATCTAAAAAATTTGGACATGAGAAAATAAATTCACCATTCATGGAGAGAGTAATCCGTACGTATGCATGAATACTACTTTCATTTTTTTGTCATATAATAATAAAATGATATAAATTTATATTATAATAATGGTATTAAATTAATTTCATGTATGTCACATATATTTAATAAAACCATTCTTTATGTGTTATAAATATACTGGAAATGAGTCACATTGGTTTGTGGTAGTGGTATTCTACACTTCCTCATACAAAATTATTATATTTGCACAACATGAAAGGAATAATGGAACATATAAATAAAAATAATATAATTATAAAGACAATATAAATATAATATATTTCACATATACATATATTTCCATAATAATGGCTCCCATGAGAGGTGGTGGGAGAAAATTTAACAATCATCATTTTGTGAGGCAGAAGTTTTCTTTACACAGAAACAATATATTATATATCCATTAGATGGAGGTGTGTGTATGTGTAGGTATAAATATTATCATAAAAACATCATACTATATTGGGGATACTTTTTTTGTTATTAAATAAAGTAATAAAGAGTGTTTATTGGGTTGTAGAAGGAATATAAATGAAAGTAACTTGAGAGAAGACGTTGTATCTAAATCAGGAAACTCTTTTTCATTTGAGCCAAAAGGCTTCCTTGAGTTGGATTATGCCCAAGGAAAGGCTTAATTTTGTAAGTTAGGGATGTTGGTGGCATATTTTAGAAGATTTTGGTTGAGAAAAAGGGATTTATAGCTGTTAGTAGTTGGGTAGAGGTGGTGGCCTTTTAAATGATGGAGCGGGGTACTTTAGGAAAGTCTTGAAATATTATTTTATTAAAAATTGTTTTTAGAATTATTATTTTTAATAAGTGATAACTTCTGAGGATAATATGAGGATGGTAGAAATAATATCAAACAATAGGTTTTAGACATGTTTAGGTCGCAAAATTAAAATTATATTTTAGCTTTAACCCTTAGTTAAAAACATGAACTCTTACCATGTCTTCTTGTATTTTCATAGTATATGGAAACTATAGTTACTATAATATGACAAATGAATCACAAGTGGATCATTAATTAAATTTTTAACATTATAAAAGTTATTTGGCCAAATATTTTATTTTCAGGACTATTATTTCATTTTAAAAAATAATATTTGTTTAAAAACTCATTTATGCCAATTTTGACACTGTTTAGCAATTGATTTTTTTAAACTCATAAAAACATTATTCCTTAAAAATATTTATTAAAAGATCCCTAACATGTAAATTTCATCCCAAAAATTAATTTATGGCATCAAAGTATTTAAATTTCATTTATTTTAAGATATTTAATATCATTTATTTTAATCATTCATTGATAAGGTAATCACTCCATCATCATTGTGTCATAAATAAATAAATTTATTTAATGGATAAAAATTTTAAATAAAATATCATGATGTATGAATTATTTTTGGATTTATAATGACTATTTATAGCCAAATATATCTGTTATTTAACCCTATATTACATTTTTTAGTAATAAAGACATGTTTATGTTATATTTCTCTTTACTTTAAACTAATTATTATAACATGTCATTATCAAATCCAAGTGGCACCATGTGGTCCTAAAATTAACCCAAGGATTCCCATGGTCGGAAATATCTCATCATATAGGATTGATCTATGTATCATGGTAGTTTTATATTACTATAATATATTTATTTTACCCTTATTTACCAGATTTACCCATTAAATATGGTAAAAAACAATTACTTATGTTACTATTAATAATGTAAAAAACTGAAAAGTAAATATTTTCAAAATTTCTGACATCTAATTACAAATATGGAATCCATTTTTACAAATGAAAAACACAGAATTGAAATAAATTAATTTAAAATTAAATCCCACTGTCAAAACCATAAAGGGAGTTTTTAACAAGTAAAAACATTCCAAAGATGACATGTGTTTCTGTCGAATTTCATTGTGAATTTATATAAAATGAAAAAAATGGATTGAATGAAAAACACATAATCCATTTAATCATTAATACATATTAAAAGGATAATCTAACTATATAAAACAATTATACAAAATGGAAGTTTTGAATTAAAATCCAATAATTTTCACTATTCATTAAAAAATGAATTTTATTAGAAAAATATGAAAATTCAACAAAATTAATTTTTTTCCTTATTTTAAAGAATAATTTTATATTTTAAAATAGAACATATTAAAGAGGAAAAAATAGATTGAAAAAGGGTTCTTCATCAAAAGGTAGAAAAACTATATTTTGTTGATAAATACCGCTTTTATCGGAAAAAATGGATTTTTTCATATATCATATCTAGAAAACAAATAAAATTAATTTTAAACAATAAATTGAATATATAGAATATAAAATTACATAAATAGTGATATAATTTTTTAAACAAAATTCTTCTCTTTTAAATAGGATTTCAATAAAACACATCCTTTATATTGAATTGGTTTTTATTTCCATTTTTAATAAAGATGGTATCCAATGAATCATTATTTAAACTTGAGTAAAATAGATTTTTATAATTTAGTTTATATTATTCATTCCCTCCATTCTAGGAGCAAGGTTATAATAGTAACATTAAATAATAATATTTTGTTGTTCATTTAAGTTCGATGTAGAATATCATATACACTATTGAACATTGTGTTTCTTTCTTAAAAGTCAGGATGTTACATATTGAAGATGGATAGAAGTATTTTTTATCTATTGAAATTATTTTGAATTTATATATATTTAATTCGATTTAACTAAATGCAAAATTTTCTATTTAGTGACACAATTTTGTTTTTCTAAATTCTGATTTGTAAACATCACATAGGTTTTTAGTTTTTTTTGAACTTACCATATAGGTTATTGATTAACATACCTAAAGTGTGTTATCACTCTACCAAAAACATAACTATTTCTATATGTCAAATTTAGTAATTTTAAATTAACAACCTAATGATTTCTAAAGTTACCATGTGATACTTTTTAATGTGATTTCAACTTTACATTCATACCAACCACATGTTAAAAAATCCAACATACCACATGTGTATGTTTTTCATTCTTCCATGAAAGCATGATATTTTAAAATCTCACCAAAAACATGATTATACCACCACATAATGTTTCATTTTACCATAAGAATATTTTAAAACAAACACATGACCTCTATTACAACACTGAACTTCTCTTCCAAGCCGTGTTATCATGCTTTTTTCATAATAGTGTTTTTAATATCACTTTTATTTTGATATTTCAAATAAATATATATATGATTTTGGACCATAAAGAGATATTGTATTCTCATCCACCTGTAGAGTTTTAGGATAATAAACTGGCTCTTTACTCACATTATCAACTCTCATCTAAGCTACCACATGAAGATATCTCAACTAAACGCATGCAATATTGATATGGTAAGTAAAGATATTGTGTGTTCTATAAAGTGACCACAAGAACTAAGACATATCGTGAGTGTTATTTAATTCACTAGAAAACAACCTATTATGAGTGTTCTACAAGTGACAATAAACCAACCCACCACATTTTTTTTAAGATTTCATAAGTACGTGACTACACTTTGAAATATTAGCTGACCTCATGGTGTTTGTATCACAATCACCTAGTACACATGTTCAGTTCATAACTTTGTTTATAATTGAATATATATATATATATATATATATCTTAACATAATTTATTTATTTTATATTTTTTGAAAAACTTTTCTATTATTTTTTTAAATGAAAAATAGTAATTCTATTTAATTATAAAATAAATATATGATATGATGACTTTTTATAAGATATTGGTTAGAGAAAATATCCCTAAAATATTAAGATATTAATAAGTTACATATTATTATTCTTCACTCATTTTTAGTGATGATTTAATTTTTCTGCATACTCTATGTTAATTAAAATAAAATTTGCAATTTTGCTAATCTGAATTATTCTAATATGTACTAATGATCAAATTTTAATGTGTTTTAAATAATTCAAATTTTGGAATATAAAAGTGTGAAAATTGTTATATAATGAGTGAAATAATATAAATTATAGGTAAATGGTATAATTTTAACTATAATTATTCTCAAGAACACGGTTTGCAAGGATTTGTAACTTATACATTCCTTCATATTCGATTAGATCATGGAGTTTATAATGTGGGATTAAACTATTGGAAATTGATCAATGAAGAACAATATAAAATAAAATTGACATAGTTTATTCCAAAAAAAATATAGATCTAATTTAATTTTCTAGATATATGATTAAGATATTCTGTGGCTACTATTACATTGGTGGAATCAGAAATCAGACTCCACATTCTATTCATAACAATTGAAGTGAATGTAGATCAATTATCTATATAAAAATCTACATAAATTTCTCATCTAATCTTAATATCATTCTAATTTCTATTTTTTAAATCAGTTGTTATGTTTTTGAAATTCATAGCATCATTTTATGCTTTACACTATCAAAATAATGTCTCTTATTGGTTATTCTACCAACCAAAAACATGGTTATTTGGTTTTTAATCATAAATAAAAGTTTGGTCAGACTAGGTAGTGACTCCTATAAGAATTCATGATTATGACTCTATGTATTATAAAAGGAAAAGTATGTGAGAAAGTTCACACATTATTCAAATTGATATTTTATAATAGGTACTAATATTCTAAAAAATTAGAGAATATTACCAAGTGAAATAGTATATTAGTTATCTATACAACAATTAAAATATTATATTCTTATTTTATTTCATTTACATTATATTCTGAATACTCCTCCTTGATATTGAGTTATTCAATAATATAATTTAATTGGATATTTTATATATTTTTTAATGGATTTTTTAACCCTCTCTACAATGTTATTTCTATCTATCATGATCAAATAGAAACAACCATTATCCTCCTCCTTTAAATACCATTGGAGAAGAAAAAATCTCTTTTATGTGAATGTGGAATACCACCTCCATGAAGAAATTTCCCACATTATTTATAACCACCTTACATTGATAGCTATAATAATTTATTTAAAAAATAAATTTTATATTTATGACATTATTATATTTAAAAAAGGTGATTTATTATTCAATTTTCTTTCATTCCATCTATCAAATATTAAAATCATCATTATTACAAATGTATATAATTCTATCTCAATGAAGTGATGTAAATAAATGTTCCTTTCGAGAATAATTATAATTCTATATATAATTATTAAATACGATATTAATTACATAATTAAAATTTTGGAGATGATAGAACTATAGTCATTATATATGGAATAGAACTGTCAAACCAAATCGTGAAAGAAAAATGTTTTACCACCAAGAACAATTTTTTTAATAGAAAAATTATTAATAAGCACTTAATAAGATATTATACATAAATCATATATGGTATGATATATATTAATGTGGATATATAATATATGTGTAATAAGTTTATAATTATTATAAGTTATGTTCAAATATGTATGATTCATGACGAGACTTGAGGTAAGGGTTTATATTATAATATAATTTATTTTAGGTTTGTCTATGATAATTTTACATTCTGGGAATTTATATGTATTTTTTATTTTCCCCATTATATTAGTTTCCTCTTGTTATTATTAGTATTTTTTTGTATTAATACAATTTTTTTCTCTTATTTATTTAAAATTACCAATAAAATGTTTTTAATGAAAATTCAACCCTATTTCCACATTGCTCGACAAAATGTTTCCTTCTTTTTTGTGCTCTTAAAAATTGATTTATGTATCTTTTTACCTTTACATTAAATTCATTAAAAAGGAAAATTTATTTATCTTATAATTTATTTACATGTATTTAAAATAAATATTATTAATGAATATTATTCTGAGGAATTAGTTTTTAAATATTTGGTAAACTATGTAAAAAAGTATATCTTTTAACATATACAATATGTATAAATTTTCCAACTATAATTAACTATCAATGATTTAATGGTTCTACTATATATTTAAATTTTTATATTAAAAAACTATAATATTTTGTAAATTTTTTTTATTTTAATTCTGCATTTTTCAAAATGAAAAATATATATTCCTCAAGAAATATTCTATAGATCTTTAAAATAAATTTTTATACTATGTTAACATCCATTAATACTACCTATCATTCATTGAAGTTATTATCCATTGAAACCATCCTAATTTATTTTTAGTGTGGTTTATGATTATGATGATGAGATTTTTATGTGACCAATTTATTTTCCAAATGTTATTATATGATGATATGATGATATTTATGATTTTTTGGTACACATATGAATGGATTATGATTTTGTAAATTTTGATCCCAAAATTATATAACACTCTAAGGAATTGGTTAATTATGATATAGTTAAGAAAATCCACGTAAATATGATAATTTAGAATCTTGAGAGAGGTGAGAATGTTAAGATACTCTTAAGAGATGATAGAGCTCATAAAATCTTAAGAGAGGTGATATTAACAAGATATATGTTACTCTTGAGAGGATATTGAAATTATACTATTTAGGAAATTTAATGATAAATGTATGGTTCCCAGGATACTATTATGATTTTGATTTTGATTTAACTAAAAAATTCATATAAAATTCAATAATGGTTCATGGTTTATTTACAATGATTCCCTACTATTATGATTCATGTATTTGGAAATGCTAATGTTTTATGCCACGATTCATGATGATGACATTTGAATTATTAGGTGAAACAATTGTGAGTAATGAACATTTTTTCATAAAAATATTATAATCTTATGATTTTAGTTGATTACATATTGATATCTACAATGTTTACCCATGTTGAGTATCTGAGATCAACCATTCTTATGATATATATCCCACAGTTATGATTAATGGTGAAAATTATGGTATTTTAAAAAAGGATACTATGTGAGAAGAACATTGTAGGAGATGTTGAAGATCATTTTTCAATTAATATGATTATACATATAGTCTTTATAGGAACTAAATTTTATGGTCATTGGGTGTGTATTATCAGTAAATGTAGTGAATATTCATATAAATAACGTAATATATATATATATATAATGTGTGGGTCACCTCAGTTTTCATCCAAACAATGTTTTGGTAATTTTTTGAGAGTAGGATTAGAGGGATTTGGTGAACAACATATATATACATCTATATATATGACAACATCTAGATTATTTGTTAAGTAAAATATTGTGTGTTTTTAATTGAAAATACATCCTTTTTGTGTACTGGATATCATATTTTATTGGGATACTGATGCACCTGATGATAAAATAACTGAAAGGGGTGAATTGAGTATTACCGTGAAAATCACATATTCATAATGAGTACGCATAATATTTCACACCTGGATAGAAACTCATAGGGGATAGGTTTAGGTTAATTCACATTTTCATTATTTACCTTTATAAAGGATTTAAATTAATAATATCCTTGGATGACCCAGTTTAAAACTATGGTGTCATATATTGAAAATTATATGTTAGAATTTATACATACTTTGAATGATTTTTCATTATTATATTAATACTCTATATGATTTTTTATTCTGACACTACCACTTTTTGGTTTTATTAATGGAATAATGCTACAATGATGAAGTTGAGTTTGTGAAATAAATGATAAAATATTGAAGTATCTTATTTGATCTTATCTATATGAATTATTTTATAAAATTAAAGTCTATGTGGATAATAATTCATATAACCAAATATTAGATCATTAGTTACCCTAAAAATAATTTAATACTAAGATGATTACATCTCTTTTATACAGATAAACTTTGATAAGAGTTTGGGGGAATGTTCGTCCTTCAATTCATGTGGATATCCCTCTAGTTGAATTTAAAGTGATTTTGGGAATGGATTAGATATATATTTATAAAACCATTATCAATTGTTGGGTAATGGAATTCAAAATTGACATTTTAAATGATTCATTGATCAGCATTCGATGAGGGGATGAATATGAATATCTAATTGAAGTTACCTATGATGTATTAGTCTTGATTACAATTAAAAGGGTTATTTTTCTTAGATGGTTGGGGAGAAATTCCACATCAATGATATGACTATTTTTAAGAATTATTATTATATATTTCTTGAATAATTTCATAACATTTCCCGGAATTATGATGTTTTATTTTGAACCGAACTAATGCTTGGAGCTATACCTATTAATGTCACACTATAAAGAATGTCCCCATATGCGTTTCAAGAGTTAAAGAAGAAACATCAAGAGATTTTTTTTTCTTGGATTCATATGAACGAACGAGTCACCAGGATGTTCACTAGTTCTTTTTGTTAAGAATAAATATGGGTCAAGGTTTATTTTCTCTTATTATTAAGAACTTAAATAGATCACTACCAAGAAAATTGTTACTATAACCCATGTTAATGACTAATTTGATCAAATTACTATAGATAAATACTTTTTCTAAGCATGAACTTATTTCAATATATCATCAATTGAGGGTCATTATGGAGGATATGACCCGGAAATCCTTCAATATGTTGTAAAATCAATATACTTTTTTTATTCCATTTCAACTTAACGATGATACTTCTATATTTATGGATTTAATAAATATAGGTTTTATATATTATAATGAATAGTTTTTCTAATATTTATTGAATAAATTATTATATATTGGATGATTAATTTATATCATGATAACCATTTTATGACTTTACCAATGACACTACAAGGATATGTTTTAGGTTAATTTTCTAGGTGTAAATTTTATATTGGGAATGTTTAATGTTTTGGTCATATTATCTTATGTGATAGTATATCAGTGAATCCTTCATATATGGAAGTTATTGAATAATAGCCTAATCCAAAAATGGTTACTAAGAATCATATTTTTCTGAGGTTTGATGATTCCTACCCACACATTGGGAGGTATTATTTACTTGTCACTAATCAAATAACCATGTTTACTCTTTAGGGAGGCACCTTACATTGGATAAATGAATGTCCGAAAAATATCAATGAGCTAAAATGAATTTTTTTAGTGAAATAATTTGTACACTAACTAGTTATGGTGAAGTGTTGGTGATATTTAGTATTTCATTGAAAAAGGAATTGGGATGAATCATCATTTAGAATGACTTTTTTATAACTTACACATGGTTCCAATTGAATGATAATGAGAAACAAATACTTGACTCTTGATTAAGAATTCACAGAAGTATTTTTTTATTAAAAATATAGTGGTATTATATCTATATTGAATGATGTGATATATATATTTATCATTTAATAATGAGTAATATATTCAAACATAAAAAATAAATTATGTTCCAGATGATATGGTTATATTTAACTAAATATTGTGAATGCTCAATACATTACATTGATGTGAATGGTAATAAGATGGTTGATTCTATAAGTCAGAATGACCATGATGGTTTGTATATGATGGTGATTGAATGAGATCCAATACTTATTTTTTTTCAAAAGATTGATCTTGGAATATTGAGAAATGAGGATATATATTTTATATATCAATGGTCAACCATCCTTCTATTTTAGTGTTAAGGAGGGCTAGAAGGAATATGTGTCAATAAAAAAATAAGGTGTGGAAGTATTCTTCAGTTTAATAATGGTTTTAGATGAAATATAATTCTCATTAAAATCATATGTGTCCCATCGATACTAGTACAAGATAATGTTATGTTAAATGAATCTCATAGATGATCATTGTTTATCGATCATAAAAGTATAAATATTTACAGAGATCTGAAAGAGTATTTTTAGTGGAACAATATGAAGAGGTATATTGCAATGTATATATATCAACTATTGGTATGTTATCTATTTATGTCTTAGAGACATAAGTAGAAATAGAATATTAGAAACATTACCAGTACCAGAATGGAAAATAGAAAACATCACCCTTGATTTCACCATTAGAATCCCCAAAAAATCTACGTGGAAAAAATTTATTTTATCCCAAGTTGATCACTATAAAAAATAAGTGAATTATATTACTATTATAGAATATTTATTTATTTTTAATATAAATTGGTTATAAATTAAATATTTTATGATATTTCAAAGAATACTACTCTTAATCTTATCTAATCTGCCTCTAAGCCTTTTCTTGTAGTTCTGAAGAAGCCTTCCATAAGATTTGGATATAGAGTTGAGTATTAGTATAACATATCATCATAAAAAATATGTTCAATTTGAGAGTAAAATTGAAACTATATAATACATTTTGATAAATGTCTTTATGTATTTCAAACAAGTTTGTGATCAACCCTCTACTTTGGGATAATTTTCATACAATAATATCTCTCCCTAGAGTATTTATATGGCTCAATATAAAGCCCCATAAGGTATGAAATTTATAACACCATTGTGCGGGAATGATATTAGAGAGAGAAATATATTGGTACTTATGATAATTGATTAAATGGTAGTGAAGGTTAAAACTATTCAAACAATCATCAGGGGAGCTTAGAGTTGACAAAAAATTTGTACAGAAAATCATCTAAGAGATATACTTTTAAAAGTGGGTGAAAATTTATTACGATAATTATCTAATTGAAATAAGTTATTTATATTTATAAATAAGGGAAATATATGCCCAAGATATATTTTACCCTTTGAAATTATTTATTTTATGCGTATGGTAGATCATCATTTGGTTCGTTTACTGAATCTCTCTAAATTTCACAATGTGTTACCTATATCATTCCAAAGGAAGTAAAATCCTAATCATTCACATGTAATAAAAGAATAGGTAATACTTATGAAGAATGAAATCTCTTATACAAAAAAATGGAGATTTTGGATCAAATATTGATTGTTTTGTGAATTAATTCCAGTAAGCTAGTTAATGATTTTTAGTGAAGCCATAAATTTAAAGAATCTATGTGGAAGCCCAAGGATGTGATGAGGAAGAATCATCCATAGTTGTTTGTATAAAAGTGATGAAATTTTGATAAATTTTTTTATAAGGGTGGTAGAAGTAAATACCTATAAATTTTATCATATATTTCTCATTAAATAAATTTGATGTTTTTAATAGCATACATAACATGAAACACTTACATATGATCCTGAGCTTATGTGAGTGTACATAAAAAAATTTGGGTTAAACTACTTTTTTATATATAATGAAGTGACTATTGGGTGTAGGGGGACATTTGGGAGAGATCCAGGGGCCCATGACAGGAAGGGAGGAGAAAAGAGGTCAAATAGTATGAAACACATAGTTGGTGCATGGTAAGAACAAACCATGTACCAGGCCCATGAAACCATACTGCTTCAGGACCCCATCTGATAGAGGTTGTTTTAAGTTTACAAAATGGTTTTCTAAACCATTTGAGTTATCCTAGGATATTTTATGACAAGGAGCCTCTTAGAAAGAGTCACCCACAAAGTTTTTGCATGATTTAACTAGACGTACTATCCTGAATAAGAAAAATATTCTCATTTACCTCCTGCTATTATTTCTTTCTTCCCCAATTTCTCCCAATTAGACCCCCTCCATATTTGGTAAAGAAAAAAGATCCCCCTCTTCATCCATCTGTGATTCTCTATTTATTTTTTACTGTTTGGAGAGCATTTGGGTTCATATCATTGATCCAAAAAGTTCTTAGTTGGGAGTTTAAAGGGTCTGTGAGTTCAAAGAAGGGGTTGTGTATGGGATAGTGAGCATCTTAAATCATGAGGTTAGTGGTATTTAAGATTTTTAACATATTCTTTATGTATTATACATGTATATGTGTGTGTCAATGTGTTTCCTTATTATGTTTCTTCATCTTTGTTAATGGAAAGTGTTTTGGGATTTATCATGAGCTGTGAAATCCTTTATAGACCTCATTAGGTCCAATGGTGAGTGAGACTGAACCTAGGTCTACACATGGTGTAATTTGAACCCTTGCAAATTGTTAATGAAATTGGTAATGATTTATATTTGGAGATTATGGGAGAGAATGTGGGGTGAATGTTAATTTGGATATGTGGGTAGGGTCAATGTGTTAGTTGGAAATATTATAAGTTGGATTTTGGTATATGACTAAGAGGTTTTGAAATGGTTTTAATGGGATTTTTGTGTCTTTGAAGTGATTATAGATTTATTTATGTAAAATGGTATTGGGAAGTTATAAATGTTTCTAAAGGTGGTTTTGACCTAAAATTGAATCCAAAAGGGGGTTTTATTAAGAGAATTCAAATGATGTTCTAAATGGTGGTAAGGTTTAATTTTTGTGAAATTGGTTCCATACTTGTTTTGGGATGATTGAAATGGAAATGAAGCCTTTGGACATGTTTTTTTTCAAAGATAAAAACACATATTTTAAAGGTTTTCTTCAACATGATTTCGAATGGGTACCTAGAATTTTATTTTATACCATGATGCATTTTAATGGTCCATTGGGATCATTATCATTGAATTTATATATGGGTTCGTGAGATAGATTCCATAATGATTATGTTGGCATGTGAAGATGGTTACGAAATGAACTAAGTATTGAATGTGCATATTTGATGACATATCATAAGGAGGTGTTAGGCATAATGATATATGTGTTTGATACATACAGTTATGTTGATAAAAGTTAAATGAGTTGTAAATGAGTGGAATGTTAATTGTGTGTAGTTGAAAATATTAAATAATGGAGTGTTTGGTATAATTCAAATGAATTGATGAACTTTCTTAAATGGGATATGATATGAAAAAGAGAAATTGGTTAAATGGGATATGCTAAGTAAATGGTAAGATGTTCATGGGTTATGGCATGAGAATGATTTACGTATTGATTAATTATGAAATGTGAATGTTATTATATTCTTTGACTATGGTTGTGTACAAGTATATGTGGTAAATGATTAAAGAATCATATTCACATGGCTTGGTGTTATGTGGTGTATTGACTTATGGTTTTAAACCCATGGGTCGGGTTGGACTGTGGCTATAAACCTGACCCTTTGAATTCATGAGTTTGGGAGTCAGACTAAGGCTCTATGCCCCTAACCGATGCATTGGATGAAACTACCTTGACTGAGGCTCTAAGGTAGGTGTGATAGACTACATGGACTAATTCTCTAATGTAAGTGAGATCTAATTTTTTATGAAATGTTTACCCCTAGTGAGATAGGAAACTTGACCTATCCCTTTATGCATGGTAATTGATGGGCATAAGTGGTAGTTTAAATAATTGAAATACATATCCCATAGAAAAAATGAAGTGAATGATCAATTGAATTTCATTAGACAATGCATATGTAATAGGTTTTTATTAGTGAACACCCCTTATGGTTATATGTGTGTGTAACCCCTTGATCCTTGTATTAGACTCCCATTGTTACCTGAGTTGGTTTGTTTAAATTTTATACTATAGAAAAAAAGGATAAAAAGGATATTAGATAATTAGTTAAATTATTTCCTTATACCCTTGTTTATTTATTTCACTTGCTTCCATGCATACATTGTTATATTGACTAGTTATTGGTTTAGACACCATTGATGGTGGCTTGTTGAGTTGTAATCTCACCCAGCTTGGGATTCCATGGATGTAACACCCGAAACTTTTATAAGAAATATTTTGTTTTTATTTTATATAAATCATCAAAGGAATATTTCACTACACAAAACACTGGCTTGGCTTTCTTTTCAGGAAATCGCGACCTTCCTTGATAGCTTGCGTCATATGCAATACCGAGTTTCACTAAACAACGATATGCTATTAAAATATTATTAAAACTAGCCGTTATGAATAGTAATACCCACTTTTTAAAATTTTGTAAATTTTATTTTTCAAAATGGAATTCATTTATGGATTCGGAATATCGAAATTAGCCTAGGGTGAAATTTTGGTATTTTTCTGGAAACTTTCAATTTTTGATGAATAGAGAAAACACTAGGTTACTATTTAAAAAACGACTTTTTATTTAAATAATTATTTATTTTATTTAAATTTATTTTAGGAAAAAATTGATACATAATACCTATATAAGTTCAATTCAATTCATTGGAGTCATTTTATAATAATTTTAGATATATAAAAAGTTTATTGAACTTTTCACTGTCTTTTACCCACCTCCTAGGAGAATTTGAAAATTTACATAAAACTTAATTTCACCGCTTCTGTGAGTAGAATTTCAAAAATCTGAGAGACATGGTTGATGTCAGTAAGTAAAATGTGGTTGAATGAGTTGAAAATAATTTTTGGTGAATAGTAACTTTTTTACTTTTATTTACCACGGTTAAAAGTAAATAGGGCAATTAAGGGTAAAATGATATTATTATTAACCAAAAACATGTCCTAATTCTATTGTATAAGTGTAATTCGACCAAAAACAACCTTGGGAATAAAATATGACTATTTAGGCCCACTTGGATTAGATTAGGACATTTATTATTAATTTATTTTAAGAAAGGTTAAAATAGTTAAAATCAAAGTTTAATAACTAAATATTTTTTAATATAGGGTTATTCATAAGATAAATTAAACTATAAATATCCATTATAAAGCTACAAATATTTCCTACATAATTATATTTTATTTGTATTTTTTTGACATTAAATAATTTAATTTATTTATGACACAATGATGATGCAGTAATCAACTTATTAATGAAATATTGACATAATTGATGTTATAAATACCCAAATAAATGTAATTTGAGACATTTTATGAATGAAACTAATTTTATAGGTTAGTATGACATTTTATTATTGATTTAATTAACTTTTGTATAACTAATATTTCTGTTATGATTTTCACAAAAATCAATTACCAAATATTGTCAAAATTGACATAAAATAGTTTTTAAAACAAATATTATATTATTAATTCCTAGAAATCTAAGGTTCAGTCAAATGACTTAGATAAGGTTATATATATTAATAATAAACAACTTGGGGTTCGTTTGGCTTGTTATAGTAATTTTATTAACCTTATAGTGTAAGAAAACAAAAGCACATGGTAGATGTAAAATTATTTAACTTAAAGTTAAATCTAAATGATAAGGTTAAAATAGAACCCTGAACTTGTCTAAATTCTATTAGATGAGAGTATTTCGACCCATACGTACCTTATCTTAGAAATAAACCAATGTGGGGATATTTAAAAACCTAATATGACTTTATAATAAAATAATATGTTTAGTTTTTCCTAAGGTGCCCCTCTCCTCACTTATAAAAGGGCACCTCCACCCTCTCTTACTCACAACACATTGAGCCTTCATGCTCGACCAAAACCTACCAAATTATCTTATCCACTTCACTGGAAACATCCCAGAGGTTCTGGACTTCTTCAAAGGCCAATTTTAGTTCCCTAAGAGGAGGTCTCAAAGAGGCGCTTCAAAGAAGAGGTAATGTCCGTTACCGATTCTTTCAACTTTATTTCTTCTTCCACTTCTTCTTCTTTAGTTGTTTAATTATGAATTAATAATGTCAGTATCAATCATATACTGATATGTTATTATTAGTATGAAACAACCCTATTTCTCCATCTATCCATCCTATTGAAAACGAAATCACTACGTGTGCGTACGTACGGAATACCGTCTCCACGCCGTGGTGTAATCTATTTTCCACCACCACCTTACTTGGATGGGTATAATGGTGTAAATAATGACTATATATGATTATTGAAAAGTGATATTGATTCTGAAATAGTATACATACACTCCAATACAATTCCACAATCATGGGAACGATATCATCGCTCGTGCATACGTACGGAATACCGTCTCCATGATGTGATGCGACTCGTTCTACATGATCATCATTGCATAATGATTATATAAATGAATTGAATGAATAAATATGATATATATTACACTAATAACATTCTGTAAATGAGGTACCTATAACCTAAAAATAAGAATGAGAATTTATTCGACAAAACACGCATAAGAACAAAAAGTAATAAACACCCGAAAAGCAAGTAGCAATGAAATATTACTAATAAGAAGCTAATAATATGACCATGTATGATATCATAACAATGATTATGATTGTGGAATAAGTCAATGACATTATTTAAATCATTATACAGGAGTTTCAAACACTTACGACGAAAATCGGACCTAAGGTAAGGGAAAATATCACAATCTCATTTTTATCTGAGATTGTTTATACTTGAGAATTTACTGGGGTGTATTTTATCATCCACATCCATGTTTCCTCAATATGTAATATTATTTATATCCTCCTACAATTGTTTAAATACAATGTTACCCTTCGGTGAGTTTTTAGTAAAAAATATGAAAGGAATATTTTGTCGTTTTTCGTATGAGGTACTTTTAGACTTTTCTGGCCTAAGTATGAGAAGAATGTTTTTTTAACTTATACATCATGAATGTATTTTTAAAACATTATTTACAAGAAGCTTCCATTACAAGTTTTCATGTTTATTTTTAATCAACTTCTTTTAGTTTAAAATTGTATAACATGTTAAGAAAGGAAAAGTGTTTTTGAAGTAGAAAGGATATTTTCCTCAAGAATGGAGTTCAAGTGTTTTATCAAAATTATTTTCCATCTAAGATAATATAGGGTTCTATTTCTATACCTATTAATACATTAATTTTATTATGTTGTGATGGAATTATTTTTTTGAATTCCTTTATCTTATATGAATTGTTTTATGATGTCACGATGTTTAAGAATCCCATTTTTATTAAATGGGTTATGTAATGATGTATTATTTTTCTTGATTTTGTGGCACACATAAAAATGGTATCATTATGAGATGGGTGGGACCTATATCTCCCTTTAATGAATTGGGTAAAAATTTTATATCTCATGAGATAGACATGGCTGGAAGGGCAGGTTAAACCAGTTCAGTAAACAGGACTGAAACGAGGAGTGAACTCGGTTCAGAAAAGGAATTTGTCCACTAAGATAGTCTTGGAAATGAGTCTTGACTACTAAGAAATGATTTTCTATGATTATTTGTGTATGCCACAAAGCATCATGTTTTATGTTATGATTATTTGGATTACATTTCACTTCTATGATTTATCCCATGTTATGATCTCTTTTGTAGGATAATATTTTCAAAATGTTATGTTCTTATAAATATGATATGTATATATTTCTTTTGTTTAACCTTAATGAGCATTTGAGCTCACCCTTTTGTATGTTTCCTTTCCCCAGGCCAGGAAGAAGGTTATTAAGTAAGATATGCCAAAAGGGACTATAGATATGATGAAATAAATGGGAGACAGTGTAGATGCTTTATGAACCAGTTGTTTATGAATCCCAGTTTCTAAACACACTATACCTATACGGTCCTTTCATGGTTCTGTTATATTTTGTAATATGTATGCTTAAATTTTGAAGTATTAACCATGTATGTAATGTATGGGTCGTTATAGTTGGTATCAGAGGAAGGGTATAGTCAATATTTGGAAACTAGGATGTGAAAACCTTAGTAAGAAACCTAAGGATATGTCTAAGCATAGAACACAATCTTAGAAATGTCCATGAAAAACCTATGATAAGTCCTTAAGTGTGAAAATTTATTATGTGTTTTTTCTATTATAATTAGTGTTGATCACACTATTATTCTTGGTTTTAGTCAATGGCTGGAACCCGAAGGAACAATGTTAATGCGGAATGCGACGGGCAATGCAATGATTGCCCCCCTGAGCAACCAAACGTTATGGGAGATGGAATACAAAATCTTGTAGCCATTCTCACACAACTTTCTCAAGCTATGAATCATGCAGGACTTCCAAACGAGCAAAGAAAGGAGCAATATTCTATTGAATCCTTCATGAGGCAGCGTCCACCTTCATTCAGCGGGTCTACTGATCCATTCGTTGCTGAACAATGGATCGGTACTACTGAAAAGATATTTTCAGTTCTTCAATGTTATGAACATGATCAAGTCATCTAAGTAGTTTATCATTTGGAAGGTGAAGCTGATCAATGGTGGAATCTTATCAAGAATAAGAGGCCAAGAGATGAAATTGAGTCCATGGAATGGGACGAGTTCATGAACTTATTTTTCAATAAGTACATCCCTCTTAATCTTCGAACAAAGATGGAGAAGGATTTTCTTGAACTAAATGAAAAGGATGATGAATCTATTGATACCTATGAAGCAAATTTTACAAGACTTCCAAGGTACGCATCTGGTATTATTATCCAACCTAAGAGTAAGATCAATCGGTTCTTTAGTGGCTTAAAACCAAGTCTTCGAAGGGTGTTATCCATAAGGGATTTCAATAGCTATGAGGAAATCGTTCGATGTGCTCTCAAAGTTGAGATGGAGATTGGAGTAACCCATCAGTCATATAGGTTTGATAAGAAGAGGAAAATGTAATTCAAAGGAAAATCTAAAGAGCACACTGAAAAGAAGATGAGTTTTCCCTTATACTCAAAGTGTGGAAAGAAACATGGAGGGAGTTGTCTTAAATGGACAAGTAAATGTTTCAAATGTGGAAAGGAAGGTCAACGGGCATTTTAATGCTGCAATGATGGGAAGAAGATGTCTTGTGATGAGAACAAAGAAAAGGCTACACAGAGTGCACCTCCTACACTTCAATGTTACAAGTGCAAGGAAATAGGGAATTATGCTAATCAATGTCGTAATCCAAGGGTTGTTGATGATGATCGATGTCAACAAACTCTTAAGGCTAAAGACAAAGGAAAGTCACATGTAATTTCTATCAGCGATGTGGAGTACGATAACGTAGTGGTGAAAGGTACACTTACCATCCACTCTAAATTAGCAAATGTTTTATTTGATTCTTGATCCACCCACTCTTTTATTTCTGAAGAATTTTCTAAGGGTATCACTGTATTACCTCAACAATTAGATGTTGAGTGAGCTGTGACAACCCCTAATGGTACAACAGTCGCACCAAAAGTTTATAATTATTCCCCGATTTAAGTTTATGGGAAAGTGCTTCCTGTAAATCTTGTGATCCTTCCTATTGTGGAATTTGATGTGATTCTTGGCATGGATTGGATTTCTCTATATGGAGATCATATCAATTGCCAAATAAGGGAAGTCACATTTCATATTCCAGATCAATCTATGATCGTCTATCGATGCAAGGATGAACATAAGCTTACAGTGGAAATTTATTCCATCTTATGGGTCTTGATTCCACTAAATGAAAGTTATTTATCTCAAATGGTTTGAGAGAAACTCATGATTAATAATATTCCCATTGTACGAGAGTTTGACGATGTCTTTCTAGAGGAATTGCTGGGTCTTCCACCAAATCGTGAAGTTGAGTTTTCAATCGACCTCGTACCTGGTGCTTTGCCTATTTCAGAGACACCTTATAGAATGGCCCCAATTGAGTTGCAGGAATTGAAGAAGAAACTCCAAGAGAATCTTGATAAAGTATTCATATGCCCTAGTGCGTCACCTTGGGGAGCACCTTTTCTGTTTGTTATGAATAAAGATGGATCAATGAGACTCTGTATTGATTATCAAGAACTTAACAAGATCGCTATCAAGAACAAATATCCTCTCCCGCACGTTGATGACTTATTTGAACAACTACGTGGAGCTCAATACTTTTCTAAGATTGATCTTCGTTCAGGGTATCATCAATTAAGGTTCAAAAGGGAGGATATACCAAAGACGACTTTCCGTACAAGATATGGACACTATGAATTTATAGTGATGCCATTTGGTCTTACTAATTCCCCTTCTATCTTCATGGATCTGATGAGTAGAGTCTTTAGAGACTATCTTGATCAGTTTGTGGTAGCCTTTATAGACAATATTCTTGTCTATTCAAAGAGCAAGGAAGAACATGAAGATAACGTGAGAATTATATTTAAGACCTCGAGGAAGGAGAAGCTTTATTCCAAATTTACCAAGTGTGAATTTTGGCTTCAAAAAGTTTCATTTTTGGGTCACATAATCTCAAAAGAGGGGATATATGTGGATCCAGCAAAAACAGAAGTTATCGAATGATGGTCGAGACAAACAGCAGTAATAGAGATCCGAAGTTTTCTTCGTTTGGTTGGATATTATCAATGTTTTGTGAATGATTTTTCATGATTATCTAATCCAATCACCAAGTTGACTCGGAAAGGAGTTAAGTATGTTTGGATGGAGGAATGTGAAGAGAATTTCATGGAGTATAAAAGAAGGTTTTCCAGTGCACCTGTGCTCACACTGCCTTGTAATGGTGAAAGGTTTGTGATCTACAGTGATGCATCCAAGAAGGGATTGGGGTGTGTTCTTATGAAAAATGATATGGTGATAGCTTATGCCTCACGACAGTTGAAAATCCATGAGAAAAATTACCCAACTCATGATTTGGAGTTAACTGTGGTAATCTTTCCATTAAAGATTTGAAGGCATTATCTTTATGGAGAAAGGTGTGACATTTATATTGATCATAAAAGTTTAAATTATATTTTCACACAAAAGGAGATGAATATACGCCAAAGAAGATGGTTGGAGCTGATTAAGGATTATGACTGCTCAATTCATTAACACCCTGGGAAAGAAAACAAGGTGGAAGATGCATTAAGTCGACAAGACCATGCTAGCTTATCCATGATGAGGATCACAAAAGATCCAATATTTATGGATTTACAAAGGATGGATCTTGGAATTATAATGGAAGGGGAAAATTCTTGTCTTTCTCAAATGAATGTTCAACCATTTATACATGTGAAGATTAAAGAGGCACAAAAAGAAGATGTAGAGTTACAAAAGAAGGTGAGAAATGTTCTAGAATTCAACATTGATTGTGATGGGATAATAATGTCTAGGAATCGGGTTTCTGTTCCTCCCATCCCCGAATTAAAGAAGGAGCTGCTGGATGAGGCTCATAGTTCTTAATTATCTATTTATCCTAGATGCACGAAGATGTATCGGGACCTCAAAGAGTACTTCTGGTGGGATGGCATGAAAAGAGATGTTGCTGAATATGTCTCTCGATGCTTGGTTTGTCAGTAAGTTAAAGCTGAGAGACAGAAGTATAAGGAGATGTTACAACTATTACCCATACCTGAATGGAAGTGGGAAAACATCACTATGGAATTTTCCACTGGACTTCCTATCCAAAGGCAATAATTCTATCTGGGTCATAGTTGATCGTCTTAAAAAGTCAGCACACTTTGTCGATATTAGAGATGATTTATCTCTAGATCAGCTTGCCAGGATATATGTGAAGGAAGTGGTAAGATTGCATGGAGTACCACTCTCCATTATTTCTGATTGGGATCCGTGGTTCATCTCAATGCTCTAGAGAAGTCTTCAGCATACTCTGGATACAAAGTTGAGTTTCAGCACTACTTATCATCCTCAGACAGATGGTTAGTCTAAGAGGAAGATTTAAACTCTAGAAGATATCCTGAGAGCTTGCTCTATGTATTTAAAAGGTGGTTTGGATCAACACCTACCTTTGGTGGAATTCTCTTATAATAATATCTTTCACTCCAGTATTCATATGGATCCTTATGAAGCTCTCCATGGAAAGAAATGCAGGACTCCAACTTGTTGGGATGAAGTTGGGGAACGAAAGCTATTAGGACCAGATCTTGTTGATGAGATGGTAGAAAAGGTCTGATCTATTCAACAACACATAAGAGAAGCTCAGAGTCAAAAAAAAAAGATATGCCTAAAACCGAAGAAAAGACCTAGAGTTTGAAGTGGGTGATAAAGTGTTCTTACGAATATCTCCTTGGAAGAGAATAATGAGATTTGGAAAGAAGGGAAAGTTGATCCCTAGGTATATCGGTCCTTTCGAAATACTGGATCGTGTTGGGAAGGTAGCTTACCGATTGGCGCTTCCACCGAATCTCTCTCAAGTTCATGATGTGTTCCATGTATCTCTCCTGAGAAAGTACATACCTGATCCTTCACATTTACTCAGCTCAGAAGTTGTACCGCTGGAACAAGATCTTTCTTATGAAGAACAGCTGATACAGATTCTCGATCGTAGCGAAAAAGTCCTACGGAACAAGACCACTCGCTTGGTGAAAGTTTTATGGAGGAACCACCAATTAGAAGAAGCTACATGGGAGTTTGAGGATATGATGAGGGAGAGGTATCCTCATCTGTTTGTTACAAAGTGACAAATTTCAAGGGCGAAATTCATTTTAAGGGGGGTAGAATGTAACACCCGAGACTTTTATAAGAAATATTTTGTTTTTATCTTATATAAATCATCAAAGTAATCTTTCACTACACACAACACTAGCTTGGCTTTCTTTACACGCAATCACGACCTTCCTTGATAGCTTGTGTCGTACGCAATATCGAGTTTCACTAAACAACGATATGCTATTAAAATATTATTAAAACTAGCCATTATGAATAGTAATACCCACTTTATGAAATTTTGTAAATTTTATTTTTCAAAATGGACTTCATTTTTTGATTCGGAATATCGAAATTAGCATAGGGTGAAATTTTGGTATTTTTTTGAAAACATTCAATTTTTGATGAATAGTGAAAACACTAGGTTACTATTTAAAAACCGACTTTTTTATTTAAATAATTATTTTTATTATGTAAATTTATTTTACGTCAAAATTGATACATAATACCTATATATGTTCAATGCAATTCATTGGAGTCATTTTATAATAAATTTAGATATATAAAAATTTTATTGAACTTTTCCCCGTCTTTAACACACCTCCTAGGAGAATTTGCAAATTTATATAAAACATAATTTTACCGCTTCTATGAGTGGAATTTCAAAAATACAAGAGACACAGTTTATGTCAGTAAGTAAAATAAGGTTCAATGAGATGAAAATAATTTTTTGTTAATATTAACTTTTTTACTTTTATTTATCATGATTAAAAGTAAATAGGGTAATTAAGGGTAAAAATGGTATTATTATTACCCTAAAACATATCTTAATTCTATTGGATAAGTGTAATTCGACCAAAAACAACCTTAGGAATAAAATATGACCATTTAGGCTCACCTGGATTAGATTAGGACATTTATTATTAATTTATTTAACGAAGGGTTAAAATAGTTAAAATAAAAGTTTAATATCTGAATAATTTTTAATATAGGGTTATAAATAAGATAAATTAGACTATAAATATTAATTATAAAGATAAAAAGACTTCCTACATAATGATATTTTATTAGTAATTTTTACACATTAAATAATTTAATTTTTTTATGACACAATGATGATGCAGTAATTAACTTATTAATGAAATGTTGATATAATTGATTTTATAAATACCCAAATAAATGTAATTTGAGACTTTTTATGAATTAAAATAATTTTTTAGGTTAATATGACATTGTATTATTGATTTAATTAACTTTATTAGAACTAATCTTTCTGTTATGATTTTCACAAAAATCAATTACCAAATAGTGTCAAAATTGACATAAAATAGTTTTTAAAAAATATATTATATTATTAATTCCTAAAAATATAAAGTTCTTCCAAATGACTTAGATAAGGTTATATATATTAATAATAAACAACTTGGGGTTCTTTTGGTTTGTTATAGTATGTTTATTAACCTTATAGTGTATGAAAACAAAAAGACATGGTAAAATTAAAATTATTTAACTTAAAGTTAAATCTAAATGATAAGGTTAAAATAGAACCCTAAACTCGTCTAAATTATATTGTATGAGAGGATATAGACCCATCCCCACCTTAGCTTTGGAATAAATCAATTTTGAGCTATTTAAAAACCGAATATGGCTTTATAATAAAATAATATGTTTAGTTTTTCCTAAGGTGCCCCTCTCCTCCCTTATAAAAGGGCACCTCCTCCCTCTCTTCCTCACACCACATTGAGCCTTCAAGAACGGACAAACCCTGCCAAATTATCTTCTCCACTTTACTATAAATATCCTAGAGGTTCTGGTCTTCTTCAAAGACCAATTTTAGTTCCCTAAGTGTAGGTCTCAAAGAGGCGCTTTAAAGAAGAGGTAATGTCCGTTACCGATTCTTTCAACTTTATTTCTTCTTCCACTTCTTCTTCTTTAGTTGTTTCATTATGAAGTAATAACATCATTACCAATAATATACTGATATGTTATTATTAGTAATAATAAAACCTATTTCACCATCTATCCATCCTACGGAAAATGAAATCACCACGCATGCGTACGTACGGAATACCGTCTCCACGCCGTGGTGTAATCTATCTTCCACCACCACCTTACATGGATGGGTATAATGGTGTAAATAATGACTATATATTATTATTGTAAAGTTATATTGATTCTGAAATGGTATACATACACTCCAATACAATTCCACAATCATGGGAACGATATCATTGCTCGTGTGTACAAACGGAATACCATGTCCATGATGTGATGCGACTCGTTCTACATGATCTTCATTGCATAATGATTATATAAATTAATTGAATGAATAAATATGATATATATTACACTAATACCATTCTGTAAATGAGGTATCTATAACCAAAAAATAAGAATGAGAATTTATTCGACAAAACACACATAAGAACAAAAACTAATAAACACCCGAATAACAAGTAGTAATGAAATATTACTAATAAGATGATAAGAATACAACCATATATGATATCATAACAATGAGTATGATTATGGAATAAGTCAATTACATTATTTAAATCATTATACAGGAGGTTCGGACACTTACGAAGAAAATCGGACCTATGGTAAGGGAAAATATTACAATCTCATTTTTATCCGCGATTGTTTATACTTCAGAATTTACTGGGGTGTATTTTGTCATCCACATTCATGTTTTCTAAATATGTAATATTATTTCTATCCTCCTAAAATTGTTGAAATCCAATTTTACCCTTCGGTGAGTTTTTAGTAAAAGATATGAAAGGAATCTTTTGTCGTTTTTCGTATGAGGTACATTTTGACTTTTCCGGCCTAAGTACGAGAAGAATGTTTTTTTAACTTATACGGCATGAATGTATTTTAAAAAAAATATTTCCAAGAATCTTCCGTTACATGTTTTCAATTTTATTTTTAATCAACATCTTTTAGTTTAAAATTGTATGACCTGTTAAGAAAGGAAAAGTGTTTTTAAAGTACAAAGGATATTTTCTTCAAGAATGGAGTTCAAGTGTTTTATCAAAATTATTTTCCATCTAAGATAATACAGGGTTCTGTTTCTGTCCCTATTATTACATTGATTTGATTATGTTGTGATGGAATTATTTTTATGAATTCCTTTATCTTATATGAATTTTCTATGATGTCATGATGTTTAAAAATCCCATTTTTATTACATGGGTTATGTAATGATGTATGATTTTTTTTATTTTGTGGAACACATAAGAATGGTATAATTATGAGATGGGTGGGACCTATATCTCCCTCCAATTCATTGGGTAAAGATTTTATATCTCATGAGATAGACATGGCTGGAACAGCAGGTTAAACTGGTTCAGTAAACAGGACAGAAATGAGGAGTGAAATCGGTTCAGAAAATCACTTTGTCTGCTAAGATAGTATTGGAAATGAGTCTTGACTACTAAGAAATGATTTTCTATGAATATGTGTGTATGCCACAAAGCATCATGTTTCAAGTTATTATTATTGGGATTACATTTCACTTCTATGATTTATCCCATGTTATGATCTCTTTTGTAGGATAAGATTTTCAAAATGTTATGTTCTTATAAATATGATATGTTTATATTTCTTTTGTTTACCCTTACTGAGCATTTGAGCTCACCCTTTTGTATGTTTTCTTTCCCCAGGTCAGGAAGAAGGTTATTAAGTAAGATATGCCATAATGGACTATAGATATGATGAAATAAATGGGAGACAGTGTAGATGTTTTATGAACCAGTTGTTTATGTATCCCAGTTTCTAAAGACACTATACCTATACGGTCCTTTCATGGTTTTGTTATATGTTGTAATAATTATGCTTAAATTTTGATGTATTAACAATGTATGTAATGTATGGGTCGTTATAATGGAACTTGTGTACCCATGTATATTGTACATGGTTTTAGGTATAGGATCTGGACAGGGACCTGGTGATTGGTTGTGCATGAGATTACATGTTGGAGCATGGGAGGTTAGGACCAATTTGGGACTAAATTATGGGTTCATATCCTTTTGTAATATTTTTCTTCTTTAATATTGTATGACTTCTTATCATATAGTGTATTCAATAGAAATTGTTTTGGCATGTGTACCTGATTACTTTTTTGGTATTCCTATATGATATCCATTTATTATTCATGTTGGTTATTTTATTCTTTGATATTTCGTCTATTTTGGATTCACTCTAATAAGTGAGTATAGTATCCCCATGTTTCTCTCTAGAACCGTGTTTCTAGTTAGTAGCCTCTGGAATACTAGGAGGAATGCTTGATTTCATGTGAGAACCTGGCTCAGAGCACCGATAATAGTGGAATTCGGCTTAGGAATGACACAAATAGCCTCAAGCAAGTCTTTCTTTATAATAGTATTTGGGAATGACATATAAGAGAGAATTATGTTTTCAGATGTTGGTAATGAGCTCATGCATGGGTTCCTGTATCCATGTTTACGATGGAAAACCCAAGCTTCTAGGGGTGGGAAGTGATGTTCTGTTTTTTTCATTTATAGTTTGGTTATATATCCACACAAGGTGGGATAATTGGATATGATTTTATTGATTTATGAATTTTTAGCTCTAGTCTTGATGCTTCCAGAGAGGGTGTGTGAGTTCAAGCATCATTCTGGGCATCTAGAATAGAAAGGTCATCTTTATGTTATATTTTATTGAATTTTTGAATGACATGATAATAATACAAATGGGTATGAAAAGTGAAACTGATTGAAATAATTGATGTAGAAAAGTGGATTAAAAGGGTTTTGTGAAATTTAAATCCTTTGGTTTAAAAAATGGGAAAAGTTTAAAAATGTTATTTTGTATAGTGATGATATTTTTGGAATGAGGGGCTAAAAAAAGTTTTAAAAGTAAAAATTATTGTGTTTTGAAAAATAATTTTTTTAAATGTTCGATTGAGGGTTTAAATGGTAAGTTCAATTAAGTAGGAAATAGATAACTGATGGAACTTGGGGACACTAGTGGGGGGTATCCATAATACTGTTGGTTGACCCTTTGAATGGGTGGTTTAGGAAATACGTGTTTCTCAGTTTTGTAACCATGATGGGATGGGATGTGTTTATTAATGGTTTTTTATTTATTATTTTCTAGGTTAGGATGTGACCTTCATGTTTTGAACTGATGTTTGTTAATGTGAATATGGTGACTTCTGTGGATTGAAACTTTGGGAGTTGTGTTTCAAACCATATAGTTGGTGTTCAATTTTTGGTGCTAGTGTATGTGTGCGAGTATCATTAGTGTGAGACCATGAGTAAATGGTTGTTTTGTGTGTTAGACATATTGTGTTTGGAATGGGGGTAGTATGAATGTCATGATCATCTGGTTTTTAGAGGTTTGGTAATGTGGATTAGAGAGAGACAATTACCATTTATTGGTGTTGATCTAGTTTGGGAGTTGTTATAATATGAATTTTAGAATGGAATGTGAGAGATGTTTCTATTGTTGGTAGTTCTTTTTAGTGCACATGGAATATGTAGACATTTTAAACCTTGGAAGTGGCACATAGAGAGTGTTTCATAGAGAGAGATTATATTAGAGGGATAAGTAAAAAAGCTAATGGTTTTTGGAGTTTCGTCTTCAGTTATGGATATGAGTTGAAAATCCTGTGAAATCAAGGGTTTTCATGAGAGATGTCCCTCTTATTTTGTAGGTGCCTTTGAATGTGAATCACGTGTTGTTTCTTCAGTGGTAGAATCGATCGTTGGTGGGTGCGATTGAGTATTGGTAAAAGTTCATGTTCATTCTTTGGACTCTCATTCGGGACGTACATGGGAGGTTATTTTTGGTTATATTGGTGTTTATGAAGGGAATGATTGTTTTGAGACCTGAACTAGAGGTCTTGATAGAGATAGGTGTGAAAAACAATATTGGTTTGAGATAGGCAATGAAAGGGTGATCAATGAATAGATCGTATCTTTTATTTTGGATGACACCTAGGTTGAAGGTGGTAATTTTGTGGGGATATTTATAGGATTGGTTTTTTGTTGGGTGAGATGTTGAGATATCATTAGGTTTGATGAGGCTAGAGGAGTAGGTGGAATGGAAAGTTTTGTGAGTAGACGTATTGGCCTAGTTGCTGTGATGTATGGCTCGGGTGAGCTAGACTCAAGTTGTGTGGATGGTAGTAGGAGAGTGTGAGATCTCGATGGTCTCGATGAAAACTGGGTGATGGGAATGTGTTAGATATACATCATTCCATTGAGATACGTTCTTAGGTGTTTGGGGTGTAAGCATAGGTTATTTATAAAGAATCAAGTGGAAATTTCATAGTAGTGTGAGCAATTGGTTAGTTATAGACATATGGAATAGATCACATCATATCTATTGTGATTAGTGGAACCATTCAAGGTGAAATTGGGTGGGGTAATGATAATGTAGAAAAAAATGGATTCTTGGCCATGACCACTTATTAGAGGGTCATGAGGTAAATTCCAATCGATTTGTGGTGTTTTAGAGTTGATAGGACATTATCAGGCTGGGAAGCCTAATAACATTTCATGTTTTCAGTATCCTCTTGGGGAGAGGTGAAAATGGTGGCGAGTATTTTGTGGTGGTGTTTGTCAATGACTTATTATATTATTTTTATCCACTAACGATCATGCTTAATACCTTGACACCATCTCATGTATTCTAAGAGAGCTCTAGTTTTACACCTAGCTACTTAAATGTCTTTTGGAAGTAAATGGAACCTCTTGGATGATATAGTCAAGGAGATGTATGTGTGTGATAGCTATATTGTGTGGGGATTACACCAATTAATAGTTATGAGAGAGGTCCTTATAATGGACCAAATGTCAACATATTCCATGGGTGTTGTTCTCTGAAGCCAGAAATGAGTATTGGGTAATGTTTGTTTCGTTAATTAAGAATAATTTTGATGTATATGTCAATGTATTGGGGTTTATATTGTGATTGATCATGATATGACAAGGTAGAAATTTCTTGAGGAAAGTAGTGACAATGACACTTATAAGGTTCATATAATTATGATTAGTTATGGAGGTGTAAATAAACCTATGATGTGGATGTGGTAGCATTGAGATACCAATAAGAAATATGTGAATTGTATGTTTGGGCTCCTTTAGGGAAACTAGGGTTTCCAGGGATACAATGGTCGACTGAGTCGAGATATAGCGTCCGGATCGAGTTAGTTATAAAGGAAGTAATGGTGGCTTCATCAAGGATGTGTTGAGGGGTGTTGTAGAGTAAGAATAAAATTTTAAGAATAATGGGTGTTGTGATGGAATAGTATTATCGGATGGCAGGGATGACATTGGTAGGTGAATGAGGATGAGGGTGGTATTCATTTAGTTAATTGTGAATCTTGGGTATGTAAAGTGGCAATGTATCAATAGTGGAAGTAGGGCGTCAATGGAGGGAGTCAGCCGGCATAGACCAAAATAGTTCGGTAAAAGGGAATGGATGAGGTGGGGTGCAAGCAACCGTTGGTTAATGTTGAGATGTTATGTGTACCCCAGTAATAGAGGCTGGTTTTGAGAAACAACCAACTTGTCTCTGGATGCGATACAGACAATAATGTTGGGACCAATAAGTGTAGAATCGATGGTAAGGATTAATACCAATGTTGGGGGGGTCATGTGGATAGTTGGGGGTGGTGGGTTTTAAAATGATTAGGATAAGTTGTTGATGTTAGTTTGAGGTTCCGTTGGTGTCCTTTTTAATTATGGAGTTATCAATATTGGAAATTGGGAGGTGATATGATATATTATAGGGAGAGATGAACTGTAGAGGGAATGTTGTTTGTTAATGATGTAGCCATCTGCTTGAGTTGGCTGGACTTGAGTGGGATCCATATTGGTGTTACCATTTCATTGAAGGGCTCTAGCTCGGGGGATGATGGGTTGATTGAACTAAGGTGAAGAGTATGTTTGGGTCATTCCTTTCAGATGATAAAAAATGAACTAAGGCTATGTAGGTTATGGGAACAGTCGAAGTGGGTGGATGGGTGTACTCATCATTAATTTTACTATTAACAAAGATCAATCCAAGATCCGTCTTGATGATAAAATGATGGATCATTGGAATAGAAAGATGACTGAAAAGAATAGATGGATGTCCCAGAACCATAGCTAGGATCATCATATGTTTGTTTTAAATAATTAAATTAATAGAAAAGAATTACCTTGATGGAATTCTCTCTCAATTGATGTTTCTTGCCACTATCAAATGTGATCCATCATTATGTCATAGAACCAAAGTGTAGGTTTCCTATAGTAGTGATCCACACATTCCCCACATATCTATCGATGTCACCAAAGAAATATCTAGGCTCTATAATGGATGAACCTTGACTTTCAATGTCCTCCTTTTATCGCATTGAGATCCGATTCCACAGTTCTCTCCTTAATTAGATGGAGGAGGATAACTTTGTAACATGAGTGCATTCTTGGTGGAACAAAATTTTCTCTAGGCTTGAGATCTATCCCAAGATCCATTGCGCACAACCACAAAGAATGGATATATTAATGAGAATAATGTAATTTGGATTTATATTACATAGAATAATAAAATAATGAAATAATTTCCCAAATTAATTATTAATTTCATTTAATTATTAGTAAGACCCCATGTCTAACAATAACATTTGACTATTATTATTACTTGACATCCAAAAAACTAATTACAACTAATAATATTTAATTAAATAAATAATATTATTTCTAAAAAATTCCCAGAAAAACTTAACGGCCTGTATATTAATATAAAAGACGTTTACTTTTGTTTTTCAATTTTATTTATTTCCTCTACCAGATTTATTAGACCTTGAATAATGGATATTTATTTCATAAATAAATATCATGGCATTACTTTCTAATAAATATATTATTTCACCCACAATATAGTCTCTTGAATAAAAATTGTTGAAATAAATTTGGAGAGGAATCCTTGAATAATTATTAAACCATAAATAAGAAAAATATTTATTCAACTTGTTAAATAAATATTTAACTAAGATACTTTGACACGCTTTGTGTGTAACCCTCTAGGCTTGTCTCTCAGTGGAATTAGGTGGAGCCTGCCTAAAGTAAAAGGTTATCTTCTAGCTACATGCCATGGCACCCATAGAGAATGATATTAATGATTTAATGACATGTCACCTCATACAAATTCTTATAGTGTAATGTAATCCCTTTGTCTTGATATCTTGAATCTAGAATGTAGCATGCTTGTGCCATCAACCCATGTGCTCGATTATTATTTCTTTGACTTTTTGAAATTGATCATGCCCATTCCTCACCATGGCCATGTATTTAATTAGGATATATTAATTCCATCAATGGGACCGAGATATCAACATACATTATTGAATTGAAGGGATGCTTGCTTTCTCATATTATCTATAAATGTTGTATTACTTGTGAAACACCCAACATATCCTACCTCACTGTGAATAATGTGTCATCACAGTTTTCATCAATACATCTAGGTGCATGATTTTTAATACTCATTAATAATAATCATAAATTATAATGACAAATAAACACATTAGTTGATAGGAACATCCAATAAAAATATGAAATAAGGATTTCATATTGGTGGTTCACGTTCTGATAATATCCTCCTATATATTTCCAAGGGCACTCACCATAAGATGGTTCCTAAATGTATTATGAGTCCTCACCCCTAATGTACTATATTATTTGTGTCACTAAAATAACATCATCTGTCCATAGAAGATATATTAAAGAATAGTGTTATGGAAATTCTAGTTTCTCATCATAGCTAGGATCCACTATGACCCTTCAGTGAAACAACTATCTTTAAGACATTATCACATTTATTTTCTCACATAATAACAATAAATATTTGATAAGGTATTTATTAATATTGAAATGCAGGAATAAAAGTTTATCATAAAGTAAAAATTTAGTTGGTTCTTGGACACCGACTCCAATAAACTCCCACGTGGACTATTTACAACTACTAACAACCATTAACCCTCTAGATCTCACATGAAATTCATGCATCTACTGAGATAGTCCTATACTCATGGGGCCCTCCACATTCTCTTATTTGGACACTCTTCTCACTATGACTTCACCCCTTTGATTGTAATCCCTCAAGAGGTGATACCTTAGGAGAATATTATTCAAAAAATTGATGTGACCATGGTTATTTTGGAAGAGCCACTACATCTGTATTATCACAATATAATGTGATAGGGTCTCTACTATAAGAAACAACATCAAGATACAAGAAAAACATACGAATCCAGATGGCTTCTTTGGCAGCATCATAAGATGATATTTATTTCTACTATGCTATAGAATCAGTGACAACTTGCTGCTTTGAACTCTTCTAGCTCACTGATCCTTTGATGACATAGAAAACATATCCTGATTGAGACTTTATATTGCTCTGATCTGTCAGAAAACTAACATCAGCATACCCTATGATGAAAATATCCTCATCTCCTCCATACACTCAAACCATATCCTTAGTTATTCTAATATACTTAAGGATAGTCTTAAGAAAGTTCCAATTCCATTCTAAATGATCTTCTTGATATATTCTTACTATGATCAGTGCATAGGCAGCATCAACCCTAGTACATAACATGGAATACATGATGGATCCTATAGCCTAATCTTATGCAATCTTATTCATCCTATCTTTATCATGTTGTGTGTGAGGACACATTCTCTTTGAATAATGTAGGACTTTTGACACTAGAACCAATACCCACTTATATTTTTCCATACTAAATATATTTAGTATCTGGTCAATGTTTTTACACTGACATAGTCCATCAAACCTCCTACATCTATCAAAAATGATCTTTATCCCTAAAATATTGGATGCTTCGCCTATGTCCTTCATGGAGAAACACATGTTCAACTAGTTCATAACTAAATATAAGACTGCTACATCATTTCTAATAAGTAATATGTCATCAACATATACTACTAGGATAATGAAGGCATTCCCATTAAACCGTTTATAAACACAGGGCTC
Source organism: Viscum album (assembly GCA_963277665.1). Taxonomy (NCBI): domain Eukaryota; kingdom Viridiplantae; phylum Streptophyta; class Magnoliopsida; order Santalales; family Viscaceae; genus Viscum; species Viscum album. The sequence continues at coordinate 1,896,687,644 of OY728152.1, forward strand.
ACATAATATCGTAATGAAACCATGTTTCATTATGGATTCATCAAATAAAATGTTCCATGACATGGATGTTGGATTTAATCCATAAATTGATTTATCAAACTTCCTAACCCATTTGGATTCACGTGGTGTCAAAAAACCCTCTGGTTGTGTTATATAGACATCTTCCTGAAGGTTTCTATTATGGAATTCTGTTTTGACATCCATTTTCCAAATCTCAGAGTCATGTTACACTACTATGGAATGTATGATTTTTATGGTTTTAATCCTGGAAACAATAGAGAAGGTTTCATCATTGTCAATTCCTTGACATTGTATGAATCCTCCGGCCATTATCCTCTCATTATAGGTTCTAACATGACCTTCCATGTCCAGATTACTCTTCAATACCCATTTTCATCCAACTGTATTTACATGAACTTCCTCCTCGACAGGAACCCAGACTTGGTTATGATACTTTGTATCTGTCTCAGAATTCATAGTATTCATCCATCTTGTTGCTTCTAATCTTTCCACTACATCTTTATAGGATAAAGGCTCATCATTTTCCAACAATAATGATTCCCAAACCTCAATGACTATGAAACGAAATTTCACTAGTCCCCTTGCCTCTATTGAACTCATACTCAGTACTCGTGTTTCTTGAACCTCTTTCATGGGGACCTATGGAACTTGTTATTGTAAAAACTCTTGTGTATCTTGAGCATCAACCTTTCTGATATCAATAATGACCCCAATATCATTTTTAAGGATTTCATCCCTCTCAAGAATGATTACTTGTATAGTGACAATCACTTTCTTGTCTGAATGGTTATATAGGAAATATCCTCCCGTTTACGTAGCATATCCTATAAAGATACAACTCGTGATCCAGGGTTATAGTTTTTTGTCTGATAAGTCATTTACAACACTTCACATCTGCATACACATGTGTGTGACAAAATGGGTTTCTTTCCATTACATAACTCATAAGTAATTATAGTTTTCACCTTAGATGGTATTCAATTTTAAGTGGATGATACATTTTGTAATGCATATCCCCAAAAGGAGAATGGAAGTTCTCCCAGACTCATCATCAACCTCACTATGTCCTATAAGGTTTGATTCCTCCTTTCACTAACACCATTTTCCAATGGTGTATAAGGAGGAGTGAGTTGAGATAGAATCACAAACTCCTGTAAATGGTCAATGAACTCATTGTTTATATATTCTCATCCTTGATCCGATCAAAGTTTGTTTATCTTCTTACCAAGATGATTCACTACTTCATTCTTCAATTCCGTAAATTTATCCAAAGACTCCAACTTATACCGCATTAATTAGATATAGTCATACCAACTCAAATAATTAGTAAAATTAATGAAGTAAGAATATCCACCTCTAGCATCTACTAGAAGTGGTCCAAACACAACCACATCTACCATTCCTAGAATCTCTATGGTTCTTTCACCCAGTAAACTAAAAGACATGTTGGTCATCTTACCTTGTAAACAAGAATGAAATATATCAAGTGTTTTTAGCTTGGTAGAATCTAAATAACCACCATGGTGGAGCCTTGTCAAGTGTATCTTCTTTACATAACCAAGACGATGATTCCACAACAGGGTGTTGTATGAGTCATGTGAGTTCATTTCATTATCGATTGCCAAAACTTGGTTTTCGTAATTCAATACATACAAACCGTTCTTTAAATGTGCTATACCATAACATATGGTGTCATTATAAAGGAAACAACCCTTATTTCAAAACACAGAAAAAAAATCCATCCATATCTAAACATGATACAATAATTGTGTTCTTGGTAACACTGGGTATATATTAATAGTTATGTAAAATAAAAAGAATTATAGATGGAAATGAGTAATGGTAATCGCTAATGGCCAACACAACCAACTTCGCGCCATTGGTAGCTCGAAGATCCAACTCTCCTATGAAAATATTTCTAAATAGACATGGACCCTACAATTGAATTCAAATGTGAGCCCCACATACTGTATCTAATACCCAATGTGTAGAAATGAAAAGATTACACCTCATAAGAGACACAGCTTTAGTGTCCCCATTCTTTTGGGTGCATTTTCTCTTCAATTGTCCATGATTCACACATGCAGAACATACTACCTTCCATTCCTTTTCCGAACTCTAGATCTTTCCCTTCATGGAGGGATGGTTCTCGGTGGCTTCAATAAAATTATAAATCCTTGGACCCTTTTACTTGTCCTTTATCTTCTAATTCACCATAATGACTGGAGATTTTTGACACCACATGCTCATATCTATATGGAGAATCAAGGGCAGAAGTTTTGATAGACTCTTCTAATTTTTTTCATGTTTTAGTTGACAATAAAACATGAGAAGGTCTTGGGTAGTGATGATTGAATGAGATCTATACCAAACTCATCTTGGAAAATAATCTATATGATGTCCAGGCATTCAATGTAGCCAATAAACATGACTACATGAGTCCTAGCGGGACATACTCTCCAAGATTAGTTGTGAGCAATGTGTTGGAGATCTCATATATTACCTTTTTCAACATATCTTGATAGAGATCCTTTAGGTGACATCATGTTTTACACATCCATGTTTTCATGTTCCTTCATGAGCTTATTTGACATTGTTGATACCATGAAAAATTGGACATCTATGGTATCATCCAAATGTTTTATATAGAGAGATATTTCATCATCACATTCCCCATTTCATGGCAGAACATGAACTTTGTCCTCCAAAACATACAATTTTCTCTCGTGGAGAAGGATGATGCATAAGCACCTCTACCACTCCTGGAAATTTGTGCAAGTGAGAAGGTTTTTCTTTCTCGAGAATGGTTCAAAATGATATGTTTGAAATCATTTTTCTTTATATTTATTCAAATTATAATGAGAAATGATTTAGTTCTTTACCATGATAAAACTGAGACAAATAAATAAATTAATACTTATTATTCTCCAACTGTTTTATTGGAATCCAATATCCCTCACCATTGACATCAGAATATTATGTTTCCGAAATATTCTAATGTAAATAATCTATATTTCCATTCTAATTACCCAACTGGGATTGGTAATGAAAATTGAAGGGTTTTAGGAAGCCATTCTAAATTCCAAATGCATTAACTCGTAGTTCCTTGATCCTATGAGTGGACTCCCCAATCATGAAATCCTTTTATTCTGGATTTCCTCAACTTTTACCTCTTGGTCACACCATGTCCTTATTTGGAAATCAACCATTGATGTGAACCATGTCATGTGATCCCAAAACCTCTAATAAGAATTCTCCAATAATTGATAGCACCCCGACTTAGGTTGTCAGGCACTTTGAACTATGGTTCGTTTCTAACCATGATTATGGAAGGCTATACCCACTAAATATTTTTTAAGGGATATTATACCTATACATAAATTTCCATTTTATTATCTTCATTACATGCTTGTAAATATTATGTTGGATATATTTATGTAATTAACCATTTTGATGATAATAATTATGCATAATTTGTTCTTATTTTAGTTCCATCTTGAATTCTTATTTAATTCATTAATTGTGTGACCGTACCAACACACCCACAATAAAAAAACCATGCAACTGAAATATATAAAATAAATGGCATGATAATGAAATTTTTATATCGGTTATTTTATCAAGTGGTTGATAAACTAACCCAATACCTAGGGGAGAAAACACCTTGAACCTTTTGGGTTTGTGTTTACAACTTTCCACCTGTCCACCTTTGTATCTCCTTGGATTGGTTTCACCTAGACTCATAACTTGAGCTGGCTCCACTAGCATGGGAGATCCATCCATTACATATGCTTTTATCTCACATGCAGGTGAGGGGTAAAAAATGGGTTTACATAAATGAGTCCTTTGATATGTAGGCCGAACATATTAATTAAGAGAAGGATGACAGGCCAAAAAAATTAATATAAATTAAAATAAACCATACACATAAAAAGGTCCATGTCTAGATCATTATCGTCCATACATGCAACAATATTTATGCATAAATAAAACTAGAATTCAATTATTTAATCATTATAGCATAAGATAAATCACGCTCGAATCAATTAATTATTATCTTTTATTAATCAATCCTTTTATCTTGAACCCTTTTCTGAATTTCCTTGAGATTCAAATCCATCATAATTTTAAACAAATAAATTTATTTAAAATTATATTGTTATGTAACTTGTACATTGGAGGCAACCTAGTGTATTCTCATTCATAACTACCCAATGAGTAGAAATGAACACTACAAAGAAGTTAAATTAAATACATATGTATAAAACACCTGTCACGTGTTCTGCCCCGGCTTTATGCCCACACCATGGTACACATCTCAAGGTTTTGTATAATATGATAATAAAATTTAATGAATATATGTTATTTGGATGAGTATATGGCATGTAGTTCTTACCTCCCAGTGTGTACTATCATTCAACATTCATCCGAAGTACACTCCTGGGGATACAACATGTAGTTGTACATCATAAATTATTAGAGTACACGATGTGTCCTATGGGCCACATACTAAGTAGTATCTATGTTACACAGTCTCTAGAAGGTTAAGCTGTGTACGAGATACATAGTCCCACCCAATCTTGAAGGGACTTCATGCCATGTATAGTGGGCTACACAACATGTAATCTGAAAAATTATGTGCCTTATATTCCTAGTCTACACAGAGTCATTAAGACTATGAAAAATACAATCACATCCCTTAGATTGGAAGAAAAGTCTTGATGCATTGATCTTTGACTACATATCATCTACTATTGAATACATGTCATGGGTTCTGGTGTTGTATGGAATGGAACCTTTGGAACTTCCAAATGAGATCCTATTGTTTATTTTAATGAAAATTAAATGAAAATATTGTTTCTATAGGGAGAATGAGAAATGAACGTGGAGAAACAAATCTTGAGATTCAGATTTATAGAACGATTATCTTGAATTAAAACAACAAAATTATTAAATGCATAAATTATCATTGCAAAACTAAATTATTATAATCAACAATATGACCACTCAGATACCACTTGTATGTTCCAGGTGTAGTGAAAGCGTGTTGATGGGTGTACCCAATATTAATTTTACTATTAATAATGATCAATATGAGATTCGTCAAGATGATAAAAATAAAAATCATAGAAATATAATGAATAACGAAAAGGAAAGAGGGTAGTCGAGGAACCATATAGGGGATTTTCATGTGTTCGTTATAATGAATTTAATTAATAGAAAATAATTACCTTGAAGGAATTATCTCTTTGTTTATGTTTCCTATCATGATCTAATGTGATCCATTGTTGCTTCATAGAATCCCAGTGCATGATTGTTCTAGCAGTGATCTACACGTGATCCACATATCAAGAGATATCACTAAAGGAATCTCTGGGTGTGTTGACACTCATTTTCGTCATAGAGACTAACGAATGAAAAAGGGGAATAACTTAAGAACACAGAGATTCATCCTTTGAAAAAACATCAAAAATTAACAAAGGCATGAAGAAGAAACTGTTTAAGAATTTGTAACGCATATTTTATTATGGTTGCACAAGTATACTTATGCCCCACATATGAGTCGCGCAAGTCACTTGTGCGCCCTATTAATTTTTCACCCAAGGTCCTCAATGGCCTATAAATACCCTATGTGGGTGACCCATTTAGAGGATGAAAAATCCACAACTCAGAATTAACCTCTGGTCACCGTAGTCTCTACTTGAAGTCTTCCTAGCACTTCTATGGTAATTTCATACCTAGAATGGAAGATCTAAAGAGGAAGAATAAGGCCTAAGTGTTAGAACTAATTAACACTTGCACGCCTAAGTGTCTATACCTTAATGGAAATGGATACACTTAGGTGCCGCCTTGTCCTCTCATGGAGTGCCACCTATCTAAAAGCCACTCGAGATGATATTAAGGGATCCAATTCAATGTCTCCCATGTATTACCCTACATGATCTTCTTCGCCCAAGTGAACTCATATCGCACAAGTATACTTTCATGAATAGGAATTGCGCTCCAGACTAATACTTGAGCGCCTCCTTCTAATTCAATTCTTTTCCTCAAATCCACCTTTCGTATTCAAGTAAAGCCTTCAAAACCTTCATCAATTCCATTTATGGAATGGTTCCTTTAGTGGCATCCTTATTTGAAAGGAATTCTATGGAATATCTCTCAAAACCTCATGATTTACATTTCTTTATGTCACTAAGGTTACAGATTTCATTCATTAAACCTCATCATTTAAGATGAGAAGATATATAATCTGGGAATCCTCTTTAAGAGTATGCCCCAAGTTCCCTAATTTGGGCCTCCTTTTCAAGACTAAGTCCCAGTCATAATTTCTCTTAATTTGGGAATCCGCCATAGGAGTGAGCCCTAGGTTCCCTGTTCATGGGCATCCTCCTTAGTATTAAGCCTTTATATTAAGTTCTTTTGATTTGGGCCACCTTCTTAGGAGTGAGCCCCAAATTAAAAAGTCCTCGTAACTTTGGCATCCTTTTTAGGAGTAAACCTGAGTTTTAATTTATTTTGATTTTGGCTTCCATCATAAAAATAAAAACCAATCACAAGTTCCCTAATCTGGGCATCCACCTTAGGAGTAACCCCCAAGTCTCAAGACCTCTTAACCTAGGAATCCTCTTTAGGAGTAATCCCCAGTCATAATTTAATGTCCCCTTTAATCTGGGCATCCTCATTAGGAGTAAGCCCCAAATTAAGAATCAAAATCTCTATAAAGTACAAGTAACTTTATGGAACCTATTAATGGGAATCCTCTTTTGGAGTAAGCCCCAAGTCCCCCCCTTATTTTGAAATCCTCCTCAGGAGTATGCCCCAAGATAGAGTATCCAAATCTCAATAAATCGTGAATATCTTTATGGACTTTGAGCCTAGGATTCTTTCTGGGAGTGAATCCTAGTCTTCAACTACTTGGGTAGTCACACATAAATAAGTCCCATATAATTCCTTGTGACTGCATGTTCTGTGGTAGAAATCATCAGGTTTATTGATACCTCTTTTTTCTCACACGGAGCATGACTCACGTGATCTTAGAGTGTAAAAGTAACCACGATACATCTATTTGGGTTGTCAATCATACGTAAACCCCACAATTCTTAATCTAACTACATGGACTTTGATCTATGCCTTAAAAGTAGAGTACGTAATATGCCCTTATAAGGATTCAGCCTATCACCCATTATGTATCATCCATTCCATATGATGTTAAACTATATCTTAATTCCTAAACTACGTGGGTTCGGATTCCTCTTTAACAATGATACGTTGGTAGCCCATCTGAGGGTACGATCCCAAATCTAAAATAATCCATGTCCTTTTAAACGACAATAAAATTAAAGTCCCACACTGAGTGGATTTAAAACCAATATGGTTATCATAATGACCAAGATATTTCCATGTAATTTGTTGAAGGATACCATTTACTAAGAATCTCTAATAAATACAGATGATTCTATATCGATGAAGAACCTAAAATACATATAAAATGTTTATCTAAATCTCATACATATCAATCATTGATTATTAGATCTATAGGAAGAACTCATTTTCATGCTTGGTAAATTTATAAGGATTCACTAACATAACTCAAATTTATAAAAGAGTCCTAAAGTAGACAATAATTCCCCCCAAAAATGTGTGATGAGTCCAACCTCCCATCCTCTCGACCAATGTAAATTTTTAAGCCTCATCAGTCCACAACTAATGAGAACATACCTTTGGAAAGTAGGTCCAAATGGATATATAATCATTGGATGTTTCCAGTTCTCTGAATAAACCCATTAGAAACTAATTGGGATGTTTTAACCTGAAATAAACAAGGTCATCCTGATTTCTAGAGGAAACAAAAAATGGGGAACCCGATGTGAATCCTTAACCATGTTAAAAGATGTTTTACTTATTTTTTTAGGCCCCTATTAATTTCAATGTGAGGGACAACAAAGAAAACAATAACATATGTGCTCATCCAAAAGATGTAGTGGCCAAACTTATATTGATGTTTTCTGTTATATCAAACAGGCACTCATTTCCAAGATCTCTCTGCGTTATAGAAATGGCTTTTCTAATGTTTACTCCTGTGAATGAATCTGCCGCTACTCCTGTTGGATCCTTGTCCTCTCTGAGGACGATATCACCTACTCTGCATCTTCAACGCTGGGTCTCAAATGAACTGGTAAGAGAATACCATCAACATGGTACCATTTTGACTCTGGAGGATGCTTGATAATCCCTACAAGTAAATAATTCACCCTGGTTGTTCGGACAGTGACGACCGGTGATCAAGAAGTAGGTGGTTTAAACCACCGTATCCAACCATTTTGGGTAGTTATCCTCAGAACGCAATCCCCAATCCCTCCCATATTATGGGGAGGTGAATGAGAATGTCACTCGAGGCCTTAATTCAAGTATACATGAGTCCTTCTCAAGGGATCCCATCAACAATCGCCACCAGACTCGTGCGACAGTGCACCCTCAACATGATGAGGGTACCGCCTATAGGGGTTCGGATCAGGTTCCCCAGACCTGAGCATGTAAGATGAACCACCGGAGGCAAAATCTAGTCAACAGAGAGAAGTTTTACACTTCTCCCCCTAGAGATGTCCATCATGCCAACTTGATGGCAAATAACGAGCGGTCATACACACCTGTCCGTCCTGATGTTACTGCCCAACAGACTCATCTGGCAGTAACAAGCCAATCCCACCAGGCAATTCTGGCAGAGTATTATAGGCAGGCATATAAAATTGTTTATAATTCATCAACCAGTTAGCAGGATCGTCTGGCTGCACCAAAAGAAGCTCTCCAATCTAATATGGTGGCAACTGATAAGCAGGGACATACACCTGTTTAGAATCAACAATTGTGCCCGCAGTCTCGTCTGCCAGTATTGAATGAAATTAGTCAACCATACTTGATGAAGAATACACATCAGACATATAAACCTGCTAATGTTCATAAATCTTGCCAACAGTCTCGTTTGGTTGACCTGGAGAAGTCAGTCGGAAAGCTCCGATGACAAATTTGGAGCAGACTCAACTCTCTGCTCCCACACATGAGTACTGTCAGAATTCACTGACAGGAAAAGGAGGACATGAGGAGCAATACATACATACTCCAAGCATGTAATGGACATATATTCCCATTCAGGTAGATGAAGTCACCTAACATATTCTTACAATGGTTAAAGAGCAGATGAAAATCCCTGCTCATATTCTGGATGCCTGTTAGAATATTATAACAACTTCAGCAGCATCATATGGAATGAAATAAAAATCTGTCCCTACCAGTGGAGTGACTTATCAAAATATCACTATGGAGCAGATACACACCTCTTTTCTAGTCTATAAGGGTTGTGGGGCGTACTCCCCCATGTCATAAGGACAATCAAGTCAGGCACATACACCTGATTCGAATGGTGATAATCAGCCTAACCTGACTATTTCTCCTGAGCATGCACATAAACCTACACATAATAACCACTTTTTTCAACAAGTGGTTCCCAAAGTGAGTAAGAAGGTGTCTAAGAAAAAGACTCTTCCAGCACAGTCAAGAAATAATGATCCAATCTTTAATAAGGACTTTCTTAATGCTAGAGTTCTTGCTGCACTCAAACAATTATCTGTTGTAACTCAAGATTCTACTATCTCTTTTCCCAATAGTGGGAACAATAATTCTAATGGTCTTCATCAGAGAATACCTCATGAAGGCTTTCTTTATGATAGCTTGGTCAATCTCGAAGTATAATCTTCATATGAGAGCCACGATAACCCTATGCGTGTCCAGAATATCAAGGATAAAAAAGTTTCATCTTTTGTTGTAACCCACCATGGTGGTCCTCCCCATGATGATGAATTTAGCTGTGAATGTCCTCTCAACAGTAGTAATTTGCAATTCCTATAAAATTATTCAAAAGAAAATGCAGTAACGAGAAAGCACTCTTTTCTCGAGGCACTTGAAAATGCGAAGCGAGTAATATATTATGCTTTACCGCTAGCAGGTGAAATACTTTCTCAATAAGAATATATCCCAGGGTGTTGGTCATTCTTCGAACTACCCCTGGGTCATTCATCTTCTAGTTTGATAAATTAATTCTCTACCAATCTTGTTGAATATGATGATGCAACAAAGTAGACCCATATTTGGTCCTATCAGGTAGAATAATCTTCATCGAATGATAAAGAGGAAGTGTTGAATATGAGAAAACAACTTGCGAAAGGCGAAGTATCAGTAGTGTTTTGGCCTTTGGATGACTCTCAATATGATATTACAGAAATGTTGATGGAAGATTGTATTCACGATATTCATCTCAACATGTGGAAAAATATTTTTCCCTTGAAAAAGAAAATATTATCTTATGGTGAATATGAAAATTATTTCAAGATAATAGAAGGGTTACAATGCCACATTGATTTGGAATCGCTCTTAGTTTCCCAATAACCAAAGGTTGAAAAGAATCAGAGAGCCCTTCAGTGTTCCTACCTTGAAGCATTAAAAGGATTGCAACAGTTAATTTCCAATGCCCCATATGATATTCATATTAGGGGATAGGGTGTTCATGGAGCAATACATTTCACTGTACTCTCCAGTCAACAAACCCCACCAAAGGTGGTCTCATGCAATGTTATTTCCCATGGCTGGCCACATCTAGTTGGGATTGTGCATAATCAAAGGCTTGCCCAAGAACAGGGCTCAACTAGTTCTTCTCAAAGTCAGGCATATAAAGAACAAGTTGTCGAATTACTCTTGCATAAAGAAAATGAGAATATCGAACCAACTTCTTCTTTAGAGAGCGCACATAATCAGGTGACAGTAGTTTCAGAAGTCATCCAACGATCATTTGAACTAGGTGATTTGAGTGGATGTTGGTTAATGCATCCAGCCAATTTCTGGACTAATGTCTTCATGATCAGGAGAGATTTTAAGAAAATTCAGATGTAGCATCTCAAGAACCACCTCAGCTAGCCAGACTGGGGACTCTTTTAGCTCAACCCTTGGGATCAACAGATGGGATTCGAGGATTTGAGCAGGGAAAGTGAGAATAACCCCATCCCATCAGACTGGGGACCTTTTCAAATCTTTAATCTCTTCCTCAGAGAAAGTCAGTCTTCCCTCGATTAGGGAAGAATCCACAAGAGGAACGTAGAGCCGAATTATCAGGATACTCCCTCCAAATTATGGTTCATCAAGTAGTTCTTGAGGGATCATCTAAACAAAAGGAAATGTCTCATCAAGGACATGGAAGAAGACAATATCGCATAAATTTTGATAGAAGGGATGCAATGCGTTATGCATCAATAAATGTTATCAATGTCGTTGTCACTGATCCCCCCAAACATGAGGTTCACTCAGTGGAATCAAATGAGGATGTTCTTGTTCAAGAAGCTATACAAACAGAAATAAATGAATAAGGTGTGCATACATGAAATAAAATGCTTACCAAGTATCATGGTATTCCATAGAATAACCAACTTCCCCCTCTCTAAAAGGCGTCTAATAAGGGGAAAGGAAAAAATCAGGTTACATTACACCCTTCCGCTGGAGAAGGCCGATAACTCTCTTTAGAGAAAATATTTGTACAACAGGAAGAAGAAAAGAAGGAATTAAGGAGGTTGAATGTAGAACTAATTCAAGGTAGTCTTCCTCCTATGCGCGCTGGAGTCAGTCAGTCAAGGGAATTTGTTGCATATACTGAGAAGGAACAAGAATATCCTCCTTTACCAGTACAACCTCATAGGTCTAATCCTATGGGTCATGAACAACAACAATTGGTAGTGATACAATCAGTTGCAGTACCAGTCACCACACCTATCCAAACTCCAGTTGTTGCACCTGCTCAGGTCCAATCTCAACCAGATGTTTCTCAAAAGTTAATGACTACCATTGAGTCATTAAAATCTTGGATAGAATCTATGGAGGGAAAACAAGAAAAAACTTAACCAGAAAAGAGATCATACACTGAATGGGTAGATGAAATTCCTCCCCTATCAAATTTTTCAAGTACCACATTCCCAATTTTTAATGGTTTGGGATATCCATAACAACACATAACACATTCTGTTTCTCATTGTGATCCTATTTTGGGAAATCTATAAAAAAAGAAGCAGTTAACCTCAGGAGTTTTTTATAGTCATTTCAAGGGCCGTATTTTTTTTGGTATACAGACTTGCAATCCCCGTCAATTACTGGTTGGGAAGATCTCCGTCAAAGTTTCCTTCTACAATTCAGCTCAACGTTGCCAAAGATGATAGTTTTTTATCATTAAAATTGTAATAAAAGGGAGAATGAATGATTTTTATATTTCATTTATCACTGGATGGGACTAACATATTTTTTATTCTTATCACTCCCTCAAGAATAATTGTTGCCAATATATGTGGAAAATTTGAATGATGAATTATGAAAACCGTTGATCCCTATGAAATAAACAGGAGGGTTTTGAGACCTAACTTCGATTGCTCAGCAGATCGAAGTTTCTCTTAAAAAGACTAAAGATAAAACTTGTTTAATTCCATTAGCTCTAGGAATAAGAATGGGTAATGTAGATAATGGTACAGTTACGCTTAAACAAGCACCTATACCCGCTTCCACTTCAAAACCTTCATCTTATCAAAGGGATACACCTCTTGTGCATCCACAATAGAGGCTATTTCATCAATATGATCAAAGAGATCAATGAAAAAAACAATTTGAGGAGATGAAGAACAAATTTTATTCTTTCCAAAATGAACAAGTTCCTCATTACTTCATTTCGGCCCTGGAAAATAATTTGGGTTAGTTTCCAGGGCATAAAAGGCTGAATAAGGAAGGAGATGAAGACCTTCCCAACTATTTACCATTTCATTAGATGTTGGGTAATCCCATTCAAGAGTATTTTGTCTTCAAATACCTCTTTTAAAAAATGGTGAACTCGGTACAAGTAAAACTAAAAGGTTCTTCAGCCCAGGTAGCATGTGTTACTATTACAGATCCAGAGGAAGAAGGCGAGTGGCATGAAGTCAAAAGAAAAAATGCACAGAAATATGATGATTGGATAGTCAGGAAAACGATAAGCCGAACTCATTCCATTTTACATATGCAATTAAAGAAACCAATTTTTTCTTATGCTAAGAATTCCGTAGAAAAACCCTCTTCATTAGAGGAAAAATCCTCAAAGAAGTGACATAATTCGAAGAAAGAAGATCAGTCAAAAAAAGATGAGCTCATGTCAAATCCCATGTTGTCTTTGACTCTGGAAGATTTTATGCCATGTACTTAAAATGCATAGGCCCCGCCCCACTAAACAACATATCCTAAACTGGTTAATCAGGCAGAATCCTCATCAGATAAAGAGTTGACCTTTGGTTCTATTAACACGATTCACTTAACAGATCCTTATGGCATCCACAATTTCAATCTTGATGAGCCATAGTTCCCTGTATCAAGAATAGGAATTATAGGGAGTTCCAGAGGTCTAGGATACAAAGGAATATGTGGATATTCTAGAAGCCACTATTTCAATACTACCCCTGTTAGAACTATCTATGCAGGAGAAACTCGTGGAAGATCCCTTCAACAGACTCAACAAGAACAAGAATTTTCTTCTACACGTGGAAGATTCAGTCCTGGAACAATTGTTTTGGAGGATCGGTTAGTGGATACACCTTCTTCATCTTAGTAGAAAAATAGACCTAATCGGTCTAATCTGCCAAAGACAGGAGTATTTCCAACTCCTACCCTGATACAAAATGCATCTACTTCCAAAGCTTCAACTTCTAAGGAACCTGCAAAACCACATGTTCCTATTGGGAAAGGTAGACCTTTAGATCAAAAGTATGATTTATTTAAACATTTGGCCCACATACCAGCCATTTATCAATTCTGGAAGCCTTGAATCTATCAAAGGATCTTCATGAGACACTCATTGAGGCTTTGTCAAGTCCTCAGGAATTTGAAACTGAAATTGCTGCAGCTAAAGTCTATCATGTAGAGAATGATCCTGCAGAATTCCATGGAGTGATATCTTTTACAGATTAAGATGAAGATTATTATGTGAATGGATATATTAGACATTTGTATTTATCTCTCATGTTCAATGATATAGACATCCAATGAGATTTCATTGACAATGGTTTAGGAGTCAACCTCATACCTATTCATACACTTCATCGATTGGGCTTCACTGAATCTGATTTATCTCCTTCTACTTTGATGTTGCTAGGATATGATAAAAATGAACAAGAACCTTTGGCCGAGATTACACTCAGATCTCAGTTTGGAGAACTTGTATCCAAATCAAGTTTCATGTTTGAACGTCATCACATAGCCTTCAACATTTTGCTTAGAAGACCTTGGGTGCATCAAAATGCGGCTATACCTTCATCATACCATCAATGTCTCAAATATTGTTTCAATTGTCAAAATGGGATATTTTATTGTGGTAAATCCCCATTCAAAACATGTGAATCTCAATACATTGAGGCATAATTCTATCACATGGAGGGAAAAAAGGTATCTATGGCAAAGGAGATTACCAAAATTAATGCTCCATATGGTTTTGAAAAGATTCCTGTAAACCCATTCATACATGTTAGTACATATTATGTGTTTCCTATCAGTCAAATTGACAAGATAGACCCACATCACAATACTGTTATGGAAACTTCCATAATGTCATTTACAGCAACCAAGCAAGACAACATGGGAGAAATTGTTGATTCACTAAGAAATGATGAAATCTCAAATGGAGATATCTTCATTTCATCCTTTGAAATCCATCAATTCTATACTTCATCAACCAGACCCGAAGAAGTTATAGAAATGTAAGAGATGAATGATGATGTCGATTCTCAATATATCATCTCCTCTTTATTACCCAAGGAAGACCCTTCATCATCAATAGGGTCAGAAATGGTAGCCTCTTCTTCAAGATGTTCAAATTTTAACATCTCTCTTGATCATGGAAATTATGCCTCATCATCTACTATGTGAGTAGAAACAGAAGAAATAACACGTGTTGAAGAATAAGATGAAGATCTTTGGGATGCTCCTCCTGTATTTGAAGAAGGTATCTATACTACTATGGATGAACTCAGAGAAATAAATATGGGTACCAAAGATGATCCAAACCCCCTTTAATTAGTACAGCCATGAATCTTGAAGAGAAATAAATTTATATTTCATTTTATATCAAAATTGAGATATATTTTCTTGTAATTATATAGAAATTATAGGGCTTGATCCTAATGTTTCTACTCATCATTTGGGTTTTCCAGAAGAACATCGAGGATTCAAGCAAGCCAGAAGAAGAACACACCCAACTTAGGATTCCCAAATTGAATCTGAAGTGAATAAGCTTATCAAAGATAACTTCATCAAAGAATTTCTATATCCCAAATGGTTGGATAATATTGTCCCTATGAAAAATAAAACTGTACAAATTAGAGTTTTCATTTATTTCAGAATTCATAATCGGCATTGTCCCAAGGATGATTTTCCAGTTCCAATCACAGAACTCTTAATTGATGCAACAGCTGGAAATGAAGAACTTTCCATCGTTGATAGATATTTATGGTATAATCAAATCCAAATGTCTCTAGATGATGAAGAATATTCAGACTTCAGGGCCCCATAGGGTGTGTTTTTCTATCTAGTAATGCACTTTTGCATGAAAAATGCAAGTGCAACGTATCAATGTGCCATGCACCATATCTTCAAACCATTTTTAGGGAAGTTTTTTATTGTTATGTGGACAATTTTGTTGTTAGATCTAGACAATGTTCTAATCACTTGGATGATTTGGAAATAATATTCCACAATCTTCGACAACACAATTTGACGATGAACCCCTTGAAATAAGCTTTTGGGGTAACCTCAGGAAAATTTCTCGGCTTTGTTATACACCATCATGGAATCAAAGTTGACCCTGAGAAGGAAAAATAAATCCTTAGTATTGCACCTCCTCAAAATTTTAAATAATTGGGAGGACTTTAAGGACACTTAAACTATATTCTACAATTCATCGCCAATCTGGCATGCAAATGTTTACCCTTCACCAAATTTATGAAGAAGGGAGTCAGTTACCAGTGGACTGAAGAATATCAATAAGCATTCAATATTCTCATGAAATATCTCTCGAGTCCACCGGTATTAATTCCACCTATTGAAGGAAGACCACTTATTCTTTATATGAAAGCATTAGAGTGATCATTGGGTGACTTCCTTTCCCAAAAGAATGATGATGGGATTGAAAACAACTTTTACTATCTCATTCGGACTATGCATGAAGCAGAAACTCGATATTAAAGTATTGAATAGTGCTTCCTAGAATTACTCTTTGTAGTTCAGAAATTGAGACATACCTGCAACATCATGAGGTCTAACTAGTATCTGTCAATAACCCACTCAAATTCATCCTTATTCATCCAATGCTTATATGACGTATGGCATGGTGGGAAGTTATTTTGCAGCAATTTGATATCCAGTATGTGTCTCAAAAAGAAATAATGGTCCAAGCTCTGACTGATTTCCTTACTGAACATCCTTCAGTATAAGATACATCTTTAGATATTGAACTTCCTGATGAGGAAGTCTTCTCTATTCAAGATAGACTTCAATCATGGGAAATGTACTTTGATGGTGATTCCAGAAGTCCAACAAGGAAGAAAATGGAAGATCATAAATTCAAAAAAGTTGGGTTGGGAATTGTGCTCATTTCTCCAGAAAATGAAGTGTTACCCTATTCATTATTATTTTTGTAAGGTGGTACAAATAATGAAGCAGAATATCATTCTCTCATCACAGGATTGGAGTTGGCTCTTCAGGCACAGGTGAATCACTTAAAGGTGAAAGGTGTTTCAGACCTGGTAATCAAACAAGTCAATGTGGATTATTCCATCAGAAAAGAAGAGTTAATCCATTTATATGATTATGTCAGAGAGTTAATGGCAGAATTTCATTTTGAACCAACATTTTTTTATGTTCGGCGATCAAAAAATGCTCAATCTGAAGCACTGGCTAATATAGCCACATCTCTGGAAGATCCAAATCAGGATGAAACAATCATCAGTATTGCCCACTGTAGTACATTTTCCCCTTATGTTCAAATCAAAACAAAGGAAATCAATTAAATTAGTCCCATTTCTAAACCATATGGTCATATTATAGGATGTATGAACCCTATCAGGGAATACCTTCAAAATTGAATAATCCCAGCTGATAGTGTCGGGAAAGAACATGTCTGGTGATGTGTGGTCAATTTTACTCTTTATGATAGCCATGACCACCTCGAAAAAATTCTCTACCAAATAGGTTTTGATGGAATTATCTTTATTTGTATTGATGGTGAAAAGACAATGGATGTAATGAAATAAATACATGCAGGAGTCTGTGGTTCCCACCAGTCTGGACATAGACTATCTGATCAAATTCTAAGGCATGGATACTTTTGGCCTTCAATGATACAAGATTGTGTTGATTTCACTAAGAAGTTTCATTCCTGCCAAGTATGTGTCGACTTCATTCATCAACCCCTAGAGTTTCTCCATATAGCTAAATACTCATGGCCATTTTCAACATGGGGAATGGATGTAGTAGGACATTACCCTTCAGCTTCATCCAAGAAATTTAAGTATATTCTTACTCCTACTGACTTCTTTTGAAAATGGGAAGAGGCAATACCTCTGAAATAAGTTAGTTCTAAATGAATTTTTATCTTCATCAATTCTAACATCATTACCATATTTGGTGTCCCTCATACCATATTGATGGACAATGACACCAAATTCTATTCATCTGAGGTAAGAAATTTGTATCTAGAATACAAAATAAAATCCAACCATTCATCTCGGTATCATGTAGCAGACAATGAACAAATAGAAGAATTCAATAAGACACTTTCAAAAATACTGCAAAAGATGTGGATAAAGATAATAAATCATGTTCTGATAAAATTTTCCATACTTTATGGGCTTATTGGACCACCACCTGCACTGCTACATGGTTAACTCCCTATTCATTGGTATATAGAACATAAGCAGTCTTGCCTATTGAGGTTTAATAACCTTTGATCTGAGTAGCCATTTGTGATTAGTCATCTAGAGATGAATAATCTCAAAAGTGATTGGATTAATTGGAATTATTAGATGAAATAATATTGTGCACCCTGCACCACATGTAAGTCTATCAGAATCGAATAACACATGCTTTCAAAAAAAAGTTCATCATCGTTCATTTATTCAGGGAGAATTGGTATTGGATCTCAGAACTCCAATGATAGCAGGGAAGAAACATCCAAAGTTTGAGCCAATGTGGGAAGGACCTTATTCAATACATAAGGTCCACTCCAATGGAGCTTATTATTTAATCTCAACGGATGGAGAACTCATCACGACTCCAACCAATTAAAGATTCTTAAAAAATTATTTTTTGTAACACAAATACCCTTCTACGTCCAACATGACGTTAAACTGTTTTGTTCTAGATACATGACGCTAAATTATGCAGCATTGGTCCATACATATGACCTTAAACTATTTTTTGTCCTGCCTACATGACATTAAACTCCATAATCCCCATTCTTTAGTCCTTACTACAAGACTTTAAACTTCCTATTCCCTCCATTGTCCAACATGATGTTAAACTGTGTACAGTCCCTTATTGTCCAACATGATGTTAAACTATGCATCGATAGGGTTTTTGTTACCTCTTGTTTCTCACACCGAGTATGAATCACGTGATCTTAGAGTAAAATTAAACCATAACACCCTCTCGGGGCCACTAAACATGCATAAATCCCATTACCATTTTTAGGTCATTGTCTCCAAGAACAACTTGATCACCAATTCATTCTTCAATCGAACTATATAGACTTTGATCCTTGCCTTCTTGGCTGGGTACATAGGCAACCTCTTGAGGTTCCAGCCCAAAGCCAATATCTTCAAATTGGTTCACCTCCATCTCATACGATGTTGATTCGTGAATCCACCCCTAGAACAAATATTTTTTCATTATTTCACCATCTTCATTGCTATATGACGTTAAACTATTTTCATTTTTTTCCTGTAAGACAATAAACTAAAAAATTCTTTGACACCCTCACCTGAGAGGGAATTATTATTGAAAATTATCTCCAATCATGTTATATTCCAATGACTATGTGCATACATGGTAATGCCCAAACCTTTAATCTTGGGTCAAACCATCATTGCACTAAAGTTCCCCTTCACCCTTCACTTGTAGGAACTAAATTTGTACAAAGGGTATTTCATGAACTATGTACGGCTTGATTCCCATCCTTATTGGATACATATGAACATTCGGGCATCCCTTGAATCCAGCCCCAAGACTTTGGGCCTAACCCCAAATTCCACTTTCAGTCCCTTGGCTGAAAAGTCCGCCCTGTGAAAACATGAATGTGGTTTAAAAACCCTGGTCTTCATTCACATAAGGTTTATAAGACACATAAAGTGTATTCCTCATTATGGTCCAAACTCTATGAACTTAAAATAAGATCTCCTACACTCTCATCCCACACGATGTTAAACAATATTTCCTGAACTACGTATGGCTTGATTCCCATCCTTATGGGATACGTAGTGAAGTCCAATACCACAATTCAGGACCCATCCACAACACAGTTATGTTTATTATTGGTCTATGTATCTCCTTCATGCATTTGATAGTACTCATTTTCATGTGTCATACTCCAAACCTTAAATACTTCCAGATCTCCATAACCCTTTTCTTGACTTCTGGTCACAAAATGTTTGATACCCGGGAATTCTTTTGTCTGACTATGCAGCACGTGCCCTTAGGTGGCCTTGCCTAAGTAGTCTACATAACAGACCTGTCAGCCAAAATATGCTATTATATGATTAAGCAGCCAATTCCATTAAGTGTTCCCACATAATTCAACCCCCTAATGGGTTTGTAAAATAATGGTAATGTCATTCTTGGGAGGAAAACCTCTTTTGTCCCTATTTTCCTCAACGACAATATGTTGGGATCTGCAAAGGCATGAACAAGAAACTCTTTAAGCATGTGTCACACAAGTTTTATTATGGTCGCGCAAGTATACTTTCATGCTACATATGGGTCACACAAGTCACCTGCACGCCCTATTCATTTTTCTACCATGGTCCTCAATGGCTGATAAATACCCCCGGTGGGCCCCCCATTTCAAGGATGAAAAATCCAAAACTCATAATTAAGCTCTGGTCACCCTAGTCTCTGCTTGAAGTCTTCCAAACACTTTTAAGGTAATATCTTTCCTAGAATGGAAGATCTAATGTGGAAAAATAAGGCCTATGTGTTAGAACTCATTAACACTTGCGCGCCTAAGTGTCCAGCCCTTAAGGGAAATTGATACACTTGCACTCTGCCTTATCCTCTCATGGAAACTTGTGTTCCAACTATCTAAAATCCTATAGGGATGATATTAAGGTCTCCAATTCAAAACCACTCAAGTATTACCCTACAATTTCTTCATTTCCCAAGTGAACTCATGTTGCGCAATTATACTTGTGGGACAAGGACTTGTGCGTGAGACTAATACTTGCGTGCCTCCTTCTAATTCACTTCTTTTCCTCAAATCCACCTTTCCTTTTCAAGGAAAGCCTTCAAAATCTTCTTCAAATCCATTTATGGCATGGTTCCATTGCTAGATTCTTTATCTGAAAGGATTTTTGTGGAACATATCTCAAAACCTCATGATTTACATATCTTTATGTCACTATGGTTAGAGATTTCATTCATTCAACCTCATCCTTTAAGATGAGAAGATCTTTAATCTGGGCATCCTCTTTAGGAGTAGGCCCAATGTTCCCTAATTTGGGCCTCCTTTTCAATAATAAGTCCCAGTCATAATTTATCTTAATTTGGGCATCCTCTTTAGGAGTAAGCCCCAAGATCCCTATTCATGGGAATCCTCATTAGGAGTAAGCCCCTGTCTTAAGTTCTTTTGATTTGGGTCTCATTCTCAGGAGTGAGCCCCAAATTACAATGTCCCCTTAACCTGGGCCTCATTCTCATGAGTAAGCCCAAATTTTATTTTCTTTTGATTTGGGATTCCTTATTAGGAATGAAACCCAATCACAAGTTCCCTAATATGGGCATCCTCTTTTGGGGTAACCCCAAAGTCTCATGGCCTCTTAACCTGGGCATCTTCATTAGAAGTAAGCCCTGGTAATAAATTAAAGTCCCCTTTAATCTAGGTATCCCCATTAGGAGTAAGCCCCAAGTCCCCCCTAATTTCGGAATCCTCATTAGGAGTAGGCCCCAAGTTAGAGTATCCAAATCTCTATAATGCACGAATATCTTTATGGACCTTGTTCCTAGGCTTCTTTATAGGAGTAAATCCTAGTCTTCACCTACATGGACAGTCACACATACATAAGTCCCATATCAATCATTGTGACCACATCATTCATGGAACAAATCATCAAGTTCACGGATACCTCTTGTTTCTCACACTAAGCATGACTTGCGTGAGATTAGAGTGTAAAAGTAACCATGAAACATCTCTTTGGGTTGTTAATCATGCATAAACCCCACAATTCTTAATCGAACTATGTGAAATTTGATCTCTACCTTTAAAGTAGAGTACGTAGGAAGCCTTTCAAAAGTTCAAGCCTATCACACATTATGTAGCATCCATCCCATATGACATTAAACTATATGTTAATTCCCAAACTACATGGGTTTTGATTCCTCTTTAACAAGGATACGTAGGTAGCCCATCTACGGGTACGATCCCAACTCTAAAATAATCCATGTCCTTCTGAACGAAAATAAACTTCATGTGCCCCACTGAGTGGCTTTAAAACCAGTATGGTTATCATAATGACCAAGATATTTCTATATAACTTGTTGAAGTATTCCATTGACTAAGAATCTATAATAAATGTGGATGACTCCCTATCAATGAAGAACATCAAATACATATAAAAATATTCTCTAAATCTCAAACATATCAATAATTACTTGTTATATCTATAGGAAGAACTCATTTTCATGCTCGGTAAATTAATAAGGATTCACGAACATAACACAAATCTATAATAGAGTCTTAGAGTAGACAATAATTCCCCCCCAAAAGGTGTGATGAGTCTGAACTTCCATCCTCTCAAACAATACAAATTCTTAATCCTCATCAGTCCACAACTAATGAGCACCTACCTTTGGAACGTAGGTCCAAATGGTTATAGAATCATTGGATGTCTCGGGTTTTGTGAATAAACCTGTTAGAAACCGATTGGAATGTTTGAACTTTAAACAAACAAGGTCATCCTCATTTCTAGAGGAAACATGGTGCTAGAATTGAAGATCCTTCGCTTGTGATGTCCACCTTTGATCTCTTTGAGAGTCACTTCCAAAGCTATTTCCTTGATCTTGTGGATGAGGATCTCTCTTCTAACTCGAGAGAGTTCTTGGAGGAAAAGAATTATCTCTTGGCCTGTGATCTCTCCCCAAATCCATTGTGCACAACCACAAAGAATTTCTAGATTAATGAGAATAATGTAATTGGGGTTTATATTACATAGAATAATAATAAAATGAAATAATATTCCAAAGGAATTTATTCATTTCATTTAATTATTAGTAAACCCCCATGTATAATAATTACATTTGACTATTATTATTACTTGACATGAACCATTACAATTCCACCAAATATTATTTAATTTAATAAATAATATTATTTCTCCCAAATTCTGAAAAAAAGTACACACCGTGTATATTAAAATACACGACATGTTCTTTTGGTTTTCCATTTTCTTTATTTCCTCTACAAAGTTTATTAGACCTTGAATAATAGATATTATTTATTAAATAAATATCACAAAATTAGTCACTAATAAATATATTATTTCACCCACAATATATTCTCTTGAATAACTAGTGTCGAAATAAATGTAATCAAGGGTCAATGAATAATTAATAAAACATAATCGAGAATAATCATTATTCAACTGGTTAAATAAATATTTAACTGAGATACTTGGACACTCTCACTGTTTGACCCTATAGGCCTCTGTCTTATTGGCATTAGGAGGATCCTGCTTAACATTCAATGTTATCATATAGTAGCATGCCAAGGAATCCACATATAATGAATTTAACACCGTAATAGTGTGTCTCCTCATATGAACTCTTTCCGTGTAATGTAATCCCTTTGTCTCGATATCTCGAATCGAGTGGGTTGTATGCTTGTTCCATCAAACCATTTGCTCGATTATTATTTCTTTAACTTCCCAGAATTAAACTTCCACATTCCTAATCGTGGACACGTATTTATTTGGGCTATATAAATTAATCAAAGGGACCGAGATATCAATTTCCATTATGGAACAACAGGGATAAATCCTTTCTCACATTATCTATTAAATAATTATTACTCGTGACACTCCCAACATATCCTACCTCACAATGAACACTGTGTATTCGTATTTTCCATCAATATATCTAATTTTGTGAGTTTTAATACCCATTAATAAAAATCATAAATTCTAAGAACCAACACACACGTCTACCTATTGGATCATCCAATAACATTATAAAATATAGATTTACTAATGGTGGGTATCAATCTCACAATATCCTTCTCAATATTACCAAGGGAATACACCGTGAGAAGGTGTCTCAATGTTTTATGATTCCTCACTCCTTATGGCTTGTATTATTTTTGTCCCTCAAATAACTTCATCTATCCAGAAAACATATCTTCAGGATTATTATTATGGCACTTCCTGATTCTCATGATAGTTGGGATTCGCTATGAACCTTTAGTGCCATGTCTATCCTTAGGACATTATCACATGCACTATCACATAGAATAACAACCAAGATGTGATAAGGTATTTATAAACATTCATATCCTTGAATACATGTTTATTATAAAGTAAAAAGTAGTTGGTTTTAGGCCACCAACTTAGAAGGGTCGTTGCGCCTTGATTTTTAGATCAGTGTAGGATATGATATGTGGTTGGAATTTTGATGTTCCTTAATGTGATTTTGGTATTGTGTCAATATTAATTCATTGAAAGAGTTGGGTGAGATGTCACCATATAATTTGGGCCATGAAATGCAGAGAGAATTAGATGGAGGGTGTTACTGTTTTCTCTCCCAAACAAGTGAGTGGTTATATATATTATCTCGTGCAGTGAATTAAATGGGTTAACATGAACATTCTCATGCATTTGATTTTGGTGATGTTGAGTTTATGTGTAGGTTTCCTAAAATAAAATTAGTTAGTGATTGTGGATATTGGTAGGGGAAATGTCTCGGGGTTACACTGTTTCTTTGATCCAAGCGTTGTTCAAACATGGTAAAGTTTAGGTGAAACCCAATAGGTAAAGGTTGATTGGTGGCCAAATGTTCTAACCTTTTTGTATTTATGACTCATAAATTCATGGAGGTATGAATTTTGGATGATCCATTATAATGTGGGGAGGGTGTAAGACCCGAAAGATGCATGAGGGTAGATCCTTACATAAATTTGGTAAAACTACATTGGATATGGATAATGATGTGATTATTGAATATATGGGGAGTTTTGGGAGAGTTATAGGGGTTACAGACATGAAGAGGGGATAAAAGAGATCAAACACTATGCAACTCATGGTTGGAACATGGTTAGAACAGATAGTTCACCTGGCCCAAAAAATCATGTGGCTTGGCCCCTTCATATATAGACTGGAGCATAGTTACCATACAATTTTTGAAACCGTGCTAGTGATCCCAATAAACCCTTTTTATTAGCCCCTCTTGGATAGATGGATCCAAATGGTTGTCATATGTTCTGGTAACCGTGTGACCAAATCATGCGGCCCTTAAATAGTGGGAAATTCCCAATTTCCCACTCGATGTAATTTCTGTCTTCCCTATTTTCACCCAATTTGTCCACACATAGCTTGATTGATGAACCTGCAACCCCCTCTTCCCATATTGGTGAGTATCCCTTGATTTTTGTCCGTTTGTATAGTCCTAGGGTGATAATCAAAGATCTGAAAGATTCTAAGTTGGTTATTTAAATGGTGTTTGAGTTTGGAGAAAGGGATGAGTTTAAGAATGTGATCATCTTCATATATGAGGTAGGTAGTCATTATGATTTTACAGTAGTCTTGATATTTTATATGTTCATGTTGTTGTAACAATGTGTTCCATTGTTTAATTTCAATAACACCCTGACATATTTTGAAATATACATTTTTCAAATTAATTTAATCTTTCTGATATTTTTCATTTCACACAACAATGAAAATAGTTACTATACATACGTATACATATATATATATATATTAAAGAAATAATTTTGGATTGATTTATAAAAAAATCCATGTTAATCATACAGTACATGAAATATAATGTTTAGATTTATCTATAAAGAACACAAAGGTATGCTTAGGTTTCACATATGACTAAATTTCCTCGATGGTTAGCATAACACACAAGACTATGTTTTACCAAACAATAATATATTTTTTAAAAAATATAATAACATATAACCTAACCATTTAATTAGATTTTATGTATATTATTAAATAAATTATGAAAGTATATTTTTTTTACAAAATATAAAATGAATTAATTTGTTACAAATTATTTAGAAATGAATATAATAACCAATTGAATATAAAGCGGGTATTTTTCAGAAAACTATTATTATTCTCAAAATTTTATTTTAATCGTAATAATTAAAACTAATAAAAATTTGTAAATAATATTAATTTAATATATATTTTATATATCCCATTTATTTTTTTCTGATATTTATCCAATACATTTCATAAGAATATGTTATGAATAAAACTAATTTAAAACATAATACCCAATATTTTTATTAAGTAAATTTTACCACCTTTTAATTGAGTACCTATTTTTAATATGATTTATTGTACTTTTATAAATCATATATGTAAAAATACAATTCATATTTTAATGATAATAATAAATACTAGGTTAGGGTGATGTTTTAAAATTTTTCTATGATGCTTTATTTTTTAGTGAATATCTAAAAATACTATATTTTAATTCAAAACTATTTTTTCATACTATTTATTTTTATATTTAAATTATAAATAATTTGGTTTTAATGTATAATGATATAATTGTTTTTCGTCCAATAAAATTTAATTAATTTGAATCAATTTCACTTTGAAATTAACTAGACAAATATAGAATACTTTTGAATGTTTTTACTTTAAAAAACCACATTGATATTCTGTCAGCAGGATTATATTAAAATTAATTTATGACGATTATATGTTTGAAATTTTAAAAAATGGATAAAATATTTAGAATAAAAATAATTTATAAATTCTAATAAGATCAAATTATATTTCTTCCAATAAAACTAGTGAAGGTAATTATAACTAATTAGAAAAAATTATGATTAAATTAAGCATTACAAGGGACTAAACCTTAAACATATGTCCTAATATGACCCAGAAACTTGTCCAAAAGTAATTTTAGGCCACATTTATAATTTATAATCCCTTAGATCTACATTGTAAATTTATTGGATCCCATTAAAAATGGGGGTAGTGTTTCCCTTTTTCCACAATATTACAAGAGTATCACTCCTCCTCCAATATAGAATGTGACATATCCACAAACATCCACAGACCTCTCAAGAAACATATATTTAGGCAATAACTTCATAAATAGATCCCAAAGATTCATATAATAATCATTGAAAAATCCATTTCAGTGTTAATAAATCTAAATATGTCCTTTTATGAAAACCAAAAGAAGTTACCCACTGGAGAGGTTACATCCTCCCAGAATCTCTTTTATATTATTTTCATTCTGCACCACCTACACTATATTTATTCGATTGTTATAAAAAATTAACACTATAAATATTATACTAATATGTATTTACGTTAATATTTTTATCTAAATTTTCAACCACTTCCATAAAATGGGTAACTAATATATTGTTTTTTGTATGGTGAACTACGACTTCACAAAGGGATGATTTTCATTCTTCTTTTACTGCCATTCATGGAGGATATTATGATGGAAAATCATTTTTTCATATAATACTTATTTTTCTGATAATTATTTTTCACTTATATAATTATTTTAAATTGTATATCTTTATACTTTTGGTCTTGTAAAAATGAGATAATTTTGTTTGAGGAAGTTTGGCTACAACCCCTTCAAAGTGACGTGTTTTGTTCACACACTACATGGAATGTATTAAGGACGTGTTTAGTGAACATATATTATATATGGTATTTAATCTCTTTCTCCAAATACAATAATGAAATAGAAACTACGTTCGCGTGTACGTACAACCTATCGGCCCCATGTTCAGTGTAATCCATTTAATACTTCATAATCTAAAATATTATTATAATAAACATATAATGAATATAAATGATATTTATATCATTTTTTACATTCTGGAAATAATTTTATAAAGTATAAGGACCATTGATATAACAAATTAAGACACATGATAAGAACAAAAAGGATATTACTTTTAGTGAAGCATTAATGTCATATAAATGACTTATTTTGAAGTTAAATTTCATTTATTTTCCTTTCATTCTTTGTTTTGGATGGCTTCCAAAGGTTTTATGGAGAAATGGATGAGTTTTCATGAATTGGCCCAAACCATGAGCCCAATTCTATATTTAAAAATAAATTTTGTTTCCTTTATAACTTTTTCATTTTTTAATATTTTTTCCTCATTCCAATTCTTAAATGGTCTCCTCTGACCTATTAACACCAAAATATAAATTTGGAGCCTTTATAAATCCATAATCATGGTGGATATGGGTTTTTATTTAAGATTTTGGGCCTGCCCGAAGGTCCATTTCCTGCATTAAAAATAAGTTTTATGTTTTTTAGATCTCCTTCACTATTTGCGTATTTTCGGTGATTCCACCTCCCTCTCGACCCTATGAAACCCAGGCGCACTCCCATTGCCTTTCCCCCTTCCTTGGAGCTCTTTGAAATTTCGAATTAGGGCTGATCCTTATAGGGTGTCTCAAATTGTCCAGAATTGAAGAGGTAACTTCATCCCTTATTAACTCTCTCAATTCTTACTCTATTCCCTCCATTACAGTTCCTAAATTACCTCCTAAATATTGTTCGAACAATCCCTGAATTTTGGATGTTTTCAATTTCAGAAACTATTGTTTTGGAGTGATTAATTCAGGATACTTCAAGTAGGTGAGTCTATTTCTTTCCTCTTTCAAATTGCTTAGGGTTTCTTCCCTAATTCTTGAATTATAAAAATTCCAGAAGTTAGGGTTCGTTCCTAGGTTCTAAATTACTATATTTTGGGTGAAATATTGAGTTTTTAGGTTTCTTTTAACTTCCTTGAGGTGCGGCGGTCGTGCGGTTGATGTTTCGCCCCAATATTTGAGGGTTTCGACACATTCGGTAGGTGATTCCGTGGGTAACCATTTAATGATGAGTTAGTTTTCTTGATTAAATAATTTTACATTTTCCTTATGTGCTGTGCATTATGAGAAAACCATTTTTGGTGGCAATAGTAAAGCATTTGTTTTTAATGTTACATTTTTTCTTGAAGTGTGTATTTTTCAAATGTATTTCATGTGTTATCTCTTGTTGTAGTTTTGTAAAATGTGGAAGTGATTTATTAGTTGTTGAAAGGGGCTTCCAATTATGGTTGGGAAATGATATAGTTCCATGTGGGCCTAAAAATGGGGTGTATTTGAATGGTTTTATTTGTATAACCTTGTTATACTCCTTGAAAGTGTTTTATGGATTTGTGTGTTCTAATGGGTATCTTTTGTGATATTATTCAAGGTGATTATATAACATTTGAAACTAGATTATTACATATTTATTGAGCTGCCAATTCTGTTTTGGTAGGGTCTTGGTGTGATTTTGGCTTAAAAAGAGGTTTTTGAAATAGATTTTTTGTGAAAATTTTGGGTATACTCTTTATAATTGTGTTATGAAATTTTTGAATGGTTTATTGGGTAGTGTAATAGGTGAAACTATATCAGCAATTTTTTTTGGTATGAGTATATTTTTAAAAGGTCCATTTCATTTGTGAAAAGGCTGTTATGTGATATGTATCATCTTGGAAATATTTTATTAAATTGTTTGAAGGAGATATTGAGGAGTGAAAGTGATGTGAAAGTGATGTGGAGTGTTTTGTGTGAGTGTGATGTGAAAAATTGAAATTTTGATTATGGAAGAAGTGTTATTTTCCATGTGTGTGGGATGTTATATGAGTTTAAATATCTTATAATTGTTTTATAAAATTGTTTAATGGTTTTGTGGAAGTGTTAAAGAAATGTGAAATGTGTTGTGGGCTATTTTGGTGTGATTCGGATTTGAAAATCATTTTGAATGAAAAATGGATTTTTGTGACTTTTGTGGTATACATATGGGCTGTTTGTTGAATTTTTGATGTGGAAATGATATCTTAATGTTCAATGTATATTTATAGACTTGTTGAACTTGTTTGATCACAAGGGGAAAACCTGGGTATCTAGGTGGGTGGACGTGTACTAGTATGCTAGTGAATCAGTGGGGTTTGGCCTCAGTTTCACTTAGCATGATTGACGCTTACAACTGTAACTAAACTATTATGATGATGATTGGGGACAACTAGGTTATGGGTATGTTCCGTACTAGTGGTTCGTGCATGAGAATGGATATTTGTGATGGTTACTCTCACCGAGATATGAGGTACCTGGGACCCACAGCTAGCTAGTGCCTAGGGGTTATTTCCTATTTATTGTGCTCATTATATACTTTGTACTTACCGTCAGCATACGGTATAGTTGGCTGTAAAATTCACTAGTGTTGACATTATTTTTAAAAGTGTTTATTTTTAATGATATCCCACTTGAAAACTGTTTTTATTGAATGTGGAATCTTTTAGAAATTGTAACTAGCTTTTCAGGTTTTTGAAAACATGCATGCTTTTCATATTTAAATGTTTATCACATGGAATCTCTTAGTGGTGGTATCCTACCGGGAATTGTATCACACCCTACTTACACCCTTGGGTGTAAGTACACTTGGTTATTTTTGTTGTCGCAGGTTGGGTATAGTTTTTTGTTCCAGTGGTTCGGGTTTCTAGCAGGTCCTTGGTGGTGAAGTCTTGTGGAGGTGGCTTGAGGGCAGTTCCCCTTTCGATGAGGGTTCTTGGGCTGTTCTTATTTAGTTCTATACCTTTGTTATAGACCTTTTGAGTTGTTTTAAGCTATGTAATTCAGTTCTGAATTTTTGTAAAAGATTGTTTGGTTTGAAAAATCCAGATTTGTTTCATTGGATTCTTTTGTTGTTTTATGTTTATAAACTCGGGTAAATCGTTCCCAAATTTCATTTTATGATACCCAGGCACTTATGCCAGCCCGTGGGGATCGGGAACTCCATTCGATACTTATCATGGACTGGGTTTGGTTCCATTTTTGGTGGCGATCGATTCGGTTCGTGCCAAAATGGTATCAGAGGAGGTTCAGGTTAACTCTTTGGGTCATGTTATTTGGGGAAGAGTTAGGATAGTCTGGAGTTAGCATTGTTGGGACATAGAATTCTAGTTATGGGTAGTGTTCCTGATCACCACACCTCATAATGGGATTCAAGATTCCAAGAGAAGTCGGTATTTATCTAAGTCCTTCGGGTTTCTTGTTTCGGTGATGATTAAGGGAAATGAAAAGAGAGTTGGGTTAATGGTCCTAGTGAGCTCGCAGGGCCTGGAAATCCATGTGGAGCCAAGAATATTCCCTAGGACACTCTCTGTGACAATGAAGTGATTGTAATATAGCCGCCAACCATATTTCCAAGTCATCCACTGAAACTATTTTCCTCTCGCACTGTTTTGTGCTTAGGTTTTGAATTCTTGGCACTTTGGTTTTAAGAAGTGTAATGTTTTTGTGAAATG
This sequence comes from Viscum album, assembly GCA_963277665.1. Lineage (NCBI taxonomy): Eukaryota > Viridiplantae > Streptophyta > Magnoliopsida > Santalales > Viscaceae > Viscum > Viscum album. Next base: position 1,896,718,527 of record OY728152.1, read on the forward strand.
ATTTTCAAATAAAGAGGAAATGGTTTGGATTATGAAATTGCGGAACTGAATTTTCAGAATTGTTTTGAAATGTAAAATGCTGTCCTTACAACTCTTTGAAAGCATAAACTATATTGAAGTTGGTTTTGAAAAGTGTTTCCATTAGAGTTTTCTAAATAATCAGAGTGTGTTTTAATGGGATGAGATGTTTTGAAATTGATGTGAATATCCTGAAAGTGAGTTATTTTATAGATGGTTGTGACTTTCTGAAAATTTTTGTAAGATGTGAGTTGGGATTTTGATCTCGTGGTTAGCGGTTATGAGAAAAAAGGATGTGTTGGTTGACCGTTTTGGTTTTGAAAAGTGGAGAGAATTTTTGTTTTAACCTTTGGTATTTCTATTAGTGACCACATGCATGGGGTTATATGGGATGATGGATGGTTGATGGCATGACTAGATGAGTGTCGGGACGGATATGAGAAGGGTGTCTGGTGTGGCACAAAAACCTGCATGTGTGAGGCGCATGGGGTACCATTGGTGGATACGCTTACTACTAAACTGTTTGTTCTCAAAGAATTACTTTTAAAGAAAAACATGATGTCTTGATGAATATTTTTGTATGGTTTGTGTTATAGGTTTTTCAAAATTTTGATGTTGTGGGATGTTTTGATTCCAAGAACCCCTTCTGTTTGAACTATGTTTTGGGTTTGTGTTTGGTCGGTAAGCTGTGTTGTAGGGACAATTAGTGGTCTCTTTTGAAAAATGTTTTGGGATGCCTTTACGGTGATTCCCTTCATGTGTTTAGAGCTGGCTTATGGATTGTTTTTACTAATGGACCAGATTGGTTGGGTCCTTGGGTTCTCTCATTGGATAAGGTACGCCCCCATTAAAGGTTAATGCATAACTGAAGCACAACCCAGATTGTTTCTCTATTGTAAGATCCTCCAGTTGATCAATATAAGGAATCTATTTCTTGAGCTTTTTAGATTGAGTATACACCCTTTCCTTTATTGGTTTTGGGTATCCTCTTGTAGTGGGAGATTGATTATGGATGGTTGAAAGTGACCTTAGGCTCTTAAGTTTCCTAATTTTTCGAAGGTGGAAGTGTTCTGGGGTTGTTAGCATGGATGAGTATTTGGATAGTGTCTAAGAGGAACTCTCAGTCCTTCATAGTCTCTTCGGAGAAGGAGTTCATGTTAAACTACTAGTGTGGGAAATCTGGTCATGATAGGATATTATGGCCACTTTCTATAATTTTGTGTTGTTTTGGGATGTTGTACAAGTTACCTCTCTATTAATTGTTTATATCAGTCGTAATGGCCATGTTCGGTGATTCCATGTGATGTCATGTGCTCGATTGACTGTAAAGGTGAATGTTGGGCAATCATCTGAGAGTCTCTATTATTTTGGGAGAATGTCTCCCTTGAAAAAAAAACATAAGAAAATATTCCATTTTAGAGTAAGGTGAGTATAAGTGTTCTTTACTTCTAATGTTTCTCACCCGAACAAACAAGGTGTGATGTGTGTACATCTTCTAATCCCTTGTTTCAGTGAAATATTGAGTTAGGGTAAAGTGAGTTTGGAATGTGTTATGACTTGGAGAAACTTATCATGGATTTCGGTGTAGTTGTTGTTTGAAACGAAAGAAGAATTCTCATTCAGTTGGTTTCCAAAGCCTAACTGTGAGGTCGAAGATGCTTCAATATTTTGAGCTCCGGCCATAGGTCCCAGAGAGAAGCTGGCGCGTAGTCAGGGGAAACCCCAGTGTCATTTAAACCCTTGTGCAAAGTCCTATCCTTAATATGAAAGATAAGAAGAGTTTAAACCTATGGTGTCATCATATTTCTTCTACTGTTCATGTTCAGTGGAAATAGGTGGAGGGCCTTGTACCCATGTCATCACCCAATGTTATTCCCTCCCCCTTTGGTTTCCATTGAGCCTTTAGTGAAAGGTATGAAGTTTGGCTAGATAGGTTGACCACACGGTTTGCACTTGGTTAATAGTGACCAGGCCCAAAAAAATACATGTAAATAGAAGAATCTCCACTATTATTTCATGGTTTCCCAAACCGTGTAGACTCACCATGTGGTCATCCCAACACTTTATATTTTGGGGTCTTTCTGTACCGGTCCATGCTGGTTGATTATGATTGTTGGTTCTTATGGTGGGGAGCCTCTTTTTTTTCCCCCGTACCAATAACTTAGTCTTATCCATGGTCATGGATTGTTGGTAGGTAGTCTTATTCGGATCCATCAAGCTACCTAAAACTTCCTTGGGTAACCATTGAGATTGGAGAGTGCCCAATGGTTTAGTTATAGCAAGGTATGTTTAACCTTGTTCGATGTTGTTGTTCATTTGAGTGAATTGCATGAGTCTTGTTCGGATAGTGTTTGAGGAGTTTTCCTTTGATATAAAGAATAAATGTGATTTATTGTTTCTGGAATGTAGTGTATGATTTTGTTGTGAAGTATTCCTTCCTTAATTGATCAATGGAGGTGTTTTGGCCTTTGGGGGTGAAACCTTGAAAGGGAGTACATCTTGGTTTATCAGTTCGGTTTTGCTTTCGTATTTGGACTTTCTGTAGATTTCCGGGGACGGAAAGTTTTCATGGTGGGGAGAACTTTCCCATACATGACTTATTTTGAAGTTAAATTTCTTTTATTTTCCTTTCATTCTTTGTTTTGGATGGTTTCCAAAGGTTTTATGGAGAAATAGACGAGTTTTCATGAATTGGGCCAAACCGTGAGCCCAATTCCAGATTTAAAAATAAATTTTGTTTCCTTTATAACATTTTCATTTTTTAATATTTTTCCCTCATTCAAATTCCTAAATGGTCTCCTCTGACCTATTAACACCAAAATATAAATTTGGTGCCTTTATAAATCCATAATCATGGTGGATATGAGTTTGTATTTAAGCTATTGGGCCTGCTCGAAGGCCCATTTACTGCATTAAAAATAATTTTTAATTTCTTTGTATCTCCTTCAATATTTGCGTTTTTTCAGTGATTCCACCTCCTGCTCGACCCTAAGAAACCCAGACGCGCTCCAATTGCCTTTACCCCCTCCTTGGAGCTCTTTGAAATCGCGAATTAGGATTGATCTTCATAGAGTGTCTCAAATCGGCCAGAATTGAAGAGGTAACTTCATCCCTTCTTAACTCTCTCAATTCTTACTCTTTTCCATCCATTAGAGTTCCTAAATTACCTCCTAAATATTTTTCGAACAATCCCTGAATTTTGGCTGTTTTAAATTTGAGAAACTATTGTCTTGGAGTGATTAATTCAGGATACTTCAAGTAGGTGAGTCTATTTCTTTCTTCTTTCAAATTGCTTAGGGTTTCTTCCCTAATTCTTGAATTATAAAAATTCCAGAAGTTAGGGTTCATGCCTAGGTTCTAAATTAATGTATTGTGGGTGAAATATTGAGGTTTTAGGTTTCTTTTAAATTCCTTGAGGTGCGGCGGTCGTGCGGTTGATGTTTCGCCCCAATATTTGAGGGTTTCGACACATTCGGTAGGTGATTCCATGGGTAACCATTTAATGATGAGTTAGTTTTCTTGATTAAATAATTTTACATTTTCCTTATGTGCTGTGAATTATGAGAAAACCATTTTCGGTTGCAATAGTAAAACATTTTTGTTAAGTTACATTTTTGATTGAAGTGTGTATTTTTCAAATGTATTTCATGTGTTATCTCTTGTTGTAGTTTTGTAAAATGTGGAAGTGATTTATTAGTTGTTGAAAGGGGCTGCCAATTATGGTTGGGAAATGATATAGTTCCATGTGGGCCTAAAAATGGGGTGTATTTGAATGGTTTTATTTGTATAACCTTTTTATACTCATTGAAAGTGTTTTTTGGATTTGTGTGTTCTCATGGGTATCTTTTGTGATATTATTCAAGGTGATTTTATAACATTTGAAACTGGATTATTACATGTTGATTGGGTTTCAAATTCTGTTTTGGTAGGGTCTTGGTGTGCTTTTGGCTTAAAAATTGGTTTTTGAAATGGATTTTACGTGCAAATTTTGGGTATACTCTTTATAATTGTTTTATGAAAGTTTTGAATGGTTTATTGGGTTGTGTAATAGGTGAAACTATATCAGAAAATTGTTTTGGTATGAGTATATTTTTAAAAGGTCCATTTAATTTGTGAAAAGGCTGTTATGTGATATGTATCATCTTGGAAATATTTTATTAAATTGTTTGAAGGAGATATTAAGGAGTGAAAATGATGTGAAAGTGATGTGGAGTGTTTTGTGTGAGTGTGATGTGAAAAATTTAATTTTTTATTATGAAAGAAGTGTTATTTTTAATGTGTGTGGGATGTTATATGAGTTTAAATATCTTATAATTGTTTTATAAAATTGTTTAATAGTTTTGTGGAAGTGCTGATGAAATGTGAAATGTGTTGTGGGCTATTTTGGTGTGATTCAGATTTCAAAATCATTTTGAATGAAAAATGGATTTTTGTGACTTTTTTGGTATACATATGGGCTGTTTAGTGAATTTGTGATGTGGAATTGATATCTTCATGTTCAATGTATATTTCTAGACTTTTTTAACTTGTTTGAGCACAAGGGGAAAACCTGGGTATCAAGGTGGGTGGACGTGTACTAGTATGCTAGTGAATCCGTGGGGTTTTGCCTCAGTTTCACTTAGCAAGATTGACGCTTACAACTCTAACTAAACTATGATGATGATGATTGGGGACCACTAGGTTATGGGTATGTTCCCTACTAGTGGCTCATGCATGAGAATGGATATTTGTGATGGTTACTCTCACCGAGATACGAGGTACCTGGGACCCACAGCTAGCTAGTGCCTATGGGTTATTTCCTATTTCTTGTGCTCATTATATACTTTGTACTTACTGTCGGCATACGGTATAGTTGGCTGGAAAATTCACTAGTGTTGAAATTATTTTTAAAAGTGTTTATTCTTAATGATAGCCCACTTGAAAACTATTTTTATTCAAAGTTACACCTTTTAGAAATTGTAACTAGATTTTCATGTTTTTGAAATCATGCATGCTTTTCGTCTTTAAATGTTTATCACATGGAATATCTTAGTGGTGGTCTCCTACTGGGCATTGGCTCACACCCTACTTACACCCTTTGGTGTAAGTAGACTTGGTTATTTTTTTTGTCGCAGGTTGGGTATAGTTTTTTGTTCCAGTGGTTCGGGTTTCTAGCAGGTCCTTGGTGGTGAAGTCTTGTGGAGGTGGCTTGAGGGTGGTGCCCCTTTCCATGAGGGTTCTTGGGCTATTCTTATTTGGTTTTTTAGCTTTGGTATAGACCTTTTGAGTTGTTTTAAGCTATGTAATTCAGTTCTGAATTTTTGTAAAAGATTGTTTGGTTTGAAAAATCCAGAATTCTTTCATTGGATTCTTTTTTTGTTTTATGTTTATAAACTTGGGTAAATCGTTCCCAATTTTCATTTTATGATACCCGGGAACTTGTGTCAGCCCATGGGGATTGGTAACGCCCTTCGGGCCTTGTCATGGGCTGGGTTTGGTTCCATTTTTGGTGGCAATCGATTCGGTTCATGACACTTAACATAACATTGATAAAAAGTGGGTAATATATGGTCATAATAAAACCATATATGGTATTATATATAATAAAATGATTATTTAAAAGAATTATATTAAACCTATATTTATTATATAGCAATATTGTACGAGTATGAATAGATTCAAGACATAAGGTAAGAGAATTACATCTCACTCTTTATTTTTAAGAGATACATGCCTTATTCACCAATCAATTCTTTTATGTGGCATATATACTAGCCATAAATGTACCCTATGAATATTATAATTAAATATATGGTAATTAAAATAACCATTTTATGATATTTATGTCCTGGGGTAAAAAAGTTACCAAATCAGCAAAGTAATTTTGTCTCAGTTTTTCTTATTTGAGACACATGCCATGTTATACAACTATATTTTTATGAGGTGTATAAACCACCATAGACAAGTTATAAAATAAATATCCTTATTCTCGTGATATTTTAAATCTATATGTAATTTAATTTTCTTAAAAGGGGAGCATGATTCGAAGTTACAATAAGGTAAGAGTTTACTGAAATAATCTCACACTTTATTGAGATTGTTTATAATCACATTTTCAATAATGAAATGTCATGATAAAAACTTTAGGAAACTAATTAATTTTATTATACTTTGGTTAGTTTTATTTATTCATGTATTATTAACATATTTTACACTCTTTTTTATTTAAGATAACTAATAATATTTTTTAAGAAAATTTTACCTTACATCTCTCTTCGGTCAGAAATTTATGTTCTTTCAAAACCATGCCTTCCAAAACGGGGTTCCAAGAATATAAAAATAATATCCTATGATAATTAAAATAATTTTTTACCCATTTTATCTATTAAATTTTTATTTAAAAGGATTATATTTTCTCTTTCAAAATAAAGCATTTTATAAACCATTTTTCCCTGATAAAAGAATGTTTTTTTACCTCGTACACGAAATGTATGTATTCACCTACAGTAATTTCTTTGAATCTACCTCTTCATGTTTAAAATATAATTTTTTATGATTATATTTTTAAAATAAATTTTCAATAAAATGGATTTAAGAGGGTTTTCAAGATTCTTTTATATATTTTCAAGGAATAACTATTTTTAAATGGTTTTCAATATCATCTTGAAGTTTTCAATGGAAAAAGGTTTTCAAAATGTTTATAATGCTTCATTTTATAAGTATTCAATTTTTTTATCATGAAAATGGTTTTCAGAAGGTTTTACCTTTTAAACAAAATTTAAAGGATAAACGAAAATTTCTTCATGAAGTGTTTTTAAAATATATTTCAAAATTATTTTCTATATCATATGACATCATTTGGTGTTCCTAATACCTTTCCGAGAAATTATTTAAAGGTTCCATTCATATTATTTATTTGAATGGTTTTTTAATTTATGGAATTATTTTTATGAAACCCACTTTCTTCATTAGTTATATGTAAAAGAAATTTATCTTTTCTAGGGATTATGATTTGATGAAATGACTAAAAACCTGTTTATTTTTTTAATGTTTAAGGAATGATTACATGTTTATGAGACACATTCCATTTCATGGTTTATTATATGATTATTTATAATCTTTTGAATCATGTATGTATAATTTAATTATGATATTTGTGGGTCCTATATCACTCTCCCATGCATTGGGTAAAGATTTATATCTCATTAAATAGACTAAGATGATCTTGGTAGTGATCCTTTACTACTATGATGGCCATGAGAGTGAACCATGTCTACCAAGATGGTATGAAAAGTGAACTAATGTTTCTATGAATTCCATGGGTGTGAACCATGATTACCAAGTTGGTATGGGAAGTGAAAACCTGTTACTAAGATGGTCTTTACAACGATTCCTTGTCTACTATAGAAATCATATTAACTGCTTTTTAGTTTTACACAATTATATATTTTATTCCAATGTTATAATTTTATGGATTATGTTTTTTTTACTTATGATTCTTGTCTTATGAACTTCCATGATTTATGACTTGACTCTTGCTTATGATATTTTATATATAGTGTAATATATCCAAATATATTTATAACTTCCTAAAACTCCTATTCTCATGCTTATGCTTATATATCTCACGTATTTACCCTTACCAAGAATCTAAGATAACCCATTTTTTTGTTTACTTCCCAAGGTTATGAAGATATATATTAAGTATGATTTTTCTAAGAAGGGTTCTAGTCAAGAAGAACCTAGTCATAGATAATATATCTGACATATGTACCACTGTTTATGTATCCTTGTTTCCAAAGTAAGTAGACTAATATAGTAATTGGTCATATGTTTTTGTAATGTTTTAAGTATTCTAAAAAATAGATGTAATGTCTATGTATATTAATATATTGATGTTGTAGTTTGTATCATAGAAAAGTTTTTGTAATCCTTTGGAAACTAGGATGACAAAATATTAGTGAGAACTCTAAGGACATGTCCAAGGATACATATTTGGATTAGGAAAATATAGAAAAATGAATTAGAATTTTCATAAAGAATTTAGTGATTGGTTTCCTAGAATACATCCCAATCTCGATTAAATAGGTGGATATGGATATGGAATAAATGTTCATAGGGTTAATAACTCTGACTAGATGTCCCGAGCATGACTCGAGGTAATATGGTACACCATAATGGGTCTTTCTACGCATCTGGTTTCACACTCCTAGGGGTTATTATTTAGAAATTTACAAACTCTTCCAGAACCATTAAGAAGTATTTGAATATAATATGACTTTGAATAACCTAGAAAAAACCTAAGGTTTCAATGATTAAATGGTAGGTGTCATTATTATGACATCCTATAAGTAATATTTCATGATAATATGGGTTTCTTCTAGGATATGTTTTTCACATCCAGTGTGTTCTGGTTTATGTTAAATGTGGAAACTATAATGAAAATGGTTAACATTGAGTCTGATGAAAAATATCGTGGTTATTAAAAAAGAAATTGGATAATTACTACATGGAAAGATATCATGATAATGCCGAATTAGCTAATGTGATATATGATTAATAATGTGAACTTTAGTGATATTACTAACACATAACATAAGAGGAATATAATCTTTTATAAATTTTCAAATTCAAAGACCAAAAATAAAAAAAGATTCAGCTTCTTAGATTTCAATAATAAGGGAATTATAACCTTTTGGAATACCTCAAATGGTGGTGAAGATGTTATCTCTACAAGAAAACAGTTATAAAGGGATGATTTGTCATGAAAATAAATTTATAATCCATGGATAACATGCGAGTTACACAAATCAATACCCAGAAATAATAATTAACACTTTTACCAAGTAAGGACCTATTCCATGGAAACCATTAAAATGGAGGGATTGAAGTATTTATGAATTTGGATCTAATAATTATGAATGGTGAATTATATAAGTATTCTTCATTTTAGGTTTTTCAATAATGATTTTCAAGAATATGTTGAATAGTTATAATGGACATGATATGTTATTTAATTACAAGGCAGTTTTCATGAAAAACAAAAGATTAAGAGAAAGATAACCCTTAATGTGTTTGCAATGTTAAGATAATGATTTTCTTGATAAGATACATGTTGAATATAAATAAGTGAATTGTATGGTACTGATTACCCTAGAGGTAATTATTGAATAGTTGAAAAAGTGGTTATGTCATCACAAATGTTGTTTTAATATTTTTGGATTTATGGAATATATCCAGTGACATTTTGAATAAGGAAACATTCATGTTTTAATAAACTATTTATGGAAATTCCGGTTATTACCATGTTTCAAGAGAATACATGGTGAGAGTATTACTATTTTTAGAATGTAACAACCTAAATATACAGTGTTATATATGGGGAATGAATGTTATGATAATTTTGTAAATTTATATATATTGTTTTGGATTTTCTATTAAGGGTTATATGGTCAACCATTTCAAGAATGTTCAAATTTAAAATAGGAAGTAGTAATTATGTATTGAATATGTATTAATAACCCTAGTTAAAAGGCAATTTAGTTATCAACCTTACTTCAAGGATGTCCATCTTATTTATTTTAGATATTATATAAGTAAGGCCTTAGAAAAGGAAATAATTTATGCCAGGTGACCTCAAATAATGTCCACCAAGGACAAAAGTCTTGAACCCATGACCAATGGATGATAATGGTTTCACACATACCAGTATCCTAAACAATGTCTTGGTTAATGAGTAATTATATTGGATGGATAAATATTAATGATTAAACCATAGTCTTACTTTTTATGTTTAAATACCAATGTATTAACCATATTTATTTTGATGAATATACAGAGACAAATAGTTGGACTTTTAAATTTTTATGGGCCTTAAGATCTGCAAAAAGTTTATTTTAGTGCTTCTTGAATAAAATTTAATATTTAAAATCCATTACCTGAATTAGTGGTTGAATTATAAATTGAAAATATCAGAACCAAAGAATGAAATTTTGTTTATATAACCTTATCAAGTAAGTATATTTCCTTATATTAATATTCAATAAAAAAATTATTCAAATTTAGGAAAATGATCAACCTTTTTTGTCAAAGAATCTTAATTTTTATTGAGCAGATGGACTTTCAAATCATCACAGATTTATGACCTTGAGGCCCTTAACGTTTTATTGATAATTAACTTGTTTGTGATTGATAAACTTAATCACTCTATAAAAATATTTATTCTTTTCCTCTAAGTACATATTTTCAATTTCCACCTATGTTATCTCGTCTGTAGACCTAGTTATGAGTTACATTGGGTAACCATTAAGTTTCCAAAATTATTCATTTAAAATATTATTATGGTATTCATTTTAATAATTTTTTTGAATTAAAATCTCAACTAATAAACATTTTATAACCCAGATGAATTTCGAGGGTCAAATTGATTTTAAGGTGGGTAGAAGATAAAACCTCCGGATTTTGTGAAATAGTTTATTCATATTAATTTAATCTTTTTGATATTTTCATTTCACGTAACACTAAAAATAGTAATTATATATATATTAAAGATCTATTGTTGTCTTTAATTTTATGTAAAGCTATGTATAATTTGAACTACATGCAATATAAGGTTATATATCTCTATACAAAAGATTGAGGTAAACTTACATTTCATGCAAGATTGACTTTCCTCGATGTCTTACATAACAGAAAAGATCGAGTGTTACTGAGAAATAATACATTAATAAAAAAATAAAATAATATATAACCTAGCCATTAAATTATATTTTATAAATTTATAACTAAATAATATTTTTAAATATATGGTTTTTGAACAATATAAAATGAAATAATTTTTTACAAATTTTTTATAAATGAATATAAGATCGAATTGAATATAAAGGATGTATTTTATAGAAAACCTTAATTACACTCATAAATTTGTTTTAATAATAATTAATTGAATTTAATTAAATTATTATGTAATTTTATTGATAAATATGTTATATATACAATTAAATAATTTTCAAATACATTAAATTGATTTTATAAGAATAATATTAGAATAAAAACAACTTAACACGTAAAAACCAATATTTCTATTAATGCAAATTTACCACCCTTTAAGGGAGAAAATAATTTAAATAATTTTTTTTCACTTTTCTAAATATTACATGTAAAAGTAAAATTCATATTTGAATGATATTAATATAAAATTTTTTGGGTGACTTTTTTTTCTACAAAGTTTTATTTTTTTAATGAATTGTTAAAAATACTGAATTTTTATTCAAAACTATTTTTTCATTCAATTTATTTAAATAATTAAATTATAATTTAATTTCATTTATATGTTATTTAAAATAATTTTTTTTCATAAAACCAAATTTTGTTCATTTGAATCAATTTTACGTTTAATTTGACTATAAAAACATATCACACTTTTTGATGTCTATACTTCAAAAACCCACATTGTCGTTCTGTTCGTGAGAATATATATAAATAAAGTTCCACCACATACATATGTGTAATTTGAAATAATAGATTAATTATTTGGAATCAAAAAAATTATAATGTATAATAATATCAACATAGTTTCTGACAAAAAAATATTGTGGAAGTTAATAAAAATTGCTTGCAATGATTAAGATTAAATTAAGCTTAATAATTGAATGAACCAAAATTTTAACGCCTAATGTGAACTATAAAATTGAATAAAAATCCATTTTATGGACATATTTAGACCCTATACACCCTTTTATATTATTTTTACTATTATTGGATCATCTCTCAAAAAAACATGGGCTGGGTTTCCCTTTTTCAAAAATATTTCAAGAGTGACACTTTTGGTCCACTATAAAGGCCTCCTCTTCTCCAGCTTGTACACACCTATAAATAAACTTAGGTTCATAAATCCTATTAAAAAATAGAGAAAAAAATCCCTACCTTCTTTAATGAATCCTTCCATTTGGAATAATGTAATCTAAGGATGTAATTTGGTGAAAACCGAAAGGAGTTACCCAAAGAAGAGGTAACATCCTTCATCAGGCACCTTTAACTTATATTAATTCTTCATTCCCTCATATATAATTTTTCAATTCTAATAAAAATAAAATATTTTCCACAATATACTGATATTTTTTATTCTAATATTAATTCCAATACATACACACACTTCAATTTAGTGGGTAACAAACATGTACTTCATGTGTACGACGAACTACCGCCTCACAAAACGATGATTGTTCATTCATACATTACCACCTGTCACGATAGAAATTATAATGGAAACAATGATGTTTTATGATATTTATTATTTTTATAATATATTTAATCTTTTTTAAATATTTTATGACACATATCTTTAAACATTCCATCTTTGGTAAATACAATAATTTTGTTTGAGGATGTGAAAACTACTTCCCCTCAAAGTGATTTGATTTGTTTACACACTACAAGAAGGGTATTAAGAATATGTTTATTGAACTTATGTGATATATATTATATAATAATTCTACATTAATAATGATATATATACATATATATATAATTTAATATATTTATTTCAATACTCCAATAAAATGGAAACACCATTCATGCACATGTACAACCTACCATCTCCAGGAACGGTCTGCTCCACATCATACTTATATATCCTATAGTTTAGTATAATAAACATATTCCGAATTTAAAATATATTTATATAAATTTTTACATTTTTTAAATAAATATATAAGTATAAGGACCAAATATATTACATATTTATACACATGAAAAGAACAAAGCAGATATTACCTAATGTGAAACCATAACATAGAATTTTTAACAAGTGTGTAATATATGGTTATTATAAAACTATATATTCTATTTGATAAATGAATATTATTTAGAAAAAGATGTAAAATAATCTTAAATATATTATTTAGGAATCTTGTATGAGTTTGAAGAGAGTAATGACACAATGTAAGGGAATTTCATCTCTGTCTTTATTTACATGTCATACATATCTTATTCACCACTCAATTATTTTTTGCGGCATATATACTACCCATTAATGTATTATATACAACATATAATTAAATATATGATTATTTACATAACAATTTTATGATCTTTATTTCATGGGTTTTAAAATTTTCCCAATTGGTAAAAAAAAATTTCCTCAAATTGCCTTCTTTAACACACATTCCAAGTTATACACCTATATTTTTATGAGGTGTATGAACTATATTTGAAATTTTATATCTTGAATATACGTTTTTCATGATATTTTAATGCTCCATGTAATTTTATTTTCCTACATGGGGAGTATGATTCAATTTTACCATGTGGTAAGAGTTTATTTGAACATTCCCACTATTTTTTTTTTGAGATTGTTTATGATCAAAATTTCATTAATGAAATATCATGATCTATCATTCATGAACACTCCACAATTTTCTTCTCATATTGATCTTTTTGGTTTTTTTAGGTATTAATACCATTGTTTCCAGTCCTTGGTACTTATGATAATAAAAAATGTTTTTTTAAAATATGACATTTTCTGACACTTCAGTAATGAATTTGTGTTCCTTAAAAACCATGACATCCAAAAAGGGATTACAATAATATAATATTGATCTCTGATGAACATTAAAATAAATTTTTACCATTTTTTATATTAAGTTTTTCTTCAAATGAATCATCATGTCTCTTTCTAAACACAAAAATTTTATAAATAAATTTTCAAAATGAAAAAGGAAATTTTTTTACATAATAAAACATATATGAATTCACCCACTGTCATTTATTCAAAGATTTTTTTTCTTACTTAAACAGATAATTTTTAAGAATTTTTTTAAAAGATATCTAGAATAAAAAGTTTTTAGAAATGTTTTCAATCGTCTTTTATAAGTCTTTTTGGAAAAATATTTTCAAAAGGTTTTCAAGATCCTCTACATGTTTTCAAATGAAAAAGGTTTTAAAAAGGTTTACAATTATTCATTTATATGTCTTCATGTTTATTTTTAGGAAAATGGTTTTCCAAAATTTTTAAATTTTATAAATAATTTTCTATGGAAAAAGGATAATTTCCTCATGAAGTGTTTTTAAATTATCTTTTAAAATTATTTTCTATCTAATACAACATCCATTGGTGTTACTCAGGCCTTTTAAAGAAATGATAAAAATATTACATTCATATTATTTCTCAAAATGGTTTATATATAAATAAAAAGTTTTTTCTGAAACCACATTCTTTTCACTAGTTATATGTCTATGAAACTCACTTATATTCAAGGGTTATGCATTGATGAAATAATTTTGAAACCTATTTCTTTTTTACTTATGTAAATTTATAATTTTATTTTTATGATAAACATTTCATTTTATGGGTTATGATACAGTTGTTTAGGATCTTATGGTAGATGTATGTATGATTTCATTTTGAGATGAGTGGGAAATATACCTCTCCCAAATGCATTAGGTAAATATTTATAACTTATGAGATAAAATTATATAGTCTTGGAAGTGGACCTTGACTAGTAATATGAAAATGGGAGTGAACCATAACTACCAAGATAATATGAGGATTGAACTCATGATAATAATATATCTATGGGTGTGAACCATGACTAGATATATTGTTTGGGTATTAAACATGTACTACAAATATGGTATTGGATGTGATGACTTGGATACTATGGAAGTCATTTAATATTGTTATGTGTTTTCCACAATTCTATGTTTTATTCTTATGTAATGATTTCATGGCTTATGTTCTTTATTTCCTTATGATTCATGTATTATTAACTATCAATATATATTATATGATTCATTTTTATGATCTTTGATATGGAATTTATAATCTCCAAATGTTTTGATCACATTCTCATACTAATATACTCATGTTTATTCTTACATATCTCCCTTGATTACCCTTACTGAACATCTGATTTCACCCCTTTTTGTGTTTCCTTCCCCCAAGTTATGATGATATTTATTTTGTATGATGTTTCTATGAAGGGTTATAGTCAAGAAGATCCTGGTGGGAAATAATATAGCTTACTTATGTGGAAGTATGTATGTTTCCATGAATCCAAAGTCACTAGACTATTACAGCCATTGGGTGTCTGTTTTTTGTAAGTTATTAAGTATCCCACAAGTGTAATGTAATTACTATGTACGTTAATACTGGGTCTCTATAGTTTATTTTTAGTTTTTTATGGAATTTTTTTTGGGCCTTAACGTGATGTGAAAATACTTTCATGAACCCATTTGGGTCTGTAGTTCTGAGATCGAACCTAGGGCTACCCATGGGGTAGTCATAACACTTGTAAATGGTGAAAAAATTTGGTAAACTTTAAGATTGGGTAATTGTGGGAGAGAATTGGAAGTGAAAGTGAAATTATATATGTGTGTATGGTTAATGGGCTAGTTAGAAATATTATAAATTGTATTTTCATAAATGATTAAGAGGTTTCAAAATTGTTTTGATTGTATGTTTTTGTGATTTGACCAAATTATATATTTATTTATGGAAAATGGTATTTGAATGTGAGAAATGTTTTGAATGTATGTGTTTACCACAAAATAAATATAATAAGGGATTTTCTTAAGAGACATAAAATAATGTAGTAAATGTGGGAAAATATCACTTTTTTTTAAAACATTTTAATTCTTTTATTGAGATGCTTGAAATGGAAATAGGGACTTTTGGAATGTTTTTGTTTTAAAAGAGGAAAAACATGTTTTAATGGGAAGATTTAAGGTGGTTTCAAATGAGTGTCTTGACTTTTATTTTATAACATGATCAGTTTTAATGGTCCATTCGGACCATTATCATTTAATTGAAATATGGGTTAGTGAGATAGATTCCACAATGATTATTGTGGCATGTTATCATTGTTATGAGATTAAACAAGTAATGAATTTTCATTATTTATTAAATATAATAAGGGGGTGTTAAACATAATGAAATATATGTCTTATAGTAATGGCGGTGTTGGAAAATGTGAAATATTTTGTAAATGTGTTAAATGTTAATTGTGTATAATTGACAACATAGAATAAGGAAGTGTTTGGTATAATGCATGTGAATTGATGAACATGCTAAATGGGATATGGTATGAAAAAAGAAAATGGGTTAAATTGGACATACTAAAAAATAGTTACATGTTCATGGTTTATGGAATGATAATGATTTATGTAATGATAAATTATTATATATAAATGTTATGCTATAATTTGACTATTGTAATGAATTTTTATGTGTAGTAAATGGTTAAATAATCATGTGAACATGTCTATAACGACCCATACTTTACATACATTGTTAATACTTCAAAATTGAAGCACACTTATTACAACATATGACAAAACCACAAAGGACCGTATAGGTATAGTGTCTTTAGAAACTGGGAAACATAAACAACTGGTTCATAAATCTTCTATAGTGTCTCCCATTTATTTCATCATATCTAGGGTCCCTTTTAGAATATTCTACTTAATATCCATATTCCTGGCCTGGGGAAAAGAAAACATAAAAGGGTGAGCTCAAATGCTCAGCAAGGGAAAATAAAGGAAATAAAAATCATATCATATCTTTATGAAAATCAAAACCTGCAAAAGAGATCATAATATCTTAACATGGAATAAATCATAGAAGTGAAAATGAGATCCCCATAATCATAACATAAAACTTGAAACTTTGTTTCATGCACACATAATCATGGAAAATCATTTCTTGTTAGTCATGACTCATTGCCAAGACTATCTTAGTGGACAAAGTCCCTTTCTGAACCGAGTTCACTCCTCGTTTCAGTCCTGTATCACTGAACCGAAATAACCTTCCGTTCCAGCCATGTCTATCTCATGAGATATAAAATCTTTACCCAATGCATTGGAGGGAGATATAGGTCCCACCCATCTTATAATGAATCTTTTCTTATGTGTGCCACATAATCATAAATCATACATCATCGCATAACCCATGTAATAAAAATGGGATTCTTAAACAACATGACATCATAAAACAATTCATATAAGATAAAGGAATTCATAAATATGTTTCCATCACAACATAATCAAATCCATGTAATAATAGGGATAAAAACAGAACCCTTTTATTATCTTAGATGCAAAATAATTTTGATAAAATACTTGAACTCCATTCTTGAGGAAAATATACTTTCTACTTCAAAAACATTTTTCCTTTCATAACATGTCATACAACTTTAAAATAAAATAAGTTGATTAAAAATAAACATGAAAACTTGTAAAGGAAGTTTTTTGGAAATAATGTTTTAAAAATCCATTCATGCCGTATAAGTTAAAAAAACATTCTTCGTACTTTTTTCGGAAAAGTCAAAAAGTACCTCGTACGAAAAACGACAAAAGATTCCTTTCATAAATATTACTAAAAACTCACCTAAGGGTAAAAATGGATTTAAACAATTGTAAGTGGATGGAAATAATATTACATATTGATGAAACATGGATGTGGATGATAAAATACACCCCAGTAAATACTTACAAATAAACAATCTCGGATAAAAATGAGATTGTGATATTTCCCTTACCTTAGGTCCGATTTGCTTTGTTCGTGTCCGAAGCTCCTGTATAATGGTTTAAATAATGTTATTGACTTATTACAGAATCATACATATTGATATGATATCATATATGGTCATATTATTAGCTTCTTGTTAGTAATATTTCATTGTTACTTGTTACTCGGGTCTTTATAACTTTTTGTTCTTATGCGTGTTTTGTCGAATAAATTCTTATTCTTATCTTTAGGTTATAGATAATTCATTTACAGAATGGTATTAGTGTAGTATATACCATATTAATTCATTCAATTCATTTATATAATCATTATGAAATGAAGATCATGTAGAACGAGTCTCATCACATCGTGGAGACGATATTCCGTACGTACACACAAGTGATGATATCGTTCCTATGATCGTGGAATTGTATTGGAGTATATATATATTATTTCAGTATCAATATTACTTCATAATAATCATATATAGTTACTCATTACACCATTATACCCATCCTTGTAAGGTGATGGTGGAAAATAGATTACACCACGGCGTGGAGACGGTATTCCGTACGTACGCACGCGCGGTGATTTCTTTTTCCGTAGGATGGATAGATTGTGAAATAGGGTTGTTTCATACTTATAATAACATATCATTATATGAGTAATACTGATGTTATTAATTCATAATGAAACAACCTAAGAAGAAGAAGTGGAAGAAGAAATAAAGATGAAAGAATTGGTAACGGTAATTACCTCTTCTTTGAAGCGCCTCTTTGAGACCTCCTCTTAGGGCACTAAAATTGGTCTTTGAGGAAGTCCAGAACCTCTAGGATGTTTCTAGGGAAGTGGAGAAGGGAAAATGGCAGGGGTTGGCCGAGATTGAGTGCTCAAATTGGTGTGAGGAGGAGGGGGAGGAGGTGCCCTTTTATAAGGGAGGAGAGGGGCACCTTAGGAATATCTCAAAATATTATTTTATATTAAAGTCAAAATCGGTTCATAATGGCTCCAAAGGGTCTTATTTCGAAGATAAGGTGGGGATGGGCCGAAATACTATCAACCAATAGGATTTAGACAAGTTTAGGGTATTATTTTAACCTTATCAATTAGATTTAACTCTAAGTTAAATAATTTAACTTTTACCATGTCTTTTTGTTTTCTTTCACTATATGGTTAATAAACTTACTATAACATGCCAAAAGAACCCCAAATTGTTTATTATTAATATATATATCCTTATCTAAGTCATTTGGCCGAACCTTAGATTTTTAGGAATAAAATAACAATTAATAATATAATATTTGATTTAAAAACTATTTTGTGTCAATTTTGACACTATTTGATATATGATTTTTGTGAAAGTCATAACAGAATTATATTTTCGAACCAAGTTGATTAAATCAACATTAATATATCATAGTAACCTAGAAAATTAGTGTAATTCATAAAAAGTCTTAAATTACATTTATTTTGGTATTTATATTATCAATTATGTCAATATTTCATTAATAAGATAATTACTCAGTCATCTTTGTGTCATAAATAAATTACTTTATTTGATGTCTAAAAATTACAAATAAAATACCATCATGTCAGACTTCCTTTTAGCTTTCTAATGAATATTTACAATCGAATTTATCTTATGTATAACCCCATATTATAAATGATTTACTTATTAAACTTTGATTTTAACTATTTTAACCCTTCTTTAAATAAATTAATAATAAATGTCCTAATCTAATCCAAGTGGGCCTAAATGGTCATATTTTATTCCTAAGTTTGTTTTTGGTCGAATTACATTTGTCCAATAGAATTAGGACATGTGTTAGGGTAATAGTAATATCATATTTACCCTTAGTTACCCTATTTACTATTAACCGCGGTAAAAAAAGTAAAAAGTTACTATTCACCAAAAAATTATTTTCATCTCATTGAACCACATTTTAGTCCTTTATATTAACCGTGTCTCTCGGATTTTCGAAATTCCATTCACAGAAGCGGTAAAATTAAGTTTTATGCAAAATTCAGTTTTTAACCTACCACTTAGTGGTTTCACTATTCATCAAAAATTGAAAGTTTTCAGAAAAATACCAAAATTTCACCCTAGGCTAATTTCGATATTCTGAGTCCAAAAATGAAGTCCATTTTGAAAAATAAAATTTATAAAATTTCAAAAAGTGGTTATTACTATTCATAACGGCTAGCATATTGTTGTTTAGTGAAACTCGGTATTGCGTACGACGCAAGCTATCGAGGAAGGTCGTGATTGCGTGTAAAGCAAGCCAAGAAAGTGTTGTGTAGAAAAATATTCCTTTGATGGTTTATATAACATAAAAGTCTCGGGTGTTACATTCTACCCCCCTTAAAAAGAATTTCTCCCTCGAAATTCGTCACTTTATAACAAACAGATGAGGATACTTCTCCCTCATCATATCCTCAAGCTCCCATGTAGCTTCTTCAAGTTGGTGGTTCCTCCATAAAACTTTCACCAATCGAGTGGTCTTGTTTCGTAGGACTTTTTCACTACGATCCAGAATCTCTATCGGCTGTTCTTCATAAGAAAGATCTTGCTCCAGCGGTACCACTTCTGAGCTAAGTACATGTGAAGGATCTGGTATGTACTTTCTCAGGAGAGATACGTGGAACACATCGTGAACGTGAGAGAGATTCGGTGGAAGCGCCAATCGGTAAGCTACCTTCCCAACACGATCCAGTATTTCGAACGGACCGATATATCTAGGGCTCAACTTCCCCTTCTTTCCAAACCTCATAACCCTCTTCCAGGGAGATATTCGTAAGAACACTTTATCACCCACTTCAAACTCTAGGTCTTTTCTTCGGTTGTCGGCATAACTTTTCTGTCGACTCTGAGCTGCTCTTATGTGTTGTTGAATAGATGTGACCTTTTCTGCCATTTCATCAACGAGATCAGGTCCTAATAGCTTTCTTTCCCCAACTTCATCCCAGCAAGTTGGAGTCCTGCATTTCTTTCCATAGAGAGCTTCATAAGGAGCCATCTGAATACTGGAGTGAAAGCTATTATTATAAGAAAATTCCACCAAAGGTAGGTGTTGATCCCAACCTCCTTTGAAATCCATAGAGCAAGCTCTCAACATATCTTCTAGGGTTTGAATTGTTATCTCAGACTGACCGTCTGTCTGGGGATGATAAGCAGTGCTGAAACTCAACTCTGTATCCAGAGTATGCTGAAGACTTCGCCAGAACTTCGAGGTAAATCTCGGATCCTGATAAGATATAATAGAAAGTGGTACTCCATGCAATCTTACCACTTCCTTTACATATATCCTGGAAAGCTGATCTAGAGAGAAATCCTCTCTAATAGGAATGAAGTGTGCAGACTTTGTAAGACAATCAACTATGACCCAGATAGCATTATTGCCTTTGGATGTTTTAGGAAGTCCTGTGACAAAGTCCATAGTGATTTTTTCCCATTTCCATTCGGGTATGGGTAATGGTTGTAACATCCCCTTAGACTTCTGTCTCTCAGCTTTAACTTGTTGACAAACCAAGCATCGAGAGACATATTCAGCAACCTCTCTTTTCATGCCATCCCACCAGAAGTACTCTTTCAGGTCCCTATACATCTTCGTGCTTCCAGGATGAATACAGAATGAAGAACTATGAGCCTCATCCAGCAGCTCCTTCTTTAATTCGGGGATGGGAGGAACGCAAACCCGATTCCTGAACTTTATTATCCCATCACAATCAAGGTTGAATTCAGGAACATTTCTCACCTTCTTTTGTAACTCGACATCTTCTTTCTGTGCCTCTTTAATCTTCACATGTATAGATGGTTGAACATTAATTTGAGAAAGATAAGATTTTTCCCCTTCCATTATAATTCCAAGATCCATCCTTTGTAAATCCATAAATATTGGATCCTTTGTGATCCTCATCATGGATAAACTAGCATGGTCTTGTCGACTTAATGCATCCGCCACCTTGTTTGCTTTCCCAGGGTGGTAATGGATTGAGCAGTCATAATCCTTAATCAGCTCCAACCATCTTCTTTGACGCATATTCATCTCCTTTTGTGTGAAAATATACTTTAAACTTTTATGATCAGTATAAATATCACACCTTTCACCATAAAGGTAATGCCTCCAAATCTTTAATGCAAAGATTACCGCAGCCAACTCCAAATCATGTGTTGGGTAATTTTGCTCATGGATTTTCAACTGTCGTGAGGCATAAGCTATCACCATATCATTTTGCATAAGAACACACCCCAATCCCTTCTTGGATGCATCACTATAGATCACAAACCTTTCTCCACTACAAGGCAGTGTGAGCACAGGTGCACTGGATAACCTTCTTTTCAACTCCTTGAAATTCTCTTCACATTCCTCTGTCCAGACAAACTTAACTCCTTTCCGAGTCAACTTGGTGAGTGGATTAGATAATCGTGAAAAATCCTTTACAAAACGTCGATAATATCCAGCCAAACCAAGAAAACTTTGGATCTCAGTTACTGTTGTTGGTCTTGACCATCTTTCGATAACCTCTGTTTTTGCTGGATCCACAGATATCCCCTCTTTTGAGATTATATGACCCAAAAATGCAACTTTTTGAAGCCAAAATTCACACTTGGTAAATTTGGCATAAAGCTTCTCCTTTCTCAGGGTCTTCAATATAATTCTCAAGTGATCTTCATGCTCTTCCTTGCTCTTTGAATAGACAAGAATATCGTCTATAAAGACTACCACAAATTGATCAAGATAGTCTCTAAAGACTCTATTAATTAGATCCATGAAGATAGCAGGGGCATTAGTAAGACCAAATGGCATCACTATAAATTCATAGTGTCCATACCTTGTACGGAAAGTCGTCTTTGGTATATCCTCCCTTTTGACCCTTAATTGATGATACCCTGAACGAAGATCAATCTTGGAAAAGTATTGAGCTCCGCGTAGTTGGTCAAATAAGTCATCAATGCGTGGGAGAGGATAACTGTTCTTGATAGTGATCTTGTTAAGTTCTCGATAATCAATGCAGAGTCTCATTGATCCATCTTTCTTCTTAACAAATAGAACAGGTGCTCCCCAAGGTGACGCACTAGGGCGTATGAATCCCTTATCAAGATTCTCTTGGAGTTGCTTCTTCAATTCCTGCAACTCAATTGGGGCCATTCTATAAGGTGTCTTTGAAATAGGCAAAGCACCTGGTACGAGTTCTATTGAAAACTCAACTTCACGATTTGGTGGAAGACCCGGAAATTCCTCCGGAAAGACATCATCAAACTCCCGTACAATGGGCATATTCTTAATCGTGAGTTTCTCACCAACCATTTGAGATAAATAACCTTCATTTAGTGGAATCAATACCCATAAGATGTAAGAAATTTCCACTGGAAGGTTATGTTCATCCTTGCATTGATAGACGATCGTATATTGATCTGGAATATGAAATGTGACTTCCCTTCTTTGGCAATCGATATGAGCTCCATGTAGAGAAAGCCAATCCATGCCAAGAATCACATCAAATTCCACTAAAGGAAGGATCACAAGATTTGCAGGAAGCACTTTCCCACAAACTTTGATCGGAGAAGAATTATAAACCTTTGATGCGATTGATGTGCCATTAGGTGTTGTCACAGCTAACTCAACATCTAATTGTTGAGGTAATACGGTTATATCCTTAGAAAAGTCTTCAGAAATAAAAGAGTGGGTGGATCCAGAATCAAATAAAACATTTGCTACTTTAGAGTGGACGGTAAGTGTACCTTTCACCACATCGTTATCGTACTCCACATCGCTGATAGAAATTGCATGTGACTTTCCTTTGTCTTTAGCCTTAAGAGTTTGTTGACGTCGACCATCATCATCAACCCTTGGATTTGGGCATTGATTGGCATAATGCCCCATCTCCTTGCACTTGAAACATTGAAGTGTCGTAGGTTCATTCTGTGTATCCCTTTCTTTGTTTGCGTCATTAGACATCTTCTTCCCATTATTACGGCATTCAAATGCCCGATGACCTTCCTTTCCACATTTAAAACATTTACGTGTCCCTTTAAGACAACTCCCTCCATGTTTCTTTCCACACTTTGAGCATAAGGGAAAGTTCATCTTCTTTTCAGTGTGCTCTTTAGAGTTTCCTTTGAATTCCATCTTCCTCTTCTTATCAAACCCATGCGACTGATGGGTTACTCCAATCTCCATCTCGACTTTGAGAGCACATCGAACGATTTCCTCGTAGCTATTGAAGTCCCTTATGGCTAACGCCCTTCGAAGACTTGGTTTTAAGCCACTAAAGAATCGATCGATCTTACTCTCAGGTTGGATAATAATACCAGAAGCGTACCTTGAAAGTCTTGTAAAATTTGCTTCATAGGTACCAACAGATTCATCATCCCTTTGCTTTAGTTCAAGAAACTCTTTCTCCATCTTTGTTCGGAGAATACGAGGTAAGTACTTATTGAAAAATAAGTTCTTGAACTCGTCCCATTCCATAGACTCAATTTCATCCCTTTGCCTCGTATTCTTAATAAGATTCCACCATTGATCAGCATCTCCTTCCAAACGATACACTGCTAGGATGACTTTATCATGTTCAGAACATTGAAGAACTGAAAATATCTTTTCAGTAGTACTAATCCATTGTTCAGCAACTAATGGATCAGTAGACCCACTGAAAGAAGGTGGACGCTGCCTCATGAAGGATTCAACAGAATGTTGCTCCTTCCTTTGCTCGTTTGGAAGTCCTGCATGATTCATAGCTTGAGAAAGTTGTGTGAGCATGGCTACAAGATTTTTCATTCCAGCTCCCATATCGTTTGGTTGCTCAGGGGGACAATCATTGCATTGCCCATCGCATTCCGCATTAACACGGTTCCTTCGGGTTCCAGCCATTGACTAAAACCAAGAAGAATAGTGTGAGCAACACTAATTATAATAGGAAAACCACATAATTCAAGAATAAAATTTTCATGCTTAAGGTCTTATCCTAGGTTATTCAAGGACATTTCTTAAACACTAAGATTGTGTTCTATGCTTAGACATATCCTTAGGGTTCTTACTAAGTCTTTCAAATCCTAGTTTCCAAATGTTGACTATACCTTTCCTCTGATACCAACTATAACGACCCATACTTTACATACATTGTTAATACTTAAAAATTGAAGCACACTTATTACAACATATGACAAAACCACAAAGGACCGTATAGGTATAGTGTCTTTAGAAACTGGGAAACATAAACAACTGGTTCATAAATCTTCTACAGTGTCTCCCATTTATTTCATCATATCTAGGGTCCCATTTAGCATATTCTACTTAATATCCATCTTCCTGGCCTGGGGAAAAGAAAACATAAAAGGGTGAGCTCAAATGCTCAGCAAGGGCAAATAAAGGAAATAAAAATCATATCATATATTTATAAAAATCAAAACCTGCAAAAGAGATCATAATATATTAACATGGAATAAATCATAGAAGTGAAAATGAGATCCCCATAATCATAACATAAAACTTGAAACTTTGTTTCATGCACACATAATCATGGAAAATCATTTCTTGTTAGTCATGACTCATTGCCAAGACTATCTTAGTGGACAAAGTCCCTTTCTGAACCGAGTTCACTCCTCGTTTCAGTCCTGTATCACTGAACCGAAATAACCTTCCGTTCCAGCCATGTCTATCTCATGAGATATAAAATCTTTACCCAATGCATTGGAGGGAGATATAGTTCCCACCCATCTTATAATGAATCATTTCTTATGTGTGCCACATAATCATAAATCATACATCATCGCATAACCCATGTAATAAAAATGGGATTCTTAAACAACATGACATCATAAAACAATTCATATAAGATAAAGGAATTCATAAAAATGTTTCCATCACAACATAATCAAATCCATGTAATAATAGGGATAAAAACAGAACCCTTTTATTATCTTAGATGGAAAATAATTTTGATAAAATACTTGAACTCCATTCTTGAGGAAAATATCCTTTCTACTTCAAAAACATTTTTCCTTTCATAACATGTCATACAACTTTAAAATAAAAGAAGTTGATTAAAAATAAACTTGAAAACTTGTAAAGGAAGTTTCTTGGAAATAATGTTTTAAAAATCCATTCATGCCGTATAAGTTAAAAAAACATTCTTCGTACTTTTTTCGGAAAAGTCAAAAAGTACCTCGTACGAAAAACGACAAAAGATTCCTTTTATACATATTACTAAAAACTCACCGAAGGGTAAAAATGGATTTAAACAATTGTAAGTGGATGTAAATAATATTACATATTGATGAAACATGGATGTGGATGATAAAATACACCCCAGTAAATACTTACAAATAAACAATCTCGGATAAAAATGAGATTGTGATATTTCCCTTACCTTAGGTCCGATTTGCTTTGTTCGTGTCTGAAGCTCCTGTATAATGGTTTAAATAATGTTATTGACTTATTCCATAATCATACATATTGATATGATATCATATATGGTCATATTATTATCTTCTTGTTAGTAATATTTCATTGTTACTTGTTACTCGGGTCTTTATAACTTTTTGTTCTTATGCGTGTTTTGTCGAATAAATTCTTATTCTTATCTTTAGGTTATAGATAATTCATTTATAGAATGGTATTAGTGTATTATATACCATATTCATTCATTCAATTCATTTATATAATCATTATGAAATGAAGATCATGTAGAACGAGTCGCATCACATCGTGGAGACGGTATTCCGTACGTAGACACAAGTGATGATATCGTTCCTATGATCGTGGAATTGTATTGGAGTATATATATATTATTTCAGTATCAATATTACTTCATAATAATCATATATAGTTACTCATTACACCATTATACCCATCCTTGTAAGGTGATGGTGGAAAATAGATTACACCACGACGTGGAGACGGTATTCCGTACGTACGCACGCGCAGTGATTTCTTTTTCCGTAGGATGGATAGATTGTGAAATAGGGTTGTTTCATACTTATAATAACATATCAGTATATGAGTAATACTGATGTTATTACTTCATAATGAAACAACCTAATAAGAAGAAGTGGAAGAAGAAATAAAGATGAAAGAATTGGTAACGGTAATTATCTCTTCTTTGAAGCGCCTCTTTGAGACCTCCTCTTAGGGCACTAAAATTGGTCTTTGAGGAAGGCCAGAACCTCTAGGATGTTTCTAGGGAAGTGGAGAAGGGAAAATGGCAGGGGTTGGCCGAGCTTGGGTTCTCAAATTGGTGTGAGGAGGAGGGGGAGGAGGTGCCCTTTTATAAGGGAGGAGAGGGGCACCTTAGGAATATCTCAAAATATTATTTTATATTAAAGTCAAAATCGGTTTATAATGGCTCCAAAGGGTCTTATTTCGAAGCTAAGGTGGGTATGGGCCGAAATCCTATCAACCAATAGGATTTAGACAAGTTTAGGGTATTATTTTAACCTTATCAGTTAGATTTAACTCTAAGTTAAATAATTTAACTTTTACCATGTCTTTTTGTTTTCTTTCACTATATGGTTAATAAACTTACTATAACATGCCAAAAGAACCCCAAATTGTTTATTATTAATATATATATCCTTATATAAGTCATTTGGCCGAACCTTAGTTTTTTAGGAATAAAATAACAATTAATAATATAATATTTGATTTAAAAACTATTTTGTATCAATTTTGACACTATTTGATATATGATTTTTGTGAAAGTCATAAAAGAATTATATGTTCGAACCAAGTTGATTAAATCAACATTTATATATCATAGTAACCTATAAAATTAGTGGAATTCATAAAAAGTCTTAAATTACATTTATTTTGGTATTTATATTATCAACTATGTCAATATTTCATTAATAAGATAATTACTGAATCATCTTTGTGTCATAAATAAATTAAATTATATGATGTCTAAAAATTACAAATAAAATACCATCATGTAGGAACTCTTTTTAGATTTCTAATGAATATTTAAAATCGAATTTATCTTATGTATAACCCCATATTATAAATGATTTACTTATTAAACTTTGATTTTAACTATTTTAACCCTTCTTTAAATAAATTAATAATAAATGTCCTAATCTAATCCAAGTGGACCTAAATGGTCATATTTTATTCCTAAGTTTGTTTTTGGTCGAATTACACTTGTACAATAGAATTAGGACATGTGTTAGGGTAATAGTAATATCATATTTACCCTTAGTTACCCTATTTACTATTAACCGCGGTAAAAAAAGTAAAAAGTTACTATTCACCAAAAAATTATTTTCATCTCATTGAACCACATTTTAGTCCTTGATATTAACCGTGTCTCTCGGATTTTCGAAATTCCATTCACAGAAGCGGTAAAATTAAGTTTTATGCAAAATTCAGTTTTTAACCTACCACTTAGTGGTTTCACTATTCATCAAAAATTGAAATTTTTCAGAAAAATACCAAAATTTCACCCTAGGCTAATTTCGATATTCTGAGTCCAAAAATGAAGTCCATTTTGAAAAATAAAATTTATAAAATTTCAAAAAGTGGTTATTACTATTCATAACGGCTAGCATATTGTTGTTTAGTGAAACTCGGTATTGCGTACGACGCAAGCTATCGAGAAAGGTCGCGATTGCGTGTAAAGCAAGCCAAGGAAGTGTTGTGTAGAAAAATATTCCTTTTATGGTTTATATAACATAAAAGTCGCGGGTGTTACAATGTCTTAGTGGTATGAGGGGTATTGAATTGAGGTTATATGTCCACACGTTGGGTTTGATTGAATCTCTAAACCCCACCCCAATAATGCACATGTTAGAAAGTTGGACCGATGCTCTATGACTTTATTAGAGGCATTGGATAAAACTTATTAGACAGAGGCTCTAAGGTAGGAATGATAGAATACCTAGACTAATGCTCCATGGTAAAATATTTTTAATTTTTTATGAAATATTTATCCATTGGTGGATAGGGAACTTTTAGTATCCCCTTATACATGGTAATTTTCCAGATTAGGCTATAGTTTAAATTATTTAAATTCCAAACCCATATGAGAAATGAAGAGAATTATCAAGTGATATCGTTAAATAATGGGTATGTAATAGGTTGTGAATAGTGAACACCCATTGTGGTTAAAAGTGTGTGCAACCCATTTTCACTTGGAATAGATTACTAGCATGACCTGAGGTAGTTTTTTTGATTGGTATACTATTGTTAACATAATGGATATTGAATAATTAATTAAATTATTCCTTTATTACTTTGTTTATTTATTGAAATAGTTTCCTAGAATACATTTTTTGTATAGACTGGTTATTAATTTAAACACCATTGGAAGTGGTCTACTGATTTGTACTCACACCATTCATAGGCCACCATGGCACTTGGTTATCCAAGAAGATGCTACTTGTTTTCAAGTGTAGGTTCAGTAATGGGACCTGGTGTTTGGTTGTGGATGTAATGATGGGTTTGAGCATGGGAGGTTAGAAACGGGTTGGTATATGGGTCTAGGTTCAAATACTTTTATAGTTTTGGTCTTGGTTTATATTGTATGACTACCAAGAATGTAGTGTACTCACTAGTCCTTGTTATATCATGTGTACTTTGTTAATTTTTTTTAAAATATTAGAACTATTTATCATTCATTTTGGTTATTTTATATATTTATGTTACTTTTATTGTGACATCACTATGATAAGAAGGTATAGTCTACACTTCTTTCTCTTTAGACCCATGCAGATAGTCAGAAACATCTGGTATACAAGGAGCCAAACCTTAGGTCATTTGAAAACCTGACTTGGATATCCCATTATAGTGTATATCATGTCTAGGATGTTTTAACATATATTTAATTAATCTGTAACACACTATTAAAATATTATTATTTAAATGTGGCTATTATAACATAACCATTTAATTTTTGTTGATATTAATATGAATAAAAAACTTATAAAAAACTCTGAATAAAAGTTTTATATAATAATAATTAATTAATTAATTCTTAACTTATAAGTACGTAATTTTCAATATTTTCATTTTTGGGATCAAAAATATATTTTCTCAAAAGAATGATTTTTATTTCTCTTTTTGAAAATATACTATAATAAATTTAATTTATATTTAAAAAATTTATTTCAATAAAAGGGATTCATTTTAAAATTATATATTCAATGTTTCTATAAGGATTAATTTTTATGATTGTCCAGAAATAGTTGATATTTTGGTGAATTGTGAAAATACTTATATCGCAAATTTTTTTATTTTTCTGATTCAATTTTTCTATAATCATGAAATAATAAATTTTCAAAAACTTTTTTCTGAAACTTATTTGTCTATGTAGTAAAATAATGTATTTTGAATCTATTTATTTTTAATTTGGGAACCTGAGCATGACTTTTTTTTATCATAATACTTATTTAATTAAAATTCATTGAAAACATGACTATTCATTAATTGATATAGTTGGAAGGTGAAACTCAGTTTTTTATTGACCCAAAAGTAAAAATATAATTTAAATTTTAATAAGAATCCAAAAAAATAATTGAAATAAATTTTTAACTTCATTTCAATGTAATTTTTTTTTATTCTTAAATCGATTATTTTCCTATAAACTGAATTCATGGGTTTTGTGTTCCTATAAAAAAATTATTTCCATACAAATATAAATATATTATATTATATAATATATTCAAAATTTGTAATTATAGTTTTGACAAATAATTCCCCTTCTATTTTTATCATATAATTAGGTTAGCCAAGTAAAAGTTAAGTTATCATAGTTAAGGTTAACTTCTGTTTAAAGTGGTTTAACTCAATGATAAGGCTTAAAATGTCTAATTTTTTTTCCCAAATGTGATATATTGATATTCTTTGGACTATATAACTTATTTTATTTAAATTTTTGGATCATTTCCTAACATAATATATATATATATATATATATTATTTAGTATTTTAAGTAATTCCATGTGTGTATATTCCCTCACATATTAAATGGAACCACCTATTATTCCTTATTAATTTTTTCAGGAACACCATAAAACCCATAAAGTAAACTAATATATTCCTATTTTATTTCCACACATTCTATAGATTCTACTATGTCCATAATACCATTCATTCAAGTCTTAATGCGCAATATATATGAGGTTTCACAACGAGGAGGTATAACTTTGAACCAAGTGTTTTCCAATTTTTTTATTCTTGAACCTCCAATAAATATATGGTATCCATTATAAATTAATTATATATATATATTAAATAATCTAAATTATTGTTATTATTATAAAACAACTATTATCCACCACCGTTCAATCCTATGGGAAAATAAAACAGTGTATGTGTGTATAGGTGGATGATCACCTCTTTGAATAGATGAATTTAATTTTTATCATTCCTTTACATATGTGGTTATAATGATTAGTTTCTTTAAAAAATATATAACTTATTATTTTATTATAATTTTTAAATTTATATTTATTATTTAGATTTCATTGGTTTCGACTATTGAAACGTGACAACATCACTCATGCATATGTACATACTACCATCTCCATGAAGTGATGTAATTTTCTTTCTTTTACAATTTATTTGAATACATATAAAAGATTTTACAATTATTTCATATTATTTTAATTATATAATTAACTTTTTTTCGATTATGGAACTGTTATAAATGTGGAAGGACTTTAACTACCGACCCGAAACATGCATGAAAAATGAAGTAGTTATTATCCTTAACATTGATTTTTTTTTAAAAAATGTTAAATAATAGGCAATATAATATCATTATTAAATCATATATGATATTATATACATGTGTGAGGTTATATAATATATTTATGAATAATATCTATTTATTATATAGAAGGTCTGAACTCATATGAAGCTAAATGTGAGCTGAGGTAACGATTAATGATGCAATCTCATTTCTTTTCAGGAATGTCTATATGAAATTTCCATCAAGTGAAATTGTTTGTATCATATCATCAAAACCCTAAAATTTTATTATCCAATAGTTAATTCAAGAATTAATGTTAAATAGTTCCATATTCTATTCTATGATACTTTATATTATCCAGATTTGTTTTAAAAAAGTGAGCAATATTTCCTATTTGGTCAATGAACATTTTTATCAATGTACAAGCACTTATAAATTGTTTTATTGAAGTTTTTATGTATAAAATTTTTTTAAGGTTAATTTTCATTAAAATATAGTTTTATTAATTTTTTTTTTAAAATGAATGATTCTAAATAAATGTTTCCTAGAAAAATAAATTTTTAAGTTTTGGAAAATTTTTGAAATGAATGTTCTCTTTTAAAATATATAGTTTGAGAAGAACTCATCTTCATCATGATCACTAAATTAATTTAATTATAATTTAAAAATTTACATCGTTATTTTCAAATCAAATGTTTTCAAAATATTTTTTTATATGATATAATCAAAAATATATTTAAATTAGGATAGGATTTATTTCTCATGAAGTATTAAAGTGATAATTTAAATTCGTTTTTAATATATGATTAAAAAAATTATTTAACTTATTCTTTATTGAGGACATGATCCAATTAATCAATACATATTATATCTCTGTGTGATTAATTATTACGATGATGAGATATTTATGCAATCTTTTTATCTTGCATGGGTTATTCTATAATGACATGAAAATTGTTTTTTGATCTTGTGGAATAAATATGAATGGGTTATGATTATGTGATGATTGGGACTAAAATTATATATACCTCTAATTAATTGGGTAATGAACATAGATTCAAGATACTCAAAAGAAATTATAGAGTTAGTAAACTGTTAATATACAATGGAGTTAAGAATCACCTAAGAGATGACGATTTTATGAAACTCATAAGAAATGAAAGAATTAATTAAATGTTAAGTGATTATAGAGTTGACTAGAAATATTTTACTCAAATGTAAATTTCGGAATTTTCCAATTTATTTTATTTATGATAAATATATGTTCCAATGATATTTATATTATTAATCTAATTATTGAGCCCTAAAATTCTTATGACAGACAATCATGGTTTATAAATTATTTACAGTGAATTACTAAACATATTATTATTGTATTATAAAATTATATGATTTTATTTCTTGATTTATGTATATGTTCTATGAAACATTTCACATGTGATTTTTATATAATGGTAATGATATTATACCATAATGGTTATCTGATGCTTGAATGTGATCATGGGTTGATATCTCCAATGTTTACCTTTACTGAGAATATAAGATCACACTTTATTATGTTCCATTTAATTGGGTTATGTGTATTGGTATTAAGATGGGTTTCTCAAATAAGGGTACTATGTGAGAATAACATTTGGGAATTTTTGGAACATATTTCATGAAATAATTTGATTATGTTTCTAGCCTAAAAATACACAAAAATATTATAGTTATATGATGTGTATTTTCATAAAAGTAATTTAATATTCTTCTAAAATGATGTTATATATAAGTATGGAATTATTTTTCCACCTTAGATACCACAATTTTAATATATTTAAATGATTTCTCGATACATAAGATATGGTTTTCTTTGAATATTTAATCTCCAAAATTCTTTTACTGTAGTGGTAGACACCACTCTCCTCATTGAGAGGCACATTTTGGAGATTGTTTTCTTAAGGAATTTTAGTTTATTAACAATATATACTAGTGTATGTTTTTATGGATGGAATAAATGATTTTATGATTCTCACATGGGAGTTGATGGGATTAAAAGTTAATGCTAACGATTATCTCTTACCAATTAATGTATGAATTCTCTTTAATGTTATCTATATTGTAATAAAAGGGAATATTTTACTTTAGTGTCATTTTATACAGATGGTGTTCCATTATTATAGTCCATTATGGAATCTAAAATAGTTATGTTATAGTGATATTTAATAAAGGGGTGATCAAGTTTTTGGGATGGTTTAGGGATCAACTGTTTGGTTAGGGTTATGAACTTTAAGTGGTGGTAAGGGTATATCTTTCCAATTGAGGCATGGAAGAGGATATATTCCATAAGGGTTGGGGTAATAGTTTTATTAGGTTCGTATAATATAGGATATTAAAATTTTGGTAATACCACCAGTGACTCCACTCTTCTAAATTTTTATGCCACCCATAATTCCATAAAAACCTATGTTTGAAGGCAGACATTAAAAAACATCTTTTGTAAAAGATAAAATCTTGAGAATTTTTTCACTGAGAAAATTTCCATTTAAGATCAATTTTGAATGAATTTTTATTATTTATCTATATTATTTTTTTTAGAAAAAATAATTTTGAATATTTTCCTTCCTATAAACCATAGTGCCTTACTAAGCCATAATAAAAAATAATTTTTTAAATATAATAAATCTGTAATATAGTGTAACCAAAATTGGTTACTATTTATTATTTCATGCTATGACACACCCAATAATATTACACATCATTTAATATTAAATCACAATACCATTAGAACCGCAACATCATTAATGAGATATGATTTCAATGAAACAAATTTTATTATAGCATTAATAATGATATCTAAAATCATTATCCCATCACAATAATTATCATATTTTATAGAAATAAATTATATCAATTTTTAATATATTAATATTTATGTTTTTCTAAACCATTAAGAACATTATCCAAATTCTTTTAACTACATTGGGAACAAATTTTATTGATCATTTTTATAGAGTTTCTAATCATCCAAAATTATTTCTAGAAAATTTTATCTTAATTTTAAGCACTGCAATTAAAATTTTATTCAAAATATTTATGCATATTCATTGGTGTTTCCAAGATAGAAAGATATTATATTACTTACTTTTTTTAATTTTTTCTTTTAAAATTCAAATTATTAAATCCTTTACATAATTAAAATTCATAGCTTGATATTATTATTTTATTCAATATTTCATAGTAAATATGAAACAATATATCCTAAAAGGTATTGAAAAAACCTATTATTTCACAACTAATCTATTATTAATTACACATTAATTAATATGATTACAATCTATGTTTCCTACATGACTGGCTCATTAATATCACTTTGAAGTACTTCCAAAAAAAATTAACACCACATAATGTATCATGTTTTGAAGATGATGGGTGTAATAGAATATTAATGTGTATTCAAAAGTTATTATGACTAAATTTGTATTTATTCTTCATATATTTTAATTTTCATAGCATCAAACAATTTATAGTTTTCAATTGAAATACTATTTAATAGAACTATAACATTTTTGAGAGAATAAATAATTAATTTTTTTTCTAATTTGTAAAGAAAATAAGATACTAATCATACCAAACATGGAAATTTAAATTTCTGTTTTGATTTGATCATAAAAATAAAAAAATATGTAACAATAATATTTAATATGAATTATTTTAGTAATGAAAAAAACAATAATATTTAATCACTTACATCAAATTGAGGTTATTTTCTACTTTTCTATTATGTAATTAAATAATTTTTAGAATAATCCATCATTGAATTATACACCCTATATAATTTATTATACCTTAAAGATATTTAATCAAATTATATACCCTTGTGTTGTTTTGAATAGAAAAAATCAGCTAATTTTATATATTACTAATTCTATATTAATATCTATATCAACAAATGATGATTTTACATCAATTTCAAATATATTTTTTGGTCAATTTATAACTTATAAATTGGGGTCAAAAAGATATAAATATATACACATGATTGAATATAACATTAAAATGTATCCCATAGGAATGAGAGTAACCTTTGAAATTTTTTATATAATTCTCTCTAACAACCACATGATTTTCATTGAATTTATTTCAATATAACTACTTTGTTTAAACAAAAAATAATCCTTAAAATCTAGTGATAATATCCCAAGAGTTCTTACACAAAATTCGATATAATTATTATTTTATACCTCTCATCGAATAATTATGATATAAAGATCCTTTAATGATATTTAAAGATTCATTGTGATTTTGGAAGAGGCAGTGACAAAACTAGGTCAAAATAGTATTATTCAAAGTATTTATAGTTAGATTCATTTCTAAAACATTGTTCTATTCAGTAATGTCATACATAAGAAACCCTCATATTTTGAAGAATTATATCAGTAAATTAGTTTGTAATTAATTCTTGATATATGGACTTATTTCCATGTTTTATTTTTTTCAACATTCTCATTCATTATTTGGACAACTATTTGAGCTAAAATAGATACAATATAATGAATAAATTTAAGAAATGGGGAATCCGTTATGTTAGCATGGTAAGAAAAAAAATCTCATATTTCTGGATAATACCATAAAAAATTCTTAGTTAGATGAAAACAATTTTAGAGTGTATAGAAAACGTAAAAGAGTTCATTAATGATAAAATAAAAACCATAGAATAATACTAAAAAATGTTCATTGTTCCATGAGATGAAAAGAAATGCACAATTACATACTTTAAGTGAAAACATTGAATATTATCTAGAATTGATTTATTAGTCTATCTAAAATTGTTAAAGACTATCAATATTTCTTGATGATAGTTTATGGAAAATATATTTTAGGTCACTATCCTCCAAGATTAAAAAAATTTATACATTTGATTTTTTAGATTTGAGTAAACATACATCATGGTTTTAGTATGAATCCATACTAACTTTTCCCTATATTAAGAAATCTAGAACCACATGGGACTCATGAGCAACATATAAGTGCCCTACTATGACACCAAAAGACCATTTGATAACTCATAAAACATAACTACATTATATTTATTCTATATTTATTGATATATACCATTACATTAGGGAATTAGGACATGAGTTAGAGTCATTAATTTTTGTCTGCCATTAAAAATAAAAAATTACTTATTTTCAAGTCAATGTATTAGTTAATATAATCTACCACTCTGATCAAATATATCACTAATATATTCCATTCAAGAATCATACATTGAGAAAAAATGGTTGTGTTTATCATGAAAAGTTTACCCATTTGTTTTTTCATTGGCATGTTCTTACGATGTTGAGTCGAAAGTATATCTCTGACACTTTATATCCAAATTTTGAAAATCAGAAACCCCTTAATTGAAAATTAATATTTTACTAAATTTTATACATTCCCTGTTCTATGTTTTTTAGAAAATTTATTTAACTTTATGTAGAATTAATTTATGTTTGATGGAATTTTTATTTTCAAACATATGACCACATATAATTTTGCTCAAAAATTTGATTACCTTTTTCATCATATGGAGGTTTATGAATGTAAATAATTCTAAATATTAATAATTTCATATAATTAGTTAATAACTAGACCATCATAGAAAATTCATTGGAAATAGGTAGACATGATTTCCGAAATATGATTTATTAAACCCTCTAGATAAATAAACATCATTTCACAAGATGTGAAATTATTACTCTATCATATATAATTGATATCCACAATAGTTGTGTATAAATGTGAAAATAATATAATGTAGAAGATATGTATATATTTCCCTGTGAAGGAAGCGTTCAAATATGGCTACTGAAACCAACATAAAAAAATGATCAATATGAACATCAATTTTTTTCTTATAAAGACATGTAACATTCAAGGAGAAGGAATATTTTATATAACTGACTTCATTAGATATTTTTGAAGTTTTTTATGAAATATTGCTACTTTGAGTTATAATTTGATTCTAATTATTTAGAGTTTTTTCACATAAGGTATCAACTTCCTGAGTATCATTGTGAATGTATTATGTTTTTGGGTGTTTGTAATTGTCTATCTCATCTTATGTGATCGAGAGGTTATGAGGATTGAAATACAATATTTGCCTAATCATTTTGATCGGGGGTTCCCATGGTATGTGAAAAAATGATATTCTAATTATAGTATGAATGGATTCCCTAATTATGGAAGATAAACCTTTTTGGTTAGGTTAAATACAAGTATTGTGACCTAAGATTAAAATAAATAGATATTACATCATTTCAGATGAATATTCTTCACATTAAAATGTAATGGATCGAGGATCATAATATTTTAGTGTCCTAGTATACTAAGAACACATTCGTATAATTTTATAAAATATCATCAAAATATCCTATGAAGATCTTACCCTATTATTTCTCCTACTTAAAATCTCTCTTTCTAACACAAGGAAATAAAATAAATGAAATAGTAACCACAGATTCTCAACAAGGGTAATAAGGTAGATATGCATGCATAATTATAAGAATAAGAGTATGATAACATGGTAATAACAATAAAAGATCATTACCTACATATAAAATATCATAATCATGAGTCATGGAATATATTTTGGTAGTTTACAAGACCTGAATTATAAGGGAATCAATATAATAATCCATGAGATCCTAACATATGAATAAAACATGGAATTTTGGAAGAAAAACAAACATATAAAAATATTTTTATTGTATTCAAGGCTTAATTCCAAGTATATCTTAGTATAATGGGTTCACACCCAAAACTATCTTATAATTAATTATTCACTCTCATATTAGAAGTTGAGGATCAATCCCAAGACCATCTTAGTAGTCATGGTTCACTCCCAAGACTATCTTAGTAGAAAAAATCCTTTACCAAACCGGGTTCACTCCCCATTCCAGCCATGTATATCTGATGAGATAAAAAGCATTACGAAATTAATTAGAGGGAGATATATGTATCACCTATGAAATAATGAAATCATACATACATGTACAAAAAGATAATAAAATATTCATCATTCTGTGAATCATAAAAGGGATGGGTTTCATAAACATTATATCATATCCTGTGGATAAGAGATAAGATTCATTATCATTTAATTATAGAATAACCCTTGAAAGGAATAATGATTCGTAATTATTTTATCATGGTAAAACGTTTTTAATAGAACTAAGTTTCATAATAAACATGTAATATTTTTAAAAAACAATTCATAGAAAGGATTAATTTTTTTTCTTTAGATCGCATCCCTAAATAATCATTAACAATATCATGTTATTTAATCTAATATAGAGAATGATTTTGATAGATCACATGAAGCATTTATTATGGAAAAAAACATTACTTGAAAATCTTATTTCAATACATAAAACATTTTGAAAATAATTTTATTTGGAAACCACATTGAAAACATATGAAGTACTATTTAAAAATAATTTATATCATTTCTTGAGGAAAATATCATTTCCTATTTGAAAAAGAATTTTTAAAAAATTAAACTTTTTGAAAAATTTGTTCTCAAAAAATAACAATGAAAACATATAAAAGAATAATAAAAATACTTTTGAAATCATTTTCTTGGAAAATATAATTGAAAAATTATAAAAGAAGCTTGAAAATATTTTAAATTTTTTTATTTAAAAATATTTTTGAAAAATTATAAAATAGTATTGGAAATATTTTGAAATAATTTTCTATGAAAATAGTATTAAAAACTTATAATGTAATATTGAAATCATTTTGGAAACATTTCCTTTGAAATTATCATTAAAATATTATACAAGAAGCTTTGAAAGATTTTGAATATATTTTTAACAAAGACCCCAAATTTGAAATCCTTTTCTTTTATAATTACTATAAAATTATATTAGAAAAAAAAATTGAATTTTTTTTAGAAAACATGGCTTTTGAATAAAACATATTTCCAAACAAAGAGAGAAATAAAGTTGGATTTTATCAAAAACATTTTCATAGTTATCTTAAACACCAAAGAGTGTGAAAAAGGTAATATTCCTTGAATATATCATTAATAACCACAGTATAATTCAATTAATTATAATTTTTGAGATATGGATAATAATATTTCATCAAGAGATGAAAAATCATAAACAAAACTGAAAAATAACGAGATTGTAGAAATAATGACTTACCACCTAGGAATCATTGAATGCTAATACCCATTAAATAATAACATTAACTAAAGATTAAAATATAATGAATAAATTGATATTAATTATATAACACATAAAATGGAATTATATACACCTCTTAAAAGAAGATATGTTCATAATAAAACTTTTTTCTCAATGAAGGAAAATTGAGAAAAAATTACATTAAATATTTGTTATCTTTTGTACCATAAAACACCATGTAATAATGATTAAAGAACTATATTTATAAATAACCATTAATTTAATTATAGGTATCATATTATAAATTCATAGGATTTATATATTCCACACAAAATAAATGAGTGGTGAATAAAAAACATAAAAAATAAAT
Organism: Viscum album; assembly: GCA_963277665.1. Classification (NCBI taxonomy): domain Eukaryota; kingdom Viridiplantae; phylum Streptophyta; class Magnoliopsida; order Santalales; family Viscaceae; genus Viscum; species Viscum album. The sequence goes on from OY728152.1 coordinate 1,896,758,245, forward strand.
GTGAAACAAGAAATCCATTTACTGATTGAGTACATTAAGAGAGAAAATGATATATGCCAAGCGGTCTAAGTGTCATTTCTAGATAAATAGGGTGCATTTATTATGTCACATCATCTCATAGGAAGGAATTTCAATTGAACTAGAGAATATACAGGCCATTGAAACTTGAGATCATCCCAAGAATGATTCTAATGCTCACCGTTTTTTGGGTTTGGGCAGATATTAATGAACGTTTATCAAAGAATTTTACCATTTAAAAACACCACTTTAAATACTAATCATTAAAGACATCAGGTTTTAATGGTTTGAATCATGTGATAATGCCTTCAAAGTGTTAAAGAATAAGATAAGAACCACCCCAATTTTGATCTCCCACGAGTGAGGTAAGGGGTAAACCTTATTTTTGGTTCCATTCAATTTTTGGATTAGAGGGGTAGTGATTCATGATGATATGGTGGTTGAATATAGTTGAATGCAATTGAGACCTCATGAATGAAATCAACCAAATCATTATCTTGAATTTAACATGGTAGTTTATTCCTTTAAGTGTTTTCTAAACTACTTTTTGGGATAATGGTTTAGCATGTCAACAGATCATAAAAGACATAAATATATCATCTCCCATAATTATTTTAATATTTTTCAAAAAATATGGGTTGAGTACATGTATTATTTTGATTTTTTGTTAGATTTTACATAGGTAAAGAGGAACATTGTTGCAAATTATTTGATTCAGAAATCTCAAAATCAAGATATTCAAGAATCCAGTTCTGAGTAGTGAATGATGGCCTGGCTTTTTGAGATGCATATGGAGATACATGATGTTCATGGGAATATGAACCCTTTATCATTTGAATTTTATTCCACACATATGAGCCCTATCAAGGAGAAAAATTTTGAGGATTCAAGAATTTATGGATTTAAGGGAATGTATTAATGGTGGGGGTCCACCTTCTACAGTGATCATTGGTGATTATGGGATCATTTGTTTTCATGGCCGCATTATTCTACCACTGTGTATGTGAGAAAAGTAGATGTGAAATTTTCTTGCATTGAAGTGGAAAGTACATCCAGGTTTTACCAAAATGTATTCTAATATTCATATGCAGTATTGGTGGATAGGGATGAAGAAGAAGGTTGATGGTTTTATGGCGTAAAGCATTACATGATAGAAAGTAATGTCTGAGTATTAGTGGCTGGGCGGTTTGTTCTAGCCTCTACCATTTCAGAATTGAAGCGGTATGACATGACGATGGATTTTTTTGGAATTTATTTTGATGATTCTTAAAAATAATGATGCAATATGGTTAGCTTTGGATCAATTGACTAACGTTTCTCATTTCTATAAAATTTGAGAGACTTTCACTAATGATCATTTAGGTGAGTTTTATGTTTGAGAGGTAGGGAGGTTGTTCAGAGTTCCACTAACCATAGATTCAAATCATGATCCACATTTCATATCTTACTTATGGTAGGGATTACAATAGGCACTTGGTAATCAGGTGTTTTTGAGTATGGCCTTCCACCCACAGATGAACGGGCAGTCAGAGAATACTGTTCATGTTCTATATGAAATGTTATGGGCTTTTGTCCAAGATTTCGGTAGATCATGGGAAACTAATTTGACACTTATTGAGTTTGACTACAATAATAGTGTCTATGATATGATATATATAGAACCGATTGAGGTAATATATGGTAGTTCAAGTAGATATTCATTGTGTTGTATTGAAACAGGGGAATCAAACTTGTAATGAGTGAGTATCATGTAGGAGATATCAGAGAAAATCTATTTGATTCGGAAATTAATGCCTATGCATTAGGGTAGAAAGAATACATATAAAGATCTGCATCATACACCTCTTGAGTTTAGGGTGGGTGATTATGTGTTCCTTTGGTTTTCACCATGGTTGGGTCACTATCAAATTTAGCAACATGGTATGTTCATACCCATGTACGTGGGACCATTTGAGACTCTGGAGAGTATCAGACCCATGGAATACTGATTGGATATTCTAAAACTGTATAGGGGTATACACGATGTGTTTCACATGACACATCTTCGATAGTATCACCCTAACCCCTCCCATGTGATTGATGTTGAGGATGTTGAGCTTGAGGCTGATACATATTTTGAGGAGTATCCAGTTCATCTTGTGGATCATAGTGAGAAAATATTGTGGGAAAAGACTTTACCTTTTTCTAAAGATTTACGGAAACATTGAAATTCCCATAATGAAACATGGAAAAGGGAGTGGGATATGTCAACCGATTGGCCCAACAACTTTTCTTCACGAGCATTGTGTTGAATGGAAGCACAACTCGATGATGAGACATTAAATAGGGGGAGGTTATAAGATTGAAGACATCAACGAGGTATGTCATTGTTAATATTTTTTTTAATCCCCTAATTTTGGTAAATTTAATGTTTACCGAGAGTAAGATGATTTTCTTGGGGGAGTTCTAGGGGTTTGTGACATGAAATAAATGGAAATCAGGCCACTATGTGGATGTTTCATGGTTAACACACGATTAGTGAAAATCATGCCAGGGGTGAGGCCCAAATGTATAACCTTGGATAAAGGTATTTCACATAGTTGGTGAATGATTTTTCAAACCATGTGGATTACCTAGAAACCGTGTGACTTAGACCCCTACTTGAAAGAGGCAAGCCCATGGTTAGCACATGATTTGTAAAACCGTACATCCAAACCATGTACCCTTATAAAAGTGAGAATTACAATTTTTTCCCTCAAGATTTTAAGTATCCCACATGAGTTTCTCCCCATTTCATCCTCTCTCACCAAAATGACAATCTATTTCGGCCTAGGCTTCCATAAGATCATTCTCATTCGATTCAATCCAGTTCTGGAGTTCCGTTGGGTATATATTGAAGACCTGGGTTTGTATATTAGTCATCTTGCTTATATTTTCAGGATTTGGGCTTGTAGATTTCTTTTTATTCTTCCAAAATCATAAAAACCTATTTTTATATTTTATGATAGGTTGGGGATTTAAACGGATTTAAAATACGAATCTACGGTTATGTTTAAGAATTCATTTTTCAACGAAATCTTATTTTTTGTTAAATAAGTTATATCCCATAGTTTTGTTGTAGATTTGTGGATGTGTTGTTATGAATTTGATTCCCACTTATTGTGAATTTTTATCACCTTTTATATTTGGTGAAGTGGATAGTATGATGATGAATTTAACCCATCATGATCCTAGTGGGATGTGTTGTGGTTATGTAGACATGATTAGGGCCACCCATGTAGTGAAACAGTGTTCCCGAACAAGAAAAATAGTGATGTTAAGACGAACTTTTGTAAGTGTTAAAATAGTGCCCATGATAAATGTGTAGACATGTTAGTTGGGTTGAGGAGGGATTAATAATATTTGTGACTATTTACTGACCATGACATAAGGGGTGTTTTGGAATGATTTAAAAAAATATTCAATGGATTAATGTGAATATGTCAAATGAAATTATAATTTCTAATGAAAATAAGTACATGGAGTAAGGTATATGTATTTATGAATATGCCAAATGATAAAATGCATGTAAATTTAGAAATGGTATAAGTGTGTCAATTTATGGGCATTTTTTTCTAAGATAAATGAGTTAAGGTATAAAAAGGATAAACGTGTTTAATGGGATATGGTAAGTAAATGATAAATGTGCTAATGGGTTAAGGCATGATGATTATTAATTTCATTAATTAATTGGGAAGTGTAAATGTTATATATGCATTGATTATGTTTGTTTTATGATATGATATATCTAGTAAATTGATAAATAATCATGTGAACATGTCTTTTTGGTGTGGGATAAAGGAATTAGGATCCTCCCATGTGTTGGGTTTGACTGAGGATCTAAACAGTACCCATGAATGCACGGGTTAGGGATCCATACTGATGCTCTTGCCCCCAATGGTTGCATTGGATGAGACTTTATGAACTGAGGATCCAAGGTAAGTTTGTTATGATTATTTGAGAGATTTTTTATCCATAGTGAGATTGAGAACTTGACTTATTAACGTATACATGAAAAATTGATGTCTGAGGCCATTTTGTAAATGATGTGAATTTTTAACCAATGGAACTTGTGACGAAAAATAATTTAGTAATGAAGGAATATTAAGTGATGAAAATGGAAATAAGGATAGAAATGGTTTAGGTAAATATTGTTAATCAATAGAAACCAATTTTTCTTTTGTTTACCTTTTCAATTATTTTATATTTTCATGCACTACCTGTTTAGAGTAGTTTATTTATAGACACTGTTGGTGGTGTCTTACTTTGTTTTACTCACACCATATTTGGGATTTGGTTGTTTTCCCTTAGTTTGGGGTTTTCATAACTTTTTAAATGGTTGGAATGGATATCTATTGTTTTATTGTGGTTTGTACCATGTTTGGGAAATAGTTAGTAACACATGTTTTTTTGTTTATTATAGTTGATTAATTATTTTACATGTCATTAGATATGGATTACTTTACTAAAGACGGTATACTCTCCACAGGGGATTTATTAAACCCTCGCTGCTAGTCGAGAACCTCTGGCATATGACGATGCATATTCTTGAGCTCATGTGACAACCTGATTTGGGTCACTGGTTTAGTGGCTTCTAGGCCAAGGATGTTATATTATAGATTTATCTCTCATTTACAGACTATGATTATATTAAGAATTTATTAGCTCTATTTACCAATGGATCATATAAAATTATATAATTTCCCTGAATAGGGAGCCACTAAACTGATTCCTCAAGTCAAGTAGCCACATAACCTCATGAGCACCTCCCCACATACCAATTGTTACAGACTAGAAGTAAGGGTCTAATTGGTTATTTGGGGAGACTACACCCTCTCTATTAGAGTAATACATATATGAAGAATTATTAAATAATGAAGAAATAAAAAATAGACTAGAAACATACATTAATAACCATTTCTTTAAATAGGTAACAAAACAAAATAAAAAAATATATATGTCATGTCATACTAATAATACTAATGTGAGTAAAACTCAAAATAAATTGAAATCGAGGAATCCAAAAAACGGGTAATTAATCCATGTCCCTATCCTAATCCATGTATATCCATTGTAGTACTCAACTCCCTAGAACATGGCCTATACCATTTTCCGGGCCTATAACCATGAAATCTACTCGAGTACCCAATAACGAACGAGCACGATTTGAGTACAACTCACTAGGCCACCAACAACTATGTATACAAAATATCCATTCTAAATAGATTGTGTATGGATGTACTAAATAAATGATATTGTATAAAAATACATCTAGGGATACATTACTGAAAAAATATTTACTTAGTCTATTTCCATCATTATTTACATTTCCCTCAGTTATACCATCTTCATCAGTAAATTTATTTTCATCACATGCTCTATGGATCATGAATTTACTTCATTTACACTATCTTCTAAGGGAGTCAATTTCTACGCATATGGGAATAAGTCATGTTCCCTATCTCTGAACGGAATAACATTTTGCAATCAACATTATCACACTTACCTTGGATCCTCAGTCATGGTATCCTTAGCCAATTAATCATTTAGGATAATATATCCTTAGTTTGACCCCATAACCTATGAATTCTAGAGGTGGGGTCTAGAGCCTTTTTCTAACCCGACATATGGGTGTAGAACCTCAAGTAAATACCCAATATACCACCAAACCATGTGCACATTATTATTTACCCATTTACCACATATACCATATCACAATAAATACAAAATAAATAAACAATAAATTACCATTTCATATTCATTCAAAATTTGGAATTAACATAGAACCTTAACCCATTAGCACATTTATCATTTACATTGCATAGCCCATTTTTTCCATTTCACTTCCTTATGAATTTACCAATTATGAATATTGAACAATTATCAGGCTTTATCCCAATTAAATATTCATAAATTCATACATGTTACCCATTTAACAAATGTATTAACTCATAAAAATTACCCATTTAACATGTTAATAATTTCCCATGCTTTAACCGACTTATGTATTTCAAGTACAATTCATATGTCACTAAGCAGAATCACTTTATTTTTTATAACCCAATTCATGTCAGGGAAAATAATCCCATAGTACATTACCCAATCAAAGACAAAACTATCATTAATTTCTCTTTACATCATCTTATCATATCAATATGTTGAAAATGGGAACAAATTCATCACAAGGAAATTATATGATTAAAATTTAAAATTTTCATGATAAAAAATATTGGCACACCCAATGGTTGGCCCTAAATTTTTGTTATCAACCTCAATGCATCATACGAAGATCATGAGGGGTTAAATTCATCATCTATCCAAATATTTTACCAAAAAATACTAAAGGCAGAAAACTCACACAATAGGGAATAAAAATAACAACCAAGCATGCAAAAATCAACATCAATACTAAGGGATATAACATGTAGATGAAATTCCTCAAATATACTGATGAATTCATCTTAACCTTAGTTATTAATTTGGATTAAAAAACCCTTTTATTCCATAAGAAAATATCCATTAGAAAAAGTTAGTTTTAGATATTCTTAAAAAATAACAAAGCTGTATGACCTAATCTAGAAATGTGATTCATGATGTGTATTAAACTTATCGTAGATTTGATTATCACCCGACGACACTCTAAACGGCCTAGAATTTAATGATGTCAAACCTTGGAATGATTTTTTAGACTTGGTTTGTCACTTGGGATGGAGGAGAAATAAATGAGGGAAATATTGGGTGGATATCTTAAAATATTGAGTTGGACAATTTGTTATTTTTTCAATTTTAATGGGGTGCGTTGTTTTCTAAATCATGTGCCAACCTTATGCTAACCTCTTCCTAAGATGGCTCTAAGTCTCACCGTTAATTGTGGGTATCACATGGGTTTTAAAAATATGTATGAACTGTGTGAAATGACATTTTTTAGGACAATAATTTTGGGCTTCCCCTATCCATAGTTTACTTAATCATGAACACCTCCTCTTGGACTGAATGGTTTGGGTGTAAAATAAACTCTAACTGTGAACCAATTGTGAAAAATGAATTGGATAGCAAAATTATTCTTTCATTCATATCTTCAAGCCCTATAACACCCCCTAAACTATTTATGCATCTGTTAAACATTCCATTTACCTAAATTAATAGATTTAAACCATAGTTTAAACATGTACACAACTACTTGAAGCATGAGATATTACAACCTCCCAACCTTGTAACAACTATTCCTCGAGCCACACTCCCAACATCACTGAGAATCCAAAGAAAAGAGATCGGGCCACTGGGCCTATATATCTAACTCTCTTTCCTATGTTTCCTCCTGAATGTTACCATGTTTCTATAAAACTCAATCTAATGGCACAATATTGCTACATAAGACTTTCTCACTATGATCCAAATTGCGCACCAGATGCTCCTTAAAGGATGAATCAACCTCAATATCAACTTCCTCGACATCAATAATATGAGATGGGATAGAGTGATAATACAGAAGTATTGACACATGAAAAACATCATGCATACCACCATACCACTTTGGAAGAGCCTGTCAGTATGCCACCATTCCGATCCTCTCCAATATCTCAAATGCCCCCACGTACCTGGGCACCAACATGTTGTGTTTATGAATTTGATGGTGACCCATCCTCCGGGAAACATGAAGGAATAGATGGTCACCCAAATAAAAATCAATAGGCGATGAAGATGATCTGCATATGAATTCTCCCATCTCGGAGCCATTTCCATACATTTCTAAATCAACAAAATATCTTCTAATGACTTCTACACAAGATTCGGTCCAAACAACTCTGATTTTCAAGCTATAAAGGACCTAATAGAGATCTACATAGTCTACCATAGAGACACTAAAAAGGTACAATATGAATCACAAAATGGTATCTATTGTTATGGAAAAATCAACCATTGCCAAATTCTTTTCCGATGATTGACAAATGTTTTGGACACAACTTCTCAAAATGTCCTCTAATACTTTAATAGTACACTCTAAATGCCCGTCCATTTGAGGATTAAATATTGTTCTAAAAAACATTGGTATGAAGAGCACTATGAAATCAAAATCAGAATCATTGTGTAAATCATAGATCCTGATATAAAACTATCATTTACAACACCCCATGAAACCGTATTATGTCTCTAACATACAACTCACCATGATGATCCACAGTGAATGTCTCTCATATCTGAAGTAAATGTGTTTTCTTGGTTAAATGATCCACAAAAACCCCAATATAATCATTATTCCATGGATTCCTGGGAATACAGACAACAAAATATATGTTCACTTCATCCCATTTTGATTTTATAAATAGAAATGGATTTTACAAACCACCTAACAACTAAATCTCAGCCTTCACATACCAACAGGAAAGGCGATGCGCCACAAAACCTACAACCTCCATCTTCATACCTAGACAAAAATAGTGGTGAAGAAGGTCACAATACCTTTTGTTAATTCCATGATGCACTTACCACATTGATGAATGGAAATCATGCATCAACTCTTCTCACATAAATTCCTTCCCAACCACAAATCCACAATCATAAACGATTCCTTCATGTCCAATGGACCAACTAGTTGGTGAATCCCCCTTTTAAAAATTCCCTTAAGGTCATAAATTCAGGATATTTCTACCTACATTCATTATTTCATCTCCAAAGCAAGGAATTAACTTCTATTTATGATAGGGTCATCTGCCCATTGCCTTCCTGCATGTCAATATGAATCTAAAAAAACAATAAAAACATACTCCACTCAGAATATGGTTCCAGAAATGTTTGATTTTGAGTCTTTTAGATCAAAGTATACATGAAACTATTTTAATTTACTTTTGAATAAGTTGGATCAAAATAGATGGAATGCATGTACTCAACCCATCTTTACTGCTAATGATTTGAATCTCACAGGGAAAAAAGTGTACTTAAGGATTTTATGAGTAGTATAAACCATAAACCATACCCCCAACAAGTAGTTATACCAAACCCTTTTGGTATACACCACCACATCCAATTCAATATCATGTCAATGATAGTTTCTTTTATGATCCCTTAGCTTTCGTCAACTACACGCAACCACCTAACCATCCTACATCATTACATCCCCTTGAAAAAAACCCAACAAATCAAAAAACACGGTATAATCTTTATTTAGATGGGGAAAGATTATAATTTCTGTGGTAGTAAACCAATTATTTATCGCTTCTAATGAATTAGCACATGCCTCAGACTATTCAAATTTGATTCCCTTCTTTTCCAAACATGAAAGTGGTGATAAAAAATGAGAAAACCCATTAATAAACCTTTGTAAATAGCCATCCATACCCATAAAACATAATAAAACTGAAAAATTATTTGGATTCTCCCAAGAAAACAAATTCTTCACTTTCTATGGGTGTATAGAGAAACCGTAGACTGAGATATTGTGCCATAATAAATGCACCTTACTAATCTATAAATTACACTTGGATAACATGGAATATAGCTTATGCTCCATTAGTGTACTAAAGATGATGTCATGTAGTTCTAAATGATCCTCCTGAGTTATGGAGTACACAAAGATTTCATAAAAAAAGCTACGAATTGATCCAGGTATGGGTGAATTATCTGATTAATTAGGTCTATAAAAAATAATGATGTATTTCTCAACTGGAATAACATGATAAAACAATAATTGAACCCATTCCTGCTCCTGAAGGATGTAAAAAATATATCATAAGGTCTTACCCTTAGCTAATGATATCCCTACCTCATATCAATTCTATAAAAATCCAAATAACCTCTCAGTTGGTCAAAAAAATCATCAATTATTGGAAGAGGGTATCAGTTCATAATCTTCATCTAATAGAACTACCTATAATCAATGGAAAACCATAACAGTATTCTATCTTTCTTAAAAAACATCAATGGAGGTCCCCAAGGTGACATACTAGGATGAATAAACCCTTTATTGAAAAACTAATCATAAATTTTTTTATTCTCCTAGAGTTATTCTAGTGTTATTCGATATGTCCTAATGGAAACTATTTGTTCTCTTAGCACCAACTATATCATTAAATCATCCTCTCTCTCGGGTGGTAGCCCGAAGAAGTCCTTAGGAAACACATCTTCAAATATATCCACCATAGGCATCTTTAACATAAACTAAACATCTCTCTCGGCTGGCAGCATTGAGAAGTCCTCAGGAAAGACATCTCTAAATATGTCCACCATAGTATGAAAAAACAATCTTCTCTAATCCCTCATCATCAAGGATGATACAAGCCTCTTGGGATGTGGGCTCACCCAACATCCGACGAACTAGCCATGTACGACCTTCCCAAAGATCACATGAACCATTTTTGACATACAGGTCTCCCTCAAGAGAAGTGAATGTAACCTTGTTGTGGTAAAATTCATACAACACCATCCAATTCATACCCATGATGAAATCAAACCCAAAAATATCAAGCACAAACAAGTTCCATAAGAAATTATACCCACCAATTTCAAGAGAACCCCCCTTACACTACCTAATATTTATTTCTCTCACCCCAATTGGTGTATTGATTTATATAATCCCACACATATGTTAAATAGGCAGGGATAAAAAATTGAAAAACAACAATGAAATGAAAGAATGTTAGGCACTTGTATCATGTAATACACTAGAAATCAAAGAGGGCATACAAACCATAACTCGAACAATTGATGGACCATCCCAACCACCTCTTGCTGTAAGATAAACTTCATGATGTTGAACCATTCCTCTACCCTAAGCTCCTATATGAGTTAGTTATGTCAAAGTGCCCTATTTTTATTGACACTCTCTCGTCAGAGTACCACACTCACCATGTCGACTAGTATGGCCAATAGAGATCCATCTTCCTGCATGGTATGGGGTTACCAAAACCATTCATACACTGTATTTTGGCCCCATATCTCCACTAATACCCATACATTGAGAGTTTCATATTGAACCTCTACGCATGCCCCAACTTACCACACACATATAACTCAACTAGTAATGGGGGATGTTGACCCCAAATATGTCTAGACCATTCGCTCTAATAGCATAAAATATGGTTGCTACCCTAAGGGAATAATCCATTTTCATGTTACCCGGGTTTCCACTTCTCTATTAAATGCTCTTAAAGAAGTGTTTCCTACCATCAAAATCTGCACCACTAGATCACCCAATTGAGAGTACACATACACTACTAAGATCCTTCTTGAGAGTTATTTCTAAAATAAGGACCTACTCTACTACTTCAACAATCATATTTAAATGAAAAATTATCCCTTGAGACTTAATCTCATGTATTAGTCTATCCTAGTAGTTACTCATAATTTCTTCCTTATCCCCTACAAAATATTGAGTGATACCATGAAAGTAATTGAAACAGATAGCATAATCAATCACTTTCCTAACCCCCCAAATTCAATCTCATAAACTCTGCTTCCATTCGCTGTCTCAAGGTCTCCACGTAGGAGTGTTATAGAACTTTTCTTGGAATCCCTTATACTACATACCCTTGTCTTGTTCAATATAAACCCTAATGTCCCACTAGTGTTTTTCCTGATCTCTCAATATATATGCCACTAAAATAACTCTATTCTTAGGAAAAGTCTCTATATTATCAAGGGTTGTCCTGATCGACTCTCTCAAAAACTCGGCTTCCTGAAGTCCACCCTCTCAAACTAATGTTAGAGGGTGTAGTAGTTGAAACTCCCCAATCAACTCAAAAATCATGGAACAACATTCCTTTGGTACGATTCCATCATTTTTATTAAATGAGTGATGTTCTCACATCTCATCTGTTACCCTTAATATCTAGGGTTCCTTTCTCTACTTTTAGAGGAGCATCCTTGATGATATCCTCTTGTTGGATAACCAACACACATCATCATGGTGGCATTCATCTATAATTAAGCACACATATCAGATCACACAACATAAAATATCTACAGTTTTACAAAATATGGCGCTCCAATAGCAATAAACAACCCATTTCATAAACACTATCCCTGTAGAAATCGCTACATCTATAACAATAGCCCAGACCATTCCTACAATGGGTCATGGCTAAAATGGGGTAAATAATCAAATATTTTCATAGATCTTTCATTAGACACATTTTCAGAACTATTTCCATACTCACAATGTAAGTAGTTTCTATTAGAAAAATTTTAAATTTTAGAACATGTTTAAATAAAAAAATTAAACTCATTAAAAACACTTCATTTAGATCAATTCTATAAATATTCTTTTACATTCTTCCCTTTTTACCCATTTACACCATTTTTTACACCATTTTTTTAAAATTTTCAATAACTAAAATGCATTATACCCTCCATGTCCACACCAATCTTGTTTGTTACTATCATAATGAAGGGAAATTATATCCCCAGGTTCCAACTATGATACATGAATTCACAACCTCATTCCATTATTTAGAAATGTAAAATATCACAAATCAGTCACATCTCACATTAAATGCATCACCCAATGGTGAAATATCATTCAACTGTAACAACACACATCAGGAAAAATTCCCACCTTGGAAACATAGGTTTTCCCTCCTACATGGGTTAGCTACTAACATGCACAAGATCATTAACAAGTCTCAACACTTCTGAATATACCAAATACCATCTCAAAATAATAAAACCACAGAGAAAAATTCTTTAATACCACTTTGTAACATGCCTGAGCTGGGAGCCACTAAACCAGTTCCCTAATCTGGGTAGGAAGATGACCTCAATTGCACATCCCCTTATACTAGTGGTTTCCAACTAGTAATGAAGGTCAAATAGATCACATAGGGAAATTATACCCTATCAAGTAGAGAAATCCAAAATTGATGACATATGAATTAAAATAAGTAATAAAAAATAGACCAAAAACATGCATTACTAACCATTTCATCAAATTTTGTACAAAACAAAAGAAAACAATAAATATGTCATGTCACGAAAACAATGCTATGTGAGTAAGAACCCAAAATAAATTAAAATAGATGAATCCTCAAAAAAGGTCTTAAATCAAAGTCTTTATCCTTATTCATGCACATTCCTATCCCAAATCAACTACTGAGAATAGGGCCTTTACCCCTTTTCTAGACCATCAACCATGAAATATTCTCGTGTACCCAAAAACGACCTATGTGTGTTGTGAGTATAACTTAATAAACCACTAATAATGGGGTATAAAAAATATCCAGTATAAATAGATAGTTATATAAAGTAATAAATAAATGTCATTGTAAAAAAAAGATATCTTCGGTATCATTAGTTAACAATATTCACTTCTGAAATTTCCATCATTATTTCCATTTCCATTAGTGTCTTCCAAACTAGGTTCAATACCCTAAGGGGAAGGGGGGAGGGGGTGAATCAAGGTATGAAAGAATAAAATTTCTACCTCTCCAGATCTTTTTTTTGTCATTAAACAAAACTATCTTCTATACCTTTCCCATAACAATGTATGAAATGAAATGAAAGCATGGATTAGACAGAAAAATTTTACATGGTTCACCAACACTGGGATACATCTAAGGATAATATAAAGAAAATTTTCCTATGTACCAAATCCACTAAAGAACGCTACTATTATAATTTTTAGAGCAGACACACTATCCCTACTAGATTACAACTAATCACAGTTTAAAAGATCACCACTCTTTCAACTACAGTGAGCTCACTACTTCTTCAGATGATCATAATTTGATCACTTGAATCAATATATTTTATATTGAATTTAGTGTATCAATAATTTTCACTTTCATCCACATGATGAATACAAATTTACCATAGATTTTCTAGGAAATTCATTTTTTTATCACTTTAAATTTCACATAATATATGGATGTATTTCATGAAAAATTTTCACATTTCACTCAATGTTTGAATTTTTCATGGATTTCCAACTTTCACACAACTTTCGGTTTTTTCCCGAATGTAATTTTTATTTCAACTCCCTTTGAACACACCTATTATGAAATTAAAATCGCTGATTTTCTAAATGGGTTGAGCTACTAAATTGCAGGGGGGTTGGGGTATCCATTAATTTATAGAACCAACCAACCAAGTGTAAAATATCCTTATGCGCCATACTTTGTGCACATGATATTTTAACATAGAATATAATTTCCCTATATGAAATATCATTAGGCATGTAACTCTCTTTCACACTGATCACTTCATCTTTATTTCATAGGAACACATGACATTTCTTTTGTTGAGAAAACCCATTTTTTGCGCACATTGAAATATTTGATTCACTTATTTCTTTATCCATACTTTCATTGTGATAATTCTAAATCTGGACTTACGTGATATATTTTGAATCCATAATACCCTTTCATGAAAAATTTTAATTTTATGCCAAAATTACTCCTTTTCAAAAAACTAATTTTTCTATCTTCCAGATTTTGGACCATAATAATTTGGCAAAAACTAGGAAAAAATTACACCTTGTATGCACATATTTTGTTACCACCTTCAGATCATCCAATTCATCATCTTCAAACATTATTAATATACATTATAAATAACATCTCTGAAACACCACAACTAAACATGGAAACCATCAATTTTAACAAACAAAATCAACCCAATAAAACGTTAATATTACCTCGAAGGGTTTTTTCCCTACTATATATCCCATTAGGTTTGTTAATAAATCTTCACCTTTGGATACTTCATTAATGATTCATAAATCATCAACCAACACTTGTGTCTTCTGATTAAGATGATGATCAAATAGATACTCAACACATACTCTAAGACCACATGATCCATGCTCAGCTTGAGAAGAAAGAGTAGCATGGAAAGTCCATCGATTAAACACTTAATTCTTGAAAAAAGTCAAGTGCTTTCACAAAAAAATGCATCTATCATAATATATAGCCTTTGATCGATCAAATTTATCATTATCAGATTTAAAGATCCTCATAATTCACTACATGGGTTATTGTTATTTTTAATGTTTAGAGAAGTCGAAGTTAAGATATGATATCCATGAAATATTCCCACATTGGACCAAACTCTAATCGAGTAACAGAGGCATTGCATGTTTTTTCAGAATACTAAATCCTTTAAAATGGTGAAACTTTGTTATTGCATAGCCCATGATATCAACATTTCACCCATTTTTGATTATGTTAGTTTCTCCCCTAAAATATCCACAATATTCCCCCCTCTATCAATGAACCCAAAGATCACCTAGTTGTTGTCTGAAATAGGGTAATGAACAATGATCTTCACATTAGTAGAAAAAATACCATTCCTCAGGAAGAGGGGTCCCACATATACACATTTTCAGGTGTGGGGAGTCAAATATACTGCCAGAGAAAGTCGATTCCATTCAAATTCTTCTTTGGGTATGGATTCATCAGAATGTTTATAACCTGTAGTTCTGTCGGAACAGAACCCAACTTCAAAATACTTTTATCCACTATCTCATAGTTAAAATGATATTTTATTTAAATTTTCCTTGTCCTTTAGGGATTAATTTTATGTTTTATAAGATTTATAGAACTTGAATTATTGAAATGGATTATGATCGAAGACATCACTTGAACTACCATATCCCCATGATTCTACTTCCAAGGTAATAAATATGTTCCTAAGTGAGTATCATTAATATACTAATCATCTACATTTCTCAAGAAAATAAAATATTATTTCTTTATTAGAATATAAATACATAATCCATCAAAAAAGAATACACCGCCTAACATCGATTTTCTATCATCACCTTACCCTGCCCAATCTACATCCATATATTGCAATAAATGTTACTGAGATTTTTCATTGAATAATAAACCAAAATCCATCATAACCTAGATATAACGAAGTATTATTTTCACAAAAATCAGGTGTCCTTACTTGAAATTTCATTGATACCTTACTGGATGGAATGTGGAAAAAACAGTACCAGGTCTCATTGATGTAAAGTACAATTGACATCCAATGATTTTCTAGTATTTTGTGACTTTAACTAATTTTCCTTCATCATCCTAGGATAATTTCATATTGGTATCCACCGAAGTAATCATCTCATTGGAATTATCTATGTCAAACCTTATAAAATTTACCTTGGAAAATTTATATTGAGAAATCATTGGTACCTTCAATCCTTGTTTCACCTATAAACAAATGAAAAAATGTTATTTCACTAATCATCGACATTTAGAACTCACATTTCATGAAATTAGTAAACAAACATCAATGTGATTTATTTGATCCAAGAAATATTATGTCACCGATAAACAATGACACCATAATCCTTTTACTACTATAATTGTTGACATATATATTGTAATCGACTCCAACATGATGAAAACTCATCATCTTTAAAAAATAATCTAGTCATTAATAACATTCTCTTAGTGCATTATTTATCATATATAGGTAATTATTCATCCAAAAAACTATGTTCTCATTTTCAAGAATGAGAAATCCATTTATATTCTCAAAATAAAACTATTCTTCTAGAACCCCATTCCAAAATGATGTGTTGATATCCATCTGAGAAGATTTGAACATTATTTTCATATCTATGTCCCAACATAATCTGATTGTCTCTAAACTTGAAACAAGTTAAAATTTTTCATCAACATATATACCCTCAATATCTGAGTACCCTTAGAAAAATAAGCATGCTTTGTTTCCAATCATAACACCATCTTCATCCATATTTTTGTGAAAGACCCAATTAGTCCTGATGAAATTCGTATCCATCAGTCTCAAAACAATCTCCCATGTCTGATTCTTATGAATTTTTTCAAGCTCCTCATTCATAGCCTAAAAAAACATTTTAATCACCTGCTTGTATTTCAAAACATTTATGGTATACCTGAGATAAAAAATAAATCTATGAAAATGAATTAATTATCTATGTTTGAAGTATAATTTCTTGATCACCAATGATATTTTTCCGATCAATTTATCTCTACTCTTTGGTTTCAGTGAAAATGAAAATCTTTCTTCCTCTAGCTTAACATCAGAATCAACTATTGAATACTAATTTTTTTATTCTACTCTCCTTGTATTTCTAATTTCCTCATAAGTTTTATTAAGGAATTGTTCACTATGCTTTTGAATATTCTATTCATTTTCAACTATAGTGGAATCATTGATTCCAACTACTTTTTCCAACCTATTAAAAAAGATTTTATATTCTTTTTGTTTTAATAATTATCCAAGGAATATCTGCTCAACTCCTCATGGATCAAATTTCATGTGTTTATCTTTATTGAGAATAATTCACTTACATCCAAATAATCAAAAGTATTCAAATGTTGGCATATTTTCTTACCACATCTCATATAGAGTATTTTCTATCTTTGGTCACAATAGAGACCTATTACATATATAGACTGATGTCAATACTTCATTTTTCAATAATTTCACCATTAATTATTTTTCAATAAGAATTGTTCTAGATGTGTTATGGATAATCCTATTTCCCCTCTTAAATAATTAATTTTGTGGAGGAGTTCTCATAACTAAAAATTTATGCCTTATACCATGTTTATTGAGATAATACTCTACTTATATATTTGTAAATTCCATGCCATTATTAGTATAAAACATTATAATTTTTTCCCAAGCATACTTTATGATTACCTCCAATATTTTATTATGAAATTGAACACATTTGTCTTGTGGGAAATGGAAAATTCATATAGCATCCTAGTGATACCAGGAATGAAAATTTTAACACCCTGACCCCTTTAGAAAAGAGCCATCACATTACTTATTACATTGGAATGAATAAAAGTAATACCAATGTAAAGATAAATTAAATATTCTAAAATAAACAATATACATAGATGTAACTCAAATTACATTGATAAAGGGAACTAAATACCATACATAACAAAAACTAAAAACTGAATCCATGGAAACTCAATAAATGATCTCCTCTTCAGAACATGTTTAAGGAAAAAAATGAAAGGGGTGAGATAATATGCTCAGTAAGGGTTGAAAAAAGTGTAATTATGAATCAATAATAATTTAATAATAAATAAATTGTCATAATCAATATGGAATTGTGAATAAATGAAAAACTAACACCATTAATAAACGGAGAATGAAACTGCATCCATAGATTTTGTCATAGAGAAAACCTCATGGATAGTAATAAATGATAATGAATAAATATAATGATTATTAATTGGACATCATGCACTTAGAACATGATATCTCTATACTATCAGAATAGTTTATGTCTGGGTGTAGAAACCTGTTTAATTATTGAAACAAACTCAAAGGGTTTGTAGCCAAATGATTGTATCATGAGACCTATTGCTACATCGAGGGGAAATAGAGGGAATATCCAATCAATTTATGTCCAAATCCTTTGTATACCTAGATTCAATACATGGTAAACATTCATTTACATTATCCATATAGAATTGAGGACATAGATTCATCAACAATTTCGTAGTTAAAATAATATTCAAAATAAACCTCGTATGTAAAATGGTATATGGACTAGAAAATAATATTATCCATGATATGAGAAAATGAATATTGAATATAAATATAATTTCAAATTAAATTTGTTCTCAAATGGTAAGTTGGTACACCACATAATATTTATCAGGTGTATAATAAAAAGTAAGTCACAACGAAATGGAAAATTGAGACAAAGTTCCATACCAAAATGTAATCAGTCGAATCATATGACCAAAGATTAATAAACACAAAATGAATAATTTAATAACATTAAAATAATAATAATCATGATATTATATGAAAAATGGTAGTACACTTACAACACATTCAATAAATAAGTGGAGAACAATAGAAGTCTGACGAAAATTATAGTGAGATGAGAAACCCCTTACAAACATTCGACATGGTAACGAGTGTTCTTATATAGGATTAATGAGAGGTAAAGTGGAATCCAATAATTTATATATCATAATGTTTGTACGGGGTATGTGAGAAAACATACACCATCATTAGTAATTAAATATTAAATGACACAACATAGGGGATTCTTAAACAAAACTGAGGGAGAGTATTCCTTACCTTATGCTCGAAGGTATTCATTATTATTCTAAATGACCTGAATAATAAAATTTAGCTTCATTCATTACTAATTAAATAACATCATCAATATTTAATTGATATGTTATACCCATATTAGGTTCATTCATTACATTTTTGATGGGTTTAGGATATTCAATTTTGTTGTTTTGGAAGCATTTTCTTCCTTGGTTTTCATGATATGTTTACTTGTATTCATGAATGAAAGTTCCTTTGAAATTTGGTTACACATCCAGAATTGATATTATATATTATTAGTAAAATTAAAGGGAAATAAATGATCTTAAAATTAATTTTTTTATATACAATGAGGACGAATCATTCGATAATTGTTTGATAAACCCTTGAATTTAGCTTGGCGGTTTTGTGCACAATGAAGATATTTTTTATTATTATTTCATATTATCAGTGTGTAAGAATTATATAACATTAAAAAAATATAAAATAAATATATTATGATATTTTTCAACCATTAATAAGGTTAAATGATTAGTATTTATGATATTAATGAAAAGTGAAAACCCATCTTCCTTGAGTTTGATAAATTTACACATGTCAGACGGTGTTTGCATTTATAGTATAAAAGGAGGGGGAAAAGAGAGATTATGATGAAATATTATGCTATATTAATGAAAATAAATTAAATTTAAGGTAATGGAATTTTCATTGGATTTGGAAGAGTGGAGGTGAGGAGAAATAACCAAAAGAATAAAACTTGTAAAAGAATTTGAAAGAAAATAGAAGAGAGATTTACCTCATGATTAATCCTCCTTGAGAAACTTCTTTAGGCCTTTGTTTTTTGCCTCTTGGTGAGACCAGTAGGCCATGGACGTGGGGATAGGGCTTGGGAAGAGTATTTTTCATAAATTTGGAAATGATTGAAGCTTGATTGTAGTGGGAGGAAGAGGGGGCGGGTGAGGGGTGCTTTATATAGTGGAAGGTGGTTGGGATGGATTTTACATTATTTTTATTACTATTTTAATATTTTTACTCAAGGATATGAATATTATTGATTTAAGTTATCCTAAATAGTAATAATGACTTGTGAGTTCGATGAAAGTGGTCTTACATAATCCTTGTATCACCTATGATGCAGCAAATCAAATTTTTTTCATTTATTGTAATTTATTGTAATTATTGTTCATTAAATATTCAATTATTTCAGAAAAAACCAAAAAATCACCCTAACCATTTTTTGACATGTAGAATCAAAACATGAACTCCATTTTTCAAAATTAGTTTTATAAATAGGATAAATTTAATTTTTAATGAAAATAACTATTTAATAAAAAAATATAAACACCTAATATATTCATCTTCATTTATAAGTTTCCTATATTTATTTATACATTAATGGTTATAAATACCATTTATAAGATTCATATTACTATTTACAATGATATGTTACTTTTCATATGGGTATGTTGCTATTATCCGAAAATTAAGTTAATTCTATCAGACTATAAATATCATCATGATCGCAACTCTGAATGTATGTTTTTAAAAATTCAAAACACAAGAGTGGAAATTTAAGTTTAAATGCTAGGTGAGGACTATTTATTAAATAATAATGTTTTCTTTCAACGAAACTTAGTGGGTTATGAAAATAGATTACCTAATTAATAGAATGTATTTAATAGAAACATTCCATAAAATGTTTGGGCTATAACATTATTCCCTCCTTCAAAGATTTTTTCCTCAAATATTTTCATTTATTTATCACTTAAAAAAGATGAGGGAGGTTCTTATTCATAACATCCTTAAGTTTCCACATTTATTCCTCTATATTATAGTTTCTCTTTAGATCCTCTACATGACAATTAGTTTGATTTCTCAATACTTTCTCCCTTGTCTCAAGAATCTGGATTGGTTCCTCACAGTATGAAAAATCAGGTTCCAGTTCTATTTCATCATAGGTGAGTACATGATTTGGGTCTCGAATGTTTTTCTAAAAAAATGATATAAGGAAAACATCATGAACTTTGTAGAGACATGGAAACACTACTAAATGGTAAGTTAAAGCTCCAATTCATTCCAGAATTTCAACTGGTCTGATGTACCGCGGGCTCATCTTCCCTTTCTAACCAAACCTTAAGACACCCTTCCATGGAGATACTTTCAGAATGTCATGATCTACCTCTTTTAATTCCAAATCCATTATCTGGTTATCAGCATAAATATTATTCCTAAATTTTGTTACATTAATATGGGCTGGAATTGTCTTTACCTTTACTATGGTCTCTTCAATATGTTGTAGTCATATAAGTTTCATCTCACCAAATTCATCACAACAAGTTAGATTTCAACATATCATTCCATATAATGCTTCATATAGATCCATTTTAATAATGGATTGAAAACTATTGTTGTAGGAAAATTCCACTAAAGAAATGTTTAGATCCCACATACCTCGAATGTCAAGAGAGTATAATCTCAAAATGTCTTCAATTGTTTGAATAGTCTTTTCAGACTATCTGTCGGTTTGGGGGTTATAAGTAGTACTCATATGAGGCTCCATATCCAAATCCATCTGGAGACCGTTAATTTTTTTTGTAAATCACGGATCTTGATCGGATAAAATAGATAGAGGTGTACCCTGATTTCTTAAAACATCATTAATATTATGTCTCTCCTAGAGCTCAAGTGGTAAATCCTCTCTTATAGAATGGAAATGTGATGATTCTGTGAGATGATCACAAATTACCCATATTTCATCATTAATTTTAGGTTTCTTCAGTATTCCAGTGAAAAAATACATTGTAATGTCATCCCACATCAATATAGGAATAGGTAGATGTTGCATCACCCCTCTAGGATGTTGTCTCTCTTCCATAACTTGTTGAAAATCTAGAAACCTTGATACATAGTCAATAATTTGTCACTTCATATTATCCCACCAAAAATATTCCTTCCGATCTCTATACATCTTTGTGATATAAAGGTTTATATAGAAATTTGAGCAATGAGAATCTTCTAATAGTTCCATTTTATGATCAGTTACTGATTGAATTCATAACCTCTTCTAAAATTTCAAAACTCCTTCATACATGAATTTTTCTAATCTCCCATCCTTAACAACAAAATTTTTCTTCTGCAAATTCCCATCATCATATTGATAGATTTTTATCGACTCTTGTAAAGATGGTTTATCAATCATTTGAAAGAGGAAATACGTTTCTTCTTCCTTACCAATTCCCATATCTATCTTTAGTAGATCCATGAATTTAGGATCTCTCTCAATACTCATTTGGGTCAGGATTCTATGATCATTCCTACTTAATTCATCTTCCACCTTATTTTCCATTAAGGGGTGGTAGTGTATTGAACAATCATTATATTTAAATAACTCATGTCATCTCCTTTTCCTTGTATTGATTTCTTATTGTGTAAAAATATATTTCATACTCTTGTGACCCGTGTATATCTCACATCTTTCTCTGTATAGGTAATTTCCCCATATTTTCAGAGCAAAGATTATGGATTCTATCCCAAGATCATGATTTGGTAAATTTTTCTCATGAGTCTTCAACTACCTTGATGCATAAGAAACAACATTACCATTTAGTATAAGGACATAACCTAGTCTATTCTTTGATATATCATTGTATATCAAAAATAAATCATTTCAAGATAGAAGAGTCAATATTAGAGCATTGACCAATATTCTATGAAATTATTTAAATAATTATGTAAATTCTTTATTCCATACAATATTAGACCCTTTACGCGTGAGATTAGTTAGAGGGTTTTCCAATCAGGAAAATTACAAAAAGAAACGCAGATATTAACAAGATAATCAGATAAAACTACTTACCTCAGTTATGTTTGTTGGCATGGGACATTGTTGAAATTCGTTTTACTTCATAGGATAAACTAGGATTCCATACTTAGAGAAAATATGGCTAAGAAAATAAATTTATTGAATCAAAAATTCACACTTGCTAAACATCCTATATAATTCTGTTCTTCTATGAGTTTCTGAATAATCTACAAGTGATTCTCATGGTCTACATAGATTTTGGAGTATATCACGACATCATTGATAAATAAGACATGAAATTTATCAATATATTCCTTCATAACTCTATTAATCAAATCCATTAAAATAGAGGGTCCATTAGTTATTCCAAAAGTCATGACTATAAACTCATAATGCCCATACCTAGTTTGAAATGTTATTTTTGGGATATCTTATTTCCTCACACACAACTAATGATATCTAGATCGAAGGTAAATATTCAAAAAGTATTTTTCTCCTTGATTTTGATCAAATAAATCATCAATAAGAGGAAGAGGATACTTATTTCTTATTCTAAAATCATTGATTTCCCTGTAATCAATGCATTTCCTCCTCAATCCATCTTTATTCTTGAAAAATAGGACATGGGATCCCCTTAGAGAAACACTAGGTCAAATAAATCCATTGTCACTAAATTCATCTATTTTCATCTTCATCTCCACTAATTTCATAGTTTCCATTCTATAGGGAGTTTTTGATATAGTTCTTTCACCCAGAATTGAATATATTGAGAACTCAACTTCCCGCTCTGGAGGAAGTCTAGGTAAATCCTCTAGAAATACATCAATGTTTTCTTGCACTACATGTACATCGTCAATTTGAATACTTATTTCCTCACCCATTGATATTGGGTTCTCTTCCTCTATAAGAATCCCATTCAGTAGGGCTACTGGGGGTGGATCTAGAAATGAATCAGATGGCGATGTTTCTTCTCCAATGATATGGGATTCTACACCATTTTTAAAAAAATGAAACTTCCTTCTTCTTGAAATAGATATTGACATCATAACTTGATAGCCAATTAATACTAATAATTATAACAAAGTCAATAATTGTTATGAAGATAAGGTTAGCAACTAAATCACATTTATGTGTCATGAGTGGGATCGGTCGACATTCATTTGTTGAAATGATACATCCCCTAGGAGTTTTGACTGACAACTCCTTTTTTAAATCAAATTGAACATGTCGGATTATCTTGGCCAACTGGGAAGATATAAATGAATATTATGATCCAAAATCCAACAATGCATTGGCCATGTTAGAGAAAAAAAATTAAATTACCCTCTATTAAATCATTAGGAACTTCAACCTCAGTCGTTATAATCACATAAGAATTCCCTATCTCTCGTGGCCTTTTCATAGGAATGTTTCCTCAGCTCTAAAGACAGTCACGTTAAGAGTGTCCCATCTCCCTACAGTTGTATCATTGAACATCATTGACTTGTTTATTCTCCCTGTATTAATTAGATCGATGACCCTTTTCCCCACACATATATATAACTCCCATCCCTTTCAAGCATTTCTCAGCTTGATTCTTTCCACAGTTCTCACATAATTGGAATTTCTTCATTCCCTGTTCTTATTTGGTGATTATCGTTTTCCTTGGTTATCAGAGTACCAGTTCTTGTCGTGATTTCCCTTGAAAAAATTTGATCTAGAAAGTTCCTTCCTTAATTTGATGGCACATAATACAGTTTCACCATATGATGAAAATGTTTGAAAAGCCAGTGCCTATCAAAGGCATGGCTTAATACCTTCAAATAAATGACCAATATTGTCTTCTAAGTCATGTATGTAATGTATGGCATACCTGTCTATCCTTTTAAAGTTATCCACATACTCTATGACACTATCATTTTCTATTTTCATTAAGCTATGGAATTTACACTTCATTTTGGTTCTTTGCTCACAAGGGTAATATTTTTTGAAAAATATTTTCATAAACATTATCCATTCCAAATCTTCTATATATTCTTACTCCATAGTATTCTGTATCAAGGAAAATCATTGAACTCTGTCAGCCTTGAGATAATATACTATGAGCACTACCTTTCCATCTTCATTGCATCTTAATTACATGAATATATTTTCAAGGGAAATGATCCAATACTCAGATACCATCAGAGTAGTAGTCCCACTAAAATATGGGGGCTTCTAAGACATGAAATGTTCCAACAAAGGTGTGGCATGGTTATTTGTCCCATCCTGAGTATGTTTTCCCAATATGTTCATGAAATGATCCACTCTAACATTGACTATGTTGACTTGCTCAGTGGGGAAATCCCTATATTGCCCATGAGAATTGATTCCACTCCTTCCATTATGTTAAATTTATAAATAATGGAATACACTAGTTTATTTTATGAATCATAATTTATAATCTCAACTAGAAAAGTACATATCATAAAATAAAATTCTATCCATAGCTAATCTCATAAACATGGTTTGTTTAAGGAATTTTTTTATTTAAATAATTCTAAATGGCTTGTAATGAAAATTTGAATGATAGAAAGCATATCCCCCAATATTTTCAATACCAAGTGTGCTAGAAGGCCCGTTTTTGTGTACCTATATACCCCAGGTAATGCTCGAAAGTCATTATCGGAGTTTTCACTCCTAGGTACATCTGTGCCAAAGCCACCTCTACCTGTTTGTATCTAGACAAGGATATATTTTCTAGAAATATCCACATAATTTATTCCTTACCATAATTCAAAGACATTATTGTATTTTTTTCTTCCAATACTAATTTAGTGCTTTGTTCCATAAACAACATTTTTCAATATGGTTTTTATGTTTGCTATTAAACGTGCTCTGATACCAACTGTAACACCTCCACCCATCTAGAATGGTGCCGGTGCATTAATTATTACATTGGAATGATTAAAAGTAACGAATTTCAAAAGGAATGATCAAATTAATTATCTTGAGCAAAATAGATACATATATTTAACTCAAATTACATTTGTAATGGTATCAAAGTACAATACATAACAAAAACTAAAAACTCTATCCACAGACTCTCAATAAATGATCTCATCTTCATAAACTTTTGAAGGTAAAAAAATGAAATGGTTAATATCAAATTCTCATTAAGGGATAAAAATAGAGGAATCATGAATCAATAATAACTGAATCATAATCAACTTGGCATAGTCAATATGGCATGCTGAATAAATTAATAACACACATGATTAATAAACTGGGAATGAAACTAAATCCATATATTTTTTCATAGTAAAAACTCATGGTTTGTAATAATTGCTAATGAATAAAGATAATTCTTATTAATTGGATGTCATGTATAAGGTAAATGATACCAAAATACCATTGGAATTGTTTATTTTTAGGGGTTGAAACCCATGTGATTTTTGGAAACAAACGTGAAGGGTTTTTCGCCAACTAATTGTCTCATGAGACCTATCGATTCATTGAGGGACTATAGAGGGCCCCTACAGTTACTAAATGTCCAATGAATTATTTATATGTAGATTTAATGTACGATAAATCTGACTTTACATTATCCTTAATGGATAGAGGATACAAATTCATCATTACTTCCATAGTTAAAACAACATTCAAAATAAACACAGTATGTAAAATGGTATACGACATAGAAAATAATCTTATCCATGATATGAGAATATTTATATTTAACATAAATATAATTTAAAATAAAATTTTATCTCAATTGAGATGTAGGTACACCACATATTAATTATTAGGTTCCTTAAACAAAGTAAGTCGCAACGAAATGAAAAATTGTGGAAAAACCCCTTACCACAATGAAATCAGTCGAATCAAATGACCAAAACATAATAACAATGGAACAAATCATAGAATAACATAAAAATAAATATAATAATGATATTATTTGAAAAATGACTTTACAAATACATCAAATTCAATAAATAAGTGGTGAACAATTGAAATCTCACGAAAATGATAGGGATATGAGAAACCCCTTACAAACATTTTAGCAGGGTAATGAGTGTAATTATGAAGGATTAATGGGAGGTAAAGGGGTATAAAATAATTTATATATCACAATGGAAGTATGAGAGATGTTATAAAACATACCCCATCATTAGGAATTAAAAATAAAAGGACACAACATAGGAGAATTATTGAAAAAAAGTGAGAGATAAGATTCATTACCTTATGCTCGAAGGTGTTCTTGTTTGTTCTTAACGACCTAAATAAAAAACATTAGATTCATTAATTAGTAATTATAGAACCTAATAAAAATATAATTGAAATGGTAATACATATTAGGTTTATTCATGCCATTTTTTATGGGTTCAAGAGATATAATTTTATTGTTATTGAAGAATTTTCTTCCATGGTTTTCATGATCCGTTTACTTGTATTCATGAATGGCAGTTAATTTAAAATTTTGTTACCCATCCAAAATTGTTAATATATATTATTAGTGACATTAAATAGATATATATTATATTATAATTATTTTATTTATATAACATGAGGATTAATAATTTGACAAGTTAATGATAAACTCTAGGATTTAGCTCGGCGGTTTTGTGTATAATGAATTTTGTTGGTATAATTATTCCATATTATGTGTGTGTAAGGATTCCAGAACATTAAAAAATATACAATACATATATTAAGATCTAGTTAAACAATTTAAATGGTATCATTAACAGTATTGAATATATTAATTAAAATTAAAAACCCTTCTTCCTTGAGTGTGATAAATTAACACATCTTGGATGGGTTTGCATTTATAGTATAAACGGAGAAAAAAGAGAGATTAAGATGAAATATTCCATTAGCATAATTAAAATTCAGTAAATTTAAGGTAATTTAATTATAATGGTATTTAGATGAGGTGAGGTTAAGAGAGAGAAGAAAAAGAATAAAACTTGTAGAAGAATTTGAATGAAAAGAGAAGAGAGGATTATCTCTTTAGTACTCCTCCTTGAGAAACTCCTTTAGACATTTGTTTTTTCCCTTTTGGTGAGACCTGAATGACTTGTAATTGTGGATAGGGCTTGGTAAGTGTATTTTGTAGAATTTAGGAAAGGCTTGAAGTTTGATTGGTGTTGGTGGAAGAGGGGGTTAGGGGTGGTTTATGTTGTGTACGGGGAAGTAATTTCACATTATTTTAATAATTATTTTAATATTTTTACTCAAGAATATGAATAGTTTTGATTTATGTGATCATAAATTGTAATAATGGAATGTGAGTTCGAACCAAGTGGTCTTACAATAGCCTTGTGTCACCTATGATTCATTAATTCATGTATTTAGCATTTATCATAATTTAGTGTCATTTACTATTCATAAAAAATTCTAGTATTTTATAAAAATCCCAAAAAATCACCCAAAACATTTATTTCCATGTAGTATAAAAAAATGAACTCCATTTTGCAAAAATTATTTTATAAATATTATATATTTTATTTTTATTAGAAAATATTATTTAATAAAAAAAATATAAACAACAAAAATATTAACCTTTACTTTTAAGCTGCCTAAATTTATTTATACATTCATTGGTATGGATACAATTCATAAGATTCATATTAATATTAATAAGGGTATGTTAGTATTCATAAGGTTGGGTTACTATTCATAAGGGTAGGTTACTATTCCCTAGGAAATTATTTAATTCTATCATAATATAAATATCATCCCAATCACAACTGTGAATGTCCGTTTTTCAAAATTCAGAACACAAAATCGGAAAATATAAGTCTAAAGGCTAGGTTTTGACAATCTCTTAAATAACCAAAGGTTTTTTTTTCAAACAAACTCAGTGCATTATGAAAATAGTCTAAATAATTAATAGAATGTATTTGATAGAAACATAAAATAAAATGTTTTGGGTGTTATAAAAATGATTTAATACCTCTTTTTTCAATGGATCTTTTTTGTGTTAGGTGCACATATATCTCAATGCACCAATTCAAGCACTCGAGGTGACTTTTGTTCATTTTTACATTTATGTATTTCTAATGATAGTCCATTTTTTATGAGAATCACATGTATGAGTACAATCATATGATATCATATGGAGGTATCAGGATACATCACATTGAACCAGATCATCATTGGATGGTTTGAAATGATGTCCAAGTCTCTTATTCCACAACCTATATTCTTCCTCTCTATATAAAAAGAACGTATATTTTTATCCACTTTAAATGTAGAGATCCCTCTCTGTTATTTTTTCCTACAGAACTACTTCACCATATCATAATTTTATGATACACATAATCTTAGTAAAACTTTTATCATGCCCTAAGTCACATAGTTTACTAACACTAAGAAAATCGTTAGTCAGACTTTCAACAGCAAAGAAATCAGCACATCTCATTTTGTTTCCCCAAACATGGATTTTACTAATCAAATTATCATTTGACATTAATTATTTAAAAATTTGAAAACATATTCCTTTTAATATTTTCTACATATAACAATATCTTTATTTCTTATCGTGTGGGATGTGCATCCACTATCAAGGATCGGTATACTAGAATGATTTGATTATTTAAAGATAATTTTTGAAACCACTTCCTTCTATAATATTTTCTTTTTGATCAATTTTTTGAATTAATAATTTTTATAGATTAAAAATATTTATCTTCATATGAATAATATTGAACAGATTCATCTTAAAGAGCTAAAAATAATTTCTTCATTTTCATCTCACTTGAAGATTCATTGAGTTTCTTCTTACGGCCAATTTGGTTATGCTTTAGAACATTTCTTTCCAGGGTTTATGTATAATATTTGTTCATGTGAAAAAAACCTCCACACCAAAAAAAATCTTGAAATACATTAAAGTGTACTACGATCTAATTGGATAACTTAGTTTTCCTTATTCACTTTGATATCTATTGAATATATAAAACAAATTTTGTCTGTGTCCCATACTTCCACGGTAATAACCCCTGATGTGGGGTTCATTCCAACATGTCACATATAAACAATTGTTCATCCCTTGGGTTCTATGAATATTCTGGTTTTACTTTATACCCAAATAAATCTTCATTCATGACGTGGGTTCTTGTTATCAGACATCAATCATCCGAGACTTTTTTTTCCTTCAAGCCCCATATTAGATTTATCATTTGATCATGAATGTTAATTATTTTATATTGTACCTCTAAATAAAATTTGGTCATATTTGTAACATGATTGATCTTATTTCTTGATAACATTTTGATAATTAATATTATTCCATGATCCTTAACTTTTCATCACAGGATGAGGACTTCTTCTCAAAGTTCTTCAATGTGTTTGAGGTGTTCTTTTTCCTTGTTATTTAAACTATCAATCTACCTTTTTTATTAAGTAACATTTATTTTAAACCCACTAACCATTTATGATTCCTTTGGAAATGAAGTCTTTCGATTCTCAAATTCATCCATTATCTCATAATTCTCTTCTTCTTGTTGTGGCATATAGTGTTTATTATTACACAACTCTTTATTGGATTTCATTTTTTTGGCTCTCCGAACATCTTTCTCTTCGAGAGAGGCTTCCAATTAAGCCTACATATCAACTATTATGTTGTCATCTTATTCATCAATTTAACATTATTACATTTTATAATAGTTACCTAAAATTTCTACCATAGCATTATCTCCATGATGTTTGCAGTTCTCCACCCCTTCAGCCTCATATTCATATGAAATTTAATTTTATTTTCAAAGAATATTCTTAATTTTCTAAAAATTTACATTAAAAGGTTTTTCATACCTTTTTTAAAATCCCAAGTAAGTAAACGATAATATATTTTCATATCGATGTCTATTTATTAATTAGATAGTGTTTTAGAGGCTTAAAATGAGAATAAATCTGATCTTAAGCATAGAATACTCTAATATTTTTAAAAGATTGTTTTACCTCCTTTTGATGGAAACCCATTTTTAAATCTAAATTTTGACAATTTTATAAGCTCAATTTGTCAAAATTAACTTATTCATTATAATTGGGGCATTGAAATTTACTTATGATAAATTTTTTTTATTTTTCTGACATTGTTCATTTTTTTTAATGAATAGTGAAAAATACTACATTTTACATCAAAACTACATTTTCATCTAATTTAATGATATGGTTAGATTATCTTTTTAAATGGGTTTAAAGTGTAATTATAATATATTTTTATATTTTAATCCAATGTTGTTCTTTAGAAATAATTTCACTTTGAAATTGGACATAAACAACTGTTAATCTTTTGATAGATACTGTTTTTCAAAACACGCTATTTTTTTGACAACTAGAATTATTTTTAAATTAATTACTGAAATTTATGTGTTTGGAATTTGGTAAAATGTATTCCATATTTGGAATCATAATTTCCAAATTATTTAATTAATACTCTTTTGTTTTTGGACATTATGAATAGTAACGACGACAATTATCTTTAATTATCTTGATTAATGAGTATTCGAGTAGTTAAGGGTAATAAAATAATATCATAAAAATATAAATAGCCCCAAAATTCTTCTAAATACTACCGGTTGTGTCATGAAAGACCATGGGATTCCTTGTTTCAACTTAGGGACCCCATGGAATCACTTTTGTGTGATATTGAACTTTTATCATATTATTTTTAATTAAAGTAAAATATAACCAAACTATGTAACACCTAAGTAAAAAAAATTAATTTTTTTTAAATAAAAAATCTCTTAGAAGATAAATATTCATTCTAACGATTAAAATATTTCCTACACCATGGTATTTTTTTATAATTTTTAGACATTAAATAAATAAATTTATTTATGACACCATAATGATGCAGTGATTACCTCATTAATGAACGATTTAAATAATGTGAAAATATAATTTAAAATATAAAACATACACTTGCCTAAAACGTATTTTATGGGTGTATTTCAAACTTTTATCAACTTATCCTCGAAATATATTATTTTGGGACCTTTAGAATCTGAAAATCATTTTACAATAAAGTAACATTTCAAAAGTGACCCTCCTCCCTCTTATAAAAGACCCCCACCTCTACCCCCTTACCCACACCTCTCATTCCCTTGGATCATCCAAAATCTTCCCATATTATCTCTCCAAATCCCTCTGTTACTCATAGAAGCCTCACTTTGGGCAGAAGTCTTTCCAAGAAATCATTTGCCTCAAATAAAAAAGAGTTACCTGATTTAGAGGTAATGTCTTCTCTCGAGTTTCTTCCTTTTATTTTCCTTTGTAACTCACCACTATCATCATATTATTTTATTCCATAATAACACCATAATCCTAGATATACTAGGATGTTTTTATGATAAAGATTCTACCAAAAAGTACACACACCTCTGTCTAATGGTTAAAGAACATATTGTTTCTGTGGGTGGCGACTTACTGCCTCATGAAACGATGATTGTTAAATATTTTTTATCACCTTTAATGGTGTCCATTATGATTTCACTATATTTATATATGATATATATTATATTTATGTCTTATATAAGCTTTTTTATTTTATATTTAAAACATATCATTATTCTTTGCATGTTGAAAATGCTATAATTTTATCCGAGGAAGTGTGGACTACCTCCCCTTAAGTGATGTAACTCGTTCATGCCAAAAATGGAATTTATAATGAATTTAATTAATGAAATTATGTTACCTATATAAAATATATATTATACTGTAATTATAATATATATATTTCTCATTTAGTTTTAGTTCCTTTAATCTGACGTAGAAATGAAAGTAGTGTTCATGCGTACGTACGGCCGACCGTCTCCATGAACGGTGAATTTCATTTTTATCTCCAAATGTTATGGAATAGTATAAAATAAATATATACTAGATATATATGATATTTAAATCATTAATACCATTCTGGAGATGATGTACTTATAACTACATGGGCAATTCTTTTCAAACAAGTTACTTTTTTTCACATGTACCAAACATCGACAAATCGTATGATATGAACTCTCATAATTAACTAATTATTATAAAATGATAATATGTGATATGAATTGAATAATAAAAATTAAAGGAAGTCCTTAGTAAATTATAAACTGACCAAATTTTATTATTCTGGAATATAAAGAAACGAACAAGACAAGTCGGACTTGAGCTAAGGGCATTCGTCTCAATCTCCTTTCATTGAGGCATAATTCAATTTATATACGACCCTCTTTTATTAGTTTTATAATAAACCCCATTGAATTTTAATTTCATTCAAATGGAATCTTTTTATACAAAGTTTTTTACTAAACAACAAAAGGGAATGTTTTTGTCTTACGTATGCGGAGACAACGACTTCTCCATAGCCGTGAAAATTATTTGAGTTTCGGCTTCCTCTACAAGACATAACTTATTTAAATGAAAAATAAATAACATCTTTTAATTTTCTGTTATTTTGTTATTGAAAATGGTTTTGAAAAGGTTTTTATTATATCAATGTTATGTATTGATATCTTTTGATTGAAATGTGGAAATGTTATGTTTCATTTATGCATGTTTTATGTGATTATATTATGTTATGGTTCTTGGGAATTGTTTATGAAGATGGGTGGTTCTATGATAAAATAAGGGCGGGTGTGCCCGAGATAGCTCTCCAATGCATTGGGTAATGCGAAATAGTTTAATTCTAAGGTTTTGCTGAAGAGATTTAGGGAATATACTATGATGGGTATTCCAATCATAACCATGAGGGTTACTACCTATATAAAAATGTTATGAATGCCTCAAGATAGCTTTATGTCTTATGATTTATATGTGTTATTCATAAATCTTATTATTTCATTAGGTATGTTAGAGTGCTTATGATTTAACAATAAAGTATGATTTCATCGGTTCTTATGTATACATGGACTAATGTTTTCTTTCCATATTTTTTTATATCCCTTACTAAGCTTTTTATGCTCATCCCATGTTTTTGAAATGTTTTTCACAGGTCAAGGGAAATGTACATGATGAGAAGAAAGTGTCGAGGAAGTGTCAAGAAAGAATCCATGTATTATTTTAAATATGTATCCATTGATGGGAAAAAATAAATACAGTCTTTGATGTAACAACCTTGTTTAAATGTTGAATGTAATGAATGATTTATGACCTAATTCTATAAAACTCTAAACATGAAAAGATCCTCAATGAGTATTCTTGAAATAACTCAAGATTAAGTAATTATTATGGATGGGGCGTTATAGTTGGTATCATAGGTCGTTTTAGATAACATTAGGAGTTATAATTCTATTAAATGATTATCCAAAAATATTTTTTACATTAATGTCAAATTGAAATGATATTGCATTTGAAGATTACCATGTTGCTTCATCTAATACATGTTTGTTTAGAATTGTTTTCCGCAGAGGAAACATTGAAGCAGTGATGGGAAGGCATACAGAAGGAAATGACCTTCCAAATCAACATCCTGAGATGGTCGAAAATGGAACTGGAGAGTCTGTTGTAGTAATGGAACAGTTGACTCAAGCGATAAATGGTGGTGGTATCCATGCACCAGATCAGCCAGATCAACCACAGAGGAACATTCCAGTGGGGGAACATTTCATGAGGTAACATCCCCCATCATTCAGAGGATCATCTGACCCTGTGCTAGTGGAAGGGTGGATTAAAGCACTGGAGAAGATTTTCGATTTCATGGGGTGTATAGACAATCAAAATGTTGGTCTTGTTGTTTACCATTTGGAGGGTGAAGCAGATTAGAGGTGGTCTTGGTTAAAAATATCAGGTATGCTGATGAGATTGATTCTCTTGACTGGGATGAATTCAAAGCTATGTTTCTGGAGAAATATTTTCCAATGTCTTTTCGACTTAGGTTGGGAAAAAAATTCTTGGAATTGAGGCAAGAGGACGACTCAGTGGCTGCTTATGAAGAAAAGTTCACTCGATTGGTGAGGTATGCTCCAAATTTTATCAAAGACCATGATAGAAAAATTAATCATTTTTACTCAGGATTAAATCCAAAATATCAAAGGGAATTTGCTTCAAATGAGTTCAAAAGTTACGAAAATCTTGTTCAATGTGCTGAGAAGGTGGAAATGGAGTTCTCCAACGATCGAGTGTTATATGACAACCAACATAAGAAGAGACCAAGGTGGCCAGAGAAAGGGAATAATCCTTCAAAATGTTTTGATGGTAAGAAAAATAAGTTTCCAGTTTTTGATAAATGTGGTAAAAACCATACCGGGGAATGAATTTGGAATTATGTAAATTGCTTCCGATGTGGTAAGATGGGACGTAAGGCTTTTGATTGGACTGAAAAATATTAGGGTAATGGTATGACCAAATTTTATTTACAGTTAGTGAAAATTTTCATGTTCATTGAGATGGGTCATTATGTAAACGAGTGTTCAAAAAAAGAGATCAAATGATGGGAAGAAGTCATACTACAAGAATAACGGTGTGGTGAAATCATTTTCAACTACTTCAATAGATATTGGTCCATAAAATGAAGTGGTATCAGGTCCATTGTATGTTTTTTCAGATTATTCCAATGTGATGTTTGATTAAGGGTTTACACATTCTTCTATCTCTAAAAAAGTTTCTAGTAAATTGGGAATTCCATTTCAAGAAATGACTCCTAAACTTGTGGTAAAGACACTTGGGGGAAATGTTTTGGAAAAAAGAATTTATAAGAATCTTCCTATCCTTATCCGTGGAAGGAACCTACTTGAAATACTTATTGTTTTACATCAAGTATAGTTTGATGTTATCCTAGGTATGGATTTGGTCTCTATTTACCATGCTAAGATTGAATGTAGAGCTAATGAAGTTTCTTTTCAAAAATACTTTCAGTTTGTGTACATGAATGAATTCTTACTATTAATAACATATCAATAGGTTGAGAAACTTGTAAAAGATGT
This sequence comes from Viscum album, assembly GCA_963277665.1. Classification (NCBI taxonomy): domain Eukaryota; kingdom Viridiplantae; phylum Streptophyta; class Magnoliopsida; order Santalales; family Viscaceae; genus Viscum; species Viscum album. The sequence continues at coordinate 1,896,793,969 of OY728152.1, forward strand.
AAATGAATGTTACCTTGCACATATTGTTGAAACCAATAGAACTATTCAGACTAATGATGTGCCAGGGGTAAATGAGTATCTGAATGTTTTTCTTGATGAGTTTCCAGGAATAATACCAGATCGGGAAGTTCAATTTACTGTTGAATTAGATCCTGATGTTATGCCAATTTCAAAACCCCCTTATCTAATGGATCAAATTGACCATTTAGTGTTGAAGAAAAAATTACCAGATTTATTAGAGAAAGGTTTCATTCGACCTAGCACATCACCATGGGGTGCCCCTGTATTATTTGTTAAAAAGAATGATGGTTCAATGAGACTTTGCATTGATTATAGATCCATAAAAAACATCACTATTAAAAACAAATATATTTTTCTTCATATCGATGATTTGTTTGGTCATCTCTAGGGAGCTCAGTATTTTTCAATTAATGAATTGAGATTGGGGTACCATCAGTTGAAGGTAAATGAATCAGATATTCTGAAGACCGAGTTTCTTACAAGATATGGCCTTTATGAATTTATAGTTATGCATTTTGGGTTAACTAATGCACCTGTTGTATTCATGGACCATTTGAATAGAATTTTCAAAGAGTTCTTGGATATGATTGTGGTTGTTTTCATTGATGATATTTTGTTTTTCTCTAAAATTAAAGAGGATCCTGAAAGTCATTTAAGGATTATTTTAAAAACCTTAAAAGAAAAGATATTGTATGGTAAATTCAGCAAGTGTGATTTTTGGTTGCAACCAATTTCTTTCCTTGGTCACATTGTTTCTAAAGATGTAATATCTATTGATCCTGCAAAAACAAAGGTTGTTGAAGAATGGCCAAGACCCACAAATGTGATCGAGAGTTGTAGTTTTCTTGGTTTAGCGGGCTATTACTGAATTATTGCAAAAACAATTTCACGGTTGTCCAGCCCATTGACTAAGCTTACTCGGAAGGGTGTTATGTTTATCTGGACAAAATAATGTGATGATTTTTTTCAGGAATTGAAAAGAAGATTAGTGAATTCTTCAGTATTAGCAGTACCTTCTAGGAATGGGGTGTTTATTATCTACAATGATGCTTTATTGAAAGAACTCGGTTGCGTCCTAATGCATAATGATCCGGTAATTTCTTATGCTTCACGTCAGTTGAAAACTCATGAGATAAATTACCCTACATATGATTTGGAATTATCTTCTATTGTTTTTGATTTAAAAACATGGAGGCATCATTTTTATGGTGTAAAGTGTGAAATATATACTGATCACAAAAGTCTAAAGTATATATTCACTATGACTGAATTGAACATGAGACAAAAGAGCTGGCTAGAATTTATCAAGGATTATGATTTCATGATTCACTAAAACCCATGAAATGCGAATAAAGTGGAAGATTCTTTAAGTCGAAGAATTATTGATTCATTAACCATGTTACATTTGGAACATGATCCTTTGGATAAGGATTTGATGAATGTTGTCTTTAATGTTTTTGGTGTAGGAAATTATTTTGTTTTGTTTCAGGTATTAGTGAAATCTTCAATTTCAAATAGAATTAAGCAAGCATAGAAGAAAGATTGTGAGTTGCAAAAAAGGGAAGATCTGCTTAAGAAGGGTATGTTACCTGAATTAAACATAGATAATGATTGTGTTTTGAGATTTGGGAAGAGATTGTGTGTGCCTTATGATTCATGGTTTAAAAGAGAGTTGTTATGTGAAGCTCATAGTTCTCCATTTTCAGTTCATCTAGATAGTACTAATATGTATAGGGATCATCGAGAGTATTACTGGTGGGATGGAATGAAAAGAGATATTGTTGATTTTACTGTGAAGTGTTTGACTTGTCAATAGGTTAAAGCAGAGGGGTAGTTACTTAAAGGGAAGCCTCAGCCTTTACCAGTGCTAGAGTGGAAGTGGGAGAATATATCCATGGACTTCGTTGTGGGATTACCTTTGACACCACGAGGTAATAATGAAATCTGTGTTATTGTTGATCAGTTGACTAAATCTTCTCATTTCCTTGATATACGAGATACTTTTTTTGTAGATCAACTTTCTCAATTGTATCTTAAATATATTTTCAGGTTACATGGAGTTACCCTCTATATTATATCTGATCATGATCCCAGGTTCAATTCTCTGTTTTGGAAAGGCCTTCAGAAGTCATTGGGTACTGAATTAAATTTTAGTACAACATTTCACCCTAAATCATATGGGTAGTTAGAAGGAAAAATTCAGACATTGGAGGATATGATACGTGCCTGTTCGATGGGTTATCAGGGTAATTAGGACCAACATCTTTCATTGGATAAGTTTTCTTATAATAATAGTTTTCATTCCAGTATTCAAATGGCACAATTTGAGGAATTATATGGGAAGCTGTGTTGAACTCCATTTTTTGGGATGAAGTGGGTCAAAGGAAGTTGATTGAACCAGAATTGGTAGAAGAGATGTCAGAAAAATATTAGATGATAAAGAAATACGAGAACATCTTAGAGAAAGTAGAAAAATTTTGCGGACAACATGATGGAGGATATATCTTTTAAGTTAGGTGATTATGTCTTCCACAATGTTTCACCATGGAAATATGTGATGTGATTTGGTAAGAAAGGAAAGTTGAGTCCAAGGTTAATTGGACCCTAAGAAATTATATAGAGAGTTGGATCAATTGCATACTGAGTGTCTTTACTGTCACGACCCGACCTCGGGGCCCGTGCAGTGACTACCCCAAGCCCGCCTTCCATAGGCCAGGGGATGGCGACTAGCACCAAAGGCGTAAATCCTGATAATTGGGAAGGCATTGCCTTTATAAAAGTAAACAAAACACCACAGAGTACAAGAAGAAGTAAAAAACTAAGTACAAAGAGAAGTGCTGAAAGGTAAATGGGCCAGAATACAAACCCAAATGAAAGAACAACTACAACTGAACAAATTACACCAGCTAGATGAATGGAAGCGGCACCTGGGTCATCCTCCTCGGATCCTACATGAAGGGTAGGTACATATGGTGCAGCTCCTAGATCGTCCACCATGGATCCTACCTGAAGGGTAGGTACAGATAGCCTCCACAACGCTCTCGCCCGTCAACCTCCTCCGAGTGTCGTATCACCGTGAAGTCCACCTCCGGATACTGACTCGTCGTGTGGTCCACCTCCAGGTACCGTCCATTCCTCGATCACTCGGCCTCCGTTAGCACTCCCCGTCGTATACAACCAACACAACGAGGTGTGGGAATATCCCGTGCAGGGGTGAGTATAACGATACTCAGTATGGACCCCGAGACCCTCAAGGTCTCACTAAAACCAATATGGATAACCACAAAGAAGATCTCAACAGATAACCTCTACTTAGGTATATGCCCATGCATATACCTAAGTTATCAAGTAACTCATCTCAATCATGAAGAAACACAAATATTATGAAATCAACGGATAAACACTACCCAGGTATATTCCCATAAATATACCTAAGTTATCAAGTAACCCATCTCAATAATGAGGAAACACAAAGGTCAAAAGTCTCAGCTCAAAACAGGATTTTCATTATCGAAACTGTAACTACTGAAGAGCCCCGTCTCTAGAGTTTACAGTGGTCCTATCACGACTCCGAGGTACTGCTCACTAATCCGAGTCTCTGAGGTACTCCTCCTATCGAGTACTGCGGGTCTGCTGCCAAATACTGGCCGCTCTGTCCGCTGTGGGTCTGCCGCCAAATACCAGGCTCTCCCCCTAATAGCCTACAGAGGTACTCCTCCAGTCGAGTATCACGGGTCTGCTGCCAACTACCAGGCGCTCCGTCCACTGTGGGTCTGCCGCCAAATACCGGGCACTCCGTCCACTGGGCTAGTCGACTCAATCCAAGTCGAGTCGGTCAAGCAGTTGTCAGGTCCCAGTCGTCTACACGGTCATTGTACTCTGTGCGCTCGTCTCTGGGAGGGTCCGCTCCACGAGCTACAGGTCGATACTCCAAGTATCTCTATGTCCCACGAAGAAGTATCTCAAAGGACCGCCTCGTCATTGGGGTCTCAACGCAACAGAAGACGCGTAAATCGGACGCCCGATCTGTGAGTTATTGGCCTTTTCGTCCCAGGGGCTCAGTTGGTTTCGTGTGAGAACCAATCCGGTCGTATCTCAACTGTACCCCGAACTCTCATAGGGTATACTCATAGGGGTCGTTTCTCAACGTGATCACCAACGCCGTTGACGGTTCGTCAAACGGACGTCCAGTCTGAAAGATATCAGCTTTTCTGTTCCAAGGGCCCGGTTGGATTTCGGGTACAATCCAACCCGGACACTATCCAACAAAAACCAAAACTCAGGCGATGTATGCCAAAAGTTCCGTCTCATCAATAGAAATAAACGAGACAGACAGGGCGTCAATCGGACGCCCAGTCTGTGAGTTATTGGCTTTTTCGTTCTAGGGGGCCAGTTGGTTTTGTGAGCGAACCAACCCGACCGCACTCCGACGGCATCCAAACCCCAATAGGAGTAAGCCAAAAGATCTGTATCACTTAGAGGAATCCAACAAAGTCGATGGCACGCCAATCAGACGTTCGGAGTTCAATCTACGAGCGTTTCCACTCCGAGGGTTCGGTCGGTTTCGTGTACGAACCAACTCGGCTGAACCCGAAGTATTCTGAAACTTTGAGTGCGATAAACCGAAACGACCGTCTCGATCCAAGGGTCGCATTTCCCCTGACGGTGCATCGATCGGAGGTCTACAGCTCAAGATATGGGTGAAATACCGAAAAGGGCCCGAAAACGGGGGTTTCGTGCCCGGACCGACCCGGCCCGAGACCCCATGGGTCGGCCCGAACCGGATCGACCTGACCCGGGTCTGGGTCGGCTAGACTGGGCGCGGCCTGGCTGCCTGGCGCGCTGGCGCGCGACGCCAGCTGGCTCGTCCGAACGGCCGATCCGTTCGGTTATGCGGGGGGGGGGGGGGGGGGGGGGGCTGCCCCCCTCCATTCGGAAACTGTGGCTCCAATTAAGGGGCCGCTCAGCTTGCCCAGCCAGGGGTTTTGACCCCCGGCTCATTCCCTGTCCAGCCGACATGCCCTGGCCGGCTGGTTCTTGCTCCACGGGACCGGCGTCAGCCGGTCCCCTCCATGCTCCGACGCCGGCGGCCCGTCTCCGGCCGCCGGTCACCCAGCTTCGCCGCGACGGCGCCGTGCTCTTCCACCGTGGCCCCGCTCCGGCCGCGGTGTCTTCGGGTTTCTCCGACGCGGCACGACGGCGTCGTGTCCTTGTTCGTTTCCACGGCGTGGCGCGACGGCGCCGCACATTCCTTGTCGCACGATCACACGCGGTGCGACGACACCACGCCATACTAGTTTCAAACCACATAGAAACAAACACACGGATAAGGGAGGAGGGTCGGCCGTGTTTGTGCGGTCCGGCCCCCTCTCATTAATCGATAGCATTTGGTCATATTTTCACGAAGAACGGAAAAGTTGTAAACAAAAACAAAATAATTAAATAACCCCTACCTTGAGCGTAGCTAGAACGTGGGTTCGCTGCGGAAAACGACGTCGCGAGGTGAAGCTCCGTATGTTGACGGAGAACGTCTGAGGAGGAAGTGGCGTCTCCTTTTCTTTTACACAGGAAGAAGATAGAAAGAGGGTGCATCATCAATCTTCGGAAAAAGGGGTCACACCCTGGCTGTGGAGAGGAGAAGAGACAGCATGTCGATCTCTTCTTACGGTGACGACGTTCTTCGTCGAAGTCTTGGTGTTCTTCGTGATGAAGATGAGAACACCCAAGAGCTCTCTCCTCAATTTTCCACACACAACAACCAACCAAAATAAAATAAGGCTCATCCTTATTTTATTAACTCAAGCCACAACTCAAAAATTCAAAACTTAATTTAATTAATTGAATTGGTGAGTTGGCATACTTAAATAGAGGAGAGGAAAAGTCACCCAAATTAAAGGGAAGTTTAATAGTTAAAAGTGTTACACAACTTAAGTGGGGGGGGGGTTAAGAGGAGTTAGGGAGTTAAGGAAATAGAAAAGGTGGGGCTCATGTGGGCCCCACCTTACCTTTAATCCACTAAAGAGAAACTAACAATCAGTGGGTCCCACCCTAACTCCCACACCTAGGTTCGAACACATGGAAAAGAGAAATATAATTCTTAATGAAATTTTATTTCACTCACACTTAATCCACAAATTTAAACAACTCATAACAAGCAAACGCAACTCTAAAAAAGGCGTTCCTAAGCAATTACCGGTGCTGCGGTTTCATTGCTGCCCTCGTAATTCTATTCCAAGCACCGGTTCAAAAGTTAGAAAAACCCGCTCGTCCGTTCACTGAACGTACCCGAGCCAAACTTTGGAAAATGATTCCGGGAACACCGGGCCTCAGAATCAGGTGCCTTCAGAAACTGCGTTCTTGTAAAATCCCAAAGAAAATTTAGAAAAAAATTCCCTTGAATTTTACGGGTCTTTACATTACTCCCACCTCAGGGATTTACGTCCCAGTAAAGCTTCAACACAAACTAGGGCCACAAAAAGCGGTACTGAGCACGCATATGAGCCTCCAGCTCTCATATGTTCACCTGGAGGTTCCTATTCTGCCAGTGAAAGCACACCTGAGGAATAGAACGTTCTCATAGGATCTGCCCCTTTCGATCCTCGATCCCCACTGGAACCTCCGTGAATGTCACCCCATCGCCATCGTCCATCTCCCCATGGTCGATGATATGCGAAGGGTCGAGCACATATCTCCTCAGTTGAGATATGTGGAAGTCGTCGTGGACCTGGTGCAACTGAGGTGGATGGGTCAAGCGGTAAACCCCCACGCCTTCCCAGCTGAGGACCTAAGAAGGTCCGCTGAACCTCGGAGGTAACTTGCCGCCTTTACCACATCTCCGTAAACCTCGTCGAGGTGAGACCCGTATAAGGACGTGATCATCATCCTCAAACTCTAGAGGTCTCCAATACCTGTTAGAACTGAAACTCAAAATGACTGCTGCCACGAGGGTAAGGTTGACCGACTCAAGAATGACCGGCCGCACCCTCCTCTGCATGAGTTTATCCTGTGCTGCCAGGGGTTTCCTTTTCTCCGACCAAGCAAAACCCATCCCAACGTCGTAGTTAAACCACAACCTTATTGCCTAATACCATCAATTTGTGTATGAACTGTGATTTCCCAGTCTATACTCAAACCAACGTCACAAGGCCTCGACACTACCACCAAGAGATTCCAACCGAAACTCTCGCCTCGAGGGTCTGACCACACCGTTGGAGTAAGTTTGATTATTGAGTCTTATACCAAGGTATCTCCAGCGGTGAGGGTCAAGTCTATGGATTACCAGAAACTCGAGGTCTGGGATAAGATTTGTGGAAGGAAGGAATGATTTATATCGACGTATGTTACTACGACAGCTAGTAGTGGATACAGACTGTCCCTTGAATCAATTTTAGAGCCATTGGGTCACACTCCTTGACCGCATGTAGCCGTACTCTTCCTCCGCCCTCCATCTCCCTGAGCCTGGCGGGGACAACTAAGGCGGGTGTTTGTAGCATGTTAAAAAAAAGTACACCACCTCATGTTGCTCTCCTAGTTCGGCCTCCACATCTGTTGCTTCGCAGACTCATCTATCCTTAAAGCTTCCTCTTCTTGAAACATTTAACACGCCCGAGTCCCTAATACTGGCGTCGGTTTACTGTTTCTTACTGCACTGTGTAGTCTTCATCCACTCCTGGATGATCTGCACCTTCTTTGCATATGATCTGGAAGAGCTGCTAAAATTTCTTCTTTTCTGAAAAGAGAAACTCGGTCTCATCCCCTAGGTGAACCACGCCCATTGCCTAATACAGTCAATCCTAACATGAAGGATGCATTCATGCCATGGATGACATCGTAAGGCCTCGACGTAACTACCAAGAGATCCAAATGTCACTCTTGCCTCTAAGGGTCGAGTCACACTGTCGGCATCAGTGTGAGGTCATTGGGTCTCCTCAAGTAGAAATCTCGAAAGTGAGGGTCAAGTCAACAGTTTTAATCGGGACCTCACAGTATCAACAAAACAAAGGGACATGAAAGCTAACATCACAAAGATAAGTGTCTTTTTATTATTGTAGATCATAGTACAAAGACACGAATACAACAACAATATGGAACTAGAAGTACAAGGAACGTATCCACTAGTTCCACTCCTGTCCACCTGCTCCCAGAGCTATACTGCCTTGTCCATTGCTCGGCTGTTGCTCAAGCACCAGCCGCTGCTTCTGTCTCGGCGGCTCCTCCAACACCCGCGGATCAACTGTATGAGGAGTCAGACAGTCACGTGCCAGGTGACCCTTCCTACCGCATTCATAACACTTCCTGCTTCTCGTACGGGTGGCTTTGGTCCTCTTGGACCTCTGCATCATCTGTCTACTGCCCATAGATGACTCGGCTACTGATCGAAAAACACGTGGCAAAGGCAGCAGCTCTTGAACACGCTCGGGGTGTAGAGCTACTGGCACAAACTCCACCCTGAAGAAGGTCTTGATGTCTTCCCTTGTGAAGGTCATCCCGTCGCAAAACTGGAACATGTGGCTCCACCACCTTCCTACTTCTGCTTGAAGAAGGATGGTAGCAAAGATCACCATGAAGTCTTCCAGTGTCCCCACTAGCCTGAAGACTCTCACCACATCCTCCAGCCAATCCTCAGCCGCCTGCGGGTCCGTGTCTCCCCGGAACCTGGGAGGCCTCTGGCGCTGGAACTCATGCAGCGCGCTCAAGTGGCGTGCATCGCCTACAGTTGGGGATGGTGGCATCGGTGGCCCAATGTATGGTAGTAACGATGGTGCCTCTACTGGTGCCTCAACTTCAAGAGGGTCCTGTAATGATGCCTCGTCGCTCGGCAGACTATCAGTACGCACATCCTTCTGGGCTCTAGCTAGTCGTCCGTGGAAAGGCATCCTGAAAGAAACAACATGACACGGTCAAACGTTTATACCTGGTGAGCTGAACTGGTTTGAGCTGACTTTTAAAAACTTATGGAAACACACACGCAATCAGTGTTTTCATGCACAAAGTCGGAAATCAGTTGTCAGGGTCCTGGTGTATGGATACGTCATTCGCCCGCACCAACACTGGACTCCCTGAACTGAAAATGACACTCGGTACTCTTAACACTATTTCTTCACAGAAAGAAATATCATAGTTATAAGTTCTGTGGTAGAACCGACTCCTCTGATACCAATTTGTCACGACCCGACCTCAGGGCCCGTGCCGTGACTACCCCAAGCCCGCCTTCCATAGGCCAGGGGCTGGCGACTAGCATCAAAGGCATAAATCCCAATAACTCGGAAGGCATTGCCTTTATAAAAGTAAACAAAAAACCACAGAGTACAAGCGGACGTAAAACACTAAGTACAAAGAGAATTGATGAAAGGTAAATGGGCCAGAATACAAACCCAAATGAAAGTACAACTACAACTGAACAAAGTACAACAGCGAGAAGAACAGAAGCGGCTCATGGGTCGTCCTCCTCGGATCCTACCTGAAGGGTAGGTACAGATGGCGTAGCTCCTGGATCGTCCACCACGGATCCTACCTGAAGGGTAGGTACAGATAGCCTCTACAACGCTCTCACCCATCAACCTCCTCCGAGTGTCGTCTCGCCATGAAGTCCACCTCCAGATACTGACTCGTCGTGTGGTCCACCTCCGGGTACCATCTAGTCCTCGATCACTCGGCCTCCGTTAGCACTGCCTGTCGTCTGCAACCAACACAACGAGGTGCGAGCATAGCCCGTGCAGGGGTGAGTATAACGATACTCAGTAGGGACCCCGAGACCCTCAAGGTCTCACTAAAACCAACATTGATAACCACATAGAAGATATCAACAGATAACCTATACTTAGGTATATGCCCATGCATATACCTATGTTATCAAGTAACTCATCTCAATCATGAGGAAACACAAAGATTATGAAATCAACGGATAAACACTACCCAGGTATATGCCCATACATATACCTAAGTTATCAAGAAACCCATCTCAATCATGAGGAAACACAAAGGTGAAAAGTATCATCTCAAACAAGGATTTTCATTATCGAAACCGTAACTGCTGAAGAGCCCCATCTCTGGAGTATACAGTGGTCCTATCACGACTCCGAGGTACTGCTCACTAATCCAAATCATTGAGGTACTCCTCCTGTCAAGTACCATGGATCTGCTGCCAAATACTGGGAGCTCCGTCCGCTATGGGTCTGCCGCCAAATACCGGGCGCTCCCCGTAATAGCCTACAGAGGTACTCCTCTGGTCGAGTACTGTGGGTCTGCTGCCAACTACCAGGCACTCTATCCGCCGTGGGTCTTCCGCCAAATACCGGTCGCTCCGTCCACTGGGCTAGTCGACTCACTCCAAGTCGAGTCGGTCAAGCAGTCGTCAGGTCTCAGTCGTCTACACGGTCTCCATACTCCGTACACTCGTCTCTGGGAGGGTCCTCTCCACGAGCTACAGGTCGATACTCCAAGTATATATGAGTCCCACGAATAAGTATCTCAAATGACCACCTCGTCATAGGGGTTTCAACGCAACAGACGGCGCATCAATCGGACGCCCGGTCTGTGAGTTATAAGCATTTTCATCCCAGGGGCCCGGTTGGTTTCGTGTGCGAACCAATCCGGTCGTATCTCAACTTTACCCTGAACTCTCATTGGGTATTCTCATAGGGACCATTTCTCAACGTGATCACCAACGCCACTGACGGTTCGTCAAACAGACGTCCAGTCTAAAAGATATCAGCTTTTCCGTTCCAAGGGCCCTGTTGGATTTCGGGTACAATCCAACCCGGACACTATCCAACAGAAACCAAAACACAGGATAATTATTCCAAAAGTTTTGTCTCATCAAGAAGAAATCAACGAGACAGACGACGCATCAATCGGACGCCCGGTCTTTGAGTTATTGGCTTTTTCATTCCAAGGGCCCAGTTGGTTTCGTGAGCGAACCAACCCGACCGCATTCTGACAACATCCAAAACTCGAGCGGAGTAATCCAAAAGATCCGTCTCACTTAGAGGAATCCAACAAAGTCGACGACACATCAATCAGATGTCCGGATTTCAAGCTACGAGTGTTTCCGCTCCGAGGGCCCGATTGGTTTCCTGTACGAACCAACTCGTCTGAACCCGAAGTATTCTGAAACCTTGAGTAAGATAAACCAAAACAACTATCTCGATCAAATGGTCGCATTTCTGCTGACGGTGCATTGATCGGATGTATACAGCTCAAGATATGGGTGAAAGACCGAAAAGGGCCCGAAAACGGGGGTTTCGGGCCCGAACCGAGTTGGCCCGAAACCCCCTTGGGTCGGCCCGGCCGGGCGCGGCCCAGCCCGACGGCCCGGTCCGGCGGCCCGGATACCCGGCGCGCTGGTGCGTGGCAGCAGCTGGCTCGTCCGAATGGCTTAGCCGTTCAGTTATGTGGGGGGGGGGGGGGGCTGCTGCCCCCCGCCATTCGGAAACCGTGGCCCCAATTAAGGGGCCGCTCAGCTGGCCAGCCGGGGGTTTTGACCCGCAACACTTTCCCTGTCCGGCCGGCCCACCCTGGCCGGCCGGTTCTTGCTCCATGGGACCGGCGTCGACCGGTCCCCTTCATGCTCTGACGCCGGCGGCCCGTCTCCGGCCGCCAGTCACCCCGCTTCATCGCGGCTCGGAACTGGCCACGACCTTGGTAGTCCGGTGCGGCGCGACGGCGCCGTGCTCTTCCACCGCGGCCCCGCTCCGGCCGTGGTGTCTTCGGGATTCTCTGACGCGGTACGACGACATCGTGTCCTTGTTCGTTTCCACGGCACGACGCGACGGCGCCGCACATTCCTTGTCGCACGATCACACGCGGTGCGACGGCACCACGTCATACTCGTTTCAAACCACAAAGAAACAAACACACGGATAAGGGAGGAGGGTCGGCCGTGTTTGTGCGGTCCGGCCCCCTCTCGTTAATTGATAGCATTTGGTCGTATTTTCACGAAGAACATCAAAGTGGTAAACACGAACAAAATAATTAAATAACCCCTACCTTGAGTGTAGCTAGAACGGGGGTTCGCTGCGGAAAACGATGTCACGAAGTGAAGCTCCGTATGTTGACGGAGAACGTCCGAGGAGGAAGTGGCATCTCCTTTTCATTAACACGGGAAGAAGATAGAAAGAGGGTGCATCATTGATCTTCAGAAAAAGGGGTCACACCCCGACTACAGAGAGGAGAAGATACGGCACGTCGATCTCTTCTTACGGTGACGACGTTCTTCGTCGAAGTCTTGGTGTTCTTCGTGATGAAGATGAGAACACCCAAGAGCTCTCTCCTCAATTGTCCACACACAAGAACCAACCAAAATAAAATAAGGCTCATCCTTATTTTATTAACTCATGCCACAATTCAAAAATTCAAAACTTAATTTAATTAATTGAATTGGTGAGTTGGCATACTTAAAGAGAGGAGAGGAAAAGTCACCCAAATTAAAGGGAAGTTTAAAAGTTAAAAGTGTTACACAACTTAAGTGGGTGGGGGGGTTAAGAGGAGTTAGGGAGTTAGGGAAATTGAAAAGGTGGGGCTCGTGTGGGCCCCACCTTACATTTAATCCACTCAAGAGAAACTAACAATCAGTGGGTCCCACCCTAACTCTTACACCTAGTTTCTAACACATGGAAAAGAGAAATAAAATTCTTAACGAAATTTTATTTCACTCACACTTAATCCACAAATTTAAACAACTCATAACAAGAAAAAGAAACTCTATAAAAGGTGTTCCTAAGAAATTACCGGTGATGCGGTTTCATCGGTGCCCTTGGAATTCGATTCCGAGCACAAGTTCAAAAGTTAGAAAAACCCGCTCGTCCGTTCACTGAACGTACCCGAGCCAAACTTCGGAAAATGATTCCGGGCACACCAGGCCTCGGAATCAGGTTCCGTCAGAGACTGCGTTCTTGTAAAATCCCAAATAAAATTTAGAAAAAAATTCCCTTGAATTTTACAGGTCTTTACATTTACCTCTGAGTTTATCTCAGGTATATAATTTATTTCATGTTTCAATGTTAAGGAATTACATGCCAGATCCATCTCATGTGTTGAGTCCACGGGTAGTTAAGTTGGAATAGAATCTATCTTATGAGGAACAACCTTTCCAGATTCCTAACCACAGGGAGAAAGTGTTGCGGAATAAGGTTATTCATCATGTAAAGGTTCTATGGAAAAACCATATAGTTTAAGAGGCAACATGGGAATCTGAAAATGCAATGAGGGATAAATACCCCCACTTATTCAATAAGTAAATAAATTGCGGGGACACAATTTCCTAAAGGGGGGAAGGATGTAACATCCCAAGTAAGTAAAAAATAAAATATTTTGATATCTATTCTTATTTATTAAATAGATAGTGTTTTAGAGGCTTAAAATGAGAATAAATCCAATCTTAAGCATATATTACACTAATGTTTTTAAAAGATTTTTTTAACGCCTCTTGATGGAAACACGTTTTTAAATATAAATTTCGACAATTTTATAAGATCTATTTGTCAAAATAAAATTATTCTTTAGAATTTAGACATTGAAATTTACATTGGATAAATTTTCGGTATTTTTCTGACAATGTTCATTTTTTAATGAATGTTGAAAAATACTGCATTTTACTTCAAAACTGCTTTTTCATCTAATTTAATTTTATGGTTAGATTATCTTTTCAATTGGTTTTAAAGTGTAATTATAATTCATTATTACCATTTAATACAATGGTGGTCATTATAATTATTTTCACTTTTAAATTGGACATACACAATTTTCAATCTTTTGATAGATATTGTTTTTTAAAAAAACGCTATTTGTTTTGACAATGGGAATTATTTTTAAATTAATTACTGCAATTTTTGTGTTTTTAATTTGGTAAAATTCATTCCATATTTGGAATAAGAAGGTCCAATTATGTAATTAATACTCTTCTGTTTTTGGACATTATGAATAGTAACGACGACAATTATCTTTAATTATCATGATTAATTAGTAATCGGGTAGTTAAGGGTAATAAAATAATATAAAAAAAATTTAAAATGACCCCAAAATGTGTCCAAATACTCTTGGTTGTGTCATGGACGACCATGGGATGCCTTGTTCCAACTTAGGGTCCCTATGGAATCACTTTTGTGTGATAGTGACCTTTTACCATATTATTTTTAAAGAAAGGAAAATATTACCAAACTATGTAACATCTAAGTAAAACTATTTTAATTTTGTTTACATAAATGATATATTATAATATAAATAGTCATTGGAAGGAATAAAATATTTCCTACATAATGGTATTTTTTTATAATTTTTAGACATTAAATAAATAAATTTATTTATGACACCATGATGATGTAGTGATTATCTCATTAATGAACAATTTAAATAAAGTGAAAATATAAGGTAAAATCTATGACATAAACTTGTATAAAACCTATTTTATGGGTGTATTTCGAACCCTTATCACCTTATCCTCAAAATATATCATTTGGGGACCTTTATAATCAGAAAATCATTTTACAATAATGTAACATTTCAAGACATTCCAAAAGTGACCCTCCTCCCTCTTATAAAAGGCCCCCAACTCTACCCCTTTACACAAACCTCTCAAGCACTTGGATAGTCCATAATCTACTCATATTATCTCTCCACATACCTCTCTTACTCCTAGAATCCTCACTTTGGGCACAATTCTTTCCAAGGAATCCTTTGGATCAAATCAAAAAGAGGTACCCGATTTAGAGGTAATGGCTTCTCTCGAGTTTCTTACTTTTATTTTCCTTCTTCACTCACCACTATATTCTTATTATTTGATCCCATAATAAAGCCAGTATCCTCGATTTACTAGAATGATGTTATGATAAGGATTGTACCAACACTTACACACAACTCCATCTAATCGTAAAAGAACATACTGTTTCTGTGGGTGGTGACTTACTGCCTCTCGAAACGATGATTATTCATTCTATTTTTAACACCTTTCATGGTTTCCATTATGACGTATCTATATTTATATATGATATATATTATATTTATGTCCTCTATATTCTTCTTTTTTTTATATTTAAAACATACCTTTATGCTTTTCATGTTGGAAATGTGATAATTTAATCGGAGGAAGTGTGGACTACCACCCCCTCAAGTGATGGGACTTGTTCATGAAAAACATGGAATTTATAAAGAATGTAATTAATGAAATTATGTTACTTATATAACATATATATTATACTGGAATTATAATTTATATATTTCTCATTTAGTTTTAATTCTTTTAATATGACAAAGAAATCAAAGTAGTGTTCATGAGTACATACGGCCTACCGTTTCCTTGAATAGTGCATTTCATTTTTATCTCCAAATGTTATGGAATAGTATAAAATGAATATATACTAGATATATATTATATTTACATCATTAATACCATTCTGGAGATGATGTAATTATATCTACATGGGCATTTCATTTCAAACAAGTACATTTTTGACTCATGTACCGAACATCGACAAAACGTATGATATGAACTCACATAATTAAATAATTATTATAACATGATAATATGTGATATGAATTGAATAATAAAATTTGAAAGAAGTCTTTAAGAAATTATAAATTGTTAAAATATTATTATTCTGGAATATAAAAAAAATAATCAAGACAAGTCAAACTTGAGGTAAGGGACTTCGTCTCAATATCCTTTCATTGAGGCATACCTCAATTTATATACGACCTTCTTTTATTAGTGGTATAAAAAACCCTTTTGACTTTTAATTTAATTCAAAAGAAATCGTTTTACATGAAGGGTTTTACTAAATGAAGAAAGGGAATGTTTTTGTCTTACGTATGCGGTGACAACAACTTCTCCGCCGCCGTGACCATTATTTCAGTCTCAGATTCTGATACAACTGATAACTTGTTTAAATGAAAAATAAATACCAAGATTTACTTTTCTATTATTTTGGTATTGAAAATGGTTTTCATTATATCAATGTGTTGAATTGATATCTTCCGATTGAAATGTGGAAATTTCATGTTTCCTTTATGCATGTTTTATGTGATACAATTATGTTACGGTTCTTGGTCGTTGTTTATGAAGACGGGTGGTTCCATGATAAACTAAGGGCGGGTGAGCCCGAGATAGCTATCCAATGAATTGGGTAATGCGAAGGAGTTAAACACTATGTTTTCTTCGAAGAGATTTAGGGAATATACTAGGATGTGTATTCCAAATGTAACCATGAGGGTTACTCCCTACGTAAGAATGTTATAACTTCCTCAAGTTACCTTTTTGTCTTATGATTTCTATGAGTTATTCATAAATCTTATGATTTCATGAGGTATGTTAAAGTGCTTATGTTTTATGAGTAATTTATGATTTCATTGATTCATATGTATACATGGACTAATGTTTTCATTCCGTATTTTTTTATATCCCCTACTGAACTTTTTATGGTCATCTCTAGTTTTTGAAATGTTTTCCACAGGTTAAGGGAAAAGTACATGATGTGATGATAGTGTCTAGGAAGTATCAAGAAAGAATCTGTGTTTTATTTTAAATATGTTTTCTTTGATGGGAAAAAAATGAATACTGTCTTTGATGTAACCACCTTGTATAAATGTGTAAAGTAATGCATGATTTATGATCTAATTTTCTAAAACTCTAAACCTGAAAAGATCCTCAATGTGTATTCTTGAAATTACTCATGATTAAGTAATGTTTAAGGATGGGGCCTTATAACATTCACATAGGATTAGATAATTTTCAGGGTAATTTCATGTTTTCCCTCATTATCATATTTAAAATTATTGGGGAACCCGGCTGCAATATTTCCAAACTTTTCACACAAGAATAATGAAAGTGGGAGTATCCATTTCAACATTCTTTTTCCTCTTCAACTTTTTTGGGAAATTGAATTAAAACAACTCATATTTCTCTTATTCTTCATATCCATCTATAATTATGAGATTCTTTAGGTCCCTGAATTCTATTTCTTTAGAATTAATTTTTTTCATAGATCCAATATCTTCATTTCACATCTCGTATATAATAATAGTACTGGGTAAGCTATCCAGTGTAAGAACCTTTTGATCCTTATCTTAAAAAATAGAAACTTTTTTATTGAATTGTGGTGGAATTATTCTCAATATTATCGAAAAAAATATTCACATATTAAATAGTTTTTCTAAGACCATGCATGTTCTCCACAATAGAATTTTCCCACTCAAATAATGCATCAACAAACTCATTGGGGTTTATTCTCAGGTCCTCTGATTTGTTCCAGAGAACATGAAGTCTTTCTTCTCTATCTTTTGAATTTCTTTCATATATATTTAATTTAATTTCCCATAAAGCATTATTTGAATTAAAAGGAATCATATTTTTATAGATTTCATTTGATAAGTCTCCCTCTAATGAATTTATTCTTCTGTTATCAACATCCAATTCCATTCGGTTGGCTTCTAATAAGGCACCACTATCCACACTGGCCGAAATACAATGAGTTTTTTCTGTATAAAAATCCATACCAAATGATAAGAAATAATGATATATTTGATTCTCCTATTAATGATAATTGTTTCCATTGATGATCATGATCCCTTAATGACTAACAACGTCTATGATAGAAACATTGAAATTAACCATTGGATTTGATACCAATTGTTATCCCAACATGGTTAACCACCCTAAGAGGGGGGGGGGGGGGGGTGGAACATGTTATGAAAAACTAAAACAACAACCCCTTAAAGACTTGTATCCTCATTAAAAAAAACTATCTTCTCTCTCTTTATGATAGCAATGTATGAATTCTAATGAAATCATGAATAAGACACAAAAATTTTACTTGGTTCACTTGCACTGGGCTACATCAAAGGATAATTAAAAGTCAATGTTTTAATGTACCAAATTGACTAAAGTACACTAATGCTACAATTTTCAGAGTAGAATCATTATCCCTTCTATTTTACATCTGATTATAATTTGAAAGCTCACTTCTCTATCAATGAAAGTGTGCTTCCTAGTTATTCAGAATATCCTTCTTTGATCACTTTAATCAATATGATTTACAAATCATTTAGTATATCATTATGTTCCACTTTCATCAATATGATGATTACCCCATTACAATATATTTTCCGATAAATCCCTTTTGGTTTAAATTTATTCTTTTTCACCACCTTTGGATATATTCCACAAAACATTATCACTTTTAATGATGCATTTAAAATTTTTGGAGAAGTTCAACTTGCATGAAATTTTATGATTTTTATAAAACTATCATTCTATTTGAAAATCACATTTCATAAACATCTTATGAATTTCATATCCATGATATTATTCAATGGTAGAGCTACTAAAATGAGGGGAGTATCCGTCAATTTATATTTTTACATAGAATTGAAAGAAAAATACTTATAAACCTTCCTCTGTGCACATGATATTTTACCCGAGTTCATATTTTCTATATTTGATATCGCATTGGGTGTGTAACTTTCTTTCGCACTGATCACATCATCATTATTTATCAAGTGTGTGAAAAACTACTTGTGTCATTAAAAATCATATGTGTTCACATTCAAATATATCATGCACTTATTTCCTTATCCATATGTTGATTTGGTGATGTTGAATCTTTACTTGTGCACAATTTTTTGAATCAAATACAACGTTGCACTTAACATTTTACTTTTATGCAGAAGTACTTCATTTTAAAAAAACCCAATTTCCTTCCTCAAGATTTTGGCCCCCAAAAATTTAGAAAAAACTAGGGAATGAACCCACCTTTTGTATGAATATTTTAATACCCCTATTGGGCATCCATTCCATTTTTCTTGTATCCTTATCAATATACATTTTCAATAATGTCACTAGAACTCCAAAACTGTCCATGAATACCTAATTTTAAATAAACACAAACATCTAAAAAACACATCAATGTTACCTTGAGGTATTTTTATTCCCAACAATAAGTTATAAGATCTTCATCAATAAATTAATTTCCTTAACATTATCTATGGGTTAGGAATTTACATCATTTTCACTATGACCTAATCTAGTCAATTTTTATTCATAAGGGAATAAGTCAACTTCTCTATCACACTAGGGAATAAATTTTCACAATCAACTATATCACACTTACCTTGGAGCCTCTGTCTGGGTATTTTCTTCTAATGAAACTATTAGGGGTATAGATCCCCAGTACGACCCCCTAGCCCATGCATTATAAGGGTCTGGTTTGGAGCCTCATTCCAACCCAAGCAATGGGTGTAGAAGCTCATGTCAATACCCCCATTACACCAATCCTTTTTCACACGCTTCTTTGCCCATTTACCACTTATAACATATCCCAAACCATACAAAATTAGTAAACACAACATTCAAACTTCATATTCATTGAACATGTGGAATTAAAATCGAACCTTAACCCATTAACAGATTTACCATTTTCATTTAATATCCCATTTAACCCATTTACCTCCCTTATACCTTTACCATTTATTTATATTCAATAATTATAATCCATTATCCCAAATAAAGATTCATTAATTACCAAATGTTAACCAATTTTTAAACATCTAGCATGTCATAAGAATTTCCCATTTAAAATGTTCATAACTTCACATGATTTATCCCACAAAAAAATTCATGTAAAATTCACAAGTCACATAGCAATATCACATTATTAACATGTGTAACACGATCTCTACATCATCCCAAAGAAATTATATGCATAAAATTTTAATTTTCCATGTTTTAAAACATTGGTGCACCCCATGGGTGTCCCTAAATATGTCTAATCAACCTCAACACATCCCAAAAGTATCGTGAGGGGTTAAGTTCATATTATAGTCATCAATTATATAAAAAATTACTAAAGGCTCCAATAACACACAAGTGAGAAGAAAAATCACAACCAATTATTAACAAATCAACCTCAAGACTTAGGTATATTACCTGTAGACCACCTACCTCAAATCAAAATATGAACACACCCTTAACCATATCCATAAATATGGATTCAATCTCACATTTAAGGCCTATTATATGATTTTTCAAAATAGAGGATTATTGGTATTCTGAACAAGATGAAAAAACCTATATGCCCTAATCCAAAAAAGATATGAATGTTGTGAGTAAGACTTACCCATATATTTGAGATACACCCAAGGACACTCCAAAGGTCCTAGAATCGAATGGTTAATACATAATGGAAAATGTTTGGAGACTTGGTTCATTACAAGTGCTAGTGGAGGAAGAAATAGGAGGAAAATTGGGTGAAGGTATAAAATCGTAAGGTGGGTATTTAAATTTTTTTAACATTTTAATGGGGTGAATAATTTGGGAACACAATTTTCAAAACCATGTGCCAAAATTGTGCCATCCACTATCCAAGAGGGGTCTAAGTCGCCCAATTACATTAGGTTCTCACAACGCTTGAAAAACTGTGTTCCAACTATGAAGACTGCCACTATATTGGCCCACATAGATTGGATCTCCCCCTTTCATATTTTTCATAATTGTCCACCCATCCTCCTAGGTGGCATGATTTGGGTGTACAATTGTAACACCCTGAGATTTTATGAGAAGTATTCTTTTTAATTTATTTGATATCTTGTGTTGTATACTTCACCAAGATTATCTTGCGCTATACGCAACACCTTATTATCTTGCAATATACGGAACATGTCACGACCCGCCCTCGGGGTCCATGCCGTGACTACCCCAAGCCCGCCTTCCATAGGCCAGGGGCTGGCGACTAGCACTAAGGCGTAAATCCCGGTAAAAAGGGAAGGCATTGCCTTTGTAAAGTAAACAAACACCACAGAGTAAGCAAGCAGAAAGTAAACACTAAGCAAAAGCAAAGTACAACTGAAAGTGCAGAAAAGTAAATGGGCCAGTATACAAACCCAACTGAAAGTAAAGTACAACTCGAAAGGGAAAAAAACAACTGAAAGGTAAAAGCCGCTACACCGAGCTGTCCGCTGGAAATCCCACCTGAAGGGTGGGTACAGATAGCTCCACGGGTCCTGCCGTCCGCTCCGAGCACGTTCCGCCCAGTGGTCCACCTCCGGGTACCGTCCCGCTTTGCAAGCCTCAGCTAAGGTCAACGCTGTCCGTCGTCTACAACCAACACAACGTAGTGCGGGCAAAGCCCGTGCAGGGGTGAGTTTAAGCTACTCAGTAGGGACCCCGAGACCCCTGAAGGTCTCTCAAATCCACAAAGGATAAACCACGAAGAAAGGAACAATCACGAAGTAACAACCGACACTGCTTAGGTATATGCCCATACATATACCTAAGTCATCAAATTCAAATACGCTCCAACCTCCGAGCCCAAGAACAACTCAGTCCACACAGGAAAGTAAACATATTCCACACAGGAAAGCAAAACGTAATCCACACAGGATTGCACAACACAATCCACACAGGAAAGCAACAGGATTCAGCTCACACAGGTATACTTTTTCGAAAGACGATAAAGATGATCTCTGATCCATCTAAGTCGTCGGACCCACGAAGGATCGATAGGTAACTAACCCCCGCAAAGACCCACACAGGATCGGGCCCACACAGGACCTGTAGGCGCTGGTTCACACAGGACCGCTGAGCGCAAAGACCCACACAGGATCGGACCCACACAGGATCAGGCCCACACAGGACCTGTAGCACTGATCCACGTAGGATCGCTGAGTGCTGTAGTCGTCGTCGTAGAATCCACACAGGATCTCTGTACTGTCGTCGTCGCAGTCACAGTAGCAGTAGTAGCAGTAGTAGTCACAGTAACAGTCGCAGCCAGCACTAGGGTTCCCGCACACAGCAAGCTCGTTCGGAGGGTCCGCTCCACGAGCCGAGAGGCTGATACATCAACTGTCACAAAGACCAGAGTTGATGTATCCAAAAGTTCCGTATCGTCAACAGGAACTCAATGAAACAGACGGCGCGTCGATCGGACGCCCGGTCTGAGAGTTATTGGCATTTTCGTCCCCGGGGCCCGGTTGGTTTTTAAGGCAAAACCAACCCAACCGTACTCCACCTGCGTCCAAACCTCGGGCGGAGTATGCCAAAAGGTCCGTCTCACTAAGAGGAACACAACAAAGCTGACGGTACGTCAATCGGACGTCCGTAGCTCAAGATATGAGCGTTTCCACTCCGAAGGCCCGGTTGGTTTCGTGAACGAACCAACCCGGCCGAACACAAAGTAATCCGAAACCTTGAGTGTGATATACCGAAACGATCGTCTCGATCCAAGGATCGTGTTGACGTAGACGGTTCATCGATCGGAGGTCCGTGCCTCACGTTATGGCCAAAAGACCGAATCTGATCCGAAACAGGGGGTCCAGGTCCGGGCCGACCCGGCCCGACCCCCCCCCCCCCTGGGTCGGCCCGAACCTGGTCGACCCGAACCGGGTCAACCGGACCCGGGTCCGACCCGGCCCGGCCGGCGGCGCGGCGGCGCGACGGCCCGGCGCCGCACGGAGGCAGCGCGCGGGGGGAATCAAGCCCCCCGCTTGATTGGAAGGCGGTGCGGCTTTTTAGCCGCGCCTGTTTGCAAAACCGCCCCCCCTACGTGGGGGATTGATTGGCAGGAAACGGGGGGTCCGCTTTCCCCCCCTCAAAGGAACCGCCCCCTTCATAAAGAGGGGGGTTTTTTGTGCTGGCCTGGGGATTAATTTCCCCCGGTTTATTACCATCCGGCCGGCCAGCTGGCCGGCCGGTTTTCTCCAACGGGACCGGAAAATCCGGTCCCCTCTTCGTCTTCCGACGCCGGCGGCCCGGCCGCCGGTCTTCTCATTCTGCCGCGGCCCGGAACCGGCCGCGGTGTTTGTCGTCCGGCGCGGTGCGACGGCACCGTGCCCTTCCGCCGCACCTTGATTTCCTTCAACGCGGCGCGACGGCGTCGCGTTCTTGATGATCCTTCCATGGCGCGGCGCGATGGCGTCGCGTAAAAGATATGGGCGAATATCCGCGTGGTGCGTCGACACCAGGCCACCTTGATTCATCCGCAAAATAAATCACCAAGAACGAAGGAGGGAGTTCGGCCGTGTTCATGCGGTCCGGCCCCCTCACGTTAAACAATAACACTTTTTATAAATCCATACGTTAGTTATGCATGAACCACGAACAAAGATAAATAAATAAACAAAATACAACAACCCCTACCTCGGGTATAAGGTTCGATGATTTGTCAACGTTCCGCCGAAGTCGACGTCGCGGAGGTCGGGCGTCGCGGTAGTCGTTCGTCAATCCGATGACGAAGAGGTACGTCCGAAGAAGTATGTCGTTGAAAAATCTTCGTATGTCGACTAAGGATGTCCGTGGAAGAAGTGGCGTTCCCTTTCGTTGACACGGTAGACGAAGAAGGGAGGAGCGGCGTTCTTCGTCGGAGCTTGAGCGTTCTTCGTCGGAACTTGAGCGTTCTTCGTCAAAGCTTGAAGAAGGAATAAAAGCTCTCAACCTCCCCAAGATGGCTAAAGAGTTCTAACATAACAAAATAAGATAAAGTCTTATATTATTCACAAAAAGAATTTCAAAGGTTTGAAATTCAAATAAGAGATAACTCCACATTAATTAACAAGTTGTCATGTTAATTAAAGAGGGGTTAAGGGAGTTTGAGGGAAGATGTAATGATTAGGTTTCGTGTGGGCCCCACCACACTTAATCCTCTCAAGGGAGGTTAAGTGGGTGTGGGTCCCACACCTAACTTCCTTTGAGAGGAGATAACCAACAAGTTTAAATAAAAAGAATTCCACAATTTTTTTTATTCAACTCTTTATAATTATCCCAAAAACTAACTTTCATCCCGCAACAAACGCAACTCCCAAAAAGGTCTCATTAAGCGAATATCGGCGCTGCGAGTTCATCGGTGCCCTCAGATTCCAATTCCGAGCACCAGATCAAAAGTTAGGAATTCCCGCTCGTTCGTTCACTGAACGTACCCGAGCCAACTTCGGAAATTGATTCCGGGCACTCCGGGCCTCGGAATCAGGTGCCGTCTGAAACCGCGCTCTTGTAAAATTCTAAAGAAAATTAAGAAAAAATTTCCCTTGAATTTTACAGGTCTTTACAATACTCCCACCTCAGGGCTTTACGTCCCCGTAAAGATACATCAAAAACTAGGGAAACATATGAGGGTACTGAGCACGCATCTGAGCCTCCCGCTCCCATGTGCTCTCCTGGAGATTCTCGTGCTGCCATCTGATGCGCACAAGAGGAATCGATCGCCCACGCAGGACTCGCTCCTGTCAATCCTCTATCTCCACCGGGACCTCCTTAAAAGTCGCCCCATCATCAACGTCAAGCTCCCCATGATCAATGATGTGCGTCAGGTCGTGCACGTATCTCCTCAGCTGAGATACGTGGAAGACGTCGTGCACCCGGTGCAACTGAGGTGGTAGAGTCAGGCGATAAGCCACCTCGCCAACCCTGCTGAGGACCTGAAAGGGTCTGATGAAGCACGGAGATAACTTGTCGCCTCGGCCAAATCTCCGAATACCACGTCGAGGTGAGACCCGCAAGAAGACGTGGTCGCCATCCTCGAACTCCAGTGGCCTCCACCTCCTGTCAGCGTACGACTTCTGCCGGCTCTGAGCTGTCCTCATCCGCTCCTGGATGACCTGGACCTTCTCTGTCGTGGCCTGGACCATCTCCGGTCCCACCAGTGCTGACTCTCCAGGGTCTGTCCAGCACAAAGGAGATCTACAAGGTCGGCCGTACAACGCCTCGTACGGTGCCATCCCGATGGTGGAGTGGTAGCTGTTGTTGTACGCAAACTCCACCAAGGGTAGGTGGTCCTCCCAGCTACGACCAAAGTCGAGGACACATGCGCGGAGCATGTCCTCGAGAGTCTGAATGGTCCTCTCCGTCTGACCATCCGTCTGAGGGTGAAAGGCTGTGCTCAGACGTAGTTGCGTCCCGAACGCCTCCTGTGACCCCTTCCAAAGCCGGGAAGTAAAGCGAGCATCTCGATCGGAGACGATAGATGATGGCACACCGTGGAGCTGCACAATCTCCTGAACGTAGAGACGTCCCAAGCTCTCCACTGAGCCCTGCTCTCTGATGGGTAAGAAGTGTGCCGACTTTGTGAGTCGGTCAACAATCACCCAGATGGAGTCGTGACCTCTGGAAGTGCGTGGAAGTCCATTCACGAAGTCCATAGATATGTCGTCCCACTTCCACTCCGGAACCTCCAAGGGCTGTACCAAGCCTTCTGGTACCTGATGTTCTGCCTTCAGCTGCTGACAGGTGAGGCATCGAGAAACGAACTCTACTACTGCCTTCTTCATGCCCGGCCACCAGTGCTGTCGTCTGAGGTCCTGGTACATCTTCGCCACTCCAGGATGTACCGCTAAAGGAGAAGTGTGAAACTCCCTCAGCACTTCCTCTCGCAAAGCGACTGGTACCATGGTACATCCTCTAAAAAGGATGTCGTGGCTCTGCTCCAAGGGAGAAACCATCAGGTGCCTGTCCCGAGGATATCTGTGCACGCCGTGTCTCACAGTCAGCGTCCTCACGCTGTGCCTCTCTGACTCGCTGCAGTAGTGGAGGAGTGACTGTGAGAGACTGAAGGAAGGCTGCTCCATCTCTATCCACGAAGGATATCTGCATAGAGGCTAGCTGCTCCGTCACCTCCTCAAGTAGCTGAATGCCCGTCCTCCTGCTAAGGGCATCGGCTACTACGTTCCCCTTCCCAGGAGTATATACTATCTCAAAGTCATAGTCCTGGAAGAACTCGAGCCATCGCCACTGTCTCAGGTTCAGGTCCCTCTGCGAGAAGATATACCTGAGACTCTGATGATCAGAAAAGACTGTAAAGCGCTCGCCCATCAGATAGTGTCGCCATGTCTTCAGAGCGAAGGCCACTGCTGCTAACTCCAGGTCATGGGTAGCGTAGTTCTGCTCATGCGGCCTCAAATGACGTGATCCATAGGCGATCACTGCCCGCTCCTGCATCAGAACACATCCGAATCCGGTCCCTGATGCATCGCAGTAAACTACGTACCCTACTCCCTCCTCAGGCAACCTCAAGATAGGTGCGCAGGTCAATCTCTGTCTCAGCTCCTGGAAGCTCTGCTGACATCTGTCTGACCATACGAAGGGTTTTCCCTTCTTCGTCAAAGCTGTGAGTGGTGCCGCAACTCTAGAGAAGTCTGGCACGAATCTCCGATAGTATCCAGTTAGTCCCAAGAAACTCCGAACCTCAATCACGCTCCTGGGTGGCTCCTATGCTAACACATCCTCAATCTTCGCGGGATCCACTGCAACTCCCGCCTCAGAGATAACGTGTCCCAAGAAGTGGACCTCACGTATCTAGAACTGGCACTTCGAGAGCTTACCATAAAGCTGGTGCTCTCGGAGTGTGTCTAGTACAACTCGCAAGTGATAGGCATGCTCCTCCTCTGTCGTAGAGTAAATCAGAATGTCATCGATGAAGACCACGACAAACCGATCGAGGTATGGCTGAACGATCCTGTTCATGAGAGCCATGAACACTGCTGGGGCATTGGTTACACCGAAAGGCATAACCAAGAACTCATAGTGGCCATACCGACATCTGAAGGCTGTCTTCTGCACATCCTCGTCTCTGACTCTGAGCTGATGATAGCCTGACCTGAGGTCTATCTTCGAGAACCACCGTGCTCCCTTGAGCTGATCAAAGAGGTCATCAATCCTCGGCAGCGGATACTTGTTCCTCACTGTCACCTGGTTCAGGCGACGATAGTCAACACAAAGTCGCAAGCTCCCGTCCGCCTTCTTGGCGAACAATATCGGGGAAGCCTAGGGTGAAACACTGGGTCGGATGAACCCCTTGCCCTGCAAGTCCTCCAACTGTACCCGTAGCTCTCGAAGCTCGGAGGGGGCCATCCGATATGCTGGAGTGGATATCGGGGCTGTCCCGGGGTACAAGTCAATATAAAAGTCTACCTCTCTGCGAGGAGGTAGTCCTGGAACGTCATCGGGAAAAACGTCCGCAAACTGATCCACCACTGCAGGAAAACCAGGACTCCGCACGTCAACTGCTCCAAGGATAAGGCTAGCCAACTGATGAGTGATGGGCTTCCCTCTCCTCCGCGGAAGTCCATCCTGTGCTGCTAAGGCTCCCTTCTCGCCGGTGAAGGTGAACCTGCTCCCGTCGGTGCGTACACGTCGCACCTTGCGCTAAAACAGTCTATCTGTGCATGGACCGTAGATAGCCAATCCATACCCAAGATGACGTCATAAGGCCTCGACGCTGCTACAAGAAGATCCCAGCCGAAGATCTCGCCTCCTAGAGTAAGCTCACATTGCCGGCACCAGTGCGTAATCGTCGAGTCTGCTCCCGTAGGAGTCTCTAGCCGTAAAGATCAAGCCAACGGCTCTGTCAGAATATCCGAGCTCCGAACAAGGGCAGCGGCTATGAAAGAGTGACTCGCTCCTGTGTCTATAAGAACTGCAGGAAGGGTGGAATAGACACAGATAGTACCTCGAATCATCTCGGGTGCACCGTGGTCGTAGGCCTCTGCTGCCTGGAGCTGTGCATGTCTCTGCCCGCCAGCTCCCTGTGGTCGGGGTGGACCTCCTGGTGGTGGTGGTGGCAGTGCCTCAAAGCGTCGCCCACCACCGGCTGCTCGTCCAGCTCCTCTGCCTCGTCCGCCTCCTCCCTGCGGACCGCCACGGTCGACCCTCTGCCTCTGCCTCGGTGGTCCCTCAACCGTCTGCTGCTCCTCGGCACGGCGGGTCGGGCAGTCACGAGCCATGTGGCCCTGCCCGCCGCACGAGTAGCACTGTCTGCCTCTCAAAAGACTAGCTCCGCGCTGTGTGCCCCGCACTGCTGAGCCAGTGTCCTGAGGTCGTCTGCCCGATGGTCTGGTCTGTCTGGACCCCTGAGTCATCCGTCGACTGCCTGCTGCAGATGACTCTACCACGTGCCGCCCTGCGGTGGGTCTCTGTGCTGGTGTAGACTCAGCAAGGAAGCTCTCGATCAGAAGGGCCCGCTCCAGTACTCCTGTCTGAGTCGGTATGCTGAGGGAGATCAGCGATGCCCTGATCCCGTGTCTCAAACCCTGCTCGAAGGTCCGGGCCCGGAAGAATGGGTCCCGTACCATGTCGGTCGAGTAGCGCGAGAGATCGGTAAATCTCGCCGAGTACTGAGCGACCGTCATGCTGCCCTGCCGCAGCTGTAGAAGCTCCTGGATACGCACCGCACGAAGGGTGGATGGGACGAACTACGAGCGGAAGAGGCTCTCAAAGTCCGTCCAAAGAAGAGATGCCTCATCGTGCACCTGGAGCATCAAGATCCACCATCGTCCTGCTGCTGCGTGTAGTAGGCTCGCAGCGAGGATCACCATGAGGTCTGCTGGTGTCCTCACTAGCCTAAACACTCAAACCACTGCCTCCAGCCAGTCCTCTGCTGCCTGGAGATCCGTCTCCCCACGAAACCTGGGCGGTCGCTGGCGCTGAAACTCATGCAGTGCGCTGAGGTGACGTGCATCGTCAGCGGCTGCTGCTGGAAGCATCGGGGGCTCGGCGGGTAGAGCTACCGCCGGTGCCACTGCTGACAAAGGGCCCTGCACCGAGGCCTCATCGCTCGGTGGGCTGTCGTCACGCTCAAATCTCGGAACCCTAGCTGGCTGCCGTCGTGGGGCCATCCTGAAAAGGAAACAGGTGCGCCACGGTCAGAACAGTATACCTGGTGAGCTGATATAAGTAATCACAAAGAAAACATTGAAACACACACGCAATCAATGTTTTCGTGCATTAAGTCGGAAATCAGAAGTCAGGGTCCTGGTGTACGGATACGTCGGCCGCCGCACCAACACTGGACTCCCTGGACTGATAACCACACTCAATACGCTAAACATTATTGCTTCACATAGAAAGATCAGAGTTCACGGTAGAACCGAACTCCTCTGATACCAATTTGTCACGACCCGCCCTCGGGGTCCGTGCCATGACTACCCCAAGCCCGCCTTCCATAGGCCAGGGGCTGGCGACTAGCACCAAGGCGTAAATCCCGGTAAAAAGGGAAGGCATTGCCTTTGTAAAGTAAACAAACACCACAGAGTAAGCAAGCGGAAAGTAAACACTAAGCAAAAGTAGAGTACAACTGAAAGTGCGGAAAAGTAAATGGGCCAGTATATAAACCCAACTGAAAGTAAAGTACAACTCGAAAGGGAAAACAGAAACTGAAAGGTAAAAGCCGCTACACCGAGCTGTCCACTGGAAATCCCACCTGAAGGGTGGGTACAGATAGCTTCACTGCTCCACGGGTCCCGCCGTCCGCTCCGAGCACGTTCCGCCCAGTGGTCCACCTCCGGGTACCGTCCCGCTCTGCAAGCCTCAGCTAAGGTCAACGCTGTCCATCGTCTGCAACCAACACAACATAGTGCGGGAAAAGCACGTGCAGGGGTGAGTATAAGCTACTCAGTAGGGACCCCGAGACCCCTGAAGGTCTCTCAAATCCACAAAGGATAAACCACGAAGAAAGGAACAATCACGAAGTAACAACCGACACTGCTTAGGTATATGCCCATACATATACCTAAGTCATCAAATTAAAATACGCTCCAACCTCCGAGCCCAAGAACAACTCAGTCCACACAGGAAAGTAAACGTATTCCACACAGGAAAGAAAAACGTAATCCACACAGGATTGCACAACACAATCCACACAGGAAAGCAACAGGATTCAGCTCACACAGGTATACTTCTTCGAAAGACGATAAAGATGATCTCTGATCCATCTAAGTAGTCGGACCCATGAAGGATCGATAGGTAACTAACCCCCGCAAAGACCCACACAGGATCGGGCCCACACAGGACCAGTAGGCGCTAGTTCACACAGGACCGCTGAGCGCAAAGACCCACACAGGATCAGACCCACACAGGATCGGGCCCACACAGGACCTGTAGCACTGATCCACGTAGGATCGTTGAGTGCTGTAGTCGTCGTCGTCGAATCCACACAGGATCTCTGTACTATCTTCGTCGCAGTCACAGTAGCAGTAGTAGCAGTAGTAGTCATAGTAACAGTCGCAGCCAGCACTAGGGTTCCCGCACACAGCAAGCTCGTTCGGAGGGTCTGCTCCACGAGCAGAGAGGCTGATACATCAACTGTCACAAAGTCCAGAGTTGATGTATCCAAAAGTTCCGTATCGTCAACAGGAGCTCAACGCAATAGACGGCGCGTCGATCGGACGCCCGGTCTGAGAGTTATTGGCATTTTCGTCCCCGGGGCACGGTTGGTTTTTAAGGAAAAACCAACCCGACCGTACTCCACCTACGTCCAAACCTCGGGCAGAGTATGCCAAAAGATTCGTCTCACTAATAGGAACACAACAAAGCTGACGGTACGTCAATCAGACGTCCGTAGCTCAAGATATGAGCGTTTCTGCTCCAAAGGCCCGGTTGGTTTCGTAAACGAACCAACCCGGCCAAACTCAAAGTAATCTGAAACCTTGAGTGCGATATACCGAAACAACCGTCTCGATCCAAGGATCGCTTTTCCGTAGACGGTTCGTCGATCGGAGGTCCGTGGCTCATGTTATGGCCAAAAGACCGAATCTGATCCGAAACGGGGGGTCCGGGTCCGGGCCGACCCGGCCCGACCCCCCTGGGTCGGCTCGAACCGGGTCGACCCGACCCGGGTCCGACCCGGCCCGGCCGGCCGGCCGGTCGGCGGCGCGGCGGCGCGGCGGCCCGGCGCCGCACGGAGGCAGCGCGCGGGGGGAATCAAGCCCCCCACTTGATTGGAAGGCGGCGCGGCTTTTTAGCCGCGCCTGTTTGCAAAACCGCCCCCCCTACGTGGGGGGCTTGATTGGCAGGAAACGGGGGGTCCGCCTGCCCCCCCTCAAAGGAACCGCCCCCTTCATAAAGAGGGGGGTTTTGTGTGCTGGCCGGGGGATTAATTTCCCCCGGTTTATTACCATCCGGCCGGCCAGCTGGCTGGCCGGTTTTCTCCAACGGGACCGGAAAATCCGGTCCCCTCTTCGGCTTCCGACGCCGGCGGCCCGGCCGCCAGTCTTATCATTCCGCCGTGGCCCGGAACCGGCCGCGGTGTTCATCGTCCGGCGCGGTGCGACGGCACCGCGCCCTTCCGCCGCACCTTGATCTCCTTCAACGCGGCACGACGGCGTCGCGTTCTTGATGATCCTTCCATGGCGCGACGCGACGGCGTCGCGTAAAAGATTTGGGCGAATATCCGCGTGGTGTGTCGGCACCAAGCCACCTTGATTCATCCGCAAAATAAATCACCAAGAACGAAGGAGGGAGTTCGGCCGTGTTCATGCGGTCCGGCCCCCTCACGTTAAACAATAACACTTTTTATAAATCCATACGTTAGTTATGCATGAACCACGAACAAGGATAAATAAATAAACAAAATACAACAACCCCTACCTCGGGTATAAGGTTCGAAGATTTGTCAACGTTCCGCGGAAGTCGACGTCGCGGAGGTCGGGCGTCGCGGTAGTCGTTCGTCAATCCGATGACGAAGAGGTACGTCCGAAGAAGTATGTCGTTGACGAATCTTCCTATGCCGACGAAGGATGTCCGTGGAAGAAGTGGTGTTCCCTTTTGTTGACACGGTAGACGAAGAAGGGAGGAGCGGCGTTCTTCGTCGGAGCTTGAGCGTTCTTCGTCGGAACTTGAGCGTTCTTCGTCAAAGCTTGAAGAAGGAAGAAAAGCTCTCAACCTCCCCAAGATGGCTAAAGAGTTCTA
Source organism: Viscum album (assembly GCA_963277665.1). Taxonomy (NCBI): domain Eukaryota; kingdom Viridiplantae; phylum Streptophyta; class Magnoliopsida; order Santalales; family Viscaceae; genus Viscum; species Viscum album. The sequence continues at coordinate 1,896,825,647 of OY728152.1, forward strand.
ACATAACAAAATAAGATAAAGTCTTATTTTATTCACAAAAATAATTTCAAAGGTTTGAAATTCAAATAATAGATAACTCCACATTAATTAACATGTTGTCATGTTAATTAAAGAGGGGTTAAGGGAGTTTGAGGGAAGATGTAAAGTTTAGGTTTCGTGTGGGCCCCACCACACTTAATCCTCTCAAGGGAGGTTAAGTGGGTGTGGGTCCCACACCAAACATCCTTTGAGAGAAGATAACCAACAAGTTTAAATAAAAAGAATTCCACAATTTTTTTTATTCAACTCTTTATAATTCTCCCAAAAACTAACTTTCGTCCCGCAACAAGCGCAACTCCTGAAAAGGTCTCATTAAGCGAATATCAGCGCTGCGAGTTCATCAGTGCCCTCGGATTCCAATTCCGAGCACCGGATCAAAAGTTAGGAATTCCCGCTCGTTCGTTCACTGAACGTACCCGAGCCAACTTCGGAAATTGATTCCGGGCACTCCGGGGCTCGGAATCAGGTGCCGTCTGAAACCGCGCTCTTGTAAAATTCTAAAGAAAATTAAGAAAAAGTTTCCATTGAATTTTACAGGTCTTTACAGAACACTATTCTTGGATTGTGTTACACAAAATTTCATGTCCGTTTGATAGAAGTTATTCTACGCAACATTGAGTATATATATTTATATATATTCAATGTATAAATGAAATATGGTTGGATTCTTTTATACATAACAACAAAGGAATATTTCACTACATGCAACCATGACTTAACTTTCTTTACAAGCAATCACGACCATCCACGATAGCGTGTGTTGTATGCAATACCGAGTTTCACTAAACAACGATATATTATTAAAATATTATATAAACTAGAAATTATGGATAGTAATAACCAATTTTTGAATTTTTTTAAATTTTATCATTCAAAATGGACTTCACTTTTGGATTCAGAACATTGAAATTAGCCTAGGGTGAAATTTTGGTATTTTTCTGAAAACATTCAATTTTTGATGAATAGTGAAAACACATAGTTATTGGTAAATTTTTTTTATTTAAATAATAATTTATTTTATTTAAATTTATTTTTATAAAAAGAATAGATACATAATAATTATATAAGTTCAATTTAATTCATTAGAGTTATTTTTTAATAATTTTAGATATATATATATATATATATATATATATTATTGAACTTTTCACCATCTTTTACCCACCTCCTAGGAGCATTTGCAATTGTACATAAAACATAATTTTACCGCTTCTGTGAGTTGAATTTAAAAAATCCGAGGGACACGGTTAATATCAAGGAGTAAAATGTGGTTAAATAAGATAAAAATAATATTTGGTGAATAGTAACTTTTTACTTTTATTTACCTCCGTTAAAAGTAAATAGGGTAATTAAGGGTAAAAATGATATTATTATTACCCTAACTCATGTCCTAATTCTATTGGATAAGTGTAATTCGACCAAAAAAACCATAGGAATAAAATATTACCCTTTAGATCCACCAGGATTAGATTAGGACACTTATTTTTTTTAGAGAAGAGTTAAAAGACTTAAAATCAATGTTTAATAAATAATACATTTTAAATATAGGTTTATACATAAGATAAATTAGACTATAAATATTCATTAGAATGATAAAAATATTTCTTACCTAATGATATTTTATTTATAATTTTTTTACATTAAATAATCTAATTTATTTATGACACAATGATGATGTAGTAATTACCTTATTAATGAAATATTAACATAATTGATGTTATAAATACGCAAATAAATGTAATTTCAGACATTTTATGAATTAAAAACATTTTATAGGTTAATATGACTTGTTATTATTGATTTAATTAAATTTTTTTAGAACTAATCATGCTGTTATTATTTTCACAAAAATCAATTACCATATAGTGTCAAAGTTGACATAAAATAGTTCTTAAAAAAATATTATATTATTAATTATTATTCTATTCCTAAAAATCTATGGTTCAGACAAATAACTTAGATAAGGTTATATATATTAATAATGAACAACTTGGGGTTTTTTTGGCCTGTTATAGTAAATTTATTAACCATATAGTGTAAGAAAACAAGAAGACATGGTAAAAGTTAAATTATTTAACTCTGTGTTAAATCTAAACTATAAGGTTAAAATAGAAACCTAAACATGTCTAAAACCTATTTTTTTAGAATATTTCGACCCATAACCACTTTAGCTTCAAAATAAATCTATTTTGAGTTATTATAAACCGAATATGACTTTATTATAAAATAATATTTTAAGTATTTCCTATGGTGCCCCTCTCTTCCCTTATAAAAGGGAACCTCCTCCCTCTTCTCTTGACACAATTTTGATCTTTCAAGCTCAGAAAAACCCTCCCCATTTCCCTTCTCAACTTCCCAAGAAACATTATAGAGGTTCTAGTCTCGTAAAAAGACAAAATCTAGTGCCTTAAGAGGAAGCTTAAAAGAGGTGTGTCGAAGAAGACACAATCTCTTCTACCATTATTTCATGTTTTCCTTCTTCTTCAACTTCTTCTTAGATAGTTGTTTCATTATAAAGTAATAAAATCTGTATCATTAATATAATTATATATTATTATAAATATTAAACAACCCCATTTCACCTTCTATCCATCCTATGGAAAATGAAATCACCGCGCATGCGTACTTATGAAATACTGTCTCAACACCGTGGTGTAATCTGTTTTTACACCACCACCTTACATGGATGGGTATAATGGTGTAAAGAATAACTGTATATAGTTATTATAATATCATACTAATTCTGAGATATTATATCATCCACTACAATTCAATTCAATAATTATGGGAACGATATCATCGCTCGTGCGTACGTATAGATTACCGTCTCACGAAGCGATGTGATTCATTATCCATGTTAACCATTGAAGAATGATTATAATGTATATATAATGAATAATAATAAAATATATCACATGATAAAGCTATTTTATTTATGTGTATATATATTTCAACAAATTACTTCCATTAAAGTCAATAAGGAAAGGAAAACAACATTTATGCGTAGATACGGCTTACCGTCTCCATAGACGGTGTATTTAATTTCGTTTATATATCTATTATATATATATAATGAATATATATGATATATAAATCATTATTTACATTCTTTAAGTATGTAAATCCTGATATAAGTAATAATAATATCTTGAACAACAAGTCCAAACACGTACGATAAATAAAACGTTTTTACCCGAAACACTGATTTAACATGGAATTTACAAATGAACGTGTAATATAAAGTAATAAGTGAACCATATATGATATAATAACAATGAATATGATTCTTTAATAAGTCAATGAAATTATCTAAATCATTATACACGAGGTTTGTATACGTATGAATCAAATCAGACCTAAGGTAAGGGATAACTATTCCAATCTTGTTCTTATCCGAGATTGTTTATTCATAAGTATTTACTGGGGTAATATTTTCATTCCATGTACATAAAAAAATGTTTTTCATAAAGTGTTTAATATTCATCCATGTATGTTTAAAGTAATTTTTACCCCTCTTTGACATTTACTTTGTGTTATGGAAGGAATCTTTTTTTTTGTTTACCCTATGTGGTACTTTTTAACTTTTATATTAAAAGTACAAGAAGAATGTTTTTTTAAATTATACGGCATGAACGGATTTTTACGGTTTCATAATGCCTTATTTTCATTATGTTTACTCTATATGATCTCATGTTTCTTTTCAATAAAATCATTTTCTTTTAAAATTGTGTGGCATTTTGATAAAAGAAAATGATTTTTAAGGAGAAAGGATATTTTCGTCAAGAATTATTTTCAAGTGTTTTATCAAAACCATTTTCCATATAAGATGAAATTATTTCATATGTATATGTTTAATGTATAATATCTCTATAATTTATATTGTTTGACTTTTCTTATGATGAAATGATGTAAATTTGTTTTATATGGATTATGTTATGATGGGATGATGTTTATGAAACCCATTTTTATTCTTTGGGTTATGATGAATGATTTATGTTTTTGTTGTGGAAAAAGTAATAATGATTTCATTATGAGATTGGTGGGACCAATATATCCCTCCAATGAATTGAGTAAAGATTTATATCCCATGGGATAAACATGGATGGAACGGTAAGTTAATCTGGTTCAGTGATACAGGACTGGAACGAAGAGTGAACTCGATTCGGAAAGGGACTTTGTCCACTAAGATGGTCTTGGAAGTAATGCCTTGGATACTATGGAAATCATATCATGTGCTTAATGGTTTTACATAATTCAATGTTTTATTCCAAAGATTTTTTATCATTATTGATGTTCCTTTATGACCTATTCCTTATGTACTACCAAGAATTATTTCACAACTCATGATTTTGATGTGTAAACATTATGTTCATGTTTTGAAGTACAAATGTATATGGTTTGTTTTATTTTCTCCAAGCTTACCATTAATGATCATTTTAGCTCACCCTTTATATATTTTAATTTCTCTAGGATATAAATAAAGGTTTTAGGTAAGAAAAAAATGCAAGATCTTTATGGGAGATGTTGAAGATGTTTCACCAAGATCAGAAGATTATATTCCGAGTTTCCAAAGACACTAAAATATTACGGTCCTTTGGTTTCTGTTTTTCTAATGTATTAGTTATTCCGCAAAAGTAATGTAATGTCCATGTATTCCTTGATTTGGTCTCTACAGTTGGTATCAGAGGAAAGGTTTAGTTAACCTTTAGAAACTAGGATGCGAAAACATTAGTGAGATACCAAGAGATATTTATAAGGTATGTCTAGGGATGTCACTAAGGATAAGTATACATATAGGTTATAGTCTTATAATTACAGTGGAGATCATAGAATTAAACCTAAGATGTTATATATTGAAATTAATCCCCCTTTATTATGCTATTTTCCAAGCATGATTTTTTCCTCTCACAATATTCTTTTTGGGTTTTAGACGATGGCTGGAACCCGAATGAATCGTATTGATCAATTTAATAGACAATGCAATGATTTTACTCTGGAACAAACCAATGTTATGGGAGATGGAGTGAAAAATATTATTTCAATACTTACACAAGCTATGAATCATTCTGGATTTCCAAATTAGGAGATAAAAGAATAATATTCTATTGAGTCCTTCATGAGGCAACAACCACCTTTTTTATGTGGGTCTTCTGATCCACTTGTTTTTGAACAATGTATTAGTACCATTGAAAAGATATTTTCGATACTTCACTATTCAGATCATGAAAAAGACATTTTGGCTTTTTATTGGTTAGAAGGTGAAGCATACTAGTGGTGGACTCTAATTAAGAATAAAAGTCCCCAAGATGAAATTGAATCCATGGAATGGGATGAGTTCAATAACATATTTTTCAATAAGTACTTCCCTCATATTCTTTGAACAAAGATGGAAAAGGAGTTCCTTAAGCTTAAGAAAAAGGATGATGAATCTATTGGTATATACGAAGAGAATTTTACAAGCCTAGCAAGGAATGCATCTAGCTTTATCATCCTACCTGAATGTTAAGTTAATCGATTATTCAGTGGCTTAAAACCAAGTCTTCGAAGGGCATTAGCTATAAGAGACTTTAGCACCTATGAAAAAATTGTGTGTTGTGTTATCAAGGCAGAACTGGAAGTTGGTGTTACATATCCATCTCATGTTTTTGAAAAGAAACTAAAGATGGAGTTCAATGAAAAATCTCAGAACAACGGTGAAAAGAAGATGAATGTTTCTTTATGCTCAAAGTCTGGAATGAAGCATGGTGGATATTTTCTAAAAGGTACTAGAAAATGATTCAAGTGTGTAAAAGAAGGTCATTGAGCAGCTAAGTGCCGAAGTAATGGGAAAAAGGTTTCTAATGACGTGAATATAGAATAGACTACAGAGAATGATTCACCAACACTACAATGCTTCAAGTGAAAGGAAATGAGGAATTATGCAAATAAATTCCCCAATCCAAGGGTTAATGATGATCGACGTGAGAAACCTCTTAAGGGAAAGGACAAAGGGAAGTCACATGCGATCACTATTTGTGATGTTGAGTATGACAATGATGTTGTGTAATGACTAAGTGTTTATGTAATGAGATTTCAAAATAGTATCATGGAATCTCATATATAGTATTGTGGAATTTTGGAATATCTATGTATTGGTTTTCAATAATTGTATGATACTGGTAACAAAGAAAAGTTATTGAAATATTTTTTGAAAGTGGATTATATGCGCATACTGAAGGGACATGGAGAAAATGAAATATTTGATAGTATTCATGAGCTCAGGACTGATATAAAGACAAAGTGATATCATGGTTAGAGTATAGAGAAATTTTGGGATTTTGGTATGTGGAAAGAGGTAAATTTTGACAGCAGCCATGTTTTAAATGAGGTTTTATGGTAATACATGATTAAGGTATTCACATGTTTGGAATGTGACCAAAAAGATATATCTTATGATATATGGGGGATAAATAATGGTATTCATGTGCTCGTGACCTTTCAAGTAATCGTTTTCTTTATACTATTTTGGATAATCCTAAAGATTTTAATGGATTATATTGGAAACCATATTGTATTGTTTAAGGATAGAACTTTTTTTCGATATTATTTATTTAATGTTATAATAGTGTAGTTTTAGAAAAAGGGACACCCTGCAGGATGGGCGAAAATCCATCACGTCAGACAAGTTGAGGGAATCGAACACACAACCAAAGTGCGACAGACCATTAGCACCTACCTCTGGCATACATGAAGTCCCTGGTTAGTATAAACTAGTTTTATTTTATTAAGCGGTATGATAGATGAAGTATAAGTCAATTTTAGGAACCATATATGTTTAATCTCACTATATATGGACTTATGTCTATATCTTTTTCTATCCTTATGTTTGAGACAAATGGAATGACCTATTATTCTATCACATGATCTTCTAACACTTCACAAAAGACAAATTCAACTTCATTTCTTTAAGAGATGATGTGGAAATTGTTAAAGGAACAAACAATAATGAGGTTGTACCAAAATCTAGTAATTATTTCTTTTAAAACAAAAAATATTCAACGTTAGGGAAATGATATTGAAAACCAAAAATGTTTTCCTCGTTCCCTCATATATGATGAATCAGATGGTACACTAGATTGTCAAAAAATTATGGCTTTGTGATTGGTGGCTTCTTCATTGCCATGATCTCTACCCCACTTCTTCTAAACATGATGGTTGGATTTATCTTCCATATCCATATTTTCACTTATGTTCTCCTATGTGGAAACCCAGTGATGTGTTAATTTGGGTAACCGTTAATTTTCATACATTAGGTTTTAAATTATGTTTTAGTATTCCTTTTTTATGATGTGGGTTTCTATAAAATAAACTTTCAAGTAGTAAATGATTTATAACCCTAACGAATTTTGAGGGAGAAACTCATTTTAAGGGGGGTAGAATGTAACACCCCGAGATTTTATGAGAAGTAATTTATTTAATGTCTTGTGTAGTAAGAAACACCAAGATTTTCTTGTGCTATATGCAACACCATATTATCTTGTAGTATACACAACACTACACTTTGACCGTGTTAGAAAAAATTTCAAGTTATTTTGATAGAAGTTATTCTATGCAACATTGAGTGTATATATATATATATATATTCAATGTATAAATGAAATATGGATGTATGCTATTATACACAAAAACAATGAAATCTTTCACTACACGCAACCCTGACTTAGCTTGCTTTACACGCAATCACGACCTTCCATGATACCGTGTGTTGTACGCAATATCGAGTTTCACTAAACAACGATATGTTATTATAATATTATATAAACTAGCCATTATTAATATTAATACCCAATTTTTGAAATTTTATAAATTTTATCATTCAAAATGAACTTCATTTTTGGATTAGGAATATTGAAATTTTCCTAGGGTAAATTTTGGTGATTTTTTGAAAATATTCAATTTTTGATGAATAGTGAAAACACTGAGTTATTGGTTAAAACCGAATTTTTATATAAATAATAATTTATTTTATTTAAATTTATTTTAGTTCAAAATAGATAAATAATACTTATATAAGTTCAATTTAATTCATTAGAATCATTTTATAATAATTTTAGATATATAAGATTTTATTGAGCTTTTCACCGTCTTTTACCCACCTCATAGGAGCATTTGCAATTGTACAAAAAACCTAATTTTACTGCTTCTGTGAGTTGAATTTTGAAAATCCAAGAGAAAAATTTATTACCAAGTAGTAAAATGTGGTTAAATAAGATAAAAATAATTGTTGGTGAATAGTACATATTTTACTTTAATTATCCACGGTTAAAAGTAAATATGGTAATTAAGGGTAAAAATTATATTATTATTACCGTAACAGCTCGGAGTAGCGGCTTTTACTTTTCAGTTGCTGTTTTTTCCTTTTCGAGTTGTACTTTACTTTCAGTTTGGGTTTGTATTCTGGCCCATTTACTTTTCCGCACTTTCAGTCGTACTCTGCTTGTTTAGTGTTTACTTTCCGCTTGTTTACTCTGTGGTGTGTGTTTACTTTTCAAAGGCAATGCCTTCCCTTTTTACCGGGATTTACGCCTTGGTGCTAGTCGCCAGCCCCTGGCCTATGGAAGGCGGGCTTGGGAAACAAATGAGGGTACTGAGCACGCATTTGTAGCCGATGGCTCGAGTTCCTCCAGGACTATGACTTTGAGATAGTCTATACTCCTGGGAAGGGGAACGTAGTAGCCGATGCCCTCAGCAGGAGGACGGGCATTCAGCTACTCGAGGAGGCGACAGAGCAGCTAGACTCTTTGCAGATATCCTTCGTGGATAGAGATGGAGCAGCCTTTCTTCAGTCTCTCACAGTCACTCCTCCACTACTGCAGCGGGTCAGAGAGGCACAGCGCGGGGACGCTGACTGTGAGACACAGCGTGCACAAATATCCTCGGGACAGGCACCTGATGGTTTCTCCCTTGGAGCAGAGCACGACATCCTTTTCAGAGGACGTACCATGGTACCAGTCGCATTGCGAGAGGAAGTGCTGAGAGAGTTTCACACTTCTCCTTTAGCGGTACATCCTGGAGTGGCGAAGATGTACCAGGACCTCAGACGACAGCATTGGTGGCCGGGCATGAAGAAGGTTGTAGCAGAGTTCGTTTCTCGATGCCTCAAACCTTTCTTTATATCCTGGGGAAAAGAAAACATAAAAGGGTGAGCTCAAATGCTCAGTAAGGGTAAACAACAGAAATATCAATCACATCATATTTAAAAGAACATAACATTTTGGAAATCTTAACCTGCAAAAGAGAGCATAATTTCATAACATGGGATAAATCATAGTAGTGAAATGAAATCCCAATAATCATAACATAAAACATGAAACTTTGTGTCATACACACATAATCATAGAGAATCATTTCTTGTTAGTCAAGACTCATTGCCAAGACTATCTTAGTGGACAAAGTCCCTTTCTGAATCGAGTAACCCTCGTTTCAGTCCTGTTTCACTGAACCGGTATAACCTACCATTTCAGCCATGTCTATCTCATGAGATATAAAATCTTTACCCAATGCATTGGAGGGAGATATAGGTCCCACCCATCTCATAATGATACCATTCTTATGTGTGCCACAAAATCATAAATCATACATCATTTCATAACCCATGTAGTAAAAATAGGATTCGTAAACATCGTGACATCAAAAAACCATTCATATAAGATAAAGGAATTCATAAACATAATTCCATCACAACCTAGTCAAATCAATGTAAAAATATTGATAGAAACAGAACCCTTTATTATCTTAGATGGAAAATAATTTTGATAAAACACTTGAAATGAATTCTTGAGGAAAAATATCCTTTCTTCATCAAAATCAATTTCTTTTCACAAAACATCATGCAATTTTAAAAGAAAGAGATTTTATTGAAAATAGTCATGAAATCTTTTGGAGGAAGCTTCATGAAAATAAGGCTTTATAAAAGCGTAAAAAATCCGTTCGTGCCGTTTAAGTTAAAAAAACATTCTTCTCGTACTTTTGTCGGAAAAGTCAAAAAGTACCTCGTACGAAAAACGACAAAAGATTCCTTTCATATATTTTACTAAAAACTCACCGAAGGGTAAAATTGGATTTAAACAATTGTAGGAGGATGGAAATAATATTACATATCTAGGAAACATGGATTTGGATGATAAAATACACCCCAGTAAATACCAAAGTATAAACAATCTCGGATAAAAATGAGATTGTGACATTTCCCTTACCTTGGGTCCGATTTGCTTTGTTCGTGTCCGAAGCTCCTGTATAATGGTTTAAATAATGTTATTGACTTATTCCAGAATCATACATATTGATATGATATCATATATGGTCATATTATTAGCTTCTTGTTAGTAATATTTCATTGTTACTTGTTACTCGGGTCTTTATAACTTTTTGTTCTTATGCGTGTTTTGTCGAATAAATCCTTATTCTTATCTTTAGGTTATATGTAATTCATTTCCAGAATGGTATTAGTGTAGTATATACCATATTCATTCATTCAATTCATTTATATAATCATTATGAAATGAAGATCATGTAGAACGAGTCGCATCACATCGTGGAGACGGTATTCCGTACATACACACGAGTGATGATATCGTTCCTATGATCGTGGAATTGTATTGGAGTATATATATATTATTTCAGTATCAATATTACTTCATAATAATCATATATAGTTACTCATTACACCATTATACCCATCCTTGTAAGGTGATGGTGAAAAATAGATTACACCACAGTGTGGAGACGGTATTCCGTACGTACGCACGCGCGGTGATTTCATTTTTCCGTAGGATGGATAGAAGGTGAATTAGGGTTGTTTCATATTTATAATAACATATCAGTATGTAAGTAATACTTATGTTATTACTTTATCATGAAACAACTAAAGAAGAAGAAGTTGAAGAAGAAAGAAATTGAAAAGATCGGTAATGGATATTACCTCTTCTTTGGAACGCCTCTTTGAATCCTCCACTTAGGGAACTAATATTGGTCTTTTAAGAAGAAAAGGACCTCTAGGATTATTCTAGGGAAGTGGAGAGGAGAAAATGGCAGGGGTTGGCCGAGCTTGAGTGCTCAATTTGGTGTGAGGAGGAGGGGGAGGAGGTGCCCTTTTATAACGGAGGAGAGGGGCACCTTAGGAATATCTCAAAATATTATTTTATATTGAAGTCAAAATAGGTTTATAATGGTTCCAAAGGGTCTTATTTCGAAGCTAAAGTGGGGATGGGTAGAAATTCTATCAACCAATAGGATTTAGACAAGTTTAGGGTATTATTTTAACCTTATCAATTAGATTTAACTCTAAGTTAAATAATTTAACTTTTACCGTGTCTTTTTGTTTTCTTTCACTATATGGTTAATAAACTTACTATAACATGACAAACGAACCCCAAATTGTATATTATTAATACATATATCCTTATCTAAGTCATTTGGCCGAACCTTAGATTTTTAGGAATAAAATAACAATTAATAATATAATATTTCATTTAAAAACTATTTTGTGTCAATTTTGACACTATTTGATATATGATTTTTGTGAAAGTCATAACAGAATTATATGTTCGAACCAAGTTGATTAAATCAACACTAATATATCATAGTAACCTAGAAAATTAGTGGAATTCATAAAAAGTCTTAAATTACATTTATTGTGGTATTTATATTATCAATTATGTCAATATTTCATTAATAAGATAATTACTGCATCATCTTTGTGTCATAAATAAATTATATTATTTGATGTCTAAAAATTACAAATAAAATACCATCATGTAGGAAATCTGTTTAGCTTTCTAATGAATATTTATAGTCTAATTTATCTTATGTATAACCCCATATTAAAAATGATTTACTTATTAAACTTTGATTTTAACTATTTTAACCCTTCTTTAAATAAATTAATAATAAATGTCCTAATCTAATCCAAGTGGGCCTAAATGGTCATATTTTATTCCTAAGTTTGTTTTTGGTCTAATTAAACTTGTCCAATATAATTAGGACATGTGTTAGGGTAATATTAATATCATATTTACCCTTAGTTACCCTATTTACTATTAACCGTGGTAAAAAAAATAAAAAGTTACTATTCACCAAAAAAAATATTTTCATCTCATTGAACCACATTTTAGTCCTTGATATTAACCGTGTCTCTCGGATTTTCGAAATTCCATTCACAGAAGCGGTAAAATTAAGTTTTATGCAAAATTCAGTTTTTAACCTACCACTTAGTAGTTTCACTATTCATCAAAAATTGATGTTTTTCAGAACAATGCCAAAATTTCATCTCAAGCTATATTTCATATTCCAAATTCAAAAATGAAGTCTATTTTACCAAATTCATAAAATAGAAGTTGCATTAATTAATTTTATAATTAAATCCCGCTGTTAAAACAAATAGCGTGTTTTTAAGAAACAATATCTATCAAAAGATTGACACTTGTTTATGTCTAGTTTAAATGTGAAATTACATCCAATGACCAACATTGTATTAAATTGTAAAAATATATTCTAAATATACTTTAAAACCACTAAAATTAATGATTTATCACTAATAATTATTTCGTTTAAAAAAAGTTGTTTTTAATTATAATTTAGTAATTTTCACTATTCATCGGAATATGAAAGTTATCCAAAAAGTACCAAAATTTCACCTTAGGCTAAATTCGATACTCCGAATCCAAAAATGAAGTCCATTTTGAGAGTTAAAATTTCTAAAAATTAAAAAGTGGTTATTACTATTCATAACGGTTAGTTTTAATAATATTTTAATAGCATATCATTGTTTCGTGAAACTCAGGATTACGTACCACACACGCTATCGAGGAAGGTTGCGATTGCGTGTAATGCAAGGAAAGTCAATGATGCGTGTTGTGCAAGCTCATTTTGGTGTAGCGTATAACACAAGACATTAGTAAAATAAAAAAGAATATTTTTCATAAAATCTCGGGCTGTTACATTCTACCCCCCTTAAAATGAATTTCGCCCTCGAAATTTGTCGGGGTTATAAATGGTTTACTATTCGAAAGTTTCTTTAATAGAAACCCACATCGTAAAAGGGAATACGAAAACTTGGCTTTAAAAACTAAAGTATGAAATGTAACGATTACCCAAATAAACTAATCACTGGGTTTCCACATAGGTGAAAATATGGATATGGAAGAGAAATCTAACCATCATGTTCTGGTGGAGAGTGGTAGAGAACATGGCTATGGAAAAGCCAGTAATCACAAATCCATAGATTTGTGATGATATAAGGTACCATCTGATTCATCAGGTATAAGATCACTAGGACAACATTTTTGGTTTTCAAGATCATTTCCCTAAAGTTGAAAATTTGAATTACAATAAATACTTACTTTATTTTGGTACAATCTCACTATTGTTCGTGCCTTGAACAATTTCCACTTCATCTCTTAAATAAATGAAGTTGAATTTGTTATTCGTGAAGTGTTAGCAGATCATGTGATAGAATGACGGGTCATTCCATCTGTCTCAAACAAAAGTTTAGCAAAAATTATATACATAAGTCGATCTATTAGTGAGATTAATCATATATGGTTCCTAAAATGAACTTATACTTCACATATCATACTGATTAATATAATAAAACTAGTTTTCTACTAAACAAGGACTTCCTGTAGGTCAGTGGTAGGCGATAAAGGCCAGTCGCACTTCGGTTGTGGGTTCGATTCCCACAGCCTTGTCCGAAACGATGGGCTGTCGCCCGTCCTGCAGGTTGTCCTTTTTATAAAACTATATTACTATAACATCCCATCAATAATATCGAAAAAACATCTATCCTTAAACAATATTAACTTATGTCCAACATAATTCATTCCAATTTTTAGGCTTATCCATAATACTGCAGTCCATTCTCATAACATAGTGAAAACGATTACCAGAGATTTAATACCATCGTTGATCCCCATATATCATAAGATATATCTTGTTGGTCACATTCCAAAGATTCAAAGGCCTTAATCTTGTACTCTCTTGAATACCCATTGAACCTTAGTGAAAACTTGAATGCAGTTAAAAGTTAACACTTTTCACATACCGAAATCCTCAAAATTCTATATACTCAAACCATGATATCACTTAGTCCTTATATCAATCATGAGCTCATGAATACTATCAAACATTTAATTTTCTCCTTATCCCTTCATTATGCGCATATCATCTACATTCCAAAAATATCTGAATAACCTTTCATGGATACTGGTAACATTAATCATACACTTTCAAAACACAAGGAAAGACAACAGTGTAACAATCCATAGATGTCTCTTTATTCCAAAATTACACATGATAAACATGTAATCATTCCACTACATTCTCAAACCATTGACCGAGCTTCAAAAACTCTTTCATCTCACATATCATTTGTAGTCTCTTCATCATCATCCACATAAATACTACCCATATGACAATACTGATTCTCTTCATGAGTCTTTCCCTTAGGGCATTTGTTTGCATAATGCCCATACATTCCACATTTAAAACACTTAACCATTTTTGATGTCGTAGCAATACCATTATCCTCATCCATGGTGTTAACCGACCCTTTTCCTTTGCACTTACTTGCTTTGTGTCCTTATTTTCCACACCCAAAGCATCTTCCAGTTCCCTTGAAACATTCTCCTTGATGCCTCTTCCCACATGATTTACACAGGGGAAATTGAACTTTCTTTCCTCTATGATCATCATGAAACTCCATCTTTCTCTTATTAGCCGAGTCAGGAAACTTACCAAATTTTACTTTATTGATCATATTATGAGATTGCTGATTCGGCATAATAATGATGTTTGGACTTCCAAATCCCATTTCATTATGAAGAATATCATTCCATTGTCCATCATATCCTCCATTATCGTGAAGCATCTTGTTTCCAGCCATTTTCTAAAACCCAAAAGAATAGTGTGAGAGGCAAAAATCATAATAAAGGGGGAGTAACTTCAATATCTAACATCTTAGGTTTAATTCTATGATCGTTAGCGTAATTCTAGTACTATAACCTATATGCATACTTAACCTTAGAGACATCCCTAGACATACCTTAGAAATATCTCTAGGGATCTCACTAAAGTTCTCGCATCCTAGTTTCCAAAGGATGACTAAACCTCCCTCTGATACCAACTGTAGAGACCCATAGCTTGACGTACATGTACATTACATTACTTTTTCGGAATACTTAGTACATAACAAAAACACACACGCAAGGATCGTAATAGTTTAGTGTCTTTGGAAACTCAGAATAAAATCTTCTAATCCTGGTGAAAGATCTTCAACATCTCCCATAAAGATCTTCCTTTTTTTTACCTAAAACCTTTCTTTATATCCTGGGGAAAAGAAAACATAAAAGGGTGAGCTCAAATGCTCAGTAAGGGTAAACAACAGAAATATCAATCACATCATATTCAAAAGAACATAACATTTTGGAAATCTTAACCTGCAAAAGAGAGCATAATTTCATAACAAGGGATAAATCATAGTAGTGAAATGAAATCCCAATAATCATAACATAAAACATGAAACTTTGTGTCATACACACATAATCATAGAGAATCATTTCTTGTTAGTCAAGACTCATTGCCAAGACTATCTTAGTGGACAAAGTCCCTTTCTGAATCGAGTAACCCTCGTTTCAGTCCTATTTCACTGAACCGGTATAACCTACCATTTCAGCCATGTCTATCTCATGAGATATAAAATCTTTACCCAATGCATTGGAGGGAGATATAGGTCCCACCCATCTCATAATGATACCATTCTTATGTGTGCCACAAAATCATAAATCATACATCATTTCATAACCCATGTAGTAAAAATAGGATTCGTAAACATCGTGACATCAAAAAACCATTCATATAAGATAATGGAATTCATAAACATAATTCCATCACAACCTAGTCAAATCAATGTAAAAATATTGATAGAAACAGAACCCTTTATTATCTTAGATGGAAAATAATTTTGATAAAACACTTGAAATGAATTCTTGAGGAAAAATATCCTTTCTTCTTCAAAATCAATTTCTTTTCACAAAACATCATGCAATTTTAAAAGAAAGAGATTTTATTGAAAATAGTCATGAAATCTTTTGGAGGAAGCTTCATGAAAATAAGGCTTTATAAAAGCGTAAAAAATCCGTTCGTTCCGTTTAAGTTAAAAAAACATTCTTCTCGTACTTTTTTCGGAAAAGTCAAAAAGTACCTCGTACGAAAAACGACAAAAGATTCCTTTCATATATTTTACTAAAAACTCACCGAAGGGTAAAATTGGATTTAAACAATTGTAGGAGGATGGAAATAATATTACATATCGAGGAAACATGGATTTGGATGATAAAATACACCCCAGTAAATACCAAAGTCTAAACAATCTCGGATAAAAATGAGATTGTGACATTTCCCTTACCTTGGGTCCGATTTACTTTGTTCGTGTCCGAAGCTCCTGTATAATGGTTTAAATAATGTTATTGACTTATTCCAGAATCATACATATTGATATGATATCATATATGGTCATATTATTAGCTTCTTATTAGTAATATTTCATTGTTACTTGTTACTCGGGTCTTTATAACTTTTTGTTCTTATGCGTGTTCTGTCGAATAAATCCTTATTCTTATATTTAGGTTATAGGTAATTCATTTCCAGAATGGTATTAGTGTATTATATACCATATTCATTCATTCAATTCATTTATATAATCATTATGAAATGAAGATCATGTAGAACGAGTCGCATCACATCGTGGAGACGGTATTCCGTACATACGCACGAGTGATGATATCGTTCCTATGATCGTGGAATTGTATTGGAGTATATATATATTATTTCAGTATCAATATTACTTCATAATAATCATATATAATTACTCATTACACCATTATACCCATCCTTGTAAGGTGATGGTGAAAAATAGATTACACCACGGCGTGGAGACGGTATTCCGTACGTACACACGCGCGATGATTTCATTTTTCCGTAGGATGGATAGAAGGTGAATTAGGGTTGTTTCATATTTATAATAACATATAAGTATGTAAGTAATACTGATGTTATTACTTTATCATGAAACAACTAAAGAAGAAGAAGTTGAAGAAGAAAGAAATTGAAAAGATCGGTAATGGATATTACCTCTTCTTTGGAACGCCTCTTTGAATCCTCCACTTAGGGAACTAAGATTGGTCTTTTAAGAAGACCAGGACCTCTAGGATTATTCTAGGGAAGTGGAGAGGAGAAAATGGCAGGGGTTGGCCGAGCTTGAGTGCTCAATTTGGTGTGAGGAGGAGGGGGAGGAGGTGCCCTTTTATAAGGGAGGAGAGGGGCACCTTAGGAATATCTCAAAATATTATTTTATATTGAAGTCAAAATAGGTTTATAATGGTTCCAAAGGGTCTTATTTCGAAGCTAAAGTGGGGATGGGTAGAAATCCTATCAACCAATAGGATTTAGACAAGTTTAGGGTATTATTTTAACCTTATCAATTAGATTTAACTCTAAGTTAAATAATTTAACTTTTACCGTGTCTTTTTGTTTTCTTTCACTATATGGTTAATAAACATACTATAACATGACAAACGAACCCCAAATTGTATATTATTAATACATATATCCTTATCTAAGTCATTTGGCCGAACCTTAGATTTTTAGGAATAAAATAACAATTAATAATATAATATTTCATTTAAAAACTATTTTGTGTCAATTTTGACACTATTTGATATATGATTTTTGTGAAAGTCATAACAGAATTATATGTTCGAACCAAGTTGATTAAATCAACACTAATATATCATAGTAACCTAGAAAATTAGTGTAATTCATAAAAAGTCTTAAATTACATTTATTTTGGTATTTATATTATCAATTATGTCAATATTTCATTAATAAGATAATTACTGCATCATCTTTGTGTCATAAATAAATTATATTATTTGATGTCTAAAAATTAAAAATAAAATACCATCATGTAGGAAATCTTTTTATATTTCTAATGAATATTTATAGTCGAATTTATCTTATGTATAACCCCATATTAAAAATGATTTACTTATTAAACTTTGATTTTAACTATTTTAACCCTTCTTTAAATAAATTAATAATAAATGTCCTAATCTAATCCAAGTGGGCCTAAATGGTCATATTTTATTCCTAAGTTTGTTTTTGGTCGAATTAAACTTGTCCAATATAATTAGGACATGTGTTAGGGTAATATTAATATCATATTTACCCTTAGTTACCCTATTTACTATTAACCGTGGTAAAAAAAATAAAAAGTTACTATTCACCAAAAAAATATTTTCATCTCATTGAACCACATTTTAGTCCTTGATATTAACCGTGTCTCTCGGATTTTCGAAATTCCATTCACAGAAGCGATAAAATTAAGTTTTATGCAAAATTCAGTTTTTAACCTACCACTTAGTAGTTTCACTATTCATCAAAAATTGATGTTTTTCAGAACAATGCCAAAATTTCATCTCAAGCTATATTTCATATTCCAAATTAAAAAATGAAGTCTATTTTACCAAATTCATAACATAGAAGTCGCATTAATTAATTTTATAATTAAATCCCGCTATTAAAACAAATAGCGTGTTTTTAAGAAACAATATCTATCAAAAGATTGACACTTGTTTATGTCTAGTTTAAATGTGAAATTGCATCCAATGACCAACATTGTATTAAATTGTAAAAATATATTCTAAATATACTTTAAAACCACTAAAATTAATGATTTATCACTATTAATTATTTCTTTTAATAAAAGTTGTTTTTAATTATAATTTAGTAATTTTCACTATTCATCGGAATATGAAAGTTATCCGAAAAGTACCAAAATTTCACCTTAGGCTAAATTCGATACTCCGAATCCAAAAATGAAGTCCATTTTGAGAGTTAAAATTTCTAAAAATTAAAAAGTGGTTATTACTATTCATAACGGCTAGTTTTAATAATATTTTAATAGCATATCATTGTTTCGTGAAACTCAAGATTACGTACCACACACGCTATCGAGGAAGGTTGCGATTGCGTGTAATGCAAGGAAAGTCAATGATGCGTGTTGTGCAAGCTCATTTTGGTGTAGCGTATAACACAAGACATTAGTAAAATAAAAAAGAATATTTTTCATAAAATCTCGGGCTGTTACATATGGGATGCCTAAATTATCACACATTCTTTAATCCATGACACCTTAGGTTCACCCTAGGTTATTCATGATCATCAACATAATTCTAGTACTGTAACCTATAGTTATACTAAACCTTAGGGACATCCCTATCCATACCTTAGAAATATCTCTAGGGATCTCACTAATGTTCTTGGATCCTAGTTTCCAAAGGTTGACTAAACCTTTCCTCTGATACCAACTGTAGAGGCACGAATCTCAACGTACATAGACAATACATTACTATTTAGTAATACTTAATACATAACAAAAACCAACACTCAAGGACCGTAATAGTTTAGTGTCTTTGGAAACATGGAATATAAACTTCTAGTCATGTGAAAATATCTTCAACATCTCCCATAACAATCTTCCCCTTTTTGTTTCCTTACCTAAAACCTTTATTTATATCATGGGGAAAAGAAAACATAAAAAGGGTGAGCTCAAATGCTTAGTATGGGTTAGCATAGAGAACATGAAACAATCCATAAACATTTGAATGCAAAAGCTTGAACATAAAATCTAAAAATCAAAATATTGAGCAAGGAAATAAATCTTGGAAGTATGTAAGGAATATGTCATAAAGGAACATCAATCTTGGTAAAATATCATGGGAATAAATCATGTAATTTTGGAAACCATTCAGCACTTGTTATGATTTACATAGTAGCCAAGGCATTACTGCCTAGACCATCTTAGTGGACAAAGTCCCTTTCTGAATCAAGTTCACTCCTCGTTCCAGTCCTGTATCACTGAACCAGATTAACTTACTGTTCCAGCCATGTCTATCTCATGAGATATAAATCTTTACCCAATGCATTTTAGGGATATATAGGTCCCACCCATATCATAATGAAATCATTCATACTTGTGCCACAAAATAAACTTGAAACATTCATCATAACCCAAAGAAAAAAATGGGTTTCATAAACCTCATCCCATCATCTCATAATCCATATAAAACAAATGGATTCTTGAGGAAAATATCCTTTCATCTTCAAAATCATTTTCTTTTCACAAAATGCCATGCACTTTTTAAATAAAATTATTTTGTTGAAAATAGTCAACAAATCTTGTAGAGTAATCTTCATTAAAATGAGGCGTCAGGAAACCGTAAAAATCCATTCAAGCTGTATAAGTTAAAAATAACATTCTTCTCGTACTTTTGTTGGAAAAGTCAAAAAGTACCTCGTATGTTAAACAAAAGAAACATTCCTTCCATACGATGTGGTAAAAGTTAAAAAAAAGGGTAAGAATGACATTAAAAATACATGGAAGAAAAGTAAACATTTTTTTAAAAAAATTTGAGAACATATGGACATGGATAATAAACATAACCCCAGTAAATACTTACAGATAAACAATCTCGGATAAGAATGAGATTGGAATAATTATCCCTTACCTTAGGTTGGATATGCTTCGTACGTATCCAAACCTCCTATATAATGATTTAAATAATGTCACTGACTTATTACAGAATCATATTAATTGTAACGATATCATATATGGTTCACTTTTGACTTTATAGTACCCGTTCTTTTGTAAGATCCATGTTAAAGCAGTGTTTAGGGTAAAATCATTGTATTTATCGTACATGTTTGAATACCGTCTCCACGCCGTGGTGTAATCTGTTTTTCCACCACCACCTTACTTGGTTGGGTATAATGGTGTAAAGAATAACCATATATGATTATTATAACTTCATACTGATTCTAAGATATTATATCATCCCATATAATTCCATTCAATAAATATGGGAACGATATCATCGCTCATGTGTACGTACGGATTACCATTTCCATAACGTGATGAGATTCATTTTCCATGTTTAAAATTCAAGAATGATTATAAATTATATATAATAAGTAATCATAAAATATATTTCATAATAATGATACTGGATTTATGTATATATATATGTATTTCATCTACTTAATTCAATAAGGAAACAAAAAAAACAGCGTTCATGCGTACGTACGACCTACCATCTCCATGAACGGTATATTCCATTTCATTTATATATCTATTATATATATATATATCTGTGTGTGTGTACTGAATATATATATGATATATAAATCATGATTTACATTCCGTACGTACGTACGTGCGATGATTTCTTTTTTCTTTAGGATGGATAGATGGTGAAATATGGTTGTTTCATATTTATAATAACATATATGTATATTAGAGAAACTTATGTTATTACTTTATAATGAAAAAACTAAATAAGAAGAAGGTGAAGAAAAAAGAAACTTGAAAGAATCGTTAGAAGAGATTACCTCTTCTTCGACGCACCTCCTTTAAGCTTCCTCTTAAGTAAGTAGAGTTGGTCTTTTGATAATAATAGAACCTCCAGAATGATTCTAGGGAAGTGGAGAAGAGATATAGTCACGGTTTGGCCAAGCTTCAAGGCTCAAAAGGGTGTGAAGAGAAGAGGGAATGGGTGTCCTTTTATAAGGGAGGAGAGGGGCACCTTTTGAAAAACTTAAAATATTATTTTATAATAAAGTCATATTCGGTTTTTAATTGCTCCAAATTGATTTATTTCAAAGCTAAGGTGGGGATGGGTCTAAATCCTCTCAAAAAATAGATTTTAGACAGGTTTGGGTCATTATATTAACCTTATCTATTAGTTTTAACTCTTAGTTAATTAGATTGAGATTTACCATGTCACTTTGTATTTTTATATTATATAGTTAATAAACTTACAATATACATCAAAGTGACCGCCAAAGTGGTCCATTAATGATAAAAATATCATGATATAAGTATATTGGCCGAACCTTATATTTTTAGGAATATAATAACAATTAATAATATAATATTTGTTTAAAAAACTATTTTATGTCAATTTAGACACTATTTGTTAATTGATTTTTTTGAAAATCATAACATAATTATTAGTTATAAATATGATAATTAAATAAATACTAACATGTCATATTAACCTATAAAATTAGTGTAATTCATAAAAAGTCTCAAAGTACATTTATTTGGGTATTTATAACATCAATTATGTTAATATTTCATTAATAAGATAATTACTACATCATCATTGTGTCATAAATAAATTAAAATTTTTAATGTATAAAATTTATAAATAAAATACCATTATGTAGGACACATTTTTAGCTTTCTAATTAATATTTATAGTCTAATTGATCTAATGTATAACCCTATATTAAAAATTATTTAGTTATTAAAATTTGATGTTATCAATTTTAACCCTTCCTTAAATAAATTAATAATAAATGTCCTAATCTAATCCATGTGGATATAAATGGTCATATTTTATTCCTATGGTTGTTTTTGGTCGAATTAAACTTATCCAATAGAATTGGTACATGTGTTAGGGTAATAATAATATCATTTTTACCCTTAATTACCCTATTTACTTTTAACCGTGGTAAAAAAAGTAAAAAGTTACTATTTACCAAAAATTATTTCATCTCATTGAACCAAATTTTAGTCCTTGATATTAACTGTGTCTATCAGATTTTCTAAATTCAATTCACAAAAGTGGTAAAATTTCATTTAAATGAAAAACTCAGTTTTTAACTACCACTTAGTGGTTTCACTATTCATCAAAAATTGATATTTTTCAGAAAAATACCAAAAATTCAGCCTAAGAATTATTTGATATTCCGAATTCAAAATTGATGTCTATTTTTCCAAATTAAAATCATAGAAGTGGCTTTTATTAATTTTAAAATTAATTCCCATTATCAAAACAAATGGTGTGTTTTTAAGAAACAATTACTATAAAAAGATTGATACTTGTTTATTTCCAATTTCAAAGTGAAATTAATTCTAATGACCAACATTGGATTAAATGGTAAAAATATATTCTAATTACACTTTAAATCCATTTAAAAAGATTATATATCCATATGAATTATTGCAATGGAAAAAGTTGTTTTTAATTAAAATATAGCGTGTTTTTACTATTCATTAAAATATGAAAGTTAGCAGAATAATATGAAAAATTTATCCAAATTATATTTTTATAACCTTATTCCAAAGAAGAATTTTATTTTGTCAAATTGAACTTATAGACCTGTCAAAAACATGATTTTAAGTGGGTGCTCCATCAAAAGGCGGGAAAACTGCAATTTTTAAAAAATACATATTTTACACGAAAAATTTATTTCGTTCTCATTCTATATTCTAGAAAATGTGTAAGATGAATAATAATGTTATAAAATTAAAAATGTAGTTAATACTATTCATAACAGATAGTTTATATAACATATCGTTGTTTAACAAAACTCATTATTGCGTACAACACACGCTATCGTGGAAGGTCACGATTGCGTGTAATGCAAGCCATGTCAGGGATGCGTGTCGTTCAAGCTCCTTTTGGTGTAGCGTACAACACAAGAGATTAATGAAATTAAGAAGAATAATTTTCATAAAATCTCAGGGTGTTACATTCTTCATTCTTATCCATGAAATATACAATCTTTAAATACACAATGTACCACCAGATGTTGATTTTATATCATCTTCATAGATAGCCCAAATTTCATTAGTATAACCTTACAACATTTGCTGAGATATTCCTATATATATAGTCAATCAAAAAAATTCATTCCATTGGAATAAATGGTATTATTTTCAGAATTGGTAAGTGTGTTTCCTTGGTATTTCATTGATAGAACAACACACCGAATTTAGAAAAAATAATATTATGTCATGTTGATGTTAGTTACAAAAGGATCCAAATAATAATTCTGAATTCTATAATATTCATCTTGTTTCTTTCATAACCGCATGATAGGTTTATTTGGGTTGAATATTGAGTTTCAACAAACTTGGTATATCCTTTATAAATCATCTCAAAACAATATCTTCATATTTTTTTTGTGGAAAAAATGCGTCATGTGTTCCTTACATATCCTATAGACCATATAAAATGATAGCTCACTAATAATTGAAATTTTGAACTCATATTTAATGGTTTCTAAAATTAGTTTTCACTATAATTTATTAAATCCATCTAAGAAATTGTTTTATAAATACTACTAATCCATTATCCTTTTATTAGTCTAATTTGTTTCATATAGATTATAGTCAACTCCATCACATTAGAAACTAAGATTCTTCAAATAATGATCATGTAATGACTAATGGGATCTATGAGTCTATTTCGACCCACATACTAACTTCAATAACTAAAATAAGTTGTTTTCATTTTAATGAATGTGACAAATCTATTTCTATTTAATGTAAAAATATTCTTATAGAACTCAATTTATTAATGATAACTTGACATCCATATGGAAGACATTGAGTTTTGTTTTAATTGTTATGCTAAGAATAATAAAATTGTATCCATCCTTAAAATGGTTGAAAATCAATCACCTATATCAATTAAAAAAATTTGGGAGTATCCATTACATACCAGTCATGATTTTATTTGAAATAACAAACCATATTTATTTATTTTGTTCTGAAAGAAACATTTTTTTCGATAACATTTTATCTTCTGGAATAAGAACCATATCCCACATGTAATTATTTTCTATTCGTTCTATATCTTCATTCATTACCTAAACCCAATTATAATATTTTGTAGTTTATTCAAAAAAAATTCTATACTTTTGATAGGATGAATGAAATTTTTAGTTCCTTCAACCTTTTTTTCATCACTGGTTCAGTTTGGCCATTGATTATTAGATGGTTGTCAATTTTAAATTGGATCATTGGTTTTTTGTATAGATATAGGTCATAGTTCATCATCCTTATCATCATAATCTTAGTCTAAATATTCCTCATGTTCATCCACTACACCTATGCTTCAATTAACTACATCACTATCAAATTTATAACATTCAAGGATTTTTTGAAATATTCTTCTAATTTTTTACAGAAATAATGTCATTTATCTCCAAAAATTTTCTATAATACTTATTATATAATTTATTTGAAATTGTTTTTACTAAGTATCAAATAAATATCCCTTAATATCTATTATTATTAAAATGCAGATGTTTCTCTATATTGAAAACAAGACACTTAATCATAAAAACTCGAAAGTACTTCAATGTCCACTTATTTTTACAGAAAAACTCATATGGAGAATTTTCCTTCATTAGACACATTATGGTTATATATGAAATATAGACCGATGTTGTCTCTGATTCTTTACAAGAATTATCTAGAATATCAATCTCAATGAGATTATTTTTTCCATGTTGTTTATAATCTGGTTTCTTCTCTCAACCACTCACCACAAGAAATTGGAGCTATGCCAATGGAAATATACCAAATGTTTGGAAAAAATGTTTGTATAGGTACCATAGAGAGAACCTATACCCAAATTTTATCAAAAAAACAATTGGCTTATGTCCCCTTTTGAGACCCTATACCAATGGTTTTTCCAATATCATTGGTATAGGTCCCTTGTAGAGACTTATACCCATATATTTTTCCAAAACTGTTGGTATAGGTCCCTTATTGAGTACAGATACAAACAGATTTGGAAAAACCATTGTTATTGGTCACAAGCATTAGGGTACCTATGTTAATAGTTTTAAGAACCGTTAGTATAAACCTATTCAAATAGTTTTGAGAACTGTTGGTATAGACTTATAGCAATGGTTTTGAGATCCATTGTCATGTGTAATGATATTTTTTATTGAATATTTTTTCAAATAACATAAAATAAATCAAAATTTAAATTATATCTAAATATTCATACATATATATTTATATATATATATCATATTATGTTCATAGAAGTCATATTAGCTTAGTGGTTAGGTCATTAGAATATAAATGGGAGGTGTTGGGATGGAAACCAAGATGTATTTAATTTTTTATATTACATATACTAGTGGTTTTTCAAAACCATTTGTATAGGGTTTTTATATGACCTATATAAAATGTTTTCCAAAACCCATTTTATAGGTCTATACTAACACAATAATAGAAAATTCCCATCCAAACAATTTGTATAGGTCATACCAGCATTTTAGAGACCTATATCAATAGTTGAAAACTTTTCGTATGTGATATTTTTGGTAGTGACTCCATTTTAAAATGGAGTTATTACCATATAAGCTTGGTGTTGTATCCCATGTTTCGGGAGATAATACATCACATTAATTTTTATGGACACCATTCCATTTTCAGTTCATAATATTCAAAGTTTTAAACCAAATTATTTTAAACATACCATTGAAAATGTGTCATGAAACTAAACACCCCAGGCTTGTGGGTGATAATTGAAAACCATAAAGTTATAATAATATCATAAAATAATAGGATATAATATCACCTCACATAATTATTTTTCCGTGAGATAATTCTAAACTCATCATTATGAACTACTTCGAACACACCTGTTTAACTTTCATCTTTCATCTTATATGTATTTTGGGTAATATTACCATGTGGGAAAGAATAAAAACTATTAGTACAATCAAATAATAACCTCCAGATTTATTGAGAAGTATCACATTTCACAATAGCATCCCAGGATGGACAGTTTAGATGGAAAATATGTTTATGACACATCCTATTTTCTTATTTATTGGAAAGAATTTACATATATTCTTGTCCAATAAAAACATTTAGAATCCCATAAGGGTGATTTCCCTTAAAAAATGGCATGTATCATATATTTTGTTCAAAACATGGTTTTCCCAAATCCAATAATCTTCTGGCCTTGATTATTTCGAATTTTGGTAAAAAATTCCATGAAATATTTGTTGTCTCGGACATGATCCATATGACCCATCATATAGGATGTGAATATATTATCAAAGATCTATAATCTAACATTATTTTATCAACAGAGGGAAATCCTTGTCACTGATTCCTAATCATCTATGTTCTTTTTGATTTATGTATTCAACATGATATATATTATGGAATGATATTCTTGTTCATCAAGAGACTATAATGGGACAAATTCATCTTTTAATGATGGATTTTAATTTTTCATTTTCAACTCATTTGATGATTCTATGATCGACTACATAAGACCTCTTTTGGTATTCCTTTTCACATTCCTATATATTGTTGATGAGAAATATTTATCCATGTATTCAAATCCTCCACACATAAAATAATGACCATAATTTTTTTCCATTAATTATTGAAACTTGTGTAGATTTAATTCTTTCTCGTGTTATCTCTATTACTTATTCTCTATGCCACATGCATTTTGGGAATATACCATATGTCTATAATAATTACACCTGATATGAGGTGAATTATTAGATATTATTTATATAGGAAAAACATTGCTTTCAATTTTCATAATCATATAAATTTTATTCATACCCAAATCAATCTTCATCCTAAGATTGAGAGAGTTTTTTTCGACATAAATTATCATTACAATTTTTTTGGTCAATCCACAAACTATCTATATCATTCTGATGTGTTTTTTTCATCATATGAAATTCCTTAAACTATTTTTTAGACTTACAAACAAAAAATCACCTCTTTCTATTACCTACACCATCTAATTTCCCAAAACCACTATGAGATTTATGATTATTCATCATTTGATGGAAACTTCTTCCTCTAGTTATTCAATATGTTTGACTTGATGATTTACTATTATTTTCAAATTTCAATAACATTTATCTATTCTTATGTCAAGATCATGAAAACATAGAGTTTCTCAGATTTCTTTAGATTTTTAAATATGACCTCTTCCATTTGAACCTTTGTCTCAAATAAAAATATTATTCCAGATTCTATATAGAGAGTTCATAACACAAACAACTCTGTTGTTTTTTTTGGTCTCCAAAATTCCATATCATCGAGAGTACATTCTAATTAATCAAGGAGAAAAACTCGTCCATTGAATTATTCTTCATCATTGTCTCTTTATTACCTTGTCGGTGAGTTACCTAAAATTTCTACCATTGAATTTTCTCCATGATCAACATGGAGGCAATATAATAACCATAAAAATATTATGACTCTTTTATACAATATTCCTAACCATTCCACAATGGAATTAGGCAAGAGGATTTTTCCCTTTAAACATTCCTTTTTTCCTTTGAATATTTAGGGAATGAAATGAGAAAACAACTTCTACTATGTATTCATCTGCATTATTTTCTAACTTTATCTTTTTCGTAACCTAAATTATTCCTTTTTATACTTATATTTCTCAATTATCTCATAATAATCAATTATTATCTAGTATAGAAGAAGAATATTGTGTTTTCAATACAATGTAAAATTTTTTGTATATTTTTTCACTTGTATGGAGAATATTAGATTCAACAATGGTGAAATAATTATCAATATATTCTTAATTGTTACTATATCATTGATAATTTCTATGAGACAACACATGCCTTCCACAACAATATTCACCTGATCAAAGAATGCATATGTAGACTCATTGAGGTGAATACACATTTCCTCAGATTTGTTCCAAAAATCATTAAAAATAATTTCTCAAACATTTGGATTTACTTAATAAATATTTATCAACTTTTACCTTGTGTGAAGGGATAATGTACATGCCATCAACTTTGTGTAAATTTTCATGGATAATGGTCCACCTAAATAATTGATTCATCTGGAATCAACATCCAATTATTTTTGGAATACTTCTAATAAAGATCCACTATACATATTGGATGAAATACCCTGCACTGAATCCATAAACACAACCATACCAAACAATGGAAATAATTTATCATCCAATTCTTCTATATATTAAAATTAATTCCTTTAAATATCTAAATTTAATTATGATTTACAACTTATATTTCTTCTATTGGTCTATAAAGCATAAATTTAACCCTTTACATTAAGACATATTTTTATCGCATCATGGAAAAATACCATGATGGGAGTGGGGATTTAGGTATGAATGATTAAAATATTTCCCATTTTAATCTTATTTGGTCATTAAACTAAACTCTCTTCCCTCTATTTCCTAAATATAAGAATAATTTGAAGTGAAAACATGCACACGGAAAAAAAATATTACATAGTTCACCATCATTGGTGTACATCAAATAAGAATATAATGGAATGTTTCAACGAAACAAATAAATTAAAGCACTCTAGTATTAAATTTTTCGGATCACATATATTATATCTTATAGTTAACAACCAATCACAAACATAAATCTCACTATTATCTCAATGGAAATTTGTGTACTTCTCCTTTTCAATATTATTCCATTAATTTAAATCATCTCAAAATTGATTCAAACCTGTATGAGTTTTCCATGAAGCCCCATTCTCACATATTATATGAAATATACTTCACCATATATATATTTCATTATAGAGAGATCATTCACGAACTGTTTTTGATTCACTACAAAAAACATTAAACACTTAAGGAATTCCCTTACACTGTGTATCATGGGTGCATTGAAAAGAATTGCAACGTCATTGATGGATGATTCATAAAAAATAACAACTTTTTTATGAGATATAGTTCTCCACAAACTAAAAACTTCTATGAACATGAATTTATTAATGAACTGAGGTCCCTTAGAAACTACCTCACCTGAGAACCACTTTCAATCATAGAAGAATTATTCTAGAGACGATTGTTTCTAAACAACATTGATTCTCAATGATGAGAATAGGAGTCCGTAATATATTAAAATAATCCAATAAAACCCACTAATAACCTTTATTATTAACATATTTTAAAATTATACTTCCCCCTGAACTGAACTATATATGTAGTTTCAACTGCTTAAAACACCATTTTGGCGGCCTCTATAACGACATCACTTCACAAATTATGAATAACCATTACTACATCCTATAACATACTGCCTTAGACCCTAAAAAATGAGAACCCCTTATGGTTCAAATAGAATATTTATTTTGATTCTGAATTTCCTTCAAATATTTTTACTTTCTATTTCACATACTTCTTACTTGGTTTTCATAGTGATGTTCTTATTTAGTCAAGATGGGTTTTATAGAAACCCACCATAAACTCCTTCTTCAATAATAAAAATGATGGAATGTTCTAAACATGTGTTTTATAAAAACCAAACCAACCCAATATGTAAAGAACCAATGCTTGACGTATAAGGATGTTACATTACTTTTTCAGAATAATCAATACATAACAAAAAACAGACATCCAAGGACTGTAATAGTTTAGTGTCTTTAGAAACTCAGAACAAAATCTTCTAATCATGGTAAAAAATCTTCAACATCTCTCATAATGATCTTCCCCATTTTTTCTTACCAAAATCCTTTATTTATATCCTGGGGAAAATAAAACATAAAAAGGGTGAGCTAAAATGCTTAGTAAGGGTAAACATTGAAAACATCAAACAATCCATAAACATTTGAAGGTAAAAACATGAACATAAAACATGAGTATAAATCTTGGTAGTACATAAGGCATAGATGTGAATGAAACATTAATCATTATCAAATATCATGGGAATAAAACCTGTTATTGTGGAAAACCGTTAAGCACATTATATGATTTCTATAGTATCCAAGTAACTGCTTCCAAGACCATCATAGTGGACAAAGTCCATTACGGAATCGGGTTTACTTGATGTTCCAACCCTTTATTACTAAACCAGATTTGTTTGTCATTCTAGCCATGTTTATCTCATGAGATATAAATCATTAAACAATGCATTAATGGGAGATATAGGTCCCACCCATCTCATAATGAAATCATTCTTTCTTGTGAAACAAAATAAACATAAATCATTCATCATAACCCAATTAATAAAATGGGTTTCATATACATCATCCCATCATAACGTAATACATATTAAACAAATATATATCATTTAATCATAAGAAAAATCAAACCATGTAAATAATAGTGACATTATACTTGAAACATAATCATACTAAATAATGTCATCTAAGATGGGAAATATTTTTGATAAAACACGTGAAATGAATTCTTGAGGAAAATATCCTTTCTTCTTCAAAATCATTTTATTTTCACAAAATTCCATGTAATTTTAAAAGAAAAGAATTTTTTATGAATATTATCTTGAAATATTTCATAGGAAGCTTCATGGAAATAAGGATTTATGAATCCATAAAAATTCATTCATGCCGTATAAGTTAAAAAACATTCTACATTTACTTTTGTAGGAAAAGTCAAAAAGTACCTCATATGGTAAACAAAAGAAAGATTCCTACCATACCTTGTGGTAAAATCCATAAAAGGGTAAACATGACTTTAAACATAAATTGAATAATAGTAAACATTTTATGAACACATTTTGAGAAAACATAGACATTCATGACAAACATAACCCTAGTAATTAATTACAAATAAAGAATATCAGATAAGAACGAGATTGGAATAACTGTCCCTTACCTTTTGTCCAATTTCATTCATACGTGTCAGAAACTCTTGTATAGTGGGTTTAAAAATATTATTAACTTGTTACAGAACCATAAAAATATATATTATACAGTACCACAAAACTGGGCAAGGCATTTGCTTTCCTTTATCAGTGTTAACGGTAAAGTGCTGAAAAAGGGCTGGGCCTTTATCAGCGCTAACAAAAGCACTGATAAAGGTCCACTTTATCAGCGCTAAAGAAAGCGCTGATAAAGGTGTACCCTTTATCAGTGATTTTTTAGCGGTGATAAAGGGATTATTTACCAGCGCTAAAAAAGCGCGGATAAAGGTTGTATATATCAGTTCATTTCATTTTAGCGCTGATAAATACAACATTTATCAGCGCTTTTTTACTAGCGCTAATAAAGGCTCACGCGGATATGTTAAAAACCCGCGGGACCTCTTCCTCCTCCCTACACCTGGTCAAGCTCTCGCGGAAGCCCTCCTCTGCGCCGCTGCTACCACCTCCTCCTCCTCCGGTCGCCGCCTCCTCCTCCTCCTATGCTCCTCCTCCTCCTCCTCCTCCACCACGGCCTCGTCCTCCTCCTCCTCCACCAGCGCTTCCTCCTCCTCCTCCTAGTCCGCGGCCTCATCCTCCTCCTCCTCCACCGGCGCCTCCTCCTCCTCCTCCTCTACCTACTCCGCTGCCTCCTCCTCTACCGCGGCCTCCTCCTCCTCCTCCTCCGCTGCCTCCACTGCCTCCGCCCTGCCTCCTCCCTGCCTCTGCGCTGCCTCTGTTGCCTCCGGTGCCTCCGCTGTCGACACCTCCTCCTCCTCCCCCACCGGGTCCTCCTCCTTAAGGTGATTTAAATTTATTTTTCATGAATTAATTTTTTTTGGAATGGGTAAGTGTTTGGCCAACTATTCTTCGTGTTGAATCATCAGTTTCCATGGGTGGTTTGGGATTGTGGTTATGTTTTGATCCTGACTATGGGTTGTTTTTATAATTTCCCACTACTTCATTAGATTTATTTAGTTATTCTTTTGTTTTGGTGTTTTCATTTAGTTCTTTTTTTGTGATTTGATGTTGGGTTTTCCTTGATGGAGGTTGTTCATGTTTCTTGTAGACAATACCTCCTAGAAGGACCATGTAGAAGCATAGAGAGTGTGAACCAGAGTACCCCAAGAGGAACCATCCCATTGATACACATTTTTTTTGGATTCAATGATTTATAATTTCAAAAGCGTGGGTTAAATTGGTATCCATGATAAGACATGAACTATGGACCACACTCAAGAATTTTCAAAGAATAATTCTGAGTTTTTCCTTACTGAAAAGAAAACCAAGTAATTTAAGGAGTAGTTGGACTGTATCAAGTAGATCTTAGAGTTTTTTAAAACCCCTAAGACATCTAAAGTGTTATTTTTTGGTTCCTTTTTAAAACAATTTATTTGAATGTGGTGCGATTCAATGATTCTTTTGAGGAATAGAGAGGATCTCACTTTTACCACTTTCCAAGTGGTATTTCTTCAGAGGTTCTACCCAGATACCTTGAGATTGATGAATGATTATGTGTTTTTAAAGCTAGAGTATGGTGGTCATTTAGTCATGGATTATGCCACTAGATTCCGTTATTTGGTTCATGTATCTCTTTATCTCCCCACGAACGATTATCTTATGGCTATTAATTTTGAGATGGGTTTGAGGAAATATATCAGATTTATTCTTATTGTTCTAAGTCTACCAACCTATTTTTAGGTGTTTCCCAAGGTATTGATGTGAGAGGCATATTTTAATTGAAATATTGGTCTCAATGGTGTTCCATTAATGGGTGGTATCCATAGTTATTTTTGAGGATAAAATATAAAGCACGATGAGTCTTAGAGAAGTAGTGGAAAAGGATTTGAGTAGTCTTTATGAACAGATTATGTGGATTATATGGACATTGGACCTATTTTTTTATCAGATTAGAAATGTGGGAAACATCTGGACGATTTTACCAGAGTCTCTGAGGGCGTTCCACCTATTTGGGTAGCCGGGGAATATCTTGTGATTTTTTCAATTGGCTCCTAATGGGAGTGGTGTAGGCTCCAATTTTTTAAGGAATCTTAGTTAAAATAAGAGGCTTCAAATGGTGGAGGATCACATCCTAAAATAAAGGGTGATTCTTAATAGGGAAATAATACATAGACGAGTCTAATCCAGAAAAAATCAATGCAGTAGAGGTCATTCATGAGGACTCATATTCTTGGCCAACCACAATTCGAGGTGAATTTTTTTAATTCTTCTATAGTATTGGTTTCATTTCAAAATGGTGAATCCTAGTCATTAATTTCACATATTTTTTTATTACTTGGGTATGATGGCAGAGTTTATGAATTATTTCATGTATTGCCTTACCCTTTTGGGTAGGAAAAATTGTCATGGATTCCTGTTCTTTGAGATTTGTGTTGTGGTACTTGGCATGGAGGACATTTCGGAATTCCATGTTTTGGACCTGGTCTTTTCCGACCTCATTATCGTCTTGTATTTTTTTATTTTATTTAGTGCAATATATGACTATTATCACCATTGGGTTCAGTTACTTACTCTTAACATGAGATTCCATGTCTTTTATGGAGATTGTGATCTATAACCATGAAGGGTATGACAAGTTGCTTCTATGTTATGGTCATATCATGTCATTTTTCCAAGGTTTTCCTTGGGGTTGTTGAGAAGTGTTCTTCATGTGAAATTCCAGTGGTCATGGAAAAGTACACAAAATCATTTCTAGAGGACTTCATGGGATAACCTTCCCAATGAGTGTTTGCGTTTTATATCTATTTGCTTCACATGACGATCCCATTTTCCATTCCATCACATCATAAGGCTCTGGAAAATTTAGAGGAGCTAAAAGATCAGCAAGAAGATCTTTAGGTAAATGGTTCTATCTATATGATTATGTCACTATGGGATTTTCCAATTCTGTTTTCAATGAATTCATATCATAGCCTATTAATTTTAACAGTCTACCGTAGTCATATCCAGGTGACAGTAATGAATAATTACATATTTCCCATAATTGATGATTTTTTTGACCATCTTATAAGGTTCTATTGGTTTTTGAAAATTTTCTAGAGATCAGGGTACCAACAGTTGAGGGTTTGGGAAGAGGATGCTCGAAAGATAGATTTTTAAAGTCGATATGGAAATTTATAGTATTTATGAATTCCATTTGGGATCACCAATGCTCTATGTATTTCATGGAACTGATGAACTAGATCTTTAATATCTTTCTAGACACCTCTATTTTCGTTTTTTTAGAATACTTCTTGGTGTATTACAATATATAGGAGGAGTACTCCGATAATCTGGAGGTTGTTTTGGTTGTTTTTAGATAGATTTGTCTATATTACAATAAGATAAATTCCACATATTTTGTTTAAGAAGTATTGTTTCATGGTCACATTATTTCCTTGGATGTAGTTCTAGGTTATCCAGAAAAGGTTTGAGAAGTCATTTCTCCCAATCAGTCAAAGAATGTATTCAAGATCCACAACATTCTAGACTTAGTCATTTCGTGGTCACATTATTTCTTTGATGTATCTTGTTTTTTATCCTAATTATACTCATATTCCTTCTCCTCTAACCTATATACTCATCCTATGGATTTCAAATAGGATGAATATAACTAAATAATGGATGAATTCCAATCGGTTGAAAAAAGAGTATGAAGAAGGCGTGAAAGAATTTATCAAGTTTGCAAAAGATAATGCATGTGACTCTTCTCAAATCCTTTGTCCGTTTTTATGCTGTTGTTATTAAAAAAAAATTAGTCCAGATGAGTTGGAAGTACACTTGATCTGTCACGGAATAGATCAAAGTTATACATGTTGGAATAAACACGGGGAAACAACGAATGTAGATAGTGACTGGGGTGACACTGCGTTTTATGGATCATCTGATATGATTACAAACATGAAAAATGAAGATGACTGTATGGAGGATGTTATTACAGATGTGAATGATGATGAAGATCGTATTGAGAAAATGACAAGGACCATCTAAGATGAACTTCTTGATTTCCCAAAATTGTTTGAGAAGTTAAAAAGTTGTGCAAAGACGCCATTGTATGCTGGTTGCACTAAATATACAGCATTTTCAGCCGTACTGAAGCTGTATAATTTGAAAGTAGATAACGGGTGGAGTGATGACAGTTTTACCAAACTACTTGTCCTCTTGAATGACATGCTCCCAGAAGACAATGGGCTCCCGAGCCGAACATACGATGCCAAAAGAATGTTACGCTCTATGGGTATGATCTCTGAAAGAATACACACCTACCCGAATGATTGTATACTGTTTCGCAAGGACCACAAATCACTTAAAGAATGCCCAAAGTGTGGTGCTTCTCGATACAAGAAAGATGAATCCATCCCTACTAATGTTGTATGGTACTTTCCAATCATTCCAAGGTTTAGACGCCTATATGGAAGTGAGGAGACTGTAGAACAATTAACATGGAATGCATATACAAGAATTAATGATGGGATACTACATCACCCGGCAGACTCACCTCAGTGGAAGAGAATCGATCATGAGTATCCAGAATTTGGAAACGAGTCGAGAAACCATTTTCTTGCGTTATCTACGGATGGAGTGAATACTTTTGGTTTTCAAAGAAACAGTCACAGTACATGGCCGGTTATGTTGATATATTATAACATACCATCGTGGTTATGCAAGAAACGAAAATACATCATGTTATCTATGCTTATATGAAGACCAAAACAACGGGGTAATGATATTGATGTTTATTTAGCTCCATTGATAGAAGATTTGAAATTATTGTGGGATTCAGGTGTTACATTGTATGATGCTTACAGAAAGGAAGATTTCACTTTGAGAGTCATGTTGTATGGGATGATAAATGACATCCCTGCTTATGGAAATTTGTCAGGATATAGCATTAAAGGAACTCAAGGCTGTCCCGTCTGCGAAGAAGGTACACAGTCAATTAGGTTGAAACATTCATTGAAAACAGTGTTTCTAGGACATCGCAGATTTCTACCGCGATGACATAAGTACCGTTCTTGGAAGACATCATTCGATGGAAATTCAGAAGAATGTACATCACCGTCTCCACTAATATGCGATCAATTGTTTGAGAAAGTTAAAAATGTGGACACTACTTTTGGTAAACCGGCTTCGAAAAACCTTATGAAAATTGGTTGGAAAAAGAGATCAATTTTTTTGAATTACAATATTGGAATTGTCTGTATGTAAGACATTTTATTGATGTTATGCATGTAGAAAAAAATGTATTTGACAGTGTTATCGGCACGTTGCTGAATACATCTGGCAAAAAAAAATCTGGAATTAAGGATAGGTTGGACATGGTTGAGATGAGAATACGAGAAGAGTTGGAACCAGTGAAGGGTGAAAAACGAACATTTCTTCCTCCTGCTGCTTACACTCTTTCTAGGCAGGAGAGATATCAGTTTTGCAACTTCTTGAATGACGTAAAGGTTCTAGAGGGGTATTCTTCAAATATCAGTAACCTTGTGTCAATGAGCGACTTGAAGTTAAAAGGTCTGAAATCACATGACTGTCATGTTTTGATGCAAAATCTCATTCCAATTGCTTTACATTGCATTTTTCCCAAGAATGTCCACCATACATTAATGAATTTGTGTTTCTTCTTCAAAGCTATATGCAGCAAAGTTATAGACCCGGCGAAATTGCCAGCTATGGAAAAATAAATTGCCATCATATTATGTGAATTAGAAATGTTATTCCCGCCTTCATTTTTTGATATGATGGTTCATTTGATG
Organism: Viscum album; assembly: GCA_963277665.1. Lineage (NCBI taxonomy): Eukaryota > Viridiplantae > Streptophyta > Magnoliopsida > Santalales > Viscaceae > Viscum > Viscum album. Next base: position 1,896,862,984 of record OY728152.1, read on the forward strand.
GTACACCTGGTGAGAGATATTCGACTATGTGTTCCTGTACATTACAAATAGATGTACCCCATTGAACGATATATGAAGATTTTGAAAGGGTATGTCAAAAATCGAAGTCGGCCAGAGGGTTGTATTGCAGAGCGATATATTATTGAGGAAGCCGTTGAATTCTGTACCGAATACTTGTCTGGTGTGGAAAGAATTGTCTTACCAAAATCTTGTAACACCGGGTGGCTTAAGGGTGAAGGAATTTCTAGAAGAAAGTTTGTCACAATCAATATTATAGATCGCGAGCAGGCCCACCTTTATGTTTTGCATAACAGTTTCGACGTTGACCCATATGTTGAAATCCATGAAGAAATTCTTACGCATTTGAATCCATCAAAGGCTGAAAAATGGATATCAGATACACATAATCGACAGTTTATAGGATGGTTTCGAGATATCAATCACATCATATTCAAAAGAACATAACATTTTGGAAATCTTAACCTGCAAAAGAGAGCATAATTTCATAACATGGGATAAATCATAGTAGTGAAATGAAATCCCAATAATCATAACATAAAACATGAAACTTTGTGTCATACACACATAATCATAGAGAATCATTTCTTGTTAGTCAAGACTCATTGCCAAGACTATCTTAGTGGACAAAGTCCCTTTCTGAATCGAGTAACCCTCGTTTCAGTCATGTTTCACTGAACCGGTATAACCTACCATTTCAGCCATGTCTATCTCATGAGATATAAAATCTTTACCCAATGCATTGGAGGGAGATATAGGTCCCACCCATCTCATAATGATACCATTCTTATGTGTGCCACAAAATCATAAATCATACATCATTTCATAACCCATGTAGTAAAAATAGGATTCGTAAACATCGTGACATCAAAAAACCATTCATATAAGATAAAGGAATTCATAAACATAATTCCATCACAACCTAGTCAAATCAATGTAAAAATATTGATAGAAACAGAAACCTTTATTATCTTAGATGGAAAATAATTTTGATAAAACACTTGAAATGAATTCTTGAGGAAAAATATCCTTTCTTCTTCAAAATCAATTTCTTTTCACAAAACATCATGCAATTTTAAAAGAAAGAGATTTTATTGAAAATAGTCATGAAATCTTTTGGAGGAAGCTTCATGAAAATAAGGCTTTATAAAAGCGTAAAAAATCCGTTCGTGCCGTTTAAGTTAAAAAAACATTCTTCTCGTACTTTTGTCGGAAAAGTCAAAAAGTACCTCGTACGAAAAACGACAAAAGATTCCTTTCATATATTTTACTAAAAACTCACCGAAGGGTAAAATTGGATTTAAAAAATTGTAGGAGGATGGAAATAATATTACATATCGAGGAAACATGGATTTGGATGATAAAATACACCCCAGTAAATACCAAAGTATAAACAATCTCGGATAAAAATGAGATTGTGACATTTCCCTTACCTTGGGTCCGATTTGCTTTGTTCGTGTCCGAAGCTCCTGTATAATGGTTTAAATAATGTTATTGACTTATTCCAGAATCATACATATTGATATGATATCATATATGGTCATATTATTAGCTTCTTGTTAGTAATATTTCATTGTTACTTGTTACTCGGGTCTTTATAACTTTTTGTTCTTATGCGTGTTTTGTCGAATAAATCCTTATTCTTATCTTTAGGTTATAGGTAATTCATTTCCATAATGGTATTAGTGTAGTATATACCATATTCATTCATTCAATTCATTTATATAATCATTATGAAATGAAGATCATGTAGAACGAGTCGCATCACATCGTGGAGACGGTATTCCGTACATACGCACGAGTGATGATATCGTTCCTATGATCGTGGAATTGTATTGGAGTATATATATATTATTTCAGTATCAATATTACTTCATAATAATCATATATAGTTACTCATTACACCATTATACCCATCCTTGTAAGGTGATGGTGAAAAATAGATTACACCACGGCGTGGAGACGGTATTCCGTACGTACGCACGCGCGGTGATTTCATTTTTCCGTAGGATGGATAGAAGGTGAATTAGGGTTGTTTCATATTTATAATAACATATCAGTATGTAAGTAATACTGATGTTATTACTTTATCATGAAACAACTAAAGAAGAAGAAGTTGAAGAAGAAAGAAATTGAAAAGATCGGTAATGGATATTACCTCTTCTTTGGAACGCCTCTTTGAATCCTCCACTTAGGGAACTAAGATTGGTCTTTTAAGAAGACCAGGACCTATAGGATTATTCTAGGGAAGTGGAGAGGAGAACATGGCAGGGGTTGGCCGAGCTTGAGTGCTCAATTTGGTGTGAGGAGGAGGGGGAGGAGGTGCCCTTTTATAAGGGAGGAGAGGGGCACCTTAGGAATATCTCAAAATATTATTTTATATTGAAGTCAAAATAGGTTTATAATGGTTCCAAAGGGTCTTATTTCGAAGCTAAAGTGGGGATGGGTAGAAATCCTATCAACCAATAGGATTTAGACAAGTTTAGGGTATTATTTTAACCTTATCAATTAGATTTAACTCTAAGTTAAATAATTTAACTTTTACCGTGTCTTTTTGTTTTCTTTCACTATATGGTTAATAAACTTACTATAACATGACAAACGAACCCCAAATTGTATATTATTAATACATATATCCTTATCTAAGTCATTTGGCCGAACCTTAGATTTTTAGGAATAAAATAACAATTAATAATATAATATTTCATTTAAAAACTATTTTGTGTCAATTTTGACACTATTTGATATATGATTTTTGTGAAAGTCATAACAGAATTATATGTTCGAACCAAGTTGATTAAATCAACACTAATATATCATAGTAACCTATAAAATTAGTGGAATTCATAAAAAGTCTTAAATTACATTTATTTTGGTATTTATATTATCAATTATGTCAATATTTCATTAATAAGATAATTACTGCATCATCTTTGTGTCATAAATAAATTATATTATTTGATGTCTAAAAATTACAAATAAAATACCATCATGTAGAAACTCTTTTTATCTTTCTAATGAATATTTATAGTCGAATTTATCTTATGTATAACCCCATATTAAAAATGATTTACTTATTAAACTTTGATTTTAACTATTTTAACCCTTCTTTAAATAAATTAATAATACATGTCCTAATCTAATCCAAGTGGGCCTAAATGGTCATATTTTATTCCTAAGTTTGTTTTGGGTCGAATTAAACTTGTACATTATAATTAGGACATGTGTTAGGGTAATATTAATATCATATTTACCCTTAGTTACCCTATTTACTATTAACCGTGGTAAAAAAAATAAAAAGTTACTATTCACCAAAAAAATATTTTCATCTCATTGAACCACATTTTAGTCCTTGATATTAACCGTGTCTCTCGGATTTTCGAAATTCCATTCACAGAAGCGGTAAAATTAAGTTTTATGCAAAATTCAGTTTTTAACCTACCACTTAGTAGTTTCACTATTAATCAAAAATTGATGTTTTTCAGAACAATGCCAAAATTTCATCTCAAGCTATATTTCATATTCCAAATTCAAAAATGAAGTCTATTTTACCAAATTCATAACATAGAAGTTGCATTAATTAATTTTATAATTAAATCCCGCTGTTAAAACAAATAGCGTGTTTTTAAGAAACAATATCTATCAAAAGATTGACACTTGTTTATGTCTAGTTTAAATGTGAAATTATATCCAATGACCAACATTGTATTAAATTGTAAAAATATATTCTAAATATACTTTAAAACCACTAAAATTAATGATTTATCACTATTAATTATTTCGTTTAAAAAAAGTTGTTTTTAATTATAATTTAGTAATTTTCACTATTCATCGGAATATGAAAGTTATCTGAAAAGTACCAAAATTTCACCTTAGGCTAAATTCGAAACTCCGAATCTAAAAATGAAGTCCATTTTGAGAGTTAAAATTTCTAAAAATTAAAAAGTGGTTATTACTATTCATAACGGCTAGTTTTAATAATATTTTAATAGCATATCATTGTTTCGTGAAACTCTGGATTACGTACCACACACGCTATCGAGGAAGGTTGCGATTGCGTGTAATGCAAGGAAAGTCAATGATGTGTGTTGTGCAAGCTCATTTTGGTGTAGCGTATAACACAAGACATTAGTAAAATAAAAAAGAATATTTTTCATAAAATCTCGGGCTGTTACATTCTACCCCCCTTAAAATGAATTTCGCCCTCGAAATTCGTCGGGGTTATAAATGGTTTACTATTCGAAAGTTTCTTTAATAGAAACCCACATCGTAAAAGGGAATACCAAAACTTGGCTTTAAAAACTAAAGTATGAAATGTAACGATTACCCAAATAAACTAATCACTGGGTTTCCACATAGGTGAAAATATGGATATGGAAGAGAAATCTAACCATCATGTTCTGGTGGAGAGTGGTAGAGAACATGGCTATGGAAAAGCCAGTAATCACAAATCCATAGATTTGTGATGATATAAGGTACCATCTGATTCATCAGGTATAAGATCACTAGGACAACATTTTTGGTTTTCAAGATCATTTCCCTAAAGTTGAAAATTTGAATTACAATAAATACTTACTTTATTTTGGTACAATCTCACTATTGTTCGTGCCTTGAACAATTTCCACTTCATCTCTTAAATAAATGAAGTTGAATTTGTTATTCGTGAAGTGTTAGCAGATCATGTGATAGAATGACGGGTCATTCCATCTGTCTCAAACAAAAGTTTAGCAAAAATTATATACATAAGTCGATCTATTAGTGAGATTAATCATATATGGTTCCTAAAATGAACTTATACTTCACATATCATACTGATTAATATAATAAAACTAGTTTTCTACTAAACAAAGACTTCCTGTAGGTCAGTGGTAGGCGATAAAGGCCAGTCGCACTTCGGTTGTGGGTTCGATTCCCACAGCCTTGTCCAAAACGATGGGCTGTCGCCCGTCCTGCAGGTTGTCCTTTTTATAAAACTATATTACTATAACATCCCATCAATAATATCGAAAAAACATCTATCCTTAAACAATATTAACTTATGTCCAACATAATTCATTCCAATTTTTAGGCTTATCCATAATACTGCAGTCCATTCTCATAACATAGTGAAAACGATTACCAGAGATTTAATACCATCGTTGATCCCCATATATCATAAGATATATCTTGTTGGTCACATTCCAAAGATTCAAAGGCCTTAATCTTGTACTCTCTTGAATACCCATTGAACCTTAGTGAAAACTTGAATGCAGTTAAAAGTTAACACTTTTCACATACCGAAATCCTCAAAATTCTATATACTCAAACCATGATATCACTTAGTCCTTATATCAATCATGAGCTCATGAATACTATCAAACATTTAATTTTATCCTTATCCCTTCATTATGCGCATATCATCTACATTCCAAAAATATCTGAATAACCTTTCATGGATACTGGTAACATTAATCATACACTTTCAAAACACAAGGAAAGACAACAGTGTAACAATCCATAGATGTCTCTTTATTCCAAAATTACACATGATAAACATGTAATCATTCCACTACATTCTCAAACCATTGACCGAGCTTCAAAAACTCTTTCATCTCACATATCATTTGTAGTCTCTTCATCATCATCCACATAAATACTACCCATATGACCATACTGATTCTCTTCATGAGTCTTTCCCTTAGGGCATTTGTTTGCATAATGCCCATACATTCCACATTTAAAACACTTAACCATTTTTGATGTCGTAGCAATACCATTATCCTCATCCATGGTGTTAACCGACCCTTTTCCTTTGCACTTACTTGCTTTGTGTCCTTCTTTTCCACACCCAAAGCATCTTCCAGTTCCCTTGAAACATTCTCCTTGATGCCTCTTCCCACATGATTTACACAGGGGAAATTGAACTTTCTTTCCTCTATGATCATCATGAAACTCCATCTTTCTCTTATTAGCCGAGTCAGGAAACTTACCAAATTTTACTTTATTGATCATATTATGAGATTGCTGATTCGGCATAATAATGATGTTTGGACTTCCAAATCCCATTTCATTATGAAGAATATCATTCCATTGTCCATCATATCCTCCATTATCGTGAAGCATCTTGTTTCCAGCCATTTTCTAAAACCCAAAAGAATAGTGTGAGAGGAAAAAATCATAATAAAGGGGGAGTAACTTCAATATCTAACATCTTAGGTTTAATTCTATGATCGTTAGCGTAATTCTAGTACTATAACCTATATGCTTACTTAACCTTAGAGACATCCCTAGACATACCTTAGAAATATCTCTAGGGATCTCACTAAAGTTCTCGCATCCTAGTTTCCAAAGGTTGACTAAACCTCCCTCTGATACCAACTGTAGAGACCCGTAGCTTGACGTACATGTACATTACATTACTTTTGCGGAATACTTAGTACATAACAAAAACACACACACAAGGATCGTAATAGTTTAGTGTCTTTGGAAACTCAGAATAAAATCTTCTAATCCTGGTGAAAGATCTTCAACATCTCCCATAAAGATCTTCCTTTTTTTTACCTAAAACCTTTCTTTATATCCTGGGGAAAAGAAAACATAAAAGGGTGAGCTCAAATGCTCAGTAAGGGTAAACAACAGAAATATCAATCACATCATATTCAAAAGAACATAACATTTTGGAAATCTTAACCTGCAAAAGAGAGCATAATTTCATAACATGGGATAAATCATAGTAGTGAAATGAAATCCCAATAATCATAACATAAAACATGAAACTTTGTGTCATACACACATAATCATAGAGAATCATTTCTTGTTAGTCAAGACTCATTGCCAAGACTATCTTAGTGGACAAAGTCCCTTTCTGAATCGAGTAACCCTCGTTTCAGTCCTGTTTCACTGAACCGGTATAACCTACCATTTCAGCCATGTCTATCTCATGAGATATAAAATCTTTACCCAATGCATTGGAGGGAGATATAGGTCCCACCCATCTCATAATGATACCATTCTTATGTGTGCCACAAAATCATAAATCATACATCATTTCATAACCCATGTAGTAAAAATAGGATTCGTAAACATCGTGACATCAAAAAACCATTCATATAAGATAAAGGAATTCATAAACATAATTCCATCACAACCTAGTCAAATCAATGTAAAAATATTGATAGAAACAGAACCCTTTATTATCTTAGATGGAAAATAATTTTGATAAAACACTTGAAATGAATTCTTGAGGAAAAATATCCTTTCTTCTTCAAAATCAATTTCTTTTCACAAAACATCATGCAATTTTAAAAGAAAGAGATTTTATTGAAAATAGTCATGAAATTTTTTGGAGGAAGCTTCATGAAAATAAGGCTTTATAAAAGCGTAAAAAATCCGTTCGTGCTGTTTAAGTTAAAAAAACATTCTTCTCGTACTTTTGTCGGAAAAGTCAAAAAGTACCTTGTACGAAAAACGACAAAAGATTCCTTTCATATATTTTACTAAAAACTCACCGAAGGGTAAAATTGGATTTAAAAAATTGTAGGAGGATGGAAATAATATTACATATCGAGGAAACATGGATTTGGATGATAAAATACACCCCAGTAAATACCAAAGTATAAACAATCTCGGATAAAAATGAGATTGTGACATTTCCCTTACCTTGGGTCCGATTTGCTTTGTTCGTGTCCGAAGCTCCTGTATAATGGTTTAAATAATGTTATTGACTTATTCCAGAATCATACATATTGATATGATATCATATATGGTCATATTATTAGCTTCTTGTTAGTAATATTTCATTGTTACTTGTTACTCGGGTCTTTATAACTTTTTGTTCTTATGCGTGTTTTGTCGAATAAATCCTTATTCTTATCTTTAGGTTATAGGTAATTCATTTCCAGAATGGTATTAGTGTAGTATATACCATATTCATTCATTCAATTCATTTATATAATCATTATGAAATGAAGATCATGTAGAACGAGTCGCATCACATCGTGGAGACGGTATTCCGTACATACGCACGAGTGATGATATCGTTCCTATGATCGTGGAATTGTATTGGAGTATATATATATTATTTCAGTATCAATATTACTTCATAATAATCATATATAGTTACTCATTACACCATTATACCCATCCTTGTAAGGTGATGGTGAAAAATAGATTACACCACGGCGTGGAGACGGTATTCCGTACGTACGCACGCGCGGTGATTTCATTTTTCCGTAGGATGGATAGAAGGTGAATTAGGGTTGTTTCATATTTATAATAACATATCAGTATGTAAGTAATACTGATGTTATTACTTTATCATGAAACAACTAAAGAAGAAAAAGTTGAAGAAGAAAGAAATTGAAAAGATCGGTAATGGATATTACCTCTTCTTTGGAACGCCTCTTTGAATCCTCCACTTAGGGAACTAAGATTGGTCTTTTAAGAAGACCAGGACCTCTAGGATTATTCTAGAGAAGTGGAGAGGAGAAAATGGCAGGGGTTGGCCGAGCTTGAGTGCTCAATTTGGTGTGAGGAGGAGGGGGAGGAGGTGCCCTTTTATAAGGGAGGAGAGGGGCACCTTAGGAATATCTCAAAATATTATTTTATATTGAAGTCAAAATAGGTTTATAATGGTTCCAAACGGTCTTATTTCGAAGATAAAGTGGGGATGGGTAGAAATCCTATCAACCAATAGGATTTAGACAAGTTTAGGGTATTATTTTAACCTTATCAATTAGATTTAACTCTAAGTTAAATAATTTAACTTTTACCGTGTCTTTTGGTTTTCTTTCACTATATGGTTAATAAACTTACTATAACATGACAAACGAACCCCAAATTGTATATTATTAATAACTATATCATTATCTAAGTCATTTGGCCGAACCTTAGATTTTCAGGAATAAAATAACAATTAATAATATAATATTTCATTTAAAAACTATTTTGTGTCAATTTTGACACTATTTGATATATGATTTTTGTGAAAGTCATAACAGAATTATATGTTCGAACCAAGTTGATTAAATCAACACTAATATATCATAGTAACCTAGAAATTTAGTTTAATTCATAAAAAGTCTTAAATTACATTTATTTTGGTATTTATATTATCAATTATGTCAATATTTAATTAATAAGATAATTACTGCATCATCTTTGTGTCATAAATAAATTATATTATTTGATGTCTAAAAATTACAAATAAAATACCATCATGTAGGAAATATTTTTAGCTTTCTAATGAATATTTATAGTCGAATTTATCTTATGTATAACCCCATATTAAAAATGATTTACTTATTAAACTTTGATTTTAACTATTTTGACCCTTCTTTAAATAAATTAATAATAAATGTCCTAATCTAATCCAAGTGGGCCTAAATGGTCATATTTTATTCCTAAGTTTGTTTTTGGTCGAATTAAACTTGTCCAATATAATTAGGACATGTGTTAGGGTAATATTAATATCATATTTACCCTTAGTTACCCTATTTACTATTAACCGTGGTAAAAAAAATAAAAAGTTACTATTCACCAAAAAAATATTTTCATCTCATTGAACCACATTTTAGTCCTTGATATTAACCGTGTCTCTCGGATTTTCGAAATTCCATTCACAGAAGCGGTAAAATTAAGTTTTATGCAAAATTCAGTTTTTAACCTACCACTTAGTAGTTTCACTATTCATCAAAAATTGATGTTTTTCAGAACAATGCCAAAATTTCATCTCAAGCTATATTTCATATTCCAAATTCAAAAATGAAGTCTATTTTACCAAATTCATATCATAGAAGTTGCATTAATTAATTTTATAATTAAATCCCGCTGTTAAAACAAATAGCGTGTTTTTAAGAAACAATATCTATCAAAAGATTGACACTTGTTTATGTCTAGTTTAAATGTGAAATTACATCCAATGACCAACATTGTATTAAATTGTAAAAATATATTCTAAATATACTTTAAAACCACTAAAATTAATGATTTATCACTATTAATTATTTCGTTTAAAAAAAGTTGTTTTTAATTATAATTTAGTAATTTTCACTATTCATCAGAATATGAAAGTTATCCGAAAAGTACCAAAATTTCACCTTAGGCTAAATTCGATACTCCGAATCCAAAAATGAAGTCCATTTTGAGAGTTAAAATTTCTAAAAATTAAAAAGTGGTTATTACTATACATAACGGCTAGTTTTAATAATATTTTAATAGCATATCATTGTTTCGTGAAACTCAGGATTACGTACCACACACGCTATCAAGGAAGGTTGCAATTGCGTGTAATGCAAGGAAAGTCAATGATGCGTGTTGTGCAAGCTCATTTTGGTGTAGCGTATAACACAAGACATTAGTAAAATAAAAAAGAATATTTTTCATAAAATCTCGGGCTGTTACATTCTACCCCCCTTAAAATGAATTTCGCCCTCGAAATTCGTCGGGGTTATAAATGGTTTACTATTCGAAAGTTTCTTTAATAGAAACCCACATCGTAAAAGGGAATACCAAAACTTGGCTTTAAAAACTAAAGTATGAAATGTAACGATTACCCAAATAAACTAATCACTGGGTTTCCACATAGGTGAAAATATGGATATGGAAGAGAAATCTAACCATCATGTTCTGGTGGAGAGTGGTAGAGAACATGGCTATGGAAAAGCCAGTAATCACAAATCCATAGATTTGTGATGATATAAGGTACCATCTGATTCATCAGGTATAAGATCACTAGGACAACATTTTTGGTTTTCAAGATCATTTCCCTAAAGTTGAAAATTTGAATTACAATAAATACTTACTTTATTTTGGTACAATCTCACTATTGTTCGTGCCTTGAACAATTTCCACTTCATCTCTTAAATAAATGAAGTTGAATTTGTTATTCGTGAAGTGTTAGCAGATCATGTGATAGAATGACGGGTCATTCCATCTGTCTCAAACAAAAGTTTAGCAAAAATTATATACATAAGTCGATCTATTAGTGAGATTAATCATATATGGTTCCTAAAATGAACTTATACTTCACATATCATACTGATTAATATAATAAAACTAGTTTTCTACTAAACAAGGACTTCCTGTAGGTCAGTGGTAGGCGATAAAGGCCAGTCGCACTTCGGTTGTGGGTTCGATTCCCACAGCCTTGTCCGAAACGATGGGCTGTCGCCCGTCCTGCAGGTTGTCCTTTTTATAAAACTATATTACTATAACATCCCATCAATAATATCGAAAAAACATCTATCCTTAAACAATATTAACTTATGTCCAACATAATTCATTCCAATTTTTAGGCTTATCCATAATACTGCAGTCCATTCTCATAACATAGTGAAAACGATTACCAGAGATTTAATACCATCGTTGATCCCCATATATCATAAGATATATCTTGTTGGTCACATTCCAAAGATTCAAAGGCCTTAATCTTGTACTCTCTTGAATACCCATTGAACCTTAGTGAAAACTTGAATGCAGTTAAAAGTTAACACTTTTCACATACCGAAATCCTCAAAATTCTATATACTCAAACCATGATATCACTTAGTCCTTATATCAATCATGAGCTCATGAATACTATCAAACATTTAATTTTCTCCTTATCCCTTCATTATGCGCATATCATCTACATTCCAAAAATATCTGAATAACCTTTCATGGATACTGGTAACATTAATCATACACTTTCAAAACACAAGGAAAGACAACAGTGTAACAATCCATAGATGTCTCTTTATTCCAAAATTACACATGATAAACATGTAATCATTCCACTACATTCTCAAACCATTGACCGAGCTTCAAAAACTCTTTCATCTCACATATCATTTGTAGTCTCTTCATCATAATCCACATAAATACTACCCATATGACCATACTGATTCTCTTCATGAGTCTTTCCCTTAGGGCATTTGTTTGCATAATGCCCATACATTCCACATTTAAAACACTTAACCATTTTTGATGTCGTAGCAATACCATTATCCTCATCCATGGTGTTAACCGACCCTTTTCCTTTGCACTTACTTGCTTTGTGTCCTTCTTTTCCACACCCAAAGCATCTTCCAGTTCCCTTGAAACATTCTCCTTGATGCCTCTTCCCACATGATTTACACAGGGGAAATTGAACTTTCTTTCCTCTATGATCATCATGAAACTCCATCTTTCTCTTATTAGCCGAGTCAGGAAACTTACCAAATTTTACTTTATTGATCATATTATGAGATTGCTGATTCGGCATAATAATGATGTTTGGACTTCCAAATCCCATTTCATTATGAAGAATATCATTCCATTGTCCATCATATCCTCCATTATCGTGAAGCATCTTGTTTCCAGCCATTTTCTAAAACCCAAAAGAATAGTGTGAGAGGCAAAAATCATAATAAAGGGGGAGTAACTTCAATATCTAACATCTTAGGTTTAATTCTATGATCGTTAGCGTAATTCTAGTACTATAACCTATATGCATACTTAACCTTAGAGACATCCCTAGACATACCTTAGAAATATCTCTAGGGATCTCACTAAAGTTCTCACATCCTAGTTTCCAAAGGTTGACTAAAACTCCCTCTGATACCAACTGTAGAGACCCGTAGCTTGACGTACATGTACATTACATTACTTTTGCGGAATACTTAGTACATAACAAAAACACACACGCAAGGATCGTAATAGTTTAGTGTCTTTGGAAACTCAGAATAAAATCTTCTAATCCTGGTGAAAGATCTTCAACATCTCCCATAAAGATCTACCTTTTTTTTACCTAAAACCTTTCTTTATATCCTGGGGAAAAGAAAACATAAAAGGGTGAGCTCAAATGCTCAGTAAGGGTAAACAACAGAAATATCAATCACATCATATTCAAAAGAACATAACATTTTGGAAATCTTAACCTGCAAAAGAGAGCATAATTTCATAACATGGGATAAATCATAGTAGTGAAATGAAATCCCAATAATCATAACATAAAACATGAAACTTTGTGTCATACACACATAATCATAGAGAATCATTTCTTGTTAGTCAAGACTCATTGCCAAGACTATCTTAGTGGACAAAGTCCCTTTCTGAATCGAGTAACCCTCGTTTCAGTCCTGTTTCACTGAACCGGTATAACCTACCATTTCAGCCATGTCTATCTCATGAGATATAAAATCTTTACCCAATGCATTGGAGGGAGATATAGGTCCCACCCATCTCATAATGATACCATTCTTATGTGTGCCACAAAATCATAAATCATACATCATTTCATAACCCATGTAGTAAAAATAGGATTCGTAAACATCGTGACATCAAAAAACCATTCATATAAGATAAAGGAATTCATAAACATAATTCCATCACAACCTAGTCAAATCAATGTAAAAATATTGATAGAAACAGAACCCTTTATTATCTTAGATGGAAAATAATTTTGATAAAACACTTGAAATGAATTCTTGAGGAAAAATATCCTTTCTTCTTCAAAATCAATTTCTTTTCACAAAACATCATGCAATTTTAAAAGAAAGAGATTTTATTGAAAATAGTCATGAAATCTTTTGGAGGAAGCTTCATGAAAATAAGGCTTTATAAAAGCGTAAAAAATCCGTTCGTGCCGTTTAAGTTAAAAAAACATTCTTCTCGTACTTTTGTCGAAAAAGTCAAAAAGTACCTCGTACGAAAAACGACAAAAGATTCCTTTCATATATTTTACTAAAAACTCACCGAAGGGTAAAATTGGATTTAAACAATTGTAGGAGGATGGAAATAATATTACATATCGAGGAAACAGGGATTTGGATGATAAAATACACCCCAGTAAATACCAAAGTATAAACAATCTCGGATAAAAATGAGATTGTGACATTTCCCTTACCTTGGGTCCGATTTGCTTTGTTCGTGTCCGAAGCTCCTGTATAATGGTTTAAATAATGTTATTGACTTATTCCAGAATCATACATATTGATATGATATCATATATGGTCATATTATTAGCTTCTTGTTAGTAATATTTCATTGTTACTTGTTACTCGGGTCTTTATAACTTTTTGTTCTTATGCGTGTTTTGTCGAATAAATCCTTATTCTTATCTTTAGGTTATAGGTAATTCATTTCCATAATGGTATTAGTGTAGTATATACCATATTCATTCATTCAATTCATTTATATAATCATTATGAAATGAAGATCATGTAGAACGTGTCGCATCACATCGTGGAGACGGTATTCCGTACATACGCACGAGTGATGATATCGTTCCTATGATCGTGGAATTGTATTGGAGTATATATATATTATTTCAGTATCAATATTACTTCATAATAATCATATATAGTTACTCATTACACCATTATACCCATCCTTGTAAGGTGATGGTGAAAAATAGATTACACCACGGCGTGGAGACGGTATTCCGTACGTACGCACGCGCGATGATTTCATTTTTCCGTAGGATGGATAGAAGGTGAATTAGGGTTGTTTCATATTTATAATAACATATCAGTATGTAAGTAATACTGATGTTATTACTTTATCATGAAACAACTAAAGAAGAAGAAGTTGAAGAAGAAAGAAATTGAAAAGATCGGTAATGGATATTACCTCTTCTTTGGAACGCCTCTTTGAATCCTCCACTTAGGGAACTAAGATTGGTCTTTTAAGAAGACCAGGACCTCTAGGATTATTCTAGGGAAGTGGAGAGGAGAAAATGGCAGGGTTTGGCCGATCTTGAGTGCTCAATTTGGTGTGAGGAGGAGGGGGAGGAGGTGCCCTTTTATAAGGGAGGAGAGGGGCACCTTAGGAATATCTCAAAATATTATTTTATATTGAAGTCAAAATAGGTTTATAATGGTTCCAAAGGGTCTTATTTCGAAGCTAAAGTGGGTATGGGTAGAAATCCTATCAACCAATAGGATTTAGACAAGTTTAGGGTATTATTTTAACCTTATCAATTAGATTTAACTCTAAGTTAAATAATTTAACTTTTACCGTGTCTTTTTGTTTTCTTTCACTATATGGTTAATAAACTTACTATAACATGACAAACGAACCCCAAATTGTATATTATTAATACATATATCCTTATCTAAGTCCTTTGGCCGAACCTTAGATTTTTAGGAATAAAATAACAATTAATAATATAATATTTCATTTAAAAACTATTTTGTGTCAATTTTGACACTATTTGATATATGATTTTTGTGAAAGTCATAACAGAATTATATGTTCGAACCAAGTTGATTAAATCAACACTAATATATCATAGTAACCTAGAAAATTAGTGGAATTCATAAAAAGTCTTAAATTACGTTTATTTTGGTATTTATATTATCAATTATGTCAATATTTCATTAATAAGATAATTACTGCATCATCTTTGTGTCATAAATACATTATATTATTTGATGTCTAAAAATTACAAATAAAATACCATCATGTAGGAAATCTTTTTAGCTTTCTAATTAATATTTATAGTCGAATTTATCTTATGTATAACCCCATATTAAAAATGATTTACTTAATAAACTTTGATTTTAACTATTTTAACCCTTCTTTAAATAAATTAATAATAAATGTCCTAATCTAATCCAAGTGGGCCTAAATGGTCATATTTTATTCCTAAGTTTGTTTTTGGTCGAATTAAACTTGTCCAATATAATTAGGACATGTGTTAGGGTAATATTAATATCATATTTACCCTTAGTTACCCTATTTACTATTAACCGTGGTAAAAAAAATAAAAAGTTACTATTCACCAAAAAAATATTTTCATCTCATTGAACCACATTTTAGTCCTTGATATTAACCGTGTCTCTCGGATTTTCTAAATTCCATTCACAGAAGTGGTAAAATTAAGTTTTATGCAAAATTCAGTTTTTAACCTACCACTTAGTAGTTTCACTATTCATCAAAAATTGATGTTTTTCAGAACAATGCCAAAATTTCATCTCAAGCTATATTTCATATTCCAAATTCAAAAATTAAGTCTATTTTACCAAATTCATAACATAGAAGTTGCATTAATTAATTTTATAATTAAATCCCGCTGTTAAAACAAATAGCGTGTTTTTAAGAAACAATATCTATCAAAAGATTGACACTTGTTTATGTCTAGTTTAAATGTGAAATTACATCCAATGACCAACATTGTATTAAATTGTAAAAATATATTCTAAATATACTTTAAAACCACTAAAATTAATGATTTATCACTATTAATTATTTCATTTAAAAAAAGTTGTTTTTAATTATAATTTAGTAATTTTCACTATTCATCGGAATATGAAAGTTATCCGAAAAGTACCAAAATTTTACCTTAGGCTAAATTCGATACTCCGAATCCAAAAATGAAGTCCATTTTGAGAGTTAAAATTTCTAAAAATTAAAAAGTGGTTATTACTATTCATAACGGCTAGTTTTAATAATATTTTAATAGCATATCATTGTTTCGTGAAACTCAGGATTACGTACCACACACGCTATCGAGGAAGGTTGTGATTGCGTGTAATGCAAGGAAAGTCAATGATGCGTGTTGTGCAAGCTCATTTTGGTGTAGCGTATAACACAAGACATTAGTAAAATAAAAAAGAATATTTTTCATAAAATCTCGGGCTGTTACATATGGGATGCCTAAATTATCACACATTCTTTAATCCATGACACCTTAGGTTCACCCTAGGTTATTCATGATCATCAACATAATTCTAGTACTGTAACCTATAGTTATACTAAACCTTAGGGACATCCCTATCCATACCTTAGAAATATCTCTAGGGATCTCACTAATGTTCTCGGATCCTAGTTTCCAAAGGTTGACTAAACCTTTCCTCTGATACCAACTGTAGAGGCACGAATCTCAACGTACATAGACAATACATTACTATTTAGGAATACTTAATACATAACAAAAACCAACACTCAAGGACCGTAATAGTTTAGTGTCTTTGGAAACATGGAATATAAACTTCTAGTCATGTGAAAAGAACTTCAACATCTCCCATAACAATCTTCCCCTTTTTGTTTCCTTACCTAAAACCTTTATTTATATCATGGGGAAAAGAAAACATAAAAAGGGTGAGCTCAAATGCTTAGTATGGGTTAGCATAGAGAACATGAAACAATCCATAAACATTTGAATGCAAAAGCTTGAACATAAAATCTAAAAATAAAAATATTGAGCAAGGAAATAAATCTTGGAAGTATGTAAGGAATATGTCATAAAGGAACATCAATCTTGGTAAAATATCATGGGAATAAATCATGTAATTTTGGAAACCATTCAGCACTTGTTATGATTTACATAGTAGCCAAGGCATTACTGCCAAGACCATCTTAGTGGACAAAGTCCCTTTCTGAATCAAGTTCACTCCTCGTTCCAGTCCTGTATCACGGAACCAGATTAACTTACTGTTCCAGCCATGTCTATCTCATGAGATATAAATCTTTACCCAATGCATTTTAGGGATATATAGGTCCCACCCATATCATAATGAAATCATTCATACTTGTGCCACAAAATAAACTTGAAACATTCATCATAACCCAAAGAAAAAAAATGGGTTTCATAAACCTCATCCCATCATCTCATAATCCATATAAAACAAATGGATTCTTGAGGAAAATATCCTTTCATCTTCAAAATCATTTTCTTTTCACAAAATTCCATGCACTTTTTAAATAAAATTATTTTGTTGAAAATAGTCAACAAATCTTGTAGAGTAATCTTCATTAAAATGAGGCGTCAGGAAACCGTAAAAATCCATTCAAGCTGTATAAGTTAAAAATAACATTCTTCTCGTACTTTTGTTGGAAAAGTCAAAAAGTACCTCGTATGTTAAACAAAAGAAACATTCCTTCCATACGATGTGGTAAAAGTTAAAAAAAGGGTAAGAATGACATTAAAAATACATGGAAGAAAAGTAAACATTTTTTTAAAAAATTTTGAGAACATATGGACATGGATAATAAACATAACCCCAGTAAATACTTACAGATAAACAATCTCGGATAAGAATGAGATTGGAATAATTATCCCTTACCTTAGGTTGGATATGCTTCGTACGTATCCAAACCTCCTATATAATGATTTAAATAATGTCACTGACTTATTACAGAATCATATTAATTGTAATGATATCATATATGGTTCACTTTTGACTTTATAGTACCCGTTCTTTTGTAAGATCCATGTTAAAGCAGTGTTTTGGGTAAAATCATTTTATTTATCGTACATGTTTGAATACCGTCTCCACGCCGTGGTGTAATCTGTTTTTCCACCACCACCTTACTTGGTTGGGTATAATGGTGTAAAGAATAACCATATATGATTATTATAACTTCATACTGATTCTAAGATATTATATCATCCCATATAATTCCATTCAATAAATATGGGAACGATATCATCGCTCATGTGTACGTACGGATTACCATCTCCATAACGTGATGAGATTCATTTTCCATGTTTAAAATTCAAGAATGATTATAAATTATATATAATAAGTAATCATAAAATATATTTCATAATAATGATACTGGATTTATGTATATATATATGTATTTCATCTACTTAATTCAATAAGGAAAAAAAAACAGCGTTCATGCGTACGTACGACCTACCATCTCCATGAACGGTATATTCCATTTCATTTATATATCTATTATATATATATATCTGTGTGTGTGTACTGAATATATATATGATATATAAATCATGATTTACATTCCGTACGTACGTACGCGCGATGATTTCTTTTTTCTTTAGGATGGATAGATGGTGAAATATGGTTGTTTCATATTTATAATAACATATCTGTATATTAGAGAAACTTATGTTATTACTTTATAATGAAAAAACTAAATAAGAAGAAGGTGAAGAAAAAAGAAACTTGAAAGAATCGTTAGAAGAGATTACCTCTTCTTCGACGCACCTCCTTTAAGCTTCCTCTTAAGTAAGTAGAGTTGGTCTTTTGATAATAATAGAACCTCCAGAATGATTCTAGGGAAGTGGAGAAGAGATATAGTCACGGTTTGGCCAAGCTTCAAGGCTCAAAAGGGTGTGAAGAGAAGAGGGAATGTGTGTCCTTTTATAAGGGAGGAGAGGGGCACCTTTCGAAAAACTTAAAATATTATTTTATAATAAAGTCATATTCGGTTTTTAATTGCTCCAAATTGATTTATTTCAAAGCTAAGGTGGGGATGGGTCTAAATCCTCTCAAAAAATAGATTTTAGACAGGTTTGGGTCATTATATTAACCTTATCTATTAGTTTTAACTCTTAGTTAATTAGATTGACATTTACCATGTCACTTTGTATTTTTATATTATATAGTTAATAAACTTACAATATACATCAAAGTGACCGCCAAAGTGGTCCATTAATGATAAAAATATCATGATATAAGTATATTGGCCGAACCTTATATTTTTAGGAATATAATAACAATTAATAATATAATATTTGTTTAAAAAACTATTTTATGTCAATTTAGACACTATTTGTTAATTGATTTTTTTGAAAATCATAACATAATTATTAGTTATAAAAATGATAATTAAATAAATACTAACATGTCATATTAACCTATAAAATTAGTTTAATTCATAAAAAGTCTCAAAGTACATTTATTTGGGTATTTATAACATCAATTATGTTAATATTTCATTAATAAGATAATTACTACATCATCATTGTGTCATAAATAAATTAAAATTTTTAATGTATAAAATTTATAAATAAAATACCATTATGTAGGACACATTTTTAGATTTCTAATTAATATTTATAGTCTAATTGATCTAATGTATAACCCTATATTAAAAATTATTTAGTTATTAAAATTTGATGTTATCTATTTTAACCCTTCTTTAAATAAATTAATAATAAATGTCCTAATCTAATCCATGTGGATATAAATGGTCATATTTTATTCCTATGGTTGTTTTTGGTCGAATTAAACTTATCCAATAGAATTGGTACATGTGTCAGGGTAATAATAATATCATTTTTACCCTTAATTACCCTATTTACTTTTAACCGTGGTAAAAAAAGTAAAAAGTTACTATTTACCAAAAATTATTTTCATCTCATTGAACCAAATTTTAGTCCTTGATATTAACTGTGTCTATCAGATTTTCTAAATTCAATTCACAAAAGTGGTAAAATTTCATTTAAATGAAAAACTCAGTTTTTAACTACCACTTAGTGGTTTCACTATTCATCAAAAATTGATATTTTTCAGAAAAATACCAAAAATTCAGCCTAAGAATTATTTGATATTCCGAATTCAAAATTGATGTCTATTTTTCCAAATTAAAATCATATAAGTGGCTTTTATTAATTTTAAAATTAATTCCCATTACCAAAACAAATGGTGTGTTTTTAAGAAACAATTACTATAAAAAGATTGATACTTGTTTATTTCCAATTTCAAAGTGAAATTAATTCTAATGACCAACATTGGATTAAATGGTAAAAATATATTCTAATTACACTTTAAATCCATTTAAAAAGATTATATATCCATATGAATTATTGCAATGGAAAAAGTTGTTTTTATTTAAAATATAGCGTGTTTTTACTATTCATTAAAATATGAAAGTTAGCAGAATAATATGAAAAATTTATCCAAATTATATTTTTATAACCTTATTCCAAAGAAGAATTTTATTTTGTCAAATTGAACTTATAGACCTGTCAAAAACATGATTTTAAGTGGGTGCTCCATCAAAAGGCGGGAAAACTGCAATTTTTAAAAAATACATATTTTACACGAAAAATTTATTTCGTTCTCATTATATATTCTAGAAAATGTGTAAGATGAATAATAATGTTATAAAATTAAAAATGTAGTTAATACTATTCATAACAGATAGTTTATATAACATATCGTTGTTTAACAAAACTCATTATTGCGTACAACACACGCTATCGTGGAAGGTCACGATTGCGTGTAATGCAAGCCATGTCAGGGATGCGTGTCGTTCAAGCTCCTTTTGGTGTAGCGTACAACACAAGAGATTAATGAAATTAAGAAGAATATTTTTCATAAAATCTCCGGGTGTTACATTCTTCATTCTTATCCATGAAATATACAATCTTTAAATACACAGTGTACCACCAGATGTTGATTTTATATCATCTTCATAGATAGCCCAAATTTCATTAGTATAACCTTACAACATTTGCTGAGATATTCCTATATAGATAGTCAATCAAAAAAATTCATTCCATTGGAATAAATGGTATTATTTTCAGAATTGGTAAGTGTGTTTCCTTGGTATTTCATTGATAGAACAACACACCGAATTTAGAAAAAATAAAATTATGTCATGTTGATGTTAGTTACAAAAGGATCCAAATAATAATTCTGAATTCTATAATATTCATCTTGTTTCTTTCATAATCGCATGATAGGTTTATTTGGGTTGAATATTGAGTTTCAACAAACTTGGTATATCCTTTATAAATCATCTCAAAACAATATCTTCATATTTTTTTTGTGGAAAAAATGCGTCATGTGTTCCTTACATATCCTATAGACCATATAAAATGATAGCTCACTAATAATTGAAATTTTGAACTCATATTTAATGGTTTCTAAAATTAGTTTTCACTATAATTTATTAAATCCATCTAAGAAATTGTTTTATAAATACTACTAATCCATTATCCTTTTATTAGTCTAATTTGTTTCATATAGATTGTAGTCAACTCCATCACATTAGAAACTAAGATTCTTCAAATAATGATCATGTAATGACTAATGGGATCTATGAGTCTATTTCGACCCACATACTAACTTCAATAACTAAAATAAGTTGTTTTCATTTTAATGAATGTGACAAATCTATTTCTATTTAATGTAAAAATATTCTTATAGAACTCAATTTATTAATGATAACTTGACATCCATATGGAAGACATTGAGTTGTGTTTTAATTGTTATGCTAAGAATAATAAAATTGTATCCATCCTTAAAATGGTTGAAAATAAATCACCTATATCAATTAAAAAAATTTGGGAGTATCCATTACATACCAGTCATGATTTTATTTGAAATAACAAACCATATTTATTTATTTTGTTCTGAAAGAAACATTTTTTTCGATAACATTTTATCTTCTGGAATAAGAACAATATCCCACATGTAATTATTTTCTATTCGTTCTATATCTTCATTCATTACCTAAACCCAATTATAATATTTTTTAGTTTATTCAAAAAAAATCTATACTTTTGATAGGATGAATGAAATTTTTAGTTCCTTCAACCTTTTTTTCATCACTGGTTCAGTTTGGCCATTGATTATTAGATGGTTGTCAATTTTAGATTGGATCATTGGTTTTTTGTATAGATATAGGTCATAGTTCATCATCCTTATCATCATAATCTTAGTCTAAATATTCCTCATGTTCATCCACTACACCTATGCTTCAATTAACTACATCACTATCAAATTTATAACATTCAAGGATTTTTTGAAATATTCTTCTAATTTTTTACAGAAATAATGTCATTTATCTCCAAAAATTTTCTATAATACTTATTATATAATTTATTTGAAATTGTTTTTACTAAGTATCAAATAAATATCCCTTAATATCTATTATTATTAAAATGCAGATGTTTCTCTATATTGAAAACAAGACACTTAATCATAAAAACTCGAAAGTACTTCAATGTCCACTTATTTTTACAGAAAAACTCATATGGAGAATTTTCCTTCATTAGACACATTATGGTTATATATGAAATATAGACCGATGTTGTCTCTGATTCTTTACAAGAATTATCTAGAATATCAATCTCAATGAGATTATTTTTTCCATGTTGTTTATAATCTGGTTTCTTCTCTCAACCACTCACCACAAGAAATTGGAGCTATGCCAATGGAAATATACCAAATGTTTGGAAAAAATGTTTGTATAGGTACCATAGAGAGAACCTATACCCAAATTTTATCAAAAAAACAATTGGCTTATGTCCCCTTTTGAGACCCTATACCAATGGTTTTTCCAATATCATTGGTATAGGTCCCTTGTAGAGACTTATACCCATATATTTTTCCAAAACTGTTGGTATAGGTCCCTTATTGAGTACAGATACAAACAGATTTGGAAAAACCATTGTTATTGGTCACAAGCATTAGGGTACCTATGTTAATAGTTTTAAGAACCGTTAGTATAAACCTATTCAAATAGTTTTGAGAACTGTTGGTATAGACTTATAGCAATGGTTTTGAGTTCCATTGTCATGTGTAATGATATTTTTTATTGAATATTTTTTCAAATAACATAAAATACATCAAAATTTAAATTATATCTAAATATTCATACATATATATTTATATATATATATCATATTATGTTCATAGAAGTCATATTAGCTTAGTGGTTAGGTCATTAGAATATAAATGGGAGGTGTTGGGATGGAAACCAAGATGTATTTAATTTTTTATATTACATATACTAGTGGTTTTTCAAAACCATTTGTATAGGGTTTTTATATGACCTATATAAAATGTTTTCCAAAACCCATTTTATAGGTCTATACTAACACAATAATAGAAAATTCCCATCCAAACAATTTGTATAGGTCATACCAGCATTTTAGAGAGCTATATCAATAGTTGAAAACTTTTCGTATGTGATATTTTTGGTAGTGACTCCATTTTAAAATGGAGTTATTACCATATAAGCTTGGTGTTGTATCCCATGTTTCGGGAGATAATACATCACATTAATTTTTATGGACACCATTCCATTTTCAGTTCATAATATTCAAAGTTTTAAACCAACTTATTTTAAACATACCATTGAAAATGTGTCATGAAACTAAACACCCCAGGCTTGTGGGTGATAATTGAAAACCATAAAATTATAATAATATCATAAAATAATAGGATATAATATCACCTCACATAATTATTTTTCCGTGAGATAATTCTAAACTCATCATTATGAACTACTTCGAACACACCTGTTTAACTTTCATCTTTCATCTTATATGTATTTTGGGTAATATTACCATGTGGGAAAGAATAAAAACTATTAGTACAATCAAATAATAACCTCCAGATTTATTGAGAAGTATCACATTTCACAATAGCATCCCAGGATGGACAGTTTAGATGGAAAATATGTTTATGACACATCCTATTTTCTTATTTATTGGAAAGAATTTACATATATTCTTGTCCAATAAAAACATTTAGAATCCCATAAGGGTGATTTCCCTTAAAAAATGGCATGTATCATATATTTTGTTCAAAACATGGTTTTCCCAAATCCAATAATCTTCTGGCCTTGATTATTTCGAATTTTGGTAACAAATTCCATGAAATATTTGTTGTCTCGGACATGATCCATATGACCCATCATATAGGATGTGAATATATTATCAAAGATCTATAATCTAACATTATTTTATCAACAGAGGGAAATCCTTGTCACTGATTCCTAATCATCTATGTTCTTTTTGATTTATGTATTCAACATGATATATATTATGGAATGATATTCTTGTTCATCAAGAGACTATAATGGGACAAATTCATCTTTTAATGATGGATTTTAATTTTTCATTTTCAACTCATTTGATGATTCTATGATCGACTACATAAGACCTCTTTTGGTATTCCTTTTCACATTCCTATATATTGTTGATGAGAAATATTTATCCATGTATTCAAATCCTCCACACATAAAATAATGACCATAATTTTTTTCCATTAATTATTGAAACTTGTGTAGATTTAATTCTTTCTCGTGTTATCTCTATTACTTATTCTCTATGCCACATGCATTTTGGGAATATACCATATGTCTATAATAATTACACCTGATACGAGGTGAATTATTAGATATTATTTATATAGAAAAAACATTGCTTTCAATTTTCATAATCATATAAATTTTATTCATACCCAAATCAATCTTCATCCTAAGATTGAGAGAGTTTTTTTCGACATAAATTATCATTACAATTTTTTTGGTCAATCCACAAACTATCTATATCATTCTGATGTGTTTTTTTTCATCATATGAAATTCCTTAAACTATTTTTTAGACTTACAAACAAAAAATCACCTCTTTCTATTACCTACACCATCTAATTTCCCAAAACCACTATGAGATTTATGATTATTCATCATTTGATGGAAACTTCTTCCTCTAGTTATTCAATATGTTTGACTTGATGATTTACTATTATTTTCAAATTTCAATAACATTTATCTATTCTTATGTCAAGATCATGAAAACATAGAGTTTCTCAGATTTCTTTAGATTTTTAAATATGACCTCTTCCATTTGAACCTTTGTCTCAAATAAAAATATTATTCCAGATTCTATATAGAGAGTTCATAACACAAACAACTCTGTTGTTTTTTTTGGTCTCCAAAATTCCATATCATCGAGAGTACATTCTAATTAATCAAGGAGAAAAACTCATCCATTGAATTATTCTTCATCATTGTCTCTTTATTACCTTGTCGGTGAGTTACCTAAAATTTCTACCATTGAATTTTATCCATGATCAACATGGAGGCAATATAATAACCATAAAAATATTATGACTCTTTTATACAATATTCCTAACCATTCCACAATGGAATTAGGCAAGAGGATTTTTCCATTTAAACATTCCTTTTTTTCCTTTGAATATTTAGGGAATGAAATGAGAAAACAACTTCTACTATGTATTCATCTGCATTATTTTCTAACTTTATCTTTTTCGTAACCTAAATTATTCCTTTTTATACTTATATTTCTCAATTATCTCATAATAATCAATTATTATCTAGTATAGAAGAAGAATATTGTGTTTTCAATACAATGTAAAATTTTTTGTATATTTTTTCACTTGTATGGAGAATATTAGATTCAACAATGGTGAAATAATTATCAATATATTCTTAATTGTTACTATATCATTGATAATTTCTATGAGACAACACATGCCTTCCACAACAATATTCACCTGATCAAAGAATGCATATGTAGACTCATTGAGGTGAATACACATTTCCTCAGATTTGTTCCAAAAATCATTAAAAATAATTTCTCAAACATTTGGATTTACTTAATAAATATTTATCAACTTTTACCTTGTGTGAAGGGATAATGTACATGCCATCAACTTTGTGTAAATTTTCATGGATAATGTTCCACCTAAATAATTGATTCATCTGGAATCAACATCCAATTATTTTTGGAATACTTCTAATAAAGATCCACTATACATATTGGATGAAATACCCTGCACTGAATCCATAAACACAACCATACCAAACAATGGAAATAATTTATCATCCAATTCTTCTATATATTAAAATTAATTCCTTTAAATATCTAAATTTAATTATGATTTACAACTTATATTTCTTCTATTGGTCTATAAAGCATAAATTTAACCCTTTACATTAAGACATATTTTTATCGCATCATGGAAAAATACCATGATGGGAGTGGGGATTTAGGTATGAATGATTAAAATATTTCCCATTTTAATCTTATTTGGTCATTAAACTAAACTCTCTTCCCTCTATTTCCTAAATATAAGAATAATTTGAAGTGAAAACATGCACACGGAAAAAAAAATATTACATAGTTCACCATCATTGGTGTACATCAAATAAGAATATAATGGAATGTTTCAACGAAACAAATAAATTAAATCACTCTAGTATTAAATTTTTTGGATCACATATATTATATCTTATAGTTAACAACCAATCACAAACATAAATCTCACTATTATCTCAATGGAAATTTGTGTACTTCTCCTTTACAATATTATTCCATTAATTTAAATCATCTCATAATTGATTCAAACCTGTATGAGTTTTCCATGAAGCCCCATTCTCACATATTATATGAAATATACTTCACCATATATATATTTCATTATAGAGAGATCATTCACGAACTGTTTTTGATTCACTACAAAAAACATTAAACACTTAAGGAATTCCCTTACACTGTGTATCATGGGTGCATTGAAAAGAATTGCAACGTCATTGATGGATGATTCATAAAAAATAACCACTTTTTTATGAGATATAGTTCTCTACAAACTAAACACTTCTATGAACATGACTTTATTAATGAACTGAGGTCCCTTAGAAACTACCTCACCTGAGAACCACTTTCAATCATAGAAGAATTATTCTAGAGACGATTGTTTCTAAACAACATTGATTCTCAATGATGAGAATAGGCGTCCGTAATATATTAAAATAATCCAATAAAACCCACTAATAACCTTTATTATTAACATATTTCAAAATTATACTTCCCCCTGAACTGAACTATATATGTAGTTTCAACTGCTTAAAACACCATTTTGGCGGCCTCTATAACGACATCACTTCACAAATTATGAATAACCTTTACAACATCCTATAACATTCTGCCTTAGACCCTAAAAAATGAGAACCCCTTATGGTTCAAATAGAATATTTATTTTGATTCTGAATTTCCTTCAAATATTTTTACTTTCTATTTCACATACTTCATACTTGGTTTTCATAGTGATGTTCTTATTTAGTCAAGATGGGTTTTATAGAAACCCACCATAAACTCCTTCTTCAATAATAAAAATGATGGAATGTTCTAAATATGTGTTTTATAAAAACCAAACCAACCCAATATGTAAAGAAACAATCCTTGACGTATAAGGATGTTACATTACTTTTTCAGAATACTCAATACATAACAAAAAACAGACATCCAAGGACTGTAATAGTTTAGTGTCTTTAGAAACTCAGAACAAAATCTTCTAATCATGGTAAGAAATCTTCAACATCTCTCATAATGATCTTCCCCATTTTTTCTTACCAAAATCCTTTATTTATATCCTGGGGAAAATAAAACATAAAAAGGGTGAGCTAAAATGCTTAGTAAGGGTAAACATTGAAAACATCAAACAATCCATAAACATTTGAAGGTAAAAACATGAACATAAAACATGAGTATAAATCTTGGTAGTACATAAGGCATAGATGTGAATGAAACATTAATCATTATAAAATATCATGGGAATAAAACCTGTTATTGTGGAAAACCATTAAGCACATTATATGATTTCTATAGTATCCAAGTAACTGCTTCCAAGACCATCATAGTGGACAAAGTCCATTACGGAATCGGGTTTACTTGATGTTCCAACCCTTTATTACTAAACTAGATTTGTTTGTCATTCTAGCCATGTTTATCTCATGAGATATAAATCATTAAACAATGCATTAATGGGAGATATAGGTCCCACCCATCTCATAATGAAATCATTCTTTCTTGTGAAACAAAATAAACATAAATCATTCATCATAACCCAATTAATAAAATGGGTTTCATATACATCATCCCATCATAACGTAATCCATATTAAACAAATAGATATCATTTAATCATAAGAAAAATCAAACTATGTAAATAATAGTGACATTATACTTGAAACATAATCATACTAAATAATGTCATCTTAGATGGGAAATATTTTTGATAAAACACGTGAAATGAATTCTTGAGGAAAATATCCTTTCTTCTTCAAAATCATTTTATTTTCACAAAATTCCATGTAATTTTAAAAGAAAAGAATTTTTTATGAATATTATCTTGAAATATTTCATAGGAAGCTTCATGGAAATAAGGATTTATGAATCCATAAAAATTCATTCATGCCGTATAAGTTAAAAAACATTCTACATTTACTTTTGTAGGAAAAGTCAAAAAGTACCTCATATGGTAAACAAAAGAAAGATTCCTACCATACCTTGTGGTAAAATCCATAAAAGGGTAAACATGACTTTAAACATAAATTGAATAATAGTAAACATTTTATGAACACATTTTGAGAAAACATAGACATTCATGACAAACATAACCCTCGTAATTAATTACAAATAAAGAATATCAGATAAGAACGAGATTGGAATAACTGTCCCTTACCTTTTGTCCAATTTCATTCATACGTGTCAGAAACTCTTGTATAGTGGGTTTAAAAATATTATTAACTTGTTACAGAACCATAAAAATATTTATTATACAGTACCACAAAACTGGGCAAGGCATTTGCTTTCCTTTATCAGTGTTAACGGTAAAGTGCTGAAAAAGGGCTGGGCCTTTATCAGCGCTAACAAAAGCACTGATAAAGGTCCACTTTATCAGCGCTAAAGAAAGCGCTGATAAAGGTGTACCCTTTATCAGTGATTTTTTAGCGGTGATAAAGGGATTATTTACCAGCGCTAAAAAAGCGCGGATAAAGGTTGTATATATCAGTTCTTTTCATTTTAGCGCTGATAAATACAACATTTATCAGCGCTTTTTTACTAGCGCTAATAAAGGCTCACGCGGATATGTTAAAAACCCGCGGGACCTCTTCCTCCTCCCTACACCCGATCAAGCTCTCGCGGAAGCCCTCCTCTGCGCCGCTGCTACCACCTCCTCCTCCTCCGGTCGCCGCCTCCTCCTCCTCCTATGCTCCTCCTCCTCCTCCTCCTCCTCCTCCACCACGGCCTCGTCCTCCTCCTCCTCCACTGGCGCTTCCTCCTCCTCCTCCTAGTCCGCGGCCTCATCCTCCTCCTCCTCCACTGGCACCTCCTCCTCCACCTCCTCTACCTACTCCGCTGCCTCCTCCTCTACCGCGGCCTCCTCCTCCTCCTCCTCCTCCTCCTCCGCTGCCTCCACTGCCTCCGCCCTGCCTCCTCCCTGCCTCTGCGCTGCCTCTGTTGCCTCCGGTGCCTCCGCTGTCGACACCTCCTCCTCCTCCCCCACCGGGTCCTCCTCCTTAAGGTGATTTAAATTTATTTTTCATGAATTAATTTTTTTTGGAATGGGTAAGTGTTTGGCCAACTATTCTTCGTGTTGAATCATCAGTTTCCATAGGTGGTTTGGGATTGTGGTTATGTTTTGATCCTGACTATGGGTTGTTTTTATAATTTCCCACTACTTCATTAGATTTATTTAGTTATTCTTATGTTTTGGTGTTTTCATTTAGTTCTTTTTTTGTGATTTGATGTTGGGTTTTCCTTGATGGAGGTTGTTCATGTTTCTTGTAGACAATACCTCCTAGAAGGACCATGTAGAAGCATAGAGAGTGTGAACCAGAGTACCCCAAGAGGAACCATCCCATTGATACACATTTTTTTTGGATTCAATGATTTATAATTTCAAAAACGTGGGTTAAATTGGTATCCATGATAAGACATGAACTATGGACCACACTCAAGAATTTTCAAAGAATAATTCTGAGTTTTTCTTTACTGAAAAGAAAACCAAGTAATTTAAGGAGTAGTTGGACTGTATCAAGTAGATCTTAGAGTTTTTTAAAACCCCTAAGACATCTAAAGTGTTATTTTTTGGTTCCTTTTTAAAACAATTTATTTGAATGTGGTGCGATTCAATGATTCTTTCGAGGAATAGAGAGGATCTCACTTTTACCACTTTCCAAGTGGTATTTCTTCAGAGGTTCTACCCAGATACCTTGAGATTGATGAATGATTATGTGTTTTTAAAGCTAGAGTATGGTGGTCATTTAGTCATGGATTATGCCACTAGATTCCGTTATTTGGTTCATGTATCTCTTTATCTCCCCATGAACGATTATCTTATGGCTATTAATTTTGAGATGGGTTTGAGGAAATATATCAGATTTATTCTTATTGTTCTAAGTCTACCAACCTATTTTTAGGTGTTTCCCAAGGTATTGATGTGAGAGACATATTTTAATTGAAATATTGGTCTCAATGGTGTTCCATTAATGGGTGGTATCCATAGTTATTTTTGAGGATAAAATATAAAGCACGATGAGTCTTAGAGAAGTAGTGGAAAAGGATTTGAGTAGTCTTTATGAACAGATTATGTGGATTCTATGGACAATGGACCTATTTTTTTATCAGATTAGAAATGTGGGAAACATCTGGACGATTTTACCAGAGTCTCTGAGGGCGTTCCACCTATTTGGGTAGCCGGGGAATATCTTGTGATTTTTTCAATTGGCTCCTAATGGGAGTGGTGTAGGCTCCAATTTTTTAAGGAATCTTAGTTAAAATAAGAGGCTTCAAATGGTGGAGGATCACATCCTAAAATAAAGGGTGATTCTTAATAGGGAAATAATACATAGACGAGTCTAATCCAGAAAAAATCAATGCAGTAGAGGTCATTCATGAGGACTCATATTCTTGGCCAACCACAATTCGAGGTGAAATTTTTTAATTCTTCTATAGTATTGGTTTCATTTCAAAATGGTGAATCCTAGTCATTAATTTCACATATTTTTTTATTACTTGGGTATGATGGCAGAGTTTATGAATTATTTCATGTATTGCCTAACCCTTTTGGGTAGGAAAAATTGTCATGGATTCCTGTTCTTTGAGATTTGTGTTGTGGTACTTGGCATGGAGGACATTTCAGAATTCCATGTTTTGGACCTGGTCTTTTCCGACCTCATTATCGTCTTGTATTTTTTTATTTTATTTAGTGCAATATATGACTATTATCACCATTGGGTTCAGTTACTTACTCTTAACATGAGATTCCATGTCTTTTATGGAGATTGTGATCTATAACCATGAAGGGTATGACAAGTTGCTTCTATGTTATGGTCATATCATGTCATTTTTCCAAGGTTTTCCTTGGGGTTGTTGAGAAGTGTTCTTCATGTGAAATTCCAGTGGTCATGGAAAAGTACACAAAATCATTTCTAGAGGACTTCATGGGATAACCTTCCCAATGAGTGTTTGCGTTTTATATCTATTTGCTTCACATGACGATCCCATTTTCCATTCCATCACATCATAAGGCTCTGGAAAATTTAGAGGAGCTAAAAGATCAGCAAGAAGATCTTTAGGTAAATGGTTCTATCTATATGATTATGTCACCATGGGATTTTCCAATTCTGTTTTCAATGAATTCATATCATAGCCTATTAATTTTAACAGTCTACCGTAGTCATATCCAGGTGACAGTAATGAATAATTACATATTTCCCATAATTGATGATTTTTTTGACCATCTTATAAGGTTCTATTGGTTTTTGAAAATTTTCTAGAGATCAGGGTACCAACAGTTGAGGGTTTGGGAAGAGGATGCTCGAAAGATAGATTTTTAAAGTCGATATGGAAATTTATAGTATTTATGAATTCCATTTGGGATCACCAATGCTCTATGTATTTCATGGAACTGATGAACTAGATCTTTAATATCTTTCTAGACACCTCTATTTTCGTTTTTTTAGAATACTTCTTGGTGTATTACAATATATAGGAGGAGTACTCCGATAATCTGGAGGTTGTTTTGGTTGTTTTTAGATAGATTTGTCTATATTACAATAAGATAAATTCCACAAATTTTGTTTAAGAAGTATTGTTTCATGGTCACATTATTTCCTTGGATGTAGTTCTAGGTTATCCAGAAAAGGTTTGAGAAGTCATTTCTCCAAATCAGTCAAAGAATGTACTCAAGATCCACAACATTCTAGACTTAGTCCTTTCGTGGTCACATTATTTCTTTGATGTATCTTGTTTTTTATCCTAATTATACTCATATTCCTTCTCCTCTAACCTATATACTCATCCAATGGATTTCAAATAGGATGAATATAACTAAATAATGGATGAATTCCAATCGGTTGAAAAAAGAGTATGAAGAAGGCGTGAAAGAATTTATCAAGTTTGCAAAAGATAATGCATGTGACTCTTCTCAAATCCTTTGTCCGTGTTTATGCTGTTGTTATTCAAAAAAAATTAGTCCAGATGAGTTGGAAGTACACTTGATCTGTCACGGAATAGATCAAAGTTATACATGTTGGAATAAACAAGGGGAAACAACGAATGTAGATAGTGACTGGGGTGACACTGCGTTTTATGGATCATCTGATATGATTACAAACATGAAAAATGAAGATGACTGTATGGAGGATGTTATTACAGATGTGAATGATGATGAAGATCGTATTGAGAAAATGACAAGGACCATCTAAGATGAACTTCTTGATTTCCCAAAATTGTTTGAGAAGTTAAAAAGTTGTGCAAAGACGCCATTGTATGCTGGTTGCACTAAATATACAGCATTTTCAGCCGTACTGAAGCTGTATAATTTGAAAGTAGATAACGGGTGGAGTGATGACAGTTTTACCAAACTACTTGTCCTCTTGAATGACATGCTCCCAGAAGACAATGGGCTCCCGAGCCGAACATACGATGCCAAAAGAATGTTACGCTCTATGGGTATGATCTCTGAAAGAATACACACCTACCCGAATGATTGTATACTGTTTCGCAAGGACCACAAATCACTTAAAGAATGCCCAAAGTGTGGTGCTTCTCGATAAAAGAAAGATGAATCCATCCCTACTAATGTTGTATGGTACTTTCCAATCATTCCAAGGTTTAGACGCCTATATGGAAGTGAGGAGACTGTAGAACAATTAACATGGAATGCATATACAAGAATTAAAGATGGGATACTACATCACCCGACAGACTCACCTCAGTGGAAGAGAATCGATCATGAGTATCCAGAATTTGGAAACGAGTCGAGAAACCATTTTCTTGCGTTATCTACAGATGGAGTGAATACTTTTGGTTTTCAAAGCAACAGTCACAGTACATGGCCGGTTATGTTGATATATTATAACATACCACCGTGGTTATGCATGAAACGAAAATACATCATGTTATCTATGCTTATATGAAGACCAAAACAACGGGGTAATGATATTGATGTTTATTTAGCTCCATTGATAGAAGATTTGAAATTATTGTGGGATTCAGGTGTTACATTGTATGATGCTTACAGAAAGGAAGATTTCACTTTGAGAGTCATGTTGTATGGGATGATAAATGACATCCCTGCTTATGGAAATTTGTCAGGATATAGCATTAAAGGAACTCAAGGCTGTCCCGTCTGCGAAGAAGGTACACAGTCAATTAGGTTGAAACATTCATTGAAAACAGTGTTTCTAGGACATCGCAGATTTCTACCGCGACGACATAAGTACCTTTCTTGGAAGACATCATTCGATGGAAATTCAGAAGAATGTACATCACCGTCTCCACTAATATGCAATCAATTGTTTGAGAAAGTTAAAAATGTGGACACTACTTTTGGTAAACCGGCTTCGAAAAACCTTATGAAAATCAGTTGGAAAAAGAGATCAATTTTTTTGAATTACAATATTGGAATTGTCTGTATGTAAGACATTTTATTGATGTTATGCATGTAGAAAAATATGTATTTGACAGTGTTATCGGCACGTTGCTGAATACATCTGGCAAAAAAAAAGATGGAATTAATGATAGGTTGGACATGGTTGAGATGAGAATACGAGAAGAGTTGGAACCAGTGAAGGGTGAAAAACGAAAATTTCTTCCTCCTGCTGCTTACACTCTTTCCAGGCAGGAGAGATATCAGTTTTGCAACTTCTTGAATGACGTAAAGGTTCTAGAGGGGTATTCTTCAAATATCAGTAACCTTGTGTCAATGAGCGACTTGAAGTTAAAAGGTCTGAAATCACATGACTGTCATGTTTTGATGCAAAATCTCATTCCAATTGCTTTACATTGCATTTTTCCCAAGAATGTCCGCCATACATTAATGAATTTGTGTTTCTTCTTCAAAGCTATATGCAGCAAAGTTATAGACCCGGCGAAATTGCCAGCTATGGAAAAATAAATTGCCATCATATTATGTGAATTAGAAATGTTATTCCCGCCTTCATTTTTTGATATGATGGTTCATTTGATGGTACACCTGGTGAGAGATATTCGACTATGTGTTCCTGTACATTACAAATAGATGTACCCCATTGAACGATATATGAAGATTTTGAAAGGGTATGTCAAAAATCGAAGTCGGCCATAGGGTTGTATTGCAGAGCGATATATTATTGAGGAAGCCGTTGAATTTTGTACCGAATACTTGTCTGGTGTGGAAAGAATTGGCTTACCAAAATCTTGTAACACCGGGTGGCTTGAGGGTGAAGGAATTTCTAGAAGAAAGGTTGTCACAATCAATATTATAGATCGCGAGCAGGCCCACCTTTATGTTTTGCATAACAGTTTCGACGTTGACCCATATGTTGAAATCCATGAAGAAATTCTTACGCATTTGAATCCATCAAAGGCTGAAAAATGGATATCAGATACACATAATCGACAGTTTATAGGATGGTTTCGAGATCATATTTTTAAGAAGACAGATTAAAATCCAAAGTCAATTTCGGAACGACTTCGATGGCTAGCCGGAGGACCAAGTGTGTATGCATTATCTTACAATGCTTATGTAGTTAATGGTTATACATTTTATACTAATGAACATGATGAAGACAGTACCATGCAGAATAGTGGGGTTACACTTGTGGCTGAAGCGATGCATGTTTCCGGTGCTAAGGACAGAAATCCAATTTATGTGAATATGCCATACTTTGGCATCATCAAACAAATATGGGAGTTGGATTATACAGAATTTCAAGTTCCGATATTTAAATGTATGTGGGTTGATAACATGAGTGCTGTTAAAATAGATGATTTGGGATTCGTGAAAGTTGATTTCAGTAAGGAAGGGGAGAAAGACGAACCGTTTATAATGGCATCACAGGCAGTGCAAGTATTTTATGTTCCCGATCCCGCAAACCAAAACTGGTCAATTGTTCTGTTATCGACCAAAACAGCTGAAGGGTCAGATGAAAATTCAAAGGAAGATGACCCTTTCATTGGGACTTCGCAATCATTTCGCAGTGGTCCCAATGTAGACGACGTTTTTTATGTCATAGGAGACCACAATGAAAGGATATGAATAGTTGATAGAGGGGTCAAATCCCTTCAGTCTTTTAAAAAAATGGAGTTAAATAATCAGGATATTGATTTTTATTATAATATAGATTGCGTTACATTATTTTATTATTTGTTCGCTGCTGCTTTTATGTGATCTAAATTAAATTTTAAACCAGTTCTGTAGATAATGACTTCTTCACCTGCTGATGCACCCAATCCCGAGACACAACACGTCTCTCAACCTGTTGTAGCTGGTCCCACTGCTAAGAGACAACAGGTCTCTCAACCTGTTGTAGCTGGTCCCACTGCTGATGTACAACAGGTCTCTCAACCTGTTGCAGCTGGTGTCAGTGCCGATGCTAGAGCATCGGAGAAACATAATGATGATATAGAAATTGAGGAAATGGTAGGCGATGAAACCCCAGCGACACAAATAAAACAGGTGTGCCGTAGTTTGACATTTTTAGAAAAAATACTTAAGGAAAAAGAAAAAGGCATCAAATATGAGGTGGGATGGAATAAGCTAGGCCAACATGTAAACCCCAACCAAGCCATGTTTAGTAGCTACATTGGAATCGTCACTCGACAACGCGTGCCAATTGACGTAGAGTAGTGGAACCATGTTGTCAGCGGGTTGAAAACATTAATGTGGGAATAGATTACGGTAACATTACGATATCATCTATTTAATTTGTTAAAATAAAATAAAATATTGAAATATTGACTAACCCTTCATCATCTCTTACATAGTTCATTTATAGTAGATGTTTCACACAAAGAATATGTTTTCAGACTGGCAGGAAGTATTTATAGAGGCTTTCGCACCATTTTAATGAAACATCATCTGAAAGATGCCGAAGGGAAAATCAAGCCACACCTGCCTCCTATTTATGCACACTTGATATCCCAAGGAACATGGGATGCGTTTTGCAACCGTCGTGCGGAACAGAATTTTCAGGTATATTGTGTTTGGTTACAAGTTGTGTAACGTTGCTTGTATTCATCACGTTGATTGATAGGTTTTTATTTATGAAATAGCAACTGAGTGCTAAAAATAAAGAACGGGCAGCAAAACCAGCGTACCCCTACCGTAAAGCAAGGTTGGGGTACGATTCAATTGAAAAACAATTGGTATGTATTTTAAAAGTACTGTAATAATTTTATGTGACATAAAACAACACTGTAACCATGTTTCTTTGTTTATATGTAGATTGATGAAGAAAAATCTCAAGTCACTTCCATTCCACGCCATGTTCTATGGAATGAGGCTCGTGTTAATAAAGAGGGGAAAATGATAGATGAAAACACACAAAAAGTGTGGGAAACATGTGTAAGTATGACATAATATAAACTTGTTTTGCTTTCAATCATTATTACATAACAATGATTACTTATTTTTTCATATTTTCTATTTGACATAGTCATAGGAATCAACAACACCCGCAATGGATGCAGACATACTTTCAACGGCCTTGAAACAACCAGAACAGTATGGCCGCGTCAGAGGTGTGGGTTTTGGGGTGTCACCCCGAACATATTTTCAGAAAAAAACAAGAGGATGAAAAAACTAAAGAATTGCATGTAATGAGAGATAGAGTATATACCCTTGTAGAACTAATCCAAACTCAGGGATAGATGCTAAAGAGTTTGATGGAGGAGAGGCGAAGAGAACAAACAACTCAAGAACAACCCCCGCGAGAAGATCCACCCCTCACCGCTTGGAGGCGAGCCATTCCCCTCAATGACCTGACTTAACCGAGGTAATCAATGTTATAATATTCATTTTTGTGAGATGTGAATAACATAGACACTGATACCTTTCATGTAATGATATTCTGCAGGGTGAAAATGACTGTGATTTATATCTGTCAACTCCCACCCATTGCCTTGTAGTGAGGTCTACGGTGTTCAATATGCAGAATGACACGCTACACTCCAGACCACTTCCAACCGGTCATGTCAAAGTGTCGATTAACGTAGCTCATTAGCCGATCACCGAGCTACCCGTACCAAATGATGATGACGACATTCATACGGTGGAAAAAGCTGTTGGAACATTCGTTGCATGGACGTCAAATCTTGTAAAAAAACATGTCGAGCAGGAGGTATTCATTTCCAGTTCATTTTCAAGCATAACCTTTAAAATTAAATTATAAAATGGCTGAACTGATGAATGTTATTACATAAGGATAAAATGGAGAAGCTAAAATGTAAGAGCGGCTCCATCATTGGATCAACCAACTGATCAAAATGATCTACTGAGAGCGCGTTCACCCTGCCCGTTCTATAACCACATTTAATATCATTGCAAGCTCATGTGGATACAAAAATGAAAGATGGAAAGAGTAATACAATTTTTTGTGAAAAATATATGTATGGAGAGGAAACAATAGATTTCGTTAGTGCAGATGCTGTTTCTGAGATCATCACATACGGCTGGATAGGCGCCTCAGTTATAAATGTATACATGAGGTATGTTTTCATGATTTGATTTTTCAGAAGCTGATATACATTGATAATTATGGATAAATACATATCATATTTTTCACAGGCGTATATATGAAAAAAAAATTAAGGGATATTCCCATGAATACAAATTTGGACTCGTTAGTCCTCACACCATTTCTACACAAAGAATAGAAATAGATTCTAATTTTCAGGATGAATTGATGTCAAATCTGCTCAGAATGTTTCAAAGAAGAATTACGACTGACATGATCTTTTTAATACCAACGATGCAAGGGTAAAACTCTACATTTTAATCATATCAATTATATTTTCCTTTCTATCAGTACTTATTTCATTTTGTGTTTTTAGGGAACATTGGATGCTCATTGCAGTCAATTTGGATACTCCGAAGATTTATTTTCTTGATTCACTGCATGGATATCCAACTAACCGACCACACATGATGGAGATTGTCAATTTTTAATACACTAGATCCAACATTTTAGAACTAAATATCTAGTTATATAATTTATATTATCTTTTAATGAGGATTTTGTTATGGTAGGGCAGTGTATGAATATCGTCTAAAGGATGGAATGAATCCAGGGCATAAGGACGACAATGCCCACAAGATCTACAAATGGAGAAGTATCTGGGTATATATAATTATATTTCACTATCCAAATACATATCGAAACAAATTACTTATTTTTCTCGATGTTTCTGCAGTGTCCGAAACAAACAAATGACAAGGACTGCGGTTATTATGTTTGTAAATTTATGAAAGAGATCATATTTCATGAACAAACTAGCATCCCTGAAGATGTATTTTTGAAAATAATTACTACTTTATTTAAAATAATTATTAATCCTTTGTGTATTTATATTTTTTCAGTACTACTATGACTGTTGCAAAAACTCCTATTCAGAAGATGATATAAATGTCTTTAGAAACGAATGGGCATCGTACCTGATGGAAGAATGTAAACAAATAGGACAATGAAGGTGAATTCCTAATACCTATGTTATCTTTATATGGTCATTGATATCTCCCTTTACACTTATTGAGAATCCATGATCTCCCTTTCTTATGTTTCATATCCTTAGATTAGTGAATTCCTACTACTTGGTTTGAAAATGACATAAACTTTAGAAAACAACACCAATGACATACGGAAAACTGAGAAAACGCATTCATATTATTTTGAAACTTTAGTACAACGATCCACGTGTCATTTGTGATGTGTACGAATCGACCGCACCTCAATCCGACGCACAGTGTGACCGGTATGGCTAATAGTGTCTGATATCAGTTTCAAATTGAGATAAACCTTGGAAAACAACACCAATGACATACGCCAAACCGAGCAAATGCATTCAGATTGTTCTGATACTTTAGGACAACGATCCACGAGTCATTTGTGACATGTAAGAATCGACTGCACCTCAATCTGACGCACGGTGTGACCGGTATGGATAAATGTGTCTAATATCAGTTTCAAATTGAGATAAACTTTGGAAAACAACACCATTGACACACGCCAAACCGAGAAAACACATTTGGATTGTTTTGATACTTTATTACAATGATCCAAGAGTCATTTGTGACATGTAAGAATCGACCACACCACAATCCGTCGCACGGTGTGACCGGTATGGCTAAAAGTGTATGATATCAGTTTCAAATTGAGATAAACTTTGGAAAACAACACCAATGACATACGAAAAACCGAGCAAACGTGTTCGGATTGTTTTGATACTTTAGGAAAACGATCCAAGAGTCATTTGTGATGTGTACGAATCGACCGCACCTCAATCTGATGCACCATGTGACTGGTATGGCAAAAAGTGTCTGATATCAGTTTCAAATTGAGATAAACATTGGAAAACAACACCAATAACATACGCCAAACTGATAAAATGTGTTCGGATTGTTTTGATACTTTAGGAAAATGATCCACGAGTCATTTGTGACGTGTAAAAATCAACCGCACCTCAATCCGACGCACGATGTGACCGGTATGGATAAAAGTGTCTTATATCAGTTTCCAATTGAGATAAACTTTGGAAAACAACACCAATGACATACTCCAAACTGAGAAAACGCGTTCGGATTGTTTTGATACTTTAGTAAAATGATCCACGGGTCATTTGTGACATGTACGAATCGACCGCACCTCAATCCGACGCACGGTGTGACCGGTATGGCTAAAAGTGTCTGATATCAGTTTCAAATTGAGATAATCTTTGGAAAACAACACCAATGACATACTCCAAACTTTGGAAATGCATTTGGATTGTTGTGATACTTTAGTACAACGATCCAAGAATCATTTTTGACGTGTACGAATTGACCGCACCTCAATCTGACGCACGGTGTGACTGGTATGGATAAAAGTGTCTGATATCAGTTTCAATTTGAGATAAACTTTGGAAAACAACACCAACGACATACAACAAACCGAGAAAACACGTTCATATTGTTTTTATACTTTAGGACAACGATCCACGAGTCGTTTGTGAGGTGTACAAATCAACCGCACCTCAATCCGACGCACGGTGTAATCGGTATGGCTAAAAGTGTCTGATATCAGTTTCAAATTGAGATAAACTTTGGAAAACAACACCAATGACATACGCCAAATCGAGCAAACGTGTTCGTATTGTTTTGATACTTTAGGACAACGATCCACAAGTCATTTGTGACGTGTGTGAATCGAACACACCTCAATCGACCGCACGGTGTGACCGGTATGGCTAAAAGTGTCTGATATCAGTTTCAAATTGACATAATGTTTGGAAAACAACACCAATGACATACGCCAAACTAGGAAAACACGTTCGGATTGTAATGATACTTTAGGAAAACGATCCACGAGTCATTTTTGACGTTTATGAATCGACCGCACCTCAATCCGACGCACGGTGTGACCGGTATGACTAAAAGTGTCTGATATCAGTTTCAAATTGAGATAAACTTTGGAAAAAAACACCAATGACATACGGAAAACAGAGAAAATGCGTTCAGATTGTTTTGATACTTTATGAAAACGATCCACAAGTCATTTGTGACATGTAAAAATCGACCTCACCTCAATCCGACGCACGATGTGACCGGTATGGATAAATGTGTCTGATATCAGTTTCAAATTGAGATACACTTTGGAAAACAACACCAATGACATACGCCAAACCGATAAAAAACAATTGGATTGTTTTGATACTTTAGGACAACGATCCACGAGTCATTTGTGACGTGTACGAATCAACCGCACCTCAATCCGATGCACGGTGTGACCGGTATGGCTAAAAGTGTCTGATATTAGTTTCAAATTGAGATAAACTTTGGAAAACAACACCCCAGACATACGCCAAACCGAGCAAACGCATTTGGATTGTTTTGATACTTTAGGACAACGATCCACGAGTCATTTGTGATGTGTACGAATCGACCGCACCTCAATCCGACCGACGCACAGTGTGACCAGTAAAGCTTTTCATTAGATAAAGAATCAGTATTTATTAAATGAGATAAATAAATAAAAAACATATTGATTTTACATTATTCCTTTTCATTGTTATGAAAATGAAAACTTTTGAGTTTAAAATTTCATATTTTAGTTTCACATTTCCATATTAATGTATTCTTTCATATTACTGTTTTAATTTCTTTCATTATTGCATTACTAACATAATATTTGTTTTCTTATATAGGTGAATTTTTTTTCCTTGAGTTCGGATGCTTTGTTCGGCAACAAATACCGTCGAGAGCGGATCACGGATATCAAAGGATGAAACATGAATGTTTATAACTGTTGTTGAATAATTGTAAATGTAACCATGTAAAACAATGTTTGAAATGTATATAGTAATGAGTTTTTTTGTATTATTGATGTTAAGTAAATGTATATACCATTGTCAGTCAAAATATTGGTTGTGGGTGCTATGGTGTGTGGGTGTGCATGTGTTACTTTGTGCAGGTATTCTGGTGTGCAGGTGTGCAGGTACTATTTTGTAGGTGCAGGCGATGGGGCCTTTATCAGTTCTTTTTAGCGCTGATAAAGAAACCCTTTATCAGCGCTCCGTCAAGCGCCGATATAGGAGACCTTTATCAGCGCTAAAAGAAGCACTGATAAGGGGGTCCTTTATCAGCACTCTGAGAGGCGCTGATATAGGAGACCTTTATCAGCGCTAAGAGAAGCGCAGATAAAGGAGGTTCTTTATCAGCGCTTTTTGTTAGCGCTGATAAAGGTATCTTATATCAGCGCTTCTTGGAGCGCTGATAAAGGGGACCCCCCTTTATCTACACCGGCATTAACATTGCTTTTCTAGCGCTGTTAATGCCGGTTTTTAGCGCTGATAAAGGGCCAGGTTGTAGTAGTGATATCATATATGATTCACTAATGACTTTATATTACCCGTTCATTTGTCAATTCTATGATAAAGCTGTGTTCTGGGTAAAATCATTTCATTTATTATATGTTTTTTGACTTTTAATTATTCATATGAGTACTT
Organism: Viscum album; assembly: GCA_963277665.1. Taxonomy (NCBI): domain Eukaryota; kingdom Viridiplantae; phylum Streptophyta; class Magnoliopsida; order Santalales; family Viscaceae; genus Viscum; species Viscum album. Next base: position 1,896,905,706 of record OY728152.1, read on the forward strand.
AGATCATGATTAATTACTTATAGAATGTAAAACATAATTTATATATATTCAGAATATAATAGATTGATAAATGTAATTAAATACACCGTTCATTGAGACGGTAGACCGTACGTACGGATGAACGTTGTTTCCCTTTCCTTATTGACTTGAATGAGAGTAAGTAGATGAAATATACATATATATATATACATAAATCCATTAGAATTATTATTTCATATATATAATTAGTATTCATTATATATACATTATAATTATTCTTGAATGGTGAACATGGAGAATGAATATCATTGCGTTGTGGAAACTGTAATCCCTATGTACGCACGAGCGATGATATTGTTCCCATAATTTCCAAATTGTATAAGAGTGGACGATAGAATATATAAGAATTAGTATCATGTTATAATAATAATATATAGTTATTATTTAGACCATTATACCCTTACATTTAAGGTGGTGGTGGGAAAATAGATTACACGATAGAGTGGAGATTCTATTTCGTACGTACGCTCGTGCGGTGATTTCAATTTCCATAGGATGGATAGAAGGTGAAATGAGGTTGTTTAATATTTATGATAACATATCATTATATGAGTTATACTGATGTTATTACTTTATAATGAAACAAATAAATAAGAGGATGTAGAATAAGAAATAAATTTTAATGAATCGGTAAAGGATATTACCTCTTCTTCGACGCGCCTCTTCTAAACATCCTCTTAGGGAACTAAAGATGGTCTTTGAAGAAGACCAGGACCTATAGTATGTTTAGTACGAAGTGGAGAAGGAAAATGGGAAGTGTTTAGATGATCTTGAATTCACAAAATTTTGTGATGTGGAGAGGGAAGAGGTGACCTTTTATAAGAGAAGAGAGGGGCACTTTTGGAAGCCTCAAATATATTTATTAATAATAATATGAAACCCCACATAAAAACATCTAAAGTGACTGAAATTTGGATATGAGGTAATATAAGGTTGTAATCTCATCATCCAATCCAATTTATAAATGTTTTGATTTTATTTTAAACCTTATCATTTTGATTTATCCTTATTTAATCTATTTAATTGTATTTGTGGTAATAATATTCTATATTTTAAATGGATATAAATAATTACTTATTTGTTGTGAATTGTCCATAATTGGATACATTATTAAATTTTAGAGAATTTTATTTTCAATTTTTAAATATTTTTTTGATTTTTAAACAATTTAATAATATGTTATTTTTATAAAATATTTATAGTGTCAATTTTGATAGTATTCAGTTATTTGAATTTAAATTAAGTCAATACAGAAGATATATTCAATACAAAGTATTTAATATAGATTCCTAACTTTTTATATTCATCTAAAAAATTCATATAGAACAATAATATGTTGATATAACATTTATTTTAATTATTTTCCAAACATTTATTTGATATTTTCCTTAATAAAATAGCTACTACAACATTTTTGTATGATTATTTTATATAATTTGTCACGAACCGTCCTTGGGGCCCGTGTCGTGACTATCCCAAGCCCACCTTCCATAGGCCAGGGGCTGGCGACTAGCACCAAGGCATAAATCCCGGAAAGAGGGAAGGCATTGGCTTTGTAAAGTAAACAAGCACCACAAAGTAAACAAGTAGAAAAGTAAGCACTAAGTAAAAACTGTAACAAGGTGTGCTGAAAGTAGAAAGGGGCTGGAAATATAAGCCCAAAAGTAAAGTAAAACTGAAGGGAAAAACAGTAACTGAAAGGAAAAGCCGCAGCGTCGAGCCGTCCTCTGGAAGTCCCACCTGAAGGGTGAGCACAGATAGCCTCCACAGCTCCTCGGTCCAGCCATCCGCTCCGAGTACGTCCTGCCCAGTGGTCCACCTCCAGGTACCGTCCTGCTCCGCAAGCCTCCACCACGATCAGTGCTATCTGTCGTCTGCAACAACACAACGAAGTGCGGGCATAGCCCGTACAGGGGTGAGTATAAGCTACTCAGTAGGGACCCCGAGACCCCCGAAGGTCTCCCGAAATCCACAAAGGATAAACCACAACAGAAAGATACAATCACTAAGTAACAACCGACACTGCTTAGGTATATTCCCATACATATACCTAAGTCATCAATTCCCATTCGGCTAAAACATTCGAGCCCAAGCACAACTCAGTCCACACAGGAAAGAAAAACGTAAAATCCACACAGGATAGCTTAACATAATCCACAAAGGAAAGTAAAATGTAAATCCACACAGGATAGCTCAACACAATCCACAAAGGAAAGTAAAACATAAATCCACACAGGATAGCTCAACACAATCCACAAAGGAAAGTAAAATAGAGTTTCAGCTCACACAGGTATACTTCTTTGTATGACGATAAAGATGATCACTGATCCATCTAAGTCGTCGGACCCACAAAGGATCGAAAGGTACTAACCCCCGCAATGACCCACACAGGATCAGACCCACACAGGATCATTAGGTAACTAACCCCTACAAAGACCCACACAGGATCTGGCCCACACAGGACCTATAGACGCTGGCTCACACAGAACCGCTGAGCGCTGACCCACACAGGATCAGATCCACACAGGATCTGTAGAACTGATCCACGTAGGATCGCTGAGTGCAGTAGTCGTCGCAGTCCACTGAGGATCTCTGCACAGTCGTCGTCGCAGTCCACTGAGGATCTCTTCACAGTCGTCGTCGCAGTCACAGTAGCAGTCGCAGCCAGCTCTAGGGTTTCCACACACAGCAAGTTCATTCGGGAGGGTCCGCTCCACGAGCCGGGAGGATGATACATCAACTGACACAAAGTCCGAAGTTGATGTATCCAAAAGTTTGGTATCGTCAACAGGAACTCAACGTCGCAGATGACGCGTCAATCGGATGCCCGGTCTGAGAGTTATTGGCTTTTTCGTCCCAGGGCCCCGGTTGGTTTTTACGGTAAAACCAACCTGACCATACTCCACCTGCGTCCAAACCTCGGGCGGAGTATGCCAAATGATCTGTCTCACTTAGAGGAATTCAACGAAGTCGACGACACGTTGATCAGACGTCCAAAGCTCAAGATATGAGCATTTCCGCTCCGAAGGCCCGGTTGGTTTAGTGTACGAACCATCCCGGACGAACTCGAAGTAATCTGAAAGCTTGATTGTGATATACCGAAACGACCGTCTCGATCCAAGGATCGCATTTCCATTAACGGCGCGTCGTTCGGAGGCCCGTAGCTCATGTTATTAGAGAAAGACCGAAAACGTCCGTAGACAGGGGGTTTGGGCCCGGACTGACCCTGCCCAACCCCCCCTGGGTCGGCCCGGTTCGGCCGGGGCGCGGCTCGGCGCGGCTCGGCCGAGCAGCCGCGCGAGGCAGCCGCGGGGTGGCACTGCCCCCGCGGGAAGAGGAGCTGCGGCACACGTGGGGCCGCACTGGAGTCAACGGACGCAGATTTTGTCGCGGCCCGTGCGTGTGAGCCTGACCCGTGCGGCCGCGGCGGCCCTGTCCGGCGGCACACCGGGGCGCCGCCGTGCCGGCGACCCGCGCCGCCGGTGGCTTCCGCGGGCCTCCGGAGTTGCTCCGGTGGTCCGTTTTCCTTCCCGTCTGCGCCGAAACTCCTCCCGGGTCCCGTTCTTCACTAAGGAAACAACGGATTGTCCCTGCGGCATGTTTTGTCATCGCCCGCCAAATCCGCACAACAACGAAGAACTACAGAGGGTTGCCGGGCCGTGTTCTTTTGGCCCGCACCCTCCACATTAGGCGATAACAGTTGGGAGGATTAATCAACACATAGAAAACATAACCAAAACAATTTTAATGAATTTAAATTGTTCTTATGAACCGAGTTCTTCATTTTGAACGGAAACATCCATGGAGTATAAAACATTCAATAAAACCCCTACCTCGTCAAGTCGTCGCACGCACGTTCTTCGCGGAATTGATCGTCGCGGAAGGAGGGGATTGTCGCGTCGTCGCGGTATCCGGCGTTGCGTCGACGAACTCCGAGGACCAAGAAACAACAAATTTAATTAACAATAATTAAATCCATATTGTTGTTTTAATCCACAATGTAAATTTAAAAAAAGAGCGCAACCCCTACCTTGTCGCTGCCGATCGAAGGTCGTCACGGGGTTAGGTTGTCGCGGAAGAACATCGCTGAAGTAGAATCGCCGGCGTCGCGGAACATGGCGTCGCGTCATCGATTTTCGAGGGCTCGGCGTTCTTAGAGTTCTTCGCGTTCTTCGTGTTCTTTGCGTTCTTCGCGAAGGAGGATGAAGAACACTTGGATTCTGTCAAATCCTCTCAACGATCATCTTTCCAGATGTCGTGTGTTGGTATTATTTTATTATTACACCAATGGATTGAAAACAGATTAAGAAACGATTAAATTAATTCTTAGAATTAATTCAACGAATAAAACCGCCCAATTAATTCAACGAATAAACTGCCCAATTAATTGGTTCATTAAGAAATTAATAAAACACGTCAGTTGACTTTCATAATGACGGGTTTTCGCGGGTGCGTTACTTAGCTAAAAAGAAACGGTGGGGCTCGTGCGGGCCCCACCTCACAAATATCCTACCAAGAGGGTAGGATATTTTTGGATAGCACGCTAACCACATCAACCAAACTAAAACAGCTTTAAGTGGCTTCAAGTGGCTTCCAAGTGGCTTAAGTGAAATAAAATAAAGGTTGGCGAACAATTCATTTTATTTCTTAACTTTAAGCCCAAAAATTAAAAACCACACCCGAGCAAACGCAACTCCGGAAGAGGCGTTTCTAAGAAATTACCGGCGCTGCGATTCCATTGGTGCCCTCAGAATTCAATTCTGAGCACCGGTTCAAAATTTAGAAAAAATCGCTCGTCCGTTCACTGAACGTACCCAAGCCAAACTTCGAAAAATGATTCCGGGCACACCGGTCCTCGGAATCAGGTGCCTTCAGAAACTGCGTTCTTGTAAAAATCCAAAGAAAATTAAGAAAAAAATTTCCTTGAATTTTTCGGGTCTTTACATATTTATTTTCAACATAAAAACTAAAAATAAAATACTATGCTGTAGATAAATCTAATATATTCAATAAGAAAACATTTACTCGAATTTATCCTCTTAAAATTCCAGCATTTAAATTTTTATATTTATTAAATTATGAAGGTGACAACTTTGACATCTTTTAAAATAAAACAATACAGGTGTCATAATTGCTTTTATAAGGCTCCAAATGGTCAAATATTCGACCATTGGACGCTTATGGATAAAATTTACATGACCAATAAGTTTTGGTCAGGTTGTTGTGCCTTTTATGGTCACTATTAGTTTAATAAAAACTATGTTACTGATTTTTCACTAAATAAACAATTTCTGCATCACTATTGTTTCACCATTAAGGATTATTATTTAATCCTTAAAAATTATAAATAAATTCAAATTATGTAGATAATTTTATTATCTTTCTAGTGACTATTTATATTCGATGTTTTGTTAAGTTTATCACTAAATTAAAATTATTACACTTATAAGTTATAAGAGAGTGACATGTTGTCACTTTATTTGGTTTTAATGATAATTGCATCCTTTGTAGGGTTAAAAAGTCCATGAAATGAGTCTTTTAATACCCTTAGGTGATATGGGTTGACTATTATTTATCAAATATAATTTTGGAATGTGTTAGGGTAATTTTACAATCTTATTTTTACCCTTAATTAACCGATTTACATTTAACTGTAGTAAATAATATTTTCTCTAGTTACTATTCATAATATCTAAATACAAAAAGTTGAATATTAGCATAATTTGGACCTAATGATTAAAAATATAGAATCCATTTTTCCAAATTCAAAACACAGAAGTTGTAGTATTTAATTTAAAATTAATCCAGGTGTTGAGAAAACGAGTTTTAAAAGTTAAATCATTGCAAAAGATTGAAATTTTTTTACCTATGAATTCAATGTAAATTAAATGATAATGACATGAATGATATTAAATGGTAAAAATATATTCTATTTAAACTTTAAAACCATTCGATATTATATTTTAACAATATAAATTATTTTGATGATAAAAAGTTTTTTTCAATTAAAATTTAGCGTATTTTTACTATTCATCAAAATAAGAAACTTATCAGACAAATATCAAAAATTTATCCAAAGTAAATTTTTATATCCTGATTCAATGGAGGAAGTTTAATTTTTCAAATTAAACTTATAAAAATTTCAAAAACGATATTTAATGTGGGTGCGCAATCAAAAGGCGGCAAAACTCCATATTTTTGAAAAATAATTATTTTACCCGAAAAATTTATTTTTTTCTCAAACCATGATCTAAAATATGTGTAAGATGAATTATTATGTAATAAAATTTAAAAGTTAGTTAATATTATTCATAAAATCTAGTTCATAATAATATATCAATGTTTAGTGAAACTCGGTATTGCGTACAACACACGCTATCGAGGAAGGTCGCTATTGCATGCAACACAAGCCAAGAATAGTGTTTGCATATACTACAAGCTAATACGATGTTGCATATAGTGCAATATAATCTTGGTGCATTGTAAAAAAAAATACTCTAATGAAATTAAAAATAATATATCTTATAAAATCTCAGGGTGTAACATTCTTTCCTCCTTAAAATGAATTTTTCCCTAGAAATTCGTTGGGGTTATAAATCATTTACAACTTGAAAGTTTCGTTCAAATAACCCACATCGTAAAAAGTAATACTAAAAATTAATTTTTAAAAAGGAAAGTTAGAAACATAACGGTCTCCCAAATTAACTCAACACTCATTTTCCACATAAGAGAATATAGGTGAAAATATGGATACAGAAGAGAATTCTAACCATCATGTTCTGACAAAGAGTGGTAGAGAACAGGGCTATGAAAAATCCAAAAATCACAAAGCCATAAATTTGTAAAGATATAAGGTACTATATGATTTATTAGATATGAGGGTAATAAGAAAACAACATTTTTGGTTTTCAAGATCCTTTCCATAAATTTGAAAATTTTATTTAGACGAAATACTTACATGATTTTGGTACAATCTCATCGTTGGTCGTTCCTTGAACAATTTCCACTTCATATAATAATGAAATGAAGTTGAATTTTTCATTCTTGAAGTGTTAGCAGATCGTGTGATAGAATGATGATTCATTATATCTATCTCAAAAAAAGGTTTTCAAAAGTGATTAACAATAAAAAAGTACATATATAGTGATATTAATCGTATATAGTTCCAAAAATGGAATTTTACATCAACTATAACACTGCTTAATAAAATAAAACTAATTTCTATTAACCAGGGACTTCCTTTAGGCTAGTGGTAGGCGATAAATTCTTGTCGCACTTCGGTTGTGGGGTTTATTCCTGCATCCTTGTCTGATGTGATGGGTTGTCTCCTGTGCTACAAGTTGTCCTTTTTCTTAAACAATACTATTATAACATTTCAGAAATAATATCAAAAATATATAGCCTTAAAAAATACTATATGATATCTATCTTAAATCATTCCAATCATTAGGATTATCCACAATACTTTTGTCCAATCTCGTAGTATAAAGAAAAAGATTACTGGAGAGGTCATATACAAAACATGTGATTACCATCATTTATCTACCATATATCATAAGATATATTTTGTTGGTCATATTCTAAACATGTGAATACCTTAATCATGTATTCTATGGAAAATGTAATACCCATTGAACCTTAGTAAAAACATTAATGCTATCAAAAGTCAACCCTTTCCACATACCAAAATCCCAAAATTTCTATATACTCAAACAATGATATCACTTTGTCCTTATATCTGTCATGAGCTCATTAATACTATCAAACATACTATTTTCTCTGTATCCATTCATTATGCGCACATATTTTTCTTTCCAAAAATATATGAATAAACTTTCATGTTTACCAGTACTATTCAACATATATTTTCAAATACTTTAGGAAAAACAATAGTGTAACAATCCTTATATGTTTCTTTATTATATAGTACAAAAAAATTACCTAGACAAAAAAACTCTTGATAAACATACAATCATTCTACTAACTTCTTAAACCATTGACAGAGATTCAACATTTTATTCCTCAACACTTATTTTATTTCATATATCATTTGTAGTCTCTTCCTCATCACCATCATAAATAATACTCATACGCCTATTCTAATTCTTTTTATGAGATTTTCCCTTAGGGTTTTGGTTTCCATAATGCATGTACATTCCACATTTAAAACATTTAACTGTTGTTGATGTCTTAAGAATACCATTATCCTTGTCCATGGGTTTAACTGAACCTTTTACTTTGCAATTATTGGATTTGTGTCATTCTTTTCCACACCCAAAGCATCATCCAGTTCCTTTGAAACATTCTCCTTGAATCCTCTTACCATGTGATTTTCATGATGGAAATTGAACTTTCTTTCCTCTATGATCATCATGAAACTCCATCTTTCTATTATTAGCTGAGTCAGGAAACATACAAACGATTAGATTATTGATCATATTATGAAATTGGTGATTAGTCATAATAACTATGTTTAGAATCCAAATGCAATTTCATTTGGTTGCTCGTGAATAATATCATTACATTGTCCATCATATCCTCCATTTTAGTGAATCTTCTTGTTTCCGGAAATTTTCTAAAACACAAAAAGAATAGTGTGAGAGGAAAAAATCATACTAGGAAAACAACATAATAAATGGGGAGTAACTTAAATATATAACATCTTAGGTTTTTTTTGTAAGATCGTTACCATAATTTTAGGACTATAACATATACTTAAACTTAACCTTAGGGACATCCCTAGACATACCTTAAAAATATCTCTACGGATCTCACCAAAGATTTTGAATCATAGTTTCGAAAGGTAGAATAATCCTTTCCTCTGATACCAACTGTAGAGACCCAAAGCATGACGTACATGGACCTTACATTACTTTTTTGGAATACTTAATACAAAACAAAAACAAACACCCAAGGACCGTAATAATTTAGTGTGATTGGAAAATCAGAACAAAATATTCTAATCATGGTGAAAGATCTTCAACATCCCCCATAAAGTTCTTCCCATTTGTTTCTTACCTAAAACCTTTATTTTTATCCTAGGGAAAATAAAAAATAAAAATGGTGAGCTCAAATGTTCAGTAAGGGTAAAAATGGAGAACATCAAACAATCCATACACATTTGAACGTAAAAACATGAACATAAAACATGAGTATAAATCTTGGCAGTACGTAAGTCATAGATCAGAAAGGAACATTAATCATGATAAAATATCATGGGAAAAAACTTGTAATTGTGGGAAACCATTAAGAAAATTATTTGATTTCCATAGTATCCATTGCATTCCTACCAAGACCATCATAGTGGACAGATTCTATTACTCAACTGGGTTTACTTGACGTTCTAGCCCTATTTTACTGAACAAGATTTACCTGTTGTTTTAGCCATGTCTATATCATGAGATATAATCATTACCCAATTAATTAGAGGGAGATATAGGTCCCACCCATCTCACAATGAAATCATTCTTTTGTGTGCCACAAGATAATCATAAATCATTCATCATAACCCAATGAATAAAATGGGTTTCATATACATCATCCCATCATAACATAATCCCTATATAAAAAATGGATTTCATTTCATCATAAAAATATCAAACCATGTAAAGAAAAGATACATTAATCATGAATCATAATCATACTAAATAATGTCATCTTATAAGGGAAATAGTTTTGATAAAACACTTGAAATTAATTCTTGAGGAAAATATCTTTTCTTCTTTAAAATGATTTTGTTTTAATAAAATTTAATGTCATTTTAAAATAAGAGTATTTTTTTGAAAATATTAATGAAATATTTCATATAAAGATTCATGGAAATAAGTAATTATGAAACTGTACAAATCTATTCATTCCGTATAAGTTAAAAAAACATTCTCCTCATACTTCTTCTGGAAAAGTCAGAAAGTACCTCGTATGGTAAAAAAAGAAAGATTCCATACATACCTTGTTGTAAAAGTAATAAAAGGGTAAAAATGACTTTAAACATACATGGAAAAATAGTGAATATTTTATGAAAACATTTTGAGAAAACATAGACATGGATGATAAACATAACCCCAGTAAATACTTACGAATAAACAATCTCGAATAAGAACGAGATTGGAATAATTGTCCCTTACCTTAGGTCTAATTTCTTTCGTACGTGTCTGAAACTCTTGTATAGTGGGTTTAAAAATATTATTAACTTGTAAAAGAACCATAATAATATTTATGATATCATATATGATTCACTTTCGACTTTATATTACCCGTTCATTTGTCAACTCCACGTTAAAGCATCGTTTTGGGTAAAATCGTTTCATTTATTGTATGTGTTTTGACTTGTAATTATTCATATGATAACTTAGATCATGATTACTTATTTCAAGAATGTAAAACATGATTTATATATATTCAGAATATAATAGATCAATAAATGGAATTAAATACACCGTTGATGGAGACAGTAGGCCATACGTAAGCATGAACACAGTTTTCCTTTCATTATTGACTTGAATGGGAGTAAGTAGATGACATATATATATATACACATAAATCTAGTATAATTATAATGTCATATTTATCATTATTATTCATTATATATACTTTATAATCATTCCTTAATGATGAACAAAGATAATGAATCTCATCGCGTCATGGAGACAGTAATTCATACGTACGCACGAGCGATGATATCATTCCCAGAATTACTGAATGGTATTGGAGCGGATGATAGAATATCTCTTAATTAGTATCATGTTATAATAATCATATATAGTTATTCTCTAGACCATTATAACCATCTATGTAATGTGGTGGTGGGAAAACAGATTACACCACGACGTGGAGATGGTATTTCGTACGTACGTACGCACGGTGATTTCTTTTTTTGTAGGTTGGATAGAAGGTGAAATGGGGCTGTTTCATATTTATAATTACATATCAGTATTTCAGTTTTACTAATGATATTAATTTATAATAAAACAAATAAATAAGATTATGTAGAAGAATAAATAAATTTTAATGAATCGATAATGGATATTACCTCTTCTTCGAAAAAACTCTTCTAAACCTCCTATTAGGCACAAAAGTTGGTCTTTGATAAAGACCGGGACCTGTAGAATGTATCTAGAGAAGATGATAAGGGAAATTGGTAGGGTTTGGCCGAGCTTTATGGATCAAAATGTTGTGAATTGGAGAGGGAAGATGTGACTTGTTATAAGAGAAGACATGGGCACTTTTGGAATCCTCAAAAATAATAATTAATAATAAAATCAAACCCCACATAAAAACAACCAAAGTGACTCAAATTTGGATATTAGGTAATATAGGGTTTTATTTGCATTATCCAATCAAATTTAGTCATGTTTTGATTTTATTTTAAACCTTATCATTTTGATTTATCCTTATTTAATGTATTTAATTTTTTTTGTGGTAATATTATTCTGTATTTTAAATGGTTATAAATACTTACTTATGTGTTTTGAATTTTTTATAATTAGATACATTATTAAATTTTAGACCATATTATTTTCAATTTGTAATTTTTTAATATTTTTGTTTTTTTTAATCAATTTAATAATATGTTATTTTTAGAAAATATAAATAGTGTCAATTTTGATACTATTCAATTATTTGAATTTAAATTAAATCCATATAGAAGATATATTCGAAAAAATATATTTAATAGATTTATAACTTGTCATATTCCTCTAAAAAATTAATGGATCACATTAATTTCTTCGTATAAAATATATTTTAATATTTTTGAATCCATTTATTTGATATTTCTCTTAATAAAATAACTACTACAACATTTTGTATAAATATTTAACATACTTATTTGTTGCATAAAAATTAAAAATAAATAACTATGATGCATATAAATCTAATATCTTAAATAAGAATACTTTTACTCGAATTTAGCATCTTAAAATAACATCATTTAAATTGTTATATTTATTAAATTTTGAAGGTGAGAACTTTGACATCTTTTAAAATATAATAATACAAGTGTCATAAACAATTTTATAAGGCTCAAAATGGTCAAATATTTGACCATTCGATGATTCTGGATTACATGTACATGACTAATATGTTTTGGTCAGGTGTTTGTGCACTATTAGTTTAATAAAAACTGTATTATTGATTTTTCACTAAATAATCAATTTCTACATCACTACTGTGTCACCATTAATGATAAATATTTAATCCTTAAAAATGGTAAATAAATTCAAATGATGTATATAATTATATTAACATTTTGGTGCCTATTTATTTTTGATATTTTATGATGTTTATCACTAAATTAAATTTATTACACTTATAAGATATAAGTGAGTGACATGTTGTCACATTCTTTGGTTTTAATAATAATTACATCCTTTTCAGTGTCAGAATTCCATGAAATGAATATATTAAGACCCTTAGGTGATATGGGTCAACCTTTATTCATCCAATGGAATTTTAGCAGGTGTTATGGTAATTTTATAATCTTATTTTTACCCTTAATTACCCGATTTACCTTCCACTGTAGAAAATAAAATGTATCCTAGTTACTATTCATAATGTCTAAAGATAAAAAGTAGTCTGTTAGAATAATTTGGACTTACAGATTCCAAATATGGAATCTATTTTTCCAAATTAAATACACAAAAGTTGAAGTATTTTATTTAAAATTAATCCCGCTGTTGAGAAAATGAGTTTTAAATGTTAAAACATTGCAAAAGATTGAAATGTTTTTCCTACGAATTCAATGTAAAATTAATGATAATCACTTGCATTATTTTAAATGGTAAAATTATATATTATTTATAAATTAAAACCATTCAATAAAATATTTTAACCATTAAAATTATTTTGATGAAAAAAAGTTGTTTCCAATTAAAATTTATCATATTTTTATTAATCATAATGATTAGAAACTTTTCAGAAAAATATCAAAAAATTATCCAAAGTAAATATTTATATCCTGATTGTAAGGAAAAAGTTTAATTTTTAAAATTAAACATATATACATGTAAAAAACAAGATTTAAATTGGGTGTGCCATCAAAAGGTGGAAAAACTACATATTTTATAAAAATACTTATTTCACTCGAAAAATTTATTTTGTTCTCATACCATGTTCTAGAATATGCGTAAGATGAATTATTATATAATAAAATTCAATATACAGTTAATAATTCTCATAAAATCTAGTTTATAATAGTATATCATTGTGTAGAGGAACTCGATATAGAGTACCACACACGCTATCAAGGATGGTCGCTATTGCCTGCAACACAAGTCATGAATAGTGTTTGCATATATTACAAGCTAATACTGTGTTGTGTATGGAACAAGCTAGTCGTGTTTTAGTGTACAACACAAGACATCAAAAAAAATTAAAAATAGAACTTCTCATAAAATCTCGTTGTGTTGCAAAAGAACACTAAAATAGAGCCTATAGGGATTTTTTTTCAAACATTGGATAACTAAAAAGATTATCTTATGGTTGAAAATTTATTTTTTTAAAAATTATCTTTTTTATATTATTGAATATAATAATCTAAATATATAAAATTAAAGGTATATTATCGATATAAATTACATATATCTTGATATGATTAATATATTAATAGTAATTTCATTTGTAACTAATATAAAATAAGAATTTTAATTTTTAATACTATGAAAAGTTGTTTTCATATAATAATTGGTTTTCATTATAAATTTTAATTTTACATTAAAGTTAAATTATAAAATTTAAAAAAATTTAATTTTACTGAATTGAATGTGTTTTGGGATTTTTCATATAAATATTATATTAGGATTAATTTTTTGGATTTCTCATAAATAGTTCATATTTAGTTTAAAATTGAAAATATTTTGATAGTAAAAAAACTATCACTTTTTCGATGATATTATAATATAATAATGACTTGAATTTTATTTAAACCTATTTAAATAATATATATATTTATAAATTAAAATTATTTCTTTAAAAATAATATGATGTTTTTATAAAACCCATTTCTACCATTTTGGAATAATAACTAGTATTTCACACTAAAATAATTTTGTACACTATTGTTAAAAATTAGATTTCATCACTTGTTTAAATTAAATATAAAAAAATTGATAAAATATTTTATTTAAAAATGATCATATTATATAATAAGGTTATGTTATTTTTTTTGGGTATAAAAGTATGAGTAACAAAATTAATGTTATTAACCGTGATAATGGTAAAACTGTTATTTTATTCATTTTTTATTAATATTATATAATTTTTATCTAATAAATAAAATTAGATTATTTTAAATAATGAAAAATTATGGTGTTTAATCACAAATATAGCTATATTAATTCAAAATAAATCAGTAACAAAAGATAAATAAGATTTAAAACACCAAATGGTTTAAAGTGAAATTTTAGAAAATAATATTTTTCAAAATATAAAATGATTGAATTATAAATATAATTTAATTTTAGTTATAAATTGATTTATAATACATATATATTTATTTTAGGTTAAAACAACAAAATAGGGCGCTTCCTTTTTCAAAAAATAAAATTTAAATTACTTTTTAAAAAACATGTCACTATAGTGAAAATAAAAATGATATTATGTAAAAACCTATGGTAAAAGGATTGATAAATGATTAAAACATATGTGTAAATTATTTTTTAAAACATTAACAACCTAATATCATCCAATAATTAATTATTAATAACTATTGGTGACATTGAACAATGAATAGTGTAATGATATCATGGAAGGGTATTGTGTTTTTCTAGAAGTTCTCTTTTATTCACTTATAACTGGGTATCACTTCAAACCATCAATGAATATAAATAAAATTACATTTTCCATTTAAAATAATCCTAAACTAACTCTTAATTATATCTTTCATTCATGACCAATCCCTTCATATGTAGAGGTTATTTAACAGACTTCTTTTCCAATAAGATCTCCCATAAAAAATCAGTTATTAAACTGAATTATTAACATCATTATAATTTTTATCCTTAATGTTCATCTTGATAATATATTTTATCAATTAAAAAATAATGAAATAAATATTATTTTTATCTTTTAGTTTTTTTATATTTATGAAGTGTCCAATTTTATCTTAATTCTTTAAGAAAAACTAAAGCAAAATTACTGTGTCGATCGGTCTATCATCATCACAAGGTAAAATCTTCAATGTTTCAGACCACTTTTCGTAGTTTTAATGATAAGTTTGAGGAATAAATATTTTATATACCTATAATATTACTTTTTTCTAGATTTTTAAATTATAATATAACTTAGTTACATCTCTTTAATTGAAAAATGTGAACATTAATTGTTTCTATGTTCGGACTACTGCCTCCATGAAAAATAAGTTTCATTTATCATTTAATACCATAGTGCATGGATTTAAAAATATATTTATTTTACAATATTTGTAAACATATATATATATTAATATTATGGATTCTATGAAACCATTTTATGAATCCTTACTCTATAGTCTACATATATAAGGATTTATAGAAAAAATGACTAAACAATTTCAAGTAAATGACATATAAAAAAACAATATAATAATTATTTATAATATGATATTAAATGGTAAATATTAAATTAAATAATGAATAATAATTCAACAGATAATTGATAAAATGAAATTAATTTTATTATAAATGAGGTTAAGTAAATGTGAAAAATGAATCTAGAACATGGTTAGTGTTTTGTCTCAAAATTTCTAATTTTTGTTACAAATTTTCTTTTATAAATGTTTTTAGTTAAATGGTTTATATAAGTCTAATTAGATATATAATATCAGTTATTATATTTATTAATATTATTTGAACATTATATTCATGTTTTCCCTATTTTATTGAATTTTATCAAAATGATTCATATGTTGTAATGGTTTCCATCTCAATAATCATTTGTCGAGGCATGCTTTGATATTAGACACCGATATTAATATTTTTTTTTAATAATTCCCCATGGAAAAATAATACCATTAATTTTAATTGTACTTAAAAAACACTTACATTTATTCTTTCTATTTTCATAGGATATGATTGATATCATTTCTAATTATAAATTCCTTTTAATTTTGAACCATCTTTCTAATGTTATAATGACTCTATTTGATGTTTCATCATAAATTTCATGTGTTATATGAAATTTAAATCTTGAAAGAATCAATTTTTATCCAAATATTCTTCATTTATATGTTCTATTCCTTCATGAAAATTCAATTATGGTTATAATAATACCTATTGTCTTTAATGATGGGGTTTCCCTCCTAATCTATTCCTTCCTGAAAATTAAACAAATTTTAATTATAATCCAAATTATATGTTATCTCATTTGTATTGGATAATAGTTTTCTAATAAAATATATATAATTTTTTATAGTCCTTTTTAAGATGTGGTATATCAAAAATGGATATATAAAACATAAAAATAAATCTTTCAAAAACACCCTCATTTCATTTGGGTTATAAATTGTCTTATATTTTCTCCGAATTTCTATTTCTTCATCCAAAATATTTATTCCACATGTTTACATGTAATCTATAAATATATAAAATGTTTAAAATAAAATTAATTGTTATGGTTAAATACATGTTTTATGTTCCCTTCAAAATATCAAATTTTATGTAAACCCATCCTTAAGTAACATTTTAGTATCTTATCCCGTCACAAGTTTCACCTCTATAAATTTTTTAAAAAGTCATTATATTAATCTCAATCATATTATTATTTTATATATAACCATATTGGATCAATTTTATTTATTTTCGAAAATAATAATGTCATTGTTTATTTAAAAATACCCTTTACTTATAATCCACTACCCACGTGGTAAATAATTATTATTTATTCTCCTTGATACTTATCCCAAAATTCTCTATATTAGAAATCAACCTTCAAAGAGTACATTTTTTCAATTATAAATGTTCTAGAGGATTTGATTCCTTATTATTTATGGAATCCTCATGATTTTTCATTTGGATATGCCTTGAATCATAACTATGAAACCAACTTCCTTCTCATGGTTTTGATCATGTGTGTGATTTATATTGGGTTTCTATTATCATATATATTTAATATGTCTGGTTATCATTATACGATGGGTTTGATGAGAATTATATATACCTCAAATTTATTTTCTAATTATTTATATCTCATGGTATGTTATATATGAAATAAGGTAGCTAACCTAATATAAAATGCGACATTTTACACTTTGTTAATGGGAATAAGGAGTGAACCTAATGAACTATTGGCCTTTATCCACTATGTTTATTATAATAGAAAGTGGATACAATTCAAAATGGACTTTTACATTATGTTTACGGGAATGGGGAGTGAATGAAATCCTCCCTGATACTTTTTATACTATGTTTATTTGAATAGGGTGTGATCCCAATACACCGTGGGACTCTATAAACTATGATAGCCTTTGTAATGATCCTTGAAATATTAAAATGATGTCATGTTTCTTGCCACAAAATTATGTTTCAGTGATCTTATGATACCATTTCTGTATACAATTTTTCAATTATTTTCTAATATTTTTTGGTCATGAAATATGTTTTTAGATTTATATTTCATGTAATTTCTTCAAGGTTTATAGATAATATGATTTTATTTAATGTAAATTTAAAAACATTTCTCCACAATCTTGTCCTCAATTATTCCTATGATCTAACCGTTAATGACATGTGTATATGTATTTCTCTTACATGGAATTTGAGGTAGTCACATTATTATTTCCACCTTCCCCAAGTTATAAAGATAATTATAAAATATAATAAGATCATAAGGGTGTAAATAAGAGTTCAATTATGGAGAAGTGTTCGAATTATTTGTAAAATAGGTTACAATGTAAATGTTATTCGAAGGAAATAAATTAAATGTTCTCTCAGCAGTGTCATATTTTTTGTGATACGTAATGTTTAACATTTTTTAATAATTCCAATAATTGATATTCTTAGAATGGGTTTTTATACAATTATAACACAATATCCACTCCTCCAAAAACAATATATGTACGGAGACAAAACATGGATGAAAATAACGACCACTTAAATATGACCTTGATATAATTATAGTCACCCAATTTCAACTACTATATATAAGTTCAACAAAATATTTTATTAAATAAATTAATATTAGAATATTAATGTATTAACTCCAATATATGTTTGATAGATTATTAATATAGTATACTTACTGTTATGTAAGAGGGTTTTGTAATTATTTAGAAATTTTAAAGAAAACTGAGGCACATAAGATCATGTCACATGAAATGTATTTTTCTTATATCTTAATGGAGTAGAAATTTAATTTTTATAAAATCTATAGCCTGAATAATTCACCACATGATATTATTTATAGAATAATTACCCTCATAAATAACTCCCTTCCTCCCAGATTATCCAAATAAAGAATGAAATTTATTGAACCAAGAAATGTCAAGGAAATCCCCCTATGATTTTTTAATTGTTAATTTAGCTGAAAACATATTTCCCACACAAATTATTTTAAGTACATTGTTTCTTGGTTTTTATACTATTTTTTGATGTAGAGTGACAATAAATTCCGATATTATTCTTCTGAGGGAAAATTAACAATTTTTTTGCTGTTAATGTTATAGAAAAAATAGTGAAGATATTTTAAAATTTCCAATATTTTTTTATAAGAACTAAACGAAGTGGGGTGAAATAGGTAAAAATTTATGACCCCTATTTTACTTAATATAAAATAATATAACAAAACACTATATTAAAATAGATAACTATGAATTTATTTTAGGAAATAATACCAACTACACCATTAAGGGTCTTCCAACTTTTATTCTCTCTACGCCACAACACTATTTTCCTCCCTCATGTTCATGGAACTGAAAGCTACAGTTTCTATTTCGGAAAGAAAATATGACTATAAATAATAAATTAATCATGGATTAATAGAGTATTTTTATTCTCAACTTGTATTTGAAAAAAAGTAAATATTTAATCCTTCCAACTAAATAGAAGAACACTACCAATTCGAAAAGGAAACTGTATACCATTTATAAGATATCAACAAATAAAATATAAAGTACTGTATTAGAAGAAATTTACAAAAGAAAACTCTTTTAATCTCACATTATTCTCAGCCATACTATCCAAACATAAATATTATATTATATTTTATGAATATTTAATGAATTTTACAATAATAATTTCTTAAATACCATAGAGGATTAGTGTCTTTGTAAGCATGGATATTTAAAGAACTGATACATAAAATATCTACACCATTTCTTATTTAGTTCTTCACAAGCAACGCCCTTAAGTGACCTAACATACGCAAAACATTCCTCTATATACTAGGGAAGGGAAACAAAATAATGGTTGTTCCTAAATGCCCAGTATGGGTAAATTGAAGAGATATCAGTCAATGAACACAAGTGAGGATATTATATGAATTTTGATTTGCTAATATGTTTTTAGAATTATAAAATCATACACTTAAATTCAAAAAAGAATATTTATCAAACAAAAAATAATGTTTTATTAATGAAAATAAACAAAACATAAGAGTTTCGAATAATTAATAATAAATCAAGAGACATGATAAAATATAATAATAATAAGAAATATGTTTTTGGAAAAAAATTAAGTATAGAAAAAAATTTCCATATAAAAGTTTCATTTCCAGGACTATAATAGTGGATTGTTTTCACACCCCATTCCATTTTTTACATATTCATCATTCACACATGAATAAATTATTAGATATATTCCCATACTAAAATAGGCTCACTCCCCATTAGAGTAATTATTATCACATGAAATAGAATTATATACCCAAATCTTTAGAGGTCGATATAATTTTTATCCCACCCATCAAATAATAAATACAATATATATGTGTGCCACATGATCATAAAAGATCCATCATATCCTTAAATCACGACCCATAGAAATAGTATGGAATTGAGAAAAATATCATCATCATAATCAAGAAAAATATATTGAAATAATAAATGTGGTAACATTGGATTATCTCACTAGTAAAATAAAATAACCTTCAAATGTAGATTTTATATGTTAAACATACATTTAAAAGTTTAAATAATAGTTCTTGAGAAAAATACAAGTATTTTTTTAAATAAATTATTTAGAAATTAAAAAGTTCAAAAATATTATCCAAATAATTTTATTGAAATGATGAAAGGAAACTTATAAATGATAATTTAATGAAAAGAATATTAATGATGGCTAGGAAAGTTATTCTAGTGGTGGTTATTTTAAAAACAATTACATTCATATTTTTTTAAAAAAATTCATAAGGACCATGTCTGGAAAATGATGAAAAGATTACATTTATAAATTATTAATGAAAGTCAAATATATTAAACAATATATTCTTTTTTCCGGTGAATATTAAAGAATATTATTGAAATCCATTTAAATAAAATTGGACATTGAAAAAACAATATTCATCTGAAGAGAAAATCAATATAGATTTTACATTAAAACATTGTATACATATCTTCAATATATTAAGAGAATAAAATTAAAGTAATAATGACATATCTTGAAATAATAAGTGCACAAGAAAATAAATAATACTTCTGAGAGATATATCTTATAATTTCATCATCAAGAAAATTTAATAATAAAAAATATCTACTAAAATTACATTGTAACATAAAACCCTTTCGTCAAGACTATCATCATTTATATGTTTTCTAACATAATATATAATAATTTAAGATTTATTATAAATAAACCCTATAAAAAATATTAAATTTAATACCATAAAATATTTATACTAAACTTCTTATCATATTTTATTTAACAATCTTTCATTATCATCATCATTTCTGGTGTTGATTAGTTTTTTCATGTATGATTTGGTTTAGTATTTATTTTCATTAAATATTGATAATGATTCCATAATATACATAATTTTAATGATTATATAAATATAATATATATTCATTTGTTTATATTTTTAACCATTTAGGTAAAGTAGTGATGGGAATGAATTATATCACTACATCAATACGATTGTAAGTACTTTTTTACGATTGAAATATTAATTTTTTGAAGAATTGAATGAAAAAAGATAAATTATAACTCACCATTAAAAAATAAATATAATATAATAAGAATAATATATACTCAATAAGTATATCTTTGTTACCTTCTAAGCATAATTGAGATGTAAAATCAATCACATTGCATCATGGTAGTTGTAGTCCACAAGTAGACATATTCAACATTATCATTTTCCAATTGATCAAAAGGATTGAAGGTGGTTATATTATAATAATAATATGTTAATAATTGTTCCATATATATCATTTAATAAAATAAATCCCAAAATAATTACCATCCGTGAAATATAAGTATCGAAAATGAATCGTATCACTACGTGGAGGTGGTAGTCTACACGTATGAATGAGGGATTCTTTATAATCCCATTTGATGAAGAATAGGTGGTAAATTATTGTGAAATAATTATATTAAATTATAAATATATTTATAATACAATAATTATATTTTTTTCGATAAAACATGTATATTATTTTAATATCAATAAATTAAAATTAATGATCTTGCTTAAGTTCTTAACCTCTTATTTGAGAGTCCTCATTTTCCTTAATTATTATAACTCAGAGGAGTGTTATTAGAATAATACTTATAGCTCTAGGATGAAGGTAATGATTATAGTAATGTATTTTAGTATTTATTTTATGATATTGTAGGTTTAATGGGTTTTAATATGGCAAGAGAGGATGTGCAATTCTATAAGTTAAGGGAGGGACACACATTGAATTTCATTAAATATTAGTATAAAATTTATTGGAATATGGCTCAAAATGAAAAGGGATTTGTTTATAGGATAATATAAGTAATAAATTTACTCAAACAATATATATTGTTTTTTGTTATTGGAAATAATAACCATATCACAATGTTTAACCCCATAATAAACTTGTTTTAACCTTAACTATGGTTGTAAAATTTTATTATTTTTAATATTCAACTCGGCCACAAATAAAAGTTTAGAGAATTAAATTATCTAAAATATTATGAGTAAATAAATTAAAAACATTTTTATGTATTCATTATTTATCTTCGTAAAAAATTCAATTTTATTTAACTAGAATACAATAATGAAAACTTGTTTTCAAAAAAATAAATGTTTATGCATAAAACATAATTTACATTGATTTAATGACTTATGAATATAATGAAATTAATATTTCAATATTATATGGAATATTTAATACAAAAATTATATTAAAATCATTAATAAATAGTTATTAAATTAATTTATTAATATAAAAAAATCTTTGGTCATAAAAACCATTTTTATAAAAACGTGTTTTAAACCAAACATTTAATTAATCCAAAAAATGAGAAATGAATATTTTAAATAATTAATTATTTTACATATAATTAAACTATTATTATATTATTTTAATTTTATTTCCCAAAAATAATTCAATAATTACTTGAATATAAATAGATTATAAAATAAATCACCATTTTTCACTATTTAAAAACATAAATCAATTTAAAAAAGTCTTAAAAATTCATACTATTATAATATTGAAATTATGATCCTTATTATAATTTTAATTTAATCAAATAAACGTATTAAAATTATAGAAGTTAATAATAATTTTATTAGGGAAAAATGATGTAAAAATTATTTTTAATAAAATTTTAAAGAGTAAAATAACATTATTAAAAATTGAGTACTTATTTATTTTGAATTAAAAAATACTTATTCATTAATAAAAAACTCTATAAATATTTTTCTGAAAGTGGTTATTACTCTTAATACCATGAAATTTAATGGCTACGTTAAAATGATTTACTATATCCTAGTTTATATATACTAAATGTTGTGTGTATGGAATACTATCAAATACCCAATGTTTATTTGAAAAGAAATACATATCAAATCTTACAGTTTTAAAGAAAACACGTGAAATAAAAATATTAAAACCCATGAATTAATAAAAAATATGCTTCAAGGATATTAGCCCTTTGTCATGTCAGCTTTTAATGACTTCATAAATCATGTTTCCGGTAGGCTTCCCATAATTTCAATCCATAAAACTAATTGAAATAATAGTTTCGTTACATTGAAGAGTAGTAAAGACATGATGAACTGTGAACAACCATCATCTTAAATGATTATGGGAAGTAGAAATCCAATTAAAATTAATGAATCTATAACTAATAAGGAACCTTAATAGGTGATAATAGTGTAAAAAACTCCCCACGAATGAGTAAAAGGGAAATACCAATCTAGAAAACTCAAATCATACCCAACCCCCTTACAATTTATATTAATATTTTACATGAGATCCATTGAAGACACACTATTAAATTTGATTCTAGAGATATTTGAATTTGTATAAATCAATATTACATTGTTTTAATACATTCAAAAAATTCCACGGTATTTGAAATTGATCAAACCAATGTGAAACAATAAGGGGTGTTTTCAAGTATAAAAAAATGAAAATTTTGGAAGAAATTCATCATCCATTGTTACATAATAATTTCCTAGAAAATTTCAATACCAGGGTTTATTTTCTATACCTTTCACCAATATAAAATTAAAATATCCCAATTCAATATGTATTTTTGTATATTACATTAATTTACTACCTTAGTCTATTTTTTATTCTGAGAAAATAGGTTTGACCAAAACAATATGAGTGGTTATACCACTTTTTAACAAAACCACCACCTCTCTGGTTAGAGTTCTAAAATATTATATAATAATTGTAAATTTATTTTTGTTCCACTATATTTTATATATTTTAAAAATGTAAGAAAGAATAGGTCAAACTCACTCCCCTATCATTTTAGGTAGAATATTTATAGAGACATTAAATCAATTGTAAATGTTAATTATGGAATAAATTCAATGTATTTTAGGTATAATAAAGTACATTTTAATACTAATAATTCAATTATACACCCATATGAAGACAAATCATTTTTCACATTAAATTACCCATGTAATGGCCCGGACCCTCCTGGCCCATTACTTTGCCAAAAGTGAGGCTCCACCAAAATTGTGGCATCGTGACGGTGGCACCGTGTCCCCTCGCCGAGTACCTGACTTTTCCGCTCCCGCAATGTAAGTTTTGACGTAAATTAATTCTTTTACTCCTTTTAGAACCACTTAAAGCTCGTAATTAATTCATGAAAATCCCGAGAAACATCCCTGATGGAGGATATTAAATAACACCATAATATCATCATGTCTAACTGACCAACCACATGGTCAACCCATGACCCCCGTTCACGGGGTTTCGCGTTCTTATCTCAACCTTCCACTGCCCCTATAAACTAAAGGGTTATGAATGGTTTCTTCTTTCCTCGATCACAGCTTTTCACGAACAGATTTTGGTGCATCGGGAGAGCCGTATCGTTATCCGTAACGTTCTGCGCCCGGCCTAAGCGTCGACCGTCTATCAACAAGTAGGGAATTTCTCCTTCGCTCTCTCTTTTGTGTATCATGTGGGGTGGGCGTGCTTTTGATTCTATAGAATTGGATAAACTAGACCTAATTAAAGATAATGAACAAATCTTGTAAAGAATGAAGGGGGGTGGGGGTGGGGGGGTTGTGATCGTTGATGTTGTTATATTAAAATCATCTTTCAGAGTTGTGCTGGCTTATGCATTCTGAAAATCAAGGCCGTTGGTGGTCATTGTCTGTGCACTAATGAACCACTCGTGACGTTTTAAATGGCTTTTTTTGTAATTATAAACTCCTGCTATGAAAAGTAAATTGGTTAATCATGTATACCCAGCTGAATAAATTGAAAGCACGAGGATCAACCCTTCTGTGATAACTCCCGGTTAAAACACATGGAATTTTAAATCATGGAGTGTGTTAAATCTTATGAATATGAAAATACAGGCATGGCCCTGCCTTGTGTAGGTGGTAGTGGTTTGGTTGTTTCCTTTTTCAGGCAGATTGCTGGAGGTGTTGGAGGGGATGGGATTCCCAGTATGTATACTCTTGGTGGTTGAGAAATTGGGGTGGGATCCTCTGTTGATGAAAAAAACTTTTTGTGGGAGGGGACACGGGGTAGTGTCTCGGTGTTTTCCCTTGGTTCCAGTACTTCGAGAGATCTCACTTTTTCCTTTGTTGTTGTGACTTTACAAGAGAACCGGGTGTGGATACTTAAATTGATGTTTGGATGGTTTCTTTCCCTTGGTTATGCTTATGGTGTTAGTTTCCCAGTAGTGCATAAACTTATTTGAACGTTATTAATGAACATGAAAACAAGAATGGGACAAATGGGTTTTTTGGCAAGAATTGTGACTCGGATTTGAGTGCTGTTGTGATTTGTAGGCTGTCTGAAGAAAAACATAACATAGGGTGAGTGCTTGTTACCTATGTATATATTTGTAGTTTTTTGTTTCTTATTCACTCCCCACCCATGTTGAGGACTTAGTGCCGAACACCCCCATTTCATGGGGGAGGGTGTTTTTCCCAACACTATTATTAATGAATGGTTATTAGATCCTTTGATGCTCCCTTTCCCAGATAGCCCCAGTATCTTCAGGCAGGCTGTGATGGCCTGAGGTCTATTATTAGCCCATGAAATATCGGGTGGGGTAGTGTGGTGGTTGGCCAGGTGTGTGCGGAAGGTGGTTTCCCAAGTGTGTTCGGGATGAGGCCCAGGTGTCTTCGGGCATGGAAGTGGATTTTTTATCCCAAGTGTCTTCGGGTGTGGTGGTGGTTGTTCTGGCCTACGTGTTTGTAGGAGGGATTCAGCAGTGGGACTGCGTGTGGTTGTGTCCCAGGTGTGTGCGGGCGGGTGTGGTAGTGGGACTGCGGTGAGAATGGCGGGATTGGTCTGATGCGTAGGATTTCTCAATAACCAGTGGGAAAGTGGTGCGGGGTACCCAAACATCGATGTGCTCTGATTATATATATTACATGACTTGCGTTATTTGGGGAGTGTGCCTTGGTGAGGCTTGGGTGGATAATTTACCTTGATAGGTGTTTGGTTTACTCCCTTTCTCACGAGATTTTAGTACGCCCCCCAACTTGTGCATGAGAGTCTTTGGTTTTCCCTACTGAGTGTACTTGTATGCTCACTCTACGTATATAAAACTACTTTCAGGTTTCCAGGAGGACTTCGGGGATCGCGCAGGTCCATACTAGCTCGGACCATTGGGGCAGTTGCAGTTGCTTCTTTTCTTCTTTGGTACTTACCATTGTAGTCACCTTTTGTACCTCGTGGCTTTTACTTTTGGAACATGCATGTAGGAATGGTTTACTTTTGGCTTTACTTTTCTTTTACCTTGGTGTGGTTGAGTATCATCATCTTATCTCCCAATCCTATAAAACAAAAAGGGGTAATGCCTTCCATTTGTGAAAAATTTCTATACCCTTGGTGCTAGTCGCCACTTCGGGACCTATTGAAGGTGGGACTTGGGGGTCATTATCTCTTCTTCAACATAAATATGGAAAGGCTTGGCAATCTGCTGACCCTTCCCTCCTTTTGGTGAAGGAGGGTTGTGACAGAATGGTATCAGAGGGGATGGTTGAGAGATAAGATGGAGCCTGGAGTTAGTCATAGTGAGGATTTCATGGGATGGTAGGGAAACAGTGTTGGGTGACCTCGGTGCGTGAATTAGGCCAGGGAAGACCGGCTAGGACACATGATTTTAGGGCCCCCCGTGATCTGACGTAAGGACATTGGACCTAGAAAATGACCAAGTGATGCCACGCTGATTGCAGGTTAGAGACCCTAGGAAAGGTACATGCATCATAATGACCTGTGTTCTCGTGTTGCTGGGGTGTTTTTGGAATTATTAATAAACGAAATGTTTAAGAAGTTTTAAAGACAATAAACTGCACTACATGGGCTTAGGAATTCCTTGTTTACCTTGCAGCTATGGCACCTGGAAGGCGACTGCATGTGGTACCGAAGATTGAGGCCCCGCAGACTACATTGGCCGATCGGCAGAGAGCTGACCGAGAAGAGGAGGACGACCAGTGTAAAAGGACTCTCCGGGCCTTCCAGCGACAGACCCTTGAGAAGTATGAGGGCAGCACCTCTAACATGAAGACGGAAGGCTGTCTAGAGAAGCTAGTGATAGCTTTCGGCCTGATTCACGCCCTGAACAAGTACTGGGTTCCTCTGGCCGTCAGCCAGATGCGGGGAGCGGCGCGTCAGTGGTGGACGCTTTTCCTGGGGGAGAGGAGAGAGGCTGAGGTGGCTTGGACGGATTTCTAAAGGGAGTTCCGGGTGGAATTCCTCTCTTCGACGTTGAAGGCAGAAAAGAGAGAGGAGCTACTCTCCCTCCAACAGGGGAGTATGTCCGTGAGAGAGCTAGGTATCAATTTCAACAACCTCCTACGTTTTTCTCTGGACCACTTTCCTGACGAGGAGTCTCAGGAAAGACATTTGGAGGAGGCGCTTCGACCCTCCCTTCAGTATGCTGTTACCCCCTTTACCCTGTCGATGTACTTGGAGGTCCAGAAGATGTCTGATGTGGTGGAGAGAATGCACGCTCTAGGAGGTGTGTCACGAGAGGGGATCTAGTTGGGACCATCGAAGGGGAAGGCCGTCAGCACTAGGCCTCCAACATTAGGACCCTCCAGGTTCCGACCCGCAGGGAGAAGGCCTTAGTAGTTTCAGTTTCCATCCCCTGGTCCTCACCCCTTCTCCTCGGGCCTAGGGCCGCGGTGCTTCGTCTGTGGGTGCCCTGGACATCTCCGAAGTCAGTGCCCGGACCGGGTACAGTACGACGATGGCAGACATCCCCAGCGCCCGCCCCAACAGCAGCTTCCAGCCTAGCCTTTCCAGCAGCAGCAGCATGGACAGCGAGCTCCCGCTCCTCTGAGGGAAGACGTAGGAGGAGGAGGGCAACCTCAGGTCACTCCTCAGGGAACTCGACCAGGGCGTGGTTGGGGAGGTGGCCGACAGCTGAGGGGCAGAGCAGCTGGGCTTGGACAGCTACACGCCACGTAGGCAGCAGTTCCAATAGGGTCGGAGGTTGTTCGAGGTACGGTTAGTTTCTATAGCACTCATTCTTATGCCTTGTTCGATACAAGAGCTTCACACTCTTTTGTTTCACCCAGTCTAGCCCATGCCTAGGGACTAGATGCCGAGATACTTCCAGTGGCCCTGGTGTTAAGCACACTAGTCGGAGGTCGGACCGACTTGTTGTTTGTTTGTTAAGGATGTAGACTGATGATAGGGCCACATCAGTTAGTTAGGGATCTTCTTATGCTACAGATACATCCATAAGGATGCCATCCTCGGCATCGACCAGCTATTCTCTGTGAGCACCATCATCTATTGTTTCCAAAGAACGGTCGTGTCCTCAGACTTGGGTGGATGGCATGTTACCTTCACCGGCGAGCGGAGCAGTCAGAAGGGCAGTAGGCGAGAGGAACCCCTCCTCTCCTTGTTAGTCGAGCTGTCAGTAGAGACAGTAGATGCTGAGATGGTGGGGGTGCCAGAGTTTTTGCATGAGTTTATGGACATATTTCCTAAGGAGGTGATGAATCTACCCCCTCGACGTGATATCAAGTTCGGGATAGACCTGCAGCCCGACGCTCGTCCGATCTTGATGGCTCCTTACCGGATGGCACCTTCAGAGCTACGGGAGTTGCGGATCCAGATTGACGATCTGATGAAGAGGGGTTATGTTTGGTCGAGTTCATCACTGTGGGGTGCTCCAATCTTGTTCTCAAAGAAGGAAGATGGTGGTCTCAGGTCGTGCATAGACTACAGGAGGCTGAATCATGTGACGATCAAGAATCGCTACCCTCTTCCAAGGATAGACATTCTTTTTGACCAGCTGAAAGGGCCAGGATGGTTCTAAAAGATCAACCTACAGTCTGGGTACCACCAGCTGAGAGTGAAGGAGAGCGACATCTTGAAGACGACCTTCAGGTGCAGATATAGACACTTCGAGTTCGTAGTCAAGCCCTTCGGTGTTACGAACGCCCCAGATATGTTCATGGGGCTTATGAAATCCATCTTCCGGGAGTACCTGGATCAGTTCGTAGTTGTATTCATCGACGACATCCTGATCTATTTTTTATCAGAGGAGGACCATGAGGAGCACCTGAGGACAGTTTTGGAGGTCCTCCGACAGCACCAGCTCTATGGTATGCTGTCAAAATGCAAATTCTTGACACGAGAAGTGCACTTCCTCGAACACGTGGTGTCCGAGCGGGGGGGGGGGGGGGGGGGGGGTAGTGGTCGACCCATCAAAGGTTGAGGCAGTTGTTTCTTGGGAAGCACCCATGAATGTGGCAGAGGTCTGTAGTATCCTCGGGCTGGAAGGTTACTATCGGAGGTTCGTACCCAACGTCTCCCGAGTAGTGGCCCCTTTGACAGCCCTGACCAAGAAAGACCAGGTTTTCATGTGGAGTGAGCAGTGCGAGTCAGCCTTTAGCTATCTGAAAGAGAAGTTGGTTAGTGCCCCAGTGCTGAGACTACCAGAAGAAGGGGAGGCTTATGAGGTGTTCTGTGATGCTTCTGGACAGGGCCTGGGATGTGTGCTGATGCATCGACAAGGGGTGATCTCTTATGGGTCCAGGTAGCTACACCCCCATGAGTGTAATTATGCCACACACGACCTGGAGCTTGCAGCGGTCGTTTTTGTGCTAAAGTTATGGCGGCACTACCTCATTGGAGAACGTTTTGTGGTCTTCCCGGATCACAAAATCTTGAGGTATATCTTCTCCCAGTGGGACTTAAACTTGCAACAACGGAGATGGGTGTAGTTCCTCCAGGATTACGACTTCGAGATCTCTTATAATGAGGGAAAGGGCAATGTAGTGGTCGATGCGTTGATCAGGAGGACGCCGAACGATGCGGTCCGAGAGTTGGAGGACGCCTAGAAAGTGACGGAGGAGTTGGCTGCCTTACACCTGGATGCGAGGATGGATGGTGGTAGAGGTTGCCTATATCAGATGATAGTGTACTCTTCTCTGTTGCAGCAAGTGGAGGAGTCTCAGTGGGGAGACCCAGAGTGCGAAGTGATGCGTGACCGAGTTGACCAGGGCAACGCTCTAGAAGGATGTACAGAGGAAGGTCAGAACCGGATGCTTTTCCAGGAAAGGTTGTTTGTTCCAGGAGTGATGCGCGACAAGGTTCTCAGTGACTTCCACAACTCACCCCTGGCAGTACACCCAAGAGTTTCCAAGATGTACCAGGGATTGAAGATACAGTTTTGGTGGCCCAGAGTGAAGCGAGAAGTGGCAGAGTTGGTGGCCAAGTGCTTAGTGTGTCAGCAAGTGAAGGCTGAACACTGAGTTCTGGGTGGCCTACTATAGTCTTTAGATGTCCCCGAGTGGAAGTGGGATGACATCTCGATGGATTTCTTCACGGGACATCCCAAGGTCCAAGGGGCATACAATGCCATCTGGGTGGTAGTGGGCTGGTTAACAAAATCGGCCCACTTTCTAGCGATCTGGGAGTCCAGTACTGTGGATGCTTTGGCACGAAAGTACATGGATGAGGTGGTGCGGTTACATAGAGTCCCGAGGTCTATAGTCTCAGATAGGGATGCACGGTTTACCTCACGGTTCTAGAAAAGTTTGTAGCATGCTTTCGGCACACAGTTACACCTTAGCACTGCTTTCCATCCCCAGACATATGGACAAACAGAGCGCACCATCCAGACATTGGAAGATATGCTGTGGGCATGTGTTCTAGACCAGGTGGGTCATGGGTGCGACACTTGACCCTAGTAAAGTTCGCCTAAAATAATAGCTATCACTCTACCATTGGTATGTCCCCATTTGAATCCTTGTAAGGGAGGCCCTACTGTTCACCTATGTGTTGGGCCGATGTGGGAGAGGATGGAATCATTGGCTCGGAGGTGGTGCAGAGCACGACAGAGAAGGTTCAGCTCATACGGGAAAGGATGAAGGCGGCCCAGGACCGACAGAAGCCGTATGCCAATACCAGGAGGAGGCCCTTGGAGTTTGAGGTTGGAGACCACGTGTTCTTGAAGGACTCCCCTCGGCATGGGCATCAGAGGTTTGGAAAGGGGAGTAACCTTTCTCCCAGGTTAATCGGACCCTTCGAAGTGTTGCGGAGGGTCGGCGGTGTGGCTTAGAAGCTAGCGTTACCAATGCCGCTACTGAGGATATATGATGTCTTTCATGTGTGCCACCTTTGTCGGTATCTGCACGACGATTCACACGTCCTTGATTGGGGTGAGCTGGACATCAAGGATGACGTAAACATTGTGGAGGGACCAGTGATGATCAAGGATCGCAAGGAGAAGGTGCTTCAGGGGAGAACCATTCCCTTGGTTCGTGTGTTGTGGAGGCATGGTGGTCTTGAGGAGCATACGTGGGAGAGGGAAGCATAGATGCGTACCCAGTACCCCGAGTTGTTTTGAGTTTTGTTCCTTTTTGTACCTGTTGTGGTAGAACGTTTTTTCTTTTTGGCTATGAAATGTACCGGGCTTCTTTCCTCTGAATGTGTCTGAAAAGACCTGGCTATGGGGGAGGAGAGAACCCGCCCCCCTAATCAAGACGCATTAAGGCGGATGCGATTAAACCCGTGAGGGAGAGTCAGGACCGCCCAAGAAGATAATATCTGTACATGGGGGGAGGAGACTCCATATCCCACTTTCCTGGGTAGTTTGGCATGGTATGTTTCTTGGTTCTTGTCAGGGAAGTGTTTTTAGTTAGCATGGGTTAACTTCTAAGAGGTATCTTTCGTGGTGGTTGTTCGGATCCTCTCATTCATTCTTGGTTTGTTTTGATTCTCGAGGGTGATAATCGTTTAAGAGGTATCTAATGTAATGGCCCGGACCCTCCTGGCCCATTACTTTGCCAAAAGTGAGGCTCCACCAAAACAGTGGCACCGTGAGGGTGACACCGGTCACGGTGGAACCGTGACGGTGGCACCATGGGGGTGACACCGGTCAGGGTGGAAGCGTGACGGTGGCACCGTGAGGGTGAGACCATGGCGGTGACACCTCAATGGTGGAACCGTGACGTTGGAACCCTATACCCTCTCCGAGTACCTTACTTTTACACTCCCACAACATAAGTTTTGACGTAAATTAATTCTTTTAATCCTTTTAATACCACATAAAGCCCATAATTAATTCCTGAAAATCTCGAGAAACATCCCCGATGGGGGATATGAAATAACACCTTAATATCATCGTGTGTAAATACCCAACCGCATGGTCAACCAACGACCCCCGCTCACACGGTATCGTGTTCTTATCTCAACCGTCTGCGGCCCTTATAAACTAATGGGTTAGGCATGGTTTCTTCTTTCCTTAATCGCGGATTTTCACGAACATCTTTTGTTGCATCGGGCGAGCCGCATCGTTATCCACAAAGTTCTACGCCCGGCCTAAGCGTCGATCGTCTATCAACAAGTAAGGAATTTCTTCTTCGCCTCTCTCTTTTGTGTATCATGCGGGGTGGGCTTTCTTTTGATTCTATAGAATTGGATAAACCAGACCTAATTGAAGATAATGAATGAATCCTGTAAAGAATGAAGGGGGGGGGGGCTATGATCGTTGATGTTGTTATATTAAAAAAATCATTCTGAGTTGTGCTGGCATACACATTCTGAAAATCGAGGCCGTTGGTGGTCATTGTCTGTGCACTAATGAACCCCTCGTGATGTTTTAAATGGATTGTTTTGTAATTATAAACTATTGCTCTGAAAAGTAAATTTGTTAATCATGTATACCCGGTTGAATAAATTGAAAGCACGAGGATCAACCCTTCTGTGATAACTCCCGGTTAAAACACACGGAATTTGAAATCATGGAGCGTGTTAAATCATATAAATCTGAAAATACAGGTGTGGACCTTCCTTTTGTAGGTGGTAGTGGTTTGGTTGTTTCCTTTTTTGGGCTGATTGCTAGAGGTGTGGGAGGGTATGAGATTCCCTATTTTTATACTCTCGTTGGTTGTGAAATTGGGGTGGGATCCTCTGTTGATGAAAAAAAACCTTTTTGGGGGAGGGGACATGGGGCAGTGTCTCAGTGTTTTCCATTGGTTCCATTACTTCAAGGGATCTCACCTTTTCCTTTGTTGTTGTGACATTACAAGAGAACTAGGTGTGGATACTTAAATTGATGTTTGGCTGGTTTCTTTCCCTTGGTTATGCTTATGGTGTTAGTTTCCTATTAGTGCATAAATTTATTTGAACGTTATTACTGAACATGAAAAAAAGAATGAGACAAATGGGTTTTGTTGGCAAGAGTTGTGACTCGGACTTGAGCACTGTTGTGATCTGTAGGATGTTTGAAGAAAATTCTAACTTTGGGTGAGTGCTTGTTACCTATGTATATATTTTTTGTTTTGTGTTTCTTATTCGTTCCCCACACAACTTGAGCACTTACTGTGGAACACACCCATTTCATGGGGGAGGGTGTTTTTCCCAACACTATTATTAGTGGATGGTTATTATCTCCTTTTATTCCCACTTTCCAGGATATCCCAAGTATCTTCGGGTAGGCTTTGATGGCCTGAGGTCCATTATTAGCCCAAGAACCTTCGGGCGAGGTAGTGATGTGGTTGGCCAGGTGTGTGCGGCAGGTGGTTTCCCAAGTGTCTTCAGGATGAGGCCCAGGTGTCTTCGGGCATGGCAGTGGATTTTCTATCCTAGGTGTCTTCGGGCGTGGTGGTGGTTGTTCTGGCCTAGGTGTTTGTAGGCGGGATTCGGCAGTGGGACTACATGTGGTTGTGGCCTAGGTGTGTGCGGGCGGGTGTGGCAGTCGGACTGCACTGAGAATGGCGGTATTGGTTCGATGCGTAGGATGTCTCAATAACCAGTGGTAAAGTGGCGCGGGGTACCCAAACATCGATGTGCTCTGATTATATATATTACTTGACTTCCATTATTTGGGGAGTGTGCCTTGGCGAGGCTTAGGTGGATAATTTACCTTCATAGGTGATTGGTTTACTCCTTTTCTCATGGTACTTTAGTACGTCCCCCCACTTGTGCACCAGAGTCTTTGGTTTTCCCTACTGAGTGTACTTGTATACTCACCCTACGTATATAAAACTGCTTTCAGGTTTCCAGGAGGACTTCGGGGATCGCGCAGGACCATACTAGGTCGGACCTTTGGGGCAGTTGTAGTTTCTACTTATCTTCTTTGGTACTTACCTTTGTAGTCACCTTTTGTACCTTGTGGCTTTTACTTTTGGAAGATGCATGTGAGAATGGTTTACTTTTTGATTTACTTTTCTTTTACCTTGGTGTTGTTGAGTTTCATTATCTTATCTCACGATCCTATAAAACAAAAAGGGGTAATGCCTTCCATTTGCGAGAAATTTATATACGCGTGGTGCTCATCGCCACTCTGGGACCTATTGAAGGCGGGTCTCGGGGGTCATTATCTCTCCTTCAACTTAAAGAAGGAAGGGCCTGGAAATCTGCTAACCCTTCCCTCCTTTTGGTGAAGGCGGGTCATGAAAACCCTATTGTTGAAAATAAAATATTAAAATTTTTAATGACATAATATCATTAGGATAATCTTTAGAAACACAAGATATATATAATGAATCTTTTTTTGAAATTTAGTATAATCTTTAATATGTTTTATGTGTTGCATAATATGATGAAATTAATGATTATTATTTTGAGTATTTTATAAAAAGTTGTCATAAAATATTTTCATTTATATGTTTATGATAATATAATTAATTTCTCATTAATGAAATTATATTTATAAAACCCCTTGAACATTAATTGATTCTACTACTTCCAAATTTGAACTATTATTTTCTTGTGAAAAATGAGAAACTGTCAATAATCATTTTAATAATAAAATATACAAGAAGGGGAATTATATTCTAAATATTTTTTAATATATCATTATGGATATATATAGGACACTATGAGATAGTTCAATGTTTCTTTATTCCACTTATATGAATATAAGTTTTCTACAATCTCTATATAAACCATTATGATATCCCCAAAAGTAGATCTACCAGACCCTCCTAGATTTGATAAATATGTAATTTGAAACACTTTTAGGATTTGGAATCTTTTACCCAATCGTGAACTCAAAGTTGTTATGTCCCATTAAAATTCTAACAAAAAATTATTGGCTTCACATTTTTATAAATTATAATAATGTGTAAGTGTCCATTATGATTTTGAATAGTAAGGGAATTTGGGTTGGCTATGTGAAATTAGACCATGTGATAAGAAATTAAAACATACCCAATATATTTATAGACCAAATGATATATATGATATTGGTGAAGGGTCACTAATATTTTTTTAATGTATTATATTGATAACTCCACATTCTAATGGCACTAGTTGACACGAAAATATATAAATTCGGTTCCTTTTGGTGTACATTTTATTACTGAAGGATACCTGTCTTTAATTCAATTTCTTATATTCTTTTCAATGATTTATGATGAATATATTCTCAAATTTGATTCTGAGTGACATTGAGGTATTCATTGAGAATTTATCTATTTATGGAAATTACTTTTAAACTTTTATTGATAGTTTTTATTTTTTTAAGAAAATAAATTGATAAAAAAATATTAAATTGTTAATTAAGAAATTTTACTATACAAAAAGTAAATGTACTATGTCACATAAATTTTAAAGACGTTATTTACAATAACATGTGTATATTTTTTTAATATTTTTTGACAACCTTAACCAAACACTTTGAGACATACTGGGTCGTTCTTAATACTTATAGACTTTTATAGATGTTTTGATTGAGACCATAATAAAATTGGGTTTCCACTATTTAACCTACTCAAGAAGGAAATGTATTTTTTATTTGATAGTTAAAACATGATATCATTCAACATTATTAAAAAATGTATGATCACAACCCCATTAATATACTCCCCATTCCATAATTTCTCCTTTTTATATACTATGTGATTACTCTATAAAGGATTTAGGATTTCTGTTATCTTATAAAATTTATGGGCACCCAAAATTGATAGCCTACACTTTTCAAAACCTTGACACAACCCAAATAAATTACAAAATAATATAACTGGTTTTTTGATCAAATTTTATATATTTAGAGGAATTTTTTTATTAGTAGGGATGTAATGTAACTATTCTTATAAACTAGTGGCACTTTAATAATTAAAAAAAAGATACAAAACCATAACTAACAGATCATAAGTTTTTAATGTAGAAGTTTGAATTCAAAATAAGGGTAAAGAAGGGATATGAAAATTAACTTGAATACTAGATTACTTGATTGAATTAGAATTTATTCATACAATACCCCACTAAGGAAAACTTGGATGATTCTATCCCTAGTGATAAATAATAAAAAGTTACACAAGTTCCACAGTATAATGATATATTCAATTTTATAATCAAATAAATGGTACCACCTTTTTTAAAATGAGTTAAAATTATAAATTAATTTCATTATAAAATTATTAGGTCTTATAATATCCATATTTATAGTAGATTTTTAATTAACATGTCTTTACAAAGTACATCCTCAAGGTTAAAATAAACATGTGATTTCATTTTTCTATACACATTTATTTATAGGCCCATTTGAACCATATATATCTACTATAATGATTTTAAAAGATGGGTTGTGTTGATATAAAATTATTAAATACTCACATGATTATCTAGGAGCCTTTAAAACTACCAGTTTATCAATAAAATTTCAAAAAATGATAATTTCAATAAAAACCATATATTTAATATAAAATATATATGTATATGGATAATATTTAAATGATTTATTTCATATTTCAATTGTTTTTTCATAAATATTTTTATAAGTGTACTATTTGTATATGTGTATTTAGAAAAAATCCAATATAACTGATTATTCTATGTTTTTCACTAAATTTCAAAAAGATATATTTTTTTGTATGCTTATAATACACTAATCTATTGTTAGTGACCATGGAACACGGTTATGAAATAATAACATTATGGACCTAATACAAAATTTTTAATTTCATTAGAATGATTCAAATACATACCACCAACAGGAAAATGGGAAACTAGAGGATTCCAATGTGGAGATTAAGAGGATTTTCTAGATGTTATTACATCTAACAAGGATGGAATAGAGTAAGAGGTTGGAAGGTAAATTAAGGTATTATAGGACTGAATATATGCACCATTATGTAGGTACCCATATAGAATTTTTATGGATATATTTGTCGATTTCATGCTTATTTTCATCATAAATGTTATTGGAACGTGAAAAAGTTAGAAATAGAGTTTTGAAAAGTTAGGGAACCAATTAAGCTATAGATGATGGAACATGATGATTTGATAAAACAATCCTATGAAAATTAAATATTATATGAGTGAAAGACTTGAATGTCATGTAAATGGTAATCCATAAAATATTCATTAAGATTAGAGGAAAATTGATACAATTATATTCATGGATGAACCTTATTCTTAGAAAACAACATTCAAAATAGACTGGATCATATATAGTTATTTTTTAAATTTGATATACATGAGATCAATGTTTAAGATTAAAAGAATTTATTCATGGTAAATTTAAAAATAGTGAATCATTACTATGATTTTCTTGGAATGTTCTAATGGGGGATTATAAACTCATCCCTGATGCAATTAAATATAGAACTAAAGGTCATATCTTTTCCTCACAAAAGTCTAGATGGTGTTAATTTTAAATATATGAACTTTTTTAAATTGATTCATATGTTAATTTGATTTTATCCTATGATAATAGTGTGGGATATAGAAAATTATTTTTTGATATAACTAATTTTTCTAAATTTAATTGAATGTTTATGTGTGTTTTTTTTCCAAAATAAAAATATTCTCAATGTTAACAACTATATTTTAAAGTCTGTAGATAATTTTTAATTTAAATCATGATATTTTAATTGTGTTTTTAAATATGAAAAATTTATTCAAACATTTTCTTTCATTGGTAAAAAATTATTCTATATTAGAGGAAGTTAATTGGTTATAATATTATAAGTGTAAAATGATTACTTAGAGAACAGGACAAAAATATCAATGATGTTTATTTATTTGTAATTGTAAAAGAGTTATGATAGAAAAAATTGAAATTAGTGGAAACAAAATCATATCTCGATAGAACATGAATGATAAAATCAAACCTAATTGATTGGAACTTTTTTATTGATTTTTATCTCAATGATCCTCCTTAAAAGTCAATCAAATACCTTATACAAAATAGAGTAAAAAAATTAGATTGGATTTTATCTTGAAGTATTTCTAAGACAACATAAGAACATGTGTGTCTGGTATCCATAAAATATGAGTTATAGAGACCTACTAGTTGACTTTTAAGGAATTATTTCTATTCCTTGAATATTACATTTAGCATCTGGGGATACCAATTATCCTCAGATGGTTTATTTTTCAGTTTAACGTCACCCATTCAATATGTTCTTTACAAAAAATATGGCATTGAAAAATTAAATTGGTGATAATTGACATTGGGTATGGATATGATTGGATAATTTATCATGGATGAAGAAGGGGAAGATTAAAAATCTAAATGAAAATTTTGAATTATCAAGGAAGTGAGAAAATGGCCATTTTAACGTAATATTCAGTGGGAAAGAAATAATATGTTTCGACTTGATGAAATATTGACTCCACTAGGATATTTTCAATTAAAATTATGAAACTAGAATGTACGTGTGAATCAAGTTGGGAATACGATTCAAATTCAATATCATGTAATAAAAATTCAAAAAAATGATTAATTTACAATTTTATTCTTCTACTGATTTTTTGATTAAGCATTTTTTGGATATATCTATTAAAATGATTAATTTTTATTTATTTTGAGTGAAATAGTTTAACTATTGGGAAGTGATGATAGAAATTGTTTCATAAAATTTTAACATAATATTAATTGAAATTGTAGCCATATTTTATTTGAATCGCACATAAATCACATAGTTTTTATTCATTGGATAACTATGAAATTAAATTTTTAGGTAGATGAAATAAATAGTTTTATTTATTTTATGCATCCATTAGATTTTAATGAAAATCCATATACTTATTAACTAAAGAACTTAATATTCTAAATAAATTTAAATATGAATCCTTTGTAATTCAGCATATATATATTGATAATTCATAAACTAAGAGATTAAATATTCATGATATCTAGAAAATGTGACAATGGTGTCAGTGTAAAACATTACTGGGCTGAACAAAATGCTTTTTTTGGATGATTGTAATACTCTACAGCTAATCATAATACTTTTTCCAAGGAATATAAGGCTTTAGGACAATGCCAAAATATAGGTTAAGAACAACTATAAGTATATTCCATGATCATTATAGACCATTATCACTAAATAAAAAAAATATGATTTTTGAATATAAATCTTTGTCCCTATCATAAAAAAATTTCTATTATTATATGGCTTCACTAATGAGTATAATAATTTGTTAAGATATGGATCAGAAGGCATTGCAGGATTGTAATAATCTTCTGTTGTGTATGGATTCATGAAATTGTCAAAAAATTATATATTTAATGATCATTTGTAGTATTCAAGTTATTCCCTAGGAAAATCCATATGATACATGAACTAGTACACAAAAACTCATGAACCTATTCAATTACTTTCCCACTAGATGAATATTTAAAGCCACAAAAATCTCCGTACTAATGTCCTTCCACACGAATACCCAAAACAGTTCTAACATGTGTATCTCGTGTCCACATGTGAGGCTTCCTCTTGTAGAACATTACACCCCTTATGAATTTTCATTTGGGATCATTTTTTCTCTGATTCTTCTCATATCATAATTAATATCTATCATGATAATTTGAAGAAGATTTTAGATTCTCATATTAATCTATTGAAATACTAATGTTTGAAAATTATTGATAATTAAAAGAAGGAGAACCCATTTGGGCTTCATAAGAATTTTATTGAATTCTCAGGATGTTATGTAATCACCAAAAAAATTATAATAATCGTGTGATTATCACATAATAAATTTTTAAGTTTATAAATAATCTTCAAGAATTACTATATATATTGAGAAGTATTCCAAAAACATGAGAATTTTTTTGGATCTAGTGGGATTATTCTACTATTTTTCTACTTTTATTCATGTATAATCATTGTAATTATGTATTCATTAAAAACTGAAACCATTGTGGTAGAGATAAGGAAACTCCATTAACTCATGTTAATGAATTAGAGTTTTAATTAAT
Organism: Viscum album; assembly: GCA_963277665.1. NCBI lineage: Eukaryota > Viridiplantae > Streptophyta > Magnoliopsida > Santalales > Viscaceae > Viscum > Viscum album. The sequence goes on from OY728152.1 coordinate 1,896,945,953, forward strand.
AATTATATATTATTGATATCTTGGGAATTATTTTTATTTTTTTAATCTATGGGATATTTTGATTATTTTATAAAATATTAATTATTCTTTCATCATTCATTGTTTTCACACACATAGATATATCATATAGTTTTCATCCATTGTATGTGATCATGTGTAGAAGGCCAATATAATTATTGTTGGAGTTCTCTGATCATTAGGAAGAACTATGGGACTATATTGATCATCTCGTTCCACAACCTATGCCAAAATAACCAGGTGGAGGTTATTGATTTAGATTTGATTTTATTATAGTAATTTTATGATATTGATATTTGAAATTTAATTTAACTTTTAATTTTTGGGAACATTTAGGATTATTAATCTTTAATAAAAATAAAATAAAATACACATACCAATTTAACAGTTGAATGAATAATCCAGACCCAATAAAGTAGAGAAGAACATTCCAAAAAAACATTCATCTTTAGGGAAAACCAAACTACACTACATGTGAGATACCGGTTTATCAACATGGTATGAATTTTTTTAATGGTGGATAAACCTCATATATTTTATCCATGTATGAATGTTCTAGGTGTTAGATGCATGTTTTGAGTGAATCAGAACTATCAAGATCAGAATTGAGAGTAAAACATGATGGTTTAGTCTCAAAGGATGGCCTGTGGGAACCCAGTGGTGAGTTGGTGACATGTAGGGTTTCATTTGAAAGGTAAATTTTGGTATTTTCACCCTTTATTCATCTCAGTTAACAATCAAACTCAAATTTTATCACAATTGGACTCCTATTTTAGCATGATAGAGTTTTTCCTTATTCACCCACTATTCAAATAAGTTCTCCCTAAATTCATAGGTTTTTAGTTTTTAAATATAATTGTTGGAAATAAAAAGGTACGGATCTCACAACGTTTTCCAAATTAACTAATTTTTCTCTATCATTAGTGTTACCTCTATATAAGATAACATTTCATACATTAATCCTTTTTAGTGTTGTTCATTTTCACATGTTTTGTCTCATATCTAAGGTGGATACCTAATGAGGAGACATGCATGATCCCTAATAAGCTGGTCCAAACAACCTTCCATAAAAGTATTACCACATAAAATATGTTTAATTGTTTTACATGATAATATTTCTAGGTATCAAAAAAAATTTATATTCCTTTTATGATTAACCTACATGGCATCCTAGATGTACTAGGATCCTTCTAAGAACCATTGGTCTTTAATAAAATCTACCCAAAACAAATGTTAGGGTTTGTTTAGGACAAAACCTACTATAACCACAACATAAGTGAACCAACACACCCCTTATGGTGTGATTTTCATGGAATTATTATAACTACAATTTATCTTTTATGTATACAAACCACCCCTTGTTGTGTGTTTGGTGTTTCAATTATATGAGGGAATTATTAAAAATGAATATTTGGTATGTCATCGGTAATAAAATCATTTTAAAACTAATTAGGGTATTCTGAAAAAATGTTATAGCATGAAAACTATTGTTTTTTTCTAACTCTATGGGGAATTAACAAACTCAACTATTAAAGAATGTGGGTATCTCATGAAAAATCATAGAATACACTTCTCATGTTGTGATGTTTTTTTCTAAAATAAATGATATGAGTACATTATAAGGAACATTTGATCTATTACAATTGATTCCTTTTTTTCTTACAATGGATCATGGTTACACCATAAATGTTGTGGAATTCATTGAGCAGTCTTTCTATTACCTATATGGATTTCCATGATCGAACGCATATGATGCCACCTAATTCATTTATAAAAATTCAATGTGGTAAAACCATCATTGATACAGTTAGTGTCTTACTCTCATTAATGAAATTAATCTTCATTGTAGATTCATCTAGATATTTATAAAAAACGGGATTCTATGGGAAATCTCCCATGATAATTTTGGTATCCCTGTACAAGGAATGCATTGGGTCATCCCCATGGACTCCCAAAAGTACCTACCGTAAACTTCAAGGTTAGATTTAACTGGTTCAGTTAGAAATACATAGGAGTATAATTATAAGGGTCTATTTATTAGATTGAAATAAAAACCAAAGAGATAAAATTCATGGATTTATCACATTATATTGGCTAAAAAATAAGAATTTATAGGGGTCTTTCTTAGATATATTCTCTAGTTCCCCTAACTAATTATAATTCCACATGATCAAAGACATATATCTTAGGTTGAAATGGGTAGGGCCATCTAATAAACCCATAAGTAATCTGATATCCTAATGGATTCTCTTACATTACTATAATCAATTATTATATATTCACAAAATTATATTGCACACCCTTACATTATATATTAATAATTTTAATTTTCATTATACATAATTGGTGGTGAGATACTTCATTATACTCACACGTGGTTTAGGATATCATATAGTAGCTGAGAACATTTATTAGTTGTAGAAAAGGAAAAATGATGGTGATCTACTTTGGACATTGGATTTCACTCTTATATTATATGTGTAGGAGTGGATGGATGATTTTTGAATTTTTAATCCCATTAATATTATCAGTTTTTTGTATTTTATTTAATGTTCCATTTCCTTTTATTACTTGGAAAATTTCTTCCATGACACGACTAACTTAAATTTTTCACCACTATCACATCATCGTTATCTAGTGACGCTATACTACATGATGAATTTTTTTTCTATTATCTTGGGGAATTGAAAGTCATTATTTTTTTTGTGTTTCACATAGAAACAGATTATATAGTCTCCCCACAACCCACCTATAAACCAAGGATATTATTCAGCAATTTCACATAAAAAGAGTGGTGTGTTTGAGGCCGTGTAGATCATTGGACATGTTACACATTGGTGAATCCAGTTGTGGACGTTATAATGTGGTATTAGATTAGGTTTTTTCCTTTTTATTACTATTTTGGGTTGGTAAAAATTAGACTAGGAATTTTCAGAACATGGTAATATGTCTTTTCCAATCAGTGGAAATCCCATATGTGGGAGAATGTCCCTGATATAGTGGAAAGAATTGTTATTCTAAAATTTTATAGATACAATTATACTATTTTCCCTTTTGAGTGAGGTACTTGATATATTATGTTATGTTTTAAAATATTTATATACATTACCTAGTAAATCAAGGAAGTATTATGTCATGCACCATCATCAAAGGAATGAAGGTTTTATTCATTAATATTCCCTACCATTCATATTTCAATTTTTTTTACTTCTTGATTAATAAATGACATGCATTGATTTATATTACAATAATTTAAAAAAATTATTGATAAAAAATTGGTTACTTAATGATTCTGTTTCCAACCAAATAAGTTTTTTCCTGCATATGTTGATGATAAAATATTATTTGACTGACCTTTATATAGAAAGTCATTAATTATTTGGATATAAAAGATGTGAATTTAAACTAGTTGTTTTTAAATATGTTCCAATTGGAACATATAGGGTGCATAACTCTATTAAATGGGAACAAAAACCAATATAAATAATCATTATAAATGAACCTATCAAATTATAACTCCAAGAGTTAAAATAAATTGATTGTAGTTAAATAAGATTCCAATTTCAATTCAAAAGTGTTTGACATTGTAATATTTATCTCAAAACCCATATGCCTGAACCATTATGATAAATACATTAAACATTACCATATAACATGAGACTCAGAATGGCCAGTTGGGGTTAAAAAAAATTTCTGAATTAAACAATTTTTTGTATTTTGGGTGTCTCAAGTAGTGAGGCCTCGAGACAATTATTTATTTACTAATCAGTACTGAAATATGTTTTTCTATTTTGTTGTTAGGAATTTGATTTTTATTGTAGATACAAGCCATTGTGATGACCTCTAATAAATTATCAGTTAAGAGATGACTTCTATGCTTCATATGTGGTTTGACCTAAACTAATATTGAGGTCACTTGTAGTTCCACTATTATTATCTAAATTTTTACCTCCTATTGATCCAATAATTGAAGTTTATTCTTAGTACATAGAGGATTTTATAAATTTGGTACAATCCATGAACAAATCTCTATGGTTTCTTTCGACCATGTCTAAGTTGACTAGGGAGTTATAGTTGTAGCACCTACATTCTATATTAAGGAAAGTCGGTAGACTGGCTATGGAGTAATGGTTTAAGACTATGAATTACATCTTCAAAATTTTTGATACACCTATACATATGAGGGTGATGTTTCTAACCACAATACTTTAACGATTATCCCGGAAATGTTGGGACATCCTTACTCTAGATTATCAGCATCATATTATGGTTGGGAATGATTTCCAAACCATCTTCTTAAATTATTTATTTCTAAATACTATGATATTTTTTCATTCAATAAAATTCATGCATTTATAGTATGTTAATATTCCATTCATGGATTACTCATCTCAATTCATAGTGCAGTAATAATTTTTACTCAAACTTGTGTGTTATGAGATGTATAGTGTGAGATGTTTTGAGTATGGATTGAAGTATGATATTTAATCCCAAGTGAATTTATTTAGATAGAATATGATCTTTGAGATGCTTTACTATTACCTTATATATAAGAAGAATCTAGGGGAATAAGAATGTATATTTCAGGGTGGTTTATCTTCAAGGCCATGAAAGGGATAATCTAGTGGGAAGAAAAAATTTAATGTGGATTATTGATAAGGAAGTGTCTTCCAGGGCATGCACAATAGTAGTTTTATAGTTTTTCATTGGTGTGGTAGGTAGGGTAACACGAATACCCAGTTTGTTAGGGACAAATTAGAGTGTTTATTTTTAAATAATATGGGCCACCTCTGGATAGTATGTAGGACTATTCCATTATTACCTTATGAGAGGGAATCTATACATGTTTATAGATCTGGGGTGGGATATGTGGCTCCATGTTTGGATGGAATGTGGAGTAGTAATGATTATTCAAGATATGGAGGTGGATGAAATTGACGATGATTGACACTTGTTACACATCAGAATCAATGATGGGATACTTCGAGAGGTTAATCAGCAAACAAGGGACATGAATTTAGATAGTTACATGTAATGAATCCTACACCTATTGAGAAGAGAATAAAATAATCTACATTATTAAAAAAATAATTGGGGCTCCAATTTAATTTTTTTACTTTCTTAGAAAAATTTTAATAAAACTGATTCATATCATTCTTTTTTTATGTAAAGACTAGGTTTAGAGGTTTAAAACATATATGGGGTGATCTATACTGACACAACCAAAGGAATCATGTCAGAGAGAATTCACTAGTGTAGGGAGTGTCCACTCAAGGTAGGAAACTATTACATTATATGGGTACTTTTAATCCATGATATGAAATTATTTAAATTAATTTTTGGTATAGAAAAGTGAGGTACCTTTACAGAAAATAATCACTGTTATTTCCAATGGGTGTTCTTCTACAACAATGATGGTGTGGATATATTCACAAGGGATATTGGGATGTGTTAGGAGGTCATATAGGACCTGAGAATCATGGGATGTTGGGAGTTTCAATCCTAATTTCTGGCCTCATTCTAGATGATCACGTAGAATAGAGAGATATCATTCTTCTAGATTTGGAATATTTTATGGAAATATTCAGTAATGAATTTATTGGGAGACCTCTTCTATGAGTGGTTGAGTCAAATACTGAACAAATTAGCAGAGAAGAACTGATATCCACTCATCTCTATAGGGAAGATCATACTGATCTTTTTTTACTAAAGTGGTAGTAGGAATACATTGAATCCAAATGGTTTATATGGACCCAAAAATATCTTAGGGGTTCACCAATTATTTTTTCCATGAAGGGGGATGGTACATTTAAGTTATACAACTATTTTATGCAGTATAATATGAAAACTATTAAAAACTGGTTTCCCCTTCCTCATATCGATGATCTATTTGACTAGTTCTTGGATGAGTTTCTATTTTCAATGATTTATTTATGGTATATCTATCATCAAGTGATTGTTAGGCCCTCATACATTGTACATATTGTGTTCCAAATAAGGTATTATTTATAAGAATAATATTTAATATTGTTTAATATAAAATTTTCTTAAGCTGTATTTATGGAAAAAATCATTATGTTCTTCCACCAATATCTAGATGTCTTTTTTGTTGTTTGTGGATGATGTCTATGTGTACTCCTAATCACGATATGAGTACATGTGTAACATCAAAAGTAATTAATGAATAATAGATATTTTTATCTATGTCTATTAATTAATTAGATAGTGTTTTAGAGGCTTAAAATGAAAATAAATACAATCTTAAGCATGAAATACACTAATATTTTTTAAAAGATTGTTTTACTGCCTTTCGATGGAAAAACATTTTTAAATCTATATTTTGACAATTTTATATGCTATTTTTGTCAAAATAAACTTATTCTTTATTATTGGGACATAAAAATTTACTTTGTGTGAATTTTTGGTATTTTTCAGACAATGTTCATTTTTTAATGAATAGTGAAAAATACTGCATTTTACATCAAAACTTCTTTTTAATCTAATTTATTTATATGATTAGATTATCTTTTAAATTTTTTTTGAAGTGAAATTAGAATAAATTTTTACCATTTAATCCAATGGTGGTCATTGGAATAAATTTCACATTGAAATTGGACTTAAACTGGTATCAATCTTTTGATACTTATTGTTTCATAAAAACACGCTATTTGTCATGACAGCGGGAATTAATTATTAAATTAATTAATGTGACTTATATGTTTTCAATTTTTCAAAATAGAATTCATTTTTGAATTCGGAATATCAAATATAGCTTAGGGTGAATTTTTGGTAATTTTCTGAAAAACATAAATTTTTGACGAATAGTGAAACCACTAAGTGGTACTTATGAAAACTGATTTTTCCTTTTAAATGAAATATTGCCATCATTGTGTTTTGAATTTAAAAAATCCGACATACATGGTTGTCATTAAAAAGTAAAATGTGGTTAAATGGGATTAAAATAATTTTTGGGTGAATAGTAACTTATTAAGTTCTTAATCGCGATTAGAGGTAATTAGTGTAGATTAAGGTAAAAATAATGATTTACTAAAATTAGATGAGCATCAAACATGTCCTACCCTCATTGTTTGTGTCATGGCCGACCAAGAAAATCCATGGGTCAACTTGAGGACCCCATGGAGCCACTTTGGTTGGGAAATGACATAAATAACTTTTTTATTTAATGTTAAAGTAAAAATGACACAAATATGAGTTATGTTACTAAAACAATTTTTATATGGGGTTAAACAAGTCATATTTTTGACTATAAATATTAATTATAAATCTAAAAAGATTTCATACATCATAGTATTTTTTTAAAATTTTTAGACATTAAATAAATTAAATTATTTATGACATCATGATGATGCAGCGATGACCTCATTATTTAACGATTTAAATAAAATGGAAAGTTAATGTAAAATCTAACACCTACACATGTAAAAAACCAATTGGATGAGTGGATTTCTAACCCTTATCACCTTATCCTAGAATTATATCAATGTGGGACCTTTTTAATCCTAAAATCTTTTATAAATAATGTAACTTATCTTTACTTTCCATGAGTGCCCCTCCTCTCCTCTTATAAAAGGCCCCCACCTCTACCTCCTTACCCACACTCCCAAAGCCTTTGGCTCGGCCAAACTCTGCCCATTTTGTCTCTCCACTTCCCTCTCTTACTTCTTAAAGCCACACTTTGGGAAGAAGTCTTCCCAAGTAAGCCTTTGAGCTCAAAACAAAGGGAGTTACCCGATTTTAATGTAATGTCTTCTTTTGAGTCCTTTTGTTTTATTTTTCTTCTCCAACCCCCTAAACTCTTTTTATTATTTTCTTTTTTAACAATTACAATATCAAGATATACTAGGATGTTGTTATAAGAAGGATTTGAGCTACACTAACACACACCTACATCTAATGGTTAACGAACATACTGTTTCCGTGGATGGTGAATTTATGCCTCCTGAAACGTTGATTGTTCAACATTCTTTTAACACCTTCAAAGGTGACCATTAAGATGTCACTATATTTATATATGATATATAATATGTTTATGTTTTCCTTAAGTTTCTGTATTTTTCCTTTTTGGTCATACCTTTATGGTTTCCATTATGGGTAAACGAGATATCTTCATTTAAGGAAGTGCGGACTACCGCCCCCTCAAAGTGATTCGATTCGTTAAATAAAATATGTGGGACGTATAAAGGATGGAACTATGATATTATATATGATATTATACTGTAATTATAATATACCTTTATATCATTATGATTCCATTCAATAAAATATGAACTTTAAATTAAAGTAGCGTTCATTCGTACGTACGGATTACCGTCTCCATGAACGGTGCATTTCATTTCTTATCTCTAAATGATTATGTAATATTATAAATGCATTAATTTACTGGATATATATGACATATATGATATCTACATCATTAATATCATTCGGGATATAATGGATACATGAATAACTTGTAATTAAAAAGGGTTTATTTTTGACTCAAGTACCAATGACCGTTAAAATGACCGTTATTAAATTAAATAATTTCATAGTGTTCATGACATGGTAATAATTGATATAAAAGGAATAATGAACTTGAAAAATGTTCTTAAGCAAGTATAAATTAACTCAAGTTTATTATTCAGGACATTAAAGAACGATCGAGTCATGTCGGACCCGTGGTATGGGACTTCGTCTCAATCTCCTTTCATTGAGGCATATTTTGTTTTATAGACAAGCTTCTTTTATACGGTGTATAAACCCCTTTTACTTTTACGTTTATTCAAAAGGAATATTTTTTATACGAAGCATTTACTAAACGACAAAAGGGAATGTTTTTTTCGTACGTATGCGGCGACAATGACTTCTCCGCCACCGTGACCGTTATTTGAGTTTCAGATTTCTCTACAAGCCATACCTTCTTTTTAAAAGAAAAATAAATACCATGTTTTAATTTTCTTTTATTTTGGTATTGAAAATTGTTTTCATAATGTTTTTATATCAATGTCTTGTATTGATATCTTGTGATTAAAAGGTGAAAATGTTATGTTTCCTTTATGAATGTTTTATGTGATACGATTATGTTGAGGTTCTTGGGCATTATTATGAAGATGGGTGGTTCCATGATAAACTAAGGGCGGGTGAGACCGATATAGCTCTCCAATGCATTTGGTAACGCGAAGGAGTGAAACGTTAAGGTTTCTCCGAAGAGATTTAGGGAATATACTGTGATGGTTATTCCAAACGTAACCAAGAGGGTTACTCCCTACGTAAGAATGTTATTAATGCCTCAAGTTACCTTTATGTCTTATGATTTCTATGATTTATTCATTATTTGATGAGTTATGTTAAAGTGCTTATGTTTTATGGGTAAAGTATGATCTCATTCTTATGTATATATGTACCCATGTTTCCTTTCCATATTTTTATATCCCTTACTGAGCTTTTTATGCTCATCCCATGTTTTTTTGAAATGTTTTTAATAGGTCAAGTGAAAGGTACATGATATGATGATAGTGTCAAGGAAGTGTCAAGAAATAATCCATGTTTTATTTTAAATATGTTTCCATTGATGGGAATGAAGAATACTATCTTTATGAAACCACTTTGTTTATATGTGGAATGTAATGCATGTTTTATGATCTAATTCTCTAAAACTCTAAACCCGAAAAGATCCTCAATGTGTAATCTTGTAATAACTCAAAATTAAGTAAGGTTTAAGGCTGGGGCCTTATATTTGGTATCAAAGGTCGGTTTAGATAACTTTAGGAGTTAGAATTATATTAAATGATTATCCAAAAATATTTTTTTATGGTCAAATTGAAGTGATATAGCATTTGAAGATTACCATGTTGCTTCATCTAAAACATGTTTGTTCAGAATGGTTTTCTGCAGAGGAAACATGGAAGCAGTTCTAGGAAGGCATACAGGAGGAAATAACCTTCCGAATCAGCATCGTGAGATGGTCAGAATTGGAACTGAACAATTTTTTGCAGTAATGGCGCAGTTGAATCAAGCGATAAATGGTGGTGGTATCCATGCACGAGATCAGCCAGATCAACCACAGAGGAACATGTCAATGGTGGAACATTTCATGAGGCAACATCCCCAATCATTCAGAGGATCATCTGACCTTGTGTTAGCTAAAGGGTGGATTAAAGCACTGGAGAAGATTTTTGATGTCATGGGGTGTTCAGACAATCAAAAGGTTAGTCTTGCTATTTATCGTTTGGAGGGTAGAGCAGATCAGTGGTGGTCTATGGTTAAAAATATCAGGGACGCCGATGAGATTGATGCTCTTGACTGGGATGAATTCAAAGGTATGTTTCTTGAGAAGTATTTTCCTAAGGCTGTTCGACTTAGGATGGAAAATAAATTCTTGGAATTGAGGCAAGAGGAAGACTCAGTGGCTACCTATGAAGAAAGGTTCACTCGATTGGCAAGGTATGCTCCAAATTTTATCCGAGAACTTGATAGTAAAATCAATCGTTTTTACTCAGGATTAAAGCCAAAATATCGAAGGTCATTAGCTTCTCGTGAGTTTAAATGTTATGAAATGCTTCTTCGATGTGCTGAGAAGGTGGAAATGGAGTTTGCCGATGATCAAGTGTTCTATAACAACCAATAGAAGAAGATACTGAGGTGGTAGGAGAAAGGTAAGAATACTTCAAAAAAGTCTGATGGTAAGAAAACTAAGTTTCCATTTTGTGATAAATGTGGCAAAAGGAATGCTGGGGAATGTCTTTTGAATTCTAGAAAGTGCTACCAATGTGGTAAGATGGGACATAAGGCTCGTTATTGCACTTAAAAGGATCAAGGTGAAGGTAAGACCAAATTTGATTTATAGTTAGTGAAATGTTATAAGTGCAATGAGATGGGTCACTATGCAAACGACTGTCCGAGAAAGAGCTTGAGTGATGGGAAGCAGTTGGACTACAAGCAGAAAGGGGTGGCGAAATCCTTTGCAACTACTTCGGCAGATGTCGGGACATCAAATGAAGTTGTATCAGGTACTTTGTTTGTTTTTTCATATTATGCCAGTGTGTTGTTTGATTCGGGGTCTACACATTCTTTCATCTCTGAAAACATTTCTAGTAAAATGGGAATACCATCTTAAGAAATGACTCCTGAACTTGTGGTAAAGACACCTGGGGGGAATGTTGAGGCAAAAAGAATTTATAAGAACTTTCCTATCCTTATCTGTGGAAAGAACCTACTTGCAAACCTTATTGTTCCACCTCTAGTAGAGTTTGATGTTATCCTGGGTATGGATTGGCTCTCTATTTACCATGCTAAGATTGACTGTAGAGCTAAAGTAGTTTCTTTTCAGAAAGACTTTCAGTTTGTGTACAATAATGAACCCTTACTATTGATAACTTATCAAGAGGCCGAGAAACTTGTAAAATATGGAAATGAATGTTACCTTTCACACATCGTTGAAAATAAAGGAACTATTCAGATTAATGATGTGTCAATGGTAAATGAGTATCCTGATGTTTTTCCTGATGAGTTGCCTGGAATAATACCAGATCGGGAAGTTTTGTTTACTGTTGAGTTAGTTCCTGATGCTAATCCAATTTCAAAACCCCCTTATCGAATGGATCAAATTGAACTTTTAGAGTTGAAGGAGCAATTTCAAGATTTATTAGAGAAAGGTTTCATTCGACCTATCACATCACCATGGGGTTCTCCTGTTTTATTTGTTAAAAAGAAAGATTGTTCTATGGGACTTGTAACACCCGAGACTTTTATGTTATATAAATCATCAAAGGAATCTTTTTCTACACAACACTTGCTTGGCTTGCTTTACACGCAATCGCGACCTTCCTCGATAGCTTGCGTCGTACGCAATACCGAGTTTCACTAAACAACAATATGCTATTAAAACTAGCCGTTATAAATAGTAATAGCCACTTTTTGAAATTTTATAAATTTTATTTTTCAAAATGGACTCCATTTTTGGACTCAGAATATCGAAATTAGCCTAGGGTGAAATTTTGGTATTTTTCTGAAAACTTTCAATTTTTGATGAATAGTGAAACCACTAAGTGGTAGGTTAAAAACTGAATTTTGCATAAAACTTAATTTTACTGCTTCTGTGAATGGAATTTTGAAAATCCGAGAGACACGGTTAATATCAAGGACTAAAATGTGGTTCAATGAGATGAAAATAATTTTTTTGTGAATAGTAACTTTTTACTTTTTTTTACTGTGGTTAATAGTAAATAGGGTAACTAAGGGTAAATATGATAATACTATTACCCTAACACATGTCCTAATTCTATTGGATAAGTGTAATTCGACCAAAAACAAACTTAGGAATAAAAAAATGACCATTTAGGCCCACTTGGATTAGATTAGGACATTTATTATTAATTTATTTAAAGAAGGGTTAAAATAGTTAAAATCAAAGTTTAATAAGTAAATCATTTTTAATATGGGGTTATACATAAGATAAATTCGATTGTAAATATTCATTAGAAAGCTAAAAAGATTTCCTACATGATGGTATTTTATTTGTAATTTTTAGACATCATATAATATAATTTATTTATGACACAAATTTGATTCAGTAATTATTTTATTAATGAAATATTGACATAATTGATAATATAAATACCAAAATAAATGTAATTTAAGACTTTTTATGAATTCCACTAATTTTCTAGATTACTATGATATATTAGTGTTGATTTAATCAACTTGGTTCGAACATATAATTCTGTTATGACTTTCACAAAAATCATATATCAAATAGTGTCAAAATTGACACAAAATAGTTTTTAAATCAAATATTATATTATTAATTGTTATTTTATTCTTAAAAATCTAAGGTTCGGCCAAATTACTTAGATAAGGATATATATATATTTATAATAAACAATTTGGGGTTCGTTTGGCATGTTATAGTAAGTGTATTAACCATATAGTGAAAGAAAACAAAAAGACACAGTAAAAGTTAAATTATTTAACTTAGAGTTAAATCTAATTGATAAGGTTAAAATAATAACCTAAACTTGTCTAAATCCTGTTGGTTGATAGTATTTCGACCCATCCCCACTTTATCTTCGAAATAAGACCCTTTGGAACTATTATAAACCGATTTTGACTTTAATATAAAATAATATTTTGAGATATTCCTAAGGTGCCCCTCTCCTCCCCTATAAAAGGACACCTCCTCCCCCTCCTCCTCACACAAATTTGAGCACTCAATCTCGGCCAACCCCTGCCAAAATCTCTTCTCCACTTACCTAGAAACATTATAGAGGTTCTGGTCTTCCTCAAAGACCAATTTTAGTGCCCTAAGAGGAGGTCTCAAAGAGGCGCTTCAAAGAAGAGGTAATTACCGTTACCAATTCTTTCATCTTTATTTCTTCTTCCACTTCTTCTTCTTAGGTTGTTTCATTATGAAGTAATAACATCAGTATCATTAATATACTGATATGTTATTATAAGTATGAAACAACACTATTTCACCATCTATCCATCCTACGGAAAAAGAAATCACCGCGCGTGCGTACGTACGGAATACCGTCTCCACACCGTGGTGTAATCTATTTTCCACCACCACCTTACATGGATGGGTATAAGGGTGTAAAGAATAACTATACATAGTTATTAGAACATCATATTGATTCTGATATATTGTATAATCCACTCCAATTCAATTCAATATTTATGGAAATGATATCATCGCTCGTGCGTACGTACGGACTACCGTCTCCACGACGCGATGAGATTCATTCTCCATGTTAACCATTTAAGAATGATTATAAAGTATATATAAGAAATAATAATTAAATATATGACATTATAAAGCTACTGGATTTATGTATATAGATATATGTATGTATGACATCTACTTACTTCCATTCAAGACAAACAACGTTCATGCGTACGTACGGACTACCGTCTCCATGAACGGTGTTTTTCATTTCATTTATCTATCTATTATATATATATATATACTGAATATATATGATATATAAATCATATTTTATATTTTGGAAGTAAGTAAATCATGATATAAGTAATAATAATGTCAAGAACAACAAGTCAAAACACCTATGATAAATGAAACGATTTTACCCAAAATGCTTTTTTAACATGAAATTTACAAAAGAACGGGTAATATAATGTCATAAGTGAACCATATATGATATCATAAAAATGAATATGATTCTGTAATAAGTAAATGACATTATTTAAATCATTATACAGGAGGTTCGGACACATACAAAGCAAATCGGACCTAAGGTAAGGGAAATATCACAATCTCATTTTTATCCGAGATTGTTTATTTGTAAGTATTTACTGGGGTGTATTTTATCATCCACATCCATGTTTCATCAATATGTAATATTATTTCCATCCACCTACAATTGTTTAAATCCATTTTTACCCTTCGGTGAGTTTTTAGTAAAGAATATGAAAGGAATCTTTTGTCGTTTTTCGTACGAGGTTCTTTTTGACTTTTCCGACAAAAGTACGAAGAATGTTTTTTTTAACTTATACGGCATGAATGGATTTTTAAAACATTATTTCCAAGAAGATTCCTTTACAAGTTTTCAAGTTTATTTTTAATCAATTTCTTTTAGTTTATAATTGTATGACATGTTAAGAAAGGAAAAATGATTTTTGAAGTAGAAAGGATATTTTTCTCAAGAATGAAGTTCAAGTATTTTATCAAAATTATTTTCCATCTAAGATAATAAAATGGTTCTGTTTTTATCCCTATTATTACATTGAATTGATTATGTTGTGAAGGAAACATTTTTATGAATTCCTTTATCTTATATGAGTTGTTTTATGATGTCATGTTGTTTAAGAATCCCATTTTTATTACATGGGTTATGCAATGATGTATGATTTATGATTTTGTGGCACACATAAGAATGGTATCATTATGAGATGGGTGGGACATATATCTCCCTCCAATGCATTGGGTAAAGATTTTATATCTCATGAGATAGACAGGGCTGGAACGGTAGGTTATACCGATTCAGTGAAACAGGACTGAAACGAGGGTTACTCGATTCAGAAAGGGACTTTGTCCACTAAGATAGTCTTGGCAATGAGTCTTGACTAACAAGAAATGATTTTCTATGATTATGTGTGTATGCCACAAAGTTTCATGTTTTATGTTATGATTATTGGGATTTCATTTCACTACTATGATTTATCCCATGTTATGAAATTATGCTCTCTTTTGCAGGTTAAGATTTCCAAAAGTTATGTTCTTATGAATATGATGTGATTGATATTTATTTTGTTTACCCTTACTGAGCATTTGAGCTCACCCTTTTATGTTTTCTTTTCCTCAGGATATAAAGAAAGGTTTTAGGTAAAACAAAAAAAGAGGAAGATCTTTATGTGAGCTGTTGAAGATATTTCACCACGATTAGAAGATTTTATTCCGAGTTTCCAAAGACACTAAACTATTACGATCCTTGTGTGTGTATTTTTGTTATGTACTAAGTATTCCGCAAATGTAATGTAATGTCCATGTACGTCAAGCTTCGGGTCTTTACAGTTGGTATCAGAGGAAAGGTTTAGTCAACCTTTGGAAACTAGGATGCGAAAACGTTAGTGAGATCCCTAGAGATATTTCTAAGGTATGTCTAGGGATGTCCCTAGGGATAAGTATACGTATAGGTTATAGTACTAGAATTACGCTAACGATCATAGAATTAAACCTAAGATGTTGGATATTGAAGGTACTCCCCCTTTATTATGTTTTTTTCCCTAGCATGATTTTTGCATCTCACACTATTCTTTTTGGGTTTTAGACGATGGCTGGAACCCGAAGGAACCGTGTTGATCAATGCAATGGACAATGCAATGATTGCCCTCCTGAACAAACAAATGTTATGGGAGATGGAGTGCAAAATCTTATTGCTATACTTACACAAGCTATGAATCATTCTGGACTTCCAAATGAGCAGAGAAGGGAACAATATTCTATTGAGTCCTTCATGAGGCAACGTCCACCTTCTTTCAGTGGGAATTCCGATCCACTTGTTGCTGAACAATGGATCAGTACCACTGAAAAGATATTTTCAGTTCTTCAATGTTCTGAACATGATAAAGTCATCTTAGCAGTATATCGTTTGGAAGGTGAAGCTGATCAATGGTGGAATCTTATCAAGAATACGAGGCCAAGAGATGAAATTGAGTCCATGGAATGGGACGAGTTCAAGAACTTTTTTTTCAGTAAGTACTTCCCTCGTATTCTTCGAACAAAGATGGAAAAGGAGTTTATTGAGCTGAAGCAGAAGGATGATGAATCTGTTGGTATATACGAAGCGAATTTTACAAGACTTGCAAGGTATGCATCTGGCATTATCATCCAACCTGAAAGTAAAGTTGATCGATTTTTCAGTGGCTTAAAACCAAGTCTTCGAAGGGAATTAGCTATAAGAGACTTCAGTAGCTATGAAGAAATTGTGCGTTGTGCTATCAAGGTAGAAATGGAAGTTGGTGTTACATATCCATCTCATGGTTTTGACAAGAAACGAAAGATGGAGTTCAAGGAGAAATCTCATAATAATGGTGAAAAGAAGATGAATGTTTCCTTATGCACAAAGTGTGGAAAGAAGCATGGTGGAGATTGTCTTAAAGGGACTAGAAAATGTTTTAAGTGTGGAAAAGAAGGTCATCGAGCAGCTGAGTGTCGAAGTAATGGAAAAAGGGTTTCTAATGATGTGAATAAAGCAAGCACTGCAGAGAACACACCACCAACACTTCAATGCTTCAAGTGCAAGGAAATGGGGAATTATGCTAATAATTTCCCTAATCCAAGGGTTAGTGATGATCAACATGAGCAACCACTGAAGGCAAAGGACAAAGGGAAGTCACATGCGATCACTATTGGCGATGTTGAATATGATAACGATGTGGTGGAATGATTAAGTGTTTATGTAATGGGATTCCAAAATAATGTTGTATCATGGAGTATTGGAATATTTATGTATTGGTTTAATGTGGTATTCAAAGTGATTGAGATATTTTTGGAAATAAGATGATATGCGCATAATGAAGGGAAAACAAGAAAATGAAATGTTTAACAGTATTCATGAGCTCATGATTGATATAAGGACTAAGTAATATCATGGTTTGAGTATATAGAATTTTGAGGATTTTGGTATGTGGAAAGTGTTAACTTTAAACTGCATTCATTTTTTCACTAAGGTATTCAAGAGAATACATGATTAAGGAATTTGAATGTTTAGAATGTGACCAACAAGACATATCTTATGGGGATCGACGATGGTGTTAAATCTCTGGTAATCGTTTTGACTATGTTATGAGAGTGGACTGCAGTATTATGGATAATTCTAAAGATTGGAATGGATTATGTTGGACATAAGTTAGTATTGTTTAAGTATAGAAGTTTTCTCAATATTATTGATGGGATGCTATAGTAATATAGTTTTAGAAAAAGGACAACCTGCAGGACGGGCGACAGCCCATCGCGTCGGACAAGGCTGTGGGAATCGAACCCACAACCGAAGTGCGACTGGCCTTTATCGCTTACCACTGGCCTACAGGAAGTCCCTGTTTAGTAGAAACTAGTTTTACTATATTAAGAAGTATGATATATGAAGTATAAGTCCATTTTAGGAACCATATATGATTAATCTCACTATAGATCGACTTATGTATATAATTTTTTCTAACCTTTTGTTTGAGACAGATGGAATGACCCGTCATTCTATCACGTGATCTGCTAACACTTCACGAATAACAAATTCAACTTCATTTATGAAGTGGAAATTGTTCAAGGCACAAACAACAGTGAGATTGTACCAAAATCATGTAAGTATTTCTTTTAATTCATCGACTTTAGGGAAATGATCTTGAAAACCAAAAATGTTGTCCTAATGATCTTATACCTGATGAATCGGATGGTACCTTAGATCGTCACAAATTTATGGATTTGTGATTGTTGGCTTTTCCATAGCCATGTTCTCTACCACTCTCCATCAGAACATGATGGTTAGATTTCTCTTCCATATCCATATTTTCACCTATGTGGAAACCCAGTGATTAGTTTATTTGGGTAATCGTTACATTTCATACTTTAGTTTTTAAAGCCAAGTTTTGGTATTCCTTTTTACGATGTGGGTTTCTATTAAAGAAACTTTCGAATAGTAAACCATTTATAACCCCGACGAATTTCGAGGGTGAAATTCATTTTAAGGGGGGTAGAATGTAACACCCGAGACTTTTATGTTATATAAATCATCAAAGGAATCTTTTTCTACACAACACTTCTTGGCTTGCTTTACACGCAATCACGACCTTCCTCGATATCTTGCGTCGTACGCAATACCGAGTTTCACTAAACAACAATATGCTATTAAAACTAGCCGTTATGAATAGTAATAGCCACTTTTTGAAATTTTATAAATTTTATTTTTCAAAATGGACTTCATTTTTGGACTCAGAATATCGAAATTAGCCTAGGGTGAAATTTTGGTATTTTTCTGAAAACTTTCAATTTTTGATGAATAGTGAAACCACTAAGTGGTAGGTTAAAAACTGAATTTTGCATAAAACATAATTTTACTACTTCTGTGAATGGAATTTCGAAAATCCGAGAGACACGGTTAATATCAAGGACTAAAATGTGGTTCAATGAGATGAAAATAATTTTTTGGTGAATAGTAACTTTTTACTTTTTTTTACTGTGGTTAATAGTAAATAGGGTAACTAAGGGTAAATATGATAATACTATTACCCTAACACATGTCCTAATTCTATTGGATAAGTGTAATTCGACCAAAAACAAACTTAGGAATAAAAAAATGACCATTTAGGCCCACTTGGATTAGATTAGGACATTTATTATTAATTTATTTAAAGAAGGGTTAAAATAGTTAAAATCAAAGTTTAATAAGTAAATCATTTTTAATATGGGGTTATACAAAAGATAAATTCGATTGTAAATATTCATTAGAAATCTAAAAAGATTTCCTACATTATGGTATTTTATTTGTAATTTTTAGACATCAAATAATATAATTTATTTATGACACAAATATGATTCAGTAATTATCTTATTAATGAAATATTGACATAATTGATAATATAAATACCAAAATAAATGTAATTTAAGACTTTTTATGAATTCCACTAATTTTCTAGATTACTATGATATATTAGTGTTGATTTAATCAACTTGGTTCGAACATATAATTCTGTTATGACTTTCACAAAAATCATATATCAAATAGTGTCAAAATTGACACAAAATAGTTTTTAAATCAAATATTATATTATTAATTGTTATTTTATTCTTAAAAATCTAAGGTTCGGCCAAATTACTTAGATAAGGATATATATATATTTATAATAAACAATTTGGGGTTCGTTTGGCATGTTATAGTAAGTGTATTAACCATATAGTGAAAGAAAACAAAAAGACACAGTAAAAGTTAAATTATTTAACTTAGAGTTAAATCTAATTGATAAGGTTAAAATAATAACCTAAACTTGTCTAAATCCTATTGGTTGATATTATTTCGACCCATCCCCACTTTAGCTTCGAAATAAGACCCTTTGGAACCATTATAAACCGATTTTGACTTTAATATAAAATAATATTTTGAGATATTCCTAAGGTGCCCCTCTCCTCCCCTATAAAAGGACACCTCCTCCCCCTCCTCCTCACACCAATTTGAGCACTCAAGCTCGGCCAACCCCTGCCAAAATCTCTTCTCCACTTCCCTAGAAACATTATAGAGGTTCTGGTCTTCCTCAAAGACCAATTTTAGTGCCCTAAGAGGAGGTCTCAAAGAGGCGCTTCAAAGAAGAGGTAATTACCGTTACCAATTCTTTCATCTTTATTTCTTCTTCCACTTCTTCTTCTTAGGTTGTTTCATTATGAAGTAATAACATCAGTATCACTAATATACTGATATGTTATTATAAGTATGAAACAACACTATTTCACCATCTATCCATCCTACAGAAAAAGAAATCACCGCGCGTGTGTACGTACGGAATACAGTCTCCACGCCGTGGTGTAATCTATTTTCCACCACCACCTTACATGGATGGGTATAAGGGTGTAAAGAATAACTATACATAGTTATTAAAACATCATATTTATTCTGATATATTGTATAATCCACTCCAATTCAATTCAATATTTATGGAAATGATATCATCGCTCGTGCGTACGTACGGACTACCGTCTCCACGACGCGATGAGATTCATTCTCCATGTTAACCATTTAAGAATGATTATAAAGTATATATAAGAAATAATAATTAAATATATGACATTATAAAGCTACTGGATTTATGTATATAGATATATGTATGTATGACATCTACTTACTTCCATTCAAGACAAACAGCGTTCATGCGTACGTACGGACTACCGTCTCCATGAACGGTGTTTTTCATTTCATTTATCTATCTATTATATATATATATATACTGAATATATATGATATATAAATCATATTTTATATTTTGGAAGTAAGTAAATCATGATATAAGTAATAATAATGTCAAGAACAACAAGTCAAAACACCTACGATAAATGAAACGATTTTACCCAAAATGCTTTTTTAACATGAAATTTACAAAAGAACGGGTAATATAATGTCATAAGTGAACCATATATGATATCATAAAAATTAATATGATTCTGTAATAAGTCAATGACATTATTTAAATCATTATACAGGAGGTTCGGACACATACAAAGCAAATCGGACCTAAGGTAAGGGAAATATCACAATCTCATTTTTATCAAAGATTGTTTATTTGTAAGTATTTACTGGGGTGTATTTTATCATCCACATCCATGTTTCATCAATATGTAATATTATTTCCATCCACCTACAATTGTTTAAATCCATTTTTACCCTTCGGTGAGTTTTTAGTAAAGAATATGAAAGGAATCTTTTGTTGTTTTTCGTACGAGGTTCTTTTTGACTTTTCCGACAAAAGTACGAAGAATGTTTTTTTTAACTTATACGGCATGAATGGATTTTTAAAACATTATTTCCAAGAAGATTCCTTTACAAGTTTTCAAGTTTATTTTTAATCAATTTCTTTTAGTTTATAATTGTATGACATGTTAAGAAAGGAAAAGTGATTTTTGAAGTAGAAAGGATATTTTTCTCAAGAATGAAGTTCAAGTATTTTATCAAAATTATTTTCCATCTAAGATAATAAAATGGTTCTGTTTTTATCCCTATTATTACATTGAATTGATTATGTTGTGAAGGAAACATTTTTATGAATTCCTTTATCTTATATGAGTTGTTTTATGATGTCATGTTGTTTAAGAATCCCATTTTTATTACATGGGTTATGCAATGATGTATGATTTATGATTTTGTGGCACACATAAGAATGGTATCATTATGAGATGGGTGGGACCTATATCTCCCTCCAATGAATTGGGTAAAGATTTTATATCTCATGAGATAGACAGGGCTGGAACGGTAGGTTATACCGATTCAGTGAAACAGGACTGAAACGAGGGTTACTCGATTCAGAAAGGGACTTTGTCCACTAAGATAGTCTTGGCAATGAGTCTTGACTAACAAGAAATGATTTTCTATGATTATGTGTGTATGCCACAAAGATTCATGTTTTATGTTATGATTATTGGGATTTCATTTCACTACTATGATTTATCCCATGTTATGAAATTATGCTCTCTTTTGCAGGTTAAGATTTCCAAAAGTTATGTTCTTATGAATATGATGTGATTGATATTTATTTTGTTTACCCTTACTGAGCATTTGAGCTCACCCTTTTATGTTTTCTTTTCCCCAGTATATAAAGAAAGGTTTTAGGTAAAACAAAAAAGAGGAAGATCTTTATGTGAGATGTTGAAGATATTTCACCACGATTAGAAGATTTTATTCCGAGTTTCCAAAGACACTAAACTATTACGATCCTTGTGTGTGTATTTTTGTTATGTACTAAGTATTCCGCAAATGTAATGTAATGTCCATGTACGTCAAGCTTCGGGTCTTTACAGGACTTTGCATTGATTATAGAGCCTTGAATAACATCACTGTTAAGAACAAATATCCTTTGCCTCATATCGATGGATTGTTTGATCAGATCCAGGGAGCTCAGTATTTTTCAAAGATTGACTTAAGATCGGGGTACCATTAGCTGAAGGTAAAGGAAGCAGATGTTCCGAAGACCGCGTTCCGTACAAGATATGGCCATTATGAATTTGTTGTAATGCCTTTTGGGCTAACCAATGCACCTTCTGTATTCATGGACTTAATGAATAGAATTTTCCATGAGTTCTTGGATACGTTTGTGGTGGTTTTCATTGATGATATTTTGGTGTTTTATAAAAGTAAAGAGGATCATGAAAGACATTTAAGGGTTATCTTACAAACCTTAAAAGAAAAGAAAATGTATGGGAAATTCAGCAAGTGTGAGTTTTGGTTGCAACAAATTTCTTTCCATGGTCACATTGTTTCTCAAGATGGGAAAAACTGTTGATCCTGCAAAAACAAAATTTGTGGATGGCTGGCCAAGACCCACAAATGTAACTGAGATTCATAGCTTCCTTGGTTTGGCAGGATATTACCGAAGGTTTGTTAGAAATTTTTCACGGTTATCTAGTCCAATGACCAAGCTAACTCGGAAGGGTGTTAAGTTTATCTGGACAAAATAATGTGATGATTGTTTTCAGGAATTGAAAAGAAGATTGGTGAATGCTCCAGTTTTGGCACTACCTTTCAGTAATGGTGAGTTTTTTATCTACAGTGATGCTTCATTGAAAGGACTTGGTTGCGTCCTAATGCAGAATGATCAGGTAATTGATTATGCTTCACGACAGTTGAAAACTCCTGAGGTAAATTACCCTACACATGATTTGGAATTAGATGCTATTGTTTTTGCTTTAAAAATTTGGAGGCATCATTTGTATGGAGTAAAGTGTGAAAAATTTACCGATCACAAAAGTTTAAAGTATATATTCACTCAGAAAGAGTTGAACATGAGACAAAGGAGATTTCTAGAATTAATCAAGGATTATGATTGTACAATTCATTACCATCCGGGAAAAGCAAATAAAGTGGCTGATGCTTTGAGTCGAAAAAGTAATGCTTCATTAGCAATGTTGCGTTTGAAACGTGATCCTTTGGTTAAGGATTTGATGAAATTTTGCATTGAAGTTGTTGGTGTAGGAAGTTCTTCTGTTTTGTTTTAGGCATCAGTGAGATCATCTCTATCAGATAGAATCAAGCAAGCACAGAAGTAAGACCATGAGTTGCAGAAAAAGGTAGAGCTGGTTCAGAAAGGTAAGTTGCCTGAATTCAACATTGATAATGATTGCGTTTTGAGATTTGGGAAGAGATTGTGTGTGCCTTGTGATTTAAATTTGAAGAGAGAGTTGTTATGTGAAGCTCATAGTTCTCCGTTTTCAGTTCATCCTGGCAGTACTAAGATGTACAGAGATCTGCGGGAGTATTACTGGTGGGATGGAATGAAAAGAGATATTGCTGATTTTACTGTGAAGTGTTTGACATGTTAACAGGTTAAAGCAGAGCGGCAGTTACCGAACGGGATGCTTCAGCCTTTACCAGTGCCAGTTTGGAAATGGGAGAATATATCTATGGACTTTGTTGTGGGATTACCGAAGACAACTCGAGGTAATAATGCAATCTGGGTTATTGTTGATCGCTTGACCAAATCTACTCATTTCCTTTCTATACGAGATACTTTTTCCATAGATCAACTTTCCCATTTGCATCTTAAAGAGATAGTCAGGTTACATGGAGTTTCCATCCCCATTGTATCTGATCGTGATACCAGGTTCACTTCTAACTTTTGGAAAGGCCTTCAGAAGTCGTTGGGTACTGAATTAAATTTTAGTACAACATTTCATCCTCAATAAGATGGGCAGTCAGAACGAACAATTCAGACCTTGGAGGATATGCTACGATCTTGTTCGATGGATTATCAGGGAAGTTGGGACCAACATCTTTCTTTTGTTTAATTTTCATATAATAATAGTTTTCATTCTAGTATACAGATGGAACCATTTCAGGCATTATATGGGAAGCGGTGTCGAACTCCAGCTTTCTGGGATGAAGTGGGTGAAAGGAAGTTGATGGGACCAGAATTGGTGGAAGAGTTGGCAGAAAAAGTTCAGTTGATTCAGAAACACATGAGAACAGCTCAGAGTAGGCAGAAGAGTTATGCGGATAACCGGAGGAAGGATCTATCTTTCGAGGTAGCTGATCATGTTTTTCTCAAGGTTTCTCCATGGAAAAGTGTGATGCGATTTTGCAAGAAAGGAAAGCTGAGTCCAAGGTTCATTTAACCATATGAAATTATGGAAAGAGTTGGATCAGTTGCATACCAAGTGGCTTTACCTCTGAGTTTATCTCAGGTACACAATGTTTTTCACGTTTCGATGTTGAGAAAGTATATGCCAGATCCATCTCATGTTTTGAGTCCAGAGGTAGTTCAGTTGGAAGAGAACCTATCTTATGAGGAACAACCGGTCTAGATTCTTGACCACATGGAGCAAGTGTTACGGAATTAGGTGATTAAGCAGGTAATGGTTTTGTGGAAAAACCACATGATGGAAGAGGCAACATGGGAATATGAAAATGCAATGAGGGATAAGTACCCCCATTTATTCGATAAGTAAATAAATTGCGGGGACACAATTTTCTAAAGGGGGAAGGATGTAACATCCCTAGTAAGTAATGAATAATAGATATTTTTATCTATGTCTATTAATTAATTAGATAGTGTTTTAGAGGACTAAAATAAAAATAAATACAATCTTAAGCATGGAATACACTAATATTTTTTAAAAGATTGTTTTACTACCTTTTGATGGAAAACCATTTTTAAATCTATCTTTTGACAATTTTATAAGCTATGTTTGTCAAAATAAACTTATTCTTTATGATTGGGACATAAAAATTTACTTTGTTTGAATTTTTGGTATTTTTCAGACAATGTTCATTTTTTAATGAATAGTGAAAAATACTGCATTTTACATCAAAACTGCTTTTTAATCTAATTTATTTATATGATTAGATTATCTTTTGAATTGGTTTTTAAGTGAAATTAGAATATATTTTTACCATTTAATCCAATGGTGGTAATTGGAATAAATTTCACTTTGAAATTGGACCTAAAATGGTATCAATCTTTTGACACTTATTGTTTCATAAAAACACGCTATTTGTCATGACAGCTGGAATTAATTATTAAATTAATTAATGTGACTTATATGTTTTGAATTTTTCAAAATAGACTTCATTTTTTAATTTGGAATATCAGATATAGCTTAGGTTGAATTTTTGGTAATTTTCTGAAAAACATCAATTTTTGATGAATAGTGAAACCACTAAGTGGTACTTGTAGAAACTGATTTTTCCATTTAAATGAAATTTTGCCATCACTGTGTTTTGAATTTCAAAAATCCAACAAAAATGGTTGTCATTAAGATGTAAAATGTGGTTCAATGGGATTAAAATAATTTTTTGGTGAATAGTAACTTATTAAGTTCTTAATCGCGATTAGAGGTAATTAGTGTAGTTTAAGGTAAAAATAATGCTTTAATAAAATGAGATGAGGTTCACACATGTACTACCGTCATTTTTTGTGTCATGGCCGACCAAGACAAGCCATGGGTCAACTTGGGGACCCCATGGAGCCACTTTGGTTGGGAAATGACATAAATAACTTTTTTATTTAATGTTAAAGTAAAAATGACACAAACATGAGTTATGTTACGAAAACAATTTTTATATGGGGTTAAACAAGTCAGATTTTTTACTATAAATATTAATTAGAAAGATAAAACCATTTCCTAAATCATAGTAATTTTTTTATAATTTTTAGACATTAAATAAATTATATTATTCATGACATCATGATGATGCAGCGGTGACCTCATTATTTAACGATTTAAATAAAATGGAATGTTAATGTAAAATATAAAACCTACACATGACCAAAACCAATTGTATGAGTGGATTTCGAACCCTTATCACCTCATCCTCAAATTATATCAATAGGGTACCTTTTGAATCCTAAAATCTTTTTAAAATAAAGTAACTTATCTTTACTTTCCAAGAGTGCCCCTCCTCTCCTCTTATAAAAGGCCCCCACCTCTACCTCTTTACCCACACTCCCAAATCATTTGGCTCGTCCATACTCTGCACATTTAGTATCTCCACTTCCCCCTCTTACTCTTTGAAGCATTACTTTCGGCATAAGTCTTCCCAAAGAAGCCTTTGAGCTCAAACCAAAGGGAGTTACCCGATTTTAAGGTAATGTCTTCTTTTGAGTCCTTTTGTTTTATTTTGCTTCTCCAACCCCTTAAACTCTTTTTATTATTTTCTTTTGTAATAACTACAGTATCCTAAATATTCTAGGATGTTTTTATAAGAAGGATTCGAGCTACACTTACACACACCTACATCTAATGGTTAACAAACATATTGTTTCCGTGGATGGTGAATTTATGCCTCCTGAAACGATGATTGTTCAACATTCTTTTAACACCTTCAAAGGTGGCCATTAAGATGTCACTATATTTATATATGATATATAATATGTTTATGTTTTCCTTAAGCTTCTGTATTTTTCCTTTTTGGTCATACCTGTATGGTTTCCATTATGGGTAAATGCGATATCTTCATTTAAGGAAGTGCGGACTACCGCCCCCTCAAAGTGATTTGATTCGTTAAATATCATATGTGGGATGTATAAAGGATGGAACTATGATATTATATATGATATTATACTGGAATTATAATACACCTTTATATCATTATGATTCCATCTATAAAATATGAAATATAAATGAAAGTAGCGTTCATGCGTACATATGGCTTACCGTCTCCATGAACGGTGCATTTCATTTCTTACCTCTAAATGATTATGTAATATTATAAATGCATGAATGTACTGGATATATATGACATATATGATATCTACATCATGAATACCATTCTGGATATAATGGATACAAGAACAACATGTAATTATAAAAGGTTTATTTTTTACTTAAGTACCAATGATCGTTAAAATGACCGTTATTAAATTAAATAATTACATAGTGTTCATGACATGGTAATAAGTGATATGAAAGGAATAATGAACTTGAAAAAAGTTCTTAATCAAGTAGAAATTAACTCAAGTTTATTATTCAGGACATTAATGAACGATCGAGTCAAGTCGGACCTGTGGTATGGGACTTCGTCTCAATCTCCTTTCATTGAGGCATATTTTGTTTTATACACAACCTTCTTTTATACGGTGTATAAAACCTTATGAATTTTACATTTATTCAAAAGGAATCTTTTTTATATGAAGCGTTTACTAAACGACAAAAGGGAATGTTTTTTTCGTACGTATGCGGCGACAATGACTTCTCCGCCACCGTGACCGTTATTTGAGTTTCGGCTTCCTCTACATGCCATGCCATCTCTTTAAAAGAAAAATAAATACCATGTTTTAATTTTCTTTTATTTTGGTATTGAAATTTGTTTTTATAATGTTTTTATATCAATGTGTTGTATTTATATCTTGTGATTGAAAGGTGGAAATGTTATGTTTCCTTTATGAATGTTTTATGTGATACAATTATGTTGAGGTTCTTTGGCATTATTATGAAGACTGGTGGTTCCGTGATAAATTAAGGGAGGGTGAGCCCGATATAGCTCTCCAATGCATTGGGTAACGCGAAGGAGTGAATCATTAAGGCTTATCTGAAGATATTTAGGGAATATACTGTGATGGGTAATCCAAATGTAACCAAGAGGGTTACTCCCTACGTAAGAATGTTATGAATTCCTCAAGTTACCTTTATGTCTTATGATTTCTATGATTTATTCATGATTTGATGAGGTACGTTAAAGTTCTTATGTTTTATGGGTAAAGTATGATCTCATTCATATGAATATATGTACCCATGTTTCCTTTCCATATTTTTATATCACTTACTGAGCTTTTTATGCTCATCCCAAGTTTTTTTGAAATGTTTTTCACAGGTGAAGGGAAAGGTACATGATATGATGATAGTGTCAAAGAAGTGTCAAGAAATAATCCATGTTTTATTTTAAATATGTTTTAATTGATGGGAATGAATAATACTATATTTATGTAACCACTTTGTTTATATGTGGAATGTAATGAAAGTTTTATGATCTAATTCTATAAAACTCTAAACCCAAAAAGATCCTCAATGTGTAATCTTGTAATAACTCAAGATTAAGTAAGGTTTAAGGATGGGGACTTATAACATGGTTCATCTAGAAATAATTAACAATAATATTCATTTGAATTGGATTTACGACAGACTGTAAAAGTGTTTATTTTGGATTGATTCAATTCACATGATTGGTTTTATCATATCAAAATAATAGTTATCAATAAATATAGAAAATAAGAGAAAAATTATTTCTTGGGAGTGATCTAGGAATGTTTTTTATATTAGCTGATTCCTTTTAGTACATAGTTACTACCAAAAATTTATTCAGAAATTTTCTCACCATGTATACCAACATAAAGGATTGACCAAAATGGAGTAAGGTTTATATAGTTTGAATCATTCCAAAATACTTTTTAGGATTTGAAAAGAAGATTTACCACTTCATCAATCTGGATTTATCTTCATCCTAGAAATGGTTACATAGTTTTCTATGATGCATCAAGATTTCGGTTGAGAACTATACTAATAAAAAGGAATTGATTCAAAGAAGAAGGAACTCAAAAGTGGTTTCCTCACAATTAAAAATACCCAAAATAAAACCTTGATATAATAGTTTGTTTCTATGATATGTTTTTATAGAGGAATAACCTCATGGTGTAGTGCTGCATGGTATATGAAGAACATAAGTGCCACAATTATATATATTCATAGTGGGATTTAAACCTTCAATAGTAGTGGTGGGTTGAATATAATCAGTATTTTGATATTGGGATCACCCAAAATCAAGGAAAAAGAAATGATATTTTGGATAATATGATCTAAAAGACTCAGGTTTTATTAGTTAAGAAATATTTTAGTAAATAAAGGGTGATTGATTTGTATTTTGAAATGAATCCTAACATTCAGTAGTGTCAAGGGAAAAATATCCTCATGGATTAATTATGGTTCTTCACATATGAGTCAGATAAATAAAAGGCATGTATATGTTCCTGATGTATTTGTCCTGAGGTAATATATTTATATTGGTGATCTATTTCAAAGTTGATTTTTTATGAAGATAAGATGATGAATATCGAAATGTGTTTCTCAATCCCTAAAGTCATGTGTGAGGAACTAATATGAGAATTTCCTTTTTTATGATGGGTAGTGCATCCTGAAATTACTATGATATTTTTCTATTTGTTTCCAATACTAATATTTAGGGACAATGAATGAAATAGAATTATTTTTCACACAGTACTCCTCCCATATATTCGTAGAAGTGGAAAATGTGTGGATAATTGGACTATTACAACCATTACCTATTCTAGAATTAAATTGGGATGAGTTTACTATATACTTCATAATGGTGTTATATAATTCACCCAGAGGTAGTGGTAACGTATGTGTGAATATTGATCGGATGATAGAGTTATCTATTATATTTCATATCATGGAGTCATTATCAGTGGATGAGCATGAAATATAATATTTTTGAGAGGTGACACATCTACATGAGATTCTATGAACCATTATATCAATTATAGATTTCTAGTTCACATCATGGTTTTGGAAGAGGAGGAATACATATCATGGATTATAGGGAATCTTAATTAAATTTTATCATGTACAAATTGATGACTGCTTTATGAATAATTTAAAAGCACTAGAAGAAAATATTAATGCATGCATCATATATTTTTTAGGATCATGGGAGATAGACATTCCTCTTTTTGAGTTCACTTATAAAAATAGATTTGATGAGACATATAAGATTGATCCTTACAATGATTTATATTCTAGGTAATTTCATTCATCTATTTTCATGTAAGATGTCTGGTAGGTATCACTTCTAGGAGTATGTCTCATTCTAGAGAGATTGGAGGAAGTGGATCTGATTAGGAAATGTATGAAAATATCATAGTAGACATATGAAATAAGTCGATCAACATAACTGAAATATAGTGATTTAGGTGTGGGTTCGGCTATTCTTATGGGTTTTACCTGTATTTGTCTATTCATTGATAATTATAGTTATCCCATATATTTTTTAGTCTATACTAGATTTTTGAGTTGGTCGGGTTACTATCTTATTAAATAAATCAACCTTAGTGGAACTGTTCTATTCATGATCTAATCCAATTATATGTGACAGTTCATTATTATTATGAATTGTCACATTTTTTTGAATTTGAGGAAGGTGAATTAGTTCTAGAGTCATTATTTTAAGATAATACAGTTTGTATCATCTATCAAAGTAAAAAAATTATCTGAGGTAGAGTAGTAAATATAGTTCAAATCCTTCTTTATTAAAGATACATGTAAACATGAGTCCAATATATATTCCCAATGTCATGAATTATTCTATAATGTGGCTCAACCCATAGATGTACACCTTGGGGATGATATGTCTTAAGAAGGGTAGGTTATAATATTCATATTCTTCAATGAGGTAGTGTCTCTTTTAATTATGGGTAAACCTAATTTATTTTATTCATTTAATAATGTTAATAGTTCTTTGAGGAAAGGCCATACAGAACCATGTGGCGTAAAGATGGATTTGGGACTATAAAATTCTATTTTAGTCCCATTGTCTAGTTGATACACCACCAACGACTGGACAATGGGAACCCAATTTCTAGCTAGTGGCTTGCTTGGATGTTTCTTTATATAGGGAAATTTTGGTCCATTCAGGACTCTGGAAAACCACCTAACCCAGAAAATCCAATATTGTCACATTTTTATATAAATGTATAAGTATAATGGAATTCTACAATATTTAACATATCTTACTAGGAGTGTTCCCTCAAATATTTTATTGTTGTTCACCGAATTGAAGTATATGAAATTTTCAGATGTGTCTATCATTCATCTTCCCCACCTTTATCCAATTTCATCAGATTCATTAGTGTTACCTCAGTGAAAGCTAATATGCCCAATTATTAGGTTTTGTATTTTTATTCATTTTATATTAATCAACATGAAATATAATTCCCATACCTAATGTGGAGACTTCTTTGAGCCCTAGGTAGGTGGTATACATGATCTTCCTTAGAAGTATCACATTTTATAAATTGTTTCAATGTATTTTCAAAAGTCATCTTTATAAGTTAAATTCTTTTAATGTGATTCCTAATTACCATGTTAGACAAACTAATAGCCTCTTAATTGAAATTGAGTGTTGAAAACCACAACCAAAACCACCCCTTAGGGTATGTTTTTTCTAACACCCATAACAACCATACCTCATGTGTAACAAAAACAACATTTATGATCATTTTTTTGGGATTTTGGGAACACTGAAATTTACCATTCATGTAACCAATCCCCCAATATGGGTATATATTTAATTTCAATTAAAATTGTGAATTAAAAATAAATGACTTTGTATTTTTTGGGGTAACATAAAAATATAAGGCAACAAGGGTGTCTTGGAAAAATGTTAGAGACCAAATAATATAGTTTTCGTAAAATTATAACAAGAATAGAATAATTGAATTGTGAAGTGATGTGGGTATCTAATAGATAATATTGGAAGTATCTTCCATGGTTTTGACTAAATTTGGATAAAATTTTATACATGAATACTTTACATGGAACTTATAATTTATTACCTTGTATTTTATAGATTCTAATTACAGAATTGGATCACACTATCAATTTTTTGATAGTTCTCAAACAAGAAATGGATTAAAAATTTGGAATTACATTAGTGAACTAATTAAATTCTAGCTAATTCATTAATGAAAATTATAAACATTAAAGAAACCATGGTTCAGTACATTATCCTACACTGATGTATTCCACTACTATTCATCACAAATTAATTAGTTTGTCATAAATAATATGATCCTCAAGATGATATTACTAGATTAAATTCATGTCCTTAGACATCAAATGTATTTGGTTATCCCATTATAATTTAATGGAGAAGTACCCCCAAATAAAGTTATATATATTTTTGTTTAGTTAGAAACCTTTAAGAGTATAATTCCAGGGGTCAATCCCTTATATTCCACTGAAATCCCATAAGTTAAATATCACATATTGATCACTATATGTTGGGTCGAAAACAAAAAATAATACTCCCATGTGTCATCTATAGATTTTAAATGGGATCATTATATAGGAATGTCACGACCGATGCAATGTTTTACATATTGTTATTTATTTGT
The DNA here is from genome assembly GCA_963277665.1 of Viscum album. Taxonomy (NCBI): domain Eukaryota; kingdom Viridiplantae; phylum Streptophyta; class Magnoliopsida; order Santalales; family Viscaceae; genus Viscum; species Viscum album. The sequence continues at coordinate 1,896,978,305 of OY728152.1, forward strand.
ATATTCCATTCCAACATTCATCAGGTCCCCTAACAAATTATAAAGTAAAATGATTAGTGATATCCAACATAGGATGGAGTAGGTTGGGTCTTTGGGGAATCGTAAAAGGTGCATAACATCAATAAGTATTATTTTACATTAATGATTATAATTAGTATACATAAACCCCATTTCATTTTATATTCAACGGTTAGAGTTTCATTAGAAATCATGGGTGGAAGCCTATGATGTTTTGTGGACACCTAATTGATGCCACAACATAGTATTATGGTAGATTTAATAGATTCAAGAATAGACAAAGGACATTTCCCATCTATGGACACTTAATTTATGTTATTGGTAGGGATCATGGTGGTTGTGGAATAATCAAGGACTCAAAGTGATCATGGATATAATGAGTTTAAGATAATTTATTTTATTTTACTTATCCTACTACTACATCAGTTACTACTGATATGACATGATTGACATATAATTTTCAACCTCATGTCATCATCTATATCTAATGTTTGTTCATGTACCCAGGTATGTTTTATTTTTTTCTATATCAGTTCTATTTTCTTTATTTTTTGTGTTTCACCCTAATACATAGGGTATAATTTTCCCAATATATTTCTACACACCCTATTTGTGGTTTTAAAGCCTCCGACATATGAGGTTTAACAAATTATTCCTCATATTCCAGTGAAAAATTAACATATTGATGAACTTATCCAGGTAAATCATACCACCGAAAAATTAAATTTAGGTAATTTTTTTTATTGGTGGACCTATGATAGTTCTTTTTATCAAAGGTAAAGTAGTATAATAATTTAATGTGGCATATTTTTCTGGATTTCTGAGTAATGGAATCAATTTAGTGGAAGGCTATTGCTGAGTTTAATGATATCTAATAAATGGAAAAGACTCAAGAATAATTAATATATGATATAATTTGTTTATTAATGTTTATATAGGTTTAATTATGGTTACATTTTGAAAATTATTTATAGTTATGAGAAATTCAATATTAATTTAATGAAAGTTGTATAAATTTAAAAATATGAACCCAATAGAATCCTCATTAATTGGCTCATGAATTAAAAAGTTGAAGAAATTATGACATATAATTGCTTTAATGGATAAAAATCCAGTATTTTTAGAGTAATTCATGTTTAATTGACTAATCTAGATGATGTTGAGATAGATAAATTATCATATACAATTGTGGTAAATTAAATTTGATGTTGTTTCGGTTTGCACTTATAAATTTTTTTATTTTATAAATTTTCCTATATCTATATGATTAAACTTCATGAAGTTGAGGACGTTAATAAAAAAATATCTTAAGGATATTAGAAGAAAAATATGGCCAAATTTTAATTGGAATGGATGATAAGATGAATAAATGTTCAAAATAGAAAATGATTATATATTAATAATTTTGAAAAATTAAAAGGATTGATATATGAGTAGATACCAAGAAGAAAATTTTTGTGAGGTGATATAAAATACAAGTTAAATGATGTTTTGAAGATATAGAATGAGAAAATAGAAGTCACATAATTAATAAAATATTTCATCAAATGATCTCATTGCTGAAGATGATTGAGTATTGAAAAGTTTGAAAAAAAACCAGAAGTCGAATGAATATCATTATTGAATATTCTTGAGTATATGAAATATAATGAATCATAATATGCTGTGATATTTCATATAAAATTTATGTGATGTAAAATTAAACATGATAATGTTGACCTATACTTCAATATATAAAAAACATGATGTTTTAGTTAGGATTTTATATAAGTTTTATTGAATGTTTAATGATTTTATCCATCATAATTTACAATGGTTTTGATGATTTTAAATTTTAATATATTCATATGAGTATAAAGAAGTTTTATAAAGTTGAAAATGATAAAGGATATTGAGATTAGATACCGCACTCAATAAGTTTTTCAAATATTAATTGGAAATATAAATTTTGATCATTTTAATAAGAATATAATGAAAAGAATTAGAAAATATAATAAAGGGAGAATCCTAATTAAAAGTTTTTAAGATCATTCTGATTTATGATTTTGAGGACATATAACATAATTTTATGAACTATTAGTGTGAATCTTAGAGATTTTTTGATTAAAAAAAACTAGTGACAAAGAACAGTGTACCGTGTAATCCTTATGATGTGTCTATTGTAAAATCATTTGAATAAGAAAAATTCCAAAAAAATCCGAAGACAGGCAAAACTCGTTCTCCTTAAAAATAAATTAAAATTAAAAACCAATAGAATAGGAAAGTTCAGGAAGGTTCTTTACAAAGACGTGTATAAAAATCACCATGTAAATTAGCTTGAAAAAAGCTGTCACAAAAAGAAGGCGTAATAAATGACCAACTTGACCCTACCTCCATAATCGCTCATTTGGAGAGAACATATGCAACCAAGATTACTTCACGATAGACATGAAGAACTTCCATAGAAATAGAGTCTGCAAAACGAAGGCACTCCACCCACGCCGAGAGTATACTCCATGGAACATTTCAGGACCACTCTCAAAGAATTTGCGCAGGAGATGATGAATCTGATTCAATCCAAATATCATGCCATCCATGGAAGACAACATACCAGATAGCTTTAATGATCGTCGATATCTCTGCTTCAACAGCAAATGCATTTCCAATGTAATGATAAAAAAATCCTTTATAAACCCCCTATGGTTTAAAATCTTTGTTGCATAAAAAAATAATTGGAAGTAAAATGTATAAAATTATATATATCCATTCAAATACTCGTATTTATGAACAAGGCCATATATTTTATGCAGTGACATCCAATACTATAAGAAATATTTTTCCTAAAATATAATTAGAATGAACTATTTAATATTGGACGCTACCATTGTATTCAAATCCCATCATGTTGACTGGTTGGACACTAGTGGGATCTAGTATAAATAAACTATGTTTAGATAGTTTTGGGTAAAGCATGATGCCAACCCATGGATTTAGGATGATAAATACCCACTTATGAGTGTGGGTAACACTTTAGGGTTCACAGTGATACCTACTCAATTATAAATGCATACAATGGTTGTGAAAATATTTTTATCAACATCAAAAAAAATATAGAATATACTAGATTCCACATTAAAATTTTTTATTGTAAAAATCCTTTGTGTTGCACTCAATTTAATTTATATAATTTTATGTGGTGCGAATGTGTATTGAAAATACATAATAAAATATTAATATATTAAATGTGATAGAGATTAAACTAAATAAGTCTAAAAATATTTATTTGGAATGTCTCTTTTAAAATATCTCAACCTGAATTAAAACCGTCTAATTGTTACCACACAATCCACTAGGCACATCAAGGGATAGTAGACAAAATCATTATATCCTCCGGTTTCTCGATATTTTTCTCTAATATTTCTTATCTACATTACATGCTGTAAAATTTTTTGGAAGTTATTTCAATACTATATATTGATAATAATGATGTAGTTCTTATCAATACAAACATTGATGTTATATCCAAAACTCTAAAAAATCAAAAGGGGGAAGGATGATAAAAAGGTAAGTAATTTAACTTCCAAGAATGTTTTTAATAGAGTAATCACACTAATTTAATGTGGTAAAATTCATATTTTATCTATTTTATATGTTTATAATCATCATATTGATGAATCAATTTTAAATAGTGAAAATTAAGATTATATTAATTTATTTAGGGACCTATACATTAAGGATAATGATTACCTAGAGAACATTCGTATTAATGGTTTCATTTATATATTTGATTTCATCTATGAAATAAATAATGATTAATCAGAGCATATAATATATTTAAAATATATGGAAAAGGTATTAAATTAAAAGTTGGAAGAGTGAAACAAAATTATGAAAGTATAAAACAAAAATAAAAACATGTTCTGTTATTTAAATAAGAAACCCCCTAGCTAATGATTGGTTTATTTAATTTTTTTTTTGAAAAATATTATATGAATAAAATATTTTACATTATGTTTCTTGAACTAAAAAAAATAATTGGTTTCAAACATTATTTTTTTTATATCATGGACAAAAGGATAGAGTATCATGAAAACTCTATACATGAAATGTATAGTTTTCTTAAAATTAGATCAAAGAAGATTTCTAGAGAATCTAAGAGAAAAATAGTTCTTATGATTTTGAGAGAAATACCCCCAAACTAATTGGATTCAATAGAGAATTAAAAATGAAAAATCATGAATTTTTTGAACCAAAAAAATCATAAAAGGATGAAATAGTATTTATTGCAATTGATTTTTTGGAAAAGTGACTTGTTCTTAAATGGACTCAAGATAGTGGTAATAAGAAATCCGAATTAAAATAAATTACATTCATTATGGTCTCAGGGGAGAAGGTAACTCCAATTTATTAAAAATATGTTTACAGTAATTCCAATTCAATGAATATTTCAACTTAAATTTTAATTTACCATCAAATTTGGGAGATGAATCATGTTGAAAATTAGAACCGTTCATGAATAGTAGTTGAATTCAAGAGTAGTAATTATAGTTCCCCAAAAATTTAATAAATGTATGGATTCCTTTAATAGAACAAAAAGGATAAAAATATGTTCATAATCATTCCAAATGATTTGATCATGATTTATGATTTTTTTAATTCTGTGAAAAGTTCAAAGACAAGTCCATTGACTGCATTCGAAAAAATTGAATAGTTGAACAAATAGTAATACCAACATTAATGTGGAAAAAAATATTAAAGTATCATGAAATCATAACAGGGAAATCCAATTTGAACAATAGAATGAATATTACATTTAATTTAATGGAATTGAGTAACATGATAACTTTTATGAATGCTGTAATAAAATTGGTCATTGTGATTATTAGTTACGGTTCACAGCTTCCAATCACAATTAAGTAACTACAAAATGAATAATTGCACATCAGATTAAAGGAAAATAGAAAAATAATTATTCTAATCACCCATAAAGTGTATGTAAACGAAATTATGAATTAAAGCACACCCATTAACGAAGTAAATAAATATGTTACAATAAATAAGATACTCCTCTATCATTGAAGGAATGGATATGTAATGTATAGTTTTTTGGGGTCCATAAACATTTGAAAGAATATTTTTTTGAAAGAAAAAATAAAGAGTATCAATATATGAATTATTAAAATTATTGGTTTATTAGATTACATACTTAAAGAATAATATTAAATTCATATGATAATTCCTAACATAGATAACATTAATGTTCCTAAAAAACTGTCTAGAATGTGAAAAATAATAAACATAGAATCTTAAATATTTCAAGAAATTACAACCACAAAAATAAAAGAAAGTGAATAAAAAGAAGATACCATTAAATAATTTATATCATAAATATGTGGTTGAGAAGATGAAATATTTATATAAGGTAAATCTTGAACATCCTCCTTATTTTTTCATTACTATTTGGACTGATTAGTTAGATGTAGTAAAGTTAATATATTAAGCTTATATGAATTCAATTTAATTTCTAGTTTCTGTGAAAAGTAATGTTACACAAATAGTTAATGTTGAAATTTACCAAAATTACTTGTGTTATATAAATTATCATGTTTATAAAATCTGATTTGAAGGAACAATAAAGAGTTTTCATTACATTGGAGTGGAATAGAATGTTGTTTTTCGGTCAAAAAAAACTATCAACCTCAATACTCTAACTAAGATGGAAAAGAGAAAGCACCTTATTACAAAGTGTACTGTTATTATTTTCAATTTATGTTAAATTCATGTTTAGGAATTTTTACAAGAAAAAATCTAGAGAAAATTAAAGTCTGTGAAAGAAATATGTCTAGATTTGAAATACATAATGGAGAACTCGATTTCAGTAAGTACAGACAAAAAAATTTATTGTGTTATGAACCATGACAACGAATATGAATGTATTTTACCTCTTATGTAGGATGATTCAAATTACTATTATAAATATATATATTGAAGATTTAATATTTAGTGGGTGGTGGAAGTGGTGATTTTGGCTATTTAATATATTGAGTATAATGTGTTGAAATTCCAAACAACATGAATCTTAAAAATATCAATCCTTATAGATATGGAATTTTATAAACTAAATAGAGGGATTATTAATAATTATGATATTATTTTATTTTTTTAAATTAAAGAAATTATAGATTATTTCATTGATGTTGTAAGTTGAATTTTCTATCCTCTCACTATGTGAAAAATAAAGTCTAAATCCAATGTGTAGAGAATGAATATTTTATGATAATAAAAATAAGAAATATCAATAGAGATAAAAACTATTTGATATGAATGTTTTTATTGTACATTTTGACATAAATATTTAATATTACTTGAAAATAATTTTAATATCTCATTAAGGAACATTTTATGGATGGTATAACATGCTGTAGAATTGATGGACAACATTGATGTCAATTTTAATATCTCTTATTTTCAATATTTTTCCTTTCTCAAGTGGTTATAGATTTGATTAATTTATTTCCCATTTAATTAATATTTATATGACAAATCTATAAATTAAATAAGGTCTAATTTTAATATAATTAATGATATTGTGGAGAATATGGAATGTTATTTATTAGAGGATTTTAACTTGAGCAGTACATTCCCTTTCCCAGAGACCTTTAAATTTATTATTATTATGGGGGATATGAATATATATATATGATAAAATTATGCGAGAAAATTGAATTGAAATTAGTTTATATTTGATATTGATAGTAAATCCAAATGAATTTAATTAAGAACCCAATGAATGATAATGACTTTGCTATTTGATGTTAATATTTTATGTACCGAATAGACGATGATAATTGTTAAATAATTGGTATTTTCAATGATTAAAGAAATTTGAAGTAGTTAGGATCCTAAATGAGTTTTATTTCCACCATAAAATTATGAATTAACCTTCACTCAATATAAATTCGGAGGAAATTCATATTGGAACTTCAGTGGGGTAATGTAATAGTGGTAATATTCATCCTAAAAGGGCTTCCATGCTGAAAATATTAGGCCTTTAGGCCACATAGTCTTTGATCCATGAATGTAATTTAAGCCATAGGTCTTCCAATCTATGGAATATTTTGTTTTTAATGTGTGTATTAGAAATATTATGTGTCTAAAAACAAGGATAACATTGAGTGTGCAGTGAATATTTTACCTATCCCTAGTAGTAGTGACTAATAATAAAGCTAACCCAATAAATATATTTATGAAAATGAGACACTATATATGTGAAAAGATAGTGGGAATATATTGACATCTTGTTTTATGATTTGATATAGTTTAGGAATTCTAAAATGTGTCCTTATAATTTATATGATTCTAAGGAATTTTATAATTTGAGACATTGGTTCATATGATGGTTTTAATCTCAACCTCGTAAAAATAAAAAATTATCATGAAATTAAATAATAATAGAATCATAGGATAATATATTACGAATAATAATTTAGGTGAACTATAAGTACAATATGAGTTGTTTTGATTGTTAAAACTCTCAAACAGAATGTGACTTATTGTTTTCTTCAGAATTTATACATTGATGGATATTGGTAGTTTGAATGATTAATCTCGATGGTGGAAGAAAATGTGATTCCATATATAATGAAGATGCACTACTGGAAAAACAGCCTATACCCATGGTTAAAAACCGTGGGTATAACCCCCTAAACCGTGGGTATAGGCTATACCCACGGTTCTGGGAACCATGGGATGGAACGTCATCGGTATAGGTCCCAAGCCTATACCCATGGTTTTCCAAAACCATTGGTATAGGTGTTCTGCCTCCATGTCAATGAAACATATTCAATTTCCACGGTGTCAAAGGGCTTTCCCCATGGTTTCAAAACCATGGGTATAAGTCCTAAAATAATGCGGCCGATAGGTTTGGAACCGCAACCTCTCCTCTGCAGACGAAGCACCTAACCACTACACCAACACTGCTTTTATGTATATATATTTATATTTAGTTAAATATAGTAATATAAACTGTGGGTATAGAGGGAAGAACCGTGGGTATAGGATTCCCGCAAAAAAAAATCCTTCCCGTGAAAAAAAAATTTCCCACGCACACACGAGAAACCTATACCCACGGTATTTCATAAACGTGGGTATAGTTATTTTAAACTAGACCTATCCCCATGGTTTTGGGGATAAGTCCATTTTCCAATAGTGATGAGAAAATATTAATGGTAAAGTTCAATAAAATTTATATTATTTATGGAAATTTTAGGGACAATATTTTATAACTAATGATTTATTAGGATTGACATTGTTGTGAATCTATGAAATTTTCATTTTTTTGATCAAATCACTATCAACTATATGTCGATTTAGTGGTTTTTTAAAATTTATCTTTGTGTTTAAATTTAATTTTAAAAAATTAATAGATTAATATGATATTTTTTTAGAGGATATATCAACAAGATACACTAATTTAATGTTATGATTATCGAAAATACACATATAGAATATCTTATGTAGAAATATAATGGAAATATTATTGAAAATAGAAACTTTCTTAAGAAGTAATCATTAATGATGACTAATAAATTACGTAAAGAGTTGACTGTAATATGTTACATGATCATTTGTGGATGTTGATTTTGGTTGAATCTAGATGATACCCATTTAATGGAGATAAATATTCATAATATAGTCAATAGTTAAAAGGTTTTATAAACATTTTATTGAAATACATGTTATGGATACATGCTATTTGTATTCCCAAAAATTAAATTTTTATTGGGATATTGTTTTTATAGAAGTTTGATTATTTATGTTTCATAGTAGAATAAAAAAATGGTAGATCGTAAGTAATATTTTTAATATTTGAATTCATATAGAACATATTATCAATTGAAAATAATTTTATGGTAAAAATCTTACAACAAAAGGTAGAAATTCATAATGTAATACATTGGACACTTTCTATGAAAAAATGTACTTATTAGAAACCATATATCAAAATTTAAGAATATTTTGAGATTTATGAAATTAAAATTAAAACTATATGTTATATTAAGTATTATTTATCATTTATTGTTTTTGAAATCATAGTAGATTTTGAATCAAATATAAATCAAATAAGTTATACTGACATTGAAAAAAGACAGTTCATGAAGAATGTTTTTTAGAATTTGACAAATGGAACATGTTTAATTGTTTTTGTTACACCCTAATATTTTATAATATATTATATTGTAAATAATTATTATTTCATTAATATCTTTTATGACACAGAACACCGAGTTTATGTGAACCAAAATAATATATTAAAATATAATTTTTTAATGTTACGTTTTATAACCTAGCCCTTAAATTAGACGGTATAAATAGGAAAAATTAAATTATTAAAATTATATGATCTCAATATATAAGAAATAAATTCATTTGATATCAATTTATTATAAAATAAATTAAAATTTCATTTGAATGTAAATGAAATGTTTTTCTAAAAAAATATTATTATACTAGAAATATGTTTTTTATTTTAAGAATTTAAATTAATCACTACTTAGTGAATGATTTTATGGATATATATTCTTAATAAATTATTTGTTTTTTCAATCACTAAATATTTTTTCTATGCATGAGATTTGAATAATCACGTTTTTTTTCATAAAACTGTATTTTATTAAAAGGTGGGTTCGTTGTGTTTTCCTTGTTTATTTTAAAAATAATTTTTACCATTTTTATAAAAGTTATATTTCTTAAATTGAACTTAATTTTTGATTTCTTCTTTTAAAAAGTATCTCATAAATAAATTTTTAGTATATTATAGAAATATTATGTTTTTTATATATATTTAAAATTGTTGGTTTTTATTGAAAACCGCCTTATCATTTAAAGTATTTCAGAGTTAAAATATAATTTCAAAATTATTAAAATATATTTTTTTCAATTATATAATTATAAATAAAATTATGTTCATAATAATTAAAATAATTTTATATCTTATGTTAAACATATTAATACTTATGATAATTTTCTCTTTAGAAACCACATTTTTTCCTCACTTGTGGTTTTAATTTTAAATTAAAATCTCACAACACATTGAATTTAATTAATAAAAATATATTTCGTTTTAGTAATCATAATTTTTAATATTATATAACATGGTGAACTTAATTTTCGATCAGAATGGATAGTAAAAATTAAAAAAAGTAATTACCGTAATTATAGCTAAAACAAGTTTATTAGGCGACAGACCGACAAAATAAGGGGTTAAATGACTTTGAAACATCTAAAAATTCAGAATGAATCGAAATAAATATAGGTTATCTCTTCCATGGTTTGATAATGAGACATTTTAGAGACTTCTGGAACATGAAAATGTGGGTATCAGTTTTTCATTTCAAAAAATCCATGTCATTCCACTCCCTCAATTATAAAAGCCCACCCATTTACTTCCCTCTTGAAACTCCCATATTCTTTTCTATAATTAAATATATCCACAAATATATTACTTACATCCCTCCCCACAACATAGTTCCATTTTTATGATTATAAATACGATCTATTAGGGCTTTAGTTATCAAACTAAAGAGGTTCTAAGAAGAATAGGTATGGTTTCTAACCATATGTTTTTGGTTTTATTATTCTTCTAAATACTTCATATATTCTCCAAATTATCTAAAATACCAACTCGTGTATACATTATATAGTAATTTTTTTAATTTAATGATATATATTAATATCCATTTCAATCAAATGGGAAACAAAATCATCGATTGTGTGTACAGAGGACTGCCACCTCAGAAACTGATGTAATTCATTCTCCATCACCGCCTATATTGTATTGATATAATGATGTATTTATAAAATTTATTTTATATTTAAGACAGTAATATGCGTCTAGAAATATATTTTCACACAAACCTTCTTACCATAAAAAACATTGTAAAACAAAAACAATGCTTCTATGTATGTGTTGACTTCCACCTCCACATAGAAATGTGAAATGAGTGTAATATTATTTTCATATAGATGTTAATAAGTATATATTGAATAAAAATATATTATAATTTTTATATTATAATTTTTCTTATAATGGTGAAATATTAATTACCATTATTTCATTCCTATTTTTGGAATATTAGAAACAACTTGAATGGCGTTATGCTAATACTTCAAAGGGAAATATTATCCCAAACATTATAATCATATAAAGCCACGGTATAATGTGTTATCAAGATATATAATGAATTATACTTGTATTAGGGATTTAAGGGGAAGGAATAGAAAAATATTACCATGTAGAGAAAAATATATTAGAGGAAAAAGGAGAAGAAGGATTTTTCAACATGCGATAATTGTGGAAAGAAATACCTAGGAAATTTATTAAAAGGTATTATAGTTTACATCATGTTTTGAGAGAAATTCCAACACTAATAATAATTAGAGGAAAATAAGTGTGGCTATAAAGTTATTTGTTTCAACTATAAGGATATAGAATACTATTAAAATTAATTCCTCACGTGTCAAAGTAATATACCTAAGAAAATATAATATATCAAGGACATTCTTAGATTATTAATATTGAAGAAGTGGAATAATTAAATTGATTGTGGATTTGGATTCAATTATTATGATATAAAAGTATATTAGAAATGATATTTTAATTATATGAATAATGGATCTTCTATGGATCATGTCAATTTTTGAGTCAAATTTGTTATAATGTAATACTAACTTAAGAGTTATGGATACCATCAATATATTATGAGTTAAGCTTGGTTATATGTTCAATTTCCAAAAAACCCATATTTTAGGTTTTCTATAATGGGTGTTTATGATGATTAATCATATTGTGAGAGGATTTTAATAAAATAAATCCCATTATTTTTTTATATGTTTTGGAGAAAAAAGATAGTTAAGGATGATTTCCATTACATTTTGTGTGTATAAGATTAAAGGTATGGTTATAATTTATGGTCAATATGATCATTGATGTTATGGTAACAATAGTAAATTTAAAATATATGATTTCGTTGACAAAATAATATTTAAAATAGGAAACAAATGAGTTTAAAAATATCAGTAGACCAATGTTATTTTTTTGGATACTCCTCATATCATTGGGATAATTATGGGAATAATTTAAATATGATTTTGGAAAAAGTACAACCCACATGTTGTGTGGATACCCATAACATCTATAATGTGATTAAGGATTGAACACCTGACCAAAGGGTGATAAATGTGAATTATTTACTAATGGAATATATGGAAAACTGGTCATTATGATATTGGTTTTTATATAACTGATGTCATGACCCATCCCCCAGGGCCCGTTCCATGACTACCCCAAACCCAGCTTCCATAGGCCAGGGGATGGTGACTTGCACGGAAAGGTGTATTCCATAAAACAGGAAGGAATTTCCTTTAAACATGTACAAAAAGACGGTCCAAGAAAACAACTAGAAGAAACTGTGAAGTAAACTGCTACTGTAAAAGGAGTGATGAATGTAAAAGGGGCTGGAATACAGGCCCAACTAAAAGTATGAGCACAACTAAAAATAAAAAAACACATGAAAGTTTAAAAGCATCTCATGGATTGTCATCCAAGGATTCTTCCAGAATGGTAGGTACATGACGCCCCTATAGTACTCAACGTCCACCCGTCTCCTTTGCGTCACATCACACCAATCAGTTCACTATTGAGAACCATCCATTCTTGGCTCTCTCATCCTCAATCAATGTGGTATGTTGTCTACACAAGATACAAAAAGGTGTGGGCAAAGCCCATGAAGGTCTGAGTATAACGATACTGAGTGGGGACCCTAAGACGCCATAGTTATCCTAGAACTCCACAAAGGAAATCCACAATGCATGGTATCAATCCCATTGCACATGGAAATAGACACATCTCAATTAGAGTCTAATGTCAAACCAGGTATACAACTTAGTGAAACACGATTATGATGTTGACCCACATAGGCTCGCCATGAATGCTGATAGCCATCCATAGGATTCTCTAGGGATATTAACAAATAACATCCCCAATAACAATGTTAAACACCTCGAATACATGATAATCTTCCTCTATCACGTACATTGGGCTTGGCGCGTCACCCCTATTCTCTTCCAACTAACCTTGAATTGCTGAGATACTCCTCCCCATCACGTACCATGGGTCTGCCGGGTCACACAGAGCCTCCCTCCCACACCATGGACTGATGAGGTATTCCTACCCACTACGTACCATGACCACTCCCCACCATGGCCTATTGATTTACTACTCCCCATCGCATACCATGGCCGGTGAGTCACTCCGAGTCGAAAAGTCAGCAGTTGTCTAGTCTTAGCCAGTCACTGGGTTCTGTACGTAGTGTGCTTGGGAGATCCTCTACCGAAGAAATCAGTCATATTTCAAATATAATATAGTATCAGAAGAAGTAACCCAATGATCTTTCATATCACAAGGGTTCCAGCACAATCAACAGGGCATCAACAAGATGCTCGATCTGTGTGTTGTAGGCATTTCAGTGCCGAGGGCCCGATTGGATTCAAGTGAGATACAACTAGACCATACTATATGATAAACCAAAACTATCATGGAGTATGATAAAAGGACCTAAAATCTCTAAGGATTACAACTCCAGAGATGGTTATTCAAAAGGACGTCCGGTTATCGAGATAAGGCCCTTTAAGTGTTCCTAGGCGGTACTCAGTTCGGGTACGGTCCGCCTCAATCAAACCAGCCCGACCCAGGTCCACCTTGGTCATCCCAGCCCGTCTCGAGTCTGACCCAACATAGGTCCACCCATCCTGCTGGGCCCAGCCTGGCTGGGCTGGGCCGCAAGTCGGTCCACTGGACCGACACTACAGTGCCACCCGCCTTGCGGCTTGGGCCGCTAGGGATACCTAGGCGTGCATCATCTGGGTAGGGATGACGTGGCACTGGACCACCTCTTTGGGTCAACACATGGGGTTTGACCTCAAAACGGTGACATGTGGCACTGTGGGTCCTCTGTGCCGTAGCCGACAGGCCACACCATTTCCTCCAGGAGCGCCATTGGCCTGCGCCCCATCCCTCATCTCCAAGACGACCTGACATCCCCTGCTTCTGTGGTGGCCAAAGTGGGCCATGGCCTTACTGCCGCATGGGTGAGCCACTAGGGGCGCGCCCCACCTCCAATCCACTGAATCTATCATGGCAGGATTTCGTGCTGGCTGACCAGTCCACTGGTCATCGTGACTGACAATCCACAGTCCTCCATGTTCATTGGTGGCAAGCGATGGCGCGTCGCGCCTTCTCTGTGACCGGCTGGTGCCATCTGCACTGATGAATGCCATAGCTTTGTGATTTAGTCTCCTCCTATAGTGTGAATTGATGCACTATTGACCATGTAGTTGGTCGGTGTCGTCACATTGTCGGTCTTCCATGGAGGCACACAGATGTTGCAAAGATATTAGAGTGTTCAGGATGGGTTCATTAGGCTCACTCCCTCCACGTTATCCCATAAACGTAATGGGTATTAAGATTTTAATAACAATTGAATTAATTAACAAGATAAACCCCACCAGATAACCTTCAACAACCTTCCGCAAAGATGAATAAATCACAGGTCAAATCGTTAGACGGCTGACCTTTGTTTTTCGTATTATTCATGAATGGGGAAGAGGAAAATTATTTAAAAAGCATAAATGAAAGACATCCACATACCTCAAATCACCAGAGAATTTCCCATGAATTAAGGTGGGTTGGTGTTCTTTGTTCTCGAAACCTCTTCCCAATGACACCACTCATACTTCCCCCTTCGATTCATGGTTCAGTGTCTTCGGTCTCCTCCCGCTGGGTCAGCTCCATCTTTTAAGGGTACGACATCACGACGCTCCTTCAAAACCTCATTTATTGGTGAAGATATGCCGATACCTTCCTCCAAGATCCATATATATATAAGAGGGGTAAGGTAACTAATGATGTTGGAGTTTAATGGGGATCATTAATTAAGAAGCTTCATAATTCCCCAACAATATATTTACTTAGGGTTGGCTGGTCAATCTATTTGTTGGCTTGAAACATTGCTGGCCCCACCCCTTTAATTTTTCATTGGAGGATATGAAATAAAATAACAAAATTATTTCATTTCTTTTCTTTTAAAAAGTTACAAAATAGAGCTATTTCTCCGGACCTACTGCGGTCAAAATAAAGCCTCCTTGAAGAAAATCTCAGCATTGTAGATTCAACGGTGTGTTAAGATTTTTAATCCGAGTAATAGTGCCAAAGTTATAAAACGCTTCTCGCATGTTTACTGGACGTACCCGAAAAAAAGTTTAGAAATTATTAACAGTCACCCATGACCCGCTCCGGTCGAGGTTAGGCTCAGCCTAAGTGAACAAATCCCTAAAAAACCCATCAATACTTTAGGATTTCCAATCCGAGTTACCATTTAAATGATATGGATTTTACAATAAATGAATTGTCGCATAATTATTTTATTTACGACCAGAAACTAACGTTCACTAGTGGCCCACACCGGCCAATGTTAGTATCTTCATAAAGAGAGTATACATTAACAAGTTTAGTTGTGGTCTCAAATTATTAATCTGAGTTACCATTTTGAGTTATATGTTTTTAAAAAATAAAATTATTTTATTTTATTAATTTATTTACAGTTATGCCATTTCAGGTTTTCTCACAGGAGTCTTACGCTGACTAAACATAAGTCATGCCTACAGCAAACCCACCATCCTACGAACAATTATACCCTCAGATTTTTGATCTTTGAAACCGTTTAATAATTATTCTACTTTTTCAAGAAAACTTCTTATATATGCTATTTAATGTTTAAAAAAACATTGATGGATTATTCTGGGAACTTCGGCCCTCAAAATCACACACCGTCAGATTTTTCTATCTCGAAATAATTATATATAGTTAAAATAAATTATATAGAAATTTTGGGACATTACAACTGATTTGACTTATACATATGTATATAATTTATAATGTTTAATTTTTTGGTGTTACCATAATGGTTTATATATTTATGACTTTGTTTTATAAATCATGTTATCCATTTTAGTTTTGGATAATTATTAGGGTAATATAGATGGACATATCATTATTTGGTAGATATTATGATCTATTCAAAGTTAATTTTAGTGTTTCGAGTAATAAAAATCCATCTTGGATATTCACTTCATGGAGTAAGAAATGATGTGGAAATTGATCAAAGAACAAAAAAAGGGTAAAGTTATTATTTTGAAATAAAATGATATTTAGAAATAATATTCTATGGTTTTTACTATCATTATAGTAAAAGAATCCATAAATTATTGAAAAAATAACATTTTTATGAAAATACTACCCTATTAAATTCATTAACTTCATTTCCATTATAGATTTATGTTTTTATTGTCAATCATTTACTTTTATAATATAATTTTCCTCTATCAATATCTATAATTATTTTTGATTTTATTCGATGTTTATGTTTTTTAATCCCACTAATGTTTTCATTTTTGGAAACCTAATTAAGTTTTAATCTAGATGAACTTTATACTTTCCTTTCTCACATGTTTAGAGGATGTTTTATTATCCCTTTTCGTGATGTGTGGTTTCAACAATGGTTTGAGCTATGATGAATGGAACAAAAATTAGCTATATAACCTTATTTAATATGTTTATAATTTAACCCAGCAATATTTTATAATATATTCTTCTTTTAAAAAAATTTATTTCATTGAAAACATGTTTTACAAATAATACCATGTTAAAACATGCAATATTCTATTAATATATTATCATTGAAAATTCCCATTATAACATCGCTATTAAATTAGTTGATATGAATAGTAATAACTAAATTATGAATATTATATGTTTTAAAAATATATAAAATTACTTAGTTGGTTATCAATTATTTATAAATAAAATTTAAAAAATCCATTCAATTTAAAATATTTTTTATGAAAAACTGTTATTATGTAGACAATGTGTTTTTATTTAAATAAATTAAATAAATCAATATTTTTCCATGTTATTAATTTTTATTTTATATTTTATATTGAGTAATTTTTTTTATTTACCTAATATTTTATCGATGCATGATATAACAATACACATAGTTCTATGCTTAAAAATGTATTTTTATAAAAGTGGTTTTTTCGTGCTTACCATGATTGTTATAAAATTAAATTTTAAATAATTTAGAAAATATATTGGAAAAAATTAACTTTTTTCATGTAATAAAAATTTAAAAATTATCTTATAGTGGATTATTTTAATTTTTTTAAATCATTAATTTTCAATGAATAGTGAAAACTATTTTTTTCCTTGAAAATATTATTTTTGTTTATAGAATTTTTAGATTACATATTGATTTAAAATTCTTATTAAAGAATAAATATTTAATATTTATCATGTTAAATGAAATTTATTTCATTTTAATAAAATTTTAAATTATTTTAGATTTTAAAACATTTTGTAATTTTTTGAATTCGTTCTTTGGAAAATAGCCTTTTCATCACATTTTTTGGTTAAATTTTAAATTAAAATTTGATAATTTTATGAAATAATTTTTTACAAATGGATTAATGTTTTTTGAATAATTATTATTAATATTCAATAATTAAATCAAAGTAATTTTTTCTTATTACGATATTAAAAATAGTAAAATTCATTTATGTGGTTACGATTAAAATGGTTTTTCTATGGGTTAAACATAAAATATAAGGATTAAAATTAACCATGAGAATTTTATTTCCCTATTTAAATTAATTATTTTTATCATATATCATCTATGGGTTGTGAATTATTTAATTTTGATCCTCATGGAATTTGAGAGATGTGGGTGTCACTTTTTATTTTCATAAATTCTATGTTTTTCCTCCCTCCCATATATAAAATTCCAGAACATATCCTCTCTTATTAACACTCTAGCATCATTTTCATTTAGTAAATCTCATATAAATTATATTACATATAGATTTCCCAAAAATCAATATTCTTTTTTTCCTGAAATTCAATCATGTAAGGATTTATGTATAAACCTAAAGTGGTTATCTGAAGACGAGGTAATGTTCCTAACCATTCCTTTTAATTTTACATATTCTTCAAACTACCTTAAATATTCTAAAATAATTATATGATAATAAAAAAGTATCTCATACATACCGAGTAGTTCTTATGTTAATTTAATGACCTCTATAAATCTCGTCTTCCATTAATTGGGCAACAAAACCATCGATTGTGTGTACTGAGGACAACTCCCTCACGAGCCGATATAATTATTTTTCCATCACCGCCTTTATCATTTTAATATAATTATAAATTAAACATATTTATATGATATTTATGAAATTAATATACTTTCTTAATTATAATATCACATTTAACTTATGTTTTTTCAACCCATTGGAAATTTATAACATCACTATTGTGTACATGTGGACCACTGCCTCCACATAGCATTGTGAAATGATTTTCAGTTTACTGTAACATGGATGGTAATAATTATATATTAATTAACATTTATGTTATATTTTATATAACAATTTTTCTATAAATTTGATATATAATTTATCGTTATTTTGTTCTATTTTAAGGAAAATATATATAATGGTCATGCGTACGTACATAATATTTTTGAAGAATAGTGTGAAATTTTTCCCATCTCTAACTTTTATTGAATAATTAAAATGATTATATATTAAATTAAAATCATGTTTAAAATCATGGAGATTATTTAACTGCAATAAAAGTAAATGTACTAAAATAATCGAACCAAAACATACATGAGAAAAGAAGGATTTATAAATAAATAGTGTTTTTAACAAATTATTATTAATAAACATGTACTAAAATAATATATGTAAATAATATATGTTATAGAATATATGAGTATTTTTCTATATCAAATTTAAAATAAATATTTATTTATTATACAAGAGTAATGGAAACATACGAATGAAATCTTACATGAGGAAAGGGGTTTCCATTTTAATTTTACTTCTGTGGGACATATGCCACAATCACCAGTTCATTATATTGTTTGGTGTATATACTAAATATTTGATATATAATATCATGATTCCCTTATTCTTAATCTTAAATAATGTTTTATTTGAATTTATTTCATTGATGGGTATATTTTTCAGAGAAACCAAAGTGGTAAATTTCAATGTAACAATTTTATTTTTATCGATATTTTTCAATATTAAGACTCTAATGATGAAATATTATGATATATCTTTCAATAAATGTCTAATTCATGTTACATCAACTGCTTTGATTTCCTTTTGTTGATATGGTTCTTTTGGATTCCTCCACATGAGGTTTGGACACAGTTGGAGTATGGTCATGTTGGTTTTAGCTTAAAAACCAACCGGGCCCCTGTGACGGAAAAGCCAATAACTCTCAGACCGGGCGTCCGATTGACGCACTGTCTGTCGCGTTGGGTTTATTTTGACGAGATGGAAATTTGGGATACATCATCTCTAGACTTCGTGACAGTTTATGTATCAACAATCTTGCTCGAGGAGCGGACCCTCCCAGAATTGAGTGTGCTGTTGTACGAACCCTAGAGCTGGTTGTGACTGCATCGACTACTATACTAGAATCCTCAATGGGTTCGACAGTGATGACTACCGTACTAGGATCCTCTTTTGGTTCGATGACGATGACTACTGTTATTGTATCTTTTGTGGGTCCAGCAGTATTGACCTTTGTACTTGTATCCTGTGTGGGTTGAGCAGAGTAGTTGGTCTTGTATCCTGTGTGGGTCTGACAACATAGTTGGACTTGTATCCTGTGTGGGTCTGACAGCTTAGATGAATCAGTGACAACATCTGATCGTCTCTATCACTATACGAAATATGTATACCTGTGTGAGAAGAGTCTTTATTTTCAATTAGTAAACTATAAAATATTTCACTTTTTCCAATAGGGGAATATTTGTTGGTAAAAGTGCATTTTTTGTTGGTAAAATTTTTTACCAACATATATGTCTTTGTCAATAAACTGGTGGTAAAAACTCTGTTGCTAAATGTTTTTGCGATAGATAAAATAGCTCTGTGGAAATTATAACAATACCAACAGATAATATATATGTTGGTTAAAGTGTTTAGCAACAGGTTATGAGGATAAATTTATCTGTAGGTAATAATATTACCAATATATAATACTTATTTTTAAATTACTTTAAATTAAAATTATAAATTTCTATTGCCTTTAAAATTTCATATTATATTTATTAATTTATTATATAATAGATATGTTTTAATTATTAAAACGAAGACAATTTTATCACATGGTCAAAAATTAAACAATAATTAATTATATTGATAATATAATTAATTACAAATATAACATGTTGAATCCCATGAGGATTGTTCCACAATTATGAACAACTATGCCCACCCATCCCCCCCCCAATCCTGTTCCCCCACCAAATTGGATACCCCACCAAACAGGATCAACCACCCAAGAAGCTCCAGCAACTCCAACAACAGTAGATCTGACCCATCCACGTCAACTCCTACCCTATCCCATCCATGCCATATATATCCCCCATCCATGTCAGATCATCCAACTCTAGCCACATCCATGCTATCTTCGGTCTATGCTAGCTCTAACTTCATCACATCTATGCATGCTCAAGTCTATGCCAGCTCCCAACCCCATCAATGCCAGCTCCAGTCTATGCACAAACAAATGAGAATATACCTCATATAGAATTGATGGAGGTACAGAAACAAGTGAAATAAATACGCTTACACCATAGGGATAAAGGTAGTACCTTCCCAACAAAGAATAAACATTTTTTCTGCATTTTTGTTTAAATTCCTTATTTTCAACAAAGATAGTACCTACATAGCAAGGAAATAAACAATCAAAGGCAACCTTTTCTTTAGTAAAAATATGAACTTGGCATTAGATTTGAAATAATCACTTTCAAAGTACCAATGGTATCATATTTTGCTAGTCAGTGGGCTTAATAATATCCATAACCCACACAACAACCATCTCTAAGAAAATGACACCAAATATATACACATTAGATTTGGAAATCAACTGGACAACCCATGCTTACTCAGGATCACAACATACATAGGTCCCCATAAATCAAATTGTTGAAGATTTTTCATGGGAAGATACTGAGGTTTCCACCAAGATTATTGGGAACTAAATTTGATTCCCCTCTATTATATTTATAAAGAACAACCTCTTTTATAACCTTAATGGGGGGGACCTTTTTCCTCTACTGCTACTTTGTTCTCCTAAATCCTATTATTATCAAGTATATTTACTTACTCAATTTCATTCTTTGATACTGATTTATCTTCTTCTAATTTCCCTGATAATTTCATTAACCAGATTAATCAAAGATTAAAAGAAACTAGTTAATGATTTTTAAAGGAATGTGCAAAAAAATGTGACTCCATTAAAATTGTAAATAAATTAACAGTAGGAAAACACATCAGAATATCACACCCTGATCCAAATTGACCTCCATAAAACAATTATGGATATTCAAGATAACTAAAATTTCACTGGTTGAGGAAGCATCTTGCCGGTCATATTCTACAAGCTACATGGGATACCATCCCTCAAATGAAATGATAAGTACCTATAAACTCTACCACTCGAATACCGAAAAAAAAATCTATGAATCAAAGAAAAGACAAGAAGACATACAATGAGGGGTCACAACACTCATTAGTACATGAAACTAGAAGATCTCATCAACTTGAACTTAAATATGAATGCCTAGTCTACTACAGATCAATATCTTATTCACATGCCCTATTAATAATGATGATGAGAACACTAAAATAAATACCAGATTCCAAATAGAATGTAATGAGAACTCTATAACAGATTTGAGATTCCATATTTGACACACATTCCATGGGTGTAATCAAGGTTGAAGCCAAACTATGTTTTCAATGTGGAACACTAAGAATCCCAAATGAAAAATAGGTGAGGGAACAAATTTCATAGACATAAATTCCCATTATATTTATACCAAAAAAAAATATGCACAAGTCTAAAAATATTCCCTCTTCCCAATAATTTTAGT
The DNA here is from genome assembly GCA_963277665.1 of Viscum album. Classification (NCBI taxonomy): domain Eukaryota; kingdom Viridiplantae; phylum Streptophyta; class Magnoliopsida; order Santalales; family Viscaceae; genus Viscum; species Viscum album. The sequence continues at coordinate 1,897,000,372 of OY728152.1, forward strand.
ATACATTCTAATTACTCTCATCAGATTTAACTAGTGCGCATTAACTTTCCAATGGTTCTCTATAATAGGGTAATTGATTAATTAGGAGAAAGAGAGGTAAATGTACTATTTTTTTCTTTGAAAACTTTTCCCATTACCTGATATTTGAAAAATGTGTGTCAATATTCATTCAAAGATCTTATAAAATGTATTAGGTACATGTTCAAGAAAGTTTATTCCTTTGGGAAGGACATCCATCCTATTCTCTGTGGCCTCATACGTCCCCTTCCTAAGCTGGAAATGTTGCGCCACATGCCAAACCTTGTGAGTCTGGTCTTCGATGGTCACACAATCCCTGTAATGAAAATTAAAAATTTCACATATAATACATAGATTCTAGACTTAACACACACTATGAAACACACCTAAAAAACCATGTGATTCTGACCATCGATGGTCACACACTCTATGTAATGAAAATTCCAAATTTCACAAATAATATATAGATTCTATATTTCACACACACTAAGAAAAACACCTGGAATATACATAGATTGAACACACAGATGAGGCATAAATTGCAAAAATGAGCATGGCGTCAATATATTGTTAGTGAGAACATTAAAAAAGATTCAAAATTTCAAAACAATGAATTATCAAGAGGTGAGGGGAATTAATATTCTAGGGAGAACACTAAATCAATAATGAGGCACCATCATATTACCTTAAACATGTGGTCCCGACTACTCCACACACTCCATGACCAACTACGGATTAAGTAACACATTATGGATCTTCATGATACACATCATCAAGGCATAAATAGAATAGTAAATGTCTATGTCAACATCTCTGAAAACATTATTCTTTTCATCCACAAGAGGAATCTGCAAGTAAAAACACAAGTAAAAAATGAAACCATTTAAAATATTATTATCATTGGGCACATTGAAAAGATGTTTAACAAAAAATCAATTTTTACCATGTCCAGAAATTTTCCCTTATCATTTTTTTGATGAATTTGGAATTGAATTCAATGTGATGTGCATTTTTTTGATGTTGTTGGAGCATCGATCCAAAGGATTTGTTCGAGATAGTAACCTGGTCCATGTTTACCAACAATGGAAGATATGGTCATTTTATGGGATTTATAGCATAACACATTCAGCCTAAGGTTTCTAATGACCATCACTCTAAAGAGGATAGATTACAAGTACCTGGAAGATGAATTGGGAAAAAAATATTTAATTATAGATGAACCACATAATCAAGAAGATCCTAGTCCTCATCCATAATAGAAAATCGGTCTATAAATCCATACTCTAGTGTCCAGTAAATCAATGAGGTCTTTCACGACATCACACTTTTGTTTCCCTCCAATACTTTACAATGACAAAAAACTAGGTTCTAGGTTGATATTTTTGAACAAAATATATAAATTTTAGGGAGGAAGATATTGACCAGAGAAAGGGGAAGCATGAGAGGGTGAAGAAGCAACTCATCAACTGCTTTAAGGTATTCGAAGGCAAGCTTGGGGAGCAGATCCTCATTGGTGTCAAAGACGTAGGGTATGTGGGCATCATTTTGTTGAAATTTTATCAATGGAAGGAACATGGTATCATCAACATTGGTGTTGAGTGCCCAAATCTCATGGCATTTGAATGGTTGTATGTAGATATTAGGAGAAAAAACAGGCAACTGGGTGGTTGAATTTATTAGGATGCAATGAAAGTTTTAAATTATATTTTTACGGTATTTTTAATTTTTTTGAGTTTGGGATGGAATATTATTAAATATTTCTTTGTCTTAGGCTAGTGAAGTGACATTTCTAGTTGGCATGTTAGGTTTTTCGTGTTTTCATGCTGCTTATAGAAGATCGATGCAGATAAGGAATATGGCACTACTTGTTTTGGAATAAAAAATAATTACTAGTCTAAAAAAATAAGTGATCAGTAAGGGAAACTGATTTAATGTATATGTCCTAGATAAGAATTATTTACTTCAAAAATGATAATGGATACAATAATACAACTATATCATCATCACTCAAGTTCAACTAAGCCATAAATAAGGATCTGTTTATGAATAAATATTTGTTTGATGACACTAAATGAAAATTATTACAACACTGATCACTTCTTATATGTTTATCAATAAAGGTGTTTCCATATTTCTTATTGAAAAAATTATTTTTTTCAACTTATGTTGTTTTCTTCTAGATTTTATGATGTTTTTTTCACAAAAGGGGTGAATCATCACAGAAATTTATATCTTGGTATGATCGTTCTAACTTCTATATTAAACTTTCTGGAGATGATAAGTATAAAATCACTCTGTATTGGAGTTGTGATGAAAATAAATTGATTATTTAATTGATATAATAATCATTGTTTAATTAAATTAATTAATTGATGAATTCCACATCAATAATAAAAATCAAGTGATTTAGGTTGGATTGATAATGGATAACTAGAAATTAATTCATATCACAACTTATTGAATTTGGAGTCTAAAACATGTTTTTGGTTCTCTTCAATCATTTAAAAATTAATTTATTTCCAAATTGAGGATTAAATTAATCATTAGATGAATAATGTTCAATGAAGGGATAATACCTTATCCGACAATAGTTGATGAAATATTCTTATGTTTCTTATCACTTATGATAAGAGGTTTTGTTTAAGTGTTGTTAGCTTCCTGAAAACTATTTTACTGCCCCTTATTTAAGTTATATTCCTCCAGAATTCAAGAGTCTATTTGACTACACTTTTTTTCGAAACAATTATTATATGAGATATGATTTAGAATGTCTAATGAATCCCTACAATGCTTATCACTTTTCATATGTGTTTACACAAACATTTCTAGATTGATTAATGAAAAAAATCCTACAACATCGAGTGGTATTATTTTGTTATTTAAGTATAGTAGTTTTATAGAAGCAGGGATCACTATTAATTTTTTTTACTTATTATGTTTTATAAAAGTAATAACAGAATATATGGTACATAATTTTTTAAACAGTTTATCATAAATGATAAATTCTATAAGAAATTTCAATATGTGGTATCAAACAGATCCTTCATGCAAGTGTTTTTTTCAATAATGTTACAAAGACAACATACTTTTCAAACTGAGTATAATAATTGTTGAGTGAAATGAGAAAATTTAAAAATCTATAACCAAAAATACCCGAATTCTCATAGTTGACACCCATATCAACCAGATTCCATGTATGATAGCCCTAGCACGCATTAACTATCTACTGTTTCAATAATGTTCGTGTTTTCAATGATTTTCAAATATAATGATTGTTTTGATATCACTATTCTTTCTAATTGGGAGTGATAATAAATCAAAATTCTATTATTAACAACTATTAATGGAATCATCTCTATAAAGGTAAGAACACACAGTACCTACCCAGCTTTATATGGTAGTTATCTACCAGACTTGGAAAACAATTTCAAATTCGGAAAATGTAGAAACAATATCACTAAGAATAAAAAAGTTATGGTCAACATTATAAATAAAAATCAATGTCAAAAATACTGTACAATATTTTTAATGAGCCATTTCTTTGTCGAGAAGGGAAATACGTAGCAAACCTGGATGCAAATTCACAAGTAAATTCAAAATTTAAATCTATGTTCTGGACAATTTAAATATAAATCCTACAATAGAGATTCACATGTTTAGTACTTGAATAGGGGTTGAAAAAACATAACAATCACGTGACTACATAAAACTCTCATCTAAACCAAAACATCCCAACATACTCATCTTTTTCAACCTGCCTTGTTTGATTGTCAACTTCAGATAAATAACATTTCATTTTCTGGTGGGAGATTCATTTACTTGTTAAATATCATTTTGTTAGATATTTGGGTTTGGTAATTGGAACTAGATATAAAAAATAGACAAACCATGAGTTCAAAGAGAAGTAATTAAGTAGTGGAAAATTAAAGAGCATTAAATGTTATTTTAGGTCAAAGAGCAAGGAACGTTCTTGAAATCATCTAAGATAACATGCTATAGATCATACCAATACCCCTCTCATTGATGCTAGACCCACTAAGATCATGCAATTCTGAAAATTTATTGCTTGAAGCAATGGAAACAATATATATATTAGTGATTTCTAATTCGTGCATCAATAAGAGAATCTGCAAACTCTTGAAGATAGAAGCCGTTGGAGTAAGTATAAAACCATGATATAACTCGATTAGTCAACATTTATGTTCATTGATTTGTATTAAAATTTTCTAAAATACAAAAATCTAATGATTGTTCCCCCAAATTAGATAAGTTTATGGATATCTTTGACAAAGAAACTGTCAACCCTTATGTTGTGGGAAAAGGGAAATCAAGGGAAATGGGGACGATGATCATTGAGCACAGATAGTAGAGGTGGATCTAGTAGAGGAACTGGTAGGGACACTGGAAGATGGGAAGACCATAAGTCGGTGAAGATGGTAGGGGGATCAGGGAAGAATATGATTCAGTGGAGGTAGGCATGCGTATCAGGGATGTGGGGGATGTAGTGAAAATTTGGGCTGGCAGGGGGGACACAGGGAAAACCTAGGAAAGTAAGGGGGAATATAGGAGTTGTGGCAGTCAATCGAGAAGGCGTGGAGGCCGAGCAGCGGAGGGGGAGGCAAGGGGGAATGGAGGGTTATGGGGCAGAAGATATGAGATGTGGGGGAGGCACAGAGGCTGACCAGTTGTAGGGGAGGTGGGGGAGGCAGTGAGACAGGGGAGGCGAGGGAGGCAGTGAGGTGGGGGAGGCGGTGAGGCAGGGATGCGGGGAGATAGGGAGGGTTATGGGGTAGAAGAAATGAGCAGTGGCGGTAAATCAAGGAGGTGCGTAGGTTGACCGGTGGAAGGGGAGGCGGGGGAGGCGGGGAGGCGGGGAGGTATTCTAAGGTTAGGATAATATTTTGTGTGGATAACACATCTAAAAAATAATTATAATTTTTTGATGTTTTTTATATTTAATTTGTATTCTCTCTCTCTATATATATATATGTATATATATATAAATCATGCCAAGAAACACTGTTAAATTATAAATTTTTTAATTCAATATATACAAACACAAATTTTTAATTGATTATTGATAGGGCTTTGTCAGATAATTTGTAAATATATATTCAATTATTGAAAAATAATTAATTGATATTGAATAATTTATTGTGATGTGTATTTTTAATTGCAAAATATTTTTTGGTAAAAATACATAATGAAAATAAATTTATTTATTGGTAAAATAATTATTGGTATTTTTATGATAAAGTGACAATTAATTGTTCATAAAAAAATTGTTGATATTGAACAATAATTATGAATTGATATATCTATTGGTAAAATGACTTGTTGGTACCTATAAAATATTTTTTGTTATTTAATGGGTTGGTGTAAAAAATTTATTGTTGGCAATAGGTTTGTTGGTAATGGTTATTATTGATAAAAGATTCATGTGTGAGTAATGAAATGTTGGTATTGGTATGATAAAGCAATAGATATAATTGTTGGTAAAAGATTCATTGGTATTGAATCATCAATATAGACAGATATATCTGTTGGTAAAAAAAAGTGTTGGTAGTCAAAATTAATACCAATAAAACACAATATCTGTTGGAATTTCTCGTTTTTACCACCAGATATATTATCTGTCATTGAATTTCTATTGTAAAAAAGTCAAATATTTTGTAGTGTTATCTTTGATGTGATTGACTTGATTTCCTGTGTCGAATGGGTTTTAAATTCCTATGTGGATTGAGTTGTGTTTCCCTATGTGGACTGAGTTGTGCTTGGGATCAAGAGTTGGTGCTGAATTTTAATTGATGACTTAGGTATATGTATGGGAATATACCTATGTAGAGTCGGTTGATACCGTTTGATTGTATTTTTCCTTTGGGGTTTATCCTTCGTGGATTCTGAGAGACCTTCGGGGGTCTAGGGGTCCCTACTGAGTATCGAATACTCACCACTGCACGAGCTATGACCGCACTACGTTCTTGTTGGATGTAGACGATGGACATCACTGATCGAGGTGGAGGCTTGTGCAGCTGGACAGTACCCAGAGGTGGACCACTTGGCGAGACATACACAGAGCGGACTTCCGGACCCGAGGAGCTGAGGAGACTGTCTGTACCCACCCTTCAGGTGGGATTTCTGGAGGATGACTTGATGTTTCTATTTTACTTTACTGCTACTGTACTTTCGTTTCAGTTATACTGTACTTTCAGTTGGGTTTGTATACTGGCCCATTTACTTTTCAGCACTTACTTTTGTACTCAATTTTACATAGTGCATACTTAGCTTGCATACTCTGTTGTGTTTGTTTACATTACAAAGGAAATTACTTCCCTTTATTTTGGGATGTACTCCTTTGGTGCTAGTCGCCATCCCCTGGACTATGGAAGGCGGGAATGGGGTAGTCACGACACGGGCCCTGAGGACGGGTGGTGACAAATTTGTATCAGAAGAGTCGGTTCGACCACAGAACTCAGGACTCTGATCTTTCCTTTTTGTGAATCAATAGTGTTAAGAGTATTGAGTGTGGTTTTCAGTCTAGGGAGTCCAGAGTTGGTGGGGTGGCCAACGTATCCATACACTAGGACCCTGACCTCTGAATTCCGACTCAGTGCACGAAAACACGGATTGCGTGTGTGTTTCCTTTCAAAAATTTTCTTTGTGATTACTTTGTGTCATCTCACCAGGTAGATTGTTTGACCATGGAACACTTGTTTCTTTTTAGGATGGCCACTTGAAGGCAGCTATCCAGAGTTCCTAGTTACATGTGGGATGGCAGCCCACCGAGGAAAGAGGCCTCGGTGCAGGGCCCCATTATGGCGGAGGCACCCGCGGTACCACTACCCGCTGAGCCACCGATGCTACCAGCCCCAGCGACGGAGATTGCACGCCGCCCGAGTATGTTCCAAGAGTTCCAGAGATAGAGTCCACCCATGTTCCATGGAACGACGGATCCTCAGGCAGCCGTGTATTGGCAGGAGGCTATCGTCAGAGTCTTTAGACTGGTAGGGACACCAGCAGATCTTATGGTGATCCTTTTCGCGAGTCTCCTGCACACAGAAGTAGGTTTATGGTGGAGCCTGATGCTCCAGGTGCACGATGAGGCATCTCTACTTTATATAGACTTCGAGATCCACTTCCACTCAGAGTTTGTTCCAGCCACCGGTTGTGCGGTGCGCATCCAGAAGTTACTACAACTGCAGCAGGGCAGCATGACAGTAGCCCAGTACTCGGAGAAATTTACCGACCTCTTACGCTACTCCACAAACATGGTACGAGACCCATTCTTCTGGGCCCAGACCATTGAGCAGGGACTAAGGCATGATATTAGAGCATCGATGATTCCCCTCAGCATCCGGATGTAGATCAGGGTGCTAGAGAGATCCCTTTTATTAGAGAGCTTTCTCGTCGAGCAGCCATCAGTAGCGAGACCCACCGTAGGACGACACGGAGCGGAGTCTTCCGCAACCGGCACTCGAAAGATGTTGCAGGTGTCCAATCGGACCAGGTCGTCAGGTGGGAATCCTCAGGATATAGGTTCGGTTGTACGGGGCACATGGCACAGAGCCAACCTTACGAGGAGAAAACAATGCTATGAATGTGGCGGGCAGGGCCACATGGCTCGTGAATGCCTTACTCACCATGAAGACGAGAAACAGACAATGGAGGGACCTCCCAGGAAGAGGCAGAGGTTCGACCGTGGCGGTTCTCAGGGAGCAGGAAGACGAGGCAGAGGAGTTGGCTGAGCAGCAGGTGGTGGGCAACGTTTCGAGACTCTACAACCACCACCCCTAGGAGGTCCACCCTGACCATAAGGATCTGGTAGGAAGAGGCAGGCTCAGCTCCAGGCAGTGGAGGATTACAACCATAGCGCACCTGAGATGATTTGAGGTACTATCTATGTCTACTCCACCCTTGCTGCAGTTCTTATAGCCACAGGTGTGAGTCATTATTTTATTTTTTCTGCCCTTGTTCAGAGATCAGAAATTTCAATGGAGCCATTGGCTCGATCCTTACGGCTAGAGACTCCTACGGGAGCAGAATCGAAAATTACGCGCTAGTGCTGGCAGTGTGAGCTTACTCTAGGAGGCAAGAGCTTCAGTTGGGATCTTCTTGTAGCGATGTCTAGGCCTTATAATGTCATATTGGGTATGGAATAGTTATATACTGTTCATGCCCAGATCGACTGTATTAGGCGCAAGGTGTGGTGTGTCCACACGGATGGGACCAGGTTCACCTTTACCGGTGAGAAGGGAACCTTCACAGTATCGGATGGACTTACGTAGATGAGAGGGCAGCCGAACACACATCAGTTGGCTAGTCTCATCCTCGAAGAAGTTGATGTGCGGAGTCTGAGTTTTCCTGTTTTGGTGGATCAGTATGAAGATGTTTTTCCTGAAGACGTTCTAGGATTACCTCCTCACAGGGAGGTAGATTTCATCAAATACCTGTACCCTGGGAAATCACCGATATCTACTCTAGCATAACGGATGGCTCTCGCCAAGCTTTGTGAGCTGCGGGCACAACTTGATGACTTACAAGGGGAAGGTTTCATCTGACCTAGTGTTTCACCATGGTTTTCTCTGATTTTCTTCTCCAAGAAGGCAGATGGGATCTTGCGACTGTGTGTTGACTACCATCGCCTGAACCACATTACCGTAAGGAACAAGTACCCCCTCCCGAGGATTGAAGACCTCTTCGATCAGCTCACGGGAGCATGATTTTTCTCGAAGATAGACTTTAGGCCAGGATATCACCAGCTCAGAGTTCGAGACAAGGATGTGCAGAAGATATCCTTATGGTGTTGGTATGGACACTATGAGTTCTTGGTTATACCATTCGGTTTGTCCAACACTCCAGCAGTGTTCATGAGTCTCATGAACAGTATTTTCCAACCTTACCTCGATCGGTTTGTCATAGTCTTCATTGACGACATATTGATTTACTCGACTACCAAGGAGGAGCACGCCCTCCACTTTCGGGTTGTACTGGATACAATATGAGAGAACTACCCTTATAGTAAGCTCTCGAAGTACCAGTTCTAGATTCGAGAGGTTCACTTATTGGGGCACGCCATCTCAACAGCGGGAGTTGCAGTGGATCTTGCGAAGATCGAGACAGTACTTGCTTGGGAGACACCCAAGAGAGTGACAGAGGTGCAGAGTTTCCTAGGTCTGGCTGGGTACTATCAGAGATTTATGCCAGACTTATCCAGAGTTGCAGAACCACTTACAGCTTTGAAGAAGAAGGGGAAACCCTTCGTGTGGTCATACAGATGTCAGCAGAGATTCCTAGAGCTGAGGCGAAGGTTGACCAGTGCAACCATCATGAGGCTGCCGGAGGAGGGAGTAGGGTATGTTGTTTACTGTGACGCATCAAGAACCAGACTCGGGGGTGTATTGATGCAGGATAAAGCAGTGATTGCTTACGATTCATGATAGTTGAGGCAACACAAGCATAACTACGCTACCCATGACCAAAAGTTAGCAGTATTGGTATTCACCCTGAAGATGTGGAGGCACTATCTGATGGGTGAGTGATTTACAGTCTACTCTGACCACTAGAGTCTCAGGTACATTTTCTCGCAGAATGACCTGAACCAAAGATAGCGGCGATGGCTCGAGTTTTTCAAGGATTATGACTTTGAGATTGTCTATACTCCTGGGAAGGGGAACGTTGTGGCTGATACTCTTAGCAGGAGATCAGGCATTCAACTACTTGGAGAGGCGACGAAGCCGTTTGTTTCTTTGCAGATATCCTTCATGGATAGAGATGGGGCAGACTATCTACAATTCCTTATAGTCACTCCTCCACTACTTTAGTGGGTTAGTGAGGTACAACGTGGAGATGTTGAATGTGAGGCGCGACGTGCTCAGATATCCTCGGGGATGGAACCCGATGGATTTTCTGAAGGCAGGGAGCACATCATCCTCTTCAGGGGTCGTACCATGGTACCAATTGAACTACAATAGGAGGTGCGGAGGGAGTTCCACACTTCCCCTCTAGTGGTACATCCAGGAGTAGCGAAGATGTATCATTACCTCAGATGACAACACTGGTGGTCGGGTATGAAGAATGTATTAGCAGAGTTCATTTCTTGATGCCTCATTTGTCACCAAGTGAAGGTGGTGCACTAGGTATTGGCTGGCTTGGTAAATCCCTTAGAGGTCCTGGAGTGGAAGGGGGATGGAATATCCTTGGATTTCGTGACGGGTCTTCCTCATACTTCTAGGGGGAACGAATCAATATGGATGATTGTCGACTGACTCACTATGTCGGCCCACTTTCTACTGATCAGGGAGCAGATCTCAGTAGAGAGCTTGGGACGCCTCTACGTCTAGGATATCGTATGACTTCATGGTGTGCCATCATATATCATCTCTGATTGAGATGCACAATTTACATCCAAGCTTTGGAAGGGGTTACATGAGGCTTTTGGGACGTAGCTATGCCAGAGCACTACATTTCACCCTCAGAAAGATGGCCAGACAGAGTGGACCATTCAGACAATTGAGAACATGCTCCATGCATGTTTCCTTGACTTTGGTCACAGTTGGAAGGATCACCTACTCATGGTGGAGTTCGCATACAATAATAGCTACCACTCCACCATTGGGATGGCACCTTACAAGGCACTGTACGGCCGACCATGTAGATCACCTCTGTATTGGACTGACCTGGGGGAGTCAACACTCATAGGACCAGAGATGGTTCAGGCTACGACGGAGAAGGTGCAAATTATCTAGGGGAGAATGAGGACTGCACAGAGGAGACAGAAGTATTATGCTGATAGGAGACGGAGGCCTCTGGGGTTCAAGGATGGTGACCATGCTTTTTTACGGGTCTCACCTTGGCGTGGGTTGTAGTGATTTTACCGGGGTGGCAAGTTATCTTCGCGCTTCATTGGGAATTTTCATGTCCTCAGTAGATTAGGCGAGGTGTCCTACCACTTGGCTCTTCCACCACAAAATCACCGAGTGCACGATGTTGTCTACGTATCTTAGTTGAGGATATATGTTCACGACCTGACACATATCATCGTCCACAGGGAGAAGGACATCGAGGGTGGGGTGACATTTGCGAAGGTCCAGGTGGAGATTGAGGATCGACAGGAGTGGTTCATATGTGGGCGGTCGATTCCTCTTGTGTGCATTCGTTGGAAACATGGGAACCTCCAGGAGAGCACATGGGAGCGGGAGGCTCATATAGGTGGTTAGTACCCTCATTTGTTAACCTAGTTTATGTTGTAGCTTTAAGGGGACGTAAAAACCGAAGCTGGGAGTATTGTGAAGACCCTGAAATTTCATGGAATTTATTTTCTTATATACTTTGGAATTTTACGAGTCTCTGGCTTCTGACATCACTTGATTCCGAGGCCCACTATGCTCGGAATCAATTTTCGATGTTTATCATAGGTACGCTCAGTGAACGAACGAGTGAGTTTTTCTATCTTTTGAACCGGGTCCCAGAATTGAAATCTGAGGGTACCGATGAACTCGCAGTGCCGCTAATTTCTTAAGGGGATATTTACTGCAGTTGCATTTTAAGTGGGATTGAAATTATATTTTGGGTTTTATTTAAGAGGTTTATAAAATTTTTTGTATAATTTTTTTGTAGGGATGTTAAAATTCCTCCCCTGGGTAGTTAAGGGTGGGACCCACAACCACCTAACTACCCAAGGGTGGATGTTAGCGAGGTGGGGCCAACATGAGCCCCAACCATTCAATTTCCCTCTAACTCTTTAAAACCCCCTCTTTATTTTTGGCAAACCCTCCCTATTAATTATATTCCAACACGTTTAATTAATGGGGATCTACCTCTCCCTTCCGTTAATCAATGGTCAACACATTATTAAATGTAGTGATTTAAATTTTTGGAGTTTCATTGCATGGGTAATTAAATAATAAGAGGAGCCTATTATTTAATTTTGTGGAAGAGCTTTCATTATGCCAGGGAGATCGAGAGAGATCTTGAGATTTTGGAAGAACACTGGATTCTGATGAAGAACAATGCCTCTTTCGGCGAAGAAACGCTGGTTCCTTGGAGAACGACGATGCACCCCCTTTCTATTCTTCGCGACAAGAGAGGAGATGCCGCTTCCTCCTCGGCGCACTCCGACGATGCCTCCGATCCCTTTACCCACGACGCCGACGTTTGAAATCAATTGTTGAGGTAGGGAAATTTTTTGAATATTTTTCTTTTATGAGAATTATACCCTCGTACTTGGCGTTTAAAATTGTTTGGTGACGAATTAAACCTCTAACACGGTGGGTGCGGGTTAACGAACAAGCCAAAAACCACCGCTATGTGTTCTTGATGTGTGGGTTGTTTGATGATGACGAAATGGGACTGCATTACAAAATAGAGCCTTTGTAGTGGAGTTATGGTCCTGAGATGACCGCAGGCGCAGACGGGAGAAAAAACGGACCACCAGAATGACACTGGTGGCCCGCGGAGTACAGTGACGGGGCCCCGACGCGCCGCCGGCAGAAGCCCGTCGTGGCATCGGCTACGGAGAGGAGAACGGATGATCCTGTGACCGCGCGGGATCCGAGGTGACTAGTTGTGCCACCATGGAACCGTGTCCATGGAAAATGGGGGATGCACCCTCCTCTCGGCTCGATGGCCGAGCCAGCGCACCCCCCAGCCGGGCCGGGGTGGGTTGCGCTGACCGGGCCGCGCAGGCCGGGCCACGCCATGCCCAAACAAGTTGAGCCGTGCTCTTTTGGGCCAGACCTGGACTCGGGTCCGGTCGACCCGGTTCAGGCCGACCTAGGGGGGTTGGGCCGGGTTGGATCGAGCCCAGACCCCCACTTCAGACCGTTTTTCGGTCTATTTCCCATAACATGAGTTACGGACCTCCAATTGATGCACCGTAAGTTGTGTAAAAATCCTTGGATCGAGACGGTCATTTCGGTATATTACACTCGAGGTTTCAGCAAATTTTGTGTATGGCTGGGTTGGTTCGAATCCGAAACCAACCAGGCCCTTGGAGTGGAAACACTAATAACTTAAGGACTAGACGTCTGATTGATGTGCCGTCTACTGAGATGATTTCCTTTGAATGAGACGGTTCCTTTGGATTAGTCCACTTGATTTTTGGACGTAGTTTGAGTATGGTCGGGTTGGTTTTATCTTAAAAACTAACTAGGCCCCTGGTACGGAAAATCCAATAACTCTCAAACCGGGCATCTGATTGATGCAACGTCCGTCCCGTTGGGTTTTATTTGAAGAGATGGAACTTTGGGATACATAAACTCTAGAATTCATGACAGTTGATGTATCGACTCTCCTGCTCGAGGAGCGGACCCTCCCGGAATCGAGCATGCTATGTGTGGGAACCCTCGAGTTGGCTGCGACGGCATCAACTACTGTACCGGAATCCTCTGTGGGTTCGACAGTGACGACTACCGTACTGGGATCCTGTGTGGGTCTAACGACAATGACTACTATTTTTGTATCCTGTGTGTTTCCGGTAGTATTGACCTCTGTACTAGTAACCTGTGTGGGTCTGGCTGAGTAGTTGGTCTTGTATCCTATGTGGGTCCGACTCCTTAGCTGGACTTGTATCCTGCGTGGGTCCGTCAGCTTAGATAAATCAGTGAATACATGTGATAATCTCTATTTCTATATGAAAGGTGTATACCTGTGCGAGATGAGTCGTGATTTTCAATCATTATCATCGATGTGATTGACATGCTTTCCGTTGTGGAATGGGTTGAACATTCCTGTGTGGACTGAGTTGTGTTTCCCTATGTGGACTGAGTTGTGCTTGGGATCGAGAGTTGGAGCCGAATTGTAATTGATGACTTAGGTATATGAATGGTAATATACCGAAGTAGAGTCAGTTGATACGTCCTGATTGCATTTTTCCTTTTTGGTTTATCCTTCATGGATTCTGAAAGACCTTCGGGGGTCTCGGGGTCCCTTCTAAGTATCGTGTACCTATCCCTGCACGGGTTATGGCCACACTACATTGTTTTTGATGCCGACGACATTAAACACTAATCGAGGTGGAGTCTAGTGGGGATGGACATTACCCGGAGGTGGACCACTTGGCGGGACATACACGGAGAAGACAGCCGGACCCAAAGAGCTGAGTAGACTATCTGTACCCACCCTTCAGGTGGGATTTTTGGAGGACGACTCAGTGTTGCTGTTTTACATTACTATTGTTCTAATTTCTTTTCATTTGTACTATACATTCATTTGGGTTTGTATACTGGCCAATTTATTTTTCATCACTTACTTTTGTACTCAGTTTTACTTAGTGCTTACTTCGCTTGCGTACTCTGTTGTGTTTGTTTACTTTATAAAGGCAATGCCTTCCCTTTCTTTTGGTATTTATGCCTTTGGTGCTAGTCGCTAGCCCCTGGACTATGGAATGCGGGATTGGGGTAGTCACGGCATGGGCCCTGAGGATGGGTTGTGACAATTAAAGAGATAAATCCCTATTCTTGGATTATCTAATGTACCCATTGATGTTGATTTTTCAAACTAACAGTATCATCTACAACATTAACTTCTAATAGAGAAAACTAAATATCCATATCAAATTACTAATGATATTCTACCTATAAATTCAATAATATATTTAAATCACATAGTGAAAAGATGAATTTTAATTCATTAATAATTTCTAAATACCATAATGTTCCCTCCATATAAATACCATTCATTTTCCATAAATCTTAAAAATAATTGGCTAGTTGCAAATCATATGTATCATGATTCCATTAAAGATATCATTTTTTTTCTAGAAATATATGTGAAAACCTAATTCTACATCGTAAGAACCGAATTGATTTTCACTAAAGATACATAAAAACACATAAATAATTCTATTGATGAGTTAATATCAGAATCAATGTTATAGTTAATCACTAATTTATCAATTTGAAGGTTACATCACATTGGAGAAACCATATTAAATTGAATTGTTTTCTTTTTAAATGCATTCATTATATAATATATTTTTAAAATAACAAGTAAGTGTCTATAATATAATCCTTTAAGTATATGGATAATTTTAATTTCAAACACATTAGAATTGATAATCTATGAAAAGACTAGTTACACCGTTTTGGGTCTAAATATATTCTAGACTAAAAAAACCACATATTATAATAGCAATAATTATTGCATAAATTTTATATATTTGGATTCATTTTCCTATATTAAGTGACATAAAATATTTCTAAAAATCTGAATATTTCAACATTTCTCTTTCCAGTTTGTCGAATATTCAAAATTATTATCAACAATGACAATAATGGTTTATTCTAAAGTTGATGAAATATCTAACTAATTAATTCAATAAATATTATTGAATAAATAGTAAAAAATAAGGGAATTACCAAATAAAATAAATGACTATATATTCTTACAAAAACAACCATAGAAATGTCTGTAATCCTTAATTGAAGCAGTTGATAACTGTAGTGTGTGAATATTTTTGTTATCTAATTTTATCACATTAATTTATCAAATATTACATCAATTCAATGTAATAGTAAATGATCATTGATGATTAATTCCTTTAATTTATAAAAGATGACACATTATCATATTCACATAGATCCATTATTTGTGGAAAGAATTGGATCTCACAAATGAGTAGTGATATTATTTATGAACCAATTTTCTTCAAGATCCCATAATTATATTTTTAATTACCTCAATTTTGATGTTTATATTTGACATAGAGTAATTAATATAATTTTTTTAAATTTGAAAAATCATTATTAAACATTAATTTCCACTTAGAAGAAAATTATAAAAAATATCAATAGAAAATAATAGGTAAAAGTGCAACCATTAAAGGTAAAAATTATCACTCTTTATCTTCCAATTCAATAATAAGGAGAGTATTCATTTCAATAGCGATCACTCCCACTTGACCCTAATAATGAAGATGTTGACCATCCTAAAATTACTAAAATCAAAAGAATATACATTGAATTCATGGATAAGATAACAAAGACACTCTCCATTAAAAAAATGGATGTTATCTCGTTACTAGGATAAAAAATATATTAATATAATTATAATAAATCATTTCATATTATAGACCATTATATCTAATAAAGTTTTAAATATAACCACAAAAATGCTGGAGATTGATAGATCTTGGCCTACTAAATGATTTTTCACAATTGGTGATATAGAGAGGAAAATATCATCGATTCCTCGAATTGGAGACCAAGTAAGACTATAATTTTTCAAATATATTATAATGTGATTTAATTATGTCATATAATACACATGATATAGAAAAACATATTAAAAAGTATGTCAATCAATAATAGACAAAAATATGGTATCTGGATTAGATTTCCTCCATGTTTATATTATAAGAGAACCATTGGGCTGGGCCATAGGTGGTAAAATACTCTTAATGAGTACATCATAGATAAAAAAACATGACTACCAATCCAATATTATTTTACCAATATACTAAATAGAGGCTTAATACCTTTTTAAAAATTGGAAAAAAAATAATAATTTGATTCCAAAATTGGACTGTCTATCACCCTAGTATGAATCAATTATTTCAAGATGGAGTGGAACATATCTTAAGGTACATATCCTCATTTAAAAGTGTTTTTAAACTAGTGGGTAGGGAATGAGAAATGCACTTGGGAGACTATTCTATTAATATCATTTGACATAATAATCAAGATAAATTAATTACAAATAGTAAAATAGTGATAAGAATCCTGAAAAAATAGTTTTTCAAAAAAAATTAAATTTTAGTATATATTTAACCCATATCATACATACCATAACAATATAATTCACCACATTGGGTGATTCAATATATATGATAAAAATTAAAATGAAATTATGGGATATATATAAATGACCCAAAATATGTATTGGGACCACCTCTATTAACAATCATCTATACATAATCAAGTATCGAACATATTCCTCTTTACCATTGGTCTCATACAAGTTAAAAATGTATGAACATGTAATAGTGTGATCATGGAATGTGAAAGAAATAAAACTATGTATCAAACCACGTAAACATCATAAGAATAAGTTTAGGATCGATGTAAGAGTGGATTTTATATAAATAAACTATTTAAAATATATACTCACATAATATGTGTTGGGATATCATGAACTTTCCATACCACTATGAACCCAAACTATACCATTTTTCCCTACACCAGTAATAGATGTCATACCATAACTGGATATAAAATGAATAGGAAACCACCCTCCAACATTGGGTAAGGCCTACAATCAAATGTCATGTAAAACATATGTCCACTATTATCACTCTATCAAGGGACATGATTATAACCATGTTCCACATTCCAACCAATTTGGAATATAGATAATAAACTCTTGGCATAGGTTGTGGCCTTATAATCACATCATATATTCCATAACCCATTGATTCACATTGTCACAATGGATACCAACACCAAAAAATTCAAATCATGTCTAAATTAATATATTGATCAACAATGAAAATTGTAAAAACAAAATTTCTAATACATATAAAATCATAAATCTAATTTCTACACAACCCACCATAATGAATGATGATTTCAAAGAAAAATACAAATCAATGGACCTGATGGAATTTTTTTCTGTTATAGAACTAAAAAATTTAAACAATCACATTTATAAGTAGGTATGTCACATTGATCCTAACTCAATAAAGTTTAAATCCAAGAAGAAACCCACTAAAATCAAAATCAAAATTAAATACATAGCTATGTACATCTAATTATACCCCCATGTAACTTATTAGTGTTATATAAAATCTATATGATCGCATTAACACAATATGTAGAATAACCCCAGGAATACAAGGAATCACATTCATGACAACACATACAATGACATAAAATTGTCACAACATTGAAAAAGCACCATATCTCAAGATATATAGAGCTATCATGCCAAAAAAAAACTTTAATTTCAAATCAAATTAATAAAAAATCCTTTAAATAATTGATTACAAAATTATATAGAAAACAATTTATATAAAACAATATCTATGGATAAAATGGTGTTAGATGATAAAATAATGATCAATGCAATGATTAAAAGTTTGATTGGATAAGAAATGATGAAGGTGAACTCTTAGAGGCACGAAGAACCCAAAAATCATGTTCTAGTTCAATATTTGTTATTGGAGGATGAGGGTAGGGTTTAATGGATGAGAAATGGATATATTATAATGTCACCCTTATAAAATTATCATACACGAAACTGGGTACCTAGTCACTCATCAAAGGGAACCTAGTGCTCCCAAGCCAACAAAAAAATGGGGGATTATGAACTTATGGGATACCACCCAAAGAAAGTGGTAACAAATGCCCATATACCATGTATAAGGTACATCTATACAACATATACTAGAGGGGTGACCCTAGTACCCCATTGAAAATTCCGCATATCCCCCAAAAACATTGAATACAACCTCAAACAACCAAGACTAAATTATATAATGTTTAAAACCATAAATAAATTATGACTGATATTTGAGGGTTGTTACATACATTTTTCATATGATCCTATCATATTATATAAATATATATTGGTGTCTATGTAATATAATGATTTCAACTAGGATAAATAATATAAATACAATTACAATGCATCATCTTAAATAGGGACATGATACCAAATATTCAAGACATGATGGAATCATTTTTATCATCTTAAATAGGGACATGATACCAAATATTCAGGACATGATGGAATCATTTTTTTTCAAATCACCTTATCAATCTAATTACCCTTAAACACTAGCAGTTCATTACATGACACATCCACCAACAACGTATAGTCATCATTATTTATCAGGAGAAGGAGTTACATTTTCTTCTTATAGATATGAGAATAATTAAACCAATAATGAATTCATTGATGTTGTAGAGAAATATCTTATTGAAATACCAATACTTTAATTCACTATACAACCTTAAACAAACTGACAAACTATGTAATGATATTTTAATACATCCTCTAAAATTGATTCACCAACTTAGGTAAAAAAAATGTAAGAATATATCATGTACGATGAAATAAATTAAGATTCATCACCTATAGATATTATAGAAGTTCCTCCTACTTTGATTAGTAAAAAATAACATCCATATAAAAATAACCCACTCAGTCATCTCTTGCACCAAGCTCTACATAATCACTGATGACTCACCCAACATTAACCAACATATAAGTTAGTGGAATGACCTACTATAATGAGTCTCAAATAGTTATATCTTGATCAATACCTAAAATCTATTATTATACAAAATCATTTACATGGTTTTATTTCTATTAATCTATCCAAAAATTTTACGAATACTTTAATGGAGTATATCCTACAATATGAAGATCAAATTTTATGAATTTATACTATTTAAAAGTGGTACATTGTACATAGATTCATCTAAGACCCATTGTCCTTATACAATCTCTCTAATAACCTTAATGTTGAATGAACTTATTTAACGAATACTCACTATTAGGTACCCAGTATTATCACACAACCTCTCATATGAAAAACATTCCCATCCCATAAACCACTTGAGCCTCCAAAATGGTCATGAAATTTTAATCCTTTGTTATATATTAAAATTACCCCAACCCCACATCATGACCCATAGGGGTCTTGGCTAGACTAGTAATGATTTCCATGTTCACATTTACCCACATCAATACTTTAACATGAAGGGGTTGATATGATAAACCCTGTCATTGGGGATCTATCTTTATCCTTTGATAGGGAAATAATCATTGTAAGACCCTTTAATATACTTCCCCATCCCCTGAAATTAGTAATGAGGCATAATGCCACAAAAATTCTTGGTCATTCGTAGATGTACCACCCAACATGTGGAATTGGAGTCCCTCATAATCTCCTCTTTCTTGAATGTAGGGAACCCCATACAAAATTAATAGAAAAAATAATCTTCATCGAAATACTATCATAGTAAAGAGGTATCCCCGATAATATCTTTCTATACCAAATCAAAAATAGAATCTTGAGTTGAAAATACTTTACCTCATCCAGCAAAGAATACATAAACACCAATAGGGAATAGATCATAGACACTCATCCTTTTATTAAATCTACCTACTGATAATTGATGAAGCTCATAATATTCATCTCCTCTCTATACATAAAAATTAACTACACTTTAAAGGTATTACATATGAAATATGTGAGGACATTTTCATTCCATAGGGAATATGCTATCTCAAAATCCATGGAATTTGTGTACTCAAACCAATACCTATTCTAGAGGTTCATGTCCCACATTTATAATATGTTCATCATGATATTGTGGTCTATGATATTGAAAAATATCTCACCAAATAGATACTTATTCACGAAAATTAATCTGGGTAATAAAATACCAAGATCAATGTCATGGATTAGGTAGGTCCACTCATGGTGTCATATATTACAAGACCCATATGAGAATACCTTATCTCTCAATACCAAAATAGATCTATCAATAATCCCTAAAATATATAAATTTTGTGTATAACTATTCCATAGATAGAGTATATTATAATTAGTGAAAAATATTTAACCTAATATAATTTATAATGTACTAATGATACATTTTATATTCTGTGAGTAAATTATTAAGAGTAAAGTATTTTTTTATATTCTGTTAAAATTGGGTTTTTAGATGTAAAATGTCTAGAATTGGAATAATGGATAATGGAATGATGAATTTACAGATATTATAGAAGTATTAATCCTAATAAAGTGCCATAATCTAGAAAAAATATATAATTTACAGAAAATTTTATATCATATTATGATGTTACCCGTTTATAAGAATCCAAATAAACTATTGAAATCTACTTATTATTTTATGGATTATGAGGTAATGTGGATCAAAAATATGACTACCAATGGAAAATGTGTTTCTACATGTTTCATCAATCTATATATTATTGAGAATAAGTATATCATTATGATATTATTGGTATGTACTTCATACATGAGGAATATTTCTTCCATAATTTATTCTATGTTAATCTTAACTCAAAATGTAAATTTTATATATTTGTGACTCTACCCTAATGTAAAAATATCTATTAGGGATTTTAATGATCATATATAAGTTTATTCCATAATATGAAATCATTTGAATAAATAAAAATATTTCAATATAAAAAATAGCATGATAGATTGAATAATATGATTCATGTTGATTCTATAATATGTAATGTTTTATTGAATAATGGAAAAATATCATGACTTTTTTAAGTCCGAATTCCCATTCAAGAAGAAATATTCCTAAAATAATTGAGTTTTTGAGTTTATTTTATGTTTATATTTGATGTCTGTGACTTGGAAGGAATTATTAAGGTTTTAATAATAAAATTAGTTGTTTTGGGAAGAGGAATGTATCTCAAGAGGTGTATTGGGAGCTTCATGGAGACCTAAGAGAGGACATGGTGGATTATTACTTCATGATTGTTTGAATACACAGGCTATCTAGTATCCCATAAATGGATATCATGAGGCACAATGGCTTACTAGTGTTATAGTATTGGCTAGATGATGGACCAATGGTTAGTTGGTGATCTTAGACCAGATAATCGGTTGGATATTTTAGTGGTAGAATTTCCATTATCCCTATTTGTGTATTTTAATAGGGATTACCCTTTTCTCCTTCCCATTTTCATTAAATTGGGGAATCCTAACCCTATATCCCCTCTTAATAAAAGGAATTTATGTTGGAGAGTTTATGTGGTGATTATTTTATGATTAAACTACAGTTATAACCTCTACCATCTTTAGTTGATCTTATATTATATTTATTCGTAATTATTTATCTATATTATTAGGATTTATTTCGAAATTCTACTGGACCATGATAAAATAATTCTAGTCTCTTGGGGATTTTTTACGAATATAAATATGATGTATTGTGGATTAATATTCCAATGGTTCCTCAATGTTTCATTTAGGCATGATTCCATATTGAATTTTCAATTTTTTTTTATAAAATTTGATTTTAATTATTCATAGAAATAGTTATACCTCATTGGGGTTTGGTTAAAATTTCTATTGATGGTATGATATGAGCCACATGTAGGTGAATATTTGTGATCTATATGTATTGGGAGAATAAATATAGGATTTGATTTATTTTAATAATATTTTAAAAGAATTTTTAAATTAATTATTTTTGATGATGTGGTGTGAGTTAGGAGTTGGAATTCTAGGTGAAGACTTGATGGGTATATATGGGATAAGGGGATCCAAGGTATTAGATTGCAAGATATGGTAAATAAGATAAAATATTATTTAATGGTATGTAGTATTTGTTACCCACCTCATTATTTAATTCATATTTTTATGCTACATGTGAGGGGAATATATGACCCAGATGGTGTCATTCTATTTTTATTTTTTTATTGAAATGTTTATTTTAGAAGAAATTTTTAATTTAAATTTCATGTCATTAGGAAACCAGATTGGTGTAGAGGATATTTTCCCAACACTACTAGATTATTGGACTCAAAATATATGTGTCGAGAACATGGTTCATATATATTATCTTGATGATCAGACCCCCTTTAAGGGTGTTCCTGAGTTGAGTTGAAATGGTTATGGCTTGAAGGTAACTGTTGTTTTGTTTATCCCTAGAGGATATATTATAGGCATAACGGGATATTTTTTGAAGAGAGAACTAATATGGGAATTCATTTGACTATTAGATGGGATTTGATACATCTCCCAGAACCATTTTAAATTTTGTATATTCTGAGTGGATTTTTAGACCATGTTCTATTTATAACATCATTGATGGATGTGACCTTTCCCAATTGATAGGGATTCTTCTAGGAGTGAATTACATGAGTCTGAAGACTCAAAATAGGTTTTCTCTAGGAAGAGGGTGATTTATGGTAGCATATTTGGCTTTTTGACACATAATGGGACCTTATTTTGGGTGTTTGGACAATGATATAGAATGTTACATGGGTTACAATAGAACTCATACAAAGAAAGCGATATAATTTGAGTGTAGTAATTGGTATT
This sequence comes from Viscum album, assembly GCA_963277665.1. NCBI lineage: Eukaryota > Viridiplantae > Streptophyta > Magnoliopsida > Santalales > Viscaceae > Viscum > Viscum album. Next base: position 1,897,023,431 of record OY728152.1, read on the forward strand.
GAGATACGGTGTTTAGACAACACATATTCTATTATTTTATTTTGTTTTTGTAATTTTTCATTCATGTGGTTTCATAGTTATGTTTAATGGAATCTAAATTGTGATCCTAAAACTATAAAATGGAAGAAAACTACATGGGTGGTCCATTATTGATATGTAAGAGAACACCCTTTGGGGTGAAAATTTTTTATATTGAAAATTTCCATCGGGATGTCTTTGAATATAGGAGATAAAAACATTAATGGGTATATCTATATTTTATAGCTACAAAAACTCATGTATGGGAGGTATGTGATGACTACATGAGAAAAATCATTTAAGGGGTGATTGTGATATGATAAGTGAGTCACCCATGGATTTGAAGATAATGATCATCAATTTCACTACGATGGAGAATTCTTTGAAAATTACATAGGTCATGATACTAATCTATATACCATGTAGACTAAAACCTATTATAATAGTTGGAACGGTAATCAAAATGTGCCCAAAAACACCTTGTAAATGGTTAAAATAGGTATGGTCGATCTTGGTGGTGGAACTAAAGATCGATGATGTTTATTTATTTATTCTTAATATATTTTATTTATTTATTTGATCATGTCATGTAAACGTATAAATACATTTATTGACAATGTGCAAGATCACATTTACAAATACCCAAGTCTTTTAAACAAATTATAAGTAGTTTTTTTACATAAAATCACATTAATTGTAACCCAAAGATCACGATACCCAACGTATCTGGAAGAATATGTTCACAATCCATAAGAGGGTAACAAAACCCTGATATCTCTATTTTATTCTCCATAGTATGCACTAAAATACATTTAATATCCTAAGGCAATATGTGATAACATATGAAATACATAAAAGAACAGAGTGATCTAAAAATACTAGAAATAGAATAATCATGATATATAAATATAGAATGTAAGAAAAATGTATAAAATTATATCAAAGGTGAGAATAATCATGAGTAATCACATAATATAATAACATAATTAACATGGTATCACAATATCTCAGTAATATACTAAATGAGGTAGCAATATATAACATGACATGAACATGAGTCATGGATAACTGTGTAGACAATATCAGATGGTTGAAAAATTACCATAATTGATTAGATTTACTTTCTAATCCCTCAAATTATAGATCATGATACTAATAATTTACCTAATTAATATGATTATTTTCTAGGTTCACCCTTCATATAATGCTCATGAATACATTTTCCAAAAAATGAAATCAATATTAAGGCATAAACATAAAAATTGAAAATCGAAGGAAATGAGGTTCATTATAAAAATGAACTTATGGAATATATTACCCCATAAATGGGAAGTACAAAAATTTAGGTTTATATTTTATCAACATATGTACAGAATTTCAAGACATTATAAAACATTAATGAGTGAGTTAAGGTGAGTTAAATAGATAATGATCATAACCTGAAGAAAAGGGTAGTTTAGGGAGATCCCCTACCTTGAGTATGATTTTTCACATACAATATATATCTTCATGAATAATAAAATAATGTTAATTATTTTATTTTTTAATAACATTATTTATTGTTTTTTTATTATTTTATTTTATTTATTATGATGTTATATTTAATTAATTATCCATTTAGTTTCATGCGAGAAAGTATTACGATATTCCATTCATTTGTACAAAGTAAACATGGTAAGTTCACTATGTAAAAAGAAAGAATTATTTATTCATCTAGAGAATAATTATCAAAATATAACTAACACTTTTATATGTCGATTATACTTTCTAATTCAATCAGGAAATATGGTTCTGAAATATAAACTATGTCACAATCATGGAGACTATAATGAACCGAATATTTATAAAGGTAAAACTAATTTTTTTTTCAATAATATTATTTAAATTTTGGTTGGTAAATTTTAACTATGGGATATAAATGGTTTTGGGAGAGATTATGGATTATTCATAGCTTATATATTTGAGAATTGAAAAAATAGGGTATGCAACATGGTTACCACAATGTTCGTACTAACCATGCAGTGTAATTGTGTGGGAAACTCAGTGGCTTGCATGAGACTATATTCTTATATGAAACCATGTGTAATTGAGTGATAAAACGTATTATTTGTCTCAAAAACATTAAAGAGGTAATTTTCATAGGCTGTGCATGGTTACCCTAACAGTTTTCCGACCCATGTGGGGACCTCCTGGGTACTTTTGTCGGGCATGGAGGCATACAGTTTGGCCAACCATGCAAACAAATAGTGAACCCATATTTTTATAGGTGAAATTAAAAATTTCCACTTAATTAATTCAAAATCTCCTCACCGCATTCCTCCCTATTTTAAATATCGGAATACCCCTCCTTACCCTTGTTGGGAACTTTTCCTCTCTAATCTCAGTATTTTCATTAATGGTCTATATAGAATCTATACATAGCATTGTCAGAAATGATGGATAACATGAGGTAGGATCTTGATTAATAATTATTCGATTATTTCTTTCCCATTCTGTCCGTTGTACTATTTTGGTGTGATCTTGTTCACCCTATTTTCAAGTCTTTGGACTATTCTTCTAATGTTTTCAAATCAACATAAACTACGAATCTTATTTTGGCTGTAGAGTCATCCATGGACCAATTTTATATATTATATAATTTATTCCCAAATGTTTTCATGTTTTCATAGTTCCACCATTTTTCCCCATGCTATCCATTTACATTCATTTCATTACATAGAGTTCTTCATATCCAAATGGTTTCACATGTGATGTCATACTCCCATAGACACTTTCTAATGATTAGAGGGTGTTTAAATCATTAATTTCCAACCCTTTTGGTACTATTTATCATTTTACAACATTAATGTAATTTATTAAATGAATAGAACATTGCCTATGTGTTAATATTTGGTTATAAATGGATTTGAACCCTCATTTATTTAACTATATGTTTAAAATAACCTTCTATGTGCTTAGGATATCATTAAATGGAACATACATTCCATGGTTAATTAGATGTATTATTTATTTATAATGTATTAACATTACGATGTTTTTATTTTGTTAAATAAACAAAATGGATTAATTGAAATAAATGTTAAGGGTGGAAAGGCCATACCGAATGATGCATGAATTATAATAATATTTATATGAAATGTAATGTCTTTTTTATATTTCACTCGATTATTGAAATGATTGATAGGTAATCCATCAAAAAATATCATTATTAATATTATTCTATTGATATTGATTGTGAAATTCTAGTTAAGGGTTCAATTGATCATTTCATTTCATACTCCATTAAATCAGGTGTTGAGCATTAAATCTCTCAACATTGTACTTGTATCTAGATGATGTGAATAATGTTCCTTGTTTATTTATTTAGGTGATGTGAAAGACATATCGACCCATATATTTTGAATTTTGGGAATGAACACTCAAATTCACACTAATATTTAGGGAATCTACCCTCTTCTTGAGCATAATATCTCATTAGAGTGGTTATGAATTGATGTGTTACACCACGGGCCCATCTAGCACATATTATCCAGATATATGTATAATTAAATCCCCATGTACATAGTTAATATAAGTGGATACAATATATAACTAATATATATATTATTAGTATATATTTGTATGGTTATTTATCAAAGCCTTATTTTGGCCCATACCGAAGTAGGATGACCCGCTAGGTCACCTTTAGGAACCTGTGATGATAAGTATTTATTTATTCCACATTGTTAATCATTATTTATACATTTAAATTATTTATGGTACACACACTTGTTGTATTATTTCTAGAAATAATTAGTGATGGAAAAATATGATTTTATCTCACACCCTACTAGGGACCCCTTTGGTTCCCCAAGAGATTAGTTATCAACATGTATGAATGAGGGAACGTGCCTAATACAGATTGTTGATTTTTTAACATATAGTATGGATCATGGGAGCGCAAGACTGTTTATTTTCTCAAGAGCTAAGTGGAGTAGTCTTTTATCCTTTTTTGTATTTTTGTATAGCATGTTGTATATGTATGTCCCCTATTCCAATTTTCACATGTTTGCATGTCATGTTATCATCATGTATATATATTAGACTCTTCTTTTTGATTATTTTTTAAATTTTTGTTTATTTATACATAATTTTTTTTATCATTTCTATTATAAATGCTAATTCTATATTGGGTTACTAGCCCTATCATTATAGTTTATACTTATATATGTTTCCATTATTATCTGATTATTGACATTTTTAGTTTTCTACTCTAATATGTGGGTATAGTCTCCCCACTACACTACCATAGAAACTCGCTACTACCCAAAATCATATTGAATACATAAAGGCAAGCCCGAGACAATGTGACCCACCAGCTTAGGGCCAAATTTAAGCAGACGATGGGTCAAAAATTTACATATTGGTATTAGAGAATTAGTTTTTCTTTTATCATAATTTTTTTATATTATATATGAGACAAAGAGGTAATGGAATTTCTTATAATAATGTTCTTGGGAATAGTTAACCCATATATAGGGGAATCCCAAATTACCAGGGATAGGTAATTACAACTTTTGATTTCTCTTCTTATAGTTCATTTGAGATCACTATTCGGGGATGCACAAATCTTATGATGTTATTATTATTACAATGATTGAAAATAGATTATTTTACCATGCCCAATGAAAAGTGGGCATTATTTTTTATGCATCATTGTAGGCTTAGTAGGACTAATATTCTTTTCATTTTTCCATGTGATGTCTATTTTAAGTGTGAATTTTCTTTTTTACATATTTTTAGATAATGTTTTTTATGTATTGAAATGTTTTGAAATTTCATACATGTAGAATATTATTGTATTAATTAATGATCAAATAAAATTATAAATGGTTTTTTCCTACATAGATTGGTGATGGAACATTAATTACCAAATTATACCATATTTTGGGTTTCATACATACTAGATCAAGACTGAGATATATGTGTTATATAAATGTGATTACGAAAAAAATGAATTTGTACACATTAAAATTTAAATGGTTAATCTTAAATGGGATTCCAATGGTAATTTAAAGGGTGTTTTCCATAATAAATTGCAATTGAAACTCCATATAAGAAAACCCCTATCATATAATATGATTTTAAGACCTAGAACATACCTTTTTTGTGGGTATATGGGATTCTCTTACCTCTTATTTGCTGTTATAATATTTTTATCACTCTTAGACCTAGATTTAGGAGTAGTCATAGAGGTGTGATCGTATGATAGAAGGGAAATATACTTGTTCTAATTACATATCTTAAATTCTATTAGAATTTATAATTTCTTCTGAGTCATGAGTTTGGAATTGTAAAATTATTCCACCAAGAATGCATCAAGTAATTCACTCTGAAGGCGGTGAAGACCATGAACATGAGATGGTGGGCCCTCAGTAGCCTGTGATTCCTCCTACAATGCCACATATGTTACCACCATCTATTCCTAATATGAGAAACAACACATAATTTAATAAAGGTTTCTCTAGGATGATACCAAGTATGAAAGGTTTCTCTTAACCATACATGACTGTGGTAGAGTTGACTCATGAGTTTCAGAAGCAACATCCTCCCACATTTTTAGGCGGTGGAATACTACACGATACAAAGTCATGTATGGAGGCTATTCATTATATATTAAATAATTTGGAGAAACCTCTACATTGGATGGAAAAACTTTTTACATACATGATATGTGATTCTGCAAAGTGATGTTGGTATGTGATTACCCAGATAAACTAAAATAGAAGTATGAATTGGGTAGAATTTCATACAGTCTTTTAGAGTTAATTCATTATAAAAACTCTGAGGGACGACCCAGATAAGGTGTTTTGAAACCTACAGCTGGGATCTATTTCTTTATTGTTATACTCTATTAATTTTATAGAAAATAATTGGTTCTAACTAACTCTATATTGTGATGATCTTATGACCACTATATGTTTTTAGGATGGGTTTGTATGAAACACTTGATAATAGGTTAATGTATTTTGATTGACTAATATTTTCTAGATAGTAAACTGGTCCCTTAATATTGAGAGGAATATAAGGGAAGATGATGGTAGAAACCAAGATAGTTCAGCAATGATCTCTGCAAGTGGTTCTTGTATCACACTCAAGAGTCAATTCAAGATTACTTTTATGGGTAGTAGCATTCATACATATTATACTAAAATATTATTTATCTATTACCAGTTCTATATGTTGGTAAATACAAAATCCCAATGTTTATGGGATCTAGTAGAATTTAGAGGCTATGAAAGGATATGACATATCCAACACTTCTGCATGACATTTCCCTCAGTGCCCAGCTAGTGGGGATCTTCACATACGTCATATTCTATAGTACGGATAAAAGTATTAGGAAAGGATTTTACATGGAATACCACCGGCCACTCAAGACAAGGTGGTGGTTGAAGAATAGGTAGTCAGACTCCTGATTCTCAGCAACAACAAATTAATATTTCACGTGGTAGTCATGATGTGATTGAGGGATGTTGTATAAGTAAGTTACATGTAGTATAACCTACATTGTAAATGTAGATAACTGAACCTCATGTAGTTTGATGTAATAAATAGTTACATATACTTTAGGGTATGTCTTATTTGACACATGAATATATCATTCTTTATATGAGAGGTAATAATTTAGAGTCTAGGCCTTGAGATAGAACACATCTATATCCTGATGATTCTCGATAGCCCGTTAGGTATCCGATCAGATAGAATATTCCATTATGTGGAATATAGACTTTATATTAGTGAATATATATTTATATGAATTATCATTCATCATCGACATGAAAACATTCATTGTAATCATCATGATGAACTATTTATTTCCCTATAAATACCATATATATTTCTATTTTCATAAGATGATATTCACATCTCCTCAGGGTGGTAGGAACATGCCAAAGAGTGATTGAGATATCTAGGATACACAATAAGGACTAGATAATCAGGGGCTGGGGAAAGTGATAGCTCAAATATCTAGAATTTTCATGAATTATATTGGGTGAGGATCAACTATTTTCCCTCTTGTGGTGGATTCTTTTAGATACTCCTTCCATGAAAAATTTTCTAGGGTACCTTTAGTGGGAGAGGTAAAATTATTCATTAAAATAGTATTAGGAGAAGTATCGGTAACTAACCCTCCATACAAGATGAAACCTATAGAACTTTTGGATCTTATGGAATAGTTGAAGGGTCATGAGGATAAAGGATTTATATGCCAGACACATTTCTTGAGGATTAACCAATTAGTTGTTTCCAGGAATCAGCTATTACCCATAGGATTTTTGTTGATTACCATTGATTAAATGAGATCAATGTAAATAATTAGTATCCAGAACCTATAATAGACTACTTATTTGATTAAACTAGAGGATAATAGGGGTTGTCATCGATAAATTTCATGTTGGTCTATCAATAAGTAAATCTTCAGAATTCATACCTAGTTCATACATATTTCAAGAGTAGGTATGGTGTATATGAGTTCCAAGTCATGAAATTTTGTCTCACGGATGCACATACTATTTTCAAGGATCTAATGAGTATGGGTTTCCACAGATACATGAATTCATTCATTGTAGTATTTTTTTAATGACATATTAGTTTTTTATCATTCTCAACATTAAAATTAAAACCACCATTATAACATTCTAAATACATTAATAGGGCATCATCGTTTTTCTATGATTAGTAAATTCCACTTTGGTATTGAAAAAATACACTTCTGGTGTTACATTATCTCACTATGAGGAGTTTTACTAGACCTAATGAAGGTGAGATCTATTGTTTTCAAGGAGATTCCCAAGAGCGTATTTGACATACTAATATTCTTTGGGTTATATGGGTAATAAAAATGTTTCATCTAGGATTTATCATGCATTAAAAATACCATTACCTCATTGGATAAAATGTTTGTGAAATTCATATGGTTAGAAGTTTCTGAAGAATCCTTTTAGGAGTGAAAAGGTCATTTGACATCAGATCTGATATTGATTCTTTCGAATCCTAAAAGGACCTATAAATTCTACTATGAAACATCAGGTATTGGGAAGGGAGAAGTATTGGTACCGCATGACTAGGTCATAGTGTAAGTGTCTAGTTAGTTGAGGCCACACAAGCCGAATTACATGACACATGACGTCTAGCTAGCTATTTTAGCTCATTCAATACAGTTTTGGTGACACTACATACTTGGGGATATATTTTTGGTATTCATTGACCACAAAAGCCTCAAATATTGGTTTAAGTAGTATGATATGAATCTCATGCCGAATATATGGGTTGAGTACACATCATCATTTGATTTTGAGTGGTATTACATTCTAGGGAATGTATATGTTGTATATAATTCTCTATACCAAAACACTCAAACATAATCGGTTCCTAAGGCTTGTGATGAGTGGAATCTTAGGGTCGTATTCTCAAAACTAAAAAATGAGATTTTGAGGGATCAAGGGTAGAATATCATTTCAGCCTCAACCATGAGATCTAACCTTATAGAGTAGGTATGCGTGAGGGAACTATCCAATATTGTGTGCCTAGTCCTATGGGAAATCATCTCAGATGAGGATTCACCATCACGTTGGATCGTGTTTTGAGATGATACTTTTCACTTTCATGGTCGTATTTTGGTCCCAACTAACATTAATGAGGAGATTATGTGGGAATTTCATGCCTCGGTTTGGGTAGTACATCCTGATGTCAACAAGGTATGTCAAGATTTACATAACTATTATTTGTGGGGTTCTATAAAACAAGAGATTTCCTTCATCATCAATCGATGTGATGTATATCAATAGGTGAAGGTATAAAATCAATGATCAATAAATAATTATCATCAGTAGTCCATTTTTGAGTGGTAAGGGATGATATTTACAAGGATTCATTGAATTATTTACCAAGATCTCCTCATGGAGATAGTATAGTTTGGTTTGTCATTAACCTTTTGAAGAATGTTGAAACATTCTGACATGTTTGAGAGACCTTTTTGGTAGATGATCTAAAGAGGCCATATCATAGGCAGTTTGTTCACCTCCATAGAGACTCACAATCTATAATTTATGATTGGGATGATCTCTTCATGTCTCTATTTTGGAAGGGGTTACAAAATGCCTTTGTTATGCTAGTGCTTCTGAACATGACCTATCACCCATAGAATGATATATAGATAGATATTATGATTTACGTGTTAAAGGAAATACTATGTTCATGATTCATCGACTTTATTGATTCTTGGGAGAAAAAAAATCCAATTTTTGAGTTAATCTATAATAATACCTTTTATTATAACATTCTAAGGGGTCCTTAAAAATATCGTATGATTGACCTTTACAATAAACTCTATAATTGTTAGAGGCAGGATATAAACCTTTTATTGGACCATGTCTCATTCAAGATACTACAATGAATGTAAAATTCATTAGAATGTTCATGATTAATGATCAATCTAGACATCAGTCATATGCCAAATGATACCAATGACCTATTGTGTTCATGGTCAAAGATTGGATTTTCTTGTGTGTTTGTCCCAGGTTGGGCCAGAGACGTATAAAGAGTCATGGTAAAATTTAATCATGATTCACTGGAACCATTGAGACTCTAAAGTTGATCAAAATAGAGGATTACCATACATCAAATCATTAGAGATAGTGATCTGTGCATGATTAATTTTATGAATCTGAGCTCTGGTGGAAATACCCTGACCCATCACATGTATTACATCTTTATGTGGTTGAGTTAGACAAAGATGCTTCATTTTAGGTGTATCTACTCTGTATCATGGATCAGTGTGTGAAGACTCTATGAGGTATGTTTTTTACATTGGCACTGGTGTTATGGATGATCATCTTATTACATGAGAAGACCAGGGAATGGGAAGATGATATATGATCCCAGTGCACAAAACTATTTTATGATGATCTCTCTTTACCGTTAGAAGTCTGACTTGAGTGGTGTTTTTTTAAGTAGGGGAGGTATTAATGACCACTTTTCATTAATGTATTAATATCCTTCAATATGTTTATATTAATTTATATTGGTAAACATGAACTATGAACAAAGGGTGGTTCTGGGAGAATCCAAGGATTGTTCAGATACTCGATATCTGAGAAATGGGAAAACACGGTAGGCATCATGGTTACCACATAGTAAGTACTAACCATGTGGGGTAACAGTGTGAGTAAATTAGTGGAATGTATTCCAATAGAAGTTTTTCTAAAACTGTGTGGGTATAAAAACATTCCAATGTGATTTTTCATAGAAACATTGCATAGGAAATTTTCATGGGTTGTACAGGTTTACCCAAACTATGTGCCTAACCCATTCAAGGTCCTCCTTGGCTAGTTCCATGTTGTATTGATGGAAGATGGTTTTGAAAACTATGTAGCAGAATCATGGACCCCTATCAGGATGAGTGAAATTATGATTTTCCACTAATTTATTCTAAAACGCATAACCCCTCTCCCCCCACATTTTTTGTGGAGGAACACACTGTCTTACTATTTTTGAGATCTATTCCTTCCCAATCTAGGGATTCCATTTGTTCCTACATTCGAAATCCAAATAGACCATCATAGAAAATGTCAGATAGATTGAAATAAGCTCTCAATTCCCCTTTATTTTTTTTTAATTTCACTTCATGTCTGTTGAAATATATTAATGTGATCTCATTCACCCTATTTTTATAAAGATGAAACATTCTCTTTATTTCATCCAATGTAATTCAAATTTCAAGAAAATATTGGATGAGGAGTCTTCCATGACCCAAAGGATGGTGGTATATATTTTATTTCCCAATATTTTAGTGATTTTAAAGGTCCTCTATTATGACACATGATGGCTATTGTTGTTTTTTTTCCATAAATTGAGTTCTTCGTATCTAAATAATTATACATATGATGTTATACTCCCCTAGACCCTTGATAATGATTAGAGGATTTCAACTTCATTAATCTCCAACCATTTAGGTGTGTCGAATTAATTTACCTCTATAATATAATAGAATAAATGATTAGAACACCACCTAATTTTTCGGCTTGGGTTATAGATATATTTTCTGACTATTTAATTTAATTGTTAACTTATAAAGAACTTTTTATGTTATCGGATTATCATGTTATGAAAATTACATAACATGGTTAATTAAATTTCACTTTCATATAGGATGGAAAATATTTATGATTATTTGAATTTCTTAAATGAAAAAATGGAATAATTATTCTAAATTTTTATTATTTGATTTCACAGAAAACATGATGTGTGTTTCATTATAAGTTTTATATGAAATGTGATAAATTGGTTAGGTTGGCATTGATTATTGAAATTATTATAAGTTAATACTTAATTTATTGTTTTTATTATGATTATGGCATTGATATTGGTTATGGAATAAGAATTAAGTGTTGTGTTGAGCATGAAGTTCCATGCTCTCACACATCAGTTGTTGATCACGATGTCTCTAACCATTATACATATATCTAGATAATGGGAGTAATGTTAAATGTTCATTCCTTAGGGTATGGGTCATGAAATATCACCTCAACTGTATCGAATTTTGGGTATGATGTCTCACATTCACTATTAGATTTAGGGCATGTTCCCTCGGCTTGATCCTACTAGCTAGTTGGAAATGTTATGGTTTCCGCTATTATGCCCTGGGATCCAACAAAAACATAGAATCCATGTTAATGTATTATTATGTCCTCACATAATTAGTGAATATATGTTGTTACAATATATAACTATACTATATATTTTATTCCTATATATATATATATATTTATGTATGCATAGTTACCGATCAGACTCTCATTATGGCCCCTACTGATGTAGGAAGAGCAGCCTGGTGTCCTTTATGAACCCGAGCTAGATATTTTTTATTTATTCATCATTTTTTATAATTACATATAACTTAAAACATTCGATACTCTTTTTATTGATTATATTATTTTTAGACACCATTTGTGGTGGTCTACTAGTATTTTTTCACACACCTTACGTAGGAATCCTTCAGTACCTGAGTAGATTAATTTTCAATAGTTATGGATAAGGTAATGAAACCTACTAAATATTATTCATTTATTTATATTATAGTATGGAACATGGGACAATATGTCTAGGAATATTATCAAGATGATAGTGGAGTAGTCTTTTATCCCTTTTTATATTTTTGTATTGAATATTGTATATGAATGTACCTGAATCCCCCTTTTGTATATCGGTATACAAAGTCATCATAATGTATATGAATCATCTTCTTGGATTTTTACTATTAATAACTTTTTTGGTTATATAAAATTCCACATTTTTTTATAATTTCTATTATATATAATTCTTCTATAGGAAGTTACTAGTCCATTCATTATACTATATTGTTGTATATTCTTCTACTATTGTTTGATTATTGTTATTATCTATTTCACCACTCTAATATGATATTATAGTCTCCACACTATACCACTATAGACACTCATTGATAGTTAGTCCCCTCTAGTGTATTAGGAGGCATTTTTGAGGCCATGCGACCCACCACATCTAGGCCCCAGTTAAGTTGACGCCATGTCAGGACATTATTATGAAGATAGTACAAACTTTCGCCTGAGATACACTTTCATTTTTCAATGACCATGATGGAAATAAGGTAAGTGTAATTGAATCTATATATAATTATAATTATAAATTAATATAATATAATATCTTTAATTATACTTATTTATACAATCCATGTTATGTGGTGACAAAAAAATCACATCCCTTTTTGGACGTGGTAATTAGCACTTATTCACGAACATCATTATTATCACTCAATGAATGTAATAGTATGAAAATGTATAATATAATAATATTATAGAATTATAATAATGCCATGAATATCATATATATACATTAAATGAATCATTATAAGAATTAATGTGAGGTCATGATCGAAAGTAAATTACATCGGTTCACATGGTGGTAGTACACTATACTTAAAAAATGATTACTTAGTTTTACATTTGTTGGAAGAAGAGATGGATGTAGGTTATTAAATTTATATAATAACATCTAAGTATATTAGAGGTAATTATTATATTTTTTCATCATGATTTATTTATATTTTAAGAATTTGGAGTAATAATTAAACCAAAATGATTAGTTACGAATGATACATCTTCTTCGGACCACCCCTTTTTGTTTACACCAAATGCCTTCATTAGATTATTTTCAACATAAATAAAGAATTATAGGAAATGGGAATAAAATTAAAGAATGTTATTTTGGAAATTATATCCCAAAAAATGGATTTTATGTGGGAGCAATAGAGGAGATGATGTTATTGTTTTTAAGTTGTATGGGGGGTCTATTTTTATAAATAACCAAGACATTTGAATAATGGGAAGTCAATATCAAACCAAGTACCTCCAAAAATGATAAATAATTTAGTTGACGGAAAATAATGTTGGTATAAAACTCCTAATTTAAAAAGTAAACATTTTTAATCATGTAACATCTTTTACCTCTAATGTTACTTGCTTTAATAATATAAAATTTCACTATGGTGACAAGTTTTTTTAACATATTTCATTTTTCCATTAATATTAAAAGATGGGACATATTGGAAAATTTTCAGCCAATTATTTTAAATATAAACCTTAATTTTTCATATAAAAACATAATTATTTGTAAAATATATTTTAACACATGCTCATGCAATGGCCAATACAACGTTTTATCCTTAACTACAATAACTATTTTTTATTGTTTTTACTAATTAATATGTACAAAAATAAGGACAATCTTGTTAACTATTTTCTTTCATATTCTAAATAAAAAATATATTTTATCTTATTAAATTTAAATATTTTGATGAATTTAATTTAAATTTAAACCCTGTTAATGTGTTGAAAATTAGTTTTGAAAGAAAATTGTTATTTATGAAATTGATGATCTTATATTTGCTGTGACAATTTCAATATTCATTATTTTAATTTAATTTAATTAAAAAAGTGGTATAATATATAAATTTAATTTATGTTATCCAATAAAATGATTTATTTTAATTAATTAAAATTGAATAAATTTATGCACAAAAAAACTGTTTGTAGAAAACCATGATTTTAAGAATGAAATTAATCTTATACAAATATCATAAAAATTACTGATTAAAATGAAAATAATTATATTGAATGGTTTATATTTCAAATTAAAACCAAATTAATAATACGATTTTACATTTTAATTAATTTATATAATAAAAATAAATGTAAGTATTTTTATTAACCTACAATTTTCACTGTTTACATAAAAAGTAAATCGTTTAAAAAAAATTCAAAAATCTCAAAAATTTTATTTTTTTATATAATTTTTTAGAAAATGAAGTAAAGTTTTATAAAATTAATTGTCTAAAAATGTCATGAAATTAAATATTTTATTTTATCTATAAAAAAAATAATTTAAAAAATAATTTTTAAGAATAAAATCCTTTTTTAATTTGAGTTCTTATCTTTATGATTTATCAATAAAGTTATATTTAGTATTAAATTTATATATATCACATAAATCTGTAAATCCTATTCTTGCCCTCCAATTTAATTTCTCAGTTATTAATATTATATTTAAATAATCATGGTTTCTTTAGTCTTAGTACTTCACATTTGATATTCTATCAAACAAAGTTTTCTTATTTAAAAAGGTTGTTACATTCATCCAAAATTTTGGTTTTTCACTATTGAAATTTCATATTACATGCTAAAGTGAAACCATGTGAGTGTAATTCTACATTTTTTCTTCCTCTAATTCCTAGATTACCTCATTGTATTTATTATTCCACTATATTACTTTGAATGTGTGAGTTGTCTTGTTTGGAAGGACAATATCTATATGGACCAATATATTCCCAATCTTCTCCTCATAGGATATATAATTTTCTAGATGTAGAACCTATGAATTTATTACATGTAAAGAATTCGGTCTGTAATTTCTCTATATGTAAACATGGAATAGGTTTTATACATGATAAAGAGTTGGTTGGAGTTCTACTCAACATGACATAACTGTAATGCAATCATGATTCTTCTAGGATTTGATTTACGTAGAGCATAGATTTCTCTTCTTCCCTAAAATCACAACTCTCTCCCATGAGGATATAAATAGAAACAATTTACCCATTACATTAAACTTTAGATCTCATTACTCATTTTCATTAAAATAATTCAATCAATACTGAATAGTCCCAAAGTATTGATGAATAGTTTTGTCCATCCCTAGCTTTTGCTCAACCTTTTATGTGGTAAAATATTTTGATCAACAACTTCATCCTGACACACATGTGTTCTATATCTCTTCAAATAAATGGATTTATTAGGACCCATTGGGATTTATGTATAGAAACTATTATTATTCGAGAACACAATCAGAGGATGACGTTGAGCCCATCTTCCTTTAAATTTCATTAAGAATGTTCTCAACATGAATTCTAGTGTATGAATATTCTGATCTGATTGGAAATCATTTTTTTGGTGATAAGGTTTAATGTTGTTCAACTCAATACATATAGCACGTTCGAGGCTCTTTCATAATATGTAGTTAAATGTTATATATTTGTCACAATTAATAGACAATGGTGTTATTTAATTCCTTTCCACCCTTGTGATGTATATCGTTTCTTATTGATCAAGTGATAATTCCTCTCAAATTATAATTAACTCTGCATTCATTGTATGAAGACCCACCAAAACCCAATGGAATTATTTACACTTTATTTCATGGGAAGACAAGTGAAAATGTATATTATAATGCTATCCCATTTCCATGTTTTTATGGGTACTATTAACATCTCCCCCTAATACATTTTCCTTTAAATATTCACAAACTATCATACTATACTCTTTTATGTATATTCTATGATCTGATTATTCATATAGTCCCACCAATAGTGCAGTCATATATCAAAATACTACATTATGATCCCTTGATGTATGTAGAAGATAAATTAATTTACCTCATTCAACATATTTGAAATTAATTTCATATTTTATGATAAACACGGCCTTGATCGAAATATTTCCACTATTTTTGCATCAATTTTAAACTCAAATTATTTCCATTTTCTAATATATTATACATTCTTATGAATTTACTCATCATCATGTTGATATTATTTTATCTTCTCCATATGGTATTGTTGTGAAATAATCTGGGTAATGAATGATGATGTTCCTTCCTTCATTATTACCATGACTATACTTTATTTGTCTGTGAATATTGTATTTTTATGAATTATCATCAATGATATGATTAACATATCATTAAAACATGGATCATATTCCACTTTATTTTATATCCCAATATGGAAATGGATTGATAAGTCATATACCATGATTAGATTTTGCCATATTCTCTTATTTATATTAAATTCCTTATGTGGGAATCTATATTTGAGGTACTTAATATCTCCATATATTTCAAAATTTTCTAAATAGAGTTAATGTCACAATATTTTCAACATATCAATCTCCATATGAAACCCCAAATCACATATTGGATATTTATGTTCATGAAAATTTAATTTCCATTAGGTGAAGGGTAAAACTATATATTTTTTCATTAGTTCACACCCCATAACATTGTTTGATTGACTTCTATATACCAAAAAAATATCCCCACATAAGGGAATCATGAGGACCAGTGCAGTGAGAAGCCTCTTTTCCAACTCTATAATGCTGTATTCACATTCACATTTCTAGAAAAACATTCCCCCATTTTTAGTTATCATTGTAATCATGTTAGAAAATCCTATGATATTTCTCACATATTTTTGGAAATATCCTGCTAGCCCAGGGAAACTAGATATCTATGTTAGTGTTGTTGTTTTAGGCCACCCACAATTTTCTTTTTATTAAAAGGGTCCGATGGTATCCCTTTACTAGTGACAATATTCCCCATGAATGATACAACCATCATACCTAAATAACATTTACAATAATCTGAACGTAATTTCTATTTTCACAATGACATTATAATAGTATTAAAATACTTATCATGCTCTTCCCTGGTTATGTAGTGTATTAGAATATCATATATAATGATATAAAGTTTTTTGAGGGAGTATCTAAATAAATTATTTATTATGTCAATAAATACTACTAGATCATTAGTGAGTCTAAAAATGAATCACTATGAACTCATAGGGTCCATAACTTGTTCAAAAGTTTATTTTGAGAATATCTTCCTTCTTGAGATTTAATTGATGATATCTTGATATAAGGTATACCTTAGAGAAATAATAATCCCCACATCGTTAATATTAGAAGTCATATATCCTTGTAAATGGTACATTTTCTTTATCGTGGTTTTTGGGAGTTCACAATAATAAATGAAGAGGTGCATTGATCCATCATTTTGTTTTTGATGATGAGGAATGGAGCACCCCATGTTGAGTCACATAGATATAGAAAAACATTTTCCAAATTATTATATAACTAATTTCCACTCATACAACTAAATAATGGAAATTTTTTAATGAATCTTCAATATAAGCGACGACATATTTATAAGTCTGATTGAGAACTAAACCTCATAGTTAGGTGGACTAGGAAACTATTCACTAGATCAATCTGTATAATTCCTCATAATGGATATATAACTGGGAAAGAATAAATCATTTTCCTTAATCAATTTTTCTAGATATATTTTTTATAAAAAATTAATATTAATGATTTAATATAATATTATAGTGGTGATTAATTACCCTTTTAATTCTTATATAGAACAAGAAGATGACTTTGGACATTAATAATAGTCACCCTCTCTCAATAGTTGATGTTGTCTTTATATTACGATAGAAACTCCACGTCCAATATACCATAAAACTGATCTAAAAAAATCTAGATGATATTTTCTAGAGGATTCGGTCCACAAACATTAACTAGGGAGGATTTATACACATGGAAGGAAACCATTTAACCACTTTATGTTTTTACAGATAGATAAACCACCATATTTTGAGGTGGTGTTTGTATAGTTCTACAGAACATGGATGTTATGAAATAATGGAGAATGTGAATAGAAGTACACTCCTCCTGCTACTTAGGAGAACATTCTCCACGCGCAAGATAGTTTTCATATTTTCCCATATGTTTCACCTTTCTCTGCCCTCTCCTAGGCTATGGTTATGGAATCAGAGGGATTCATTCTGGGAACGTAGGCCCCCCTCATCTCTAGGGAATCACCGATTAATCCATTAGTCCTTACTATGATATTCCATCCTTTATGGATGCTCTTTGTGGCCATTCTATTGATCCTCTATAACCATTATTCATGGAGGTACGATTGTTTCAGCCTTCAGTCTCATGGGACAGTCCTAGTTTGTAATTGTATATCCTAAGGATACCTAAGTCAAACCAGTCAACTACCTCAAATAGAAACATGTAGTGCTTTTCAGCTCAACAAACCCCCCTTTCATGGCCTTCATGTGCTTAATGGACTCCTAGGGTCATTCTGGTCAGATTCAGATCACATCTTTTCACCTGTCCTCTTTCTTCCAGATCCTCGAGTCATAGGAAGACATCCTCCATGCCTAGAGTAAAACTCCCTGGATCATGGGTTGGTAGAGATTCAACCTATCTTGGTGGTCGTTGGAGGTTCATAAAGGGAAGAGATGTCCTCGCATAGTTTTGTGGATAAGCCTCCCATACCTCCCTGTTTCGTTCCACAATGGTTCACTTGTCAATGTCCTTGGGGACTCCATTAGTTGTTTCCTGTGTATGGGCGGTGGTACCCATTATTGCATGAATTATTAGGTAGACGAAATTTTTTGTGGATCTTGATCTATCTTTTCCTTTCCTGGAGAATATCTCTATAATGATACGAGATATGCTAGTTTGGAACCTGAATATAGATTACCCTGTGCTTCCCTGGTTTTTCTCTCACTGCACTCTATACAGAAAGTCCATGTAGCTATGTAGGAAATGACATCGAGGGGGTTTTCATGCTCCCCCCTTCATCATAAATATCATATTGGAGAGGATATTCCGCAACCCTCATTGAATGTCTCCCTTCCAAAGCCCACCTAGGTCTATCAGATTAACATCTCAACCACTAATGTGTCCTAGTCTTATTCAGGCTCTCCAATCCTATCTAGAGATTAACAATCTTTCTTTTCCTTGGTGACTATTACCCCTTCTCTCTGACTCAGCCTTATCCCCCTTCACTTTTTCTACTTCTTATTTCCATTAGAGATTTAGAAGTTGTGTTGGGCATGGAACCTCTAGAAATGCTGCCCCCGATGCCCAACCATTTTGTCTTTGAACCTCCTCTCCTTTCTCCCTCCCCTGTGCGACTACCTATATGGATGCCTCTTGGGAAGAGGGTAACCCTCTTTTCCCTCTATCTATAATTCACCGCCCTCCAAATACAAATAGGCATGGTAATGGCCATCTGTTATCCATTTTGGAGGCCTTTTACCATGTCCTCATATCATGTAGGATTCCTTCCCCTAGATGTTACAGTTGATGCGATGCATGATGATCTTGTTACCCATTATTTTAATAAACATGGAAAACATTCCCCTCAAAGAAAGTGGTGAGGAGGGTCACTACGACTACATTCTCTCTCTACTACTCCCACAAAGACCTCCTCAACACTAATTGATGGTGTATACAAAACGGAAAGGTACAACTCAATGCAGGATTGTTCATCCTCCCAGTATAAAGTAACCAAATCACCATGGGCCAATGTCAGGGACCCACTATTTAAATTATTCTTGTTCTCATCTAGTACTCATGCGGAATAAGTGCTCATGATAAGACTAACTTCCTGGTCATGAAGATAAAAAATGTAGAAGGTGTGCATCACCATGGTGTAGGAACACAAACATAATCCCTAAAAAATTAGTGAGTTCTCTAGTAGAATCTGAATTCATGGGGCCATTCATACATAACCATATAACCCCCATATTTGGATATCCTATAATGGGAGGTTTCAATGGACGTGGTTCTGGATAGAGACCCTCAAATCATGATGAAATTGAATTATGGGTTGGAATCCATATAATTTTCTTTTTTTGCATGGGTGTTGTGATGCACAAAGAAGAGACATATTATGGATGGTGTTTAAGGGGTGTGATCATGAGGAATACCTGTGGATTATTGGTGGGGAATTCAAAATCATTCTGGATCCAGATGAGAAACAAGGTAGGGTATTTTCCACAAATGGCCAGAACATGTTTTGCGTAGTTCATTATAGGTAAAGGGATTTTAGATATGGGTAACTATGGTGACTTCTTCACATGGTTCAAAAACCAAAAAGGGAACATGATTAGTTGGATTATATTAGATCGATGTCTCTCCAACATCCACACGATCTCCCTATTTCCCCATTCCAAGGTGTTTTTCCTTGTTCGTGGAATTTGCGATCATTCTCCCTTTCTTGTTACTTTGGTCCCCAGATAGGATGGATGCGAATGTTATAGATTCTATAATGGTTTGTTTATTTCTCCCAGCTAAAAGTACATTTTTAGTGTGGTCTGGAGGGAGACGACCCAAGGGAATGCTTGGGTACCTAATCAAAGTATGTTGAGACATCTAAAACATAGATTACTATCTAGGGTAAAGGGTCTTCATAATATTGAATAGGGATGGCAAACCTCAAAAAAGATGTTGAAATATTAGATCTCAACCTTGAGGTTGCATTGGATGACACTGTGTTTGAGGTCCTTTCCAATAAAAATAACATTTTTGCTGATCTTATTTTCAAACATGAATGCATGGAGTTAGATCTATCAACAAAGTGATGTCTTCAAGAAAATGAAAAAAAGAAGACATATATCCATGAATGTATGAAAGAGTTAAGGTGTCCAGTGAATCCCAATATCAAGCTTGAATATAGTTCCTATTTGGATGACAGAGACATGGTTGGGGGTATGGCCTTACCTTTCTACAATGATCTCCTTATATGTCAAACTATATACAAACCCAATGTATACCTCAGAGGAAATATGGAGCTGCTTAAGGTGATCCCCAATCAGATGTCTAACTAGGACAATGACCTTCTGGATGAAATCATTGGTGAGAAGAAGATCCTCGAAGCCATGTAGAATATAAACACACAGAGTGCCTTGGGTCCCGAAGGCTTTCAGGGACCATTCTACACGGTCGCATGTTATTTAGTTAAAGAAAATAATATTGTTTCCATCTAGGAATTCATTCGTGATGGATATATCCCATATGTGGATGGTTCTAAAACTCTTGTCCTTCTAACTAAGATTAAGGACCCATCCTCTATCCGTTACTATTGACCGGTAGTTAAGTGAAATTCCCCTATAATATTTATCAAGCATCCTCAACTCATACAGTTCCAAGTGACATCCTTTGTGAATTTCCTTATAGAAACATGGATTTGTGAAGGGATGATCAATACATGGTGTTATTGCCTAAGCTCGTGAAATTATCTGAGATATTAAATTCAAGAACCATATATCTAATATGGATTTAAATTGGGATATGAACAATGCATCTGACAGAATGAACTGAGGATTTATCAACATGGTGCTCAGAGGTATGGGTATCTATCCTTGGGCTATGGATATTATCAATATATGTTTCAACACATCTTAGAAGGTGGAATCCTTCATGGGAAAGACACATGGGTTTTTTTAGAAACCTATGTAATGATACATGGAGACCCCATATCCCTGACTATCTTTATTATAATGAAAGACACCCTTAAACCTCTATTAAAAAAAGGATAGATAAAGGGGATGTAAATAATTTCCATAAAAAAGTAACCTACCTTTAATATCACATATTATATTTGTAGATGATATTATTTTCATCATTAACACTAGTCGGCGATCAGTTTGTGGTCTCTATAAGATCCTACAAGAATAGTTCTCATAGAGTGGGATGGTTATTAGAAAATAAAAGATAAACCTATAATTATCAAGAAGATGTGTCAATATACATGACACCTCTATATGCAACAGGGAAGACATGAAACATGTTACTTTTTCATTTGACTAACTTGGGTCCATGAATCTCCCCAAAATAGCTTTGTGTCTATGAATTAGATCACAAGGTGAAAAAAATACATGTCATGTACTCCTTTGAAAAAACCAATATATTTAATTTGGGGGGAGTATTCCGTTAATCAACAATGTTATTTTGAATATACCTATTCATGATCTATCCACCAACAAATATCCAAAGGGGGTCATTAATTGTATTGATATGATTTTGGATAACATCATATGGGAATATTTTTCTGAAGGAAAATTGAATTGGGGTTCATGGGGAGGATGGAGAGAACCACAGATGATGGCGGGATCAATGTGAGGATCTTAGCAGACACTATTCACTTCATTCATGCAAGACTTAATGGGAGATCATTGAAGGATGAACCCTATGGGGTAAAACCATGGACTATAATTATATAGGGAATGAGGAAGCTGTTAATGTTAATGCATCCGCTTTTGGTCACTAATTTATCATATTATCCAATCTATCCAATAACACAGCTGATGGATCATAGGAAATGGTGACATCCTCTTCGGGCATCATAACGGGGAGGTTCAATGATTGTATTCCTACTGTGTCATGTACCTTTGATTGTATTTAAAGAATCCAGAATACATCTATGTTTTATCAAAGCCATGTAGTATGAGGCACAAAATAATGAGTTTGATATCATTAATCTAAATTTTGACCGGGATAAATGTGTTTTCACTGCCTCTAGCCATGGGTCCTTCACATATAATGACTTATGAATCTTATCAATTCCTCCAGATCAGCAAAAAATGGTAAAACATTTTATGGTGAAAAAGTGTTCCAAAAAAGAATAATTTTTTCACTTGGAAGATTAAGAACAAATTAGTTTCGACAGATGAAAATGTTGAAAATATGGGTGTCAAACTTGTATCCAAATCCCACTAGTGCATTGCGCAAAGGGAGTAAGACTAAAATCATCTATTCTTAAAGGGGTAATGGGACTAGTCTATGTGGAATTTCTTCAATGACTTCACTATCCTTTCCTTTCAGAACTTCTTGGCACCTTGTTTCATGAGAAATGGATTCATGGTTTGAATATAACTAATCTAGAAATAATAGAATGTTCCATGATACTAAACATGTGTTACTAGTGTATATGGATGTCTAGAAATAAAGAAATGTGTAGGGGGCTATATCCTCCAGAAGATCCGTCTTCAATTTGACAAGATCCCTCCTCATTAACATTGTCAGTGGTTCCAACTACTGATGTGATTCACCATATTTGAGAGCTATCTAGACAAGGTGTCCCTGGGGTATCCTTCTAGTATTCGTCTGTGGGGTATATCAGTGTGGTGTAAACCACCAATCTTTGTTTTCAAGATGATTTTTTTCTGGTTCATTTGTTGTAGGAGTCATATGAGGGGAATGGGTGGTTTGTAACTATATGGGCAGTGTTCTTCTTGACTATACAACATATTATGGGCAAGGTATCTCTATCCAGGAAGATACCAAAGCATTGTAATTGGGAATGAGTTTTTGGGGCCAAAAGAATATTGTTATTTCTTAGGTTTAATCAAACTATATTTTTATTCTTGATTTCATGCATGGACAAATCATAGTCCCTTGGTCTATTATCTACATCATTACGTAAATCAGAATCATTCTTAGAAACAAAATTTATGTGGTCCATATATAGAGTGATGATAACCAGTTGGTAGATCATATTTCTTCCCTGGTAGTGATGGATCAAGGACCTAACATCACTTCATTCCCAAGCATCCAGCACTTGACTCCAGAGGGGGTGAATCTTATCAAAGGAAATCAACTCAGACTTAATCACTTTAGCCCCCCCCCCCAAAGCTTGTTGTGTGGCTTTTCTCCTATTTGGTATTTGGTGTTCTATTTTTTTGTTTTTGAAACATATAATAATCATAATTATTCTGATGAAATCATTCATAAAACTATAATAAAAAAGTGAATTTTAAATTTATATTTTAATATTTGGCATACCTATCACAACATTGTTTTCAGAATCCACCACAAATGAAGTGATAAAATATTCCCTTCATTACAATCTAGGACATAGAGGTTGTTTTCATTGAATATCTTAACAAACCAAAAGATTATGGAATTGGATTCCATAATGATAATCATCCATGAATTTGATATAGTACATTGTAGGTTGTGTTTCAATCTAAAAATTATTTTCTTCTTCCACATTAGTGGGTTAATTCATTTCCATTCCGCATGGATTATCTTAAAATTAAACCATTCAACATTTGAAACATCTTATGGTTCCCTTGAGGTTGTTTCTTAGTTGATTATTCCCACTCCTTGGCATGTGGAATTTTTTGTTTTTCTTTCCTCCTTGAGATTTATCTATTGATAATCAAAAAGAGAAATCTATTTTATATTTTTTTCATCAATTCCTCAAGAACACTATGAATCCATGATCTCTTTATCAATATATATGGAACAATATGAAATATCATTATAAAAATCAATGCAAAAAATCTGAAATAATCATCAAATACTTTGATTTAACCTACTAATGAATAAGTCCACCTTAGTTTTAGTGCTGTTGAGAAAGATGGAGGCATACCCTATACTCCTTTTGAATTTTTCCTCATATACCATGACATACTCATCTGCTTTTTTATTCAGTCTGGGGAACTCCATCCATATTTATAGATAAAGGGTTTTGGGAAATTATTTATTGAGATATATTTTACTAATGTCTTCCAATTCAATTGAATCAATATCATTTTGGACATCGTGTTATTGATGATTTTCCAATAATAATCATCTTCTACCTCAATGTGTTAATTAGAGAGCACAAACTTATTTTGATCTTCTCTTTGGAGGAAAAATAATATATTCTCAATGGTTTTTATCCATTTCTCCTAGTTTAGGGGATCAGAATGACCAATAATTTTAGAAATCCATTGTTACATAAAAGACACGAATACAACATTATCCTTATTTGGTGAAAGGGGGAGTTCTACATGATTAAAATTGTTATTCAAAACCTGATCTTGTTATTCCAGCACATTCATGAAGTAGTCCTATTCCAATCAATTTTTTTTACATATCAGTTTGAAAAACATTATTTTTTCTACCATGTTTTTTTTTGAAAATTTTCACTTTTCTCCCACCATTAACTAAAAATAAATAAAAAACAATATTATAATACAATAAAATATTTAAAGTATACTTTTAAACCTAGAGGGAATAAATTAAATATGATAATTATATAAAAAATTATAAGTATATAGATTTTAATATAGGTCAAATAAGGTAATATTTTATATTTGTTTTTTGATCCTAACAACTTGTTTAGGTGCTTCATAATTATCCGTAAAGAGTTTGTGAATTTCCTAAATATTCCACCAAGAGTGTCAAACTAGAAGTTCTGTATGGAAATTTTTTGTTCACTAGGTTATGATAATGATAAATCCTAATAAATTATTTTCCTATTTATTACCATTATGTACAACTGTTACATATCAATATCTAATTGTATTATCCACAGAGTGATGTAATTACATGGAAACCAATTTCTCTAAAAATCACCAAAATTATAAGATATTTTCTTATACATTTACTTGTCCCTTGGGTTCACAATAATTTATTCTAGTCATATATAAAAAAACAATACCTTTTTATGGTAATAATAATAGATACCCAACCCATTAAGACATATTATGACATGATTTTTTAACATTGAAATCAATTATTTAAAACCCATACATCACTAAGACGTAAGTATTTATAAGTATATGATAAAAATACATTTAATGGAAACTAAAAAAATTAAATCAATATTTAATTATATATAATGAGATTCTAAATCCATTTTATCTCTTAAAAATATATATTATAACCTGGGGAATATATATAAGAATGGGGTCAGTTAAAAAGTCTTGTATGGGAGTAAAAATAATAAGAAAAAACACATGTCTTCTAATGGTAGAACATTATATAATATAAGAGAAGGATCATGAGTAATAAAATAAGAGAATAAAATAAATAACATGGTATCATAAGATCAGGGTAATGTAAGAAATGTGGTAGAAACATATAACATAAAATAAAGATGAGTAAAGGATAACATTATAGAAAATACCACAAGATTGGAAAGTCCTATAATATATTAAGTCTACTCTCTAATACCATAAATAATATATCATGAGGATAAATAATTTCTTAATTAATTAGTGAAAAATATGGGATCACAAGCCTAACATATAAGGCCCCAGTCTTAAACCATACTTAATCTTGAGTTATTACAAGATTACACATTGAGGATCTTTTCGGGTTTAGAGTTTTAGAGAATTAGATCAAAAAACTTGCATTACATTCCACATATAAACAAAGTGGTTACATAAAGATAGTATTCTTCATTCCCACCAATGGAAACATATTTAAAATAAACATGGATTCTTTCTTGACACTTCATTGACACTATCATCATATCATGTACCTTTCCCTTGACCTGTGAAAAACATTTCAAAAAAACTTGGTATGAGCATAAAAACCTCAGTAAGGGATATAAAAATATGGAAAGGAAACATGGGTACATATATACATAAGGATGAGATCATACATTACCCATAAAACATAAGCACTTTAACATACCTCATCAAATCATGAATAAATCATAGAAATCATAAGACATAAAGGTAACTTGAGGCATTCATAACATTCTTACGTAGGGAGTAACCCTCTTGGTTAAGTTTGGAATACCCATCACAGTATATTCCCTAAATCTCTTCGGAGAAACCTTAAAGTTTCACTCCTTCACGTTACCCAATGCATTGGAGAGCTATATCGTGCTCACCCGCCCTTAGTTTATCATGGAACCACCTATCTTCATAATAATTCCCAAGAACCTCAACATAATCGTATCACACAAAACATGCATAAAGGAAACATAACATTTCCACCTTTCAATCACAAGATATCAATACAACACATTGATATAAAAACATTATGAAAACCATTTTCAATACCAAAATAAAAGAAAAGTAAAACATGGTATTTATTTTTCTTTAAAAAAAGTATGGCTTATAGAGGAAGCCGAAACTCAAATAATGGTCACGGCGGCGGAGAAGCCGTTGTCGCCGCATACGTACGGAAAAAACATTCCCTTTTGTCGTCTAGTGAACGCTTCATATAAAAAAGATTCCTTTTGGATAAACGTAAAAGACAAAGGGGTTTATACACCGTATAAAATAAGGTTGTGTATAAAACAAAATATGCCTCAATGAAAGGAGATTGAGATGAAGTCCCATACCTCGGGTCCGACTTGACTCGATCGTTCTTTAATGTCCTGAATAATAAACGTGAGTTAATTTATACTTGTTTAAGAACCTTTTTCAAGTTCATTATTCCTTTTATATCACTTATTGCCATGTCATGAACACTATGTAATTATTCAAGTTAATAACGGTCGTTTTAACGATCATTGGTACTTGAGTCAAAAATAAACCCTTTATAATTACATGTTGTTCATGTATCCATTATATCCAGAATGGTATTCATGATGTAGACATCATATATGTCATATATATCCAGTACATGCATGCATTTATAATATTACATAATCATTTAGAGGTAAGAAATGAAATGCACCGTTCATGGAGACGGTAAGCCGTACGTACGCATGAACGCTACTTTCATTTCTATTTCGTATTTTATAGAATGGAATCATAATTATATAATGGTATATTATAATTCCAGTATAATATCATATATAATATCATAGTTCTAACCTTTATACGTCCCACATATGGTATTTAACAAATCAAATAACTTTGAGGGGGCGGTAGTCCGCACTTCCTTAAATGAAGATAGCGTGTTTACCCATAATGGAACCCATAAAATTATGACCAAAAAGAATAATAAAGAAGCTTAATGAAAACATAAACATATTATATATCATATATAAGTATAGTGTCATCTTAATGGCCACCTTTTAAGGTGTTAAAAGAATGTTGAACAATCATCGTTTCGGGAGGCATAAATTCACCATCCACGGAAACCGTATGTTCTTTAACCATTATATGTAGGTGTGTGTAAGTGTAGATTGAATACATCTTATAAAAACATCCTTGTATATTGAGGATACAGGAGTTGTTACAAAAGAAATAAATAAAAAGAGTTTAGGGGGTTGGAGAAGCAAAATAAAACAAACGGACTCAAGTGAAGACTTTACCTTAAAATCGGGTAACTCCCTTTGGTTTGAGCTCAATGGCTTCCTTGGGAAGTCTTCTGCCAAAAGTGAGGCTTCAAGGAGTAATATAGGGAAGTGGAGAGACAAAATGGGTAGGGTTTGGCCTAGCCAAAGGCTTTGGGAGTGTGGTTAAGGAGGTATAGGTGGGGGCCTTTTATAAGAGGAGAGGAGGGGGCACTCTTGGAAAGTAAAGATAAGTTACTTTATTTTAAAATGAGTTTCGGATTCAAAAGGTCCAACATTGATATAATTCTAGGATAAGGTGATAAGGGTTCTAAAAACACTCATCCAATTGGTTTTGGCCATGTGTAGGTCTTATATTTTACATTATCTTTCCATTTTATTTAAATCGTTAAATAATGAGGTCATCGCTGCATCATCATGATGTCATAAATAATTTAATTTATTTAAAGTCTAAAAATTATAAAAAAATACTATGATGTAGGAAATCTTTTTATCTTTCCTATGACTATTTATAATCAAAACTAGGATCTTTATAACCCCATGTAAAAATTGTTTTTGTAAAACAGCACTTGTGTGAGTCATTTTTACTTTAACATTTTAATAAAAAGTTATTTATGTCATTTTCCAACCAAAGTGGCTCCATGGGGTCCCCAAGTTGACCCATGGCTTTTATTGGTCGGCCAAGACACATCCAATGAGGGTAGGACATGTTTCAAGCTTATCTCATACTATTAAAACATTATTCTTACCATAAACTACACTAATTACCACTAATCACGATTAAGAACTTAATAAGCTACTATTCACCAAAAAATTATTTTAATCCCATTGAACCACATTTTACTTTTTAAAGAAAACCATGTATGTAGGATTTTTGAAATTCAAAACACAATGATGGAAAAATTTCATTTAAACGGAAAAATCTGTTTTTATAAGTACCACTTAGTGGTTTCACTATTCATAAAAAATTGTAGTTTTTCAGAAAATTACCAAGAATTCACCCTAAGATATATTTGATACTCCGAATTCAAAAATGAAGTCTATTTTACAAAATTCAAATCATATAAGTCACATTAATTAATTTAATAATTAATTCCCGCTGTCATGAAAAATAGCGGGTTTTTTGAAACAATATCTATGAAAAGATTGACACTAGTTTAAGTCCAATTTCAAAGTGAAATTGATTCCAATGACCGCCATTGGATTAAATGGTAAAAATATATTGTAATTTCACTTTAAAACCAATTCAAAAGATAATCTACTCATATGAATAATTTATATTAAAAAGAGTTTTTGAATTAAAATACAACATTTTACAATATTCATTAAAAAATGAACATTGTCAGAAAAATACCAAAAATTTATCCAATGTAAAATTCAATGTCCCAATCATAATGAATATGTTTATTTTGACAAATATAGATTAAAAAATTGTCAAAATATTGATTTCAAAAGGGTTTTCCATCAAAAGGCAGTAAAAAATCTTTTAAGAATATTAGTGTATTCCATGCTTAAGATTGGATTTATTTTCATTTTAAGCCTCTAAAACACTATATAATTCATTAATTGACATAGATAAAAATATCTATTATTCATTACTTACTTGGGATGTTACATCCTTCCCCCCTTTTTAAAATTGCATCCCCACAATTTATTTACTTATCGAATAAATGGGGGTACTTATCCCTCATTGAATTTTCAGATTCCCATGTTGCCTCTTCCATCGTGTGGTTTTTCCACAAAACCTTTACCTGATTAATCACCTTATTCCGTAACACTTGCTCCCTATGGTCAAGAATCTGGACCGGTTGTTCCTCATAAGATAGGTTCTCTTCCAGTTGAACTACCTCTGGACTCAAAACATGAGATGGATCTGGCATATACTTTCTCAACATCGAAACGTGAAAAACATTGTGTACCTGAGATAAACACGGAGGTAAAGCCACCCGGTATGCAACTGATCCAACTCTCTCCAGAATTGCATATGGTCCAATGAACCTTGGACTCAGCTTTCCGTTCTTACCAAATCGCATCACACTTTTCCATGGTGATACTTTGAGAAAAACATGATAACCTACCTCGAAAGATAGATCCTTCCTCCGGTTATCCGCATAACTCTTCTGCATGCTCTGAGCTGTTCTCATGTGCTTCTAAATCAGCTGAACTTTTTCTTCCATCTCTTCTACCAATTCTGGTCCCATCAACTTCCTTTCACCCACATTATCCCAGAAAGCTGGTGTTTGAAACTACTTCCCATATAATGCCTGAAATGGTTCCATCTGTATACTGGAATGAAAACTGTTATTATATTAAAATTCAACCAAAGAAAGATGTTGGTCCCAACTTCCCTGATAATCAATAGAACAAGCTCTTAGCATATCCTCCAAGGTATGAATTGTTCGTTCTGACTGCCCATCTGATTGAGGATGAAAAGCTATGCTAAAATTTAATTTAGTACCCAACGACATCTGAAGGCCTTTCCAAAAGTTAGAAGTGAACCTGGGATCACGATCAAATAAAATGGAGAGAGGAACTCCATGTAACCTGACTATCTCTTTAAGATACAAACGGGAATGTTGATCTAGGGTAAAAGTATCTCGTATAGCAAGGAAATGAGCAGATTTAGTCAAGCGATCAATAATAACCCAGATTGCATTATTACCTCGAGATGTCTTCGGTAATCCCATAACAAAGTCCATGGATATATTCTCCTATTTCCACTATGGCACTGGTAAAGGCTAAAGCATCCCTTTCGGTAACTGCCGCTATGCTTTAACCTGTTGACAAGTCAAACACTTCACAGTAAAATTATCAATATCTATTTTCATTTCATCCCACCAGTAATACTCTCGCAGATCTCTGTACATCTTAGTACTACTAGGATGAACTGAAAACGGAGAACTATGAGCTTCACATAACAACTCTCTCTTCAACTGTGGATCACAAGTCACACACAATCTATTCCCAAATCTCAAAACACAATCATTATCAATGTTGAATTCAGGAAACTTACCTTTCTGAACCAGCTCTACCTTTTTCTGCAACTCACTGTCTTGCTTCTGTGCTTGCTTGATTCTATCTGATAGAGATGATATCACTGATACCTGAAACAAAACAGAAGAACTTCCTGCACCAACAACTTCCATGCCAAATCTCATAGAATCCTTAACCAAAGGATCACGTTCCAAATGCAATATTTCTAATGAAGCATTACTTTTTCGACTCAAAGCATCATCCACTTTATTTGCTTTTCCCGGATGGTAATGAATTGTACAATCATAATCCTTGATTAATTCTAGCCATCTCCTTTGTCTCATGTTCAATTCTTTCTGAGTGAATATATACTTTAAACTTTTGTGATCGGTATATATGTCACACTTTACTCCATACAAATGATGCCTCCAAATTTTTAAAGCAAAAACAACAGCAGCTAATTCCAAATCATGTGTAGGGTAATTTACCTCATGAATTTTCATCTGTCGTGAAGCATAAGCAATTACCTGATCATTATTCATTAGGATGCAACCAAGACCTTTCAATAAAGAATCATTGTAGATAAAAAACTCACCATTCCTGGAAGGTAGTGCCAAAACTAGATCATTCACGAATCTTCTTTTCAATTCCTAAAAACAATCATCACATTCTTTTTTCCAGATAAACTTAACACCCTTCCGAGTTAGCTTAGTCATTGGACTAGATAACCGTGAAAAATTTCTAACAAACCTTCGGTAATAGCCTGCCAAACCAAGGAAGCTATGAATCTTAGTTACATTTTTGGGTCTTGGCCATTCTTCAACAACTTTTTTAATTGCATGATCAACAGTTTTTCCATCTTTTGAAACAATGTGACCACAGAAAGAAATTTGTTGCAACCAAAACTCACACTTGCTGAATTTTCCATACAGTTTCTTTCTTTTTAAGTTTTGCAAGATAACCCTTAAATTTCTTTCATGATCCTCTTTACTTTTAGAAAACACCAAAATATCATCAATGAAAACCACCAAAAACTTATCCAAGAACTCATGGAAAATTCTATTCATTATGTCCATGAATACAGCAGGTTCATTGGTTAGCCCAAAAGTCATTACTAAAAATTCATAATGGCCATATCTCGTACGGAAAACGGTCTTCGGAATATCTGCCTCCTTTACATTTAGCTGATGGTACCCCGATCTCAGGTCAATCTTTGAAAAATACTGAGCTCCCTGGAGTTGATCAAACAAATCATCGATATGAGGAAAAGGATATTTGTTCTTAACAGTGATGTTATTCAAGGCTCTATAATCAATGCAAAGTCTCATAGAACCATCTTTCTTTTTAACAAATAAAACAGGAGCACCCCATGGTGATGTGCTAGGTCGAATGAAACCTTTCTCTAATAAATCTTGCAATTGCTCCTTAAACTCTAAACGATCAATTTGAGCCATTCGATAAGGGGGTTTTGAAATTGGCTTAGCATCAGGAACTAAGTCAACCGTAAACTCAACTTCCCAATCTGGTATTATTCCAGGCAACTCATCAGGAAAAACATCAGGATACTCATTTACCACTAGCACATCATTAATCTGAACAGTTCCCTTGTTTTCAACAATGTGTTCAAGGTAACATTCATTTCCATCTTTTACAAGTTTCTCGGACTCTTGATAAGTTATCAATAGTAAGGGTTCATTCTTGTACACAAACTGAAAGTCTATCTGAAAAGAAACTTCTTTAGCTCTACAGTCAATCTTACCATGTTAAATAGAGAGCCAATCCATACCCAGGATAACATCAAACTCTACTAGAGGTAGAACAATAAGGTTTTCAAGTAGGTTCTTTCCACAGATAAGGATAAGAAGATTCTTATAAATTCTTTTTGCCTCAACATTCCCCCCAGGTGTTTTTACCAAAATTTCAGGAGTCTTTTCTTGAGATGGTATTCCCATTTTACTAGAAAAGTTTTCAGATATGAAAGAATGTGTAGACCCCGAATCAAACAACACACTGGCATAATCTGAAAAAACAAACAAAGTACCTGATACAACTTCATTTGATGGCCCGATATCTGCCGATGAAGTTTCAAAGGATTTCACCACCCATTTCTACTTGTAGTCCAACTGCTTCCCATCACTCAATCTCTTTTTCAAACACTCGTTTGCATAGTGACCCATCTCATTTCACTTATAACATTTCACTAACTGTAAATCAAATTTGGTCTTACCTTCACCTTGATCCTTTTCAGTGCAATCATGAGCCTTATGACCCATCTTACCACATCTGTAGCACTTTCTAGAATTCAGAAGACATTCCCCAACATGAATTTTGCCACATTTATCACAAACTGGAAATGTAGTTTTCTTACCATTAGACTTTTTTGAAGAATTCTTACCTTTCTCCTGTCACCTCGATCTCTTCTTCTGTTGGTTGTTATAGAACACTTGATCATCGGAAAACTCCATTTCCACCTTCTTAGCACATCGAAAAAGATTTTCATAACTTTTAAACTCACGAGAAGCTAATGCCCTTCGATATTTTGGCTTTAATCCTGAGTAAAAATGATTGATTTTACTATCACGGTCTCAGATAAAATTTGGTGCATACCTTGCCAATCGAGTGAACCTTTCTTCATAAGTAGCCATTGAGTCTTCCTCTAGCCTCAATTCCACGAATTGCTTTTCCATCCTATGTCGAACAGCCTTAGGAAAATACTTATCAAGAAACATACCTTTGAATTCAACCCAGTCGAGAGCATCAATCTCATCAGCATCCCTGATATTTTTAACCATAGACCACCACAGATCTGCCTCACCCTCCAAACGGTAAATAGCAAGACTAACCTTTTGATTGTCTGAACACCCCATGACATCGAAAATCTTCTCCAGTGATTTAATCCACCCTTCAGCTAACACAGGGTCAGATGATCTTCTGAATGATGGGGGATGTTGCCTCATGAAATGTTCCACCACTAACATGTTCCTCTGTGGTTGATATGGCTGATCTCGTGCATGGATACCACCACCATTTATCGCTTGAGTGAACTGCGCCATTACTGCAACAAACTATTCAGTTCCAATTCCGACCATCTCAGGATGCGGATTCGGAAGGTTATTTCCTTCTGTATGCCTTCCTAGCACTGTTTCCCTGTTTCCTCTGCGGAAGACCATTCTGAACAAACATGTCTTAGATGAAGCAACATGGTAATCTTAAAATTCTATATCACTTCAATTTGACCATAAAAAAAGATATTTTTGTATAATCATTTAATAGAATTCTAACTCCTAAAGTTATGTTAACTGTCCTTTGATACAAACTATAAGGCCCCAGCCTTAAACCTTACTTAATCATGAGTTATTACAAGATTACACATTGAGGATCTTTTCAGGTTTAGAGTTTTAGAGAATTAGATCATAAAACTTGCATTCCATTCCACATATAAAAAAAGTGGTTACATAAAGATAGTATTATTCATTCTCATCATTGGAAACATATTTAAAATAAACATGGATTCTTTCTTGACACTTCCTTGACACTATCATCATATCATGTACCATTCCCTTGACCTGTGAAAAACATTTCAAAAAAACTTGGGATGAGCATAGAAAGCTCAGTAAGGGATATAAAAATATGGAAAGGAAACATGGTTACATATATACATAAGGATGAGATCATACTTTACCCATAAAACATAAGCACTTTAATATACCTCATCAAATCATGAAAAAATCATAGAAATCATAAGACATAAAGGTAACTTGAGGCATTCATAACATTCTTACGTAGGGAGTAACCCTCTTGGTTACGTTTGGAATACCCATCACAGTATATTCCCTAAATCTCTTCAGAGAAACCTTAACGTTTCACTCCTTCACATTACCCAATTAATTGGAGAGCTATATCGGGCTCACCCGCCCTTATTTTATCACAGAACCACCCGTCTTCATAATAATGCCCAAGAACCTCAACATAATTGTATCACATAAAACATGCATAAAGGAAACATAACATTTCCACCTTTCAATCACAAGATATCAATACAACACATTGATATAAAAACATTATGAAAACCATTTTCAATACCAAAATAAAAGAAAAGTGAAACATGGTATTTATTTTTCTTTTAAAAAAAGTATGGCTTGTAGAGGAAGCCGAAACTCAAATAATGGTCACGGCGGCGGAAAAGTCGTTGTCGCCGCATACGTACAGCAAAAACATTCCCTTTTATAGTTTAGTAAATGATTTGTATAAAAAAGATTCGTTTTGGATAAACATAAAAGTCAAAGGGGTTTATACACCGTATAAAAGAATGTTGTGTATAAAACAAAATATTCCTCAATGAAAGGAGATTGAGACGAAGTCCCATACCTCGAGTCCGACTTGACTCGATCGTTCTTTAATGTCCTGAATAATAAACTTGAGTTAATTTATACTTGTTTAAGATCCTTTTTCAAGTTCATTATTCCTTTTATATCACTTATTGCCATGTCATGAACACTATGTAATTATTCAAGTTAATAACGGTCGTTTCAACGATAATTGGTACTTGAGTCAAAAATAAACCCTTTATAATTACATGTTGTTCATGTATCCATTATATCCCGAATGGTATTCATGATGTAGATATCATATATGTCATATATATCCAGTACATTCATGCATTTATAATATAACATAATCATTTAGAGATAAGAAATGAAATGCACCGTTCATGTAGACGGTAAGCCGTACGTACGCATGAACGTTACTTTCATTTCTATTTCGTATTTTATAGAATGGAATCATAATTATATAATGGTATATTATAATTCCAGTATAATATCATATATAATATCATAGTTCCATCCTTTATACGTCCCACATATGGTATTTAACGAATCAAATCACATTGAGGGGGCGGTAGTCAACACTTCCTTAAATGAAGATATCGCGTTTACCCATAATGGAAACCATAAAGGTATGACCAAAAAGACAAATACATAAGCTTAAGGAAAAGATAAACATATTATATATCATATATATATATATAGTGTCATCTTAATGGCCACCTTTTATGGTGTTAAAAGAATGTTGAACAATCATCGTTTCAGGAGGCATAAATTCACCATCCACGGAAACCGTATGTTCTTTAACCATTAGATATAGGTGTGTGTAAGTGTAGCTTGAATCCTTATTATAACAAAATCCTAGTATATTTAAGATACTGGAGTTGTTACAAAAGAAATAAATAAAAAGAGTTTAGGGGGTTGGAGAAGAAAAATAAAACAAACGAACTCAAGTGAAGACTTTACCTTAAAATCGGGTAACTCCCTTTGGTTTGAGCTCAAAGGCTTCCTTGGGAAGTCTTCTGCCCAAAGTGAGGATTCAAGGAGTAAGAGAGGGAAGTGGAGAGACTAAATGGGTAGGGGTTGTCCGAGCCAAAGGCTTTGGGAGTGTGGGTAAGGAGGTAGAGGTGGGGGCCTTTTATGAGAGGAGAGGAGGGGCACTCTTGGAAAGTAAAGATAAGGTACTTTATTTTAAAATGAGTTTCGGATTAAAAAAGTACCACATTGATATAATTCTAGGATAAGGTGATAAGGGTTAAAAATCCACTAATCCAATTGGTTTTGGCCCTGTTTAGGTCTTAGATTTTACATTATCATTCCATTTTATTTAAATCGTTAAATAATGAGGTCATCGCTGCATCATCATGATGTCATAAATAATTTAATTTATTTAAAGTCTAAAAATTATAAAAAAATACTATGATGTAGGAAATCTTTTTAGATTTCAATTAATATTTATAATCAAAACTAGGATCTTTATAACCCCATGTAAAAAATGTTTTTGTAAAACACCTCATGTGTGAGTCATTTTTACTTCAACATTTAATAAAAAGTTATTTATGTCATTTTCCAACCAATGTGGCTCCATGTGGTCCCCGAGTTGACCCATGGCTTGTATTGGCCGTCCATGACACATCCAATGAGGTTAGGACATGTTTCAAGCTTATCTCATACTATTAAAACATTATTCTTACCTTAAACTACACTAATTACCACTTATCGCGATTAAGAACTTAATAAGTTACTATTCACCAAAAAATTATTTTAATCCCATTGAACAACATTTTACTTTTTAATGACAACCATGTATGTCGGATTTTTGAAATTCAAAACACAATGATGGAAAAATTTCATTTAAACGGAAAAATCAGTTTTTATAAGTACCACTTAGTGGTTTCACTATTCATCAAAAATTGTAGTTTTTCCGAAAATTACCAAAAATTCACCCTAAGCTATATTTGATACTCCGAATTCAAAAATGAAGTCTGTTTTACAAAATTAAAAACATATAAGTCACATTAATTAATTTAATAATTAATTCCCGCTGTCATTACAAATATCCGTTTTTTTTGAAATAATATCTATGAAAGGATTGACACTAGTTTAAGTCCAATTTCAAAGTGAAATTGATTCCAATGACCACCATTGGATTAAATGGTAAAAATATATTTTAATTTCACTTTAAAACCAATTCAAAAGATAATATAATCATATAAATAATTTAGATTAAAAAGAGTTTTTGAATTAAAATACAACATTTTACAATATTCATTAAAAAATGAACATTGTCAGAAAAATACCAAAAAATTATCCAATGTAAAATTAAATGTCCCAATAATAATGAATATGTTTATTTTGACAAACATAGATTATAAAATTGTCAAAATATTGATTTAAAAAGGGTTTTCCATCAAAAGGCAGTAAAACAATCTTTTAAGAATATTAGTGTATTCCATGCTTAAGATTGGATTTATTTTCATTTTAAGCCTCTAAAACACTATATAATTCATTGATAGACATAGATAAAAATATCTATTATTCATTACTTACTTGGGATGTTACATAACATGTACAAGTTTATGTGATCCACCGAAGTAAATAAATCTTAAGAAAGAAACATAAACATTTCACATAGAAGGAAATGGGTTTTATTTTATAAAAAAATATGCAATGTATAAAATCATAAAAATAATAGAAAATAATTTATGTATATATTTTTGAATAATATATAAATTATTTAAAAACACTCCACCACATTAAAAAGTTAGATAATGTGTTTTAGTGTTATAATGGCCATAATTGGAAGAAAAGGGTTGTTTTGAGAGATCCCTTACCTTGATCACAAACATTATTCATTACAATGAATTATAAAATTATGTTAATTATTTAAATCTAGAAGAACCTTTTTCAATTTCGATATTTTTTTATTTGTCATCCTATTTTATTCAATTAGTTAATCAGTTAGCTTCATACCGGATGATTGATGAAACCCGGTTCGTTTTTCAAAAGTTATTATGGTATGTTCTTTAAGGACCAATAAATTATTATTTTATCATATATAGAATAATAATAAATAAATAATTATAATTCATATACATTAATGTTATTTTTAAAACCAATAATTAAATATGGTTATGATAAATGAATTACATCACAATTATGGTGACACTTGGCCTTACACATGCATGAGTTACGTTTACAGTTTCCAGTAATCATGATTGGAAGATGTATAGTGGTATTTTTCCGATAAATAATAATAATAATTTCATAAATGTCATATTATTTCTTTAAATACAGAAAAATAAACCATCAATTTGATTTTCTAATAAAAAGAATCACATTGACTCATGGAGGTGGTAATAAACTGGTACAAATGAACATTCTTATACTCATTGAATGAATTGAAATAGATATAAATATATTATATATTTATTTTTAATTAATAATAAATGTGAAATTTGTATCCTATACATACCTTATATTAAACAATATAAACATCCATGAGAGGTGATTATGGAAAAAAATTATGTATGTTAATGAGGTTGTAGTCTACTCTACAGAAAGAACGATGGTTTATTTCCCCCCTTGAAGGAATAGGATATTGATGTATGTTATTATAGTAACATAGTAAAATTTCAGTGCATGGTATATATGTATTATATCACATTGTAATGTTTGAGTAAAATTTTATGGATGAGGAAGAACATATTAAACAAAATGCTGAAATAATAATGAGGCCTATACTTCAGAAAACCCTTTTATATATGTAAAAATCCTTCATAGAAGTTTTTTTATAATAAAAAAGGGATTCTAGTATGTTTTTTTTAACCAAGGAATATATTTTTTTAGGTATTGGGTTATTAAAAATAATTCGTATGTGCTATTAAAAAAGAAGATGAGGTGCCCTTTTATATTTGTGAAGTAGTGGTACTTTTGTAAATACATAAAACTATTCAATAATTATATGTCACTCTCAAACCATGTGCCTCCAACATCGATAAATAATTGATTTTTGGGGAAAAAATTCAATTAAAAATTCCAAATAAAAAGACAATTTTTTTAAACATTTTATTCCTTTTATCTCAATGATTTGTTTCTTTTACAATTTTAGTTTTCTCCATAGTAACTAGTTTTTTACCTATGAAATTTATAATTTCATCCTAAAAATAAAATTTATCGTATTTGACAATTTAGACCAATTGAATCAAAATATTAAATCTAAATTATCAATTATAAAAAATATATTGGTGGAAAATTAATTTTAACACATGAACATGTGACATGAAGAACCCCATTTTAAATTTAACCACAATAAAATTTTTTTTAATGTATTTTTACTTTTGATAATGATGAATGAGTATCATGATATTATGAAGTAATATAAATTTCTATGATTTCATATATGTAATAAAATCATTCAAACAAAATTCATAGTAATATTATAATTTAATTTCGTATTAAACTCGCAAAACATGATGAAAAGTGGGTCTTCAAGAAAATGCATTTTTTCACAAAATAGACGATCTTATATTAACTATGTGATTATAAATAAACATTATATAAATTTAATGTCATATAATTTTAAATATAATATATATATTTCATTTAAATCCTACCTTACATGCGGTAATTTAAACTAATTAAAATTGATAATATTTTTTCACTTAAAACAGTTTGTACAAAACAACATTTTAAGTGTGAAAATAAACATATAAAAAAATCGTGATAATTTCTCATTAAACTAAAAATAATTTTATATTTTTTATATATTTATCTTTAACACGAAATCCATAATATATTAGTAATTTTTAAATAAATTATTTTAATACGATAAATGGAATTAATTAGTAAGTTGAAATTTTTACTATTCACATGAAAAAAATCATTTCAAGAAAAATCTCAAAATATCACCCTATGATAATATTAATATGACGATATCAAAAAATGAACTCCATTTTAAAATTTAATTTTTTTACATATATATTGAAAATAAATATATTAGTATATAAAGAAGTAATAAAAAGTATTTTTGATGAAAACATATTTTTTGAATAATTAAATATTCTAGTTAGAAATATTATATGTATTTACATTGAATTTAGGAGAAAATTATATTGACTATGAATTATATATATATTTCATAAATTAAACAATCCTATTCATACCCACTAATTTTATTTAATGTTTAGAATAGTCATATGAAAATAATAATGGTTTGTTTGGGATCAGTGTTGTGTGTCACATACACTGTCAAATATATTTTAATTTTTAAAAACATGAAATTTAAAAATGCTGGTGGTTCCCTAATATGTTATAAACTCACTCTATGCTCTAATATCCACTTCACATGTGGTCCTTATTAACCCCTATTTGGTTATAGTTATTGGATGGGATGAGGCCGTATTTTTTGCGTGATCAAGCCGAATTATTTCATATGTGATTAAGGATTTGAATGTTGTTTGGGATGAAGTTTCATTAGAGTTATTCTGAAATATATTTAATTTTTTTTATTATTTAAATATGATTGTCCTAGTGTGCGTTCATTATTACATGACTGTATGTATACTTTCTCCCTTCATGTTAATATTATTGGATAAGTTACATATCACATATACTCAATCTAATGAAATATATGAAATATATGTTGTGTATGATACATGGTTATTTATTTATGAGTTCAAACTCTAATAAATGGGGTATTATCTCATCCCAGTACCAAAATAGACACCTAATTCTAGTCGGAATCCCCTATAATACGAGTAATATCATATAAGGTCATGTATAAATATAGTGCAGTAACTACTTAGGGTGAATCGTGTTTGGATATTATAGGTATTGGGATTATGGAGACGGTAAAATATAAATCACCTTCAGAAAGAAAAACTGATGAAAAATCATGTAAAAGTAAAAGATTCTAGAAGAAGAGAAACATTTATAAGAAAAATCTTCTAGACAAAGAAGGATATTATAAGTATTTTTAATGTTTGTATAATTTATTGATTCCCAAGACTATCTC
Source organism: Viscum album (assembly GCA_963277665.1). Lineage (NCBI taxonomy): Eukaryota > Viridiplantae > Streptophyta > Magnoliopsida > Santalales > Viscaceae > Viscum > Viscum album. Next base: position 1,897,064,954 of record OY728152.1, read on the forward strand.
TAGAAAATTCATATTTTATTAATGAATGATCATGAGTTAGCCTATAATGATTTACATACAGGTAATTTTCCTATGTCCAAAAGATCAAATGATGAGGGGTTAAAAATATGATAATTTTAAAAATCCATAAAAATATAGATATTATTAGATCTTCAAATTATTATTTTTCAAAGGATCAACATTTACAATTATATAATAATATAAATCATGACAAATATAAGGAATCTTGATAAATACAATAATAATCATGTTCATGTTATAGAGTCACAAATTTAATGTTATGTAATACCAGGTAAAATCAGCAATTGAAGGGATAGTAATTTTCAAAATCATATAGGGTATTGTGATGAATCAATTACTCATATAATGAAATCATAATTTCACCATTAATGTGATTTAATATTTTATAAGGAGAGATAGGTGAGCCATTTTCATATAAGTCCTATGTGAAAGTATTCTTTAAAATAAAATATTTACAAAAGAGAAATTTCTTGATAGAATATACATGACTACCACTTATACAAAGTTATTTTAAAAAAATGATTTTTTATATTAAATTTTTTATTTCATATATCCAACTCATTATTTCAAAAAAAAATGTTCCAAAAATTTATTCTTTATATATTGAGCAATAATCAGTTTCTAGCAGAATATGTTTTAAGCAATATGGTTTTAGGTAGATTTGTTTTTGTTGTTATGTGTGTAACTAGGCATTGATTCTAATTATTATAAGGGACTAACAAATGATAATTAGTTTCTTTTGAAGTAAAAAAATAACATAGGGAGATTTATTATTTTTTGTAACATTTCATATATTTAGGAACCATTATAATGAATTTTTTAGAACCAATAGTTTCTAGAAATAAACTAGGTTAGTGGAGATACATCCCAACACCACTTTTTTCAATATGGATAATTGTTGGAAATTTTTGAATCATATTATACTAGAATGAATTATATTTATTTTCACCCAAATTGGATTTTATCCTATAAAAATATCATTCAACTTGTTTTGATTTACTTTTTTTATTCGTCAGGGGTAATAGTGTGAAAAAAATGATGAGAGGATCGAGACATGGAAAAGTCACAAGGGGATTCCTTATAAATGGAAATCATAATATATTACCTATTATTCATAATTCATTTCTAGTTTTTCATAATTTTTTTTGATGATCCAATTGGTATCAAAACAACCTAATTATCCACTAAATGATCTGTAATTTATTATATATTGACAATATATATTCTATCAATAGTATAGGTAAGAATACAATTGATAATAAAAGAATTTGAATAAAAGAATGTGATGATGGATTAGATTATTTAACTAGACATGGAATTTTATAATGTTCATACTCAAGTATTTCCACCAATTGGGAAGTAAAATTCCATTACAAATGATGGTATGAGACAATTACAAGTTTAAAATGATGAGATATTTATCTGTGTTATATTATTAATAGTGAAATAGTTTTAAAAGGTGTTGGGATATAAAGATGTAAAATGGAATTAGAAGAGACATTATTTTTTGAATATAATGAATCTATTAAGGATGTAAAGAGAAAGATATAGATAATTATGTATAAGTACACGAATATAACTGATGAGGACTGTTTTGATGATTATATGATAAGAGTAATTGAAATTTTTTAGTAACATTATATATTTTGGGGATACATTGGAAGTAATTAATATGTTCATGAAATTTATGAAAAACCTCCCTAAAAAGTTTAACACTAAAGCCACTTCATTATATTAATATTTCCATTTATATCTTTATTAATTAGATAATAAAATTATTTCTTATGAAATGAGGAATTGTAACTGTTTAATAAGAATATCATGGATGATATAGAATTAAAACCCATGAGTATTGTTATACTGAATGATTTGGAAGATGAGTACAGTAAAATAGCTTATGGTGAGGAAAAAACAAAGAAGAGTGTAAACGGATTATTGGCCATATCATAATAAAAAAAGTAAATTTAAGTACCTGTTTAAATTCTAACTAAAATTATTTAAGAAATGTGGAAGTAGTAAATCAAAAATAGTTTTTTGAAGGAACAAATATTAAAATTTTAATGATGATGACCAATAATAAAGGCCATAATGAATTAAATAGGGATAATGTTAGAATAATTCTAAAACAAACAAACCTGATAATGACAATTTTTTTTATCAAAAAGAACATAAATAACGAGACAAAAGGGGATTTATACTATACTACAAGTACTCATTCAGAATATGTGTCTAATGAATATTTTAGAAATATCATGGTACATGTTTAAAAACATGATAAAACATAATATTGGGAATAATAAGAAGGTAAAGGGACCAAGATTAAGCATATGAATAATTCTCACCATGGATCTTGTATAGAAAAAATAATACTTAACTCAAGATGTAAATAATGATATTAAAAAATTTTGTTTCAATGAAGAATAATGTATATGAAAATAATCTAAATAATAAATGTTGATACATTGAATTAATTAAAAACCATATTTTCAAGGTTCTGAAGCATGAAAAAAGTAGTGAAATATATTGATATGAAAATTATTTCATATGAATAAGGGTTATGAAAAACACTATAATGGTATCATGAAAAAAATAATATAATAAAAAATTGAGTGAGGGTTTTAAATTATTATTTTTTAATTTGACATTAAATTTCTACAAGATTTTAAAAATGTAATCCATGAAAAAATCGAAATCTATATCTTCTAATATAATATTAAAACACTTTTACAAAGTTCTTATATTTTTATTCAAAATATAGCTGAATTTATGCTATAAATAGTGATGTAAATATTCTTTTACTAATCATAATAATGTTTTTATCTCTGAAAAAAATATCACATGATGTCCAAATAATGAATAATATATAATATGATTCAAATTACTATTTCTGAATCATAACTCTTATTGGTATAAAAGATAATGATCTAGAGTTAACAAATCATTATATCTAAATTTGATGTATAATGGTAATAAATTCTAGTACCCCATTTCACAAATTTTAATATACATGAAACATGGTGATGTAACACTCATATGAAAAGAATTAACTCTAAGAATATACGAGTGAAAAATTTATGAACATAACACTAAAAAATTTGATTAATAAAAAAATATTTTAGCATTTGGATAAAATTTAAGAGATGTATAACCAATAGTTTTCTTCTTTTTAATAATGTAGGACTATTCATTCAATATAATTTCATCATAATGAAATTGTAAAGGAAACTCAAAAAATAATAAAGAATAAAAGACACTAGTTATTGAAGTAACTCTAAAAATTATCCGAAAAATAAAGCAATAATTACTTGATATGAATGTTCCAATAACAAGATATGTGATAAATAAATATTGAATAACCTTGGATAAAATGAATGGGATTCATTTAATTCTGGGAATTATAGAATCTTAAAAATCAGATGAATTGAAAAGAATATGATATAGAACAAAAATAATCCATATTTTGTTTTTAAGGGATCTTAAATAAATTGTATTAAGTGTAATAAAACATCATATTGATGATAAAAAGTTTTTTTTATAAAAACTAATGGTTCATCTTGATCTCAAAATCTTAAATAATTGTCTATAAATTTCGATGAAAAATTCTTAATTTATTCTAAATTTTTTATCAGGATAACTCTTATTATTTTACTGTAAAGGGTGAGAATATGCATTGGAATAAAAGATATATCCATCTTGGTTAATGAATTTTGAGTAAATTATCATGAAAAGACGTGGTGATACTACTACCCCTACTGGATAGAAAGAGATAAATTACCGATGAAAAATCTCAAAAGGGGATAAAGGTATAAGGACTCCACATAAGAGTGTAAATTAAATTCATAAAGAAACAAAAATTAATTAATTCTTATTTATATGGGAATTTGAGGAATAAATACACATGGGGTGACCCATAAAATTGTACATTAATTTATGATTTCACAAGGATCACTAATATGATTTTCATAAATAAAATTATTAATTTAGTGATTATTTTAATTACTGAATGTTAGACCTTACAAAATGAAGTGTCTTTAGACTAGAATTCATTTTTTATTACCAATGATATTTTATGTTTAGAGTTTTATATAATTATATTGTATCTCTTAAATAAAAATCCAAAATACAAAAATTTTTCCACCGATAATCAGTATCCATTTTTCCACGACATAAAACATTTAATTTGAATTATGATTTTTTCCATGAAAAATCTTCATCACATTCAACTTGACTTCATATTTTATCTTACCATCCCTTAAACACTGTAATTTTTTTTTGAAAATCTAGGATGAGTACATAATGATTTGTAATAAAAACATAAACTCCACTAAATTAGTGAAAAACTGAGATCCCATGAAATATTTTCCTTTATATGAATGTTAATTAAGTTGAGAAATCATTTCCACAAGGATAACATACACACATGTTTTTATCAAATAAATCCACTAAAACCCATACAATGAAATTAAAAATATTTTAGAAAACATAGTGTATTATATTCATAATTCATGTGAAAAATTACTAGATCCATTTTAAATCCCAATGATATAATTCAATCATTATTTCATATCTAAACAAGAATCATTACACCATACTTTTCAGCACTATCTGGGCACAACCACTGTATAAAATATATCTTGATCAACCATCATATAATTTCTATCGAGCACACCCATTAATCATGAGATATAATGGGTCAGAGCCTATATTATAAGTTATATATAGCTCTCCCATTTCACATATATAATTATCAAGCAACATATCAAAAATAAAACACTTTATGCTTTAACATTTCAAATATACACCATTGAAAACTATGTTGAACTAACATGTAAAACATCGTCTGATGTCAAAATAGATTTTCATTTTAGAAAACCAATTTATAGTACCAAAATAACCAAATATGTAAATAAGGTTTTTATATGAAGGAAACATGATATCATGTAACGGAAGGAAAAATAATAATGGTAATAGTTGTAGGAATTTTTTCCCTACAGTATAGGTGGAAATAGAAAATTTATTTTTCCTTTTGTCAAAATGTTATATATATTATTTTACAAAAATATTTTTCAAAATTGTTGACTAAAAGTAAAAAAAGGATTAAAATATTCCCCTAATAAATACATTAAGTCCATATTAATATAATCATAAAATATATTTTTAAATATCATGGTGGAAGAGAATGATTTTGAGTATAAATAATTATTTCATTTGAACTGTGGTTTTATGTTAATGTTCCATGTACTTTGAGTCTGACTCATCACATATGTTTATCCTATTTATGAATAAATAACTAATGTTATTTATTTACATTCCTAAGAACATTTTTTGTGTTCATAGATCATTTTATTTTATATAATACAATGATAATGAAAATTTCTAAATCTATTTATGTCAGCTGTTTTGATAGTATTCGACGTATATTTCAAAGACGTATTTAGTAGGATGAATATTTAAAAAGGGTTAATTATTAAATAATATATAGATTATTCATCATCAAATACTAATCCTTTTTATAGGACACCTATACTTTAAAAAATAAACACGAATGGAGGTTTTAAAAAATTTACTAATTTAGAATCGTAGAGATGGTTTGTCCTATATATGCATGAGTAACACTTCCATTTTTCAATGACCATTATGTAAATAAATTATGTAATATTTTTAATTTTAAAAAATGTAATTATATTATAAATACCATATTATCACCATAAATAAACAGAAAAATTTCTTCCATGTGATGTGGTGCAATAAAAACCACATCAGTTCGTGGAGATGGAGGTCCAGGTGTAGACATAAATGACGTTATAATTTTTTATTGAATAGAAAGTTAAGCAAAAACGTGTTATGTTATCTTTTTTGAATTATAAATATTTCAATAATATTAAATATATATTTAAGATGCATCATTATATCAATCCTTCGGAGGAGGTGTTAGAATATGAATTAGATGGGTTTGCAAAGTTGTAGTTCATCGTACACAAAATAAATGAATTCATTTACCATTGGATTGAAGTTGGGGATGCATATAGGTTTTTAAATTAACATAAAAACATATAAATTGGTCATAGATTATTATTTTATTATATTACAGTGGTTATAAAATTATTTAATGAGTAGGAACAAGAAATGAACCCAAAAAACTCATTTAAGAATGATACCTCTTATTAAAACCAAGATTTTATATTTAAAACTTAACTCATTGGATGGTTTTATAATACAAAATGTCGTTAATATGTGTATAGGGATGTAATTAATGTATTTTTTAAGTTATTTTCAAAAAAAATTCATGTGTGACGAAAATTGGAGGAAAGATGCTCATTTATTAGAGATGGTAGGGACACTATTTGGAATTTCATATAGTATTAAATTAATATAAATTAACATCTATATTAAAATATCTCCAAATTTACAGGATTCATATATAATATGAGGTTGTTTGGAAATATTCTTGTTAAATAATTTTTTAGAAGTTTAGATTAGTTTTTTACCCTGATATCACAGTTTTATCAAACTTTAACACATTCAATAAACTACGGTGATAATGATATTCTTAATATATATAGTTATATATAGTTACAATGAAAAGAATATTGGCCCATAAATGGACCATGGATGATATTTTTTAGATACATCTCAATCACATGGCATATTATAGGATTTATAAGAACTATAATCCATTTAATAAAATATTATTCATTATAAATTTTTATGAGTTTAATGTTTTACAATATTCAGATAATTTTCCATTAAAAACTTCAAGAAAAAATTAAAATTTATATAAAATAATTAAAAAGTTCTCTAATAATATTTATATTTAAAAACAATTCATGGAACACATAAATTATTTCAAATTTTATTACATTATTATTTTAAAATTCTTTTATTTATTTTTTTAATTAAAAAATTTCTTTTTCAGTTTTGTGTATTCTCTTGTGGTAATAATTTTATCACTAAAATTAAAAATTAATTTACATTACAAAAAATTATTTAGATTTAGATCTAATATTTGTGACCAGACAATTCCACTGTTTTCCCCTATGTCAAAAATGTAGAGATAAAAAACAAAAATAATTACATTTTTTACATTTTCAATATGTAAAAGAATGTAATGGTAAAATTCATACCCAAATGTATAATAAGGTCATAATTTCAAATATTGGATAATTATTGTTGAAATATTTTCTTCTAATCAAATTAATGAATATGTTATGTTGATTTTTTATTTCTTATAAAATTATTTTTACACTTAATTAACACATTTTATCTATAACGTGGTAATAAATATTTACTATTGTTAATATTTATAATGAAAAAAATAAAAGGGAACTATTTATCAAATTTATACCTATTTATTCTACACATAAAATAATTTTTTAATCATTAAAAACTCATAAAAGTAATAATTTTTAGAAAATCATACTAACAAAATGTGATGAAAATCATTTTCCAAATAGGCCTTTATGATTGTTAAATGATTTAACACTAAATTGATATATAAAATTAAATTAAAGAACATATATTTATAATAAATCAAAATAAACTATTTAAATGTTATAACTTATAAATATTTTTTTCTAAAATTGGAAATAAAATAAAATTTTCAATAAAACAATATATTTTCTCACTGTTCATTGAAAAATCAATCTTCACATAGAATTATCATGAAATTATTATTTTCTATTGAATTGAAAAGTTGAATTAGCTTTATCAAATTCGAATATTATAATTTTAATATTAATGTTTTAAATAAACCATATTAGGAATTATTTTATTTATATTATTTCCTTTTAGAGTTAAAAATCGCATAATATTTTTACAAATAATATAATTATCTAATTATTGAATAATAATAAATAAAAAAATTATTTATTCTATTTGTTCATGGATTTTTACATTGTTACCCCATTTGAAAATTTTTCCCTCATAATTTTATTCACTCGATAAACAAAAGGGGTTATCTTTACCCCAAAGCATTTTTTGATTCCCATGTTGTTTCATCAACCATATAGATTTTACCCAAAGCCTTAACATGATTAGTTAAAATATTCTGATACACTATATCGATATGGTCATGAATATTAATAGGGTGTTCCTTCTAATAAATGATATATTCTAACTGAACTACTTTAGGGCTCAAAAAATTTAAAAGAATCTTGTACTTATTTTTTGAACATAAAAACATTAAACACATTATGTACCTAAAATAAGATAAGAGGCAAGTAAAATCAGTAGTAAAAATATACAATGCTCTCAACTATTTTATATGATATAATCATTGATAGACTTATCTAACCCATTTAATAAAAACACATAACACTTTTCCATTGAAATACTTTATGAAATATGTACCCACCAACATCGAATAAAAAAACATTCATCCCATTATATACATAATTATTTATCCAAATATAAAAAATCCTCATATATTGTTGAATTTCCATAACTTTATTAACTATTCTTTCAATCAAAATGGGTAAAATCCACCTCTTTTCTCCTATGTCTTCTCAATAAGATAAATACTACCATATCTTCAATAAAATGCAATAAAAGGTTCCATCTAAATTCTATAATATAAACTATTACTATAATAAAAATCAACAAATGGATGATTTATAACAAATAATCCCCATTAATACATTAAAAATATAAAAATCATGTATTCCATTGTATAAATAATTCATTGAGGCTTTTTATCACATAAAAGATGAATAATTATATTGATATTCTATTTTATACCCAATAACATATGAGGGTTTTTATAAATATTAGAAGTGAATTTTTTATTATTATATGATACAATAGAGACATAATGACAATGTAACCTGGCTATGTCCTTGACATAAATACTAAATAATAGTTCTTAAGACAAAATATCTTTAATATGAATGAAATTCATTGATTTATCTGACTGGTTAACAATAACAACATCAAATTATTACCTTGGGGTGTAATTGAGTATACCCTTGTAAAATATGTGGATATAATTTCATGTTTCCTCTATAGTTCTATAAATTTTTAGATCAACCCCTTTGGTAATTATCATCATGATTTGACCTATAGTATAGTAAAAAATTTCCTAACAATGTTATTAATTTATATTTTCATTCTATCCCACCAGTAATACACTTGATGGTCAATGTACATATTATTACAATTAAGATGAAAGGAAAATAAGGAATTATTAGATTCATTGAACAATTAACTTGTCAAATCAGTATTATAAGGAATACATAATGTCTTTCCAAATCTCAAAACACCTTCTTTGTCAACAATAAATTCTGGAAACATACCATTCTTACCCAATTCTATATTTTTCTTGAAATAATGTTCTTCGTTAGGATATTAATTAATTATATCTAATATATATGATCGTATTTTCACCTAAAAAATAATAATGGACTTCCATACATTTACAATTTCATTGAAAAAAAATTCATCAAATCATTAAATAAATAGTTATTTCAAAAAAAATTGGTTAAATGATGAATAATATTTTTTACTGAAATAATCAAACAAATTTTTTTATTCTCAAAGATATATGTGAACTATGCAATCATAGGCCCTATTAAGTCCAAACCATATTATTGTCCTCATGTTTAGCTATTTTATATTGAATATATACTTAAAACATTTATGATATGTATATATAGTCACACTATACTCAATATAAATGATTCTTATAAATTATTAATGTTAAAAAAACAATAGTTAATTCCAGATATTTTGTAATAAAATATTATTCATGATGTTTTTTTTGATAAAAAATAAGTAATCACCTAATCCTTCTGCATCCCGACAAAACTATATCCACATAGAGAAGCACTATTGTAGATGATAAAATAAAAATATACAGTGGGTAAGTGTAAAATTGTATCAATGACCAATAATGTTTTCATTTCATGAAAACAAAACCAACAAACACTTTCACTTAGATGAATTTAACTATCTTTTGAGTTATCAAATTTTGTAGAATAGACAACCATGAAATGATTTCATCAAAATATCAGTAGTAACCACTAATATGTGAAATATATGTATCTTTGTTAGTTTTTTTGTTGATGGGAACTCTTGAAAAACATTAGATATATCATGGTCAATTGTTATTCAATATTTAGAAAAACGATTTCTAAAGATCGGAATGTGGTGCATCAAAAAACCACACACAATAAATATTCCATATATATTCGTGTATTTTAAGGATTGAAAAAAATTGCATGTGACATCCATCATCCCAATTTTTTTAGAATATAAAAACAAATTATTAATAAAAAACCACAAAACTATCTAAATAGAAAAGGAAAACTATACTTATAGGATCCAAGAAAACAATTGGTGCATTAAGAAACCCAAACGACCATAATAAATTATGGTTAGAAACATTAATTGAAATTGAAGATAAAAACCAATAATTTTTTTTCGATGGGAACCCGTTATAAAGACCATAGGATCATTAGATGCATGGCCAAAGTAGACGACCTTAAATGACCCAATGTCCTGACATCACCATAACATACCCTCTTCAAGAAATCTGACATCATTATGATTGTGAACGCACCTTGTAAGGCTTAGCCACTTTTATTGACACATATTGATTTATGGATCTTGATAATGGTAGAAAGTCTATACACTCTTTTACATCCTAAAACATGATTTTTATAATATCTACCTCCTTCACCTTCAACTGATGGTTCTATGACCTGTGATTAATCATTGAAAATAGTATTATCCCATAAGATGATCTATCAAATCAATAAAATGTGGGAAATTTTACTTTTTTCGAAAGTGAATTTATTGAAGGATATATAGTCAATAGATATCCTTATTGAGAAATATTAATTTTTAACGAAAAAAATATGATAATCTTGTGGTGATGTTCTTGTACAAATGAATCATTTATCTAGAAACTATAGTATCCTTTTTTCAACTCCAATTGTTCAATTTCGGAAATTCATAAGGGTGGTATTGACATAGTCTTATTATATATTACTAAAAATATTAATCTCAACCTCCTGATAATGAATAACACCCAGTAATTATTAGATTGAAAACATCCATATATTCATTCACTAAATTCAAAACACCAATATTAATATATTTTTGTCTTTTCAATATCATGATCTAGGTATCATTCATAGATATCACTACTAAATTTATTCTCTCATTGGTTGGTTATAAAAGGTAAGAAATAATTCAATAAAAAGTTATTACAAATTCAATATATATTATCATGATAATATAAAATCGAATCCATATCCAAATAATACCAAACTATGATATATGATGATCAATAAGATTTGTAGGAAAGACCTTCCCAATAAAAAAATGAATATTTCAATAAATCATAGTTGATTTAATACATATATGTAGAGTTTTCTCCAAATGTTTTATATTATATTCCTTCTCTGATACTACATTTTTAAATGAAAATTTCAAAGAAATGATGGAATGTTAATAAAAATGGTCAAATAGTGAATTAGATTAATTGAAATAAAAAAGTGAAATTTCTATAACCCCTTCATTATGTTGTAAAGAAAACATAATACTAGAAAATGATATTTTCGCACCATTACCTTTTTTTATATTGATTATTTAAACCCTCTGTAATAATTTTTAAATAATATCATCATTATTTGTTCATATATTACCTCATTCTTGAATTGTTTGGTGCTATTTTCTCAACAGTAATGAGACATGTGAAGAATATTATGAAACTCGTAACACACTCTAGTTCATGTCAAACATTCCATTAAATGTTATTTTTATCACATAGATGATGTTGGAGGCTATCCTCTAGACTTAATTTCATTATGATACTCTATTTTTTCAACCATGACCATTTCCTAATCTTTTCATCTCAAGATTTTTTTTTTCAGAAACTCTATCACAAATTTCTCTAAATAAAGAATGAATTTTTCAATGATTTTAAATTTTAACACAATAATTTCCTCAATAAACATAGTTTCAGTCTAGAGTAAAAACTATATATTTTACTATAAATTTTTCTAAATAAAATATGATATGTTCCAAGCCATTATTTTGATGTTTTATTATTACATTGCAATAAAATATTCAATTTTTTCCTAAACTCCAATAATTTATTCTCCATCCCATGTAAAAAAATCTCAATGAACTATTTCTCTTGAAATATATTCTAAAATTTTTCCCATTCTTTGATATAATTCTATTCTATATTTTTTATTCTTAATCACATACTACTATACATAATCCTCAATATCAAAATGATAAATCATTGAATTTCAATTTTAGGTTTTGATCATCCCAATAATTAAAATATCTTTTCTTATGAATTGATATATCCTTCGGATACCATTGGATATGAGGTTTCATTGAATTAATATTGGTTTTTTTTCATTAAATTATCAAATATGAAAATATTCTTTGGTGGTAAATTTAGTTTCCCTCTAACATTGAAGACTCTTATTTTATAGCCTACATCAATTAACCCACAACATCACCACTTTTATCATTTCCAATTGCATCAATTCCAAGATGTTTATTTGGATGGATATTTTCTCATTGATATCTTATTACTTTATCATCATTGTTTCCTTTTGCTAAATCCATTTTAAATAGAAATACATTAGTTTAAGAAAAATTGTAATCTTAAAATTTTATAACATAAGTAGAATCTCTAAATGTTATTATATTAGAAATATACTAAAGTATAAAAATTTATAATCCTTTATTATGATACAAAATATATGTATAGTTCTATATAAATTAAATAATATAGGGTACTTATAATAGAATTCATTTTATTTTATTTCCAAAGATATTTTATGTTTATAGTTTTAGAGAATTAAATAAAAAATCTTACAAAACATCCCCTTATATTACAATGTAGTATATTGTACATAGTGTAAATGTTTTACATTATACATGACTTATAATGTAAAATATTATTTTTTTTTATGAAACATCTCCATGAATTTCAACTTTACTACTTGGTTTCCCTTAAAGATTCTTAAACATAGTGAAAACTATTTGAAAATACGGTTTTTACATAAAAATATCCTTAAGGGACATATAATTGAATATATATGTTTGTTTAATAAAAACATGAAAAATATGAAATTTTTACCTTTATCTCAATGATACTTGTGAAGATAATTATTTTCCTTATGAAAAACACATAAACATTTTTTCATTACAAAAACCATTAAAACCCATAACAAGTAAATAAAAACCATTTAGGAAACATAAATAAATACATTCATAACACATGTCATAAGTAAATATTCCTCAGTTGAATATATAGGGGAAACCTTCCCAGGAACTCCATCCATCTTTCCTATTATGATCATTAACATTACCTAGTTCATTGGAGTTTAATATGAAAATACCAATCATATAATCCTCATTGATATCACTATATATATAACATATATCAGGCTCACATATTCATTAAAATCTAAAATGGTTTTCAACCATCCATATAAGAAATATAGATGTCACTTGTTTCTCATATAAAATTCTAAAGTAACATACCAAGCATTTAAAATTTTATTCAATAAAATTTTCATCATAAAATCATTGAAAAATATTTTTGTCCAACATGAAAAACATTTATGGATATTCAAATATGTATTCTTTTTAAAATAAAATTTTTAATTCCAAAATAGAAAGAAAAAGGAACTTATGTTTTTCATTTCAAGGATACATTAATTCTTTAAAGGAAGAAAAAAAAATAATGATAACAATTTCATGAAAATTCAGTTTTATTGTATACTTTAAAATATAAATTCCTTTTATCTCTTTATAAAAATGATCCACATAAAAATATAGAAATTCCCATTTTTAAAATCTTTTAAAGAATGTAAAAAATAATATAAAATACTTTTATAACTATTTTATTTAAATATAAATACAATAATTAAATAATTTTATTGATCTTCACAAGGAATATAATTATTTTCAAAATAAACCTTTAAAACAATAAAAATGTGGTTGTAAGTTCATGTGTCCCTTACGAAGAGTATGAATAATCATGTATGAAATTAAAAGCCATGAATAATAAACATATTCTTATTATTTATTTTCTTAAGAAACTTTTTCATGTTAATTATTCATTTTTTTATTTAATACAATGTTATATAGAATTACTTAATTATTTTATGTTGATGTATTTGAAAATATGTGTCTCATACATAAAACGATGACTTATGTGGGATGATAATGGTCAAATGTGATATTATTAAATAATCTATAGAATAATAATTTAAACATATTAAAATAGATCCAAATTTATAATAATATAATAAAATATCATTACTAGTAAAAATATTCTTATGAAATAAAATATTGACATTCTTAGAATATTTTTTTACCCTTATATCTTAAATTTTTCCAACACTTACCATTTTTGAAAATTGATGCGATAATGATTTTTTATGGTATAAGAGTTACTATAACTACTATAAAAATTAATGACTCATAAATATACAATGGATTATAATTTCAACCATATCCTAATAAAATACAATATTATTGGTTTTAGGGAATTTTTAATCATTTAAAAGAATTTATTTATTATAAAATTCCATTAATGTAAATTTTGACACCATTTATTTAATTTAACATTTAAAAATCATGAAAATGATTTAATACAAATACAATCATTTCAAAAATGTCTAATAAGTTATTTTTATCTGAAAAAATTATGTAACATTGATATTATTTCATGTTAATTTTCATTTAATATTTTTAAAAATTATAAATTTTATATTTCTATTATCAAAATAATTACTACATAAACATTGATAAATATATAATATAATAAACTAATTAAAAAAAAATAACAAAAAATTATGATGATTTTATTAAAATAAAATATTTACAACTGAACATTTCCTTTGTTCATCCATATTCCATAAATTTATGGATAATTAACCAACAAGAATTAAAATTAAAACTTTTAATTATAAAAACATCTATAGATGTCAAAATCATAGGGAAATGGAAAAAAGTTCACATATTCCATGTTTAAATGGTTATCAATATTACAAACTCAAATAATAAAATTAGGGAATGTGTTAAGGTCTTTTTTTATCTATTTCAAATTATTTTTACCCTTTATAAACCAATTTTACAATTACCTTGGTAACGAATTTTTATTATAATTACAATTCATAATGGCAAAAAATAAAAGGTCCTATTTAAAAAATTTGGTCTTCATGATTCCAAATATAGAATCCATTTTTATTTATTTAATACAAAAAATAATAGAGTTCAATTAAAAATTAAATTTAAAAAACATGACTACAAAACAATTTTTCATGATAATGCATTTTATGTATAATGTTTTTCAATAAATTCACTTATAAAATACATTTTAAAAATCATAATAAGACTATATTAATTAAAAAAAAGTATAATGAAAATTTTAAACTAAAAAAATAATATTTTACATTTTTAATACTTGAAACAAAAATAAGGATTTCTATAAAAATTATTATTTTTCGTTATTCATTGAAAAATAAATCATTTTAGAGAAATATAAAAAATTAAACAATAGATAATTTTGACACGATGAATTCAAAACTGAAATTAATTTTCTCAAATTCATAATCTGTATTTTGAGAATTAATGATTAAATAAAACATTATAAGAAAATAACTTAATAAAACTTTTTCCTGTTTGATTTAGAATTTACATAATATTTTTCAACTGAATATGAAAATTTTATTCATGAATTCAATTAAATATGAAAAATATGTTTTCTATAATTACCTCTTTAATTATATAGATGATAAACATATTCAAAAAAAATGGTTAGAAATGGATGAGGACCTATATCACAAATGTGAGAACTGATATTGAAAGGGTATTTAGTAAATATACGTTTTAATTGAGGTAAAATAATAAAAAAATCATATATTTAACAACCCTTTTTGGACTTAAAAATTCAGTTAAACAAATAATATCATAATACATGGACATAACTTTTTAGTGTCTTTTGATATTTGATAAATAATCATCTTTTAAAACTTTATTGCATCAAAATATACTACAAACATATCAATATAAAACATTATTCTACTTGAAGCCCTATATAAAATTTATTGGGGAAGTGGAAAAAAATAAAGAGTGAGAAAAATTTATTTGTAAGGGGTTATAAACAATCATTATTAATGGGTTATATCATAGGGAAAAATCAGGGGTTATAATTCAAATTTATATACCATATATCATAAGGGATAAAATTATTAATGATAGAACATGATAAAACATGGAATGAATTAAAATGATCTTAAAAGGCCATTTTGTAAGATTAAAAATATATCATGATATAGAAACAATTGATTGTAATGATTTACCATAAAATAATTACAATATACTATGGGATAAACCAATATATTAGAATTCAAGAGATTTTAATCAAATCTAAATGAAATCATTTTCGTGCACAATGTTATAAATATAGATAAACAACTATCATTTCTAAGGACAAGGATTTGAATAATGAAATATAGTAGTCCTATCAATGTATAGCGTTGTAAATATTTTTACCCGATTATAAACATTACATATAATTTTTTTATATTACTATAATTATATTTCTTATTAAAAAAGATCTGCTAGGCTTGGATATTAGAATATTTATTGAATAATAATACATTATAAACCCATATAATAAAATTTGGACACTTCTTCTAAATTTATTTATTATTATAATATTAAAATATTAAAATATTAAAATGGAACATGTTTACATTTCATGACTATTATTCATGATAATACACATGAATTCATCTTGATTATACTCTTCCATAACCCCTAAAAAATATTTTACAAATGTGGGATGATAAAAAATAGTGTAGTAAGGGGCATAAATGGAAAAAATTCATTATACCAAGGAAAGACATGAAATCCCATATAATATTTACCATTATCACAATATTATTAGAGTACATGAAATAAATTACATCCACATGAAAACGAATACTATTTCTGATCAATTAAATAATTCAAAACCCATAACATGAAAATATAAACCCTTTTAAGAAACATAAATAATTATATACCTAACCTATGTTAAAGTTATAAAAAAAATTGTATCCCAGTTAAATACATAGGATAATCCTTCATGTTTAACTATTTCCTCTATTCCTTTGAAAATAAGGACAATTACTCAATGCATTAATTTGTAAAATCCGTCTCACCAGTCATATAAGCTACATGAGTCTCACCTAATCATATAAGTTATATAAATTAAACCAATTTAACATCTATAATAATCATGTATAATATCATGAATAACACATTCCAACCATTAACATTTTCATTATAAAAACATTGAAAAAACTATTTTGATCCCATTTGAATAATATTTCCCGATATCAAAAATACAAATTTATTTTTAAAAACCCATTTTCAAAAATGAAGTATCCAATAAATGGTTAGTCATTTTATATTAAAAAACATTTAATTTTTTAAAGTAATAAAACCATAAAATATTTTTTTTGATAGTAGCAAAATCCATTTATATCTTATAAATTAAAATAAGACATTCTGTTTCCATTTTTGTAAAAAAATTCTATATAGAATTCATAAAAATATTCCTTCTCTTCACAATTGAATGAAATTTAAAATTGATTTGAAATTTTATTTACTTTTCATTTATTTTAATGTAAATACACTAATAAATGATTAAAAATATTTCTATATGGAATAAATTTATATAAAACATAAATCCTTTAAACCTTTAAAACAATTTTAGTTAATGTACCCCTTACATCATGTCTGACTTATACAATATTTATGTTCCTAAATAATAAGAACATGTTAAATATATAAATTCATTGTAACTATTTTGATGCTTATAATTCCTTTTATTTTATTTATTTCCACATTATATGTAACTACATAATCATTTCCATTTATGTTAGACATTTTGACAATATTCATTTCATATGTCTAAAATAACATCGGTTGGTTCACTGTGGTCAAATAGGTTACTATTCCATCTTCTACTGAATAATAATCATGGAATAATTATACCTTTTATCATCAAATTATTTTTTAAAAATTAACCATGAAATATTTTATGAAATATTGAATAAAGGTACAGTCATTGAGATGGGAGATCATACATACACATGTGTAAAATTTCCATTTATAAATGACCATTATAGATACAAGGTAAGTATAATTTTATCATTAAATACTTATTAATATATAATAAATATCATATTTTCACATTAAATAAAAAAAAATTATCATATATATGACATGGTGACGAAAAATGAATCACATCTCTTCGTGGATGTTGCAGTCGACTCGTACGCATGAACAATGTTATCATTTTTCAATGGTGAAAATGGAGATAAAGGAAATGTTATATTATATTAATTGAAAATTAATTTTTTTTAAAAAATTTGTATATGTGAATTTAATATATCATAATAAATATTATCGTGTTGTGTTGAAGGAAAATTAAATATATCACTTTATAGAGGGGTAATCCACTAGTCATCAAGAGAAATGTTTTCATTTTACAAAGTGTAGAAAAAAGATGAAAAAGGGTTGTAAATTAATCAAAATAACATATTAGTATATGTGAGATAATTAGGTTATTATTTAATCATGGTAAACGAATATTTTATAATGTGTAATAGGATATAAAATTAAAACATTTCCATAAAATCAATATTTATTCTTTGGAAATAATCTTTTTCTTTAATCCATAATACATGTACAATTTTTATTCATCTGGAAAATATATCTATAATGTTGGGAGTTATGTTATAAAGATATTTCAATAGGTATTGTATAAATTATAGTGCAAAAAAGCTAATAGGAAGTGAAGATATAAGCTTCCCTTTTATATGTGTGGGGAACAGTACTCTTAGAACTTATTAAATAATTAATTCTATATAAAAAAAGACTCGGGAAAATGGAGGAATATTTTTAATTAAGATATATGATGAGTAAGAGTCTAAATATTATCATAAAATAAAATTTGGATTTGTTTTGGTGATGTCTTCACCATTACCTCTTTTTTTAACCCCCATTAATGGTTCCATCTATTACAATGATATGAAATTGTTTTACAGTACTCAAGTCAAGAATGTTATTATAAAAGATAAATTTATCCATAAATGGAAAAGGATTAAAATTTTCATCCTTATCACATTAAATTGTTTGAAAAGCTATATTTATGAATTTTATATCATTTTATAAAATATTATCCATTTTTTAAACTTTTAATTAAAATAGAATTTTAATGTAACATGAATGAAATATAACAAAAATATAAAATATTCAAAAAGCACTAATAAATTATAAGCATTTATAGAAATTTTGGGACATTATAAAACTACCAAAAATATTAATTTTAGTTTTTTAATTATTTGCTCAATTTTTCTACTACATACACATGAACTGTGTCAGGATTGTTAATGTTTTTTAGAAAAATATTTGACCAATAAAATATTCATATGAGTTACCCTGACAATAAAGTATTTTATCATTTAAATAAAAAATTAAAACTATAAATATTTTTTTTATCCTTTTCAAATATATATATTAATAGAAATAGTGTGAAATTTTTTAAATTGTATTTATATAAAATAAAATATATGTCATTTTATAGGGAAAATGATATGAAATTTGAATAAATTAGAATAATTGCTATGGATTTTCAATTTATACACATCAAATATAATAATTTCACGTGTTAGGGATATATTTAGTGTTCAAATTTTATTTTTAACCATAATTACCTAACTTACCTTTGCTATGGAGAAAGATATTTACTATAGTTACTATTTATAATAACCAAAATTAAAATTGATATATTTACCTTATTTTTTAAATCCTATTATTGTATATAAATTTTTATTACCAAGATCAAATTTTTATTCGTGGAAAAAATATTTTTAGAATTTATTCCCAAAATCAAAGTGAAACTTTTTTAAATTTTTTTAAGACCATAATTGAAATTATAAAAAAATATGGATTAATGATGATTATTATGTATTTATTTAGATTTATTATAATTAAGGTTATAATCTTTAGAAATTATTTTTTTAAAATAAAACCGAATTATAAATAGATTTTAATAATTATAAAACATTTTTCTTTTTTATTTTTAAAATTATATAATTTTCATAAAATCAATATGACTTTATATTTAATTAATAGTGATAAGGAATAAAATTTATTATTAATATTTATTAGGTTCTTACATTATTCCACCATTTTTTAAATTACATCCTCCCAAATGTTTTCATTTCTTTAAAAAGTGGGGATACCATTTCCTTATAAGATTTATAGATTCCCTCATTATGTTTTCAACCATATAGTTTTCCCAAAAAACCTTAACATGATGAATTTACTTATTTAAAAAACATTCCTTCATAATTTTATAATCTATAAAG
This sequence comes from Viscum album, assembly GCA_963277665.1. Classification (NCBI taxonomy): domain Eukaryota; kingdom Viridiplantae; phylum Streptophyta; class Magnoliopsida; order Santalales; family Viscaceae; genus Viscum; species Viscum album. Next base: position 1,897,085,377 of record OY728152.1, read on the forward strand.
GATATTTCTTATAATATTTTTTCCTCCCAATTCAGTAATTTAGGTCCCTCAACATGAGATTCATTCTAAAATTATATTTTTAACAACAAAACATGAAATATGTCAGGTATATAAGAAAAACATAAAGGTAATTAAATAATGTAGAAAAAATATCCAAGATTATCTAACATTTATTAGGGTAAAATTAATTTTCTACATATCTTTTCCTATTAATCAAAGAACATAACACCTATTAATGGTTATACATTATTAAAAACATAATCACCTACCTTGATAGAATAATTTTGACTGTTGTTATCAATATAAAATTTATGCATCCTATGAGATATCTTGATAAATTTTTGTAACCATTTTCACCTGATAAAACATTTCTTCTACAAATTATATTCCTAAAAATATCTTTGCGCCAAAATATTAATAATAATATAGATTCCAGCACTGGTTTCAATATAATTCCCAAAAAGGATCAATATCTATTTTATGATGAAATCTATTAATATAATAAAATTTAAAAAATTAAAAATTTGGATCCCAGCATCACTGAAAATCCATTGAACATGATTGAAGCATTTCAATAATGTTATAAATTATTAAATCACACTATCAATTATATTGAGCATAGAAACTGTTTTGAAATTTAATTTAGTACCCAAAGACTTATAAAAGATTTTATAAAAATTATATATAAACCAGGTATGATTGTTAGATACAATGAAGAGAGGAACTCACTGAAACATAATTATCAAAAAAGTTAATGTTAAGAAAAATAATCTAAATACATAGTTTCTTAAATGTGAATGAAATGTTTTTATTTAGTTATTAGATATACAAAAAAAATTCATTATTACATTGAAATGTTTTTGGAAATAAAACTATAAAATCCATCGATATATTAACACAATTACATTATGTCAATGGAAAATGATTTAGAATCCCATGTAGTAATTTTCATTTATCATTATCCTATTAAAAATTAAAATATTTCATGGAATGTTCAAAAAATGCATTGTTTCATTTCATTCGACTAATATTACTCTCGAATGTTTCTATATATAATAATACATCCAGGGTGAACAAAGAACTAGGAACTATTACCTTAACTGGCGAACTCTATATTAAACATGCATTAAAAATACACACATATCCTCTTTCAAAATATTATTACACTATCCTCACAATCATTAAATTCAAGAAAAATACCTTTTTTAAAATATTACAACTTTTCTATAAAAGATAATACCCCTTTTGAGGTTACATAACATGTTTATATAATGATAATAGTACTAAAACTATAAAAAATTGACTATCTTTCTATAAGCATATGTTATAGGGGAAAATAATCAATTAATTAATTGTGGGGTTATTTTCTAGATATACCATATTTAATGAGAAATTATCATTCCATCTCAAATAATTTGTTACTCAATTTTATTACCTATATAGTAATGAATTGTGAGGTCATAAATTTTTTTCAATTTTAGTCATATTCAATATCTCTTATTAAATTATTTATTTATAAATATATACTTAAACCTTTAACTATCAGTATATATTAAGTATTTTACACCATAAAAATATTTTTTATAAATTTTTAGAGAAAAAAACATGACCACTATTTTTACATCAGGTGTAAGATAATTTATTTCATGTGGAATCAATTAACATTGAGCATTAAAAATTTCCATCCCAAATTTTAGTACAACTAAAACAAGAACCTTTGAAGATGAATTTTTATAGATGAAAATATAACCTTTTATAGAGGGAAGGGTGAAAAATAGTGCTTTAACCAATCATATATCCAGATCATTGAAACAATCATCCCATTATTTTATCAATATACATTTAAATGATTTTCTATTTATTATAGTCAACATGATAGATAAGTGAGATAATATTTTATGTAATTTGTGGTAGTAAACTTATAAACTAAGAAAACTATGAATCCCTTTGACATTTATATGTATTAATTATTTTTCCACAACAATAGTTTTATCTATGTTAGTAGTATTTAGACCCCTAGAAAAAATATATCTAAGGAATGAAATATGTGGTATCCAAAATTCACATATAATTAAATTTACACCAATATTTATTTAATTAATTATCAATCCACAAGTTTATTTCACGATCAAAAATTATTTTTTAAAATAATAATATTTCATCGATAAACACAACCACAAACAAATCAAAATAGTAATTAAAAACTCTATTCATAAGATCTATGTAAAAACATGATGAAGTAGATAACCTAAAGGGAATAACTCTAAACTAAAAGTTATAATAATTATTCTAAAATTATTTCTTCGGAATATCTTCCTCTTTCAAATTCAATTGATGGGGCCTTTAAAATTAGAACAAAAGTCGATTTTTTTTGCTCCCTAGAGTTGGTCAAACAAATACTTAATAAGAGGAAATGGACACTTGTTATTAATAGAAGTGATTTTCAAATCTTTATAATCTATTTAATGTCTCATTGAAAAATATTTACTTTAAATAAATAATATAGGATCACCCCACGCTGATGTGTTTGGATGAATGCATCATTTATCATGAAACTCCACCAATTTTATTTTCTTTTCAAAAAGGATCAAATTCAGAAATTTTATACGTGGATTGTGAAATAATATTAGCATTAAGGAAAAATTAAATAGTAAAATCAACCTCTTAGATTATAATTACCCAAGAAAATATAACCATTATTTCATTAAATACTAGAACATCACCTATTTAAATTGTTTATTTTTCTTCAACAACATGATATGGGTAACTTCCACTACAATCTATAATCAATTTCCATGATTCCTATTTTATATCAAAGGTATATATTCATTTAAAATAAATTTCACACTATGTTAATATATCTTATAAGGATAAATTAAAAAATAATACGTACCAAAAATAATATCAAACTCCAACATAGTTAGTTAAATTATATTTTCAGGATAGATTACCAACTGACAACAATAGGTAGATTCTTATAAATAATAGTGTATTCAATAATTCCACTCAATATTTTCCCCTGGGAATCATATTTTTATTTCATAATTTTATATTCACATTGTAATTGAAAATGCATTTATAATGAAGGAATTATATGATCTAGATTCAAAAAGGGAATTGGTATAATTCTAATAAACATGTAACACACAAGACATCAGTTTATTAGACAATACAATATTTACTATAGTAGTAGGAAACTATTTTCCACACATTTTTTTAACATGATGATTTATACATTGAGTAACCAAATTTTATCAAACAAAATCATAACTCACTATATAATTGAATAAAAAACATCTCAACATTTACTAGCTATGTGTTACCCAATTCTTGGATTGTACAAGACATGTTTCATCACAGTCATGGTAACTATAAACAAATTTACCACACCAATGAAAATTTTCATATCCTTTCAAAAAATCAAGGAAATTTCTTTTATAACACCTAGAATATGTTGGATTCTTACCTCTAGATTTCTTATTGGTCTCATTCTCCATTTTGTTACACCTTGTTTTATTCTTACTCATATCATCACAAGGAGTATAATATTTATTAAATTCTATAAGAACCTTATCAGAACAAAAGATAACATTATCATTACTTTTAAATTCACATGGGGCTAATGATATTTATAAAATTTGTTTTATTCATGATATAAATCTATTATTTTTTTCAATCATGGTCCTAAATAAAAAATGTAATGTACCATACCAACAATATAAAATTTTCTTCATAAAGGGTTGGGGTATCTTCGTTATTCGTTTTATACAAATAATTGTTCCTCCAACCCACGTCAAAATACCTTATAGAAATATTTTTCCATGAAAATAATCATTAATGTATACAATTATTTCAAATAAATCTCTTATAAATCTCTGGTATTCAAAACCAATGATAACAATCAATCAATTTCACGTTTAAAATGATACATAGATAGTGTTGTATTATAAAAATCATAATATCTCGAAACTTATAATATTTTTCTAGAGAATTGATTCATCATTTGGCCACCACTGTATCTATTGTTCCAAAATAATATGGATATTATAGTTTCATAACATTATTGAATATTGATATGATCCTTATTGGTAAATATGGTTTCCCTCTAACATGGATCCCCCACTATTTATAGACTCTAATAGTTGATACATCCCTATAAAAAATTTATGAGTTCCAATTTTATCCATTTTGGTATAATGATATTGCATGATATATTCCTCTTGATACCTCCCTAAATCAGCTTTCTTATTTACACAATAGAAAACTATTAAAAACTAACAGACATTTAATGTAGTAACATGGTAAGGTCCAATCATATAACATTTCAACATAACCCTAAAGTATAATATCCCATGAACATTATATTAACATTATTCTATAAATTAAATTTATTTAAACATTTAATTTTATACCAACTATAAGTTCTCATCCTTAAAAAATATATAATCCGATTTTTTTATTAGAATTTAATATATTTAATTCCAAAATATCTTTTAGGTTTGGAATTTAGATCATTAGTTTATAAATCATATATAACAAAACCATAAATTATAATATAGACATTACAAATCAGTGCCATTTTTTCCTAAAATATAAAACATTTAAATTTAAACATGATTTATTTTTATGAGTTATATTTATTAAATTCAACATAATTTCTTAATTAATATTCATCATACTTAATTTGTCATTTTTTAAATAATACTACATAAAAAAAACTTAGTAAGGAATATAGTAAATAAATATGTTAGACTAGTGAAAAAAATAAAAACCCAATATTTATTTAAGTCTATTACAATATTTTTTGTGTAGATTAAATAGATCATATATTCATGAAAAATGCATTCTTTTTTCTCAAGGAAAAAATTTAAAACACATAATAGGAGAATAAAAACCCTTTTAAGAAACATTGAGCACTATATTCATAGCCTTTTTTTAACATCATGTTATAAATAAATTGTATATAGTTAAATCCACAGTTGAAATATTTCTCATTAACTCAGTACATACTCCATTTTAACATAAGGAACATTATTCTAGGAATTAGAGATCTATATCAATCTTATCCATCATAGAATAAATAGCAGGATCACCCATTTGTATAAGAGGTATCTAGATCAAATGTACATCATATATTACACTCAATCATTATATTATTAATAAAAAAATTTATTCTTTTAAATTTTCATCATAAAACCTTTTCAAAAATATTTTGAAACCATTTCATGACATTTTTGCATATCCAAAAACACTTTCATTATAGAAAACAAATTTTCAAACTAAAAGAACCAGACCAAAGGAAAATGTGCTCTCATCAAAGATACCATGAAATCCTGTAAGTGTAGAAAAACATTAAATAACGGTTGTGGTAGTGGAAAATGACATTGATTTAGTATATGTTAAAATAGAAAATTAAATTTTCCTTAAAATTAATTTATTTACATATAAATACTTACACAAAATTATTTAACGAATATAGACATGGGAGAGAAATTGTTATATAAAATGATTCATTAAAACATTTTAAAAGAGGTTTTAAGTTACTGTTTTTCTTACTTCGAGTACAAACCATATTTTATTTACCTTCTAGTATAATAAAACTTCTTAATTATTCACTTTTATAAGAGCCTTTTTAATTTTTCTCATTACTTTAATTTTATTTACGTCAATTTGATATTTAATTTCTAAATTATTTGTATTCTTGTTAGAGGATTTGATGATATTCAATTCATATATCCTAAATGAGAATGGTAGGTTTACTAAGGAAAAATAGTTATTTATTACCTCATCTGAAAAATATTACAAATGATGTAATTATCATTTATATTTATCAATTATACATATAAAAACAACCATGATAGATAGTTATGAAAAAAGAACTACATTATCACTCTGTAGATGGTAGGTCATACATACACATGAGTAACATTTCAATTTTTCAATGATCCTAATAGAATGAAGCTATATATTATCTTAAATTTGAATAATAATTATAATATCAACAATGTATAAATAACTAGTTAAATGAATATTTATATACCATCCATATTATTTAGTGATGTAAAACTAATCATGTTACATCATTGACGTGGTAGTCCACTCATACACATGATGGAAATTATCATTTTTCAACGAATGGAATGGTATGAATGATGATGATATAAAATCTTGCTTGATTTTTATTTATGCCATTAATATAATATATATTAATTAAATCTATAATAATAGTTAGTACAAAAGGTGTTGATGGAGAAAGAAGCGCATTGCTTTGGGGATGTGGTAATCCCCATGTACATCGTGTGTACAATATAGAGAAACACAATGATTTATAGAAATTATTAATTTAATAAATATTTAGTATCATAGAAATGTTTATCCAAAGTGATATACATGACACACTGACCCCATTTACCGAGAGTTAGTGAATTATTTTAATAATTTGGCATGATTACAAGGAATCAAGTCCCAAAAGGCCGATCTGCTTAGCAGTCTGGGAAAATAGATTACATACATGAACGTTACATTTCACATTAGAAAAAAACAACATAAATGAACCTTTTAGAACTCCATTAATATCCTAGATTAACCCTTCTTATCATTCATAAAACACATTTTGGAATCTTGGGAAAATAAAACATAAGAATGGAGTGAGCTCAGATTCTCAATAGGATAACAATATAGAGGAAACTTTCATAAATAAGAATAAACATTTAATGTAATGTATAAGACAAAAACAATAGATTTATAAACATTAACATCAACATAATATGGAAAAGATAAAACCAAATAATGCCATTTACTTATTCACATTAATATTCTACTAGTCGAATAATCATATGCAATAGTAATAGCCACTTTCATAATGATAGAATGCATAATGGCAGACTTTATAAGGACATAGTCAAGGCGTTGTTCCAAGACTACAAATAATATTTTGTCAAGGCCTTGTTCCAAGAGACTAGTTTGTCTAAGGATACCTACAGATTCATCGAGGAGCTATAGCAGGCTCCACCCTTCACAATCTAAGTCCAATGCATTCCTCATATTAAAGGTTGAAACATAAAATAAATATTCATATTATAAATTGCAAACGAAATGTTAATAATTCAACCATAAACCATGAATGGTATAAAAATAAAACATTTATGGTCAAACATATCACAAAATCGTAAATACAATATGGAATATTTTTTTCATAATGAATCATCTTAAAATAAGTGTGAAATCCATCAAAGGATGTTGACATAGATGAAATCAAAACTATTTGAGAGAAATATATCTTTCATTATTTTTTGAAATCATTTAAAAGTCACATAATTTATAAAAGAAGACATTTAAATAATTTTTTGAATCAAAGTGTCCCATATCACTTTGAAAATTTTTAAATGAGTTATCATTTTAAAAAATTCAAGTCCATGTAAATAAATCCTTAAAACCCCTTTTGAAAACATGGAAATTAATGAGAATGATTTAAAATAATAAATATTTCAAACATTTAAAATGATGTTTTAGTAAAACAAAGTACCTTAAAATAATTCCTTTGAAAACTATTAAATGAAACATGTACATGGATAATAAATATGTCCCAGTAGATACTTACGTAAAAACAACCTTAGCTAATAAAGAGATTGTGAAATTAAACCCTACATTACACATTTTTTAGTCGATGGTATGTTTAACCTCCTGTATAAATACCATTGTATGTTATTAAATTGTACCATAAAAATATTATGTTTAATGATATCATACGTGATTCATTTATGACTTCATACTACCCATATAATAATAATCTCCATGTTAAATTAACATTTCGGGTAATAATAACTTTCTTTATTGTACGTGTTTTAACTTTTGACTCATGATTGTATCACATAGATCATTATTTAAATACTTATAGAATAAAAAAATTATTTTTATATCATATATATTTAGAATATACATACCCAAAAATCTCAGTCAGAGGCAGGCCCCTGACCATTTATTAAGAGAAAGAAAGGTACATCAAGAAGTTTCAACAAGGTAAAAGAAACAACTACATATCATAAATGTTAGACCCAACACCACATCCATAATGAAGTGCTTACTCCACCGTATCCAATTCCCACTCTGAAATATCATACTGCTTCAAAATCATGGCATACATCCTTTTGAGATTCAATTTTTCTAATGCAAGATACTCATTAGAAGAGTTTGCTGCCCAACTCTCCTTCCTGACAGAAGACCTGGTTGACATTGGATTTGGCATGTGAGAATAGTCTTTCCTGATCTTCCTTCGTGCTGGGGGAACCATCACTTCATCATGCACATACACCTTGTTTTTTCCAACCTGCACAGCATCACTGTATGATGTCTGAAGCATGCCACCAGCATTTTCTTTATCACTATCAGTGCAATCCCCCAGTTCCCAGATATGTTCACAGCACGATATCCCTCCTTCACCACCCCTTCCTTCTGATTTCGACTGTTAGTGTCAATAACTGCAATACAGTGTGAATGATCCAAGGACTCATGGCTAACATTTAACCCATTTATCACAGCCTCCTCACGGGCTACAACATTACAATTATCCACTTCTTTTGTGCTATTTTCATTCAAAACAGTCACAAGAAATCCATCTCCAGCATCCTACTCTTACAACACAACAAAGAGCCCCAGATCTGCAGCACATTTATCCTTAGGAGCAATGTCACTTGAAGGCATACCCCTATCATGATCCGGAGCCGAGACACAATACAACAATCTAAAAAACTGGTTACTAAGAGAAACGCTGGCATCCTACTCCATAGAAGTTGTCTTCATCCCATTAGAACTCCTTACCTATACACCATCTTCCCTGACCACCTACATCAGAGGGATGATTGTATCCTCTTGAAGCAGTCCAAAGGAAAATCCATCATCATCTTGCCCAGCCGAATCCAAATCTGTAACTACAGCTTGTCCCATAGGTTCAGCGTATTTGTGAGGTTGTACCATGGAGGAACCCACAACAACAGAAGGCTCATCAGATCCCCCTGAAACCATAGGCGAAGTAGCAAGAGCAGCATACTCATTGCCACTCATAGAACCCACCTCCCCCAAATAATACAACAATCTGTTAAAGAAATACTTGATCCTCGACCCAGGAGGCACCACACTTGGATACTTTATCATACCTCCCTCACCACCGACCCCAGCATATTCCCTCACAGGTTGAGTTTTCATCACACCATATGATGAAATCATCCCCTACAACTTCAAGGACTCCCCAACAGAACCATCACAAACAACAGCAGCATTCGATCCCCACCTACGCATCTGCTTGCTCAAGGAGCCATTCCAGAAAGATGTAGTATAATTACCCAACCATTTACATGAGCCACAGAAGTTTGTACATGACTCAAACATGATGGATTGTCTCCACTAGAAATATTTCCATCGGTGATCCACACCCACTCAATCGATGGTTTTGAAGGATCAACCTCCACGCATATCTACAGGAAGATTGGGTGACAAACAACATTAGTTTTTGAATCTGAACATAGGTAAAGACCAATAAAATTTCCAAGGAGAGGAAAAATGGAAGGGTTCTGAAAGGGAAGTGGGAGACCGGGAAAACATACCCATATTGTCGTGCTCGGGTTATCTCACTGCATATGAAATTCAATGTTCCACCGAAGGAGAAGGAAAGATGAACCACAACATCATTTTGGGGGGATTTAGACCACACAGTGATGAGATTATCTGTCGATGCAAACCAGATCATGATATCCCTTAGGTAAAGGACACCAATAACCGCACGATCTTGAAGATCCTAGGCTTCAATGACAAATCGGTTGAACGCATCAACCGAGGGTCTCCGCTGATGAAACCAAGCCACCAATGCCATCTTGAATAGACCCGAGGAAAAGTTGAATTCTAAAGGCCTTATGGAGAGATGAGGTTCCCCATAGTACAAATCTGGAACTTTCGGGCAAATCGGGATCCGTGGAAATGAGGGCAGAAACTCAGAATTTGAGAAAGGAACAAAGGGGGGAGGGTGGATCTGTGGCAATGGATTTTAAGGAGCTCCCCCCTCCAACAGGGAGGGGGGAGACTGGATCCCCATCGTCGAAGCTAGGTTATCATCGCGAGCTTATGTCGGGATCCCCGTCACCTAACTATCTTATAATATACATATGTATAATAGACATATATATGAAATGGAAAATTCCATTTATGGAGATGGTAGACAGTACATATGCATAAACGTTGTTTCTGTTTTCATATCGTATTGAACAGAACTATGTGAATATGATATATGTAAGTAAATATATATATATATATATATATGAGTAGCATTATATTTTCATATATTACATACTTATTAATGATATATATTTTATAATCATCATTGAATGGTGAACATGGAAATGAATCTCATTGCGTCGTAGAGACGGTAATCCGTACGTACGCACGAGCGACAATAACATTATATTGATGATGAAATTATATGAAATTAGATGGTATATCATATATAAATATTTATTAATATGTTATATTTATTATTTACATATGTTATACTCATTATTATAACCATCCAAATAATGAAGTGTTTGAATAACAAACTACACAATGACGTGGAGACGGTAATCCGTACGTGCACACGTATAGTAACTTTGTCATTTATAGGATGGATAGAATAGTGAATATGGTTGTACCATTTTTATAATAACATAACTATATATAGAAGATACTAGAGTTATTATTTTAGAATATAAACCACAAATAAAGAGGATGCGAAGAAGAAAATAACATGAATGAGGTGATGAAATATTTACCACTTTTTGGGATCTCCCTTTTGATTTGATCAAAAGGGAACCATAGGTTAGCCTTATGACAAATGTAAGGACTCTAAGATGTAGGTAGGAAAGTTTTAAGGACATTTGGGTAGGGTTTGGATGAGTGAAAAGTCTTGGTAGGTGTGAAATTATGAGAAGGGGATGTGCCCTTTTATAAGAGGGGTGAGGGTCCGATTAGGAAAATATTAAAGTATTAATTTATTATACAATAATATTCAGTTTATAATAGATCCAAATGAATTTATATCAAGTTTTACGTGGTTTTGGTTATAAATAATCTAAACCAATAGGTTTTAGACTTATTTATGTTACCATTTTAACCTTATCTTTTAGATTTAACTCTTAGTTAAATAATTAAACTTTTACCGCGTTTTCTTGTATTCTTACACTATATGGTTTATAAACATACTCAAAACATTCAATAGAACCCAATCTGGTTCATTAATGACATATATAATATTATATAATACATTTGGCTGAACCATATATTTTTAAAAATATTATATCAACCAATAATATAGTTTTTTTAAAAACTATTTTATGTCAATTTTGACACTATTTGGTATGTGTTTTTTTGTTAAAATCATAACATCATGATTACATTGAAAAACATTGATTAAATCAACCCTAAAATATAATATTAATCTATAATAGTAGTGGAATTTATCAAAAGTCTCAAATAACATTTATTTGGGTATTTATAATATCAATTATTTTAATCGTTAAATAAATATGGTAATTACTGCATCATCATTGCATCATAAATAAATTAAATTATTTAATTTATAAAAGGTATAAATAAAATAAAATCATGTAGGAAATATTTCTTTCTTTATAATGAATATTTATAGTGGAATTTATATTATGTATAACCCTATATTAAAAATGTTTTCGTTATGAAAACATGAATTTAACACTTTTAACTCTTCTTTAAATTAAATAATAATAAATTTCCTATTCTAATAAAAGTGGAACTAAAGGATCATATTTGATTCCTATGTATTTTTGGTCAAATTAAACTTATCCAATAGAATGATGACATGTGTTAGGGTAATTATGATATCATTTTTACCCTTAATTACCCTATTTAATTTTAACCATGGTAAAAAAGTCAAAAGTTACTATTCACCAAAAATTATTTTTATCTTATTGAAAAACATTTTAACTACTCATATTAACCATGACTCTTGGATTTTTTAAATTCAACTCACAGAAACAGTAAAATTATGTTTTAGGAAAATTTGCAAATGCTCCTAGGAGGTGGTTAAAAGACGGTAAAAAGTTCGATAAAATTTTATATAGCTAAATTTATTATAAAATGACTCCAATTAATTTAATTTAATATATATAGGCATTATATATCTATTTTTACATAATATAAATTAAAATTAAATAACTAATTATTTAAATAAAATGTCTGTTTTAAATAATAACGTAGTGTTTTTCAGTATTCATCAAAAATTGAATGTTTTCGAAAAAATACCAAAACATTAACCTAATCCAATTTTTATATTAAAAAATAAAAAATATAGTCTATTTTACCAAATTAAACAAATAGAAGTTGCATTTATTAATTAAAAATTAATTCCCGTTGTGAAAACAAAAACGCGGGTTTGTTAAAATGTAAAAACATTCTAAATATTGACATATGTTTATGTCTAATTTAAACGTGAAATTAATTATAATGACCTAAATTGTATTAAATGATAAAAATATAATATAATTATAATTCCAAACCAATAAAATCTATAATTTATCACAATAAATTATTTCGATTTAAAATTTTGTTTCTAATTAAAAAATAGTATTTATCACTATTCATAAATTTTTTAAAGTTATCAAAGAAGAACAAAAAATTTATCCAGACTAAATTTTTATATCTTTCTTCTATAGAATAATATTATTTTATTAAATTGAATATATTAAAGTGTCAAATATTGGTTTTAAAAATGGTTCGTCATTAAAAGGCGTTAAAATTGCATTTTTTAAATACTTATTTTATCCAAAAAAATAAATTTGTTTTTATATTATATATAAAAAACACATTATATGGCTGTTAAAATTATATAGAGTATATAATATTCGATATGAAGTTAATACTATTCATAATCGTTTTTTGAACGGCTAGTTTGGTAAGTTGTGGTGCGCTCGAACTCAGTGTTGTGTTTAGCACAAGCTATTAAATTAATTTAATGAGATAACATAATTTGAAATTGTGGGGGTGTTACATTCTACCATCCTTTAATAAATTGTATTCTCACAATTTGATATTTTTCTTAGAAAATAAAAGGTTAATAATATAAAAATACCTTGGTGGAAAACCCTCCTAAAAAATTTGGTTAATAAAAAATAGTCTTAATAAGAGGGAAAGGGAATGGAAATATCACCACCAAATTATGATCTTGATTAGGAAAATATTTTTAGAAATTAGAGACACATAAATGGATGAAAAACGTAAATATTTATAGGTAGTGATTGAGGATATCAATCACAAACAAGTGTAAAATTGAGGTTCTCAAAGCCGTCAATCAATGATGATTTAAAATATCGATAGTTCAAAAAAACAGAAGGTATTAGGATAACACATTTTTTTGGTTTTAATATCCCTTCCCTAATATTTATGAATTAATTTATTCATATAATAATAGGAAAAAAATATACCTGAAAAGTAGAGTTTTATCCTTCAACTAATTCCTACCACAAAGTCATATTTCACTTCAAAAGATAATAGAATTAAAAAAAAACTCCATTTATCCTATTTGTATAGGGTTCGAAAAATAATGAATTTTTAATTCATTTGTTAAAATATTTAAAAATGTATACATTATTAAACTTGGGAATCACATATTCTAGTGGTAGATGAATCACCCATGTCACCCTTCATTGTGTGGTCAAGTCTCGTAGCATTGCCGGACGTCACGGGTTGTTTCCTAACCCCCGGGTTGTCCTTTTTATAACAATCCAAAAATAATATCAAGAAATTATTTAACCATAAAAATAGATTCCAATGTCAAACTTAATATATTCCAATATTTAGACTTATCCAAAATACTTCTGTCCAAACTCACGGTCCAAAATTTATAAGGAAGGTGAACACAATGAAGATCCATTTTTCCCCATAATAACATGTGAATACCATTATCATGTATTCTTTTAGAACAATGTAACACCCAAAATTACCATAAAACCATATTTATTACATTCATTCTTCCTCATTCATTATAGAATACTAGATATTCTCTTTCTATCCAAAAATGTTATAAACTCCAAAAATGATGGAATATAAAAATCATTAATCAGTTTCAAGGTAGTCAATAATATCAAATATAATTTATCCAAATCAATCATATATTATTCCAAAATCACTAACGAAATATCTAACCATATTTTGGTTTATCTTTCTCTCAATCATATATTTTCTGAAAAAATGAACCTGCTATTAAGTCACTATTATTGGTTCCAAAAAATCTCAAATTCTTAATGAAATAATACCGCAGTACAATATTTTTATACTATATAATTCCTATAATATGTACATCATTAATACAAGAAAAAATTTCCATAATACATTTATAACAACATAAAATATATAATCATTCCTCTTCAACTCCAGTAGTATCATAACTTTATTTTTATCCAATAGCAGCATTTTGGGGTATACTCTGAGGATTTGGACATTGGTTCGCATAGTATCCCAACTTTTGGAAGATGAAGCATTGTAGATTTGAATCTTTATTCTTAACTTTGCAATCACGTACATGGTGTCCATTTTCTCTAAAAATATAACAAACTCCCATTACATTCAAGCATTTACCAAGGGGATTCTTCCCACTATTATCACATTTGGGAAAATCCTTCATCCCCCTCTTCCCATTATCCATCTTTATCTCTTCCATCCTTTTATTCTCTGGCTTCCCTTCAATTCCATATGACTCAAAGAATTCTATACTTATATTTTTAACACATGATACAATTTGTTCATATGATGAGAATACATGGGAGAGTATTTCCCAGTTAAATATTGTCTTAATACCATGAAAGATATGTTGCTTCTTAATCTTTTGATCTTGCGTATTATTGGAATTCTCATTCCTTTTGCTAGGTGCCATTTCTAAACAATAGAATACACTAGGTTAGTTTATGAATCACAATGTTAATTACCAACATATAAAATATATATCGTAAATTGAAAATATTATGCATATAATCTATACTAATAAATTGTTTTCTTTTAGAAAGAATTTTCTCCTAAATCCTTCATAATGGCTTGTAATAGAAATTTTAAATAGTCTTAGTATATCCCCCAGGAGTGTCATAACTAATAGGGCAGCAAGACCCTTTTTCATGTAACAGGATAACCCCGGTCAAGCCCGAAACTCTTTGTCAGAGTTTTCACTCATAGGAAAATCTTTTCCAAAGCCACCTCTACCTGCTCATATCTAGACAGGGAGGTATTTCATTTAAAATACACAAAATCTCTACATTACCAAAATTCTAGGATATTCTTCTATGATAAACCTCAAAGTCTATTTGAGGGTAATGTTCTATAATCCGAGTTTTTCTAAATCAATTTACCTGGATTTTGCTAAACTTTTTCTGATACCAACTATAACGCCCTATCCTAAGTTACCAAGAGTTTGTGAATTATTTTAATACATTATCATGATTACAAGGAATAACGTCCCGAAAGACCGATCAGTTTAGCAGTCTTGGAAAATTCATTATATACATGAACATTACATTTTACATTTGAAAATAAGACACAACATAAATGATCCATTGAGAGTGCCATTAATCACCTAGCATAACCCTTCTTATCAGTCATAAAACACTTCTTGGAATCCTGGGAAAATAAGTCATTAGAAAGGGGTGACCTCAGATGCTTAGTAAGGATAACAATATAGAGGAACCTTTCATAAATAATCATAAATATTTAATTCAATCTATATGACTAAAACAAAATCCTTTTAAGCATAAACACCAGTATAGTATAGAAAAGATAAACTCAAATAATTCCATTTACTTATTCTCAATGATATTCTACTTGTCGAATAATCAAATGAAATATCAATAGCCACTTTAATAATGATGGAATGCATAATTCCCGACATCATATCCACATAGTTAAGAAATTGTGAAAAGACTAAAAATAATATTTTGTCAAGGCCTTGTGCCATGAAATTAGTTTGTCTCATGAGATTGACCGATGCATCGAGGAGCTATAGTAGGCTCCACCATCCCTTACTATGTCCAATACATTCCACAAATGAAGGGTTGAAACATAACATAAATATTCATATTAAAACTAGCATAATAAATGTTAATACTTTAACTATAAACATTGAATGGTATAAAAATAACACATTCATGGTCAAACATATCACAAAACCATCAATATAATATGTAAGATTTGTATCATAATGAATCAACTTCAAACAAGAGTAAAATCCATCAAAAGATGTTTACATAGATAAAATGTAAAATATTTGAGAGAAATGAATCTTTATTTTATTTGAAATCTTTTAAATATCACATAATTTTGGAAAGAATACATTTATAGGAATTTTTGAGTCAATGTGTCACTTACAACTTTGAAAATTTTGAAATTAATTAACATTTTAATAACATTCACTTCCATATAAATAAATCCTTAAAACCAATTTTGAAAACATGGAAATTAATGGGAATGATTTAGAAGAATAAATAGTTAAAACATTTAAAATTTTGTTTTATTAAAAAATGTACCTTAAAAGAATCACAATGATAACTATTTTATGAAACATACACATGGATAATAAATATGTCCCAGTAGATACTTACGTAAAAACAACCTCGGATAATAAATAGATTCTGAAATTAACCCTCACATTGAACTTTAATTTAGTAAAGGGTATGTTTAACCTCCTATATAAAGCTTGTAGTATGTTAATAAATTTTACCATAACCATATTATTATTTATGATATCAAACATGATTCATTTATAACTTTATACTACCTATTTAATAATAATTTCAATGTTAAATTAACATTTTGGGTAATAATTTCTTTCTTTATCATACGTGTTTTAACTTGTTACTCTTGATTGTATATGTTAAATCATGATATAAATACTTCAATAATAAAAACATTATTTATATATCATATATATTTAGAATATACATGTGTATAATAGACATATATATGAAGTAGAAAACACCGTTTATGGAGACAGTAGGTCGTATGTACGCATAAACATTTTTTCTGTTTTCATATCGTATTGAATGGAACTAAGTGAATGAGATATACGTAAGTACATAAATAAATATATATATATATATCTCCAGTATCATTATTATGTCATATATTAAATACTTTTTAATGATATATATTTTATAATCATTGTTGAATGGTGAACGTGGAAATGAATCTCATCGTGTTGTGGAGATTGTAATCCGTTCGTACACACGACCATCAATATAATTATATTGATAGTGATATCATATGTAATTATATTATATATCATATATATATAATTATTAAAATGTTATATTTATTATTTACATCATCTACACTCATTATTATACCCATCCAAATAATGATGTTTTTGAATAACTAACTACATCACGACGTTGAGATGGTAATCCATACGTATGCAGGTATGGTGACTTTGTCATTTATAGGAAGGATAGAATAATGAATATTGTTGTACCTTTTCTATAATATCATAAATTTATATAGAATATACTGGACTTAAAATTTTATAATGGAAACAACAAAGAAAGAGGAAGTGGAAGAAGAAAAGGACTCGAAAGTGGTAATGAAATATTTACCACTTCTTCAGGTTATTCCTTTTGATTTGATCAAAAGGGCTACATAAATTGGCATTATAACCAAAGTAAGGACTCTATGATGAAGGGATGAATTTTGGGAGAAAATTTGGGCATGGTTTGGCTGAGTTAGGGGGATTGGTGGTGTGAAATTAAGATAAGTGGATGTGCCCTTTTATAAGAGGGGTGAGGTGACTTTAGAAAAAGATTAAAGTATTAATTTATTATACAATAATATTCGGTTTATAAGGGATAAGAATGAATTTATTTCGAGCCTTAGGTGGTTATGGGTCTATATAATCTCAACCCATAGGTTTTAGACAAGATTAGGTTAATATTTTAACCTTATCTTTTAGATTTAACTCTTAGTTAAATAGTTTATCTTTTACCTTATCTCCTTGTATTCTTACACTAATGTGGTTAATAAACGTACTCAAAACATCCAAGTGAACCTCAAGTGGTTCATTAATGAAATATATAATATTATATAACCCCTTTGGATGATTCTTATATTTTTTGGAATATTATATCATCCAATAATATAGTTTTTGTTTTAAAAACAATTTTATGTCAATTTTGACACTATTTTTTATTCGGTTTTTGTTAAAATCATAAAAGCATGATTAGTTAAAAAAAATTGTTTGAATCAACCATAACATATCATATTAACCTATAAAATCAGTGTAATTTATCAAAATTAACAAGTTACATTTATTTGGGTATTTATATTATCAATTATTTTAATCGTTTAATAATAAGTTATTAGTGCATTTTCATTGTGTCATAAATAAAATTAATTATTTAATGTCTAAAAATTTAAATAAAATACTATTATTTAGAAAATTGTTTAATCTTTCTAAGGAATATTTATAGTTTAATTTATACTTTTTTTTACCATATATTAAAAATATTTTAGTTATGAAAACTTTAATTTAATACTTTTAACTTTTCCTTAATTAAATATTAATCAATGTCCTAATCTAATCAAAGTGGAACTAATAGAATATATTTTATTACTAAGGTCTTTTTTGGTCTAATTATACTTATCTAATATAATTAGAACATTTTTTAGGGTAACTAAGATATCGTTTTTACCTTAATTACCATATTTACTTTTAAACGCGGTAAATAAAAGTCAAAAGTTACTATTCAAAAAAATTATTTTTATCTTATTGTACCACATTTTACAAACTTATATTAACTGTGTCTCTTTTATTTTTGAAATTTAAACTCGCATAATAGGTAAAAATATGTTCTGTGAATATTTGCAAATTCTCCAAGGAGGTGGGTACAAGACAGTAAAAAGTTCGATAAAATTTTATACAGCTAAATGTTTTATAAAATTACTAAAATGAATTAAATTTAACATATATAGGTATTATATATCTATTTTTACTTAAAATAAATTAATATAAAATGACAAATTATTTAAATAAAATGTCACTTTTAAATAATAACGCAATGTTTTTCACTATTCCTAAAAAAATGAATGTTTTCATAAAAATAACAAAAATTTAATTGATGATAATTTTTATATTACATATTTAAAAATTATGTCTATTTTACCAAATTCACTACATATAACTTTAATTTATTAATTTAAAATTAATTCCCGTCGTAAAAACCAAAAAGCAGGTTTTTTAAAAAGTAAAAACTATCAAATGATTGGAATATGTTTATGTCAAATTTCAATGTGATATTAATTTTAATGACATAAATTGTATTAATTGATAGAAATATAATCTAATTATACATCCAAACCATTCAAATGAATAATTTATCACTATAAATTATTTCGATTAAAAATGTTTTTTTCAATTAAAACATAGTATTCTTCACTATTCATCAAAATATGAAAGTTAACAGAAAAGAATTTTTTTTATTCAAACTAAATTGGTATGTCCCAATTTCAAATAAGTCCTTAATTAAATTAAATTTTATATATAAAAGTGTCAAATATTTGTTTCAAAAAGGGTTCCACATTAAAAGTTTGTAAAATTTCATTTTTAAAAAAATACTTATTTTATCCGAAAAATGAATTTGTTCTTATATTATGTCTAAGAAAGATATAATATTGATGTTGAAGTTATATAGTGTATATAATATTCAAAATGAAATTAATATTATTCATTATCATTTTTTGAACGACTAGTTTGGTAAGTTGTGGTGTGCTCAAACTTGGTGTTGTGTGTACTGCAAGCTATTAGGATAACATAGTATTTTGGTATTTGATCCCTTCATTAATGTTTAAAAATTAATTTATTGATAGAATAAGAGTAAAAAAATATACCTAATAAGTTTAGTTTTATCCTTTAACTAATTCCTACCAAAAACATATAATTCAATTCAAAAGATAATAGAATTCAAACAAATATTCTATTTATTTAATTTTATAGGATTCAAAAAATAATAATTCTTTAATTAATTTGTCAAAATATTTAAAAAAGTCTACATTATACAATCCAGGACATCACATATTCTAGTGGTAGGTGATCCTCCCTTTGCACCCTTCAGTTGTGGGTTCAAGTCTTGCGGCCTTGCCGGAAGTGACGGGTTGTTGCCCGAACTCCGGGTTGGCCTTTTTATGACAATCCAAAAATAATCTCAAGAAATTATTTAACCATAAAAATAGTATCCAATGTCAAACGTAATCGATTCCACCCTTTAGACTTATCAAAAATACTTCTGTCCAAACTTACAATACCAAATTTATAATGAAGGTGAACACAATGAAGATCCTTTTTTCGACGTAATAACAAATGAATACCTTTATCATGTATTCTTTTTAAACATTGTAACATCGAGAATTACCATAAAACCTTATTTATTAAATTAATGCTCCCTTATTACTCATAAAATTATTTATATACTCCCTCTATCCAAAAATATTATAAACTCTCATAATGATGGAATATACAAATAATTAATAAGTTTCAAGGTCGTCAAAAATATCCAATATAATTTATCCAAATCAATCATTATTATTCCAAAATCACTACATCAATATCAGCACAATATTTTGGTTTATCTTTCTCTCAACTATATATTTTTCAAAATAATTATCCAGCTATTGAGTCACTTTTCTTGGTTCCACACAATCTCAAGTCCTTAATGAAAAAATATTGTAGTATAATCCTTTAATACTCTATAATAATTATAACATGTGCATCATTAATACAACACTCAAATGACATAATACGTTAATAACAACATAACAAATCTAATCACTCCTCTTCATATTCAGTTGTATCAAAACATTATTATTATCCAATAGCATCATTTTGGGGTATAGTCTGATGATTTGGACATTGCTTCGTATTGTGTCCCAACTCCTAGTAGAGGAAGAATTGTACATTTAAAACCTTTTTCTCACCCTTAAAATCACGTACTTGGTATCCTTTTTCTCTAAACTTATAACAAACCTCCATTCCTTTTAACCATTTACCAAGGGGATTCTTTCCATAGTTATCACATATGGGAAAATCCTTATTTCCCTTATTCCCTTTATCTATATTTCTCTCAATCATCCTTTTCTTATTTTGTTTCCCTTCAAAGCCATAATACTCAATGAATTCTTTACTTTTGTTATTAACACATGATAATGTTTCTTTATATGATGATAATACGTGGGTGACTATTTCCCTTTTAAATTTTGGATTAATACCATGGAAGATACGATGCTTATTAATATTTCAATCATGAATATTGCTGGAATTCTCATTCCTTCTATAAGGATCCATTTCTAAACAATGGAAAACAATAGGTTAGTTTATAAAATAATAATTCATAATTCCAAACTTGTAAAATACCTAATGTAAATTGAAAATATTATGCATATAATCTATAATAAAATTTTTTTTCTTTGAGGACGTATTTACTCCTAAATCCTTCATAATGGCTTGTAATATAATTGTGAATTATCCTAAGAATATCCCCCAGGAGTTTCATGACCAAGAGTGAAGAAAGGCTTGTTGTCGTGTATTAGGATACCTCAGGTAAAGCCTGAAACTCCATGTCAATGTTCTCACTCCTCAATACATTTGTTCCAAAGCCACCTCTACCTTCTTGTATCCAGATAGAGACGTATTTCGTGGAAAATACAAAAAATCTCAACATTAACAAAATTCTAGGATGTTCTAGTATACTAATCCTCAAATTCTATGTTAGCCTAATGTTATCTACTTAGAGTTTATATAAATCTATTTTCAAGGATGTTTCCAAACTTTCTATGATACCAACTGTAACGCCCCGACCGAATTTACCTAGAGTCGGTGCATTATTTTAATACATTGGCATGATTATAAGGAATCAATTTCTGAATGATTGATCAATTTAACAGTCGTGGAAAATTGATTACATAGATGAATGTTATATTACACATTATAATATATAAAAAAACAAAAATGATCCTTTGAGAACTCCATTAATCCAGTAGCTTAACCCTTCTTATCATTCATAAAAAACATTTTGGAATCCTGGGAAAATAAAACATAAGAAAGGTGTGAGCTCAGATGCTCAGTAAGGATTACAATATAGCTGAAACATACATAAATAAACATAAAAATGATACTCTTTTATCTTTAAACATGGATAGTGTTGCTAGCCCAGATGGATTTTCCAACATGTTATTTATGTTTTATTCGGACATCCTACATAAGGAAGTGACTGAAGTAGTAAGGGAATTATTTTATCACTCTTACATTCCATTTGGGATGAATTAAAATTTCGTTGCCCTGATTCCCAAGAAGGATAATTCTTTGGATATTAATTATTTCAGACCTGTTTCTATTGGGAACTCCATTCCAAAAGTCATAAGTAAAATCATGGTAATTCGGTTAGGTGAGATTGCAAGGTCTCTTATTTATTCCAATCAGTTTGATTTTGTATCTGGCAGGAGCATCCAAAATTATCTATTCACTACTTTAGAGTGTGTCAATATAATGAGAACAAAATTCAGCAATGGAAATATGGCCCTAAAGGTTGACATCTCAAAAGTCTTTGACACCAACTTATGGGATTTTAGCTTCAATGTATTGAGCATGCATGGCTTCTCAAATAAATTTATTGGTATGGTGCAATGCATTTTGAAAAGTGCTAGCTTATCTATTCTAGTCAATGGATCACCCATGGGATTTTTTCAATGTTCTCAGGGTGTTAAGAAAAGGTGAACCTTTATCTGGTTTTCTCTTCTCTTAGGCTGAATATTACATGAGCATATGCCTTCATGATCTTGTCAATTCCGAGATATATCAGAGGATGACATATGGGAGGAATTTCATTACTCCTTCTCACTTATTCTATGTTGATGATATTATGCTTTTCTCCAAAGGTGACAGGAAAACCATCTCTTGTACAAAGGCTATCTTCAATCATTACGAAGAAGTTGTAATCTAGTTCATAAGCTGGAAGAAATAATTTGTTGTTTTTGGGGAAGGAATTCGAATAGTGAAGCAAAATAGAAGACCTAGGAGGATTGGTGTAAAGAGAGGTGCACTATCCTTTAATTACCATGGTTTTCCTTTGTTCTGGGGAAAAGTTAAAAGAATCAACATGGAGGGTATTTACCTTAAAATCATCAATCCTTTATCCAGTTGGAAAGAGAAGACCATTTATCAAGCTGGTAGGATATGTCTTGTGAACTCTATTATCACCTCAATGTTTGTTTACTCATTTTCACTCTATAAATGACCAACTTCTCTACTCAGGGAACATAGTGGCATGATCATAAATATCATCTCGACTGGCTCGAAACAACAGAGGAAGTTGGTACCCATGGTATAAAAGGACTATATAAAGCCTGTGGCTATGGGGGGAATGGGGGTTAAGAATTTCATAATATTTAATGATGCATTGCTTCAAAACATCACTTGGAGACTTTTACCTGGTACTGACTCATCCCTGGAATTTCTGTCTAGAAGATTTGTTAAAAGGTTATATAAGAACCCGATTGTGTATTTGAAATCCTCTGTTTGGTCATCAGTCAAGAATACATGCTCTTACATTATGACACAGGCCAAATGGATGGTTTGTGTGAGATCTCAACTGAATTGTTGGAGAATTCAGTGGATGTACTCCCCAATTAAAAAATCTACTAACATTCCATTGTCTTTGTGGAGTATTTCTATTGCTGAACTGTAGGGGAATTAAGAGGCTCATGTTATTATACCTACTCATCTTTCGAATAATACTTCTAAATATGAATATGTTGACTACGATGTCCTTATATGGAAATCGGCGATCAGTGGATCCTTCTCCAGCTGTAATTCATATAATCTACAATGTGGTAATGCTCCTAGAGTGCCTGCTTGGGTGTAGGGAGTTAGAAGATCTTACATTTTACCTTCTGATTCACTTCTTATATGGCACATATTGAAGTAGATCCTGCCAACTCAATCTTCACTACAACGAACTGGAATGAGTAATGCCCCGGTATGCTTCCATTTCTTGGCTACGGATGAATCTATTACTCATAATTTTATTCATTGTCTATTTGTTACTCGACTATGGATCTATTTTAATGGCATCTTCCACTGTCAATTAGTCTCTAGTTCGGTTAGTGCACTTCTAACTTCGGCTATTCAAGATGATCGTAGTGAGAAGGTCAAATCCCTGATCATTACGGCTACCATTTCTCTTTTATCATATATTTGGAAGGACCGCAATAATATTATCTTCATCAATGGAAGGCCCTCTTTTATGGAGGGTATTATGATGATTCATGATGCATAAATGTGAATCAATCTGGTTCAATGAACAATGAAAAGTATGACTTTATTCATTTGAGATATTTTGTTGTAAGTGGCAGGGAGAGGAGGCCCAAAATGGTGATATACATTAGGTGTATTCCGCCAATAACTGATTGTCTAAAGGTGAATGTGGAAGGGGCAGTCGATGGTGCGCCTGGACCTGCTGGATGCGGTAGGGTTTTCAGGACTTATTGAGGCTTTTTCAAATGATACATCTTTCATTATATAGGCAATGATAATGCAATCAAGGCTCAATTATGGGAAATGATAAAGGTGATAAGGTTTTTGGCTCGTTATGGTTGGAAGAAGATTTGGCATGAATCAGACTCTTCTGTTGTAGTACTGATTCTGAAGTACCGATCCAGGAATGTCCCATGGAAGATGGTTTTTTCCTGGGTAAATTCTCTGAAGCTTGTTGAGTTGATTTCCTTGGATGTTTTTCATGTGTACAGAGAGGAAAATCATGTGTCAGACACTCTCTCAAAAAGGGAAATTATAGAGGCTAGTTCAAGTTGTTCATGTGTACTACCTGATTACTGTAATGGTCTTATCCACATTGATAGAATTGTCACTGTGTACACAAGGTTGTCTAAGTCCCCCCGTTTCTGAGTTGTTTTGTACTATTTAAAATTTTTATATATTATTTTTTTGGGAGCAGGTCCCCACCTGTCTCATGGAGTTTTTGGCTATAAGACTAAAACCAAATCCTTTTAAACATAAACATCAGAATAATATGGAAATTTTAAATTCAAATAATTCCATTTACTTTTTCAGATGGATATTCTACTAGACAAATAATCACATGAAATATAAATAGCCACATTCATGATGATGGAATTCATAATGCCAGACATCATAGCCACATAGTTAAAGTCATGTGCCAAGACTAAAAATAATATTTTGTCAAGGACTTTTTCCAAGACATTAGTTTGTCTCTTGAGACCTACCGATGCATCAAGGAGCTATAGTGGGCTCCACCTGTCACTTACTAAGTCCAATTCCTTCCTCATATGAAATGTTGAAAGATAACATAAACATTCTTATTAAAACATTCATACGAAATGTTAATAATTTAACAATATACCATGAATGGTATAAAAATAAAAAATTCACGGCCAAACATATCACAAAACCTTCAATACAATATGATATTTTTGTATCATAATGAATCAACTTCAAACAAGTGTGAAATCCATCAAAGGCTATTGACATAGATGAAATCCATACTATTTGAGAGAAATATCTCTTTTTTTTGAAGTCATTTAAAAGTAACAAAATTTAGAAAGGAATAAAATTAAAGAAATTTTTGAATCAAAGTGTCCCATACCACTTTGAAACTTCTGAAATGAAATAACATTTTAAAAAAAATCATGTCCATATAAATAAAACCTTAAAACCCATTTTGAAAGCATGGACATTAATGAGAATGATTTAGAAGAATAAATTTTTAAAACATTTAAAATAATGTTTTTATAAAAAATGTACCTTATAATAATCCCTTTTAAATCTATTTTATGGAACATGGACATGGATAATAAATATGTCCCAGTAGATACATAAGTAAAAACATCATCAGATAATAAAGAGATTATGAAATAAACCCTTACCTTCCACTTTATTTTAGTCAAGGGTAAGTCTAAAATCCTTTATAAAAACTATAGTATGTTATTAAATTTTACCATAACCATATTAATATTTATTATATCATACATGATTCATTTATTACTTTATACTACCCATTTAATAATAATTTCAATGTTAAATTAACATTTTGGGTAATGATCGCTTTCTTTATCGTACGTGTTTTAACATGTTACTCTTGATTTTATCAATGATATCATTTTTTAAATTCATCATGAATAAAAAACATTATTTATATATCATATATATTTATAATTTACGTATGTATAATAGACATATATATGGAATGGAAGACACTGTTTATGGAGATGGTAGGTCATAAGTACGCATAATCTCTATTTTCGTGTTCATATTGTATTGAACGGAACTGAGTGAATAAGATATATGTAAGTACATATATATATATATAAATCTGCATTAGAATTATTATTTAATATATTAAATTCTTATTAATGATATATATTTTATAATAATTTTTGAATGGTGAACGTGGAAATGAATCTCATCGTGTCGTGGAGACGGTAAGCCGTACGTATGCACGAGCGAAAATATAATTATATTGATTGTGAAATCATATGTAATTAGATGTTATATCATATATAAATAATTATTAACATTTAATATTTATTATATACATCTTTTATACACATTATTATACTCATCCAAATAATGTAATGATTGAATAACAAACTACCCCATGACGTGGAGACCGTAATCCGTACGTACACACGTGTGGTGACTTTTTCATTTATAGGAAGGATATAATAATGAATATGGTTGTACCATTTTTATAATAACATCATAATATATATAAGATACTAGATTTATTATTTTAGATTGGAAAAAACAATGAACGATTAAGTGGAAGAAGAAAAGAACTTGAAAGTGCTGATGAAATATTTACTTTTTTTTGGGTTCCTCCTTTTGATTTATCAAAAGGGCTCCATAAGTTGGCTTAATGACCAAAGGAAAGCCTCTAGGATGAATGGAGGAATGTTGGGAGGATATTTGGGCTGGGTTATGACTAGTAAAAAGGCTTGGTATGTGTGAAATTAAGAGAAGGGGAAGTGCCCTTATATTAGAGGGGTGTGGGTCACTTTAGAAAACAATTAAAGTATTAATTTATTATACAACATATTCTGTTCATAATGGATCCAAATGAATTTATTTCTAGAAAAATGTTCTTATGGGTCGAAATATGTTCAACCAATAGGTTTTAGACATGTTTTAGTTACCATTTTAACCTTTTCTTTTAGATTTAACTCTTAGTAAATAATTTAACTTTTTTAGGGTCTTCTTGTATTATTACACAATATTGTTAATAAAAAAACTCAAAACTTCTAAGAGAACCTCATGTGGTTTATTAATGACATATATAATTTATATAATCCCTTTTGAGGAACCTTAAATTTTCAGTAATATTATCTTAACCAATAATACAGTTTTTGTTATAAAAACTATTTTATGTTAATTTTGTCACTATTTGGTATTTTTTATTTGTTATACACATAAAAGAATTATTACTTCGAAAATAGTTGATTGAATCAACCCTAAAATATCATACTAATATATAAAATTAGTGGAATTTTTCAAAAGACTCAAATTACATTTATTTTGTTATTTATAATATCAATTATTTTAATCATTTATTAATAAGGAAATTACTACATCATCATTGTGTCATAAATAAATTTAATTTTTTAATTTCTAAAAATTATAAATAAAACGCCATTATGTAGTTAATATTTTTATCTTCATAATTATTATTTATAGTTGAATTTATCTTATGTATAACCCTATATTAAAAATGATTCAGTTACGAAAACATGAAATAATGAATTTTAAGTCTTCTTTAAATTAAAAAATAATAAATGTATTAATCTAATCCATGTGGACCTAAAGGATCATATTTTATTCCTGAAATTTTTTTCGGTCGAATTATACTTATCCAACAGAATTAGGATGTGTTTTATGGTAATTATGATCTCATTTTTACCCTTAATTACCATATTTACTATTGAACGTGACAAATAAAAGTCAAAAGATTCTATTCACCAAAAATTATTTGTATCTTACGTAACCACATTTTACTTAATTATGTTAACCGTGTCTCTTGGAGGTCTGAAATTCAACTCATAGATGTGGTAAAATTATGTTTTATGAAAATTTTCAAATTCCCTTAGGAGGTGGGTAAAAGGCGGTATAATGTTTGACAAAATTTTATATTGATAAATTTATTATAAAATTGCTCCAATGAATTACATTGAACATATATAGGTATTATATATCTATTATTTCTTAAAATAAATAAAATTAAAATAACTAATAATTTATATAAAAAGTCGGTTTTAAATAAAAACTCAGGGTTTTTCACTATTCATCAAAAATTGAAAGTTTTCAGAAAAATACCAATAATTTACCCTATGATAATTTTGATATTATGAATTAAAAAATGATTTCTATTTTACAAAATTAAAAACAAATAAGTTTCATTTATTAATTTAAAATTAATTCCCGTTGTCAAAACCAAAAAGAGGGTTTTTAAAAACGTAAAAACTTTCTAAAGATTGACATAAGTTTATGTCAAATTTAAATGTGAAATTAATTATAATGAAGTAAATTTAATTAAATGATAAAAATATAATATAAGTATACTTCCAAAACCACTCAAATTCATTATTTATAACTATAAAATGTTTTGATTGAAAAAGATGTTTTCAATTAAAAGAGAGTATTTTTTACAATTCATAAAAATACGAATGTTATCAGAAAAGAACAAAAAATTTATCTAAAATAATTTTTTACATAATTCTTCTAAATAATAATTTAATTTCATTAAATTGATATATAAAAGTGTCAAATATTGTTTTTAAAAAGGGTTCTCCATTAAAATGCGGTAAAATTATATTTTTTCAAAAAATCTTATTTTATCCAGAAAATGAAT
The DNA here is from genome assembly GCA_963277665.1 of Viscum album. Taxonomy (NCBI): domain Eukaryota; kingdom Viridiplantae; phylum Streptophyta; class Magnoliopsida; order Santalales; family Viscaceae; genus Viscum; species Viscum album. The sequence goes on from OY728152.1 coordinate 1,897,114,332, forward strand.
TTGTTCTTATATTATGTCTATAAAACCCATAATATGGATGTAAACATTATATAGAGTATATAAGATTCATAATTAAGTTAATACTATTAATAACTATTTTTTGAACGGCTAGTTTGGTATGTTGTGGTGTGCTCGAACTCAATGTTGTGTGTAGCACAAGCTGTTGAATTACTTTGATGAGATAAAATAATATGAAATTATGGGGTGTTACATTCTCACCTCCTTCAATAAACTAAATCCACTAATTTAAAATTGTTCTTAGAAAATAAAAGGTTAAAATAGAAAAATACATTTGTGGAAAACCCACATCAAAAATTGGGATAATAAAATTTTGTCTTAATAAGAGGGAAAGGGAATGAAAAAGTCACCACCAAATTATAATCTCAATCAAGAGAACATTGGTGGAAATTAGAGACACATAAATGAAAAAAAAACATAAATATTTAAAGGGAGATATTGAGGTCATCAATAACAAACAAGTGTAAAATTTAGGGCGTCATATCCATCAATCAATGATGATTTAAAATATCGATAGTTCAACAAAACATAAGGTATTAGGATAAAATATTTTTTGGTTTTAAGATCCCTTCGGTAATGTTTATGAATTATTTTATTCATAGAATAAGTGGAAAAAAATATACCTAAAAATAATAGTTTTATCCTTCAACTAATTCCTACCAAAAACACATCTTTCCCTTCAAAAGATAACAGAATTCAAAAAAATAATCTATTTATCCAAATTGCATAGGGTTCGAAAAATAATTACTTTTTAATTAATTTTTAAGCATATTAAAAAATGTATACATTATAAAAACCATGAAATCACATATGCCAGTGGAAGGTGATACACACTTGTCACCCTTCTGTTATGGGTTCATGTCTTGCGGCCTTGCCGGACATGATATGTTGTTGCCCGACCTCCGGTTTGTCCTTTTTATGACAATCCAAAAATAATATCAAGAAATGATTTAACTATAAAAATAGTACTCAATGTCAAAATTAATCAATTCCAACCTTTAGACTTATCCAATATACTTCTATCCAAACTCACAGTCCAAAATTTATAAGGAAGGTGAACACAATGAAGATCCTTTTTCCACGTAATAACATATTAATACCTTTATCATGTAATCTTTTAAAACATTGTAACATCCAGAATTTCCATAAATCCTTATTGATAACATTAATTCTCCCTTATTGCATATAAAATATTGGATATGCTTCTTCTATCCAAAAATGTTATAAACTACAACAATGATGTAATATACAAATCATTAATCTGCTTCAATGTAGTAAAAAATATCAGCTATAATTTATCAAAATCAATCATATATTATTCCAAAATCACTACCTCAATATCAAAACCATATTTTTGTTTATCTTTCTCTCAACCATATATTTTACAAAAAAATTAACCTGCTATTAAGTCACTTTTCTTGGTTCCACCCAATCTCAAGTCCTTAATGACATAATACTACAGTACAATCCTTTTATTCTTTATAATTCTTATAACCTGTACATCATTAATACAATACAAAAATGACATAATACATTAGTAACAACATAAGAAATCTAATCATTCCTTTTCATCATCAGTAGTATCATAACTTGATTATTATCAAATAATAGCATTATGGGGTATACTCAGATGATTTGGACATTGCTTTGCATATTGTGCCAACTCCTGACAGATGAAGCGTTGTACATTTGAATCCTTTTTCTTACCCTTGAAATCATGTAATTGGTGTCATTTTTATCAACACTTATAAAAACTCCCATTCCTTTCAATAATTTACCAAGGATATTCTTTCCAAAATTATCACAACTGGGAAAAAACTTCATTCCCCTCTTCCATTTATCCATCTTTCTCTCTTCCATCATTTTCATCAATTGATTCCCTTCAAAGCCATACGACTCAGTGAATTCTTTACATATCTTATAAACACATGATATCATTTCATCATATGATGAGAATTCGTGGGAGACTATTTCCCTTTTAAATGATTGATTAATACCATGAATGATATTATTCTTCTTAATCTTTCGATCAAGCGTATTGTTGGAATTATCATTCATTAAACTAGGCTCCATTTCTAAACAATATAATACATTAGGTTAGTTTATGAATCACAATGCATAATTCCAAACTTGTAAAATACCTAAATTAAATTGAAAATATTATTCATATAATCTATAATCATAAATTGTTTTCTTTGAGAAAGTATTTACTCCTAAATTATTTATAATTCCATGTAATGGAAATGTGATTTATCCTAAGAAAATCCCATAGGAGTGTCGTAACCAATAGTGCAACAATTCCCATTATCGTGAACCATGATACCCCGGGTCATGTTCGAAACTCCTTTTCATATTTTTAACTCCTATTTACATCTATTCCAAAGCTTCCTCTACCTACCCGTATCCAGATAGGGATGTATTTATTTGGAAAATACACAAAATATTTACATTACCAAAATTCTAGGAAGTTCTTATATACTAATCATAAAAGTATATCTTCGGGTAATGTTTCTAATAGAGTTTATCTAAATCTATTTCCAAGGTTGTTGCTAAACTTCATCTAATACCAACTGTAACACCCCGACCCCAGTTACGTAGATTTGATGCATTATTTTAATACATTGTCATGATTACAAAGAATCAAGTCCCAAAATACCGATTATTTTCGAAATCTTAGAAAATAGATTACAACCATGAGAGTTAAGTTACACATTAGAAAACAATACACAACATGAATGATCGTTTGAGAATGAAATTAATCCCCTAACATAACCCTACTTATCAGTCATAAACCACTTCTTGGAATCCTTGTAAAATAAAACATAAGAAAGGGGTGAGCTCAGATGCTCATTAAAGATAAAAATATAGAGGAAACTTTCATAAATAAGCATAAACATTAAAGGAAATGTATAAGACTAAAAAAAGTCTTATAAACATAAACATCAGAATAATATGGCAATGATAAACTCAAATATTTCCCTTTTCATATTCACATAGATGTTCTACTAGTCGAATAATCACATGCAATATCAATACCCACTTTCATAATGATGGAATGCATAATTCCTGACATCATAACCACATAGTCAAGGACTTGTTCCAAGAATAAAAATAATATTTTTTCAATTCATTGTGTCGATAAAATAGTTTTCTAATGAAACATACCGATTCATGTAGGAGCTATAGAGGGATCCACCCGTCACATACTAAGTCCAATGCATTCCTTATATGAATGGTTGAAATATAACATAAACATTCGTATTAAAACTAGCATACGAAATGTTAATACTTTAACTATAAATGATAAATGGTATAAAATTAACACATTCATGGTCAAACACGTCACCAAACCGTCAATACAATATGAACGATTTTTATCATAATGAATCAACTTCAAACAAGTGTGAAATCCATCGATGGATGTTGACATTGAAGAAATCAAAACTATTTGAGAGAAATATCTCTTTTTCTAAAATCATTGAAAACTTACATAATTTAGAAAGGAAGACATTTAAAGAAATTTTTTAATCAATGTGTCCCATACCACTTTGAAAAATTTGAAAGGAATTAACATTTTAAAAAATTTCAAGTCCATATAAATAAATCCTTTAAAACCATTTTGAAAACCTGGTCATTAATGTGAATGATTTAGAAGAATAAATATTTATAACAATTAAAATGTTGTTTTAGTTAAAAAAGTACCTTAAAATAATCCCTTTGAAAACTATTTTATGAAAATAGACATGGATAATAAATATGTCCCAGTAGATACTTACGTAAAAACAACCTCTGATAATAAATAGATTGTGAAATTAACCCTTACCTTGCACATTCTTTTAGTCGAGGGTACGTTTAACCTCTTGTATAAAGACAATAGTATTTTATTAAATTATAACATAACTATATTAATATTTATGATATCATACCATATTCATTTATGACCTTATACTAGACATTTAATAATAATTTCGATGTTAAATTAACATTTCGGGTTATAATTGCTTTCTTTATCATGGGTATTTTAACTTTTTACTCTTGATTGTATCAATTAGATCATGATTTAAATACTTCTATAATAAAAAAATATTTATATATCATATATATGTAGAATATACATGTGTATAATTGACATATATGAAATGGAAAACAACGTTTATGGAGATGGTAGGTCGTACGTATGCATAAACATTGTTTCCGTTTTCATATAGTTTTGAAGGGAACAAAGTGAATAAGATATATGTAAGTACACAAACACACACACACACACACATATATATAAATATGTCCTGTAGAATTATTATGTCATATATTACATAATTATTAATGATATATATTTTAAAATCATCTTTGAACGGTGAACGTGGAAATGAATCTCTTCACGTAGTGGAGACGGTAATCCGTAGGTAAGAACGAGCGACAATATCCTTATATTGACGGTGAAATAGTATGTAATTATATTTTATATAATATATAAATAATTATAAACATGTTATATTCATTATTTACATCAGTTATACTCATTATTATACCCATCCAAATAATGATGTATTCGAATAACAAACTACACCACGACGTGGAGACGATAATCCGTACGTACGTACGTATGGTGACTTTTTCATTTATAGGATGTCTAACTACCCATAGTTTACATACATGGTTATTACTTACAAATTGAATCACACTTATTACAACATATAACAAAACCATGGTAGGACTATATAGGTATAATGTCTTTATAAACCGGGAAACATAAACAACAAGTTCATATAGCATCTACATTGTCTCCCATTTATTTCATCATATCTAGAGTCCCTGTTGGCATATCCTACTTAATAACCTTCTTCCTGACTTGGGGAAAGAAAACATACAAAAGGGTGAGCTCAAATTCTCAGTAAGGGTAAACAAAAGAAATATCAATCATAAGAACATAACATTTTGGAAATATTAACCTGCAAAAGAGATCATAATTTCATAACATGGGATAAATAATAGTAGTGAAATGTAAGCCCAATAATAATAGCATAAAACATGAAAATTGGTGGAATACACACATAATCATAGAGAATCATTTCTTAGTAGTCAAGACTCATTTCCAATACTATCTTACCGGACAAAGTCAATTTCTGAACCGAGTTCACTCCTCGTTCCAGTCCTGTTTCACTGAACCATTTTAACCAGTCATTCCAGCCATGTCTATCTCATGGAATGTAAATTGTTACCCAATGCGTTGGAGGGAGATATATATCCCACCCATCTCATAATGATACCATTCTTATGTGTGCCACAAAATAAAAAATCATACATCATTACATAACCCATGTAATAAAAATGGGAATCTTAAACATCATGCCATCATAACATAATCCATATAAGATAAAAGGACATCATAAAAATAATTCCATCATAACATAATCAAATCAATGTAAAAATAGGGATAGAAACAGAACCCTATATTATCTTAGATGGAAAATAATTTTGATAAAACGCTTGAACTCCATTCTTGAGGAAAATATCATTTCTACTTCAAAAACATTTTTCCTTTATTAAAATGTCATACAATTTTAAACTAAAAAAAGTTGATTAAAAATAAACATGAAAAAATGTAAATGAATCTTCATGGAAAAAATGTTCTAAAATTCCATTCAGGCCATATAAGTTAAAAAAACATTCTTCTCGTACTTTGGCCGAAAAAGTCAAAAAGTACCTCATACTAAAAATGACAAAAGATTCCTTTCATATATATTACTAAAAACTCACCAATGGGTAAAATTAGATTTAAACACTTGTAGGTGGATGGAAATAATATTACATATTGATTAAACATGTATGTGGATGATAAATATTACCCAGTAAATTCTGAAGTATAAACAATCTCGGATAAAAATGAGATTGTAGATTTTCCCTTACCTTAGGTTCGATTTGCTTTGTAAGTGTCCAAAACTCATGTATAATGATTTAAATAATGTCATTGACTTAGTCATGAATAATACTCATTGTTATGATATCATATATGGTCATATACTTAGCTTCTTATTAGTAATATTTCATTACTACTTGTTATTCGGGTGTTTATTACTTTTTGTTCTTATGCGTGTTTGGTCGAATAAATTCTTATTCTTCTCTTTAGGTTATCTATACCTCATTTACATAATGGTATTAGTGTACTATATATCATTTTTATTCATTCAGTTCGTTTATATAATCATTATGCGATGAAGATCATGTAGAACGAGTCGCATCACATCGTGGAGACGGTATTCCGTACGTACGCACGAGTGAAGATACCATTCCCATGATCATGGAATTGTATTGTAGTGTATGTATACTATTTCAGAATCAATAGAATTTTACAATAATCATATATAGTTATTTAATTTCACCATTATACCCATCCAAGAAAGGTGTTGGTGGAAAATAGATTACACCACGACGTGGGGATGGTATTCCGTACGTATGCACGCGCGGTGATTTCGTTTTCCGTAGGATGGATAGATGGTGAAATATGGTTGTTTCATACTTATAATAACATATTATTAAATCAGTGATACTGATGTTTTTACTTAATAATGAAACAACTAAAGAAGAAGAAGTGGATGAAAAATAAAGTTGAAAGAATCGGTAACGAACATTACCTCTTCTTTGAAGTGCCTCTTTGAGACAACCTCTTAGGGAACTAAAATTGGACTTTGAAGAATACCAGGACCTCTAGGATGTTTCTAGGGAAGTGGAGAATATAATTTGGCAGGGGTTGGCTGACCATGAAGGCTCAAAGTGGTGTGAGGAAGAGAGGGAGGTGGTTCCCTTTTATAAGGGAGGAGAGGGGCACCTTTGGAAAAACTAAAAATATTATTTTATTATAAAGTCATATTCGGTTTTTAATAGCTACAAATTGATTTATTTAGAATCTAAGGTGGGTATGGGTCTAAATACTCTCATCAAATAGAATTTAGACAAGTTAAGGTATCTATTTTAACCTTATCATTTAGATTTAAATTTAAGATAGATAATTTTACTTTTACAGTGTCTTATAGTTTTCATACACTATAAGGTTAATAAACATACTATAAAAAGACAAAAGAACCCCAAATTGTTTATTATTAATATATATAACATTATCTAAGTAATTTGGCCGAACCTTATATTTTTAGGAATAAAATAACAATTAATAATATAATATTTATTTTAAAAACTATTTTATGTCAATTTTGACAATATTTGGTAAATGATTTTTTTTAAAATTATAACAGAAAGATTAGTTCTAAATAAGTAAATAAAATAAATAATAAAATGTCATAGTACCATATAAAATTAGTTTAATTCATAAAAAGTCTCATATTACATTTATTTGGCTATTTATAACATCAATTATGTCAATATTTCATTAATAAGATAATTACTACATCATAACTGTGTCATTAATAAATTAAATTATTTAATGTTTAAAAATTACAAATAAAATATCATTATGTAGGAAATCTTTTTATATTTATAATGAATATTTATAGTCATATTTATCTTATTTATAACCCAATATTGAAAATGATTTAGTTATTAAACATTGATTTTAACTATTTTAACCCTTCTTTAAATAAATTAATAATAAATGTCCTAATCTAATCCAAGTGGGTATAAATGGTCATATTTTATTTATAAGGTTGGTTTTGGTCTAATTACACTTATCCAATAGAATTAGTACATGTGTTAGGGTAATAATAATATCATTTTTACCCTTAATCGCCATATTTACTTTTAACCGTGGTAAAAAAGTGAAAAGTTACTATTCGCCAAAAATTATTTTCATCTAATTGAACCAAATTTTACTTACTAAAATCAACCGTGTCTCTCAGATTTTTGAAATTCCATTCACAGAAGTGGTAAAATTAAGTTTTATGTGAATTTGGAAATTTTCCGAGGAGGGGGGTAAAAGACGGTGAAAAGTTCAATAAAATTTATATATATATAAAATTATTATAAAATGACTCCAATGAATTGAATTGAACTTATATAGGTATTGTGTATCATTTTTGACCTAAAATAAATTTAAATAAATTAAATAATTATTTAAATAAAAATTCGGTTTTTAAATAGTAACCATGTGTTTTCACTATTCATCAAAAATTGAAAGTTTTCAGAAAAATACCAAAATTTTTCCCTAGTCTAATTTCGATATTCCGAATCCAAAAATGAACTCCATTTTGAAAAATCAAATTTACAAAAAAATCAAAAAAGTAAGTATTACTATTCATAATGGCAAGTTTTAATAATTTTTTAATAGCATGTCGTTGTTTAGTGAAACTCAGTATTGCGTACAACGCAAGCTATCGAGGAAAGTCGCGATTACGTGTAAAGCAAGCCAAGCTAGTATTGTGTGTAGTGAAAGATTCCTTTGATAATTTATATAAAAACAAAATATTTCTCATAAAAGTCTCGAGTGTTACATTCTACCCCCCATAAAATGAAGTTTTCCCGCAAAATTCATCACTTTGTAACAAACAGATGAGGATACTTCTCCCTCATCATATGCTCAAGCTGCCATGTAGCTTCTTCTAATTGGTTGTTCCTCCATAAAACTTTCACCGAGCGAGTGGTCTTGTTCTGTATGACTTTTTCCCTACGATCTAGAATCTCTATTGGCTGTTCTTCATAAGAAAGACCTTGCTCCAACAGTACAACATCTGAGCTGAGTACATGTGAAGGATCAGGTATGTCCTTTCTCAGGAGAGATACATGGAACACATCGTGAACTTGAGAGAGATTCGGAGGAAGCACCAATCGGTAAGCTACCATCCCAACACTATCCAGTATTTCGAAAGGACTGATATATCTAGGGCTCAACTTTCCGTTGTTTCCAAATTGCATGACCCTCTTCCAGGGAGATATTCGTAAGAACACTTTATCACCCACTTCAAACTGTAAGTCTTTTCTTCAGTTGTAGGCATAACTTTTCTATCGACTCTGAGCTTCTCTTATGTGTTGTTGAATAGATCGGACCTTTTCTTCCATCTCATCAACAAGATCAGGTCCTAATAGCTTTCTTTCCCCAACTTCATCCCATCAAGTTGGAGTTATGAATTTCTTTCCAAAGAGAGCTTCATAAGGAGACATATGAATACTGGATTGAAAGCTATTATTATAATAAAATTCAACCAAAGGTAGGTTCTGATCCTAAACAACTTTGAAATCCTTAGAACAAGATCTCAACATATCTTCTAGAGTTTGAATCATCCTCTCAGTCATACCGTCTGTCTGAGGATGATATGCAGTGCTAAAACTCAACTCTATATCCAGAGTATGCTGAAGACTTCGCTAGAACATTGAGGTAAATCTCAGATCCTGATTAGATATAATGGAAAGTGGTACTCAATTAAATCTTACCAATTCCTTTACATATATCCTAGCAAGCTGGTCTAGAGAGAAATCCTCTCTAATAGCAATGAAGTGTGCCGACTTTGTAAGACGATCAACTATGACCCAGATAGAATTATTTCCTTTGGATGTTTTAGGAAGTCCGGTGAAAAAGTCCATAGTGATGTTTTCCCATTTCCATTCTGGTATGGGTAGTGGTTGTAACATCCCCTTAGGCTTCTGTCTCTCAGATTTTATGTGCTGAAAAACCAAGTATCGAGAGACATATTCATCAACATCTCTTTTCATGCCATCCCACCAGAAGTACTCTTTCAGGTTCCTATACATCTTCATGCTTCCAGGATAAATAGAGAATGAAGAACTATGAGCCTCATCCAGGTGCTCCTTCTTTAATAATGGGATGGGAGGGACACAAACCCGATTCCTGAACCTTATTATTTCATCACAATCAAGGTTAAATTCACGAACATTTCTCACCTTATTTTGTAACTCTACATCTTCTTTCTGTGCCTCTTTAATCTTCACATGTATAGATGGATGAAAATTCATTTGAGAAAGATATGATTTTTCCCCTTTCATGATAATTCCAAGATCCATCCTTTGTAAATCATTAAATATTGGATCTTTTATGGTCCTCATTATGGATAAGCTATCATGGTCTTGTTGACTTAATTCATCTGCCACCATGTTTGCTTTCCCAGGGTGGTAATGAATTGAGTAGTCGTAATCCTTAATTAGCTCCAACCATCTTCTTTGGTGCATATTCAGCTCCTTTTGTGTGAAAATATACATTAAACTTTTATAATAAGTATAAATTTCACACCTTTCTCCCTAAAGATAATACCTCCAAATATTTAATGCAAAGATTACCGAAGCTAACTCCAAATCATGATTTGGGTAATTTTGCTCATGGATTTTCAGCTGTCATGAGGAATAAGCTATCACCATATCATTTTGCTTGAGAACACACCTCAATCCCTTCTTGGATGCATCACTGCAGATCACAAACCTTTCTCCACTACAAGGAAGTGTGAGCACAGGTGCACTGAATAACCTTATTTTCAACTCCTTGAAATTCTTTTCAAATTCCTCCATCCACACGAACTTAACTCCTTTTCGAGTCAACCTAGTGAGTGGATTAGATAATCATGAAAAATCATTCACAAAACGTCAATAATATCTAGCCAAACCAAGAAAACTTCGGATCTCAATTACTATTATTGGTCGCGACTATCTTTCGATAACCTCTATTTTTGCTGGATCCACAGATATCCCCTCTTTTGAGATTATGTGACCCAAAAATGAAACTTTTTGAAGCCAAAATTCACACTTGGTAAATTTGGCATAAAGCTTCTCCTTTTACAGGGTCTTCAATACAATTATCAAGTGATCTTCATGTTCTTCCTTTCTCTTTGAATAGACAAGAATATCATCTATAAAGACTACCACAAACTGATCAATATAGTCTCTAAAGAATCTATTCATCAGATCCATGAAGATAGCATGGGCATTAGTAAGACCAAATGGCATCACTATAAATTCATATTGTCCATAACTTGTACGGAAAGTCATCTTTGGTAGATCCTCCCTTTTGACCCTTAATTTATGTTACCCTGAACGAAGATCAATCTTGGAAAATTATTGAGCTCCACGTAGTTGGTCAAATAAGTCATCAATATGCAGGAGAGAATATTTGTTCTTGATAGTGAGCTTGTTAAGTTCTCGATAATCAATGAAGAGTCTCATTGATCCATCTTTCTTCTTAACAAATAGAACATGTGCTCCCCAAGATGACACACTAGGACGTATGAATACTTTATCAATATTATATTGTATTTTCTTCTTCAATTCCTGCAACTCAATTGGGTCCATTCTATAAGGTGTCTTTGAAATAGGAAAAGCACCCGGTACGAGTTATATTGAAAACTAAACTTCACGATTTGGTGGAAGACCAGGAAATTCCTCCGGAAAGACATCATCAAACTCCCGTGCAATGGGAGTATTCTTAATCATGATTTTCTCCCCAACCATTTGAGATAAATAACCTTAATTTAGTGGAATCAAGACCCATGAGATGAAATAAATTTCCACTGGAAGGTTATGTTCATCCTTGCATTGGTAGATGATCGTAGATTGATCTGGAATATGAAATTTGACTTCCCTTATTTGGAAATTGATATGAGATCCATATAAAGAAAGCCAATCCATTCCAAGAATCACATAAAATTCCACTATAAGAAGTATCACAAGATTTGTAGGAAGCACTTTCCCACAAACTTCAATCAGAGAAGAATTATAAACTTTTGATGCGACTGTTGTGACATTAGGGGTTGTCACAGCTAACTCAAAATCTAATTGTTGAGGTAATATGGTTATACCCTTAGAAAATTATTCAGAAATAAAAGATTGGGTGGATCCAAAATCAAATAAAACATTTGCTACTTTGGAGTAGATGGTAAGTGTACCATTCACCACCTAGTTATCGTACTCCACATCGCTGATAGAAATTGCATGTGACTTTCCTTTGTCTTTAGCCTTAAGAGTTTGTTGACATCGATCATCTTCAACAACCCCTAGATTAGGGCATTGATTGTCATAATGCCCCATTTCCTTGCACTTGTAACATTGAAGTGTATGAGGTGCACTCTGTGTATCCTTTTCTTTGTTCGCATCACTAGACATCTTCTTCACATCATTGTGGCATCCAAATGCCCGATGACCTTCCTTTCCACATTTGAAACATTTACTTGTCTCTTTAAGACAACTCCATCCATGTTTCTTTCCACACATTGAGCATAAGGGAAAACTGATCTTCTTTTCAGTGTGGTCTTTAGATTTTCCTTTGAATTCCATTTTCCTCTTCTTATCAAACCCAGGTGACTGATGGGTTCCACCAATCTCCATCTCAACCTTGAGAGCACATCAAACAATTTCCTCATAGCTATTGAAGTCTCGTATGTCTAACTCCCTTCGAAGACTTGGTTTTAAGCCACTAAAGAATTGATCTATCTTACTCTTAGGTTGGATAATAACTCCAGAAGCGTACCGTGCATGTCTTGTAAAATTTTCTTCGTAGGTACCAACCAATTCATCATCCTTTTGCTTCAGTTCAAGAAACTCTTTCTCCATCATTGTTCGAAGAATACGAGGGAAATACTTATTGAAAAATTAGTTCTTGAACTCGTCCCATTCCATAGACTCAATTTCATCCCTTTGCCTCATATTCTTAATAAGATTCCACCATTGATCAGCACCACCTTCCAAACGATAAAATGATAAGATGACTTTATCATGTTGAGAACATTGAAAAACTAAAAATATCTTTTCAGTGGTACTGATCCATTTTTCATCCACTAATGGATCAGAGGACCCACTGAATGAAGGTGGACGCTGCCTCACGAAGGATTCAATTGAATGTTGCTCCTTCCTTTGCTCGTTTGGAAGTCCTGAATGATTCATAGCTTGAGAATGTTGTGTGATCATGGCTATAATATTTTTCATTCCAGCTCCCATAACTTTTGGTTGCTCAGGGGGACAATCATTGCATTTCACGTCACATTCCACATTAACACGGTTCCTTCGGGTTCCATCCATTGACTAGCACCAAGAAGAATAGTGTGTGTAACACTAATTATAATAGGAAAACCACATAATCAAGAATAAAATTTCACACTTAAGGTCTTATCATAGGTTTTTCATGGCCATTTTTAAAACACTATGATTGTGTTCTATGCTTAGACTTATCCTTAGGGTTATTACTAAGGCTTTCACATCCTACTTTACAAAGGTTGACTATACCTTTCCTCTGATACCAACACTAACGACCAATAATTTACATACACGGTTATTACTTCAAAATTGAAGCACACTTATTACAACATATAACAAAACCATGGTAGGACCGTATAGGTATAGTGTCTTTAGAAACTGGGAAACATAAACAATAGGTTCATATAGCATCTACATTATCTCCCATTTATTTGAACATATCTAGAGTCCCTTTTGGCATATATTACTTAATAACCTTTTTCCTGACCTGGGGAAAGAAAACATACAAAAGTGCGAGCTCAAATACTCAGTAAGGGTATACAAAAGAAATATCATTCATAAGAATATAACATTTTGGAAATCTTAACCTGCAAAAGAGATCATAATTTTATAACATGGGATAAATCATAGTTGTGAAATGTAATAACAATAATCATAACATAAAACATGAAACATTGTGGCATACACACATAATCATATAGAAACATTACTTTAGTAGTCAAGACTCATTGCCAAGACTATCTTAGCGGACAAAGTCCATTTATGAAACGAGTTGACTCCTCGTTCCAGTCCTATTAAACTGAACCGGTTTAATATGCCATTCCAGCCATGTCTATCTCATGAGATATAAATCTTTACCCAATGCATTGGAGGGAGATATTGGTCCCACCCATCTCATAATGATAACATTCTTATGTGTGCCACAAAATAAAAAATCATACATCATTGCATAACTCATGCAATAAAAATGGGAATCTTAAACATCATGCCATCATAACATAATCCATATAAGATAAAAGGACATCATAAAAATAATTCCATCATAACATAATCAAATCAATGTAAAAATAGAGATAGAAACAGAACCCTATATTATCTTATATGGAAAATAATTTTGATAAAACGCTTGAACTCCATTCTTGAGGAAAATATCCTTTGTACTTCAAAAATATTTTTCCTTTATTAAAATGTCATAAAATTTTAAACTAAAAGAAATTTATTAAAAATAAACCTGAAAACATGTAAAGTAAGCTTCATCGAAATAATTTTCTAAAATTCCATTCAGGTCGTATAAGTTAAAAAACATTCTTCTCGTACTTTGGCCGAAAATGTCAAAAAGTACCTCGTACTAAAAACGAAAAAAGATTCATTTCTTATCTTTTAATAAAAACTCACCAATTGGTAAAATTGGATTTAAACAATTGTAGGTGGATGGAAATAATATTACATATTGAGGAAACATGGATGTGGATGATAAATATTCCCCAGTAAATTCTGAAGTATAAACAATCTCGGATAAAAATGAGATTGTGAGATTTTCCCTTACTTTAGGTCCGATTTGATTCGTAAGTGTCCGAACCACCTGTATAATGATTTAAATAATGTCATTGACTTATTCAAGAATTATACTCATTGTTATGATATCATATATGGTCATATACTTAGCTTCTTATTAATAATATTTCATTGCTACTTGTTATTCGGGTGTTTATTACTTTTTGTTCTTATGCGTGTTTGGTCGAATAAATTCTTATTCTTCTCTATAGGTTATAGATACCCCATTTCCATAATGGTATTAGTGTACTATATATAATTTTTATTAATTCAATTCATTTATATAATCATTATGAAATGAAGATCATGTAGAATGAGTCGCATCACATCGTGGAGACTGTATTCCGTACGTACACACGAGCGATGATATCGTTCCCATGATCGTGGAATTGTATTGGAGTGTATGTATACATTTTCAGAATCAATAACACTTTAAAATAATCATATATAGTTATTTATTTGCACCATTATACCCATCCAAGTAAGGTGGTGGTGGAAAATAGATTACACCACGGTGTGGGGACGGTATTCCGTACGTACGCACGCGCCGTGATTTCGTTTTCCATAGGATGGATAGATGGTGAAATAGGGTTGTTTCATACATATAATAACATATAATTATATTAGTGATACTGAGGTTATTACTTCATAATGAAACAACAAATGAATAAGATGTGGAAGAAGATATAATGTTTAAAGAATCGGTAACAGACATTACCTTTTCTTTGAAGCGGCTCTTCGAAACCACCTATTAGGGCACTAAAAGTGGTCTTTTAAGAAGACCAGGACCTCTAGGATGTTTCTAGGGAATTTTAGAAGAGAATTGGACAGGGGTTGGCTGTGCTTTAATTCTCAAAGTGGTGTGAGAAAGAGAGGGAGGAGGTTCCCTTTTATGAGGGAGGAGAGGGGCACCTTTGGAAATACAAAAAATATTATTTTATTATAAAGTCATATTCAGTTTTAAATAGCTCAAAATTGAATTATTTCTAAGCTAAGGTGAGGATGGGTCGAAATCATCTCATCGAATTTAATTTAGACAAGTATAGGTATCTATTTTTACCTTATCATTTAGATTTAACTTTAAGTTAGATAATTTAACATTTACCATGTCTTCTTGTTTTCTTACACTATATGGTTAATAAACTTACTATAACAATCCAAACGAACCCCAAGTTGTTTATTATTAATATATATAACCTTATCTAAGTCATTTATCCGAACATTAGATTTTTAGTAATAAAATAACAATTAATAATATAATATATTTTTTAAAAACTATTTTATGCCAATTTATACTCTATTTGGTAATTGATTTTTTTGAAAATCATAACAGAAATATTAGTTCTAAAAAAGTTACTAAAATCAATAATAACATGTCATAGTAACATATAAAATTAGTGTAATTCATTAAAAGTCTCAAATTACATTTATTTGGGTATTTATAACATCAATTATTCCAGTATTTCATTAATAAGATAATTACTGCATCATCATTGTGTCAAAAATAAGTTAAATTTTTTAATGTATAAAAATTAAAAATATAATACAATTATGTTGGAAAACATTTTTTCTTTCTAATTAATATTTATAATCGAATTTATCTCATGTATAACCCTATATTAAAAATTATTTTGTTATTAAACTTTGATTTTAACTATTCTAACCCTTCTTTAAATAAATTAATAATAAATGTCCTAATCTAATCCAAGTGGGCCTAAATGGTCATATTTTATTCCTAAGGTTGTTTTTGGAAGAATTAGACTTATCCAATAGAATTAGGACATGTGTTAAGGTAATAATAATATCATTTTTACCGTTAATTACCATCTTTACTTTTAACCGTGGTAAACAAAGTAAAAAGTTACTATTCACCAAAAATTATTTTCATTTCATTGAACCACATTTTACTTACTAACATCAACTGTGTCTCTCGGAATTTTGAAATTTCATTCACAGAAGCGGTGAAATTATGTTTTATGTGAATTTGGAAATTCTTTTAGGAGGTGGGTAAAAGTCGGTGAAAAGTTCAATAAAATTTCTATATATCTCAAATTATTATAAAATGACTCCAATGAATTGCATCGAAATTATATAGATATTATGTATCAATTTTGTCCTAAAATACATTTAAATAAAATAAATAATTATTTAAATAAAAATTCGGTTTTAAATAGTAACCCAGTGTTTTCACTATACCTCAAAAATTGAAAGTTTTCAGAAAAATACCAAAATTTCCCCCTAGTATAATTTCGATATTCTGAATCCAAAAATGAAGTCCATTTTGAAAAATAAATTTTACAAAATTTCAAAATGTGTGTATTACTATTCATAACGGCTAGTTTTAATAATATTGTAATAGCATATCGTTGTTTAGTGAAACTCAGTATTGCATATAACACAAGCTATCTAGGAAGTCCGCGGTTGCGTGTAAATCAAGCCAAGCTATTGTTGTGTGTAGTGGAGGATTTCTTTGATGATTTATATAAAAACAAAATATTTCTCCTAAATGTCTTTGGTGTTATAGGATGGATTGAATAATGAATATTTTTGGACCATTTTTATAATAACACCACCATATATAAAAAATTATAAAGTTATTATTTTATAATTGAAACAAAAAAGTAAGAGAAAGTAGAAGAAGAAAAAACATGAAAGTGGTGATGAAATATTTACCTCTTCTTCAGGTTCTTCTTTTTGATTTGATCAAAAGGGCTCTTTAGGTTGGATTTCTGACCAATGAAAGGCCTCTAGGATAAAGGTAGAAATTTTGGGAGGAAATTTTTCCAGGGTTTGGCTGAGTCAAAAGGCTCTAGAGGAGTTAAATCATGAGAAGGGGATGTTACCTTTTATAAGAGGGGTGAGGGTCAATTTAGAAAATGATTAACGTATAAATTTATTATACAATAATATTCGGTATATAATGGCTCCAAATGAATTTATTTAAAGCCTTATGTGGTTATGGGTCGGAATACTCTCAACCAATAGGTTTTAGTGAAGTTTAGGTTACCATTTTAACCTTATCTTTTAGATTTAACTCTTAGTTAAATAGTTTAACTTTTACCGTGTCTTCTTGTATTCATACACTATATGGTTGATAAAAATACTCATAACATTCAAGATAACATAAATTGTTTCATTAATTACATATATAATATCACTTAATCTCTTTGGACAAACCATATATTTATAGAAATATTATATCAACCAATAATATATTTTTTGTTTTAAATACTATTTTATGTAAATTTTGACACTATTTGGTTTGTGTTTTTTGTTAAAATTATAACAGCATGATTACTTCGAAAAAAAAAATTATTTAATAAACCCTAACATGTAATATTAACCTTTAGTATTATATTAATTGATCAAAAGTCACAAATTTCATTTATTTTTGTATTTATAATATCAATTATTTTAATCATTTATAAATAAGGTAATTACTGCATCATCATTATTTCATATATAAATTTATTTCTTTAATGTCTAAAATTTATAAATAAAATAAAATTATGTATGAAATCTATTTATAATTCTAATGAATATTTATAGTTGAAATTATCTTATGTATAACACTATTCTAAAAATGTCATAGTTATGAAAACTTGAATTTAACACTTTTAACTCTTCTTTAAGTTAAAAAATAAGAAATTTCCTAAACTAATAAAAGTGGACCTAAAGGATCATATTTTTTTCATAAAGTTATTTTTGGTTGAATTATACTTATCCAATAAAATTAGGGAATGTTTTAGGGTAATTATGATATCATTTTTACCCTAAATTACCATATTTACTTTTTACCGTGGTAAATAAAAGTCAAAAAGTTACTATTCACGAAAAATTATTTTCATCTTATTGACCCACATTTTACATACTTATATTACCCATTCCTTTCAGATTTTTTAAATTCAACTCACAGAAGCAGTAAAATTAAGTTTTATGCAAATTTGAAAATGCTCCGTGGAGGTGCGTAAATGACGGTAAAAAGTATGATAAAATATTATATAGCTAAATTTATTATAAAATGAATCAAATGAATTAAATTGAACTTATATAGTTATTATATATCTATATTTACTTAAAATAAATTAAAATAAGAAAACTATTTATTTTAAAAAAAAATTGATTTTAAATAATATAGTGTTTTCACTATTCATCAAAAATTGATAGTTTTCAGAAAAATACCAAAAATTTACCCTTAGCAAATTTTGATATTAAAAATTAAAATATGAAGACTATTTTACCAAATTCAAAACAGAGTGGTTTCATTTATTAATTTAAAATTAATTTTCGTTGTCAAAACCAAAAAGTGGGTTTTTTAAAAAAAGTAAAAACTATAAAAAGATTGGGATATTATTATGTCAAATTTACATTTAAAATTAATTATAATGAACTAAATTGTATTAAATGATAAAAATATAATCTAATTATACTTCCAAAACATACAAATGCATAATTTATCACTATAAATTATTTCTATAAAAATGTGGTTTCAATTAAAACATTTTATTTTTCACTATTCATCACAATATGAAAGTTATCAAAAAAGAACAAAAAAAATATCCAGACTAATTTATTATGTCCCACTTCTAAAGAAGAATTTTATTTAATTTAATTAAATATATAAAAGTTTCAAATATTTGTTTTAAAAAGTGTTTACCATTAAAAGGCGGTAAAATTGACTTTTTTGTAAAATACTTATTTTATTCAAAAAAAATGAATTTGTTCTTATATTATGTCTAAAAAACACATAATATGGATGTTAAAATTATATGGAGTATATAGGATTATAAATGTAATTAATCCTATTCATAACTGTTTTTGGAATGACTAGTTTGGTAAGTTGTGGAGCAGTCAAACTCCGTGTTGTTTATAGCAGAAGCTATTGAATTACTTTAATGAGAGAAAATAATATGAAATATTGGGGTGTTACATTCTCCCCTCCTTCAATAAATTGTGTCCTAGAAATTTTAAATTGTCCTGCGAAAATAAAAAGTTAAAAATATAAAAATACCTTTGTGGAAAACCAACATCTGAAATTGGGTTAATAAAATTTAGTTTTAATAAGAGGGAAAGGGAATGAAAAAAGTCACCACAAAATTATGATCTCTATTTGGAGAACATTGGGGTCAATTAGAGAAAAATAAATGGAAGAAAAATGTAAATATTTATAGGGAGTGATTGAGGTCATCAATCACAAACAGGTGTAAAATTGAGGGCCTCAAAGCAATCAATCGATGATGATTTAAAATATCGTTAGTTCATCAAAACATAAGTTATTAGGATAACACATTTTTTTCATTTTAAGATCCCTTCCCTAATGTTTAATAATTAAATTATTCTTAGAATAAGAGAAAAAAATATACCTGACAAGTAGAGTTTTATCTTTCAACTAATTCCTCCCACAAAATCATCTTTCACTTCAAAAGTTAATAGAATTAAAAAAAATATTCTAATTATCCTAATTGTATATTTTTTGAAAAATAATGAATTTTTAATTCATTTAAAAGAATATTTAAAAATGTTTACATTATACAAACCAGGACATCACATATACTAGTGGTAGGTGATCCACCCTTGTTTCCCTTCAGTTTTAGGTTCAAGTCTTGCAGCCTTGCTGGATATAACAGGTTGTTGCTCGACCTCCATGTGGTCCATTTTATGACAATCCAAAAATAATATCAAGAAGTTATTTAACCATAAAAATATTATCCAATGTAAAACTTAATCAATTCCGACTTTTAGAGTTTTCTAAAATACTTCTGTCCAAACTCACAGTCCAAAATTTATAAGGAAGGTGAACAAAATGAAGATTCATTTTTCCACATAATAACATGTGAATACCATTATCATGTATTCATGTAAAACATTGTAACACCCAAAATTACCATAAAACCTTATTGATTACATTCATTCCCACTTATTCCTCATAGAATACTGGATATACTCCTTCTATCCAAAAGGTTATAAACTCTAACAATTATGGAATATACAAATCATAAATCAGTTTCAAGGTAGTCTAGGATATCCAATATAATTTATCCAAATCATTCATATATTATTCCAAAATCCCAACCTCAATATCATAACCATATTTTTTATTATATTTCACTCAACAATATATTTTCCAAAACAATTAACCTACTATTGAGTCACTTTTTTGGGTTCCACACAATCCCAAGTCCTTAATGAAATAATACTGCAGTACAATCCTTTTATACTATATAATTCTTATAACATGTACATCATTAATAAAATACTAAAATGACATAATAATTTAATAACAATAAAATAAATCTAATCATTCTGCTTTATCTTTTGTAGTTTCATAACTTGATTATTATCGAATAGTAGCATTTTGGGGTATACATTGATGATTTGGACATTGCTTCGCCTAGTTTCCCAACTCATAGTAGATGAAGCATTATATATTTGAAAGATTTTTCTTAAACTTGTAATCACGTAGTTGGTATCATTTTTCTCTACACTTTTAACAAACGCACGTTCTTTTGAAACATTTACTAAGGGGATTCTTTCCATAGTTATCACATGTGGGAAAATCCTTCATTCCCCTCTTCCATTTTTCCATATTTCTCCCTTCAATCATTTTCTTCTCTTGCTTCACTTCAAAGCCATACAACTCAGAGAATTCATTACTTATCTTACTATAAAATGATACTATTAATTCATATGATGGGAATATGTGGGAGACTATTCCCCTTTTAAATTTTTACTTAATACCATGAAGGATATGATGCTTCTTAATCATTGGATCATCCGTATTGATGGAAATCTCATTCCTTTATTAGGATCCATTTCTAAACAATTTAATACACTATGATAGTTTATGAATCATAATTCATAATTCCAAACTTCTAAAATACCTATGGTAAATTGAAAATATTATGTATATAATCTAAAATCATAAAATATTTTCTTTGAGGAAGTATTTATTCCTAAATCCATCATAAAGTCCTATAATGGAATTTTGAATTATCCTAAGCATATCCCATGGAAATGTATTAACCAAGAGTGCTTCCAGGCCCATTGTCGTGTGCCAAGATACCTTGGGTCAACCCGAAACTCATTGTCAGAATTTTTACTCCTAGGTATATCTGTGATAGATCTTCCGTTACCTGCTCGTATCCAGACATGGATGCATTTCATAGAGAATACACAAAATCTAAACATTACCAAAATTATAGAAAGTTATTCTATAATAATATTCAAAGTTTATCATAGGGTAATGTTTTCTAAGCATAGTTTATCTTAATCTATTTTCATGGTTCTTGATGAACTTACTCTGATACCAACTATAATTCCCCGACCCCAGTTACCCAGAGTCGGTTCATTATTTAAATACATTGGCATGATTGTAAGGAATCATGTCCTGAAAGACCTATTGGTTTAGCAGTCTGGGAAAATAGATTACATACATGAACGTTACATTACACATTAGAAAATAAAACACAACATAAATGATCCTTTTAGATCGCCATTAATACCCATGATTAACCCTTCTAATCATTCATAAACCACTTGGAATACTAGGAAAATAAAACATAAGAATGGGGTGAGCTCAGATGCTCAGTAAGGATAACAGTATAGTAGAAATTTTTATAAATAAGCATAAAAATTTAAGGAAATGTATAAGACTGAAACAAAATATTTTTAAACAAAATCATCAGCATAATATGGAAAATATAAACTCAAATAATGCTATTTACTTATTCATATGGATATTCTACTAGTTGAACAATCACATGAAATATCAAAAGCAACTTTAATATTTATGGAATGCATAATGCCAGACTTCATGGCCACATAGTCAAGGCATTCTTCAAAGACTACAAATAAGATTTGGTCGAGGCCTTGTGTCAAGACACTAGTTTGTCTCATGAGACCTACCGATGCATGAAGGATCTATAGTACGCTCCACCAATCACTTACTATATCAAATGTATTCCTCATATGAAAAGATGAAACATAACATAAACATTTGTTTTAAAACATGCATATGAAATGTTAATACTTTAAGCATAAACCATGAATGGTATAAAAATAACACATTCACGGTCAAACATATCACAAAATCTTCAATACAATGTGGATTATTGTTATTATAATGAATAAACATCAAATAAGTGTGAAATTCATCAAAGGATGTTGAGATAGATGAAATCAAAAGTGTTTGAGAGAAATATCTCTTTCTTTATTTTTTTGAAATAATTTAAAAGTCAAATAATTTAGAAAAGAATACATTTAAATAAATTTTTTAATCAATGAATCCCTTAACCCTTTGATACTTTTTAAAGTAATTAACATTTTAAAAACATTCAGGTCCATATAAATAAATCCTTAAACCCCATTTTGAAAACATGGACATTAATGAGAATGATTCAGAAGAATAAACATTTAAAACATTTAAAATATAGTTTTAGTTAAAATTTACCTTAATAGAATCCATTTTAAAACTATCTTAAGAAACCTGGAAATGGATTATAAATATGTCCCAGTAGATACTTATGTAAAAACAACATTGGATAGTAAAGAGATTGTGTAATTAACCCTCACCTTGCACTTTCATTTAGTTGAGGGTACATTTATCATCCTATATAAATACCATAATATGTTATTAAATTGTACCATAACCATTTTAATATTTATGACCTCATAAATGATTCATTTATGACTTTGTACATCCCATTTAATAATAATTTCCATGTTAATTTAACATTTCTGGTAATAATTGATTCATTATCGTATGTGTTTTAAAATGTTACTTTTGATTGTATCACATAGATCGTGATTTAAATACATATAGAATAAAAACATTATTTATATATCATACATATTTAGAATATAAATGTGTATAATAGAAATATATATGAAATGGAAAACACCACTTATGGATACGGTAGGTCGTACGTACGCATAAACGTTGTTTCTGTTTTCATATCATATTGAACGGAACTAACTAAATAAGATATATGAAAGTAAATTAATATATATATATATATGCAGTAGAATTATTATGTCATATATTAAAAACTTATTAATGATAGATATTTTATAATCATTATTTAATGGTGAACATGGAAATTAATCTCATCACGTCATGGAGACGGTAATCAGTACGTACGCACGAGCGACAATATCATTATATTGATTGTAAAATCATCTATAATTAGATGGTATATCATATATAAATAATTATTAAAATGTTATATTTATTATTTACATTAGTTATACTCATTATTATACCCATCCAAATAATGAAGTGTTTGAATAACAAACTACACCACGACGTGGAGACGTTAATCTATACGTACACACGTATGGTGACTTTGTCATTTATAAGATGGATCGAAGAATAAATATGGTTGTACCATTTTTATAATAACATAACAGTTTATAGAAGATACTGGAGCTATTATTTTAGAATGGAAACAACAAACAAAGAGAATGTGGAAGAATAAAAGAACTTATAAGAGGTGATGAAATATTTACCCCGTCTTCGGGTTCATCATTTTGATTTGACCAAAAGGGCTCCGTCGATTCGATTTCTGACCGATGGAAGGACTCTAGGATAAAGGGAGCAATGTTGGTCAGGTGTTGGCCGAGTCAAAAGGCTTTGGAGTTGTAAAATTAAGATAAGGGTAAGTTCCCTTTTCTAAGAGGGGTGAGTGTCATTTTAATAAAAGATTAAAGTATTAATTTATTATACAATCATTTTCGGTTTATAATGGCTTAAAATGAATTTATTTCAAGCCTTAGGTGGTTAGGTGTTGAAATACCCCCCACCTTATATGTTTTAGAGAAGTTGAGGTTACCATTTAAACCTTATTTTTTAGATTTTTCTATTTGTTAATCAGTTTAACTTTTACAGCATCTTCTTGTATTCTTACAATATATGGTTAGTAAACAAACTAAAAATTTTCAAGAGAACCTAAAGTGGTTCATTAATGACCTATATTATATTATATAATCCCTTTGGCTGAACCATAGATTTTTATGAATATTATATCAACTAATATTATAGTTTTTGTTTTAAAAACTATTTTTTGTTAATTTTGACACTATTTGGTATTTGTTTTTTAATCATAAAAGCATGATTACATTGAAACAGTTGTTTGAATCAACCCTAACATATCCTATTAACCTATAAAAGTAGTGGAATTTATCAAAAGTCTCTATTTCATTTATTAAGGTATTTATAATATCAATTATTTTAATCTTATATTAATAAGGTAATTACTACGTCATCATTGTGTCATAAATACGTTTAATTATTTAATGTGTAAGAATTATAATTAAAATACAATTATTTAGGAAATATTTTTATCTTTCTAATTAATATTTATAGTTGGATTTATCTTATGTATAACGCTATATTAAAAATGTTTTACTTATGAAAACTTGAATTTATCACTTTTAACTCTTCTTTAAATTAAATAATAATAGATGTCCTAATCTAATAAAAGTGGACCTAAAGGATCATATTTTATTCCTAAGGTTGTTTTTGGTCGAATTATACATATCCAATAGAATTAGGACAACTGTAAGGATAATTAGGATATCATTTTTACCCTTAATTACCCTATTTACTTTTAACCATGGTAAAAAAAATTCAAAAGTTTCTATTAACCAAAAATTATTTTCATCTTATTGAACCACATATAACTTACTGATTTTAACCATATCATTAGGATTTTTGAAATTCAACTCATAGAAGCGGTAAAATTATTTTTTATGAAAATTTTTAAATTCTCCTAGGAGGTGGGTAAAAATGGTAAAGAGTTTGATAAAATTTTATATAGCTAAATATATTATAAAATGATGCCAATAAATTACACTGAACTTATATAAGTATTATATATATATACTTTACTTAAAATTAATTAAAAAAAATATCTAATTATTTAAATAAAAATTTGGTTTTAAATAATAACGTAGTGTTTTTCATAATTCATAAAAAATTGGAAGTTTTTCGAAAAATATAAAAAATTTACCCTAAGATAATTTTGATATTAAAAATATAAAATGAAGTCTATTTTAACCAATTTAAAACATAGAAGTTTCATTTATTAATTTAAAATTAATTCCCATCGTCAAAACCAAAAAGCAGGTATTTTAAAATGTAAAAACTATCAAAAGATTGTCATATGTTTATGTCGAATTTAAATGTGAAATTAATTTTAATGAACTAAATTGTATAAAATGATAAAAATATAATCTAATTATACTTTCTATACATTCAAATTCATAATTTAACACTATAAATTATTGCGATTAAAAAAGTTGTTTCCAATTAAAACATAGTATTTTTCACTGTTCATCAAAATATGAAAGTTATCAGAAAAAAACAAAAACATTATCCAATATAAATTTTTATGTCTCGCTTATAAATAATAATTTAATTTCAATAAATTGAATATATAAAACTTTCAAATATTGGTTTTTATAAGGGTTCTCCATTAAAAGGTGGTAAAATTTTATTTTTTAAAAAATAATTATTTTATCCGAAAATTAGAATTTGTTCTTATATTATGTCTAAGAAACACATAATATGGATGTTAAAATTATATACAGTATATATGATACAAAATTCAGATAATATTATTCATAAATGTTTTTTAATTTCGAGTTTGGTAGGTTGTTGTGTGCTCGAACTCGATGTTATGTGTAACACAAGCTATTAAATTACTTTAATGAGATAATGTAATATGAAATCATGGGGTATTACAATATATTTTTAATATTGGATATTTAAGAGTTTATATATTATCATATATTATAATTTGGAGAAGTTTAGGTTATTATTTCACACTTATATTTCAGTTTAAACCCAGTATTAATCATTTAGTCCATTACTACGGTATTAATATTTTTACACTAATAATGTTATGAAATTTAATATTAAAGGAATATTGGACCTAAAAATATTCGATGGATGATATTATAACCATATATAATTTAGAAATCGGATGAAAATATTTTGATATTTTTTAAATAATTTAATAAAATATTATTTTATATAAAATATCACTAATATAGTGTTTGGAACTATTCATTTTATTTGATTTTGAAAATGATATGAATTAAATTAATTTATTATATAATCCATTATAAGATATATAATATTATATTATTATCTATAAAGTTCTTTTGAAAATATAACAAACCTAAAAAATATTACTTTAATTCTTTTTAATATAATTTTCTTGAATTTTCCACTATTTTCACAAGAACTATAATAATAATGCATAAGAATTTAAGATAAACATTTTATCACTACTAATTTAACATAAATTTAGTAATTTACCCTTACTATGGAGAAACAAACTTACTTCAGTTACCTCTATATGGAAAAAATCTAAAGTTAACCTATTTACAAAATTTTTATATCTAATTTTTGAATTATATAATCCATTTTTCAAGATTTAATTTTTAGAAGTGGGAGAAATTAATTTTATAATAAAATCATAAACCCCAAATAAAATAAATAAAAATATTACTGTATAATTCAAAAATCTACCATCTACCAAAATAAGTTATAATTATTATTTATATATAATTAATGTGGGCATATATAATTAAATTTGAGTTTTGTTACTTTAAAATAAATTGGTACAACTGAAATAATTTATTTAATGAAAATAATATACACTTTTAAAAACATCGGTATCATTAAATATTCCTAGAAAGCAAATCATTTATAAAATATTGAAAAAGTTAACCCTACATTGTATTTGACAAAATAAGTTAAAAAATAGTGTTCAATTTTAAAATTTAAAATCTAAAAACTTATAATTTAATCATTTAAAAGGAAACATAAATTGAAATGGGTTTAATATGAATAAAAATATTTCTTTTTTCATTTTGAAATTACTTTATATTAATTTATTATATATAAACATATATTCAATTCATAATAATAAATAATGTAATTTATTATTAACGACACATGTGTTATTATAACATATAATATTAAACAGAAATCATTTAACCACAAATATAACCTTACCTCATGTGTTATAAAACATTAACCAATGCATTTTAGGAATAAATATGAACCTTCCCATTATATAATGATAAACCATACATATTTATTCCATAAAAACAAATATTCCTTTATCATTCCTCCATAACTAAATTTTTATGTGGAAATGTTACCGGTTTCATGAATGTTCACCCCAATATCACTATATTACATCTATAGAAATAATTTTGATGTTACCATTAGATTATATACCTAGTGAAACAACATAATAAATTAGGGATATTTACATATTTGTATAATACTTTTATAAATTCAATAAACATATTTTTTAAAAAAACTATAATAAATAACATTTTCATTTGATAACTTTTAAAATAAGAAATGACTCAAATAAAAATGGGAATAAGATATTTTCTGAAAACATATGGATTATTCAAATGGAATATTGATAAAAAATTAATGTAAATGATGCAAGATAAATTTATTATAGTGGTTAACATTAAAAAACATTCATTTGAAACATTTGTAAAGGGAATAAAAACTGATTTGAATGAAAATTGTTAAAAATATTTACTTTTATACCTATGTAATGAAATTCCATTATAGTTGATGATGGTATTACAAAAATAATTTAAATATATAATATATAATTAAAGAAACAGCATAAGAAATTTGGATATAGAGGAAAAGAGTGTGGTAAATGAAAATAAATTCATTAATGTAATATTTTTAAAGTAAATACCCTATTAATTTTACAATCCAAGAACCATTAATGGAATTAAATTGATGAAAAAATAACATACCATTAGTATAAGGAGGTTAATGATATTATATGTTAAATATGTCTTAAATACACCATATACGTGGAGAAAAATAAAAAAAATTTAAAATATATGAAATATAGAAGTTGGAGATTAGAAAACCCTTATCATGGAAATTTTCATTATTGTATGCACATTAAACTCCAATAAAATAATTCGTGTGAGGTAATACCCCCAGAGGAAAACATCTAAATATCTAGAATCAATATGTATCCCCAGTGAAACTATTTTAAGGAGTATCATAAAGATACAACGAATAATATTTTTGAAGGAAACTCGTAGTATGAAGTTTGGATCAGTTTAAATGAATTTTTTGTTCTCTCTGCTAACAACAAGGCTGATTCCCCCTTACTAGATCTATGGTTCCATGGTTTGGGACACTCAGGGAAAAATAAAATTGCTTGGACTATTTTCCATTACTCTGGTTTCAGGTGTTTGTGACATGAATAGAACAAGTATATGTATTAGGGGACTCAAACATCGGGAAGGTCAACCATTGCTCGAACACAAAACCTACTGATCTATATGGTTAGGATCTTTAGAAATTATAGTGAGGCTCTTACCATTCAGTGGTCTATCCTATGTAACTATGTGGCCCTTATAAATATTAATAGCTCGAGTCCTCTTTAGGTAAGCTTGATTTGTCGGCCTTGGTTTTGAAGCTTAACAGCGACGGTTCTTACTGATCAACAGTCATTAGATGGTGTAGAGTTGTACATGACTTTATAGGTATGGTCATATTTGTTTTTACACATCAATTTGATAAAGGTTTCTCTCTCTAATAAAAGTCCAAGGTTTTCCTCACTGTATTATCTCTCTGGAGATATGTGAAAATTTCAATATCAGAAGTGGAAATAGACTCCATGATGCTAAATAAGTACATTAGAGGCATTGGTTATACCCCATGGTAGACACCATGCACCATAAGAAAATTTATATGTATTCTCAAAAAAACATTAATTTTCTTATAACATGGAGAGAAGGTAAAAAATTTAATATTATCATGAATCCATAGATGAATAAGCCCACAATGTTTTCTATATTTAAAATGTTGATTTTTTGATACCTAAATGGGTAAATCTTATCAGAGGGGATTCCCTCAGGTTGTACTATTTTAGGTCACCTGAGGGTCCTTTTTTCCATTCCCCTAGGGGTTCATGTTCCTTCTCTTCCATTTAAATAAATAAATAGATAATGATGATATCTTAAAACCTTATTTAATGAACATATTAGGATATATTACCTTTTACACAATTCAGATATTGTAATTATACACACATAAATTATCTTCTCAGAGAATATGTTCATCGTATTATGTTGATTATTTTATTAGTTTCATGAATGTTTGGTAATGATGATATCGATCATATATCACTGATAAAATCTACATCATCAAAAAACTAATCAAGTTGATGAAATAATTTTTTATTGATTTATGATGTCCCATTTTTATTTAGTTGTGGACATTGTTATGGGTTGTGAGAATAAAATACACAATGATATTCTTTCAAGAAATTTTAACAAACCGAATTTGGATTTATAATAATTAGTTAAATATTAAAATTACAAATAATTATCCCAAAAAACTATAATAATATGGATATATAATATTAAATATAATTATTTGTCAACATTCAACCATTATAAAAATTTATATAATCTTTCCTACAAGTTTTTATATTAATAAAAACAAGAAAATTATATGATTAATGGATGAGTTTGATTATGAAGAGATTATAATACCATCATTACAGAATAAGATTAATATTTCTCAGACAGTTTAAAATAGATGAATAATTTTTTTGAAGTGTTTTATTAGGATTTTAAAATGAGTATCTTTTTTTACAAATATGGAATCATTTTATCATTGGTTATGCTCATTTTAGGTGGTTAACTTTATAATGATTTTTTATTGTTGATATTATTAAACAATTTACCATTTATATTTATATAGTATTAATAATCTATTAAAAATAACATTTAACAATTTAATACATTTTAGAACCATTTATGTACGGTTGTGTTTGAAAATGAAATACATCATTATGGAAGGTAGTAATTCATACTTAACATGGGTGAGATTTTAATCTTCTAAATGAATGAGTGGGAATTAGAAAACTATCATTACATCAACAAAATAAAATAAAATTATAAAAAAATATTTTAATTATTGTATTTATTGTATAATATAATTGGATAAGTTAGAAGAATATTGAATGGAACTCAATTAAGAAAGGTGAGATTAAGAGTTGTTACCTCAAACTTTAGGGAAAATCATTCAATCTTCTTAAATATGTATTTTGATGAGAATAAAACCTCAATAATGTGGGAAAGGCGAGTTGGGAAGGTGATTTGGATTTATTGTTTCATGATACGAGTCTTTATATTTGAGGCAAATTTGGGTGGTGAGTGGCTCCTTGTATAAGTGAGAGGGGTGGCATTTTTGTAAACACTGATTACTTTATATTAATGGCATGTAAATTTCAATGGAATGTGTATCTAATAGCTGATAATAATATATAGTGGTTATTTATTGGTGTATCCTACTCTAATATAAATATTATGTGAAAAGATTAAGTAATTTTAGGCCTTTTCTTCTTAATATTTTATCTTACCATAATTTACTTTTACTACTGTAACCCAACCTTTTTAAACATAATAAATGAAAATTTTTCAGAAAATGAAATGGACTTTATTTAAAAAATTTAACACTATAATTAAAAAGTTTTTAAACATTTAATAAGACTTAATTTCTAATGGTATAAAATCTTTTATTAAAATGCACACTTACCGAAAATGAAATATTTTTTTATACAAATGTACATTAAGGAAACAAATTATTTGAAAAAAACTAATATATAGTATTTATTTGCCAAAAAATTATTTCATTATTATTGTAAAAAGTATGAATTTTTTTAATTTAAGTTCAATTAAAAACTAAATCAATTATTTGGAATAATTTATTAAAATAATGGGAGGAAATTTATTCTTTAATATGTGAATAAAATATCACCTATGTCCCAAAATCTAAAACATTTATTTCTAAATTATAAATAGTACTTTTAAAGGATTTATTTAACTCCTAAAATATATATTTCATCAAAGATATTTATTTATATGTCATATTTTTATCATAGTTTCTTCATAAATTTGATGATATTGATAAATACTATATTTTTTCTTCTCATCTAAAAAATAAAAAATAATAGCAGTATTTAAAAAATAAAACAAAATATAATTTTGAAATTCTAGATTTATAAATTAAGAATCAATATCAATTTTAAAATATATAATGTTATGATTTAAATTTAAAAATAAATAAAATATACTGAAAATGTTTTTTTATTGGTAATAAGATTTTGACCCCTATGTTATTTCTATTCTTATTTCATATAAACTAAAAACTAAATTACTTTTGGTCTATTTTATTAACCAAAATATTTTTTTAATATTATTTTGAAAGGGATAAATAAAAATAGACAACAAGTTATTAATTATTAATTTTAAATCAAAAATATTTGTGATATTATTTGGGATTAATAATAACCAAATTAATTTTCTATCCTCAAACCAGCAAGATATAATCAAATCATTTGTATTAGAACATGTCAATTATTTTAAATAATAATTATTCTATTCAATGAATTATAGTCTATGATTTTTTATAAAATGAATTTTATATTATCTTTTAATTAAAATTATTTTTTATTTATGATGAAATTTTTGTCACGATATTTCATTATATGTTTTATTGGGGTGTTTTATGGTAAACATGATATTTTGAACAATGATTTTGTGAAATATATACTATAATTATGGTTTTATATATTTTAAAACCTCAACAAACTGATTTACATCCTTGAAATTTTATTATGTATATGAAAATATGAGAGGGATCTTTTATATCATTACATATTCAGGTTCTAACATAACTTATTCAGACATAAAATTTCACCATAAAAATGATTTGGTGGTGGTATTGTTGAAAAACACATTATATCTTTGATCTAGAATGTCTATCAATTGTACCCTATATGAGAGATCATGTTCCCATTGCACAAAATCTTAGCCCAATATATGTGATGTATATGGTATAAAATTTAAATAAAGTTAGACATGGAATACATCATGTACTCGTGACAAATGTAGAGGGAGTGATAAGCAACTATATAAAGACCACAGATGGTCAAGAATCATAATAGGGATGATGTATCTAGGGATCGCTTTCCTCTTTATCCCAAATATCACAACCTAATTATATATATTTATCCAAAGGAACAAATAATCACCAATATAAAATTCCATATCTAATTGATTAATATCATGAAATAAACTCTATTTACTATGTAAAATTTCAAGACTCTATATGTTTTGATCAATTTACATCATTTCTTAGAAATGAAAATGTCTGAATAGCTTTATTTCTCCATATTCTTCCCAAAAATATGAATACATGCATCATCTTCGATATATATCTTCTTATGAAACCATTTTCATTTTTTTGTTAAAAGTATTATTATATAAATCATTGATCAAAGAATATGTTGACAGATACATTAATTAATGTATATTGAGTAGGTTCATAGAATATCCTCTAATGCCCAAATGATCCATTTAGATGGAATTTTTTTCTTAGGATGATAAGTAGTGATGGAGCTCAACTCTATATCTTCTCTTTACTGATGAATTCACTAGAACAATATGAAAAAAATTGTAAAATTATTAGATACAATTGATATTTTTTACTCTATGAAATCATAAAACGCCATTTATTTATATATTATGAATTTGATTGAGAAATATATTTTCTATAATAGAAATTAAATCAAACGACTTCATGTGGTGATCAATTATAAAGCACATTACATTGTAAATTTTAATGTACATATGAAGGTCTAAAAATAAAACTATAGTGATCTTCTCCCCTTTCCATGTTGGAAATGTAAATGATTTTTTCATTCCATTATGATTCTATAGATGTACAGTAACATACTATTTTATAAGGCATCATGCTATATACTCTACAATCTCTATATTAGTATTTTCCCACTATAAATGAATCTTTAGATTTGTATTTTTTATTCCTTATTTTATGATTAACAGATAATGATCAAATATACGAATCATCTAATGAAAAATTATTTTTATATTAGTATTGATTGAAGACATTTTTTTCTCATCAATCTTATCATTACATCACATTCGAATGTGAACTCTAAATGATTTATTACTTTCTTATATGGCTCTATATTTTACTTATGTGGCCCTTGATGTTTACATGGATGATTGGATGAGATATAATTTGGGAGAAGTAGTTTTTATCCCATTCTCAATTGAATTAAATATCCATCCTCTATAAATATATCAATATTTGGATTCTTTCAATCCTTACCATCAATAAGGTATCAAGATCCTTATTTTAAATAGTATCATGCACTATTTTTCTATATTAGGGTGTTAATTTATTTAGTAATTATATAATTTGAACAATTTCAACAATTTTTATGGATTTTAATTCATCTAATTCTTGTTTAATAAATATTTTATAATTTTATGATTGATATATAAATATATATATCACACATCCAACCATAGAGATAATACTGAATTTTTTATTGAACATCTAATTTCCTCCATCTTTAGATCATGTGTTGGGAAATCCTTATCATGGTAGATTAATTGACGTTATGTGTAAACTATTAAAATATAATTTTTCCGGTGGATGTATCCTAATAATTGTTTTAATGAATCACTATACATTATAGACTCTTCCCCACACTAGTGTAAATGTAATTAATGTTTTAGTGAGCAACTACATATTAACCACATATACGATTTCATAAAATTATTATATATATAGGAATTTTAATCCATTAAAGGTTAATTTTGTAATGACTTTATATCCCTAAGAAATTTCTCATAAAGAATCAATTGAATCCTTATGTACTAAGAAATATATATGTGTTTGATATAATATCATCTTTAGAAAATTTGTTAATTACCTCCCTACTTAAAGGATCTCTGGGTATTCACTCTAGAATGATTATATTCCCCAAGAATGACACTTTCTATAATAATAGTGATAACTTTCCAAATCTAGTATCGAGTTTCTCTTTTCTCTAGGAAACCAACACTATCCTATAATGATCTTCATACTTTTCCTTACAATTGATTAATGTAAAAATATTATCAATAAATCCTACCATAAATAATCCAAGCTAATATATAAAGGCTATATTCATTATATTCATGAATATTTTAATGAAATTTTAATGTAATAAAGTCATTAGTATGAAATCAAAATGGCTATAACTCGTATGAAATATTATCTTGTCTATGTACTCTATTTTCTACATCAGTATGTGATATTTGGATTGAAGGCCCATCATTGAGATGTATTTATACCCACTAATTTGATTGAATTGTTCATCAATATAGGGTTTATGATACTTGATGTTGGTTATTTTTTTGTCATAATCATGATATTCAATGAAAATATACATTGATCTATACATATTTTTTATCAAGGAGACTAGTGAACCATATTGTGATGAACTAAGACATATAGATACCATATTCAGATTCTTATAATGTTTCGCCATTAAAACTTACAATTATACAAGAACATTACAAAAAATATATATAAATATAGTATTATAATGATGTAAATATTCCAATTAGAAATCACCAACACTTTCAGGAAAAAACAAGGTTGTTCATCCAAGAATACATCATCACAGTCTCATATAATATGAATTTATTCAATTTTGAGATATATTCCAACCATTTGAGGTGAGAGTCCATTTTTATTATGTACCATAACCCATATTATATAATTTAATTCCACATGGAACTCTTAATATTCAATTTATTGGTTTGTAATAATGTGATGATTAATGATATAAATCAAGACTTCCTTATTTGGATAATTTCTATGATCTCTATATTAGGAGAGATAATAGATATCAAATATAACATAAAATTCTATAAATTACTATTTTATAGTTTTAGAAGAAGTAACTTCCCACAAACCATGATTGGAGAAGAGGTTTATAATTTGGAATTAATCAATACACAAATATGATTTTACATGGATAATTCAAAATACCGTGATTGTTGTGGTGAATCAATATTATTAGAAAACATGAATGATATAAATGAATGAATGGTACAAACATAAAATGATAAATTCAATGTATTAGTGTGGAATTTATGCATACTATTCCCCATATCATAATTCAGATCAGCATTAGCAGTAGCGATTGAATTTTGTCATCCTTATTCGTTTTTTGCAGGTTGTTTCGTATTATACTCAGTAGCCCTATTATTGGGTGCTAATACGAATAATCTGTGACATTCATTAATTTTATTTATTGAGTTTTATAGTTCCCCATGTTTTTCATATATAAGTATGGTATCCTTTTAGAATAAATTTATATTATATATCAATAAAATCTATGATAGAATCATAAAGGTTTACTATCTTTGAAAAAATAAATACATAAAAATCTGGATCATACATTATCTACATAATATACCATAAATATATTCACAACTAGAACACCCTCTTATACATAACATACTAAAGATATATCTTCAATATATGTGTAAGAGAATTACATGAAAGAATGAGGTCAGATTCATAATAAGAGGAAACGTAATAGATATCAATAAAATATCATATGTGAACAAATATAAGCATAAAGGTAAGAGAAAATGTTCTTAACCTTATGAAATCATACCCATGAATTCATAGATCAAAATCATGAAACATTGGATAATGTTTATAAACGAGAATACATAATAGATAAGGCATAAGAGTGTAAAATTATTAATAATAAATCACGATCTCTAGAAACATATCATAAGAATAATACAAACATTTTTGGAATGTAAAAAATCATTCATAATGATTTATTTTCTCAACAATCACTACAAATACTATTATAGTGTATTGGGTTCACTTCTCATTCCATCATTTCCCTAGTCGAGGTTCACTCCCAATAATATCATATTGAATTATGTTCCATACTAAACTAGGTTCAATCCAAAATTTACTCCTCATTATATCATGGGATATTCTTATTTAACCAATTAATTTGGCGTATATATAATTATGGTCCCACCCTTCACATAAATAAATCATACCTATGTGTGACAAAAAATCATAAAACATTCATCATATCATTAAATAACAACCTATGGAAAGAATAAATGTTTCATTGTAATTTCATCATCATAATCATAAATCATATATAAAAATAAAAAAGGTGCAAAAATTGGATTATATTCCATGTAAATAAAAAAAGAAACATCAATTGATATTGTTATAGAAAAAAATACCATTAAAATATAACAAAACAAATCCGAAAAAATAACCTATTTGTTTCATATAAATTGTTTATAATTTAAAATTTTAAAATATTAAGAAAAAAAATTTTATAGGAAGTAAAAAAAGTAACTTACAAATTATTATTTGATAAAAATTATATACATGATTGAGGGAAGATTGATTCATGCAGTTTATGTAAATATAAAAACTCATTTCACATTTTTAGTAAAAAGTGTAATGTACCCTCTTCAGAAAATGATTAGATATTTGCTTTAATATATTCATAAGTAATGTAAAAGGTAATAAAATATTCATGTTACAAATAATCATATAATATTATAAAAATTTCCTAAAAAAATATAAAAAAATAAATACATTGAAGAGAACATTCGAGATCAAAGAAAAAAACAAGGTTGGTTTTATATAATAATATTATTTTTGATATATGGTGTAAATAGAGATAGTGAAATGAAAAAAATTAATTTTCCAAAAATTATGAAATTATATGTAAAATAATAGTACTTAGGGGGTATGTATCATATAATTTTATTATTATTAAATTTAAGCAAATGAAATCGATTTAAAAATATGATTGTAACATACAACCCATACCTCAAGTGTGTATTACTCATAAGTTTTCTAACATCCTTTATAATTAAATAAATTATTACTATAAATATATTATATAAATATAATAAAAAATAACAAAATTACATGGTTAACTTAATAAATCTTATAACCCATTCATTGCTAATCATTCATTATCAGCATCATTTCCCGAGTTAACTTCTTAGTTATTTAGGTAAACTTTTATTCATAAATTGTGTTCTAGGAACAATGATAATGTTTTAATAATCTTTATAAAGTAAATAATGATATAAATATCATATATTTAAATTAAATACCTATTTATAACAAGTCATGTAAATTAGTTATGAAAATTTAATTACATCACTACGTGGAGATGACAGTCTGTACGTACACATGATAGATGTTTCAATTTGTCAATGGATTAAACAAATGAATGATAAATATAAATTAAACATATCTAATTAATCATTACATAGTAAATATCTTATATATGTATATATTAAATCTAATAAAATCAGGTACTGAGAATGAGTTGTATGTAAAATGATTCATATTTTTATGTGTTACCATGCATCCACATATACAAAAACGAAATAATTTATTATCCCATATAATAAAGAATATTAAGTAAAAATATATTTCATAATCATAATAAAATATGATTATATTGTATCAATTATGTTTTTATGAATTAAGAATTTATATGAATTAGAAGAAAAAGTTAAAATAGTTTTGTTAAGATCTAAACATCTTCTTGGAGAGACATAAATAAGATTACTTTTTAAGAATTAGAGAATTTGTTTTAGGAAAATAATATAAAATATATGATGAGTGTATTGATTTTAGTAAGGTTTTTAGTAGTTACATTCTGATCTAGAAGGCACAAATGCTACGAAGAAGGGAGAAAAATCAATTCCCCTTAATAAGTGAGGGGAGGGACACACTTGGAATTTATTCAAATATTTCATTGATATGAGGCCTCTCTCATGGTAATGTGGCTACAAATGGATATTAATTAAAATTTATAATATGATATGGTTTAAATATCTCAATTTGTTTTTGAATTTTTAGGTTTGAGAGTAATCTGGCCTTATCACTTAGCCTAACACCTAGCCATGTTAATTTGTATTAACCTTCACTGTGGGAACAAAATTTTATTGTTCTATGTTTTAATTAAGAATAATAATTATTTTATAACTATTACATAACCTAAATTATGATGATTCAAAATATATATTTCAGTATTACTAGTTCTAAATTCTATAAAAGAAGTAATTTAATTATAAATAAGTGCATAACCTAGAATGAAATCTTATTTTAGAAGAATAAATCATTATGAATACAATATTATTTATGAACAATCCATTCATTATAAAAATAATTATAAAATTTAAAAAACTATATTATTTACCAAAATTTATATAAATTTAATCAATAACATTAATAAATTGATACTATATTAATATACCAAGATAGAAACACATGGTGTTAAAAAATGTATTTTAAAAAATGTGTTTTGAAGACAAATAATAATCATATATAAAAATCAAGTATAATGATGAAAATTATATAATTAGTTATTATATTAATATTTAAAAAATATTTTATTTATTTATCATCTTATTTAAAACCTTATAAAAAATTTATATAAAAATAAATGAAATTATTTATAAAAACTGCTATTTTCAATTATTCACTAATGAGTAAATATTGTTAGAAAAATACTAAAAATAAATGTTGAGATAATATTTAAAAGATAGTTACAGGAATTAAATTAATTTATTTAAAAATCATAAAATTATAGTAATTAATTTAACATTCATGTTTTAATCTGTGATAAAAATAATTTTTGAGGAAACAATATTTTTGATGTGTAAAATAAATGTATGTAAGGTTTATTAATAATATATTAATCATATATCCATAAATAATCATTATTAATAATATTTTGGAATATTTTTTGTAACGTTTTATTTATTATTTTTAATTTCTATTTTAATTGTGTGGTAATAAATTCTATCTATATCACAGACTATATAGACTCATGGTGGTGTGTATGGCATGCTATCAATACAAAAATATTAATCTAAAAATGAATAAAATATTATGGTTTTATATTCTAAACAACATAAAAATAATTTCAAAATATTAATTATGTCACTTTGGTATAATAAAATTAGAATACCTCTTCTTCATCACATCATTCGGTTCTCATGTAGCATCCTAAAATTTAGGATTCCGCCAAATAACATTGACCAGTTGAGTAGTCTTGTTGCATATAAATTTATTTCTATAGTCTAAAACATCTTCTGGTAGTTATTCATAGGAAAGTCCATGCCCTAGTGGTATAACATCATAGTTCTTTACATGTAAAAGATCTAGTATTTACATCCTCAAGAGAGGTACATGGAAGACATTGTGAAATTGAGAGAGAATTGGTGGGAGTGAAAAATTATAAGCCACAGTCCATAATCAATAAAAATTATCATATAGGATAATATAACCAAGAGAAATATTCAAATTCATTTTGAATATCATTACCTTATTTAATGGATAAATTCCTTGTAAAAATATCTCAGTAGATTTGAAATTTAGATCACATTGAAGATTGCTTCTGAAACAATTCAATCTATTATGAGATGAATTGATATGAATCTAAATAGATATGAAATTATCTAAAATTTTCTGATCTATCTAAATTATTGATATCATTATTTATTCATATTTATCACATTATATCTTAGTTCTAAACTTATTTACATAGTGATCATAATAATAATCCATCTATATTCTTGAGTTAATTATATAGTTTGAAGAAAACTGAACTATATAAAAGTGTTTATTCCATCCAATAATTAAATTTTGAAAATAAGATCACATAACATCCTCCAATGTTTGAATAATACTCTCAAATGGAGAGAAATTATAAGGATGAAAAGAATTAATAAAACACAAAATTTTATTGTGACATTTCAGATGTCTTTAAAACACCAAGGAAAACAATAGATATTGATTAAAAAAATAGAATGTGGCACCCCTTGTATCCTTACAACAACATTAATGTATATCTTGGGAAACTAATAAATGTAGAAATATTCTCTAATAATAAATATGTGAAATGAATATTTAAGGAAAATAGATAAAACCGAAATATAATTGTGGGATTTATAATTATTTTTGATTGGGATGATCATATAAATAGTGATGTGTTTTTATTTCCATTATTGCATTGTTATGGTTGTAATATACCAGTAAATCTCAGCCATGGGATAACCCCATAACTTTTTATTAAAGAAAAATAAAAGGATAGTATTCAAGCACCAAAATCTTAAAATAAAAGAAATTAAAAGTCACAAAAACTATAACCATCTCCACAATCTTCCTCCATAGTAGTTGTTTCCCATTACGAGATATCATAGTGCTTCAGAACCATAGCATATTTCCTTCGTAGATTCATCCTCTCCAAGGATAAGAGCTCCTCATTTCCACCAGAGGACCTCGTGGCTAACATCTTTGGAAGATACGAGTAATATTTCCTTGACCTACGTCGTGGTGGAGTAATCGAGATTTCTTGATCCCCACTCACCTTCGTCTTCCCTCCTTGGACCACATCACTAAAAGAAGGCTTGATAATACCGCCATAGTTTTCATGATCACTCTAAGAGTAATTCCCCCATTCCTAATGTATAATTACCTACTGGAATTTATCTTCCCCTCCACTACTCTTCTGGAATTGACCATTGATGTCAATTACAACAAGACACCTTGGCTGTTCCGGGGACTCTGGATTAACCAAAGTCCCCTACTGCACATCTCTTGATCTATTACCACCCTCCTGTAAAGGAGACTCATTCTACAAATCGATCAATTAAGATTCCTCCTCTACAAGATCTTTTTCCAACTCCTGGAACCGATTTGTAGTAGCAACTGTAAAGCCCACATCTCCACCAATCACAACCCTTACTTGAACCCCATTACTAACATCCTAAACCACCATGGGACCACTACCTCCGCCAACATCATCCAGCATCCCATTAACCATATTCACTACTCCCTTACCCCAATTACTAGCCTTTTCAATAGATACCGGCACACACCACTCATGTTGTAGCTCCCTCACAACGTCATTAACATCTACTATGCATCCCCTTTCGCCAGAACCCGAATCCTCCTTTTACATTAGCTTGAAGCACCCTATCACCCAAATGAAGGTCATGGCGATGCCTACGGAACACAACAAACACTTCTTGGATTTACAGGGGCCTCTGCATAGCTCCTATAAGGTACTGCAGCCCGATTCCCCGCATCATCCGTAGTTCCATAAGCCACACCTCCAGCAGACATCAACCTCGGCCTGGAGGACTCACCTACCCTCTCCCTCCAATTCAAAGGACATCTATTCAGCACCTCAGAGAGACACTTGGATCCTATATTCCCTAGATGAAAACATGTATTATAGTATCCTACCCAAGATTCGTAAACCATGGGCTGCCTCCATCTGATCACTTCACCAATGGTAATCCATACCCAATTGACTTAGGGCCTTGCGACATCTACCTCCACACAAAGACGAGGATTCACCGGATGACTTATAGTGCATTTCCGGATATCACAACAGAGATAGAGCCCCACCATATTACCAATAATGAAAATAATTATAGGATTTTGGAAGGGATGAGGGAGATGAGGGAGACTAAACCATAACACAGTGGTTGACGGATCGTGAATCACGCATAAATCAAATGACCAATGAAGGAGGAAGAAACGACATTCGTTGCATCTACAAGGGGCACTAGACCAGGATCAGATAAAATCATCTTCCGAGGAAAATCGAATCATGAATTGGCAACTATCAAGAATCCCAAAAACTATGCGTTCTTGCAAATCACACTCACATGGATGGATTATTAAACAATTATTTGATAAAGATTATATTTCCCCCCTTCATGATTTCATGATCGGTATTTTTTTAATATATAAATATTTTTTCTACTCGGATTCTCATTATATAAAATCTTGAATGTTACATTTGACTCAATATATTACCCTCATTGTTTTACTTCACATTGTGGTAATTTATTATGCAGTATCTATCTTTAATAAGTAGACACCATTATCTTTTGTACATATTAATCTCTTTTTAGGTGAATATATACTTTAAAATAATATAATTAGAATATATCTCGTACTTATATTTTTAAAGATGATTCATCAATTTCATTAATTAATTGATTAATGCTTCAAAATCCAAACCCTTATTTTATTGATTTTTCTCATGAACCATAAATTGGAATGAGGTGTAAGATATCACGATGTCAATATTCATAAGAAAGAAAATCACAACTCCTTTTTCAATGTATTACTATAAATCACAAACTGTTACATACGATAGGGTAGTGTGATTACATGTGTATGGACCTTCCTTATATTCAGTACCCTGATATTTTCCTAAAATTCACCAGTCTAAAATATCATGAATCTTATCCATGTTGAAATAGTTAGTGGATTATATTTTCATAATAAATCCTTCAAAATGTATCAAAAATATCCCTCAAATCCATGAAAATTGTTGATCTTAGGGCTAGTGGCTAGACTTTTATAATGATCGTTATCTTCTATATTTGATGAATCAACTAATATACCCTCACTAGATATTATATTACCCATAATTATTATATATTTTTGTTTAAAAAAATCTCACTTGATAAATTATTCATTTAACAAATTTTTTTAGGGTCATTAGTAACATCATAAAATATTATTAATTCACATTATTTCTCTTGAAATATAAAATACTGTAATTTATAAATACTACCAACCACTAATCATGGAAATATCTAAATACTATATTCATTAAAACCATTATCATTTTGGGGGATTAGTTAGACTAAAAAACATCACTATATATTCATACTACACATACTTCAAACAAAATATTATATTGGGTATTTATACACATTCAAACCTCAATTTATTATTTCCAAATTAAAGATCAATCATTAAAAAATATTTGAATCAACATTATTTATTAATAAAAAATATATATGAGGAAGATAATACATATTCTCGATCTTGATCATGCAGTGATCCCAATAATCATTATAGAATCATTCTGATTCATCTTTTTTTCTTTCAAAAAAAATGTTTCACCACATGGTTTGGAAATTGTACGATTATATACATTATCATGATTTTCATGGAGTTGATTTTTAAATAC
Source organism: Viscum album (assembly GCA_963277665.1). NCBI lineage: Eukaryota > Viridiplantae > Streptophyta > Magnoliopsida > Santalales > Viscaceae > Viscum > Viscum album. Next base: position 1,897,157,780 of record OY728152.1, read on the forward strand.
CACAAACATAATCAGGTACTTTCCATCTGTAGTTCTTGAAATTGATGTATCACCAAATATGATTTCTATTGAAAACTCAACTTCATGATTCATACAAACACTAGGTAACTATTTCTGAATGATATTAAAATAATAATGTTAATTATCCATAAAAAGATATGAACATAATAATGAAATCTAGTGCATGACCAAAATCACATTAAATCAAATTATAAGGATAATACAAATGTATTTAAGGATATATATTAACATAATAAAGAATTGAGAAAGATTTATATAAATGATTTAAAATCATCAAAACATTTGGAGTTTTTTTTCTATTTCATCATAAATTAATTAAGGAGGTAGTGTGAAACCCTTATAAATAATTGTATTTATATAATAGTGGGTAGAACATAAATTTCATATGAAAAGACTAGTTCCAGGATGGATGATAAATATATCCTTCATCACTTTATTAATTCCCCTCAAATCCAAACTTGTTCGCACAATATATTTCTGTTTGTTTCTAGTCATAAGTGTTATTTGAAATTAATCATATTCATTAAAACTCAAATTTGAGAACTAGTTACGATAATTTTTATACTCTTTAAAATAATAGGATTGGAGTGTGGCTGGAGAATTCTATGCAGATTTCACTACATTTTTATCAATAGTTAATATATTTCAATTAGTTTGATAATAAATTTATTTTTTTCCTCTTTTCCTTAAGTTGTTTATCTTCTATTACCCATATGAAAATTTCCTATATTATTCATTCCAAAATTCTATCATAAATTCAATCTCATATTCATACTCCATGGGTTTTCTTATTATAATTAAAATTAAATTATATAGTTATGAACATAACAAAACAATGAGATTGAAAAGTGACTCCAATATCTATTTCCTGCATGATATCACATATAAGGATATTTTTCTTATGTATTGATGTCTATTATGTAAAAAACTATCTAGATACTTTTTAAAGACACCAAATAATCAATAAATATTAAATTTGGGTAGAATATTAATACTCCTGGAGTACCTTACAATTATTGCAGAACCTTACTTATAAGTACCAATGGAATCATTATACTTCTACTAATGCTCATGTAATTACTTATCCATCATATTATATATAATTTTTGGAAATAAAATGATGATAAATAGTCTCCTAAATTCATCCCACTCAAAGGATTCCGTTTATATCATTTCCCTAGTAATATTTCTATGATTCCACCATTGATCTTATTTTAAATACAAATGATAAAAAACTATAATATTTGTTTCTTATTTTAATCACCATAGACCATTAAATATATTATTTTGGTTACTAATACCCTTCCTAGAAATTAGTGTATTCAAGGTCATAGTAAACTAATTTGCAAGTTTTCTCATGAAATACTAAATAATATTTTATTCCTCACATTGTTCAATTGTAATGTCGTCATGATTCATGTATTGAGGTTGTTTTTTAAGAATTAAAAAAAATAATTTTCATTCCATTTTCAATAAAAATTAGTTTATCAGGGGGAAATAACTGAATTATTAATCAAATTCAACATTAAACAGTTCCTTTTGGTCATATCCACTGACTGGACCATGAATTAACAAGGGTAGAAGTAATTACATTAGTCGGAAATCATATATTCTTGAAAATAATTTACATTAATTTAAAATGACGTAACATTATTTTTATTCAATTACACTTTGGTTTAACATAGGTCATCCATGGTCAAAATATATTCAAATCCATCATAATGAATCTTATAAAAACAATGAATAAATTAAACAATATAACATATAAATATAAAACCACGTGCAATGTAAAGTCTTATTTACCATTCACTATATTGATGATTGGGATATAATCAACTAAATGTTTTCAAGGTTATAGAAAATATATTCAACTATTCATAAGTGTTCTTATAAAATATTCCTAATCCCAGTTTCTGAAAGGTACTAAACCTTTTTTTGATAGAAGGTATTGTGATCCATAATCTTAAAATATAAATTCTCAGTCTTAATTTCAAACATATCAATTACATATCAATTCAATCTGGTCCATAAAAACAGTGGTTATGTTTCCTTAAAATCATGGATACCAAATCAAATGACACATAAATGATCAATATAATTACCCCTTACGTTCTTCAAAATTATCATATATACTTGATAAAACATAGTGAAGTCACCTCTATAAAAACATGGGAAGGGATATATAAATAAGTATGATATTAGATGACATGTAAGGAAAAAAGATATATCAATCAATGATCACAAGTGACAAAAATATAGGAATAATATTTTGAAAATATGTGAATAACAATTGGAAATCATACCCATAAATTCATAGATCATAATCGGGGAACTTATAATAATTTTTTATCAATAAAAATAAGTACTACATAAGTGTATGGAATCATAAATAATAATAAACGGTTCATTAAAACATATCATAAGCATAGGGAATATGTTTTTTGAATGAACAAAAGAATATAAAATTATTTACCTAGTTATGGATCACTACTAAGACTACCATAGTGGATTTTTCTCACTCCATATTCCATAATTTCAATAGTCAAGGATTACTGAAAATAATATATTATTCGAAAATATCCCCAAATTATCTAGGTTCTCTCCATATTCAAATCATTATTATATCATAAAGTATCCTAATTTACCAAATTTTTTCGGGATATATAATTTTTGTCCCACCATCCATTTAATAAAACCATACATATGTGTTCCACAGGATCATAAAACATTATCTTATCACAAAATAAAAATCTTTATAAAGGATGTAGGATTCATAAATATTTTATCATCATAATGATAAACAATAGAGACAAATAATATTGATTTTAAAACATGATTATATCCTAATTATATGACTAGAAAAATCAAATTATGTTGTTATTGTGAAAGATAATTTTAAAAATCAATAAGAATATTCTTTTGTAAAATAAAATTTTAAATTTGAATAATTTATTTAGATTGAAAAAATTTCTATATAATTAAGGAATAAAATTACTTTTAAAAAATATATTGAAACTTATAATTTTAATCTCTAATTAATTGAGTATTCATAGTGTATGGAAAATCTGTTAATGCGGTATATGTTAAAATAAATTTCGCTTCACATTTTCGGTAAAAAGTCAAAAGTACTACATTGGGAAAATAATAGGATGTTTCTTTTTAAATAATTTTAAGGAAAGAAAAATATAGATAAAAAACATTAAAAATGAATATATAATAGTAAATACATTATTGAAAACATTTAATAAAATATAGTGAAGGAAGAAAATATTACTAATCAAATTTAAAAAAAATATCAATTTTTTTAGAAGTATTATTTTTTTCTCATTAGTATTTAATTATAATAAAATAAAATAATAAAATGAAATATCAATAAGTAACTATATTATAATGAATAAAATATTTTTTTTAAGATATTTATCATATAATTTTTCAATCAAAAATAAATGTATATATATTTCCAGAAAAAATGAGATTTTAACATAAAACATTCAACTCCAATCTATCTTACTGCATATGTATTAAAACATTATTTATAATAAATATAAATAATTTAAAATTATATTCTAGAATAATAATCATACCTATACTATCAAAAAATTTTATAACTTGTTATAGTGGATTAATTAATAATCTTTTCTTATCACAATCATTTCGGTAGTTAACTATAAGTTTTTTTTCATGTATGATTTTGTTGGACAGTTATGGAACATCAACATTGATCATGATTTCATAAAATATATAATTTTAGTTATGATATGAATATAACACAAATTCAATAAATACATACTTATAATCATTTATATTAACAGTTTTTGAAATTCTAATTACACCAATACGTGGCGACATTAGTCCGTACGTAAAAACAAGTGATGATTCCATTTTTTGGTGGATGAATTTAAATTTTTTTGGTGGATGAATTTAAATAATTTTAAATATTAATACAATTATTAAAATTAGTAATAATATAAAAAATATAAAAAATATATATATATAATCATTCATAAAAACTAACCCAGAATGATAGGGACAAAAAATGATTCATGTCGCAATGTGGAGACAATAGATCACACATATAGAGGGTTGATACTTTCATCTCCAATTTGATGGAGATATTGTTATAAAAAGTTATTACATGATCATAATAACATGTATTTATATTAATCATACTATATTAATAATTTTTTTAATTATTAAAAAATTTTATATGAAGTATATGACGAAAAATAATTCAAAGAGCCTAGTTTAGATCTACACCTCTTCTTTGTGAGACATATTTTTCAATGGTCATTAAGCCTTGACTGATTTGTCTTAGGAGAAAAATAAGTTTTTATAGGATAAGAGTAAGGAGTATAAGATGGTTTTATAGTGGTTAGTTACATATCTAAAAATATCAGATATTGTGAATAAAGAAAGAAAATAGGTTCCCTTTTATGAGAGATGGGAGAGACACATACAAAATTAATTAAAACATTTCATTTATATGAGGACACATTCCAGGGAATGTGGCTCAAAATGGACTGTAATTTTAATTTAAAATAATATAAGTTATTAATATAATCTAACAATAATTCTTTTACATGTTTAGGTTGAATTTATACAGGTATAACTTTGTTAAATAAATAGAAATCATGTTCTAACCTTAACTGTGGTAATAAAAATTTACAATTATTACTATTCAACATGAGGAGAAACTATGTTGTGCCTATTGAATTAGGTTAATAAGTATGAATAAAAATATAGAATTAATTTTATTTTATTAAATTTATTTAATAGTAGGAATATAATTTTAATTTAATTTTTAACCCGCAATGTAACCCTCTATTAGAGGAATCAACCATCATACATAAAAAATAAAAAATTTAAATTTCCTTATTTTTTAAGAAAATATATTTTTAATGTATTTTATTTAATATATTATATTATAATATCATTAAAACTATTAATAAATAAATACTAAATAAATTTATTAAGGAAAAATTACATTGTGCAGACAAAATAGTTGTTATATAATTGGGTTTTATGCCAAAGAAGTGAGCTTATATTAAAATCAAGAATATGATGGCTCTTATTTAATTAATTACACTATTTATAATTATTTTATAATTATTTTATTTAAAATCATATTTAATTCACAAAAGTTCTTTTACATAAAATAAAATATTAGTTTTTACAAAAAAATTGAATTTTTCTCTATTTAATTAAAATTAATGGTTTTAAAAAAATTATTAAAATTCTCTTTAAGAAATTATTGACCTAGTGATTTCAAAAATGAAATTAATTTTATAAGATATAAAAAAATATAGTAATTAATTATAATTTTAACTTATAGTAACATAAAAAAACAATTTTTTTAAAAATTAATTTTTTGTTTCATAAAATGTGTTTTTTGAAACAAATGTCGTATCTATTATGTGTTAATAATTATAATACCATTATAAAAAAATAAACATATTTTTCATAATGTGTTTTTTAAATTTGTTACCTACTAATTTAATAGTTAGTTTAGGTTACTATTTATTGGTTCATATAAACTAGAAGTTGCGTTTGAGGAAAGCTATCGAATAATTTATGTGATATATCTAGTAAAATATAATATAAAATTATTTTTCGTTACAAAATTTTATAGTGAATTTTATGGGATATTATTTTTCATCAATTCATTGATAATCTCCTTAATTCATTTTCAACTGTCATGAGATCAATGTACAATCTTCTTATACTTAAAAAATTACCTTATTCCTTCTCAACATGTTATTGTGTTATTTTTTTGATGTTTTTAGCTTATAGGGGACTAATTTTTTTTACATACATGAGATTTAATATTTATCTTTCCCTTAATATCCATTTTTTCTTATCTTATCATCATGTCTTGGGAAATAATGAGAGTATCGAGTTTCTATTTCCACCACTGGTAATCACAGATTTTTTTTCATAGCTAACTATGCCATATTTTTTATAATTCCTTTTAATGAATTAGTTTTAATCCACAAAATAATCAGTTTTAAATGTTAATAATAAAACTAGAGGCATACCTTATCAGCCTTGTTATGTATTTATTAGATTCTCCAATGAATATTTCATCATTCTTCTTCATTTCAAAGTGTCGGTTACCCATTTGTATTTGAATATTTAGAGGAAAATATTTTTTGATCAGTATTTTCATGTACTCCACCCATTTGATTGAGTAATATTTTCCCTTTTTATCCACATTTTTATATGGATTTACCTTTATTTAACCTCACCTTCAACATGATATAGATCAAAACAAAATCATCATGGTCTAAGAAACATATAATCGAAAATATATCTTTCATCACTTTGATACATTGATTACAAATTAGTAGAATGTAAGACTAACTAACGAAGGGTGGATGTAATATCAAGGACAATATAAATAGTTTTTCCCCACATGCTTAATTCTAGAAATCCATATTTATTTAATTTTTAATTATTTCATTAGGACATTGTGGGATAATTATGAATACTTTTGTCCCCCATATCCCATCACATTTAGATTCTCAGAAGGAAAATCAATACATTTTACTTAACATTATTTTGAACATAGTTTCTTCTCATTTCACCCATATACTAAAAATAGGTAATAAAAGTGATAAAATAATATTTTAAGAGTATATGACTACACTAATATATAAAATTCAACAGTCCATTTTATGATTTTTAAACATTGAGAAACCTTTCTATTATACTAAGAGACAATAACTCACTTTTGGTTCTACCATGGTCGTATTATGTTATGTTCTCTTATAATTCATAACCAAATCCCAAAAATAACAATACAAGTCTCTAAAACCAATGGTGGTATTTTGGAAAAAAAATTAATGTATTTCACATACTATTCAAGATTTGAACATTATATCTCATAAATAAATTAATAATCGATGAATAATAATGTTTATAGTAATTAATTAATAGAGAAATAAACAACTTATCACACATTATTCTCTTATAAACTCACAATAAAATCTCTATATAAAAAATTCATATGATTTTCATCATGAATAAAATTTCATTGTGAAGCATAAAAAAGAATTGATATCAAAATATAAATAACGGAAAACATATCAATGATTTATCTAACAACCCAAGATTGATTTAGATGAAAATTAAATTTATATTGCGGAATGCTTAATAAATTACAAAAATATGTTCCCAAAGACCGTATCTGTTTAGTGTCTTTGGAAACATGGAACATAATCTTAAAACATAGTAAAATATCTACAATAAATCCCATAAAGATCTTCACATTTTGTTATCCTACCTAAAAACATTATTTATATCATGGGGAAAAGAAAACATAAAATGTGTGGTCTCAAATGCTTAGTAAGGTCCAACATGGAGGACATAAAATAAACCATAAATATATGAATGTAAAAAAATGAACATTATGTTTAAAAATAAAACACATGAGTCATGAAATTAATCATGGTACTGTGTATGGTATAAATTATAAAGGAACATTAACAATGATAAGATATCATTGGGATAAAACATTGAATTGTGGAAAACAAATAAGAACATATTATGATTCCTATATTATCTACTACATTGATGTCAACACCATCAATGGGGAAAAAATCCATCGCTGAACAATGTTTTCTTGTCATTCTAGCCATGTATTATTAAACCAGATTTAATTGTCATTCCAGCCCTGTATTTCTGATTTAGATTTAGATTCCATTCCAGTAATTTCTATGTCATGATATTTAAATATTTACCCAATTCATTAGAGGGATATATAGGTCCCAATAATCTTTTAATGAAATCATTAATACAAGTTCCAAAAAAACATAAATCAATCATCATAGCATAACCCAAAAAATAAAATCTGATCCTTAAGAATCATTCCTCCATAATTTAATCCACATAAAAAATCATTCATCCATAATTTAATCCACATAAAAAATCATTCCATCATCATCTCAATAAAATCATGGTAGAAACATAACCCTTTTTAAAGAGTGTAATCTTATATGGAAAATAATTTTGATAAAACACTTAAACATAATTCTTGAGAAAAATATACTTTCTCCTTAAAAAATATTTTATTTTTAGAAAACATCTTGCATTATTAAAAGAAAATAATTTATTTGAAATAAACATGAAATCTTGTAGATGAATATTCATGTATGTAAGGCGTTATGAAGATGTAAAAAATCATTCATTTCATTTAATGTAGAAAAACATCCTTCTCATTATCTTGCCGAAAAATTCGAAATATACCTCATATGGAAAACAAAAGAAATATTTCTTCCATACCTTTTAATAAAAATTCACCAATGGGTAAATTTGTCTTTAAAAAATAGTATAATAACATATATAATATCATATATTTAGGAAACATGGTTGTAGATGATAAATATACCCTAGTAAATACATACATATAAATGATCACTGATAATAAAGAGATTATGAAAATATCTATTACCTTAGGACTGATATGTTTATTATGTATTCAAAACTCATGTATAATGAATTTTATAATTTTATTTACTTATTCACGAATCATATTCATTTTTATGATATCATATATGATCATGTAATCATCAATTTATTTGTAGTATTTCATTGTCACCAATTATTTGCATATTAATTTCTTTTTTTTCTTTTGTATGTTTTGTAAGATAAGTTCATGTTACACTTATTAGGTTATAGTTATATAATTCACATAATTATATTAGTATAAAATATATAATATTTATTCATTACATTCATTTATATAATCATTGTTTAATGAAGGTCATGCAGAATGAATAACATATAATCGTGGAGACGGTAGGCCGTATGTACACATGTGAAATTATATCAATCATTTAATGGTTAAATGTTATGTTATTGGATGGTCTATAAATTTAAGATAACAATAATAACAACATATTCATTATTTAAATCTATTATACTCATCATTACACCCATCCATATTCATTATTGTGGAATAAAAAATTACACCACGATATGAAGATGGTATGTCGAACATACGTACACATGGTGATATTGTAATTTGTAGGTTGGATAAAATGAGTTATAATGTTCTATAATAATTATAAGAAAATCTCATCATGAATAATATACTAGATTTATTACTTCTTTATAGATACAATATATGAAAAGGAAGTATAAAAATAATTTTTTTTAAAGAGGTAATAAAACAATTACCTCGTTTTCGAGTATCTTCTTGTAATTTAATAAAAAGACTCCCTAGGATTCCTCTATACGTGATTGTGGACTCTAGTATGAATGTAGGGATGTTGGGAGATTATTTGATTATTATTTGGATGATCCAAGGGGGTGTAAAGGTGTGAGTATGTGAGTAAATGTTTCGACCTTTTATGAGAGAGAGGAGGGGCACTTTAGGAATGTGTTGAAATATTATATTATTATTAATTTATCTTCCAATTATAATCGCTCAAAAATTATTTATTTTCTTGATAATATTATCATGGACTTAATTCCTCTAAAAAATTAGGTTTAGAAAAATTTATGTCAAAAAATTGACATTATCATTTATGTTTAACCCTTAGTTAAATAATTTATCTCTTACAATTTTATTTTCACACAATAGGATTAATTTAGTAACCATAAAATGACCAGAAAATTTCAAGTGAATAAATAATGAAATTATTAACATTATCTACTTCATTTAGGAAAATAATATATTTTCAGGATTGTTATTGTAATGTCCATAAATTTCTGTAAATTTTTTTAATTATATCAAAATATTTTTACATTGCACATTTTGGCGACACATGAGTTATGTACGGGTGATCCTGGAAGAGAATTTTGAATTTTTTTTAGGTACATTCATTAAAAATGATTGGAGGAATTTATAACATTGGAACTGGTGCTTGGATTTAATATCCAAGGGCATTGTTGAACTCATAACGATGGGATTCACCTAAAAAGGAGTTAACATCGACCAACATGGGTTAGATGGAAAAGTTATTTTTTGGAACATTTCAAAAAATAATAAAATATCATTAAAATGTTATTTTATTTTACTTTTTCACAATTGAGTGGTGGATTAAAATTCCGTGGTGCATCGATGAGGTGACAATGTGGTTCAATTAAGGAATCCCCATAATGACTCATGGTGCAAGCGTAACCGCTGCCCTGTATCATAAAAAAAACTGTGTAACGATTCAATGTCATAACTTAACCGAAATGTTGTGTCATGTTTATTTATAATAAAAAAACTTGTTGGAGAGTTGGGAATTATACCATGTGTAATTCATTGTAAAACCTACAGTGAGATTTCTCTCCAACGAAGAACAATGAATGATGCCATAACATCATCAACATCGACGTACCACAATGAACGGAGCCGAAGAGTGATGAATGATGTTGAACTCTTGAACCCTTGAGGTTGGAGTGCTATGAAAATGAAATTCAAATAAGGTAGGGGTTTGAACTATTTAATGTTTCCCCATTCTTATTTCCATCCAACAAATGCAGAATAACCCACGTATAAGTTAATCCATAGATCTTGTATTCTTGCCGGAGGGTGACTTCTTTTTGGATTTCCCTATTTGGGATTAAATTATCACATTTGTTGATTGAACTGAAATATCGTGACCATCCCCATGTTTTTAAACTTCTAACATGGAGTGCACGAGCTAACATGAACAAGGCCAGATCCCCTCCTAATGTGCATTCATCAGGGATGAATTATCAAAATGGAAGCAAAGCCAGTTTAAGGATGTCGTAGTGAAGGAAACAACCTAACGATCATGTACGTGATGATAAATCGAGAAATGGACCATCAGAGAAAATTCAGTGTCCTGTAGTGGTGGTCGTGCATGGAGGGAGGTAGCATGCCAATCGATGGGCCACAATAGAAGAGGGCCGCAGTATGGGTCCTAGGATGCATGAAGGTGCGGCACTGACCAGTGCCGTAGAGATGTGGAGGCCCGCGTTCAGGCCTCCCGGGGGGGATGGAGGCTGCGATTGCCCAACCGTGTCACAAGAGATCCAAAACGCCAAGCTGGTGCTGCATTGACCAATTCAACCCACAGAATTGGTTAGCTGGGGACATGGAGGGCACGTGTGGCCCAGCACACTTTGGGCCGCAGTCGCTCCACCACGACGGAAAGGAGGCCCGACTTCTATGGGGTAGCAGAGGAGCCGGATGCGTCTCCTAGTCATGTGACCGGTAGGATGAAGTTTGGTCTCCCTCTAGAGAACTAGGAGGACGCGCGGGATGGATCTGTGCTACTGGGACAGACCCGCACTTCCAGGGCAGACCCGTGCTCCTAGGCCGAACCCACTCTATCAGGGCGGACACCCCCCCTACCGGGTCAGACCCACGCTACTGGGCCTGACCCGTGCTACCGGGCTAGACCAACCCAACTGCACGAGACCCGAACTACTAGGTCAGACTGACTGGCCAACAAGTCGGGCCTAGGCCGGTCTAGGTCTGTTCAGGTCAGTCCGACCATGTCCTACTAGACCCAGACCTAACCAGCCTATGATTCACTAAAACACTTGTATCTATCAAACTGGACATCCGATTGAAACCCTGTTAGTGGCGTTGGGACCATTTGATAAGGTGGGCCTTCTATGATACTCGACATGAGTTTTGAAAAAAGTTGGCGTACAACCGGGTTGGATCGGACTCATATCAACCGATCCCTTTTTAGAAAAATGCCCATATCTTACAAACCAGGAGTCTGTTCGACTCACCATCTCTTGCATTGGGACCCTTATGGAATGACTATCCTATAGGGTTAGTCTATGTTGGAATTTTTGGCAGTTGATGTATGAAATGTTTCTTGAGAAGAATATCCTCTTGAAATGAAGTGTGCTAAGTGAGGGAATCCAATGGTTAACTGTAACATGAAGAATGATTAAGTATCGTGTGTGGTTCAGTAAATAGGGATTTTGGGTGTTTCAGAACCTAGAGACCCTTTTTGGGTCAGAACCTAGAGACCGTATGTGGATCATCACATAGAGACCCTATATGGATCACCAGTAGAGCATCTCAAGTGAATAAGATGGTCTAGCTATACAAATAATCATATTTACTTATGTACTTATGTTATACCTGGTTTGAGCAGTGTCTTTTGATTCATGCTTTACATTGAGATCTTATTTTGTGGTGTTTTCCATTTTGGAATACTGTGAGACCCGAGATGGTCTCAGGGTCCCTACTATTTATTTTTATAGTCACCATTGAAGGGGATTATCCCTTACCAGTTGTGTCTTGTACAAACAACAAACAACATTGACTAGGACTTGGGGGAGCCTAGGCTAGATGGTGCTCAGAGGTGGATCGATAGATGTGATGTACTGTAATGACATGCGAAAGATAGCTGTACCTACCATAGGGAGATCTTAGTTTTGGGTCATAAAACACAGACCACGGTGGGAGAAGATATGGGAAGAACATGGTGTCGCTATTGAAAAAGCTGGAATGAATGAGAAACTAAGAGGTACTCACCACACCACATGTCCCCAAATGTGTAAGGGCCAAGGGGATGAAAATTAAGTGACATGATTGGTATATTCCTTGGGTTGGACCCGGAGACAAAAATGTCTGGGTGTTCTTACGTATCCCATGAAGATGGGAATCAAGACAAACATAGTTCTGAAAGATTTCGTGCAGTTTAAAGTCTTGCAGTAAGGACATAAAGTGCTCTGAGATTATGGTCATAGATCGTAGACCACGGATGGTAGGAAATGAGAGACACTCGACGATGTAATTAGAAAAACTGACATGAATGAGGACCTGGTCCGGATCACTGTGCGCTTCTTGGGGGGAGGTTTCAGGTTGATGGACTGAAAACAAAAGTTAATCTGAGCCCATGACAAGGTGGACAGATGTTCCTACGTACCCCATGAGGATGGGGATCATGTCGTACGTAGTTCTACGGATGGAACGATAGGATACCGGTGCTAGGTATAATAAGGTTTTGTGGGTCTGGCCCTTGCACCAAAAGAAGAAATATTTAATATATCTTATTTTTCCTTTAGGATGAATGATATTTTTTAAGTGATGGACAAAGGATAGAAAGTATAGGCATCACCACAATAATCAAGATGTATGGAGGAATTTAAATAGGTTATGGCATGTGACCGATACCAAACATGATGCCCCCTCAAGTCGGGATATCATGGTGCAGTGCCGTTTTTTTGTCGTGCGTCCAGGATGATAAGGTCATTGTTTTGGGTCATGTGATGGGTCCAACCGTGCATTTTAATATCGTGAAGTATAGACACAATATATTAAAGTCATGTTGTATTTGGAATCATAGTTTAAATTAATATGGCTCAGACATATATGAGAGAGAAGACGTTCTGGAGGAGATGTGCATGGTGTGATAAATCATACTCGACATGAATGAGGACGAGGCACATATCACACCTTTCGTTATTCTATGAGTGAATCCTTAGGGCGAGGGACCAGAAAAAGATGAAGGATATGGGATTGGAGAGGCAAGATATCAGTTGATCTAGACCCGAAGACTAGATTTTTGTGTGTTCCTATGTATCCCATGATGATGGGAATCAATCCATATATAGTTCATGAAGGTACCTTTTAATGTCATGTGGGATAAGAAGCAGGAGGGACTCACTCGTAGAAAGAGACATGTGTGATGTGCCTATTGAAAAGATGATGTGATGAAGGGAATAATCTCACACACTCCAGGCCACACCTTCTTATAAGGGTCTGATCCTGATAAGGTTGAACATGAGAGAGGACCCATAGAGAGATCTTAGTTGGAGGTCTTAGACTTCAGACCCTGGAAAAGAGGAACTTTTCCAAATAGGCAACGATCTCAGTCAAATCCCTAATCCTACGTGAGTTGAACTCGGTGTAAAACAAAATGGAAGAGAAGATATTTGCATTACATGGTCTTCACGAAAAGGGGAAGTCAGTGTGAGGCCTCAATGAACGCATTACCTCGTCTTTGGCTTCCTAACGTGAAAATGCACACTGAGGGATAACATGAAGAGTTTTGAGATTCCATTTGGACACAATGGAATGAAAATTGATGTCAATCATTCAATAAACATTTAGGGCTTGATGGGGATGGTGTGACGATGTAGGATAACTATTGACCATCTTCGAAACACAACATCCATATTGTGTAACCTGAAATGGGAACAACAAATGAGTGTCGATCGCTAACTGTATTCTCTATGAGGTACTTGTATCAGTTTTTTGTTTGAGATCCTCGAGGACATTGGCCCGTAGTGGTAGGAGGACCCTTGGTCCAAGAATCCATGCCATTTGGGAGTCCCTTCGGATGTGAAAGGTGATGAAATCCCTAATGAAGGGGAACACGAATCATGGATTGTGGGTGAGAAAATGTCCAAATATAATTTGACACTCTAGGTGATGAAACATAGTACTCTTTGGAACATTGGAATATCACTGGAGAGGGATGAGGGACCCATATCATCTAAGAGGAAGTCAACTAAAAAAGATGATCATATGGTGCGGGGGAGAAGGCCACTCAGGAGAGAGAGGTATGGGGCATGGTTGTTGTAAACCCATTGTGAATGAGGACATAATTCCATACCACACCATACATCCCTCTTCCTGAAGAATGCAGGACAAGGGGCCAAAGAGATTTCCAAGAAGTAGGACTGGACCTGAAGATGAAATGTTCGGGTGGTGCTACGTATCCCATAAGGATGGGAATCAAGCCACATGCAGTCCAAGAAGAATGTATGACACAGATAAAGGAAATATACCCCAATGAGAGGCGTGTACGACACGATGATTAACCCGATGTGAATGAGGAAATAACCCCACACCACACCTTACAATCCTAAGTGAGAACTTAGGCCAAGGGTCTGAAGAGGCTGAGGTGCCTGAGGCTGGGCCATGGACATAATCTCATTGTCAGCTTGCGGTTTAACGTCTTATAGTGAGTATGAAGGTTGGGGAAAGGTATCTCATATTGGGATTTGTATGACAATATTAGAAATCCAATGTGAATTAGGACATAATCTCGCACCACACTGTAAAATAGTTACTGAGAACTTGGGCCGGGGGCTGGAGAAGTCCAAGGGGCCTAAGGCTGGGCCACAGACAGAATTTCATGTCCAGCTTGCAGTTTAACATCTTGTAGTGGGGAAAGGCGATCATAGTTTAGGGTCATAGATCTCAGACCATATATGCCTTGTCTAATATCTTATTCATGTAATAGAGAGGGAAAATCATTGTGCCTATGGAAGACCACAATGTGGAAACTATGATAGAAGACAATTGTTGACCTGGTTCGCAACACAATATCCACCCTTGTGTGACTAGAATTTGGGGAATCAATTGAGCATCGACCATTGACTGTATTCGCAAAAAGGGAATTGTACCAATTTGTCTCTCAAATACTTGTGGACATTGGGTTGAAATGGTAGGAGAACCCTTAGGCTATGTATCCACACCATTCGGGGGGTCCTTTTGGATCTAAAGGATTATGAAAAACCTAAATTATAGGGTTCACAAAGCATTGAAGGGATTATTCTCATGGAAATGATGATTAATGGAGGGAGGAATGTATCATGGGGATGTGTGGGGTGTGGAAAAATATCCCAACGTGAAGAAGGACATGAGTCCAGACCACACCACACACTCTTGAATGGGGATTAGTACCAAGAGGCCGAAATGGTCAAGGGAAAAAATGGTCTAGGGACCTGAGGCCAAGAATCCCAGCCAATTGATGGAATCACAACCCATCCCATGGTGGAACAAAGCTTAATGATCCAATGGGGAAGGATTAACCACTACACATCATGTTCAGGGCATATGGGGGTAGTGGCGATGACAAAGGATAGCTGTTAACCATGTTTGAAACACAACATATGTATCGTGTGATATGAAATTGAGGACAACAAAAGAGAGTCAACTGCTGACCATATTCGCCATGAAAAACATGTATCAATTTGTTGTTTGAAACTTCATTGATGTTGTAAGATGATGGTGTCCCACGAAAAGGAGTGAATGAAACATCAATGTGCCCATGCATTTTAATTTCAAGAAGGGAAGTGACAGAGGTAAAAGTGTCCACGGGGTGGGATGTATGGTGGGGTACTGTTGAAGTTGATGTGAATTAGAGAGGAATCCGACACCACCCCATGTGTTCTAATTCAAGGGGAGATTCTAGAGTTTGGTCTGGGCCAACAGTCAAAATGTCTCGGCGGTCCTATGTATCCCATGAGGATTGGAATCAGGCTATATGTAATTCATGATGGCCATGTATTTTAGCATCGTGCAGTGAGGATGGGGGAAAAATAGATGAATGAGAATAGATCACATGGGGAGATCCTCATACTCCTAACATGAGTCAAGCTAAAGAATCCTACACTACACCTTGGTCCTCCAAGATAACTACACCAAGAGGGAATGGTCGGTGAAAAGAGTTTTGGGGATGTACTCAAGATGTAATGTCTTAGTGTTCTAATGTATCCCATGAATATGGGAATCAAGCCATATGTAGTTATAAGGGTGTAGTTTATTTTCTTGCAGGATGATGTACAATTTAATGTCATGAGGGACATGGAATTTTAAGGTCTTTTGGGACCATTAGTTTAGGGTCACACAAGACCAAGTGCAGTTTAAGGTCATGCAAGACCAAATAGTTTAGGTTCATGCCCGACCATATAGTTTAAGGTCATGTGGGACCATGGTGGGATTAAGCCAAGTATTCTTGAGGAACATGAAATTGGTCGGAGGAGTTATATGTTGACCATCCACGGTGACCAAGGAGTATGATCTATTGAAGTAAACCTTGTGAACAATGTAATGTCCTTCCCTTTTGGCTCAAACTTGGGTGGTTTTTTGGTGAGAATCATCAGTGTCTTGAGGGCCATAACCAAATC
The DNA here is from genome assembly GCA_963277665.1 of Viscum album. Lineage (NCBI taxonomy): Eukaryota > Viridiplantae > Streptophyta > Magnoliopsida > Santalales > Viscaceae > Viscum > Viscum album. The sequence continues at coordinate 1,897,174,646 of OY728152.1, forward strand.
ACATTTCAAGAAAGAGAGGAGGAACATATTATTGATGAAAGATCTATACATCTTATTATGATGCCTTTCCAGATTGTGTCGAGCACGAAGCCTATTATTTTCATGTGCTTCCAATTCAGCCAGACGGATTTCATCCACCTTATTTGGCACATGATGGTCATAGAACGTTGTGTATAATGAAGGAAAATGAATCTTGATAGGTAGAATGAACTCAGTTTAATATACCAATGAATATGTGGTCACCTGGGTTGAATTACGAGTTGTCATTCAGTAAGCCCAGAGGGAGTTGGAGAGCATGTCCATCCAAATTTTCTTGTTCTGACCAACAATTTTCTGCAAAATGTTATAGAGGGTTTTGTTGAACACTTTTATATTTCCATTTTATTATGCGTGGTAGAGGGAGGTATGACTAGAACAGATGTTGTACTTGGTGTACAATTTCACCAGATCTGCTGCTCTGAAGTTGGTTCCATTATCATTGAGGACGGCTTGAGGGACTCCAAATTGGTAGATGATATTGTAGGTCACAAAGTCAATGATGGCATGGGCCTTGAACACCTCAGACAGGACTACCTATTCCCACATGGAGAAAAATCTATAGGAGTTAGGAAGAAGCTGTACTGGAGGGCTATCGTCGGTGGGTAAGGTCACAAGACATCGAGTCCCCATACCACAAATGGGCAAGATTACATGGTAGATGGAATATATTTGGTGGCTGATTCATGAAGTTTTCATGAATTTGGCACGTGTGGCACCTCTTGGAGAACTCGATGTAATCATGAATCATGGAGGGCCAGAAGTACCCCAGTCTTTGGATCATGTGAGATAGCTTCAACTTGGTCTAATGAGCCTTGCAAGAACCAGTCTGAACCTCTTGTATGACCTGAGGAATATGAACTCCTTGAATGTAGTAGAGGATAACCCCATCAAAAACACGCTTATAAAAGATATTCTCATGACTCGGGCCATCTAGAAGTGTGAACTGTAACGCACGACGTCATATTCGCTCATGCTCGGCTCGATCTTCTAGGGGATAGCCGTTTTGGAGATACTCGACAAAGGAATTTATCCAATCAGGATTCACTATAATCACTGCATCGTGGGGACCTGGGGGTCCTGATTTGGAGGAGCCAGTGATATGTTGGCTTACCAGCGGGCTGTCATCATCATCTGTGGTGATAGAAAAAATGACTCTTTGTTGTGCCACCTTGATAATAAGATCATCCTGCTCAGGCTCTGCAAGTGATATAACTAGGCCTATCAAGGCATCTGATCTACCATTCTATGACCAAGGGACATGGGTATCCTCTAGACGAGATGGGAACTGGGCCATTATCTAGAGAGTGTTCTCCAACAATGGTATGAGCTCTGACTTTCTGACAATATAATCACCGTTGATTTTCTGGATGACTAATTAAGAGTCCCCTTTTAGATACAAATGGGGAGCGTCAATCTTGAGGGATAACTTGAGTCCAGTAATGAGGGACTGATACTCTACCTCATTGTTTGTGAGGCATTCTATCATCAGGAATGATTATGGTAGAATGGCCTGCACCGGGGTAATGAGGATGATGCCCAGGCCTGATATATTGATTCTAGGGTCATTGATCCTTCGACTAGTGGGGCTCTGAGAGGTTCCATTGAAGTAGATTTTCCATCATGGGATGGCATGATCCAAAAAAATGATTGCATATCTAGGAAAATCTAGGTAAAGAGACTGTTCTGTGGGTGTGGGATGGGCAGAAAGGAAATCTGCCAATGCATGCCCTTTGATAGCCTTCTGAGGCACGGAGCTGTTTTCAAACTACTAGGGGATTACCGCCCACCAAGATAAATGGCCTGTCAATATGGGATGGTTCAAAATGTACTTCAGTGGATCTACATAGGACAGCAGCTGTACCTCGTGGTGTTGTAGGTAATGTCGCATCTTTTTTATCTGTGAATACCAACGCGAGGCAGCTCTTCTCAATAGGGGAGTATCTGCTCTCCGTATCAAGGATCTTCCGGCAGAGGTAGTAAAGTCTATTCCTTATCCCCTCATGGTTCTTCTGGGCAAGATGGGCACCAATAGATCATTCTAGAACGGTCCCATAATGGAACAATGTTTTTCCAGAAACCGATGGAATTAAGACCGGGGGCTGGAGCAGATACTTCTTTATTTCCTCGAATAGAGTTTGACATTCTTCATCCCACTCATAGGTTGTGGCTTTATTCATGAGCCAAGAAAAGGGATTACACTATCCTGCCAAATTCTCAATGAATCAGCATATGTAGGCTATGTTTCCTTGGAAACCTCAATGTTCCCGGATATTGCTGGGGGAGACATCAAGCTGATGGCATTGATCTTTTTCGAGTCGATCTCTGTAGAGACCCGAAGCTTGACGTACATGGACTTTACATTACTTTTGCGGAATACTTAGTACATAACAAAAAACACACACACAAGGATCGTAATAGTTTAGTGTCTTTGGAAACTCGGAACGTAATCTTCTAATCGTGGTGAAAGATCTTCAATATCTCCCATAAAGATCTTCCTTTTTTTACCTAAAACCTTTCTTTATATCCTGGGGAAAAGGAAACATAAAAGGGTGAGCTCAAATGCTCAGTAAGTGTAAACAAAAGAGAAATCAATCACATCATATTCATAAGAACATAGCTTTTGGAAATCTTAACCTGCAAAAGAGCTCATAATATCATAACATGGGATAAATCATAGAAGTGAAATGCAATCCCAATAATCATAACATAAAACATGAAACTATGTGGCATACACACATAATCATAGAGAATCATTTCTTGTTAGTCAAGACTCATTGCCAAGACTATCTTAGTGGACAAAGTCCCTTTCTGAATCGAGTAACCCTCGTTTCAGTCCTGTTTCACTGAACCGGTATATCCTACCGTTCCAGCCCTGTCTATCTCATGAGATATAAAATCTTTACCCAATGCATTGGAGGGATATATAGGTCCCACCCATCTCATAATGAATCCTTTCTTATGTGTGCCACATAATCATAAAACATACATCATCGCATAACACATGTAACAAAAATGGGATTCTTGAAACATCATGACATCATAAATCAATTCATATAAGATAAAGGAATTCATAAAAATAATTCCATCACAACATGATCAAATCAATGTAATAATAGGGATAAAAACAGAAACCTTTATTATCTTAGATGGAAAATAATTTTGATAAAACACTTGAACTCCATTCTTGAGGAAAATATCCTTTCTTCTTCAAAAACACTTTTCTTTTCTTAATATGTCATACAATTATAAACTAAAAGAAGTTGATTAAAAATAAACTTGAAAACTTTTAAAGGAATCTTCTTGGAAATAATGTTTTAAAAATCCATTCATGCCGTATAATTTAAAAAAAACATTCTTCGTACTTTTGTCGAAAAAGTCAAAAAGTACCTCGTACGAAAAAACGACAAAAGATTCGTTTCATATTCTTTAATAAAAACTCACCGAAGGGTAAAATTGGATTTAACCTATAGTAAGTGAATGGAAACAATATTACATATTTAGGGAACATATATGTGGATGATAAAATACACCCCATTAAATACTAAAGTATAAACAATCTCGGATAAAAATGAGATTGTGATATTTCCCTTACATTAGGTCCAATTTGCTTTTTACGTGTCCGAAGCTCCTGTATAATGGTTTAAATAATGTTATTGACTTATTCCAGAATCATAAATATTGATATGATATCATATATGGTCATATTCTTAGCTTCTTGATAGTAATATTTCATTGTTACTTGTTACTCGGGTCTTTATTGCCTTTTGTTCTTATGCGTGTTTTGCCGAATACATTCTTATTCTTCTTTTAAGGTTATAGATAACTTATATCCAGAATGGTATTAGTGTAACATATATCATATTTATTCATTCAATTTATATAATTACTATGTAATGATGATCATGTAGAACAAGTCGCATCACATCGTGGAGACGGTATTCCGTACGTACGCACGAGTGATGATATCGTTCCTATGATCGTGGAACTGTATTGGAGTATATATATATTATTTCAGTATCAATATTACTTTATAATAATCATAAATAGTTACTCATTACACCATTATACCCATCCTTGTAAAGTGATGGTGGAAAATAGATTACACCACTGCGTGGAGACGGTATTCCGTACGTACGCACGCACGGTGATTTCATTTTTCCGTAGGTTGGATAGAAGGTGAATTAGGGTTGTTTCATATTTATAATAACATATCAGTATGTAATTAATACTGATGTTATTACTTTATCATGAAACAACTAAAGAAGAAGAAGTTGAAGAAGAAAGAAATTGAAAAGATCGGTAATGGATATTACCTCTTCTTTGGAACACTTCTTTGAATCCTTCACTTAGGGAACTAAGATTGGTATTTGAAGAAGACCAGGACCTCTAGGATTATTCTAGGGAAGTGGAGAAGGGATTTTGGCAGGGGTTGGCCGAGCTTGAGTGCTCAATTTGGTGTGAGGAGGAGGGGGAGGAGGTGCCCTTTTATAAGGGAGGAGAGGGGCACCTTAGGAATTCTTAAAAATATTAATTTATAATAAATCTAACCCCACTTAAAAACCTCCAAAAATGACTCATATTCGAAGATTAAATGAGATAGGGTTGTAATCTCATCAACCAATCAAATTTAGACATGTTTGGATCTTATTTTAAACCTTATCATTTTGATTTATCCTTATTTAATCTATTTAAGTTTATTTGTGGTAATAAAATTCTAAATTTTAAATTATAACAAATAATTACTTATTTGTTGTGATTTTCCATAATTGTTTTCTTTATAACATTATAGACCATATAAATATAAATTTATAATTTTTAAATATTTTTGTGATTTTTAAACAATTTTATAATATGTTATTTTTGTAAAATAACAATAGTGTCAATTTTGAAACTATTCATTTATTTGAATTTAAATAAAATATATACAGAAGATATGTTCTAACTAAAAGCTTTAATATATTAATAAAAGGTCATATGTATCTATAAAATTAGTTTATCACATTAAATAGTTCATATAATATTTATTTTATTATTTTTAAAACCATTTATTTGGTTTATCACTTAATAAAATAATTACTACATCATTTTTGTATAATTATTTAATATAATTATTTGTTGTATAAAAATTTAAAATAAAATTCTATGATGAAGATAAATATATTAACATTCACAATAATACTTTTACTCGAATTTATCATCTTAAAATCACAATATTTAAATTGTTATATTTATTAAATTATGAAGGTGACAACTTTGGCATCATTTAAAATAAAATAATATAAGTGTCATAATCGCTTTTATAAGTCTCCAAATGGTAAAATATTCGACCATTGGATTCTTATGGTCTACATTTACATGTCAAATAAGTTTTGGTTAGGTATTTGTGCATTTTATGGTCACTATTAGTTTAAAAAACATTATTCTTGATTTTTCACTAGATAAACAATTTCTGCATCACTATTGTGTCATAATTAATGATAATTATTTAATCCCTAAAAATTATAAATAAATTTATATGATGTATAGAATTTCATTATCATTCTTTAGACTATTCATGTTCTAAGTTTCATGAAGTTTATCACTAAATTAAAATTAATATACTTATAAAATTTAAGAGAGTGACATGTTGTCACTTTCTTTGGTTTTAATAATAATTAAGTTATTTTCATGGACAAATGTTCATTAAATGATTCTAATCTGACCCTTAGGTGATATGGGTCGACTTTTAGTCATCCAATAGGATTTTGAAATTTGTTAGGGTAATTTTAAAATATTATATTTACCCTTAATTACCCGATTTACCTTTAACTATGGTAAATAAAATTTACCGTAGTTACTATTCATAATTCCCAAAAATAAAAAGTAGCTTAATAACATAATTTGGACCCAATGATTCCAAATATGGAATCCATTTTTTAAAATTTCATACACAGAAGTTGCAGAAATTAAATTAAAATTAATCCCGTTGTCGAATAAAAACGGGTTTTTGTTTAAAACATTGCAAAAGATTGAATTGATTTAACCTAGGAATTCAAGGTAAAATCAATGCTAATTACATACATTATATTAAATGGTAAAAATATATTCAATTTATAATTTAAAACCATTAAATATTATAATTTAACCACATAAGATATTACAATGAAAAAAGTTGTTTTTAATTAAAATATAGCGTGTTTTTACTATTCATTAAAATGTGAAAGTTGCCAGAATAATATGAAAAATTTATCCAAAGTAAATTTTTATTTCTTGATTCCAAAGAAGAATTTTATTTTGTCAAATTGAACTTATAAACATGTCAAAAAATAGATTTAAAGTGGGTGCGCCATCAAAAGGCGGCAAAACTGCATTTTTTTGAAAAATACTTATTTTACCCGAAAATTTTATTTTGTTCTTATACCATGTTCTAGAAATGTGTAAGATGAATAATAATGTTATAAAATTCAAAATTTAGTTAATACTATTCATAACGGCTAGTTCATGACAATATTATAATAATATAACATTGTTTATTAAAACCCGGTATTGTGTACAACACACGCTATCGAGGAAGGTCGTGATTGCGTGTAATGCAAGCCAAGTCAGGGTTGCGTGTTGTGAAAGAATCCTTCATTGTTTCATATAACAGAATCCAACCATATTTCATTTATACATATATATATATATACTCAATGTTGCGTAGAATAACTATTATCAAAATTGTGTGTAACACGGTCCAAGAATAGTGTTGCGTATACTGCAAGCTAATACGGTGTTACGTATAGCGCAAGGTAATCTTGGTGTAGAATACAACATAAGACGTTAATGAAATTAAAATAATATTTTTCATAAAATCTCGGGGTGTTACATTCTACCCCCCTTAAAATTAATTTCGCCCTCGAAATTCATCGGGGTTATAAATGGTTTACTATTTGAAATTTTCTTTGATAGAAACCAACATCGTAAAAAGGAATACCCAAACTTATCTTTAAAAAACAATAGTATGAAACGTAACAGTTACCCAAATAAACTAATCACTGGGTTTCCACATAGGTGAAAATATGGATATGGAAGAGAAATCTAACCATCATGTTCTGATGGAGAGTGGTAGAGAACATGGCTATGGAAAAGCTAGCAATCACAAAGCCATAAATTTGTGATGATCTAGGGTATCATCTGATTCATCGGATATAAGGGCACTAGGACAACATTTTTGGTTTTCAAGATCATTTCCCTAAAGTTGAAAATTTGAATTACAATAAATACTTACTTTATTTTGGTACAATCTCACTGTTGTTCGTGCCTTGAACAATTTCCAATTCATCTCTTAAATAAATGAAGTTGAATTTGTTATTCGTGAAGTGTTAGCAGATCATGTGATAGAATGACGGGTCATTCCATCTGTCTCAAACAAAAGGTTAGCAAAAATTATATACATAAGTCGATCTATAGTGAGATTAATCATATATGGTTCGTAAAATGAACTTATACTTCACATATCATACTGCTTAATATAATAAAACTAGTTTTCTACTAAACAGGGACTTCCTGTAGGTCAGTGGTAGGCGATAAAGGCCAGTCGCACTTCGGTTGTGGGTTTGATTCCCACAGCCTTGTCCGAAGCGATGGGTTGTCGCCCGTCCTGCAGGTTGTCCTTTTTCTAAAACTACATTACTATAACATCACATAAATAATATCAAAAAAAAGTTCTATACTTAAACAATACTAACTTATGGTTAACATAATCCATTACAATCTTTAGGCATATCTAAAATACTTCGGTCCAAGCTCATAGTATAAAGAAAATGATTACTTGAAATGTCGCCAACCAAGCATGTGAATACCATCATTTAACCCCCATATATCTTGTTGGTCACATTCCAATCATGTGAATACTTTAATGATGTATTCTCTTGAAAAATATGAATACCCATTAAACCTTAGTGAAAACATGAATGCTGTCAAAAGTTAACTCTTTCCACATACCAAAATCCAAAAATTCAATATACTCAAACCATGATATAACCTTCTCCTTATATCAGTCATGAGCTCATGAATACTATCAAACATTTTATTTTCTCCTTATCCCTTCATTATGCGCATATCATCTACATTCCAAAAATATCTGAATAACCTTTCATGGATACTGGTAACATTAATCAGACAACAATGTAACAATCCTTACATGTCTCTTTATTCCATAGTGCCATGAGATTACTTATACAACATTACACATGCTAAACATGTAATCATTCCACTACATTCTTAAACCATTGACCGAGCTTCAACAATTCTTTCATCTCACATATCATTTGTAGTCTCTTCATCATCATCCACATAAATACTTCCCATACGACCATACTGATTATCTTCATGAGACTTTACCTTAGGGCATTGGTTTGCATAATGCCCGTACATTCCACATTTAAAACATTTAACCATTGTTGATGTCGTAGCAATACCATTATCCTCATCCATGTTGTTAACTGAACCTTTTCCTTTGCATTTACTTGCTTTGTGTCCTTCTTTTCCACACCCAAAGCATCTTCTAGTTCCTTTGAAACATTCTCCTTGATGCCTCTTCCCACATGATTTACATAGGGGAAATTGAACTTTCTTTACTCTATGATCATCATGAAACTCCATCTTTCTCTTATTAGCCGAGTCAGGAAACTTACCAAATTTTACTTTATTGATCATATTATGAGATTGCTGATTCGGCATAATAATGATGTTTGGACTTCCAAATCCCATTTCATTATGAAGAATATCATTCCATTGTCCATCATATCCTCCATTATCGTGAATCATCTTGTTTCCAGCCATTTTCTAAAACCCAAAAGAATAGTGTGAGAGGCAAAAATGATAATAAAGGGGGAGTAACTTCAATATCTAACATCTTAGGTTTAATTCTATGATCGTTAGCGTAATTCTAGTACTATAACCTATACGCATACTTAACCTTAGAGACATCCCTAGACATACCTTAGAAATATCTCTAGGGATCTCACTAAAGTTCTCGCATCCTAGTTTCCAAAGGTTGACTAAACCTTTCCTCTGATACCAACTGTAGAGACCCGAAGCTTGACATACATGGACTTTACATTACTTTTGCGGAATACTTAGTACATAACAAAAAACACACACACAAGGATCGTAATAGTTTAGTGTCTTTGGAAACTCGGAACGTAATCTTCTAATCGTGGTGAAAGATCTTCAATATCTCCCATAAAGATCTTCCCTTTTTTTTTTACCTAAAACCTTTCTTTATATCCTGGGGAAAAGGAAACATAAAAGGGTGAGCTCAAATGCTCAGTAAGGGTAAACAAAAGAGAAATCAATCACATCATATTCATAAGAACATAGCTTTTGGAAATCTTAACCTGCAAAAGAGCTCATAATATCATAACATGGGATAAATCATAGAAGTGAAATGTAATCCGAATAATCATAACATAAAACATGAAACTATGTGGCATACACACATAATCATAGAGAATCATTTATTGTTAGTCAAGACTCATTGCCAAGACTATCTTAGTGGACAAAGTCTCTTTCTGAATCGAGTAACCCTCGTTTCAGTCCTGTTTCACTGAACCGGTATATCCTACCGTTCCAGCCCTGTCTATCTCATGAGATATAAAATCTTTACCCAATGAATTGGAGGGATATATAGGTCCCACCCATCTCATAATGAATCCTTTCTTATGTGTGCCACATAATCATAAAACATACATCATCGCATAACACATGTAACAAAAATGGGATTCTTGAAACATCATGACATCATAAATCAATTCATATAAGATAAAGGAATTCATACAAATAATTCCATCACAACATGATCAAATCAATGTAATAATAGGGATAAAAACATAAACCTTTATTATCTTAGATGGAAAATAATTTTGATAAAACACTTGAACTCCATTCTTGAGGAAAATATCCTTTCTTCTTCAAAAACACTTTTCTTTTCTTAATATGTCATACAATTATAAAATAAAAGAAGTTGATTAAAAATAAACTTGAAAACTTTTAAAGGAAGCTTCTTGGAAATAATGTTTTAAAAATCCATTCATGCCGTATAAGTTAAAAAAAACATTATTCGTACTTTTGTCGAAAAAGTCAAAAAGTACCTCGTACGAAAAAAACGACAAAAGATTCGTTTCATATTCTTTAATAAAAACTCACCGAAGGGTAAAATTTGATTTAATCTATAGTAAGTGAATGGAAACAATATTACATATTGAGGGAACATAGATGTGGATGATAAAATACACCCCCGTAAATACTAAAGTATAAACAATCTCGGATAAAAATGAGATTGTGATATTTCCCTTACCTTAGGTCCAATTTTCTTTGTACGTGTCCGAAGCTCCTGTATAATGGTTTAAATAATGTTATTGACTTATTCCAGAATCATACATATTGATATGATATCATATATGGTCATATTCTTAGCTTCTTGATAGTAATATTTCATTGTTACTTGTTACTCGGGTCTTTATTGCCTTTTGTTCTTATGCGTGTTTTGCCGAATACATTCTTATTCTTCTTTTAAGGTTATAGATAACTTATATCCAGAATGGTATTAGTGTAACATATAACATATTTATTCATTCAATTTATATAATTACTATGTAATGATGATCATGTAGAACAAGTCGCATCACATCGTGGAGACAGTATTCCGTACGTACGCACGAGTGATGATATCGTTCCTATGATCGTGGAACTGTATTGGAGTATATATATATTATTTCAGTATCAATATTAATTTATAATAATCATAAATAGTTACTCATTACACCATTATACCCATCCTTGTAAATTGATGGTGGAAAATAGATTACACCACGGCGTGGAGACGGTATTCCGTACGTACGCACGCGCGGTGATTTCATTTTTCCGTAGGTTGGATAGAAGGCGAATTAGGGTTGTTTCATATTTATAATAACATATCAGTATGTAAGTAATACTGATGTTATTACTTTATCATGAAACAACTAAAGAAGAAGAAGTTGAAGAAGAAAGAAATTGAATAGATCGGTAATGGATATTACCTCTTCTTTGGAACGCTTCTTTGAATCCTTCACTTAGGGAACTAAGTTTGGTCTTTGAAGAATACCAGGACCTCTAGTATTATTCTAGGGAAGTGGAGAAGGGATTTTGGTAGGGGTTGGACGAGCTTGAGTGCTCAATTTGGTGTGAGGAGGAGGGGGAGGAGGTGCCCTTTTATAAGGGAGGAGAGGGGCACCTTAGGAATTCTTAAAAATATTAATTTATAATAAATCTAACCCCACTTAAAAACCTCCAAAAATGACACATATTCGAAGATTAGATGAGATAGGGTTTTAATCTCATCAACCAATCAAATTTAGACATTTTTGGATCTTATTTTAAACCTCATCATTATGATTTATCCTTATTTAATCTATTTAAGTTTATTTGTGGTAATAAAATTCTAAATTTTAAATTATAACAAATAATTACTTATTTGTTGTGAATTTTCCATAATTGTTTTCTTTATAACATTATAGACCATATAAATATAAATTTATAATTTTTAAATATTTTTGTAATTTTTAAACAATTTTATAATATGTTATTTTTGTAAAATAACAATAGTGTCAATTTTGACACTATTCATTTATTTGAATTTAAATAAAATATATACAGAATATATGTTCGAACTAAAAGCTTTAATATATTAATAAAAGGTCATATGTATCTATGAAATTAGTTTATCACATTAAATAGTTCATATAATATTTATTTTATTATTTTTAAAACCATTTATTTGGTTTATCTCTTAATAAAATAATTACTACATCATTTTTGTATAATTATTTAATATACCTATTTGTTGTATAAAAATTTAAAATAAAATTCTATGATGAAGATAAATATATTACCTTTCACAATAATACTTTTACTCGAATTTATCATCTTAAAATCACAATATTTAAATTGTTATATTTATTAAATTATGAAGGTGACAACTTTGGCATCATTTAAAATAAAATAATATAAGTGTCATAATCGCTTTTATAAGGCTCCAAATGGTCAAATATTCGACCATTGGATGCTTATGGTTTACAGTTACATGTAAAATAAGTTTTGGTTAGGTATTTGTGCATTTTATGGTCACTATTAGTTTAAAAAAAACATTAATCTTGATTTTTCACTAGATAAACAATTTATGCATCACTATTGTGTCATAATTAATGATAATTATTTAATCCCTAAAAATTATAAATAAATTTATATGATGTAGATAATTTCATTAGCTTTCAGTAGACTATTCATGTTCGAAGTTTCATGAAGTTTATCACTAAATTAAAATTAATATACTTATAAACTTTAAGAGAGTGACATGTTGTCACTTTCTTTGGTTTTAATAATAATTAAGTTATTTTCATGGACAAATGTTCATTAAATGATTCTAATCTGACCCTTAGGTGATATGGGTAGACTTTTAGTCAACCAATAGGATTTTGACATTTGTTAGGGTAATTTTAAAATATTATATTTACCCTTAATTACCCGATTTACCTTTAACTATGGTAAATAAAATTTACCGTAGTTATTATTCATAATTACCAAAAATAAAAAGTAGCTTATTAACATAATTTGGACCCACTGATTCCAAATATGGAATCCATTTTTTAAAATTCCATACACAGAAGTTGCAGAAATTAAATTAAAATTAATCCTGTTGTCGAATAAAAACGGGTTTTTGTTTAAAACATTGCAAAAGATTGAATTGATTTAACCTACGAATTCAATGTAAAATCAATGCTAATGACATACATTATATTAAATGGTAAAAATATATTCTATTTATACTTTAAAACCATTCAATATTATAATTTAACCACATAAGATATTACGATGAAAAAAGTTGTTTTTAATTAAAATATAGCGTGTTTTTACTATTCATTAAAATGTGAAAGTTACCAGAATAATATGAAAAATTTATCCAAAGTAAATTTTTATTTCTTGATTCTAAAGAAGAATTTTATTTTGTCAAATTGAACTTATAAACATGTCAAAAAATAGATTTAAAGTGGGTGCGCCATCAAAAGGCGGCAAAACTGCATTTTTTTGAAAAATACTTATTTTACCCGAAAAATTTATTTTGTTCTTATACCATGTTCTAGAAATGTGTAAGATGAATAATAATGTTATAAAATTCAAAATTTAGTTAATACTATTCATAACGGCTAGTTCATGACAATATTATAATAATATAACATTGTTTATTAAAACCCGGTATTGTGTACAACACACGCTATCGAGGAAGGTCGCGATTGCGTGTAATGCAAGCCAAGTCAGGGTTGCGTGTTGTGAAATAATCCTTCATTGTTTCGTATAACAGAATCCAACCATATTTCATTTATACATACATATATATATACTCAATGTTGCGTAGAATAACTATTATCAAAATTGTGTGTAACACGGTCCAAGAATAGTGTTGCGTATACTGCAAGCTAATACGGTGTTGCGTATAGCGCAAGGTAATCTTGGTGTAGAATACAACATAAGACGTTAATGAAATTAAAATAATATTTTTCATAAAATCTCGGGGTGTTACAATCTCGATGCCCCTGTATCAAAAAACGAATCCCAGAAACATCCCCAAGGTGACCTCAAAATCACACTTCAAAGGGTTTATCTTTAGGTGATGGGAATGGATGAAGCTGATCAATTTCTCAAGGTCTTTGAGATGGTCCTGGAACTGGAGAGATATGACTACCAGATCATCCACATAACATTCCACCAATGTCTTGAGTATTGGATTAAATATGTTATTCATGGCCCATTAATAGGTGGCAACTACATTCATCAGGATGAATGGAATAACTTGGTTATAGAAATTACCATGTTGTGCCCTGAAGGCTGTAGATTCCTCATCCTCGGGGGACATGTAGATCGGATTATTCATGGAGTTCCCATCCATGAAGCAGAGGGCTTAGAATCTAACTATGGAAACCATAAACAATTCTGTCACAGGGAGGGGAAAATCATTCTTTGAACAGTGATGTTTGAGATCTCAAATGTCCATGAAGACTTTGATTTCTGTGTTATTCTTCCTGAATGGTACAATGTTGGCCGACCATTTAAGAAACTAGACCTCCTTAACGAAATTGGCCCAGATGATCTTGAAAACGTCATCCTCAACCATGGCACCGTGAGATGGGTGCCTCTTTCTGGGAGGCATCCTGAACCCACAGTGATTTGTCGGATGATCGAGGTGGTGGAAAGGACTTGAGGATAAAGTACTAGCATCTCATAATTACTTAAGAAGAATAGATCACGGTGTTGTTTTTGGAATTCTATGTACTGTTATTGCTCCTTGAGGGGCATGGGGGCATTGATCAATGTGGGTCTTGGGTGTACCTCTCTATTGAGGTTCACATGTACCAACTTGTCAACTGTGGTAGAGAAACCCTCTTCAAAGGTAGGGGAGCAGCCACTAAATCATCTTCTTTACATATAGAGGGGGGATCCTCATTTGGAGGAATTTCATCTGAATTCGCAGATCCTAATGGGAGGTTGGTACCCACTTGGTTGATAATGGACATCGCATCAGAGGACTCATGTGTTGCCACAACCATAGTGATGAGGGTTGTGGATCTGATCTAATCTAGAATTTGGGCTAAGGGGACATGCATGATGATATCAAATCAATAATGGCACGTTGTCTTGAGCTGGTTAATTCTAGCCCAGCAGAATAATAACATATAATTTATTGTCATTTCCATGGGGCGGACATCCCAATACCTTATGGGGTATGAGGCTTTGGGATCAACTAATCCCTATTTTTTTAGGAGTACGAGGTGATTTTCATCCATATCATAGAACTGGGAATGTGTTCCCCCTCTTCCTAGAAACAATGAAGCATTTTCCCATGTCTGGGGTTGCAGCTTCCAATCAGTGGATTGGAATGATGTAGGCATCATCTAGATCTATCCACGGGTCAGTTGCAGTCATGGAATGCTCGACCTCGTTGTTCTGAATCTTCTTTTCCTTCATCTTTTAGTAGTTGGAATCTAGATAGCAGGCCTCACACGATTCAAAAAAAGTTACATCACCTTAAAGCATGACCACTCGACCATTAATACAGTACTTGAGGCACTAGTGATATGATGAGGGAACCGCTGCATACATGTGGTGCCTTGACCTTCCCATCAACTCATTGTAGGCGGTGTCCTTGGAGACGACCATAAATTTGGAGCTAGAAACTAGGCCACCAAACTCTGTCTTCAAGTGGATCTTACCAACCAAAATTTGTTCCTTCCTATCATAACCATGGATTCTTATGTCAGAGGGACTCATATCATCTTCAGAAAATCCTAGCATTCCTAGTGTCCGAGTCGGGATTATATTAATTCCAGATCCAATGTCAACAAGACAGTGGAGAATCTCCATACCGTTGAATTAGACAGTGATGTACAATGGGAGAATGTTCCCCTATATAGGAGAGCCTACATATTCTCCTAATAATGAGATGATGGCCTGAAATTCAGCATTCTCAATCGCCTCAGCGTAAAAGGCCATTGTAGATGCTACCTCTATCTCAAACTAGATGGGGCTTCTTAAAACCTCAGCAAGGGCCTCACACATTGCTGACGATAGGAGAAGTGCCTCAAGGATTGAGACCCTTTATGGAATAATGGCAAGGTTCTTAAGAACATTTAACTTCCACGCCATGCATGAACTTGTGCTTATAGGATGCCGCTCTATGACATGAGGCATGGCGGGCCCTGCTGGCTAGACATGTGGCTGACTGGTGCTGGGAATATCCGGTTGCTCACTATATGAAGCATGAAGAGTACATGTCGTATTGGGGATTTCTTAGTGGGACCAGTTCGGGGGGAGCGTGGTTTATCATGGTGAGGCCTAGGTGGCTCTTCTTGGTCCAGATGCGCAAACGGCGGTGGAGGCGGGCCTGATGACACCAGATGAGGAGGTTGTGTGTGCAGAGCTATTCGTTGGGCCTGTTGTCTTGTCTTAGTGGAGTGTACGACCTGGCTGTATGTGCCAACATAAGTTCCTCGACGAACCAAATGGTTGCGGTGCCACCGATGTTGTCATTGACTGGGTACATTGTGGAGATCCGCCTGGCGCTGCCCATTGTCAGGATTCAAGGGTTTACCAGCTCTATGGTGTTAACTGAAGTGTACCCTTAACTGTCACACGAAGATTCATATACTACTAAATGGATTCTGGGAGGGATCACTATCCTCGCGGTCATGAAGTCACCGAGAGTACAGGATGATGATGGCATCAGTGGGGAACTTTTCTTTCCCAATCATCACCGGTGTTTGTTATTCTGGGAAGAGGCTAACTGAGACGACGATACAAAATTGGTGGATATAAATTCTGAAGGATCTATTCAATTCAGTCATGTCTTGATGACACCATGGGAATGATAGATTGTTTTTTGAGCCATCCAATCGTCATTCTTCTAGGATATGCGATTAGAAACCTGATGCCAATAGCCCTCAATATCACTGCTGCTGTCTGGCCTCGCAAGGATGAATGCTACCTGTGCCGAGGCTGGTCACAACCTAACTATGTTGTTGTCGACCTAGTCTTGGATACACTCTTTGAACCCATATCACTTCTTAAGAGTGTTCCCTAGGATCCGTTGATATGGGCATTAATTAGGGTGATCATTAAGGTTTTCCTCTTCCTGTTTTTACACTCATGAAAATGCATGATCCCCTGTTTTAAAGCACTACAGAAGTAACTGCGGACCAGTGTCTCATTGAATGAGTAGTTTTGGTTTCTCCTATCCAAAAATGGGGCCCTTGGAGCCTAACCCTGATGGGGGACTGGAGGAGCCTATCGAGGTGGTGGAACTTGGTTATCTTGCCTGGGTGGGGGCGACACATTGCGCAGTGGGAACCTGCCAATTCTAAGGTGGATGATGCTAAGCTTGAGGGTATGCCTGAGGTAGAGGGCCTCTATGAGTCATTAGAGGAATCTCCACTGGAAACAACTCTAATCACATAGGGGCCTTTATTATTTCCACAGTAGTGGTCTCGGCCCTAATAGCCCTTCTCATGGGGACCGCACGAGGCAATAGATGTGCCTTCTAAGCCTTCTATAAGGCTTTCTCAAGGAACTAGGCCTTATCAGAGAAGACTCAAAATACCCTGGGATAGTTCTGGGTGATCATAGAGGGGACCATCTCCATCTTGACATTTTCTATGCACATTTTTAGGAATTTCTCCAGAGTCTGCAGCATGTCGAGGGAATATTTGAGTCCTTTCCACCAGGTGACAATGTCAATGACGCGCTCATCTGGCCTCTCTTAGCACTTGTAGTGGTCAGAAATACTCATTTTCCACATGGTGGATCTACACTGATAGAGGAATTGAATATGGAGGTCCTCCCAGCTAGTCATCGATTGGATGGGGAGATGGTGGTACCAGAAAAACGTAGGGCCTTCCAATGTCTATACAAAACACCAGAGTTTGGTTCCTTCCTACTATGCTGGAGTTCCCAACATTGGACCACAGCTTGCGGTAAAGTGGGACATGTGTAGTGGAGGATCCCCTATCCCGTTGAAGGGGAAAATTGTGGGATTTTCAAAACCTATGGGTTCTTTCATATCATCCACCCATGTCGGATATGGCATGCTATCCGTTGGGAGTGACACCTGTCACGTTACCAATGCCTTAAGGCGGGCAACGAGTTTCGCCATTGGATCATTTGGTCAGGGGTCATTGTCTTGATGGGGATCCCTAACCATGAGGGTATTGGTGGGTTCTTCAACATGGTATCCAAGCCTAGAGGCTCATGGAGCGACTAGTGGTACGCCCCTTGGGGCAGCTAGTGGAACCTGAACTTTGTCCCTTAGATTGTCGTGTCATTCCAGAGGGTTTACCGAGACATACCACACCCTCTTTTAATATGGTCAGACTTCAACCCACTTTGTGGGTGCATGATGATCATGGTCTCCTGGAGGTAACTAGCCAAGGGGTAGTTGTTCCTTCCCATGCTACCCTGGGGGGGGTATGATGATCATGGTCAGACTTCAACCCACTCTGTGGGGTCATGATGATCATGGTCACTCTGCAACGCATTCAATGAGAAGGTCATTTACCACCTTCTTCTATTTGGCATGTTGTTGATGCAACACAGATTTTTCATGGTCTTCCTCTGCATTTTGCACTGAGCTGGATGGGTCAGAGGGTTTGGTGGATCCGAGATACTCTTGACCCTTACCTTGATTTCAGCTAAGGACTAATACCTAGGTTGGTGCAGGGAGACCGAATAAGATCCTCTACTAACGAGTAACCCTCCTCGAGTGATACAATAGTTGTGGCACACCTTTAGGTGGTAGGTCCCCATCCAATAGCTCTGACTCATTTTCCTCTTCAGATAGGTTGGCTATGTTGACTGCGAATCTACCTGGGGGCAAGTCTTCAATGTCACATAGTGATTCAGGTTTCCATTAGATTGGACCGAAGAGGAGGGAAGCATATTTCCACCAGCCACTGATCTGCAGGTGGTAAGAAGCCTCTTTGATAATCTAGTGGAGTACCTTGAAACTATGAACACATTACTATTGGAGGGCTCTATGGAGACCTGGTGACTTAGGGCACTGGGCCACATAGAGTGTGGAAAAATAAAATAGATGTGATTTCTCACCATTATCTTCAAAATGTGGTTGTCTTCTCAGAAAAGAAACTATCTAGTGACGAAGGTGGAAGTGCATCGCCCAACGGGTTTGACAGAAACACTCAACTTCCTCTGGGGTGAAGAATTATGGCGCACAGAAATTTGGCATTACCATGGGCCAAAACATCTCAAGGTAATGGTTAGATACAAGGATCTTACATAAGCTCCTCAGATCAGATTCTGGGTTTGGCCCTTCATTTCCCACTTCATCAATTGAAGGGGGATGAGGAACCATTAGCGGTACCGAATCTGACTATTGGGACAGTAGACTAGAAAGTGTAGTATACACAGAGCGAGCTGACGAACCACCGCATTGTGGGATGTCCTCCGAAGAGTGTAGCGACTAAGCCACCACATCGCAATAGTATGGGCTGATGGCCTCAGTTACTAGTTTAGGGGATATGTCTACTAGCGATCAGTCTCACTTCAGATCGCTCTCCATTGGTCCCCATAATCGCTCTCTATGATCTATAGTCGAGGTAGAGAGTGCTTATGGTGATGACGGTGGTGATTACACGACCGTAACCTGTGGGGTTGCCAAAATTTCTTCCTCCTAAATATACCTACAAGGGTAGATAGGAATCCGATGGACCATGCATTCTGGGAGTACGAGGCTGATTCATCTTGTTCCTGCCCTGACCCTTGACACGGAGGACCTGGGCAAGGGTTCCATTTTTGAGTCATATTCTGCTTAGGAATCTGAGAAGGAAACCAGTTTGATCTCAGTTTGAATATTATCAGTGTTCCTTTTTTGGCACCTATGATCTCCTCTCCATCCCCGAGATGGTTCTTAAAGACATGGTAGATTTCTGCCATGATGAGCTCCATTGTCCATACTGGTGTTGGGGCGGGGAGGACTTCCGCCCGAGTAAGCTGGGGTACGAGGAACACCGGGACAGATATCAAAGGGGACATGATGAGGACCTTTGTGGATAACGTTGGAGTGGGTAATACCTTTGATAAAATGGGTAGGAGCATGGGGATGACCACCATGCTTGCTTCCCATGGATACATTAGTATGAATAGGGTCCTTGTACTGGTCGAGCGGAACACGGGTAGGACCTCCACGTTGGGAGATGGTGAAGTGAAGCCGACCCTCACGCCTCTGATTTATGGGGCACGAAGGACCTTCACCAGCTACTATAAGGACACGGGGAGTGTCCCCACATTGGAGAGTGACCGGATGTTCATATTCCCTATACCAATGGTCTGTGGTGGGAGGAAGGACTACATATCCGGTGTAGTGGCAATGAGAGAGACGTTCGTACTGAGTGTCACCGCCATAGGGAGGAACCTCGTTTGGATTGAAGGTGGAATGGGGCTAACCTCCATGTTGAGCCTAGAGGCGGGGAAGTCCTGCGTTCTTCATGGTAGTGGTATGGGGAGGACCTTCGTACTAGGTGGAATCACTGAGGGTTAGTCTAAGGTGGCCAATGCCTATGCTGGCGACCAAGAGAGTCGACCTAGCTTTCTCGTGGGGTGGTAGGGACCTCGATCCAGGTTGGGCGTATGAATGTACCTTCTCACCTTATATATGGAGTTAGCGATATACGTTAGTGGTGGCTCGGTCCACAGTATGAATTGACATTGATTCCCCGTGGAAGACATCCCCTTTGGATTGTGCCCGATGCTGGCATTGGGTTAGACCAATCGGAGCTGGTTATGTAGGTACACAGCTTTCCTGCTCCTAAAAAGTAAGACTGGGTGGAGGCACTGATGGGACCTGGTGGGATCCCGTTCTAGGAACCCCTCGAATTGGATCCTAGCTTGGGATACCCTAATATCTCCTACTATATCGACATTGGGAAGAGATTCGTCGAGACATTCTGGGAAGAGGCTCTTGAATCGGTTATATGTTGGAGTGGTGAGCAGTGTCTCCTTGCATGGCCCTTAGGGGTGGTGTTTATGATGAGGCGCATATACCTCTAAATCCAGTCAATCCATATCCTGAGTCTGTAAAATACCCTCCTCCTCATACTGGCGTACGATGTCATTGATCACCCTTCATTGGATGAAATCTGAGGGAGTTATGGGGTGGAGGCACCTAGTGTTCATGGCCGTTGAGACCATCGTAGAAGTTGTGTAACTACACGGTACTGTCATGATGGTACCTCCCCTTCCCCTACATCAATGTGAAAGCGGTAATCGAGTTCTAGGAGTAGTAGCTTGGTTCTTGAAAGAAAAGAGATTAACTCATCAATGCTGAAAGAAAATGGGAATCGATGACTAGTGCCCCAATGCCATTCTACCTTCCATGAGAGGTAATATTGTTCCAAGATGACAATGTCACAGACCATGATGTCCAACATTTTGACTACCGCTACTTCTAGTTAGTTTCACACCGGGACTGCTATTTTCTAAGTGGGACCCAGCAAAGAATATCTAGATAAGGTGACATGCTAGTCCATTAATGTATCGAATTCTACTAATCTCCATATTGGTGAGAGGATAACTTATTTCAGGTTTAACATTTCTTTTTCCAACGCTTTCACCGGGGCGTGCGAGTCTGTCTTGTTCGAGGACAACGACACTGTTTGTGGCCCCACATTTTGGCATTACAAAGGTGGATGACATCCATTCCTTATTCAGGTACGGTTTATCCTTGATATAAACAGGATGATGGTGTGTCGGTCCTTCCTAATGTGGATTCCTCCTCCAAACTCTTCACCTAGTCCAGGTATCCCTTATAGATTTAAGATGTTTTTCATGAAACTCTTTCTGATGCCATATCTTCATGGACACCAGTTAATTACATTTCTTATATCAGGACTTTCCAAAGGGTCCAGTCAGGGTAGCAACCTTCATTCAGGGGAGTAGTCACATTGGACATCACTAGAGTGTTTGGATGA
The DNA here is from genome assembly GCA_963277665.1 of Viscum album. Taxonomy (NCBI): domain Eukaryota; kingdom Viridiplantae; phylum Streptophyta; class Magnoliopsida; order Santalales; family Viscaceae; genus Viscum; species Viscum album. The sequence continues at coordinate 1,897,196,215 of OY728152.1, forward strand.
TGGAACACTAGCGCATCTAGGTTTGGCCCCTTATTATAGGGCTTCTCGAGGGCACGAAATCCCGAGGCATCCCATGTCTAATGCAGGGAATTATATTCCATAGGCATGTCTCTATGGATTTTTCTCTACTTCCCATGATTAACACAGGGTATTCCATAGGTTTAACATCCAGCAGAGATGGATCGGACTGATCAAAACATTGATAGGAGTGGATCAGACATGTGTGATCCCATGAGGGAACATTGATGTTAAGATGGGGTGAGTTGACGCGATCTCACTGGGATGTGGTATCTAGGGTAATAATCAATGGATGTTTGAATGTAATGGATGATGAATGATATTGACCAATCATGATTATGATGTTGATATTGGGCTTGAGCCTCAAAGGGACATCCTTTGTATCACCTGGGAAGAGAATCAAAGTCTATGTAGTTCAGTGGTTACAACAGTTTACCATTGTTTGAGGTTTCTATGTCATACCACTTAATAGAGGCCACAATGGCTTACCGTGAGATGGGATCACAATGGCTCACCACTGGACTTGGTTAATCCTCCTGGAAGATTTCTATGTACCCTACCCAGGAGGCAGAGATCAAAAACTCATATTTCCTTTGGGATGTGGGTTGGTGAACCGACGTAAAGAAGGCCCTGGGGTCCAAGGGATGTTGGGATTGAGCCTCATGGAGGCTTCTTAAATACCTTTCCTTGGAAAGGATCAATATCCATATACTTTAGGAATGGTTGTAAGGGATTACACTATTGAGTTTCCCAGAGCATTAGAGAACCGACGTAAATGAGGACCTGGGGCCCAGATAGATGGTATGCTGGAACCTCATGGAGGATTCCTACCTACCTAACCATAACAAGGATGAAATTCCATGTAGTTTAGGTTAGTAAAGGAACAGATGTGAAGATAGTCGGGACCAATGGGTGGTGGGATTGAAACTCAAGGAGGCTTCCTTTGTACCTTGCCTTGGAAATGATCAAATACCACATAGTTCAGATATGGTGTTTGGTGAACTGAAGTGATGATGGTTAGGACAAATGGATGGTGGGAATGAACTTTCAGGAGGCTTCCTATATACCATGTCTTGGAAAGTATCTAAGACCACATTGTTTAGATGGGTTTGGGTGAAATTACGTGAAGGGGGTCAGAGAAACTAGGTGTTGGGCTTGAACCTCAGAGAGGCTTCCTATGTACCATGCCTTGGAAAGGATCAAAGAAGTCGTAGTTCATGGTTGGTTTCTATGCACCAATGTGAAGGGGGTTAGAGTGGCCGAGTGTTGGGATTTAAACTTCATGAGGCTTCCCACGTACCTTGCTTTGGAAAGGATCAAAGAACTCTTAGCTCATGGTGGGTTTGGGAAAACTGATGTGAAGTGGGTCATAGTGGCCAGGTGTTGGTCTTGAACCTCAGGGAGGATACCTATGTACCTTGCCTTGGAAATGATAAAAATACATGTAGTTCATGAATGGATATGGGGGATTTCACTCTGGAGCTACCTAGAGAGGATGTCATGGTTGATGTTTTTTCTAAGAGAACATGATTCAGGCTCGGTGTGAGAATGAAGAGATAGAAAAGACCGGATGATCACGTCACGGTTAGTGCAACCATTAGAAGTAGAGTGGGGCTGATGCGCAGGTAGCGGCCCAAAATGGAAATAGGGGCTTATGCGTGGTTAGCATCCCAATGAGGAAACTGGGGCTTACGCATGGTTAGTAGTCCAAAGAGATGCAAATTGGGACATTCTCTAGGTTGGGGGGCCTGAGTGGTGACAAAGCCCACCGGGAGAGGGATTTGGTACCCAGGAAGAGGGGATGAGTATGGTTGTTGCATCCTGCAAGGAAATCAAGGGGATTACACCAGGGCGGTTGCCCTTTCCCCATAGATGGATGTTGATCTGTTAAAGAGTATGTCATTCAATGTGAGGAATTATCTCACTCCCGGGGGACCAGAAACGGTAGAGAATGTCCGAGATGGGGCACGAGGCATTTACGACAAAGGGTGAGGCCATGGTTTAACATCATGTACTGAGGATTGATGGATCTTGGAAGTGTAACGTCATACATCTTGGATGTGGTGGGTGCGCTCCGAACCCCAAGGGCTTACATAACCGATACCTGCTCTCCCTTGGGAGAAGGGAGGCATCAACAATGTCGTAGTAGGGGGTGTCGAGAGTTGATCCCATTGGGGGTCCACATTAGCGTGGTTATGAAAATAAGAAATAGTCGTTAGCCTGCCGATGCGATGAAGCATGAGGGGATGCAATGCATTGGGAAGTAACGTCCAAGGGACTTTGAAATCAATTCATGAAATCTGGGAGGGTCGTATGCGAAAAGTAATGGCAGAGCAATTGATTTCATAGGTAGTAGCCTTGGGACGCTCTGGTGCTCCATGTAGTTGAGGGACTTTGTGAAGGGGTATGCTTCGTGAAGCGAAGTGTCCATGGATAGGCATACGACACATGTGCATATAGGATGAGATTTGTGAAGTGGAAAGGAATTCGTGAAGCAATTACTCTCAAAACAAGGGTGTCTCGTGAAGCAATGTGTTGTGAAGAAATTTTATTCGTGAATCCTAGTGACCCTGCCTCAACATATGGGTCACATGTGCTAGAGGGGTTCTTCGCCAATCATAAATGCTCCGCGACGACCCTGGTCCCCTTGGGGATCCCCTTTCATCGTAGAGGCTAGTGGGATCCATGAAAGGAATCCCCTTATAAAGAGGGGACGAGCTAGAGAAAGGTGTGAGGCACTTCAGGATGCAAAAGTACCTTGAGTAACTCATGGTTCACAGGGCTGAGAGTTCTTCGCGATTTGGGAGCTAGGAAATTAAAAGGTCGAATGATCCCTCCCTTAGGCTTGAGGGGAGCCCTTTATTTTTAGACATGTGGCACCATGAATCAGAGCTCTCTCAGTGCGAAGAAGAAGCTTGCTCCGCGGTGGGCTCACGAACGTCAAATCAGCTCCTGGAGCCTCCCACCTCCTTGCTCCGCGGTGGTCTCATGAAAATCAAATCAGCACGAGGAGCCTCCTGACTCCTTTATCCATGGCGGGCTCGCGAATGTCAAATAGGCTTGCTGAACCTCCCGCATCCATGCTCCATGGTGGGATTATGAAGGGGAAGCTCCATGCTGGCTCCGTGGATGTTGAAGCTCCATGAATGGTCTCCGCGAGGATGCCTCTATGGATTCCCACTTGTTCTTCATTGTCCCAAATTTTGGTGCCAACTTATACTCTACATGAGTATTGGAGAATGATGGAATATGGCTGGGTTGGATCAGACACGAATATAACCAGGCCCTTTTTACAAAAATTCCCATATCTTACAGACCACTAGTCTGTTAGATGCACCATCTATTACGTTGGGACCCTTATGATGAGACGATCCTTTGAGGTTACTCTATGTAATAATTCATGGTAGTTAAGGTATGAGCGATGGATTGAGGAGAAGATCCTTTGGAAATCAAGTGTTGTATGTGAGTGATTCCAATGGCTGGCTATGCCCTGAAGAATGACTAACAATCCTGTATGGGTCAGCACCATGTGATCATTTGTATGTTATCACCAAGAGTCCTTGTGTGGGTCATCCCCAAGAGACCCTGTGTGGATCAGCACCTAGTGAACCTATGTGGCTCAGCATTAGAGCCTATCTGTAGGATAAAATGAACTTTCTTTACGATTAATTTTCATTACTTATGTACTTAAGTTATACCTGGTGTGAGATATTTATTTATCTTCATGATTTACATTGAGATCATTCTATGTGGTGTTGCCCATTATTAAATACTATGAGACCAAATTTGTTCTCGGGGTTTCTACCGAGTATTTTTATACTCACCCATGCATAGTCTTCATACACACCTATTATGACTTTTAATGACAATGGACAATTTTGACTGGGACTTTGGGGTGCTAGGGCTAGACAGTGCTCAATGGTGGATTGATGGATATGGTGTGCTGCAGTGACATCTGATAGAGAGTTGTACCTACAATTCAAGTCAAATATTTGGAGGATGATCTCTGGAGTTTGTACTTCTTTTTCTATACATTCCTTTCAGTTGGTCTTCTATTACAGCCCATTTACTATCAGTTTTCACACTTTACTCTCAGTAGTTATACTTTTTTCTAGTTGTAATATTTTTCTCCTTTTTAGATTGCTTTGTGTAGTATGCAATGTCTGTGTGTGTACAGTTTTAAATGCAATGCCTTACATTTTTTGGATATGCCTTTCTGGTGCTAATTAACAACCCCTAGCCTATGGAAGACAGGCTTGGGGTAGTCACATCATGGTCATCGGGGTAATTTCAATGACAATTATATCATTTAATAAAATATTATATATTTTAAAAACTATTTTAGGTTATTTTTAACACTATTTAGAAATTGATATTTGTTAAAGTCATAAAAACGTGATTAATTAAAAAAATCATTAAATCAAATTTAATATGTCATAGTAATCCAAAAAATCCATTTATAGTATCAAAATTTTTAAATTACATTTATTTTAATATTTATAATATCATTTAATTGAATACTTCATTATTAATGTAATAAATTCATCATCATTGTGTCATTAATAAGTTTATCAATATAATTTATAAAAATAATATATAAAAGACCATAATTTGGGAATTTTTTTATCATTCTAATTATTATTTATAGAATAAATAATCTTTATATAAACCAAATTAATTTTTTTAGTTAGAAGATACATGTTTATGTTAAATTTCCATTTTCTTTAAATTAAAAAATAAAAAATGTCATTATAAAACCTTTAATTACCCATATCATACATGAAATGTTTTTAATTAAATCGGAATTTTATGAGTCTGTATAAATTAACGGGCTATGATTCTGAGGCCCGGAGTGCCCGAAATGAATTTCTAAACATTTTTTCAGGTACGTTCAGTAAATATTCGAGTGATTTTTGCTTACTTTTGAACCAGTTCTCGGAAATAAAATCTGAGGGAATCGTTGAACATGCAACGCCAATATTCATTTAAGAAGAATTTCACATCGACGACAGTTGGTCGAGGGTGATAGATAGTTTTTGGGTTTTTTGTGGAAATAATGAAATAAAATAAGCTCATATTTTTTTGTAACCACCCTCCATGTGGATGTTCATGGGTGGGGTCCACCGAAACTAAACCTCCTATTCTTGATTTATTGTGGTGGGGACCACCCCACCCCATATTAATGGGTGGAGAGGAAAGCCTGTCAACCCCCTCATAAATTTGGGGGGAGACACTTCAACACAACAATAATATTAATTGTGCCAATGCACCTTATTAATTGTACCATCATTGTTAAATTGGATTTCCCCATTTTAAATTAAGTAACATTGTCATTAGAATTTATGAAGATTCCTAATAAATGAATATTCATAAATTCCACGATCGTTTCCTACCTTCCCCCCTATCCTATATATAGGGATCTTGGGTGGAGGATTTGGGACAGCTTCACCAAGCGAAAAAGCAATGGTAAAGTGACGTGACCCCCAACACCTAGAAGATTACGCTCTCCCATGTTGATTTATTCATCCATGAAGAACACTTTGTCAATGAAGAATGCCGGTGAGGAATGTATATGACTTATTCCTCGGATGCACCCTGTAGAGGCAACCGACGTGGGAAATCTTTGATGACAGACCTTCCCTCTTCATCGTCGTCAATGAAAAATAAGATTTAGGGGTTAATGATGTTTGATTATCACTTCACAAATACACCCCTTCTTTTCTTTTGCATGTTGGGATGAATCTTGAAGGGGGGGGGGGGGGTGGGGGGTTGATGTGCTTTATTCTTATGAACCTTTTTCTACCACTCTAATTGAGAGAGTGTGGGCCAAACTAACATGGATCGTCCTCTCCGTAATCATTCTGTTGATTTGTGGCGTTCCTCGAAATGGAGGAAGGTGACAAAGGAGATGACGAAGAAGAAGGCGACAAAGGAAACAATGCTACCACCCGCGGCCTCGGTGACCTGCAACACCCATGAGGCACCCTAACCTCATGGCCGAACTGGCCCCATGGTGCCGCCATCCAAACTGGTCGTCACTGCGCCATGACCCGGCTGTGTCGTGCCCTAGCCGCACTGCACCCCAGCATCCCCGCCTCTGGGATGATCCTCCCTCACCGTGGCCCTCTAAGCCGAACCGGCCCCGCTCCCCAGGCCGAGTCGCCCTCACGGCGCCCTCTGGGCTGATCCGCCCATGTGACGACCTCCAGGACGAACCACCCTTGCTCCAACACACGGCCGATCAGCGTCCCCGCAGCCGTTCTGCGCCCTCACGGCTCTCCACAGCCCCTTGCGGCCTACTGGTATGGGCCTAGGAGGCCGGGCTGGGCATGACCCAACGGTTTAGGCCCGGTCAACCTGAACATGGTCAGCCTAAACTTGGTGGGCCCGGATCGGTCCGACCGGGTCACACCCTACCCGAAACCACTACGACCCATTTATGCTCATTCGGCCATATCATTGGCACCGGACGTCTGTCTGACGAACCATCAACAGTGATAGAAATCATGAAGTGTTATGGGCCCTTTTAGTATACCCCACTAGAGTTTTTGTGTATAGTTGAGATATAGTCAGTTTGGATCGTGCACAAATCCAACTGGGCCCCCAGGAGGAAAAGGCCAATAACTCACAGACAGGGCGTCCGATTGACGTGCCGTCTATTGCGTTGAGACCCCTATAACATGGCAGACCTTTGAGAAACATATTTGTTTTAATTAGTGATAGTTTTAGTATCGACCAATAGCTCATGGAGCATATCCACCGATAGACAATTGAAAGTATTGTGGAGACCTAGTAGCTGGCTGAGACCTGACGATTGTTGATTGTTTTGATTCGAAGTGACTCTACTAGCCCAATGAGGATCTCCTTGGTGTCGAGGAAGACCCACGGTGGGGATCTCCTCTTTGAGATGTGATATTCCCATGATACATGATTGGAGGAGTACCTCAACCGGCTACGAGACGAATCACACTTGGTGACGCGGCAGACCCACGGTGGGAAGTGCCTTTGTGTAACGCAGCAAAACCACGGTACTCGATAGGAGGAGTACCTCAACAGTCCAAGGATAGTGGGAAGCATGCTTGTTGTCATGGTAGGACCATTTTACTCGATGGAGAAGGAGTTCTCCAGAATGTGAGGTTTCATCAATGTGATTGGAGATGTTATTTGATATTACCCCTTGAATAAAATCGTAGTTGATCGAAGTCAGTTTTTCTTCATTTTCTTCATGATTGAGATGGATCACTTGATAACATTGGTTCATGTATGGGAATATTCTTAAGTAAGGTTATCTATTGATTTCATACTTTTTCGTTTATCCTTGTTGGATTTTGTGAGACCTTGAGGGTCTCGGGGTCCCTACTGAGTGTCGTTATACTCACCCCTGCACAGGTTTTTCCTGCACTTCGTTGTGTTGGATGCAGACGACGAACATCGCTGACGGAGGCTAAGAGTACTAGGACAGGATGGTACCCGGAGGTGGACCATATGGTGTGTCAGTTACTGGAGGAGATGGATAGAAGTGGAGTGCCGAGGAGGCGATATGTACATTCCCTTCAGGTATGAACCTTGGAGGACGATCCAGTAGCTGTCTATTCTCTTTCTTCAGTTGTATTTCATTTCAGATGTACTTGTACCTTTTCTACAGGGCTTGTATTCTATCCCCTTTTACTTCCATCACTCTTTTTTTGTATAGTTTACATGGTGTTTCGTCTAGTTGTGTTCTTTATTGTGTGTGAGTTTAAGGGTTATAAAGACATTGCCTTCTCAGTTTTAGGGAATTATGCCTTTGGTGCTAGTCTCCAGCCTGTGACCTATGGATGGCGGGCATGGGGTAGTCACGACACGAGCCCCGGGGGACAGTTTGTGACAAATTGGTATTATAAGAGTCGGTTCTACAGTAGAACATAGGACTCTGATCTTTTCTTTGATGCAATAGTGTTACGTGTAGTGAGTTTGGTTTTCAGTTCAGGGAGCCCAGTGTTGGTGCAGCGGACAATGTATCCATAAACTAGGACCCTGACTACTGATTTCTGACTTAGTGCACAAAAACACTAATTGTCTGTGTGTTTTAAAAAGATTTCTTTATGTCATCTCATTAGGTCAACTAACGAGGTATAAATTTTGACCATGTCACATCTGATTCTTTTCAGGATTCCCCGACACAGATAGACAATTATAGTCCCGAGAATAGTGTGCACAGATAGCCCATCAAGCGATGAGGCCTCAGTGAAAGTCCCTCTTCCAGTAGAGGCATGAACAGAGGAACTATCAATACCTTTCCCTATTCGACCACTAATGCCACCAGCCCTAGCAGTAGATGGTGCACGCCGCTTGAGCGCATTTCACGAGTTCCAGCACCAGAGGCCACCAAGTTTTAGGGGAGAGACGGACCCATAGGTGGAAGAAGATTTGCTAGAGGCTATGGTGAGAGTCTTTAGAATCGTAGGGACACGAGTAGACCTCATGGTGATACACGATGCCAACCTTATACAGGAAGCAGTGGGAAGATAGTGGAGCTTGGTGCTCCAGGTCCACAATGAGGTGACTCTTCTCTACGAAGACTTTGAGAGCCTTTTTCAGGTGGATTTTATTTCAGTGACTCTTCACGAAGTCCGCATACAAGAGCTACATCATCTATAGAAGGTTATAATTACTGTAGCACAATACTCAGCGATGTTCACAGACCTCTCACGCTACTCCACCGATATGGTGCATGAACCATTCTTCAGGGCCCGTATCATCGAGCAGGGAATCAAGCAGGAGATCAGGTCTTTGGTGCTCTCACTAAGCATCCCGACATATGTGGGGATGTTAGAGATAGCCCTCCTAGTGGAGTGTTTTCTTCCTGAGTAGTCTCCAATACTGAGATCCACCAACAGTCGACACGCAGTAGAGTTTTTTGCACCTGGTAGTGGAAAAATTTCACAGAGGTCCAAGAGGACCAGACTTATAGGTGGACAAACGCATGATTCCAAGTTAGTTGTACGGGGAACTCGAGGTGAAGATATACATGCCAAGAGTGTGCAGTGTTACTCTTGTGGTGGGCAGGGTCACATGGCTCATGACTTTCCAACCCGCCATATGGATGATCAGTAGATGGTCGAAGGACCACTCAGGCAGAGACCGAGATTCGATTGAGGTGGTCCTCAGGGGGGAGGCAGACGTGGAAGAGCAGTTGGTCGTGCAGTTGGCGGTGGGTGACGCTTCGAGATATTACCGCCACCACAACCAGGAGGTCCACCACGATCGCCTGGAGCTGGTGGATAGTGTAGATCTCAGCTCCAGGCAGCTGAGTCATTTGATCACGATGCTCTAGATATGATACAAGGTATGTTATGTGTCTTTTCCACCATAGCAACAATAAATATAAATGATGTTTCCAGTGTTTCTTTTATTTCCACTACCCTCGTTCAGATATCGTAGACACCTACAGAGCCGTTGTCTTGATCCTTACGGTAAGAGACTCATACGGGAGCTGACTCGATGATTACACACTTGTACTAGTAGTGTGAGATTACTCTAGGAGGCAAGAGCTTCGTCTGAGATCTCCTAGTATCAGCGTTGAGGCCTTATGATGTCGTCTTGGGAATGGATTAGTTATCTACATTACAAGATTATATTTACAGTATTAGGCACAATGTACGGTGTGTTCGCCCAGATGGGACCAGGTTTACCTTCACCGGCGAGAAGAGAGCCTTTGTAGCACATGATGTACTTGCTCGGAGGAGAGTGTAGTCGATCAATCATCAGTTGGCTAGCCTAACCCTCTGAGATGCTAAAGTGGAGAGTCCGAGTTATCCTGTAGTGGTGGATCAATACATAGATGTTTCCCGGATGATGTCCCAAGTATACCTCCTCACAGAGAGGTGGAATTTTACATTGGCTTGTACCCCGGAACGGCAGCGATATCTACACTAGCATATTGTATGGCTCCCTAGAGATTCTTGAGATATAGGTACAACAGGAGGACATGCAGGGTAAGGGATTCATCAGGCCCAATGTTTCTCCTTGGGTAGCCCTAATTTTTTTCAATAAAAGGAAGATGAGAGCTTGAGGCTTTGTTTCGACTACCGGTACCTGAACCAGGTGACTGTGAAAAACAGGTACCCACTCTTGAGAATTGATGGCCTCTTTGATTAGCTGAAGGGAGAACATTGGTTCTCAAAGATATGCCTTAGATCCGGCTATCACCAGCTCATAGTTCAAGATGAGGATGTGAAGAAGACAACTTTCAGATGTCAGTATCGCCACTATGAGTTCTTGGTTATGCCTTTCGGCATAATCAACGCTCTAGTAGTGTTCATGGGACTCATGAACAAGATATTTCAGTCGTACCTAGATTCTGTTTTTATAGTATTAATCATAGACATTCTGATCTACTCGACTACTGAGGAGGAGCAAGCTTATTATTTGTGGGTGGTACTGCACACACTCTTAGAGAAACAAAATTACGGTAATCTCTTGATGTGCCAGTTCTAGATCTGGGAGGTTCACTTTATGGGAAGTGTCATCTCAGAGGCTAGAGTTGTAGTGGATCTAGCAATGATTTAAGTGGTAGTTTCTTGGGAGCTTCCCAGGAGTGTGACAGAGGTACATAGTTTCTTGGGTTTGGCTGGATACTACCGGAGATTTGTGCTAGATTTATCTAGAGATGCAGCACCACTTTTAGCCTTAACAAAGAAGGGGAGACCCTTTCTATGGTCGGAGAGATATGAACAGAGCTTTCTGGAGTTGAGGCAGAGGCTGACCAGTGCCCCCATCTTGTGGATTCCAGAGGAAGGTGTAGGTTACGTAGTGTACTACATCAAATCAAGGAACATACTCAGATGTGTCCTGATGCAGAATCAAATAGTGCTCATTTATGGTTCCAGACAACTATGAAAAAAGAGCAGAACTACTCTACTCATGACCTGAAGTTAGAAGCTGTGGTCTTCTCCTTGAATATGTGGCAATACTATCTAATTGGAAAGCATCTTACTGTGTACTATGATCACAAGAGTCTCAAGTATATTTTCTCTCATAAGGACCTGAACCTGAGACAACGACGTTGGCTTGAGTTCCACCAGGACTATGACTTCGAGATAATATGTAGTATAGGGAATGGGAACGTTGTGGTAGATGCACTCAGTAGAAGGTCTGGAATACAACTGTTAGGCGAGGCGAAAAAGAAGCTGGCAACATTGCAGATATCATTTTTGGATAGAGATGGAGCAACTTTTCAACAATGTCATACAGTCACTCCCCCACCATTTCATCGAGTCAGGGTGGCGCAGCATGTGGACGATGACTGTGAGACACGATGTGCTTAGATATCCACAAGACATGCACTCGATGGATTTTCCGAAGGTGGGGGGCACACCATCTATTTTAGAGGACATACCATAGTACCCATGTCACTTATACATGAAGTGTTGTGGGAGTTCCACACAACCCCTCTAGAGGTACATTTAGAAGTGGAAAATATGTACCAGGATCTTCAACTATATAACTGGTGGCCGGGAATGATGAAGACAGTAGAAGAGATTGTCTCTTGATGCCTCATTTGTCATAAAATTAAGGCAGAGAATCAGGTAATAACATGCTTGGTTCATACATTAGAGTTCCCAAAGTTGAATTGGTATGGGATAACCATCGACTTCGTGACCGTAAATTAACATACATCTAGGAGACATGACTCTATTTGGGTGATCGTCGACCAACTCACCAAGTCGTCCCACTTCCTACTGATCAGAGAGCAGGGTTTAGTAGAGAGCTTTGGATGCCTATATGTGCAAGAGATTATGTGTCTACATGAAGTACCATCGATGATTATCTCTGATCGTGACACACGATTTACTTCTCGACAATGGAAGGGGTTGCATGAGGCTTTCTGGACGCAGATTCGTTTGAGCACCGCCTTCCATCCTCTGATGGATGGTCAGACTGAGCGGACCATTCAGACCCTCAAGGACTTGCTCCACACTTGTGTCCTTGAGTTTAGTCGTAGTTGGATGGATCACAATCTTTTGGTGGAGTTTTCATGCAACAACAAATATCACTCCACCATTGGGATGTCACCTTTTGAGGCATTGTACGAGCGACCTTGCAGATCACCTTTGTGATGGACAAACTAAGGGGAGTCAGCACTTGTGGGACTATAGATGTTATGGGCTACCACCAAGAAGGTACAGATCATCTAGGAGTGGATGAAGACTACACAGAGCAGGAAGAAGTTGTATGCTGACAGGAGAAAGTCACACCTCAATGAGGTTTGCGGGGATTTTTCCGAGGAGGCAAGTTATCTTCGAGGTTCATCGGACATTTTCTGATCCTTAGAAGAGTTTGTGAGGTGGCATATCGTTTTACTCTTCCACCTTAGTTGCACTGGGTGCACGACGTCTTCCACATATCCGAGCTCAGTAAATACATACACGAACCTTTTCACATCATCGACCATGGAAATCAGGACGTCGATGATGGGGAGACTTTTACGTCGGATCCGGTAGAGATTGAGGATCGATAGGTGTGGGTCCTTCATGGATGATCAATTCCTCTGGTGCACGTTCGCTGGAATCATGGGTACCTCTAGGAGAGAACATGGGATAGGGAGGCTTAGATGTGTGTTCAGTAATCCAACTTGTTCCCTTAGGTTGGGTTGTGGCTTATGGGGATGCAAAAACTGAGGAGGGGAGAATATAAAGACCTGGAATTTCCATGTAATTTTTTTTAATTAAATGGGAATTTTATAAATCTGCAAAAATTGACTGCCAGTGATTCTGAGGGTCGGAGTGCCCGAAATGAATTTCTGAACATTTTTTCAGTACATTTAGTTAACGTGCAAGTGGGTTTTTCGGTACATTCAGTAAACATGGACAAAATGAATTTCTCCCTCAAAGGTGATTTCTTTTGTTCTTGATAACTCAAAGGGGTTATAATTAGAGATCATATGGTTTCACTAGGAGACCATAGATAGAATTTTTCCAATGATAATATCACTAATATAATTATATTTAGAGAACTACTATTTTCTAATAATACAGAATCATTTTAATATGAATTATGGGATGCTAAAAAATATTCCTTATTTTTATCCCATATCCATTCATTTTCTACATGTCAACTCTAACTATTTTTTTAGAATTATTTTATTATATTACATTTTTATTCATTTTTTAAGCATATTTATGGTTATTTATAAAATTTTTAATTGATCTAGAAAATGACATTGGCGGTTGTTTTAAATATAATATTAATTTGATTTTTAAGCAAATAATATTTGGAAAATTCTTTTCGAAGTGGAATGTAATTTTGAATTATTTTCATAAAATTATTATAAAAGATAATATTATAAATTTTATATTATGATTGATTTAAAGGATTTTTGTCCGACCTTCCTTATTCCATAAGGAGGGATATTTTTTTAAAAGTGGTAATGGAATATATATTTTTTGTTTTCGTTATGTTCCATGTGAAAAAAAATTTAATTTACATTTCAAAATAACATTTATGAAATTCTTTTTTGAAAGGAAATGGAATGAAATATTAGGTGATATCCCACAATGATTGGATTCTTCATAACCTATATACATTATTCATTGTATATTTTTCTAATAGTTACTCTCAGGTTCCCTACGATATAATTTATAAGAGTTCTGTTCTGTTTGGACTACAAATTGTCGGTATTAAGACATGGTTAGTAATTACTAATCATATAGGGATTTCCATTTGTATGTTCTATTTCTTTTTCATTTTCAAGGTATTTTTAGGCATAACCCATTTTCCACAAATATATAAATTGTTTTATTTTGTGTTTATGAAGTTAGTTCGTAGTTCTTATTATGTTTATGAATTTCATTATACATATGATTATACATTTATTATTAATAAATATTCTCTCATATGTCTAATATATTTATTTATTTTATATAGGTTTCTTCGATCATCTGAACATAACCATTACAAATGGGTCATGAGAGATTTTGAGGATGAATATTGTAGTGTTTTTTTACTTATACATGTCTGAAACCACTCTCATGGTTTTTATTATGATTCCAATGCTTTAGATAATAGATCATGTTGATAAAAAATTCCCAGTGGGACTTGTCAGAGACTGGGTCATATGGATTTTTTGTTAGTCCTTGGTTATTTAATTGAAAAATTGTATCAGATCCATGAATCTATAATGTATCAGGTTCTCATGAAACAATTTTTTCATTTGGGAAGTTAGTTTGTTTGGTGATATGAGTGTTTCAACATGATAGGTAAGTGTGTGGATAATGTTGGGAGATATTATCATCTTATTATATGAGTTTCCTTGGTCATCCCAAGTTCTAATCATGAATTATATGAAATTATATTAATTATTGATTATTTTTGATATGGGAGTGTGGAATTTTATCCCCATTTAGTATATCATTGGTTTTGGTGGTTGTATTATTCTTTTTTGGAGAAAATTAAAATAGACCCAAAGATGAATTCTTAGATATAATGATCTATAATTGTTTTTTGTCTTTCTGAAGTTAGTTCTATAAACATAGTAGTGGTTGGTGAATGGTTGGCCAACCATTGTTCTTGAACATTGAAAATTCCCACTTTCTACTTATATTTTATGTTTTGGATCCCATTATTTATGAATTGTTCCTAATGGTTCCTACCAATTGGGTGAGGATGATAAATGTAATAATTCTAATGAATCAACATTTTTAATGATTTTATTGATATGTTATACATAATTTTTCATATTTTTTGGTACAATGGTTGCTTTATTATTTTCAAAACATATTAAAATATAAAATTTGATTTAATGGGGTTATTTTATTTCAAAAAAAATTATTAAAAGAATAAAAGTGGTTCATTTCTGATGAAATATTTTAATGATGGTTTCCATTATCTATTAATTATTTATGAAATTTTATTTTCAAATAAAAAGGTCTATTTTATAATTTGTGTTTTATTAAATCCCAATGTCATGGTTTTCCAAAAAACTGAATTTCAATTATTTTAAAATGTTTTAGTTCCTATTGATTTAATTATAAATTTATTTTAGAATTTTTTTTGATAAAAATATTCTATAAGTTGTTTTTACCTTTGTGAATCATTTTCAAAACGGTTTTTTTCATTGAATTTTTATCTTTGGAAAATTTCTATGTGAATACATGATAAAGGATAGTGTTTTGACATAACCTGAATGTTTCATCAAGGATGATCATTTGTATATTTTTTCCACTAGGAGTAAAATAGGAATATATAGATTTTTCGTAAAAAACTAATGGCTTAAATTTAAGATTAATGTTATTTAATTTTTCCTCCAATAAAATGTTCTAGAGATGAGAAGGAATGATTGTTTATAAGGAAACATATTTTTTTCAAATCATATTATTTTTTGAGCGTGCCTTTCCAAGTGGTTAGATTTACCCTTATATTCAATAAAGAGATGTATTTAAAATAATAATTGATTTAGATCATTATGAATAAATGTCATTAATTTCTTATTGTGGTTACAAAACATTAATAGTTTTGGGGTGGTTGGGTCATCTTTGGGAATAAATTGAGATTCAAATTATGGAGGGATATATGGCGAAAAATATATTCTAGTGATGGATAGTCTTAGGATTTGTGCTCATGGAGTTTTCCGGGATTGAGGTCCTTGTGATAATCTTTAATGAATTAATTTTTGATTCTATATGGATCAACTAAGTGTATTGTTGATTTTGTAATGGGCTTGCATAAACATGTTTTTAATTTTTTTCTTATGGTTAATGAGTATTGATTACTATGGTTTTGTATCAATGAATTTGATATGGGTGGGTCTTGGGTGTGTGTGATTTGGGTGACAAGGATAGGAAATTCACTAATTAATGTTATGCATTGGATTGTGTTAGATAAGGTAGTATTCAGTTCACTATGGGATAGAGGCCCATGCATGATGTCCTATATCACCACTCATACTCATTTTACAAACCATGGTCATGGACTATATAGTTTTCTGGAGGAGGAATGTTTGTATTTATGAAATATTCATATTTTTTATGTATATTTAGTCATTTCATTAGTTGATTTTCTCAATGGATATTTAGGTATTCTTAGGTTCTGTTCTTTTTATCGATATAGTCCCATTTCACTATAGTTGGTTGCATGTGATGGCTTCTTATGTCTCTTTATTGATTGGTTTTATGAATAATTATTTTTTGGGGTGACAATATGTTTTATGGTTACTATGAGAGAGTATCCCCCATTTCCACAACATTAGAGAAATTCAACAAGGTGGTGATTCTTATAATGGTTCTTCAACTTATGATAGCTTGTGTTTTTTGTGATTAATAAGTTTAATTTTAGAGATAATCATGGATTTTAAATTTTATGTACCATTTTAAGGAATTTATCATGTCTGAGGTTCTTTATACCACGATATCCTACTTTTCTATTTTCCAATCCTTGTAACTATTTTAAATTTTGATGCCTTTGTGTTTCCTTACTCTTACAATATTGAATGAATTTAACTGGTAAGAAGGTGATATTGTGGGGAGAGTTCTGTCATGTATATGTAATTGTTGTTTATTATTTTAAATTATATAAATTTAATTCTATGTTATTTATATTTCATGATAGTTTCATTTTTACATTTTTGGTATTATGATGTTTTTTTCCTCTATTCATAATTTTCATGCTTGGATAATGGAACAAATGAAGTTAATGTTACATATAAAATTTATCTATTCATTTATTTTCATTCTTCGTTTAGGGTCCTTGGGTGGAACACATTTTGGATCAATATGTGACAGATATAAGGGAATATATATAATGAATTTTATTCTTGGATAATATCCACATGACATGTGTATGGAAATGAGAATCCATGTGATTCAACTGTGCACCCAATTACTATTAGGATTATTAAATCAGTATGAATAGAAAAAAAATTAGAAACCCTGAATCTAAAAATGCAGTCTTACGAATGTATTTTTAAAATTTAAATTTACATTCTACCCCAATATATTTATTATGTTCGCTCCCCACTTTTACACTATTTCTTATATGAATTAGGATTAATATGGGTTTTCCCTACCCTTTTTATTTTTCCATTTTTTGTGCCACCACCATATTAGTTCAAAGTTGTTTCTCTCTATGGTTGGCACAATTTATATTTTTTCTTCCATTTTTTCAAATATTATTCTATATCATATATAATTATACTCCTCTTAAAAACAAAAACGATTTTCAGTTGATAATAGTTTATTGTGGTGGGTTCTAATTCAATTTTTAAATATCTAGGGATTACGGAGGTTGTGTTCTTTATTTTTTAATGGATCACTCTTGGTATCAATTCATTTCAAAATATTTTCAGAATTATTCCTCTCATCCTATTGTAGGAAATTTTAAGCATTTCTTATAAACTTCATTTTTGTTGAATTCATGATTATTTTATGTTTCTCATTTTATCAAATGAAATTTATATATCATAACATAATATATTTTAATTAATGTTCAATAATTTTTTATAATTTTTATAAAGGACATGAATGAATTTACTAGATTTCTAATAATTTGTTTTAATAGTTAGTTTCTTAAAATTACTAGGAGGATTTTTCTTATTGTTTGTGATAATTTTATTAGTTCTTCACCCCTTATTGGTCATGAATCATGATATTTTTTTAAAAACCTAGAATCTCATGATTTCTAATATTGAATTAAATGTGATTTGAAATTTTTTGTTTTTTATAGAGTTCTTGAAATATGAAAAATATGAGTTGAACTAACCTAAATTACATAGAATATGACCTTAAACAGTATACATACCTTGTTTTACTAACAAGGTATGTGACATATGAAAAATGTGAGGTTACCCAGAATAGCATCCTCAACACATGGTGTTAAAATATTGCCTTACTATTTCAAAATAAGTAATTCTTTATTTCATAAATTTGAGATGAACAAAATTAAAATAATAAACATATTATGTTTATCTAAAAATCATCCTTGAGTGACAATCAATATATTCCTTAAGGGATAAATTTTATTCTATACAATTTACTTACTACATGATGTTAAACTGTATTGTCAACATCGCCATTGCATGATGTGAAACTACATGATACCTCAGTCTCAGACGTAAGAGGGTACCACCAACATGACATTGGATTTATGGATATCCATTTTCTATAACTACATGTTCCATGATTCACAATTTATTAAGAAATTTAGTGTCATTTTGACTTCATTCCATTAGGTCAATCTGAAGATCTTTTTCCCCATTGTGGGGTTATATTTGTTAGCATTACTCCCACATAGTCTCTACCCGCAAAAGTTTCCTTATTACTAGTTATAAAAGCCACCTCTTTCGCAATGCAAGTCCTCACTACATGAAATTAATCTACATTAAACCCTACATAAAAAAACAAAGGATGTATTTTGTGATAAGCATGATATGCATTACTAATCAAGAATAATATGTCTCATTCAATGATCATGATACATTTAAAAAAAATCCCATGCGAATCCTTTTTTAGGTATAATCCCCAATCACAACCCTTGGTCTATATGTGAGTAGAAACAAAATTGGGACCCAACATGAAGACAAACGAAAGAGAATATCAATGTATAATCCCCCAAAAAAATGTCCATAATAGATGAAATTAAAATATGGACATAACCTATGTATAAAAATTCTAAAATCCAACACCATATTCCATATAGAGGATCCCAGAGGCGTTGCGACAGAAGACATCATTTTCACCTATCGATACATAAATGGCTGCTGACTAGTATTGATGGCCTATGGTGTGTTTGTGGGGATACAATGACATCATGGATTAGAGTGGAGCATAATGGTTCATACGAAATAAAAAAACATTGGAAAAATAGTAATATAAAGGAAATAGTATCCTTGGATAGTCGAAGCAGTAATAAGAACAGACAATAAAAAAATAACTATAATAAATAAACCAAGACAAATAAAAATCATGAAGAAGCTAAATTAGTAACTAGATATAAAATACGATTATCATGATGTCATGTAACTATAAAAAAGAATATAGGGAATAGTGGATAAATGAAGATACCACATGCTATATAGAAAAAAATGATAAAATAAACTACTAGATTCATAAGAATATTCTCATTCCCTTTCTCTCTCATTCCATCCTAAGAATTAGAATCAAACACCAAAATATGACTATTTGCTTTTTGAAATTCATGAAACCATGAAGTCTCCTTGGGAACCATAGGTAGCTCACGAAGGGTATGAGATATATTCAGTATGAAACCACCAATAGTTCCTAGATCAAACCACTTCAAGCAATATAAAATGGGAAGTGTTCCAATGAATAATAAATGCAAGGAATAAATGAATACAATTTTCAAGACTTGGTTCCACATGGGACAATCATTTAATCACTACCTGCTTCGACATAAGCTAGATATCTCTGATCTAAGGTAACATTAAAAATGTTAAATTTGGTAAGAACTACAATAATTATTTTTTTAAAATGATGGACCATACCCATACATGTGATTTGTATTAGTAGGTGCATCGTAAGTGTTTCATGTCCACATTCTTATTATTAATTATAATCAACATCTTAAAAAATTACAATGTAGTATCCTGATCCCATCTAAATAAATTCCATTGGAATCCCATTTATCACTCTATGGGATAATAATATGTCTAATTCCATGGTAGTCCATTCATAGAGACCCATGGATGGGATCCTAAGTGCCTCTCTAGATATGATGTGATGATGGAAATAACTAACCTTAGTATCTCTCCCTGATATTTCACATATGGGTATAGGTCTCTATCATTTAATGGTACAACCCTCACCCACATATCCCATACACGAGGCCCCCCTATGGATCTTGTTTCATTCATATGGAGGTAAAATATAAAATGAACGGAGAGACCATTTTAGGTGTAGCTAGCGTTTCCCCCACCATATTTACAATTTCATTAACCAAAACTAACCCTATGGAATAACATGTCAATACAAGGTGTCCTTTTGTATGAATAACATGTATTAACCTTGTCACTAAGGAGAGGGTAAAATTCGTCTAATAATATAACACAATTCAAAATTGTGATGCACATATGTCATTATTATTAAATTGGACAAGAAATTAAATTAAGCATTCCATTTATAGCCTATGGAAGAATTCACTAGGACAAAACATAGGGTCATCCAAACCATAAATTTAAATATGTTTTGTCAAGGAATTTATTAATAAGTAAACTCTGATGAACCAACCATTATGTACATTGACGTTACCTTTCATTTGACAAATAAATAATACATTACACAAATAGAAGTCCAAATACCATATTAGTTTAGTGTCTTAGGAAACTCAGAATACATTATTATAACTTCGAGAATGATATTCACCATCTCCCATATATATCGTCACCATTATATTTCCTACATAAAACCTTTATTTATATCCTAGGGAAAAGAAATTATAAAAATGGTGACTTCAAATGCTCAGAAAGGGTAAACATGAATTAAATCAAAAAAAACATAAGCATAAGAATATAACAATATGAAAATGAATTTTGAATATCAAAATTGTATGTCATGAAATAAATCATGGTAGTTCTTAAGTCATAAATCATAATTTATCGCATTCTATGAAAAAATAATATTGACATAAAACATGGAATTGTGGAATGAAAGTATTCACATAATATGATCTCCATAGTATCCAAGGCATTGCCTCCAAGACCATCATAGTGGAAAGAGTCCATTACTGAACCAGGTTTACATGCCTTTCTAGTGATATATTACGGAACCAGATTTACATTCAATTCCAACACTGTATTACTGAACCGCATTTACTTATTATTCTATCCCCGTATTACTGAACCAGATTTACATGAAATTCGAACCATGTCTCTCTCTTGAGATATAAATCATAAACAATGCATTGGAAGGAGGTATAGGTCCCACCCATCTCACACTGAAATCATTCTTACATGTGCAACAAAAACATAACCCATTCATCATAACATAACTAAAGGAGAAAAATGGGTTTCTTAAACACAATTCCTTAATAATCCATATAAAATAAAGGGATGTAATAAAAATAATATCCTCATAAACACAATAAAATCAATGTAATAATAGGGATTAATAGATATACCTCTTTCATGTAAAATAATTTTTTTAAAATACTTGAAATCAATTATGCAAGAAAATGATCTTTATTCTTCAAAATTGGTTTCTTTTCTAAAAATGCCACACAATTTTAAATGAAAAATTTTTAATGGAAAATACACCTTAAATAATATAAATGAATAGTAATGGAAATAATGTGTTAAAAAGGAATACAATTCCCTTCAAGATTTATATGTTGAACAACATTATTCTTGTACTCTTTCTCAAAAAGTCAAAAAGATACCTCGTATGGAAAACATATAAAGATTTATTCCATACGATTTAATAAAAATATAACAATGGGTAAAATTAACATTAAATTTTT
This sequence comes from Viscum album, assembly GCA_963277665.1. Lineage (NCBI taxonomy): Eukaryota > Viridiplantae > Streptophyta > Magnoliopsida > Santalales > Viscaceae > Viscum > Viscum album. Next base: position 1,897,217,680 of record OY728152.1, read on the forward strand.
TTTGATTAATAAAAAAATATTATATATTTAGGTAATATGGACATTAATGATATATATATCCCATAAACTACTTATGAATAAACAATCTCAGAAAATAATGAGATTAAAAAATTATCCCTTAAATTAAGAACGCTTTCCCTTGTATGTGTCAGAAACACTTATATAGTGGGATTACAGATATTATTAATTTAAAAAAATCCATAATACTATAAATAATATCATATATGATTCAATTATGACTTTAAATTACATGGATATTTATCAATTCCATGTTTAAGTAACGTTTTGTGTAATAATTGTTTTGTTTATCAAACGTGTTTTGACTCATTATTCTTGATCTTATAATTTTTATCATGATTTTATTACATCAAAAATTTAAAAAATGATTTATATATCATAAATATCCATTATAATTGATAGATAAATGAAATGGAATACAATGTTCATGGGGAAAGTAGGTCGTACGTATGCAAGACCGCCGATTCTATTTCCTTATTTAATTGAATGGAACCATGTAAATGACACAAATGTATATAAAAAAATATAGTAGAATTATTATTTCATATAAATCATTATTATTAATTATATATAATTTATAATCATTCTTGAATGGTTAACTTGGGGAATTAATTTCATCGCGTCATTGAGATGATAGGCAGTATGTACGCACGAGTGATGATATCATTCACTTAATGGATAAAAGGTATTGAATTGGATGGTGTATTAATTATAAAAAAAAGTTATCATGTTATATCAATTATTTAAATCCATTGTACTCAAAATTATAACCATCCAAATTATGTATTATTGAATAACAAATTACACCCTGACATGGAGACTGTAAGCTATACCCATGGACACATGGGGTGTAACACCCCGAGATTTTATGAAAAATATTATTTTTAATTTCATTAATGTCTTGTGTTGTATGCTACACCAAAAGGATATTTCACAACACGCATCCTAGACTTGCCTTGCATTACACGCAATCACTACCTTCCTCGATAGCGTGTGTAGTACACAATACCGAGTTTCATTAAACAACGATATGCTATTAAAATATTATTAAAACATGCCGTTATGAATAGTAATAACCACCTTTAAAAATTTTAGAAATTTTATCTCTCAAAATGGACATAATTTTTGGATTCAGAGTATCGAATTTAGCCTAAGGTGAAATTTTGGTACTTTTCGGATAACTTTTATATTATGATGAATAGTGAAAATTACTAAATTTTAATTAAAAACAACTTTTTTAATCAAAATAATTAATAGTGATAAATTATTTATTTTATTGGTTTTAAAGTATATTTAGAATATATTTTTACAATTTAATACAATGTTAGTCATTGGATGTAATTTCACATTTAAACAAGTTATAAACAAGTGTCAATCTTTTGATACTTATTATCTCTTAAAAACACGCCATTTGTTTTGACGACGAGAATTAATTTTTAAATTAGTTAATGTAACTAATATGTTTTGAATTTGGTAAAATAGACATCATTTTTGAGTTCATAATATCAAATATAGATTAGGCCTAATTTTTGGTATTTTTCTGGAAACTTTCATTTTTTGATGAATAGTGAAACCACTAAGTGGTAGTAAAAAAATGAATTTTTCATAAAACATAATTTTACCGCTTCTGTGAGTGGAATTTCAAAACTCCGAGAGACACGGTTGATGTCAGTAAGTAAAATGTGGTTCAATGAGATGAAAATAATTTTTGGTGAATAGTTCCTTTTAACTTTTTTTACCACGGTTAAAAGTAAATAGGGTAATTAAGGGTAAAAATGATATTATTATTACCCTAATTACCCTAACACATTTGCTAATTCTATTGGACAAGAGTAATTCGAACAAAAACAACCTTAGGAATAAAATATGACCATTTAGGCCCACTTGGATTAGATTAGGACATTTATTATTAATTTATTTAAAGAAGGGTTAAAATAGTTAAAATCCAAGTCTAATAAGTAAATAATTTTTAATATGGGGTTATACATATGATAAATTCGACTATAAATATTCATTAGAAAGATAAAAATATTTCCTACATAATGGTATTTTATTTGTAATTTTTATACATTAAATAATCTAATTTATTTATGACACAAAGATGATGCAGTAATTATCGTATTAATGAAATATTGACATAATTGATGTTATAAAAACCAAAATAAATGTAATTTGAGACTTTTTATTAATTACACTAATTTTATAGGTTAAAATGACATGTTAGTATAGATTTAAGTAAATTTTTTCTAACTTATCATTCTTTTATGATTTTCACAAAAATCAATTACTAAATAGTGTCAAAATTGACATAAAATAGTTTTTAAAACAAATATTATATTATTATTTGTTATTTTATTTCTAAAAATATAATGTTCGGCCAAATGACATAGATACGGTTATATATATTAATAATAAACAACTTGGGGTTCGTTTGAATTGATATAGTAAGTTTATTAACCTTATAGTGTAAGAAAACAAGAAGACACGGTAAAAGTAAAATTATCTATCTTAAAGTTAAATATAAATGATAAGGTTAAAATATGAACCTAAACTTTTCTAAATTCTATTGGATGAGAGGATTTCGACCCATCCCCACCTTAGCTTCGAAATAAATCAATTTGGAGCTATTTAAAACCGAAGTTGGCTTTACAATAAAATAATATTTTTAGTTATTCCAAAGGTACCCCTCTCCTCCCTTATAAAAGGGCACCTCCTCCCCCTCTTCCTCACACCACATTGAGCCTTAAAGCTCGGAAAAACCCTGCCAATTTCTCCTCTCCACTTCGCTAGCAACATCCTAGAGGGTCTGGTCTTCCTCAAAGACCAATTTTAGTGCCCTAAGAGGAGGTCTCAAAGAGGCGCCTCAATGAAGAGGTAATTTCTGTTACCGATTCTTTCTTCTTTATTTCTTCTTCCACTTCTTCTTCTTTAGTTGATTCCTTATGAAGTAATAACATCAGTATCACTAATATACTGATATGTTATTATAAGTATGAAACAAACCTATTTCACCATCTATCCATCCTACGGAAAATGAAATCAACGCGCGTGCGTACGTACAGAATACCGTCTCCACGCTGTGGTGTAATCTATTTTCCACCACCACCTTACTTGGATGGGTATAATTGTGTACATAATAACTATATATGATTATTGTAAAGTGATATTGATTCTGAAATAGTATACATACACTTCAATAAAATTCCACGATCATGCGAACGATATCATCGCTCGTGCGTACGTACGTACTACCATCTCCACGACGCGATGCGATTCATTCTCCATGTTAACCATTCATGAATGATTATAAAGTATATATAATAAGTAATAATGAAATATATGACATAATAATGATACTGTATTTATGTGTATATATATGTATGTCATATACTTAATTCCATTCAACTCAATAAGGAAACGAAAACATCGTTCATGCGTACGTACGGACTACCGTCTCCATGAACGGTGTATTTCTTTCCATTTACTATTTTATTATATATATGTATATTCTGAATATATATAATATATAAATCATGTTTTATATTCTGGAATTAAGTAATTATGATCTATGCAATCATATGAATAATTACAAGTCAAAACACGGACGACAAATGAAACAATTTTACCCAAAATGCTCTTTAACATGGAATTTACAGAAGAACGGGTAATATAAAGTCATAAGTGAACCATATATGATATCATAACAATGATTATGATTCTGTAATAAGTCAATGACATTATTTAAATCATTATAAAGGAGTTTCAGACACTTACAAAGCAAATCAGACATAAGGTAAGGGAAATATCACAATCTCATTTTTTCTGAGATTGTTTATACTTTGGTATTTACTGGGGTGTATTTTATCATCCAAATCCATGTTTCCTCAATATGTAATATTATTTCCATCCACCTACAATTGTTTAAATCCAATTTTACCCTTCGATGATTTTTTAGTAAAAGATATGAAAGGAATCTTTTGTCGTTTTTCATACGAGATACTTTTTGACTTTTCCGACAAAAGTACGAAGAATGTTTTTGTCTTATACGGCATGAATGGATTATTAAAACATTACTTCCAAGAAGCTTCATTTACAAGTATTAAAGTTTATTTTTAATCAACTTCTTTTAGTTTAAAATTGTATGACATGTTAAGGAAGGAAAAATGTTTTTAAGGTAGAAAGGATATTTTCCTCAAGAATGGAGTTCAAATGTTTTATCAAAATTATTTTACATCTAAGATAATAAAGGGTTCTGTTTATATCCCTATTATTACATGGATTTGATTATGTTGTGATGGAAATATTTTTATGAATTCCTTTATCTTATATGAATTGTTTTATAATGTCACGATATTTAAGAATTCATTTTTTATTACATGAGTTATGCAATGATGTATGATTTATGATTTATGATTTTGTGGCACACATAAGAATGGTATCATTATGAGATGGGTGGGACCTATATCTACCTCCAATGAATTGGGTAAAGATTTTATATCTCATGAGATAGGCATGGCTGGAACGGTAGGTTATACCTGTTCAGTGAAACAGGACTGAAACGAGGAATGAACTCGGTTCAGAAAGGGACTTTGTCCACTAAGATAGTCTTTGCAATGAGTCTTGACTAATAAGAAATGATTCTCTATGATTATGTGTATATGCCACAAAGTGTCATGTTTTATGTTATGATTATTGGGAATACATTTCACTACTATGATTTATCTCATGTTATGATATTATGATCTCTTTTGCAGGTTAATATTTCCAAAATGTTATGTTCTGATTAATATGATGTGATTGATATTTATTTTGATTACCCTTACTGGGAATTTGAGCTCACCCTTTTATGTTTTCTTTTCCCTAGGATATAAAGAAAGGTTTTCGGTAAAAAAAAGGGGTCATATTTATGGGAGATATTGAAGATCTTTCACCATGATTAGAAGATTACGTTCCGAGTTTCCAAAGACACTAAACTATTACGGTCCTTGTGTGTGTGTTTTTGTTATGTACTAAGTATTCTGCAAAAGTAATGTAATGTCCATGTACGTCAAGATTCGGGTCTCTATAGTTGGTATCAGAGGAAAGGTTTAGTCAACCTTTGAAAACTAGGATGCGAAAATGATAGTGAGATCCCTAGAGATATTTCTAAGATATGTCTAGGGATGCCCCTAAGGATAAGTATACATATAGGATATAGTCCTATAACTATGGTAACGATATTAGATTAAACCAAAGATGTTAGATATTGAAGTTACTCCCCCTTTATTATGAATTTTGCCTCTCACACTATTCTTTTTGGGTTTTAGAAAATGGATGGAAACAAGTTGATTCATGATAATAGAGGATATGATGGACAATGGAATGATATTATTCATGAGAAACCAAATTAAATGGGATTTGGAAGTCCAAACATCATTATTATGCCGAATCAGCAATCTCAGAATATGATCAATAAAGTAAAATTTGTTAAGTTTCCTGGCTCAGCTAATAAGAGAAAGATGGAGTTTCATGATGATCATAGAGGAAAGAAAGTTCAATTTCCCCTATGTAAATAATGTGGGAAGAGGCATCAAGGATAATGTTTCAAAGGAACTGGAAGATGCTTTGGGTGTGGAAAAGAAGGACACAAAGCCAGTAAGTGCAAAGGAAAAGGTCCAGTTAACACCAGGGATGAGGATAATGGTATTGCTACGACATCAACAATGGTTAAATGTTTTAAATGTGGAATGTACGGGCATTATGAAAACCAATGCCATAAGGTAAAGTCTCAGGAAGAGAATCAGTATGGTCGTATGGGTAGTATTTATGTTGATGATGATGAAGAGACTACCGATGATATGTGAGATTAAAGAATTGTTGAAGCTCGGTCAATGGTTTAAGAATGCAGTGGAATGATTACATGTTTATCATGTGTAATGTTGTATAAGTAATCTCATGGTACTATGGAATAAAGAGACATTTACGGATTGTTACACTATTGTCTTTCCTTGAGTTTTGAATGTGTATGATTAATGGTACCAGTATCCATGAAAGGTTATTCAGATATTTTTGGAATGTAGATGATATGCGCATAATGAAGGGATAAGGAGAAAATTAAATGTTTGATAGTATTCATGAGCTCATGACTGATATAAGGAGAAGGTTATTTCATGGTTTGAGTATATAGAATATTTGGATTTTGGTATGTAGAATGAGTTAACTTTTGACAGCATTCATGTTTTCACTAAGGTTTAATGGGTATTCATTTTTCAAGAGAATGCATGATTAAGGTATTCAAATGATTGGAATGTGACCAACAAGATATATGGGGGATAAATGATGTTATTCTCATGCTTGGATAACAATATTTCAAGTAATAGTTTTCTTTATACTATGAGCTTGGACCGAAGTATTTTAGATAAGCCTAAAGATTGGAATGAATTATGTTAACCATAAGTTAGTATTGTTTAAGGATAGAACTCTTTTTGATATTATTTATGTAATGTAGTTTTAGAAAAAGGACAACCTGCAGGACGGGCGGCAACTCATCGCGTCGGACAAGGCTGAGGGAATCGAACCCACAACCGAAGTGCGACTGGCCTTTATCCCCTACCACTGGCCTACAGGAAGTCCCTGTTTAGTAGAAACTAGTTTTATTATATTAATCAGTATGATATATGAAGTATAAGTCCATTTTAGGAACCATATATGATTAATATCACTATAGATGGACTCATGTATTTTTTGATAACTTTTCTAATCTTTTGTTTGAGACAGATGGAATGACCCATCATTCTATCACATGATCTGCTAACACATCTCGAATAACAAATTCAACAATATTTCTTTAAGAGATGAAGTGTAAATTGTCCAAATAACGACCAACGGTGAGTCTATACCGAAATCATGAAAGTATTTCTTCTAATTCCAATTTCATCAACTTTAGGGAAACAATCTTGAAAACCAAAAATGTTGTCCTAGTGCTCTTATATCTGATGAATCAGATGGTACCTTAGATCATCACAAGTTTATGGCTTTGTGATTGTTGGCTTTTCCATAGCCATGTTCTCTACCACTCTCCATCAGAACATGATGGTTAGATTTTTCTTCAATATCCATATTTTCACCTATGTTCTCCTATGTGGAAACCCAATGATTAGTTTATTTGAGTAACCATTACGTTTCATACATTTGTTTTTAAATATTGGTTTTGGTATCCCTTTTTATGATGTGGGTTTCTATTAAAGAAACTTAAGAGTAGTAAACCATTTATAACCCCGACGAATTTCGAGGGCGAAATTCATTTTAAGGGGGGTAGAATGTGACACCCCGAGATTTTATGAAAAATATTCTTTTTAATTTCATTAATGTCTTGTGTTGTATGCTACACAAAAAGGATCTTGCAAAACACGCATCCTAGACTTTCCTTGCATTACACACAATCATGACCTTCCTCGATAGCGTGTGTAGTACGCAATACCAAGTTTCATTAAACAAAGATATGCTATTAAAATATTATTAAAACTTTCCGTTATGAATAGTAATAACCACCTTTTTAAATTTTAGAAATTTTATCTCTCAAAATGGACTTCATTTTTGGATTCAGAGTATCGAATTTAGCCTAAGGTAAAATTTTGGTACTTTTCGGATAACATTCATATTCTGATGAATAGTGAAAATTACTAAATTTTAATTAAAAACAACTTTTTTAATCAAAATAATTAATAGTGATAAATTATTAATTTGATTGGTTTTAAATTATATTTAGAATATATTTTTACAATTTAATACAATGTTGGTCATTGGATGTAATTTCACATTTAAACAAGTTATAAACAAGTGTCAATCTTTTGATAGTTATTATCTCTTAAAAACACGCCATTTGTTTTGACGATGAGAATTAATTTTTAAATTAGTCTATGTAACTGATATGTTTTGAATTTGGTAAAATAGACATCATTTTTGAGTTCATAATATCAAATATAGCTTAGGCCTAATTTTTGGTATTTTTCTGGAAACATTCATTTTTTGATGAATAGTGAAACCACTAAGTGGTAGTAAATTTTTTTTTTCATAAAACTTAATTTTACTGCTTATGTGAGTGGAATTTCAAAAATCAGAGAGACCCGGTTGAATGTCAGTAAGTAAAATGTGGTTCAATGAGATGAAAATAATTTTTGGTGAATAGTACCTTTTTACTTTTTTTACCACGGTTCAAAGTAAATAGGGTAATTAAGGGTAAAAATGATACTATTATTACCCTAACACATGTCCTAATTCTATTGGACAAGTGTAATTCGACCAAAAACAACCTTAGGAATAAAATATGACCATTTAGTCCCACTTGGATTAGATTAGGGCATTTATTATTAATTTATTTAAAGAAGGGTTAAAATAGTTAAAATCAAAGTCTAATAAGTAAATCATTTTTAATATGGGGTTATACATAAGATAAATTCGACTATAAATATTAATTAGAAATATAAAAATATTTCCTACATAATGGTATTTTATTTGTAATTTTTAGACATTAAATAATTTAATTTATTTATGACACAATGATGATGCAGTAATTATCTTATTAATGAAATATTGACATAATTGATGTTATAAAAACAAAAATAAATGTAATTTGATACTTTTTATGAATTCCAATAATTTTATAGGTTAATATGACATGTGTTTATAGATTTAATTAACTTTTTTCGAACTAATCATTCTTTTATTATTTTCACAAAAATCAATTACTAAATAGTGTCAAAATTGATATAAAATCGTTTTTAAAACAAATATTATATTATTATTTGTTATTTTATTCCTAAAAATCTAAGTTTCGGCCAAATTACTTATATATGGTTATATATATTAATAATAAACAACTTGGGGTTCGTTTGGATTGATATAGTAAGTTTATTAACCTTATAGTGTAAGAAAACAAGAAGACACGGTAAAAGTAAAATTATCTAACTTAAAGTTAAATATAAATGATAAAGTTAAAATAGGAACCTAAACTTGTCTAAATTATATTGGATCAGAGGATTTCAACCCATGCCCGCCTTATCTTAGAAATAAATCAATTTGGAGATATTTAAAACCGAAGTTGGCTTTAGAATAAAATAATAGTTTTAGTTATTCCAAAGGTACCCCTCTCCTCCCTTATAAAAGGGCAACTCCTCCCCCTCTTCCTCACACCAAATTGAGCCTTCAAGCTCGGCAAACCCCTGACAATTTCTCCTCTCCACTTCCCTAGAAACATCCTAGAGTTTCTGGTCTTCCTAAAAGACCAATTTTAGTGCCCTAAGAGGAGGTCTCAAAGAGGCGCTTCAATGAAGAGGTAATTTCCGTTACCGATTTTTTCATCTTTATTTCTTCTTCCACTTCTTCTTATTTTGTTGTTTCATTATGAAGTAATAACATCAGTATCACTCATATACTGATATGTTATTATAATTATGAAACAACCCTATTTCACCATCTATCCATCCTACGGAAAACGAAATCACCGCGCGTGCGTACGTACAGAATATCGTCTCCACGCCGTGGTGTAATCTATTTTCCACCACCACCTTACTTGGATGGGTATAATGGTATAAATAATTACTATATATTATTATTGTAAAGTGATATTGATTCTTAAATAGTATACATACACTTCAATACAATTCCACGATCATGAGAATGATATCATCGCTCGTGCATATGTACGGACTACCGTCTCCACGACGCGATGAGATTCATTCTCCATGTTAACCATTCATGAATGATTATAGAGTATATATAATAAGTAATAATGAAATATATTACATAATAATTATACTGGATTTATGTGTATATATATGTATGTCATATACTTAATTTCATTCAACTCAATAAGGAAACGAAAACATCGTTCATTCGTACGTACAGACTACCGTCTCCATGAACGGTGTATTTATTTACATTTAATAATTTATTTTATATATGTATATTATGAATATATATAATATATAAATCATATTTTATATACTGGAATTATGTATTTATGATCTAAGAAATAATATGAATAATTACAAGTCAAAACACAGAAGACAAATGAAACAATTTTACCCAAAATGCTCTTTAACATGGAATTTACAAAAGAACGGGAAATATAAAGTCATAAGTGAACCATATATGATATCATAACAATGAGTATGATTATGGAATACTTCAATGACATTATTTAAATCAATATACAGGAGTTTCAGAAACTTATGAAGCAAATCGGACCTAAGGTAAGGGAAATATCACAATCTCATTTTTATCCGAGATTGTTTATACTTTGGTATTTACTAGGGTGTATTTTATCATCCAAATCCATGTTTCCTCAATATTTAATATTATTTCCATCCACCCACAATTGTTTTAATCCAATTATACCCTTCGGTGAGTTTTTAGTAAAAGATATGAAAGGAATCTTTTGTCGTTTTTCATACGAGATACTTTTTGACTTTTCCGACAAAAGTACGAAGAATGTTTTTTTAACTTATACGGCATGAATGGATTTTGAAAACATTACTTCCAAGAAGCATCATTTACAAGTTTTCAAGTTTATTTTTAATCAACTTCTTTTAGTTTAAAATTTTATGACATGTTAAGAAAGGAAAAATGTTTTTAAGGTAGAAAGGATATTTTCCTCAAGAATGGAGTTCAAGTGTTTTATCAAAATAATGTTCCATATAAGATAATAAAGGGTTCTGTTTCTATACCTATTTTTACATGGATTTGATTATGTTGTGATGGAAATATTTTTATGAATTCCTTTATCTTATATGAATTGTTTTATAATGTCACGATGTTTAAGAATTCCATTTTTATTACATGAGTTATGCAATGATGTATGATTTATGATTTTGTGGCACACATAAGAATGGTATCATTATGAGATGGGTGGGACCTATATCTCCCTCCAATGAATTGGGTAATGATTTTATATCTCATGAGATAGACATGGTTGGAAAGGTAGGTTATACCGGTTCAGTGAATCAGGACTGAAACGAGGAGTGAACTCGATTCAGAAAGGGGATTTGTCCACTAAGATAGTCTTGGAAATGAGTCTTGAGTAATAAAAATGATTCTCTATGATTATGTGTGTATGCCACAAAGTTTCATGTTTTATGTTATGATTATTGGGATTACATTTCACTAATATGATTTATACCATTTTATGATATTATGATCTCTTTTGCAGGATAAGATTTTGAAAATGTTATGTTCTTTTGAATATGATGTGATTGATATTTATTTTGTTTACCCTTACTGGGCATTTGAGCTCACCCTTTTATGTTTTCTTTTCCCCAGGATATAAAGAAAAGTTTTAGGTAAAAAAAGGGGAGATATTTATGGGAGATATTGAAGATCTTTCACCATGATTAGAAGATTACGTTCCGAGTTTCCAAAGACACTAAACTATTACGGTCCTTGTGTGTGTGTTTTTGTTATGTACTAAGTATTCCGCAAAATTAATGTAATGTCCATGTACGTCAAGCTTCGAGTCTCTACATGGGGATATTGTTATTCACAGGATATATAAAAGGAGGTAGAAGGTTTTACCATAATTATAATAAAATATCATAATTTAAAAGATACTTTATTTATTACCTCAGTACATGGAAAACATATTAAGTGGAAGAAGAAAAATAAAATAATTTTGAAAGACGTGAAAAAACAATTACCTCTTTTTTGAGTATATCCTTTTCATTTTCTCAAAAAGTATCCATAGGATGTTTTTTATCCAAAAGTGTCTCCAGGAAGATAAATTTTGGGATTTTGGGAGAGTTAATGGTCTTATTTTGGCCGAGAAAAAAGTCTTTAAAGGAGAGATTAAAGGAGAAGGAGATGATCTCTTTTATATGAGAGGTTTGGAAAACTTTAAGAATGTCTCTAAATATAAATTTATTATATATTTATTTTCTATTTATAATGGCCCCAAATACATTTATGTAAAATATAAGATGATTATGGGTTAAAAAAATCCCAACCAATAGGTTTATGACATGTTTAGGTCACAAAATTAACCTTAAATTTAAATTTAACCCTTAGTTAAAAACATTAACTCTTGCCTCGTCTTCTTGTATTTTTATAAAATACAGTTTATATAGTTACTATAAAATTCAAATAGAACCTCAAATAGATCATTAGTGAAATTTATTAAATTATAAATATCAGTATTCTTAATATTATATTTTTAGGACAATTATATAATTTAATAAAATCTTATTTATTTTAAAATCTTATTTATTTTAATTTTGATAGTAATCTATATTTAATTTTTTTAATGTCATGAAAACTTTATTACCTAAAAAATGCATTAAATAATCCCTCACATGACCATGTTGTCTAATAAATTCTTCTATGTCATAAAAATACTAAAATTACATTTATTTTAATATTTATAATATCATTTACATGAATCTTTCATTAATTTGGTAATAACTGCATCATTATTGTGTCAAAAATGAATCTATAAATTTATTGTATAAAAATTATAAATAAAACAAAATAATTTAAGAAATATGTCTAGATTTATAATAACTATTTATAGTCAAAGAGATCATTTATATAACCTAATATTAAAAATGATTTAGTAAATGATACATGTTTATGTTATATTTCTCATTACATTAAATTAATTATTATAACCTATTATTATTTAAACCAAGTGGCTCCATGGGGTCCTAATAATAACCCATGGATTGTAATGGTCAGAAATATTACACTTAATAGGATTATAACCCATTTTCTAGAAGTTATATGTTATTATAAAATTATATGTTTATCCTTATTTACAGGATTTACCCTTTAACCATGAAAAATAAAAATAATTACTGAAGTTAGTATTTATAATTTCCAAAAATTAAAAGTAACATATTTAAATTTATTGAAAATTATTATCCAAAATATGGAATCCATTTTTTCTAAATCAAAACACATAATTTGAAGAAATTAATTTAAAATTATTTCAACTTGCCAACATAAGAATGCATGCTTTTGTAGATGTAAAAACTATCAAAAGATTGACATGTTTTTATGTGCAATTTAAATGTGAAATTACAACCAATGAACAAAATTGGACTATATTATTAAAAAATAATCTAATTAAACTTTACAAACAATTCAATATATAATCTGAAAATATAAATAAATTAAACAAAATGCCAGTTTTGAATTAAAATGCTGTATTTTTTCACTATTCATTAAATTATGAATTTAACTAGAAAAATATAAAAATATCACCAAATTTAAATTTTGATGCCTATATCTAAATAAGAAGATAAATTTTTAAAAAAGAAATAATAAAATTGTCAAAAACTATATGTAAAAATGGTTTACAATCAAAAGACGATAAAGTTTTCTTTAAAAAATAATTCTTTTATCTGAAAATTGAATTTGTTCTCATATCATATGAAGATAACATATTATGTTAATTTAAAACATTAAATTAAATATATTATAAATATATTTCACTAATAAAATACATAAAGAGTGATTTTATTATTTTATAGACTTATTAATTTTCATTTAAGTAGTGCTTTGAAGGAAATTAATACAATCAATATGTACCATTTTAAAGACAATGTTATAATATTTATTTTTCACTTATAATATATTATATGTGAAATTAATCCTACCAAAATAACATTAAATTGAATGTTACACAATACAAGAATAGTGTTTTGTATGCCGCATGCTAATACGGTGTTGCGTATAAAGCAACCTAACCATGGTATAACGAGCAACACAAGTCATCCAAGAAATTAAAATAATCTATCTCATAAAATCTTGGAGTGTTACATTATACCACACATAAAATTGAATTTTTACCTTTAAATTATTTGGGGTTTTAAAAGGATTATTACTTTAAAGTTTCTTTCATAGAAACCCACATCATAAAAATAAACACTAAAACATCATTTCCAAAAGGTAAGTTAGAAAAAGAACATTTACCCAATGTATTTCATCACTGGGTTTCCACATAGAAGAACATAGGTGGGAAGTGAAAACATGTATATTGAAGAAAAATATAACCATTAAATTCTGATGGATAGTGATAGAGAACAAGGTTTTAAGGAAATTAACAACTTCAAATCAGTAAATTTGTGATGATTTATGGGACCAACTTATTCATTGAATAAAAAGTTATTAGGATAACATTTTGGGTTTTCAAGATCCTTTTCTTAAATATAAAGAACATTATAGGACATACATTCTTTTTTTAGTAAAATCTCATCATTTATCATGCATGTAACAACTTCCACTTCGTCTCTTATTCAAATAAATGATGTTGAATTTTTCATTCCTAAACTGTTAGAAAATCATGTGATTCATATATATAATGATAGGTTATTTCGTTTGAATTTTTCCCAAAAATATAGCACAAGTTATCAAATATCCATAAGTCCATCTTTAGTGGGAATAATTATATATGGTTCACAAAATGGAACTATAATTCATCTATCTCACTTCTTAAATAATATAAAACTAGTTTATAGTTACCAGGGAAATCCTATAGGCATGTGGAAGCTGATAAAGGAATGCCTCACTTCAGTTGTTGGTTCGATTCCCATAGCCTTGTCTAACACAACGGGTTATTGCCCATCATGAGTTTTGTCCTTTTCCTAAAAATATACTATTATAATATTCCATAAATAATATTAAATACAATTATTTATATGTAAAAAATACTATTTGATGTCCAACATAATCTATTAAAACCTTTAGGATTATCCAAAATACTTATGTCCAAATTCACAGTGAAAATAAAAACATATATAAGTAAGGTCATATACTACTAATATTAATTCCATCATTTATCCCCCACATATCATAAGATATAACTTTATGGTCACATTCCAAATAATTTATTGATATCATCATGAATTCTCTTGAGTAATGGTAATAACCTAAATTACCATGTAACCTTATTGAAAAAATTCATGTTTCCTTATTAAAAAACTTATTGGATATATTCTTTAAGTCCCATAATGTTTTATACGTCATCTTTGATTGAATAAACCTCTTGTCAAAAACTCCATAATTAGATATCAAGAAACTATAATCACCAAATTTACTTATTAAAATCTTACATATCTTTAGACACACATCATTATCTTAACATAAGGGACAAATT
This sequence comes from Viscum album, assembly GCA_963277665.1. Classification (NCBI taxonomy): domain Eukaryota; kingdom Viridiplantae; phylum Streptophyta; class Magnoliopsida; order Santalales; family Viscaceae; genus Viscum; species Viscum album. The sequence goes on from OY728152.1 coordinate 1,897,232,825, forward strand.
AATGTTTATCTTACCTATAATAATGTCTTCTCCAATTATATCACATTTCCCTTAAATCATATTTATGCCTCCTTAAAACTATTAAATATATTCATTCCAATCATTAATTAAAAATTTAAACTAAAAAAACTGATATATATATTGATTCATATAGAATAAAATTTTAATTCTAAAACATATAACAATCAATATTCAAAAATTATTAATAAACTATTACTAATGATCCATAATCTTTGTCTAAAAATATGAATCATTTCTAATCTTTTCTCAACCTCAAGCTTTCTAATATTAAATGTAAATAATACTAAAAAACACCACAGTCCCTTCACATTTAATTTACAATCTCTTGTCCTCAATAGTGTGACCAATACTCCTACCATCATCATGATTCTTTTCATGATATTTACACATAGGAAAGAGACATAATAATTCCCATACATTTCACATATAAAACATTCAAAGGATAACTATGTTCTATATAGTTTTGGCTATTCACTATGAATATATAGAAATGTGTGTGAAATAAAAATCAGAGATTAGAAACACAATATTAATGTAAATGAATTATAATATTTCAATCTATGATATCTTCTATTTAACCGTAGGATAGTCATTATTATCAAAAAACCATAGGGTTGTAAACAATAAATGACTTATCCTTAATAAATCCTTATACATGTCATTATAAATATCTCCAGGGATATCAGAAACGTTTTTGCATCCTAGTTTCCAAAGGTTGTAAAAACCATTTCTATGATACCAAAACTAAAATTATGGAAATATTTCAAATGGTTTAGAATTTATACCTATCATAACACTCTATGGGAGGCTACAACCCATGGGTGAGACACACTACTATCCCCAGTGGTAGTGATTTCCTTGGGAAGACCTTGTAAAAAGCTCCATTCATTTTCTAAGGTTCACACGTGATATTTCACACAGATTAGATTCATTCATACCTCATTTTATATAATATGAACTCTATGGACCCACCCTTGATGTACATGAACATTACATTTCTTTTACATAATACATCACATAATAAATAAATGGACGACCAATGATCGTATTAGTTTAGTGTCTTTGGAAACTCGGAAAACATTCTTATATCTTGGTGAAATATTTTCAACATCTCCCATTCTGATCCTCCCCATTAGTTTTCATACCTAAAACCATTATTTATTTCCTTGGGAAAAGATAACATAAAAATATTAGCTCAAATGCTCAGTAAGGGTAAATACGAAAACCATAAAACAAAACATAAACAAAATAATGTAAAAACATGAAACAAAATTTTGAATATCAAAATCACGATTCCTGAAATAAGTGAATGTATTTTTTAAGGAATAAATCAAAAATGATCCCAAACCATGATTAAATAACATAGAAATAAATCAAGTAATTTTCAAAAAAAAATTAGAATATAATTTGATTTACAAAGAAACCAAGGCATTGCTACCAAGACTATCATAGTGAAAAATGTACATTAATAAAACCAAGTTTACATTCCATTCAAGAAATATATTAGTAAAGTAGATTTACATGCTATTCTAGTCCTGTATTACTAAAACAGATTTACATGCCATTCGAGCCCTATATTTCAGAGCCAGATTTACATTCATTTCTAGTCATGTCTATCTCATGAGATATAAATCTTTACTCAATGGATTAGAAGGAGATATAAGTCCCACCACCCTTATAGTGAAATCATTCTTACATGTGCCACAAAAACATAAACCATTCATCATAACATAACCCAAGGGACAAAAAATGGTTTTCTTAAAAATAATTCCATCAAAATGCATATAAAATAAATGTAGTTCATAAAAATAATTACATCATAATCTCAATCAAATCAATGTAAGTTAAAAGATAGAGACATAACCCTATGACATCATAGATGGAAAATAATTTTGATAAAATACCTAAAATCAATTCTTGTGGAAAAAATCCTTTCTTATTAAAAAAATTTATTTTTTAAAAATACCACACAATTTTATAAGAATGAATTTAATTGAAAATACACTTTAAATATTGTAACTAATTCTTCATTGAAATATGTTTTAGGAAGATGTAAATATCAATATATGTTTAATAAGTTAAAAAAATTCTTCTTGTTCTCCTACAGGAAATGTCAAAAAATATCTCTTATGGAAAAAAGAAAGAATGATTATATTCATAAAAATTAATAAAAAATTTCCAATGTGTAAAATTAACATTAAAAAATATTATATAATAGAAACAATATTATATATGTAGGAAACAGGGATGTGAATGATAAATATACACTAGTAAAAACTAATGAATAAAAAATCTTTGTTAATAGTGAGATTGAAAAATTATCCCTTACCTTATGTCTGATTTCATCGGTATGTTTCTGAAACTATTGTATTGTGGGGTTAAACATATTATTAACTTGTAATAGAATCTTAATAATATCTATGATATCATATATTATTTACTTAGGACATTATACTACCTGTTTATTTATCACTTCCTTGTTAATGCAACGATTTGGCTAATAATCATTTTCTTTATCACATGTGTTTTGACTTGTTATTCGTGATATTATTATTTCAATCTATATTTAACTAATTTAAGAATGTAAAATATTAATTATATGTCATAAATATACATTATAATATATAGATAAATTAAAGGGAATACACCGTTCATATAGATGGTAGGCTGTACGTACGCATGAACGTTGTTTCCATATCCTAATTGATTTGAATGTAATAAATTAAATTATATATATATATATATATATATATATATTTAACACCCTAGGATTTCATATTACAATGTCTCTTTAAATTAATTCAATATCTTGCTCTATACAGAACACCGAGTTCAATCGCATAATGACCTATCAAAATAGCCATTTAAAAAGAGGAAAATAATAGTATTAACCACATTTTTAATTTTATATATATTCTATATAATTTTAACATTCATATTTAGTGTTTGTTAGACATAATATATAGAAAAATTCAAATTTTCTGATAAATGAATTGTCTTTTAAAAAAATGCAATTTTACCACCTTTTAATGGAGAACCCTTTTAAATCTAATATATGACACATTAATATATTCAATTTGACCAAAAAATCTTCTTTAGAAATGGGTTATAACAATTTATTTTGGTTGAATTTTTGGTACTTTTCTAATAACATTCATATTTTAATGAATAGTAAAAAATTATAAATTTTAATTAAAAACTTTTCCAATCCAAATAATTTATAGTTTCAATTTTTAAATTTTATTTACTTTAAAGTATCATTTGATTATAGTTTTATCATTTAATACAATTTAGGTTATTATAAATAATTTTACATTTAAATTGGACATAAACACATATCAATATTTTGATTGTTTTGACTACTGTGAAACCCGCTTTCTGGTTTTGACAACGAGAAATAATTTTAAATTAATTAATTCTAATTTTTTGTTTTGAATTTGGTAAAATAGATATCATTTTTGAATTTATAATATCAAAATTATATTTTGGTGAATTTTTGGTATTTTTAGAAAACTTTCAATTTTTGATAAATAGTGAAAAACAATGAGTTATTGAATGAAACTGAATTTTATTTACATAAATGATTTTTTATTTAAATTAATTTTATATAAAAATATATACATAAAACCTATATTAGTTCAATTTAATTCATTGGAGTCATTTTATAATATGATTGGATGTATAAAATTTTATTGATATTTTGAACTTCATTTAATCACCTTCTAGGAACATTAGCAAATTTGCATAAAACATAATTTTACCGCATTTGTGAATTGAATATCAAAAATCCAAGAGACATGGATGACGTCAGTAAGTAAAATTTTATTCAATTGGATGGAAGTAATTTTTGGTGAATACTAACTTTTGGATTTTATTTACCACAATTAGAAGTAAGTATGGAAATTAAAAGAATATTTATATTTTAATTACCATAACCCATGTCCTAATTCTATTGGATAAGTTTCTTTCTACAGAAATCAACCTTTGGAATAAAATATGACCCTCTTTGATCGACTTGAATTAAATTAGGACATTTATTCTTATTTTATTTAAAGAAGAGTTAAATGTGTTAAATTCAAATGTTAATAATTAATTTTTTTAATATAGGTTTTTACATAAGATAATTTAAGCGATAAATATTCATTAAAAATATTAAAAGATTTTATACATAATAGTTGTTTATTTATAAATTTTAGGCATTATACAATTCAATTTATTTATGAAACAATGATGATGCAGTAACTACTTTATTAATGAATGATTACAATAATCGATATTATAAATATAACAATAAATGTAAGTTGAGTCTTCTGATTCATTACAAGGATATTCAAGGTTAATATGACATGTTCGAATTTATTATATGTATTTTTGCGATGTAATCAAGTCTTTTTGAATTTAACAAAAACCAAAAAGTAAATAGTGTCAAAATTGATATAAATGAGTTTTTAAAAACAATACTATATTATTAAATGATATAATATTCCAAATAATATATGGTTGGTCCAAAGGAATAATATAATGAAATATATTTCATTAATTCACCACTTTGGTTATTATTGGAATTTTATAGTACTTTTAAGAACCATGTAATATAAAAATACAACAGGACATTGCCAAAGTTAAACTATTAAACTAAGAGTTAAATCTAAAATTTAAAGTTAATATGGTTAACTATACTTGTATAAAACCTATTGGTTGAGAGGATTTAGACCCATACCCTCCTTATCATTAAAATAAATCCATTAGCAGCCATTATAAATAGAAAATTAGTTTATAATAAAACAGTATTTCTGGCTTTTCCTAAGTGACCATCACCTCTCCTATAAAAGGTAACTTCCCCTTCTCTCAAAATCACACCTCCAAAGCTAATTGGATCGGCCAATTTCTACCAAAATATCCTCCCAAATACACTCACATCATCCTAGAGTCCATAATTTTCTCAGAAATATAGCTTATGGAACCCTTTTGATCAAATTAAATGGAAGCACCTGAAGAAGTGGTTATAATTTCACAACCTCTTTCAATGTTCTATTATTCTTACACTTCCAAATTATATTTTTCCATAACAAAATAATAACCCTTGAAAATTATACATAAAATGATTTTATTATAAATATTTTACAACCATATTCATTATTCTACCCATCCTATGAATGAAAAATCACTATACGTCTGTACATATGGCTTACCATCTCTACAACGTGGTGTAATTAGTTATTCAACGCTTTATTTTTTGGATGGGTATAATAATGAGTAAAATTGATTTAAATAATCAATATTACATGTTAATGATTCTTTATATATTATATTCCATCCAATTACATTCAATTTCTCCATCAATCAAATGATATTGTCGCTCGTGCGTACATATGGATTACCAATTCCTCGAACACGATGAGATTCATTCCCCATCGCAACCATTCACGAATAATTTTCATTATATGATTAATAATAATTTTTAAGAACATAATATAATTCTGTATATGAATCAAATACATATTATTCATAACATACATTTCTTACGTAAAAAATCATATAAATGAAAACAAATCAGTTAAAACCCGAAACATTGATACTTCTAAAATATTATTAAAAATGAAATTTTATAAGATCATATATGATATCATATTTATGTATTTGGTTTTTTTATAATTTAATAAAAATATTTAACAATTATAAAGTAGGTTTGCATACCCTCAACAGTGGAAAAGTACAAGGTAAGGGTTAATTTTACAATCTCTTTATTTATCTGATATTGTTTATATGTAAGTATCGATAAGGACTTCTTTAACATACACATATGCATTTCAGAATAATGTATTTTAAAATAGTTTTAATATTTACTATACTATTTTTTAAATTAATTTATACCCTTTTTTGACATTTTATAAAATGTTTTGAAAGGTATCTTTTTGTCATTTTCCAAACAAGGTACTTTATGACCATTTCAAAAAATTAAGGAAAGAATGTTTTTTTAATATATACTGCGGGTGTGGATATTTTCCACTATTATTATCCTTCTAATCATCACTTAAAATATTATGATAATATTATCAAAATAAAAATTTTCTTCCATAATTCTGGGAAATTTAAATTATTTCAAAATTGAGAAATATATTTCTCCCAAATAGATTTGACTTCATCTATGTGAACATCTTTTGATGGATTTTACACTACATTGAAATTGATTTATTTTGATGCAATTTTCCTTATTGTATTGATTTTTTTGTATATTTGAATGTGGATGTGTTATTTTTATACCAATAATTGTTTATGGTTAATGTAATAACAATTTGTATACTAGTTTTAATACAAATGTTTATGTTATTTTCAACCTTTTCATATGAGAAATTAATTGGACTTAGTAAGTGATGGGTGGACCCTACTATAGCTCCTCGATGCATCAGTTGGTCTCATGAGACAAACTAGTGTATTGGATCAGGGCCTTGATAAAATCATAGATTTAGTCCTGGCACTAGGCCTTGGCTATGTGGTTATGATGACCGGAATTATGCATTCCATCATTATAAAATTTGATATTGATATTACATGTGATTATTTGACTAGTATAATATCCATGTGAATAAGTAAATGGCATTATTTGATTTATCATTTCCATATTATTCCGAATTTTTTGTTTATAAGGCTTTTGTTTTAGTTTTATACATTTAATTAAATGTTTATGCTTATTTATGATAGTTTCTGATATATTGTTTTCTTTACTGTGCATCTGTGCTCACCACATTATATGTTTTATTTTTCCTAGGATGCGAAGAAGTATATTATGTTTAAACTATAGGGATAGGATAAAGGATATGAGTGTGTTCAAAGAGGACACATTGTTGTTTTATTATTTCATTATGTAATGTAAAACTCATGTATGTATGTACTACTTCAATGGCTACTAAACTAATTAGTCATTCTATACTTGATCTCTTGTGATCATATCAATGTTATGTAATTATGCAACAACTCTGGGTAACTAGAGTTGGGGCGTTACATTTGGTACCAAAGGAAGATTATTAGAAACATGTGATACTAGATTTAGAGAAACTATGACTAGACAAATTACCCTATGATAAAATTAGAGGATTAGTATAGAAGAAAATCCCAAAATTTTGGTAGTGTAAATATTATGTGGGTTTTTCCAAGGAAATACATCCATGTCTAGATACAAACAGGTAGAGGTGGCTCTGGGACATATATACCTAGGAGTTAAAACTATGACAAGAAGGTTCGGGCTTGACCATGGGTATCATGGTACGTGACAATAGGCCTTTCTGTACACTTTTTATTTACACTCATTGGGGATATGCATAGGATAATTCATAATTTCATTACAAACCATTATGAATGATTAATGAGTAGATAAGTCAGCAAATTAATCAATTTTATGTATATGAATTACATAAAAAACATTTTAAGTTGCGTTAGGTATTTTAAAAGTTTATAATTATGTATTGTGATTCATAAACTAAAGTAGTGTTTTCCATTGATTAGAAATGGTGCCCAGTAGAAGGAATTATTACTACAACAATTCTCATGATTCAAAGAGTAAGAAAAATCATATCTTTCATTATCTTAAGCCAAAATATAGAAGTAAAATAGTCTCCCACATTTTATTTTTATATGAATATATTGTATCATGTGTTAATTAGATAAGTAAATAATTATTTGAGTCCTGTGGCATTGACAGGAAGCCAGAGAAGAAAAGGACTTTAGAGAGAAATATGGATAAAGGGAAGAAGGGAAAGAAGGATTTTCCCTTATGTGATAACTGTGTAAAGAATCACATTGGTAAATTCTTGAAGGGAATGAGAGTTTGTTATATGTGTGGAGAAAAAGTACACTGAGTACATGATTTCATGGGTAAGAAAAAGGTTTAAAATATACAATTATTCATTTGAAAGGAGTTGTGAAACTATGGAAATCAATTTCCCAAACATCAGAGTATACCCCAAATGATGCTATTGAATAATAATAAGGTTATGACACAACCAAAGATAATGATGAATATTTAGTGTTATTATATTTTTATTAATGAATTATGTCATTTTAGTTTTGTATCAATGATGTACTGGTGATATTAATTATGAATATAAATATGGATTATACTGTAGTACTATTTCATTGAGGATTTTAGATTATATGGTACTAATAAAAGTGACTCAATAGAAAGTTAAACTTTTTAAAAAATACATGGTTGAAGGAAAGATAAACCTTAATATTATCCTAATACCGAGGTATTTATTTCATAATAATAGATGGTTGATTTGGATTAATTATATTTGATATTGTTCTATAATATAGAACTAATTTATGGTTTGTGTATTCCATCATTGTTGGAGTATTAAATGTTTTTGGATATAAGGAATATATGTAGTATTCTCTATAGAATTAGGGTGAATGAATGTAATCAATAATGATTTATAGAAATTCAGGGAGGGACCAGGTTTTAATAGAATATATGATGAAGTTAATCACATGTTATTATGTTGAAAAAGGATATCATCATTATATCATGTTGATATTCTTTATAAATTTTTGGACTATGAGTTTGGACGCATGTATTTTGGATAATTCAAAATTCAATAATGGATTAATTTTGACATTGGATATTAAGGTTTAAGGTTAAAAAATTTCTTATGATTATTTTTGTATTTTTAATAAATATGACAACCCAAAGGTTGGGTGAAAAATCATCTTGTCCGGCAAGGCCGCGAGACATGAACTCGCAATAGAAGGGTGAAAATGGTTAATCAACTTCCACTAGACTACGTGATGTCCGGGTTTATATAATGTAGTTTTTTAAAATGGTATGACAGATGAATTATAAATTCATTTTTTTGACACCTATACTATTAGGATTAATAAGAAAATTATTGAATTCTATTATCTTTTGGAGAGAAAGATGAGTGTGTGGTAAAAATTAGTTAATGGATAGAAGTCTAATTGTCAATTATTCCTTTTATTTCTTATTCTATTAAGAAATTAATTCTTAACGATTAGGGAAATGATCTCAAAAACCAAAAAGTGTAATTCTAATACCTTATGTTTTGTTAAAATGGTGATATTTTTATGGATTTGAGGCCCCCAATTTTCCATTTATTGTACATTTATTGTGATTTATGACCTCAATCACTCCCAATATATATTTATTGTTTCCCTAAATTTGCGTGTCTATAATTTCCACTATTGTTCTTTTATTAAAAACCCTAATTTGGTGGTGATAATTTCATTTCCATTTCCCTATTATTAAGACTAAATTTTAGTAACCCTATTTTTGATGTGGGTTATCCAGAAAGGTATTTTCTATTTTCAACAATTTATTTTTGAAGAAAAAATTAAAATTGAGATGATTCAATTTATTTATGTGGGGGATAATGTAACACCCCATGATTTCATAGTATGTTTTCTCATTAAGGTAATTCAATTTCTTGTTCTACACGCAAACCTGAGTTCAAGCGCATCACAACCAATCAAACAAGCCATTTAAAAAGTGTTTAAGAATATTAATAACCATATTTTGAATTTTATATATATCATATATAATTTTAACATTCATATTTTCTGTTTCTATGAAATTATATCCTGGAAAATTCAATTTTTCAGATAAAAGAAGTGCCTTTCCAAAAATGCAATTTTACTGCCTTTTAATGGTGATGCCTTTTTAAATCTAATATTGGCACTTATATATATTCAATATGACAAAATAAAATTCTTCTTTTGAATTGGGACATAAAAATTATGTTTGGATTAATTTTTGGTACTTTTCTGAAAACTTTTATATTTTGATGAATAGTGAAAAATACTAAATATTAATTAAAAACTAATTTTTAAAAAAAAATAATTTATTGTGTTAAAGTATAAATATGATTTTTTAATGTATCATTATATTATATTTATATCATTTAATATAATATAGGTAATTGGATTTAATTTTACATTTAACTTGGAAATAAACACATATCAATCCATTGATAGTTTTTATTTCCTAAAAACCCGCTTTCTGATTTTGAAAACATGAATTAATTTTAGATTAATTAATGAAAATTATATATTTTGAATTTGGTAAAATATAAATAATTTTTTAATTTTTAAAATCAAAAATATATTTGGTTTAAATTATGTTAATTTTCTGAAAACATTCATTTTTTTGATGAATAGTGAAAAATTCTGCGTTATTGTTTAAAACTGAATTTTATTGAAATTATTTTTTATTTTATTTAAATTTATTTTTTGTAAAAGGAGATACATAATACAAATATTAGTTCAATTTAATTCATTGGATCCATTTTATAATAAGATTAGATGTATAAAATTTTATTCAACTTTTGAGCGACCTTTACCCACCTTCTAAGCACATTAGCAAATTTGCATAAAAATTTGTTTTATGGATTTGGTGAATTGAATTTCAAAATCAGAAATAAACAATTTAAATCATTATGTAAAATGTTGTTCAATAGGATAAAAATAATATTTCGTGAATAGTAACTTTTGGATTTTATTTACCACGGTTAAAAGTAAATAAGGAAATTAGAGGCTAAAATATTATTATAATTACCCCAAAACATGTCCTAATTTCATTGGATAAGTGTATTTTGACCAAAATAAATCATAGGAATATAATATTATCCTCTTTGATCCAATTGTAATGGATTAAGACATTTATTATTACTTTAATTAAAGAAGAGTTAAAAATGTTAAATTCAAATTCTAATAACTAAAACATTTTTAATATTGTGTTATACATAATACAAACTAGAAAATAAATATTTATTAAATAGCTAAAAATAATACCTAAATAATGGTATTTTATTTAAAAAATTTAGACCTTAAATAATGAAATTTATTAATGACACAATGATAATGGAGTAATTACCTTATTAATTAAATATTAAAATAATAGATATTATAAATATAAAAAAAAAATTAAATTGAGAAATATGATTAATTAAACGAATTTTATATGTTAATATGAAATGTTAGAATTGGTTTAATGTATTTTTTTCTAAGAAATCATGTTTTATTGACTTTCACAAAAAACTAATACTAAATAGTGTCAAAATTAATATAAATAATATTTTCAAAAAATACTATATTATTAAATGATATAAAATTCTTAAAAATCTACGGTCAAGAAAAAGGACTTATATAATGATAGATATGTCATTATGTAACATCTTGAGTTTCTAATGGAATTTTATAGTAATTTTATAAACCATGTAATATTAAAATACAAGAAGAAATTATAAAAGTTAAACTATATAACTAAGAGTTATATCTAAAAGATAAGGATATTATGGTGACCTAAACATGTAAAAAACATATTTATTAAGAGTATTTAGACCCATAAAGACCTCATACTAGAAATTAATCTATATGTATCCATTATAAACATAAAATGAATTTATAATAATGTAATATTTGAATGTTTTTCTAATGTGACCCTCACCTCTCTTCTAAAAGGGTACATCCACTTTTCTTAGAAATCACACCTCCAAATCCATTTTTCTTGGCCAATTACAGCTCAAATATCCTCCAAACTACCCTCACTTATACATAGAGACATTAATTTTATCATAAAGTCAACCTAAAGAGCCCTTTTGGGAAAATCGAAAAGAAGAAAACGAAGAAGAGTTAATTATTTCACCACCACTTTCCAAGTTCTTTTCTTCTTCCACTTCCTTTTTCATTGTTGTTTCCATACCAAAACAATATATCCAATACCTTATAAATATTGTGATGTTATTATAAATTTGTTACAACTATATTCATTATTCTATCCATCATATGAATGACATGCCACCACACGTGCATACGTACGACTTACCATTTCTATGTCGTGGTGTAGTTGGTTATTCCACACTTTATTTTTTTGGATGGGTATAATAATGAGTATAATAGATTTAAATAATAAATATAACCCATTAATTATTATTTATATATTATTTAACATCCAATTAAATACTATTTCACAGTCAATAGAATGATATTTTCTCTCGTGCGTACGTACGGATTATCATCTCCACGAACGTGATGCGATTTATTCCCCATTGTAACCATTCAAGAATTTTTTTCATTTTAGGATTAAAATTTTTTTTAAATAACTTAATATCATTCTGAATATTAATCAAATACATACTATCCATAAAAAACATGGCCTACATAACAAATCATATAAAGGAAAACAAATCAGTGAACACCAGAAACAATGAATCTTATGAAATATTATTAACAATGAAATATTAAAAGATCATATATGATATCATATTTATGTATGTGGTTCATTTAATATTTAATAATAATTATTTAACTATTATATAAGAGGTTAACATTCCAACCAATATGGAAAATTATAAGGTAATGGTTAATTTTACATACTCTTTATTTTTTCTGAGGTTGTTTATACGTATCTACTGGGACTTCTTCATCATCCATATCTTTGTTTCTTAATAATGAATTTCAATTTTTTTACTAATTTCTAGAATATGGGTTAAAGTCATTTATACCCTTGTTTGAATTATTATATTTTTTTAATGGAATCTTTTCATCATTTTCCAAACAAGGTACTTTATGACCTTTTATAAAAATTACTCAATGAAAGATTTATTAACTTATACGGTGGGTGCTGCTATTTTTCAATGTAATAATCCTTTGAATCTTACATAAATAGAATATAAATATTTTTTTAAAATAAATTTTTTCTTTTATAATTACGTGACTTTTAAATGATTTAAAAACAGACAATTATATTTATCTCAAATAAATTTGGTTTCATCTATGTCAACATCCTTTGATTTATTTTACACCTATTTGATGTTTATTTATTTGGATACAATCTTCTATATTGTTTTTAAATTTTTTTGATATGTTTTAATGTGGGTGTATTATTTTAATACCATTCATGGTTTATGTTTAATGTATTTACATTTTGTATTCTTGTTTTAATAGGAATTTTTATGTTATGTTTCAACATTTTCATATGAGGAATTCATTTCACTTAATAAGTGACTTTTGGAGCCCACTACAGCTCATCGATGCATTGGTAGGTCTCATGTGACAAATTAGTGTCTTGGAACATGGCCTTGACAAAATCGTATATGTATTCTTGGAATAAGGCCTTGACTATATGGTTCTGATGACTGCCATTATGCATTCCATCATTATGAAATTTGATATTGATATTAAATGGGATTATTCGACAAGTAGAATATCCATGTGATTATGTAAATGGAATTATTTGATTTATATATTCCATATAATTCTTGATGTTTATGTTTAAAAGTATTTTGTTTTAGTATTATACATTTCTCTAAATTTTTTATGGTTATTTATGACAGTTTATGCTATATTGTTATCCTTATTGATCATCTGCACTCAACCCTTTTTATGTTTTATTTTTTCTAGGAGGTGAAGAAGTTTATAATGATTAACATGTAGGTATACAATAAAGGATAAGAGTGTGTTCAAACGGGACCTAATTTTTTTATTTCATCATTTAATGTAAAACTTAGGTATGTATCTAATACTACTAAGGCTACTAATCAAAACAGTCTTTTGGGACTTGATCTCTTGTGATCGTGTCAATTTTATATAATAATACATCGACTCTAGATAACTAGGCTTGGGGAATTACAAACACATAAATATAGTATCATTATTATTTCAAATATTTAATTCTTATTTATTATGTCTACTTTATAATCATTTTTTAATGATTAACATGGATAATAAATATCATCGCATCGTGGAGACGATAGGCCATACATAGGAATGCATGGTGATATTATTATTCATAGGATGGATAAAAGGATGAATAAAGATACGCCATAATTATAATAAAATTTCAAAATTTATAAGATACTGTATTTATTACTTCAGTATGGAAACAATATAAGATGAGGATATATAAGAAAACAAGATTTTTGATAGAGGAGATAAAAAAATTACCTATTTTTCAATTATCTCCTTTTTATTTTCAAAAATGAAATTCATGGGATGGATTTATAACCATGGTGTGGCCTATAGGAAAAATTTAGGTAATTTGGGAAAGGGAATGGGCAGAATTTGGATGAGAAAATGGCTTTAAAGGTGTGATTAAAAGAGATAGAGAAGTATAATTTTATAAGGGAGGTGAGGGGAACTTTAGAAAATTATTTAAATATAAATTTATAATATTTTTTTCCAGCTTATAGTGGTCCCAAAATTATTTATTTAGATTATAAGATGAGGATGGTTCAGTATACTCTCAACTAATAGGTTTATCATATGTTTACGTCAAAATATTAACCTTATCTTTTAGATTCAACCCTTAGTTAAAAACATTAACTCTTTCTGGGTATTCTTGTATTTTTAGAATATATGTCTCTTATAGTTAATATAAAATTCCAAAACAACCTAAATTAGATAATTAAGGAAATTTGTATCATTATCTAAATTATTTAGCTGAATAATTATTTTTTAGGAGTATTATGTCATTTAATAAAATAGTATTTGTTTTAAAAACTCATTTTTGTCAATTTTGACACTATTTAGTAATTGATTTTTGTTTAAGTAATAACAAAATTATTAATTCGAACCAATAAAATTAAATAATCTCTAAAATGGCGATTTAATAAAAAAAAAAACTCTTTTATTGAATCAAAATGTCCAAATTATATTTATTTTAATATTTATAATATCATTTATTTTAATATTCATTAATAATTTAATCACTACATCATCATTATGTCATTAATAGATTTATTTATTTAGGGTCTTAAAATATTCAATAAAATTCCATAATTTAGAAAATAGTTTTTATTTCTAATGAATTTTTATAGTCAAAGATAATTGTTACACAACCCATATTAAAAATATTTTAGTAAAACATTAATTTTTATGTTATATTTCTATTTACAATCAATTAATTATTATAACATGTCATTATCACAACCATGTGCCTCCATGGGGTCCTAGAATTGTACATAAAATCTCATGGTCAGAAGTATCTCATAAAATCATATTTGACAATTTTTAGTGTTGTTTTATGTTATTAAAATATTATTTTCTTACCCATATTTAATTGTATTATCTTTTAACAATGAAAAATAAAAATAATTACAGAAGTTACTATTGATAATGTGAAAAAATACCAGTTACCTATTTAAATAATTTTTAACTTCTAGTTCCAAATATGTAATCCATTTCTCCAAATTCAAAACACTAAATTGGCAGAAATTAATTTTAAATTAATTCTTGTTGTCAAAACCAAAAAGCTGGTTATTAAGAAGTAAAAACTCACAAAATATTGACACATTCTTATGTGAAATTTAAATTAAAAATTACATCCAATGACCAAAATTGTATTAAATGATAAAAAATAATCCAATTAAAATTTAAAACTAATAAAAAATAAAAAATATATATATAAATAAACAAGGAAAATTGATAGATTTGAATTAAAATCTAGTATTTTTTATATTCATTAAAAAATTAATTTTATTAGAAAAATAATAAAATCTCATTCAATGAAAATTTTGGTGTACCAATTCAATAGAATAATTTTATTATGTCAAATAAAACATATAAAATTTTAAAAAACATGATTTTAAAAAGTTATCCATTAAAAAATGGTAAAACAATATATATTTTAAAAAATACCTCTTTTATCTGAAAAATTGAATTTATTATTATATCCAATCAATAAAACACATAAGATAAATTTAAATCATTATATTTAATATATTACATATATATTTAAATAAGAAAATCCATAAATGATGATTTTATTAATTTATAGACTTACTTATTTTTATTTAAAGAGTATTTTTTAAAAGAAGGTTAATATTATTCATATCTTCCATTATAATGACTAGGTTATAATATTTTGTTATCAGTTATACTCGGTGTTGCGTGAAATTAATTCAATCAAATGAACATGAATTTTTGTGTCACACAAGCCAAGAATAGTGCTATGTATATTGCATGCTAATGTAGTGTTACGTATAGCACAAGAAAATCTAGGTGTAGTGTATAACATAAGACACAAATTAAATTGAAATTATCTATCTCATAATATCTCTAGGTGTTACAGAAACACTCCTCAGGGAAGTTTTAAAAAAATTTAGGCAAATTCGAAATTTTTCCGTAAAGGTAGATAACACCAATTAGGTTCGCATAAATCATATTGATAAACCTAATGATTTGATTCACCACATTATAGGTTCTATTTGAGAATGATTATGTGTTCAATTTCATTTATTTAACACGTTTGAATTATTACTTAATGCATATAGAATATGAAAAATTGAAGCATGTTATAGAATTCTATGAGACATGGTTAAATTAGGTTGACCACCTACGATAGGTCCATATAAGACCAGACAGCTGTTTTCATCCGTCGAATCGAGCTAGAATGAAAAATATCAAATAAATAATCAAATTTCATTAAAATGGGAATATTTAGGTCCCACATTAATACCACAAAAAGGATAAGAAACATGAATGATATAAGTTAGAGGAGTTTATAGGTTCAATAATTATTTCTAATGGTTTTGATTGATAATGTTTTGGATAATGGAATGTGTAGAAATAATAATCCATACCTTGGGGAGAGGTGGCTGGATTCATTCAGGAGGAAGAGGGAAAGACTGTTTGTGAAAATTAGGATGAAGGGAGAAATAAGAATTAAAAATTCCAGGGGGAAAATTTAAATATCTCCCTTAGTTACTAGGCCATATGGTTTGGCAGCATGATTGGCTAGACCACATGATAAACATATGCTCCTTACTACTTGAATGGGGAACCTCACATGGGATATGAAAATGGTTTGGAAAACTAGGCGATATCTATGAGGAAGCCCATTTTCATGGGTGGTATACAACACTGCACAATTTTGTTCCCCATTCCTCATGGTTTTAGAATAATAATGAAGCACCTACTCCCATTTTCCACACTACAATATGGTTTGGGAAATGATGTGTGGTGGGCAGTATGGTTTCTCATAGCTCTACTACCGAGTATGTATCTCAAATTTGAAAGGATCTGAGCTTCCAATGAGCCTTGAAAACCTTTCTAACCTCAATAATGTTAATTATAAACATTAAAATGTCTAAAATAATGTTGTAATGATGATAAAAAATGTTTTTTACTTTGATAAAACATGGTATGCTTAAACCTCCACTCCTTAAAAAACGCATCCCCATGTTTCCCTTTCTATGGTGGAAAAATGTCATTCGAAAAGAGCTCTAGGAACTCCATACATTCATTGGATTCCCACTCATAGGTATCATAATTTACACATTTGTGCTACCATATAACCAAGACCAGTGGAAATGACCTTCTTCGAAGAGCCTTTGTGCTCCAATCAAGGATAAGTATCAGATGTTCCTTAGAGGACACATCCATCTCCAGATCAATGTCCTTGTTGTTAAATGAATGATATGGATAAATATGACATAATATAAAATGTGACTCATGGAGTATATAATTATTTTAATAGTACCTATGAGGTAGCTTCAACCAATAGACTACCGATTTGACTCCATCAACTATCTCAAAAGTCCTAACGTTAGGAAGTGACAAATTTACCTTTCTATTAATTCACCTAAGAAACAGTCTTGGTTAAACCTACAAAAATACATGGTTCCATCGCTCAAAAATTTGTGGTCAATGATGATTATTGGTATAATTTTTATTCCTAGATTGAGAGGTATCTAGACACTTCAGAATGAGTTATACATTCTTTGAAGTCTCTTGTCTGCGTTTTTGACCCAGTAGTGCTGTGTCTCCTACCCCTAACCATCATAGGGGTTATCCAATTAACCTTATGTAAAGAGACTCATATGGATTCATTTTTATCATTTAATAAAATACATTATTGTAGGAAAACTCAATAATAGTTATATGATTCTCTGAATAACCTACAAAATAAAGGATACATGTCCAGATCATGTCCTTTAACACTTGTATTGTCTACTATGTATACCCTTTAGTTTGATGTTGGTAATTTTTATTAAATATATCTTATAAAACAAGTTCCTTCTATATCCCCTACCATAATAATGAGGAATGGTGGGAATCTGGTCCTGATAGAATATAATTTGGAACATCTTGAAGGTACATACTCCCCCAAATGTAAGGCTTCCTGAGCTCATCAACTAATAAGGTCTCCCAAACTATTAAAAAATGTTAAACCCTGGTTAAATTGTAGAAGATCACCCCTACTCTATCATTGTATCGATAGGATATCAACAAGGATATATTGAAATCCATGTTGAAGTAATTCCATTTGAACTCAAGAATGGATAGAGGTTGTAGGATCCTAGTAGGTTTCAAGTGTTCCTTCTTCACTTGCTGATAGGTGGAACAACTTTTGATGAAGCCCACTATCTACCTCTTCATACATGGGAACCAATACTAATAAAAAAAATACTTAACACATCATTGTATAGATAGGGTTAACTGACCAAAATGTGGCGTGATATTCTCTCATCCACTCTTCTACTATGTTAAAAATCTCTCAAACTCACCCATAAAAGCGATGGACCTCATTCATACAACAACCCAACTAGGGGGTGGGTTTTTAAGAGAGACACTCTCCCTTAGGACAAGGCCTTTATAATATGATAGCTATAACCCACTCCAAAATATAGAATATCACTACTAGAGCAGCTAAAAAGGATTCTCATGTATCACCTAAACCTCTAAAAGAATCTCGGAAAAAAGAACCATCAACGCTCACTCATTTCTAGCCTCTAAGAACGGCTACGTCTAGGCCTTCAATCTCAAGTATTTAGCTACTGCATTTCCCTTCCTCAGTGCACAAGAAAGCTCAATGTAGAATGATTATTTGTAATAAAAAAACCTATGATGTCTGATATTCAAGTATCCATGTGTGCAGATAAATTTGAGAGTTTTATGGTCCGTTTATATGAAGAAGGGCTCACCTAATAAGTGGTGCATCCATCATTCTAATGCATTGAACCATGACTACTATCTCATGGATGTGAATCCGGTAATTCAACTCACGAGGTCTTAGCTACTAGGATATATACACTATAACTAAAAAACCAGCGTCAAAACCACTACAATATTGATTCATGAAGAATCACTATACACATTGTATCATCTACCAAGCTCTAGAAAAATCAGGATCATAGATGAAGTTAGTTTCCCCATTATCTCTTGAAAATCTGTCCCACAAGCTTCAAAATAAAATAACATCACACCCTTTTTATTTAGGGGAATAAGGGGCTTGAATATGTTGGATAATTCCTATTTTAGTTTCATGTAATATACAAAATGAACCATGAAATGCCTCATTTCAAACAAATTATTGGGATACTCCCAAGGTACCAAAGTTCCCTCCTTTTATGGGTCAATAGAAATGACTTCCTTTGAGATGGTATGACCCAAGATGTGAACATCACTAAACAAAAAAGTTATATTTTCTAAGATTCAGACATAGGTATAATCTTCTCATTTAATTCAAAAAGATCTCATGATTTTCTACACTGTTTTTTTATTTCCTAAATGATGTTGGATGTCATCAATAGAGACCTCGACAAATGAATCAAGGTACACGTATAATTAAAGATTTGTCAAATCCATAAAAAAATATAGTATTTTCAAAAGGCCAAAATTTATAAAAATATTAAACATATAATCTATACATATATTGGAATTCTATACATGGAATGTGTTATGGCATCACACGCACATGATGGTAGTGTAAACATAAATATATCTTAGAAAAAATTGTTTCTCCTTGGATCTGGTTATAGAGGTTTTCTATTAATGGAAGTGGATAAATTTTCTACAAAATTTTATAGTTCAATTAGTAGAAATACATTAAAAAACATGGGGCTTTATAAGCATTATTATTGAAAAGTAATGATTAACCCCATGGAAGGGTTCTTGGTTGAATAAAATCAGTTTTCTCAAGATATTTGAGATAATTCTTGTGACCCTGGATCTTTAAAGGTGTCATCCAGCAAGGAGGAATGTCCACTAGAGTTGCACCTGTGAAAATATATATGGTTAACACTACATCTCTTATAGGATGTATGTTATTTAAATCATTAAATAAGACTCCAATGAAATTATCCACAAAGAGTGTGAATTCCACCAGTTTCATCCCCTCCACATTCATAAAGTGTCTTTCCATGTGTGTTGACACCCAAACATTCCCTTGATGTTTGGATCCTACTAATCTATCTTTTGTATCCCATTAACCTTTATGGATTTATTTTCCAATCTTGGGTGTTTTAAGTACCCCACTGATGATATAAATCCACATAGTCACACTAAGGCATGAGCCAGTCCATATCAAAAATGAATAAGAAATATAATATCATAAGGATTAATAAATTACATTAGAAAAATTACCCACCAATATTCAGGGGGGGGGGACTCTAAGAACCAGCATATTCCCTCTGATCATACCCCTAGTGGTGTATCGAGATACCCAACACCTCATAAGTATTTATTGCTAGGACAAAAATCTCCACAATAATAACAGTTATAAATGATATCAATCAAAACTTATCAAATAGAAATGAAACTAAAGTGGAGGTTACTAGAATAATACATCATATTTTAATTGGTGCCATAATTTTCTCCATTGTAATCTGTATAACTTCATAGATATGGTGTAAAACATGATGCTGAGAAACTTCTTATGTCTCTTAGACATGTCCAGTTGGCTGATGTCGAAACTCTAAGGCATGACTACACTATCCTCATCTACCTCCACAGACTATATTACCTATATAACACTAACTCCCATCCAAAAATGGGGCCACTGATCTTTTAACTGAAAGAGATGTTAGTACATATCCTCTTTCACTATGTACTAGGGGAATTGATCCAGAAAAATGCTATAGGTGATCCACCCTTCTATAAGATCATAACTCAATCTTATTCATCATACATTGAGACCTGTTATTGAATGGACTGAAACACTTGTGACATATTATGGAGCTAGCAGTTCATCCCACCTGGCTAGTACTTTCCCTACGTCTACCCTCGAAATGACTTTTCCTACAACTGGATAAACCACTTCTCTTCTTGGAAACAAACCTACCCATGATCACATGGTCAAATTCCCTTGGGTTATACTTAGTGATAAGTATATCATTCACTATTTAATAAATAATTTTATGAAAATTAATGTCCACTCGTGATTAGATAAAATACACAATCCCATGTTTTATTCACATCGCATTAGTCAACACATCCTCAGTTGAGGTTGGTGAAAAACACATTATTTCAGTGAAGGAGGCTGAATATTCAATCCATGACATGTCACCTAAATAAAAGTTCCTAAATTCAAAGTCATTTACTATTTTCAAGAACTAGGGAATAAATTAGTTGAAAATGGAAATTTGGAAGTCTTCCTAGACCATTCCCTGGTGTCCACTAGCCTGAGTAAGGACATCCCACTAACTCTATGATGAGTTGTGTAGCATATAAGTTGGGATCTTGAACCTTATCTTTGGAGGCATATTTGTAACATCGAAGACAAAAATCATGGAATCTAGACATCAGTCAGTTTCCCAAGATCCTCCATCTCATAAAATGGTTGGAGGATGTTGTTGATGAAACTCATGGATCATCTCTACCATGGAAGGGGATGGACTAGCAGCAGCTTCTAATATTTTCATGAAACAAAAGAAGCTTTTAAGGAGCCCAACATCGGTTCTCAATGGGAGATCAATAAGAGGTGCCTTTGGTAGAACTATAGGAGGTATAATTTGAGGATCAGTTCCCAACACATCTTATGTGTCCTCATCACCACTCTCTTTTAATGTGAATTATGACGTTATGATGGAATATATCTATGATTTCAAATAGAACTCCTTATATAATATATATAGAAGTTAGGGAATGATATAATTAGAAAAGGCATGGAATATGAATTCATATAATAAACCACACTTCTCTATCATCTCCTAGATCCATGTATTTGTGGTTAGAAGGAGTCACATAGAGATAAAAAACACAACCTACTACCTCTAATAAGGTCGAGTTAGGGTCAATGTCTCATATCACACATATAGAATGATAGTATCATTTTAAAGGTTATATTCATTTTAAATTATTTCTTATTCATGTATTTAAATCTCTTTAAATGGTTTAATTTGATAAATCCCCAATTCCAATATATAAGGTCCCATAAACCTTATTAATTGGAATTTGGAATCCACTTAACCCCAATCATAACATGTTCTAGCCCATGTGACAAACAGTCCATGAATCAGCATGCCCCAACATACTACTAAAGGTGCCTAATATAACCTATATATGAAAATACTATTATGTTAGGGAAGACACATTAAGTGTAAAATATATTTTTTTTAATCTTACAAGGATTGAAAAAATTCTATATATAATAATTATGGAACTAATAATATGATACATTTAATGAACAAAGAAAATAAATATGGAATTTCATAATGCATGGAAATTTAGATCATACAGTTCCTATTATGATTCATGGTTTTTAATATTCCTTAATTTCATTACGTTTGTATAAAGAAACCTGTAATATTAATAGTTTCACCACTTGTAATAACATCAAAACCCAAGTGTGTAACCCAATGGTGAAATCCATGAAATAGTTACAAGTTCATCTAATAACAAAAATGACCCATCCCATGTAATTTGGGTTTCCCCTGGATGTTGGTCAGATACTCCATGACATAGGATCATTGCAAAATTTATACACTAAAGACACCTGTGTAATACAAAAATTCGAATAAAAAAGAAAAGAAAACACTTTGATGCTAGTTTTTATCATCTCTCCCTACATGTTACATTGTAGCGCCCTGATATGGTGGGACCCAATACCTCATGCACACCTCCACATGTACCAGAGGCTTTTGACTAGTAGTGAGGAACTAGGTTTTGTCTCTGGATAGACAATTCCCTCATCAATTAGAGTTGAGTGCAGTAGCACATAGTGGATAATAAATTGAAGAACATGTGCTAATATGACATAACATGTAACCCATAGTAGCTGGAGAAATAATTTGAATAGCTAGTAGATGAGTAATTATTAAAAATCAACCAAGATAAATAAAACATTGGTGTAATTCAAAAAAATTACTAGATAAAAAATATAAGGTCCTATAATTCATGTAACTATAAAAAATGAGTACACATGGTATACAAGATACTAGATATACCTAATGGTATTCAAAAATACAGATGTCTAAAAACAATAGTACAAGAATAATAAGAATAGGCATGGTCCCTTACTCCGTCAGCCCATCATGGGAATCATAATTAAATATTGGAAGTCGACTGCTTTCCTTTGTCAATACCTAAAACCTTGAAGTCTACATTGGTTCCAAATGTAGCCTAAGAATGCTATGAGATAGACTCAGTAGTAAAACACCAACAATGTCTATATCAAACCATTTCATGAAATATAAAATAAGAAATGTGATAATAAATAATATATTCATGGAATAAATAAATAAAATATAAGGTAATAGTTTTCACTTGGGATACTCGTCTAATCACTGCCTGCTTCGGCCTAAGTCCTATATCTTAGAATTGAGGTAACCCTCACAAGTGTGATAATTTTTATGAGACTATATAAGTAGATTGTAAAATATATATTTCCCCTATGCATGTGATTTTTATTATAGGGTGATCTTAATATTTTCATGTTCACATTATTATTTTAGTTTAATAAACATCATTATAAATTATTAAGAATAACCCTGGTTCCATCCAAAGAAATTCCCTTGGAATCATAGGCATTAGTCAATGTTCTCTAAATATGTCCATAATAATGACAGTCCTTCCACATAGACCCATTAATGAGATCCCAAGTGTCACTCTAAGGATGGTGTGGAGGCAAAAAAACTAACATCTAAGTCTCTCATGAGAATCACAAATAGTTGTCTGTGTCTCTCTCGAGGCATGGTATATCCATCGCGCCTCTGATCTCATTCACAAGGCCTCCTTTAAGGATCCATTTTCAATCGTCTAAAGGTAAAATGGAAAAAACATGGTGCGGCCATCCCATGAATATTTATTGTTTCTCCCATTTTATTTACAATTTCATTAACCAAAACTAACAAAAATGAACAACATTCCCACCCAAGGAATCCTTAAGATGGAAACCCTTGTATCACCCTCAACAGTAAGGTGATGATATGATTTAGCAAATAATATCAAATAATTCCGAATTGAGGACTACATATATCATTATTATCAATGTGGGATAGAAAATAAATTAAGAATTAAATTTATGGAATAAGGAATAAATCATGAGGCCCTATCTCATGGTCATCCCACCCTTCTATTTTAGTTAATTAAGTTAAGGCATCAATTAATTAGGAAACACACATTGTGGAATGTTTATAAAATTTTAGACAAAGGGGAAATTAGGCCACAAGGCTAGATCACACTCATTATGGTGGCATACATCATGGTAATCAACCCAACTAGTTTATTCACTACATTGTAGGATCTCACTGGGCATGATTAAGAATTTAATATATTTTATTTAAAAATTTTGAAGAATAATTGTAAGGTTACAACACACAGAATAAAGATAAGTGTAATATAATGTGATGAGAAATAGGTAAATGAGTTATACCACCTAGCTTTGGTGTGTAGAAAGCCTCTTCTCTATTGTAGGCCCAAAAATCAAACTAGTACGAATGATATCAAAGAAATAGTAAAATGACCTAAAAATTGGGAAAGGGAATTCGGACGTGAACAATGCATTAGAGGACATGTCAAACAAATAATTGAATGAATTGGAGGGTATGTCTTAACACAAGATCATTGATGGTTCTAGAAGTAAAGGAATTTGATGAATGGTAGTGGAGAAATAAAAAACCATACCATGGAGGAGGAGGGAGGATTTATGTTTGATGAAGAGGGAATGACTATTGAAAAAAATGGGGAAGTGAGAAATAATATTTTAACAATTCAAGTGAATGTATTTATTTTCCCGCTTCATTTACTATGTGCATTGTTTGACCACACAGTTGGCCACACCGTGCACCAATCGTGAACCCCTTATGGATGAGGGGGAACCTTGCATGAGCTAGGCACATAGTTTGGATAATAGTGTGCTAGTCATGTGGAAGGTCACTTTAATGGGTGGTCTAAAACAATATAGAGGCATTCAACCCATTCTACATAGTTTCAAAGAATCCATGTCGCACCCTACTCCATTCTTCCACACTCCATCAAGGTTATGGAAACTATGTGGTATGGAATGTACGATTTCTTCAAACCATGTGGATTAGTCCCCTTCTAATGTTTTCCATGATTTAGGATTTGAACGATCCCCATAATCCACTATAACATGAAATAATCCACATTACAACATTAAAAGTGAAAAACCATGGTTTTAAATATATTTTTTTTCATGATTGAGAAAAGTGGGGACATTTCATAACACTGGATACCTCCTATGAAAAATTTTAGATGACCAAATATGGAATCCTTAGCACATGTAGTTAAATTATAGCCTTAAACTATGTAGTTAACATCACATGCCCAACATAATGAATTCAATATTTCTTTTTTTGATGATATGTGATACCCCATGTGATGGTCTGGGGGATAGTTCCCCATTAAATAAGGAAACGAATGTATGTTATCACTACATGACCTTAAACGTAATTTTTTACATCCATTCCAAAAGATGTTAAAATGTATGGTCTATGATCCATTCACATGACCAATGACTATGTGATACCTGAATCCCACATTTTAGAGTGTACCACCCTCTTGATAATGGTTCCCTACCACTTCGTGTCCTAGAACAATGTGTGGAATGATTCGTAGTTCACACGGATATATTTGGATTCCTAGATTTTATATCCTGGACCCAGATCTACCACCAACTCATTTTGAAATTTTCCCTCATGGTTATGCTCAATCGTTAGTTGATGATATACCCTTCTATCACATTTGATCATATTGAGAACTACATCCCAGATTGTTTAACATTACTTAGGACATTTCCTACTTCCACATTCACTTTATGATACCATCAATTTAGATCTTTACTATCCTATTGATTTGAACATGCCCCACTAACAACAACGGATCATTCCCACACTATCTCATCTATCATCATGGTCACATGCCTAAATGGATATTCAATGAAAATGGGAAGATCACATGTTTCAAAAAAGTTCATCATTTGATCCCATGTCAATTCAACCCATAAAAACAGGCGAGGAAGTGGGACATGTGTTTCGATTATGGTAAAAAAACATTCCCCTAATTTTAGGGACCCCCTTTTATGGTCCATGTATCAGAAGTCATGATTTTCCATCCTTTATACATATTGATCCAAGCTTCATGACCTTAAGTTATAAACCATAGTATGGATGTAATGAACCAAACTTACCCCAGAATGTGAGTTGGAATGTGAGTTGTTTAGAGTCTTAGCCTCTATATACGATGTTCCTTGTTAGGACACTCCCAATGTTAAATGAATAGTATAGACCCTATAGTGTCATACCCAATGTAGAACTCTCATATATGTGTGAACTGTCACATTTACCATCATTTCCAACACCCATTATGAATCATGTGGGATTTGGGATTTATTATTTTTTATCTCATTATTGTGATTCATAAAAACTTATATTCATGTGGTGGATTAAGGAAAAATAGATTCCAATTTTTGGGGATGTTCATCCACATGCTAGAGTCATAACTTTATTTCAACTAAAGTAAAACTCTATAAGGCTCATCCTAAGAAATGGAGCATTCCAGAAATGACATCCTCTGCCATTTATCTTCAATGGAATGATAATTATAATTATCTCCTCACATATCACTCAGGGATAGGGAGATCCACATTGTCTTGAATCTATATACACCCTTATTCTCCACTCCAATTTTTTTCACAGAGGTTACCTCTACTTATTAATCTTTGTCTATTTCCATCTATGTGTTGATCTGGTTGATCATATATCTCCATGTAGTGGTGATGGACACATGTTGATGCACCTTCCCCTAGATCAATTTAATCTCTTCTTTAGCCACCTGGGTAATATCAGTGCCATCAGGATTCTCATCTTACTAGAAAAAATCAATCCGATTCCATTACACTTATTTTATTTTGGTGGGGATTTCATGGTAAATAGATTAAATACCACATGTTTCTAGACCACTAGTCCATCAAATCAGGATCCAATTGATGAGTGACCCCATCCAGTAGTTTAGATGAATGCAGATAGTGTGGGTGATGTAGTTCCACACACTCCTTTTTTATCTTATAAGGAATACCCAATTATCCCCAGTTATGTCAGATCTAGAATCCTTGAGACCATCTAGCAGTGTGGGCTCATATTATGGGAAGGCCACCAACACATGTCATATAATGTCATCCATGGGAATCTTCTCATACAATCTAATATCTATGTTTATATAAAATTTACCTTTATCTAACTCTCTGACCATAGTTTTAGGATCCACTATTTCATAATCCTATTATCCATGATTGATCATCACAACCCCCTACACCGACCCTATCAAGGCCATAATTGTATCCATAGTATCCTGCATCACCTATATAACATTATCAACTACCATGACCTCCTCATCCACCATAATTCTGGGAACATCCTTGGTCACCACTATTGAGGTAGTAACATCATCAATCACTGAACCAACAACTTGACCCACAATCTCAAACATCAAAATCAAAGCTGCATCCACAACATTGTTTTCACTTCCATGCATGCACAAGGACAGTAAAAATCACCTTTTTTATATAAATAATGGTCAAGGATGAAAAATCATAGCATTTGTAAGGACCAGATAGAAAGAAAATTAAATATACTATATTCTCTTCCAGTGATGAAATTTTAATAGGAGCTGATGCCTCATCATCAACGGGAAGATCCTCATAAAAAATATCAATTATTTGAATAGAAACAAATTGACTAAAAAATAAATGAGAAAATACAAAAATAAATCATAGAAAAAGCGATTTAAAATTGGTTAATAGGGGTTATGGTTCCATCTCTAAAATTAAGGGTACCAACTCGATAACAAATAGTTGTCATATTTTGAGAAATACTCTAAAAGGATGACTCGTGCCGAACCCCAAAATGGTTGGGACTTACCTTTCATCCACAAGAGATTTATCATGAACCTCCCCATCCCCAATTCTTTATAATACATCCCCATGTAAAAAATTGAACAAGACAGTTATCATAGGGGATTATAAGTTGGTAAATCCACACAATACAATACAATATACCTAATAAACTATCGGATATCTCACTATAGGGAATTATGGTATGAATAACTCCCCCAGGTTTTGTATTTAAGAATAATATATTAGAAAACCACATGGCTAGTTTACATATCACTAAGATGGTATGATAGATATGGAATTTAGATTAGTATCACCACATATGTGTCACACGATTATGCTAGATTAGGCCAGGACATATTGATTCGAAATATTTTGTATCACCTATTATTGTGGATCTTGGAATCCTTCACTAACATTGACCAGTCCAAGGTCTATCCCATCATCATGAAGATGTGGCCACAAAACTCTGATGGTGTTTATCTTCCTATAGATTCTCCATCTCTCTTATGAATTAATGAATACATTGTTTCTAGGAATATCTGTATTTCACATCCCCTTCCCTATATTGTCAAGTTGTTCCCTTGGAACCATTCTAGAGTCACCATATTCCTCTCGATGTATTTTCACAAGATTTTGTGGGCCTAACAATGGTCCTTCTTATGAAGCTGAAACAATAGTAACTACTTAACTACATGTTGTCATATCTATTCTACCACAGTGTTCTCGGCCTATTACTACATGCCCCATCCTAATAGTTATGTGGACCATTCTCTATAGTCTTGTCATGTAAATAATCACCTTAGAATCTCCCCATGATATGTATTATCAAAACTAGTAATATGTTTTTATAAGAGACCATATGCTATATTTTCTAGTCATAAATCATCCCTCCACCATCCATCTTATAAAAAAACATCATCCAGATATGTTGTAGTACTAAGGAGTGTAAATAAATGCACACATTGATGTACACCATTAGGATGATCATATAAAAACTCAATATTTTACAATAATACTAGTAAA
Source organism: Viscum album (assembly GCA_963277665.1). Classification (NCBI taxonomy): domain Eukaryota; kingdom Viridiplantae; phylum Streptophyta; class Magnoliopsida; order Santalales; family Viscaceae; genus Viscum; species Viscum album. The sequence goes on from OY728152.1 coordinate 1,897,261,953, forward strand.
GATAATATGGTTCAATGAACACCATGGAATCCACCCTATCCATTAGTACCCTACCTCAAAATCCAATGAGGTATGAATATTGTCCACTATCCCTGGACCTTTATCTATAACCATCATAGTTTGGAGGAGGAATTGGTGGATGATTAAGAGGTATGTATGATTGATTCTTGATAGTTCCATGGTTATATCAATCATGAGAGGACATATTTTAATGAAGTTTATCATGGAAGTTTAGTAGTTTGTTCTACGAATTGAGATTAGATTCGAATATTTATACACATCAAGGTGTATGGATACACAACCATCCCAAAAGTGAAATAGGCCACACACATTGAGATGGCTCTTTTTCTTGAAGATGCACTCGAAAATATTTCATAATATTTCAAGTATGAACAACAAAAGATTAATTAAAAACCCTATGGACATCATTTATATAATAATAAATGTTCTTTTATAGGATCCCATGAGTTCATCATATACTAGGATAATCAACCAACATATCATTTCCAAAATGAACCATTCGTATCTGAACGCACATGCCTCATCCTTCATGTTGTACCCCCACATTAACCACTAGATCACCACCATATTACTCAAATAAAAATCCCCACATCCCCACTATGATGCTATATTGAATTTACAAGGCCTCCCTACTACCTTGTTTATAGGATATTAAAAAAAACTGAACAAATTCTTGAATAAGACATCCTTCTTACTCGTTTTATAATCACCTCCCCCTACACTATACATTGTAATTCCATGAATAATGCCAAAATCTACATTGGGTTATCCACAAAAAAATTATTATAGATAAACTCATCATACATCCCACCAGATGGGGATCCACACAACTTGAGGGAGGTCACACATTCAAATGATGAACTCTCCACGGTGGAGACGAAACATGATGGTCCTTGGTGTCCACCTTCCCAAAAATTCATGCATATTATCCCAATTGAGTTAAATGCTGAACTATTAGGTCCATGATTATTCTTATATCCTTATCCACTTAATCTATGCCTTAAATTATATACAAAATTGGAATACCCAGTATGCCCAAGCCCGCTCATCCATGAAATTTCTACTTTGGCATAAATCCCACTCCCCTATCCTACCATGGATATCATAAAAAAGGAACTTCATTATATTTCCCTAATAGTGAAGAGGGGATTTTTTTTCAATAAGAGATTCACCATTTGGGTTTTTCATGTGGTACTATAGTGAATGGAATGTAAGTGACATGTGGAATTATAAAATTGTTACACACAACATACCTGTTCCAATACTAATCCCTAAGATAGTCTCTAATCATTTATGTCATCTCATCTCAATCAACAATGAGGATGAACACAATAACCCTGAACCTAAATACATATGAATACTTATAAAAAACAACATTCATATTTTATTTTCTAGATACACCTCTATCAATAAACGTATAAGAGTGTCTTAATCTGATTCGATTTTGATGCTCTTCACAGTCATAATATTTATTTCCATCTCCCACTATTGATCATAAAAATATTTAACACATTTATAATAAATATTAGGGAAATTTAAAATTTTTTGATCTCATTTCATTAATGTTTTGTTCACAGAGGCATCATTTCCAAATATTAATCATCTCACAAAAGTATGCTGGTGGAAGATAAATTTATGGATGAAATAACTTTCATGAGTGGTATGGTTATAGAACCTATAAAACTCAAGAATGTATTTTCTTTCATGAAATTAGATCATGATATTATATTATGAGATAAGGTCATGGTAACCACTTTTCTTCCTTATTTATAGTATTGGATGATGAGGTATATTTTGCAAACATGTACTCATACAATACTATTTTAAAGGCTTAACCTAAATATATAACCCTCATATACTTCGTTGGATCCAATTCGTATGGGGGGATTTGATGTAAAAAACAATATTCACAATATGTTTTTAAGAAGTAATGAATGATTTATGTAATATTTTTTAATATAGAATCCAAAAACACACATAATTGTTATGATTTTCTAATCCTCCTTGAATGTTCCACTCATCAGAATGTAATCTAATATGGTATGATGGTTTTAGAAGTTAACTTATACGAAATTTATACATGATTTTTGAGAGACATTATTCTATTATAATGTTTATATAACTTGAATGGAAGTAAATTTCACAACACATATATCACAAACTCCATGAATCATATAAATAACACCCTAATGCAAACTTTTAAGGATACACAACATGGACATCTGAAAAAGGTTCTGAATTTGTTTAACTCCAAACATCTTATAAAAAAGGGAGCTAGATTTTCTCTGGTATCACTCATTCATGAATCCTTCACCCATGGGTTCATAATAACTTTGGTCCATGGTAGATATTCTTTCCAACAAGGCCATGTACTTCTTGTCAGAGGGCCACCTTTCATGACACATATTATATCGTGTGATTATCTTACTTCATGAAAAGTTCCCCATGGGAAACCTAAAGTTTAATCAAGGCAGGTCTTTCCTCTCCCATGATATTACCACACTCATGAGACCTATTTTAATGAAGAATACTAGTTATTTTGTAAACCCCAAAACATCATAAAACATATCCACCATGCCTCTCTTTGGCTCTTCCTTCTGGTAAACACACATTCCAAAAATATGAGTACCCAAGTGTTTGATACCCATCTAAACCCAGTTCACCTGTGCTATGATATTAAATAGAGATGGTATAGTCAATCGTAATGTATATTCAATTTTATTCTAGAACAAACCATAGAGTTTTATCTCCTCATTCTCTTAAGCATTGGTACCCTAATAAATCTTGCTTCAATAAATATTCACTATAATATGAGGATACCAAATTTCAACTTCTGTAAGGTATTTTATAGGCCACACAATACCCAAAGTATCGTGATTTGTATAATCATAATCCCTAAATATGGCATAAAAATAGAAATATCTTGAATTTCCATTTTTAAGGACTGCTGATGGATCCTTCTCTCAAAACAGGAAATCGTTCCCCATAGAGCAGGCCCTGAAAACATTTGAGGTGCATGATGTAAAACTACTTAGCCATATCTCATTGTTATATTAAGGTAATAAAATGAAATTTTTTTAGAACATGAGGAAAAATATTTCCTTATCATGTGTGGTGAACATAATATTCTCTTAAAATAAATAACATAGGATACCACTATACCTTCTATCTTCTGTGAATAATAAACGAAATACCATATATGATGATTATGGGAAGACACATCATTCCTCACCATAGGATGAGACACCTACAATAAGATGACCATATATATATACCACACACTGAACCTACCCATTATTGGATAATCCTCACACACTACGAAATGTCATTTCATACTTCCCACACCATCCTCCACACACCAGGGATGCAACCCCCACACCTTTGATGAAACCCCTACACCTAGGATAAAACACCCACACATAGTATGAAAACCAAAAACCTTGGATGAGACCCCCATACCTTGGATGAATCCCCAAAAAACGAGTGGTTGTTTCAATGTAAGCTGCATACTATCGCGTTTTATCACACCTTCAATGATGTGATCATCCTTACTACATTGCATTAAACTACATGTGTCGGTCCATTCAAATGACAATAAAATGTGCACTCGGTAAAAAATAGTTTTGATACTAGTTTTCTAAATAAACATTCACAGGACACAACCCCAAGGCTCAATCATGACATTTTGACACACCTAGGGTACAAATATGAGGTTCAATCCCAATCTTCCACCATTGAAATTCAATCTTCATCTCTCGTCCCAAATATATGGCAATCTTGACTATTCTCATCTTCCCCATGGGGTCATTATGAAATGTCAAATACCTTTTCACACAAGCCTTTGAACATATAACATACCTATCCACACAATATGTTAAACATATGACATACATTTAACCATTAGGTTTTAAACTCATGACCTACTTATCCTAAAAGGATGAAAAACTTGTGACCAACATATCACTACAAGGCATTAAACCAATGACCTAATTTCCCCCATATGAAATAAAAGGTTTGACCTAACCATCCCCAAAATATTTTAATCCTTTAAACTACCATCCCCTCACATGAAATTACACATATGAATTGATCCATTACTTTAGTCTATTTAGTGAGCATGGGATACTTAGGGTAAAAATATCTAGATTTCTTATGCTCATTTGGTGTTAAATACAATGTGGATAACATGGGATGCCACGATGTTTCATTTAAGGGGCCTTATACATGATATTATGTAAACATCAAAAGAATATGTATTTATAGCTTCCAAACACACCCAATGTCCAAAAACTCTCATGCATTATCAATGTTACCAACTAATCCAACCATAAGTCACATCCCTATTGATATAGAAGAAACATAATTAACCTATATCCACCTAGAGATGAAGATGAGAAAGAGTTTCATGAACATGAATCAAATATTTTAGTGAGACCCATACAATGAGACATGATCCATGGAGTAATCCATGTAAGGAGGAACCAATTTCCCTTCATACTATTTTGATTAAGGATCCAACATCATTAGTAAATGATGGTTGATGCTGCCCTGCATTTGGTAACAAAAAATGTAGGCCGAGTAAGACCATTCCCTTCACAAACCATGGAGGAATGTGTTTGAAAATAATATTCACTAATTAACTATAATTCAATATATGACCCCATTAATAGGGATACAAAATTTTCATAGAAAACTTCTTGATTCAAACCAATCATGTATTATTTGAAAAATAAATAAATATTAATTTAGTTGAAATATTTATAAATTATTTATTTAGTGTCTTCACCTTTTTATTTTATTCTATAAATAAAAATGATAAATGGATTTATGTCCCCATTATATGGTTCATTGATAAAAATAAATAGAGTCATATGAGTTCTGATTTGTTTATACTGATTAAGCAGTGAACATGAGAACAAGACAAGATTTCGTTATATTAATATAAATGAAAGTGTATTATGATTTTTCATTATATATTAAAGATTGATATGAAAATTTGTCTTATCCTTTAGATGTTAATACCATTATTATTTTGTATTAGTACACCTATAGTCGATTAATTATGATAATATGAAATTGGATTGATTTAGATTTGCAGTTGGGATCTTTTATTAATGATTGTTAATTTAGTGCTATATATATAAAAAAATACATAAATACCAAGGGGACATATATTTTAGCATTAATAGAGAAAATGTGTTTTGTATAATGGATCTTCTAAGACCTAAACACTATAAGACTACTGAACTAATAACAAGGTATATTTACATGATTATGTCAATTAAATTGACTCCATCACATCCCCCTTTGTTATTGATCACATTACATAGTACACTCACAAAAATTTTATAAGAAATACAGTTTATTAGTTTCCTTATGTAGTGGATGGTAATATATAGAAGAAACCTTGTTTTCCTCCAATAATTTTGATTATATCGACCTGGGTCTTTTATGTTGGTACAATTCAAATTACATTAATTTGGAAGAAATTTTTTTCCCATGTTATCCCATGTGTATGTTTTTTAGAAGAGGTGGTTTCACTTAATTAAACACAATATTTTTTGGGAACCAAATTAAAATTGATAAGTATGAATAAATATTAGGTTACCTATACACTATTACATAAATCATGACTATGACAATATTCTAGTATGTAATATTCTAATCAAAGACCTATTTTATATAAGTTGAAGTCCTATTTATTAAAACCATTTATAGTCACGTGATTTGGAACAATTTTATGTTGATATTACTAGATTTAGTGATAAAAAATTATTGTATTGTATAAAAAAAATTTATATGATATCATTATAATTAGATAACATGTAAAAATATTTTTTTAAAAATATTTCATTTAAACTACAAAATAAACTTACGTGTTTACTGATTTTATATTTTATATCTTAACTATAAAGTAATTTAACATGTGAACCCTAAAATTATTTTACATATAATTAAATAAACTTTTCATGTAATATAAAAAATATTTTATATGTAAACTTAAAATCTTGTTAAAATGTAAATTTATTATAGTAAAAGTTAATATTCAAACATTATTTAATATTATAATACATGAAAAATGATATAAAATATAGTTTACATGTAAATTGTAAAATAAAATTACATGTAAAAAAGAAACAAAACTCAAAAATTTAAAAATGTACCAATAAAAAATAATCTCAAATGACCTAATAAAATGATCCAAATGACATAAAAAAATGTAACAAAATGATTGATCCTAGAAATGAACACATTAAAAATGCCTAGGTAATGAAACAAACAAACCAAATGAAAACATTTAATAAAACTAACCCAAAATAAAATGTATATAATTGAAAATATATTAGTAAACCGATTTCATACCCATGTTTTATGCTAATTAATATGTTTTTAGTATATTACTCCATGTATTTTATGAATTTTTTTTATTCCTCTAAATATGATACAATTCTTTTATGCAACTACATATTTCTTGTTTGGATTTACATTTGGGTTTAAGTAATTATTTCATGTCACATATTATGTCTTATTTGTATGACCAATTTCTTTTTTCCAATTAAATATATATTTATTTTACTAAATAGTAAATGAATTTATTTGAAGATATATAAAGGTTGGGACTATATGAAAATGATCACTACCTTGGAGGGATGTGAATTCCTCCTCCAGTACCCATTTATAGAATAATGTTTTAGAAAATAAATCAATTATATTCATATTTTGTTATGTAATTATTTTTTAAAATTTTAATTATGATACACAATGTAGGATACAATTATTCTATAAATAGAATAATAACTTTAGTGAAAAAATTCATAGTTTGTATATGGGGTGGTGGGGGTTACTAGAGCTACATGAAGAAATCATCATGCTCCATGACTACAAGATCATTCATGTGATATTTTATATAACATAGTTTCATAATGAAACAATACCTTAGAGGAATTAGTGATACGTATACCACCTATATTGTTTCCAGGATTTTTATATGATTCTGTTTCACATCAATCACTTAATTATATAACGACAGATCCCACTCTCCAAACCAATTATCCATTTCATAGACTACTATGATTCATCCATTTTTAATATATCCATTCTCTATAATCTATTATGTATTTCCTTCATTAAATTCTTATTCATCACATTCTGATTATCCCATGATAATTTTAATCATGAGAATAAATTAGACCCCAAATTGGTATCATATGTTTTTAACCCTTCACATTATAGGTATCCATCAGTGTCTACTAATTAGTCTGGCTCGAGTATATATATAAAATCCTATGAAATTTCATTAACTATAAAACAGATTTATTCAAAAAATATTATTCTAATATATTAATTTTATTCATTGACATATAGATCTACTATAATTAGGTTGTGTGGGTGTAATCACATTTTAATGTATAGATCCACCAGACACACGTGATAGTCTAATAAAATGAAGATAGTCAATGGATTGGTAAAATTAGAGGAGAATATAGTAGTATGATTATGAGGATTTCAAAATATTGTAACCTCAATCATTTAAAACAAGTCTTCTATAGACATACTGAAAATGTAGAAAATGGTAATAGTTAGAATTAAATATGGGAATTAAAATTAATTGGATTAAATTGTATTTAATTAATATATTTATATGAATTTATATTTTCCAAAAAAACTACTCTATTATTCTCTTTATAATGATGTTGTTTGGGATACATGATTAATGGAATTTGTGGAGCTACAAAGTATATATAATAAAGAGATATAAATTTAATTAGATGGTTTATTTGGACTTGAATTAGAGTGCATACCAATCCACAGTTATTTTCCTGTAATACATTGACAGAAAATAATTAATTGAATGAAGGGTTATGAGCTAAAATTATGATTAAAATTTAATGTTATTGGACTGAAATTAATTATGTTTTATATAAATAATTCAATTCAAATTTTTAATTTTTTTAATCAATTTTCAAAAATAAATAACAACTTAAAGGATATTATAATTTATACCCACTCATTGAGGGGAACTAGATTTATATTGATTGAGGCGAAATGAATATTATCCATGAAAAAGTGATATTAATTAAGAAAAAATATAAAAAATCCATTCTAAATCATACCAAGAACACAAATAAAGACAAGAAATGATTAATAAAATATGAGTTAGTTTACTGTAAACTGAAAATAATAAAACAAAAAAAAATCAATGAAACTACTGTATATAGGAAGAACTATCCCATACCAAATAAAAATAATTTGACCCATCCCATATAAAAATAAATTATCTGAACATGATCCCAATAGACATAATTATACAAAATGAAAACAGAAATGGAAAAAATAAAACTAGTTTGAATCAAACTCAAATGAATTTAAATAACATAAAATGAATCAAAATTAATTATATGGAAACATACCTAATTTAAATGAATAAATATTAATTTAATTGAAATAAATAAATATACAAAACCTAATATTTATCAATCATAATGGAACTAAATGATGTCAAGATAAATTGTATAATTTATAACTTTAATATATAAATAGTAAATTGTTGATTTCTTATAAACATTTTTATATTTTTAATAAATATTTAAACTAATCAATTATAGTAAAAACATAAAAATAAAGGATTTTTTTTTAAAAATAGCTTGAAATGAATTTATAAACGGGTTTTAATAAGAACAATTTAAAAAAATTTATATGAAAAAATGTAAATATTTCTAGTAGTATTGAATAATATATAAAATATTATTTTTAAAATGTTTAGAATGAGTTTTTTAATTTTTTTTAATTTTTTTAAATTGTTTTCCAATGTTTTTATATGGCTTTTAAACTATGTGTAAATAGATTTTAGACTGATTGTAATAATTTTTAAACTATTAATTGGTTTTCTACTAGTTAAGAATGCATTATAAAATTAAAATATCCTCTATTTAATTTATTTTTCATATTTTAATTATAAACAATATATGAATTTGAAAAACACTAAAATCTAATTTTTTTAAAATTTACATTAATATCTCCATGAACCATCCTGGATACCCTAGTACTCTAATAAGTGAGCTGACATTGACAGGGCTCGAAGGCCCTTCCTGACCCCCAATGGTTGGTGAATATAATTTAGTACCATAAATTAAAAAATGGATTGAATTTTATAAATAAATAGTGAATGATAATGATAATTGTTGGTATTCTTAAAACTCCACAATTAGAAAGTATTTAAATAAATCAAATAAAAAATCAAAATAGTGCATCATTAATACACTCAACAACTACCAAGAAAACACTAAAAAACCAATGAAACAAGTGACTATCATCTCCATTGGTCAACACCATGACTCTAGGTTCATAATATAAAAAAATATACCATATAATATAATCACTTTCTATTTTATCAAACATCGCAAAATATAGTCAAAAATTACATAGATAAAAAGGTAGGATGTGAGTTAAAAATCCATATAGGGTCTCAAATTGTTTTTCATAAAAATTACCATTACAAAAAACAAATTAAGTATTAAATCAATAAAACATGAGGTATAAAAATTCTATTACATATATTAATAAATCATTTAAAAAATGATGGAAGATATCTTAAAATGGTAAATAGGTACATTTTATATAAAATATTTGAATTAACATTCTGGTATGAAAAAACAGTTTTATAATCATTTGAATGTCTATTAAAGACAATTAAATCCCTCTCCATGGTAAAATACCCTCTAGTACATTAGTTTTTAGCTATCATATCCTCAGGCTACTCATAAATGATCATAGCGCAATTTATATGTGTGCACACTCAAATCAACATTAAATGATTTTAGACAATTATGGTAAATCATTCAGAGTGTGGTTTGGTTAATGTTGACATTATCAACCAACTTCTATGGGGTCAGATCTTATTATTCTTTTCCCTAATTCCATTCAAGCAGAGAACGATGCTATTATATCTTGGATCTTATTGTGCAATCATTGTAACACTCTCATTAGAGAGATTGAGACTAACTCTCTTACTATTTTCAATGAACTCTTAGGCAAGACTCTAGTCCCTTGGTCCATCGTTTAATCTATCAGACGCTTCAAGAGACTAATAAATGAGCATATGTCTTTTATTCATAATTAATGGGATGGGAATGTTGTAGTGGATTTCTTTTCCTCTATAACATCTCAACATTTCCAGCTCCTCATTTTTACCAACACCGGATTCTTTCCCCTAGATGTGAGTCACTTTGTAATAGATCAAGCCCTCATCCTTCACTACTTTAGACCCACCTAAATGTATATTTGTATATTTTCAACTATTGTTTTTCCTCTATTATATATAAATAAAATACCAAACATTGGTGGTTGTCCCTAATTTTTATTAACTACCCTTGATACCAGGTTATTCAATAAATTATTCATTTATTCATTAAAAATTGTAAAAATCATTCATTTCCAATTAATTTCAAATACAATTTCCCACATTTATTTTTTAACATGCCATTTCCATTTCAAAACAAATTCATGGTTCTAATAAAATTCATGTCCAATGAAATAAATTTTTAGTTTAATACATTTTGTTATCGATCAAAAAAAACTTCATCGAATCAATTTTCAAATTAGAAAAATATTTTTCTAAAATCCACCAAAAAATTTTAAATTCCATTGAAATTGTGGATTTTCCACAAATTAATTTCCAATATTAAAATAAGAAAAATAGAATCATATAAAATATTTATCTATAAATCAATTAAAAATATATATTAATTTAATCCATAAAAATAAAGGATTCAACTGAAGGGAAATTTTTTATAAAACCACCACCTTCTAATGACATTCTCCAATACAACACTCAAAATGATAAATCCATAAAATAAGGAAGTATATGAGATCAATGAAACACATGTTGAATCAATATCCATAAAAAATAGAGAATATATCCATCAAAATAGGTATTATATCCATAAAAAATGATGATCTATCTGTCTCTAAGAAAGAGAGATGACGAGATCAAGAGAAAAAGAGATTCACATACCAAAATATATCTAATGAGATAAATTTAATTTTGATATAAAAATAATAGGAGTTAGAGGATCAAAAATAACTTCTTGTAAGATTTCAAGCACCATAAAATCAAATTATGGTTAAAATAGTTTTATTTTTTTGTTAAAATGGGGGTCCCTAGATATTTATTTATATTTTCGGTGCAATTAGAAACCATGGGATTAATTTTCTATGTGGGAGGCATAGTTAGTAGTTACGGGGTACCATAACTGTGAAACCTCTATAGGATTCTGTTTGGGGAAAATAGTTTGGCTCCAAAGTTATTATAAAAATAATAAAAACCATGTCAAATACCACTATTTGAAGCCTCATAATTTTATGGATAGGTCACATGGTTTAGGTAAATAGTCAAGTCCTTTATAGTGGCTCCATCATGGCTACACGATTTTCTTCCCCAAACCACATGTTTTTCCCAAACGAAGTACCAATCATGCAAAGACCCATGGAGTTCCAAAATTTTATAATTTTCTGTAGGAGAAAACCATAATATATATTAATATTTTAAAACCAAAAAGAAATCAAAACATGGGTGAAGAGTCTCTCTAAATAAGCTAACAAGTGGTTACATCTTCTCCAACGTTAACATTTCAATCCTAATAAAGTATATAATGACTATTATATTAATAATAATAGAGAGAAAAACCATATTAATAGTTCATACCACTCAAATTTATTTACGGGAATCAAGTAAAACCAAACACAAAGCCCCAAAATATCTCATCCCACTACAAAGTTGGCACCGAAAGTGGTTGAAGCAATCCCTAAGGTCACTGCTTCCTTACATTTACCTGTTGAAAAATGTAACAAAGATAAAAAAATTCAATGATGTCTCATATCATAAATTTACAACATAATTACAACCTCAAATCATAAAACATATAACTTTTAACTAGTTTCAATGACCATTATGAATTATTTGAGTCCCCCATCATGAAATTTTTGATAGGGAAATGAACAACTAAGAAGTTCCAGAACCATAGGATGCCCTCTTAATAGAATTTCCACTTAATAATTGTATAATCAACATAATGTTAGTCCCTTATTCGAAAAAATTCAGAATCATGTAGCCACTCATAAAGAATAATCATAGGAAGAGTGGTCTAAAATGAACACTAGCCTTTACAAAATCAAAATCATTGTCCCATACCCCTAAATGAAACCATGAAAAGGATCTTTCTAGTTCTACTCTTCTGATGATTCATTCAAGGATTTATTTCAAAGTTTCATTCCCTATACATCAATAATGACATCCCCCTTACCCATGTTATACAAAATTTTTAAATAAAAAATATCCAGGTTATCCACCCTATACCTCTATTAACGAATCAAATATTTTTATAGAAGAAATCACTAAAGCTTTTGTGGTTAGAATTAAATATAAAACATTCTACAAAAAAGTAATCCCACTAACTCATAAGAGAATGAATCTCAAATTTGAGTTCGAGATATTGAGTTAGATAATTATTCTCATGTAGATAATGTTTCCTGGGTCCAAAGGCTACCACATGATCACCTTGTATTCAAAGATAAGAAAACCTGAACCCGATGCATAACAAAAAACAACAAACTACTTCCCATCATATAGTAGATTCAACAAAAGTAAAGAATTAAAAATAAGTTTTAACACATCAAAAATAATCCTTAAATATTTTATTCCATAGGAACATCTAACCTTTTCGAGTGAGTGTTGTCATTTGAGAAGAAAAACAATAGACATGTTTAACAACCCTGTTGTGTTACCCTACAAAATACAAGAATTTTCTTATCTAAAAAACATTTAATGGTTTCGACCATGTCATAATTTACTTCACCATTTAATTATCAAATAAAATACCATATTATCAGACCATATATCCTGAGAACATTAATTATTTAATACAAAAAATCTGCTATGATAGCATCAATTAAAGAATATGATTGTAAACAATTCTGAAAGCATCACTTAGATGATTCACATAGTCTTCCTCAGTTTTGGAGTAAATTAAAATCTCATACACACAACCCACAATAAATTAAATGAGTCACTCAATGAAAATTATATTTATAAAATCTATAATGGTTTTAGGATCATTGTTTATACTAAACAGAATAATAAGATAATCAAATTGGTTATACGTTCAACTAAAAATGGTTTTCCAAATTTTATATTCCTTAATTCTCAACTAGTGATAAAAAGATCGAAGATAAATATCAAAGAACTAGTTTCCCCATTTAAAATATCAAAAAAGGTTATCAATCCATGGAAATGTATACTTGTTAATTACTATACCTCGGTTGATATTTTTGTAGTTAACACATATTGGAATTGTTTCATCAGATTTCATCACTAAGAGAAATAGTGATGTAAAATGTGACATAAACATGAATATAAAGGCCTTCTCAAGAAACTCATCCATCTAAGAATTAATATCATTCAACTCTGATAGTTCCATACAATCAAAAGTTATAAATACCAATTTTTATTGGGTAAAAAATCAATAGGGAACTCTTCCTATTTTAAATATGGGAAACCAGAGAATTTTGATGGTAAAAAATCATGAAACATAAAGATGATTGGGGGAGATCATTACAAAAATATTTTCAATGCATGGAAAAATATAACCTATATTCTAACCAACCTGTATCAAGAAAATTTAGTCTCTCACTACTTGACTTTGGATCCATCCCCCCTAAAAAATGGCACCCACACCATTGGGAGAATTTAAGAATACCCATCGAAGGTAAAAATCAATTAACCCTTTATTACTATTGATAAAATTTGTCATGAGATTTATTCCAAAAGATATCATGATGAGAACCAAAAATATCCCAATAAATAAACTTCCAAGAAATAGAGAAATGAAATATGGGAAAATGGAGCCTTCTCTATCTTCATTCTTAGGGGAATGGTAATATTTTTCCCATAAATGAAAATATACATTCAATGATTTAATGGAACCGAAATATGAGTTGATTTAAATGAGTAAGATGCACCATTACCAAGTAAATTACACACTAAAGATGAATATATACATGTAGAACATATCACAACCATTAGACTCATATCAGCTTCCTATGGATTCAGTTCAACTGCATAAGGTAGATTAATTAATGATGCATGTGTCCAGGAACCCTTGGTTCAAAATGTATATGATTACACAATATTTTTTTAGGTGATGATGATCCCATAAAAATGTGTGGTAAAGATAATATACGAATTAACTTCTCTAGGTTCCCTTATTGGACACATGAACTATGGTTCTCAGATGTGTCAGTGTAATACTGTTTCAAAAGAACAACCTTGTACCAATAGAACCACATCCAAGGGAATATTATAGGCACTATAAAAGGTATGGAGGACTACAACTATTAAGAACCACCATGAGAATCATCATAAATCCAAATTTCAATGAAGGAATGCATTGAACTATTGTAATGGGATAAAGGTACTACCATCAACTTAGTCATAACACATTTGTCAAGAAAAACCATAAATTCTATATCTAGCACATTTGAATAAGAGTTTATCATCATAAACAAAACATGTGTTCAGATATCATATTTATTCCATATATAAAAATATTCAGGACTTTAGTTTTTCATTATTCCCTACCTCTAGAGAAAACTGAAATATATCATCAAAATAGTTTTCATACTATGTCACATTCAGAAACCACTGATGATGTTTGAGAAACACCACAATATTTTCTTAGACTATTGAATCTATGTAGAATTTATTAGTTATTGAAACTCTCAATTATTTATACACCAATCCCTCATGTTTATCTTCCATAAAAATTTAATCCCACCATCATCATATATTACCATCAATATTGAAGGTGTGACACTTCACATTAATCAATTCCTTGTTTTCAAAGAACACAAAATCTATATCTATATTTTTCAACCAATCCTCTAACACTTGAAGATCATTTAAGACTTGGAATGATGGGGGGTAACTAAAAAAGAAACTCTTGAGATTTATCTCTTGATTCGTCCCATTGAGAAACCAAAATTATATCTTGAACTAGATTATGTTGTGATGATTTTCCGAATGATTTGACAACACACAACACTATCCAGTCAATTTTGGGTTGACAAGAGTATTCTCCTATTATGGTTTACCAATAGCTTCATCCTACTACATATTAAAACATCTTCTTAGAGGCATGATTCCATAAAATATCAACAAAAAACAATAAAATCATTAGAAATGAAATAGTGATAAACTAATAATACAAGATTTATAAGAGTTAATTTCCATAATGTAGAAATCAATATTTCAATTTGAACATAATCAGATTAAATGTAGGGGATGTATATAATCAATATCAAAACATTATTCAACATAATTTTCCATAACACCACTGGTGAATTATGGCTCTGTAACGCACTGACCCCTGTTACCCATAGTCGGTGAATTATTACATAACATTGGAATGATACAAGGAATCATGTTTCAAAAGACCAATCAGTTTAGTAGCTTTGGAAGTACTAGATACACTCATAAGTTTTACAATACATCATGAAATAAAAACATCAACAAAATTTTGTCCCCTTTTTAAACACAATTATATCCTTAGCATATCCCTAAAGGTCAACCATAAAATACCTCTTTACATACTGGGAAAAATAAAACACAGAAAGGGGTGAACTCAGATGCTCAGTAAGGATAAAAATATAGCGGAAACTTTCATAAAAAATGATAATCATTAAAGGCAATGTATAAGACTAAAAAATGTATTTTAAATAAAAACTTCAACATAATATGGAAAAGATAAAATCAAATAATTCCATTTAATTATTCTCATGGTTATTCTACTAGTTACATAATCACATGAAAAATCTTTAGCTATTTTCATAATGGTGGAATGCATAAGGCCAGATTTCATAACCACATAGTCAAGGCCTTGTGCCAAGACTAAAAATAAGATTTTTTCTATGCCTTATGCCAATACACTAGTTTTTCTAATTAGACCTACCGATTCATCAAGGAAATATTGTGGGATCCACCTGTCACTTAATAAGTCTAATTCATTCCTCATATGAAAAGGTTGAAACATATAATAATAATTAATTTTAAAACTAGTATACAAAATGCCAATACTTTATCTATAAAAAATGAATGGTATAAAAATAACACATCCACAATCAAACATATCACAAAACCATAAATATTGTATGAAATATTTTTATCATAATAAACCAACCTTGATCAAGAATAATATCCCATAATGGATGTTGACATAGCTGAAAATGATTAGCAAAAACCTTTGAGAGAAATATCACTTTTTCAGGAATACATTTAAATGTCTCACAGTTTATCAAGAAGAAATTTAAAATAGATTTTTGAATCAATGTTTCCCATACATCTTTGAAACAATTAAACTGAATTTAAATTTTAAAACATTAATTTCCATATTCCGAAATCTAAAAACCGTTTTTAAACATAGACATTAATGATAAATATTAAGAAGAATAAATTTTTAAAACATTTAAAATAAAATTTTAGTTGGAGTTCATAACCAAATGAGAGATGAATGAATAAAAATAATTGAGGTAATAAAAAAATTATAATATCTTGAGAATAAAGGGATTAATGATATACTACATCAAAGTACAGTATATACCCCAAATAAAAGTGAATGGTGCTTAACAACAAAGAAGTGTCAATGGAATGTAAGTTGAGATGAATCCCTTATTAAATATCGTGTCCTTTGGTTAAG
The DNA here is from genome assembly GCA_963277665.1 of Viscum album. Classification (NCBI taxonomy): domain Eukaryota; kingdom Viridiplantae; phylum Streptophyta; class Magnoliopsida; order Santalales; family Viscaceae; genus Viscum; species Viscum album. The sequence continues at coordinate 1,897,278,722 of OY728152.1, forward strand.
GATAAATAAATGACATAATTATGTGTAAAAAATATATATACACTTAATATGATGGGATATTTAGTGTAAATCAATCCGAGGATGTTCACACATATTCCTGTAAAAACAACACTAATGACATGGATGTTTAACTCAATGAATAGAAATTGAGTTAAAATTACACTTATCATGTTTATAACGATGAATTAATAATTTAACAATGGAGTAATTATTTATATCAAAATTATATCCACACAAAGGGGAGTGTAAATTAAAACATAAGTAAAAAATAGTGATTTCAGACAGAATCTTGGAGTTAAGTAATCAATGAAGACTGCGTAAAACCAAATGAGTAGAAATTGAAAAATGACATTTTTTACCGATGTGGTAAAATACAAAACATACAGTAAATTAATGAAGGATAATCCAATGATGATGTAAATACCCATTAATTAATTTATATTACTAAAACCGTACAATCATAGGCAGTACATACACAATAAAAAAGATAATAGTGGCAATTATAGCATGAATCTCACAAGAATAAAAGTGAGATGGAAACCCTTTACCTTGAACATTTTCTTATTAGATGGTAGGTTAACATCTTGTTTAATGGTGAAATCATAGTTATTAAATTATACAAGAACCATATACATTAATATGATATCATATATGATCTTCTAATATTGCATTGTTAATGATACTTTAGTAGTATCATCGTTTCATGTGTTAACTGATTCATTTTTTATTTATATACTTTGTTAAATAAGTAATTTTTTTTGGATAGAATGTATCTTATTCATATTAATAATTATATTAAGTCTTTATAACATTTATTTTAATCATCAAATGAAAATTATTCTTGGATGGATATGATGGTGAATGAATCTCATCACGTTCATGGAGGCGGTAATCCATACACACGCATGAGCGACAATATCATTTTTTGGATATTAGAATAATATATAATTGGATGTTATATCATATACAGAAACATTATCTTATTATATTTATTATTTAAATCATTTATATTCATCATTATACCCATCCAAATGATGATTTTTTTGAATAACAAACTGCACCACGACGTGGAGACGGTAATATGTAAATACACACGTATGGTGACTTTGTCATTTATAGAATAGATAGAATATTGAATAGGGTTGTACCTTTTTTATAATAACATGACAGTTTAAAGAAAAGAACTTGAAAGAGGTGATGAAATATTTACCTCTTTTCGGGTTCTTCGTTTTGATTTGATCGAAAGGGATCCATAAGATGAATTTATGACTAAAGGAAGGCCTCTAAGATGAAGTAAGAAATGTTGGAAAGATATTTGGCCCTATGTTGGCCCAACCAAATGGATTTGATGGTGTAAATTTGAGAGAAAGTGAAGTTTCATTTTATAAGAGGGGTGAGGGGTACCTTATGAAAATATAGAAATATTATTTTATAATAAAATAATATTCAGTTTCTAAATGCTCCAAAATGAATTATTTAAAGACTAAGGTGGTGATGGGTCAAAAAACACTGAACTAATAGGTTTCAGATAGGTTTAGTCACTATATTACCCTTATCTTTAAGAGTTAACTCTTAGTTAAATAGTTTGACATTTAGCATGTCTCTTTGTATTTTTATATTACATGGTTAATAAAATTACTATAAACATCCAAGAGAACCTCAAGTAGTTAATTAATGAATAATTTAATAGTATTATATCCCTTTGGATGAACCATATATTTTTAAGAATAAATGACCAATTTATAATATAATATTTGTTTTGAAAACTACTTTATGTCAATTTTGACACTATTTGGTATTTTGTTTTTTTTAAGTCATAAAAACATCATTACATCAAAAAGAATTTATTCAATAAACAATAAGATGTCACATTGACCTATAAAATTACTGGAATTCTTAAAAAGTTTCAAATTAAATTATTTAGGAAAGCATTTTATCTTTCTAATGAATATTTATAGTCGAATTTTTCTTATGTATAACCCTACATTAAAAAATGTTTAGTTATTAAACATTAATTTTAACACTTTCAACACTTCATTGAATTAAATAATAATAAATGTACTCAACTAATTCAATTGGACCTAAAGGATCATATTTTATTACTACATTTTTTTGGTCGAATTAAAATTATCCAATATAATTTGGACATGTGTTAGGGTAATAATAATATCATTATTACCCTTAATTACCTTATTTACTTTTAACCATGGTAAATAAAAGTAAAAAGTTAGTATTCACAAAAAAAATTCATCTTATTGAACCAAATATTAATTAATGATATCAACCGTGTCTCTTATATTTTTGAAATTAAACTCATATAAGTGGTATAACTAAGTTAGATACAAATTTGCAAATACTCCTAGGAGGTGGGTAAAAGACGGTAAAAAGTTCGATAAAATTTTATGTTTCTAAAATTTTTATAAAATGACATCGATGAATTACCATTAACATATATAGGTATTATATATCTATTTTGACCTAAAATAAATTAAAATAAAATAACTCATTATTTAAATAAAAATTCTATTTTAACAAATAACGCAATGTTTTTTCACTATTCATCAAAAATTGAATGTTTTCAGAAAAATACAAAAAATTTACCCTATGATAATTTTTATATTCTAAATTAAAAAATGAATTATATTTTAGAAAATTTAAAACATAGAAGATTTATTAATTAATTTAAATTAATTTCTGTTTTCAAAACTGAAAAGCGGGTTTTTTAAAAAGTAAAAACTATTAAAATATTGACATGTGTTAATATACAATTTAAATGTAAAATTACTTATAATGACCTAAATTGTATTAAATGATGAAAATTTAATATATTTATACATCTAATCCATTCAAATACATAATTTAATACAATAAATTATTTCGATTAAAAAAATTCAATTAAAATTTAGTGTTTTTCAGCATTCATCAAAATGTGAAAGATATTAGAAAAGTACGAAAAATTAATCCAAAATAAATTTTTATGTCCAGATTGTAAAGAAGAATTAAATTTCATTATATTGAATATATAAAAATGTAAAATATTGGTTTTAAAAAGGGTTTGCTATTAAAATGTGTTAAAATTGCATTTTTTGATAAATAATTTTTTTATCTGAAAAAATGAATTTGTTCCTTATATTATGTCTAAAATCCACATTATATTGATTCTAAAATTATATGAAGTATATAAAATTCCAAATTCAGTTAATACTATTCATAACCACTTTTGAATGACAAGTTTAGTAAGTTATGGTGCGCTAGAACTCGGTGTTTCTTGTAGCACAGGATATTGAATTTAAAAAACATAACATTTTATAAAATCTCGGGGTGTTAAATTCTTCCCCCCTTTGGAAAATTTCTTCCTTAAAATTATAATATTGGGCTTGGGAACTTCATTAAAAGTTCCACATCAGAAAAATAGTCCATAAAACTATCTCATTAAAATAAAGAATGAGAAGTACAAAGGTCACCAGAGATAACCCAAACTAGGATTCCATGTAAGAAAAAGTGGATATGGAAGATAATCTAAGTGTCACGTTTTGGTAGAGACTGATAGAAAACAATATCAGTATAAAGTTAACAATAAGAAAACCACAAACTTGTGATGGATTTAATGGTCATTAGTTTCCTAGTAGGAAAATTGAACATATAACATTTTTTGTTTTATGTTTTATTTTATAAAGTTTAGCAATTTAATTATTAGATTGACTAAGAAAAAAAAGAGATATACTTACTTTTTATGTAGAGTTTCATCCTTTAATAAATTTATTCCACTAACTCACCTTTTTCTCAAATGATGATTATTCAAGAATAATTGGTGACACCTAAAGCGCTATAATCTACTTCTAGAGAATTACATAAAATACAAAGGATAAACAATACATATTTACCTAGTCTTTAGAGATTAACCAATAAAATGGGTTGAACAATATCATATGATCCCCAAAAAGGTTAATTATTTAGAGAAAGAAATACTTATCATAATTTATAAAATTGATCCAGCAATACCCAGAGTTAAATAAATACCATTCAATAAATAATTCTCTTTAAAATCTTTCAATAAAATCCTAACTAATATTGAAACCCAAAATATTGAATAATTTGATTACGCAGTAATCCACGTTAAATTGTATCTCAAAATAACATCGACAAATCTTAATGTCACAAACTTATATGTAATTAACCCAATCACATATTCTCTCTGATAGGTTAATCATTTCCATAAATAATAAAAATCGCTATAAATCCACAATAAAAACATAGGTAAGAATCTACCATTAATCTTCAAATGAAATCACATAGTATTATATATTCTATAGGCATATAGTATTCCCAATAGAGCAAACGTCTTCCAAAATAACATTTATCACTTAATAACCAAATCATTTTCCTACACTAACCATATCGATTTGATAAAACATAAGATCCAAAATCAACTTATTATTGACCAATAAAATCATTTAAATAAAAAGAATTAGTCACACTAACCAAGGACATCATGTAGTCCAGTGGTAGGTGATAAATCCCAATCGCACTATGGTGGTGGTTTTGATTCCCACAACTTTCTCTAATGTAATGGGTTATCACATGGTCTGAATGTTGTCCTTTTTTAAATACTCTATTTTATGACTTTCTCAAAATGAGATAAATTCCTCTAAATAACAATAATATAATTTCACCACAAATTTTATCTTATACCTGGAATTTTCATCCCAAAAAATAATAAATTGTAATTTCCTCAAATTCCAGGATCATGAAAACCCAAATGGTTATTTATAACAATATCAACAATAGAAAATAAAAATCATAAGAAAATAGAATATTCACATAACAAACTGTAGGGTTACACATACAAGAGAAATGTTTTCCAATGTAATCACATAAACAAAGAGCACTAATACTTTTAAACATTTAACAATTAATTTATTTCCAAATAGGTTTTTCCTTGACCAAGAGGGTAGCCTATAGAATAGGGCATTCCCTCAGGTAATTCCCAGGTCTCATACATTTAAAGAAAATGACTGTAAATGAATTCTTGGGATTATTTTTATTTTCTTCCATAGTAAACTTCATTTTTCCTCAGCAATTATTTACTTTGTGTCCTACTTTCCCACACAAAAAACATTTCTTTGTTCCACTGATACACTTCCCAAGGTGTTTCATTCCAAATTTCCTACATGTTGGAATTTGAGAAATCTTTTATCCATGGTCTCCACTACTAGAGATCTTATCATTTTTCGACTTTCTATTCTTTGTTGAGTTCGTGAGTTGGATAATATATATGTTGTTGATCAATTTTTTGTAAAAATTATTCGTTATGAACATGATATCATTTACACCTATCAAAATTCCATTTTGTTGCTCATTTCCTCCACCATTCCCACCTTGTATATCATGTTCAATGTTACAATGGTTTCCTTGGAATCCAGCCATTGACTAACACACGAAAATATAGTGTGAGACATAAAATAATTTAGAGAATATCATCACACATTATTTTCAATCTAAATCGCCTTACAATTAACAATTGTTATTTATTCACATCATATATTAAAATCCTTTAAATTAGTTTTTAATGAAAATGTGAATGATCCAAAAAAATATGAATCAAGAGTTTCATTACCAAGAGTGCAGCAAGGCCCGTTGTTGTGTACCAAGATACCCCGGGTCAAGCCTAAATATCCTTGTCAGAATACTCACTCCTAGGTACATATGTGCCAGAGATGCCTCTACCTGGTCGTATCTATATAGGGATGTATTTCTTGGAAAACCCACATAATATTTACATTACCAAAATTACAGGATGTTCATATATACTATTCCTCAAGGTCTATCGTAGGTTAGTGTTTTCTAATCATATTTTTTCTAAATATTTCATTCAAGGTTTGTACTAAACTTTCTCTGATACAAACATTAACGCCTCGACCCCCTTTATATAGAGTTAGTGCATTGTTACATAACATTGGAATGATACAAGAATCATGTCCCGAAATACTGATTAGTTTAGTAGCTTTGTATGTTCTATATATACTCATAAGTTTTACATTACATCATGAAATAAAAACATCAACACCATTTTGTCCCCTGTTTAAACACACTTATATCCATAGCCTATCCATATCGGTGAAACATAAAATACCTCCTCACATCCTTGGAAAAATAAAACATAGAAAGGGGTGAGCTTAGATGCTCAATAAGTATAACAATATAGCATGAAAGTTTCATAAAAAAGTATAAAATTTTAAGGCAATGTATAAGACTAAAACGAAAGCCATTTAAACTAAAACATCAACATAATATGGAAAAGATGAAATAAAATAATTCCATTTATTTAATCTCATGGATATTCTACTAGTCTAATAATCAAATGAAATATCAATAGAAACTTTCATAATTATGGAATGCATAATTCTGGAATTCATAAACACAGATTCAAGGCCTTGTGCTAAGACTACAAATATGATTTTGACAATGCATTGTACCAAGGGAGTATTTTTTCTCATGAGACCTACTGATGCATAGAGGAGATATAGAAAGATCCACCCTTAACTTACTATATCCAATGTATTCCTTATTTGAATAGAATGAAATATATCATAAACATTCATATTAAAACTAGCATACTAAATGTCAATACATTATCCACAAACCATGAATGGTATAATAATAACACATCCACATTCAATCATATAAAAAAACCTTCAATATAGTATGTAATATTTGTATCATAATAAACCAACCATGATAAAGAATAATATCCCGTAAAGGATATTGATATAGTTGAAAATGATCGGTACAAATATTTCAGAGGAATATCACTTTTTCATGAAAACATTTAAAAGTATTACTGTTAATCAAGAAGCAATTTAATATAATTTTTTGAATCAAAGTGTCCCATACCACTTTGAAATATTTAAATTTATTTTCAATTTTAAAACAATAATATTCATATAAATAAAACCTTAAATCCATTTTTTAAAAATGGACATTAATGAGAATGATTTAGAATAATAAAATTTAAAAACATTTAAAATCATATTTTAGTTAGAGATCTAAACCAAATGAGAGATTCTTGAATGAAAATAATTGAGGTAATAAAAAAATTATAATATCATGAGAATAAAGGGACTCATGATATACTAAGTCAAATTATATTATAAACCCTAAATAAATGTGAATTGGCGCATAACAACAAAGAGGTCTCAATGCAATGTAAGTTGAGATGATTTCCATTATAAAGACTGTATCCTTAGGTTAATGATAAATAAATTAAATATTTATTTGTGACTAATATAAATACAATCAATATGATTTTATACTCAGTGTAAATAAATCATATGATATTCACACATATTTTTGTAAATACAACACCAGTGACATGGATATTTAACTCAATGAATAGAAATTGAGTTAAAATTTCTCTTATAAAGTTTATACTGATGAATTGAGAAATTATAAATGGAGTGATTATGTGTATAAATAGTATATCCACACAAAGAGGAGTGTAAATTACTACATAAGTTAATAAATAGTGATTTCACACATAATCTTAGAGTAAAGAAATCAATGAAGTTTTCTTAAAACCGAATGAGTTGAAATTGAAATTTGAAATTCCCATACCGATTTGGTAACATACGAAACATACACCACATGAAAGAAGGCACATACAATGATGATCTAAATACCCATAAATTAAATTATATTCTTCAAAACTTATAATCATGGGTAGTACATACACCACAAAAAGGTAATAGTGGAAAATATTGCATGAATCTCACAGAAATAAAGGTGAGATGAAAACCCCTTAACTTGTACTTTTCCTTGGTTTAGGGTAGGATAACCTCATGTATAATTATAAAATAGTTGTTATTAAATTATAAAAGAACAATATACATTTAAATGATATCATATACGACATTATAATATTTCTTTGTTAATGATATTTCAGTAGTATCATCATTTCAGGTGTTAACTGATTCGTTTTCCTTTATAAGATTTGTTAGGTAATTAATGTTCCTTATAGATATAATGTAACTTATTCATTTTCAGAATGATATTATGTTATTAAAAACTATATTTTTAATCATCAAATGATAATTAGTCTTGAATGTATATGATGGGGAGTGAATCTCATTGCGTTTGTTGAGACATTATTCCGTACGTACGCACGAGGGAAAATAAAATTTTTTCGATATTAAAATCGTATATAATTGGATGGTATATCATATAAAAAATAATTATCATGTTTTATTTATTATTTAATTCATTTATACTCATTATTATACCAATAAAAATGATGATGTGTTTGAATAACAAACTACACCACGACGTGGAGACGGTAATCCATACGTAGACATGTATGGTGACGTTGTCATTTATAGGATGGATAAAATAATAAATAGGGTTGTACCATTTTTATAATAACATAATTGTATATAGAAGATTCTGGAGTTATTATTTTATAATTAACCAACAAATATAGTGGAAACAGATGATGAAATGAACTTGAAAGAGGTGATGAAATATTTTCCTTTTTTTCATGTTCTTCATTTTGATTTTATGAAAAGGGCTCCACAGGTTGGATTTCTATCTAAAGGAAGGCCTCCAGGATGAATGGATTATTGTTGGGAGGATATTTGGGCAGGGCTTGGATGAGTTAAATGGATTTGAATATTTTAATTTGAGAGAAGGAGATGTTCTCTTTTATAAGAGGGGTGAGGGGCACCTTAGAAAAAATTGAAATATTATTTTATAATAAAATCATGTTCGATTTAGAATATCTCTAAAATGAATTATTTATAGGATAAGGTGGGTATGGGTATAAAATCACTCAAATAATAGGTTTTATATAGGTTTGGGTCACAATATTAACCTTATTATTTAGATTTAACTTTTAGTTAAATAGTTTGGAATTTACCATGTCTATTTGTATTTTTACATTATATGGTTAATAAACTTACAATAAATTTCCACGATAACCGCAAGTGGTTCATTAATGACATATATAATTTTATTTATTCCTGTTTTCTTATCCTCATATTTTTAGGAATAAAATAACCATTTATAATATAATATTTTTTTTAAAAACGTTTTATGTAAATTTTTACACTATTAGGTATTTTGTTTTTTTTAATTCACAACAGCATTATTAGTTCAAAAAAAATTATTTAATCAGCCCTATAATGATATATTAACCTATAAAATTAGTTTAATTCAAAAAAAGTATCAAATTACATTTATATGATTATTTATAATATCAATTATTTTAACATTTCAAAAATAAGGTAATTTCTGTATCGTCATTGTGTCATAAATAAATTAAATTATTTAATGTCTAAAAATTATAAATAAAATACCATTAAATAGGAAATATTTTTATATTTCTAATGAAATTTTATAGTGGAATTTATGATATGTATAACCCTATATTAAAAATGGTTTAGTTATTAAACATTGATTTTAACAATTTTAACTCTTCTTTGAATTAAATAATAATAAATGTAAAAATCTAATCCAAGTGGACCTAAATGATCATATTTTATTCCAATGGGTTTTTTGGTTGAATTATAATTATTCAATAGAATTAGGACTTGTGTTAGGACATTAATAATATCATTTTTACCCTTAATTACCATATTTACTTTTTACCGTGGAAAATAAAAGTAAAAAGTCACAATTCACCAAAAATTAATGTCATATTATTGAACCAAATTTTAATTACTGATATCAACGGTGTCTCTTGGATTTTTTTAATTTAACTCACAGTAGTGGTAAAATTACATTTTATACAAATATGAAAATGCTTCTAAAAGGTGTGTAAAAGACGGTAAAAAGAATGATAAAATTTTATATATGTAAACTTATTATAAAATGACTCCAATGAATTATGTTGAACATATGTAGGTATTATGTATCAATTTTTTCATAAAATGAATAAAAATAAAAAAAATTATTTAATTTTTTTTTATTTTAACCAATAATGTAGATTTTTTCTCTATTCATGAAAAATTGAATGTTTTCAGAAAAATACCAAAATTTTTCCCTAAGATAATTTTAATATTATAAAATTGTAAAATGAAATCTATTTTACCAAATTCAAAACATAGAAGTTTCATTACTTAATTTAAAATTAATTCATATTGTCAAAAATGAAAAGTGGGTTTTTAAAAAAGTAAAAACTATCAAAAGATTGACATGTGTTTATGTCAAATTTAAATTTGAAATTACTTATAATGACCAACATAGTATTAAATAATAAAAATTTAACATAATTATACCACAAAACAATTGAAATAAAGTATTTAACACTATAAATTATTTATATTAAAACAGTTGTTTTTAATTAAAAATTAGTATTTTCACTATTCATCAAGATATGATAGTTATCATAACATTACCAGAAATTAATCCAAAATAATTTTTTATACCCCAATTTTAAAGGAGAATTTAATATCATTAAATTGAATATATAATAGTGTCAAATATTTGTTCTAATAAAGGTTTTCTATTAAAATGAGGTAAAATAGCATTTTTTGGAAAATACATCTTTTATCTGAAAAAATGAATTTATTCTTATATTATATCTAAGAAACACATAAAATGGATTCTAAAATTATATGGGTTATTTAAAATTTCAAATTCACTTAATAATATTCGTAATCGCTTTTGAGCAGCTAGTTTGGTAAGTCATGCTGCACTCAAACTCGATGTTGTATCTAGCGCAGACAGTTGAATTTAATGAAAATAACTTACTATGAAATCATGGGGTGTTATAGGTTCATTGTTATTAGATTTGGCCATGAACTAGATCTCAACTTCCACATAATTTCCAAAATCACACATCTAGCCAAAAGGACAACCCAAATCACATACTGACATTGAGGAAATATTTAGAAACTACCTCTAAATGTACATTTTTGAGAACCAATCAAGATACCATAGTAAATTGACAATCTATCCATCTCTGACATGGACAATAATTTTTTCTTAATCCCCATAGTTTTTTGAAAATTTCCTAACATAATACATGAAAATAAAGGTATTAATTTCTACCAAAATAATTAAAATATAAATATTGAAGTCCACATGCCAAACAAACCATAAAAGAATATACCAGAATTAATCATGTAAAGAAAACTCAAAATATTATATCATCAAACTACTCAATAATGACGGTGTTAAAGTTCGAAAAACCCATGAATCAATTTGATAACATATCCAATTATCACCTCCATGACTCAAGTTAAATTTTTTTAGAACATCCCCTTATTCTATGTGGGAGATTGAATTTTATCTATCTCAGAATAATATAATCTTCAAAATAAAAAGGGAAAATGTGTTTTGTGAGCTATAAAGACTAGTAAGAGATCACCATGTGTTCTATAAATAATACAATAACAATAAAAAATAATTCTACGAATTTAAATTAAAAAATTTATGTAAAATAATTTAAATAGTTTAAAAAACATTATTTAATGAAAATAACGACAAATATATAAAAATATTTTTTTTGAAGAAGCATATAACATTAATGACAAAGATCAGAAGAAGTATATGCATGAAGCCACGAAGGGAAATTGTCCAGCCAGAGCTGGATAGTATCGAATGGGCTTGAGGACACCATCTGATGGGCTACGTTGTTTCCTTCCCTTTTGGTGAATGAGAAGGTGCACAATGAGAAGCGTTGGTGGATTGATTGAATTATGCTGTCAATGGTGCCAAACGACTGGAGCCCTCTGTCGTTATGATTGATAGCGTCGATAATGGAAAGACAGTCAGACTCAATGATGATGTCACCCCATTCGACTTCAATAGAGAGCATCATACCAGCAAGAATGGCCTTGGCTTCAGTGATTTCCGGTTCCCAGACTGTTTGATGTGGTTCATACATAGCAGCAAGGATTTTCCCTAGATGATTTCGGGCAATGACGCCGAGGGAAATAAGCCAATCTTTTGGAAGCGACGCGTCCACATTAATCTTGATAATCCATTCTATTGGGGGATTCTAGGGAACAATAGGGGAGGGGGAGACACCCGGCCTAGAACATCCGGTGTGGCCTTCCCAACCTTCAATGCAAGAAGTAGCTCAATCAATCCAGAATTTGGGGGGTCTGTGGGCATGATGAAAAAAAAACATCATTAGACCGGACCCAAATAATCCAGGCCAGAGTGAAGAGTGAACCAACATCAACTGGGGAGAGAGAGGAGCACTAACGCGTCAGATGATCGGGAGGTCAGAGGCCAATGCCAACGAAGCAGTAGAAGCCGAGCCCCATTTATTCCAGATCTCCTTAGCTCTCGGCCAGAAAATGATAGCACGTATAGGTGTTTCAGGAGTGTTTATGCAGAAAGGGAAAAATGTGGTGCTATCCATATGTCGAAAAACGTGAAGTCTCATTGTTGGGAGAGTTCCCGAAAAAACCTTCCACCAAAAAAGATGAATTTTTTGGTGGATGTTGAGCGACCAGATAGATTTTCAATGACCTGCATCCCTGTCAACTGGGTAGATTCCAAGAGAAAGTCGGTAGTCGGATCTCACCGCGTAATCGCATGAAATGTAATTGAACCAGAAGCGACGGTCAGGGCCTATGTCTGGTACCCAGGGGATGCTGAGGATAATTCTTTGGTCCCTTTCGTTAAACAATTCAAGTATCTTATCAAAACACCACCCATGTCCCTGGCTGGAAAGGAGGCAGCTGACAGTGGAATCTTCCAGACCTGGTTGGGTGGGGGATGTATCTCGTAAACTATCTTTATCAACAATCCAGAGATCAGACCAAATTTTGATAGATGAGCCAGTCCCAGTCCTCCAGTACAATCCTTTATCCATGAGCTTTTTAGCCCCCCAGATACTTCTCCAGAGGAAGTTAGGACATGGGACATGAGAGAAAGCATGAAAGTCTATGTGGGGAAAGTACTTAGCTCGTAGAACTCACGCAAATAGAGATGATGGAAGGTTAAAAAGGCGCCATCCGTTCTTGTCCAAAAGTGCGCCGTTGAAGAGAGAATGATTCTGGAACGCCATCCCAAGCTCTGATTTGGGTTTGCAGAGTTTCTCCCAGGCCATCCAACGGGGTCGATTCCTTCCATCGTGCTTCCCCCACCAGAAATTGGTAGTACATGTGTGGATCTGATTGGTGATGGCCACCGGGATCTTAAAAAGGGACATAAAGTAGTTGGGGACAGATTGGATGACAGCTTTGATGAGAGTCTCTTTTCTGGCTTTTGAAATTCTTTAAGGGATCCAGCCTTGGATTTTAGCCTCAATCCTATCCACGATGGATGCGATGATTTCTTTTTTAGACCGGCCAATCACCGTGGGGAGCCCGAGATACTTCTGATGTTTAACAACCATATGGATGCCAGATGATTCCCAAAGTGCATCCCTCTTAGAAAGAGGCACCCCTTAACTGAAGGAAATTTCAGATTTACCATGATTGATTGTTTGGCTAGACGCCCTCTCATACTAGAAGATTGCCTGGAAGATCACTCGACATTCATTAATTGTTGCTCTGGAAAAAGGAGGCAGTTGTCAGTGAAGAAGAGATGCAACACTGGAGGGATAACTCAACAGACTTTTTGCCCATGAATAGAATTAGAGGAAACAGCCCTGGAAATAAGATTAGAAAACACATCAACCACCAGGATGAAGAGAAAAGGGGAGAGAGGGTCTCCTTGGCGAAGGCCTCGAGATGGGGTGAATTCTCTGGTAAACTCCCCATTGACCTTGATTTTAAACGAGAAAGTCGAGACGCAGTTCATGACCATATCTATCCATTTAGCACAAAAATCCATTTTCTGTATAACGACTCTAAAGAAGTGTCCTTCAACTCTATCGTAGGCCATAGAAATATCCAATTTCCAGGCCATGGTTCCTCTATTTTCCATGGAGCGTGATTTCATAGAGTGGAACACATCATGGGCCACAATCGCATTATCATTGATCAGTCTCTTGGCCACGAAAGCACTCTGATTTTTGGAGATAATATCTGGTAGCCAAGTTCGCAGCCGATTTACAAGGATCTTTGAGAAGATCTTGTAAGAGATATTACAGGGGATGATAGGTCAAATGTCAAGGATCACCTCATGTTCTTGATTTTGGGGATGAGAACGAGGACAATTTCATTGATTCCTACAATGCTGGTGTTGCCAGCCCAGATGTTTTTAATCATATTTCAGATGTCAGGACCGATTATGTTCCAGTATTGCTTAATAAATTGGGTGTGGAACCCATCTGTTCCCAGAGCCTTGGTGGGATGAAGATGTTTCAGATCCAGGGGTATCTCATCATTTGTCACATCTTTGGAGAGCTTCCTATTGATCTCTTCAGTGATCACAGGTCTAATACATTCTTCCACCTTAGCAGACATGAAAGGGGTTCATGTAAAGAAGATGTTCTGATAAAAGCCAGTCAGGGCCTCGTGGATACCATTGGTGTCAGAAACTTTTCTTCCATCGGTTTGTGATATATAGCTAATAGTGTTTTTCGATGTCTGGATGAATCTTTCTGATGAAAATATCAGGTATTAGCATCCCCTTCATTGATATGGTTGTCCCGCGCACACATAGCCCAGAAACATTCCGTGATACATATGGTCGTGTCTAGCTCTCTTTGTATGGCACCAATCTTAGAGAGATTTCCATTGGATGTGGGTTGTTTGAGGAGAAAGTTCAGTCTCCTTTCAAGGGCGCCACAGTGCTGGTCGTTGTGTCAGAATTTCTTATTGCTCCAAGACATCAGATCTAATGCGACCTGTTGGAGGTTGATGCAAACATCCTTGTGAGTATATTTCCAGCATGATCGTATCACCTCTTCGCATTCCTGATCTTTTGACCAGAACCTCTCAAATATGAAGGGTTTGATAAAATCTCTAGTACGTTCGTCACGTGTACAGTCAATGATGATTTGATAGTGGTCCGATCAGTTGAGGGCCATATGTTTGATATGAAACATGATGAACATATTAATCCAATTAGAAGAGCCCAGAAATTTATCATGACGCTCAGCGATACGGGTGCCTTCTGAGTTGCCACGGAACCATGTAAATGGATTTCCTAAGTACCCCAGGTCGACCAGGTCCACCATGGGAACTGCAACCTTGAATTATGACATCGAAACTGAAAGTTGGATGGTTCTGCCCCTCTTTTCCTTATAGAACATAATCTTATTGAAGAATTCGCTGAACAGAATTGGGCTCGGGAAGTTAACTCGCAGCTTGCAAAGAATATCACATGACTTCACCTTATCATTATGGGATGGGAAACCGTAGAAACCCACAAAAGTTCAGGGTGGGTGAAGGTCCATATGAATAGTCTCCGCCACATGGTGTGGGGAGAAGGACAAAATTTTGACATCGACATTGTCCTTCCAATGGAGACAGAGTCCCCTGGAATGGACTTGTCTAGGCACCGGGAAACAGCCTTGGAAGCCACACTTTAGAGCAATACCATTGGTGCCCTTTCATTCCAGTATGGTTTTGGACAAGAAAACCATATCAGGGTGACTTTGAGTGAAATTGCGCTAAAGCATACAAACTGTTCAGGGGTTGAAAAGGCCACGAAAGTTCCAACATAAGACAATCATTGTTCTTGGTGGGGATGGTACTCTCCCTCTATCGCCTTTGGTATCTCCGACCTTACTTTTCTATCTGTCGTTTTCCATCTATTGGTGAGGTTCCTTCCAAATTGACATGTTTCATTTTTTCTCTTCCTCACCCTAAGTTATGGGTCTTCTGTGTGCCCATCACTCTCACATCGTTCCCTCCTTTTCCACATTCGACGGGTGATTGGACCCATCAGTGGAGGTCCCGACATTACAAGGTCCTTTATCGTAAGTGTTCCAACAGTGGTCAAAGGTGGATCGGATTTCAGATCTGGTGGTTCGACGTGCATCAGCATTGGCTTTGAGTAATATGACGGTGAACTAGTTCTCCTAGATAAAAAGGTTATATAATCGATGGAATGTATAATAAAAACATATAAAGAAAATGTCATGGTCAAATTATCAATGGTATATTACTACATGGATATAAAATCCTCACACTAATCATGATTGATCATGGAACAATGTGTATAGTTACATAATCATATCTACACCCCATTTGGGGAGACCATTATGTGAAATCATGATATGCTTGGTTTAGATAGCATGATCATCATCAATCCATTGATAGGGGGAAAAACTATCATTCTGGTACCTATAACCTAAGAACTACCAAGGCTCACATATGATTTAATCAATAATTCATTCATTAATTTAAAATTTTAAAAATAAATCATTTTAAACCTGTTTAAAATAAAATTTCACAATTTTACTTTTCAACATTTCCTATTCCATTTCAAAACCAAATAATTTTTTACATCAACTTCATTCCATTTCAAATAATCTTTTAATTTGACAAATTTTATCAAGGATCAACTTCAAATGAATTTTATCATATCAATTTTCAAATTAAGAGATCATTTTTTATTTTGATAAAAAAAAATTAAATAACATTTAAATTTTGGGTTTCCACAAACTCTATGTTAATATAATAAAACATAAATCATATCAAATGATGGATTTAAATAATTTGAAAACTCTTTTAAATTTAATATTCAAATTGAAGTTATTAATTAAAGGGAAAAATTTATAGAACCACCTAACATTAATTACATGGTCAATGAAAAATCTTACAATAGGGATACCAACATTGAATGAAGGATAAGGAGATCAATGAATCAATCAAAGAGTCCAAATCCATCCAAATGGAAATTACATCCATCAGAAATGAGATTAGATTCATTAATTACATCAATATGTATCAATATCTAAGAATGAGATAAGTGGGGAACTGGATAAACCACATATTAATAGACATAGTTACTAAAGCGAGATCCAATGAAATCAATGACACTTTGATATGCAAATAGGTGGTTAGAGGACTCAAAATCCCCTCATGAGAGTCCTGAAGAACCATGGAATTGGATTTGGGTTGAAATTGAGAGATTAGGGATTTAAATAAGGGTTTAATATATTTTAATAAATTCTCATGGAAAATTAAAATGTTTACACTATTTTATTCTTGGGATCAACATTTAAAAGTTACTATGTGTACTAATTAGGAATCCTTTTTAGGAATACATTTGTGGCACACAGTTTGGATTCAAGGTTACGTTTTCCATTCTCCAACCATGATAGTCCACGGTATTTGAATCAACATGGTTTTACAGAGTGCTCCCTTGGTTTGGAAAAAAATTTATTGCACTTCTAGTGGCTCCAACATGGCCACATGGTTTTACAGGAAAAACAACATGATTTTCCCTAATGACTTTCCAACCATGTATAGACCTATGGGATTAATTTTTCTAACAACTTCACCTAAAATAGGAAATAACATGTACCCAACCAAAAAAATCCTTCAAAACAAGAATTATGAAGTAAATGAATGATGTTTACCAGCTGTTAAAAATATTATTAGAAGAAAATAAAAAATATATTATTATTTTCTTCTAAATGATGAAATTGTTTTTTGTAAGGGAGACTATGGTGGTAATATTTTCCAACCACCATATAAACATAATTAAGATATTTTTTTAAATGAATCACAAAATAAATATTATGTTCATATGAATCTAAATTTTACTTGAATAAGAAATCAAATTATATTATCGAATTTTCATGAATCCATTTTTTTAAAATAGAAAAAAAATATAATCTAATAAATGAATAATATGGACATAATAAATTTTTAATCTCAGGTTCTTCCTATTAAATTTAATGATTCTTTAGAATTATATTCCTAGATAAAGTCCATTAAGTAGAAGATTAGATGAATTAATAAAATCCGTCCATGATAGATTTTGAAGGGACAACACAAACAAAAAGTTATTATGATAGAATTCCTAGAAATGTTCAATATTTAAAATGAAATAATTTTATCAAAAAATAAGGATTAGAATATATTTTCTGGTTACATCCAATATAATAAAACATTATAGAAGAAACATTCAGACCATTAAATATTTGTAAATTAATTAAATTATTATTTATATAGAAAATTAAATTTTGATTGAAAATATAAATAGTAAAATTTACTGAAACAATTGATAAAATATTTAGGTAGTTTATATAATTATTTATAAAATAAATTAACATTTAAGAGGTTAAAAAGTACAAAATGACAAAAAATTTATAATAATTTCTTAATTTTTATTGAATAAATAATATGACATAATATTTACATATAAACATGAAAATAGTTTTTCATTACATTGACATGTAATCATTTAAAATATTAAAGTATATTATCTTGTAAAAATATAAAATATTTACATGTAAACCCTAAAATATATTAAATGTACATATTTACGATTAATATTATCATGTAAATTTTTAAATATATTCATTTAATATAAAACAACAAACAAGTAAACTATAAATATTAACTAAAAAAATAAGAATATAATGGAACTAAATATTATAGAAAAATATTCATTCTTTACCCAATACAAATCAGTAAAAAGAAAACATAATTGAGCTAAAAGGGAAAAACCAAACCTGAAGAGTCTTTAACCAACCAATCCTTAATGAGATTAATTTGCGCTATAAAAAATATAATCAAACCTCGACTAATATAAATTATAAAAAACGGCCAAAAAATATAAATCATATTTCAATTGAATTAAACTATGCTAAATGGAATTTGATTAAAAGAAAAAAATGATTAAAATTGAGTAAAACAAAAAATATAAAAAATTATTCATTATTTCTAAATAAAAGATGAATCAAATGACATATGAAAACATTAAAAAACAAACAAAAAATGAATGAAAAATAATTGAACTGAATCAAATAGAAATAAAATAAATAAACTATATATATAAAAAATTAACTAGGTTGATAATTTTTATTCTTAATGAATCTATAAAAAATATTTAGAATATAATATTTTGGGTAATACTATCCATTTTGGTGTTTTTTTGATATTTTTGTTCTATTTTTTTGATATAAATTTGTTATTATGGATTTTCTTTAGAAATAAAATATTATTAAAAAATATTTTATTACAATCAATTTCATTTTCCACAGACTTTATTGAACAATAAATGGAGTGTACTCTGAGTGAATTTTTTTCTTTTATGTAGAATGAATAAATAAGTGGTTTCTATAAACAATAAAATAAATGAACATATTTTTTGTTTTATACTACTATATTTAAATTTTAATATATAACTTGTAACTATATTTCTTATTTATTTCTTAAACATTTTTCAGTTGAGGCCCTTGATGATAATGAAGATGATAAAATGAAATAAAGTGATCATTTCCAATGGATAATTGGTGGTGATAACCATTAGAGAGTCCAATATCGACTAGATATGATTTCAACCCACACTTGGTAATGGAAAACTACTAGAGACTTTGAGAAATCCTGTGGAACCATGGCCCAAAAGACCCATGCAGATCCAACAAAGGCCAAAAAAATTTCATCTAGTTGAAGGTAACAAAGGTAGTAATTATTGATGGGAAAATGAATTTCCTAGTTTGGATGGAAAAGAAGATATTTGAGGCAATGATTCTATTGAGGACACACATGATGACCATCATGGTAGTGATAAAAAATAATCTATTGGTGTTCATATAGAACATATTTGTACCATATATTTCAAAAAATATAATTATTACCCTCCTATGTGGTTACTGTTTACTGACTGAAATTTGATCGAAATTTTATTTATGATTTTTTGCTGTAATCAACTAATAAAAATGAAAACCTAAAATATATATGTTTTCAATAAGTATTATGATTCTATGAATGCATAATTATGTTAGTAAACTTTCAAATATTTTTAATATGTTGTTGGGAGATGTTATTGTTGGATGATTGTGGATTGATTTTATTATGAGGCCTAAAAAATAGTTTTTAAAAATATTTTTATAGGAGTGTATACCCATAATTTAATGAATTGTTTTATAATAAGCCTTTTTGAATAGTTTATAATAATTTATAACCGGAAACCCTATTAGAAATCTACTAATGTTTATAAAATATATACATATAAGGGTATTTAAATTTATACAACCCCGATATTTGTAGTATCAATTATTAGACAATATACCAATATTTCTAATCCCAATACACACTATTAAAGAATACTAGTATAATTATGTATTCTAGCATTGTGATATTAATCATATATGAAATAAATCAAATTTATAATAATTTACTAACTCATAATTTGGAATTAATTCAAAATTATATGAATTTTGGTATTATGTAAAATGTATTAGCGCATATATTTGATGATTATATCCACCAGAAGTGAAAAAAATAAAAATGGAAATAAATTGAAAAATCATATCTTCACAACTAAAAACCCCTATATCATTGTCACTATTGAATAGCACTATTTGTAAAACAATACCAATAATAAAAAACTAATTATGAATAAAGAGTTTTTTTATAGAATCAAAAATTATAATTATATGAATGATAATTCTAATTTATGAAGTTATAATGAAATGAATCTAGGGGATATAATAGGATTAATACAATAGCTATAAGAATATTATTAAAGTTTATACAATCTTTGTATAAAAACCAAGTAAACTAGTTTCCAATTTTTTAATTATTAGTATAAATTTTAAGTAAATAATTTTTAGTTGGACATTATTTTTTTATTTAAATAAAATTTAAATGAAGAAAATATTATTTTTTTCATATATATAATGGATACCCCATCAGTTGGGAAGATAACTTTGATTCTAAAGAAACTAATATTTTGGATTATGTATTCTTATTAAATTTATCAAATTTAAAGTGTGATATCATTAAAATGTTTTGAATAAATCATGTAATTATTAGTAATATATATTTATAACAATCAAGAAATAATTTCAAATAATATGTATACTAATTTATTTTTATATTAATGATATAAAATATTTATATGAAATGTAGTTTCTAATTACAATTTATAATTTAAATGAAATTTTCTCATATATAGTTTATGAAAATTAATGAAATATATTGTGTTATTATATAAATAAATTTATATATAATCATTCATTGATTATTAATTAGTTTTAAATAACAATAAAATCTAATATTATTAACATGCCCAATTTTTCAATGTTTTTCAATATATTGTGTACATTTAGTTTAGTAAATTTATTTTATTTCTATTAATGAATGATTTTAAAGAAAGTAATTAAATATATATACTAAAATAATTTAAAAATAATCTAATTATTATTGATTGGAATGGAATTATAATAAAACCTATTTCAGACGTTAAATTTTTTTCTAAAAATTGTTTTCAATTTGTTATGGAATTTTAATTTTGAAAACATATCATTTTTTAAGAATGATTTTATTATAATATCTTTTTAATATAAATAAAAAAAATTTTAAACACATCTGATGACTACTAATTGATATTATATAATAATTTAATGTGTAATGTTTAATAAATATAATAATATATTGACATGTTTTCATTTAAAATAGTATATAATTTCCATTAAATATATAATTAATTTTTTTAGAAGTATATTTTTAATATTTGAGGATCATATTTAGATTCATTAGGACTAGACTTTTTTTAAAAAATATGACATTTTTCTAATAAATATTTGTTATCGTGAATTATTAAATAAGGTAAAATGGAGTAAAAAGTGTATAAGTAAAACAAATCATATATTATGTAACTAAACTGATATTTATTAATTCTTGATGTACATTTTTATAGTTATGAGAAAATATAAAATATTACCCAACAAATATTTTCTATCTAACTCATCTAACACCTATGTGATTCCGTCATTACCTTTCACCAAACATTTGTTTCCGAAAAAATGTCCGCCATTTTTACATATAAAATGATTTATTTTACACCCACACAAGACTAATCATATAGTTAAATTAAATATTTAAAACTGTACCATTTTCCTCTCATAAATTCTTCTCCAACTATTGGTAGTATTTTGTTGCAAAATTGAGAACTAATTCTTTTGTTAGATTAAATGTGTTTCGGGGAGAGATTCTATAAATATAAGTAACGAGTTACTCATTATCTCTTTTAATTATAATATCATCTAAATTATTCCCAAATCCCATTACCTATTATAATTTCATCTAATTAAATAATTTTTATTATATTTATTAGATAATACATCTCTTTAAATTTATTCTCTTACAGATTCATTAATGATAACACAATATTGTTTTGCTATGCTTTTTCCCCAATATAAACGATGAAATAACATTTGCTTCATGAATGATTTTGTTATATTATATAATATTACATTTTTATTAATGATATTTTCGAAATTTTTTATATTATGGAAGCACAATATATATGTAATTTAGAATAAAAAATCTATTCTTTTTATTGAATCCTTATTCACTAAAAAGGTAATTTACAACATTATCTGTGACGAATATCCATATCAATCATAAAATTATCTTTTGGAATAAGAAACAATACCAAAAATACCATTGATACAACCATGTACATTATATAGGTGATTATCATATTATCAAATAGAACAGATCATAACCACCATACTCCTACAGGCATGGAAGAGATGGGAAAATTAAAAACTTAACATAAATTTGACATTGACAGATTAATAAAAAGGAAATAATAAGTTATTAATTTATGTGATAAATTAAAATTAATATAAATCAATAATTGGTATAAAGTAATAATAATAAAAAATTGATTATATTGGATGTTATAATGTATCTGAAAATGTTGGAATCTAGGGTCTGGGGTTTTTTTGTCTTAACATCCCTTATAGAGGAAATTTTTCTTATTATACACCTATTTTCTTATATGTAGTGTGTTTATATTTATTATTCAACATATTTGATCATAGTTTATAATTTATTTTTGGTATTTGATGTTCCATTTCAACATCAATTTTTTAAATTCCATTGACGTATATATTTCCAAAATTGTAAGGGTATCATTATGAATGTCTCTTTGAAATATAAATTTTGTAGGACTAAACAACCATTGAGTAATTTTTTATGTTATTTCTCCCTAAAACACATTTATTTTCCTCTCAAATTGTTATATTTTTTGTAGATGTAATTTTACTATTTGATCACACTTTTTTTCATAATTAAAAGAAAAATTTTATTATTTGATTATATGGCATTATATCTTTTTTTGGTAGGGTATATTTATCCTTCATGTCAATAGTTTTCATTATATCTTATTGATATTGAATTTTAATACCTTTATAAAAGTGTAAAATAAATTTTATATATTAAGTTTTATATCGTCAACACAAATTCCCTGCTTTTCTATGTGAAAATACCTTTCCATACATTCAAATGTTATTTTTATTTATATTCAAATTATATTTCAAAAATTATATATTTTAAAAAACTAATTCAATATAAAATAAAATAATATTTAATTAAAAGTACATTTCTTATTATTTATCAATGTTATTTTCCATAAATATTATAATTTTCTTCATTCATGTCATAAAATAATTAATCATTCATATAATTCACCATGGATATTCTTTAATGAAATTATCCTCCATATTTATAATGATGGGTTATGATTATATATTCTTAATTTTTTCATGAATTTTATTTCTTAATCATTGGATAATTAAGATATGATGGAATATGAATGTTTTAATTCTGCACACATTTGTATAGATTTTTATCATGTAATTGCTATGCCATGAATTATATTTTCCACTAATGATCTGGGTACCTCAATATAACTCATGTGATTTTAGGGAATAATATTTGAACCCAACCACTTAAGGGACTCATTATAATATGTTTTTAGGAATGAGTAGTGAACCCAGACCCCTATGGTGTTGTTTAATCTTTATTTAAGGGAATTCGTGGTGAACCCAACACCATGAGAGACTCTATACTATATCTTTATGATAATCTAGAGTAAACCCAAACACATAAGGGTATTATTCGAATATATTTATTGGAGTAGGCAGTGAAACAAATTCATTAATGGACTATGTCAACTTTTTATAGAGTATGGAGTAAAAATAATCAAATATTTTACTTTTTCCACTATTTAATGTTAGACTTGGTAGTGGTCTGTGATATAAGAAATGGTTTTATATTTTTATCTATTTCCCACATTTTTATTTAATTGATAATGTTTATGAAACATTACTATGTTATGTATTAAAGAATTATGTATATTGAGTTATGGATTTACACTGCCACAACACATGTATCGTGGTATAAAAAAGGTTTTATATCATGACTCATGATTTGTGATCTATTTTTTAAAGGTATGATTTGATTTTGTTATTTTATTGAATATTTATTGTATCTTCATAGAAACATATTTATGTTATTCTAAATTAAGATATTTAATTCTTTTCTATTATTTTTAACAATACAATCTGGGAGAGATAACTTATTTCTGATGTTTCCATTCTTAATGAAATAAAGTTGATTATTAAGTTTTAGATATGCATAAATATATTATGAAGGGGATATTTTTTTGTAAATAGTGAAGAATTATTTGAAAATATGAATATCGTGTATCAATTCTCTGTAGACAAAGAACATATTGGTTCAGGGTGTGATTCATTTTGTTAATTAAGGAATATTAAAATTAATTTTTTCTATATTCATGCATCTTATGGTTGTGTCTTCTATATTGGCATCAAATCTTGTTGTATATATATTTTTAATTTACATTTTAATAATTTTACAATATAACATAAAATGAAATATCATAATAAAATAATGATGTAAGATGAACCTAATATATCATTTCTCAAAGTGAATGTGAAAAAAATATGGAATCACAAGATTCAATTCCTTTATCATAAAATTTCTTACATCTGTTATTATATCATAATTCTTATGTAACACCCCAATATTTCATAGTATGTTATTTTTATTAAATTAATTCAATAGATTTCACTACACGCCAAGTCAAGTTCGAGAGCCCTATGACATACAAAACTATCCATTCAAAAAGCGGTTATGAATATTATTAACTGAATTTTTAATTTAATACACTCCATATAATTTTAAAATCTCTATTATGTGTTATTTATAAATAATATAAGAACAAATTCAATTTGTCAGATAAAAGAAATATTTTTAAAATAAATAAATTTTACCACCTTTCCATGGAGAAACCTTTCTAAATCCAATAATTGAGACTTTTATATATTCAATTTGACAAAATTAACTTTTTTATAAGAGGAAGGATATAAAAATTTAGTTTGGATAAATTTTTAGTGCTTTTATGATAACATTAATATTTTGATGATTAAAGAAAAATACTAAATATTAATTGAAAAACAAATTATTGAAAATAATTTATAGTTTTAAATTATTAATTTGAATTTTTTTGAAGTATATTAGATTATATTTTTATAATTTAATACAATGTTTTTCATTTGAAGTAATTTTTCATTTAAATTGGACATAAACACATATTAATCTTTTGATAGTTTTCACTACTCAAAAATACACTTTTTGGTTTCTAAAACTAGATTTTTGTAAATTAATTAATACAAATTTTAATTTTTGAAATTGTTAAAATAGGCTTTATTTTTGAATTTCTAATATAAAAATTTCCTTTAGGTTAATTTTTGATATTTTTCTAAAAACATTGAATTTTTTATGAATAGTGGAAAACACTCCGTGGTTATTTAAATACAAATTTTTATTTAAATAATTATTTTAAATTTAAATATATTTTAATGTCAAAATTAAAACATAATAATTATATTAGTCCAATTTAATTCATTGAAGTCAATTCATAATGATATTAAATATATAAAATTTATGGAACTTTTTACCTTCATTTACACACCTTCTAGGAACATCTTCAAATTTGAATAAAACATAATTTTACCAGTTCTGTGAATTTAATTTCAAAAATCCAAGAGACATGGTTTATATAATTAAGTTAAATTTGGTTTAATAGGATGAAAAAAATATTGTTGGATAGTAACTTTTGAATTTTATTTTCCACGTTTAAAAGTAAATATGGTAAAGAAAGGTAAAATTGATATTATAATTACACCAACACATGTCCCAATTCTATTGGATAAGTGTATTTCAACCAAAATAAACCATAGGAATAAAATATGATCCTTTTTTATCAACATTTATTAGATTTGGATATTTATTATTATTTTATTTAAAGAATTGTTAAATGTGTTAAAATCAATGTTTAATACCAAAAAAAAATTTCAATATAAGGCTAAACATGACTTAAATTATACGATCAATATTCATTTTAAATATAAAATGAATTAATACGTAATGGTATTTTATTTATAATTTTTGGATATTATATAATTATATTTATTTATGAAATAATGATGATGCAATTATTACCTTATTAATGAATGGCTAAAGTAATTGATGTTATAAATATTATAATAAAAATAAATTGAATATTTTTATGTATTACACTAATTTTATTGGTTAATATGAAAGTTTAGTGTTTTTTAGGTATTTATTCAAATTAATATTTTTTTTGACCTTCACAAAAACCAAATACTAAATAGTGTCAAAATTGTCATAAATGTGTTTTTAAAACAAGTAATATATTATTAAATGATATAATATTCCTAAAAATATAAGGATTGGAAAAATGAATTATATAATAATTTATATGTAATTAACTAACCACTTGAAGTTCCCTTGTAATTTTATAGTATGTTTATTAACAATGTAATATAAAAATACCAGAAGTCAGGGAAAAACAAAAACTAT
The DNA here is from genome assembly GCA_963277665.1 of Viscum album. Lineage (NCBI taxonomy): Eukaryota > Viridiplantae > Streptophyta > Magnoliopsida > Santalales > Viscaceae > Viscum > Viscum album. The sequence goes on from OY728152.1 coordinate 1,897,305,448, forward strand.
TTAACAAAGAATTAAATCTAAAAGGTAAGGTAAATATGGTGACCTAAACTTTTCTAAAACATTTTGGATGAGAATATTTAGACCCATAACCACTTTATCCTATAAATAAATCTATTTTGAGCCATTATAAACTGAAAATGACTTTATAATAAAATAATATTTCATGCTTTTCCTAAAATGAACCTCACCCCTCTTATAAAAGGGTACTTCCCATTATCTCATATTAAAAATACAAATCCATTTTACTTGTCCAAAACCTACTCAAATATCCTCCCAACTACCCACAACTCATCATGGAGGCCTTACATTGATAAAAATTTCAACCTAGGGAGCACATTTTATCAAATCAAAAGAAAGCACCTGAAGAAGTGGTAATAATTTCACCACCTCTTTTAATGTTATTTTCCCCTTCCACTTTCTTTTTCATTTTTTCTTCCATAAAAAAATAATAAATCCAGTACCTTCTTCATGTGATAGTATTATTGTAAATATTTTACAACTGTATTCATTATTCTATCCATCATATGAAGGAAAATGTCACTATACGTGAGTATATACGGCTTATTGTCTCTACATCATTGTGTAGTTTTTTATTCAAACTACATTATTTCGATGGGTATAATAATGAATATAATTGATGTAAAAAATTAATATAACATGTTAAAGATTCTGTATATATGATATACCATCCAATTAAATACAATTTCACCATCAATATATTAATATTATTGCTAATGCATATGTACGGATTACTGTCACCACTAACGCAATGAGATTCATTTCCCATCGTAACTATTGAAAATAATTTCAATTTTATGATATAATTTTTCTAAGAAAATAATATCCTTATTTATATGAATCAAATACATCCTATCCCTAAAAAAACAACATATGTAACAAAACATATAAATAAAAACGAATTAGTTAACACTGGAAACATTGATACTACTGAATTATTATTAACAAAACAATATTAGAAGATCATATATGGTATCATATTTTTGTTTGTGGTTATTTTATAATTTAATAACAATGATTTAACTATTATACAAGATTTTAAATTATCCTCTAATAATGAAAAGTACAAGGTAAGTGGTTTTTATCTAACTTCTTATTCCTTTGAGATTCACGATATATTGCAACTATTACCTTTTATGTGGTGTATGTACTACCCATGATTATATTGTTTGTGTAATATACATTAATTTTTTGGTATTTACTTATTCATTTTATGATCTTTAATTAATGGGGTGTATGTTTCATATGTTACCAAATTGGTAATGGAATTTCTAATTTCAATTTCCACTCAGTGGTTTTTATGCAAACATCATTGATTATTTCACTCCAATATTTTGTGTGAAATAAAAAATTATTTATTTATGTAGTAATTTCCACTCCCCTTTTTGTGGATATACCTTTAATACTCATAATCACCCCATTGATAAATTTTCTATTCATCGATATAAACTTGATAAGAGTAATCTTAACTCAAATTCAATACATTGAGTTAAACATCCAAGTCACTGGTGTAGTATTTACAAGAATATGTGAGAATTTCCTCTAATTTATTTAAACTAAATATCAAATCATATTGACAGTTTTTATATTTTTCACAAATAATTACATCATTTATTTATCCTTAACCTAAGGATGTGGTCTTTATAAGGGATTTCATCTCAATTAACATTCAATTCTGACTTCTTTGTTGTTAAGTGCTAATTCTCATTCATATGTTGTACATACAATACTTTGACATAGTGTATAATGAATCCATTTTTTCTCATGATATTATAATTTTTTTATTACATTAATTATTTTTATTCAAGATACTCCCATTCGGTTAGGAACTCTAACAAAAATATAATTTTAAATGTTTTAAAGATTTGTTCTTATAAATATTTCTCATTAATGACCTTATTTTAAAAATGGTGTTAGAGATTTATTAATATAGACATGAATGTTTTAAAACAAAAATTCCTTTAAAAAGTTTCAATGTGGTCTGAGAAATATTGATTCAAAAATCTATTTTTAATAGATTCTTGATAAATAGTGAGACTTTGATATGTTTTCAATAAAAAGTGGATATTTATCTAAAATAGTTTACCATATTTTTTCATATATTTCAATATCCTTAATTATTTTTGATTGAGGATGATATTTTATAATACAATCTTCCATATTGTATTGAATGAGTTTTGTTTGAGAGTGTGTGTTCTATTTCTATACCATCTATGATTTGTGGTTAAAATATTTACATTTCATATACTAGTTTTAATATGAATGTTTATATTATGTTTAAACCGTTTCATATGAGGAATGCATTAAACATAGTAAGTGAAGGGCGGAGCCTGATATAGCTTCTCAATGTATCGGTAGGTCTTATAAGAAAAACTAGTGTACCTAGAACAAGGCCTTGACCAAATCATTATTTTTTGTCTTGGCACGAGGCCTTGACAATGTGGTTATGATGTCGGGAATTATGAATTCCATCATTATGAAATTATATATTGATATTACTTATGATTATTCAACTAGTATAATATCCATATAAAAAATTAAATGTCATTATTTGATTTATATTTTCTATATTATACTAATTTTTAGGATTAATAGGTACTCTTATACATTGCCTAAAATGTGTATGATTATTTGTGAAATATTATTCTATATTGATATCCTTAATAAGAATATAAACTCTCCCCATTATTATGTTTTTTTTTTCACGGGATGTGAAGAAGCATCTTATGTTTGACCTGCAGGGATAGGATAATAGAAATGAGTAAGCTCATAGGGGACACAATGTTGCTGTTTTTTTATTTCATGATGTAATGTAAAAATTATATATGTATCTAATACTTCTAAGGCCACTTAACTTATCTTTATTTTGAGTCATTATATATTGTGATCATTCCAATGTTATATAATAATGCACCGACTCTGTGTAACTAGGGTCTAGGTGTTTCATCCTAATCTATCTTCTTTTTGTTGTATTAATAGATTCTGATAAGAGAAATCAAGTTAAAAATGAGTGAATTAGTTAATGCAATGATTATTCTGGAGATCCACTAATGGGATTGTATATTGTGTTAAATATTTTTGATGTTTTTCTTAGGCACCTATATTGTGTTACGATTAAAACCCTGAAACATTTCAATCTTCCATGCTTTATTATCATTTGAAAAATATATTTTCATGGAAATTTATGTGTCATAGGTCAGTAATAAATTAAGGTTCAATATTCTAGAAATAATCAATATGGTAATAATAAACTTATTTAAATTCGAAAATGTAATGGAGGATGTTTTATGTGTTTTAATTTAGGTATTTAACAATTAAAATTATGAAAAAAAATCAATTGTATGGGTAAGATGATTGGGGAAAATAAATTTTTTCCTTTGATACAAATAACCATTCATTATTTTCTACACGATACAATTTTCATATATGATTAAAAATGAACTATCCCAAGTGTAAATAAAAATTTTGATTTAGAAAAACTCCAACATGAAGGGAAGACGTAAATTCCATTGACGTAACAACATATAATGTGAGTTACAAAAAAAATATTTTGAAATGTAAAAACATAATTTACTCAAAAACAAGGATTGTGTTATGTTATTATTTTGAAATTTTTTCTTTAATGATCATAACATTTTTATAGGAATAAAAATACAAAACCAACAATTAAACTTTAAATTACTGGGGAAAACTCTATGTGGTGTTATAATTATATACTATGACTCAAAGTCATCTTTAACTAATGTTTACGGAAATATAAATGACATGAATATCATTATTCCCCTTTAAATATAGTTTTATTTTATTTTGAGAAAATATTTTTTCTCTCAACATATATCCCATGTTAATTTATAGAATATTGAAATTTCATTTCATATCACAAATTAATCTAGGAAATTCTATTAATTGATGTTTGATTATGAATATACTAAGGAAATTTCATCCATTATATGAGTCTTTATATCCACATAAGAGGGGTATATATATCAAATTATTGGAGAAAACTATCTAATAAAGATATGATGATTATAAATGAATAGAACATTGGATCACATATTATATAATAGTTATAAGAGGGGAGGTGATGTGTAGATTAAAAATATAAAATTATTTAAAACCCCATTCTCTTTATTATGATTTATCAGACTATCATATCATCTGATGATTTGAGATTCTATATCGAATAATCCACACATCTATAAAATCAAGGTTTAGTAATGTTTCATAAAATACTAATTATATATCAAATTGTTATGGAAATATTAAACCTATAAGAATAAGTAAAGGTAAATTTTTAGAAAAATTAAATATAGATATTATTTAATGTTATATTTAATATACTTCCTCATCAGTGTCAAGTTTTATTAAAAATGACAAAAAAATTTCTAAATGTTTATTAAATATTCAGAGTTTCTCAATACTTCATAACATATTAGTTTATTTTTATGAGGAAGATTCCTCATCTGAAGATGTCGAATTATATTTACTTTCACTATTAGGATAATTTTAATTTAATTATTGATCAGTTAATTTTTCTACTGATACCATATAAATAAAGTAATTTTGATGCAACAGATTCATAGTATTATAGTCAATAATATTCAGATCATTACTTTCATCATCGAATAAGATTTTCATCAATCTGTTTTATTAGAGAATTTCATTGATTATAAGTAGATATATTTGATGTAGAAGTGACTAAAAAAATAAGAAAATGTTGATATTTTTTAATAAAATTAATATTCTTTATAATATCTAAACATAATGATGGATATCAATTTCCATGGGGTCATGTATTTTAATTTTCATATGAAAGAGAATCACTGGATAAGATGCTTGAGTCTTCTAGTTATCCTTTTACATCTGTAGTAAAAGTTGATACTCATTTTTGATAACTTATAAAATAGTAAAATTAATGTACATATTTCTACTTCATTATTTTTATTTCATTGATCTCACATAATTAAATTTTGTTATATAAATTTATTATTTTCATAAAATTAGTTTGATTAAAGAAATAAAATCTTTATTCCTTTCAAATTTAGTTCTTTTATATTTATTCACCATGATATATTTCTTTGTCATATTATTTAAATATTTTTCATGAGTATAATGGATAGATGTTGTATGTATCATCTTGATCATTTCCCAACCATGTTTCAAAAGAATTAGGAATTTTTTTTGTAATTTAAAAATTGAAAAGAATATGATGGATGTCATTTATAGTTTCCATTTTAAAATTTTGATGGAAGACTATGGTTAAGGCAATGATAATTTAGATACAATATAATGAAAGATATATTTATTACAAAATATTATGTTTGGTATCATAAAGGAGTGAAGTGATAATTATCTACTATTCATAAAAAGAATGAAAGAAGTGGTATAAATAAAATGACAATAGATATGTTTCCATTTGTTCATCATCACAAGGGTGACAGTATGCTAGTGAATGAAGACAATGATATCAATACACAAGTGGAAATGACTAAATATGATGATGTTTATAGAGTGAGAAATTTATTGGATGGTTCCATATCTTTCACTTATTAAGAATATACTAAAATGACAGTTGTGGAATATTTAATGTGACTATATCATGGTATAACCAGGTATGGAATTTATAATACCAATGTTGATTATATTCCTACATTTTTGAAGGACTTTATTTTATTTGGTGTAGATTTCTCTCAAATCATAACATGAAATTGAATTTAATGAAGAACATCATATTCCCAACTAACATAATTCAATAATTTCTAAAAGATTACATTTTATTTTGTGAGAACTAGCTAACCATAATGACTATAAAGAATGTGGTATATCTCAATGGAAGTAAAATACATATATATCCTTTATTTTGTTCCATATAAAGTCATGAGTCACATTCCCATGATTAACATGTTTCAAAATCTATTCATATATGATAAAATATCATCTAATATATGATGGCCTAATGCTGAGATAATTAAATATAATGATGATTTGGTTCATCCTGTAGATGGATTAGCATGGAAGACATTCGATTCACGATATCATGTTTTTTAGATGAGGTGTGTAATGTTAAGATGGGTCTCTCCTGTGATGGGTTTATTTCTTTTGCAGAGATTCTTACTTCTCACAACATGTGACATGGTTTTATTAATGTTCATACTATTCTTCTATGGATGTGTTTGAAAAAAACATTCAATTTATATAGTATAATAACATATAGACCTTCTAAACCAGGAAATGATATAAATGTCTACTTTAAGATTTTAAAAAAAGATATCAAAGATAATTAATATATGGGTGTTTCAATATTTTATGATTCTTAAAAAATATATATTTCGGATGTGTGATTCCCTTCTATGGATTGTTAATTAATTCCCTTCATAAAAAATGATGTATTTTTTAGATCAATATTGTAAAACTATCATTTCGGATTTTTATAGGGAATATATGATCGAGAAGGCTTAAATATGATTATAGTTTTAGTTTTATGGGGCACTGAATACTCCTTCTAATAGATCATCGGTAAAAGAAGATTCGACAAATTTTTGTTAATGTTGTTGCAACTAAACATCCACCTCATTAAATTTCTGGAACATATGTGTTTAATGAATTTAATTATTTAAAATTTCTATTAGAGAACGGTTGGTTGAAATCTAAAAAAAAGGAAAAACATTGACACTAAAGCCACCTATAGTTGGAAAAAAACCAATTATCTTTTTTTAGTTGTCATATTTTTCTACCAATTTTTTATTTCATTGTTTAGATGTAATTAGCATTGACAAAAATATATATGAAATTTTGATTTCAATTCTTTTAAATATCAAGGGGAAGAACAAAAATGGTTTCTGATCTCACCAAGATTTTTTTGATTTGGGTTTTCAACCAGAACTACATCCAGAAAGTATCGGTGAAAACATATATAAAGTTTTTATGCTTATTATGTGATAAAACTATTAGAGAAAGAGAAGGTTTTGTAATTATTAAATCATATTCAATTTCATGAGGGCTATTTTAAAAACATATCTAATATAGTGAATAGAATTTTTTTGAAACTAAAATCCCTAATAATCATGATTATTATATCCTTCATCATGAATTGATTCTTAGGTCGTATACACTGGCTACATTGATCCTTGAAAATAGGTTATGGAAGATCACACATTCTTGTTTAACTATGGTCTGTTCGAGGACTATATCAATTAAGTAATATTCATATTTTTATTTTGTCTCTTACTATTTCATTTCAAATATACCTTATAATTTTATTATCAATTTATATAGGGAACATTAATATATTATAACTAGTGTTCATTGATCTTTTCCATTGAGAATGAGAGAGGCTTTACTTTTCCAAGAGTTTCCTACTTTGTTGAAATCATGGGTATATACATTAATTTGATTATCTGAATATATATATACATTCTATTATATTATTCATATATATTTTAGGTATTGAGTTTAATTGTTGAATATGTTTCTTAAGAATTATTTGTGTTGGAATTTTTACCAATTCATTGGTTTGTGAATGAAAATATTTACAAAATGATTGGTATAAATTTGTTACTGTAGATAGAATGGGGAAAATGAGAAAAACATGATGGAATTATGTTAACTACCATAATTTTTAGTTATTATTGAGCGTCATATAGTTATCCCCAATATAAAAATGCGTCTAATTATGGGATTTATGAGAAAATAATGTTATTGGATATTTAACCTCAAGGTTCAGTCACTATGATGAAATGAAAATGGATTGATTCAATAATACAACATGGTTCATTTATTAAAGATATTGGGTTTTGAGTTATTATCATGAGTCGATTCCAAGCTACCAATGAACCATACATTTTGGAATAAATGGAAAATAAGTGTTTTATGTGAAAGATCATCTGAGACCAGATTATAGTGTCATTAATGAGGTAATCTGAAGACATATTATTCATTTTTCTGGGAAGAAAACTGGAATAATTGAAATCCCCATTGGTGTTGACCAAATTATTGCATTTAATGACTCAAATTTTCCTTTTTTGAGAAATTATGTGTAACCTGATGTAGTGTAGGATAATTATAGAAGAAACTATATATATTCATAGTTCATTTTTTTAAACTTGAAATGGATTTCTCAGGTTGGTATTTCTATAATTTCTATATTTTTTTCATTTTTTAATGATATGTTTGTCTTGTTATTTTTTGGTTTCATTATATTAAATTATATTTATTTAAATTCCTAAAAAACAAGGTTTAAATTGATGGTTTAAAAATGTATAACTTCGTTTTAAAGTATGGTCACTAAAACATGTTATGACATTTTTTATTACTTACTTGACTTCTTTGATATATCCCTGATTTTAAAAACTATTTCCTTGAAATGTATATTTCATTCATATGAAGATTATTAAAAACACTTAATAACCTCATAGGAAGAAACTATTTGATGTAGATCAACAGATGCGCAAGTGTGGGATACCTCATATCATTTACTTAATGATTATTATAATTTTATTATTTTTCTTCCACATTACATATAATTTCATGTTCATATTCTTTATCAATTTTTTTAAAGATACTAGATTGCACTAGTGTTGTTTCCTCATCATCCTATTATAAGGGGTCTGACTGGGGATGCTCCTAGACCTAGATATATAACTCTTTGTATAAATTCGCACCAAGACCCACTAGTAGACACCCCATCTACCACAGTTGAAAATCCATTTATCACCCGTTTTTATCCTCTTCTTCAGCCTCCATGGATGTTCCTACCCATTCCTCCATCACCATCTCATTTATCTTCTTATCCTACACCATTCCTAAGCTGCCTATGGGGTTGTCTTTATATTAAATATATCTATATCCTTTTATGTATCTCTAACCCAACTACGTGTATCATTCAATATATATTCCAAATTTATTTCCTACTACATATCCATCATCTGATGATTATATTCCTTCATCTTCCACTCCAATGCATCTACATCACCCAGATCATGAATTGGAACAAAAGTTTCATTTACTGGAAAATGATCCAGGAAATCCCACAGATCCATCAGATTTTATTAAGCATCCAGCATCAGGTTTTTAGAATATTATGTCAAATTATATCACATCATTTTTGTCATGATGTAGAGTGGATTAATTCTTATTTATTAATATTTTATATTATTAATTAATATATTCTATTAGGTGGAATGGTCAGACCCATTTTCAAGAAGCATGGTATCTCCAAACACAAATAATGGTCTAATAAAATGATTAAAATCAGATTATATGGAAACATGTATGGTAGTGTAGATGATTCATGCCTACATTATTCATGTATCACAATATCATTCTGGTGGAACCGATGTCATAGAGACATATCAGTGATGACATAAATGTCCAAGAATGGGTAATGATATGGGTTAGAAAAATTTATAAATTTAAATCTATATTAATTATGTTTTTATGTGAATTAATATTTTATTTCCAGTATTGGTTTAGATTTTCCAATAGTGATGCTGCTACATTTATAAAAGTAATGGATCATGGAGAGTTCATAAGATAATATAATCATGAATTATATATCAGTTGGAATGGTAGACTCAGTTTTGATTTAGAGGGTGTACCCATATTCCAAAACATTCAAAAGACACAATATTAAAAAATGATAAAATATGAGATGAATGATGATTTTAAGCTATTATAAATATTTAATTATTTTCATATTATATTTAATTCTTATCAAATGTATTCTATTTTTTCCTTTTTGGATTCATCTATAAAAAATAATAATGTTTCAATGAAATATCTATACACCATGGATCACACTACAATTCTTGAGAATGTGTAGCACTGGGTACATTAATATAAATTGAAATAATATATTGATATATATTTTTTCATAGTTAGCTTTGCATTCCCAAAGTCAAACTTCCCTATAATCCTATAATACAGTTATCTATTAGAACTATATTGTAAAGACCCATAAATTTCAAGGAATTTTTTTTCTTAATTTTCTTTGGAAATTTACAAGAACGCAGTTTCTGACGGCACCTGATTCCGAGGCCCGGTGTGCCCGGAATCATTTTTGGAAGATTGGCTCGGTACATTCTGTGAAAAAATGAGCGGGGTTTTCTAACATTTAAACTGGTGCTCAGAATCAAATTCTGAGGGCACCGATGGGATCGCAGCGCTGGTATTTGCTTAGAAATGCCTCTTCCAGAGTCGCGTTTGCTGGGGTGTGGTTTTTAATTTTTGGGCTTTATGTTAAGAAATAAAATAATGTGGTACGACAAACATTATTTTATTTCACTTAAAGTTGCTTAAAGCCACTTAAATCTTCTTGAGCTGAGTTGAAGCAGATTGGGCGCAATTAAAAATATCCTACCCTCTTGGTAGGATATTTGTGAGGTGGGGCCCGCACGAGCCCCACCGTTTCTTTTCCCCTAAGTAACGCACCCGCAACCCCCCTCTTAAATGAAGACAACTGACGTGTTTTCTAATTTCTTAACGCCCCTATTAATTGGGCGGTTAATTCGTTTAAATTAATTCTATGAATTAATTTGTTCATTTCTTAACCTGTTTTTCAACTGTTGGCATACTAATAAAATAAGACCAACACACCTTTGTTCTTGGGTGCGTTTTGTTGAGAGGATTTGGAGATTTTGTACCTTCATCCCCCTTCGCGAAGAACGCGAAAAACACGAAGAACGTGAAGAACGCGAAGAACGTGATGAACTCGAAGAACGCGAAGAACCTGAAGAACGCCGAACCCTCGAAGATCGACGACGCGACGCCATGTTCCGCGACGCTGACGATTCTCCTTCCGTGACGCTTATTCAGCGACGTTCTTCCCTGCAGTAATCTCCGATCATCAACTGCTTGAGGTAAGAGATTTCAAATCTTTAATTCCTTTGTGGATTTTATCCTTAACATGGATTTAATTCATGAAATTAAATCCATGTGTTTTCTTTAAACATCGGAGATCGACGACGCGACGCCCTTCCGCAATGACGCGATGCCCTTCCGCGATGACGCGACGCCCTTCCGCGACGTGACGATCCTCTTCTTCCGCGACGGTCAATTCTGCGAAGCACTCTCGTCCGACGACAGCTACGAGGTAGGGGTAATTTTGAAAATGATAATACCCATTTTTGTTTTCCTCCAAGGCAAGAACGCGGACCAACCAATTAACATGTTGGTCCACGGATTATTTTTGTGGGTCGAGGTTTATCGATTGCTGGGAATTATGGTGTTGTTTCAAACCGCTATCGCGGTGGGTGCGGACCAACGAACAAGTCCGAACACACCGCCCTTTTGTTCTTGGTGTGCGGAACGGTGGGCGATGAAAAAACGGGCCGCAGAGACGATTTTTTGATTTCGTAGTGAAGAATGGGACCCAGGATGAGCTACGTCACAGACGGAAATGAAATCAGACCACCGGAGCAACTCCGGTGGCCCGCGGACTCCACCGGCGGAGTGGGTCGCCGGCGCGCCACCGGACGGAGCCGCCGCGGCTTCACGCGTAACCGAAGGCAGGGACGTGGCCGGCTTCCGCGTCCGTTGGGGAGAGGCAGCCCCAACCGGGGTCGCGGATCCTTCACGCAGGGGCAACGCGCCCCCGCCCGCGGTTTCCCTTGCTCGGCCGAGCCGAGCCGAGCCCACCCGCCGGGCCGGGTCGCGCCCAACCGGGTTGGACCCTGGCCCGGGTCGGGTCGACCCGGTTCTGGCCGACCCAGGGGGTTGGGCCGGGTCGGTCTGGGCCCAGACCCCCCGTTCCCGGACCTTTTCGGTATTTTGCTCATAACATGATCTACGGGCCTCCGAACGACACACCGTCAGCGGTGATGCGATCCTTGGATCGAGACAGTCGTTTTGGTATATCACACTCAAGGTTTTGGAATACATTGGGTTCAGCCGGGTTGGTTCGTACACGAAACCAACCGGGCCCTCAGAGCGGAATCGCTCATATCTTGAGCTTCAGACGTCCGATTGACGTGCCATCGACTTTGTTGAATTCCTCTAAGTGAGACAGATCATTTGGCTTACTCTGCCTGAGGTTTGGACACAGGTGGAGTATGGTCGGGTTGGTTTTGATTTAAAAACCAACCAGGCCCCTGGGACAAAAAAGCCAATAACTCTCAGACCGAGCGTCCGATTGACGCGCCGTCTGCAATGTTGAGTTTCTGTTGATGATACAGAACTTTTGGATACATCAAATCTGGACTATGTGTCAGTTGATGTATCAGCCTCTCGGCTCGTAGAGCGGCCCTTCCGAAACGAGCTTGCTGTGTGTGGGAAACCTAGAGCTGGCTGCGACTGCTACTGTGACGACGACGACTGTGCAGAGATCCTCAGTGGATTCGACGGCGACGACTACAGCACTCAACGATCCTTTGTGGGTCAGTGCTACAGATCCTGTGTGGGTCCGATCCTGTGTGGTTCAGTGCTCAGCGGTCTTGTGTGGGCCAGCGCCTACAGATCCTGTGTGGGTCCGATCCTGTATGGGTCTTTGCGGGGGTTAGTTACCTATCGATCCTGTGTGGGTCATTGCGGGGGTTAGTTATCTATCGATCCTGTGTGGGTCAGATCCTTTGTGGGTCATTTCGGGGGTTAGAACCTATCGATCTTTTGTGGGTCCGATGGCATAGATGAATTAGTGGATATATCTGATCATCTCTATCGTCATTCAAGAAGTATACCTGTGTGAGATGAATCCTGTTTTTATTTCCTTTGTGGATTGTGTGGTGCTATCCTGTGTGGATTTATGTTTTTCTTTCCTGTGTGGAATGAGTTGTACTTGAGCTCGGATGTTGGAGACGAGCGAGAATTGATGTCTTAGGTATATGTATGGGCATATATCTAAGCAGTTTCGGATGTTACTTCGTGATTGTATTTTTCGGTTGTGGATTATCTTTTGTGGATTCTGGGAGACCTTCGGGGGTCTCGGGGTCCCTACTGAGTAGCTTATACTCACCCCTGCACGGGCTATGCCCGCACTACGTTGTTTTGGTTGCAGACGATGGACAACGCTGATCGTGGGGGAGGCTTGCGGAGCAGGATGGTACCTGGAGGTTGACCACTGGGTGGGACGTACTCGGAGCAGTCGGTTGGATCCGAGGAGAAGTGGAGGCTATTTGTACCCACCCTTCAGGTGGGACTTCCAGTGGACGGCTCGACATTGCAGTTTTACAAAGGCAATGCCTTCCCTTTTTCTCGGATTTACACCTTGGTGCTAGTCGCCAGCCCCTGGCCTATGGAAGGCAGGCTTGGGGTAGTCACAACACGGGCCCCAAAGACAGGTCGTGAAAATTGGTATCAGAGGAGTTTGGTTCTACCACAGACTTTGATCTTTCTTCTATGTGAAGCAATAGTGTTAAGTGTATTGGGTCTGGTTATTTGTCCAGGGAGTCCAGTGTTGGTGCGGCGGCCGACGTATCCGTACACCAGGACCCTGACTTCTGATTTCTGACTTAATGCTCGAAAAAATTGAGTGCATGTGTGTTACAAGTTTTGTTTGTGATTACATTATGTCAACTCACCAGGTATACTGTTCTGACCGTGGTGCACCTATTTCTTTTCAGGATGGCCTCACGACAGCAGCCAGCTAGGGTTCTGAGAGTTGAGCGTGACGACAGCATGCCGACCGACGAGGCCTCGGTGCAGGGCCCTTGGACAACTGAGGCACCGGTGGTACCTCTTCCCGCTGAGCCACTGATGTTTCCAGCCCCAGCCGCTGACGATGAACGTCGGCTTAGAGCACTACATGAGTTCCAGCGCCAGCGACCGCCTAGGTTCCGCGGGGAGACGGACCCCCAGGAAGCCGAGGACTGGCTGGAGGCAGTGGTACGAGTTTTTCAGTTAGTGAGGACACCAGCAGACCTCATGGTGATCCTCGCAGCGAGCCTACTGCACGCAGCAGCAGGCCGATGGTGGAGCTTGATTCTCCAGGTGCACGCTGAGGCATCTCTTCTCTGGACGGACTTTGAGAACCTCTTCCTCTAGGAGTTCGTCCCAGCCACCCTCAGTGTGGTGCACATCCAGGAGCTTCTTCAGCTGCGGCATGGCAGCTTGACGGTCGCCCAGTACTCGGTGAGATTTACCGATCTCCCTCGCTACTCGACAGACATGGTACAAGACCCATTCTTCCGGGCCCGGACCTTTGAGAAGGGATTGAGACATGAGATCAGGGCATCGTTGATCTCCCTTAGCATTCCGACTCAGGCAAGAGTACTGGAGCAAGCCCTTTTGATCGAGAGTTTTCTTGCCGAGACTTCTCCAGCGGTGAGACCTACCGCGGGGCGGCATGTAGCAGAGTCTTCTGTAGCAGGCAGTCGATGGATGAATCAGAGGTCCAGGCAGACCAGACCCTCACACAGATGACCTCAGGACACTAGCTCAGCAGTGCGGGGCACACAGCGTGGATCCAGTCTTTCGAGAGGCAGGAAGTGCTACACATGCGGCGGGCAGGGTCACATGGCTCGTGACTGCCCGACCCACCATGCCGAGGAGCAGCAGACGGTTGAGGGGCCACCCAGGCAGAGGCAGAGGGTAGACCGTGGTGGTCTTCAGGGAGGAGGCGGACGAGGTTGAGGAACTGGCCGAGAAGCAGGTGGTGGGCGACGCTTTGAGGCTCTACCACCACCACCACCAGGAGGTCCACCCCGACCACAGGGAGCTGGCGGGCAGAGACAGGCATAGCTCCAGGCAGCGGAGTCCTACGACCACGGTGCGCCCGAGATGATTCGAGGTACTATCTAGGTCTATTCCACCTTTTCTGCAGTTCTTATAGACACAGGAGCAAGTCACTCTTTCATAGCTGCTGCCCTTGTTCGGAGCTCAGAGATTCTGACAGAGCCGTTGGCTCGATCCTTACGACTAGAGACTCTTATGGGAGCAGACTCGACGATTACGTAGTGGTTCCGGCAGTGTGAGAATACTCTAGGAGGCGAGAGCATCAGCTGTGATCTTCTTGTAGCAGCGTCGAGCCCTTAGGACGTCATCTTGGGTATGGATTGGTTATCTATAGTTCATACTCAGATCAACCGTATTAAGCGCAAGGTGTGATGTGTACGCACCGACGGGAGTAGGTTCACCTTCACCAGTGAGAAGGGAGCCTTTGAAGCATATGATGGACTTCCGCAGAGGAGAGGAAAACCCATCACTCATCAGTTGGCTAGCCTTATCCTAGGAGCAGTTGACGTGATGAGTCCTAGTTTTCCTGCAGTGGTGGATC
The DNA here is from genome assembly GCA_963277665.1 of Viscum album. NCBI lineage: Eukaryota > Viridiplantae > Streptophyta > Magnoliopsida > Santalales > Viscaceae > Viscum > Viscum album. The sequence continues at coordinate 1,897,320,671 of OY728152.1, forward strand.
AGTATGCGGACGTCTTTCCCAACGACGTTCCAGGACTACCTCCTCGTAGAGAGGTAGAATTTTATATTGACATGTACCCCAGGACAGCCCCAATATCGACTCTAGCATATCGGATGGCCCCCATTGAGCTTCGAGAACTACAAGTACAATTGGAGGACTTGCAGGGCAAGGGGTTCATCTGACCCAGTGTTTCACCCTGGGCTTCCCCGATTTATGTTCGCCAAGAAGGCAGACGGGAGCTTGAGACTTTGTGTCGACTATCGTCGCCTAAACAAGGTGACATTGAGGAACAAGTATCCACTTCCGAGGATTGATGACCTCTTCGATCAGCTCAAGGGAGCACGGTGGTTCTCAAAGATAGACATCAGGTCAGGCTATCATCAGCGCAGAGTTCAGGACGAGGACGTGCAGAAGAAGGCCTTCAGATGTCGGTATGGCCACTATGAGTTTTTGGTTATGACATTCGGCATAACCAATGCTCCCGCAGTGTTCATGGGCCTCATGAACAGGATCTTTCAGCCATACCTCGATCGATTTGCCGTGGTCTTCTTTGACGACATTTTGAATTACTCGACGACTGAGGAGGAGCACGCCAACCACTTTCGTGTAGTACTAGACACACTCCGAGAGCACCAGCTTTATGGAAAACTCTCTAAGTGTCAGTTCTGGATACGTGAGGTCCACTTCTTGGGACACGTCATCTCTAAGGTAGGAGTTACAGTGGATCCTGCGATGATCGAGGCAGTGCTAGCTTGGGAGCCACCCATGAGCGTGACAGAGGTGCGGAGTTTCTTAGGACTATATGGATACTATCGGAGATTTATTCCAGACTTCTACAGAGTTCCGACACCACTATTAGCTTTGAAGAAGAAGGGGAAACCCTTTGTGTGGTCAGAAAGATGTCAACAGAGCTTCCAAGAGTTGAGACAGAGATTGGCCAGCACACCTATCTTGAGGTTGCCTGAGGAGGGAGTAGGGTACGTAGTCTACTGCGATGCATCAGGGACCAGACTCGGATGTGTCCTGATGCAGGAGAGGGAATGTATTTCCTATGGATCACGTCAGTTGATGCCGCAGGAGCAGAACTACACTACCCATGACCTGGAGTTAGCAGCAGCGGTCTTCGCTCTAAAGACATGGCGACACTATCTGATGGGCGAGCGCTTTACAGTCTTTTCTGACCATCAAAGTCTCAGGTACATCTTTTCTCCGAAGGACCTGAACCTGAGACAGCGGAGATGGATCGAGTTCTTCCAGGACTATGACTTTGAGATAGTCTATACTCCAGGGAAGGGGAACGTAGTAGCCGATTCTCTCAGTAGGAGGACGGACATTCAGCTACTTGAGGAGGTGACAGAGCAGCTAACCGCTTTGTGGATATCCTTCATGGATAGAGATGTAGCATCCTTCCTTCAGTCTCTCACAGTCAACCCTCCACTACTGCAGCGGGTCAGAGAGGCACAGCATGGGGATGCTGACTGTGAGACGCGGTGTGCACAGATATCCTCAGGTCAGGCACCTGATGGTTTATCCTTTGGAGCAGAGCACGACGTACTTTTCAGAGGACGTACCTTGGTACCAGATGCTCTACGGGAATAGGTGCTGAGAGAGTTTCACACTTCTCCTTTGGCAGTATATCCGGGAGTGACGAAGATGTAATAGGACCTCAGAAAACAGCACTGGTGGCCAGACATGAAGAAGGTTGTGGCAGAGTTCGTTTCACGATGCCTCACCTGCCAGCAGGTGAAGGCAGAGCGTCAGGTACCAGCAGGCTTGGTACATCCCTTGGAGGTCCCAGAGTGGAAGTGGGACGGGATATCTATGGACTTCGTGACTGGACTTCCACGCACTTCCAGAGGTCACTACTCCATTTGGGTGATTGTCGACCAACTCACCAAGTCGGCTCACTTCTTACCCATCAGAGAGCAGGGCTCAGTCGAGATCTTGGGACGTCTCTATGTTCAGGAGATTATACGGATTCACGGTGTGCCATCATCTATCGTATCCGATCGAGATGCTCGTTTTACTTCCTAGCTTTGGAAAGGGTTTCAGGAGGCGTTCGGGACACAGCTACGTCTGAGCACCACCTTTCACCCTCAGACGGATGGTCAGACGGATAGGACCATTCATACTCTCAAGGACATGCTCCGCGCATGTGTCCTCGACTTTGGCCGTAGCTGGGAGGACCACCTACCCTTGGTGGAGTCTTCATACAACAACAGCTACCACTCCACCATCGGGAGGGAACCATAAGAGGCGTTGTACGACAGACCTTGCAGATCTCCTTTGTGCTGGACAGACACTTGGGAGTCAACACTTGTGGGACCAGAGATGGTCCGGGCCACGAAAGAGAAGGTCTAGGTAATCTAGAAGTGGATGAGGACAACTCAGAGCCGGCAGAAGTCTTATGCTGACATGAGGCGGAGGCCACTAGAGTTCGAGGATGGCGACCATGTCTTCTTGCGTGTCTCACCTCGACGTGGATTATGGAGATTTAGCCGAGGCGGTAAGTTGTCTCTACGCTTCATCGGACCTTTCTAGGTCCTCAGCAGGATTGGCGAGGTGGCTTATCGCCTGGATCAACCACCTCAGTTGCACCGGGTGCACGACGTCTTCCATATATCTCAGCTGAGGAGATACGTGCACGACCCAACGCACATCATTGACCATGGTGAGCTATACATTGATGATGGGGCGAATTTTGCGGAGGTCCCGGTGGAGATCGAGGATCGACATGAGTTTTCACAAATTTGGTAGGCATTACCCTTTTTATTTTTAAGATCGGGAAATATAACAAGTCAACCACCAAAAGGAAAAGAACAAGTGTATAGAAATAACCCCAAACCAATCCCACATGCATGTTTAAATAGTTCTAAAACAAGTTACAAGTAAAAGAAATCTCAAAAGTACAATACCAATAGAAACAAGTGTACAAAAACTGGAAAAAATCCAACTATCCCGACTAGTAGGGTCCTGCATGGCCCTGGTAGCCCTCCTGGAAACCTGAAAGTAAATGTAGGGTGAGCATACAAGTATACTCAGTAGGGAAACCTAAAGCTCTCGTGCACAGGTGGGGAGACATCTTAATTTCCCATGAGAACAACAGAAGAAACCTATCAAGGAAATCTATCCAACCAACCTCACCAGCCACACTCACCAAAAACACAATCAAAACATGTAGTAGTAGTATAAGAACAAGAGTATTGGGTACCCCGCACCATTTCCCATTAGTTAGCTACTCTTCCTAATGGAAGAAATCCTGACGCTGCCACGCTCTCCCCACCTGCACACACCATGGCCTCACAAACCACACATCCCACCAGCACACACCTGGGCCTCACAACCATGCATCCCTCCCGCACACACCTGGGCCTCAGAACCACGCATCCTGCCCGCACACACCTGGGCCTCACAACCATGCATCCCTCCCACACACAGCTGGGCCTCATCCCAAATATTCTTGGGAAATAGTAAAACCTGCCCGTAGAGTATTGGGCTAAAACAGCCCCAATCGAAACCTACTTGAAGGGTCTTTGGTGTAAGGTCACCACAAACCATAAAAACCTAGGGAAGAAGGAGCAGGAAGGAGATAGTAACTATGGGAAAAACACCCTCTCCCATGAAATGGGAGTGTTCGGCTCTAAGTGCTCAACATGGGTGGGGTGCTATAAAACACAAAAGATACAGATACAAATAGATATACCAATCACACATCCCAACCTATGGCTTCTGAACAGAGAAACTGAGCACGTGCCTCGACACTGCTACTACGAAGCCTGTATACAATAAACAACCCCAACCCCATTTAGGTTTTCACGTTTCAGCAGAATTAGTTTATTTAGTTCCTTAACTTCTGGGATACTATCCACAACCAACCACATCAATCGTTCATAAAACAGATCCCTGCCATACACAAATCAAGTTAGGAAAACATAAGCAACACAACCAATTCCTTCTTATTAACCAACAAACCCCATTGATTATTAATCTCGTTCCATTACCACGAACCACCATTCATTAACTCTTCCTATTTTATTTATTATTCACAACCCATAGTTTATTCACATTCAATCCCATCCCTGCAGCCCCGCTGCCAACCACCAGAACCACAATCACACCGAAACTCATAAATCATTATCCCTTTAAAACCATTTATCACAGCCCCGCTGCTCGTCACCAAAACATCATTCACACCAACCCACAACCAAGTCAACCGTAGCCCTGCTGCTCGCCCGATCCTCAACAACCCACAAAACACCCCCATTAAAGGCCACGTATCTAAGCCAACACCCACATGTTCATTATTCAATTTTGATCAACTGGGGTGATCATACAAGGGTTCTAGATTTTAAATCAGTCAAATTTGTGCGATTAACCAAATTCCACATTCAACGAAGTTTCCACCCACAAAAACGGTCTAGAAAGATAGGGCAAAATTTAATTGTGCAAGAAAAGGCCCTCAATGACCATGATTTTCAGTAGGCATAAGCCTATTTCATTCACAAGATAATATCATAGGATATAAATAAAGATAAACAAGTTCCCCATCCCCGTTCTTTAACCAATTATTATCTTTATTAGACCGGTTCAAATGTGTTTCACGTAAACAAGAGGTCACCCACCCCACATGATGCACAATCTAGAGAGATGAAGGTAAGATCCCTACCTATACAGGTTCTAATCACAACGCTCCCCCGGATCAACTTTAGAAGTCGTCTATCGGTGTCCGTCAATTCTGTCGAGTCCTGGAAAAACCTCCTCGGGTGGAAGTTGGAAAGGAAAGGCTGAAGGAAAGACAAAGGATCAAAGCTCAGAAGTTCCGCCACGTCGTTAAGATCTCATGTCTGCTGACAGATCATAAATCGGATCTCGGATGACGAAGTTAGGGAAGAAAAGGATCCTTTGATTCTCTTGGGAGAGCTCTGCTCAGAGGAAAGGGGAGGATCAGGGTGAGTTGAAAAGGAGGAGGGGCACCCTTCTTTTATAGGAGAGAAAAAAAAAGTACACAGCGTGTAAATTATGGTACACGGCATGTACTCTGTCATTTCACACGGTCACCGCGCGGCTTCCAACACAGCCTTTAACACGGCACGCGGCCGTTGACTGGTCAACACACTGCTTAAGGGTAACTCAGACGCGGGGAGGGACTACACGGCGTGTAGTATTGGACACACGGCATGTACCCATTTATTTCACATGGCTCCAACACGGCACACGACCATTGACTGGTCAACACACGGCTTGAGGGTAACACGTACATGGGGAGGGACTGCACAATGTGTAGTATTGGACACACGGCGTGTACCCATTTATTTCACACGGCAATGACATGGCCTTTAACATAGGGTATACCCGGCGATTTGTACACGGCGTGTACTCACACAACACGGCGTGTACTTATAAAATTCTAGAAAGTTTAGGAAAAGTACATTTTACCCTCCTGAACACTTCGTGACCTTCGTTTTGACAAAGGAATGGGCCGGAGAGGTTCGAGCCATTACAATGTTTTATAACATTTTAAATAAACTGTTATGTTTCTAAAAAAAATCAGTAATTAAATTGTCATTTTTAACACATTTACTTACTAGTTACTTGATAAAACATTATTATATTTTCATTCATAAGATACCTAGATTTTACTAATACTTTCATATTGGAAGTTACTCCTCTTTTTTCCATATTATTATTCTTAATGATCACATTATTATTCCAAAGGTCCAATTACTATTCATAAAAATGGATGTTGTCATAAAAATTCTAAATATATAACAAAAGTAAATTTTGATAGTTTGAATTCGGAAATAATGTCTAGTTTGTCCAATATAGTTTATAAATGTTTCAAAATTTTGTTTTAAAATAATTACACCATTAAATGGTGGAAAATTGGATTTTTAAAAAATATATATAACTTTTATGGTTAAAATATGTTTTATTCTTTTATTAATCCTTTCATTATTGAAGAATTAATTTAAATACGGTAGATTGAATATATATGATATATAAATTTCAATAATATATTTCACTAATTAATTATTGATTTAATTTTTTTATATAAAATTTCATTATTGGAGTAAAAATTCTATTTTACAAAAAATACATCCTTTAAGCTCAATTGGTTTTCATTTATAATGAATTCATAGCCAAAGAATTATTTTTATAAAAATATTTAACCAATGTTTACATAATTTACATAATCTCATTCATTACCATTATTCCCTAACATCTAATATATAAATATAATAATAATAAAATAATATTTAATCATTTTTTAATCTTGTAAGCTATCAAAGAAGTTAAATATAAAATGATTCATATAGTAAAATCATGGTGTTTTAAATCCTCCCCTTATTTAATAAATTTCACCATAGAAATTTGAAATTATACTTAATAATTAAAGACTGATACATGAAAATTCCTTTTTTCTAAAACCCACATCTGAAACAGTGTTAATAAAATATCATCTTAACAAGAGGGAAAGAGGAATGAAGAGGTTACCAAAAAACAAATTATTTGAATAAGATAACATTAGGGCAAAGTGAAAATATGAAAATGGAAGAATTAACTATCCATAAATTTATAATGTGGAGTAATAATGAAGATGATATTTGGTAAGTGAATCATCACAAAACTATAAATATTTTTATCAGTTAAAATACCCTTTATTTTCTAGTAATTCATGTAAACATAAAATGTTTCTATTCAAAAATTTATTTTCTAGATTTGATGGTTTCTTTGAATATCTAAGTAAAAAATGATATGAATCACTTTATTTATTAACATGTCATAATTTCATCCTTTTTTTGTTATTCAATTTATTTTCACTTCATTTCTTACTCCTGCAGATGGAAATTTAGGATGATTTTTTAATTTCCTGAATCATTTCTGGTCACTCATATGGTTCATAAGTGTTTCCTTAAACCTCATAAAAAGTTATTAAAACCAAAAAGGATATCAGAAATTATCCAATAAATCATACTTTAAACTCCAACAATAATATATAAATTCTAACTTAATATATTCCACAATTACTTACCTTAAGACTCTTTCAAACAAATTATATCCAAATTCAATGTCAATTCATTTAATAATAATATTACAAAATTTAAGAATTTCAATTCCCCAAATAGCATAATGTAACTCTTAATATCACATACCAAATATATGAATACCGTGATCTACTTTCATTATTCTAAATCCTCAAAGAAGAAGTATTACATTAAAATCATTATATATATCATGATTCTTGTAAATGATGTATCTTTATTAAAATATTTTTATAACATTAATCAAGAAGATTGAAACAAAAATACTTAAATTATTACCCTTAGACTGTGGTAATAGCATAATCTTGTTCTTGATCCTTTTTCTTCTTCCATGGTACATTTCATTGATTATGAGGTCATTTTTTTCATTATTCCACATTTGGATGTAGTTAAAACACTTAATACTAGTCTTTTCATTTTTACCTATTCATTTTTTCCATATTCATCCTTTTCTCTATACTTATTATAGACACGTATTCCTTTTAAAAACTTCCCAATGTGATTCATTCCACAATTATCACATATATGAAAATATTTCATTTCCTTATTCCCTGTATCCAGTTATTTCTCCATTATCACCTTCTTCTCTTGAATTCTTTTAGATTTATCAGACTTAGAAAATTTATTTTATGTCTTGATAGCATGGAGACTATATAATCATATTTAAAAAAATTATAAGACTATTTCATTTTAGAAGAATGACTTTAACCCATCATATAAATAATCAATATTACTCCTTGGGTTAGGTATTTTGTCCTCAACATGCCTTGTTATCCTTTTAAATATTGTGTCATACATAACAACATTTTCATCCTCCTTTTTCCTCAAACACAGAAACTACCTCTCTATCGCCACCCACTATTCTCGGGGGAAGTATTTTTCCCAGAAAAATCCTAGAATTCATTCCATCCCATGTTTTTTCCACCTCTTTAATATTTTGAATCAAAGGCCACCACTGATCCAAATATTCTGAGAGGTGATATAATGACATGACAACATTATCCATTTAATTTCTTCCCAAATAAAAAATATCTTCTCAATGGAAGATATAAATTATTCAATTACAAGTGGAGTTGTAGTCCCATTGAAAGTTGAAGGTTTTTGGCTCATGAAGTGGTTTAAAATTCTTCCTCTAAAATGTGTATTGGCATTCTCCATACGGGTAATGTTATTGTTCATAGCCAGAGTTAACTATCCCAATATTGTTATATGTTGCTCGACACCTATAATAGCTCCCAATAAAACATAATTATCTTGCACATGATGGAAATCCCTAAATGTAGTACATGTGTCTATATGGTTTTTTTAACTGTCACTAGCTTAAATTTCTAAAGATTTTCATACACTAAATTAAGTTATAATATAATGTTTAATTTCAAACTAGAAAAACACATAACATAAATTATAAATTTATGCAAACCTAATATCATAATAATTAACATGGTTTCTATGTTTACTTATTTAAATATAATCCCCTATAGTGGTTCATTAATAAAATGTTAATTTTACAAAGAATATCCCTCGACATTGTCAAACCACGTGCAATGTACGGCATGTAATCATGTACCTGGTTACATTGACTCAGGCCTAATGCACCTTCTCATATTTGTTACAACTAGGTACATCATTACCAGAACCAAATCCACCAATAGTATCCATTCATGGATGTATTTATTATAATATCCACTTAATCTCTAGTTTAAAAAAATTCTAGGATGTTCTTCTATACATAACCTCAAATTACATCCTGGGTTTATGATCCCTAATGTAGGATTTCTAAATTTACTTTCATGGTTTCTAATAAACATTCTTTGATAGAAACTGAAAATAACCCGACCTCTATAGCATAAATTATGTACCTTAATTTGTTACATTTTTATTATGAATAAGTGTTCTCATCGGAAAGGACCGAGTGGTTTAGTATCTTTGTAAAATAAGATACATACATAAATTTTACATTACAACATGAAAGGATAAAAACATAGAAAATATATAGGAAACATCCATAAATCCTAGATTATCGATGGAATTAATAAGAAAAATATATCTTCTACTCTTGGGGGAAAATAAATTATATGAAATGGGTTATATCAGATGCTCAGTAAGGCTAAATGATACAATAGAAGCTACAATAAACACAAATAATAAGGAAATTTGAATAACTAAAACAGATGCCAATAAAACATATTATTTAGTATAATATTTCAGAAATAAAAGAATAATAAATAATACCATAGAAATATTAACATTAGAATAAAACATAACCATGGATGTTCTAAATAATCAAATAATCACATGGAATAATAATTATTATGGAATGCATAATGTTGTTCATCTGGACTATCAAAATCTATCCTGAAGATAGTTATTTTCATGATCTATCCTCATGAATGTTTAAGTATATGGGTATAAACCAGTATAATTTGTGTTAAGATATATCCTTGTGAAAATTTCAATCATCTAGGAATCAAATTCTATGTCTTTTTCTCTAACTGATTTCCTCTTATGAGACCTACCAATGCATCAAGGGGCTATAGCCAGCCCCAACCAACACATAATAAGTCAAATGCGTTCCTAAAATATATATTAAAAAGATAAATTAAAATCAATGTATAACATATGAAATTGAAATATTTATATTATAATCATAAATGAAAACTCTCAAATAAAATCATTGATAAATTCTTGAGATAAATACACATTTTTATTGGACATAGGATTTATTTTCGAAAATCGGTTGTATTTTCCATAAAATCATATTATAAATATGAATATATAGAAAAATATATATGGACAATGAAATTATTTTTTATTCATAATTTATTTCCTACTAAAGTGAATATGTGTAAGAATATTTTTTATAAAACTTTATAAATGAGCCTCTTTAATGTGGTATAAGGGAAAATATTAAAGATTCCTTAAAACAGAAAAAGTTTTAAATATTTTCATAAAACCTGAAATGAAATAAGATATTTTTTCTCAAAAAATGGTGTGGTTTTACAAAAATATTTATTGAGTAAAATATATTATGGTGTGTACGTGAAAACGGGTATGAAATTTCAAACTTCCCTTTAAATTAGGCATTCATAACAAGAGGAATTGAAAAGGGAACTTTATAAAACATATATTTCAAATAAAATAATTATGAAATGATTATTATACATGATTTGAGAAAATATTAACAAAATTTTAAATTATTATTTAAAATTAATGATGATTTACATTGGGGTAATAAAGAGAAAGCATAACCCGAATGAAAATGGATGTTGGCGAAGAAACCCCTACCACTTTGTAATAAATCAAATCGTATACCCCATAAAGTTAATTATATTCAAATGAAACATTATGTATCATGAATAATTTTTTTTATTGATATGATCTATGAAAGTGAGTCCCAGATACATCATACATATGAAATATAACTGAATAAAAAAGATGCCATAGAAATGTAAGTGAGATAAGGAATCCCTTACCTTCTGTTCAAAAGAATTATACACATGTTGTTAATGTTTTGGGTAATATAATCAGACTATTAATTAATTCATGAAACTTTATAAATATATTTTATTTTATATAATTTATTATGTTCATTTATTGTTTTTTAGGGTTTAAAAAATCAATTTTGTCATTCAGAAGCATTTGTTTCCTTGGTTTTCACGATTGGTTCACTTGTATACATGTACGAAAGCACATGTTAAATGGAAATAAATTTCCAAAATTGTTGTTAAATGTTATTAATTATCTTATTGAACATTAAATGGTTATATATGTCATTTTTGGTGGAGACTATGAATCATTAGATAAGATTTCAGTGATAATTGTTTAGATTATTTTTCGCAGTTTTTCAACTGCCACACAATAGTTTTGTCTTATTAGTTACCATCACATATATATTTGGTTAAATAACAATAAATATATTATAATATGTATAAAAAATATGTATTAACAAAATTAATGGTTTTATAATGACCTTTGAATGTAGTAAAGGAAAGTTAAATTGTATCATCCACGATGGTGGTGAATCAGAAAATCCCGGACAATGTTTTCCTTTTTAGAATAAAGGGGGGAGGGTAAAGTGTATAATTATGGATCATCCATTTAAGTAATAAAATTATATTAAATATACGATACTTGATTTATGATTCATGTTTGGATAGAATAGGTAAGTATATAATAAAAAGAATAAAAAAATTAAAGAAACAGAAAGAGAACAACAAAGGATTTACCAATTGAATTATTCTCCATGATAACCTCTTTAAGGGTCTTAGAAATGGTATTTTGGTGATACAATAAAGACCAAAATGCATGGAAAAGGATTTCAAAATGAAGTGGGAGTAATATAAAAAATATTCAATGATTTGGAAGTGTGAGGAGAAGGGTTTGTATTTATAGTAGAGGACATGAGTGTTTTTTAATACATTATTATTTTGTTTATTATTTTCGATCAACAAAGTGAATGGTTTTGATTATTGTTAATAATTATAGTTACTATTGGGGGTTATTTATATCCATTGGTTTTTATATCATTTATTACTCAATGAAATGTTTATTTTACATATAATGGATATATAATGTAAATTATTGTATTTCACTATTCACCAAAAAATCAACTATTTTAAAACAAATTCCCAAAAATTATCCATAACTATATTTTGAAATATATAATTACCAAATGAACTTTATTTTATGAAAATAATTTTTTAAATATGAGACATTTAATTTTTAAATAAAATCCTCATTTTTTCAAAAAAATAATAATTTTAGAATTATAACTTGTTTTATGGAACTATAAAAAATTAATTATGGTATCAAAATATTAAATCATAATCATAAAAATAATTATATTATTTTATGAATCTATTTTTTGGAAATATATCATCTTCTAAATTAATATATTAATTTTAAAATTTTAAATAAACATTAACAATTCAAGGAAATACCAGTAGTAAATATATCATTTTAATGAATTGATTTTTCTTATTTATTGATACAAAATTATTATATTTTCTTTTATAATATTTATTATTTTTATTAATTATATCATATATGATGTTACTATTCTATTGGACATAATATATTTCCTAATGGTTACATTATTATTCCCACTACCGTAAAACAGGGCAAGGGAAGTGCTACCCTTTATCAGCGCTAAACAGAAAGCGCTGATAAAGGGGTATGCCTTTATCAGCGCTAGTTAAAAGTGTTGTTAAATGTTAGATTTATCGGCGCTTATTTTAGTGCTGCTAAAAGTTTTTATTCTTAATTTATATAAATTTATAACATTTATCAGCACTAAAATAAAATCACTGATAAAACATAAATATATCAAAACTTTTTAGGAACTGATAAATTTATGTTTTATCAGTGCTTTAAACGAGTGCTGCTAAAGGTTCCAATGTTTTTTTATTTAATAACCCTAACAGGCCCTCCTCTCTCTCACATGGTAAACCTTTTGTGGATGTTGGACCAGGACACTCTTCCGCAGCGACTTCTCCCCCATGTTCTCCTCCTCTTCTGCATCATCGTATTCCTCCTCCTCCTCCTCTTCCTCTTCCTCCTCCACCTCCACCACCAGTGTTGGGTTTTTCTCCTCCACTGTTGCCTCCGCGCCATTGGGTTTTTCTCGTCTGCTGCAACTGCTGCTGCCTCCACCACCGCGACTGCTGTTGCCTCCACCGCCTCCATCACCGCCACCTCCACCGCCTCTGCCTACGCTGCCACTGTCTCTGCCACCGCTGTTCATTGTAGGAGTATTTTTCCTTATCTTGGGATAATATAAATGAGAAATGATGATCCTTGAATTATTATGATGACTTATAGTTTTTTATAAGTGAGTTGAACCTATGTATGGTAGTTGGGGAAATAGTGAAAGTGTAGGTGGTGAGACCCTTGTATTGTAGGTCATTTTAGTTATCGAGTGTGTGAGAACCTATAATAAGTAGTTGGTTTGGTTCACTAGATGATGTGTGTTTTATGGTGGATATAATAGTGGAACCCATGGGAAAAAGATTATGTAAGAATTGATGTAAGGGGTTTGGGTGAGATCCTAGTGCTCATTAGCATGTGACTCAATATAGTAGGGAGTTAGTGAGTTTTGGTGGTTGGGGGAGACTACTTAGTGGGGTTATGTTGGTGTTATGAATACCTTAGATACATAAACCCAAGATAGATTCTTTGACATGAGGGGTTGATGCATATTAGGTGTTATCAAGTTGATAGTGATGTAATGGTCATGCCTTGGATTTGAATAATGGAAGCACTCTCTATTCTTGAATTTTGGTGTTATGACTGGGTTGAAGGACATGATCATCTGAATTCCTAACCCTATTAATTTATATCATGGTTTTAATGTGACCATCACTATTTAACCTAGATGGATGGGTTTAGGGTAATGAAGCCTGGGTATATTCCTTTAGTTTTGTAATAGTGTTGGGTAACAGGTGATCATGTCGTGTGTTTTTCCATGGTGTGATGTTAATATTGGAAAAGAGTACCAGGGGTGTCCCATTGGAAATATGTGTGTTCCTCGTCATTTTTGTCAAGATGTATGGGTAGGCACATTGTGTTTGAATATGGATATAATCCTACTCACTAGATACCACGTGTTGTGTTGAAAAGATTGTATTGTGAAGTTTAATGTCATGAAATTAGGATGTATGTGTCGTGAAAGGTGTGAAAACAGATGATTGATCAGGGCTTACTCATTTGGGATATGCTATCTAGAAAAAACATGGGGATTATTCCTAGTAATGAGGACCTATTGGTCAGGGTTTACTCATTCTATGTTCATCTTTTATATTTTAAAAAGTCTATTGAACTCATTACATATAAGGTGGCTTCTATAATTTCTTGTTATCTTAAGGTGTTTTTAGCCATGGTGTGGGTTGATTTTAATTTTAGTGGGTTCTTGGGGTTTGTGGGATGTGGTAAATGGTGTACTCTGTTTTAGATTATTTTATTCTCGTGAGTTTCCCCTATTTTATGTTTTCTTTTCTTTTGGAAATCTCCTATGTTGGGTGCCTCTCCTCTGCCATGAACACACCTCTGTCGTGTGCCTAACAACTCCTTTGTGGTGAGTTTTCTCCTGTTACTCATTGGTTTCCTCTTGTTTTAATGTTATTACTATTTGATATTTATGGTTATAATGTTAAATGTATGGGCTAAAGGTCCAGCTGAAAATCGTGGTTGTTGGTGGTCCTTGTTTGCGCACTAAATTAATTGCAAGACGGTTGGTTCTTATTGAACATTTGAATAAAAAAATTGGTAATTTACATATAAATTAATTAAGAATGAACTCTGCAGGATGATAAAACTTTTCTGATAACCCCTGAATTAACAAACAAAATTGAATAAGGGATGCTTTGTAAAATCAAAAATTGTGATTGTTTGGTTTGTATGGTGTTTTGATTGTGAGCACGATTGTGTTTATGTATGGTGTTCCGGTTGTTGGCATGATTGATATGACATTTGTTTTCCATGTTGTAGTTCTTCAACCATTGAATATCAATCAAACTTTACCCATTTCAATGGCACTACCACTTTGTTACTAGTGCAATTCCACTGAATCCTATGAAACCACTTCTAGAGTACTCTATGAGACACTTTATGGTGTGAAGATGATGTTTTTAAGATTCTATATATTTTCAAAATAATTGGTATGTAGTCTTGTTAAATGGAACATGCTTCACCATACATGGATTTCATATAGATTTTAATGACAGACAACAGTTATCTCCAAAATTTACACCACATGACTCATCTTCTGACTCAAACATGAAATAAGTTTTATTTTAAATGTTACATTTCATGTGAATGTAGGTCACACACAATGTATTTCTAAGACATATACTTCATCATGAACCCATGTACATGCTATGAAATAATGGTAGAACCATATGATATGTGTTTTACATCACTCACACCATGTATAGATACCATAGAAACTTGATGTGTATAGACTATACACCCCTAGTGGTCATGTAAGGACTACACACCGGGTATTCCACAAAGAATGTGATCCATAGCTGGTGAAGTGACTCATTTTGTATCTAAAGTGCACACCTTTAGATCAAGTTGTTCTATATGTCATGCATTTTCAAAGGCATCATGTAGTCTTTGTAAGACTAACTTATAATTAATTTGATATATGCCAAATTAAATTTGGTATATTATCCATAGATGATGTTCACCCTATTGGACACACCAGGTATATGGATTGCACATGAGTTTAGAAATGGTAGTATACAACCAACCTTGATTGAGAACCCTACACATTGTGTATCCATTGAACAAATTGTGTGCTACGTAAATTTCATTATTATTATTTATTTTTCACTTAGATGATAATAATTCATTTATGAGTAGCCCATTATAAATATCTTCTCATGTATATCACAATATTATGATTCCCTCATTCATTGGAAATTTCACACGATGTGGTTTGGATATTTTAATTATCTTCACTATGCTTGAGAGTTGACAAGGGACAAGTGAGATGTTTGGAGAAAACATGGAGTATGGAACTCCCCCATGTTTCAGTGAAGAGTCCTCCATGTATATGTTTTAGGTACTTCATGGAGATATACAAAATACAGGTCACAGTCCCCCATATATAGATAGAGTTCAAGTACTTTCACATGTTTTGGGGTAGGTTCCTCTATTTCATTGTAGAGTCATTTGTACTATGATTTTTTTTATAAAACCCAAAAATGCTACTTGATTAATTAAAACATAATATTAGGAAAGTTCGAGATCGAAACCATAAAGACGATGAATATGAATAAATAATGGATGAATGCCAATCAGTTGACAAAAGAGTTTGAAGATGCTGAGAAAGAGTTTATCAAGTTTACAGGAGATCATGCATGTGACCCTTCTCAAATCCTTTTTCCGTGTTTACGCAGTTGTTATTCAAGAAAAATTAGTCCAGAAGAGTTGGAAGAACACATGATCTATCATGGAATAGATCAAAGTTATACATGTTCGAATAAACATGAGGAAAACCGAATTTAGGTAGTGTCTCGAATAAAACGACATTTTATGGAAGATCTGATATGATTACAAGCTTGAACAGTGAAGATGATCGTATAGAGGGTGTGATTACAGATGTGAATTATGATGAATATCGTATTGAGGAAATGACAAGGACAGTTAAAGATGAACTTTTTGATTGCGCATTTTTTTTAAGATATTAAAGAAGAATGCAAAGATGCCATTGTATGATGGTTGCACTAAATATACAGCATTTCCAGCCGTACTGAATCTGTACAATTTGAAAGCAGGAAATGGGTGGAGTGATGCCAGTTTTACGAAACTACTTTCTCTCTTGTATCACATGCTCCTAGAAGAGAATGAACTCCCAAGATGAACATACGATTCCAAACAAATGCTACGATCAATGGGTATGGTCATTGAATGAATACAAGCCTGCTCGAATGACTGTATATTGTTTCACAAATACCACAAATCACTTAAAGAATGCCCAAAGTGTGGTTATTCTCGATACAAGAAAGATGATTCTGGTCCTATAAATGTTTTATGGTACTTTCCAATCATTCCAATGTTTATGTGCCCATATAGAAGTGAGGATACTGCAATACAATTGACATGGAATGTAGATATAAGAATTAAAGATGGGAAACTACTTCACCCGGCAGACTCTCCTCAGTGGAAGAGAATTGATCACAAGTATCCTGAATTGGGAAACAATCCAAGAAACCGTCGTCTGGTGTTATCTACAGATGAGGTGAATCCTTTTGGTTTCCAAACCAGTAGTCACAGTACAAGGACGATTATGATGGTAAATTATAACATACCATTATGGTATGCATGAAACGAAAATACATCATGTTATTTATGCTTACATCAGGACCAAACAACCGGGTAATGATATTGATGTTTATTTTGCTCCTTTGATCAAGGATTTGAAAATTTTATGGGATTTTGGTGTTACTTTGTATGATACTTACAAAAAAATCACTTTGAAAGCCATGTTGTACGGGACAATAAATGACATTCCTGCTTATGGAAATTTGTCAGGATATTGAAATAATGGAACTCAAGGGTGTCCCGTTTGCGAACAAGGTACACAGTCAATTAGGTTGAAAAAATCATTAGAGACCCTGTTTTTAGGACATCGTAGATTTCTACCCTAACAGAATAAGTAACGATCTTGGACGACATCATTTGAAAGAAATTCAGAAAAATGTACAACACTATCTCCACTAATAGGTGATCAATTGTTTGAGAATGTAAAATATTTGAACACTACTTTTGGTAAACTGTTTTTGAAAAACCTTACAATAACTGGATGGAAAAAGAGATCAGTTTTTTTTGAATTACCATACTGGAATTGTGTATATGTCAGAAATTTTCTTGATGTTATTCATATTGAAAAAAATGTATGTGATAGTGTCATTGACACATTTCTAAATGCACATGAAAAAATGAAGGATGGAATTAAGGCTAGATTGGAAATGGTTGAGATGGGAATACGAGAAGAGTTGGCACTAGTGAAGGGTGAAAACGAACATTTCTTCCTCCTGCTGCTTACACTCTTTCCAGGCAGGAGAGATATTAGTTTTAAAACTTCTTGAATGATGTAAATGTTCCAGAGAAGTATTCATCAAATGTCAAGAACATCGTGTCAATGATAGATTTAAAATTAAAGGGTCTGAAATCACATGACTACCATGTTTTGATGAATGATCTAATTCCTATAGCTTTACATTTCATTTTTTCCAATAATGTTCTCCGTATATTAATGAATCTCTGTTTCATCTTCAAAGCTATATGAAGACAAGTTATAGACCCAGTGAAATTTCCAACTATAGAAAGAGAAATTGTCGTCATATTAGGTGAATTAGAAATGTTCTTCCCGCTGACATTTTTTGATATGATGGTTCATTTGATGGTTCATTTGGTGAGAGAGATTTGACTATGTGTTCTTGTACATTATAGATGGATGTAACCCATTGAATGGTATATGATGATTTTGAAAGGGTATGTCAAAAATCAAATTCAGCCAGAGGGTTTTATTCTGGAGTAATATATTGTTGAGGAAGCTGTTGAATTTTTTACCGAATACCTGTCTGGTGTGGAAAATGTTGGACTACCAATATATCGGCACACTGAGTGGCTTGAGGGTGAAAACATTTATGGAAGAGAGGTTGTCACGATCAATATTATAGATCGGGAGGAGGCTGACCTTTATAATTTTCATAACAGTTTCGACATTGACCAATATGTTCAAACCCTCAAAGAAATTCATCGGTATTTGTATCCATCTAGGGATGAAAAATGGATATCATATATTGATGATACTTACGAGGAAATGGTAGGAAATGAAACCCTAAAAGTGAAAAAAACAATACTTTCATTATTTGACAATGTTAGCCAAAATTCTTAAGGCAATAGAAAAAGGCATCAAATTTGAGGTGGGATGGAATAAGCGAGACCAACATGTTAACCCCAACGGAGCCGTCTTTAGTAGCTACATTGGATTCGTCACTCGGAAATGCGTGCCAATTGCTGTATAGTCGTGGCACCATGTTGTCAATGGTCTTAAGACACTAATGTGGGAAGAGATTACGGTAGCATTATGATATCATTTTTTTAATTTATTAAAATAAAATAACAAAACATTGACTTACTCTTCATCATCCATTGTAGAGTGCATTTATAGTAGATTCCTCGCATGAGGATTGTGTATTAAGAGTTTCATGAAGTATTCATAGAGGTTTCCACACAATTTTAATGAAATATCATCTTAAATATGATGTAGGGAAAATCAAGCCGCGTCCACATACTCTTTATGCACACATGATATCCCAAGGAGCATGGGACGCATTTATCAACCGTCGTGGGGAGAAGACTTTTCAGGTACATTGTGTGGGGTAATACATTGTTTGACATTGCTTGTATTCTTCACTTTGATTGACATTTTTTTATTTATGAACATCAACAGAGTGCTGAAAATAAAAAATGTGTATCAGAACTAGCGTACCCTTACCGTAAAGCAGAGATGGGTTATGCATCACTTGAGAAAAAATTGATATGTTATCTAAATCCATCATACTAATTATATGTGACATAAAACAACACTATAACCATATTTCTCTATTTATATGAAGATTGATGAATCAAAATCGAATTCCAAATCCATCCCATTCCATCTGCTATGAAAGGAGGCTCAAGTAAATAAAGAGGGGATACTGATAAATGAAAACACACAAAAAGTGTGGGAAACATGTGTATCTATGAAATAATATAAATTTTATTTATTTTAAATAACTATTACATTACAATGACTACTTATTTTTCTATATTTTTTATTTTCCATAGTCACATGAATCAACAACACCTGCACCATATACAGACATACCATCAGCAGCCTTGAAGTGGCTCGACCAGTATGGACGCGTTAGAGGTGCGGGTTTTGGGGTGACACCCAAAACATATTTTCAAAAACAAAAACAAGCGGAGGATGAAAATGACAAAATGGAAAATCTGAAAGAAAAATTACCTATTTTTTAAGAATAATTACAATACTAGAGAGAGATGATAGCAACATTGATGGGGGATAGGCAAAGAGAAGAAAAAAGTCAACAACAACCCATGCTTGAGGATCCCGCCCCACCCCCACCAGCTTTTAGGCAAGCCATTCCCCTAGAAAACATGACTTAGCTGAGGTAATCAATGTTTTAATAATTGTTTTTATGAAATTTGATTCATATAGACACTGATACCATTCCTGTACAAATATTCTACAGAATTAAAATGACTGTGATTTATATCTATCAACTCCCACCTATCGCCTTGTACCAAAGGCTACGGTGTTCAATACGCATAACGACATGGTACACAATAGACATCTTCCAACATATCATTTAATAGTGTCAATTAACATAGCTAATGAGCCAAGTGTCGATCTACCTGTTCCAAATGATGATGAAGAAATTCATATGGTTTAACAAGTTGTTGGAATATTCATCACATTGCTATCAGTTTTTGTAAATAAACGTGTCAGAAAGGATGTATCCATTTCCAAGTTATTTTTCAAGCTGGACCTTTAACATTTAATGATAAAAAGGTCTGAACCGATGACTGTTATTACAGAACGACAACGAGAAGGTGGTGAAATAAAATATCATCTGAAAACTATCTCAAGGATTAACCAAGAGATTGAAACAGCCTATTGAGAGCACCTTCACCCCGCCTATTCTATATTCACAGTTAATATCTTTGTAGGCTCATGTGGATACAAAGTAAATAGAAAAAAATGCTAACACAGTTGATTTTGGAAAAAATATGTACGGAGAGGAAACATCATATTTCATTAGTGCTGAAAATGTAATTGAAATCCTCAAGTATGAATGGCTAGGCGCCATAGTTGTGAATATATACATGAGGTATTTTTTCATGATTTGATTTTACAAATGCTGATATACTCTGATAATTATGACTAAATACATTTTATATTTTTCGCAGGCGTATATATGAAAAACAATTGAAGGGATTTCCCCATGAACAAAAATTTGGACCCCTTAGTCATCACACCACCTCTTCAAAAGATGAAATAGATTCTGATAAAGAGGCTGCAATAATGTCATCCCTGCTCAAATAGTTTGAAAACAAAATTACGGATGACAGACTCTTTTTAATACCAACTATGCAGGGGTAAACCTCTATAATTTAATCATATCAACTATATTTTCATTTCTTTCGTTACTTATTCAATTTTTTATTTTTAGGGAGCATCAGATGCTGATTACAGTCAATTTGGATACTCCAAAGATTTATTTTCTGGATTCAACGTATGGATATCCAACAAAAAAAACCATGCATGATGGCGTTTTTTAATTTGTAATACACTAGATCCAACATTTCAAAACTAAACATCTAGTTATATAATTTATGTTATCTTTTAATGTGGATTATGTAATGATAGTGTGGTGCATCAATATCGTCTAAAGAATGGAATGAATCCCGGGCATAAGGATGAGAAAGCCTACAAGATCTACAAATGGAAAAGTATCCAGGCATATATAATAACATTGCACTATTCGAACACAAATCAATGAAAATTACTTATTTTTGTCAATTTTATGCAGTGTCCAAAACAAACAAATGGAAATGATTATGGTTATTATGTTTGTAAATTTATGAAAGAGATCATATTTCCTCATCAAACTAGCATCCCAGACGAGGTATTTGAGAAAATAATTAAGAGTTAATTTAAAATATTTATTAATCCTTTGTATGTTTATATTTTTTCATTACTACCATGACTATCACAAAAACTCATATTCTGAAAATGATATAGATGTGTTTAGAAATGAATGGGTAACATACCAGATGGGTGATTGTACTCAAATAGGATGACGGTGAATTCCTATTAATGTTATCAATATATGATCCTTGATATCTCCCATGTTTACACTTATTGAGCATATATGATAACCCTTTATTATGTTTTATATACTTAGGTTATAAGGAATGGTTTTAGATGTGATTTGTCTTTCTAGTAAAGCATAAATCATTGGACTACACTGGTCGATAGTGTGGAAGTCAACCGATGCATAGTCATTCAGTCCACTCATGAGAATCTTAAAATCTTGATGGGAACCAATATCATGGATTTTCAATTTTCTAATTTTAGTTTCCCTTATATGTGGGTGGGGGTGTCTAGGAGGGAGGGGGTGTCCAGGAGTGGGGGTGTCGATGAGGGGGTGTGTCCAAGAGGGAGGGGGGTCTAGGAGTGAGTGTATCTAGGAGGGGAGGGAGGGGGTGTGTCCATGGGGGTGTTCATGAGTGGGGTTTCTATGAGAGGGGTGTCCAGGAGGGGTGGGGGATCTCTTAATCCAATTATAAGGAAGAAATCATCTATGTCACACTTCACCATTTTCTATATGGAATATCCTACTCATCACATGTGACATACAGAAAACCGAGAAAACACGTTCATATTGTTTGGATAATTTAGGAAAATGATCCATGAGTCATTTGTGACGTGTAAGAATTGACCGCACCATAATCTGACGCACGGTGTGATCGGTATGGCTAAAAGAGTCTGATATCAGTTTGAAATTGACATTAACATTAGAAAACAACAAAACTAACATATGGAAATCCTAAGAAAATTCATTTTATTGTTTTGATACTTTAGGAAAACAGTACATGAGTAATTTTTGAAATGTAAGAATTGACTACAACTCAATCCGACACACGGTGTGATCGGTATGGTTAAAAGAGTCTGATATCAGTTTGAAATTCACATAAACAGTAGAAAAACAACGCAAATGACATACGGAATACCAAAGAAATGTGTTTGGATTGGTTTGATACTTTATGAAAACGATGTATGAGTCATTTTTGATGTGTATGAATCGACCGAACCTCAATCTGATCCATGGTGTGACCAGTAGGGCAAAATGTGTATGATATCAGTTTGAAACTGACATTAACTTTAGGCAACGACACAAGTGACATACGGAAAACTAAGAAAACATATTCGTTTTGTTTTGATACTTTTGGAAAAATATCCATGAGTCATTTGTGAGGTGTAAGAGTTGACCTCACCTCAATCTGATGGATGGTGTGACTGGTATGGCTAAAACTGTCTGATATCAATTTGAAATTGACATTAACTTCAGAAAACAACACAAGTTACATAAGAAAAAAATGAGAAAACACATTTGTATTGTTTTGATACATTAAGACAACAATCCATGAGTCATTTTTGAGGTTTAAGGATCGACCTCACCTCAATCTGATACACGGTGTGATCGTTATGGTTAAACGTGTCTGATATCAGTTTGAAATTGACATAATCTTTGGAAAACAACACTACTAACATATGGAAAACTGTGAAAACACGTTCGGATTGTTTTGATACTTTAGGAAAATGATCCATGAGTCATTTATGACATGTACGAATTGCACGTACCTCAATCTGACACACGATGTGACTGGTATGGCTAAAAGTGTCTGATATCAGTTTGAAATTGACATTATCTTTAGAAAACAACACTACGGACATATGGAATACCAAGAAAATTCATTTGTATTGTTTTTATACATTAGGAAAATGATCCATGAGTCATTTTTGACGTGTAAGAATCAACTGAACCTCAATCCGACGAATGGTGTGATCGCTATGGTTAAAAGTGTCTGATATCAGTTAAAAATTGAAATTAACTTTATAAAACAACACTACTAACATACAAAAAACTGAGCAAATGCGTTAATATTGTTTTAATACATTATTAAAACTATCCATGAGTCATTTTTTATTTCTACAAATCAACGACACCTAAATCTGACACACTGTGTGACCGGTATGGCTAAAAGTGTCTGATATCAGTTTGAAATTGACATTAACTTTAGAAAACAACACAAGTGACATATGGAATACTGTGAAAACATATTCTTATTGTTTTGATAATTTAGGACAATGATCCATGAGTCATTTTTGATGTGTACGAATTGACCTCACCTCAATCTGACGCACGGTGTGATCGGTATGGCTAAAAGTGTATGGTATCAGTTTTAAATTGACATTAACATTAAAAAACAACACTACTGACATACAGAATACTAATCAAACACATCCTGATTGTTTTGATACTTTAGGACAATGAACCATGAGCCATTTGTGACGTGTATGAATCAACCACACCGTAATCCAAAAGACGGTGTGATCGGTACGTTTAAAAGTGTCTGATATCAGTTTGAAATTGACATTAACTTTAGAAAACAACACTACTAACATACGGAAAACAAAGAAAACATGTTTGGATTGTTTTGATACTTAAGAAAAAGATCCATGAGTCATTTGTGATGTGTAGGAATCAACTGCACCTCAATCGGACTCACGGTGAGATCGGCATGGATAAAAGTATCTAATATCTTTTTGAAATTCACATTAACATTAGAAAACTACACAAATGACATATGGATTACTGAGAAAATGCATTCGGATTGTTTTGATAATTTATTAAAATGATTCATGAGTCATTTTTGACATTTAAAAATCAACCACACCTCATTCGGATGCACGGTGTGATCTCTATGGTTAAAAGTGTCTGATATCAATTTGAAATTGAAATTAACGTTATAAAACTACACAAGTGACATACAGAATATATAACAAATGTCTTTGGATTATTTTGATACTTTAGGAAAACTATCCATGAGTCATTTTTGATGTGTACGAATAGACTACACCTCAATCCGACACACAGTGTGACCGGTATGGCTAAAAGAGTCTGATATCAGTTTGAAATTGACATTAACTTTAGAAAACAACACAAGTGACATACAGAATACCAAAAAAACGCGTTTCGATATTTTTTATACTTTAGTACAATGATCCATGAGTCATTTTTGACATGTACGAATCAACCGCACTATAATCCAACACACGGTGTGATCGGTATGGTTAAAAGTGTGTGATATTAGTTTGAAATTGACATTAACTTTATAAAACTACACTAATGACATACGGAATACCATGAAAACGCATTCAAGTTGTTTTGATACTTTAGGAAAATTATCCATCAATCATTTGTGATGTGTAAAAATCAACCGAACCTCATTCCGACACACAGAGTGATCATTCTGGTTAAAAGTGTCTGATATCAGTTTGAAATTGACATTAACTTTAGAAAACAACACATGTGACATACGGAATACCAATGAAACGCATTATGATTGTTTTTATATTTTAGGACAACGACCCATGAGTCATTTGTGACATGTAATAATTAACATCACCTCAATATAACACACGGTGTGACCGTTATGGTTAAAATTTTATGATATTAGTTTGAAATATACATTAACTTTAGAAAACAACATTACTGACATATGGAATACCGAGCAAATTCATTCAGATTGTTTTGATACTTTAGGAAAACAATCCATGAGTCATTTTTGACGTGTACGAATAAAAATCACTTCAATCCGACACATGGTGTGATCGATATGGTTAAAAGTGACTGATATCAGTTTGAAATTGACATTAACTTTTGAAAACAACACTACTCACATACGGAAAACCGAGCAAACACATTCAGATTGTTTTGATATATTAGGACAACAATCCATGAGTCATTTGTGATGTGTAAGAATCAACCACACCTCAATCCAATGAACGGGATGATCGGTATGGTTAAAAGTGTCTGATATCAGTTTGAAATTGACATTAACTATAGAAAACAACACTACTAACATACAGAAAACCGAAAAAATGCATTTGTATTGTTTTGATACTTTATGAAAATGATCCATGAGTCATTTATTAAGTGTAAGAATCGACCAAACCTCAATCTGAAGCATGGTGTGACCGGTATGGCTAAATGTTTCTGATATCAGTTTGAAATTGACATTAACTTTAGAAAACAACACATGTGACATACGAAATTCTGAGCAGACGCATTCGGATTGTTTTGATACTTTAGTAAAATGATCTATGAGTTATTTCTAATGTGTAAGAATTGACAGTATCTCAATACGACGCACGGTGTGATCTGCATTACTAAAATTGTCTGATATCTGTTTGAAATTGACATTAACTTTTGAAAACAAAACTACTGACATACGGAATATTGAGAAAACGCATTTGGATTTTTTTGATACTTTAGGAAAACAATCCATGAGTCATTTTCGACGTGTATGAATCAACCACACCTCAATCCGATGCATGGTGTGATCGGTATGGATAAAAGTGTCTGATGTCAGTTTGAAATTGTCATTAACTTTAGAAAACAACACAACTCACATACGTAAAACTAGGAAAACACGTTCGGATTGTATTGATACATTAGGAAGATGATCCATGAGTCATTTTTGATGTGTATGAATCAACCGCACCTCAATCCGATGCACGGTTTGATCGTTATGGCTAAAAGTGTCTGATATCATTATGAAATTGACATTAACATTAGAAAACAACACTACTGACATACGAATTACTGAGAAAATTCATTCGGATTGTTTTGATACTTTAGGAAAATGATCCATGAGTCATTTGTGACATTTATGAATCAACCTCACCTCAATCCGACACACATTGTGATCAGTATGGTTAAGTGTCTGATATCAGTTTGAAATTGACGTTAACTTTAGAAAAAAACAAAAGTGACATACAGAATACTATGAAAACGCATTCATATTGTTTTTATACTTTAGGAAAACGATCCATGTGTCATTTATAACATGTAAAAATCAACCACACCTCAATCTGACACACAGTGTGACCGATATGGCTAAAAGTATCTGATATCAGTTTGAAATTGACATTAACTTTAGAAAACAACACAATTGACATACGGAATACCAATGAAATGCGTTAGTAATGTTTTGATACTTTAGGAAAACGAACCATTATTTATTTTTGACGTGTACGAATTGACCTCACCTCAATCTAGCCCATGGTGTGATCGTTATGGTTAAAAATGTCTGATATCAATTTGAAATTGACATTAACTTTAGAAAACAACACTACTGACGTATGGAATACCGAAAAAACGTGTTCAGATTGTTTTCATACTTTAGGACAATGATCCATGAGTCATTTGTGACATGTAAAAATAGACCACACCTCAATCCGATGAACAGTGTGACTGGTATGGCTAAAAGTGTCTGATATCAGTTTCAAATTGACATTAACTTTAGAAAACAACACAAGTGACATACATAAATCTGAGAAAATGCATTCAGATTGTTTTGATACTTTAAAACAACAATCCATAAGACATTTGTGATGTGTAAGAATTGACCATACCACAATCCGACACACGGTGTGACCAGTATGGCTAGAAGTGTCTGATATCAGTATGAAATTGACATTAACATTAGAAAACAACACAAGTGACATACGAAAAACCGAACAAACACGTTTTGATTGTTTTCGTACTTTAGGAAAATAATCCAGGAGTCATTTGTGAGGTGTACAAATCGACCGCACCTCAATCCGACAAACGGTGTGACCAGTAAATCTTTTCATTAGATAAAGCATCAGTATTTATTAAATGAGATAAATCATCCAAAAACATATTGATTTTACATTATTCCCTTTCATTGTTATCATAATGAAAACAATTTACTTTATCATTTCCATATTTTTGTTTCGCATTTCTATATTAATGTATTCTTTCATATTAATGTTTTAATTTATTTCATTATTGTATTACTAACATAATATTTGTTTTCTTATATAGGTGAATTTGTTTCCTTGAGTTCAGATGCTTTGTTCGGCAACAAATACCGTGGATGAAAATTTTTGAGAGGATCACAGATATCAAAGCATGAAACATCAATGTTTATAATTGTTGTTTAATAATTGTAATTGTAACCATTTAAAACACTGTTTGAAATTTTTATATCAGTGTTTTTCTGTATTCATGATATTAAGAAAATGTATATAGCATTGTTTGTCAAAATAATATGTGCAGGTACTATTTTGTACAGGTGTCCAGGTGCTGTTTTGTGTAGGTGTGCAGGTGCAGGGGCTGAGGTACTGGTTCCGCAGGTGCAGGGGAAGGTGCCTTTATCAGCGCTCTCTTGAGCAGTCATAATGGGGCCCTTTATTAGCGCTCAAGATAATGTTGATAAAGGCACCCCTTTATCAGCTCTAAAATAGCGCTATTAATTCTTGCGTAGATAGGGGGTCCCCTTTATCAGTTCTTAGAAAAGCGCTGATAAAGGGGAACCCCCTATCTTCGCCAGCATTAACATCAACTTTTTAGTACTGTTAATGTCAGTTTTTTGCTCTGATAAAGGGCCAAATTGTAGTAGTGTCCAACGGTCACATTACTATTCATCAAATATGATAGTTATCAACAAAACAAAGAAAATTAACCAAAGTAAATTTTAATTAAATGTACTAAAAAATAAAGTTTATTTTTTCAAATATAATTTTTAAAATGGTCAAATATCGGTTCTAAAAAAAGTATCCATTTAAAAGGTCTTGAAATTTGTTTTTTTGAAAAATATATAGTTTTTCATCTTAAAATTGGTTTTATTATTATCTTAAATCTATCAAACTTATTAAAAGATTTTTAAAACAATATATTTAATATCCAAATTACATATTTATTTACCAAATAAACTTCACTCATAGGTTATTAATTAAATTAATTAATATAAAATTTTAATGTGGGAATAAAAATTGTTTTTTAATGAATCCTTTAAGATCAATTAGTTTTCATTTCTAATTAATTTATAACGAACGAATAAATTTTATAGACTTGTGGGATCGAAATTTTCATAATATAATTATTATCATTCATTAACACCATTCCCTAACATCTATTAGATAACTAAAATAATTAAATATTATTATTTAATCATTTCTTTAATCTCTTAAACAATCAAAGATGTTAAATTTAAAAAGTTTCATCATATAAAATCTTCGGTTGTTCGAATACACGACATTGGTAAATCCACCCCATAATAAACAGACCTCAATAAACTCCCATGAGAGTTTCACATGCATGGATTTCATATTACCTTTCACACTCCTAACATTAATACCATTATCTCTCACCAGTTTAGAAAGCATGACCAACGATGCACAATGGTTCATACCCTCTGAGCGGGAATCCCAAATAGAGGAAGCAATGATCTTTTCAATGCTTCGGATGATTGAGTTTTGAATATTTAGAACCGACTTCATGTGCATGGTTTTGGAATAGAGAACATTTTTTATGAGTTTTATCCAACATATAAAAGAGAAAACAGTTCTCTTGTGATTTGTGATGCATAGGTAATTTATTAAACCACCTTTCTAAAATGGTGAACTCATAGTATTCTGTTGAATATTAGTTAACTAAGATACTCCATTGGAAAATATATCAACATAATTCCAATATGGTACTTTGAAACCCTATCCCATTGTCTTTAAACACCTTCTAGAAATAAGAACCCTTCTCTTCTCTCTATTGATGAAATGGAAACTCCACCTGATGTAGTCGTTATGATTTTTCAGAATCCTTGGTTCAAGAACATTATTCTGTTTATTAAAAATACTATACCATCTATGAAAATAAGATGATAAATATCATTGAATGGATGTTTTCAGTTGAGCATGATAACAATTCCTTCAAGGATTCTATAATTTATGTATCTGCTGAGGGTATCTTGCATAAGAATAAAGAGTCTCATAGATAATGGTTTCCCTACCTTAGACCCCTAACTAATTTAAAAAATCCAAAACATTTTCCCAAGAATGATACTAATAGAAATGGAGAGAAGAAGAATATGAATATATTTTCAATACATATAAAAGAGAATCCCAAAAAAGAAATACATTGATAATTAATGACCATTTGAGAAGGTCATGTGCTTTATCCATATCCAATTTGATTTCTACATATAAAATCGTGTCCTTCTGATCAATATCGCTGATGTTCTCTTGTGCCAGGCCAATGGATCCATAAATTGTCCTTACATTAAAAAATTTTTCTATACATTGATATCCATATTTTTTAATGGGTTATATAATCATATATTCATGAATTCATAAAAAACCCTGTGTGTGAATTTACGTCGGTTTATTAGCCTATAGTGGTTCAAGGAGGATGAATTGTTTATTTTATGGATAAACTTATTTTTCTCGCCACATAGGGAATATATATACCCATATAAAATACTTTAATGTAGTAAAAATTTTATATTTAACAATATCCAAGAAAACCAAAAGAACCTAGAAATCCATCTATGGTACGGATGAAAATATGTTACAGTACTATCACATCATGTTGAATCTCATTAGCATCATTGGTCGCCTCTATAAATATGTTTTCATTGAATGTAACAATATTTAATATGGAACCAAATATCTCATCATAGACCATATTATATCCACTATGCATGTAATTACTCTCCCCTACAAGAATAGTTTTTATTAAATATTCATCCATGTGCCAAAATTTATTATTATCATTTTAAAAAGTAACATATTCCAACAATATATTTGGCCACAAAATCCAGTTATTTTCATTCATACATGAATAAAAATAAGATGTATTTTTATCCCCATTACAAAACAATGTAAAAATATAATCCTAACATGTTTCCCACTCAAGTTCTAGTAGCCCCTCTTCTAAAAAGAATTTCCTATGGAAAAGATCATTAAAAAGGTGTGAATCCCACCATTTCTGCAACATGGACTACAAGGATTCAATATCAAGTATAGTCAGATCTAAGTCAAGTATATTGGGGGTGAATATTTGTTCATGATTGATGATTACATTTGAGATGGCATAGAGGGTTGTGACGATTAATCCACAAACTCCTCTTTGTTGGTTTGGGTAAACGATTATTCCACCGCCTATTAAAAACATATGATATATGCCCACCTAGGAGAAAAATGGAAGAGAATAATATTTCTAGGTCAGGGGGACATGTTCAAAATCAATGGAGAGTGATCATAGAGTCCCTAATAAGGATGCAGAACAATAACATCTAAAAATAAGGAATTTATTGTTGGTTAGACAAACATTGATCCAGTCTACTCCATCTGTGGCCTCTTCCTTGTTGGTTATTTCACTATGTGAATTGGATTCCTATGTAACCAATATCAAGAATATATTGGCTAGATATGAAACAAAAAAATTAAATTCTTTCCCTTTACTAAATAGAATTGCCTCCATTCCTTGGAGGGTGGTCCAGAATGACATTAATGTCTTCATACATAATCTGGGGTATGCTCAATATATCAAATGAAAGAAGATCTTTCTATAGGGGTGATCTTTCTTGCACTTCAAATTTTTAAAAGTGGAATGTTCTTAAAAATCAATGGACACTAGTAGCGACTTTGGTGGGGAAATTTGAGATAAGGAATCCCATAAATCAACAGCGATACACAAATTCTATAAAATCCATATATACGGGTTGAGAGTCTATATATGCATGTAATTATGTACCTTTATTTTTCATAGGAAAGTTGCTAACTTTGATATATGTAGCTTTAACTACAAAATAGCTTCAATCACAGGTTCTGTGTTACAAAAATCTCAAGGAATTTAATATTGTTTTTACACACACAAATCCCAGGAGCATTCCATATGAGAAACGATGAAATTATGGAATGAAAATTTTCAATGAAGAATCCTCCACTGAATAATCTCTGATATTGAGAGTCTTTATTTCTAAATATTTCACTTCAGACCTGGTACTCACACGACTTGTTGAAGAGGGAATTGTGTGAAAAATGAAATTCTAAATATACTGAGACCAGGAGGGGTGAGAAGAGATAACCTAGAAATGAGCATTAGTGGAATAGTACCGTGTAGAGGCCTTTGGAGACCTGAGGGATCCTACTGGAAGCGAGAACATAAGAAAACTAATCAGTACTCAAATTCCCTTACATGAGAGATGCTAGAAGCTCAAGGGTTCATACAAGATCTCCTCATGAGTCCTTGGAACAACCAAAAACTTACTGGGTACATTATTAGAATGAGGCAAGAAATGATGGATAACATGAGTGGGAATAATAATTCATGGATAAGCTAACACCAACAATGTACAAGGTCCTAATATGAAACTATAAGGAACATTGAATGTGGAAAGGTGGTGTGGGGATTGAGGAAGAAATTATGAAATGCAAGAACACAGGGAAAAATTAGCACATTTCTAAAAAGGATTGTAACATGAAAAAGCTTTCCCACTCCACAAAAAATTGATGAAAGACCCCAACATTATACACACAGTGAAGGAATGAGCATTTAAATGATATATCAAGAAAGACTAATTTATGTACCCATTTTACAAGGAGTACTAAACTACTAGGTCCCTTGAGATGTGATTCCTTCTATCTTATGATAATGTTTTAAAGAAACAACTAGATCTAGATTATTGTGGTAAGATCATTATAGTTGGTATCATATAATGTTAACTAGATATAGTAGGATCTAGTTTTAGAAAAATATATATGAGGGAACATAACCTAATTATATACATTGAGGATAAGTTTATAATAACATCCTAATGTTTTAAAAAGGATGAGATTATAGGTTTTTTCCTAGACTTAAATCCTAGTATTGATATTACAAGTTGATTTGGTTCTAGCGTAGATGTCCCTTAGGGTAATAACATCGTAAAAATCAAATCTTCCTTGACTCAAGCATTACCTATTATATGAAAAATGGCCTCACTATGCACCTGGTTTGATACTCTTAAGTTATATTCATTGGATAAATAAAATTTTCTTTAGAAAAAATTATT
Organism: Viscum album; assembly: GCA_963277665.1. Classification (NCBI taxonomy): domain Eukaryota; kingdom Viridiplantae; phylum Streptophyta; class Magnoliopsida; order Santalales; family Viscaceae; genus Viscum; species Viscum album. Next base: position 1,897,352,944 of record OY728152.1, read on the forward strand.
ATGTATTTGAATAGATGATGAAAATGAATAGACTTGGATAAAAATAATATATTTTAAAATGAAATAAAGGCTTTATGATTTAGATATCCTATAAATGATTTTATGGTTTTCCCAATATGATTATTGATGCTCATAATATAATTTTTTGTTCAAGTCAATGGTTGGAACCCAAAGAAGTCATGTTAACATTGATTGAGAAGGATAATGGGATGACCTTGAGAAAAAAAATATGTTGATCAATATAGTTAATAATATCATGATTATTCCTAATAAATTATCTGAAAACATTTCTAACAACATATACCTTAACCATATTTTAGATTAAACAAAGAATAGACAGATGGAGTTCATAAAGAGCTTGATTTGTGGATATCATGGAGGAAAGAAGGACTGATTTCATTAATATAAGAAATGAATAATGAGACACCTAAGAAATTATGTTAAAGGTATTGGAAAATGTTTTATGTGTAAAAAAGAATAGAATATTTCAATGATTTTTCAAGGAAAAATGAAGAGTATGATAGAAGGAAATTAATTTCCTCTAAGGGATCTATTTATAGTTCATTGTATTAAATGTGGGGAACCTTGTAATTTTCATTGTCAATTACCTATCCTAATGGTTATACCATATAATAAAGGTGTATCTATGTTGAAATAAAATGGTTTAATTATTTTGGTATTGGGATTTTAAATAATTTAATTACAGAAGTATTATTCTATTTCTATTTTATTTGTAAGAATAAAAAAATATAAAAGGATTGTCTAAAATTTTAGAAGCATATATGATATTTTTAATATATGAGTTATTGATAAAATCATTCTTTTTTAAGTTTAATGTAGATAATAATATCAATGTCATAAAATCACATTTTCAAAATTGTTACGATGGGATTAAAACATTATTATTTATGTATTTGAAAAACATTGGTGGTCATAAAATCTATTGATTTAGTATATTAAAAAGTAATTTGAGTAAGAATGACTTTATATATATTTAAAATAAGTTTAAAGATATTGGTAACCTTTAGGATTTATTAAATCATTCATGTTGATGTAATTGAATGTTATAACACTTTTGGTATTAAATTATAATTATATTAATATGGTTGTAGAAAAAGGAAAACACACTTTATGGGTGAAAACACATCCTATTTGGTAAGGACACAAGGGTTGAACCTACATCTAAAGGGTGATAAGTTTTTTGTACCTATAACAATATTATGTGATGCCCTATTTAGTGGGAAATTATTTTTCCTAAAGAAGATTGATTGTTAAATATTATGTTGATATTGGGAAATATATTATTGTATGAAGTTATTTTAATATTGGGAAAATTAATGATATTTTTTTTGTTTTATTAAGTTGAATTATATATAAAATTCAGTGTTAACATAAAATATTACTTATGAAGAATTCAATTAAATTTTTTGGGTATGTATGTTTTAAAGTTATGAGTTCACCTTTTGGTAAAAACAATATTAAATTTTGAGAATATTCATGGTAAATGGAATGTAGGGTTATATATTTGTATAGAAATATATGTTGGAATACTGGAGGATATTTTGAAGTAAAATTTATTATATCTTCTAATGATAGTTTTTGAATTTTCAATTATTATCTTACATTGTGGAAACCATATCAATTTATCTAAAATTTAAATACTGGTTGAATTGATTATTATTTTATGAATCTTACAATACATTAAAAGTTAATTTAAGAGCATTATGAATAAAAAATTACATATTAGATATTAATTTCATAGAGTTTTAAATGAAGTGTAAATTTATCTAAGAATAAAAAAATAATGAAATCTTACTTAACATGTATCAGGTAAGTATATTACTTTATATTATTGTACAGTAAATCAATTGGTCCACTTTTATAAAAAAGGATCTTGAAACCAAAAAACCTATTACCCATATATTTGATGAATTAATGGTCAATTAAATCATTACATATTTATGTTTTTGAGGTTCATAACTTTTCATTGATCATTCAAATTCTTGTGATCAATTATCTCTATCTGTCGCTATAATTATTTAAACTTTTTTTTCTGTTCATATCGTTACATTCTACCAATTTTATCCTACTTGGAAACCTAGTTTTGTTTTATTCTATATGATCTTTCTATTAAACTTTAACTATTATCAAGAGTATGTTTTATTAACCCTTTTATTATGTGGGTTTTTTAAAAATGGTATTTCTAAATGTAAAACCCTTGATTATAGAGAAAATGATTAAATTGATAAGACTCAATTTATTGAGGCTGTGGAAAATGTAGAAACCTGTGATTTTAAAATAAAAATTTTGGATTTAATAGAACATGTGATACAAAATAACTATATAAAATAACCCATGATATATATTTTTTCAAATTTAATCTCTTCAACAGCTTAGGGAAAACACAACCACGAGATTAAATGAATCGTAATATAGTAATTTGTCACAAATTTTCCATTAAATTAGAGTGTATGAGTAGGACTAAATAAATTACTTATATTATATTTATCTATTAATTATAATTCAAATAAGTACCATTAAAAAGAAAAGGTCTTATTTTCTGAAAAAAAAAATTGTATTTTTATAAGAAATGGTTTAGTCGCACTTCACGCACATTTTTCAAAATTATTTTTTGACCTATTTTAGAAAATAATTTTAAAAAAATTGAACATATTTTTTTAAATCATAATATCAAATTTATATATATGGTTAATGTTTTGGATTTTAATAAAAATTTTCAGTTTTTTTATGAATAGTTAAAAATTATTATTTTTATTGAAATATCTCTATTGATTAAATTTTTTAAATATAAAAATTATCTTTTAAATTATTTTAAAGTTAAATTATGAAATTAAAATTAAAATTTAACCAATTTTTTTCATTGAAATCAAATTCATATACTTTTTATGAAACCCTTATTTTCTTATGAGAGTTTTCTATTTGAAACCCCAATTTTTGAACATGTATAAGGGTATAATTATAAATTTAATTTTTCCACAAATATGAAATGAAATTTGAAAAGATAATTCTATAATTATTCTCAGAATAATTTATAATATCTAATAATGTAAACTTATTTTTTGACTATTTTGTATAATAAAAGCAGTATGTAATTACCACTCTTATGGTAAAAACTAATTTATAGGGGTACTAGAATAAAACAATAACGATTAAAATGACCTCCCAAATAGTCCAAAATCCATTTTAAATAAATATTTAAATATTATCACAAATAAATGACTGATAATTACATATTTTGGAGTCTCTATTAATGATAAAAGTGTGTGTGTTATTAAATATTTTTAAAAAATAGGTATGTCATCTCCCCCACTTAAGAAAGGCCAACCCTTCTACTCCCCTCATCAAACATACAAAGACATTTGTTTAAAATAATACCTAAAAATAACATTCTTACTAACCTAATAACATCTAATACCCATTGGATTGATCATAAATACATTATAAGAAGGCATTTGGTAAAAACCAAAATAATTTGTTGAAATAGTTGGTGATGTTCTTAAACGACCATTTTCATGATGTTTTATCTTCCACCTCCTTCAAATATTTTTAAACCACGTATATTTAATTACCAAATTATATTAAAAAATATTAAATGTTATTATGTTTAATTCATGACAAATATCCTTCTCCTATTCCATTAATTGGGAAAAAATCATCGATCATGTGTATGGAGGCCAACCGCCTCACAAACATATTTAATTTTTTTTCCATGACCATCGTTCAAGGATATAAATAATGAAAATTTTAATAAATTTATCTGATATTTATCTTATTTTTATGTTGATATAATTATAATATGACATTTATCTTCTTAATATAAAATGTGTTTAAAATATATATAATGTCTTTTGAGTACACAGGGGACTACCGCCTCTAAATGGGATGGGATTCATTTTTCACTCACACATTGAATATAATGTAATAAGGATAAATTATATGAATATGTGTGATATATATTAGTTGATATTTATTCATTAAAATTAATATTTAGCCTACTTCATCAGCCTTTCACCTGTTAAGGGCATGATAATGTCACTCATTTATTCGTACACCCTATCATCTCCCAAAAGAGATGTGATCCATTGTACACATTTAAATTAAAATAATAATTCTAAAATTGTATTAGATGAAAATAAATATTTATAACATTGATATAATTCTTAAGATGGTGGAACTATACTGTTTTCTTAACAATGAGAACTATCAAGTTAAAACATGCATGAGAAAACAAGGCAGTTATCACTCAAAACAATCCTAATAATTAATTTTTATTAAAAAAATTTTGGTAAGAAGTTAAAAAAGGATCATATATGATATTATAGATATTAAAAAGTTATTTTATAAATTAATAACAGGATTATAAAAATTATACATTATGTTACATCACATTCAACAAAAAACAAGCATGATGTATGAGATTTCAACTCAAATTCCCTTCTTCGAGGAATATTGTAATTTTATATACCTAATCCCTTTTATATAGTGTATGTACTACCCCTTTTACATGAAATATAATTAATTTTCAATAATTCTTATTTTTTGTATATTTAAATTTTTATTGTTTCATCCAAGGGGATTTTTTTTGAAAATTACAAAGTGGTAATGAATTCTATCCCTCAATTTTGTTTCACTAAGTTATGTTACTTATTAATTGTATTTGATACTTTATTATAATGTTTGAATGTAAATTAAAATTTATTTTGTGTTATATTATCTTCTCTTTTGAGGATTTAAGTTTTGTTCATATAATATATTCATTGGAAAATTCTCATTTCAACATTATTATCTTTGTAGGGGTTTATTTTACAATACCATTTTAATTGGGATTGATTATGATTGAAATACCATTGAATGAAATCATTAGATTATTTAATAATAAACCACTTTTATTTTATTATCCTATGGTTATTCACAATTTCTCCAATTAATAATACCATTTCACCGGTCTTTGGTATATAAAATTATTGAGATATGGTTTTTAATAAAATCATAATTAAATTACTTCTTCAGTAAATAAGCATTTATCTTAAAAAAATGGTTTTTAAAATTTATTAAAACATATTTAATTATTCTAAAAATAATTTATTAAAGATATTTTAACCAATTTGAGTTTTTTTAATAAAAGTAAAGGAATATACATATTAATTTACAAACAGTTCTCATTTTTATTTTATTAAAAATATGAAAGGAATCTATGTTTTAACATGTATGGTATGTTTGTAATTTCATACCATCATAAAAAATAAATGTTTTAAATAGAACTTTATATGTTTTAATGTTAATTTGAAAAAATATATATTTCCAAATATATTTTGAATATATAGTTTAAATAAATATTTTTATAGTATAGAATAATATTTTACTCATGTATGTTTTCATATGATATTTCCTTGGTATTTATATTTATTGATGAAAATAACAAATTATTCTATTTATACTCCAATGAGGATAAATTTTATTGATACCATCATTATTCATTCTATGGATGGTTTATGATCTTTTTGACAAAGTATGTTGTTGAAATTCGATTTCTTAGTTGTTTTTATTTCCATTGACTTTCCCTTGAGATATTCACTTTCCTATGATCATTGGAAATTAATTTTCCCCTTAATATCAATATTATTTATAATGGATTTTATTATTTATTAAACAGTAAATGATTTCTAAATACGATGTTCTATGTTGAATATAAATTTTTTTCTAGGTAAAATATTATATATATGTATTCATTACACAATACTAATATTGGATGATAAGGAAAATTATTCATGAATTAAATTAATCATTCTATAAATTTTGAATTCTTTAGACAAGTATAGAAGTGTAGGGACTAAAATTATATATCCCCTCATAAAATCAGTAGTCTTATGATCTAAATTAATAATATTTCATTAAATAAGTTTTTATATGTAGTTTTAAATAAACTTGGAAAGGTCTGGAGAGAAGATTTATAACTATGACTGAGATCATGATGTCCATTAATTATGAATTTTCTTCATTAATATTTTATTTATTATAATCCATCATATTTTTGAAATGATAATACATATGGATTAATTTTATTCTAAATGTATTTATTAAATGGAATCTGTTTTCTATTATTTACCATTTCATATTAATCAAGAATTAAATATTAATGACTTATATGTTATTTAAATGTAATGTGTTTTTAGATATTTAAATTTACATATTTATTATGCTTATTACTTCATTATTTCTTCCACTACATAAATCTTACTCAACATCTGAGATAACCGTTTTTTCCTTTCCTACGAATCTTGGATGTCTACGATGAATGATATAAAATGATGTACTAGATGTAATAATGATATTATTGAAAAATAATTATATTTTAATTTGTGTGTTCAAATTTAATGAAGGAGTCAAGTATGTTTCAGGTTTACCATGATTAATAAACTATTTTGTGCCTTTGGATGTGATTCGACTTATCTTATGCTAATATATTAAAGAAATCACCAAAACTATTCTGCCAATGTTAGGGTCATTTCATATTTTATTAATCTTGTATTTTAATATTTCCATGATATATTTGTTCTATTTTTTATAAATAAAATTATTATATATTATAAAATATTTTTAGATAATGAAGCTCATTGGAGGAATACCATAAAGTCTCCTATGAAATAATGGGCCTAGAAAATTCATATAATATAAAATTTGGATATTGATTAACATTATTAGGGAATATGATCATAAGATATAATGTGTGAATATATATATGGATAGTTTTATGATAAAGTTAATAAAATATTCTCTTAGACCATTTAATGAGACAGTGAATAATAGTTCTCTTAGTTTATCTTGTTATCATCTGTAATTTGTGAGAAATTTTACTTGATTTTCCAACTAAAAACACTGATAAACTGAAAAAAAGTATTGAATTTTTGAAAAAAAAAGTTATGAATAAGCCTCATAGTTTATATGAAGTGGTTGATAAAAAATCATATACTAATAATACCATCAATTAGAGAAACAACTTTGATATAGAGAATTTTTGAGGATATAATTGGGTTGTATATTAATGAAAAATTATAAATTAATATTGTAATCCTATTTAAAATATAACATCCATGACAAATAAATACCAAACACATGATATCAAGATATAGATAATTCATTTTCCATAGAAAATATTAAATCATTCCCAAAATGATAACAATTATTATTGAGACAATGTCATTTATAATGAATTTTTTTTTATTTTTTTGAAGATCATGTTTCATGTTAAAATATAATTTTTTTACATTCATGAATATAATATCATTTTAACTCTTTGTATTCTTAAGTTTTATTTTATATTCATTCAAATTATCTAAAAAAGTGTTCAATCAAATAGGTCATCTATAGAGAGAAATTAAGGATAATCAAAAGTTGATTCCAAAGAAGTTTTTCACACATTAAAGAGTTCATATTAATAAAAATAATAATATCTAATGTGATTAAAATTAAAAATAATTGAGGTTAGGTATCTATAGTGGAAAACACATCAAGAAAGTAATCAATTGTGTATGAGTTTTTATATAGTTTTTTTGAAATTTTCATCCTATGCACTAATTATTATTTTTAAAAATATATACCATGTTTTAATGCCTAAAATATAATGTTACTTACAATATTCAACATGTTCCATAAAATATAGTTTCTTCATAGATGATGGGTTTTTTATTTAGTTTTTTTAATACCATATAATAATCATATATTGATTTTAATTCATGGTTTTTAATGAGAGGTAATTATTAAATATAAATTAATAACATTTCATGTTTTTATATGATTATGATGAAGAAGGTTCTATGTATATGAAAAAATAAGAACACTAGTTAAGGAAATGTGGTTACAGTTTAAGAGAGGAATAAAATAGACAATGTTTTTTCTAAAATTTTATTTTTATTTTAAATTTAATGGTTTTTCTGAAACACAAGACAAATAACCACAAAAAATTCTCATATAAAATCTAACAAGATGAAAGACAGTTTCACTATTTTATTTTTAGTAATTTTTTTATATTTTTTCTGAAATTAATATCTTATTATATGTGAAATAAAGTGAGGTGTCTCAAATAGGTTTTATAAGAATGGGTGAGGTGTGAGTAGACCCAATAATAGGAATATAAAATTGAGAATAATTTTTTGAGATTTTATATATATATTTATATATTCTTAAAAGATGATAAATTTAGATTGATTAATGAGCTTCTATTTTTATGAAATGTTATGTTTTATTTGGTTGTGTAAACATTTTTTGGTCATTATTTTTTTATGAATACTATATCATGCTATATAGTTGTTAAAGTATTAAATATTATTAATATTAATTCAATCATGGTAGTTTTGGTGACATGAAAGTGTGTGGGTAGAAGTCATTCTATATTTAGTAACATTAATATTAATATGATGGGGGATTATAAGTCATAGGAATTATTTTTAATGAGTGAAATAGTATAATCTAGTGGTTTGTAATCATCTGGTTTTACTAATTAATTATATGGAATTTTTTTCTAGATTATTATGAGAATATATTTTCCCAATTTTAATCGGTGAAACTTTTAATGTATTATGTCATTATCCGTATTCATTCACTTTTTCCCTAAAAATTTAAAAAATAAAATTTTATTAGTCAAATTGATTAATTGAGGTGTAACAAATGTTTTTCAATATATGTAATAGAAGCCACATTTAATAATTCAACTATAATAAATCATTATGTGATACCCCATTATTGGGGCCTCTACAATTGGTATCATGAAATTCCAAGATTATTTTAATGGTTTTTGTTCATTTAGATTAATTTGTAATGTTAAAATTAATTTTGAGATATGAATTTTATATCATAAATTCATCATATAAATTAAATGAATAAAAATTAAAATCATATACCACTCTAAAAGAATTAAAATTTATGGAAGTAGATAATTCTCTCATACTAATTTTTTTTAAGTATATATGTGGTATAAATTGTAACTGAATAATGTTCTCTAATTTAAGTAGTTGATTCAATAAAAATGGATGATATAATAAATTTTGAGAATTGTGTTAATGTAAGAAATTTAATATGCAGTTAACATTCATAAAAATAATTCACAAAAGTCATGGTGATCAACATAGTGAAATGTGTTTGGGATTAAGTTAACAATATTTATGAATAAAATATAAAGGGAGGAAATTTATAAATTAGTAATGCCTAAATAAAATATTCTTTCTATATTTGAAAGAAATTGAGGAATATAATGAATTTTTTTTCTCTACAAGTGGTTGTGAATAAATATTGGAAGATTACTATATTTCAAGAAAATATTATGTGTTCTCTTAGAGATGTTTGATGTAATGGTTTTTAATATTGAATATTGTAACTTAGAATTTGTATTAATCATTTTTGAGATTAATAAAGGATACTATTTTAAATTTGAATGTAATTACATGATATAAATTATTTTTAAATACTTGAATAATGAGAAAAATCAAAAGGAAAATGATGAAGATGATAAAGATTGGGTTCTAGATAAATATGATGAGATGAATTTTAAAACAATCATGTCACATTACATAAGATAAATTTGATAAGGGAAATGAAAATAACATGGTATGTTTCCATTTAAATGTTTCAATTATTAAGTTATCATTTAATTTTCTTTTAATTTTTCGAAGTATAAATAGGATGACGATGGAAGTGGTGTTTATTTTTCAAGAGTGTTTTATGAGTGAAAATATGATGTCTAATTAGATTAAAATTACATAATAAGGGAAATGATTTTTTTATAAAAATTATACTAATTAATATTTAATTGTAAATTTATCAGACATAAATTAATGGTAATTATAATGAAAATGATATGAAACGTAGTGATAAAGTAAAAAATTCATTACTAAATGTAATGAGGAATAGTTTTCTAGTGATAAAAATATTATTGGTAATAAGGTGAAAAAATCAACATGCATGGATTTTTTTTTCAGAAATGATATTTTAGAAAATATTTTGTATAAATACAAAAATTTTATAAAGATAAAAATTATTTATTGTAGGTGCCTCAAAAATAAAATGTGGTTGAGAATTATCTAGGTGAAAAGGGTTAGATGTTATTGAATGAATTTAAAGGTTTGAAAGTATCACTTGAATGGGAAAATAAATTAAATGATCCAATGGAGAATAATATGAAATATAAAAAAAATAGGTTTAAATTAATTATCAAAAGGAATTACAGGATAAAAATAATTTGAATAAAATAAAGTTTTATTGCAAAAATTTATTATATGGAGATGGTAAAAGTCTAATCTAAAGTGATATAAATTATAAAATATCCAAGAATATTAATGATCTTATAAATAATTAAATACATAATTATTTGGGTTTTTAAGGACATTACTTTAGGAAATAAAAGATCTAAAATAAACTAAATAGGAAGTATATGAAGTTTGTAACATAAAAAAGATGTAATATTGAAATTTATTTCATCTAAAAGTGTCCAATTAAATCCAAAATATACTATGAATGTTGAGGTCAAAATTATAGTTTATTTACATACAATAAATTGTTTTAAACATAAAAATCAATTAATTTTAATTTGAATAATATAATATAAAATACATGGAAATAAAGTGAAAAATGATATATATTTTCTAATATAGAAAGTTTAGTTTTAGTAAAAATATCATTTTTTGGGAATTTTTGAAGTTATAATGTTTTTTGACCCATATAAAAAAATTTATGGTTAAATATAGGAATTATAATTAAGTATTCAAGTTACGTATGTCAATATTTTACTATTATATTACCCACTATGTGGAAAATAATTAAATAAAGAAAAAATTTCATTTATATAAATGAAGAATCAACTTCAGTTATTTAATAAACATTATCAAATGTATGACCAATCATGTAATTGTTAAAAATATTATATAACCATTATACCAGTATAAATGAATATGAATATAATTTCTAATGTTTTTTTAAATATGAGTAATTATATGAAGATTAACTATGTTATTGAAGTTGAATTGTAGAATTTTCAAAAACAACATCCTTATATAGTTTAAAATGGTTGTTAATCTGAAATAAATGGCATTTCCAATATTTTTAATATTTTCCAGTAGAAAAATGAGGATTATGTATAGTAATTATTCATCTCTCCAAAAACTATTTTAGAGGTAATTTAGATTGGTGAATGGAATATAATATCATTGGACACTTTGTTTTTTGAGGACTTGAAGAAAACTATACTTTATGATTATAGTCTCTATAATAATGTTAATAATGTTATATTCAAATGATATTAATTATTGGAGATGTATTTTAAGAATCATTATGTTTTCAAAAATTTATGATGAATAATGTGTATATTATTTAATTTAGGAGATGAAATAAAACTCAATTTTTGAGTTTAAAGGATGAAAGTGATATATGATATTTAAAACTGTATCACATAAGAATAAGAAACATGTGTAATTTGTCTATTGAAATTTTAATTCTATGTGTCTTTATTATGAAATGAGATATGTAATTAATTTTTACAATATATCATAATGTGAATATAATTATTATTTCATTCTATAATGTAGAAAATCAGACAACTCAACCCATGGATAAGATTCACATAAATATATAAGGATTGAGGAAGTGGGATTCCACAAATGAAGATAACAATTTTTTTGAATTTGTTAATGATTTCATTTTCATTATTTGTATAATATAAATTTCACTTGTTTAACAGGTTTAATACAACTATATTTTAGTTTATATTTTTCTTTTGAAAGAATTATATGTTCAATAGTATTCACCATACACAACCTCATGCTCAAAAGAACTAAAAAATAATATTATTTAAATATGAATAATATAAAATATCCAATTTTAAATTTTTTATAAATAACTGTAACATTATAAATAAATATATATAATATATATTGAAATATAAAAAATAACAAATACAATAGAGAAATTTGACAGTCATTTAACTGTTGTTACGAGGAAAAGAATATGAGTTAATTCTTATTATTCTTCAAATTTGTTTTCATTGAGTTTTGTGCATTTATTTTATAATTAATTAACAATAATGTTATTTAAATGAATGGAATTTTTTTATTATAATCATTTTATCATATGTATAATATTATTTTTGATGACTTTTTTGAAATAGCTCATTTTTTTGGTGATGAGTGAAAAAACTAATTTTTTAAAATATTATGGGTTTTATTAAATTTTTATGATGTAATAATGACTTGATAAATTTTATAGAAAATTAAAAATATGGTTTTTAGTATTTAAATAATTTATTTTAAAACATTTTTTTTGAATTTGGTAACCCAAGATTTATATTTGTGGAAATAACTTATATTTTATTCAGACTAAAATCTATTTTTGGTCAATGCATTTAATGGTATACTTGAAAGGTGAAATTAGGTTTTTACATAATCCAATGGTATAAAAACCTTCCATTGAATATTAAATAACCAAAATTACGAATTTAAATATATTTTTTAATTCATTTAAATGTAAAATTATTTTTAGGATTAAATTGATATTTTCAGAAAAAAAAACTATTTATATTTGTTTTGTGTTCAATTATTAAAAGTATTCTTTCAACTTATAAAATCACAATTTGACAAAAAAAATTCCATATTTAGTATCCTAATATTATAAAATATATAATTTCCATTTAAATTTTTGTTACAAATCAAAATTATCATGGTGAAAAGATAAGTTATCATGGTTTATGTTAAATTGGTTTAAACGGATTTAATATAGAGATAAGGTTTGAAATGTTTCCAGCACTTACCCAATTGTGATTATTTGTGTTTTATTTACCCTATATCTTATTTTATAAAAAATTGGGTTTCAAATGTTCCACTTGATCACGAATAATTCCTTTTAATAGTTAAAATCTTTGAATAATTACAATAGTATCAATCCCCTTACTTATAAAAGAAACCACTTCCCCTCTCTTCTTCACACATATTGATCCACATATATTGACATATAACTGAAGAAATAAATTTAATACCTTACTTAAAATGACCTATATGCTCTATTAATATCAACATACTAACCTAAATAGATTAATTTTTAATCAAAATGGGATATTTTGAAGAACATGTATAACTTTTAACCGAGAGTTTTCATTTTATTACAAATTCTGGTACCATAAATTATTCAATGTCCATGATAATATAATAAAATTGCATTAAATATACATCAATTATATTATTCTATAAAAAATAAATTATTCATCTCCTTTAATCATTTGAAAAATGAAAACCTCATTTATTCATACGAATGACTTAGCATGACTATAACAACTCAGATCCTTGTTACACGCTAATACATGATTAAATACATGATATTAGACTTAATAAAACCCTAAAATATAGATAAGTATAGTGTATTTAGTAATTATGTACATTAAATAACTAATTATTTCATGAAATTTGACATCTTTATTGAAAACTTATTTAAAATTTACTTATTTCACCATTGTACTTAAAACTACTTGGGATATACGAGGATAATATATGAAAGGTGCACATGAGCCTCACCCCAGTTGGTGAGGTATCCGTAAGGGCATCCATAAGAACCAGGTTCAAAACTAGGTTGAGGCATATATCTGGTACTGTAGAAATACTGTAGCAGGCACTGAGGCAGGACTATAGAAGAATTGTACACTGTGCGGTACTGTAGCAGAATGTACACAGGACATGTACATTGCAGAACAGTACACTATGCGTGTACTGTAGCAGGAATTGTAGCAGTTACTGTAGCAAGTACTATTCAGCACTATATCAGCTGGTACTATTCAACTTGGGACACTGGTTTGGGCTTGGAGTCCTTAAGGCATTCGGGCCACCCTGGCCTTCGGTTCAGTTGGGCTTTCGGGCCACCTCAAGGCCTTTGGGCCACATGCAGTTTCCCCAGACACACTACAAAAAAGAAGCAGCCCTAGAAGAGGATTCAGAGCAGGTGAACTCACCAGAGTAGAGCCAAATGGGTTTTTTAGAATGAGAGGGAATGTCTATGCCATCGGGACCAGCCTGTGCTTGCACAGGAAGCCTAGCCAGACGGCCATGTGAAGGTGGAGAGTTACTATGATGATGCAGCTGATGGGGAGGGGCAGTTCCTTGTAGATAGTGTGGTTGAATTCCCTAAGACCTTCGAGTAATGTAATCTCCTAAGCCTATGGGCCATGTAATCTCAGAGCATACCATACTTTTAAGGGCTCACCCTCACCCCTTGATAGGGGGTCATCAAATATCAATAAAAATGAGGGCCTTCAGGCCATTCGCATAGGGAAACATATGAAAGGGGTGATCTATGAAGACCTGTAAGGGAGTAAATATGTCATAGAAAGATGAAGATAATACATGTTAAAAAATAGGTATATCAATAGTGCAAAAAAGGAACTTGAATATAAAGTCATGATAAAGAATTATAATATTTACATGGAAATGTGGCAATAAAATACAACATGATATTAGCATGAGTCAAGGCTCATTGCATATGGAGAAGCAAGAGTAAATGCTCATTGCACATTAGGTAGCATGATTAAACACCCTTTTCACTTGAAGCAGCATGATTAAAAAACTATTGGACATGTAGTAGCATGATTCCATACCCATTGCCAATTATGTATCTTGATAACAAACATTACACAATCCATTGAAGGGCTATCAAGGCCACACTTCATAATCTTTTTTTTCATGCATAAGTGTTCCCCATAGTTCATAAAACATGGATTCATTAAACCTCATAATTTATTCAACAAAAAACTAATTTTGAATGCATACATGTAAGTCCCCAGTCAAAAGGTATATTAGAATCAAGGTGAATTCATTGGATAGAGAAATGGGTATGGTATTCCCTATACGATGGAAACATTTAGTGCAATTTCAGCAGCATAACAATGTAAAATATAAATTCATAAAATGGGATGATGAGACAAAAAAGGATCTATAAAATTTTATACCTACGGTGTATAGTAGGTGGGTAGATTATAATGCATCCATACTCAATAAATTTTAATGTAAAGGGAGTATCGTAAATGAGATTCTTGATAAAAAGTAAAGAGAGACAACTCGCTTACCAAATTTAGGAATAATAACATCTTATGTAATGATCAAAATGAGACAGGATAAATGAGCCATCATTGAAATAACATAAAATGAATAGTATGTAATTTTTTATAAAAGGATTAAAATATAACCAATTGAAATTCAAATGAATAATTTCAAACAAGGTTCTTGAATTTAAAGGGAGAGAGGAAGGTAAGGATCCCATACATAATTTCAGCATAGTAACAGGTGTAATTAAAGGATCATAGGGGGGTAATAAGATTGAAAGGAATGTATAATCATTTATACATAACATTTATAGTAATGGTATCATGGAATCATATCCCAACAAATAAAAAGCATTTTTAGAAGCATAATATAACAAAATTACTTGAATGGAAATGAGAATTGAAAAATCCCTTACTTGGATGTGTGACTCGAAATGGAGTTATAGGGGATTCTTGGGGGGTGGTAACCAAGGGAGGCTTCTAGAGAGTATATAATTGAGTTTTTATGATCTTATATGAGTTTTAGTGGAGAGTAATGGGTGCTTGGGTGGGATTATATAGGAAAGGAGGGGGATTTATTTATTATTTTGTTTTTGGATAGTACACAATAAAATATTCAAACCCATACACCATACCATGGTATTTTAACTTGTTTTATGGAAAAGGCGATTGGAATAAAATATTTTATAAGTTCAAGGGAATAATAAAATTAAATTTTTCCCTTGATTATGTGGAGTTGAGTCACACTTTCAAAGAAATGATCGTAATATCTTAAAATATTTTATATGTCTTGGAAGATTCTCTAAGGATTAATAAAATAAATCATATATTTTGATGTATATCCCGTTTATTGTTTTTATTAAATCCCTATTGGTCCATTATTATGTAATTAAACATAATAAATGTTTATATGTGATTTATTTTTTACCAAAAAATTTGACTGCCTTAGAAAATTATGGAAAATTCACCATTGGATAATTTCTACATGATTATTCCAAAAATTATATTCGTTTTATCTAAATAATTTTCTATATATGTGAATTTTCACTTTTATTATAAAACTCTACATTTAATGAAGATTTGTAGGTTTTTTTAAAAAAAGAGTGTCCAAACATATATAAAAATTAATTTTGACTTCATAAAAAGTATATGATAATTTATTTTTATTAAAAGTAATTTAATAATAATATTTTATTTAAATAGTATTTCTTCAAAAATTAATTAATAGATAAAAATAGATTTATAAATTAACCCAAAATATAATTTTTCTATTATTAATTACTTAAAAAGTCACAATAATTTGCTTAATATATATTAATTATTTTATAAATAAAATAATGTAAATATTTTTATTATTAGGGTCCTGATAAATAACCCTCTATTACACATGTATACACCCTAAGTGTAAGTTGTGGGATGGCGGGGCTTTCATGGAGCTATTCAGGGGACATTGTTTGGACTGTGATCTTGATGAGATTGAATGTCTCCCGTAAATAGTTCTTCTATTGATTAAGTTGTTTGATCTTATCATTGTATGGGTTTAGAGAAAAGACAAAAAATTCTATCTCCCATGGAAGACCTGATAGATGGGCTTCATAGGGTACGATCCTACTTGTTGAAGACATCACTTCCATTATCTGTTCAAAAGGTATTTATTAAGCCCATATATCTATACTAGTCATTTCATCTCTATTCAATGGTTATATTATCAAAGGTAAGGATACATAATTATATAAAAAATAAAATAATATATTTAATTATATAAGAATAAATAGAATTGTATTCATAAATGTTTCGGTCATTACAACCTTCCCCCATTAAAAAATTTATAACTGAAATTTTCATTTTTCCCACACTAAAATAGATGTGTGTAAATATGCTTCATCACATCCTCTTGTTCCAACATTGTTTATCAATCATGTGGTTTCTCCATAACACATTGACGAGGAGAATGGTATTATTTCCTAGAAATTTTTCCCTGTGATGTAAGATCTTCAATGGATTCTCTATAATGAAATATTTATTTTCCAAAGGTACCACCTCTGGATTGAGTACATGTGAGGGGTCACTTATTTACTTAATTAATATTGTTACAAGGAATACATAATGTACTTGAGATAATTTTGGTGGGAGTGAAAGTCAATACGCAATTATATTGATGCGATCTAAGATATCATAAGGGCCAATGTACCTTAGACAAAGCTTTCCATTCTTTGCTAATACAATTACTCTATTCCGTGGAGAAAAGAGGAGAAATACCATATCTCTAACATAAAACTATAGGTCTTGTTGATGATTGATAGTATATCCCTTTTGTTGACTCTGGGAAGAATTAATGTATTGTTGGATAGTTTTAACCTTATCCTCTATTTCTTCAACCATTTTGGGACCTAGAAGCTTTTGTTCCCCAGCTTCATCCCAACATGATGTTGTTTACACCTTTTCCTATAAAGGGATTCATAGTGATCTTGTTGGATACTAGAGTGGAAACTATTTTTGTAAGATAACCCCGCCAAAGGGATATTTTATCCACATATGCCTTTGAAGTCCATGGAGAAAGCTCTCAAAATTTCCTCAAGAGTTTAGATATTCTGCTCATATTATCCATGTCTTCGAGTGTCATATGTCGTGCTGATGATCAGTTCCATATTTAGAGGATTCTAGAGATATTTTTAAAACATATTGATGAATCATGGATCTCGATCAAACACAATTGATAGTGGTGCTCTATACATCCTAACTACTTCTCTAATGTTTATTCATTCATGTTTATCTAACAAGAAATCCTGTCAAATCATAATGAAGTGTGTTATCTTTGTAAGATGATAAAAAAACCCCATATAGAATTGTTTCTTTTGGATAGCTTCTAAATTTTGGTGACAATGTCTATGCTGATGTTTTCTAATTACCATAATATTGTGGGTAATGTTTTCATCATCCACAAAGACTTCAACCTTTCATCCTTAACTTGTTGACATACCAAAGAGTTTGATTTATATTCTACGATCTCCTTCCTCATTTTCATCAACTTATAGTGCTATCAGAGATCTCAACACATATTGTTGTTTCCTGGATGAATACAAAAATTTGAACTATGTGCATCATTCAAATTTTATTTCCTTATATTAGGATTTGATCGAACAAATGGTCTTGATCCAAATATCACAATCCCCTCTTTATTAACATTGAACTCTGATGATTTCCCTTTTCTAAAAGTTTTAATTTCCTTTAAATTCCCACATCATCTTTTTCAGCATACTTTGACCTTTCCTAAATTGATAGTTTCGCAATAATTTGTGAAATGATAAATGATGTTCCCTTCTTTTGTATTTCTATGTCCATAATTTTCGAATCCAAGAATACTAGATCATTTTCCAATCTAATTAATGATATAATTGCAAGATCCTTTCTACTAAGAGTATCACCGAATTTATTCTCTTCCTCAGGATGGAAGTGGATTGAGATGTCATAATCCTTGAGGATCTCTAACCATCTTAATTGGTTCATATTCATATCTTTCTATGTGGATATATATTTGAGACTTTTTTATTCCGTATATAATTCACGTTTCCCTCAAAAGAGATCATTCCCTAATATTTTCAATGAAAATATAACAACTACTATATCCAAATCATGTTTGGGATAGTTTTTCTTGTGAATTTTCAACTTCCTTGAGGTGCTGGAAATGACATGGTCATTTTTCATTAACACAAATACCAATCACTTGTTTTAAGTATCACTAAAAATTATCAAAATCTCCCAACATGTGGGTAGTGTGAGAATTGTGGCAGTCGTAATCCTCTTTTTCAGCTCCATCAAGAATTATTCACATTAATTATTCTAAGAAAACATGACTCTCTTCTGAGTTAGCTTGATAATAGGGTTTTATAATCACTCTAAATTTATCAAAAATTGGTGTGGATTTCCCACAAACCTAAGGATGTTATAGATATCTGTCAAATATGATTTCCTTGGTCATCTATTAATTTAATTTTTTTTAAGGATCCATAGATATCCCATTTTTTCATGATATTCCCCATGAATGAGACTTCCTTTAATAAGATCTCAAAATTTATGTAATTTTCACTGAGATTATATTTCCACGAGGTCTTTAAAATAGTTCTTAGATTCTCTTTATGCTCATCCTTGGTTTTGGAGTGAATTAGAATATCATCTATAAAGACTACTATAAATTTGTATAGGTAATATCTAAAGATATTATTCATCATGTAAATGAATATTTCTAGAGAATAAGTGATTAAAAAAGGAATCACTGTTAACAAATAATTATAGTACCTTGTACAAATATAATTATTATGTATATCCTCCTTTTTCACCACAACTTGGTAATATCCAGATAGCATATCCACCTTGGAGATGTATTGTACTCTACATAGCTGATTGAAAAATTCATTAATTCATTCCACAGATACTTATCATTTATCATGATTTTGTTGAGATCGCGATAATCGATGCAAAGGCATATTGACCTATCCTTCATCCTGACAACGAGGGCCGATGCAACACAAGGTGAAGCACTTCGGCGTATAAATCCTTTATCTAGAATAACCTATAGTTGTTTCTTCAGATCCTCATGATGAAAAACATCCATCCTATATCAAGTATTTGATATTAGAAATTCCCCAGGAAAATTATCGATCGAAAACACAACTTCTCTAATAGGATTAGGACCAAGAAATTCCTTGGTAAATACATCAGCTAATTCTCTATAAATAGTAATGTCTTTGAGGATGATCATTATCTTAGAATAAATCATATATGAATGATATTAATGATAATAGGGAATTAATATTAATTCTTGATATTATGGTGTGGAATAAGATTCATCCTCCTCTTTTTACTTGTATAGAATCGGAGATCGATTCACCATATAGAGGGTGATTTACTTTTCACAAATATATATGTTGGTTCAATATAGTGAAATTCATTCCACGCCCAAAATTGAATAAAATCCCACTTAAGCGAGTATGATGAGATTTTCTTGTAATTTCATCCCCCAAGCATTGATAGGGGGATATATATACATGGGATTCAATAAGTTATCATTTTTTCATTTTCATCGACTCCTATACTTTCAGGCCTCATGGTGATTGGATTGTTCGACTAAACATTGGTGAAATAAAAGAATGTGTATAACTATAGAAGATAACCCTACCTTTAGATTTTTGATTCTATTTATAATCTATCAAATATAGTCATTTGGATGATTACTTTTAAAATATTAATCGCATGAAGGGGAATTGGATGAAGATAAAGGGATAACAAAAAATTACACTTATATCCTTAACTTTTGTGGTTATAGGCTTTAGTCTATGTTATTTATGATCTATCTCCAAATGTATGCTTTTTCATATTTGTTTCTCTTAATTATGGTTCATTATTGTCTTATGAATTTACAAAAGAATATCCCATGAGTGTTTATATTTAGTTGTGTATTAAGGCATGTTGTTGTGTACTAGGTTTCCCCAAGTCAAGCCGAGAACACCTTGTTGGAGTTTTTACTCCTAGGTACATATGAAACAGAACCACCGCCACTAGTAGTATCTAGACAGGGATTTATTTTCCTGATAAACAACTTATATTTTATTTACCAAAATTTCTGAATGTTTTATTAAACATAGTCTTATCCTTAATGGTTTTCACTAGGTATTTCAAATCATAATTCAGAAAATAACTATACCATGATCTACTACCATCTATAAGAACATTGATCTTTATAACACATTAATTAATGATTTATTATATGAGATAAAACTTAATGAAAACCCATAATATTTTGAAATAATGTGTCTTTGAGAATGAAGTACATTACATAAAAACCTAAATCATGAAATATGACATCTTTATTGAAAAACACATTAAAATGTTCATATTACTCCTTTGTACTTAAAAATAAAGGGATTACCTAGGAAAATCAAATGAAATGGGTGTTCTATAAATCCTAATAAGGGAGTAAATAAGGCATAACATGAAGATGAAAGTACATGTTAGACGATGAGAATATCAATGAAGAATAATAGGAACAAGAATATAATGGAAATATAAATCCGTATAATCAATACATGGTTATATGGAAACTATATACAACATTTTATTATCATGAGTTAAGTCACATTGTACTTGAAGTATCATGAGTCATGGCTCATTTCCCATGAGTTTACACGAGTCAACACCCTTTTCAAAAGAAGTATCATGAGTCAACACCCATTGAAACTGAACTAGAACGAGTCAAAACCTATTTTAGATGATGTTTCGTGATATTAAACAATACCCAATTCATTAGAGATCTTTCTGGGTGCACACTTCATAATAATTTCATTTTCATGTTTAGGTGTTTTATATAGATCATACAACATGAATTCATTAAACATCATAATTTTTTCCAAGACCAAGAAATATAGAATACATACATTTAATTACACTATAAATAGTTATATTATCATAATGGTGAATACCCTTGATATAGAAATGGGAATACTAATCCATATATGATGGAAAATCATATTGCAATTTTGGCAGCTTAACAGTGTCAAATAGAACTTGATAAAATCGGTTGATGAGAGGGAAAGGGGTTTGTTGTCATTTATACATGAATTTTGAAATAATTGGGGATAAGTAAGAATTTATTCCTACTCTATAAATTGTAATGTAATGGGTATATCTTAAATGAGGCTCTTGATAAAAATAGGTGAGAGATAAATACCTTATGGAATTTTAGCATTGTAACGTCTTAGGTAAGGGTCAAAAAGGAGAGGATAGATAATCCATCATTAAAATCACAAAAAAATTATAATATAGAATTGATTATAAACAAATAAAAATATTATCAATTGAAATTAAAAATACTAATTTCAACCAGGGTTCTTGAATTGAAGTGGATATAGGAAGGTGAGGATCCCTTATGCAATTTCAACACAGTAACAGTTGTACTTAAAGGATCATTGGGGGATTAATGAGAGTGAAAGGAATATATCAAAATTTATGAATCAAATTTATAGCAAGGGAATCACGTAACATCATATACAAACTTATATAATTGGAATTTAAGAAGGATAATATAAAAGAAGTGAATGAATGTAAATGAGAAGAGAGAAATTCCTTACATGGATGTGCAACTATAAAAGGGTTAGGAGATGATTCGTAGGAGCATGGTAGCACCTTGGGAAGACTCTAGGGAGTAGAGATAAGAGTGTGTATGATATCTAATGAGTTTTAGTGAAGATTATTGGGTTTTTATGTTGGATAATATAGGAAAGGAGGTGGATATATCTATTATTTTACTTTTGGACACTACAAAATAAAATATTCAAAACCACCAACCATCACATAGATTTTTACCTAGAATTATATAAAAGGAGAGTGGAATAAATTATTTTATATTTTCATGGTCTGATGTTATTAAAATATTTACCTTTCTTATGGGTAGGTGAGTCAAAAATTCAAAGAAATGATTTATAAATATTAAAAAAATTTATAAGTCTTGTAGGATTCTTGAGGGCTTTAAAAATAAATCAAATATATCTAAAATAACATTATTTAAAAGGTAAAAATAAAATTTTCCTAATATAACTTTTTTTGTATATATTAAATCATTATTGGTCCATTATGATTTCATAAAATAGACTATATATTTATATGTTATATAATGTTTAGATGAATATTTGACTATTTCAAAAAAATAAAAAAATCACCCTTGGATAATTTTTATGTCCTGATTAAAAAAAATTAAATTGATTTTATTTAAATAATTTTCTAAATATTTTAATTTTCATTTCTAAAATTAAATCCATTATTTATAGAAACATAGTTGTTTTTTAATAAAAACAGTTTCCAGACATTAATATAAATTAATTATGACTTCATTGAAATTATATGATCATTTATTTTTAATAAAATTAATTTTCGAAAAATATTTTATTACAATATTTTTTATTTAAAGAATTCATCAAAATAGATTTTTTAGTTAACCAAAAATATTATTTGTGCATTAAAAACATATAAAAAGTAATAATAATAGGATGAACGATCGTTTATTATTTTATATGAAAATAATGTTCATATTATTATTACTAGGATTTGGATACATATCCCTTTATTACCCCAGAATCTACCCTCCGAGTAAGGTGTGTGATGGTGGCGCATTCATGGGGTCGTTGGGTGATCATGGTTTGGGTAATGATCTCGATGAGATTTAACTTCTCATGAAAGTGGTTTCTCTCATTCTTAAGTTGTTTGATCTAGCCTTGGCCTAGATCTAGGGAAAATCTCAGAAATTGTATCTCCCTTAAAAGATCAGATAAATGGGGTTCATAGGGTATGATCTTAATGGTTGAATCCATCGCATCCTTTGTCTGTGCCAAAAGGATTTGATAAAACCCTATATTTATAAATGAAATATGGTAACTATTCAATGCCTATGTTATAAATGGTAAGGATACATAATGATATAATAAAACAAATGAAGACATTTAATTTAACTAAAAAAAGGGACTTTTATTCATAAATGTTCTGGTTGCTAATGTGTCAACGTAGTAGTGTAATTCATTTTATATCAATTCTTTACTTGTATTGTAATAATGGAATAATTATTTAATATACATGATACAAATGAAACATTAATGATTCTTGAAAAATGGTATATCATCAAAACATTTACCCATATATCTATTGAAAATGATAAGATCTCTTCTGCATACATGGGGGAAATCACCTCCATGAAGTTATATGATTCCTTTTATATTATATCCTTGAATGGATGATTCTAAATTTGTAACTAATGTATAAAAAATTTTATTTTTTCATGATTATTAATATTAATATTATGAAATTGTTACCATGATTTAAGTACTTATTCTATTGAACTGTATTATATATGAAAAATGGAACATTTAACAATCGAGATGATGATGTTAATAAATGATTTTTATTGAATGTGTGATTGAATGAGATTAGGGAATTGTATACTATGTCATAAAATTTAATATGATTCTTTTGTAGTTTTATAATATATCATACTTTATTAAAAATGTGGTTAAGACTACATACAAATCTTTTTGGAGCTCAAGTAAGTGTAATTATTTCTCAGTTACAATTTAAAGAGACATGTTTTTAAATTTTCACTTACATTCTTTTACATGGTGTGTATAATTCCTATTTTAAATGTATTTCCACTATTTACTAATTATTTAGGGTATTTAATTTTTTGTACTAATTCTTTCTATTTTAATTGGTTTCTATTAAAATTTCACTAATTTAGTAAGGGATTTATTCTTCAATCTCATTTTAATCATGAATATTTATGCTTGAATTTACATTGAGGGAAATTATAAGATCCTTATATACTAAACATAATATATTTTCTTATAATATATTTATTTCTAGGTTTTTCATTTTTTACATTTAGTCTCATATATTTGGTAATTTAAATAGATGAATTTTTTTTAATTAAATACGAACACTATTTCTCCATTTTGTATGGAATCATTCTCCTCCATATCCATGAAGTCTATAATGTTTTCAAATAATATTTTAACATTAATTCAATTGTGATTTATAGTTATTTTAAACCATATTTTAAATTATTCAAAAGGTTTTAAAATGTATCTCCTCTTCATTTTCCAAATATTGTACTTATGAATGTTTGTTTAAAATAAAAAATGAATTTCTTAATGTACATGGAATGAATATAATTTTATTGAATTATGAACATTTATTTATTTTATACATCCTTAACATTTTTACATTATTATTTCAAAATAAATTCTCTTTATAAATATTCATGTTATGTTTTATATAAAAATATATCAAAATAAAATTTTATATCTTTATTAATGGAATAAAATTATTTTGGAAAGTGATTTATAACTCATGTTTAAAAAAATGTGAAACAGTAGCTACTTATAATTTATTTCATTGATTTTATTTCCTAGATGAATTTTTTACTACAAAACCTTAATTAAATTGTTATGATGGACTTTTATTATCCATTAATTTTAATGGATTATATTGTTAATTTGAGATCATCCACTTTCTTCCGACCATGTTCTCTATCACCCCCCATTATTCATTGGTCATTATTTTTCTTCTTTATTTACATATCTCCAATATCATGGATGATTTCAATATCATTTATATTACATTGATAATGTTTCAAACACTGGTTGCTTTTAAATATGATATATATTCAAGGAAGAAAGTTATTTTATTAATTGGGAAAATATTTCCTTTTCTTTAATCAATATAGATAGTTTGGGATTTAAATGAATTTTGAGTACGAATTATATTGATCATTCAATATATGAGGAATGGATATCACATAAAAGTGAATGATTGGGCGATGTTATAAATACCCATTAATGTATTGACTAGTATCATGAGAAAAAAATTGATGGTCACATTATATAATTATTTGGCTTAAACCTACAAATTTATTAAGAATAATCTATTGATTTGGAGGCCTTAAAAGTAATATTAATGTTAACATAGTTATGGTCATGATGTAATGTTAATGAATATTTCTATTTATGAATTTTATTTATTGGGAATCCAGTTTCCATTATCCATGTGATTTCTTTGTTTATATTATACCTTAATGTACTTTAAACTAAAGTAACTCATTAAATAGAATATATTTTGATTATCCTGTTTACCATGTTGATTTCTAATTATTTACCTAGGACAGGTTCCGTTCTATTTAACCCTTATAGAGAATCCAAAAAAAAAAATTGTTTGCATTTACCCAAGATATAAGGAATGATATATTGATAGATTTCAAGAATATGAGGATTATTATTAATCTATATTTATAATATTTACAATGTAATATGGGAATCATGTAAGTATATATTTTTTCAATAGTTTAAAATTGTTCAATCATATGTGGTTTGATCTCTTTTATATTCTACCAACGTAATAAAGTAAGCATCATCTCTGGGCTACTGAAGTTGTGGGATTACTATTGGTTTCAGATATAGATTAGTAGGAATATTGGGAACTATATTTTGGATTAATAAAACTAACATGATAATTATAGGAATCCCTTAGATTATTTGATAACCTTTTTATGAATTTATAATCCATGGATCAAGATTGATGTTGAATCTGGGCTAACTAATTTACTTCCATTTTAAAGATGACACCGAGAGGAATAAATATAATCAACACACATGGTCAATATAAATATTTCCATGATGAAAATGCCAACTTAGTGGGTATTATAGATATGAAGATCATAGACTTGTTAGTGAAGCATAATCATGTTATGTTTAAAATTTATTCCCTTATTGAGTAACCAAATAGGATAGAATCTTGATAGAAGGATCATATGATAATGTCTAACCAGCTATATCAAGTTATGACCAACAGTCTAAACCTAACTGAACTTGTAGAGACAAAAAAAATAAAAATGGAGCTTTAAAAATATTCATGCTATAAGTACCATGGAAGGATAAAGATTCAACATCCTATTATCAATAATGTTGGATGAAGCACATAGGAAAATGATTAAATATAATGAATGTTTTTTATAATTATTGATAAAATGGACATCATGCTCCTAATTTATAATGTAAGAAATAATCTCTTATTGTTCAGTTCTATAACTATAAGGAAATAGGGAATTATTCCATCCATTTCATCATTAATCAATCATAACACTAATAATATTGTTTATTGATGATATAATGAAAATATAGTAATGATTATGAAGACCAAGAGAATCCATTGAGAATAATTCTTGAATATTTCAATGAAATTGGGTTATATAGAGAATTTAGTAAGTGTAAATATAGACTTAAGGAATTTTCTAGTCATAGAAATATTTTCTACATCGGTGGAATATCAATTATTTTTTCTGAGACAATAAAATCAAAGAATATCCGTTATACAAGAATATAATCATTATGGATTTGAATTTCTTGTAATGATGGTTAAATTAAATAATATATTATGATGACCTGATGGTATTTATAAATGGTAGTATTGAAAGATAATTAATAAAAACCATACAAGTATTATTCTAATAATATTTTTTTATTTGGATAATTTTAATAAATTGAATTTAGAAAACTTATTTTAAATAGTATTAATTAACCAAAAAAGTGAGTTTAAGACAACATATTTGACCATTAAGGGTATTATTAGATATTATTTGGTAATTATTGGAGACACTTTCAATATTTTGTTTGGAATAATCTATATTTTGTAATATTTTATTTTGAAATATAATGTTTTTAAGGATAATT
This sequence comes from Viscum album, assembly GCA_963277665.1. Lineage (NCBI taxonomy): Eukaryota > Viridiplantae > Streptophyta > Magnoliopsida > Santalales > Viscaceae > Viscum > Viscum album. The sequence continues at coordinate 1,897,380,292 of OY728152.1, forward strand.
CTTATTTAGATACAAAAAAAGTGATTATTTTGGATGAATATGTAGTCAAACCACTCTGAATTTTGTGGTCAAATTTAATTAATCATATTTGAGGATTTTTTAATTGATCATTAGATACTATTAATATTCAAGATAATAATTTTTTTATCAGTTTTTATTCACCTTTGTTATTATTATACCTAGTTCTAACAATTCTAGATTTATATAGGATGAATAAAATATCTTGATTTTCAGATAATATAGTTGATTAATAGTTTATTCTAGTTATTAAATCAAGAAAATTATTAATTATCATGACAATGGAAACTGAAGGGTGATATAATTATTATTTAATATGAATAAATAATATAAATTTCATTATACATTCTATCCCACTGGTAAATGAATTTTTCAAAATAATGAAAATCGAAGTGAAATATATCGAGTATTTTATGAAAAATAACACCCATCTAACAAGGTACACAGTAAATACTCTTTTAAAAGTATGATTCCTACAAAGGTAAATTAATTTCATTTTTTCCAGGACATATCATAGAAAATAATGTTCATGATATAATCTCTATATGATTTTATTATAAAATTACAATATTTTTAATTTAGAAAAAAAGAATTAAAATTTAAGGGATGTTGTTTCTGTAAGGGCGGGATAATTTTATACCCTGTTATTTATATTTTATTTCTAAAGAACCCAATTTTATATAATGTATAGTACACTCAACCCTAATCCTAAGCATACCACAAAATTATATTATTTAAATAAGAATTTTATCACCCATTCATTGGGTTTTTGAGTATGAATAGTAAAACTGAATTATAAAATATACATAGAAATTATTTACTTCATAAAAATAATTAATTAAACATATAAATTTATCATTCCTTTAATTTCTGTTACTATATAAACAATATGGATAAATTCATTTTGTGGTTCAAAAGTATTTTCCCATCAAAAAATGGTTTTTATTTCATTTTGTGTGTTGATTTTGTAATTAATTTATTCTAATTTTATAAATTATATTTTAAAAAACTTGGTATATTTTTTTAAATTAGTAATGCTTAATAATTTTAGGATACTTTTTTGAGTTTTTAAAAATATTTGGTTTTTTGTTGAATATTAAATATACGGGGGTTTTAAAATTCTATTGCTTTTATGAAAATATTATGTTGGATATTAGAATTAATAAATTCTAAAAATTTATTCATTACCAAATGATATTTTAAGAAGATACATATTTTATTATATGACATTATTTTTAATTTTAGGACCCAATACTGACTTTTGTGAACATAAGTTATATTGTATTCATATTAAAAAACAATTTTTGAGTCTTTTCAAATAATGGTTTGTTTGGAATGTTAAATTTCGAATTTTTTTGATCCAGTAGACAAAAAACCCATAAATTCTTATTAAATAACCAAAAAATTACTATTAATTACATTTTTTACTTTATTTCATTGTAAAATATGTTTCATGATTTATTCTGGTATTTTCCTAAAAATAGTTTTTCAAGATTTTTTTTCCAAAAATAAAATTATTTTCTTCAACCTAAAAACTAATAATCTGATAAAATAGATTCTATTGTTACAATTATATTTTCCAAAAACATTATAATTATAATTTTTTTTGGGTATACAAATTATTTATCCTGCTAAAGATTTTATATATCATGGTTAATCATAAATTGGTTTGAAAGGGTTATAACTGAAAATAAGGATTAAAATGTCCACAATGTTTTCCAAAATGTGATTGGTTGAGTGTGTTTTGACAGCTTTACATGTTTTATAAAAATTTAGGTTTCTTAGTTTTACTTTAACATGATATTTTAAGAAATTGAATATTTATAAGAGTGTCACTGGATTTATATATAAAATGGATCCACGTATTCAATATTTTTCATTCCACTTGAGCCACATAGCTCAACCAATCTAGGAACACGTACCATACCAACTGTATTTACCAGGTAATTGAGGCTTTATCGCCATAAAAAACCAAAATGATATGGATTAAGGTGTAAGAAAATGTTTTTTTGATGAATAAGTACAATTCTTAACCAATTGTTTCCTTATTATTTCTTCTCCTACCACATTAAAATATTCAATAGCCATGATCATATAAAAAAAATATCTCATAAATAATAAAATTTTATTCTGATGGATTCACAAACAATATTCATCTCTCTTAAATCCTATGGATAACAAAAAAATCAATGTTTCCAACATCTGTTTGTTAATTAATATTTCATATGTAGTTTTTGGGATTATATTTAGTATATGTGTGGAGTGTAGGTGGACAGGAGCAGCACATTTGACTTGATGATCTCCCATATCATGGCTGGTAGTAGCTGCAACAAGAAGATAGAAAATATACTAATTTATGTTATATCTTTGTTCTCCCCCTTTATATGGGAATCCAGGAATTTTGAAATCTTTGATAAACATAGGCCTTCAGTTTACGTTGGGAGGATGATTATATATACAGACATTTTTGGTGCGTCTAAGGTGAAAACTAGAATGTTGAATAATTGTGTGTATATACTTTGCACTCTTTGACTATTGGATGTGAAACGAAATATGATAAGGCCTAATGGTCATTGATGTATCATATGGATCCCTTTAATCAGTACATGGATTAAGGTTAATGTGTATGAAGCTACTTTCATCTCACTAGGTCCATCAGGATCTTGTGGTATTATTTGTACCTATCACAACTTTTTAAAATGGTTTTTTATCATTAAATTTTATATGAGACTATGTATGAGTTTGATTCGTAGAATTTTATTTACTATGTTTTCATGTTTTCCAGCAGAATTGGAATCAGTTATGGATTGAATCTGACTCTGAGACATCTTTTGATGCGCTTAGGGAACACTATAGAAATGTGTTATTCTATTCTTTACCTAAATGTATTTCATTTCACAATTCATTGGAGAAAATATTTTTAAGGGTTCCCCATTCCTACAAGGAATCCATCTCTATTTTGGATTCTTTTCCAAAGTTGGTGATTGTTGAGAAAAGATCGATGTGGTATTTTCAGTCTCTAATTTTTTCATATCTAGTTTATGTTGATATAAATGGTGTTTTACACTTCAATTTTTTAATAAATACCTATAATTAAGAACAATTTTCAACTATTTCATTAATAAAATTTTGGGAATGGTGTTTTTTTCAAATTTTAGATTGTTGAAATTTTACCAAAATGGTGTTTAATTTCTATCTCAATCTCATTTAAATCAATATTATTTATGTTTAAATTTCCATTAGGATTGGTTATATGATCCATATCTATTAAACCTAATACATTATAATTTAATGGTTTAATTTATGGGGTTTTATGTTTTTATTTAAATATCCTCTCTTTTCTACATCAAAAGAGTGATATTTTTTAAGAAAAACAATCTTAAATTCACCTTTTCATCAAAAATCAACCTCCTCTATATCCATGTTTCAGAAAAAATATCTGACAATTTTTTCTAGGATATAATTATTTTTTAGTGTTCTTTTAAACAATATTTAAAATTATTTTGAATTTAACAAAAGTTATATTCTTGTAATTTTTCAAAATTAGTAATTCTGACTTCTTATTGAAAATGTGAATGGAATCATTGTTTTAACATATAGAGACTAAAGTAAATTTTCTAAAATTTATAAAATTATTTTATTTGAATATTAATTTACAATTTCTCTTTTATCATTCCAAATAAAATAAATTTTTCAGTATTTTGAGAATATTTATTTTCTATAATTTTTATTCGATTGAATGAAATAAATTTTGAAAGTATTTTATAACAATTTCATCAAACAAAGTTGCGAGGAATTAATTTTTACTATTTTTCTTCAATATTCATTTCTAATGGTTGGTGTTATTAGAAACAATTAATTTTTGATTAATTATTTTTTTCAATTAATCTTTGTTGATAAGGGATTGTACCTTGTTTTTAGATCATTTACTTTCTTATGACCATCTTCTCTATCACTCTAAAGTATTCAATATAAATTAATTTTTACCTCATGTATATATTTAAAATATCAGTAATGAATTAAATATTATATAAATAAGTAGTATGTTTTTCAAATAGAATATGATTTTTATATAAGATATTTAATGAAGGATGAATTTTATTTTACTCAAGGGGGAAATATTCCATAATCATCATTCAAAACAAGGAATTTTTTATTTTTTGGGAATTTTGAGACTAAATTTAATTGACCATGAAATTTATAAGTAATACATAGTATGATCAATTAATATTTGGTTCCATGTTATATATATATCCCTTTGATGGATTGACTGGTATCATAAAATATAATAGGCGGACATATTAGATGAGTACTTTGTTTATGTCTACCCATTATTTTAGAATGATGTATTGTTTAAGATAGCCTGATGGTAGGATTCCAAATCAAATTTCAAGGCCTTGAAGGATATTTCATGAATATCTATATTTACGCATTTACTTTATTGAAAATTTACATTTAAATAACTATTTGAATTAAATTTTGTTATTGGAAAAGGATGTACATTTAATAAAAAAATATAATGAATTTCATGTGATTTTATTATCCACTTTATTATATTTATTATGAATTATTTTATCATGATGGTTTCCATGTTTTTTAACTCTTTATAAGTGTCTAAGTTCACCATTTTTTCCCCTTAAAGTAGGATCTAAAGAATTATATTTTGATTTATTTCAACGATTCCAAAAAAATTGTATGCCATGTTTTTTATATTTATAATATTATTTGTGAGGTAGGTTTGTATTAATTTTTCAAATACTTCTTAACAGATCAATATTATGTGGTGTGATCCCTAATATCTTATAATAATGTAATAATGTATGTATTTCACTATTTTATTGGATTTAGGTTGATATAAAATGTTCGGGATAGTTTTACATGTTTTAGAAGAAGTTTTAATATGGAATTCTATATCTTGTATTGTTTTTTTATTATAAAATTGTTACATGAATATGATTCGATGTTTTTAATCATGCATAGAAAAGTGTGTCATTAAAATTGAGTATTGCGTATCTTACACACCAAAAAAATTTATTTTCAAAATAATGAATAGAAATTAGTAGGAGATGAATCAGGCCATATTAATTGAACATGTAAAATTTCATTACTTTTTTTTTCAAGAGAAAAAAGTTTCTATTCACATTCAAAATAATTCTTCATTTTATACAACTTAAAAAATTTCTGTTTATGAGATTTTTTTTAATAATTACTTATTTTTAAATTACTTCCCATTATTTTTATGTATATTTATAATCACCTATAAAGGATAAAAAATATGAACATTTCATATGTATGGAGTTGAGGGAATTATTTAATATACTCATTAAAAGGAATAAGATACAATTTTTTAAAAAAAATTGCAAAATTGCTAATATATATGACCTTAATGTGTTTGAAAACATTTTTAATGTGTGTGGAAAGAAAAAAACCATCATAAGATTAAAAGAATAGTACATATTATGATAAATTAAAAAATATAAATTTAAAAAACTTTTTAATTTTTGGCGAATATTAGTATTAATAAAATGATTATGATATTTTATCTCATTAGTATTTCATTGATTTAATTCATCTTTGTTTTAGATAAAAATTGCGGATCAAAAAACATGGAAATAATGATGAAATGGCTTAAATAATGATTTCATTGAGGATATCATCTCAATCCAATTTGATTTATCAAGTTTAGGAAAATCGTGGGACTAAATATCCAATGAATTATGAGTTGATAGAAGTGATGAATGGGGAATTAGATCATAATTAAATAAATTACAATTGTATATGGTTTTCTAGGACAATTTATAAGTATTTTATTATAAAATGGTGGGTTTTATGAAGCAATATTAATGAAATAAAAAAAGTACAATGGGATAATGAGGTACCAGTTAATTATATTTACTCAAATGTAAATGGATTTTACATGATTGAAATATTTTCCCCATTATTATGGATCCAAACAATATTATTATTTCTTTTCATCTTCACTCAAATGTGATAAAAAATTATTTCAAATTGATGTAAAGTTGACATTTTTAAAAGGCACTACTGGAAATACACTATTTCCCAACGGTTGTGAACCGTTGGGAAAGCCCCTCAAACCGTTGGTATTTAATATACCAACGGTTCTCTCAACCGTGGGGAAGTAGGCCGTGGGGAAAACCTTTCCCAACGGTTTACTAGGAACCGTTGGGGTAGGGTGACAAAAGGCACTCTATCCCAACGGTTTGGTGAACCGTTGGGATAGTTTTTCCCAACGGTTTCTCCCAAACCGTTGGGAAAAACCACATGGGTTCCCTCTTTCCCAACGGTTTAGAACCGTTGGGAAAATAGCTCTTTACCAACGGTTTAATGAACCGTTGGTAAAAACTTATTTATAATTATATGCCAACGGTTTAAAACCATTGGCATACCCTATGCTGCAAATTGCAGCCCCCTGCAATTTGGCAGCCCCTCTCCCCTGTACATCAAGCACCTCTCATCTCATCAGGCCTCATTTTCACCTCATTTTCGATCCAACAGGCCTCATTTTCACCTCATTTTCGATCCAACTATTGTACCTGTAATAAAATAAAACATACATATACAATTACGAACAAATTCATACACATTTAACATATAATGGATCCTGAAACTATACACATCCATAATTAAATTACAATTCAAAAACATACATAATTCATATAGAATTCAATTGAAAATTTAGATGACAATTATATCTGGAATCCGATTGAGACGGGGATGATTGGTACACGTCACATATGACCAATGGATCGTTCTCCTAATGTTTCAATGGAAACCGAATGCGTTTGGTCGGTTTTGCGTATGCCAGTTCTTTTCACTTATAATCCTACCCATTTTAAACAAAACATACACAGTTAGAGCGGTGTTGGCCACACCGTGCCTCGGATTGAGGCGGGGATGATTCGTACACCTCACATATGACCCATGGATCGTTCTTCTAAAGTTTCAACGGAAACCGAATGCGTTTGGTCGGTTTTCCGTACGTACTTAAAATGATGTCCATTTTAATCAAAAGAGAGCCACTTAGACTGATCCCGGCCACACCGCGACTCGGATTGAGCCCGAGTGGGCTCGTACATGTCACATATGACTGATGGATCGTTGTGATAAATTATCAACAGATTCGGAATGCGTTTGGTCGGTTTTGCGTATGTCAGTTGTTCTTTTCACTTATAATCCTGTCCATTTTAAACAAAAGATACACAGTTAGAACGGTGTCGGCCACACCGCTCCTCGGATTGAGGCGGGATTGACTCGTACACGTCACATAAGACCCATGGATCCTTGTGCTAAAGTATCGACATAGTCCGAATGTCTTTGGTCGGTTTTTCGTATGTCACTTGATGATTTTCACTTAAAATGACGTCTTTTTTAAACAAAAGACTGATGCTTTGAGTGGTTTCGGCCACACCGCGTCTCTGATTATGGCGGGGTTGATTCTTACACGTCACATATGACCCATGGATCGTTCTCCTAAAGTTTCGACGGAAACCGAATCCGTTTGGTCGTTTTTCCGTATGTACTTAAAATGGTGTTCATTTTAAACAAAAGAGAGCCACTTAGACTAATCCCGACCACACCGCGACTCGGATTCATCCCGGGTTAGCTCGTATACGTCACATATGACCCATGGATTGTTGGCATAAATTATCAACAGATTCGGAATGCGTTTGGTCTGTTTTCCGTATGCCAGTTGATGCTTTTCACTTAAAATGACGTCCTTTTGAAACAAAAGACGGACACTTTGAGTGGTGCCGGCCACACCGCATCTCCAGATTGACTTAAAACCACCGGGAAACATTCTAATTATTATTCGTGACGTGTACGCGCAGACGGCACGTCAATCGGACGTGCGGTTTGCGCGGTACGGCTCAATATTCGTGTTTTAAGTGATGCTCGCGCTTCGTAAACGCGCGTGAGGGGGGTCCAAACAGGCCGAACGATTTCAGAATGACCTGAAATCAGACGAAAAATACGGGTGACTGATTTATGAAGTGGTCGAGCAGACGACACGTCAATCGGACGTGCCGTGTGCCCGCGGTGACCGACAACGCAGTTCTGGTGTCATAAACGGCCAAAACGGGCGTCCAACGGTCAAATTCAAAGCGGACGAACTCGGATTGACTTGAAACCACCGGGAAACATTCTAATTATTATTCGTGATGTGTACGCGCAGACGGCACGTCAATCGGACGTGCGGTTTGCGCGGTACGGCTCAATATTCGAGTTTTAAGTGATGCGCGCGCTTCGTAAACGAGCGTGAGGGGGGTCCAAATGGGCCGAACGATTTCAGAATGACCTGAAATCAGACGAAAAATATGGGTGACTGATTTATGAAGTGGTCGAGCGGACGGAACGTCAATCGGACGTGCCGTGTGCCCGCGGTGACCGACAACGCAGTTCTGGTGTCATAAACGGCCAAAACGGGCGTCCAACGGTCAAATTCATAGTGGCCAACCTCGGATTGACCTGAAACCACCGAGAAACATTCTAATTATTATTCGTGACGTGTACGCACAGACGGCACGTCAATAGGACGTGCGGTTTGTGCGGTACGGCTCAATATTCTTGTTTTAAGTGATGCTCGCGCTTCGTAAACGCGCGTGAGGGGGGTCCAAACGGGCCGAACGATTTCAGAATGACCTGAAATCAGACAAAAAATACGGGTGACTAATTTATGAAGTGGTCGAGCAGACGGCACGTCCATCGGACGTGCCGTGTTCCCGCGGTGACCGACAACGCAGTTCTGGTGTCCTAAACGGCCAAAACGGGCGTCCAACGGTCAAATTCAAAGCAGACGACCTCGGATTGACCTGAAACCACCGGGAAACATTCTAATTATTATTCGTGACGTGTACGCGCAGACGGCACGTCAATCGGACGTGCGGTCTGCACGGTACGGCTCAATATTCGTGTTTTAAGTGATGCGCGCGCTTCGTAAACGCGCGTGAGGGGGGTCCAAATGGGCCGAATGATTTCAGAATGGCCTGAAATCAGACGACAAATACGGGACAATGATTTATGAAGTGGTCGAGTAGACGTCACGTCAATCGGACGTTCCGTGTGCCCGCGGTGACCGACAACGCAGTTCTGGTGTCATAAACGGCCAAAACGGGCGTCCAACGGTCAAATTCATAGCGGACGACCTCGGATTGACCTGAAACCACCGGGAAACATTCTAATTATTATTCGTGACGTGTACGCGCAGACGGCACGTCAATAGGACGTGCGGTTCACGCGGTACGGCTCAATATTCGTGTTTTAAGTGATGCTCGCGCTTCGTAAACGCGCGTGAGGGGGGTCCAAACGGGCCGAACGAAGTCGGAATGGCCTGAAATCAGACGACAAATACGGGTGACGGATTTATGAAGTGGTCGAGCAGACGGCACGTCAATCGGACGTGCCGTGTGCCCGCGGTGACCGACAACGCAGTTCTGGTGTCATAAACGGCCAAAACGGGCGTCCAACGGTCAAATTCATAGCGGCCGACCTCGGATTGACCTGAAACCACCGGGAAACATTCTAATTATTATTCGTGACGTGTACGCGCAGACGGCACGTCAATCGGACGTACGGTTTGCGCGGTACGGCTCAATATTCGTGTTTTAAGTGATGCTCGCGCTTCGTAAACGCGCGTGAGGGGGGTCCAAACGGGCCGAACGATTTCAGAATGGCCTGAAATCAGACGAAAAATACGGGTGACGGATTTATGAAGTGGTCGAGCAGACGACGCATCAATCGGACGTGCCGTGTGCCCGCGGTGACCGACAACGCAGTTCTGGTGTCATAAACGGCCAAAACGGGCGTCCAACGGTCAAATTCATAGCGGCCGACCTCGGATTGACCTGAAACCACCGAGAAACATTCTAATTATTATTCGTGAAGTGTACGCGCAGACGGAACGTCAATCGGACGTGTGGTTTGCGCGGTACGGCTCAATATTCGTGTTTTAAGTGATGCTCGCGCTTCGTAAACGCGCGTGAGGGGGGTCCAAACGGGCCGAACGATTTCAGAATGACCTGAAATCAGACGACAAATACGGGTGACTGATTTATGAAGTGGTCGAGCAGACGGCACGTCAATCGGACGTGCCGTGTGCCCGCGGTGACCGACAACGCAGTTCTGGTGTCATAAACGGCCAAAACGGGCATCCAACGGTCAAATTCAAAGCGGACGACCTCGGATTGACCTGAAACCACCGGGAAACATTCTAATTATTATTCGTGACGTGTACGCGCAGAGGGCACGTCAATCGGACGTGCGATTTGCATGGTACGGCTCAATATTCGTGTTTTAAGTGATGCGCGCGCTTCGTAAACGCGCGTGTGGGGGGTCCAAACGGGCCGAAAGATTTCAGAATGGACTGAAATCAAACGACAAATACAGGACAGTGATTTATGAAGTGGTCGAGCAGACGGCACGTCAATCGGACGTGCCCTGTGCCCGCGGTGACCGACAACGCAGTTCTGGTGTCATAAACGGCCAAAACGGGCGTCCAACGGTCAAATTCATAGCGGCCGACCTCACATTGACCTAAAACCACCGGGAAACATTCTAATTATTATTCGTGACGTGTACGCGTAGACGGCACGTCAATCGGACGTGTGGTTTGCGCGGTACAGATCAATATTCGTGTTTTAAGTGATGCGCGCGCTTCGTAAACGCGCGTGAGGGGGGTCCAAACGGGCCGAACGATTTTAGAATGGCCTGAAATCAGACGACAAATACGGGACAGTGATTTCTGAAGTGTTCGAGCAGACGGCACATCAATCGGACGTGTCGTGTGCCCGCAGTGACCGACAACGCAGTTCTGGTGTCATAAAAGGCCAAAACGGGCGTCCAACGGTCAAATTCAAAGCGGACGACCTCGGATTGACCTGAAACCACCGGGAAACATTATAATTATTATTCGTGATGTGTACGCGCAGACGGCACGTCAATCGGACGTGCGGTTTGCGCGGTACGGCTCAATATTCATGTTTTAAGTGATGCGCGCGCTTCGTAAACACGCGTGAGGGGGGTCCAAACGGGCCGAACGATTTCAGAATGGCCTGAAATCAGACGAAAAATAAGGGACAGTGATTTCTGAAGTGTTCGAGCAGACGGCGCATCAATCGGACGTGTCGTGTGCCCGCGGTGACCGACAACGCAGTTCTGGTGTCATAAACGGCCAAAACGGGCGTCCAACGGTCAAATTCAGAGCGGCCGACCTCGGATTGACCTGAAACCACCGGGAAACATTCTAATTATTATTCGTGACGTGTACGCACAGACGGAATGTCAATCAGACGTGCGGTTTGCGCGGTACGGCTCAATATTCGTGTTTTAAGTGATGCTCACGCTTTGTAAACGCGCGTGAAGGGGGTCCAAATGGGCCGAACGAAGTCGGAATGGCCTGAAATCAGACGACAAATACGGGTGACTGATTTATGAAGTGGTCGAGCAGACGGCACGTCAATCGGATGTGCCGTGTGCCCGCGGTGACCGACAACGCAGTTCTGGTGTCATAAACGGCCAAAACGGGCGTCCAACGGTCAAATTCAAAGCGGACGACCTCGGATTGACCTGAAACCACTGGGAAACATTCTAATTATTATTCGTGACGTGTACGCGCAGACGGCACGTCAATCGGACGAGCGGTTTGCGCGGTACGGCTCAATATTCGTGTTTTAAGTGATGCTCGCGCTTCGTCAACGCGCGTGAGGGGGGTCCAAACGGGCCGAACGATTTCAGAATGGCCTGAAATCAGACGACAAATACGGGTGACTGATTTATGAAGTGTTCGAGCAGACGGCACGTCAATCGGACGTGCCGTGTGCCCGCGGTGACCGACAACGCAGTTCTGGTGTCATAAACGGCCAAAACGGGCGTCCAACGGTCAAATTCATAGCGGCCGACCTCGGATTGATGCGGGGTTGACTCGTACACGTCTAAAATGACCCATGTATCGTTGTCTTAAAGTATCAACACAATCCGAATGCGTTTGATCGGTTTTCCGTATGCCAGTTGATGTTTTTCACTTAAAATGATGTCCTTTTGAAACAAAAGACATACACTTTGAGTTGTTCCGACCACACCGTGCCTCGGATTGAGGCGGGGATGACTCGTACACGTCACATATGACCCATGGATCGTTGTCCTAAAGCATCAACACATTTCTAATGCGTTTGGTCAGTTTTTCGTATGTCACATTTTGTTTTCACTTAAAATCTTATGGAAATTCATATAGAATATTTTTATATCATATTTAGTATGGATTAGATTTTAGTTGATCGTGCTATGAAACATTTTAGAGCTAATGAAATTAAGGAAGGTGGAGGGGCTGTCCGGGGGGCTGTCCGGGGGGGCTGTCCGGTGGGTGTCCGGGGGGCTGTCCGGGGACCAAGGAGGAGGGTGGGGGGGCTGTACGGGGTCTGTCCGGGGGGGTTGTCCGGTGGGTGTCCGGGGGGCTGTCCGGGGACTAAGGAGGAGGGTGGGGGGGCTGTGCGGGGTCTGTCAGGGGGTGTTTGGGGGTTGTTTAGGGGGTTGTCCGGGGTTGTTTAGGGGGCTGTCCGGGGACCAAGGAGGAGGGTTGGGGGCTGTACGGGGGGCTGTCCAGGGGGCTGTCCCGGGGGCTGTCTGCGGGGCTGTCCGGGGGGTGTTTGGGGGGTGTTCGGGGTCCAAGGGGGAGGGGGGGTTGTCCAGGGTCCAAGAATGAGGGGGGATGTCCAGGGAGTTCTCAAACACACAACCACTAAAAGACAACAACATCCATAAAAACAGGCAATATATAAAAATAACTCAACTCCAATACTATACTACGAGTCTAGATAAAACCAACAACTAGAATAGATTAAACATCAAATCTCAAGTCAAAAGTGTAACGGATCAATATGTCCCACATCAGCATCACCATCTCCATCATCATCATCATCATCGCCCTCGTCATCGTCATCCTCATCGTCCTCACCCTCCACAGCGCCTTCCTCCTCGCCTTCGCCCTCCTCCTCACCCTCCTCATCTCCCTCCTCTTCCGCATCAGACTGCTCGCCATCATCATCTTCAAGCTGGACATCGGCCTGACCACCACTGGAACTGCCACCTGGTGCACCATATATAGAATGTATCGACGACATGTATTCATCAATCGCTGGGCTGGCCTCTGCTGGAAGTGTTGGACGTAGAACTTCAATAAATTTCATAAATGCACTGTTTGCCCTAACCGACTGTTCTGCCGTCTCTGTGGCCCTTTTCTCAGCCTGTTCTGCCTGTGCCCTAACTTGCTGCAGCTCGGTGGCACTACAACTCGTACCTGAGGCAGGCTAATACCTCGTCGGGGCTATCCTAGGTCGGCAGCGTACTCTGCCAGAATGATCCTCTCCCAACACCTGATGTAAGTGATCAGATGGCCCAAAATTGTCTGCTTCTTGGGCATCGAGGTCCTCTAAAGCATCCTGTTACAAATATAAATATATTATTAAGTTACGAAATAGATATTAAAATATAAAATCAACAGATTAAAACTTACAATCTGCTGCTGAGTCGCTTCGTTGACAGCACGTCCATCCTTTTTTCGTCTACTCGAGCAAAACAGTTTTGCTCGAGGCACACGTCCTTCAATATTTTGTACTTGCCTCTACAATGACATTGAAAAAAAAATTTATATAAAGACTTCAGCAAATAATTAAATAATTGAGGAAACAAAAGAAAATGTAAGTCGTAAAGAAAACTTATAAACAATTGTCATACCTGCTGCCTCTCATGATCCGGCATCGTCGTGCGTCCTAGTGTATGGAGGTATTTTTTTGCATCAATGTTTTTTTTATTTTTTCCAGATGATTCCTAAATAAAATTCGATAATGCAAAGGATAATATTAATGCAAAACTTGGAAGTTATTATTTAAATACCTCAAATGTAATTCATACCTTAAACTGGGTACTCGTCCAATGAGTAATCATCTGACGATACTGCTCTATAGGACAATCATCCACGACTGGTACCGCCTCTAACTCAGTTCCAACTCTAGCACGCCAGCCAAAATACAGCTCATGCTTGTAGGCTCTCCAAAGCTCGCCTAAATCCTTTAGACGTTCCAGTCGTGCACCCTCACCATCAGGAAAATTAAATCGAAGCTGAAATGAAAATATTAATTTATAAAAATACAAAAAAAATTCATGGAATTAAATACAACAGATTTTTTTACCCATATCTCTGCCCAAGCTCTATCTTTGACCTCATGTGGCAAATGTCTCCACGACAGCGGGCTGACGGGAATGATGTCGGAGTATTTGTCAAGCGTCGCCATAAAACTCCGACATTGTTGCCCTGTTTTCTCAACCATCTGATTGTCTTCATTATATTCCACCATAACCTGTGTGCGACGGTTCCACACCGAACGCATGCGTGTACGGCCCCGCCCTCACCTCCTGTCAGTAGATGTATCTGTCATGAAAGAAAAACAAATATTTTATCAAAACATGTTATAATGAAAATAAATATTGCTATAAAAATTTGTAAGGGTTTTATAAATATATTTGTGCTAGTCTGATCAATGAGTGGCGCCGGATCCACAGAACCTGATGGAACACCCTCTGGTTGAACAGGAGTCGAAGACGATGGAATATAAAAGCTCGGAGAGACAGAAGTAGAAGGAAAAGAAGATGGAACAACTGTATGACCTGCTGACTGGGGAGTGGGAATCATCATGGGATGTGAAAATGATGGGGCAGAAGATGCAGAAGGTAGCGAAAACATGGGAGGTCTAAATATCCCGTGTGTCCCTAACGACACACCGGGATCAGAATGTGGGAAGGCTGAAATGTCAGTGGGAGGGGCAGGGTCTAGTCGGGCATGCGCAGCTCTATGTCCACCTCTGGTACGAACCCTCCTCGTACCACCGGCCTGAGTACTAGGACCAGTACTAGGCTCCCCGTCGAATAACTGTCGACGTAATGGTGGATCCTACAAAAAAGTTTACAAAAAAAATTAATCACATGACATTATATATTCTGTAAATATATATATATATATTTGAAATAAAGTACTCACTGTAGGCACTAATGGTGGAATTCCCATCTCCTCCATCCAACGATTGTTCTCCGCAATTTTTTTTCTTCATCTCTCTTCAATTGGCTTCATTTCCTGCATTGGAAAAAAAATATGTAATTAATTAGAAAAAGAAAATTAATGTGTAAACCAAAAAACTAAATATATGAGGGAATGAGGGGATTCATTGGTAATTTAGCTATCAATTGTTTTAGAAGAGCTTGAATGAATTTAATAAAACATACAAGTTGTAATGTTCACCAAGTTAGAAATATTGTTTGATTTGGTTTCAATACAGTTCAATTCCAAATTAGAAAATGCAATTCAAATAAAACAGCAACCAATAAACATTGAAAATTCACATAACGGTCAAGTCAGCTAAAACATATTTGTGATCAATACTAAATAAATATGAATATTACCAACCTTAACAACCCAACTCGAGGTAAACCAAAATAATTGAGAACATGGATGAATGATTCTATATATTTCCAACCACAACTTCGGGTTCACAATCAACTCTGACAATTGAGCTATTGGAGTCATCAAAAGAAATAAATGGATTGGTTCCAATGGCAATAGGGACAGTGTCAATTCCATCATCAGCATCATCAAAAATATGTCTTGGAATTACTTTAACTATGACACCAAATTCAGGTTGAAGTTGATCTTTGACATAAAAAACTTGTTTAGCCATTGATGCCAACACATATGGTTCTTTGGTTGCAAGAGTGCGGGTCATATTAATTACTCGAAATCCACAATCATCAATAAATGTGCCATGTCTCATCATCGAATCAAACCAATGTCATTTCATCATTGTGACTCGTCCATGAGAGTAATAATCTAATATTATTATTTTCTCAAAGACTCCATAATAACCCACATTTTCAAGTCGCGGTCTACTATCTGATGCACTGGCATAACAATCTGTTGTGGCAGTAACCATAATACCATCATGTTGTGTTCTCATGTTTTTGGCTCGTTCAGTGACAATAAATCTGTACCCATTGATAACAATTGATTTACAGTCACGAACCACGGTATTAGGACCAAAAGCCAAAACTCTTATTTCCTCAGAGACAGAGTCAGCAGACAAACTCAATACCTGCAATATAAATGACAGTTAAACTTAAGTAAATATTGAAATAATTAATTTAAACAGTAATATTTTTAACTTCAATTTTAACCAAGCAGAAAACTCTTTGCTATGCAAAGTCTCTCTCCTTCTCAAAGATAATGAACGATGCTTCCTATTTATCATTGTTTTATGTTCCCTGTAGATAAAAAAATATGAATAGTTTAACAGATATATATGTAAGATATACAAATTCAATTTTGTTACCTGATATAGTCATCGAACAAATCACAGTTGAACAAAACGGTGCGATGTGCCATCTCCCGCTCTTCATGGCTTAATGTCTTCAATGTATATGATCCAGGAATTCCTCCTGTTTGAGGAAGTGATGGAAAACTGGGTTCAATTTCCTCATATTGTTCTTCTTCATTTCTCATTGGTCTGTTCATTCTTGTAGTAAGATCAGACAAATACATTGAACAGAAATCCATACATTCTTGAGCTAAGTACCCGTTCACGATAGAACCTTCGGGATGATTCTTGTTTCGAACATAAGACATTAATGTGAACATATTTCTTTCAGTTGGATACATCCAACGAAAAGAAACAGGTCCTCCGAGAAGTATTTCAGTTGGAATATGGACAGTCAGATGCAGCATGCATGTGAAAAATGATGGGGGAAATATTTTCTCCAACTCACACAAAATTAATGGGGCATCTGTCAACATTTTTTGCAAGAAAGACTTGGACAACTTCTTAGCACAAAGATCTCTAAACAAATGGCACAACCGAATAACACCCACCCTTACATTATTGGACAAAAGATGACGGATTTCTATTGGAAGCAACTCATGCAGTAGAACGTGATAATCATGAGTCTTCAAAGATTTTAGCTTCAACTGTCTTCTGTTGACCCGTTTAGATATGTTTCTTGAATAGCCATCAGGAACTCTAATAGTCTCTAATACTTCCAAAAATTGTTTTTTTTCAGTAGGTGTCATCACATAAGAAGCACATGGAAGTTGCCATTTATTTTCACTGATACACACAGGATGCAATTCTGGTCTGATGCCCCAATCCACCAAGTCACGACGAGATCGTAAATCATCTTTTGTCTTCCCCTTGACATTTAGAAGAACTGAAAGAAACATTTCACATATATTCTTTTCAATATGCATTACTTCTAAGCAATGACGTAGCAAATTGGTTGACCAATAAGGCAAATCAAAAAAGATACTCCTCTTCCTCCAATTGTAACAGGTTTCTGTGGAAACATTCTTTCTCTTTCCAGATTTCATTTGACCCTTCCCGAACGAAAAACTGAAATCTTTAAATTCATTAAGCACATCAGTTCCAGACATACGCTGAGGTGGATCATCGGTCTCTATAGTATTATCAAATCTTCGACGATTCATTCTATATGGATGATCCTTTGGAAAAAATCGTCGATGTCCCATAAAACTGAAACTACAACGATGTTTCAGTCTTCTGGATCGTGTATTCTTCATACAAACTGGACATGACAGTTTCCCCTTCGTGCTCCATCCAGACATCATTGCATAAGCCGGAAAATCATTGATTTTCCACATAAGCGCAGCGTGCATCTGAAATATGTCTTTCGAACATGCATCGTATGTGCGCACACCCACATCCCAAAGAAGCTTCAACTCTTTTATTAAAGGTTGCATGTATACATCAATATCAATGCCGGGATCAGAAGGACCAGATATGAGTATACTCATGAAAGTGAAAGATTTTTTCATACACAACCATGGGGGAAGATTATAAATGTGCATAAAAACGGGCCATGTGCTGTGCGAAGTAAGCATCTGCCCAAACGGATTAAAACCGTCGCATGAAAGACCCAACCTCACATTACGCACGTCAGCTGCAAAATCAGGATGTCGAGCATCAAATCTCTTCCATGCAAATCCATCTGCAGGATGAACCAACTCATCATCAGTCTTCTTTCTCTCGGTATCATGCCATCTCATTTTTATTGATATGTCATCAGACATAAAAAGATTCTGGAGTCTGGGGATCAATCGAAAGTGCCACATTACTTTCTGTGGAACGCGGGATGGTGTTCCATCAGATTTTGACTTCCAGCGGGATGTGCCACATTTTATACATTCATTTCATTCAGCGGTTTCCTCCCAGAATAAACTGCAATCTTTCGGGCAAGCATGAATTTTGTTTCTTGAAAATCCAAGTTCCTCAACTAACTTCCATGCCATATAGTGGTTTAAGGGAATATCTGCATCATCTGGAAGTAAATCCTTCAAGAGGGTAAGAATGTAATCGATTTCTGTATTAGAAATCCCATACATAGTTTTCCCATGAAATAATCGGATTAAAAATTCCAGCTTTTTCATTTTATCGCATTGTCGATATACTGGAGTCATGGCAGCATCATTCAATTTTTTCACCCTATCAATATCATCATTTTCACTAGATGCATCAGCTGTCCTCATATCGAAGTCTTCTTGAGTTGAAATCCTTTCTTTTTCATGATGACGAATAAACGGAAACCGATCATCTAACAAATTCTCCATTCCAGTCTTTTCATTTCGATCATCACCAATTTGAGATTTCGTTTTCTCCCCATTGTGATACCACAGAAAGTAGTTTTCTTGAAACCCATTTTTGGTTATGTGGTAGCTGACTTCTTCACGTCTCAACCAAGGTCTACCAACACAATTGGAACATGGGCAGTGTATGCGACCACTATCTAAAGCATTGTGAAATGCAAAATCTATAAAGCTCTCCAAATTGTTTTGAAAATCGTCTGAGATCCGATCGGTTTCATACATCCAACTTCTGTCCATTCTGTAAAAAGAATTTATATAAGTCATTTTGTCATAAACAATTCAATAGGCATTAACTATAATAGAAAATACATTTAAGTAAACGATAAAGTAAGAAAATAATCAAGGTATCAACTACACATGTCAAAAAAACATACAAATGTGTTATTGAAAAAATGTAAAACCAACAAGAACTTAATGTGTTATATCACATAACAGTATGACTCATCCCATAACCATATAAGTAGGGTATCATGAACATGAATAACATCAACCTTGTACCATCCTCCTACCCTACATGACCCCAACCACATGCCACATCTTATTATATCCTTATCACATCACACCTCACCGAAAAACACTAGGGAAATCATAGTACATCTCACCTGAAGACACATGGACAATCACATCGCATCTTGCCTAAAAACACATGGTCAATCACTTTTGCAGGAAGAGTAGGGAAGACATGGTAGCTATACAAACATATAACCACCATCCTAGATATTAGAAAAAATACTCATAACTCAAAACCTCTGATCGTTGGTAAGTTTATCCAACTCTGGTTGGGAATGTGTAGAAAGAACATAAAAATATATGATATATAGATAGCACAAAATACTCAACCTATGGGTTCACATTAACTACATAATCACACACTTCACTACTACCATAAAACACATAAACCACACCACCACCACACAAGACGCATAGCATTGGAATATAATTCTACATTCAATAAGTCTATCTATGGAATTATCATAAGAATCCATGTATCAATTGGAATATAATTCTACATTCAATAAGTCTATCTATGGAATTATCATAATAATCCATGTATCAATTGGAATATAATTCTACATTCAATAAGTCTATCTATGGAATCCCTCCCTTGGATCCATGTATCACCCATGGCTTAATCAATATTCAAAGAAATGAGTCTATCCGTGGAATTCCACTGTGAATCCATTTATCACATAAAGCGTATAAGTTAATAGAAACAAGATTATATACCTGGCATCCTAATAGAATCCATGTATCACTATTTACTATTAATCATTTAATGAATTCCATTTCATTTAAACAATTCATTAAACATACCAAGGTAAAAAACTAAGGTATTTAATACAACTCACCTCAAAATGGCGACTCAATCGGATAATAACCTGAAAAGAATGAAGCTTCATTTACTCATGTTGTAATGACAAGATAATGACATTCCCTTGCTTAATCAATCAATTCCATATCATGGTCTCAACATAACTCATAATGGCTAGCAATTCAATGAAAATTCAAGCACTCACATGGGAATTTTTAATAGAACACTCCTAACAAGACTATAAAGATATCACATGCATTAGTTATAATATATCTAACATGGTAACATAAAATATAGGATAAATTCAATCCAATTTCATAGATTCATAGCATAGTCTCTACTTTACTCACATTGGCAAGGCAATACAATTAAAACATGTGTTAAAAAATAATTGGCATTCATGTGTTAAAAGGGGAATGCAAACCATAAAATTACCTTAATTAATTTAATTTACAATTCAATTCAGAAATCGAACAATCAATTCGATTTATATAACCTTTCACAAATGACATCCCATGTTCAAGGGGTAAAATCCAAAAAGGAATTTTCAAGAAAACTCACCCTTAGGCCAGTCCGGCCGGCAGTAGCACCAAAATCACCTAAACTGATGGGAAAAATGAAAATAGGTTTAAATACTATCCAAACATTTGAATACATTTTCAGTTAAGAAGAATAATAACCTGAATAAGAGATGGAAAATTGAAGGCCGGCAGTACCTCCAAAATCGCCTAAATCGGCTGCTGCTCCCGTTTTAGGGTTGTGTATCGCGAATGGGGGAGAGAACAGGCGGCTGGGAATTTGGGGAGGACCTTTGCCAACGGTTCTTAAAAACCGTTGGCATATGTATATCTATCCCAACGGTTCTACAGAACCGTTGGGAAAAACCTGCAAAAACCTCATCTATGCCAACGGTTCATGAGAACCGTTGGTAAAAAACCATCTATCCCAACGGTTCATGAGAACCGTTGGGAAAAAGCTCCCTGGAAACCTCTATGCCAATGGTTCTAATGAACCGTTCGTAAAAACCTCCTTCCCCAATGGTTTCATAGAACCGTTGGTATCTAACCGTGGGGAAAGGCCAACATTCCAGTAGTGAGGAGATATTAAAGAAGAGGTTTATATTGACCCACTTAATTTTTTTTACGTGGTGATTATCCTAGATATATATGAAAGTCAATTATGTATTTTTATTGTTAAAATAAATAATCAAGAGATTAGAGATCAAATTTGGATTCTTGTTTTAAGTTACTAGAATTCTATAATTTTATACTTTATAGAAACATTTATCTACTGTATTAAAAAAATAAATCACACATCATCATTATTTATTCTGATGAAATATTTTTTACGGAAAATAATTAAAATGTTTTAAAGTATTTTCCGTCTCAGTTAATTGGGTAATTTTAGATATTAATTCTTGGACATATTTAATATCTACTATTTTTTAAAATAAAATATCTTAGCTTTATTTCATAAGAGAAGTGTTCATGGAAATATTTAATGAAAATTGAAATAGATGATTATAAGGATATTTATTATCTATGTGAATTAGGGGGAGAGGAATATTAAAATGATGATAAACGTAATGATGTTATCCAAAAAGAGTTTAGAAAACAAATTAAAATGGTAATCAGTTTAAATTTTACATGATTGGATATCATATAGGATGTTTAATTCTGTTCATGATATTGAAGTAAACCAAAGAAATCTCACCCTATTAAAAATATATAATCATAAGTTATTTAAATTGTTGGATTAATATTATGAAGATCTATTATATTTGTGGGAAGAATTATATTTCTATATTTTTAAATATTTCTTATTCAGGAAGTTTTTATGAATGAATGTCTATATCGAGTGGATAATTATTCTTAGAAGAAAATTATTTTCCATAGAACATGAAGAAGATTAATTCAATCAATCCATGTATAATTTAAGTAGATCATTTGGTAATGAATCAAGTGATGACATAGTTGATGTCGAAGAGAACTATTATATATGAACTCATGGTTTAAATTAATTTTTCTTTGATAATATTTTGTTACAATCAAATGGAAAATAACTTTTCAAAGAATTTAGATCAGCTATCTGGATTAAATAATGTATACAGAAAAGATAAGATGTTATCTTTTTTTTTCAAACTCATATTTAAATATGATTCAAAATAATTTTTTTATTCATTTAAGTAGTCTCATCATGAATTTATAACCTACTATGGTTGTATTTTTTATCAACTAAACTATTTTTCTAACTTTTTATATCAAGTGATCAAAAAAAGATTTTAATAATTAAGATAATTATGTGTGATAAATATGTAATTAGTGTTTCAAAGGATTAATAATTCATATAAATTACTAGAGAAAATTTTTTGTGGAGAAGAATATAAAAAGTGACGTTTTTAAACTTGAGTGAAAAACACATCTAGTATGTAGTTGAAAAAAACATGTTTTTATCTGACCTTTTATTAAAATATTTTACCTTATCAAAACATTATTTTTTTAAATTAAGTTTTCATATATTGATATTTTCGAATTGGTTATGTTTTTACTAGTTGTAAAAATATAGAAAACACCTCACGTTCACATATCATGCATTTCAAATGTGATTTCTCTATTTGATGACTCAGAATAAAAATATTTTGATTTGATGTCATGGTTTGGGATGATCATTAGTTGATCACATATATTTAAGAACATGTCATGTTTTTATGTCGTGACAAATATAATACCCTCAGTCTTTAGGATTCATGTTATATCCCTAAACTATATATTTATAATTATAAACATTTTTCAAATTTTTATTGGAATTGAAAAATATTAAAAATTATGCCATGCGAAATTGCACATAAAAAAAACATTACCAATTTATATATAAACCATATAAATAAAATAACATGAAACTAATAATTTTACACCGGTTTATTACTCACCATATATTATAACATCTATTAAAAGTGAATAAATTAAATGTGGACAATAAATAGAAGAATTTAAATCTTTAACACTAAAGGATCTTTCGATTTATCACAACCCTTTAGGATCATCAATATTCATAGAAACCATCAAATGATGAATAAATTATTAATGTAGAATGAATATTATGATAGCAAAAATGAAAATTGTGTACGTAAGAAGGGTGATTGGAATGAATTAGTTTGGTAATGTGATATATAGATACAAAATATGGTTGTAATAAATATAGTCCATTTAAATATTATCTCTGGAAATTTGGTCAGTGGATAAAAATATATAAAATTGGAATATTGACGTCTTTTAGGGTTCGTAGTATATTTAAAACAAATCTTGAATAATAAATAATCCAAAAAATATATAATTTTAAAATATTACATGTAAATATATCTATGTGTGTTACATATTAGTATTATAAGAGTCTGACATGACGTATTTATAAAATTAAAATAATGATATTAATTACTATGGATTTTTAAGATTAAATTTTTAGAATATAAATAGTTAATGTAATCAAATGAATATTATTTAATATAAAATTAATATTTTTCGGTGAACTATTTTTTAGAAGCACATTGATTTTTTACTACTTCTCATTCAATATTTATTTGAAGGAAATCTATTTAAAATATTTAAAATTAATAATTTATCAATCATGTAATAGTAATTTGTAGGCATATAATAAGAATAAATTCTTTTTAGGATTAAAAATTCATTTTTCAAAATATTTTATTTTCTTACACTATAAATTTTTTTCAATAAAATAAATATAATAATGTTAAATAATGATAAAATAAACTGTTGAAATGATAAATATACTGAAAAAAATCATAATTTATATAAATAATAATAAATAAACTTTTTATTCTAAAAGATATATTCCTTTGAAATAATTTTTCACTATATTTTTTATTACTTTATTAAAAATATTAATTATAAAATTTGCAAATGTAAATATGAAAAAATGAAACTATTTATCTTGATTTATAATAACAAGGTTTTATTAGGATGAATTTTTTGGATTTTTCTTGAGGAATTTATTTTTAATAAAATATTAAAAAATATATTTTAATAATGTTATTAATTTAATGAATTTATCACTATGTATAATTAAAATTCTTATAAATACTTTTTTTATGAGAGAAATTATATTTATGGGGTAAAATAATAAATTTTTTAATTTTTCCAACACATGAATTATATAAATTTTAATTTTAAAAAAACTATATTTTCTCTATTTATTCTAATTAAATTTTCACAATGTTTGTTTTGGTATCAAAAAGTTCTAAAACCCTAATAACCATTGCATTGTTAATAAAAACTAATTAATTTCACATGAATCAAATAAACTTATAATATTTTCATTATTATAATTTTTATTCTTAAAAATATACCATTTATAAAAATAGGTTTTTATATGTTACATGCACTAATGAAAAAATTTATTTATATTACTAATATAAATATTATGTGATAAAATTAATTTCATATTAGGAATTAATATTCTGAAATTATGTAATATGTCCCATATTATTTATATATATTCAAAGTAAATTATTTAGGTAAAAATTAATCACCATGGTAAATTCCAAAAATAGTAAAATATAAAACAAATATAATAGTAAAATAATTAAAAATATGCATAAATAGGATTTAAAATGAATTGATGATATATTATCTATATTAAACCATTAAAACCTCAAATATTTGTCATTATTGATTCTACGTCACATTCAAAACTTGTATTATTTTTTTACCAAGATGTTATATTTATAAAAATGTAATTCCCCTAACCTATAAAATGAGATCACATCTACGACATTTTTCCACTCATTCTAAATCTGTATCTGGACTAAAACACTTACATAGTCTCTATAAAACTCTCCAACCACATCCAATAATCCTTGTTCTTTCCAAAATACCACACTATAGAGACTTGGGGTGATACTTAAGGGAGAACATCCAATGGAATAGGAAATGATCTCAACTCGCCTCGCATAGATCATTTTTCCCTCAACCCACTAATTTATTTTTGATTATTGAAAATATGATAAAATTAGTAATATTAATATTATTAATATTCCTAAATTTTATTATACTCATATATTAAAAAAAAATTCACTTCCCCCAAAACCATTTGAAAGATGAATTAATCATGAAGCCTCTGTGTGGACTACCTCCTTGATGATCGATGTGGTATATTTTCATTTTCACATAACATAGATAAATTTAAAGATGTATTTAATGAATAAAAATTATTTTTATTGAAATATTAATATTTTAGAAATATAAAATGGGACATTATATAATTTATATTAAAAAAAATCCCTAATAAACATAACATCATAAAATAAACATATCAAGCAACATTTATTAATTTAAACCAATATTGGGAAAGCCTAAGGAACTATATAAATTTTATTGTAATGTAAAAAAACATATACCTCTATAATTATATATATTTTGAATATATTTTATAATGCATTTAACCATGGTCAAAATACCAAAGTAAATTTTAGAGAAATGTATCTTACCAACTCAAGCAACTGACATAAGATAAAACTAGTTAATAAATTAGTAACACATGATACTAAATAGAAATTTACAAAAGAAATATAAATGAAACATTTTATTTATAATTCCTTTAATAAAATTAGTTTTATTAATCATTATGTTAGGTGAATGGGTAGACTAAATTCGGACTTTTGTTAAGGGTTTCAACTTCTCAATTTTGAATCATTGATATATGATTTTCATTCACCAATTGTGCCATTTTTATTATAAAAATGTTTCCCATGGATATATTTTAAACATAATTTTATTTAAATCTAATGTATTTTAAAATATATCTCATCTTCTACCTATATATTTTTATTATTTGAAATGTAATTATTCCATAAGAGTATTGGTGACTCAATTTTCTTTATATTTGGGTCTTGATCTATCATTCTTGATTGATAATTTCTATGTTCCATGGTAATACTACTTATGTTTTATATATGGTAATATCTTATTTCCCTTTTTTTGAAGTACTTATTTGAAAAAATTCTTCTTCTTTGGATGATTTATTATTAAATGTTACTACATTATTAATATTAATACTCATCCTTTTTAGTATATGTTTCTCATATAAATCTATATTTTCACGTCCTTCCAATGTAATCCTTTATTATTCAAGAAAATAAATATTTTTATCGAATATGATCCAAATAATTATCCTTAGACCTTCCTCAAATCATGTTTTATTAACATTTGATGATGTGATTTTGACTGATTTTATTTCAAAACATTAAAAGGAATATTATAAACCACCCTCATTACTTCTAAGTTACACATTCTATTTCTTTTAATAATTTTTCTTATATCATATTCACATGTATTTATTTCATATTATATATATATATATATTAAATTAATATACAAGTATTATATTATACCTGTCATTTATGCAAGTAATACTGACTAACTGAAAATTTAAAATTTCAATTTTCTATATAAGCCCCATTTTAATTGGGTTGGAGGGAACAATTACATGTCTTTAAGGTCCCATATTACATGTCAATGTGGAATAATGAAAATTAAATTCTAGAATTAAAGTATCTTATGACTCCATAATAGAATGGACCCTCCCTCCATACATTATCGATCCACTCTATCTTATTGTTCTAACTTCGGGTCAATGGCTTCCCATTACAACCTTCTTGATTATGGTCTTTAATAGGGGCATCTAAGTGGATCAACAAATGATCCCCCTCAAAGAATTGATCATTGTTTACCACCATCACACATTTATATTTTCCAATTGTTATGATATTCACTTCTACAGATCTCCAAGGCCCACTATAGATGGCTTGGAGAATCTATGGCCCATATGCCTTTGATAGCTCTGAGGCCTTACAAACAAAAAACCTAATTCTATGTCCCAAAGACCAAATTTTGGTGATTAGTTTAACATCTAAAATAAAATCTATTGTATGTAAGAAATTATCCCCCTATGTGATTTTGAACATGGGTCCACTGATATATGATTATGAGGTTTTATCACTCAGTCACCAATAATTTAATGGAACATACCTATTTCAAATTAGATGTCCATGACCAGATCCATAAAAGGGTTTTTTTCATAAATATATTTAAAATAACCACATTAATTTATATAAATTCCTACTAATTTAATTTCAGTCTAATGGAATATTTTAATATCTTTAGATTTTTAAAATATCACAAACTCATTTCATAGAGCATCACCTATGTGGAACATTTTTATACCTTATTCGTTATTTCTCATGAGTTTTTCTATATTTGAACTCAATATTCATGAAAAATATTTGTTTTTTCAAATATCAACATACAAATTAATTAAATTCTTTACTCACTTAGTAATACTTATTATATAGCCTTTGGATATTTGTTGACATAAGATTATGAGATCCACTTCAATGTCATGGATTATATCATTCTTATTATTTATTTATCATTCATTTCCTCTTTTGGCACAAAAATTCAACTTCATGTTTTGAATATGAATTTTTTCTCCAAATAGAACTCTAACGAATTTGGTAATTTTTTAATCTCATGAGATACCATGTATGGTGTACAGGTAGTTATCCTCGCACAGTATGTGTCACAACCCCCACCCCAACCCCAATAATACCCTCCATGGGCCAAAAATTGGAAAGATTGATAATGGAACCCAAATCCCACCTCCAATATGCCATTGAAGGAGTACTATAATTGGGGTTGTATCATACACACATATGGGAGGCATCAGAATCTATGAAAAAAATACAAATGGGAGATTAGATAAAACCACAATGAAACTAATGTTCATAATAAGTAAATACCCCAAAATATGAATGTAATTTCATATAATAGGATTATTTTTGAAAGGATAAAGTGAAATTATTTCATATCATGAATAGGTATGAAATGTTCCAAGCCTCTCCAAGGATAAATCACTATCTATCACAAAGAGGTAATATTATAATGTCTAATATAATAGAAAATCAAGGTACCCTGATACTACTCCCAACTAGTTTGCAAATATTTCCCCAAAGTGTCATTTCGTGATCCATATCTCTCCAAATAAGACAATTTTTTCTAATTACATTACATAATATATTGGACCCCATACATTTCATACAAAGATACTAAATCTTTTAACATGAATATCAATTACGTGATAAAATAATCAATTCGTGAATCATATAGTTCTAATATATTAGAAAACATGGATATATAAACAACTAGTTCAAAAGTGAACTACATCAACTTCCCCTAAATTCTTTAAAACTATAACCCTTCAGAATAATATCATACATAATACCTTTAATTATAACATAGGGAAATTACTGACGTTAAAGGGTCATCTTAGATGCTCAATATGGGTAAAAAATGAAAGATAGTAATGATCACGTACAAATAACATAAGAATAAGTGTATCATAACATGATAATAAAATTAGACAAAAATAATCTTTATATCATATATCATAATCATGAATCGTGGAATAGTTCTTCATTGTTCATAAAACATTAATTATAATGTAATTAAATAATATGTCTATGTTATTAAAAAGTTTCCTTAAGACATAAGTTTGTCATATATAAATATTCAGAAAAACATTTCATTATTACACTAGGATCACATCTAAAAACTATCATAAATGATTTTTTCACTCTCCCAAGAATCATAGTATTCAAGGTTCACTCCCAAGACTATGATAGAGTAGATTAAAATTTACTAAACTGGGCTCACTCCCCATTCCAATCGTGTTTATCTCATTGGATATTCATCTTTCACAAATTCATTTGAGGAATATACGACTCCACTCCCACCCATAAAAGAATGAAAACAATATATATATATAATCATAAAATAGTCGTAATATCAAAAACCATGATAAATAGACAAGTTCATAATCATTTTTTAATATCATAACCCATTGGAATGAAATAGGTTTCATAAACATTTCATCATCTCATCATAACACTCCTCGTTGAAAAAGTATAGGATTCATAATCATCTTATCATCATAAAAATAAAACATCCAAAATGATTATTATGATATAATGTAACACCCCAAGATTTCATAGTGCGTTATTTCTTCAAAATAATTCACTAACTTGCACTACACGCAACACCGAGTTCAAGCGCACCATGACTTACCAAACTAGCCGTTCAAAAGAGGTTATGAGTAGTATTAACTGAATTTTGAACTTTATGTAATCTTTATAATTTTATAATACATGTTATGAGTTTATTATACATAATTTAAGATCAAATCCCTTTTCTTTTAGATAAATGAATTATTTTTCAAAAATGCACTTTTACCGACTTGAAATGGTGAACCCTTTTTAAATCAAATATTTTAAAACATTTATATATTCAATTTGACTAAATAGATTTTTTCTTTAGAATGGTGACATTAACAATTTACAATGTAACACCCCAATATTCCTCGGTACACTCCACTTTGAATAATACAGTAGCGTGTGTTGTATGCAACTTCGAGTTCTAACACACACCATAACCAATCAAACTAGTCCTTATGAATAGTAACACCTACTTTTTGAAATTTTATAAATTTTATCTCTAAAAATGTTCTTAATTTTTGGATTTGGAATATCTAAATTATCCTAGGGTGAAATTTTGGTACCTTTCAGATAACTTTTATATTTTGATGAATAGTGAAAATTACTAAATTTTTATTAAAAAACAACTTTTTTAATCTTAATAATTAATAGTGATAAATTATGAATTTGACTGTTATTAATTTATATTTAGAATATATTTTTACCATTTATTACGATTTTGGTCATTGGACATAATTTAACAATTAAACCTGACATAAACAAGGGTCAATCTTTTGATAGTTATTATTTCTTAAAAACACGTTTTTTGTTTTAACGACGGGAATCTATTTTTAATTAATTTTTTCCACTTCAGTGTTTTGAATTTGTAAAAATGGATTCCAAATTTGTAATCAGGATGTCCAAATTTTGTAAATAAGTAACTTTCATTTTTAAACATTTTGAATAATTACTTCGGTAAATATTTTATTTACCATGGTTAAAGGGTAAATCCGGTAAATAAGGGTAAAAAAGAATATTATAATAAAACTAAATTACCCTAAATCGTGTCCTAAACTTATTGGTCAATACATGTCCGACCACGGGCATCTTTGGGTCGATTTTGGGACCCCATGGTGCCACTTTTGGGTGATAAGGACACTTTATATTAATTAAGATAAAATAAATACAAAAAAGACATAAGCAAATATCTTTTAGAAAAACAATTTTTATATAAGGTTATATATGTTGAAATTTCAACTATAAAAATTAATTAGAAATATAAAAATATTTCTTACATAATGGTATTTTACTTATAATTTTTAGACACTAAATAATATAATTTATTTATGACACAATGATGACGTAGTAATTACTGTATTAATGACAGATTAAGATAATTGATATTATAAATACCAAAATAAATGTAATTTGAGCCTTCTTATAAATTAAAATAATTTTCTAGGTTAATATGACATATTAGGAATATTTATATTAATTATTTTATATGTAATAATGTTGTAATGAATTTATCAAAAACAAAATACCCAATAGTGTCAAAATTGACATAAAAGAGTTTTTAAAACAAATATTATATTATTAATTAATATTAAATTCCTAAAAAACTAATGTTCATCAAAGAGACTTATATCATGACAGGTGTATCATTAATGGGCCACTTGGGGGGTCTCTTGGAGGTATATTGTATGTTTATTAACTATATAATATAAAAATACAAAGTGACATGGTATCTGTCAAACTAATTAACTAAGAGTCTAAACTAAAATATAAGGTTAATATAATGACCCAAACCTATATAAATTATATTGGTTGAGTGGTTTTCGACCCATATCCACCTTAAATTTTAAATAATCCACTTTGGATCCATTAGAAACCGAATATGAATTTATTATAAAATAAAATTTCAAGATTTTCCTAAGGTGCCCCTCCTCCCCCTTATAAAAGGACACCACTTATAACCAATTCTCTACACTTTCAAAGCCTTTTGGTTTGGCCAAACCCTGACCAAATACTCTCTAAACTTCCCTCACTTCAACATATAGTCCATAGTTTGATCATAAATTCAACCGAAGGAGCCCTTTTGATCAAATCAAAAGGAAGAACCCGAAAAAGAGGTAATGTTTTCACCACCCTTTTTCAAGATCATTTCTTCTTCAACTTCTTCATTATTTGTTATTCCAATTATAAAATAATAACTCCAGAATCTTCTATATACTTAAATTTTATTATAAATATGGTACAAACATATTCATTATTCTATCAATCCTATGAATCACATGTCACCATACGTGCGTACATACGGCTTACCGTGTCCACGTCGTGGTGTAATTGTTATTCTAAACATTATTATTTGGATGGGTATAATAATGATGTATAATTCATGTAAATAATTAATATAACATGTTAATTATTCTTTATATATGATATAACATCCAATAATATATTATTTTTCTATCAGAAGAATGATATTTTCGCTCGTGCGTACGTATGGACTACCCTCTCCACGAACGCGATGAGATTCATTCCCCATCGTATCCATTCAAGTATAATTCCAATTTGATGATTAAAAATAATTTTTAAGGACTTGATATAATTATGGATATGAATAAGATACAAACTATCCATAACAAACATAGCTTATGTAACAAAAATGTAATAGAAAACGAGTAAGTTAACACCCGAAACGATGATAATACTAAGATATTATTAACAAAACAATGTTAAAAGATCATATATGATATCATATTATTGTATATGATTCTTGTATAATTTAATAACAATTATTTCACCATTATACAGGAGGTTAACCTACCATCAATCAAGGAAAAGTACAAGGTAAGTGTTATTTCACAATCTCTTCATTATTCGAGGTTGTTTATATGTAAATATCCACTAGGACCTCTTTATCATCCACATCCATGTTTCTTAAAAATGAATTTCAAAACCTTCTTACTATTTTACAGAATATGGGTTAAAGTCATTTATACCCTTGTTTTACTTTTATAATAGGTTTATAAAGGAATCATTTCGTTGTTTTCTAAACAAGGTCCTTTTAAACTTTTTAGACAAAATTTTGGTAAGAATTTTTTTTAACTTATACAGTGGGTGCGGATATTTTCTGCCATTATAAGATCGTAAATGATTCACTTACAAGCTTATAAGAATATTTTCAAAATAAATATTTTCCTTATGTGACTCTTAAATGATTTCAAAATATAAAAAGATATGTCTCTCTAAAAAAATGTTTTGATTTCATCTATGTCAACATCCTTTGATGGATTTTAAGTTTACTTGAAGTTTATTTATTATGATACAAAACATCCATATTGTATTGATGTTTTTGTGATATGTTTAACTGTGGATGTGCTATTTTTATAAAAATCATTTCTTATAGTTAAGGTATTGAAATTTCTTATACTAGTTTTAATACGAATGTTTATGACATGTTTATACCTTTTCATATGAGGAATGTATTGGATTTAGTAAGTGACGGGTGGAGCCCGCTATAGATCCTCGATGCATCGGTAGGTCTCATGAGACAACTAGATGTGGAATTGGTCGAGGCCCTTTCCCAATTTGATTTATGGTTTTGGCCGAGGCCTTAATCATTTTAGACGTCTTGGCTGAGGCCTTGACAAAATGTTTCAGAATGTCCGGCATTATACATTATCTTATTAGGGAAATAATATTGATGGTTCTTGTGGTCATTCGACTAGTAGTTTTACACTTGATTATGTATTATTATGGCATTATTTACTCATCTCATGTTCTTTCCATAATAGTATTCATGTATATTATTGGTAAGGGCATGTGGTTTCAATTATTTACCAAGCTTAATATTTATGTCATTTTATGCTGTATTACTTACCCTTACTGAGCATTTGAGCTCACCCATTTCAATGTTGTACTTTTTCCCAGGATATGAAAAAGTTAGTTATGAGTGACCTGTAGGAGTAATCTAGGAGGCTTTGATGTTCCTAATGAAATATATTTGTGTTGTATTTCTCTCCATGATGTGATGTTGAAAATATGTATAAATCTTGTTTCCAATAATACTAAACTGGTTGGTCTTTCGAGACATGATTTCCTTGTGATCATGATAATGTTATGTACTAATGCACCGTCTCTGGGTAACTAGAGTTGGGCGTTACAGTTAGTATCAGAGGAAGATTAGTACAATCATTGGAAACTAGATTTAGATAAACTCTTATTAGAGAGCATAGCCCTAAAATAGACTATGAGGACTAGTATAGAAGAACTTCCTAAAATTTTGGTATTGTAGAGATTTTGTGAGTTTTCAGAGAAATACATCCATGTCTGGATAAGAGCAGGTAGAGGCGGCTCTGGCACAGATGTACCTAGGGGTAAAACTTGAAAACACCACTTTGAGCTAGACTCAAACGAGAACTGGTTCACGACAACGGGCCTTTCTACACTCTTGGTTACGACACTCCCAGGGGATATTCTTAGGATAATTCTCATTTTCTTCACAAACCATTAGGAAGGGTTTATGAGTATATACATACTCAAAGAAAACATTTTTATGATTATGGGTTATATCCATAAACTGTTTAATTTATGTTAAGTGTTCTACAAGTTTGGGATTAGGTATTTCTATTCATAAACTAATCTAGTGTATGCCATTGTTTAGAAATGGCACCCAGTATAAGGAATGTGAACTCCAGCAATACGTGTGATCCAAAGAATAGGAAGAATCAT
Organism: Viscum album; assembly: GCA_963277665.1. Classification (NCBI taxonomy): domain Eukaryota; kingdom Viridiplantae; phylum Streptophyta; class Magnoliopsida; order Santalales; family Viscaceae; genus Viscum; species Viscum album. The sequence goes on from OY728152.1 coordinate 1,897,414,114, forward strand.
ATATTTCATGGTATTAATCCAGAATTTAGAATGGAAATAGTCTCCAATATATTATCATCATATGAAGAAATTGTATCATGTGTTGATAAGATAAGGGAAGAGTTCTTGGAGTCCTATGGGTTTGAAAGGAATCCAGATAAGAAAAGGATGGTAGGGAGAAAGACTGATAAAGGGAAGAAGGTCAAGAAGGATTTTCCCATATTTTATAACTGTGGCAAAAATCACTTTGGAAAATGATTGAAGGGAATGGGAGTATGTTATAAGTGTGGAGAAAAAGGACACCACTTTCGTGGTTGCGAAGGTAATAAAAGGGTTTAAAATGTAAAATGCTTCATCTGCAATGAGTTTGGACACTACGCGAACCAATGTCCTAGTCATCAGACTATTCCACAAATGATGATATTGGATAATAATCAAGTTATTATAATACCACAGATGAAGAGGAATGACTAGTGTTCTTAAGTTATTATTTTGGAATTATTTCATTGAAGTGTTGTATCAATGATGTACAAGAAATAAATAAGGATTGTACTCTAGTACTATTTCAATGAGGATTTGAGATTTTATTGTACTAAGAAGAGTGACTCTACATCGAGTTAAACTTTTTTGAAATTACATGGTTGAAGGAAAGATAAACCTTAATATGGTTCTAATATTGAGATACTGACTTTAGAATAAGATATGGTTGATTTGAGTAAATTATATTGTATATTCTTGACTACCTAGAAATTGATTAATGATTTGTATATTCCATCATTATTGGTTTTTACCACATTTTTGGATTGAAGGAGTATATCCATTATTCATTAAGGAATAAGGGATCATGAATGTAATCAATAAAATTTTATGGTAATTCAGGTTGGTGCAGTGTTTTAAAAGAATACATGATGAAGGTGTTCAAATGTTATTATGTGGCAAAAAGGATATTTATTTTGTTTACCTTCCTTATAAATTTTGGGCTGAAGGATTTTGGATAGTTCTAGTTTGGGATTATTTTTGGACTTCCATAAAAGGACAACCTGGAGGTTGGGCGGCAACCCGTCGCGTCCGGCATGGCCGTGAGACATGAACCCTCAACTGAAGGGCAACAAGGGTGTATCACCTACCACTAGCCCACGTGATATCCTGGATTAAATAATGAAGTTTTTTTTAAAAGATCTGGTAGAAGAATTATAAATTTTTTTTGAACCCTATACAAATAGGATAAATAGAATATATTTTTTTACATTCTATTATCTTTTAGAGTGAAAGATGAGTTTGTGGTAGAAATTAGTTAATGGATAGAACTCTACTTATCATGAATCTATTTTTCTTCTTCTATTATTCTATGAAGAAATTAATTCTAATACTTTATTTAAGGGATCCTAAAACCAAAAATGTGTTATCCTGATACCTTATATTTTTTTGAACTGGTGGTATTTCAAATCATCATAGATTGATGAATTTAAAGAACTCAATTTAAAACTTGTTTGTTATTGATGACCTCATTCACTAGCTATAAATAATTATTTTTTTCCTCCAATTATATGACACTAATTACCACCAATGTTCTCTTAATACAGATCACAATTTGGTGGTGACACTTTCATTTCTCATTTCCTCTTTATTAAGACTAAATTTTATTAACCCAATTTCCGATGTGGGTTTTCCCACAAAGATATTTTCTATTTTCAACCTTTTATTTTCGAAGAACAATTTCAAATTGCGAGGACACAATTTATTGAAGGAGTGGAGAATGTAACACCCTAGGATTTCATAGTGCGTTATTTCTTCAAAATAATTCCATAACTTGCACTACACGCAACACCGAGTTCAAGCGCACTATGACTTACCAAACTGGTCGTTCAAAAGAGGTTATGAATAATATTAACTGATTTTTTAACTTTATATAATCCTTATAATTTTAGAACCCATATTATGAGTTTCTTAGACATAATGTAAGAGGAAATTCATTTTCTTTCAGATAAAAGAAGTATTTTTTAAAAATGCACTTTTTCCAACTTTTCATGGTGAACCATTTTTAAATCCAATATTTTAAAACTTTTATATATTTAATTTGACTAAATAAATTTATTCTTAAGAATATGGACATCAAAAATTTACAATGTAACACCCCATGCTTCCTCGGTATGCTCCTCTTTAAATAATAGAGTAGTGTCTGTTGTATGCAACTTCGAGTTCTAACACACAACACAACCAATCAAACTAGCCCTTATGAATAGTGACACTTACTTTTCAAAATTTTATAAATTTTATCTCTCAAAATGGAATTCAATTTCAGATTCGGAATATTGAAATTAGGCTAGGGTGAAATTTTGGTACTTTTCGGATAACTTTTATATTTTGATGAATAGTGAAAATTACTAAATCTATATATCTTTTAAACTTGGAATTTTTCCGCAGATGTGTCACCACCATAGGAAGCCACGTCTCCCAATACCTGTTTTCATTCCTCACATATCTCTCGCGACCCCGACTGCCTCGATCCACCGCTCTCATTTGGCCTCCGACTCTTCTAGGGTTCCACCACTCGCCTTCTTCCTCTCCCTCTTGCGTCTTCCTTCCACAGCTACCTCCACAATCTTTACCTACATCCTCCTCGCCTACTCCATCCTCTCCACCTCCGACCCTATAGCGACTTCCCTCTCCCTAATCTCCGGTATCTGCTACTCCAATATTCCTTCGTCATTGTCAAAATATCTCGCTCCGCATGCTCGATCTTCAGTTCCTCCTCATTCAGTTCCTCCACCACCAGCTCCTCCAACTGAGGCACAAAATTCCCCAATTTCCTCCTCCATATTCCGAAAATCCAACCCCTGACACTCCTGACTATCCATTGCCCGTTGCTTTTCTCCATCGTATGCAGTGGTCGTCATTAAGGGTTTCTCCCCCTCCGAGGAAACCTGACTCCTGCATTTCTGTGGCTACCCCCGACACTCCCACGTATCCACTCCCCTTGGATTACCTCCGGGGTATCCAGTGCCCAACGAATAGGGTTTCAGATCATCCATCAAAATCTAGCTTCTGCATATCTGCGGCTACCTCTACCTCGACAGTATGATCTAAACTCTATCTCATTGGTTCTGATCATAAGTTTCTACCTGCGATTAGAATATTCTAGAAGTTGGTCGCGGTTTCATCAGGTGGGAAGGTACATCGCACATCATCCTCCTGTACTACGCACAGATGACGTATTCCATATTCCGTTGTTGGTTAACCTGTCAAAAATCTACAGTTTGAATTTATTTTTTGTATCTCGATCTTCACTGCATACAAAATCATCGTCCTGGAAACTGATGCTGATAATTTCTGTGTATACCTCAGTATACAAAACGGAACGTTTAATTTCTCCTAGAACATTGATTATTTTTTAAACCCGTTTCAATTGTTTACCATCTGTTGCGAATTACTATTGCCTAACCTTTCTGCAATATTCTCTATTTATGGAGTCCTATTTCTCTACTGTAATTAATGTTATAATTTCTATGTAATTAGTTATTTATTGGACCTTACATTTCTTCTTACCTTCACAGCAACACAACTAGGACATTATCTTTCTTTGTATGAAAATGAGGATGCCAGTGCATTACTAATATGTCTACGTTCGTACATTGACCAGCAGAAATTCATTCGGCTACACAAGTAACGGTAAGCCTGATAAAGTACTCTGCTCCTTTAAGCTGGTTAATCCTTTGGAATGTGTACTAATATGAATGGACAATTTACTCAGGCTGTCCTTGGTTCAACAACTGCGGTACCTACTGCAAGGTATGTTATCTAAGTCCATTAGGATATCTATCCATTCAATACTATAATATATTGTTAACAGGTTTACATTACTTTACTAAACTATCATAGTACTTAATCCTACTTCAATAGGATTAAGTCTCAATTTTTTGAAGGCATCTATGTTCTTATATTCTAAATATGTGAGTACAACTGTTCAACTAACCGTAGCACTTACTACACGAACAATTTAAGTATTACTTGACTACTGACTTTGACGTGAACTATGCTATATGCACATTAGAACAACTAATTATACATAAATAGTAGTACCGATGATTATTTATTTGAAAAATTGTTACTGTAACAGTTTACATTATATTTCTCATATTATACTTCTTCTATTAGAGATGACAACATCGATTATCATGGTTACGCGGTCCTATACGGTTTCTTAACACACAAATAAATAGATAAACTGAACAAATATGACTCACCGTCAAGATATAAAGATGCACGATTTCAAAGAAGATTACTATGACAACAACGTCAATCAGGTTGTCTTCTAAATACTGTCCACTGCTGAAATAGTTTATTTATTTAAGAATCAACCACTTACATGTTTACTATATTACCAAATCGACAGTTATAATGACAACTAAAAACATTACTTCACATGAACCTCTAACTCCATATGAGTGGAAGCAAACAGAAAGTGGTATGTCTTCATTTTCCATGATTTTTTCAACTCTGATCAATATAGCCAAACATTATCTTCAAACTGTTTAAACAAGTTCAATGATGTCTGACAGAGTATAATCTTACAGTAATGAAAGTTTTATGTTAATAACACCTATAGGAAATTGTTTTACAGCAGAACTGGTCACACCAGCTACTGAAATTATATTACGTCGCCACATTCCTTTATCTTCTATATCCATCAACGGTTAGTTCTTCTTACTGTCTCCCATTGAATTATTTATGATTACTATCTGAAAATATACTAACCATATATTCATACAATTATGTCATTCCCTGTTCCACAGTCCCTCGAGAGTATCCAGATCTATCAACGACATACGACAACTGAAAGAACAAAAATAACGAACAAACACCACGATACGACATGGGCTTCCTTTTAGTAAACATCTCTCCATTTAAAATTCTGTTACATTTATTGTGAATAATATACATTACAGTTTCACAACTTACAGTCCTAATACCAATCATACAAGGTACATATTCTATTGTATATACTATTAGGGGGTCCAATGATTCATCCTCATCATAGTAAGCACCAAACAACCCACTACATGTAGTCTTCTATAAGGTAAAATATTCACTCTTACGAATACTTCTACTTTTTCAAACTGTTCTCATTATACTACAACTAAAAACTGTATACATCTGTCATCCACAGGTATGTTTCACATTACAACATTTGTCTCGCATTTATTATGTATAAATCCCTTCATATATACACCCTTTTTTATATCGTCTAACATCTTGACACATCGTTTCTTCCAAAGGAGATATTACCAACCACGCAGGATTCACAGAAACAACTGGTAAACAAGTTTCAATGATAGTTACATACATGGATACTACTCCTTCAACGACGTGTGAGATATATCCTGCAATCAACAACGAAGGAATGTCAACTTGGTCATACTATTAAAAATATTCCACTTTTTAACTCTTTATAATAATACTAAATATTCACCAGCAGCAACTAACTAGATGATTAATGATGCAGCTATGCCAATACATCATCAAACTAATGAACAAACAAGTGGTTTACATTAACTAAAATCACTAATTACTACACATAGTCCTTATGGGATTTAAAGTAAAACAGAATCTGTATTTTTCATTTCATATTATCTATTCCAATACTTTTCTCTTCAGAATATTTCGACTGCGGAGACCCTTCGAACATATGCGAAAACTGCGGTTCTTCCTTCTTGGTTGAAGAGAGGAATAAAACATATAGCCATAAACATGTCCCCCATTACTAAATATGTTTCTCACTGGGAAAAATATCTTTACATCCCTTGCTTGCATGTCCCCTACACCTTAGAACTTTTCTATTCAGTAAAAGTTGTCCAACATCTAAATCATTCAAAGATCACATGCACATATACAACTCTATGTTTTCATTCACATCATTGGGAGGAAAAGTAGACAAATCTCTGAACTGTGGTGGGTATCCAAATATTTTTAGATTAAACGGAAAAGACTATCATCGCATTGGTAGTTTTTGTCCTTCTGATGGACAACAACCCATGTTTTCTCAACTCTATGTATATGATACTTCAAATGAAGCTCAGAATAGAGTATGGGCAATCTGGTATGTAATGTCGTATATAGTAATACATAAACATTGTCTCTTGCATTTATCACCACTACTTGACACTATCTTATGCAGTTTTGATGACAAAAACAAAGAGTCTATTATTGATGTCAATATTGTTCAAAAGCTACAGAATATGATTCATCAACATAATAGTTTATCACATAATTTCAAAACAGCAAGGGATATTATTGAGACGCAGGGCATTACAAATTAAAAAAAGTGACTACTTAGAAGAAGAGGAAGGGATTCATAGACATACAACTTACTAACTACTTCTGAGATTGCAATGCTCATTGTCGGCGACATTGAAGATCTAAATAATGAATGATATATCATTATTCAAGGAAAAGATGGAGGCTATCAAAGAATTGATGCGTTTTACCCAGAATACCTTCCTCTTCAATATCCATTGATTTTCACGGGTGGAGAGGACAGATATGTTGACAATATATCCCATCTCACTACACCATTTAATGACAACAAAAAAGTCACGAATGTTACAATGCGTGAGTATTTCTCCTATCACCTTCATTCCTGTTCCAATGATTCTTCCAGCCTTGTATTCTCTAGGAGGATTCTTCAGCAGTTTATTGTAGATGCATACACAATGATTGAGTCTCAGAGATTATCTTTTATTCGCTACAACCATAAGTGTTTAAGGGAAGAACTATACAATGGGTTGCAAGATGCTTTACTTAGGGGTGATAGGGATGGTTCCTTATGTGGGAAGCGTATCATTTTACCTTCAACATTTACAAGCGGCCCAAGATATAAGATTCAGAATTACCAAGATGCAATGTCAATCTATAATTTGGCAAGGTGTCCCGATCTTTTTTTAACATTTACATGCAATCCAATGTGGCATGAAGTTTATCGATATGTTAAATTAAACATCCTTCACCCATCGGACTATCCTCAAATACTATCGCGAATTTTCAACATAAAGGTCCAACAACTCATGAAATATTTACGAGAAGGATCCTTCTTTGGAAATTCTCGAGCAGGTGTCTAACTATGTCGCTAAGCTATTCGTGTTTTTTTATTACTACCTCAACCAAAATTTGTTAAATATTTTTTAAATTGTCTTATTTTGTTTAATTTTCAATGTAGTTGTTCATATAGTAGAGTTTCGAAAAATAGGACTGTCGCATGTGCACATTCTATTTTTTCATAATTAGGAAAGAAATGTCGTCACTCCACCAGACATTAACATAATTGTTTCAGCAGAAGTACCAAACAAATGTGACTTCCCAAAACTACATGCAGTGGTCGGAAATTTTATGATCCATAGACCTTGTGGTGAAGCCAACTGTCACTCGCCTTGTATGAGGAGTGGAAAATTCTCAAAGCATTATCCAAAGAAATTTTCTCCCCATAAAACTTCAGATGATGATGGTTATGTAGTCTATTAGAGAAGAAATATAGGTTGTACTGTTCTCAAAAAAGGTTTAGAATTAGACAATCATTTTGTGGTGTCATAAAATCCTACATTGCTCTTAAAATATAAAGCTCATCTAAATATCGAAGTTTGCAATCAATATTACTCTATCAAATACCTTTTTAAATATATTAGCAAGGGGCACAATTGTGTTACCGCAACACTCTTTGACAGCAGCAATAAAGATATTCATGATAAGGGTGTCGATGAGATAAAAATGTATTATGACTGCCGGTACATCTCACCTTGTGAAGCTTCTTGGAGGATTTTCTCTTATGATATCAACTATAGATATCCTCAAGTTGATAGACTGCAATTTCATTTACCAGGAGAAAACAATGTCACATATGCAGACTGTGATAAAATTGATGATATCTTGATTAAGGTCTACATTTCTGATACCATGTTCACAACATTGTTTAATGAAAATAAATTGTATCCAGAGGGCAGAAATATTACTTATGAAAAATTTCCAACACGGTTTTTCTACCACTGTCATGAAAAGAAATGGTACCCGCGCAAAAAAGGTTTCAGTATTGGGAGACTTTACTATGTGGCACCCTCTTCTGGGGAACTACATTACTTGCGTATTCTATTAACAAAGGTCAGAGGATCAACTTCGTATGAATCTATCAGAATAGTCAACAACATTACTCATCTTACATTCAGAGAAACATGTTCAGAAATGGGACTTTTATCTGAAGACAACGAATTCATAAAAGTACTACAAGATGTATCTTCTTGGGGAATGGGATATTCTTTGCGAAGACTATTCACCGAAATGTTATTCTCAAATTCCATTTCTCGACCTGACATTGTTTGGTTTGCAACCTAGAAAATCCTAACAGAGGACATTTTATATGCCCAACAACAGAGACTACAACTACAAGGTACAAGAATTTTAATCTCTTGACTGCAATATATTGAAATTTTTCTAGTTCTTTCTAACATTAATACATTGGCTTTTAGTCTTGACATTGACAGATCATCAAAAACAAATGTATGCACTGTCTGAAATAGACAACATTCATTGCATCAATGGAAAATACCTACAGTGTTATCCTCCAATGCCCCTTACAGAGTATGCAGTGTCTCCTCAACCGAATTGACTTATTGCGGAAGAGATTAATTATGATAGGGATAAGATGCATCTTGAATACACAACATTAGACAATATACATACTGATGAACAGAGAAATGTAATCCAAGAAATTATGTCTGTGTTATCTTTTCCTGATGGTGGCTTCTTTTTCTTACATGGATTTGGAGGTACAGGTAAGACTTTCATCTGGAGAGTTTTAAAATGTCTTCTAAGGTCCGAAGGAAAAAATTGTTCTATTAGTTGCCTCGAGTGGAATAGCATTATTACTCTTACCTGGAGGTAGAACTGCTCATTCAAAATTTTGAATACTAATTTCTATAAAAGACCCGTTAGTCTGTAACATTCAACAGGGGAGTGATGTTGCATAACTACTACAGCAAACCAAATTGATTATCTGGGATGAAGCTCCAATGATTCATAAACACTTTTTTGAAGCTCTTGATTGAACATTAAGAGATAATATGTCATTAAATAATGAAAACTCTTCAAATATAACTTTTGGTGGTCTAATAGTGGTCCTGGTTGGAGATTTCAGACAAATACTACCGGTGATCCCTGGAGGAGAGATATGTCACATTATCTTTGCAAGTATACGCTCATCATATCTATGGCAGCACTTTTGGTTTTTAACATTGACATAGAACATGAGGTTGAAATCACCTGATACTGTTGACGATCCAACCAAAGTTCGAGATTTTGCAAAGTGGATTTTGGACATTGGAGAGGGTCGCATTGGAGAGCATGCTGATGGGGGCTCGTGCATTGAAATACCATCCACCTACCTTCTTGCAACAAATAAATCCACTCTAACAGCATCTGTTGCATTTTCTTACCTGGATTTCATTGAAAAATTTTCATATGTTTCGTATTTAAAAGGTCGTGCTATATTATCACCAACACGTGATGTTGTGGAGGAAATCAATGACTACATGTTATCTCTTACTACTTCTGAAGGAAAAGATTATTTCAGCTCTGATTCTATTTGCAATGCCAATTTTGATACAGATCAGCCAGAGAACATATATACAACTGATGTCTTGAATGGTATCACTGCCTCTGGGTTACATGGACATAAAATTACTTTGAAAATTGGAGTACCCATAATGGTTCTTCAAAATGTTGACCAATCAGTGGGGCTATGCAATGGTACACGTCTTATCGTTAGCCATTTGGGTAACCATGTCATTGGAGCATAGATTTTAACTATTTTTCATTCAGTATATCTTTTATTCATCCCATGAATAAATATGACACACAATGACATAAGATGGCCTTTCAAATTACAAAGAAGACAATATCCTTTGATTGTTTCTTATGCAATGACTATTAATAAAAGTCAAGTCCAGTCTCTATCTTCTGTATGTTTGTATCTTCGCAAACCTGTGTTTTGTCATGGGAAACTTTATGTTGTCCTATCTAGAGTGATGTCACCAGGTGGTTTAAAAATTGTAGTTGATGATAGAGAAAAACACACCACTAAATGTACAGAAAATGTTTTCTACAGGGAAATTTTTGATAACCTATGATAGGTATCTTTTCATTTTAAATTAATAGAATTCGGTTCTTTGATTATTTTCTTATATATCGTCTAAAAAAATTAAAATGAATGCTTCATCTGTTATATCTGTACAATATTTGTAATCATGAAGAACTGTAAGGATGTCACGCAGAATCTGGCCTCTGAATGAGATTACTGTTGATTCTCATGAAACATTGAAAATAGAAGTGCATGTATTGAATTTGTGGTTGAACTCCTCACCCAAATACGATGTTGTGGCTGTCGATCTGATTATCTGTGATGCCCAAGTGAGTTTATCCATTGCAAAAATTACAGTTCATGTACTATTTCCATAACACCAACTATATGTATTTATTCTGTAGTAAGTTTTTTCATCTCTCATAAATGTGACAGCTGGTTTTTAAATATTCACCTTGAAATTTTATAATTTTATGCAGGAGACAAAAATTCAGTGTACAATAAACAATCGCCATGGAATAACAAGTACAACCCAGTCTTGTGCGAAGGCCTTTGATACATTATACAAAACATCCAGATTGCTCCTAATCAAGAAGTTACTTGGGGGCAAGACATTCTTGCAGTATGTTTTTCACAACAACAACATTTGTTCGACCAACGGATTCTCAGTTACCATTATTCTGTTTTGAGTTCATTAATTTTGATAACATCATCAACAAATCCATTACGTAACATTATCTAAAAGGTACATTAAATAACACCAATTTTTAATTAAAGTCTATGATTCAGAAAACATTAATTCATGCATGTTAAAATTATTTACTTTCTACAGAAACTACTGTTTCTAATTCTATTCAATTTATTTAAATTCTATAGTCTTGATACATTTCTTAATAGTATTGCACTCTTCTTGAAAAACTACTCCTTCAAAATCATTCATACCTGTTTTAGAAATTATTTGACATCTACGACAATCATACACGACACATTCTAATGGTACTACAAAACAAAAGCTTCAAGTCATTTTAGAGGATGAAAGGTTTGCATCCTGCTCTTCCCAATACAATTTACAAGTACTATTGTATTTACCGAAACATCTACAATGATTTCTTCCAGAGGATTGCAAATAAATTGTAGCTTGTGGGGGGGGGGGAGTTTGCGAACATCATGTCAGAGTACTTGGAGAACAACATGGAAAACTCTACAGTAGTGATCTTGCAGTTGGTCAGGGCAAAGCGGTTGACATGTAAGAAATCTATCGATGTGTTCAAAAAATTTGTTACATGTTTATCTTAATGAACTGTATTTTTCTTAATATGCAAACCTTATTTCTGTCACATTTTGTTCTACATGTCTCAGCATATGTTATTATCACAACTTCAATTAATGCTTTGAAAATACTACTCAACATTGACAACCCAGTCGTCCATGAGTTTAGGAGAAGGTAAAATATCAACTGTCAGTATTTGCGAACTTATTCTGCCTTCAAATAAGTTCCATATGTCTAAAATTAACATTATTTATGTTCCTGAATAATGGTTTTACTTCATTAATCAGAACTTGCTTCATAAGTCATTTCCAGTTTCAAAGTCCTCCATCAACAATATCAAACAAATGCATTACAATGATTCCTTATTGGAATAACAAAAAATGCATTTCTGATGTTAAACAGATGTTGCAGGTCAGTATAGTAACCATTTCCCATTATTTCAGGATGTGAAATATCATGCACTACATGTAATATCTTCTTTGATAACTGTATTAATATTATTAATTATTTCATAGCTGACAAGGTGTCTGATTGATGAAATAATAGTAAAACTTCAAAGCACTCATCACTGGTATTTTGAATCGTGCACCTCATGCACAAAAAAATACAATTATCCGATGGAAACTTTTGGTGAAAAAGTTGTAAGAAAACACCAGCCTTCACTACTCCCAGGTATTCATCTACTTTCTACCATCTTTTCTAACTATTTATTCATTAGTATGGTTCATATACGAAAGAAGTTGTAAAGAGATTACACATATATAAAAATATCAGGTTTAGAGTACAACCGCTGATTAAAGATGACATAGACTCACTATCTGTTGTTCTCTTTGATAAGAAAGTCATGCAGTTTATAAGCAAACCAGCTTCCTAGTTGAGAGATGATATGATACAAGTAAGCTTCTTCAAATTTCTGTTTTTTTTCATGTAAATAATGTTATTTAACTCACTTTCCCATTTTATTATAACATAGGACCATGATGAGTTTGGTTTCCCCCTGAGCTAAATGTTTTCAAATCAATGAATGTTTTGCTGTCACTTGATGTGAAAGAGTACAACATTCAAAATCGAAAATGCAGTTCTGAACAGAACACATACACGGTTCTCTTCATTAGTGATAATGAAGATTTTATCATGAACTATAATCAGATTTTTGTACACAAACAGTTATGCAGTCTCAAACTTCCACAGGAATTTCGAGGAATCATGCTGAAGATTACATAACAACAATGTTTTTATTGTTAATTTTTTACAATTCAATTATTTAACAAAACATAGACCACATACTTGAAATGTTCGAACCTCTTTTAACCATCTTTAGTAGGATCATCAAAGTGCTTCTTCTTCAGGACTCAGCTTGAACATATCTACTGCTGTTGATATAAGTACTACTTCTGTCTCTTCAACCCAGGTATAAATTTTTAAAATTCTAACTTTGTAACACTAATGTTGTACATCTTTAATACATTAAAGTATCTTTCTTCATATTTGATTCCCATTACCTATAATCTTCATAACACTCTATTTTTGGTGATTTTCCATCTGTTAAAAAATAATATCATGTTACATTGGTATTACTAGTACATATTGGCTTCTTCTCATTCATTATAATTTAACCATCATATAGAAAAAATTGATGACTGACTTCGATGCTGAAGCTACTGTGGAAGGCTCCCTGTCTCCAAACCCGAAGCCTGCATCATCTTTTTCCAATGAACATCATCTCCAAATAGTGGAAATGGGAAACAAAAAAAATGGAAAAATAGAATAAATGTATGTATGCCTAACCCAAGGTAGTTTTTACAACTAACTCTATCTAATTGTTTGAAATTGACATTACAAATTTAACTCCATACATAATTCATGCAAAGTCTCTAAACTGTATTAAGGTTGTGTTTGTAAACCTTTTATCAGTAAGTGTTCCTTGTCGGTTTGTTTATTTTTCATATCTCAAAAGTGCAATAACTACTATATTCTGTACTATATAATTAGTTTACTTATGTTTAGTTTGTCTCATTCATTTGCATTGTTGTGTGATGTTTCATGTTGTCTAATATATTAATTAGGTTTTCTTCATTCTTGAGATATGAAGAATGTCGATTTTTTATTACTTTTGTTTCATTTATAGCTATCTTTATTTAATTATATTGCAATGCTTTCTGTTTGTATTCGGTGATTAATTGGGTCTGTGCAATGCAGTGTGGATTTGCCTCTTCATATGGATGTCTACCAATGCCATTCGACAACTTCTCCCTGAATCCTCTTCAAGGAACATTCTGTTCAGCATATTAAGTTGAAAAATTACGATCTGGTCTTTTTTTGGATACATGACTGTTATGTAATCTAGATATTTTATCGTATCAGTTTTCAAGGATCTTTATGGATATGTTTCCCTATTTAAGTTTTTAATTGCTGTTTGGATGATAGTGAAAATTAATTATGGTTACTTTATTTTTCAGGGTGCATTCCATCGTATTCTTCTAAGGTCAAAACATGTTTTTTGAATACTAAATAATTTGGATACCTTGTCGTTTGCCATTTTTTTCACAGGGATTTTGCATTGAGGTACCACAAACAACCATATTTGGAGATAGCTGTAATTTTTCTAGCTGAATAGTATGATCACTCTTAAAATTTAGTATACATATGGTTGTTTAACTTTGATAAATCAGTAGTATTTATTTCCCTTTGGTTATATTCACATTGTATAATTAAACCATCTGACCTTCTGGTTTTGAACACAAATATTCTAGAGAAAACAACATTAAAGGTTGGGGGTTTTCGATACTTAAATGACACGGTACTGTTTACAATTCATTATTTTATAGTACACTGAATTAATAAATAGATCAATTTTTAAGAGTGATCTTCATTTTAGTATGACTAACACTATTTCATCATGTGAATCATGCATTATTTTGGGGTATTGAATCATGTTATTCGTTCAAGCAGTTTTTATGTGTTTTATTAGATCAATGAATCATTTTACGAGAAAAATATGGTATTCCATGGGTGTTTTCATTATGTACAGATTCAACTCCTATGGAAGGAGAACACTTGCATCTGCCAGCAGGTGGAAGCATTGAGATGACAGTTGACTGCAGGATATGTACATATTCAACTATTCTGGTACAAATATTCAACTATTCTGGTAAAACTTATGGTGGTGCTATGAACGTCGGTCGTGCATCATCAAACTGTAATCTGACTTCCAGTTTCCATTTCTAGGAAAAAATAAGACTATAGGTACTGATTCTTATAATACCTTTCTTTCTTTTTCCTTCTTTTTAATTTTTCCTATGTAAATATGTGTTCCTCGAATCGTTTTCAGCTCATGTATGATTACAGAGATACTGTACACACTGAACTTTTAGAATTTTCATGTTTGCAACAGATTTCTATAAATGATTTTTATGAATTTCTATCACTGCTTATAGTACATAGTGTTGTATACACTGTGAACTTTTATAATTTTTGAAGTTATATAAATGAATACAGTACATATAGCCGGTTGTATGTGTCCTGGTTGTATATAGTACATTTATAGTGTTGTATACACAGAACTTTTGTAATTTTCATGTTTGCAATAGATTTATATAAATATAGCCATATATTTCTATAAATACATACATTACACAGTGTTGTATAGACTGAACTTTAAGAATTTTTGAATATCTATAAATGAAAAAAGTACATATAGCTGGTTGTATGTGACCTACTTGTATACATTACATATAGAGTGTTGTATACTATTCATTTCATTTGAATTAATTTTTTGAACCATCAGTCACTGCAGATTATGGTTGACAAAAGCAGGTTTCATATAGAGCGCACATTTCAGATTTCATAGCCATGTCGTGTTCCCATATTATTAGAGTATTCAATAGTACAGTTCACATTAAGGCATATGATTCCATAAATGTATGCTTCCATTTACATCACATCAAAGCATACCAATAATTGTAGCATTCCTGTAAATGCTACTAATATTAGCACAGTAATTTATATTACATCTGTATCTGGTTTTCTGTTTTTGTTGCCAGCATATATTAAAGTAACTTTACTGTCCACTGTGCATAATACAGTTACAAATACAACCCATTAATGGTTACCTATTAATGAATTATATTATAATACATTCATACTGCATATTATGTAGTCTAATTTTAGTCTAATTTACACATGTTTCTTTCATGTTGCTATGACTATACTTCATTGCATTAATAGGACAGTGCTTCGTGAGGTATTCAAAATATTCACACAAGCTCTTTCATCTGTCTACAATGTTTTAGGATTCATCAATAACCCTCCGAGGGAATCATTTCAGCCACCACCAATAATTCCTTTTGATGATCAGTTGAACTTAGCTGATATTGACAATATTAAATTCATTGGGAAGGTAAATGGCGGATTAGTTCAGTTGATGCAACACAAATGGATTAGACAGTTTTTGCCCTAAAGGAATTGGTGAACATTTACCCTATTCTATTGTTTTGTTGTTTTTTCTAGACCGTAATTCTTATTTATTCTCCACCTTTATCCAAATCATACACCAGTAGATACGTTTTGTTGTCACATCACAGTATAATATTATTATTACAAGTTTTCGATAATGAAGTTAAAGTGGGACCAGGACGACCATGGAGTGGTCAAATGTCGTTATTTGAAGTGCTGAGGTCGGGTAGGGGATGACTTTCATGTAGGAATAATATATCTATTTCATTTGGCAGTTTAGGTAGTTGAGAGTGACGTGAACAGGAAATTAATACCAGAGATAAGATGACCTTTGTCAGGTACCCTCCAATTTCACTATATCCCATTCCTTGATTCCCTCCACCTCGTGATTTCCATCCACATCTATAGATGTCGACTCTTTCTAACCAATCAAGGTTTGAACAACGTGTTTCTCACCCCACAACAAGTATGTCTTTCTATTCACTGTCTAAATATTTTACTCACTATTTGTCAGTTCATTAATAATATGGCGTGTTTCTACCACATAATTTTTTCTAGCTTTATACGTGTTCTAATAGTTTGTGCTCATAGTATATGATTTTTTCAATGTATTTTCACACATAGTATAGATCCAATATTTCTCTAACTACCTTAAATTGTTAATTGTGTTTTTATATACAAATTTGTATGACTTAAATTAATCTCTATGACTCATCCATTTTTCTTTACAGTAACGGATAAGATGAAGTGTATTCATTTCAATTGAGACTTCTTTGGGGGTGATAAAAGAGATCTTATACCATACTATCTCTAAAGCAACATGAATTATACGAAGTAGGTAGACTCCATTAAATCATTGTTGTTTATCATACATGCATAAGTTAGGCTAAAGGGTATTATTTTTTATTTGAGGGAAATTTAATGTCAAATGGTGTATTTATTTTAAGTTGCTTTATTTTATTATTTGATTTCATAGCAAGTATTGTATATAAGGTTTGATATTATTGTATTGATCTATATTAGTTTTTATGGTTTATTTATTTTATTTTATCCTTTTAAATTAAATATGAATTATGTCAGCTTATCTGATTTGAAGTAACATTACTTATCCATGTGTTCATATGGTAACCACGTAGGAATTGTTACCCCACTATTATTATATTCCAATGCTTAAAAGGATTCAGTACGAACTACACTATCCCATTAATGTGAAATTTGAGAAAACTCACTGATTTTTGTAACTGTAACTGCAAGTTAATACGATAGTTTGATTGCTTCATATATTTTCATATTTTATTTCAACAATATTTTTTATAGAAATCACTGTATTAGACTATTCCCTTTACATATGGGTTAATGGATTATGTTTACCCTATTTTTTGAATGAGCCTCTTTCATGGATACTGTAAAACATATGTTCCATGTTTATGTGTTTACTATTGCAATAGAATTTTATTTTCTCATATAAATGACATCTCAACTGCATAGATATCAGTTCATCATGTTTTCGTTTCTGTTCCAATAGAATTTTATTTTGTGATTGTAGGCCATAGGCATGCCATGTTCCCATATTATTAGAGTATTCAAATTAAGTATTATGTTTCAAGTGGTATTTTCAAATTTTTCCATTTCATTTTATTTGTTTTTCCCCTTGAAGATGATGTAATTGGTTGAAGTTCGGCAAGGAGTCTGTTACTATGTGTACTTAGATGGAGTTTGAATGTTTTTTCAAAGCTCTGATTGACTTGTGTGAGCTACCAATTATTCTGAACCAATTTTATCTTAAACTTTTAGTTTATAGGCCCAGTTAGCTGATTTCCTGGTAGAAACATGAGAATAAAGATGTCCATGTTTGTGATCTGATTATATTGTTTCATCATTTATTGTCTTCGCTTTTGGCTCGTGAGGTGAATTAGGTATCGCTAGCCCAAGAGGTGAATTATGTATCACTGGCACTCAACCAGCTGAGGGCATGCATGGAAGGAGCACACTAGTTTTCATTGTAGGCTTCAAAAGGTAAATTGTGACTTATTTGGTTTTGATTTCCAGTTATTACATTTATGTAATCGTTTTTTTATTCTACAAATTCAGGTGTTCTTATTGTAAGGATTTTTTTCAATGCAGAAATGTTTTTCAGGCATCTGAAGATGGATATTTGTACACTGTGACATAGTTTCTCGATGACATAAAGACTTCTGATGTATGTATTCAAATGTAATTGTCCATTTGAATGTTCTTTTAATTCATGTTCATTGAAATATTGTGTTGTTTATAGATTTAGTTTATAATAATTCTTTCATGTACTTGTCATAATATCTCAGTGACATTAATAGTTATTTAATTTCATTCATGTTCATTTTTTAGTGTACTTATCTAATTACTGTCCATTTATTCTTTTTATTCATGTATTTGAAAATGAATACTTCTGTTTTTTTCTACATCATGAGCTATTTACTTTTCCTTATTATTTAATGTTTTCATGCACGTTCATTTCATTTTTTTCAAAATTGTTGTTTTTCTTTTCAATTGATTGTTATCCACTATTTTCTCCATTATGTTTTATATGTTTTCAAATAATTTTACTTCCATTATATACTCTACTATATGATTTCTTTATATTCTAACTCATGAATTTGTATGGTTGATTTTGTATAGTGATGGTATGCTTATGTTTTTATTATGTATTATCATATATTCTCTAATATTTTTTCATTATTATCCTACATATTCTTCTATGTTATTTTCTTTTTCTTATTTTCTTATGTTTTTAATTCTATATATTATATCCTATTACAATTAAATATTAAGTATCACTATTTTTTTCAATATATACAGTATTTATGTTCTTTATTAATATTGAAGTACAATTTTGTCTTCTTGAAATTAAGCATTGAACGTATTGCCGTGCGAATGCACGGGTAAGTACTAGTTTTTATTAAAAACAACTTTTTTAATCCAAATAATTAATTATTATAAATTATGAATTTGAGTGGTTTTAATGTATATTTAGAATATATTTTAATCATTTAATATGATTTTGGTCATTGGACATAATTTCAAAACTAAACCCGACATAAACAAGCGCCAATCTTTTGATTGTTATTATCTCTTAAAAACACATTTTTGTTTTAACGACGGGAATTAATTTTAAATTAATTTCTTCCACTTATGTGTTTTGAATTTGGAAAAATGGACTCCATGTTTGGAATCAGGATTTCTAAATTGTGTAAATAGGTAACTTTCATTTTTAGACATTTTGAATAATTACTTTGGTAAATATTTTATTTACAATGGTTAAAGGGTAAATATGGTAAATAAGGGTTAAAAATAATATTATAATAATACTAAATTACCTTAAAACGTATCCTAACCTTATTGGTCGATATATTTCCGAACATGGGCATCATTGGGTCGATTTTGGGACCCCATGGTGCCACTTGTTGGTGATAAGGACACATTATATTAATTAAGTTAAAATAATTACAAAAAAGACATAAGCATTTCTCTTTTTGAAAAACAATTTTTACATAAGGTTATATATGTTGAAATTTTGACTATAAGGATTAATTAGAATGCCAAAACTATTTCCTACATAATGGTATTTTACTTATAATTTTGAGACCTTAAATAATTTAATTTATTTATGACACAATGATGATGCAGTAATTACCGTATTAATGAAAGATTAAGATAATTGATATTATAAATACTCAAATAAATTTAATTTTAGACTTTTTATAAATTTCAATAATTTTCTAGTATAATATGACATATTAGGATTATTTATATAAATGTTATTCTGAGTAATAATTTTGTTATGAATTTATCAAAAACAAAATACCCAATAGTGCCAAAATTCACATAAAAGAGTTTTTAAAACAAATATTATATTATTAATTGATATTAAATTCATAAAAATCTAAGGATAAGCCAAGAGGCTTATATCATGATAGTATATCATTAATGGACCACCTGGGGGTTAATTGGAGGTATCTAGTAAGTTTATTATCTATATAATATAAAAATACAAAGTTACATGGTAAGTGTCAAACTAATTAACAAACAGTCAAAAATAAAAGATAAGGTTAATTTAATTACCCAAACCTATCTTAATTTTATTGGTTGAGTGGATTTCGACCCATCCCCACCTTAACCTTTAAATAATCCACTTTTGAGCCATTAGAAACGAAATATGAATTTATTATAAAATAATATTTCTAGATTTTCCTAAGGTGTCCCTCATCCCCCTTATAAAAGGACATCACTTATAACCAATTCTCCACACCTTCAAAGCCTTTTAGTTCAGCCAACCCCTACCCAAATACTCTCTCAACTTCCCTAAATTCAACGTAGAGGACATTGTTTGATCAGAAAGTCATCCTAAGGAGCCCTTTTGATCAAATCAAAAGGAAGAACCCGAAGAAGAGGTAATGTTTTCACCACCCTTTTTCAAGTTCATTTCTTCTTCAACTTCTTCTTTCTTTGTTATTTCAGTTCTAAAATAATAAATCCAGTATCTTTTATATACTGAGATGTTATTATAAATATGTTACAACCACATTAAGTATTCTGTCCATCCCATGAATGACATTGTCACGACCCGTCCTCGGGGACCGTGTTGTGACTACCCCAAGCCCGCCTTCCATAGGCCAGGGGCTGGCAACCAGCACCAAAGGCGTAAATCCCGGAAACAGGGAAGGAATTGCCTTTATAAAAGTAAACAAACACCACAGAGTACAAGCGGAAGTAAAAGTAAACACTAAGAAAAAATTGTAACAAGCTGTGCTGAAAGTAAAGGGGGCCGGAAAAACAAGCCCAACTGTAAAGTACAACTGAAAGGGGAAAACAGCAACTGAAAGAAAAAGTTGCAACGTCGAGACACTACTGGAAGTCCCACCTGAAGGGTTGGTACAAATAGCCTCCACAGTTCCTTGGTCCAGCCATCCGCTCCGAGTACACCTCGCCTAGTGGTCTACCTCCAGGTACCATCCGGCTCTACCAACCTCGACCATGATCAGCGATGTCCGTCGTCTGCAACCAACACAACGAAGTGCGGGCATAGCCCGTGCAGGGGTGAGTATAAGCTACATAGTAGGGACCCCGAGACCCCCGAAGGTCTCCTGAAATCCACATAGGATAAAACACGAAGGGATAAGATACAATCACGAAGTATCATCCGACACTGCTTAGGTATATGCCCATACATATACCTAAGTCATCAATTCCCGTTTGGCTCCAACATCCGAGCCCAAAAACAACCCAGTCCACACAGGTAAGAAAAACGTAAATCCACACAGGATAGCACAACACAATCCACAAAGGAAAGAAAAACGTAATCCACATAGGATAGCACAACACATTCCACAAAGGAGAGTAAACAGGACTCAGCTCACATAGGTATACATCGTCGAAAAGGTGGAAGGGATGATCAGAAATAGATACTGAATCATCTATGTTGGGACCCACATAGGATACAAGACTAGCTTTCTTCATTGATTCATCTATGCTGGGACCCACATAGGATACAAGACCAGCATTGAATCATCTATGCTGGGACCCACATAGGATACAAGACCAGCACAGCTGGGACCCACATAGGATACAAGACCGGCACTCTTCATTGATTAATCTATGCTGGGACCCACATATGATACAAGACCAGCACTGAATCATCTAAGCTGGGACCCACATAGGATACAAGACCAGCACAGCTGGGACCCACATAGGATACAAGACCAGCACTCTTCATTGATTCATCTATGCTGGGACCCACATAGGATACATGACCAGCACTGAATCATCTAAGCTGGGACCCACATAGGATACAAGACCAGCACAGCTGGGACCCACATAAGATACCAGACCAACACTCTTCATTGATTCATCTATGATGGGACCCACATAGGATACAAGACCAGCACTGAATCATCTAAGCTGGGACCCACATAGGATACAAGACCAGCACAACTGGGACCCACATAGGATACAAGACCAGCCCTCTTCATCGTCGCAGTCGCAACCATCACTAGGGTTCCCGCACACAGCAAGCTCGTTCGGGAGGGTCCGCTCCACGAGCCGAGAGGCTGATACATCAATTGACATGAAGTCTGAAGTTGGTGTATCCAAAAGTTCTGTATCGTCAACAGAAACTCAACGCAACAGACGGTGCGTCAATCAGACACCCGGTCTGAGAGATATTGGCTTTTTCGTCCCAGGGGCCCGGTTGGCTTTTAAGGAAAAACCAACCCGACCATACTCCACCTACGTCCAACCCTCGGGAGGAGTGAGCCAAAAGATCCGACTCACTAAGAGGAATCCACCAAAGTCGACGGCACATCAATCAGACGTCCGGAGCTCAAGATATGAGCGTTTCTGCTCCGAGGGCCCGGTTGGTTTCGTATACGAACCAACCCAGCCAAACACAAAGTATTTCGAAACCTTGAGTGTGATATACCGAAACAACCGTCTCGATCCAAGGATCGTGTTTCCGCTGACGACATGTCAATCGGAGTTCTGTAGCCCAAGATATGGGCATTTTAACCAACTTAGTCCGAAAATAGGGGGTCTGGGCACGGCCCGGCCCGACCCAGTACCCCCTGGGTCGGCCAAACCGGGTCGAACCGGCCCTGGTGGCGACCCGGCCCGACGACTCAGCCCGTCCCGGCCGGCGGCGTGGCCAGCGCGCCCAAGGGAGGGGCTACGCCTCTCCTTTACTTCTAAACGGCGGTCCCCCCCCACGTGGGGCCCGCCCTTGCTGTCACCACCGGGGTTTCAACCCCCGGTTCTTCCAGAACTCGGACGGCCTAAGGCCTGCCGTTACATCACATGCGGGACCCTCGGGGTCCCGCCTCCAGATCACCTGCGGCCGGCAAAACCGACCGCTTGCTGAACCGCCGCGGCACAGCCGCGACGGGCTCCCCCGGCGGCCGCTGCCTTCTGCGGACCACCGGACGTGCTCCGGTGGTCCGATTCGCTTGAGGTCTTCGCCTGCAGTCTTCACAGATCAAGATCTTCAGAATGGATGCCTCATAACTCCAATACGGGTCCGCTCTCTCATCGCCGCCAAAACCGCGCATCAAAAACAAACTGCGGAGGGTTGTTGGGCCATGTTCGTTCAGCCCGCACCCTCCGCGTTAAGTGATATCAATTGGAAAATCAAACATTTGTTCCCAACAAATTATTGAGCACATACTTAACCATGAAGTTAGACGACACCCAACAAAAGTAACCCCGCATGGACGAACGGTCCGCGGATCAACCGGGTAATGGTTTGTCCACGCTCGTTGTTCTTTTCTCAAGGTTAAAAGGAAACAAATATAATTCCCCTACAACCTCTTAAATAAAAAGAATCATAACAATAATCCCGACCCGAAAAATAATATTCGCGGATCAACATAATATTTAGTTGATCCGCGTTCTTAAATTTAGAAGGGAGTAAACGAGGGTTCACCAACAATGACAATTAAATTCCCTACCTCGGTTCAGGAACGGTGCACATCAATCAAGCCGTAGAAAACGAGCGTCGCGGAAGTCGGGTATCGCGGAAAACGAACGTCGATTCCATTGTCGTCGAGGTGCATTCGAAGAGGAAATGTTGTAGGAAGAAGACGTCGCATTCTTCAGCAGAGATGTTCATCATTGAAGAACGGTGTTCTTCGTCGGAGGTGTTCTTCACGTTCTACGTCAAGGTTGAAGAATAAGAAGACTTCATGCTTCCCAAAACTCTCCAAGTGACAAAAACTCTAACCATAATAAAATAAGACCAAGTCTTAATTTTATTAACACAACATAACCATTTGAATTTCAAGAGTTTGAAATTAAGTAACTCACCTTATTAATTATAAAAAAATTTCCAAACAATTAATGAAAGTGAGTTAATGGGGAGTTAGGAAGGTGAGAGGTTAAGAAGAGTTTTGGGATTTGAAAAGGTTGGGGGCTTGCGTGGGACCCACCCTTTCAATTATCCACATATGGGAAGATGGGTGGATGTGGGCCCCACCACCAACTTCCCATTGAAGAAATTAACCACCTTGATAAGAAATAAAACTGATCCAACAATTTTATTTACTTTTTAATTATACCCCATTAATTAACATCTTCACCTGCACAAACGCAACTACGGTAAAGGTTCCCTTAAGCGATTACCGGCATTGCGAGTCCATCGGTGCCATCAGATTTCAATTCTGAGCTCCGATTCAAGAGTTAGAAAATCATGCTCGTTCATTCATTGAACGTACCCGAGCCAAACTTTGGAAATTAATTTCGGGCATACCGGGCCTCGGAATCAGGCGCTGTCAGAAACTGCGTTCTTGTAAAATTCCAAATAAAATTAAGAAAAAATTTTCCTTGAAATTTCTGGGTCATTACATTACTCCCACATTAGGGCTTTACATCCCCGTAAAGATATATCAAAACTAGGGAAACAAATGAGGGTACTGAGCATGCATCTGAGACTATCGCTCCCAAGTGCTCTCTTGGAGGTTCCCGTACTGCCATGTGATGCGCACCAGAGGAATCGACCGTCCACGTAGGACCTTCTCCTGTCGATCATCGATCTCAACTGGAACCTCCGTAAATGTCGCCCCATCGTCAACGTCAAGTTCTCCATGGTCAATGATATGCGTCGGGTCGTGCACGTATCTCCTCAGCTGAGACACGTGGAAGACGTCATGCACCTTGTGCAACTGAGGTGGTAGAGCCAGGCGATAAGCCACCTTGCCAATCCTTCTAAGGACCTGGAAGGGTCCGATGAAGCATAGAGACAACTTTCCACCTCAGCCAATTCTCTGTAATCCACGTCGAGGTGAGACCCGCATGAAGACGTGGTCGCCATCCTCAAACTCTACTGGCCTCCGACTCCTTTCAGCGGAAGACTTATTTCGGCTCTGAGATGTCTTCATCCGCTCCTGGATGACCTGGACCTTCTCTGTCATGGCCTGGACCACCTCTGGTCCCACAAGAGCTGCTATGATTTCTTCTTTTCCGATAAGAGAAATCTGGTCTCATCCCCTGGATGAACCACGTTCTTTTTCCTAATACAGTCAATCCTGACATGGATGGTACTAATCCATACCAGGGATGACGTCGTAAGGCCTCGACACTACTACCAAGAGATCAAACCGTTACTCTCACCTCCGAGGGTTGAGTCACAGTGTCGGCATCAGTGTGTGGTAACTGGGTCTCCTCCAGTAGATGTCTCACAAGTGAGGGTCAAGTCAACAGTATAAACTGGAACCTCTTAGTAACAAAACAAAATAGGACATGAATGAAAACATCACAAAGGTATGTGTCTTTTATTATTGCAGCTCATAATACAAAGACACTACACAATAGCAACAAGGAACTAAAAGTACAAAAGATGTATCCACTAGTTCTGCTCTTTTCCATATGCTCCCAGAGCTTCATGATCGAAGGCCTCAGCTGCCTGAAGCTGAGCTCTCCCATGTCCACCAACTCCCTGCGGTCGGGGTGGACCTCCTGGTGGTGGTGGTGGTGGAAACACCTTGAAGCATCATCCACCCCTGCTGCTTGGACAGCTCCTCTGCCTCGCCCGCCTGCACCCTATGGACCTCCATGGATGAACCTCTGTCTGGGAGGTCCCTCTACCACCTGCTTCTTATCTGAAAGATGAGTTGGGCAGTCTCGACCCATGTGACCATGCCCGCCGCATGCGTAGCAATTCCTGCCCCTCGTGTAGCTGGCTCTCCTTCGTGTGCCCCGCAGAACCGAATCTTCATCCAGTGACTGCCCATCTGATGGTCTGGCCCGTTTGGACCTCTACGTCACCTGTCTACAGCCAACTGCAGAAGACCCTACTACAGGCCGTCCTTCGGAGGGCCCTATCACTGGAGCCTACTCTGTGAGAAAACTCTCCACTAGAAGGGATCTCTCCAACACCTCTGCCTATGTCGGAATGTTGAGGGATACCATCGAAGCCCTGATCTCGTGCCTCAGTCCCTCCTCGAAGGTCCAGGCCTGGAAGAACGGGTCTCGTACCATATCTGTGGAGTAGCACCAGAGATCAGTAAATCTCGCCGAGTACTGAGCCACTATCATGATGCCCTGCCGTAGCTGTAGCAGCTCTTGGATGTGCACCGCACGGAGGGTGGCTGGGACAAATTCGGAGTGGAAGATGCTCTCAAAGTATTTCCATAGGAGAGATGTCTCCTCCTGCACCTGGAGCATCAAGCTCCACCATCTGCCTGCTGCCGCGTGCAGGAGGCTCGCTGCGAGGATCACCATGAGATCTGCTGGTGTCCTCACTAATCTGAAAACCCGTACAATAGCCTCCAGCCAGTCCTCCGCTGCTTGGGGGTTCGTCTCCCCGCGGAACCTAGGAGGTCGCTGACGCTGAAACTCCTGCAGCGCACTAAGGCGACGTGCATCGTCAGCGGCTGGGGATGGTAGCATCGGTGGATCAGCGGGTAAAGGTACCACTGGTGCCTCTGCTGACAAGGAGCCCTGCACCGAGCCCTCATCGCTCTGTGGGCTGTTATCATGTTTCACTCTCGAAACCCTAGCTGGCTGCCGTCGTGGGGCCATCCTGAAAAGAAATAGGTGCGCCTCGGTCAGAACAGTATACCTGGTGAGCTGACACAAGTAATCACAAAGAAAACATGAACACACATGCAATCATTGTTTTTGTGCATTAAGTCGGAAATCAGAAGTCAGGGTCCCAGTGTACGGATACGTCGGCCGCCGCACCAACACTGGACTCCCTGGACTGATAACCACACCCAATATGCTAAACACTATTTCTTCACATAGAAGAAAGATCAGAGTCTGTGGTAGAACCGAACTCCTCTAATACCAATTTGTCACGACCTGTCCTCGGGGCCCGTGTCGTGACTACCCCAAGCCCGCCTTCCATAGGCCAGGGGCTGGCGACTAGCACCAAAGGCGTAAATTCCGAAAACAGGGATGGCATTGCCTTTATAAAAGTAAACAAACACCACAGAGTAGAAGCGGAAGTAAAAGTAAACCCTAAGCAAAAACTATAACAAGTTGTGCTGAAAGTAAAGGTGGCCGGAAATACAAGCCCAACTTTAAAGTACAACCGAAAGGGGAAAACAGAAACTAAAAGAAAAAGCTACAACGTCGAGCCGCTACGGGAAGTCCCACCTGAAGGGTGGGTACAGATAGCCTCCACAGTTCCTCGGTCCAGCCGTCCAATCCGAGTACACACCACCCAGTGGTCCACCTCCAGGTACCGTCCTGCTCTGCCAACCTCGACCATGATCAGCATTGTCCGTCGTCTGCAACCAATACAACGAAGTGCAGGCATAGCCCGTGCAGGGGTGAGTATAAGCTACTCAGTAGGGACCCCGAGACCCCCGAAGGTCTCCTGAAATCCACATAGGATAAACCACAAAGGGATAAGATACAAACACGAAGTAACATCCGACACTGCTTAGGTATATGCCCATACATATACCTAAGTCATCAATTCCCGTTCAGCTCCAACATCCGAGCCCAAGCACAACCCATTCCACACATGTAAGAAAAATGTAAATCCACACAGGATAGCACAACACAATCCACAAAGGAAAGAAAAACGTAATCCACATAGGATAGCACAACACATTCCAAAAAGGAGAGTAAATAGGACTCAGCTCACACAGGTATACATCGTCGAAAAGGTGGAAGGGATGATCAGATATAGATACTGAATCATCTAAGTTGGGACCCACTTAGGATACAAGACCAACTGTCTTCAATGATTCATCTATGTTGGGACCCACATAGGATACAAGGCCAGCATTGAATCATCTAATCTGGGACCCACATAGGATACAAGACCAGCACAGTTGGGACCCACATAGGATACAAGATCAGTACTCTTCATTGATTCATCTATGCTGGGACCCACATAGGATACAAGACCAGCACTGAATCATCTATGCTCGGACCCACATAGGATACAAGACCAGCACAGCTGGGACCCACATAGGATACAAGACCAGCACTTCTCATTGATTCATCGATGCTGGGACCCACATAGGATACAAGACTAGCACTGAATCATCTAAGCTGGGACTCACATAAGATACAAGACCAGCACAGCTGGGACCCACATAGGATACAAGACCAGCACTTCTCATTGAGTCATTGATGCTGGGACCCACATAGGATACAAGACTAGCACAGCTGGGACCCACATAGGATACAAGACCAGCACTCTTCATTGATTCATCTATGCTGGGACTCACATTGGATACAAGACCAGCACTAAATCATCTAAGCTCGGACCCACATAGGATACAAGACCAGCACAGCTGGGACCCACATAGGATACAAGACCAGCCCTCTTCATCGTCGCAATCACAGCAAGCACTAGGGTTCCCGTACACAGTAAGCCCGTTCAGGAGGGTCCGCTTCACGAGCCGAGAGGCTGATACATCAACTAACATGAAGTCCGAAGTTGATGTATCCAAAAGTTCTGTATCCTCAACAGGAACTCAACGCAATAGACGACGTGTCAATCGGACGCCCGGTGTGAGAGATATTGGCTTTTTCGTCCTAGGGGTCCGGTTGGCTTTTAAGGCAAAACCAACCCGACCATTCTCCACCTACGTCCAAACCTCGGGAGGATTGAGCCAAAAGATCCATCTCACTAAGAGGAATCCACCAAAGTTGACGACACGTCAATCGGACGTCCGGAGCCCAAGATATGAGTGTTTCCACTCCGAGGGCCCGGTTGGTTTCGTATACGAACCAACCCGGCCAAACTCAATGTATTTTGAAACCTTGAGTGCGATATACCGAAACGACCGTCTCGATCCAAGGATCGTGTTTCCGCTGACGACGCATCAATCGGAGGTCTGTAGCCCAAGATATGAGCATTTGAACCAACTCAGTCCGAAAATAGGGGGTCTAGGCCCGGCCCGGCCCGCCCCAGTACCCCCTGGGTCGGCCGAACCGGGTCGTCCCGGCCCGACGACCCTGCCCGGCCGGCGGCGCGGTGACGCGTCCAGCGCACCGTGCGAGCGCGCCCAACGGAGGGGCTACGCCTCTCCTTTACTTCGAAACGGTGGTCCCCCCCACGTGGGGCCCGCCCTTGCTTTCACCACCGGGGTTTCAACCCCCGGTTCTTCCGGAACTCGGCCAGCCTAAGGCCGGCCGTTACTACACACGCGGGACCCTCGGGGTCCCGCCTCCAGATCACCCGTGGCTGGAAAAACCGGCCGCTTGCTGAACCGCCACGGCACAGCCGCGGCGGGCTCCTCCGGCAGCGCGTGGCCGCCGCCTTCTGCGGACCACCGGACGTGCTATGGTGGTCCGATTTGCTTGCGGTCTTCGCCGACAGTCTTCTCGGATCGAGATATTCAGAATGGATGCCTTAAAACTCCAATACGGGTCCGCTTTCTCGTCGCCTCCAAAACTGCACAACAAAAACAAACTGCGGAGGGTTGTTGGGCCGTGTTCATTCGGCCCGCGCCCTCCGCGTTAAGTGATATCAATTGGAAAATCAAACATTTGTTCCCAAAAAATTATTGAGCACATACTTAAACATGAAATTAGACGACACCGAACAAAAGTAACCCCGCATGGACGAACGATCTGTGGATCAACCGGGTAATGGTTGGTCCGCGCTCGTTGTTCTTTTCTCAAGGTTAAGAGGAAACAAATAAAATTCCCCTACAACCTCTTAAATAAAAAGAATCATAACAATAATCCCGACCCACAAAATAATCTTCACGGATCAACATAATATTTAGTTGATCCGCGTTCTTAAATTTAGAAGGGAGTAAACGAGGGTTCACCAACAATCACAATTAAATTCCCTACCTCGGTTCAAAAACGGTGCATGTCAATCGAGCCGCAGAAGATGAGCGTCGCGGAAGTCGGGCATCGTGGAAAACGAATGTTGATTCCATTGTCGTCGATGTGCGTTCGAAGAGGAAACATTGTTGGAAGAAGATGTCGCGTTCTTCGGCCAAGATGTTCTTCGTTGAAGAACGGTGTTCTTCGTCAGAGGTGTTCTTCACGTTATACGTCGAGGTTGAAGAAGAAGAAGACTTCACACTTCCCAAAACTCTCCAAGGGACAAAAACTCTAACGATAATAAAATAAAACCAAGTCTTAATTTTATTAACACAACATAACCATTTGAATTTCAAGCGTTTGAAATTAAGTAACTCACCTTATTAATTATAACAAGTTGTCAAAAAAATAAAGGAAAGTGGGTTAATGGGCAGTTAGGAAGGTGAGGGGTTAAGAGGAGTTAAGGGATTTGAAAAGGTGGGGGGCTCGTGTGGGCCCCACCCTTTCAATTATCCACATGTGGTAAGTTGGGTGGATGTGGGCCCCACCACCAACTTCCCATGGGAGAAATTATCCACCTTGATAAGAAATAAAATTGATCCAACAATTTTATTTACTTTTTAATTAAACCCCATTAATTAACTTCTTGACCTGCACAAACAAAACTACGGTAAAGGTTACCTTAATAGATTACCGGCGTTGCGAGTCCATCAGTGCCATCAGATTTCAATTCCGAGCTCCGGTTCAAAAGTTAGAAAATCCCACTCGTTGGTTCACTGAACGTACCCGAGCCAAACTTCGGAAATTAATTCCGGGCACACCGGGCCTCGGAATCAGGCGCTGTCAGAAACTGCGTTCTTTTAAAATTCCAAAGAAAATTAAGAAAATATTTTCCTTGAAATTTACGGGTCTTTACAGACATTTCACCATATTTGCGTACGTATGACTTACAGTCTCCACGTCGTGGTGTAATTGTTATTCAAAACATTATTATTTCGATGTGTATAATAATTATGTGTAATTCATGTAAACAATAAATATAACATGATAATGATTCTGTATATATGATATAAAATCCAATCATATATTATTTTAATATCAAAAGAATGATATTGTCGCTCGTGCGTACGTACGGACTACCGTCTCAACAAACATGATGAGATTCATTCCCCATCATATCCATTCAAGTATAATTCTCATTTGATGGTTAAAAATATTGTTTAAGGACTTGATATAATTATGGATATGAATAAGATACAACCTATCCATAACAAACACGGCTTTTCTAACAAAACATTTAAAAGAAAATGAGTAAGTTAACACCCAAAATGACTATAATACTAAGATATTATTAACAAAGCAATGTTAAAAGGTCATATATGATATCATATTAATGTATATGATTCTTGTATAATTTATTAACAATTATTTCACCATTATACAGGAGTTTAACCAACCATCAACCAAGGAAAAGTACAAGGTAAGGGTTATTTCACAATCTCTTCATTATTTGAGGTTGTTTATACGTAAATATCCACTGGGACCCCTTTATCATCCACATCCATGTTTCTTAAAAATGAATTTCAAAACATTCTTACTATTTTATATAATATGTGTTAAATTCATTTATACCCTTGTCTGAATTTTATAAGAGGTTTATAAAGAAATATTTCCGTCATTTTCCAAACAATATCCTTTTTTGCCTTTTTTACAAAATTAAGGTAAGAATGTTTTTTAACTTATACGGTGGGTGCGGCTATTTTCCGCCATTATAAGATCGTCAAATCTTAACTTAAAATCATATTAGAATATTTTTAAAATAAATATTTTCTTTATGTGACTCTTAAATGATTTCAAAATATAAAGAGATATGTCTCTCTGAAAAAATGTTTTGATTTCATCTATGTTAACATCCTTTGATGGATTTTATGTTTATTTGAAGTTGATTTATTAGGATACAAAACTTCCATATTGTATTAAAGTTTTTGTGATATGTTTGACTATGGATGTGCTATTTTTATACCATTCATTGATTATGGTTAATGTATTGAAATTTCATATGCTAGTTTTAATACGAATATTTAGGATATGTTTAAACCTTTTCATATGAGGAATGTATTGGACTTAGTAAGTGACAGGTGGAGCCTGTTATAGCTCCTCGATGCATCGGCAAGTCTCATGAGACAACTAGACATGGAATTGGATAAGGCCCTTTCCCAATTTGATTTATGGTTTTGGTCGAGGCCTTAATGATTATAGATGTCTTGGATGAGGCCTTGACAAAATGTTTCAGAATGTCCGACATTATACATTCCCTCATTATGGAAAAAATATTGATGGTTGATGTGGTCATTAGACTAGTAGAATACCCATGATTATTTTTTATTATGGCATTATTTACTCATCTCATGTTATTTCTATAAACGTATTCATGTATATTATTGGTAAGGGCATGTGGTTTCAATTTTTTACCATGCTTAATATTTATGTCATTTTCCACTGTATTACTTACCCTTAATTAGCGATTGAGATCACCCTTTCAATGTTTTATTTTTTCCCCAGATATGAAGAATTTAGTTATGAGGGTCCTACTGGCATAATCTAGGAGGCTTGGTTGTTCGTAATGAAATATATTTGTGTTGTATTTCTCTTCAAGATGTAAAATTGAACATATGTATGAATCTTGTTTCCAATAATACTAAACCGATCGGTCTTTCGAGACATGATTTCCTTGTGATCATGGAAATGTTATGTACTAATACACCGACTCTGGGTAACTAGGGTCGCGGCGTTACATATTATATTTGAAAAATATCCAGATTAAAGATTACAAAATATCAAATGAAAACATATTATATAGAAATTTATTTTAAAAGATCACATGGATAAATTCATAATGAAAATACAAATTTCAGTTAAAAATCACTTATTTAAAAGAAAAATTTCAACATTATTAAATATTTTTTTGAAACAAATATGGGAAACTTATAAAATACTTTTAAAATAACTGGATAGTCATTATAGATTGTAATCTCATTCATGTTTTATATATTAAACCAAATATTCCGTTTACATTTTTGGTAAAATATTGTTCCTCATTCGACGAAGAAATAGAAAATTCCTTTAAAACTATTTTTATAAAAAATTAAAAAATAGATAAAAATAAAATTAAAAATTATTTGGGAATAATAAAATTATCCTGAAAATATTTTCAAAAAATATATATATAAGGAATAGAAATGAATTTTGATCTAAGAGAAATAGACTCATTTTTCCTTTAAAACATTCCTTTAGACTCTTGAATCCCAAAAAAGAGAGGATACGAAAATTAGATCATGTCAATACAAAAAAACTTATGTATAATAAAATTCATGATTATTTGGGGAGATAGACCATAATATTTCATTAAAATAACTAAATCATAAACAATCCTGATAAACATTGAGATTGGTATATAAAACCTATACCTCAGGTCTGACTTCCATCATACCTATTTGAACCTCTGGTATAATTATTTTAGGATTATTATAAAAAATTTATAGAAAAAAACCCATTTATATCATAGAATATGTTATTTATTTGTAATTAATTATCAAACTTTTGTTAATAATTCCTTATTAAAATCACAGTTCTGGGTGATAAATTTTGCCTTTTTCATTTATGTTTTTGTCAATTGGTTCTGGACCTAGTACATTGATCATTGTTCCATCATCTCAATAATGTTAATCATGATATAAATTTTATATATATTCAATATAAATATATTTATATTCATCCATTAAAGTTAAGATAAAATATGAATTAAATAGTACATAGAGAAGGTATGTACTACATACGCATGAACACTATTTTTACTTTTTGGAAAGTGGAACAAAAAAAGGTAAATTATAATTCAAAATTAAATAATAATTATTATATAATATGAATAATATATTCCCATAAAATTCGTCCATATTATCGTCAATGGAAATCAATCACATCTCTTCACAGAGGTGACTATCCACATGTACGCATGAGCAATGTAATTGTTTTCTAACGAATTGGATGAGAAGAAGTTAGTTAAGATATTACAATAATTATGAATTCTTATTTCATAAATATAATATATGAATATTAAACACATTATAATATCCATCCACAAAATATGGTGATGAAATATTAATTGTATTGTTGTGTGGAAATGGCAAGTCATACATAAATATGAGTGATAACATCACTTCCCATTTAATGGAAAAGATGATGGATAATGGAGGTCTAATATCAAAAATAAAATTTCCATATATTTAGGACACAAATTTTATTAACACCCTATACGTATAGGTGAAAAAATATGAATTATAACTAATTTTATTGGTTAAGGTGATAATCGCTTCTTTGAAACAACTCATTTATTCTCCAATTAAGGACCCCAAGGTTGGAAATTTCAGAGTAAAAGGGATATAAATATTTTATAAAGTTGTTATTTCGAATTTTTAATGGTTTTTCTATGATCTAGAAGGCCTAAATTGGGGTAAATAAGGGAAATGGTGGGTCGTTTTTTATAAAGAATGGATAAGACACACAATGAATTTCATAAAATATCACAATATAATAAAATAATTATCAAGAAAAATGCTTCGAAATAACCATGATTTATAATTAAAATATTATATTGTTGAAATATCATCATAAAATAAAATAAATATATGTTTTTGTATCATTTTGGAATTTTTTATTAACCCTTCATCAACCATTTTTAACCTTAAATGCGTTAAAAACTATTTCAATCTTAACAGGTTAAGAATGTTTTCATAAATAATAAATTTACACATAAATGTATCATGGATTATATTTTAATATGTATTACATTCACTTTGATAATGATAATATATTTTTAATTTAAATCATTTCATAATATATTATTTAGTATAAAAAATAATTAATATCAATTTTTGTACAATTCATTTAATTTGACTTTAATGGCAGGAAGAGATATATGTAATTTGAATATAATCTTTTATATCATCACAAATATTTCTTATTTATATAAATATTTTTTGTGATTAAATAATTCTCATAAATTGAATCATTTTTAATATTATTAAATTTATTTATTTTATTTTTCTATTAATTAAATAAATATTGTCTAGGTGTTATATTGGTATCTAAGATTTTTATTAAATCCCCAAAAACCTATAGATAAATTAAATTGATAAAAAAATTATTTATCTTACAAAAAAATATTTATAGTTTAAATTTTCCTCTTTTTATCATTAGGTAAAAAATCAAGGGATATTAAAGTCAAGAGAGTGACATTTAGTATTCATTCTTTTCTCAAATTAATATAAGGATCATAATCAATGAAATATGACACAATGTGACCATATATTAAATAATTGGAACAAAATGGATGAAATATACTAGTTTAATATGATAACGAAATTCTTTAGATAAACATTAATGGCTTGTCTCAATGTTTAAACCATGTTTTACCCATTTTACCCATACCAGGATGATAAAAATTTACTATGATTACTATTCATCTTTACAAAAAAACATATTTTACCAATATTAATCTTCTGATTCCAGATATGAAATCGATTTTTTCATAGTTTAAATTCTATATGTGGTAGCATTAAATTTCTATATATGTGGAAAAACTCAACAAATCCAATTTTTTAAAATATATTTTTAATCAGAAATATAGAATTAGTCCCATATCATGCCTAAAAAATACATCAAATGAATGTTAAAAAATGTTATTGGATATATAAAAAAATAAATGTCATTTAAATAATTTAACCTTAGAGAGTAATTTTATTTTTTATGATTAAAACTCATTGCACGCATAATAATATTTTTTAGAAAAATGTCACCTTTATTTGCGAATATATTCCTATTATTATTTCTAATAACTGAAAACAAATGAATTGATTTTATAAATATGTTAACCAATTTTTTTAATTATATATCTTTTACATTTCATATAAACTAATCTAGTTTTATCACAATAATTTTAACACTAAATAATTATATTTTATTAGTATACCTCAGTTTGTTTAAACATTGTGTTGTGTGTATAAAAAGCTATAAAACCAAAATTATAGTGAGATATATCATAGAATTTTATAATGATACATTCTACCACCTTTAAAATGAATTTCACTGATGGAATTCCATCACTCTAATGAAAAAATGATGACATATTTTTTTCATTACATCCATTGGTTCTCATTTTTTTCCAAATTTTTTATTCTTCATGATAACATTATCCATGTGAGTCATCTTATTCCATAGAAATTTGTCCCTATGATACCGAATTTATACTTTTTATTATTTATATGAAATACCATGCTCTAGTGGTACAGTTTCGAAGCTTAGAACATGTTGTGGAATTGTTATATACTTCCTTAAGAATGTCAAATTTAAAACATCATGAACTATAGAGAGGTTCATTTGATGAGTTGGGTGATATGATAAAATCAGTAATCTATCATGAATCTCAAAGGGTGAAAAATAACATAGGATCAAATTTCATTTCTTTCAAAATATCATTCCATTATTCTTTAGAGAGATTAATAAAAACACAAACATTGGGAGATTGACCTCCAGATCTCCTTGGTGATTATCATAATAACCTGCATGTCAACATTGAGCTTCATTGGTGTAATGTAAAATGGATATGACACTCTCTTTCATTTACTCATATTTATAGTTTCCCAATATCATTTTTTCTTGAATATAATATCATCACATTGTAGTTATACACTTTATTCCATAGATTGTTTCATAAGGAGTCATCTCAATTTTTTAGTGAATGCTCCTGTTGTAAGAAAACTCTACTTGAGTAAAGTGATGATCCAAACTACCTCTAAAATCCTAATAATAAGATCTCAACATGTCCTCTAGGGTTTTAATGGTTATATCAGACATACCATATATCTGAGGATGACAACCTATAATGAAACTCAACTCTTTATCTAGATCATGATGGAGACATCACCAGAACATCGAGGTAAACTTCAGTTCCGAATTATATATAATTTCATGTGGTACTATTTGAAACATAAAAACATCCTTCATATAAATTCTATAAACATGATCATGAATAAATATTATATGATATCAATGAATTTTTATAAATTTTTATGTTGATCAAGGATATGAAAAAAAATTATGGCCTTTATACATTTTGGGGAGTCTTGTGGAAAAATACATCATGATGTTTTACCATTTCTACTCTAGTATGTGTAACAGTTTAACATCACCTTATATTTCTTCCTCCAATCATTAACATGTAGACATAGTATGAAATATCAATATTCACACTATGCAACCATAAATAATCTTTTAGATCCCAATATGCCTTTATACATCCATGATGAATAGAGAATGATGAATTGTGTGACTCATCTGACAACTACTTATTCAGATATGGTATTGATGAAACACATGCATGGTTCATGAAAATATTAATTCCATCATAATCAAGAATCAATGTTGAATTTAGAAACATTTTTAACCTTATTCTACAACTCAAAATCATCCATCAATGCCACATTAATCCTACCATAGATAGATGGTTCAACACTAATTTGAGCAGGAAAATATTTCTCCCTTAACTTCAATATAATTAGATCCATCCTTTTCAAATCTAGAAATATTGTTCTTTTATAATCCTCATTGTTGATAATATATCATGATACTTTCTACTAAAACATCAATTTTTATTTATATGAAAAAGAAGAAGATAATTTGGTTGATTTAAAGTTGTGTAAACAGTGGGTTTTATAATGAAAAATGCTCTTACATTTTTAGGGGAAAGAACCGATACAGTAGAAAATTATAATTCTTTTGCTATGTCTCATAATAATGGAAAATGAATCTGCTACAAATTTCCCTCCACTCAATTTATATTTCACCACAATGCCTTATTTTAAAAATACTCTTCACTCCCTAAAAAGAAATGAAGGTTTCTTGTGGAAAGAGTTTTTATTGTAAAGGAACCTAATAATCACAGGAGAATCAGATTCCACTATAGAAATGATTAGATTATAACGATCACAAACCATGAAACCACTATGCATGGATCTCACCTCCACTCCAATAGATATACCATGGCCATAATAGATGATTAAATTGAGGATCCCAAAGACCCTATTATCACATAACTATTTACCCCATCACATAACCACATGCCCACAAGAACCATCCACATTCATCCAGATCCATGAACATGTACGTTCCCATCGAACCCATCACCCTTGAAAAGAGATATAGCTATCTAGCAAAGGAAGAGGAAAAATTAGTAGGATACCCCCTTGATGAAACTGAATAACCTCCCCAATAAATTAAGTAAAAACCTATTCCACCATATTCTTAATGTGAAGCTTCATCCCTAAAAGTGAGGGACTTTTTCGATTCCACATGGAGTTCCTATAATCCAAATTAGTATACCACACCATTGTGAACAGTACTAATCAATTTTTTTTATCTAAAATAAAGTTTCTAGTATCCTACAATACCCTGTGAAGTGATCCCTATGAACTTCCTGGTAAATAAACACAAAAACACTTCCCAACCGCCTCAAAAAAATAGGTTATAAACATTTTTTTCAACTAGGATAAGTGAAACACCGACATCACAAAGCCAACTGGACCCCCTTTTTTGATATTATCATCAATGGCTATAGCTGAGCTCCTAAATTTAAAAACTAATAGGATTTATTTAATATGTACATCCTTTCACAAAATTAAAGAATCTAGTTCATCTATTCCAATGTATGCATTAATCCACACAATAATTTTCATTATACAAAAATGAC
The DNA here is from genome assembly GCA_963277665.1 of Viscum album. Lineage (NCBI taxonomy): Eukaryota > Viridiplantae > Streptophyta > Magnoliopsida > Santalales > Viscaceae > Viscum > Viscum album. The sequence continues at coordinate 1,897,452,505 of OY728152.1, forward strand.
TAGATGGTGAGTCAAAAAACATACACCTATCTAGTTAGTTCACTAGTTACATACCCATAAGAATAAAATTCAATTACTTGTTGATAATTAGGTTAATGAGAGTGGGATAAATTCTATAATATTAGTATAAAATATTAGATACTAGCTACCCTAAGGAAAATGGGGATTTTATCCTACCTAGATACCCTTCCAATAGAAAACACTGACGTGACCCACAACACATATCACCTTATTCATTAAAAGATCAATCTAGCATGTGTCTATTTTTTACAACCTCATAAGTCCCTCAACCCAATCTCTACAGTCCACACTATATTTTTTGCCTATAAATTTATACCTGAGTGACCAGTCTTCAATGATTTCCCATGCAAGATTTGCCTACATAGAACACATGGAATCAGTATCACTACATAAGTTGATCACCTATCCTCAATTAGATTCTACATCCTCCTCCATGAGGCATGATGAAATATTCCATCATGATTAGTTTCCCAAATAAAATTCATCGGTACTTTATCTTTGTTGTTGATGGTACCTTCAAGAGACTTCATGAAAAAAGGACAAGCACATGTATATATGTGAGGACACGATTAACCAGATTCATCCTCCCTCTAAAATATAAGAAACAATTTTACTAGTATACAATATGTCCTTCAATCATATTAATGATATTTTTAAACAAAGGTTTCTGAATTATTTAGTCTAATATTAGATCTTTACGTTAATGTATCATTAAGGATAATTTTTTAAATCCATGTCTATCTTGAATATCATTTCAACACATACTAGAGAATTTTTTATAGATAACACCATTTTTGTTTTTTACATTGTTTATTTTCCTACCACCCCACTAGAAAGAAGCTCATAATGATGTCAAAATCGTTAATTTACCTTTTCCATCAACTAATAAAACACAAAATGTAATCCACAATCATTTGATATGAAACCATTTTGTTCCATCCCTTATATGGAACGATATTCCCTTCTTGTATGCCTTGGTGAACTTTCCTTGAAAGTGCCACTTATCCCAAAATAAAGAGAATAGGTGACACTCAGTCACCATTTCATAGGCCTTGAATATATTTTAAAAAACCAAAAACCATTTCTAGGATGGAAATAGAGATGTAAAGATAATTGAAGTATCCTAAAATGATATCACAAGACCAATCCAAGAAATAGAAAAAAAATTCATGTCCTTTATTATAATTCTCTAGTGTATCCACTCATAAAACTTATCCATATAAAATTTAATCATTATATTAGATCCAACAGTTCTCTTTTTGATATCAACAAAAATATCATTCACAATATTTATAGATCCATAAATGATTCTTCAATATACAAAACCATGCTTTTCTTTATAAATAATATATGGGAGTAGAATCCCCAATCATCTATATAGAATGTTGAGATGAATTTTTTTAGTTGAAACAAATTAAAATAGTAAAATACTAGATGAGAGTTGATGGGTACCATACCCATGGAATGAGAACCATTATATTAGAATACACCACCCTGATTAGAGCCCCCCCTTGAAAAAATATTTCACTTCTTCCACCACCTAGACCTTTATTATATCCAAAGAATACAGATATTTAACTCCTGTAAACTCCTTGGGACTAGGATTCCTTTCTAGATTTAATCTGAGCATAGCCTCTTTGAACTATGAAAACTCTATAATTGAACACAATCTATAATTCAACCTAACATTCCACAATCATGGAATGTTATTCATAAATTAAATTTGTCCAGACACTCTATAACTCCTCCCTTTATTAGACATAGTAAACCCCCAAAATACATTTTCGATGTGCTTCATCTCATGGTTTCCCTATGCATCGATATTATTCATAAAATACCATATATGAGACTAATATTGATCATATTAGGGACATTTCCTTTCATCAATAAAGACTAGAAAATGTTATTGTTCAAGTATCCCTATCTGATTCATAGGTCTTGATGTCTGTCCCAACATCACCATTAAAACACCAATAATTTCATACCAAAAAAATTTTCTTTTCCACCATAAGTGAAAAAATAAGAATCATCCCATCAAACATGATTACTCTCTCCAAAATTTTTAATCTCCAACATTAAATTCTTAATCTTAGAGGTGGATTTCCTTTTCTAGTGAAAACATTTCATGTCTTTTTTGAGGTATTGGAGATAGATCGATAGACCTACCCAAGATGAACCCCGATTCTAATGGACCATGGTTCATTTGACCTCTCATAGGAAACCATCATTCTGCATGTAGTTGTGTGAATAGAATAATCCATTGGGTTTATAATCTCTATTCTAAATATGCATTAATAAAAGAGAATGTTCTAAAAGTGAAAAATTGAGATGGGTTATTGAGGATTGAGGAAACAAGTAAACAGTAAAAAGTATTGAAAGAAATCGATCTATCATGCTCCGAGTTCTTAATTTTCCTCTTCAATTATTGAACCTTATATATTTTGATCCCCAAAAAAACCAAATCCATGAGAAAGTTAAAAGAGATAAATTAACTATAATCATGTATAGCCTTACTAAAAAATTGATAAACTCTCATTCATCTTAGAATCATTCATTATTATGTTTAAATCACTTCTAACGACCCATTCAAAATTACCTTCATGGAAAATAGAGATATTCTTTCAAAGTCCCATTCAATCTAAAAAACCACACCTCTCATAAAATAACAGGATGAGAAAGACATCTATCGAATTTTTTACATTCATAGTGATGTGTTCAGGATAATCTTCCATGAAATAAATTACTGAATTATTCTTCCAAAATATCCAAATAATCGAATTTCACGAAGATCTGGGCAGAAAATTGCGAAAACCCATACTGTGAGAAATAGATTCCTTGTGGTTATAATTCAGTTTTAGTAATGGAATAAAAAAAATATTTATGAAGCCAACAATATTTATTAGCGAGGAAGTAACATTTCACCCAAGACCCCAAGCCTTAATAATTACATATGATAATGGGATACATTTAAATAATGATAGATGAGGCAATGTGGCAACTTGATATGGCCAACATGGAAGTTAAATTTGAAGTAAGATCCTCACTTGAATTTGTGTGATTAAGAAGATAACCATATGTTGAGGGATACAAAGACCATTGGTTCATGATCTTTTTTAGAATCTATCGAAGGCCTCGGATTATCATGAAATCTATAGTACTTAAATGAAAAGGGAACACCAACTAAAGATGGAGCTTGTGGTGGAGAAACCAACCTCACTTTCCCCAGAGAATGTTGATGGTCTAGTGAGGCATCTTCAATAACCTACATGAAAGAAACCAACTACCTTAGTGACATCTGATGGGAAATAACAATGACCCATTCCACAAATTTTATCATTAAAAAAACCATGATAGGTGTACTGTCATTCCCCTCGAGAGCCAGTATGATGGCTTCCCTTGTATAGTCATTGGAACATTAAACCCCCTTAAAATGCATAGTTGGAGTTCTAGGGTATCCAGAGAATGAATATAGGGATCATATGAATGTGGATAATAGATATCCAATACCACTGGAGCCATAAAAAAAATTTAATTTAACAAAATGGGAAAATTTGGTCATTGAATGACTAGAATGTGGGGAATCTGGCTAGATTTTGAAAAAAATCAAAAACAACATTTAATTAGAAATTTATGATGAAGGAGTGACCCCTTGACCTATATCTAAGACATCAACTGGAATCCATAGTGAGGCTCCAATCCCTACTAAAATTCCCCTTCGTGAAGATTGAGTAATTATGACTTTACACATCATCTAAATTCCCCTTGGGATGAAATGAGGAATAGAAAAAATTGTGATCTTGGAAAAATGCACTCAATCCTCAAGAAACCCTTTCCATCTCAAACTAGGACCCATAAAGTAAAAGGAAATGCTAGATCCAATTCCAAGTAGATTCAATGTCAATAAACAAATTTCACTCTCTTAGTATCACTATCCAGGTAGATAAATCTTTAATGAGAGTCAATGATGTCCTAAAATATTTAAGGGTTGTGCAACAGAAGAGGAATACCTATAAAATTCACCCACACCAATATTGAACATTATTATAAACCATGAAATAAATCCCATTACCAAAAATAGATAGAGAATATTTATTTCCTACAGTGGCATGCCTTCCCATACCTGGCCTTCATAATGTCTTAACTTGAGAATCAATTAATAAAAAAGGCATACCTCAATATTTCTAACATAACATCTAGTTTAATGACACCCCATGGGACAAAATATGAGTGGGAGAAAGGAAGATGTGGTATACCACACCCGAAGGCCACTTCCAACAACCAATGATGGTAACCCACAATAGCCTCATGTTCATATAGCTAGCGATTCTTCATCGGGAAAACTTCAACAATATCCATGCATCTAGGATCAATAATATTGATTGGGATGTATGAAAAAGGGGGTGGGAAACATGGCATAGAGGTATAAAAAACAGCCTTGTAGGAGTCACCCTTCGGAGGGTTAGACCCACATGGATGATACCCTGAAGATATATGATGATGAAGACTGGTGATCGAAAGAGGAAAGACTGAAAAATACACTAGAAGAGCCTTAGAAGAAGCCACCAAAGGGGAACAAGAGGGGAGGAGGAATTTGTGGGTGAGGCAAGTTATCAGAAGAGGAAAGACCCATTTTTATTTTTATATAATCTTATCATGATCCTTGTGAATTAATGTATCCCCCACCTTTTTCTATTTCCCCGGATGGTATACTAATTATCCAATACAAGGATTAAAAAACTCTTACTATATTATCTGGTACATATTCATCAGCTTCTATGTAAATATATACATTAAATTTTATGAATAGTATATATTCCAAACCTTACGATGTAAACAAAATCCCTTCATATGATCAATTATAAAATATATAGTTTCTTAATCTAAATCATGAGTTGTGAAATTTTTCTCTTGAACTGTCAATTTTTATGAGGTAGAAGCTATCATTGTACCAGTCTTCATGAGAATTATTCTATGTCCCCTATTTGATGAATCATATTAGATCACAAACCCTTATCTATTATAGGGTAATTTATGTACATGTTTACTGACAATGATTCCCTTCACTTCCTTGAATTTTTTCCCACATCCATCTCTCAAATGAACTTGGATCCCTTCCATGTTAGCTTTGGGAGTGGATTAGTTAGTCATGAGAAATTCTAAAAAAATTACTTATAATATCAATCCAAACTAAGAAAAATTATTTTCTCGGTTATAATGGTTAGTTTGGATGAACATTCAATAAATTCTATCGTTGATAGATCAAAATATATACCGTCTCTTTAGATTTTATTGTCCAAAAATAGAACTTTTTATTGGATGATCACACTTTGTAAATTTTTCATACATCATATCCTTCATTAGGTTCTTAATTAAAATCCTTATGTGATCTCCACGATCTACCTTTCCCTTTTAATATATAAGAATTATTTTTATAATGACTACCACATACTGATCAAAGAAATTTTTAGAGATTCTATTTATTGAATATATAATGATTTCAGAGCAATTAGTAAGACAAAATTAAATCACAGAATAATCATAGTGTGTACATATTGTAAAAAATGTTGTCTTCAGTATATCATATTTCACGATCCTCTATTTATGATATCCATAGTGAAAATGAATCATAGAAAACATTTTGATCTCTACACTATTAATCAAACAAGTCATCAATATGAGGTATATAATGCTTGTTATTTATTATATTCTTACTATGTTTATGATAATTAATGTATAGTCTCATTGGATAATCATTATTATTAAAAAAACATCTTCACCCTAATGTGACACACTTGTATAAATAAATATCTTTTCATGATTCCCCAAGAGTTGCTTCTTCAATTATTAAAACATAGTTAGGGCTATTATATTTGGATTCATATGAATATGTGTAGCCATAGGTAGGATTTCAACTAACAACTCAACTTCATAATTCAGGGGAATACTTGGAAACTCTTCTATAAATACAGCAACAGACTCTTAAAAATATACATAACACCAATTTTGGTTTTCTACCCAACTTTCTCAGATAAAACTCATTTTTTATTAAAATCATGAAGCATACAATAGATAAAATTTCTATTAGAAGTTTATTTTTATCATACCAATGATATAGATCGTAGTTTTGTTAAAATATCTAGCATGACTTCGCTTAATGATTAAATAATGATAATTTTATATAAATAAAACCAGTCCATAAACAAAATAATTATAATTCAACTAAAGGGAGAATAATATTATTTGTATAACGAATATTCACGCAAACATAAATGATAGGATAATTGTAGAAATTTTACTTGATCATCATAAAATTATTGAATTTCAATGATAATTCAATATAAAATTATTGTGGTGATATTGTGATACCCGTACAAAATTATTTAGATAAAAAAGTGGTAGATCTTGAATTAAATTTTGAATTCAAAATTATAAATTATATGTTAGGTGTACCTTTTATGACTTTTTTATCATACTCAACATCAAAATTTGTGATTCAATGATTTTTCTCTTTATGGCAAGGTTTATGTGGTGGCTATCATCAATCATTATCATCAAACTTTTCTTGATCATTGATTGGCGTAATTCTTGCACACTATTTATTTGAAAAAATGGATCATGGGTGGAGCATTTTGGTTGATCATTTTAATTTTTCGTTTAATTTACTAGTCTCTTCTAATAACTTCTTCATTATATTTTATAATATCCTTTGTTTCAATAATTAAAACATTTACCAACCATCTTAAGACAATTTCTTCAAATTTTTCTTCCACACATTGAGTATAAATTAAGAATCATCTTCTTCACTCCTTTTTTATAGTTTCCTATAAATTATATCTTACTTTTATTATCAAAACCATGAGATTTATTGATAACTCCAATATATATTCCCACTATGATAGCAAAACAATCAATTCCTCCATAGAATCTAATGTTTCTTTGGGATAATTCACATTAAATAAATGGAATAAATCCTTTAAATAATATTTCAATCCTTATTTATTCTTCAATGATAATACCATAATCCTACCTCAAAATTATTTTAAAATATTCTTCATACATATTAATGGATTCATCATCTGTCTCATTTATCTCAAGGAACTCCTTTTCCATTTTTTGTATAAAAAATAGGATGATTGGACTAATTATTAAATAAAATATTAAACTTGTACCACTATATGGAATCAATTTCACACTATTTCATCATGTTATTGGAAATATTCTATTACTAATATATTTAGCATTCCAAATGATATACAACCAAAGTTACTATTTCCTTATCCAAAAAATGGAGAATGAAAATTATTTTTATAGTGGTACGGATCCAGTGTTTATAAAATAGAGTATTAATGGATCCACTAAAATAATGTTGGTTTATACTCAAGAATGATTTAATTTAAGTTTGATATCTCCTTTTATCATTTCTAATCTCATTATGATTCATAACATGAGTTTTTTTAAAGCATAACAATAATATTTTTCATTCCATGTCCTGGATAGCATAGGATTAAAATCATGAAATTTTTCATTTCATTAATCATTAAATATAATCCTTTTAGTTCAATATATTTTCTAAAATCAAAAAAAAAATATTTTATGAAACAATACATATAGTGGAAAACCACATATTCAAGAAGAATCATCTATTAAATTTCAAAATCAAGAGTCATTCTTCTCAATCTATGACATATTTGGTTTAGCCTAGTTCATCTACGATCATTACTGAAAATTTAGTATGTTATCCTATATATAGAATTCTCCCTATGGTTTTCACCTTTGTTTCCTCATCCTAGTTTCAAAAGGTAATTATAACCTTATTTGATAACAACAATATTGACCCATACTTTTCATAAATAGATATTATATCTTTTTATATGAAAATTACTTTGATTTCTGAATGATCCATGAAATAATCATATAGTGCTAGTATAATTAGAAAAAATATACATAAAGATATGGTATATAAGTAAACTACATAATTCCAACTAAGTTCATCATAACTAGAAATTTAGTTAGACATAAAAACAAAATAAATTTCACCAAACCATATGGAAAGTAAACATAATAAATTTTGAGATCATGACACTCTTGAAAAGTAAAATGGAAGATATCAATTGTCACGTAATGATAACATTGGAATAAGGGTATGAAAAGGTGATAATAACATTTCATAACTATACACTTCATGTCATCAATAATAATCATGCATCATGTAATAAATCTTGTACTTTCAGAAGACATGAATCATAATTGAATCTAAGAACATGAACCATGAAAGAATGACGTTGGTATGTGATATAAGAATCTATCATGCACATAATAATATAAAATAATTTCATTATTAGACAAGTATGAATGAAAAAACTATTATAGTGGATTTGGATCACTCCCCAACCATCATAGTAGTCAAGGTTCACTCTCAATACTATCATAGTGGATAAAGTCCTTTACAGAACTGGGTTCACTCTCAATTCTAGTCAAGATTATCTCATGAGATATTGATCATTACCTCATTCATTAGAGGGATATATAATAAGAGTAACACCCATAATATAATTAAAACAATAAATATTTGTTTTAAAAGGTCATAATTCAATCATTATATAATAACTCATAAAAAAGAAATTGGTTTCATTACCATTTCAAAATTTCATTATAGCTAACTAGTGGGAATGTTATAGGTTTCATAAACATCATATAATTGTAGTCATAAACCATATTGTGAAATAATAATTATGGTATCATAGAATCATATCCATAGTAATTATTATCTTATAACAAATTATTTCATGTTTTGAAGAAAATTATTATTAAAGATCACGTGGAACATTTCTTGGTGAAAATAAACATTGCACATTGAAATCACATATTTAAAATAAATCATTTGAAAACATTAAGGAAATAGTTTTCTTTGAAAATAACAAGGAAAAATTTTAAATGAAACACAAAATGGTTGGGTGTTCATGAATTTTTGAGATTTCATTCAATCAACATTTGTTAAAATAAATATTCCTTCTATATTTTCAATAGAAAATAAAAAATTCCTTATTCAGAAAATGAGAAGAATATTCCCTTTATAAATAAATAAAAATTAAAATAAATTTGTAAAAATAAAGGTATAAAATAATTTAAAATATTAAAAATATTATTGAAACCATTTCTAGATAACATTCACATTAATGAGAATTGATTTTTGACCGAAGACACAGAAAAGAATGGTTTACGTTAAAAAACTTCTTTCAATTAGTTGTGTTATAAAATAAAGGAAAATGTAAGGAAAACATTTAATTTCCAAACATAACTTGGTTATAATAAATATAATGAGTTTATTGATATTTAGAATAAATATTTCATCAACTACACTTAATCATAAATAATCCCTTTAAACAATTATGTTGTAACATAAAACCCTTACTAAAGTCGGAAATCACCAGTACTTGTTCTAACCACCTATATAGTATTTATTGATTAATTATAATTATATTAAATAACCATAATCATATAAATCGTTAAAATTATTTATTTATATCATTTTATCACCCATTCATTTACAATTCTTTGTTAAAATAACTATTTTAGGTGATAACTGCATCACTTTTCATTATGTATTGGTTTGGTAGTTTAAGTACTTGTAAATTGTTCGAGGTTTAATCGTATATAAAAATATAATATTTATGTTAATTTAATTTATATTCAATCTATGTATATATATTCATATATAAAATTATACATAGAAAACATTATTTACATTGTTCATGATGGAAGTAAGTCCTACATACGCATGAATTTAGTTTTCAATTTTCAATAGATGAATTAAAATAATGTTAAATAATAATTAACCATTAAGAAATAATTAATATATCATATAAATAATATATATTCCTCAAATCCATCCTTATAACCCTCCATTTAATGTGGAAGTGAAAAAAAGTCACATTGCTTCGTGGAGATCATGGGTCACACTTATGATCCATCGACATTAACTTTCTCCAATGGATTGGATGGTAAGATGGTGGATATTAAAATATAATTCATGAATAATAATTATTTAGAAAAAATATTAATTGATAATAATTAAAACCATAATAATACATGTCCATATAATTTAGTGATGGAAAAGTAATTATATCTCTTTATGGAGATAATAAGTCGTACGTGTGGACAAGTGATGCTTTCACCTCCCATTTTATTTTAAAGAGGTTTGATATTGGTGGTTTCTTTATAAAAATTAAATTTTTAAAATTTATGATAGTGAGTTATTATTAATGATAAATATCACATATATAGTGAACATAAAATAATAATTAAAATTAAATTGATTGGTTAATGTGACTACCTCTTCATTGAAAGAGCATGCTTATTTCACCTCTTAAGAACATTAGGGTTTGATTTTTTAGACAAAATAACCTCTATATTGTTTATAGGGATGTGTATAATAGATTTTTTTATATAAAAATATCAATGAAGTCTAAATAAGGAAATTTAGTGGTGTTATTTTATAAGGGTGTGAGAAGGAACACTTGGAATTTATTAAAAGATTAAAATATAACAAATTCTTTATCGATAAAAATTATTAAAAAAATCCATGTATTCAAATAAAATGAGTTAAAGTTAAAAATTAAATAATATATGGAATTATTGATAGGATTTTGTGTCATTTAAATCCTTATCCTCTTTATTGATGCCTTTCTTTCCATTTTATGACACCAAATGTAGTCATAACTATTTCAATCTTAACGGGATATGAATATTACAAGAAATGGAAATGTGAATCATAAATGGATCATGGTTGACATATTATGTTATATGTAATTTTCTTGTCTTATGTTAAGATTTATATTAATTTTAAATCATTTAGTGACATATTATTTATTATAAATTATCATAAATGGAAATTTTTAGATCTATTCATTTTATTTGATTCATAAACACCTAGAAAAATATATAATCACAATATAATAATCATAAACATAACTAATGTATAATTATTATCAAAATATCATAAATAAAAATATTTAACTTAGATTTTATTACATTAAATACATTAAAAATAATTTATTTTATTTTTATATCTATTTAATTAATACTTTGTCAGGGTTACATATATATTTATTACAATAATTTAATTATTCAAATTAATTAATAATTATATATTTAAATTTTATTTATTTATATTTTAAAAATAATTCTCAATGAAACAATTAACCATTTAACCTTCTGTAATTTTTTTACTGATAATAATGTCAATAGATTTACATTTTGTATTTATTATTTTCATAAATTAATATATAAATCCTAATAAAAGAAATATAAAACAAAGTGAACATATAATTGATACATGGATGGGAATTTCTATAATAAGATTTAAAAATATGATATAGGTATGTTTTGTAAAAATTATGACATCTTATCCCAAATTTCTAGCATTATTTTACCAATTTTACCCTCAATGAGGTGATAAAAAATTGATGGTTATTATTCATATTGACCAGAACTAGAAGGATTATTTATTATAAATTTAATCCTAGTATTTTAAAATATATGATCAAATTTATTGGAAATTCAAATTTTATAAGATTCATAAATTTAATTTTAATTTTTTCTGAAATATTTGACCAAATCCTTTTTTTAGGAAAAATACATTTTAAGAATAAAATTTAATTTATTCATATCCATTTCCTTGAAAAAAAAATATATGAAAGTTAAAAAATTCAATTGATTATATAATAGTTATATTCAATTAAAATCATTCAACAGTAATGATTAATTTAACTTTTAATGATAAAAACACATTTTCATATAGAGAGATGGTTTTATTTAAAAAATAACTCCTTTATTTTCAAAAATGATTATTGATTTTTATTTATAATTAATTTAAAAACTATTACTTATTTTTCTGAGTATTTAAACATAAAATTTTTATTAGTTTTGCTTATATTACAAATACATTCCAATCCTGGGGCTAGTTGATAACTATCACATTAATTAATAACTTTTTAACAGTATATCACGGTTTATTAAAACTGAGTGTTGTGTGTAACATAGGCTATCAAAAAAATATATTGAACGATATAATTTAATCGTGATGTGTTATACAATAACCAAAACATAATGTTTCATATAGACCAATTATCACTAACACCACCAGATAGAAACTGGGTATTTTATAGGATACACCATAGCTCATACATCATTTTTATATCTCATTTAAAAACACGTAATAAACAACGTACCTATAATAAGCCTTAGGATAATATATTTGGAGGTACATCTCTGTGAAATAACCACCAGAAATTGAATCAATCAACACACATATATGGTAATGTTAACCACTGTGAATACCATTATATTATAATAGTCCCATTTTTAGAGAGTGAAGGAGAGGGGGTAGTAACTCAACCATCCTCACCAACCTAGATGTTATAAAAAACATCCTCCATAGACTAATAGAGATGATTTCCCCATCATCTTGGGTAGGGTAGTGTAAGAAATAAAAAAATGGACAAATTATATATATAGAATAAATCTTAATACGGGAAAGAACATAATAATTAACCCTAATGGTAGTTATGGCCTATTAGAAATCCGACATCCAATGCTAAGGATAATATATCTTATAATCGTGAAAACATTCCAAAGAGAGTTTCATTTAATCTTATTAGATAAAAATTATATTTTATTTATTTTACCAAATAAATTCCATGCTCTTCATACCACTATTCATATTACCATCCATCCCACCATCAAAGGAGCCAAGTGCTACCACTAACCTTGGAATCTGCTCCTATTTCATATCAAACCATCCGCCAACCCATTCTCACCACTCACCATATAGAAAGGATATTTGTCCATATGAAACAAAATATCATGAATGAAATGGTTAACTTGGAATCTAAGACCTAGAACCAAAGAATAAAACCATTCTAAGAAAATTGGATTTCTTGACCCCAAAAAATTTCATTTATCAAACAACCATATTGATTCAGTCATGAATTATCCGATTCATTTGACGTAGAATATAACTATAGTAAATATAAGGAAATAGAAATAAGTAGCTATTATTTATAAAACATGATTCAAGTATAACATAAATTCCCAAATTATTTAGTATAAATATTTAAAATTAAACATAAATCATTATTATTTAACCAAAATAAATTTCCAGTATCATTTTCATTATAAAATTCAAAACCTAACAAACATTTTAAACCATAGAATAAAAAAAGTGCACACTATATTTCAAAACAAGTGGAAAACTATTAAAATAGTATAAACCCATATGATCACTTCAAACCAAAAACAAATTATTTAATTAATTATATGTTATTATTCATTAAGGTTATTTCCAGAAATACCCAATTAAAAAATCATAAAAACATGATGATTCTACAGAACAACAATGAGATGTAACAAATCACATACTTAGATTGAGATGTTTGGAATTCTCTTCCCATGAAAGGATGAACGAGGTTCAAAAATCCCTAAAACCATAGTAATATTCAATGGGACCTATCACCATGAATCCACCATAAACCATTCATAGATGTCATTAAAAAAATTTGAAATTTAAAAAATATATACAAAAAATAATGAAAAGAATAAAGATTATGGGATATTACCATGAAATAATATCACACTATCCTTCATGTTCCAAGGGGTTACAATCCTCAAGGAGATATTGAAACAGTGCCAAGGTGATCTGGAATACATTGAGGATGAAATTAGAATGAAGGGGTGCAAGATAATGGAGTAAAATGCCCCTATTAATAGAGGAATCCTAAAAGGCCTCACTATAGCATTGATATTGCTTACCATGTAATTATTATCCTTTTTCAAAAGATATCTAATTCTCCCATGAAAGTTTTCCAATTTTTGTAGACAACATTAAAATCTGATACGACCATGACCAAGACCTCGGTTGTAGAATAGTCTTAGAAAAGGTGGATCCTCTAACACCTTCCACAACTAGCCACAATAGTGTGGAGTAGATAGAAAGTTTCTTTTATTTTCACCGTTCCTAGGATAACAACATTGTGATTCCTTCACAACATGTTTCCCATAGAAGTAATAACCAATCACCATGCCTAGTCATTCATCCCAAAGACATTTTCCCATGTAATTTCCATCACTTTTGAGCACCCCATAACTAAAAATATAAGTATTACTCCTTTCATTAGTAATTTTCAATTAATAAATTTCTCATTACAAGATACCTAATCTGAAAATCCCTTCAAAATGCAATGAAAAGTGATTTCATTGGATGTGGAGCAGCTAGAAACCCCCATCCATTATCCAAAATGGAAAAAAATTCCCCCTTACTTAAAAACCACCGGTAACACAAAAAAATGAAAATGGATGGATAAAAGATATCCAAAAACCTAAAGAATACACAAATCAAATAATTATATTCCTCAAAAATTAATTCAAATACTGAGTGAAAAGAAATAAAATGAGTTTACACAATAACCACCCTTTGAGATACCACTCAAGAATATTTCCATCATAGGATCACAACCACCTCAAAAAATGGGAAAAGGTTCCAAACTATGAAACAATTTCTTATGGGAGATTTCATTCAAAAAATATCATAGTAATGAATATGGAATCTATGAAGGGATAGATTTATCATAAGTGAGATAAAGTCTAGAAACATAAGAACATCCAAAAAAATAAGTGCCACAAAAAAACACAAGATGCTAACAGTGAATATGTTACTCATATTCCCATGTGATCTCATACATTCCACCATTTCACCATCAGTCACGAACTATGGGAATATCATTTTCCTAAAACACCTTCTCTTTATGGTATTTAATCAGAACATGACACTCCTTAATGGTAACATAATCATCAAAATTGATATCCCCCAAATATAGGATGTGTAAATTTTCATGATGATAAATATCAAGTCGATACACGTAAAATACATCACAAAATAGGATCATATTTCGGGGGAGTTTTGTTACATTCCAACAGCTGGAAAATCCCATCACTCTAAGGAAAAATCATACACCCATGATTCAACCATTACTACCCAAGAAGAGGTGCCACATTAAATAAAACATGACTCAAATTTTGAAATAAATATATATCCTCTTATGGAATGCATAAGACTTATGCTGATCATGTGCTACCTTTTATCCTCTCATGGATCACCTAAACCATCTTTTTCTGGTATTCAACTATTCTGAACTAGGAATTTCTAACTCTTCAAACTGTTGATTCAAAAAATTTTAATCATTACATTTACATTCCTTTATGTTTTGAAAATCATAAACACCCTATCTTATGGAAAATTTCATTTACCCTAAGAATTTTTTTAATAAAGAAAATTTTCCTTCCCCAAGGAAAATATATCCTTACCTATTTTTCATTGTTCATATTTTGTCTCTCTAAATATAAATATTTTTATTCCTATGTGAAAATTTTGGTTTCACATCTAAAACCTTGGAATTATATAAGTACTTAGATATAGCATATTCTGTTTTCAAAATCTGAATTCAGTCTCCAAATTTATTAGAATTTAGACTCTAAATTCCTTAGAATTCGGGTTTCTGATTCCTTATAATTCAGACTCTGAATTCATTAGAATTCATATTCCAAATTCCTTAGAATTAAAAATCTTAATTCCTTAGAATTAAGTCTCCCAATTCCATAGAATATAGACTTTGAATTCCTAAGAATTCAGGTTTGTAATTACATAGAATTCAGACTCCGAATTCATTAGAATTCAGACTTTGAAGTCTATAAAATTCTGACTCTGAATTCCTCAAAACACTGAATGCAAATATCCTTGTAATATAGACTCCGATTGTTTTCCACATAGACTCAAAACATTATCTTTCCATGGACTCTGAAAAATTAATTTGGATGAGAAACCTTATTTTACTTACACTTTTTATAGTTATAAAACGATGTCATGCATTTGATTTCAAACCAACTGTTTATTAATGGACACGTGGATAGGTCCCTCCGAAATTCATGGAAACAATATGACCATTGGAGGAAGAATCTGACCATTGGAAATGCACCTATAAATAGGAT
This sequence comes from Viscum album, assembly GCA_963277665.1. NCBI lineage: Eukaryota > Viridiplantae > Streptophyta > Magnoliopsida > Santalales > Viscaceae > Viscum > Viscum album. The sequence goes on from OY728152.1 coordinate 1,897,468,567, forward strand.
CTCATTTGAATGAGCCCAAATATGTTGATCAATCTATAGATTACATGCTACTGAATTTATTTCTAGAGAGAGAGACTCATGCTTTGTGCATACTGAAATCTTGTTCAGATTGCTTCATGCAACTCTGATTGTTGTTGTGTACAATCGAGGGCTTCCATGTATAGGAAGACAGTGGTCCTGACTTCCTTAATGTTCACAGACTTCATAGATAAGGAAGAAAAAGGTGTCGACTACCTTAATGTTTTAGGGCCTGCAGGGATAGCAAGATAGACTCTTATATTTTTATCAAGGGCTTACCCTACTATGGGTAAGACAAACTTTCTTGAAGTATAAATCAAGGGACCTTTATCCAAGGTTGTTGGATACCCTACTATTTGGGTTAAAAGATTATATACTTGTTACTTGTATTGTTTCACGTATGTTTTCTGTTGCATTTTGATTAATAAGGAAAGTATAACTATATTATACATTCATATACTTGTATACAATGATTAGTAAGATTCTATATGCTTCACGGTAGAAACTTTTTTCCTTGTAAACTTTTCATAAGTCTCATTTCTGGAACCAAATTTATGGAATCTAGCAAGTTTGTAGAACTAAGAGGTCTTTTGAATTTACCTTGTTTAACATTTTTAAACAATAGGATGTTTTATATCAACTTTAAAAGTTCCAAAGGAATTTTTAATGTGTAAAATTCACCCCCCCACATGTATATTGATAATCCACATTGTATTTCAATCATAAAATTGGTATCATAGGATGTCTTTGAAATACATATATTCACATGTACCATTTATTTCCCAAGTTTCCTTTGTTCTATTTTTCCTTTCTTAGGATTTTTATCATATTTTAAAAACTTTTATTGCAAACAATATTATGTGGAAATATATTTTCCTTGAGATGGCAGGAATGAATGTTGGTTCGGTTGAAAATATTAATCCTAATAGGCATCCTATATTTTATGGGAATAATTAATATTATTAGAGATATTGTATTAAGACATTTGTTATTAACACTGGATTAGAAAACATTGTAATGCTTATTGTAGATTACAAGATTCATGATAAAGAAGTCATAAGATTAACTAATCATGAAAAGTCAGAATATAAATTAAACTACAAGGTACATAATACTTTATTGTGGTCCATGACCAGAAATATATATAGCCTGATTTTATCTTATGAAGCTAAAAATTGTATTTGGATGATATTGGAGGTCACTCACTTTATAACTTCCAATGTAATCGAAACTAGAAGAGTTATGCTAAGAGATTAATATCATGGTTTTTTCTTTCCTTATGGAGAACCAGTTTGAAAGGTACAACAGAGGATTATGACCATTGTTAATAGTTTACAATCCATGGGTGAAAAAGGTTTAGATGATGAGGCACTTGTGGAAAAAATTATAGATATCTTGCGTTATGTGTGGGAGTTAAAGAGAACAGTTATTGATGAGAATAGGAAAGTCTCACATATTACTCTAGATGATATTTTTGGAACTCATCTTCAACACGAGATAAGAATAAAAATATACGCTGATCTAAATATTGAAAACAATGGAAATGGAAGTGTTACTTTTACAACTACTTAAATTCATAGGAAATCTAAGACTCTTGAGAGAGTTACAAGATCTAAATTGAAGAAGGTCACTATTTTATCTGAATCAAGTGAAAGTGAACATTCTGAGAATGAACTCGCTAATCTTGCTCGATGGATGAACAAGATTGCTGTGAAGAAGGACTTTCATTATAGATACAAGAATATTGAAAAAAAGGATAAGAATGACTCTGAAGTTACTTGTTTTGAATGTAAGAGTTAAGGGAATATAAGGTCAGATTGTCTTATTCTTAAAAGAAAAGATAGATAGGGAATGCATTATGAGAGGAATAGGAAGAAGTACTACAAGGCTAAATCTAAGAATTATTTTTAAATCCAATGGAACCTGGAGTTCCATTACTGGTGACTCTTCTAATGAATCTTCAGAGTAAAAATCTTTTGGATATAAGAATCTTGGTCTATTATCCAAGTTACCTATTGGAAATCATTTTTTAATTGAAAAGGTACACAATTTTGAATCAATAACTAATTTATCATTGAATGCTAATTATATTGATTCTAAATATCATGAATCCTCAAATGAAGAATCTTTTTCTGATGAAGACAATACTTTACCTACTTATGAATAAGTGTCTAGGTTTGCTAAGATCCTTGAGAATGAAAATTCTAATGTCACGAAAAAGCATGAAAAGTAAAATTATAGGATTTGTATTCTTACTAAGGAAATATCAAATTTTTCTAAAGATCTTGATCATAAAATTTAGGATTTTGAAAGTATTTTAAAAATTCTTAAGGAAGTTAATTATGAGAAGGGTAAACATTATAAAGATATAGAATTAGTAATTTCTAACAAAAAAATGTTTAAGATCCTAACTCTAGTACAAAAACTACTATTTTTGAGAAAAAAACAAAGTTTTTAAGCTGAAGTTAGAAGTATATTCCTTGAGGAAGTGTTTGTCTAACATTTCCTTAGGTAAAGAAAATTTTTATAAGGTATATTCCCAAATTCTCCCTCAAAGGAATAATCTATATTTTTTTATGCTCGTTCAAAACCGATTTTTTGAAATAATTACTTTTTTACTCAAAGTTCTCTATTCTGCACTACATGTCATTGTGGTGGGAATTGGGCAAAAAATTGATCCTTAAACAAAAATCAGTCTTTTTTTCATAAAGATTATTTTTCTAAGAAAATGTGGATTCATAAAATTATTCTTTCTGAAGTTTTCAGATCCTATAATTTTTGGGTTCTGAAAGTCTAACACTCTTATTTTTAGGAATGTAAAGATAATACCAACAATAATACATGTTACATGGATATTGGATGTTCCCGTTACATGACGGGTAACAAAAACTTATTTGAAAATATTATCAAGACGAAAGGAAGAAAAGTAACTTTCGGAAATAATGATTAGGGAAGAAATTATTGGTACATGTAACATTTTTATTCTTGGAAAAACATTGATTTCAAATGTTTTCTTTGTTAAGGGTCTTAATAAAAACCTTATTAACTTAAGTCAATTATGTGATTAAGGTTACCTTATGAATTTTTGGAATGATAAATGTTTAGTACACAATTCTAAAGAAGAGTTTATTCTTTCTGCCTATAGGAAAGAGAATGTATACACCCCAAATGTAGAAGACCTTAGGAGCCAAGATCTGCCTTGTATTAGTTCAATAGAAGATCATTCTTGGTTATGTCATAGATGTTTAGGACATTGTAACCTTAGGAACCTATGAAAACTCTCTATGAAAAGGCTAGTCAAGGATCTACCAGATCATAGATTTGATTCTTCAAACATTTGTGATTCTTTTCAATATGGCTAGCATAATAAACCAAGTTTTTAAATCAATCGGTGAAGTCTAAACAACGGATGCATTATAGTTGGTGTATATGGATCTTTTTGTTCCAACACAAACTGGAAGCATTGGATGGAAATATTATGTATTTGTCTTAGTTGATTATTACACTAGATTTACATGGGTCTATTTTCTAGTAATGAAATCTGAAACTTTTTCTAATTTAAATTGTTTTAGAGACCAAGTTAAAAATGAGAAAAATATTACATTGATACTATCCATAGTGATCATGGAAGAGAATTTCAAAATTCTGATTTTGAAACATTTTGTAGTAGAAAAGGAATTACTCATAACTTCTCACCACCAAGAACACCTCAACAAAATGGTGTTGTTGAAAGAAGAAATAGAATTATTCAAAAGATAACAAGAACCATGTTGAGTGAATATTTAGTATCCAAAAATGTTTTGGCTGAAGCTGTAAGTACTTCTTGCTGTACTATAAATCATGTTTTGATTAGACCTTTTCTTAATAAAACTCTTTATGAGTTATGTAATGGTAGAAAACCTAGACTTTCCTACTTCAAGGTATTCTATTTCAAGTTATTCATTCTCCATACTAAATATAATCAACACAAATTTGCACCAAAATCTGTTGAAGGATTTTTCTTAGGCTTCTCCACAACTTCTATGTCGTGTAGTGTTTTCAATAAAAATACTTGTACTATTGAAGAAACATTACATGTTAAATTCGATGAAAATAAACCTTTTGTTTTTAAACATCCTAAACCAACATCTTCATATGTGTTTTCAAAAACTGATTATCAACCCTTGATAGAAGATCCTTCTGATAAGGATAATGTTTAAGAAAATGTTTCTGAAGAATTTACCATAGAAGATTTCATACCCTTTGTTGATGAACTGGTTTTACAAAACACAAATCAGTTGTTTCTAAAGAATCATCCTAGTGATAGTATCGTTGGTGATGTAAATAAACCATTAAGGACTAGAAGTTCTTTAATAAATGAAGTAGAACATCTAGATTTCCTCTCCAATTTAGAACCAAAAAGCACTGATGAAGCTTTAGGTAATGATGATTGGATAAAATCTAAGAAAGATGAGCTAAATGAATTCAAAAGGAATAAAGTCTGGACCTTGGTTGAAATACCTAAATAAACATCTGTTATTGGATTAAAATGGGTCTTTAGAAATAAGTGTGATGAAAATGGAATCATAGTATAAAATAAATCTAGATTGGCTGCTCAAAGCTATAATCCAAAAAAGGAATGCACTATGAAGAAACATATGCACCAGCTTCTAGACATGAATGCCTTTGTATTCTACTTGCCTTTGTAGCAGTATGTAATTTCTAACTTTTTCAAATAGAAGTTAAATGTGATTTTCTTAATGGTTATGTTCAAGAGGAAGTTTTTGTTGAATAACATCCTAGTTTTGAAGATTTCAAACATCCTAAACATTTTTTTTGAACATACCAATGCTTTATATGGACTTAAACAAGCCCCATGATCCTAGAATGATCGGCTTACAAGATTTTTTTCTTCCAAACAATTATGTTAAGGGAAATACTGATCCAACCCTATTTATAAAGAAAGATAAAAAATGAGTTTATTGTTAAAATTTTTGTTGATGACATTATATTTGTTTCAACTCAAAAATCTTTAGCTAATTCCTTTGTGGATCTAATGAAATCTGAGTTTGAAATGAGTATGATGTGTGAGTTAACATTTTTCCTTGGTTTTCAAATTTCTCCAAAACCAGATTGAATCTATATATCCTAACATAAGTATATTAATTATCTTCTTAAAAATTATTTATATGAAAACACTATGATTATAAGTACTCCCATTTGTAACACAAGTTAACTTGATCTTACTGAAGCTGGGAAACTAGTAGCTCAAACATCTTTTAGAGGTATGATAGGAAACCTACTTTACTTGATATCTAGACATCCAGACATAATATATTCGGTATGCTTAAGTTAAATATATCAATCCAATCCTATGAAATCTCAGTTAAAGGCAGTGAAAATGATTTTTCGCAACTTAATGGGAACAATGGATCTAAGACTCCTTTTTACTTCTGGAAATGATTTTGTTTTAAAATGTTTTTTGGATGCTGAATTTGGTGTATGTAGAATGGATAGGAAAATTACATCTAGAACATTTCATTTTTAGGAGATTCATTAGATTCTTATTCATGCAAAAAGCAACACTCAGTAGCACTTTCCACTATTGAAGCTGAATATGTAGTAGCTGGATGTTTTTGTGCTCAACTTTTGGGGAAGCAACACACACTCACAGACCATGTTATGATTTTTAGTTAAACACCAATATTGTGTAATAATACTAGTTCCATTTCCTTATGTAAAATCCATGCACATCACTCTCATGCTAAACACATAGATATTAGGCATCACTTATTTAGGGATCACACACAAAAAGGGGATATCATTATTTAATTTATCGGAATGCAAGATCAACATGCACATATTTTCACAAAATCATTACCATATGATAGATTTGAATACATAAAACATAAGTTATAAATGATAACCATATGGTAATCTTCCATATTAATTTATTTTTGAAACCTATCTCTTTAAAGTAATAAACTTCTTTTCATTGGGGTAGTGCATTTTTTGTTAGCAAAAATTTTCGAAGTCAAAATTTTCGTAGTTAAATTTTTTGTAGTCAAAATTTTTTTAGTTAAAATTTTTGTAGTTAAAATATTTGTAGTTAAAATTATTGTAGATAAATTTTCGTAGTTAAAATTTTTGTAATCAAATTTTTTGTAGATAAAATGTTCATATTCTAAATAAATTCATAAAAAAAATTTGGAATCTAAAGTTACTTAATAAAAATTTTCTTTATTACAAATATTCTTCCTGGAAATCCGAAAGGAATGTTTCATGTTCTATGTTTTTTTAATTATCTTTTACTTGTTCGAATTCTTTTTTTGATTTTAATATTTTTGGATTCACTTTTCCTTAAATCTGAATGTTTTTATAAAAAACCTCAAAAGATCGAAATCTATCAAAATCCTTCTTTGGATATCATCTCAACTATCAGATCATCTCAAGAAGCATTCAACTGTTGGATCAATCAGGGAAGCTAAGTAGTCAATTCATTTTCCTATATAAAGGACCCCCAATATTCATCCCACATCGAACCCCAGGCCATCGTGTGCTGATGTTCTGCCTCTATTTTTAAATCCATTCTGGATCATTAATGTTTCTTTACATCCAAATGTTTGCTGAAGCCTCTCCTCAGAAACAAAAGTCAATTTTTAATGAAATATCTGAATGACAGATTTACCGAGAACATTTAGTCGATCTAAAGATTTATTCCAAGTATGATTCTGTTGTTTCTAAAAATATCAAGGTGAATAGTTGGGAGAGTTTATGTATATCAAAACCAAGAGCACAAGATCCGATGTATCTGGAATTTCTGGTTTAATTCTATGATATAGTTAGTTTTTTCAAAGAAGGAGGAAGAGATAAATTTTCATTCAATAGAAATGGAAATACATACTCTCTTTCTTATAATATGGTAGCAATTATGGTTGTAATTCCTTATGTGGGAGAAGCAGATACTTTCTCACACAATCTACTTGATGTAATATAATCTTTTGACAAGGGAAAGGCTCTAGCTTGTCTTGGTCATTCAAAGGTAAAGACTCCAAAAATTATTAATCTCTCTAAAAATCTTCAGATTCTTCAGATATGGGATCAAGGTTTTCTCATTTCGAGAAAAGTGGACAAGGATACCCTGAAGAAAAGTGATATTTATATTCTAGATTTTCTGGTAAACCTGTGAAAGATAAACCTGGTTAATCATATCTTGGTTAAAATTGAGAATATAAAGAATAAAAATATGATGTCTCAGATTATCATGTATCCAGCCATTCTTTCAAAAATTATTGTCTTTTTTCTTCAGTCTATCAATATTGCTTTCAGTTCTAAGCCATGAAAATTCAAGGTGATTATTTTAAGTGATGATACTCTAAGGAGGATGAATATTTTCTTTAATAGTCGATCCAAAGAATTTTATGATCTATCAGAAATAGATGTTGAAGCACTTTCAAAGAAATAGGATGTTGATGAAACGTCTAAAAAGGGTGGAAGGAAAAAGAAGGTGAAAGAACCCGAAGTTAAAGAAAAAACACATGTGGAAAGGAAACTCAATCCGCACCTCCAAAACCAAAGAAGAAAAAGATGTATACTGATGAAGTGGCTGCTAAATGGACAGAGGATAAGATGAACAGGAATTTAGGGGAGCCTAGTTTTGGTTTGGATCTCATTGAGGCAAAATCCTTGAAGATCAAGGATGCTAAAGATCTTGAGAAGAAACCAAAAGAGAAAACGAAAAAGAAGAAGATGTCTAGGGCCGATATAGTCCAATACTTTCTTAAGGCTGCTAGAAAAGTCTCTGAAAAAATTCTGGTACCTGAATATTTCTTGATAGAACCATTTCCCGAGAATTTGGGGAAGAAGTTAGTGATTCTCGAACAAGATCAAGTAGAATAAATAGTACAATAAGAATAATTGGAATAAGAAGAGGAATAAGGGGGTGGTGATACCGAAGATATGATAAAGCAAGTAGAAGATTATCATGAAAAGAAGAGTCCTTCTGAGAAGTTATCAATCCAAACTTCTAAATCCAAGTCTTCAAAACTTGTTACCCCATGAAAAGATGAGAAGGGTGAGGAAGAAGTGAATAAGTTGTCTGAAAATGAATGTATAAATCATGATTTCATTCACCCAAGGGATGTTGAGGCAAGATCCAAGAAGGAAGAAGTTGATGAAGATAAAATTATTCATCTAGAAGTTAGTTAAATTGAATAACCTAATCAAGAAGAAGTCATTCTGAAATATGATAAGGGAAAATAGGTGATAGATGATACACCTAGAAAAAATATGGTAAAGAGGAAAGAAGTTGGTGCTTCATCAAAAAGAAAGGATGCTGAGATTGATAAAGAATCTTCACCAACTAATGTCTTGGATTCAGAATCATCTTCCCTTGGCCATTACTTTGTTGTTTAGTCTTTGAAGAAGCTGGTTGGGACTATTCCAATATTCCCTAGTATAGACTCAAGATGTCAGATACTTCAGCATACGTTAAATCAAAAATTGGATTCAATATCTAGGGTGATGGATAAATGTGTCAGTCTTGTGGTAGACTTCAAGAACATTCTCATTGGTTAGGATGCTCAGAAAAGATCTTGTAAGAAGATGAAAATCTGGTCAATGAAGACAATAGAAGAAATGAGAATCTTTTATGAAATTCATGATTTTGTCAAGGATTATTTTGATATAAAAGATGTGAAGATCAAGGATCTTACTAATACTTTTGAAGAAAATATATCTCTTGAAGAAACTACTAAGAAGCAAGAACTGAATGATCTGAATGAGAAATTTTATTTAGTTACTTAGAGTTGGAAAAGGGAAAGGGATCTCAGAATCATGATTAAAGAGAATCTTTCTAAGAAAGAAGAGGTTTTTGAAGGCCCTGGCAGAATATCTTAAGCCTCAGGAAGAGAAAATTAAAGCCTTAGAGAAGAAAGTAGAAGATTATTATCAGTTTCTCAAGCGTGTAGAAGAGGATCAGAAGGAGCTCATGATATTAAAAACAATAGTGAAGAATCAGATTCTAAAGGATAAGTAAGGATAATATTTTCCAAATCGGATCCTTAGTTGTATTTCACTCATTGTTTGAATTATTTCAAACATAATAGATTTTTAGTTTCTCTTCATATTTTTTGGTTGTTCAGTACTAATATTTCAGGTACTATTTTTTCCTTTCCATTCCCTATATTTCATTTTGAAAATAACAAAGTGGGAAAAATTAATGTCAAAAAATAATACATAGGAATGAATAAATTTACTTATGTAAGTGGGAGTTCATCTATGGGGGAGTTTTCATCATGAATATTTTTGTATGCAAGAAAATGAAAAAACATAGCCAAGATATTCAAAATACAATCCTTAGGGTTTCTTAAGCCTGAGAGGGGTTATTCGTATTCACATTGATCCATATCTAAAGGGAGATTAGTTTTTATTTACAAGCCCATAAAATTTCTAAGTCCTTATATTCTTTTTTGTAAGGATGTTTGTGCTTTCCAAAATAGCGGGAGATTGTTGAGTTAATAATTTTTCCTTATGACTTTTCCATTCCTTCATGTTTTAAAAATCACAAACACACTATCTTAAGGAAAATTTCTTTTTCCCTAAGATTTTTCATAACAAGTACAATTTTCTATCCCCAAGGAAAATTTATCCTTACCTATTTTTCAGGGTTCATATTTTTGTCTCTCTAAATCTAATTATTTTTATTCCTAAGTGAAAAATTCTTTTTCACATCTAAAACCACATAATTCTATAAGTACTTACATATAGAATATTTTGTTTTCAAGATCCGAATTTAGATTCCAAATACCATCAAATTCAGACTCTGAATTCCTTAAAATTCAGGTTCATAATTCCAAAGAATTCATACTGTGAATTCCGTATAATTCAGATTCTGAATTCTTTAGAATTTAGATTTCGAATTCCTTAGAATTATCAATCCAAATTCCATAGAATTAAGGTTCTTAATTCCTTAGAATTCAGAATTTGAATTCCTTATAATTCTGACTCCGAATTCCATAGAATTCAGGTTCTTGATTTGTTAAAATTCAGACTTTGAAGTCTATAGAATTTAAATTCCGAATTCCTTGAAAAATAGAATCTGAATATACTTGTAATATAGACTCCAAATGTTTTCTATATAGACTCCAAACATTATTTTTCCTTAGAATCCAAAAAATGAATTTGGTTGAGCAACCTTATTTTACGTACTCTTGTTATAGTTATAAAATGATGTTTTGCAATATGTTTCTAACCAACTGTTCTTTGATGGACATGTGTACAGGTCGCTCTGAAATTCAAGAAAAAATATGATCATTGGAGGAGGGAGCCAACCATTGGAAATGCACCTATAAATAGGATCTCATTTGAACCAGTCCAAATATGTTGATCAATATAGATATTCCTTGCTGCTGAAGTGATTTATAGAGAGAGAGACTCTCATGCTCTGTGTCTACTAAACATCTTGTCCAAATTGCTTCATGCGACTGCAATTTTTGTGGTGTACAATCAAGGGCTTCCGGGGATACGAAGATAAAGGTGTCAACTACCTTGAAGAACAAGGGATTGCAAGGATAGAAAGACGGATTTTGATATTCTTATCGAGGGATTACCCTGGTGTGGGAAATATAGACTTTCGTGAAAGTATAAATCAATGGACCATTTTCCAAGGTTGTTGGATACCCAACTCATTGGGTTAAAAGATTCTATACTTGTTACTCGTAGGGTTTAAAGTTTGATTTCCACTACATTTTGATTAATAAGGAATGTATAACTATCTTATACATTCTTGTACTTATATACTCATATTAGTATGATTCTTTACGCTTAAGGTATAATCTTTGTCTTTTTAAAATTTTCATAAGTTTCATTTCCAGAACCATATTTCCAGAATCTAGCAAGTTTGTAGAACTAAGAGGTCTCGTGAATTTAGCTTGTTTAACTTTGTTAAAAAAAAGTTTCATATCAACTTTAAATGTTCCAAAGGAATTTTTAAATAATACAATTCACCCTCCCACTATTTTATATTAAGTATCAACATTGTATTTCGATCCTACACTAACCCAATATAAAACAATTCATAATGAAAATGTAGAACATAAAAAGCATTAGACAGTGGCATACCGCTGGTGGAGTGAAAAATACGTTGGTATGAATTCTCAAAAAAGGTAGGTTCATCACCCCCAAAATAAAAAATATAGGATACCAGAATATAACATGTATTTAAGATCCTTGATAGTCCACTCTTTCTGACCATCCATATGTGTATGAAAAGAAAATATAATTCCCAACTAAGGTCCTAAATAATTTAAAATACCATTCCACACCCTGGCGGTCAAACTATGATAATGATCATAGATTATTAACCTCCAGACTCCAAAATGAATTACTACCTCCTCTAGATAATTCTTCAAAATACCTCCACTAAGCTTAACTCCATGATTTCTAAGAAGTTAAATATGTTTTTCAAAGATTCCACTATCATCTAGATAGAAAAATAAAATCTCTAATTTTAGGGTAAAATAGTGAATACTTCCATTAAAAATTCATCCCACTTTGACTAAGGGACATATAATGAGTGGGTAAAACCACAAGTGACATGGTTGTGAGATGTAATGTGAGTATGATATGATCTATAATACCAGATGTAGGATCGAATATGTAAACATTATATTCTCAAATACAAGATGGGGGGTGAATTATACTATTAAAAATTCCTTTGTAACTTTTAAATATTGTTATGTTTAACAATGTTAAACAAGATAATTCAGAAGACCTCTATGTTCTAATAACATGCTTCATTTTGGAAAAGTGATTCTGGAAATGAAACTTAACAAAAGTTTACAAGAACTAAGATTCTACCTTAAAGAGTATATAATCTAACTAAATTAGAGTACAATTATGAGGATGTATAAGAAAGTTATACTTTCCTCAACAAAACAAATGCAGTGGAAAACTTGAATAAAAAACAAGTAACAAGTAGTAAATCTTTTAACCCAAAGAGAAGGGCATTCAAAAACCTTGGATCAAGGTCCCTTGATTTATACTTTCAAGAATGTATGTCTTACACACACCAGGGTAAGCCCTTGATACAAAGATCGGAGTCTGTATTTCTATCCCCGCAAGCCCTCGACTATCAGGTAGTCAGCATCTCTATCTTCCTATCCACAGAAGACCTCGATTGTACATGACATCAGTCGGAGTCACACGAAGAAAGTATACTCGGAGAAAAGATTGGACAAGACTTTAAAACTATCTATATGAATCTTGAGAGTTTATAAGATCTTATCTCTCTATAAATCACTTCAATAGCACGTAAGCACAGTTGTCAAGAGTTCGTCTTGAACTCTTTCAAATGATCTCCTATTTATAAGCACAACTCCAACGGTTGGTTCCCCCATCCAACAATCATATTCTTCAAGGAATTTTGGAGGGACCTGTACATGTTTCACTCAAAAAACAGTTAGTTGCTAACTGAAATCACGACATCGTTTAATACAAAAATGAGTGTAAGAATAACTAAAGACTAATATTCGGAATGTGTGTAAATGAATGTTCGGAGTCAACTAAAATTAAATTCGGAATTTATAATACAAAGATGTTCGTATTCTGTCTTTTAGGAATTCGTAACCTCAATTATATAGAATTCCAATGTCTGGCTTTAAAGGAAATTCGGAATCTGGATTTACTAGAATTCGGAACCAGAACATAAAAAGTTCAGAGTCACAGTTCATGGGAATTTGGAGTCAGAACTCAAAGGAGTTCAGAGTCTGAATTTATAGAACTCGGAGTCAGAACTCAGAAAAGTTCATATCTAGAACTCGTAATTATAACTCGGAGTTAGAACATTGAATAGTTAATATCCAGAATTCATATTCAAAATTCAGAGTCAGAAGATTGAAGAGTTTGTATCCAGAATTCGTATTCCGAATTCAGAGTCACAACTCAGAAGAGTTCGTAACCAGAATTCTGATTCGTAATTTGGAGTCAGAACATTGAAGAGTTCATGTCCAGAATTTGTACTCAGAATTCAGAGTTATAACTTTGAAGAGTTCGTATCCAGAATTCATATTCAAAATTCAATGTAATAACTCAGAAGAGTTCCTGGCCAGAATTCTGATTCAGAATTCGGAGTCAGAACTTTGAGTGTTCCTAACCAGAATTCTGAGAATTCAGATCATAAAACAGAATTCTTCATATCTTGGTAATTATATGATTCCATGGTTTTCATTAAAATCCAAATTTTACACTTAGAAAATTTATGATATGAACAATGAAATCTATGTAAGGGTAAATTTCCTTGGGTAAGGAAATTTTCCTTAAGGGAGTAAAACAGGGCTAAAAAGAAATTTGCCATGAAATAAGGTGTATGTGATTTTCAAAATAAGAGGAATCATGAAGTCATAAAGAATCCTTAGTGACTCAACAATCTCCCCCTTTAAATAAGGAATGTAAAATCCATAAGGATAAACTTATTGACTCAATAATCTCCCCTTTTTTGTAAATCACAAACATCCTTACGAAAAAGAATATTAGTAATTAGAAAAACTTTTCATGACTTACAAATTAAATCTTATCTCCCTTTTCACATTGGCAAGGATCAAAACAACTAACTCCCCCTTAGGCTTTGTAACTCTAAGGATCATATTCTAGATTTCCGGAATGGAATTTTCATCATCTTTGGAATGGAGGACATCGTAATGAGAAACTCCCCCTTAGATAAACACCCGCTTACTTAGGGATATATCCTCTTATACTTAGAAATGTTTTTCCTTCTCCACTTTAGAATTCTTTTTCCTTCTCCCCCTTTGTGATTTTTTAAACGGTTTTGAGGGAATTGGAAAAAAACGGTACCTGAAATATTTCTATAGACATCCAAACAAGACAAGAAACCAAAATTTCATTACGATTGGAAAAATTAGTACAAGGAAACATTACAACAAAAGATCATATTTTGGTCTCTTTTTTTCTCTTTCCATGGGCATCAACTTCTTCATGATTGGCTTCATCTTTTTCAGCTCTTTATTTCCCTCCTCTAGTGGCTTTTCCACGGTTGTGATTCTTTCCTCTTGAGCCTTCAGGGCCTCTGCCTAAGCCTTCAGCAAGTCCTCTTGTTTCACAAGATTTTCTGCCATCTCAGTCCGGAGATCCCTCTCCGTTTTCAAACATCGGACAATATAACTCAGCTTTCCATTAAGATATTTGAAATCTTGAATCTGAGAATTTTGTTCAATAGTTATCTTTTCCTGAAATTTGTTTTTATGATTCTTGATTTTGACATCTTCGGTATGAAAAGCTTCTTTGACAGCTTCTTGAAACTAATCAAGCTCACCCAAGTCTTGAATGATCTTCTTTGACCAGATGGTAATTTTCCTGCAGGATTTTCGGTGTTTTCATAATTGATAAGAAAATTCTTGTGATCAGCCTCAATCTTAACACATATATCCATGACCATGGATATAGAATCCGTCTTCTGATTCATGGTGTGCTGATGCATCTGGAATCTAGAATCGATTTCTGGAAAGATCGAAATGGTATCCACCAACTTATTTAGGGACTAAACAACAAAATCATGTCCTAAGGCTGAAGACTCTGAATCTGACAATTTACTTGGAGATGGTTCTTCCTCTAGCTCTACCAGCTTCCTCTTATATGATTTTCTAGCTTCTTTATTCCTCAGAATATCTTTTTTTGGAGTATCAGCAACCACTTGTTTGACCTTGTGAATTTTCAGATTAGCCTCTTCTTGTGGATAATCATGCTCACTCCCAGATAACTGTTCAATTTTATCTTCATAAACATTCCCTTTTTCTGCTCATGCCTCAATGTCTTCAGGGAGAATGAAGTCATGATTATGACTCTCTTCCTCAGATAATGTGTTTACTTCCTCTTCACCCATCTTATCATCTCCGGGTGTAGATAGTTTTGAAGATATGGCTTGAGAAGTCCGGAGTGAAAAATTTTCAGAATCACTTTCCTTTTCTTGATACTCTTCATCTTGCTTAATAACATCATCAAAGCCACCACTTCTCTCAGATTCTTGTTCTTCATCTCTATCTTTCTTCTCTTTCACAATCTTCTCTTGTGGGTTTTTCGGAGTCATAAACCTCTTTCCTGGAGTCTTAGGCAATGATTCCACCAAGAAGGACTTCAGAACATGGATATTCTCGGATGCTATTTTGGTATCCCTCCGAAGGGATTGAAAAATTTCAGCCTCTGGCATCTTCTTTTTCAGCTTCTTCTCTTTAGGTTGCCTCTCATGCTCTTCAGCATCTTTCTCTTTCTGGGCATTAGCCTCAGCAAGATGCAAACCAAACTGTGGCTCCCCTTCTTTTTTATTTTTATTATCTTCTCTCCATTTAGAAACCACTTCATCCGGGTAGGCTTTCTGCTTATTTGGTTTAGGAGGTGCAGATTGATCTTTATTGTCCTTAGGGGTTTCAGCTTCAGCTACTACTTCCTTCAACTTTATTTTCATGACAGCCTTCACTGATGGTTCAGCTTTTTCAACATTTTCCAGAATAGCTTCTTCCTCATCCTCAGGAAGATCATAAAATTCTCCTGTCTCCTAAGAGAAACCATCCTTGATTATGTTTAGGGTTTCATCACTGATAAGAATCACCTTGAATTTCCCCGGCTTGTAACTGCAGGGGATCTTGAAAGATTCAAGTCACTGAACTATCAGTTTGGAAATAAGGACTTGATACATAATAATCTGAGCTCTTATATTCCCATTTTTGATATTCTCAATCATAATTTGGTTGTTCTTCATGAGTTTCACCTTCTATAGGTTTACCAAACAGTCCAATATGTACATGTCACTTTTCTTAAGTGTGTCCTTATCACCCTTCCACGATATGATGAGACCTTGAACCCATAGTAATAGAATCTGATTGTTAGTAGATAGATGGTAATTCTCTGTTGTCTATATATCAGTAAGACCAAGGAATTACATAGCCTTCACCTTGATAAAACATCCTTGATCAGCTGGCAGCTTGTCGGAGAAAAATTCAGATTCTTATTCATGTGAGAGCCCCACCAAGCTCGCAGTCTTGGTGAAAGATAGTTTATATGTCTTACCATAACTCTTGAAGTTTAATTTTTCTCTACCTTCCTTCATAAGGATGCAAACTGATTCATAAAATTCTATCAGCAAATATGGATAGACAACATCTTGAGATCCTTTCTTAAAAATAGCTACACTTTCCCATCCATTGAACATGATGTTCTTGGAAATAATAGAGTCATACTTATTGAAGAATTTTGGGTGTACCGACCACTTAATGTATATTTGCTACTCTAAAATTGGTTTGAGAGTAGACATATCTTGAGAAGGAACTTCTGTAGACATTCGGACTGGAGCACTTCTGAAGAATTATGAACGGGCTTTTGTAGAGAGGCAGAGCTTCGACATGCACAAGCTTGATAACCGATGTGGGACAACTAACTAGGGTCCCCATTATATAGCCATTGAAGTGACGGTTGAACTTCTCATTTCAATCCAATAGTTAAGAATTCTTCAGTTTTAATCTATCGGTTTAAATGATAGCCGTAAGGAAAATTTTGGTTGAATCTGATCTTTTGAGGTTTTAAAAGGAAAACATTATTATAAGGCCCCAGCCTTAAACCTTACATAATCTTGAGTTATTACAAGATTACACATTGAGGATCTTTTCAGGTTTAGAGTTTTAGAGAATTAGATCATAAAACTTGCATTACATTCCACATTTAAACAAAGTGGTTACATAAAGATAGTATTAATTTTTTCCCATCAATGGAACATATTTAAAATAAAACATTGATTCTTTCTTGACACTTCCTTGACACTATCATCATATCATGTACCATTCCCTTGACCTGTGAAAAACATTTCAAAAAAGACTTGGGATGAGCATAAAAAGCTCAGTATGGGTTAAATAAAAAAAATATGGAAAGGAAACATGAGTTCATATATACATAAGAATGAAATTATACTTTACCCATAAAACATAAGAACTTTAACATACCTCATCAAATCATGAATAAATCATAGAAATCCTAAGACATAAAGGTAACTTGAGGCGTTCATAAAATTCTTACATAGGGAGTATCCCTATTGGTTACGTTTGGAATACCCATCACAGTATATTCCCTAAATCTCTTCGGAGGAACCTTAATGTTTCACTCCTTTGCGTTACCCAATGCATTGGAGAGCTATATCGGGCTCACCCACCCTTAGTTTATCACAGAACCACCCGTCTTCATAATAATTCCCAAGAACCTTAACATAATCGTATCACATAAAACATGCATAAAGGAAACATAACATTTCCACCTTTCAATCATAATATATCAATACAACACATTGATATAAAAACATTATGAAAACCATTTTCAGTACCAATATAAAATAAAAGTAAAACATGGTATTTATTTTTCTTTTAAAAAGAAGGTATGGCTTGAAGAGGAAGCCGAAACTCAAATAATGGTCACGGCGGCAGAGAAGTCGTTGTCGCCGCATACGTACGAAAAAACATTCCCTTTTTTCGTTTAGTAAAACGCTTCGTATAAAAAAGATTCCTTTTGGATAAACTTAAAATTCAAAGGGGTTTATACACCGTATAAAAGAATGTTGAGTATAAAACAAAATATGCCTTAATGAAAGGATATTGAGACGAAGTCCCATACCTCAGGTCCGACTTGACTCGGTCGTTCTTCAATCTCCTGAATAATAAACTTGAGTTAATTTATACTTGTTTAAGAAACTTTTTCAAGTTCATTATTCCTTTTATATCACTTATTTCCATGTCATGAACACTATGTAATTATTTAAGTTAATAACGGTTGTTTTAACGATCATTGCTACTTGAGTAAAAAATAAGCCCTCTATAATTGCATGTTGTTCATGTATCCATTATATCCAGAATGGTATTCATGATGTAGATATCATATATGTCATATATATCCGGTAGATGCATGCATTTATAATATTTCATAATCATTTATAGGTAAGAAATGAAATGCACCGTTCATGGAGACGGTAAGCCGTACGTACGCATGAAAGCTACTTTCATTTCTATATTGTATTTTATAGAATGGAATCATAATTATATAAAGGTATATTATAATTCCATTAAAATATCATATATAATATCATAGTTCTATCCTTTATACGTCCCACATATGGTATTTAACGAATAAAATCACTTTGAGGGGGCGGTAGTCCTCACTTCCTTAAATGAAGATATCATGTTTACCCATAATGGAAACCATAAAGGTATGCCCAAAATGAAACATACAGAAGCTTAAGGAAAACATAAAAATATTATATATCATATATAAATATAGTTACATCTTAATGGACACCTTTGAAGGTGTTAAAAGAATGTTGAACAATCATCGTTTCGGGAGGCATAAATTCACCGTCCACGGAAACAGTATGTCCTTTAACCATTAGATGTAGGTGTGTGTAAGTGTTTCTCAAATCCTTCTTATAACAACAAACTAGAATATTTACGATACTAGAGTTTTTACAAAAGAAATTAATAAAAAGATTTTAGGGGGTTGGAGAAGAAAAATAAAACAAAAGGACTCAAGTGAAGACATTACCTTAAAATCGGGTAACTCCCTTTGGTTTGAGCTCAAAGGCTTCCTTGGGAAGACTTATGCCCAAAGTGAGGCTTCAAGGAGTAAGAGAGGGAAGTGTAGAGACAAAATGGGCATGGCTTGGCCGAGCCAAAGGCTTTGTATGTGTGGTTAAGGAGGTAGAGGTGGGGCCCTTTTATAAGAGGAGAGGAGGGGCACTCTTGGAAAGTAAAGAAATGTTACTTTATTTTCAAATGGGTTTCGGATTTTAAAGGTCCCACATTGATATAATTAGAGGATAAGGTGATAAGGGTTCGAAATACACCCATCCAATAGGTTTTGGACATGTTTAGGTCTTAGATTTTACATTATCTTTCCATTTTATTTAAATCGTCAACTAATGAGGTCATCACTGCATCATTATGATGTCAAAAATAATTTAATTTATTTAATGTCTAAAAATTATAAAAAAAATACAATGATGTAGAAAATTTTTGTCGCTTAACAATTACTATTTATAGTTCAAAAGATCATTTATTTATACAAAATTAAAAATATTTTACTTAGGTGATACATTCTTTGTTACATTTAACATTCTTTAAAAATAAAAAGATAAAAAGTCACTTTCTCACAAAAGTGATTCCATGGGGTCCCCAAGTTTGGCACAAGGCATCCCATGGTCGGCCATGAGACAACCAGTAGCATTAGGACACATTTTGGTTTCATTTTTTATTATTATGATATAATTTTATTATACTTAACTACCCGATTACTCATTAATCAAGATAATTAAAGATAATTACCATCGTTACTATTCATAATGTCCAAAAATAAAAGAGTCTTGATTACATAATTTGGACCTTATGATTCCAAATATGTAATCCATTTTACCAAATTCAAAACACATTAATTGCAATAATTTATTTAAAAAATAATTCCTGTTGTCAAAACAAATAGCGGGTTTTTTTGAAACAATATCTTTGAAAAGTTTGGCATTAGTTTATGACCAATTTCAAAGTGAAATTAATCCTAATGACCACCATTGGATTAAATGGTAAAAATATATTCTGATTAAACTTTAATACCAATTAAAAATATAATCTAACCATATAATTAAATTAAATGAAAAAGTAGTTTTGATGTAAAATGCAGTATTTTCCACTATTCATTAAAAATGAACATTGTCAGAAAAAAACCAAAAATTTATCCAATGTAAATTTCAATGTCCCAATCATAATGAATATGTTTATTTTGACAAATATAGATTATAAAATTTTCAAAAGTTTGATTTAAAAAGGGTTTTCCATCAAAAGGCAGTAAAACAATCTTTTAAGAATATTAGTGTATTCCATGCTTAAGATTGGATTTATTTTCATTTTAAGTCTCTAAAACACTATCTAATTCATTAATAGACATAGATAAAAATATCTATTATTCATTAATTACTTGGGATT
Source organism: Viscum album (assembly GCA_963277665.1). Taxonomy (NCBI): domain Eukaryota; kingdom Viridiplantae; phylum Streptophyta; class Magnoliopsida; order Santalales; family Viscaceae; genus Viscum; species Viscum album. Next base: position 1,897,488,579 of record OY728152.1, read on the forward strand.
TTACATCCTTCCCCCCTTTAGAAAATTGTGTCCCCGCACTTTATTTACTTATCAAATAAATGGGGGTACTTATCCCTCATTGCATTTTTAGATTCCCATGTTGCCTCTTCCATCATGTGGTTTTTCCAAAAAACAAATTACCTGATTAATCACCTTATTCCGTAACACATGCTCCCTATGGTCAAGAATCTGGACCGGTTGTTCTCATAAGATAGGTTCTCTTCCAGCTGAACTACCTCTGGACTCAAAACATGAGATGGATCTGGCATATACTTTCTCAACATCGAAACGTAAAAAACATTGTGTACCTGAGATAAACTAGGAGGTAAAGCCACCCGGTATGCAACTGATCCAACTCTCTCCAGAATTTCATATGGTCCAATGAACCTTGGACTCATCTTTCCTTTCTTACCAAATCGCATCACACTTTTCCAGGGTGAGACTTCGAGAAAAACATGATCACCTACCTCATAAGTTAGATCCTTCCTCCTGTTGTCTAGATAACTCTTCTGCCTACTCTGATCTGTTCTCATGTGTTTCTGAATCATTTGAACTTTTTCTGCCATCTCTTCTACCAATTCTAGTCCCATAAACTTCCTTTCACCCACTTCATCCCAGAAAGCTGGAGTTCGACACTGCTTCCCATATAACGCCTCAAATGGTTCCATATGTATACTAGAATGAAAACTGTTATTATATGAAAATTCAACCAAAGAAAGATGTTGGTCCAAACTTCCCTGATAATCCATAGAGAAAGAACGTAGCATATCCTCAAATGTATGAATTGTTCGTTCTGACTGCCCATCTGATTGAGGATGAAAAGCTGTACTAAAATTTAATTCAGTACCCAACGACTTCTGAAGGCCTTTCCAAAAGTTAGAAGTGAACCTGGGATCACGGTCAGATATAATGGAGAGAGGAACTCCATGTAACCTGACTATCTATTTAAGATAAAAACGGGAAATTTGATCTAGGGAAAAAGTATCTCGTATAGTAAGGAAATGAGCCGATTTGGTCAAGCAATCAACAATAACCCAGATTGCATTATTAGCTCGAGATGCCTTTGGTAATCCCACAACAATGTCCATGGATATATTCTCTCATTTCCACTCTGGCACTGGTAAAGGATGAAGCATCCCTTTCGGTAACTGCCTCTCTGCTTTAACCTGTTGACAAGTCAAACACTTCATAGTAAAATCAGCAATATCTCTTTTCATTCCATCCCACCCGTAATACTCCTGAAGATCACTATACATCTTAGTACTACCTGGATGAACTGAAAACGAAGAACTATGAGCTTCACATAACAACTCTATCTTCAACTGTGAATCGCAAGGCACACAGAATCTCTTCCAAAATCTCAAAACGCAATCATTATCAATGTTGAATTCAGGCAACTTACCTTTCTGTACCAGCTCTACCTTTTTCTGTAACTCAATATCTTGCTTCTGTGCTTGTTTTATTCTATCTGATAGAGATGATCTCACTGATACCTGAAACAAAACAGAAGAACATCCTGCACCAACAACTTCTATGCCAAATTTCATCAAATACTTAACCAAAGGATCACGTTCCAAACACAACATTTCTAATGAAGAATTACTTTTTTGACTCAAAGCATCAGCCACATTATTTTCTTTTCCTGGATGGTAATGAATTGTACAATCATAATCATTGATTAATTCTATCCATATCCTTTGTCTCATGTTCAATTCTTTCTGAGTGAATATATACTTTAAACTTTTTTGATCGGTATATATTTCACACTTTACTCCATACAAATGATGCCTCCAAATTTTTAAAGCCAAAACAACAGCAGCTAATTCCAAATCATGTGTAGGGTAATTCACCTCATCAGTTTTCAACTGACATGAAGCATAAGAAATTACTTGATCATTATGCATTAGGACACAACCAAGTCCTTTCAATGAAGCATCACTATATATAACAAACTCACCATTCCTGGAAGGTAGTGCCAAAACTAGAGCATTCACCAATCTTCTTTTCAATTCATGAAAACAATCATCACATTCTTTTTTCCAAATAAACTTAACACCCTTCCGAGTTAGCTTAGTCATTGGACTAGATAACTGTGAAAAATTTCTAACAAACCTTCGGTAATAGCCTTCCAAACCAAGGAAACTACGATTCCCTGTTACATTTGTGGGTCATGGACATTCTTCAACAACCTTTGTTTTTGCAGGATCAACGGTTATCCCATCTTTAGAAACAATATGACCAAGGAATGAAATTTTTTGCAACCAAAACTCACACTTGCTGAATTTTCCATACAGTTTCTTTTCTTTTAAGGTTTGAAAGATAACCCTTAAATGTCTTTCATGCTCCTCTTTACTTTTAGAAAACACCAAAATACCATCAATGAAAACCACCACAAACTTATCTAAGAACTCATGGAAAATTCTATTCATTATGTTCATGAATACAGAAGATGCATTGGTTATCCCAAAAGGCATTACTACAAATTCATAATGGCCATATCTTTTATGAAACGTATTCTTCGGAACATCTGCTTCCTTTACCTTCAGTTAATGGTACCCCGATCTAAGTTCAATCTTTGAAAAATACTGAGCTCCCTGGAGCTGATCAAACAAATCATCGATATGAGGCAAAGGATATTTGTTCTTAACAGTGATATTATTCGAGGCCCTATAATCAATGAAAAGTCTCATTGAGCCATCTTTATTTTTAACATACAAGACAGGAGCACCCCATGGTGATGTGCTAGGTCGAATGAAACCTTTATCTAATAACTCCTTCCATTATTTCTTTAACTCTAAAAGTTCAACTTGAGCCATTCGATAAGGGGGTTTTGAAATTGGCTTAGCATTAGGAACTAAGTCAACAGTAAATTCAAATTCCGGATCTGGTATTATTCCAGGCAAATCATCTGGAAAAACATTAGGATACTCATTTACCACTAGCACATCATTAATCTGTACAGTTCCTTTATTTTCAACGATGTGTGCAAGGTAACATTCATTTCCATCTTTTACAAGTTTCTCAGCCTCTTGATATGTTATCAACAGTAAGGGTTCATTATTGTACAGAAACTGAAAGTCTTTCTGAAAAGAAACATCTTTAGCTCTACAATCAATCTTAGCATGGTAAATAGAGAGCCAATCCATAACCAAGATAACATCAAACTCTACTAGAGGTAAAACAATAAGGTTTGCAAGTAGGTTCTTTCCACGGATAAGGATAGGAAGATTCTTATAAATTCTTTTTTCCTCAACATTTCCCCCAGGTGTTTTTACCACAAGTTCAGGAGTCATTTCATGAGATGGTATTCCCATTTTACTAGAAAAGTTTTCAGAGATGAAAGAATGTGTAGACCCCGAATCAAACAACACACTGGCATAATCTGAAAAAAAAAGTACCTGATACAACTTCATTTGATGGCCCGACATCTGTTGAAGTAGTTGCAAAGGATTTAACCACCCCTTTCTGCTTGTAGTCTAACTGCTTCCCATCACTCAAGCTCTTTGTCAGACACTCGTTTGTATAGTGACCCATCTCATTGAACATAAAACATTTCACTAACTGTAAATCAAATTTGGTCTTACCTTAACCTTGATCTTTTTCAGTGCAATCACGAGCCTTATGTCCCATCTTACCACATCGATAACACTTTCCAGAATTCAGAAGACATTCCCCAGCATGCCTTCTGCCACATTTATCACAAACTGGAAACTTAGTTTTCTTACCATCTGACTTTTTTGAAGAATTCTAACCGTTATCCTGCCACCTCGGTCTCTTCTTCTGTTGGTTGTTATAGAACACTTGATCATCGGCAAACTCCATTTCCACCTTCTCAGCACATCGAACAAGATTTTCATAACTTTTAAACTCACGAGAAACTAATGCCCTTCGATATTTTGTCTTTAATCCTGGGTAAAAACGATTGATTTTACTATCAAGGTCTCGAATAAAATTTGGAGCATACCTTGCCAATCGAGTGAACCTTTATTCATAGGCAGCCACTGAGTCTTCCTCTTGCCTCAATTCCAAGAATTGATTTTCCATCCTATGTCGAACAGCCTTAGGAAAATACATCTCAAGAAACATACCTTTGAATTCATCCTAGTCAAGAGCATCAATCTCATTGGAGTCCCTGCTATTTTTAACCATAGACCACCACTAATCCGCCTCACCCTCCAAACGGTAAATAACAAGACTAACCTTTTGATTGTCTGAACACCCCATGACATCGAAAATCTTCTCCAGTGCTTTAATCCACCCTTCAGTTAACACAGGGTCAGATGATCCTCTGAATGATGGGGGATGTTGCCTCATGAAATGTTCCACCACTGACATGTTCCTCTGTGGTTGATCTGGCTGATCTCTTGGATAGATTCCACCACCATTTATCGCTTGAGTCAACTGCACCATTACTTCAACAAACTATTCAGTTCCAATTCCGACCATCTCAGGATGCTGATTCAGAAGGTTATTTCCTTCTGTATTCCTTCCTAGCACTACTTCTCTGTTTCTTCTATGGAAAACCATTCTGAACAAACATGTCTTAGATGAAGCAACATGGTAATCTTCAAATGCTATATCATTTCAAAAAAATATATATTTTTGGATAATCATTTAATAGAATTCTAACTCCTAATGTTATCTAAACCAACCTCTGATACCAACTATAAGGCCCCAGCCTTAAACCTTACTTAATATTGAGTTATTACAAGATTACACATTGATGATCTTTTCAGGTTTAGAGTTTTAGAGAATTGGATCCTAAAACTTTCATTACATTCCACATTTAAAAAAAGTGGTTACATAAAGATAGTATTAATTTTTCCCATCAATGGATCATATTTAAAATAAAACATGGATTCTTTCTTGACACTTCCTTGACACTATCATCATATCATGTACCTTTCCCTTGACCTATGAAAAACATTTCAAAAAAGACTTGGGATGAGCATAAAAAGCTCAGTATGGGTTATATAAAAAAAATATGGAAAGGAAACATGAGTTCATATATATATAATAATGAAACCATACTTTACCCATAAAACATAAGCACTTTAACATACCTCATCAAATCATGAATAAATTATAGAAATTATAAGACATAAAGGTAACTTGAGGAATTAATAACATTCTTACGTAGGGAGTAACCCTCTTGGTTACGTTTGGAATACCCATCACAATATATTACCTAAATCTCTTCGAAGAAAACTTAACGTTTCAATCCTTCACTTTACCCAATTCATTGGAGAGCTATATCGGGCTCACCCGCCCTTAGATTATGATGGAACCACCCGTCTTCATAATAATTCTCAAGAACCTTTACATAATCGTATCACATAAAACATGCATAAAGGAAACATAACATTTCCACCTTTCAATCACAAGATATCAATACAATAAATTGATATAAAAACATTATGAAAACCATTTTCAATACCAAAATAAAATAAAAGTAAAACATGGTATTTATTTTTCCTTTTAAAAAGAAGGTATGGCTTGTAGAGGAAGATGAAACTCAAATAATGGTCATGGCGGTGGAGAAGTGGTTGTCGCCGCATACGTACGACAAAACATTCCCTTTTGTAGTTTAGTAAATTTCTTTGTATAAATAAGATTACTTTTGGATAAACATAAAAGTCAAAGGGGTTTATACACCATATAAAAGAAGGCTGAGTATAAAACAAAATATGCCTCAATGAAAGGAGATTGAGACGAAGTCCCATACGTCGAGTCCGACTTGACTCGATCGTTCTTTAATATCCTGAATAATAAACATGAGTTAATTTCTATTTATTTAAGAACCTTTTTCAAGTTCATTATTACTTTTATATCAGTTATTTCCATGTCATGGACACTATGTAATTATTTATGTTAATAACGGTCGTTTTAACAATCATTGGTACTTCAGTCAAAAATAAGCCCTTTATAATTACAAGTTGTTCATGTATCCATTATATACAGAATTGTATTCATGATGTAGATATCATATATGTCATATATATCCAGTAAATTCATGCATTTATAATATTACATAATCATTTAGAGGTAAGAAATGAATTGCACCGTTCATGGAGACGGTAAGCCGTACATACGCATGAACGCTACTTTCATTTCTATTTCGTATTTTATAGAATGGAATCATAATGATATAAAGGTATATTATAATTCCAGTATAATATCATATATAATATCATTGTTCCATCCTTTATACGTCCCACATATGGTATTTAACGAATAAAATCACTTTGAGGGGGCGGTAGTCCGTACTTCCTTAAATGAAGATATCGTGTTTACCCGTAATGGAAACCATAAAGGTATGCCCAAAATGAAAAATACAGAAGCTTAAGGAAAACATAAACATATTATATATCATATATAAATATAGTGACATCTTAATGGCCAACTTTTAAGGTGTTAAAAGAATGTTGAACAATCATCGTTTCGGGAGGCATAAATTCACCATCCACGGAAACAGTATGTCCTTTAACCATTAGATGTAGGTGTGTGTAATTTTTGCTCGAATACTTTTATAAAAACATCATAGTATATTGAAGATACTGGAGTTGTTACAAAAGAAATGAATAAAAAGAGTTTAGGGGGTTGGAGAAGAAAAATAAAACAAAAGGACTCAAGTGAAGACATTACCTTGAAATCGGGTAACTCCCTTTGGTTTGAGCTCAAAGGCTTCCTTGGGAAGACTTCTACCCAAAGTGAGGCTTCAAAGAGTAAGAGAGGGAAGTGGAGAGACAAAATGGGAAGGGGTTGGCCGAGCCAAAGGCTTTTGAAGTGTGGGTATGGAGGTATAGGTGGGGGCCGTTTATAAGATGAGAGGAGGGGCACTCTTGGAAAGTAAAGAAATGTTACTTTATTTTCAAATGGTTTTAGGATTTTAAAGGTCCCACATTGTTTGATTATAGGCTAAGGTGATAAGGGTTCTAAATCCACCCATTCAGTAGGTTTTGTACATGTTTAGGTCTTAGATTTTACATTATCCTTCCATTTTATTAAAATCATCAACTAATGAGGTCATCGCTGCATCATTATGATCTCATAAATAATTTAATTTATTTAATGTCTAAATATTATAAAAAATACTATGATGTAGAAAATCTTTTTAGATTTCCAATGACTATTTATAGTCCAAAAGATCATTTATGTAGACAAAATTAAAAATATTTTACTTAGGTGATACATTCTTTGTTACATTTAACATTCTTTAAAAATAAAAAGATAAAAATTCACTTTCTCACAAAAGTGATTCCATGGGGTCCCCAAGTTTGGTACAAGGCATCCCATGGTCGGCCATGAGACAAACAGTAGCATTAGGACACATGTTGGTGTCATTTTTTATTATTATGATATAATTTTATTATCCTTAACTACCCGATTACTCTTTAATCAAGATAATTAAAGATAATTACCATCGTTACTATTCATAATATCCAAAAACAAAAGAGTCTTGATTACATAATTTGGACCTTATGATTCCAAATATGTAATCCATTTTACCAAATTCCAAACACATAAATTGCTATAATGGATTTAAAAAATAATTCCCGTTGTCAAAACAAATAGCGGGTTTTTTGAAACAATATCTATGAAAAGTTTGGCATTTGATTATGACCAATTTCAATGTGAAATTAATCCTAATGACCACCATTGATAAAAATTGTCAAAAGTTTGATTTAAAAAAGGGTTTTCCATCAAAAGGCAGTAAAACAATCTTTTAAGAATATTAGTGTATTCCATGCTTAAGATTGGATTTATTTTCATTTTAAGCCTCTAAAACACTATCTAAATCATTAATAGACATAGATAAAAATATCTATTATTCATTACTTACTTGGGATGTTACAATTCTGATTTAAGGAAACTAGAATCCAAGAAAACAAAAGAATTTAATATGCAAGTAAAAGGTAATTACGAAAAACTCCAGAAATAATCATACCTTCTAGATTGCTAGGATGATTATTCATATTATTTGATATTCTTCTTGAAGAACTTTGCATTCCAAAAAAATTCACTAAAAAAATTTCAAATCTAAAAATGTCCATTACGAAAATTTCATGTCTCAAGATTTTCATTCTGAAAATTTCAGGTTTGAACATTTTTAATATGAAAATTTTAGTTTTGATGATTTTCATTACGAAAACATCATGTTCGAAGATCTTCATTTTGAAAAATTCAGGTCTAATAATTTTCATTACGAAAACTTCATGTCCAAGAATTTTCATTACCAATTTTTTTTTTGAAAAACCAACTACAAAAATTTTCATTACGATAATTTTTGAAAAAACAACTATGCAAATTTTCATTATGAATACTTTTGAAAAACGAACTATGAAAATTTTCTTTACGAAGACTTTTGAAAAACCAACTACGAATATTTTCATTAAGAAATATTGTGAAAACCCAACTACTAAAATTTTCACTATGATAAATTTTGAAAAACTGACTAAGAAAATTTTCATTATGAAATTTTTTGAAAAACCAACTATGAAAATTTTCTATTACGAATACTTTTGAAAAACCAACTACCCAGTTTTTCATTACGAATTTTTTTAAAACTCCAATAACAGATGTACTCCCACTATGAAAATGAGTTTATTTCTATAAAGAGATTGGATCAATACGAAGTTAATTAAGGAATATAACCTTATGATTATCATTCCTAACTTTTATTTAATGTATTCAAATATATCGGAGGGTAATGATTTTGTGAAAATATCAGCAAGTTGATCTTGCATTCCGATAAATTGAAGAATGGTTTCTCATTTTTGTGTGTGATCCCTGAGAAAGTGATTCCTAATACCTTTTTGTTTTTCACGAGAGTCATGTTCAGGGTTTTTATTAAGGGAAATGGCACTTATATTATCACAAAAAAATTGAGTCTTACTAAAACTCAAGCCATTGTCTGTGAGTGTGTGTTGCATCCACCACACTTGAGCACAACAACATCCAGCTGCTACATATTCAGCTTCAGCAGTGGAAAGTGCTACAGAGTGTTTCTTCTTGCAAGGCCAAGAAACTAATGAATCTCTTATGAAATAAAAAGTTCCAGATGTACTCTTTCTATCAATTCTACATCCACCAATGTCAGCATCCAAATTTTTTTTAAAAAAAAATTCATTTATAGAAGTATAAAATAGTCCTAAATATATGGTTCCCTTTAAGTAGAGAAAAATTATTTTCACTACCTTTAAATGATATTCCTTAGGATTGGATTGATATCTTTTACATAAGAATACTAAAAAAATTATTTCTCGATGACTAGCTGTCAAGTAAAGTAAACATCCTATCATACCTCTAAAAGTTGATTGATCTACATGTTTCCCAGCTTCATCAAGATCAAGTGTGTTTGAGGTACTAATGGAGGTACTTATACTTTTAGTGTTGTCATTTACATACTTTTTATGAAGATCTTTTATATTCTTATGTTGGGATACATAGATTCCTTCTGGTTTTTTAGAAATTTGAAAACCAAGGAAAAATGTTTACTCACCCATCGTACTCATTTAAAACATATATTTCATTAGATCCGCAAAGAGATCAGTTAAAGATTTATTAGTTGAACCAAATATAATTTCATCAACATAAATTTGAACAATCAAAACATTTTTATTATCTTTCATTATAAAAAGGGTTGGATCTGCATTTCCCTTAACATGGTTATTTGGAAACAAAAATCTCGTAAGTCTTTCATACCAAGCTCGAGGGGATTTTTTAAGTCCATACAGAGATTTGGTAAGTCTAAAAACATGATTAGGATGTTTTGTATCCTAAAATCCAAGAGGTTGTTCATAAAAAACATCCTCTTAAACATAACCATTACGGAAAACACATTTCAAATCCATTTGAAAAGGTTTGAAATGAAAGAATTCTCCAAAGGCATGTAAAATACGATTAGATTCAAGTCTAGCTACTGGAGCACAGGTTTCTTCATAGTCTATTCCTTTTTGTTGGTTATAGCCTTTAGTAACTAATCTTGCTTTATTTCTAACAATGATTCCATTTTCATCACATTTATTTCTGAAGACACATTTTACTCCATTAATACAAGTTTCTTTAGGTCTCTCAACCAAGGTCTAGACTTTATTCCTTTCGAATTCATTTATTTCATCATGCATTGCTTTAATCCAATCATCATCACCTAAAGCTTCATCTGTGATTTTTGGTTCTAATTGGGAGAGGAATGCTATATGTTCTACATATTTTCTTAAGTAAATTCTAGTTATTATAGGTTTATTGACATCACCAATGATACTATCAATGGGATGATTCTTTAGAAACAACTGGATTGGGTTTTGTAAAACCTGTTCATCAACATAAGTTAAGAAATCTTATGGGATAAATGTTTCAGTAGTATCTTGTTGAACATTTTCATTATCAGAATTATTTTCTATCAAAGGTTGAAAATCAGTTTTTGAAAACACATCTGAGGATGTAGGTTGGGGTTGTTTAAAAATGAAAAGATCAGTTTCATCAAATTTTACATGTACTATCTCTTCAATAGTACAAGTGTTTTTATTGAAAACTCTATATGCCTTAAAAGTTGTGGAGTATCCTAAGAAAATTCCTTCATCAGATTTTGGTGCGAATTTTTATAGATTATCTTTAGTATTCATAATGAATACCTTGAAACTTAAAACCATAAAGTAAGAAAGTGTAGGTTTTCTACCATTCCATATCTCATAAAGAGATTTATTATGAAAAGGTATAATCAAAACATGATTTATAGTATAACAAGAATTAATTACAGCTTCAGCCCAAAAATGTTTGGCTACAGAATACTCACTCAACATGGTTCTAGTTGTCTCCTGAAGAATTATATTTCTTCATTCAAAAACACCATTCTGTTGAGGTGTTTTGGGTGTTGAGAAGTTGTGATTAATACATTTTTTACTACAAAAAGATTCAAAATCTGAATTTTGAATTTCTCCTCCATGATCACATTGAATAGTTTTCAATGGAAGTCTTTTCTCATTTTTAACATGGGATCTAAAACTTTTGAAATAAGAGAAGTATTCGTATTTCATTGCGAGAAAATAGACCCACGTAAATCTAGTGTAATCATCATTTAAAACAAATACATAGTACTTGCCTCTAATTCTTCCAGTTTGTATTGGACCAAAAATATCCTTATGAACTTTCTGTAATGCATCAGTTGTTGAGACTTCACTGACTGATTTGAATCTCAATTTATGTTTCTTACCATATTGAAAAGGTTCACAAACTTTTGAAGAATCAAATCTAAACTCTGGTAGATCCTTAACTAATCCTTTATTAGAAATCTTTCATATGTTCCTTAGGTTACAATGACATAACCTTCAATGACATAACCAAGAATGATCTTCCATTTCCCTAAGGAAAGGTTAGTCTTGGATCCTAAGGACTTATATGTTTAGTGTGTAAACATTATCTTTACTATAGTCATAAAGAATAAATTCTTCCTTGGAATTGTATACTAAGCACTTATCATTCCTAAAATTCACAAGGTAAAACTCATCACATAACTGAATTATGCTAATTAGGTTGTGCTTAAGTCCCCTAACAATTAAAACATTTGAAATCAATGTTTTTCCAAGAATAATGATGTTACCTATACCAATGATTTGTGCCTGAGAATTATCTCTGAAAGTTTCTTTTCCTCCTTTTGTTTTGATAATCTTTTCAAAATAGATTCTATTACCAATCATATGTCGGGAACATCCACTATCCATGTATCACGTATTGCACTTGGTATTGTCCCTATTTTCCTAAAATTAAGAAAACGTTAGACTTTTGGAATCCAAACATTCATGGATCTGAAATTTATAGACAATAAAATTTTGGGTATCCACATTTGTTTAGAAAAATAAGCTATATGAAACCCAAGAGATTGAATTTTTTTCAATGAACAATTATTCTTCCAATGCCCACCACTTTGACATTTAGTGCAAAAAGGGGATATAGAAGGAACAAAATAGTTATTTTTGAAAACTGGTTTTTGGTGATATAACCTACCCCATTAGTGTTTCCTTAAGGTTTAATTTGAGAATACATCTTGTCAAAATTTTCTTTTCCAGAGTTAAGTTTGCAAGAATCTTCTTTAGATAAAATATCTCAGATTTCAGTATGATGACTAAATTTCTATCCTCATGAATAATTTTTTTAGAGTTAGATTTTTCCAAAAAAACATTTATCTGTAAAATAGAATTCTTGTGATCTCTAGATAGTTTTTCTTTAACAGAATTTTATTTATCCAGGCGATTAGAATTTTTTTCTAAAAACTCTTCCTTATCTCTAATATCTCTAGAAAGATCTGAAATCTCTTTTGTTAGAATTTCTTCCATTGTGTTTTCCTTGTCTAATTTTATAGAAATTTTACAATTTTTTTCTTTATGTAACATGTAAAATATAGAAACATCTTCATATGAAGGTATTTCTTCATTTTCTAAGGATGGAGTATCTTTATTAGAAGTACTATTTTTGTAATAGTAATTCTTATCAAGAGATAAACTTGTTAATGCCTCGGCAGAGCGTACCGTGGCCATAAGACATGTATTGGGGAAAGAAGTAGTAGCAATGAATCCCATATTCTTCTGTGCTGATGAATCATATTCAAAAGATTCACTTTCTGAGGAGTCTCCATAGCTAGCACTCCAAGTATCATTAGCTTTAAGGATTTTCTTGTGCTTTGATCGATAAAATTTCTTCTTGTTCCTTTCTTAATTCCTTTCCTTCCTTTCCTTCTTTTTCAACAAAGGACAATCATGTCTGATATGACCTATTATTTTACATTTATAACATGTAACTTCTCCATATTTCTTATCTCAGTATTATTTCTTCTTGTACATATTCTGATGGTTCTTTTGAGGTATAATCTTGTTCGTTCTTTAAGAAAGATTAGCTAATTCATTATCAGACAATTTTGTGTCACTAGATTCTGACTGAATAACAACTTTCTTTGCCTTTGATCTAGTTACTCTATCTGGGGTCTTGGCTTTCATATATTTAGAAGTGGTTCTTAAAGAAACTCCTCCATTCCCATTCTTCTTCATAACATTCTCATCATCTCTCTTCATTTTGGTTTCATGCTGAAGAAGAGTTCCAAACAACTCATCTAAGTAAATATGAGTGGCTTTCATGTTATCATCAATATCCATCCTCTTGGACTCTCATTCATTTTTCATGATATCTATGATCTTATCTCCAGTAATCATTAGATAGTTGTCAACTCTAGTATTGATAACAAAATTCTTCATCCTATCTCTCCAGTACTCATAATTATTTCTATCTAAAACAGGAGGTCTGGTAGGATTTAAATTATCAATAGAACCAACATTTAAACCCAGAATCCTTAAGAAAATATTAGGCCCAAAAAACGTGTTAGTAGTTTGAGTCTATAAAAAAGAGAAAACATCCTAAGCATGGAACTAGATATTGTATCTCTAAGAAATAATGAATCCAAACTATGATTCTGAAAAACAGATTTCGAAAAATTATGAATTTTGAAGTTCAATTCTGAATATTCAATTCTGAAATATTTGAGAAGGGAAAAAGTTATATGTGAATATAAGTATTTCAGAGACCTCACTATGATACCAATTGTGAGATGGTATGTGAGTGTGATATTCTCTATAAAACCAAATTTAGGATCGACTATTTAAACATTAGATGCTCAAATACAAGAGGGGGTGATTTTTACTTTTAAAAATTCCTTTAGAAATTTTAATGATGGTTATGTTTAACATGGTTAAAAAAGATAACTCACAAGACCTCTATGTTCTAATAACATACTTGATTCCGGAAAAGTGATTCTAGAAATGAAACTTAACAAAAGTTTACAACAACTAAGATTCTACCTTAATGTGTATAAAATATAACTAAATCAGACTATAAGTATGGGGAAGTATAATAATGTTATACTTTCCTCAGAAAAACAAATGCAGCGGAAAACTAGAAACAAAAACAAGAAACAAGTAGTAAATCTTTTAAACCAAAGAGAAGGGTTTCTAACAACTTTGTATAATGGTCCCTTGAGTTATACATTCAATAAAGTATGTCTTACCCACACCAGATTAATCCCTCGTTATGATGATTAGAGTCTACCTTGTTGTCCCCGCAAGCCCTCAACTATCAGGTAGTCGACACCTCTTCCTTCCTATCCCCGAAAGCCCTTGATTGTACACAACAACAATAAGATTCTCCCGAATAAAGTTTTCACAAAGCAATGTTTGAACAAGCAGTTCAAACTATCTGCACAAATTCTGATAGTTTATAAGAGCCTCTCTTTCTAGAAATCACTTCAACAGAATGTAAGCACAATTGTCAATAGTTCATCTTGAACTCTTTCAAATGAGCTCCTATTTATAGGCACAGATCCAACGGTCAGATCCCTCCTCCAACAGTCATAGTCTTCCTTGAATTTAGGAGGGACCTGTACACGTGTCACTCAAACAATGGTTAGTTGATAACTAAAATCATAACATTATGCTATACCAAAATGAGTGTAAGCATAAATAAAGTCTGATATTCGGAATGGGAGTAAATGAAAGTTCAGAGTCAACCAAAAATTAATTCAGAGTCTATAATATAACGATGTTTAGATTTTTTTTTCTAGGAATTCGGAACCTAGATTCTATAGAATTTGAGAGTCTGAATTTCAAGGAAACTCGGAATTTGGATTTACTAAAATTCGGAACTAGAACATACAAAGTTCAGAGTTAGAGTTCATGATAATTCGGAGTCAGAACTCATAGGAGTTCTGAGTCTGAATTTAGAGAACACGGAGTTAGAACTTAGAGAAGTTCATATCCATAATTTGTAATTAGAATTCGGAGTTAGAACTTTGAAGAGTTCAGATCCAGAATTCATATTCAGAGTTTGGAGTCAGAACATTGAAGAGTTTGTATCTAGAAATCATATTCAGAATTCGGAGTCAGAAATCAGAAGAGTTCATAACCAGAATTCTGATTCAGAATTTGGAGTCAGAACTTTGAATAGTTCGTATCCAGAATTCGTATTCAGAATTAGGTGTTAGAACATTGAAGGGTTTGTATCTAGAATTCGTATTCAGAATTCAGAGTCAAAACTCAGAAGAGTTCGTAACCATAATTATGATTCAGAATTTAGACTCTGAACTCAGAGAGATCGTAACTAGAATTCTGAGAATTCGGATCCTAAAACAGAATGCTTCATATCTAGGTAATTATAGTATTTCAAGGTTTTGTTTAGAATCCGATTTTTACTCATAGAAAATTTTTGATATGAACAATGAAATCTAGGTAAGGGTAAATTTCCTTGGGTAAATAAATTTTCCTTAAGGGAGTAAAATATGGGTAAAATGAAATTTTCCTTGAAATAAGGTGTTTGTGATTTTCAAAATAAGAGGAATCATGAAGTCATAAGGATACCTTAGTGACTCAACAATATCCCCATTGAAATAAGGAATGGAAAAGTCATAAGGATAACCTTATTGACTAATCAATGGTGTTTATCCATCACCATATGGAAGAAAAAACATATGGACAAAAACACGGAAACTAAATGATTCAACCCAAGACAAAAATATGAACACGTAGATATTAAATAAAAAATTTCTTTCTAGGATGTTCATATAAGGGTGAGATGTTGATGTCATAGATAACCACCACACACATTAATTAAGGAATAAAAATCATCCCCTAAAACAACATTTGGGGCTGAATATCCTTAGACCATCCATAAAGGAAGTCACAATAGATAACTCAATGCTAATAGATATACATCTCCTAATACCCCAAATGTGACTCCCCTACCTTTTACACTAAATATAACTACAACCTATCTAAAAAAGAACCCTCTTCCAAATAAAATCACCCTTATAAATATATATTAAGATGATTTGTTCCATTAAACATAGAGAATTTCATGACCGATGTATGAAATTTTTGTGTGTCCTCATACTTACCACATCCGCCAAAAACACTAAACCTACAGAATGTAATAGTAACCATAAATTCATAGTCCAAAATCTATTCTATCTATCACCACTATAACAATTTGAGGTCATTTGGAGTGAAAACAAACCTCAAGCTCTTTTAATAGGTTAAAAACACAAATCATTTTCTAATAAAATGGTGCATAATAAATTCTATGAAATCAAAACCATTCCAAACACAAGATCATGTATGGGGTATTTATATTCATGGTTTTATAAATACTTTGTCCCACAAGAAACAATTTATCTATGATTCCTCAAAAAGGCTCACAATACAATATGTAAAGTATCATAGTCAACGATAAACCGAACTCCCTCATCTTGAAAACAAATAACAGGGCCACTAAAAAACTTTTACAATAATTACATGAAAGAATACTAGAACTATCTATTCTATAAAATGTCATAAAAGTGTATCAATAAAAGATAATTTGGGTACAATCATTAATAATATCCTACATGACCAAGGAAACTCTTCAACTCTATAAAAGTCTTGGGTGATACCTATGAAAGGACCACCTTGATCATTAAAGGATTCACCCTTACTCTATGTTATGAAAGGAAATTATCCATGAAATGAACTTCATGATCCCTAAATAAACACATTGATAGCTTCATAAATAGTTTCTGTTGAGGATAAACTCCCAAAACTAGAATCATATACGTTTCATTATCCTCTTTAGATGTGGATTACACAAGGATGTCATTGATAAATGAAACTGTAATCCACATAGAGACTATTAAAAAACTACATCCATTGGTCCAGTGAATATGTGTAAATTTTTTGTTACACAAAAAAAATTATAATGACCTTTCAATAACTATAACAATAGTAGAAAGTTTTCTTTGGAATATATTAATATTTCACCATCATCTGATGATATTTGGAGCATAGATTGATATTTTCTAAACAACTAAGCCCTTATATATAATCAAATAAATCCTCAAGAAATAGAAAAGGATATAGATTCTTTACTATCACATAAGAGATTATAATTGATACACAGATATAGTTTGATACCATCCATACTTGTGAATAAAACAAGTCGACCAAAATGGGTCGTTCTTGTCCAAATAAAAACCTCCCTAAAAGGGATCATGAAACTATATCCACATCTATAGAAACTCAGAAAGTTTTATCCTATAGGGAGGCATCAAAATTGTGCAATAACTTGATTGTATCTTTATCCCTTCAATGAACTCCCATTAAGGGGTTAATTATACAAATTCTTGAGAAATGAAATTAGGGTACTCTTCAACAACTCTTGAAAAAAATACTCCTCAACCCTCTAATAAGATAAAAACAAACTCAGTCATTATGGAATAAAAGGAATTATCATGCCTCAAACCAATAAATGGGTCTTCGTCTCCATCAAAAATGATAGAATCTCATTACTCATCATAGAACATGATATTTTTCAAGAAAAATCCTCAATATCCAACACTTAATTCATCATATGTGTGCCTCGGATGATTTCATATGGTTTTATCTATACACATAATAAGGCTCCCCAAGATTATTTCTACCCCAACATTACCACCCAATCTCTATAAAAATCATACAAACTGGATTGACCACTATCTAGAACATTTAATTACAAGGGAACAATAAGACTCTCAACCTCATCTCCCAAAGCACAATGTTGAAATAAATAGGTTTGTCGATGTTAAATCAGAAAGGCAATGTTCCCAATAAGAAAATAATTGACCAATTCCTGGAGTGATTTTGACTTTTCTAGTGTTGGATACTCTAGATAATTCCACTATCCATAGACAACTCCAATACTTCTATAAACCTGATGTTGAACACCACCATAACCACACTATACTCTCAAAGGATGAGGAGAATCATATGGTTTTCCTCTACCTCCCATGTGTCCTTTATTATAATTAAGGGATTGATCAACCTACTATAACTCCATCAGATAGAACTACATCAATGGAAGAACCTGAGGCCGACCACCTACCACACATTGACTACATATAAATTTTGGGCACTCCCACTACTGATTATATTGGACAACATACAAACATTTTGATCCCTTAGTAAGGGCCTGAGAGCCTCCAACCCTGGTGAAATGAGAAAATGTGGTAAATGACTTACCCCAAACTATTTGGAAACCCTTATTTCTAGGAAAATATAAACCCAAAACCACATATATACTACATGGACAATCTTGAAGACTCTGATCTCTAAACAATCCATTCATGGCTAGAATCCTTTGGACAATTGGTTCCCTCTATTGTGGCAGTTTAAAAGGAGTGACATGTAATAATATCTCTACGCATAAATCATTCTAAAAATTTATCACTCAGACTTCCTCATCTGGTGGTAGGTCCAATTCATATTGGAGATGGATCATGAAATGGGTCCTAAAGTCTCTCATACTAGAGCTTCCATTTCCAAGCGTATGTATCTTTTAATAGAATGCCACCTTTATGATTGAAGAATGAATCTTGGATCATAACACATATAATAACATATCATTCCAAAATATTGTCTTTCCATGATTTATAATTACCAAGAACCACCACTACTTTTCTTCCCCGCACTGAATCAACACTACCAATTAAACCAAGTGTTCTTTAAAAAAATTATTAAATATAGTGGTCTTCTCTACTAACAACAACTAGTCATTTTTCCAAAGTCTAAAATAGATCCCTAATAATTCAATATAATCTTTGGTATACATTATCGTGTGTCCCCCACCAAATTTCATCATCTTTAACCTTCACATTGTGGCTATATAATTTTTCATCCTTAAAAACATCACTGGCATGACCTTGACATGGATGTTAACCTAGTTCTATACTTATGAAAGATAAAATGGTTAGGGACACCAAGACAAAAAATATAGAATATTTATGGTTAATTAAATAATTTTCTTAAAAACCCAAATGTCTAACCATTTCAAACAATGGCACATGAAATAATGAGGTATAATCCATTCCATGTTATTTACCCAGAAATGAGTATCACATCACTTATTAGGATTACTACACCTAATGTTCCTTAAATCATATCATAGAGTGGCCTAAATAGTTATGTTCAAGCTGGTATCCCTTTTTTACATTTCGTACATAGATTAGATAACAATTTTCCTCAACAAACCCTTGTAGTTTTCATGAATTCATACATTTAAATTCTATAATGTCCCCCAATTAAACCTTATATTCTACTATTTCATGAACTATTCGCTAAAGGTACCGATCTTGGGCCATAAATGTGAAGAGCGAGATAATAAATCCTAAAACCCACAACAAATAGTCTACTTGTTAGTGACTATCATTGAGGGTGTAATATGAAAATATATCAGAGAAATTATCCTATAATAAAAATGAGGAATGAGATATAATATTAAACAACCAAGTAAATTTTTCTCATAAAAAATATAACATCTAAAAAATGATTGTAATTTCATGAACCTAAAGAAATAATAAATTAATATAAAAGTAAAAAAAATTAACAGCAACCTCAAAGACAAAATGACACTTAAACAACCTGGTAAGAAATTAATGTCTATACCAATCACAAAACATCTCCATTTGATATAAAATAGATATTATAGATATGTTTAGTGAGTATACTATGTAAAATTAGTAGGATCCTCATGAATCCTTTTTTGGAAAAGATAAATGCATTATATTGAAACGTACTGAATAAAAACATGAAGCTAACTCATCACATAAGTGGGTATGATACATTTCTAGCCTCACCAAGTCTATATAACCATTTGTCACTTAAAATAAATCGTATAATATCAAATATAATATCAGATCAAGGTAAATCAGTACCACTTCCCTACACGTTTTCTTCTCTCACCCCAAAGCCACACATACTAATCCATCTATATACAAATAATCCACATGGGTTATAAGAAACTATATAACAACCCACACCTCATGAATCAGATAATATCATTATCACCACCACTACTAGATTATAGTAAAGTAGTTTTTGAGAGCCACCACATTGTATTTGTCTAGTATTATACCTTAATCCATCACAAACCATACACATTATACCTATAATAATCCTTAGGATACCATATCAATAGATAGATTTGTCTGGAATAACCACAATACATTGCATCGATCGACACATATATAGTAAAGTTAAAAACGATTCATACTAGAATATAATAATACTCTTATGAGACGGGGGATAGGTAGATGGGTAGTTAGCCATATATCCTCACTAACCTAGTTATTGGGGAAAATACCCTTCTAATTAAACTAGTTTTAGTTTCAAAACTGACATGGGTGGGGTATAGAGTGAAATAATATAACATAATGGACATATATAGCTCACAAAATACACTAAGGTAAACTACCTATCCTTAAACTTAACTGTATTTATTTCCTCTTGGACACCGAACTGATAATGATATGGACTTGATATCTTATAATCTAGTAAACATTTAAAATATATTTTAATATAATTATTATCATTAAACATTCAACTGTACTTCATTGGTAAACAAAGTCCATGATATCTCTTCATAATCTTACTGTTTCCAATGTTTCGTAATAGTTATCATCATTTCAACATTTTTTAAGCGTGCTACCCTAGAGTTAAAACATTTTAAAAATAATTTACAATAAATAATTCCACGTACTCTTGAACTCATACTATGGTACTATAAAATATTCATAACCTGAGAAAATATTTAAAAACTAGGAAATGTGGAAAAAATAAACCAGAACAAGAAACAAGACCTTCCAACCTTTAAAGAATATTCATTAATAAGACTGAATCTTGGATTTCATCACAAAAAAATGTGAAATCCTAGCTTTAACCCTTATTATCATTCTCAATTCCATCCATGACACCACTCTACATATCATCATTCATCCCTACATCACAAATGCTAACTTCTACTATAAACATGAAAATGCCTAATATTTTCTCATCAAATCCTTAGACATTCCTCTATGATGTCATTTTATATAGTGAGGCTCTACATCAAAATAAATAACACAATGTTGTAATAAAACAATAAATATAAAATAGTGTTTCTATAACCTATAACTAAGGAATCCATCATTAATATGTAAATAATATCAGTCAACCCCAAATAATAATCTTTATTGAATAACTAGTATTCTTCCTTATAGAATAAAATGGTTCGTATATCAAAGGCTATAACCAAATTCAACATAAAGCGTCAGTTATCAACAACTATAAATAATTAAACATTCTGTATTCATAACATTCATTCCTAAATTATATGAATGAATGATTCTAAATTTAATATTCCTCCTTTTTATTTAACCAAAAATAATTACCAATATTATGCTATTTATCTAATTCTATCCATAATAAACAAGCTAAATTAGAGCATAAAAAATAATGACCACTAACTAGTATGAAAAGAGTCACACCATTAACACAAAATAAATACATGTGATCCACATAACCGAAATAAAAATTCAATATTTTATTTGGCTTATTTTTTATTAAGTTTACTTCCACCATTACATAATGAGATAAATCATGATAACATTATTATTGTGCTTAAAAACTATGAGAAGTAATGAATCCCAAAACTTGATTTAGAAGGTAATGTTCTATAAAAATGAACGTATTATCAAGGACCAAACACCAACAAGAATAAATAAATATTTATTAGAATGTATAATTGGAAATATACTATTTATCATGCTTATATATAATAAAAAAAAATATTGTTTCACACAATAAATAGATTTTCAATATGTATAATGGAAAGGATAAGGAAGATGGGATTGTACCTAGAATCAAGAGTACTTAGTCTACCTCAATTTGTTGGTATTGTATTCCCAAGAAAGAAAGAAATGTTTATAAAGGGGTTTTGAGTCATCCAATGCATGATGGAGATATAATAGGTCCAATATAAGGGTGGTTGAGCCCTCTATTTATGAATCAATCCTAAAACTCCCTACTATTATTTTGGGATATCCCACCACAATATAGTCTCCCTTGTTCAATAGATATCTAAATCTCATGTGAGCATTTCCACTTTTCTAATGAATTTTAAAATGTATATTTGATCATCACCATGTCATAGAACTCAAAGTTTTCCATTTTATGGTATATCCTATAACATCCTCTGTGACCAGCTACTATGGAATGGTGTATATAGCATGGTAATTTTCCACTCACCATAACTATGACCATGGAGTAGTGACCCCTTAACAGCCTGTTTCCTACAAATGGACTCTCTAAACATCAAACCAAGTAAAACATCCTCAAATGAAAATCCTAAGGAATTTACATCATTAAGGATATCACCACACAAAAATTTTCAATATCATACCCTCCATCAATTATTTCCAAGAAGGTCATTTTTCAAAGGAAGAAATCTAAATTGAAACATCCTTTAAAATGGCTTGACAAGCCATTTCACTAGAAATGGTGCACCCTGTACCACACACCCAAGATCCAAAATGGGATAATCTTATCCATAACCTCTTGAATGCCTCCACCACTTTGAAAAATACAATGGGATGGACTCCAAAATTTTTGTCTCTTTCACTATGTTATGTTCTCTTAGTTTCGATCCATGACTTAAGCATGTGATATAATTTTTTATGTTTTTTCAAATATTTACAATTCCATGAACTTCTAATATCATTATATTATAACAATTTTCTATACATATCTCAGATTTTAATATAAGGGTATTGTTTTTTCATTTTATGTTACATGTATCCCTGTCACAACATATGGAAAACTCTCATTGTCCCATGTTATTTTAATATGATATTTATATTGTGTTCAAAGTTTATCATATGCTTATTGTATAACCGTTGATTAAATGTTGAGAGGTTTTCCCATAAAAAGTTTTTGATCTCTCCCCTTTATTACAATTTCATTTCCAATGTTATGAAGATGAGTATAACCTCTAAGAATACTAAAAAGGAGTCTATTATGGATCAATTATAGAGAAAATTTCCAATGTACTATAAAATAAGGTTCATATGTTACTGACCCTCAAATAATATAAACCCTTTATTATAGGGATTTAGTGTTTATTATGAGATTTAATGTTTATCCTATGGAAATGAAGAAAATTAAATATAGGTTTAGATATTTTTTCTATCTTTGGATCATAATTTGTGTATAATGATTGTTTTTTAGCACCTCAGGTAGTAGTTCAAATATGGGGAGTCTTAGTTTCTATTAGAGAGTGGTTTAGTTTTTTTATTATTTTAGTTATTTCAGTGGGGTATGATGAGAGAACATTTCCGAAATCCCTAGGGATAAGTTAATGTATATGATAACTTATTTTAATTTTGGTTACGATTTTAGTATGTGGTTTTCATAGAAATTGTATCCCTTTATGAAATTGAAATGTTGATATGGACACGTAATAAATGAAAATAATAGAAATCACTATGATGAACAATGTTTGAACATTAAATCGATATTCACATGATGCATGATGAGTGGGAATAGGAAATCACATCATGGTAGACACTCCCATGTGACACACATTGGTTGATCACATACCCATTAAAACCTATTATAATGTATTTAAATGGAATAGTATGGTGTAACTAGTTAAGATAGAAAACCTAATTATAAAATGACTATTTACTTCCACAGATAAACTCGAGCAGTAAAAGGATGATCTAAATATATCATAGTTTAACTAAATGTATCAATGGTTAAAAAGAAGGTTCCATTATAGAAGTCATATTAAAATTGATATTTAGTATTCAAGTGATCATTTATTTTTTTGGATATTATCATAATCATTTTTGTTAAATTTTTTAAGGGATATTTAATATGAAGTTGTGGAAGGTATGACTTTAGAATCCCCTAAGTCTAAAGAATGAATGAATATTTAGAGTAAATAGCTAAGAATCATAATGTTTCCTATAATGAGGGAAAATATATGATACCTAGTAGTTATTAGGATATAAAGATGTATATTTGTTTCAAATCTATATCATGAGTCAGGATTATTTTAACATACCCTTAGGTATTATTATTAATAAGTGATAATAAATATTTTTAGGACTTAATTTATTTATGGGGGAAGGTAACATGCCATGTTTTTAGGAAGTATATTTGTTCTTTAAACCATAAGTTTATAATGAATAACCATACGAAACTTGAATATCTCTCAGATCATCCTCACCCATTACAATCACAAATTGGAAAATAAAAACTGTGATGGCGAAGAACATCATAACGTTAGATATAATATTTTTATATGAAAAATGAAATCAATGGATGTAGAGACTCGAAGCTTGACGTACATGGACAATACTTTACTTTTTCAGAATACTTAATACATAAAAAAACCAAAACTCAAGGACCGTAATAGTTTAGTATCATTGGAATCATGGAACGTAATCTTCTAATCTTGGTGAAAGATCTTCAATATCTCCAATAAAGATCTTCCCCTTTTGTTTTCTTAAATAAAAACTTTCTTTAATTCCTGGGGAAAATAAAACATATAAAGGGTGAGCTCAAATGATCAGTTAGGGTAATCATAGAGAACATAAAATAATCCATAAATATTTGAATGCAAAAACATGAACATAAAATCTAAACATTAAAATCATGAGCAAAGACATAAATCATGGAATTACATAAAGCATAGATCATAAAGGAACATTAATCAAGATAAACTAGCATGGGAATAAAACATGTAATTATGGCAACCATTCAGTACTTTTTATGATTTCCATAGTAGTCAAGGAATTGCTGCCAAGACCATCTTAGTGGACAAAGTCCCTTTCTGAATCGAGTTCACTCCTCGTTTCAGTCCTGTAACACATAACCAGATTACCTTACCATTCCAGACATATCTATCTCATGAGATATAAATCATTACCCAATGCATTAGAGGTAGATATAGGTCCCACCCATCTCATAATGAAATCATTCTTACTAGTGCCACAAAATATTCTTAAAACATTCATCATAACCCAAAGAATAACATAATCCCTATAAAACAAATGGATATCATTTCATTATAATAAAAGTGAAACCATTTAAATCATAGAGTCATTATACTTGAAACATACACATATGAAATAATGTCATCTTAGATGGAAAATGGTTTTGATAAAACACTTGAAATGAATTCTTGAGGAAAATATCCTTTCTTCTTCAAAATCATTTTCTTTTCACAAAATGTCATCCAATTTTAAAAGAAATGGATTTTGTTGAAAATATTCATGAAATATTTTGGTGGTATCATCATAAAAATAAGGCTTTATAAAACCGTAAAAATCCATTCGTGTCGTCTAAGTTAAAAAATAACATTTTTCTCGTACTTTTGTCGGAAAATTCAAAAAGTACCTCGTATGGTAAACAAACGAAAGACTTCTTCCATACGATGTGGTAAAAGTAGAAAAGGGTAAAAATGACTTTAAACATACATGGAAGAAAAGTAAACATTTTATGAAAACATTTTGAGAATATATGGACATGTATAATAATCATAACCCAGTAAATACTTACAAATAAACAATCTCAGATAAGAATGAGATTGGAATAATTATCCCTTAACATATGTCTGATATGCTTCGTCTGTATCCAAACCTCCTTTATAATGATTTAAATAATTTCATTGACTTATTAAAAAATTATATTCATTTTTATGATATCATATATCATTCACTTTGACTTTATATTACCTGTTCTTTTGTAAATTCCATGTTAAAGAGAGTTTTGGGTAAAATCGTTTCATATGTCATCCGTGTTTTGACTTGTAATTATTCATATGATTACATAGATCATGATTACTTAATTAAATAATGTAAAACATTATTTATATACAATATATATTCAGAATATACATATATATAATAGATCGATAAATGGAAGGAAATACACCGTTCATGGAGATGGTAGGCCGTATGTACGCGTGAACGCTGTTTTCGTTTCCTTGTTGAATTGAATGGAATTATGTATTTGACATACATATATATATATACATAAATACAGTAAAATTATTATGTCATATATTTCATTATTATTCATTATATATAAATTATAATCATTCTTGAATGGTTAATCTTGGAAAATGAATCTCATCGCGTTCGTGGAGACGGTATTCTCTACATACGCACGAGAGATGATATCATTCCCATGATTGTGGAATTTTATTGGAGTGTATGTATACTATTTCATAATCAATATCACTTTACAATAATAATATATAGTCATTATTCACACCATTATACCCATCCAAGTAAGGTGGTGGTGGAGAATAGATTACACCACAGCGTGGAGACGGTATTCTGTACGTACGCACACACGGTGATTTAGTTTTCTGTAGGATGGATTGATGGTGAAATTGGTTTGTTTTATACATATAATAACATATAATTATATGAGTGATACTGATGTTATTACTTAATAATTAAACAACTAAAGAAGAATAAGTAGAAGAAGAAATAATGTTGATAGAATCGGTAACGGACATTACCTCTTCTTTGAAGCGCCTCTTGGATACCTCCTCTTAGGGCACTAAAATTGGTCTTTCAAAAATACCAGGACCTCTAGTATGTTTATATGGAATTTTAGAAGATAATTATTCAGGTTTTGGCCGATCTTGAAGGCTCAAAGTTGTGTAAATATGAGAGGGAGGAGGTTCCCTTTTATAAGGGTGAAGAGGGGCACCTTTGGAAATATAAACAATATTAGTTTATATTAAATCCCAAACCCACTTAAAAACCTCAAAAAATGACTCATATTCAAATATTAGATGATATAGGGTTGTAATATCCTCAACCAATAAAATTTATATATGTTAGGAATTTATTTTAAACATTATCAACTTGATTTATCTTTATTTAATCAATTTAATTTTATCTGTGGTAATAACATTATATTTTAAATTATAAAAAATAATTACTTATTTGTTGTGAATTTTCCATAATTGGATACTTTATAACAATTTTGACCATATAAATTTAAATTTATAATTTGTAAATATTTTTGTTATTTTTAAACAATTTTATAATATGTTATTTTTATAAAATAACAATAGTGTCAATTTTGACACTATTCATTTATTTGAATTTAAATAAAATATATACAGAAGATATGTTCGAAATAAAAGATTTAATAGATTCATAAAATGTCATATTTATCTATAAAATTAGTGGAGAACATTAAATTGTTCATATAATATTTATTTTAAAATTTTTAAAACCGTTTATTTGGTTTATCTCTTTATAAAATAATTACTACAACATTGTTGTGTAATTATTTAATATACTTATTTGTTGCATAAAAACTTAAAATAAAATTCTATGATGAATATAAATATATTAAATTTCAAAATAATACTTTTACTCTAATTTATCATCTGAAAATCACAATATTTAAATTGTTATATTTATTAAATTATGAAGGTGAAAACTTTGGCATAATTTAAAATAAAATAATATAAGTGTCATAATCGGTTTTATAAGGATCCAAATGGCCCACTATTCGACCATTGTTTGATTATGGTTTATATTTACATGAACAATAAGTTTTGGTCAGGTTTTTGTGCCTTTTAGGGTCACTATTAGTTTAATAAAAACTATATTCTTGATTTTTCACTATATAAACAATTTCTTCATCACTATTGTGTCAAATTTAATGATAAATATTTAATCCCTAAAAATTATAGATAAATTAATATGATGTAGATAATTTTATTATCTTTCCGGAGACTATTCATGTTCTAATTTTCATGAATTTTATCACTAAATTAAAATTAATATACTTATAAGATTTATGAGAGTGACATGTTGTCACTTTCTTTGGTTTTAATATTAATTAAACTCTTTTTATTGTAAAAAGTCCATAAAATGAATCTAATCTGACCCTTAGGTGATATGGGTCGACTTTTAGCCATCCAATAGAATTTTGGCAGGTGTTAGGGTAATTTTATAATCTTATATTTACCCTTAATTACCCGATTTACCTTTAACTATGGTAAATAAAATTTACCGTAGTTACTATTCATAATGCCGAAAAATAAAAAGTAGCTTATTAACATAATTTGGACCCACTTATTCCAAATATGGAATCCATTTTTCCAAATTCAATACAAAAAAGTTGCATAAATTAAATTAAAATTAATCTCGTTGTAGAAAGAAAACAGGTTTTTCTTTAAAACATTGCAAAAGATTGAATTGATTTGACCTACGAATTCAAGGTAAAATCAATGATAATGACATAAATTATATTAAATGAAAAAATATATTCTATTTATACTTTTAAAACCATTAAATATTATAATTTAACCACATAAGTTATTACGATGAAAAAAGCTGTTTTTAATTAAAATTTAGCATGTTTTTACTATTCATTAAAATATGAAAGTTATCAGAATAATATGAAAAATTAATCCAAGGTAAAATTTTATATCCTGATTCCAAAGAATAATTTTATTTTGTAAAATTGAACATATAAACATGTCAAAAACTATATTTAATGTCGGTGCGCCATCAAAAAGCAGCAAAACTGCATTTTTTTTAAAAATACTTATTTTACCTGAAAAATTTATTTT
This sequence comes from Viscum album, assembly GCA_963277665.1. Lineage (NCBI taxonomy): Eukaryota > Viridiplantae > Streptophyta > Magnoliopsida > Santalales > Viscaceae > Viscum > Viscum album. The sequence goes on from OY728152.1 coordinate 1,897,517,052, forward strand.
GTTTTTATACCATGTTCTAGAAAATGTGTAAGATGAATAATAATGGTATAAAAATCAAAATTTAGTTAATAATATTTATAAGGGATAGTTCATAATAATATTATAATAACATATCTTTGTTTAGTAAAACCCAGTATTGGGTACAACACACGCTATCGAAGAAGGTCGCAATTGCGTGTAATGCAAGCCAAGTCAGGGTTGCATATTGTGCAAGACACTTTTGTTTCTGCATACAACAAACTACATTGAATATATATATATACTCAATGTTTCGAAGTATGACTACTATCAAAAAACATGAAATTGTGTGTAACACGATCCAGGAATAGTGTTGTGTATACTACAAGCTAATACGGTGTTGCGTATAGCGCAAGATAATCTTGGTGTATCGTACAATAGAAGATATGAAAGAAATTAAAAAGAATATATCTTATAAAATCTCAAGTTATTACATTCTACCCACCTAAAAATTAATTTCGCCCTCGAAATTCATCGGGGTTATAAATGGTTTTCTACTAGAAAGGTTCTTTAATTATAACCCACATCGTAAAAAGGAATACCAAACCTTATCTTTAAAAACTAAAGTATGAAACAAAACGGTTACCCAAATAAACTAATCACTAGGTTCCCACATAGAGGAACATAGGTGAAAATATGGATATGGAAGAGAAATATAACCATCATGTTCTGATAGAGAGTGGTAGAGAACATGACTATGAAAAATCCAACAATCACAAATCCATAGATTTGTGATGATCTAAGGTACCATCTGATTCATTGGATATAAGGTCACTGGGACAACATTTTTTGTTTTCAAGATCATTCACCTAAAGTTGATGAATTAAAAAAAATACTTACATGATTTTGGTAAAAACTCACTGTTGTTCGTGAATTGAATAATTTCCACTTCATCCCATAAAGAAATGAATTTGAATTTGTTATTCGTGATGTGTTAGCAGATCATGTGATAGAATAATGGGTCATTCCATATATTTCAAACAAAAGGTTAGAAAAAGTTATAAGTCCATCATATGGTTCCGAAAATGAACTTATACTTTATATATCATACCGCTTAATAAAATAAAACTTGTTTCTACTAACCAGGGACTTCCTGTAGGCCAGTGGTAGGCGATAAAGGCCAGTCACACTTCGGTTGTGGGTTCGATTCCCACAGCCTTGTCTGACGCGATGGGATGTCGCCAGTCCTGCAGTTGTCCTTTTTCTAAAACTACATTACTATAACATCCCATTAATAATATCGAAAAAAATTCTATCCTTAAACAATAATAACTTATGTCCAACATAATCCATTCCAATCTTTAGGCTTATCTAAAATACTTCGGTCCAAGCTCATAGTATAAAGAAAATGATTACATGAAATGTCACATAACAATCATGTGAATGCCATCATTTATCCCCCATATATCTTAAGATATACCTTTTTGGTCAAATTAAAAACATGTGAATACCTTAATCATGTATTCTCTTGAAAAATGAATACCCATTTAACCTTAGTGAAATTATGAATGCTGTCAAAAGTTAACTCTTTCCACATACCAAAATCCCAAAATTTCTATATACTCAAACCATGATATCACTTTGTCCTTATTTTAGTCATGAGCTCATGATTACTATCATATTATTTTCTCCTTATCACTTCTATATTCACATTTCATCTGCATTCCAAAAATATTTGAATCACTTTTCATGGTTACCAGTACCATAAAATTATTGAAAACCACAATAGACTAATACAAAAAAATCTAATACACCATAAAAGTACCTCAACAACATTATTCTTGAATACCAATACATAAACACTTCAATCCATCCTCTCCAATGATTCTACTGGAATAAGTCATTCCTTGATTTAGAAGTAACTTTTTAGGTCAGGTCATTGAGTTGGGAAATGCCCATGTTCTTCACAAATAACACATTGAACTCCATAACAGTCTATCACTCTATGACCCTTTTCCCCACACAGATAACATTTTTCTATCCATTTTCGGTATTCCTCAAGGTTCTTCTTCCCTTATTTAGAAATCTCAATCTTCTTTTCTTTATGCTCCTCAACATGTGAACATGCATAAATGTCTATCTTTCTCTTATTTGATGAATTAGGCATACCACTAAATTTCACCTTGTCAATCATATATCACAATGACTGATTCGGTATAATCACAATATCTTTCTCTCTAGGCATTACACAATTTTATTTCTCATAGTCACCAATTTGTCCATTAGATTCAATGTTAACCGAATTCCTTCTGGTTCCCTCCATTGACTAAAACACAAAAAGAATTCTGTGAGAGACAAAAATCATACAGGGAAAATAACATAATCAAGGGGGAGTACCTTTGACATCTAACATATTTGGTTTAATTCTAAGATCGTTAGTGCAATTCTAGGACTATAACCTCTAAGTATACTTAACCTTAGGGACATCCCTAAACATACCTTAGAAATATCTCTAGGGATCTCACTAATGTTTTCGCATCCTAGTTTCCAAAGGTTGACTAAACCTTTCCTCTGATACCAACTGTAGAGACCTTAATCTTGACATACATGGAAAATACATTACTTTTGCGGAATACTTAATACATAACAAAAACCAAAACTCAAGGACCGTAATAGTTTAGTGTCTTTGGAAACTCGGAATGTAATCTTCTAATCTTGGTGAAAGATATTCAACATATCCCATAAAGATCTTCCCCATTTGTTTTCATAACTAAAAACATTCTTTAAATCCAGGGGAAAATAAAACATATAAATGGTGAGCTCAAATGCTCAGTTAGGGTAAGTATAGAGTACATAAAATAATTCATAAACATTTGAGTGAAAAAACATGAACATAAAATCTAAACATAAAAATCCTTAGCAAAGACATAAATCATGGAAGTACATAAAGCATAGATCATAAAGGAACATTAATCATGATAAACTAGACTGGGAATAAAACATGTAATTGTGGCAACCGTTCAACACTTGTTATGATTTCCATAGTAGCCAAGGCATTGCTGCCAAGACCATCTTAGTGGACAAAGTCCCTTTCTGAATCGAGTTCACTCCTCATTTCAGTCCTGTAACACTGAACCAGATTAACTTACCATTCCATCCATGTCTATCTCATGAGATATAAATCTTTACCCAATTCATTGGAGGGAGATATAGGTGTCACCCATCTCATAATGAAATCATTCTTACTTGTGCCACAAAATAAACATAAAACATTCATCATAACCCAAAGAATAACATAATCCATATAAAACAAATGGATATTGTTTCATCAAAATAAAAGTGAAACCATGTAAATCATAGAGTCATTATACTTGAAACATACACATATGAAATAATGTCATCTTAGATGGAAAATGGTTTTGATAAAACACTTGAAATGAATTCTTTAGGAAAATATCCTTTCTTCTTCAAAATCATTTTCTTTTCTAAAAATGTCATACAATTTTAAAAGAAAAGGATTGTGTAGAAAATAGTCATGAAATATTTTTGAGGTATCTTCATGAAAATAAGTCTTTATAAAACCGAAAAAATCCGTTTGTGCCGCATAAGTAAAAAAATAACATTTTTCTTGTACTTTTTTCGGAAAAGTCAAAAAGTACCTCATATGGTAAACAAAAGAAAGATTCATTCAATACGATGTGGTAAAAGTAGAAAAGGGTAAAAATGTCTTTAAACATAAATGGAAGAAAAGTAAACATTTTATCAAAAAAAATTGATAACATATGGACATGGATAATAATCATAACCCCAGTAAATACTTACAAATAAACAATCTCGGATAAGAATGAGGTTGGAATAATTATCCCTTACCTTATGTCTGATATGCTTCATATATATCCGAACCTCTTGTAAAATAATTTAAATAATTTCATTGACTTATTAAAGAATCATATTCATTGTTATGATATCATATATGGTTCACTTATGACTTTATATTACTCGTTCTTTTGAAAATTCCATGTTAAAGAGGGTTTTGGGTAAAATCGTTTCATATGTCGTCCGTGTTTTGACTTGTGATTATTAATAAGATTACTTAGATCATGATTACATTATTCCAGAAAGTAAAACATTATTTATATAGAATATATATTTATAATATACATATATATAATACATCGATAAATGGAATGAAATACACCATTCATGAAGATGGTAGGTCGTACGTACGCATGAACGTTGTTTTCATTTCCTTATTGAATTGAATGGAATTAAGTATATGACATACATATATATATACATAAATCCAGTAGAATTATTATGTCATATATTTCATTATTTTTCATTATATATACTTTATAATCATTCTTGAATGGTTAATCATGGAAAATGAATCTCATCGCGTTCGTGGAGACGGTAGTCCGTACGTACGCATGAGCGATGATATCATTCCCATGATCATGAAATTGTATTTGAGTGTATGTGTACTATTTAATAATCAATATCACTTTAAAATAATAATATATAGACATTATATACACCATTATACCCTTCCAAGTAAGGTGGTGGTGGAAAATAGATTACACCACGGCGTGGAGACGGTATTCCGTAGGTACGCACGTGCGGTGATTTCATTTTCCGTATGATGGATAGATGGTGAAATAGGGTTGTTTCGTACATATAATAACATATCAGTATATGAGTGACACTGATGTTATTACTTCATAATGAAACAACTAAATAAGAAGAAGTAGAAGAAGAAATAAAGTTGAAAGAATCGGTAACGGACATTACCTCTTCTTTGAAGCGCCTCTTTGAGACCTTCTCTTAGGGCACTAAAATTGGTCTTTGAAGAATACCAGGACCTCTAGGATGTTTCTAGGGAATTGGAGAAGATAATTTGGAAGTTGTTAGCCGAGCTTGAAGGCTCAATGTTTTGTAAATATGAGAGGGAGGATGAGCCTTTTTATAAGGGAGGAGAGGGGAACCTTTGAAAATATAAGAAATATTAATTTATATTAAATCCCAAACCCACTTAAAAACCACCAAAAATGACTCATATTCAAATATTATATGATATAGGGTTGTAATCTCATAAACAAAAAAAAATTTAGACAATTTAGGAATTTATTTTAAATATTATCAACTTGATTTATCCTTATTTAATCAATTTAATTTTATTTGTCGTAATAACATTCTAAATCTTAAATTATAACAAATAATTACTTATTTGTTGTTAATTGTCCATAATTGGATTCTTTATAACATTTTAGAACATATAAATTTAAATTTATAATTTTTAAATATTTTTGTGATTTTTAAACAATTTTATAATATGTTATTTTTATAAAATAACAATAGTGTAAATTTTGACACTATTCATTTATTTGAATTTAAATAAAGTATATACAGAAGATATGTTCGAAATAAAAGATTTAATTGATTCATAACATCTCTTATCTATCTAGAAAATTAGTGGATCTCATTAAATAGTTCATATAATATTTATTTTAATATTTTTAGAACCGTTTATTTGGTTTATCTCTTAATAAAATAATTACTACAACATTTTTGTGTAATTATTTAACATAAATATTTGTTTCATAAAAATTAAAAATAAAATTCTATGATGAATATAAATCTATTAAGTTTCACAATAATACTTTTACTCGAATTTATCATCTTAAAAGAACAATTTTAAAATTTTTATATTTATTAAATTATGAAGGTGACAACTTTGGCATCATTTAAAATAAAATAATATAAGTGTCATAATCACTTTTAAAAGGCTACAAATGGTCAAATATTAGACCATTGGATGATTATGGTTTATATTTACATGAAAAAAAAGTTTTTGTCTGGGTTTTATTCCTTTTGTGGTCACTATTAGTTTAATAAAAACTATATTCTTGATTTTTCACTAGATAAACAATTTCTGCATCATTATTGTGTCACATTTAATGGTAATTATTTAATCCCTAAAAATTATAAATAAATTCATATGATGTAGATACGTTTATTGGATTTCTGGATACTATTCATGTTTGAATTTTCATGAATTTTATCACTAAATTAAAATTAATATACTTATAAGATTTAAGAGAGTGAAATGTTGTCACTTTCTTTAGTTTTACTAATAATTAAACTATTTTTATTGTAAAAAGTTGATAAAATGAATATAATCGGACCCTTAGGTGATATGGGTAGACCTTTAGCCATCAAATATAATTTTGTCAGGTTTTAGGGTAATTTTATAATCTTATATTTACCCTTAATTACCCGATTTACCTTTAACTATGGTAAATAAAATTTATCGTAGTTACTGTTCATAATGCCCAAAAATAAAAAGTATCTTATTAACATAATTTTCACCCACTGATTCCAAATCTAGAATCCATTTTTCCAAATTCCATACACAAAAGTTGCAGAAATTAAATTAAAATTAATCTCGTTGTCGAAAGAAAACAATTTGTTTTTTAAAACATTGCAAAAGATTGAATTGATTTAACCTACGAAATCAAGGTAAAATCAATGCTAATGAAATACATTATATTAAATGGTAAAAATATATTCTATTTATACTTTAAAACCATTCAATATTTTAATTTAACCACATAAGATATTACGATGAAAAAGTTGTTTTTAATTAAAATATAGCGTGTTTTTACTTTTCATTAAAATATGAAAGTTATCAGAATAATATGAAAAATTTATCCAATGTAAAATTGTATATCCTGATTCCAAAGAATAATTTTATTTTGTTAAAATTTAACTTATAAACATGTAAAAAACTAGATTTAAAGTGGGCGTGCCATCAAAATGGGGCAAAACTGCATTTTTTAAAAAATACTTATTTTACCCGAAAAATTTATTTTGTTCTTATACCATGTTCTAGAAAATGTGTAAGATGAATAATAATGTTATAAAATTAAAAATTTAGTTAATAATATTCATAACGTCTAGTTCATAATAATATTATTATAACATATCGTCGTTTAGTAAAACCTGGTATTACGTACAACACACGCTATCGAAGAAGGTCGCAATTGTGTGTAATGCAAGCCAAGTCAGGGTTACGTATAGTGTAAGACTCCTTTGTTGCTGTGTATAACAAAATACATTGAATATATATATATAATCAATGTTTCGTAGAATAACTACTATAAAAAAACATGAAATTGTGTGTAACACGACCCAGGATTAGTGTTGTGTATACTACAAGCTAATACGGTGTTGCGTATAGTGCAAGATAATCTTGTTGTATCGTACAACAGAAGATATGAAAGAAATTATAAAGAATATATCTTATAAAATCTTGGTTTATTACAATGGAAATAGAAATTGTGACGTTAATCAATTAGTTTAATAAGTCTATATATATGAAAATATTCATATCAATATAAATATGGTCGTTAAAAATATTATGGATGGGAATATGGTCATTTGAAGGACATGTATCTACTATAAATACCAATTTTTTTGTTTTTAGTAGTAAATTTAAAATAATATAGTTCATGAATAATAAATAATGAAATAAAAATATTGTATTAAAATATATTTATAATAATATGAATTTAATATTATTATAAATATTATTATTATTAATGTATGATATAATGTATTTATAAATTTTTTTGAAAATATATCAATATTTCAGGATGAATAAAATTAAATTTTTAGAATATAAATATTTAAATTAATTATATTTGGTGACGATTAATGAATATAAAAGCACTCTTTTCCAAAGAACTGTTTTATTATGTTTTGTGTATTTTTAAAAGATATTCACTAATGAATAAATCTAATGAAATTTACATATAAATTTTATAAGTAATAAAATTAACAATCATACAATTTTTTACAATGAAAGTAATAAGAATAAATGCATTGCATGCATAAAAATGTATTTTTTTAAACATAGGTTTTTATACGGCATTAATTTTTATTTCTTTAAACTACATATACTAGGGGTTAATAGTTGTAAAATATATTTTTGATATTAATAATATATTAACACTAACTAATAATCAATATAAAATAAAAATAAAAACCGATTAATATTTTAAAATTTAAATTCTTATAAAAACATTTTTCACAACATTTTTTATGATTTTAATTAAAATTTAATTAAAAAATATAATAATTATAATATGATGAATTGACATATTTTTTTTATGATAACTATGTTTTATTTTGATTAATTTTGGGTATTTTCAGGAAATAATTGATTTTTAGGTAAAGAGTAAAAAAGTACAGCTTTTATAAATATGATTACATTTATGATTTTTAGGGTGTAATTACATTTTAAAATCATTAATAACAATTTTCATGACCAAAAAAATATTTATCGAATAAAATAATACTATTTTAAATTTACTAAATCTATTTGTAACAGTTTTTAAATTAAGTAAAACATTTTCTTAAAAATAATATTTTTAATATTTTTCTTTAAATTAACTTTTCAACATGTGGTTTTTAATTTTTTCATGTTCATAAAGACTCATAACAAATATTTTGTTAATAATAAACCAATAATTTTCTTATAAATAATAAAAAATGATATCTTTTTTATACATATAATTCTAATGATTAAAAATACACTTTTTCCAAAAACCGGTTTTTACAGGTTATAGCTGAAAATGTAAAAATTAACTATTTTTTTTTGAAATATATAAATAGTTTTTGAAAAATTTATTTCAGATTTAGAATCCTTTGGTCCAAATTATTAAATAATTAACGTTTTATTTTTATTCATTAAATTTAAATTACTTAAGTAAAAATTTATTACCATGTTAATAGTAAAAAATTGTAATAATAAAATAATATAATAGAGAGACATAAAAAATAATTAAAAAATATTTTTAAATGAATAGATGAGGGATGTTCAATTTTACCTTTCCCCAAATCCATTTTCTTCCATTATTTAAGCTATATTTTGTGTGAAACCTGTCTTTTTTACTTATTACGATGTTTTATTTTAAAAAACGTTGTTCTCCTCACCTCTAAAATGATCTTACCTCCGCTAAATTTCTCTATTCATTCAAAATACTTTTCTTAAAATAAAATAAACACTATTATTTTGGAATACATCTCCAAATATCTTAAAATCCTGACCATAATTCTAGGATAATGAACATTAAGGTGTTAACTAATGGAGAACATCCAAATTGAGAGATAATGGTTTGAACCAAGATCTCTTAATTCATTTTTTTCCTATGTCACCACAAATAATCTACATCTATGAATGTATTATTAAATCAGTAAAATAAATATTTTTAAATATTATTAAAATAATATAATATCAATTTTCTATAATCCCCCAAAACCATTGAAAAAATGAAGTCATCATCATGAGTAAATGTGAACTATTTCCTCCATGAATGATTTGTTCTATTTTTTCATCACCACCAAACATGGATCACATTAAAAAAGTATCTATTTAATATATATATATATGACCCAATTAATATTCTAGATATATAATATTTTAAATTATATAAATTTTATTAACCATAAATATCCATATTAAACTTAACCACATAAAAATAACATATCATAGAAACATTTCTTAATATGAGTCTATTTTGGGAAAACCAAATAAAATATATAATTTATTCAAAAAAATATAAAATGAATAAAATTATATAATTATGAATATTATGAATCTATTTTTATGCAGATTTAAAAGTGATCAATAGACCTAGGATGTTTCATGGAAATTGACCAAACCACCCCAAGTAAACTACATGTGGGAATCAAAATGATCTTACAATTATAATTCATAGACCTTATAAAATGAAATCAATATGAAAAATGTTCTTAAATTTATTTTAGAGAAAGTAATTTTACTATTTTAACATTTAAGTGCTTAAATAGAGTGGATCAAGACATAACTTAAGGGGTGTTGTGTCTCAATTTTCTTAATTGATAAATGATTTTTATTTATTACTTATTACCTTTTTGTAAAGTAAATATTGACTCTAGGTTTATTTATGTCATAATTTTAATGAAATATAAATTATTTAGAAATTCATATCATGGTATACCTTTATGATATTATAATTATAAATATAATTAAGTCATAAGTGGTTTATTGGCCCAGTTTTTTTTATATTTCGGTCTTGAGCTATCTTTCATTACGGGTATTTTCTATTTTCACATAATCTTCTATTTCACTATTATACAAGGTTAATCCTCTTTTTATATAGTGTGTAATTACATCCTTAAAACAAAAAAATTTATTCATTGATATCTTCTTTCAATTTACAGCATATTGAGGATTAATACATGTCCTTTCTAATAGATTTTTCTCCACTATGTATATATATTCCATTTCTCCTAACCTTTTACTTTATTATTATGGGACAAAAATATATTTTATCTCCCATTATACTAAAATTTTAACTTATAACCTTCCAAAAAATGTATATTAACCTTTCTAAGGATTTGGGATTTGATAAAGATTTTTTAAAACAAAAAATTGTTGTCTCGGACAATACACATTACATTGGGGTTACTGATTATCTTTCCTTTTATCACTTTTACTCTATCTTTATCTCATTTATTTATTACTAATTTTTTATATGTTCCTTAAATATATACACTATTAATCATACAATTACTAATTGGGGATGATATTTTATTATTGTCCATTCATGATTAATTTTTTAATTAAAATCGATTTAAGGGAACATATTTATTTCTTATTTCATGTTTAGTAACACCCCCCCCCCTAAAATGTTTATTTATAATGAATATATTATTAAATCAAAAATTATTTTATATTAAAACCTTGATGTTAATTAAATTTCTAAATGAAAATAATATAATCATTTCTTATATAAAATATCCCTTACACATGTCATAAATAATCACTTCTGTAGATCATTATTATTTTAACTTCACCAATAATTACCCTATATGTTTCTAAATATTTACTCAATTTTCAATACATATGTTAATTTTTCAAATATGAACATAAAAAATTCTTAGAATTCCTTATTATGTTTGGAATCATTAGAATGTACCACCCGGTTAATCCTTGATTCCATATAATGAATCCCAATTCATGCACATGTGTTTTATCATGCTTATAATTTATTTCTTGTTTTTTTTATTATTATTGAACACATATTCATGTACCTGATTATAATATGGAGCATTTCCCTGATATAATTACAATTTTTTGTGTAGCATTTTCATCTCAGGATATACCATGTGTGGTGAATATGTAGTTATCCTAGCACACTATGTTTTTTTGTCTTGTTTGTGAGAATTGACGTATTTTGGGGATGTCATGTTTAATTTTTTTGAAAAAAATTATTAATCCATGATCCAATTATTCCATTCCCTTATTCAATTATTCCAAACTTATCTCACACTCTTATTCAGTGGTACATGTTTATTCATTTTAGACTACATGTCTCTCTACCCTGAATTATAGGGAACTCTTATTGTTACATGTTCTTTTAAAAACATATTTCTCCAAAAATCATCTTTTATCAGCTGATAGTGATCTATTACTTTATGAAAATTTTACAAGTTTTCACTTACTTTGTTTTTCAACTCACCCTTTTATTATGTTTTTATTTCCCATGTAATGATGATGAGTTTGACTTATAATATATCTAGAAGGCTGTCTCATTTGGATTAATTAAGGATAAATTTCCACATGTATTGTAAAATAAGTTTCTTATGCAACTAATCCTCTATGATACTAAACCATTAGTTCTTGGATTTTTGTATTTATTATTAGATAAAAAATTTAACTTTTAGATATGTCGAAATTTAAAGATAATTTTAGCATTGATCGTCTCACTTGTTTTAATGGCCTATGTGTATAGTATTTGTTTTTAGCACCTGACGAGGGAGTGTGGGCCTTGGGTGCCTCAATAAATAAAGAGGATATAACTATTTCAAATGGGGTGTTCGACATGCTACGGTTTATTGTTGATATGAGATACTGATAAATATTTCTTCTTTTCTATCAAATTTCATGGTCATTTACAATGTGAATTAGTTTCCAAATTAATAATAAAAAAATTAAAAACAAAAGAAACCCATAATTTTATAGGGAAACACATAATTGTTTTTTAATTTTAATGAAATACATAATAAATTTCTAAAATTTAAAAGGCTACATATGTGTAATATATATATGTGTCCCTCAATTTTTATATGACATTATGTGTAAAGATAATTTTCCACATAGTAGGAAGAAGGGTGAGAGATTAATATTCAAGGTGGTGTATCATAATTTTATCTATTATTGTAGGATATTATCTTTATATTTTGTTTTGAGTTTCTAATTTGAAAAATAGGGAATTAGAATATTGGTGTTATTTTCTAAAATTGCTCTAATACTTTTTGATAAGATTTTTAGAAGATATATAAAAGTATATTAGTTCGAATTCAATTTTTTGGCCATTCAGTAATATATAATATATAAATATCTTATATTTATTCCTTAAAAAATTTAAATAATAAATATTAAACAATTTTATATTGAAATGCTGACATCACAATTGTGTTTGAAATGCGGGGGTTTCCCCTAAGAGTAGTATAATTTTGATGGAAAGTCATGAAACCACGTGATTGAGAATTATAATTTTTATTTAAATCACTATTTTAGTGAACTAAAACTACATTGATGTTTTAGTATGGTGACATGGAATCAACATTCCATGGTATTGATAACATGGTATGTGGGAATCCAGTAACATATGTTTTTTACATAAAATGGCCACTATGAGGGTATTTTATCATCTTTCTATGAGGTGAAATAGTTTGATTATTAATGGTGGATTTATGGGGGATCATAAAGAGATAATATCTCCCCATATTTCATAATTTCCATCATTGGTAAATATTATATAAAATATCCTTCCCTCCACCCACTCTCCCTTCATTGGTGGAAGATCCCTTTGCAGAATTAGTATCTCCACCTCAGTTCAATGAAATGTTATTCATCATTCATTATTTTCATTGAGGGGGTGTATACAATTATGATTTATGTTTATGATGGGATCATCAAGAGATCGTTATTCTTCAATGAGTAAGGGTTTTTTAATTTTGAATGCCTCATTATTCAATATTTATGCTTACATTCTATAAAAAATAAATTAATTAATGGGAATCACTATTATGAATTCTATATGAAATTAGTTATATATTAAATAAATTTATATTTAATTATATTATTCATTTTCTCTCACAAAGTCCTTATTGAAAATTAAAATTATTGTTTTTTCCATTTTTTGAATTGAATTTATTACTTTATATTTTATTTTAACGTCAAAATTGTAATTATTTAAATAATATTCGATTAAATAGATTAATTTTATTATTATATCATGATATGAAGAAATTATTTTAAAAATTAATATCATTTTCTTTCCATATCATTCAATATTGAAAATTTAAAATATCACTTTCTAAAATTGATTAAATATATATACGAATGCTCCATATTTTTCAGGATTTTCACATAAGGATTATTATGGTTTTCTATCTAACATATTTTTTCATTGTGTTGAATAATTTTTCCATAGGATTCCCAAATAAATTTAAGCATTATTCAAAATTTATATCTCATTGAAATATTTTTCCACTATAAATATAAACATTATTCTCTTATATTATTTTCATTTTTTGATGAAATAAAATGTGAACACACTCTTTAGTAGTTGGATATTTCTCTAACTCCTTCCTTATTTAATATTTTTTCATATTCCTATCATATGAGTTTAATTATGGTTTAAAATGCTCTAATAGTAGGAAATAAGATTAATATGGGCTTGTGTGCCTAGCAGTGACTATGGGATGGGATTCAGGAACTGTTAGATGAATATATAGAAAATAATAGGTTGAACAATTATAGTTTGTTATAAATATTCCCAATGATTTATGTAAAAGGTTCTTATTATGTCAATTTAGCTCTATGTTATAGGTTTTGGTGGTAATGGAGATAGAGGCATTGATGTTGTAAAGGGGTCATTATTGAGATATAGTAATTTTCGTGACTATATATCATTTAGTCTTCACTCACACATTATACACATTATTATACACAACATCCACATTTCATTAATTACATACATCATGAAACCTCATAATTGTCATTGTGTTACTTATACTCAATAGTGGTAGGATTTTACATGATTTTAAATATCACAAGTTATGTGAATTTGGGTCATATGAAGTGTATATCAATTATATATACATTAATATGTAATCTCATTCATTACATGATAATAGGAAGGACCCACATGACATGTCCCATCTATATAAATGACATGTTTATACGGTTTTATGGGATGAATTGATCTGAATGTAAATTACTAGAGTGTATATGGACTTAAACATAATGTATTTCGTAGAGACTTTGTGTATAGATGGAATATTACTATAAAAGTTATGTCTCACTAGACAGACTATCTGTATCAGAATCACATGATAAATAAATGAATGTACTAGGATATCCTTTACCAAGACACCTACACGCTGTAAAACCTGCTAGACATGACTTGTACAAAGAAATATTTACTATTCTTCCTGATTTCTCACTTGGTGGGAAGTCTTAGACATATGTGTAGTCAATTATGATTATTTTTTAATATAGATCACAATAGTATGATACTATTAGTTATTATAGTTATTTCACATATCCACTTAAGTATTATGAGGATATTATCTTCACTGAGGTGTCGATAGAGCATGGGTGAGATGATTAGAGTAGACATAGATTTCAAATATGCCCAAATGTATCTTGTCATTATCCTTTAATCATGGGTTTTAGTCACTCTCCTATTTTATAAATCTGGATAGTGAATGGTATCCAATATGAAAAATGGGTTTAGCACTCCCCTGGGTATTTTTGAATTGTCCTCCATTCATAAATTTATCACTTCTCCATGTGAAAGTGTACAATCCTCCATAAACATCATGTACTCTTAAATTAAAAATTTACGCTCAATTTTAAGGAGTAGTCTCCCACTATAGGTATAAAGAGGTGTATTTGAAGGGTTTATAAATTTTTTACATGGGTTTATAATTTTTTGTATTAATCAAGTCCTTCAATAGATAAGTCATGTGGATATGAGTTCTGAGGAATGATGTCCATGTTAGAATTCATTTAATCCTTCGTTTATAAATAATTTGGGTTGATATAACTTTATATTTAACTATCAGTATTTTTTTCAGGTCATCCCAATACTAATATTTAGGCTCACCATTACATGGGATACATTCCCACATAAGTTGTGTCTCTCGAGATGACACATAGTCTGGTGTTGGCCATGGAGGAAGCCAAGCTAGTTGAGCTTATAGAGTTTGATCATAGATGATCTTGGTGATTTTCCTTAGTGGAGGTTCTCTTCTTAATGTTGACATGATGTGAAGTTATACTATTTCATTTTTCAATTATGGACTTTGTATTGTGATATTTGGATTTATAATTTTTCTTATTTATGTATTTTTATTATGTTCAATTATTTGGATATATTTTATGGTCACATGGGTAATTTACTAAAGTTAAATTATTTACTAAAGATTTTTCATTTTTTATATCAATTTATGCCATGGGGATATGTTGAAATTTTAGGTATATAGTTTAACAGCTCCCATGTGATATATATTTTTTCTGGGTTATTGTCTTATCCCATGGTGTATTAGAGTTGGTATTAGGGTAGAACACATGGTTTACTTCTATCCTTGGTGTGGTCTTGGTGGTTTGGAACTTTTAAAAATGGTATCAAAGTGGTTAAAGTATTATGGATGGATTCTGGAGTATATAAAATTGCGAAGATTGGTTTGGGACACATATAGAAAAGAATCTAAGTGGTATTTTTTAAAATTATTAGATGAGAAGACATAGTGATTTGGGTCAAAGGCCGATACAAGCTTTCACTAGGACTGTGATAACTTAGTAGTTGGATCAGAACTCTGAGCATGTGTTTAGGTGATATAATTGTATTTCTCATGAATCATGGAGTGAGTTATTTTTATACTCAATCAAATATTATTTTAGTCATCTCTTCTATATGTGAATTAAAATTAATTTGTTCGTCTTACTAAAAATAAGATGTCACCCCATCAACCACAAGCCCATCCTCAGAGAAAAATTCATGTTAGGAATGTTCTATTAATTATTTATATATTGTTTTCGCCAGTGGAGTGATGAGGATTAAGTTCTGTGACAAGATATAGAGGTTTTTACTCCACTAGTGGAGTAAAGGGTTAATCCCCGTCTAGTTTAATTTAGAGATGACCCACCCCTAATGGAAATTTTTTCCTAATATAATATGATGGGAAATCCCAATGTTTGGGAATGCTCCCTAATTTCTAGAGATAGTTGAATCCATGTTTACTTGGATATATGGATCCTTAGGTGGTGTTGTAATATTTTGATTTAATTTCTTGAGTATTACATCTAATTAAGACACCCACAAAACAAATTGTGGTTCCTTTTTTTGGAATTCATAATTGCATAGAAAAAAGATATTGGTAATTGACTACACAAACTCATGATAAGGATATTGTTTTTTGGATAGTGTTCAATAGACTATTTAAGGAGTGTCATTATCTAAGGGTCTTGGGGATGGTCTGGGTTCAAGAAAAATTAGAACTAAAAGGGGTAATTTTGTTAGTTTCTCAATATGGGGTGAGGGTCACATGCATCATGATGTATTCCTAGGATATTATATATAATTTACATCATAAATCATTTATGTTTTTCCATGGACTTATTTGATTGATTACATTTTGGACTATACCCCAATAAATTCTCACATATATTTGGTTTGTGGAGTGAGAACTTGTGATTGAGAATTTTTTTGATGAGATTCAGACAAAGAGGGTGGATTTTTCTTTTATTCCTAAGGTAGAGTGATAAGAAATGGATAGAAACATTATTCATCATGATCTCATTATCATAATGGTTACAACATGAATGTGCATAAGTTTAAATGTCCTGGATTTTTATAAAAAATAATTTTCAAAATTATTGTAATAGTTTTAGAGGTGGTCACATATTTGGTAAATTTAATTTTAATGACACCTAATTTTAAAAATATATAATATATAGTATATATAATTTGTATCCATACATGTTTAAATACTTAATAACACCTAAAAAGTGACCTATATCAAAATTAAAACACCATAGTTATGTCCATAATGAGGGATTTTTTCTTATAAGTTGTATAATTTGTATGGAAATACCTCAAACCTAGGGACCTAGAATTCCTTATTTTTATTTAAATAACAAATGTTTTAAACTAAAAATATATTATTTTATTATTGGAATGATTATGTGGTGTCGACATACCATATTGGTGATGACATGAAATGTAGGAATATATAATAAGATATTTTTATCATGTCATTGTCAAAGTGAGAGGATTTTTTATCTCATTTTCAGAGGTGAATTTTGTGAGAATTAATGGTGGATTTATAATGGATGATTATAGAGAGGTAATTTAACATATCCACTATTCTTTTCCATTATTGGAAAACATTAAAGTTAAATCTCCCCCCCCCACTCTCCCCATTCAGTGGTGGAATAACCCTTTAGAAAATCATTCTCCGCCCCTTGGTATAACAAATCATTTTTCAACATTATTTCTAATCATTGAGGTTCTGGTTATAACTATTCGTAAATGTTATAGATTTTTTATTGAAAATTACTCTTTATTTTATATCTAAAATTTTAATACTTCTTAAAAGAAAGTCACTGATAAAATAATCAATTAAAATTTCGATATGAAAATAATTAGATATTTGAATAGAATAGAATTTGAATATATTAGTAATTATCAATCATGATGTGAAAAATGAAAATAAAAATTCTTATTTGAAACATGTTTTACATGAACTCATTTATCATATAGCTTATTATAACTTTTAAATGGTAATTATTTAAAAAAGATATTGAATAATTGAATTCAATTATTTTCACTCTAATAGATTTTTTTGTACGTGTTCAATAATAATAAAAAAATATATCACTGAGAAATTATTTCATTGATAAATTAAAATTATATTAAAAAATTTTTTCCACTTTAGATAAATTTCCATCATGAATATCATCTTTATTCTATATTAATAATCATGTTCATTGATGAACTCTAATGTAATCTCGTTATTTGATAGTAGTGTATTCCTCTAAATTATTGAATATTGTTCTCTAATTATTCACATGTGTATTTGATTACAGTTTTCATGTTATAATAAAATAAAATAAATGAATCATGAGTTAATGAAAATAAAAGTTATTCTTTAATTGGTTTATTGAGTGGTTAGATGAATAGTTGGATGAAAACATATTGGACGATGACAGATGGATGAAAATTTTTCTAATGAGGTGCATTTTAGGTTTTGATGGAATCAATTTTGACATGAAATATTAGTGTTGCTAGTAACATTGGTGAAGAAAAAATTCATGGTATGTGTATTTTTTTTAGATTCTAGAATTTTTAGGACTACCAAGTGTGTTGTCTCTAATAACTTTTTTTTACATAACCATCCACATTTATTGTATTATCATTAATTTCATGTGGAATATAACCCCAAAAATCACTATATTTGAATCAAAATCAGTGATACTAGGGTTTCACATGGTTTTAAATAATACAATTAATGTTATTTTTCATCACATATCATGTATTTATGGGCTTCATACTTATGTATAAAATCATTTATAGGCTATGTTAGTGATAAAAACCCACATGATGTCTACATCTTTAGACATGCCACATTTATCTGCTCAAGAAACTCATTTTGTACAGAATGAATATGCCCTGGGGGAATGTTTACTTACATGCTGATAATTTTTAAAAGACATCATGTAAAGCTAGATAGTTCATACATACAATATATCTTACTAGACATGTTGTGAACATATAATTTACAGGGATTGGGTGCTGAAAGTATGTACCTATCCTTTCCCAGGAGACCAAAAATCCATGTACCTTATTAAACATATCGTGTAATGAGAAATTTATAGTATTCTTGATTTATCACCTAGATAGAAGTATTGTATATATATTAATAGTTAACTAAGATTATTTTTTAAAATATATCACAATAGTACCCAACTATTAGTCATTTGAGGTATTTTATATAGAGGTTTCTAAAATTTTAATATCTTAGCTCTGCTGGGATGATGATGGATTACAGGTGAGATGTTTAGAGCATACATGGAGTTGAGGTACTCTCTCATTTTTGAGAAGAAATATATCATTATTCGGGTTTAGTTACCCCCTAGAAAAAAAACTCATGAAATTGCATGTTCCCCCAAATTAAATATGGTATTATTAATCCCCCATATGTCTAGAAACACTCATCCATTCATAGAGTATTTAATCCCTCATGTTTTTGGGTAGAGTCTTCTATAATGTCTAGGTAATCCCTTTATCAATATTCATATTATTCAATAAGGCATAGTCCCAAAATATTTATTTAGAGAGGTGGATTCAGTGTTAAAAAAGTGTATTTTTGGGGTTTTTAGATTAATAGCTTAATCTGGTCCCTTTTTGAATTTTTATTGAATCAAAAAAATAGTTTTAACTTTTTTTAGTAATTACAGTAAACAAAAAAATTAACAAATGTTGAGTGAAGGTTTATAAATATATAAAATAGAAAAATTTATTCATGGAATCCCTTGCTCCTCTCAACGAGTCATTGCGAGATTCTCTTCCACAAAGAACAAATTAAGTGAAATTTATATAATGATTAAAAATTGGCAGTACATACTCACATAAAAGTATATGAAAATGAGATATTATGGTCAAATATAATAAATTATTATAATTTTACAAAATATAGCCATATTATAATATTTAATAAAGTACTGTTCTCTCATATTATAAATAAACATATTTTTTATAAATGATGACTCGTAAAACAATATAAAATATTTCGGATATTAAAGGATATACCAAAAAATATTTATTTAGATATGAAATATAAAATTTCCTATGTTATTTTTCAACTATCCCTAAAGTATTAGATCTTTCAGGTGTAACATAATGATTTAATGAAATAAAACAATAAGGAGTACATAAAAGAGGGATATCTTCTTAAATTCAATATTGATAAGTGTGGGTCTATAAGGATTGATTTTTTTACTTGATCAGTAAATTGTTTTAAATAATTATATTTTATTTCGTGAAAAGGTGTAATCTTTCTCTATTCACCCAAGAATAACTAAGATGTATAGATATAATTGGTATTACTTTTGATAGGATAAAATGAAGAAGGATATTTCAAATTATATATCATGGTGATTAGTATGTTATAAAGTTGAGGAATAAATTTTAACATACATGAGGATAATGATATAATTGCACAAGGAATAATGGAATAAGGAGAAAATTACTGGAGATTTATTTATAGGTCTTCCAATCACCTATAATGAAAATAATTTCAATAAGATTAAAATTTATTATTTTAAAAATTCATATCACTTACCAATCATTAAAGAACATTCTTAAATTCATCAACTTATAATGATATAAATTAAATAATTAGTGAGGTTTTGTAAGAACATATTTTAATTATATAATATCATATTTACCTCGGGATTGTGGATGGGCCTTTAGAATTCCTTAAATACAATTTGTTTCTTGAGTATGACCTATCAACCTCAGATAGATATCCAATCTAAAATGATAATTATAACTGTTGAGTATATTGTTATAATTTTCTAAATGTGGTTAAATTGAGTTTGGTATCAGCATATTATTTTGTTGGAATTATCTTTTAACTAACCTTTTCAATCAAGCATACAGATGTTCCCAACCGTAATTTTTTTCATTATGGGAGGATGGTATCTTGTTAAGATGGGATACATAGCTGTAAATTATTAAAATTAAGTTGTAGAATATAATATATTGGATGATTAAATTCATAATAAGTTATAAAAGTATACAATCTATTTAATATTGAATTAGATTAAAATAACATTATCTTAATGGATACAGAAAAAATAATCAATGAGATCTCATTTTTAGTGCCCGGGAGATCATGTTCCTTTAAATACATCAATGGAATATAGTTATCGTGTAAGGAATGATGGGAAATGAAGTTTTTTGGTATAAATTACCCTTAAAATACTTAATTAAAAGGGAACAACGTCATGTGGACTTAGACATACAATAAACTTATATAAAGAAAAAACATTATTCCATGAAGTAATTTTCATGATGTCTATTTTAGATATCATGGATAATTTATTTCTATATGTTCTATAATTGGAGTGTGACATCTTATATGAATAAAATTTTAATTATTTCTTGTATCATTGGGAGAAACTACAATGAAATAATAAAACTCACATGGTCAAACTGTTTTGGTAAAATAAAATGTTTACTGAGGTGGCATAAGAACATGGAGATGTAATAAAACCATGAGACTCTCACCTATTATCAATGCGGGGTATAAAATAAAACTTGTACAATAAAATTTATAGAGCGTAAATAATGTAACAACACAGTACATTCTTGGGCCATTAAATAACATTACAATTCACGTAATGATGAATTAAAATAAAAAGAATTTTCCCATAGTGACATGACAATATTACTAGAACACACCCTTATATTATTATACCGTAATATGAAACTTATATACAAAAAGTATATATTACTAATAAAATAATAATGAAATATATACTAAAATGAATATCATGAGTAAATGTTTGAAATTCATTGTCTCTTGGTCTCCCCTGAAAATTATTATATTGAAAATTTCTATAAAAATATTGAAAATTGTTACAAAATAGAATGACATTTTGATGGAAATATAAAAATTTGATGTAGAAATTAACATGTTGACTTTGGGTGAAGGATAAAATTGAATAAATCCAATGGTAATAGAAAATATGACTAATTCATATATGATCTTTGGGAATATAATTATTTTCTATATGACTTTTATGAATATAGTCATTAAGTTTGACTGATTATATGAAATGTATGTAACAATTTAATCAAATAGTTATATATATGTTTAAAATACATATTAAACTTTTAATATATATATATATAATATCTCATAAATTTTATTAAATTATTATAAAATAAAAAAATGTTCAAGAAAGATATATGGCCATGAATTCTTGGATTTTAAATTTATAAATTTTTTGTCATTTATTAAATTTATCATATTTAAATATTTATTTATATTAAATGCATTATATTTTTGAAAATTAAATAACAAAAATACTTAATATTGAATTTTATAGAATTTTTATAAGAAAAAATAAAAAATATATATAATAATAAATATAAAATATAAATATCATCATATCAAAACATAATTTAATTATAATGGAAGGTCGAGATTAGTGAAAATGAGTGGAATGTTATTAATACTCTTATATAAACTTTCTATTGTGAGGCTTAGCTATAAAAATATTTTTTATCCATTGATTTATTAAAAACACTCTCTTTATTTAACTATTGATTACCCAATTCAAAAATAATTGAAAATCACTTCTAATGTTCATAAATTTACTAAAAGTTGATAAAGTACTATTTATTTTTCAACTTGCAAACATTTTTAAAACTAATTTCACCCAAAATATCTAAAATTTTAAGCTTGAAAGGTTAATACCTAACGTATCAATTTTATATGAGAGGCAATTACTCTTAGTCAAACTTTTTCATTTTTATTTTCATTTAATGTACTTTTTTCCATTAATTAAAAAATCTATGAAAATACAATAATTGATATAATTGTTTTTTAATATTCATATAAATTTTCTAAATATTAATTTCTTTTGATTACTCATCTCTTACAATACATCCATACCACGATTAGTTTATCCACCTAAAATTGTGATTTCATTTTATGATAATCACGGCCTTCATTGTAGTTTAGTTTAAAATAACAACTCTATTAATCATCTATTTTTTAAATGTACCTTCTTGGGATGATTTAATTTGCATTATTTTTTAACCAAATTCTTTTATGGTTGATTACACCACCTAAAACAATTAAAATATGAAATAATAATTTTGACAGTTGAATTTATCGTTATGATTAAATTATTAGAGAATTTTACAAATATTAGAACAAATATCTACCCAATACATTATAATTTATATGTATATGAGGAACTCATAGAAAAAGAACATATATCTATTTTTTAATATATAAATGACCATGGTACATTTTCAACAAACCCCTCTAAATGACTTATATTGAATAGTAATTGAATAATAAATAATAAAAAATGGATAAAAATTATTCATAATTGGTTATATTAATATAAAAAAATTAATACATCATTAACAAGTCAAAAATCTTTATATTCTAATTTAGAGTTACTTACAGAAAATCTAGACATTTAGTAAACAAAACTTACTCTATGTTTTATCTTATCTATGTTTAAAACCATTTTTATGTTTTTTATATATTTTATATTTAAATTTTAATATTAGATTTATTCTAATTATTTTATATAGTTTTTCAATTATTGGTATTATATTATATTTGATTTATATTATTTATATAATTATATTACTTTATATAAAATAATATTTTTAAAACAACATGATCAGAAATGTGTTCCCACAAATAAAATGTCCCACAATGCATTGGATAATTATTATATCATATAAGATGATATGCGTTAATCATGAGCAGTGATACCAGAAGTGACTGGAAAAATATCACTATGAAGGAGGGGTCAACATGAAGTGTCTAGATGTTACCATGTAAAAAATGATGGAAAATGGACTACTAATTCTTTCAAGGATGATTATTATTGGAAAAGTACATTTGAAATACGTATGGGGAAGGGTCCAACATCACATGACACCTGGACATAATGTCTTAAAAAAAATAAACAAATTTTCAATAGAATATATTCTATGTTATTTATAACACGCAATAAAAAATTTTAAAATATGAGGTTATATGTTTGAAGTCTTTCTGGTTGGGAATTCTACTATATTTTTCCCACTCGCTGGTCATGATGATAACCATCAGAGAGAATAATTATCATCCATTATTAATATAAGAAGTCCCAAATAACTTATAAAAGGATATAGTTAAACACTTTATCTTGGCAGGTGAGGCGATCTATTTCATTTTACACCAAGATTCATCATGAGGCTTGATCATATTGAAATATTGTATTCTCATCCATGTGCATATTCTGTGGGTGAAATGCAAATTGGGAGATATCCCAAGAGAGAAATAAATCCATTATTAGAGTAGATTTTTTTATATTTAATGTTTTCCACAAATAATTAAAAATGGATAAGACCATCTAAAATAGGGGGAATATTTGGATTTTAGTTTTTAATGTTGTATTCATTCATTTTTTTAGTATGGAGGAACACCTTTTATTGGTTGGTGATGGGTCAAATTTTATATGGATGTACCATGATGTCCAGATGAACCTTACCCCCATCCATGGATCATTCGTGTTATTTCATACCACAAGGTTTGCCGAATAGATTGTTTATCCCAGTAAAATATTGGATCACATTACAACTTTTACTATTGGTTGTCATACTATTTAGATAAGTAGAAATGACTATTGACATGTTGCTTCAGATCTAACATAAAAATCATTAAAATAAATATGATCTTAGTGATTAGTTTTATGGAACAATATGTTTAGTGATAAAACAACATATTTTTTCCATGATCTATATTTCAATACCATAGTTTATCACAACATCATGGGGAGTAGGGGATTTAAACATTGGGTATAAGGTTACCCTCCATAATTTCGTATGAAGATATCTACGAATGGTACATGTTCTAATGGTATTTTATAAGGTAGGGGATCATTATTTATTTATGAGGGGAAATTAATAGTGTTTTTAGTATATACTATAGATATATATGTTCACTCCATTGTAGAAACCTGGGTTCTAAACTCTAGGGTATTTATTTTCAAAAGAAATTGTATCCACCCATTTATGATTAAATAAAATTTTGTTCTATTTATTATATTCACATGTTTTTTTTATGACTCATTTGTTTATCACCTAATTTATTCATAAATGAAAATTCCTAGTGAACCCAGAAACATTGATAATTCACACTTTGAATTGAGGGAACAAATTAGTGGATTTTTTGGAAGCCAAAGGATATTTCTTTATTGACCCCACTATTTAATATTCATTTATTTCCCACCCAAAAAATGAAATATAATAATGCATTATGAATCTTATTAAATTCACTACTCTATTCAATTTTAATTTATGGTTTGAATTAGAGTGTAATTCATTTAAAAAAAATATAATTTTATGTAATCCAAGAAAAATTATTTTATTTTTTCTTAGAAATGATAATTAACTCATACTTATGATTCCTAATTATTATATATGTTCCACGTTCTCAAGATATTCTCAAATTTTATCCAATATTCATTCTTTATTTTGATTCTTAAAATATCAGTATACTTCATGTTGATTATCTCTCCAAAATATTCATAATCATATTCCCTTTCTATATTATTACATCACATATTATGTTTTATGCACAACACCATAGTATCTAATGTATTAAGAATCCTAATATCAATTTATATGAGTTATTTCATGTATATTTTTAATACATTTTATATATTTATATGTTATTGTGATGTAATATGTAACTAACATTATAAGGAACTAACTATTTGAATGTTTTGATGTCTAATTATATTTGAATTCCTATATACAATTATTTAGAACTGTTATATGAATATTTGTGTGACATATGGGTTGTTATGAAAAACATTTGGATTTCTTAGTAGATATATCTTATTATATTATCTCCAAATGAAACTTCAATCCTATAGGATATAATCTCATCGTGTCACCTAATAAATTTAATTGAATATTTTTCCATGTAATATATCAATCCAATTTAATACTATGGGAAACTATGGAAATTAATTATACCCATATATTCAGAAATGATTTTATCATTTCCATTAAAACTTATAAAATATATACTATGAGAATATATTGAGAAAATTTTACCAAATGATTGATCATCATCATGAAATTAGAGACTAATTAGAAGGAATATAATGAAATGATATTTCAATATGGGAATATCTAATGTTCTCACAATTTACATGTTCATCTCATGAACCCATTATATGATTGAATTCATTAATATTAAGAATAATTTGAAAATATGTATCTCATGTATATTTAATATATCCCATGGAATTTGATTATTCTTATAGTTAGTCCAATAATATTTCTATCACATACAATATTTTAAGCATTAATTAAAAAAAATTGTAAATAGAAATTCCATATGACTAGATCAACTTTATAATGGATGAGAAGGTGATAAATATTATGGATTTTGGATATATTAATCATGGGGTATATTATTTTCATGATAAATTCAAAAATTAAAATCTATATATGGTTATCGAGTATTAACCCACTAACATAGAATTCACTATATTAAATAGATGTATTAAATGAAAATTTTTAGTAGAGGTTTTTATTAACCACAACTAAATGTTAAAAAAATTATTTTAATTTAAAATATATAATTTATTTATTAAAATTTCAATTATGTTTTAAATAAAAATATATTTCGTTAATATTGAGTATCAATTTTAGACTAATATTAACTATATTTTCAATATATATAAATAAATACATATTTGCTAGTGATTTTAGATAACCCAAAACAAAATTTCGTCAACAACCCTAATTAACCCACCCACCCCCCCCCCCCCCGAACCCTAACGGTGGCGCTTCAACTCTACGTGACTCAGACCCTGACCCCCAATGGAACCCCCTTCTCCATATTACCAAAACCTCAACCCTAATACCCAATAGCAGTCCCACCACTCTGTATGACCCCAATCCTCGATCCCATTCCGTCCCCTCTACCTCAGAATCAATCCCCTAACACACTATTTTATCATGAGTTCAATGTTAATTCCATATGAACTCATCACTTCAATCTAGACATTTCCCACTCCTCACAATCTTACATCCCTCACCTAACTATAATTGTCCAATGACATCTTACCCCTAAACCACCACGTAGTGTTTAATGTTTTGTAATGATCAATAATTATTTTGATGTTAACACAACATAGACTTCTTTTAATCATTTTATAATATTTTTTTGTTCGTTTTAATTTATTTTTCAGTTTTTAGCTTCATTTGATATTTACTATATATATAATTTTATTGATGATTATTTTAAATAGTGATGTTAATATTTTATTTTACATGTTTTTAAACATTAATATGTTTATTTTTGAATATATATGGAGAAAAGTGGAAATTTAAAATTTATAGAGAAAATATTCATTATTTTACCCTAAAGAGACCTTATTATACTCATTGTTTGGAATTACATTTAGATTTTGAAATTTAAAAATGATTAGTGTAATTTAGAATAAAATATATGTGACCTAATTATAAGTGAAATTGATACTAAAATAGAATTTATTTAAATGAGATAATAATATTGAAATATTTAACTAATTTTTATGTATATTATATTTAGTAACGGGGAGTAAAATGTAATATAAATTCAAAGGATTGGCAATCCTATCAATGGAACAAAAAGTGACCACCATTGGATAATTCCATTCAAAATATGTAAAATGGTATAGTTTTATTTATATGATAAATGAAAATTATTTTTATATATTAGTGGATTCTTTAATTGATCATAAATAGGTTAATGTTCAATAGAAAGTTAGTGAGAAAATAAATTATTTTTCTGAATTAGTTGAAGACATAAATCAATAATTTTAGGAGTTGTATGTAGGGTATTTGATGATATCTTCTATACTCAAGTTATATCATTTCATGATTCAAAGAAGAATTATTGAAAATTAAATATATTGGATTTAAAACATTATTTATGGTGAATTTTTTGAATGAAAGATCCCTATATATTTATATGATATAAAAAAATTAACAACAAGGACATATATCATTATATGAAAATAAAAGAATTCCAAACTGATTTCCAGATTTATTAGGGAGAAGAATCATGTAAAAAGGAGTAAATAATATATTATACATGTACCTGGGAATAAATGAGCTATCATGATAGTAAAAATGAATGTCACATCTAGAATAAGTAGAAAAAAATTTCATAGGATGTTTTACATTGTTTTCCATTCAAACCACATTGGAAAATAATATTCAGGTCATCTCTGGTTATATAAAACCTGAAGAGGAATTTTTTAGAATGTAACAATGATTACATGATATGGTATCTAAAATATTCAAAATTAAGGAATGTTTTTCATTCATTATTTGATTATTTTTCATTGATTCCGAGGAATGTAAATTTGGTATTAGCTTCTATTTGTTTAAACAACTTCAGTATATTCTATATAAATAAAATAATATGTCTAGTTATTATGATCCCCTATAATGTGCCTCCTTGTATGTGTATAAATAAATCCTCTTTCATTATTTCGTGATTATTATATGAAATGAACTTACTATAAGTGACGTTGATGTAAACCTTATTCCTCTAATAAAATAATATTGAGATTTAAGGGATGATGGATAGTAACATTTTATATATCAATGATAATACTACTCAATTTGTATGTTGATTTAATGGGAAGATTAGTGAGTTTTTTTACTCTAAAACACATCTTGTATAAACACCCATACACATTTTTCTCTTCCAATGTGTAATTTTTTTAAACATCAATGATTAAATCATAGTAAAAAATGGTTTTATATAAGTCATCACTGATTTCTTCCTACATATCATAAATTAAATTTTAAAAAGACAATATTTAATAAAGTTATTAAATTTAAGAAGTTGTTTAATGGTGATATCAATATCATGAAACATGGGGAAAATAATTAAGGACGCTGAAAAAGTTTGAAAATGTAATTAGTAAAAATAATGAGAAAATTGTATGAGGTACAATATTTAAAGGAGTTAGAAAACAAAACAAGAATAAAATGAGAATATTATTCAATGATCCTGATTTGGATTTTAGTTATCAATGTCATAATATTAACATAATTAATACTGGGAAGAACATCCTGGAAAATGTAACATTTATTTTTTGTAATGATTATGCTAAATCATATGATCAATTTAAATCTCAAAAATACTTGGCAACAATGAATATAAAATCATGGTTAGAGGGGTATTGAATATAGAATGTACCCATTATCTATTTTTTCAAATAAAAATCATGATAATGATGTTTTCCTTTAAACAGTAACAAATATAAATGTTTTATATGTATAATGTTTTTTTACTCCAAACATTGATTGTTAAAAGTATTAAAAAATCATGATTCATATATTATGATAGAGAAGTTACTACCCTTGGAATTTTATAATATGTGACATAAAAATTAAATGTTTTTTTAGTTTATTTGTGAGCCATTAAATATATCTTTATGAAAAAACATTAAATCAAACTCGATATAAAAAACATCATGAAACATCTTTATTAATAAATTTTCATTTGGATATGTTATTTATCCAAACCTTTTTCATAATCAGGATTCATTTGACTATTCATTTTGTTGAGGAAAAAAACATTATGTAATGGTACACTATCAATTGATGTATCCAATTGATATTTATAATAATATTGTTTTTATTTTCATTTTTGAATTCAATATTGACACGTTATTATGTAAATAATTTTAATATGTTTCTTTTAGTTTTTTTCATTAATAATGTTGTTCATTTGAAGTCATATGTCAAAAATAAATCTCAAGTCTACATCTCTATTTCTAGAAGATACATTATCGAATCATGTATGACAATCTGTTCATGGTCTTTGAATGGAATTTATATTCAATTAAATTAACTCAGATGTTTTGATGAAATCTCAAATAATTTTCATTCCAGAAAATATTCACTGATATTTATAAAATTATATTAAAAATTGTGAAAGGGAAATTTTTTTACCCTAACTGAATTGGATTTAATACAATCAGAAATATATCTCTATTAAACAAACTTATTAAGGATCCATTCATTGAGGATTTTAGATTGTAAATAAATAGACTACTAAGGAGTTGATTTAAAATTAAAATAGATTGAAAAATAAAAATAAATATATTTTTGAATGGTTTACCCACTATGTAAGTACATATGTAAATTTATTTAATTGACTTGTTTTTATTTTATCTATATTATTATTAATACCTTATATCTTTTATTCTAGATAATTAATGCTAAGAATCATATTGAAATTTCAAATGATTTTTTGTTTTTTTCCCAAGTACCTTTAAGTAAAATTATGTAATTAAATGTTAATAATACTAATATCTTTTTTGATACAATTAATCATGATGAAGGATTTTAAACTAAAAATATTGGCGTATTTCCACTTAAAAGGAATGATTTTATGGTAATCTGGTTAATATCATTTAATTTAACTATATGGGTAAATTGTTATTTTCATACTCAAATTATATTGGGTAAACATTATCAATTGTGTAATAAAGGATTCATTAAATTTTCGTTTAATAAAATTATCTCTCATTATCAAACTTGTGAGAATGATGATCAAGATCCTTTTATCATGGATTCACAAGAGAATCTGTTTTTTATGAGTATGATTATGTACAAGAAGGATGAAGTGTTATTGTACGCTTGAAATAAATAAACTTATATGAAATGGGTGATGATTCTTAATTATTAGTTTTTATAGTGAATGTTATCAAGAATAAAACATTAAATAGTTTTCCTTTGACAATACATAAATAATTGAACATCCAAGGGAGGGTGAAAATGAATAGGTAATATTCATAATGTAGGCTCATGAAAATCATGATAATGATGATTACAATCTTCCAATATATAAATTGGAGAAGTATCTATATTAAAATTTCACATCAATAAGTGATTCTTAGGTATATACATTTTTCTATTTTGTTTTTATTTATAACTTTATAAGTATTATACTTTTTATTTTTTACATTGAATATATTTAAAACCATTTGAAATTTTAGAATAGTGAGATTAATTTTTTTTGAGATCTATTATGATCATTATCTCATTAAACAATTTATTTATAGTCATCCTCAGTAGAAGAAATTGATTCCAATATATAATATAATTTCATAATTCCACCAACATATTTTGTTTTTGTTTGTAGATCATTTTCAGATTCACATCTAGAGAGGGTGCATTTGGTCACTCCTCTATCTATGGGATATTATATAATTAGAATTATTATAATGTATAATATTGTATAGAAAACTACATAGTTGTAAAAAATATTTGATGACATTTAAAAAATATTCTAAAAAATAAAATAGATAAAAATATTAATACATAATATGAATAGGAACTAAAATAAATTAAAATTAACATTTAATTTATTTAATTTGAGGGGTCTACTAGGGATATTGTAAGAATATATGGATAAATTATTGGTAATATCTCTTATGAGAAAATGATCCTTCCTATTAATTATAAAAATTCGTGTCATATACCAACATATTTGATGAATGATATTTTTCACAGATAAATAATCCTAATACTAATTCAAAAGAAAATTATCAATAATTCAAAGTGTGTGATTGAAATTATTACAATGCCTAAAAGTATTATTTTTTTATATTATATTTTTTTAGTTATATATCCCTAATGTCATTTCAACTGCAAATAACATAAAAAATGTGTTAAAAAATAGAGAATTTAATTAGAGAATATGGAATAATTTTGATGAAACTTCTCCTAGAACATAGAAAATGTATAAGAAGGTTCTATAAGGCATGTCTCATGAGAAGTAAAAGGTGTATTTTCATATTAATAAGGATGTATATCATTATTTATTTTCTTATTTATATTCACATAAAAACATAAACATGTGTAAAAAATGTATTAATGTTTTTATTTTATATAGGAATTGTCTCAAAAAAATATTGAATCGTGAGAAAAACCCATTCATTATATCATAGGTTGATGAATTTTTCTAGAAAAAGTGAGATTTTGGTTGTATTTTATTAATTATTCTTTATATTATTTAATTATATCAAATTGTTTTTCTAAATTTTAATATTTATATATATTTATAATGGTTTTTAATTTTGGTCATACAGTTAGATGAACACAGATATAAATTAATGTTTATTGAAATCCTGATTGTGGTTTAATGATAGAACCCACTATACACATTGGTGTAAGAGTTTTTCATTAAAATTTAATATTTTTTCAATAATCTAAAAACATAACAACTAAAAATAAATTTATTAGATAATATAAAAATTTTATGATAATTAATAAAATAATTGTTAAGATTATTTTATTAACAGGTTAAAATTAAAGAATCATGGAATGTTAACCCTTCACACTCATCTCTGGATTCCTTGAATGAAGAAGTTGAATTAATTTTAGGGAAAGAACATCTCAAGAATCTATAGGGGTTGGTTTCTTGGTATACATAATAAAATTTATTTGGTACTTGAATATTAACATTTAATATTATACCATCTTGTGGTTGATCAATCAATATCATTTAATGGTAAGGAAAAATGGAAATTTCAAGTAGAAATAAAAAATGTGAATGATTTGCATAAGAAAACAAAGGATCACTAGTGGTTGAAAATGGAAAATGGATTAGTTATTATATCCTAGGTGATGGTAGGGATAGTCCCTGTGGAAAATAATTTTCATATATCTCATCCTATATATGTAAATTTAAAACTCAATATATGACATGTATAAATGAATATTTTATTTATTTATATGATCTTTTTGTATCATGATATGACTATTTCTATGAGAGGATGTTTAGGTTATCTAAGATGATTGTATTATTTGAATTGTGTGGCTTTTTATTTTTCATTATTGAAGTTTTTTCTTGTATACATTTATTTTATATAGAAATATGTACAAGAACATTTGATGTTAAAAAAAGTAAAAAAACTCTAAGAGTTTTGTTTCTTCTCTCCTGATACTTGCTCGTGATATCTATCTAAATGCTTAGATAATTAAACCCATTGTTCATCCCCAACCAATACCATATCTAATTAAGAGTATGGGACACCTAAATATTACTTTTCATGAAATCATATGAAAAAAACTATAATTTTAATTTTTAAATTTATGAAAAGTATAAATGTTAATCACGATTTTCCTTTTCTCATCATGATTGAAAATGAATTTTTAGTGTGGAAAAACATTATAATTTGAGTTTAATGATCACTATCATATAAAAAATTTTATATTGATCTATAATCATAGAAATAAATTATTTTAATTATTTTAAATGGGTATAGGTAGATTACAGATAAATCAAATTTTTAGAGTGATTATAATGAAAGCACAATGAGTTTTTAAATATTTGACTATCTTTAAACATGTGTGGCATAGGGATCATATATAGAATAAACCGTAAACATTACATAATCTGGAGTTTAAATTCAATAATTAATTATCTTTCATTGGGGTAGTTTTTCAAATTTATTATTTTAGATAATTATTCTATAACTCACACATAACATGACCATTTAATAGAATGTGGACACTTATTATTGGTATCCATTTTTTACAATATAAATATTTTATAAAATGACGAGATTTCCTTTCCTGAAAATCTTCATCACTGTCAACATTACTTCTTACATTCCTTTACCCATAATTGAACCCTATAAAAAACACTTTAAGGAAATTATATTATAAAAAAACATAGTAAGGGATATAAAAAGAGATAAAATCTTTATTCCAATGAAATCATGGAATCCCATGAAATGTTTACCTTTATATCAATGTTCTTTTTGATAATGAGATAAGTCATTTTCATATGAAAAACACACATGCTTTATTCAGAAGAAAAATAATCAAATCCAACATAATAAATAGATAAATCACATAGGTGTCTTCTGAAATCATTATCCATATGATATTTCGAAAGGGAATAACTATACGGTTGAATTCCATGCCCAATGAATTAAAGGGATATCATGGACCCACCCATATTTAATTTATAATGTAACCCAAAGTCCTTGTATATTAACATAACCATTCGACCTTGTTTTATAATATAACCAACAATCATTGGTTTATAACTTAATTACCAATTAACATAAAAAATTTCCAATGACCATAAAATAATACTAACATGTAAAATATTTCAATATTCACCTCCCAATAATAAAATATTATCTTCACCCATAAGAAAACTCTTTCAGATATTAAAACATCTATCCATTAAAAAACTGATTTTCAATACCCAAATACAAAAAAATGGAATGATGGTTTTTATATGAATAAAACATTAAATATTTTAAAGGAATTCAAACTTCAAATAAATGTAAAAGATGTATAAATATCATTGTCATCATATAAGTTAAAATAAAACATACATTTTTCATTCCAAAAGAATGTAAAAATACAATATTTATTTTCCCTCTTTTTTTAGAAAAAATAAAATAAAGAAACAATTCCAACTATAAAAATCTCATTTCCATTATAATATTTTTTTAAATGTACATGTAATTAAATTATAGTTAGAAGGAAAATATTAAAAGGTAATTTTCTATAATGACATGTCCCTTTTCACATTTGAAATAATCGAATCAAAATCCCTATGATTGAATAAATATAATAAAATTAAATACTGTGATAATAGATAAATTCATGATATAAAATCTAAAAGTTATTTTATGTACGCCTCATAAAAGAATATAGGCTGATGAAATCAAAATGTCCCTCAATGAAAGGAGATTGAGATTATGTCCCTTACCATGAGTCTGACTTCTCACGTATATTCATTATATTCATTAATAATAAACATATGTTAATTATTTAATTTATTAATTAAAATTTTCATTTTCATTATAAATTTTATATCACATATTACCATAATATATATTCGTACATAATTAATTATATTTTTGGTATATGTATTTATGATATTTGGATTATGTGTGAAAAATGACTTTGGTAGGTTGATTATGGTCAAAGTGGTTACTATATAATCATATACTGAATAATAATACAGATATAATTATCATATTTATAGATAAATTATACTTGTAATACAAAGTTTGAAAGATTTTTGTTGATAAATAAAGTATATTATGATCATTGATATGGTAATCTGTATTAACGCCTGAGTAACATTTCCATTTTCAATAATGATTATAGAAAATTGGTAACTTTTATTTCATCTATAAATAATTATAATAATTTAATATACACCATATAATTTAATGAAATATACTTATGTATATCATCCATGTAGTTTGGTTATGAAAATAGAGTCACACCGCTTCATAAATGTGATTTTCCACAAGAACACAAACGACATTATTGTTTTTTAGTGAGTGAAATGTTAAAAAATTGATATTTTATTTTTTTAAGAGTGATAAATATTTAATTAATATATTAATTATGTATTATATATATTATATATTCATGAACATTATCCTTATTTCATTCTAGGTAAAGTGTTTGTAAAAAAGGAATCACAATAGTTCGTGAGACGGTAGTCCACCGTACATATGAGTGATGTTATCATATCTCATATGAAATGGATTGTGAACATTTATATAGGACACAACTAATAAATAGATATTATTATGGTATAAATATTATGCTTTTACATTATATCCTTCATCATATCCAAACAAGATAGGTGTTAATGGAAAATGTGTCACATCAGTTTGTGAGGCTGTAGTGTATCGTACACACTAGCAAAATTCTTACCTCCCATTTGTGGGTAGAATAGATGGATATAGGTCATTGACATAACATAATAATGTCTCTGTATATTAAAGACATTGGTTTTATTATATAATCATAAATATTTAATTTTTTAATGTGTTGGAATAAAAAGTAACACAAAAATGTATAGTTAATAATTTTACCTCTTCTTAAACAACTGCTTTATGACTATACCTAATATAATCAAAAAATGTCCTTATAACCAAAAAAAATCTAGGATTAAGGAATGAATGTTTTTAATTGTTTTTTATGTATATTTTCAAATGAAAATGGTTTTAAGGTGTGATAAAAAAGGATAGTGTGTTGTCTTTTATAAGTGATTTGAGTGGCACACTTGTAATTTTCAAAATGGAAAAGATGTACCATGGTTTTTCAATTTTCAAAAATGTCCAAAATGGATTATTATAGGGAAATATAAATTACATGTTGGAAAGATGTCCATAAAGTATATTTTTGACATGTTTCTAGATCATTTTTACCATTGTATTTTTAGTTTAAGAACCCAATAAACACATTTTTTTAACAATGGTAATTAATTTTTACTATTTACATTATTTATTTGTGAAAAATAATATGTTTACTATAATTGCACATACCTCTATGGTCCATTCCTCAGCAAAAATATATTGTTTGAGGTGTTCTGGTGGTCAAGGTGAAATATCCCCAACACTTTCCAAAATTTCCAATTCGGTGAACAGTGCAATGGTACCCTTATGTGAACAGTCCAACGGTACCCTCTATTTTCGTTGACAAATTTTGAGTTAATGAATAGTGTTTCCAGAATGGTGTGGTCTAATGGTAGCCTCTATTTCCTTTTCCAAATTTTCCATTCATGAACATTTTTTCCAGAATTGTGAGTTACCACGGTAGCCTCTATTTCCTTTGCCAAATTTTGAGTTCATGAATAGTGTTTCCAAAATGGTGAGGTCCAACGATTGCCTCTATTTCCTTTTCTATATTTTGAGTTCAAGAATAGTGTTTCTAGAACAGTGAGGTCTAATGGTTTCCCCCATTTCCTTTTCCAAATTTTGATTTCATAAAAAGTGTTTCCAGAATTGTGAGGTCCAACAGTAGCCTCTATTTCCTTTTCCAAATTTTGAGTTCATAAACAGTGTTTTCGGGACGGTGAGGTCCAACGGTGGTCTCAATTTCCTTTTCCAAATTTTTAGTTCATGAACTATGTTTCTAGAAAGGTGAGGTATAATGTTAGCCACTATTTTTTTTGCTAAATTCTGAGTTCATGAACAGTGTTTCCAGAATGGTGAGCTCCAACAGTGGCCTCTATTTCCTTTTCAAAATTTTGAGTTCATGAATAGTGTTTCCAGAATAGTGAGGTTCCAACAGTATCCTGTATTTCTTTTTATAAATTTTGAGTTCATGAACAGTGTTTCTAGAATGGTGAGGTCCAATGGTAGCCTTTATTTCCTTTTCCAAATTTTGAGTTCATGAATAGTGTTTCCAGAACGGTGAGGATCCATTGGTAGCCTCTATTTCCTTTTCTAATTTTCATTTTTATGAATAGTATTTCCAACTTCCTATAGTTTCACCCCATTGACATTTCCTTTGAAATAAAATTCATTCAAATTCTCTTTTATGGACACTAAGGCTGATTACAAGGACATAACTCCAATATTAATTTTCCCTAATGCTCGGGATACTTTTACTTGGTCAAACTGTGTGGTTTAATGTGATCCACTTTTAAAGTAAAATCTAGTTTATCTTAAACCATTGCTCTATTAAACATTCTAAAGGTATAAGATATCTTACACCATTGTTCTTCCTCCACATTCTTAGGTGTGAGACACACAAACGTTCCATTCCTTCCCATAGGAGTTGTGCAATCAAAATTTCCTCCTTGTATTGGTTCCCCTATATTTTTTATGCAAGAAAGAAGTATTGGTCGATCTTCAATATAAGGTATGATCTATCGTCATTCATTTGGGTTCGTCTCCTATTTCTCTTTTCCCTTTTATGAAATTCTATCCCCATGTTCTTAATAGACTTTTCATGGGTGTTGACTAGTGTGGTGGTGTCTCCGCATCCTCGGGTCCATACAGGTGTCATGGGGGGAGTCGATCGTAACCCTTTTTCTGGATCATTCTTGTATAAATAACAACAAGAACAGTTTGAGGTATTGAATTCCTTGCTTCTCTATTCTTTTACGTGAAAATATATATTTAGCATGTTTTATCCCATTGGAATTCAATGGAATTGACAAATTAAATACTTGAACTGGATAAATACATTTATATTGATTGTATATTATTGCATCCTCTTTTAGTAGTTAGCGTGATATCTAGGCTTTCATTTTTATCTTTTCTTTCATGATTGAAATTGGTAATGAATGTAAATATGGAATTAATTAATAATTATTTAGTTAATGATAAATAGGCATGTAAATGAGTCTGGTCTTTGTTGTTGTAATTTGATGTTAATTAAATTGATGTAGTAAGCTTGTTAGATCAATTTTTGATAGCTTACTATTTCTGTTTCCCGAAGTTAGAACCAAAAAATTATAGATCAGTTTACTAATGATGGTATAAAGAACTGATTTTCTGATAAAAGATAAATCCGTGTAGGGTTCTGAGTTACCTACTTCCTTGTTTAAGGGCCCAGAGCCCAATTGATTTAATGTTTTTTTCCAGCTCCTTATTTTTTGATATGAGCATATAAGGCTGTTTTGATATGTGAGGGTAGGGATACTTATTGGTTATGGCCACAGTTGATGCCTAGAGTGGCGAGATGCATTGGTTTATGCATGTGGGTGTCGGGGACGGCACTGGAGATGATGGAACGGGTTGATTTTAAATGTTTTGATGCTAGTAGTTTATTATTGGTTGTATATCTTCTATACTTTCCCCAATACTCAAGGTAGCGGGTTTTCATACCCTCCTTCCAAAATGGGTGACGACGTGCAGGGTATTCCTTGTGCTTTCATTGTTTTTCTTATTGAGGGAGGATGGGTCAATGCTATTATAATAGATGGCAAGGACTCGATGGATAGTTCATATACTCATTATATTGATCCCCCTAGTGTTTAGTAGATTAGAATGTTGTTCTAGAATGCCTGAGAACATGGGAATGTAATAATGTTGTTAATAAATGATTGAATAAATGATGTCATCCCATGGCGTTCGAGCTTGTTGGGAAGATATGCTAAGGTTTCAATTAAAAGGAATATTGAACATGGGTGTGATGCTAATGAAATATAATGTTGAAATTATTAAAGGTTATTTAATGTTTAAAGAATTATTTAACATAAAGTGAATCTTATAAAAAGGAAATGAAGTAATGTATTAAATCTCTTTAAATGGATGTGTGCTTATAGGATACTTAGTCTCATAAGCGGAAGTAGAGAGTCTGAGAGACATTAGCTACAGTTGAGTCTAAGACTAGGTTATGCTCATAGTGTGGTTGTGAGCTATAGTATATTATGTACCTTTGTGTTTCTATATGCTACTCCACCCCATTAGTTATGTAAACTGATACGTTTGGGATTATGATCCCTAGGGGTTGTTTTCCCAAACATTCTAGTGGGAGGATGGATAGAAGACTACATCGTTTATTCTCGCTCTCTTCTCTTGGTAGTTACTTTTGATGGTAGGCACAATGATTAGTTTTCCCCATATATGTGTGTTGAATAATGTAATGTCTTGAGGTTATTTTCATACATCTATTTTGGATATAGTTTCCTATGGACTACTATAGGAATAATGTGTATAGGCTTGATGGAATAAGGATCATTACTCTGTGTATGGGCTATAATGGCATGAGGTATAGTGCCTAATGTATGATACACATTATTCGATCTGTCATGGCTCCCTAAAAAAATACCTGGTTACTTTCTTGTGTGGGCGTGATAGTTTTCTCATACGAGGTGCATGTTGTGGTGCTTCGCCTAGTTGTCGGAAGGCAAGCCTTTTTGGAGAGAGATTCTTAGGACGTGCGATGTTGGGGAAAAGCATAAAAGTAGTGGGGAAGTAGTAATTGAGTACCCTTGATATTATTTATTAAATTATATACTGTTTTATGCGATACTTGGTGAGAGTATCCATGATGAGGATGGGAAAATAGTATACCTATTTACATGACGGGTTAGTTTCACTTGTTTTTTACTATGCTTTTCCCTGATTTATTTACTTTTGTACGAGAGGATCTGGGTTGGATCCTACCGAGTATACTATTATACTCACCCTATGTATATATAAACTATTTTTCAGGTCCCATTGAGAAGGTTGGAGATCAAGATGATTTATATTAACTTTGGGTTGCATGAGCTATTCGGGCTTGTGGTTGCGGCTATTTTTACATTTTTTGGGTACTTGTAAATTTTCCCCATTCACTTGTAGTTGTTTTTCATGAAATTACATATTTCTACATGTAATTTCTTTTTTATTGTTGTCTGAGTTGGATTTGGTTGGTTTCTGTTTTATCTCTCTCTTTCATGCGTGTTCTCTTAGAGGGTAATGCCTCCCATTTGTGTGTTTACAATATCCTCGGTGCTAGTCGCCAACCTGGGGCCTATTGGAGGCGGGACACGGGGGGAATTATCTCTCATCTCACATTTCCGGCCCAGGGGGGGTACTCCTTGTGGGGAGGGGTCGTGACATATTTGTATCAGAGTGTGGTTGATGGATAAGATGAAGTTTGGTGCTAGGAACCTGTGAGGTTGCATGGGTTGGTAGGGGAACAGTGCCAGTCAAGTATAGCAAGTGATGTAACCACTAGGGACCAGCTAAGAAATAGATGTTTAGTTCCCCCTATGATCAGATTCATGGACCTTTAAGTTTAAAATATCTACTAAATGAGGTGATACTAGTTGTAGGGTAGAGACCTTGGAATGTATAATGCATTATTCTTCATTGTGCTTGTGTTTGAATGGGTAGACATTGATATTGGATAACCTAAAATGAATAACATTAAATAATTAATTAATTAATTTTGAGTCTTCCATATTCCAGGAATAAGAGCACCAAATAATTTTTATTTTATAGATATGGATCTCGGTCTATGTACTCATCAGAATCGAAAAGAATAAGTCCAGCAAGCTATGCTAGAAGATCGCCAAAGGGTAGAGGTTAACGACGATTACACTTGGAAGAGGACACTCCAAGAGTTTCAGTTCTAGAGTCTATAAAATTACGAGGTCTCCGTTACAGATATAGTCACAGAAGACTGATTGGAGGAGGTTAGGATAGGATTTAGTTAAATCAGTGCTCGAAAGGAGCACTGGGTGAACATGGTTGTGACGATGCTATGTGGAGTTTTGAGGTAGTGGTAGTTCTTGCTCCTCTGGGATCGCGAGGAGTCCTTGATCACATTGTATGAGTTCTGAAACAAGTTTAGATTTGAGTTTCTTTCTTCGATCGTGAATGCATCCAGTCCCCTTGAGCTTCTTACCTTTCGACATGGGAGCCCCAATGTGCGAGATTTTGTAATCCATTTCATAAACCTTTTACTATATGATTCAGACCTATTTTTATATGAGGATGATATGGCAAGGAATTTCGAGGAGAATTTACATCCATAGATCCAGTGGCAGTTCACCCCATTTATGCTGTAGACGTATCTTGAGGTGCTGGGAAGGGCAGAGGTCACTGAGAGGTAATTGGCTAGAATTAGGTTTTCATGAGAATGTAGTCTTCATGATTCTTCATGAAGTAGAGTTGTTGTCTAGGGTTCCCAGTTTTTAGTGCAAAAGAGATTCTGTTTAGCATGGGGTAGGTCTCAGCCCTCAGCTTCTCATTTCTATAGGAGCAGTGGCTCTGAGGCCTATGTGAAGGGATTAGGCTCTTTCTTTTCTGGTGGTGGTCAAAGTCATTAGTAGCGAGAGTGCCCGACCTTTCAGCGCAATCATCGTACCCCAGGTGTTCAACTCTAGATTCATCTATTAAGGTAGTTTCATCAAAGGTAGAATCAACAGTTTCCACTAGGTTTGGATTAGTAAAGGGTATATGGGGTAGGTAGAGGATAGCCTCATGACACTCCACGTACATAGAGAGAAAAGCACAACTGTGGTGGTGGTCGTCATCAGGGTTAGAGAGGCCATGGAAGAGGTCATGGTCAGCTTCATGCTTTAGTGTTTCCAGCTCCATGCGATCCAGTCATTATTTGAGGTACCCTTTTGTTGTTTTCTACCGTGGTGTATACCATTTTTTATTTAGGATTGACATGCTCCTCTATATCACTTACCCATTTCCATGCTTTGGGACTTGTGGTAGATAGGCTTCCAGTTCCCTTGGTGTTTACTACGCTAGTTAGAGTTTGAGCTCACATGTTTGAAATATGTAGAGACTATGAGATAGTGCTGGGGCAGCACCCCTCTAGGGGAGATTTCCTATGTTTATGGATACAACCATGTGATGTCATCCTCAGCTTGGATTGTTTGTATTCAGTGCAGGTTGTTATAGATTTATTCATGAGGCATGTTGTGTTCTTCGATGTGGATGGAGAGATGGTGGTGTTTGTTGGCGAACGAGACCCTAGGATGGGTCAGTGGCATGTTTCTTCCTCATCATCCATGATGGTTGAGATGATACTGATTTCATTATAGGTTCATTAGTTG
The DNA here is from genome assembly GCA_963277665.1 of Viscum album. NCBI lineage: Eukaryota > Viridiplantae > Streptophyta > Magnoliopsida > Santalales > Viscaceae > Viscum > Viscum album. The sequence continues at coordinate 1,897,559,241 of OY728152.1, forward strand.
TTGTTTCCGAGGTTTTTACAATAGTACCTTGATTTCATTCTAGAAGTGGTTGTGTCATTATCCCCTCGACGAGAGGTCGATTTTGGGATCGAGCTACAACTAGGATCATCTCATATATATATGTCTCCATATATTATGGTCCCATATTAGTTACGAGAGATACATATACAGCTTGATGGACTATTACAGTGTGGTTTTGTTCAGCCGAGTGTGTAACCGTGGGGTGCACTGGTTTTCTTTGTAAAAAAGTCTGAAGGAAGTTTGTGGTTGTGTATCAATTATTGTAGCATAAAAAAAGTGACTGTAAAGAATAGATATCCTATTCCACATACTGATGATTTATTCGATCAACTGAAGGGTGCATGTTGGTTCTCAAAAATTGACTTGCGGTCATGATATCATTAGATGCGTGTGATGGATGAGGATATCCCGATAACTGTTATTTGTTGTTGTCATGGGCATTATGAGTTCATTTTAATGTTGTAATATGTGACTAATGCTCTAGTTTTGTTCATGGGATTGATGAATGGTGTGTTTTTTGAGTTCCGGGATATGTTTCTATTGGTTTTTGATGAGTGATTTTTTGGATCGAGAAGTATTTTTCTTGGGGCATGTTGTGTCCCATCAAGGAGTAGCTTTGGATCCATCGAATATAGAATCAATTGTGCCTTTGGGAAGCCCCCAGATAGTGTCAGAGGTGCGAATTTTCCTTGGCCTTACAGGCTACTACAAGAGGTTCATAGCCGATTTATCTAAATTTGGGACTCATATAATAGCTTTGACCAGGATGGATCATGAATTCATATGTACTAATCTATGTCAGCCAGATTTTGATTATCTAAAGGGGAAGTTAGTAAGTGATTCATTTCTTTATCTTCCGATAGAGGGAGTTCAGTATGATGTTTTCTGCGATGCTTCGCATCTGGGGTTAGGATTTGTTATGATGCAACAGATATAAGTTGTTTCTTATAGGTATTGACAATTGCATCCCAATGAACATAACTATTCCACCCATGATCTTGAGTTGGTATCCATGGTTTTTTCTCTGAAGTTGTGGATATATTACCTCATTGGTGAGCGCTTTGTGGTTTTCACCGATCATAAGAGTTTGAGGTTTGTTTTCTCCCACTGTGACTTGAACTTATAACAGCATCAATGGATGGAGTTGTTACAAGAATATGGATCTGAAATATCGTATACACCAGGAAAGGAGAATTTCGTAGCTGATGCACTATGTGGGAATTCACGTACTGATACAGTGTGTGAATTGGGTTATTCCTGGAGAGTAGTGGAAGAACTATCAGCCTTACATCTCGATATTGGAGAAGTTGGGGGAAGAGTTATTCTTTTTTAGATAAATGTGTAGTAATAACTAGTGCAGTAGGTGGAAGGTTCCCAGTTGGGGGATCTTGAGGTGGAGTTATTGGGAGACTGAGTTGTTTGTGGCAGGTCCTCTGATGGCTAGTCTAAGGATGAAAAACATCGATTATTTAATCACCGAAGTCAATTTTCTCCTTTAGTGATGTGTGAGATGGTTCTTAGAGAGTTCTACAGTTCACCTTTAGTGGTGTATCCTAGCGTGAAAAAGATGTACCAAGCCTTGAGGACTCAGTTTTGGTGTCCTGGGGGAAAATGTGCAGTTGCAGAGTTTGTGTCTTGATGTTCTGTCTGCCAGATGGTGAAGGCCGAACATCGTGTTCCTGGTGGTCTGCTCCTGCCGTTAGATGTTCCTAAGTGGAAGTGGGAGGACATCTCAATAAAAATTGTTACCAGTTTACCTTGAGATCGGGGAGGACATGATTCTATTTGGCTGGTATTGTATCATTTTACAAAATTATCCCACATCATAGAAATCATGGATTCAGGCTGAGTGGAATTTTTGCCGAGGAAGTATCTAGTGGAGGTGGTGATACATCATGGTGTCCCAAAGTTGATCATTTCGGATCTAGATCCTCGTTTAACCTCTAGGGTGTGGAGAGGTCTCCATTATTATTTCAGAACTTAGCTATTCCTTAATACTACTTCTCATCCTTAGATGGCCAGTCAGACAGAGTGGACTATTAGGACTCTAGAAGAGATATTATACTCTTGTGTCCTAGATTTTTGTGGTTCGTGGATGTGGCACATACCCTTGGTGGAATTATCATACAATAATAGATTTCACTCCACCATCGGTATAGCGCCATTTTAAGCCCTATATGTCCAAACTTTAAGTTCTCCATTGTGCTGGAATGGGGTCGGAGAGTTTGCAATTCTCAGACCAGAATTAGTACAGAATACAACAGAGATGGTTCAAGTGATTCGTGAGAAGATAAAGGAAGTATAGGATCATCAGAAATCATATTCTAATCAAAGGAGGAGACCCTTATAGTTTTATGTTGTGGATCACGTGTTTCTAAAGGTGACACCCCATCGTGGGAAATGAAATTTTGGTCGTGGGAGTAATCTTTCTATCATTTTGTTGGGCCTTTTGAGGTGTTTTCTCATGTTAGAGTTGTGGTGTATCGAGTAGCACTTCCCCGCCCACAGATGATCAAGATACACGATGTTTTTCATGTGTCATAGCACTATTGTTATCTTTGATATGGATCTCTCATTGTTAATTGGGGATAGATCGATGTTGATGATGATGCAACCTTCAAGGAGTGACCTAGGGAGATCCTAGATCACAAGGAGATGGTATTGTGTGGGCGTTCTATCCCCTTGGTTCATGTATTTTGGCGACACGGTGGCATGGAGGATAGTACCTGGGAATGTGAGTCACAGATACATGCTCAGTACCCCCAGTTGTTTGATGTTAAACTCATTTCATGTAATGATGTACCTGTTGTGGTTATAGGCCTATTGTGTTTCTAAGGTGGATTTCCATTGGTTACTTCTTGTGGCATGCTCTCTTTTTAAAGGTATCTCTATGGATGGTTGTCCAGACCCCATTTTATTTTCCCTTTAGGTGTGTTTTGAATTCTTGAGGACCAGAATAATTTGAGAGGTATCTCATGTAATGGCCCAGACCTCTCTAGTCCATTCCTCGAAAGAAATCTAGTGTTTGAGGTGTTCTGGTGGTGAAGGTGACTTATCCCCTACACTTTTCCAAATTTCCAAATTTGGTGAATAGTGCAATGATAACCTAATGTGAACAGTCCAATGGTAGCCACTATTTCATTTTTTATATTTTGAGTACATGAATAGTGTTTCCAGAATAGTGAGGTCCAATTATAGTCTCTATTCTCATTGACAAATTTTGAGTTCATGAACAGTGATTCCAGAACAGTGAGGTCCAATGGTAGCCTCTATTTCTTTTTTCAAATTTTGAGTTCATGAATAGTGTTTCTATAATGGTAAGGTACAATGGTAGCCTCTATTTACTTTTCTAAATTTAGAGTTCATGAACATTGTTACCATAACGGTGAGGTCCAAAGGTAGACTTTATTTCCTTTTACAAATTTTGATTTCATGAATAGTGTTTCCAGAATGGTGAGGTCTAATGGTTGCCTCTATTTCCTTTTCAAAATTTTGACTTCATGTACTGTGTTTCCATAATGGTGAGGTCCAATGGTAGCATGTATTACCATTTCTAAATTTTGAGTTCATTAACAGTGCTTCCAAAACAGTGAGGTCCAATGGTAGCCTTTACTTCCTTTTCCAAATTTTGAATTCATGAATAGTTTTTCCATAATGGTGAGGTCCAATGGTAGCCTCTATTTCCTTTTCAAAATTCTAATGTCATGAACAGTGTTTCTAGAACGATAATGTTTCAACGGTATCCACTATTTCCATTTTAAAATATTGAGTTCATGAACAGTGTTTCCAGAATGGTGATGTCTAATGGTAGCCTTTATTTCCTTTTCCAAATTTTGAGTTCATGAATAATGTTCCAGAACAGTGAGGTTCTGACTGTAGCCTCAATTTCCTTTTCCAAATCTCATGTTCAAGAACATTATATCCATCTTCCTACAGTTTCTCCCCTTTGACATTTCCTTTAATGTAAAATTAATTTAAAGCCTTATATTGAGGACTCTAATGCCGATTCAAAGGCCATAACTCATATAGTAATTTTTATTAAGGATCGGGATTCTTTTACTTGGTAAAACCATGTGGCTTAATGTGGTACACTTTTAATGGAAAATCAAGCATATCTTAAATCACTACTCCTTTAAATATTCTAAAGAGAAGAGATATCTTCCTCTCTAGTTCTTCCTCCTTATTCTCGAGTGTGAGATCCTCGAACCTTCCAGTCCTTCTCATAGTGGTTGGGTGATCTAAATTTACTCCTTGGATTAGTTCACCTCTATTTTTTATGCAACCAAGCAGTATCGAGGGATCTTTGATATAAGTTATGATTTATCATCATTCTTTTGGGTTCATCCCCTTCTGTTTCTCCTTTCCCTTTTTTGGAATTCTATCCCCATGTATCAAATGGATATTTCTTGGGTGTTAACTAGTGTAGTGGTGTCTTTGCATCCTCAAATTGATAGAGTTGTCATGGGGGAGGAGATCATAACCTGTTGTGTGGCACATTCTCGTATAAAGAATATCAAGAATAGTTTGAGGTAGGGGATCCATTTCTTCTATATTCTTTTACGTGAAACAATATAGTTATCATGTTTTACCCCACTAGATTACAATGGAATTGACATATTAAATTTTTTAACTGGATAAATAAATTGATATTTATTGTATGTTATTGCCTTTTGTTTTTCTAGATAGTTTGATATCTATTCTTTAATTTTTTAGCTTTTCTTTATTGATGGAAATTAGTAATGAATGTAAAGATGGTATTAATTGATAGTTGTTCGGATTAAGATAAAGTGACATGTAAATGAACCTAGTTGTTGTTGTTTTATTTTTATGTTAATCAAATTGATGTAGTGAGGATTTTTAATCAATTTTTTTAGCTTAATGTTTAGGTTTCTTGAAGTTGGAACCTACGAATAATAAATTGGTTTATTCAAGATGGCTTAAAGAACAGATTTTTTGATAAATGTTAATTCCTTATTTGGATAAAAATATGTGGGGGTCAAGATGACTGTTAGTTATAGCAACACTTGACACCTATAGAGGATAGATGCATCTGTTTATGCATGTGGGTGTCTGAGAGAAAACCAGAGATGATGGAACAGGTTGGTTGTGAATGTTTGGATTCTTGTTATTTCTTGTTTGTTTTTATCTTCTTTACTATCCCTACTACTGAAGGTATCTATTTTTCTTACCCTCCTTCCATAAGGGGTGAAGATGTGTGGGTTATGCCACATTATTTCTGTGTTTAGCTTTTTAAGGGAGGATGGGTCTACGCTCTTGTTATAAGTGGCGATGACAAGATGGGTAGTTCATCAACTCACTGTATTGAGCCCCCTTATGTTTAGTAGCTTAGAATTGTTTTCTAGAATTCCCAGGAATATGGGAAATTAATAATGTTGTTAATAAATTATTGAATAAATGATGTTAACCAATGGGGATAGATCTTGTTGGGACACAATGATGAGGTTTCAATTTAAAGGAATAGTGAACATGGGTGTGATGCTAATGAAATATAATGTGGAAACTCATAATTGATATTTAATGTCTAAAGAATTAATTAAAATAATGTGAAACTGATAAAAATGGAATGATGTAATTTATTAAAGCTCTTTAAATGATTGTGTGATTATAGTATACATAGTCTTAGAAGTGGCAGTCGGCAGTCTGAGAGATGTTACCTGCAGTTGAGTCTAAGACTAAATTATTCTCATAGTGTGGTTGTGAACTATATTATATTCTGTACCTTTTGTGTTTATATAAGGTACTCCACCCAGTCTATTAGGTAAACTGACACCCTAGGGAATATGATCCCTAGAGGGTGTTTTCCCCAACATCTCGATGGGAGGATGGATGGATGACTACCCCCTTTTTCTCTTCTCTCTTCTATTGGTAGTCACTTGTGTAGGTAGGCACAAAGGATAGTTTCCCCAAATATTTTGTGTAGTGGTCCATAATGTCTTGTGGTTATTCACACACATCTATTCAGTATATAGTTTCCTATAGACTACTATAGGTATAACATGTATAGGGTGTGAAGGATTGAGGATCCATAATCATTTTATATGATGTAATGGCTTGAGGTATAATGCCTGACGTATGATACGCGCTATGTGAGTTCTGGTAGCTCACAGAAACTACCTAGTTATGTTCTTGTGTGGACTTGGTGGTTTTCTTGCATGGGGTGATTATTGTGGTGCTTCACCCAGATGTTTGCGGACAAGCCTTTTTAAGGAGAGATGGTTAGGACGTGCGACATTGGGGCAAACCGACAAACCACTGGGAAAGTATTAGCAGGGTACCCTTGATATTATTTATTATATTATTTACTCTTGTATGTGATACTTGGTGATAGTAGCTATGGAGAGGCTGGGAACTTATTATACATATTTAGGTGACAAATTAGTTTCTATTTTGGTTCACTGTGCTTTAGCATGCTTTCTTTCCTTTTGCACGAGAGGCTTCGGGAAGGATCTTACTGAGTATACTGTTATACTCACCTAATGTATATATAAACTATTTTTTAGGACACATGGATCATTTTAAGGTCAAGATGGTTTCCACAAGATTGGGGTTGTAGGAGTTTTTCGGGTTTGTGGTTGCTATTGTTTTTACATTCTTTTGGGTACTTTTAGTTTATCGCCTTTCAGTTTTAGTTGTTTTGCAGGAAATTACATATTTTTACATGGGATTTTTTTATTGTTGTTTTAGTTGGATTTGGTTGGAGTATACATTATCTCTCTCTTTTTTATGTGTTCTCTTAGAAGTTAATGCCTCCAATTTGTGAGTTTACTATTCCCTCGGTGCTAGTAGCCAACCCGGGGCCCAAAAGAGGTGGGACTCAGGGTCATTATCTCTCTTCTCACACTGCCAGCCCAGGAGGGGTACTTATTTTGGGGATGAGGTCATGGTATTTACCTTATTAGAAAATATGAATTATTTTGATTAAATATTTTTAATTCATTTTACAAAATATAATTCACAAAAGTGGAAAAATTAAATATAAAACAAAACCTGCACACATGATAAAAAATAGGGTTTTCAAGAATTGTATTTTTCATGAAAATGATTATTTTATTTTAACTATATGATGAAAAATATTAATTATATGAATTTAGGTGAATAGTAATGGATATAAAATCTATATATTTAATTTTTAACATTACTTATTTGGTATTATCTTAAATATCTAAAATAGATAAATGAGATTCCTTTTAAATAGTTTTTAGAAATATCATCTTTTTAAACCTAAAACTACATATACTAAAATCCAATATAATGTTGACTCAAATGTAATTAAGTGTATTAAATTTAAATAAATAATACTTTGGATACATTTATTTATATTAAAAAATTATTTTAACTTTTAAATTAATTAACCTATTGAAAAGAAAGGATATTTTTACCAAAATTCATATTTTTTATTATTCCTTATAAAATTAATATATTATTAAAATACCAAATATTTCACCTAAAGTAACTTTTTATATAATTATTTCTAAAATAAAATTAATTTCCCTATTTCAAATTATAAAATTTTTAAATTGAATTTTTAAATAAATCTTTATAAGAAAAATATTTACTTCAATCTGTTTCTTTTTTTATTTAAAAGTTTTATAATATTTATATAATGAATAAAATCATTAATGTCATTTGTTAAATAATAACATGGGTTGTTACATTCCCCACTATTGAAAATTTCATCACCGCAAATTTTTCACTTATTAAATAAGTTGGGATATATTTCCCTCATGGCATTTTTAGATTCTCATGTTTCCACTTCAACCATATGGTTTTTCTATATAACCATAACCTCATGAATTTCCTTATTCTTTTACAAATTCTAGCTATGGTAAAGAATATGAATTAGATATTCCTTGTATGAATGTTTATTTTCCAAACTAACTTCTTCAAGGCTCAAAACATGGGATTAATTAGGCTCATATTTTCAATATAGGGAGACATAAATAAACATTCTATACAAATTATTAACTTATAGGTATGGAAACTCAAAAGGAAAATGATCCAAAATCCTTTAGGATTTCACATTGTTCAATGAACCATAGAGTTAGGTTCCCCTTTTTACCAAAACACATAACACTTTTGTATACAAATAATTTAAGAGAAAAAATGATTACATTCCTTAAAAACATTATTCCTATAGTTATTCACATAACTTTTATACCTTCTTAGAGCCTTCTTCATGTGTTGCATAATCCAATTCTCCTTATTAACCATTTTAACAAATAAATAATAGTCCCATAAACTTTGATTTTTCTACATTGTCCCCAAATTATTGAGTCTAACACTCTCTTCCATATAATTCCAATAATTATTCAATATTTATACTATAATGAAATAAATTTTTATAATAAAATTCAAAAAATAAATATTTTTATCCTATATTCCATATTAATCCATTTAATCAAAATGAATCAAATCATCCATGGTCTAAATTTTCTATACAACATGTCGTTCGTTTTGAGCATTAAAATTTGTACTAAAAATTAATTTAGTACCCATTGATTTCGAAACTCCCTTAAATAAAGAATATATTAACCTAGGACCATGATCTCAAAAAATTGAAAGGGGTACTCCATGTAACCTAAATATAACTTTAGATATAATTATGAAAGCTGATCTAAGGTCATATGATCTCAAATGGGAAGGACATTAGTAGATTTACTTAATCGATCAATAATAATCCATATCACATTATTACCTCATGGACTCATTGGTAATCCCACAAGAAAATCCATCTATATATTTTATAGATTCCACTCCAGCACTAAAAAAGGGGTTAATTATTTCATTCAATAATTATCATTCATTATTAACATTATAACAATTTAAACATTTCATGGTAGTCTCGGAAATATATCTTTTCATTCCATCCAACATGTAATACTCCTATTGGTATTCATATATAATAGTGTTTGTTGGATGAATGTAAAACATAAAAAAATGAGCTTCCCCCAACAACTCTTTCTTCATATAGGAATCAAAAGGAACACATAAAATTTTCCCAAAATAATAAACATTCTTCATCAATATTAAAATCAAGATACATTCCCTTATCAAAAAATTATACATTTTTATACAAATAATTATACTCCTTCTAAGAATTATTAATTACTTCTAAAAAAACTAAATTAAATGAAAGATGAATCATAACAGATGATTTCATAGAATCAGAGACTTCTAGAAACAAATTTATCAACTCATTATCCAAATGGTCATGTTCCAAACATAACATGGTTAATGTTTCATTATTCATTTGACTTAAAGAATCCTCCACTTTTTTTACATTTCGAATATGGAAATGGTAGTGCAATCATAATCCTTAATCAGTTCCAACCATATTCACTATCTCATGTTCAATTATTTCTGTCAGAATATATACTTCAAACTATTATGATCAATATATATTTCACACATTAGACCATGAAAATTATTCCTACAAATTTATAAATAAAAAATGATAGAAGGTAATTACAAATAATGTTTACAGTAATTTATCTCTTCTGGTTTCAACTACGTAAAGAATAATAAATAACATGAACATTCTACATTAAGAAACAAGAAATTTATTTCAAAGAAGCATCATTGTATATAAATAATTCTCCATTATTAAAAGGTATATCCGAAATAAAATCTTTCCCAAATCTTATTTTTTGTTTTGAAAAAAAATATATCATATTATTTTATCCAAACAAATTTATCTCCTTCTCGAGTTTACATAATCAGTGGGATAGAAAACCAATATATATTTTTTAACAAACATCTAGTACTAACCATCTAATCTATGAAAACTATAGGTCTATGTGATATTTTTCTGTCATGGACATTCTTCAACAACTTTTGTTTAATCATGGTCTATAGTAATGGGATATTTAGAAATAATATGTCTATGGAGATAAATTTCTTTTTGAAAAGATCACACTTACTGAATTTCCTATATAGTTTCTTTTCATATAAGGTTCTCAAATAAATCTTTATATTTCATTCGTGTTCCAACTAAATTTTAGGATTCCCCAAAATTTCATAATAAACAAAACCAAAAATATTTATAAGAACTCATGAAAAACTCAATTCATATGGTCTATAAATATTTTAGGTTAATTGTATAACCCAAAGGGAATAACTAAAAATCATAGTTCCCTTGTCTAGTCTGAAATGAAGTCTTAAGAAATTCTAACCCCTCCACTTTCAGCTAATGGTACATGGATCTTAACTTAACCTTCGAAAAATACTATTCTCCCAAGAGTTAATCAAAAAATATATCAATATGGATAAAAGGATACCTATTCTTAAAAGAGATTTAATTAAATTCTTTATTATCAATGAAATGTATCATTAATCCATATTTAGTTTTTACAAACAAAACATGAGCATACCATAATTAGGTGTTAGTTAGAATGAGACATTTATCTAACAACTCCTATGATTTATTTTCAATTTCTAAAAGTTACACTTGAGTCATTTTTAAGGGATTTAGAAATAAGATTCCCTCATGTACTAAGATAATATTAAACTCAACCTCTGAGTCACTTATAAAATAATAAAAATCATCGGCAAATACATCCATGTATTCATTTACTACATAATTGGCACTAATTTTAGCAGTTTATTTATTTTCAATAATATGAGATGGTACTTTTAAATAAAACCTCAAGTAAATTTCATAGTTTCATGGAATTTTACCAATGGAGTAGAATGATTGAACATATATTTCTTTTCTCTATAGCCTATATTAACATGATAAACTAATAAAAAAATCTATACCATGAATAATATCAAACACTATTATGTCTAATTCAAAGAAAATCCAGAAATACCATCCCACTAATAACAACATAAAGATTCCAATAAATCTTGTTTTATTTAATATTTAAACCCAATGTTTTCATAGGAAGTTATATCTTCTATTCATATCATTATATTCTCATTTTACATTAAACATTATCCAAAATGAATGAATGTGGAAATCCAATTTCAAATAGGATATTAAATGAATTCAAATAAACTGTTAACATACATATCACCACTTCATTTGATGACCAAATAACAACTTTATTTATAGTCAATGATTTTTTCACACCATTTTTTCTGTATTGTTGTTTACCAACCTGTGTATCCATCTTTGGGAATATGTTAGCATAACACCCCCAAAAATTGAAATTAAAATACATTACCAGAGGAATCTAATTACTTTAAAAATAATTTACCTTATATTCATAAGCCATATCACCAAAATATCCACATCATAAGTATTTCATAAAATTTATAATACATTCTCCATAATATTTTTCCCTAAATAATCACAATATGGGAATTTGGTTATCTAACCTCCATACTTTATTGTTGAATACTTTCCCATTTCCTTGTAACTGGACCTCTTTATCCTTATTTTTATCATATATCATATGATCATAAAAAACTTCATTTCTACCATCTCAACACATTTATCTCGTTTATTAAATTTTTTGAATTCATGGGAAACCAATGTGCTTCAATATCTTGGATTCAATCTAGGGGAAAACTTATTTATCTTACTATCATGATCCTAGATAAAACTTGAGATGTACCATTAAAATGAGGTATAATTTGATTCATATATAGCTACTGAAACATTTGGTTACATTCTCAATTCCACAAATATTTTCCCAATATTGAGATAAACTACCATAATAAAATATTTCTCAAGGAAAAAATTCTAAAACTCAACCCATTACAAGGCATCAATATCATATATTCCTCTAATTTATTAATGATTAACCACAACTGTTCAAAATTACCTTGAAAATGGTAGATGGAAAGACTTAAATTTTGATAATATCAACATCCATGAAATTGAATATCTTTTCTATGGCATTAATCCCTCATTCTATTTCCATGAGTTCAGTTTACCCACTAAATTATGGAAGATGTTGTCTCATAAAATACTCAACTCATTAAAGGATCTATTTTGTTTGATCTACATTCTCCTTATCAGGGATTCTACCACTATTTATAGTTGGTTTCCACTATTACATCACTATAACAAACTATTCAGTTCCAATTCCAACTATCTCATAATGTTGATTTGGATGGACATTTTCCTCATGGTTCCTTCCCACTTCAATTTTCTTATTTCTTATGTGGAACACTATTCTAAAAAGACATAATTTATTTGAATCACCTTTTTAATCATTAATTTCTATATCATTTAATGTTAACCATAAAGAAAAATATTTTAAGGGTATTCTGTTATAATTTTAGTAAAGTCTAATGTTATCTAAACTAACCTCTAAGACAGACTATAAGGACCCGACACTAAACATAAAATAATCTTGATTTTTTAAGTCATTAATTATTTCACATAAATTTGAGGATCCTTTCAGGTTTATATTATTATATAATTAGTCCATAATTAATATATAACAAGACTATACAATACAAAGTTGAAACCTTCTATTAGTATCTATTTTTTCACAATATTAAACTTTTAATATAATAAAATATTTATATTCATGAATAATCATTATGAACTTCTTCATGAAATCTTCATTTACCTTACCCATCCTTAAAGCATGTGAATTTTGTTTTAAATATGTCGGATAGGGACAAAAATCATAGTAATGTATATAAAAATGATAAAAATATTTAGTTCTATGGAAACATGAAAACCCATGAAATATTTACCATTATATAAAGGTTTATTAATCTAAAGAAAAAAATCATTTTAACATGAAAAAAAAACAATTCAATTTCTCATGGAAAATAATTAAATCCCATAGAATGAATAAATAAATCATATAGGTATATTTTGAAATAATAATCAATATCACTCTTTGAAATTGAATAAACATAAGGTATACTTACATACCTAATTCATTGGATGTCTATCACGGACCCTCCCCTTCTTGGTTTATAATGTGACCACCCTTCATTGATATATAATATAATTAACCATCCTTGGTTTATAATGTAAAAACCTCGACAAGGTTGGTAACATATCCACCTATAAACAAAAAAACAGTCCATGAACTATAACATAATCATAACACATAAAATCTTACAGTTTTCACATCACTATTATAAAATATTATCTTCACCCATAAGAAACAATTTTCAGATACAAAAATATTCATTTGTTTTTCTAACCCCATTTTTTCTATATAGAAATAAAAAAAAGGGATTGAGGTTTTTTTAATATAACATGAAATATTTTAAAGGGATCCAAAAATTAAATAATGGTTATGGTGGAAAAAATTTTGTTCTCTTATATAAAGTTAAAATAATAGGTTTCTTTTTTCATTTGTAATGAATCTCTAACATTACATAAATGGATTACCATTTTAAAAAAAATTAAAAAAGATATGAAATCCCTTTATAAAAATCTCATATCCATAACAAAATCATTTTAAAACATGCTAATTTAAGAAAAATATAGTTAAAAAGAAAAAATTAAAATAATAAAAATGAACGAAAATCCATTTATCATTTTTCATACAACCCATATGATAAAATAAAATTAAACAAAAACCTAAATAGCATGAGAATAGAGAAACTCGTGATTTAACATTTCATATGAATTGTATATACACCTCATAAAAGAATATATGTGTATAACATCAAAATATTCATCAATGGAAGAATATTGTGATGATTCCCCTTATATTTAGTCTGACTCATCATATACGTTCTTTATTATCTTGAATAATAAACTTACGTTAATTATTTTCTTACTTAAGAATCTTTTTCATGTTTATTATTAATTTCATTTCTTTCATGCCTGTGATTTATAAATTGTTTTCCAAAAAAATATTTTCTGCTATACACCTATGATTTTATACAATTATTTATATTAATGATGGAATTTTTTTAGAACAGTTTGAAATGAATTTTTTTTCAAAACATTGTTCTTTGAGAATTTTCTAAAAATAATAGGGAAAGAATTTGTTTAATGTATATAACATGGGAAGAATTCTCCACCATCATAACACCCTAATGATTTAAGGATCTATTTAAAATATAACATCGTTATTTTGAAAATCAATTTTTTCTTGTATAATTGTTCATAATTTTAATAATAAATTAATTACAAAGTGAAAATGGTTATTTTCCTTAAAAAAATTCCAAGGACCTCATTTATGTATTTTCATCTATATATGAATCCTTTATTGAATATTATGAATGAATGATTTTTATCTCTTTTTATACCATCAATCATATTTTATTAAATTGTTATTGATTTGTTTGACTAGGTAAGATTTATTTTGATACCATTGGACATATTACTCTGGATTGTTTTTTATTATTTTTACTTAATGAAGAAAATTATTTACATTTTTTATACTAGTTTCAATAAAAATATATATGTTGATTATGTCTAACCACATTGAGAAGGGGAATGAATTAGACCTAGTATATGACGGGTGGTCCCACTATAGCCCCTTGATGCATCGGTATGTGTCATGGGACAACCCAGTTTTGGTATTGGTTTGTTTATTTCTCGTTTATGTATGTTGTCTTGCCTAAAGAATTTTTTTTGTGTTTTATATGTCTGGAATTATTCATTCCCCCATTATAAGATTAGTTATTGATTCTCATGTGACAATTTTATTAGTATAATATCAATGGTTATGTTTTATAACTCATGTGATTATTTATATCATGTAATTAGATCATATTTTATTATTGATATATTAATCTCATGTAATTTATTAATAGTTAAGTGTTTTAGTTGTTTATATTTCAATATTGTTTATTAGTTATTTATAATTTCTTTTGTTATACTTATGCCTTATTGATCATTTTAGCTCTCCATTTTTTTGTTTCCTTTCCTAGGTTATATTGAAGAGATTTTTAATGAGTTAAATAATCCAAATTACATTCCTTTGTTATGTTTTATTTTCAATTCCCACTGTAAAATGGGTTTCATGTATACACATGTTTACCAAACCTACTATACTATTCAGTCGTTTACGATGATATTTCATGTATATTATTACAAATTAATAAAGTATGGTAATAGCTCCAGTATACTAGAGTCCAGGTCATTACAATAGTGATCTAAATATAATATTTGTCCATGGGATTTCTCATTTTGATCTCCTTAGAGAGAATTTGGATTGATATATTTGTATATTGTTGAGAATTTCCAAGTTTCAAAATATTTATAAAATTTTTGGTTGTTTTGGTACGTAATGTGATATGATTGTATGTTCATATAATATATTCATTGTTTAATGACCATGTACTGTATAATAGGATATTCTATAAACAGATACCTATGTATGTATCATAAAGTCCCAATAACCCCAATGGTTATTTTGGAGTACTGAGTAAACATCATGTAATCATGTATTCATGTTTTACAATGCATAAATATTGTCAATAATCTCCCACAAATAATGTCACATTTACATCAATGTTATGATCATCCTTTGGTAATTAGGATGTGTTAATAAATTATTTAACTATTCAAGCTAACTTCCATTCAAGTAAACACAGTTTGGTCTGTAATAATGATATTTTAGAAAATTAAGGCATTATTATGTATGGGATTGAGATTAGTCCATAGATAGTAACATTTATCCATTGCAAGTAACCCATATATATTATTTTTTAGTATAATTATTATGGAATCCTGAGCTATCGGGGTGGTCCAGATTTTTTTATCCTTCTTTTTATTATAGTCCAACCTCAATAAATCATGTGCATAATGAGTGGACCTTTCTAGTTTTTATCTAAAATAGAACATGAAATATCATGTTTTGTATAACTAATAAGTCCTTTATTATTAAAATAATTAAAATATTTTAAATAACTCAAAAATCATTAATAATAAATAGTGTTTTCCTATTTATTTATTAATGATGAGTGGATTAGAATAATTCATCTGAGTGATTTGGTTGGTTTTGAAAACATTATAATTAAATTTAATATGCATACATAGAGGTTTTTATTCTTAGATATAATTTTAAAAAGTTATCATCAAAAGATAAAACATTTATTGGGAACGATATGAAAGAGAGAGATGATAGGGACCTAAACAAGCTTTGCACTATGTAGAAATAAATTTAAAATATCCTATTCATAAAAAGGGGTTTAATATATATTTGTTTTTAATATAGAATATATAATTCTATTAATTACAATCTAATAAATGGGTGGGGACTTTTTATAATAATTTCATAGTAAGAACCTCCATTAATTTATTGATTTCAGAGATCTTGCATTGATTTTGTGTGGAATGTGTATATGGTTACCATGATGGGAACCCACTGACTATATTGATCTATTAAACATTATGGATGGTATTACACAATTGAAACTAGAAATATGTATTAAAATAATTCAATTTTTTTGTGAATGATGAGATTTTATGAAAACACTCGGAATGAATTACCAGATTTTTAATGAAGAGGGATACACGGTGTTGGAATGATCTAATGATTTAGGAAATAAAATACTTGGTATCATAATGTTAGATATATTATCAAAGGTAAAAAAAATTATGGGATGGAATTGACTCATATGAGATCTTTTATGGGAGTATAAATGGAGGAGTTTTGATTTCCTATCATTTGAGATGGCCACATGAGAAATTTCATCATTCCAATCACTATAGTAATATAACTTCAAATAACCTTCTAATCTATATTTGTGCCACTATTATAGTAGATGTTGTAATCTTTAATGGTTTTACATGTGAACTCAATTTGAGTGTGTTAACTAGTGACCTCAGTATTGTAAAACCACATGGTGTATGGCTATTTTGAAATTTATAACTAGATCAAAACATCTATTTTTAGGTTCTATAAAATATAATCATTTAGAAGAGTAGAGTAAATTATTTATGGTACCTTGAACAGGGTAGAGACCTCAAAAAAAGTTTCATCAGGATATATCTCAAAAGATTTTTTGTGTAAAAATTTGACAGTCTATCCAACGAAGGGACATCGATAGTGAGAGAATTTTGTTTGTTCCTTTTAACACAATTTTCAATTTATATGATACTATATATTTTCATTCCATCATTTTTAAGCATACCATATCCCATTAATTATTTTTTATCATTTATGTAACACTCTAAGATTCTATGAAAAATTATTGTCTATAAATTTAATCTTTCAGGCATTTTATATTACATACAACACTATGTTTATCATGAGTTACATACAAAACATAGTTTAGCTTGTATTACACAAAATATCAATTGTAAATAAAATGAGACATACTATTAAAATAATATTATTTAACATTATATTTATCACATATCTTTCAGAATTATGGGAATGAATATGATTAACTAAATTATTACAATATATGTTTTACACATGTAAACAAAATAAATTTTTTGGTGATTAAAAAATTAAATAAAAATAAAAACCATTTGAAAATAAAAAAAATATTTTTTTGAGAAAAGAATTTTTATTTGAAAGCAATAAAAATTCGAAGAATTGACCATAACATGAGATGGTTGGAGAGATGAAGAACTTCAAAAAAATGGTTAAATTGGTTGTCAATCTCTCCTTCACTAATTTTTATGTTCCATACCCAAGTTGAGTAATCATGAAGGGGTGAATTTATCATGTATCATCTTGAAAAGATGTTATGGTGGAGAGAAAAATATTTTAAAGTTTTATATTATTGAGAAAGTTGTAACTCGGAAAGGTGAAATGCAATGGATTTTCAACAAGATTCTTAAGAGATTTTTTGTCTTTTAGGTATTCGAGGAATAGAGGATGTTGTCTATAGGTAAGGGTTATCATAATAGTTTGTTCGCCTCAGATTATTGAAAACCAAGGGCATGGAGCTTTGGTTTTGTATCTCTAAAGTTATTTTTTCTCATAATACAAAAGTGAGATAGAAAATTTTATCCAAAAAATGAAATGAATACACTCAATCATCTATGGATTTATATATACAAGACCAATTTTCTTTATTGGAAGCTTAAAACTCAATGTGATATTGAATCATGAGTTTGAAATTCAATCATATTGGATAGAAAAACAGAATATCCATGATTTGGTCAATATAACAGGGTGTTGGTTGAAGTGTACATGGACATTACCTTGGTGGAAGTGGATCTTTTGACAATGGGAGATGTTATAATCTACCTAGAAATTCATTATGAGTGGAAACAAAAATTTATTATGCACTGTATATTTTGTTATAATTAATTTTCAGAATAAAATAGAGATATGAACTTTCATTTTTATAAAGTTATGGGGCATGATAAAGTGTCATGTGGTGTAGAAAAATGGAAAGGAACATCCCTATTGCCTAATATTCACAATTATACATCACTTGAACCTTCTTAATCATGAATCATGAGTATGTATTTGATAGTAATAACCTCCTTTAAGACCATGGAATCTTTGATATTTCCAAATCCCCCATATCCGATGATTTAGAAGTGGGTATGGACACCAACATTACCTCTTTAACTACGGGAGTAGAGGTGGAAGGGTTTTTTAAATCCTTTCAATATAACCTCGATGACTACCTCTCTATAGAAATATTCATTGTTAATCATAGTCCATATGTAAGGGAATATCATATATTTCATTTATTTTATTGATTCGAGTCTCCTAATTTCTGAAGTGACTCTTGAGAAAAAACCCAACAATACATCTATGATGAACCTGATAATTCTGAACAGGCTTACCCAATCCATGAAGAGTCTATGACTAATTATGGAACTTATATTCTTATGATGGATCATTCTACACATGACTTTTTTTTGACTGAAACCTTCTCTCAGAAGAAATATGAAGAAGGTCCTCTCATCAAGGATAACGGTGAAGATATCCTAATATCTGATGATAAAAATATGAGATAATATTATTCATGCAAGGAGAGGTATAGAAAAGATATTGGACCCTATGTTCTTTTGATGCGTCCCACTATATAAGAAAATTTTTAGACTAAATCCTTTTATCAGAATAAATATGAACACGGGCCTATCAATAGGGATTAGGGTAATGAAAATCTGATATCTATGGTTGAAAATGTGAGACAAGTTTTCATATAAGTTGATCCCCATCACATTGATGTAAATACAGATGGTGTATCTGGACATAGGGCCTATCAAGGTGGCACAAAATAACCCTTCATCTAAATGACCTCTATTAAATCTAAAAAGTGAATAAAACTAGTAAAAACATTCTAAGACTATTCACTCTAGAAAAAAGTTCACCCATATCAATGGAAAATTTTGGTAAGAGGATAATGAGGAAATACAGCCTCATGAACCTATATATGATGAACGTAAATTTCCTATAAATAGTGATAGTAATGAAAGGGATGAAACACCAAGAGGAAAGAGAAAGAAAATTAAATTTAATGTTAATAAATCCATTATATATATTCCTCAAATGAGGGGACCTCTAAATATAAGAAAATCCATTAATCAATTAAGATATTATTCTTGAATTTTCAAGGGATTGTGAATTCTCCCATGGTGACAACACATAAAAATTTCCTTGTGGCCCATAAACTAACTATTATTTGGATTACAGAGCCCAAAATGTTATTCAAAAATTGTAAATCCATCAAATGGACATCTTTTGGATAACACATTATCTCTCATAATGTTCATTGAATTGAAATGGATCATTTGTGGGATTTAATCATTATAGTATTCAGATTATTGAATGTGTCAAAAGTCAACAACACATTGACATATCTATTTCTTTTCTCTATCACAACCTTTCCACATATTTTTTTTATGATTCCACCACTTATGTCAACGGAAGGGAGATTTGGAGGTAGTTTAAAATGGAAATAGATATTGTAAGACACAAATGTATTATTTTAAGGTAATTAAACACAATTTTTAGACCTAATTAGAAGATGGGAACAAAATCTACAAAATTGTGTCTCATGAATTTTATGCATACATTGATCATTGGAATCTCTCTAAAGTTAGAATTTTTAGGGATTATTTTACACAGAGTATATTAATTGTACATTCTAGACATGCTAACCAATTAAATAAATGTTTTTTTCAAATGGATGATAGGAGTGTTTCAGTGGGAGTCCCTGATTTCACCCTTACTGAAAATCATTTTGAGAATAAAAAAAATATCGTTTATTTTCACATGAAGGTCTAAAGTACAACCCATATTCTTTTAAATTTAATAATTCTTGGATTTTAATTATGGGATGTATGAAGATTATTAGGGAATCATAGAATATGTATTCCCTTGGGATACTTCTACATTCTCTTTTTGGAAGGATTAAAAACTAGAAAATGTTAATAAAATAGTAGCGTAGGAAGTTTTTTTTCATGTTTTTGGAAGATACCATGGATACTAAAGATAAAAAAGCATGTTTCCAAAGTAGAAATCAGAATCAATATTATTTTTTAGAGAAAAAATTCACTCTCTTGGAGAGGATGAATATCTTTAAATGCATAAAGAATGGATTAAATAGAATTATCTCAATGTAAAATTTCATAAGGGTAGTGATAGAAATTCAAAAAAAAATTATCAATTACATAGGTAAAAAATATAATGATATGACATAAATTCATTAACATTACAAGGTATATTATATACTCTAAAAATAAAATAACTAATGTTGTGATAAAATTTTTTCAAACCTGATACTCTGATTATGGATCTGGTAATACCGATTTAATGTTTGACAGTATTACAATTTTTATTGAGGATCATCAAAATATAAGGCTAACCATACCCCCTATACAAATTATGTTTAAAAAGAACTCTTATTCCTCAACATTGATGGTTCCCCAAGACTATATGGATTCACCATTAAATTCATTATGTTTTATGGGGATATTTTTATGGATGAGGTGACCAATGTCTTTAGGTAATTTTCTAATAATTCTTATATACCTTATGGAATGAGCTATATTTAGATAGCCATCATTACCAAAAAATGAGGTTTCATCAACATCAAGAACTATAAGCCAGTTTCAATAGGAATTTATGTACCTAAAATTATTAGATATGTTATTTCAACTAGATTAAGGGATATAATGAATTCAATTATTACCCAAAACTAGTACATTTTTTTCAGGAATGAGAATTCAAAATCTTTTGTATAGCCCCATTTAAAATGTCAGCCTTATGAATAAAAATGTCAAATATTAAAACGTTTCCCAAAATAATTTAATCTCAAAAGAATTTGACACTATGAAATAGAGTTCCATTTTTTTTGTTCTCAAGATGTATGGTTTCCCTATTACGAATTTGAGACTCATGGGCAGAATTTATAGCATGGGGAGAATAGGCATTATTATTAATGGATCCCATAGACGTTTCATTAGATGTTCGAGTGATGTAATTAAGAGTGGGTATATATACAATATACTCTTTGATATTTAAGAAGACTATATTATCATATGTTCCATTTATTTGACTCAAATTAGTAATTTTAAATAAATAAATGAATGTAGAGATTTTCACACTCATTCTATTCTATATGTTGCAGGTATTATTCTACTCGGTAAGGCCTCCAAATGAACTTTTTATACCACTAATGTCAATTTAAATCACTATGTAGAAATTTTAGGATGGAATGTTAGTCAGAACAAGTATTTTATTTTATTTTGAGAATGAATTTATGCTACCAAGAAGAAGAGAATTTCAAGGGTTCTTAGGGTGAGAAGAGGGACATTACCATTTTTCTATCTTGCTATGCCAGTATTTTGGGATAAAATAAATAGATGACAACATGAAAGAAATTTATCCATTATCATTACTAAAATGGAAAAATCGAAAGTAAAGTCAATGTCTTGAAATGGAAAAAATTTATAGCCAACTTGGTGATCACCTCTAAATTTCAATAGTCATTCTCTCTATATAAATGGCTTATAGGTGTTCTTAAAACTCTGTAAAAAGTGATTATAAATTCATAGGGACTAGTTCGATAGATGAAAAGAGGATTGTACCCCTTTCCAAGAAATAGTATATAAAACCCACTGATATGGGGGGGACTTAGTGTTGAGGGTTTTAAAACCTTCAATAATGTTCTTCATAGAAAACATTTGTGGAATATGATTACATAATTTGAATCATCTCTTGATTTTTTATCAAATAGTTTCACTTTAAAGATAATTTATGGATCCTCTAATTACCATAGCTCATCTATTTGGACCAATCTCCCAAAATCCTTTAATTATATTATGAGAAACTCCAATTGGTTGGTATGCCAACAATCCAAACTAAAATGGTAGAATACATCATGGCTAGAAAGAAAACTTTTAGATATCATGGATATTCCTCAAACACTATAGAATATAACTATTTCTCGTCATATTCACATTAGAAACCAGATGAATATGTTAATTAAAACTGATAATTCTTTTTATTTAAAATTATAATGGTTTTTATAGGGATACAGTTATATAGAATCCAAATGTGGCCAAATTCTTCAAATATATGTAGAATTATAAACTCAGCAATGATGGTAGCAATGTCACTCCATAATGGTTGCTGAAGTTGAAAACTAAATTCATCCATCCCTATAAATTGTTTCTCATCTAAAGAATCTGGAGAGTCTATATACATAATACAGATATGTTTCAAGGGGATAGAATCAATGTTTCCTCAGTTTGTAAAATGTGTTTGCAGAAAAATGAAAATTTAAAGCATATTTTCATTAGAAGAAATGTTTATAATCAATTATGGGAGAACCTATTAGAACTATTTGAATTCAAAATTTACTAGAATCAATAGGTGTAAAATCTACTTCAATCTATCACTGAAGCAGAAATGAGTGAACAGTTTCATAACTTATTTATGGTAGTTATTGTATCTACTATTTTTTAAATCTAGAATTTCAAAACTGATATGTTCATTAACAATCAAACTCCTTCTATTCATGTTAGATTATTTATGGTGTATAGTTATGTATTGGGAGCAT
The DNA here is from genome assembly GCA_963277665.1 of Viscum album. Classification (NCBI taxonomy): domain Eukaryota; kingdom Viridiplantae; phylum Streptophyta; class Magnoliopsida; order Santalales; family Viscaceae; genus Viscum; species Viscum album. The sequence continues at coordinate 1,897,582,143 of OY728152.1, forward strand.
CAAATATTAAAACGTTTGTGATGTAAAAAATAGTACTTATGATGTGAGTATTATAAATATGTTGGGTGTTAATGGAAGTTCTAAAAGTCCTATGGTTCTTAACTAAATATGGTGGATTCCACTAATTACTTTATGGATAAAGTTTAATATCGACAGTGTTGTATTGGGAATTATGAATAAAATTGGTGTTATTCTTAAAACATTAATTTTCTAAAAATCAGTTTGATCACCTTTTGAACTCTTATTTTAAAATTAAATTTTCCATATTTAAAGAACATTTATTGGAAAAAATAAAAATCATTTTTTAAATAATAATGTAAAAATTACTTTATAATGAATATTTTATAATTTTCTGAAAATATAAATTTTTCATTTGATTAGTGAAAATAAATGTTTAAATTATGAATTTATATTTCATTTAAATAATTAAAAAAGAAAAAAATTATTTTAAAATTATTTTAAAATTAAAATTAGTTTAATTTTATATCAATTAATCAAATAAAATTAATTTTTATCTATTTCATGTTGATTTTTTATATAAAAAAAATTAATACTTTTAAACATTTACTATTTGGAAAAAACTGCATTCTTGTCGCATCTTAAGGTATAATATTTAATTAAATTTTTATATTTTCATGAGTCATATTTTGATAAATATATTCCATATTTTAAACCACAGTAATTTCTATTATATATTAATTTCAACTTATTTTTTACCATAATTAATAGTAAAAATTGTATAACATATTTACCATGGTTGAGCTAATCATGGATTTATCGGGGGTTAATAAAAAAATATATGTGTTAAAAATGAACCAAAAATTTTTGATTTCCTGTTTAATTTATTATTATTTTTAACATATATAGTCTATTATAGATAATAATCAATATTGGAGCCTTGAAGTATCTTAAAAATGCTAGCACACCTTTTAATTTCAAAAATTATTTATTTGCCACTCACCTCACATATATAGGCCTCTACATTTTCTATCATATTCACACATCCAAAAAAATTGATTTAGATAAGAATAGACCAAATAACATACTTAATTTCCTAATACAATAATATAATCCTTATTTTTTTAATAAATCCAATGATGTAAGGTTTTTCGGGAAAACAAAAATAATTTGTCTAAATAAGAGGTAATGTCCCTAACAGAGCATTTTATTTTATTTCCTCGCCCACCACTTTCAATGAATAATAAACCATGATGATATAAATAAGTCAGTATATTCCATATAATAATATGTTATTTTTTTAATGTAATAACGTAGACCCATATCCTCTTCCAAAAAATGTGATATGAAATCATCATTTGTGTGTACAACGGGCTACCAACTCCCGACCTAATGTAATTTGTTTCCCATTACCAGCTCTTATGACATGATAAAATGATAAATTAAATTCTTATGTATTTTATATTTATGATATTGTTATATTTTTAAAATTATTATACCACATATACATTCATAATTTTCATTTCGTGAGAACATGTTAGTGTTGGTCAAGAGTACAGAGAACTATGGCCTCGCGAGGTGATGAGATTAGATCATGATTTACATAAAAGGTAATAATGATGGGTCTAATGAAAATATATGAAATATATAGCATATAAAAAATTATATAATTTTAATAAATTCTTTAACTTTATTTCTTTTAATCCTTTGTGAAAATGGAAACAAAGTTTATACGTATGTACCACATACAGTTACCATGAATGTTTTATTTCATTTCAAATCTCTATATTTTATGGAATATTATAATGGGATATATACAGAATATTTATGATATTTATATCATGTATAAAATTATTAAGATAAAATAACCATGATCAAATTAGGTGGATCAAAATAATAAAAAATTAAATAATAGATGGAAAAATAGTTTTCCCATGAAACATTACATTAAAATCGAATTGTTAGTATATGAGAAATAAAATATCATAAGAAAATAATATATGATATTATATAATATTTATAGTTCAAAAATTTATTTTTAATAAAATAATATTTATTATATTTGGGAATGTGTATGAAGTGTTTTGAGAATTAAGTTGATGGAGTTTTGTCTCAATTTATTTTTCAAGGAGACACATTCCATATTCACTATGTATTTCCATTATGTTGTGTATATACTACACATGAATGTTCTTATGATTCTTATCATATTTTTTTAATAAATTTACATATACATAATAATATCTACCTTTGTATGGGTTTATGATTCAAAAGTTACTTAAGAGATAACGAAATTGTTTTTCTCATATTACCTTATTTGGGGCATAAGTTATGTTACCTACCTATCTTCTTCTATGAGTTTTATATAATTCCAATGGGATATAAGTTATGTTATCTATCTATTTTCATCTCGCGTTTATTTTTCTATGAGACACATGAAATATTCCCTTTGGGATTCCTTTATGTGGTGTATACACTACCTATTAATGTATTATATGATTCTTATCATAAATGTTTCTTTAATTTACATATCCATTTTGTGATATACCTTTCATTAGGTTAATGATTCAAATGTTACATAAGAGATAAGTGAATTTTTTTCTCAAATTACTTTAAATGGTACATAAGTTATGTTATCTACCTAGCTTATTCTATGCGGTGCGTATAATTCAATTTTGACATGTTAAATCAGGAATAAACATATTTTAATGACAATATATTTTTAAATTTATTTTATTCTTACAACTGGATTATGATTCAATGTTATCGAATTGGAAAAACATTTGTTTTATAGTATCGCAGTTTACTAGGATTGTTTATGATTATTCTTCTAATTACTAAATTTATTGATATATCTCTCATGAAAGAGAAGAATTTTTATCTCTTATGGTCATTTCATAGAAATATAAGTTTTATCTTCATTTTTTCTTCTTTATGAAATAAATATTTAAAAATAAATTTTTTTATTATAATAATATTTCATTCTTTCTTCGCTTGAATTTTTTTTCTAATAGAAAAAATTCTTCTAAAAATGTTATAAAAAATGTTCTTAAAATTACTAAAATTATTTATTAATAAAATTTTATCATGTGTTTTTATTTTTACCACATTTTTTTAAATAAATTTTTATTTCATTTTCCAAACAATTATTGTTTTTATTGTACCAAAAAGTTGAAAGGATTCGTTGTTTTAATTTGTTCAACCTGAATCAAATTCCCCTCTATCATAACCATTATTTTCATTTAATCTTACTTTGTATGTTTTTAATGTTATTTTTAATGAAAGTGATTTCAAAAGTTTTTTTGTATTAAAATGTTTTTTTATTGTAGAAAATTTAAGTTCCATAAAAAATTAAATGATTTTTAACCATCCCTTATATGTTTTCAAGGTTATTTTCAATGAATTCGATTTTGAAAATGTTCTTTCTTTTTAAAATTATTTTTCAAAGTGGAAGGGATAATATCCACAATAAATGTTATAAATGATCATAAAATATTCCGTAAAAAATATTTTTAGGTCATTTTCATATAAAATGAGGTTAAATTTTTTTATGTTTTAAAGAAAATTAATTTCAAAATAATATTTTCCTAATAAAATTAAATTATTTTCAAAGAATATTTTATAATTTTCAAGGTTATATTCATGGAAATGTTTTTGAAGATTATTTGATGTTATAAAAGAAAATTTTCAAAAGATGAAAATGGTATTTTCTTTATGAAATTTTTTAAATGATTTTCAAAGCATCCTTTAAAAAATATCATGGTTATTTTCATTAAAAAGAATTTTTAAAATGTTTTATGTTTCAAAAAATGATATCAAAAAAAGAAATTATATATTTCTAAGTAAATTTTTTATATGTTCTTTGAAAATAATTTTATAAATAAGAAAGCATCTGTTGATGGTATCTATGCCTTATTGGGGATATGATCCCTTGCTTACATTCATATACATTATCTCAATGGTTTATGTCCATAATAGAATGATGTTTATGGAACCTATTTATCTTCCATAGGTTATACCATGAAAATATTCTTATGAAACCAAATTATTATTATGAGTTATATTGTAATGAAATGATTACAAAATATTTCCCTTTTCCACCAGTTATGATATAATGAAATGTTTATTTAACTCATTTAATTTCATTGGTTATGATACGATGATTATTTTTTGAACTTATTCCACACATACTTATGAATTTTATTATGTGATAGGTGGTAACCATATCTCCCTCTAACACATTGGTTTTAGATTTACCTCTCAAGAGATAAAGCGGACTGAAATAGGTATTGAACATAGTTCAGTTAGAGGCATTTTCGTCTATAATCATTTTGGAAGTGAACCATGAATACTATGATAGTTTTTGGAGTGAACCCATTAAACTATGATATCTTTGGAAATGATCCTCATCTACTATAGAAATTATTTTTTATGATTTGGTGTATTCAATAATTCTATATCTTATAACATTGTTATTCCCTCTTGGATTTTAACATCCCTAGCCCCAGTAGTTTGGAGTTAGTGTCTTTTTTAATACATGGGAATAATATAAAAGGAATCACATCCCAAATTATAGAGAGGTTTATTTTTCTTCATAATTTATATTAATACTAATCTCTTGTATTACATTTGAAAACACATATTACAACATAGTTTTTTCTATAATATCTTTAATACACCTATCATATCCTTGCATATCATTCATATTATACATACTAGATACCTAGGAATGGGGAAAAAATGTGATATTAAATTCACTATAAGGGTTATGTAAAGTGGAATCAATAATATATCCATAATAATAAATGTAATATCCCAATATTTTAAAAGGAAACACTACGTTAGATAGTGTACACAATACGCCACATTGAGCATAAACAAATAACTAAATATTATTATTTAAATGAGATCTTCATCAGCTTGTCATTATACTCGAGGTTTTGAGTTGAACTAACTATATTATTTATATACATATTTATAAAAAAAATGTATAGACATATGATAGAACTAAAACCTGTTTCATGATTAAAAAAATTATTTTTCTAAAAAGTATTTTTCTTGCATTTTAATGAAAATAATCTTTTAAAAAAAAATTTGTAAATTTTTAAATTATTGTTAAAAAAATATAATTTTTTTTTAAATTTTTAATATTAAAATTTAATTTTTCCTAACTTTTGGTGTTTTTTTTGATAAGTTTCATCTTTGATGAAAAATGAAAAATACTTCACTTTTTTAGTAAGTTGACCATTCATCAAATTAATTTTTAATGTTAAATTATATTTTAATCTTTTTTAAGATTAAAACTACATAAATAATACATTTATTGATCTAAAAAATACCATTTTAACCTTTTTTATAAAAAATTGAATATAAAACGCATTTCATACTTTTAAAAGTTTTAATATTAAAAACTAGTTTTATCACCCCATCTACTAGATTAATTTTAAATAAATTGTATAAAATTATATTTTTTGAATTGTTGAAAATGTATTAAATATTTGGAATTATAATTAAAAAATTTATTAAATAAGTTTATTTAGTTTTTCAACAATATGAATAGTAAATTTAGTAATTTTTATTGTCATAGCTAAGGGAAAGTCATGTAATTAAGGGTAAAAAATTAAAAATATTAGAAAATGACTCTAACATTTTCTATATTTTTATTGGAGGATTATTTTCTTAAATAATAATTAATTTATCTATTCATTTACTACTTATATACATTTGGATGAGAATAATACCTTTAATCTATTTTATTATACGAAACCCCAAACTTGTGATTCTGTTGTTTCTAATAAGTTAAATATTTTTAAAATGAAGTTAACTAGGGGATATATAAAAGTGTAAATATTATTTGGAAATATAAAATATTTATAGTCATCTTGGTAATTTAATTTTTATTTTTAAGAAAGATATAATTACCTTATTTTCTCGCACACTAATGATGTAATAATTTTTCTTTAAAATAAATATCAAATAAAATATATTAAAATTATTAATATAAATATTATTTTACATAAGTAATGTCATAAATGAATTATATTTTTTAAATTGAAATTTTATTTCATATTTAGATGTTTTGGTTTGGGTTTATCTTGTTTTAATGAATTTTTTAAAAGTCAAAATAACGATTAGTGTCAAAATTGACATTAATGATATTTTAAGATAAATAATATATAATTAAATGATATAAAATTATAACCTAACTATTATTAGTAAAATTTATTTGTATAAGGTTTAAAATTTAATCCGTCACTCATTTAGGGGACCTTTATAATTTTTTATTAAATATATTAGCCATTAAGGAGTAAAAATCCATATTGTTAGGGAAAGAGTTAAAACGGTTAAATAAGGGTGAAAAATAAATTATAAAGTGTAATAATGTGACATAATCATGTTAAAAATGTTACTGGTCGAATTTATTTAGACCCATAATCATCCTATATTCACAATAAATTAGTTTCAAGCCATTTTTTAAGGAAACATAATTTATATTAATTTAATAATTTGAAGAATTGTAAAAGGGCCCCTCTCCTCCATTATAAAAGGGAACCTATACGTCTATTTTATTCACATGTATACCCATATTTAGTTTATTAAATTTCTATAAAAATAAATTCATAAAATCACTCAATATATTCTAGATCCCTTATGTGAGATAGAACCACATCCATAGTGGTCTGAAGGTGTTATGAAATGAAGGATTCCAAAAGAAGATATATTGATTTTAATCAAGTGTTTCAAATTTTTTATTCTTCCAGCTCCTTTAAATGTTATTCAACCATGATTAAATAACAAATTTAGTATCAAAAATATAATTATATGTTATTATTTTAAAATAATTGTAATGCCCTGACCCCAGTTACCCTGAGTCGTTGCATTATTAAATAACATTGGTATGATCACAAGAAAGATCAAATCTCGAAATATCGTTTAGTTTAGTTGCCTTGGAAAAACTAGATATATTCATAAAGTTTTACATTACATAATTAAATTGAAAACTACACCAACATAGTCTCCATATTCCACACTCATGTCCCCACATATTATCCCTGCAGGTCATTCATAAATTACTTCTTCACATCCTGGGAAAAATAAATCATTGAAAGGGGTGAGCTCAGATGCTCAGTAAGGATAAAAATATAGTGGAAACTTTCATAAATAAACATAAACATTTAAGGCAATTTATAACTAAAAAAATATTTTTAAACATTGAGTTCAGCATAATATGGAGAAGATAAAATGAAATAATTCCATTTACTTATTCACATGGATATTCTACTAGTCGAAAAATCACATGAAATATCAATAACCACTTTCATAATGATGGAATGCATAATGCCAAACTATCATAACCACATAGCCAAGGCCTAGTTCCAAGACTAGAAATAATATTTTGTCAAGGCCTCGTTCCAAGACACTAGTTTGTCACATGAGACCTACTGATGCATCGAGGAGCTATAGCGGGCTCCACCCTTCACTTATTATGTCCAATGCATTCCTCATATGAACAGGTTTAAACATAACATAAACATTCGTATCAAAACTAGCATACGAAATGTCAATACATTCTCCATAAACCATGAATTGTATAAAAATAACACATCAACAGTCAAACATATCAAAAAAAACATCAATACAATATGGAAGTTTTGTATCATAATAAATCAACTTCAAATAAGCTTAAAATTTATTGAACGATGTTGACATAGATGTAATCAAAACTATTTGAGAAAAATATCACTTTTTTTGAAATCATTTAAAAGTCACATAATTATAAAATTAAACATTTAATTTTAAAATATCTTTATAATCTTGTAAGGGAAGCTTGTAAGATTTTATAATGGCAGAAAATAGCCGCACCCGCCGTATAAGTTAACAAAAAACATTCTTACCATAATTTTGTCGAAAAGGTTAAAAAGGACATTGTTTGGAAAACGACGAAAGGATTTCTTTATAAAATTCTTATAAAAAGTCAAACAACGTTATAAATGACTTTAACCCATATTTTTTAAAATAGTAAGTGTGTTTTGAAATAAATTTTTTTGAATCATGGATGAGGATGAGAAAGATGTCCCAGTATATAATCACATATAAACAACCTCAGATAATGAAGAGATTGTGAAATAAACCCTTAACTTGTACTTTTCCTTAGTAAATGGAATGTTAAACTCCTTTATAATAGATAAAATAATGTTTTTATGTTATACCAGAACCATATACATAATTATGATATCATATATGATCTTCTATTAATGCTTTGTTAATAATATTTTAGTATTATCGTCGTTTCAGGTGTTAACTTAATCATTTTCTTTTATATGTTTTTTTACATAAGGAATGTTTTTTATGGATAGGTTTTATTTTATTCATATCCAGAATTATATAAAGTCCTTAAACACTATTATTAATCATCAAATGAGAAGTATACTTGAATGGATACGATGGAGAATGAATCTCATCGCGTTCGTGGAGACGGTGGTCCGTACATACGCACGAGCGACAATATCATTCTTTTGATATTAAAATAATATATAATTTGATGGTATATCATATATAAAGAATTATTATCATGTAATATTTTTTATTTACATGAATTACACATCATTATTATACCCATCCAAATAATAATATTCTGAATAACAATTACACCACGATGTGGAGACGGTAAGCCGTACGTGCGCATGTATGGTGACATGTCATTCATAAGATGGATAAAATAATGAATATGGTTGTACCATATTTATGATAACATCTCATTATATAGAATATACTTGATTTATTAATTTTAGAATGGGAATAACAAAGAAAAAATAAGTTGAAGAAGAAATGAACTTGAAAAAGGGTGGTGAAAACATTACCTCTTCTTTGGGTTATTCCCTTGGATTTGATCAAAAGGGCTCCATATGTTGGATTTATGATCAAAATAAGGCCTCTATGTTGAAGTGAGGAAATTTGAGAGATTATTTGGGCAGGTTTTGGCTGAATTAAATGGCTTTTAAGGTGTGAAGAATTGGATAGAAGTGGTGTCCTTTTATAAGGGGGGGGAGGGGAACCTTAGGAAAATATAGAAGTATTATTTTATAATAAATTCATATTCGGTTCATAATGGCTCCAAAGTAGATTATTTAAATTCTAAAGTGGGTATGGGTGGAAAACCACTCAGAACATAGAATTTAGACAGGTTTGGGTCATTATATTAACCTTATCTTTTAGTTTTAACTCTTAGTTAATCAGTTTGACACTTACCATGTCACTTTGTATTTTTATATTATATAGCTAATAAACTTACTATATACCTCCAAGAGACCTCCAAGTGGTCCATTAATGATACTACTATAATGATATAAGCCTATTGGCCGAACCTTAGATTTTTAAGAATTGAATATCAATTAATAATATAATATTTGTTTTAAAAACTCTTTTATGTCAATTTTGATACTATTGGGTATTTTGTTTTTGATAAATTAATAAAAGCATTATTACTTAGAAAACAATTTATATAAATAATCCTAATATGTCATATTAACCTAGAAAAGTATTGTAATTTATAAAAAGTTTCATATTACATTTATGTTTGTGTTTGTAATATCAACTATCTTAATCTTTCATTAATACGGTAATTACTGCATCATCATTATGTCATAAATAAATAACATAATTTAATGTCTAAATAATTTAAATAAAATATATTTATGTAGTAAATATTTTTATCCTTCTAATGAATATTTATAGTCTAAATTTCAACATATATAACCTTATATAAAATTTTTTTTCTAAAAGATATATTCTTATGTCTTTTTTGTATTTATTTTAACTTAATTAATATAAACTGTCCTTATCACCAACAAGTGGCTCCATGGGGTCCCAAAATCGACCCAAATATGCCCATTTTCAGAAATGTATCTACAAAAAATGTTATGACACGTTTTAGGGTAATTTATTATTATTATAATATTATTTTTAACCCTTATTTACTGGATTTTTACCCTTTAACCATGGTAAATAAAATATTTACTGAAGTAATTATTCAAAATGTATAAAAATAAAAGTTAACTATTTACACAATTTGTACATCCTGATTCAAAATATGAAATTCATTTTTCCAAATTCAAAACACATAAGTGGCATAAATTAATTTAAAATTATTTCCCGTTGTCAAAACAAAAAGCGTGTTTTTAAGATATAATAACTATCAAATGATTGACACTTGTTTATGTCCGGTTTAAATGTGAAATTATGTCCAATGACCAAAATTGTATTAAATGGTAAAAATATATTATAAATATACTTTAAAAACACTCAAATTTATAATTTATCACTATTAATAATTTTGATTACAAAGGTTGTTTTTAGTTAAAATTTAGAAATTTTCACTATTCATCAAAATATAAAAGTTATCCGAAAAGTATCAAAATTTTATCCTAGGATAATTTTTATATTCCGAATCCAAAAATGAAGTCCATTTTGAAAGATAAAATGCATAAAATTTCAGAAAGTAGGTATTACTATTCAACGCGGCTAGTTTGATTGGTTGTGGTGTGTGTTGGAACTCGAAGTTGCGTATAACACACGCTACTGTATTATTCAAGGAGAAGCGTACCGTGGAAGATTGGGGTGTTATATTCTCCCTTCCTTCAAATAATTTCATCCTAAAAATTTCTAGAATATTAATTCATAAAAATAATCAGGTGGTTCTTCATCATAAGTTCCTCCGGTTCCCACCTTGCCTCTTCCATCTTATGGTTTCTCCATAGAACTTTTACTAGACAAGTTGTCCGGTTTCTCAGCACTTGTTCTCTGGTATCAAGAATCCTAATGGGATCTTCGCAATAAGATAGATCGGGTTCATGTTCTAATTCCTCGTAAGTAAGTACATGCGTTGGGTTAGGCATGTATTTTCTCATTAGTGATACGTGGAACACATCGTGAACTTTGGAGAGACTTGGCGGCAGTGACAAACAGTAAGCTACAGCCCCAATTCGTTCTAGAATTTCGAAGGGTCTGATTTACCTAGGACTCAATTTACCTTTCTTTCCGAAATGTATAATTCCCTTCCATGGAGATACCTTCAAGAAAACGTGATCTTCTACTTGAAATTCCAAATCCTTCCTTCTATTATCGGCATATCTCTTCTGCAAACTTTGAGCTGCTTTAATGTGGTATTGGATTACCTTCACCTTTTCCATCGTTTCCACCACCAGTTCTGGACCAACGAGTTTTCTTTCACCAACTCCATCCCAACAGGTTGGTTTGTGACATCTCTTTCCGTATAACGCTTCATATGGTTCCATCTGAATACTCGAATGGAATCTATTGTTATAGGAAAATTATATCAGAGGTAAATATTGATCCCACAAACCCTGAAATTCAAGTGAGCAGGATCTCAACATGTCTTCTAAGGTTTGAATAGTCCATTCCAATTGTCTATATGTTTGAGGGTGGTAAGCAGTGCTAAAATTAAGTTCAGTATCCAAGGCCTTCTGAAGACTCTTCCAGAATCTTGAAGTGAAATGGGGATCACGATCAGGAACAATCGATAGGGGTACTCCATGAAGTCTCACAACTTCATTAATATATAGTCTTGTTAGCCGTTCAAGTGATAAATCTTCTCTTATAGCAATAAATTGTGTTGACTTGGTAAGACGATCAACAATTACCCATATTGATTCGTTTCTTCTAGGAGTCTTTGGTAGCCCCATGACGAATTCCATCGTAATATTATCCCATTTCCACTCAGGTTTGGGAAGAGGTTGCAATACTCCACCAAGCTGTTGCCTTCCAGATTTCACTTGGTGACAAACCATACATCTTGAAAAAAATTAAGAAATCATCCTCTTCATGTTGTCCCACCAAAAATGTTCCTTCAAATCATTATACATTTTGGTGCTGCCAGGGTGTATAGAGAAATTGGCACTATGAGCATCATCTAGAAATTCGTTTTTTAAATCAGGTATATCAGGAACACAAAGTTTCCTCCCAAATTTCCAAATTCCATCTTCATACAAAAAGTCACTCAATATCCCATCATTCATAGATTTAATCTTCTTTTTAAACTCATTATCATTGGCCTGAGAACTCTTTATCCTTTCTAGTAAATATGGTTTGGCAACCATTTGAAAAAGTTTTTATGTTTCACCTTCCATGGTGATTCCCATATCCATGTTTACTAGATCGGTGAAAATAGGATCCCTTTCCACTCTCATCATGTTCAAAACTCCATGATATTTTCTACTCAAACCATTTGCATCCTTATTTTCCTTCCCTGGGTGGTAGTGTATCGTGCAATCATAATCCTTGAGTAGTTCAAGCCATCACCTTTGCCTCATGTTGAGTTCTTTTTGTGATAAAATATACTTCAAACTCTTGTGATCGGTATATATCTCACATTTTTGACCATAGATATAATGTCTCAATATCTTCAAGGCAAATATTACAGTAGCTAACTCGATATCATGAGTAGGATAGTTTTGCCCATGAATTTTTAGCTGTCATCATGAATAGGCAATAACCCTATCATTCTGCATAAAGACACAACCAAGTCCTTTCTTCGATGCATCACTACAAATAACGAACCCATTATTCCCCGATGGTAGAGTCAATATAAGAGAATTGACTAATATTCTCTTCATTTCTTCAAAACATTATTCACACTCTTTTTTCTAGACAAATTTAACCCCTTTACATGTGAGCTTCGTTAATGGGTTAGCTAATCGGGAAAAATTTGGATGAAACGTCGATAATAACCTGCCAAACCAATAAAACTGCATACCTCAGTAATACTCGTCGGTGCAGGCCATTCTTGTATTGCATTGGTCTTAGAAGGATCAACAGAGATTCCATCCGTAGAGACAATATGTCCATGAAAAGAAATATCTTGAAGCTGGAATTCACACTTGCTAAACTTCTCATATAATTCATGTCATCTAAGAGTCTTCAAGATAATGCTCATTTGATTTTCATGATCTTCGTATCTTTTGGAGTATACCAAGATATCATCAATAAATAACACCACAAAATCATCGAGATATTACTTGAAAACACTATTCATTAAATCCGTGAATACAAAGGGTGCATTAGTCAATCCAAAAGGCCTTACTGTAAACTCGTAATGCTCGTACCTTATTCGAAATGTTGTCTTCGGAATGTCTTCCTTCTTTACACATAACTGATGGTATCCAGATCGAAGGTCAATCTTTGAAAAGTATTTACCTCCATGCAGTTGGTCAAATAAATCATCAATCCGAGGTAGGGGATACATTTTCTTTATTGTTATAGCATTGATCTCTCTGTAGTCAATACATGACCTCATAGATCCATATTTCTTCTTAACAAAAAGGACATGGGATCTCCATGTAGAAACACTAGGGAGAATAAATCCCTTATTACTCAATTCCTCTAGTTGTTTCTTTAGTTCAACTAATTCCACAGTGGCCATTCTATAAGGGGTCTTCGATATAGGCCTTGATCTATGAATTAAATCAATGGAAAACTCAACTTCTCGTTCTAGAGGATGTCCAGTTAAATCTTCCGGAAACACACCTACATATTCTTTCACAATAGGTACATCATCTATTTGAACATTCCTTTCCTCACCCACAGTCATTTCATTCTCTTCCTACCCAATAATTTAATTTAGTTAAGCTACTAGGGGTGGATCTAGATAAGAATTAGGTGGTGACAATTCTGCTCTAATGATAAGGTGTTCCTTATCATCATCATCAAAAATCGTAACCTCCTTCTTCTTACATTAAATCTTCGCATCATGGTCTGAAAGACAATCCATACCGAGGATTATATCAATCTCAATCAAAGGTATGACAATGAGATCAGCAGATAAAGAACATTTATGTGCTCTAATGGGGAATGATTCACAAAACTTTTTCGCAATGATACTTCCCTTAGGAGCTTTAACTGACAACTCCTTTGTTAAATCAAATTGGAAATATCTAATTTTCTTAGTAAAATGGGAAGATATGAAACAATGTGATGACCCAGAATCAAATAATTCATTTTCTAAAGTTGAGGAAACTATTAAATTACCTGCCACCACGTCTTTCGGAACTTCTACCTCAGCAGTGGTGATAACATAAGCTTGGCATTGATCCCTTGGCATTTTCTGAGGTATGTTCCCCTGACGCTTAAGACATTCATGGGAATAATGTCCCATCTCTTTGTAGTTGTAGCATTGAAAATCAGTAGCTTCTTTCTTCCCCTTGCAATCACGATCTTGGTGCCCTTTTTCACTATACATGTAACAGACTCGCATTCCCTTCAAGCAAGTACTAGGGTGTTTCTTCCCACATTTACTACAGGATGGATATTCAACTTTTCCCTTATTCCCCTTATTTCCATTCCTAGATTGATCGGTAGATCTCTTATTCTCTTTCTTTGCTTTAATGTCATAAGACTTAGAGAATTCTTTTTCTATCTTGATAGCACATGAGACAATATCTTCGTATGACGAGAAGGATTGTGACACTAATGCTTGACGAAGAAATGGTTTTAACCCATCAAAGAAATAACCAATCTTACTTCTTGGGTTACGTATATAATCCCCACAATACCTTTCTAACCTTGTAAAGTTAGCCTCATACTTTTCGACATTCGCATCCTCCTTTTGTATCAGACTCAGAAATTGAATTTCCATATCTGCTCGATGGTCACGATGACAGTATTTTTCTAAAAACATATCTTTGAACTCCCTCCATTCCATATTTTATACTTCATCATCTTCCTTCATGTTTTGAATCAATGACCACCATTGATCATCATTTCTAGTAAGGTGGTAAACCGCCATGATAACTTTTTCTCTTTCACTAATCCCCAAAGCCTAAAATATTTTCTCTAGGGAACATATCCACTGCTCTGAAACCAATGGATTTGTACTCCCACTGAATGTTGGTGGTTGATTCCTCATGAATCGATCTAACATTGATCCTCCACGCTGTGGATCAAGGTTCTCCATACGGGTAAGGTTATTATTCATAACCTGAGTGAGTTGTCCCAGTATGGTGATAAGCTGATCAGCACCAGTCGTATCACCAGCTCCACTATAATTATCTTGTGCAGGTGGGCAATCCCTACATGGAGTGCGTGCATTGATACAGTTTCCATTTCTTTCACTAGGTTCCATTTCTAAACAATGGCATTAACTAGATCAGTTTATGAATCATGATACATAATTCCATACTTATAAAACACGTAACATAAATTGAACTATTTATGGATATAATCCATAATCAGAAAATAAAATGTTTTTATTGAGGAAGTATAAACTCTGAAACCCTTCATAATGGATCGTAATGAAAATGAGAATTATCATAAGCATATCCCTCGGGAGTGTCGTAACCAAGAGTGTAGCAAGGCCTGTTGTCGTGCACCAGTTCTTGTTCGAGTCCAGCTCAAAGCGGTGTTTTTGGGTTTTACCCCTAGGTACATCTATTCCAGAGCCACCTCTACCTGCTCGTATCCAGACAGGGATTTATTTCTCAGAAAACTCACAAAATCTCTACAATACCAAAATTCTAGGAAGTTCTTCTATACTGATCCTCAAAATCCATCTTAGGTCTATGTGCTCCAATCATAGTTTATCTAAATCTAGCTTCCAAGGTTTGTACTAAACTTCCTCTGATACCAACTCTAATTCCCTGACCCCAGTTACCCAGAGTGTGTGCATTATTACATAACATTGGCATGATCACAAGAAATATCAAATCTCGGAAGATTGATTAGTTTAGTAGCCTTGGAAACACTAGATATATTCATAAAGTTTTACATTACATCATAAAAATGAAAACTAAAACAACATAGTCTCCATATTCCACACCCATGTCCCCACATACTATCCCTGCAGGTCATTCATAAATTACTTCTACACATCCTTGGAAAAATAAAACATTGAAATGGGTGAGCTCAGATGCTCAGTAAGGATAACAATATAGCGTAAACTTTCATAAATAAACATAAACATTTAAGGCAATGTATTACTAAAACAAAAGCCTTTTAAACTTTAACTTCATCATAATATGGGATAGATAAAATGAAATAATGCCATTTAATTTTTCACATGCATATTCTACTGGTCGAATAATCACATGCAATATCAATAACCACTTTTATAATGATGGAATGCATAATGCCAGACTATCATAACCACATAGCCAAGGCCTAGTGCCAAGACTACAAATAAGATTTTGTCAAGGCCTCATGCAAAGACACTATTTTGTCTCATGAGACCTACTGATTCATCGAGGAGATATAGTCGGCTCCACCCGTCACTTATTAAGTCCAATTCATTCCTCATATGAATAGGTTTAAACATAACATAAACATTCGTATTAAAACTAGCATACGAAATGTAAATACTTTCCCCATAAACCATTAATGGTATAAAAATAAAAAATTCATATTCAAACATATCACAAAAACTTCAATACAAAATGGAAGTTTTGTATCGTAATAAATCAGTTTCAAATAAGCTTAAAATTTATCGAACGATGTTGACATCGATTAAATCAAAACTATTTGAGAGAAATATCAATTTTTTTAAATCATTTAAAAGTCACATAATTATAAAATAAAACATTTACTTTGAAAATATCCTTATAATATTGTAAGGGATGCTTATAAAATTTTATAGCAGCCGAAAATAGCCACACCTACCGTATAAGTTAAAAAAACATTCATACCTTAATTCTGTCGAAAAGGTTAAAAATGAAATTGTTCAGAAAACGACTGAAAGATTCTTTTATAAGATTATTATAAAAAGTCAAAAAAGGGTATAAATTAATTTAACCAATATTCTGTAAAATAGTATGAATGTTTTGAAATACATTTTTACAAAAAATGGATGTTGATGATAAAGAGGTCCTAGTAGATAATCACATATAAACAACCTCGGATAATGAAGGGATTGTGAAATAAACCCATACCTTTTACTTTTCCATAGTTGATGGTATGTTAACATCCTGTATAATATTTAAAACATTGTTATTAAGTTATACAAGAACCATATACATAAGTATGATATCATATATGATCTTCTATGAATTCTTTGTTAATAATATTTTAGTATTATCGTCGTTTTGGGTGTTAACATAATTGTTTTCTTTTATATGTTTTGTTGCATAATGCTTGTTTGTTATGGATAGGTTGTATTTTATTCATATATAGAATGATATCATGTCCTTAAACACTATTATAAATCATCAAATGAGAATTAGACTTGAATGGATATGATGGAGAATGAATCTCATCGCCTTCGTGGAGACGGTAGTCCGTACGTACGCACGAGCGACAATATCATTCTTTTGATATTAAAATAATATATAATTGGATTTTATATCATATATACAGAATAATTATCATGTTATATATATTATTTACATGAATTACACATCATTATTATACCCATCCACATAATAATATTTTGAATTACAATTACACCATGACATGGAGATGGTAAGTCGTACGTACGCACGTATGGTGACATGTCATTCCTAGGATGGATAGAATATTGAATATGGTTGTACCATATTTATGATTACTTATATGTATATAGAAGATACTGGAGTTATTATTTTAGAATGGTAATAACAAAGAAAGAATAAGTTGAAGAATAAATGAACTTGAAAATGGGTGGTGAAAACATTACCTCTTCTTCGAGTTCTTACTTTTGATTTGATCAAAAGGGCTCCATAGGATGTCTTTATGATCAAAATAAGGCCTCTATGTTGAATTGAGGGAAGTTTAGAGTGTATTATTTTAGGGTTTGGCCGAACCAAAAGGCTTTGAACGTGTGAAGAATTAGTTCGAAGTGGTGTCCTTTTATAAGGGGGAGGAGGGGCACCTTAAGAAAATTTAGAAATATTATTTTATAATAAATTCATATTCAGTTTCTAATGGCTCCAAAGTAGATTATTTAAATGTTAATGTTGGTATGGGTTTCGAACCACTCATACAATAGAATTTAGACAGGTTTGGGTCATT
This sequence comes from Viscum album, assembly GCA_963277665.1. Classification (NCBI taxonomy): domain Eukaryota; kingdom Viridiplantae; phylum Streptophyta; class Magnoliopsida; order Santalales; family Viscaceae; genus Viscum; species Viscum album. The sequence goes on from OY728152.1 coordinate 1,897,600,092, forward strand.
ATATTAACCTTATCATTTAGTTTTAACTCTTAGGAAATTAGTTTGACACATACCATGTCACATTGTATTTTTTATTATATAGTTAATAAACATAATATTTGCCTCCAAGAGACCCCCAAGTGGTCAAATAATGATACACCTATCATGATATAAGTCTCTTGGCCGATCCTTATTTTTTTGGAATTGAATATCAATTAATAATATAAACTTTTTTTTAAAAAGACTTTTATGTCAATTTTGACACTATTGGGTATTTTGTTTTTGATAAATTCATAACAGCATTATTATTTATAAAAAATATTATATAAATCATTCTAAGATGTCATATTAACCTATAAAATTATTATAATTTATAAAAAGTCTAAAATAACATTTATTGGGGTGTTTATAATATCAATTATCTTAATCATTCATTAATACGGTAATTACTGCATCATCATTGTGTCATAAATAAATTACATTATATAATGTATAAAAATTATAAATAAAATAAAATTATGTAGGAAATCCTTTTAGATTTATAATTAATATTTATAGTAAAATTTTCAACTTATTTAACCATATGTAAAAATTGTGTTTCTAAAAGATATATGCTTATGTCTTTTTTGTATTTATTTTAACTTAATTAATATAAAGTGTCCTTATCACCAACAAGTGGCTTCATGGGGTCCCAAAATCGACTGAAAGATGCCCATGGTCGGATATGTATCAACCAATAAGGTTAGGATACGTTTTAGGGTAATTTATTATTATTATAATATTACTTTTTAACCCTTATTTACCGGATTAACCCTTTAAAAGTGGTAAATAAAATATTTACCGAAGTAATTATTCAAAATGTCTAAATATAAATGTTACCTATTTACACAATTTGGAAATCACGATTCCAAATATGGAATCCATTTTTCCAAATTCAAAACACATAAGTTTCAGAAATTAATTTAAAATTAATTCCCGTAGTAAAAACAAAAAGCGTCTTTTTTAGAGATAACAACTATCAAAAGATTGACACTTGTTTAGGTCCAGTTTAAATGTGAAATTATGTTCAATGACCAAAATTTTATTAAATGGTAAAAATATATTCTAAATATACTTTAAAACCACTCAAATTCATAATTTATCACTATTAATTATATTGATTAAAAAGGTTGTTTTTAATTAAAATTTAGTAATTTCACTATTCATCAAAATATAAAAGTTATTCGAAAAGTACCAAAATTTCATCCTAGGATAATTTTGATATTACGAATCCAAAACTGAAGTCCATTTTGAATGATAAAATATATAAAATTTCAAAAAGTAGGTATTACTATTCATTAGGGCTACTTTGATTGGTTGTGGTGGGTGTTAGAACTTGAAGTTGCGTATAACTCATGGTACTGTATTATTCAAAGAAATGCATACAGTGGAAGCTTAGGTTGTTACAATAATCACTTAAAATCATATCCAAATCCATAAAATGTGAAAATAACAAATCCATCATGTGTACGGCACACTACAACCTCATGGACTAATGAAATTTGTTTTCCATCACTGTATCTCAAAACAAGTTATAATAATTCAATTAGGGATAATATATGATATTATAAACATATTTATCATTATTGAAATATGAAATATAATATTGGACCCTATATTTATGTGCACATTAAATTTATAATGTCATTTGTTTGTAAGTTTGATTTATCACCTCCACAAAGCGATGGGATTCATTTTCCATCCCAAAATCACATGGATCAAATATATAATTATGTTTTAATAATTAATATTATATTAAGGATATTATTATCATTCTATAAATTGGAAATTACACTAACCTTCATTCCAAAGTGATCACCAAAAAAAGATACGTTACTCAAGCGAATATACGACCTAACATCTCCAAGACTATAACGTATATCATTTTTCATATTAATACCTAATTTCATTATTTAAAAGTATAATTTATGTATAAAGATGATAATAATTTCATGAATATTAATCTAGATAATATTAAATAACGTACACATTGACCATAGTAAACCAACCGAAGTCATTTTGGACTTATGAACAAAATGTCATCAAAATGTAAAAAGTGAACTTATATAATGATGTAATTGTTATAACATGATAATAAGTGATATGAAAAAATATTAAATTTTAAAATGGTTCTCAACAAATTGAATAATTTATAAAAGTTTATTATTTAGTAATATAAATATTTTATGTGATGATTTTGACTCATGGTATGAGACTTCATCTCACACTCATTTCATTGAGGCATATATTGATGTTATATTCCCGAATTATTTTAGGAGGTGTATATATATCCCCTTTAAAATATAATAGCATAAAATTATTTTTTAATAAGTTATTTAATTTTTTATTATATATTATTCTTTCATGGGGATTATGATTAAAATATCTCAAAGTTGTATGGGACACATTGACTTAAAAATATCTTTTTAATTGTTTCAATATTTAAATTCAAAATAATTTCATTTACTGTTGATATTATTTTACTTATTTGATTTATGGGTATAAAATGATTCTAAATTACATTTTATTTCTTTTTTTATATTTTTATTACTCTATAACTCTTAGTATTTTTTTTAAAACCCAATAATTTCAATTTTAAGGTATTTTTTTAATGAAAATTGTTTTTTAAAATTGATTGATTATTTTAATAACATGAAATGTTTTCTTATAAGTTAAAAAAAAATTATGAGTGAAATATTTATAATTTAAATATTTTTTGGGTTATATTTATATAATGATGTATGGAAATTTGATGGTTTGTTACGTGATAAACCAATGATGGGCGGTTCCATGATAAACCAAGAATGGGTGGTTTCATTATAACCGCCAATGCATTGGGTGTGGAAGTCAAAGATGTGATTTTTCCATTTATAAGAGTGATATGTGTGGAATTTGTCTGTATGGTTATTCAATTTGTAATAGTTAATTATAAAGAAATTGACTACAAGGTAATTCTATTTGAGTATAATTATTCCCCACGATACCATTATGTTATATATCTATGCTTTCTAGGGGTTTTGTAGTAAATTGTCTGTTAAAATTTTTTTCCAATAAACTAATTTCAAAATAATGTATTTAGTACTTTATAAGAGTAAGATTTATTATATATGATAATTTTTCATGGGTTTTTATGTTTTTATAAGACTAATAGTTTTCCTTCTTTGTGTATCCCTTAATAAGATTTTATGGTTATACTAAGTTTTAAAATGTTATAATTGTGATGATTTTTCATAAAGGGAAACCATGATTTATTTTAAATAAATTTGTTCAATAGAAAAAATGGATACTACATATAGGTGTATACTTGTAATGTATGGGTTTATTTTGTAACAGTTTTTCCTAATTCTCTATGAATATAATCTTAAAAGACCTATATTTTAGAATTCATGTTTAAAAACACTATAATATTTAATTTTTATGGTTGGGCCTTATCATTTAGAATCAAAGGGTGGGGTTTAGAAAAATTTATATATTAGGATGTATTCTTAAGAGTTATGTATATCATCATGCATTAATAATTTTCTGATTGATCATAAGTTCGATTTTCTTAAAACCCCTTTTGATTCATTAAGATATAAAATTTTAAAATGAATAACTGTATTTTTAGATAAATTCATTTTTTATATAATTATGGGTTATGAAATTTTGGGATGAAAAATGAAACAAATGAGATAAACATTGAGGATAAAACATAAAAATGTTATTTTTTAGGATGGTTCTCACATTCTTCAAATTTTATAAGTATTATAATAATATAGTTCTAGGATTTGGATGACCCACATGATGGGTGACAACATGTCGCATCTTGCAAGGCAATGGTAATTGAACGGATAACTGAAGGGAGAGAATGTTGCATCACCTACCACAGGCCTAAATGAAATATTTTTTAGTATGATTTAATATTTTTAATTAAATGATTTTATGAATGTAGAATAAATTTATTTTGGAAACATTTTTTTTCATAAAATAGATTTCTATGGTATTAGAAAATTATTTGGTGATTAATTTATTAATTTTATTTTGGAGTACATTCACCATTTTTGGAATCCAGTACAATTATGTTAAATAGAAAACTATGGGATTTTATTTAAGGAATAAAGTTTGAAATATATTTTATAATAATCTATGATTCTTTTATTGGATTATGGTGATTTTGGTTATTTATGGAAATGGTTAGAAATTTTTTGAGATTATGTGATTTAGGCAACTAAATTTAATTTATAATACATTAAGAGTGATTGAATTTATTTAGAGAGAAATATTAAAATTACCATATAAGATTATTTAAAAAAATCATTCAAAACTGTTGGTCTCAAACGTAGTTTGAATTATTTTGAGGAATTTTAAGGACAGTTATTTATCGAATGATATATGTTAAACTTTATGATTACTGCTTAATTTTGTATATTAATATAAATTTTAATAATATAATTGTTTATTATTTTTGGTTAATTATATTATCTTTTCCTAACCATTTTGGTTTTGGAAAATATTTAAGATAGGATAAATAGATAGTTGATTTTTTTATGTGATTCTCTATAAGTTGAGTCTAATGCATCATGTATGGAAAAATAATCTTGAATACTCATCGTTTGGAGAAAAAGATGAGTTGAGAGATGAAATTAATTAAATGATGAAACCATAATATTAAATAAATATATTTAGTTATATTATTATACATTAAATGAATTCCTCCACTTTATGAAAAGTATTTTGAACCAAAAACATTATTCATTGTCTTTTATAACAAATAAATCTACAGTCTTTTAACCCATCTGAGATTTAGGGTTTTGTGAAGGTACACATTCTAATGACCAGGTTATCTATCAATCTCTATCCAAAATTGATAGTTAGTTTTCTCTTTCATTCCATGTTTTCTTACATGGAATCCAATTGTCCGTTATCTATGGTGACCTTTATACTTCGGTTTCTTTCTTTTAATGTTAATGTTTAATTAATTATATTTCCGGTGTGGGATTTCAATAAGGGTTTTTTAAAAATTCAAACCCCTAGTTTTATATCCCAATTTAAAATTTAGAGGATTAAAGTTATTAAAGGGGGATAATGTAACATCCTAATATTTTAAAGGGATACACTATGTTTTATTGTGTATAATATAAGACAAAATGATCTTAAATAAGAAACGAAATATTATTATTTAAATTTGATCATGATTACCTAGTAATTATATTGGATTTTTTGAATATCACTAACTATATTTATTTAAATATGTTTATAAAATGTTTTTAAGGGTATACTATAAGAATAAATCCAATTTTATTTTTAAAACATAAATTTTTGTAACAAGTTTTTTTCCTACCTATTAATAGAATACTTATTTTAAAACTAAATATTGACTCTATTAAAAATTATATTTTATAAAAGAAACAATATTTTTGAAATATTTTTGCCAATATTTTTTTATGTTTATTTTTCTAAATTATTTTAAAATGTTTTATGAGGAATACTGATAAATACTAAATTTTAATGGAAAACAGAATTTTTTTCTAAATAATTAATAATCATAAATTATTTTTTAAATTTGTTTTAATGTAAAATTATATAAATAATATATCTATTAATACAAATTAGTTCATTGAATTTTTTTTTGGATTTTTAAACAAAAACATTTCACACCTTTGCACCTTTTCACTTTAATAACTTATTTTCTCACCTGATCTACGAAATTAATTTTAAATTAATTTTAACCAATCAAAATTTACATTAGTAACATTTTATTCTATATTTTATATCCTAATTTCAAAACTTATTAAATTTTATTTTTGGGAATATGAATAGTTAACATAGTTATTTTTATTAACAAGGTTAAGGGTAAATTAGGTAATTATAGTTAAAAACAAAATTAAAAATATGAAAAAATAACCCGAAAACAAGAACCATTATCTTTAAATGATTATTTTTTTCATAATAAATAAATTATTATTTAATTTACCATTTACGTCTATTTTAAAAAGAATATAACCCTCATAATACTTTATTTATAGAAATTTCAAACTTGTCATACTTTTTTTAATGAGTTATATATTTTTAATATGGGGTAAACTAATGGGTAAGTTTGACTATAAATTGTATTTCTAAAGAAAATATATTTATCTTAATTGTGGTAATTTATTTTTAATTTTTATGTAATAAATAATTACATTAAATCCTTTAATATTGATGATGTTTTAATTGTTTAATTAATAGTATTATAAAATAAATGATATTTGAAATAATAAAAAAAATATTTGAGATAATTAATGTCATCCAAGAATTTTTTAGATTAATTTGAAAATATAGTGATGAATTATATGTTTTATTTTGATTTTATATTGTTTTATTTATTTTTGTAAAAGTCAAAATAATGAATAGTGTCAAAATTGACATTAATAAAATTCTAAAATAAATAATATTTTATTAAATGATAAAAATCCTAAAAATATTATATTCCTAAAAAAATTTGGTATTACGTTTAAATTGATATTCTGGACTCGTTTATTTGTTTTTTTACATTTGTTGTAACAATATTATCACTTAATGTGTAGAAACCCATATAATCATAGTAAGAGTTAAAATAATTAAATAAGGTTTAACAATAAATGATACGGGTAATAATATGACCTAAACATGTCCAAAAATTATTTTATGAATTTATTTGTTCCAAAATAATCATGTAAGAAAAATAAATCTAATAGGATCCATTTGGAGTGTAAAATTAATTTATATTAATTTAATATTTGGACGAATACCAAGAGTACCCCTATCCTCTTTTTAAACGTGACCCACTACTTCTATTATTTTCACACTAAAAACCTTAATTTTACATGATATTCCTACGTAGCATAATATAATCCCAACCCCGATTATAGAGCTCTTTCTTTTGAAATAACACCATCCTTATTGGTCTTAAGGTGTTAAGTAACAAATGTTTTCAAAAGATAAGGTATCATTTTTTATATAAGTGTTTCAATTTTGTTTCTTATTCCTCCTCATTAAATTATTATTCATCCATGTCGAAAAAATAAATTCGGTATACTCAATATAACCATATTTTATTATCTTAAAATCATCACCAAAATCCATCCTGAATTCAATTAAATAGGAAAATAATTAGTTGTCTATTTTTAGGATGGAATACCGCCAAACGAACTGATTAAATATATTTTCTATCACCCTCTATAAATTCTATTTATATTGATGGAATTAATTATTAAATATTATATTCAGGACATATTTATCATTATTGAAGGATAATATATCATTTCTGTTCTAATATTTTTAGGCATATAAAAATGATAACTTTGTTTGTGAGTACGCATGAATTATCACCTCAATGAAATAATGTGATTCAATTTTTTTCACCACATCACATGTATGATATATATATATAAGTATATTTAAATTATTAATATGTTATTAATCATATTATGGCCATTCTGGAATGAAATAACTATTCAAACATTTTTTCATAATGATCATTGAAAAATGGAAATGTTACTCACGTGTATGTACAACCTATTGTCACCATGATTATAACGTAGTCATTTTTTCAAAAAAAAATAAATTATAGTTTGATAAAAAATTAATTTATGTATAAAAATGATATTAATTTCATGATTAATATTCTGGATATTATAAAATAATGTACCCTTTGACAATAGTAAACCAACTGATGTCATTTTGGACTTATGAAGTAATTATCCTCAAAATATCTGACGTGAACTCAAATAATGAATTAATTGTTATAAAATTATAATAACTAATATAAAAAGAATAATAAACATGAAATAATTTCTCAATTATGTAAATAATTAAAACAATTTAATTATTTATGAATATAAATATTGTATGTGATGATTTGGACTCAAGGTAAGGGACTTCGTCACAATCTCCGTTCATTGAGGAGCATTTTGATGTTATACACCCAACTACTTTTATGAGGTGTATATATATCCCATTTTATATATCAAATAAATAATTTATTTACAATAATTTTATTTATTATTTTTAAAAAATTTATTCTTTTTTGGGGCTTATGATTCAAATTTTTCTAAGAGGAATAGGACACTTTGATTAAAAAATATCTTTTTAAATGTGTAGATATTTAAATTCCAAATTTATTCCTTACTTTTTTATATTATTTTTCATATTTATTTATATCGATATTAAATTATTATAAATGAAATTTTAAATCTATCTTCATATTTTCATTCCTTTATAAGTATTTATGTTTTTTTAAGAAACCCCTTTTATACTTTTCTCAGTGTTTTTTATTAAAAATGGTTTTTGAAAATGGATTGATTATTTCAATAACAAGAAAAGTTTTCTTATGAATGATAATAAATTTCATGAGGGGAATGTTAATAATTGAAATATTTTATTTGTTATAATTATTTAATGGTACATGTACATTTGACAGGTCATTACATGTTAACCCACTGACAGGTGGTTCCAACATAAACTAAGAGTGGGGGGGTTACATTATAACCTCCAAGGAATTGTGTTTTGAAGTATACAGTATTGATATTCAATTTCTATGAGTGAAATGTATGAAATTTGACTGTATGGTTATTCCATTTTTAAGAGTGGCATTTATGGAAGTCATCCTCATGGTTATTCCATCTGAGTATAAGTATTTCACAATATTTGGTTATCTGTTATTAGTGATTTTTATGGGTTTTTGTAAATTCTCAACTAAAAAAGTTAATAAATGAACTTATTTTCAATGAAAATTATTTAATACTTCTTATGGGTGAAAATTGTTACTTATGATAAAATATTTAGGGGTTTTCTTGTTTTCACATGACTAACATTTTTCCTTATTTTTGTATACCTTACTCAGTTTTTCTACTCAAACCATGTTTTAAATTGTTTTTAACAATATTTAAGGGGTAACAGATACAATGACGAGATGAAGGAGATAATTGTGATGTTTTTTCATAAATAGAAACCATGATTTATTTTAAATAATTTTATTTAATGGAAGAATGGATACTGAGTATAAGTGACCATTTGTAATGTATGTGTTTAATTTATGATATTTTGTCCAAATTCCCTAAAACTCACAATTGAAAAGATTATAAAATGAGAATCATAGTTAAAAAACAAAATAATATTTAAGGTTTAAATATTTTCCCTTATACTAAATGACCTGGAAAGGTAAATAACTGAACACAAATTTCATTTGAATAATTTAACTATCATGATTAGATAATGCATAATCAATATGGTAAGGTAAATAACAAAATATAGAAATGGTTTAATTATTGGACTTCATAATCCCAGACATCATGATACCTCTTCCGTTAAGAACCTTCAAAATAAGGTTTTCAAATATTCATAGAAACCCATTGAATTATATCTTACTGATTCACCCCATGATACCCCCAATTGATCTAGGGTAAAGAAAATTTATATCCCTACACATTACATTATGTCCTTGGAATTAATAACATATAAAATAATATATTTAATTCATGAATAATGAGCCTTATCATGATATATTTGCATTCTGTAAATACTTCAGATTTATAAATATTTTACTAGAAAAATAAAGAACTACCAATTTTTAACACTATATGTTTAAATGATATATATTTTATATAAAAAATACCCATGATAAATAATATTTATATTTTTGGAAAATTTTATGTCTAATGATAACAAGACAATTATTATTTCAAGGGAAAGTTAATGACTATAAAAACACATCAAAAAATTGAATGTAAATAATTTCCATGGTAAAAGTGATCATAAAAAATCCAATGAAATAATATGGATATTATTAATCAAAAATATATGCATTAGATTAAAACTAAATTATTTTTTTATTGATGAATATAAATACTTTAAAAGGATATTTTATGACATTATTGGGGAAAATATGTTTTCACTTTCTAAATCACTTTTTAAAACTGAAATCATTCAAAAAAATTGAATGTAATTTTATTTGATAGTAATAATTGAATATTATAAAGTAATATTTAGAACATTTATTGGTCATTAATGTAGGTAATTCTTTACATATCAAGTGTGATAAAACAAATATTCCTTTTTTATTTTCAATAAAATCCAAACTGACCTTGTTTTGAAAATGGAGTGAATATTTCTTTCAAAAAATTCCTTAAAAAGTAAAAAATTTGTAAAAAATATCTTCAATAAATTATTTTTAAATGGCTAAAAACATTTTTGACAAATTTAGAAAAATTGGTTTTTGATGACAATGGATTTTTGAGAGAAAAGATAAATGAAGTCGAATTTTCATGAAACTGTATTGTCAAAAATTTTAAGTACCAAAGAGTATAAAACTTTAACTATTACTAAAAAAATTCATGAATTACCAAAATGGAATAAATTTAAAAAAAATATTATACAATTATCATAAAAAATTCTTGATTTTATATTAATGTATAAATTATCCAGATTAAAATGAGATTTTTAAAAAAACCATTAAAAAAATCATAACATTGATGTGAGAATTATCCAATTAATAAATTATATTTTTCAAATATAAATACATAAAAAATATTTTTATATACAACATAATATATTCAATATTCAATAAACAAATAATAATATAATTTTAATGACCACAACGAAATAATATAAACTAATGAAAAGAAATTGAGTTATGAATTTCATTTCCACTTTGTAATTTTCATGTCAAATCAACATGGATGATATTATTCAAAATTTAAAATTAAATACCTTGAATAATGAATGAATCCTGATATTACACACCAAATGGTCATTATATACACAATATAAAGGATATTAGGTGCATAACATTATAGTATGGCTCAATGGTGGGAAATATAGATGAAATCCCTTACAAAGATCAAATTATTGAAGTAGGAATTCATCAATGAATTAGTTATGTATATCAAATGTAAAGTAAAATAATAAAAAATATAAAATATTAATTTATCATTACAAAAATATTCTTATTAGGATATAATAAGTGAAATGGGATTTTAACTCAATGAATGGAAAATGAGATATGAAATCATATACCCTGCACTTGTTTTTGGTTAAATGCGATTTAAACTCATTATTGTGGTACTAAAATTGTTATTAACTTATTATAGATCCATATTAATATTTATAATATCATATATTATACTATTATAATTTATTTTCACTCTTTTGTGGATAATATTTCATTATTTCATCTGTTATTGCCTTGCTTACCCATTTCTACTTTGTTTTGAGACCTATAGTTCATGAGGATATTTTATAGTTTAATAATATAAATAATTATAATATAATAATAATTATAATATTTTTACATAAATTATAATTTTATGATCAATCATTAATTATGGTTTTTAGAAATGAATTATGTTACAATCATGGAGACGGTAGGTCGAACGAACGCATAACCGGCATTTCCATGTTTCAGTAGACATTATAAAAAGAAGTTACGTAATATTTTATATTTAAATAATTATAATAATATCATATATTCTATATTATTTCATTAAATATAATTATATATATCATCAATGTGGTGTGGTGATGAAAAGGGGTCTCATCACTTCGTGAAGTCTATAGTCCAAACGTACACGAACGATGTAGTCAACTTTCAGTGACTGAAAATTTAAGAAATAAAATAATATATTATATTCTAATAATGATAAATATCTCATAATAATCATAATTGTTTCATTTTAATCACATATATTCATTTAAAATTTTCTTATTATTTTATATTTAAAGAGTTAGTGAAAAATGAATCACAACGCATCGTGAGGAGATAGTCTACTATACGTATGAGTGACATTATCATATCCCATAAAGAATTTAATATAAAAATGTTATATATTATATATTATATCCTTGGGTATTATTATGAAATAAATATCATTTATATACTTTATATTCACCATCATAAGCAACTTTGATAGGTGGTAATGTAAAAAATGAATGAAATCAGTTCGTATGGTGGTAGCCTGTTGTACACATGAATGATGTTTTTATAACCAATTTTATAGAAGTGGGGATGGTTGTAGGTTGTTCCAATAACATAAATACATATCATTATATAAATTAAACACGGTTAATTATATAATAATGTTTTAATAAAAATTAGACGATGTGAGGAATGAAATAAAATAAAAATGCTTGATGGAGAACGTTACCTCTTCCTTAGGTAACCTCTATAGGTTTTCACAAAAATCCTTCAATGGATTGATTTATGACCAAAATAATTATTCTAGGATGTGATTAGGTAATGTTGAATATTATTGGGGTAGTTATTGTCTGTAAAATATTATTTTATGGTGTGATGAATATATGATATTGTGAGGCCTTTTATATGGGAGGCAAGTGGCACATTTGATATATTTGAAATGAAAAAGGTATACCCTAGAAATTCAAATGATAAAAGTAGAAACATTAGAATATTTTAAATAAATTGACCTAATAATTTCAATATATATCTTTATTATATATTTTAGACATGTTTTTAGGTTATTTTAACCTTTATCTTGTTAGTATAACCATCGATAAACCAATTTTTACCATAACAGTGGTAAATAATTTTTACTATTTTTAATTTTTTTTTTTGAAAAATTAAGATGAACTTACTAGGAAAATAAATAATTATTATTAAAAATATGGAATATATTTTTCAAAATTCAATTCACATGGGTAGAAATTTTTAATTTAAAATTAATCTCACAAATGCTGTAAGAAAATAAGTTTTTATAGAGAAACTGTTAAATTAATTACAATGGTTTTATTTCAAAATTCAATATGAAAATGATAAAAATAACGAGAATTGGATTTATATATATATATATATATAATTTTACGAATTTTACCACAAACCTATTTTTTAATTTTAATTCAACTATATATAAATTAAAATTAATAGGTTACTTTCAACTAAAATTCAGTATTTTTCACTCTTTATCCAAAAATGAACCATTTCATAAAAAATCCAACAAAAATATGAATTAGAAAATTTTTATATAATTATATAAAAAAAAATTTAATTTTATAAAATAAATCTTCTGAAATTGGAAAAAAACTAATTTTAAAACATTTTCACATGGTGCGAAAAAACATTCTTTTTAGAAAAAAATAATGATTTCTAGAAAACATTTATTTTTATTCTTAGTGAAAAATATTTTATTTAAAATAAATATATAAATATTAATTTTATAATTTCCTTAAAAATATTGAAACTAATAAATTTATTTTCTATGCTAAAATGGTATACAATATTACAGTTCATTTAGACTCGGGGTTGCGTGGTCTATAGTCTATCGAAATAATTAAATTATATATATATATATATATTATGGGGTATTTAAGCTAGGTATAGAGTATCGCATATTGTATAAAATAAATTTTATTATTATATAATTAGGCATGTTACATTCTCAGCACCGTAAATAAATTGTATCCTAGCAAATTTTATCTTGCATTCTGAAATTAAAGGTTTGATATTTTAAAATTCTTTTGATGAAAATAAAAATACTAGAAAGGAATAATAAAATATCCTTATAATAATAGAGAAAATGAAGTACAAAGTTAACATGGAATAACACGTTACTAGGTTTCTATTTAGGAGAACATTTATGATAATTGAATATATGAACATTGAGGAAAATCATAAATAATTTTATAGAATGATAAAGATAATTTATCCCAAGAAATTGAATTGTAAATGGAATGGTAAGTAACTCTAAACCCTAAATATATGATGATTTAAAAGAATATTTGATTCCTTGGATATGAATATAATATTACAACATTTTTATTCAATATTCTTTTACTAACATTGAGGAATTAATTTTCTATCTATGAATATAAGGAAATATACTTACCTGATATATGTTTATTTCATAATTTTAATTTCATCCTTTAGTTCTTCTTCAATAAATATCCAATTCATTTTTTACTCCAAGAAACGAATAACCAAAAAAAATAATTCCTTGTTCATTAAGTCCTAAAAATAACTTTCAATGGATCATATGGTCAATAAAATAGTGAAACATCTTTACATATATCGCTAAATATTTTCCAAATCCAATATGGTGAGCACAATTATTAAAATATAATACTTTAATATGTAAACTAAAACTATAACACCCTTGTTTCATCATTAATTTATATTTTTAAAATGATTAAACTAAATAAATATCAACCAAAATATCACATAGGCCAGTTTTATGAATTAAACAACTATTGTCCTTTGGTTATGGGATGAAGCCCCATGACCTTTCTGGATGTAACGGGCTTTCAACCAACCTACAGATTGTCCTTTTTATAAAACCTTTTTAATATAATTTAAATAAAATTCCAAAAAAATATGATTTAAATCCATGAAAAAATACTAATTATTAGGTAACCTTTTTACTAAGGATTTCAATAAAACATATTTTCCCACTAACTCGAATAATATTAATTGAATATTAATACAATTTAATTTTTGTTCGTATTAACAATAAAAGTTATCAATACCATTAAACATATGTCTATAAAATTTAAAAGCATTATTTCTCAAAAATAACTTTCATATACTGACCCAATGGTTGTATTACTAAAACAAATTCCCATAAATATCATTAATCCTAATATATTCTTAAGACAAACTTTTTAAAAATTTCTATTTGAGAATTTAAACTTCTGATAAACCTTAAACTCTTAAACCCATTATGGTATTTATAACATTTAAATTAATAGAGAAATATATGATTCTAAAAATTATCAAAATCCTCATGTGTTTCATGATTATTATAACCAAAATACCATTTCGTAAAATAATTATATAATTTATTTATTTATTTCTGATACATAAATTCATTGACTATTTTATTTCCACATAGGTTCTTTTTTTGTTGTAGGGATGAACCTTTAGAAGTGGTCATTGACTCAGATAATTCCCATGTTCTCCATATTTAATAAAGGACATATATATCGATCCCTATAATGAGATTAATTTCCTTTTATTATACTCTTCATTTTCATTCATAAATTATTAGGTATGTTCCCTTCATTTCCATACATATAGCATTTTTCTATTACATTGAGATAATTTCATAGGTTTCGCATTATAAATTTTTAACTCAAATGAAAATGATAATTCTTTTCTCTATGATATCAACCACTTGATATCTTAGAGAACTCTATCATTATCTTCTTTGGTGAGTCTATGAGTTAGTTAATATATGGGTTTTTTATCATGTTTCTGGATAACTAATTATGAATAATAACAATAATATTCCCTCTTATCACTATCCCGGGTTTTTTATCATTGTCACTACATTTTCATTCATATTCAATATTAACATGAATCTTTTGGGTTACATACATTGACCATAACCAAAAAGCATAGTGCATGAAACAATAATCATTGTGGGAAAACCATATAATCATCTTTAGGATGTCTAAATCAGGACACGTTGATTTAATTTAAATACTATATTTTTATCCAAGGTCATTCATTTAAATCATTTAATCAAATCCATCATAATGGTTTGTAATGAAAATGTCAATTATATTATGAAAATCCCACTAGATTTCAATCCAGGTTCTTAGTAAGGTCCATTTTCATGCATCGGGTAATGATAGGGCCAAGGCCATTTCAAGCTTTTTAGAGTATTTACTCATATGTATATCTTTTTGTGAACCACACCAACTTTTAGTATTTAGAATGGGATGTATTTCTAGAAAAAAAAAATCACATAATATTACCTTACCAAGACATTAGTAAGTTATTCTATAAATATTCTAAAGGACTATCAAGGGGCTATATTCCCTAATCTATGCTTTCCTAAATCTCATTCCAATTTTGTTTTCTAATATTCATCTAAAACTAGGTATAGTGACTCTAACCCCACTAGACAGAAACTGAGGTCTTATTTATAAAATTTTCCTAATATTCAAGGAATCACATCCCAAAAGACCAAATAGTTTTTATAGTCTTGGAAAACAACATATATAAATGATTCTTGTATTTAATTTGAAAAGATAAATTAAAACATAATTTTATTGATAATATCATTATCCCCTCAAGAATATCCTTTCATATCATTATTTGTACACTTCATGGATTCCGAACAAATGAAATAGAAAAAGTTTTACCTCAAATGCACAATAAAGGTTAAGTATAATGAAAGATATAAGGAATAAATATGAATAAAATGCATGGAAACGTAAATAACTAAAAACACATGGGATTTAAATAATTTTAAAATCATTATAAGATAAGAAATAATCAACATGGAAAGGTAAAAAAACTAAAAACACATTCCCTTTAAACAATAAACTAAGAATGAAATGTATTAATGGAGAGTGTCATTGCAAAAAATATCTTGAATAATAATAATTCAATTATTAGTGAAGGAAATTATTAATTATTGGATGTCATGATCTCATGTATCATGATACCTCTACCATCATTAACATTTACATTATGTTTTAAAACTATAGGTGAAAACCCATTTAATTCTAGATTATCAATTTGCATAATAAGACTACTAATTCTTTGAGGGCATAAACAATTCTAGGCCCCAACCATCGTTTCATGACCAAAGCAACCCTTATATATGAATTAGTCAATTTAATTCATAAACAATGTACCTTATCAAGAAAGTTCTGTATAGCGTAAGGAATTCTCATTTGTCCTTATTTCCCTGTTAAAAAAATGAAATTCTAGTAAATAAAATCATATTTTAAAATGTTAATCAATTTAATCAATATACATATACATGATAAATAATATTTATATTTAGGGAAAATATAATATATAATGATCACATGAAAGTTATTATTTTAATTGAAATATATTCAATAAAAATGTATCATGGAAGTGAATTTCAATACATTCCCTCGAAAAAATGATTATAAACCATCCATAAGAATAATAAGGATATTATCAATCCAACATATATCCATTAAAGTAAGAATATATGTTTTGGATGTTGATGAGTAGAATCAAAATAAAAATATCTTCAAAACTATTATTGAGGAAAATATACTTTTCATTTTAAAAATCACTTTTTAAACTAAAAGTTCAGAAAAAAATTTCGAATAAATTTTATTTTAAAATTTCCCTTGAAAATTATAAAGGAATCATTAATAAATTTAGTGTTCATGATGGTGTGTATTTCTATATATATTGGGAATGATTAAACAAATACTCCATTCACATTTTCAATAAATTACAAAGAGGCTTTGTTTTGAAAATATCATGGGAATTAATTTAAAAAATAAAAAAAATAAAAATGGGTCAATATATATTTAAAAAATCTTTTTAAAATATTAAAAAATACATTTTTATAAAGAATTTATTTTTATTAAAACATATATTGAACCTAAATGAGAAATGAAGTCATATTTTCTTAAACAATTCTCAATAATTTTATGTACCAATGAGTGGTAAAATTACAATTAATTTAAAATTTCATGAATAAACATAGGAGAATAAAATTAAATGGTTTTATTATATAATTATCAAATAATTTATTCAATGTAAATTTGTCTATAAACAATCAAAATTAAAATGAGATTGTGAAATAATCCCTGAAAAATATCATATTATTGAAGTGAGATTGATCAAATGAATCAACTCCATGTGTAAATTATAAATCCTCATAAACAAAGTGGATATAAAACATAATTAATTCAAAATTAAATACATTTGTAATAATATATTTTCAATGACAATGAAGTAGTGATATAAACAAATAAAAATAAATTGTGTTATGAAATTCATTTCCACATGGTAATTTTCAATTCTAATACCCTTGGATGATATAATAAAAATTGAAACACAAAATATCCGTATGAATGAATGTATCCTGATATTACACATCAAAAGAGTATTATTTACACCAAATGAAAAAATTAGGTGCATAACATTATGAAATTTTTCAGTGAAGGGAAATTTAGAAAAAGTCCCCTAAAATATCTTTTTATTGAAGTTGAGATTAATAAATGAATTTATTATTTATAAAAAATGTAAATCCACAAAAAATAAGGGTAATTAAAATATGAAATAATCATTAGTCATTAAAAACATAATCTTATCATGACATAATTAATGAAGTAGAAGTTTTACCCAATGAATGGAAATTGATTTATGAAATCCCTTACCTCTCATTTCCTTTTGGTTTAATAGGATTTAACCCCATTTAGAGTGGTTATAATCATTTTATTAACATATAATTGAACAATATTAATATTTATAATATCATATATGAACCCTTTATAACATCTTATCAGTCGTTCATTAATAATAGTTCGTTATTTTTATTATTTTGAGATTTTATTGCATTGTTTTCTCATATGTTCTTTATCGTGAAAGTTATATTTGATGTGAATATTATATAGTTTCATTATATGGATAATAATAATAATGAAATACGTAAAATATTATACATCAATTATAATTTTACGACCAACCATGAAGGATTATTTTGAGAATTGAAGTGTGTTATGATCTTGGTTATGGTAGGTCATACATACACAAGACTAATGTTTTCATTTTTCAATGATCGTTAAAGAAAGGAGGTCATTAATATTTTATCACTCCATAATTATAAAAGAATCATAAATATTAAATTATTTCTTTAAATATACTTATATAAATCATCCATGAGGTGTGGTGATGAAAATATTGTTTCATTGCTTCCAGAAATGATGGTCCACACGTATACAAGTGATGTTATCATTTTTCATGTGTATGAATGAAAATGATGTATTATATTTTAAGAGTAATAAATATTTCATTAATTTCATAATTATATCATTTATATAACATATATTCATTAACTTTATCCTTATTACCTTCCATGTAAGGTGTTGGTGAAAAAATCAAATCTGTCGCTTCGTCGGGCGTTAGTTCACCATAAACAGAAGCGACGTTATTGTATACCCTATGGGATGTAATGTTGAAATTTATAAATGATATGATTAATATAGAGGTATATTTATTTTTTAAATATCAAATATATACTTTTTATTCTTCATAATACCCAACCGTGGGAGGTGGTAATGGAAAACTGAATGACGTCATTTCCAAGGGAGGTATCCCATCGTACGCATGAATGATGATTTTTTAACTCATTAGATTGAAGTGTAAATGGATGTTGGTCATGAAACAAAAAATAATTATTATATTTAATATATTGGTTTTATTATATCATAATTATCTAAACATAATTGGAGGATTTTGAGGAAGAAATAAAATAAAAATGTGTGTTGATTAATTTTACCTCTTCTTCGAGTATCGACCTTAGGTTTTCGAAAAAAATCCTTCTAATGTAGGATTTATTCCCAAAATAAGGCATATAGGATGAAATTAGGAGGTTTTAATTTATTTTGTAATAAATTATATTAAAATGGCTTTAAGGTGTTGAGAATTTGGGAGATGTAGTTTGGTGAGTGAAACACTTGTAACTTTCTTATAAGAATTGGGTGTACCAACATTTTTCACATTCCAAAAGGGTAAAAAATTGATTACTATAAATAAATAGACGTGATAAGGTATAAAAATGTCTATTAAAATTATTTTAGATAAATTTTCATTTAATGTTAATACATATAACATTATTTTAACAACCAAGTACAACCTTTTTTCTCTTAACAACAAAAAATAATTATTAATATTTTTTGTATTAATTGTGCTCAAAATATGATTTAAACATAATTGATAATACAAATTATTATTAAAAAAAATATGGAATCCATTTTTTCAATTAAATTCATCAAAGAGTTATATTAAATTTAAAATTAATCCCACAAATGTGACGAGATAGCGGATTTTTAGAGAAAAACGATCAAAAGTTTATAAAGGTTTTATATCCAAATTCAAATTTAATTGTTTTTAATGACCTAAATTAGATTAATATAAATGTAATTGAACTAATTTTACATCTAAAACAATCAAAAATATAATTTATCTTTATAAATATTATAAATGAAATGAAATTTTTTATTTAAAATTTTGTATTTTTCACAATTCATCGAAAAATGGAACATTTTAAAAAAGTTCCAAAAAATAACTATAAGATATTTTTGATATTTTTATATCATAAATTTTGATAATTATATCAAATAATTTCATTATAATTGATAAATTTTAATTTAAAATTATTTTTTCAAAGCATTACTATAATATCTTCTAGAAATAAATGTTTTTCATAAAACATTTATTTTTCATTCAAATGATTCATATTTTATTTTTAATAAATTGATAACCATAATTTAAACAATATAGCTAATAAAATTCATACCCAAAAACTTATCCACAAAGTTATAATGTTATACCATATTACAGTTCATTTTAACTTGGGATTTTTTGTTCTTTGTGTTATCAAAGAGATTAAATATTTACAAACAATTATTTTGGTTGATTAAGCTCAGTTTTAAATTCCACGTATTCGTTCAAATAAAATGTCAATCTTTTATAATTTTTGTGTGTTAAATCATCTTGATGTTAAATAAATTGTGTCCCCAAAATTTGATCATGTTCCCAGAAATCAGGGGTTTAATATTTGAATATCCTTTTATTGAAAACCCATATTATAAAAAGTTTAATAAAAAATCATCTAAATAAGATAGTAAATAGAAGTAAAATATTCATATGTAATATCATATAACTAGGTATATATGAAGGATAACACTAGTGGAATGTGAATATGTGGACACAGAGAAAAACATAAATAATTATAGATAATTATAGAGGTTATTGATCATAATAAATTAAATGATCAATAGAAAATAAAGGTCCTTAAACATGTAATTATGTTATGATTTAAGAGACCATCTAATTAATTAAATATTAAGGTTATAGGAAAACATTTTTTATTCTATATCCATTTCTAAATGGTGAATATTTATTTTACATGATATGAATATAAGGAAATATACTTACATGGTATGTTTTATTTCATAATCACAATTTCATCCTTTGGTTAGTCTCTAATAAATGTATCATTCATCCAAACACCCAAAAAGAAAATATCCAAATATGATCTTTCAATTCCAAATGAACTAAAATTTACTATTAATGGGTAGTAATATATATAATAAAATGTTACTCCATTCCTTCGATCTCATATTATTATTATGAAAAAATGTTTAACTCAGCTTATCCAATATAATAGAGTAATCTCTAACCATCAATAGTAACACTACTGGTTCATCATCAAGTTTTATCTGTCAAATAATTTAACTAAATATAAATGACATATTAAACAGGATATCACTCAGGCCAATGGAATGTGTTAATACATTTTCTTCCTTCAGATGTGGGTTAAAACCCCATTTTAATGCTGGACATGACAGTTTGTCACACAATATATGGTATTTCCTTTTTCTAAATCTATATTAATATAATTCCAATAACATTCCCAAAAAACAAGTTGTACATCCTTGAAATAAAATTAATCATTAAGTTACATTTTCACTAAGGAAATCAATAAAACATATTGTTTTTAAAAAACTAATAATATTATTTTTATATTATTAATATATAGTTATTGATAATATTCACCATAATTGTTATCAAAACCTTTTACTGTGTATTTATAAAATTTAAAGGCATTAGTCCTCAAATAAAAATTCTAGTAAAAAATATAATTTCCATTTATTTTGCCCAAAATATCATTAATCTTGGTAGACTCCCATCACCTAAAACCTAAAAATTAATGTTTAAGTATTTTAACTTATTATCTAACATAAACTTATAAACCCATGATCGTATCCATAACTCTTAAGATAATTAATAAATATATGATTCTAAAATTTAAAAAAATCATTAGATGTTTCATGATTCTTATAAAAAAAATACCATTTATAAAAATACTTCAATAGTTTAATTATTGTCTTCTAATAAATAAATACATAAACCATCTTATTTCAACATATATTCTTCCTTGGTCAACCGATTAACCTTTTAAAGAGGGAATTTACTAGGATTATTATTGTATTTCCCATGTTTAAGAAAATAAACTATTAATGGACCCCCTATGTTGAAATTTGTTTACTTCCATCATACTCTTCATTTTTTTCATGTAAATTCATTAAATTATTCCTTTATTTTACACACATACAACATTTTCCCATTCCTTTGAGACACCTCATATTTAATATAAGATACCTTAGCTTTAAATTGGGTTATTAAACGTCATGATCTTTTGAAATTCTTTATAATGCCTTGTAAATAAAATTTTAATAATCCTAAGCAAATCCCCAAGTATTTTCAAACCAAGTGTGCATTAAGGTCGGTTTTCATGCACTAGGTGGTGATTTGGTCAATTATAATGTTCCCTTTATGATTTATTACCCCTATATACATTTTTACCATAACCACGTCCAATTTTAGTATCCATATAGGGATGTAATACAAGGAAAAACCCCAAAATCTCTTCCTTTCAAAAATAATAGGATTTTATTCTATTTTTATCCTTAAAGTATATCATAAAGTAATGTTCCAAAATATATATTCTCCTAAATATAGTTCTGATTTTTTCTTAAAAACTTCCTCTAATACCAATGGTAAAAACCCTGATCCCTGTTGACTAGAGTGGGTGTTTATTGGTATTACATTAGCATATGATATAAGGAACTACATACTAAATGACTAAATAGTTTAGCAGTCTTACTAAAAAAATACATACGGGATTCTTAAAATAAATTTTAAAAAAAAAAATCAACATGGTTTTTTTAGATTAACATTATTCCCTCTAGAATATCATTTCATATCAATATTAATACTCTTTATGGATTCATTGGAAATGAAACAAAATAAAGGTGAGCTAAATTCATATTAAATATTATGTATAACAAAGGATATCATAAATCAATAAGTATAGTAAAAATTCCACTGTAGATAACTAGAATCACATACCATTTAATCAAAAACATGAATATCAATAATTGACAAGGAAAATCCATATTATGTGGAAAATAACTAAAAACACTTGTCGTTTAATCAATAAACTAATAAAAAAATTCATCGAGAGATAATACTAATTTAAAAATCTAAGGTAAGATAATAATTGAATTTATAATGAAAAAAAATCGTATTTATTGGACATCATGTATCAGGAACATGATACCTCTACCATCAAGACCTTTCAAAATAATGTTTAAATCTATAGTTAGAATATTTTTTAATGTTATATTACTGATTTTACTCTTGGGACCAACTAATTTATCTAGGTGCTATATATTAATGGGGCACACCTATAACTACATGTCCAAATAATTCCTTATATATTTAATAATAAGTTTAATTAATGAATTAATATGATTTTCTATTATATAACTTTATTAAATAAGGAATGTGGATTATTAATATTTCACAGTCAATCAAATAAATTTAGAGTTAAAATATAATATGTATAAATACAGTAATTTTTTATTAATAAGTGATTCTATGACAAATAATATTGAATTGTTGGAGGAATTTAATGTATAATTATCACAAATAGTTAATATTTTATGGTAAATCTAATAACAACCAAAAAGAATCATGAAATTTAATGCCAACACATTCCTTGGTAAAAATGGACATAAACCATAACAGTAAAAATATGTATGAAATCAATAAAATAAACTACCATTGTAGTAAAGGTAATTGGTTTTTTTAATATAAATACAAAAAAAATTAAATTTCAAAAACAATCTAGGTGAAAATCCTTTTCATTATTAAAATCACATTTTTAAACTAATATTTCCTGAAAATAATTGAAAATAATTTTTTTTAACTAACCCTTGAAAATTATAAATGATGTTTTAAAACGTTGAGTGGTAATGATGAAATTAGATTCTTTACATGACGATTATGTTAAAATAATAATTCCTTTCATATTTTCCATAAAATCATAAAATGCCTTGTAGAGACCAAAATCTTGATTTAAATGGAAATTACATTACTTTTGTGGAAAACTAAATACATGACTCCAAGAGACGACCAATGACCGTGTTAGTTTAGTGTCTTTGGAAACATGGAACATAATCTTCTAATCATGGTGAAATATCTTCATCATCTCCCGTAAATATCTTACCCATATTTTTTCTTACCTAAAACCATTCTTTATAGCCTGGGGAAAAAACATAAAAATGGTGAGATCAAATGCTCAGTAATTGTAAACATTGAGAACATAAAAACAATCCATAAACATTTGAACGTAAAAAGAAGAACATAAAACATCAAAATCATGAGCAATGACATAAATCATTGCAGTACATAAGGAATATATCATAAAATAACATTGATCATGATAAAATAGCATGATAATAAAACATAGAATTGTGGAAAACCATTAACCACATGATATGATTTCCATAGTAGCCCAGGAAATGCTGCCAAGACCATCATAGTGGACAAAGTCCATTACTGAACTGGGTTTACTTGTTGTTCCAGCCCTATATTACTGAAACGGATTCACTTTCCATTCCCTCCATATCTATCTCATGATATATAAATATTTACCCAATGCATTGGAATGAGATATAAGTCTCATACCTATCATAATGAAACCATTCTTATGTGTGCCACAAAATCATAAATCATACATCAAAGCATAACCCATGTAATAAAAATGGGATTCTTAATCATAATTCCATCATAACATAATCCATGTAAGATAAAAGGACTTTATAGAAATAAATCCATCATAACATAATCAAATCAATGTAATAATAGGGTTAGAAAAATAACCCTATATTATCTTATATGGAATATAATTTTGATAAAACACTTGAAATGAATTCTTCAGTAAAATATCCTTTCTTCTTCAAAAATAATTTTATTTTCCCAAAATGCGCTGCAATTTTAAAAAAAATTATTTTTATTAAAAATAATCATAAAATTTTGTAGAGTATTTTTCATGGAAATAAGGGGTAATGAAAACATAAAAATCAATTCATTCCGTATAAGTTAAAAAAAACATTCTCCTCGTACTTTTAACAGAAAAGTCAAAAAGTACCATGTATTGTAAACAAAAGAAAGATTCCATCAATAACATAAAGTAAATGTCAAAGAGGGGTAAACATGAAATTAAAAATATAGTGAATAATATTAAACAATTTATAAAAAAATATGGACATGGAATAAAAATATAACCCCATTAAAGACTTTCGTATAACCAATCTCGGATAAAAATGAGATTGCAAAATTATCCCTTACCTTAGGTCCAATTTATATTGTACATGTCTGAAAATCCTGTATAGTGGGTGAAAAAAAATTAATAACTTTTAACAGAAACATAATAATATTTATTATATCATATATGATTCACTTATGACATTATATTACCCGTTCTTTTGTCAATTTCTTGTTAAAGCAACATTTTGGGAAAAATCGTTTCATTTATCGTACGTATTGGGACTTGTTGTTCATAATATTATTACTTATATACTGATTTAATTAATTCCAAAATTTAAAACATTATTTATATATAATATATATTCATCATATACATATATATAATAGATCGATAAATGGAATGAAATACACCGTTCATGGTGACGGTAGGCTGTATGTACGCATGAACGTTGTTTTCATTTCCATATTAAATTGAATGGAAGTAAATGACATATATATATATATATCTAGTGGAATTATTATGTAATATATTTCATTATTACTTATTATATATACTTTATAATCATTCTTGAATGGTTAACATGGATAATGAATCTCATCGCATCATGGAGACGGTAATCTGTATGTATGCACGAACGATGATATTATTCCCAAAATTATTGAATGGAAGTATAGTGGATGATATAATATCTCATAACTAGTATCATGTTATAATAACCATATATAGTTATTCATTACACCATTATACCCATCCAAGTAAGGTGGTTGTGGAAAAAAAGACTACACCACGGCGTTGAGACGGTATTCCGTACGTACGCACGCCCAGTGATTTCGTTTTTCGTAGGATGGATTGAAGGTGAAATAGGGTTGGTTCATATGTATAATAACATATCATTATATGATTTATAGTGATGTTAGTAATTTATTATGAAAGAATAAAAGAAGAGGAAGTAGAAGAAGAAATGAATTTAAGAGAATCGGTAAAGGATATTACCTCTTCTTCGTCGCGCGTCATCTAAACCTCCTCTTAGGACATTAAAGTTGGTTTTTAAAGAATATCAGGACATCAAGTATGTTTCTAGGGAAGTGGATAAGATAAATTGTTAGGGGTTTTCTGATCATGAAGGCTCAAAATGGTGTGATGAGGAGAGGGAGGAGGTGCCTTTTTATAATAGAGGAGAGGGGCACTTTTGCAAACCTCTAAAATATTAATTTATAATAAACTGAAAACCCACATAAAAACCTCAAAATATGACTCAAATCCGAATATAAGATGATATATGGTTTTAATATCATCAAACAATAATATTTAGACATGTTGGTAATTTATTTTAAAACTTATCAACTTGATTTATCCTTATTTAATCTATTTAATTTTATTTGTGGTTATAATATTCTAAATTTTAAATTGTTATAAATAATTACTTATGTGTTGTGAATTGTCCATAATTGGATATTTTATGACATTTTAGACCATATAAATTTCAATTTATAATTTTTAAATATTTTTTTGATTTTTAAACAATTTAATAATATGTCATTTTTATAAAATAACAATAGTGTCAATTTTGACATTATTCAATTATTTGAATTTATATAAAATACAAATAGAAAATATATTCGATCAAATTTATTTAATAGGCTCCTAACATGTCATATTCATCTATAAAATTCTTTGAGAATATTTATTAGTTCATATAATATTTATCTTAATATTTTTAAAACCATTTATTTGATATTTCTCTTAATAGAATAATTATTACAACATTTTGGTATAATTATTTAATATACTAATTTAATTCATAAAAATTAAAAATAAAATACTATGATGAATATAAATCTAATATATTTCATAATAATACTTTTAATCGAATTTATCCCTTAAAACACTCAAATATTAAAATGTTATGTTTATTCAATTATGAAGGTGACAACTTTGACATCATTTAAAATAAACTAATATAAGTGTCATAATCACTTTTATGAGGCTCCAAATGGTCAAATATTCTACCACTAGATGATTAAGGTTTATATTTACATTACCAATAAGTTTTGGTCAGGTATTTGGGCATTTTATGGCTATTATTAGTTTAAAATAAACTATATTATTTATTTTTCACTAAATAAATAAATGTTGTATCATTAATGTATAATCTATTAAGGTAATTAAATATTTATTAAAAATTAAAAATAAATAAAAAAAATAAATAAAAACATTTTAGCTTTCAAATGAGTATTTATAACCGAATTTATATTCTGTATAACCTTATATTAATAATAATTTATTTATTAATGTTTGAGTGAGACATATTTCACATTCATTTAAAAAAATAAATCAAAGGTCTTAATCACATACAAGTGGGTTATAATAGATAAAACTTGCACCCAAGTATATTTTAGGACTAAATATAATCATCCAATTATATTAATACAACTGTTAGGGTAATTTTATAATATTATTTTTACCCCTAATTACCTAATTTACCTTTAACTGTGGTAAATAAAATTTATCGTAGTTACTATTCATAATGTCTAAAAAATAAAGGTATCCTATTTACATAATTTGGACACACTAAATCCAAATATGGAATCAATTTTTAAAAATTCAAAACACATAATTTGCAGTAATTAATTTAAAATTAATCCCATTCTTAAGAAAACGTGTTTTAAAAGTTAAAACATTTTCAAAGATTGAAATGCTTTTACCTATGAATTCAATGTAAAACTAATGATAATGACTTTAATTATATTAAATGGTAAAAATATATTCTATTTATACTTTAAAACCATTCAATATGATATTTTAACCATAAAAATATCTTGATGAAAAAATTTATTTTTAATTAAAATGTAGCGTATTTTTACTATTCATCAAAATATGAATGTTAAAATAAAAATAAAAAAAATTTATTCAAAGTAAATTTTTATATCCTTATTGAAATGAATAAGTTTATTTTGTCTAATTTAACTTATAAACGTATCAAAATCTAGATTTAATGTTGGTGCGCCATCAAAAGACGGAAAAACTACATTTTCTAAAAAAAATTATTTCGTTCTCATACCATGTTCTAGAATATGTGTAAGATAAATTATTATGTAATAAAATTCAAATTTTATTTAATATTATTCATAAAAATATGTTGTTTTTTAGTGAAACTCGATATTTCATACAACAAAATATTTTAAATAAATTAAAAATAATATTTCTCATAAAATTTCAGGGTGTTATATTCTACCCCCCTTAAAATGAATTTCGCCTTCAAAATTCGTCAGTTTTATAAATCATTTACTACTTGAATCTTTCTTTCATAGAAACCCACATCGTAAAAAGGAATAATAAAACATAATTTAAACAAAAAGTTAGAAACATAAAGGTCAACCAAAGTAACTCAGCACTGGGTTTCCACATAGGAGAATATAGGTGAAAAATATGGATATAGAAGATAAAACTAACCGTCATGTTTGGTTGAAGAGTGGTAGAGAACATGGATATGAAAAATAAAACAATCACAAAACCATAAATTTTTTATCATATAAGGTACCATTTGATTCATTAGATATGAGGGCACTAGGACAATATTTTTGGTTTTCAAGATCATTTCCCTAATGTTGAAGAATTAATGAATTAAAAGATATACATAGTTGATTTTGATAAAATCTCACTGTTGTTTGTGCCTCGAACAATTTCCACTTCATCTCTTAAATAAATGAAGTTGAATTTGTCTTCTGTGAAGTGTTATCAGATCATGGGATAGAAAGATAGGTCATTCCATTTGTCTCAAACATATGGTTTTCAAACGTTATATACATAAGTCCATATTAGGGTGAGATTAATCATATATGGTTACAAACATGGACTTACACTTCATCTATCATACCACTTAATAATATAAAACTATTTTCTACAAACTAGGGACTTTCTGTAGGCCAATGGTAGGCAATAAAGGCCTATCGCACTTCGGTTGTGGGTTCGATTCCTGTAGCCTTGTCCGACGTGACATGTTTTCGCCTGTCCTACGGGTTATCCTTTTTCTAAAACTATGCTATTATAACATTTTAGAAATTAATTCAAAAATTTATAGCCTTATGCAATACTATATGATGTCTAAAATAATCCATTCCCTCCTTTAGGCTTATCGAAAATACTTTTGTCCAATCTCATAGTATAAAGAAAACGATTACTAGAAAGGTCGTCTACCAAGCATGTGAATAACATCATTTATCCCCCATTTATCATAAGATATATCTTGTTGTTAGTCACATTCTAAAAATGTGAATACCTTAATCATGTATTCTCTTGAAAAATTAATACCCATTGAACCTTAGAAAAAATATGAATGTTGTCAAGAGTTAACTCTTTCCACATACCAAAATCCCAATTTTTCTATATATTCAAACCAAGATATCACTTTTTCCTTATATCAGTCGTGAGCTCATTAATACTATCAAACATATTATTTTCTCTTTATCCCTTCATTATGCGCATATCAGCTGCTTTCCTAAAATATTTCTATCACTTGTCATGGTAACCAGTAGAATATAATTATTTAAAACCACAATAAACCAATACATAGATATTCTAATATTCCACGATACTATACATGAGATTCCACAACATTATTTTGGAATATCATTACATAAACACCTAATCATTCCTACACATCATTTTCATACTCAACATCACCAATAGTGATCACATGTGAGTTCCCTTTGTCCTTTGCCTTAATTGGTTGTTGATGTCGATCATAATTAACCCTTGGATTAGAGAATTGGTTAGCATAATGCCCCATTTCATTGCACTTATAGCACTGAAGTGTTGGTGGTGCGTTCTCTGTAGTATTTTCTCTATTCACATCATTGACTACCTTTTTCCCATTATTTAGACACTCAACTTCTCGATGACCTTCTTTTCCAAGCATAAAACATTTTATAGTCCCTTTAATATAATCACCACCATGCTTCTTTCCACACTTTGAGCATAAAGAAACATTCATCTTCTTTTCACCATTGTTTTGAGATTTTTCCTTGAACTCCATCTTTTGATTCTTGTCAAAAAAAGGAGATGGATGTATAACACCAACTTCCAGTTCTACCTTGATAGCACAATGCACAATTTCTTCACAGCTACTAAAATATCTGATAGCTAATGCCCTCCAAAGACTTGTTTTTAAGCCACTAAAGAATCGATCAACTTTACTTTCAGGTTAGATGATAATGCCAGATGCATACCTTGAAAGCCTTGTAAAATTCACCTCTTATATACCAACAGATTCATCATCCTTTTTCATAAGCTCAAAGAACTCATTTTCCATATTTGTTTGAAGAATACGAGGGAAGTACTTATTGAAAAACATGTTATTGAACTCATCCCATTCTATGTATTCAATTTAATCTTGGGGCCTTGTATTCTTAATTATAGTCCACCACTATTCTTCTTCACCTTCTAAACGGTAAACAGCCAAAATGACTTTTTCATGCTCTGAACAGTGAATTATGTAAAATATCTTTTCAATGGTACTGATCCATTGTTTAGAAACAGGTGGATTAGAAGACCTACTAAAATATGGTGGACATTGCCTCATGGAGGACTCAATAGAATATTATTCCCTTCTCTACTCATTTGGATGCCCAGGATGATTTATAGCTTGTGTAAGTATATCAATAATATTTTGCACTCCATCTCCCATAACATTGGTTGCTTATAGAGGACAATCATTTCATTTTACATTACATTGATCCACACGATTCCTTTGGGTTCTAGCCATCATCTAAAACCCAAAAAGAATACTGTGAGATTTAAAAATCATGCTAGGAAAACAATATTATAAAGGGGGGGTACCTTTAATATATAACATCTTAGGTCTAATTCTAATATCGTTACCGTAATTCTAGGACTATAACCTATACTTATACTTAAACATAGGGACATCCCTATACATACCTTAGAAATATCTCTAGGGATCTCACTAATGGTTCCGCATCCCAGTTTCCAAAGGTTGACTAAACCTTCACTCTGATACCAACTGTAGAGACCCAAATCATGATGTACATGGAAAATACATTAATTTTTTGGAAAACAAAATAAATGACACAAAGTGACACCAAAAGACTATGTGTTTTTAGTGTCTTTTGAGACTTGGAATATAATCATCTAATCATGGTGAAAGATCTTCAACATCTACCATAAAGATCATACCGTTTTTTTTTCTTACCTAAAACCTTTCTTTATATCCTAGAGAAAAGAAAACATAAAAAGGTTGATCTCTAATGCTCCGTAAGGGTAAACATGGAGAACCTAAAAACAATCCATAAACATTTGAACGTAAAATCATGAATATAAAACATCAAAATCATGAGCAATGACATAAATCTTGGAAGTACATAAGGCATATATCATAAAGGAACAATAATCATGATAAAATATCATGAGAATAAAACATGCAATAGGGTAAAACCATTAAGTACATGATATGATTTCCATAGTAGCTAAGGCATTGCTGCCAAGACCATCATAGTGGACAAAGTCCATTACTGAACCGGGTTTACTTGTCGTTCCAGCTCTGTATTACAGTACCAGATTCACTTGTTATTCAATCCAAATCTATATCATGAGATATAAATCTTTATCCAATGCATTGGAGAGAGTTATAGGTCCCACCCATCTCATAATGAAACCATTTTTATGTGTTTCACAAAATAATAAATCATACAGCATAGCATAACCCATGTAATAAAAATGGGATTCTTAAACATCATTCCATCATAACATAATCCATATAAGATAAAAGGACCTCATAGAAATAATCCAGCATAACATAGTCAAATAAATTTAATAATAGGGATAGAAATACAACCCAATATTATCTTATATGGAAACTAATTTTGATAAAACACTTGAAATGAATTCTTGAGGAAAATATCATTTCTACTTCAAAAATCATTTTTTTTTCTCAAAATGCCATGAAATTTTAAAAGAAATGATTTTTGTTGAAAATAATCCTGATATCTTGTATAGTATGATTCATGGAAATAAGGGGTTATGAAAACATAAAAAACCATTCATTCCATATAAGTTGAAAAAACATTCTCCTCGTTCTTTTAATGGAAAAGTCAAAAATTAACACGTATGGTAAACAAAAAAAAATTCCTTACATAACACAAAGTAAAAGTCAATGAGGGGTAAACATGACATTACAAATACAAGGAATAATATTAAAAACTTTATGAAAAATAGTTTTATGGACATGGAAGAAAAATATAACCCCAGTAAATACTTACGTATAAGCATTCTCATATAATAATGATATTCAAACATTATCCCTTAAATTAGGTCCAATTTCTTCTGTATGTGTCTGAAACTCTTGTAGAGTGGTTTTAAACATATTATTAACTTGTAATAGATCCATAATATAATTTATGATATCATATATGATTCACTTATGACATTATATTACTCGTTCTTTTGTCAATTTCATGTTAAAGCAGCGTTTTGGGTAAAATCGTTTCATTTATCATACGTGTTTGGACTTGTTGTTCTTGATATTATTACTTATATCCTGATTTAATTAAATCAATAATGTAAAACATAGTTTATATATAATATGTATTCAGAATATACATATATATAATAGATTGTTAAATGGAATGAAATATACTGTTCTTGGAGACGGTAGGTCGTACATACACATTAACGTTATTTTCTTTTCCTTATTAAATTGAATGGAAGTAAATGACATATATATATATACAAAAATCCAGTAGTATTATTATGTCATATATTTCATGATTACTTATTATTTATACTTTATAATAATTCTGGAATTGTTAACATGGAGAATGAATCTCATCGCATCGTGGAGACTGTAATCTATATGTATGCACGAGCGATGATATTGTTCCCATAATTATTAAATGAAATTAGAGTGGATGATATAATAGCTCATAATTAGTATAATGTTATAATAACCATATATAGTTATTAATTACACCATTATACCCATCCAAGTAAGTTGGTGGTGTAAAACAGATTACACCATGGCATGGAGACAATATTCCATACGTACCCACATCCGGTGATTTCGTTTTTCGTAGGATGGATATAAGGTGAAATAGTGTTGGTTCGTATTTATAATAATATATCATCATATGAGGGATAATGATGTTATTACTTTATTATGAAACAATAAAATAAGAGTAATTAGAAGAATAAATGAATTTGAGAGAATCGGTAAAGGATGTTACCTCTTCTTTCACGCCCCTCTTCTAAACTTCCTCTTATGGCACTAAAGATGGTATTTGATGAATAAAAGGACCTCTAGTATGTTTATAGGGAATTGGAGAAGATAAATGGTCAGGTTTTGGCCAATATTTAAGGCTCAAAATGGTGTGAGGGGGAGAGGGAGGAGGTGCCTTTTTATAATAGAGGAGAGGGGAACTTTTGGAAACCTCTAAAATATTAATTTATAATAAATTAAAAACCCACTTTAAAAACTCCAAATATGACTCAAATCCAAAAATTAGATTATATAGGGTTATAATCTCATCATCCAATAATATTTATACATATTTGTAATTTATTTTAAACCTTATCAACTTGATTTATCCTTATTTAATCTATTTAATTTTATTTGTGGTCAGAATATTATAAATTTTAAATTTTTATAAATAATTACATATGTGTTTTGAATTATCAATAATTGGATACATTATGAGATTGTAGACCATATAAATTTCAATTTATAATTTTTAAATATTTTTGTGATTTTTAAAAAATTTAATAATTTGTCATTATTATAATATAACTATAGTGTCAATTTTGACACTATTCATTTCTTTGAATTTAAATAAAAAAAGAGAGAATATATTCGATCCAAAATATTTAATAGGTTCCTAAAATGTCATATGAAATTGCAAAAATTCGTGGATTATATTAATTAGTTCATATAATATTTATTTTAATATTTTTAAAACCATTTATTTGATATTTCTCTTAATAGAATATTTATTACTACATTTTTCATAATTATTTAATATGATAATTTTTTTCATAAAAATTAAAAATAAAATAATATGATGAAGATAAATCTAACAGATTTAATTAGAATACTTTTAATCTAATTTATCTTCTAAAACACCAAACTTTTAAAATGTTATGTTTATTAAATTATGAAGGTGACAACTTTGAGATCATTTAAAATAAAATAAGATAAGTGTCATAATAACTTTTATAAGGCTCAAAATGGTCAAACATTCGAAATTTGGATGATTATGGTTTATATTTACACAAAAAATAAGTTTTGGTCAGGTATTTGGGCTTCTTATGGGTATTATTGGTTTAATAAAAACTATATTATTGATTTTTCACGAAATAAATAATTTCTCTATCATTAATGTATCATCTATTAAGGTAATTATATATTTCATAAAAATTAAAAATAAATTAACATGATAAATAAAAAAATTAGCTTTCAAATGAGTATTTATAAACAAATTTCTAATCTGTATATCCTTATATTAAAAATTATTTATTTATTAAAGTTTGGGTGAGACATATTTCACTTTCATTTAATAAAATAAATCAAACGTCTTAATCACATACAAGTATGTTCTAATAGATAACATTTTGACCCAATTATATTTTAGGACTAAATATAATCATCCAATTATATTAATACATGTGTGAGGGTAATTTTATAATATTATTTTTACCCTTAATTACCTAATTTACCTTTAACTGTGGTAAATAAAATTTACCGTAGTTACTATTCATAATGTATAAAAAATAAATGTATCTTATTGGCATAATTCGGACCCACTGAATCCAAATATGGAATCCATTTTTCTAAATTCAAAACACAGCAGTTGCAGTAATTAATATAAAATTAATCTCGTTGTTAAGAAAATAGGTTTTAAAAGATAAAACATTGTCAAAGATTGAAATGTTTTTACCTATGAATTCAATTTAAAATTAATGATAATTAATTTTATTATATTAAATGTTAAAAATATATTCTATTTATAATTTAAAACCATTAAATATTATAGTTTAAAAATATAAATTATCTTGATGAAAAAAGTTGTTTTTAATTAAAATTTAGCGTATTTTTACTATTCATGAAAATATGAAAGTTAACAGAAAAATATAAAAAAAATTATCCAATGTAAATTTGTATTTCTTATTGTAATGAATAAGTTTATTTTGTCTAATTGAACTTATAAATGTGTCAAAAAATAGATTCAATGTTGGTGCACCATCAAATGGCGGCAAAACACCATTTTTTTTTAAAATTTATTTTGTTCTCATACCATGTTCTAGGATATGATTAAGATAAATTATTATGTAATAAAATTAAAAATGTAGTTAATAATATTCATAATTGATAGTTCATAACAATATGTCGTTGTTTCGTGAAACTCAGTATTTCTTACAATACAAGATGCCAAAGAAATTAAAAAGACTATTTCTCATAAAATTTCAGGATTTTACATTCTACCCCCCTTAAAATGCATTTCTCCATCGAAATTCGTCAGTGTTATAAACGGTTTACTAATTGAATGTTTCTTTCATAGAAAACAACTTCGTAAAATGGAATACTAAAACAAAATTTCAAAAAAAAAGGTAGAAACATAACGGTCAACAAAAATAACTCGGCACTGGGTTTCCACATAGGAGAATATAGGAGAAAAATATGGATATGGATGAGAAAACTAACCATCATGCCTGGATGATGAGTGGTTGAGAACATGGCTATGAAAAGGCCAAAAATCACAAACCCATAAATTTTTTATGATCTAAGGTACCATTTGATTCATCAGATATGAGGGCACTATGACCACATTTTTGGTTTTCAATATCATTTCCCTAATGTTGAAGAATTTTTTGAATTAAAAGAAATACTTACTTGATTTTGTTATAATCTCACTATTTTTTTCCTTGAACAATTTCCACTTCATCTATTAAAGAAATGAAGTTGAATTTGTCTTCTGTGAAGTGTTAGTAGATCATGCGATAGAATGATAGGTCATTCCATCTGTCTCAAACATAATGTTAGCAAACGTTATATACATAAGTCCATATTAGGGTGAGATTAATCATATAGGGTTAGAAAAATGGACTTATACTTCATCTATCATATAGCTTAATAATATAAAACTAGTTTCTACAAACCAGGGACTTGTTGTAGGCCAATGGTAGGCAATAAAGGCATATTGCACTTCGGTTGTGGGTTCGATTCCCGTAGCCATGTCTGACACGACGGGTTGTCACCCGTCCTATGGGTTGTCTTTTTTCTAAAACTACGCTATTATAACATTTCATAAATAAAATCAAAAAATTATTGCCTTAAGAAATACTATCTGATGACTAAATTAATTCATTCCAACCTTTAGGCTTATCGAAAATACTTCTGTCCAATCTCATAGTATAATGAAAACGATTACTAGAAAGGTCATCTACCAAGCATGTGAATACCATCATTTATCCCCCATATATAGTAAGATATATCTTGTTGTTGTTCACATTCCAAACATGTGAATACCTTAATCATGTATTCTCTTGAAAAATGAATATCCATTGAACCTTAGTAAAAAAATGAATGCTGTTAAAAGTTAACTCTTTCCATAAACCAAAATCCCAAAATTTCTATATACTCAAACCAAGATATCACATTGTTCTTATATCATTTATGAACACATTAATACTATCAAACATATTATTTTCTCCTTTTCCCTTCATTATGTGCATATCATCTGCTTTCCTAAAACATTTCAATCACTTTTCATTGTAACTGGTACCATATAAATATTTAAAACAACAATAAACCAATACATAGATATTACAATATTCCATGATACTATAAATGAGATTCAACAACATTATTTTGGAATCTCGTTACATAAATACTTAATCATTCCACCACATTGTTGTCATACTCAACAACGCCAATAATGATCGAATGTGACTTCCCTTTGTCCTTTTCCTTAAGAGGTTGTTTATATATATCATCTATAACCCTTGGATTGGGGAATTTGTTAGCATAATTCCCCATTTCCTTGCACTTTTAGCACTGAAGTGTTGGTGGTGATTTCTCTGTAGTCTTTTCTCTATTCACGTCATTAGCTAACTTTTTCCCATTACTTCGAACCTCAGCTACTAGATGAACTTTTTTCGACCCATATAACATCTTCTAGTCCATTTAATACAATCTCCACCATTCTTCTTTCCACACTGTGTGCATAAAGAAACATTCGACTTCTTTTAATCATTGTTTTGAGATTTTTCCTTGAATGCCATCTTTCATTTCTTGTCAAAACCATGAGACAATACTAAAAAAACGGTCTATATCAGTGCTAAAAAAGCACATTAAC
This sequence comes from Viscum album, assembly GCA_963277665.1. Lineage (NCBI taxonomy): Eukaryota > Viridiplantae > Streptophyta > Magnoliopsida > Santalales > Viscaceae > Viscum > Viscum album. The sequence goes on from OY728152.1 coordinate 1,897,637,548, forward strand.
AGTGCTAAAAAGCACTGTAAAGCTCAGCGCTAATATAGGGATGTCCCTTTTATTAGAGCTCCGAAAATCGCTGATAAAGGCCCATTTTATCAGTGCAAAAAAAGCGCTGATAAAGGTCAAAAAAATTAAAACAAAAATTAAAAAATATTAAATATAATACGGGGGAGTGCTTTTATCAGCGCTTCACACCCCCTTTATCTGTGCTAGGAGGTCTCCCACGCGCTTCCCTTCCCGCGCATCCTCATACGCACGCACCCCCTTCGCTTCCACCCGAACTTGAACCCTGGACCTCCCCCCTTTTGCTATTGCACCTTTACCACTATCCCATTTCATTTTTTTCTCTATTTAATGATATATCTATATATATATAGTTATATTTATTCATATATTGATTCATATATTGATATAGATTCATATTAATATAAATATATTTATTCATATATTAGTATATATATATTAATTCTTATATTAATATATTTATATATATATATATTTAGTTATAAGTTTTTATATGTATATTTATTTGTATATTAATATATACATATAAGATTAGTTTTAAATACATTTACGAAAAAATATGTTTTTTATGTGTGTTTATAAATAAGTAAATACATGCATACATGCATAGATATATACAACACACATACATATATATATACAACACACAGACACACACAGAGACACACACACACACACAAACACATTTATATTTACGAATAAATACATATATATCTGTATTTTAAAAGCCATAGAATGTACATATAAGTTCAGTTTTAAATGCATTTATGAAAAAATATGTTTTTGATGTGTGTTTATAATTAAATAAATAAATACATATATACATATATACAACACACATACACACACATAGACACCCCCACACACACAGACACATATATATTTACGAATAAATACATATATATGTGTATTTGAAAAGACATAAAATGTTAAAACGACCATAACATATAATCTAGAATTCCATTTCAACTCCACAACTAGTCAAATCGAATAAAATGAAAAAATATTTGATATGATATGTGGTAGAGGCCTAACGGACATCCGGATAAAAAGTTATACTTGTTTGAATGCTAAAAAATCGGGGTATCCCAACTAAAAACTCAGTTTCGGAGGACTTCTTGGCCTTTTTTGAGCTCGAAAAATGTGACAGAGGCCTAGCCTCAATTAATAGCGCATAGATATTGTCGCAGGCTTCGATTTGATATGTTGTAGAGCTCAAACAGACTCCCGGATCAAAAGTTATGGTCTTTTGAAATTTGAGTTACATTTTCTACGTATTTTAGATCTTTTATTAATTGTTTTGATTTTTTGTGTCCTAAAATTGTTATTAAATGATTTTTAATCGATAATAATTAAAAAATTATTTATTAATAATATTATTTTAAAATATTTTAAATCCATTTTAACTAAATTTATTATATATTAAATGTAATAGTCTATTTATACGTATCTATAACATATTTAAAAAATATATATTGTATTTATATCAATATAAATATACATATATAACAAAATATTATTTTTCATGAAAAAATATATTTTTTTGAAACTAAACATTTATCAGTGCTCGGGAAAAGCGCTGATAAATCCCCTCTTTATCAGCGCTACTAAAAGAAGCGATGATAAAGGGGTAGTGCTTCCCTTTCCAGTTTTTGGCGTAGTGAGATGGATATGTTACACCAACTTCGAATTCTAACATGATAGCACAACGCACAATTTCTTCATAGCTACTGAAATCTTTGATAGCTTATTCCCTTCGAAGACTTTGTTTTAAGCCACTGATGAATCGATCAACTTTACTTTCATGTTGGATGATAAAGCCAGATGTATACCTTGAAAGCCTTGTAAAATTATCCTCGTATATACCAACAGATTCATCATCCTTTTGCTTAAGCTCAAGGAACTCCTTTTTCATCTTTGTTCGAAGAATACGAGGGTAGTACTTATTGAAAAACATGTTCTTGAACTCATTCCATTCCATGGATTCAATATCATCTTGGGGCCTTGTATTCTTAATTAGAGTCCACCACTGGTGTACTTCACCTTCTAAATGATAAATAGCCAAAATGAATTTTTCATGCTCTGAACAGTGAAGTATGGAAAATTTCTTTTCAATGGTACGGATCCATTGTTCAGCAATAGGTGGATCAGAAAACCCACTGAAAGAAGGTGGAATTTGCCTCATGAAGGACTCAATAGAATATGGTTCCCTTCTCTACTCATTTGGAAGCCCATGATGATTCATTGCTTGTGTAACTATATCAATAAGATTTTTAAATCCATCTCCCATAACATTGGTTTGTTCATGAGGAAAATCATTGCATTGTCCATTACATTGATCAACACGATTCCTTCGGGTTCTAGCCATCGTCTAGCCCCAAAAATAATAACGTGAGAGGAAAAAATCATGCTAGGAAAACAACATTATAAAGGGGGAGTACCTTTAATATATAACATCTTAGGTTTAATTCTAATATCGTTACCGTAATTCTAGGACTATAACCTATACTTATACTTAACCATAGGTACATCCATAGACATACCTTAGAAATATCTCTAGGGATCCCACTAATGGTTCCACATCCTAGTTTCCAAAGGTTGACTGAACCTTCACTCTGATACCAACTGTAGATACCCAAAGCGTGATGTACATGGACATTACATTACTTTTTCTGAAAACTAAATACATGACACCAAGTGACGCCCAAATATTGTGTTAGGTTAATGTCTTTGGAAATGTGGAACATAATCTTCTAATCATGGTGAAAGATCTTCAACATCTCCCATAACGATATTCCCCTGTTGTTTTCTTACCTAAAACCTTTAATTATGCCCTGGGGAAAAGAAAACATAAAAAGGGTGAGATCAAATTCTCAGTAAAGGTAAACATGTAGAACTTAAAAACAATCTATAAATATTTGAACGTAAAAACATAAACCTAAAACATCAAAATCTTGAGCAATGACATAAATCTTGGCAGTACATAAGGCATATATCATAAAGGAACATTAATCATGATAAAATAGCATGAGAATAAAACATGAAATTTTGGAAAAACATTAAGCACATGATATTATTTCCATAGTAGCCAAGGCATTGCTTCCAAGACCATCAGAGAGGACAAAGTCCATTACTGAACTGGGTTTACTTGTCGTTCCAGCCCTGTATTACAGAACCAGATTCACTTGTCATTCCAGCCATGTCTATCTCATGAGTTATAAATAATTACCCAATGCATTGGAGGGAGATATATGTCCTACCCATCTCATAAAGAAACCATTCTTATGTCTACCAAAAAATCATAAATCATACATCATAGCATAACCCATGTAATAAAAATGGGATTCTTAAACATCATGCCATCATAACATAATCCATGTAAGATAAAAGGGCTTCATATAAATTATCCATCATAACATAATCAAATTAATGTAATAATAGGGATTGAAATAGAACCCTGTATTATCTAATATGGAAAATAATTTTGATAAAACACTAGAAATGAATTCTTGAATATAATATCCTTTCTTCTTCAAAAATCATTTTCGTTTCTCAAAATACAGTGCAATTTTAAAAGAAAAGATTTTTGTTGAAAATAATCATGAAATATTATATATTATTCCTCATGGAAATATGGGGTTATGAAAACTTAAAAATTCATTCATACCGTATAAGTTAAAAAAACATTCTCCTCGTACTTTTAACAGAAAAGTCAAAAAGTACCACCCATTGTAATCAAAAGAAATATTCCTTCCATTACACAAAGTAAAAGATAGAGAGGGGTAAATAAGACTTTAAAAATACATGGAATAATATTAAAAACATTATTAAAAACATATTTATGGGCATGGAAGAAAAATATAACCCCAGTAAATACTTACGTATAAGCAATCTCGGATAAAAATGAGATTGAAAAATTCTCCCTTACCGTAGGTCCAATTTATTTCGTACGTGTCAGAAACTCCTGTATATATGGTTTAAACATTTTATTAAGTTCTAAAATAACCATAATAATATTTATGATATCATATATGATTCACTTATGACTTTATATTACCCATTCTTTTATCAATTTAATGTTAAAGTAGTGTTTTGGGTAACATCATTTCATTTATCGTACGTGTTTGGGATTTTTGTTCTTGATATTATTACTTATATTCAGATTTAATTTATTCCATAATGTAAAACATGATTTATATATAATATATATTCATTATATACACATATATATAATAGATCGATAAATGGAATGAAATACACCATTCATGGAGACGGTAGGCCGTACGTATGCTTGAACGCTATTTTCGTTTCCTTCTTAAATTGAATGGAAGTAAATGACATATAAATTTATATAAATAATGTAGAATTATTATGTCATATATTTCGGTATTACTTATTATATATACTTTATAATCATTTTTGAATGGTTAACATGGAGAATGAATCTCATCGCATCGTGGAGACGGTAATCTGTACGTTTGCACGAGGGATGATATCCTTCTCATAATTATTGAATGGAATTAGTGTGGATGATATTATATATTATAATTTTTATAGTCTTATAATAACCATATATAGTTATTAATTACACCATTATACCGATCCAAGTAATGTGGTGGTGGAAAAACAGATTACACCACGGCGTGGAGACGGTATTCCTTACGTACGCACATGCGATGATTTCATTTTTCGTAGGATGGATAGAAGGTGAAATTTGGTTGGTTCATATTTATAATAACATATCAGTATATTAGTGATACTGATTTTATTAATTTATTTTGAAACAACAAAATAAGATGAAGTAGAAGAAGAAATGAATTTGAGAGAATCAGTAAAGGATATTACCTCTTCTTCGACGCGCCTCTTCTAAACCTCCTCATAAGGCACTAAAGTTGGTTTTTTAAGAAGACCAGCACCTCTAGTATGTTTCTAGGGAATTTTAGAAGATAAATTGGTAGGGTTTGGACGATCTTGAAGGCTCAAAATGGTGTGATGAGGAGAGGAAGGAGGTTCCCTTTTATAATAGAGGATGGGGCACTTTTGGAAACCTCTAATCTATTACTTTATAACAAACTCAAACCCCACATAAAAACATCAAAAAATGAATCAAATCAGAATATTAGATGATATAGGGTTGTAATCTCATCAAACAATAAGATTTAGGCATGTTGGTAATTTATTTTAAACCTTAGCAACTTGATTTATCCATATTTAACCTATTTAATTTTATTTGTGGTAATAATATTCTAAATTTTAAATTGTTATAAATAATTACTTATGTGTTGTGAATTGTCCATAGTTTGATACTTTATGAAATTTTAGACCATATAAGTTTATATTTATTATTTTTAAATATTTATTTTAAATTTAAGAAATTTAATAATATGTCATTTTTATAAAATAACAATAGTGTCAATTTTGACACTATTCATTTATTTGAATTTAAATAAAATACAAACAGAGAATATATTCAAACAAAAATATTTAATAGGTTTATAACATGTAATATTCATCTAGAAAATTTGTGTAGAATATTAATTAGTTCATATAATATTTAGTTTAATATTTTTAAAAACATTTATTTGATATTTCTCTTAATAGAATAATTATTACAGTATTTTTTTTATAATTATCTAAATTACCAATTTCGTGCATCAAAATTAAAAATAAAATATTATGATGAAGATAAATATAATATCTTTCCCAAAAATACTTTTAATTGAATTTATCTTCTAAAACAACCATATTTTAAAATGTTATGTTTATTAAATTATGAACGTGAAAACTTTGACATCATTTAAAATAAAATTATTTTAGTGTCATAATCACATTTATAATGCTCAAAATGGTCAAAAATTATTCCTTTGGATTATTATGGTTTATATTTACACGACCAATAATTTTTGGTCAGGTATATGGGCCTTTTATGGTTATTATTAGTTTAATAAAAACTATATTATTGATTTTTCACTAAATAAATAATTCCTGCATCATTAATGTATATGCTATTAAGGTAAATATATATTTCATAAAAATTAAAAGTAAATTACGATGACAATGAAAAAAAAAATATTTTTCAAATGAGTATTTATAACGGAATTTATATTCTTTATAATCTTATATTAAAAATAATTTATTTATTAAAGTGTTAGTGAGACATATTTCACATTCATTTAAAAAAATAAAACAAAGGTCTAAATCACATAAATGTGGGTTCTAATAGATACAATTTCAACCCAATTATATTTTAGGACTAAATAAAATCATCCAATTTTATTAAGACATGTGTTAGGGTAATTTTATAATATTATTTTTACCCTTAATTACCTAGTTTACCTTTAATTGTAGTTAATAAAATTTATCGTGGTTAACATTCATAATGTCTAAAAAATAAAATTATCCGATTAACATAATTTGTACCCACTGAATCCAAATATTTAATCCATTTTTTGAAATTCAAAACATAGAAGTTGCAGTAATTAATTTAAAATTAAACTTGTTGTTAAGAGAATGGGTTTTAAAAGTTAAAACATTGTCAAAGCTTGAAATGTTTTTACCTATGAATTCAATGTAAAATTAATGATAATTACTTGAATTATTTTAAATGGTAAAAATATATTCTATTTATACTTTAAAACCATTAAATATTATAATTTAACCATATAAATTATCTTGATGAAAATAGTTGTTTTAAATTACAATTTAGCGTATTTTTACTATTCATCAAAATATGAAAGTTAACAGAAAAATATAAAAAAAATAATCCAAAGTAAATTGTTATATCCTTATTGAAATGAATAAGATTATTTTGTCACATTTTACTTATAAATTTGTCAAAAACTATATTTAATGTTGGTGCGCCATCAAAAGGCTGCAAAACAGCATTTGTTTTAAATTTTATTTTGTTCTCATACCATGTTCTAGAATATAAGTAAGGTAAATTATTATGTAATAAAATTAAAAATGTATTTAATAATATTCATAACATCTAGTTCAAACAATATGTCGTTGTTTAGTGAAACTCGGTTTTGCGTACAACACAAGATGTCAAAGAAATTAAAAAAAATTTCTCATAAAATTTTGGGGTGGTAATGCCTTGTTTTAAAAATGATAGGAATATTCCATAAAAAACGTTTACTAGGAAGTGAAAATAAATAAAATTTAATTTAATCAATCATTTTAAAATAGATGAGAATATTGAAAACTTTTTTAGGTGTCTTTCTTTATGAAGAAAATGGATGTCTGGCCGATGAGAGAAATTATGTAAGATTTTATTAAAATAATTTCTCAATCGTCTTAAGTACCAAAATAGTGTAAAATGGTTCTATTACATGAATATGTTAATTAATAAAAATAGGATAAGAAACTGTAATGGGTTTGTTAGGAAATTATCATATAATTTCTATGAACTAAAATCGAAGAATAAATTGTCTCAATAAGAATGAGATTGTGAATGAAACCCTTAAAATGATCATAAAGTTGAAGTGATAATTAATCAATGAATTTATTATGTCTATAAACTATAAATATATGTATAAAAAATTTAAAATTAAAAATTATATAATAAAAATTCACTACACATGTAATCTAATAATATCAAAGATGTTGAATAAGTAATATACCAAAATGAAAAAAATTGCAGTTTGAAATTCTTTTCCACTTGGTAACACTTACATTGGGTTTTTTGGATTAAATAATTCAAATTAAATCATAAAAACCTTGTATTACTAATTAATCATGGAATTAATTGTCAAAGGGGTATTATATACACCATATATAATACATTATGTGCATAACATTACAATATTTCTCAAAGAATGGAAATTGAGAAGATGTACCTTACAAAGATCATATCATTGAAGTGGGGATAAATCAATGAAATTAGTATGTTTTAAAAAATTAAATTCAAAAAATATGTAAATACTACATAATACAATAAATGTTAATTACATGCAAAATATTAGCATGGAAAAATCCATGAAAAGAAGTTTTACCCAATGAAAGGAATTTGAGTTAAGAAATCCCTTACCTCACACATCCTTTTGGTTGAACATGATTTAACCTCTTATATAGATATTATAAACATGTTAATATCTTATACTATAACCATATTAAAATTTATAATAACATACATGATCCCTTTAAAACATCTTATCAACCATTTGTTAATAATATTTCATTATTTTTATTGTTTTGTGTGCCAATTGCCTTGTTTTCTCAATCCTTATTTGTAATGAGATTTATGGTTTTTTTGAATATTATAAAGTTCCATAATATCTAGATTAATAATGCTGAAATAATTATTATATTTATAAATTAATTATACTTTTAAACTGAATCATGAAATATTGTTTCAATAAGTGAAGTATGATTAAGCCAAAGGAATCATAGGTCATAAGTATGCATGATTAACATTTTCATTTTTTGTTGATCATTATTGAAAAGGGGTAATTAATATATTATCATTATAGAATAATAAAAATATATTAAATAGAATATTATTTCTTTAAATATGCATATATATATATAATCAATGTGGTGTGGTGATTAAAGGAGATTCACGTAGCTTCGTACTTCATAAAAAAAGTAGTGCACATGTACACAATCAATGTTATCATTTTATAGTGTAAGAATGAAGGTGATATATTGTATATTAGAAATATTAAATATGTCATTATTATCATAATTATTTTATTTATATAACACATATTCATTAAATTTATCCTTATTACCATCCACAAAAATAATTAGTGAAAAATGAATCGCATTGGTTCATAAGGTGGTAGTCCGTTGTACACATTGGATATGTAATCATATACCCCATGAAATGGAAAGTAAAAATGTAACATATTAAATAGTGACTATATAGGTATAATTATTTTTTAAATGTCATATATATTCTTTATTTCAATCATCATACCCAACTGTGGGAGGTGGTAATGGAAAAATGAACAGCCTCGGTTCGCAAGGCAGTTGTCCATTGTACACCCGAATAGTGATTCAGTAACCCATTTGATGGAATATGGGATGTTTGTAGGTAATTAAATAAACATAAAAACATATAATTATATGGTTGATATTGAGTGTGTTATATCATAATGTTTTACCAATAATTAAAGGTGTTTGAACATAGAACAAAATTAAAATGCTCGTTGAAAAATTGAACACCTTCTTTTGGTGACATCCTAAGGTTATCACATAAAAAATAATACCTATACAAGATTATAGAATCTAGGAATTTTTTATAGGAATTTTCCAAACTAGAATGTTTTTATGGTTTGAATAAGAGAGGAGATGGTTTGGTCTTTTATAGGTGTGGTGAGATGAACACTTGTTATTATTTTGAATGGATAAAAGTTCACACAATTTTTTAAAATGGAAAATTGGTCCAAAATTTAATATTTGTGAGACTTAGACTTGATATGGTTTATGTATTTCAATATAATGTATTGTATAAAAGGTTTTATGTCATTTTAACCCATATAATTGCAGTTTAACCCTAGGTGAATCCATATTTACCTTAATCTCGTAAAATAATTTTTACTATTTTTATTATTTCTTATCAAATAAAATTATGTTTAGTACATTAAATAATATAAATTATCCTAATTTAAAACATGGAATCCCTTTTTAAAAATAAAAATCGTATAAGTTTCACATTTTAATTTAAAATTAATCACCCAAATGTGATGAGAAAACCAGTTTTAAAGATAAAATGTTTAAAAGATTGTAATGCTTTTATATCCAAATTCAATATATAATTTCTTCTAGTGAAATAAATTGGATTTATATATATATATATATATATAATTGAATAAATTTTAATTTTAAAAAATTAATAATATGATTTTTTATAAATAATTTAAATGAAAAGGATGTGTTCAATTAAAATTCAATATTTTTCACTACTGTTAAAAAAGTAAAATATTTAATAAAAATCCAAAAAATTTAACCCAAAAAAATTATATAATTATTTAAACAATTAATTTAATTTTCTCATTTAAATTTTAAAATAACTATGAAAAGAATGACTAAATCATCTTTTAGAAAATATAATTTTCTAGAAAAGAGTTATTTTCATTTTAAATGATTATTATTTTTTATAATCAGTTGATAACCATAATTTTCACAATATATTTAGTACAATTTATAAATTCTAATTTACAAAGAAAATTATTAAGGTAAATTATATAACAGTTCATTTAAACTTGTTGTTCTGTGTTCTTCAAGCTATCGAATATATTAATTTTTAAAATATGTTGGTTTTCTAAGATTAGTGTTATGTGTCAAATATTTTATAAAATAAGATGTTATTATTTTATAATTTATTTTCGATGCATAATTTTTTAATAGCCTTAGTAAACTAGATATATACTTCATTCTTGTATTACATTTAAAAAAAATATATAACATAATTATTTTTCAATAATGCCATTATTCCCTCAAGAATATCCTTACATATCACTCAATGTACAATTCATGAATTGTTTTTCAATGAAAAAAAATAATGGTGAGGACAAATTATTAGTAAGGGTTAAGAACATCAGAATATATCTTGAATCAATAATCATAAATGACATGGAATGGTAAATATCTAAAAGTAAAATCCATTTAAATACTTTGACTATTAGTAATAGATAAGTCATAATCAATATAGAATGGTGAATAACTGAAAGCACATGTCATTAAACAAACAAACAGTGAATGAAATGCATCTAGATATAATATCATTGTAAAAATTTGATGGATTATAATAACTGAATTCTTAATAATGTAAATTATTAATTATTTTATGTCATGATCTCAGACATCATTTACATATACCATAAATACATTTCATAAGATGAACTAAAACTATATGCATAAACCTATTTATTGTTATATTACTAATTTTACTCATGATGCAACTGATGTATCCATGGGTTTAGAATTGTGATCCCCACCAATCACTTCATGTCCAAATCATTCCTCATATATTGACTAATTGATTTAATTCTTGAACATTATTCCTTATCATAAAATATCTATATTGTAGAATAAAAATTTATCAATATTTCCCTAGATAAAAAATAACTTTTAAAGTACAACACCTTATTTAAAAATGATATAATATTTAATAAATAAATATACCCATGATAAATTATAATAATATTTAAGGTAAATTTAGTGTCTAAGGATCAATGGAAAGTGAATATTTAAATGGAAAGTTACTGACAACAAAAATGAATCAAGAAAGTGGATGTGACTACTTTACTTATTAAATATTATCATATAACATCCACACAAATCTTAAGAATATTATCAATCCAATATATACCAATTGGGGTTGTAACAATGGGTTGTTTTCATTGATGAATATATATTCAATAAAAATATCTCAAAAAATTTTTTTGAGGAAAATATCTATTTCATTTTGAAAATCACTTTTTAAAACAAAAAGTATACAAAAAAATATAAATTAATTTTATTTGAAAGTAATCTTTGAAATTTACTCTTTAAAACATTGAGCGGTCATGAAAGCAAGAAATTCTATACGTGCTGGGTATGATAAAATAAAGATTCCTTTCACATTTTTAGTAAAATACCAACAGGTCCTATTTTGAAAATGATATAACGACTCATTTATATAAATTTTTTCAAAAGAAAAAATAGGGAAATATTGTAAAGACTTGGATTTTCCTTTTTTACATATATGAGAATATTTCGAGTCCCTGAAAATTTACAGCGCATGATTCTGTGGCCCGGTTTCCCTGGAATGAATTTCTAAACTTTTTTTTTCAGGTGCGTTCAATAAATGCTCAAGCGGCATTTTGTAACTTTTGAACTGGTGCTTGGAATTGAAATCTGAGGACATTGTTGAACTCACAGTGCCGATATTTACATAAGGAGACCTTCACCTCACCTGTAGTAAGTTGAAGGAAGAAGTTAGTATTTCAGATTTCTCATGGAAAGGTTAGAAAAATAATAAAATAAGATAATTAACTTTTATTTTAATGTTAAAACCTCTCATTTGAATCATAAAGGTGAAGACCAGATGAGGGTGTTCGGGCATTTAATGGTTGGAATTAAATGCCTAGTTAGACAAAATGGGTAACCACATCTCTCTACAATTAATAAGATGCAATAATCTTGAATTAATGACCCAACTTGATAATTAAGAGTTATTTTATTAACTTTTTTTAGGGTTTTTTCTGTTGGTGAAAAGGGAGAGGAGGCATGTGCTATATAATCCACCAATGAAGAACCACCCCCAACAAATAACAAGGACGACTCCCGAGCCCAGATCAGAAGCGTCTTGTCTGAGCAATGAACGCTGCCATCACCATCATCGTCTTCCTCCTCACAACACCTACAATGGACGATTGTGGTATGGGATTGTTTAAGATTTTACATCGTTAATTTTATGTTGAATCTTTCTCCTCGAGCCACGTGCTACCGGACTAATGGGGATGGTTCTTTCCAAACAAACATGGCCTAATTCCTCTTCATCTTCAATATTGACGCGTTCTTCATAGAGGAGGAGGATGGAGACCGACGTCGGAAAGGCATAAGGCGGAGACCGACACTCCAGCCATCCACATGAAGGTGGGGCGGCACACATCCACGCCTCTGGTAGAGGAGAAGGTTGTGGTTCATCTTCCGCGGCAACGCACCAAGGCAGCCGACAATCGGCCGGCCGTGGGAGGAGCGGCACACGTCCACGCCACTATAAGGAGGTATGGTCATTCCGTTCGGCCACATCGCGTGAAGCGGGACCGCTCTAGAAGGTCTTGAGGGCTAGTTGAACGGTCTTTTGGACAGTTCGGGTAAACCGGGGGGCGCCTTCCCCCCGGGTTTCAGTTAGGGTGGACCCCACCATGGCAGGCCACCCGACCGTGGGCCGCACCCAGCGGGCCGCATCGCAGTAGGCCACACCGCAGCGGGCCATGCCCAGCTGGCCGAGCTACCCCTTCGTAGACCTGACCTAGACAGTGTCGGGTCAACCCAGCCCGGTTCAGACCGGACCCAGGCCCATCTTGATCCAGATATTCTTTTATAGCCATATCTTGAGAATCAGGTGTCTGTTTGGCGAACTTTCTATGTGACCGAGATCCTTGGATCGAGATTTTCCTTTGGGTATACTCTGCTTGAGTGTTGGATAAAGTGGTAGTATGTCCAGGTTAGAACAAACACGAATCCAACGAGGCCATCAGAATAGAAACACTAATACCTTGCAGACCGGGCTTTCCATTGACGTGTCGTTAGTCGCGTTGGGTCCCTTTTGGCATGACAGACCGTTGGGATGCTACTTCATGGGACTTTGTGGTAGTTGAAGTATCTACTGATGGCTTGAGGAGAAGAACCTCCCAGAATCAAGCATGCTTAGTGAGTGAACCCTATGACTGGTTGTACTTGAAGAATCTTTAAATCCTGTGTGGGTCATCTTAAGATCCGGTGGGGATCATCTGCAGATCATGTATGGGTCATATTTAGATCATGTGTGGGTCAGCGCTTAACAATCCTCTGTGGATCAGTGCATACCAATCCTTTGTGGGTCAACAATCAAAGATCCTATGTGGGTCATCGCATATCGATCCTGTGTGGGTCAGCACTCAGTGATCCAATGTCAGTCAACGCATTCCAATCCTATGTGGGTCAGATCCTATGTGGGTCAGCGGGGGTTAGTTACCTATCAATCATGTGTGGGTCAGCAGCAGTTCTTCTTAACAGAATAAGATGATCTAGTTTCTGACTAATCATATGTACTTATGTACTTAAGTTATAACTGGTGTGAGTTGAGTCTTAAATTTTGTGGTGACACCTATGTGGTATTCTTCTATGTGGCATTACCTTTTGGTACTTACCTTTTTGGTGGTACCTCTGTAGTATTCTTCTGTGTGGAATTACCTTTGTGTTACTTAACTTTGTTGTGTTACCTTTGTGGTAATCATTATTTCATGGAAAAGTTGTGCATTGGGAAAAGAGTTGGGCCTTCTATTCAACATGAACGTGATGGGTATTCTTGATAAATTAGGTATATGTATGGGCATATATTAATGTAAGGTTGACTATTTTTTCCATGATTTTTGGTTTATCCTTTGGGGTTTTGAGAGACCATTGGGGGTCTCAGGGTCCCTACTGGGTATTGTTATACTCACCCATGCACGGGCTATGACCTCACCTTTTTGTGTCTTGTGCAAACAATGTATAGCGATGACTGAGGAAGAGGGTACCAGGACTGGAGACTGCACAGATGTGGACTTTAGATGAGGTGTACCACATAGATTAACATTAGAGAGTTGTACCTACCCTTCAGGTAGGATCCATGGTAGGTGTTCATAGGAGATATTTTTTATTTTTACTTATACATTCAATCTTTACTTGTACTTTTCAGTTGGGTTTGTATTCCGGACCCTTTACCTACTTTACATACTCTATTTACAATTTAGTTTACTTTGTGATTGAATAATAATGTGTGGATGGATTGGGTGAGTTCGCAGGTTTAAAGGAAATTCCTTCCTATATTTAGGGATATGCTTTTTCGATGATAGTCGCCAGCCCCTGGCCTATGGAAGGTGGGCTTGGGGTAGTCACTGCACGGGCCCTAGGGGGACAGGTCATGAAAAATTGGTATCAGAGGAGTCAGTTATACTGATGAACTTGGACTATTATCTATTAATAGATAATAGTGTTAAGTGTTATGAGTGTGGTTATCATTTTGGGGAATTTGGTGTTGGTGTGGCAGCCGACATTCCCATACACCAGGACCCTGACTTCTGATTTCCAACTTTGTGAAAGAAAACACTGATTGTGTGGGTGTTTTTGAAAAGTTTTCATTGTGATCACATTGAGTCAGCTCACAAGGTATAACTTAATGACTGTGGTGCACATATTTCTTTTCATGACACCTCCATGTAGACAGCCATCCAGGGTTCCAGGTAGAGTATGTGATGAAAGCCCATCGAGTGACGAGGCTTCGGTGCAGGGCCCCCTCTCTGTAGTTGTACCATCAGTTGGTGTACCAGCAGCACCACTACCCATTGGGTAGCTGATGCCACCAGCCCCATTAGCATAGGGTGCATGCCTCTTGAGCATGTTGCATAAGTTCCATCTCCAGAGGCCACCAAGGTTTCCAGGCTATACGAATCCACAAGCAGCTGAGGATTGGATGGAGGTCATGGTTATAATTTTTTGACTGGTAGGGACACCAGCTGATCTAATAGTGATCCTTGCTATCAGACTTCTTCAGGAAGCAGCGGACAGATGGTGGAGATTGATGCTTCAGGTTCACGATGAGGTGACTCTCATCTGGGCAGACTTCGAGAGCCTTTTCAAGAAATATTTTCCCTAGAAACCCTATGCTCAATGCGTATACAGGAGCTTCTCCACTTACAGCATGGTAGCATGATTGAGGCTTAGTTTTCAGAATTGATCGCCGAAATCTTGTGCTAATTCACTGACATGGTGTGGGACCCTTTATTCAAGGCCCGGACCTTCATGCAGGGGCTTATATGGGAGAGTTGTGCTTCGATGATTTCTCTAATAATTCTGACACAGGCGAGGGTTTTGATCGAGCACTCTTAGTGGAGAGCTTCCTTGCTGAGTAGACACTAGCAACGAGACCCACCATCGGGCTCTATGTAGTAGAGACATCTGCAGCTGGTTGCAGACAAATGACGTAGAGGTCCAAGAGGACCAGACCTACATGTGAATGACTGCTGGATATGGGGTCAATTTTGTGGGGCTCCCATGATAGAGCAGGACCAGTGAGGAATAGGTAGTGTTATTCATGCGGCGGGCAGGGTCACATGGCTCGCAACTTCCAAACCAGCCGTACAGCAGACCAGCAGATGGTCGAAGGACCGCTTGGGTAGAGGCGAGCATTCGATCGAGGAGGACCATAGGCAGTAGGCGGACGTGACAGAGGAGCTGGTCGTGTAGCAGGCGGTGGGCGGTGAATTGAGGTTGTACTACCACCACTTCCAGGTGGTCCACCTTGACCACATGGAGCAAGTGGGTAGCGATGAGCTCAACTCTAGGCAGTTGAGTCCTACGACCATGGTTCTCCAGAGATGATATGAGGTAAAATCATTGTCTACACCACCCTAGTTGCCGTACTTGTAGACACAGGTGTGAGTCACTATTTTATTGACACGAATGTCATTCGAAGCTCGGAGATTCAGGAGGAGCTGTTGGCTCAATCCTTATGGATATAGACTTCTATGAGAGGGGATTTGATGATTACACATTGGCATCAGTAGTGTGAGCTTACTCTAGGAGTTGAAAACTTTGGATGGGATCTTCTAGTAGTGGTGTCGAGGCCTTACAACGTGATATTGGGTATGGATTGCTTTTCTATAGTCTATGCTCAGATTGACTGTATTAGGTGCAAAGTGTGATGTGTCTGCATGAATAGGACTAGGTTTTCCTTCACTGACAATAAGGGAACCTTTGCAGCATAGGATGGACTTACCTGGCAGAGGGTGCAGGTGATCCCAAATCAGTTATCTAGCCTTACCCTCATAGCAGTTAACGTTGAGAGTCTGAGCAACCCTGTAGTGGTGGATTAGTACACTGATGTTTTCCCTGATGATGTTCTGGGTGTACCTCTTCACAGATAGGTGGACTTTTATGTCGACTTATACCCCAGGATGACATCGATATGTAAACCATCATATCAGATGGATCTTGTCGAACTTCAAGAGCTATGAGTACAGCTGGAGGACTTGCAGGGCAAGGGGTTCATTGGGCCTACTATTTCTTCTTAGGCAGCCCTGATTTTGTTTTCCAAGAAGGAATATTTGAGTTTGAGACTTTGTGTGAACTGTTGGCGTCTGAACCAGGTGACCATGAAGAACAAGTACACACTCTTAAGGATTGACGATCTTTTTGATCAGCTGAAGGTAGCACGATGGTTTTTGAATATAGACCTCTGATCAAGCTACCACCAGCTCAGGGTACAAGACAAGGATGTGTAGAAGAAAACCTTTAGATGTTAGTATGCCCATTATGAGTTCTTGGTTATGCCATTTGGTGTGACCAATTCCCCATCAGTGTTCATGGGACTCATGAAGAGGATCTTATAGCCATACCTCGTTCACTTTGAAGTAGTCTTCATTGATGACATCTTGATATACTCAGCGATGGAGGAGGAGCATGCCTATCATTTGAAGATAGTTCTAGACACACTCCGAGAGTACCAGATTTATGGTAGTCTCTCGAAGTTCTGGTTATGGATATGAGAGGTTCACTTCCTAGGATATGTCATCTCGGAGGATGGAGTTGTGGTGTATCGAGTGAATATTGAGGTTGTGCTATCTTGGGATCCACCCTAGAGTGTGGAGGAGGTGCAAAGTTTCCTAGTTTTGGCTGGTTACTATAAGAGGTTTGTGCCTGACGTTTCTAGAGTTGTGGCACCCTTATCAGTGTTGACAAAAAAGGGGAAACCCTTCATGTGGACGGAGAGATTCCAACAGAGATTCCTGGAGCTAAGGTAGAGACTGACGAGTGCCCCCATCCTGAGGCTACCGGAGGAGGGCGCTGGGTACATAGTCTACTACGACGCATTAGGGACCGAGCGTGGATGTATCCTGATGCAAGAGAGAGTAGTGATCATGTATGCTTCTCGAAAACTGAGATAGCATGTCCAAACTATGCTACTCATGACCTGAAGTTAGAAGAAGTGGTTTTTTCCTTTAAGATGAGGTGACATTACATGATGGGAGAACATTTTACTGTATACTCTGATCACAAGAGTATTAGGTATATCCTCTCTTAAGAGGAACTGAACCTGAGACAACGACATTAGCTTGAGTTCCTCCAGGACTATGACATCGAGATAGTCTATACTACTGGGAAGGGGATCATAGTAGTAGATGCACTCAGCAGAAGATCTGGAATACAGTTGTGGAGTGAGGAAATGGAGAAGCTAGCCTCTTTGTGGATATCCTACATGGATCAAGATGAAGCAGCTTATCTTCAGTCTCTGACAGTCACTCCCCCACTCCTTCGCAATTCAAGGAGGAAAAACTTGAGAAAAACTGACTGTGAGGCTCGACGTGCTAAGATATCCACAGGACATGCACCTGATGGATTTTTTGAAGTTGGGGAGCACATCATCTTCTTAAGAGGATTTACTATGGTACCAGTGATTCTATAAAAGGAATTGTTGAGGGAGATCCATATGTCCCCACTAGAGGAACATCCAGGAGTGGCATAGATGTACCAGGACCATCGGCGTCAACAATGGTGGCCAAGAATAAAGAAATTTGTAGCGGATTTTGTCTCTTGGTGCCTCACTTGTCAGTAAGTAAAGGGAGAGCATAAGGTACCAGCAGGCTTAGTTCAGCCACTAGAGTTTCTAGATTAAATGTGGGATGGGATCTCCATGGACATTGTGACAGGACATCCATGCACATCCAAGGGGCATGATTCCATCTGGGTGATCATTGACCAACTCAACAAGTCATCCCACTTCCAACCTGTCAGAGAGCAGGGACCAATAGAGATATTGGGATACCTCTACGTGTAGGATATTTGGCTACTTCATGGGGCGCCAGCTACAATTTTCTCTGATCGTGAAGCACTTTCTACTTCCCTACTATGAAAGGGGTTACAAGAGGTGTTCGGGACTCAGCTTTGTTTGAGCACAACCTTCACTCCTTCGATAGATGGTCATACAGAAAAGACCATTGAGACCCTTGAGTACATGCTTCGTGCTTGTGTCCCCGATTTCGGCTGCACCTGGGAGGATCACTTTCCCTTGGTGGACTTTTCATACAACAACAGCTATGAATCCACCATTGTTATGGAACCTTTCAAAGCGTTGTATGGTCAACCTTGCAGATCACCTTTGTATTGGACTGACCTAGTGGAGTCAGCACTCATGGGACCAGAGATGGTGTGGGCTATCATGGAGAAGGTGCAGATCAGCTTAGAGGAGATGAAGACTGCACAGAGCAGATAGAAGTCTTTTTCTAATAGGATACGAAGACCTCTTCAGTTTGAGGATGGTGACCATATATTTCTACGAGTCTCTCCTAGATGAGGTTTGTAGAGATTTGGACGAGGTGGAAAGTCATCTCTGAGGTTCATCGAACCCTTTTAGGTCCTCAACAGAGTTGGTGAGGTGGCTTACCACTTAGCTCTTCCACCTCAATTTCACTGGGTGCATTCCGTTTTCCATGTGTCCCAGCTGAGGAGATATGTACATTATCCATCACACATCATTGACTAGGACGAGCTAGACATAAATAATGGAGTGAGGTTTTTGGAGCTTCCAGTAGAGATTCAGGATCGACATGAGAGATTCCTTTGTGGGAAGTCGATACCTCTGGGTCATGTACGTTGGTAGCACAGGAACCCCAAGAGGATCACATGGGAGCAGGAGGATTAGATTCATGCTTAGTACTCCCACTTGTTTCTCTAGTTTTTGTTGTGGCTTTTGGGGATGCAATTCCCAAAGGTGGGGATAATTTAAAGACCCTGATTTTTACATTTATTTTTTTTAATTATATGGGAATATTTTGAGTCTGAAAAAATTTACGGAACATGATTCTGAGGCTTGGTATGTCGGGAATGAATTTCTAAACCTTTTTCAGGTACGTTCATCAAACGCGTGAGCGGCATTTTGTATCTTTTGAACTGGTGCTCAGAATTGAAATATGAGGACACCGTTGAACTCGTGGAACTGATATTCGCTTAAGGAGACCATCACCTCAACACCAGTAGGTCGAGAGTAGAAGTCATTATTTCAGATTTTTTGTGGGAGGGTTAGACAAATAATAAAATAAAATAATTAACTTTTATTTTATTTTAAAAAACACCCATTTGTATCATAAAGGTGGGTACCACATGAGGGTAGTGGGGAATTTAATGGTGGGAATTAAATTCCCGATTACACAAAATATGTAACCACATCTCTCTTTAATGAATAGGTTACATTAATCTTGAATTAATGACCCTACTTGATAATTAAGATTTATTTTATTAACTCTTCGTGAGGGTTGTTTTTTTGTTGGTGAAAAGGGAGAGGAGGCATGTGCTGGAGAATCCTCAAATGAAGAACCTACACTATTGAAGAATGAGGATGATGCCCGAGCCTAAATCGGAAGCATCTTGCAGGAGAAATGAACACTGACGTCACCATCATCGTCTTCCTCCTCATGACACCTCCAACGAATGGTCGAGGTAGGGGATTGTTTAAGATTGTTCATAATTAATTTTATTTTTAATCTTTCTCCACGCGTCATGTGCTACCAGACTAACGTGGAGGGTATGGGATAAATAAAAATGGAATGATCTCTCTGCATGTTCAATAATAATGTGTTCTTCACAGAAGAGGAGGATGGTGACCTACACTGGCAAGGCACAAGGCGGCGGTCGGCACTCCGGCCGGCTGAGATGTCAGCGGCGGTGCAACCACGCCGCCGGAGGAGGAGGTCGAGGCCCATCAGTCGTGGTAGGGGAGCACGGTAGCCGGCATGGCAGCCAGCCGCGTGAAAGAGGGGTGTCGCGCGTCTGTGCGGCTAGTAGAGAATAAGGATGGGGCCAGTCGGTCGTGGTGGCACACAAATGCGGCTGGCAACCGGCCAGCTGTGGGAAGAGTGGTGCACATCCATGCCACTAGAAGGAGGGTCAGAACGCATCCACACCACTATATGGGGGGTCATTCATTCTGTATGTCCATGTCTCACCAAGAGAGACTTCTCTAGCAGGCCCTGTGTGCTAGCCAAATAGTACATTGGACCATTCGGGTAAACCGGGGGCACCTTCCCCCTAGGTGTCTGTTAGGGAGGACCCCGCCATAGAGGGCCACCCAATTGTGGGTCGCACCGTGGGCCATGCCCAGTGGGCTGGGCCGCCCCTTCATGGTCAAGACCCGGACCGGGTCGGGTCGGGCTGGGTCGTTCTGACCGGGTCGGGCCGGACATGGGCCTATAGGGACCCCGATACGCTTTTACAGCCATATCTTCATAACCGGGTGTCAATTTGACGAACCTCTATGGCACCAAGATCCTTGGATTGACATGGTCCTTTTGGTATACTCCAATTGTGTTTTGGGTAATGTTGGAGTATGGCCGGGTTATATCAAACCCCAATCCAACCGGGCCCTTGGGACGAAAACGTTAATAACCTACAAACCGGGGATCCGATTGACGAGTCGTCAGTTGCGTTGGGTCCCTTTTGACATGAAGGAAATTTAGGATGCTTATTTGTGGGAATTTGTGGAATTTGTTGTATCTAATGATGGCATGATAAGCGGAACCTCTCGGAATCAAGCATGCATAGTGTCGGAACCCTATGGCTGGCTGTACTTGATGAATCTTTAGATCTTGTGGGTGTCATCATCAGACCCTGTGTGGGTCACATTTAGATCATATGTGGGTCATCTTTAGATCTTGTGTGGTTCAATGCTTAGTAATCATTTGTGGCGCATACAGATCCTATGTGGGTGAGTGCTCAGCGATCCTGTGTGGGTCAATGCATACCGATCCTGTGTGGGTCAGCGCTCAGCGATCCTGTGTGGGTCAGCGCATACTGATCCTGTGTGGGTTGGATCCTATGTGGGTCAGTGAGGGTTAGTTACCTATCGATCAAGTGTGGGTCTGCGGGGGTTACTTACCTATCGATCCTGTGTGGGTCGGTGAGAATAAGTTACCTATCGATCCTGTGTGGGTCAGCAGTAGTGCATCTTAACAGAATAAGATGATATAGTTTACAACTAATCATATGTACATCTCTACTAATGTTATACATGGTGTGAGATGAGTCTTTACTTTCATGGTGATACTTGTGTGGTATTCTTCTATGTGGGGTTACCTTTGTGTTACTTACCTTCATGGTGATACTTTTTTAGTATTCATAAGTGTGGAATTACCTTCGTGGTACTTACCTTTGTGGTGTTACCGTTGTGGTAATCATTACTTCATGGAACAGTTGTTCATTAGATAAAGAGTTGGGCCTTGTATTCCACATGAACATAATGGGTACACTTGATAACTTAGGTATGTGTACGGGCATATTCCTAAGCATGGTTGAATCTTGTTTCCATGCTTTGTGATTTATCGTTTTTGGATTTGAGATACCTTCGGGGGTCGTAGGGTCCCTACTGAGTATTGTGATACTCTCCCCTACACGGGCAATGCCCGAACCTTGTTGTGTCTTATGTAGATAACGGACAACATTGACTGAGGACAAGGGTACCAGGACTGGAGACTACTCAGAGGTGGACCTTAGATAAAGTGTATCGTAAAGACGACCATTTGAGAGTTGTACCTACCCTTTAGGTAGGATCCTTGGCGGGTGTTCACAGGAGCAGTTTTTAGTTTTACTTATACATTCTAGTTGGGTTTTTATTCCGGCCCCTTTACATACTATACTCACTATGTTTACTATTTATATTACTTTGGGCTTTATCCTGTTGTGTGCTTGGATTTTGTGAGTTCGCAGGTTTAAAGGCAATGTCTTCCCATATTTAGGGATATGCCTTTCTGGTGCTAGTCGCCACCCACTGGCCTAAAGAAGGCGGGCTTGGGGTAGTCACGGCATGGGCCCCGAGGGATGGTTCATGAAAAATAATTCCTTAATAAATAATTTATAAATGGTCAATAATATTTCTTATTTTTTAAAAAAAAAGTGGATTTGAAATAAAAACAAATTTCAGATCGAAGAGAGAAATGAAGTTGAATTTACTTAAAAAAACATTTCTCATGGATTTTAATTAAAAAATAGTCAAAAAAAGATTCTATCACTTGAAAATTTCATGAATAAACATAGTAAAATAATATTATATATTTTTATTATAAAATTATTAAATAATCTTCCTTCCATGGAAAATAATGTATAAATTATACCAATTAAAATGAGATTGTTAAATAAACACTTAAAAAGATCATAATATTGAAGTGAGAATTATCCAACGATTCGATTATGTGTGTCAAATGTAAATCCACATAAAATATGTTTATATACATAAAAATATTGTAAAATTTCAATACACATATAATCATATCCTATTAATGTAAATTTAGAATTAATATAACCAAATAAAAATAAATTGAGTTAGGAATTTTATTACCACTTGGTAATTTTCAAGTAAAATACCATTAGATTATATAATTAATAATGATACATAAAATTCAATGAATTATGAATGAATCATGCTGTTATATTTTAATTTTTCATAATAAACACCATATAAAATAATATATGTGCATAATAATACAATATGACTTAATAAAGAGAAATTGAGATGAAGTCCCTTACAATGATCATATCAATAAAGAGAAGAATAATAAATGATTTTATTTTGTGAATCAAATTTAATATAATGTCTCCTAATTTCTATGTAATTTTTTTTACTTATATGAAATTATTTCTAGACCACACGCTTCAAAAACATGTGATTCTGAGGCTCAGTGATCCTGAAACGATTTTTTGAACTTTTTTTAAAGTACGTTCAGTAAACGTGTGATCTGGGGTTTCTATATTTTGAACCGGTTATCAGATTTAAAATCTAAGGCCACCATTGAACACATAGTATCGGGATTCACATAGGAGATGCTTATGTTTGACTGGAAAATGTCAGATGGAAAAGTTATTTCTTCTGACTTATTAAAGAAAATAATAAAATAACTTTTCCAATGTTATTTTATTTTTCACACTGCTGAGCGGAAAATGGAAATGCAATGGGGAAACTATGAGGACCATTAAGGGAGGTTCATTGATGGTTCGTTTTTAACCATGAAATTATTATCTTAATGGTTCATTGATGGATCATTACATGTGGGTTATTAATGAGCGTCATTAATGAGTGCAATGTCGCTATGTGTGTTTCTTTTATTTTTAAAACATGTTGGAGTTTAGGTATTAAAAACATGAAGAATCTATGATGAACTTCTGCTGGAATCCTTCTCGAAGGAAGAACAAAGAATAAAGAATTAAGCACTGAACATTGGAGGATCAGATCCATATTTCAGTGAGCGATGAAGAACACCAACAATCATGGATCGATGACAACGCGGAACTCTTCCTTCATCCTTAGTGGATCCAACGTATCTCGGTAGGGGTTTATGAGTTCTTTGTAATTGGTAATCCTTTCCACATTCTTGAAATTAATAAAGAATGTGGATCAACTGACTAATAGGTTTGATCTATGATCCGTTCGTTTTTGCGGGAGGTTCTAATGCGAGGATTTGAATTGGGGTTTTACTTATTCTATGTGGTTAATACTTTCCCCCATGCTTAAACTCTAATGTGGAGGGCACGACCTGACACGAAAAAGTTCCAGACCCTCCTCTATATTTGTTTATTATGTATTTATTTAGGTGGAATTTTCATGTTGTCAACAACGTGATTATGAGGACTTCACAGTGAAGAAGGTGTCCTATAGAGGTTGTAGGTGCAAGAGGCTCAAGACATGGACCACCGAAGTTACTCTGGTTCCCACAGAGGGTGTCGCTGGTGAGCCAGCAACTGCATGCGGAGGGTTGTGTAATACCCATTGGTGTTCCATGACAGTAGGAGGCCATGACGATGAGGAGGCACAGTGCTCGTTGAAACTCTGTGGAGAAGCAGCCTGCCAAGGCTGCTCGGGTAAACTGGACGCATGCTGACGATGGTTCGCATGTGTGTGTAACGGAAGGCCTCCTGTCGACCGTGTTGGAAGAGGGGGGAAGCACCAGCTAGTGCCGCCAGGTAGAAACTAGATGGGTCCATGTCTGGGATGGATAACCGGCCCGCACAATGCTGATCGGTATACTTCTGGTGGGCCATGCCCCACCATGCAGGCCAGGACACCCGTGGGCCAGACTTGCGCTGCAAGGCAGGACTTGTACCATTATGCTGGACCCATGGTCTCAATGGGCTAGCTGGTTTGGACCCATGATGGACCCACTCCAGACCCCCGAACCTGGTCAAGTTGGGTCGGTCAGACCGGGTAGGACTGGACCCGGACCTGATCGGCCCTGTTTCACTAAAACAATCATAACTTGCTGATCGGTCATCCAATTGACGTGTCTTCTTCGGCACAAGGACCCTTTATATGATTTGATTCTTTTGATATACTCTACAAGAGTTTTGGCAGATGTTGGGGTATGTCTTGGTTGGATCGGACTCAAATCCAACATGGCCCTTTCTACAAAAAAGCATATAACTTAAATATTGGGTGCCTGATCGATGTTACATCTATTGTGTTGGGACCCTTATGATGAGATGGTCCTTTGGGGTTAATCTATGTGCGACTTTTTGGTGTTTGAGGTATGGACAATAGGCTGAGTAGTGAATCCTCCCAGAAACAAACGTGTTAAGTGTGGGAATTGAGTGGCTAGCTATGATGTGTAGAATAAATTGTGATCTAGTGTGGATTCGTAGCTAGGGATCGTGTTTAGGTCATCACCTAACGATCCTGTATGGGTCAGCACCTAGAAAACCTATGTGGGCCATCACCTAGTGATCTTGGGTGGGTCTACACCTAGAGAGCGTGTGTGGGTCAGCACCTAATGACACAGTGTGGATCTGCAGCAGATCCTCTCGACAGAATAAGATGATCTTGGTTTATGACTAATCATCTTTACTTATATACATATGTTATTCCTAGTATGATTTGTGTCTTTTACTTTGAGCTATTTTTTTGCTATCATGATTGGTGGTTTTATCTTTGTGGTATTTTCTTTGTGGTCGTTTCTTTGTTTTGTTTTCTTATATGGATTACGAAGAGGCATTTGGGGGAATTGGGGTCCCTATTGAGTATTGTTATACTCACCCCTACATGGGATTCAACCACCCATGTTGTGTCTTGTGCAGATGATGAACATATTTGACTGTTACTTTAGGGGTCCAGGATGAGACAGTGCTCAAAGGTGGATCAATAGATGTGGTGTGATGTAGTGACATATGATGAAGAGTTATACCAACCCTTCAGGTGGGATCCTTAGTGGATGACCTCAGAATATTGTACTTATTTTTTTACATTCCTTTCAGTTGGCCTTGTATTCTGGACCCTTTACATTCAATTTACAAACTTTACTGACATTGGTGGTACTTTGTGGTGGTTGTATTACTTTTCATTACTTCTTGTTTAGATTTGTGTTATTTTCCATGTATGTGTGTTTATAGGTTTAAAAGAAATGCCTTTAATTTTTTGGATCTGCCTTTCCGATGCTAGTCACCATCCCCTAGCCTATGGAGGGCATGAATAGGGAAGTCACAGAATGGGCCCCGAGGGACGGTTCATGACAATGTGGTATAAGAGATTGGTCAGTTCTACCAGAAGAACTCAGTGTCATTATTTTCAATGTGGGAAATAGTGTTAATTTTCATGAGTTTGGAGTTCATTAAGGGGATTCCATTGTTGGTGCGAAGATGGACGTATTCATACATGAGGACCGTGGATTATTATTTTTGACGCGATGCATGAATACATTGGTTGCCTATTTTTTGGGAATTTTTTTCTCTGGATATATTTTGATTCAGATCACTATGTAGTAACTTAATTAACATTTTTCATCTATTTCTCTATAGGATGCCACCAGAAAGATAACCAACCAAGATTCTAGTGAGAGATCATGAAAATTGTCCCCTGAGCGATGAGGCGCTAGTGTAGGGACCACTTACAACGATAGCATCTTCAGGGGGTGTACCACCCCCACCCCCACCCGGAAAGCATCAGTTTCTACAAGCCCCACCAGTGGATAGTGCACGTCAACTGAGCGCACAACATGTGTTCCAGAGACAAAGGCCTTAGAGTTTTTTAGGTGATCAGATCCACTGGCAGTTGAGGATTGGCTAGAGGAAGTTGTTCAGGTTTTCCCCCTAATAGATACACCTACAGACCAGATGGTAGTTCTATCCTCTATACTTTTTCAGGGAACGACCGGGAGGTGGAAGATCGTGTTTCTCCCAACACAGGAGGAGGTGACCCATGTCTGGTCGGACTTCAAGATCCTCTTTAGGTCGGACATCGTACCAATGGCACTATGCTTAGTGCATATTCATGAGTTTCTACACATACAATAGGGCAGGATGACAGTGGTCCAGTACTCAATAAGGCTTACCAACCTCTCCTGCTACACTACTAACATGGTATATGACCCATTCTTCAATTCCTAGAACTTTTATCAGGTACTCCGATGGGATATTAGGGCGTTGATGATTTCACTCAGCATCCTGATGCATGTTGGAGTGCTAGAGAGATCCCTACTAGTGGATAGCTTCCTAGCTAAGCAGGCACTAATGGTGAGAGCCACCACCAGAGGACACGTTCTTGAGTCATCTGTATTAGGATGCAGGTAGAAGACGTAGAGGCCCAAACGGGCCAGACCTTTTGGAGGATGACCAAAAGATGCAAATTTAGAGGTGTTGAGCTCGTGAGGTGGAGGAGGTCATTTGGGTTCTAGATTTTGTTACTCTTGTAGAGGATAGGGGCGTAAGGATTATGACTATCCGAATCCCCATACAGATGACCATCAGGTGGTCCACGGACTGCCGAGATAGCGACAGAGGTTCGAGTGAGGAGGTCCACAGGGCGGCGGACTTGGCAGGGGAGTAGGTCTAACAACATAAGGTGGACGACAATTCCAGTTACTACCACCAATACCCCCAGGAGGTCCCCCACGAGCTCTGGGATCATGTGGAAAGGGGCAGGGCTAGATTCAGGTGATGGAGGACTACAACCATAGTGCTCTAGAGGTGATCATAGGTATGATATTTTTCTACTCCAATTTAGTTGTAGTTCTCATAGACAAAAATTCCGGTCACTCTTTCCTTGACACAGACCTCGTTCAAGGATCATAGATTACGGTGGAGTTGTTGTTATGATCATTATGATTAAAGACTTCTACGGGAGGGGATTTGGAAATTACACACTATTGTCGACATTGTGAGCTTACTCTTAGAGGTGAGAGCTTCAGTTGGGATCTCCTTTTTGCAATGTCTATGCCTTATAATGTCATCTTGGGTATGGACTGGTTATCTACATTCCATGCTCAGATCGAATGTTTTAGGAGAAAATTGAAGGTTTTTCATAAGGATGGGACTATTTTTTTCATCACCGGTTATAAGGGAACCTTTGCATCACATGATGGATTTTTTTAGAGGATGGTGCATCCAATCACTCAATAGTTGGATAGTCACACCCTCGGTATGGTGGATGAGGGGATTTTGAACTTTTCTGTTTTGGTGGATGAGTATGAGGTTGTATTTCTAGAACATTTCCTTGTACTACCTTCTCGTAGATGGGTATACTTCTACATTGATTATACTCACGGATGGCAATGATATCTACACCTGCATATTGGATGGCTCCCACAGATCTTTTTCAGTTGAGAGTATAGCTGGAGGACTTGAATAAAATGGGGTTTGTAAGGCCTAGTGTTTCTCTGTGGTAATCCCTAGTTTTGTTCACCAAGAAGGAAGATGGGTGTTTGAGTCTTTTGTGGACGATCGGTGCTTGAATCAGGTGATTGGAAAGAATAAGTATCTACTACTAAGGATTGATGACATCTTTGATTAGATGAAGGGAGCTAGGTGTTTCTAAAAGACAGATCATAGATTAAGCTATCATCATCATCGAGTACGGGATGAAGACGTACCAAAGACAACCTTCAGATACCAGTACGACCACTACAAGTTTTTGGTGATGCATTTCAACAGGACCAATTCCCTTGAATTGTTCCTAGTAATCATGAACAAGAACCTTACCTTGATCATTTTGTGCTAGTGTTCATTGATAATATCTTAGTGTACTCAGTGTTAGAGGAGGAGCATGCTACACACCTGCGGATAGTCCAAAATGCACTCCGAGAGCACTAGCTTTATGTTATGCTCTTGAAGTGCCAGTTTTGGATTCAGGAAGTCCAAATTCTAGGTCACATCGTCTCGGAGGTTGGAGTTGCAGTGGATAAGACAATGATAGAGGCAGTGCTTTATTAGGAGCCACCCCAGAGCATGACCGAGGTGCGGAGTTTCCTAGAGATGGCTAGGTACTACTAGGGGTTTGTGCCAAACTTTTCTAATGTAGAAGAAACCTTATAACCTTTGAAAAATAAGGGAAACCATTCATGAAAATAGAGAGGTTACATAAGAGTTTCCATGATCTTAGGTAGAGACTGACAAGTGCCCCCATCATGAGACTACTAGAAGAGGTAATTTGTTATATAGTATACTATGATGCATTAGGAACCGGATTGGGTTGTGTCTGAAGGTATGAGTAAGCAATGATCACATAAAGATCATTGCATTTGAGGCAGCATGAGAAGAACTACATGACCAATAACCTAGAGTTAGCAGTAGTGGTATTGTCCTTGAATATGTGGAAACACTACTTGATTGGTGAATGGTTTTCCATCTAATATTATGACTAGAGTCTCAGGTATATCTTCTCACATAAGGACCTGAACTTGAGAAATCACCGATGGCTGGAGTTCCTCTAAGACTATGACATTGAGATAGTCTATACTCATAGTAAGGGGAATGTGGTGGAAGACTCACTCAACAGAAGGTCTAGTTTGCAGCTGATGATTGAGTTGATGGAGTATTTAGCCTCAATGAAGATATCCTTCATGGATAGTGATAGAGAATCTTACCTCCAATCTATGATGATAAATCCCCCACTATTACATCAATTTATGAAGGCACAACTTGTGAATGTTGACTACAAGGTCCAATGTGCTTAGATATCCTCATTACATGCTTCAAATGGATTTTTGATATATGGGGAGCTTTTCATCCTTTTCAGAGGACACACCTAAGTACCAATGAAATTGCGGGAGGAGGTGTTTAGGGATTTCCATACTTCTCTTGTGTTTATACATCCTAGTGTGGCATGGATGTATCAGGACATCCGATATGAGAAATGATGGTTGGGGATGAAGAAAGCGGTGGAAGAGTTTGTCTCATGATGCCTCACTTATTAGCAAGTGAAGGCTGAGCATCAGGTCCCAGTAGGCTTGACACACCCACATGAGGTACCAGAGTGGAAGTGGGATGGTATCTCTAAGGACTTCATGACAAGGATACCATGCATGTCCAAGGTACACGATTCTATCTAGGTGATTGTTGACAGACTCACCATGTTGACTCACTTCTTACCCATCTGGGAGCAGGGATTGGTAGACGGCCTGGGATTCCTCTACATCCGAGAGATAGTGTAGCTTCATGGGGTTCATTCGAAGATCATCTCGAACCATGATGCACGTTTTACATCTCGGTTGTGGAAGGGGTTACAAGAGGTGTTAGGGACTCAGCTATGCTTGAGAACATCTTTTAACCCCTAGAAGGATGGTCAGATGGAGCAGACCATACTAACCTTGGAGGACATTCTTCGTGATGTTTCCTAGATTTTAGTGGTATTTGGGAGGACCAGCTTCCACTAGTGGCATTTATATACCTTAACAACTATCAATCCACAATTTCAATGACACTGTTTGAGTCTATTTACGAGAGACCATGCAGATCACCCCTATCAGGGAAAGACCAAGGGGAGTTAGCACTCATTGGTCTGGAGTTGGTACGGCCTACCACCGAGAAGGTGAAGATCATTTAGGAGCAGATGAGGAATACACAGAGTAGGCGGAATTCTTATTCTAATAAGAGATGGAGACCCTTGGAGTTTGATGAGGGTGATCATGTATTTAATCGACCCTCACCCCAATGAGGATTACGAATATTGGGTCGGGGCAGAAATATATCTCTAAGGTTAATCATACCTTTTCAGATCTAGGGAAAAGTTATCATGGTGGCGTACTTCCTAGATCTTCCCCCACTGATGCACCGGGTGCATTATTTTTTCCACACGTCATAGCTAAGGAGGTACGTGCATGATCCATCACACATCATCGACTGGGGTGAGATTGACATTGATTATGGGGAGACATTTTCATATTTCCTAGTAGAGATAGAGGATTGATAGGAACAAGTCCTTCATGAACATTCAATTCCACCAGTGTGCATTCGGTGGCATCATGAGAAACTCCATGAGAGTATATGGGAGAGGGAGGCTTGGATTCGTGCTCAGTACCCCCACTTATTTTATTAGACCTTTTTTGGATTTTGGGGACATAAATCCCTAATGTGGGAAGAATGTAATGACTCCTAATTTATGTGTAAATTTTTTTTAGTTATATGGAATTATTTTGAGACCACACGCTTCAAAGACATGTGATTCTGAGGCTCGTAGAGCCCGATATGGTTTTTTGAACTTTTTTTTAAATTATGTTTAGTTAATGTGTGATCAGGATTTTCTTTATTTTGAAACAGTGCTCAGATTAATAATATGAGGGCACCGTTGAACTCATAGTGCCAGGATTCACTTAGGTGAAGCATAAGTTCGACCAGAAAATGTCAGATAGAAAAGTTAGTTTTTATTAATTTTTGAAGAAAATAATAAAATAACTTTTCCAAATTAATTTTATTTTTCAAACCGTTGAGAGGAAGACGGTGAAGTAGTAGTAAAATGAATAGAATCATTAATAAGGGGTCATAATGACTCATTTGTAACCATGACACTATTATCTTAGTGGTTCATTTATGGCTCATTAAATGTGGGTCTTTAACGAGCGTCATTAATGAGAGAAACATTGCTACACATGTTTCTCTTATTTTTTAATTGAGTTGGAGTTTGGAGATTAAAAAACATGGGGTATCTCTGATGAACCACTAGTAGAATCCCTCTCCAACGAAGAATGAATAATGAAGAAATAAGAGACAAACATTGGAGGATTAGATCTGGAGCTCGATGAGCGGTGATGAACGCCAACGATCAAGGATTAATGATGGAATATAACTTTTCCTTCATCCTCAGTGGATCCAATATATCTAGTTAGGGGTTTCTGTGTTCAAGGTGATTTCTAATTCTTTCCACCTTCTTAAAATTAACAAATAACACATATCAATCGACTAACGGGTTAATCCGTGATCCGTTTGTTTTTACAGGAGGTTCTAATGTGGGGATTTGAATTGGGTTTTTACTTTTGTTGTGTGGTAAATATTTTCCCCCATGCATAATCTCTAATGCAGAGGGCGCAGGCCAACACGAACAAGGCCTAGACCCTCCATTATAGTTTTTTATTTTGTGTTCTTTGAGGATGAATTTTCATGTTATTATAAACTTTATTCAGAGGACATTGTAGGGAAGAAGGGGTCCTACAGATGCCGTAGGAGAAATCGGTTCAAGAAACGGACCACCTGAGTAGCTCTAGTGGCCCACAAAGGGTGTCATAGGTGCACCAGAACTGCTAGTGGTGGCTGCGAGTAGAGGGTGTCAGCAGGCCCATCGGTGCACTATTGAGGTGCATAGGTACGACACATTCGATGCTGCGTGGAGGAGCAGACTGTCGGGGCCACTTAGGTAAGCTGGAGGCATGCAGACGACGGTCTATGTGCGCGTCTAATGGCCCACCTCCGGCCGGCCCTAGTGGATAAGGGGGCAGCACCAGCTGGTTTCGTCTGGCAGAAATTGGATGCATCCACATCTGGGCTGGGGAACCAGCCTTCACCATGTGGGTTAGGCATCTTCTGGTGGGCCATGCCCCACCATGTGGTTCGAACCCGCGGTTCAGCGGGATGGACCCACATCGACGGTCCAGACCCTCTATCTCAACAGGTAAGCTGCATCGGACCCATGCCAAACTCATGCCAGACCCGCAAACCAAGTCGTGTCGGGTCGATCTAACCGGGTCTGACGAGACCAGGACAGGACCAGTCTCGTTTCACTGAAACGATCATAACTTGCAGACTGAGTGTCCGATTGACACTGCATATGTGGAATAAGGACCCTTGTGACAAGGAGGTCCTATTGAGATACTATAATTGAGTTTTGGATGACGTTTGTGTATGTCCGGGTTGGATCAGAGTCAAATCCAACTGGGCCCTTTTTACTGAAAAGCATATAAAATACAGACCTGGCATCTGATCAATCTTCTGTCTGTTGTGTTAGGACCCTTAAAAATAAACAGTCTTTTGGGGATACTCTATTTGGAACATAGTGGTGGTTGAGTAATGGCGGATATATTGTGGATCATATCCTCTAGGAATCAAGGGTACTAAGTGTGGGAATCCGGTGGCTAGTTTTGATGTGAAGAATGAATAGTGGTCTTGTGTGGGTCAGTACCTTGTGATCTAGTGTGGGTCAGAACCAAGTGCCCCTATGTAGATTAGAAGAAGATCCTCTTGACAGAATAAGAATATTTATCTTCACAACTAATCATATTTACTTCTGCACTTATGTTATACCTGGTGTGAGATGCACCTTTTACTTTGATCTTTGAGTTTAAGATCTTTCTCGGTGGTATTACCTCTATGGTATTTCCATTGTGGTGTTTTTCTTTATGGATTTCTGAGAGACCTTTAGGTGTCTCGGGGTCCCTAATTGGTATCATTATACTCACCCCTTCATGGACTTCTCTCAAACCTCTTGTGTCTTGTGCAGACGACATACAACTTTGAATGGGACATTGGGGGGCCAGGACCAGACAGTGCTCAAAGGTGGATCAATAGATGCGGTGTGATAAATTGACATCTGACATAGAGTTCTACCTACCCTTTAGGTAGTATCCTTGGTAGATAATCTCTATATCGTTTAAATCTTTTTCTATGCTTTCCTTTCATTTGGGCTTGTATTCTGGACCCTTTACTTTTAGTTATACACTTCGCCCTCAATTTTGGTACTTGGTGTTGGTTATATTACTTTTCTATCCATCATTATCAGATTTATGAATTTTTCCTTATCTTTGTCTATATAGGTTTAAAGTTAATTCCTTCCCTTTTTTAGATAAGACTTTCCTGTGCTAGTCATCATCCTCAGGCCTATGGATGGCGGGCTTGGGGTAGTCACGACATGGGCCCTAAGTGATGGGTCATGGAATTTGAATCCACTTAAAATAAGATTAAATAATATATAAAATAATAAAAAATTCAATAATGACATAAAATTAGTGTGACATGTTCAATTATTTAGAACTTTAACCCTATGAATAGAAATTAAGTTAAAAAATCCTTTACCTCAAGCCCATTTTGGGTTGAAATATATTTAGCTTCATGTTTAGTGGTTTTAAAAATGTCTTTAACATATAATAGAACATTATTAATATTTATTATATCATATATGATCTTTTTATAACATCTTATCACTTTTTTGTTGATAATAATTCATTATTATTTTTATTTCGTGTGTTAATTGCCTTATTTTCTCATTCCTGCATTTTGATGAGAGATTTAGTTCTTATATATATTAAATAGTTTCATTGCCTAATAATAATCATTAAATAATTATTGTTTTTATATATTAATTATACTCTTAATAACAATTTTGAAATATGATTTTGATAAATGAAGTTCATTATGATCATAAAGGCGGTAGGTCATATGTACGCAAGAGTGATCTTTCTTTTTTTAAAGCATCGTTATAGAAAAGAGAAATGTAATATTTCATATTTATTTTGTGAAATTAATATCACAATTACCATACTAATTCTTCAAATATATCTATATATATAATCCATGTGGGGTAATTATAAAAATAGAGTAACATAGCTTCGTGAAGGCGGTTGTCCACACATACATGAATGATGTTATCATCTTTCAATGAGTGGAAATGTAAGTAATAAAATGATATGAAATAATTTCATATTGATAAATATGTAATTAATATAATACATATTTCAGTTATATCTCATATATTTATTATATTTATCCCTATTTCCTTCCATGTAATGTTTTTGTTAAAAACAAATCACATTGTTTCACAAGGTGGTAGTCTGTCGTACACATGAGATAAGTTATTATATCCCTTATGAAATGGAAAGTAAAATAAGTTATATGTGATATATTTAATCCAAATGTATAATTATGTTATAAATATTATATATATATATATATATTACATCCATCGTTACACCCAACCGTGGGATGTGGTAATAGAAAAATAAATGAAATCTGTTTTCTAGGCGGTAGTCCACCGTAAACATCAATAATGATTTCCTAACCCATTTGATGGATGTGGGGAACTTTGTAGGTCATGAAATTAACATAAAAACATATAAGAATATTTAATATACTATTTTCATTATATCATCTTATTTTAACAATAATTTAAGATGAGATGGAAGAAATTAAATAAATATGCTCAATGATGAACATTTCTTCTTCTTTGGGTAACCTCTTTAAGATTGCACCAAAACTCTTCCATGGTTGTATTTATGACAATAATAATGTTTTATAATTATATTATATAATTTTTAAATTTATTTTTTAAGGTAATGGTAATTAAATTGTTTTTTATGGTGTGAATATGATAGGAGAGTTTGTGGGATTTATAAGTAAAGTGAGTGGTACACTTTTAAATTTTGAAAAAACAATTAAACATGTTTTTGACATGAAAGAACTTCCAAAAATGGATTATTATAAGTCCTTATAAATTATAAGGACGAAATTTGTACAAAAAATTGATTTTGGATATGTTTTTAGGTCATTTTAAAACTTATATTTTTAGGGT
Organism: Viscum album; assembly: GCA_963277665.1. Classification (NCBI taxonomy): domain Eukaryota; kingdom Viridiplantae; phylum Streptophyta; class Magnoliopsida; order Santalales; family Viscaceae; genus Viscum; species Viscum album. The sequence goes on from OY728152.1 coordinate 1,897,673,036, forward strand.
AAACCCCTAGTGTACCAATTATTACTTTAACCGCAGTAAATAATTTTTATTGTATTTAATATTTATTATAAATTAAATTACGTGAAAATTATTAGAAAAGATAAATTATTCTAATTAAAAATATTGAAAACATTTTTTCTAATTCTATTTGCAAATTTGAGAAATTTTTAATTAAAATTAATCTCGTAGAAGAAATGAGAAATCATTTTTTAGAAAGAAAATGTTCAACAGTATACAAAGTTTTTATATAAAAACTAATTATGAAAAATAATATATGGACCTAAATTTTATTTATAGATATATAATTGAACTATTATTATATTAAAATAAATTTAAAAAATATTACATTAGAAAAAATTTAAACAAAAAAAGTTTTCAAATAAAAATTCCCTATTTTTCAATATTAATAAAAAAATGTAACATTTTAGAATAATACCAAAAATTCACCCTAGGATAATTTTGATACTTTTATTTCAAAAATTAAGTAAATTTTATAAAATAAATCTTCTTAAAGTGTTATAAATTAATTTTATATTATGTGCACAAAGTGAAACTAAAATGTCTTTTTAGAAGAAAAAAATATAGTGTTCAAAAAACATTTATTGTTCTTTTAAATGATTCTAATTTTATATAAAATTAATAGATAAAATTAATTTCCATAATTTATTTAGTAATATTGATATTATATAATTTAATGGAAATTTTAAAAATATATATTTTACTACAATTTATTTACACTCGGGGTTGTGTGTTCTAAAACATATCAAAGAGAATAAATATAATGAAATATTTTTTGTGGGTTGTTTGAATCTTATGTCACATATGACATATTCTATCAAATAAAATGTTCTTATTTTTAATTTTGTGGTGTTACATGTATTATGTTCTTTTATTTAATTATTATTCTTGTATTATGAATAGTCAATATTTATTCCACGACTCAATATTATGATCTTTTCTATGATGGGTATGGTTTTCATATGATATGATCATGTTCTTATAACCTTATAATCATTTTTTTCTAAAGTGTCTCCTTATTTACCCTTAAAAGGATTATATTATCATCATTTCATATGTATCCCTTCCCCTGGTTATAAAGAATGCTTTTAAGTGGTGTATGTATAACAAGAGTACTATGTGGGAAGATATTTATTGGATATGTTGACCATCCTTTAAGAAAAAAAAATATTTAATGTATATCCACCAATGGAACTAAACCATTATGATCCTTAATCATGTGTTTCTATAATTTAATTAATATTCATCTAAATTTTGTAATATATATATATATATATATATATGAATTTTAGGCCCCTATAGTTGGTGCCAAAGGAAGGTTTTATTAACCATTGGAAACTAGGATGAGAAAATTTCTTAAAATCTCTATTAATGTGTCTAGGGATATTTCTAGGGAAAGTTCCAAAGATATTTCTAAATATGATTCAATGTAAAATAAAATGTTTTGGATTTTGGTAATGGATATATCTAGTGTTTTTAAAGACATTACATCCCTCTCTAGATAAAACAATTTTATGTGGATCTATTATAGAGATACATAGGGGTAATAAATCAAAAAAGGGCACCTTGAGCTTGACCTGATCATCACCTTGTGCATAAAAATATGCCTTACTATACACTTGATTTGACACTCCTATAAGAATATTCTTTGGTAATTCACATACTATTTATCAGTCATCATTAATTATTTCAAGATAACCTAGGATAAACCTACTATGTCATAGATTTAAAATAATGTTTCATGATTAAGATATGTTATAAGTGATTTTCCTTGATTATGTGGTTTACCAATATGATTATTATTTCATAAACTATGATTTTTGGTATTAGTAAGCAGAAGGAACCAGATAGAACTGGGTTAATGTTGAATGTGAGATAAAATAGGTTGATGAAAAACAAAATGGTGTTATTTTTGGAGGTATGGATATTGTGATTTTCCTAATCCATTGTCACCATTCATAATCAACATATTAAACCTCAACCAACTCTTGGACTCACAATAAATGGTAAGGATAGTTTTCAAAAAATTCTCTACTAATCGAGACTAGAGTGTAAATAATATTAGTTTTCCTATATGTCTATCATGTGGAGTGAAGCACTAAATAGAATGTATTAAAGTAATGAAAATATGTTTTATGTGTAGATAATTATGGAACATATAAAATAATTTTAGAGGAGAAATTAAAATTTTTATTAACGCAATGGATGAGAATAATGATCTCCCATTGATATCATTGATTGATGAATTTTTCAAATATGGATAGTATGGGGAATATTAAAAAAATATGTCCTAAAGGAATATATCAAGAAGATAATTAGAAAGGATTTATGAGTAATGGTTTTATTACTGGAGAGACTACAAATGAAATATGAATGGAATGAAGTGTTAAGGAATATGATGACGGGGCCGAGTTAATGGTGTGTAAAGAAAGTAGAAATATTGATGTATTTATGTATTCATATTCAAATAATTGTAGTTTTTTTATCAGTGGTATTTTGTTTATTAACATCATGATACATAATTGTATTGATCCATATAAGTTTTCATCAATTACTATCAGGAATATTTTGATCGATACTAATGACCAAGAAAAGCTATTTAATTAAAACATGATATTTTATAGAAAACACATGATTTAGGGAAAATAAAAACTATCATATTCTAGATATTGATATAATAATGTTAGGATAAAGAGTTTTTGTTTATGAACAATGTAAATTTATTAGTATTGATGACCTTGGAACTTATTAAATTTATTTGAACCAATTGGTTTATGTTATCAATTATTGAGTTTCCAGAATTATTGGATTTGTGGAATATATTCAATAATAGGTTGTTTTATTAAAGTAATGAGAAAGTATATAATTTTTCATTATGTTTTTATCATAATTAGGTTTATTACAAGGATTTTAGAGAATATATGACCATGGTTTTGACATATTTTTCATGTGGCCATTAAAAGCTACATAATGATGATTGGAGGAATAATAATTGTTTATTTTTATAAATTTAATGACTATATTAAAAAAATTGATTTTGAGTAGGTAATATGGTTAAACATTTATGTAAGGTTATAAGTTGATCTTTGGATGAGGTTTTTGAAATTAATGTATTACTTCACCATAAAAATATTTATGAATATTTGATAACAAATTCTAACCATTTTCTTATGATGATAAATAGTGATTGATGGAATTACTAATCATTCTATTATGAACATTGGGATTTTTTAGTTCTAAAAGAATCAAAAATCAACATAATTTCATTAAGTAAGATATGATATTGAAATTGATTGAAACACATCCAAATGATGATATTTTTCTTATGAAATGGAATGAAATCAAGTATGTATATCTTCTAATAAAAAAACACCAAAATTTGTAAAATGATCTTGAAATAAAAGTTTTTCCTATTGATATCATTTATTATTATATCAATGACCTTTTTCACACCAATTTGGTTAACTGTTATGTGTTTATTAATTTTCACTAGATCATTCACTTTCTTCTGATCAATGATGGTGGTCAATCTCTATCCTTATTTGGACATTATACATTTATTTCATGTGCAAAGATTCACTTCACACCTATGTTCTTCTATTTGGAAACCTATTATGTGTTTTCTCAAATGAACTTTGCATATCCATTTCTCTCTCTTAATTATTAATTTTTATTAACCCTTTTTATGTTGTGGGTTTCCCAAAATTGTGTTTCCAATTGTTAAACCATTATTTACTAAGAACAAGTAAAATTTTCGAGGATGAAATTTATTTAATGGGGGCAGAATGTGACACCCTGAGATTTTGTGAAAAAAATTTAAAATAAATTTAATCTTTTCCATATTTTTCTTTGCACAAAAAATTTTGTTTTTCTTCCACTACATTAAACACAAACTATATATTCCCTGACACCCAAAACTGAGTTTAAAAAAACTTTTCATACTATTAAAATATTATTATTTAATATGATAGATAACACCTAGCCCTGGAAATGGTGGGGATAAATATTATTAGAAAAATTATTGAAATATATGTTTTACATGTGTATATAAAATGACTTATTTTGTGAAAAATTAATTTGAAATAAAAATAAGAAACAATTCAAAATAAAAGAAAACATTTTTTGAAAAATTATTTTTATGAACACAAACTCATTTTACCTAAATAAATTAAAAAACACTTTGAACGGATTATTTTAATGAAATTTATATAATATAAATTCAATCCAATTAATATCATTTATCATGTGTTTTTTCTATATAGGACATAATAAATAATCTATTTTTATGCTTGAAACAATATTTTAATAAAAACTAGTTTTGCCTCATTTTGCACAGTTTTTTTAAAATTTGTTTATGAAAATTTTATAAAAAAATGTGAAAAAAAATTCAAATCACCATTTAAAATTTATATTGGAGTGAATATATTATAGTATTATAAAAAGATAATCTTCTCAATGAATAGTGAAAATAAAGGTTGTTATTAACAAATTTTCATTATTTTATAGCATTAAAAACGAAAAAAAATATATTTCAATAAGGTTTTAAAAGTAAAATTATTTCGATTATATATCTATATATACTAATCCAAATTGTGTCATTAGAATCAGTTTTAAGTTGAATTTGGAAATACAAAAATTTTAATCTTTCAAACATTTTCTCTTTAGAAAATCGTATTCTCACCACGTCTATCAGTCATATTTTATATTAAAATTTTCCATTTAGGAGAGTAAAATATTGAAAAATGTATTAAATATTGGTAATCCAGATTATTTATATCATCTAATAATATTAAATTAAATTTTTACCTTAATGAAATGTAATAACAATTACCATTGTTAGGTTAAAAATGGATTTATTGTGGGTTAATAAAAATGATCATGGTTAAAAATAAAAACAAAAATATATACAACACCAATTTATAGTAATTAATTAATATCAACTCTTATAGTATCTATAATTTCCCATTTTGGATCCTTTTGGCATGTAAAATAAATGGGTACACTTTTTATTTTAAAAATTAAAAGTATGCCCCTCAACTCACTTTCAAAAGGTCACCCCCTCTCCTCTCCTCACATTTACAAACCACATTGTTTTTGAAAATGACTAAAAAAATTAATCCTTTAATACTATCATCTGAAATTATAATACTAATTGTTATAAATCAACCCTAAAAATGGTTTTGGTGAAAACTTGAAGAAGTTGTCGGAAGAAGAGGTAACATCCCTAACTGAGTGTTTTATTTTATTTTTTAATCCACTTATTTTGATTTTTATTACACAATGATGATATAATAATATAAATATATTTAATATAATTATATGTTTTAATATTAATTTAATAATGAAAACTATTCTTCTCCTCCATCAAATGGGAGATGAAAACATCATTTGTGTGTGTCGCGGACAACCCCCTCACAAACTGATTTCATTAGTTTTTAATTACCACCTATTAAGGATAGATGTAATGATGTAATAAATTTTTATATAATATATTTATGATAATATTATTCTTATGAAATTATTATATCACATATACCTTTTTACATTCAATTCTATGGGAATATGATAATGTCGCTTGTGTATACGACGAACTAATGCCTCTCGAAATGATGGAATTATTTCACAATTAACATGGAATGTAATAAGGATATGTTTAATGAAAATATTATATATATATATAAGATAAAAATTATTCATTAATTTTAATATATTATTTACCTTTCTTTATCTCAATTTATCGATAAAATGGAAATAGTGTTCATGTGTACGTACATCATACCGTCTCCATGAACAATGAATTTCATTTTCAATCTATAACTTTTTTGGAATACTATAACTACATATATAATGAATATGTATAATATTTATACCATGGTAAAATTATTTATATTATAGAACCATGATAAAATTAGGTGGAACAAATAATAATTAAAAACATTCAACAAAGACAAAGCAGTTATTTCCTGAAACATGACTTTGAAATGAAATTTTTAATAAACTAGTAATAAAATCTCATAAGTATATAATATATTATATAATATATATAATTATGGTTATATAATATATTTATAATAAACATTTATTTATTATATTTTAGGGTTAAATTTTTATGAAGATATTATAGAATTAAGTTTAGGGATTTCCATCTCACTTTTATTTTTCTGTGAGACACATTCCATATTCACCTTGAGTTTATTTCATGTGGTTTATATAAAGAATCTGAATATATTTTATTATTATAATCCTATAATTTTTGTGTTTTTACATATATATTTTAGGATCTCACTTTCACGATGTTTATGGTTCAAAAGTTACGAAAGTGGGAAGGTAATTTTTTTCTCAAATTGCATTTGATAGGACATTAGTTTTGTTATGTACCTATATTATTATATGGGTCTTATATTCTTCCCCTTTTACATGTTATATCAAAAATATAATTCTTTCAATTATATTAAAATTTTAATTTAATTTTCTCAATAAATTGTTATTATGATTTAATGTTACAAAAGTTGTCAGAGTTTTATGTTACAATATCATCATTTATTATGACAGTTTATGATTATGATTAAAATTATAAAACATTATGATAAATATCAAAATAATCCAATTAATTTATTATAATATTATTATGTTAGGATAAAAAGTGTATTTCCTTCATTTTAATCACTTTTGGTACTTAAGAGTTCAAAATAATGTTTTTAAGAAAAAACGATTTTATTTTTCTATTCGGTCGAACACCATTTTTCATATAAAACCTTGTTTTCTAAAAAGGTTTTTAAATTGTTTTTGAAATTACTAAAATTATATATTAAATACTTGTTTAACCAATTTTTAATTTTGATAAAAAATTGGATTGAATCTTCATTTCGTTTTCAAAACCATTTATATTTTGATTTTACTGAAAATGTAAAAGGAATCTTTTTTAACATGAATGACATGAAAGGAATTTATTGATGTTATGAAAAAACTATTCTTTTAAGAATACTTTAAAACATTTCATGTATATTTTCAAAAACAATTATTTCAAAAATTATTTATATTTAAAATTAGTTTTGAAAAGTGGAGAATATATTTTCCTCAAAAATATTTTAACTGATTTTTAAAGTTTCCTTTATATGATTTCAATGTTATTTTTAATGAAAAATATTTTTTAAATTTTTTATGTTTTAAAATCATAATTTCAAATTGGAAATGATATTTTCCAAAATAAATTTTTTAAATTATTTTTAAATATTCCTTTATAAGTTTTCGTGTTTATTTTACAATAAAATGATTTTCAAAATGTTTTATTTTTTAAAATGTTTTTTCAAATAGAAAGGGGTATTTACCTCAAGGAATTTAATAAATAAGTTCTAAATCCTAATATATTTTTTTCAATGATATTTTCAATGAAAATTATTTTCAAAATGTTTTATGTTTTAAAAAGAGGGTGGAAATTATATTTTCTTTGAGAAAAGTTTTAAATGATTTTTGAATATTTCTTTATAATATTTCAAATTTATTTTAAAATAAACGGATTTATAAAATATTTTATGTTTTAAAATTTTGTTTTTATGATTTAATGTATATTTTCTTGCAGAAAATTTTAAAATATTTTTTCTAAATCATTTTCAATCTAATATGATATCTATTTATTTTACTAATACCTCACTTAGGATATGATCCAAGGATACTATTCTTATTCATTCTACAAAAGATTTATGTTTATGATGGAATTCTGATTATGAAATGTTCTTCTCTTCCATGGGTTAAACCGTGTATAAATTCTTATGAAACCCACTTATTTTCATGGTTTATGATATGATAAAATGATTAAATAATTATAAAACATATTTCTTTTCCATAGTTTATAATATGATGGAATTTTTTTGAAACCCATTTCATTTCTTAGGTTATTATGTGATGAATGTTTTATAATATTGGGGTTACCATATGTATTATTTTCAAAATGTGACAAGTGGGACCTTTATCTCCCTCAAATTCATTGGGTGAATATTAATATGTCATAAGACAGACATGAATGAAATAAGGAGTGATCCTAGTTCACTAAGGATCATTTTCTTTTATAATGATCAAGGATGAAAAACATAAATACTATGATGGTTTGGGGAGTGATCTCATTCCTCTATAAATGCCTTGGTTGGGATCCTTGACTACCATAGAAATGAGTTTCTATTCATTTGTGTATTCCATAATTATTAAGCATCTAAGATCACCCATTCGCGTGGTTCCTTTTATATGGTTATGAAGAAAGTTTTTAAGTATGGTATGTTTAAGAAGATTGATATGTGGGAAGATAATTATGGGAGATTTTGAAATACAATTAATAAATAAAAAAATTTGGTGTCGAGTCTCTGAAGTCACAAAACCTTTACAATCACCAAGCGTGTGTTTTTGTAATTTATGGGATATTCATTTAAAATATTTAATATCTATTTATGAGATGTTTGAGTCTATAAAATTTAGAGTCTTTTCAAATTTTAAAGTGTAATTAACTCTTAGTATCATTATTATTGATACCCCTTTGGGTAAGCTATTATAAATAATTTATTTGTATCCATTATATCCTCACATATAATGTTTGTTTTGAAATATCTTTTTTTTTCTTCCTTTTCTGTGAACATATTTGATATTATTATATCAATAGACATGATTAGATAATTCAAATATCTTATTCATTGTTATATTATGAAATTATTATTCTCCTCTATTGATGTAACCCAACACACTCTTTTAGTATAATTGAATTACAAAGAAAGTGTTGTATAGTGAGATATAAGGACGTTTGGAGCACCAACCACTCAAATAGAATGTATAACTACCAAGGAAGAACAAATGGTGAGATATGAAAACATTCATTCAGTAATATTTTTATTAATTTATGTGTCTACCATGGATTTCATAAGGATACATCCCAAATGAAAATTAGAGTTATCGATTAAGTATATCATGGAACTGAACTGATTTTTTCCACTATCATATTTCACTGATATAATTAATATAATTAAAGGTTTAACATGATTGGATGGGGTATTACAGTTTTATAAAACCTACAAATTCTCTTTAGGCATCTAAAATTATATCCATATAGAAGTATATTGGGAACCTTCAGCTTTGAGTGAATTATCTAAAGTTGAATCATGTAACTGTTATGAACTGATACTCATTACCTCAAATTCATGACTTTTTTTACCCAATTTAAATGGTTAGATTTATTAATTTTTTATTTAAGATAAGGGTATAAAAATTTCAAGTTATACCTAAGGATATTTATAAAATGGTTTTCTAATGTCTCTATATAAATCATGAATATCAAATTATTTTTTCATTTACAAAAAATGCATTCAATTTTTATATCCCCCATGAAGAGAATATTTTATCTTAATTTTGAAACATTTATTATAGCCTTAGTTGATTATGTATCAGTGAATTATAAAACCCAATAATATTATGGAAGATTAAATGGATAATTGGATTATGATGAAGAGATTTGTATTTTGTTTGTTTATTATCAATATATCAATAAGGAGTAAATTCAGAATATGTTAAAGTTGGGAGGTGATGGAAGATCCCAATATGAAAAAATAAGTTAAATATAATTAAGATGTAGATTTAATTTATTATGGATCAATTTCATTAAATATGTCTAATTGTTTATATGTTAAGGAAGACCTATTCTAATTATGGGAATGAGTATGAAGAAGATGTTTCATTTTCAATGGGAAGGTATTAATGCTTCTTTGTATTATTTGAGTGTCTTATACATCTATTGGATATTTTAATAAGGAAGGTTTAGTTCATATATAGTTTTTTGAGGTATTGAAGGATCATATAAATAATCATTAAGATAATCTATACATGTTAATTTTTTTCTAGATTAGCGTTAAACATGTTTGAGAGGGTTTGATAAATTCTAAAAGTCATTTGAGTTGATTTGAGATGAATTGGAGTGATTAGAGTTTCTGAAATATTTTGAAAAATTTCTAAAATTTGGAGTTGGATTATAATTTTAAAAAATACTCCATACATAAAGGTCCTCATACACAATATTAAATAGTGACTCTAAAACATTTAATAATACAAAAGGGTAGTCCAAAACATCAATACTGAAAATTGGAAAATTTTGAAAACATTCCTCTATTATGTACAATTACTCAGGTTGATGTGTAAGAGTTACTACAAAAAAACATTTCTTTTATAAAAATTAACATCCATTTGGAGAAGAAGAATCATTAATGGAAAAAACATTACATAGATACATAATAGTAATGATAAGATAATATGTAAGGGATTCTTATACCATTGAATACTAGAAATTGGAAAGGTCATAATATCCACTATGATGTAAAAAACGTTTTTACTCAATGCACTATGGTATGTTACATGATAAGTAAAGATACTCGGGGAGAATAATGGTAAAATTTAGAAAATCCCAAGATTCACTAAAATACATAATAGTAAATCCAAATTTCTAGTGCATCTCTAAAGGTTCATAGTAGCATACATAAGTGTCATATAAATACATCCCTATAGGAATGTAAGGGAAATAAGGTCATATATAAAATTCACCCAAAGATTTAAATTAATTAATTAGATTCCTCATTATGACACATAAAGGTCACCAATTCAAAAAATGATAACCATATGATATGATATTTTCTTAAAATACTAAATTATATGGACATTTCAAAATGAATGTTTTATATAATTCAAAATTGATGATATTGTGTAGGAATTTAAAAATTAAATATATCAATGATTTTATCGGGTAAATTTTGATATAAACTAAAATTAAAGATAGATTTATTGAATAATAATGTCGAATTATTATGAGGTTATTAATGTTGGGAATCGGTGTCATTTCATAATAATGTCACAACATGTTATCCTGAAAAAATGGAAATTGAATGATTTGGTATTAAGTGGATGTTTTTATGAAGGATATTTTGGATACCATTATAAAATTAAATGAATATATTGTTAATTGTAATTCAATTAGAATAAAGATCTATAGTATTTCTCGATGATATTAGTAAACATTTTAAATGTGAAGATTGGTATTTTGTAATACCAGTTGACCAAAAAAGACATATAAGTTCATCATGTCAAAATTAGAGGGAATATTTCTATATTATAAATATATAAATAACATTCACATAATTTTAATAAGTAAGTAACACAGATAAATGGAAATTTGTAATGTTTCTAACTGTAAACAACCTAAAATTACTTTGTGAATATATATATATATATATATATATATCTTGTGAATCAAAAAGGGATATGACTAATGGGGAGCTGAAACTTCTTTGATAAATATATCATGTTTTCAGGAAGTTGAAGAATAAAAGAAGGCGGAGGAGGTCAGTAATTGTATTTATACTACATACTCATTATCATATAATTCATAAGGCAAGGATAAAGAAGATAAGAATGAAGAAGGAGAAGTGGGTGTGGGGACTTTCCTTATGATATCCATATTATTGTATAAGATGATTTAGATAAAAGAATATGTGAATGGATAGAGATACTTATAATCACTATTTTTCTTCATAATTTCTGTAATGACTCTTAGATATTGAGTTTTTTTTGTGACTGAAGATCCTAAAAGGCTTAAACAATACTTAGATTAGTGGTGGTGGTGATCCAAATCCTGAATAAGATCTAGAATATTGTCAACTTGATGAGTATAATTTTTATGAAACTATATTATATTTTCTAATTTATTAAAAATACATTGACCAAGGAATAAGATCATATTATTGGGATATAATGACATTCAGAGTTGAGAATATGATTTTATTTAGTAGTTTTTTTGGAGGATCCATTATAAACTAGTGGGAGATAGTGTAAGTAAACTAGTTGGGTACCTGTGAACCTATAGGGAGATAAAATATACTTTTTATGATGTAAAATATTTTTAATCACTTATTTAACATTGTGGATATATATGACATTAATTCAACCCAAACATAGTAATGAGTAGATTTCAACATTGAGGTTAAACCTTTTAAAAATATTAAGTGTTGCACTCTTTATTATGTATTACATTTCATGTGGTGTTTTGTGTTGTTAAATCATAAATAGACTATTAATATGAATTGATACATAGTTTTAAATAAAAAATGAGGTAAAGGTTCAAAATTACTATGTATTTTGGTAAAACATGTTAATACTAATTTACCCCCTATGTAACTACACAATCCTCTATGGTTATAGTTAGTCATATTATATCTCATATATTCTTATATTGATTGTATCAATTTTATTTTCTAGTTATTCTTTATGATATATATGAGTTGAAAATCTAAAGAATATTCATGATTTACTGAAATGTACTGTATAGTTCCCATATCTACCAATTCTATCATAGAGGCCTCTTCCTAAAAAATTAAAGGATAGGTATAATAAAAGAAGAATATATGATGAAAATTATCTTTCTAGGATTAATAAATAATAATAACCTCAATAAATAAAATGTAATTAAAATTTTAATATCTCCTCTAAATATACTTAAATTGATCCTCATGAAGATTATTGTTCAATTTGAAAAGTGTATGAGTCTATTAAATTAGATATAGACATTGAATTTGATGTTAAGAATATTTAAATAAATTTCCCATTGAAGTTTTCATATAAATATATATATATATATTATTTTATCCAAAAATTACATTATGAGAACATGTATGTGCTTGTATATGGATGCACTATTCAAAAAATCATAAGTAACATAGTTTCTAAAGTGAAAATTTCTTATCACAGATGTGTATGCTGAGGAGAAATCCTTAATTATTAGTAAATAAATATTCTCCATGAATGAATAATTTTTACAATAATACATTAATGACAAATATTAAGTAAGTAAAATCTGTGAATAAAGAATTGAATAATTGAAATAATATGATAAATGTATTATTAATATCGAGAATTCTCAATTAGAGATTAGATCCAACGTAATTATGGGCCTCGATAATTTTTGTAAGAAATTAATGAAACTAATGAGGATCAGATTAAGATTATTAAGAGTGAATTATAAGATAGATTTATCTTAATTGTGACAAAAATGATTCTTTCATCTTAATATTTCATGTATTATAGATATAAATGGTAAATGTATAGCTGACACAAGTTGGGACTTCCCAAAAGGATAAAAAAATAGGTTCTACCATATAATATTCAACAAATAGACTCTCTTAAAAAATAACTCACATTAATGAAAATAAAATTTTTGATCTACAAAATATATATCTATTGTAATATTATATTAAAAAGGTAACACATTTCCTAGAAATTAATAAAAATATTAAATTTGTTTCATCTTTTAGTATAGGTAACAAATAAAAAATCAATAAATATGGGTAAAAATTATAAAATATCACCATAAGGTCAAGTATAGATGGTATCAAGGACAAATAAATTGGCTCCCCAAAGTAATATCCAATGAATGGAAATTTTGTCTAAAAACAGAAAGGTTTCAAAAATTTATTTTTTGAAACAAATGTAAAAAAGGAATGGAGATTATTATCCATGTATTGTATTATTGAGGATTTGTAAATAATGGAATTAAATTTTGGAATAATACATCAATTTATGGAAATCAAAGTTTTCATGTACCAAGCGGGAGCTAATCTAAAGCTAACAAGAATCATATTTAGAAATGGTAATGTTCACAAAAAAAAACGGGAACTCCATTCACTAATAGAATATTTGATTGACTTGATGATTTATATGATAATTTCAAAACATTTTCTCATAATAGTTTAGTGTTCTAGTTTAGACCAACCAAAGATGTACCATAATATTTCTATGTAAAAAGACCACACAAAAAACAAAAAAAATGAAATAATACATTCTTGGTAATTATAAAAAAGCATAATGTTTAGAAAATTATGATGAATAATAACATTATAAAGGTTGTTAATCTAAAGAATAAATTCATCTACTATGAAAGAAATATCAAATTAATGGATAAATTCAAAAAATACATAATGCCTCATGTTAAAGGAATCAATCTCCATCAAATAAGAAAATAAATTTGTGAAAGCAATAAGAGTATTTTTTTAGTTGATAACATCTCTACAGAATTACTATGTATAAGGTTAAATAAAGTTGGTAAGACTTCTAAAAATTTCCTGAAATTTATACCAAGGTAAAAGGCATTTATGGGAAATAATTAAAAAGAAACATTGATTCTATGTGGAACAACCAAGAAAGTTATACATGTTTCCAAAGAATGCATGATTGTTTGGTTAGATTAGATATAAAGGGAAATAAAGAAGAAGGAAGTACAAGATAAGGCTATTTTTAAGGTTAAATAACTAATTCCACATAAGGAATTAAAATTTCAAGAGATGTTATCAAAATATGATAACCTAAGACCACATAATGAGTCATTATAAAGGTGAACTCAATATAGACATGTTTGAAAAGGTTTTTTGATCATATTTTTATCTCAATAAGAAATAATGATAAATATTTGGCTAACACCGAATGAATCATGTGATTTAATAGAAAACTTAAAAAGAATGTAATTCCAAAAAAAATATTGTAAGAAGAATGGGAAACTTGATACCCAAATAGAACACTTCCTTGAAAAAGTAAAAAGGTATCATGAAGAGTTCTCGTCAAACATGAGTTTAGAATAAAGTGATTATTGTGTTAAGAATCATTCCTCATCCATATATTCATCAAACAAATGAAATTTAAGGACAAACATATTCCCATATATTTTTTTAGGTCTATATGTAGGGAATTAAAATTGATGGATGTAAATAGAAAAATTAATTCATTTTTTGATAACTATGTATTATAAAGAGATGTCATTCCTGGAATTATTTAACTGATATCATAATGCAACTTTGTAAAATCTCAAGTTGTGTAAATATGGATACATAGAGTATATTCTAAATAATATAAAACATGATGAAGAATGATGTATTATATCTCTTTATAGGGATCTGATAAGAAGAAGAAGTGCTAGAAAATATAGAAAACATGAAAATACAAGGAGAATTCCAGTGTTGAGGTTAGATAATCTGTTTAATCATACATTATTTTAATTGAATAAATTTGTATTTTTAAGTGATGTGGTTGTTTATATGGTCGGTATCATGAAGGGGAGTATTATTCTCTACACTATAATTTTTTTATATTTTTATAGAGTTTATTTTAGGTTATATATTATATATAAAAATCTACTTGAAAACCTTTATAATTTGCTTTGGTATTTCTATCACATCTTGGACAATTTTAAAGATTAAATTGATATCTAGGTTAAATAATATTCATTTATACAATGATATATCTCAATTATACTTAGATTTTATTATTTTATGGCTCATTGAAAATTGAAATGTGATATTACCCTTCTCTGAAGGTAATCAAGACTTATCCCACAAAAATTAGAAGAATAAAGTGGAGAAGAAAGATGTTTCAAATCATGGAATAAATGTTAGATGAAGAGTAATTTACCATAACCATAAAAATTTTAATTTATTTTTAATAATGGTCATAATTGTACTAAATTTAAATTTATAAAATTAAAATTGGTTTTGAAAAAAAAAATCAAAGAATAATATTGAATTACCCAATAGGATTGTGATGGTGAGAGATGACTTATTTGTATCTACTACCAATATATCAATATAGAGTAAAGATAAATGTTATGAAATTGGTTTATTGAGTAAGAGACTAATTTTAATAAAGAAGGTGAATATTATTTATATGCATCTTGGAGTTCATATGGATCACTTGTAAGAGGTTTTTTACCAATGGATATATTAATGAATATCCATTAATATTATAAAAATAAGGATGAAAAAGATATCACACTTGTTAATTGGAAAGGATTTATATTTTTTCTTAATGTGAAAGTATCCTATATATCTATTGGATATTAGATTGAATAAGGATGAGTTGGGATATTCAATTTTTTAGGTAGTGAAGGTCCATAGATATACTCAAGAAGATTCTTTGTATAATAAAAGATGATATAGTAATTATGTTTAAGAGGATTGGGTTGGATTGATAAAATCCTAAAGTCATTTTGTTATTTTTTAGTTAAATTGTAGTTATTAGATATTACCTAAGAATTATAATAGATATTGTAAAATGATTTGAAAATAATCTTGAATTATGAGTTAGATCTAAAATTTGGTGATGTACTCTATACATAGTGGTCATCACCAACATTATATAATAGTTACTCTAAAACACTGAAAAATAAATAAGGGTATTCCAAAGAATGTATATTCATAGTTTTTAGTCCGAAATTGGTAGTCTATGATGATATTTAATACTAATTGTAAATAAAACTACTAAATATGTAAAATTACCTCTAAGTTAAATAAAAAGAATTATTAAAGTTAAAAAACTTACATTGAAATATAATAACAATTTCATGCTAATATATAATGATATATTAGATCATTGATTACTATAAATTAGAATAGTATTGAGACATAATATCATATATAAATGTATATTTCTCGATATTTAAAGGTTTTTTTCAATACATAATGGTAATAACTGAGTAGAAAAAAATATTTTAGGAATGTCCCAAGCTACACCACGATAGGTAAGAGTAAATTTAAATTTTTCGTCTGTACATTAGTGTCCATAGAAGTATACAAATATTCATTTGAATTCTTCCTTGTAGAAATGTATGGGAAATAAGGTTATACATTAAAGGAACCTAAAATATTTCGAGGAATATGTAAGATTCCATTGAATGATACCTAAAGATCCCAACCTAAGAAAATGAAAATATTGGGATATGATATCTCAATACCATACTAAATGATGGGAAATTTATAAATGTGAGACTTACAGTGATATAAAAGTGAAAATGTTTTTATAGACTACAAATATTAAATATCATGATTTTCTTGGAGACTTATCCATTATTTAATGTATGTCTAATAGAAGAATTATTTACAAATAATGTTGTTATGTCACATGGGATTTAAAACCCTGAATTTTTGTCACACCATAATAATTTCATGGATTATTTTGATGAATGAATGAAATTTTAATGCTTACAAATCATGTGGATGTGTTGAAAAATGGTAATATCAAGACACATTTAGGATTAGATAAAGATATCCTTCACTGGTATTGAATGAAAATAAAGAGTCATTTGATTTATCAAGAATATTTTTGACCACATTAAATGATAATATGGGTATTTTTGTCATACCAGCTCTGAAAAATATGATACCTAAGATCACAATATAAAAATTAGAGGAAATACTTCTCTATTCAAAATATAGAAAAAAAATGATTCTAAAGAGTAATATAGGTTGATGAGAAGTTTCAAAGTTCAAAATTATAAATAAAATAATATTTATTTATTGATATATATATATATAAATATATATCTTATGTATCAAAGACATAGATAACTAATAGGGAGATATAGAGAGACAATTTTACATTTTAAATTATCTTTTATATTAAGGAAGAAGTAAGAGGATGTTGAGCATGGTTTTTTTACTACATATTCATTATTATTAAAGGAAAAATAGAAGAAAGAATAAGAGAAGAAAGAATAAGGTGAATCCAGTGTGAAGAACTATCCTACAAAATTCCTATATCATATAAATCAATTTATAAGAAAGAATAAAATAATTGAGAGAAAGATAGATAGTCATCATTGTTATTCATCGTCTATTTTAGTATTCTCCGTGATTGAAGATGTACTATGTTTGATGATCATTGAAGGCTCGAAGATTATTAAGAATAATAAGTTCAATGATCTCAGTGTTGAAAAATGTTTGAAATAATTTTTAATTGAAGATTTGGATGTGCATTTGATTGTATCAGATTATTATCTAGATTTCAAAGTCTTTGATTGATGATGAAGATCTCATTGTTTTGATATGGTGAATTCTCGAGTCATGAAGAATATCGTATTCAGTAGTGTGTTAGAAGGATCCATTATAAATTAATGGGATACTGTACAAAGAAACCAATTGGTATAATATAAACCTACTGAGATATGAAATAGTATTTTGGAAGGATAAATTTATCTTACTCACTTTCCTAATATAGTAAATATTTTTTTCCTGGACTGGACAAGAAAACAGTAAGGATTAGGTTCCCAGAATAGAGTTGAATCTTTCATACATATCATGTGATGATATATTTATTATTTATTTGTTCACATATGGTGTATTGTGTTATGTAATCATAATCATATCCATTTATATTAACTGATATAATTTTTTGAAAAGAATATAGTGGTAAAATACTAAAATATAAATTAGTGTTTGATAAAATAGGTTAACATTGTCTCCCCCACCCCTCAATGTAATTGTACATTCATACTGGGGTTTAATAAAAGGAATCCCCATTTGACTTTGATAATGTTAAGGGAATATAATATTTAATAAAATATTTTATAACGTTTATAATATATTTATAAAGTTAAATTTGTAGTCCATGTGATTTTTTTAAGTTAAAATTCTGGTTTATTATCAAAAATTTGTAGTTATAATGTGATGGGATGTTCCCAAGAAGGTTTTTGAGATTTGAAGTTTCTTACGAATTTACATATATTATCACCATTTTAGATTGTATTTTTCCAATTATTTTTACCCAATACTAATCTGAAAAATAAATGGGGTAATTTTCATTTGTTTAATAGTGTGTGAAATGGGTTTCCAAGAAGTAAAGAAGATAATTTCAATAATGATTATTTTGATCCTTTTAGAATCAAGAAATTTTTTTAAAGAATTATTTTATGTTTTATCGATATGTATTGATTGAGTTGTAATTAAATGTAATTTTTTAGAATCCTATAGTTCTTGGAAACTATGACCACATGAAATTATTTACCAAACCCACAATCTCTAACTCTCTAATATTGTATGGGACATGAAATACATATGACATTATTTATTCAATCAGAGGATTATATTATAAATTTTATATAATAATCTCAAATATATCTAGTGAGATATTAATATATAAAAGTGTTTATGGGTTTATTATCCTCAATATATTTATTTCAATATTCATTATTCTCTTGGAAAGAAAAATTCTATAGTCGACACCCTAAATAGGAAATCTCAACCACAAAAATGCAGGAATCTAAAGAAGAATGGTACATTATAACCATACTAACCAACCATCATCTACATATTCTCATTGATCCTAATATGGTTTATTATATCCTATTAATATTAAATCATTAGTTTTTGTGTCAGTGAAATATTCATGTATCTTTGGCTATGATTATATCATCATTAGAGAGATTCTTAATGGTGGGGAGATCATAAAAGGATGATATCAAGATCTATATTCATTCCTTTGTGTCCATAATAGAATGATGGTTCCCACTAGTGTCTAGGAAGAGTTTACGTGGGAGTATCAATCCTCTAATTGGGTTGTTCACCCATGAATTTCTAATATGTATTGCGATATACATATATAGTTCTAATGGACGTTCATGAAATGGGAGATAACAGGATTGGTAGCTCACATATCAATAGGTTAATATTGAATATCAATAATGTATTTGGAAATTATAGCCATATCCTATAACTATATATAAAATTTATAAATTTACTATAATGTTTGTAATGGGATTACTACTTCCTCGAAATGAAAGGATACAAGGTGGGTTATTTTTTGACCATATAACCAAGATTTATAATTTTATGTCTATCTATAAATTATCTTTATTCCAAAAGAAGATAATGGTCTATGTGGAATATATTTGAAAACACCATGGGGATACATGCATGAATTATATCTGAACATAGCTTGAGGTATACCTATCATTTTTAGAAATGTTTGCTGAAGGAATTCATATTACAGGTGAGGCTGAGAACTATATATTACCATCAAATGTAACACACTAGAATGAGAATGGATTAAATGAATAAATGATATGAATCATGTCAAAAAGGTGTACGTTTTTTCAGGGGACTACCGGATTTGAACTCCACAGTTACGTGTGGTTGTCCTGGAGTAGTGATCGGGATGGGTAACAACCTTGGAAGTTTCTTAATGTGTGTTCATGTGAGGAAAAATCACATTGGAAAGAACATATTTTGGCATTTGGGGATAGTCATTAGTTATATGACATGTTCATGCACATGGGTGGGCATCGGGGAAGGGACCGTGTGTCTGTGGGAAAACTAGTGGTACCTGGAGGACCAAGGCCCAATGTCCTTTTTAAGGTGGGGTGTCTATGTTGTTAGTGGTTTTTACATTGGTATCAAATTTGGAACCCATCCTTAAGTGTCATGGCACAACATGCGTCCAGTTATAGTGTCCACAATGAGTACGTTGTGCTATAAGGGGTTGATAAAACACCCCAGAATGATAGAGTGTTAAATAAATAAATGATATGACACAAGTCAAAAAATATCACCTTTCATTTTTTGGATCCTACATAATTAGAACTCCTAAGATAAGCATTCTTTTCCGGGAGAAGTGATTAGGATGGGTCACTCTTGGGATGTTTCCCATGGTGTGTGTGAGTGAGGAAATGGAAGGCTGGAAAGATCATTTTTTGGAATGTGGGAAAATTCATTAGTCTGATGACCCATTAGGGCATGTCGGTAGGATGAAGTGAGAGGACCACATGTTTGTAGGGTAACTGGTGGTACCTGGATAGTGAGGACACAAAAACCATGTTAAGAAAGGGTTTTTGTGCCATCAGCGGGGCTTAATTGTTACATCAAATGGATGGTAAATTGGAAGGGTCCATTCAGATTATGGAGGATATTTTTTATTTTTCTTCCATGACTTTTTTTCTCTATTAAGGGACATCTACTAGTTTTGGAGTTTATTAATACTAATATCTACGAGGTGTCCTTTTAGAAGGATTTATTTGAGGTAAACTATGGTAGGTCATGTTATTCTTCGTTATTCTAGACTGATATTTAAAAATCATAATTGATTTCCCCTGGAATAGTTAAATAGATGTTGGAGTGAATGAAATTGATTTAGAATCATTTTTTGATGGAGGGAAGTTACCAAAATTCTTATATTAATCAGAGTAAATGACCTTCAAAATTCCATGTTGGTAACCATGTGTTTCTTAAATCTCTTTTCAATTAGTTCATATCCAGATAATGGGTAAATAGAAACTTTCTACTTGATTTATTGGAAAATTTGAGCACGTAGATAATTTATCCAACTCAAATTACTTTTTATGATGAAATTCTATTAGAGCTAAATTGTACCATAGTACAGAAATCTATTATTATTTTTAAATATAGTGATAAAGAATTATGACGTAAGATATTTTCCTTCGATACAATAATGATTATTTTTTTTGGTAATATTTTTATGGGAACTGAGAATATGTATTTGAGAAGACTATATAGCCAAATATTTCACCCTTAAAAGAGATTTGAAGCTTTTTAGAGATGATAAGTTGATAGAGCAGTGGTACTAAAGACTCATAGCCTTCTTGGTTATCTTACACCATCAAATTTATATTTTAAATCATTATTTATAATTATTTCATAGTTTATATGGTATTATAGGACTTTTGGAGAGACACAATGAAAGAATTAAGGGGCCCAAGTGCTGCAGAAGCACCAGGTACATAGTAGATTTATATCGGGTACCTAGTGGGTCTCCAAGGGTGGTGGTGGATCTATTGATTCCACTGGGTACCTTATGGGTCTATACTGGATATCTAGTGAACATCTAGTAGTATTTATCTCTAAAATGCAAATCGATTCTATTAACACGAAATATTATTACCCTCTAACTACCTAAATCTAGATTTTCCCATCTATTATCCTCTATAGATACCTTGATAACTTCCCTATATATTTTTATTTAATCAATTTAATTCCTAATTACGTCCATCACTCTTATTTTTTACTTAATTTCCATGGTATATTATTTTGACTAGATTAAGGTACAGTTACTCCTTTTTGTTAATATTCTATAAATTGTATCTCACATTCAATCATCTATCGACCTATCCTCTTGGTTAGGGATCAAGTTTTAGTTTTCTCTTAAATCAGATCACCTTTGGATGGTAGTCATAGACTAAAACTCATGTGAATGTTTTTTATTTTTTTGTTTTTTATTAGGGAATTGATCAATCCCATTTATGATCTAATATAGTCTTCCAAATCAATTTAGTAGTTCTGTATCTTTCTTTTCATGATTAAGGAATTATATACGCATTGTCTTAGGTGGGAAATCCTCTACTATTTATCTCATTCTATTGAGTACAGAAAATCAAGGGGAATTTGGTAGATTTAGGGACACCTAGTTAATGGTTTTCCATTTAGAATAAAATTATTTCAGGATGAAGCAAAGATGATTGGTCTATCCTAGATTGACCCATAGAGAATTATTTCTATAATACAAGCCAATCGTTCTAAAATTGGATTCTAGTGAGGGTTAAACAATTTTATATATTTACCTACAATGTTTCAAGGGTTTAGTAATTTTATAAGTGCTTCCTATATTTTTTTTTAATTGTTAGAACATGTTTATGGATTAACCATGATATCCAAGCCTTTTATGTTTTATGCAATTCTTTGATTATTCCCTTTTATATTGGTGTTTTATAAACTATATTGTGGGTTATGTTAAATGATCTATATAATTTTTTAACATATTGGTTGGATCCATATTTCGATTCCATAGTTATAACTATGAAGTAGTATGGACATGGATTTTCTAAAATCAAACATGATGCCATGGATCTTGGGTCACCTTTTATTGATTTTAAATAACATAATACTAAACTCGCATATTGAGATTGGACAAGCTATAATAGGGGTTTCTTTATAATCCTCACATAAATTTTACTTTCTTATGTAATTTTTAGTGGTAATTCATACTTGGTAGGATATGGATTAGGGTTTACCAAAAGACTCGTCATGTAATTTTATATAACATTTAAGGTAAATGCTTTTAAAAAATATGTCATGTTTGGACTACCAACAATTTATATTGTCAATGAAGCCTCTCTATGACCTCAACAATTATAAATGGAATGGTTATGATAAAATTTGATTTGATAATGCATGATATTTGTATTTTTATTAGAATATGATACATAAAATTATATGTTATGGATTAATCATAACCATAATGTTTTGTTATTTCATCTTAATATTTAACATGTATATCCTTGTTTCTATGTATGATTTATGATGGTGTAGCCTAATTTTATAGGTTTTATTCCAAGGCATATGTATTACTTACACAGGATATGTCACATACAATTAGGTACATTTTTTATTATAGAGGAAGGATATGGAATATTTAATTATTTGATTATGATATATATTTAAATAAATATTACTCCCTTTAAGAACATGGTGCCTCTTTGGTGAGGATGGTGATATACAATAACTCCTTAAAATGGGATAGTTGGCTTATTAGGTTATATTGTGTACATATTCATCCCCAGTAAGAGGATTATAGATACATATATGTGTGTGTGTGTGTGTGTCGGTGTCGGTGTGTGTGTGCACTACCTCCAATAATGGATAGATTTAGTCAGATATCACTGATGAACAGGTTCCCTATGGAGGATATGTTCCCATATTGGATTTTGAGAATGGATCAAAACATGTTTTTATAATATGATAAAAATTTATTAGAGAAATATTGTATCATAATTTCTAGTGATTCATTGATTTGAATATGCTGTGTATTTTCTTATCATGACTACTTTCTTGCCTTCATAATTTTTATTACTTTATTTAACCCTTTCATTTATGATAGACAAGTATAGGTTAGGTGGTGAGTTCCATGGGGTATTATGTACTCATGACCTACATGTGTTACTAGTGGAATTAATGTAAACCTTGTTTTAGATAACCTAGATAAAGTAAAAGAACCATTATTATGTGTTGATAATACCAAAGCATGAGTAGTATCCTCAAAAGGTGTATATATTTCAAGTGTACTATTTTGTAGTTTTTTAAGGATTCATATAGAGAGTTCAATGGGTTTATATATAGTTTTCCATATGGAGTTTTTTCCCTTAGGAATCTTCATTTTTTTTTCTTAGGTAATTTTTGGGTGGTGTATGATTAGCTTTCTCATTGTTTCACCCTAGGTATAGACTTTGTGGTAGTTTTGATCTAGGATGTTATATTATTAAATGTTTATATTTTTTTCCTTTCTATATGACTAGGTATTCTATGATATGGTATTATATAGATGAATATTTTTTTGTGAATAATTTATGAACAAAAACCTCAAGGGTTATGTTAGGTCCCCAAGTTATCATTTATTCATATTTATAAACTATAAATAGTTTAAATCCTATCCTAGTGGTATTATTACTTTTACATCAATGTTTATTCCATCTACAAGTAGTTTTCAAGTGCACCTATTTTTGTGTAACGGTCCACCTTAGTTATGTTTGGGTAACATGGGTTGGGATGCTATATAGTCTCACCTCAACATCTAGAAAAATATTAAGGGAATGATAGAGGGGTTACATGAACATTAGTAAAAACTCCATAATGATTATGATTACCTATTAGATATTGATAAATTTTCATTTATGTGTAGCTGTTAGTTTCAAATATATCTAAAAATTCTATAATTGAATCATAAATGTTTTTGATAAAAACTATGACTCATCGTGTCCATAAAGTTGATATTCCAAAAAATCTATGTTTAAAAATAAAAAAATAAACTCAAAATGAATCTAGTGTTCCACACTCACATGAATCTACCAAAACTAAATTTCAATATACTTTATTCAACTTTCCATCTCCCAATAATATTATTATCTTTTATACTTTTATAGATTCTTCCACTGTAACTTTTCCAAAATTTTCCTATACGAATCATCTTCTTATGGGATCAATTTATCTATGATCTAACAAAATATACACTTAAACCCCACAAACATAAATTACTAAAATATTTTATCAACCATCCATATCTAAAATTATAAAATAATATTCTAAACTAAATATATTTTTTTATTTTATTTATTTTACTTTAATTCATTTTAAATTTCCCCAAAATAAGACCACATTAAAATATTGTTGCAATTAAGAGTAATTGAGGTTCAAAATATAAGTATCTACCCCAAAATTAACTTAATATTTATTAAGAATATTTATTAAACTATAAATTTCCTTATATGGGATCCTAAGAGACATTAAGCTTCTATTTCACCTCTCTATCCTATATACATGTTATGTCGAAATAGTATTATTTCCCAACAAAAGCAATAAAATCCTCATAGGTTCCAACTCTAAACTTCATCCCAAAATAAATCAAAAATCTTAATATCAATCTTACAAGACACATATCTAATAAAACCCCTCCATGGGTAGTGGTGAATCTTATTTTGAACCATAAATCCGACATCTAAAAGTACATTTGTGAATGATTAGAATTGTTGGTATATATTACAGAATAAAGAGTCATTGACCCATTTAATCATAGAAAAATAAATAAATACACTAATAAATAGAAACTATATTGATAAAGTAACCAAAAATACCATATATATATATATATCCCTATATTTGTGAAATAAACACTATGTTCAGTAGCGTACATGATACGCTACATCGAGCATAAACGAACAACAAAATATTATTATTTAAATGTTACAATTATAACCTAGTCATTGGAATGGAGGAAATGAATAGTATCAATTGAATTATGAAAATATTATTTACACATGTTTAAATAATGATTCATTGGTTACCAAATTTATTATAAATTGTACTAAAAGCCAATTGAATATAAAGGATGTGTTTTTATGAAAATCTATCTAAAAGAGAGTAATTGCGGTTATAAAATCACTACTCTAGACATATTTTTATTTAATGAAAAATATGTGTTATATATTATAATTAATTTTTTAAATTCATATTATATGTTTTATAGATATGACATAAGAACAAATTCATTTTTTGGATAAATGAAGTATTTAAAAAACATTGTTTTAACACCATTTGATGGAGATGCCTTTTAAAATCTCGTTTTTGATAATTTTTTATGTTATATTTGACATAATAAATGACTACTTTGGAATGAATACATCAACACTTACCATTCTGGAATTTATTTAATTTCTGATGAAATTTATATTTTGCCGAATAGTGTAAAATACTGCATTTTAATTCAAAACTGCTTTTTTTATAATTTATTTATGTAGTTTAATTATATTTCTAATTTATTTTAAAAATTAATTTAATAATTTTCTTCAATTAAATACAATATTTGTCATTTTAAGTAATTTCACATTTAAATTTTACATAAACACATGTCAAACATTTTATAGTTTTTAATTCTTAAAATCTTACATTCTTGTTTTGACAATGGTAATTAATTTTAAATTTATTATTGAAACATTTATTTTTTGAATTAATAATAATGGATTATATATTTGTAATCATAATATAAAAATTATGTAAATAGGTACCTTTTTTATTTTTTACATTTTGAATAGTAACTTTAGTAATTATTTTTATTTACCATAGTTAAAATGTAAATTAGGTAAATAAGGGTAAAAATATTATTATAATAATATAAAAATACCCTAATATGTGTCCAATTATTATTGGATGAGTCATGGGTGACCAAAAACAAACCTTTTGCAGAAATGTTGTCTTTGAGAGCCACTTGTGTGTGAAAATCACATTTTATAATAATTAATTTAATGTAAAGGGAAATATAAAAAAACATGTATCATTTTACTAAAAAAATATTTTGGGGTTATATAATTGATATATTTGACTATAAATATTTATTAGAAAGATATAAACATTTCATAATAATTTTATTTTATTTATAATATTTAGTAATTAAATAAATATATTTATTTATGACATAATGATGATGTAATGATTACCTGATTAATCAACGATTCAAATAAATGATATTATAAATATTAAAATAAATGTAATTTGTATGTTTTGATTCCATAGACTAATTTTATTGATTATTATGGAATTTTATATATGAGTTAGTATATTTTTTCAAATCAATAAATTTATTATATCCTAAACAAAAATCAGTTGATAAATTGTGTTCAAACTGACATAATTGAGTTTTTAAAACAAATAATGTTTTATTAATTGATATATTAGTAATAAAAATCTATGATTTGGAAAATGAATTATATAATGTTAAAAATTAATTAATTATCTACTTAAGGTTTTATTGACATTATATAGTAAGTATATTGACCATGTAGTGTAAACATTCAAAAAGAGGTGGTAAGAGTTAATTTATTTAACTTAGGGTTAAAGCCAAAATATAAGGTTATATTTTTTACATAAAAATGTCTAAAACCTATTGGATGAGTGGATTTCTACCCATCCTCATATTATACTTTGAAATATATCACTTTGTATCAGTTATAATTTGAATATAAATTTATAATAAAATAATATTTTAAGACTTTCTTAAAGTGTCCACCCTCCCTCTTATAAAATGCCACCACCTCTACCCACTTACTCACACCTCTTAGTTTCTTTTTCTCACCCAAAATAGGCTCAAATAATCTCCAAAAATCCATCAATTACACTTATAATCCTTAAATTTTTAATAAGGAAACTCAATAAATCCTTTTGGATCAAATCAAAAGGAGTTACCTAATTTCGAGGCAACGTTTTCTCTCCAGATCCTTTCATTTATTTCCCTTATCCAGCACCCTAATATATATTTATTATATTATTTTATTCAACCTCTAGTATCATAAATATTCAAGGATGTTGTTATGCTGAGTTTTATACCTACACTTACACATACCTCAATCTAATAGATATAGAACATACTATTTTTGTGTACGGTGAAATACTTCCTCACGAAACGTTGATTGTTCAGTTTTCGCCTAACACCTCTCATGGTGGAAATTATGATGGAACTATATTTATTTATTAGATATATTATATTTATATTGTATTTCTTATTTTTCAGTTTTTTTTACAATATACTTTTAGGCTTTCTATAATGTGTAAATATGATAATTTCATTTGAGGAAGTGCGGACCACCGCCCACTCATAGTGATATGACTCATTTATTCCATACATGGAACACCAAAAGGTTGAATTTAATGAAATTATGTAACATATATAAAATATATATTATACTGGAATTATGATATACTTATGTATCATTTACTATCCATTCCTTTAAAAGGACAAAGCAGTGAAAGTAGTGTTAATGTGTATGTACGACCTACCATCTCCATGAATGGTGCATTTCATTTATTATCTCTAAATGTTAGGGAAAGTATAAATAAATATATAATAGATATATATGACATTAAAGTGATTAATACTATTCTTTAAATGATTTAATTTTTACCACATGGAAAATTTACATCAAAACAAGTTCATTTTTGACTTAAGTCCCAAATATCGACAAAACGACCGATATGAACTTCAATAATTATGTAATTTTTATAAAATGGAAGTAAGTGATATAAAAGTAATAATAAACTCATAAAAGTTAATTAAGAAATTATAAATTAACTTAATTTTATTATATATGAACATAAAGATTTTACGTGATTAGTCAAACTCAAGGTATGGGAAATTTTAACTCAATTTCCATTCATTGAGTTAAATATCCATGTGATTTGTTTCCTTTATATATTTTGTGTGAATGTCCTCTAATTTATTCATGCTGAATATCCAATTATATTGGGTGTATTTATATTTTTCACAAATAATTATTTCTTTGATTCATCCTTAATCAAATGGCATGATCTTTGTAAGGTACATCATCCCAATATCCTTTCACTGATGCATATCATGATATTGTGCACCTTATTTATCCTTTAACATGTATATAAGACCCTTTTAACATGTTATATCAGGAATAACTATATTATAAAGATATTTAAGGTTTTTATTAATATTATTATTTAATTATTTTTATTCGAGTGTTCCTCAAGTAGTAATGGATTTTTTTAACTGAAACATCGTTTTAAATGTTTTAAAGATTTATTCTTATAAATCATTATCTTTAATGTCCATGTATTCATAATGTGTTTACAGATTTATTTATATGGACATGATTGTTTTAAAGTTTAAATTCCATTAAAATGTTTCAAAGTTGTATGGGACACTTTGATTTAAAACTCTTCTTTTTGTATGTTTTAAATTAATTGATTATATCTTGAAATGATATAGTATGATTGCAATGTGAAAATGTTATTTTTACATTATTAATGTTTCATGTGTTTTGATGATGTTATGTTTCTTGGGAATTTTTTATGTATAGAGGTGATTCCATGATAATCCAATGTTGGGTGAGCCCACGATAGCTCTCTAATGCATTGGGTAATGTGATGGAAGTAAATGATAAGGTTTCTCTTAAGAGATTTAGGGAATACACTATAATGGGTATTCCAAACATAACCATGAAGGTTACTCCCTATGTATTCGTGAAAGCTAAAATGTAAGTATTGTATGGATGCCATAAGATACCATTATGTTTTATTATTTCTATCATGTTTTGTAGGAATCTTATGATAACATGATGTAAGATAAGTAGTTTCTATTTTCTAGGTGAAATGTATTTTTCATGAAAATGTTTTCATGGGTATTAAATATTAATTGACTAATGGTATTATTCCTTATTTTATATTCATTACTGTACTTTTTATGATCATTAAAAGTTATTTAAATGTTTTCCATAGGATATAGTGATGGGTAAGAGAAAGGAAGAAGTAAGGAATATTTTTATCATGAAAAAGAAATAATGTTTTGTTTAAAGAGTTTCCTTTAGAGTAAAAAGTAGATACTGAGTGTAACTATCCACATATAATGTTTTAGTCTATTATTTAATAGTTATGGCCTAATTATTTAAAACTCTAAACCTCAAAAGATCCTCAATTATAATTCTTGACATAACTCAAGATTATGTAATTTTTAGGTCTTGGGACTTATAATATATATAAAAATTCAAGAAATTTCAAATGAAACAAAAAAACTTATCATCTCTAAAGTAAATAAAATAGAAAACAACTCTTATAAAAATATCAACTCTAATATCCAATGATCATTGTTCCGTGATCTTGAAAGCTCTATCACATTCTATAACATTACCCAAAAAATATGTAAAAAATATTACATATATGTAGGTATATGGATACAATTACTCCTAGTGAATTTACCCTTAGAAATTATCATTTCAGGGTTGAATAATCATACTAAATCTCTATTCAATGAACCACAATCTCAATTCGACTATAAATTGATATCACTATAGGATCTCTCGTCCATTTTTTATATAATTTAATAGTATAATAAATCCTAAAATATATTTAATGGATGGTAACCAACACAAAATTTTCCCTAGATATAGTTTCCCTAGTATCCAAAAGGGATATGTCTTATCATACCCATCATTTCCAATATCAACATACTACACCCCATACCAAAACAACGTTCCATAAACTCATACCACAACTAAGTCTACCAAATATGATAATACCTACAATTTATAGATAATAATACAAAATAAAATTGAAGTACATGATGGGGGGTAGTTAATCACATATCTCTCCCATATTCATGATATTGGGGGTTTATATAGTCCTATAACTAGACATTGGAATTGATCAGGTTACCCAACATGGGTGGTGGTGCATATGAAATAACAAAACATACAATGATATATAATTTTTCATAGATAAAATAGAGCATGTACATAATTTTAAAAAGACTTATACAATCATCAAGACATAACACTGTAACCACTATAAGACTATAATTTCTAAAGCTAGACACACACCGAATTCAACACATAAAATATGAAAAATAAGTAATATGTTTACTTTTTACCTATTTCACTTATTAATAAATTTTATATTACCACTTAATTCTTATTCATTTTACATTATTAACTACTGTATATTATCAATTCATTTTAAACCACATATTTCACCTTATTTTACCATATTTAATAATAATTACAAAAATTATAAATTTACATCCAATTTACTATATGCATTCACATAATCCATTAGAATCATTGGTTTATTGACTAAAATTAAACTCAAACATATAATAAATAAAACAAAATTAGTAATTTTTTATCTCTTAATTTAATAATGTTATTTTATATATATTCTCATCCCTATTACCACTTCAATTTATTTATTTATCTTCTAATTTTTACATATCTAATAAAAATAATTCATTATTTTCAGACCAACATCACTATATAACCTTGTAATATAAACTATAAAAAATCATCTTACATAACCACATTTAAATATAATTATTAAACTAGAACATAAATTTCAAAACATCCCCAAATATGAAAATATATATATAATCCAATATTAAAATAAATAGACATAATGTCACGTATACCATAATAATATCATGCTACTCCAAGGGTTCCATTTCAGTTTATTGAATTAGTATAATATAAATAATCTATCCAAGGAAAACTAATGAATATTATATCTATATTAATAATGGTGAGTAAAAAAGGATAACATTAAAATCACCTGACACAATCAAAGCTCAAACTATCATATAACTAAGGGGACTTGAATTCTTTTGTTCAATCTTCCACATTAATATAAATATCCTCCAACATATCTTGATTCCTTTGCCCACACATCAAAAAATTTCATAAAAATAAAAAAACTATATAAAAAACCTTAACATAAAATAAAAATAGAGAAGAAGGAAAAAAGAAAATAAAGGTACCTTATATTGTTATATCTAGATCTTATGATGCTCAGAATCCAAGAATTCATTAAAATCACTGAAATCCACTAATCATTTTCAGTGCATAGGGATTCAAGAGCTATAATAGAATCAAGTGATATTAAAAAAGGAACACCAAAAATTATATTTACTTTTGGGTTTCAAATTTATCATGGTTTCCAAAACCATGTTATTATTTAGGGAAGTCAATAAATATCAAAAAATTGCAATGACTTTATTTTCATTCCACTTAAATATCGATAGGTTACACTGTTATAAAAAAACATAAATGTTACCTTAGAGAGAAGATGGTTTGTTTTTATTTAATAAACCATTATGTACATATATAATACTCATATATAACTTTATTCATAACAATGATTAAAAATTTGAGATAGTTATTATTAAGTTTCATAAATATTAACTAGGGATATATATTAATATTTATGAATAAAATAAAAAATATAGATTTTTCAAATTCATGTCCATATCTATGTATAACCATAGAATTAATTAGACATATTTTATAATATATGTTTATTGTATAGGTGAAACATCCCATATTGATTTTCATAATACTCATCATATGATTATTGGCATATCCAACAATCATATATTTAATTTCAATCAATAACAACTTACCATAGGTGTCAAAATATATAATATTTCATAATGTATGTCTATCTAACCATGTGTTTAAAGAATAATAATCAATGTAAACTATAATGATATTAAACAATCAATATAAAATATTCCATAAAAATTATTATAATGGGTTTTTGAAAAACAGTTATACCATGTATTCCCATGATTTAACCCATAATATCATTTTGTAATAGTAAACACATGT
This sequence comes from Viscum album, assembly GCA_963277665.1. Lineage (NCBI taxonomy): Eukaryota > Viridiplantae > Streptophyta > Magnoliopsida > Santalales > Viscaceae > Viscum > Viscum album. The sequence continues at coordinate 1,897,705,557 of OY728152.1, forward strand.
CAATATTAATATTATATAAAAACACATAGTACATAATTTTTTACATTAACATGGGAATGAATTTAAGGAATATTACCTTATGTGGTTTTTCTCAATACATTTATAAAAATAATAATTAATAAATGTGAATTTGATATGTTTTTAATATATATGTATATATATATTGGTAAATGAATCAATTATAGAAAATACAATATTATATAGAATGAAAGATCATAAATAGTCTGGTAAAATATATAAAAATATCATATATGAAATGAATAATAGAAACCCTAATAACCAATTCACTAATCATAGAAATAACACAATCGATAATTCGTAGTATCAATCACATGAAATTAGAAACATAAAACAAACAATAATTATAGATAAATGTTTCACAAAGAAACAATACTTTTTTCATTGAAAAATGTCCAAAAGAAAAAAGTGAATTAACATAACCCATCCATTAATCAAATTAAATTTTGACTATCAGGATTATAGACTTACTGTATGACACCCAAACCTAACATACATTAAGAAATAAATTAGTTCTTAAGTATAATTTAGGTAAATTCCCACTAGTGAAACACTCTATGAAAACCCCTCATTGATTAAACCATACTTATACAGTTATTTTCTTTATTAGCCATTCTACCTATAAATCAATAAAGTCACTACAATACACATCCCACATGGTCTATAAATTCTTTTCAAAGACACATGGATCAATAACATTCTCTTGTAAATATTATCAACTAAAGACCCCAAAACCACTTATAAATATTGGGAGACCTAAACTATAAATCCCAATTATTGGTTCATAAAAGAAATTTTCAACTATATGATCTATTTTCAATATTTTAGATGTTAAAAAAGTAAAAATGAGGGTATGTGAGTGTAATTATAAAACAATATAGTAGTCTCTAGTCCAATTTTTACTCATGAATGATTTTCACAAACCATGAGTAAATTTTATGCTATTAAAAAAGCATATATTCACAAGGTTCTAACTTCAAAACCACTCATATCTTTTATTTTTATCCAAAAAACATAATTATAACTTTTTTCACTTCCCAAAATCCACTTTAACTTTACATTTCTCCCTTTACAACTTTATTACATAACATTTTTCATAATTTTCTAATGTAAGGTCATGAATTCTTAAAAATCCAATCCAAAAACAAACTATAAATGATTTATAACAATAAATCACAAAAAATTCATATAACAATATACCATGTAACGGGAATTTTAAGCAAAATAATTTCATTTTATCATTACTAATAATAATAAAATCTCATAGAAATTCAATTTAAATTGCAAAGGAATTTTGTATTAATTATAAATGAATAATTAGAAAATAAATTGATTATACATAACATAATATATGGTTTTTTCATGTGGATTATAAAATTATCATTAAATATTATAGATCTAACACCAGTATAAGATTAGTGCCTATAATTTTAAATAAAATAATAAAAATATCAGCATTGAAGATGGATTTCAACTTATCATTTTTAGTAATGTAATGTATATAAGAGTGATTTTTTATGATATAGAAATTATATATTATGAAATATTCAATATAATAAATTTCAAAATAATGGGAAAATATATGGATTACATCATTATCTAGGATATGGATCATAGGATGTGATATATATTTCACTATGAGATATTTAATATAATGATTTTTTCCCTAATATATAAACTATCAGTTACATTAATGTACATATCAAGTAATGAAACATTTTTTAAAATTGTAACTTATATTTTATGATTTTAGTGTTCAAAAACCATTGAATAAATTCATAATGAATTATTAAGATATGAAATAAATAGACTAGGTTAATTTATATATTTATAAAATACAAGAAATCAAATACAATCATGTAAAAGTTTTTTAAGGATTTATTTATAGAAAAATTCATAAAAGATACATATTAACAGTGATATCATATTCCTTATTTCTACTTAAATTTAAGAGGTAATAAAATACCATTGGAATAAAAATATGTTTCTTATAAATATTTTTTTGTTATACATTTTATGGATCAACATTAAAGGTAGTAGGTGAATATTTTTTTTTAGTGTTCATCATCAACAATGAAAGTTAAAACTATTTCATAAAAGGTATGATAATTTTATATTCTTATTAGTTTTCTTTATTTATATACACTAAGTTATACTAGATAAATGGATTTATTTTTTCACTATATTTAGATATATAATGTCTCGACCCGTCCCCTGGGGCCTGTGCCATGACTACCGCAATCCCACCTTCTATGGGCCATGGGTTGGAGACTAGTAGCGGAAATAAGTATCCCTAACATGGGAAGGCATTTCCTTTAAACGTGCACAAACACAGAGACTGGAATGAAAAAGATATGCAACCGTGAAGTAAAACTATAGTAGAACAAGTGTTTACTAAAAGTAAGGAGTCAGAATACCTGCCCAACTGAAAGACAACTACAACTAGAAAATAGAAAAATCACTTGTGATTATCCACCATGGATATAACCTGATGGGTAGGATAGCGCATCCCCATAGCTCTCTACGCCAGCAAGTCTCTTCCATGTACCGGCTAGTTCTGGCTCCCTCAAGTCTCAGCCAAGATGCTCATCATTTGTACAAGAAACAACAACTCCCGGGCGAAACCTGTGCAGGGGTGAGATTAACAATACCCAGTAGGGACCCCGAGACCCCCAAAGGTCTCTCATAGTTCCACAAAGGAAAACCACAAAGAGTGATCTCAATCACAAAGCACAAAGAAAAAGACACACCTCAAAAAAGATATACTTGTCTCATCCGTAATGAAACATAAGGCCCCAACCTCAAGCCATTTCCTGGATTTCTAAAGAAGTCTCAAAGCAAAACTCAAGGATTAGAAGTACATCCTCCATGAATTTTCCATCCCTGATGGCACCCTTCTAAGATATGTACTCCATTTGGTACAACTCAACCATTCCTAATGGAACGTTTGAAAGGACGTTCTCCATAGGGAACTTTCTTGTAGAACTGCCTATATTGATTGACACTAGAGGTCTCGTAGTTACAATATTACACCCAAGGAAGGACCATGGGAAACCAAGTGTAGAGGCCCACTCCTCCACAATGTGTCTTACAGTCAAGGGAGCTCCAACTCCCCGGAAGGACCCGCTCTCCATTACTACTCGGAGATGGGGGGAGTACTACTCCATATGGGAGGACCCACACCCAACCTTGTAGAGGAGTACATCTCTGTTAGTTTTTTTACTATGGGGGGCCTGCGCCTTAGTACTTTAGGGGAGTACCAACCCCAGGCTAGAGGACCCACACCCTAGCAGAAAAGGGGAGTACCGACTCTATATGAGATGACCCACACCCTACCAGGTAGGGGAGTACAACTCTGGTAGTTTGTTCATTGTGGGGGACCTGTTCCCTATAACGTCATGGGAGTACCAACCCCAGGCTAGAGAACCTGTACCCTGGAACATCAGGGGAGTATCGAATCTTCTAAAGCACTAGATAAGGAGGACCCCCACCCTGGGTTGACAGGGGAGTACCTAATCCTAACATATATGACCCAAACCCTACCTGTTATAGGATTACCTAACTCTACGTGAGTTAAGTATGGAGGACATGTTCCCTAGTTCAATATGGGAGTTCCGATTCCAAAGATAGAAAACCCAATTAGAGGGAAACGAACCTACACTCATGGCATGGGGAGTCTCGTCTCAACCAGAGTATAGAAGTAACAAATACCCACACCATGAGCCATCAAGGTAGTATCCATCCTAACTCTCACTACAAGAAACACCCTGGTTCTCCTCCTCCAGTTATCAGTCATACCTCAACCACAAAAAAGTTTTACAAAGAAGTAACCTGATGATCTGTCATGTCATAAAGATTCCAATGCAATAGACAGCACATCAACCAGACACTCAGTCTGTAAGTTATAGGCTTTTTAGTGTCGAGGGCCAGTTTGGATTCAGGTACGATCCAACCTGGAAAAACTAAAACCTTATTTTAATGTCACATGTGTTATCAAAAATGGACTGTCATGCTCCAAGGATTCCATCTCAACAGACGGTATGTCAAACTGATGTCTGGTTTGCATGATACGGCCTTTTAAGCATATCTGGGCCCAAGAGGGGTTCTGGTCCGGTCTGACCCGGTATGTGCTGAACCAAGATGGTCCAGGTCTGACCCAGTCCATCCTAAAATAGCATTGGCTGGCTTGGTTGGGCTGGGTCATGGTGGGCTTGTCCCGCTTGCTAGCATGACCCAGGCGGTGTCGCGCGGTCTGCTTCTCCCGAATGGATTGAAGGAGTCATTTGACTCCTTTTTCAGTGGCCCCAGGTGGCACCGCCTCGACACACATGAGACCCGTAGAGTGTGGGTCCCCTGTATCATCGTGAATTCATTCAGCGCATCACACACTGATGCACCGCCTCCACCTCCACGGTTGGTCGCTGTTGGCGGCCTGTTCGACCAACGCAGCACCGAGCAGTGCCACTCTTCCACTTCGGCTCGCAATTTCCAGTCGCCACCCAAGTCTTCCGGCATCAGTCACTGGTGTTTCCGCACTAGTGCCACAACATTTCTTCTTCCTCGGGGCTTTGGAAACACTCTGGAACTCCGTTTTCACTTCTACTAACACCTACAAGCTCTCTAAGATGCCTCCGTCGTTGCACGGATCCCGGTTTCCAGGTTCTGGCATGTTTAAGAATTTCCTCCGAAAAACACAATAAGAACGAAGTGGAAGAGGGTCCCGACCTTGTTTGTTTTTCCCACTCCATCTGTGTTAACATGATAACAAGCGGGAGGAATATTAATTCATCAAAGTCAACTTCAATAATAAACCCCCAATCTCGAGTACCTTTGGAGGTGTCGCAGTTGTGGCGGGAGGAGAGTCCTTGTTGGATGAAGTCATTGGCTTTGGTCGATCCCGAATCGTCACTACACAAGCTTCTATTCTCCGTCGGTGTAAGTTTCTGCAGGACTTCACCAATGGTTCCTCGGTAATGAAGTCGTGTCACAAATACATTCCCAAGATTCCATTAAATAGATAGTAAATCTACCCATGTTGCATGAAATTAATGGGGTTCATTTATGAAGCGCAATTAATGTTTCCACATTGAGGTTTCAAAGCTGGAGGGTGAAGCCATTTAATGGATTGACAAATCAACGGTCCCTCCACCGCCTCTTATTAGGTATACAAAAGAAATAAATTAACATTATTAAGTAATTTTATTATTTTCATGTAATGTCTAGAATTTAACTTTTCCTCCCAACTTACTGCAGTCGAACTGAATCTTCACTTAAGCGAATCCATACACTGTGGATTCAATAGTGCCCACATATTTTAATTCTGAGCACAAGTTAAAAAGTTAGAAAATTCCGGTCATACATTTACTGAACATACATTAAAAAAAGTTCAAAAATATATTAACAGTCACCGTTTACCCACTCCGGTCGAGGTTAGGCTCTACCTAAGGGAAAAATGCCGCCAAAAATCCAACCGTACTCTCAGATTTTCAATCTGAGTTATGGTTTAGAAGTTAGATAATTTAATAATAAAATAATTGTTGCTTAAATATTGTATTTATGGCCAAAAACTAACTTCCATATTTGGCTCACACCGTCCAATGATAGGGGGTTCCTAAGGAAATCATACCCTCATGAGTTCAGTGTGGGTCTCATATTTTTAACATGATTCATGGTTTGTGAGTAATAAGCATTTGAAAAATAAAATTATTTTATTTTATTATTTTATTTATGGTTATTAAATTTTTGAATTTTCACACTAGAGGCTTGTGCCAACTAATCTTAAGTCACGGATAGGGTAAATCGGCCATCCTAAACGCAACAGTGCCCTTAGATTTCTGATCCGGGAACCCATTTAAGAGTTATTTCACTTTTTATGGAAAACTACTCACGCACACTATTTTAATCTTAACAGTTTTTCGATGGATCATTCAGGGATCTCTAGGCTTCGAAATCATGTTCCTTCAGAATCTGTAGTCTCATATTAATCCCAAATATTTTAAAAAAAATTACATGGAATTTTCAAGTCTTTATATTCTACCCACCTTATGAATTTTCATCCCCCAACTTGAAAACATGGAAAATCAAACAAATAAGGGTATTGAGCACGAATTTGAGCCTCCCTCTCCCGTGTTCTCTCGTAGAGGTTCTCGTGCTGCCACCAAACTCGCACCAGAGGGATCCACCGTCCACAAAGGACTTGCTCTTGCGGATCCTCTATCTCCACCAAAACTCCATAAAATTCTCCCCATTGTGAAATTCCAACCCACCCTAGTTGATAACGTGTGATGGATCATGCATGAATCTCCTCAGCTATGACACATGAAAAACATTTTGTAGCTGGTGCATCTGTGTGGGAAAATCTAGATGGTACGCTTCCACGCCCACTCGGCTAAGAATCTGGAGAGGTCCGATTAACCTCGAAGAAAAATCACTACAATCCCCATCGGGGTGAGTCCTGTTGGAATACATGATCTCCCTCCTCGAACTCCAAGGGTCTCTATTTCTTGTCGACATAAGACTTCTGCCAGTTCTGTGTAGTATTTATCCCTAGCCACCAGTACTAACACTGGAGGTCCTGGAACATCTTTACCCCACCAAGATGTACCGCAAAAGTTGATGTGTGTAACTCTCTCAACACCTCCTCTCTTAGCATCACTGGTACCATGGTTCATCCTCTAAAAAAGATGACATGCTACCCACCTTCCAATAATGCTTCAGAAGCCTATCCTGGGGATATTTGAGCATGTCAGGCCTCTTAGTCTACGTCCCAAAGTTGTGCCTCCCGAACTCACTGAAGGTATAGGGGAGTGACAGTTATATACTAGAGGTAAGATACTCCATCACTATACACTAATCATTTCTGTAACGCGGCTATCTACTCTTTCACCTCACTCAGCTAGTATAAACCAAACCTCCTTCTAAGTGCATCTTCCACCACAACCCCCTTCTAAACTCTCAACCCCCGATGCTCTGTGGGAGCTATCCGATATGCAGTTATAGATATTGGTGTCGTTGTTAGTTACAAGCCAAAGTAGAATTCCCTTTCCCTTTGGGGAGATAATCTTGGAAACATATTTTGAAAAGATGTTCTCATACTCCACCACTAATGTTGGGGACTGAAAACATAATACTCATAATTCCATGAGGGTATGGCTGGTGGACTGAAGAGTGATCGGCTGCACCCTCCTATGCATGAGTTTAACTTGTGCTGTCTCGGTTTCCATTTTTCACCAACCAAAGAAAAACCCCATTCCAAATATATAGATATTCCACAACTTTTTTCCTAAAACAGTCAATATGAGCATGAACTTTGGATGACCAGTCAATACTCAAACTAACACCGTAAGGTCTCAATGCTGCCACCAAGAGGATCCAATAAAAACTCTCGCCTCAAGGGTCAGATCAAACCATATAAATAAGTGTGATTATTGAGTCTCCAAAAAAAGTTATCTCTTGATGTAAGGGTCAAGTCAATGGTTAAACTGGAAACTCTAGGTCATGGACAAGATTCTATGACCAGAATGAATGATTAGTTCCTCTGTCTATTAATATGACAACTAGTAGTAGACACAGATCGTATCTCAAATCATTCCAGGAGCCCTTGGGTCACACTCCTTGACCATGTGAATCTACTCCCTTCCCCTGTCCTCTATCTCCCTGAGCCTGATGGGGACCACATTGGGGTGGTCATTGTAACGTGTCAAAATGTATACCATCTATTATTGCTCTACTAGCTCCCCTTCCATGTCTGCTGCCCTGCAGATTCATCTTTCCCTATCACTTCCTCTTCTATAAATATTTCACATGATAAAGTCTCTATAACTGACATCGGTTTCCTACTTTCTAACTATTAACATTCACTGATTGTATCTTCTCAACCAAATAAGATAAAACCACAAAGGTTCTCTTAAGCACCATAATATCAGTAGGAATGAACATAGGAATAGAAATGGCTTAGATGTTCATAACACATCCTTCTCAGAGGTCCAATCCATAAAGAATTGGTCGTATCATATTCATAAAGTACTGGGAATAGTCAGTACGCCTCGACGATTACGTAGCTACCAACATGTCATTCTACCGAAGTTGCAGAAACTCTTGGGAACACATACCCCTTAGCTTTTTATGGCAAGAGACCCCCTTCTCTGAGGAAGGTTCTCATGGTTTTTCCATGGAAAAAGTCACCACATCATATGGTAGGGGTAATCTATAACCTGCCATCTCCCTTATGAGCCACATATAGTGCTCAATTCTAGGACCACCATCTAATCTAATGGTGCCCTGGATGGATGGAAAATCAATCCCCACCTCAATCCAATCCTTAGCCGCCTGAGAGTCGGGCTCACCTCGAAACATGAGCGTTATCAGTCACAGAAACTTGCGTCAAGCACTGAGCCTATAAGTTTACTCTACCGGTAGCACCATTAGTAACTGCTGACCAGCATGTAGTGGTATAGCTGGGACACCGCCCGAAGGTACCTATCTTGGGCCAGAGTCCTTGTACTGAAGGCACTTCACACTATGGACCTTCCCCATGCTCACACATTGGAATCCTAGATAGCTATATGAGTGGAGGCTTCATGAAATAGAATCAAGATGAAACACAATCAATAAATTATACCTGGTGGGATGAATCGAAAGATATAAAAAAAACATTTCCAAAACACACGCAATCATTGTTTCCGTGCACCGAGTCAAAAATCAAAATTCGGGGTCCTGGTGTATGGACACGTCGGTCTTAATTCCAACACAGGACTCCCCAAACTAAAAACCACACTCAAAACACATAATACTATTGCTCCATTGGAATGATCGGAGTCCTAGTTCTTCGGTAGAACTGACTCCTCTAATACCACTTTGTCACGAATCATCCCCCGGGGCCCATTTCATGACTACCCCAAGCCCGCATTCCATAGGCCAGGGGTTGGTGGATAGCTCCGAAAAGGAATATCCCAAAAAACAAAAGGCATTTCCTTTAAACCTGCACAAACACAGTGACTAGGATGCAACAAGATTCAACCATGAAGTAAAACTACAGTAGAACAAGTGTTTACTGAAAGTAAGGTGCCGTAATACAATCCCAACTGAGTGACAACTATTACAGAAAAACAGAAACAGATCTTGCGATCATCCACCAAGGATCCTACCTGGAGGGTAGGTATAGCACATCTCCACAACTCTCCACGTCATCCAGTCTCCTATATATACCACCTAGTTCTGGCTCCCTCAATTCTCATCCATGAAGCTCGTCGTATGCAAAGGAAACAAGACGGTGTGGGCGTAACTCGTGCATGGGTGAGTATAATAATACCTTGTAGGGACCGCGAGATCCCTGAAGGATCAGGAGTACACTCTCTATGAACTGTTCATCCATGATGGGACACATCTGAGAGATGTACTCCATCATGTAAAACTCAACCATTCCTAATGGAACTTCAGAAAGTTCATGCTCCATCAAGAACTTTCTGCTGGAACTTCCTCTATTACCCGGCACTAGAGTTCTCACAGTCACAGTCTTGCACTCGAGGAATGACCAAGGTAATCCATGTGAAGAGGCCCACTCCTCGACATGGTGTCCTACAGTTGAGTGAGCTCCAACTCCCCAAAAGGACCTTCTCCCCATTGCTACTCGGAGATGGGGGAGTACTACTCCATTTTTGAGGACCCAAACCCTAACCGATAGGGGAGTAAAACTGTGGTAGATTGTTTACTATGGGGGACATGCACCCTATTACGTCATGGAATACTAATCCCAGGCTGGAGGACCCTCACCCTGGCACGACAGGGGAGTACCAACTCTATATGATTGTAAAACCCCAGGTAAATAAAGAATATGACATTTTCATATTTATCCATATTTGTGAATAAAATATTAATATGACTTTAACTGGGACGCTATGCTCGATGGTGTACCCAACACGCAAAAACGAGTTTCTTGGGAATCTTACATTGCACTAGAATAATAAAATAATATTATTTTAAATGGTAGTTAACATGTAGCCATTGTATTGGTAGGAATGGATAGAAATAACTAAAATATGATTATATATTTTTTTAAATGTTTTTACATTTATCCAATAAAATATAAAGGCTTAAAATACGGAAAGAATTCAATTTTTGGTGTATATGCCCTAGTTTTCAATAAAGGTTCACTTATCGCCTTTTGATGGCGAACTGTCATTAAATATAGTTTTGGTCACTCTTATACATTCTATTGGACCAAATAAAAATCTTCTTAAGAATCGGGACATCAAAATTTACTTTGTGTAAATTTTAGGTATCTTTCCGATAAAGTTCATTTTTTTAATGAATAGTGTAAAATGTTGTATTTTAATTCAAAACCTCTTTTTAATCAAATTTATTAATATGATTAGATTATCTTCTGAATTGGTTTTAAAGTGAAATTAGAATATATTTTTACCATTAAATCCAATAGTGGTCGTTGGAATTAATTTCACTTTGAAATCAGACTTAAACTAGTGTCAATCTTTTGATAGTTATTGTTTCATAAAAACACGATATTTTCTCTGACAACGGGAATTAATTATTAAATTAATTAATGTGACTTATAAGTTTTGAATTTTGTAAAATAGACTTCATTTTTGAACTCGGAATACCAAATATAACTTAGGGTAAATTTTTGGGATTTTTCTGAAAACATCAATTTTTGATGAATAGTGAAACCACTAAGTGGTACTTATAAAAATTGATTTTTCCGTTTAAATGAAATTTTGCCATCTTTGTGTTTTAAATTTCAAAAATCCGACATACATGGTTGTCATTAAGAAGTAAAATGTTGTTCAATGGGATAAAAATAATTTTGTGGTGAATAGTAACTTATTATGTTTTTAATCGCGATTAGAGGTAATTAGTGTCGTTTATGGTAAGAATAATGTTTTAATAAAATGAAATGACCTAGACACATGTCCTACCCTCATTGTATGTGTCATGGCCGACCAAGACAATCCATGGGTCAACTTGGGGACCCCATGGATCCACTTTGGTTGGAAAATGACATAAATATATTTTTATTTAATGTTAAAGTAAAAATGACACAAACATGAGATGTTTTACTAAAACAATTTTTACATGGGGTTATAAAAGTCATATTTTTGACTATAAATAGTTATTGGAAATCTAAAAAGAGTTCCTACATCATAGTATTTTTTTATAATTTTTAGACATTAAATAAATTAAATTATATATGACATCATGATGATGTAGTGATGACCTCATTATTTAACGGCTTAAATAAAATGGAAATATAATGTAATATCTAAGACCTACACGTGTCCAAAACCTATTGGATGAGTTTATTGCGAACCCTTATCACCTTATCCTAGAAATACATCAATGTGGGACCTTTAAAATCCGAAACTCTTTTGAAAATAAAGTAACATTTTGTAACTTTACAAAAGTGACACTCCTCTCCTCTTATAAAAGGCCCCCACCTCTACCTCCTTACCCACACTCCCAAAGCCTTTGGCTCGGCCAACCCCTGCCCATTTTGTCTCTCCACATCCCTATCTTAATCCTTGAAGCCTTCCTTTGGGTAGAAGTCTTCCCAAGGAAGCCTTTGAGCTCAAACCAATGGGAGTTACTTTATTTTTAGGTAATGTCTTCACTTGTCTCATTTTGTTATATTTTGCTTCTCCAACCCAATAATCTCTTTTTATTCATTTATTTTGTAAAAAATACAGTATCTTCAATATACTAGGATGTTTTTATAATAAGGATTCGAGCTACAATTACACACACCTACATCTAATGGTTAAAGAACATACTGTTTCCGTGGATGGCGAATTTCTGCCTCCCGAAACGATGATTGTTCAACATTCTTCTAACACCTTCAAAGGTGGCCATTAAGATGAAACTATATTTATATATGATATCTAATATGATTATTTTTTTCTTGAGCTTCTGTATTTTTCATTGATTTCATACCTTTATGGTTTCCATTATGGGTAAACGTGATATCTTCATTTAAGGAAGTGCGGACTATCGCCCCCTCAAAGTGATTTGATTTGTTAATACCATATGTGGTATGTATAAAGGATATATTTAATGATATTATATATGATACCATACTGTAATTATAATACTATTATGTATCATTATGTTTTAATTCCATTAAATATGAAATAGAAATGGAAGTAGCGTTCATGCGTAAGTACGGCTTACTGTCTCCATGAACGGTACATTTCATTTCTTATCTCATAATGTTATGTAATATTATAAGTAAATATATATAATGGATATATATGTAATATATTACATCTAAATTATGGATATCATTCTGGAATTATAACACATATATATCTCTCTCATTATGTTTTAATTCCATTAATATGACCAAAAAATGAAAGTAGCGTTCATGCGTACGTACGGCCTACCGTCTCCATGAACGATTCTTTTCGTTTTTTATCTCCAAATGATATGGAATAGTATAAAATGAATATTTACTAGATATATATGTTATTTTTATCATTAATACTATTTTGTAAATTATTTACATATAACTACATGGGCAATCTTTTTTCAAACAAGTTCATTTTTGACTCATGTACCAAACATCGGCAAAAACGTCTGATATGAACTAACATTATTAAAAAATTATTATAACATTATAATATGTGGTATTAACTGAATAATAATCTATAAAGGAGGTAATTAGGCAATTATTAATTGACCAAAGTTTATTATTCGGGAATATAAAGAAACGAAGAAGACAAGTTGGACTTGAGGTAAGGGATCCTACTCCACTCTTTGTTTTAAGTACACTCTTTTATGTAATTCCTTTTAAAGCTAACATTTCTTGTTATTTGGATGATATTTTATATTAATCTTACTGTAATTTATATTTTCATGTGATGAGAGACCATATTCTCTCTCATTAATCCATTTTGGAAGTTTTGAGTGCCGCCGTTAGGCTGCCGAATTTTCTTAAGAGATCTAACCTCTCTCTTTCTTTTTAAGTACTCTCCTTTATGTCACTTCTTTTAAGCTCCTATTTGTTATGTTGGAGGATTTTATTTTATATTACACTTTCTATAAACTTTATGTTAATATGATGACATACCCTATTTGATCTCATCAATCCTTTTTTGTAAGTTTTATATGGCGCTCTTAGGCTGCCGAGTTTTCGTAAGGGATTTTTCATCTCACTTTTATTCCCATGAGATTTATGCTACATTTGCCACAATTTCCTCTAAGTGGTGTATGTACTGCACATTATTCTACTCTTTGTGTAATATACTTTCGTTTATGAGTATGTACATCAATGATGTATTGTCCTTCTTTCATGGGGTGTATGTTTTGAAAGATACCCAAGTCGGTAAGGGAACCTTTCACCCTCCTCTTTTTAAAAGACTTCGTTTGTTGGGTCTTTTAATTTACATATTGTTATGTTTGGATATGTTCTCATATATCCTTATTGATTTAAATTTTATGTACAAGTGATGAGATACACTTTTTATCTCTCATCAACTCATTTTGATGTGACGTTGTTAGGCTGTCAAGGGAACTTCTTAACCCAATTTTGATTTCTTTGGGTTCAACATGTAGTTATTGAATATGTCATCCTTTGAATATGTGTGAATGTCCTTTGATTATTTTACACTTAATATCCACTTATGTTTGGTGTATTCATTTATCACACATAATTATGTAATTGATTTATCCTTAAACCAAGGATACCGTCTTTGTATGGGACTTCGTCTCAATCTCCTTTCACTGAGGCATATTTTATTTTATACACAACCATATTTTATACGGTGTATAAACCCCTTTGACTTTTAAGTTTATCCAAAAGGAATATTTCTTTATACGAAGAGTTTTACTAAACGACAAAAGGGAATGTTTTTTGTCATACGTATGCGGCGACAACGACTTCTCCGCCACCGTGACCATTATTTGAATTTCGGATTCCTCTACAAGCCATACCTTTTTTAAAAGAAAAATAAAAAACCATGTTTTACTTTTCTTTCATTTTGGTATTGAAAATGGTTTTCATAATGCTTTATTATATCAATGTGGTGTATTGATATCTTGTGATAGAAATGTGGAAATGTTATGTTTCCTTTATGCATGTTTTATGTGATACGATTATGTTATGGTCCTTGGGCATTATTATGAAGACGGGTGGTTCCGTGATAAACTAAGGGTGGGTGAGCCCGATATAGCTCTCCAGTCCATTGGGTAACGCAAAGGAGTGAACCGTTAAGGTTTCTTCGAATAGATTTAGGGAATATACTATGGTGGGTATTCCAAACTTAACCAAGAGGGTTACTCCCTACGTAAGAATGTTATGAATGCCTCAAGTTACCTTTTATGTCTTATGATTTCTATGATTTATTCATGATTTGATGAGGTATGTTAAAGTGCCTATGTTTTATGGGTAAAGTATGATTTCATTATTATGTATATATGAACTCATGTTTCCTTTCCATATTTTTATAACCCTTACTGAGCTTTTTATGCTCATCCCAAGTTTTTGAAATGTTTTTCACAGGTCAAGGGAATGGTACATGATGTGATGATAGTGTAAAGTATGTGTCATGAAAGAATCCATGTTTTATTTTAAATATGTTTCCATTGATGGGAATAATTAATACTGTCTTTTATGTAACCACTTTGTTTAAATGTGGAATGTAATGCATGTTTCATGATCTAATTCTCTAAAATTCTAAACCTGAAAAGATCCTCAATGTGTAATCTTGTAATAACTCAAGATTAAGTATGGTTTAAGGCTGGGGTATTATAGTTGGTATCAAAGGTCGGTTTAGATAACTTTATAGGTTAGGGTATTCTTTAAGCATAAGTGGCATTACCATAATGGTTAGGATTTCAGAAAGAGTCCGAGTTTTAAATAAAGTGAATGAGTAAGTGTATATTAGTGTTTAACTTCCTTATTAGTACAAGATGGTTTTGTTGATATAATCACACTGACATTTTTGTTTTTAGTGAATGGATGGATCTAGCAGGCACCAAAGAGACAACAGGTTTGAAGGAAACTGTGGTGGTTCTATGATTAAGATACTAGATAAAATGAGGGATTCAATGAGGAAACTCGTGGTTGTTCTAAACCAACTATCAAGGAGTCATGATCAACCACTTGAACCTTCGTATCATCTTTAATGCATCGTGTACGAGATGACCAATCGATGTGGAAGTTCAGGTAATTATTATAAAGGTAACCATTAGAGTTTATATGATCCTTACTTTTGAGGTAATAATGGGTTACTATATGTTATGATGGAAGTGAAAGGCATGAGATAAAATCAAGGTTAAATTATGTTATGGTAATTTTTATGATTTTATATATTTTTCGGGAATTATTTGAGAATTATATATTTTTGGAAAAAGGACAACATGCAGACCGTGTGACTACCCATCGCGTCGGACAAAGCTGCGGGAATCGCACCCACAACCAAAGTGCGACTGGTATTTATCGCCTACCACTGGACTACGTGAAGTCCCTGGTTAGTTTGACTGATTCTTTTTAGTTATATGATTTTATGAATTAAGATTAAGTTTATTTTGGGTTATTTAGGAAAATGATTAACCTATCATGGAGGATATGTGATTAGGTTAATTACTTTTCAATACAAGACTTTAGGAGAAACTAATGTTGTTTGGAGATAAATACTACGATTTAACTTGGAAGAATATGTGACTAAATCCTTCAAATATTTGGGTTTCAATCTTATATTGGTTTACTTTGAAAAAATTTATGGACAAATTGTTTATCGGATGGTCCCCGTTGAACTTTGGGTTTTGTTGGACAAATTTTGGAGATTAAGCATAGATTTTCCTTTTAAAGGATTATCCTTTTCTGGATTATCTAACCTTGTACTGACCTTTTTAGTTTTGGTTTTGGTTAAGGTCTTAAGATATGGGAAGTATATAGTTATCTTTGGTGGATTAGGTGATTCTCTAGAAGTTGATTATAGTACTCTTAATGCGAACAAGTCTCCCTAAATACTCGTCTTCTGGAAAAAAATATGAGTTTGATTAAGGAATCTAGTAAAAGTTGAAAGTCAACATGATAAGTGATTATGTTTCCTTATGAATAAATTCATCAATAAAAAGTAACTTAAAACAAAAATGTGGTCTATTAACTTTTCATACTAGGGAATCGAATACTGTTTAACCCATCACAAGTTTGTGATTTTCTTATGGTTAACTTTCTCCTAGACATGTTTATTATCACTCTCCCTCAAGAACATGACCCTTTGCTTTTTCTTCCATGTCCATGTTTTTTTACATGGAATCCTAGTATGGATTAACTCGGGTGACCTCTGTACTTATCTTCCTTTCTTTTAAAGTGATTTTTTTACCGACTCTTGTTCCGATGTGGGACTTTCAAGTATGTTTCCAAGATCAATTTTAAAAATTGCGAGGACGCAATTCCCAAAAGGGGGGAAGGATGTAACACCCCAGGTAAATAAATAATATGACATTTCCATATTTATCCATATTTGTGAATAAAATATTAATATGACTTTAAAGGGGACACTATGCTCGATGGCGTACCCAACACGCACCAACGAGTTTTTTGGGAATCTTACATTGCACTCTAATAATAAAATAATATTATTTTAAATGGTAGTCAACATGTAGCCATTGTATTGGAGGGAATGGATAGAAATAACTAAAATATGATTATATATGTTTTTAAATGTTTTTACATTTATCCAATAAAAGATAAAGGCTTAAAATACGGAAAGAATTCAATTTTAGGCGTATATGCCCTAGTTTTCACTAAAGGTTCACTTATCACCTTTTAATGGAAAACTGTCATTAAATATAGTTTTGTTCACTCTTATAAATTCTATTGGACAAAATAAAACTCTTCTTTAGAATCGGGACATCAAAATTTACATTGTGTAAATTTTTGGTATCTTTCCGATAAAGTTCATTTTTTTAATGAATAGCGTAAAATGTTGTATTTTAATTCAAAACTGGTTTTTAATATAATTTATTTATATGATTAGATTATATTCTGAATTGGTTTTAAAGTGAAATTAGAATATATTTTTAACATTAAATCCAACAGTGGTCGTTGGAATTAATTTCACTTTGAAATCAGACTTAAACTAGTGTCAATCTTTTGATACTTATTGTTTCATAAAAACATGCTATTTGCTCTGACAGCGGGAATTAATTATTAAATTAATTAATGTGACCTATATGTTTTTAATTTTGTAAAATATACTTCATTTTTGAATTCAGAATATCAAATATAGCTTAAGGTTAATTTTTGGGATTTTTCTGAAAAACTTCAATTTTTGATGAATAGTGAAACCACTAAGTGGTGCTTATAAAAACTGATTTTTCCGTTTAAATTAAATTTTGCCATCTTTGGGTTTTTAATTTCAAAAATATGACATACATGGTTTTCATTAAGAAGTAAAATTTGGTTCAATGGGGAAAAAATATTTTTTTTGGTGAATAGTAACTTATTAAGTTTTTAATCGCGATTAGAGGTAATTAGTGTAGTTTATGGTATGAATAATGTTTTAATAAAATTAAGTGACCTAGAAACATGTACTACCCTCATTGTATGTGTCATTGCAGACTAATACAATCCATGGGTCAACTTGGGGACCCCATGGATCCACTTTGGTTGGAAAATGACATAAATATCTTTTTATTTAATGTTAAAGTAAAAATGACACAAACATGAGATGTTTTACTAAAACAATTTTTACATGGGGTTATACAAGTCATATATTTGACTATAAATAGTCATTGGAAAGATAAAAAGATTTCCTACATCATAGTAGTTTTTTTATAATTTTTAGACATTAAATAAATTAAATTATTTATGACATCATGATGATGCAGCGATGACCTCATTATTTAACGATTTAAATAAAATGGAATGATAATGTAATATCTAAGACCTACACATGTCCAAAACCTATTTTATAAGTTTATTTCGAACCCTTATCACCTTATCCTCTAAATACATCAGTTTGGGACCTTTAAAATCAGAAACGCTTTTGAAAATATAGTAACATTTTGTAACTTTACAAGAGTGCCCCTCCTCTCTTCTTAAAAAAGGCCCCCACCTCTACCTCCTTACCCACACTCTCAAAGCCTTTGGATCGGCAAAACCCTGCCAATTTAGTCTCTCAACTTTCCTATCTTACTCCTTGAATCCTCACTTTTGGCATAAGTCTTCCGAAGGAAACCTTTGAGCTCAAACCAATGGGAGTTACCCAATTTTAAGGTAATGTCTTCACTTGTGTCCTTTTGTATTATTTTGCTTCTCCAACACACTAAACTCTTTTTATTCAGATATTTTGTAACAAATACAGTATCTTCAATATACTAGGATGTTTTTATAAGAATTATTCGAGCTACAATTACACAAACCTACATCTAATGTTTAAAGAACATACTGTTTCCGTGGATGTAGAATTTCTGCCTCCCGAAACGATGATTGTTCAACATTCTTCTAACACCTTCAAAGGTGGACATTAATATGACACTATATTTATATATGATATCTAATATGTTTATGTTTTACTTAAGCTTATGTATTTGTCATTTATGGCGTACCTTTATTGTTTCCATTATGGGTAAATGCGATATCTTCATTTAAGGAAGTGCGGACTACCGCCCCCTCAATGTGATTTGATTCGTTAATACCATATGTGGTACATATAAAGGATATATTTAATGATATTATATATGATAACATACAGCAATTAAAATACTATTATGTATCATTATGTTTTAATTCCATTAAATATGAAATAGAAATGGAAGTAGCGTTCATGCGTACGTACGGCTTACCGTCTCCATGAAGGGTACATTTCATTTCTTATCTCATAATGTTATGTAATATTATAAGTACATATATATAATGAATATATACGTAATATATTACATCTAAATTATGTATATCATTCTGGAATTATAACATATATATATCTCTCTCATTATGTTTTAATTCCATTAATATGACAAAAAAATGAAAGTAGCATTCATGCGTACGTACGGACTACCGTCTCCATGAATGATGATTTTCGTTTTTTATCTCCAAATGATATGGAATAGTATAAAATTAATATTTACTAGATATATATGATATTTTAATCATTAATACTATTCTGGAAGTTATTTACATATAACTACATGGGCAATCTTTTTTCAAACAAGTTCATTTTTGACTCATGTACCAAACATCGGCAAAAACGTCTGATATGAACTAACATTATTAAAAAATTATTATAACATTATAATATGTGATATGAACTGAATAATAATTTCTAAAGAAGTTAATTCGGCAATTATTAATTGACCAAAGTTTATTATTCAGTAATATAAAGAAACGAACAAGACAAGTTGGACTTGAGGTAAGGGATCCTACTCCACTCTTTTTTTAAGTACAGTCTTTTATGTCATTCCTTTTAAAGCTCATATTTCTTATTATTGGGATGATATTTTATATTAATATTACTATAATTTCTATTTTCATGTGATTGGAGACCCTATTCTCTCTCATCAATCCATTTTGGAAGTTTTGAGTGGTGTCGTTAGGCTACCGAATTTTCGTAAGAGATCTAGCCTCTCTCTTTCTTTTTAAGTACTCTCATTTATGTCACTTCTTTTAAGCTCCTCTTTGTTATGTTGGGGGATGTTATTTTATATTCCTATTTATATAACCTTTATGTTAATATTATGAGATACCCTATTTGATCTCATCAATCCTTTTTTGTAAGTTTTATGTGGCGCTCTTAGGCTGCCGAGTTTTCGTAAGGGGTTTTTCATCTCACTTTTATTCCCGGGATATTTATGCTACATTTTCCACAATTTCCTTTGAGTGGTGTATGTACTGCACATTATTCTACTCTTTGTGTAATATAATTTCGTTTATGAGTATTTACATCAATGATTTATTGTCCTTCTTTCATGGGGTGTATGTTTTGAAAGATACCCAAGTCGGTAAGGGAACCTTTCACCCTCCTCTTTTTAAAAGACATCATTTGTTGGGTATTTTAATTTACAAATTGTTATGTTGGGATATGTTCTCATATATCATTATTGATGTAAATTTTATGTCCAAGTGATGATATACACTTTTTATCTCTCATCAACTCATTTTGATGTGACGTTGTTAGGCTGTCAAGGGAACTTCTTAACCCAATTTCGATTTCTTTGGGTTCAACATGTAGTTATTGAATATATCATCCTTTGAATATGTGTGAATGACCTTTGATTATTTTACACTTAATATCCACTTATATTTTGTGTATTCGTTTTTCACACATAATTATGTAATTGATTTATCCTTAAACCAAGGATACCGTCTTTGTGTGGGACTTCGTCTCAATCTCATTTCATTGAGGCATATTTTATTTTTTACACAACCTTCATTTATACTGTGTATAATCCCCTTTGACTTTTACGTTTATCCAAAATGAATCTTTCTTTATACGAAGTGTTTTACTAAATGACAAAAGGGAATGTTTTTTGTCATACGTATGCGGCGACAACGACTTCTCCGCCGCCGTGACCATTATTTGAATTTCGGCTTCCTCTATAAGCCATACCTTTTTTTAAAAGAAAATTAAAAAACCATGTTTTACATTTCATTCATTTTGGTTTTGAAAATGGTTTTCATAATGTTTTATTATATCAATGTAGTGTATTGATATCTTGTGATTGAAATGTGGAAATGTTATGTTTCCTTTATGCATGTTTTATGTGATACGATTATGTTATGGTTCTTGGGCATTATTATGAATACGGGTGGTTCCATGATAAACTAAGGGCGGGTGAGCCCGATATAGCTCTCCAATGCATTGGGTAACATGAAAGAGTGAAACGTTAAGGTTTCTCTGAAGAGATTTAGGGAATATACTGTGGTGGGTATTCCAAACGTAACCAAGAGGGTTACTCCATACGTAAGAATGTTATGAATGCCTCAAGTTACCTTTTATGTCTTAAGATTTATATGATTTTTTCATGGTTTGATGAGGTATGTTAATGTGCCTATGTTTTATGGGTAAAGTATGATTTCATTCTTATGTATATATGAACTCATGTTTCCTTTCCATATTTTTATAACCCTTACTGAGCTTTTTATGCTCATCCCAAGTTTTTGAAATGCTTTTCACAGGTCAAGGGAATGGTACATGATGTGATGGTAGTGTCAAGGATGTGTCAATAAACAATCCATGTTTTATTTTATATATTTTTCCATTGATGGGAAGAATGAATATTGTCTTTTATGTAACCACTTTGTTTAAATTTGGAATGTAATGCAAGTTTCATGATCTAATTCTCTAAAACTCTAAACCTGAAAAGATCCTCAATGTGTAATCTTGTAATAACTCAAGATTAAGTAAGGTTTAAGGCTGGGGTCTTATAATGATAGGACCCACACCCTACCTGGTAGGGTAGTACAACTAATAAATATTCTTATGAAAAATTTACTATGTTACAATCACATTGAGAGTAGGTTCTACATATGCATGAGTAAAATTTCTATTTTTAAATGATCATTATGGATCGAAGGTATGTATTATTGTATCTAAAATATCATTTTATAATATATATCATCCATGTGATGTGGTGGTGAGAAATGAATCGCATCGCTTTGAGGATATGGTAGTCCACACAAATGCATGAACAATGTTATAATTTTTCATTGGATGGAATATTTAGAATGTAAATAATATATTAAAATTTTAAAATTATAAATATGTCAATAATATAATATAAAAAGATTAATTCTATATTTATAATCGGTCTTGAGAGATGGTGATGTAAAACAATTTACATCAATTCTCAAGGTAGTAGTTTTTCATACACACGAATGATGAATTATTTTACCAATGTATAGATGTGGAATAGGATATTAAATTAATATAAATAATATAATAATATTTGTGATACTATTTTAATTATTTTATCATTTTTTAATAAAACATTAAATATCTGGAAGAAGAAACAAAACTAAAACAGGTTGTTGCAAACTATACTTCTTTTTTGGATAACATCATTTTCTTAAGAGATTTAGACCACTAATATTATTATTATTCCAAAAATAAGGACACTATAATGATGTGATAGATTCGTTAGGTTGATTTTGGAAGGTAGTAGATGAACAAAATGAGTTTTTAAGTGTGAATGAATGAGAAGATGATATTTCCTTATATAGTAGAGGAGAGGGACATTATGGGAATTCCGTAAAGGATGAAATTAATATAAATTTATTGTAAAGTCCCAGAAATTTCAAGGGAAATTTTTTTCTTAATTTCTTTGGAATTTTACGAGTACGCAGTTTCTGACGGCACCTGAATCCGAGGCCCGGTGTGCCCTGAATCAATTTTCAAAGTTTAGCTCAGGTACGTTCAGTGAACGAACGAGCAGGTTTTTCTATATTTTGAAACGCTGCTCGGAATTGAAATCTAAGGGCACCGAGGAACTCGCAGTGCCAGTAATTTCTTAAGGGGACCTTTACCGTAGTTGCATTTTAAGCAGGTTGAATTTTATTATTTGGGGATTTAGTTTAAAATAAATAAAATTGTTGAACAATTTTATTTTATATCGTTGGGAGTAATTATCTCCCATAGGAAGTTGTTGGTGGGGTCCACGACTAACCAACTTCCCATGTGTGAATATTTTAAATGTGGGTCCCACACAAGCCCCAACCTTCCACCTCCATCTAAACACCTTAACCTTCTCCCATTAAACTCCCTTGGTTTTAATGTGTCAACTTTCCTTTGATTAAATGTGACTCTTCACATACTCCCCTCTTAAATGCATGCCAAAACATACTAATCAATAAGGTGGTTTGATTGTTTGAATTTGAAGTGGCTCGTATTAAATAAAATAATAAGGTATCTTGCTACTTTATTTGGGGGAAAGGATTTTGGGTGGGAGCTCTTGAGATTTTGGGGAAGAACACCGACTCTCCAACGTAGAATGGCCTTCCGACTCGGCGAAGAACGCTCTACATTTTCTCCAATCCTTTTTCTTCCTCCACGACATGGGAGGAGACACCATCACGGGGAACGTCGCCATCAACGATGACCTTTTCTCCGACATCAACAGAATCGGCACCGATCTTCCGTGACATCTGATCATCGCTAAGCTTGCCTCTTTTCACCGCTCGACGATGTGCGACGTCATTGCGAGGTAGGGGTTTAAATTGAGAATGTTAAAAATCCCATGATTGTTTCTTTTTAAAACAAAGAACACGGATCAACTCATTATTAAGTTGATCCGCGAAAGTATTTTTTTGCGGGATGGGAATATTTGATTGCGGGGAAAAATGTAAGGGAATTTTTATTTGATATTCTCTTTATCTTTTGGGAAAAGAACGATGAGTGTGGAAAAACCTTTTCTTGGTTGATCCGCAGATCGTTTGTTCATGAGGTTTGGTTGTGTAGGGGAAATTTTTTGTATTTCTCATTTGAGTGGGTTTATCTCACGAGCATATGCATTTTAATTATATGATGTTCGTATAATTTATTCTAGAATAAATTATACCATTTTCTTTTAATAAAGCAAGTGTTTCATTTTTTCCAATTGATAATGCCTAATGCGGAGGGTAGGGGCTGAACAAACTGGCCGGCGACCCTCCGTTGATTGTTTGTTTTTGCGTGGGATGACAGGCGATGATGAAAAGGGGCTGCAATGGAGTTTTGAAGTCGTCGCAGAAATGTTCGGGACCTGAGAAGACCGTCGGCGTAGACGGAAGCTAAAACGAACCACTGGAACAACTCTGGGGGCCCGCAGAAGATGCTAATGGCGCGGGTCGCCGGCGCTGCGGTGCCCCAGCTTGCCGCCGGAAGAGAATCTGTCGCGGCACAGCCGCAGTGGCGAGAATCTGGACCCTGAGGCCGCGCGCGATCCAAGAGGCTGTGGGGCACCAGCTGGCGCCAGTGGTTACAATAAGGGGCCGCGCCCCTTTGTAACACTCGACCTCTTGGTCGAGCCACAACCGGCCGACCCGGGCCTCCCGTGCTGGGCCGGACTGCCCGCGTCGGGCCAGACCGCCCGCGCCGTGCCGGGCCACCACCGCCTCGCCGGGCTGCGCCAGAGGGGCCGGGCCACCCCAGCCGGGCCTGGCCGCACCCAACCAGGCCGGACCCGGACCCGAGTCTGGTCGACCCTGTTTGGGCCGACCCAGGGGGTATTAGGTCGGGTCGGACCGGGCCAAAACCCCTATTTTCGGAACAGTTCATTTAAACGGACATAACATGGGCTAAATACCTCCGATGGAAACACTGTCAGTTTTGTTGAGATCCTTGGATCGATACGGTCATTTCGGTATTTTACACTCAAGCTTTTGGTAATGTTTGGGAATGGACGGGTTGGTTCGAACCCAAAACCAACCGGGCCCACGGAGCGGAAACAGTTATAACTTGAGTTCCGGACGTCCTAATGATGTGTTGTCGACTTTGTTGGATTCCACTTGATGAGATGGTTCTTTTGGTATACTTCACCTGAGGTTTGGATCCAGTTGGAGTATGGTCGGGTTGGATTGTACCCGGAATCCATTCGGGCCCCTAAAACGGAAAAGCTGATAACTTTCAGACCGGACAACCGTGTGGTGAACCGTCAGCGGAATTGGTAATCACATTGAGAAATGGTCCCGTTGAGAATACCTTATCAGAGTTCGGGGTACAGTTGAGATACGGCCGGGTTGGTTCGTACATAAAACCAACCGGGCCCCCGGGACTAAAAGGCTAATAACTCACAGACCGAGTGTCTGATTGACGCGCCTTCTGTTGCGTTGAGACCCCTATGACGAGGAGGTCCTTTGAGATACTTCTTAGTGGGACTTTGTGATACTTGGAGTATCTACAAGTAGGTTGTGGAGTAGACCCTCCTGGAGACAAGCGTACGGAGTACAGAGACCGTGTAGCTGGCTGAGACCTGATGACTGCTTGTCCGATTCGAGTCGGAGTGACGTGTATAGCCCAATGGGGAGCACTACTGTGTTTGGGTGGAAGACCCACGGCGGGGAGCACTATTGTATTTGGGTGGCAGACCCATGGTACTCAATAGAAGGAGTACCCTTGTAGGCTATTAGGGGGGTGCACTACTGTGTTTGGGTGGCAGACCCCGGAAGGGAGCACTACTGTGTTTGGGTGGCTGACTCGAGGTACTCGACAGGAGGAGTACCTCAGCAGTCTAAGGTTAGGGAGAAGCACCTCGGAGACGTGGTAGGATCAGTGTACTTGACAGAGGAGGATCTCATCAGCAGTTGCTGTTTCGATAATGAAAATCCTGGTTTGAGCTGAGTCAATGACCTTTGGGTTTTCCCATGATTGATATGGGTTACCTGATAACTTAGGTATATGTATGGGGATATAACTAAGTAGTGGTTATCCATCGACTTCATATCTGTGTGATATCTCATGGCTGAGACGGGTTACTAGATATCTTAGGTATTACTATGGTCTTATACATAAGTAAGGGTTATCTATTGAGAAATTTCATTGTGATTATCCTTGTTGGATTTAGTGAGACCTTTAGGGTCTCAGGGTCCCTACTGAGTATCGTATACTCAACCCTGCACGGGCTATGCCCGCACCTCATTGTGTTGGATGCAGACGACGGATAGTGAAGACAGAGACCGAGTGTTCCCGGACTGGACGGTACCTGGAGGTGGACCGCACGACAAGTCAGTACCCAGGGGTGGACCTCATGACGAGTCAGTACCTGTAGGTGGACTTCACAACGAGATGGTACTCAGAGGAGGTTGGCGGGCGAGAGCGTTGAGAAGGCTGTCTGTACCTACCCTTCAAGTTGGATCCAAGGTGGACGAACCAGGAGCTGCTTCTATCTTCCAGTTGTTTTTCTGTTCTGTTGTAATTTCGTTTAGTTGTTGCTCTACTTTTCAGTTGGGCATGTATTCTAGCCCATTTAACATTCATCACTTTCTTTTGTACTTATTTTATTACTTCCACTTGTACTCTGGTTGGATGTGTTTATTATTTATAAAATAAATTCCTTCCCAGTTATCGGGATTTATGCCTTAGGTGCTAGTCGCCAGCCCCTGGCCTATGGAAGGCGGGCTTGGGGTAGTCACAGCATGAGCCCTGAGGACGGGTCGTGACAAATTGGTATTAGTGAAGTCGGTTCTACAGCAGAACTCAGAACTCTGATCATTCCTTTCTGTGAAGCAATAGTGGTAAGGGTACCGAGTGTGGTCTTTAGTTCAGGGAGTCCAGTATTGGTGCGGCGGCTGACGTATCCATACACTGGGACCCTGACTACTGATTTTTGACTTATTGCACGAAAACACTGATTGTGTGTGTGTTTCCGAAAGGTTTAAAAGTCATCTCAAACCAGGTCATCTCACCAGTTATAAATCATTGATCATGTCACATCTGTTCAGGATGTCTCCACGCAGACAGTTAGTTGAAGTTCTGAGAGAGTACTCTATGACAGCCCACCGAGCGACGAGACTCCAGTGCAGGACCCTCTTTCTATGTTGGCACCTTCGGGTGGTGTACTAGCAGCACCACCACCTGTTGGGCAGCAGATGCCACCAGTCGTACTAGTGGACGATGCATGCTAACAGAGCACATTGCACGAGTTCCAGCAGTAGAGGCCTCTGAGTTTATGAGGCGAGACAGATTCCCAAGCAGTAGTGGACTGGATGGAGGCGATTACTAGAGTTTTCCACCAAGATGAGACACCAAAAGAGTGGATGGTGGACTTGGATACTAGTGTTTCTTAGTGGTGACCATGAGGTTGGTAGGCATAGTGATTGTACTTAGTTACGTGGACCGATGCCTGAGATAGTACCATCGGGTAGTGTTCCAGCTATATCACTACAAGTTGGTCAGTAGACACTACCGGCGGTACCAGTAGAGGATAATTGTAGGCTTATTGCCTTACTTTTGTTTAATCACCAGATATCCCTCAAGTTCCGAGGTGAGCCTGACTCACAGGCGGCTGAGGACTGGCATGAAATGGTGGCTGAGAGTTTTCTAGAGCTTATACAGCTTCGGCAGGATGACATGTTAGTAGCTAAGTATTCATTGAGGTGTACCGATTGTCCATGGTACTTGATGACTATGATATGATCAGTTCTTTCGGGCTCGGACTTCCGAGCGAGGTGTGATTAAGAACTTCTAATCCAGCCCTTTCCTCTATGCATTCCTACTTATGTTAGGGTTCTAGAGAGAACCTTTGGGGTTGAATGTTATATGGCTAAGTGGATAGAGCCAGTGAATGTTAGCAGTGGGAAAACAGGAAACTGACATCAGTCTTAGAGACTCGGGCATATAAAATGTTTCAAGAAGAGTAAGTGTAAAGGACAGATGAATATACAGCCTAGCAGACTTGGAAGCTGATCTAGGATAGCATCATGAGGGGGTGTACATTTCAACATGTTACAACCACCCGCCTTTGTAGTCCTCGCTAGGCCCCGGGAGCAGGAGGGTAGGGGAAGAGAGTAGTTGCATGCGGTCAAAGAGGGTGACCCATGGGCTCTAGGAATGATTCGAGGTACGGTCTGTGTCTATTAAGAGCTTTTGTGTCAATAGACATAGGTACCAATCATTCATTCCTTCCATGAATCTTGTCCCAGACCTATAGTTTCTTGTTAACATGTTGACATGATCCTCATGTCTAGAGATACCTTTGGGAGGAGAATCGATAATCACACTTAAGCCAATGGTGTGATATGACCCTTGAGGAGGGAGTTTCAGTTGGAACTTCTTGGTGGCAGCATCGAGGCCTTATGAAGTTAGTTTGGGTATGTACTGGGCAACCACATTTCATACACAGATTGACAGTATTAGTAAAAAAGCATCTGGTTTATCTACAATGTTGGGATGGTGTTTTTTCCTTGGTCGGTGAAAAAGGAAACCCAGGAAGCACATGATAAACTCATTCTTAGGAGGGTGCAACCAATCACTCTTAAGTTGGCCAACCTTACCCTCGTGGGAGCAGGAGTTTTGAGTTTTCAGTTCGAAACAAGGAACAGAGGCCTCTAGAGTTTGAGGATGGTGACCACGTTTTTATATGGGTCTCACCTCGACGAGGTCTACGGAGATTTGGCCAAGGCGGTAAGTTAACTCCGCATTTCATCAGACCTTTCCAGGTCCCCAGTAGAGTAGGCGAGGTGGTTTACCGCTTGACCTTTCCACCACAGTTGCACTAGGTGCACGACGTCTTCCACATATCTCAACAGAGGAGATACGTGCACGACCCTTCACACATCATCGACCATAGGGAGCTGGGTATTGTTGACGGGGCTACATTCATAGAGGTTCCAGTGGAGATTGAGAGTCGATAGGAGTGGGTTCTACGTGGACAGTCGATTCCTCTAGTGCGCATTCGTTGGCAGAAGAGGGAACTCCAGGAGAGCACATGGGAGCAGAAGGCTCAGACGTGTGCTCAGTACCACTTATGTTTTCCCTAGTGTGTGTTGTAGCTTTACGGGGACGTAAAGCCCTGAGGTGGGAGTAATGTAAAGTCCTGGAAATTTCAAGGGAAATTGTTTTCTTAATTTTTTAGGAATTTTACGAGCACACAGTTTTTTAAGGCACCTGAATCCGAGGCCCAGTGTCCCTGAAATGAATTTCTGAAGTTTAGCTCTGGTACGTTCAGTAAACGAACAGGCGGGTTTTTCTATCTTTTGAACTAGTGCTCGGAATTGAAATACTAGGTCACCGATGAACTCGCAGTGCCGGTAATTGCTTAAGGGGACCTTTACAGCATTTGTGTTTTAAGCGAGTCGAATTTTATTATTTGGGGATTTAGTTTAACATAAATAAAATTGTTAAAAAAATTTATTTTATATTGTTGGGAGTTATTCTCTCCCATATGAAGTTGTTGGTGGGGCCCATTACCAACCAACATCCCATGTGTGAATAATTGAAATGTGGGGGCCACACGAGCCCCAACATTCCACCTCCCTCTAAACCCCTTAACCTTCTCCCATTAAACTCCCTTGGTTTTAATGTGTCAAATTTCCTTTGATTAAATGTTACTCTTCACATCCTCCCCTCTTAAATGCATGCCAACACATTCTAATCAATAAGGTGGTTTTATTGTTTGAATTTGAAGTGGCTTTTAATAAATAAAATAATAAGGTAGCTTATTATTTTATTTGGGGGAAAGATTTTTGGGTGGGAGTTCTTTAGATTTTAGGGAAGAACACCGACTCTCCAATGAAAAACGGCCTTCCGACTCGGTGAAGAACGCTCTATGTTTTCTCCAATCCTTTTTCTTCCTCTACGACATGGGAGGAGACACCACCGCAGGGAACGTCGCCATCAACGATGGATTTTTCTCCGACGTAAATAGAATCGACACCAATCTTCCGCGACATCAGATCATCGCGATGCTTGCCTCCTTTCGTGGCTCGACGATATGCGACGTCTTTGCGAGGTAAGGGTTTAAATTGAGAATGTTAATAATCCCATGATTGTTTCCATCTAAAACAAAGTATGTTGATCGACTCATTGTTAAGTTGATCCGTGAAAGTATTTGTTTGCGAGTTGGGAATATTTGATTATGGGGAAAAACGTAATAGAATTTTTATTTGATATTCTCTTTATCTTTTGAGAAAATAATGACGAGCGCGGACAAACCTTTGCTTGGTTTATCCGCGGATCGTTTGTTCATGCGGTTTGGTTGTGTAGGGGAAATTTTTTGTATTTCTCATTTGAGTGGCTTTATCTCATGAGCATGTGAGTTTTAATTATATGATGTTTGTATAATTTATTCCAGAATAAATTATACCATTTTCTTTGAATAAAGAAAGTGTTTCATTTCTTGGCAATTGATAATGCCTAACGCAGAGGGCGTGGGATGAACAAACACGACTGGGCGACCCTCCATTGGTTGTTCATTTTTTCGCGGGTTGACGAGCGATGATGAAACGGGGCCGCAATGGAATTTGGAAGTCGTCATAGTAAAGTTCAGGACCCGAGAAGACCGTCGTCGTAGACAGAAGCTAAAACGGACCACCGGAGAAACTCCGGTGGCCCGCAGAAGATTCTGGCGGCGCAGGTCACTAGCACGGCAGCGCCGGCGACCAGAGGCGGCAGCCTAAGCCGTCCGGCCGCCTGGAGGCAGCGGCACCCCCGCGCGCCGCGGGAAAAGAAGCCTTCGCGGCACAGCCACGGTGGCGAGGCGCCGGACCCCGTGGCCACGCCGGATCCGGGAGGCGGGGTGGCACCAGCTGGAACCACCAGTTACAATAAGGGGCCGCGCCTATTTTTAATGCTCTACCGCTTGGTCGAGCCATAACTGGCCAGGTCGGGCCGCCTGCGCTGGGCCGGACTTCCCACGCCGGGTCGTACCACCCGCGCCGGGTCGGGCCGCCAGCGCTGGGTCGGGGCACGCCGGATGGGTTGGGGCACGCCAGCCGGGACGGGCTGCGCCAAACCGGGCTGGGCCGTGCCCAACCAGGCCGGACCCGGACCCGAGTCAGGTCGACCCGGTTCGGGCCGACCAAGGGGTTATTGGGCCGGGTCGGACCGGGCCCAAACACCTATTCTCGGACCAGTTCGTTTAGACAGACATAACATGGGCTACAGACCTCCGATCGACGCATCGTCAATTGCATTGGGATCCTTGGATCGAGACGGTCATTTCAGTATTTTACACTCAAGGTTTCGGTAAATTTTGGAAATGGCTGGGTCGGTTCGAACCTAAAACAGACTGGTCCCACGGAGCGGAAACGGTTATAACTTGAGTTCCGGACGTCCGATTGACGTGTCATCGACTTTTTTGGATTCCTCTTGATGAGATAGTTCTTTTGGTATACTTAACATGAGGTTTGGACACAGTTAGAGTACGGTCGGGTGGGATTGTACCCCAAATCCAACAGGGCCCCTAGAACGGAAAAGCTGATAACTTTCAGACCGGACAACCATTTGGCGAACCGTTAGCGGCGTTGGTAATCATGTTGAGAAACGGTCTCATTGAGCATACCCTATGAGAGTTCGGGGTACAGTTGAGATACGTTCGGGTTGGTTCATACATGAAACCAACTGGGCCCCGGACTAAAAGGCTAATAACTCACAGACTGGGCGTCCGATTGACGCGCCGTCTGTTGCGTTGAGAACCCTATGACAAGGTGGTCCTTTGAGATACTTCTTCATGGGAAATTGTGATACTTGGAGAATCGAACAGTAGATCGTGCAGCGGACCCTCCTGGAGATGAGTGTACGTAGTATGGAGACTGTGTAGCTGGTTGAGACATGATGGCTGCTTGTCCGATTCGAGTCAGAGTGACTTGTATAGCCCAGTGGGGAGCACTACTATGTTTGGGTGGCAGACCCACGGCGGGGAGCACTACTGTGATTGGGTGGCAGACCCAAGGTACTCAATAGAAGGAGTACCTCTGTAGGCTATTAGGGGGTGCACTACTGTGTTTGGGTGGCAGACCCCGGCGGGGAGCACTACTGTGTTTGGGTGGCTAACCCGCGGTACTCGACAGGAGGAGTACCTCAGCAGACTAAAATTAGTGAGAAGCGCCTCGAAGTCGGGACATGATCAGTGTGCTCGATAGAGGAGGATCTCTTCAACAGTTTCGGTTTCGATAATGAAAATCCTGGTTTGAGCTGAGTCAATGAACAATGTATTTTTCTCATGATTAAGATGGGCTACTTGATAACTTACGTATATGTATGGGCATATACCTAAGTAGTGGTTATCCATTGACTTCATATCTGTGTGATATCTCATGGCTGAGATGGGTTACTTGATAAGTTAGGTATAAGTATGGGCTTATGCCTAAGTAAGGGTTATCTGTTGAGAACTTTTTTTGTGATTATCCTTGTTGGATTTAGTGAGACCTTGAGGGTCTCGGGGTCCCTACTGAGTATCGTATACTCACCCCTGAATGGGCTATGCCCGCACCTCGTTGTATTGGATGCAGAAGACGGACAACGCAGATAGAGATCGAGTGTACGAGGAGTGGACGGTACCCGGAGGTGGACCGCACGACGAGTCAGTACCCAGAGGTGGACCCCACGACGAGTTGTTACCCAGATGTGGACTTCAAGATGAGACGGTACTCGGAGGAGGTTGGCGAGAGTGAGCATTGAGAAGGCTGTCTGTACCTACCATTCAAGTAAGATCCAAGGTGGACGACCCAGGAGCTGCTTTTATCTTCCAGCTGTTTGTCTTTTCTGTTGTACTTTTGTTCAGTTGTAGCTGTACTTTTCAATTGGGTTTGTATTCTGGACCATTTATCATTCAGAACTTTCTTTTGTACTTAGTGTATTACTTCCTTTTGAACTCTGGTTGGATGTGTTTATGATTTATAAAGGCAATACCTTCCCAGTTATGGGGATTTACGCCTTAGGTGCTAGTCTCCAGACCCTGGCCTATGGAAGGCGGGCTTAGGGTAGTCACGGCACGGGCCCCGAGGACGGTTCGTGACATTGATATTCAATTAAAAATGGATAAAAATTATATATATAAATTATAGAATGAGTACGGGTCTAGGGAATCTCAACTAATATAAGGTTTAGTATTGGACAAAAGAGTTGAAATTAACCTCCATAATGTTTTCCATTATCGTCATTGATAACAATAAAATTATAGTATCTTAAGCATTGAAAATTCCCAAAACAAAACACAACCATTGATCTCATCACATCTTTACAAATTCCATTAGTAGATGAGAATGAGTTCATAAATTTTAAGAAACATACAACATGAATAATCAATTAATACCATTTGAAAAAACAAAATTGATAATTTTATTTAAATTACATGTCATTAAAACTCACATAGGATCCATCATTTAATGACAAGGTTGGAAAACCATGAAAAATGCGTCATCAACTCCATTTGAGTTATAGTATCAAATCTTATCATGGATTATTGAGAAAATTTCCAAATATGGGATATCACTTATTTAGATTAATATTTCTTGTAAAAAACCATTCACTGTCATAATAAACATAATCAATTAGTAAAAATTATTAGAACAGAAATAAATATACAAGACATTCATTCATGTAAATACTTTTGATTTATCATCTTCATTAGTAGTATGGTTACACTAACTCCAGGTCATATGGTCTCTTACAAAAATAATAATTCATCAGAGAGAAAATTTGATTTATATTTTTCTTTAGGTACTATACTTTATCCATAAAATTTCTATTCTTCATCAAATTTAGAGAGAAACATTATCCATTATTACATCTTCAACCATGGTTCCAAACATGACCTGAAATAATTCAAATACCTCATGTTACCTGTAATTAATATCCTTTAACAAGTGTTTCTTTAAGTTTAATCTCATGTGTTTTTCTAGTATAATTACCCCAATGATTTTTTCTCCATACATTTTATTTACCATGTAAATGTTTTTGAAATATTTAATGGTTATGGGTTTATTATTACCTCATATTGCATCAACATCATAAATGGGGCTTGTTAGATTAGTCCAACCTTTAATATTCCATCCTTACATTTCCCTATTTCAAATATAAGGAACATAATTCCATAACATATTAAATATATTCTTAAACTTTAATATCTTTTTTTAGTTTATTATCCTTGAAAAATCCATGGTTTTGTATTTTTGATGTTCTTTTATTTGGATTCATCATTTCCCTGTGGATATTTTTTATTTTACAAAGAAGATTCTAGATCCCAGAAAAACCAGTCCCAAAAATATTAATATAAAATAAAGCATACAAAGTTAGGCATTACATAAGAGATTACAATTTTGGTATTTAACCATTCCATGCAATTCATCATCCCTCAGGGATGGAAAAAAATTAATATCTATGAATGACCACAATGTGATGGTTTCCCAGATTTTTCTTTTTGAAAGAGAATCTATAACTTGATTAGGTTTCTTATATACATGTGAAACATTCAGGTTGGGCTGAGTGGCCTAATTAATACAATCAATCCAAAATAGAAGATACTTCTCTATAACATTCCTGGAATGTGCCTTGAGATCCATGAAAATAGTTTCAGAGTTTGATTCGTGCCCTAGGGAAGTCTAATTATGCTGAATGTAATGATTTATAGTGCACATCATCACCCATAACTCGTCGTTTTAAGCTATTATTATTCAAATATAGTGATAGAAACAAAATATAAAAAATACTTGAGCTTTTTTTAAAATACTTCCAAAACCCGATGGTCCTAGAATTCTGAATATTTTTTCTATTTCATGAAAGAATGATGTTTTTTCCGGAGTGAAAATATTAGAAGAAAAATTTCAAAACAATTGAATATTAACATTAAGATTACATATAGTAATTTTTTTAATTTCATGTAAGGATACCATAATTGTAATTTATTTCTGAAATAATCATTGCATGAAAAAAATGAGAATATTGGTAATCATATATTTTCTCCCTATACTACCCAATGTCGAGGAGCTCACAAGGATATTCACAACTCCATATCACATAATTTGATGGTTTAAGCATGATTCTATAATTAATACATATATAAAATAAATACTAGAAGTTATGGGAGAAGGATATTCTATATAGGATGTTCTCATTTACAAGAATTTGTATAAAAATGTATCCACCATATGTTCAAAGAAGATGATAACTGATTGAGATCACCGAAATCTATGTAACAGAGAATCAATATACCTCAAAATCCCATGTAATATCTTGTATTATGTATCACGTACATACGAACATTTAGCATCTTCGTACTTAAATCCTAAATATTAACAGGATTCTTCTCATATTCCATAAGGGTTAATATGTGGTTACTTATGTTCTACTACAACTACAAACATACATAAGAACTACTACATGTATAATACTTTAAATGATCATGATATGAGTTGGACTATCGGAAGAAGAATAAGAATACATGAATTAATCATATGAGGTAACTATAACCTCATAGTAATAACTCATGTTAATTTCATAAAAATAATTTTAGAACAAATCTTGTTGAACAGTATGTGAAAATAGTATGTATATATGGAAGATAGATCTTTAGACTTCTTAGAATGATATTTAGTTGATAAGAAGAAGATACATAGGCTACATGATGATTATTAGAGATAAAGGCATAATATATACATAGAAGAATATAAATGGAAATTAAAATTCCTAATTTATCAGATAATTTATTTCCTTAAAAAATAGAGGCTATGTATACAAAATGGATATAACTTATAGTATGTATGATGAACTAATGATGAATTAGTATGGATGAAGGTGTCATGCCTGCTAAAAAATAAGAAAACTGAAATATTTTCAACATGTATTTTAGATCAACAGAAGTCAAGGTTTCCTACTTGAATTTACCAGAAGAGGATACACAACTTTTGTTTTAAAACTAATATGATTTTATGGATGGTTTTTTGTTATTAGAATAACCAATAAAGAATCGATCATGGTGAAACTGAAATAATAAGAAGAATATTGAGTTACTACATTATAAAAATAAGATTGATTTTATGTATTTCCATAAGAATAATAATTTACTACAACATTAAAAGAATATTAAGTTGTAATATTATTTAAATAATATATATTTGATATATTATCGAAAGGATTTTTTCAATATTAATACACAAAATATATTCCATGAATGATGAATGATGATCATGAAATGAATAGAAGAAACTCATGTATTATTTCACAAAGAACATGAGAGTATCATATTCTAAAAAATTTAAATTTACAAGATGTACATGAAGACAGATGTGTGTAATGTTTTGAAAAGGATAAAGATGAAGTGTACGTTTTTTTATTTCAAGAATTGGTCATATAAAGACAGTGAAATATATGTGAAGACAATGTTGTGTGTATGAAGATAGTGTTTCAACATTACTTGTTATTTTGTGAAGATATTTCATAGATAATATTTAATACAGTGACACATGATAATAATGGAATCTTTGTAAAGAAAAATACCAATGAAAAATCATTCATGTATCAAAATAAAGAGTGGTTACCTTATCAAAAGTTTAGTTGGGATGTTGAGATTAATGGATAAGATATATCTTCTACATAATAATTTCATGAAAAATAGATTCACATGCTGACAAACTTAAAAATTTAGAGTTTGGGGAGGAAAAGACAATCTATAGAAGAATATAGAGAATGAAGCTCTTAAAATAAATTGTTGAAGTCTTGAAAGTAATTAAAACATCATAATAAAGAATGAAATTTCCCTTTTAAAAAATAAAAATAATTTTAACGATGCTAAGCTAGGTGGTCAATGTTCATATTCCAAACAAAAAAATTCTTGATATTATCCATATTTTTTGGTAAATTTAAAAATTAGGTTTAACCTATTTTCTATTTATATTCTACCACAAGTATTTGACTTGGATAAATAAGTAATGGTTAGATGATATTCAATGTGATTTTTGAATATATTAAATTTTAGGAGTTAAAATTCCATAGATCATTTGTTCATTCAATAAATTGATGGTTATATAAAGAATAATTATTATTCTATAATTATTGTTAATTGTTTGATAATTATTTAAGAAGGAATATAGGATGTGTTCTCAGCCAAAATTATTCACAAAAATAGAAGTGTCAAAGAATTGTTTCATTTTAAAAAGACATTGTGGAAGGAATGAAGTTCTGAATTTCAAATTTTATAGTGCTTATAAGTCGGAACTATAGATTTTTATAGATGAATATCCAGTTAATTGATTCCATATATATTTCATTGTGATCAAAATTAAATTTTCAAAAATTATAATAGATTAGATGAAAGAAAAAATATTATAACTGGTGGAAAAAATGTTGTATTTCATATTTGGAAGTATAAGGAACTTCATGGGAATTATCTCATTTTTATTCAAATTTATTCCTTAATGTATATATATGGTTTGGGATAATAGCCAGAAACAATAAATACTAGGTACCTAGATTGGAATCCAAACTTGTAAAAACGATTGTGACTTTTATTTATTTTCATTAACATCACATGTGTATGGGGTTGAGCTCTAAAGTTGTGAGGATAAGAAATTTAGCATATTGTGGAGGTTAATTTAAAAAGAAAAGAAATTATGAATGATCAACAATTATTTAACCCCCTCCAGTGGTTTATTTATTACTAGTAACTACAACTAGTATCAGAGATACTAATTTTTCCTATGTAAGATCCCTATTTTTTAGTATATATTATAAATAGAGTCAATAATAGAGTTATTAACACATTCAATAGAAAACATTATCATGGATGGAGAAAATGACACATTACCTTCTTTATCATGGACTATATGTGATTTTTGTACCTACTATAGGATTTAAACCCATAGAGAAAGATGTTATTTTGTCATTTTTTGAACAATGGAATCTCAAGGGTGATGGAAAAGATCAGAAAGTTCTTATTGTTTTTATTTATAAAATATTTTATATGAATATGATGGGTCCCCAAACAATTAAGGAAAAATGGGTAAACTATAAAGGAATATTCTAGGGGAATGTAAAATTAAAGTAAGTAATGATTAATATTTAGATAAACAAGTTAAACAAATTAAAGGATAGTGGAAGAAGAATATACTAATGATTAATTCACATGAGTTAATGAAATTATCATCAACATCAAAGGATTGGGATATGTCCTGGAAAATTTTGAAATTGTTAAAAATTTGATAAAGAATTTTATAGATAGCTTTGATCTTAAATTAAATTAATTAGATGATATATATAATTTATCTATTAATGAACTATGTGAAATTGTTTTTTCATAAAAAATGAGGAAATATATAATATTTAAAAATAATATTAAGAAGGTAGTAACGGTTAAAATAATGAGTAAACCTAATATAAAAAACCTAAAGATAAGTATATGAGAAACAATGAATCATAAGATAAAGAAAATGAAGTGGAATATCAAAAAAGGATTGTTTTTTTTATCTCTGGGAATTTCAAAAAAAGGAAGAGGTACGTACCAAGATAAGACACCACTGAAATATTTTTTCTAGGGTAATTAAACAATTAATAGAAAATTATATGAAGATGAATGTTATAAAATATTATAATGATGATTCTGAAGAAAAATCTCTAAATAATGAGTGGAGTAAAGTCTGAAATTATGTAAAAAAATACACATGTAGTAAGAAAAAGTTAACTTGAAATACCATATGAAATATGTTGAGTAATGATAATGACTGATGATAATATTCCCTTTTAGAATTAATTTCTAAAAATGTTTTAAAACATAACAGCTCAATTTAAGATAATAGAAGATAGTTGAAGTAGTGAATAATTATGAGGCTAAAAACGTATATTGAAAATACATTGAGATAAAAACATAAGTCAAGTCTTGAGAAAACCCGTTAACTCAAAAAATATGGTATACTATTGAATAATGAAGGATAAAATAATAATGAATGAAGACAAGAACTTCTAAAAATTGTAACGTCACATGTTTTTTCAAACATTAAATTTGAGATAAATTTTAATTTTAATATTTAGATTCTTAGGAGGGGTAAAGTGGTCCTCCCCTATAATATGAGCTCAGATTATTTTGTTGACCATTCTGTTGGTCTCGAGATATGGTATTTACCCAAGTACCAGAGTTTTGTGGAATTATAATCAATTAAAATATTCATAGAATAATTAGTATTTAATATTTAATTAATAAAATATTAATTTTTCATGATTGTTCTAAAAGAGATATATTTTCAATGGATTATCGAATTTAGATTATTTCGTTGAGGTTATGTCCAGAATGGGGGGTTTTCCCTAGTTAATAATAAACTCATGTGATGTGTCGAGTCTAGGCTTGGGTCCCCTTTTTCTTTTTATATTCCATATCTTTTTATACTATTGTTTTTCTCCATTTCCTTTTATATTGTCCTAATTTACCTTAGATTATTATTTACTACCCTTAGATATTACTTTGATGATACAATAGAGATGGAGTGAAAGATGGAGAGTGAGGGGGAGAGGGAGGTGCCACTACGGATCTTAGGAGGATCTAGATCAATGTGTTCCAGCTACATAGTGTAGATTGAAATGAAGAACTAGTGTACTCCACTAAATGTAGGGTTTTTAATTTTATTCTATTAATTAGTATATATTTATTAATATACAGTTTTAAGGCTATATAATATTTTTTAAGGACCCCCTGAGGGTTAATATATTCTTAATGAGGGAAAATGTGGGTCTGGGAACAATTTTAGGAGATTCCCATTCAAAATTCCGGATCACCCAAGGTGTGGTTTCCAAAAAAAACAAGTCATTTTTTTCTTGTTTAGGGAAGATGAAATTTTGGACATAAAATCCATGTAAGTTGAGTGAGTGAAACGCATGTAGTGGTACATGTCGATGTAGTTGGTTAGATGTCCATATGGAGCTTTTGGGACAACATTTCATGTACTTAGATTACATTCCATATAGTTTTACTGACCATGTGTCGAGTACATGGGAAGACACCCTTTGGATGGGGGGATAGATATGTTGTAGTACATTATTATACCTCATGTGTGTCCCTGACATGTAGTAGTATATGTCCAAACCCCATGTATGTTAGTCTATGCATAATTACATGGATACGCAGGAGACCTAGGAGTATATAACATGAAATCAAGGTACATACTATGTACTACCCACATATTTCCCATTTGAGGATATTGGGTAATTTTACACCCTAGATCTAGAATTTTACAAAATAGTAGACCATATTGAGTATTATTTTTCATATATATTGTGAAGATGAATCCTTGTGGTGATTTGGGAACTCTTAAGAGGTGTTTTAGTGAGAGGTACTTGTCATGGAGAGATTCTTATCCTAGTAAATAAATAAATATGTAATATATAATTTATACAAGTTATAAGGCCTATTTTAAGATCATGTTAGTAGTTAGAGGAAATGTAATGGTATTTCCTTTGTCCTCTTATGGTTCATCAAGGGGCAGTTCATAATTAGAGTGACTGAGATGTGACTTCTTTGGATGAATGGGTTTGGTGTTCGAGACAACCTATAGTAGAACCATGAAACATAGATGGGGAATGAAACATCTTCATGGGATAATGTATAAGTGTACTTTTACCTTATGTTCATCTCCCTTATGAGGTGTAACATTTTGGATTGTGTGGTCATGTGATATTAGAAAGGGGATTGTGTAACATGTGACCCTGATATCCAAGTGTTGTCTGAGGGGCCATTTTGAGTTAGAGGATCTCTGGTGACACTCCTACACTTATGGAAAAACATATAGGATCTCATGGGGGACTCATCCTCTTATGTTAGAGCCTAGTGGAACCCATGAGGGATTCCTACACCTATGTGTTTTACCAATAGTATCCTAAGAGGGATGCATCTACCCATATACCATTTCTGAGGATTACAAGAGGGATACATCCACTTACATATCATTTTTGAGGATCTAAATAGGGATTCCATTTCTCACATGTTTACTTAAAGGATATCATATGATATGTCCCTTCGTTATTTTGATT
The DNA here is from genome assembly GCA_963277665.1 of Viscum album. Classification (NCBI taxonomy): domain Eukaryota; kingdom Viridiplantae; phylum Streptophyta; class Magnoliopsida; order Santalales; family Viscaceae; genus Viscum; species Viscum album. The sequence goes on from OY728152.1 coordinate 1,897,745,954, forward strand.
TGAGGGTCTCAAGAGTGGTTGTAATTCCCCTGACCCTTGTTTCCCAGAGCCAATTCCTTTATTTATTACATTGGCCTAAGATATAAGGAACCACATCCCAAAGTACCAACTAGTTTATTAATTTTGGAAAACTATATAGATACTCAGATCATACATTAAAATTTAAAACATAAAATACAAAATATAAATTCCATAGAGAACACCATTTTCCCTTACCTTATCCCTGCATATCAATTATAATAAATCTCTTGAAATACTATAGAAAATAAAATAGAATAATGGGGTGAGCACAAATTATTATTAATGGTTTATTAATATTGAATCATTCATAAATAATAAATAGTAATTATGGGAATTTAAGAAACATAGTCCATTTAATCATCTACTTGAACATAATATTAATGGAATAAAAGATGATCAAATAGTTCCACATACATAATATCATGTGCTAGAAAACATAACCATGGATATTCTAATAATTTTATATACACATAGAAATAAAAAAATGATAATGTGGGAATACATAATATCGGACATCTAAAACTCCATATCAATGCTTCATCCAAGACACATTATATAAATTACTAATACATAAGCCAACACCTAAACTAGTTTGACTCATGAGACCTACCAATGCATTGTGGGTTTATAGCAGGCACCTCCCATAACTTACTATGTCCAATACATTCCTTCTAATAAAATGTTGAAATATAATCAAAATATTATTTTTTATTGAAACCACTATAAAATTTGTCAATAACTTTTGTTAATTAGACATAATCACAAACCAACCAGAGCAATATGGTGGATGGTATAAAAATAATACATCTATAGTCAAAATAACAAATAATCACTTAGTAAAATTAGGAATATGGTACCATAAGATATCAACATCAATTAAGCATAATATCAAATAATGGATGTTGACATATATGAAAATACGTTAAATAATATCATTGATAAATTCTTGATGATAATACCGTTTTCACATTGAAAATAATTTATATTTAAAATAGAACACAATTATAAAAGAAAAATTATTATTTTAATATAAACTTGTAAACATGTAAAGTATGATTAAAAAAATTCTTGTATCATGTTGGCTGAAAAATCCTCTCATTATGTATATGTTAAAAAACTTTCTTCAGTATTTTTTCAAAAAATTATCAAAGACCCTTGTCTTCAAAACAACAAAATATACCTTAAAAAACATTTATAAATTAGTAAGAATGATTACTAATTAAATTAAAAAATACATTATAATAGTAATAACATTTTCGGAACCCATTTTAGAGGAATTGGAAAATGAATAAAAATAGAGTTTTAAGGGATACTATAGAAAGACAATTGATTAAAAGTGTTTCCCTTAAAAATATCATATCATTGAAGTGAGAATTAAGAAAATGAATTGAATATGTGTATTTTCTGTAAATACACAAAAAAAGTGTAAATAAAATATAATATATTGAAGACTCATTTCTCAAATAATCATAGTATGACATAATCAAGGAAGTAGAAGTTTAGCCCAAATAATGGGGATTTTGTTAAGAATTCCATTACCACTCTATAATAAGTTGAATCATATGCCACATAAGAGTAATAATTATAAAATGAAACATTAAATACCATGAATATAATGATATTCATGATATTATATATCAAAGTAAATTATATACACCACACACAACAAATAAGAGGAGAATAAGGAATATATCTCAAAAAAGTAAAGGTGAGACAAAAAGTCCCTTAGCTCCTACTACCCTTTAGTGGTTAGTATTTTAAACTCATGTATAATAGTGAAAATTTTATTATTAACTCATTAATAAAAAATATTTATATTTATTATGACTAATGTGATGATTTCATTACATTATATGACCCTTTCATTAATAATTTTTCATAATATTCATTATTTTTCGTGTGTTCTTTTAATGGTTTCATAATTGGTTCTCTTGAATATAATTATGGATATTCTTATAAAATTGGAATAAAATTGTATTATAAGAATTAAATTGTATTAATTTAATAAATAAAGTATAAATGGTATCATATATCATTTTTATTTCTTATATTGGGATGATTCATTTGACAAAATGTGAATGATAAATTATCAGTTTATTTGGGTGATTTTTTTACATCATGAACTAGTTTTGTTTACTTAAAATTCTGAATATATATTAGTTCTAGAACATGAAAAAGGTTATAATATTCTAATTAAAATATTATTCAAATATAAAAATAGTTTTACGACCATCCATAATGGTTGTAATAGAAAACTATTAAAATGATTATTCATTGAGATGATTAATCGACATAAATTGGACAATAGATTTGTTTCATTGAATAAGAAATAACAAAGGGGTTGGATGTCATATATTCCAATATCAACATAACCTTCCAGTATTAACATGATTTTTTAATTATAATTCCTTTTATGGATGAAATATATGAGGATTAATTATAATACAAAAAATAGATCTGTTTTTAGAAAATTATCTCTTGTATATCACCTCCTTGGAGAACCCCTTGAGACCCTTGGAATTGGTATTTTGATGAGAACATGAACACATGGAATTTTTTGGACTAATTAAGAGAGGTTTTTTATTAATAGCATCATGGATTTTGGGTCGGCATGGTGTGGTGAGGGGTGGTATTTATACTTGAAGAGATGTGGGTTTAAGTGATTAAATAATGATTATTTTATTTTTAAGGACAACCAAATTGAGGTACCATTAATTTACAAGAATTTTGACTAATATTAATGTTTTATAGGGTGTTTAGGGTAAATATATACTTTAAAAGTCTATTTAATTTTGTATTATTTTGGTATTTTATCCATTACCATTTAACTTTTACCCTTTTTATTATTTTACCTTGTGCGGTAAATATTTTTTTACCATGATAAAATTTTTTATGTTTAAAATGAAAATGATGATAAAAAATAATTTAAAACTTTTTATTCCAAATATAGATTCCATTTTACCTAATTAAATTCATATAATTTGAGAAATTATATTTAAAAAATAATCATGGAGACGCAATCGAAAAACAATTTTTTAAAGTAAAAAATTTTAAATGTTTGAAATATTTTTATATCAAATTTAAATTTAAAATTTATTAAAATCACCAAAATTGGGTTGATTTATGTATAATTTTTCTAATTTTACATGAAACCAAATTTAAAATATAATTTAACTATATAAATAAATTATAATAAAAAAAAAATTTTAATTAAAATTAAGTATTTTTCACTATTAATCAAAAAATGAAACATCTCCGAAAAATAAAAAATACAGAAGATAAATTTTATAATAAAAATTATAAAAATTATGTTTATTATTTCAAATAAAATCAATAAAACTATTAAAAAATTTAAAATATGTTCTCAATTAAAATATGGAAAAACAAACTTCAAAAAAATGCATATTTTTGCATAAAAGTGGATTTTTTTATATCCAGTCTTGAAGAAACATAGTGTGAATGTTCAAAATTATACTGAATATATTATATAGCATTAATTAATATAAATATACATGTGTAGACCATGTTTTTATAATTAAATAAATTGTGTTCATACTTTCCATTGTAACTTCTAGGTTATAATGATAACATTCAAATTATAATATTTAGTTTTTCATTTTTCTAGGTGTTGTGTGCAACATAAGATATACAAGATATTTTCTTTAAAAATATACATTCCAAAAAATATTATAGAACAACATTCTCACCGCCTTCAATTAATTATGTCCTTATAATTTGAAATTAGATTCTAAAAATCAAAGGTTGGTACTTGAAAATTTCATTGTGGGAATCCCATTTAAAAAAACGGGTTTATAAAAAATCCTATTAAAAAGAGGGAAATGGAAATGTGAATATAACAAAAAAATTATGCTTTTGAAATGGAAATCATTATTTTAAATTGAAAACATGAACATGGAATATGAATCCAACAATAATGTTTTGATGGAGAGTTATATAAAACAGGCTCATTATAAATTTAATCATAAAAAACCAAAAAATATATGATTAAATAAATGAACATTGATTTAATAATAACAAATTTAACATATAACATTTTTAATCCATGATCCTTTTCATATAGTTAAAGGATTATTTTTCTATCAAGATAGAAACTTGAGAAAAAAACTTACTTCATTTTTTTCAATGTTATAATAATAATATCATCCTTTTGGGATTCTTAGATATACTTTCAATTAATCCCTTACACTAGGAAATGAATGTTCATGGTGAATTTCTCATACCAAAATTACTTTTATTGAATCACAAGGCCCTAATTCCATTCCATCCACCTCTAAATTTTATCAAAACAAAAAAATTATCACATGTTATCTTATATGATAAATCATAATTTATCCTAAAATAATAATATCCCATGTTTAACATAATCCATGCCTTATGTTGTTAACTTAAGACTCACTCAAGACCCTTCTATCCAAATTCAAATTCCAAAATAGTAGAAGTAAGGTAATTAAATTTCCAAAAATCAACTTAACCTTAGATTCCCTAAAAAACATAATGTAACTGTAATTATCACATAACAAATAGATGAAAACCTCAATCACCTATAAACCTTAATGAAAACTTGAATGCTTTCAAATCATTAAATAAGAAGTACTGAAGTAAAATCCTTATTTATTATATAATTCTTATGATGAGTACATCATTGATAAAATATTAAAAAAATAGAATTCATTAATCTAAGAATTAGCACATTAATAATTCCTCTTCATTTGTGGAAAGATCATAATATTGACCTTGATCCATTATCTGTTTTTGGTGAATATTACTTTGATTTTTTGGGGATTATCTTCAATAGAGCCCCATATTATTATAGTGTAATAATTGAACATTGGAAAATACTTTCATTCCTTGTAAATCATGAGCATGGTGGCCAAAGAATAAAAAATTATTTTTTTCGATGAAAAGTATACAAAGGAAGTATGAAAAGAGAATAGATTCATGAGTTCCTAACATAGTGAGGTCCTAAATCATCTTCTTTGACAAAGTCAATTCCCTCCATTGAAATTGATATGTGGTTAATGAAGTAGTAGATATGCTCACTTTATATAACCTTGGATTCATGGAAGTAAAAATCCTTATTCCCTCGATTCCAGGTATGAGAAACTTCTATATTATTGTTCATAAGATCCATTCACCCAATGATGGTGTATCGTATAGCCATAGGGTGGTACAATAACCTTTGAGTGCATTTTAAGGAGTTAAGGATTTAGTATCGATAGATCAAAGGATGACATTCCTATAATGGCATAGTCTTTAACCTGTGATCATCCCTTGAGCTTCATCTTGGAGTGAGTCACATATGCCATAATATAATTCCAAGTCCACTATGATGGAACCCCACTCATCCCTAATCACTTAACTAAAACACATTTTTCCCATGAGACAGGACTTATCCGTGTTAAGTTTGATGCCCTAGTGTATGGTTTGCCATCACACCCACTATTCCCACCCCGACATAATGCCCAAATTTATAAGAGAGATAGCAGTGAATATAGGTCTTGTAGATGGAGCTACCTCACTACCCTTTCTCAACCTAGATAGGTCCATTATAATATTTTTTGATTTAAATATGATACATGTTCAATTTATAATTAATCCTTTTTGGTTCACCTCATTTATAGTTTTCTTGATGAATGAGCATGACACATAAAAGATGATCTATATTCCCTTTGTATCTACACCATTATTGTCTACCCTATAAAACCTCCACAATAGGAATTCCTCAGCTGATGTACCCTACAACGACCAGCCTAAGAAACTCCAAAACGTTTGCAAAAAACATCCTCACCAATTCACTTTTAAAAAAGTGGTGAATGATAATTTATGTCATCGATTCCTTGCAACATAAACATCTAAAATCCAGACTTACTCCCATGTGTTGGATATTCTCTCCAGTGGGTAGATCCTTGTTCCTAACACGCCATATGAAGATGTTGAAATTCGATGGAATACCCTTTCGCCGAAAAATATCCCCCCAAGAATCTATTTTATTTAAATCAATATACAGTCGATATAAATCATTATAGGAGAAGACTCTTGATGGTGATCCTATTAATATACACATAACTGGATCAGTTTTTAATATAGTGGCTTCGAAGTAGTCCTATTAGCTCTCATCAAGGACCACATGAACAAAATACTTGTGACCATAATTCTCTATAAAGGTAAATCCTCTTAATACTAAACTATGTTGTTTCCATTCACAATTATATCATGTTGGAAAATCCTTCTATCCCATCTTATATTTATCATTATTTTTATTTACTATCCTATTCTTTTTTTTCTTCCTTATGAAGCCATAATACTTAGAAAATTACATCTCCTTCTTCTTATAATGTGATATTATTTCCTCATATGATGAGAGTGTTTGGGATACTAGTTCCATTTGAAATATTTGATTAATCCCATTGAATAAATGACCATTATAACTCTTTTTATTATGTTCATTGATTTAATTCACATTCCTTATATGAGGTTCCATTTCTAAGAAAATAGAATACACTTTATTTGATCATAACATTATGAAACATAATGTATAATCTCAGAGCTAGTGAATCACATAACATAAATAATAAAATTAGTTATAACTAACCTCTAAATCATAATATTGGTTTCATTTGGGATAATCCAAATTCTATTATAGGTTTTTGTTCTCTAGTCTATTTTTTCCTTAATATGTATCCTGAGGTTTCTACTAAACTTTCACTGATACCATATGTAACACCCATGACCCCAGTATTCTAAAGACAATGCCTTTCTTTATTTCATTAGAAGAAGATACAAGGTATATCAACCCAAAGACGTAAATAGTTAGTAGTTTTGAAAAACTGGATACATACTCAGATCATACATTATAATTTAATACATAAGATGTAATATATAAATTCATTTGAGAACACCATTGTTTCCCATGTTTATCCCTATATATCAATAAAAATAAATATCTCAACATCCTGGGGAAAAAACATCAGAAAGGGTTGAACTCAAATGCCCAGTAAGGGTTAAGTATAGTGAAAGTATTCATAAATAAAAAATATTAACTATAGAAAGGTAAAAACACATTCTATTTAATCAATAACTTGAACATAATGTGGATGGAATAAAAGATGATCGAATTGTTCCACATAAAATATTTCATGAGAAGGAAAACATAACCACGCATATACTACTAATCAAATAATCAAATGGAAATAAACAACTAATATCATACTGTTGTAATGAATAATGTCGTATTTCTAAAACTCAATGTCAAGGATGCATCTATGAAACCATACAAAAACGAGTAAGATAGAATCCAATACCCAAACTAGTTTGTCTCAGGAGACCAACTGATGCAGTGAGGGGATATATTGATCCCCTACCTTCACCTACTATGTCCAATGCATTCCTTATATGAAAGTGGTAATATAAAATCAACATATTCATTTTTATTGAAACTAGAATACCAAATGTAAATAACTTTCATTAAGTAAACATAATCACAAACCATCTAGAGTGATATGGTGAATGGTATGAAAAGAGAACACCTATAGTAAAACTAATCAATATAAATGTAATAAAATATAGAATATGGTATTATATGATATCATCCTCAATGAATAACAATATACAACAATGGATGTTGACATATATGAAAATACAATAAATAAGAACATTGAAAAATACTTTCAAAAAATTCCTTTTTCACTATGAAAATAACATATGATTAAAACACTGAACATTAATAAAATAATTTTTTTAATAAATGATCACATTGTAAAATTTTAAAGGAATAATAAAAAAAAAGGCATTATGAGTTTCGAAAATCCTCTAATATTATAGAAGTTAAAAAAACATTTATTCTATATTTTTGTTTGAAAAATCTCAATGATCATTGTTGTTTAAATGATAAAACATACCTTTCAAACAATTCTTCAAAAATTAAAAACATGTGTAAAAATGAATTCAGAAATTATATTATAAAAGTAAAAAAAATTGGAAACCATTTTAAAAAACATTAACATAGAATAAAAATGGATTTCAAAGGGAAACTCTAGATATATAGTTTTTTAAAAGAAAGACCCTTATAAATATCATTTCATTATAGTGACAATTAACAAAATGATTCGAATATGTATATTTGATGTAAATATACATAACAGTATTTGAAATATAACATAATATATTTAATATTAATTCCCCAAATAATATTTGTATGATATAATCATTGAATTATAAGTTTAAATCAGATAATGGGAATTGAGTTAAGAATTCCATTACCACTCTATAATCAGTTGAATCATATTCCCCATAGGAGTAATAATTATCAAATAAAAAATTTAATATAATTAAGACAATTAGATTTATGGTATGATATATTAAATTATTTTATATACACCACATCGAAGAAATAAGTGGTAAATAAGGATTTTATCTCATAGAAGTAAAATTGAGAAGAAAAAAACTCATACCTCACACTTCTCTTTAGTGGTGTGTACTTTAACCTTGAATATATTGGATTAAAAAATATTATTAACTCCTTAAATAAATATATTAATATTTATAATAACTTCTTTTGTGATTTTATAACATCATATGACCCTTTCATTAATAATATTTCTAGATTTTTATTGTTTTAGGTTCATTTTTTCATGGTTTAATGATCATTTCTCTGGAGTATAATTGTGGATGTTCTTTTAAAATTGGAATAAAACCTTAGTAGTGTATTAAAATAGTATTAATTCACTTCAAAAATTATAAATGGTTCCATATATCATTTTTCATTCTTTTATGATGACGATTCATTTGATAATGTGTTAATGATAAATTATTAGTTTATTTTAGTGGTTTTTTTCAAACAACATGAACTAGTTTAATTTTATTTACTATTATATTAGTTAAAAAATATGAAATACATTATAATATATATTGAATTATTATTTAACTATATAAATATTTTTATGACCATATATGTAGGTTTTAATAGAAAATGAATAAAATCATTATTTAGGGAGATGATTAACCAGCATACTTTGGAGGGTAGATATGTTACTTTGAATAAGGGGAGGTAATGAAAGGGGTAGATATAAAATATTATATTGTAAAAAAATTATAGTATTTACATTATTATGTAATTATTATTCCTTGATTTAAGAAATAGATGATTATAAAGTAGAAAAATAAAATAAAATAATAAAGGTGTTTTGGGAAAATTAGTTCTTGAATATCACCAACATAGAGGACCCCTTGAGGCCCTTAGATTTTGACTTTTGGTGAGACCCTCAAAAATTGGTTGTGGGGTGATTTTTTAGGATAGTATTTAGTAAATAATTTAGGATTTCAAGGCTTGTGGATCTAAATAGGGTGTAGAGGGGTGGTATTTATACTTGGTAGAGGTGGGTTTAAGTGATTAAATAATGATTATTCTATGGTTAAAGCTAACCACATTGAGGTGAAATTAATTCAAAATAATTTGGATGAATATTAATGTAGAAAATTATGGTTTAGTTCAATGAAAACAACAAAAAATAAAAATAATTTTGTATTTTTAAGGTATTTTAATCCATTACCTTTTAGTATTAACTATCTTTATTATTATACCAATACTCTGTTAAATAATTTTTTATCACGATATGTTTTCTTATGTATAAAAATTTTAATGAACACAAAACATAATTTGGACCTTATGATTCAAAATAATGAATACATCTTACCAAATTCAATTTAAATAATTTTAAAAAATATATTTAAAAAATAATCACTCGGATGCAATGGGTAATCGAGTTTTAAAGTGAAAACGTTTAAAAGTTTGAAATTTTCTAATCCAATTTTAATATGAAATCGATTCTACATGCATAAATTGATTTTATTTACGTATAATTGATCTAACTATAATTTAAAAATAATTTTAAATTTAAATTAACTATAGAATAAAATTATATAAAAAAGAATTTTTCAATTAAAATTCAATCTTTTTCCATATTCATCAAAAAATGTAACTTCTTTAAAAAATACCAAAATATCACCCTTAATATAATTTTCATATTCTGATTTCAAAAATGAAGTTTTTTTCAGATAAATTTTTTAAAAGTGTTAAAATTTAGTTTTAAATGAATTCCTCTATCAAAAGGTGGTAAAAATTCCTTTAGAAAAATACATCTTTTCAGGCTTAAAAATGGATTTATTTATATATCCTATCTAAAAAACACATAGGGTGAATTTTAAACATTATTTTGAATATATATATATATATAATTGATATACCTAAAAATGTGTAAACCATGTTTTCAAAATTAAATTAATCATGTTCTTACACGCCATTCTAACAGTTAGGATACAAAGATAACATTTAAATAATAATATTTAGTTGTTAGTTTATGGTATGTATTGGTTAAAATATAATCTATCAAATATAATCTCATTAAAAAGATACATATCATATAATCTTGGTTTTTAACAGTGATGACTCTTCTTTAGTTCCATTTTTAGAGGATCCCAGGAGGGATTCCTCTCTTTATGTGTGAATCTTGAGGATCCCACAAGGGATATCTATCTTGTGCACTGACATGGGAGAACCCTAGGGCGTGCTCTATTGTTGACCAACAATGATCTAGTGAATTATTTTTTTGGGTATGGATGGTAGTGGGTTTCACCTTAAAACCTATAATTAACATGTTATGTCGAGGGGCTATAGAATTAGTGATGGGTATAGGAATTCATCCAAACATACTTTTTTATTTATACTTTTACCTAGTTATTACTTATATAGTTTTGATTAATAAGAATGATTATTAGAGCCTGGCCCATGGGGCATGGCATGATTTTGTAGCATAGTGGGGATGCCTATAAATACTATAAATGATCTGGATTGTGATCCTTATAATAATTTATATTACCATTACAGGAATGTGTCATGTCTATAAGATTCCTCCTCATAGAACCATGGATTCCTAGTGAGATGAGGATTCAACATTTTCCACCACTATTACTAGTATTTATAGTCTCTTTTAGATTTCCCCCCTACAAAAATAAAAAAAGAAGGGTTTTGGGTGAATCTTGAAAACACCTCTTAGTTATAATATAACCTAAAATGATGTGAATGCTTGGATCGAGGTTATGTTAGTGGTTTTCCAGTGGAATAATTTATCCTAGGAACTGGACTCTTAAAAAATCCATATGTATTAAGGAAGATCCCCTATATTTATTCCTATGATACTCCATAGGATCTAGTCTATGTTTCAGAGTATTATTTCAAAAATCCACCTAGGAATATGTTATTAAGAAATTAATTAAATAATTCTCAGTTACAATCTCAAATCCAAGAGTGTATTACCTACACATATCCTCATATTCGTCCCCCTCATGAACTATCCAAATTCCAATGTCTTGGATTCCTATAGATAATGACCTAGAAACCCGGTATAAAATTGGATTTGGGAAATCCGAGATGACATCTGGGTTCTACCAGTTACACACAACCTGAGTGGTTTGTATAGGACACCTAGAAACCTTCTCAATTCATTATTTAAAAGATTTCTTTTTTATAACTAGATTCCTAATACTTTATATAGTGTAGGTGACTATTGGTGATCCCATGTATAGGACATGTATCCCCCTATGGTGATGTAGCATGCTCACAGAAATTAGTAGTGCTGGAAAAAATTGGGATGGTTGATCAAGATACTGGGCCCAAGGATTTATGGTGGATGTATATTATTTATTATATTCAATTTTTGTATTAAATAATCTAGAAATATTGCATGACCCTTCATTTGTGATATCATATTTTAGGTTCACCATTGAGGGTGGCCTATTAAAATTTATTTCTCTCCCCATGTATCTAAACCTCAGTGTGCATAAAAGAATTATGTCTAATTTTAGGTTCAGAATAGATACATGATGTACAGGGAAATGCCTAGGGTTTCATGATCGAGTGGTTCTTCTAATGTGGTGACTTATGATTGGTATGGTGTATCTCAATAGTCATGGAGAATAGTTATGTGATTCAGCTCATAATTTATAGTAGAGCCTTGTGTATTCATTTTTCTATATTATGATTTATGTATGGATGGATATGTGGGAAATTAGTTTTATATGTATGAAATGGCTATTTAGGACTTTAATTAATTTCATTTATTACAACCTTTTTTATATTTATTACTTCCACACTAGGATTATTTACGGCTTTGAATGATGTTTAGTAATTTCCACTTATTTATTACTCTGATATGAGGGAATAGTCAACTCATGGTAACAACTTATACAATTGTTACTAGTCAACAACCTCTGGCGTATGGGGAGTTATACTTGAGAACTTATCACTAACATGTTCAAATACTATTAGTAGAGTGATCTAGGTCATTGAAAGAAAAACTGGTATCTGAGAAGTTCATTTCTAGTTGTATTACAATTTTAGATATGGTAAACCTATTTATTAGAAATTTTTCATAACCTAAAATTTATATTTTACTTTTTCATAAAGAAACCATATTCCAATAACAATTTCAGGTTCCTAGGGATATTGGATCGATAATCCTAATTTGTGATGTTATAGTTTTATGTGATTTTTTCTTTTATTTCATCACATGTGGTTTGGATTTTATGATTTATTAGGGATATCTGGATCCTATCTCTTTGTTAAGAGTCCAATTATTGATTTTATATCTTGGATTTCATAGGAACAATGAATTTTTTCATGAATCGTATTTGACATGTAGGGTAAACTTGTTATAAGCCTTATAGTTTGTGATTTTACTTAAAACTGTGAGTTCAAATGTATAAAGTTTCAACAATAACATAAATAGTGTTTTCAAAAATTGGTTCTTGGTGTGATTTAACTCATTCAAACATCCTTATTTGTGTTCCTTTATGAAATAATATATCGATCTATGGTTATAGGTTTGATTATTATGATGATACCTCGGTCCTTGTGTATTTGAGGTGTAGTGACCCAAGTGGCTCAATAGGGCACGTAGTTGCCAAGTGTTGTACCCCTCATGGAGTTTTGTTACATAGGCTCATTTATTTAAAGTCTAATTAACAACCTATATAGTTTTTTATTACCTATCTTTGAATTACACTATATATAACCAAACTATGTGGATGTTGGATGATAGAGATAATTTGAAATGATATTGTGAGTGTACAATTGACCCATGTAGTCTAGTGTTGATAGTTGATGCCTTTAAAGTAGACCCTTATCTAGTGTATCATTTTTATATTCAGTTTAAAAAAATTTGTACCAACATACTTGGAGTTTTATCATCTATATTTCTATGATATTTTACAGAATTGATGTTTTCTTATGGTTATCTAGTTGTATTGTCTTTATGCGATACAAGTGGGAAACCGATCACTTATTCTTAAACTAGAACCTCAATGGGGTATTACTTTATATGTATGCTCGATGATCAGTAGTTCATTATCTTTATTTTCATTCATTTCATGACCCTCAATAGAACAATTACTTATGAGGAGGCTCAGAAATGATCACGGACTCATAGGCAGATGCTTGGTAGGTGATTCCATTATATTCCTTTTCTTATGTTAGTAGTTACCAATGGGAATCGTGAAAATGGGTTTCCTATTGCTACTTATATGGTTCTTTTATTTATAACATGTAATTTAAAAACTAAATTAATTATAGGCTGTGACCATTCTACATTAATGTTATCTATACCTCTCTTAAAGTGGGTTTCTAAGAATGTTTTGGATTTTATGTAATAGTTGAGAAATGAGTGTGGGTGACGCATAGTGGGATGAAAACTTGGTGATAGGTTTCACCTTTGGGCTAGGTGGGAGAATTAGTTGTCCTTTCTTACTTAGACCCTGGCGGTTTGTTGTTTAGATTTTCGATGGAGGCTTTCAAATGAGTTTTTTAGGGTTTACATATTCCTTTGAGGTAGTGATTTTGGTTGTATTATAGTGTTGAGACTGATGTGGAGGTGTTGATTTTGTTTAGTGACCCAGTCATTATGATTATTTTGGTTTCTATGGAATCACATAGGGTGCATGGCTATTAAGATTGTCTCTTATGGGCATGTTTATTTTGTTTTATGTACTTGTTGACCAGCGATTGTGTTGTTCCCAATGTATTCAGAGTGTGAGGGGAAGATCATGACTAGAATAGCTTTGGATGGTGGATAAGAATGTGGATAAGGTAGAAATTCTTTATACTGATGATCCACACATATGGTTTTTTAACGAAACCATTTGGAGGTAGTCATAGAGTGTATCGTCGTAAAAGTGTGGGTCATGATTTTGAAGAAGAGTTCCAAGGGAGATCTTGGTTGTTAATATTGAAAAGACATGTATCACTGTCAATGTAGATTTTATGAAACATATCTCATAGAAGAATGGTTCTAGTGGTGTGACCATGGGGTATGAGATTATACACCCACTCTGTTATGTGATATAGGAATAGTGCATTCCAAATACACATAGAACCATTTAAATAATTACACAGTTGGAGGCCATGTGTGAGTCAAGCATATGTGGTTTTAAATAATTGTTTTGGGTATGATTTCCTAGGTGTTGTGATTATAAGAGAAAAGTCCCTCTACTATATAGGAGTAATCAATAATAGACTGAGATTTGTGGCATGGATGGTGTGGCTAAATCCTAATCAGGTGTCAAAAATATATGGAGGATGGATCCAGAGGAGTGATACATATTTAGTAGTGAAACTTGATGGGGTTAGGATTGAGGAGTGTTATAAGGTAATATATATGATAGGGATTGAATTTATATAAATTTTAGGGTGGATAAATCCCTAATGAGTATTAATTCAGTGGTTTCCCTGAAAAAAAATTTAGGAAGAAAAAAAACAAGTGATGTTGTGGGTTATCACTCAGGAATGAGAAATTTTGATCCATGAATGTAGTTAAATTTTGTGATATATAGAGTGTGGGCCATTGAATATGGAGCTCAATTATTCTCAAAAGATATGGATACTCCTATGATAGGGTGTACCAAATAATTTGCAGTTGAACATCTTTCTGGTTGGGTGAATTGTGGACATTGGGAGACTTATCATTCGATGGTCAATATAACATAGTTTTATAATTATTATGGGTGAGATCATAGTTTTTGTTTGACCACCAAGGCTTCTTGAGGACTAGAAGGGTTATGTTGGTGTGGTTTCAAAAAACTGTGTATTCCTACATGTTATATTTGATCAAAAAAAATTATTTTTATTTTCTTTCGGATTAATATGATGTGTAAAATGGCCCTTTACCATATATGTTGATCTCATATAATTTTTATGACCCCATTTTTGGTCCTATAATATTGTTTTTACCCTAGTATTAAAATTTATTTGAACTATGATCCATTTGACTTTTCATGAAATAATTAGTATTTAATATTTATTTAATTAAATATTGATTTATTTGTGCATGTTAAAATGGTGATATATTTTAAATAGTGCATTATATTTTGATTTTGTTTCTATGGGTAGGTTTGGAATGAGTTTTATGCCCAGTCAAGGCATAAAATCAAGTTGGGCACTAGGGTTGGGCTCAAGCCCCTTTAACTATTTATTTTCTTTTTCTTTTTCTTTTCCTTTTCCTTTTTTCATTTTCCTCATATTACTTTTATTTTTTTTCTATTATCCCATATATTCTTGTGTATGCCTCTTTATACTTCCTTTTATGCTTCTAAGATAGAGGGATTGGGAGAGATAGATAGAGAGGTATAATGATAGAGAAGTTCCACCATAGAGTTTGGGAGGAGCCAAATTGATGTGTGGTAGTTGTAGAGTGGGGTTTCAACTGAATCTTCAGAAGAATACTCCCAATGGGAGGTTATTTTTATATTTAGACCATAAATCAACATATATTTACTTATTTATATTTATAAGTCTCTATAATAATTTCTATAGACCCCCGGAGGGTTGATATATTCTTAACTATGGGAAAATGTTTTTTTATGATGATTTTAGGGGTTTTCCATTCAGATATCTCAATAAAATGACATTTGTATTCATGATCCCACATTATTTGTTCATACTATAAAGGGAATAATTTGTTTTTGAACTAAACACCATATACATAGAGTAAACTCTATGTAGTGGTACTTTTCTATTAATATGAGTATTTTTATAAACGGAACTTCTGGGACTAAACTCTGTATACCTGAATTACGCTTCTTGTAGTCAATACTAGCCATGCGGTCAGCTATATGGGAAGACACTCCATGTATAGAGGGTCATGGCCATCTTGTAATACACACCTAGACCCTGGATATTTCATGGTCATTTGTTACTACACTACTAGACCCAAAGTGTTCTAGGATGTGTAGAAGTACCTGTCCAAGCTTCAGATTTGGGAGTACACATCGTGTACTCATGGTACAAATTGTGTATTACCCCCTTATTACCCATTTGGGGGTTTTGGGTGATATTATTAATTAGAGTAAAAATTCGACAAAATAGGATTCCTTTATTATTATTACTTTACCCATAGATCAAAATGGTGGAACCCTCTGGGTGATTTGAGGATTCCTAAGAGTCTTTTTGGGGAGCTTTTATTATGATAGAGAGGTTATTCTTTTAATAAATGAATAAAATCACGTCCTATAAGTGATAAATGGGATAAGAACTAGTTGAGAGACGTGTTAATGGTTGGGAGACATGGAATGGGATCATCTAGGTCTTTGGATGTTGTAACTTGGGAAAGTACCTCGTAAGCAGGACTGAGAGTTTACTTTTGGTGGAAGATAGGCTACGTATTTGGGCTAACCTATAATAGAAATTCATAATAGATATGGCCCATGAGCCATCTCCCTCATCTAATGTTTAAGTGGATTTTTCATTGTTGTTATTTACCTTATAAGGTATACCCTCTTTGTCCAGTGAAGTCACGAGATGTTAAAGAGGAGTTTGTGGGATGTGTGACCCCGAGAGATGAGTATTTATTGAGGGGGGAGTTCGAGTTAGAGGATCCCATATGGGATGGATCCCCTTAAGAACTGACCTTGAGGATCCAAATAGGGATTCCTCGACTTATATTCTAACCTAGAGTTTCCCATGAGGGATGCCTCCATCAATTTGTTTTACACTCAGAATCCATAAAGGGGTCCATCTACCCATGTACCATTACAATGGATTCCAAGATAGATTCCATTGATTACATATTATTTATGAGGATCCCAATAGTGATTACATTTCTTACCATCTAACCTAGAAGATCCTTCTAGGGATGTATCTTCTTTATTTTTTTAGGGTACCAAGAGGGATGCCTCTACCTTGGTACTATTTATGAGGATCCCAATAGGGATCCCTCTACTAATGTGTGGACCTAAAAAATTTCGCAAGGGATACCTCTATTGTGTTTTGAAATAGGGGACCTAGGTGGGTTCTATGGTAATTGAACGACCCTGAGCTAGTGCATTATGATTTTGGGTAGAGATGGTATCAGTTGTCACCATAGAACTCGTACACAATATTTGAGCCTCAAGGGTTTTGGCAATACAAATGGGTTTTATTATACATTCATCCAACCCACTATTTAGTTATGATTTCACCCAGTTACTATTGATTCATTTGTGATTACCAGACATTCTTCTTCAAAATTTTCCCATGGGATCCAATGTGATGTGTTGGCATGGTGGGGATGCCCATAGGAATATCCTGGGATCCGAATTATAATCCTTATATTAATTGATGTTACTATTACAATAATTCATAGTATCTCTGTAATTCCTCTTCATAGAACTTTGGATGCCTGGTGAGCACAAGATCAAATATATGGCACCATTATTACTAGAATTTCGAGTTTCTCTATTATTCCTCAATACATTAGAAAACATAAGAGCTTGTCGAGTGTATCTCGATGACCCCTATTTGGAATTCATGGTTTTAGGTGATGTCAGAGTTTATCAGGTGGATTAATTTCACCTAAGAACTAGATTCTTGTGACATCCCCAAGGATTTATGATGATCTCCTAAATTTATTCCTATAATACACCCTAGGATCGGGTGGATGAACCAAGAGTTTATTTTTTTGGATCTATAGGGGAATAATTTGTTGAGATGGTTATTGAATGATTCTGAGTTACTATCTTGGATCCAGAATAGTATTCTTCACATATCACTTAAGGATCATCCCCATGAGAGATTATCCTAGTTCCAATGACTTGGTTTCCAATATACTAAGACCTAGGAACTGGGGATCATACCGGATTAGGGAACATTCAGACATAATTTGGGTTCCACCAGTTAAACATGACCTAATTGGTATGCAAATGAAGCCTAGGAACTAGTTTTATGCCTTATCTATAAGATTTAAAATTGAAAACTAGAGTTATAAATTATATATTGGAGGTGTGTATGGGTTATCCCAAGTCTAGGAAATATATCACTATATAATGACATAGCTTTCTCAGGGACATTACTGGTTCTGGCCGAAGAAAGTATGGCCGATCGAGATCATGAACCTAAGAATCAATTGAGGTTGTATTTTATTAATTTAATTTGAGTTTTTTCTTGGATATACATGGATTATTTCATGAGAATGCATTTATAATTGCAGATTTTAGGTTCTCCATTGGGGATAGCTTATTGAGATTTATTTATCACACCATATATGTGCAGCTTGGTGTGTATATAGACCTTATGTTTTCTTTAATTTGGATCAATGATGCACAATGGATAGGGTGATTCCCAGGGTTTCATGGTTGAGTAAATTTTATCATCGGGAGTCTTATGATCAGTTTGGTGTAGCTAGATAATTATGGATGTTGGTAATATGGTTTGGCTTAGAGTTAGTGGTAAATCCTTGTGTATTTATTTTTCATTATTCAGCAATAGCGTGTGATCAATGTTTTATATATGACTTTGTGGTTTGGTACTTTATTTCATTTCATTAATTATATTTATTTTTATATTCATTTATTCCACAGTATAATTATTTATAACATTTGATGATGTTTATTTTTTTAAAAAAAAATTGTTCTCTGATACAAGGGTATAGTTTTCCCATAGGCAAACCCTAGGACCTTTCTTCTAGTCGGAAGCCTCTAAAATATAGGGAGTCACACACGAGGATTTTTTTCCAACTAGTTTGGATACTATTCATAGGTTGATTCAGTATACGACATTAAAAAATTGAAGATTTGTATATTGAGGAAATTAAAAATCTCATGTCAAAATCTATGTAATAAGATAAATTGATAAGAGAACTCGATAAAAAACATTTATCTATGGAATAAGAGTTATGTAAAACTAATTATAGATGTTATGAGGAAAAAATACATGAAATAACATGAATGATAATTTTAACAATTCTTTAGAGGTAGAGGTTGAAACACCTAAAGAAGCTGAGGAATTTTATACAAAAAATAGGTGAAATCTACACCCATTAAACATAAAAGTTCATCTATTTTTTCTGACCATATAAATTCAATAAATTATAATAAAATATTTCAAATTAATAAAGGATATGATAAATCCATCACATTAATGTAATTTATGATTATATTCTAGAATAATTATTCCCCACCCCAATGGAAATCAAATGTTGTAGCTTTCACTGAATTTCAAAAAAAATCCCCATGAAAAAAGCATACTACTATTGAAGATGGAATATCATTGGATATTATTAGTTTTGTGTGGTATTCAAAAACCAAATGTATAAATTGTGTCATTAAATGTCTCCCCCTAGGACTATGCATGAATTGATTGATGGAAATTGAAGATTAAAAGGAATAAACTTCTTTATGTTAAAGGAATATAAAAAAATAAAATTCTTAATTTGTTTAGATCCGCTAAAGGAAAAATAAATTATAATCCCTATATATATTTTTTTAATGTTTAATAGACAATGTCACTATAATGAAGTGTTAATGAAAAAACTTCCAAGTAAATTTTCTTATGTCATAAATGAAAAGGAATAAGGAAACAATATTGAAGATAAATCTTTTATTGTTTAGATTTCTATAAAAGTTGTAAAAAGAATAGACATTTGATATCTGTCAGCAATTGTTCCTCTCATATAATACGTGATATAAATATCATGGAAAACATTAAAAAACATGTTGCAGGATAAATCACCTTTGGATATGATAGTACCTTAAAAATAATATCAATTTTTATAACATAAATTATGTTGAAAAATATATATTCAAATGAAGTATTTTTTGGAAACAAACTTAAATAACCTATACAGTGTTAGCCAACTATCTAAAAACAAGAAAAAAGTGTCTTTATAAAATATTTTTTTTTATAGGATTTTGGAGATATAAGAAATATTTTAAAATGGGATAAAGAACCAATAGTAATTTTTTTAGATTTTTGATCCCAATAACTCCTTCTATTTGAGTAGTTAGGATGAAAACTAGTTGTGGCACTAGAGACATTCCTATATTCAACAGAATTGTATGATTAGAATTTCAAGGTAATATTTAATAATAGATCAACCATTTCCAGATAAGAACTATTATTTTATTTGAATAACTTTATATAAATTAATGATTGTTAGTGGAAGTCATAAGAAAGTTGAAATTCAGTTTACTAGACCACATGATATTATATAATATGACCTATGTGGGATGATGAGACATCACTCAGTAAAGGTTGATTTATAATTTTTTAATTTTACTAATTATTTCACTTGTATAAACATTTTAATGTCAAAATGCATAAATGTAAACACATGGAGATATTCAAAATCATTATAAGGTATTTTTAGAAGGATTTGGGGATATATATTTCAATGTTGAGAATAGAAAATGGAATGGATTACACAAGTAACTATTTTGAGTTATAAATAAAGAAGTATGGAATTAAACCCCAGTTCAGTAATCCCTATAATCCATAGAAAAAAGGAGTTGTGAAAAAGAAAAAATAGAAGTAAATTAGATATGGGAAGAAGCATGATTTATAAATACAAACATTCAAGATTATTCTATAGATAGTTTGTTTGTATAGTTTTACATGTTAAAAATAGATAATTAAACTAGGGTAAAAAATTAATCCTTAAGATATGTGCTATACGAAGAATATTATAGTGAAATATTTTAAAATTTTGGAGTGACACCCCAAGAATTTACAACATTTTCTGTTTAGAATAAATATCATTTTTTTGTTGGCATTCTTTATACACAATGTTAAACTTAAACTACATACGACACTGAATTAACTTGTGTTACACACAGGACTATGTTTTACCACCTCTTAATGGAGATCCTATTTTAAAAAAATTTAAATTTAAATGAATTTTATTTTTCAAAATAAACATCATTTTTTAATTCAAAATTTTGAAATTAGATTAGGGTGAATTGTTTTTTATTTTTCTAAGAAACATCATTTTTTGATGAATAGTTAATATTCCTACAATTTAGTTAAAACAACCCTTTACATTTAAATAATTATTAATGATAAATTATGTAACACCCTGATATTTTATAAGAAGTATATTTTTTTATTACTTATGTTATATGAAACATCAAATTAATCTTTCACTACACACAACACTAGCTTGGCTTACGTTACACGCAATCACGACCTTCCTCAATAGCGTGTGTAGTACGCAATACCGAGTTTCACTAAACAATGATATATTATTATAATATTATAAACTAGCATTTATGACTAGTATTAACTAATTTTTAACATTATTATTCATCTTAAATATTTTCTATAACATGGTATGAGAACAAAATAAATTTTTTGGGTAAAATAAGTATTTTTAAAAAAATGCAGTTTTGTCACCATTTGATGGTGTACCCACATAAAATATAGTTTTTGACAGTTTTATAAGTTAAATTTGGAAAAATAAAATTCTTCTTTGGAATAAAGATATAAAAATTTACTTTGGATCAATTTTTCATATTATTCTGGTAACTTTCATATTTTGATGAATAGTAAAAACGGGCTATATTTTAATTAAAAACAACTTTTTTCATCGCAATAATTTATATAGTTAAATTATAATATTGAATGGTTTTAAAGTATAAATAGAATATATTTATACCATTTAATATAATTTATGTCATTATCATTAATTTTACATTGAATTCATAGGTAAAAACATTTCAATCTTTGGCAATGTTTTAACTTTTAAAACCTGTTTGCTTAACAACAGGATTAATTTTAAATTAATTACTGAAACTTCTGTGTTTTTAATTTTGAAAAATCGATTCCATATTTGGAATCAGTGGGTCCAAATTATGTTAATATGTTAGTTTTATTTTTTTGATATTATGAATAGTAACTACGGTAATTTTTATTTACTACAGTTAAAGGTAAATCTGGTAATTATGGGTAAAAATAAGATTATAAAATTACCCTATAACTTGAAAAAATCCTATTAGATGACTAAATGTCGACCCATATCACCTAAGGGTCGGATTAGATTCATTTAATGGACTTTTTTCCATGAAAATAATTTAATTATTATTATAACCAAAGAAAGTGTCAAAATGTCACTTTCTTTAATCTTATAAGTATAATAATTTTAATTTAGTGATAACATTAATGAAACTTAGAACATGAATAATCTCCATAAATATAATAAAATTATCTACATCATATGAATTTATTTATAATTTTTAGGGATTAAATAATTATCATTAATTATGACACAATAGTGATGTTGAAATTATTTTATTGATTGAAATATCAAATAAAAGATTTTAAAAGTATTAAAATAAATATTATATGAACTATTTAATGTGCTACACTAATTTTATATATAAATATGAGATGTTATTAATCTGTTAAATTTTTTAGTTCGAACATATCTTCTGTATATATTTTATTTAAACTCATATAAATGAATAGTGTCAAAATTGACACTATTGTTAATTTATAGAAATTACATATTATAAAATTGTTTAAAAATCAAAACAAATATTTAAAAATTGTAAATTAAACTTTATATGGTCTAAAATTTAATTAATTATACAACTATGGACAATTCACAACATATAAGTAAATATTTATAATGATTTAAAATTTAAAATATTATTACCACAAATAAAATTAAATAGATTATATAAGGATAAATCATGTTGATAATGTTTAAAATAAATTACCAACTTGTCTAAATATTATTGGATGATGATATTACAACCCTATCTCATCTAAGATTCAGATTTGAGTCATTTTTGGAGGTTTTTAAGTGGGGTTTGAATTTATTATAAATTAATATTTCTTATAATTCCAAAGGTCCCCCTCTCCTCCCTTATAAAAGGGCACCTCCTCCCTCTCCTATTTACACAACTTTTAGCCTTCAATATCAGCCAAAACCTTCCAATTTATCTTCTCCACTTCTCTATAAACATCCTAGAGGTCCTGGTCTTCTTCAAAGACCTTCTTTAGTTCCCTAAGAGGAGGTTAA
Organism: Viscum album; assembly: GCA_963277665.1. NCBI lineage: Eukaryota > Viridiplantae > Streptophyta > Magnoliopsida > Santalales > Viscaceae > Viscum > Viscum album. The sequence continues at coordinate 1,897,769,314 of OY728152.1, forward strand.
GAAGATGAGCTTCAAAGAAGAGGTCATGTCCGTTACCGATTCTTTCAAATTTATTTATTCTTATACTTCTTCTCCTTTAGTTTTTTCATTATGAAGTAATAACATCAGTATCACTAATATACTGATATGTTATTATAAATATGAAACAACCCTACTTCACTTTCTATCCATCCTACGGAAAACGAAATCACTGCGCGTGCGTACGTACAGAATACCATCTCCACGCTGTGGTGTAATCTGTTTTCCACCACCACCTTACTTGGATGGGTATAATGGTTTAAATAATAACTATATATTATTATTTTAAAGTGATATTTATTCTGAAATAGTGTACATACACTTCAATACAATTCCACGATCATGGGAACGATATCATCGCTCGTGCGTACGTACGGCCTACCATCTCCACGATGTTATGCGACTCGTTCTACATGATCTTCATTGCATAATGATTATATAAATAAATTTAATCAATAAATATGATATATATTACACTAATAACATTCTGGAAATTAGTTATCTATAACCTAAAAAATAATAAGAAGAATTTATTGGACAAAACACGCATAAGAACAAAAAGCAATAAACACCCGAATAACAAGTAATAATGAAATATTACTAATAAGAATATAATAATATTACCATATATGATATCATAATAGTGATTAAGTTTCATTACTAAGTCAATAACATTATTTAAATCATTATACATGAGGTTCGGACATATACTAAGCAAATCGGACCTAAGGTAAGGGAAAATCTCGCAATCTCATTTTTATCCGAGATTTTTTATACTTCAGAAATTACTGGGGAATATTTATCATCCTCATCCATCTTTCTTCAATATGTAATATTATTTATATCCTACTAAAATTGTTTAAGTCCAATTTTAACCTTATGTGAGTGTATAGTAAAAGATATGAAAGGAATATTTTGTCGTTTTTCGTACGAGGTAATTTTTTACTTTTCTGGCCAAAGTACGAGAAGAATGTTTTTTTAACTCATACGGCATGACTGGAATTTTTTATTATGATTTCAAATAACATTATTTCCATGAAGCTTATTTTACAAGTTCTAATGTTTATTTTTAATCAACTTATTTTTGATTAAAATTTTATGACATTTTAAGAAAGGAAAAATGTTTTTGAAGTAGAAAGGATATTTTCCTAAAGAATGGAGTTCAACTATTTTATCAAAATTATTTTCCATCTAAGATAATATAGGGTTATTTTTATATCCCTATTTTTACATTGATTTGATTATGTTATGATGTAATTAAATTTATTATGTCCTTTTATCTTATATGGATTATGTTATGATGGCATGATGTTAAGAATCCCATTTTTATTACACGGGTTATGCTATGATGTATGATTTATGATTTTGTGGAACACATAAGAATAGTTTCATTATGAGATGGGTGGGACCTATATCTCCCTCCAATGCATAGGGTAATGATTTATATCTCATGAGATAGACATGGATAGAATGGCAGGTTAAACCGGTTCAGTGAAATAGGACTGAAACGAGGAGTGAACTCGGTTCAAAAATGGACTTTTTTTGCTAAGATAGTCTTGGAAATGACTCTTGACTACTAAGAAATGATTCTATATGATTATGTTTTTATGCCACAAAGTTTCATGTTTTAAGTTATGATTATTGGGATTACATTTCAAAACTATGATTTGTCCCATGTTATGAAATTATGATCTCTATTGCAGGTTAATATTTCTAAAATGTTATGTTACTATGAATATGATGTGATTGATATTTCATTTGTTTACCCTTACTGAGTAGTTGAGCTCACCCTTTTGTATGTTTTCTTTTCCCCAGGTCAGGAAGAGGTATATTAAGTAAGATATGTCAAAAGCGACTCTATATATGATAAAATAAATGGGATATAGTGTATATGATTTATGAACCAATTGTTTATGTTTCTTAGTTTCTAAAGACACTATACCTATACTGTCCTTTCATGGGTTTTCTATATGTTGTAATAAGTGTGCTTCAATTATGATGTAATAATAATGTATGAAAAGTATGGGTCGTTATATTTGGTATCAGAGGGAGGTTATAGTCACCCTTTGGAAACCAGGATGTGAAAGCCTTAGTATGAACCCTGAGGATATATCTAAGCATAGGAAAATATTAGTGTTCTAGAAATGGCCATGAACAACCTATGATAATACCTTAAGTGTGAAAATTTATTCTTGATTATATGGTTTTCCTATTACAATTAGTGTTGCTTACACTATTCTTCTTAGTTTTAGTCAATGGATGGAACCCTAAAGAGCCGTGTTAATGCTGAATGTGACGGGAAATGCAATGATTGTCCCCCTGAGCACCCAAACTTTATGGGAGCTGGAATGAAAAATCTTGTAGCCATTCTCACACAACTTTATCAAGCTATGAATCATGTAGTACTTCCAAATGAGCAAATGAAGGAGCAAAATTCTTTTGAATCCTTCATGAGGCAGCATCTACCCTCATTCAGCGGGTCTACTGATCCATTAGTGGCTGAACAATGGATCAGTATCACTAAAAAGATATTTTCAGTTCTTAAATGTTCTAAACATGAAAAAGTCATCTTAGCAGTTTATCGTTTGGAAAGTGAAGTTGATCAATGGTGGAATCTTATCAAGAATACGAGTCCAAGAGATGAAATTGAGTCCATGGAATGGGACGAGTTCAAGAAGTTATTTTTTTATAAGTACATCCCTCGTATTCTTCAAACAAAGATGGAGAAGGAGTTTCTTGAACTAAAGCAAAAGGATGATGAATCTGTTGGTACCTAGGAAGAAAATTTTACAAGACTTACAAGGTACGCTTCGGGGATTTTTATCCAACTTGAGTGTAAGATCGATCGATTCTTTAGTGGCTTAAAACCAGGTCTTCGAAGGGCGTTATCCATAAGGGACTTCAATAGCTATGAGGAAATTGTTTGATGTGCTCTCAAGGTTGAGATGTAGATTAGAGTAACCCATCAGTCATATGGGTTTGATAAGAAGAGGAAAATGGAATTCAAAGGAAAATCTAAAGAGCACACTGAAAAGAAGATGAGTTTTCCCTTATGCTCAATGTGTGGAAAGAAACATGGAGGGAGTTGTCCTAAAGGGATAAGTAAATGTTTCAAATGTGGAAAAGAAGGTCATCGGGCATTTGAATGCCGCAATGATGGGAAGAAGATGTCTAGTGGTATGAACAAAGAAAAGGCTACACAAAGTGCACCTCCTACACTTCAATGTTACAAGTACAAGGAAATGAGGCAATATGACAATAAATGCCCTAATCCAAGGGTTGTTGATGATGATCGATGTCAACAAACTATTAAGGATAAAGACAAAGGAAAGTCACATGAAATTTCTATCAGTTATATGGAGTATGATAAAGAAGTGGTGAAAGGTACACTTACCATCCACTCTAATGTTGAAAATGTTTTATTTGATTCTAGATCCACCCACTGTTTTATTTCTGAAGAATTTTCTAAGGGTATCATCATATTACCTCAACAATTAGATGTTGAGTTAGCTGTGACAACCCCTAATGGCACAACAGTCACATCAAAAGTTTATAATTCTTCTTCGATTGTTGTTTGTGGGAATGTGCTTCCTGAAAATCTTGGGATCCTTCATATAGTGGAATTTGATGTGATTCTTGACATGGATTGGCTTTCTTTATATAGAGCTCATACCAATTTCCAAAGAAGGTAAGTCACATTTCATATTCCATATCAATATATGATCGTCTATCTATGCAAGGATGAATATAACCTTCCAGTGGAAATTTCATCCATCCTATGGGTCTCGATTCCACTAAATGAAGGTTATTTATCTCAAATGGTTAGAGAGAAACTCATGATTAAGAATATTCCCATTGTATGAGAGTTTGATGATGTCTTTCCGAAGGAATTATCGGGTATTCCACTAAATCGTGTAGTTGAGTTTTCAATAGAACTCGTACCGGGTGCTTTGCCTATTTCAAAGACACCTTATAGAATGGACCCAATTGAGTTATAGGAATTCATGAAGCAACTCCAATAGAATCTTGATAGTGGATTCATATTCCCTAGTGCATCACCTTGGGGAGAACCTATTCTGTTTGTTAAGAAGAAAGATAGATCAATGGGACTCTGCATTGATTATCAATAACTTAACAAGATCACTATCAAGAACAAATATCCTCTCCCGCGCATTCATGACTTATTTGACCAACTATGCGGAGCTCAATACTTTTCCAAGATTGATCTTAGTTAAGGGTGTCATTAATTAAGGGTCAAAATGGAGGATATACCAAAGACGGATTTCCATACAAGGTATGGACACTGTGAATTTATAGTGATTCCATTTGGTCTTACTAATTCCCCTCCTATCTTCATGGATCTAATGAATAGAGTCTTTAGAGACAATCTTGATCAGTTTGTGGTAGTCTTTATAGATGATATTCTTGAATATTTGAAGAGCAAGGAAGAACATGAAGGTCACTTGATAATTGTGTTAAAGACCCTGAGAAAAGAGAAGATTTATTCCAAATTTACCAAGTGTAAATTCTGGCATCAAAAAGTTTCATTTTTGGGTCACATAATCTCAAAAGAGGGGATATATGTGGATCCAGCAAAAACAGAGGTTATCGAAAGATGTTCGAGACCAACAACAGTTACAGAGATCTAATGTTTTCTTGGTTTGGATGGATATTATCGACGTTTTGTGAAAGATTTTTCACAATTATCTAATCTACTCACCAGTTTGACTCGAAAAGGAGTTAAGTTCGTTTGGACGGAGGAGTGTGAAGAGAATTTCAAGGATTTGAAAAGAAGGTTATCCAGTGCACTTGTGCTCACACTACCTTGTAGTGGAGAAAGGTTTGTGATCTATAGAGATGCATCCAAGAAGGGGCCGAGGTGTGTTCTCATGCAAAATGATATGGTGATAGCTTATGCCTCATGACAGTTGAAAATCCATGAGCAAAATTACCCAACTCATGATTTGGAGTTAGCTGCGGTAATCTTTGCATTAAAAATTTGGGGGCATTATCTTTATGGTGAAAGGTGTGATATTTATACTGATCATAAAAGTTTAAAGTATATTTTCACACAAATGGAGCCGAATATGTGCCAAAGAAGATGGTTGGATCTGATTAAGGATTACGACTACTAAATTCATTATCACCCTGGGAAAGCAAACAAGGTGGCAGATGCACTAATTCGACAAGACCATTCTAGCTTATCCATTATAAGGATCACAAAAGATCCAATATTTATGGATTTACAAAGGATGGATCTTGGAATTATAATGGAAGGGGAAAATTGTATCTTTCTCAAATGAATGTTCAACCATCTATACATGTGATGATTAAATAGGAACAAAATGAATATGTAGAGTTACAAAAGAAGGTGAGAAATGTTCCTGAATTAATCCTTGATTGTGATGTGATAATAAGGTTCAAGAATCTGGTTTGTATTCCTACCATCCCAGAATTAATGAAGGATCTACCGGATGAGGCTCATAGTTCTTCATTCTCTATTCATCCCAGAAGCACGAAGATGTATAGGGACTTGAAAGAGTACTTATGGTGGGATGGCATGAAAAGAGATGTTGCTGAATATGTATCTCGATGCTTGGTTTGTCAGCAAGTTAAAGCTGAGATACAGAAGTCTAGAGGGATGTTACAACTATTACCCATACTAGAATAAAAATGGGAAAACATCACTATGGACTTTGTCACTGGACTTCCTAAAACATCCAAAGGCAATAATGCTATCTGGGTTATAGTTGATCATCTTATGAAGTCGGCACACTTCATTTCTATTAGGGAAGATTTCTCTCTTGATCAGCATGCCATGATATATGTAAAGGAAGTGGTAAGATTTCATGGAGTAACACTTTCTATTATATCTAATAGGGATCTGAGGTTTACCTCAATGTTTTGGTGAAGTCTTCATCATAGTCTGGATGCAGAGTTGAGTTTCAGCACTTCTTATCATCCTCGGATAGATGGTCAGTCTGAGAGAACAATTCAAACTCTATAAGATATGTTAAGAGCTTGCTATATGGATTTCAAAGGAGGTTGGGATAAAAACCTACCTTTGGTGGAATTTTCTTATAACAATAGCTTTCACTCCAGTATTCAGATGGTTCCTTATGAAGCTCTCTATGGAAATAAATGCAGGACTCCAACTTGGTGGGATGAAGTTGGGGAAAGAAAGCTATTAGAAACTGATTTTGTTGATGAGATGGCAGAAAAGGTCATATCTATTCAACAACACATAAGAACAGCTCAGAGTCGAAAAAAAAGTTATGCCAACAACTGAAGAAAAGACCTAGAGTTTGAAGTGGGTGATAAAGTGTTCTTACAAATATCTCCTTAGAAAAGAGTAATGAGATTTGGAAAGAAGGGAAAGCTGAGCTCTAGGTATATCAGTCCTTTCGAAATACTGGATCTTTTTTGGAAGGTATCTTATCGATTGGAACTTCCACTGAATCTCTCTCAAGTTCATGATGTGTTCCATGTATCACTCTTGAGAATGTACATACCCGATCCTTCACATGTACTCAGCTCAGAAGTTGTACCGTTGGAGAAAGATCTTTCTTATGAAGAACAACCGATAAAGATTCTGGATTGTAGTGAAAAAGTCCTACGGAACAAGACCACTCGCTTGGTGAAAGTTTTATGGAGGAACTACCAATTAGAAGAAGCTACATGGGAGTTTGAGGATATGATGAGGGAGAGGTATCCTCTTCTGTTTGTTACGAAGTGACAAATTTCGAGGGTGAAGTTCATTTTAAGGGGGTAGAATGTAACACCGTGATATTTTATGAGAAGTATATATTTTTTTATGACTTATGTTATATGAAACCTAAAATTAATCTTTCACTACACACAACACTAGCTTGGCATGCGTTACACGCAATCCCGACCTTCCTCGATAGCGTGTGTAGTATGCAATACCGAGTTTCACTAAATAACGATATATTATTATAATATTATAAACTAGCATTTATGAATATTATTAACTAATTTTTAATATTATTATTCATCTTAAATATTTTCTATAAAATGTTATGAGACCAAATTAAATTTTTCGGGTAAAATAAGTATTTTTCAAAAAATGCAGTTTTGCCGCCTTTTGATGGCGTACCCACATTAAATCTAGTTTTTCACAAGTTTATATGTTTAATTTGAAAAAATAAAATTCTTCTTTGGAATCAAGATATAAAAATTTACTTTGGATAAAATTTTCATATTATTCTGGAAACTTTCATATTTTGATGAATAGTAAAAACACGCTATATTTTAATTAAAAACAACTTTTTTTCGTCGAAATAATTTATATGGTTAAATTATAATATTTAATGGTTTTAAAGTATCAATAGAATATATTTTTACCATTTAATATAATGTATGTCATTACATTAATTTTACCTGGAATTCATAGGTAAAAACATTTCAATCTATGGCAATGTTTTAACTTTTAAAACACGTTTTCTTAACAACGGGATTAATTTTAAATTAATTACTGCAACTTCTGTGTTTTAAATTTTGAAAAATGGATTCCATATTTGGAATCATTGGGTCCAAACTATGTTAATAGGTTACTTTTATTTTTTTTCTATTATGAATAGTAACTACGATAATTTTTATTTACTACAGTTAAAGGTAAATATGGTAATTACGGGTAAAAATAAGATTATAAAATTACCCTAACACTTGAAAAAAACCTATTGGATGACTAAAAGTCGACCCATATCACCTAAGGGTCAGATTAGATCCATTTAAGGGACTTTTTTCCATGAAAATAATTTAATTATTATTAAAACCAAAAAAAGTCACAACATGTCACTTTCTTAAATATTATAAGTATAATAATTTTAATTTAGTGATAAACTTAATGAAACTTCAAAAATGAATAGTCTTCATAAATCTAATACAATTATCTAATTTATATGTATTTATCTATAATTTTTAAGGATTAAATAATTATCATTAGTTATGACACAATAGTGATGTTGAAATTATTTTATTGATTGAAATATCTAATAAATTATTTTAAAAGTATTAAAATAAATATTATATTAACTATTTAATTTTCTCCACTAATTTTCTAGATAAATATGACATGTTATGAATCTATTAAATCTTTTATTTAAAACATAGCTTCTGTATATATTTTATTTAAACTCAAATAAATGAATAGTGTCAAAATTGACACTATTGTTATTTTATAAAATTACATATTATACAATTGTTTAAAAATCACAAACAAATATTTAAAAATTTTAAATTAAAATTTATATGCTCTAAAATGTAATAAATTATACAATTATGGACAATTCACAACATATAAGTAAATATTTATAATGATTGAAAATTTAAAATATTATTACCACAAATAAAATTAAATAGATTATATAAGGATAAATCATGTTGATAATGTTTAAAATAAATTCCCAACTTGTCTAAATTTAATTGTCTGATGATATTACAACCCTATATCATCTAAGATTCTGATTTGAGTCATTTTTTGAGGTTTTTAAGTGGGGTTCTAATTTATTATAAATTAATATTTCTTATAATTCTAAAGGTGCTCCTCTCCTCCCTTATAAAAGGGAACCTCCTCCCTCTCCTCTTTACACAACTTTGAGCCTTCAAGATCGTCCAAACCCTGACAATTTCTCTTATCCACTTCCCTAGAAACATCCTAGAGGTCCTGGTCTTCTTCAAATACCATCTTTAGTGCCATAAGAGGAGGTTAAGAAGATGCGCTTCAAAGAAGAGGTAATGTCCGTTACTGATTCTTTCAACTATATTTCATCTTCTACTTCTTCTTCTTTAGTTGTTTGATTATGAAGTAATAACATCAGTATCACTCATATACTGATATGTTATTATAAATATGAAACAACCTTATTTCACCTTCTATCCATCCTACGGAAAATGAAATCACCGCGCGTACGTACGTACATAATACCGTCACCGCGCCGTGGTGTAATCTATTTTCCAGCCCCACCTTACTTGGATGGGTATAATGGAGAAAATAATAACTATATATAATTATTGTAAAGTGATATTGATTCTGAAATAGTATAAATACACTTCAATAAAATTCCACGATCATGGGAACGATATCATCGCTCGTGCATACGTACGGCCAACCGTCTCCACGATGTGATGCGACTCGTTCTACATGATCTTCATTGCATAATGATTATATAACTGAATTGAATAAATACATATGATATATATTACACTAATACCATTTTGTAAATGAGGTATCTATAATCTAAAAATATGAATAATAATTTATTCGACAAAACACGCATAAGAACAAAAGGCAATAAACACCCAAATAACAAGTAACAATGAAATATTACTAATAAGAAGCTAAGAATGTGATCATATATGATATCATAATTGTGATTAAGATTCTAGAATAAGTCAATAACATTATTTATATCATTATACAAGAGTCTAGGACACGTATGAAGCAAATCATACCTATGTTAAGGGAAAATCTCGCAATCTCATTTTTATCCGAGATTGTTTATACTTCAAAAATTACTGAGGGAATATTTATCATCTACATCCATGTTTCCTCAAGAATGGAGTTCAAGTGTTTTATCAAAACTATTTTCCATCTAAGATAATATAGGGTTATTTTCCTATCCCTATTTTTACATTGATTTGATTATGTTATAATGGAATTAAATTTAGGATGTCCTTTTATCTTATATGGATTATGTTATGATGGCATGATGTTTAAGAATCCTATTTTTATTACATGGGTTATGCTATGATGTATGATTTATGATTTTTTGGAACACATAAGAATGGTTTTATTATGAGATGGGTGGGACCTATATCTCCCTCCAATTAATTGGGTAATGATTTATATCTCATGAGATATACATGGCTGGAACGGCAGGTTAAACCGGTTCAGTGAAACAGTACTGAAACGAGGAGTGAACTCGGTTCAGAAATGGACTTTGCCCGCTAAGATAGTCTTGGTAATGAGTCTTGACTACTAAGAAATGATTCTCTATGATTATGTGTGTATGCCACAAAGTTTCATGTTTTATGTTTTGATTATTGGGATTACATTTCACTGCTATGATTTATCCCATTTTATGAAATTATAATCTCTTTTGCAGGTTAAGATTTCCAAAATGTTATGTTATTATGAATATGATGTGATTGATATTTCTTTTGGTTACCCTTACTGAGTATTTGAGCTCACCATTTTGTATGTTTTCTTTTCCCCAGGTAAGGAAGAAGGATATTAAGTAAGATATGCCAAAAGGGACTCTAGATATGATAAAATAAAAGGGAGAGAGTGTTGATGATTTATGAACTAGTTGTTTATGTTTACCAGTTTCTAAAGACAATATACCTATACGGGCCTTTCATGGTTTTTTATATGTTTTAATAAGTGTGCTTCAATTCTGAAGTAATAATAATGTATGTAAAGTATGGTTTGTTATAAATTATATTTTAGATTTTTTTTAGAGTCACATTAGATAAATTATACGTCTATTTATAAAAATAATTTCATTAGAATTAATTTTATTTTGAAATTCAATATAAAAACTTCACAAACATTCAACGTATTTCAAGTTTAAAAACTCGTTATTTATCCCCGTTTGTAGGATTAGCATTAATCATAATTTTCCCTCTTCTGTGATTTGAATTTTGAAAATTCGACAAACATGGATTTAATTAGTATGATATTTTGTTTCTAATTATATCAAATTAATTTTTTGACCAAACTGATTAGGGAATGTGATTAAAATTAATTACGGTGATTAAGGTATGATTAGGTTTAATAAGGGAGTAAACCTTAACATTATGGAACAAAATAACGTGGAAATTTATCCAAAATCCCTTAGATACCAATAATTTTAACATTTCCCCACTTTATTTTGAAATATTTGGGTTATTGTGATATTATGAAATGAAAGATCCATATATAAAAGGGTAAGTTAGAAAAAGGAAAAAAGTGAACTTTCCTTACCTTTAACATTTATAAAACATTAAGATATATAAAAACAATTATATATTAGGTTATAGATATCATTTTTAAAGATATATGGGTATGTTTTATTATATAAAATTATAATTAATCTTTAGAGATGGTTTAGGTACTTGAAATGCTTAAAAACTCCAATGTAGTGATCATTTGGCTACTAATTAACTAAAATAAATGATACTATAAATATTAAAAGTTTATTTAATTGATTCAATTGTTGTCTTTATTTATTTTTTTATATGATTGTATCATTATAAACACAATTAAACCTTTTATATTTTAATAAAATTATAATATTTATATTTTAAATTTAACATTAATTAAATAATTTCAAAATTTGCATTATTGTTATTTTACAATAAATGAATCTTATTAAATCATTTTAAATTATTAAAAATAATATATTATTCCAAGTTATTTTTAAGATTTAATATATATTAAATATTTTCTATTAATGGACCAATTAATATTTCATTATTAACATATTTTCGCATATACTGCAAAAATGTTGTCAACATATTTCAGGTTCAAGCCGCATTTTAGCTCTTCACATGCGCTTATTATCAAATTAATTTCCAAAAAAACATGGGAAATTTATTTTATAAATTAGGAATAAAATTAATAATTAATTGGATGTATAGTTTCTAATAAATATAAAATTAATTTAGTATTAATGGTTTAATTAACTAGATTATAAAACTAGGTGCTTTAGAAGTGTTTAAATAATAGAAAAATTAATTTTCAGTCAGATTATAAAACTACATTCTTTAATACAAACTGAAATGATAAAATCAGGGAATATTAGAAGTTAAGGAACCAAATTATAAAAATGAACATATTTTTGTGTGTATGAGGTTTTTCTCAACCATTCTTATCTGTTAATCCAATATTTATCCATTTTTGAGGAACTTTAGGTAAGGTAGACAACCCATTACTTAATACATTTGTGTATTTACAAAAGTGCCACTCCCCCTTACACTATAAAAAATAAAGCACTCCACTCCTTACTCACACCTATCATGAAAAATTGGTGTGACCAAGACATACCCAAATTGTATCCCAAAATCCCTACCCAAGACCTAGAAGCATTACTTTGGTCAGAAATATTTATAATTAAGTCTTTTTGTTCAAACCAAAAGAAGTTACCTGATAAAGAGGTAATGCATTCTCTCAATCTTTTTAGTTCCATTTCTATTATCCACTACCTATACACGTCTTATTCTATGTTTAAATAACAACACCAAAAACCTCAATATATTATAATTTTTTTATGATAAAGGTTCGACCTACACTTACACACACCTTCACTTAATGGGTAAAGAACATATTGATTCTGTGTACAGGAACAACTGCCTCATTAAATGATGATTGTTCAATTTTCTCCTACCAGATATCATGGTTTCCATTCTGATGGAAACTATATGTATATATATATATAATTTATAATTGATTTATAATCCTATAATTTTAATTTATAACATAACTTTCTACTTTCATCATATGTAAATACGATAATTTCGTTTCAGGAAGTGTGGTCTACCAGCCTCTCAAAGCGATATGATTTCTGCATGTCATACATGGAACCTATAAAGGATGGTGTTAATTAACCTACGTGTCAAATATATAAAATATATATGATACTGTAATTATAATATACAAATGTATCATTTATTTTTAATTTTTTTAATACAAAAAAGAAATGAATGTAGCGTTCATGCATATGAATGGAATACTGTCTCCATGAATGGTGAACTTCATTTCTAATATCAAAATATTATGAACTATTAAAAATAAATATTTATAGAATATATAACATAATATATTAATTGTTTAAGTTATTTATATTATTAAACCATGATATATTTAATAATAACACCAAATAATAAGTCAAAACGTACTTGAGAAAACAAGGCAATTAACACCCAAAATTGTTAATATAATGAAATGGTGTTTAAAACGGATAAAAAAAATTTCTATGAAATTTATATATGGTATTATAACAAATAATTTGGTTCCAATATTAGTTGGTTCCAATATAATTTAAAGTCCACACAACAAAGGGAAGGTTAAGGTAAAGTATTTTTGTCTCACTATTTAAATTTGTGAGATTGATATCATATTCCCTACTTACTTATTTATTGTTCCATAACTACTAACAATTTTGATATATTACATCACTAATAATATTATTTTAATGATAGTTTTAGTTTAAATTGATTTCATACCTTTCTGGATATTATGATTGAAATGTTTCAAAGTGGTGTGGGACACTTCGGAATGTTTAAATATTATTGTCCTCAAATTTTCTTAATCGCAATTATTTTTTTGATGGTTAACATTCCCTTAAAGAAATAAATTTATGGTAATAATTTTTCATTTCAAATTTATTTAAATATAAAAATTATCATATAACAATTATTGGTGTTTCCTAAACCATATACCATTTCTCATACGGTCACTATGGAAAAAACGATTATTGCGACGGGGTATTTGCGACGAGTCTTAATCCCGTCGCAACAACTCCGATTAAAAGGTTTTTTGCGAAGGGAATAAATTCCCGTCGCAAATGGTCAGTTATTTGCGATGGAAATACAGGGCCCGTCGCAATTGTGAGGGCGCGGTTTGCGCGTGAAAACGTGGGAAGGATATTTGCGATGGGTAGAAGGCTACCCGTCGCAAGTACCCGGTGCTGGTAAATAGTATTTGCGATGGGGAAATTTCACCGCCGCAAACAAATATTCACCCGGTATTATTTGCGATGGGCCCCATCGCCAATACCGGCCGCTGTAAAGCCAATTTGCAACCGTCACCTATAACCCGTTGCAAAATACCCTGCGGTCATAAATATGTTTTTGTGATGGGACTGTTTACCCGTCGCAAGAGATAATCCAACGGGGGGTATTTGCGAGGGGACCCATCGCAAATACCAGCGGCGGTAAATAGGACGTTGCGACGGGGATATCCACTCGTTGCAAATACTAGAGGAGGTAAATAGTAATTTGCGATGGGGATATCCGCCCGTCACTAATGTTGTGGCATTTGCGACAGGCCCATCGCAACAACCCTTTTACCCGTCGCCCGTAAATAATGCGGGCGAAGGTATTTGCGACGGGCCCCGTCGCGAATACTGGCGGCGGTAAATAGAAATTTGCGACTGCGATAGCTGCCCGTCGCTAATGGTGACTATTTGCAACGGGCCCGTCGCGAAATTCCTTTTACCCGCCGCCTGTATTTAATGCGGGCGAAGGAATTTGCGATGGTATCCCGTCGCAATACCTAGTATTTGTGACGGTCTCCCGTCGCAAATATGACCATCGCAAATAATCTAACCTTTATATACACCAATCTGTTTTTTTACATAACATTCAAATCTCCATTATTTTCTCTCTCTCATTTTCAGAACATTCAAATCTCCATTCTTTAATCTCTATCATTTTCAATGTTGAGCAGAAATTTTTTTTTGTTTTAATTTTTTCTTTCGAGAACAGGAAGGAAGGAGTTGGTGTAGATTAGTAAAGGTATTTATATTTTTTTTAATTGTTAAATTATTTTTAATTGTTAATTTTATTTTTAATTGTTAATTTTATTTTTTTAATAGAATGTTTAGCTATATAGTATAATTAGTTTATGTTCTTTTACCAAATAATCCTTGTCTAGGTATGAACAAGTAGAGGCGGCTCTGGCACAGATGTACCTAGGAGTGAAAACTCTGATAAGGTGTTTTGATCTTGACTCGGGGTAACCTGGTACACGACAACGGGCCTTGCTGCACTCTGGGTTCGACACTCCCGGGGGATGTTTTGGTAATAATTAGAAATAAATAAATAATTATCAAATAATTAAGAAATAATTAGATTAAATTAAAATAATTATCAAATAATTAAGAAATAATTAGATTTAATTGATTAGAAATAATTAGGAAACAATTAAAATAATTAGGAGACAATTAAAATAATTAGTAAACAATTAAAATAATTAGGAAAGAATTAAAATAATTAGCAAACAATTAAAATAATTAAGAAACAATTAAACTAATTAGGAAACAATTAAAAAGAAATAATTATATTTAATTAAAATAATTATCAAATAAATTGGAAATAATTAGATTTAATTGATTAGAAATAATTAAGAAATTATTATATTTAATTGATTAGAAATAATTAGGAAATAATTAGATTTAATTGATTAGAAATAATTAGGATTAAAATAATTAGGAAACAATTAAAAAGAAATAATTAGATTTAATTAAAATAATTATCAAATAATTAGGAAATAATTAGATTTAATTGATTAGAAATAATTAGGAAATAATTAGATTTAATTGATTAGAAATAATTAGGAAATAATTAGATTTAATTGATTAGAAATAATTAGGAAATAATTAGATTAGAAAAAATTAGGAAACAATTAGTATAATTAGGAAACAATTAGTATAATTAGGAAACAATTAGTATAATTAGGAAACAATTAGTGTTATTAGGAAACAATTAGTATAATTAGGAAACAATTAGTATAATTAAGAAACAATTAATATAATTAGGAAACAATTAGTATAATTAGGAAACAATTAGTATAATTAGGAAACAATTAGTATAATTAGGATACAATTAGTATAATTAGGAAACAATTATTATAATTAGGAAAAAAAATTATTATAATTAGGAAACAATTAGTATAATTAGGAAACAATTAGTATAATTAGGAAACAATTAGTATAATTAGGAAACAATTAGTATAATTATGAAACAATTAGTATAATTAGGAAACAATTAGTATAATTAAAAAACAATTAGTATAATTAGTAAACAATTAGTATAATTAGGAAATGTGATTGATCTCTCATCTACCTCAAGTTTCTTTTCATTTGTGTGTTGAGGCTTGATAGGAAACTTCTGCCTCCACATGTAATATCTGCTTTTATTGTCAAAATTATCAACCTCCTCGCCAATATAGAGGTGAGGAGGTTTTTAATTTTGACAGTAAAAGCACATATTAGATGTGGAGGCAGAAGTTTCCTGTCAACCTCAACACACAAATGAAAAGAAAATTAAGGTAGATGAGCAGTCAATTATGTTTGTTTTTCTTTTCATTGATTAATTAACCACCCAAAGTATATGCATATCTTCGCATTTCTAATTAATAACATAATTAGTAAAATAATTAGTAACATAATTAGTAACATAATTAGTAACATAAATAGTAACATAATATAAAATATTATATTACTCTAATATTAATAGTTAAATAATACTTATAATATATTTATTTTATTATTATATGTTTAATATTTATAAAAAAATATTAATATTATTAAAATTATAAAAAATTTATAAAATATTACAATTATCAATATTTTCAACAAGTTTTTCTTTATTCTTAATAGTTCAAATCTTAATGGGTCGCCAATTTTC
The DNA here is from genome assembly GCA_963277665.1 of Viscum album. NCBI lineage: Eukaryota > Viridiplantae > Streptophyta > Magnoliopsida > Santalales > Viscaceae > Viscum > Viscum album. Next base: position 1,897,785,745 of record OY728152.1, read on the forward strand.
AGGTCATGCCCAATAAAAAGTTCGCGTCAACCGTGTCCAATGTAAACTCTATAATTGTTCTTGCTTAGTTGATCACCTCGCAAGTAGTGTTGCAATAGGACAACCCAAGTTATGTCTCATTACTTGTGTCGTCCTATTGCAACACTACATGCGAGATGATCAACCATATAAGGACAATTATAGAGTTTAAATTGGTCAAGGTTGACCCAAATTTATTATTTGGTGTGACCTGAAAATTGACAACCCTTTAAGATTTGAACATGTTAAGAATAAAGAAAAATTTGTTGGAAAAATTGTGATTTGTAATAATTAGAAATAATTACTAATAAAATTAATCAAAAATCAAATAAATTCAAGTACATGGTTATAAATTGGCACAATTTACAGTGGATTGACGACTACCCTTTGTTCAACGTCTCATATCTTTGCTACTTTCTTCTACTGAAATCAGTATGAAAAAAGTACTCTAAAGTATGCCAAAGCAAGTTTTTCATACTGATTTCAGTTGGGAGAAAGTTAAAAAGAGATGAGACATCGGACAAATCAGAATAATTAGTAATATAATCTTCACAACGATGATTACAAAATTTAATTTCATTATTCAAGCATATTTCATTTTGCCAAGTATTGCTAAGTATTTCTAAATTAATAATAATTAGTGGGGATGATTACAAACTAACTGTGTCGCCTATAATTATTTGTAATTACTAATAAATAACTGTAATTATGTATCTTCTTTTTTTAGGATATTATTTCTTATATCAAATTATTTAACAAGAGTAATGGTTTTAAATTTTGTAGAAACATATATATGAATATAGAACAAGGAAATCGACATCAATCATTATTAGATGATCGTGCTTGGATAAATCAGTGCAGAAATCCAAATGGTTCTCGTTTAAATCCTGTATATGTTGAAGGTGTTGAATCATTCTTATCATTTGCATCATCAAACCCGGAATTTGTTTTAGAAGGGACAATTAAGTGTCCTTGTAAAAAAATGTGCTATGAGAACGTTTGAGACATTGGACATTATTGGGAAACATCTCTTGAGTTATGGTTTTCAATCAGATTATATTTTTTGGTATCAACACGGTGAACGTAGTTCCAGAGAAGATACTAATAATTTGATTTCAGATCCATCACAGTTTCAGAATTTAGTACATGATGTTATAGGGTCATCCGTTCAACAAACAGAAATTGAGGATGATGTTGATTTACCTCCCGAGTTAGAACCATCTGAATTTGATGAGTTGTTCAGGTCTGCTGAGGATGCATTATATCCCGGTTGCAAGATAAGCAAATTAGAAGCAGTTGAAAAATTTATGGCTATTAAATCAGATAATGAAATGTCAAATAACTGTTTTGATCAGATATTTTCTTTGGTTAAAGCACTGTTACCTAAAGGAAATGTGCTGCCTGCTAATTATTATGAGAGAAAAAGAGTCGTTCGTAATCTAGGATTTAGTTATCAGAAGATCAATGCATGTTCAAATGATTGCATCTTATATTCTGGTGAAAATGAGTTGTTTGATATTTGTCCCACATGTGGACAATCGAGGTATAAAGAAGCTCAATCAGGGAAGTCTGGATTGATTCTTGTAAAACAGTTGAGATATTTCCCGCTTACACCCAGGTTGCAGTGTTTATTTATGTCTCAGAACACAGTGACAATGATGTCATGGCACAAAACCAATATTTCAAATGGTAAAAGCTTGATTCATCCATCTGATGGAGATTAAAGGAAACATTTTGATCAAGTGCATCCGTATTTTGCTTCAAAATCCCGGAATGTGCGATTGGGTCTTTCTACTAACGATTTTTGTCCATTTGGATCTTTTGGTAGTCAGTATTCCTGTTGGCCTGTCTTTATAACTCCTTACAATTTGACTCCATGGATATTGATGAAAGAGCCTTATATATTTTTGACATTATTAATCCCAGGACATCCGAAAAAGAATATTGATGTTTATTTGAAACCACTGATTGATGAGTTAAATTTATTGTGGTGTCATGGTGTTGGTACATATGATGCTGCTGCAAAACAGAATTTTGAAATGAAAGCTGCTTTGATGTGGACAATTAGTGACTTCCCGGCATATGGTATGTTATCTTGATGGAGTACACATGGTCCAAAATCATGTCCTTACTGTATGGGAGACAACAAAGTATTTATGCTCATGAATGGAAAAAACCTTGCTATTTTCTCTTTCATCGCAGATTTCTTCCAATTGATCATCCTTTTCGGAGGAATAAATATCATTTCAAAAAAGGTAGAATTGAAAGAGATGAACCTCCAAAAATGATCTCAGGTACAGAGTTATAATCAGTTGTATTTTCATTACTTTCCATCACTTTTGGACAGACAATAAACCAACAAAAAATTCATGGTTTTGGGAAAGAACACAATTGGAAAAAACGGAGCATTTTTTGGAATCTGCCATATTTGTCTGATTTTTTGGTCCAAAACATGTTGGATTTCATGCATATTGAGAAGAACTATTTTGATAATTTATTTAATACAGTTTTGGATACACCGGGTAAAACAAAAGATAATGTAAAGGCACGATTAGATCTTGCCCAAATTTGCAGGCGACCAGAACTTTAATTGTTTGAAAATGTCAGATCACAGATATTAATGAAGCCAAAAGCAACTTATACACTGAACAAAGAGAGTCTCGTATTATTTTGTCAGTGGATTGCAGATTTGAGACTTCCAGATGGCAATGCTTCCAACTTGGGCAGATGTGTTAAAAATGGTCATATTACTGGATTAAAAAATCATGACGGTCATGTTATAATGGAAAGACTTATGCCTATTGGATTAAGAGGTTTGTTGAATTCTATGATTTGGGATTCGATAACAGATATATCATATTTTTTCCGAGACATGTGTGCGGCGACAACAGACTATGATACACTAAGAAAACTGGAAGAATCTGTTTTTGTAATTATATGAAAATTGGAAAAAATATTTCTACCGGATTTCATTGACTTGATGGAACATTTGATATTACATTTTCCACATGAAGCAAAATGTGTAGGTATGGTTCATTTTCGATGGATGTACCCATTTGAGAGATGCATGCATAAATTGAAGAAAAAAGTCCGTAACAAAGCATCAGTTGAAGGCTCAATTATTGAAGATTATTTTCATGAAGAAATTGCTTTATTCTGCTCCCATTATTTTGAATCTGAATATCCCTCAAAATTTAACCGCATGGGCCGAAACGAGGGGAATGTTGATGATTATATGAACAATCAATTATCAGTTTTCAATCAGCTCGAACTTGGATTTGGTGGAGTTCATGATAGATGGCTTTCAGATGATGAACATCATAGAGCTCATACATTTGTTCTACTCAACTATGAATAAATGTCACCAATTGTACAGTGAGTGCTCTTATCCCCTGTTCTATAGATTCTGTTACAGTAAATTAATCATATTGTATTTGTAGGTTATATGATGATCATATCAAGAAAGAATTTCCACAAATTACAGCAGCTGGCTTAGAAGAACGTCGACAAAAAAAAATTTCCTACTGGTTTCAAAAACTGGTAACATACATTCTTTTTTGGTTTTACATATAAAGTCAATTTATTACTTGTAATAGTGATTAATGTTTTAAAAATTTTCAGGTATCTGTACATGCTGATAATATTGATAGTCGATTGCGTATTTTGAGTAGCCCACCATCCAAAATGGTTAAATCTTATAATGCATATGTCGTGAATGGTTATCGCTTTCATACACGTGAATATGGGGAATCAAAGAAAACAATGAATAGTGGTGTTTTTTTGAAGGGATCACATCATAGAGATATTGAAGTTGACTTTTACGGCATGCTTGAAGAAATTATTGAACTGTGTTATTTGGGACAGAATTATGTAACAATGTTTAAATTTTGATGGCTGGATACTGAGAGAGGCTTGTGTATTCATCTGACTCATGGAATTGTTGATATTAAACATAAAAGTCTTCTTGCAGTAAATGAACCATTTTTATTGGCCCATCAGGCACATAAAATTTATTATGAAAAATACTGTGCTACTGCAAAAGAGTTGGATGATTGGTGGAGTATAATAAAAGTTAAATCTCGAGAAAATCAGTTTACTCAAACTGAATGTGGTTCCACTGAAGTGCAAGGAAATGAAATTTTTCAGGACACTACTCAAAACACATCTTTTTTACAAAGAGACATGAATATTGAAGATGACACCCCACAGTTAAGGGTAGATGATGACGATGTTGTCAACGATGTTACAACTGAATTTGAAATGACAATAGATGATGATAGTGAAAATAATATGGAAATTGATGATGTTGATGAGGAAGATGAAGACATTGACATTGAAAACTATGAATATGATGATAAAGACGAACATTGACACAATAAAATGCTAGTTTGAATCATAACAAATATATATCTATACATAATAGTTATTTTCAACTATTTTCTAATAACAATCATTTCTTGTTTTAAATGGACTCGGAAACGTTTCGTCAGTTGCTGGAGGCTGATCTACCTATGGATGATGAGTTTCTTGAGTCATCTGACCCTCAGGCTGTTGGCACTACAGGGAGCACTCAGAGGGGGTGTAGTCTTGCCAGACTGATGATTCCAGATCATATCCCGGAGCGACATCCACCACTTGGATTTGATGCGGACACACGGTGGTATGATAACCTGTATATTTTAGTTATCTTTCATTATAATTTATTAATATTCTTATTGTTTGATTATTTGTTCTTTTTCCACAGTTTTACACATATAGCTATTGGACAGGGGAGCGCTATCTTGCGCAATTATTTTTCTCAGCCCTGGCTCACATGGGATCAGATTCCCACTGATGTGCAGGCCGCCATGTTCAATCATTGACTAGTACGTAATTAAATATTATTTATTTTAAAATTTATTTCATTAATAACTTCATATTAGAGTTTATGGTATCCCATCGACGAGAGCATGCGTGCCACTATCCACGCGGCATGGGTGGTGTCTATGTGTGACCGTTTCCGTCAGTTTTTGCATAATTTGAGAAAGACGGCTGTGAAGAAAGCCGGAGTGACAGAATTTGATGAGTCCTGTAGAGCCCACTGACCAGAGTAAATTTCATCTCACGTTTGGGATGGATTATGTACACACTAGTTGGGTGGTGGGTTTTAGAGGAGATCTACATTGGGTTGACAGAATCGGGGGAGACAAGAGGTGACGCATCGAGCCAGTAGTCCTACATTCAGTGTGCATAGAGAGCATCTAGTAAGTACTTTTTTTTAATATTTTATACAACTTTAAATATAAACAGTTTATTTTATATTCATATAGGAAGCCGAGCAGCCCGTTATTTCGGTGTACGGCGTTTATCGGAGGATGTACACTGACCTGGCTACTGGAGAGATTAGAGGTGACCGCCAGCGTCAGATTGTGGTAAGTATTATTTTATTTTCAGTTTACAAATTAAATGCATATAATCTTTTCATTATTTTAATTTCTAATTGAAATTTAAGGAGTCATATGAGGTCGCGACCTCTCAGACATAGGCTGAGAGTCAAGATGAGACAGGTGATCAGACTAGTGCCCACCATTTTGATGAGACGACATGGATGCAGGCGACCCAACATGGCTTCGAAAAGGGATGAGTAGTTGGTATCAGCTCTCATTTGACTCCTGAAGCTTATTATGTTACTGCTGCGATGTCGGTATCCAGCTTGAGAGGAGCTCGTGGAGAGACATCATCTTCTGCCTCACAGTATCAGGAGCAACTGTGTCCTCAGATTCAGCTTATAGAGGATTTGCGTCAGGGGTAGGAGCAGATGCGTCAGCAACAGGATGAGGAGAGACGTCGATATGAAGAGCAACATCAGCAGTATATGGATTATATGCATCGTCTTACTCATAGTTTAGGGATGGAGTTTCCTCCACCACCTCCCCCAGGTCCTCTAGGTCCTCCAGATTATCCACCCCCCGTGATTTTTTTAGATGTAATAAACATTTGAGTTCGTAGTTTATTGTCATATTAACTATTTACAATTCCTCTTTCATATTGGTACGAATAGTATGTTATTTAATTTTTTTTATTTTTTTTAATATATTATTACTTATTAGTATTATTTTTAATGTCTGCTTATTTTAGTAATATTACTTTTAATATTTTATATTTATTATTAATATTGAGAAGTTTATAATTTTATAATTTTATTAATATTAATAATATTAATATTATTTTTTTCATAAATATGTATGTTTATTTTAATAATATTATTATTATATTAATTTTTTATATTAATAATATTTGTACTATTTTTATTATTTTTTGATATTAATATTTCATAATATATAATATTATATTATTTATATTCATATTATTATTATTTTTTAATATTAATATTTCATAATTATATTATATATATTTTTTATTATTAATATTATAATAATATAATTTATTTATATTATTATTATTATTATTATTATATAGATAATTTAATAATAATAATATTATATTAATTTTTTATATTATTAATATTAGTATTATTATATTATATTATATTATTTGTATTCATATTGTTATTATTATTTTATATTAATATTTCATAATTAAATTTTATATATTTTTTTCTTTATATTATAATAAAATAATTTTTTTATATTATTAATATTATTATTATATTTATATAATATTATACAATTTGTAATAATTATTTTATTTTTCTTTATTTTTTAAATATTTTCAATGGGAACATTTACGATGGGAATACCCATCGTAAATGTTTTATTTATTGTACCATTTGCGACAGGATGAATACCCATCGGGAAAACCTTTCTACGACGGTCCTTCGCAAATAACTTCGTCGCAAGTATTTTTTAAAATTTAACATTTGCGATTGGATTCTAACCTGTCCCAACTAATATATCTGCAACGGCCCGTCGCAAATACCTTTTTATATATAAACAAAAACTCATTTGCGACGGGGGAAAAATATTGTCGCAAATATACTTTTTGCAACGGGACTGCCGCAAAAACACCTATTTGCGATGCCGTTTTCGGCAACGGTCGATTTGCGACGGGTCTCCTTCGCAAAAGACCTTTTGCGACAGGATCCCATCGCAAATATCCCGTCGTAAATATTCCGTTTTCATGTAGTGGGTGTTTACTTTGACAGATAATTGTTAAACCCGTATTTCTCATCCAATACAGTTATTTGATAAAGAATATTATGTGTCTTGATTATTAGTTATTTGTAATGATTTAGACATTAAATGAAGGGTGGATACTAGACTTTATATAGCTTCTCTATGCCTCGATAGGATCTCATGAGACAATTTGGTTGGCAAAATTAAATGAAGGATGGATCTATAGTTTTAAACTATCTAGAGGATAGATCTTGATAGTAATAGGTCCTCATGTGCCATAGACATGACATCCATTAATAAATAATTACCTTCATTTTAGATTCATTTATTATTTATTAATGATATTTTGTGTCGACATAACTATGGATACATTTAATTTTTAGTTCATTGATTAAATTGCAGGTGTTTTATCTTCTTACCATGCCATATTTCTTTTCCTTATCTAGTTATTTGAATGGAAAGAGTTATTAGTTATTTATCTTTCCATATTAATTATTCACACTAATTAATTATTACTTATTCTTTATTTACCCTTACTAATCATTTCATCTCACCCTTATTATGTTGCTTTCCCAAGGTAATGAAGAATAAATCATTGATTAAGCATTCAAGGATACAGTTTATTTCATTTTATTAAGTATCATGGTTTTATTTCCTATTTCCCAATGTATTGTGGGTATCATGTATGTAATATATATTTACAAGATGGATAAACTAAACATTCCCTTGGGATTTATTTCCTTGTAGTAATTCCGATATAATGAAATAATTCACTGGCTCTACGAATTTGTCGTCGGGGCGCTATAGTTGGTATCAAAGGATGTTTAGCAGAAACCTTGAAAACTGGATTTATAATACCTAGATTAGGGGGAATAACCCTAAAATAGACACTAAGGATATGTTTAGAAGAACATACTTGAATTTTTAAACAGAAAATGTTATGTTTTAATTCCTATCAATACATATGTGTATAGATACTACTAGTGGATGTGGTTTTGGTATAAATGCACCTAGAAGTAACAACTCCAACAATCTGTTTCAAGACTAACTCAGGATAACCCGGTACATGACAATTAGCCTTACTATTTACCTAGTTTGATAATCTTGGGGGATATGTATAGGATAATTCACAATTTTTAACTTCTATTATAAAGTATTTAGAAGTATTGATTTCCCTAAAGTAGCCAAAGATTGTCATTTAGGTATTTACAATGCAAAAATTTATGTTATGTGATATAACATGTATATAGTTATAGAAATTTCATTATTTTATGTGCTAATATAGCATATGTATATGTTTAGAATGTAGTATAGTAGAAGAAATGATAACTCTACTCATGAATGTGACACATATAGTGAGAAGGATCATATCATTCATGGTCTTAAGGCAATAATTATAATTGAAATAGTCTCCCATGTGTTATCATCAAATGAGTAAATAGTATCATGTATTAACATGATATATAAATAATTATTATACTCCTATATCCTTAAAGGTTAGAAGATGATGGAATAGAACAAAGTTTGATAAAGGGATGAAGGGAACGAAGGATTTTCCCACATGTGATAACTAAAGAAAGAATCACCCCAGTAAATGTTTGTTGGGAATAGGAGTTTGTTATAAGTGTGGAGAAAAAGAATACCAAGTTCATGTTTGAATGGGTATGAAAAAGGTTTACAGTGTTCAATGCTTACATAACAAATAGATGATATACTATGCAAATTAATGTCCCAAAAATCAAAGGAATATAACTCAAATGATACTATTTGATAGTGATTAAGTTCTTATACTGCTATAGATGAAGAGGAATGATTAATATGCACTGTCATTTATCATGTCATTTGAATATTTTATTATTAGTGTAATATTTATAAGAATTATAAAATATATGAGGATTTTATTGCAATACTTTTTCATTAAGTATTTGAGATATTATACATAATGTTACCCAGGAAAGTGATTCGGTAAAAAAATAAAATTTTCAGAAAATGCATGATCGAGGGGAATTAACCTTTAATATGTTCCTTATGTTGTGATAATGATGAATAAATTATTCATTTGGATGAGTTATTATTACTTGTAACTGATTATTAACTTGTCGATAAGTGGTCTATGCTATCATTGACGGATTATAACACACTTTTGGAATTAAGGGATATATCCAATAACATGTTTCCTACATAAGGAATAACAAGGAATGAATGTTTTATGTAAATTTAAGTTATTACCATATATCAAGAGGGTATATGATGAAGTTATTAACATGTTTAGAATGTAATAATTGTGAGCTTCATAATAATGATTAAAGACTAATGATAAGTTTGTTTGGGAAATTTAGTGAAATTCACTCAAAAGTGGTTCGATCATAATCTATTTGAAATGCTAACTATTTATAAAATGTTCTAAGACAATAAATCGATGATATTTTAAAGGGCGATGTAATACTTCACTACATGTTGTATCTTGTTATAAGAAATGAAGTAGAAATAGTTTGAGCCATAATCAAAGGAAAATATTATGTTTATAGAAATGTACATTTACATATATTCTTATATAGTGAATAAATCCCTTAACTATAGAAAAAATGGTTTTGGAGACAAATATTTTTTCTTATAATCATCATTTTTTGATTTTATTGATGACCTTTATTCACACCTATATTTTATAGTCTTGTGAAAACAAATTTCATTTGAACATGTACTCTATCACTCCTCATTAGAACTTTATTATTGGATTTTTCTTCCATATCCATATATCCATTTTCACCATATGTTCTTTTATAAGGGAACCTAATCAAGTTACCATTGTTCTTTCCTTTCTATCTTATTAATAATATGTGTTATTAACCTTTTTTACGATGTCGGTCTTTCAACGATAGTTTATTTTAAATCCCTTAATTACTCAGATCATGTTTAAATTACATGGAAACGAATTAATTAATGTGGGGAGAATGTGACACCAAAATACATTACAATATTTTAATTTTAGAGTAAACATAAAATTTTTGGGTCATTATATATACGTAGTGTTAATGTTTTGTGACATAAAACACTGTAATAACTTGTGTTACACGCAAGATTGAGTTTCATAGACTTTAATGGAGAACCTAATTTAAAACTAAATTATTACAATTTTAGGAATTTTATTTTTAAAAATAAACATGATTTTTGAATTTAGAATGTTGTAATTAGTTTATGGTGAATTTTTGGGATTTTTCTAAGAAAATTAATTTTTTTATGAATTAAGTACATTATAATAAATTTTGTTTTGAATTTGAATATAAAAATATAACACACATTTGAACATTTTTCTACTTTAAAAACCTGTTATTTTTTCTTGTCTGTAGAATTAGTGTTAATATTAATATTCCCACATCGGTGATTTGATTTTTGAAAATACAACTTACAAAGATTTAAAAAGAATGATATTTTTTGTCTAATAGGATCAACTTAATTTTTTGACTGAAATTATTAGTGAATGTGATTAAAATTAATTACGGTGATTCAGGTATTATTAAGATTAATAAGGGACTAAACCATAAAATTAAAGAGAAAAATAACCTCAAAATTTGTCTAAAATACATTGGATTCTAATAATTTGTCAATTTCTCCTTGTTTCAAAATATAGGGGATATTGTGATATTATTAAATGGAAGTACCCTATATAAAGTGATAAGGAAAAGACAAAAAGGGAACTTTCCTTATCTTTAACATTTATAAAACATTGAGATATGTAGAAAAAATTATATTTTTTGTTATAAATATCATTTTAAAATATATATGGGTTATTTTTAGTATAATAAATTATCAATAATTTTTAGATATGTTTTATGTACTTAAAATTCTTAAAACACTAATGTAGTTACTATTTGGTTAATAATTAACTAAAATAAATTATACTATAAATATTAAAAGTGAAGTAAATTGATTGAATTGATGTATTTATTTATATTTTTATATTATTATATTATTTCAAACATATTTAAACCTTATATATTTTAATTATAATAAATGATTTATATTTTAGAATTAACATTAAATAAATAGTGTCGAAGTTGACATTATTGTTATTTTACAATAAATGAATATTATTAAATGATTTAGAGTTAATAAAATTCCTAAATTCTTACAAGTGATTTTTATGTTTTAATAAAAATTAAATATGTTTTATTAATGGACCAATTAATCTTTCATAATTAATATATTTTCACATATACTATAAAAATGTTGTCAACACGGTCTGGGTTCAAGCAGCATTTTAGCGCATCACATGCACTTTTTGTAAAATTAATTTCCAAAACACATGGTAATTTTATTTTATAAATTATATATAATAATAATAATTAATTTTATATATAATTTATAATAAATGTCACTTTAATTAGGTCCTAATGTCTAAATTAATTATATTAGAAAATTAGATTCTTTAATAAAAACCAAAATGATAAAACTGTAGAATCTTATAATTTAAGTAACCATATTATAAACAGAACATATTTTTATGTGGATTAGGTTTTTATAGACCATTATTCCAATTTAATCAATTATTATTCCATTTTGGATGAAATTCAGGTAATAGAGACCACCCATTATTGAATACCTTTTGATATTCACAAAAGTGCCACTCCCCCTGCATAATAAAAAGGCAAGCCCTATACTCATTACTCACACCTCTCAAGCCACATTTGTTAGCCCAATACCTTCCCAAATTCTCTAAAAACATCCCTCCCTATGACCTTGATTCCTTCCTTAGGTCATAAATATTTACAAGAAGGTATTTTGGTTTAAAAAATAAAGTTACCCGATTAAGAGGTAACATATTCTCTCAAGGATTTTAGTTTATTTTATATTGTCCACACCCTATAATCTTCTTATTATATGATTTCATAAATACAATAGTATCAATAATATACTAGGATATTTTTATTCAAATTTTGATACCTACACTTACACACACCTCCATCTAATGGGTAATGAACGTATTGTTTCTGTGTACAGTGAACTATGGCCTCACAAAATAGCAATTGTTTAATTTTCCCCTACCACTTCTCATAGTGGTAATTATGATGGAATATATATATATATATAATATATAGGTAATTTATAATTCCTTTATTCTTATGTAATTTTTATTTATAATATACCATTATGCTCCCATCATATGTCAATATAGTAATTTCGTTTGAGGAAGTGTGGACTACCGCCCCCTCAAAGTGATGTGATTCATTCATGCCACACATGGAATGTGTAATGAATGGAGTTAATAAACCAAGGTAACATATATATATAAATATAATATAAATTTTAGTGGAAATATAATATAAATATTTATCATTTATTTTTAATTCTTTTAATACAAAATCAAATTGAATGTAGTGTTTATGCGTACATGCGACTTACCGTTTCCATAAATGGTTCACTTTATTTAGAATCTCCAAATATTATGGACTATTTTAAATATATATATATAACTAATATATAAGATAATATATTCAGGTTTTATATTTTTGAGAATATTATATTATTATATATTTACTAATAATTCCAAATAACACGTCAAAACAAACGTGACAAAAGTAGGCAATTAACATGAAAAATAGTTAAAATAATGAAAAAAATGTTAAAAAGGGTAATACAAAATTGTTAGAAGTTAATATATGGTATTTTAAACATTATTGTGGTTTTGGTATTAGTTAGTAACATATTTTAAACCAGTAAATAGGTGTTTAAACACCACAAACAAAATAAAGGTTATGGTAAGGGATTTTCATTTCACATTTTAATTCTATGAGATTAATGTCATAATAACTACTTACTTATTTTTTGTGTCCTACATAATTCCAATTTAGATATATTATATCATTAATCCTATTATTATCTTGATATTTTTAGTTTAAATTGATTTCATTTTGTTTTATATATTATAATTTAAATTTTTTAATGTGGTGTCGGACGCTTGGTAGTGTTTAAAGATTATTCTCCTCAAATGCTCTTAATATCCATTAATTTTTTTATTGTTAACTTTTCCTTGAAGAAATTACTTTATGGTAATAATTTTTAATTGTAAATTTAATTAAATATTCACATTCTCAATTAACAGATATTATAATTTCATAAACTATATACCATTTACTTTGATAGTTATTTGTTAAACCTGTATTTCTCATCCAATACGGTTATTGGATAAGGCATATTAATTTTTTTGATTATTCATTATTTGTAATGATTTGAAAATGAAATGATGGGTGGATCCCAGAATTTATATATCTCCTAAATGCATCGATAGGTTCTCATAAGATGATTTAGTTGGCCAAATTAAATAGAAGATGGATCTGTATTTTTAAACTGTCTGTAGGATAGATCTTGACAGTGATAGGTTCTCATGTGCCTTAGACATAAAGTATATTAATAAATAATTTCCATCATATTAGATTCAGTTATTATTCATCCATTATATTTTGAATCGACATATCTATGGGCTTATCTCATTTATTTTTCATTGATTAAATTAAATGTTTTTCAACTTCTTACTTTTCCATATTTTTTTACCTTATCTAGTTATTTGAATGGAATTAGTTATCACTTATTTACCTTTCCATGTTAACTATTCTCACTAATTCATTATTTCTTCTAATTTACTTACCCATACTGAGCATTTGAGCTCACCATTAATATGTTTCTTTCCCCAGGTTATGAAGAAGAAATCTTTGAATAAGAATTCAATAACATAGTTTATTTAATTTTAATATGTATTGTGATTGTGTTTATTATTTCCTAATGTATTATGGGTATCATGTATGTAATATGTCTTTCCAAGACTGCTAAACTAAATGGTCCTTCGGGATTTATTTCCTTGTAGAAATGCTAAAATAATTTAATTTTTTACCGGCTCCAGGCATTTGGGGTTGAGGAACTACATTTGAGGAGTCCTTACATAATGAATATAAAGAATATAGACTTAGGAAAGTTTGATTAAAAGGAAGAATATGGTTTTTTCATGGGATATTAACAAAACAAAAGATGTTATAAATGTTTAAAAAATATCCAAATAATGTTTTTGATTTCATTGATATTAAATTCATTTGAAATAAGTCCACCTTAATGTAATTTATTAAATATTATGGGGATGGTTTAATGGAAGAAAAAATAATAACACCTAGATAAGTTAATGTAATACAAGATGATTATGATTCTAACTTTATACAAGTTGATTATAATCAGCCTACAGATGAGGATAGTAAGACTAGAAGAAAAAACTTTAAAATATAGACCTTAAAATATGATGGAATAGATAATTTCATTGGAAGTCAGTAAACCCAAATATAGGCTAGATATAAATTGAGGCTTGAAAATAAAATGGAGCTTATCTCACAAGTGGAGCCACAATTTTCCTTAAAAAGTAGTTGAGCAGAAATAATATTTTAATGTGAAAAATGGATAGTTGAATCAAGTTATGGAAAACTAAACATGTGAACTAATGTCGTAGCTTGAAAGATAAAATGTTATAGGAACTAAATGAGTGATCCAAAATAAACTCAATAAAAATTGAAAATTTCAATAAAAAAACATTTGTTTAGTATATAAGGGATGATAAATAGTATAAGGGATTTATTTTTAAGAAAAAATTTCTACTTTTTCATGACTTGAGAATATTATAATATTTTTTGATGCATTTTCCCATAAAAATTACAAAGGCTATTAGATTGTTGTTATGTTGGTATTCTTGAATGGATATATTGAATAATTTTTCATTATATGACCTGATCCATTCATACTTTATAATAATATGACTATGGTATGAAAACTAAATGACTATATATATGGGTTGAACAAGGACCCACATTTTGAGTATTCAAAACTTGACAGTTTCCTAAAGTAGTTGAACTTTTATAATAAAAATGTTTCTAAAATCTTATATGTGAAATATATGATTACATGTTCCCAGATTTTCATTTGATATGTTGATTATATAATTTTTTTCCATAATAGAGAAAATATTTTGAGGAATTTATTGAGATGACGAAATATATCATTCAGATGTTAATTCTTAGATAGTTGAATTTCATTTTTGGACAATATGTTCAACTGGAAGAAATATACATCTTCTTTTCATAAGAAAAGTATTCCAATTAATTTTTAATGAAATTTGGAAAAACAATAATCAAAGTATGTTTTCACACCCATTATTGTTAATCTAAAAATGATTAAATATTGAACTAAAGAATATTGTGAATCAAAATGAATTTCAAGATCTAATTAGATGTTTTGTTTAGAATAAGGAATCAAGAGAAGATATTTTATATAATACAGATTTATGTATAAGATATCATAGTTATCCAAAGGAATCACATTTTCTGTATGAAAAAAATAATCCTTATGCATGTTATAGGAACCTCAAAATATTGAATGATTTATAGAAGTAGTGCTCATATAAACTTACTTGGGTTCGCTAAAACTGATAGGGATAGATATTTCAATGTTAGAAAATCAAAATCAGTGGTAACTTTATTCTAGGTTGAAATTTTTGTGAGTTAGCAAAGTAAAAAAACAAATTTTTATGAGTTTATGTATAGTGGATGTAAATATGTTGTCTCTACCCATACATGTAAAAAATTTTGATTAAATTTCAACATGGAGATTTTAGAATGGATATTGAAAATCTATCAAAAATTAGTTGTCATAATCCGAGTGAAATTGATCTATCTAAAAATAATGTGAATCACTTTAGATCCAAGAACATTGATATTAAGTATTATTGTAAACAGTACACAATTTCTATTAGATATTTCAAGAATTATTATATTTCAATAAAAGTAACTTTTTTTATATTTTCTTCAAAGGTATGAAATTTAAAATAATTGAGGAATTAATTCTAAAATTTAAGTTTTTTCCTCCACTACTAAATTAATAACATTTTGAGGTACCCCTAGTTTTATTTGGATTCTATTTTTTAGGGGGTAAAAATTATACCAGAACCTTTTATATTATTAATCATATGTGAATCAAAATTTGATGTCATTATAGTATGGTAGAGTAAAAGTTCTAAAATTTAAACATCTAGAATATGATTCAAGAAAACAACATGAATATCATATAAATAAAATTTCTTATCAAAAAGGGACATAATTTCATGAATACTAATTATTAATATTGAAATTTCATATCAAGATGCCTCTCTATGATAAATGTTGTGCTTTTATATAAATTTAAGATCAACTGGAGTTTTGATGTCAGTGTTTCCAATAAATCCAATGCGAGATTGAAGAACCCATGGATTTAAATTTTTAATGTTCATGAAATTTTTGTTATCATTTTATTTTCAATTTTTATGTACTTTAATTGTGAATGATGTTGTTCTAAAAGTGAAAATATCTAACACCATAAGATTTTATGTATATTATTTTATAATTATATTTAATATCTTTGTTGGTTTGGGATACATACAACCCCAAGTCTAAAAAATTTTAATATTGTATACAATTATAACCTAGAAATTAATTTTTTTTATATAAATAGGAAAAAATATTTTTAAAAAATTAATTGTTTTATATAAAGAAAATACTTTTTAGTAAATTATTTATTTTTTTCAAAACGAAATTTTTTTCTTAAAATGGTTTTGTTACTTTCTTTGAGAAAATAATATAAAACTATTTCTTTATATAGAAAATGTATTTGAAAAATTTAAATTATTTTTCGAAATAAAAATTTCAACATTATCATAGAGTGATTTTTTTATAGTTTTTTGAAATGATTAAATTTTTTATGAATTGTGAATAATACAAATTTTTATTAAAAATTTCCTTTTCATTTAAAGCTTTTAAAGTGTAACATTTTATTTTAAAGCGTTTTCAGCAGTAAAATTATATTAATTATTTTATAATTAATTAAATTTTTTCTTTGTAATCAAATTTATGTTAAATTTTGATATAAAAACTTTTTATACCTTAAAAGACTTTTTCTTGGAAAAATGATTTTCATCACATTTTCTAGTTCAATTTTAATTTATTACCATCTAATTATTTCAATTTAAGTAGATAAAATGGGTTCTATATTTTTAATAATAATAATTTATATTATGTAATATGTTTAAGTTAATATTTTTACACAATGAATAGTAAATACAATAAAAATGAATAACCAAGATTCACGTTACAAAGGTATTATATGTATTATATACATTTTTGTAAAATTAATTTTCTTCAAAAATATGATTTTTTTTATTTCATAAATTCTATTATATATTTATAATTTTTGGGTCCAAAATATCTAATCTGAAAAATTTTATTTCTATCCTGAGATGATAAATTACCTAGGATAAACAACTAGTTACCATTGTGAAAACTAAATGGAAAAAGTGAGTACCCTTAAAGGTAAAGGGGATTAGATGTTTAAAACATGACTAATTTTATGTAAGAGGTGTGTATTAAAATTATATTCATTAAATAATAGTATTTTAAAAAAATTGGAACTTTGGGATGATATTTAGATGCCATTATTGAATAGTTTTGGGTATTTAAAAAAATGTCACTCCTTCTCACATTTAAAAGAGAAACTGCTCCCCTCATTTCTTCACACGTAAAAATAAATTTTCATCCAAAAATCCCTTACTAATTCCATTCAATAATTCCAATTTAAATTAATAGATAAATTATTTTTACTAATAAACCTTCTTGAGAAGGATTTGGGTGCAAACCTAAAGAGGTTTTCTGAAGAAAATGTATCATTCTTATCCAAGTGTTTTTGTTTTATTTCTTCTTCCACCTATTTCAAATAGATTTCAACTATGATTAAATAATAGAACCATTATACTTAATATAATATAAAGTATTAATTTTAATGGAAAACCTATATCCATATCTTATTCTATTAAATGGGAAACTAAACTATTGATCATGTGTTAGGCGGACTACTACCTCGCGAACTGATGTAATATTTTTTCCATCGCCACCTCTAACATATGGATAAAATGATGAATTTAATATATATAATATATATGATATTATAAAATAATTATATTTTTATAATAATAATATCACATACACCTTCTTACCTTCCAATATTTTGGAAAATGATAATGTCGCACATTTGTACATGTGGACTACTGACTCCAAGAAGTAATGTGATTCATTTTTTATTCTATTTTTTCATGGATGGTAATAATAATTTAATATATGATTATTTATTATTTATATGATATAATAAATATTCTTTGAATTTGATTTATTATTCCCCTGTCTTTCATTCTATTATTCAAAAAATGAAAGCATTGTTCATGCGAACATACATCCTACCATCTCTATGAATGGTGTAATTCATTTTTTAATCAATAAATTTTATAGATTACTATAAATACAAATATAATGAATAAATATTTTATTTATATAATAATTCAGATTTTGGATATTATTTAACCATGATCAAAGTACAAGGACTAAAAAACCAAAGAAAAACATACACAAAAATGAAGTTGTTATTACACAGAAATGTGATTTTAACAAAGAATTATTAGTAAAATTTTGATAAAAGATTATGGGTAAATCATATATTGTATGATATATATTATTAATTTTTATTATATTTATAATTAATATATATTTATTAAATTGGAGTTTTGAACACGTATGAAGAAATTCAGACCTAATATAAGGGTTTATTTCATACTCTAATTATTATTCATGAATAATTATTTTTAAGACATCACTGGGAGTATTAGTTGATTTTCCTATATTAAAATAAATATATCATATTCTACAATGGTTATTTATATAAATTATAGTTTTCCAAAAAAAAATTTATTTGATTATTTTCTTAAGATACTGAAATAATGTTTTAATTTAAAATATTCTTTGTTTTTCTACTTGGTTGGGAATATTTTTCTTTTATGCTCATATTTTCCATAAAATATCTCAAAAATATTTATAAAAATATCAAATGATTTATCAAATATTATTTAAAAACATTTTTACTTTTTAAAAAAACGGTTTAAAAGGACTCTTCTTTTCTTTTTCTGAAGAAAGTTCTTTTTGACCATTTAACAATAGTGTAAAAGGAATGTTTTTTAACATATAAGGTATAAAAATAATTTATAAGAACATGACCACTCATTAAATTTATAATTAATTTACAATTTTACATGGTTCATTTTAATGAATGTTTTTAATATTTTGGAAATATTTTATACTTTAAAAAGTGATTTTAAAGTGAATAGGGTATTTTCTTCTAGAAAATTTCTAGTGATATTTTTAATATATTTTCGACTATGTCAATATCATTTTTTATATATTATATAGAGGATATTATTTAATGATACCATATAACCTATTTTCAAGATGTTTTATTATTTTTTGTAGGGGAATTTATTTATATCTTTTATTCTAGTTCTTCCAATACAAATAGTTATTGATTTTTATGGAATGTTGATTAAGATGAATTGATTACTCATATAATGAAAGTATTGGAATTATTAAGTTATGGTAAGGAATATAATTAAATATCCACTCAATGCATCAATAAGTCTCATGAGACAAACTAAATTGGGTATTTGGTTTATTCCTTACCCATTTCTGTAATTTGTCTTGGCATGATCCCACAATGGTAAGTTTCAGATGTAAATCATTATGAAATCAGTAATTTAGGCCCTTGTGATTATTTGAATGTTAATAATATCTGCATAATGTTTCTAGATAATGTGGTTATTAAATTTCATTATTTGATCATCATTTATTCATTCCATATTATTCATTCCTTATTCGATTTTTTTGTATGTATACCCTTACTGAGCTTCTAAGCTCACCCCGTTCTTCTATTTCCCTTACCTGTGATTCTAGAAAGTTTATTATCATTGATATGTATAAATATAATAAAGTAAAAAAATGGGTTTCTCAAAGAAAATACTATGTTTCATTTATTTTTGTTTTCAAATGTAATTTTGGAATCAAGTATGTGTCTATTTTTCCTTGAATACTAAACTATTCAGTCCATTTGGATAGGATCTCCTGTATATAGTACCAAATTAATAAAGTAACAATTAGATATAGGCTACTAGGTTCATGTTCTTTATTTTTAGTATCATATATTGTTTATTATAAACCTTGGGAATATGATTTATAAAACCATAGATTTTGTAATGTATCCTTATAACTAAATTTGAGTAAATATCATGGTATATGATAATTTCCTTATGTTTTGGTAAGGAATATATTATATGGTTTTCCAAGAAATAAATACTTATTTGGATACCAAAAAAGGACTTGGTTTTTGATAAATAGAATCTAGGGGTAATAACCTAAAAAAGAGATTGATTTAGTATATCTCAACCTTCAATCTAGTTCACAATGAGTGTTCCCTTACTTTTCACTTGGTTTGAAACTCTTTTCATAACATGTTTGGGTTAATTCACATTTTATTTACAAAAAATTATGAGTGATACAAAAAAATTATGGTTTGATAATTTTAAAAATGAAACCATATTTATGATCCTAAGTTTAGCTATGCATAAACATTTCAATTTATGTTAAGTGTATAATAATTTTTAAAATGATACATTATTATTCATAATATTTGGACCTAATGTAGTGTGTTACATTATTTATAAATGTAACCCCATAGAAGGAATGTAAACTATATCAATGCACATAATCTATATAAGGATTATCCTCTTGGGAGATATAATTAAATTTGAGCTAGTGTTGCAGGTGGTGATTAAAAAAGTATAACATTTTTGGGGTAACTAACACATATTATGATCATTAACATTTCCCATATAGAGAAATATACTAATCCAAATGTGGTGTCAAAATTTTAGAAAAATTAATGAATCAGAAACTCCATCATTCAATGGGATTATAAATCTATTCGTGGATAAGAAATATATAAGTTACGTAGAGAAGATATATTTTTATTTGTGTAATAGTGAAAGTGAGAAGGTTTTAATGGTTGTTTATTGTCTCTTGAGGTATGTGGATCAACGTTTTTCATTGATTCAAAACTATAAGGATGAGAAAGAAATATTGGGCATGGAATAGAAATATTTTAATGAAATATTAGAGGGAAAATATTTTCCTCACTAACAACAAGAGGATTGGGAGATAAAAATATTAACTCTAAGATAAAAAGGAAGAGGAAAATGTTGGTAATTATTAATCTAACATTACAAGTTTATCAAGTCATATTGTGGGAAATATACATAATACAAAGAGAAAAATTGATTGTTTATTCAATGTGCTTAAGAAAACCCCTCAAAGGGCACTAGTCTCTAAAAAATTATTATCATATGAAGATATTGTATCATGTAATATCAAGGAATAGAAATAAATCACCATTTCATATGTAATTGATGGAATCAAAAGGAATAATTTGGTAGTAGAAAAAATAGATAAGGGGAATAAGATAAAGGGTAATTTTCCCACATGAAGTTCTTGTAGAAATAAATTACATGGTATATTTCCAAAGGGAAATAGATTTTTCTTTAACTGTGGGGAAAAATACCATAATATTCAGGAAATAAAGGGTACGGGAGAATCTGTCAAATTATAGTTCTAAAACTATAATGATATGGGTAAGTAATCTAACCAATGCCTCAAACATCGATGGAACTTAGCATAAAAATCTGAGGGGAGAAGGTCAAGAACATAAAATTACTACAGTTGATGTGAAAGTTTTTAAAGACATGGTCAAATGTACACTTATCATACACACCATGCTTCCAAATGTGTTTTTTTGTTTTGGTTATACCCACTCTTTTATATATGAATAATTTTTTAAGGATATCACAGAACAACCTTGATGATTATATATTGAGTTGGAAGTGTAAAATCTTAATGGTAGGATAACTACATATCAAGTCTATAACTTATTTATGATAGAAGTTTGTGGGAATGTTCTTCCTAAGAATCTTTTAATACTAATTTAATTGAATTTGATGTGATTTTAGGTATGGATTAGCTCTCTCAACATAGATTCCATATCAATTTTTAAGGAATGGAATTTATGTTTGATATTCCAAATCAACCTCCAATTTTCTGTTAATGTGAGGATGAACCTAAGAACCCATAGGAAATGACAGCTATCATATGGATTTATCATTCTATTCATGAATGATAAAAATCTAAAATGGTTTTGGAGAAATTAAATATTTTAAATGTGTTTATTATTTAGTAAAATGATGATGTATATTTTGAGTACATTCTTAGTATTCCCCCAAATAATGAAGTTGAGTTTTCTATATAACACAATCCTAATGTTATGCCTATTTCAAAGACTATATATACAATGGATTAAAATGAGTTGTAGGAATTTAAGAAGAAACTATATGAAAATATAGATATTGGATTCATTGATATGAGTTTTAACAAATTTGGTGAACCTATTCTTTTCATTATTAAAAATAGGGGTCAATGTATCTTTTCATTGATTATCATGAAATTAACAAGATCACTACTAATAAAAATCACCCTTTAACTCATATTTATTAAATTTTTTATCAAATATAAGGAGGTCTATATTTGTCTACAATTAATTATTGATTTTCATATGATCATCTAAGGATCATGAAGGAGGATATACCCAAGAAAAACATCCATGAGAGGTATGGTCATTATGAATTTATAGTAATTTCATTTGTAATACCAATGGTCCTATTAATTTCATGGATTTAATTGAGTCTTTAAAGATTACATTAATCAGTTTCTGTTATACAATATAGATGATATTCTTAAATATTCAAAGAGGAAGGATGATCATGGAGAACATTTGAGAATTTTACTAAAACCCTATGAAAGGGGAAGTTGTATGATAAATTTTCATTGTGATTTTTTTCTCCAGATATTTTCATTCTTTGGTAAAATAATCTCTAGTGAGAGTATATAAGTGGATCTTTTAAAGATGAAATTTAATGATAAATATTTGATACCAACCATGATAACTAAAATAAATATTTTTCTTAGGTTATATGGATAATTATAAAAACTTTTGGAAAAATTTATTCTAACTATCTAATCCACTCACTATGTTGAATTAGAATCTGGTTAAGTTCTTATTGATAGGTGAATGTGAAGATAGTTTGAAATAACTTCAAAAACGTTTAGTCAACATTTTTATACATATACTACCCTACAACAGGGAAGGGTTTTTGATCTATAATGGAGAGTTAATAAATGTAATGGGATGTTTCCTTATAAAGAATGAAATAGTGATAGAATATGGATAACACTAATTAAAAATTCATGAGAAAATTTATCAGACATATGATTTAGTTTTTATGGCTATAATTTTTACTTTGAAGATATGGAGTCATTTTAAATATTTTAAAAGGTATGATATATATATATATATACAAATAATAAAATAATTATGTATATATTTACATAGAATTATTTGAATATTCACCTAAGAATATGGTTGTATTTGATCAAATATTATGATTTCTCGATACATTACCACCCTAATAATGGGAACAAGGTAGAAGACGATCTATGTCAGAGAGGTCATACCATCATATCTATTATGAGGATAAAAAAATAGCAAATACTTATGGATTCTAAAAGTATGGTTCTTGAGATCATTATGGAAGGGTAGAAATCATATCTTTCTAAAATGATTGTTTTACCCTCAATCTATGTGAATATTAAAGAGGCATAGAATGAAGATATAGATATATAGAAGAAGGTAATAAATTTTCCTGAGTTCATCCATGGTTATTATGGGATGATACAGTTCAGGAACTGTGTTTTTACCCCATAAATATCATTCTTAAAGAAGGATCTATTGCACGAAGCTCATAGTTCATAATTATCTATTCATCCTAGATATATGAAAATATATAGAGATATGAAATTGTATTTCAGGTGGGACAAAATGAAGAGAAATATTACTAATTATGTATCTTATTTCATGGAATTGTAGTATGTTAAGGGTAATATGCTGCAATATAATAATATTTTACAACTGTTACCCATAGCATAATGAAAATGGTAAAACATCACCATGGATATTTTCATCAAACTGCCCAAAACAACTACATGCCATAATGTTATTTGGGATGTATTCGATCTCTATAAAAAATCATAACACATCATTGAAATCATATTAGATTCATCTCAATATAATATTTATAGAATATATAGTTTTTAAGTTTTAAATTTTTATAGAATTCCACATTTCACTGTATCTGACTGGGATCAAAGGTTTACCTCAAAGTTCTAGAAATTTTATCAGTATGATCTAGATATAGAGTTTTCTTTCATCACTTTTTATCATCTAGAGAAATATGGTCATCATAAGAGAACCATTAAAACTCTAGAGTATATTCTATAACCTTTTTATATGATTTTCAAAGGTATTATGGATCAACTCCTTCCTCTAGTTCATTTTCCATACAAAAATATATTTCACATGAGAATTTATAAAAATCCCTATAAATATATCTTTTGGAAATTTAAATAAATAAAAACATGGTATTAATTAGATAAATAGTTATTTTGGGATGTAATCCATCTGAGTAAATGGTGGGTAAAGTCATAACCATTTAACAACACATCAAGGTATCTCAGAGTTGAAAAAAAAGGTTATATTGGTAACCATAAATTATATTTGGTGCTTGATATTTGTGAGAAGGTTTTTTAAGAATTTATCCATCGAATAAGTGTATTATATTCACGGATAAATGACATTTTTTCTCTAGGTATTTTTTCCTATTTGAAATGTTTGATCCAATAGGGATGGTACATTATTTGATTGGAACATCCCCTAAAACTATTTCAAACTCATTATGTATTCCATATATCTGTCATGACGATGTATGTACCAGATTATTTGAATGATCTAATATTAGAGTTCACACCCTTGGATAATGATTATACTTATAAATAACATCCACTAGAAATATTGTATCATAGAGATAAAGCACTACAGAAAACGACTAGTAAACCAGTTGAAGTTCTCTAGAAGAATCAAAAATTAAAAAAAGTTACATGAGAACCTAAGGATGTGATGAAATAAATATATCCACATTTTATTGAATCTAAATATCATAATTTTGGGGTTTAAATTAATTTTAATTTGGGTAGAATGTAACATATGTATATTTTATGATATATTTCTTTTTGAATAAATTAAATCTCTTCGGTAGTTTAGGACACATGCATCCATAAGTCTAAATGAACTGTAGTATAGTATACCATTATAAAATAACTGTTAAATTAGGCGTATGAAAAGGAATAACTAATTTTTTAAAACATTTATAAAGGTTTTAGATAAATCAAATATATTTTTACAAAAGGTTTTATATGTTTCTAAAAGATACTTTTCCATTTAAATGGTTTTTATTGGTTTTTTGTGAGAGAAAAAAAATAATTAAATTTTCTCCAAATTCTAAAAAATATATTTGAAAAAATTAAATTCATTTTTTAAATTAACAAGTAAAAATATTCTTTTAGTAGATAATTTATAATTTTAAGAAAATATCAATTTTTTGATGAGTACTGTAATATGGTAATTTTTATAAAAAATTGTCCTTTCATTTAAATAATTAACAATGTTTCATTTTGTTTAAAAATGGTCTAAAATGTAAAATAAGTTTATTTTTTATTAATCCAATTTTGGTAATTGGAATCAATTTAGGTTTAATTTTTATATAAAATCATTTATACATAAGAAGATTTTTTCTTCCAAAAAATGCTTTTGTTTATTCTGTGATTAATATTAAATTAAATTCTATAAATTTTGTGAATTTAATTTGATAAATTTTTTAAATAATTAAAATAATATTTATTATTATTTAATAAATCCAACTTAATTTTTTGTCCTAATTAATAGTAAAGACAATAAAAATTAATTTTCAGAGTTATGGTTAAAATAAGATTTTGTGGATTACATGTGTTTGTGTTAAGATTAATTTTACACACACATGTGTTTTTTAATTGAAATTTTATATTTTATATTTATAATTAGTGGGTACAAGTAATAAAAGAAGTCTCATTTTATTTTTAATTTTAAAGAAGAAATTACCTAGTTTAAGAAAACTAGTTTCCATGGTGAAAACTAAAATTGTAAAAGAGAGTAAATTTACAGGTAAAGGGAATAAAATATTTAATACATGTATATTTTCTTTTTAGGATGCCTTTATTGATCTAATATTCCCATAATTACATCATTTATAAAAATTTTAGGAACTCTTTTTTATTATCATCCCATTATTTAATAGTTTTGGATATTTACCAAAATGACACTCCTCGCATATAGAAGGTCACGTCCTATCCTATTTTATTCACACTTATAAACCATTTTGCTTCAAAAAAATCCCTTTCCAAATATCTTCCTTGCTTCCCCTACCACATCCTAGAGTCCGTTTTTTGGTTAGTAAAACCTCATGTGAAAACATAAAAAAGTAGTCTGAAGAAGAGGTTTCAACCTTAATCAAGCATTTTTGTTTTATTTATTCTTCCACCTCCTTGAAATATTATAAAAAATTTATTAAATAATAAAAAATTTAATAACCTATTTTCATCTCCTCTTCCATAAAATGGGAAACGAAACTGTCAATTGTGTGTACGGCGGACTACCTTCTCACGAATCGATGTAATTCATTTTCCATAATTTGTGCTAACAGATGGATATAATTATAGATTTATTGAATATATATTTATATATGTGTGTGTGTGTGAAATTTAGGACATAATTATACTTATAAAGGTATAATATCATATATACCATCTTACTGTCTAAATTGTTGGACAATGATAACGCTGCACGTGTATATGTGCGGACTACTGCCTCTACGAAGCGATGTGATGTGCTTTTCATTTTGTTTTTTACATTGACAGTAATAAGAATGGATTTTGAGAATATATAGGATTCATGTATTATAATAATTATTCTATAAATGTTAATTATTATTTACCTTTTTTCATTCTATCCATCAAAAAATCAAAACAATATTCGTGCGTGCATACAGCCTACCATCTCCACGAATAGTGTAATTCATTTTCCTATCTATAAAATTTATCTATTAATATATATAAATATATAATTAATATATATGATATTTATGTAATCATTAAAATTATTTAGATTATGGAAGCAGTATCAAGGAAAATTGACCAAAACTACCAGTCCAAAACAATAATAAAAAATGAAATAGTGAATACCCAAAATCATGATTTTAACAAAAAATTGATAATAAACATGTGATAAAATATTATAATTAAATAATATATTCTATGATATATATTTTTATTACTCAATAATATATGTATAATAAATCTATATTTATTATATATGAGTTTAAAACATGTATGAATGAAATTATGGCATGAGGTTAGGGTTTTCATCATAATCCTATCGTTATTTGGGATTGTTAACATTTAAGTATCTAATGAGAGTATTTGTTATTATTTCTATCTTAAACCAAATATATATTATTTTAAAAAATTTATTTTTATAAAATATAAATTTTCATTTAGTTTTACTCTCTTTACTTACTTAGGATGTTGTAGTAATGTTTTAAAAGAAACATGATATTGTTTCTCTACACTGTTGGGAATCATTTTAGTCCATGTCCATATTTCCCATAAAATATAAAAAATAATTTTTCAACATTATACAATGATTTATTAGATAAATTATTTCCAATATTTTACATTTAAAAAAAATTAAAAGTAATCTTCTTTTAATTTTATAAATGAGGTACTTTTTGACCATTTTACAAAAGTGTGAAAAGAAATGTTTTTTATACATCATGAATGGAATTTATCTACATCATGATAACTCATTATATTGAATATTTATTTAACATTTTACATGTATCTATCAAATAAAATTTTTTCCTTAGTATTTCATAAATATTTTAGTCATTAAATAATGGATTTAAAAATGAAAAGGGTATTTTTTGCAAGAAACATTCTAGGGATATTTTAAAAGTATTGTCATCTACATAAGTATAATTTATTATGTATTATACTAGTGATATACTCTAAAGATACCATCCACCTTATTTCCATGGATGGTTTATGACCAGTTTTACTAGGGAAAGTATTTATATCTCTTATGTTAGTTCCTCCAATGTAGATAGTTATTAATTTTTAAGGCAAGTTTATTATGTTTTATTGATTATTCATATGATGAGTGAATTGGAATTGTTAAGTGAAATATGGAGCCTATAATTTCATAGCCCCTTAGTTTATTCTTAGGTCTTAGGAGACAAACTATATTGGGTATTTGGTTGTGGCCTTAAACATTTATGTATGATTTATTGGCCTGATACCTCACTCGAAAGTTTCAAATGTCCAACCTTAGGAATTACATCATTATGAAATCAATTATTAATATCATCATGATTAGTTTAATGGTTATGATATCCATTTATAAGTTTATATCTAATGTGATTATTTACGTGGAATTATTTTATAATCATTTATTATTTCCATACTATTCATTTCTTATTAGCTTCTATTGTATGCATACCCTAACTGATCATTTAGGCTCACCCCCTTTTAAATTTCCATTCCACAAGATTCTAAAATGTTTATTATGATTGATATGAATTAATATGCTAAATATAAAAAAGGTGTTATAAATGAAAATAATATATTGTATTTTTTCAAATGTAATTTGAGATTTAGGCATGTATCTAGTTTAATAAAATAAATGAAAAATTTATTCCTTTAGGATATAACCACTTTTATCTAGTGATAATGTAAAGAAGAAACCCTCATCTCTAGGTTACTAGGGTAAGAGTCTTTAAAAATAATAGAATAAAAATATCAATACACTAGAACCTTATCATTAAGATTAGAGATTGAAAATCTATTTAAAGTGCATGCAGGGTGATTGAAAGAAAAAGGTATTTTTTGAAATAATCATTGTGTGAAGAAAGAAAATATTATTTTGAATTTTATATGGAAAATATAAATTACAAAAGGAAATGGATATCACCATGTATTGTAGAATTTCATACCATATAATAATATGATTGACTCATGGGTGTACTCTTAATGTATATAAAAAATGAAGATTGGAAATTATGGATGAAGGATATTAGACCTGAAATTAAATCACTAACATTCATGAGTATAAATAATGTATCCACTGAGTATATGAAGAATTAGAGCAGTGAGATAGAATACCGAAATCTACGGAATAGAAAATAATTGGTCTTTGAAAACTTATGGGATGTCTAGTATTAATTTGTGTCTTTATATTGACATATAGTGTCTTCATAATTATGTCCTAAACAATAGAATTAAATTTAGAATCTAGAAAGAGGGTTCATATGTAGATTCTCAAACTACACTATAACAATAGAAATAAATAGAAACTACTACAATATTATTAATTTAAAATATCATGATATAATTTGTATTGTCAAAAGAATAAAATAGTCATTAAGGAATCATATTTAATAGCTATAAAATCACTATATCAATTAATTCATTATTTAAAAAAATAAAGAATGGTTCATGTTGAATAGTGTTAGATGATGGTGGGTAAAAATAGAGTATATATTTTCAGACTTCCTAAAACGATCTTGAGTTTATTTGAATAATATTCAAAATCTACATGAATATCATTGGGAAAATAGGTAGAAGACATGCACTGCAACACCTGGGTGGAGACTAGAATTTTTGAAGTCATCATATCAATTGTTTTTTATAAAAACACTAGTTTTGAATATGATATATATATAACTTATATACAGTATATAAACAAAATTATGAAGCAACATGGATGAATGTTTTGTGGATGATAAATAATAAAGACACCAGAATATGTTCACCATAGTTTAAAGATAAATGGACACCATGATTCACTACTTGAGTTTATTGGAAGATAATACACTACTAAAATTATAAAACTGGGAATAAGATATGTGTAAGGTTTACTTGCCAAATGATCCTTCGAATAATCTGTCATACCAGAGCTTAAATCATTAGAATAATATTGATTTATTTCATTATAGGAAGAGTATTTTTTTATCAAATGAATATTGAGTTATTATATTATTGGAAGAATATTTATATACAAAATTATCAAAATAATATTATGTTGTTTCATTATATAAATGATTTTTGTGAGCATCTAATGAAAAATAGAAGCCTTGTATGTTTCATGATGATCTTGTAATGAACAGAAGAGGCTCTTATAATGTTTCAGGAAAAAATTAAAATTAACATAATCTGAATTTTTAAAACATTCTACAAGACCGTTTATATGAATGTATGTATGAATTTTTTGAGGAAAATATAGTGTTATTTATTGTGCGCGATTAATAAATATTCACATGATGATAGTGAAATATATGTAAAAATGTTTTCCTATTCATTAAGATAGTATTTCCATGTTTATTTTTTGTACGAAGTTTTAATTAGCAGAATATTGAAATTAGGGGAACCATATAGTCATGTTATTATCTTTCTGATAAAAATCCATGATGTTTAATCATTCGCGTTAAATAAGTGAGGGTTGTTACCTTATTAGAAGCTGAGTTGGGATGTTGAGTAAAATTATTAGGAGTAAAATAGTGGATACAAGATAGCTTATATGTAATTGTTTCATGAGAAATAGATAAACATGTATAAGTATTTTATAATTT
Organism: Viscum album; assembly: GCA_963277665.1. Lineage (NCBI taxonomy): Eukaryota > Viridiplantae > Streptophyta > Magnoliopsida > Santalales > Viscaceae > Viscum > Viscum album. The sequence continues at coordinate 1,897,816,465 of OY728152.1, forward strand.
ATAATTTGGTGAGGAATAATTTTTTTCCAAAAGAATATATAGAATAAAGTTTACATAAATTTTTTTATAAATCTTATAATCAAAGAGAATCCAACAATAAAAAGGGACTTTTATCATTTTTGAAGTCAAAATATTTTGTATGAAGACAAGTTACAAGTTCAATACCCATTTTTAATGAAATGAATTCTATGACTCTCTCTATGTTGTGTGGAAAATTTTAAAAGTGAGTTGAAGATAATTTTCTTAGAAGGTCATACATAAGTTTTTGACTCTAAAAAAATAAGATGGGTTTGAATCAATTCACTATGATTTTTCAAAGAGTGAAATTTCAGGAGTTAAAATTACATGGATGTCTTATTTAATAAAGAAAATGATGTGTGTATAAATAAGAAAGATAATTTGAGACTTTTTTCTATATTTTTTAAAATTATAATAGAATAAATACTGTTTGTGTGTCTAAGGAACTTTATTTGAAAAAAATGGTAGAAGAAGTGTTATAGTTATTCTTGTCTTTATATTGAGAATAATTCTCCAAATTTTTGAATTATATAGAGTTATAAGGATGTAATTAAAGATTCTGATAAATGAATTTCTAGTGAATTTACTCTTGATAGATCTCACGGTGATTATAATTTATTTTTATAACTTTACTTTGGATAATAAGAAGAATAACATCTTATAAATTTTGGGAACTAATAATATTTCTATTTGGAGATATAATTATCCTTACAGGAGTTAGCTCATTTTATTCACTTTAATTATTTTTTGGATATATGTAGCTTGGTATAATAACTTAACACATCAATGAATAAGTACCCACATTAAGACCAAACCTTATAAAAACCATTATTCCTTTCATTTATTTTATTTATCATTACATGTGTGTTAGGTTGAGAATTAAATTTGAGGAGATAAAAACTATAACAGGTTATAGAGGTTAATGTCTAGCCAAAATAAATTATAACAGATCACCACTGATCCAACCCCTCACACCCAAGCCTTACTGATACATATATTCTTGAGAACTTCAATCTATTCTCAAATGGAATTTTTTTTAATGAAACCACTTTGGCATAATTATTCTTGGATGAGAGAACTTCTTTTCTCCTTTGGCTTTCACTTTTCTAAAATTTTGGAATAGAATCATCTTGTTTAATTATCTTCTTGTGTTATAATTCTATTTTATTTTTTTTACAACCTTCATCATTGGGTAAGACTTAAACCAATATTTTTCCCTTACCTTAATGTGGACTTTGTGAAACCGCATAGTCATGCATTTTCCTTGATAGTCATGAGAGCCAACCAGATTTTTTTTGTGGGACCATCTTATCATTTTTTATCAAATAAGGGGAAAACATAATTTTTTCTTATAAATAATTTTTCATTCATTCATGGAGGGATATTGTGAGTAATAAATCTTTTTTGCATGATTAACCCTTTTTTGAGCTCTATATATTTGCATAAAAAAATTTAACATGATTTCATGATTAATAGGGCCTTTTCTAAGATATGTTCTATCTTTATATGTCATAGGATTCGACTAACTTCTTTTGGAATCTTTTTTCATCCATGAATCATTCTAATTACAATTCCTTTCTATTTTACTATAGTTAGAAAAAATAAAACACCAACCTTAGTAATTATACCCTATGTGGTCTCTTCTTAATCTTTATATATTCATAACAGGTTTTCATGAACATTTGGGACTTTGGGATTCAATGAATATGTTTATAATATGCCCAAATCCTCCATAAAAGTATAATTTTATAGATACTGCATATTGTTAATATTATTTTTTTATTTTTCAAGGAATTTATATTTTCCTTTAAATTCTAAATCTATATTTTTTCTTTTGAATTTAGATTTTATATCTTAATTTCATTCTTCTATATATTTTAAAAAATCTATAGAAGGGTTTATAATTCTATCATTGATTCTTTTCATATTCACCCTAATAAACATGATCTATTCATCCTTATTCATTATTTTGTAGCCATTTATTTATTACACAAAGTAGAAACCATTCTAGACTATCTAATTTATTCATAGTGTGTTTTTAGTTGAATTATACTTTACTTTAATTACTTATTTTTGGATACCTGCATTATGATATCTTGGGAAAAATCTCCAGGCATGTCCATATGATAATTGTTTTAGTTCCAACATTATTCAGGTCAATCCTTGTGGACACCATGTAACAGCCCAAGATTTTATGAAAAATATTCTTTTTAATTTCACTAATGTCTTGTGTTGTACGCTACCCCAAAAGGAGCTTGCACAACACGCATCCTTGACTTGCCTTGCATTACACGCAATCGCAACCTTCCTCGATAGCGTGTGTAGTACGCAATACTGAGTTTCACGAAACAAGGATATGCTATTAAAATATTATTAAAACTAGCCATTATGAATAGTAATAACCACTTTTTAAATTTTAGAAATTTTAGCTCTCAAAATGGACTTCATTTTTGGATTCGGAGTATCGAATTTAGCCTAAGGTGAAATTTTGGTACTTTTCGGATAACTTTCATATTCTGATGAATAGTGAAAATTACTAAATTATAATTAAAAACAACTTTTTTAATCGAAATAATTAATAGTGATAAATTATTAATTTGAGTGGTTTTAAAGTATATTTAGAATATATTTTTACAATTTAATACAATTTTGGTCATTGAATGTAATTTCACATTTAAACCAGATATAATCAAGTGTCAATCTTTTGATAGATATTGTTTCTTAAAAACACGCTATTTGTTTTAACAGCGGGATTTAATTATAAAATTAATTAATGCAACTTCTATGTTATTAATTTGGTAAAATGGACTTCATTTTTGAATTCGGAATATGAAATATATCTTAGGATGAAATTTTGGTATTTTTCTGAAAACTTTCAATTTTTGATGAATAGTGAAACCACTAAGTGGTAGGTTAAAAACTGAATTTTGCATAAAACTTAATTTTACCGCTTCTGTGAATGGAATTTCGAAAATCCGATAGACACGGTTAATATCAAGGACTAAAATGTGGTTCAATGAGATGAAAATAATTTTTGGTGAATAGTAACTTTTTACTTTTTTACCACGGTTAATAGTAAATAGGGTAACTAAGGGTAAATATGATATTACTATTACCCTAACACATGCCCTAATTCTATTGGATAAATGTAATTCGACAAAAAACAACCTTATGAATATAATATGACCATTTAGGTCCACTTGGATTAGATTATGACATTTAATATTATTTTATTTAATGAATAGTTAAAATAGTTAAAATCAAAGTTTAATAACTAAAACATTTTTAATATGGGGTTATACATAAGATAAATTCGACTATAAATATTCATTAGAAATATAAAAATATTTCCTACATAATGATATTTTATTTATAATTTTTAGACTTTAAATAAATTAATTTATTTATGACACAACGATGATGCAGTAATTACCCTTTTAAGGAAATATTAACATAATTGATGTTATAAATGCTCAAATGAGTGTAATTTGAGACTTTTTATGAATTCCACTAATTTTATAGGTTACTATGATATATTAGTGTTGATTTAATCAACTTGGTTCGAACATATAATTCTGTTATGACTTTCACAAAAATAATATATCAAGTAGTGTCAAAATTGACACAAAATAGTTTTTAAATCAAATATTATATTATTAATTGTTATTTTATTACTAAAAATCTAAGGTTCGGCCAAATGACTTAGATAAGGATATATATATTAATAATAAACAATTTGGGGTTCTTTTGTCATGTTATAGTAAGTGTATTAACCATATAGTGTAAGAAAACAAAAAGACGCGGTAAAAGTTAAATTATTTAACTTAGAGTTAAATCTAATTGATAAGGTTAAAATAATAACCTAAACTTGTCTAAATCCTATTGGTTGATAGGATTTCGACCCATCCCCACTTTAGCTTCTAAATAAGACCCTTTGGAACCATTATAAACCGATTTTGACATTAATATAAAATAATATTTTGAGATATTCCTAAGGTGCCCCTCTCCTCCCTTATAAAAGGGCACCTCCTTTCCCTCCTCCTCACACCAATTTGAGCACTCAAGCTCAGCCAACCCCTACCCAAATCTCTTATCCACTTCCCTAGTATCATCCTAGAGGTTCTGTTCTTCCACAAAGACCAATTTTAGTGCCCTAAGAGGAGGTCTCAAAGAGGTGCTTCAAAGAAGAGGTAATTACCGTTACCAATTATTTCATCTTTATTTCTTCTTCCACTTCTTCTTCTTAGGTTGTTTCATTATGAAGTAATAACATCAGTATCACTCATATATTGATATGTTATTATAATTATGAAACAACCCTATTTCACCATCTATCCATCCTACGGAAAAAGAAATCACCGCGCATGCGTACGTACGGAATACTGTCTCCACGTCGTGGTGTAATCTATTTTCCACCACCACCTTACATGGATGGGTATAATGGTGTAAAGAATAACTATACATAGTTATTACAACATCATATTGATTCTGATATATTGTATAATCCACTCCAATTCAATTCAATAATTATGGAAATGATATCATCGCTCGTGCGTACGTACGGACTACCGTCTCCACGACGCGATGAGATTCATTCTTAATGATTAACCATTCATGAATGATTATAAAGTATATATAATAAGTACTAATGAAATATATGAAATAATAATGATACTGGATTTATGTATATATATATATATGTATGTCATCTACTTACTTCCATTCAAGACAATAAGGAAAGAAAAACAGTGTTCATGTGTACGTACGGACTACCGTCTCCATGAACGGTGTTTTTCATTTTATTTATCTATCTATTATATATATATATATACTGAATATATATGATATATAAATCATATTTTATATTCTGGAAGTAAGTAAATCATGATATAAGTAATAATAATGTCAAGAACAACAAGTCAAAACACCTACGATAAATGAAATGATTTTACCCAAAACGCTTCTTTAACATGGAATTTACAAAAGAACGGGTAATATAAAGTCATAAGTGAACCATATATGATATCATAACAATTAATATGATTCTTTAATAAGTCAATGACATTATTTAAATCATTATACAGGAGGTTCGGACACATACGAAGCAAATCGGACCTAAGGTAAGGGAAAATATCACAATCTCATTTTTATCCGAGATTGTTTATTCGTAAGTATTTACTGGGGTGTATTTTATCATCCACATCCATGTTTCATCAATATGTAATATTATTTCCATCCACCTACAATTGTTTAAATCCATTTTTACCCTTAGGTGAGTTTTTAGTAATATGTATGAAAGGAATCTTTTGTCATTTTTCGTACGAGGTACTTTTTGACTTTTCCGACAAAAGTACGAAGAATGTTTTTTTTTAACTTATACGGCAAGAATGGATTTTTAAAACATTATTTCCAAGAATCTTCCTTTATAAGTTTTCATGTTTATTTTTATTCAACTTCTTTTAGTTTATAATTGTATGACATGTTAAGAAAAGAAAAGTGTTTTTGAAGTAGAAAGGATATTTTCCTCAAGAATGGAGTTCAAATGTTTTATCAAAATTATTTTCCATCTAAGATAATATAGGGTTCTGTTTTTATCCCAATTATTACATTGATTTGATTATGTTGTGAGGGAATTATTTTTATGTAGCCATTTACCTTATATGATTTGTTTTATGATGTCATGATGTTTCAAGAATCCCATTTTTGTTACATGTGTTATGCGATGATTTATGATTTATGATGATGTGGCACACATAAGAAAAGATTCATTATAAGATGGGTGGGACCTATATCTCCCTCCAATGCATTGGGTAAAGATTTTATATCTCATGAGATAGACATGGCTGGAACGGTAGGTTATACCGGTTCAGTGAAACAGGACTGAAACGAGGGTGACTCGATTCAGAAAGGGACTTTGTCCACTAAGATAGTCATGGCAATGAGTCTTGACTAACAAGAAATGATTCTCTATGATTATGTGTGTATGCCACAAATTTTCATGTTTTATGTTATGATTATTGTGATTACATTTCAATGCCATGATTTATCCCATGTTATGAAATTATGATCTCTTTTGCAGGTTAAGATTTCCAAAAGTTATGTGCTTGTGTATATGATGAGATTTATATTTCTTTTGTTTACCCTTACAGAGCATTTGAGCTCACCCTTTTATGTTTTCTTTTCCCCAGGATATAAAGAAAGGTTTTAGGTAAAAAAAAGGAAGATCTTTATGGGAGATATTGGATATCTTTCACCACGATTAGAAGATTACGTTCCGAGTTTCCAAAGACACTAAACTATTACGATCCTTTTGTGTGTGTTTTTTGTTATGTACTAAGTATTCCGCAAATGTATTGTAATTTCCATGTACGTCAGGCTTCGGGTCTCTACAGTTGGTATCAGAGGAAAGGTTTAGTCAACCTTTGGAAACTAGGATGCGAAAACGATAGTGAGATCCCTAGAGATATTTCTAAGGTATGTCTTGGGATATCTCTAAGGTTAAGTATATGTATAGGTTATAGTCCTAGAATTTCGCTAACGATCTTAGAATTTAACCTAAGATGTTAGATATTGAGGGCACTCCCCCTTTACTATGTTGTTTTCTCTAGCATGATTTTTGCCTCTCACAAGATTCTTTTTGTGTTTTAGTTAATGGAGGGAACCAGAAGGAATTCGGTTAACATTGAATCCAATGGAAAAATTGGTGACTATGAGCAACAAAATTGTGTAATTCCTAGAGAGAAAGATATTGCGATTATGCCGAATCAGTCATCGCGATATATGATTAACAAGGTGAAATTTAATGGTATGCCTAATTCATCAAAGAAGAGGAAGATAAACTATTATTCATGTTCGCATGTTGAGGAGCATAAAGAAAGGAAGATTGAGATTTCTAAAGAAGGGAAGAAGAACCTTGAGGAATACCTCAAATGGAGGGACCGATGTTATCTGTGTGGAGAAAAGGGTCATAGAGTGACAGACTGTTATGGAGTTCAATGTCTTATTTACGGAGAACATGGGCATTACCCAACTCAATGCCCTGACCTAAAAAGTTACTTCTAAATCAAGGAAGGACTTATTCCAGGACAATCATTGAAGTGGATGGACTAAAGTGTTTATGTATTGGTATTCAAGAATAATTTTGTTGAGGTACTTTTATGGTGTATTGAAATATTTATGTATTGGTCTATTGTGGTTTTCAGTAATTTTAAGGTACCGGTAACCAAGAAAAGTTATTCAAATATTTTAGAAAGTAGATGATATGCGCATAATGAAGGGATAAAGATAAAATTAAATGTTTGACATTATTCATGAGCTCATGATTGATATAAGGACTAAGTGATATCATGGTTTGAGTATATAGAATTTTGAGGATTTTGGTATGTGGAAAGTGTTAACTTTTAACTGCATTCATGTTTTCACTAAGGTTCAATGGGTATTCAAGAGAATACATGATTAAGGCCTTTGAATGTTTGGAATGTGACCAACCAGACATATATATGGGGATTAACGAAAGTATTAAATCTCTGGTAATCGTTTTCACTATATTATGAGAGTGGACTGCAGTATTATGGATAAGCCTAAAGATTAGAATGGATTATGTTGGACATAAGTTAGTATTTTTTAAGGATAGAAGATTTTCGACATTATTGATGGGATGTTATAGTAATGTAGTTTTAGAAAAAGGACAGCCTACAGGACGGGCGACAGCCCATCGCTTCGGACAAGGCTGTGGGAATCGAACCCACAACCGAAGTACGACTGGCCTTTATCGCCTACCACTGTCCTACAGGAAGTCCCTATTTATTAGAAACTAGTTTTATTATATTAAGCAGTATGATATATGAAGTATAAAGTCCATTTTAGGAACAATATATGATTAATCTCACTATAGATCGACTTATGTAACCTTTTGTTTGAGACCGATGGAATGACCCGTCATTCTATCACATGATCTGCTAACACTTCACGAATAACAAATTCAAATTCATTTATTTAAGAGATGAAGTGGAAATTGTTAAAGGCATGAACAACAGTGAGATTGTACCAAAATAAAGTAAGTATTTATTCTAATTCAAATTCTTTAACTTTAGGGAAACGATCTTGAAAACCAAAAATGTTGTCCTAGTGATCTTATATCTGATTAATCGGATGGTACCTTAGATCGTCACAAATTTATGGATTTGTGATTGTTGGATTTTCCATAGCCATGTTCTCTACCACTCTCCATCAGAACATGATGGTTAGATTTTTCTTCCATATCCATATTTTCACCTATGTGGAAACCCATTGATTAGTTTATTTGGGTAACCGTCAAGTTTCATACTTTTGTTTTTAAATATTGGTTTCGGTATTCCTTTTTACGATGTGGGTTTCTATTAAAGAAACTTTCGAATAGTAAACCATTTATAACCCCGACGAATTTCGAGGGCGAAATTCTTTTTAAGGGGGGTAGAATGTAACAGCCCAAGATTTTATGAAAAATATTCTTTTTAATTTCACTAATGTCTTGTGTTGTACGCTACCCCAAAAGGAGCTTGCACAACACGCATCCTTGACTTGCCTTGCATTACACGCAATCGCAACCTTCCTCGATAGCGTGTGTAGTACGCAATACTGAGTTTCACGAAACAAGGATATGCTATTAAAATATTATTAAAACTAGCCGTTATGAATAGTAATAACCACTTTTTAAATTTTAGAAATTTTAGCTCTCAAAATGGAGTTCATTTTTGGATTCGGAGTATCGAATTTAGCCTAAGGTGAAATTTTGGTACTTTTCGGATAACTTTCATATTCTGATGAATAGTGAAAATTACTAAATTTCAATTAAAAACAACTTTTTTAATCGAAATAATTAATAGTGATAAATTATTAATTTGAGTGGTTTTAAAGTATATTTAGAATATATTTTTACAATTTAATACAATGTTGGTCATTGAATGTAATTTCACATTTAAACCAGATATAATCAAGTGTCAATCTTTTGATAGATATTGTTTCTTAAAAACACGCTATTTGTTTTAACAGCGGGATTTAATTATAAAATTAATTAATGCAACTTCTATGTTATGAATTTGGTAAAATGGACTTCATTTTTGAATTTGGAATATGAAATATAGCTTAGGATGAAATTTTGGTATTTTTCTGAAAACTTTCAATTTTTGATGAATAGTGAAACCACTAAGTGGTAGGTTAAAAACTGAATTTTGCATAAAACATAATTTTACCGCTTCTGTGAATGGAATTTCGAAAATCCGATAGACACGGTTAATATCAAGGACTAAAATGTGGTTCAATGAGATGAAAATAATTTTTGGTGAATAGTAACTTTTTACTTTTTTACCACGGTTAATAGTAAATAGGGTAACTAAGGGTAAATATGATATTACTATTACCCTAACACATGTCCTAATTCTATTGGATAAGTGTAATTCGACCAAAAACAACCTTATGAATATAATATGACCATTTAGGTCCACTTGGATTAGATTATGACATTTAATATTATTTTATTTAATGAATAGTTAAAATAGTTAAAATCAAAGTTTAATAACTAAAACATTTTTAATATGGGGTTATACATAAGATAAATTAGACTATAAATATTCATTATAAATATAAAAAGATTTCCTACATAATGATATTTTATTTATAATTTTTATACTTTAAATAAATTAATTTATTTATGACACAACGATGATGCAATAATTACCCTTTTAAGGAAATATTAACATAATTGATGTTATAAATGCTCAAATGAATGTAATTTGAGACTTTTTATGAATTCCACTAATTTTCTAGGTTACTATGATATATTAGTGTGGATTTAATCAACTTGGTTCGAACATATAATTCTGTTATGACTTTCACAAAAATCATATATCAAGTAGTGTCAAAATTGACACAAAATAGTTTTTAAATCAAATATTATATTATTATTTGTTATTTTATTACTAAAAATCTAAGGTTCGGCCAAATTACATATATAAGGATATATATATTAATAATAAAAAATTTGGGGTTCGTTTGGCATGTTATAGTAAGTGTATTATCCATATAGTGTAAGAAAACCAAAAGACACGGTAAAAGTTAAATTATTTAACTTAGAGTTAAATCTAATTGATAAGGTTAAAATAATAACCTAAACTTGTATAAATCCTATTGGTTGATAGGATTTAGACCAATCCCCACTTTAGATTCGAAATAAGCCCCTTTGGAACCATTATAAACCGATTTTGACATTAATATAAAATAATATTTTGAGATATTCCTAAGGTGCCCCTCTCCTCCCTTATAAAAGGGCACCTCCTTTCCCTCCTCCTCACACCAATTTGAGCACTCAAGCTCGAACAACCCCTGCCAAAATCTCTTCTCCACTTCCCTAGTATCATCCTAGAGGTTCTGGTCTTCCTCAAAGACCAATTTTAGTGCCCTAAGAGGAGGTCTCAATGAGGCGCTTCAAAGAAGAGGTAATTACCGTTACCAATTCTTTCATCTTTATTTCTTCTTACACTTCTTCTTCTTAGGTTGTTTCATTATGAAGTAATAACATAAGTATCACTCATATACTGATATGTTATTATAAGTATGAAACAACCCTATTTCACCATCTATCCATCCTACGGAAAAAGAAATCACCGCGCGTGCGTACGTACGGAATACCGTCTCCACGCCGTGGTGTAATCTATTTTCCACCACCACCTTACATGGATGGTTATAATGGTGTAAAGAATAACTATACATAGTTATTACAACATCATATTGATTCTTATATATTGTATAATCCACTCCAATTCAATTCAATAATTATGGAAATGATATCATCGCTCGTGCGTACGTACGGACTACCGTCTCCACGACGCGATGAGATTCATTCTTAATGATTAACCATTCATGAATGATTATAAAGTATATATAATAAGTACTAATGAAATATATGACATAATAATGATACTGGATTTATGTATATATATATATATATGTATTTCATCTACTTACTTCCATTCAAGACAATAAGGAAAGAAAAACAGTGTTCATGTGTACGTACGGACTATCGTCTCCATGAACGGTGTTTTTCATTTTATTTATCTATATATTATATATATATATATATATACTGAATATATATGATATATAAATCATATTTTATATTCTGGAAGTAAGTAAATCATGATATAAGTAATAATAATGTCAAGAACAACAAGTCAAAACACCTACGATAAATGAAACGATTTTACCCAAAACGCTTCTTTAACATTGAATTTACAAAAGAACGGGTAATATAAAGTCATAAGTGAACCATATATGATATCATAACAATGAATATGATTCTTTAATAAGTCAATGACATTATTTAAATCATTATACAGGAGGTTCGGACACATACGAAGCAAATCGGACCTAAGGTAAGGGAAAATATCACAATCTCATTTTTATCCGAGATTGTTTATTCGTAAGTATTTACTGGGGTGTATTTTATCATCCACATCCATGTTTCATCAATATTTAATATTATTTCCATCCACCTACAATTGTTTAAATCCATTTTTACCCTTAGGTGAGTTTTTAGTAATATGTATGAAAGGAATCTTTGGTCATTTTTCGTACGAGGTACTTTTTGACTTTTCCGACAAAAGTACGAAGAATGTTTTTTTAACTTATACGGCAAGAATGGATTTTTACAACATTATTTCCAAGAATCTTCCTTTATAAGTTTTCATGTTTATTTTTATTCAACTTCTTTTAGTTTATAATTTTATTACATGTTAAGAAAAGAAAAGTGTTTTTGAAGTAGAAAGGATATTTTCCTCAAGAATGGAGTTCAAATGTTTTATCAAAATTATTTTCCATCTAAGATAATATAGGGTTCTGTTTTTATCCCTATTATTACATTGATTTGATTATGTTGTGAGGGAATTATTTTTATGAAGTCATTTACCTTATATGATTTGTTTTATGATGTCATGATGTTTCAAGAATCCCATTTTTGTTACATGTGTTATGCGATGATTTATGATTTATGATGATGTGGAACACATAAGAAAGGATTAATTATAAAATGGGTGGGACCTATATCTCCCTCCAATGCATTGGTTAAAGATTTTATATCTCATGAGATAGACATGGCTGGAACGGTAGGTTGTACCGGTTCAGTGAAACAGGACTGAAACGAGGGTGACTCGATTCAGAAAGGGACTTTGTCCACTAAGATAGTCTTGGCAATGAGTCTTGACTAACAAGAAATGATTCTCTATGATTATGTGTGTATGAAACAAAGTTTCATGTTTTATGTTATGATTATTGTGATTACATTTCACTTCCATGATTTATCCCATGTTATGAAATTATGATCTCTTTTGCAGGTTAAGATTTCCAAAAGTTATGTGCTTGTGTATGTGATGAGATATATATTTCTTTTGTTTACCCTTACTGAGCATTTGAGCTCACCCTTTTATGTTTTCTTTTCCCCAGGATATAAATAAAGGTTTTAGGTAAAAAAAGGGAAGATCTTTATGGGAGATATTTGAGATCTTTCACCACGATTATAAGATTACGTTCCGAGTTTCCAAAGACACTAAACTATTACAATCCTTGTGTGTGTGTTTTTTGTTATGTACTATGTATTCCGAAAATGTAATGTAATTTCCATGTACGTCAGGCTTCGGGTCTCTACACACCATGTCTCTTCTTATCCACATGTTTTCTATGATTAAATCCTCTACACATGAAAGATGCACGTCATGTGGTACACCCTCTTGGTCCACCTATTCTTATTATGCTTGGAAATCTTCTTGGTGTTTAGATAAATATTTCCTAAATTCATAACATGATTTTCATTCCAATTCTTCACCAAAGTCATGTCTTCTTTTCATCTCCATAATAGTGTCTATGTTTTATGATTCACATGTCCCCTCCAAACCAAGTACATAATCAAAAAAAATAATAGAATTAAAATTAGTTACCCTAATTAAAAAGATTATACTCTTAGGGAAATTCTTATTTCAATTTTCTCTAGACATATGGAAATTTACATATGGATTTTCTTTTCAATGTGAATATTCTAGTTATATCCACACCACAATAGAGAACATGTAGTAATAAATCTTCATATAAGAATATTATTGAAGAGAAAAACTTAATGAATTCTTAACATAGGGATAAATTTATAGGTTTCTTTGATTTGTTTCAAAGATAACATCATGTCATCTCTTAAATACATTTCCTTCATGATAAATTCCTAAGGGACTCCAAGATAATCTTATATGTTATCCAAGAACTGATTTTTTTAGTTGAAATTTTTTCCATCATTTAAAAATGGTAGCTTTATGGATGCATTCATTTTTATAAAAACTAATAACACTCTAGGTATAGTTATATACATTTTCAAAACCCCATTTTGATAATATTTTATAGGTCTCCAATGAACTCTGAGGAGGGGGGTAAATCTAGGTGTGACCAATTTAAACCTATTTTGTGTTTTTATTTGTTGATATTATTCCAATTCAGGTATGAACTATATTAAACTGATCTCTTTTCACTAAACCTCACTAAATAGTTCTAATGGAAATTAGTAAATTAAATATGAAAGGTATATAATTATTTTACTATGTTCATCCATACATGGATAATATAAAAAGAATGTACTGATGATGTTTAAGTCATACCAAAATCAAATTCCTTACTAGTTCAGTGGATATAATGGTTATGGTCATTGCACGCTTAGGCTCACCACCTTAAAATTATTCTAAGTTGAGTCAGAGTCACCTATGTGTCACTAACCTTCTTCTCCTTTTTAAACTACTCAAGTAAGATCCCATCCATAATTTTTACACATTTTGATCCTTTTATCAACATTATTTGATATTGTTATATAGAATATGGTTGGTGAATTTGAACAATGGGATTCAACATAATATATTTTCTATTAATTATTCCTTCCAGAAGTAAAAAACATTTTAAAAAAATGCCATGTCTTTCACTTCAATAATAAATCTAAGACTCCTATTATTCACTATATTATAATGATTTATTATTCTTTTTTGGAAGGACCTTAAATGAGTTTAAAACTACTATTTTGTTTCACAATAAAAAATCCATATTCTCTCTAAGATTTATATTTTCAATATGTTCTATGTCTCGATACTATTTCTAAAACTACTACATGTGGTTTTTTAAACTAGTGTCTATTAATTTGATGGTTCATTGTTATCCTCCATACTTATCTGTTATATATATTTCCTTAGGTGTTCCATGCATTTAGTGTGACCATTTAGAGTTATTAAATTCGAGTTAAGGCCCTAAACTCATGATTGATAACTTTTTTATAACATTTCTAGTTGTTTAAAAAACTACTTGAAGGTGGAATAATCTCTATTTACATAGTAAATCCACCATTCCTCATTCCTTAAACATGGTATAGTATATTAATATATTACATAGAATATGATATCAATAAAATATTATTGTGCATAATACTTCATTGTAGTGTATCCTCCTATAGATGACAAGATCCAAAAATATCACACTCTTAAATACTGAATTACTCGCCCATAATAAAGGCATTATCCCCTTGGAACACCTTCTAACCCAAACTTGTCGTGGTGTAATCCATTTTTACTATGGTTTAATCTCATATAAGTATGAAAATATCAATTCATATGTGCTTCTTAAATCACATCCTTAACATCACAATATGATTATATTGCACGGACTTCCCTACTTCTGAATGACTATGTTGTTGAATTATCTCCCCATTAATGGAACCCAAATGCGATCTAGGATCTAATTTTACATGATCCCTTATTTAACACTTCTATAGGATCAGTAATTTTTTGATTACCATTATGTATATTCCTTTATGACATATCCCATTTTTAATGGCATAATCTCTTGTATAGATATAAGAATTTTGGTCAATATTGATATAATTATAGAAATTCCGAGATTTCCATTATTTTTCTTTCCTTAATATAGTATCCCATAACCCTATGGAATATAAAAAATATTAAATTATGGAATCAAAATTATGCATTCTGGGATTGACCATTACTTGAAGACCCTCATTTGATCCTTATGGTGTAACCATGATGAGTTGTGGTATAGGAAACTCAAATCACCCTTGCACAAGTGATGCTTCTTGATTTTAACTTTACCCACATAACTTTATAAAATTACATAGGTGGGATTTAATTTTATGTGAATTCCCTCATGTTATATTTCATTATATTTAATTTTACGAAAAATAAACTCTTTTTCTATTTTATAGTGAAATCTAATGTGTTACAGCATAGTGTCTTGATATGACATAGACAAATACCATCTTCTAGTGAGAAAAATCCTACCAATATTATTCTATGGTGAAATCATTATGTTTTTTCATAGATTATATCTTTATAATACATTCCTATTTAGTATCATCTATTCTAATTCTTTAACAATTATGGTATTAATGAATCTATAAAAATTCTCCAAAAATAATTTGTTTTGTAAAGGTATTGTTAATAATTCCAATCAACAGATTTTGTCAAAAAGAACCTTAATCCATCTTACACTTGCCTTATCATTTTTATCATCCACAAGAGTAGCTATCAAATGATTTTATTAAGAAATACAATACAAACCCATAGAGTCCCAATACCTATCATTATTATTGATAGCTCTTACTTTTTCATCTAACATTTTCTTGAAGACCCACTTCTTAAGATTATATTGTATTTTTTGAGTCCATCCAAAATATTCCATGTTTATTTTTAAAAAGTATAGTTCATTTACCCATTCATGAAATTCACCCATGATTATTACTTAATTAATTATTCAAATTAAGTGGGTTATATCTCAGATAATAGAGGTGTGTGCTCTATTATCTCTATCCTCTAGGTCTGAGTGGTGGGAGATTTATCTCCAATAAAATTTCTTCAATAAACTCAAGAAAATTTACTTATTTAATTAGTCATAGGTGAACTCCTTGTTCACTTTTCTTTTACACTGATTCAATTTCAAAATCAGAAACCTTTATAAAATATTGGCCTTTTCTATAATATTTATTTATTTCTTCATCTTCTTGAAACAGTTTTTCAGAGATAGAAATTATAGATTTTTTATTCACTTCAACCTCAAAAACGGTTACATAACATACCTCAGTGGTCTTATTAAGTACATTATTTGAAAAAAATTAATCCCTTAATCTTTTATGAGTATCCTAAAAAATTCCTTCATCTAATACATTTCAACATTTCAATAATTTCCATATTTAATATGAATGGAATATTTTATTCCTAAAACCCTAAGATGTTTTAAATATGGATTCCTTCCATTTTATTTTGCTTATGGAGTGTTCTATACTTATATAATGATTAGGGATTTTTTATGAGTATATATAACCCCTTACACCACTTATTTTCAGTTGTGGCATGATAATACATTTTCAATCAACATTTTTCTTTCAATTTTGTTCAACATAGATTTCTTCTATTACACTAACTCATTATGTTGGAAATCATTCAACAAAATACTCTATGAGTAATACCATTATTTTCAACGTAATTTTCAACCCCATAGTATGTATGCTATTTCATAATCAGATCATATAATCTTTATAGTTATTCTTTTTTCACTTTTTGACCTTATTTAAAATAATTTTATTCAATAAAACAATTCAATATTTTATTGAATAACCATGGAAAAACTCATTCTACTATAATCATCAATAAATAAGATGAAATTGTTCTCAACATATGTTCTAGGATAACCTATTAGACCACAAATATTTTTTTGGACCACATATATCAAACCAAAATCACTTTTCATCTTTGGATGATAATGATTTCTTAGCATATTATCTTTAAAAAAGAATAAAAAATTTTATTTCTATTTAATTTCAACATAGGAATATCAATAGAAACTTTCAATAATGATAAATTCTTTATTCTTTATTTATGCATATGGACAAGTCTCTAGTTCTGTAAACTATATTCATATTTTACTAATATATGACTTTTATTCTCTTAGATATCTATATAATATAGACTATTATTCATCCTCCATCATTTTATAAGAGAATTTCTAACATTTATATTGATACTTCATCATTTATAACTTAATTTTACTTCCAAACCAGTGCTATAAATATGACTAACAATCAATAAGTTGTGTGGAAGACCATTTATAAAATTTACATCACGATTCCTTAATTAATCATCAACAAAATGGCTCTTGTTATTGTCTTTAGTCTTTAATCCTTCACTATTTCTAAAATCAATTGTTCCAATAACTCTTCCCATCACATTCATCAACAAATTATTATTTGTTGTCATATAAGATGAACACCTATTATAAAAAATCCATCTGCTACTATTTTTTTATTCTTTTAGTTCAAGTTTTGATAAATTTTTCTTCTCTTTTATCTTAAATTCATAAAAAGATATTTCAAAATGAGATATATTTTTTTATATCTTCTCACTATCTTCAGAAAAATTCATTTGAAAGAATTTTTCTTCAAGAGAGAATGAAATGTGTATTTTAACATAATTAAATTTTGTTATCTTACATTTATATTTCTATGAATTTCATAAAAATATCTACCTCTTATATTCCTGTTATTTACTTCTATAGACCCAACTTTTTGAGAAATTAAAATATTAATCATAAAATGAATATCCATTTTGATAAGAAGAAAAACTTCCAACTATACATTGATGACTTTTAATGGCTTATCCACTTAGATAACTTTCAAACTTACCACAATAGAAAATAGTGTGAATAAGAATATTACAAAAATTAGAATTAATTAAAGGAAATATACTCTAGTGTTAATTTTTATATAAATCACCTACTTTTTAATACCTTCAAGATTATTGATATGTTCTCAAGGAATGAAAACATTCACATTCCATCAGCTTCCTTTTTCTCTACATATTTATTGACATTGCATCGAATGCTTCACCATCATAGCCAAAACCTATTTGTCAAAAATTACATGTTCACTAGTCATTCAATATATACTAAAAAATTAAATTTCTTTGATCTTAAATTTCTTTCAAAACATCATCTAAAATTTACCTAAACTAAATCGTTTTCTTAGAACCATCTATTTTTATAACAGATTAAATCTTATTTTTCAAGGATATGAAATCCTCCTCAAGTGTTTTTATTTTATTAATATTATACTTTAAAACATATTAATATCATCCATGATATTTTCTATTATTCAAACTTCAATCTATAACTCACAATATCTTTAAATTTGACATGATTTATCTCACAATCTTCAACTATTTTTTCATGACGGTCAAATTTTGTAACAATATTATCAACTTATCTTCATTACTCCTTCAAAAAAACTCTAATTTTATTACTAATATATATATATATATATATTACTATCCTCAATAACCCTTCACAATTATACTTTTATGTCTATAATTCCCTCTTGTTTATCATTGTCTTCTACTTTAATTTGAGAAAAGTATACTAATAGAATCGTTGTATATTCATTATTTGTGATAGAATTAGTCACAATTACTTCCAAAGTATCTTTTTTAGTATTCTATTCTTCTTTTAAAAAAACACTTTTCTCTATAAATTCATTAGATTTTAATTTTCAAAATAAAAACTTCTTATAAGATGTAAATTTTTATTTTCTTTTGGTGGAAATTAAAACCCATCGTCCTCTGCATAAAACTTTTTTATACATCTAGAAGTAATATAATAAACTTTTCCACAATTAATGAAAACATAAGGTAACATACCTTTAAATATTACTTTACTTATTTTGAATTTCCATGGAATATGTGGTAAGGAATATTACATATATCTTATTCGATTTCCATGTCCTGAAACTCTTTCTTCTCAACTTCATTAATTTCAATCTATTTATATGATTTATCTAAAGGTCTCCCCAGCTTCATCCACATATCATATGCTACAGGATTATTATCTAAGTCATCATGGGATAATTCCCCATGGTTTATTTCTTCCTATATTGAAACCATTATGTTATTTATTTGTGAAAATATTCTGATAATTATATTTATAATATCAAAATCGTTGACCTCATATCTAAGTCCACGTATTACACAAATAACTTCATCCACGTGATTAAAAATTACATCCATGTTTTCATGTGGATTTACATATAGATCATAAAATCTATTTTTAAAAACCTATAATTTTTATTCATTAACATTGATATATACATCATATATGTTAGAAATTTTATCTCAAACTCTTTTTGATATGGGAAAATCCCAAAATATAGTAATTATTTGAATATAAAGATCTCTCTATATGTTATTTTGATACATTTCATCATTATTCAAAAAAAAATTATCTACTTTTATCATAGATCTTGTGGTGGAATCACTAACCTGAATTCCATGAATTGAAACAGAGTATACATCGATCCTAAGATATCTTAGATGTGACCTCATCCTCATTTTCCAAATATTATTGTCTCACCCATAAAATATGTGCACCGCCTTAGAATTCATTATATTATATGTGATGGAAGCCTTCCCTTAATAGATTTGAGAAATAATATTTTTCTCCAATACCTATTTTTATACCCTATAGTCCTAATATACACCCTAAGGGGAAGTGAATTAGAGTGACTTTAAAATTATTATTTTTCAAAATTAACTTTTACCTTGTCTTCGTATTTTAAAAGACAACTTGAATTTTCTTATATGCAATATTAAATAAAAAACCAGTAAAGATTGTGGAAACATGATTTTACTTGGATCACCCATAATAGGAAACATACAAGGAGCTCATATCAATTATTTGTAAAAATGAAAATTAAACATGAATTCACTAGCATGTTTTTACAACATTTATGAATATCTCACACCTCATACAAGGTCCACATACTCATCCTCTATTGCACACATTACTTTCAAGATAGATATAATGATAAATTCAATGCATAGGTCATTCTCATAACATTTCATTCAAATATCACAAAACCAAATAGAAATGGTGGTATCCATGTTTCATGGGTATTTACTTATAAATATATGAAATATATTCATAGTAGATTATACTTCAACCATGTTTTTCAATGTTCCTCAACTGCATCACATATTACTTTGAAATCCAAGATATTGAAAATATACTCCACTGTTTATACTATGATTCTAGATCTTGAGGCTTCCTTACTCTATATTCATTTTATTTTATTCTTTATGTCTACAAAATTAGATCATGTATTTTAAGAGGATATTTTAATTTCAAATATTAAATTAAAAATAACTAACTTCCAACTTTCTTTAATTCAAATTTAATCCTTGTATCATCTCCCATAAAAATATCCACCCTTGAATTTGAATAATTATTTTTAATTTTATCAAAGGACTACACAACAATTAGGATAAAACCATATCATAAACTATATTAAAATTCAATAATTTCCATATATCATTTTGTAGCTACTACACTGTGAGATGATGGGTAAATTTATATTAAAACGTCTTCCACCTTCAAAATGAGTTGAATTACAGAAAAATGCTTCATTGAACAAACTTAAATTTAATTCCATTTTGTCTAGATGCCTTTAAAATCTTTTATATTTAATATTTATAATCCCAATATTTATAGCATGGTATCATCCTCTATATTATGTAGTATTTATTTTAGGGAACAGTTCTCCATTTGAATAACTCAAGGAAATATTCTCTATATTTTGTATGGTATGGCCTTCATCCTCAAGGTGTGTAATTTATAACTCTAGATCCAATAAAAATATACTAATAATCCAATGAATTATAGGCTATGTGTAATGATGTGTATCTTGACACAAAAAAATTTGAAAAAATAATGAACCTTACAATGGTAGGTGAACAAACCTTTCACAAATGTTCATTGTGATGTGACATATGGTTTTTAGTGCGAACAAAATTTTTCATTTAACATCTAAAAAAAATGAAAATATATCAATATTCCTTATAAATCTTAAAAATACCTTCATATTAATTAAAAATAAAATATTAAATCCTATGGTTTAAAAATATCGCATTTCAAAATCTAGGATTAATATGAATTTTAAACTCATTAAATTCCACAATAAACGACAATAGTGAATGGCATATCATTCCAACCCCTAACACAACAAATTAATTTGTTTCTATTGATGTAAAAAATCCAATAAGATAAAAAAAAAATATAGGTCCAATGGGTACATGGGGGTATAAATAATTCAAACTATGTTTTTCTGCTTTGGCAAGATCCACACACTCTGGGGGGAAGGATTCCAAAGTGATATTGAATCATACAAATATTATATTGGCTTCCCCATAAATCTATAAAATATGATCCTTTTTTTCTTCTCTCCTTATGGTAAGTAATATCACACCATTAGAGATATGATTTTTAACCATTTATATGTGCTAATATATGTACCCGGGGTGGATGTCTTACCATGGAGGGAAATTTGGATCATTGCAGAGTCTATTTCAAAGGTGGAATGTGATAAGTTGTGGAAAAGGAGTTCTTCTTTCTCATTAGGAATTGTGTTTTCCATAGATAAGATAGAATAACCTCGACCATTGAAGCTATTTAATGATAACAAAACCAATACTTTGTGATCTTTGATGATTCCTCCTCCATACATAAGCACACGAACACATGAGCCATCGACATTTAGTTTTAGAAAAAAAAATCAGGAGGATTTTAGTATATCCATCTCCATTGTCTAGGTACATCTAGGGAAAGAGGAAAGTAAATTTTTTCCACCATAACCATTATAAAGGAGATAATATTATCCCACTAATTCAAAATATATAAAAACTCTACTATTGGACTCCTAAAAGAAACCAAAATTTTAAGGACGAGCTAAATCTACCTTCATTATGTTCTTTGTTTCTGACGTCCCAGATACACCAACAGCTTACAGACAACAAAGTATTCCTCACCATACATTCCTTATTAATTATTCCAATGAATTAAATCATATTTTAGAAAAAATAAATGCATGAATCAATATTCATGTCATGTTTGGTGATGTCACCAAATCTCCTCTGGACTGTTGTAACCCAGTCGCATTCAAATAAAAGTTGATAAGTTGTTTCCTTAGTGGAGTTCCGACAGAACCATCATTTAGAAACAAGAATGATACCCTTCATTTAGATCATGTATTTAATGGATATAATTTTATTTTATATACAAAGTACCATTATTTCTTTATTGGTGGTATTTTTTCTTCACAAAAAATTGTTTCCTTCATCATTGTTCTCATTATTTTTCTAGTGGACATACATATTTGTTTTAGTCGACAAAACCCCCACAGGGATTTATTAAAGACTAATAAGTCATTTTCTAGAGAGATCACAATGTGGTAAAATGTATCTTGTTTTTTATTAAGGATGTATTAAAGAAAATATGGTTAATGGATCTCATGGGAAAAATAAATGCATGTCCTTTGGAAGCTGGTGAATCATGGGAGGGAACCTTCCTAGTTGTGAAACCAGAAACTATTCTCACCACTTAAGAATATCTATAAGGAGTTCTAAATAAGGATGAAAATTTGAACATGATTAATCTTAAATAGAAATGATACCTTCCCCCTAGAATCATTCAGGTAAAACCCATATCTAATAACAATTAACTTACTATATAGAGAGAAACCTTCCAAGACCTCCCAACCCAGTTTTTCTTGAATCCATTGCTATATTCTTTCCATGATAAGAATGTTTATCCCCTAATAATTGAATAATACTATTATCTGATTCCATAAATCCAAATTACACCACCCTTCATCATGGGAGTCACAGATGAAATAGTTCAGAATCCTATTAATGTTTTTCAAAATAGATTTTGGAACCCTAAGAATCAATAGCACATGCACGTGGATAGATGTAAGGGAACCATTAACTAGTGTTATCCTACCCCTTAAGGATAACAATTTTTTCTTACAATTTTTTATATGTTTGGTGATTCTATTGAAAACCCCCTCATAATGAAATACACACAACATTCTAATAGATATATGATATCCCAATTTCTCTATAAGAAGCTACCTTTTATGAAATACTTGTAACTATTCCATTCTTTTATCTTGTCTTTCTGAACATAATCTCAGAATGTATATTATACTATTTTTATGATTAATATTTCTTCACTTTATCTTATGTATTCCTCCAACAAACTGTTAAGTCCCTGGATGAATCTACTCCCCCTATTAATGAAGAAAATCATGTCATCTACAAAAATAAGGTGAGATATTCCATTAAAGTAGATCCTATTTTTGAAAGAATGAATGTTTCCATTTTGAATTCTTTTTATAATGACTCTACTGAGTGAATCTGGGATCATAATGAACATACTAGGTGGAAGGGGTCACCCTATCTGAGGCCACAAACTTATTCGAAGAAGTGGCTTCTTATAACCATCAGGGACACCAAAATTCAAGGGGAGATAGAGTATCTAAAAAATAATTTCATTTCCCAATCAGAGAAACCCATATAGTCCATCACCAAGAGAATGAAGAACCATTATCATATATCATACAGATTTTCCATGTAAAAATTTACAACAATATTGGATCCAATGGTTTTTTATTGAGTTCAACTATCAATTCAAGATCCCGGACAATGGCCACTTTAGAGGACCTTTAAAAAAAGTTTTGTTCATTAGACACCCATTCATAGATATATTTTGATAGTATCATGTTGATAGCCCTGGAAAAATATTTTATGATACATTTCACATGCTATGGGCATGAAATGATTAAAAGATGTTGGGTCTTTCACCTTTTGGAAAATAATGAGTGTAGTTGCAAAGGCCACCCAAGGTAATTCACCTCCACGAAAGTAATCCGGGGTGGACTCATTGAGATAATCATTGATTTTTTCCCAAGAGTCCATATATAATAAGCCCATAAATCCATCTATCCTGGGGGATCTTCTCTAGTTATGATAGGTGACTGTTTCCCCTATTTTATATTCTTTTGGTCTTTTCTTGAAAAATCATTGATTGAACTAGATACCACTTGGCGAATGAAATCAAACAGGTTTTCATAACCTCTGGGATACCCTTAATTTATTCATGAATTACAATTTTCTAGAAATGATTTTAAATATACCTTATCCATACCACCAATAACCTTTGGAAAATTTTAATGGGATACATATTCCATGAGAATATTTGGGATGGTTCCTCATCTCCTTTATTTGAGACAACACTAAAAAATATTGTGTTCATTTCACCCCCTTTTCACCAAGCTAATTTTTATTTATCATGATAAAATATCTATTATTAGAGCTATATTTTATTAAATAGGTTCTTTTTACTAATGAGGTTACTAAAAATATCTTCACCTCATTCATATTCTATCATGGATTCAATATGAGGAATTTCATTCTTATTGTCTTCTAGATCGATTAGACGAGATGGTTGGTTTGAATTCCATGGTTATAGGTCCCCTTTTAGTTTTCTAATTTTATTATGGAATCCTGTCTATGTCCACCCTTGGTGTCTTTTTTTCCATGATGAACTAACCACCATGTGACAGTCACGGTTTTATGTCCACCATGTGGAAAATATGAACCACATGTTGCTTATGCCCTTACAGCTATATTAATGAGTGGGGGAAAGTGATATGAGATAAAACAAACTAGATAGGTGAAACATGCATTTGGGAGCTATAAATAGACAATAAAGTGGCATAGTAGCGATCCAACTAGAACAAGGTACATCAGGTTCCATTTTGATTAATGAACTAGCGGTATTTTTTCACCCAAGAAACCCAGATCCATGGGTCTACTACTATCTATAAAAGAGACGAAGTCTTTTCGATACCTCCAGGGATAAACCAAACCACACTAATTTTCTAACACATCCAAAATGGTGTTAAAATCCCTACCCACTATACAAGATGAGTCCCATGTGTTAAAGGATCATAAATCATACTATAAAAGATCCCTCACCTGCATATCACACTTTCCCTAAAAGTGGTTGAAGAAGAAGAAAAATTCATGTACTAACCGTCATTCTAATGTACTGACTGAAATCATTAATATTGCCCACAGTAATGGAATAATTCCATAGTATCAAAATATAAGGGTTTATTATATCCCCATTAATGAAGATCTAGAGTCTAATCCTATGATAAATTATAAAATCCTTGAGATGTTCAATTTAGATTCAAGTACCACTAATAAAGAAACACTATTATGATGGAATTCATTGGAAACGAAGTCTGTCTTATTTTAGACTCCAACGCCATGGGAATTTCTAATTTTAGTGGAGATCATTTTAGGGGGACTCTCCTACTTTTGGACCCTGGTGACTGTGAGATATTCTTCTACAAAGAAGACCATGTTGTTGCACATTTGGAATATTACTAAGCTAAAACACCAATAGAAGATAGAGAAGGAATTAAAAAAAGGTAATATAGTTCTAGTTGAGCTTGTGATAACAGACTTAAGCTGTTAGATATGGGGATGGAAGAACCACAAAAGGGTCTTGGATCTCGGGGGAGGGAAATGTGGATGATGTTAGAGGAATCAAAACCTCTTTTCCTAGATGCCCATCAACCATATTCTTGAATGAGGGGATTTCAAAATAGATTTCCCTTGGATTAGTAATAATCTTTGGTTGGTAGGGAATAAGGGATATAGAAGGGATCCCCTAGACTTCATAATCTATGTGAGGAAGAGAACATCCCACTTACCCAATAATGGGGAAAATAAGAGGAGGGAATGGGAAGGAGGGGATGTCATATCCAACTTCTAAAGCCAGAATAGAGGAACGAAACCAATTAGGAATAATGCTCACTAACATGGGATACATAATGGTAAGACCTCAATTCCTTTTCAATTGTACTTAATTCTCCTAGATATCGGTTGTGCTACAAATGTGCAATCTGATTTTCCCCACTATTAGGTTATTCGTCTGTTTTTATATTTTTTCCCAATCAGAGCCAAATCAGGAGAAGATTCCATATGACATATTGACTACAAATCTATGTTAGGTGGTCTCATAACATTCACTTAAATTAGATCTATTTAAATATGTCATCGTGTCACACACCCAATTTCTGAGAGTCATCTTAAATTGTAATTGAACCCTTAATATGATAGAGATTTCCTATGTTATTTAAGGGGATTGTTATTGGTTGTTTATGGGTATTAAACCTTGAATGAACCTCCCCTTTGGATGTGTTAACATTATACATGGACCACCATGGGTGGTTTATCCATGAATACCCTTAGGTGTGACTTTTTTCCTTGTATTGGGATGTTTAAATTAAATTGATTATTATAAATGGTTGGTGATATCAGTCTACAATGAAATGGTATAACTAGAAGGGTTGAATTTACTATGACCTTTCCCCTTTCCATGTAATTACTTTCTAATGTGTAACACCCCAGGGTTTTTAAAAAAAAATTAAATGCATGAAACTTTTTTTTATGTAGATATTTATAACTATCCTTTAAACCTAATTTTTCCACATTTTTGTTTTGGAATTTCGAAAAACCAGCATCTAAAAGTGTGTTCAATAAGTTATTTTATGTTTGATGGAACCAACTTGATTTTTTTGGTGATTAGTAACATACCCTTATGAATATTAATATAAATAGTAATATTAACCTAATGAATAGTAAATTTTATTGTTATTTTATTTTCTTAAGGATTAAATATTATGACATATTGGTAAATTTTTTAATGTGATATAAACGCAGTTATAGAATTAAAATTGTTAATTTTTGAATAAATTATGATTTTATTTAAAAATTAAATTAATAATATTTAGAAACTTTTCTTTCGAAAAATGATGTTCTTTTTTGAATTCTACATGTCGAGAAATTATTAGGGTGAATTTTTGGGAATTTTTTGAAATTCTAGAATTTTTTATGAATAGTAAAATACGATAAATGATAATTGATAAATACTTGATTTTCTGCATCATATGTGATTCAAGGAATATGTAAGACCACATGGTTTGAACCCACATGCAATTATTAGTATTTTAAGTCACACTAATTAATACTATTCGTACTCTTGAGCAAAAATATTATAATAATGATTAAAATAATGGGAAATACCTCCTCTCATACACTATAAATACCACCCTCATTCCCCTATTCCTCCCACACCTATAGAGCCTTCAGACTCACATAATATCTACCCAATACTGCTCCCAAAACCCTTTCCAACTACCTAGAGCTTTTGGTCTCACCAAAAGGCCAAAACCGAAGGCCTTAAGAAGGATCTCAAGGAGAAGAGATCAAGAGGTAAACACCCACTTTTGTTTTCTTTCTTTTCATTCATTTTACATTATTCTTTCTAATTTACGTGTGATTATGATGGGATATTTCATTCCAAATCCCTTTCAATTTCCATATTGTGTAATAATTATGAGATACCCCTTTTATTTCGTCAAAAATATTTTACGAAATTTTCTACGACGTCGTTAGGCTGCCAAATTGTTGTAACAGATTTCTCAACTTTTCTTCTATTTATAGATTCATTTATTTTCTTTTTCTCTCCTAACCTCCCCTTATCAAGGAGGAATTAATTATCCAGTATCATTCATATTATGGATTTCATCATATTTATGTAATAATCTCCATTAAATTTCTTTTCCCCTCCCACTTATTCAAGAAATTAAGACATCGTCTATGATGTGACGAATTACTGACATCGTGGACGATGTGATTTCAATTTCATTTACTTCCTTCAAGACTGGTCATGAAAAAAAATTTATGGTTGAGCCATATTTTAATTTATTTATTATATCTTATATAAGGTTCTATAATCATTTTATACACATTTCAATAATTCATAAAACAAATGATTTCATTACGATCGATGAATCACCAAAATGACTTAAAAAAATATAAAAAATGTTTTAACTTATTAATCATCCTCATGTCAGAATTCAAAATGATAAATATTATAATTTATATTTCTCATAATATTTAACTACCACTCCATTACAACTATGGATTTTCACTTCTAATCGACAAGAATATCTATCATGAACTGATCATGGAAAACATGTAATGAACGCACCCAAAACAATGGAAGAAACTAAATACTAATAATTAAAGGGTGAAATTATGTTATTAAATGATCATATAAGCTATTATAAACATTTATATGTTTCTTTAATATATTAATAACATACATTTATCCATTATACAGGAGGTTTAAATGAGTTTTAGGTAAGAAAACCCCAGGGTAAGGGAATTATTAACCTGATTTCCATTCTTTGGGTTAACCAATTACTTAATTATTTATGTGTTATTAAAATGGTTTGTCTGAAAGATTTTTTTATATTATGTTTAATTGTGTTTATTTACAGTGTATATAAATATTTCATCCACTCTATTAAGTCTCACTTGAATTATATGATATTTCTAATGGGGTTTTCTTTTAAAATCCTCTTTTGAAATTCTATTTTACGAAATTCAAAAGAATTTTTTTTATGGAATTATTCATGTGGTAAAATTATTTTTTGGTTCATTGAAATTGTTTATAATGATGGTTGGGACCTATATTTCCTTCCAATGCATTGATAATTTGTAATTTGTAGGTTGGTCATATGGTTACATCAAGTGTAACTACGATGGTTACAAAAATTACAAGGTAGTTGTGATGGTTACAAATTATAAGGTTGTCAAGAGGGTTGTAAAATTAAGTATGTAATTCCCCAAGATACCTTTATGGTTCTATATAGGTTCTTATGTTTTTCTGGGATCTTTTGGAAATCTTATGTTTTACAAATTAAGTATATATGGGTGAAAATTATGTCTTTTGAAAATGTTTTCATATGTTACAAGTATTGATGGACTAATGTGCTCTTTATTTCTTTTTATATCCCTTACTGAGATTTTTGTGCACATCCCATGTTTATAAATGATTTTTACAGGTTATAAGGATGTGTAATACAAATAAAGAATCCTAGTTAAATATTTGAGGAATTTTTAATGAAATCATGTTTGATTTGAAAGGATTTTATATTTTAGAAGGAATGAGTACCATTTTTATAGTATCCACTTTGTATTAATGAGTAATTCCATGAATGTGTTATGTCCTTTTTCTCTAAATCTATAAACATTAAAACATCCTAAATGCGAAAGGAATTGATTTCATTATAAAATTAACGATTATGTAATTTAATAAGGTTGGGTCTTTATAGTTGGTATCATATGATGGTTTAGAAAACTTTAGGTGTTAGGATGATGTTATTATAATACCATAAATGTTTTTTTACTATATGGTTAATTTGAAATGTTATAGAATTTAAAGATTATCATGTTTCTTCGACTAAGATAAGTTTGTTTAGAATGGTTTTCAATAAATGAAACAAGGAAGGTGTAGAGGAGAGGCACCGACAGAATGATATCCTTTTGAATCTACAGCTCAGAATGGTAGGGATTGGAACAGAGTAGTTTGTGAAAGTAATGGATCTGCTGATGCGGACAATAAATGGTGGTGTAATCCATCAAAGAGAAAAATCAGAGGTACCATAATAGAACATGATAATAGTGGAACATTTTATGATACAATTCCCTCATACATTCAATGGATCTTCTAACCCAATAGCGGCTAAAGGATATATTAAATCCCTTGAAAAGAAATTTGATGTAAGGGGTTGTTTAGATAATCAAAAGGGAGGTCTTTACATTTTTTATTTTTAAGTTGAAGTTGATCAGTGGTGGTCAACGGTAAGGAAAATTAGAGATAGAGAGGATATTGATGCGTCAGAGTGGGATGAATTTAAAAGAATTTTCCATGACAAAAAATTTCCTATGGTGGTGTGACTTAAGATGGAGAAAACATTTCTTGAATTGAAGAAAAAGGAGGAGGATTAAGTGCCTATGTATGAAATGAACTTCACCTGACAACCAAGGTATTCTCCAAAACTTATTTGGTATCTTGATAGAAAAATAAACCGCTTTTACTCAGGATTAAAGCCAAGGTATCGGAGGGCATGGGCCTCCTGTGAATACAAAAGTTATGATAAAATGTTTCAATCTGCTGAGAGGGTATAGATGGATTTCATTGATGATCACGTTCATTTTGGAAACAAGGAGAAGAGGAGTTATATATGGCAAGAAATTGGTACGAATTAACTAATTAAATCTGATGGTAATAAAAGCCAGTTACTATTTTGTGAAAAGTGTTATAAGAAGCAACGTGGGGAATGTATTACAAAAACTGGGAAGTGTTTTCAATGTGGTAATTTTGGAAATATGGCCTGAGATTGTAATGAAAATTATACTAAGACCAAACCTAATAATAAAAATGTTAATTGTTTTAAATTTGGTTAGGTGGGTCATTATGAAAATGTCTACCAAAAAAGAGATCCAAATGATGCAAAGAGGCCAGACTATAATCAAAAAGTTGTAGTGAGATATTTTGCAACTATGTCGGTAGATGTTGGGCCATCCAATGAAGTTATATTAAGTACCTTGTTTGTTAAGTTTTATTTTTCTAAAATTTTGTTTGATATAGGGTCTACATATTCTTTTATTTATAACGAATTTTATGGTAAATTGGAAATATCATCTCATCAAATTAGAATATAACTTGTTGTTAGAACACCAGGGGGAAATATTATAGTAAAGAGGAATGATAATAAATTTTCTATTATAGTCTGTGGAACAAATTTACCTACAAAACATGTTATTTTATCCTCAGTCTAGTTTGATGTTATTCTAGGAATAGATTTTCTTTCTATTTATCATGATTAGATTTATTGTAGATCTAATGAAGTTTTTTTAGAAATATTTTCAGTTTTAATACGATAAAAACCCATATAATTGATAATATATCAAAAAGCTGAGAAACTGTTGAAATACGGAAATGAAAGATAACTTTCTCATATTGTTGAAAATAAGGGAACTGTTAAGATTAAAGATGTTCTAGTGGTAAATTAATACCATGATGTTTTTTCTAATGATTCACCTGGTGTCTTACCTAATTAGGAATTCGAATACAAAATTGAAATAGTTCCTAATGCTAATACAATTTCAAAACCCCCATATATTATGGCTCAAAAAGAACTTATTGAATTGAAATATCAGTTGCACGATTTACCTAATAAATGTTTCATTTATCCTAGAACTTCACCATGGGGTGCCCTTGTTTTTTTGCTAAAAAGAAAGATGGTTCCATGACACTTTTCATTGATTATAAAGCTTTAAATAACATAACTATTAAAAACATGTAACCTTTTCCTAATATCGATGGCTTTTTTGATCAGATCCAAAGATCTCAGTACTTTTCCAAGATTGAATTAAGATCCACATACCATCAGCTGAAGGTTAAGAAGGATGACATCCCAAAAATAGGATTTCATACTAGATATGGTAATTATGAAAAAAAATCTGACATTTGGATGAACTAATTCATTTTCTATATTCATGAATCTTATGAATAGAATATTTCATGAGTTCTTGGATACGTATTTGGTTGTGTTTATTGATGACATTCTAGTATTTTCTAAAAATAAAGAATATCATGAAAAACATTTAATGGTAGTTTTACAAACCCTAAAGGAAAAGAAAATTCATGGAAAATTCATAAAGTTTGATTTTTTTTGTAACATATTTCTTTTCCTGGGAACATTGTAAATAAGGATGGAATAATAGTTGATCCTTCCAAAACAAAAGTGTTTAATGAATGGCTAAGACCTACAAATGTTGTAGATATTTTTAGTTTTCGTGGATTAGTTGGTTATTGCGGATGGTTTGTTAAGAAATTTTCTCAGTTATCTAGCCTAATAACTAAATAAACAAGAAAATGGGATAAATTTATTTCGATAGAATAATCTGATGTTTTTTTTCAGGAACTGAGGAAGATATTGGTGAATGCACTATTTTTTTTTCTTGATTTCCCAAAATGGTGAGTTTGTCATCTAAAGTGATACTTCATTGAGGGGACTTGGTTGCTTTCTAATGCATAGTGATCAAGTAATGGCTTATCCTTTAAGACAACTAAAACCTCATGCGTTAAATTATCCCACTGATGACTTGGAATTGGTAGCTATGGTTTTTGATTTTAAAATTTGGATGTATCACTTATATGGAGCCAAATTTCAAATATATACCGACCATAAAAGTCTGAAATATATATATTCACTCATAAGGAATTAAACATGAGACAGAGAAGATGGCTTGAACTAATCAGGGATTATGATTACATGATCAATTAACATCCAGGAAAATAAAAAAAGGGTGTATTCCTTGATTCTAATACATCATCTATCATTATCTTTGTTACGTTTGGAACATGATATATTGATTATTGATTTGATGAATTTTGGCATAGAAGTTGTTGGTGTAGAAAATAACTCTTTTTTTGTTTCAGGTTTTAGTGCAGTCATCATTGTCAGCCTTGATTAAGAAAGCACAGAAGGAATACTGTGAGCTATTAAAAAAAGGTATAATTAGTTAAAATGGGTAAGTTTCTAGAATTTAAACTTGATGAAGATTGTGTGTTACAATTTGGAAAAAGGTTGTGTGTTCCTTGTGATTCTCAGTTGAAGAAAGATTTGTTCAGTGAAGGTCATAGTACTCTATTTTCAGTTCATCATGGAATCACTAAGATGTACATAGATCTTTGGTAGTATTATTGGTGGGATGGAATGAAAAGAGATATTTCTGATTTTACCATGAAATATTTGATATGTCAATAGGTTAAAGTAGAGCGGCAGTTACCAAAGGGGATGCTTCAGCCTTTTCCAGTGCCAGAGTGGAAAAGGGAGAATGTATACATTGTCTTTGTGGTGGGACTACCTAAGACTTCTCAAGGTAACAATGTGATTTTTGTTATTATTGATCGACTAAAAAATCTACACATTTTATTTTTATTCGAGATAAAAAAAATTTGATCAGTTTTCTTGACTATACCTCCAAGAGATTATTAGGTTACATGGAGTTCCTATTTCCATTGTATCTGATTGGGATCTCAGGTTTAATTCTAATAGTTTGAAGGGGAATGAGAAGTTATTGGGCACAGAATTAAACTTTAGTACATCTTTCCATCCTCAATCAGATGGGTAGTCAGAATAAAAAATTCAGTCTTTAGAGGATATGCTTTGAGATTATTCAATAGACAACCAAGGAATTTGGGATCAACATATTTCTTTAGTTGAGTTTTCTTATAATAATGGTTTTCATTATAGTATACAGATGGAACATTTTGAGGAATTGTATGGGATGCGTTGTTGGAATCCAGCATTTTGGGATGAAGTTAGTGAAAGAAAGTTGATGGTGCTAGAATTAGTAGAAGAAGTGGCTGAGAAAGTAAATATAGTCCATCAGAACATGAGGAAAGCATAGAGCAGGATGAAAGGTTATGCCGATAATAGAAGGAAAGAATTATCTTTCGAGGTAGGTGAACATGTTTTCCTTAAAATATCTCCTTGGAAAAGTGTGATTCATTTTAGTAAGAAAGGAAATCTAATTCCACGGCTCATTGGCCTTTTTGAAATCCTAGAGAAAGTTTGAACGGTTTCATATCTAGTAGCTTTGCCTCCGAGCTTTTTGTAGGTACATAATGTTTTTCATGTTTTGATGTTGAGAAAGTTTGTGTTAGATTCTACTCATGTCTTGAGCCCAGAAGAATATTAGTTGAAAGATAAATTTTCTTTTGAAGAGAAAGCAGTTCAGATTCTTGAACGAAGGGAACAAGTATTGAGGAATAAGGTAATCCACCGGGAAAAGGTTTTGTGGAGAAACCACATGGTTGCAGAAGCAACATGGGAGTCTGAAAATGTTATGAGGTAAAGGTACACTCACTTGTTTATTAATTAAATAAAATTGCGAGGATGAAATTTCTAGAAGATGGGGATAATGTAACACCCTAAGAGTTTCTAAAAATAAATTGAAATTTTTGAAAAAAAATTTATGTAGATATCAATAACTATCCTTTAAACATATTGTCTCCACTTATATGTTTTAATTTTGAAAAACGTTCATCTATAATTGTGTGTAGTAAGTTATTTGATGTCTGATGAAACCAACTAGATTTTTTGTTGAATAGTAACATACCCTTATAAATAGTAATATGAATATTTATATTAACCTAATTAATAATAAATTTTTTTATTATTAAATTTTCTAAAGTATTTAATATAATGACATCTTAGTTAATTTTTCAATGAGATATAAAAGCAGTTATAGAATTAAAATTGTTAATTCTTTTAATAAATTGTGTTTTAATTTAAAAATTAAATTAATAATATTTAGAATGAAAATAAAAAAATTGAGTTCATTTTTTAATTCTACACGTCAAGAAATGGTTACGTTGAATTTTTTTGAATTTTTGGAAATTCAATAATTTTTTTGAATAGTAAAATATGATAAAATACGATAAATGATAAATACTAGATTTACTGCATCATAGGTGATGAAAGGATGATGTAAGACCACATGGTTAGAACTCAACTTCACATTATTACTATTTTGGGTCGCATTAATTAACTCTATTCAATGTATCGAGTAAAAATATTATAATAATGATTAAAATAATGAAAAATACCTCCTCTTCTCCACTATAAATACCACCCTCATTACCATATTCATCCCACACCTCTCAAGCCTTGATTCTTACCTAATTTATGCCCAATACTCCTCCCAAGACTCTTCCCACTTCCAAGAGCTTCTGGTCTCACCAAAATGCCAAAACCAAAGGCCTTAAGAATTATCTCAAGGATAAGTGATCAAGAGGTAAACATCATCTTTTGTTTTCTTTCTTTTCATTCATTTAATGATAGTATTTTTAATTTCCTTTAGTTTTTGTTGGGTAATTTCATTACATATACCCCTTACATCCCATATTATTTAATAATGATTAGATAACCCTTTTCACTCATTAAACAACTTTATGAAATTTTATGAGATGTCGTTAGGCTACCAAATTTTCATAAGGGATTTCTCAAATTTTATTTTATTTCAATATTCTTTTCTTTACTTTTTCTTTCATCACCTCCCCTTATCCATGAGGAATGAATGATCCAGTATCTTAAAAATTCTTGATTTCATCATGTTTATGGAATACTCACAATTACATTTCTTCTCCTCTCCCACTAATTCATGAAATTAAAACACTCTTTGTGATGTATCAAATTACCTACATTATGGATGATGTGATTTCAATTTCTTTTACTTCCTTCAAGACTGGTCATGAAACCATTTTTATGGTTGAACCAGATTATAATTTATATATTATATCTTATATAAGGTTCTAGATTCATTTTATGCACATGTTATTAACCAATAAAATAGATGAGTTCATTATGATCGAAGAATCCCAAAAATGAACTAAACAAATATCAATAATGTTTCAACATAGGAATCATCCTCATGTCAAAATTAAAAATTATAAATAGTAAAATTTATGGTTCTAGTGATATTTAAATACCACTTCATTCCAATTCTATATCTTCACTTCCAATCGATAATAATATCCATCATCAATCATTCATGGAAAACATGTAATAAACGCACCCAAAACAATGGAAGGAACAAATTACTAATAATTAAAGGGTGGAATGATGTTATGAAATGATAATATAAGGTGTTATAAACATGAATATTTTTCTGTAAGATATTAATAAAAATCATTTAACCATTATACAGGAGGTTTAAATGATTTTTAAGTAAGACAAACCGGAGATAATGGAATTCTTAACCCCATTTCCATTCTTTGGGTTAACATTTTACTTTGTTATTTATGTGATATTAAACTTTTTTGTCATGGGTTTTGTTTATATTATGTTTAATTATTTGTAATTATAATATTTTTTTTCATCCACTCTATTAAGTCCACTTTAATTATATGATATTTCCAATGGTATTTACATTTAAAATACACTTTTAATATTCTATTTTACGAAATTCAAAAGAAATGTTTTTATTGTATTATTCATGTTTTAAGATTATGTTATGTTTCTTGGAAATTATTTATGATCAAATTTAGGACCTTTATTTCCCTCTAATGAATTGGTTATGTGTATGTTGGAGGTGTGTTTTATGGTTACTCCAAGTGTAACTGTGATGGTTACACAAATTGTAAGGTATCCATGAGGGATACAAATTATAAGGTAACTGAGAGAGTTAAAAAATTATATAATTAATTCCCCGAGACACCTTTTTCGTTCTATTTAATTACTTATGATTTTTTGGGATCTTGTGTAAATCTCATTTTTCACAAATTATGTATATATTGGTGAAAATCATTTCTTTTGGAAATGTTTTCATAAGTTACAAATATTCATGGACTAATGTGCTCTTTCATTATTTTTATATCCCTTACTAAGATTTTTGTGATAATCCCAAGTTTTTAAATTTTTTTCACTGGTTATAAAGATGTGTAAGACAAAGAAGGAAATCAATTTAAATACTTGATGAATTTTAAATACAATCATATCTTATTTGAAAATTTGTTATATTTTGGAAGGAATGCGTACCATTTTAGTGGTATCTACTATGTATTAATGTGTAATGTCATGAATGTGTTATGTCCCTTTTCTCTAAAGATCTAAACATGAAAAGATCTTCATTGTTAAAGGAAGTTGTTTCTTTACTAAATTCAATATTGTGTAATATAAGAATATTGGGTCCTTATATTATGTTTTTATGCTTTACTTATTGAATTTACCATGCGTATTAAATACAGGATACATCATGTATTGGTTGACTTTTCTTCAATTTCACTTGTTATTGATTTTCCCATGTCATATAAATATCAACTATTCCATTAAATATTTATTTAAGATTTATAATCTTTTTGTAAATATTTTCCCCTGTTATTATTTTAATTTAAACCCTTCTACATTGGCAGATGCATAAGTCACGGTTGAGGTGAGTTTGAATTCAATGTTCTTAGTGTTGACCATAACATGTACAAATGGAATTGTTTAAATGGTATGAATTGATTAAATGTATATGTTATTTAGGTGATACATGGATTTGTAATAGAATTCTATGGATGGACCGAATGATGTGAACCTTTCTTATTCCATGGGTGATACATGGATCCAAATGAGGGATTCAATGGGTGGACTCATAGAGGATTGACTTATATGCTGAGTAATACAAGGATTCATATGCTAATTCCATGTAAAGACTCAAAGGGAGTTGATAATTTATTCCATTGGTGATACTTTGGCTCCCTTATTGGACCGCTGAGGATGAAAATGATTTCCAATGATGTTATAGTGGTACTATATAAGATTCTAACTAGATAACATCTATTTTTTATTAAGAATTTGGGGTTCCAAAGCTTATGTAAAGCATAATGTTTCAGTCAAACACAGTCTTAAATCTAATAAGCATATATTTTATAGGTATTACATGAAAAATAAGGTCTATTGTTTCATTATCCTACTATGTTAAAAGTGTTTTTGAGTAAAAATATATTATTTATTGAAAATAATTTATTTCCTAAGTAATCAATGTGAAAATCATTAAATTACATGAAGTTTTAGACCATAAATCAAAATAATTCTTAAAATGGAAAGTGACTTTGTAAATTAATATTTTGGAGAAACTAAAAAAAGTTATATGATTATAATATCATAGGCCTAATAATATTTTTTATATTTGTACTGATATTTTTTTCTTAAAGAAAATTATGATATGGTTGATATCGTATAATTTGAACTAATCACTTAAAAAGAAGTTATCTATAATTATAACTGTGATAAGTTATTGAAGGTTATAAACTTTTTAATTAAATACATATACAAAAATCATTGTATAACTTTATTGAAACACTTTAAGGTGTAGGAACCAAAGGTTGTAAATGGGTTTTTTTAATGAAAACGAACATGGATAGTACAATTTAAATGATGTGGCTCTACTTCATTGCATATTACCACATAAATTTTTATAAATTTTATGAATTTTATACAATTTATATAGATTAAATGAGATCATAATTTAGGAATATTTAATTTTTTTATTTTTAATATGAATATATAATTCATTAAATATTATTTTAAAAGTTAAAAAATTGTTAGCTAAAATGATGAAATGTCATGTGATTTAATTCCCATTTATTTTATGAATGAATTTATAGGATAATTTTTATGTTTCTTTTGTGAAATATTCATTGAAGGGTTTTAGGAGTTTTTTATTTAGGTTTCTTGTCATGGAATTTAATTTTATCCAAATATCATGTTTTTATGTTTAATATCTTACTATTTGAAATCATTTTAAATTTTGATCTAGAAATTGTCTTTTTTTAAACATGTTTAAGGTTCTTTCTACAATGGAATGTTAATTAACTATATTAATAAATTATTTATAGAATCCAAACATGTTATATGATTCTCACATTGGAGTTTTGACATTATTATGTTCACATGGCAGATTTTCTAAAAGATCTTTTAATAGCTGATTACCCAAGTAGTGGAATTTTGATATGCTCACACATCCAAATTCCATGTTCCTTCACACCTTCAATTTATTCATATATATTTTACATTTCTAGCTTGTTCCTAGGGGATTTCATTTATCCATTTTAATTATCTTACTTATAGTGTAGTTCTATAATCTTTCATGTATATAAATCTGGGAAGACAATCACGTATGGAAATTCTATGTAGTTCACATAACCAATTCTAAAGGGATTTCATGTTCCCAAATTCATTAATAGAATACATGTATCAAAATTTGAAAAAAATATTCATGTAGATAATCATCAAAATGAACTCTAATCTCAATGTACCATAAGCTAATGAATGTTAATATGAGTTTTCAAATCGATGATTGGTTAAAAGGAGATATATTTGTAGATTTAGGCTTATAACAACCTACAAATTTATATAATATTACATTTTCATATCTATTAATATTTATGAATAAGATATTAATTTTACATTAAAGATAAAAAAATTTGATAGTGTAATCGACACGCAATAATGAGTTTCTCTGAAATCTTACATTGAACACAACTTTGAGTTATACCAAAAAATATTATTATTATTATTATTTTAAATTCATGTTAATTTCTAGTCATTCTATTAGAGGTAATGAAAAAAACAAACAACAATATGATTACACATGTTTTTTAAATGTTTTTACATTTATCTAATATATATTAGAGGCTTAAAATGAGAATGAATCCAATTTTAAGCATAAAATACTCTAATATTTTTAAAAACTCGTTTTACCACCTTTTCATAGAGAACCCTTTTTAAATATAGTTTTTTTTTCACTTTTATATGTTATATTTTACCAAATAAACTTTTTATTTATAAGTGAGACAACAATATTTACTTTGGATAAAATATTTGTATTTTTTAGACAAAATTCATATTTTAATGAATACTGAAAAAATACACCATTTTAATTCAATACAACCTTTTCTTCTAGTTTATTTATATAAATATATTTTCCTTTTAATTTTTTTTAAGTTTAATTAGATTAATTTTTACTATTTAATCCAATTATGTCCATTAGATATAATTTCACATTTTAATTGGATATAAACACATGTCAATCTTTTGATTGCTTTTACTTCCTAAAAATCCACTTTCTGGTATTGATAGTGGGAATTAATTTTAAATTAATTGATAAAACTTATGTGTTTTGAATTTTGAAAAATCAATTCCATATTTGGAATAATAGGGTACAAATTATGTAAAAAGGTACTTTTTATTTTTGGACATTATAAACAGTAACTTTGGTAATCTTTATTTACCACATTTAAAGGTAAATATAGAAAATTATGTTAACCAACAATATGATAAGGGTAAAAGAATTATCCTAGCACCTGAAAAAATATTATTTTATAAATAATAGTCGACCCATATTACCTAAGGGTCCTAATTGATTTATTTAATGGACTTTTTTGATGAATGTGTTGTAATTATTATTAAAACAAAAGAAAGCGACAACATGTCACTCAATTATCTCTTATAATTATAATAATTTTAATGTGGAGATAAAATTTATAAAACATCAAACATAAATAGTTTCCAAAAAACTAATGAAATTATTTACATAATGGGAATTTATTTTTAATTTTTAGATACTAAATAATTACCATAAATATTGACACAACTGTGATATAGTAATTATTTTATTAAGAGAAATATAAAAAATCATATTATAAATATCAAAATAATTATTATATGACATAATTTATGTCATATAAGAATTTTATGGATGAATATGACATGCTATAATTGTGTTAATGTATTTATTTCTAAGTAATCAAGTTGTTATAAATTTTTTTTAAAAATAATGTATGAATAGTGTTAAAATTGACATAATTCATAACATAAAATATAAATTAGTTTATTAAATATTTTAAACCCTAAGGTTACAGATATGCTCGACGGGGTGCCAAATATTCAACTTTCTTATTCTGAGTTTATGGAATCATCTAGCCTTCTGAATCTCAGTCTGGTGGCCCGGTTCAAGAAGAGGAGGCCTTCTGTTGATGACATCGATAGTTTCATTTTCGGATCGTGGGGTCTTCAGGAATGCGCCATGGTTGGTCTGCTCGACAATAGGAAAATTATGATTCATTTTGAAACAGAGGCGGATCTCAACCAAGCATGGTCTAGGGATCCTCGCCACTTCCAAGGTACTCTATTTATGGTTCTTCATTGGTCATTTGATCTTCATATGAATTTTGACTCACCTGCAATCGCAGTTTGGGTAAGTTTTCCCAAACTTTCATTATCGTTTCAAAACCCGTCGATTATTCGAATACTGGTCAATATGGTAGGATTATTCTTATGTGTAGATAGTCTCACTGAGGCGGTTTGTCATCTAGTGAACCACCGGGTATGCGTTGAGATTGATGTGTCGCGCACGCCATTTTACTTTGTTTGGATTACAATTGGCGAAGAGTATCAGTGTAGACAGTGAGTTATTTATGAAGATTGGACCGAGTTATATGATTCTTGCAGGAGGTTGGGGCATTCAAATAAGGTATGTCGAAGGGGACACCCAACACAGGTGAGGGAGAACCGTTGTAAAGGGAAAACTGTTCTGGGGAGCACGGCTGTTGATTCCCGTTTGGAGGAAATTTTAGAGATGAGTGCTGAGCTGAGGACGATAGGGCTTGTTGACAGGGGAAGGGTCGATGGTGGGGCGAATGGTATGCCAGGTGGGAATGGTAAGGGGACTTTTGAGGAAAACAGCCATGACTCTGGAGCTGTGGGAGGTAAGGGGCATAACTCAAAGGACACTGGTAATTTTCTCAGGTTAAGATAGGAAGTTGGAGCCTCCACTGGCTCCTTGTTC
The DNA here is from genome assembly GCA_963277665.1 of Viscum album. Lineage (NCBI taxonomy): Eukaryota > Viridiplantae > Streptophyta > Magnoliopsida > Santalales > Viscaceae > Viscum > Viscum album. The sequence continues at coordinate 1,897,857,699 of OY728152.1, forward strand.
AGTGAGTGTGCAGGGAAGGTTGGGTTTGGGGGTATTTTCTTTCTGCCAGTTTGGTTAACTCGGTTGATGCCAAGGATTCTAGAGTCTTGGACACATTGGTTACACCTTTTATTTCTTTGAGCAACAGAATTGATGGTTTGTTGGCCGAGGGTCTGGAGGAGGCTGGTCCTTCTGGAGGATTGCTGCTGAAGATGACCTTGAGAAGTATCCATTTGTTGCCATGGAAAATGTTCTTGCTGGAGACTTGGGTCATCTAGAGAATCATCTGGGTGAAGACTGTAGATATTCTGTAGAGGAGGTGGCTCAAAAGAGGCAGTCAGTGGAGGCTGCTCAGGCTGGAGGCAGGGGGCCTGATTTTGGTGGTTTAACAGTGGAGGACAACCACTCAGTGGACAAGTGCTCTGCCTTGGATTAAATAGATATGAGTCTATATTTCCAGATTGGTGGTGATGTGAAGGAAGCTTCTATAGTGACTGAGATTAATGTGATTACAGAGTGTGAACACCTTCCTCTGATGGAGAACTTTACTCTAGAACAACAGAGGGAGAAAAATTATGGGAGACCTGGTCTGGGTTTGGGGGATCATCCTGGTAAAGGAAAGGGGTCTCTGGGGGAGTTAAAGAAAATGTGAGTTTCCCGGTTGGTCGTTCATTCAGCGAGGTGGTTCAAGGTGGGAAACAGCCTCTTTCTCCAGTTGAAGGGGCTGTTTCGGCTACTCCACTAAGGCGGCCAAAGAGAGATTACTCTTGTATCCAACGGCTGATACAGACTAGGTCCGCCTCTAAAAGGAATAGTGAGGTGATAACGGCTGTTAGGAAGGGCTGCTTGATCAAGGGGACTTCATCAGATCAACCAGCTCTGGTACAGCTCAGGTGTCGGGTACAAAGTGCAAGCTTTTGGAGGTCTCCAGGATGGGAATCGACTACAGCTACCGGTGAGGATGAATCCCGCTTGGGGTGCGGAGATGACTATGGATTTTATGATGTGTAAGTCTGTGTTGGTTGTGTTTCATGGGTTTGTGGTTTTCTCGTTTTTTTGTGTTTGTATGTTCGGGTATCGGTTCCCTCAAACCAGCTTTTGATAATTAAAAAAATGATTTTCAGTCAAGATTAAAAATGGTAAAATAATGGTTAAACTAAAAATATAATGGTTAAAAAATATTTAAAACTTGTCTAATTTTAATTGTATGATAATTATACGACCCATAATCATCTTATATTAGATATAAATTAGTCTGGTATATTTAGAAACTGAAAATAAATATTTAATAAAATAATGTTTCAAGACATTCCTAAAGTGTTCATCCTTCCTCTTATAAAAGGACACCAACTCTACCCACTTACTCACACATCTCAATACCCTTGTCTAGTACAAATTCTTCTAACATAGACAACCAAAAAACCTCCCTTACTCTTATAATCCTTAAATGTGGTAGAAGAAAATTCAAGAAAGCCTTTTGGATCAAATCAAAGGGAGTTACCCATTTTAGAGGTAGAAACTTCTCTAAAGTTCCTTTCCTTTATTTTCCCTCTTAACTCCATATGATAGTATTATTCCATGATTACATAAAAACACCAATATATTCAATATACTATGATGTTGTTATGATAATTATCTGAACTACACTTACACACACCTCCATCTAAGGGATACGAACATATTGTTTCTGTGTATGATGAACTATTGCCTCACGAAACGATGATTGTTCAATTTTCTCCTACCAACTCTCATGGTGGCCATTATGATGGAACTATATTTATATATGATATATATTTTATTTATTTTGTCTCTATTGTTCTGTAATTTTTATTTACAACATACCTTTCTGTTTTACACAATGTGTAAATATGATAATTTCATTTAAGGAAGTGTGGACTACAGCCCCCTCAAAGTTATATAACTCATTCATTCCATGCATGGAACGTATAAAAGAAGGTGCAAATGAAATTATATAACATATATATTATACTAAAATTATAATATTCCTATGTATCATTTAGTTTTTATTATTTTAATATGATAATGAAATAAAAGTAGGGATCATGTGTATGTACGGCCTATCGTCTCTATGAATGGTGAATTTAATTTCTCATCTTCAAATGTTATAGACTATTCAAAATATATATATACTGGATATATATGATATTTAAATCATGAATATTATTATGGAGATAATGGAATTATAACCATGTGGATAATTTGCATCAAAACTAGTTCATCTTTGACTCAAGTACTGAACATCACCAAAATGTCTAATATGAACTTAAATAATTAACTAATTGACAAAAAAGGAATTATTTTAAAGTGCATGGGGATAGTGAACTTTCTACTATTTTGATCTTTATTTTATACTTGGTTTCCTTTACAATTCGTAATGTTTTTAAAAAGAAAATTAAATTCCATATTCATTTTTAGGTATTTTGGTATTGAAAATGGTTTTGATAAATGATTGATTATGTCAATGTCCTAAAATAATCTCTTGTGATTGCAATGTGGAAATGTTATTTTTATATTATTTTTGATTTATGTGTTCTAATTATATACTGGTACTTGGAAATTTGATGGGTGGTTACATGATAAACCAAAGATGGGCGGTAATGTGATAAACCAAATATTTTTTGTTCCACTATAAATCATGGATGGGTGGTTACGTTATAACCTCCAATGCATTGGTTATGGAATTCGGTTGTATGGCTATTCCATTTATTGATATTTGTGGAAGTTGATCGTATGGTTATTCCATTTAAGTATGTTAATGCCCCAAGTTACCATTATATGTTATAATTTTCCTTCTTTGTGATTTATGGTAATCTTTTGGTTACAAAAATGGTATGTAATGAGCTTATATTTAGTGAACTATATTTACTACTTCTTAAAGGGTAAAAGTAATACTTTGTGATAATGTATTCATGGTTTTCATGTTTTTTCAAGACTAAAAGATTTTCTTTTCTGTGTATCCCTTATTTATATTTTATGCTCATCCTATGTTTTGAAATTTTTTTCATTGGACTTAAAGAAGAATAGATTCAAAGATGGGTTGAAGGAAAAGTTAGGATGTTAAAACATGAAGCGATACCATGTTTCTTTATATAGATTTTTTGTTTATGAAAAAAGAGATAGTGAGTAGAATTTTCTACTTGTAATATTTAAGTTGTTATGTATGAGTTATGACCTAATTCTCTAAATCTCTAAACCTAAAAAAATATCCTCTATGTGAATTAAAGTCAAATTAATGGCCAATCTCAAGATTAATTAATGTCTAAGGGTGGGGCCTTATAGTTTGTATCAGAGGTCAGTTTATATAATGTTAGGAATTATAATATTGTTAAAATAATTTCTATAATGTATTTTTACTTTATAGTCCAATTGAAATGATGTATCATTTGAATATTACCACATTGATTTGTCTAAGATATTTTTTTCAGAATGGTTTTCTGCCGAGGAAATAGGGAAGCTGTGCTGGGAGGGAATACAGAGGGATATAACCTTCTATTTCAATATCATGATATGGTAATAATTGGAACTTAACAGTTTGTTTAAGTGATGGATTAGTTGAATCAGGTAATAAATGGTGGTGGTATAAATGCATAAGATCAACCAGACCAACCTCAAAGGAATATATTGATCATGGAGCATTTCATGAGGTGGCGTCCCACATCATTCAAAGGATCATCTGACCCTATGCAAGCAAAATGGTGGATTAAATCATTGGAAAAGTTCTTTGATGTAATGGGGTGTTTAGACAATCAAAATTTTAGTCTTTTTGTTTATCATTATGAAGGTGAAGTCGATTTGTGGTGGTCAATAATTAAAAATATCATACGAAGTGAAGAGATTGAAGCCATGGAATGGGATGAATATAAGAATATATTCCTTGAGAAATATTTTCCTAAGGATATTCAACATTGGATGGAAAAGAAATTCTAGGAATTGAGAGAAAAGGAGGAATATTTTGTGGCTTTATATGAAGAAAATTTCTTCTATTTTTCAAGGTATGTCCCAAATTTTATCTATGATATCAATAGTAAGATGAATTGGTTTTACATAGGATTGAAGCTGAAATATAAAAGGTAGTTAGCTTCTCGTGAGTTAAAAATCTGTGAGAAACCAGTATGATGTGCTAAGAAATTAGAAATGGAGTTTTTTAATGATCATGTGTTACATGAGAGAAAACAAAATAAGTGATCCAGTTATCAAGAAATGGGAAGTCACTCATCAAAGAAGTCTGGATGTAAGAAAACTAAATTTTCAACTTGTAAGAAGTGTGGTGAAAAGAATCCTATAGAATACCTCTCAATGTCCAGGATGTGCTTTTGATGTGGTAAGACTGGTCATATTTCTCATAACTATAAATAAGATGACTAGGAAGGCAATTAAAAACTAGTGGTAAGATTTTTTAGTTGCAATGAGTTAGAACATTATGCCAATGTGTGTCCAAATAGGATTACATGGGGTGGAAACTAGTAAGATTGATAGAATAAGGGCATAGAAAAAACATGTTCTACTACTATGGTTGATGTGGTACCATCAAATGAAGTGGTGAGATATATGTTACATATTTTTTTCAAAATATTACAATACTCTATTTGACTCTATCTCATCAGATTCCTTCGTTTCCGAGAGATTTTCAAGTAAATTGGAAATAAAACCTCATGAATGTGATATATAAATTTTGTTAAAAACTCTAGGTTGGAGTATTAAAGAAACAAAGATTTATAAGAACCTTCCTATTATCATTAGTGGGATTTTATTTTCTACAAATATTGATAAACTTTTCGTAGTGGAATTTGACATCATTTTGGGTATAGATTGGCTTTCAGTTTATAATAATAAAATATATTGTAAATACCAGAAAGCATTATTCAATGATTTCATACCTTTGATAACATACCATGAATCTGAAAGATTGATTAAATATGGTTTTAAAATTTATCTGGCTCCTGTTGTTGAAAAGAAAGAAACAGTTTGGATTAGTGACATTCTGGTAGTAAATGAATTCACAGATGTTTTTCCTGATGATTGGCCAGATATAGTTCCCAATTGGGTAGTTGAATTTACTAATTATTTAGTGCCTAATGCCAAACCTATTTCGAAATACCTTTATCGAATGTCTCTAGTAAAACTAGTGTAATTAAAAAAATAGTTTCAAGAATTACTAGATAAATGTTTCATTCGACCTAGCACTTCACCATGGGGTGCTACGAGACTACGTATTGATTATAGAGCCTTGAATAACATCACTATTAGGAACATGTATATGATTCCACTTATTGATTATTTTTTGATTTTCCCCAAGGAGCTCTATATTTTTTCAAAGATTCATTTGAGGTTCAGGTACCATAAGCTGAAGGTGAAGGAGGATGACATTCCAAAAATAGATTTCCGATTAAGATATGGGCATTATGAGTTTGTATTTATTCCCTTTGGGTTATCTAATTGAACTTCTTTATTTATGAATCTCAGGAATGGATTCTTTCATTATTTTTTGGATCAGTTTTAGGTTGTTTTTATTGATTATATTTTGGTATATTCTAAAAGTATGGAGGAAAATGAAAGTCACTTAAGGTCTATTTTTGAAAACCTTGAAAGGAAAGAAAGAATATGGAATGCTTAGTAAGAGTGAATTTTGGTTTCAAAAAAATTGGTCACATTGTTTTTAAAGATGGAATAATTATTGACCCTTATAAAAAAAAGTTGTTGAGGAGTGGCCAAGACCTACCAATATCGTAATGATTTATTGGTTTCTTGGATTAGTGGGCTATTACCGAAGTTTTGTTGAAAAAGTTTCTCAGTTATCTATCCCACTAAATGATCTGACTTGTAAGGGAGTAAAGTTAATTTGGACAAAGGAATGTGATGTTTTTTTTAGGAATTGAAAATAATATAGGTAAATGATCTAGTTTTGGACCTGCCTTCCAGGAATGGTGAATTTTTTATCTATATTGATGAATCATTTAAAGAACTTGGTTGTGTACTAATGTAAAATGAGCAGGTAATTTCTAATGCATCATTTCAGTTGAAACCACATCAGTCAAATTACCCTACACAAGATTTGGAATTATCTTTTTTTTCTTTAAAAAATTGGAGGCATCATTTGTTTGGTGTAAAGTGTGAAATATATACTGATCATAAAATTTTTAAGTATATATTCACTCAGAAATAATTAAACATGAGATAGAGATTATTTCTATAATTAATCAAGGATTATGATTGCATAATTCATTACCATCCGAGAAAATAAAAAAAATTGGTTGATTATTTTAGTTGGAAAAGTAATGCTACATTAACCATGTTACGTTTAGAATGTGACCCTTTGATTAATGATTTGATAAGTGTTGGCGTGTAAGTTGTTGGGGGTGGAAATTAATATATTTTGTTTCAGGTTTTAGTGCAATTATCTCTATTTGACAGAATAAAGAAATCGTAGAAGGAAGAAAATGAGTTACAGAAAAAGGTATAATTGGTTCTTAAGGTTAAGTTACTTGAATTTAACATTGATCAAGACTGTGTTTTGATGTTTGTAAAGATATTATATTTACCTTTTGATTCATATTTTAAGAAAGAGCTATTATGTGAAGATCATAGTTCTTTATTTTCAATTCATCCGGGATGTACTAAGATTTACAGATATCTTTGGGAGTATTACTAGTGGGATGGAATGAAAGGATATATTGATACCCTTACCCTGAAGTGGTTTATTTTTCAACAGTTTAAAGTAGAGTGGTAGTTACCTAAATGGATTCTTCAACCTTTTCCAGTGCCCGAGTGTAAATGGGAAAATATATCCATGGATTTCATAGTTGGATTTTCAAAGACTTCTCAAGGTAACAATGTAGTCTCTATTTTTGTTGATCGAATGACTAAATCTACTCTTCTTCTTCCTATTCGAGATAATCTGTATTTGGATCAACTTTCACGATTGTATATTAAAGAGATAGTAGGGTTACATGGTTTTATTCTATCCATTGTATCTAATCGTGATCTCAGGATCTCTTATAAATTTTGGAAAGGCCTTAAGAAGTCATTGGGTACTCAATTAAATTTTAGTAAAGTTTTTCATCCTCAGTCAGATGGGAAGTCAGAATAAACAATTCAGACCTTAGAGTATATTCTAAGTGCTTGTTCAGTGGATTAACTAGGAAGTGGTGACCAACATCTTTCTTTGGTTGAGTTTTCTTATAATAACAGTTTTCATTCCAGTATATAGATGGAACCATTTGAGAAATTATATAGAAATCGGTGTTGGACCCTAGATTTTGGGGATGAATTAGGTGAAAGGAAGATGATGGGAACATAATTGGTAGATGAGATGATAGAAATGTTCAGTTGATTTAGAAGAACAAGAGGATAGATCAGAGCAAGATGAAAATTTATGTGAATAATCGGAGAAAGGATTTTTCTTTTGAGGTAGGTGATCATATATTTCTCAAAGTTTCTCTAGGGAAAAGTGCGGTGTTTTTTGGTAAGAAGGGAAAGCTAGGTCAATGATTCATTGGAGCCTATGAAATCATGGATAAAGTTCGATCAGTTTCCTATATTGTGTCTTTTCCTCTATTTTTATCTTAGTTACACAATTTCTTTTGTGTTTCAATGTTAAGAAAGTATATTCTTGATCTATCTCATGTTTTGAGTCCAGAGGTAGTTCAGTTGGAAGAGAATCTTTCATATGAGGAACGAACAATACATATTCATGTCCACAGAGAGAAAGTGATGTAGAATAAGGTGGTTCATTAGGAAAAACTATTTTTGAAATCGATATGGTTGAATATATAACATGGGAATTTGAAAATGCAATGAGGGAGAAATACCCCCACTTATTTGATAAGTGAATAAAATTGCAAGGATGCAATTCCCTAAAGGGGGAATAATGTAACAACCCAGGTATTTATAGAATAATACATTTTCGTATCTATTAATATTTATGAATAAGATATTAATTTTATGATAAATATTACACTTTTTTCGATAGCGTACTGGAAACACAACAACGGGTTTTTCTAAAATCTTATGTTTCACACAACTTTGAGTTATACCAAAAAAATATAATATTTATTATTATTTTAAATGTTAGTTAATGCCTAGATGTTGTATTAGCAGTAATGAATATAACTAAAAAAATATTATTACCCATGTATATTAAATGTTTTTACATTTATCCAATAAATATTAGAGGCTTAAAATGAGAATGAATCCAATTTTAAGCATAAAATAATCTAACATCATTAAAAGCTTATTTTTCCACCTTGTGATTGAGAACCCTTTTGTATCTAGTTGTAGTCACTTTTATATGTTCTATTTCACTAAATAAACTTCTTATTTTGAAGTCGGACATAAATATTTAATTGGAATAAATTTTTGGTATTTTCAGATTAAATTCATATTTTAATGAATAGTGGAAAATACTGCATTTTAATTCAAACTGCCTTTTCATCTAATTTATTTATATATTTATATTTTTCATTAAGATTGATTTAAACTGTAATTGTATTTTTTATCATTTAATCGATTTATGATCATTGGAACTAATTTCATATTTTAATTGGACATAAACACATGTCAATCTTTTAAAAGTTTTTATTTCTTAAAAACCCGAATTTTGGTTTTGACAGTAGGAATTAATTTAAAATTAATTAATGAAACTACTGTGTGTTTAATTTTTAAAAATGGATTCCATATTTGTAATCATAATGTAAAAATTATGTAAATCGGTACTTTTTATTTTTGGACATTATGAATAGTAACTTTGGTAATTTCTATTTTTCCACAGTTAAAGGTAAATCGGGTAAATTAGGGTAACAAAAAATTTGATAAGGATAATAAAATTACCCTTAAACATTCCAAAATCCTATTGGATGAATAAATGTCTACCCATATCACCTAAGGGTCTAAATTGATTCATTTAATGGACTCTTTTCCATGAACGTGATGTAATTATTTTTAAAACAAAAGAAAGTGACAACATGTCACTCTCTTATCTTTTATAAGTATTGTAATTTTAATGTAGAGATAAAATTGATGAAACATAGAAAATAAATATTCTTCAAAAATATATTAAAATTATATACAAAATTGGAGATTATTTTTAATTTTTATAGATTAAATAATTACCATAAATATTGACACAACAATAATATATTAATTACTTAATTAAGAGAAATATCATGTAAATGATATTATAAATATTAAATTAAATACTGGATGACATAATTTCGGGAATCCACAAACATTATGTATGAATATGACATGTTATTATTGAGTTAATTTATATTTTAGAAGTAATAAAGTAATGATTTTTTGAAAGATTCACGAATGAATAGTGTCAAAATTGACATAATTCATAACTTAAAATATAAAATATTTTATTAAATGTTTTAAAATTCTTAAGATTTAAAATTAGGCTAAATGGTTATTATATGTCCAAATATGTCATAAATTGAAATTTTTTGGTCTTTTTACATGTTATGTTAATTAAATTAACCTACACATTTTAAATAATAAAATATCATTGTACGATTAAAAAGGGTAAAATAAATTTTAAACCACAAATATAAGGGTTAAAAAATATTCCAAGCTTGTATAATTTTAATTGTATGATGGGGATACGACCCAAAAGCATATTATATATGAATTAAATGAGGTTGGTACCTCTAGAAACCGAAGATCAATTTATAATAAAATAGTATTTCAAGACTTTCCTAAAGTATCCCTCCTCCTTCTTATAAAAGGACACCACCTCTAACCACTTAATCACACCTATTAATACCCTGGTATCATCCAATTTATTATAAAATAATCTCCCAACCCCCCCCCCCCCCCCCCTCCCCCCCCCTCCCCCCCCCCCCCCCCCCCCGTCCTCCTAGAATACTTAAATTGGGATAAAAGAAATTCAAGAAATCCTTTTGGCTCAAATCAAAAGGAGTTACCTGTTTTAGAGGTAGAGCCTTCTCTAAAGTTCCTTTACTTTGTTTTACTTATTAACTCCATATGATCTTCTTATTATTCTATTACATAAAAACACCAGTATACTCAATATGCTAGGATTTTTTATGAGAAATATTCAAACTACACTTAAACACACCTCCATCTAATGGATACGAACATACTGTTTCTGTGTACGGTGAACTATTGCCTCACAAAATGATGATTGTCCAATTTTATCCTACCACCTATCATAGTGGCCATTATGATGGAAAATTATTTAAATATGATATATATTATTATTTTTTCCCTATGCTTTTGTAATTTTTATTTACAACATACCATTATGCTTCCCATAATGTGTAAATACGATAATATCATTTGCGAAAGTGTGGACCACCGCCCCCTCAAAGTGATATGATTCATTCATGAATACATGGAACGTAAAAGGATTGTGTAAAAAAATTATATAAATATATGTTATGTTATAATTATAATATACCTATGTATCATTTAGTTTTCATTCCATTAATATTACAAAGGAATGAAAGTAACGTTCTTGCGTACGTACGACCTACCGTCTCCATGAACGGTGCATTTCATTTCCTATCTCCAAATGTTATTGACTATTATAAATACATATATAATCTATATATATATGTGATATTTAAATCATGAATAATATTATAGAGATATTGGACTTATAACCACATGGATAATTTTCATCAAAACAAGTTCTTTTTGGACTCAAGTACCGAACTTCGACAAAACATCTGATATAAACTCATATAATTAACTAATTTCTAATACAGGGTAATAAGTGATATAAATTGAATAATAAATATTAAAAATATTATAAATAAATTATAAATTAACCTAAGTTTATTATTTATGAAATTAAAGAATGAACGGGACAATTCAGATTCAAGGTAAGGGACTCCATCTCAATTTCCTTTCATTGAAACATATTTTGATTTATATACGCCCTTCTTTTATATTGTGTATAATCAACCCCTTTGACTTTTAATTTCATTGAAAATGAATATTTTTCTATGAAGTGTTTTAATAAACAACAAAATGGAATTTTTTTTAACATACGCGGCGATAATGACCTTTCTGTTGTCCTGATTTTTATTTGGTACTTGGCTTCCTTTAGAAGTCTTAATATTTTAAAAAAAGAAAAGTAAATACCATGTCACTTTTTTAGGTATTTTTGTATTTAAAATTGTTTTTATAAAGTATTGATTGCATCAATATCTTTAAATTATCTATTGTGAATTCAATGTGAAATTGTTATTTTTCTATTATATTTTTTATGTGTTATGATTATATAATGGTACTTGGACATTTTATGGGTGGTTATGTGATAAAGAAAAGATGAGTGGTTACGTGATAAACCAAAAATGGGTGGTTCTGTGATAAACAATGGACCGGTGGTTAGGTTATAACCTCTAATACATTGGGTATGGATGTTAGTTTTGTGGCTATTCCATTTAGTGATATGTGTGGAAGTCGATCGCATGGTTATTCTATTTAAGTATTTTTATGTCCTAAGTTAGCTTTATATGCTATATATTTCTTTCTAGGGTATTTGTGGTAATATTTTGGTTATATAAATGGTAAATAATGATCTTATATTTAGTGATGTATTTTTAATACTTATTAAAGGTTTAATGTATTACTTTATGATAAAGTATTCATGGTTTACATATTTTCCCAATACTAATAGTATACCTTCTCTATGTATCCCTTACTGAGATTTTTATGCTAATACCATGTTTCGAAATGTATTTCACATGACTTAAAGAGGAATAGAGTCAGGGATGGGATCAAGGGAATGTTTGGAAATTAAAACATGAAACGATACCTTGTTTATTTTTAAAGAGTTTTTGTTTATGAAAAAAATGGATAGTGATTAAAAGTATCTAATTTTAATATTTCAATAGTTATGTATGATATATGACCTAGTTCTATTTATCTCTAAATCTGAAAAGATCATCGATGTGAATTAAAGTCAAATTTATGAGTTATCTCAGGATTAAGTAATGTTTAAGGGTAGGGCCTTATAGGGATGGAATAATTTCTTATAAAAAAAAGAGATTATGGAGAGGATAAATCATAAATAGGATCTCTCAAAGTACATGTTTGAGGATTCGAAGCAGTTGGACAGAGGGATATTTGAGAGATAAGCTTCTTGATCTTTATATTTCTCTCTCTGTACTCTATTTTGAAGTTTTTATATTGAAGAATGAATTTGATGTTTTTTCAATATGAGTAGATAAATAATGTTAGGGTTTCAAATAATATTGAATTTTAACATTTAAATCTATTCAACTCCTTATAGAAAAATTATTTAAGTAAAAAATTTGTTCAATGTTATCATTTCATTATTAATGAGAAAAAATTTAACATTATTCCACATACAGATTGGTGGTGATAATGGGAACTTTTACTCTTAAATATTAAATAAAGTACCAAAAATTAGAAATGATTAATATTATCTTCTCTATTAATGAAAAAATAAATTCTATAGATTTAATCAAGAGATTAAATATCATGAAAGATCATTGAACTATGTTGTACATTGAGTGAGATCTCAGTGGATCGTCTTCATTTAAGTACTTTTATTATTTTCAATAGCTTGGTGAAAAAAATATCTTCTAATAATTCAATTCATTCAGATGGCCCTACTATTATTAATTTTTCAAAAAAAATCAATCAGTTGTTATTAAAATTTCTATTCTTCCTCGTGCCTTTTCACTTCATCGCCTTCATTTTAAGCTTTCCATCATAACGTTTTTTGTGTTTTCTTGTTTTCTTTGTTACATTGAACCATATGAACTTTTAATTTCATTCCTTCCGGATTGACCCAATTCACTAATGTCTTAGTAGTGAATGGTTTAAAAATAATTAAATTTTCATTTGTTCAATGATACTCATGTAAACATTTTGGCTTTATTTTTAAGGCAAGTGAAACCAATAAAAAATTGAAAATCATTTAATCTATTTCTACTAATCTTATAATAAAAAATATTATGTAAATATTCTTGGACATCACTATATTCTATGTTATTTCAACTATTTTTACTTCATTTTTAATTCACATAAGGGAAATTTAAAAATAGTATTTTGAACCACTAATTATTGAGATAAAAATACATTTGTATACCGTTAAGAAGAAAAAAAAATGGAAAATCAAAATCAAGAAATAAAGAGATATTTGATAGAAAATAAAAAACTTGTTGCACCTGAACCTATGAATGAGAATATTGTGAGGCCCAATATTATGGATTTCCATTTTTTCACTATTTCAAATAATCTATCTTACATATATTTATCCCCCAATCATAGAAATTATGAGATAAAGCAAACTTATCTCTCTATGTTCCCTGCATTTAATGGATAACATGGTGAGGATTATTTAGATTTTGTTATATATTATTATAATATAGTTAAAAAACTACCTTTTCAAGGGATTTTTTATGAGGATATATAGTTTAGATACATCCCATTTATTTAAAGAGTAAGAATATAAGTTGGTTCTAAAACTTAGATGAGGAAATATTTGATACTTGGGAATACTTGTTCAATTAATTTGTAGGAATATTTTATCAATTTAATACCACCAATTAAGTGATGTAGTAAATAATAAGATCTTTCATAGATGACGTAGAACTATTTCAGGGATCTTGAGACATATTTAGGGTACTTCTTATACTATGTCCTAGTCATTATCATTATTCAAATATCTTAACAAAAATATTTTATAACACTCTTACACCTTATGATCATAACATTTTTGACCAATATTAGTGTGGAAATTTTTATGATATGATAGTATAGAAACTTAAAAATCTCTTTTAAAAAAATGAAAAATTTCTCAACAAAAAACCAGAATTAAGATAGTTATTTTAGGGATGAAACTATAATCCATGATGCTATAGTTGATGAAAACAAACTTAGGGAGTAGTGTTGTCATTGTCACATATACAGTCATACTAAAAATAGTTATACCAACTTTGATCTCTCTATAAATATAAATAGAGTACCAAATTTGTTGACTTTAAGGAAATAGACCTAGCAGCCAAAGATTTTTTCTTGAATCAGTACACTTTTAAACACAAAAATCACCGAAATCTATTTTGGAGAGTACAAGATATGTTGAAACCTTATATTGGTTCTGATTACTCATTTAAACCATGTAATCAATTCCGAAATACATTTGGGTCCTCTAATTTAAATTCTAAATTAGATTGGTTGTTTTGGAAACTAATTACCAAAGTTGATTCTCCAAAATAGAGTATAAAATATTGTAAAAGTTCAAATATAAAAAATGGCTTGATATATAGGAGAAAGAGATAATGGTATATTTTTTATAAACACATAGCCTAATACTTAAGAGAATGTGATGTTTTTCACTAATAAATAAGTTTTTAAAACTCATCAACTTGTTAAGGAACAACCTGGGGATGATAAAGATGAAGAAAAATAATTTTATGGAAATGAAAACATTGAAAATACCAAATATATAAATTTATACATATTTATTCAAAATAATAAAAATCATGAATCATCAAATTTAAAATCCAATGAAAAATAAATAAATAAAGTGGGAACTCATCATATAAGGAATTATAAAAGTGATGTTTTAATATAAGGAGATTGAACAACATATATTTATGAATTATGATCCTATAATTCCTTTTCCTCAAAGGTTGAAAATGAAAAATGAACTAGATTAACTAAAATTCCATCAAATGTTTAGAATTTTCAACATTAATATGCCCTTTTCGAGGATTTGAATAAAGTTTCAGCTTGATTTAAATTATTCAAAATATTTTTATATAATAATAATAATTTTGGTGAGATTTTATTAATTAATTTAAATGAGTATTGTAAAAACATTATTCAAAAAAATAGTCCCCCAAAATTAAAAAAACATGGATCGTTTTTCATTTCTTTTAAATTTTTAGTAAGTGTAGAGATTGGTTGATTATGTGTCTTTGGTCTAAAATCAATCTTATGCCCAAATCCTTATTCAAAATTTTGGGTCTTAGAGAGAAGAGACCAACTTTAATGTCACTGAAGATAGTTGATTTGTAAATTTCTTATTCTTCTAGAGTAGTAGATTACTTATTACATGATATAGGAAATCTCACAATTCCCAATGATTTTTTTTATTTTAAAATAGAGAGTGATAATAAATCCACAATAATTCTTTGAATTCCATTTTACACCATTTATGGGTCTATTATAGATGTTTCAAATGGAAAATTGAACCTTAAATATAGGATGGATCAAGAGGAGTTCCTTATTTTTAAAGAGACCACTCTTATTCTGAGTTTTATGTTAACAATTGTTTCTAAGGAAGTGTTTTGTGCTGAATTTTTTTATTAAAATCACCATAATTTTTATGATTTTATCAGTGAGACTATTAATAAAAATTTTGAAGTAAATTTTTTTGAATATGAGTCCACACTTGATATTGAAATACAATGGAATTATGAGAGTCGGTTTATAATATTCATTGCTTAGGACCATGAAGTGGTCCATCCAGACACAAAAATTCAAGTTGAAAGGGGTTCTCATGCTAATGATCAAAGTTTAAATCCCTCTCTTATTTCTAATTAGGAAAAAGACTCATATTCCCATCAACATGAGAGGTGAAACCATATTTAAAAATATCATATAGTTGAAAGTGAGTGTTTAATGATAGTGGTACAGTGTTGTGTGGGTATTTTCCTTTTATAAAATAAAAATAAGTCATCCAATCGTATTGAGATTATATGAAATGAGAATTTTCCAGGTTGTATAGATGAGGATATAAATTTTTATCCTGATAATATAATATTTTTTAGGATTATTTTTCTATCCTTAATCTTAGATAATTCAAGGAAAATATTGATGGGGTTATCCTTATATCAAACAAGGAAAAAGAATAATGTAATGTGGATGGTATTGAGTAGGTTACAATAAATGTTGTACCTACATCTTAATTGAAGAATCCATAAAGTGTGAGGGATATTTCAGGAAGTGAATTTGGTATTTTTTATTATAATTATAGGTTAATATTTTTCATCCTACATTCTCTTTATGAAATTATTATCCCTAAATCCACTAGTGTCAAGATGCTAATTAATATAACCATGGAGTATTTGTGAAGAGTGACAGTGGTGGTTTGATTGTTTTAATATTTGAGATAATATGCTAAATGTTTCACACAAAAAAATTACTTTACAACCAAAAATGAATCATACCCTATAAATGATCATGGATAGACTACTTTAGGTGGTAAAGTATAGATTAAGACTTTAAATTTATCATTTCATGGGAGGAAACACAAGATTTTCTAAGCCTTTAATTTTTTTTGTTTTAATAAATTTATCATGATTGATTGTGTGACACTCTAAAATTTTGAACCAAACTCACACGTTATACATTGTATCATTTTGATGAATATTTAAGAATTGATTTTTTTTCTTTTTTTTCTTTTATGGAAGAGGTTAGTTGTGAATCAACAAAGGATCTACTTTTTAGGATAAAATTAGATAAAACTTTCATGAATAATCTCTCTAGTTTTGTTATGTTTATACATTATATACTTTAATAAATTACTTGAAAAATTAATTTTATAGGAATTTAATTTTAGTATACCATAGGTAATTAATAAATTGTAAAAAAATTGGTAGGTGTCTCATGCCAAACCTTATGAGTTTAAGAATATTTTTCATTGGAGTTTTAGATAAATTATTCACTTTAAATTCATCTTAAACTTCATCACAGGATTTCTATTTTCCATTAAAAATAACTAATTTTTTTAAAAAATTTGAAATTCTTGATTAAAATATCTTTTAAAAACAAAAAGTTATTGGTTTTATTTTGAAGTCTTTGAATAATATATTTTTCCATGCTTATTGTTTCAACATAATCATTACCTTTTTGAAATTAAAATGTTAACATGTGTTTTTTGGAAACCTTGCATGTTTGTTTCATTTTGTAATTAGTAATCAGTAGGAACATTTTACATCTTTATAAATTTTTTTATTACTTCACGGAGTGACATGTTTATGAACATTCCCATCACCTCTAAAAAATATTTTTTTATATGATTCATTTCAAAATCTATTTAAAACTAATTGTTTGAATTTTTCTATCACTTTGAGATACATCATTAGGGAAAATTGTTGATTATAATTGTGGGGTATAATTTGAGATAATCTATAATTCATTAAGAACCCAAAAAACCCTATTTTTTAAAAAATTGTGAGTTTCTAAGAATCATTTATCCTTATTCATTGGTTAATTGTTTTTCTCAAATTTTAAAGTTATGATTGTATTTTGATGAGGTTAATTATTATTACCTTATGGATTTAATTGGGTAAGGACTTTTTCTGTCCACCATGAAAAAAATCAATTAAAATATGGGGAAATTATAAAAAATAATCACAAACATTTATCTTTTAAAATTTTAGTTAATCTCTTATGATATACACCCAAATGGATTATGAAATGAAAACCCTAATCCATATTAAAATTTTTATTTTTTATTCTTTTCACTGATCAATTGATCAATTAATCATTCTAGTATATATTATTCTTACAAATTTATTCAGTAATGTCTAATTTTTATGGATTTAAATTATGTGATTCTATTCTCCTAGACATAAATATATGTTTGGACTTTTTTAGATGAAAATTAATGTGGGTCAATTTCTCCTTAAAATTTTCAAATTCAATATTTTTATAAAATAGTAACCAATTATTCACTGAGATCATTTAATTAAATTGGGAGATCACAATTTCTTCTTGGTATAATCCTTGAGGTAAAATCATTTGGAAAATCAATTATCTGTGCCATTACAATAGTTCCATTTTTAGAATTATTTTCTACCATTGAATTTTACTAAAGGATTTCCTAAGGATGAGAAATGTCTTATATGTGGTGAAATTTGATGTGGCTCTATTTCATTACTTAATACCAAATCAGTTTTCAATAATTTTAATGGAATTATATGGATAAAGTGAGCTCATCATTGAGGAATATAGATTTTTTTTGGTTTAGAAGATGAAAATATAATCAATTGAATATTATTTTAAAAATAATATATTTCTGAGAAAAAATGACCAAATTTTCTATGATCTAATTTACATTTATTTTTTATAATTAATTTTTAAGGTTATTTTTATGTTTATATGTTTTATATATTCATTGAATGGTTATTTGGAGTGTTTTATTTTTGTTTTTTAAAGCAATTTAATTTCATCAAAATTACAAGTTTTTATTTTCAATATTTTACTATTTGAATTCATTTTATATTTTGATCTTAATTTTTTTTTTTCTAACCAATTTATGGTTTTTTCATTGGATTCTGAATTAACTGTTGTAATAAATTAGGTATAGAAACTTTCTATGTAACATTATTCTCACATAGGGTTTTTGAGATTAATAGGTTCTTATAACTAATTTTCCAAAAGGTTAGTATATAGTTTATTAACCACATAGAAAAATATTCTTCTCATGTATCCAAATTCAAAGTTCCTCCACATTGTCAAATATTCTGACATGCTATATAAACAATTTTTTCCTAAGGTCTTTCACGTATCCATTTCAATTACCTTCCACATAAGTTAATTCTAAGTGCTTTCACATATCCAAATATGGGATAAAAATCAGGGATGGGAATTATGTGTAACTCATGTATCTAGTTTTCTAGGTTTGTCACCTTTCTTAATTCATTACCAATATCCTTGTATAGAAAATTGAAAAAAAAAAACAAAGAAAAAAATGTTAAAGGAACCCCAATCTCGACGTATCTGAATTCAATAAAGGCCAAGATTAGTTCAGGAACTGACGAGCTATATGAAGGATCTATATTTGGATAATCAGGCTGGAAAAATTTCTAATACACAATAGAGATCACATATAGGGTAAATCTGAACCAAGAGATCTCAAAGTAGAAGATAGAGGATGTGAAGTGGGGGGGAATGTGTCCTTAATAGTGAAGAAACTTTTACATAACACCCCGACCCCAGTTACCCAAAGTCGGTTCTTTATTACATAACATTGGCATGATCACAAAATATCAAATCTCGAAATACTGATTAGTTTAGTAGCCTTGGAAACACAAGATACATTCATAAAGTTTACATTACATCATAAAGGGAAAACTACAACAACATATTGTCTCCACACTCATATCCCCTTATACTATCCCTGTAGGTCATTCATAAAATTCTTCTTCACATCCTGGGAAAAATAAAACATAGAAAGGGGTGAGCTCAAATGCCCAGTAAGGATAACAATATAGTGGAAACTTTCATAAATAAGCATGAACATTTAAGGAAATGTATACCTAAAACAAAAGCCTTTTAAACATGAACTTCAGCATAATATGGCAGAAATAAAATGAAACCATGCCATTTACTTATTCACATAGATATTCTACTAGTCGAATAATCACATGAAATATCAATAACCACTTTCATAATGATGTAATGCATAATGCTAGACTATCATAACCACATAGTCAAGCCCTTGTGCCAAGACTAAAAATACGATTTTGTCAAGGCCTTGTGCTAAGACACTAGTTTTTCTCGTGAGACCTACCAATGCATCGAGGGTCTATAGAGGGCTCCACCCGTCACTTATTAAGTCTAATGTTTTCCTCATATGAACAGGTTTAAACATAACATAAACATTCATATTAAAAATAACATACAAAATTTCAATAATTTCTCCATAAACCATGAATGGTATAAAAATAACACATCCACAGTCAAACATATAACAAAACCTTCAAAACAATATATAATTTTTGTATCATAATAAATCAACATCAAATAACCTTAAAATATATCAAAGGATGTTGACATAGATGAAATCAAAACTCTTTGGGAGAAATATATCTTTTTTGAAATCATTTAAAAGTCCCATAATTATAAAATAAAACATTTTTTTTGGAATTATCCTTATAATCTTGTAAGGGAAGCTTAAAATATTTTATAATGGCGGAAAATAGTTTCACCCACTGTATAAGTTAAAAAAAATTCTTACCTTAATTTTGTCGAAAAGGTTAAAAAGGACCTTGTTTGAAAAATGATAGAAAGATTCCTTTATATTATTATTATAAAAATTAAAAAAATGATATAAATTAATTTAACCCATAGTCTGTAAAATAGTAAGAATGATTGGAAATACATTTTTAAGAAACATGAATGTGAATTATAAAGAGGTCCTAGTAGATAATTATGTATAAAAAAACCTCAGATAATGAAGAGATTGGGAAATAAACCCTTACCTTGTACTTTTCATTGGGTGAGGTTAGGTTATCCTCCTGTATAATGGTGAAATAATTGTTATTAAATTATACAAGACTCATATAAATTAATATGATATCATATATGATCTTTTAACATTGCTTTGTTAATAATTTCTTAGTATTATCGTCGTTTTGGGTGTTAACTTACTTGTTTTAATTTATATGTTTTGTTACATAAGTCATATTTTTATGGATAGGTTTTATCTTATTCATATAAAGAATGATATAAAGTCCTTAAACATTATTTTTAATAATCAAATGAGAATTATACTTGCATGGATACGATGTGGAATGAATCTCATCGCGTTCGTGGAGACGGTAGTCCGTACCTACGCATGAGCGACAATATCATTCTTTTTCTATTAAAATAATATATAATTGGATGTTATATCATATATAAAGAATCATTATCATGTTATATTTATTATTTACATCAATTACACATCATTATCATACCCATACAAATAATAATGTTTGGGATAACAATTACACCACGACGTGGAGACGGTAAGTCGTACGTACGCACGTATGGTGACATGTCATTCAAAGGATGGATAGAATACTGAATATGGTTGTTCCATATTTATAATAACATCATATTATATATAATATATAGGAGTTATTATTTTATAATTTAAATAATAAACAATGAAAAAGTTGAAGAAGAAAGGAACATGAATGAGGGTGGTGAGAACATTACCTCTTCTTCGGGTTCTTCCTTTTGATTTGATCAAAAGGGCTCCATAGGTTGGATTTATGATCATACTAAGCCCTATAGATTTAAGTGAGGGATGTTGAGAGAATATTAGGGTAGGGGTTGGCCGAGCCAAATGGTTTTGAAGGTGTGAATTAGTGATAAGGTGTAGTGCCCTTTTATAAGAGGGGTGAGGGCACCTTAGGAAAAGATAGAAATATTATTTTATAATAAATTCATATTCGATTTATAATGTCTCAAAAGTGTATTATTTAAAGTTTAAGGTGGGGATAGGTATAAAACCACTCAACCAATAGGTTTTAGAGAGGTTTGGGCACTATATTAACTTTATCTTTTTTATTTAACTCTTAGTTAAATAGTTTGAGATTTACCATGTCTCTTTGTATTTTTATATTATATAGTCAATAAACATACTATAATCTTCCAAGAGGCCTCCAAGTGGTCCATGAATAATACACCTATCATTATATAAGTTCTTTGGCTGAACAATAGTTTTTTAGGAATAGAATATCAATTAATAATATAATATTTGTTTTAAAAACTCATTTATGTCAATTTTGACACTATTTAATAATTGATTTTTGTTAAAGTCTTAACAACTTTATTAATTCGGAACAAATTCGTTTAATAAGTACTAAAATGTCATATTAACCAATAAAATTCGTGGATTTCATAAAAACTTCCAAATTATATTTATTTTAACATTTTTAATACCAATTATTTGATTCTTTCATTAATAAAGAAAAATACTGCATCATTATTGTGTCATAAATATATTTAATTATTTAATGTCTAAAAATTGTAAATAAAATACTATTATTTATTAAATATTTTTATATTTCTAATTAATATTTATAGTATAAAATATAACACATATAACCGTATGTAAAAATTGTTTTTCTAAAAGATATATGATTATGTCATTTTTGTATTTACTTTAGCATAATTAATATAAAGTGTCATCATCACTTACAGGTGAATCCATGGGGTCCCAAAATCGACCCAAAGATGACCATAGTCGGAAAGTTATCAACCAATAGGGTTAGGGAATGTTTTAGGATAATTTATTATTATTATAATATTATTTGTTTACCCTTATTTACCGGATTTACCCTTTAACCGTGGTAAATAAAATATTTACCGAAGTAATTATTCAAAATGTATAAAAATAAAGGTTACCTATTTATACAATTTGGACCTCCTGATTCTAAATATTGGATCCATTTTTCAAAATTCAAAACATATAAGTAGTAGAAATTAATTTAAAATTAATTTTCATTGTTAAAACAAAAAGCGTGTTTTTAAGAGATAATAATTATCAAAAGATTAGCACTTGCTTATGTCCAGTTTAAATGTGAAATTACGTCCAATGACAAAAATTGTATTAAATGGTAAAAATATATTCTGAATATACTTTAAAACCACTCAAAATTATAATTTATCACTATTAATTATTTCAATTAAAAAAGTTTGTTTAATTAAAATTTAGTAATTTTCAATATTTGTCAAAATATTAAAGTTATCAGAAATGTACCAAAAATTCACCCTAAGATAATTTCAATATTACAATTCCAAAAATGAATTCCATTTTGTAAGATAAAATGTATAAAATTTCAAAAAGTGGGTTTTACTATTCATAATGGCTAGTTTGATTGGTTGTGGTGTTTATTAGAACACGAAGTTGCGTACAACACACGCTACTGTATTATTAAAAGAGAAGCGTAACGTGGAAGCTTGGTCTGTTACATTCTCTCCTCCTTCAAGAAATTTCATCCTCAAAATTTCTATAATATTACTACATAAAAAGGCTTGGGTGGTTCTTCATCATAAGTTCCTCGGGTTCCCACATTGCCTCTTCCATCGTATGGTTTCTCCATAGAACATTTACCAGATGAGTCGTCCATTTTCTCGGCACATGTTCTCTTATATCAACAATCTTGATAGGCTCTTCATAGTAAGATAGATCAGGTTCTAGTTCTAATTCCTCATAGGTGAGTACATGCTTTGGTACGGGCATATATTTTCTCAATAGTGATACGTGAATACATCAGGAACTTTGGAGAGATTTGGTGGCATTACCAAACGATAAGCTACAACCCCAATTCTTTCTATAATTTCAAATGGTCCGATGTACCTGGGAGTCAATTTTACCTTCTTATCAAAATGTATAACACCATTCCATAGAGATACATTCACGAAAACATGATCTCCTGCCTGAAATTTCAAATCCTTCCTTCAGTTATTAGCATAGCTCTTCTGCCTACTTTGAGCTACTTTGATGTTTGTTTGGATTACCTTTACCTTTTCCATCGTTTCCTCAACAAGTTTTGGGCCTATAAGTTTTCTTTCACCAACATCATCCCAACAGGTTGGTGTGTGAGATCTCTTTCCGTATAACGCTTCATATGGTTCCATCCGAATACTTGAGTGGAAGCTATTTTTATAGGAAAATTCTACTATAGGTAAATATTGATCCCAGATACCATGAAAGTCAAGTGAGCATGATCTCAACATGTCTTCTAATGTTTGAATAGTCAGTTCTGATTGTCCATCTATTTGAGGGTGGTAGGCAGTGCTCAAATGAAGTTCAGTATTCAAGGCCTTCTAAAAATTCATCCAGAATCATGAAGTAAAACGGGGATCACGATCAGAAACAATTGATAGGGGTACTCCATGAAGCCTCACAACTTCATTAATGTATAGTCTTCTTATACATTCAAATGGTAAATCTTCCATTATAGAAATAAAATGTGTTGACTTGGTAAGAAGATCAACAATGACTCATATTGTATCGTTCCTTCTAGGAGTCTTTGGTAGTCCCACGACAAAGTCCATCGTGATATTATCACATTTCCACTCAGGTATGGGAAGAATTTGCATGACTCCTCCAGTTTGTTTCCTTCCAACTTTCACTTGTTGAAAAACCATACATCTTGACACAAAATCAGTGATCTCCCTATTCATTTTGTCCCACAAAAAATGTTCCTTCAAATCTCTATACATTTAGGTTCTCTCAGCGTGTACAGAGAAATTGGAACTATGAGCATCGTCCAACAATTCCCTTTTCAGATCAGGTATATTAGGAACACAATGTCTCTTCCCAAATTTCAAATTTCAATCTTCATACACAAAGTAACTCAATTTCTCATCATTAACAACTTTAATCTTCTTTTTAAACTATTCATCATCGGTTTTAGAACTCTTCTTCCTTTCTAGTAAAGATGGCTTGGATACCATTTGAAAAAGTATTGATGTTTCACCTTCCATTGTGATTCCCATATCCAACTTTACTAGATCAATGTATATAGGATCTTTTTCAACTCTCACATTGTTCAAAACTTCATGATCCTTTCTACTCAAAGCATAACCCACCTTATTTTTCTTCCCCAGGTGTTAGTGTATCGTGAAATCATAATCCTTGAGTACTTCAAGCCATCTCCTTTGCCTCATGTTGATTTCTTTCTATGAGAAAATATACTTCAAACTCTTGTGATCATTATAAATCTCACATTTTTTACCATAAAGATAATGTCTCCATATCATCAAAGAGAATATTACAGCTTCTAACTCAAGATCATGAGTATGAAAGTTTTTCTCGTGAATTTTTAGCTATTGTGATGCATAGGCAATAACTCTATCATTCTGTATAAGGACACAACCAAGTCCTTTCTTCGATGAATCACTATAAATAACGATCCCATCATTCCACAGTGGTAGAGTCAATATAAGATCATTGACTAATATTCTCTTCAGTTATTCAAAACATTCATCACACTCTTTTTTTCAAACAAATTTAACCCTTTTTCATGTGAGCTATGTTAATGGGTTAGCCAACCGAGAAAAAGTCTGAACGAAATGTCTATAATAACCTACTAATCCAATAAAACCACGTACCTCAGTTTTACTTGTCGGTGCTGTCCATTCTTGGATTTCTCTTGTCTTAGAAGGATCAACGGAGATTCCATCTTTGGAGAAAATATGGCCAAGAAAAAATTCTCTCGAAGCCAGAATTCATACTTGATAGACTTCCCATATAATTCATGTCTTCTAAGATTTTTCAGGATAATGTGCAAGTGTTTTTTATGATCTTCGTAGCTTTTGAAATATACCAAGATATCATCAATAAATACCACCACAAAATCATCGAGATATTCCTTGAAAACTCTATTAATTAGATCCATGAATACAGAGGGTGCATTAGTCAATCCAAAAGGCATTACTGTAAACTCATAATGCATGTACCTGGTTCGAAATGCTATCTTCGGAATGACTTCCTTCTTCACACACAACTGATGGTATCCAGATCGAAGGTCAATCTTTGAAAAGTATTGAGCTCCATGTAGTTGGTCAAATAAATCGTCAATCAGAGGTAGGGGATACTTGTTCATTATTGTTATAACATTGATTTCCCTGTAGTCAATACATAACCTGATAGATTCATCTTTCTTCTTAACAAAAAGGAAAAGGGCTCCCCATGGAGAAACACTAGGGAGAATAAATCCCCTATTACTCAATTCCTCTAGTTGTTTCTTCAGTTCAACTAATTCCAAAGAGGCCACTCTATAATGGGTCTTCGATATGGGCCTTGAACCCGAAATTAAATCAATGGAAAACTCAATTTCATGTTCTGGAGGTTGTCCAGGTAAATCCTCTAGAAACACATCTACATATTCTATCATAATAGGTATATCCTCTATTTGAAAATTCCTTTCCTTACCCACAGTTATTTCATTCTCTTCCTCCCCAATAATTAAATTTAGTTGAGCTACTGGGGGTGGATCTAGGTAAGAATCAGGTGGTGATGATTCTTCTCTAAAGATAATGTTTTTTATCATCATCATCAAAAATCATAACCTCCTTCTTCTTACAATATTTTTTTGCATCATGTCCTGAAATCCAATCCATACTGAATATTATATCAAATTCAATCATGGTTATAATGATGAGATCAGCATATAAAGAACATTTATATTCCCTAATGGTAATGGATCCACAGAACTTTGTAGCAATGATACATCCCTTAGAAGTTATAACTGAAAAATCCCTTGTTAAATCAAATTTGAAATATCTAAATTTTTTAGAAAACTGGGAAGATATGAAATAATTTGATGATCCAGAATCAAATAATGCATTTTCTAAACTTGAGGAAACCATTAAACTACCTACCACCACATATTTCGGAGCTTCTACCTCAGCAGTAGTGATAGCATAAGCTTGTCCTTGATCCCTTGTCCTTTTCTGAGGTAATTTCCCCTGACGCTTAGGATATTCATTTGAATAATTCCCCATTTCTCTACAATTTTAGCATTCCACATTGACAGCAACTTTATTTCCCTTGAAATCATGAGCATGGTGGCCTTTTTCACCACACTTGTAATAGACTCCCATTCCCTTCAAGAAAGTACCGGGGTGTTTCTTCCCACATTTACTACAGGATGGATAATCAAATTTTCCATTCTTCCATTTATTTCCATTTCCAGAGTGATCATCAGACCTCTTATTCTCTTTCATTGCTTTAAATTCATAAGACTTAGAGAATTCTTTTTTTGTCTTGATAGCACATGAGACAATATCTTCATACGATGATAAGGATTGTGACACTAATTCTCAACAAATAAATGGTTTTAACCCATAAAAATGATCAATATTACTTCATGGGTTATGTATATAATCTGCAGCATACCTTGCTAACCATGTAAAGTTAGCCTCATACATTGCGACATTCTCATCCTCCTTTTGTCTCAGACTCAAAAATTTCCTTTCCGTATCTGCTCGATGGTCACGAGGGAAGTATTTTTCTATGAAAAGATCTTTGAACTCCCTCCATTCCATATTTTATACTTCATCATCTTCCTTTGTGTTTTGAATCAATGACCACCATTGGTCAGTATCTCCACTGAGGCGGTAAACTACCAAGATAACTTTTTTCCTTTTACTACTCCCCAAGGCAAGGAATATTTTCTCTAAGGAATTTATCTATTGCTCATCTACTAATATATTTGTACTCCCATTGAATATTGGTGGTTGTTTCCTTATGAAGTGATCTAACATTGATCCTCTATGTTTCGGATCAGGGTGATCTATATGGGTAAGGTTATTATTCATAACCTTATTGAGTTGTCCCAGTATGGTGATTAGCTGATCATCACCAATTGTTTCACCGTCTCCACTATAATTATCTTGAGTAGGAGGGAAATACCTACATAGAGTGCATGAATTGATACGGTTTCCATTTCATCCACTAGGCTCCATTTCTATACAATGGCATAAACTAGATTAGTTTATGAATCAAAATACATAATTCCAAACTTCTAAATAACATAACATAAATTGAACATTTTATGGATATAATCCATAATCATAAGAAATGTTTTCCTTAAGGAAGTATGTACTCATAAACCCTTCATGATGGTTTTTAAAGAAAATGAGAATTATCCTAAGCATATCCCTCGGGAGTGTTGTAACCAAGAGTGCAGCAAGCCCCGTTGTCGTACACCAGTTCTCATTCGAGTCTAGCTCAAAGTGGTGTTTTCTGGTTTTACCCCTAGGTACATCTGTGCCAGAGCTGCCTATACCTTCTCATATCTAGAAAGGGATGTATTTCTCAAGAATCTTAGGAAATCTCTACAATACAAAAATTCTAAGAAGTTCGTATATACTAATCCTCAAAGTCTCTCTTATGGCTATGTGCTCTAATCGGAGTTTATCAAAATCTAGTTTCCAAGGTTTGTACTAAAATTCTTCTGATACCAACTTTAACGCCTATACCCCAGTTACCCAGAGTCGTGCATTATTACATAACATTGGCATGATCACAAAATATCAAATCTCTAAAGATCAATTAGTTTAGTATCCTTGGAAACACCAGATTCATTCATAAAGTTTACATTACATCATAAAGTGAAAACTAAAACAAAATCTTGTCTCCACTCTCATATCCCCTTATACTATCCCTACAGGTCATTCATAAAATACTTCTTCACATCCTGGGAAAAATAAAACATAGAAAGGGGTGATCTCAAATTCCTAGTAAGGATAAAAATCTATCGAAAACTTTCATAAATAAGCATGAACATTTAAGGCAATGTATAACTAAAACAAAAGCATTTTAAACTTGAACTTCAGAATAATATGGCAGAAATAAAATGAAATGATTCCATTTACTTATTCACATGGATATTCTACTTGTCAAATAATCATATGAAATATCAATAACCACTTTCATAATGATGGAATGCATAATGCCAGACAATCATAACCACATATTCAAGGCCTTGTGCTAAGACTATAAATAAGATTTTTTCAAGCCCTTATGCCAAGACAATAGTTTGTCTCATGAGACCTACCGATGCATCGACGAGCTATAGTGGGCTCCACTCGTCACATATGAAGTCCAATGCATTCCTCATATGAACAGGTCTAAACATAACATAAATATTCGTATAAAAAATAGAATAAAAAATGTCAATACTTTCTCCATAAACCATGAATTATATAAAAATAACACATCCATAGTCAAACATATCAAAAAACCTTCAATACAATATGGAAGTTTTGTATCATAATAAATCAACTTCAAATAAGATTAAAATCTATCAAAGGATGTTGACATAGATGAAATCAAAGCTATTTGAGAGAAATATATCTTTTTTGAAATCGTTTAAAAGTCACTTAATTATAAAATAAAACATTTATTTTGAAAATATCCTTATAATATTGTAAGGAAAGCTTCTAATATTTTATAACGGTGTAAAATAGTCGCACCCTCCATATAAGTTAAAAAAACATTCTTACCGTAATTCTGTAGAAAAGGTTAAAAAGGACCTTGTTTGGAAAACGACAGAACAAGGGTATAAATGACATTAACCCGTAGTCTGTAAAATACTATGAATGATTTGAAATACATTTTTAAGAAACATGGATGTGAATGATAAAGAGGTCCTAGTAGATAATTATGTATAAACAACCTCGGATAATGAAGAGATTGTGAAGTAAACCCTTACCTTGTACTTTTCCTTGGTTGAGGATAGGTAAACCTCATGTATAATGGTGAAATAATTATTATTAAATTATACAATAATCGTATACATTAATATGATATCATATATTATTTTTTAACATTGGTTTGTTAATATTATCTTAGTATTATCGTTGTTTCGGGTGTTAACTTACTCATTTTCTTGTATATGTTTTATTACATAAGTCATTTTTGTTATGGATAAGTTGTATCTTATTCATATACAGAATTATATCAAGTCTTTAAACATTATTTTTAATAATCAAATGAGAATTAGACTTGCTTGGATACGATGGGGAATGAATCTCATCGCGTTCGTGGAGACGGTAGTCTGTACGTACGCACGAGCGACAATATCATTCTTTTGATATTAAAATAATATATAATTGGATGTTATATCATATATAAAGAATATTTATCATGTTATATTTATTATTTACATCAATTTCACATCATTATCATACCCATCCAAATATTAATGTTTTGAATAACAATTACACCACGATGTGGAGACGGTAAGTCGTACGTACGCACGTATGGTGACATGTCATTCAAAGGATGGATAGAATACTGAATATAGTTGTGAAATATTTATAATAACATCATAGTATATATAATATACTATATTTATTATTTTATAATGTAAATAACAAAGAATGAATAAGTTCAGGAATAAAGGAACTTGAATGACGGTGGTGAAAACATTACCTCTTCTTTTGGTTCTGACTTTGGATTTGATCAAAATGGATCCTTAGATTGGCTTTATGATTAAAATAATGCCTCTAAGTTGAAGTTACAAAGGTTGAGAGAATATTTGGGTAGGGTTTGGCCGAGCCAAATGGCTTTGAAGGTGGGAATTAGTGACAAGGGGGGGTGCCCTTTTATAAGATGGGTGAGAGGCACCTTAGGAAAAGCTAGAAATATTGTTTTATAATAAATTCATATTCGGTTTCTAATGGCTCAAAACTTTATTATTTAAATTTTATGGTGGTTATAGGTAGAAAACAACTCAACCTATAGGGTTTTGATAGGTTTGGGTCACTATATTAACTTTATCTTTTTGATTTAACTCTTTATTAAATAGTTTGACATTTACCATGTCTCTTTGTATTTTTATATTATATAGTCAATAAACGTACTATAAACATCCAATAGACCTCAAAGTGGTCCATGAAAAATACACCTATCATTATATAAGTCCTTTTACCAAACCTTATATTTTTAGGAATAGAATATCAATTAATAATATAATATTTGTTTTAAAAACTCATTTATGTCAATTTTGATACTATTTAATAATTGATTTTTTTAAAGTCTTAAAAACTTTATTAATTAGAAAAAAATTAATTTAATCAATAATAAAATGTCATATTAACAAATAAAATTATTGGATGTCATCAAAACTTTCAAATTATGTTTATTTTAACATTTATACTACCAATTATTTTATTCTTTCTTTAATAATGAAAATACGGCATCATTATTGTGTCATAAATATATTTAATTTTTATGTGTCTAAAAATTATAAATAAAATATAATTATGTAGGAAATATTTTTATATTTCTAATGAATATTTATATTTGAGAATATAACACATATAACCCCATGCAAAAAAAAATCATAAAGATATATGCTTATGTCATTTTTGTATTTACTTTAACTTAATTAATATAAAGCGTCATTATCACTTACAAGTGGATCCATGGGGTCCCAAAATTGACCCAAATATGACCATGTTTGGACATGTATCAACCAATAGGGTTAGGACGTGTTTTAGGGAAATTTATTTTTATTATAATATTATTTTTCTACCCTTATTTACCGGATTTACCCTTTAACCATGGTAAATAAAATATTTTCCAAAGTAATTATTCAAAATGTCTAAAAATAAAAATTACCTATGTACACAATTCAGACCTACTATTTCTAAATATGGAATCCATTTTTCTAAATTCAAAACACATAAGTGGCAGTAATTAATATAAAATTAATTCTCGTTGTTAAAAGAATAAAATATGTTTTTAAGAGATAATAACTATCAAAAGATTGGCACTTGCTCATGTCCAGTTTAAATGTGAAATTACATCCAATGAAAAAAATTGTATTAAATGGCAAAAATTTATTCTAAATATAATTTAAAACCACTGAAATTCATAATTTATCACTATTAATTATTTTGATTAAAAAATTTGTTTTTAATTAAAATTTAGTAATTCTCACTATTCATCAAAATATTAATGTTATCAGAAATGCACCAAAAATTCACCCTAAGATAATTTAAATATTCAAAATCCAAAAATTAAGTCCATTTTGAAAGATAAAATGTATAAAATTTCAAAAATTGGGTTTTACTATTCATAACAGCTAGTTTGATTGGTTGTGGTGTGTGTTAGAACTCGAAGTTGCGTACAACACACTCTACAGTATTATTCAAAGAGAAGTGTATCGTGGATGCTTGGGGTGTTACATTTAATCTATCTATTTCTATCTGTAAACTTTTTTTCGAAATTATCCCTATTGAATAATCAGGTTGCTTTCATTTTAAATATGAGTAGTTAAATGTTCTTAGAGTTTCATAATTTATATAATTTTTTCATTTAAATTTGTTTTTATATAAAGAGAATAGTTTTTAGTGTATATTTAGTTCCATTTTCTCATTTCATTATAAATAAGAATCAATTTTATATTATTCCATGAACCTCTAAGTAATGATTGTGGAAAATTTTACTCTTTAATGTTAACTTATGTCCCAAAAATTGGAAAAATGGTAATATTATCTTTTAAAAAAAGTAATTTATATATTCCAAATATTTAATTAGGCTATTAGATCTTAAGAAATTTTACTAAATTATTTTTTACATTGATTAAAAGCTAATTGGATCATCACTTCTCCATTTAGTAACTGTTATAATTGTGAATAGATTATTGAAAATAGAAAATATCTTTTAACAATTCAAAGAAGACAAATAGACCTAAATTCATTAATTTTTTAAAAAATATATCTATGTTGTTTTTCCCATTGATTTACATCGACACACTTTTTCACTATGCCACATTCATTTTTATCTTTCTATCATCACTTATTCACTTTTTTAATAGTTTGGACAAAACAAAATTTTACTTGAATTCCCAAGGGATAAACCCTATTCACCAATGTATAAGTAGTAATGCTTTCCGAAATAGCTAAATTTTTACATTATCAATAACACTTATACCAAATTAAAAAAAACTCACATAGTTACACGACAAAAGAAACACCAAGATCAATGTATGAAAATTCAATGAAGCGTGATATTGGTTTGGTAATTAACATTCCATTCAAAGGATATATATTTAGAGATTTGGACTGGAATAATTTCTGAGACACAAATGTATACCAGTAAAACTTTCTTGGTATAGAAAGTTTATAAGAAAAATTGTATCATTTACTATGAATAAACATTATCATAAGAAACTATTATAATATCTATTCATATTTTTATTGATATTATCTTACTATGATTATGAAATATACTATATAGATATCAATACCATTTTACATAATATTAATATCTTTGAGGATGTGTGTATGAGAAAAACATAAAGTTATTATCGATACAAATAGTACATATATGGTATTAAAGATTCAGTGGTACCTTTAAAGATTGAATCATGTGTCTTAAAGTAAAAATATTTATTTTGATAATATAATTAAATAGACTAGTTTCATTTTAAATAGATATTATTATTGTTTATATAATATTATTAGTTGGAACATTATCATATTTATAGTATTATATGTGGATGGCATACTACTCATTGGAAATGAAATTTTTTATTTGATGTATATAATGGATAAGTTGGGGAAAAATATTCCTAATGAAATCATGGGTGAAGAGGATTACTTACTGGATATCAAGACCTATAGTGATAAATAAAAGAGATGTATTGGTTTGAGTCCAAACACATATATTGGTAAAGTGATGAATATGTATAATGAATGATATTAATTATGATTTTATAATAGGATAAATCTTGTATTCCATGTAGTGTACTTGAATTGATGTCTTATATGATTTTATAATAACAAGTAAATTCTACTCAAATCAGGATACAAGTCATTGGATTATTATAAAGAATATCCTTAAGTACTTATTAGGGAATAAGGATTTATTCTTGGTCTTTAAAGGTGAGGAAGAGTTTATTATAGGGGTTTACACATAATTTAGTTTCTAAATTGACAAAAATGATTCGAGATTATAATTTTGGTGTATGTAATAAGTCAACGATGGATCAATTAGCTAGAAGATTCCTAAATTTCCAATGGTGGATAATTTTATATGGTAAAGATAGTATAAATCTTTATTAGGTACTAAAAATGCATTTTTTAGATTAAGAAGTTATTAACCAAATGTGGGGTAGTACCTGGTGTCACAAACTAGATATAAATTATTTGAGACAATAATAGAGCTACTATGTTGGTTAATAAACCTCAATCTCATCAATGGAATAAAAACATTCTTTTCAAACACTATCTTCTTGGATAAATCATTAATTGGGGAGATGTAAATATTAATTGATTGTATATAGTATATGATGTAGTGGATCTATTAATAAAATAATTTTTGTAATAAAAACATGATAGTAACTATATATGTGTTTGATATAGTCACGGTTAGTTATGATTTTTTTGATTTTTTTACTTAATCCCAAAGCCAGCTCATGTGTTTTAAATAATGGTATTATAAAATGTATCTTGGTTTTACTATTAATTATAAATTTTAATTTATTATCCATTTATCTTGGTTGAATTTTTTATATGATCTTAGAATTATAATTAAACCCTTATAAAAAATATGTATGTTTTATGTTAAAAAAATTCATACAAATTCATGGGTCCTGGTCAAATGTTGAGATTGGTGTGAGTATAAAATTATATAGAGATAATTCATTCACTCATGGGACATAGGTATGACATATTTTCTATATTTTTCCACCAAATTATATCACATGGAATAATATACATAATGTATTTGTTGTACATAGGCATGTATACCTTATATTAATCTTTAGTATATGAAGTTAACAAGGTACCCAGTATATGAGCCATAAAATTTTTACACCTTTATTATGAAAACATTATTTATTATCTAATTATGGGATATTTAGTAATTTTTTTTGGTTAGGTGGAGGGTTTTTATTAACAAATATTATGTTTTCCGTCATATATAATAGGTATTGAATATGGGTCCTCTATTGAATTATACTAAACAAATTTATAGGAATTATATTTCAATAAACATGTATTTTTTATCTAGTTAAATGAGTTACATGTGATGTATTTATCTAGTTTGGTTATCCCATTTCTATTTAATTATTAATTTAAAATTTGATCTACATTAGATAGATATTTCCATGTATCACATATATTCACCAGGTCTTGGATAAAGGTATTTTATTTGTATACATGTTGTAATACCCTAGGTTACATTATTTTATGATTTTATATAATTTTATGTAATTTTATGTTATATTATGGTTTGGTAATTTTCTAGTTGAAAATATAAAAATTTGGACACTTTTTGAGTGCTGCATGGTTATCCAGATGATTTGGTAAATTGTTTGGTGACCATGATTTTGGGGCTCTAATTATAAAATAGTGTGTGGAATGGTTATCACATGGTTAGCTAAACCATGTTGGGTCTTAGGGTAAAGAATATGGATTGCTTTTGGGGTGTTTAGTACGGGATGCCCACTTACTGCATAGTTTGGTAAATCGTGGGTTTAACTATATGCCATGCCAGATTTTTAAAATTTTTGAATATCAAAAAATAACCCTCCCATAATTAAACATTGAAAATATCTATTATACCTCCCCCTCATGCATAAAACTCTCTTTTTGATACCCCCTTTCATGTATTCCCTCACCCTTCTCAAGTCCTTCCCCTCTAGTGATTCAACTAGTGACCTTCCCATTTTTAAAATTAATCCCATAGGTAGAAACTCCTCTTCCATATCTTATTTCATTCCCACATAATTTACTCATTCCATTCAATGTGTTCTAGTTTATCCAAACCATAGGGTTTTAAATTGACTGGATATTTTTAATTGCTTTTATGTTGGGGAATGCAATTCATTTCATAGACTATGTACATCCCAACATTTATGTTTCAAACAATTTTCCATTTTTTTATACAGGCCAATCCCATACCGTAACATTTAATTTTAGATCCATAATTTTCTTTCCTTAAAATATTATGTTTTAAATTGTATAATTTTAGTATTAAATATAAACATGGTTTTATTAATGATAAAATTGGATTCCCCTTCGGTTTCATTATAAATTGATGGATTTTCTAATATTATATAATTACGAAATTATGATTTTATTAAATTGTGTACAATAATTTTTTGTTATATTTCATAAATGGATATTTAAAAATTAAATTGAATTTATTAAGAATATTTATTATATTAAAATTATTATTTAATGTTTTTTATGGAATTTTAAGTAATACTTGAAACTCTAAGTGACGATAAAATATATAAATATTAGATTAAAATAAAACAAGAGGTTTAAAAATTAATTGAAATCATTTGGGTCCTAAAACAAATATAAAATTGGTTTTTTGTACCCTTGGGTTTTTTAATCAAAGTGGGTTGGTTCTTTAAATTTATTTTTAAATTATCTAAAATGTGATTCTTTATAAAAAGATATGAAATGATCATAAGACTCCCTTTTTATAAGTTATTTTAGAAAGGTGGTTTTGAAATTAAATTCCAAATCGTTAAAAGAAATGACTTGTCACACTAATTCCTATCTGATGAAAGGAGTGTTTATCACTTTTAAATAGTTTTCTGGAAGGATGAGTGTGTGGAACCCTCTTCAATCCTCTTTATGTCTAGGGGTTATTTTTCTGAGAGGTATCTTTATGTGAAGTTCATTTATTTATTATGTTTTTTAATTATTGTATTAATCATTGCCTATTTTTTCTCACCCTCGCTATGTTTTGGTAATGGGACCCTTAATAACTAATAACAAAGTCTAGGATTTTTATTCACTAGATAGTCACATGATATTAGTTTCACCACTAGTTAGTGGTATTGCTAAATGGGTTGTGTCATCCCAATGGGGCTGGGTGTAGGCTAGTTAGGTGGGTTGTGTTAGGATGCAATGTTGGCCAGTAGGTTTGTCTATTTTATTAAATCATAGGATTTTATCTCTTTATGACTGATTATAGATCCCAAGAAAACTATTTCCTTGGTTGTTTGGTTTGATGTTGGAGATTTACTTAACTTCTTATTGTATCCCCTGATATAGTGATTTATGTAGAACCCTTGATTGATTTCTTTAGTTTCCCAATATTTTATCCATGTGATTTAGTGACTTGATTCGTTATTCCGTTCACCTTAAAAATTATTTTCATTGACATTTATTTTTAAAAAAATTAAAAGTGTTCTGCAAATTTGTTTTAAAAGATGACCTTTCATAGGGTGTTTTAGAAAATTGGACTTAGTCCAGTAAATAATTTTCAAATTGATTGACTTAATTTAATAAAAATAAGTGGGATAGTCTATAAAAACCATTTTGAGGAGTTATTGGTCTTAAATGAAATAAAGGGTGAAAATATTACTTTTATATAATATTTTAAACTAGATATAAAATGGATTTATAGTTAGAGTTTTGGTATTTTGAAAGACGAGTGGTGGACTACATAACATATTTATTCTCACTCTTTTTATTACATTTTAGTTTAATGATTTTATTCAACTTTGATTTTCTTATGGGATGTGTCCAATGTCAAGGCCAACTAGTGAATAGTGGGGTTTTAAGATTAGTAGTTTTTCTTCTTCATTACATAACTGAAATTAGACTTTACTCCTTTCAGTAATGACTAATGGTGGATCCAATATATATATATATACTATGTGATCTAAATGGGTTGTTTCCTTAGAAGGTGTTAGAGGGTGATCAGATGGATCACCTATATTTTTAAATTGTTTAAATTTTTTTTGTCTTATTTATTGATTATAATTATCTTATTAGGCATGGACGTCTAACATAAAAATGGTTCATGTTAGAATTTTTGTAAAATGTACTATTGTAATCAAACTATGATTTAATGGTGAAATAATTCCAATTTTTTATGAAAAATTATCCATAAATCATCCCCATCCTATGGGATCAATAATTCCTATTAAAACAATTTAAGACTAGGTAAAGTTTTACTTTAGGTTTCATTATATGGTTGTTCCTTAAAAATGGTTTCAATGTATTGGTTATTCAGTGGGAGAATATTTTTTTTGAAGATCCCTTATGTTATTTGGGTGTGTTGAGTTATAGAATAAATTAGGATCATGTCAATACTTAATAGGTAGAACATGGATAGGTTCATGATCACCCCTATCATTATGAAGTTCAACTTTCTAGGGATATTTTGGTTTTTTATTTTTTATTTTGGTTTATTTGGATTATTTTATGGATATTTGAACCATTTTAGGATTATTATAATTATTATGAGATTTTTTATATAAAAACAAAGGATTAAAAAGTTCCTTGGCTAGCTAACATGGTTTAAAAAATCAAGAGG
The DNA here is from genome assembly GCA_963277665.1 of Viscum album. Classification (NCBI taxonomy): domain Eukaryota; kingdom Viridiplantae; phylum Streptophyta; class Magnoliopsida; order Santalales; family Viscaceae; genus Viscum; species Viscum album. Next base: position 1,897,895,239 of record OY728152.1, read on the forward strand.
ATCCCCTTAGAACAAGGTTATGGGATTTTTATAAATTAAAATGGGTGATTGGAACTTGGTTTTCCCAACCATGTAGCCACACCATGCATAACTTTCCATTCTATTGGATATATTTTTCAATATCCTTGGATCACAAAAAGAATTTTATGGTATCCATAACTCATTTGAGTATAATGAAAGTTAGTTCTTTCATATAGTAATTATGTTGGATTACGATATTTGGATAGTTATGTTTTATTCTTTTTGGTTACAAGGATCGATTAGGTTCCCTTGAGAGGGGGTGAATTAGTGGTATTTTTAAAAAAAAATTACTTTCAATTTATCGTCTTTATCTTTTTAGGTTTATCAATTCACTCAATATTACTTGTAAATCTCGCTTTCTATGATTTTTTAATAAAAGAGAAAGAATCACATGGTATATACATGCTTTATATGAAAGTCTCACACCTTTCCATGTAGGTTATACCCCCCAACATGGATACTCCAATTTCTTCAAAAAAAACCTCTATAAAATAGAATCGAATGTTCCCTATTGAATTCTAGAGTCCACTAGAATAAACTAAAACACTTTAACATAGAATATAAAATAAATAGTGACTTATAAAAAGTTAATATTTATCCTTACACCTCTTGAAGATAATCCTTCATCATCAAATAGATCAATCAGTTGGTCTGCATGTATGCATCATCTTTAAGATCTTTAAAAACTTATTATTGTTTTTGAAAATCTCACCATATCTTGAGTGGTTTGGTTCTTAAATCATTAAATACATGGTCTCACTAGTTACTTTTCCATCAAAGGATCTTGCCTTTAACTCTTTATTTCTTTTTGATATAATATTATATCAAATTCTATAACATGTATTAAATCACTCGACTTTATCAATATAAATCGTAATAATTATCCTCAAGAGAAAATAATATTTTGAATTTCATATCTCATTTATTCCATAATTTAAAACCTCTATTATTTTATTATTCAAAACCTCCATTTAAATGTGTTATGAGTGGAATATTTATTTTTCATTTGTTTAAAAAATGAATACCCAAAATTTTATGGGTATTATATTTCCTTGTTTTAAATATGAATACCTACATGGTGTTTTGTATTATATTCCTTTATTTTAAATACCTTGTAATGTTTGATTATTCTACATTTATCTCATTCGAAATACCCAAAGCTTTCAGGTTTTTCTTATTTGATCATAGGACATTCCATCATATTGGAAGTGTGACCTTCATCTTTAAATACCCAATGGTATTGGGTTCTCTTTATTATTTATGAGTATATCAACCTCTATAGCTCAAAATTTATGCCTGCATCACATTTTAAAATTCCCTAAAGTATCAGGTAAATAATTTTTCTTCATGTGGTATAATAATCTTAAATACCCAAAATAATTGGGTTTTTATTTGTTCAAATATTGTAATACTCACTAATAACATATGCATGCATCTCTTTTAAAATGATCGCACTGGTCATGATTCTCTATTTTAATAAATCTCATTTATAATGCTTGAAATATTCATACCAACCTATTTTTTCACATTACATCCTCATTCTTGAATACCTATGGTTTCACATTTGATCACACAGCCTCATTATCATATGATTCTATAGCCCTAATCCTATATATTTATATTTATCTTTCTCAACAATTTATCCTTCTTATATTTCATTCACTGTTTTATTTTCATTACATTAAAATTAAATACTTGTGTTATTCTTGTTCATGTATGTAAAAAACATTAATATCATATGTAATGTGTTATTTAGACTCACCTTGATCTTCAGATGTCAATGGATTTGATCGTAAAAGCGACATTATTAATTCGATATATCATGACATGAACATTCGATCTAGCAGAGCATGGTTGATCTAAATAAGTTTCACTATAAATCAAGATGATTTTAAGGTGATTATGAAGAATCTCTATACACATGGTAGCTCATCACCCATATGATAGTTTGACCCTTATGCATCCTCCGCTTACCTTTACAAAGCCTCAAACTACCATTATACGGGTAATGAATTACCTTTACAAAGCACGCATACAGCCTTACAAAACCCCATTACCCTTACATAGCCTCAATATACCCATACACAACCTCATTACCCTTACATTGGTCCCCTTACGTAGCCTTGGTATCCTTACACAAGTACCCATACACAACCTCATTACCCATATGTAGGTACCCAGATACCCTTATTCAAGCTACATGTACCCTTATATGGTTGCAGATGTACCCATAGAAAACATTCTTATACCTTTATGTAAGATTTATCTTCCCTTAAATAATTATTTATGACCCTTATGTGAGTGGATACCCTTACACAACCTCACGAAGACATTTACATAGCTCACCCAGATACCCTTGTGTAGACATTTCCATGAACTATTCACCTTTATAAAACTATAGTAATCTATCACTACTTTTAAAAAGTTATCCAATATAACTCAAAATTAACTCAGAACATTCATTTTCAACCTTGAAGTCTTATATTTTCTATAAAATTTTGTAGATAGTTCCTATACTTCCACCAACACTTTCCTTTAGATTCCTTGTATGTCTACAATAAAAACATCACATTACTTGGATAATTTATCAATCATCGAACTCAATGATTTAATAGTATCTACCTTCCTAACCCATATGTTTCCATTTTTGGGTATTCAAAGGTGTTTGGAGGTTGATGGAGGAGGTTGGACCTGCAACAGAACAAAAACAGGGATTTTATGCAATAAAAGAGGGGTTTGTGGTGTAATTGTGTGGTTTTTGGTTTATATGGCTATCCATTTACAACTTTTTGAGGCATCTAGATACTATGTGATATTTTTTTTATGATGTAATATGGGAAATTACAACGTAAGTATACTCCAGCCCATGATACCATGTTTTTAAACATAAAATGGGTTTACTACCTAAGTGCTAGTTTTATGGCATAATATTTCCAGGGCCTATGTGTTTTACACCTTAAATATAGGATTTACAATATAAAATTGGCTTCTACAAAGTGGTTACATATATTTCATGTATTGTTTTCTCCTCATATGATTAGAGTCCCTACCATTTTTAAAAAAACCCTAGACACTAAAGGAGGGCCTCCTAGCCAGTCTCCATTCACCTTGATCCTTGGTTTCCAATGGTGGTGTCTTGGAAATCGGTGGTATTCTCTTCCCCCTTTCTCAGCTGTTTTCTCGTATTCTTCTCTAGTAAATCCCTTTAGGCATTGTGGTTTCGATTTGAGGTGAGTTTATGATGCATTTTTTAAAACCTTTTGATGTGTTGTAAGTTGATCTACGTTTCCCATGTGTAGTTTTCGTTTATGATTTGTTTCTTTGTTTCCCTACGATGCACAAAAAGATCAAAAAAATCTTCTTTGAGGTAGGGGATACTCATTAATACTATTTTACAAGATATGTGTGGGAATTTCATTATTTTTTGTTCCATTAGGTTGATATTATGGGTTCATGTAATAAGATAATTAATTAGAAAAAATGAAGTTGGTGGGGAGTAGGATTAATCACAAGCTTTGATGATTTTTTATTTGTTTCTAATGAGTTTAGGCGATGTTGTTTCCTTACTGAACATAACAGATATTGGGAGCCTTATTTTCACAGTGTATGATATGATGTGATGAACCATTGAATATTGTTCTGAGATCATACCTTGAATAAATATTTAATCAATATATATATATGGATAGTAAAATGGATTCACATGGAATATGTTTTTTGTGACAATTCAAATTCTAATTAAATAAGTAATTTGATAAAAATCCCTTAAATAAATCATGGAATCCAAAACATGTTTCTTTTTTGTGGTTGCTTTGTTGTAATTCCTTATGAGTTATGTTTTTTTGTGTGGTGGTAGTGGTGACTGAATGGGCTTTTATTGTATGGTTCTATGATGTGATTTGTTTAGTTACTTTGTATGTGATGTGGGAAGTTGTGAAATGTAGTGCATAGTGGTTGTAGTGTTTGGTGGTGATCATGAATGGTGGTATTGTTTAGTGCGGGGGGGGGGGGCATTGGGGTTGTGGTGTACGGTGGTTATGGTGCATAGAGGTTGTGGTATGAGGTTCTTGTTATGTTTTTTGGATGATACATGTGGATATTATAGCGAGTTGTTTTAGATACCGTGGAACAACAATGACAGTTGATGTGAAATGGGTGAGTTGTTGTGTAGCGGTTGTGTTAGTTTCTCATATAACCAAGAAATAAATTTTTAATGATATAACAAAATGAACAGGGATAGTAAATAGATGAGATGGGTCAGAAATTGATGTGTGGTAAATGTATTAATTGAATGTTAAATTAATGGGTAATGTAAATGTGAAATATGTGTCTTAGTAAATGAAAGTGGAATGTACGTCTTCTGTTATGGTTGTGTGTTTTGTTTCGTATTATAGTGGTAGAGGTTGTGATGGATGATGTGTAGAGTCATGGTGGTGCTGGTGTGTTCTACTATATCTATTTTGAACCCATAGGTTGGGTATAGTGTGATATCTATATATAATGTATTTTATGTTATTTCTATACTTTCACCAACTGAGATGAATAACATTACCAACAGTTAGAGGTTTTAGGTTTCTTTGTTTTACCCAACATCCATGATGTTAGTGATATAGATGGATGGATACTCTTCTTTCAGCAATGATAGCTTAGGTTTGTCTGAGCGAGATATAGTTTGATAATGCAGATGTATTCGGGCGAGATGGGGTGATGAGGAGGAGATGTGGTGTAATGGCCTAGGTTTCTTTGGATTGGATGTGATGAGATGTGATATATGGTGGGGGACATACTTGGTAGGAGGAGGTAATGTGGTTGATGTCCTTCATATTAAAGATACCCTACTACACTGGTTATGTTATGAGATGTGGTGTGATGGTCCAAGTTTCCCCATGAGAGATGTATTGTGATGGCCTAGGTTTCTTTAGGAGAGACGAGGTGTGATGATTCCTAATGTTTTCACCAGATTCTAGACCTTTTGAGGGTAGGGTAGGTAGGGATTTTTCCTAAACCACATCAAAGATAGCTATAATTCCATGTGATATGTAGTAATGTACTGGGATCACAGGACATTCAACATTGGGGAGTGAGAGAAGAAAATTAGTGGGGATTAAATTACAAAGCACCTTTCTAGGTTTTTCTTTGGATTACTATGTTAATATATTGTATGTTTTAATTGGTGAGTGCACCATGGAGAGGATTGGATTGGTTAATTGACCTATTTAGGCTCTTTTTGGTTCTATTGTTTGTTCACTGGCACATAAGCATTATCTTTTCACATGTGCACTTGAGACCTTGAATATGATCCTACTGAGTATACTTTTATGATCATCCTATGTATATAAAGTATATTTCATATTTCTATGAGGAAATTGGAAATTGAGATAGAAATACTTTGATCTATTTTTTAGTGGCCATCATAGAATATCTTTGGGTATATTTGGAGAATTTTATTATATTGGTTTATTCTTTTTTCAGGCTTTGTAGGATGGTTTTCAGTTTACTATTTATATTATCTATTGATGTTTCTTGGTGGTTGTTTATCATATCTCCTGGTAATTTTTTTATTAGTTGTTAATTCCTACCATTTGTGATATTTTTATACCCTCAGTCCTTATCTCCAACCTAGGGCCTAGTGGAGGTGGGACTAAGTGTTCATTATCTTCTTTAATTCTGTTGAATCCTGGGAAGGGTATCTTTGGAGGGGGGGTTGTGACATAGTTATATTAGATGTTGATAATTGAGTGATAGGATAGATATTGGAGTTATTAATTCTGAGTATCACATGGGTTATTAAGGTAAAGGTCCCATTTGAACTTGGTGCATGACAAAGGCTAGGGAGACTGGTTAGGACATGGGATTTTTGGGCCACTATTATATGCTTCATGGAATGTGGTCTTTTTAGATAACCAAGTGAGTTGAAAATGTTTTTATCATAGAGCCTAATGATGGGTACATGCATTATGAATTTTTTTATTCATGTTTCAATTAGATAATTGTGTGAATTTACTGAGTAAAATAATTTATAAAATTAAATTATGATAAAATTATATACGATCAATCTTATGATGTTCTCCTAGAATTTTTGAAATGGATTATGGGAATCATCCATGAGTAGATAAATTAGTTGTGTTTTAGTAGGCTTATGTGGTAGATTTTATGGAGAGTCAATCTAACAATGGAGGATGAGGTTTAGCCATTGTATTTTTTCCTTACAATTGTGGAGTTTTAGAAAGTAAGAAGGGGAATCTTGTATGTGGAGACAGAGCACTAGTTCAAGAACCTTGAGATCACTTTTGGTCTATTCTAAAACTTTTCTGAGTTCTATGTGTCATTGGAAGTTAGTTTTATGGAGATATGCATCAATTGTGAACTCTTTACCTTAGTGACCAAAAGGAGGCAGATGTGTTGTGACCATAATTTCAAAGGGATTTACATTTATAGTTCCTTTCATTGATGAAAATGGTAGTAAAGTAGAATGAGTTTTATACCTTCAGGATTGGATAATGAGTGTGTAATAACTTCATATTATGTTCAAGCAACATTTTTCACTTTTCTCTAAATGTTTTTCTAGATGAGGAGTTTATAGTGTGGGGTATGGGGTAGGATTTTCACCAAGTGATCAGGTCCATGGTCACCCTCTTTATACTTCCTATATATCTAGATTTATTAAATAAGTAAGATGATATTGAGGGGATTATTCTTATAGGAGTTGATCCTTAAGAAAGTGGCCAATATGTCATCTCAAGGTGTAGGGCTTCTAAAAATGTGTGGAAGGTGTTCAGGAAGTCGGGGTTGTAACCATTGGGGAACCAATCATAGTAGATATCCTTTCGTCCTTCAGGGGTAGGTGGCTTCATAAAACTACTAGAGGTATTCCATTTTAATTCAATATATATGGGTACATAGATTTTTCTAGTATTAATGTCCAAATAATCAAGTAGGATAACACTGGGTAGGTTTTTAGTCCTCTTCTAGAAATAGTGACGATTGTCTCTCTGGAAGTTTCAGGGGTCGGGACCATTGGTGATTTTTTAGCCACCAAGGTTATATGTTGTTGGTATAGGGAAGTCATCTGATGGTCCTCATTCATAAGGAACTAGGCTAGAGTGTGGTAGTGTTGGCCAGAAGCATAGAGTTTTAGGGGATGTTCATGGCCAAATGAAAATTCTAGAGGTGGTCATGCCATTAATTCCAAGATTCATTCGACGTAGAATCAATTTATCATCTAATCTTGTGTGTGATTTTTTTATTTAGGATCCTGAAAATAATTTATTTCTCCAACATTTATCCATGATTTAGGACTAGATGTGGAGAGACATCAAGTTCCCTAAGTGTTATCTATGATAGTTAGAGGTCATACTACTTCTTTCGTGTGAGTTAGGGTGTAGACTGGTGATGGGGGTGCACCAGTCGAAAAGGGATTTATTATCACTGTAAATAGGTTCATATGATGTTATCATTGGCATGGAGTGGTTGTATTTGGGATTCATAGTAATCAACTATTTTTTAAGGATATTATTGTTTTATAATGTGGAGAGGTAGTGAGTGTAATTTATTGTCATGTGAGGTTATTAGATGGGTGGTTAGATAACAGATCCTCTTCTTACTTAGATGGAGGAGCTATCTTTTGAATACTATGAAGAGTATATTTTCTGAGTTGAGAAAGAGTTCCTGGATGTTTTCATATAGGATTTTATGACCCTAGCTAAATGGTGCGTCATTGAATGTGCGAGAGTTATAACCTGATGAATTTTTGATTTCGATAGATCCCAATCAAATGGATCCTAAGGTGTTACTATAGGTGAGGCTATAGGTGGATGATCTAATATAGAGGGGTTTCATCTAACCTAGTGTGTCTCCTTGGGGTGTTCAAGTGTTGTTCGGTTATAATTTGTATGGTATTCTGAGGTTGTGTATTGACTAATGGAGTTTGAATCAGGTAATAGTGAATAATAGTTACCCTCTTCAAAGGATTGATGATCTATTAGACTAGTTTAGTTGAGCTATTTGGTTTTTGAAGATCGATTTTTTGTCTATATATTTCCAGTTGAGGGTCAAATATGATGATATCGTGAAGATAACCATCAGGAGTATGTATAGAAACTTCAAGTTTTTCGCCATTTCATTCGGTGTTAAAACAAACCATCTATGTTCTAGGGGCTCATCAACTCTATTTTTGTGAATTCCAGGACCGGTTCATCATCATATTCATTGATGAATATTAATTTACTCGATGTCAAATGAAGAGAATGTCGAGTATCTCATAGTTGTTTTCCAGGTCCATGAACACCACTTACTCTGTGTAAAGTTATCCATGAGTACATTTGGGATGAATGAGGTGAATTTACTTAGGAATGAGGTGTCTCACAATGGTGTGGTAGTATAATATTCTATAGTCAATGTGGTTTTTTCTCTGGAAATACCCAATAATGTGCTAGAGGTTCGTAATTTATTTTGTCTCGTATTCTATTATTGAAGGTTTGTGCCAAATTTTTCTCAAGTTTCATCCATACTAACCACATTGACCAAGAAGTACCAATATTTCATATAGATTGATCAGTTACAAGAAGTTTTTTGGTTACCTAAATAAGAAGTTGATCAGTAATTTAATGCTTTGGTTTCTAAGGAGGGTATGTTGTTTAAGGGTTTCTGTGGTTTGACCCATCATTACATGGAATTCATGTTGATGTTGAAAAAATTAGTGATATCTTGTGGGACTAGGTTGTTACACCCCATTGGAATAACTGTAACACTTAATATCTGGAGTTGGAAATGGTCATGTTTATACTACATTTTTGTCATCATTACCTCATCAGTGAAAGATTTATGGTTTTCATGTACCCTAGGATCATGAAATATGTTTTCTATTAGTAGGATATCAATCTATGCCTATGGAGTTGAATATGTTTTCATTGGGATTACGATTTAGATATCTATTACTCCCTATTAAAGGGGAATGTGGTTGTTGATGTGATGAGTCTAAATTATAGAGTTGATGTTTTCCAAGAGTCTATAGATGTTTGGAATGGGATATATGATCTTCTATTAATTAATCTTAACATTAGGAAGAGTGGTGGCCAAGTTTTTATTTTTCATATGGTTGTGGAGTCATCTTTTATGTAGTATGTGTAGGAATCTTAGTAGGGAGACTTAGAGGAAAATATGATGTGTGGCCATGTTGGACAGAGTGATTGACCATAGGGATGCTCAGTGGAGGGAAAAAGGAGGTATTATTTCAAGGGTGGTTTCTTATTCCATTGGTAGTCTGTGAGGATATTCTTAATTAGTTTCATAGATCAACCTTGGTTGGTCATACTGGTGTAAAAAATATGTATCATTTATTGAAGATACATCTATGTTGTCTAGGGATAAAACGGTATATGGTAGAGTTTGGGATAAAGTGTCTGGTTTTTCATTTTGTAAAATCAGGGCACCATTTTCCAAATGGTATGTTATAGTCCTTGGATATTATCGATTGTAAAATAAAACACATCTCAATAGATATCCTTAGTGGGTTACCCTAGGATTAAGGAGGTTGTGATAATATTCGGGTGATAGTGGACCAATGGGAAAATTCATATCATTTTCTAGTGATATGTGAATTGTATGTCAGGGATGTTTTGGTGAGGAATTATATGGATGATGTGTTTAGGATTTAAGGTGTACTAAGGAAAGTCATTTTTGATCAAGATCCTCTTTTTAGCTTTTATTTTTTTAGGAGATTATGACATGATTTGGCTCCCAGTTATGCCTTATCACTAGTTTTTATCCTCATATAGATGGGAAAATTGAACATTCCATCAATATACTGAAGGATTTTTTATGAGAATGTGTCCTACACTTTGGTGGATCCTAGGTGAGGCACCTAAATCTAGTATAGGTTTTATACAAAAATAGTTATCACTTTTCCATTATAATGGATTTGGTTGAGGCATTTAATGGGTGGATTTTTTCGTTCTCTATTATGTTGGATGGAGTTTGGGTAGTAAGAATTTATTGGTCCTGATATGGTTTTGGGCATGAAAGGGAAGGTCTATTTGGTCATAAATAATATGAGGGTTACATAGGACCATCATAATACCTATGATGATTATAGATAGTGTCTCATGGAGTTTGTGGTAGGAGATTATGTGTTCTTGAGAGTCTCCTCTCAATAAAGGAAATAAATTTTTGGAAAGGGGATTAAGCTTTATACATTTTTTGTTGGTCCCTTTGTGGTGTTGGTGTGAGTTGTCATGGTAGAATATCATTTGGTTCTTCCATCTAGGCTAGATTGGATTCAATATGTCTTTTATGTTTCATATGTTTTTTGGTATCTTCATCATGATTCCCAAGTTATTGTAAGGGGAGAGTAAGATATAAGGATGATGTGGCATTCATAGAGTGGCTAGTAGAGATCTAGAATAATTGATCAAAGGAGTTTTAGGTACAAACCACCCCCCTTGGTTCACATTTTCTGGAGGCATAGTTTCCTAGAGAAGGGTACATTAGATCGAGAAATGCATGTGTGTTCTTAGTAAGAAGAGTTGTTTTGAGTTTATCCTTGACTTGTTTTGTTTTGATTATGTGATGTTTGGATCTTTTTATTTTTGTGAGATTTGATTTTTCTTTATTTGATGATATGTGATAAATCTTTTCACATATAAATATGTAAGGTCATGAATCCAAATTAAGATGTGTTATGTTATGATGTGATTAAAACCTTTTGGGTGAGTTAGTACAGCTAGAGAATATATTATCATGACATGAAGGATGGGATTCTTAGATTTGGGTACTTAGGATAGTATTATTTGTTAGTTGTGATGGTTTTTAGATTGGGTTGTGTTGTGGTTGAGATAGATGGGTGAGTGGTTATGGAAATGTGGTGGTTTTTATCTTGTTCCAGATGATGTGGGGGTGTGTCCAATGATTGGTGGTAATGCGGTAGTGTGGTGGGTTTATGTATGTTTTGGTTGGGTGTGTTCAAATGGAGGTTTAATTTTTGTGTAATGATATCCTTGAGAAGTATCTCATAGGGTGGTTGTTTAGACCCCTCTATTTTTTCAATGATGGCTTTAATCTCAAGGGAATGTGTAATACCTTGACCCTAGAAACCAAGAGCCTTTGTATTATTTTATTAAATTGGCATGATTATAAGGAATCAAATCCCAAATGAATGATTAGTTTAGTATCCTTGGGAAACCAAATTCAAACATCATTCTTGAATTGCAAATGAATACACTAATTACAATTAAAAATATAACATTATTCCATCTAGTGTATCCTTGCATATCATTACTAGTACACTTCTTGTATTCCAGGGAATGGAAAAAATAAGGGTTATCTCAAATTCTACATAACGGTGAGTAAAATAGAGGAAATAATGAACTATAATAAAAAATCTATATGTCAATGTTAATAACTAGAAAAATTCCATTTAAATAACTGGATAAGTAATAATCAATATGGAATGGTAAATATTTGAAACAAATGCCAATTAAATAATTAATTGAGCTAGGAAACTTAACCATGTATATTCTACTTGTTTAAAATAACATGGAATATCAACAAATAATCTCATAATGACATAATTTATAATTTTGGACATCTAAAAAATACCGTCAAGTCCACATCTAAGACATCTCAAAATAAATTGTTAAGTCCAAAGCCAAAACCATTTCTAAAAATTAATGGGCAAGGCCTCATCCATGACCATATCTATTTTGTATCATTAGACACACTAATGCATTTAGGTTCTATAGTAGGCCATACCCATCACATACAAAGTCAAATGAATTCCTCATATGAAAGAGGTGAAAGAAAAACAATATAAACATTCATATTCAAAAACCATTATACGAAATGTGAATTCTTTAACCATGAACCATGAATTGTATAAAAATAGAACATCCACAATAAAAATAACCAAAAAAATCGATAAAATCTGGTCAATGATATTATAAGATATCCACCTTAATTGATAATAATATTCTATAAATTATTTTGACGTAGATGAAAATAATTTAAATCATTTCCTTGAAAAATTCATGAGGAAAAAAATAATTAAACATTCCAAATTGTCCCACGCCACTTTAAAATAATTTATTTAAAAGGATATGCATTTATAAAATAAAATATTTAATTTGAAAATAACCATGTAAAATTGTTAAGGTAGATTGAAAAAATTAGTTCTCATCGTGGCCAAAAATTCTATTCATTCTGTTTAACTTAAAAAATATTCCTTTTACTTTCCTAAGAAAATTCATTATGTACCTTGTTTTCAAAAATGATAGGAAGATTACTTTTAAGGAATTTTATAAAAAGTAGGAAAGGGATAAAAATAACTTGGATATATTATTTTATAATAGTAAAAACATTTTTAGAAAACCCTAACATGGAAGATAAATATTACCCAATGGATACTTAAACACACTCTAGAATAACTATGAGATTGTGAAATAATACCTTAACACTTTATCATTAGTTGATTGTTATTCCCCATGAAAGAGATGAAATTATATGGATATAAAAATGCCATAATATTTAGTATAATACTCATAAAAATAATAATGGGAAATAAATATGACATATATAAAAAATAGGTTGCGAACATGGCTTGTATCTCACAAAATATCAAAGTGAGACAAAGATCCCTTCCCATACATTTCCTTTTGGTTGTGCAAGATTTAAACTTATTTATAATGGTTTAAATAATTTTATTAATTTATTTTTGAACCTTATTAATATTTATGATATCATATATTTTCTTCTTATATTATATTATCACCAGTTTGTTAATAATATTTCATTAATTTCACTATTTTTGGTGTTAATTGCCACGTTTATCGAGTATGTTTTTGACATATTATTTGTTGTTCCTATTACATAGATCATGTTTTCATCATATATATAATGTAATACATGATATAAATAATATATATATTCAGTATATATATATATATATATTAATCCCTAAAATTTGGAGATTGGAAATAAAATGCACCGTTCATGGAGATGGTAGGTCGTACGTACGCATGAACACTACATTCATTTCATTATTATATTAAAAGAATAAAAAATAAATAAAATATTTTTATCTATATTAAAATTAAATTTAAATACCTATGTCATATATATCACATATTTTTATTAAGATCTTCCTTTATATGTTCCATGTATAGTGTGAACAAATCACGTCACTTTAAGGTAGCGGTAATCCACACTTCCACAAACGATGTTATTGTATTTTAAAAAATATAAATTATGAAGTTATGAGTTATAAAAGAATTAAAGAGGAAAAAATATAATAAATATCATATATTAAAAATAAAAATAGATTTTCAATCAAAATTCCCAACCAGGAAGGATGGAAAAGGAAAAACGATCAATCATCATTTCATGAGGCGGTAATTTACCGTACACATAAACATTATGTTTGTTAAAAAATTAGATGGAAGTGTGTGTAAGTGTAGATCTAACCCATTAAATAACAACGTATCAGTATATTTATAACACTGGTGATATTATTTAGGTAAGAAATAATAATAAATGAAGGAGTGGGGAAAGAAATAAAACAAAAGTGAACGTTGAAGAATGCTACCTTATTTTCAGGTAACTCCTTTTTGTTTCTTCCAAAAGACTTCTTTAGTTATATTTATGCAAAAATTAAGGATTATAGGATTATGTCAGGGAATTTAATAGGTTTTTTCTAGTTTTTTTAGAAAAAATCGGTTTTTCTATTTTAATAAAAGAGGATAGGTTCCCCTTTATAAGAGAGTGGAGGGGAACTTTTAGAATTTCTCAAAAGATTAATTTATAATAAAATAAATATCAATATTAGTACTCAAAAAATTCCACTTATTTGAAGAAAATATATTATTAGGTTGTAATTTAAAAAATCAATATATTTTAGAAAAGTTTTGATCTAATTTTAAACCTTATCATTTGGATTAACCCTTAGTTAATCCATTTTAATTTTAACTATGTTAATAATATTTTTAATACTAATATGATGTAATTTTAACTTATAAAGTGTGGATTGGATAATAAATGGAAAATTAAATATATTTTAGACCATAAATAATCCATTTATCCTTATTTAATATTGTCATGATTTTTAAATAATTTTATAAAATATTACTTTCATAAAATATCATAAGTGTCAATTTTGACAGTATTCATAACATTGGCTTTAGTAAAATCAATCCATAAATATTACATTAATAAAATTCACTTAATACACACTTAACATGTCATATTCACCCATAAAATTCATGTAATTCCTTGATTAATATTTATAATATCATTTAATTGGTTGTTTCGTTATATGAATCATCAATGCATCATCTTTATGCAAGCCTTTATATTAATTATGTATTTTCAAAAAATTGAATATAAATTTTCATGATAAACATACAAAATTTATCTCTGAAATTAATATTTATATTTGATTATATATTTTTATAACCACATATAAAAAATTTAATACTTATTAAAAACAAGAGTGTGACATATTGGACTTCCCTTAGAATAAAATACTATAAAAGACATAATGTCTTTCAAGTGCATCCAAGAGGCCGTAAAATCAGACCAAGGATGATTTACATCAACACAAACTCATAAAATAAAATTAGTACAAGTGTTATGGAAATTTTATAATATTTATAATATAATATTTACCTTAAGTTACTCGATTTTCCATTAACCGTGGTAATAAAAAAATATTTCTAAAGTTACTATTTATATTGTCCAAAAATAAAAGGGACTTATTTACATAATTCGGACATTATGATTAAAAATATTTAATCAATTTTTTTAAATTCAAAATACATAATTGTCTATAATTAATTAAAAATTAATCTCATTGATGAAACGAAAAAGCGTGTTTTAAAAGTAAAAACTTCTTAAATATTGAAATGTTTTTATATCCAATTTCAATGTGAAATTGATTTCAGTGACCTAAATTCAATTAAATAATTAAAACACGATCTAATTTTTCTTTAAAACCAAATCGAAATATAATTTATCCATACAAATAAATTTGAAAAAAATAGTGTTTTGAACTAAAATGTAGAGTTTTTTACTATTCATTAAAACATGAAAATTATCATAAAAATACCTAAATTTAATCCAAAGAAACATTTTATATTATTAATTAAAATAAAAAGTTTTTTTTTTCCAATAAAATATATAAGTTTCAAATTTGGATTTAAAATACGTTCTCCATTAAAGGGCAGTAAAAGTTCCTTTATCAAAATATAGTTTTTTAACGCATAAAATTGGATTTATTTTTATCTTATGCCTATAAAATAATTTGGATGAATATAAAAACATTTTATTAAATATATATATATACATATCATGATTTGGTTAATAATATTATTTCCCACCAATTTAACAGATCGGTTATAATTTCATTTTAAATAATAATATTAATAGTATATCATGGTTTGTTTTAGTTCGGTGTTGCGTGAAAGGTAGGATATTGAAGAAATTGAATTTATTTAAGAAGAGACATACTGTAAAATATTAGGATATCACATTATTCCCTCCTTAAATAAATTTTGTCCTCTCAATTTGATCTCATGACCAAAAAATAGGGGTTTGACTTTTAAAAATATCTTTGTTGAAATCACACTTCTAAAAAAGGATTAATGAGACCTCTACTTTAAAATAATGAAAGGTAACTATAAAGGTCACCATAGATGAAACATAGTAGGGTTCCATGTTGGAAATCATGGACATGGAAGATAAATCTAACCATCATGTTCTGATAGATAGTGATAGAGAACATGATAGGAGAAAGTTAACAATCACAAAGGTATAAAAAAAATTTGATCTAAGGGATCATTTGATTCATCCAAATAGAAGTTACTAGCATAATATTTTTTGTTTCAATATATTTTACCTAGAGATGAAAAATTTATTTACTTTATAGACTAAAAACATAAGGGAACATAATTAATAGATATTTATAGTTTCACCCTTTAATAAAATTCTACAACAAACTCATCTTTTTATTCAAATGATGAGTATTTAAGATGAATTCTTTTATGCCTACAGATTTCAAATAAACATATATGAATCATAAAATCCAAAATTTTATACTATATATTCCTCTTATATTTATAAATTAACCAAAACCCAAAATGGTTGGGATAATATAAGATAATTCCCCAAAAAGAATCTCTAAAATTCAATAGTAAAACTCCAAAGTTCAATATAGATCATTCAGAAAATAACTATCCTTCCTCAAAAATATTCTAGAAAAATATTTAAACAAAAAAATCAGATAGATTTTATCGTATATTCTTTCAAATGACATAAATAACTCTTAATGTCCCATACCAAGAATTTAATTGTGTCAATCCCATAATCTCTATGGTTTGCTAATAATTTAGATAAATAACTAGAAATAGAATAATCCTACAATAAAATAATATTTGACTCCAAAATACAATTCATTTTATTTACCTTAATCTCATTGGGTAACCAAAATAGTGAATTTCTTCTTAGATAACATTAATCACTCAATAACCAAATCATTTTCCAATTCAAGGTAATCTATTTGTTAAAAATATATTTCTGGAATAAAAATAACCTTTATCTATTAGATATTTTAACCAAATAAATTCATGGTAAATAGGAATTCATGTTGGATAGTGGAAGGAATTTCACCCTTATCTCCCTTCAGATGTGGGTTCAAATTCAATGGCCTTTCTGGACATGATGGGTTATCACTCGGCCAAAGAGTTTTCCTTTTTCTAAAACTACATTTATATTATCCAAAATTTTGATAAGAATATTTATAAATAACCTAAATATATTCAAAATTGAAGATATGTTTTAACCACAAAGGTAATATCATATGTTTCATTTTGTATTCCCAATAATATAATAACCCATAATCACCTTAAAGTCAAATATCAAATAAACCCTTATGGTTATCCTTACCTTTAGATTTATGTCTAGAAAATGAAAAATCATTTATTCCTTAAATAAATTTTTCAGACAAACTAAGCCAATTGTTTATGTTCCCAAATCTATGTTTACCTAAATCCAGTTTCCAAGGATGCTACTAAAATTTCATTAATACCAACGGTAATGGACCAACCCCATAATCCTAGAGCTGGTGCATTATTTTATTACATATACATAATTACAGTGAATCAAATCCTGAAGTATCAATCAGTTTGGTAGTCTTTATAAACCAGATACAAACATGAGTATTCTATCACAAATGAATATTCTAATTACAAAATAATTTTATTATTTTGAGGATAACATTATTCCATATAGCTTATCCTTGTATATATTTACTAGTACACTTAGTATATTCCTAGGAAAGGAAAAAAATAAGGGTGATCTCAAATCCTCTATAGGGATAAGTAAAGAGGAAGAAATAATGGATAAATGAGAACAAATCTATATGGAAATTTCAATAACAAAAAACATTCCATTTAAATAACTGGATAAGGAATAATCAATATGTCATGGTAGATAATTGAAACACATACCATTTAAATAATCACATGATCTTGGAAACTTAGCCCTGAATATTATACTAGTCAAATAATCACATGGAATATCAATAACTAATCTCATAATTATAGAATAAATAATGTTGGATATCTGAAACATATGGTCGAGGCCTTAGCCAAGTAATCTAAAAATAAAGAGTTAAGGCCTCAGCCAAATCCATATCTAAAACAAATGGGAAAGGACTCATCCAAGTCCATATATAGTCTGTCTCATTAGACCTACCAATTCATTGAGGGGATATAGCAGGCTCTGACCATCACATAATAAGTCCAATTCATCCCTCATATGAAAGTGGTGAAACCTAAATACATAAACATTCGCATTAAAAAAGGATATTAAATGTGAATACTAGAAAGTTTAGGATGGAGCATTTTTATTTGAAAAACAAACAATATGAAACCCTTTTGAACTAGGAAAGGGGAGAATCCATTACATTCCCGAAGTCCAGAGTCATACATCCTTAGGATAAAGAGACAAAAGTCCATTGGTAAATAATTCAAAACAAGTAAACCCAACCGAAGAAAGTTCACATATAAATGAAGGGCCAACCAAAGTAAGTTTTAATAATCATAGAAAAACCCTAGTTGCCTTCATAGAATCTATAATACCAACCATAGGGCCAACACGAGTCACTTTTTCCACCATAGAACCTACACACCTCCATAGATTTATCCCATCACCAAGAAGAGACCCAAGAATCCTTCACCACTATAAACCAAAACTAAATCCACAATTGAAGTCACGACAACCACTCACACCATAGCCAGAACTGTGTATCTGCACATCTACACAGAACTCCATTGATCCCGCCTAGGTAGCCCAAGAAACTATCATCCATAGCCAAATCCACGAATCCCATCGCATCCATCGAATTTCTCTCACATATTCCATAGTGTTCTACCAAAATCACCCATATCCAACATATATTTGTGTGATGCAAACCCTTCATAGACTGCAGAAAACAAGATCTAGATCTTGAATGTGGAAAACCCATCACAGCGTAAGACGATTGAGCCCACTCTGTAATTTCACGCCTCATCATTGCACAATAAGTAGATCCCCCATAAGCCACAATCCCACTATGAGGAAGCACCACTAAATAGGCCACAACCAAATAAATCAAGCATAGGATTAAAATAATGATGTTAACCTAGATGAAAATAATTTAAATGTTTTATTTGAAAAATTTTTAAATAAAATAATATTTAAACATTACAAAGTGTCCCCAACCACTTTGAAATAATTTATTTAAAAGGTCAAATATTAATAAAAGAAAATATTTTATTTGAAAACATGCTTGTAAAAATGTAAAGGATTCTTAAAACATTATATATTCATTGTGTTGGTAAATTTAATTTATGTCGTATAATCTAAAAAATATTCCTTTTACTTTTATAATAAAATCATAAAGTTACTTGTTTTGGAAAATGACTGGAAGATTACTTTTAATGAATTTTTTATAAAGTAAGAAAGGGGTAAAAATAACATTAAAAATAATTAGAGATTGAAAAAAACATTTTTGAAAACATTTATAGAAAAAACTAACATGAAATGGAACTATTCCCTAGTGGATACTTAAACATAAACAATCTCAAATAATGATGACATTGTGAAATAACTCATTAGCACTTTATAATCAGTCGAATTGTAATCCCTATGAAAGAGATGATATTCTATGGATTTTAAAATACCATACAATTCATGATAATACTCATAAAAGATATTAATGGGAAATAAATACATCACATATAAGAAATAAGTGATAAAAATGGATTGTATATTACAAAAAATAAAAGTGAAGCAAAGATCAATTACCTTAAAATTATTTTTTGTTGTTTATTATTTAACCAAGGGTATAATGGTTTAATGAATTTTATTAATTTATTTACAGACCTTATTCATGTTTATGATATTATATATTATTTTATTATATTATTTTATCACACTTTTGTTAATAATCATTCTTCAATTTTACTATTTTGGGTGTTAATTGCCTAGTTTCTTGAGTATGTTTTTGACTTTTTTTTTGTTCATATTACATAGATTATGATTTCATAATCTTTAGAATGTAAACCATGCTTTAAATATCATATACATTCATTGTATATATTTTTATAATTAACCATAAAATTTGGAGATAGGAAATAACATGCATCGTTCATGAAGATGGTAGGTTGTACGTACACATGAAAGCTACTTTCCTTTCTTTATCATATAAAAATAATGAAAAATAAATGATATATATGTATATAAAAATTATAGTATCATACCAATGTCATATATATCACATATTTTTATTAAAATATTCCTTTATATGCTTCATGTATAGTGTGATCGAATCACGTCTTTTTGAGGCAGTGGTAGTCCACACTTCTGCAAACATTGTTATCATATTTTAAAATAATAAATGTATTAAGTAATGTGATATAATGTAACACCCCAATATTTCATAGTACGTTATTTCTTCAAAGTAATGCAATAACTTTCACTACACTCAACACTATGTTAAAGCGCACCACGACTTACCAAACTAGCTGTTCAAAAGCGGTTATTAATAGTATTAACTGAATTTTGAACTTTATATAATCCTTAAAATTTTAGAATCCATATTATCAGTCTCTTATACATAATGTAAGAACAAATTCATTTTTTCAGATAAAAGAATTATTTTTCAAAAAATGAAATTTTACCGCCTTTTAATGGCGGCCCCTTTTTAAATCTAATATTTGAAACTTTTATATATTCAATTTGACCAAATAATATTCTTCTTTAAATTGGGACATAATAATTTAGTTTCAATAAATATTTGGTTTTTTTTCTGATAACTTTCATATTTGGGTGAATAGTGAAAAAACTATATTTTAACAGAAAACAACTATTTTAATCAAAATAATTTATAGTGTTGAATTATACATTTTAAGGGTTTGGAAGTATAATTATATTATATTTTTACCATTTAAACCAATGGTGGTCATTGTAAGTAATTTCACTTTGAAATCGGACATAAACAAGTGGCAATCTTTTGATAGTTATTATTTCTTAAAAATATGCTTTTTGGTTTTGACAACGAGAATTAATTTTAAATTAATTAATTAAACTTCTATGTTTTGAAATTTTTAAAATGGAATTAATTTTTGAATTTGGAATATCAAAATTAGCTTAGGGTGAATTTTTGGTATCTTTCTGATAACTTTCAATTTTTGATGAATTGTAAAAAACACTAAGTTATAGTTTAAAACAGAATTTTCATTTAAATAATTATTTTTTTTTTATTTTTTTAGGTCAAAATATATACATAATACCTATATAAGTTCAATTTAATTCATTGGAGTCGGTTTATATTAACATTAGATGTATAAAAATTTTATTAAACTTTTCACCGTCTTTTACCCACCTCCTATGAGCATTAGCAAATTTACATAAAACTTAATTTTACCACTTCTGTGAGTTGAATTTCAAAAATCTAAGAGGCACGGTTGATATCAGTAAGTAAAATTTGGTTCAATAAGATAAAAATAATTATTGTTGAATAGTAACTTTTTACTTTTATTTACCACGGTTAAAAGTAAATTGGGTAATTAAGGGTAAAAAGGATATTATTATTACCCTAACTCATGTACTAATTCTATTGGATAAGTTTAATTCGACCAAAAACAACCTTAGTAATAAAATATGATCATTTAGGTCCACATATATTATATTAGGACATTTATTATTATCTAATTCAAAGAAGAGTTAAAAGTGTAAAATTAAAAGTCTAATAAAAAAACAGTTTTAATATAGGGTTATACATAAGATAAATTCGACAATAAATATTCATTATAAATGTAAAAATATTTCATACATAATGGTATTTTATTGATAATTTATATACATTAAATAATTAAATTTATTTATGACATAATGATGATGCATTAATTACCGTATTAATTAAATATTAAAATAATTGATATTATAAATATCAAAATAAAGGTAATTTGAGACTTTTTATGAATTAAACTAATTTTCTTGGTAAATATGACATTTCAGGGTTAGTTAGATGAATTTTTTTCTAAGTAATAATGTTTTTATGTCTTTAGAAAAAACAAAATACCAAATAGTGTCAAAATTGACATAAAAGAGTTTTTAAAACAAATATTATATTATTAATTGATATTCTATTCGAAAAAATATATGGTTCATCCAAAAGTATTATATAATTATAGAGTATTATTAATTAACCACATGGATTTTTCTTAGAAGTATATAGTTTGTTTATTAACCAAATAATATAAAAATACAAAGAGACATGGTAAATTTCAAGGCTGACAATGTGTTTTGTTGACAACAACTTCCATGAAAAGCTCGAACCAATCAACTCATGAGGAGAGATATGAGTGCTCCCAGAGGTTCTTCTTCTGCTGCACCTTTGTCGTCGCATTCTCCAGTAGCTTTCGGTGGTGTGCCTGGAGCTGGGGGTGGTGTGCCTTCGAATGGTTCTTTTAAGGAGGTATTGTGTGGTGCTGCTTCCAGAGGCTGCGCGGGGATTCCTGCTTCCACGTCTGATCCTCCTCCGGATCTTCCTCCGATTTCATTGGAGAGTCGACTGGCTAAGAAGGTTGAGGGGGTTCCTGTTTTGAGTCTCTCGGCTTAGGAGCTTAGGGAGGATGCGTCTTTCCATGACCTGATGTTGGTGGCTCGTTTCTGCTGCAACAAACCTTCTTGGTCGTTTTTCCAGAGCTTTGTGGATTCCTGGGGTCATTCTCATCCGGCGGTGCTTTCTGAGCTGTCTCGAGTGGATTTCTGCATTCATCTTGCATCCAGGGAAGATTTTATCAAGGTGTGGTCTAGAGAGGTCAGAAGATGTGGCTCTTGGCGTTTTTCTCTTTCTAGGTGTTCATGGGATTGCCACTTTGGTCGTGAGACATCTTTCGATGCGGTGTGGTTATTACTCCCAGGGTTACCTCTCCCTCTTCATAACCCGGCAATTCTCATGGAAGTGGGTAACTCGTTTGGGTCCTTTCTCTGTGCTGAAGAGAAAACTAGATCCCTTCAGACAGCGGTGAACCCTAGAATATGTGTGGAGTTATATCAATCTGTGCAACATCCATCTTCGGTCTTGATAGAAGCATGTGATGGCTTCTCCTGGAAACAAAGGTTATTTTATCATCAGATTCTGCAATTTTTCACCTTCTGTGGCTTGCATGGTCACCTGGAGGAAACCTGACGGCGGAATAGGGAGGTAGCTGAACCCTCCCGACGGGGCCCAGCGGTGGTTTCGGGTCGCGACCCGCCCGCCTTGGTTGGAAAGAGAAAGGATGAAGTTTCCGTTTCCAAGCGCTCCTTTTCAAAATAAAAATTTTCAGGGGACCATGGTTTGGAGAATTTGGTGTGTGGTGAGACATCTGTTGACATGGTCACCTGGCGGTCGGCTCCCCCTTCGGATTGTAGGGATGTTAACTACTGGTCGCTTGTTTCAGATGTGCAGGTTGAGGTTTCGTTTTTTGAAGAGAGGTTCATTCCTTAGAGGGATTCAGAGGTCTGACTTGCTTTCTCATTTGGCGGTACGTTGCGGGCTATGTCTCCCCCGACATCTCATCTCTTGGTCTCTTCTCAACTGTCGACGGAAATTCTTCAGAAGCCCCTGGTGAGTAAACTTTCTAAGCATTCAGGGAAGATGGGGATTCGGACGGCATGGCTTCTGGAGTGGAAAAGGAACAGGTTATTTCCCATCTATCCCAACAAGGAATATTTTTGGTATCTCTAGTCTAAGGGGACTTCGGGTCTGACTCTATGGGCTACCGGCCTTCTAGAAGGGTTTCTATCCTTGAGGATGATGATTATGCTTTTAAGAAAGTGATCTTGTTGCCGAAGAAGAGCTTGCGCGAAGGGAGTATGTTGGGGTTTCTTACTTGCTCCATGACCAAGGGGAAAGGTATTATTATCCCCCTCCTTCCAAGGTGAACCTCTCGTCATACCCGAAGGCCCGTAAGGGCGCTCTGTAATGTTTTCTCTTATCATTTGGAATGCACGCGGCTTTGGTGCTCAAGCCAAGCGTGCGTTTTTGGCTACAGAAGGTAGGAAAGCTAAAATTTATTTGGTGGTCATGTTGGAACCGAAGCTCGATCAAGCAAGTGGACATGGGTTGCTAATATGATGGGGTTCCCTAATTCCTTGCATGGAGGTGAGGTTAACACTCAGATGTGGATTGGCTGGAAAAATAACATATCGGTGAAGGCGGTGAATATCTTGCCCCAGTGTATTGATACTAGGATTGATATTGGTGGAGTTAATTTGTTATTCTCGTTTTTCTATGTGAACACTATGGTCATCGAAAGAAGGGATCTATGGAATCATTTGAAAACAACACAAGCGGACCCTCTCCCATGGTTCATGTGTTGGGATTTTAACATTGTTGCGGACCCGTCAGAAAATAAAGGCGGTTTGGGGTTTAACCAGGAGAGTATCTTAGAGTTTCAAGAGTTCATGTCACATGTTGGGCTTATGGATTTGGGTTTCGTGGGATCAACATTTATGTGGTGCAACAATTGTAAAGGTTCGAGTCGCATCTGGAGTCAGTTGGAAAGATGCCTCACCAACATGAAAGGTCTCGATCTCTTTTTGAAAACTTCGGTCACTCATCTAACTCGTATTCTTTCAGACCATTAACCTCTTTTAATAGAGATCATACGTGAAGCGGTGATGGGTATGTCGTTCCACTACTTGGGGGAGTGGCACCGCGATCCAGAATTTTCTCACCTTTTGGAAACTTCTTGGCTTAAGGAAGAGAGAGGACGCTCCTGGACAGGGCTGGTGAATCACCACAAACAACATAAGCAGGACATCAGGGATTGGCTGATCAATCAACCTAACTCCTCTAACGGGGTGGTTAGCATGCAGACTGAGATTGAGAGTCTGGAGGGTGATCTTTAGTTGGCCTAGGATGAGAACACTTTTATTGATAAGAAGGTTGTTCTTGCTGAAAAAATCATAGAGATGGAATGAGTCTTCAAGGAGGGATCTCAGGTTAAATGGCTCAGAGAAGGCGATTGTAATAATACCTTCTTTCAAGCTTGCATTAAGGAAAAGAGAAGCACAATGATAAATATCAAGATGTAGGATGGTTCTTTCACTACAGATGTGAATATTGCGGGAAATATGGCGTTGAAACATTTAGAGGGTCTCCTAGCTGGGGAATCCATGTCGGGTTTTGTGAGGGATGATATGGATAACACTGGTTTCTTAAGTTTTCTTCCTCCTTTGGTGATTGATGGTGATAATGAGTGTATCTCCTCTCTGCCATAGGAGGAGGAGATCAGGGAGGCCCTGATGAGCACACTCAAGGGAAGTTCACCCAGTCCATATGGTTTCCCTTCTTCGTTCTACAGTTTTTCCTGGGGCGTTGTTGGGCCAGGTGTTGTGCATGCTATCCAGGACTTCTTCATAGGGGGGCACTTGAACAAAGGTGTATCTTCTTCCAGGTTGGTTCTAGTTCCAAAAGTTAAAGATCCCATGCTTATCAGCCAATTCTGGCCCACATGTCTTTGTAATGTATCTTATGAGATTTTGGCCACGGTGATTGGGAGGAGGCTTTCAAGACTTATTCCCAAAGTGGTCTCGGTAGAACAACATGGGTTCATACAGGGTCGGAATATTCAGGGGCGGTTGGCATCGCTAGTGCGTTGGTTCAGGACATCAACAAGCGCACGGTGGGGTCAAATGTCATTCTTAAAGTTGATATGAATAAGGATTATGATCAAATGGAATAGAGCTTCATCATCAAGGTTATGAGGGGGTTTGGGTTCCATGAACAGTTTTGTGATTTGTATTTCAGGTGCTATTCCTCTCCGTTGCTTTCGGTGGCTATGATGGGGAAGTGTTTTGGTTTTTTCAAAACTTTCTACAGTGTGAGGCAAGGTGATCCCCTATCTCTAAACTTGTTTGTTTTGGAACAAGACGCTCTATCAAGGAATCTGAAGAAAGGTTTGTTAGAGAGAAAGCTGAAACCATATATTGGAAAAAGGAACACAGGGAACATCACCCACCTAATGTTTACTGACGATGTTCTATTTTTCATGAACGGACGTGGAAATTATGTCCAGTTACAACAAGCTCAGTGGAAAATCCATCAACTACTTGAAGATTAATTTCTTTATATCTGATAAATGTTCAGGAAGGAGGTGTAGAGATATACAGAGGGCTAGTGGTTGCAATCAGAAACGTCTGCCCATTTTGTATCTTGGGGTACCAATATCTTCTAGCCGGGTCAAGAAACAACATTTTAATGGAATCATGGATCGTCTGCTTGGGATGATTCTCAACTGGAAAAACAAGCTCCTTTCATTTGGGGGACGGGTCAGGCTCATTAACAGCGTGCTTCTTTCTATTCCCATACACGTGTTCTCAGTTATTAAACCTCTAAAGGGTGCAGTTCAGAAGATGGAAAGCATCCTTACTGCATTTCATTGGGATGCCAAGGAAGAAGGGCGGTGTCATTGGGTCTCTTGGAAGCGGATGGCGCGACCAATTGCTGAAGGAGGTATCGTCCTATATGACATTCATGAGACCATACTTGGTTTATAGGCTCGTCTTGCATGGGAGATTATCGCCGGGGAGACCCTAAAATTCTTCAGAGGGTGTTACGGATGGAGTGAGGAGATCAACACGCATAGAATGACGAGGATGGCCAAGTGTATCTTTGATCATATAGATGAATTTCATGGTTACTCTAGATGGATTATCGTAAATGGGAATATTAGCTTCTGGAATGACAACTGGGCGGGTGGAAAGATGGCCTTTGAAGGCTGCTCGTCTCCACACGTTTCTTTCAGGGAATCTTATAACTGGTATGATTTCATACATGTGGCATTAAACCACACCCATATGAGACTTTTTGAAGAGATTGTGATGAACGAGGAACCGGATGTATTTTGCTTCACAGAGGCTGCTTCCGGTAGGTTCAGCGTCCGCAACTACAGGAGAATAATTCGGAGTGAGAGACCCATGGTGGAAGGAGGAAAGGTTACTTGGTGCAATGAAATTACAAGGAGTATGAACTTCTTGGTGTGGAGAGTTAATAATAGAGCTCTACCAATGGAGGAGAATATACAGAAAAAAGGGATCTGGATGGTGTCTCGGTGTTATTGCTGTGAGCACCCCAGTATCAAGAGAGTGGTTCATCTTTTCTTCCAAGGGAAATGGGACTCACTTCTTTGGTCTTCCTTCACTCACTCTCTGCTTGACGATGGTGAACCCTGGACCTGTCGGGACTTTGTTTCAGCTTGGTTCTCGGAGACGCAGAACAGAGCCATGGAAAGAACGATTAGGACCATCATCTTGATTGTTGTCTGCTGGGTAATTTGGGAGGTGCGTAACCAGGTTAGGCTGGGCTCCAAAAGATCTCCTTTGTCTCTTCTGATTAGACTTAAATCTCTCATTTTGGAATTGGAGTCCTTGGTTAAATGGGTGAGTGATTTGGTTTTTCTCTGTAACTTCCTTAAGAGACCATGCATGCTTCAAAGGAGGGTTGGTTTCTGGGTAACGTGGCAGCCTCCTAGCCACAGGTTGAAACTGAATATAGATGGGTCTTGCATGGAGGGAGTGATGAGGGGAGGAGGTTTACTGCGAGACAGTTGGGGCTCAGTGTACATTTCCTTTAGTGTGTTTTATGGTCTTGGTAACTCCTTGGGGGCAGAGGCTCGAGCTCTCCTTTCTTGCTTTATGGTTTGCAAGAGGAGGGGCTTAACGGTGACAGAGGTTGAATCAGATTCAGAGGTCCTGGTTAGGGTTGTTCAGGGAAGTTATGGGATTCCATGGGACTTGAATTATGTTATTAGAAGGTGCAAGTCTGAAACAAGTCAAGGAAGGATAATTCATCATAGCTGGAGGGAATCCAACTTTGAAGCTGACTCGCTTGCTCGTTTGGGCAGGCAGGAGGAAAATATTTTGGTTTATGATAGTCTTCATTCTCTTCCCCTGGAGTGTTTATGTGTGGTTCAAGGGGATTCCCTTGGCCTGCACCACATCCTTCCCCCTTGAAGGGATTTCTTTGGTTCCTCTTGTTATCCTTTAAAATAATAATAAAAAATAACTTTCAGACCATGGTAAATGACAACCTATTTAACTAAGAGTTAAATCTAAAAGATAAAGCTAATTTAGTGACCCAAACCTATCTAAAACCAATTTGTTGAGTGTTTTTAGACCCATCCCCACCTTATCCTTTAAATAATTCATTTTTGAGTCATTATAAACTGAAAATTATTTTATTATAAAATTATATTTCAAGCTTTTCCTAAGCTGCCCCTCACCCCACTTATAAAATGGCACTCTCCCTTCTCTCTAATTTACATATTCAAAGCCATTTGGCTCGGCCAACCCCAGACCATATACCCTATAAACTATTCTACCATCATCCTAGAGGCCTTACTATAGTCAGAAATCCAACCTAAGGATCCCGTTTGATCAAATCAAAAGGAATAACCCGAAGAAGAGGTAAATATTTCATCACCACTTTCAAGTTCCTTTCTTCTTCAACTTCCTCTTTCCTTGTTGTTTGCATTCGAAAATAATAACTCCAGTATCTTATATATACTGTGATGTTATTATAAATATCGTACAACCATATTCATTATTCTATCAATCCTTTGAATGACATGTCACCATACGTGTATACGTACGGCTTACCATATCCACGTCGTGGAGTAATTGTTATTCAATACATTATTATTTGGATGGGTATAATAATGATGTTTAATTGATGTAAATAAAAAATATAACATGAAAATTATTCTGTATATATGATATACTATCCAATTATATATTATTTTAATATCAAAACAATGATATTGACGCTCATGTGTACGTACGGATTACCGTCTCCACGAACGCGATGCGATTCATTTTCCATCATATCCATTCGTGACTAATTTTCATTAGATGATTAAAAATATTTTTTAAATACATAATGTAATTATGAATACTAATAATATACATCCTATCCATAATAATCATTACATTCATAACAAAGCATATGAAGGAAAATGAATCTGTTAACACCCTAAATGACGATAATACTAAGATATTGTTAACAAAGCAGTGTTATAAGATCATATATGATATCATATTAATGTATATGATTCTTGTATAATTTAATAACGATTATTTCACCATTATACAGGATTTTAACCTACCCTCGTCCAAGGAAAAGTACAAGGTAAGGGTTAATTTCACAATCTCCTTATTATCCGGTGTTGTTTATATATAATTATTTACTGGGACCTCTTTATCATACACATCCATGTTTCTTAAAAATGTATTTCAAAACATTTTTAATATTTACTAGACAATTGGTTAAATTCATCTATACCATTATTTTAACATATATGTTTTGAAAGGAATCTTTCCTTCGTTTTCCAAACAAGGTACTTTATGACCTTTTCGACAAAACAAAGGTAAGAATTTTTTTTAACTTATACGGCAGGTGCGGCTATTTTCTGCCATTATAACATCGTCAAAGATTACCTTATAATATTATAACAATATTTTCAAAATAAATGTTTTCTTAAATGATTTCAAAATATTAAGAGATAATTCTCTAAAAAAGGTTTTGATTAAAACTATGACAACATCCTTTGATGAATTTTAAGCTTATTTGAAGTTGATTTATTATTATACAAAACTACAATATTGTATTGAAGGTTTTGTGATATGTTTGACTATGGATGTGTTATTTTTACTCCATTCATGGTTTATGGATAAATTATTGACATTTTTTATGCTAGTTTTAATATGAATGATTATGTTATGTTTAAACATTTTCATATGAGGAATGCATTCGACTTAGTATGTGATGGGTGGAGCCCGCTATAGCTCCATAATGCATCGGTAGGTCTCATGAGACAAACTAGTGTCTTTTCACAAGGACTTGAAAAAATATTATTTGTAGTCATGGCATAAGGCCTTGACTATGTGGTTATGAAAGTCTGGCATTATGCATTCCATCATTATGAAAGTGGCTATTTATATTTCATGTGATTATTCGACTAGTAGAATATCCATGTGAATAAGTAAATGGCATTATTTGATTTTATCTTTTCCATATTATGATGAAGTTAAAGTTTAAAAGCCTTTTGTTTTAGTATTATACATTTACTTAAATGTTTATTCTTATTTACGAAAGTTTCCTCTATATTGTTATCCTTACTGAGCATCTGAGCTCACCCCTTTCTATGTTTTATTTTTCCCAGGATGCGAAGATGTATTTTATGACTGACCTGCAGGGATAGTCTGAGGGGATATGAGTGTGGTCTATTGAAACAATGTTGTTGTATTTTTTTATTTTATGATGTAATGTAAAACTTATGAATGTATATAGTACTTCCAAGGCTACTAAACTAATCAGTCTTTCGATACTTGATCTTTTGTGATCATGCCAATGATAGGTAATAATGCCCTGAATCTGGGCTTATGGGGTCGATGCGTTACATATAAAATAATTAAACAAGCATAAATACATAATAAATATCATATATTTCATATATAAACATATTTTCCATTAAATTTATCAACCATGAAAAGTGATAAAGGAATAAACTAACAACCATCGTTTCGTGAGGCGGTAATTTTCTATACACCAAAACAGTATGTATGTTTCCCATTAGATGAAATTTCACGTAAGTGTAGGTAAAATACATACTTAGAAACATAAAAGTATATTTATGATATGGTTGTTATTATATAATCATGTAATAATAATAAATTAATGATAGGGGAAAGAAATAAATCTTAAGTGATCGTTGAAAAATGTTACCTCGTTTTCGGGTAACCTGTAACGCCCCGACCCTAGCTACCCAGAGTCGGTGCATTACTTCGTAACATTGGCATGATCACAATGATCAATTCTCAAAATACCGATTATTTTAGTAGCCTTGGAAACACTAGATACATTCCTAAATGTTACATTACATCATAAAGTGAAAAAATACAATAACAAAGTCTCCATAGTCCACACTAATATCCTCTTCTGACAATCCCTACAGGTCATTCATAAAATACTTCTTCACATCCTTGAAAATATTAAAACATTGAAAGGGGTGAGCTCAGATGCTCAGAAAGGATATCAATATTGTGGAAGCTTTTGTATATAAACATAAACATTTAAGGCAATGTATAACTAAACAAAATCCCTTTAAACATGAACTTCAACATAATATGGAAAAAGTAAAATGAAATAATGCCATTTACTTATTCACATGGATATTCTACTGGTCGAATAATCACATGCAATATCAATAACCACTTTCATAATGATGGAATGCATAATGCCATACTATCATAACCACGTAGCCAAGGCCTCGTGCCAAGTCTACAACAAGATTTTGTCAAGGCCTCGTGCCAAGACATTAGTTTGTCTCATGAGACCTACCAATGCATCGAGGAGCTATAGCGGGCTCCACCCGTCACTTATTAAGTCCAATGCATTCCACATATGAACAGGTTTAAACATATCATAAACCATAATATAAACGTATCACATTAAACATGCATAAAGGAAACATAACATTTCCACATTTCAATCACAAGATATCAATACAACACATTGATATAATAAAAACACTTTCAAAACCATTTTCAATACCAAAATAAAAGAAAAGTAAAACATGGTATTTATTTTTCTTTTAAAAAAGTTATGGCTTGTAGAGGAAGCCGAAACTCAAATAATGGTCACGTCGGCGGAGAAGTCGTTGTCGCCGCATATGTACGGAAAGAAAAACATTCCTTTTTGTCGTTTAGTAAAACTATTCATATAAAAAAGATTCCTTTTGAATAAACGTAAAAAGGAAAAGGAGTTTATACACCGTATAAAAGAAAGTTGTGTATAAAACCAAATATGCCTCAATGAAAGGAGATTGAGACGAAGTCCTTACAAAGATCATTTTTAAAATAAAATAGATATATTATGAGTATTTACTATAAGTACACATAAAGAAAGTAAAAATACAAGATATGACATAATAATATCATGACATAATTTGAAAGTAGGAGATTAACCCAAAGATTGGAAATTGGGTTAAGAAATTTCCTTACCTCGTGTCCGACTTGACTCGACCGCTATTTAACCTCCTGAATAATAAACTAGAGTTAATCTCTACCTTCTTAATAACCTTTTTCAAGTTCATTATTCCTTTTTATATCACTTATTACCATGTCATGAACATTATGTAATTAGTTAAGTTTATAACGGTCGTTTTGTCGATCTTAGGTACTTGAGTCCAAAAATAAACTTCTTATAATTACACTTTGTTCATGTGGTAAAATATCCATTATATCCATAATTATATTCATGATTTATATATCATATAAATCATATATATCCATTATATACATTAATTTATAATATTACATAACATTTAGAGGTAAGAAATGAAATGCACCGTTCATGGAGACGGTAAGCCGTACGTACGCATGAACGCTACTTTCATTTCCATTTCATATTTAATGGAATGAAGTTATAATTATATAAAGGTATAATATAATTCCAGTATAATAAAATGTATAATACCATTTACTCTATCCTTTATACATCTCACATATGGCATTAACGATTCAAATCACTTTGAGGGGGCGGTAGTCCGCACTTCCTAAAATGAAATTATCGCGTTTACCCATAATTGAAATCATAAAGTATGACATGAATGAGAAATAAAGAAGCATAAGGAAAACATAAACATAATATATATATCATATATGAAAATATTGTCATCAAAATTTCCACCATTAGAGGTGTTATATGAGTGTTGAACAATCATCGTTTCGTGAGGCAGAAATTCTCCATCCACAGAAACAGTATGTTCTTTAACCATTAGATGTAGGTGTGTGTAAGTGTAGCTCGAATCATTCTTATAACAACATCCTAGTATATTTAGGATTCTTTTTTTGTTACAAAAGAAATTAATAAAAAGAGTTTAGGGGGTTGGAGAAGAAAAATAAAACAAAATAACATAAGAGAAGACATTACCTTAAAATCGGGTAACTCTTTTTGATTTGAGCCAAAGGCTTCCTTGGGAATAGTTCTGACAAAAGTGAGGCTTCTAGGAGTAAGATAGGGAATTTGGGAGAGTATTTGGGCAGAGTTTGGCCGAGCCAAATGGCTTGAAGGTGTGAGTAATGTGGTAGTGGTGGGGGCCTTTTATAAGAGGAGAGAAGGGTCACTCTTGGAAAGATTGAAATGTTACATTATTATGAAATACTTTTTCGGATTCTAAAGGTCCCACACATATATATTTCTAGGATAAGGTGATAATGTTTTGACATCTACTCATCCAATAGTTTTTTTACAAGTGTAAGTCTTATATTTTACATTATCTTTTCATTTTATTTAAATCGTTTATTAATGAGGTAATCGCTGCATCATCATGGTATCATAAATAATTTAATTTATTTAATGTCTAAAAATTATAAAACAAATATCATGATGTAGGAAATCTTTTTATATTTCTAATTAATATTTATAGTCCAAAAATATGACTTGTATAACCCCACTTAAAAATTGTTTTAGTAAAACAACTTATGTTTGTGACATTTTTATGTTAACTTTAAGTAAAAGTTATTTATGTAATTTTCCTACCAAAGTGGCTCCATGGGGTACCAAAGTTGACCCATGGATTTTCTTGGTCGTCCATGACACATCCAATAGGGGTTGGACAAGTGTAAAGGTATTTTCATATTTTTATAATATCAGTTTTACCTTAAATTTCACTAATTACCTTTAATCGCGATTAATTAAACTTAAAAGTTACTATTCACCAAAAAATTATTTTAATCCCATTGAACCACATTTTACTTCCTAATGACAACCATGTATGTCGTATTTTTGAAAATAAAATCACAAAAGAGGTAATTTTTCATTTAAACGAAAAATCAGTTTTTTAACTGCCACTTACTGGTTTCACTATTCATCAAAAATTGAAGTTTTTCATAACAATGCCAAAATTTCACCCTAAGCTATAATTGATATTCCAAATTCAAAAATTATGTCTATTTTACAAAATTCCAAACATATAAGTTGAATTAATTAATTTTATAATTCATTCCCGCTGTCACAACAAATAGCGTGTTTTTAAGAAACAATATATATCAAAAGATTGACAATTGTTTATGTCTAATTTCAAAGTGAAATTAATTATAATGACCACCATTGGATAAAATGGTAAAAATATATTCTAATTATACTTTAAAGCCACTAAATAGTATAATTTATCACTATATATTATTTTTATTAAAAAAGTTGTTTTAAGTATTTTTCACTATTCATAAAAAATTGGAAGTTCTCAGAAAAATACCAAAAATTCAACATAGGCTAATTTCGATATTACGAATTCAATAATAAAGTCCATTTTGAAATATAAAATTTCTATAATTTTAAAAAGTGGTTATTACTATTCATAACGGCTACTTTGATTAGTCGCGGTGTGTTAGAACTCGAACTTGCGTACAATGCAAGCTATTGCAATATTGAAAGAGAAGCGTATCATGGAAGCTCAGGGTGTTACATAACCCCTTTTGGTTTATACAAAAAATTATTACTTGGTTGGATTTATAAACAAATTAAAAATTATATGAATAGTTTATGGGTGTTATTATTTTCCTTTTAAGGGGTATTCCAAACCAAATTGGTTCTTAAGTGTGAATAAAAGAGGAGAGGTGTCCTTTTATAAGAGAGGGGAGGGGCACTTTTGGAATTTCCCCAAAGTGTAATTTATAATAAAATAAATCTCAACCCAAATAAATAAAAAATTCAATTTATTCAATTAAAATATATTATAAGGCTTTAATATCATCAACCAATATGTTTTATACAAGTTTTAATGTCATTTTATACCTTATCATTTCGATTAACCCTTAGTTAATCCATCTCAATTTTAACTATATTAACAAGGTTTTTTATACAAAGAGGATGTAATTTGTATATATAAATTTTCGGTTGGACCATAAATGGAAAATTTAAGATACTTTAGAAAAATTTTCATTCTTTTTTCCTTATTTAATATTTTTTTATTATTTTTACATAATCTTATAAATTATTATTTTCATAAAATTTCATAAGGGTCGATTTTGACACTATTCATAACATTGACTTTAAGAAAATCAATAAAGAAAGATTAAATTAAAAAAAGTTACCTTAATACACCACTAACATGTCATTTTCACCCATAAATTTAGTTTATCACTTTAATTAAGTCAAATTATATTTCTTTGAATATTTCTAATATCATTTAATTGATTCTATCATTAATAGAATCATTACTGCATCATCATTGTGAAATCCTTCGTTAATTATTTATTTCCTAAAAATTGAAAATAAATTATAATGTTGTATATAAAAATTTTATACTTTAAATTATTTTTTATAGATCGTGATATATTCTCTATAACCACATATAAAAAATGTTATACTTATTAAAAACAAGAGTGTGACATATTGGAATTCCCTTAGAATAGAATACTATAAAATAATTAAATTCATCCAAGTGGATCCAAGTGGATATAAAATCTTATGATGTATTATTTTTGTCCAAAAAACTAATACAATGATATTAGGACAAGTTTAAGGGTAATTTTATAATAACAAAAATATAATTTTTAACATTGATTACTCGATTTACCCTTAGCTGAGGTAATAAATAATATTACTAAAATTACTATCCATATTCGGAAAAATAAAATAAAAGGGACCAATTTACATAATTTTAACTTTATGATTAAAAATATGGAAACCATTTTTTGAAATTCAAAACACATAATTGGCATAAATTAATTACAAATTCATCCAGTTGATGGAACGACAAAGCGAGTTTTCAAAGTAAAAACATCCAAAATATTGAAATTTTGTTATCAAATTTCAATGTGAAATTTATTTAAATGACCTAAATTGGATTAAATTGTAAAAAATTATCTAATTAGGCTTTAAAACCAAATAAAAACATATTTTATATATATACATAAATTAGATGAAAATGCAGTTTTTGACTAAATGTATTTTTCTCTATTCATCAAAACATGAAACTTATCCGAAAAATACCAAAATCTCAACCAAAGTAAATTTTTATATTATGATTTAAAATAAGAATTGTATTCTTCCAAATAAAATATATAAAATTTTACAAAATTGGATTTAAAATAGGTTCACTATTAAAAGGCGTAAAAAGTGCCTTTATAAAAATAGTCTTTTAATGTGTAAAATTTGATTGATTATTATCTTATGTATGTACGATAATTTAGATGAATATAAAAAATTGATTAAATATAATATATATATATATATATATTTCTTAATTTGGTTAATATTATTAATTCCCTCTAATTTAATAGATTGGTTATAATTTCATTTTTAATAATAATATTAACAGTATATCATAGTCCGTTTAAGCACTGTGTTTCATGCAACATAAGCTATCAAATAAATTGAATTTATTATAGAAGAGACATAGTGGAAAATCTTGGGGCTTTACAATAATTGTCTTTTGATATGTATCTAATGTAATGGTATATTCCTTCTATGACCCTTACTTTTCTAATTAGGGAATTCGGTGGCGTTTGGATTAAGATAGAGGAGGATGGAGTTGTAGAATAGTAGTTTCATGGTTCTTATGCTATAAAATATGGTTTTATGGTGGAAATGTGTGGTTTACAACTTGTGTGGCCATTTTCTTGCGGCTTGTGTGCAGTAAGGGGATACCACACGAAATATTTTCAAGTAATAAGAAGGGAATATGGTGTAAGTTAATAATATCTTGAGGAAAAATGTTTTTTGGTGGAATAGGGTTTTACTGCCAAAAGGTTGGTTTTATGATATATGTTTTACAGATACCATGGGTTTTACATCATAAATTTGGGACTTGCGCTATAAAAGTTGTGTCTCTATGGTTCTTATATATATTTCTTGGAATATTTTCTACATATATGGATATAGTCCTTCTCATTTTTGGAAAAACCCAACTACAGAGGAGGATATCCCAAATGTTATTCCCTCGCCTAGATCCTTGGGTTCTGGTGGTGGTGGCTTAAGAATCTGTGGTAATCTCATCACCCTTTATCAATTTTTTTCTCTCATTCTTCTCTCAGAGATCCATTATGGTGTCTTGGATTTGGATTGGGGTGACTTCGTACTGCATTTTTTTTACCCTTTGATGAATTGTATGTGGATACAAGGTTTTGAAGTACGGTTGTGGTTTGAAGGATGTTTCTTAGTTTCCCTGAGGAGTGCATCGAGATCGAAAAATATTATATTAGGTAGGGGAACCTCATTCTCACTCTTTTACAAGATATGTGTGGTAATTACGTGCTTTTTGTTTCTTTTTGGTGGATAGTAAGAGTTAGAATAATCAGTTAATTATTTTAAAAAACATAAATTGATGGGTATGGGGAGTAATCACATGTTTTAATGCCTTATTATATTTTTTTTATGAGTTTATGTCATGTTGTTTCCTTATGAAAAATAATCGTTTTTTGGAGCCTTGTTTAAACTGTGCATAATATGATGTGATGGACCTTGTTATGTTGTTTTGATATCAAACCCTGAATAAAAGGTTGATAAATGTATATATGGAAAATAAAATGGTTTCTTATAGAATCTGGTTTGTGTGATAATACTAATGATAATTAATTATGTAATGTTCTGAAATACCTAGAATAGATCGTGGAAGCCGAAATGTGTTGTTATTGCCTGTGGTTACTTTATTATGTTTCCTTTTGTGTTTTGAAATTTTGTGAGGTGGTGGTGGTGACCGGATGGGATTTTTAGTGTGTGAGGATATGATATGATGTGGTTTTTTGGCATGGATTTTATGTGGTTATTTGTGTGATTTGGTGCATAGAGGTTCTGGTGTGTGGTGGTGGTGATGTTTGGGGGTGTTGTGTGATGGGGTAGTGATGTGTTGTGGATGTGGTGCTTAGAGGTTATGGAACACTTCATTTTTTATTTTTGGTTTATGAGACATGATGATATTCTAGTGAGATGGTTTGGACAGTTTTTAGTGGTGATGATGGTTTATTTGAGATGGGCGAGTTGCTGTATTGTGGTTTTATGAGATTCCCATATATCCCTATAATAAATTTATGATGATAATATGAAATGAAATAGTCTAGTACAAAAATTATATGGTCTAGTAATATATGTGTGTTAAATGGATTAAATTAATTAAACGTTAAATTAATGTGCAGTTTAAATTTGATTGATGAGGCTTAGTAAATGGAAGTGGAATTTTTGGCTTGTTTGGTGGGTCTTTGGGGTTTTTCAAATAGTAGTGGAAGCGGTTGTGATGGTTCATGTGTGGTGTTGTGGTGGAGATGACGTGTGATAGTGTAGTTATTGTAAACTCATCGGTTCAATGTTGTGTTGTATTTGTATATCATGTATTGTATTTTATTTCTATATGCACACCACCAGAGCAGAATAACCTTAGAAACACTTATAATTTCTTGGTTCTATGTGTTTTCCCCAACATCCAGTATGGTGGTGATATAGATGGATGGATACCCCCACATTCATGCTCTTCCTTCAGCATTGATGGCCTAGGTGTATTCGGGTGAGATGTGGTGTGATGGTCCTGGAGTATTTGGGTGAGATGAGGTGATGAGGTAGATATGTGGTGTTATGACCTAGGTGTCTTCTGGAAGGAATTGATGAGATGTGATATGTGGTGGGGTTCCAGCATGTAAGGAGTAGATAATGAGTTATTTCATTCGTTTTCATGATACCATACTTCTCTAGTTATGTGATGATATGTGTTGTGGTGACCCAAGTGACTTTGGGAGAGATGTATTGTTATGGACTAGGTATCTTTGGGTGAGATAAGATGTGATGATTCCTAATGCTAGTAAACGATTCTAGACCTTTCGTGGGTGGGTGGGTAGGGATGCATCCCAACCCATATCAGAGATTTATGGTATGTGACATGATATGTAGGAAAGGGATGAGAGCAGAGGACGTTCGATGTTGGGGTGTGAGAGAATAAAATTAGTGGGGAAGCCGTTTGTGGGTAACTTACATTGTTATGATTTTGTTTACTATATTAATATATTTTAAATGTGGTTTTCTGGGTGGTATATTATGATGATGTGATTGGTTATTTTACCTATTATGGTGCTTTTTGGTTCAACTATTTGTTCACTAGCACATTAGCATGCTTCTTTTACATGTGCTTTTGTGACCTTGTGTATAATTCAATTGAGTATACTTGTATTCTCACCCGATATATATAATATATTTTATCTAGGTTTCTAGGAGGACATTGGGGAGCTAGATAAAAATTTCTAGCTTGGATTTGGTTCTTTTGTTGAGTCACTATCTTATATAGTTTTTGGTATATTTTTATACTTTTATTGTATTGGTTTATTATTTTGTTAATATATTAAGGATTGCTTTTTGGTTTACTAATATAATTTATTCAGGAGTTTAATGGTGTTCTTATCCTATCTCGCAATCCAATTTTTATATGAGAGGATAAATCCTCCCATGTGTGATATTTTTATACCCTTATTGTTTGTCTCCAACCTAAGCCTTACTAAGGTGAGACTCAGTTTTCGTTATCTCCCTTTATTTATTTCAATAATACGAGTTGTTTTAATGGAAGAAAGGGGGTCATTAAAAATTATGTTAAATGAATCCCTAAAAAAATTTAGGAATAATCCCTTCACCTATTGAGTCCTTAAGGAAAATGAAATACGTGTGATGATTAGTTGAGAAAGGTAAATATTTGTTAAATTTTTTAATTTATAAATAAAAAATTATATATTTTTTGGGGTTTTCCAAAACCAAATGGTGTGGATTTATATCAGTATTAATTTTAAAAATAATAATCTAAAATTGAATTATTTTATAATAATAAAATTTTAAAATTGATTTGAAATTTTGATTTCATGGAAACTTTTCAATAGAAATGAATTAATTTTAAGAGACATCTTGTTTTCAAGTGTGTGTTCTTGTAAAAATTATTTTCAAAATCTTGTTGAAAAATAAATATTTTAAAAGTAATAGATTTTATATTCTTTTAGTGGTGTATTTAGTTTTTCCCCCAATTCATAATGAGGATTTTTGTTTTTATGTGTGGGGCATGAAATAGTTTACTTGATGTTTCATGTTATTTAAATTTTTCCTCCTAGGAAGGTCATGAAAAAATATAATTTTTTATTTTAAGTGATGAACATTTAGAGTGGTCCTCTACATTTTTGTGTGTATTCCCTCCAGTTAGTGGCCATTCCCATAATTATGATAAAATGGTGGGGTAAATTATTTCTTATTATTATATATGTTTTATTGTTTATTGAATTTCTATCCTTCCATTTTTCTATGGTGATTTAGGACCATCATAGGTGCGTTGGGAGAACATAGTTGAGTGACACGTGAAATTATGGATATTTTTTACTTGTGGTGATTATTGGTTTGGTGCATTCTATTTTAAGTGGATTGCGATGTAGTAAAGTCCTTAAGGTGTTTTTGTTCTAGTTTGTGCTTCAAGTGATTCTCTATATGAGATATTATTGGATTTTGATTAATCTTGTTGCACTTGTGCCTCAAGAATGATCATGGTTCATAAGAGTTGGGTTTTAGAGTTGTTTAATTTAGGTTTTGGTTTTGTCATATCAAACATGAAATACTCATGTGGGATCATGGGGGTATGGAATAGTTGTGATTCAATAGAACTCTTGTTGGAGTTGTATGGATTTTAATGGACTCTCCCTTGGTTGTACTCCATGGGTGAGGTTTCAGGCTACCTTATTCCCTAGTTCATTAGCTCACAGTGGGTTCTATGTTGTTTTTTATTGATGGATCTTTGATCAGAGGTTTTTCTTAGTTATTTGTGGGTAGTCGTGTATTAGTTTTTTCCATTCTCAGAGTTTCCCATCTTTGGGATGGTGTTTTGATATTTCCTTTTGGATTTTTGTTATAATTGATAGAGGAATTGCGATTTTCGTTGGTTGTTTTGGGGAAGTGATTTTATTGGTGTTATGCCTTATGGGGAGTGTTTAGATAGTTGACCCACCATTTTGTATTATTTTTAAATGTGGGGAGACCATAATAGGTCTTAACAGTCATTGGTCATTTATTCCCTTGTTTGTGAGGTGAATTTCACTTGGTGATGTTAGATATCATATGATGACGTTCTCTGTTGGATTTAATGAATAGATTTTGTTAGTATTTTTTTCCCCTTTGGGATCCATTTTAATTTATTTTTTCCTCCCACATCTTCCTCAAGGTGTTGTGTTTTATGTGTTTTTACTCTTCCATCCTTTCTCACTGGGTTTTTTGGGGGCATAAATGGTTATGGTTGGGAGATTGTATTTCCATATATTATTTTATTTTATTATTTTATATTTATTATATTATTTTGGTTATTAAAAGGTTTTCATGTTTTTAGGATGAAAATTTAAAATTTTGGACACTTTTGAGTGATGCACAGTTATCCCACAAGATTTGGTAAACCGTGTAGTGAATTTGAATTTTGCTCTCTAATTAAAAAATGTTGATTCCCACAATTAGAGAATGAAAAGTAAAGGGTGATGCCTTATGGGAATCCATGAAGAGTGTTCTTGAGGTTTATAGTGTGGGTCTCACTATTACTAAACAGATTTCTTATAGCTTGGTAAACTGTGTGGGTTAACCATGAGTTGTGATTAGTTTTTAAAAAAAATTAATTTCCAAAAATACCCATCCATGAATTAAAGACCTAAAATCCCTATTTACACTCCACCTCTCATCTCAAAGCCCCAGTTGAAACCCCCAGGAATGCATGACCAACCCATCCTTTGATCCTTCTACTTTGGAAATTGCACTTGTGATCATTATATTTTGGGACCAAATCACTAAGGTAGGAACTTTTCTTCCCTCCCTTCATTATTTAATATCAATTTCTTCTTTCCCTTTATTGTTTTCCAATTAATCCAAACCCTAGAGAGTCCTATTGGAAATATTTATGACATTATTTTGATTCTAGGGTGTGAAATTCATTTATCATATTTTGTTTATCCAATCGTTGATGTTCCAGACCATTCATCATTGTTGCAAGGTCAGTTATCCCCACTACCTAACCATTAATTTTAGAACTGTTGATTTTTTACCTTATAAAATTATGTTTAAAATTTTATAATGTTATTATTAAATTTACTCATAGGTTTATTAAATATAGAATTTTATTCCCATTTGATTCATTTGAATTTGATGAGTTTTATTATTTTATAGAATAATATAAATATTATTTTATTAAATCACATACACTATTTTTTATTTTATTTCCCGAATTCATCTTTAGAAATTATAATAAATTTATTTAGAATGTTTTGGTCTCTTAAATTGATTGTTAAAATTTTTTACATAGAATTTAAATTAGTACTTGAAATTACGAGTATTGATAAAGTATTTAAAGAATTTATTTGAATAAAAAGTAAGGTAAAAAAATTATTCAACATCATTTTAGTGACTTTAAGAGTGAATTTTTATGAGTTGTTTTATAAAGAAATGTTGGAGAAAAATTTTCAATCCATTAAATAAAATAACTTAGAACTCTTAATATTTTTATTTGAGTGTATTTTTTCAAGAATTTAAATAGTTTTTGAAAAGAATGAGTGTTCTTAACCCTCTTTGAGCCACTTGATAGTTAAGTAATTTTTCATGAGAGGGATGTAGAGGTAAGGGTGAGTTATATTTTATGATTTTTTATGCTTTTATTGACTACTAAATATTTTTTATCTCCCTCACCCATTTCGTTTATGGGAACCTAGGTAACTAAGTGGAATGTGTAGAATTCAGATGCCATAAATAGTCATGTGCTATATATTCCCCCCTCTAGTTAATGATAGGATGGGTGGGGAGTTTCCTTACATTGAGTAGGTGCGTAGGATAGTTGGGTGACTTGTGTTAAGATGAAACATAATCCAGGAATTTGGCCTATTTTTGTAAAGTATATGATTTCCTCACTTTAAAACTTAGGGTAAAGAACCTAACACCTATTTCCTTGGATTGTTTCATTTTACCCCGGGAATTCTCTTGAATTCATATTGTATCCCCTAATTTGTTTACTTTTTTGGCACCCTTAGTATATCTATTTTCCATCCCATTATTTTCTCCTTATTATGTTATTCCATGATTCTTTATTCCATTCCCCTAAAAAATTATTTTTATTAAAATTGGTTCCAAAGTGTATTAAAAAGTGTACTTCAAAAGTGTTTTATAATAATGGATTCCCAATGAGTGTTTTACTAAATGGGACTTAAATTGGTATAAAATTTTCAATGTTATTTTTTTAGTTTAGTAAAATTAAAGAGTAAGTTTTATAAACCATTTTGAGGTGTTATTAGTTTTAAATGTGATCTAGAGTGAAAAGACTATTTTTATAATGTATTTCAAAATAGATTGAAAATGGATATATAATTAAATATTTTTCATGTGGTAAGGTAGGTAGTGGATGGATTAGCTTCTTTGTTCTCATTCCTATTGTTACATTTCAATTTTTGGATTCTATTTAGCCCATTATTTCCCATGTAGAGTGTCCAGTATCAGGTATGATTAGAGACTGGTGGGTATTTGATGATATTTATTTATTTTGTTTTTCTTTCATCGACCAAAGAGGCCTCTACTTTTTTAAATTATGATTATTAGTGGACTCACTATATATGTGGAGACTAGGTAATATAAAGGGTATGTTTCTATAGTGGGATTTGGAGGGTTATCTGAGGGATTTAATTTGTTTTTAAATTTTTTATATCTTCCTTATAGTCTCTAATTATCTATTTTGTTAAGTCTAAATCATATTCAGGTCATGATAGATTTTATGGTGAAAATATTACTCTGATCTAACATTCATTTAAGTATGAAATAATTCCCATTTTTTTTATTTTATTCTTTGACACCCATCACCATCCCATGAGGATTGATAATGCTACTCAGGCCGGTGAAAAACTATGATGGGTGCTAGTTTAAGTGGTATCCCAGGTTGGTTCGTTACACATGGGATGTATAGAGATATAACCAATTATTGAATTTATGTAGAGATACTTTTCTTTTATGGAAATCACCTGGATCCCACTGTATATTAACTAATATTGATACTTTTTTGAATACTAATCTTCACTTATGGTTATGAATTGTAAATTCATAATCATTTTCAATGCTAAAAAGACCCATAAGATGGCATAGAATATTTTAGAATATATTTATATTGAATTTTTTTTCAAAAATGAGATCTATATCAGTTTATCAAAAATATTTTGGGATATAATTTCATAACATATTTTGTAAAAAGAATAAATTTTTTGAGATTTTATTACAAGTGGGGTATTTAATGATATAATGCACAAATTTCACATATCATAGATTACAATATGGGATATATCTATATCCCTGATATGGATTATATGAATATACATATATTTCAATATGGGGTATTTTATAAACTATATTTTCTATCATATATATAAATTATAGATTTATTGGGAATAAACATGATTTCATGATACATTTATTAAATTGTAGATTATATTGGATCATTGAAGAGTTCTATAATCACTTGAGTGAAAAAATAATACATTATAAATGTATAACACAAATTGATGAGGTCTGATTGATTTTTTATGAAATTTATAAATTCATATAGTCTCTTTCACTTATAAAGGGGTTACAAAAAATGAGTTCAAGAGTTTATTTTTAGAAACACTATTTTGAGATGTATTTTTATGAAGTTTTCTGATTCCTTATCTTTTCCCTAACCGAGGGGGTAATAAACATTGAGAATGTGAATATGGTTCTTTTAAAATTGATTGGAAATTATATATCAAGTATATTCAATTTAGGGAGAATAATTTATTGGTTAATTCTAAGTGGTCATAATAAGCAACATAAGATAAAGTTAAAACACATAACATAAGTTAATTTTGTATTCTTATTTTTTTCTATAATTTAAACTTCCTGATCCTAAAGTTTTTTATGATTCTAATACATTATTATGTATTATACTTCATTAAAACCCATCAAATTGGATAATGTTTTCTTATTATAATTCTTTTGAAACACTCATAAAAAACACAAAGAAAGTGAAATCAATGAAATTGTAAAACCCAATGTTTCCCAATATTTATACTTATGAGGTCATATATTAATAAATTTATTCAAAATATGATTGAGAAATTTTCACCTAGTTAAATGATTCAAAATTAAATATCTATATGAATTGATATTTAGGTGTCAAATTTTTATTGACTCATTCAAACATTAGGAAAACGTGTTGAATAATTATTTATTAATTTTTAGGGGTAATGTGGAAAATTCCATACCATTATATTTATAAAAATACTATTTAAAAATATAATTATTTAATACATAGTTATTTAAATATCATTTTCATAGATATGATTTTTTAAAACATTTTATATAAGGTTAAATTAATTTATTA
Organism: Viscum album; assembly: GCA_963277665.1. NCBI lineage: Eukaryota > Viridiplantae > Streptophyta > Magnoliopsida > Santalales > Viscaceae > Viscum > Viscum album. Next base: position 1,897,940,199 of record OY728152.1, read on the forward strand.
TATTTAATAACACTTAATAATAGTCCATATCTTCATTGATCTATGTGTATACATTGAACCCTTTATGGAATTGGTAGTAGTTTAATAGTATTATAAGAAAAAAATTGTTCTAATAAAAAAATGGTACAGATATATATAATATAAAAGGGTTTTATTTGATCCAATAAACCATGATAAACATATATGTATTTATCATGAGTCCCCTAATCATCAACTTGAACATGATCTTGAGATAGGGAAATCATTATCATAAATATTAAACCATGATATGTCAATTACTCTAAGTAGACTAAAACATAAATAATTAAATCTTATTTAAATGTCTTGGTATGGTTATATACTTCATTAGTTTTACATAATAATGTTTCTAAATTGTATATGAGAACAATTCCTTCTTGATTTATAAATTCTCCATCACATGATTAGGGTTGATACTAAAAACAATTAATTATGTAAAACTAAAAGATGATATTATATGGCTTAAATATTACACTACCTCTTATGATAGAGATTTATCTAACCTTTGGTCTGAGAAAAACAATGGGTGTACACTATAACAAAATTAAATTAATCATAAATAATATCTTATGTAATTTCATTACGGAAGGTCTTCAGATAAAAATAATCATGTGTATTGCCTTAAATTGACCCAATGTGTATCTATGTGATATCTAACACATTTAATTCTAAACATTATATCACACATCATAATACTTCATGATTAACATTAGTTATGGATGGACTTAATCAATGTTTCTATGATATGTTATTATCATTATATAAAAAACATCAATACATAAATATTCATAGAAAAAGTATTAAAAAAATAATATATGATATTGGACTCATATTTCAGAAATATATCATCAGATGAATGGATTTATGGAATGATTTTTTGATACCTGGTATTTTTTAAGTCATTCACCAATCATTTTATTGAGTGGGAATGCCAAAAGTTCTCAAATGAATCCCTTGATTACCAAATATTTATGACTATAAATAAGGTTATATTGTAATATATGGTAATATAAGTGTGATTTACACTGTACATTTATGAATAATAATTGAATAATTGAATAAAATAATTTAATATTATCAATAGATATTTTTTCCCTACTTCCTTTTTTTAATTATTCAGCTCCATTGAATTATTTTTACTTATGTTTAGCCTTTTTTGGTTTTCTTATTCAACTTCACCCTCTTTAGAGTAATATTTTTATCCTCTCAATATCTTTTACCTTTATTCCTTAGATAAATCATACATTATTCTCTATAAGGTTGACATATTCCCCTAGTGTAAAATCCTTTATTGACGGTTCATCAACCACTTATTTTCCCTTATATCCCTTCATGTTTTAATTTCAATTCAATTTTCTATCAATATATCTCTAAGGGTTATTTCCTTACTTATATTTTAAATTCCTAGTTTCATAGTCTCAACCTATTATTCCCCTTCTTAAGGTGTTAAAAATATTTATCTATTCTTTGTCCATGCAAACATCCTATATTTATAATTATTTCAAGGTTGGATTCCCTCTATGGTGAAGGATGTTATTCGTTGATATTCTTATTTGTGGATTTTTCCTTAATATTAATGGTTTTTATGGTTAAATAAGGTTGTTAAATGTTTTATTAATTATAGATATATTTTTTAGGGTTTCATACCCATTGTGTGTTGTAGGGTCTCCCTTATATATGCCCAATTTACATGTCCAGTTTTGATATTTGGTGTGGAATTTTTAAGTTTACTATCCCACCCAAGTTCTTATAGGGTTTTATTTCCACACTTTATTTACATGTGCACTTTTCATTATTTTTATAATAAACTAGTAGTTATCATGGAGAAAATTCCATTGATAACTCCACAGAAATCAACTATTATAAATTAGATAGAGTATAAAAAAAATATAATTAATAAAAATGAAATAATTTTCATGTATATGTTTATGAAACATATATCTAAAACATTTGTCTCAGTTCAATAATGGTAAATAAATACATTAAGAGATCAAATATTATTCTTCAATGACCCCAAAACAACTTATCCTAGCTATCAACTCCAACTCCATCCTATGGAATACCCAAGCACCCCAAATATCTATTATTAGATACTTTTATAGTACCTAAAATTTAAAAATATGAACTACATATGTGTTTAGATGTAAATGATATGATTGTGTGTGAAGAATCAAGATACACCACCATAAGTCCCTAAGAACATTTATTAATGTCATTTTGTATGTATGTGCTCATGTTTTATGACCATATTCAATATTATTCCTAACACACTGAACATTTAGTATTAAATCTATTATAACAAATTATTATTATTATTAGTTAACAATAATAGAAAAAATAATTTCAGTTTCTCATGATATTACCAATCCAACATAGTTTCTAACAATTCCAAATTCGACCTAATCCGAAGTTATCATATCAGGTAAAAATATCCCATGAAGCAACATCATCATTCCCTTAGGAGTCAAGGGTAAAATAAAATTATATGTGTTAAACGTCCTTACTCAAAATATATTGGGAATGTTATAGTTAAAATGGGTATACTCTCTTTCCTAAATGTTTATGAGGAATGGCCTGATCATGAGAGGTGAACAGTAATGACCCAAACTTTTAGGGTGGAAATTATTTCCTAAATTTTTTTCTTATATTATATAATACAAAATAATACAATATCTCTTTAATAATGAAGTAAATATAAACGAAAATGTGACCATCTGGATTCAACCATTATAAGATCACTGGTAATTTATGATCACTGGTCAATTATTACAATTTGTCAATATAACCATTTGGAATGATACTCTTGATAATAGTTTTAATGTTATAATTAGTTCTTATAAGTAAAAATTACAAAGATTATTAATAAAAAAAGAAGAAGTGATGGCCTTAACCAGTAGAATCAGTTCATATAAAGCCTATTTTTTAGAGAATGGTAGGAAGATAGCATCACTATATTTCACTGTTGACAAAGACCAAGTTGAATTTCAACAAGTGAAGATAGAATGAAATCACCTATGGAAGAAGTTCAAGTTAGTAGAAATTACCACTCAGGTGATGATAGCCAAGCCACCCCATGAATCTATCACCATCGCAAACCTTACTCTTAGGTAGTTTGTGGGTGTTATAATAGGTTATGTTTCGAGTACATAGTTACATAAATTTTAATTCTATTATAAAAATAATTTGTTATTCCATCAATTCCATTTTAAGAATAGTTTTTCTTGATAAAATTAAGATGGAATTTGATAAATTGATTTTTGTGGATATAAATTATACTTTCTAAAAAATTGATAAATATTTATAATAATCTAATATATTATTAATAATATTTATTTTAATGAAATAAAATCATTAAAGTACTATTATTTAAAAATAAATAATAAAATATTTTTTAAAGTGTTAGAAATTTTACAATGCATTTTCAATCCACAAAAATTTTTAATAAATAAGGATTTTTATATTTAAAAGTAATAATTATAATATTTAGAGAATTTTTCGGATAAATTAAATATCATTTTTTAAATTATCATTCCAAAATTAGGTTATGGGTAATTTTTGATAATTTTCTAAAATACTTTATTTTTTCTTAAATAGAAAAAATACTGTTTGAGTTTCTCTATTTGTTTAATGATTTTATTAATATTTCATAATGATATAATAACTTTTCAAACACAATCCAAGAACAAAAATATGTTATTTTATTAATATCAAGTATTTTAATATATTTTAATCAATTTCTAAATCAATAATTTACTTTCCAAAGTCTAAAATGGAAACTTTAACAATAAAAACATTATTTTTGTCAAAAATTCTCTTTTCCATGCCAAAAGAAGTAATATAAAATAATGATCCACTCTTTTAAATTAGAATAACAAAAAATATTACCCAAGAATCCAAAACCATGGTAAAATACCATGGTTAAGCCCATGGTTTTTCATTTTCCATAACCTAGGTTTACAAGCCCAATATTTAGAAATTAATAAACAAATCCTTAAATTTTGTAATAAATACACACCCATTTATCAATTTATATTCACTTCTAATCCAAACTACATGAATATATGGTATTTTTACCACCTTATGTGTCCCCCAAGGTATCATCAAGTCCCCAAGGTCTCAATTCTCAAGTTTTAGGAACAAATCGTCAAGGTAAGGGGAATCTCCACTTCTCTTTTCCATTCAAGTCCCCTCTTTATATGTTATGTCTTCCAATTTCCAAAATAAGTTATTTTTTACAATTAATTTTAACCCTTAAATGTAATAATATTTTTTTATGAGTGGTAGAATCTGGTTACCTCCCATTTTACCAATTTTTAAAATCACTTTTTATATTCATTAGGCTGCCAGATTTACTTCTCAAGACTTCTCTTTTCTCCTCAAGAAATTATCATTTATTTTATTTTTATGAATAACCAAACCTCTTTATTTTCCAAGGGTATTCATCTAGATGTAAATATGATTTATTTTATTTTTGTTTTATTATTCATGAAACCAGCATTCACTATCTATGGGTTAAAAATGACATAATAATCTTGTATTTAAACACTTTTTAAAACGCCATGTTTTTTAATATGAAACCCATTTCTTTTATTTTCCATGGATTATTTATGAAATTTTTTATAATGGTATATGTGGATAACACTAATTATTACATATTAAGGTTTTTCCTTAATAGTGATCCAATGCATTGGGTAAATAATTTAATCTCTAGAGACGTCATGCTCTATGATACCTTGTTGATAACCTTGGTAATTTTTATGACACCTCGGTGAAAAACCTTATTGATATGCTTATAAATGTATAATTTAAATGTTGTTGAATAATTTTCATGTTATTAGTAATTTCCTTTTTATTATGATATTATTAATTTTTTATTTTTCATTTTATAATGATATTGTTCATGTTCTTATTGATATTACTCAGGATCACTTGTAAACTACTTCCCTTACTTTCCCTTACTAGGCCTTATGCTCCCCATTTTCTCTGATGTATGTCCCCCGGTAATGATATCAATTAAATTTACTTATTATTAACTATTCTTGAATCCTTTCTAGTGGATTAGAATAATTTTTTATGTTTTCATATGTATTATGTACCTTTTTCAAAGAAACTAACCATTAAAGGATCCTCTATTTGTACAATGTAATGAAAAGTTATGTAACAAAAGGTGTGATGACATAGTTGGTATCAATTTTCTATTTAGTTATTTTTGGAAATTATTACCTGAAAACTCTTGAAAACTCCTATAGAAATGTCTAATTATAGGAAAAAATCCTGGTATTTTGGTGACATATTAAGTAAGTTGTTTTTAAGAAAATAAATCCATGTATGGATATGAACAAGTGGATGTGGGTCAGGTACATATTTATCTTGGGGTAGCACCCAAAAACACTACTTTGATATAGACTCAAATGAAAACTGGTTTATGAAAACAGTCCTTAATGTACTCCTTGTTTGACACTCCCATGGAATTTTTTTGGTTAATCTCAAGAATTTTATGAACCACTCTGAATGATTTATAGAAAATTTAATTTTTTTTTAATGAATAAAATATTTAATAATGATGTTTTAGTAAATAAAAATTCCATTATAATTATAATATTATAAATAGAAAAAGGTTTCTTATTTATGAAAATGGCGGGAAATATGAGGAACCATATAAATGTTGAGCACAACATACCTTGTGCTAACGGCCCTATGATGGAATCTAGAATGGATAACTTCATGATAATGATGAATCAAATGACTCGATTAATGAGTAATAACTTGAATCAAGTAGATATACCAGATTCACCTCGAAGGGAAAAACTTTTTGCTGAATCCTTTATGAATCAAAGACCACCTTCTTTTAGTGGATCTACCAACCCATTGATTGTTTATCAATTGATAATATCTATAGAAAATATCTTTTCATAACTCCATTGTTTGGAACAAGAGAATGTCCCCATTGTTGTGTACCTCTTAGAGGGATAAGCTAATCCGTGGTGGAAACTAATTAAAAACATGAAGCGAATAAGTTGTCTTGATGATATGGAGTGGGAAGTGTTTAAAGAAACCTTTTCCAAAAAATATTTTCCCCATTTTATGTAAAAAAATGAATATGAAATTCCTATATCTAAAGAATAATAAAAGTGAATATGTAGGAAGCAATGAGATGAACTTTAAAAGACATTGTCATTACACCACTAGATTTTTCATGGATCCTAATGGAAAGGATGATAGATTATTTGGTAGACTAAACCACCATCTAGAGAAGAATCTATCACATCGAGAATGTGAAAGTTATGACGAGATATTATTGAGTGCTATGATGGTTGAATTTGAGTTTGGAAAGATGTAGGGTCACATGAATAGAATTAAAATAAGTGATCAATAGAGACAATATTAAATAGGAACTTTGATCATGGAAAAGGATGAAAGAAATTGAAACTTCATATATTCAAAAAATGTGGGAAGAATCATTCTAGGAATAGATTTCTCTGGGGAGGGAAATGTTACAAGTATACAAGAGGTTTCCATGTTGTTCAAAACTATTATAGTGAGGTGAAGCTCAACTTATCAACACTAGTGACAAAGAAAATATGGTTTAGACCCAGCCTGAAGTACAATGCTTCATATGTGGACAAATTAGTAAATTTTATCATCCCTATCCAAATCAGAAGATAATGGAGGGAAATCACCATCAACCTCATCATAGTACATGAGATAAAGGCGAGGCTTTTCTATCATGATAGCTAAAGTTGAAGCTCCAAATTATGTGGTGGCAGGTACTCTCGTTGTTCTCTCAATTACATCAAGTGCTATGTATTATTTTGGTAGTACAAATTATTTTATTTCCTCCAAGTTTTCAAAGAATATAGAATCAATCCCTAAACTTCTAAAAGTAGAGTTATCAGTCAAGACTACTAGAGGGATTATCCAATAATCAACATTGTATAGAAACTATAGTATTCACTTTTCTAATAACAATATCATCTTAATTGTAGTATTAATTCCCATGATAGAATCCAAGACTATACTATGGATGGATTGGATCTCAAAGTATAATACTAAATTCAACTATATAAGCAATGAAATATTAGTATTCTTGAATGAAAAAACTATAGTTGTTTTTAGAGGAGATATATCTCGGCCCAAGATTTGTCTAGAAGAAGGACCCATGGACTTCATTAAATAGATGGTCGGTGAAGTGGAAGATGAAAATAAAAGTATACGAATAGAAAATTCCCCCATCATAGAGGAATACATTAAATTATTTCTTTAGGAGCTATCTGGACCTCCCCTTGAAAGAGAGGAAGATTTATCCATTGAACTCATGTCTTGATCGAAGCTAATATTAAATACCCCATATATAATGGAAAATGTGGAGATGGGGGAATTAAATAATTAAATCCAAGATCATTTAAAGAATGGGTTTATTCGACCAAGTGTGTATCCTTGGGGAGAACCTATTCTATTTGTGAAGAAGAAGGATGGACCAATGTGTCTATGAATTTATTATACAGAACTTAACAGGATCACAGTGAAGAACAAGTACTATCTTCCAAGGATTGATGATTTATTTGACCAGGTTCATGGGGCTCTATTATTCTCCAAGATTGATCGTTGATCTGGCTATGATCAATTGAGGGTAAAGAAAGAAGATATTTCAAATATTGTCTTCTGATTAGGATATGATCATTATGAGTTTGTTTGAATTCCCTTAATCATGACTACTGAACCTTATATATTTATGGATTTTATGAATAAATCCTTCAAGGAATACCTTGATAAAATTCGGTAGTTTTTATTGATAACGTTATAATATATTCCAAAAGTTTTGAGGAGCCTAAAAATCATATAAGTGTGGTATTTAAAACTCTGAAGACGTAGAGGCTATTTGGAATATTCATAAAATGTGAGTTTTGGTTACAATAAGTTTCTTTCTTGGGGTATATTGTAACCAATGATGTAATATCAATGGATCCTACCAAAACATAGTTTTTGGATGAGTGGCCTCATCCTATTAAAGTAACTGATATTTGTAGTTTCCTTGGTTTGGAAGGATATTATAGGAGGTCTATGAAAAACCTTTAATGAATTTCTAATACAAAAAACCAAGTTAACTCGAAAAGGGGACATGTTTATCTAGAAAAATGAGTGTGAAGAATGTTTCCAATGGATGAAAAGGAGATTGGTTACTACACCTATGTTAACTCTACCCTCTATCGGAGAAATATTAGTTATTTTCCATAATGCATCTATGAAAGGGATTGGGTGTTTCATCATTAAAATTGAAAAGGTTTTTTATTATGCATCTAAATAGTTGAAACCTCATGAGTATAATTATCCTATGAATAACCCAGAGATAGCTGCAATTATTTTTTCTCTGATGATATAGAGGAATAATATTTTTGGGGAGAAATGTGATATATACACATACCACTAAAGTTTTAATTATATTTACATGAAAAGGGAATTTAACATTATATATTAGATATTGTTGGAATATATTAAAGAATTTGATTATTCAATTTATTATTATCCTAGAATTAGAAAAAAAGTAATTGGGGAATTATGTATAAAAGACCCTATTGTGGTGGAAATGATTGAGATTCAAGGAGATACTTTGATCAAAGAACTAGTAAAACTGGACATGGGAATCATAATGGAAGCTACAACATCAACCCTATCCCAAATTATTTATCAACCATCATTACCATATTAGATCAATAAATATCAAAGATAATATCCGTTTTTATAGATGAATTTGGAGGGTATGAAGAATGGGAAGTTTCTTGAGTTCAATATTGATCAAGAAGGTGTACTGAAATTTTGAACAAGGATTTTTGTTCCATATAATCTAGAAATAAAGAAGGATTTAATGGATGAAGCTCGTAGATCTACATTATCTATACATCCTAGAAATAATAAAATGTATAGGGACCTTTGTGATCATTATTGGTGGACAACCTGGAAAGAGAGATTGTCGACCACACTATAAGGTGCTTTGTGTGTCAACAATTAAAGGTAGAGATACAACTTCCTAAAGGGGTATTTCAACCACTACCCATACCAAAAATGGAAGTGGGACAATATCCTTATAGACTTTGTCACTGGTCTCCTGAGAACATCCAATGGAAACAATATGATATGAGTTATAGTGGATCATCTCACCAATACTGTCCATTTCATTGCTATTCGGGAAGATTTCTCCTTTTGAAAAACTTTCTAATATTTACATAAAGGAAGGGGTGAGGTCTCATAGGGTTCCACTTTATATTTTTTATAATCATGATCAAAGGTACACATTAAATTTCTATAGAATTCTTCTACATGTTCTGAATGTTGACATGAATTTCAATACGGCCTATAACCCCAAAACTAATGGCCAATCTGAAAGGAATATTCAGACACTCAAGGACATGCTTAGAATATTCTCAATGTAATTTAAAGGTGGATGGGAGAAACAACTCCCATTATTTGAGTTCTTATACAGAAATATCTTTCAACAGAGTAATCAAATTTCACCATATAAAGATCTATATGGGAAGATATATAGAACTCCTACTTGTCAGGATGAAGTTGGTGAGAGAAAGCTTCTTGGGTCATATCTTTTGCATGATATGATAGAAAAGGTTTATACCATCCAAAAACACATTAAGGCTGCTCAGATTCAGTAGAAGAATTATCCTGAAAATCATAAGCAAAATGTATTTTGATGTAGGTGATAAAATTTTTCCTTTAATATCACCAAGGAATAGATTAATGCTTTTTGGGAATAAAGGGAAGATTTTCCCCAGGTACATTGGTACCTATGAAATCCTTGATCGCATAGGAGCAGTGGCCTATTGGCTTTTACTTCCACCAAATCTGTCTCATGTTCATAATATATTCCATGTATCTATCTTCAATAAGTACATACATGAACCCTCACATGTACTGAATCCTGAGGTGGTACAAATGGAATATGACCTCTCTTATGAGGAGAATCTGGTAGAGATATTGTACTATAGATACATGGTTCTACAAATAAATACTACCCACCTCATAAGAGTGTACTAGAAGCACCATATATATGAATAAGAAATTTGGGAACTAGATGTGAAAATGAGACAAAAGTACTTACACCTTTTCTCAACTGAAAGAATGATTTGAAATTTTGTGGATGATATTTCTTAATGTTGAAAGAATGTAACAACCTAGTAGTTTTCAATAACAATGATTTTCTGAAAAAGTATGTTCTGTTAATTATATACAATAAAACCAGATCTATATAATAATAAAGTAGATATAAATAGAAATTTGACCTTCTGGATTCGGAAATTGGTCAATTATGGCCATTGGTCAATTATGACCATTGGTTAATATGACCATTGGGAACTACACTCTTTATAATAATATAAATTTTATAATTAGTTCTTATAAGTAAAAAATATAAAAGGATAATTAATGAAGAAATGAGAAGTGATGGCCTCAACAAGTAGAGTCATGCTATATGAAGCCCATTTTTTAGAGCTTGGGAGGGAGGTGGTATTACTGGGGTTCGATCTTGACTGATCCAAAACCAAGCTTCAAAAGGTGAATCTAGAATGAAATTGTCTATGGGATAAGTTTAAGTTAGCAGAAACTATCACTCCCATGATGTAAGCTAAGTCAGCCCATTAATCTATCATCATTGCATAACATAACCTTAGGTAATATTTGGATGTTATAAGGGGTAATGTTTCTAGTTCCTAGTTACTTAATGTGAAATTCTATTGTATAAATAAAAGTTTTATTCCATCAATTTTTTAAGAATAGATTTACTTTAAAAAAATAAGAAGGAATTTTATTAATTGATATTTCAAAAATAAATTATACTTTATGTAAAAGAGATAAATAATTATAATAAACTAATATATTATGAATAATGATTATTATAATGAAATAGTGTGATAAAAACACTCTTATTTAAATATAAATGATAAAATATTTTTTTCTAGTGTTACTAATTTTATTAGGCATTTTTAATTAGATATTATTTTTAATAAATAAGGTTTTTTAAAAAAGTTATAATTCTAATATTTAGAGAATTATTCTGATAAAACAAATATAATTTTTGAAATAATAATGAAAAGATTAGGTTAGCGTGAATTTATGATAATTTTCAAAAATACTTTATTTTTTTGTGAATAGTAAAAATATAGTTTAAATTTTTTGATATGTTTAAGGAATTAATAATTATTTTATAATGATGATATAAATAATTAACCACAATTAATGAAAAAAAATATATTATTTTATTAATATTAAGTATTTTAATGTATTTTAATAAATTTCAAAACCTATAATTTACATTCCAAATCGTAAAATAGAAACTTCAAAAATAAAAACATTATTTTTTCGAAATCATTAATTTTCCATGAAAAAAATAAGTAAAATAAAATAAAAAACGACTCTTATGGATTAAAACAACTTTAAATTTAACTCAATTGTCCAAAACCATCTACAATTCCATGGTTTTTCATTCCCCACAACCTAGGTTTCCAAGGCCTATATTTAGAAATTAGTAAACAAATCCTACACTTTTTCTATAAATACCCACACACTTATCCATTTACATTCACTCAAAAAACATCCTTAACAAATATATGGTATTTTTACCTCTAAATTAGTCTAACCAAGATGTTATAAATACCCCAAGTACCCAATCCTTGTGTTTTAGGTACAACTCTTCAATGTAAGGGAAATCTCCAAATCTCTTTTCCATTCAAGCTCGCTCTTTATGTGGTATGTCTTCTGATTTAAAAAGTAATTTATTTTTTCCAATTTATTTTTTTACTTTACTTTAATAAGATTATTTCATGATTAGTAGACCCTTTTTAGCTCTCATTTTACCATTTTCTAAAACCGTGTTTTTCCTTGTTATGTTGTATTATTTACTTCTCATAATTTCTCTTTTCTCCTCAAAAAATTATCTTTTAAATTCTTTTTTTGAATACCCAAAACCCTTTATTTTCTTGGGGTATTCACCTAGATATAAAAATTATTTATTATATTCTATAATTAACATACATGAAAACCACATTCCCTTTCTGTGGGTTAAATATAACTTTATAAGCTTATCTTTAATCACTTTTTGAAACACCATGTTTTTTAATATGAAAACTATTTATTCTATTTTTCATAGGTAATTTATAAAATAATTTATTATGATATTTGTGGCTTAAATTAATTAATACATTTTATGGTTTCACCCTTACAACACTCTAATTATTTGGGTATAGAATTTAATCTTTCGATATGACATGTTTTACGATACCTCGGTGAATAACCTTGGTAATTTTTATGACACCTCGATGAAAACCTCAGTGATATTTTTATGAATGTATCATTTAAATGTTGTAGAAACATTTTCATTTTATGATTAATTTTATTTTTATTATTTTATACCTCATTTTTCCTTTCTCATTCCATAATTATATCCTTCATATTCTTATTGGTATTCATCAATATCACTTGTAAATTGTTTCCCTTGCTTTCCCTTATTGGGACTTATGCTCACCCTTTTCATTGATGCATGTACCCATGTTATGATATGTAGTAAATATACTTAGGGTAAACCTTTTAAGAATACTTTCAAGTGTTTTATAGTATTATTTCAGATTTTCATGTATTATGTACATTTTTTACAATACACTAAACATTAAAAGATCATTTGATTGTATAATGTAATGATGAGTTATGAAATAAAAAGATGTTATTTCTTAGTTGGTATCAAAGGATAGTTTAGTTATTTAAGGAAATTATGATTTTAAAATAGTATGAAAAATCCTTTATAAATTTTTAAATATAAAAACACATCCTGGTATTTTGGTGAAATCTTAAGTAAGTGGTTTCTATGAAAATAAATCCTCATCTAGATACGGACAAGTGGATGTGGATCTGGAAAGATGTATCTAGGGGTAAAACCTAAATACCTAGATTTGAGCTAGACATGAATATGAACAAGTTCATGACAATGGTCCTAGTTCCACTCCTGGTCTGACACTCCTAGGTGATAGGTTTGGTTAATCTCAATATTTTTATAAACCATTATGAAGGATTTATAGAAAATATATTTATTGTTAAATAATAAAATATTTAAGATGATGGTTTAAGAAATAAAAATTTATTTAGAATTAAAATATTTTTAAAAGAAGCACAATTATCACTATGTTTTTATTCTTTTAAAAATGGTGTAAAATATGAATAACCACGTAAATGGTGAGCACAACGAACCATGTGTTGACGACCCTCCGATATAATATGGAATGGAAAACATTGTGAGAATGATGAATCAATTGACTCTAGTTATAAGCAATAACATAAATCGAGCTAAGATACTAGATTCACCTCGATGGAAATAACATTACGTTGAGTCGTTTATGTGTTATCAACCACCATCTATTATCGGATCTAGAAATGATTTGATTTTTAAACAATGGATAATTTCTATAAAAAATATATTTCCTATACTCCATTTTTTGAAATAAGAGATAGTTGCCCTAGCTATTTACCACTTAGAGGGAGAAGCTGAGAAAATTTGGACTCTAATTAAAAACATGAATCCAATAAGGGATATGTATTCTATGTAGTGGGATGAGTTCAGGGTAACCTTTTTCAAAAATATTTTCCCCAGTAAATTTGAACAAAAATGGAGAAGTTATTTCAATAGATAAATCAAAAGGAAAATGAATCTTTGGGAAGCTATAAGATGAAATTTACAATAATTTCCCATTACACCTCTACATTTATCATGGATCCTAATGGAAATTTTGATATATTAGTCGATGTACTTAGAACCCATCTACAAAATAATTTATCCAATCTAGGATATGATAGCTATGAGTAGATAGCATGAAGTTCTATAAAGTTTGAACTAGAGTTTGGAGAGAATTAGTGGCCCCATAGATCAAATGAAAAGAATAGATCAATGGATCCAAGCTTAGGGAGGAAATTTTAGAATGGAAGAGGAGGAAAGAAATTGAAACCTACCACATGCAACAAATGTGGGAAGAATCATTTGGGGAACTTCTTATTCAGTAGAAGTAAATGGTTAAAGTTTGGATGATATGTCTATACTACTTTGAACTATCGTAGTGACGTGAAGAATAAACATCTCAAAACTATTGATAAAGGGAAGATGGTGCCAAACTAGCCTAAATTCCAATTATTCAAGTATGGAAAGCTTGGGAGCTTTTCCAATCACTGTCTAAATTTGAAAATAATAGAGGGGAACGACCATAAACCTCATCATAGGCCATGAGTGTAACGCCCCGACCCCAGCTACCCAGAGTCGGTGCATTAGTTCGTAACATTGGCATGATCACAAAAGATCAAGTCACGAAAGACCGACTAGTTTAGTAGCCTTGGAAACACTAGATACATTCTTAAACGTTACATTACATCATAAAGTGAAAAACTACAATAACATAGTCTCCATAGTCCACACTTCTATCCTCTTCAGACTATCCCTGCAGGTCATTCATAAAATACTTCTTCACATCCTGGAAATATTAAAACATTGAAAGGGGTGAGCTCGGATGCTCAGTAAGGTTAAAAATATAGCAGAAACTTTCATAAATAAACATTAACATTTAAGGCAATGTATAACTAAAACAAAAGCCTTTTAAACATGAACTTCAACATAATATGTCAAAAGTAAAATGAGATAATGCCATTTACTTCTTCACATGGATATTCTACTGGTCGAATAATCACATGCAATATCAATAACCACTTTCATAATGATGGAATGCATAATGCCAGACTATCATAACCACGTAGTCAAGGCCTCGTGCCAAGACCACAAATAAGATTTTGTCAAGGCCTCGTGCCAAGACACTAGTTTGTCTCATGAGACCTGCCGATGCATCGAGGAGCTATAGCGGGCTCCACCCGTCACTTATTAAGTCCAATGCATTCCTCATATGAATAGGTTTAAACATATCATAAAACATAACATAATCATATCACATAAAACATGCGTAAAGGAAACATAAAATTTCCACATTTCAATCACAAGATTATCAATAAAACACATTGATATAATAAAAACGCTTTCAAAACCATTTTCAATACCAAAATAAAAGCAAGATAAAACTTTGTATTTATTTTTCAAAAAAAAGTGATGGCTTTTAGAGGAAGCCGAAACTCAAATAATGGTCACGGTGGCGGAGAAGTCGTTGTCGCCGCATAAGTACGGAAAGAAAAACATTCCCTTTTTGTCATTTAGTAAAATGATTCGTATAAAAAATATTCCTTTTGAATAAACATAAAAGTCAAAGGGGTTTATACACCGTATAAAAGAAAGTTTTGTATAAAATAAAATATGTCTCAATGAAAGGAGATTGAGACGAAGTCCCATACAAAGATCATTTTTAAAATAAAATCGATATACTATGTGTATTCACTATAAGTACACATAAATAAAGTACAAATACAAGATATGACATAATAATATAATGAAATAATTTGAAATTAGGAGATTAACCCAAAGAATGGAAATTGGGTTAAGAAATTCCCTTACCTCGTGTCTAACTTGACTCAACCGTTCTTTAACCTCCTCAAAATCGGGTAACTCTTTTTGATTTGAGCCAAAGGCTTCCTTGAGAAGATTTCTGCCCAAATTGAGGCTTCTAGGAGTAAGAGGGGGAAGTTGGGAGAGTATTTGGGCAGAGGTTGGCCGAGCCAAACGGCTTGAAGGTGTGAATAAGGTGGGAGAGGTGGGGGGCCTTTTATAAGTGGAGAGGAGGGGCACTTTTGGAAAGATTGAAATGTTACATTATTACACAATGCTTTTAGGATTCTAAAGGTCCCACACTTATATAATTCGTGGCTAAGGTGATAAGGGTTCTAAATCTACCCATCCAATAGTCTTTGGACATGTGTAAGCCTTGTATTTTACATTATCTTTTCATTTTATTAAAATCGTTAAATAATGAGGTCATCACTGCATCATAATGATGTCATAAATAATTTAATTTATTTAATGTCTAAAAATTATAAAAAAAATACTATGATGTAGGAAATATTTTTAGCTTTCGAATGAATATTTATAGTCAAAATATGGACTTGTGTAACCCCACTTAAAAACTGTTTTAGTAAAACAACTCATGTTTGTGTCAATTTAATTTTAACATTAAATAAATATATATTAATGTCATTTTCCAACCAAAGTGGCTCCATGGGGTCCCCAAGTTGACCCATGGGTTGTCTTGGTCGTCCATGACCCATCCAATAGGAGTAGTACAAGTGTCAAGCTCATATCATATTATTAAAACATTGTTTTTACCTTAAACTTCACTAATTACCTCTAATCGTGATTAAGAACTTAAAAGTTACTATTCACCAAAAAATTATTTTAATCTCATTGAACCACATTTTACATATTAATTACAACCATGTATGACGTATTTTTGAAAATCAAATCACAGAAGTGGTAATATTTCATTTAAACGAAAAATCAGTTATTTAACTACCACTTAGTGGTTTCACTATTCATCAAAAATTGAAGTTTTTCAGAACAATGCCAAAATTTCACCCGAAGCTATAATTGATATTCCGAATTCAAAAATGATGTCTATTTTACAAAATTCCAAACATATAAGTTGAATTAATTAATTTTATAATTAATTCCCGCTGTCACAACAAATAGCGTGTTTTTAAGAAACAATTTATATCAAAAGATTGGCAATTGTTTATGTCCAATTTCAATGTTAAATTAATTCTAATTACCACCATTGGATAAAATTGTAAAAATATATTCTAATTATACTTTAAAACCACTAAATAGTATAATTTATCACTATAAATTATTTTGATTAAAAAAGTTGTTTTTAAGTATTTTTCACTATTCATAAAAAAATTGGAAGTTCTCAGAAAGTTACAAAAAATTCAACTTAGGATAATTTGGATATTACGAATTCAAAAATGAAGTCCATTTTGAAATATAAAATTTCTATAATTTTAAAAATTGGTTATTAATATTCATAATGGCTACTTTGACTAGTCGCGGTGTTTTAGAACTCGAAGTTGCGTACAACGCAAGCTATTGCATTATTGAATGAGAAGCGTATCGTGGAAGCTCGGGGTGTTACAAAGAGATCAAGGTCCATATTTTTCTATTAGGACAGATGATATTTATGCTCCAAATGATGTGGTATCAGGTACTATCACTGTTCTCTCAAATCTATCATGTACTTTTTTAATTTAGGTTCTACACATTCCTTTATTTAATCAATTTTTTCAAAGAATATATAATCAATCCCCAAACTATTGAAAGTAGAGTTATTAGTCAAGACTCTTGGAGGGATTATCTGAGAATCAAAATTGTTTAGAAACTATAGAATTTACATTAGAGAGAACAATATCTTCACAACTATAGTAGTCATTCCCATGTTGGAATTATACATTATACTAGGGATGGGTTGGATCTCAAAGTATAATACTATGATCAAATGTAGAATAAAATAAATATAAACAGTCTTGAATCAACAACCTATAACTATTTTCAAAGGAGAGATATATTGACCTGAACTTTGTATAAAATCACCACTCATATAAATATTTATGAAAATTATCGATAAATATGAAGAATGAAATGAATGTATATGAATAGAAAATCTCCCCATCATATTTATGTAGATTATCAATGAAGATGAAGAAGGAAAGGAGTGTTTGTGAATATAAAATGTCCCCATCAAATTGGAATACATTGACATATTTCCTGAGGAGTTACCTAGACCTCCCCCTGAAATATAGGTAGATTTATCTATTGAACTCATGCATGGATCCAATATGATATCAAAAAACCCATATAAAATGAATAATGTGGAGATGGAGGAATTTAAGAATCAACTCGAAGATATTTTGTATATGGTGTAACCAAGTGTCTCTCCTTAGGGAGTACATGTTCACTCTATGAAGAATAAGGATGGATCAATGTGGGTATGCATTGATTATAGAGAATATAATGGAAACACAGTGAAGAACAAGTACCCTATTCCATGTATTGATGATTTATTTGACCAACTTCATGGGGATAAATTATTCTCCCTGATTGATCTTCAATATAGTTATCATCAATTGAGGGTGAATAAAGAATAGTTTCTAAATACTTCCTTCTAATCAAGATATGAACATTATGAGTAGCTTGACTAATTCAACTACTATATTCATGGATGTGATAAATAGTGTCTTTAAAGACTACCTTGATAAATTTTTGGTAGTTTCTATTGATGATATTTCCATATGTTTCAAAATTCATGAGGATCATAAGGATTATATATGGGTTATATTAAAAAATATGGGGAAGGATAGGCTATTGTTAAATTTTATAAAATGCGAATTTTGGTTACAAAAAGTTAATTTCTTAGGGAACATTGTAACTAATGATGGAATCTTAGTTGATCCTTCCAAGACAAAAGATACTAAGGAGTGGCCTCATCTGAAAATATTGAATGAGATTAATAGTTTCCTTAGTTTAGCAAGATTTTATATGAGGTTCTGGAAAAAAATCATGATATTATAATCCACTAACTAAGTTAACATGAAAGGGGGATGAGTTCATTTGGACAATGGAGTGCGAAGAAAGTTTCCAAGAGTTGAATAAGAGACCAGTTCCTGTACTTATGTTAAATCTAATACCTATTGGATAAGGATTCATTATTTTTGGTGATTCATCTATGAAATTGATAGGGTTCATGCTCATGAAAAATTAAAAGGTGAATTCTTATGCATTTCGATAGTTGGAGCCTCGTGATCAAAATTATTCTACGCATGACCGGAAGTTATCCAATGTTATTTTTGATATAAAGATATGGAAGCTCTGTATTTATGGGGATTAATATGATATATACATATAAAAACAATTTTATAAGTATAATTTCCTGAAAAAATAATTAAACATGGGATATAGGAGATGGTTGGAACTTCTTAATTACTTTGAGTGTTGATTTCATTATCATCCTTGAAGAGTAGAAAAACTCCATAATTCATTACCTATGAAAGACCCTATTGTTCTGGAAATGATGGGGATTCAAGGATATTCTTTGATCAAATACCTTTTAAAATTGTACATGGGATTCATAAGGGAAGGGAAATCATAAACCTTTCCCCAAATGATTTCTCAACCATCATTACTAGGTAAGATCAAGAAATCTCAAATAGAAGATCATTTGTTACAGAAGAAGTTAGAGTCTGTGAATAATGGGATATTTCCTAAGTGAAATATCAATTAATAATGTGTACTTACATTTCATACAAGGCTATTGAAATATATATCCGAAAAATAAAGAAGGATCTGATTGATGAAGCTCATAGCTCTACATTCTCAATACATCTTGGAATCACTAAACTTTTTAGGGACCTTATTGATCATTATTGGTGGGACAACATGATAGGTAGATTTTCAACTACACTACAAGGTTCAGGGTCTATTAACAAGTCAAGGCAAAGAGATAACTTCTTAAATGGGTATTACAACCACTACCCATACCAAAATTAAAGTGGAAAATATCACTATGTAATTTTTCATTGGTCTCTGGAGAATATCCAAAGGAAACAATGTGATATGGGTTATTGTGGATCACCTCACCAAGAAATCCCATTTCACAGTTATTCAGGAAGATTTCACTCTTGACCAACATTCCAATATTTAAGTAAAGGATTTGGTGAGGTTTCTTGGGGTGCCACTTTCTTTGATTTCTGATCGTGATCCATGGATCAAATCAATATTTTGTAGAAGTCTTCAACATTGTCTGAATACTGAATTGAATTTCAATATGGACTATAACCCCCCAAATTGATGAAAAATATGAAAGAACTATTTAAACACTTGAGGATATACTAAGGACTTTCTCAATGGAATTTAATAGTGTATGGGATCAACATATCCCATTAGTAGAGTTATTATACAATAAAATCTTCCATTAAAGTATTCAAATGGAACCCTATAATGCTCTGTATGGGAATATATGTATAACTCTTACTTTTTGGGATGAAGTTGGTGAGTGAAATATTCTTGGGACTAGTCTTGTGCAAGAGATGAATAAAAAGGTTTATGTCATCAAATAACACATTAAGGATTCTCGGAGTTGGTAGAAGAGCTATGTTAATAATCAAAAATGGTATTTGGAGTTTGATGTTAGCAACAAATTTTTCCTTTGAATATAACCATGGAAGAGAGTCATGTGGTTTATGAAGAAAAGGAAGCTTAATCCTAGGTAAATTGGCAACTATGAAATCCTTGATCGTGTAGGATAAGTGTCCTATTGGATTTCACTTCCACCAAATCTATATCAATTTCATGATTTATTCCATGTATCTCTATATTCTAAGTACATACGTAATCCCTCGCATGTACCAAATCCTAAAGTGGTCCAACTGAAACATTACCAATATTGTGAGTATAAACTAGTTGAGATCTTGGACCATAGATACAAGGTTTTTCACAACAATACTACCCATCTCATCAGAGTGTTGTGTAGAAACTATATATATGAAGAAGTGATGTGGGAACCAAAGGAGGCAATGGGAAAGAAGTACCCACACCATTTCTCAACTGAGAAAATGAGTTGAAATTTCATGTGAAAAATTTCTTAAGGGGTAAAAAATGTAACAACCTAATATTTTGGAATGATAATTATTTCCTGAAAATGTGTGTTATATTATATTATACACAACAAAACATTGTCACTTTAAGAATGAAGTAAATACAGAATTAAATGTGACCATATGAATTCAACTGTTATATGACCATTGGTCAATTATGTCCTTTGATCAATATGGACATTGGGAACTATACTCTTGATAAAAATTTTGAGCCAATAATTAGTTCTTATAAGTAAAAATGAAAAATATAATTAATGCAGAAAAGAGAAGTAATGGCCCCAACTGGTAGATTCATGTTGTATAAAGTTAATTTTCCAGATCATAGGAGGGAGGTAGAATCAATGGGGTTTTTTCTTGACCAAGTCCAAGTTGAGCTTCAACAACTAAATCTAGAATTAAATCACCTATTGGAGAAGTTCAAGTTAGTATAAATTACCACCCAGGTAATGTCTGTAGAGCCACCCCATTAATCAATCACCATCACACATCGTACCCTTAGGTCGTATGTGGGTGTTATAAGGGGTTATGTGTCAAGGACCTAGTAAATAAAAGTGTTATTATATTTTATAAATAAAAGTTTTTTACAATCTATTCAGTTTTAAGAATAGTTTTTCCTAATAAATATAAAATGGAATATGATAAATTTATCTTTCGAAATAAAATCACACTTTCATAAAAAGTGATTAATATTTAAAATTTTATAATATATTATGAATAATACTTATATTAATGAAATTTTATTATTAATACAGTCTTATTTAAATTTAAATTTTAAAATGATTTTTTTCAATTGTCATAAATTTTTATATGAATTATAAATCTACTATTATTTTTATTAAATAATGTTTTTAATATTTAAACACTAAAATTATCATATTATAGAATTATTATGATAAACTAAATATTATTTTTCAAATTAACATGTGAAAATTATGTTAGGGTGAATTTATGAGAATTTATAAAAATACATTACTTTTTATGAATAGTAAAAATGTAGTTTGAGTTTTTTGGTATGTTTAATGGAATTATAATTATGTCATAATGATGTAATAACTAATTAAACAAAATACAAGAACTAAAATATTTTTTTATTAATATAATGTATTTTAATATATTTTAATTAATTTTGAAACCTATAATTTTCTTTCCGGAATCTAAAATGAAAACATTAACATTTAAAACATTATTTTGGTGGAAACAATAATTTTCCATGACAAAAGAAGTAATATAAAATGATTATAGACTATTGAGGATTAAAATAACATAAAATATGACCCAAATGTCCAAATAACTGGGAAAATACCATGGTTAAGACCATGGTTTTTCATTTTCCACAACCTAGCCTTCCAAATCCTATATTTGGAAATTAATAAAAAAAACCTCCACTTTTTTTATAAATACCAACCCATTTCAACATTTCATTTCACTCACAATCCATTATATATGAATATCAGGTAATTTTACCTCTCAATGAGTCCTCCCAAGTTGTCCTTAATCCCCTAAGTTCATAATCCTCGTGTTTTATGAACAACTCTTCTTGGTAAGGGAAATCTCCACTTGTCTTTTCCATTAAAGTTCACTCTTTTTGTGACATGTCTACAAATTTACAAACTAAGTTATTTTTTACACTTTATTTTTCCCTTTACTATATTAATAGTCTTTTATGAGTTGTATAACTATATTTTCTCTCATTTTACCTTTTTATAAAACCACATTTCATACCCATTATACTTTTAGATTTACTTCTCAAATTTTCTATTTTCCGCTCAAGAAATTCTATTTTCTTTTCTTTTTGTGAATAAACAAAAAAATTATTTTATAGGTCTATTCGACTAAATATAAAAATTATTTATTAATTTTTGGAATTAACAAACATGAAACCCAAATTCCCATTATGTGGGTTTAAATGACCTAATGATCTTATCATTATACACTTTTTAAAACCCCAAGTTTTTTAATAAAAACCCTATTTACATTATTTTTCACTGGTTATTTATGAAATGTTTTATTATAATATAAGTTGATAAAATTAATTAAATCATATTAAGGGTTCTCCTTAAACTCTCTTCAATGCATTGAGTAAATGATTTAATCTTTATAGATGACATGTTTTATGATACCATGGTGAATAACCTTGATAATTTTATGACCCCTTAGTGACAAACATTAGTGATATACTGATGAATGTATCATTTAAATTTTTTAAACACATTTTCATGTTATTATTAATGTATTTTTAATTATTATATGCCTCATTTTTTATTTCTCATTACATAGTGATATTTTTCATGTTCTTATTGATATTCCTCAAAATCACTTGTAAACCATTCCCCTTTCATTCCCTTATTAGGCCTTATACTCACCATTTTTGTTGATCTATTTCCCCAAGTTATGAGATGAAGAACATTTAAATTGGATGAAACTTTTAAGAATAGTTTTCAGTGGATTGTAATAATTTTTTATGTTATCATGTGTTATATACCTTTTATCCAAGAGACTAAACATTAAAAGATCCTCAATTTGTACAATGCAATAAAAATTTATATAATAAAAAGTGGGGATATCATATAACCTCATTTTTATATATGTATAATGATAATATTGTGATCATAAGAGGTAACACCCCTTTCTCATCGGTCCAATGGGGATATCTGGTATAGTTTCCTAGACTTTCCTAGTTCGTTTCATTGTTTTTTTTCATTTATTGGATATGATGTTAGTGAGTTTTCGGGTGAATTTTGGGTAAAATGATGTGTTTTTAGATTTGAATGATTTTTTTAGGAAATTTCATCTCGAAGTCATGGTTTCCTAAATGCCATAGTGATTTGGTCATTATTATATGATTTGTTCATGGTTATAGAGGAGTTGAGGCTGGAAATTGTTTCAGTTATTTATATCATAGTTTATAAAAGATGATTTTCTTTAGGAAAATTTATTTAATTATATTTTATGGTTTGAGAATAATTTTTTTGGAAGATTCATGTTTTAATGAGTTAAATGAAAATTCCCGTGTTTTTATTATAGTAGAAAATGTTATAATCTGTTGAGAAATATATCATCATTTTATAGTTAGGTTCTGAGGATATTAGAGAAATAAATCATTGCATTATGGTCCATAAAATTTATTTTGTTAAAATAATTTTTTTATAATTTAAAATGTATAAATAGATTCAATGGATATGATATTTTATAAAATTTTTGTTTTTGTATTGATGTTCATTTAACTAAACCATGATGTTGTTTAGGTTCACCAGGTCATGGTTTGGAAACCTAAAACATTAATATAAACTTTGGATATCTCTTTCTTTTATTCAGTTCTCTAGTCCTTCTTAAAACCCTAGGAAGTTGATAGGATTTATTGGGGTATTTTTGGATACCCTTGGTGGATCTTTGAGTATCTAGCTTCATTAGATAGAATATTCCAAATATAAGGTTCTCCTTCCTTTATCTTAATTTGTTTATCCTTTCTTAAGGGGATATGGAACTAGTTTGCACATGAATATGTTTTAGAATTCAGGTATAAATAATGGATTATAACTTTTTTGGAGGATTATTATGAGACTATGGACATTTAATCATCAATTTCATCTCTTCTTGGTATTATAATGTTTTAAGATTTGATTTGAGGTAGGTAGTTTGAATTATATCATTTAATTTAATGTTTCTTATGTAGGGTAATAATTTTTTAGTTTTTTATTAGTAAGGATATGGAATTTTCCTAATTAAATAATAAGTTGGTTGCTTTTGTATGGATGTAGTTGTAGGATATGGTCATTTATAAATGATTTTTTGTTACATTTTACTTTATTTTTGTTATATCATATGATATTAAATTGAATTTCAGTAGTATAAACATGTGAAAAATTAGTTATTAACTTGAAAATATAATCATAAATTGACAATTAATAACAATTTTGTGAATTGAACATATGTTAGTGATGTTAATTTAAGTGATATGTGATATTTTTTGTTTAAATGTGAAGTTTTAGTAGAAGTGGTGTATGTGTGACTTTTTGTTGTGGTGGTGTGTTGAAGTTGATATAGCCAATGAATAGTAGTTACTCAATATATAAAGTCATTATGATACTAATTAATAGAATTAAAAAATTTTGATGGGGATGAGGTTGTGCTGATAATGGAATGAATAAATGAAATGATTTATTTATTTATTTATAATGTGGTATTTAAAAGTAAATGATTAAATAATAAGTATGGTGAGTAATGTGAAAAGTGATTAGTGATTTATATGGAATGGAAACTCCTTAAAAATATAATTATGTAAAATGAAATAATATGTTAGGAAATTCATAACATGATATTGATAACAAAGTATAAGAATTTGAAGTATGGTGTGGTTTATATGTGGTTTTGATATTGTTTTGTTATGTGTTTAGAGGTGGAAACAATTATTTTTGTGAGCTAGTGATGATGTGGAAAGGTATGTGGTTATAGGGGTGTCTATTTAAAAAAAGTGGACCACTAGTTGTGTTTGTGTACAATTTTATACTATTTTACTTTTTTGTTTCTTAATAACCACCACCCAATTCAGATTTCCTGGTAGAAACCCATATAAGTTCATCGGAACTTGGTTTACCCCCAAAATCAAGTATGTTAGTGATATGGATGAATGGATTCTCCTACCCTTTATTTCGACCGTTGTGTGTTTATAAGAAATTGATAATGGTATCTTTTATTTGATTATGGTACATATAAATGGTTGGTTTTTTTGTAGTATAAATATGTAGTGAGTGCATGTGGCATGTAGATATGGATGATGGATAGTGGTTTTTTTATGTGTATGTGGGATGGGATGAGTACACCAAGATGTATGTCATTGGGACATGAGGGAAACTAGATCATTTGGGAAGCATGTGTGGGATACCATCTTTGATATACTTTCATGATAAATATACTATTATGTTATATATGGATTTAGAGAGTGTCTTGTGGTGAGATAGGTGACCTAGGATGGGACATGACTCAGTTTCATTACTTATTCACTGATACATTATTATGATTATTCAATATTGACATGATATTTTATGAGGAGGGCCTACAGAGTATAATTGTATTTTAACTCATACTTAAATACATTTTTTATATATTTTGAGGATGAATTTATAGAATTGTATGGACATTACTAGATCCTATAATTATTTTTATCGAGTTTTTTTATTTTGTATAACATTACATGAATTAGAATATATTATGGATGCAATTTTGGATTTACATTTTTTGTGTAGTATGTTTTCATTGGTGGTTTTTGTTTTCATTCCTAGGATTATTGAGAGTAATTTTATAACAACCTAGTATTTTAAAACATAGATATAAAATCGTATTCGATTAATATTCATTAAATAACATAACAATCCACTCCAGAATCATTTAGTTATAGTGACATTAGAAAATTGGATATATAAACAACTGGTTCATAAGTGATCTAAGTTATCTCCTACTATTATCTTCATAACTTTCACCCTTCATAGACATTCAAACATAAAACCTTTATTCATTAATTTGGGAAAGGATACATAAGAAACGGTGATATCATATTCTCAGTAAGGGTAAAGAAGATAGATATCAACATAACATAAGCATAAGGGTATGAGAATAAGAGAATAACATTTCAAAATCATACCCTTCATCTCATATATCATAAAATTGAGTCGTGGAATAAATCTTGGAAGTTAATAAGACAAGAATCCTGAAGGAATCTAAAATCATATGCCATGAGATAATAACATTTTCATAAGAAATATATTTGTGGCATAAATATAAGTATAAAAAACCTCATGTCAAGGATACAAACCAAGACATTCACAAGATGTTAGGATTTAGATAACCACTCATGTTCCTACTTTGGGATTGGTATAACCTCATATATACCCTCTATTTTTATGATTGGGATAACATATTGTGTACCCACTTTTTTCGGTCATCGGATAACCCTTCCATATACCCTCTTTTTTTCAGTCTTGGTATAACCTCCCTTGTACCTTTTTTTAGGATTGGGATAACCTATAGTGCGACCTTTGAACTCGTAGAACATAAATCTTTACCCAATGAATTGAAGATAGATATAGTTCCCACCCATCACATAAACCATAAATATTTGTTCCAAAAGATCATAAAACATTTATAATATCATAAACCATGAAAAATAAATTAGTTTCATAAACATTTCATCATAGTATAACTCTTAGGAAACAAACAGGTTTCATAAACATCTTTTCATTAAAATCATAAATGTAAAAAATCTAGAGAAATAATAAGGATGGTTCCATTGGATCATATCCCCAATAAAACATAATCAACAACCAATTTTTTTTGTTCATGAAAATAAATTCTATAAAAATACCATAATAACATTTTAAGTAAAATATCCTTTCCATTTTGAAATCACATGATTAAAATCTAAAAATTTCTCAAAAATAAAGAAATAATTTTCTTTGTAAATAAAAATGGTTACTTTTAAATTATACTTTATACATTTTACTTTATATTAATGGTGGAAAGTTTTATTCATGTCCTACTCATTAAAACAAATATTCATTTCCCATTTTCAATAAAATTAAAAAGTACCTCATTTAGAAAATGAAAATTATATTCCCTTAAAAACATTTTATAAAATTAAAAAATACATATTAATTAATTAATTAATCGTTTTATAATGTTAAAAAAATTATTTAAATCATTTTTAGAAAACATGGACATGGAGGAGAAAGGATTTTATACTAAAGTGAGAAATAAATTCATTTTTCCTAAAAACATTGTTTTTTCTATTTAGTTCATAAAGAGAGTAAACTAAAATAAAAATATGTATTATATATAAATAACTTGAGGATAATAACATAAATTAAGTTATTTAAGGTATTTCATAATATATCATCATCAGAAACATAATCATAAACAATCCTGATAAATAATGGGACTATAATCTAAAATCTTTACCATTTTGGTAAATTTTGAATCATACACCCCATGAAAGAATAAATTTAACTAAACATTAAATTTAATAAGAATAAATTAATTCCTGATATTAAATTTCAATTTTTATTCATATAAATCTCATAAAATAGTATATGTGCATAACATAACATATGTCCCAAAGAAGTCAATTTGAAATAATAATCTGTTACCTCAAGTCACGAAATTATTCATACACATTTTCACCTCATATATAATAAATATAGCTTTATAATAAATATATTTTTGAAACATAATAGTATATATAATACCATATAATATTTACTTATAACTATTTTTCACCTATTTATTTACAATTCCTTGGTAAAATCATGTTTCAGGTAATAACTATTTTGTTTTTCTTGTATGTTTTGATTTGGTAGTTTTTGCACTTTTACTTTGATCTTGGTTCCATTATATATATAATTTTAACCATTAAATATATATAATATATATTTATTATATATTTATTTATATTAATCCATTATGGTTAGAGATAGAAAATGAATTACATCAATCATGGAGACGATAGGTTGTACGTAAGCATAAACTATGTTTCCATTTTCTCGACAATTGGAATGAAAGAAAGGCAATTAATATATTAACATTAAATAATAATTTTTATGAATTATATATCATATATATTCATTAAATCTATATTTATTACCATCTATGTCAAAAAAAATTATCGCATCGCTTTGTGGAGGCGTTAGCCCACACATATGCACAAGTGATGTTATTATCATCCAACGGATATAAAGGTAAGAAGGTAGATGTGATATTATAATTATAAAATTAAATTAATTTCATAAATATCATATGAATATTATAAATACATAACTAAATTCTTATATTAGAGGTATTTATGGAAAAAAAATTACTTAGGGTTGCGATGTGGTAGTTTGGTACACACCTGATCGACTATTTCATTTCCCTTTTGATAGAGGAGGAGATGGATAAATTTTATTAAATTAAAATAATAAAATATAAGTATATATTATATATTTATGATATTATATCACTATATTTTAATAATATTTTATGGAGGTGGGAGAATAAATAAAATAAAAATGCACGGTTAAGAATGATATATATTCTTGAGAAAACATCCTTATGTTAGAACCAAATGCATTCTTAAGAGGGTTTAATTTTGACCAAAAATTATATTAAACGTATTATAAAATATTAATTTTTATTATTTTAAATATATAATCTATTTTTAAAAATTAAATTCACATATTTATTATAATTTTATTTAAAACTAATCTCGTATATGTGACGACAAAATAGTTTTCCAAAGATAATGTTTTCATAAGTACATAATTTTTTGATATCAAAATACAATATATATAAAATTTCCAATGAACTAAATTTTATTAATAATTATATAATTTTACTTATTTTACTTTTAAAATCATATTAAAACAAAATGTAAATTGTAAATTCATTAAATGAAACGGTTGTTTTTAATAAAAAACAACATTTACACTATTCATTAAAAAATAAAATTTCCAAAAAATATCAAAAATTCACCATAATATAATTTAGAAATGTTGATCGAAAAAATAAAGTTAATTTTGGAAAATAAATTTTCTAAAAGAAAAAAATTAATTTTGTTTTGTTTTCATAAAAATCAATAGAAATCAGTTTTTGAGAAAAATTTATTTTCAACGCATATATAGACTTTAACAAAAATCAAGTAATTATTTATCAATATTTTTTACATATATATAACCTTCACATATATTTTTTAAAATTTATTCATTTCAATTCATACTTAAAAGTTTAATATCTAGGTTATAACAGCCTTGTTTAAAAATTAATATTAATAGTATATTGTGGTTCTTCAAAACTCAGTGTTGCATGTAATTTTAGCTATCAAAGAAATTAAATCTCTTGGAAAAAATATTTCATAAAATCGCAAGGTGTTATATTCTAAAACCATTAAAATTATCTTAACCTTTTAAATTCTATCACTTTTACACAAACAATTGAGGATATTTTTACATCATCGTATCCTTAGGTTCCCACATAGCTTCTTCATATTGGTTGTTTCGCTACAAAACATTGAAAAAGTGAGTAGTATTGTTTCATCAAACATTATATCAATAATCTGATATATAAAAACAATTCTTCATAGTAAATATCATGAAATAGTGGTATGACCTATGAGTTTAATACATATGAAGGATTAGTTATTTACTTCCTCATTTGTGATATATAGAACACATAGTGGACTTAAGAGAGGTTCAGAAGAAGTGCCAAAGGATAAGAAACCATCCCAAATCGATCAATAATCACAAAAGTTAAAATATTCCTAGGGATCAAATTCCCTTTCCTCTCAAATCTCATAACCTTCTTCCATAGATAAAATCACAAAAAAACCTTCCCACCAACTTCAAATCACATATCACACTGATGATTGTGTGTATAATATTTATATCAATATTGTGATGCCCGTATTTTTTACTAAATGAATCTAACATTCTCTTCAATTTCGTTATCTAACTCAGGTCCCAATATCTTTATTTCTATAACTTCATCCAAGCATGTGGTATTTCTACACTTATTTATATATAGGGTTTTATAAGGAGTGATTTGAATGATTGAGTAAGAGATGTTTTTGTAAGAAAACTCGACTAGAGGAAGGTGTTGATCCCAAACACCTTTGAAATTAATAGAAAAAGATCTCAACATATCCTCTAGGGTTTTCAAGGTTTTATTAGACTAAGCACATTTATAAGGATACTGCACAGTGCTTAAACTTAACTACGTATCAAGATCTTTCGAAATACTTTTATGAAACATCAATTTGAACCTTGGATCCTGATTGAATTTAGTACTCCATGCTACCTCTCCACTTATTTAAACTATATATTATCAAGATGATCAAATGAGAAGCCTTCTATAATAGAATATATGTTTACTAACTTTATAATGCAACCAAATACAACCTAAAAATTATTATGGCATTTAGAAAATTTGGAGAGTTCGATGACAGAATTTATGTTAATGTTTTCTCATTTCCATTTAAGTATGTCTAATGGTTGTAATACCACTTTATCCTTTTGTATCTTATCCTTAACATGTAAACATACCAAGAACTAAGATAAAAAATCTATAATATCTATCTTGATTATATCCCACTAGAAATAATCTTTCATATATCTCTTCACCTTGTTACATATATGATGAATAGTGAATGAATAACTATAATCATCCTATATAACATCCTGTTCTTTGGATAGGTTGATATTTTCCAAATGAATTTTGACTTTTCATTTGGTGGATAGGACAAATGTTAAATCGATCATTAGAATGTAATTTGGTGATTTTGAATGATTTAAAGTATTGTTTCTGGATTGTTTTTAAGTATTGGATAATTTATTGGAATCTGTGATGGGTTTCAGAGGTGTTGGTCTTTGAGAACCCAGTTTCAAGAAGAGATGGACAAGGGTACACAGTTAGTTCATGGTTAGTGTTAACCATATACCCATGACCATGTGGCATGTTTTATAGGTTCACTTCTTGTATAAATCGTGTGAGGGATCTGGTGTTAACCATGAAACCATCTTGTTTAGGAACATGACTTGTTAAACCATGAATGATGGGCCATATAGTGATGAAATAACTCAGTATCTTTTTAAAAACATGGTGTATGGGATACACATGGTTGGTCTAACCATTCACCTATCCATTAAAGGGTGTTTCCCTTTGGATAGTAGCATTTCACAGTTGGCACATGGTTATCCAGAACCATGCAACTCCTTAAAGGGCTATAAATTTCTCTTTTCTCTTTCATCATTTATTTTTACTATCCCCTTTATTTTCCTTCATCTCTAATGCATATGAGGCCTCTCAATCTCCCTTTGGCATTGTTTTTTGGGTCTTCTTCACTTAGTCTTGGAATCTATCATCTTCAGTTGTGGTTGATCAACCTCAGTTTTTCTACATTTCTTATTATTTTTTCCTTCATTTATCTTTCTATATTGAAATATATTTCAATGAGATCTCATTTTACATATTTTCAGGGAATTTATCAATTCTGAAAATTTCTCTATTTTTTACTCTAGTCAAATCCCAGTAATGGAAGAGTAAAGTATCCTCGATATATGGTATTTTGTTTATATTATTTCTATTAATATTTTCACCATTTATAAAATTTCATAATGTTTCACACACTAAAATTTTGGTGTATCACCTATAAAATGTTAAATTAACGAGGTTAATGTTAATTATTTCAAAATACATACTCCTCATACACCTAGATACACTATTAGAGTTCATGTTCCTTAACTTGAACCCCCCCCCCCTGTTGTGTGTGTTGACTTGAACCTTTTCAAATAAAATGGTCAAATGGAATTACATGAATTCTAGGTACTATTGAAGACTCTCTTATCTTAAAATTATTATTTATATTATGCTATAATCATCCTTTATAAGTGAAATGGTTAATTTGATTCAAATTTAATTAATTTTTGAGTGGGATTGATACACCCCATTAGTCTATGGTCTTCTATGTTCTTAACAATTATAATGAATCAAACTAAACTGATACTTGAATTGTAATGTGGAATGCTTATGAACATGGGCCTTATAATATTTTGTAATTAGATTTATTGATGAAATTAATCATGATGGCTTATATTAAGGAATGAATTTTTTCTCAAAGCCTATGTTTAAATTTATAAATGTAAACTATTTTCACCTTTGTAATTAATATACCTTGATCGAACCTTGGATTCCCATGTAGGAATTTCTTGTATTGGATCATTAAAAAAATTAAGTTACATTGTGCCTTGAGATATACTAGGTTACTCTTTAGGGAATGAATTTATTAAGGTATTATAGGGAATTTTGGATCACTTTATATAGTATTATTATTGAGAGACATTCGTTAGAATTTTTAGACATGATGTTTCACACCCCCTTTTTCAAGGATGTTGGACTTGATGATTTACATCATTTTGGGTGGTTAGACTTCACCCTTAACACATGTAATTAGGATGTTGTAAATTATGCTTCACATAATTTATTAGGATTTTTGGGACTAGTTATTCATATCCCATGTTCATATGCTTGGGTTTTTTATCATATTTTAAACAGTGAGACTATCTTATTATTATTATAATAATATATATAAGCCTTGGTCTTACACCTTGAGTCCTCACTAGAGTATGTATGTATCTGTATATATATATATATATATGCTTACATATATGATTATATATATATATATATAAATTATGGCATGTCTATAAACATCATCGCTTATACTGATGCTGGTATGGTCGGGTAGGTGTCCTTGAGGAACCTAGTCCTAACTTGATTGCATTTATTTACTTTACTGCACTAACTAATTATACATGGACACTACTTCATTATATATTGATGGACTGTATATGCATTATACACCACTTTTGGTGTCTTACTGAGCTTATCTCACATCATATTTGGGTCGTAGATTGGTACCTAAACTGATCTCATGACTTAATGTTAGGATCTAGACTATGTGATATACTATTTTTTATTAAGGACTGTAACTGGACATATGAGACTAGGAGTAGCAGTTTATCATGTACATGGGATGCATTTTATAGTTGAATTATCTTTTTTTATTTAGTAATTTTTTATTGTATCCCTATTTATTGTATTACCTATTATATGTCTGCTTGTTTTCATATTATATAATCACATGGACATGCATGGTGGTATATTCACTACTCGTCAGTTTATCAATTAGTATACTCTTCCATTATTGTATCTTTATTAATACTTCCTCCTTTTCTTTATATGTTATATATCATTATTCTACTCGGGTCATTAGGGTATATTCTCCCCATTATAACATCATTAGACCCTCACTACAAGTTTGAATCCTCTGGCATATGGGGAGACATGCTTGGGGCTAAGTAAGAATGGGTCTGGATACTATTATTGAATATGATAGTTTGGGAAGCTTGTAAGGACCCAAAATTTTATTAATGAAAATTCCTCTTGATCTAATTAAAAATATTATTATGTAAAATGGTTATATAACATATGCACTTCCATGGTTTTATGTTTTCATATTTTAAAATACCATTATGAGTTGTTACCATTTCTAATATATCTATTAAATAGTGATCACATGATTAGTATAAATATAGTGCTTTAACAAATACATTTTACTCAGATAAAAGAAGTGATGGCCTCATTCAGTAGAATTTATCCATACAAAACCCATTTGTCGGAGATTGGAAAGGAGGTAGCGTCACTGGCCTTCGCTCTTGACCAAGCCCAAGCTGATCTTCAACATGTTCATCTTGAACCTTAATCTCCTATGGGAGAAGTGGAATTTAATATAGATTACCACTCGATCAATGATATCTGATCTACCCCAAGAGTTTTTCATCATCGCACACCTTACCCTTATGTATTATGAGATTGTTATAAGGGGTTATGTAACAAGACCCTAGAATTATGATTATGTGCATTATTTTTTTATAGAATAACGAATATACATTCAATTTATTATTATTACCTTGTAAATGTTTTTTAAAGAACAAATTGTATTTATAGTTAATATTTAAATTAAATTAAGAAATCTATATTGATGAATTAACGGATTTTCCTATTAAATATTATTTTAATAAAATATTATTAATAAATTAATTTTTATATAATATAAATTATCATAAAATTTTTATGAATACATTTGTAATTTTTATTATGTTTTGAATACTTTTTTTGTCAAAACCCATGAATTTTTTATAATTGTTCATTTTTATTTTAAAAGAAAAGATTCACATATTTAGAAAATTATTTAGACAAAATGAATATTATTTTTCGATTCAATATGTAGAAATTATCTAACAGTGAATATTTCATAATTTTCTGAGGTAATCGAATTTTTGGGTAAAAATTAAATACCATTTAAATATATAATGTGTTTTATGACATCATAATGACCCAATAGTGAAGTAATAAAATACAAAAAAAGGTTTATTCAGATAATATATGTTTCCCTTTAAAATAATGTGATTTTGGATTTGTTTGATTAATTTAATTGTGCCTTAGTGGGCCCTCCAAGACTTATAAAACATTTTAAAATTTTAAAATGATTTCCTTGATAGTGTGACTCACCTCTACATAAGAAAGCCCAATATTTTAATAAGTTCATCCATTTTCCATATAATAAAATTTTTTCCAATCCCATTTGGTAAAAACTGTGGGAAAAGTCCATGGTATGGTTTGTGGTTTTGATTAGTCTAATGTGTAGTGTCCAAAACTAAAATAACAAAGAATTTCCTCTCCTTTCCTATATAAACTGACTCAATCTCTCATTCATCTTCACTAAAATAATTTTTATCTCAAACAAACTCTACCATCCTCTTTATAGAATCCTCCAAAGGTTCCCCAAGCTCCCAAGAATCCTTTCTCAAGCCTTTGGGATTACACTTCCAAGTAAGGGATCACCACTTTCCTTCCTTCCTCATTTATGTCCAAGTTTCCTTATATTGTTTTGCCCTTTAATTTTCAATTAAAAATGTTGGGTTATGATTTTTCACCTCCCCTATATTTACCTACTTATGTTTTAATGATGATATACCCATTTATCTCTCATTAATTCCTCCCATGTACACCCATTACTATGACGAAATTCTGTAAGGGATTTCTCTCTCCTAATTTACATTCAAGAAATTATTTTAAATTATGTATCTAAATTCAATTAAATATGATGGAATATTATGTCCCCTGACCCCATTACTATAAATTTCTTATATGAATGATTATATACCCCTTTCTCTCTTATCAACATATATTACGATTTCTATTTGACATTGTTATGCTACAGAAGTTACACCAAAAATTTTCATGCCAAAATCACCGTTTAAGTGAATACCATACCCATTTTTCTATCAAGGGTATACAAATTTATTCACATGTAATTATTTATTGAGGGATTAAATTTATGTATTCTACATCTCTTGTTTTTAAAATGATTTATGACGTTTAATGAATCCATGTTGTATGATCTATATGGCACACTTATGCATGAAATGAAATGATTATGAAGGGTGTTACCTAATAGCGATCCAATGCATTGGGTAAAGATTATTATCATGATACTTTAATTACACTTTGGTTTTAATCATTATAATTTAGGTACAATTTGGGTTTACTCATGCTCCATGTGCAATGATCTTTGGATCATGTTAATATCATGTTAAATGTTGTTTCCACATTTCCATGTTATGAAAATAATGATATATCTTTCCTTTATGTTCATGTTTCTATTATTCTCCATTGATATTCCTATTGCATAAAATGTATTGTATTCTTCATGTTATTCCTTTTTTACTCTGTTACTAGGCTTTATAGCTCACCCTTTTCTTATGAATGTCCTCAGGTTATCCCATGCAATGATAACTACGAAGGAATGTTGTGGTCATGTAAAAGAGGTATTCAATTAAGAGGTCGTATTTTATGTTCTATATTGTTATGTAATGTTCCTAATTTCCAAATACACTAGAACTATCAATCATCAGAGTTTTCTTATGTGCAAGTATATGTAATAAATCGTGTTAATGTTTATAATAAAGCGAATGGTTTTTATAGTTTGTATCAGAGGATAGATGAATCTAGGGGTAAAACCCAAAAACACAACTTTAAGCTAGACACGAACGGGAACCGGTTCACGACAATGGGCCTTGCTACACTCTTGGTTATGACCCTCCCGATGGATATTCTTTGGTAAATTCATAGGCTTAGTATTAACTATTGTTAAGGGATGAAAGAAAAATGCCCCTAATAATATATGTTGGGAAGTATATCATGGATAACATATACTGAAGCCTATAAATTCTTTAGTTAAAGAAATAAATTTTATTTTTAAGTTATAGATTTTTGTATTTGGATTCCCCTTTATTTCCTTTTATTCCAACCAATGGCCTGTAATAGGAGGACTTGGGCTAACAATCGATGTGAAGATCAATGTGATAATTGTTCTAATGAGATCCCCAAATTGATGGGAGCGAGAATAGCACACTTTATCATGATACTCTCTTAGTTAACTCAAGTTTTGAAAAGAAACATGGGTTATGAGGAATGTATAACACCTCTTAAGAAAGAACAAGCCACAATCGAGAGCTTTATGAGACAATGGACTCCTACTTTTATTGAAT
Source organism: Viscum album (assembly GCA_963277665.1). NCBI lineage: Eukaryota > Viridiplantae > Streptophyta > Magnoliopsida > Santalales > Viscaceae > Viscum > Viscum album. Next base: position 1,897,976,966 of record OY728152.1, read on the forward strand.
CATCTGATCCCTCAATCGTCGAACAATAAATCAACTCCATTGAGAAGATTTTATCCATCCTTAAATGTTCTGAAAAATAGATGGTTCTTCTGAATGCTTATCTTATGGAGGGTGAAGCTGATTAATGGTGGACATTGATCAAAAATACAAATCCTAAGAAAGATATCGAGGCAATGGAATGGAAGGATTTCTGAAAAAAAAAATCAATAAATATTTTCCTTGCACCCTCTGAATTAAGATGGAAAGGTACTTCCTTATGATCAAGAAAAAAAGACAAATAATCCATTAGATTGAACGAGGAAAACATATCAAGGCTTTCATGATACGCCTCTAGCTTTGTTGTTACCCCTGAATGCAAGGTTGATCGCTTCTTTGGTGGGCTAAAATCTAGCCCAAGGAAAGCCCTAGAAATATGTTACTTCAATAGCTATGAGTAAATTTCCCAATGTGACCTCAAAGTAGAAATGGAGATTAGTGAATCTCAAGGGTATCAAGGGGATAAGAAGTAGAAAATGGAATTTAATTCAGGAGGTCTGATGGATAAATCCAACAATGCTAAAAAATTCCAGCACCCCGTTTGCCAAAGGTGCGGAAAGAAGAACCCTGGAAATTGAATGAAGGGGACGAGGATATTATTTAGGTGTGGAAGAGAAGGTAACATAGATATTAATTGTCGACAATAAAAACCTAATGTTGTGATAGAGGAGAGGTGTAATGGCCCAGACCCTCCTGGCCCATTACTTTTCCAAAATTAAGGTTCCACCAAACAGTGGCACTGTGATGGTGGCACCGGTCACAGTGTCACCATGGCGGTGGAACCGGTCACGATGGCCCCGTGGCGGTGGCACCGGTCACGGTAGCTCCATGGCAGTGGCACCGGTCACGGTGGTGCCGTGACAGTGGCACCGGTCACGGGGGCACTGGGACGGTGGCACCATGAGGGTGACACCGTGACAGAGGCAGGGTGAGGGTGACACCATGACGGAGACACCGTGTCCGCTCCGTTTCTTTTCCAGTCCCACTCCCGAAACGTCATTTTTATGTAAATTATTTATTTTTCCCTTTCAAGTCCATTTTAAAGCCCGTAATTAATTCCTAAAAATCCTGAGAAACCTCCCCGATGGGGTATATTTAAACACAACTTAATTTCATCGTGTGTAACTTCCCACCCATGTAGTAAACCTTGATCCATTTTTTCCAGCGTTCAAAATTCCATATCCCGATCTCCTCCTGATATCTTCTGCTAGAGTTCTCTGTTTTTTCTCGGTTACTTTTTTCCCTTTTTCTTCCTGGCATGCTTATAGTCCTTATTTCTGTGGTTTTTGTTGTGCCTCTGCTATAGCCTTCTGCCCATCTTGGAGTCCATAGATTTCCTCCCCTACAGGTCGTGCCTGTTCCTGACACGGAGTTGGAGCTTCGATCTTTGATCAACCAGGTGGGGATTTTTCTCCTTCGTCTCTCCTTTCTGTGTATCATGTGGGGTGGGCATGCTTTTTCCTCTATGGAAATTGATGAAACCGAACTAATTAAGATAATGAATAGACCTTTAAAGAATGAAGGGGGGTGTGAGCGATGTTTTGCTGTACTCTTTTATGTTGATATTTTTTGTGAATTGTACGGGCCTATGCTCGCTAAAAATCATGGTCGTTGGTGGTCTTTATTTGCCCACTAATAAACCTCGGTGCTCATGGATGTTTAAATAACTGTAACGTGAAATTGGTTAATTAATTATACTCGGTTAAATAAACTTAATGCACCAGGATCAACCCTGTTTTGTGATAACCCCGGGTTAAAGCAAAGTGGAATTGAAACCATGGAGTGTGTTAAATATTTTAAATCTGAAAATGCCTGCATGGTCCTGCCTTGTATTGGTGGTAGTGGTTTGGTTGTTTCTTTCAAGGCACGATTTAAGGGGTGATATTGGTGGGGATGGGATCCCCTGTTGTTATACTTTCATTGGTTGTGAATTTGAGGCTGTGTGATTACTCTGCTTATATCACGAATTGGGGTGGAATCCTCTATTGTTGAGAAACCATTGGCTTCTGTATTTTGGGGACATGGGGTTGTATCTCTGGATATTCTTTAGTTCCAGTACTTTGAGGGATCTCACTTATCCCTTTGTTTTTGTGACTTTACAAGATAACCGGGTGTGAATGTTTAAGTTACTGTTTCACTGTCTTCTTTCTTTTACTGGTAGTTGTGCTTGTTAGTTGCCCAGTACTGTAGTTTTCATCTAAATGGGATCACTTGAACATGAAAATGATAATGGGTTAAATGGGGAAATTGGTTCTGGGATGGATTGTGACCTGGCTGTGGGTGGTATACCATTCACGAATGAATAGTGATGCGGTGTTTGTGCTTAGGCTGGTTTCGGAATCCTAGGTTGGGTTGAGTGCTTGTTTACTTATGTATATACTTGAAGTTTTTATGTTTATTATTCGTGCCCCACCCAAGTTGAGCACTTAAGTGTTGAACACTCCCATTTCATGGGGGGTGGTGTTTTTCCCAACACTCCTATGAGTGTCTTGTTAATAGCTCCTTTTTTGCTCCCTTTCCTGAATAGACCAAGACTCTTCGGGTAGGCTGTGATGGCCTGAAGTCCATTATTAGCCCAAGAATCTTCGGGCGGGGTAGTTGTGGTGGTTGGCCCAGGTGTTTGCGGGTAGGTTGTTTCCCAAGTCTCTTCGGGAGGAGGCCCAGGTGTCTTTGGGTGTAGCAGTGGTTGTTCTGACCCAGGTGCTTGCGGGTATGGTTATGTGTAGTGGTTGTGGCCGGGGTGTTTGTGGGCAGGATAGTGGTTATGGCCCAGGTGTGTGCGGGTGGGGTTTGGAAGTGGGATTGCGGTGAGGTTGTGTCCCAGGTGGGTGTGGGTGGGGCTTGGCAGTTGGACTGCGGTGAGAATGGTGGGATTGGTTCAATGCATAGGATGTCTTCAATAGCCAGTGGGAAAGTGGCGTGGGGTACCCAAATATCTATGTGATATTACTATACTTTACTTGCCTTGCGTTATTTGGGGAGTGTGCCTCGGTGAGACTTGGGTGGATAGTTTACCTTGTTAGGTGTTTCAGTTACTTCTTTTTCCATGGGACATTATAATGTCACCTAACTTGTGCACGAGAGTCTTTGGTTTCCCTACTGAGTATACTTGTATGCTCACCCTACGTATGTAAAACTACTTTCATATTTCCAGGAGGAATTTAGGGATCGTGCGGGACCATACTAGCTTGGACCTTTGGGGCAGTTTCTGTTGTTGTTTTCCTTTTCTTGGTATCTTTTTACCTTTGGAGTTTGGTGACTTGTATCTTTTACCTTTGAACATGCATATGGGAATGATTAACTTTCATCCATACGTGTACTTTCAGTTTTGGTGTTGTGGGATTTAATATCTTATCTCCCAATCCTATTAAAAGAAAATGGGTAATGGATTCCATTTAGAGTGTCATTCTATACCCTTGGTGCTAGACTCCACTCTGGGACCTATTGAAGGTGGGTTTTGGGGGTCATTATCTCTCCTTCAACTTAAAGAAGAAAGGTATTGGCAATCTGCTGACCCTTCCCCCCTTTTGGTGAAGGCGGGTCATGACAGAATGGTATCAGAGGGAGGTTGAGAGATAGGATGGAGTATGGAGTTAGGCATAGTGAGGATTTCATGGGATGGTAGGGAAATAGTGTTGGGTGGTCTTGGTTCGTGAATTATGCTAGGGAAGACTGGCTAGGACATAGGATTTTAGGGCCCCTGTGATCCGATGCAAGGATTATGGACCTACCGAACGACCAAGTGAGGCCACATTGATTGCCGGGTAGAGACCCTAGTAAAGGTACATGCATCATAATGACTTGTTTTCTTATGTTTAATGGGTGTTTTGGGGATTTAAATAAATAATAAGTATAAGAAATTTTAAGAACAATATTATGCACTACTTGGGCTTAGGCACTCTTTGTTTACCTTGCAGCTATGGCACCTGGGAGGCGACCACGGGTGGTGCGGGAGATCAAGGCCTAGGAGGTTGACTTGGCCAATCAGTAGAGGTCTGATCGAGAGGAGGAAGACGACCAGTGGTAGAAGATGCTTCGTGCCTTCCAGCGACAGACCCTCGATAAGTATGAGGGAAAAACCTCCGACATGAAGACGGAGAGCTGGCTAGAGGATCTTGTGATAGCTTTCGGCTTGATTCGGGCTTCGGTGGAGTACTTGGTTCCTCTGGCCATGAGCCAGATATGAGGAGCAGTGCGTCAGTGGTGGACACTCTACCTGGGGGAGAGTAGAGAGACTAAAGTGGCATGGGCTGATTTCGAGAAAGAGTTCTGGGCGAAATTCCTCTCTTCTACGATGAAGGCATAGAAGAGGCAGGAGCTACTCTCCCTCTAGCAGGGGATTATGTCATTAAGGGAGCTGGGGATCAAGTTCAAGGACCTCCTCCGCTTTTCTCCGGACCACTTTCCAAATGAGGAGTCTCAGGAAAGACATTTAGAGGAGGCGCTTCGACCCTATCTCCAGTACGTTGTTACCCCCTTCACCTTGTCGACATACATGGAGGTCCAGAAGAAGGCTAAAGTGGTGGAGAGGATTCACATGCTAGGAGGTGTATCAAAATAGGGTATCCAGCTGGGATCATCGAAGGGGAAGGCCGTCAGCACTAGGCCTCCAGCATCAGAGCCCTCTAGGTTTCGACCGGCAGGGAGCAGGCCCTAGCAGTTCCAGTCCGATCTCCCGGTCCTCGACCCTTTCCTTTGGGACATGAACTGAGATGCTTCGTCTGTGGTAGCCATGGGCACCTTTGGAACTAGTGCCCGGATAGAGTGCAGTACAATGGAAATGGGCACGCCCAGCACCCACCTCAGTAGCAGCTTCCAGCTAGGCCCTTTCAGCAGCAGCAGGAGGGGCTGAGAGCTCCCGCTCCTCCGAGGGCAGACGTTGCGGGAGGAGGCTGACCTCAGGGTGCTCTTTAGGTACCTCGACCAGGGCGTGGTTGGGGAGGTGTCCGACAGCCGAGGGGCAGAGGAGATAGGTGTGGGTAGTTTCACGGTGAGGAGTCGTCAGTTTCATCAGGACCGGAGGTCGTTCGAGGTACGATCAATTTGTTAAGTACCCTTGCATACGCCTTGTTCGATATCGGAGCTCCGCACTCCTTTTTTGCGCCCAGTATGGCCCGTGCTCTGGTTCTAGATGCCGAGAGACTTCCAGTTCCCCTGGTGATGAGCACACCATTCGGAGGTCAGACCGACTTGTTATATGTTTGTTAAGGATGCAGACTGATGATAGGGCCACATCAGTCGGTCAGGGGTCTACTACTACTACAGATACAACCATACGATGTCATCCTAGGAATCGAATGGTTTTTCTCTGTGTGTGTTGTCTTCGACTACTTCCTGGGAAGGGTTGTGTTATCATACTTGGGCGGCCGACGTGTTACTTTCACCAGCGAGCGGAGTGGCCAGAAGGGTAGCAGGTGAGAGGAACCTCTCCTCTCCTTGTTAGCCGAGCTGTCAGTGGAGTCAGTAGATGCTAAGATGGTGAAGGTACCAGGGATCGTCAGTGAGTGTATGGAAATCTTCCCTTAGGAGATGACGACTCTACCCCCTCGACATGATATCGAGTTTGGGATAGACTTGCAGCCTGGTGCTCGTCCGATTTTGATGGCTCCCTACCAGATGGCGCCTTCAGAGCTACAGGAGTTGCGGATTCAGATTGACAATCTGATGAAGAGGGTTTATGTCCGACTAAGTGTGTCACTATGGGGTGCTCTAGTCATGTTCGCAAAGAAGGCAGATGGTGGTCTCAGGTTGTGCAGAGACTACAGGAGGCTGAAGTAGGTAACGATCAAGAATCGCTACCCTCTTCCGAGGATAGATGATCTTTTCGACCAGCTAAAAGGGGTAGGATGGTTCTCGAAGATCGACCTGCGGTCTGGGTATCAACATTTGAGGGTGAAGAAGGGAGACATCTCGAAGATGGCCTTCAGGTGCAGATAAGGGAACTTTGAGTTGTAGTCATGCCTTTCAGTATTATGAGCGCTCTGGCTGTGTTCATGGGTCTTATGAACTCCGTCTTCCGAGAGTATCTGGATCGGATCGTAATCGTGTTCATCGACGACATCCTAATCTATTCAAGATCAGAGGAGGACCACACAGAGCACCTGAGGATGATTTTGGAGGTCCTCCAACAACACCAGCTCTATGGGAAGTTGTCGAAATGCAAGTTCTGGACGTCAGAAGTGAACTTCCTTGGGAACGTAGTGTCCGAGCAGGGGGTAGTGGTGGACCCATCAAGGGTTGAGGCGGTTCTTTCTTGGGAAGCTCCCCAGAATGTGGCATAGGTTCGTAGTTTCCTCGGGCTGGCAGGTTACTATCGATGGTTCATACCCAACGTCTCCCAAGTTGCATCCCCTTTGATAGCCTTGACCAAGAAGGACCAAGTTTTCGTGTGGAGTGAGCTGTGCGAGGCAGCCTTCAGCTATCTGAAGGAGAATTTGGTTAGTTCCCCAGTGCTGAGACTACCAGGAGAAGGGGAGGTGTATGAGTTGTTTTGTGATGCTTCAGGGCAAGACCTCGGATGTTTATTGATGCAGTGACAAGGGGTGATCTTTTATGGGTCTAGGAAGCTACGCCCTCATGAGCGTAATTATGCCACCCACGATCTAGAGCTTATAGTGGTCGTTTTTACACTAAAGTTGTGGCAGCATTACCTCATCATAGAATGCTTTGTGGTCTTCACGGATCACAAAATCTTGAGGTATATCTTCTCCGAGTGGGACCTAAACTTCCGGCAGCGATGGTGGATTGAGTTCCTCTAGGATTACGACTTCATGATTTCCTACACTTCAGGAAAAGGGAATGTAGTGGCCGATGCTTTGAGAAGAAAGTCGCAGAAGGATGTGGTCCGAGAGTCGACAGACGCTTGGAAGGAAATGGAGGAGTTGGCTTCCTTACACCTGGATGCAAGGACGGATAGTGGTAGAGGTTTTCTGTATCATATGACAGTGCAGTCTTCCCTGTTGCGGCAAGTGGAGGAGTCTCAGTGGGGAGACCTAGAGTGCGACGTGATGCGCGACCGAGTTGACCAGGGCGATGCAACGGAAGGTTGGACATAGGATGGTCATAATCAGATTCTCTTCTGGGGGAAGATGTTTGTTCTAGAGGCGATGCGTGGAAAGGTTCTTAGTGAGTTCCACAACTCACCCTTAGAGGTACACCCATGAGTTTCTAAGATGTACCAGGGCCTGAGGAGACACTTTTGGTGGCCTGGAGTAAAGCGAGCAGTGGAAGAGTTTGTGGCCAAGTGCCTAGTATGTCAGTCGGTAAAGGCTAAACACTGTGTTCTAGGCGGGTTGTTGCAACCTTTAGATGCCCCCAAATGGAAGTGGGACGACATCTCAATGGATTTTTTCATGGGACTACCCAAGGTGCAAGGGGGATGTGATTCCATCTGTGTAGTAGTGGATCGGTTGACGAAATCGGCTCACTTTCTGGCGATCAAAGAGTCGAGTGCAGTGGACCCTCAAGCACGAAGGTATGTGGATGAGGTAGTGCGGTTTCATGGAGTTCCGAGTTCTGTAGTCTCAGATAGGGATTCATTATTTACCTCACGAGTCTAGAGGGGTTTGTAGTATGCTTTTGGAATCCATCTGAGCCTTAGCACTGCCTTCCACCCCCAGATAGATGGGTAAATAGAGCGCACCATCCAAACCATGGAAGATATGCTCCAAGCATGCGTTCTGGACTTTGTGGGATCATGGGTGCGACACTTGCCTCTTGTAGAGTTCACCTATAATAATAGATATCACTCTACCATTGGCGTGGCTCCGTTTGAAGCCCTATATGGAAGGTCGTGTCGCTCACCCATGTGATGGACAGAGGTTGGGGAAGCAGGTGTTCTTGGCCTAGAGGTGGTTCAGAGCATGACAGAGAAGGTTCATCTTATAATAGAGAGGATGAAGGTGGCTCAGGACCTTCAGAAGTCATATTCCATTGATAGGAGGAGACCCTTTGAGTTCGAGATCGGGGACCACGTGTTCTTGAAGGTCTCCCCTTGGCGTGGAAAGCAGAGGTTCGGCAGGGGAAGTAAGCTTTCTCCCAGGTTCATCGGACCCTTCGAAGTGTTGTGACGGGTCAGTGAAGTGTCTTATCAGCTAGCCCTACCACTGCCGTTATTGAGGATACATGAAGTATTCCATGTGTCCCAGCTCTGATGATATCTACACGATGATTCGCACATCCTCGACTGGGGAGGGCTAGATATCGATGACGATGCAACCTTTGTGGAGCGACCAGTGATGATCGAGGGTCGTGAGGATAAGGTTCTTAGTGGGTGAACCATTCCCTTGGTTCGTGTGTTATAGAGACATGGTGGGCTTGAGGAGAGTACCTGGGAACGGGAAGCATAGATGTGTGCCCAGTACCCAGAGCTGTTTGCAGTTTTATCTCGTTTGGTCAGTACTTTTTTACTATGTAATGCTTTACCTTGTTGACTATGGATGTGCAGTTTCCTTTTCTTTGGATGTGTGTGTGAAGTTTCCTAAAGAATGGGGAGGGGAGGACATGATCCCTAGTTAAGACGCATTGAAGTGGATGCGCCTAAACCCGTGCGGGCAAGTCAGTGCCACCCAAAGAGGATAGTATCTTAACATGGAGGAAGGGGAAACCCCTCTCCCATTGAACTGGATGGTTTAGCCCTTGTTTTTTGTGGTTGCACGGGGAAAGGAGCAGTAAGGCGTTTGTGTTTGTTCAGGGGATAAGGTGTTCCTGTGTCGGGGAGGTTCACTCCTGAGAGGTATCTTCCGGGGTGGTTGTTCAGACCCCCCTCTTTCCTTCAGTCTGGGTTCTGATTCTCGAGGACAAGAATGGTTTGAGAGTTATCTAATGTAATGGCCCAGACCCTCCTAGCCCAGTACTTTTCTAAAAGTAAGGCTCCACCAAACAGTGGCACCATGACGGTAGCACCAGTCACGGGGGCACTGTGGCGGTTGCACCGGGACGGTGGCACTGTGAGGGTGACACCATGACGGTGGCACTGGGAGGGTGACACCGTGTCCACTCCATTTCTTTTCTAGTCCCACTCCCGCAATTTCTTTTTTTGACGTAAATTAATTCTTTTGCCCTTCCAAGTCCATTTTAAAGCCCATAATTAATTCTTAAAAATCCTAAGAATCCTCCCCAATGGGGGATATTTAAACACAACTTAATGTCATCATGTGTAACTGCCCACACACGTAGTAAACCTTGATCCGTTTTTCCCGGCGTTCAAAATTCATTATCCTGATCTCCTCCTTATATCTCCCGCTAGAGTTCTCTGTTTCTTCTCGGTTGTTTTTTTCCTTTTTCTTCTCGGCGCACTTGGAGTCCTTATTTCCATGGTTTGTGGTGTGCCTCTACTTGATCCTTCTGCCCGTCTTGGAGTCCATGAATTTCCTCCCCTGCAGGCTGTGCATCCCCTGTTCCTGACGCGGAGTTGGAGCTTTGATCTTTGATCAACCAGGTGGGGATTTTTCTCCTTCGTCTCTCCTTTCTGTGTATCATGTGGGGTGGGAATACTTTTTCCTCTATATAAATTGATGAAACCGAACTAATGAAGATAATGAACGTACATTTAAAGAATGAAGGGTGGTGTGACCGATGTTCTACTGTACTCTTTTATGTTGATATATGTTGTGAATTGTACGAGCCTATACTCTCTGAAAATCATGGTCGTTGGTGGTCTTTCTTTGCGGACTAATGAACCTCGGTGCTCTTGGATTTTTAAATAACCATAACGTGGAATTGGTTAATTAATTATACTCAGTTAAATAAACTTAAATCACCAGGATCAACCCTTTTCTGTGATAACCCCTGGTTAAAGCACAGTGTAATTGAAACCATGGAGTGTGTTAAATCTTTTAAATCTGAAAATTCTTGCATGGGACTGCCTTGTGTTGGTAGTAGAGTTTTGGTTGTTTCTTTCAAGGGCCGATTGCGGGGGTGATATGGGTGGGGATGGAATCCCCTGTTGTTATACTTTCTCTGGTTGTGAATTTGAGGTTGTGTGATTACTCTGCTTATATCAAGAATTGGGGTGGAATCCTCTGTTGTTGAGAAACCATTGGCTCCTATATTTTGGGGACATGGGGCTGTATCATGGGGTATTCTTTGATTCCATTACATTGAGGTATCTCACTTATCCCTTTGTTGTTGTGACTTTACAGGTGAACTGGGTGTGAATGTTTAAGTTGTTGTTTGACTGTCTTCTTTATCTGGCTGTTATTTGTGCCTGTTAGTTGCCCAGTAGTGTAGTTTTCATCTAAATGGTATCACTTAAACATGAAAAAGAGAATGGGTTAAATGGGGAAATTGGTTCCGGGATGGATTGTGACCTAGCTGTGGGTGGTATACCTTTCATGAATGAATAGTGATGTGGTGTTTGTGCTTAGGCTGGTTTCGGAACCCTAGGTTGGGTTGAGTGATTTTTTACTTACGTATATACTTGTAGTTTTTATGTTTCTTATTCACGCCCCACCCAAGTTGAGCACTTAAGTTCCGAACAATCCCATTTCATGGGGGAGGGTGTTTTTTCCCACACTCCTATGAGTGGATGGTTATTAGCTCCTTTTCTGCTCCCTTTCCCGAATAGCCCAAGAATCTTTGGGATGGCTGTGATGGCCTGAAGTCCATTATTTTCCCAAGAGTCTTCGGGCGGGGTAGTTGTGGTGGTTGGCCCAGGTGTTTGCAGGCAGGTTGTTTCCCAAGTTTCTTCTGGATGAGGCCCAGGTGTCTTCGGGCATGGCAGTGGTTGTTCTGACCCGAGTGTTTGCGGGTATGGTTATGTGTGGTGGTTGTGGCCCAGGTGTCTGCAGGTGGGATAGTTGTTCTGGCCCAGGTGTGTGCGGGCAGGGTTTGGCAGTGGGACTGCGGTGAGTTTGTGGCCCATGTGTGTGCAGGTGGGGTTTGGCAATGGAACTGCAGTGAGAATGAAGGTATTGGTTCAATGCGTTGGATGTCTTCAATAACCAGTGGGAAAGTGGTGTGGGGTACCCAAATATCGATGTGCTATTACTATACTTTACTTTCCTTTCTTTATTTGGGGAGTGTTCCTCGGTGAGACTTTGGTGGATAGTTTACCTTGTTAGGTGTTTTGGTTACTTCTTTTTTCCACATGACATTATAATGTCACCTCACTTGTGCACGAGAGTCTTTGGTTTCCCTACTAAGTATACTTGTATGCTCACCCTATGTATGTAAAACTACTTTATGGTTTCTAGGAGGACTTCAGGGATCATGCGGAACCGTACTAGCTCAGACCTTTGGGCAGTTGTTGTTGTTGTTTTCCTTTTCTTGGTATCTTTTTACATTTGGAGTTTTGTGACTTGTATCCTTTACCTTTGGACATGCATATGGGAATGGTTTACTTTCATCTGTACTTGAACTTTAAGTTTTGGTGTTGTGGGATTTACTATCTTATCTCTCGATCCTATTAAAAGAAAAAGGGTAATGCCTTCCATTTAGAGTTTGATTCTTTACCCTTGGTGCTAGTCGCCACTCCGAGACCTATTGAAGGCGGGTTTCGAGGGTCATTATCTCTCCTTCAACTTAATGAAGGAAGGGCCTAGCAATCTGCTGACCCTTCCCTCCTTTTGGTGAAGGCGGGTCGTGACAAGAGGAATGCTCTATTTGACCCTCAACGAATTGTTCATTGCTTCTACTATAAAGAACCAGGGCACTTTGAAAACCAATGACCTAATCCAAGGTTTTTCAGAGGAAACCAACAACCTCCAAGGTAGCAAGGGTGATCTTTTTCCATCACTACTACCATAGAAAAAACCTAACAACCAAGTGGTGATAGGTACGCTAGTTATTCATTCGAGAATAGTGAATATATTCTTTTATTCTGGTTCTATGTATTATTTTATATCCCTAAATTTTTGTAGAATAATCCCAACACCACAAAAAATCATGGAATTAGAGATGTTGATGAGAACATAAAATGGGGAAATTATTACATCCCATGAATATAACTCCTCCCCTACCACAATCTGTGGATTGAACTTCATGAAAAACCACATCATACTCCCTCTAGTGGAATTTGATGAAATTATTGGCATGGATTGGCTTTCCTTATATAGAGCCAACATAAATTTCCATGAGATTGAAATCACTCCCCATATGGAGAATCGACCCCTGATTCTGTACAAGTGCAAGGATGAGAATGAATTTTCTTTAGAACCATCATATCAAGCATTGATATTACTTCCCTATAACCACACATATCTTGCTCAGAGTATTGATTCTATGTAAGAAACCATCATTGAATACATGCCTATTGTGAGGGAATTCGATGAAGAGTTTCTTGAGGAATTGTTTGGTCTTTCTCCTAGAATAGATGTTGAATTATCGATTGATCTTATACATGGGGAATTTCCAATATCCAAGACTCCATATAGAATGGATATTGTGGATCTTAAGGAGTTAAAGAAACAACTATAGGCTAATCTTGATAAATGGTTTATACTCCCAAGTGCTTCATCATGGGGTGAATCAGTCTTATTCATCAAGAAGAAGGATGGATCAATGCACCTTTGCATTGATTACCATGAGCTCAACAAAATCGTGATAAAGAACAATTATCATATTCCATGAATTGATGACTTTTTCGATTATCTATGTGGATAAAAGTACTTCTCCAAGGTGGATCTATGACCCAGATATTACCAAGGGTGAAGAAGGATGATATCCCCGAAACTTTTTTCGTACAAGATACGGGCACTATGAATTCATAGTAATGCCTTTCAGACCCACTAATGCTCTAGAAATCTTCATGGACTTGATGAATAGAGTCTTTAGATATTACCTCAAAAAATTCGGTAGTCTTTATAGATGATTTTCTAATATAATCAAAAAAACATGGAGGATAATGAGGAGCATCTAAGCAATGTACTAGATACCTTACGAAAGGAGAATCTCTATACAGAGTACAACAAGTCTGAGTTATATTTCAAAGAGGTCTCATTCTTGGGTCATATCTGCACAACTAATGGGATATCTGTGGATCCCACTAAGACAGATGCAATTGATTGATGGCCATGTCCAAAATTGGTGAAGGATCTTTGTAGCTTCTTGGGGTTAGCTAGATATTATCATCGATTTGTGAGAACTTTCTCAGGATTTTCTTACCCTTTTACCGAGCTAAGTCAGAAGGGAGTAATGTTTTCTTGGAGTGATGAATGAGAAGATGTATTCAAGGTGTTGAAAAGGATTCTTATCACTTCATTCGTTCTAACACTACCCACAAGTAGAGAACTTTTGTTGTATTTAGTGAAGCTTTGAAGAAGGTAATGGTCTATGTGTTGATGAAAAATGATAAATTAAATGCTTATGATTCAATGAAATTGAAAGTTCATGATCAAAACTATCCAATACATGATCTCGAGTTGGATGTAGTAATATTATCTTTGAAAATTTGGTGAGATTACCTCTTTGGGGAGAAGTGTGAAATATATACTGATCACAAAATCCAAAAGCATATATTCACATAGAAAGAGTTTAATATGAACCAATGAATATGGTTAGAGCTGATCATATACGATGAATTCTCAATCCATTACCACCCTAGGAATGTGAACAAGGTGGCAGATGCTCTAAGTAGAAAGGACTCAGTAATTCTATCAATGATGAGAATTAAAAAGGATCTAATATTCTTATATTTGATAAAGATAGACATGGGAATCATAAATAAGAGAACATCATAAATCCTTTCACAAATGATTTTTCAACCATCTCTTTTGGAAAGGTTAAAGGATTCTCAAAAGGAAGAAGTGGGAATGCAGAAGAAAGTGGAAACTATTAGAAAAGGGAAATCCTTGGAGTTCAATGGTAATGAAGAAGGAATTGTGAGATTAGGCTCAAGACTATGTGTTCCATCAAGTACGGAGATAAAGAAATAACTTTTGGATGATGCACGTAGTTTGAATTTATCCATTCACCCAGGAAACACAAAGATGTATCAAGATATCTGAGAGAATTATTGGTGGGATAACATGAAGAAGGAGATCACTGAGTATACATCAAAGTTCCTGGTATTTCAACAAGTTAAGGCTCGAAGGTAGAAGTCTAAGTGGATGATACAACCATTACCCATACCAACATGGAAATGGGAAAATATCACCTTGGACTTTTTCACTGGGCTTCTGAAGATATCCAAAGGAAACAATGTTATCTAGGTTATTTCGGATCATGTTACAAAGACTTCACACTTCATTTCAATTCAAGAGGATTTCTCATTTAATCAACTAGAACCAATATAAATCAGATAAGTGGTAAGTCTACGTGGAATAACACTATTTATTGTATCCAATCAAGATCCAAGATTCACCTCTATGTTTTGGAAGAGTATCCAACATGCTCTGAATACTGAACTAAACATCAGTACATCTTATCATCCTCAAACTGATGGCCAATCTAAGAAAACTATCCAAAAACTTGAAGAAATGTTGAGAGCATGCTTAATGTAATTCAAAGTAGGATGGGATCAACATCTTCCTCTGGTTGAGTTCTCTTACAATAACAATTTCCACTCAAGCATCCAAATGGATACTTATAAATCCCTCTATGCAAAGAGATGAAAAACATTGCCATGTTGGGATTAAGTTGGAGAGAGAAAACTCAAAGGTCCAGAAATGGTCGAAGAAATTGTGGAGATGTTAAAGACCATCCAGCAGCACATTAAAGCTACTCAATGTCAACAAAAGAGTTATCCTAATAATCATTGACGAGACCTGGAGTTTGATGTTGGAGACATGGTATTCTTCCGTTTATCACCATGGAAGAGAATTATCAAATTTGGGAATAAGGGAAATATTATTCCAAGGTACATTTTCCCTTGGTCACATTGGATCAGTGGCCAATTGACTAACACTCCCACTGAACCTATCTCAAGTACATGATGTATTCCATGTTTCACTCTTGAGGAAGTACATACCAAACCCATCACATGTACTCAGTCCAGAGGTAGTACCATTGGAGAATGACCTATCCTATGAAGAGAAGTCGGTGAAGGTCTTAGATCATGGAGAAAACATTCTATCAAATAATACAATGTCCCTCACCAAGGTGTTGTGGAGAAACAAAAAGTTTTAAGTAGAAATGTGTGAATTGGCGGAAGTGATAAAGCAGAGTTACCCTCATCTATTTTAATTTTGGAAAAGTAAATTTTGAGGGAAAATTTACTTAAGGTGGGATGATTGTAATGACCCAAACTTTTATTAATGAAAATTCCTATTGATATAATTAAATGAAATATTATATAAAATGGTTATGTAACATTTTCACTTACTTGGTTTTATGTTTTTTATTTTTAAAATACCGTTATTAATTCTTACCATTTTTAATATATCCATTGAACAGTGATCACGTGATTAGTATAAATATAGGGCTTTAACAAATCCAATTTACTTAGACAAAGTAAGTGATGGCCTCATCCATTAGAATTGCTCCATACAAAGCAGATTTATTAGAGCTTAGAAAGGAGGTAGTGTCACTTGGATTCTATCTTGACCAAGCCCAAGATGAGATTCAACATGTTCATATTTTACCTGAATCTCCAATGTTATAATTGGAGGTTAATATAGATTACCACCCGATCGATATTATCCGAGCTGCCTTAAGAGTCTGTCACCATCGCACACATTACCCTTAGGTCTTATGTGGGTGTTATAAGGGGTTATGTAACAAGACCCTAGCATTATGATTATGTGCATTATATTTTTATAGAATAAATAATATACATTCATTAATATACATTCATTTTATTATTGTTACCTTGTAGAAAAATTAAATCACAACTAGTATTTCTAGTTAATATTTAAATTCAATTAAGAAATATATTTTGATCAATTAATAGATTTTTTAATTAGAAAATATTTTAATAAAATATTATTACTAAATTAATTTTTATTAAATATAAATGATCATATAATTTTTATGAATACATTTTTACTTTTTATTACGGTTTGAAAGCTGTTTTTGTCAAAACCCATGAATTTTCGATAAAAGTTAGTTTTTATTTTAAAAGTAAAAAATAAAATATTTCAAAAATTATTTAGAAAATTTTAATATAATTTTTGGATTTAGGATGTCAAAATTATCTAACGGTGGATTTTTCATGATTTTCTAAGACAGTCAAATTTTTGGGTAAAAATTAAATATCGTTTAAAAATATAATGTGTTTTATGACATCGTAATGACCCAATAGTGATGTAATAAAATAATATAAAAGTTTTATTCTGATATTATATGTTTTACCTTTAAAATAATATGATTTTAGATTTGTTTGATTAATTTAATGGTCTCTTAGTGGACCCTCCAAGACTTATAAAACATTTTAACATTTTAAAATGATTTCCTTGAGAGTGTGACTCACCTTCACATAATCTAGCCCAATATTTTGATAAGTTCATTCATTGGACATATAAAATAATGTTTTCTACTCTCCTTTTTCAAAAACCATGGGATTGTGTGTGGTTTCTATTAGTCTAATGTGTAGTGTCCAAAAACTAAATAATAAATAATTCCCTCTCTTTTCCTATATAAGCACACTCAATATCCCATTACTATTCACTCAAACCATTTTTAGCTTGACTGAACTATACCCTAATCTCTCTAGAATCCTCCCAAGGTTACCCAAGCTCCAAATAATCCTCTATAAATCCTCTCCCAATCCTTTTGGATCACACTTCCTAGTAAGGGATCCTCACTTTCCTTCCTTCCTCATTTATGTTCAAGTTTCCTTATATTGTTATGCCCTTTTATTTTCAATTAAAAATGTTGGGGTATGATTTATAACCTCCCATATACTTCCCTAAATATCTTTTAATGATCATATACCCCTTTATCTCTCATTAATTCTTCCCATGTACACCTATTACCATACCAAAAATTTTTAAGAGATTTCTCTCTCCTCATTTACTTTCAAGAAATTATTTTAAATTATGCATATAATTTACATTACATATTTTGAGATATTATGTTCCATGACCCACTTAATTTCCATTTAATGTATAAAATATGAGATACCCCTTTCACTCTCATCAACCCATTTTATGATTTCTATTTGATATCGTTATACTGCCGAAGTTAATCTAAAATTTCCCATTCCAAAATCATCATGTAAGTGAATACCATACCCATTTCCTTATCAAGGTTTCTCACCTTTATGCACATGTACTTTTTGAATGATTACTTAATTTTATTTATTCCACATCTCTCATTAGTTTAATAAATTATGATGTTTAATAAATCCAAGTTGTATGATCTATGTGGAACACTTATGCATGAAATGAAATGATTGTGAAGGGTTCGCCCTGATAGCACTCCAATTCATTGGGTTAAGATTAGTATCATGATACATCATGTGAAATAAGGTTTTACTCATGATAATTCAAGTGAAATATGGTTTTACTCAAGATCCATGTGCAATGAGCCTTGTCTCATGCTAATATCATGTTAAATGTTGTTTCTACATTTCTATGTTATGATAATCATGATATATCATACCTTTATGTTCATTCTTCTATTATTCTACTTTGATATCCCGATTGACTAACATGTACTGTATCCATCATGTTATACCTTGTTTACTCCCTTATTGGTCTTTATAGCCCACTCTTTTCTAGTTCATGTCCTCAGGTTATCCCATGCAATGCTAAGTACAAAGGAATATTGTGGTCATTTAAAATAAGTTTTCAATAAAGATGTTGTATTTTATGTTTTAAGTTGTTATGTAATTTTCCTAATTTCCCAATACACTAGACCTCTAAATCCTTGAAGTTGTATTAAGTGAAATTTTATGTAATAAATCATGTTAAAGTCTGTAATAAAGAGCAGGGTTGCTATAAAGCTACATGTGGTATGAGAGGATTCTATTCCTTTGTCTTACTATTTTTTCATTTTATATAGAATACTAAGAATATGTCTTCACTTGTTAGATAGATCATTTATGGGTTCGGAGAACCCACACATGGGTTGAAGATCATATTTTTAGGGACATGAATGTTGTTTTTTATTCTAGTTGATTATTATTTCACCTTGAGTGATTGATGTAATATTTCAGCCTATTCATTTATGAGATTATGTTATTTTACCCATGTAATGGTATGGAAATGAAGTATTGTTCGTGCATCGTTTTAGTAACTTGAGGATTTAAATTTCATGAATATTCCATGCCCTATTTATTTTAGTTCCTAGATTTTATGTTTCATGTCCTTTGTGCCTAGAATGATATATTTCATATTGTGATAACGTTTGTTGTAGGGAAAATGATACAAATAATTGGTTGTTAATGTTTTTTCATCAAAATAAATGGTTTTATCTCATATATCATGATGGTGGCTCCTTAACTAACCAATTATCATATGTTTAATCCATTGAACTATATTTACTTGGGATAAAAAAATAGTTTGGTTACATGGATTCTAATTATAATTTAGGAAGCAAGTACTTATTTAAATTTTAAGTGGAGATACATCTAATAAAATAATCGTATATGACCTCTTATACTCTATTAACCAATGTAAAGGTCTTATTACAGATACATGAAGTGTCAGTTGTAACATATAAAGTAATATAACTTTATAATTTGGGAATGGTGAGTCATCTAATTAGACTATGATAAATATGAAAGTTATTAAAAAACAACTCATAAATAATGTGATGGAAAATGATTTGTGCTTGACTTGACCAAAGTAGGCCGGTCATGGTATTTTATTCTTATGGGATAAACACACTATATGTGTAATTAAAATTTTAATAAATAAATAGATATTGGGTTTAACTTAAATGGACCCAGATTTACATGAAGGTACCCACATTGGTTGACTTTATCTTTATATTTTCTTTGTACTTAACCCCATGGGGGTATTCTTGTGATAAATTTGGGATGGTCATTTAATGTTTTAGCAACCATTTATATGGGTTAAGTATAAATCTATTGTAGAATCATACTATAATGTTCCATTTCAAATGATAAATACCTTTGATTGATTCTAAAAACCTTTTTCATCTAAGGATTTAGTCAATTAAAATTTCAATTACAACCTAAACATTGTTTTCCTCTATATCATGGAATTGAAATTTTCTTTAACTAAGCCATTTTGTGAGAACATCAATAAAAATAAATTATGGTTAATAGAATATTATAAGATAGCTTTCCTATTATTGTGTATGGTTTCAGCAAAATAAAGTTCTTATTATATTTTTCAATTATAATTAGTACCTAATATCTATTATACATGATCTATTTAAAATGTACTAATGAGTGAGGATCAATTAAAATCAGTAAACTTGAAACCTTGATGTTGTGTTCTTAGTTTCAACCCTTGAGTTAAGGTAGTTTAAATATTTTATCTTGGAAGAGAATGCGGATGTTTCATATTAGTATCATTTCACATTTTTTACAGAGATTTTAGAGGTTAGGTTGGTAATCCTTGTGACCTTTTCCGCATGACCTATTTATAGAGTTGACAATATATGAATTAGTAATAAAGGGTTATCCTATTTTGGTATCACCTCAGAAATGAGAAGCATCGATTGATCTTTCCTTCAGTTTTCATATAAGAGGTGTTATTTAGGAATCGTTTGAGTTGGGAAATACTCTTAGTTTATAGAATGAAACCAGGGTAAGGTATGTTTTCATGGACTATATGATCTTTATTATAATCATGAGCATCATGTAATGCTCTATTTTAGTGGTTTAGACATGCTGCTAGAATGGTCAATCATTGTTTTTGGTCATGAAACTATTATTTATTTATAATGGTGTACAACTTGAGATATAACATCTTATTAATATTTATATGGGTAAAATAAATATGATTTGATCCATCTATAAACTATCACGTTCTAGGAATGTGTAGAGCATGTTATTCTATTTCGATATCATGGTATAATGAATTATTATACATAGTTCCTATAGAGTTAATAAGTGATTCATTAAAATTCATGAAAATTGAGAGACAAGGTCATATAATACTCTAAAATGTTTGGTTTCAATATTTCTTGGAAAGATGAGTGGGTACCTGAAGGCTCCATTCATAGGTTATCTCTTCAGTAGAGTGAAATGGGAATTGAGATATTTCTATAATTTTTGTAGTATCAAGATGATCATATGAATCTGAGTTGTCCCAATGATTTAGAATGATGTTGTAAAAACTATCAGTTGAAATAGAATTACCTATCAAGATTAGTTTTATATTTTATTCCAGATGCTGAAAATGTGCATGAACCTGACTTAGGATGAATGTCACATGTGCGTCTAAGATAAATCATGTTCATGTACACTTATAAGTGGTTGGTGCCTCTATTATCATGTTATTGATTGGTATAAGCCTGTTTTCTACATTTATGAGTCATGTTTGGTGGTGGTGGAGCATGTTCCATGGGGTGAGTCGTTGTTTTTTGTGAAAAGATGCATATGAATCTCTTTACATGGGGAGGATCATGTATGTTTAAAGAGTGTATCCTTACAAGTATAGAGAACGTGACTATATAAGACAATTTGGGAATGGTTATAATGCATTTTAGAATCCATAAGGCTATTAAGTTCAAGTTTTCTAGTCCTTGAGATTATTCTCAATTTGAAAAACCTAGTTATGTGTTTGGATGCTAGATTAAGGATCGAGGTGTGTGAATGACCCAGAAAAAGAAATTCTTCTATAATGTGTTTGTCCTTAAAATGTAGTATGATGATGAGTTTGTTGGTTGAATACCCAACTATTAATTAATATTGATAGTATGTTTTAGACTTTAGTAGTTGATCTTGAATGATCATAGTTATCTTCATATGTACGGTGACATGACCAAGAATTTATATTCTACATCATCTATAATGCTAAATGATTCTTAAATAGGTCGATATAGAGTGGATTGACTAATGACTCAATAATATGTGGATTGTGTTTGGGTATATGGACCTGTATTTATACATTTCCACACATCATTAGGAAACATGGTATTATGGGTTGGTTCAAAGAAACTATAGCCTATTTTTTTGGAGCATGGATCGGAAGAGCTATACACACCAATTGATAGTATTTATTATTTTCACCTTAGCGTACTCCATGTTTAGTGATGATCATGCCCCATATATTGAAATCTTCTAGATTTCATTGATAGATCATCGGTTATATTCTAGTCTAATGAAAGAAAAAAAATGCATTTTCTGATTGATGGATAGACTTTGTGGGAGTTCTATTCATGGAGCGGTATGAAGAATTCTATATGTCGTGAATGACACCATAATATATTGGGTTGAACTTAGTGGGGGTCAGTCATTGTATTGTCATTTTGGTATTCAAATTCCATTTGAAAAATGGGACTTTTTATTTATGGATTTCATGATAAATGCCATGCACAAGAAAAATATTTTGAGTACTTATTTCATTCTTGATATGGACCTGGATCTCTACATAGATGCATACCATCTTGTGTGGAACTTAGATTCCCATGTAGGAATTCCATGGTGGGTTTTACCAATCAATATCAAGTATCACTTGAAGGTGGAGGGGGTAAATTAGTGATATCCTTTTCTTTTAAGTTTCCTTCCTTTTGATACAATCCTTCTCCTCCAGTTAAAGATTCATCACCTTGCTGAAAACAAAATAATCACACATCCACAGGAACACATGAACATACAAGGTTCACTACCCAACATGATTAGTTATCTCCTTGGTATGTTTTAGAAACAATCCAATACCACACAATCCATTATAAAATAATCCTTTTGGGTGGATATAAAAAGAATTATATTCTTTTATACTTTTGAAGCACTATGTTCAATACAATAGTTCATGATCTTCAGGTAGTACAAAATTATTTCATAAAATTTTGTGTAACAAGTTAATAAACTCTCCCAAAATTCATCAAAACATGTTATTGTGATTCCTTGTCAACTTTCACAAAATATTATCTTTAAAAAAAATCATTTTCTTAACCAACAGTAGGAAATAACTTCTTCTAGACTTCATAATAATACTCAGTCCAATCCCCGATCCAATTTTCATGTCTTATTACTCAGTGTGATAATATAACTATCAGAATACCACTAAAACAATTTTGAACTTATTCTGTCTAAGTTTATAAATCCCAGTCTGATTAGTCAGTCCAGTACATAATCTCAGAATACGATCTTCTCTTTTCTTCTTCATTTGTTTTGTAAACTTCTTCAGGAAATCCCAATCTAGAAACTCTTTCTCTCTAAATTTTTTTTTTTCTCCTCATACTCTAATAATTTTGAACAATATTATTTTAATAAATTACAATGTACTTTCTCCTTTTATAGGTGTTCCAAAAGAGGTTTGGGTGGGTTTCTGAAAAAAATTCTCACTTAACCAAATTTCCCAAAACATTAATTTCCCTTAAATATCAGCTCCATAATTGACTTATTCAAAAGTTCTCAACTCTTCTCATTTATTATCAAACCTTCTTGAATCTTCTTATAACTTTATCTCTCTTCATACATTATAAACATTCTTCGGTCCAATTATAATTTCCATTCTAATTTCATCATTATGATAAATATATAAAATTCATCATTACATTGTTCTACACCAAATAAAAGACATGAAAAAAACATGTCTTCTCATTATGATTCTCAAAACTAAATGAGTCATTTTGATACTTTGTTCTAATTGATAAATTAAAACAATATTATCATTATTATGCTTCATTCCAACTGTAAGATAAAATATTTTAATCATTCTTTCATAAATATTTTTTTCACTTTGTTAAACATGAGTCTATTTTCTTTTTCCATAAACATAGTGAAAACTTATAAATATTTCATCACCATATTCAAAATCTTCCAGAAACTTTTTATACCCCCTTTGAAAATAATTCAAAAACCTTATTTGAAAAATTCTTCTTTTATTCTTTTCCTCAGTTCGGTGATCTTGCATCTAATATCTTTATCGATGTCAGCCTACATTTGATAGATCAACCTCTTTCTTCTTATGATTAATCAATGTCATATATAGTTAGATAGCCAAAAACACGTAAATTACAATATATCTTGAACAAATTTATACAAAAAAAGACGATAATTTCTTTTCTCTTGAATAAAATGAAAATATCATATAATTCATCATGATAAAAATGGTTGACTAAATTGTTGATTGATCTCTAATTTCATTTTTCATCTTTCTAGAAAACTTAAACTTATTTATTGGACCAAAAAAACTATACATACAAATCTTATTCCATAAATATTTCTACATCCAATTTTATTTTTCAAAAACCATTGTGTTTGATGATTTGTGTCAGGTTCACTCTGATGATTGGTTGAACACCGTGTCTGATGCACTAGTGTCAACAGCTTCAACTTCAGAAAATTATTTTCTTACCAACATCTTTATCTAAAGATTTGTATCTTGTGGCTTATTGGTCTGACTGAAAAATATCATCTTTATCTTATTACATTTCAATCAACCTTCCTAGCTTTTATTAATTTTTCATAAAATGTTCTCACACAAATGAACTGAGACCTGAAATATGTTGAAAAAATTTCTTATTCTTCAAAATACTTCTTATATAATGACTTTATCCAGAATTTTAATATGTTTAGGATCATCATACAATCATATAACTTATAATGGAATGTATTACAACTTCATACCCTTTTAGTGACTTCTTTCTTTCCAACCAATCTCAATATAATAGGAATAACTAGCTCTCTGTCTTTTTTATCATAAGGCTTACATCAAAAGTTCTCTAACAACTTATGAATTCTATGAATTATTAGGCAGAAAAGCATCATCAAATTTTTATTGGATCTATACAGACTCCAATTAACTACCTCATTATGATCATAAATTTCTTTCTCAGACTCAAGGTGAGTCTAATGATCCTTTTCTCATAGAAAAGACTTCTCAAACATCTGGTATTTTTTAAGCTTTTTGAATCTTATCACCTATTTAATATTATGAGTGTGATTGTCAACTTTTAAAAAGTGATGTGATTTATTTTATTCTTTCACATCGTTGATAAAAAATACAAAACTTTCATCACACAATTCTTTCTGCTTCTAAAAAAACATCCAACCAACTTGGTCCCAATAATTTCCCTCTTTGGATTTTGTTTTCAACCAAGGTTCATAAATCACTGAACTTTGTAAATGTAAGATATGGATTACTTATCAATAATTCTAAGCCTATGTGAGCTAACTCATTGTAGGAAACAAGAATTATTGATAGAAAAATAATTTTTTCAAAAGTAGTGACTCATTAAACATCTTCATCTTCTACTCACTTATTCCACTTTCCTAGAAAATATTTTTTCCTAAAACTAATCCATAAAATGGTTATAATAGTTCACATAGTTACATGTCAAAATAATATCTTACCAATAACTCACCATACATACATGCCTCTTTAAAATTTTTAGAACACATCAATGGATAGATTTATGAAAAAATTCTCCCCCTTCTCAACACTATCCAAAGACAATATGAGAGAGGGGACAAATACACATTCCTAAACCTTAATGAGTGAGAGTTTGGATGCCCATTTTCAACCTCAATTTTGAATAATCTTCATTTGTTAGAGGTTTTCTGAAAATCTAGGAGAATTTTTTGATGTAGGAACATACTACGGCATCAATTCATTCTTCTCCACAAGCGCTTTAATGAAACAGTGTTTTATATCAATGTGTTTTGAATGATAATGTTGAACCAGGTTTACTGTAAAGTTGATTGAACTTTGATGATAACAACCAAAGAAAAAGGGTAACTTAACTAAAATAAGTAAATATTATAATAGAGTCTTCATCCAAAAAAATTGGGTAGCGGCTTGATTGGAAGATGAAGGTAACAGGACGCTCAGTAGAATCTGGAGGGGTAAGAATTTAAAAACATTGCATCACTAGAGCATAAAAAAAAATTTGAATTTGGTGATCTAGCCCCAGTATGGTCTAAATATTCTATGTGGTTTAATTAGAGAAAAATAAATAAATAAGAATGAATACCAAGTTATGAGATTATTTTTTCCAGTACGTCACAAATTCCCAACATCACTTCTTGAAGGAACCGATGTTGAATTCCTCTAGATCAGCTAAAAATTCATCTCATATCTACACACGTGTCATGTGTCAGATTTTTGGTGCTGGTGTAGAACTTTTATGACCACTTCAACACAGTGACGATCACCACAAACCTCTGTCTTCAATCCGTGAATAAAAACTTGGATCGCTAGCTTGATTAAGAGATTATATCTCTAGGAATCAGGAGGAGATAAAAGATATCAATTCTAAAAATTTAATAATAACTTATGGGAATAAATTATATCTACTTATATAGTGGATTTCCATATTACCTGCTCCGGGTTCCTATCCCCCATGCAATAAACATTCACTAAATAATTATTATAAGTAATTATTTATGAAGAAAAAAACTACACAATAAATATTATTTATATTTTATAACTTACTATAATATATTTTGAATATATTATATGATAATATTGAGCCATTAACTTGCCTTTAATCTCCTGATAATATTTAACAAACCTAGAATATTAAATTAATATTCGTTCGTATAATATTTATCCTTGTATTTACTTAGTCACTCCTAAATACATGTAATAAATAAATTCAGACTGATTATTTTTTACCATAATAATAATGAATTTATTTATTTACTAGAGATCAATAGAACCTAGA
The DNA here is from genome assembly GCA_963277665.1 of Viscum album. Classification (NCBI taxonomy): domain Eukaryota; kingdom Viridiplantae; phylum Streptophyta; class Magnoliopsida; order Santalales; family Viscaceae; genus Viscum; species Viscum album. The sequence goes on from OY728152.1 coordinate 1,898,002,634, forward strand.
TAATACCCGGACTCTATGTTGTTTCCCACCAAGTCCTATATTCCTATTCAAACAAATATGACAGATTCTGAAAGTGCTATTGTGTGAAACCCTCTTGGACCTTATCTCAATAGTAGTGAATAAAATTCACAGACTAAGAGTGGGGTCCAGCAACCCATTAAGGCCCCAAAAGAGATAAGTAAAATTCATGGTAATAACTACCAACCAATGAACATTCATTGTTACATATAATAACTTTTTTATCGATATCTCATAAATAAGGTTGAAAACTTGTATCATCATCCTTTACATGCTTTATTATTTTTTTATCTAACTGTACAGACACACCTTCAACTACCAGGGAAATATATTTATGAAGGTAATACCATCCTGATCAATCAGGCCTGAGATATCTCTCCCTCAACTCAGAAGTGAAAAATCCTATCTTGATCATTCAATCAATGTCATGCCACTAATGACATACCAAACACGAACTAACTCTCCAAGACTTCATTGTCATTTTTTCTCCTTGAATCAAAGTGCATGATCAAATGACATACATTGAAAATCATTAAATTTCAAGATAATAAAACACATGTCCATAGATAGAAACATCCAATGACACGCAAAACATGTGGTGTTCATATTGGAAGGTTTTTTCTCATAATCTCACTAATAGACATCACCAAGTGAGAAATTTAGGAGAAGAAGTCTTAATGCTTATGATCCCCTAACCCCTAATAGTCGGACACCTACTATATCCAGTCGATAGGATATATCTAGACTATAGTAAATATATTTATGATTAATCTCATAGTATCTCAAGGTTCTATATATATCTTGGGATCTGTTATAACCTTTTGATACAATAATTAATCTATAGACATTACCATTAAATATTTGACATATAAATATCTATGCTATAATAGTAAGTATTCATCATATATATATAACTTGTATACATGATATGGTAATCAAAAACTACTTCATAGTTAGGTCTAGGGAACCCACTATTACTACACTCCAACTTGCACTAGAACCAAATTGCTAAGCTTACTTTTTTTCTCTCACATGATTAAAATCATGTTTCTGCTGAGTCGTGGTTTTGTCTTTTGGGCCTTCCATTATTCCACTGTGTCGCTATTTTTCTATATGTGACCTCATCTCATTGATTAAAACCTCTCAAGAGATGGTATCCCTAATTATATACCTTTTTCCACTATCATAATCTGACATTTGATCTATTAAGAATATCATAATTTACATTATGATAATTCTTTACTTACTAGGTGAGATTCTAATACCTAGAACAAATCAATGTATATAACTACTTCTTATCCTCCATAAAAGCTAAAATGTACTCAATATTTTTTTGTATGGATAACACTTTCTTTTATGATATTTTATCACTGATAAAAGTTAACCTAAGTGAAATACTAGATCACATGGATCTAATGAAGACCAGTTTATTCCCCAGAAAACTGGTATCATTTCTTCTCCACGTCCTAGGTACATATCTTTTGTACTTTCCAAAATACAACTAGATTGTTCAAACTAATTTACTTATAATTCCCTTGGATATAACTGGTATCTAACTACTATAATGTATATACCAACAATATCAGTTTTTGTACATATCATGGCATATGTGACTAACATATTGCTTAAGAGTATGGATTTCAACTCACCACATTAGTCTCCTCCCATGTGTCGTACATGTCTACTTGGAGAGATTATGCCATGTGACACTTATGACGACCCTACTTTTATTACAAACATAAACCTGATTTATTACATAAAACCTTCACTTGATACAACATGGAAGACCGAGAGGTCCAGTGTCTTTGGGGATTAGGAACATTAAATAACAACTTAAACCATTAAATAAAACATCTTTATTGAACACTTCCTTTACATGACCACTATATTCCCTCGTACTTATCATTGCATGGGATAACCTGAGGACATGCATAAAAAAGGGTGAACTATAAAGCCCAGTAAGGGAATAATCATGGAATATCATGAGGAATACAATAAATGTTAGAAAATAGGAATATAAATAGAGAACAAGAGGAGCATAAACATATTGGAATGATAAATCATGATAATCGTAACATGGAAATGTGGCAACAACACTTAACATGGAATTAGCATGACCCAAGGCTCATTGCACATGGAGAATGAGTAAATTCTCATTTCACATGAAGCAAGAGTAAAACCTCATTGCTCTTGAATTATCATGATTCAACACCCATTTCACAAGAAGTATCATGATACTATACTTTACCCAATGCATTAGAGTGCCATAAGGACACACCCTTCTTAAACATTTCATTTCATGCATAAGTGTGCCACATGGATCATATAACATGGATTCATAAAAAATCAACATTTATTCCATGATAAAGGAATGTAGAATTCATACAAGAAACTTTATAATCAATAAGTAAAATTGAATAAAGTTGAATACCTTTGATAGAGACATGGTCATGGTATTCACTACACAATCACATTGGCTTGGAAAATCGATGCAATTTCCGCAACGTAACGGCGTGACGTAAGAATTCATAAAAATGGTTGATGAGAGAGAAATGGGTGTATCATCATCTGTACATGAAATGGAAAATAAGGGGGTTATATAGATACATTTCCCAACAATTTTAATGGAATTTAGAGTCATGATACAAAATAATTTCTTGAATGTAAAAGAGGAGAGAGAAATCCCTTTTGGAATTTCGGCATAGTATCGGGTGTACATGGGAGAAATTTAATGAGAGATAAAGGGTTATCCCATCATTCAAACATAAATAGGGTGGTATGGGAGAGGTTTAAATCCATACCCCAACATTTATAATTGAAATTAAAATGGCATACCATCATTAAGAATATTGGATAAAAATGAGAAAGGAAGAAAACCCCTTACTTGGAAGTGTGCTTCCAAAGGCTTGAGAGAGGCTTGAGAGAGGATTCTTGGGATCTTGGGTCACCATGGGATGATTCTAGGGAGAGTAGGGAAGAGGTTAGACAAACTCCAAAGGCTTTTAGTGAGGATAAAGTGGGAGATTACGTGGGTTTATATAGGAATGGTGAGGGAAATATTTATTATTTAGGGTTGGGACACCACACAATAAACTAATTCAAACCAAAAACCAGCCCATGGTTTTTGCCCATGGTTTTTTCCAAAGGGGAGTGGAAAAAAGTATTTTATAAGTCCATATTCCTATGTTCTTAAAATAATGGGGTTGATTATGTGTAGGTGAGTCACACTCCCAAGGAAAACAATTTAAAAAGACAAGATGTTTAATAAGCCTTGAAGGGTCTATTAATGCTTTGTAAAATAAGTCAAACAACCCCAAAATCACATTATTTTAATGATAAAACATATATTGGCAGAACATAAGGATTATAGTATTTTATTACATCACTATTGGGTCATTATGATGTCATAAAACACATTATATATTTAAACGGTATTTAATTTTTACCCAAAAAATTGACTGTCTCAGAAAATTATGAAAAATTCACCGTTGAATAATTTCGACATCCTGATTCCATAAATAATATTTATTTTATCTAAACAATTTTATGAATATGTTAATTTTTACTTTTAAAATAGAGACCGAAATTTATCGAAAATTCACGGGCTTTGACAAAAAATGGCTTTCAAACCTTAATAAAAATTACGATTGCATTCAAAAAATTATACAATCATTTATATTTAATAAAAATTAATTGAATAATAATAATAATATTTTATTAAAATTTTATTTAAATCAAAAATCCATTAATTCATCAAAACATATTTCTTAGTTGAATATTAAATAAAAATACTATTTGCGCTTTCAAAACCATCTACATAGTAACAATAACAAAATGAAAGTATATTAATTATTATATAAAAAAATAAAGTACATAACCATTGTGCTAAGGTCTTGTTACATAACCCCTTATAACACCCGCACAAGACCGAAGGGTAAGGTGTGTGATGGTGACAGACTCTTGGGGTGGCTCGGATAACATTGCTCGGGTGGTAATATTTATCAACTTCCACTTTTCTCGTAGGTGGTCCCACTCGAGCATAACCTGTTGAAGCTCAGCTTGGGCTTGGTCAAGAGCAAATCCCAATGATGCCACCTATTTTCTAAGTTCTGAAAAATGGGCTTCGTATGGGGCACATCTACTGGATGAGGCCATCACTTCCTTTGTCTGAGTAAATTGGATTCGTTGAAGCCCTATATTTATACTAATCATGTGATCACTGTTCAATGGATATATTAGCAACAATCACAATTCTTAACATAAAACCAAAGAAGTAGACATTTTATATAAAAATTTTATATAAAGAGACATTTAATTAGATCAAGAGGGATTTTCATTAAAGAATGTTTGGGTTGTTACAATCTTCCCCCTTAAGAAATTTCACCCTTGAAATTTCTTTTTCCCACACTAAAACAAATACAGGTAACTCGGCTTCATCACTTCCTACGATTCTCACGTCGCTTCTTCAAACTTGTGGTTTCTCCACAACACCTTGATGAGGGGAATTGTCTTATTTCGTATAACTTTTTCACTACGATCTAATATCTTCACTGGTTGCTCCTCATAAGAAAAATAATCCTCTAACTCTACCACCTCTTAAGAGAGCACATGTGAAGGGTCCGTTATGTACATCCTTTAGAGGGATACATGAAAGACATCATGTACCTTGGCCATGGTAGGTGGAAGTGCTAGTCGATAGGCCACAGCCATGACACAATCAAGAATCTCAAAGGGGCCAGTGTACCTTGGACTTAATTTGCCTTTCTTTCCAAACTTCATGACCTTCTTATATAGAGATATGCGTAGAAATACCATGTCTCCAACTTTAAAATCAATTTCTCATCAGCAATTATCTACATAACTCTTCTTTTGACTCTCGGCTGGATTGATATGCTGCTGAATGGTTTTCACCTTCTCCACAATTTCTTCAACCATTTCTGGTCCAAGAAGCTTACGCTCACTGACCTCATCCCAACATGCAAGTGTTCTGCACCTTTTCCCATAAAGGGATTCATATGGTGTCATTTGGATGCTCGAGTAAAAACTGTTATTATAAGAGAACTCAACCAGAGGAATATGCTCATCCCATCCTCCTTTAAATTCCATTGAGTATGCTCTCAACATGTCCTCAAGTTTTTGGATAGTCCACTCAGATTGGAAATCAGTTTGAGGATGATAGGACGTACTGATGTTTACTTCAGTATTCAGAGCATGTTGAAGACTCTTCCAAAACATAGAGGTGGATCTTGGAACTCGATTAGAAACAATAGATAGTGGTACTCCATGCAGTCTTACCACTTCCCTGATATATACCAGTGTCATTTGATCCAATGAGAAATCCTCCCGAATAGCAATGAAGTGTGAAGACTTTGTAAGATGATCCACAACAACCCAGATTTCATTGTTTCCTTTAGATGTCTTCGGAAGTCCGGTGACAAAGTCTATGGTGATGTCCTCCCATTTCCATTCTGGTATGGGAAATGGTTGCATCATCCCCTTAGACTTCTGCATCTCTGCCTTCACTTGCTGACACACCAGGAACTTTGATGTATATTCAACGATCTCCATCTTCATATTATCCCACCAATAATACTCTCGGATATCTTGATACATCTTTGTGTTTCCTAGGTGAATAGAGAAATTTGAACTTTGGGCATCATCCAAAAGTTCCTTCTTCAGCTCCGGGCTTGATGGAACACATAGTCTTTTCCCAAATCTCACAATTCCTTCTTCATTAACATTAAACTTCGAGGATTTACCTTTTCTGATAGCTTCCACTTTTTCCTGAGTTCCCACATCATCCTATTGATAATCTGTTATCCTTTCCAAAAGTGATGGTTGAGAATTAATTTGTGAAAGGATTGATGATATTCCCTTATTTATGATTCCCATGTTTATCCTCATCAAATCTAATAATATTGGATCATTTTCAATTCTCATCAATGATAGAATTTCTGGGTCCTTTCTACTTAGAGCATCTTCCACCATTTTCGCTTTCCCAGGGTGGTAATGGAATAAGCATTCATAGTCTTTGATCTTCTCTAACCATCTTCATTGGTGCATATTCAACTCATTCTATGTGAATATATACTTGAGGCTTTTGTGATCCATATATATTTCACACTTCTCCCCAAAGAGATAATTCCACCAAATTTTCAAAGTGAAGATCACTACAGCCAGCTTGAGGTCATGTGTTGGATATTTCTTTTCATGAACATTCAATTGTCTTGAAGCATAGGAAATTACTTTTTCATTTTTCATCAACACACATCCCAGGACCTTCTTCGAAGCATCATTGAATACCACGAAAAGTTCTCCACTTGTGGGTAAAGTGAGCACGGGTGTAGTGATAAGCCTCCTTTTCAACTCCTTGAAGCTTTCTTCACATTCATCACTCCAAACAAACTTTACTCCCTTCTAATTTTTCTTAGAAATAGGGTTGGACAATCGTGTGAAATTTCTCACAAATCATTGATAATATCCAGCTAACCCCAAGAGGCTACTGATATCTGTTACTGATGTTGGCCTCTTCCATCCCTCAATTGCATCTGTTTTAGAGGGATCCATAGATATCCCATTACTTGTGATGATATGGCCCAAGAATGATACCTCATTCAACCAGAACTCACACTTGTTGTACTTGGCATAGAGCTTCTCCTTCTACAAGGTCTCTAGTATAGTTCTTAGATGCTCCTCATGATCCTCCTTGGCTTTGGAGTATATAAAAATATAATCTATAAATACTACCACAAATTTTTCTAGGTAATCTCTAAAGACTCTATTCATCAAGTCCATGAAGATTGTTGGAGCATCAGTGAGTCTGAAAGGCATTACTATGAATTCATAGTGCTCGTAACTTGTATGAAAATCAGTCTTAGGGATATCTTCCTTCTTCACCCTTACGTGATAATATCCCAACCACAAATCCACCTTGGAGAAGTATTGTGCTCCGCACAGCTGACCAAACAAGTCATCAATTTGTGGGAGAGGATACTTGTTCTTTATTGTGATTTTGTTGAGCTCACGATAATCGATGCAAAGGCGCATTGAGCCATCCTTCTTCTTGATGAAAAGAAATGGTGCACCACATGGTGAAGCACTTGGGCATATAAACCCTTTATCTAGAATCTCATGTAGTTGTTTCTTCATCTCTTAAATCTCCACAACATCCATTCTATATGGAGTTTTGGATATTGGCAATTCCCCCGGTATAAGTTCAATTGAGAATTCAACATCGCTTCTTGGAGAAAGACCAGGCAATTCCTCGGGAAACACTTCAGAGAATTACCTCAAAATATACATGTCTTCAAGAATGGTTGCTTCCTTATACTCAATCATCTAAGCCAGATACGCATTCTCATAGCTCAGTAATATCCACGCTTGACATGATGGAGCTAAATAAGATTCATCTTCCTCCTTGAACTTGTAAACAATCGGGGGTCGATTCTCTACCTGGAGAGTGATTTCCCTCTCACAGCAATTTATGTTGGCTCTATATAAGGAAAGCCAATCCATTCCATGAATTGCATCGAATTCCACCATAGGGAGTTTGACGAGGTTCTCCAGGAAGATTAATCCACAGATTATGATAGGGGACCAGTTATATTCATGGGATGAAATAATCGCCCCATTTTTCGTACTCACTGACATATTCACTTCCATGATTTTTGGTGGTGATGGTATTGTTCTACTAAACTTTTGACATATAAAAGAATGCGTTGAACCTGAATCAAAAAGTTTTTTTTTATTCTTGAATGAATAACTAGCGTACATGTCACCACTTCGTTGTCAGGGTTCACTTCGGCAGTAGTGATGAAAAATTTCACCCTTGCAGCCTTAGAGTTTTTTGGTTGCCTCCGAAAACCCTTGGCTTAGGGCACTGATTTTCAAGATTCCCTGGTTCTTTGTAGTTGTAGAAATGAACCATGCGTTGAGGTTCGAACGGAACGTTTCTCTCCTCTGTCGCAGTCGTGGGTCTTTTTTGCCGAAATTTAACTTCCAGGTTCCCTCTCTTCCACACCTAAATCATTTTCTTGTACCCTTCAGGCAATTTCTGGGGTGCTTCTTTCCACACCTTTCGTGAGTGGGGTGCTGTATCTTCTTAGCACCGTTGGATTTATCCATCAGACCACCAACATTGAACTCCACCTTACTCTTCTTATCCCCATGATACCCCTGAGATTCTACGATCTCTATTTCGACCTTGAGGGCACATCAGCCAATTTCCTCATAGTTGTTGAAGTCACATATTTCCAGTTCTTTCCATAGGATAGGTTTCATCCCACCAAAGAAGCGGTCAACCTTGCATTCAAGGGTAACGACAAATCCAAAAGCGTATCATGCAAGCTGTGTAAAGTTTGCCTCATAGGATCAAATAGATTTGTCATCTTTTTCCTTGAGGGAAAGAAAGTCCCTTTCAATCTTAAGCCGAAGGGTGCGCGGAAAATATTTATCAAAAAATATCTTTCAGAAATCCTTTTATTCCAACACCTCGATCTTCTCCTCAGGCTTCGTATTTTTTATCAACGTCCACCATTGATTAGCTTCACCCTCCATACAATAAGAATCCAGGAGAACCTTCTCTTTTTCAGAACATTGAAGGATGGAGAATATATTTTCTATGGATTTGATTCATTGTTCAGTGATTGAGGGATTAGATGATCTATTAAAAGTATGAAGCCTTTGTCTCATGAAGCTCTCGATAGTGAGTTGTTCTTTCTTAGGGGGGTTGAACGTTATTCTTGACCCATGTTTCTATTCAAATATTGAGTTAGCTGAGAGAGAAGCGTGACAAAGTTCACAATTCCCACTCCCATTGGATTGGGCATCTCATTAGTATAATCATCACATTGATCTTCACTTCGGTTTTTATCTCGAGTCCTTCTATTACTGTCCATTGGCTGGAATAAAAGGAAAGTTAGGGGTAATACATTAGGGTAATACTAGGAAAAAACTAATGACTTATAAATAAATTTTATTTCCTTAACATATGAATCTATTTGCTTTAGTCTATGTTATCCATGATCTACTTTCTAACATATATTCTCAGGGCATTTTTTTATCCCTTAATAATGGTTTATACTAAGCTTGTACATTTAAAAAAGAATATCCCCCGGGAGTGCCGTAACCAAGAGTGAAGCAAGGCTCATTGTCATGCACCAGTTCTCATTCGAGTCTATCTCAAAGAGGTGTTTTTGGGTTTTACCCCTAGGTTACATCTGTGCCAGAGCCGCCTCTACCTACTCGTATCCAGACATGGATGTATTTCCTTGATAAACTACTTACTCAATACCCACCAAAACATAGGGATGTTTTTATGATACTTAGTCTTGTCTCTAAGTATTTACTAGGGTTTTCTAATCCTAATCCCAAAAATAACTAAACCTATCCTTTGATACCAACTATGACAACTCTTCTTTTATTACAAACTTAAACCTGATGTATTACATAAAACATTCACTTGATACAACATGGAATATCAAGAGGTCTAGTGTCTTTGGGGCTTAGGAACATTACATAACAACTTAAATCATTAAATAAAAAATCTTTATTGAAAAATTCCTTTACATAACCACTACATTCCCTCATACTTATCATTGCATGGGATAACCTTAGGACATGCATAAAAAGGGTGATCTATAAAGCCCAGTAAGGGAATAATCATGGAATAACATGAGGAATACAATACATGTTAGAAAAAATGCATATCAATAGATCATAATAAGAGCATAAACATAAAGTCATGATAAATCATGATAATCATAACATGGAAATGTGTCAACACTACTTAACAAGGAATTACCATGAGCCAAGGCTCATTGCACGTGGATCATGAGTAAATCCTAATTGCTCATGAAGCACGAGTAAAATGTCGTTGCACTTGAATTATCATGATTCAACACCCATTTCACATGACGTATCATGATACTATACTTTACCCAATGCATTGTAGTTCTACAAGGGTGCACCCTTCTTAAACATTTCATATCATGCATAAGTGTGCCACATGGATCATATAACATGGATTCATAAAACATCATCATTTATTCCACGATAAAAGAATATGGAATTAATAAATGAAACTTTGTAATCGATAAGTAAATTTTCATAAAGGTGAATACCCTTGATAGAGACATGAGCATGGTATTCACTACACAATGACATTGGCCTGGAAAATCGATGCAATTTCGGCAGCGTAACGACGTGACGTAAGAATTCATAAAAATGGTTGATGAGAGAGAAAGGGGTGTCTCGTCATGTTTACATGAAATTTACCATAAGTAGGGTCATATAGATATATGTCCCAACAATTTTAATGTAATTTAGAGTCACGATACAAAATATTTTCTTGAATTTAAAAGAGGAGAGAGAAATTCCTTTTAGAATTTCGGCATAGTATCGGGTGTACATGGGAGACATTTAATGAGAGAGAAATGGGTATCCCATAATTAAAACATAAAGAGGGCAGTATGGGGGAGGTGAAAGACCATACCCCAACATTTATAATTTAAATTAAATGGGAATAAAAACATTAAGAAAATTGGATAAAAATGACAAAGAAAGAAAAAACCCTTACTTGAAAGTGTGCTTCCAAAGGCTTGAGAGACGATTGAGAGAGGATTATTGGGAGATTAGGGATCCTTAAGAGGATTATAGGGAGAGCATGTTAGAGTTTGGACAAACTCCAAATGATTTTAGTGAGGATAAAGTGGGAGCTTGAGTGGGTTTATATAGGAAAGGTGAGGGAATTCTTTATTATTTCGGGTTGGGACACCACACAATAAACTAATTGAAACCACAAACCAGACCATGGTTTTTTCCCATGGTTTTTTCCAAAGAAGAGTGAAAAATAATATTTTATAAGGCCAAAGTCCTAAATTCTTAAAATAATGGGTTTGCTTATGTGGAGGTGAGTCACACTCCCACGGAAAACAATTTAAAAAGACAAGATGATTAATAAGCCTTGAAGGGTCCATTAATGCTTTGTAAAATAAGTCAAACAAACCCAAAATTACATTATTTTAATGGTAAATCATATATTGTCCCAACATAAGGATTATAGTATTTTATTACATCACTATTGGGTCATTATGATGTCATAAAACACATTGTATATTTAAACGGTATTTAATTTTTACCCAAAATTTTGACTGTCTCAGAAATATATGAAAACTTCACCATTGGATAATTTCGACATCCTGATTCCAAAAATAATATTTATTTCATATAAATAATTTTCTAAATATTTTAATTATCACTTTTAAAATAGAAACAGACATTTATTGAAAATTCACGGGTTTTTACAAAAATGGATTTCAAACCTTAATTAAAATTACGATTTCATTCATAAGATTATACAATAATTTATATTTAATAAAAATTATTTGAATAATAATAATAATATTATTTTATCAAAATTTTATTCAATTCAAAAATCCATTAATTCATCAAAATATATTTCTTAGTTGAATATTAACAAAAAATATTATTTGTGCTTTAAAAACCATCTACAAGGTAACAATTATAAAATGAAAGTATATTCATTATTATATAAAAAAATAAAGTATAGAACCATGGTGATAAGGTCTTGTCGCATAACCCCTTATAACACCCACATAAGACCGAAGGGTAAGGTGTGCGATGGTGACCGACTCTTGGGGTGGCTCGGATAACATTGCTCGGGTGGTAATCTCTATCAACTTACACTTCTCTCATAGGTGGTCCCACTTGAGCTTAACCTGTTGAATCTCAGCTTGGTATTGGTCAAGAAAAAATCCCAATGATGCCAAATCATTTCCGAGTTCTGAAGAATGGGATTTTTATGGGGCACGTCTACAGGATGAGGCCATCGCTTCCTTTTTCTGAGTAAATTGGATTCGTTAAATCCCTATATTTATACTAATCATGTGATAGTTGTTCAAGGGATATATTAGCAACAGTCAAAATTCTAAACATAAAACCAAAGAAGTTGAAATTTTATATAAACATTTTACATAAAGAGATATTTAATTTGATCAACAGGGTTTTCCATTAATGAATGTTTGGGTTGTTACAACACTAGAAACAATTATTCCCTAGAATTGTTCCAAAATGTATTTTTAATACCATTTCACTATATGTATGATTGAATAGGTCAAAAAAACAATATATCTACCTTAGAGGATCTTGTTACCTATAAAATAGGTTTCTACTTTATGGAAATCACTAGAGAATATATTTTATTTTGGTCTTAAATAATTGTTATGCCAATATATTTTTTCATATGTTGTCAAACATAATTTACCTAAAATCATTGTCACTCCCACTAACCATTAGTAGATACTTGGAAAAAATTCATACCAAATTAACATTCTATGATCTTGTTTCTTACTTCAATACTTAATTGGATTTTAGTTACTTTCAACCTTTATTATCATTTTGTTTCATTACCATCCCTTTCCAATTGTGTCATATAGACTCCTTTCATGAATGGTGGTCATGTCATCCAATGCTGAATAAAAAGATTATAGAACACATCTATGATAAGTGAAATTCTAAGGTATTTAGGTAGAATGACTTGGTGTAACCAATCAGGCCTTATTGGTACCTTGATTATACTATCCATGTATCAACTCACTTGAATACCCACCATAGTATTAAAAATTATAATCCCATTTATATTTTGATACATGCAATCCATTATTGAATTGTAATTAATATTTTCAATCTTATCTAAATTCCATATAATGCTTACTTGTAGTAATTATTATTCTTAATTAATAATGTATCACTGGCCAGGGCAAATACTAAACCCTCACCATGGTTTAACCTTCCTATGTAGTATGTGTCTCTGGAACATTCTTACTACACATGCACTTGTGGAACTAGTTCCTATTACAACTACATATGCATCTCTATCATTGACTAAACCTAAGTCAATCTTGGTCCCACTATCTCTAATATATATTTTCACCCTTATTTAGAAATTTAGTGAATCACTTGAATACAACTTCTTATATCTTATGTATTTATGTAATATCCTAATCAATCATTAGGATAATTACAATTGATGCATGATGTGTGTGTTCTTGATGCAATTTTGTTTATTTCCTAAATAACTCTTTATATCCAAACATGTCCTTATGAAAAAATGGATTTAAAAATATTATGATATAAAATAGTCATCATAGTTGTTAAGTTTTTATGGTATATCATTGTAATTTGTGAAGTACAACATTAAATATAATGGATGTTTCTTTATATTATAACATTGATTCTACTTACATCATTACCATGACTTATAAAATGTGTGTTTAGGAATTTCTTCATGCTATATTTTTTTGATCAATGTGAAAATGTAAGACTTCATTAATGATCCTCCTCATTAACATTAATTTCATGATGTAGTTAGAGTAATGTAAATTTAATAATTACTATATGCTACATTATGTTGATCGGTGAACAGTTGGTCAAGATATTCTTCGGCATGTCAACCCAAAGAAACTCATATCTTTTGACTACCCTCATACTTCAATATCACATTATTTAATTACATAATGGAATATTGTGAAGTATATATACCACTATCTTACCCTTGAAATAGTTCAATATGTCTTTAGGAACTAATTCGGAAATCTTTGTGGAATACCTTTATTTCTAAAGGTTTCTTTTTCCTAATGAGATATGTCAATTATACCAAAGGTTTTTATCTATAAAAATCCTAGATACCATAATATTTATATCTATGACATATAATTTTAGTTTTTTTACAATGAATTGTCTTGACACAACTGGGTATATAATTTCTACATTTTATATTCAGCACTTATTTCCTATGATTCTAGAACTATCTGATGAGTATGAGACACCAAAAACAACATTCATTCTGTAACCTAGAATTTTGTAAACTTATGTCCAATGGGTACATGAGATATATTTTATGCTTATACTCAATAATAGTTTTACAATAATCATTAATTTGGTAATAAGATGTTGTGTACTTCACACTACTGAAATAGGAATCATCCTTTCTCATCTACCTGGAGAATATACCATGATTCTTATAATGTTTCTATTACTTACTTGGTAACTATATTTCAATACACATATTTAAAAATCATATTTTATTTAATACTCAAGAATCGGGTTATAAACATTTATTTTATATATATGAATATTCACAGAGTAATAAGTGGGTACTTTCTTCTTTAATTCAGTTCGTTTCATTTAAACTTCCATAAATTACTTTCATAACATGAAATCCAAATAACCTCCGGTTAATTTCCTCTTTCTTTGAATAATGTTGTAAAGTTTCCTTTAGTGTCATACTTTACATTGGCCTTATCACCTAATCATTCAATTTTTTCCATAAGAACAAAATATTAAGTTGTCTTTAATATTCTTATTTACTTGGAAAACCTTACCTTAAAGGTAATGAACCATATACTCAAGATTATTTATTTTTTTATCTTAAATAAAACTGGAGTAATTGGGTGTTGGGATGAGGTTCCTTAAAAGACCGTGATCTATATTTCACTTTACATATGATGGTGTAATCATCACCTTATTCATATCTTTCTTCACTTTCTCCTCGCATAATTCTCAGAGATGAGACTACATGTTATACAATCAATGTCACAATGTAGTGACCACAACTAACATCAAATGTTGAAGATATCATAATTTTATAACCATAATATGCTCTGCAAATGATTCTCATGTAATAAATTTTTACACCCTCGCTTCTCAAGGTATCTTAACACGTACATAGGACACTAGCACCTTGATTTTCTTAACCATAGTATTGTGTGAAAGCGCCAGTATTACACTTGGAAATGCATTCCAGTTCTTTGTAAAATATTATCGTAGTGTTTATTATAGTGTTTCTTTCCATTTTCTACAAAAATAAAATTCAAGAATATTTTAATTTTTATCTTGATTGCAATTTTAGACATTAGTGATTAATTATATCATAAAATGTATCCCACTATTTTATTGAATTATAGGAACCCTATATACTATAATTGGAATACTATGTCACTTGATTATTCTAGTGGAAAGGATCCTTGAGCCTCCCCTCGTATTCTACAATCTATGGCTATACCACTACTCAGAGAGTTCAAGGTAGGTTGTTGGCTGTCCAACCGCGTTAACTCGTGAATCCATGATCTATTGAGTGAAGTACCATCTTCTAAAATAATAAGCCTAATTTTCTCAACACTTGCATCTAAAATGATAACAAGTTAGATATGGATAACCCTTAGTTTAACTTTAGCTAATTCAACACATAACTCTCATAAGAAATCCCTGGTAGTAAGGGTCAGCCTCAACTATGGAATGACGAGAACCTCAAACACTCGGTTTTTTCTGAAATTTGAATGATAGAAGGCGGTTACGAGGTTTTTATTTTTAAGTGATGAAATAAATAATTTTATATATCATTAGCATGTACTGGTGATCACACTCACAAATGAACATACAATAGAAAATATTCATCACATAGTTATTCATTTTATCTTGTTTATTATTTTATGTGATCAAGCTATAATCATGAACTTGCATAAAAAATAAATGATTCATAAAGGAAAAACATTCAATCTAAATGGTCTTGAGAATCTAGTTATGATTGATCCATAATGGATCAATCTTGACCTAAGGGGTTCCATACCTAATCCAACTCCTAACTCATTTTCAATCTCGGCCCCAGTGCAGTGTACTTGCTTCTCCTTGGGATTACTACCTTTACTTGGTGGGGTTTGTTCCTTTGAACATCATCATGTAAATACAAATATACTCACTCGTAAGCTAATAGGTCTAGGTGTGCAATGTAAAATAGGTGCATTGGAAATGAAAGACCTTATACATATTTGAATTAAAATAATATGATGTGTAGACCTTCATTTGACAACTTAATTATTAAAATCATCACACACAATAAATAAATAAATAACTAAAAAATAAAACATGCTTGGGTTCAGTTAATGTGCTCAAGACTAGTCAGAAAAAAAATTTAACGCTCAATAAAAATAAAATTGTGATAAATTTAAATAGTACGAGGGTGCTTCAATAAATTAAATGAATTGATATAAATCCAAATAATTTATTTTATCGGTTCCTTTATTAATTTAATTTTAAATCCAAAAAATAAATTCAAACCATTAATTTAATTTAATGCTCAAAGTAAATAAATGTTTCATATTCTTAAAATTTTAAACCAAAATTATTTTTAATTAATTCAAATTAATTCAGAAATTAAATTGATAAAATTAATTTATTTAAAATTATTAATATAAACTGGGCCAAAAAAACTCTGCCACTACCCTTAGTAGTTTGGGTAGTAACCTTGCTAGCCCATTTAGGCCCAGTAATCCCCTTCTAAGGGTATCCTAGCCCAGTTAGGCCTACCAAGACCCGTTCTGGGTGGGAAGACCTACCCCAGATCTTTGGTGGGAAGATCTTGTCTAGAAGGACCCATATAAACAACATCAAGGGTTACCTTGAACTTCAGTCAGCATCAGAAAGGTCAACTTAAACTCTTGGTGGCCGGAGCTACCCGATACAAGTACGGAAGGGGAGGCAGGGGCCGATCGCGGTGGTTCCCAGCCTGATCAAGTTGGTATATACCTCTTGGTGTCTCAGACAGGCTAGTGGTGGTAGGATCATGGGAGGAGGCACCCAGATTGGTGGCATCCCAGGGCGGTTCTCACTAGAGGAGGCAGTAGTGACCTTCCGACATGCCAGATCTAGGGATTATGGAAGAGGGGCTCCCTATCCAGGTGGCTGGGCAAGCTCATAGGTCTGCCGCTATGGATGTGGAATCCCATCATGGTGGTGCTTTTCTGGTGACATGAGAAGTCGGTAGTGTCACGCAGTAGTACTGGAAGAGTCCCTAGTTTGGCCGAGGTGACATGATGTGGTGATCCTCAAGTCAACGGGGTAGCATTGGCCCTCATGGGAGAAGAGATCAGATGAGGGTTTGACAAAAAGGGAGTACATTTCAGGGGGCTACATATAAGGGTGGAAATAGAGAGGAAGGGGTTCCAGCCATGGGTTTAACCAGGTCTCAATCCAATTATGGAGGACTGCAAGTCTCCATGTGAGATGAGAATAGATTTATTTGTTCATTTCAAACAAATTCACACCCCATGTGAAAAAAAACAACCCTATTACCTTTTTCTAAAATCTATATTAGCCTTTAAGAAAAATTATCAAGTTCTGTTTGATTATGAGAAAAATAAATCTATATACAACTATATTATAATTTATTTTTTTAAAATAATGGATCACTATCAGAGAAAACCTAGTGACTGAATTCTAGCTGATCATTAGCCAAATTCTTACATATGAAAGAGAACAAATAAAATTTTAATAATGGGTTTGTTGTGATTGTGGATTCATGTTGCAATGGATACAAACAACTAGGGAACAACACAATAGAGGAAGTATGGCGCTAGTGAAGTGAATATGAACCAAGAACAGTAGTACAAGAATGAAGTTTCAAGAAAAGAAAAAAGGACAACAGATTTACATGCTTCGGGTCCTTAGGGATCCTACTGCGTGGAAGGAAAACCACACACACACGTGTTTTATTACTCTTGGAAAGGAAAAACAGAACCGTACAACCGATTCAGGTCAAAATAAAATAAAATCAATAGAAATGGATTTACACTTTGTTTGAATATAAAGAAACAAAGCAACTCACAGTGTCAGACATAGAGTCGCTTGGCAGTCCTGATCTCTTCAAGCGTCTCTGGATATGGTTCGATAACACTTGAGTGTTGACCTTAGAAATGGTGAGGTTGAGGGAAGCCAAAAACAAGCTATACCAGCTGCGACACACCATTAGTATACCACAGAGATCACCAACACCCTAGTATTACCGCCAAGAATTACCCATGCTAGGGTTTGAGATCCAGGATCCAAAAAGGAAGACGCTGAAATCATAGTGAAGAATAAGTGAACCGATCAATACTGAGAATCAAAAACAAATCCTCGGGAAGAGTCACAACAGATGTGATTAATCCCTCTGTAAGCGACGGTTTCCCTAAAACCGCATCCCCAATCACATGGTGCCACAAAGAAAAATCTTGAAATAGAATCCGAACAGCCTGTTCCATTAGAATAACCTAGCAGAGAGATGAACGGTCCTAAATAGAGGGGTGGCTCATAGTGATCAACAGCCAAGGATGAAAAGCAGATATAAACCATGGATCGCTACTGTGGATTCAATAGAATATACATGCGGGTAGAATAATAAAGGCATGGTGAATAAAAAAATTCAAATGGAAGAATTTAATTAAACAGAATTAGGAACAAATTTAATATTAAACAAATAATTAAGGTTTCATAATTCACAAAACTGCACCAATTTTAATTACATTTAGTGATGTTATTTCACCTAGGGGTCATAGAATCTAAACCAGGTTTAATCTATCTAAGAAAAAAATTAAACTTTGACAAGACCAGAACTTTAGTCAAACTATCAGTTGGGTTTATGTCAGTATGTATCTTATTGATACACACGGTTCCATATTCTATGATGTATCTAATAAATTGTAACCTAATATCAATATGTTTTGAATTAACATGGAAAACTAGGTTTTTAGTTAAATGAATAGTTGGTTGACTTTATGAATAAATATTAATAGCATAATTGTAAATACAAAGTTCTGAGGCCATTCCTTTGATCCACAATGCAAACTTGACTACCTCAGTCAAGGCAATGTACTTAGATTCTGTAGTTGAAAGTGCAACAAAAGATTTCATGTTTCACTTCCAGGAAATGGCACCACTAAAGGAACTAAACAGATAACTGATTAAGGATTTATGGGTATCAACATTTCTAGCATCATCAGTATCTACATAACCCAAGATAAGATCAGAAGAATTTATATTTCTACCATAACATAAGTAAATACTAGGTGTACTAGAGAGGTATCTAAGAATCCACTTAAGGGATTTCTAGTGTGGCTTCCCTGGTGTGTCCATAAACCTACTAAGGGTGAAAGATGCACAGGCAATGTCAGGGCATGTACAAATCATAGCATAAGTTATGCTTCCAACCATGTTAGCATAATGGATTTTGGACATGAATTCAATATCTTCTTCAGTTGCAGGGGCTTGTGACAAGGAAAATTTAAAATGTCATGCAAGAGGAATATTAAAAGGTTTTAAAGTTTCAAACTTGTATCTCTTTAAAACATTTAAAATATAACCATGTTGTGAAAGATATAGTAACTTATTGGGTCTATTCCTAATGCTTTCAACACCAAGAATTTTCATGGCCACACCGAGGTCCTTCATTTCAAAATTGTTTTTCAACTAGGTTTTGATAGAAGAAATAAGATTTATATCCTTTAATATGATGATCATATCATTAAAATACAATAGAAGGTAAATGATGCAAGTCTTTGTTGTTTTGAAATAAACACAAGAATTATGTTAACATCTAGTGAATTTATTGCCTAACATGAATGATTCAAATATCAAGTACCATTGTCTTGAGGCTTGTTTTAACCCATATAGAGACTTATTTTGGAGGAACTCTTGATATGGTTTGAATTCACTAGGATAGCCTTCAGGAGGATACATATAAATCTTTTATTTTAGGTCACCATGTAGGAAGGTAGTCGTAACATCTAACAGCTCAATGTGGAAGTCATTATAGGCAGAATAGGCTAACAGGAGCCTGATAGAAGAGTTTCACTACTGGGGAAAATATTTCCGAATAATAAATTCCCTCAATTTAGAGGAAACCAATAGCTACTAACCTAGATTTATACTTGATTTTTCTTCCCTCGGTATTGTCCTCTTTTCTTTTGAAAATCCATTTGAATCCAATCACTTTAGAATCAATTGGTTTGTTTACAACACTCAATGTATAGTTTTTATTTAAATAATGCATCTCTTCATTCATAGAAAAGCCCCATTTCTTGGATTCTTTGTCTTTTAAGGCTTGCTTACATGACTGAGGATCATCATTGATGAGATCCTGGGCCACATGAAAGGCATAGGAAGCCATGTCATACTGGTTGAACCTAGAAGGAGGTCTGGGGACCCTCCATTTTCTATCACGGGTCAATTGATAGTCCCTGTGATTATCCGGGGGTTTAGAATCTGAATCTAAACTATAATTTATTTCAGAATTAGGCGTAAAAATGGGCTAAGAAGCTGGATGATTAGGGTGAAGATCAGTCTCAAAATGAGTCGAAGGCTCAGGTTTATCAAACTTAGAGAGGTCTGGTTTATCATTGTCGTGATGGGTAGGCTTGGTCTTGGTAGAGGATGACTCGTGAAGGACCACATCCCTACTAATAATGCATTTTTGGTACCTGGTTTTATCAACCTAGAGCTTGTATCCTTTAACCCCTAGGGGTAACCAATGAAGATACGTTTGAGTTATCTCCATTCAAATTTATCAATCCTAACATGTGAATAGGTTTTGAAACCAAAAAACCTTAGGTAGGAGTAAGAGGGAGGCCTCCCAGTCCAAAGCTCTTCAAGAGTCTTGAACAGCTTAGAAGAAGAGGGACACCTATTGATTAGGTCAAAAGCAATGTTGGTGGCCTCATCCCAGAAATACTTGGGGAGGTCTGAGCAAGCAAGCATGCTTCAGAAAAGTTCTAAAATGGTCTTATTCAACCTCTCTACTAGCCCATTATTTTGGGGAGTTTCCCTAACAGTTCTATGTCTTTTAATACCTTATTTTTCACAAAAATTCAATAAAGTCTCTGGACAGATACTCTAAACCATTGTCAGCCCTTATTTTCTTTCCAGTCTGATTTTCAACTGAATCTTTCTAGGCTTCAAAAGTCTAAAAGATGTCTGATTTATGTTTCAGGATGTAAACCTAGACCTTCCTAGAGAATTCATCAATGAAAGTGATGAAATAGGATCCGCCACCATGAGAGGTAGTCCTCACTGGACCCCATAAATATGAATGGATGTATTCAAGTGGGGTAGTGGCTTTAAAGGAGGATCTATTGAAACTAACTCTCTTAGATTTTCCCATTATACAATATTCATAGAATGGAAGGTTTATAGGTGTTGTGTCATTTAGCATCCCTTGCTTGCTGAGCTCTCCTTACCCTTTGGAGCTAACATGGCCCAATCATCTATGTCGAATCATAGTACTCTCATTGTTAGTATGGTAAACACTGCCCAATTTCCTTGAATGGGTCTAACCATCCAATACGTACAACCCATTTGTGAGAGACCCTCTAATAATGGTCGAAGATCCTTTAGAGATCTTAATAAATCCAGATTCCGATCTAAAGGTATATCCTTTTTTATCAAAGAATCCTAAGGAAATTAAGTTGCATTAGAGGTTGTGAACCCACCTTACATCAAGAAAGGAAATCACAGATTGATTGTAAAGTTCTAACAGAACAAATATTATACCCTCCACTTTACGCTTCTTATTATTCCCTAACAGGACATCCCCTTCAACTCTCTCGACCATCTTTGGAAATGACTCTTTGTATGGACACATGTTGAAGGAACAACCATAGTCAAGGACCCACTCTCAGCCGAGTGTATGGCTGGAAACATTTAATACTTCGGTAGTGACATAGCCAAAGTCAACAATGAGAGACTGTTCAGTGGGCTGAGCACATTCTTGCTCACGTTTAAGCTTCCTACATTCAGGCTTAATATGCCCAGGGATGACGCAATGGAATCAAGTGACTTTTCTTTCTTTATTATTATTACTCTTTGGTTTTTGTTCTTTCCTAGGTTCATTGCTGCTTCTACTTTTATCTTTACTAAAGTTTTTCTCTTTTTCTTTTAACCTGAGGTCTTCCCCTAATAAACAACAATTCAGCCTCGCCTTTAATTTTAGGTTTAGAGTGAAGTTATTTGGATATAAGGGTAGACATGAATTCTTCTAGAGTCAATAATTCTCTACCATACATCATGGTCTTGACCAAGGTACTATGACTATAGTCATGGGAGATCAGGAGAATGATTGTCTGATCTTCATCATCTACTGAGACATCTATATTGGCTAGATCTAACATGATTTTTTTGAATTCCTCAAGATGAGATTTTAAAGAAGTTCCAGGCCTCATCCTAAAGGTGAACATGTGGTTCTTCTTATATAGCCTACCTACTAGTTAGGTATTCATGTATAGTTTTTCTAACTTAAGACAGATGCTGGCAGTAGTAGACTCATAGGTTGCTTCCCTTAGGACATTATCCCCTGAGGATAATAAAAAAGAACTATGGTATTTAACAAGAATGTCTGAGGGGACAGGTTGGTATTTAGTAATAGTCTAGCCAATTTCATTAATATTTGTAGTGGGTTTAGTAGGCCTAGAGAGGGAATTAATAAAACATTGCAGGACAAGTAATGCCCTCATTTTTATTCTCCATAGATTGAAGTCATTTTCTCCATAAAATTTTTTTATTTCATATCTCATTGTAGACATGTTTATCTAGATGAGTGGATATCGAATGATTGGGGAAAATGATAAGCATACGCCCCCAAAAAATGACTAATCTCACTTGGTAAACATCTACTGTGAGAGATGAATGCGAAAAAATTTGGTGAATACAATGATTTCACTCGGAAGAAAAACAACAACAATATATAGGTAGATTAAACAAGTACAAATTGCATAAAACAGAAACCCAAATGCAGAGAAATGTAAAGTAAAACACTATCTAGTGATCAGAATATAACTTGATAGGTTTATAACAATGTTTTAAAAAGTGAAAATGGGGCTTCCAATAAAGTGCTAGCAGTAACTATGTACAGCAGAATATAGAAAAAAACTTATAGAGGCCTGTAACTAAATGTTATAGGCAAGAAGACGGAAGAAATGAAGCAGTATACAATTTTATAAGTAAGTATTAAACTTTAAACAGTGTAAACAACATAGTCAAATATGAACAAATGGCAGTAAGAAAGTTGCAGTATAAAGAACAGCCTTAAACTCAAATATACATCAAATCAGTTGTTTTGACTGCATAAAAAATTTGCAACAAGACATAATGAAAAAGAATCGTCAAAAAATTTTAAACATTATTTCATAATCGATCAACACAGCATCCAAAATGGAACTGATACCACATGTTGTGATTGTGGATTCATGTCGTAATGGAGACAAAAAACCAGGGAACAACACAATAGTGGCAGTATGGCACTGGTTATGTGAATATAAACCAAGAATTGTAGTACAAGAATGAAGTTGCAAGAAAAGAATAAAGGACAACATATTTGCCTGCTTCAGATCCTTAGGGATCCTACTGCACGGCAATAAAACCATACACACACGTGTTTTATTACTCTTGGAAAAGAAAAACATAACAGTACACCAGATTCAGGTCAAAATAAAATAAAATCAACAAAGCATGATTTAAACTTTTTTTGACTTTAAAGAAACAAAGCAACTCACAGTGTCAGACTTAGAGTCACCCGATGGTCCAGATCTCTTCAAGTGTCTCTGTATCTAGTTCTATAACACTCAGGTGCTGACCTTCGAAATGGTGAGGTCGGGGGAAGATGAAACCAATCTCAACATGCTGCGACACACCAGTAGTTTTCCATGAAGATCGTCGCTGCCCTAGCCTTACCACCGATAACTAACCATGATATGGTTCGAGAGCCATGATCCAAAAAGGAAGATTCTGAAATCACAGTAAATAAGAAATGAACCGATAGATACTAAGAAACAAAAACACATTCTCGGTAAGAGTCTCAATAGAGGTGATGAATCTCTCTATGAGTGATGGTTTCCCCAAAACCACATCCCGAGTCACATGGTGCAATGAAGCAAAACCGTGAAACAGAATCCGAACAACCTAGTCCGTTCGAATAACCTAGTAGAGAGATGAACAACTAGGAATAGAGGGGAGGCTCATAGTGATCAACATCCAAGGATGAAAAGCAGATATAAAACACAGATTGCCAGTGTGAATTCAAAAGAATATAAATGTGGGTAGAATAATAAAAGTATGGGGAATAAAACAATTCAAATGGTAGAATTTAATTAAATAGAATTAGGAACAAATTTTATATAAAAATAATAATTAAGATATCTTCATTCCCTAGGTTCTTAAAATTTTAAAATCCTAAAAACTTAAACCCATTCAACACATTTTCAATCCATTATATTTTTTAGATGGTCCTTATTTGGCCATATGGAATCATATCAACACGCGGTCAGATCCATTGGAACCATTTTAACAACATTTACTTACTATTTAAAGAAATATAACTTATCTGGACCCAGAAAACTACATGTTTCTTGGATACCAATTGAAGGTACTGGGGAACTCGGTGCAAGCTGGTGGGTTAGTAATTTAAATTTTTTTGCATCACTAGAGAATTGAAACATCGTTGACTCTGGCGATATGGCCATGTTATGTTCCGAAGATCATATGTGGTTTAATCAAAGTAAAATAAATAAAAACGAATTAATACCTCATTCTAATAATATTCATGTAAGTCTACAACAAAATTCTAGAATAATTTCTTAAAGGATCTGGATGAGGAATCCATCTAGATCATCCACACATGATCCTTGGATCTATGAATGTGTCATTCCTCAGATTCAGGGTGTAAGCGTGGATCACTAATGACCACTTCAACATATCGACGATCACCACAAAGCTCTATCTTTGATTCACAAATAAAAACATGCATTTCTAGTTGAATTGAGAGATTATATCTCTAGGAATCAGGATGAGAGAAAATCTCTCAATTCTAATGACTGAATAATCACTTGAGGGAAGTGCTTCTCTCCACTTATATACTGGATTTCTATATTACCCGATTAGGGTTCCTGACCTTCGTACAAAAAACATCCACTAAATAAGTATTATAAATAATTATTTATGACATACTAAACTATGCCATAAATATTATTTATATTTTATCATTTACCTGTAATATAATTTAAATATATTACAAGATAATCCTAATCCATTAACTCGACTCGCATCTCCTGATAATATTAAACAAACCTGGAATATTAAATTAATATTCATTAATATAATATTTATCCTTGTATTGACTTATTCTCAAGTAAATACATTTAATAAATAAATTCAGACCAATTATTCTTTACCGGAATGATAATGAATTTATTTATTTACTAGTGATCCCTAGAAATTGGATAACACATGAACCCCATGGTATGTCCCATCAAGTCTAATATTCATATTTAATAGAATAGAATATATTCTCAAAGCGCTATTGTATGTAACCCTTTTGGACCTTATCTTAATAGAAGTGAATATAATTCACAAACCAAAATTGGGTTCTAAAAACCCATCAAGGCCCCAAAAGAGATAAGGAACAGTCAAATATATAACTACCCACCAACAAACACACAATGTTCAATATAATATCTTTGCCATTGAAATCTTATAAAGTAGGATGCAAAATTGTGTCATGATCTTTTATGTCAAGTACTAGCCTGGGTACCCTAGTAACCTGATTACCAAGTTGACTATCACAAAGGCCAAAGGATGTTCCTGATCCCTATGAGTCAGCGTCTAGCACTTAGAATCATACTAATGAAAGTGGGAACTATTTCCCCACAATCATTGAAGAATTAAGAAAAATAAACGAGATACTATGCATAACAATAGAAAATATACAGGGAGTAATGTACAAAAAGTTGAATAGGTATTAAAGCCCAAATAATTACAACCCAAGTACTAAAATAGAGGAATATAGTCAAAGTCCCTAAGGACACAACTCAGAAAAACCAATGTCCAACAGATGGATCCACCTCCAAGAGATCATTTCCCCTTTCTTGAACCTAGAAGAAAATAATATATAAATACCTGAAGGCACAAGTAGGGTGTGAGATAAAAAGACCAGTAGGGTCTCACCAAGGATTCCATAATAGATTCCAATAATAGATTAACTAGATGAATTCTTTCAATTTTAAAATAAAAAAGTTTATCATTTTAAATAATATTTAAACAAATCATACTATACAGTCAAATGAATGAAAATACTTTAAGTAGAGGATTTAAAAGTGATGGAGTATTTCTAAAATAATGGAATAAATTATACATTTATACAAAATAGTTTATATAAATTTATAAGTCATGTATTGTAGTATAACAACATTGGCATATATTTATATCTCAAATATAAAATAGGTGAGCAACATGTTCATATACCAAATAGGTATCAAATTTTTAGGCATAGGAATCTTCAATATCTAAGTGATTGTGATAATATGTGTATACACATGTCCCTATAATAGTGGCAAAGGAAACTTGTCGTCATACCATCGGGGATGTGACCTACTGTATTTATGTTTTATACTGTTGTATGAGCGTAGAGTGTGTCCAAATAACTCACAGAATACCTAATGAATTCACGTTCTCTTACAAAATCAATAATGGGTAATTTATTTTAAGACTAATCAAAATAAAATTAAATCCCATTCCCCCATTACAAATGTCAATTTTTTATTTAAAACTATGCTAGGTTTTAATAAAGAAAACATTCCATTTTTACAAGATAAAACCACTGGGTTTCTATCAAAACTTTTTAATCCATTTTCACAAGTTTCAAATAAATTTAAAACCAATTACATCAATTTCACAATTAATTTCCATAATTAAATTCAATATTTTAATTAAAATAGTTTTCATCAAATGTTTAATTTAAATTAGACAATTTAAATCAACTAATTCCCATAAACGCATCCCAATTCAATAGAATTGGGGGTTTTCTATATTTTCATGCGAAAACCATTTCAAATATCCCAATTCACATAAATTGGGTTTTAATAAATCAATTAAAAGAAAGTTTGATCATTTTAATTTAAGTTAAAAATTAAAATAAATCAAGAAATTCAAAGTTAATCAATTTGGCCAAATGGGGTGGAATCACCTACCTTTTTTGAGACACAAAGCCTACAAAGAAACCCGCCAATGAGAATGAAGGCGCATTAGACCTCGAAACTCAACCTAGAAAGGAGATATAGTAACATGGATTGAAAATCCATTTATTTTAGGGTGGTCTATTGAAATACCATTGGAGGAGAAAGAGATAAAGATGAAGAATAAGAGAGAATGCTTACTTGTGAATCACACTATAGGAGAAATGATGATCAAATTCCAAAAAAAGGATCTAGAAGGGTTGGAGAGCTCTATGATCACCTGGGGAAGGATTTGGATCAAGAGAAATGAATTTGGAGAGGAGCCAAAAGAGGTAGATCATACATACTTCCTAATTAAAAAAATGTATTCGGGGTATTACACAACGTGTAATACCATTACACGTCATGAAATAGTTAAGTTTCATAACTGCAGAAAAATGTATCACATTGAATGAAAAACCATTAATTAAATAACTCAAGATGTGTGAATGCTAGACACATTATGTAACTTTCATGGTCTGAACCCTTCATGATATGTACACAGAATCATTACACAACGTTTAACTTAGTTACACTGCATGTAACCCTCCTACAGCCTATAGAAACGATCAGTTAAAGATAAGAGTTCAAAAAATCTATAAATTAACCATTATATGTATCCCCCCAATTTATTATCAACCCTACATAGTCATAAAAAATTAAAACCCACAACAAGGTTAAAGACGTACCTTTAAAATTGATAAAATGATGTTACAACCTCCCCACTATAAAAACTTTCTGCACTAAGAAATCCAATGAAGAAAGATGAGGCCACTTTTCTATCATCAGTGCCTCACATTCCCATGTCTTGTGATTATCAAAAAAAAATCAACCATAGAACACAATACAAAGATATCATCCTCCCAAGAAGTAATTTGGTCTCATAATCAATAATCATGACTGGATGCTCACTCAACTATAAAGCAGGTTCAATTTCAAGATCACTCTAATTCAAAACATGAGATGGATCAGATAAATACTTTTTTAGTTGTGATACATTGAATAAATTATGTATCAACATCATCTATAGTGGAAGTGATAAATGGTATTAAACTTTCCCCACTAACTCAACAACCCCAAAACATCCCAAAAAATGAGGAGCAAGTTTCTCTGGCCTCCCAAGCCGTTAATGAACCAACCAAGGTGAAACATTCAATACCACTGGGTCACCAACTAAGAACTCAAAAGATCAATGATGATGATCTGCATAAGACTAATATCAGATCTAGTCCATCAAAATTCTATAACGAATTAACTGATTCTTTATTGTCATCTCTTGTACCAAGCTTGGTCCAACTAAGAAACTTTCACCAATCTCTATCCAGAACAATAGATATTTACAAGTCCAGCCATACAAGGCCTCAAAATGTGTCATTATAATCATGGAATAGTAAATATTGTTATAAGAAAATTAAAACATCCCCAAGTGATCATCCCAAACCCCACCTAAGTCGAGAAAACAAGCGCAAAGCATATCCTTGAGAATCTCTATAGCTCTCTCTATCTAGCCATCTAACTGTGACTGGTAGGCTATGATCAAATAAACC
The DNA here is from genome assembly GCA_963277665.1 of Viscum album. Lineage (NCBI taxonomy): Eukaryota > Viridiplantae > Streptophyta > Magnoliopsida > Santalales > Viscaceae > Viscum > Viscum album. The sequence continues at coordinate 1,898,031,066 of OY728152.1, forward strand.
TAATATCCCAAGTCCTCATGAAGGACTATCTAGAAGAGATAAGTGAACCAATGATCCCTATATAAAAAACTATATTAAATGGAACTTCATATAAACTAATAATCTATTTTATGTAGACATTTCTTAACTCTTCAGCATTCATTGTGTCACGAATGGGTATGAAGTCAGATGAATTAGTCATCATGTCGATCACAACCCATATCGCATCCTTCTTTATCTAGGTATGAGGCAACACCATCACAAATTCCATAGAGATTTAATCCCACTTCCAAGTAGGGTTTGGAAGTGGTTGAAGTAATCCAAAAGGTTTCTAGTGCTCATCCTTCACTTGCTAAAATGTATAACAATGAGAAACAAACTCAGAAATGCCTCATCTTATACTTGGACACCAAAACCTTTGCAGCTTTTCATAGAACATCTTAGTGGTTCTAGGGTGTACATACCACTAGGAATTATGAAAGACCCCATCACATCCTTCCTCGCTTCTAATAACCCAATTATGTGATTCCAGTATCACAAAACACCCTCTTTGAGAGTGACCACTTGGTAAATATCTCCCCACTATAAAGAGATTCTATGATGATATAAAATTCAACATCAAGTTGTGGATCTAAAATAATCATATTGAGAAGAGAAAATTATAACTGAACAATGGATAGAAAAACTTTAAACTCTTTCTCTTGATCACCGATATGAAACTTTTCAAAGAGTGCCATCAAATTGAACTCTTCTGAAGATTCTTTCACTGAATGGGTTGTAATTTTCCTTCTCAACGCATCTACAATGACATTATATTTCCCCAGGGTATAGGTGATGTCAAAGTCGAAATATTATAGGTAATCCACCCAATTCCAATGGAAGATGTTCAAATCTTTTTGAGAGAATATATAAATCAAGATCTTGTGGTATGAATAAACACTAAAATTTCTCCATAAAGTTAATGTCACCAACTCTTAATTGTGTGCATTACATCTGAAAGTTCAAGGTCATGGGTAGGGTAATTATTCTTGTTGGGACTAAGCTAACAACATCTATAAGAGACTACATAATTTTCCTACATAAGTAACACAACCCAAGACTAAACGCAATGCATCACAAAAGACCACATATCCCTACCCGGCCTCTAGAAGATTAAACACTGGTGCAGTAGTCAAAAGATTCTTTATCTCAACAAATGAACTTTGACATTTATCATTCTAAGAAAACCTTACCCCCTTTTGAGTTAGATCAGTCATCAGAGAAGTCAACTTTTATAAGTCATTCATGAACTGGAGGTAATGTCTGGATAATCCTAAGAAGATATGAATCTAGAAGACATTATGTGGTTTCTCCCAAGTCATAATAGCCTTCACCTTATCAGGATCAACTGATATACCCTGTTGAAACACCACGTGTCCCAATAATTTCACTTCCTAAATCTATAAATCACACATTAAATGTTTTTCATAATGTCGGGGATTTTTAAGTAGACCTAGAACTGGTCTTAGATGATGCACATGATCCTCCTCAGACTTGGAGTGAATGAGGATGTCATCCACAAATACTACCAAAAAGTTATCCATATATTCATGGAAATCCTATTCATTAAATCCATGAAAACTGTAAGAGAATTTGTTAGACCAAAGGGAATAACAATGTACTCATGATGGTCGTACCTGCTTCGAAATGTAGTTTTCATAATATCGGATTCTTTTATCCTCAACTAATGGTAACCTGATCAATGGTCGAACTTTGAAAAACACTTCATCCCTTTCAAATGATCAAATAGATCATCAATCCATGGATATAGATATGTTTTATTTACTATAACTTGATTAGGATTTTGGTAATAAACACATAAGTTAGGAGAAGCATCTTAGCAAAGAGAATCGGTGCCTCCAAAGGTGAAACGCTCCAGCATATAAATCATTTCTCAAGAAGATCATCTAATTGTTACTTCACCTCTTTTATTTTAGCTAAATCCTTGTAGTAAGTGGGAATAGTAACTAGATGAGTACTAGGAATTAAGTCGATGGCACATGACCAACCTTACTAGTGTAAAACTAGAGAAATAATAAGGAAACACATCAGTAAACTCAATGAAAATTTGAGAGAGACCACCACTAAAAGATTCTCACTCCAAATCAAAATAAAAAACAAATATTACATTCCACATCCCTAGAAAATAAGGTCCATCTCTGCTCAATCTTGGGTCCCATTCTATTTGAAAGACAAGAGACACACCAATGGGTGTAGTAAGGTAGACCTACTAAAGAAAATGATCAATCATGGATTTATTGGAAATGAGACGATCTATTACAAAAATAACCTCAAGAGATTTCATATCAAGAACCAGAAAACTCCAAGCCAGATCGACATCTAATAGATAGAAGACACAAGTGGGATTATAGAGACCCTACTCTCTCTTCGTACCCAGAGTTTTAGTAATATCCATTTCACAAAATAAAATATCCATAGGAATACTTACTATATTAACAATACAGGTTGAACTAAATTAATGAGATAAACCATTATCAAATATAGCAGTCACTAATGATGAAGTTATAGTAATGGTACCAATCACAGTTGTTGGACCCATGTTTTGTTCCTTAGGAGACTCTTCTATTTCATGAATTATCTTTATTATGGATGCATATGGTTGGAATGCTTTTATACATGAAGCTTATGATTTACCTATTGTTTAAGTATGAGCTAATGATCATGTTCTATTACATTGAGTAGAAAAGATATGGTGGAATCTCTATAAGTGTCTCGAACGTCTGCAGGAGCTACAATTCATGGGCACCTCAATGAAAACCCTCTTCCAGTGACTTTTATTGACACACTGATATAAAATTAGAAGACTTCCTCTTATAACTCTATGAGTTCTAGAATGGACCTTCTATTGAGAACTACTGTGAGAATCATCACACTTATGCTTTCCCTTGAAGGAACTGACACTGCCACTATGAGAAAATGGAACTCCCATCAACCCTAAATTCCTATCTAGGTATATCTCAACCATCACCACCATATCCATCACATCAATATAAGTGTACAATTTTAGAAAAAAACCTGAGAATGGATATCTGATCGAAGTCCCAACTCAAGACATTGAGGGGTCATCCTCTCATTTGAAACAATATTTGGAATAAATTGCACGAGTTTAGTAAAGCGATTTGAGTACTCAATAATTGTTCTTTCGGCCTTCTAAATCTTAAAAAATTCCACATCCTTGGCCAACACCATTGAATTAGTATTGAACTTGTAGATGAAAATAACCTTGAATTATTTCCACTTTAATCCCTCATGTTTCTTTTTTGTCACCACCATTCCCCATAATCTTCTACTCGGTCCTTCCAACATGAAGGTGGAACTCTTCACTGTGATCTCTTATAGTGTCCCCAAAAACTCAAAAAGATGTTCTATCCTTCCCAACAATTCCTTAGAATGATGGGGATCCATGGAGACTTTAAAAACTGGTAGCTTCTGGTGAAGGAACTCTTGAGAATGATTTCAAAGAACGTCCACCTGAGGATCCACATCAAAAGCATAAATGGGGACTGTAGGTGTTGCATGTCCTAAAGGATGGATTGTAAACACCATCACCTCAACCAAATTCGGATCCACAACAAGATTTTCTTGTTGAGGTTCAGTGGAATAATCTTTCTACATCGTATTTATACATCTTCTCGGATGCATGATGCTACACAACATTGGCAGACAACAAGGAATACATTAGAATAACACTCAAACTGATCATCAAGGGAAATTATTCCCAATATATGGAACAACCATATTTTTATTCCACTATATCCAAATCCAAATATAGAAAAGACTAGAACTAATATAGAAAATGTATTTCCCAAACCACCCCTAGTGACTTAAGGTTCATTGCAGTTAGATTTGTCCAGATGCTCAATCAAAACTACCTCCTAAGTCTCAACAATATTACTCAAATTCATATTGACTTTAATACAAAAGATCAACCGCATTTTATACCACTTTTTCATGAACCTTCTCGGGTCCCCAGGTAACCAAATAACCGAGCCGGACATGAAATATCCCAAAGGGCATTTCTAATCCCCATGGGTCAGGGACTAGAACCTAGAATCAAACAAATAAAAGTGGTTATGGTTTCACCACAAGCATTACAAAAGTAAAAATGAGAAATAAGAGAGTATGTATAAAAAAGAGACCCCACTGGGAGTAATGTACCATAAGTCAAACAGGAATTAAATCCCAAATCATTATAACCTAATTAACAAAACAAATGAAAACATCCCAAGTCCCTAAGAACAAAACTCACCAAAACCAACGTTCAACTGTAGGATCCACCTCTAAGAGATCATTTCCCCTTACTTGAACCTAGAATAAGATAATATACAAACACATAATGTCACAAGTAGGGTATCAACTAAAACTCCCAGTAGGGTCTCACCAAGGATTCCATAACAGATTCCAATTATGGATTAATCAAAGGAATTATTTCAATTTTAAAATAAATAGGTTAGGTATTTTAAATAATATTTTAACAAATCATTCTAAAGATTTTAAATGATAGAAAATACATTAAGAAAATTATTAACAATGGATGGAATATTTTTAAAATAATGGATAAAAATAAACAATTTATATAAAATAGTTTATTTAAATTCAGAAGTAATTTAAAGTAATTAACAATATTGGCATATATTTATATCTCAAATATAAAAGTGGCAAGAAACCTAGTAATCTTCCAAATAGGTATGAAAGTTTCAAGATGTAGGACTCTTCACTCTCTAAGTGATCATGAAAATATGTGTATACACATGTCCCTATAACACTGTCCAAATGGAACTCATTACCATCCCATTAGGGATTTTACCTTATACATTTATGTTCTATAATGTTGTATAAGTGTAGAGTGTGTCTAAATAACTCACAAACTACCTAAGGCTTGCATGTTATCTTACATAATCAATGATGGGTAATTTATTTTAAGACTGCTTTAAATATTATTAAATCTCATTCCCCAATTAAAAATTCTAATTATCCATTTAAAACCAAAATATGTTTTAATAAAAAAAAGCATTTTTAATAAGATAAAACCATTGGGTTTCTTTCATAACTTTTTAATCCATTTTCACAAGTTTGTAATCAATTCAAAACCATCTCCATAAATTTCACAATTCATTTCCATAATTAAATTCAAAATTTTAATTATAATAGTTTCCATCAAATCTATAATTTAAATTAAACAATTTAAATCTACCAACTCCGATAAAAATGCATCAATTCAATGGAATTGGGGGTTTCCCCAATTTTCATGAAAACCCCATTTCAAATCTTCTAATTCACTGAAATTGGGTTTTAATAAATCAATTGAAATCATGTTTGGGAAATTGAATTTAAGTCGAAAATTGATATAAATCAAGCAATTCGAGGTTAATAAATTTTTAAAAATGGGATGAAATCACCTACCTTTTTCTGAGACAAAAATCCCACAATAAATCCCACCAATGAGAACAAAGGGGCATAAGACCTCAAAACGCAACCTAAAAATGAGATCTAGTAACATGGAGTATAGATTCATTAATTTCAAGATGATCTACTGAAATCCAAAAGGAGGAGAAAGAGATAAATATGATGAACAAGGGGGAATGCTTACCTGGGAATCACACTGCAAGTGTAATGAGGATCAAATTCCAAAAAAAAAGATCCAAAAGGGTTTGAGAGATCCAAGATTCCTTGGGGAAGGCTTTGGGTTGAGATAAATGAATTTGGATTGGATCCAAAAGATATAGACCAGCAATGATTCCTACCAAAAAAACTATAATCAGAGTATTACATGATGTGTAATACCATTACACTTCATGAAATAGTTAAGTTTCATAACCGCTAAAAACACATCACATTGAATGAAAACCCATTCATTGAATAACTCACAACATGTAAAGTCTCACCATGTTTTGTAACTATCATGGTGTGAACCCTTCACGGTATGTATGTAGAACCATTACATGTCATGTAACCTAGTTACATGGTGTGTAACCCTCCTTTATCCTACAAAAATAATTGGTTAAAGATGAGAGTCCAAAAAATATTTGACTTCACCATTATAGGTATCCTCAAAATTCCTTCCCAACCCTACCAAGTCAACAAAAATGAAAAACAAAAACAATTTTAATGATGTTCCTGTCAGTTTGGTAATGATATGATACACGTTAATTGATTTATTATCTATTTATCTAACTAGATGAACATACCTTAGATTACCATGGACATGGATTTATGAAAGTACTACCATCCTAATCAACCAAACCAAGATATCCCTTCCTCAAATCATAAGAAACAAATCTAATCTTTATAATTAAATCAATTTCATGCTACCAATGATATACCAAATAGAAACTAACTATATATGACTTCATTATAATAGTTTTCATCTTACATCAAAGTATGTGATCAAATGACACACAATAACAAAGATCTTCAGTCAGGAGACCGATACTCATGTATATAGATAGGAACATCCAATGACACCCAAAACATGTGTTGTTCCAATTGGCAGGTCCGTCCTCATGATCTCACTACTAGATATCACTAAGTGTGAACATCATGAGAAGTAGTCTCAATGCTTATGAGCCCCTGGCACCTGATATTCAGACATCTATTGTGTCCATTCAGTAAGATGTATCTAGAACATAGGAAATATTTTTATGATTAATGTCATAGTATCTCAAGGTTCTCATTATATCCTGGGATCTACTATAACCTTTTGATATGAAAATTAATCTATGGAAATTAATATTAAATAGTGGACGTATAAATATCTACCCTATAATGGTAATTATTCATCATGTATATCAAACTTGTATTCATGATATGGTAATCAAAAAGTACTTCATAGTTGGTTCTAGGGAACCTACTATTACAACAGTAGCAACATACTCATCTTCAGTAGTGCTAAGAGTTACTGAATTTTGTTTCTTTATATGGAAAATAACAAAAAATTTCTCTAGAAAGAAAACTCCACTAGATTTGGAAATTCTATCATCACCATTTACTTCCCAATAAAGATTTAAATAACCAAACTAGTCAATACTCTATGAGCTGGCGTACCTGATTCTGAAATTTTTTGAACCTTTGATATATCTAAAAATTATTTTCCATCCAACAAATGTGATTATTTTAGAGCACTCTGAAATATTTCACATAAGGTAGGAACATAAAAAATTTCAATTCTTGAGGCAGTCAATTGTAACAAACTTATAATCAGCTTTGGAAATTATTTAGGATCAACTTCCTTGCCTTCTCCATGTTTTTTCAACTTGGTTGACACTGAAATTGGTGTGGAAAAATGTTTTAATTTTCCATTTTGAACTTCTTAAGAAGCTCCTTATCATACCTTTCTTCAGAAAGAAAATTTTGATTCATCATTTGTGATATTTTTAACCCAATAAAGTATTTCATTTCACCCATCCTGAAAATATCAAACTACCTTTTCATATCTTATAAAAATATTTCACAAGTTATTTCATCATTCTCATCAAAGATAATTTCATCAACATTGAAAATTAAAATGATGAAAAAATTAGGACTTTATTTGATGTATAGATCACTATAAACTCTCTCATTCATAAAATTCATCTTCCTCAAGAAAGTATCCAATTTGGAATACCATGCCCTTGGATATTTCTTTATATCATTCAATGATTTATTCAATTTTCACACATAACTTCCATTCTTCCCAGTAACTAATCCACATGGTTGGTCAATATAAACTTTCTCATTAAGATCACCATTTATAAATAATGATTTTATATCCATCTTAAAAATTTTGTAACTTCGTTGTGAAACAATAGAAAAAGATTATAATAGTTTCAAATCATAAAACCTGAGCAAACATTTCATCAAAATCAATACCTTCAATCTATGAGTAAAAATTTCACAAAAATCTTGCTTTGTTTCTTATCACTTCACTATTTTCATTCATTTGTTCCAAAAAATACCAATTTTTACGGATAACACTTTTTCATCTATTTTTGGAACTATTACCCAAGTATCATTTTTTTCTATCTAATCCAATGCTTCATTCATAGTCGGATCCCATTATGGATGATAAAAATATCCATTCACATATTTTGGATAAACTTTTGAATACAGAGAAGTAAGTGTAATAACTCTTGATGTTATTCTTGTTTAAACCTTTTCATATTGATCACCAATTATTTTTTGAGATTCATCTTGTTTCCTCATCCAAGGATGAGATTTTTCAGATTCTTCGTCATCACAAGAAAGAGTTGATTCTAATTCTTCTTCTTGAGTAGGATAATAATTTTTTTCTTCCTTATCAGAATCTTTATCAAAAATTCTTTCATCATGTTCATCTTCCTTCTCTACTTAAGTTTGTTTACCTTACGTGTATTTCTCAATAACTTTCACATCAACAAAGTCAACTAATTTTCCCAATTCATTGTTGAAACATCAATGTGCTCTTCCTTTCAGATCATGGACAAGAAAAATTCAGTCTTCATCTCTCTTATCAAATATCCCAAGGTGTCCACCTTCCTTATTTATGATGACTAGACTCCCAAAAACTCTTAAGTGTTTCAAAATTAATGTTTTTTCCTAAAAAAAATCATAAGGAGTCATATGTGAACTTGGTATGTTGAAAATTAGTTTTGAATATAAAAATTAGTGCTCAAGGATTTCCTTAAAAAATAACGATATATAACAAGTTCAAGTAATGTATTTCTCCCCATTTTAACCGCCACTTCGGTGGTGGTGTGGTGGTGAAGGTGAGTGGCACATCCATGCTATTCTTTGGGAAGTTTGGGGTTCGAATCCTGGGAGTCCGCTTTTGGGGCGAGCCTCTCCCCTAGGATCCACCCACTTTGTCGGGTCTCCCAGTCTCTTCTGGGTAAGAAAAATGAGGTGCGGCCCAATCGCTGATGGATCACTTGACGAACCATCGATGTCGGGCCATCACCCTCCGGGACGCTCTACCATCTCAGCTAGAAACGGCTCCTTCCCGGATGGGGCTCTCTCTAGAGTGACCCCTTCGTGGGGAGGGGGGTTCCCTTGTGTGGAGGGTTCGAAAAGGCCACACAGGGGAATTCTATTCTTTTGAAATCCCAGTTTAACCAAACATCTATTTTTCCTTTCAGTAACACCATTTTTTAGGAGTGTATGGTGTACTAAACTTAGGCTTAATTCCATTATTCTTAAGATAACATTAAAATTATTGTTTTTTCATTTACCACTGTTGTCTATTATCAACTTATTCACTAAATATTCACATTCCTTATCAGATTTACTTCTGAAACATTTAAACATTTTCAGAGGCTATGACTTATGTTTCATATACATAACACAAGTAATGCAGGTAAATTCCTCAATGAACATAATAAAGAACTTATCTCCATGATTTTACTATTTTCTCATTGGCCCATAAATATCAAAATGAAAAAGTTCTAGGGGTTGTTTTGAACAAATCTCAACTTTCTTATACATAGAATTTTTGATATTTTCTTTCTGAAAAATTGTGAAACATGAATCTCTTCCTCTTGACATATCAGTAATTCCACAGACACTGTCTCACTTTGAAAATATTATCATGTTTTTATGAAACATGTTTCCTATACTTTTATTCCATAAATGATTATCTTCCACCATGAAAAATTAAAAAGAGTTTTAAACATCACTAATTATGAATAAGTTTCATTTTGTATGATGTCCACTTGTAACTATTTTTCCATGTTCCTCACTTTTCCCAAAAAAATAATCTTTTCTGAAAATAACTTTGTCACCTTCATCATAGAGTTAGGAAACACTTATAAAGTTTTGTTTCTATACATCAACAAAAAAATATTTCTTGGATTTTAAATTTTGTTTCTCAATGATGGTTGATCCATCACCTTTGATTCTAAGTGACTCATTATCTCCAAATGTCATTGTTGACGCTCCTTTCATCACAGAGTCTAATGACTGAAAAATGGAAATACCTTAGTCCAAATTGATTCATCCTTTGAAGAAAACATCAAAAATCGAAAAAGTCATGAACAAGGCTTCAAATGAACATGCACTGCTAAAGTTCCCTTACTGTCGCGCAAGTACACTTGCCCACCACAATGGTCGCGCAAGTACACTTCTGCGCCGAAGTTGGTCGTGCAAGTCACTTGCGCGCCCAAAGTGATAACCGCCCAGGGTCTTCTCCAGTGTATAAATAGACCCTGTGGGCCCCCCATTTCAAGAGGAATTTTTCCAGAATTCATATATAGAGCTCTGAATGCCCAAGTCTCTTCTTCAGGTCTTCCGAACACTTCTAAGGTAATTCTTTACCTAGATTGGAAGGTCTAGACAAGAGGAGTAAGGTCTAAATGTTATAATTCACTAACACTTGCGTGCCTAAGGTGTTTTTACCTTAAGGGAAATGAAAATACTTGCGCGTCGCCCTACTCATTCACCAAAACATGCGCGCCTCTCTTTTGGAAGTACATCAGGATATTTCTTAAGGATTTGATCAAGGATCGCCCAAGTGTTACCTTACTGGTTAACAAACATGCAAGTACCCATGTGTCGCGCAGGTATACCTGCGCGACCAGGACTTGCGCGCCCACACAGTACCTGTGCGCCTGTCAGGACTTGCGTGCCCCTGCCTTTTTGGGTGCCCTTCTTTCCCATTTCACCCCTCTTATGCCATTCCACCTCTCCTATTCAAGATTCAGTCTTCATGACACTCTTCAAATCCATTTATGGCACGATTTCTTAATTTGACTTCCTTATCTGAAAGGAATTCTGTGGAATATCTCTCAAAACCTACGGATTTACACATATTTAAGTCACTAAAGATTGAGATTTCATTCATTAAACCTCATCCTTTAAGATGAGAGAACCCCTTAACCTGGGCCTCCTTTTCAGGAATAAGCCCTAGTCATAATTCTCTTAACCTAGTCCTCCTTTTCAAGAGTAAGTCCCAGGTCCTCATTAACCTAGGCCTCCTTTTCAGGAATAAGCCCCAATCATAATTCTCAAATATGGGCCTCTTTTTCAGGAGTAAGCCCCAGTCTCAAATATGGGCATCCTCCTTAGGAGTAGGCCCCAACCATAATTCTCTTAACCTGGGCCACCTTTTCAAGAGTAAGCCTAAACTATAATACTCTTAACCTGGGCCTCCTTTTCAAGAATAAGCCCCAGTCATAAGTCTCAAATAAGGGCATCCTCTTTAGGAGTAAGCCCCAAGTCCCTTAATTTTTCAAGTCCCTTAACCAGGGCCTTCTTCTCAAGAGTAAGCCCCAGCCTCAATCTCTCTTAACCAGTCCTAATTTACTTTTTGAATTGGGTCTCCTTCTCAGGAGTAAAACCCAATCATAAGTCCCCTCCTAATTTGGGCCTCCCTTTCAGGAGTAAGCCCCAAATTAGAGTATCCAAATCTCCATAAAGTACATATACCTTTATGGACCCTGTTCCTGGATTTCTTCCCTGAAGTAAATCCTAATCTTCATCTATTTGGGAAGTCATACATACATAAGCCCCACATCATTTCTTATGATTGCATCTTTCATGGCACAATTGTCTGGTTTTACCAATACCTCTTGTTTCTCACACCGAGCATGACTCACGTGAGCTTAGAGCGTAAAAGTAATTGTGACATCTTTTTTTGAGCCATCAATCATAAACATCATATTCCCTTACTCAAACTACGTGGGTTCTGATTCCTTTTCCTAAACAAATGATACGTAGGTAGCCCATCTGCGGGTGCGATCCCAACTCTAAAATAATCAATGTCCTTCTGAATGACAATAAACTTCAAGTGCCCCGAAAAGTGGCTTTAAAACCAGTATGGTCATCATAATGACCAAGAGACTTTTATGTATCAAAGGATACCATTGACTAAGAATCTCTAACAAATACAAATGATTCTATATCGATGAAGAACCTCGAATACATATAAATGATTCTATAAATTTCCCACATATCAATTATTTATTGTCATATCTAAAGGAAAACTCATTTTATAATTGGTAATGTAATAAGGATTCAGAAACATAACTTAAATCTATAAAGAGAGTCCTGGAGTAGACAATAATTCCCCTCAAAAAGGTGTGATTAGTCCGACCTCCCATCCTCTCGACCAATGAAAATTCCTAAGCCTCATCAGTCCACAACTAATGAGCGCCTACCTTTGGAAAGTAGGTTCAAATGGATATGGAATCATTGGATGTTTCTAGTTCTACGAACAAACTTGTTAGAAACCGCTTGGAATGTTTGAACCTAAAATCGATGAGGTCATCCCCAATTCCAGAGGGAAACAAAAAATGGTGAACTCGACGTGAATCATTATCCAAGTTAAAATGATGTTTTACTTATTTGTTAGGCCCCTATTTAAAACTCAATGATAGGGCTAAAAAACAATCATTGACATATGTTCTCATCCAAAAGATGTAGTGGCTGAATTTATCTTTATTATGTCTATAATATCAAACGTGCACTCTTTTCCAAGATTTTCTGCATTCTAAGAAATGGCTGCTCTCAAATTTACACCTGTGAATACCGCTGCTGTGAATGCCACTGTTGCTACTCCTGTTGGATCGTCGTCTGCTCGGAGGAAGACATCACCTACTCAGCGTCTTCAACGCTGGGTATCAACCGCACTGGTTAAGGGGTACCATCAATACGGTACCATTCCAACTATGGAGGTTTCTAGACAAGCCCTCCAAGTGAACAACTCACAAAGGTCATCCGGACAACGACGGCCAGTGATCAAGAAGTAGGCAGTGCTAACCACCGTCTCCAACCGTTTCGAGTCGTTATCCCCGGAACGCAATCACCATTCACTCCCTTATTCTAGGGAGGTGAATGAGAAGGTCCCTCGGGGCCTTAATTCAAGCAGACAGGAGTTATTCCCAAGGGATCATATCAACAATCGCCACCAGACTCGTACAGCAGTGCGCCCTCAACATGATGAGGGTACCAACTTCAGGCGTTTAGCTCAGGTTCCTCGAACCCGAGCAGGCAAGAAGAATCGCCAGAGGCGAAGTCCGGTTAACAGTGAGCAGGTTTTCATCTCTGAGATTTCCGGAGAAGTCCACCAACCTAACTTGGTGGCAAGAAACGAGCAGGCACACACACCTGCCCGTTTTAATTCCGTTGTCCAGCAGACTCATTTGGCAGCATCACACCAATCCCACCAGGCAATTCCGGTGGATTATTATAGGCAGGAACATACACCTGTTTATATGTCATCAACTAGCCAGCAGGCTCATTTGACTACATATTATGGATCTCGTCAACCACGTTCGGCGAAGTTCAATCAGAAGGTACATACACCTGCTAGTACTGATCAAGCCTACCAATAGTCTCGCTTGGTAGCGTTCGGAGAAGTCAGTCGGAAATCTCCGGCGAAAAATAGGAGGCATACTCAACTATCTGCCCCTACACTTGAGTATTGTCAGGATTCACTGACAGGAAAAGGAGGACAGGAGCAGGAACATACACCTACTCCAATCATGGAATGGACATATAACCCCGTTCTGGCAGCTGAAGTCACCAAGCATATTCTATCAATGGTGAAAGAGCATAAGAAGATCCCTGCTCATATTCTGGATGCTTGCCAGGATATTATAACATCTTCAGCAGCATCTCAGGGAAAGACACACAAATCTTTCCCTAGCAGTGGAGTGACACGTCAATAGTTCACTCCGGAGCAGATACACACATCTATTCCGGTCCAAGAGGGTTGTGGAGCATACTCCCCCATATTATACAGACAACCAAGTCAGGCACATACACCTGATTTGAGTAAAGATCGTCAGCCTAACCTAGACATCTCTCCTGATCAAGCATATACACCTGCTCAGAGCAGCCAATTTCGTCAACAAGTGGTTTCCAAGGCGAGTAAGAAGGCATCTAAGAAGAAGACCCACCCAATACAGTCAAGAGATCAAGAGCCAATTTGTAACAAGGCCTTGCATGATGCTGGAGTTATTGAAGCCCTCATAAAGTTATCTGTTGGAATTCAAGATTCTACTCCCTCATTTCCCAATAGTGGGAACACTAATTCCTAAGGTCTTCAACATACACTTCCTCATGAAGGCATGATTCATGACAATTCGGTCGATCTTGAAGTTTCATCTTCAGATGAGAGCCACAGGAACCCTCTATGTGGTCAGAAGACCAAGGAGCAAGAGATCTCATCTTTTGTTGTAACCCACCATGGTGGTCCTCCACATGATGATGAATTTCACTGCGGAAGTCCTCTTTGTAGTAGTGATGCACATTGCCCAGAAAATGCTCCAATGGAAAATGTAGGTCCGATAAAGCACTCTTATCTTGAGGCACTTGAAAATGTGAAACCAGTCATGTCTGATGCTTCACCGCTAGCAGGTGAAATAATTTCTCAATCGGAATATAGCCCAGGGTTTATTTCATTCTCAGAACCACCCCTAGGCCATGCATCTTCTAGCTTGATCAGTGGTTTCTCTACCAATATTGTTGAATCTGATGAAGCAACAAGGAAGCACCATCTCTGGTCAAATTAGGTAGAATAATCTTCATTGAATGATAAAGAGGAAATACTGAACATGAGAAAACAACTGGAAAATTTTGAAGTGCCAGTCATGTTTTGGCCTCTGGCTGACTCTCGGTATGACATTCCAGAGATGTTGATGGAAGATGGAATTCATGATATTCGTCTCAACATATGGAAAACTCTTTTTTAGTTGAAAAATAAAGTATTATCTTATGATGAATATTAAAATCATGTTAATACAATACAAGGGTTACAATGCCAAATTGACTTGGCATCTCTATCAGTCTCTCGATATCCGAAGGTTGAAAAGCAGTAGAGAGCCCTTCAATGTTCATTCCTTGGCGCACTAAGAAGATTGTGCCAGTTAATTGCCAATGCCCCATCTGGTATTCATGTCAGAGGATGGGGTGTTCATGGAGCACTACATTTCACGGTGCTCTCCGGTTAGCAAAGCCCTCCAAAATGGTCTCATACAATGTTATTGCCCATGGCCGGCCACAAATACCTACCTTTGTTTGTAATCAAAATCTTGCCCAAGAACAGGCCTCAACTAGTTCCTCTCAAAATCAAGAATACAGAGAAAAAGTTGTTGAATTACTCTTGCATCAAGCAAAAGAGAATATTGAACATGCCTCTCGTATGGAGAAAGCACATCATCATGTGATAGAAGTTTCAGAAATCATCCAACGGTCTTTTGAGCTGGGTGATAAAAGTGGATGTAGGTTGATGCATCTAGCTAACTTCCGGACCAAGGTCCACAAGATCAGGAGATCTTTTAAGAAATTCTCAAACATAGCATGTCAAGAGCCACCCCAGCTTGCCAGACTGGGGACTCTTTTAAACCAACCCTCGGAATCAACAAATAGGATTCGAGGAGTTGAGCAAAGACAGTAGGAATAGCCCCAGTCCACCGGACTAGGGACTTTTTCAAATCATCAATCCCCTCCTCAGCGAATTTCAGTCTTCTCTCGATTGGGGAAGAAGCCACAGGAGGAACGAAGAGCCAAATTATCAGGAGATTCTCTCCAAATTATGGTTCATCAAGAAGATCTTGAGGGATCGAATCAACAAAAGGCAATGTCTCATCAAAGACATGGAAGAAGTCAATATCACAGAAATGCTGACAGAAGGGATGCAATGCATTATGCATCAATCAATGTCATCAATTCCATTATTGATGATCCACCAGATTAGACTCACTCAGGGGATTTAGATGAAGAGGTTTCTACTCATGAAGATGTACACATAGACACAAATGAAGAAGGTCTGTGTACACGAAATCAAAGGATTACTCAGAACCTAGGCAATCTTTCAGGTAACCCACTTCCCCCTCTCCGAAAGGGATCAAACAAGGGGAAGGGAAAGAATCAGGTTACATATCCTTCCTCTAGAGAAGGCCAATCTCTCTCACTAGAGAAAAGGTTTGCACAACAGAAGGAAGAGATTAAGGAATTGAGGAGGTTGAATGTAGAACTACTTCAGGGAAGTCTTCTTCCTAAACGTACTGGAGTCAGCCAGTCAACAGAGTTTGTTGTATCTACTGAGATGGATCAATAACATCCTCCTCTATTAGTACACCCTCACAGGTCTAATCCTATGAGTCAAGTGCAAAAACAGTTGGCAGTGATGCCATCAGTTGCAGTACCAACTACCATACCTGTTCAAACTCTAGTCATTTCACCTACCCAAGTCCAAGTTCAACCGAATGTTTCTCAAAAGTTAATAACTACCATTTAGTCATTAATAGCTCGGTTAGAAACTATGGAAGGGAAGCGTGTGCAGGTTCAACCAGAAAAGAGAGCTTACCCTGAATGGGTAGATTTAGTCTCTCCCCCATCAAGTTTTGGGAACCCTGTATTCCTTATTTTCAATGGATCAGGCGACCTTGAACAGCATTTGATGCATTACGTGTCTTGTTGCGATCCTATGATGGGAACTCCGGAGCAGTAAGAATTAGTGAAACTCAGATGCTTCGTGCGAACCTTGCAAGGACTAGCCTTTGTCCGGTACACAAGCTTGCAATCCGGGTCAATTACCGGATAGAAGGATCTTCTCCAAAGATTCCTTCTCCAATTCATCTCAACTTTTCCAAAGACAACAGTTTTCGATCTTACAAACTGTAAGAAAAGGGATAATGAAAGATTCTATGATTTCATTGCTCGCTGGAAGGGATTAACATATTCCCTGAGTTTAGCACTCCCTCAAGAGGAATTGTTTCCAATTTGTTTGTCAAATTTGTGTGATGAATTACGCACACCGTTGATCCCTGTGAAATACATAGGAGGGTTTCGAGACCTTACTTCAATCACTCAACAGATTAAAAATTATCTAATACAGACTATGGCTAAATCTCGTGTAATTCCATCAACTCCAGGAAGGAGAATGGGTAAAATAGAGACTGCTATAGTTATGCTTAAGCAAGCACCTGTACCTGCTTCTACCTCAAAACCTTTATATTCTAGAAGGGATCCACCTCATCAGCGCTAACAACAAAGTCCATTTCGTCAAGACAATCAAAGAGATCAAAGACGGAAACAGTTTGATGAGTTGAAGAGAAAGGTTTACTCTTTCCGAAATGAACAAGTTCCTAGCTACTTCATTTCAGCTCTGGAGAATAATCTAGTTCAATTTCCAAGTCCCAAGAGGCCAAACAAGGAAGGAGATTAAGACCGTCCCAATTATTTCCCATTTCATCAAATGTTGGGGCATCCCATCCAGAAGTGTTTTGTCTTCAAGGACCTCCTGCAAAAGATGGTCGACTTGGGACAAGTCAAATTGAAAGGTTCTTCAGCTCAGGTAGCATGTGTTAGTGCTACAGTTCCAGAGGAGGAAGGCGAGTGGCAAGAAGTCAAAAGAAAAAATGCACAAAAATATGATGATTGGATGGTTAGAAAGACGATCAATCTAACTCATGCTATTTTGCGAACACAATTGAAGAAACCAATTGTACCTTCTGCCATGAATGCGGCAACAAAATCCTCTTCAGAGGGAAAATCCCCAAAAGGTAGGCACAATTCCAAGAAAGAGGAACAATCAGAAGAAGATGAGTATGTGTCAAATCCTAAGTTGTCTTTGACTATGGAAGATTTCATGGCATCTATATCGAAGCCACGGGCACCATCCCATAAAACGGCACAGCCTAAATTGGCTAGTCAGGCAGAGTCTTCATCGGATGAAGAGTTGATTTTCGGTTCTGTTAATATGATTCAATTAACATATCTATATGCCAGTTGCAGTTTTGATTATGATGAGCTTAAATTCCCTATATCAAATAGGGGAATCAGAGGAAGTTCCAAAGGCTTAGGATACAGGGGAAGACGTGGATCTTTTAGAAGCCACTATTCCAATTCTACCCCTGCTAGAACTGTGTACGCAGTAGAAACTCGTGGAATAGACCTTCAGCGAGCTCAGCAAGAACAAGAAAATTCTTCTACCAATAGCAAATTCAGTCCTGGAACAGTTATTCTAGAAGGCCGGTTGAAGGTTCCGTCTTTTTCCTCTCAGAAATTAAATGGATCTAATCGGTCTAATCTTCCAAAACCAAGAATATTTCCAACTCCTATCCCAATACAAGATGCATCAACTTACAAAGCATCTGCTTCTAAGGCACCTGCTAAACCACATGTTCCTGTTGGGAAATGCAGACCTCTGAATCAAAAGTATGATGTATTGAAACACCTAGCCCAAGTACCGGCCATGTTATCAATTCTGGATGCTTTGAATTTATCAAAGGATCTTCGGGAAGCACTCATTGAGGCTTTGTCAAGTCTTCAGGAGTTTGAAACTGAAATTGATGCAGCTGAAGTCTATCACATAGAGAATAATCCTTCGGAATGTCATGCAGTGATATCTTTCACTAATGAAGATGAAGATGATGTCGTGCATGGGCATATTAGACCTTTGTATTTATCTAGCAAGGTCAATGGCGTCGACGTCTGAAGAGCTTTCATTGATAATGGTTCAGGAGTCAACCTCATGCCCATTCGTACACTTCATTGATTGGGCTTTATGGAATCTGATTTATCTCCTTCTACCATAATGTTACAAGGATATGATAAAAATGAAAAAGAACCTCTGGGCGAAGTTACACTCAGAACTCAGTTTGAAGATCTTGAATCCAATTCAGATTTCATGGTTGTTGATCAAGATTCAGCCTTCAACATCTTTCTTGGAAGACCCTGACTACATCAACATGCGGCTATCCCTTCATCATACCATCAATGTTTTAAGTATTATTTTGATGGTCAATTTGGGACATTGTATGGTGATAAGGCCCTATTCAAGACATGTGAGTCTCAATACATTGAGGTGGAATTCTATCACATGAAGGGAAAGGATAAATCCACAACAAGGGAGCTTACCAAAGTTAATGCTCCGTATGGTTTGGATAAGATTCCAGTAAATCCATTTGTGCATGTGAGTACAGATTATGTGTTTCCTATCAGTCAAATTGAAAGGGTAGACCCAAATCAAAATACTCTTATGGAAAGATCCATAATTTCAATTATGGAAATCGAGCCAGACAACATGGGAGAAATTGGTAACCCACCAAGCAATGATGAAAGCCCAAATGGTGACGTCTTCGTTTCATCTGCTAAAATCCAGCAAGTCTATACTTCACCAACCAGGTCAGAAGAAGTGATAGCGACGTCGGAGGTGAACAATGATGTCGATTCTCAATCCATCATCTCCTCTTTATTTCCCAAGGAAGACCCTTAATCACCAATTGGGTCAGAAATGGAAGCTTCTTCTTCAAGATGTTCAAATTTTAACATCTCTTCTGATCATGGAAATTCTGCTTTATCATCTACTATGCAAGTAGAAATGGAAGAAATAACACATGATGAAGAAGAAGAGGAAGATCTCAGAGATTCTCTTCCATCATTTGAAGAGGGTATCTCTACCACCGTGTATGAACTCAAAGAAATAAATCTAGGTACAAAAGAAGATCCACGCCCCACTTTAATCAGTGCGGCCATGACTCTTGAAGAGAAAGAGATGTATATTTCCTTTCTAAAGAAAAATAGAGATATATTTGCTTGGAACTATACATAAATGCCCGGGCATGATCCTGATGTTTATACTCATCATTTTGGTTTACCAGAAGAGCATTGAGAATTTAAGCAAGCTGCGAGAATAACACACCCAACTTATGCTTCAAAAATTGAAGATGAAGTAGATAAACTTATCAAAGCTAACTTTGTTAGAGAAGTTCAATATCCCAATTGGTTGGATAATATTGTCCTTGTAAAGAAGAAGAATGTACAAATTAGAGTTTGCATCGATTTCAGAGATCTTAAACGGCATTGTCCTAAGGATGATTTCTCAGTTCTGATTATAGAACTTTTAAATGATGCAATAGCTGGCTATGAAGAACCTTCCTTCATGGATGGATATTCCAGATATAATCAAATCTGAATGGCTCCAGAAGATGAGGAATCCATAGCCTTCAGAGCCCCTCAGGGTGTGTTTTTCTACTGGGTAATGCCCTTTGGCCTAAAAAATGCAGGCGCAACATATCAGTGTGCCATGCATCGTATCTTCAAACCCTTTTTAGGGAAGTTTGTTGAATGCTATGTGGATGACTTGTTGGTTTAATCCAAACAATGTTCTAATCACTTGTCTGATTTGGAAGTCATATTCCGCAATCTTCGACAACATAATTTTAAGATGAACCCCTTAAAATGTGCTTTTGGGGTAACTTCAGGAAAATTTCTTGTCTTTGTTGTACACCATCGTGGTATTGAAGTTGATCCTGAGAAGAAAAATTCAATACTTGGTATGTCACCTCCTCGAAATTTGAAATAATTAAGAGGACTTCAAAGAAACTTAGCCTATATTCGGCGTTTTATCTCCAATTTGGCAGGAAAAATTTTACCCTTCACCAAATTGATGAATAAGGGAGTCACTTACTAGTGGACTGAAGAATGTCAAGAAGCATTAAATATTCTCAAGAAATACCTCTTGAGTCCACCGGTACTCATGCCACCTATTGAAGGAAGACCACTTATCCTCTACATGACAGCTTTAGAGCGATCATTGGGTTCTTTTCTTACTCAGAAGAATGATGCAAGGAATGAAAACAGCCTCTACTACCTCAGTTGGACTATGCTTGAAGCAGAAACCCGGTATTCGAGTTTTGAGAAGTGCTGCCTGGCATTAATATTTGTAGTTCAGAAGTTGAGACACTACCTGCAACATCATGAGGTCCAATTGGTATCTCGTAATAACCCTCTCAAACTCATCCTTAGTCGTCCAATGATTACAGGACGTCTGGAAAGGTGGGCAGTTATTTTGCAGCAATTCGACATTCAATATGTGTATCAAAAGTCAATAAAAGGCCAAGCTATGGCTGACTTCCTGGATGAGCACCCTTCAGTGGAAGACACATCATCAGATATTGAACACCCTGATGAGGAAGTCTTCTCTATTCAAGAAAGTCCTCAGGCATGAGAAATGTATTTTGATAGTACTTCCAGAAGTCCAATAGGGAGGGAAATGGAAAATCCTAAATTCAGCAAAGTTGTATTAGGAATTGTGATCATTTCTCTAGAAAAGGTAGTGTTACCTTATTCCTTCTTATTATGGGAAGGTGGTACCAATAATGAAGCATAATACCAAGCTCTCATCATAGGCTTGGAATTGGCTCTTTAAGCACAAGTGAATCACTTAAAAGTGAAAGGTGATTTAGACCTGGTAATCAAACAAGTCAATGGGGATTATACCATAAAAAAAAAGAAGAATTAATCCATTTGTATGATTACGTCAGAGAATTAATGGTGGAATTCCCTTCAGAACCGACATTTTCTTATGTCCCGCGATCACAAAATGCTCAAGATGATGTACTGGCTAGTATAGCCACAGCTCTGGCAGATCCAAATCGGGACAAGACAACCATCAATATTTCCCACCGTCGTGCAATTTCACCTAACGTTCGATCCAGAACAGAGGAAATTAATGAAATTAGTCTCATTCTTGAACCATATGGTCATACTACAGGATGGATGTCACCTATCAGAGAAAACCTTCAAAATGGAACACTTCCACCTGATAGAACCGAGAAATAACAAATCTGGTGACGTGTGGTCAATTTTACTCTTTATGATAGCCCAGATCACTTAGAGAAAATTCTCTACATACGTGGTTTTGAGGGAGTTCTCTTCAGATGCATTGATGGTGAAGATACAATGGCTGTCATGAAAGAAGTGCATGCAGGAGTCTGTGGGGCCCACTAGTCTGGACATAGACTGTCTAATCTGATTCAAAGGCTTGGATACTTTTAGCCTTCAATGATACAAGATTGTGTTGATTTCCCAAAGAATTTTCATTCATGCCAAGTACATGCCAACTTCATTCATCAACCTCCAGAGTTTCTTCATACAGCTAAATACCCATGGCCATTTTCCACATGGGGAATGGATGTGGTGGGACCTTACCCTTCAGTTACGGCCAATCGGTTTAAGTATATTCTTACTGCTACTGATTTCTTTTCCAAATGGGAAGAGGCAATACCTCTTAAGGAAGTCAGTTCTAAATTCATTTTTAGCTTCATCAAGTCTAACATCATTACCAGATTTGGTGTCCCTCATACCATATTGACGGACACTGGCACCAACTTCTGTTCATCCGAGGTGAAGAATTTGTATCAAGAATACAATATCAAATCCAACCATTCATCTCAGTATCATGCAGTGTCCAATGGCTAGATAGAAGCCTTCAACAAGACTCTTTCCAGTATACTGAAAAAGATGGTGGATAAAGATAAGAAGTTATGGCCTGATAAACTCTTTTATGCTTTATGGGCTTATCGGACTACCACCCGGACTGCAACACGGTCAACTCCATATTCACTGGTATATGGAACAGAAGTCGTCTTGCCCATTGAAGTTCAACTACCCTCGCTCAGAGTATCCATTTTTGATCAGTCATATACAGATGAACAATATCAAAAGAGATTGAATGAATTGGAATGGCTAGATGAGAAAATATTGTGCACTTTTCACCACTTGGAAGTCTATCAAAATCGAGTAGCACGGGCTTTCAACAAAAAAGTTCGTCTTCGTTCATTCACTCAGGGATAATTGGTATTAGTTCTCAAAACTCCAATGATACTAGGAAAGAAACCTCCCAATCTTGATCCAAAATGGGAAGGACCATACTCAGTACATAGGGTCTACTCCAATGGAGCTTATTCATTAATCTCGATGGATGGAGAACTCATCACTACTCCAACCAATGCCATATTTTTTAAGAAGTATTTTGTATAAACACAAAATATATCATCCATGGTCCTATACGACCTTAAACTGCACCATGGTCTAGTATGAACTTAAACTACACCTCGGTCTTGTATGACCTTAAACTATACCACGGTCCTGTATGACCTTAAACTGCACCATTGTCCTGCATGACATTAAAACTGCTCATTACGTCCAGCGAGATGTTAAACTGCATAACCAACAGTCCATGCATACGACCTCAAACTGTTTTCACGTCCCTTACATCCAGCATGACATTAAAATGTGGCCCCCTTCATCATCCTTTCTATATGACGTTAAACTATATAAAAGTCCCATACGTCCTGCAAGACGTTAAACTGCATAATCAACGGTCCATGCATACGACCTTAAACTATTGGCACTTACGTCCAACGTGACGCTACACTGTATCATCCCTTTTTCATCCAACAAGGAATTAAACTATGAAAAAAGTCCCTAATATGTCCAACATGATGTTAAATGGTGTACTCTTATGTCCTCACTGCATGAAATTAAACTGCACAGTTCCCCTTTTGTCCAAACATGACATTAAACTGTATTTTCCCCATCGTCCTAACTACATGATGCTAAACTGTACAGAAAGTCCTTTAATATGTCCTACGTGACGTTAAACTGTACTTTGTCCCTGCTACATGACATTAAATTGTGCAACACCAATAGTCCAAACTGCAATACTTTAAACTGCATAGTCCCTTTTTATGTCCTACATGACATTAAACGGTGCATTATTAGGGTTGTTGCTACCTCTTGTTTCTCACACCGAGTATGACTCACGTGAGCTTAGAGAAAACTTCAACCATAACACTCACTCTGGGATACTAACCATGTGTAAGTCCCAACACTATTTTTTTAGGTCGTTGTCCCCAAGGACACCTTGATCACTAATTAATTCTTCAATTGAACTACGCGGACTTTGATCCTTTCCTTCTAGGCTGGGTACGTAGGCAACCTCCCAAGGTTCAAGCCCAAAAACAATCTCTTCACATCAGTTCACCTCCATCTCATATGATGTTGATTCATGAAACTGCCTCTAGAATCAATATCTTTACATTGGTTCACTTTCATCCTTACTATATGGCGTTAAACTATACAACACTTTTGTCCAGTATGACAATAAACTACAATATTCTTTGATACCCTCACCTGAGAGGGAATCATTATTTACATTGATTTTCAATCATGTTATATTCCAAAGACTACGTACATACATGGAAATGCCTGAACCTTTTATCATGGGTTAAACCATCATTGCACTAATGTCCCCTTTCACCCTTCACATGTACGAACCAAATTTGTATAGAGGGTATTTCTAGAACTACGTGGGCTTGATTCTCATCCTTATGAGATACGTAGGAACGTTCGAGTATCCCTCAAATCCAGCCCCAAGCCTTTTGGGCCTAACCCCAAATTCCACTTTCAGTCCCTTGGCTGAAAAGTCCTTATGAAAGCACACATTGTGTATTTATTATAATGGTCCAAGCTCTATGACCCTAAACTAAGATCTCCAATCCTTTTGTCCCACACGACGTTAAACTGTAGTTCAAGAACTACGTATGGCTTGATTCCCATCCTTATGGGATACGTAGTGAAGTCCAACATTTCCATTCAGGACCCAGTCACAACATGATTATGGTTAGCATTGATCTGTGTATCTCTTCATAAATTGGACAATACCCATCTTTATGTGTCATAATCCTAACCTTAAATATTTTCAGATCTTCATAACCCTTTTCTTGACTTCTAGTCAAAAAACTGTCAAACTTCTGAGATTTCTTTTTCCTGACTATGCAGTACGTGCCCTTAGGTAGCCTTGAATAAACAGTCTCCATAACAGATTTGTCAGCCAAAAGAAACTATTATTTGACTATGCATCCAATTCCCTTAGGTGGCCCGGCATAATTCAACCCCCTAACGGGTTTGTCGGATACTGGTAACTTCATTCTTGGGAAGAAAGCCTCTTTTGTCCTTATTTGTCTTAAATGACAACATGTAGGGATCTGTAAAAATATCCATCCTTAACATATTTGTCCCATATCCTTTTTCATGATCTGAAAGTATTCAAGTCTATGATTTATATTCTACTTCCCTAATTTTGGGTCAGACCTTCGTAGGAGTGATATTCATCCAGTTCTTGGATAATCTTGTTTGGAAATATCTTCTCCATATTCAAGTACCTCTTTCCATACAGGAAACACTATACTTTGGAAAATTTTAATCTCCATAAACTTTCACTGGATTTTTAGCACTAGGAAAGTAAATTTCTGAGAGTTCTTTTGCCTAAATATGTAGCACGTGCCCTTAGGTGGCCTTGCATAAGTTGTCTACATAACAGACATGTCAGCCAAAAGATGCTATTTATTTGACTATGCAGCCAATGCCCTTAGGTGGCCCTGTATAATTCAACCCCCTAACGGGTTTGTTAAATAATGGTAACTTCATTCTTGAGAACTACTTCTTCTAATACCTTTTAGCTCTTTTTCATATCATTCCTCATATTCAAATATTCTTAAGTCATAGTTTACATAATCTCGCTCATACTTGACTATGATAATATGTTTTCAGATAAATTTTCATTGAATTTAGTCAATTCTAGTTCATTCGGTCAAAGCTATTTCGACCTTAAACATTAGCCTTTTTATATCCGACATGCATGACTTTAAACTGCCATATTTCTTGTTTTTCTTCTCACCTCAGAGTCAAATCCTCTTTTCTCTCCAGACCCAACTCTGAGGGGGGACTTTTGTTGACACTCCTTTCGTCACAGAGTCTAAAGACTGAAAAAGGGAAGTACCTTAGTCCAAAGTGATTCATCCTTTGAAGAAAACATCAAAAATCGATAAAGGCATGAACAAGGATTCAAATGCACATGCACCGCGCAAGTTCCATTACTGTCGCGCAAGTACACTTGTGTGCCGCAATGGTCGTGCAAGTACACTTGCGCGGCGAAGTTGGTTGCGCAAGTCACTTGCGCGCCCTAAGTGATAACCACCTGGGGTCTTCTCTAGCCTATAAATAGACCTTGTGGGCCCCCCATTTCAAGAGGAATTTTTCCAGAATTTAGATATAGAGATCTGAACGCCCAAGTATCTTCTTCAGGTCTTCCGAACACTTCTACGGTAATTCATTACCTAGAATAAAAGGTCTAGAAAAGAGGAGTAAGGTCTAAGTGTTAGAATTAACTAACTCTTGCATGCCTAAGGTGTTTTACCCTTAAGGGAAATGAACATACTTGCACGTTGCCCTACTCATTCACCAAAACTTGTGCACCTCTCTTCTGGAAGTACCTCAGGATATTTCTTAAGGCTTTGATCAAAGATTGCCCAAGTGTTACCTTACTAGTTAACAATCGCGCAATTACCCGTGTGTCACGTAGGTATACCTGCGCGACCAGGACCTGCGCGCCCACGCAGTACCTGTGCGCCTGGCAGGACTTGCACGCCCCTACCTTTTTAGGTGCCCTTCTTTCCCATTTCACCCCTCTTATGCCATTCCACCTCTCCTATTGAAGATTCAGTCTTCAAGACCCTCTACAAAGCCATTTATGGCTTGATTTCTTGATTTTACTTCCTTATCTGAAATGAATAATGGGGAATATCTCTCAAAACCTAGGGATTTACACATCTTTATGTCACTAAAGATTGAGATTTCATTTATTCAACCTCATCCTTTAAGATGAGAGAACCCCTTAATTTGGGCCTCCTTTTCAGGAATAAGCCCCAGTCATAATTCTCTTAACCTATGCCTCCTTTTCAAGAGTAAGTCCCAAGTCCTCATTAACATGGGCCTCCTTTTTAGGAATAATCCCCAGTCATAGTTCTCAAATATGGGCCTCCTTTTCAGGAGTAATCCCTAGTCCCAAATATGGGAATCCTCCTTAGGAGTAATCCCCAACCATAATTCTCTTAACCTGGGCCTCCTTTTCAGGAGTACTCCGCAAAAATAATACTCTTAACATGGGAGACCTTTTCAGGAATAAGCCCCAGTCATAAGTCTCAAATATGGGCATCCTCTTCAATAGTAAGCCCCAAGTCCCTTAATTTTTCAAGTCCCTTAACCTGGACCTTCTTCTCAGGAGTAATCCCCAGCCTTAATCTCTCTTAACTAGTCCTAATTTACTTTTTGATTTGGGTCTCCTTCTCAGGATTAAAACCTAATCATAAGTCCCATCCTAATTTGGGCCTCCTTTTCATGAGTAAGCCCCAAATTAGAGTATCCAAATCTCCATAAATTAAATATACCTGTATGGACCCTGTTCCTGGATTTCTTCCCTAAATTAAATCCTAATATTCATCTATTTGGGCAGTCATACATACATAAGCCCCACATCATTTCTTATGATTACATCTTTCATGGCATAATTGTCTGGTTTTACCAATACCTCTTGTTTCTCACACCGAGCATGACTAACATGAGCTTAGAGTGTAAAAGTAATTGTGACATCTTTCTTTTATCCATAAATCATAAACATCATATTCCCTTACTCGAACTACGTGGGTTCTGATTCATTTTCCTAAACAAATGATACGTAGTTAGCCCATCTGTGGGTATGATCCCAACTCTGAAATAATCAATTTCCTTCTGAATAACAATAAACTTCAAGTACCCCGCTGAGTGGCTTTAAAACCAGAATGGTCATCATAATGACCAAGAGAATTTTATGTATCAAAGGATACCATTGACTAAGAATCTCTAACAAATACAAATGATTCTCTATCGATGAAGAACCTCGAATACATATAAAATATTCTTTAAATTTCTTACATATCAATCATTGATTGTCAGATCTAAAGGAAAACTCATTTTATACTTGGTAATGTAATAAGGATTCACGAACATAACTTAAATTTATAAAGAGAGTCCCGGAGTAGACAATAATTCCCCTCAAAAAGGTGTGATGAGTCTGACCACCCATCCTCTCGACCAATGAAAATTCCTAAGCCTCATTAGTCCACAACTAATAAGCGCCCACCTTTGGAAAGTAGGTTCAAATGGATATGGAATCATTGGATGTTACCAGTTCTACGAAAAAACCCATTAGAAACCGCTTGGAATGTTTGAACCTTAAATTGATGAGGTCATCCCCAATTCTAGAGGGAAATAGTCATTGTTTCTTCTTTGAAGTATTTCAAATTAATTAATACTTATGTATTATATCATATGAGAAGAATAACTATTATCCATGATCCAAGATAATTATCCTTTTGTAGCTTTGAGAGAGGTTTCTACAACAAGATCCTTTTTCTTTTCCTTTATATTTCTTCACATACAACTTCTGAGAATTGGTAAGAAACTTTTTTTGTGTCAGTAACAAAACATGACATCCTTTTGTGAGATTTCTTGGTTGTTCTCATATTTTTTAAATATTTTATAGAGGTTGTAACCTATTTTGAAATTTTATATAAACCTTATTTGATTTCCTTACAACATTCTTCTCATACTTCTTACTTTGAGGGGATTGACTCCCCTTCAAACTTTTTCTTCTATAATTTATAAAATTGGTGTAATATTTTTTATTAAACCAACACAAATTTTCTATGTTCTTGAATCCACAACAATACCTTAAGTATCCATATAAAGAATATTTTCCTATAAAACATCCATATTGTCTGGATTTCTACACATGTTTCTCAAAAATCATCCTATCTTTCTTATTAGAACTTTTTTGACCACAAACCTTTCATTTTATAACTAGAAACTTCTTCTTCATCATGGGTTTTTTTCATCCTGATAAAAACCAAAATTAATAGAAATTTTTTTAGAATCATAATTTTTATAATCTTTTCACTTCTCGATTTTGTTGGTTTTGGAAAATAGAAAACTTTCCCATCATTCTTTTTCTCGGAAATAATTTCAACATTATTCTAAAACATTAAAGGTAAATTTTAATCCTTTTTAGGGTTTACTCTCTCCATATATTTTACCAACTTCAGAAATAGATTTATTGAAACTTTTAACCCTCTTTTTATCTTTTGAATGTTTTTTGGACAAGTTTCAACTCTACTTCTTTTACTTTTATCTTAACTTATAGATGTTTATTATAATTATTTTATTTTTCAAGGGATTTATTCAAATCATAAATCTCTTCTAAAAGATTAACTTTCCTATCCATAAAACATTCTTGATTATTTTTTGAAGAGTTTTCATTTTTCAACTTTCTGAATTATTTCTTAAACCTCCCTATTTTTCTCATAAATTCTATCAAGTATTCTTTCATATGAAATTATAATTGAGTTTCTTCTTCTTCATAATTTCTACTTATGAATTTTTAATTATTAAATATTTTTATGAAAGTATTATATCTACCATTCTCAATATACTTTTCATATTCAACTTTACTATCTTCTTCATAATAATCTTTAGATAAGAAACTTATCCTTTTGGATTTAGAGAATTTTCTATCCTTTAATTTGGAATAAAATTTAGCCTTATCACCCAATCTCTTCCACGATTTTTTTGACCTTCCTGCATCTTCATCACTAGCATATTATTTATTTATTTGAGGAAAATTAGGCATAATGTGTCCAATGGTTCAAGATTTAGAAAACATCAAGGGAAGTTTACCTTTTATACTTTCTTTAGATCTTTTCACATTTTTAGAAAACAAAGATCAAAATTCATTATTATATTTACATACCTGATTTTTAGAATTAGAATCTTGAGTATCTTCTTCAATAATATTCTTAGTCTTTTAATTCTTGAAGGACTTGAAAGACACTTCACGGTCAACTTTTTTCCCTTCATAACTTTCTCCCTTCTCATTTCATATGTAATGAGAGTATTGTGTAAATCATCCAGAGATACTGTTTCTGGATCTCAATCATCCAATAAATAAACTTTAAAATCAAACATATTAGGAAGAATTTTCAAGATCTTTTAAACAATAGAAGAATCTTCAAACTTTTCACAAAGACATATGATAGTTCTAAAATTTTCATTTACCCTGGAAAAGAAGTCACCAACAGATTCATACTCAGTCATCTTGAGATATTCATTCTTCTCTCTCCAGATTAGTAATTTTTCCTTTTTTACTTTTGTATTGCTTTCATAAATTCTTTTTAGCTTATCCCCAATAACTTTGGCAGTGGAAAAATCCTTCTCTCTTAAAAAATCACTTTCCAAAAGTGATAAGAGTAAATAATTCTAATCTCTTCCATAATTCTCAAGATTCTTATTATCAACAGATGTAATAGGAACTTTATCATCAATAAGAGGAAATCCATATATTTTATCTTTAAGCACATCATACCCAATAAAAATAAGAAAAGGCAACATTCTATCTTTCCAGATGTGATATTTCCTACAGTTGAAGACTGATTCCTCTTACTATTCACAAAATTTAGACTCTCAATCAAAACTTATCTTCCAAAAATTTAGCAAATAGTAACTAAAGGAAACCTTGTCTCTGATACCAATTGATATTTCCCAGTCGAGATCAAGTATCATTGAGAGGGGGAGGGGGTGAATCAGTGATATCTTTTTTATTTAAGTTTCCTTATTTTTGAAATAACATTTTCCTCCTGTTAAAAAGTCATCACTATTGAAATCCTTATTTTAATGATCACAAAATCATGATTATAATGATATTAATGAATTTATTATTTTATTTACGTATTTCATAATATGATATATTTGATGAAATTTATTAAGTATGAGTCACCACCAGTCCCTACTAAGGATGAGACACTGTTGAGACTAAAACTGCTAAGGATGAGTCACTATCGCGACAGACTCACCTTAGAGCTCACACACCGCCAGACATATCACCACTAAGGTCAAATTTTGACAAAGTCTGAGACACCATCACATATGAGACCATTTTCCATGACTCATCTAAAACATGTGACTGAGGAAGATGAATCTCATACACATCTTTTAATATCTTCTAGTCAAAGAATAAGACTCTATGACACTCTGTTATCACTATCGTTTTCAAAATAATGCGGATAAAGCTATATTTCAATATTTTTACAAGGATTCACGAGTTTCACTACAAAAAACTGATCATTTTTATCCTTTCACTTATAAATAGCTCAGTTATGTACATTTACTCTTAAATTCTAAGCAGTGTGTGTGCATGCTATATTTTATCACACACACACACACAGTATTCTATGCTAAACTAGAAGATAAATGATATCTTCTTAAACGTATTTTATATTCATTTCCAATTATAACAGTGGTAGAGGTCAAGGTGTGACCTATTTATCTTTAATCCCACGTAGAACTATGAAAGAGTTCGTGTGTGACTTGGTCTGCTTATTAACAATTATAAAACCCAATCTAGGTTTTGGATCAACTTTTTTATTTTACATAAACTTCTTGGATATAGGTGATAACCAAGGGGAGAGGACTCAGTCTCCTCTTGAGACTGAACATCTTGTTTCAAATTTCCACTATGTTTTCTTAATTTATTTCCTCTTTTAAAACTGAAACTATTTAAATAAACAAAAACTAATACTTTTATAATTAATCTATATTAGTTTCTTATAATATTTTAATTAAGTAAATTGATTTAAAAGGACTAAGTAATATTATATATTACTTTCATGAGAACTAGTCAATCATTAAGAAACCTTTTAAAAGATTAGAATTTATAATAATCTTATATTTTGATTAAATGGTCCATTTTAAATTAATTAGGGGATGTTAATTTAATCCATTTAAAATGTAAATTTTATTGGGTACTGAATTCACCCCCCTCTTGAGATACTCACTCCAACCAACATTTGGTATCAAAGGCCATCATTCTTTTGGTATTAAATCTTTAATATCTTTTCAATTGTGATTTTAGTTTTACCTTAAAGATCTAAATTTTTTGTTATTTATAATTTTAGTTATTTAAATAGATAATCATCAAGAAGGTTTTTCAACCAAAAGACCTCCCTTTTTAATGTAAACAATTGTGCTAAATGGAAAATTAAGATGATAATTCATATATAATGCATGAGTTTTGATATTTGGTCTATTATAGAAGATGAATATGTTATACCTGATACTACTATAAGTACTTGGGGTGAGGTTAAAAAGTTAGGCTATGATAATAATTATAAAGCTATAAATACCCTATATTGTGCCCTAAGAGATGAAGAGTTCAAAATAATTTCTATATTCAAAACTGGTTAAGATTTTTTGGATACTTTATTTATTTCTAATGAGGGAACTATGACTATTAAGCAGATAAGGCTTAATACATATACAATTAGATATTATAACTTTAAAATGAATCCTAATGAACCAATTTCTAACATGTACCTCAGGTTTAATGAAATTTTTAACATAATGAGATCACTTGGAAAACTAGTATTTGATAAGCTCTAGATTATGATATTTTTGAGATGTCTACCTGAGAGATTGAGAGGCACATCAATATTCATCAGAGAATCTTGTGATATTAGCAAGATGATAGTCAAGAACATGATTGGTAATCTTATTATGTTTGAATAGGAGATAAAGATAAATTGTGAATAAGATGAGGAGCCTAAAAAATATCAATAGAATTCAAGACTTCTGCATCTAAATAGAAGGGAAAAAATAAAAGGAAAATGAAAAGGTATAAGTTTCTTATTCTAGATATAGTGAATCTCCTTCAGAGAGTGATGAGGAGTTGGATCACATAGCGATAATATTTATGCAATTTTATGACAAAATGAAATTTTTTAGGAAGCCAATCTAAAAAGGTAAATATGATTCTAAGGGAACCTTGAAGTGGGACTAGAATATGAATGATGATTCAAAAGAGGTTGTCTGATATGAATGTTAAATTAAAGTATATATACAATCAAACTATCCAAATATGAAGTATAAAAATAAATATGTAGACAAGGACATAAGATACCATAAAGCCAGCAAAGCCTCATGGAGTGATTTTGAGGATATATCCTGTGAATCAGATTCATCACATGAGGATAATTTAGATAGAGAAAACATGTTCTTCATGACATACATTTTTAAGGTACCTATTGTATCTGCTTTACCTATTGTACATATTGTCTCATATATCAAGTATTCTGACAATTCTAAAAATGAACTTAGTTATGGGAAAATTTATAAGGAAGAATAGTTTTGGTATTGTAATATTTTATAGGATTCATGTAATGAATTATAAGATAATTATAAGAATCTCAAAATACAACATGATTTGACTACTAAAAGAAAATATGAACTCTCTGTTGAAAAATAGAAAAATTTATCAACGTCTCACAGAGAATGCTGAACTAAAACCTTCAAATGAGAAACATAAGAAATATTTAAAAAAATTTAAAAATGGTAGATAAAAAATTATTCAGATTTTAGGAAATCAAGTTCCACCTAAGTATGTTACTAGTATTGAATACCAACTAGGACAAAGAAGAATAACAGAGAGTAATTTTTTTTCTTAAATCCATATTAAAAAGTTCTTCTGGAAACTATTTTTTAGAAGGACCTTGCAAGGTTTTCATTTCAAAAAGTCCTCAATATATCTATATTAAACCCATTAGGAAAACGTGGGTTCCCAAAGCTTTGATTACTAACATCTCTGATCCCCAACAGATCAGGGTACCAAAGTCATTTCATTCTCAAATTTTTTTCAGCAGGAAAGTTCTTTGAATACCTCATGTAGAATTATATGGTACTTGGATAGCGGTTTTTAAAGACATACGAAAATAGATTACACAAGCTTCAAGAGTATTATTATGTTTGATGGTGTTTATGACACGTTTTGTGACAATTAAAAAGGAAAAATCCTCAAAGTAGGAAAAATTGATAACAAAAAATCATTTTTGATTTCTAAAGTATTATTCTTTTAGGTTTTAAAGTATATCCTACTTAGTATTTCAAAGTTATGTGATGATTTCATGTTTGATAATTATGTTTGTATTGTTTTTTATTCTAAAAATATTTTAGTTTTTACTATCTTGATAAATGATAATGTTTATGTTGTTGGTTTAAATTCTTTAGTTTATCAAATTGTTTCATGTATAAGTACATTTCACAAATAATCTTAGATTTGGAATAAGACACTATCCCATTTAAACATTCACTCACTTAGTAAGATAACTAATAAAGGGTTAGTTAGGGATCTACCTAAGCTTGATTTTACAACTGATAAAGTCTTTAACCCTTATCAGAAAGGGAAACAGCACAAATTTTAATTTAAATCAAAGAAAGAAGTGTCAACTTCTCAACCTCTCAAGTTGGTTCACATGGATTTATTCCTCACTTCTAGAGTCTCCAGTCATAATGGTAAGCACTATGTTTATGCTCCTGTATATGATTTCCTTAGTTATACTTGGGTATACTTTATAGCTCACAAAAGTAAATATATTTCTAACTTTACCAAGTATTCTAAGTCTATAGAAAATCCAAGGGGACTTAGTATTAGGACATTAATAAGTGACCATGTTTTTGAGTTTTAGAATCAAGATTTTGAATCTTTTTGCTCACAAAATGGCTGCACTCATAACTTATCTTCTCCTAGGACCCCACAATAGAAAATATTTGTATAAAGGAGAAATATAACTTTATAATAGACATCGTGAACCATGTTGAATGATTGTAAACTACCTATTTATTTTTTGGAAGAAGCTATCAATACATCCTACTACATTATCAATAGTGTTTTGATCAGACATATCCTTAAGAAGAACACTTATGAAATGTGGAATAATAGGAAAACCAAGGTTAATTAATTTAGGGTTTTTGGTTGAAAAGTCTTTATTATTAACACTAAGGATAATTTTGACAAATTTTATTCCAAAAGAGGTGTAGGAATTTTCCTTGGTTATTCAATCTCTAGAAAAGCCTATAGAGATTTTGATAAGAAGATCAAAACTGTGGAAGAATCAGTTCATGTAAAATTTGATGAGACTGTTCTACATGATCCTAAGACCCTCCCTAGATACCATTGAGAATGATTTTTATTCTTTGAATATAAATTTTAAACCCTTCAATATTGCTATCAAATAGTCAGATAAATCATCCCGTTTTGAAGAATTTTGAGAACACCATGAAATTGAATCTGTAAAACCTAAAGTGACCAGTCCATCCTTTTAATGAGATATTATAACCATTAAGTGTCATAATTTAGATGTTTGTTTAGGAGACCTAAATATATTAACACAAACAATATCTTATGTTAGAAATCAGGTTCAATATCATGTTTTCTTTTCTCAGCTTGAACCTAAGAACATCAATGGAGCGAATAAGGATGAATTCTAGGTAATAAACATGAAAGAAGAATTACATTAGTTTTAATGAAGAAAAGTGAGGGAAATTTTAGATATACCAAATTAAACATTGAATATTGGCACTAAATGGGTATTTAGGAACAAGGTTGGTGAGTCGGGAACTACAGTTAGAAAGAAGTGTGCATTCTTGAATGGTTTATAAAATAGATGTCAAGTGTACATTCTTGAATTGTTTTATAATTGAGGATGTTTTTTTAAAGAAACCCATATTTTTCAAAATCCTTATTTTCAAAATCAAGTTTTTAAATTAATAAAATATTTATATGGTTTAAAATAGGCTCATAGATCATGGTATGATAGGTTCAAAAAATTTATTATTTCAAAAGGATTTTTATAAGGTATATGTGACCCTACCCTTTTTATAAAAAAATTTCAAAATATGTTTTAGTATTACAAATTTGTATTGATGATATTATTTTTTGATCTTAAATAAATTTTCTTTGAACTGATTTTTCTAAAATGATGAAAAATAAATTTGAAATCAGTTGAATAGGTGAAATCAATTTCTTTCTTGGATTTCAAATATTCAAAAAAACTAATTAAATTGAATCAATGTAAATATAAAAAATACCTTCAAAAAAGTTTTGACTTGGATAGCACTAATAGTAGTGATAATATTATACGTACCGCCTTTAAATTGGATCTTGATGAATTTGGGAAACCAGTGGATCAAACAAGTTACATAGGTATTATTGGAAGTATTCCATATCTTATAGATATCTGACCCGATATAATGTTTAGTGTGTGTATGAGTGCTCATTTTCAAGAAAACCCAATAGAGTCACAATTAAATTCTGTTAAAATAATTTTCAAATACCACATGTATATAACCAATTTAGGATTGTTTTACCCTAGAGGAAAAGATTTTGATTTAGTTAGTTATTCTGATGGTGATTTTGGAGGATTTATGTTAGATAGAAAAAGAACCTCTAGAACATTTCACTTTTTTGGAAAGTCTCTAGTTTCATGGAATAGTAAGAATAAATTTTTTTTAGCATTATCAACTGTTGAAGTATAATACAAAACTTATATTAGTTATTGTGCACAAATTTTGTGGATAAAACACACTCTACTAGACTATTGGTATCAATTCTGACATTTCCCCATAAACTGTGATAATACATGTGCAATAAATATTTCTAAGAGTCATGTTTATTATTCTAAGACAAATCAAATTGATATAATACATCACTTTTTGGGAGACCATTTTCAAACATTTGAAATCAATATCGGTTTTATTAGCATAGAACATCAGTTAACTGATATATTTATTAATCCTTTAAATTTAGAGAAAATGAACTATATCAAATATGATTTATAAATTATTAATTTTGAATAAGTTTAATTTTTAGTATGAAAAAGTTTTAGTATGACACACCATAGATATGAAACACCATTGATATGACACACTGTTAGGTGACATGCCATTGGGTGACACACCATTGGGTGACACACCTTTGGGTGACACACCATTTGGTGACACACCATTGGGTGACACACCATTGGGTTACACACAGTTGAGTGACACACAGTTGGGTGACACACAGTTGGGTGACACATCATTGGGTGACACACCATTGGCTGACAAACTGTTAGGTGACACATTGTTGGCTTGTCATGATGATTTTCTTTCATGTCTTTGTGAATTTTATTGTTTCTCATATTGAACCATCAGTTTAATATTTCTGGTTTATGTTTATTTTGTGAATTGATATGTATATTTTAATGATACAAATTTCAATTTCAATTTTTCAATATGATTTTGATTTTAATTTTTTGATATACTTAAATCCTAAATGATAAAAATGGTATTATTTCTATTTCCCAAACACCTTAATCCTAGTGTGATACTCTCATATATTTCTCTCCCAGCCCTCGAGTGACCTCTCTTCTCCCAACTATCAAAACTGAAAGTTTTCTCCTAGACTTCGAATGATCAAACCGAACTGATCTATATTACAAGGATGAAGTGCTCTTCTATGTCTTCTCCAAATGAATCAAGATCAAAATGGAATAAAAAGACAAATTCATGTGTGTTTGCTACTATAGAACCTTTGCACCCCGATCATAAAAACATAGTTATAGTAGTTGAGGGGATGTTGAATTGAAATGGACACTGTCAAAAAAGTCACTAGTGCTCAAATTTATTTAAGACCAAGGTTGTTTGGATTGGTTTTCTTTTAATGAAATAGCATTTTATCTTAATCTTTTTCATGAGTTTTCTCAAAATATTGAGTTTGGATTCAATGATGAGGAAGAATGTTATATGATATCTAGAGTCAGAGATCACAGAATGATCTTTTGTTCAAAATAGTATTCCAAATGATTGTGTTTTCCTCATGAAGGAATCTATGATGATTATTAAGGATCCATTCTTTAGGACATTGAATTATTTATTTATGAAGATTATTTGATATATCTAGCAGTGAAGTTACCATAAGAGGACCGATGGCTTCTAAACTAGATGAGGAGTGTAGGATTCTCTTGAAATTTGTTCAACACATTCTCTGACCTAAAAAATGTGATTTTTCCACTATGATATATCAAGATATATATTTAATAAGTATTATTAAAAGAGGACCAAATATAAATTTGTGTAGATATCTCATGGTTCATATATCAAAGATGATAAAACCCTCTTCAAGGTCTAACTCCTTATTTTATCCAAATATGATTTATTTCATGATAAAGGAAAAAGGATATATCTCGGGTGATGAGAAAATATTCATTTATTGTTATGGTTTATATATTTCAATATCTATATATTCAATAATGATAATAAGTTATAACCCCTATAAGAGATAGTATATTGGATATAATGAGAAGTTGTTTGCTGAATTTAACTTGGTGGATCATCTTACTAGACCAAAGGATATTATTGACCCAGGATTGGATCCTCATGAAGTTGGTGTTTATTCATATGAGGATGAAGAGTTTTATTCCTCTAGAGAAGAAGATAAATATCCTTCTATTAAGGAATTAAGTGATCCAGACCTATCTCCAAAATATCCTCTAATTATATATGGTGCTACCATTCTACCTAGGAGGCTTCTAAATAGTGAAAATCTTGTAAAAAGTGATGAAGATGATATTGAGGTCCCTGGCGAGGATCAGTTCAAAAGTTACAAATCCACTAAGGAAGATTATAGAGATGAGAATAGAAATAATAATGAGGAAGATGAAGAAGAAGAATATAGTGGTGATGGAAATGTAGATGATAATGAAAATGGTAGTGATACTGATGATGTTGATGTTTCTAATCCTAATGGTTCACCTGGAAAAAATAAAAAAGAAAGATGTAGAGATGCATCCATATCTTTTTTATTTACATGGTGAATCTTTAGAAAAACTCAGATTTTAATAGATAAGTGGACGCAAGACTTAAAGAAAAATATGAAATTAATGAGGGGGAGAAACTTCATATTTAGAATTACATTAAAATGATAAGGATTATAATGGAACTGAAATGAGTTCAGCTAGTTATGGTCAGGTAGTTTCTGATTCTTCTATAGTGGAATAGATGAGTGTTATTGTTAATGTGGAACATCATGTGGCTGAGCAAAGTAATAAATAGATTCCTTCTTCTGAGTTATCTAGTGATGTATAGTTGGATAATATGGTTACAGATGATCCTCTACTTTACATCCATGTAAATATGAACCTATTTTTGGCCATAGATTTGACGTAAAAGGACAATTTTTTCAAAACCAAAATGTCTAGATAGAATAAGTGACACTTAGTGAATAGGTTTCTACTACTCAGAGTCATGATACAGCTACTACAACCCCTGCTACCATTGTACCTACATCAGTTGTGGTACCTCCTGCTACTGTTTCTACTATAGTTATGCAGTCTGCTCTTGAATCTTTAGTTTCTACTCTTTCAAACATTTTGGTTGATCTTATAATGGAAGAATGGGGTAAATTACATGATGTAAAGAGTCCACCAAAGAATGGTGGACCTGAGGTTTGAAATGAAGGAGATCCTTAGGTATATATGATATCTCATGTTTATTTTTATGGTTTATTGGGAAAAATTTCCTCTATGATAACACCTTATCCCAAACTAGCCACTTGAATTTCTCCTTCTGTCCATGTTTATGTAGTCACAAAGTGTGACTTGGATGCTTTTATCAAACATATGATTTCAAATTTTGATAAGTGTTTAAATAATTAGTCACCTCTCTTGACCAATCTTACTAATAATGATTCTATATACCTATTTGAATTGGTATTTTTCTACATACAACAAAATATGATGCACCATAATTATGATATAGAGATTAAGAACAATCAAATCAGTGATGAGGATCAATCTGTCAATACTATACTTGAAGACTTGAAGTCAAAATTTACTACTTATTTAGATGGGAGTTTGAAGAGTCTTGATAATGTGTCTGAAACACATATTCCTCTACTACTGCACTTTAATATGATGTTGATCAAATCATATCTATGGTCATAGAAGAAATTTCAGCTATATCAAGTGGTACTTCTAGTGAAGAATATAAGGCTCCGGCCTTATTACATTACATAATATTGAATTTAGTCAAAAACTCACTTCCTTTCACATTGAGGATATTTTCAATTTTATAGATTTAGGGAATTTGGAAAAAATACATTCATAACATTCCACATTAATACAGAGTGTATACCATAAAAATAGTATTCATTTCTTCCAAAATATCAAACTTTTGATATAAAACATGATTTCTTTGACAAATATTCATAAAATTTACGTGGATTCCTTATTTTTATTACATATCCTTATAACCTAAGAAAATAATTTAGAAACTTGGGGTGAGCACAAAAATCTAAGTAAGGGATATAGAAAAAAGTAAATAACACATTGGTTCATGAATACTTGTAACGTATGAAATCATTTTCAAAAAGACATACTTGTCACCCATATAAACTAACTTTGTGAAACTTTATATTTCCATGATATTCCCACCATAAATAAAACCATAAAGGTTTCTTGGGGAATTACTTACATAATCTTGTAACCCTCTTGGCTACCTTATATTTTGTTACCCTCACGGCTACCTTACAATTTGTGTAACCATCATAGTTACACTTGGAGTAACCATGCGGATGACCTCCAACTTACACATAATTAATTCATTGGAGGGATATATAGGTCCCACCCTTTATCATAAAAAATTTCCAAGAACCATAACACAATCATAAAACATGAATAATTTCATAAAAACATTGCTTTTGAATTTTGTAAAATAGAATTTTAAAAGTGGTTTTTAAAAGAAAATCGCATTATAAATATCATATAATTGAAGTGAGACTTAATAGATTGGATGGAATATTTATATTCACTATAAATTTAAATAATTCAACATAAAATAAACAAAATTAATCACACAAAAAATTTAATACCGCATAAAAAATCAAATAGAATGTTAACCTGGGGAATGGAAATCGGGTTAAGAATTCCCTTACCTCAGGTTCATATTTCTTAAAAATTGT
This sequence comes from Viscum album, assembly GCA_963277665.1. NCBI lineage: Eukaryota > Viridiplantae > Streptophyta > Magnoliopsida > Santalales > Viscaceae > Viscum > Viscum album. The sequence goes on from OY728152.1 coordinate 1,898,071,546, forward strand.
TTAAACCTCATGTATAATGGTTAAAAGGGTGTTATTATTATTTTAAATATAAATTTTCCTATTTATAACATATTATATGATCATTTCAAAACCTCATTTCACCCTTTCATTATTAGTATTTTGTTCCTTCTATTGTTTTTGATGCGTTCTTTACATTATTTCCATGATTGGTTCATGATGGTTATTTTTGTCGATTGGTAGTGAAACTCTATAATTGTAATGGAATGGTATTTGCATATTTCCAGAACCATATATTATTCCATTTATCATTTTTAATTCTTACATTATGATGATTCATAAGTAAAAACAATATTGATATTTGTTTAGGCCATTTTGGCAATTCTTCGATCATAATGAACACATTTTATTTTATAAATTAATAATATGTGGGAAAATGATTATAGAACCTTATATAAAATTTAATACATAAATTATAATCTGGTTCAACCATAAAAATTGTTTCATGAATAGTCTTGAAGTAAGTAAAAGAAATTGAAATCACATTGTCCACGATGTCGTTAAATTGACACATCACGGACAATGTTGTATTGTATTGAATAAGTGGGAGAGGGGAATAAGTATAATAGTGAATCATACATAAACATGATGACATCTAGAATAAGTAATATACTATATAATTAATGTCTATTGGATAAGGGTAGTTGAGTAAAGAAGAAGAATATAAAAGAAAATGAAAAGAAAATAAAGAAAACAAAATAGGATGTTTACCTCTTGATCTCTTCTCCATGAGATCCTTCTTATGGCCATTGGTTTTGTCCTTTTGGTGAGACCATCAAGTATTGGAAATGGTAAAGGGTCTTTTGAGGAGTATTGATAACAAATTAGGCAAGGATAAAGGCTTGAGAGGTGTGGGAGGAAGAGGGGAATGAGGGTGGTATTTATAGTGGAGGAGAGGAGGGATTTTGCATTATATTAATCATTACTATAATGTTTTTGCTCAAGACTATGAATAGTATTGATTCATGTGACCCAAAATATTAATAATTCAATTTGAGTTTGAACAAAGTGGGATTACATCAGTTATGATTTCATAAATAGTGTATTTAACTGATAATTTGAATATACGGTATTTTACCGTATTTCACTATTCATCAAAAATTCAAGAATTTCATAAAAATACCCAAAAAATCACCCTAACCATTTTTTGACAAATATAATTCAAAAAATAACTCCATTTTTTGAAAATAATTTTCTAAATATTATTAATTTAATTTATAAATAAAATCATAATTTATTCAAAAATAACAATTTTAAATCTACAACTCATTTTTTAACACCTTGAAAAAATAATCAAGTTGACATTATCTTAAATCCATAAGAAAATAAAATTTATTATTCATTAGTTTAATATTACTATTCATAAGGGTATGTTACTATTCAACAAAAATCAAGTTGGTTCCATTAGACTCCATATAACTTACTGAACACAATTTTAGATGACTGTTTTCAAAATTCAAAACATAGAAGCGACAAAATTATGTTCAAAGGATAGTTATAAATATCTACTTAAAACAAATTTTTATGAATTTAAATTTATTTTTAGAGAAACTTGGGGTGTTATGAATAACATTTCATCCCATTGGAAATTCTCATAAAGTTATAATAGAGTAGTGAGCATGGTTAAATGATGGTTAGGAAGTATTCCAAAGATATGAATTCTTAACAAGAGACTATCACAATGGAAATTAAGTATAATATCTCTCGGATATATATAATGCATGAAATGGATGAAAATTTCAAGTTATTAGCAAAAAATCTATGGAAGCCACATATTTTCTAGGAATTCATGGAACAAGTGAGACAATTGAAATAAATGACTCATGTGTTGTGTTGTTTCATGGAAGAAAAAGGTGATTTATTTAGTGCAATGGAAATAGGTGGCCAAATCATTATGGATTTCATCAATATGGTAAATCCATTTATTCATGTGGATGGTATTGCTGTTGTTTCTCAGGAATCCATTCATATCACTCCTTAGCTATATTTTAGACCATGAATTACTAGATATCCTCATGAAACTTTACCTTCCATGTTCCAACCTTTCTTTATTCCTCCTAAAAATCTCTAAGGAAAATCCAACCAGTTTTTATGGTTGAAGATCGTCTTTTGACGATAGCTAGGCTACCCCGTCGTGTTCCATCTACTTTTCCTCTATTACCTTTTGATCCTTCTACCTCTGATTTGGAGAAATCCCATACTAAAAGCAAAGAACCTGTGGATCCTTCACCCACACCTTGAATATGTTTTATGAATAGATTATATGTCTTTTATGGGACTTTTTTTTAATAACCTTTTCTCTAAACACTTGTTTGAATGCCTTTGGTGAATCTTAAGCTGTTTTTCCTATTAATTCTTCCTACATATCCTATTTTGACTTTTAATTCTATTCTACCTTTTTTATAATCCTTGATGGGGGATAACTTTATGTAATTTATAGAGATATTTCTATGTTATATTTTATATTTTATTTACTCTTTTTAACATTGATACTTGATAATTACCATTATTCTCTAATTCCTTATCTTTGATACCCTTTTAACTTATAGTGAATAATAAGTCATGATTTTAATTTTTGAACTTACCTTTTATGTCATGTTTTATATTTGTGATACCTTTGATTCCATGATTTTTTATCCTCAAAAATAAGGATATTGTTGACCTCCTTGTTTTAACATTCACAAAATCCTGATTATAATGATATTATTGAAATTCTTGTTTTCTATAATTATTTCATAATCCGAGATAGGTGATGAAATTCACTAAGTATGAGTCACCTCCAATTCCTATAAAGGATGAGACGTCGTTGATATTTACTCCACTAAGGATGATTCACCATCACAACTGACTCACTACTGTGCTGACACACCGCCAGACATATCAACACCAAGACCAAATTTTAACAGAATTCAAGGCATCATCTCATATGAGACCATTGTCCATGAATCACCACCAGCATAAAAATTTGGCTAAGTCTAAGACACCATCAGATGACATACCACCAGAGTGAAAAAATGGTAAAGCATGAGACACCATCAGGATTTCATGCCATCAGAATAAAAAATTTGAAAATTGTGAGGCACTGCCATCATGACCTACCATTAGAGGAGACACCACCAGAGAATTAAAAAAATTTCTATTTACAAGATACCTTCATCCATGAGACATTGTTATCCACACACCATCAAATCTTGAGTCACTGCCATGTCTACTCCCCACTAGTCTATGACACCACAATTTTTTCTTAACTTAGTCATTTTTAACTATTCTAATGGATATATTGTGGATGTTAATGCCAAGTGTTATTTTTAATTATTATCTCTAATTTTTTTAGAATGCATTGAAGAGAATTTCAGGCATGCTATATGAGGAAAAAAGAATATTTGGATGCACATGGGTATTATTCCTATTACTATTATTAATAATAGAAGCATACTACCTTGTGTGAAAGCACGTGAATTAGATTGTTATAAAGATTATAGATCAAAATTATTGAACACACGCATAGAGCTGAAGAGATAAACTACTACATCCTATAAAATACTTGACTGAGGAAGATGATACTTATACACGTCTTCTTCTTTCCTCCAGTCAATGAACAAGATTATACAAAACTATACTTTCACTAAAGTTTTCAATAGAACACATCTAAAGCTACATTTCATTTTTTTACAAGGATTCATGATCTACACTAAAATAGATTGATCATTTCTATCCCTACACTTTTAGATTTCTCAGTTCTGTTCATTTACTCTTACATTTAGAGCATTGTGTGTACATGCTCTATTTTATCACATGAACACTACCTACTATGCTAAACTATAATATGCTTTATATCTTCTCAAACTCTTTTTATATTCTTTCCCAAATATAATAGTGGTAGAGGTCTCAGTGTGGCCTATTTATTTTTACACCCACATATAACTGTGGAAGATGTCGTGAGTGGCATGGAAAGATTGTAAACTATTGTAAAACCTCATCCATGTTTTGGATAGACTTGTTTATTTTATATAAACTATTTGGTGGCGGGTGATCACCATATGGAGAGGACTAACACATAGATTTAAACTAAACCTCTTGTTTTAAATTTCCATGGTGTGTTTTTGTTTACTTTATTTCCACTTTTAAAACTAAAATTGCTTTAAAAAACAAAAACTAATACTTTGATAGTTAGTCTTTATTATTGTTTTTATAATATTTTAATCAAGTAAATTTATTTCAAATAACTAAGTTATATTGTATATTACTTACCCTATAACTAATTAACCATTAATAAACCTTTTGAAGGATTTAAACTGATAACAATCTACTATATTTATTAACTAGGTTGTTTTAAATTAATTGGGGGATTTCAAATTAATCTATTTTAAAAAAATATTAGGTACTCAATTCACCCCCGTCTTGAGATAATCACTCTGAACAACAATCACCTTAGTAAAAAAAATAGTCACACACCCATAGGAACTTAATAATTTACAAGGTTCACTACTCAACAAGATTAGCTGCATACTTGGTATGGTTTAGAAACAATACAATAACACACAATCCTCTAGAAAAAAATCATTTTGGGTGGATACAACAAGTAGGATATACCTGTACGCTTTTGTATCACTATGTTCAATACAAAATTGCATTTGATTTAAGTAGAACAGAATTATGTAATAAAATTTTTTGTAATAAGTTAAGAAACTTTCACTAGATGCTTCAAAACATATTAATGTGTTTCTTTTTCCACTATCACAAATTATGATCCTCAAAAAAATTATTCACTATCCTACCAATCAATAGGTAATTACTTCTTCTGGACTTCATAATGATACCCATTCTGATCTACAGTCTTATTTTCAAGTATGATTTCTCAGTTTAATAATATAACTTCTAGAAACCACTAAAACAATTTTAAACTAATTTTTTTAGTTTAAAAATCACAGTCTAATTTCTTATTCCAATATTTAATCACTGAATATGATCTTCTCTTATCTTATTATTCTATATGATAAACATCCTTAGGAAATTCCAATCAGGAAACTCTTTCTCTCTTAAAATATTTGGTGCTCTTCCTTCTATCTTCCTTGTGAATAGTATTTTTTTTAGAAAGTATGAAGTACTTCCTCCTTTTATAGGTAGTTGCTATTTGATCGAGATTCGAAGCTCGCTTCCACCTTCCTTCTAAGATTTGAATCTTGTACAATTTTGTCATCTTTATTTTATTGATCCAGCCTATACCAATTTCCTCTTGCTTCGTGTGGCCACATGTACCTCTTAGTACTCTTTTAATAGTGATAAATCCTATTTATGAAGCTAGAAGCCAGAAGGCGAGTCAAGAAGGAACAGAGAGTTTACAATTCACAACCACAAAGAATATGATTTTGATTTGATAGCAGACTATCTTTTGGTCCAAATAGAGTAAGAATGTGATTTGTTTCACAGGTGGTATATCCCTATATAGATATAGATAGGCTCTGTAGTCGGGCTTAATTCAGTTTCACCGAGGGTTTTAGCAGTGATTAGGTACGATAAAGAGTCCGATTAGGATTCTTCTAGAACAACGCTCTCTATTAAGAGTAGAAAAGTCTGATCACTAAAGAGATACAAAGTTGTTTAGTTCCTTTGTGCCCAAAGGACTTGAAAGATATTCCTTAGGATTCTACCTCAATTCAAAGTCATAAGCCTTTATCTTGCCTAAGGTTAAGGTAAGGGGATCATTGGTCTTGGTTTTGATTCCAGAGATCGAGATTTGAATTACCCTTTTTCAAACTAAAAAGAAAGTGAGGTGAGTGAGCAACCAGAATATGTTCTTTTAGAGATTCATGCCCTATATGAACCAGTCCATCGGTACTTTCTGATGAACTATCCATATGGTCAATCGGTTCTCCACCTACCCTAATATTTTCACCAACCAATACATAATTGATTGACTAGCCATCATCCATCAATGGGAGCTCTTAGTTGGGTGGGCCACACAGATCACTATATGAACTGACTTTCCAACTAAGAAGAAGTCCTCTATCTATCAAAGCTGGTAATGCCAATAAGAATCATGGTGATGACTAGTAACCCATCTCAAAAACATGTATTTTATCTTGGATATTCGGATAGGGACAACATATGAAGCTCTTATCTACTGAAATATCTGAGAAATATGCTTACAACTTGAGGGACCTCCTCTCAATCGGTGTCTAAAGCCAATGAACAGGTGCTCTTCATATATAGTCACAAAGTCGATTCCCTAAAAGATAATGCTATTCGCCTATATCTTCTCTCTTGCTTCCTACCATCCCAGATCTCCTCTTACTACTAGAGGAGAAAGACTGAGAATCCATAGCAGAAAATTGGTAGAGATGATACCAAGTTTCAAGGGAAGAATGTGTCTCAGTCGAACGGGAGTCAACCGTCTGATTTCAAAGAATTGAACCTATCTTCATGAGATATTTCATTGTGGAAGGGCATGGTTTAGAAACCCAAAATTAGAATATCCTCAATAGTATGTCAACAACCTAACCATTTCTATTAGAAGGTAGTGTGATAGGATAAGAAAATAGGTCCTATGGTAAGCTTGTCTTAACGATAGAGTGATATCTCAGTATAGTCTAGCCAGGTAGTCTTCTATATAGTCTATAGGTGGACCACTATAGGCACCACTATAGGCACCAAAAAAGGTGCCTATAGTGGTCCGGCTATATTATACCAATTAGACTCCATCCGAGCAGTGATTCCACCAGTGAGTTATTTATCCTTATCAGTATACGGAAATGGATCATGAATACATCACCATGGTGAGGTTCATATTTTTGGGGGGCAAGAAAGAGACTGATAGGGATAAGGAACTGAAGGAGGTGAAACGGAAATCTCCCTCAATATATATAAGTACCAGGGATCCTGACAGTCTATTGGTTCCTTCTGATACACTATCCATACGGTCAATTGGTTCTCCACCTACCATAATATTTGCACCACCCAATACAGATCAACCTAGCATTCTGCATGGGGTGATGGGTTTCTATCCATGAACCGAAGGTCTCACCCGCTGGGATCATCTGTTGAGAAAAGTATTGTTTTCAACAATGCGTATTAATTTTATTTAAAGGGGGAGATTATTGAAAATAATACTCTGTCTCTTTATGATAATTTTGATTCTCACTAATACCCTTAGTTATTTTCTAATGATTTTACTTAGTATTTTTCAGGAGTTTATTAATTTAATTTACTCTTGAAATAACGAGAATTTATTACTTAGCGTGGAATCTGTTTTAGCGCATTCTGGAAACACTGTTCACATCTTATGTAGATGAATATAGCGCGGAATCTATTTTAGCGCATTCCAGAATCACTGTTCATACCCTACGTGGATAAACGTAGCGTAATGATGAAAAGCATGTATACTTTTTGAGATAAGAGAAATGTATGGTTAAACAACCATACGTTTTCAGAAAAGTATGGAAGAAGAACCTTATGTTAGGAAGGAACCTTACGTTTTGGTTATCAGCAAAGTATGGAAGGAGAACCGTATGTAAATTCTAAAGGTTACGTGTATTTCTCAAAAGTATGGTTCATCAACCTTAATTTTGTAAACAACCATACATTCTTGGAAAAGTATGGTTCAAGTAAAAGTATGGATCTTTTACCGTACATTTGAATGTTGAAGAAAAAGTATGAATCTTTTACCGTACGTTTGAATGTTGAATAAAAAGTATGGTTGATCAACCCTACGTTTGTTATCAACCTTATGTTGTCAACCCTACATTTGAAGACTGTGTTATTAACCCTAAGTTTGGAGGCCATGTCATCAATCTTATGTTTGGCGTCGGAAATTTTGGCAGATGGTATTTATGTATAATGGTCAGTAAGCTGATTTCTGGGCGGATTTCAAGACGGATTTAAAGTTTTTTTTAAATTATGACTTTGACTGATTCAAACCCGTTTTATTAATGAATTTAAGATCGAATTAAAAGGATATTTTTATGCCGAGTCTTAAGGGAAGTTACGACTTCTCTGTAAATTCAAATTTTTGAATATCGCGAATCAGAAGGTGAATTTTATGGATCTAAATGTGTAGGAGATATGCTTTATTATATATTCTCTCTCTAAAACACTGGGTACAAGGGGGTGTGATCGATCTATTATTAAAACAGGTGGAAAACAGAGATTACAACTATTCACGATTGATCTGTTAATTCAACAGGAGCGTAAAAACTCTGGTTGTTCAAGAAGAAGGAACTCGATAGAAGATTCACTGGTTCTACATCGTATATCTACTGTGGATCTACTACTGTTGAGGTTGTGAACTATATCTCTATATCTACTAAAACTGGATCAACTCAGAACTGCTTCGTCTTGAAGATCAATATTTCTAGAGGCTTTGATCCATCTGCTGTCAATTGCATTCTGTTGCAATTGTGAAGATCAAATGGAAATTTCTTTCTGAAATTATTTTTATTCTTGAGTAACCAGCTTCTCGTTCTAAGCAGTGTAGGTTCGTGTTTGATTCAGAAGGCTTTGTTTTGCCTTGTATTGTAAAGGTTTCAACTGCATGTACTCAGTTGTGAATCGGTCTATGGAAAAGAAGACCAGATGGTGAAAATCACTAAGCTCGTGGAGTAGAGTGTTGGTGGAGTGGACTAGGGGCTTTCTGTTTCCTGAACCACTATAAATCTTTGTGTTCTTAATTTTACTTTTTCCGCTGCACGGTGAAATATGATAAAGTATAAATGACAAAACTCGTTCAAGAGAAGAGTTATTGAAAAAATTTCAAAAGACACAATTCACCCCCCCCCCTTGTGTATAATCAGTAGATTTAGATCCAACAATTGGTATCAGAGGAGGAGCTTCTGATAGAGCCTTAGAAAGCTAGAAGAATTTAAGGGTTATACAACAGAGCATCATGACTGATACAAGAGAAGGGATGTCGATGGTTAGAGAACCATATTTTAATGGAGACAACTATGGTTTCTGGAAATCGCGCATGATAATATATCTGAAAAACTTCGGATATAGAGTCTATTTAAAGATTATGACTCCTTATGAAATCCCTGAAAATCCTGAGGCATGGAGTGATGTTATAGAGGCAGAGTACGATATGAACTCGAAGGATATGAATGCAATTATCTGCGGTCTAGGACCAGATGAATTTAATAGAGTATCTCAGTGCCCGACAGCATATGAGATGTGGAAAACAATAGTTGTGTCATATGAAGGAACAGATAATGTAAGGAAAATAAGATATGAAACCGCAAAATTGAAATTTGATACTTTCAGAATGATTGAAGGTGAGAGCATTACCCAAATGAATGGGATATTGATAGAAATTGTCAATAACATAACTGATCTCGGAGAACCTATCAAGCAGTCTGATCAAGCATTAAAAGTACTGAGAGTACTTCCTACTAGATGGAATGGTATCTCTACTGCAATCAGACAATCAACACCTATCAAAGATCTAACTATGAGAGAGCTGATTGGTACACTGAGGATGTATGAAGCTGAAATGAAAGATGAATCTAATGAACATAAAGTGCTTATCAAAAGAGAAGATACTACCTTGAAGGTAACTTCACTACAAAATAATAGAAAGATGAAGATCAAAAAAGTCAAAGCTAAATCAGAAAGCTCTGACTCATCCAACTCAGATGAAGAACTGGATCAACTAGCCAGAAAATTTATAAAATTCTACAGCAAGAAAAGAGGCTTCAAAAAATCATTTAAGGGAGACAATAAGGAAGTGAGATGTTATGAATGCAAAAATATGGGACATATCAGACCAGATTTCCCACAATTGAAGGATGCAAAGAAGAAGAAATTCTTCAAAAGAAATGACTTTGAGTAGAAAGACAAGAAAGCTATGAAATCCACTTGGAGTGTATCTGAAGACTCTAGTAGCTCTTCTGAATCAAGCTCAGAGAAAGAAGAAGTCAATCTAAAGTCAAACATGTGTTTCATGGCAGAAACTGATGAGGTACACTCATATTACTTCTCTAAATTACAATCTGAATCAAGCTACACAAATGAAAAACTTTCATCCTACTACAATATGCTTGAAGAAAGATATGACTCAATATTTAAGAAACATAAGTCTCTAAAAAATATAAATAAAGCCATTTCATATGAAAGAGACACAATGTTGAAACAACATAAAGAATTAACTGATAAATACAATTTGATTAACACTAACTATATTAATTTTGAATCAAGAATAAAATCACTGCAGGGTGAAGTAGAATCTTACAAACAGGCTGCATTAGTTTTTACAAAAGGAGAGAATTCATTAAATAAAATTCTTGGAAAACTGTCATTAAAAAGGAGAGATTTGGAATTGGTAGTAAAGGAGAAAAACCAAAGCTATATAAAAATTATTTTTTTCCTAGCTCTAAAAAGCTTAATTGTAATTTTTGCGGGGCAAAGGGACATGAAGCTAAAAACAGTTTCTTAAGACAACCTCAAATTTGTGGTATTAAGAGAGCCTATATTTCAAAAGACTTATATGATTCAGATAATTTTAAAAGAACAAAGAAAATATGGATACCCAGATCATTGCTAGTTAACACTCCTAGACCCGATAAAATATGGGTACCAAAGCAATTTGTTTGAATGTCTTTGCAGGTAGCAGGTCACCAGAGAAGAAAAAATATATGGTACATGGACAGTGGCTGCTCAAGACATATGAGTGGAAACTCATTGAATTTTTCTTCACTCACTCAAAAGGAAGGAGGACTTGTCACATTTTGTTATAATGCCAAAGGAAAAAATCATTGGCATTGGAACTGTTGGAGATCCAAAAACAGTCTCAATCATCAAGGTACTTTATGTACAAGGACTAAAACAAAATCTGATAAATATCTCTCAACTTTGTGATGATGGATATACTGTTGATTTTACTAACAATTTTTGTACTGTTTCTAAAGAAAAACGGTTTAAATTTAAAGCACCAAGAACTGAAAATGTCTATACTTTGGATTTAAATTCCTTATGTAAACAACAAGTAAACTGTTTGAATGCTAAAGTGAATTCTGTATCTGGCATAGAAGACTTGGTCATTCCAATGTATATGTTTTACATAAGTTATCCAAGAAACATTTAGTTTCTGATTTACCTTGTCTCAAATTTGAAAGTGACATATTTTGTGATGCATGTCAACTTGTCAAGCAACACAAATCATCCTTCAAATCTGTTAATAAGGTTGCTACATCTAAACCTCTAGAACTTATTCATATGGATTTGTCTGGACCTTCAAGAGTAGCATGCTTAGCTGGTAAATTACATGTATATGTTTTAGTTGATGATTATTCAAGATTTACATGGATTTTCTTTTTGAAATTTAAAAATGAAGCTTTTACTTTATTTGAAAGTTCCTGCAAATCTGTTCAAAATGAAAATGGTTTCAGTATAATCTCATTAAGAAGTGATCATGGTGGATAATTTGAGAATCTGGAATTTAATTCCTTTTGCTCAAATATGGGTATTAAACACACCTTTTCTGCACCCAGAACACCTCAACAGAATGGGATTGTAGAAAGAAGAAATAGAACAATTCAAGAAATAGCTAGAACTATGTTAAATGAATATAGCCTACCTATATATTTTTGGGAAGAAGCTGTGAATACAGCTTGTTATATAATTAATAGAGTTTTAATTAGACCTATTTTGAAAAAGATACCCTATGAACTATCGAATAACAGAAAACCTTAAGTAAATTACTTTAAAGTTTTTGGATGCAAGGTTTATATCTTAAACACCAAGGATAATCTTGGTAAGTTCGATCCAAAATCTGATGAAGGCATTTTCTTAGGATATTATGCTACCTCCAAAGCTTATAGAGTTTATAATAAGAAGTCAACGATTGTTGAAGAATCAGTTCATGTGAAATTTGATGAATCTGATCGTTTTCAGAAAAGGACAGAACAAATGGATGAACCTGACTCTAATGATAACATGAGACTTGAGAATTTAAAGAATGATTTTGAAAATGATATAAAAGAAATTCAGTCCAGTTCAAGGGAACATGATAATGAATAACCTTTAAATATATTACCTAGATAGTCTAGAACCCTAAAGAATAATCCTTTAGAAACTGTAATAGGTAACTTATAAACTGGTGTTCAAACTAGAAGAAACTTAGGAAACCTAGTGGAATTCTCTGCCTTCCTATCTCAACAAGAACCCAAAACTATAGAAGAAGCTTTAGATGATGAAAGCTGGGTAATATCAATGCAAGATGAATTAAACCAATTTAAAAGAAATGAAGTTTGGTATTTAGTGTAAGTACTTAAGAATTATCCTGTAATAGGAACTAAATGAGTTTTTAGAAATAAACAGGATGACCAAGGCACAATAACTAGAAATAAAGCAAGATTAGTATCTAAAGGATATAATCAAGAAGAGGGAATAGATTATAATGATACTTTTTCACTTGTATCTAGGTTAGAAGACATTAGAATCCTTTTATCCTATGCATCTTATATGAATTTTAAATTATTTCAGATGGATGTTAAATCTTCCTTTTTAAATGGTTATTCAATGGAAGAAGTTTATGTTGAGCAACCTCCTGGTTTTGAAAAGTCTCAAAAACCTGATTCTGTTTTTAATCTTACTAAAGCTCTTTATGGCCTTAAACAAGCACCTAGAGCTTGGTATGAAAGATTAAGTTCTTTTCTTTTAAAAAATGATTTTACTGTTGGAATGGAAGACCCAAAACTCTTTAAGAAAATTGTGAAAAATAATGTTTTATTGGTTCAAATTTATGTTGATGATGTAATCTTTAGATCAACTAATAAAACTCTTTGTCATGAATTTTCAAAATTAATGCAAGAAGAATTTGAAATGAGTATGATGGTAGAATTAAATCTCTTTTTGGGTCTTCAAATATTTCAAAAAGATTTTGGAAATGTTTTATATCAAAAAAATACATTACTGATTTACTTAAGAAATTTGGACTTGAGAACAGCAAGACATTTACAACTCCTACGTGTACTAATATAAAACTTGATTTGGATGAAATTGGAAAATCAGTTGACAACAAGTTATATAGAGGTATGATTGGTAGCTTGTTATATCTTACTGCTAGCAGACCAGATATAATGTATTCAGTATGTCTTTGTTCTAGATTTCAATCAAATCCTAAAGAATCCCATCTAACTGCAGTTAAAAGAATTTTCATATATTTAAAAGGATCTATTTTTCAATCTATTCTTTATCCTGAAACTTCTGATTTTAATTTGATTTCATATTCAGATGCTGACTTTGGAAGTTGTAGATTAGATAGAAAAAGTACATCAGGTACATGTCACTTTTTAGAAAAGTCCTTAGTATCATGGTCTAGTAAGAAACAACATTCAGTTGTCCTGTCAATAGCTGAGGCAGAATATGTTTCTGCTGGCAGTTTTTGTGCACAAGTGTTGTGGATGAAAAAAACTCTTATGGACTTTGGATTGAATTTTAATAATACACCTATTGTATGTGATAATACGAGTGCAATTAATATTTTAAAAAATCCTATTAGTTATTCTAGAACTAAGCACATTGATATAAGGCATCACTTTTTAAGAGATCATGTTATTAAAAAAGATATATTTTTAGAATTTATAAATACTGAAATCCAATTAGCATATATTTTTACTAAACCTCTTCCCACTAAAAGGTTTGATTTTATTAAGGGGGAGCTAGTTTTATTTAATTTTAAATAATTTTTTATTTTGTTTTGTTTATTGAATACTGTTTAAGTTTTTTTTCTTCTTTTTCTTTCGTCGTATGAAAACTTTATTTGTTTTTAAATATATGTAATGATGAGTGATTACACGGGAATCAAGGATGTCAGAGCCTTTTCGACTTCTAAACCCTTTCACTTCCACTTCTGAAACCCTAACCTTCAAACCTTCAGAGACTCTCACAGCAATGGTAAGGACTAAAAGAGACAGTGAGTTCGAGCTGAGCAATTCCAAGAGACAACGCACTGAGGGAAGAAAAATCTTACAGGGTAAGGTAATCGATCTTAACTGGTTATTTCAGAAGAATTTGTTGTTGAAACAAGCATTGTCGTTTCAGAATCTTGAACAGATGTTCAACGGTGAAAATACGGAATTTCTGTATGAAGTAGAACTTAGATACTTCTACAAATCTGTACAGTTTAGTCTGGGAGATACCAAAGACAGTATGATGGCTAAAATAGAGGATAGAGATTTCTCAATTTCTTTAGTAGAGATAAGTTAGATTCTCAACTACCCTCATGAGGGAGTTTTTCATTCTGAATTGAAGAATATAGAAGATTATGTGCATAAATCCGAAGATATTATGTATTTTCTTTTCAGTGCCAAGAAAATAAAGAAAATGTTTGTTAAGGATTTGGAGCCTGATCAGAAGATTTTGGTAAAATTTATTCAGATTGGAATAGCTCCATGGATGGCAGAAATGGAGAAGATTTTGTACCCTAATATGTATATAATGTTTCTTATGTTAAGTGATATTAAGTAAAACTTTCCAAGATACATGATAAGGTATCTCAGTTACTGCTGTCAAAGCGAGGCCAGGATGAATTTTTATCCCTTTGGTATATTTATTTCTAAGTAGTTGTTTAAGAAAGACATGGTGAGTTTAGTGGATGCAAGAGTTAATTGTCATCACAGTAATAATTTTAATGTTGGAACCTTGAGGAAAGTTGCATATTTCAAGAGTACAATTAAAGGAAAACCTTTTCCAGTAGGAGATGAGGAAGACTCAGAGAGTTCTTAGGCTCAACCTGCTAAGTCCAAGGAGGGACAAGCTGAATCCAGAGTCAGCAATGTAGCAAGAAGGATTCGCTTTGAAGTGGTAAATGTAGAGGAAGACAGAATCCAGGAGGGACTTCAATCAAGAAGAAAAAGACCAGTAAATGAGGAAGTCACTTCCACTGCTTTGGAAACTCCAACAGAACCTTTATTTTACTATTCTTTTGTGAGAGAAGTTTTTGCTGATAAAACCATGGAATATTTTACTAAGAGAACGACTCTAGTAGAGAAATCAGGAGCTCAAGAAGAAGCACAAAGGGAAAATCAGGAACATATTGTTGCTGATGTTGAAGTTTCACTTCAACAGGAACAGGAGATGGAGGCAGTACCTGGTGAAGAAGTGGCCAGACCTCAGGAAACTTCTGAAAATATTGTTCTTGAAATTCAAGTGGAAGACAAAGATGCAGATGAATGTGATGAGCATGCTTCTGAAGCTCAAACAGAGGTACTTTAAGAGGATTTTTCTATGGAGGAGTTTGAAAATTGTAAGGAAAAATCTGTGGACCAACCTTCTCAGGACAAAGAAAAGGAGAAATCTGATGCTGAATCATTGCCTTTGGTATTGCTGCATCAAGATGAGAATGTGAATCAAGCACAGGGTTCATCTGATTCAAGTAAAGAAGAAGTTGAAGAACTGTACAGAAAATTATCTCAGTTGGAATCTAAGAATTCTTCTCTGAGAAATGCTTTAGACTTAGAACATTTGAAGTTTCAAAAGATGAAGGAGTGTACAGTTTCAAGGAAAGAATTTGAAATGTTTAAAGAGGATATGATGACTGCTGTTACACAATTAAAATCTAAAATGGTTATGAAGTCAGATTTATCAGATCTGAAGTTGTTTATGGAGAACCAATTTGCATCAGTTGCAAATAATGCTGTTAGTGGATTAGGTACTTCACCTGATTTAATCAGAAGGTTTCAGGCTATCACAGCTGCGTTGAGAAATATGAATGACAGGATACAAGATCTTCAATGTAATAGTGATCCTTTTTCAGTGTTGCTGGACAATCAGAAATTCTTAGTGGATCAACTGACATCTAGTGAGCCATCAATCAGAATTCTGTTAGATCAGTTATCAGAGAAGTTGTCAGTATTTGTTGAAAAAGAGGAAAGGATGCATGAGTTTTTCAGAGTCAATTTAATTGAGGATATTCATATGACTCAAGAGAACAGAGAGCTCATTATCAAGCTTGGAGGTGGGATGATGAAGAGACTTCGGGAACAATTTATAGAAATCAAGTCTGCAATTCGGAGGAGAGAGACCTTGTTGCCTATCTTACCTAAACCTTGATTCCTGTGTATATCATTGTCATGTATATACTACTGTTTTTGACTGAAAATTTTCTTTGTTTATTTGTCTATTTCCTTATTTGTTTTACTAACTTTATTTTTAATATGCCAGTACTCCATATTTAATTATTGATAATATGTTCGTAATAGCATTTACTAACAGTTCAGTGCAATATTAAACGTGTTAAAATACATTATTTTTCATTCTTTTTTATATCAAAAAAAGTGGGAGAATTTGGATAAACACAACATCAATTTTTAGGGGGATAATTCATTTTATTGAGGGAGAATATTAGATGAGACATTTGGATTTATAATTATCTTTTTTGTGGAGAATTTTTTATTTAAAACTTTATAACGAATTTTGAAAGTTAATTTTGTTTTGTTTAAATAATTTTAGTTATTTTATGGGTTTTGTGATCATCAAAAGGGGGGAGATTGTTGAGCAAAGTATTGTTTTCAGAAATGTGTATTAATGTTATTTAAAGGGGGAGATTATTGAAAATAATACTCTGTCTATTTATGATAATTTTGATGCTCACAAATACCCTTAGTTATTTTCTAATGATTTTACTTAGTATTTTCTAGGAGTTTATTAATTTATTTTACTCTTGAAATAATGAGAATTTATTACTTAGCGCGGAATCTGTTTTAGCACATTCTGGAAACACTGTTCACATCTTACATAGATGAATATAGTGCGGAATCTCTTTTAGCGCATTCTGGAATCACTGTTCATACCCTATGTGGATAAACGTAGCGTAAGGATGAAAAGAATGTATACTATTTGAGATAAGAGAAAAGTATGGTTAAACAACCATACTTTTTCAGAAAAGTATGGAAGAAGAACCTTATGTTAGGAAGAAACCATACGTTTTGGTTATCAGCAAAGTATGGAAGGAGAACCGTACGTAAATTCTAAAGGTTACGTGTATTTCTCAAAATTATGGTTCATCAACCTTACTTTTGTAAACAACCATACTTTCTTGGAAAAGTATGGATCAAGTAAAAGTATGGATCTTTTACCGTATGTTTGAATGTTGAAGAAAAAGTATGGATCTTTTACCATACGTTTGAATGTTGAAGAAAAAGTATGGGTGATCAATCCTACGTTTGTTATCAACCTTACGTTGTCAACCCTACGTTTGAAGACTGTGTTATTAACCCTATGTTTAGAGGCCACGTCATCAATCTTACATTTGGCGTCGAAAATTTTGGTAGACGGTATTTATGTACAACGGTCAGTAAGCTGATTTCTGGGCGGATTTCAAGCCGGATTTAAAGTCATTTTTAAATTACGACTTTGACTGATTCAAACCCATTTTATTAAAGAATTTAAGATCGAATTAAAAGGAGATTTTTATGTCGAGTCTTAAGGGAAGTTACAACTTCTCTGTAAATTAAAATTTTTGAATATCGTGAATCAGAAGGAGACTTTTATGGATCTAAATGTGCAGGAGATATGAGTTATATATATGC
Organism: Viscum album; assembly: GCA_963277665.1. Taxonomy (NCBI): domain Eukaryota; kingdom Viridiplantae; phylum Streptophyta; class Magnoliopsida; order Santalales; family Viscaceae; genus Viscum; species Viscum album. The sequence continues at coordinate 1,898,089,086 of OY728152.1, forward strand.
TCTCTCTGAAACACCAGGTACAAGGGGGTGTGATCGATCTATTATTAAAACAGGTGGAAAACAGAGATTGCAACTATTCACGATTGATCTGCTGATTCAACAGGAGCGTAAAAGATCTGTTTGTTCAAGAAGAAGGTACTCGATATAAGATTCACCTATTCTACATCGTATATCTACTTTGGATCTACTACTGCTGAGGTTGTGAACTATATCTCTATATCTACTACAACTGGATCTACTCAGAACTGCTTCGTCTTGAAGATCAATATTTCTAGAGACTTCGATCCATCTGTTGTCAATTGCATTCTGTTGCAATTGTGAAGATCAACTGGAAATTTCTTTCTGAAATTATTTCTATTCCTGAGTAACCATCTTCTCATTATAAGCTGTGTAGGTTTGTGTTTGAACCAGAAGGATTTGTTTTTCCTTGGATTGTAAAGGTGTCAAATGCCTGTACTCAGTTGTGAATCGGTCTGTGGAAAAGAGGACCAGATAGTGAAAATCACCAAGATCTTGGAGTAGAGCGTTGGTGGAGTGGACTAGGGGATTTCTATTCCCCAAACCACTATACATCTTTGTGTTCTTAATTTTACTTTTTCCGCTGCACGATCAAATATGATAAAGTATAAAGGACAGAAGTCATTCAAGAGAAGAGTTATTGAAAAAATTGCAAAAGACACAATTCACCCCCCTCTTCTGTATAATCTGTAGATTCATATCCAACATCATCATACTCAAATTGTACACCGCCGAAGGAACTACTTGGCAATGCATGTCGTGTTGAATGTATATGGTCATGTCTCGAGTGGAATGGATGGCATCAACTCGAGTAGTTACTCTGTTGATATTGAGGAACCCCAAAGGCCTACTACCTATATTATATCAACCTGAGTGACTGCCTTCCATTTTTTTGGCCATATCATTGATCGGTCAGGAAAATTAGAGTAGAGTACTCACTATTAGAAGAGTACTGACGAATCGCATATAGTTGGGGGTTGAGATTGCAGTACCAAAAAGGTTGATATTTCTAGTGTCCAACTCAAGTCCAAGGAAAAAGGAAATGACATGGGTCTGAGATGGTATGATATGTCGACGAACAAGCAGTGGTTGGGAAAAACCCGATGATGGGTATATTCCCTGCTTTCAAATGGCAGTGGGGATCTCCTCCTTCCCCCAAGGGTGTCAAGTTGACTCGATTGGCCGAGTGGGGATAGAATGTTGGGTTGCCTTTGCTTATGATAGTAGCACCACTCCGAACTCCACACTCTTGCTAGCCCGAAAACCTTTCCCCATCACCTCATGCGTAGTGGTGGTTTCATTGCACTTGACCATGATTTGAAGGAATATACAGTCATTTCACCAGGAATTTTGGAACACCTCACAACCCTCACCCGTCTCTTGGGTTGTGTTTGATATCATTTCAACTTGGCTCAATGCAGTGAGTTCAGAAACACCTATATTCTGAGTAGTGGCTAAGCCTATAGAGAAAAGGAAGGAATGTTTCATAGTAGTACAAAGAGATAATAGGTGGTGCTGGCTTACCTTCTTCGAGTCCCATGGCCATTTCATCCACCCTGACCAATACTATTAGAGTAGAGTCAGGTACTCTGTCTATATAGTACTGGATCAAGGTATTATCCCCATGGAAATTGACCCTTCCTCTGGATTCCCATCTCAGATATACGTGTGAGGTTTCCTAATGAACTTGTTTGCCACTTAGATGCATGAAGAATAGGTGTGTGCCTTTCGGGCAGTTTCACTCAAGTCAGAAATGATATAATAGAGAGTGGATTCCAAATAGTGGTGAAATGGGTCGGGAGGACAGAATCAATTGAGTAGCTGTACTCATGGGTGAGTTGTCGTTGGGGTAATAGAACTCATAGGCATTCAGAAAACCATAGGTCCAATATCACGAGATGGTCAAATCGATGGACTTTATATGCTAAATACTAGCCTGATGCTTCATGGCTCAAGGGATCAGGTTTACATGATCTAGTTCGGGCAAGGGGTCACCGAGTCAAACAAACCGGTCGATCAAAACCCCATGTCAATACGGTGAAAGAAAGCGTATCTAATTTACTCTTGTTAGATAGTCCTTTAGTGAAACAGTAAAATTCAATTCTAATAGCTACATTGGTGTCTTGAAACTAGAACACTATCATGGCGTATATTATATTATAGTAGGATAGTTGGTCAGGGGTGGCAGGTGGGCTTGGGCTATCACTCTCGTTCTCCTGGTTGGAAATCGGCAGTTCCTCTCACAGTATCAGTTCAAGTCCTTCCATTTCATAAAAACCTCCATGTCTCACATCTTCATATCCCCTTTCCATAGTCTCATAAGGGTGGGGGTCAGGATCAGTCTAATGAGACCTAGAGTTTTTGAATCTATAGTTTTTGATTGACTCTATCAATTCCTTATTCAGTGAAGAGTGGTCTAGAAAGACTCAAAGATCTCACCTAGCAGTGAGGTTCTAAACCCTTGATATATAAGTATCACCTTTCTCAACCAAACTGAATAGGGTGAAGTAGCCGAGAATGTAGCGAAAGAAAAAATTGCTCGGAAGGTTCCCATGATGTTGATTTGAAACACTCTAGAGTTACTTTCCTTTAGTAGTCATGAGCACAACACTATTAGAAGAGTACTGAGAATGAAGTCCTTAGTTCAAAAAGACCTAATCCGAAGGAAGGAACTTCTTTTTCTTGAGATTAGAAAGGACAAAAGAGCTTCAAGGACTGAAAAAGGGAAAGAATGAAGTGACTTTCAGTCCTGGATGGAAGAATACAATGGAGAGTCTTTATTAAGTGATTTCAATAGACTTATATGTCTTTCCTGATGACTATATTCATCCATCTACTCCTTAATAAGGACCAAACCTTCGGTATATTATAGCCTGGTACTCTTTTATATACTCTATCAAGATTATACAGGTCTTCTCCCACATCACGTTCTCGAAGAAAGATGACTCATCCCTAAATCCACTAAAGCTTCCTTCTTTTCCTTATTTATGGGAAATCTAGTAGCATCGTTATAATATAGGTAGTAAATCGGCCATTGATTTCTCTGTCTTGATGATATCATTCTTTAAAATCCATGTAATTCTAAAGGAAAAAGGATTCTTATATCATTCGAGTCGAGTTCCTTCCCATTCTTCTTCCCTGTAAGATAACAAAATTTCATCCAAATCTTTTTCGTTTTCCAAAAGTAAATAATGGTATTTATTATTCAATTCATTCTCTATAGGAACCAGGCTATCCACTGCTAATTTGAATGAACTTCCAAATAATTAAAATCATTTTCGGATTATCTAAAAAAAGTTGGAATTTCCCATCATTTTTCATGCTTGGCCAGAGCAGAATGGGATTTCCGAAGACAAGCATAGGCACACTACTGAGTATGGACTCTCTATGATCAGAAAAGCCCTAAAATATCTATGGAATGAAGCCTTAGCATTACATCTCATAAAAAAGGCATTATTCTCTTCTAGGAGAGTAATATCAGCAAGTGAAATCTGACTTACAAGCACCTGACCCTTATATTATAAGAATACCTGGCTACCGCACTGGATCATGTTGTTTTTTCTGCCCGCTTGGTTTAATCTGTCATTAGAGTTGGTAAACCTTCCAAAAAGGATGATGAGACATCTTCTACGGGCATCATCTCTCCAAATGAATTAGAGGAAAACTAGAGTGCTAGGTTCGAGGAAGTAAATAGCATATAACTCAAGGCCGAAATTGCAGAGAGGGTGGTAGTTCTAGTGGAGCTTACCATGGCCATTATGCCTCTCACGAAGCACAAGGATTTTCATATTATATTATACCCATCATGAAAAAGGTACACAGAACTCCACACTCTTTCCAACCCAAAAAGAAATCTTCACAAAAGAGATTTGTAAGAGGCATTGATGCAGTTGTTGAACCAATTCACTAAGTTTTTCCCCTTTTGATCATACATTGAAGCTTGTTCTATTTCCTTGTCCTTCGTTCGCTCTGTCCAAGCAATGATTACTAGCATGTGTACTAGAGTGGCTGAATCTTGGGGATAAGGAGTCATATTCTTTGATGTATTTACTATGATATATATACATTTGGACAGTGCATCTATCAATAGGTTGCTAAAAATAAGAACTAAAGGAATGGAAAGAGGACTATGCATCGAAGGGGACAACATAGCAGATGGTCAGCGGCTAAGGATAGAGCTGGCGATTGATTGCCTTATGAAGTATTTTTGTCTGATGAGGGATCATTATTTGATATAGATAGTAGGTATTACATGAGGGGAAATCCATTAAGGCGGAATTATATGACCCTTTCTTATTTAAATAAAGTCTTCCTTTACTTCTACAAGACACATGGTTCCAAGCATTAGTCATCTATTTCTCTAATGGAAAAATCATTGTAACCACCACCTGAATAGATTCATCACTTAATTGAGCTTCCCCACCCATCCACCCTATTTAGTGCACTGCTTTATTGAAGTCGATTCTTCCTATTTGAAATATTATTCATTGATTCCCCTCCCCTCCATCATTCAAATACATTCCTTTCTAAAGCCTATGTTGTTTCGGCTGACAGGTGCATCTGCACCTTTGGAATCATCTATAAATGATGCTAGAGAAGAGGGTACAAAGGAGATGGATCTGATTTCCATCCATCTACTTCGGACCCTATCTTCCTTGATTGGGAATATCCCTCATTCCGAGAAGTATCTGGTTCAAGGTCGACTACTTAAGTTGGGGCAAGAGCACCATGAGAGGGACTTTCATGATTGATGCAATTTCTCAATAAATGGGGTTTTCCCTAGATCTAAAATGAATGAATTAGAAATGCTATCAGATTTTAGATTTGAACTATATAATAAGGAGCTTCTTGTCTGTACATTTATGTCATGGATTACACTTACCATCGCAATGGTAGTAGAGTCCCTTGGCCCTTCTTTCTTCAATAAGGCCACAAACCTTGATTTCCCTGGAATCCATTGAACATCCATTTCTGTATGGTCAAGTGGTCTTTAGGCCTAATTGATTCATCACTTTCAGGAACATAAAATTTGTGTAAGATCCTAAATCAAGCATGAAATTGTAAAACAACATATCATTTCTCCTTAGAGTGATGTAGAAATGGGAGAATCTAGCTAAAGCAACATTTCTTTGTGTCCTAATTCATTTCCTGGAACACTATCGGAAAATATTAATTCATATCCATAAATTATTACGTAAGACAAAAAATGGTTCTTACCTATGAAGGGATCTTATCCAATTTTGACAGAGGAATGGATAATTTTCTTTTTTCCAATTCACTCGCCAGATCTATATTTAAGTCAACATAAATTACAAGAGATACAACTTTGGAAGAAGCTACTTTGGTGGCTCCAACTGTGGGATTATCTTTTCCTTGCCTCAGCAGACTCTGAAACACCTATTTGTTTTTTCTATTATCTAGTTTCTTCCCCAATATCTGACGTTCAAACACCACTGGAGAGAAAGATTCGTCTTTTTCCGCAATCTCTCCAGGTGCAGTTTTTGACCTAAAGAAATTAGTCAGTCTAGCTCGACCAGTAAAAATAGGTATTGTCAGTAGTTGCAATGTGAATCAATTGATCGTCTAGGCGATAAAATTAATTAAACCTACTTCTAGAATTAGTAAAAGTGTCTTATTCTATGTTAGGGAGAGTCAAACAAGAATAAGTGAGTGAGAGTGGAAGGATAAATTCAAGCGAAGGTTTTTGTTAATGACTACATTAGTTGAATGAAATGAAAATCCAGAGAGAGATAGGCCTCAAGATTGTTTTCTTGGGACTTCCCCTAGGATAGGGTAAAGTAGGAAACAGAGAAAGGAGAGGTAGAAAAATAGAAGATTTAGTGGCTACACTAAACAGCTTTCCAAATTCATTTTCCCTTTCTGACATCACTATTATATTCTGATACTTGACTCTCGTCACTAGCTTCTATCAATATATATAAGTACCAGCTAGTGATTCCCTCCTCTTCTACTTTAGTCACTGCTCACTAGCTCATTGGTCACTATCCCCTCTTGTACTTTATTCTACTCATATTAAGAGTTTTTACTTCTCGTATTAGTAATTAGAACAAGAACACAAGGAAAGAGTCACACACACCCGGTGATATTGTTCACTTGGCTTTAGCTTGCCTTTCCTCTACGTGGGTGCGTAACTTAAAGCTTTCAATCAATTCTTCACAATAGTAGCCTTCCGCTCAGAATTCATCAAGATTCTCCAAAATCCATACCTGAAGCAAAGCTGCACGTCCAAAGAAAGTGCCATTCTTCCAGGTTGAGCAACATGACAAAGAAAGGATAGTATCGGCAAGTATCATGTGCACCACCGACACTTTTGTATTCATTTTCTCCACCAAATAAGTGAGTTGAAAATAAATAATTTAGGGATCACTGGGAAATACAACACTCTAAAATATGGAAAAGTCCAAGGCATTTATTTCCCAAGCTAAAATAAATAGAAGGACTCGGTGGATTTTCTCCTCACCTACAGGAGTTATGGATCGATAGAATCTTCCTGTGGCTAGTCATAAATTCGAAATTGAGGACACCATCCCTCTTATATGGATCTGTCTTTCCTCAGTCTTTGTCTATATAGGATGAGTTCCTATCTCAAGTATCATATTATTCTGCCATAAGATTCTATTTATTTTATATCGGTGGAACATCTTCTACTTTTTTGGACTTTCAAATCCCTCTCCCTTCCTTTTTTATGTACTGGGCTAAGGGAATCACTCCTAGTAGCAGGTTGACTATGTGAACAATTGATTCTTTCCCATAAGAGGATAATAGTTGATAGTGGGTGTGCCTAAAGGCAATTAAAAGTCCCCACTAACTCTAAACTCTATAGAGTCAGTACTTGCCTATTAAATGGGTACATAGGCACTGAATCTCAGTCCTTTCCACAACCTATCTTTATAGAACCCTATTTTTAAGGAATCTATTGTTGAATAAGATAGGGGGAGAATCCTTCTCATAGGGATCAATAACTATATTTTAGAGTACAAGTCATAAGATGCATATGAAACGCTATACCTAGATTCGGATTTTCTTTCACAGTCTGAATCTTAGATTGAAATCCTACACAGAACCTCCATAGGGAATGGCGTCTATCCAGATCGAGAAGAACCTTCAAATGATAGAACTAGAGTTGAGATCCACATAGATAGGCATGATAGAAGGAAAAAATTCCTTCCTTCTAGGAGCTATGTTCCGTACCCATTCCCTTTGGGTAGGGAATCTATAGGAAGAACCAAGAAATCACCCGAGGAATGCCTCTATTTATGCCTGGCCACAGTAGGAGCCAACTTCTTTCTTTTACCCCTCATAGGAAAGAGGAACTTATTCCACTAGGACCAGTCCTCTATTTAGGAACAATAGAAATGTACTCTGTTAGTAGTTAGGAAGATAAAAAAAGAAGTTATTTACTAGGTTCTTAATTCTAGTGATTGTTATCTCGGGTTTTTTTCTTAATTAAGAGTTCACCTGGGAGAGGCAACTCAAGAAGCAGTGGCTAGGCTTACAGCTCTTACAAGAGAATCCTATCAAGAGAAAAGGGGGAGTTGGAAGAGATCATGTTGATGATGCGAAAGGTCTCCATATAGCTTTCAGGGTTCGCTCTATCATACTACAAAAAAACTTAGTGATCACCTAGGGATATACTTAGATAAAAGGAAGAGATTAATAGTCTGTGAGTGATTATTTGGGGATTATAAAGGGGTAGAGAAAGCCTCAATTTGATATTCAAGGCTTTAGGCTTTGGGGTGAGAGGGGTGAAAGTCATTGTTTTGGGTTAATTCCCTATTTTGAAAGGGTTCCAGGTACAAAAAAGATATGGGTGATAGAAAAAGGCATAAGAGTATTATTTCCTGATTTAGTAGGTGAAAGTGAAAATATTGCTATCAGTTCTTTCTCATGCATGTCTGGTCAACTATAAGAATATAATAGCTAGACTTTTACTTCCTTCTTTCATGTGCTTCCAGGCCACTACTGATTTAAGGAAGAGATTTATGGATCCTACTGATTCTGATAGGGCCTATTATGGGGATCGATATAATATAGGTAGTATCCAAGGCATACGAAAAGGATGATGTTAAAAAGTCAAAGCTTAGAGATGTACTTGAAGTTACAGATTGAGGTGATTTGGTTTAGAATCAGATTCCAGTTCCTGTATTGGGTTTAGTGTGAGTCTACATCTTTGTCTTTGTCGAAGAGAGAATATGGATTTCTAGACTCGGAGAGAGTGACTATCAGTTTTTTTCATTAGTACATGGTTGAAGATACCTTATCAGTGATTGACTACCTTTCGCTTCTTCTGGTTCCTTGATCGCAAACAGAGCTTTTTGTTCTTTCTATTCCATAGATAGGTTCTTTCGATAAGGACTGTGGTAACACTAAGCTAAGACAATGAATAGCTTTCCAGATCTAACCAATGAATAGAAATACCTTTGATTCATTACTTTTATTGGATAGTATGGGTGATTTCAACCTACTAATAATAGGGGTTGGAACCCTCTAAAAAAATAGGGGATCTGGGATAGGTGGAAGTGGTTAAGGGATAGATGATCTCATTTTCTAGCCAATGAATCCCCATGGGAATAAGAAGAAGAGTAGTTCCCCCAACTACCTCTATTATCCAACCAAGTCGTCCAATTATAGTCTTTTGTGAACCCTAAAGGAGAAAGAATTTTTTCCTCTGTCCTTTGAGAAAAGTATAATCTTGTTTGGTTTTCCTTTATCCTAGAGAAATGTAATGGGAAGGATTGGCCACCTCTTTACCTTCTGCTGGATATCAAATAACCCAGACGAATTTGATTGGGAAATGGAAGCAGGGTCCTTGTGAGTTAGGTTTCATAGATAAGGCAAGGTCAATATATTGGTCAAAGCCTGGGGATTTCAAAACAAAGGATGGAAACCCATATCTAAATGAATCATCCCTAGGATTTCCAATCCACAAGGTCCCTTCATCCATGGTTCCAATATCAAAGCGAATGAACTGGAGATTCATCAGCAAGAAAGGCATAATAATTACCGGAGAAGTGAAGGGAAAGTGAAAAATAAGTATATGATCCTACCATACGATGAGTGGCACCAGAATCCATAATCCATGGAAGATTAGATTAACTTTTTATCTTGTTAAAAGAAATACCTATAGCATTCATATTAGGAGATAAAATATTACCAGAATTTGAATCTCCAATTTTCATGTTCAAGGTATGTTGTATGATGTCAAGAGGTATATTGATTGATGGTGCTATAGTAGGTGAAGGCCTATACTATAGACTGATTGACTAAGTAGCAGAAAGATTCTCATCTTCAGAATGAGATACTGCACTGGCTGATGTATATGAATACTTTTTTGGAGAATAAAGAATCAAGCATCTATCTACAGAGTGGCCTGTTTTCAACCACCCTTATTACCTCCTCTTTTTCCTCTTCCCTCCTATTAAATATGGGCAGTATTTTGGGTAAAACCCCCTCGAGATGATACATTGCGAGAAGCATTATCTGATTCACTACTTACTAGATTACTCATAGCTTTCTGGACATTGAGAAGGATAGGTCGTACTTTGTTGATAGATCGTAGATAATCATTCCCCGTTTAAATATATTCGAACTCATGTCAAAGACCAGCTATTAAATGAAACACTTTATCCTTCTCTATTTCTGAAAAAAAACAAAATTTGAAATAAATACTACTTCCTCTAAAATGATAGGAGAATGAACCCACATGAACAATTCAAAAGAGGTTGATAGAATGCATGTTCTTCCCACAATGTTCGTAAATAGGGGTAGAAAGAAGTGACACTGCTATCTCCCTTATTTATGGTGGAAATATGTTGTTTAAGTTGGTAAATACGTGCATCATAACCTTTTTCCTTTCTGTGACTTAAGGAGAGAGAGTCAACCTTAATGTCAGGGATAAGTGATAATAGAAAAGGCCTTAAGGAATAGACAGAATCACAGATGTTCTTCAAGATTCAAAAAAAGAATCAAAACCATAGTTGTGAGGCTTAACAGATAAAGAAAACAAGATCTCACTGATACTAATGATCACCCTCCAAACAAAACGACCTGAACTATTTGTGATAGGGTAGGACAGAAGCCAAAAAAAAGGTATTATATAATTTTTTTTATTTTCAGTTTCCCTTTATGTGATAAGGGTGCTTGCTGGAAAAGAAATCCAGATAAAGGTATTCAACACTATATGACTGAAACTCACCTTAGCTCTTTTAAAGGTGACTCAAGGGGAGGGTTCACAAACACTGACCTCATTTCCCCTGGGAGTCTGTAGGCCCTTGGTTGGCGAGTGGAAGGAAGTGACACAACCAGGTGAAAATAACAGAAAGGGAAGGAAGAAAGGAGAACCCTAAGAAAGAATTGGGAGGGGAAAAGGTTATTTTGAAAAATAGGAAGACCATATATTCTCATCAGAAAGACTAGTAAGTGTATGAAATTCCTCCCTTGAGTCACCTTTCATTTTAGGAGAGGAAAGTTCTTTTGAATGAACAAAAACAAAACCTTGGGACTGACCTCTTGGTGACTTTTGTTTTCTAGTTTAGTTATTCATCTTCGGTAAGCTAACCGGTGTACCTGTTTTGTAAATAGGTGTGTTATCTACACCGAGGCCCTATTCTCTTGATGAGCTCTTCGCTTAGTAATACTCCTTAGACCCTTCTCATGATAAAGTGGTTTGTAGTGGATTCTATGATATGGGAGATTCTAGAAACCTTCTCTGAAGAGGTCCTGCAGTGGAGTTGTGATCCTCCTTGCCCGGTTTCTCTGGCTCCCACTCCTGTCCATGAATAGATTCCAGTTCCATAGCGTGGTTCGTTATGGTCAGACTAGCGAGAGGATTTTTTCTCTTTATATGGTAGAACCTTACGTAAATCCAGAGCTGATGAGAAAGCTCTGGAGATTGTTCCAGGGTCAAAAAGTCAGTCCATTAGACATGAGATGAGTTGGCATGAACCCATCGAGTTCTAGAACTTCAGTATTACCATGAGGTTTCCCCCATCTCTTAAAGACTTCTCATAACCCTTATGCGTTCTTGATTATTATTCAGGGGGGTGATCTATCTCAACAATTTGATAGACATGGAAAGACCTCTCACTTTAAAAGTGATAAGTGCCACTACAACACCATTCTGTGATCTTATTGCTGAGAGATAAGAATGGGATAAGCTCATGACTTCCCCCTTTTCGGCTTATAGGTAGTAATAGAGTACCAGGGCGACTCCGATTTTAGCTTGAATCCCCAGAGTTTCTACCAAACCAAGGAAATCCATGATTCTAATCAGTCTTTCTCTTTGGTTTCGCTATCCTTTCCCCCTTTCCTTATAAAGTTCAGGTTGAATTGGTCCATGCTTCCCTAACTACAGCCCTCTCTGTGGCCTTTACTGGAAAGGCAACCATCTTCTTCTTGAATATGAATGCCTATTTAGATAGGGCTTACTGTGGGATATGTTCTACAACCTATATTATATTGATTCTTGTCAACTACAGAGTGGCAGGATAAGCTGAGAGTTGGGGGGACACTGCCCATAGAACTGCACACATTGATAGGGGAGCGGCTCTATGAGTGGGTTTTGGATCCTCTAAATCTTTGAAACTCTTCTCGGAAAAAAGGGGACCAAAAACAAGGAATTAGTTTCATGCTTCTGAGATTCAATCACATTTTTATTATTGACAAAAATAAAATACCTCTCTTCTGGATGAGAGAAGAGCGCAAGTTCTTATAGTATACTGAATTCATTATAGTTTTTTATGATCCTTAATAAGAAGAATTCATTCATCAATACTATTCTACAGGTACTCTTATATATATTTATAGAGATGATACCGATTTAGTGTTTTATTATGAACGAGAGGTTTCTATCAGAACTGACCCCGCAGTGGTGATCCATACGGTACTTATATATAATGACCTAGAACAGGATTGGTCAAAATCATTCAATATATATAAGTACCATCCCTTTCTTCAGTATAATCCCTAGTCCCAAATGCCTACTCAAAACGTTTAGGGGGTATCCACCAATAATAATGAAATCATAAATGGGTCCAAACTTTCAAGTCATATAGGGACGAACTAATACTATAACTCCAAATATAGGAGCTGATATCTAAATGAGGAGAAGGCTTTCGAAAGGCATTGAACCTCCAAATTGTAAGCTCTTGGACTCTCGGGTCTCTAAGATATTGATCTATGAGCTAATGCTTCTGGAAGGGTCCTAGCCTCGGGGTGGAAACAAGGAAATCAGGACCCATTGATACTTATATATATTGCTAGATGAAACAATGGAAAATTGCCTGGTCGGTTAGAGTGAAGAAAGAAAGGACTACTAGCTAACACCTAAGAGCTCACTAGCATCATAGTAATGCTTCGAAGAACAACCAAAAAAGAAAGTCCGTAGAGAATAACCAATCAACAAGGGAGAGTTATCTATTCGATGAGGATAAGGAGGTGATCAAAATGAAGTCAAAAGAAGAGCATCAACTTACTAACGACATCTAGGGTGGAGGCCTTACTCCATTACCAGTATGGTAGAGAGACTAAAACCAACTTAAGAGAATAAAAAGGGGAACCACTTCCTTTATCTCATTGCTATGGGTTAGAGTCAATAAGGATAGGTGGAAGGTTTGATGAGAGTTGAAGATTTCTTCTTGGGGCTATGGATCCACTCGACGGAGAATCACCTATTCTTCACTCGCTTGGGAAAGTATGACCGGTGTATCACCTTCCATTATTTATTGGTCTAGCTAGTTCATACCCGCCTCACCTCTATCAGGAATTGGAATGAGTGGTTTAGCTTCTTGGATGAAATGAATGGAGATGAGCTGGGGTTGGTCAATAGTTCTCAAACTCCAAAGATCATGTGGAGTCAGTTATGGAAGGGATGAGGAATATAGGGATAAGCGGTGTTAACGGAGATATTAGGGGAAACATGGATCTAGAGGTGACAGCTCAATCACCGGTAGGAATCTAGGCAGTGTAATTTTTTTCAAAAGAGTATTTTAGTGTTGGGATAATGACCCAGTCAACTATTAGAATATAATAGTGTGACCAAGGGGATAGTTTGACAAAAGAGATGGTAGGGCTATGTTCTAACCGAACTCAATCACAATTCTCTATTTTTTGCACGAAGAAAACCAAGACATGGATAATAATAGAGAAGAGGGAGGGGACTCGTAGGGTTTTGGATAACGGTAAGAGGAAAGAGACCTGGTATGATGTTCAGGTCATGGATTCTGAGGAACAACACCCAGAAAAGTGAATGAGGGAGTCTAAGGACTGACCTATACTGGAATGATCGGTGAAGGATACTAAGAAATCTCATGAGATGCCATGATAGTAGTCTTTAGAATTGACGTGGGCTAGGGAACCCACATGCAGTTACCCAACTAAGGGAGATCTTGTAGCTCAAAGGTCCCAGTCTATCAGAAACTATGCTAAAGTCTCATGAGATGGATAGATTCTAGAGTAGTTTTAATTTCAATAATGGTTTCTCAGTTGACTATAGAGGCAATGGGAGAGATAGGGGTGGGGTTTCACTATACCATGGGATGACTCTTTGAATTTATCACTACTATCCTTTTTGGAAAACCGGTAGAGGATCAAGGAAGTAGGATATGGAACTTTTCATTTATATTAAATACTAGAGACTTCCCTTACGTGATAGGGCTCGATCGATATAGAACGATTCTTTCTCTAGATCCAAAAGATATGATGTCTGAATTCAGCTCGATGAATGGACTGACTCACTTCTTTATGTTGTTTGGTGAGCTTGACCAAATCAATCAGAAGTTAGAGTCATCACTGAGAATGTTCGTTCGATGTTGACTATATCTTTGCTCATGAGACTCAATCACTTGATCTATCTTCATGTATATAAAGGCTTGAAACCTCACTATTGGAACAGGGAGGGTAAGAACATAGAATACTGATATGAATTCTCAATCTTTTTCGGTACAACTCTGCTCCCAGGATGGATGCAAGGGGAATGGATAGCAATCAAAAGATGTAAAGGGGAGAGCCGGATATAGAATGGAACTAGTTGTGTATGTCACCTCATGGTATCCCACTTTCTTTGATAACTTATACATTAATTCATAACTCCCAATAGGTTCTCCTACTTATATATATTTTTGGCTTTCTAGATTGACCTTTACTCTTCACACAAAAGCTTTCAAATTCCCTTACCCTTTAGAAAGGGTCAAATCTAAAAGAACATTTACCCTAAAGGTGCTGATGAATATATAATGGTTTAGAACCTTGTTTAGAGGGACAAAGTCACGCGAACAAAGCAAAGTGAAGAGGTTCTTTAGTGTAGGCTAGTCAGTTTACATGGAGTAGATTTCTCGCTACCCTGTAAGTTTCAGTTCATGTAATTGCAGTTTTTTTCCCTTTCTTGGGGTTTGACCTGTTGGAGTCCTAAGCTAATCACTTAAATCCCTTAATTTCTTTAAATCAAAGCCTAAATATCCAATTTAATATCCATAGTCAGCCTTCTCTTTTTTAGAAACAAATCATTCGATTTCTAACCCTTGATATATATAAGTAGCGCCTTTCTCAACCAAACCAAATAGGGTGAAGTATCTGAGAATGAACCCTTTCTTCTTTTTGTTGTTTCCAAGCCTTGTGACTATCAGTTACTCAGAAAGGAAAGTAGGCCCACATATAAATGAATTTCTTCTCTTAGGTATTTTTTGATTTTATCCCTATTTGTATTCCGATCTCTTGGACTCTTAGCAGGAGGGAGATGGCCCCATATTCACTATGTTATTCCTACACCCTTTATTTACTTCTTGACTCGTTCAGTATTCCTAGTGCTTATACCTATTCGTTCTAGAGGATAGAGGCCTTGATGGGGAAGGGAAGCTACCCGCTAGATAGGGTGGAACTTAACTTAGGACGGAACACTATATGAAATGGGATGCTAAATAACCCCATTTAGTTCGGTATAATCTATCCAGGTACTGTTGTATATAGTCTATAGGCATGTATTCTCATAATATAGTCTGATCTTGTACACAAAATATTCTGGACTCAGATATGGTGCTACTATTTCTTTTAGGCTCAATAATATACTAGTCTGAGGGGGAATGCCTTATCTCTCTCTCGCTCTCCATTCAAGTACCAGACATGCAAGGACACTCGGAGGGAAAACTTTAACAAGATAGAATGTTCCACCTTTGGGAAAGAGATCCAGAATAGGTTAGACGTAGGATATCTTATCAAATTTGGTGCTTCTATTTTACCCTATCTCAGGAGAAAGAAACAGGTTTAATTATCCATATACTAAAGAGGGAATGAAGGATGTCGCAGTACTCTACTCTAATAGTCTCACTTTAAGAGCTATCATTACTCTACTCTAATAGTCTTAAGAGATCACGCTTATTCAAATCCAAAAAAACTCACTCCCATGGGGCGAACTTCCTCACATACAAGATTACGAAAGCACAGGGATAAGAAAAAAGAAAAAGGTGCACATCTTGAAAGCTTGAACCTCTTTCTTCTATGAGAAAATCAACCCTGACCCATTCTAAAGGGATGCTACTTTTATATAAGGGTTTAGAACTCGTCTACTTCACCCTATTCGGTTACTTGCTACTTTCATCCCAAAAGACGCTTTCTCAGTATCTCTAATAGGAAAAATGAAGATACTGTCGGAGATATTGATCGGACTTCATGCTCACTTCAAAAATGAAGCTAATAAGGCCTAAAGCTGAGTGACAAGTCCACTGGCATGAGAATCATGTAATGTATAGTGTCAGTACTCTTATAATAGTGTCTATTGATTGATCCAAAGAATCTTAACGATAACTTCCATTCTAGGTGGGAAGAAAGAGACAAAAGCAATCCCTTTCTTCGGCCCTAAGACTACCATGAATATTGACCCTAGTGAAGTTAGTTGATGAGAGGAATAGGTGGTTTCCAAAGGATAGAGTCATTGTATATGATGCTCTATCTAGATTGGATGGATGCCTTAGCTGTGGATAATTTCCTTGTATATGATGATCTATCTGTCTGTTAGAACAGTAGAGTACCTGTCTTTGATCGCCTAAGTCCTTGACTTGAAAACTTCTCTGAAATCATGTATAACCTTAGTGGACTAATTCAACCTTGTATCATATCTTGTAGCCCTCATTCATGCCTTCATTTAAGGCCTTTTTTTTATATCATTGTTCCCCTCTTTCCTGAAACATCATTTTCTTATGATTGATTGGGCTGATTTCTACAATCCCTTGATCCCTTTCCACAGCCATGTCTTCCCCAACCTCTCTGAATGTTCTTGGTGAGCTAGCCTATAATCCACCACCCCAACTTTGATTTACCCCCTCAGCTAGTTCTTTCATAAGTGACCCATTTTCTTCTTCCTCCAAATTTTTTTTCCCCTCAAGTACTCTACTCTATATATAAGTGGTTCTATCTTTCTTCTAGTAGGTACTCTAGAGGTCTTCAGCCCCATGTTCCATATATGGACAACCGACAATATATATCAGTATCATCTCATGATTCTACGTTCATTTGGTCGAGCCCTTTTCTTATATGTATGGTTGGATCTTCTTTATCTTGAGGTCATGGGCTAACTCGACCATAGGGATAGGGGTTCAAAATTCCCTCGTCTTAATCTATCTATTTCGTTCTTTGCTTAAAGATCCCATAGGTCTCAAGGGTTGTTTTCCAACTCGACTGGAGGACCTGAGATGTCACTAAGGTCTCAAAGAGGGAGGTGAAAAGAAGAAGTGGAGTATATCATAGATAACCACAGGTTGGAGAATCTATGATTTCCCTATTTAAACCTCACTCTATGCCAGTCTTTCTCATTGAAGATATAGAAATGAAACAGTGTAGATAGAGGTAAAGGTTAAAAAATGAACAACCTCATAGTCAAACCTTGTTTTTGTGGAATATGTAACCCAACCCTATATCATGAACACACAAAGGGTATGACATCAGGTCAAATAGGAAGAATCCTCCAAACACTCAAGTAGACGGAAAAATAAAGGCGAAAGCCTATTTATAACTAGGGACCACCAAATGATCAACAATTGGCCAATTGATGATTTTGGTAGTTAAAATTCAGTACTTAAACCATATGATACCTAACATGCTATGCTTACAGATTGGCACAGTTCTTGGTATAATATAGGTAGTAGCTATTTGATCGAGATTCAAACCTCACCGCCACCTTCCTTCTGAGATTGGAATCTTATACACTTTCATTATCTTTCTTTTATTGATCCATCCTATACATATTTCCTCTTACTTCGTGTGGATGCTTGTACCTCTCAGTACTCTTCTAATAGTGATAAATCATGTTTAGGAAGCTAGCATCCTAAAGGCGAGTCAAGAAGGAACAGAGAGTTTACAATTTACAACCACACAGAAGATGATTTTGATTTGATATCAGACTTTATTTTGTGACAAATAAAGTTAGAATGTGCTTTTGTTCACAGGTGGTATATCCCTATATAGATATAAATAGGCTATGTAGCCAGAATTAAGCTAGTTTTACTGAGGGTTTCAGTAGTGATTAGGTATGAGCAATATTATGATTAGGATTCTTCTAGAACAACACTCTATATTAAGATAAAAAAAGTCTGATCAATAAAGAGATACAAAGTTGCGTAGTTCCTTTGTGCTTAGAGGACTTGAAAGATATTCCTTAGGATTCTACCTCAATTCAAAGTTGTAATTATTTTGCTTTCCTAAGGTTAAGGTAAGGGGCTCATTGGTCTTGGTTTCAATTCCAGAGATCGAGATTAAGATTATTTTTTTTCGAACTAAAAATAATGTGAGGTGAGTGAGAAAAAAACTAGATCAAAAATAGAAATAATTTTTCTTTCACTTCTGGGAATTCAGTAGAGGATCTCGTCTTCCAAATATAATGATTTGTATGATGCCTGAACTGGAACTGATCCCTAATAGTCACCGATGTTGGTTCCTTTTTTTCTCTTGTTGGAGTAGTGACTCTTGGTGCTTTTGGGTTAAGGAAGTTGGGTATTTTTCCTATGTAGTTTAGAGTAGAGTAATAACTATTAGAGTAGAGTAATTAGGTGAAAGACTACACACTGCTAATTTTTACATTCGGTCGGTCTTCAAGTGACTGAGTGAGATGAGGAGTGAAGAGATTCTAGTTAACCAAGTACCATCCATTTAGCTATTGGAAAATGTGATCGTCCACCCATTATTTATTCTTCACCCCGCTTCTGGTCTTCCCACATGAAACTGGTATGTGGTAAGACAATTCTTCATTCCACATGGGTTAGAACCTTATGTTATCAGGAAGGAGTCGGAAGATCAGAAAGTCAGTACTCTACCCTATAGGTACTCTTATATATACTTATAAAAGAGTACCTATTGAAATTGAATCATATCATAATCCAGGTACTCTTCTATAACTATATATAAGAGTACTATAGAATAATAATAGGACAGTAAGAAAAAATGAACTTCAACTGTTAATTTACGAGCAGAGAATAGGCCTTATCCAGTGGGATCTCTTGGGTATTCCAACCAAATACTAAATAATTGATGGTTATTCAGCATCTTAAGTCATGTGAGTGGCCTTTAGAAGACAAGAAGGTTTATAATCCTATTGTGACAATACCTATTGTGTTGGAATATCCGTTTCTTTCATTACCAGTCTTCTTCTTTGGTTAACTATTTTAGTAACCATTTCCTATCTGTTGTGAGAGTTTTTGCCATTGGCATAGAGGCTCTTACTGCAATCATAGAAGCTCCTATGGAATCAATTTTACATTCATCTCTAGAGGATCTTGTTCTCGAATACCCTCTTGCTACAAGAAAATAAGGGGTTGCTTTTGAATTTTTTGTGAACGAATATGTTGTAGGAAGGGCCCCATCAAAGGAAACTTCCAATATATATCAGTACCAACATCTAGATCACTTCCTTAGGAAGTACACCCATCTTATATCTTCCTCACTGTCTTGGTACTCTACTCTAATAGTGACATATTTCTGCATAGTGTTCAAAAAGCCCTCCAAATGACTCACAGGGAACTCGCGGGGACCCCATTCGATCGTATCACCTATTACTTCTTATCTGAAGACGGAGACAACTACTATATTATAATAGTTGACCACCAATACTAGTATAAATCTATGAATTGTAGTCCTATGAGGAATGATTCGTTACACTCCTTATCTCAGCTCATTTCGTAGGGGGTACAAGAGTTAGATCAGGGTGAACCAAAATGGGAATGTCTATTAGAGTAGATTCAGGTACTCTGTCTATATAGTCAAGTAAGAAGATTCATTTATAGGCTTGAAACCTAACTTTTCTGGAGAGATAAATGAACCAATCTCACATTAATTAGTTAATTCTTAACACTGCAGCTAAGGGGTTCATCCGTACACTTAAAAAAAGAGGTGAATATTCTCAACATATATTTTTTGATAACAGACTGCTAGATTTCAAGATTCCACTTTTCAAGCTTTCCTAAGATCTCAATAGCTTTATGTCTATCATGTTTCTTTATCTCCAGATTTATTATTTGCTTGCTCTAGATCCCACTAGTTTCAAAATGAGAACTTCCTTACCCTCTAACCGACATGGGATTGGCCTATCATTCAAATGAAATTTTATAGTACCCCAAAAAGAATTACAAAAGCACTCTAAAAACTTCCTTGAACTTGATTTTGGTATAATCTAGATAGTAGGCTATTTATCTGGAAAAAAATAATCGACTAAATGTAGTTATTTATCCTTATCAGTCTATTTAATATTTAGTTGATGAATATTATCATTAGAATATAGCACTATCTACCCTTAAGACTGACTTAAGGGATGTAACAGAAGTCTCAAGAGAACTAACAATCGATGGACTGGAAGGGAAAGTGACAGAAGAGAAAAGAGAACTCCATCTAGAATTTCTTCTCCATCTACCAAGTATGGCATTAGTAATTAAAGATCTTTGTTAAGATGGATGGAACTACCTCGAACTGGCTCGATAAATTCTGGGAGATTAGCTAGGTTATATTCTTTTTACTAAAAATCCAGGTTGTTAAAAATATTGTGGGCTTTCTTTCGACACCTTGGACTTCAAAATATTTACTTAGCGATTCCCTGGGTAAATCATCCAATATATATCAGAACAAGCCTTGTGAGAATAGATCTTCTTCAGCAACCCAAGTGTATCGCTTTTGATTTCGGTTTCCCACTGTATTGATGAGTGGTACATATTTTATGTCCTCTTCAACCCTGTTCTTACTTGACTATAAAATGTAGCTAATACCCTGACTGCATTAAATAGCAAATAAAGGCTTTTAAAAACTTATATACGAGCCTTGTTATGACTTCTTCTAGTTTTCCTGGTTTCTGGGTAAGTCATTGGTTTCCTTTGGACTAATTTTCTAGTTGGTAAATCAACTCACAACACACTTGAAATATATAAGTGTGATTCCACGAGTACGTTTTCTTAATGAATAAGACTGAATAGGGAGCATATAAAGGATCCTTAAAAAGGAGGTTGACGTAGGGAACATAGACAAGTGAGCATCAATGGACGCTGAATTCCCCTTATTTATTAGGGAGTAGATTTCGCTTTTAGTTTTTTTTTTGTTCCAGAGTACTAACTATTAGAAGACTATGCTGCATTCGATCCATCTGTCCCGTCACTATAGGCGGATATGTGCCCAGGCATCAAATGCCTTTCGGACCTATAAGGAAAATCAGTCATATATAGGCCCCTGATACAGATAGAATATCGGTCTCCATTCATCAGAAACTATCAATTACGAGTCTTGGGTAGGCTAACCACCAGCATCTTATCTCTTTTCATCCTTTTCAGTGGTACCAATAGAAAGGAAGTAATTTTCAATGAACCTTGACTCTCTAATCTCTCCCAGCGAATCAAGAAATCTAGCAATTTGATAGATGAAAAAGGTGTAGGTCAGTACTCTTCTAATAGTGTGCTTCCCATTCCTTTACCAATCACGAAGAATCTCAAAATGATGATACCAATAGGAGAGGAACTTTATCCATGCCAGTCAAATAGGTACTCTTATATATAGTCTCACATAAGAAGAAAGGCTCAGGGGAAGGTTCTAAACCCTTATATATTTAGTATAACCTTTAGGGAGGGTGAGGTCCTCCATCCATATAATCTAAATTGTCAGATACATCTTGTATCCCAGGTTCTAAACCATTATATATTCAGTGGAACCTTCCTGACCCTTTCTTTAGAAAGGGTCAGATCTAAACAAACCTTTAGAAAGGGTTAGGAACGAGCGATCTCTTTAGAACTAGAGACTATATAGAAGAGTATTTATCTCTCTTAGAAGAGTTCCTCCGCTCAGAGAAGATTCTCATCTAGGACTTAAAACAATTTGATACCTTCCAATTAGTTAATATATATAGGTATTAGGACCCCAACCTAGGGGACTACACCACATGGCCACTTGAGATGTCCCTAGGAAGAATAGATAAGAGTAGCTGCCTATGGGGAAAGAGTGTACCTATAGTTATTCAGCTTGACAACAATGATAAGACTGATTTGAATTTGAAATACTATAAATATCTCTTAGACTCCAAGAAATAATTGGTTGTTCTTCCATCTTAGTTGATATATTCAATATATATCAGTACCAGCATCTTCACAAGCGATGAAAAAAGGTAAAGAGTTCCACAGTAGGATTGTTCTAATGAATGGAAGGTAGGGCAAAGTGAATTCGTTTAGGGTAGCCCCTACTATTATTATTGTAATAGACTATATAGAAGAGTACCTGATCAGGAAGATAATCTTTATTGTCTTGTTGTCATTGTGGAAGGTAATAACATTAGAAGATAGTCAGATGATCAGACAATTCTGGATAAATTGTCTTATCGTATGCTCCTTTGATAAAACAATACATTGTCTGATTATCTTATTACGCACAAGGAATCATTGATACATAGGAGGGTTGGTTTTTTACCTCATAAGCATGGTTCTAAACCCTTATATATTCAGTACCACCTTTAGGGTATGGAAAGGTTCTTTCGTCAAATTCACCTCTCCCATGCCAAATCTTTACATCAGTGGATGGGAGCAGAGCAAGTCAAGTTAGCCTAGTTCTCTTTGCATAGACCTAGACATATAACCTATAGGTAATCGAATTATCTAGAAGATAAGGCAGAAAGCCTATAAGTTTTTTGTCTCTTGATTCATTTAGCCATGCTTGACCAAAAGAGATAGAAGGCTCATCAATCAATCATAGCCTAAACCGAGGCATTGGAGGGAAGTATGCTCGATAATTTACGGTATGAAGAAGTTTTGCATTCTGATTTGGTCAATCTCATCTATTTCTTCTCTGTTAAAAGCCTTGAAGTTAAAAGTAATTAAATACTGAATTGTATTTTCTTTCCGGCATTCTACTTTTTTTTTATCGAACTCCAAGGGTTGTCATTCTACTAAGTAAAAATAAATCGAACTCGTAGGAAAATCTAAGTAGTAAGGGGTACGACATTCAATCAGCTTGGTGAAATACTTTATTTTTCTAATTCCAAAGTGTTTTCAAGAGGAATAGTAAATATAAAGTACTTGGTATCAAATGATAAGGAAGGTACAACATTGTCAAAATGATTGGAAATCTTCCACGTTTTCCCTTCCTTAGTCGATAATGATAGATCTATGTCTAAAAGGAAGGCATATTGCCAATAAAGTATTCACTAAAGGTTCGAAAAGATCTTATACCTTAGGGTGAGGTTATAAACCCTTGATATAAAAGTATCACCTTTGTAAACATTAAATATAAAGTAGCAGAGAAAAGAACATGTTTTTATTCTAGCTATAGCCAATTACTAACCCCCTAAACCCCTTTACTTTGGGGAACAGATGAAACAAAACCGCACTCCACCCCTAAATCGTATTCCTACTTAGTTTTAGGAAGGATAATTTCATTACCTATATTAATCCAGAGGCTAATAGAGGGTCATAGATTACCAGTACTCTTTTTAGGAAGCAATGACCGACTTCGAAGCTCAGTTGGGATCGGGAATGAACCCGCTAGGAATGGGGAAGCTCAAAGCAGCACAGAAGAAATATGAATATATAATTGACATAGAATTTTATTCACTGGTTATGACCCTAGTTGAATTAAATTATTGAAAAGCTTCCCAAGGAACTAAGCGAGAAGATGTATTAGCAACCTCGGAGCAGATCGATGACTATCTATTTGATGGCCAGTTTAGTGTAACAATAGAGAGCCTTGAAAGAATCTCACATGAGGGACACTAATGTTTCTCAAATAAACTGGATAGAGGCTCAAGAATGGGGTCTATGAATATAGGTACTCTATCTATATAGTAAATTAAACTATATATAAGAGTACCTGAGACTATCCTGAGGTCGTGCTAACGAATTGAGCAAGCTACCTTGAGCTGATTGGAATGGTGGACTTTGACACTATATAGATAGAGTACATGGTTTTTTACATTTGATTGGATAGTCTAGCTTTCCCCATTTCTCTTGGTTCTTGTGTTTACCACCCTTTGATTCTACCAATTTGTAATAGGGGTGTCCCACTAGATAAACCACGTTCATGTATTGCCTTGGCTTCCCCTACCCCCAGTTCTTGGTTTGGGAGTCAATGGAGACTTAGACTGAGAAGATGGAATGAATATCCCCAGTATTTGAAAATAATAGTGTCATTTCATTTCTCTGTATCAAAATAGAGACTTTGGCACACTGAACTAATACCTCCTTAGGTGTTCGATAAAAGGGATGAAAATGGGAATAGGCACCACCTTCAATCCCCGACGAATTTGGATGAACATCAGTGTTCTTCCACCCTTTGGCATCATAGAAAGACCACTCATTCATAGTGTTTGAGTTGGTATAATATAGGTATTATACATTCATTAGCATCTGATCCTGACCTGCAACACCATTTACATTCCAGTGTCTAGCATTGACTCATTGGTGACTCGATTGGTATTGCAATGTAGCCAACAACCAGGTATTCTAGCATATAAAGTCTAGCCCATCTGCCAAAAAACCCCAACCCCACCAATTCAAAGTCGTACCTTCTCACCTACCATTTTCAAGTACTCTAATATAATAGTCAACACTAAATCCATTCTAATAGATCCATTGTTACCACCACCCATTGGTCCATCGATGTCATAGTTTCCCCCCCTCCCCCCCCCCCCTCCGTACCGCTTTTTCATTCGGCAGTGAGAAGTACTACTATTGATTTGATTGGTATTGGACCAGTAATCTACTCTATTGTATAGGATATGCCACTCGACCCCAAGGTTGAACTCAAGCCAGGATCAACCCCCAATCGACGAGCTACCCCATTTACTCTTCAGAAAAGGACGGAATTGACAATCTTGTTCCTAGAACGAACAATAAAAAGGCAGTGCAAGAGGAAATGGAAACATTCGACTAGATGGGATGGTTCATCGGTTCATGTATTGTTGTACCAGAGTGGATCATGTTAACTAGTTGATGCAATTTATTCCACCAGTTGATGGAAGAAGTGATTAATGGGAGACCGATCATTCCATCCAATAGTGAGAAAGGACTTGGTGTAATAGGTAGCTTTTGAAGACATGGTGAACCCAGGGCAATGAAGAATGAGAGAAAAACAGTGGTCATACGAGCATCCCAATTACAAAAGGAGTCATTCCATTTCAAAATCAACCCCCAAAACCAACTAGTAACTAGGACCAACCCCATAGACCAAACAACCAATGCAGTATCAGACCGATCTAATAGCAGAACCCAAGGATGTTTTGAAACCACAAATAAAAAACAGTAGAGGTAGTCGCACAATAGACCCCCAGGGTTATCCAAGAAGTGGGAATATGAACATAAGGAAGACAAGAAAGTTCACCATGTTGAAGATCGAGTGGTGCACCCAGCAACCAAGTCATGAGACAAGCAGGAGTTCCGATGAGTACTAGAGCAAGCAATGCGGTGATGCTCGAGGTCGAAGGTGACATCACATAGGCTGGTTGGAAAAATTGGCGGATGATCATTGGTAGCTTGGAAAAACGTATTGTGCTTGGAAGGTATATGAAAAATCAATTAGGTTTTTCGGTTCATTGGATATCACTATTATAAAAGTACTGAAATCGTGATGTCTTTCGACTATTTCGATTGCCACCGGTCTACGTGACTTCTTGGTCCCCAGGTTTTTGGAAGACTGACTACTCTTATTCATATCTAGTTGTGTTATGCATTCCATTGGATACAATACGTTGACCACCACCGTGAATTTTATTTGGTCCCACATGTTATCCTAAATAAATCCCACTATGAAGTAATAGATGATGGATCAAGCTTGGTCCTCAATTATGTATTGAAACAGCTCTTATCCTGTCCATTTCCAATGATAAAAAGGAAAATACAAACTACACCTAGAAAAAAGAGTCAGTCGTGCTAGCAAGAAAGAGAGTGAGACTTTCACCGATATACTGAAGAAAAACCAATTCATTTCATATAGAAATAATCATACTAGTTTACCTATTTCCTACACACATTCAATTTTGGACTAGTTTGACTTAAGGCATTTTGTATATGCTCTACAATGGTCAGAAAGATAAAGGTTCTAAACCCTTGATATATAAGTATCACCTTTAGCGTGAGGTTCTAAACCCTTTATATATAATTAGAAAATTTTTAAAGGGTCAGGAATCACTTTCAAATCCCTTTCTTCACCCTTTAGAAAGGGTCATATCTTTGAACCTCACCTAAGAACCCTACAGTCGGTTACCATCACCCCTCAATAAGTCCTTTTAAGAGAGGAATAGGGAAAGAAAAAATCAATTGAGTAGCAAGGCGGTTTAACATACTCGTACTACTCTAGAGATAGGGATTTTTACAAGTGTGGTTCATTCGACCTCTATAGATATAGATGTGATTGGACTATTTTCTTTTGTTTATAAAGTCTTGACCCTTTAGAAAGGTTCTACTTATATATCAAGGGTTTAGAACCTACTAATGATGAATGTCCTCCCTATTTAGAGTCAAACCAATGTCGTTATCCTGTTGTAAGTCTATCACTTTGTGTTTCCTAGACCGCTCATAGCAGGTGAGAAGTATAAATGAAATGGATGGTCTAGGCCCTCCCTGATGAGCACCTAGATGTCCTAGGAACTCACTCAAGATTTACCTGCTTTCATAAGGTCTTATTCTGCTTTAATATGTGTATGAAAGAACGCTCGTACTCTCTTCCCATATTACCACACACCAAATCGGTATCTAACAGAACAAGAGTTTCATGTCTGACTAGCTTCAAGGTCAGCATTTGACCCTAATCATGTGTTACGGAATGCTAAACCAGTGTCTGACAGAAAGCCTTATCTATGCTCAATCATAAGCTTCTAAGTAAGTCAGTGATTTCGTGCATCAATAAAAGGTGAGGATATCGTAAATCTCTGGCTAGTGAGTGAGCGGGGAAGTGAACCATAGGACTAATGGGGAATAAACGCTCAAACAAGAGGTAGGACTAGTCCGAAAGGGCATACTCCGGGCAGGGAAAGAAAATATGCTAAAAAAGAAACTACCGCAATACCACTCAATTCTCTTATAAGAAAATTGAAGTGATCTGTAGGACTAATAGAGCACGAGTGAGAGGGAATAAAGCTTATCAGTATACAATAGAGGAATGATAACATAGTCCATTCTAAAAGAGATATAATAAAACAATCCCGCTAGATGGGTACTCTTCCTATATAGTTTTTGGCACCCCCTTCGTGTTCTATTGTCAGGATTTCATAAGTTCCTTTTAGACAGAGGGAACATCCCCTACTGAGCTGAGTGAATCTATGGTCTACCAAGTAGCATGTTAAAGGTCGATATGATATCCCTAAACTGATACTTATATATATTAATTGATGGGGGATTTAAATCAATTCTCTGTGAGTGTCATCATCGGTACTCTTCTAATAGTGATCGTCATGCAGGTTTTCCTCATGTGAGTCTGGTCTATAGGTCGTTTGTCAAGTCTCACCCTTGGGAAAATTAGCGGAATAGCATGCAGGCCATACCAGGTCGGGACATTCAGTGAGGACCTGGTCTTCACGTAATTGTGGAATAGGGGTGAGTATCAACTCTCTCTCACACCTTTCTTCAGCATGTTCATGTTCATCTATTAAGGATGGGTTTTACTACCTACATGAAGAGAAAAATAGAGGAGACCTGATATTAAGGTGTCAAGGCGAGAAGGTCACAAGTGGAATCAACCTGGTCATCCAGTTGACTATGCCAGTTTGTGCTTGCTGTCATGATGGTCATTCTTTATCCTTTTCAGTGTATAATATAGGTAGTAGGGATGGTTTTACCTTCTATTAGATTTGAACCAATGACTCTTGTCATATGAAAGTGATACTCTAACTGCTGAGTCAAGTAGGTCAAGCTGAGTCAAGTTAGAGAAACATGTACTCTTCTATAACCATATACAAGAGTACCGGAGAAAGCCGCACAACTAGAGTTCCCCTTACTATACAAGGGGGTGTAACTTTAAGAAAGATAAATTTTTATCACTATACGAAATGAAGCAGCTTCTAGCACACTAAGATCAACTGTTTTGAGAACATGGAGGTCATCTGTCATAATATAAGTGGATTCTGATTCAGGCTCTACTGCAATGGTTTTTCACTCTGCACTCTCCATCATAATAAAATGTTTCCACTATATATTAGGAGTAGTCGAAGGTATGAAGTAACTCGACTGATAAGGTTGGTTATTTAGATATAAGTATATGTTACTTATATCTAAGGGTTCTAAAAGTATAGGATATGGTCCAAACTATTTACTATTAGAGTAGAGTACTAATTGTGGAACCCCAGCTACTCTTATTGATTGGGTACCTCTTTCTACTCCATTGGTTGTTGTCTTGATGGTCGGGTGCAGGTGGGTCAAAAGGGTAGCACCGTCCAAAACGATCCATGAGCTGGGGGTGATACGATCCCCATGGATGAAGAGTCCCCCAACCGACTGGAGGTGAAAGAGGGGTGAGTGATGTAGTTCAGAGTGTATGGAGTATGGAATGTGAACTTCCAACAATGCTACAATTCTAGTGTTACTAATATGCCGAAGGGTTCAAGTTCAATTTGCTACCAGGTAGTGTGCCTTTGACCCACGACATTGCTATAGAAAGTTTCTTGGCATCCTGTGTATAGTGGTAGTCCCCAAACGGTCCCTAATGAGAGTTGTGTGTTGGGCCTACTACCTATATTATACCGAGTATAAATAGAACATCACAAGTAATATTATAATAGTTTCATACAGGCTTTCAAGTTCATCCACTCAAGATAAATTTCGTAGGTTGACTCGCTCCATTAGAGGTGTGGGAGAAGAAATATTAGAGTAGAGTATTGAATGCACTCATTGGTGGTTTCACTACGATTTAAATGGTGTCATCAACTTCTAGGGAATGTTTAGAACAGAGAACTAACCATCTTCTAATGCCAACTACTATCATGATTGTGGCACAAGAAGAGAGAAAACTGGACAACGAGATATCAAATGAGCTACAAACAGTACATCAACGATCACAACTACTACATGAGACAAACACACCTGACTGATCAAGTGGAATTGGTGGTCCAGTTGAAATTCCTTCACCATTCCCCCCTTCAGTGAGAAGGTGCATCGATGACTATCCAATGGCATCGAACGAAAGAAACTAGATTTGAAGTGTTTCTAGTTCATTTCCTATTTTGTGGTTCCATTCTGCAGGCAAGGCAGCTGGTCAGAAACCTCATATTGGTGAATGGGTTTCGAATCAAGAATCCATTTAAGCACATTGGTCTAGGATATATCATTTCTAGTTTATCTTGAGTTGAATTGCCCTTCCGGAGATCCATCTATACTCAATTGGAAGCGTAAAGCATAGTCTTGGTACTGGTTGATAATGTGGGACACCACCCCCATTTCCACTATTCTGGCACCATCACCGAATGGTCTAGGCTACTCAAAACGTTTCAGGGTGTCCATCGCATGATCGGTTGGTTATTATTGGTCAGGTCATCTTTGCATATTGCCATCGGACCATCCAGCAGTCCACCTTTTGGATCCGAAGCACCATATTGCTTCATAGGAAGTTCGTTTGTAGTTCAACAACTCCACTCAAGTCCACTCTATTGTTTTTCTACTACTAAGACTATCGATCACAACCAACCCCATGATACCCACCAACGACAATTTTGAATATAGATACGGGAACTCAACTGACTTCTTGCTCGCATCCCAACCTCCGTTATAGACTCTTTATGAATCGCATCCTCCCATTTTCTCTCAACTCAATACCAGATTCCAATCATTCTTCGGATTTGAATCATAGAATACCTACAGTTGTGGTATGTTGAACCCCCTTCCACAATGACAATACGGGCTCTGAAGGTTCTAAAAGATCTTACACCTTACCGAATAGGGTGAAGTAGCCAAGTTCTAAACCGTTATATATTCAGTATCAGCCCTTTAGGGAGGGTAAAGAAAGGTTTTTATTCCGACTAACTTTGCATTTGAGTCTTAAAGGTCTACAACGCCTGATCCAACTTAGAGGAATGGGTCAAACCAAGAATTGGAATCCCATTTTTTAGAGACAAGAACAACAAAGGGTGGGGAAAGAAAGATGAAGAGGCAATTGCTTGAGGTTCTGGAATCCGCTTTGATCGGATCAGAACTATATAGATAGAGTACATGTCATTTCACTCTCTCTAAAATGGATAGCAAAAGCCATTAGTAAACTATAAGAGCTAGACGGAACCAAGAAAAAATCCAGAAAGGAAAGGGGGCAATGATTGCCGCTGTTGATGCTGCAGGAGCTTCCAAATGGCAAGGAAAGGCAAGATTTTGTCTGAAATAGACTCTCTGACATGTTCTGAATGATCAAAAATTAAGAAATTTTGTGTTTTGGCTTTAAATCAATCTTTTATCAATCCACTGAATCTTTGGAAGAGGTAACCAGGTCAACCAGCTGGAGTATCTATCCATTCAAAGTCAAATCACCACCTCACTGCTATTAGAGTGATAAAAACAAAGGTACCCTCATTGTCTATTCTAGTAGGGCTACTACTGATGGGTAGTACTCACTATTTACCTCTTCTAGAGATCTTTCCCAAAGTCGGAATGTTCTATCTTGTTGAATTTCTCTCTTCGAGTGTCCTTGTGTGTCTGGTAGTTGAATGGAGAGCGCCTCCACTCAGATAATACGTTCCCAATTCCAAATGGCGTACCTTAATCATGATGGGTATAATATAATGTCAAGTTCCTATCTTGATTAAAGCATACAAGTAGGAAAAAGAATAAGGTTTCCCTATCCCTTCGTCATTTTGGCTTGGCTTTCTGGCTTGACTCCTCTCTTGATTTCATGGTAGTGTAAACTCCTTCTTCCATGCATGGGATTATTCTGAATGTCACACCAGCACTGAACTTCCACTTACCAGTGAAAAATTGTCACTAGCCAGTGAGACCTTTGACACCTGGTTACATGGGTGATAGAACTTGGGATACTGTATTCTGAGAATACATGCCTCATCCACTTCCAGAGTTACTGGTGGGGGTTCGGTGTGGAAATCAATGTTCTAAAAGATTTGACACCTTATGGTGAACTATATAGGGTCAAGTACCATTGATCCGACCATTTCTAAGGCTAAGGATTGGAAGAAGTTCAAGAGGTGAGACAGCTTGGGGTGATTCCCAATCATTCACTAGAGGTTTGGTAGAAAAACTTCTTGTTCAAAGCAATTAGCCGGTGGTCAGTACTCTGTTAATATTGTCCCAATAGAGGTGATTCTTTGAGCCTCACACCAAGGTTCTAAAAGATATTACACCTTAGGGTAAGGGGAAGCAGTTTCACTTCCCAAAAACCTCTTATGATTCCCAACCCTTTAGAAAGGTGCTACTTATATATCAAGGGTTTAGAACTTGGAAACTTCACCCTATTCAGTAAGGTGCTACTTATATATTATATATAAGGGTTTAGAACCTTGAAACCTCCATGGTTTGTCTCTCTATATTGACTCATTCAGTGGGAATTTTTAGGTCCAATCACCCTCAAGTGTTCTTCACCCGTCACCATCAATCACATTCATCACAGCCTGATAGTACTCTACTCTAATATTATCATACCTCCAAACTATTAGAGTAGATTACTCAATCACCACCTTTGTATTCCCTCCCCATTGAGAATGGTGTTTCAGAGAATGCACAGAACCCATCCCATACTTTTTCAATCATTTCACTCTCCCTTGAAGTCATTATGTCATCAAGTAAGTATAATATAGATATTGGACATTGATGAGAGTTGGTGGTTCTATTAGAGTAGAGTAATCACTATTAAAAGTGTACGGAGAGCAGCAACCTTGAACTGGTCCTTGATCGGTATAACATAGGTAGTGGAGGTCGTGTCATCATAGTCAGTATAATATAGGTAGTAGAGGTGGTAGTGATCCTTTCACTGAGAAAGAAGAATCCAGCCTTGAGTATCGGATCATTCACTACAGCACTATACCTAGAGATCGAGCAATCTAGTTTCCAAATACTCTACTCTATATAGTTATGTAGCTTACACTAGTGAGTCGCAATGCTAACCGGTTGAACGAACAAGACCTTGAAAACTATATTATATCTATCTAGTCAATAAATGAATCGATTTCTTATAATAAGTGATTGGTTTCCTTCTTTACCTCGAGTGTGAACCCCACGAGCCAATCCAGATTGAAAGGCCAACCATCTCTAAGGCGGTGTGTGATTTCTATCTCATATTGTGGTATTTTGCCAACATACATTCGATCAAAGAAACCGTTGACTGCTGAATATAGTACTATTAGTTGTTGTTCAAGAACCAGTGCATGATGTAGTGGTTGTTTTAGAACTTTCGTAAGTTGGGCACCTCAATTGGGAATAGCCTGAGTCACTTCATCCAGGTCTGAACCAAATTGAGCAAGGGCTACCAATTCTCGATATTGTGCCAATTCTAGTTTTGAATCACCGCATAATTGTTTCATAGCTTTCACATGTGCATCTAAGACATCTCGACTGACTGATTATCCAACGTTGATTGCAGGGCGCATACCTCAATAAAAGATCTCTGTGTCTGAATAGATGTGTCCATCAGTAATTGGGATCACATTGGTGGGAATGTTGGCTGAGACGTCTCCCACTAGTGTTTCTATAATGGTAAGGGCGGTCAAGCTACCTACACCGGTATTTTCCAATCATTTATCTACTCGTTCTAATAGACATGAATGTATATAGAAAACATCACCTGGGAATGCCTCAAGTCCTGGTGGTCGGTGTAACAATAATTCCATTTGTCGATACGCCACTGCCTATTTTGAAAGATCATCAAATATGATCACAACATGCATTCCATGATCGTAGAAATATTCCCTCATTGAACACCTTGAATACGGTCCAAGAAATTGAAGTGGATCAGGATCTAAAGTGGTAGCAGCCACCAGAATGGAATACCCCGTGTTGGAAGCGTCTGAGAGTAATTTAACGACTTGTTCAACCATTGAGTGTTTCTGTACTATAGCTACATAGACACAATAGATCTTGTCCCATTCCCGAGCGGTAGCATTCACATGATTTTCTAAAATCATGGTATCGACCCCAATGTTGATTTTTCCCGTTTTTCTGTCCCCAATGATGAGTTCGCATTGCCCACGACCAATAGGCATCAGTCTATCCAATGCTTTGAGACCAGTCTGCATTGGCTTGTGAACCGGTTGACGTTCGATAATTCTCAAACCTTTCAGTTCGACACGTCTAGTCTCGGATTCCCAATGTGCGGCTGAGGTATTGTCAATTGGAACACCCATAGCATCAAAAACATGACCCAACTAACACATCCCTAAGGGCACATCCATGATCGAATTGGTGCGTATGACCTGGTCTGTTTTTTTTTCATGGTGGTATCTAACCCCAACACCACTATACGGACAAGCTCGGGCTCCATATTCAACTCCATGACATTCACACTACTAATAAACTGGACCATTTCACCACATTAAAATTGATGCAACCCAGATACACGTGTAATCCCTTCCCCAAATCCCAAGACTAGCCCGTTTTTATTTTCACCGTTTGGATACTCATTGTGTCTGGTAGGTGTATTTGACTCTCTAATACGCTTGTCAGTTCAGCATAACGGGTTGGTTTGACTCCCATGGAACATTATGAAGATATATGACCCTTCCCTTTGAGTAATTGGTCCTTCTGTGACAATAAATGAATCTTTTCATGTTCTATATGAGGGGTTGATGCCGAAAGTGTGAGTCGAGTCAATGGATAACGATGATCGCGCAAGGTCGAGAATGACTCAAATCTAGCACAACATGTCCAAAATTTGGTAACTAATAGGGATAAACTATATAATGTCAAGTATCATAGATATGACCCTTTCTCAACCAAACATAATAGGGTGAAGTAGTTGAGTTCTAAACCCTTGATATATAAGTAGCACCTTTCTTTATAAAGGGTGTGGTTCTAAAAGAAAACATAATAAAAAAAGATTATTTTCAGTCCTTCTCAATAAAATGAAAAAAGTGATCTATCATTTTGTTTGGTTCATTATTTGACTGCTCTGCTCCTGAAGAAAGACTTTTGGAAGAAGAAATTTTGGGGTTGGTTGTTGACCAACAAAAAATGGGATTTTTTGGGCATTACAGCCCCAAATAGTGTTCTTTTCGATCTTGTACTGAGGTACACTGAACACCAACCTGATCTCAGTGAAAATAGGTACTCTTATAATAGTGAGTCTACAAACAACTATGAAAAATACAATAATTTCAATGAATATATGCTTTGTTAGTGAATTCAAGTGTTCTAAATATATCAAATCAATATATGTGCATATTTTAATTAGTAAGACTTCCATAACTATATAAATAAATAGAACTACAAGTGCTCGGTTCGATATGTCAAGCAACGATGAATAGGCAAGACTCACCCCAATTTCAGGAATAGATTGAGATGGGCACTATATATAAGAGTACCTGTAATACCGAAAACAACTTCAATTTGTTAATCATATCGCATCGGAGAATAAAAAAACTCTCATTCATCTGAAAAATAACCTCAGGCTCAATCATAAGCAAGTTGACTTCATCCCCGATGACCGAACCTCATAGGGAACCTTTGGGTGGAGACTACTCTGTTCTCTTGCATTCTTCATTCGCATTAGAGATAGACAAATCTCATAAAATATCTCAACTAATTATCTATTCTAATAAGCCTTCTCTCATCTCTTACACAATTTATAAATCCACTATTTGAATCTGAAGGGATGGAATAAGCTAATTTATTCTCTCTTCTCTTTTCTCATATCCCCTTTTTAAATGGATGGATTATAGAAAAAACCACTATTTCAATCTGAGGAAGAGAACCATAAGTCCGAGCTAAAGGGCCGACAATTTCTCCAGTCTGTTGTCCCTGTAAAAAAACCGAGATTCATTAGAACTCTGACAGAAAGGGTACAGTTTCTGATCTATCAAAAGAGAGAATAAGACAGGATCTCCTGAACCTGGTTCAATCTAAAATAAAAATATTATCCTTAACTCCTCTTTCACATGGGTGGAAAACCTTTTAGAAACCTTGAATGAAAGATTAGTTCATTTGTTTGCTTCATTCCCCACATGAAAAAAAAGATCTTATATCGAAGGAGAAAAATCACTACTTAGTTCCCTACTATTATACCTTACAGATTGAGGGTAGCCGGTCTTTCTCTGACACATCATGGAGAGTCCCATCTTAACTGGTAATGTGCCTAGTAATTCAATCAATCAACTATTGCTAACAAAAGTGAGAGTCTTTTAGGCAGAACAGTTGATGGTACCTTCGTCGTTCGGGGAAATATGAGCTCTTTCTATCCCTCTCTCTCACTCACTTTTCTCTTATCACACTATGATATTTATCAATACTATTTATGAATACCCTTTTCATGAGCTGGATTTGAACCAACACCTCTGGATTGATTTGAATTTCTAGGGAACTTCCACTTATTCAATCGTGGTTGTCTGGTTCCGCACCTGGGACTAGGGTGCATACATTCGGGGTGAGTGAACTCATCGCCTAAAGTCAGTCTAAAACCGAAAACACATACTCAGGCTTTTGGCTGGAATCAGGTCAGATTTAATCCGGGAACTTATATATATAGTAGACATGATGGTTAGCCCTAATCCTAGGTCATGATATTTGATTTGGCACACTAGGTCCCAGAAGTTGGAAGCACCATTGAAATTAGATCAACAAAAAGCTTCTCTTTACCAAGCGGTTGGTGATTTTCATGTTCGATTCCAAAACAAGTGAACCTCCCTTTAAACCCATGAAGACAGCATATGTTGTGAGAAAAGTGACCCATGAAGAGATGGAGACTATCATTGAATAAGCGAAACCATTCCAACTTGATCTCTCAGGTCATAAAGAAGAAATAAATGTAACAGGGTCCAAGTACGCCCCCCATTCAGGGGCATTCTCCAGTACACGAACACTGCACACATTTCTCACACGTACTCATGCCGATTAGATGTAGAGGACCCATATCCTATATGTATAGCTCATAGTGAGAGAGACATGCATTATTTAATGTATACATTTTAGGATATGAAAGATTGCACAACCTTCGTGAGTATTGAAAAGGTTACACTGGAATTATTTTTTATAATCCATAAAAATCTAATCTCAATCCCCTAATTCATCTTCTTCCTCATACGCTCCATATCTACATCTATTTAAATGGCTAGGAGAGGCAATCATGTATTGTGTGTTGATTAGAAGCTCGAAAATTCCACGATTCACATATCCTTTCAGATCCTTCTAATCTATTTTAGGTATATTTCTAATAAGAGTTAGGATTGAGTGCATACTGGATTTCTTGGGATTGATATGGCTTTCTTGTAGCTTGAGAAGTGGTCTCTCAATCCTTGTCATTTTGAGTCTGATCTATGCTCTGGTTTAAAACTCCCCGCTTTCGTATTCCATGGGTTGCTCTCCCCTCTGGTTCACTATATCCTCTAACGAAGGCAAAAATCTCTCTTCCATCAATAGAGGAACTCTTACTAATCCGCTTGTGGGCATACAAGTAGCAACAAGATCTCTTTATAGAACTTTCTTTAATAGAGTAGATCACATCCCTCTCTTCTATTTCATATCCTCATCCTCATCGAAAATAAAACTCCTGCCACTGCCACTACTCTTTCTTTGTATCTTTCCTCACCCTTTCAGTAGGAAATAGGAAATGAAATATTTTTTAGTAAGGGGTTTAGGCTTTCCTTGCCTTGTCCAATATAGATAGGTCCAATGTGTGTTGTTGTTGATCATTGGTCACTGGTAGTCGTTGTAAGATCCACTCACTCTCTTGATGATCAAGAAACTAAGACTCCTTCCACCCCTACTACTACATACTTAGTTAAGTATTCTCTATATTGGAGAATTACCCGTTTCTTTTCTCATGTCTATAGAACCAGTACGAAGGTATCCTAGCTACATCAAAGTGCTTACCAAGAAAATATCCGCACAAAAAAACATCCTACCTGACCCTTTATAACCCTTAGATATAAGTAGAAGATAGTTATATATTAGGGTTTAGAACATAATTAACTAATTCATATTTTCATTCTCTTCTTTCTTCAGTGGTAACCGCAATTCGTGATACCCAAAATGCAGTGAGATTCATCCTATTCTTAAGTATGGTAAGAATTGAAAAGGGAAAATTTCACCAGAAAGGAAAGCGAGATAATAGTATACCTATATAGGGGAGGCTGGGGGAAAGTATGCTTGAACCTTTTAGGTTTTCTGTGTTCAGTGGTAGCTTCATCTAGAAGTAATATAATGAGAATGGGAACAACTCTTCATTCAGTTAGTTTGATTGGAACCCTTCATGTGGAAAATAGGTTGTGTGGGCCATACCTATTAAAGCAGATAGATAGATCAAACTAATGGTTCATTCCTCTGTTGGTTATAGGGGAGAGATAGAATATATCCTAGTTAAAACAGATAAAAACAAAGAGTAAGGAAGACTTCAATCGCACTAAACTCGGAGTGATTAAGAGAAAATTCATCTATATTATGCATATGTGAAAAGGTCTACAACTATTCTTTTTAGGTGGATGATGACAGAAATATGGGAATCTTAAAAAATTGAAATTTTTCCATAGAAGGATATGTTAGTCGATGCATATTATTGTTATATTTCTTTCAGTTAGTTGTGATTCTATGGTCCTATTATCTTATTAATGGTAGATAGGTAAGTAATCAGGGACCCAGTGGGTAAAGGTTTTTTATTTAAGGCTTAAGCTAAAGTAAGGTATTCTTTTTATTTTTTCTTAAGTTAGAGGGGGTCTTATAATACCATTCTTATCCTACATTCCATCCCTTATGAGTGATAAAATCCTGATACCAAGTAAGGAAACAAACTGACCCCACTACATTGATCATGGATTGAAATGAGAGTGGCAAGGAAGAGACCAAGAAGAGGCATTTCATTCTATACTTGTGAGAATCCTTGTTCCACATTCCTCTATAGGAACAAGACCATACCATGCTGACAAAGGGGTTGTTGCTATCGATCTCAAACTTTGGTTGAGAGATGCTCCTATGTTAGTTACTAGTCCACATATACCAAACGAAGGAATGTTTCCAGATCAGATAGTGGAGAGGTGGGGATGGATGTGTTTTTTGCAAGAGGTTTCTTATCTTACAATTGAGAGAGTCCTCTATTGAGTCCAAATAAATATTGTATATATAACATAGAATTGTAAGAAGAGTTGTGTCTTTCTTCATTCAAGTTAGATAGTTGAT
This sequence comes from Viscum album, assembly GCA_963277665.1. Lineage (NCBI taxonomy): Eukaryota > Viridiplantae > Streptophyta > Magnoliopsida > Santalales > Viscaceae > Viscum > Viscum album. The sequence goes on from OY728152.1 coordinate 1,898,126,861, forward strand.
CGAGAAACCAACCTTTACTAAGAAGGAAAAAGGTTATTTTTGAATGGGTAGGCTAAGAACCTGTTTGACTTATGAAGAAAGCTACTACTCAAGTGAGGGGAGATAATTTTTCTTTGTCAATGCTTCATAAATAGCATTTTATGTTTCACCTTGATTATGTGTCCTCAAAATGGCTCAAAATAGATTGTTTTTTCTAACCCTGGGAGGTGCTACTGAATATATAAGGTTTTATAACTCAGCTACCCCACCCTATTCAGTTTGGTTGATAACCCTTAGATATAAGTAGCAACGCTACTCATGTGGGGCTGGAGAGCTGCTGCCCTTTCTTGGAAGTGTTGTTCTCTACTGCATCTTATCCAGGACCCGATGATTTGTCTCTTGTTGTTGTTTCGGTGGATGCACTTTGTCTAGGAACCTGTTTATCTTATTAAGTATCAACCAACAGGGTATTCTTATGCTTTAGATAGGGACAGAGCTCGAAAATCTCCAGCAAATGAGGTAAAGATAGAATGAACAGTTGGTCGGGAAATGATTTTGGTTGAAGTGGATCCACTTAAAGGAAGGCCTATAGAAGGCTGGATAAGCGGCAAGAACAAAGAAAGAAAGAGGGGAACAAATTGAAGCCATCGAATGGCTCAAACGGGCACGAACCAGATAGGCAAGAGAAATTTTTTTTTCTGTTTATGGTTTGAGAGAGTAGGTGTAATAGGGAGAGATGAGAGAGGATAGGAAAAAGCTATTTCTTAAAAGAAATGGTATGAGACTTATATTATGTCTCCTTTGGTTGGTTGGTTCGGTCCCAATAAGGTCTTCTGAAATCATGGGAAGAGATCGTTCGCCAAGTCCCTTTCTAAATTGGTTTAGGGAAGGTCATTACGTAATAGGGGACTCTGAGAAGCGAGATGATAGGAGTCAAAGGGATAGGGATCAATGGAAGAAAGTTCCCTTTTATGCCCAAAATCAGACAAGGTCTGTGTTTCATAGATAATAATATTAGGTCTTTCTTTCCATGCTTGATGTTTCATAGCCGATGAAATATGCTTATGTGAACAGAATTGATTATTCTTAAGTAAGCGAATCGTGGTTAGCTTTCATTGAATTCATAGGCATGAATCTAATCCCTAAGACTGCTGGGTCAAAGTGGAAGGATAAGTGTAGGCTTTACGAAACAGAAATTGAAATACCTATTATTCTATTTTCAACTACCAACCGCACAATCCAAGGTTTTTATCCCTGTTGAGGGGGGAAAAACCATTCATACACAATTCGGTGTGGACTAAGATGTACAGCTTCTCCTTCTCTTGTTAATGCACTCAGGTAGAGGATTAAAAACCTTTCAACTACCAACTACACAAGAAAGGGTTTTTATTGTACTAATACAAGAACCACCTATTTTCTTACACAAGCATTTCTGTACTAAAGTGGTCATGGACAAAGAGCGCTTGATCTTACTTCTATTTAGAGGTCCCATTATTTGAAAATTGAATCCCCTCTGCTTGATCTGATCTTTCTCAAGGAATGGGATATTTAAACCAGCGAGACCTTATCCCTTTCTAGGAATAAACTCAATACCTAGCCTTGAAAGGATAGGTAAGAAGGAAGCTAATTGGTTTAATCTTCTTAGTTATTCACCTATTGAACACAATATATCTAGTTATGTCTATTACTCTCAATATACTGTATATCTATTCCCGAGTCTGACCACACTCCAATGGGGTGGATGTCATGACCCTGGAATTTGAAGGCCTTCACACTATTAGAAGATTACTGAGGATCCACCCACTCCAAACCACAACCCCCAACTACCATCTCAATCACAACACCACTACCTACTGCTTTTCTACTGGAAAACCTTACAAAAGGAGATAATGGATACATGGTGGCATCAAACTTGCTAGGAATGGATAAGTGGGGAGTCTGCCCGGCTAAGGTAGAACCAGACCCATTCCATTTATTCCCAATACCACAACCAGTGTCCAGGAATTCAAGTTTACTACCTATATTATACCGACATACAAATCCTCACTCCACACCAGAGATCTACTATCTAATATGTAATTCACCACTATTAGATTAGAGTATTGAGTCATGGTCCACGTGTTTATCAAACCACTCCTTACTCTATATAGTAGGGTGAAGGTCATCATTCAAGTATCGAAGTCGAGTTTCTTGGCTATTCCCATTGTCTAATGCCCCGATACTTATATATATTTTCATGAGATGGCATCAATCATACCACTTTGTGAATTGTGATTTGTGATATAGTAGTGAAAGGCATTAATATATATAAGTACCAGGTGGGGTCAGGAATAAAGTGTTTGGGTTTCACTAGTTGGAAGGCCATTTATCTGTTGGTGGTTGGCCTCGAGCACCTCACCGTACCCCATGTCTTGGTACTTAAACCCTACGGTAAGGTAACCTGGGTATTTTCATTCTTGGTCATAAGTACTTACTCTATACAGTCCGGATCATGCTATTTGACCATGAACCTTGTGTTTTGGGTGTGGCGTTCGAGAGGGTGGGATCTCAAGATTGCTAGATCCACTCAATCACAATCCGCAACACCATTCCACTAAACCACCTGAGAAACGCTCTGGTATTCTTATATATATAGTACCAGTGAGTGGGGAAGCATCCAGTAGAAACCATTCGAAAAGCACACACACACCACTATACTAGACTAGTTGTAGTATGCCTGAGATGCAGTGATTGGCCTCAAGTATACTCACTCAAACGGCCTTGGTGTAAAAGGTGGAACATATTGGGAAGGGGTATCATAATTGTTTTGGTCTTTAAAGCACTTCTTTCCCTTTCCTCTCAGTCCAATACCAGAGATGAGTTCCTGTAAGCCAAGGTCTCCCCGAGAACCACCTCCACCCAACCTATTATTATTCTATGGTACTCTTTTATATAGTTATACAAGAGTACCAGGATCCACTCCCAGATTGTTTATTATATCATTTCTGACATCTCAACTACCCTGATATTCGACCTTTCTTAACAATCGACTGCACCACATGTACTCTTATATATAGTTTCCAACCATCATGCTCTTTCAAACCGACCACCCTCAACCTAACCATGAAAATGCCATGCCACAATCCAGTCATAGTTCTACTACTAATACTACTAGTCTAGTATAGTACCTCCAACTCCAATTCATGCACCACTATATCCACCATCGAATCCCCAAACCATCGACTATCATATAAGGCATAAGTATAATATAGTCGGACCACTATAGGCACCAAAAAATGTGCCTATAATGGTGCCTATAGTGGTCTTCCTATAAACTATATAGAAGAGTACCTTGCTAGATTATACCGAGGAACCCGAAACAACCTGCTGCCTTTGGTTCGGCAGATGTATTGGCCCCAAGGTCGACCAGACCATGACTCTGATGAGTTCTCGACCGGTTCCCAGGGTTCCAGTGTCATTGGCCATCGGACTCATCTATGTTTTTCATGTTGGTTGTATTGGATATGGTGGAATATGGCGGTGTGTGTGGTGGTTCGACTCAAGTACCAGAGTGGGGTGGTGGCCCATGATCTCCGAGTTACCTATTAGCTAGTTGTCTGATTAGTACGAATATGCTTGCTCCATGATTGCTCCCCGATCTCCACTACATGTGAGAAAGATCGAGTTCCAAAAGGGATGGTTCACATATCTCCTATCTTCTCGAGTAATTTTCTTCTATCGAGTCATAGAATGAGTCCAAGTGGTGTTCCAAGATCCATACACCAGTGACCACCACCAATAGAGATGATACCAATAATGTAGTTGCACCGTATACCACCACCCGGGTTCCGGCTCGCAATGGGTTGGCCCCATACCCAATTCCAGTCCTCTCTTACTAGGGTGTGTACCTTTCCGTTCTCATGACCCCATGGTAGATAGAAACCAAACTATCTCACAGAGTTCTAAACCCAACTCACGTACCACTATTTTTAATTAGTGAACAACCAAACCCTTGGGACTAGCTTCCTCCCCAGGAGGTGATGAGTCAACATTGAGGTTCCAAATGAAACAATCGATCTAAGCTCTTGGGTTTTATCATCCTGTTATCCCCGGTGTACCTGTGATCCATTTCGTGAGTGCCCAACCACATAGAACTTCCCGGTTCACTATGGCTGATAGCTCAGGTTACCTTTTGAATTGTCTGTCCCTACATGATTTGTGCCATCTTGCAGTTAGGCATTGAACACCAATACATGCCTAGTATATTTGGGTTTCTTTGTCCATTGCGCACCACCCGTTACTCTTTAGGAGTCATCCTCCCCAGATAAAATACTTAACTCGCTCTGTTCCCAAGACTTGAACTTGAACTGAATGAATAAGCTGATGAACCAAGGTATCATCCTATATCGGTCACAATGACAACTGTCATGAACATATAGAGATCATACCCACATATAAATTCCACCAATACCACCACCATATAAATATGATACTCTCTATTTCACCTAATTGGGTTTCCCCATGACCGTATCAGAGTAGTGGGAAACCTTGAAACAAGGGGGATGAATGGACGAACTTCTTTCTGCACCTATCCATGAATCATCTAGAGCCTTCTGTGGATATGGCCTTAATACTTCATGTATATAAGTACTGGGTTGTGCCTATAGTGGAACTGGTGAGTCTCAACTATTAGAATATATTAGTCACTCATGAGGTTAGATCATTGGGAATTGACCGAATGAGTGGCCCAGTGGAGCAGTGTCGGTAGGAGACCAGGTCACTACTACCATCCTACGAGGCATTCGACTGTCTTTCTCACAGTGAAGCAAATAGTCAAGGTGCATGGGGTCTTATCATCTCGCCGTGGGGAGATCGACATCTGAACCAAGAGTTAATTTTCAATAGATTCCATTTTAGAGACAGCTGGGAAGTCGTGACACCATTCGTTCATGTCTCTACTTATGCGACAAGTCATTTCGCTGCCTTCAGATAGTTAGGTTTACTGTCATCATTTACCACTAGTTCGATATGGCTGGGCACCCTCCACTTAGTACCCAACTTCATCGACCTTGTAGCACCAGGAAGGTGTCGGACTCTACACATAGGTCGAACTCTTAGTAGAGTCATGTGTTTTTAATAAACAGTCACTACCTTGCTCCCCACCAGTTGGATGCATGGACTTGAAGTGATCCAATGAGATAGGTCTATCCTCAGTACTCTACTCTAATAGTGACACAACTGGTGGTTCAATCACTTTCCGAGTTCCTTCCAAATGGGTTTCTCACGTTCCAAATAGTATACTCTACTGGTGCACCAGTGTCGGTGGTTGGTACAGTCATCTTTTTTCCATCTTGATTCGACTGGTCCACTCGCATTTATTTTCAGTTTATGTTTTCCATAGCCCAACCACTTCCACCATCAACACTGACGGAACAGTTGGAGTGGATTTGTCCTAGTCCTTCTACCTCTACTAATTATATTATACTAATTTCCCCCAACAAGTATCACAGGACTATTCGATAGAGTAGCTCAAACTTCCCCCCACCTTCGGCACTACCATATGGAAGGTGGCAGCACTATTAGAAGAGTCAGGTACTCTGTCTATATAGTGTCCACACTCCCTATAGTCGTGAGGTGGTGTCAATGAATGATCCTTGAAACCGATGACCAGTCGCCTAGTACTTCAACCTTATGGTGGTGATTCTAACCTTTCAGTGCCCATTGCACAACTCAACCCCCAGCTACTATATGTATATATATATGTATATGTATATGTATATGTATATGTATATGTATATGTATATGTATATGTATATGTATATGTATATGTATATGTATATGTATATGTATATGTATATGTATATGTATATGTATATGTATATGTATATGTATATGTATATGTATATGTATATGTATATGTATATGTATATGTATATGTATATGTATATGTATATGTATATGTATATGTATATGTATATGTATATGTATATGTATATGTATATGTATATGTATATGTATATTTATTTGTATATGTATATGTATATGTATATGTATATGTATATGTATATGTATATGTATATGTATATGTATATGTATATGTATATGTATATGTATATGTATATGTATAGGTATATGTATATGTATATGTATATGTATATGTATATGTATATGTATATGTGATTTGGATGTACGATATGCCTAATTCCAGCAATGCTGAACAGCTCTGGTACTCTTCTAATAGTAAATTACCGAAGAGTACTTGATCCATCCAGGCACCCAACCATTTCATGGGGAATCCTTAGTACTCTTCTAATATCCTATCAACACTATTAGAATAAAACTGATGACCTTTACCCTGTGCCGTTGTGGCACATGGTTAGTATGCTTCTAATAGTGAACTACCATGGAAGGGTCAGGACTTTATTGGTATTTAGAATATAAATTCCATCACCAACTGGTACATAAACCTTATGGTCATGTTCATCGGTGTTTCACTATCAATCAAATAGACCTCTCACTCTCGAGTACCCCCATCTATAAAAGGAGAGCTAAGGGACCGATTCACTCAACACTTTCGACCACCCATTGAAACCATAATCTACTGCTAACACTCCCTTTGGAAACAGGATTGAAATAGTATACTCTTGTCAACATTTTATCTTTTGAGAAAACCCTAGGCATAGTAGCCAAGTCCCTACCATATATTAACATAAAATCTCGCTAATGACAGCACCATCATTGTCGTATCCTGGAATACATGAAGTATCAGACTATCTAGATTATATGGGGGAAGGACCATGATAGAATCGTCTCGTCACTTCGGTGCACCACTTATAGACCCATGACATTATCGGTTTGAACTCTCCCTTGACTAGTGATCTATGACGCTTTTGATCATCTGTATAGCTACTTCCATGCCGACCTCCTGAACCAACTCTGATAACCCCACTTTCTTGCACACTACGGTAGTTGTTTGGGGATATTAGCTGACGATCTAGTCTCTTTCCCTCTTAACAGTGGATCTTAGCACTGCACCGTCTGTCTTGTACCACTAATACTAGGCCAGTATTCGAATAGAGTACCCATGGAGTCAAACACCTCCTAGAATCACATATCCTTTGCTAATGCAAATGCACCAGCACCCTCTACCTTGGGCCATTTCAATTGTAGGTACGCACTACTAAAATAGCTTTCGGGGAAAACCAGTTATCCCCGATCTCGGTTGGCCTATCACCACTAGACACCAGTCGTCTCGGTATTTTTCCACATACTTGGGCTCAGTCAGCCACTGCCAACTAGTAAGTGACCACCTACCTATGGCTAGCTCAATCAGTTTCAGGTCCAAAGGTAGCACATCCCAATGGAGAGTAGTGCCATTACCTAGTAGCTCTATCTGCATTTCCCATTAACTCACCAACCCATCATGCAAAAGGTACATCATTTGGAATCGAGTGAGTGACCAACCACTCCAATTGAGCCAGACCATAAGGTTTAAGTATCATCCGCTGCTATGCTACTTGCTTCTCCGACTGTCCGAACAACATCATAATTGGGGTTCTATTTCACTCCCTTTGAAATGTGGTGGGTGCTATTTAAAATGCCCCTCTTGTTACTCATTTATCTATCAGTTTCATGGACTAATGTGTTATGTCAACCATTGTAGAGGGTGGTTCCCTATGTTTCTGCAGGTTTTCATGGACAATACAAAATTTTAACACGTCGTGTACTACTTATTGAGGATCCACTCTCAATGGTCAGGAAAAATGTTAGGGATTTCACCTTCATGGGCAGATCATTCCAAACCATTCAAACCACACTCAAATATCCACACCTCAGTACTCTAAACTAATAGTCATTAGTACTCTAATATAATAGGGGGACAATCGTATTCCTTCTGAGCATAGTCACTGCAATTCCAGTAGACCGATATTTCACCCTTACGGTCTTTCTATTTGAGTTTCCAAATGCCAAGCCCGTAGGCCGATAGGTGCCCACGGACTGGTGGATTCCTACCAGACACATGATCCCACTCACCCCATGGTTATCTCTTGCCACTAATTCCATGTTCTCGGTTGATTGAGTTGATGGAGCTAGTTAGATGTTTCAGTTTGCTCTGATCGGTTCCCCCATTTCCATCGCCAACGACTGCTGCACCCATTCGATTGACCCTTGGATGTCCCGTTTCATGGTAGTTGGATCAACCCATCACCTCCATCCCAATCCATCCTACCCAGTCACTACTAGCTATACTTGGCTTCCACCCCCCACTATAGGTGGATGATGTGGTGGTTGGACGTTTCACTCCGAGCTTGCTCACCCACGCCAGCAGTGCATGCCCCATTCCCCATTTCATCTTCTTCATGGCCTCATGGAACTCGTTTGGTTTGAGTCCTATGTTGAACCATCAACTCGTATGCCGTCCAATGACCCATTTTTAGCTTTACTTCATCTATAAGGGTAAAGAGTAAAGAGTAATTTATTGGTATTTAGCATATAAATTCCACATATAAAGTCCACCACCCCACCAACAGTCGTAGGCATAGAAGGTCCCCCATCGCCCCCGATGTCCCAAACGGTGAAGGGAATCTATATTCTACTATTGAATATATAAGGTTATATATTAGTATTTGTTACTTATATATAAGGGTAATCAACCAAACTGAATAGGGTGAAGTATCCGAGTTCTAAACCCTTATATATTCAGTAGAACCTCCCAGTGTGAGGTTCAAAGATCTGACCCTTTCTAAAGGGTCAGGAACTCTCCATGCCCAAGCATCCAGTGGATCCAAAACCAGATGAGTGGTTGAAACCAGAGAAGTCCGAAGGCATAGATTGGGCTAAGGCAAGAGGTTGGGTGTTTGGGGGTGAGAACAATGTCAAGGAGGCATGCATGGTCCCACGGTTCATCCGAGTGTTTTATGCATACGAGATGGCACCAGCATCCCCCATACTTCTCGAGCGAGTGAGCCAACCGAGTGAGTATAGTGGATGGTCCAAACTGTGCACCTTGAACCATACAAAACAATTTATATTCTAAATAACTTAGTTCTTTATCCTTACCAGTCTATAGATTAGAGTACTTAGGTGTCGAGTAGCCTTTTTGGCCATTCCCCTTGCACCTTCAGGCCGGCAAGTCATGGAATTGGACGACATACCGCTAGAGAGACCACCCATGAAACCAATTTCATGTCTCATCCCATAGGATGACTAGAACATTACAGAGAGCCACCATACATTCCCCAATCATACCTGCATCGTTGGAAGAAGACATCACTCCCGACCCCCCCAGACTTTATATGCTAGAATACCAGTATCTAGTCATCACCCCCTTCTGAAAACCCATACCCCAAGTCTAAAAATCTACTCTATATAGTTTTGAATTTCATCTTCTATTAGTAAACCACCTGATCTCTCCACCCTTTGGTGTGCGTCCAAACTTTCCATCACTCATAACAATGAGGTTTCAAGGCACCTGAGCTGTTTAATTAGAATTATTTCCTTATCCCTATCAGTTTGTCCCATCGGCCGATCGGAAGTTGCTGAGCACGATGATGCCCCAATGCTCGAGAACCATGGTCCTGAGCCAGTATTCGAATAGAGTACCCATGGATTTAAATGGAAATGTTCCTGACCCTTTCTAAAGAAAGGTTCAGATAGGTGCTGCTGAATATATAAGGGTTTAGAACCTGAGATACATGAAGTATCAGACTATCTAGATTATATGGACGGAGGACCTGACCCTTTAGAAAGGGCCATATCTACGATACTTGACTCTATATTATATGGTTCAACCTCCCTAAAGGGTTTCTTCTGAATATGTAATGTTTTAGAACCTTTGGACTTGGCTTCCTTCCGTACCCCCGGGTGCCCCACTATCAGTACTCTACTCTATATAGTGCAGGAGCACCTAGACGTTCATTCAATGGTATGGGCCGGTAGGCACCCTCTAGTACTCACTCTATATAGTCCAGTGATCTAACCTCAAACCATAGGGTTCATCCATCCATGAGTAGTACCACTTACAAAGATATCTCATGACCACCTGCCCCTTTCCCGCATTCATGGAAACTCTGACTAGCGACTTCCAAATGGATTGCTGTCAAAATACCATGACCTTCTCTCTCTCTCTATATATATATAAGAGGATTATTTATATATGGACTTTATATGATAAATACCAATAAAATATTCTTTATAAGATAGAATATGGTACAGACCGCTTTTCCAGCCTTCTTGACCCATTAGAATCCTTAGATATAAGTATCAGATACTTATATATAAAGGTTTACAACTTTACCACCAAGCGGTTGTTTCGACTGGTGGAACTAGAGCACAAACCCTTGCAAAGCCTAAGGGGGTGAGAATGGGAACTGTATTGCACTCTGCTAGGCCCACTATCACCCATACATATTCCCCCTTCCACAAATAAATAGGGTATTAGGGGCGGGGATGGCCAGCTATGGATCACAAGTCAAATGGGCTCCTTCGGTGACACCTCACTGGAAGTGTATACTAGGGGGTCCAACCAAAACGCCTCAAGCCAATGGTATACTAGTGCACGGTTTTCCACCACCATAGTGAGATGAATAGATGTGGGGGAAGTGACCGAGCTAGAGTACTAGCATGCAATGGGCATAGACAATACACGACGAACACTCAAGGCGTTCAACCACTCAGTAGGATGAGTTCGATTCAATACTCTTCTAATAGTGATACAAACCATTGGAATGTCTGGTACTTATATATATTGATCGTTGACCCCCCCCCCCTTCTATATAGTCTATAATGGGACTACTACATATAATATACCGAGATCGAAAGGTCCAGCAGTTTATCTTTGCCACACTCGTATCCCCATCCTAGATATCTTGGCCGCACACTCCATCCGTGCACCTCAAACTCCACCAGCCGATGAGCCCCCCTCCCCCCCCCCAAACATCCATCTATTCCATCACCACCTCAGAATTGATGGATGATGGAAAGGGGTGACCGTAGTTCTGAAAGAGGTGATGATCTGGGCTTCTTCATGATTAGGACAACATACCTTTTCTATGATGGGTATAATATAATATGAAAATCCTCATGCTTTACAAGATCCATAATGGTCATGGTAATCTCCGCTGAAACTACCACCCTCTATGAAATTTCAGTCTTGAGTTATATGTTATTTACTTCCTCTAACCACCTTGGTATTGTAGAGAGTTAGTTTGCTCTTTTTACCATCCATAGGGGACTTACTAACTTCTTTTTCTTTTGTATTTTTATCATTATCCTTTTCTTCATTTTTCCTCAATTTTTCAAATAGGTAAATTTTGGTTGCATCTTTACTACCTAATTCTATTACATCTATTGTTTGTGTGTCTATCCAGACATTATTTGAATCATATACATTCTCTTTTTTTGTACTATGTGCTAGTCTGAGTTTTATTATCAATTCCATCTTGAAAATCTTGAGTTCTTTCCAATATATTTTGAAGTTAGCTGAAGTTGATATCTGATCCATTAAAGACAGATCCGACAATTTCCTTTTAAACCATTCATATGTTACTAAATCTTTAGTAGGACCCTTGTGTTTAATAATATTTTTATCATCTTCTATGTCTAACATATAACTTTTAGGTTCCAATAATATTCCTCTCTTGACATGGAATTTCAGTTTAAACATACCCAATTCAATGGAAGAGATCATATCATCAGGAAGAGGACATCCTAGAACCATTGAGTCAGTATCAGTATAGTAACAGTCAGGTCTGGAAATGTGTGGATACATATGAATACGAGAACAAGTAGTTATAGCTGTAGAAAAATGAACTACTGACATCTTAGGAGATTTCCAGTCATCGTCATCAACAAAGCTATTATTGGTAATGTAATTGACAATATAATAATGATCTGTGAGATTCTTCACTGATTGAAAACTATCCTTCTTCATCAATTCTTCATATTTCTTTTGATTTCAGATCTTTGTTACTGTACTTTCAGGATTCAGACTAAATCTACCATAGAGAGAGTTCATTAGAATCTTATAAATAAATCTCATAGCTTCATCACCTGATTTCTTGGATTCTAGTCTGCTTTCATAGTGGTGTGAGACAAATCCTTTGAAAGGACTGGCCTTCTTATCAAACAAATAACCTCTAAGAGTATTTATATGATAACCTAAATGACGTGCAACCTTCAACTATTCTCGATAAAATACTCCAACGAATTTTCCTGTAGGAAAGACTAAAGTACCAGTTTTATCCTTATAAGGTAAGAATGGATGAGATATATTAGTAGGAAATACTACATAGGCCTCAATAAATCCATATAAGCTATCTAATTCAATGCTCTCCAAATTATTCTTCCATACAGTTATATCACAAGGCATCAGATATTCTTTCATAATATAAAGATATAAAGAGTTCACATCATAATAGTATATATTCTCACCATAGGTCTTATAGACATCAGTATGACCACCATAATATCCACGCCTAATAAAGGTGTCAAGGTTTCTTGTAGGTATAGGAATATGAAAGGACTCATCATCCAAATAATTATAATGAAAGATTTTAAGGGAAAGTGATGAAAATGTCATCACATCCTCGATATCAATATTATACTTTTCCGAATTCATCTCTTGCACCTTCAACATCACACCACCTAAGATAAGTATATCTTTTCGAAGATAGTTTATCAAATCCTTACTATGACCCTAAAGATTAGACACTTCCAATTCAGAATGTGGGATAGAACCTTTGGTACCTAATTCAGGATATAATGTCTTCCCCAATGATTCAATACTGTTAGGGAGAAATGTGAATGAATATCTGAAACATAATAAGATCTTACCACCAATATATACTTTCCACTTGTAAAGTTTATGATTCCTCATCAATGTTTTAATTCTATACAGATTACCACAATTAGCATAATACCTAAGAATTAAAATTCCACCAAATCGGGCAAAATTATAGAAATAAACTGTTCAAACATGAGGATATTTTTTCACATAGACCTCCAAATTAGAGATAAATTCAAATATCATTCTTTTACTCCTATCTTAAAAGTGAGGATTGAAATGGATTTTATTCTCACTGAAAAAGGTTTTGATCGAATATCCAGGTAGGGATGTAAGATCATCACCCAGATTTACCACCAAGTAACCAGCTGCATAAGGTACATGAACACTATTTACTATTATAGTCTCAATATCAGCTACAATGAAAGAATTAAATTATGTTCCCCTACCTTTGATTTCCTTTATTTTAGTGGGAATACGACTATCTTTATACTTCAGTAATTGAACTTCTGTTAGTTAACAACTTCTTATTTCTGATTCCATTACATTGTGAATATTAGTAATAATAGATGATTATATCTCATTAGGAAAGTCTATTAATTTATGTGAATCCTTTTGTTCATAATATATAAGAATAAAGAAACCTTTAATAACTAAATCCTAATATTATTCACCATATAACTTAACTATTTGATAAATCATATCAAATATCTTTTTCTTTGGTACATAATTACCAAATTTATCACATAATGGTATAGCCATACCTAATGTAAATGAAACACCACTGGATGAAGGTAATTTCATTCTATATCCTATAGTAAATTTCAAATATGAAGTATCAATATTGTAAGCATACTGCTCGATTAATTGTATGAATGATAATGTTATAACCTCAAAATCAATATCTCTAGGTTATGGGTATATAAAACCCATAGAAGAATAGATAGAACCAGGAAAAAGATTTTTCCATCCAGCAGAATCAATGCTACTTATTAAACATTTCCAATATCCATAAAAATTTGAGGAGATAGATGAATAAAACCTATTGATAATATCGCTCATTATATATTTTTTCCATATAATCCTATCTTTTTTCCACGTAGTATAGGCCCAAGAATAAGTGCTAACCTAGAACATAACACAGTAGTACAAGCACCTTGCCTTATTAGGGGTAAGACATTCACTTTATTTATTTTCATGATCATTTTATATGGTTTGTTTATTATTAGGGTACTTAATAGCTATAGCTCATTATATATTTTGGTCAAGGTGCCCTTCTTCTTCCTTGTAAGATAATGAAATTTCTTCTGAAACTTTTTCATTTTCCAAAAGTAAATAATGATATCTTCTAGTCAATTCATTCCCTATAGGAACCATGATATCCACTGATAATTTGAATGAACTTCCAAAGAATCAAAATCATTTTCTGATTATCTACAACAAGCTGGCATTTACCATCAGTTGTCATGCTTGGCCATAGAAAAATGGGATTGTCGAAGGCAAACACTGGCACATTACTAATTCTAGACTCCCTATGATCAGTAAATCTCAAAAATATCTATGAACTGAATCCTTAGTAGTATATCTCATAAAAAAGGAAGTATTATATTCTAGGACAGTAATATCAATAGGTGACATCCGACTTATAGGCACCTGACCCTTATATTATAAGAATACCTGGATACCATGCCGAATCATGTTGTTTTTCCTACCCGCTTACTTTAATCCATAAGTAGAGTTGGTACACCTTCCAAAACGGACGCTGAGACTTCTTCTATGTGTGGCAGCTCCCAAACTGAATTAAAGGAAAACCAGAGTGCTGGGTGGCATTGAAGGCTAAGACAGAAGGTAAAAAGACCAAACCAACTCACTACAGTACCAAGGCAGCAACATTGAAGGATAAGATGGAAGTTAAGAAGAATTATAAACCAAAACCTGATGAATAAGTTGGAAAGGGAACTCTCCCTTAGAATATCATATCCTACTAGGTAGAATATGTATAGGCTGGTCCGTTTCATTTCTTACGTAAGGTAGTAATTAAATCGTGTGAATTAGTAATATACGTTGTAATTATGACTTTTGTTCTCTAGAAGTTTATTAAATTGATTCCACTTATCTTGATAAAGTGAACAATCTGCATCATTAACTTGATTTGGATTACATCACACTGCATCTACATAGTAGTTTTAAGACTTAACAAAGTCAGATAACTTTTTATCCCATTTATTTTTATCTTTCAATGATTATAGGGGGTAAATTGAATTCAAATAATCAGTAATATAATCAGATAGAATGGGATTTCTATTATAGTAACATGTTAAGGGTAATGGGATATGAATATCTTGATTATCATAGTTAGGTTGAATAATATTGATCCTAATCAATTCATTAATAATTTTAAGTGGAGGACCCATATTAATAAAGACATTGATATATATATCAGGTACAATTCTTACGTATGGCAGTGTCATTATAAAATTATCATGTACAGTATATATAGGTTCTACTTGTTTCAATAATGATTCTACTACTTTCATGGCAATGTATGCATCATTCTGATGAATAAAGTTAATGCATGATGAAGATTGGGTCTTTTGCTTATCCCTCGTCACAACAGGTACACTTATAGTAATCTTTCATTTCTTTTTTCTATTACTTTCATAAACCATTATCTATTATTTTATGAAATACATATAATCATGTTTAGTAGTGAAATATGGTATACTATAAACAAAAACTCTATCCATTGCAGAAAAAACCATCTAATTATAGTAATCAACTTCATAAAATTGACTATGTTTGGATATTTATGGTTCCCAAATTCTATGCTAAGTTTAGCGAGGTAATATATATCCTTTAAACTTATAAATTCATCATATTTTATTCTAATATCTTATTCCATATTGATCATTATCTTCCCATAGATCAAAGGCATGAATAGAATTTTGATGATCTTTCTATCTAACTTAGATTCAATGATTTCCATCTTCAATTTATCATTGAATCGATAATGAAAAAACTCCTTATAATCATGAAGCAAATACATATATAAATCTTGTATTTTTTTCATCAGGATCAGGAATAAGATTCATTCTCCTAGCCATTTCTTCATTAAAAAAGAAATAACTCATGATATAATAAGCACTAGCAGCAGAATCTTGAGTTATTGGCATCCTATTAGATCCTGTAACTTTTTCATTACACAGTACCTTTTCTATGAACTGAAATGGATCACTAGACTTCTTATAAAATTTTATTAAATTATTATCAATATCATCAGTATCATAGATATCACGTAGTTTTTCCTTATACCATTTAAGAGCCTCATCATAAATATAGAATTTTTGATACATAAAGGCAACTGAAGAGGATACTATATCCTTTTCTGATTGGTTGCTTTCTTCTTGATTATTGTAGGAAAATACTATTAAACCTTTAGTTAAATCATGCTCATGAAAATACAAGATACCTAAGTGGTAGATTATACCATGGAAGTCAAGGAAGGCAAACAGATAAAAGATATATTCCTCATATGTGTATGCTGGCCTGATTATGAAATCTTCATACCTAGATTTCTGCACCCTCTTAGCTAATTACTTTAAGAGAACACTAAGGATAGAAACATTTTGTATTTCATTATTCAGGTAATAATATTTCCTCATAAGATCATATTCTTCTTTTAGATACATTTGTGCTAGTATTCCAGGCATACAAAGGCCTTCTTTTTCTAAAGTAGTATGCTTTTTCTTAATAAACCCCAATATATTTTTGTTGATCTGAAATCCTTGTTTCTGAAGACCATTAAATATGTTGCACATGTCCTTATACCTATCATCATCTAATTATATATTGAAATTGTTTAAGTTATTGGATGATATAAAAATAAACCTATTATCTACGGAGGATCTATTACTAAAACTATTATATATATCAAGAGTAAGACTACATAAGTAACTGTCTCTCATTTAGGATAACCTAAAAGGATTACTTAACTCAAACTCAAAAAAAGAATTATTTTTCCAATATGTGATCCCAATCTAATGGCTTGCAAACCATTGGAATATTGAGTTTCAACAGGATAAGACTTAAGTCAAAATCACATGCAGTGAATGAATAGTATTTTAAATAACCCTTTCCTTTATCTTTAACTATAGTTGTATGATCATCTGTTGAAAAGGTCTCAATATGGATCAATTTTATTTCAATCATGAACTCAAGAACTCTTTTACCAATTTCATATTTCTTACTTTTTTTCTGCTTGATATCACCATCACTACTACTATCAACTTGGGTACTTTTTGTTGTACTACTTACTGTTTTATTTTTATTGATTATATTGGCTTGTGTTCGAACAGTGCTATCTAGCTTATACAACAATGTAGATACCCTCACAACAGAGGACTCTTGAATACTGTTATACAACACCCCAGGACATATATAATGATAGCCTCCAGTTTATATTAACCAAACTGAGCTATAATAATATAATAAATATCTTGAGGTAGGTATTTATATAAATAAGATAGGGCGCTTATAAGATTATTTCCTATCAATAGTTTAACTAGATTTGGAGTCTCATTAAATATACTATATTCATCGAATTGACTAGTCATATCTTCTATTTTATTCTGTAACATCTGTAATTCATTTTCAGATATAATAATAGTTTTATTAATTATTTCTTTATCCTTCTTGTACTCATTCAATAATATCATAACATTTTCATCATACCAACTTCTATATTCTCTATCAATTATTTTAGCTTCAAATTCCCTAAAAAATCTTCCCAAAACTCATTCATTACAGTATTACTAGATGTACTATACTCCTTTCTATAAATGATTAATCTAGAACCTCTATATAGATTAAATATATTATACATACAAGGACCTTTCCTTATTAATGGTAAGACATTACCTTTATTTATTTTTATGATCATTTTATATAGTTTATTTATTATTAGGGTACTTAATAGTTATTTTTCTTTTTCCCCTAAAGGGTGGGATAACTACTATGGATTTTGAAAAACCTTCCCACTTAACCAAATTTTCTAAAACATCAATTTTACTTAAATCTAGGTTGTGTACTCGACATCTTCAATACTTATAAACTCTTTTCATTTATTCTGAAACCTTGTTGAATATTCTTACAACTTCAGTTCTCTTTAGAATTTTTAAACATTCTTCAGTTTGATTCTGATTTTCATTATAATTTCCTAATTAGGATAATGATTGTAGATTCTTTATTATATTGTTCTTCACCAAATGAATGATATAGAAAGAACATGTTTTCACATTATGATTCTCATAACCAACTAATAAAACATTCCATTCTAATGCTCTATACCAATTGATAAAAAAACAATCTTCTTGTTATGATGCTTTGTACCAACTATAAGATAAAATATTGTAACCATTCTTTCATAAACATTGTTCATACTTATTATACATGAGTTTATTTTCTTTTTCCATAAATATAGTGGAAACTTATAAAAATTTCAGAACCATATTCAAACTCTTCAAGAAAGTTTTTTGACCCCCTTTATCAACACTTCAAAAACCTTATTTGAACAATTCTCCTTTTCTTATATTCCTCTAGTCGATGATCCTATGTTTGATGACTTTATCGATGTCAGCCCGCATGTAATAGATAAGCCTCTATCTTACTATGTTGAATTAGTGTCATCTCCAATATGATAGTCGGAACCACATAAATTCCAATATCTCTTGACCCAATTGATACAAAAAAAATCATAATATTTCTTTTCCCTTGACAGAAATGAAAATATCCAATAGTTCAAATTGATGAAAATGGTTGACTACATTATTGATTTATCTCTAATCCCATTTTTAATTAGTCTCAAAAACATCAACTTATTCATTGGTCCCAAAAAATTATACTTAGTGATCTACTTCAATAAAGCTTCCTACCTTCAATTTTCTTTTTCAGCCACCACTATGTCTGACGGTCATTGTTCGAGTCACTCTGATGATTGGGGGTACACCTCATATGATGGACCAGGGTTAATAGATTCAAATTAATCAACTTCTTTTCATACCAAAATCTTTCTCTGAAGATTTATATCTCATTTTTTATTGGTTTGACTAAAAACCAATATCTTCATTTTCTTATATTTCGATCAACATTCCCATATTTTAACAATTCTGTATCCAATGTTCTCACACTAATGAACTGATACTGAAAAGATTTGGAAAAAATTTCTTCTTCTTCAAATTATTGCTTGTATCATGGATTCCTAATGACTTCGAATACGTTTAGGATCAACATATCATCATCCAAATTATAATGGAAAGTATTATTAATTCACATCCATCTAGAAAATTATTTCTTTCTAGTCAACCTCAATAAGCTAGGTTGCACTAGATCTCCCCCTTTATATCATAAGTCTTGAATCACAAGTTCTCATACAACTTATAAATCTTTTGAACTATAAAATAGAAAATAATTATCATATTTTCCTCATTTCTATGAATACTCTAATTAAATTCCTCATAATGATCAGAAATTTCTTTCTCAAACTCAAGGTGATTCCAATGATCCTTTTCTCCCAGAAAAATTCTTCTCAGACCTATGGAAATTATTAATATTTATGTTTTTGATCACCTTATTGTAATTATGAGTCAAACTTTCAACTTTTACAGGTGATTTATTTTCTTCTTTGATATCTATTTAACAACAAAAGAGAACACCTTCCACACACAAATATTTCAGCTTCAAAAAAAACATCCAACCAACTTGGTACCAACATAGGGATAGAGTCACAAACACGAGCCAACTATTTAAATCATCCTTCAGTTGAGATACCACCTTTGGATGTAGTCATTGTTCTTAATATGTGTATGTATCACATATGTATTAAAAGTTTACTTGTAAACTCAAGAGTGTGGACTACCAGGTATGGGTTCCTTAGACTCTAGTAATTTGATCCCAAGGATACCCCATTTTATATTTGGTCTCGGTTGATATTTCTAGTGATGAAACATTTCAATAATTTCATGTGTTGAGATGGGTGTGGTGTAAATGTCATTAATGGATTTTCAATGAACATATAGCATGACCAGACTAAGATGGGTTGATTAGAACTCAACCATTTATATTAATTTTAGGAACATAGATAGAGAAATCATGTATTATTTGGTGTTTCATGTTTATAATTGTTTCAATAGTGTCATTAGGATGATAATTATGGGCTTCTATAGGCAATTCATAAGGTGTAAGTACCATGACTCGGAATTTTCCATTTTAATCTAGAACCTGTGGTGGGAAACCCCATCAGATAGTTGAAGAAAGAGATGATTATGTGACCATATTTTCTTCAAATAGGGTTGGGTAATCCTCATCTTAGCATTGTATTGTTAGTTACGAGTATTTTCTTGAGTTTTAGAGGCTTATGTATTGTATTCTTAAAATAGATCTTAGAGGTGTGTTGGGAATTCATAAATTCTATATGGATATTTGGATGGGAAATAATGACCCAAGTAGGTTATGTTATGTTTGTTTTTTTTCATCAGGGCTTCCCATGGAGAAGAATTTCTATTATTGGTAGGTTTTAATTTCTAGTTTTTTGGATAGGTTGAAAATTTCCAAAGGAATTTGAACTTTTCATTTGGTGGATGGGCCAAATATAAAATCAATATTCAAAAAATAATTATAAGACTTGTAAAACTTTATTAAAAATTAATAAGTTTTCAGGCTTGAGGAATGTCTTGGAAGCTCAGATGGGTTTCAGAGGAATTGGTCTTCAAGAACCTAGTTTCAGGAAGAGACAGATACGGGAGCATGGTTGGCACATGGTTAGTTCTAACCGTACACCCCTAACCATGTGGTCTATTTTATAGGCTCATGGATTGAAAAAACCATACATGGGGCTCAGTGAAAACCATGTGGACTACTTTTCTATGCATGCAAGTTTGATAGTCCACACAGCCATGAAAGAAATTTCTAGTTTATTTTAGAGGTGAGTGTAGGGGCTACACATTATTAGTCAAACTGTGCACCAAGCCACATGAGGGGGTACCTATTTGGACAGTAGCAGCAAAACTTTGGCACACGGTTAGCCAAAGCATGAAACCAACCTCATCACTCATTAAAGTGAGTAAATTAAACATTTTCCCCTCTAACCATTAACCTTCATTATCCCATTTATTTTCCCTCATATCCCATGAAAAGGAAGCCTCTTGAGCTTCCCTTTGGGATCCTCCTAGGCTTTAGTGTATCTTCCTTGTTCGAGCTCAAAATTTATTGTCTCCAGTTGTTTTGGATCACCCTATCTTATTCTAAAATTCATATTCCTTATTTTATTCATTTATCATTCCATATTTAATTTTATTTCAATGTAAGAACATTTTACCTACTTTAAGGTCATTTATCTATTCATTTTACTTCTCTCATTCTAGCTCGAGTCAAAGCCTGATAATGGATGAGTGATACTTCCTTGGTATAATTTAAGTGTTCTATATTCTTTCCCTTAAATTTTTTGTTGTTTATAAAATTCCTTGATGTGTTTCACATCATAATTTCTATGGGTCACCTATAAAATGTAAAATTAACTAAGTTAATGCTAATGAGTTTGATTACATACTCCTCATGCACACAATCGAACCTTTATAGGTCATCTACCTCGAATTAAACCACCCCATTGGGTGTGATAATTTTAATCCATTTTCTTATATGTTTTTTTTCTAATTAAACCACCCTCTTAGGTGTGTTGACTTGACTCTTTTTAAATATAATGGTTAAATGAAATTTTATGAATTATAAGTAGTGTTGATGACTTACTTAGATTGTGATCATTATTTATATTATTCTAAATCCATCCCTTATAAATAAAATGGTCAATTTTGGGTTGAATGGAATGAATTGTTAGGGCGGTTTGATACACCTCCTTGGTCTATAGTTATTTATTTGATTAACTATTATAATTAATTGACCTAAATAGATGATTGAATTGTAATGTAACATGATTATGAACACGAACCTTATAATTACTTTTAATTGTATTGATTAATTAAATGAATCTTGATGATTTATATTATGGCACAAATTATTTATCATGGCCTATATCTAAATTTTTAAATGTAGATTTTTTACACCGATTTAATTAATATGACTTTAGTGAACCTTGGATTCCCATGTAATAATTCCTTGGATGGGCTCATGGGTTAAATGAAGTTACACTTCTCATTGATAGATATCTATTTTCCCTTTACAGAATGCCTTGGTTATGTTCTCATAGGGGAAGTGGGATTTCCTTATACATGATTATTACTTAGAGTCCTTGTTAGGATTATTAGACCAAACATTTCACACCCCCTTTTTCTAGGATGTTGGACATGATGATTCAATTCATTTTAAATTGTTGTATATGACTCTTCACACCCATAATTAGGATGTTGGGAATGATACTTCACATAATTGATTGGTATTTTCATGCATGGCGCTCTATATACCCTCTTCAGATGCTTGGGATGGTACCGTATTTTAAACAATGAGACTCTCTTATTATTAATATTAGTATTAATAATAATAATATTATTATTATTGTTATTAATGTTATTATTACTAATATTATTATTATATGGCTTACTTGGTCTTATTAATTAGGTCCTAATTAGTTCATGTATATCTATACATATATATATGTTTACATATGTTCTTATATATACATGATTGTATGTTTAGATATATCCTGACCTAGGAAGAAGCAAGTATGGTCATCCAGGTAACTTTGAGGAACCTAATCCCAAGGTGATTACATTTATTTACTTTACTCCCATTATTGATTATACCTACACACTACATCATTTTATATTCATGGACTTAATATGAATTAAATTTCATTCATGGTGGCCTAATGATTTCACTCACACCTTGTTCAGGTCTTCAATTAGTACATGAATAGATCCCCTAATTTCATCTTAGGATATTGACTTTTCTATGTACTATATTTCATTATGGACTAGAAATGGACTTGGGAGCTTGGGAGTAGCTGCTGAGCATGTACTTGGGTTTTCATTTGGATTTGGAGTCTTATATTTATTTATTAATTTTGTTATCCTAGCCATATTTATTATATTACTAATTATTTGTCCACTACATTTTATATTGTAGTATCACATGGACATGTAAGATTATATATTCGTCCCTAGACATTTTATCTGTTATTATTATATTCTTTTGTTCTATCATTATTACTACTTATGATATTGATTTATCTATTATATATTGTTGTTCCACTCTAGTCATGAGTGTATGTCTCCCAACCGTAGACCTTTGTTTCTAGTTGGAAGCCTCTGGTGTATAGGGATATGAACTTGAGGCCAAGTAGAAACCTATCTAGATATTGTTACTGAGGGAGAGATATCGGGACACTACATCATAAAATATAGTATGGATAAAACAAAAAATGGTAATTGAACCTCATCATACCATCATAATCAAGGTTAAACTAATGAAAATTCATCATCTTCTTCTTCATCTCCTCATATTCCTTATGTAACACTTTAATATTTACTTGGATATATGGTTGAACACTCATTTTACAAAGATATTAATTTTTTCCTTTCCTTTATGATTTCAAATCCATCCATTGTAAATCTATAAATATTTAATATTTATTTATCCTCATCATTAATAAGCTAGTATGATCCTCTCAACTCAAAGCACTATCCACCTTGTTCTCTTTCCTAGGTTGGTAATATATTGAGTAGCCATAATCATTAATTAGATCCAACCATCTTCTTTGGTGATCATCATCATTGTTATATATTTATTCAAGAGAAAATATAAGGGATCGAATGATCTAAGAGCATTCAACACCAAGCCTAGGTAGTTCTAAAGTTATGGAGACCTATGGTGTCACTGTGAATTAAGTTCACACCCTCAGGATTGAAGGAGGTGGCATTGGAGAGGAAGGTGACATCAGAGCCATGGGTGGAAAAGGAATCCATAAAATCCGTGACTTTAAACAAATATTTTTAGTATATATTTTACACCATTATCCAAAAATATTATTCCTTCATGTCCTCAATGTCAAAATTACCATAGCTAACTCCAAATCATGATTTGGGTAATTGTTCTCAGGAACCATTACTTTTCATGAGGCACAATTTATCACCATATCATTCTTCATGAGAAAACATCCCAATCACATCTTTGATGCATCACTATAGATTAAAAACTTAGTGAGTATATTATATGACCATGAGAAATTATCCACAAACAAATAATAACATCCATCAAACCAAGAAATTTTTTATCTCAGTCATAGTGGTTGTTCTGGGCCAACATTTAATGACTTCTATCTTTGATGGATCCATAGATACACCATCTCTTGAAATTATATGACCAAAAAATAAAACTTTTCAAAGCCAAAATTTAAACTTAGTAAATGTTTCATAAAAATTCCCCTTACTTAGGGTCTTCAACACAATAATCATTTTATCTTAATTAACTTCCTTTCTCTTTGAATAGATAACAATGTCATATATAAAGACTACCCCAAACTGATCAACATAATATCTAAAGAAACTATTAATTAAATCCATAAACATATCAAGGGAATTAGTAATATCAGATGGCATCACTATATATTCATATTTTCTATACCTTGTAAAAAAACGTTTTCTTGGGTATATCATCCTTCACAACCCTCAATATATGATTTTTAGAATGAAGGTAAGTCTTATAAAAGTATTGATCTCTACACAGTTGATTAAACAAGTAATCAATATGGTGTAGGGGATACTTTTTTTATTGTGATATTGTTTTTCTCTAGATAATCAATGCATAGTCATGTCTATCAATTTTTATTCTTAACAAAAAGAAAAGGTGAACCCCAATTTCACACACTTGTCCAAATAAATCCATTGTTAAGATTCTATTGGTGTTTCATTATTAATTCTTGAAACTAGATCAAGTCTATTCTACAAGGAGTCTTTGAAATAGTTTTAGCACCATTTATGTGTTCTATTGAAAATTTGACTTTACAATTTTGTCGAATACTATGAAACTCTTCTGTAAAGACATCAAAAAACTCCCACAAATAGGTTTAACATAAATTTTGAGTTTATTCCCAACCATATGAGATAAACACTCCTTGGAAATAAACATCCATATGATGGATTTTATTTCTATAAGAAGATAATTTTTATCATTGAAATAATAGGAATTCATAGTTTGGCTTGGAATAACAAACATGAATTCCCTTCCTTGTCATTTTATGTCAGATTTATATAGATAACATCAATCCAATCCTAAGATAAAATCAAATTCATCCAGAGGTAGGATAAAAATATTTTTAGAAAGAACATTCCCACAAACATCAACTAGAGAATAATCATAGACTTGAGATGTGATAATCGTACCATTATGGGTTTTCAATTCTAATTCAACATTAAATCATTGAGACTGGGAATTAACATTCCATGAGACCTTTCATGATATATGTGAATTAATATAACTAACAGAAAATAACATACTCCAATATTTTAGATTAATTATCACTACCCCAAATTCATCATTCTATATTTATTCACCTATTAAAACCAAAATGGTCAGTTTGGCTATTAGGATTCATTTATCAAAGTGATAAATCATTCATAGGATTTCTAAATCATGTGATATTTTTTAAAATCTAAAAAAATAGGTTTAACCTAGGTCATTAATGATCATCATCTATTCAAATCCTTCATGATGGGTCGTAAAGAGTTTGTTAATTCCCAAAACATATCCCCCAAGAGTGAAACCCCATATTTACAGTAAGTCCCATTTTCATGCACCTGCCGATGATTGAGTCATAACCCAATTCAACCTTTTAAGAGTTATTACCCTTATGTATAGCTATTCTAGAGCCACATCCACTTGTAGAATACAAACAGAGACATAATTCCATGGAAACCACTCACTCTATCATTCACTAAAATTCCATTAAATTTTCTTATACTTTGACATGTCAATAGAAATATCTTTATGCATATCCCTAGGGATCTGACTAAAGTTTTCCCATCCTAGTTTACAAAGGTTAATTAAACATTGATATAATACCAAATGTAGAGTCCTAGAATTTTCTTACATAGATATCACATATTATGAGATAAATATTCATTAAATAACGTAATTGTAAGATCCCATATTTTTTCAGGTTAGTCCCTCTTTGATTTTTTTCATTTGAGCCTTGGTGGGTGAGTATTGTTTAGAGACTGAGAGCCTTAGTGGGGTAAAATGACCTAAAATTTAAATATGTATGTTGTTTGAATTAATTTTTCCCATGTATAAAAGTTTTAAATGGTTTATGAGGGTTTTCCATGGTTTTTAAAGACTCTGAAGTATTTGGGATCTTATGTATAAACTATTTTGAGAACTTCCTACTTGATGTTTACACACTGTGAATGTGTTACATGGTGTATAAATGAATTTAAAGATGTTATGAACAAGTATAGGGAATGTATCAATTACACATCGTGAAAATCATTCATGTCATGTATAATTTGATCAGGGTTAAATATTAATCAAATAATATGGGTTTTCAATTTATCTCCTTAAAAATAAATTCATGGCATGTAAATGGATAACACACTAGGTATTAATTGAAATTTTTTGTTTTAAGTGAGATATGCAAATTATTTTATTTCATTACAACACATACATCCTTCTCCTCTCGACCTATATCGAATTCCAAGTGATTTTGGAGCCTCTTATTGTATTCAAAAATTCTTAATTATGTATCTGTTCCCTTATGAGTTGTTCTGATTAGGTTTACCCCCCCCCCCCCTTATTGTTCTCTGTTTATTGTAGTTTAAAATTTTAGTTGTAAGGTTTTTGGATTTTCAACTTTACCTAAGTTGATATAGGTTCTTCTTGTTCTCTTATACACCTTATTCTATGTTGGGATTTTTCGTTAGAAACACTAAGTTAATCTCCATTTTAATTAGGGGGTATAAACCTAACCCTATGGTATGTTAGATTGTGAATTGTATGAAATATTTTTATTGCACCAACATAACATGAGATTTAATTGATTTATTCATTGATTAATGTTAAAATCCTAGATTGTAATATTTTTTGGATCCCTTTGGATTAAATTATTGATTCTACTTGGCTTATGGATACCAATTAGTTGAAATAACCATGAATAATGAGAACATGGATAATGGTTTAAAGTGTGTTTAGCATAAAAGTAGGCCTTTAGTGATTCTTGATATATAATCCCTAGGTAATGGATTATTTTATTAACATTATGACTGTTGATCATTTTAGATATAAATGACAGTGTAATTTAAAGACAACTGGTACTTTTCATAACTAACCATTGAGGATTATGATGTATTATTGTTATATCCTTACTGTTATGACTTATTTAGTGATTCATGTTGAAATTCATATATAGAGGTTTATACCTAGTGATTCATTTTAAAATACTTATATAGCAAGATATTCCAAATTATTCATGCCTAAATTCTTATATAGAGGGTTGTGAACAATGATTTTTGTTGAAATTGTTATATAATGGGATATTCCAAGTAATTCATGTTGAAATGATTATATAGTGGGATATGCCTAATGATTCATGCTCAAATTCTTATATAGTGAGAAATTACCAATGGTTTGTGTTGTAATTATTATATATCGAGATATTCCCTGACACATACTGAAATGATTATATAGCAGGCTTGGCCCAAATTTTTGTGATTTCCATGGATATATGGATATGGTTAGCTAGGTTCTAATACATGCTCAGAGACTTACTAGCATGGCGCATAAGTAGGTTATTTGGATATATGGATATGGTTGGAATGGTTTTGTTACATTCTTAGAGAAATTCTATAATAGTGTCAAAGTAAGATGATCTATGTATTATATCAATTGATTAATTAATTCATTTTTTATTTCCTTATTGAATAAACATATTATCAAACTATTTTTGAAAAAAAAATGATGGTGTCAACCTACTAAGTTTTAATCACACCCTACTTAGGCCTCCATTTGGTACCCAAGAATATTTAATGGATGAAGCATTAGACAAGGGAAAGGAACCTTGTTGTTGATTGTTTGCTTTCTATATGAGATGCAGTTTAGAGACAGGACCCACATGGGGATCGAGAATATGAAATTTTGACTCTTTTTTGAGTCTTCTTTCCTTTTATTCTTTATTAATTCCATCATGACATCTAGATACATTCTAGTATGTCCTTAAATTATTCCCTTATTATTTGTTCGATTTTTATTTTGGCTTTTATAGTTTTTTTTATCTGATGTATTGTTTTTTTTTCTATTTTCATTACTTTGATATTTATTTATATTGTTTATTTCCACTATATTATTACTCTAAAATCGGGTTTATAGCATCTCTATTATACTTATCACACCCCCACTGCTATTCGTAAGCGTATGTTGTATAGGGAGGTGCGCTAGAGGCCCTTTTACTATCCCATTTTGGCCATGTGAGAGAGTGTCAGATCAGGGGACATTACAAAGTGGTATCAGAGCACACCAGGTTTCTTTTCCGTTTCTTTACTATTTGGGAAGGATATAATGGAGACTATATTATGTCGAAACTTGGTAATGATCTTTTTCATGTGAGTTGTTAACCCATGTATGGTATAAAATCTGAGTTCCCTAGGATGGGATTGTTTCTTATGTTTGTTACTTGTTACAAATGATGTTATTTCACCTTGGGTTATTCACATTTTTTTTGTTGTTATTGTATTATAATGTTATTGATTCTTGAGATTTATACTGTTATACTGGAATGACACAATATGATTATGAATTCAATTATGATAGGCACATTTTTGTATATATTAACATGAATTTTGCATGATAGGTACATATTTATTTCATGTGGTATATACATTCCTATATGAATTGTGGTATAAGATACTTGTTGTATCTAATAAATTAGATGAAATGAAGTGATATGTCATACTAAAAAACTTTTCATTCATGTTTATAGAGACCTGTAGTAGTGTTTCTCTATTTTTTCACATGTTGAGGTTGACCTGGTCGTTATATCTAGTGTTTTAAGGAGTGCATTTTCCTTATAGAGAAAATGTATCCTCATTGTCTATGAGTTTAGAATTAAGAGAGTGGAAATTATCACACTCATAATGCGGATGAATAGGAGATTCATGTGGATTCTGAGGATTAGATGGATGTTCAGCTTTGTGACATCTTCTTGAGGGTCATACAATCCATGGAAAGAGATACTTTTAACACTATTCCTTCGATGTCTGAGATCACAAGAGAGTTCCAGCTAATTAATCCACCAGTGTTCACTGGGTAAGGAGGAATATAGGAATTGAGTTATGGATTGAGTCATTTTAAATGATATTTTAGAATCTTGAACCACTCATAGATAGGACAGTTAATCTTACTGTGTATATGCTCCATGGTCCTACCATACACTGGTGGGATGTTCTAGATAAATCTAGGAAGAATAATGAGTTATCTTAGAAGTACTTTGAGATAAATTTCTTGAGACACTTATATCTAGATAAATTGAGGGATTTAAATCCTTTAAAGTTCATGAATCTGACACGGGAGAGCATTCCAGTGATGGACTATGCTGAATGTTTCATTGACCATTAGTAATTTTCACCATCTTTAGATGTTGATGAGATATTTGGGGAAAGAGTTTTTTAGGAAGAACTTGCTATGAGATTAGGTCACTAGTGAATGTTTTTTATCTGAGTATATTTTTAGATGTTATGAATTAGGAACTCATCATGTAAGGGAATCTGAGAGAGGCCTTGATCAGAAGAAAGGTTGTTTCAGTATAGAAAACTTATATCTCTTCTTCTTGTAAAAAATCATCACTATGACAGTTTTTTCCAAGTCAACATTGGATGGATCATTCAGATTAGTGGAAATACATCTCAATATCATGTTATTTTATAATGATATTAGTGTATAAGGGTGGGAATCAAGATACCTCGGTGTTTGTACCCATATTTGGAGTGTTTATATTGTTGTAGGATGAGACAAGTACAAAGTTCTGTAGGGAAATGTAGAAATAGAGAAATGGAAGGGGATCAGTATAGGTACTAGAGTCTGGTAAGGACTTAACAACTCTTTAGTAGATGTGTAGTTTGAGTTCCACATGATTTTTTGGTTGATGTAGAGGACATGGAACACTAGTGTTGGAATGGTAGTACCATGTAGAGGGAATAGTACATGGGAGTCAAATTGGAGCCCAGGGAAGAAGGGCTAGTTAGCTACATGGTATAATGACTACTCTAGATATTGTTGATGCAAGACCTTATACTATCAAAGGTACGATTCTTTTATCATCTACCCTTTATTTCATTTTTTTGATATGTGGGAATCTCATTCATTTTTATCTTCTCCTTTTTGTAAATGGTTTGGGATTGTATGGGAAATCTTAGATAGTTTTTTACCATCATCACATCATTGGTAGTTATATTAGAAAATATAAAACATTGCAAGGTGTGTTCCTTAGATATTGGTTGTACCATTTCTTTTAGGAAAATTTTATGATAGAAATGATAGGTTTAAAATTGATTATTATTATGGATTGGATAGTTCTATACCAAGATCATATAGACTATTACTAGACGAGAGTTAAATTTCTATCTCTAGAAGGAGGCAGTTATTCTCACTAGAGTGAGTGGGATCTATATGTTGGTTATGAAGGACCAATTTAGTGCAGATTATATTATAACATAGATCATATAACATGTATCTCTATTGGTTATAGTAGAATGCAGTAGGATTATTTTCCTCTAGAGTTAGACCATTTTCAAGATGTCTATCCTGACAAGTTATACAACTTACCACCTGAGCAAGAGATTGATTTTATGAGAAAATTTATTCTGGGAGAAGAACTAGTTTCTATCCATCCTTATATAATATAACCAAAAGAGATTCAAGAGTTGAAAGTTCAGTTTGAATATATGGAAGATAAAGGTTTCATATGACCTAATACATCTCCATAGGGTTCTCCAGTTCCTTTTTCCAAGAATGATAATGGTAATTTTCACTTATGTATGGATTATTGGAGATTGAACCAGATGATATTCAAGAACCAGTATCCCCTTACACATATCAATGATCTTTTTAATCAGTATATAGGTTATAAGATCTTATACAATATCGGCCTAAGATATGGATACCACCAATTGAGGGTGAGACCTTTAGACATAACTCATACTTATTTTTGGATTAAGTATGGATCATATGATTTCACGATTATGTTTTTTGG
This sequence comes from Viscum album, assembly GCA_963277665.1. Taxonomy (NCBI): domain Eukaryota; kingdom Viridiplantae; phylum Streptophyta; class Magnoliopsida; order Santalales; family Viscaceae; genus Viscum; species Viscum album. The sequence continues at coordinate 1,898,157,844 of OY728152.1, forward strand.
TTTGAGAAATGAACTAGAGGTATTCATGGCCTTGATAAATCAGATATTGCATCCTTTCCAAGATCAGATTGTGGTAGGTTTTTCAATGACATCTTAGTTTACTTACTGTAAGAATAAAATAATGCCCAATATCCTGAAATCATCTTGAGTTCATTTAGAGAGCATCATCTTTACACCAAGCTAACCAAATATAGTTTCTGGATTGATAAAGTCCAATTCTTGGGCCATGTCATCTTATAGGTTTGGGTTTTAGTGAACCTAGAGAGAGTTTTGGTCGTGGTATCTTGGGAGAATCTCATTTCTATCTTCGAGATTCAGATCATTCAATGTTTAGCGGTCTCTTATCGTTGATTTATCCTGGACTTCAACCATCTAAAAATATCGATGTTAGGGAAAACCAAGAAAGGGGTGAAGTTTTTTTTGTTAGATTCTTTTGATAAATTGTTTAACAAGCTAAAAGGTAGGCTAACCTAAGCACCTATCCATAATTTAGCTATGTCAGATAAATCATATATTGTGTACTATGATGTATACTAAGTTGTACTTGGAGAAATTTGATGTAGGAGGATCATATAGTTTCTTATGGCTCTAGACAGCTGAGACTGCATGAGAGGAATTACCCTAATCATGATCTAGATTTAGCATTAATGGTACATTCCCTAAGAAATTGTAGGAGTTATATCATAGGTGAGAGGTTTATGGTATACATGGACTACAAGAGCCTCACATATATATTTTCTCAGTAGGACTTGAACCTTCAGCAGAGGAGGTGGGTCAAGTATCTACTATATTTTTAATTCTATTTGTATAATAAAGTATGAAAGGGAAACGGCGTTGCTGATTATTTGATTCATATTACATAGACAGAGTCAGTGCAGTGTTCTTGCAATGAGTAGTGGATGATGGAACTCTTTGTATACATGCATCTAAATGTTCAGAAGTATTAGGGATGAGTATCTTTGACTTCAACATCAATTATACCTAGGATTTGAACTGGATGAAGATAGAGAGGTTATCTAATCAGGAGGTCTTAGTTATGATAGATAGATTATATGGTAGGGAGACACCATCAGTACTGTCTCTTGGCACCAAAAATTTTGTAATTTTATGTGGCTGATTATGGGTTCTTATTAGATTGCACAAGGAGGTAACGATAGATTTTTGTGCTTCAATATGGGTGGTACATCCTAGTTTACCAAATATGTATTGTGATCTCCATAGGTAGTATTGGTGGTCAGGAATGAATAAAGAGGTAGCATAATTTTTGGGGAGATGATTCACTTTTGGCAGGTGAAATTCAATCATTTAAGGCCAGATGGTATTTTGTAGACTTTTCCCATCTTTTAGTGGAAATGGTATGATATAACTAGGGATTTTGTAATAGGATTATCGACGTAAAATTATAAGAATGAGGTAGTATGGGTTATTTTGGATCAACTAACAATGGTATCCCGCTTTTTTCTATCAGAAAGTCCTTCACAGTTGATGATTTGAGTAGTCTTTATGTGTATGAGGTAGTTTGGTTGCACGGTGTTCCAAGAAGTATAATTTCTTATAGATATCCCTATTTTACATCACATTTTTCATAGGGTATTTAGAAGGATCTTGGATTGTATGTTATTTTGATAAAATCCTATCATCCTCGGACTCATGGTTAATCTGAGCAGATTATTTTGGTTATGGAGGATATGTTACGAGTCTTTGTTTTGAATTTCAATGGTTCATAGGAGAAGTATATGAAACTTATGGGGTTTGAATATAATAAAATATTCCAAGAATCAATCTAGATGGAAAATTTTGAGGCCTTGTATGGAAGGTTGTGCCATTCACCTCTTTGTTGGTTGGAGCTAGGTGAGTCAGTGCTTATTGGGCCTAGTCTTATGAAATAGACATCTAGGAATGTTTAGTTGGTTAGGAGGGAGTTAGTGACCACATAGAGTAGGAATTAATCTTATGTTGACCATCATATATTACCTATAGAGTTCAAGTTTGGTCATTTTGTTTTCTTTATGGTGTCTCCAAGGTTAGGAAATGTTGTATCAGGAAATAGGTAAAGTTTTCACCCAAATTTGTAGGGTTGTTTGAGATAGTGGATAGTCTTAGTCTAGTAGCATACCGATTATCCCTTCCACAATTTTATAGTTCCATGTATGATTTTTTCACATGTCATGGCTTCAGAGATATTATCCTGAACCTTATCATGTAGAAGAAATAAAGTACGTTGAACTTTGTGTTGATAAATACTATGAGGAGCATCTGATAAGGATTGTGGACCATTGTGAGAAGTATCTTTAGGGTAGGACTATACCTCTAGTTTGAGTGTATTGGCTGCATAGGCATGTTTAGGAGGAGACCGAGGATAGGGAGTATAATATGTGAGCATAATGTCCATACATGTTTTTTAAGACCCTATAGTGATTCTAGGAGTAGTTCAGGGGTGATCTATTATATAGTGGGGGGTTTGTAAGATCTCATATCTTTTAATGTATGTCACTATTTTAGTTTTTCATTTGGGCCTTGATGGATGAGTCTTGTTTAGAGTTAGAGATCTTTTTTCAGATAAAATGAACTAAAATTAAAGGACATATATTTTTTGAATTAATGGAGTTTGGTTATAAATGTGTCAAATGGTTTATGAGGGTTTTACATGGTTTGGAATGAGTCAATAGTATTTGGGATCTTATGTATAAACTAGTCTAAGAACCGCCTGCTGGATGATTACATGTCATAAACATGTTACACAGTGTGTAAATGCACATGTAGATGTTGTGAACTACTACCAGGCATGAAATGGTTACACTTCATGTAAATCATTCACATCATGTAAAAGTTAAGTAGGTTAAAGTATTAATCCAATGTGGTAGGTTTTTAGTGTGTCTCCTTAAAAAGAAATAAATAATGTGAAAATAGAATACACGATGTGTATTTATTACAAGGAGTTGTTTTAAGTGTGAAGAGAGGATAATTTTCTTTCATTCCAACATGTTTATACTTGTCCTATTGACCTAGGGATACTCTTGTGGATTCTGGATCCTCCTCTTACAATACATATGTTCTAATTACATATCCATTCCCCAGTGAGTTGTTCTGCTTAGGTTTACCCCTCTCTTCCATTATTATCTATTCATTGTGGTGTAATATTTTGACCACATGTTTGTTTTGGATTTTAATCTTGATCTAGTTTGATATATTTTCTTATTGTTCTCTTCTACACCTTCATATGTTGGAATTTTCCATTGGAAGTGTTATATTAATCTCCATTTAAGGTAGGGGTCTAAACCAAACCCTATAATCTATTTAATTGTGAAGTATATACAATATTGTGATTATGATGATGTAATGTGTTCTATAATTAATTTATTCATTTATTAATGGTAAAATAATGGATTGGAATATTGGTTAGATCCATTTGAATTCAATTATTGATGTGAATTGTCTTATGGCTACCCTTTGGGTGAGAAAACCTTGAATAATGAGTACTTGGATACTAGTTTAATGTGTGTTTATCATGACAAGATACCTTTAGTGATTTCATGATATAAAATCCCTAGGTAACGTGTTATTTTCTTATTGATATGAATATTAATCATTTGAGATATAAATGAAAGTTTAATTGAAATAAAAATGGAAATATTCATAATTAACCATTGAGGATCATGATGTTATATTATGATATCCATGCTTTATGACTTGTTCAGTGATTTATAATGAAATGATTATATAGAGGAATATTCCCAGTGATTTATGTTGAAAAGATTATATAGTTTTCTATACCTACTGATTCATACTGAAATGATTATATAGAAGGCTATTCCTAGTGGTTCATACTGAAACACATATATATCAGGTTATGCCACTGATTCATGCTAAAATGATTACATGGTTGGATATTCCCAATGACTCATTCTAAAATGATTAAATAGAAGTATATACCTAGTGATTAACGCTGAAATTATTATATACCTCTCTATGCCCTAACATATGTTAAAATGATTATATAGTGGTATTGGCCCAGATTAGTGTGATTTTCATGGATATATGCTTATGGTTTGAAGTGTTGTGTTACATTCTAGGAGTCATAATAGCATGGCACCAAAGAAGGTTATTTAGATATATGAAAATTGTTTTTATGGTTGTGTTACATCCTCTAAAATATTTTGGCATGGTTCTGAAGAATATTGATTTATTTATTGTATTAATTGATTAATTAACACACTTTTTTATCACCTTATTTCATAAACTTATTATCAGACTGGTTTTGTTTATACATGGTGGTGTCAACTGACTAAGTTTTTCTCACACCCTACTCAAGTAGTTGTTTGGTACCCTATCATATTACATGGTTGCAATATTAGACAAGGAAAAGGGACCTTACTATTGATTATTTCATTTATAGATGGGCAGGAGTTTGGAGATGGGACCGACATGGGGCTTGGGACTAGGGAATTACACGTCATAATTGATTCTGCTATAATTTCATTCAATATTACTTCTATCATGACATCTAGATATATTATATCATATCATCATATTATTCCCTTATTATTTATTGGATTATTTAGTTAGATTTTATTTTATTTTATCTGTTATATTTTTTTTATTCTGCTATTTCCATTAATCTAATATTTATTTATATTATTTATGTCCATTGTATTGTAACATTAAACCAAGGGGTATAGTCTATCCACTATACCTTTCACACCCCCACTACTAGTTGGAAACCTCTTGTATATGGGGATTCATAGTTGAGGTCCCATAACTAACTTCCTTTGGCCACATGAGAGAGTTCCAAATTGGGGGATGTTACAATAACAATCCATGCCAGAATCATTTAGGTCTAGTTACTTTGAAAACTTAAACATATAAATAATGGGTTCATAAGTGATCTACATCATCTCCCACTATGTTCTTCATAACTAGAACCCTTATTAGAAATATCATACATTATACCTTTCTTCATATACTATGGAAAGGAAACATAATAAAGTGTAAGTTCAGATGCTCAATAAGGAAGAAAAGGGATATATAAACATAACATGAGCATAAGGGTATAAGAATAAGAGAATAATATTTTAAAACCATACCTTGCATGTCATATATCATAAACCTGATTCACGTCATAAATCTTGGAATTTCATAAGATATGAATCAATAAAGAATATAAGTACATAATTCATGAGAGAATAACATTAGCATAATACATATATTTTTGTTATACACATAATCAGAGAAAATATTATGTCAAGGACACCCACCAAGACATTCATAATATGTTGGTCTTGGTCTAACCACCAATGCACATACTTTAGGTTTGGTATAACCTTTTGTGTACCCACTTTTGGTCTTGGGATAACATCTCATATATCCTCTTGTTTTGGGCTTGGAATAACCTCTTTTGTACCCTATCGTTTCAGGATTGGTACAATCTCACATGTACCCTTTTTTGGGCTTGAAAAAACCTCTTGTGTAATGTTCAATATCATAGAACATTAATCATTACCCAATGAAATCTATGGTGATATAGGTCTGATCCATCACATAATCTATAAATTTTCATGCCACATGATCATAAAACACTTTTCATATCATAACCCATGAAAAGGAAATGGGTTTCATAGACATTTCCTCATAGTATAACCCATTTGAAATAAATCGGTTTCATAAAAAACTTGTCATCATAATCATAAACATAAACCATCCAAAGAAAGAATAAGGATGAAACCATTAGATCATATAACTATGAATAGAAAATCCATAAAAGGATCATTAAAACATTATTGAAGAGAATATAATTTCCATTTTCAAATAAATTCTTTGAAATATAAAAATTTATTAAAAAATAAAGAAAACTTTTTCAATAAAAATAACCTTAGAAACTTATAAAACAACCTTTAGACATTTTAGTGATCATGATGGAAGAAACTACAGTTCGTTCCATACAAGTTGACAAAAATATTTCATTTTTTTAAAATATGTGAGACCTTTTCCAAAGGACAAGGTTCCTATAATTAAATAAAAATAAATTCAAACCAGTCTAAAGGAAGGAATTTTACATTTATCTCTTTGGAAAAGAGGCATAAACTCATAAGGAAGTGTGTTAGAAAATATGGAATCATTTTAGTCCATGCCTTTATTTTCAAAACCATCGACAAGAGAGTTATATTAATGATATGTGTGTATGAATAAATAGTTCATTGAAGTGAGTATGTCCTAGAATTTGATCCATATAGCGGTCATATTCTAGGAGAGGTGAATGTTACCAATTCTAACATCTTAAAAAAATGTTGTCAAATCACACTCAATCCATAAATTGTTATAGATTCATTGAATTTCCATGTCAAATGTATTAATTAGACAAAGAATTTTTTCTTCTAAAGAAGAGGATATTCTATAGAAATCCCATGACATCACCATTATGATCTCTATAAATAGCCCCAAGGGCCTCAGGGTTTATATTTCCTATGAAATCACCATTATAGTTAAATTTAATAAAAATAATAAAAGGTGGGTTATAAATGAATTCAAAAGTACCTAAAGGAGGGAAGAAATTACCTATAATATTAACGCATCTTAGAATTGAGAATTTAAGGACAGAATTGTTACAGTGTCTATGTGGAAGAGTTAGCATTATACACTCCCACAATGATTTTAACAATGGTATATTGAATCTTGAAGGAGTCCTACTATTGTATCATCTTATTCCTTCCATTATAGATTTCATGAATATGTTATATGTTGTACACTTTTAATATTTTCATTAGTTGATGAGAAAGAGAAACCATAATGCACTCTCAAAGATGATCAGTAATCAAGTTCGCATACAAAGGATGAGTCTCAAGGATGTCAAAAACTACTTTCTAAAGTTCCGAGACCACGATACAGATTAAGAAAATATAATTCACATCCTCCATGTACTGATGAAAAAAGATAAATCTCGAGTATAGTAAAATACCCACAATTTGTAGATGGGAATCAACAAGGATCTTTTATAAGGTCATCCTTCATAATAGTTTGAATCTAGATTATAAAATCAAGTTCTTATTTAGGGACCCAATCCAATTGTGAATACCCTATATCTCATTCCAATAAAATATATTAGAGTTAATCATTCCATCCACCACTGGATCCCATATCAGTATTTTTTGGAATGTATTATCTCGAAAATACTCAATGAATATTGTTCATTTTTATGCTCATAAATAGCCCTATCTGTTTTACTAATGATATTACATTAAATTTTTTTCAGGAATATATTTCTTGATAAATTTATTTTATTTATGGGTTAAAATATTTTTTAAAGTATTCTGGGTTTTATAGAATGTAAACTGTAAACATTGTTCATACCCAATGTTTGTAATAAGAATGTGTTGTTTAGGAACCCTACATTTGGAATATAATGTATGGATAATGAACCCTATAAAGTTGAAAAATTATAGGTCAACAACCCTATGTTTTGAAGAAACCATTTATTTGAGGTACAAATGTATGGTTTATTAATCCTAATTTTGTAATCAACCCTACACTGCCAACTGTACTTTTAGATTTTATTACTACACAAAGAAACCCTGTATTTGACTTGGTCAACAATGGAGTTTTAAATTGAAGATATTTTATGCATCTTCTAAAACAGTCATACTTTAAGTAAATATCCCTTTAAATAAGTTTTATGACAAATTCAAAGGATAGTATTCTATGGATTAAATCATTCATATTTCTAGGGTAAGTTACAAATTTCTTTTAAATATTTAAAATTCTAATGATTGTAATTTTTCAAGTGATATTCTCTGATCTATTAAAATGAAAGAAAGAAAAGTTTCTATTGATAAATACAAAGCTTGATTTCCACTTAAAATGGTTGTAATATATTTTTTAATATAGAAATATTGTTAAGATAAAAATAATGAACATATATTTGATTTTTAAGGAGATAAAATTTGGAGACATGAATGTTTCAATCTTTCTTGTGTGTAAATTACTAATTAACTTTTACTTTTATTATTTTCATGTTTATTTTTTTATTTAAGATCATTTGGAACCTGGATTTATTCAAATCTATTTTTTTGAATACTTTTATATTTGAATTATAGGATCCATTTCATGTGATTTTCTATTATGATTGTGAACAAGAATCTGTTTTCTCAGTCAAATCAATTACTTTTGAGTTATTAGAGTATCGAATACTCAGACTTAGTCATAGTAGTGAAGTTTCCACTTCTCGAAAAAAGATGTCAATATTTTGGTTCCCTATTAAAGAACCAAAAGGACCTATAAAATCCTTTTTGTAAAGGATTAAACTTATTATACTCAGTTATAAAGGTCTTATGATAAGAGGACATATCTAGTGAAATTCATCAAGCTCACTGAGAGAGTGTTTGTGGAGTGGAATATGGGATCTTTTTTCCCTATAGCACTATAAAATTTATCATTTTACTCTTGTCTATTTTTTATATTCTCAACTTACATAAATAAGAGAGAATTTCATATCTACATAAATCATAAATAGGGTCAAAGGTTTGAATCTATCTAGATTATTTAAAAAACACAACTCACCCTATCCCCCTCTTGTGTATCTTGGTATTATTCTAACATAAGAATTAGTATTATTGGGATTTATTTTTGAATAAAATTGATAACCTCAAGGAATTACAAGTAAAAGGTCTATACAAAGATAAATGTCAATGACAAAACTAAATAAAGGTATTTCAATGATCCGTACTCCTTACTTTAATGGTTATAATTATAGATTTTGAATAACTCACATGATAATCTATTTTAAAAATCATCGATTCAAAGTATACATGAAGATTTTCACTCTGTATGAAATCTCTGATAAACTAGAAACATGGGATGCCATAAAATAAGGTAAGTATGGTATTAATTCAAGGGAAATTAAATCTATTGTATGTGTACTTGGCTTAGATGAATTTAATAAAGTATCTCAATGTTCCACTACCTATGAGATATGGAAAACTATTTTTTTTCTTATAAAGGAACTAAAAATGTTATACAATTAAGTTACACTACTGTAAATTATAAATTAGATAATTTTAGAATGTATGATGGTGAAATAATTATCCATATGAATGGAAGATTTACTAAAATAGTCAATGGTATCACTTCATTGGGAACTTCAATTTCAAAATTAGATCAGTAAATAAAATTACTTTGAGTTTTGCCCTTTAAGAGGAATAGAATATCATCCTCTATACATCAATCCACTCTAGTTAAAGAACTAAAAATAAAATAACTAATTGGAACTTTTATGATGTACAAAGCTGATATTAAAGATAAATCATAAAATCATAAAATGATAAAAATATAAAATACCTCCCTTAAAGTTACTTATCAGAAGCATGAAAATAAATCAAAAGAATATTCTATATTCTCAAATGATTGAGAGTGTTTTTATTCTGAAATGGAACTAGATCAATTATCCATAAGATTTTGAAAAATTTATAATAATAATACAGGATTCAAGAAGACCTTCAAAAAATATAGACATGAATATAAACAAGTAAAATTATATGAATGTATGTAAATGGGTCATATTAGACATAATTTTCCTTAGTTTAAGGAAGTAAAGTGAAAGATAGATAAGAAATAAAATAAAAATCATATGAGAATTGATTATGATCAAAAAGGAAAGAAATATATAAAAGAATCTTGGAGTGTATATGAAGACTCCATACGTTCTTTTAATTCTAACTAAAAAAATACAAAAAATATAAAAGAAAATATGATCTTTATGGATAAGGAATAAAATTTGTTAAAATCCTATTATTTTTATGCTTCTGATTCTAAAATATGTTTTAATAGAAAATTAGCTACTTAATGCTCTACACTAGAAGAAATATATGATTATTTAGTAATAAAACATAAATTAATAAAAAAATTTATAATGATTTTTTAAGAGAAGAGTACTCTATGTTAAAGAAACACCAATACATAAAATAAAAATTTAAGAAATATACCTCAAAATATTCCATTCATGAAAATATAATACAATAATTAGAAGTGAATTAGAATCATTCTAAATTTCATCTATTATATTAACTAAAGGAGAATAATTTTTAAATAATATTATTGGATAAATGTTATCAAAAAGGATAAGTATGGAACTGAAATAAATGGTGAAAAATAAAAATTATCAAGAAACAAATTTCGACCTACTTCTAAAAATAAAAATATATCAAAAATCACTTGTTTTTATTATGTAATTAAGGGAAATTACTCCAATGACTACTATTTAATAAATCCTAACATTAGTGGAATTAAAAAGTATTTTTTTCCAGAAATATTTATAAAGTATGTACAACAAATTTTTGAAAATAAGGTTAATATAGATTGTCAAATATTTTCTTACTGAAAAAACTAAACCCATGAAAATATGGGTACCAAAACAAGATTTTTTAAAAACTTGTTGTAGGAAACGTTTTACAAGAAACAAATGTTGTATGGTATATGGATAGTGGATGATCGATACACATGATTGGATACTCTTCCAATTTTCATACATTATAAAAATTAGATGCAGGGTTGGTTACCTTCAGGGATAATTCTAAAGGAAAATGGTTGGATTTTAATCATTTGGAGATCCAAAATCAATTTCAATCAACAAAGTTCTATATGTTCAAGGGTTAAAACATAATATGATAAGTATCTCTCTACTCAGGGATATTGAATTTTATGTTTATATTTCTAAAAACTCCTTCTCTATTTTTAAAGATAAATTTATTAAATTTAGGCAAACCATATTAGAAAATGTTTATACCTTGGATTTTAATTCATTGTATAAATAAAAATTGAATTGTTCAACTGATTATAAAAATGAATCCAGGATCTAACATAGGAGACTAGGACACTTTAATGTGTTTAATTTATGTAAATTATCTAATAGACACTTAGTTTCTAATTTTATTAGTCTTAAATTGGATAAATATAAATTTTGTGATGTATTATAAATTGAAAAGAAATAAAATGAATCCTTTAAATATATTAACAAAGTTTCTATATCCAAACCACTAGAAAATATCTACATGGATTTGTTTGGACCAACTAGAGTAGCAATATTGGTTGAAATATCATGTGTTTTTTGTTATAGTTTATGAATTCTCAATATTTTAATGGGGTTCTTTTCTAGAGCTAAAAATTGAGGATTTCTCTATTTTTGAATGATTTTGAAAAATTGTTCAAACGAAAAGATATTTTAAAATAATTTAATTTAGAAGTGATCATGGTAGAGAATTTTAAAATCAAGAGTTTAATTTTTTTTCTCAGACATAAGTTTTAAATAAACCATATTTACACCAAGAAAACCTCAATAAAATTGAATTTTAGAAAGAATAAATAGGACTATTCAAGAAATGGAAATAACTGTGTTAAATGAATAAAGTTGTCCTATCTATTTTTGGTAAAATCTATAAATAAAACTTCTCAGATAATGAATAGAGTTTTAGTAAGACTCATTCTTAAAAGGATACCCTATGAACTTTGTAATATAATAAATCATAACATCATATATATTATATTGTTTGGATGCAAGGTGTATATCTTGAATACTAAAGAAAACCTTGGTAAATTTTATCCAAAGACTGAGGAAGGAATATTTATTTGATATTATCCTACCTCTAATTCTTATAGAGTGTATAATAAAAAGTCAATAATTGTTGAATAATTTTTTCATGTGAATATTGATGAATGTAACCCTTTAGATTGCAAGAAAAATTAAACAGATGAAGTTTTTGATTCCTTAGAAAACATGAGAGTTAAATAACCTACATATAATTTTGAAAATAAACTTGATGAAATTTAGTCCAGTTCAGAAGAACATGAAACTGGTGAACCTAAAAGTGTCTTTACTAGACAACTTATAACATTAAAGGATCATCCTTTAAAAACTAAAATAAGACATCTAGATACAATAGTAAGAACTAGAAGGAATATAGAAAATATAGCTTAATTTTATGTAGTTATATCTAAAATTAAAACCTAATACTAATGAGGAAGCATTAGATGAGGAAGGTTGGATAATTAATATTCAATAATAACTTAACCAATTTTGTATAATAGACATTTTTGAATTACTTGACAGCCCAGCTAATCATCTCTTAATAGAAACCAAATTATTTTTTATAAATAAACAAGATGATCAAGGAATAATTACTAGAAATAAATATTGATTAGTAGTGAAATGATACAATTAGGAAGAGGGAATATATTATGATGAAACCTTTGAACATATTTCAAGATTATATTCCATTAAAATCCTTATATTTTATTTATCTCATATGAATTTTAAATTATATCATATGGATTTAAAATTGTATTTTCTAAATATATATTTAATAAACGAAGTTTATATTGAACAACCACCAGGTTTTGAAAAAACCTCATATACCAAATTCAATGTTCAAACTTACTAACGCACTTTAGGGCACCAAATAGGCACCAAGATCTTGGTATGATATATTAAGTTTGTTTCAATTTAAAATTGGATTTATTTAGGATTAGAATATCCTTCAATTTTTAAGAAAATAGTTTGTTCTAATATATTATTAGAACAAATTTATGTAGATTATGTTATCTTTGGTTCAACAAATAAAAATATTTGTAATTATTTTTCAAATCTTATACAAAAAAAATTTGAAATGATTATGATGGGAGAATTAAATTTCCTTCTATGTCTTAAAATATATCCAAATGATAATGGAAGTATTTTAAATCAAAGTAAATACATTACTAATTTATTGAAAAAAGAAACTCTAAAACAATAAGACTTATGAAACTCCAATATGTACCAATTTCAAACTAGATTTGGATGAAACTGGAAAACTAGTTAACAGCAAGTTGTATAAAGTTATGATTGGAAGTCTACTATATCTTACTTCTACGGGACCATAAAGTATGTTCTTTGGTCTATGTTCTAGATTTCAACCAAGTGAAAAATAATCCCATCTTACTAATATTAAAATTATTTTTAGATATTTCAAAGTAACTATTTTTTAATTATTACTTTACCCAAAAACATTTTATTTTAATTTAATCTCATATTCAGATGTAGATTTTGGAGGTTTTAGATTAGATATAAAAAATTACATCATAAATCTATCAATTTTTAGGAAATTCATTAGTTTCAATGTCAAGTAAAAACAACATTCGTTTGATATTTCAAAATATGAGGTAGAATATATATCGACTGGTAGTTTTTCTGCACAAGTTATATGGATAAAAATCACACTATTAGACTTTGGACTTAATTTCAATAATATTCCAATTTTATGTGACAATAAATGTGCAATTAATATTTCAAAAAATATTATAAGTCACTCTAGAACCAAGAATATTGATATAAGGAATAATTTTTCAAGAGATCATGTTTTAAAAAATGATATATCTCATAATTAGTAAATACTATATATATACTTGTTGATATTTCCACTAAATCACTTCCTAGTACTGGTTTTAAATTTATTATGGGGGAGCTTGATCTTTTTAATTTTAAATAATTTTTTATTAATACTTTTCATTAAAAATATTTTATTTTTTTAATCTATTATTTATTTACTAGTTTTTGAATAAATCAAGGATTTATTACACTTTTTGAAAGTTCCTCCTTTCAAAATAAAAAAAAATGATTACTCTTAGTATTTGGCTTGAGAAACAAAATAGATGCCACTAAAAGCCATCAAAAACTCTCCCTCTCTCTCTCTCTCTATCTATCATACCCTTAGTTTTTAACCCTTCAACTTCCATAGCTCTCATTTTTTCCTTTCAAAAACCCTAGAAATCGAATATCAAACCTTTATATTATTAGTAATAATAAAGACCAAGAGGACAGATGAAGGTGGACAATGAAAATCAAAGTATCCACACACTATAGGAACTTTAAGAAAAGTTATGAAATAGAAATTTATTGATTTTGAATGGATATTTCATATGATTCTTCTATTAAAGAAATTACTAGCCTTTTAAGGGTTATAATTAATTTCCAATGAAGAAAATACTGAGCATGTGGTCATCAGAGAAAAAAAGAGTTCTATGAAAATGTCTTGTTTAGTTTTTCTGATATAGAGGACATATTTGTTTCAAAGGTAAACAATATGTAATTTTTAGTTTATTTAGTATAGATAGAAAATATTTTTAAGTGTCCCAATGAAGGGGTTTTTCACTTTAATTTAGGATATATTAGAGATAAAGAAAATAAATCTAAAGATATTATGTATTTTTCTTAGCTCAACTCAGGTAATAAATCAGTTTGTAAAGGATATTGAAGCTAACCAGAAGGTTTTGGTTAAATTTATTCAGTATACAATGCTTCTTAGAATTTCTAAGTTAGATAAAATTCTCGATCCAGAAATGTATATATATTTTTTTTATGATGAGTGACATCAGATTTAATTTTAATAGATATATTTTTGTGTTATATGCATCATTATTATCATAAAGAGGTGATGATGTATTTTTATTCGTATGGATGGATTGTTTCTCTGATTTTTCATATAAATAAGAAGATTCAATATATTTATCTAAGTATTAGGTTTCATAATAGTAGTATTTGGGGTTTGGTTTAGTGGTAATCACCTCGTAATCCTACATGAAAAATGGGGGTTCAAAACCCATGGGGTGCAGGTTACTATAGTAGTACTGTAGCGGCGGTGGTACTATTGATCAGCGGGTACTATAGCGGCGGCAGGATACTATAGTGGCGGCAGGGCACTATAGCAGCGACGGGTACTGTAGCAGCTGGGTTACTATTCACATAATGGGCTTTAGGCCAAAAATTTGGGCCTACAGGCTTCGTAATTGGATACATGCCCACTGGGCCTTTGGGCTATGTAATGGGTCTCCCTCTACCCAGTTAAAAGAGGTCTTTTCTTTGCTTTAATAATAAAACGAGGCTTCGTCCCCAACCCTTTAAAAAAAATGTTTCATAATAGTAATATTCTTAATGTTGGAACATTAAGAAAATTAGGCTTCTTTTGGATTACAATAAAAGGAATTTTAATTCTTGATGGTGATAATGATCAGGGAGAATTTGGTGCCAATGCTTATGGGGAGAAATAAAATTTGAAATCTAATGATTTAGTATGTATTCATGTAGAAGAATTTGGATAATAAATAATAGATATTTTTTTAATCAAAAATAAGAAGATTCTGGTATGATATATTTGTTCTAGATGTTACAATAGATGTTTATAAATATCTTGAAGAATAATTAGAAGATGCAATAAATGAGACCCTTATTGCACAACCTAGACAAATAGAAGATCTAGAATTTCATGCTCAAGTAGTTGTAGTTGATTCCACTAAAGAAGTTGAGAAACAAATGTTTTTAGGAGTATAAACTATTCTTATGGAAAAGAATTATTAAAATATAGATAATAAAGAATCTCATGAAGAATAAAAAATGTAGGAGAATTCTAAAGGTAGTGATAAAGTTCAATTATTAGTAGTTGGAACTACATAATTAGTTGAAAAAAATATCCTCTACTACTACAAAAAATTTAGAAAGGTAATATCTATATCTAGTGAGAATACAATATTTCTTCAAACTATATCATTATCTTTTATTAAGTAATAAAAAATTTTGTCTTTAGTTATATTTGAAATGGGAAAACCATCTATATTTAAAGAAGTAGAATATTTTGATTCTCTTAGTGATCAAATTGAATATTTATTTATGAAGTTTAATAATATTATTAATAGAATTCATACTTGAAAAGTGAGATGGAGGTTACTAAAAAATATTTTGAGGATTTGAAAATATCAAATTTTTCAAAGGATGAATTGGAATCATTTCAAATTAAACTGAAAACTCTCAGAGAAAATTCTATTTCCAGACAAGATTTTTATTCCTTTTAAAGAGAAATAGATGATCAAATTGGGGAACTAAAAACAAATTTAGTTTCAAAGAAATATTTTGGATGTCTAAATAAATACTTGGGAATTCATTTTGAATCATTGATAAGTAAATCTAGTCAATCCAGAGCTTGAAATGTTTCTCAATAAAATTATCTATATTTAATAAGAATATTTGTTCTACAGCTATAGTTTTTTCTACATTAAATGATCGGCTTTATAATCTTTATTGTGATAATTCTCCTCTAAATGTTTTTTTGTAAAATCAGAAGGATCTTATAAGAAATTTAACATCAGATGACCCTAGTATTAGACATATTATCAGTCAGTTAAGTGAGATTATATCATAGTATATTCAGTCTAAAGAAAATGAGACTGATTTTTTGAAAGTAAATTTGGATTAAAGTTTAAAATTGGCTCAGGATTTTAATATTTCGATGAAATAGTTTGCTGATAAGTTTAAACATGATTTTTGAGGAATAATGGTAGTGAAAATGGATATTTATCAAGATGTTCAAGAATCTTAGGCTTTTGATACATCATATGAATAAAAAACTTCACCCTCATATGGTCCAACCTTTTAAACTTTCTTATCCAAATGTTTATTATAATCAATAACATCTTTTAGTGAAATTATTTTTCCATTTTTTCTATTATTATCTTATTATTTATATTGATTTTTACAGCCATAAAAATATCATTTTTGTATTAGACTATCATAACATTCATTGAAAATTATTTCCTACCTTGAATGTGTTATAAACAATTTACTATTACTTTATTTTTTATATCAAAAAAAGGGGGAGGAAAATAGGAAAACACAATTTTATTAATAATATTTTAACCAAGAAAAATTGGAATTTGAATATTTATGGTACATATAATTGGTTTGAAAAATAAAATTATAAATTACTAACATTATTTCATTTGTGTTTAAATTTCCTATATTTTCTGTGTTATGTTATATAAGTTTTTTGATCATGAATAAGGGGGAGATTGTTGGGTATGTATTTTCTCAACATCACTCTATGAATCTTGTTGATTTTGATGATAAAAAATATCATTGTTTGTTTTATTAATTAATTACTTTATGTGTTTTTCAAGAATATATTTCTTGAGAGGTTTATACTATTTAAAAATTAAAATACTTGTTTAAAGTATTATTGATCTATTTGAAAGTAAGTTTCAAAAAATATTCATACCCTACATTTTTAAGAAGAATTTATGGTTTGGGAACCCTACATTTGGAATAAAACATATAGATCATGAACCCTACATTATTGAAAAAATATGGATCAACTACCCTACATTTGACGAACAAAATTATGGTTCATTAACCCTACTTTTTTAATAAATCATACATTGTCAACCATACATTCATATTTTTTCATTACATAAAGAAACCATACATTTTAATTGGTCAATGATAGAGTTTTAAATTTAAGATATTTTCCACGTCATCTTTAAAAGTCTCTCCAAAAATAAATATCCCTTGAAAGTTATTTTATGACCTATTAAAAGTCTAGTATTCAATATATTAAGTAGTTCATATTTATAAGTGAATTTGTGACTTTATTTTAAACATTTAAAATTAAAATTATTGAGATTTATTAGGTGATATTTTTGGATCTATTAAATTGAAATAATGAAACGTTTTAATTGGTAAATAAAAAGAGTGATTTTATCTTAAAATAGTGTGTGTGATATCCTTTTAAATATAGAAATACTACTAAAATAAAGAGAAAGTGCATCTCTATAATTCTAAAAGAGATTCACTTTGGAGATATACATGTTTCAATCTTGTTCTGTATAAAATTCTAATTGACTATTACTGTTTCTATTTGATTTTGGCTATTTTAATTAAAGATCATTTGAAACTGGGATCTCTTTGAAGCTATTTCTTTCTAATGATTTTTATCTTTGAAGGGGAAGAAACATTTTTTATTGGTTTCTACTATGAATGTGAAAAAAAATATGTTTTCTCAATCCAATCAATTACTTTTTCTCTATTAGAGTATCAGCTCCTTAGACTCAGTCATGGTGGTGGAATTTCAACTTATTGAAATAAGCTATGAATTTTTTGGTAATCAGTTAAAAGAGCAGAAGGCCCTATAAAACCCTTTTTGTGAGGTTTAATTTTTCTGTTCTCAGTTGTAATGTTCTTATGATTAGATTACTTATCTAGTGTAAATCATCAATATCACTAAGAGAGTGTTGGTGGAGTGTACTAGGGGGTCTTTGTGCACAGAACCACTATAAAAATTGGAATTTTATTCTTATCTATTTTTACACTACTCAACTTACTTAAGGAATATAATGTTGAAAATATACACAAATCATACAGATGATCAAAAGTTTGAATCTTTCTAAATTATTTAAAAGACCCAATTCACCCCCCCCCCCTCTTGTTTATATTTGTATTATTTTGACCCAGAAATCAGATCCTTATAGTTTATAAATTCATAATTCTTAACTATCGATCAAACTTCAATAGGAAGAGAGTCAAGATAAGCATTTTGATCTATGATGGTGGTTCTTGAATCCACCACTGGAGTAGAGGAGTCTAGCATATCAACTATGGGCATACCTATCCATTTATCAAACTTAAATCTAAGATAGAAATTTTTATAATCCAACAGGTTGTATTGAATTGAAATTCTGGTGAAGATAGATTTGATGGTGGGCTAGATAGAAGTCAACATATTTTAAATTACAATATTTTAACTTAACTTGGAATATTTTTTAAAGAAATCTCATAAAATTTGATTTTCCATTAACAATCATCCATATAAAATGAGCTTGAATGGATTGATTTAAGGGGTTGATATTTTTAATACTAATTCCTCTGAGAGTAAGTAGATTAAAACATTTCTTCCAAGAAATCATGATAACCATTTTTTCAATAATACTTCTACTTCAAACCAAATTCTTTATGGAGGTATTGATACTATTGGAAAACAAATTAGATCATTTTTACACCATAATAGAGTAAAAAAAGTTCCTTGTTTGAAACATGAAAAGAATATTACCTTAAAACCATTTTTTAATAATGAAATTTGGGTAAAATGACATTAAAAAATATTTGGAGGATAGTTAAAAATTAATTAAAACATTTTTAACAAACATGAATGTGGAGGAGAAAATATTTTTGACTGAAGAGTGCAATAAATTCATTTTCCCCTAAACTCATTATTTTGGTCTCTCTAGTTAATAAAGAGAAAAAAATTAAAGGAAAAAATGTATTCTTTATAAATAAATATATGATAAAAAATTAATTTCATTATATATATATCATAATATTTAATCATTGAAAACTTAATAATAACAAATCCTGATAAATAATGGGATTGTAACATAAAACCTTTTCCACTTTGGTAACATTTGAATAAAAAGCCCCATGAAAGAATAACATTAAAATAAAAAATTAAATTTCATTAGAATAAGTAAATTAATGATAAAAATTTTCAAATTGTATTTATATACATATCATAAAATAAGATATGTGTATAACATAACAAATTTCCCAAAGAATACAATTTGAAATAATAATCCCTTACCACAAGTTTCAACTTTATTCGTACATGTCTGCACCTCCTATATAATAAATATAAATTGATTATAAATGTTATCTATAAATATAATAATATATATTATACCATATATTATTTACTTATAACCATTTATCATCTATTAATTAAGAATTCTTTGTTAAAATCACGTTTTGATTAATAACTGCTTCATTTTTCATGTGTTTTTTGGTTTGGTAGCTTTGGTCCTTTTACATTGATCATGGTTCCATAATATAAATGATGTTAAAAATGATATAAATATAATATATATTCATTAAATCTGTATTTATATTAATCAATTAAAGTTACAGATAGAAAATGAATTACAACGTTCATAGAGACAGTGGGTCATACGTGCGCATGAATATTGTTTCCATTTTCTTTATGAATAGAAAAAAATAAAGGTATATAATATATCATCATTAAATAATAATTTATATTTCATAGTTAATTTATATACTTATTAAATATATCCTTATTAACATCTATGTCAATATAAAATTTAAAACATATCACATAGCTTCGTGGAAGCAGTAGTCCACACGTTTGCATAAGCGATGTTATCATTTTCCAAAAGATTGTAAGGTAATAAGTAAGATGTTATATTATAATTATATAAGTATTATTATATAATAAATATCATATAAATATTTTAAATCCATTATTATATCCATCTGTTAGAGGTGTTAATGGAAAATGAATTACATCAATTCATGAGGTGGTGGTGCGTCGTACAAACGATTAACAGTTTCATTTCCCATTTTATGGAGGAGATAAATATAGGTTATGAAATTAATAAAATAAAATCCCATTATATGGGATATAATTATTTCATTAGATCAAAATAGTTGAAAAATATTTAATTGAGATGGAAGACATAATAAAATAAAAATACTTGGTTAAGAATGATACCTCTTCTTTGGGCAACATCAATATGTTAGCACAAAAATACTTCTTAAGAGGGTTTCCTAATCAAACTAAGGAATATGGGATGTTTATAAGGATGTAATTTGGATATTTTGGATGGTATTAAACAAAGAAAATGTCTTCGTAAGTGTGAATAGGATGGGAAATGGGGTTCACTTTTATAAGTGAGGGAGAAACATAGAATATTTGAAAAGAAAAATATATACCCGCATTATTATCTTTCCAAAAAGATATAAAATGGATCATTATCAAAACTTATATTATATAAGGTCTAAATATATCCATAAAATATTAATTTTATAGGTTTTAGGTTATTTTAACCCTTACATTTTCAGTTTAACCCCTAATAAACTTGTTTTAACATTCACTATGTTAATTATTTTTTATGCTTTTTACTATTCATTATGAAAAAAAATTAATCTGAAATTATTATAAAATGTTAATTATTATTATTAAAAATATTTAATTTAATTTAAATAATTTAAATCATAAAAATGGAAAATTTTGATTTAAAATTAAACCCACATACGCAACAAAAAAAGTTTTTCCAAAGAAAACATTTTCATAAGTACAAAACGTTTTAATATAAAAAATCAATATGAACTTGATTAAAATAACCTAAATTGGATGAATTATGATTTAATTGAACAAATTTTACATTTAAACCATCTTCAAATAAAGTTTAACTTGTAAATTCTTTAAACAGAAATTTTTTTTTTAATAAAAGTCATCATTGTTCACTATTTATTTAAAATTTAAACTTTTTAGAAAAATAAAAATAATTCACTCTAAGATAAATTTTAAATGTTGATTCTAAAATTAATTTCATTTTTTAAAATATATTTTCTAAAAGTGGGAAAAATTATTATTTGTTCACAAATAACAATAGAAATATTTTTTTTGAGAGAAATGCATTTTGTTAGAATATAATGACTTTAGAAAACAAATATGTACTTATTTATCAATATAATTTATTTATCAAAAACCATAAAACTTTTTTTAATATTTTTTTATTACTATTCATACCATCAATTTTAATATCTAGGTTATAACAATATTTTTTTAAAATAATAATATTAATAGTATATCACGGTTTGTTAAAACTTAGTGTTTCCTATAAGAGAAGCTATCGAAGAAATTAAATCTAATTAAAAAAAATCATAAAATTTTATGGTGTTCAAAATTCCATTAATTTTATTAATTATAAACCTTTAATTGAATTTTCCAACCTATGTCCTATTGGAGGTGGGATTTAATGGTCACACTCAACTTCATTATTAATACATGAGGGGTTCTAGTGAGGATAGGTCATGAAAGAGTGGTATCAGATATTTGGTTGTGATTTTGGTTGAATTTGGTAGAACTAGTGATAATTGAATTATTTTAATAGATTAAAAATACATTTAATCTTAACATGTGATGTAGGCCAGAGAGTTCCACTATGATATAGATTTTCCCCTACAATCTAGCATAATTATCTTGAAAGTATATTAAATATTCCTAAGATTGTTTGTATTTGTCTTAGGGTAGAGACTTGGGTGTGGTACACACATCATGTTTTATTACATGTATCTGAATTGGGAAGAATCATGTAAATTTAAAATTAATGTAAATTAAAATTCATAACATATATTTCATATCATTAGATTATGATTTTGTTTTTTTATTATATAAATGACAATTGGATTATGAACTCATGTGGTTTATGTTGGTGAGGTCTATTATGATTCTCCATATGTTCATATATATACTAATTCTATATAGTATGATTCATATGGGAAGGATTGTCTTGAGTTTTAATGACAACTCATACCAAAATATAAGGGATATGTTTCTAATCAGGGGTTAGAGAGGTAGTTTGTGGGGATTGATATTTCCTTTGGCTTGATTCATTTGAGAAAGGAGTATTATATTTATTTAGTTTTTAGGTTATTGTGAGGTGCATATCAATTGTTGTGGAACCATTATCTATTTAACCATGAATAAGATAGAGCTGATGTGGTTAATTTTTTGGGATTAATTTCAAACTAAGTTTTTCTCCTCGAAACTAAAGGTGGTTTGTGATATGAGTTACACACTCTTCATTAGGGAAGATATAGTGTGTTAGAGTTCAATGTGTGATTCATGAACCTTATTTTTTATTCTCTTATACTTATTATAGAATATGAATCAAGGGTATATAATTTTAGGTGGATTTTTATCTATATATATAGATTAAATTCCTCCCTTCAATATTTTTGATGTATATAAAGGTGTTGATGAAGGATAAGATGATTGAGAAAACATTGTAATGGATGGGTTCATCTCCTAAATTAATTAATTAGAACCTTTTTATGAGTGGAGCTATAAATATTGGATCACAATTGTCATGGTAGTTAAGATTTTGACCAGTGATGAGTCAATCTCAGCCATCCTTCACTTTTTTATTTAGAGATAGTAGTTCTCAAACTTCTACTAGGAACTATAGTATTGTTTTAAATTTATATATTAGACACATCCATAGGAAATACATGTTTCCGATCATTCTTAATGGTCATCATGAAATTGTGTGAAACATCTTGTATGGTCAATTAATACTCGATGGATGGATTTCTCCCACTCACTTATCGACATCAACTACTTCATCGCTCATATTTATCATGAAGAAAATATAGTCTTTATGGCCTTACTAACAAGGGAATAAATTAAGACGTTACCTAGCTCGATGATCTCCCCACTGATCTTCTCCCTCTTCCTGATAAAGATTGTAATGTGATTCCGTCTTTTAGACTCGTGTAACCTCTTTCTTTTTTAATATTTGTGCTTTAGTATTTTGGATAAGGCACCATCCTATTTAAAAAAAAGGTAAGTTATAAGAGTTATATGAGACATTATTTATCCTCATAGACTTGGATATGATCATAGTAAAGGTGGCAGATATTATCAGGGATAAAGAGGGAAATATACATGATGTAGACAGTTTCATGTGATAGAGTTTTCAGAACCATGTAGATTGAATATTATTCATGGTAACATTTATATATATTCTACCATGTCACATACTTTGATCCATTTAGGAATCCCATACTCTTTCATTACACCTTCTTTATTATGAGAATTGGGACTTGAGGTGGATAGACTTCCCATTTCATCAGTTTTATCTATAATAGTTAATGGTCAGTCAAGTTTTATTAAAGTGAGGTGGTCTAGTAAGGGTGAAATTAACACTGATAGGGGTGAATTAGTGTTAGTGACATAAATAAAAAATATAATTTTTATCCATTTCCTTATTTTAATTATGTTACTAGTTATGATTAATTGGTTCTCATGTTCTCTATTCTCACATTTTTTCTTGCATGCAACACATACAAAACACACACATATAAATGGAAATAATGATTTACATTATTTAACTATCAATTTGATAAGTCTAGTATTTTTTTTATATGGATTCCTCTAAAATCACACAACCCACTAGATTCATCATATAATATTTTCTCAATATTATCCATTCAATGTATGAGTGTGTATCCAGTACAACTCAATTTGGATCATCTCACACACAGGTGCATATTATACCTTTAAATTAGTAGTATTTAAGATAATAACTAAAGATCATATCATAAATTTATAACTACAAAAGATATTTATGTTCTTCTAAAGTCTTGAAACTCTTCTCTTACTTATATAGAAACATACATATAGTACTTATTCGCAGTAGTAGGTGATGGCTTCTCATTTTTCTCTTGTATATGAACTAGTGTTCACAAACCCTTATCTTCACAGTATTATATAGATATTTTCTTACTTGTTATTGTATTTAATAAGTGAAATAATTATCTTCAATGAAAACTAGGATGCATAAAACTCTTCTTATTTCTATGAACTTCACATTCAACTAGACCTCTTCATCTTTCTCTTCTCTCTTTTTCTTTATCTTATTTAGAGTAATACAAATATCAATTGATATCCCTTTAATTTTCTTCTTCAACACACAGTGGTTCTTCTAGATATAAACTATGTTGAGTATTCTATTTTTTATAAAAAAATTGTTATTTCAAGATCTAATTATATCGAGTCTCATCATACCATTTTTTAGACCTCCTGAAAAATATATATTCAACAAACTTTAGTAGTTTCAGTTATCTTCCATAAACATATCCTTCTATTTTTCTTTTATGTATTCATAATAATATATGAATACATGAATTTTAATCTCCATATATTTTAGTATTTAAAAAACACATTGAATATCATATCATGAATTCTTTCTTCTTGTATTTATCAACTATCAAAAATTGCATGAAAAATGAAGTTTCTATAGTAGCATCATTTTCATTCATCAAACCTATACATATCCCTTCATCTTTAAATGATATTCACTTCACATTAAGATCACCATTTTTGTATAGATATTTTCATGTTATAGGGATGTGGTCATGGATTCTTCTTTCTTTAATATGGTAATTATTATTATTATCTTCATGATAATTCTAATGCATTTAGAACTACATATATATATATATATGCATGAATTTGTTGTGATTGTGGAAACACTATTTATGGAATAAAACAACTCCAAAGTTATTCCTTCATAAATCTTTATTTTATTTCCTAAACTATGACTAAAAGAGTATCATTATATTTTTTTCATTAAAGAACTAAATAATTTTCATTGTTAGATTTCATCTTATATAAAATATCCTAAACTGTCATACTTAAAATCCAACTAGTAAACTTCATCCTTATGAATATCAGTATAAACATGAATGGTTTTTTATGAAAATAAAATGAGGTTAAGATAGACCCCACATGATTCAAACATAGGTAAGGTGTGATTTTTACACATCTATTAGAGAATATATATGTAGAACCTATTTCATCTTGGATAATAGTTATGTAGCAGTAGATTGATGTTTACACAGATCTCAATGATGTGTACTCAAAGGATTTCATGTTTACACTATGTAAATGATTTATATGTAGTTATGTTTATGTTTCTATAAGAATTATTATTATTATAATAATTATCAAATACTTAATATTAAAAATAGTCCTCATTGTGGCACCACAACATATTTAACCTCTTTGTTTCCCATAGGTAAACACTCTGGACAAAACACCCAATGAAAATATACCTTGGATTTTTAAATCTCCCAATGCTAGACTGTACCTTCAACTTATTTTCAAAATTATCAATTGGATTCACCATAGTATATTATATATTAATATTTCTCATAGGAGAATAAATCAACTCCAAACACCTAGTAAAATACCTAGCTTCTTGACACCATGGTGTGATTCACATCATATTCTATATGTAAATGTCCCTATACTATCCCCTTGTTCTTTTTTTATCCTCAAAATTATAAGAAATATTGAGGTCTTAAAATTTTTTAGATGTTATATGAACTTCCTTAGATTCACACCTAAATTATCTTGAAGGCATAAGAAGATTCACTTTTCCAAATTCGACTATGATGATAATTCATACAAATTTTTCGTATAAATTTTAAACCTGTTATTATACCTACTTTCACTTCACTATAAAATTAATTTCTCTCCTTTATATATAATATCATCATGATATTAGTATATTTAAATAAAAATAATTTCATTTTAGTTCATGTGGCATCTATTAAATACTCAAAAAATGCTTCATCCTATATTATTCATTATTATTTTTGGATTACCACTACATGTACGTGTTCTGTTGACCTTTTAACTCTTTAACATAAATCATATTAGGTTATCTTATTCTGCATAGGAGGAATATATCTTAAGAATCACATGCTTGGATTTTTTTAGTAGCTAAGTGAATATGATAAATCACATGGATTCAATTACCCCTGATATCACACACATTTTTAGTGATGAAAAAGGTTACATAAAACAAAATATCATTTCAAAGTGATCCTTAGTATGTCACTTATTTAAATACATGATCACTTCATTAGTAGCTCAATAAAACCCCACTGTAGTAGGTTCTCTCTTAGAGTGTTTCGTATTGACCCGCACAGTAGAGGCTAAGCACCACATGCTCCTCTATCCACATGCTCTTGCATCAAGATTTTCCTCAACTATATTTCCTATGTGTAACCTCCCAAGCCCACTCAGTTTCAACCTAAGTTGAAAATTATTTTTTTCAACTCCTCAATGGGGATTAAAATCCTCAAATTAATTTTCATTAAACATATGTAAATATTCTAAGATATTGTAAGGAAATAAAATCAACCTTTTTATTTTTATCATTTTATATATGAAAAGTAACTTTACAAGTAACTTAAAAATATCTATGATTTGTTACACAAACTTTATTTACTTAATCAAAGATACACTATACTTGGGAATATATTTATAATTATTCTAATATCTTCATTCATTTACTTCCTCTACAACATATTGACATCAAGATTCATAGGTACTTCAAGATTATTGATAATTAGTACAACACGCAAAATGTGGTAATAATAATATCCCCCTTTGTATCTATTTCCAATACCATATAAAAATGATATGTCAAGATGTTAACTTTCTTCTCTTCTAATCTCATTCACTTATCTTCCCTATTCATAAAAACTTTCATTTAATTTTAGTATCTCTACTCATTGATAAGAAATAAAATTTTCTTAAATGATGTTGGTATCAATTCATGTTTAAGAAATGTTCCATCAACCATTACACTCTGAGTCGATGTTATCCATGCTTAGTTTTGATAGTAAGAGGGTTTAATTTAGATAAATAAAATTCCATTATGGATAGAATTTCATACCAGCTAAAATGAGAAACATATTACCTTTCTTTTAATATTTAAAAATAATTTCATGATGGTTCAACTTATGATACTAAAAATTGTGAAATAGATTTCTCACAAAATATATCAACCAAAATTTTCTTCACTCACTTCAACACATGGGTCAATAACATTCATGTAAAAATTTTATAGTATTAAAACATCTCTAAAGCTTATTCAACCTTTATATTTTATATCATTAAGTAAAATTAATTTCTCCCCATTTTTTTATAGAATTTTATTTTTTTAATTACCATGGGTGAGAGATTAAAGACCTCTTACCTTTTGAATGACATCTTCATCAAGCACCTTCTAGAATATTAAAATGTTTATAATATAAATAATTCAGGTAACTTCTTCCTCATTGTTCACTTTGAGTTGTCTATATATGATAGGAATAATTACTTCCAAGTTTCTCAACCTCTGAATATGATTCACATGAAATTCACATTATTTTAATAACACAAATACAATGCCTAAATATAAGGGAATAAAGTGGATCTCATTTCCCCTCGATGTGAATAAAAAGGTTGGAATGTTATTCTCAACAAAGTTTCTCAACTCTTCATGATTCCACATCTAATCATTAAATCTATTTTTGTTTAAGAGATTATGGATCTATTCATAGCTTCATATTCATTGTATGGATAAATTTTATTTTCAATAGTATTTATGCCTAATATAATTTTAATCCTCTTTAAGGATTATTCTTATTCTTTGAAAATAGTTAGATATATTTTTACATTATGTCCATAATCCTTACATCTCCCGTAAGTTTTTTCTTTAACACAAGGATTGTCATTTTTTTACAACCTCTAAAGAAATCCAACATCTTTATATGGACTTTATCTTATCCCTTTTGCACGAGCATTAACCAATACTTCCTAAAATTTATTTGTTCTTTCCAACTCTATTTGGAAAATAATTAAATAGTTTTTGGAAATATCTATGGGTTTGGAGTTTTCATATGGATATTTGGCTCTGTTACTCAATGATCTACCACAAGACTTCTTTGATAACCTCTTGATTGTATTCTGATTTTAAGATCTCTTATGTTTCTTACATAATGATCTCTCTCTATTATTCACTAACTTCTATTATAACTTTTCCCCATTTTCTTTTGATAAATATTAAGATAAAAAAGAATTAATTTTATGACCATAACCATTATAAACATTATATAGTTATTTAATCACTCAATATCTTTTTGAGGTAGATATATTATTATTAATCTATGGATATTACTTCTTCTTTAGCCCGATCACCTATCAAATGGGACTCTTCTAATATTCATCATTGAAAAGGATTATCACAAAAATATAATTAACAATGTCCAAATATATTATAGCACCATGGTAGACCCAAATATATTGATCAAATTCCTTTAACTACTTTCCATCCATAAATTATATATTTGTAGGAAAGATGGTTTTTGGACTTTACCACCACTAGTTATAATCTTATTTTCGAACAAAATTTCACATTAATTCTTCTATCCACCATATATATAGTGGTAAGATTATACTCACTTTTCCCCATACATATATATATACAAATTTTTTATTTAAACTTATACCTTTTATATAAATAGATTTAGAAGAAGCATTAAAATTTGTAATAGAGGATACCTTTTGCTTTATGAATACTTGATAAAAATCATTGGATGGTCTTAATATATTTTTTTATTATATAAAATTATTTCAATATAAGATTAATCCTTTAAAACATGGGTGGTAGAATATTTTATCTGATAAAAATATTATGTATGCATCGGTTAAACAAATTTAAGATTTTCCATCTTGATTTTGAGTTTTGGGAATCTCATATTGAGATTTAATTTCACATTCTCAATAGGTTTTATTTTGTATTCACACTCCTCATTAATATTTTCAATATATTTATCATATATTCATAATATTTTTTGTAATAGTGTATGATTTTTGTTAATCATATTTTCCTTAACATCCATCTGAGCATTATTTACAGTGATATCTTCTTCAAATTCATAGTTCTTCTCTATAAACCTCTAAATAGATTCATATTTCTTTAAAATTTATTCAAAACAATAATTTATCACCTTTGAAAATTTTAATTTAATATTAGTGATCATTTCCTATCATCCTTCAAAAATTTCATAGATAAAAGAAACAATTTTATTAGGAAAGTAATATAGAATGTATTTTAATCCATCAAATGATATTTCATGTGAATCCATAGTCGCGTGATCACTTCCTCTAATGATTTGATATTTGTATGGAGAGTTTTAACAAAAATTTAAATTTATCTTATGATCACATAAATCTCTTAGTCATGTCGAGGTATAATGACATTCTATTTCTTTAGTGATACATTGAACTTCTATTTCTCCTCCTTTAATGCCAGAACTACCTTATTCTGTATTATGGAAAGGAGGAACTGAAATCTATTCTTATTTTGAAAAGAGAGATATCTTCTTCAATCTATTATTATCTTTCATTCTCATGTTAATCATAGTCAGGGAATAAATATATTTCAAATACTAAATAGATAATTCACCATAAAAATTTCACTTCATTATATATTTAGAAAGACAATATTGAATCTTCAAATAGAAAAGAATTGAAAATAGATAATCAAATCATTGGTGAACTATTATCTGATTCCAATTAATGGGACCAATTATAGATGAACATAACACTAATATAGAGGTGGATTACTATTTTTTAATTAAAATCGAATTTATACAT
Organism: Viscum album; assembly: GCA_963277665.1. Lineage (NCBI taxonomy): Eukaryota > Viridiplantae > Streptophyta > Magnoliopsida > Santalales > Viscaceae > Viscum > Viscum album. Next base: position 1,898,187,696 of record OY728152.1, read on the forward strand.
TTTATCCCTTTCCTTATTTTACCTTTTTCACTACTTAAGGAAAAATGAATCTCTTATTCTCTCTTCCCACCTTTGTCCTTACCTGCAACACATCCAAAACATAGTCACACAAAATAGAATAGTGATTTACATGGTTCACCTATAAATGTTAGAATTATAGTACATGGGGTGAAATTTAATCCTTCATAATCACATGACCTGCTTGATTCTTTATGTGAGTTTTACACTATAGTCCCTTAATGGTGTATGAGTGTTCATCTCACAAAACTCAGTTTTGTGCATCCCTCACACCAGTGCATCCAATACTATTACAATGATAGTTTTGAGGGTAATAAAAAATGTTTTTATCACTACTTTATAACTCAATAAGTTGTTGATGTGTTTCATGAGTATTCATCATATTCAATTACTTTCATAGTAACATGAAATTGGTACCTCTTCATGGTTGTAGGTGATGGATTCTCCTTCTAATATACACAGTATTTTACACAAACCCTTATCTTAGTAGCATAGTATAAATATTTTGATACTTAATCTTCACTTGTACAAGTTCATGACTCCTATTCAGTGTGAACTGGGTTGCAAAGAACTCTTTTTCTTTCTATGAACATCATTGAAAACTCAGCCTATTTTTCATTCACTTATTTCTTCTTCTTCTGCTATTTTAGTGCAATACATATAGAACTGGATATCCCTATTCATTTCTAATTTGAAACACAATGGTTATTTAGGATATAAAATCAATCAATTTTTCAATTTTTCATACACAAATATGTTTTTCACAATTTAATAGAATCAAGACTCATCACACCACTTTCCTTTAACAACCTACAAAATATATATTCAAGAAAATGCAGTAGTTTTAGTTATATTCCACATTATTATCCTCATATTATTTTTATCTATATTCAAAATACCATATTAATTAATAGATTCAAATATCTATATATTTAGGTATTTTAAAAAAAACATGGAATATAAAATATTAAATTCCCATTGCACTTCTTTCTCAACCATCTATATCTGAATAAAATATACAGCAAATATCATATATTTCTTTTGATTAATAAAACTAAAATATATTATTATATATTTACATGATATATACTTAATATTTAAATAAATTTGTATGCATGGATACATGTTTTTTATAATGAGGCATTTGTGACTTCTTCCTTTCAAAATCATGGTATTCTTCCACTTCTCTTCATGATAATTTGCATTCATTTATAACTGTGTATTAATATATGTATGCATTTTTTTATCATGGAAACTCAATTTTTGGAAACAAACCACCCTCAAGTTCTTCCTCCTCCTATATTTATTATATTTACTAAATCATAAAAAAATTGAGTATTTTGATATTTTATTTATTGAAAAACATTATACCTAGCATCGTCAAATTTTATGTAATGTAAAATATCATGAACTCTCCTCCTTCAAATCTGTTAAGTAATATTCATCCTTATGAAGGTCATAATAAACATTAATTATGTTTACATAAATCATGTTATGTTTACAGAAACCTCACATGATTAAAACAGAGGTACTATATAGTGACCCATATGTTTCGAACATAAATATCACATCTTATTAGATGAATATTCATAACATAACATTATGATCCACACAAGATTCATATAGTTTTAGTATCTTTAGAGACTAGATTCACAATATTCTTATTTCATGAAATATAATCAACATATCCCATAAATATATTCCCACATGGTACTCTTATTAGACACACCCTACTTGTAAACTACCATAAAACCCTAGGGAAGAAAAACATAAGAATGGGTGATCTCAGATGCTCTATAAGGGTGAATGGGGGATATCAACCATTAGAGGATAATATTATCACAATGGGATTATAACATATTCAATTTGATATTATAAATGTAAAATATTTATACCTAGAAAATCTTTGATAATAAGCTCTAAAAATAATTCATTTCTAGAAGTATGATCAATAAGGATGTGAGAGTAGAAATCATCATTCAAAAATCGCAACATGGGAATATTTCATACCAACCATAAGAAATCATAATATTGTTAATATAACTAAAAAAAATCACACCCATTCAAAATATTTTGAGAATAGATATAAATAAATAACACCAATGCATCAAAATGAGAACAAATCTATTCTCAATCATGTCCATGAATTTTCCCATGAGCATAACTAGAAATTGATCATACTAACACATCGATATATAAACAAACCTATTTTAAATAATGTGCACACTAATCATCATCATCCCATGAAATATCAATATCACTTTACCCAAGGAATTAGAGGTTTATAATGGAACAAACCATCACATAATCATAATTCAATCAAAATTAATTCCACAAAATTAGAAAACATTTATCATAAAACATTTATCATATCATTATAAAATAACCCATGGAAAAAAAATGAGTTTCATAAACATATCATAATCATAATCATATACCATCGAGAGAAATAATAAGTATGGTATAATTTGATAATATTCATATTAAAACATAATTAACATCAAAGGATTTTATAATAGATACATATTTCTTTTAAAGTGTTATTGGAATACTTATTTGGTAAAATAATATTATCATTTTAAAATCACTTTTTTAAAATCTAATAATTTCTAAAAATATTTTGTGAAATTATAATTAAAAAGAAAATTTGAAACATGTAAAGTAATCTTTAAATAATTTAATGGTTATAACTATGGTAAATTTCATTCATGTCGTACAAGTTAGAAATTATTCCTTTCTCACTTTTGTAAAAAAGGTCAAAAATTTCCTCATTTGAACAAGGATAAGAAGATCACTATTCAACCATTTTTTCAAAAATAAATCAGGGGTAAAATTTAATTTAATAAACCATATAATAATAATAAAACATTTTTTAAAACATCTTATAGAAAACATGGACATGGTATAAAAAGGATTTTTGACTGAATAGTAAAATATAGTTGGTTTTCCTTAAAAACATTCATTTGATATCTCAAGTGCTTAAAGTGTGGAAATTGAATGGAAAACATATATTAATAAAAAATTAACATAGTATAATAAAATTAATGGTATTTATCTAATAATTATCATCTAATTTCCTTAATGGAGATTAAAGCATAATCAATCCTAATTATAATTGGATTGAAATATAAATCCCTTATAACTTTGGTAACTTTTGAATCATAAGCCCCGTGAGAGAGTAACATCAAATGAAATTTTAAATATAATAAAAATAAGTAAATTTGTGATATATAATTCCAAAATTTATGTATAAACACTTCATTAAAGTATATTGGTCCATATCATAATATGTCCCAAAGAAGACAATTTGAGATGATAAACCCTTACCACATGTTTGAATTGATTTGATGGAACTCAAGACTCATGTATAACAAATTTAAATTCATTATAACTCCACAATAGAATCATTTACATACTCATAATATCATATTTTATCCACTTATACCATTTAAATACCCATTTATTAATCATTCCTTATTAAAATAATTATTTACTGGTGTTAACTGTGATGACCCAAACTTTTATAAATGAAATTCCATTTTTAAATAAATAAATGCCATATCAAGTAATATATTTATAGAAAACACATGAACTAATTTGGTTATTTTGGATATTTATATTATTTTAGATTTAAAAGACCATTAATCGTCATCACCATTGATAATTTTTTCATTTCATAATGATCATTAAGATTAGTATATTAAGGGTTATGAAAAAGTTCAATTGGCAAATATAAAATAAGTGATGGTCTCACCTAATAGGATCATACCCTATAAAGCCCATTTATCAAACCTTTCAAGAAATATATCACTACAATGATTCACCCTTGACCAAGCCCAAGATGATATTCAGTAACTAAAGAATCAGAAAAACTATTTATAGGAGAATTTCAAGCTCCTCTATATCATGACCAAAACCATGTTTTCGAAACCACCGCATAAACATTTCACCATTACACACCTTAAACTTAGGGAATTTTATGGGGTAATAAATTGATATGTATCTAAACCCTAATAGTATGAACTTTTATATTTTATTTTTAATGAAATAATGATAATATTTATCCATTTTTTAATATTACATTTGAAAATTTTAAATTACATGTTTGATAAAAATAGATTTTTATACATTGAAACACAAATAGTATTTTTGGGAAAAATTTCATTTTAATAAAGACATTAATTTAGAAGAATTTAATAAATAAATAAAATATTGATAAAATATTTTAATTGAATAATATTTATTAAATATAAATGATAATATAATTTTATGAATCCAAATATAAATTTTATAAGGGCCAAAAAAAATTATTGTAAAAAATCTAGTATTTTTCAATAAATAGGTATTTTTTATTTAAAAGAATAAATTTTCATATTAAGATAATTTTTTTGAATAAATAAATATTATTTTTTAAATGAACACGTCAAAATTATCCAATGGTAAATTTTTCTTAACTTTTTGAGATAGTCGAATTTTTGGATAAAATTAAATAGGTATAAATACATAGTATGTATTATGACATCATAATAACCAAAAAGTGGTGTAATATATGTAAAAAAATGTATCCATGACCAAAAAAATTTCCCCTTCAAAATAATGTTTTTTTGAAGTTATTTGATTAATTTTATAAACCCTTAATGAATCCTCCAAAACCTATATAATATTTTAATGCTTTAAAATCAATTATTTATAAACATGACTCACTTCCACATCACCATGGGAATTATTTTAATATTTTAGATTCTTATAATTATAAAATATGTAAAAAACACCTCCTTGGTAGAAAACATGGGTAAAATCATTGTAAGGTTTGTGGTTTTGATTAATTTATCATATAGAGTCTAAAACCTATGTTTGGGAATTAATAAAGAACTCTCCTCTAATTTGTAATATAAACCTTCCCAAACTCTAATTACTCTTCACTAAAAACTCTTGAATAGTGCAAATAAACTTCCTCTCCCGATATATATCCTTTCCAAGGTTCCCTTGAGATCATTAGAATCTCCTCCAAAGCTACTAGAAGCATTCCATCAAGGTAAGGGATCTTCTCCTTCTCCTCTTTATTCAAGAACCTTCCTTTTGTCATGCCTTATGATTTACAATTTTTCAAGTTATGATATGTTTTTATACATCCCTATTACTACCCTTATGATTCCCAAGTAATTATATACCCCTTTATATCTCATTAACACTTTTTATAAACCTTTATGTACACCTATCATGTTGCTGACACTATCTTATGATTTTCCATGCCAAACAATTGTGTGGTAAATACCCATATCCATTTCCACTCAATGATATTAACCTAGTTGTACCTATCCATCATTAATTGGGTATTTACATGTATATAACCTGTACTCCTTAATTTTTTATGCTAAAATTTAAGAAATAAAAACTTGTGTTTTATGATCTATATGGCACACGTATGCATGTACATGATATGAAAGTGAAGGGTGGCTCCCGAATTATATAGACCTATAATGCATTGTGTAATATTTTTATCTCATTAGATTAAATTTATTGTGAATGGGAGGTTATACTAATAACACTATGTTATGTTTTTGGGGTTTTAAGCCTTAAATTATGTTTATGGTGTCATATTTTATGTTTTTTCAACATCTCTATGTTGCCTTTATGTTATCAGGTTATATCAGGCCTCATTATTCAAGAATATCATTCTCACCCCTAGTATGTAACCTTTTTATTCCTCTTAGATCACATAAACTGCATTACCTCATTCTATTATTATATTATTCCCTTAAAGGGATTTATAGATCAACCCTTTCTTATGTATGTCCACAGGTTATCTCGTGCAGTTTTAGAATAATGGTGGAATTTTAAGAGCTTGTTAAGTAATTTTTCAATGATTTAGTTGTATTTTTTTGTGAGTTATAATTAAATGTAACTAATTTCACAATGAAACTTGGATTCATAATCTTATTGGATTTTATATGTGTACCTTTATGTAACAAATCATGAAATAAATTGTATTTAAGATATGGGTTTTCATAGTTGGTATCAGAGGCAACTCTAGTTTTTCTGGGGATTAGGATTAGAAAACTCTATAGAAATACTTAGGGATAATACTAAATATAATAAAACATTACTAATTTTTTTAAATTTTATATTAAGTGGTTTCCAATAAAATAAATCTTTGTCTAAACACTAAAAGTTTGTGTGGCTCTGGAATAGAGATATCAAGGGGTAATAACCGTGAAAAGTTAGCATTGAACTAGACACAATTGTCACTTGGTACTTGGAAATGGGCCTTGATACACACCTAGTTTGACACTCTCTAAATATATGAATTTTTAAATTCACAATCTATTCATGAACCATTATTAAGGGACCAAAATAGTGCATAATATTTTATTTTAGGAAATAGATCATGGATAACATAGATTAAGACCTAGAAATTCATAGGTTAAATATTATATGTCATTTATGATTTATCACTTTAATTTTCATGATTTTCCATTTCTGACCTTAATAGTTAAAAACTTATTATCCATAATTTTCCATTTATTTCTTGTCAATGGCTAGAAATAGAGGGAATGTGTTAACAACCAATGTGAGGGGAAAAGTTATGACAACCCAAATGAGATCCCCAACTCGATGGGAGTGGTAATTGAAAAATTCAAGGCAATACTTTCTCAATTGACTTAGGTTTTGAATAGAAAACTAAATTATGAAGAATTCCCAAAACCCCCAAATAAAGTGAAAGTTGCAATTGAGGCCTCTATGCAGTAAAGGCCTCAGAATTTTAGTTAAGCTTCTCATCCTTTAATCACGGAGTAATAGATCAACTCCATTGTAAATATATTTTACATACTTAAATTCTATGAGTAAAATAAGGTTGTTATGTTTGTTTATCATATAGAGTTATAAGTTGATCAATAGTGTACATTTGTCAAAAATATTAAGCCTAATGAGGATATTAATGTAATGTAGTGGAAGAAATTCCTGGAAAAAAAATCGAAAAATATTTTCCTCCCTCTATAAATTAAAATAGAGAAGGATTTTCATATAATAAAGAAAAATAATTAAGAATACATTAGTGAATATAAGGAAAACTTATCAATAATTTCATGATACACCTCCAACTTTTTCATTTTCCCAAAAATTAAAGTTGACCACTTCTTTGGTGGGATAAATTATAACCTATGAAAAGTATTTTCTATTTGAGACTTTGACACATATGAGGAAAATGTATGATGTTACCTCAATGTTGAAATGGATATAGGATAATAACAAGGTTCTCTTCGGACTTTAGATAATAATCAAATATTATATTTTAATTATGTCATAGCGATGGAAAAATCTTATTGGGTAACAAATTCCATCATCCCAGATGTCAAAAGTGTGGGAAGAAGAATATTGGAAGTTGATTGAGGGGGAATATGAAATTATTTAGGTTCATGAAGGGAGGGAACTTAGTTATAGATTATTTATGGGAGAAACCCACCAATGTGTTGGAATAAAGGAATTATCCAATCAACCCTTAACATGTCATCCAATTTTTCAACTAAAATGAATAGGGACATTATGTTAATTAATGCTCTAATCCAATTTTTTATCAATGATAACCAATGAAAACAACTTATAAGGACTAGAGAGAAAGGAAGAGTGTATTCCATCACAACTATTAAGGTGGATCCCAACAACGAAGTGCTAGTAGGTACTCTAGTTATTTATTCAAGGATAATGAATTCACTATTTGATTCTGGTTCTATACATTCTTTCATATCATGCAAGTTTAGTATAACTATTCAAACACCACCTCAAAAAATGGATGTTGGGTAATAATTGAAGATGGAAATTTGTTCAATTGTTTCATCCTAAGTATATAAATCATCCCCTATCCAAATTTATGGGATGAATTTCCTGAAAAACCTTTTTATGCTCCCATTAGTAATATTTTATTATATTATGGGAATGTATTTGATTTTCTTGTATAAAGACAATATAAATTATCAATAGAATTAAATCATCCTTTTTATCAAAAATAGACCTCCAATTCTATAAAACTGTAAGAATGAGGATGAATCTTCTTTGGTACCAACATGTCAAGAAAGGATATTATTTCCTTGTTAGAAAGTTTATCTTTCCCAAATGATTGAGACTAAAGAAAAGATCAACCCTGATTAAATTCCCATTGTAATGTAATTCACTGATGTATTTCCCAAATAATTTTATGTTCTTACTCCTAGTATCAAGGTTGAGTTCTCAATCAGGCTCATACCTAGAGAATTTCCAATATAAAAGACTCTATATAGAATGGTAATTCTTAAAGTTGGGGATCCGAATAAAGAAAAACTAGAGAATCTATATAAAGTGTTTATATTCCCAAGTCCTTCACCATGGGGTGAACCAGTCATATTCATCAAGAATAAGTATGGTTCAATGCGTTAATTCATGGATTATCATAAGCTCCACAAGATCATGATAAGGAACATGTATCCTCTTCCATGGATTGAGGACATGTTTGATCAACTACATGGATCACAATACATATCTAAGTTTGATATTTTGTCAGGATATTATCAATTAAAGGTGAGTAAGGAGGATATCCCCAATACTAATTTTCATACAAGGTACAAAAACTGAAAGTTCGTACTAATTCCATTGGGACTTACTAATGCTTCAGAAAACTTCATGAACTTAATGAAAATACTATTTAGAGATTACCTTGAAAATGTTGTGGTACTCTTTATAGATAATATACTTATCTACAATAAAACCAATAAGTAACATGTGGAGAATTTAAATATTATATTTAATACCTTGTGTAAGGAAATATTATTTTAACAGTACAGTAAATGTGGGTTTTGGTTACATAAAGTAACTTTCTTGGGTCATGTTATCACTAAAAAGGGATATTTTTTATCCTTTAAAAATAGATGCAATTGATGGATGACCCAAACTGACATTTTTTATGGAAATCCATAGTTTCCTTGGATTATCTATGTACTATAGTTTATTTATGAGATAATTATCATGATTTTAAAACCCACTAACCAAGCTTTCTTGGATAAGTTTTTATAGATGGATAAATGTGAAGAAATCATTAAAGAGATGAAGAAGAGGCTAATAATGACACGTGTTCTAACATTACCCACTTTTAGGGAAGGATATGTTGTTAATAGTGATGTACACAACAATTGATTGGTTTTTGTACTTATGCAGGATAAAAAAAGGATATCCTATGCCTCCTCAAATTAAATAAATGTGAGCATACCTACCCAATGTGTGATCTATAATTAGTAGTAGTGATCTTAATTTTGAAGATTTGGAAACATTATATATATGGAGAAAAGTGTTACTTATATAGAAATCATAAAATCCTAAAGTATATATTAACAAACAAGAGCTTAATATGTTCCAAAAAAGGTGGTTAGAGCTAATAAATGATTATTATTGTTCAATACATTACCATCATGAGAAAGAAAACAATGTGGTAGATGCTCTGAGTAGAATAGATCATGAAACCCTATCCATGATGAGGATTGAATGGGATCTAATATTCTTATACATGTTAAGTATAGAAATGGTAATCATAAAATTATATTCATCCTCTCATTCTCAAATAAATTATCAATCATTCATTCTTTATAGGATTAAGGAGTCTGAGAAAGATCATGAGTTTCTACATAAGAAGGTATCAAATATTCTGGAGTTCAACACTGCTGAATATGGATTTATAAGGTTTGGAACCAATATATCTATCTCATAAAAACTATAACTTAATAGGGAACTTCTATATGATGTGAATATCTCATCCTTCACTCTTTATCAAAGAATCAGTAAGATGTATAATGATTTTAAGAAAAACAAATTGTGGGATAACATGAAGAGGGAGATTACAGAGTTTGTATCTAGATTCTTAGTATGCCAAAAAAATACAAGTCATGATGATATAAGAGTATGTACATGATGAAACCATTTCCCATACCAATATGTAAATGTGAAAACATAACCATATATTTCATCATAGGACTCCCCATGATAAATAAATGTGATAACTCCATCTGGGTGGTAGTTTATCACCTTAAAAAATAGGCACATTTTATTACTATTAGGGATGATTTCTCTCTCAAACAAATTTCCAAAATATACATAAGGGAAGTGGGAAGACTACATATAGTTCCACTCTCTATTATATATGATTGATATTTGAGGTTTACCTCAAAGTTTTATAGAAACCTTCAGCATGAATTGGATACAAAAAGGAACTTAGAACCTAATTTTAATCCTCTTATGGATGGATAGTATTAAAATACTATTAAAAATATTTTTGATATGTTGAGATCATGTCCAATAGATTTACAAGGATTTTTGGATCAAAACCATCCCCTATTGGAGTTCTTATATAACAACAATTTTCATTCTAGCATCCAAATGGATCTTTATGAGGCTCTGTATGGGAAGTGGTGTCAAACTTCAACATGATGGGATGAAGTTCTAGAGAGGAAGATAATGTGACATGATCTTATTTGATATATGATAGAGATTATTCAAACCATTCATCGTCATATGAAATCTTCACAAAATTGAAGGAAATTATATTTAGAAAATCATTGACAATGCCTTGATTTTGAGGTTAGGGATAAATTGTTCCTTTTTTATCTTCCTGGAATAAATTCATGAGGTTTAGGAAAATAGAAATCATAGTCCTAGAGATATCCACCCCTTTTAGATCCTTGATCTCATTGGAGTGGTGTCCTATTGACTATCACTCCCGCATAACCTATCTTAAGTACATGATGTTTTCTATGTATCCCTCTCAAGGAATTACCTACAAGACCCCTCACATGTACTAAATCATGAAGTGGAACCATTGGATAATGATATTTCATATGAGGATAATCTGGTGAATATCTTAGGCCATATAGACATAGTTATAATAAACAAGACAAATCACTTGGACAAAGTGTTTTGGAGGAACCACAAGTTCAATGAAGAAACATGGGAAATAGAATAGGTTCTGAAACATAAGTACCCTCACCAGTTTTAGTGTATGAAATGATAATTTTAGTTTGAAATTTATAAATTTGGTAAGGATGTAATGACCTGAACTTTTATAAATGGAATTCCCTTTTTAAGTGAATAGATTTATTATCAAGTAATATAGTTATAGAAAAAACATGCACTACTTAAGTTATTTTGGATAATTATAGTCTTTTGGATTTAAAAGACCATTAAGAATCGAATACATTGATAATATATCCATTTTATAGTTACCATTAATATTAGTATATTAAGAGTTTTGATAAAGTCTAATTGACACTGACAAAAGAAGAGATGGCATTGACCAATAGGATCATACCCTATGAAACCCATTTATCATAGCTTATAAGGGTCATAGAATCACTGCTATTTTACCTTAACCAAGATCAAGAGTATATTAAATAACTATATCATTAGTTAAACCTTTTATGAGAGAAATTAAAGCTCATCCAGATCATGGCCCAAACCATGTTCGATAAACTACCCCATGAAAATATCACTATTGCACACATTACCCTTAGAGAATTTGCTGGTGTAATAAGGGTATATATATCTGGAACCTAATATTATGAATTTTTATATTTAATTTTTAATAAAACAATTATTATGTTGTACCTTTTTTAATATTACTTTTTAAATGATTAAAATATGAGTTCAATAAAAATTATATTTTGATACGATGAAACATAAATTGTATGTTTAGGAAATATATACATTAAATTAGGAAATAATTTTTAATGAATTGAATAATTTTTGAAATAAATGATATTTTAATAAAACAATATTATTAAATAATATTTATTAAATATAAATGATAATATAATTTCATGAAGATAAATTTAATTTTCATAACGGTTAGAAAACTGTTATTGTAAGAAATAGTATTTTTCAATTAATAAGAATTTTTCAATTAAAAGAGTAAATTATCTTATTTATAGAATTATTCAGATTAAATAAATATTATTTTTGAAATTATTATTTTTAAATTATCCAATGGTGAATTTATAATAATTTTCTAAGATAGTCAAATATTTGGATAATAATTAAATACAGTATAAATATACAATATGTCTTATGACATCATAATTAACCAAAAGTAATTTAATTTATTCCATAAAAAATATCAATGAAAAAAAATTATGTTTCATATTTAAAATAATGTGTTTTTTAATTTATTATAGTTTTTTTATAAACCCTTACCGAATTATCCAAAACCTATATTATATTTTATCATTTTAAAATCAATTCTTTATAAACATGACTCAATTCTACTTCACCGGGGTAATTACTATACAATTTTTATTTATTTTACTTATAAAATAATAAAACCCACTCTTATTTGGAAGAAAAAATTATCAAACTCATGCTAAGGTTTGTGGTTTTGATTACATTATCATATAGAGTCCAAAACATGTGTTTGAAAATTAATAATGAATTCTTTTCTCTTTTTCAATATAAACCAACCCAAACTCTCATTCCACTTCACTAAAAACCCTTGGAGAACAAAATTTATTTATACTTTCCTCTCTAGAGTCCTCCTATTGGGTCCTAAATCTCTTTATAAGCTCCCCCAATCTTTTAGATGTGTCTTCTCAAGATAAGGAATCATTTCCTTCTCTTTATTCAAACACCTTATTTATTTCATAACTTTTTATTTCCAATTTTTCATATTGTTATATTTTATTATGCATCAATTTTACTATCCTTAATATTCCCAAGTAATGATATTCCTCATTCTCTCAAATTAACCCATTCTATAAACTTTTATTTACACTTGTTACGCTGTTGAAATTATCATGCGATTTTCCATGCCAGACATGTGTGTAATGAATACTCGTATCCGTTTAAACTCAATGATATTAACCTTTTAGTAAATATACCACATTTATTTTTGATTTAAATTTATTTAAATATAAATATTTAATCAATGGGTTAAATTTTATGAAATACATCCTTATGTTGTATAGTCTATATGGCAAACTTTTTTATGTACATGATATGAAAGTGGTAGGTGGGCCTGGAATTATATAGCCCTATAACGCATTGGGTAATGTTTTTATCTCATGATATTACATGTATAGTTCATGGGAGGTTATCCTAAGTACACTGTGTAATTTTTTATTTTTATTTAGTATTGACTTATGTTTATGATGCCAGTTTTATGTTGTTTCCACATTCCTTTGTTGGTTTTATTCTATCAGGTTATATCAAGCCACATTATTCAATATTATGATTCTAAACCCTATTAAGTTACCTTGATATGACTCTAGTATCACATGTACTATTTTACTCATGATATGATTTCATTATTCTCTTAGTGGGCTTTATATTGCACCCCTTTATTGTGTGCATCCCTAGGTTATCCCATGCAATTTTAGAAGAATGATGGAATTTTAGTAGCATTTTAAAGAAGTTTTCAATAATTTCATTGTATTTTTGTAGTTATTTTTTATGATATGTACCTAATTTAATATATAAAATATACATAATGATATTTTTGTATTGTATAATTTGTACCTTTATGTAAAAAATCATGAAATATTATGTATTAAAGATAAGGGTTGCCGTGTTAACTATTTCATTTTCATGAGAGTTTTGGTCTGGTAGTTATGGTTCTTATACTTTAATCGTGGTTACATAAAATCTATAATTTTAATCATGATATTAATATCATATATATTCATTATATATATATTTTGAGTCATTCATAAAACAAATAAGTTTAAAAATGAACTACATCATTCATGGAGACAGTAGGTGCTACGTATGCATGAACGTTGTTTCCACTTTTCAATAGATGGAATTAAATAAAGGTAAATAGTAATTCGTATTTAATAATTCATTATTATATCATATATGACATATCTATTCACTAAATCTATCCTTATTATAATCTATGTAAATCAAGAATGAAAAAAAATCACATTGTTTTTTGGTGGTAGTACTTCATCTATATGCACAAGCGATGTTATTTCCTTCCAATGGATTGGAAGGTAAGTAGGTAGATATGATATTATAATTACATAATAATTATTATTTAATAAATATTTTAAATAAAATTTAAATACATAAAAAAACCTTTAATGAAATATGTCCATGGAAAATGATTTATATTTCTATGTGGAGATGGTAAGTCGTACATACGCATGACTGATACTTTCACTTCTCAATTGAAGGAAAATAGGGTGAATAAAGGTGGTTCCAAATTACAATAAAATTTTGTTACATTTATTATTTTTAATTTATTATTTTATGATAATATCATTGAATTATATGAGGTATAATAAAAAGAAAATTAAGATAGGTTGGGTAATATGATTACCTCTTCTTCGGTATGCATCATTTAAATCCCTTCATAAGGACCCTTTGAATGGTATTTTAAGGAGACCAACACCTATAATTAGTGTATATAGAACTTTATAAGATAAATTTTTGGGGTCAATCTGGTATAAAGAAAGGAAATGAGGGGTTCCCTTTTATAAGTAAAAATAGGGGCACTCTTGGAATTTCATGAAAGATTAAAATATAATAAAATCATTCTCGAGAAAAATTATTCAAAATGGATATATATTTGAATTTAAGGTGTTATATAAATGAAATATCATTGAAAAATAAAATTTTTAAAGGTTAATGTGGTTTTTTAAACCTTGTATTTTGGTTTAACCCCTTAGTAAACCAATTTTAACCTTAACCATGGTAACGTCTTTTTCATTATTAAAGGGTTATAATTTTACTTATAAAGTAAAAATTGGCCAATAAATTTTAAAGGTATGATAATTTAGATCATTTATTATCCTAATTATTCTCTTTCAATTTTTCATTATATTTAAATAATTTAATAAAATATTATTTTTCTTAAAATATTATTAATGTCATTTTTTATGTTATTCACACAATTTGTCTTTGAACACAACATGATAGTAATGTAATTAGAATATAAATCCTTAACACATAATTAATATGTTATATTTATCTAAAAAAATAATTTAATAGAATAATTAATCAAAATTGTATTAATTTTTGTATTTTTAAAATAATTTATTTTATTTTTCTTTTAATTGAATAAATATTGTAGCAATGTTTGATAAGAATTTAAGGTAATTATTAAATCACTAAAAATATAAAATTGATTAATATGATAAATAAAATTATTTTATATTTCAAATAAATATTTAGAACCAAACATAACCTCTTTTTACACTTATGATAACATATTAGAGATATTAAAGTCAGAAGTGTGACATTTTTATATTATCATTTGATTAAATTAATATAATGATCATAATCAAATTAAAATGGAACCAAGTTGTCATATATTTGATAAATTAATGTAAATGGAATAAATAAACCCTTATAATATGATAACAGTAAGTGTTACAGAAATTTTAAAGCTTTGTCCCAAGTTTTTAACCTTATTTTACTCATTTTGAACTTAATGAGGTGAAAAAAATACAATGGTTACTAATCATATTGAAAAAATAAATAAATGTGTCCTATTTTCCAAATTTATATAACATAATTTCAAATATATAATACATTTTTCATGATTCAATTTTTAGAAGTGGGAAAAATAAATTTAAAATAAAAACGTAGAACGCAAAGAAAAATAGTTTTTTAGAAAAATTCCTTTTAAGTATAAATATATTTTTACACCAAATCCAACAATAAAATTGATTAAAATGAACTTAATTAGATTATTAAAAATATAATAGAACTAATTTTTCATGTAAACAGTTAAAAAATGTATCTTTATAAATACTTAAAACAAAAATATAGTTTTCAATAAAATTGTTATTTTTTATTATTCATAAAAAATAAATCTTTTCATAAAATTATTAAAAGTTCACTCTATGAAAATTTTTACATGTTGATTTCAAAAATTAATTTAATTTTATCAAATAAATTTTATAAAGGTTTCAAAAATAAATATAATATTTTCTCAAAAAAATCAATGAAAATCATGTTTACAGGAAACATATTTTTAAAGAATAATATGACTTTACTAAAAATTGAATACTTATTTCATAAGAGTTATTCACAAATTTTTATAAATAAGCTCCATTATATATATTTCATAAATTGTTTATTATTATTCATACATTATAATTCAATGACTATGTTATAACAGTCATATTTAAATAATAATATTTTGTGGTTCATTTAAGCTTGGTGTTATTTGTTTTATATTATATCTAACATAATGTTCATCTTTTAAAATATTAGTGGATAACATACTAGATGATTTTTACACGACTCATAGATCATTCATACAGTGGTACATTATTCTCTAAGATGATGACTGTATAGCACTATATCAATTCTTACATATATCTCAATGAAGTTTACATAGAATATTTCATGTTTACATAGTGGAGAAAGATTTTTGTGCAATGATATTTACTTTCTTTAAATAATTATTCTTATATTGATCATACTCAAATGATTTAACCTCAAACCATTCATAAAATAGGAACCTCTTTGTGTTGAATATCCCCATGATATAATGTACCTTCAACTTATACTCAAAATGATCATTATAGATTCACTATGGCATAGTCTAGATCAATGTTTCCCATAGTAGAATCAATTAAATCAAAATTAATTGGAAAACAATTAGCTTCTTGACACCAATACATGGTGTAATTCATATTTTTTAGCATAAGTTTACCCAAAAAATATTCTTATTCTTTTATTCAAACATAAAAATTTTCTAACTATTGAAGAATTATGAATTTTTATAATCCATAAAAACTTTCTCAAAGTCATAGTAAAATTATCTAGAAGTCATAAAAAACAAAACTTTTCCAAATTTTTTAAATATGATATTTCATTAAAAAATCATAAGAATTTAATGCTTGGTATTATGCCTTCTTTCACTTCATTTTAATACAAATTTTTATCATTTTATATCTATAAGAATCATGATCATATTATCATGATATATAAATCATTGAATTTTGTTTCATCTTTCAAGTAATGAATCATCCTTAAATGATTCGACCCCTATTCTTCATTATTATTTTTGGGAAACCATTATAAGTATGATTTCTTATGATTTTAAAACTCTCCGACATTAATCATATCAATTTATCTTCTTCTTAAATGCAGGAACACAACTTGAGAGTCACAGGCTCGATAAATGTTTAGCATATTAGCGAAGACAAAGAATCACATGGTTTCAATCCCCCACCATCGTTTTCACACATGTTAAAGTTATGAAAAATGTTACCTAAAACCACATCCTTTATTGAATTTTGCCTCATCATGTAACTTATTTATATAAATGATCACCTCATCAATGCCCCAATAAAACCCCACTTTAGTTGGTTCTCTCTAAATATATATTATATTGATCTGCATGGTGTAGGAAAATAACCATGCGCTCCTCTAACCTCATTATTCTACACCAACTTGTGTAGGTACTCTTACTTAACTATGCTTCATGTACAAGATCTCCCATGGCCACTCAGTGTTATTTTCCACCCTTAATATTTCATAATGTTTCTTCTAGTTCCCTAGCTTCTTGGGTGGAAGTACTGGCCTAAGTTATCAATTATCTTTGAAAACTCCTCAATGGAACTTAAAATATCCAAATATATTTTCCCATAACTTAAATAAATCATCTAAGAGATTATAAGGAAAATAAATTCTTCCTTTTTCTTTTTTATTTAAGAAATTAAAAGTAACATCACAAGAAACTTTAAATATTCTATGACATGTCTTCCAACATTTATTTACTTAATCAAAGAGACACAAAACATGGAAAAACCTTTCTAATTATTTTAAGTTATTCTTATTTTAATTATTCTATAATATATTTAAAGAAATATTTATAGGTAATTAAAGATTTTTGATAATAAATAAAACACAAAAAAATTAAGAACATCAAAAACTATCTCAAGAGGTGTGAGATAATTGTTAAGAATCATCAGTAGATCAAATAGATTTTCTTAGTTGTAATAAAACCAAACAATATCATCAGTAAGATATATCATTTTTTGTTAATGATGTTTATCATTTATTATTATCAAAGGTAAGTGACCTTATTTGACATGGATAATGAACATGTGACATTTATTGTTAAGTCGAATGATATGATAGATTACAGATATCTCATGTTGACTTCATCATGGTCAATAGATTTGATGATATGTTCATTATAAGTACAAGATAAATATTTTCAAATATTTTTATAAGAGTTTTTATAAATTTTTACTAAATAATTTATAACACTACTCCGTTGATGTGATATCAAATTCAAGATAGAGTTACAAACTAGTGACTCTCATATTTCTATGGTTAATTATATGATGTTTCCTTTGAAGATGTGATAGGTAAAAATTCAATTTGATGGTCTATTTAATAATAGTTTTAATTGACCGAGTGTATCACCTTAGGGTGATCTAATATTGTTTTTGAAGAAAGTGGATGGGTTATTTTGGTTGTGTGTAGATTGTGGGTGATGGAACCAAGTGATGGTGAAGAACCCTCATCCCCTTCTATGGATTTGTGACTTGTTCAGTTAAATGAAATGAGTTAGATAGTTTTTTATATTCTATATACCATTATATGAGGGTGATGGAGGATGTCATTTCAAAGTCCATTTTTATGTGTCATTTTGGACACTTTAATTTCAGAATAATTCCTTTTGGGGTTATAAATACACTGGTAGTATTCATATATTTCATAAAAAATAATGTGAGTTCATATAATCATTCATGGTGGTGTTAATAAAATAAATCTTGTGTATTCAAGGATGAAGAATGAACATGATGTGAATTTGAAGATTTTGTTAAAGATCATTTAATGAAATTGTCTATATATGATGTTTTTCAACTGTAATTTCATGACATGTAATATTTATTTCCTTGGTTATATCATGTCTCAATAGGGAGTTTTGGTAGATCCATTAAAGATTTAAGTAGTTAATGTTTGGGTGTCCTACAATAATATCATACAGGTGTGTAATTTCCTCAGTATTTTCGGTTATTATATGTGTTTGATGATGTATTTCTCTCTAATTGTGTTGTATTTGATATATTTGACTATAAAGGATAAAGACATTGTATAAATATCTTAGTTTCATAAAGTGTTTTAGTATATTAAGGACAATTTTATTAGTGATATTATCCTTCTCTTTATTGAGGAAGGTTTCATATTCATGGTGTATTATAAGGCTTCTCATATTTTTAAGGGATGTGTCTTAATATAGGATAAGGAAGTTATATATTATGGGTTTTTATAGTTGAATCCTCATGAATATAATTATAAAACCCATGATTTTGATAGGGTTATGGTAGTGTTTATATGATTATCTGGTGTAATAATCTTTCAAAGTGAATTTTACAGTCTATAAGGATTATAATAACATGTGTTATATATTTTCTCAAAGGTATATTAAACTATGCCAGTAAATATTAGTGGATTTATTTCAATTATATGAATTCATTATCATTTATACTCTACGTAACGTAAATTTAGTAGCTCATGAACTATATTTAAGTTTTCATGGTGATGTTATATGATAAGATAGAGATAAGTGGAGGATAATACGGGTTTTTATTGGTTTTCATTGAGATATGGATAAAATTAGTGGTGGAGTATTTTAATATCAAATTATTTCAAACTCCCCTCTATTTCAGAAGGTCAGTGAATCTTAGTAGTCAGATCCTAAGGTATTGGTGTGAAGTTATTTTAACATACATAGATATTCTCTAGATATATAGTTATAGGATGGATAGTATTGAGCATAGTTTCCTGGAAAGGTATTTAATCTTTAAGTTGTGAAAGTAGTGATTATATGTGAGTTTTAAAGATCACCTCTAGTAGTACATACTATTATATCTAAGATTTATCATGACTTTAATAATATGTGTTGGTATAAATTTATGAATAAGTTAGTGGATGGGTTCATGTATCAATTCCTTATCTGTAAGTGGGTGAAACAGGCCATCATGTGTTCGCTAGTTTTAAGAATCCATTAGATTTTTATCAATAAAAATGAAGGTAAATATAAATGGATTTTTTATGAATTTACTTTGATACTTGGGAGGATTTGATTCCATTTTGGTTTTTTGGATCACTTAATTAAGTTAGTTCATTTATTGGTTATTAATGAGTTGAATGTGATGGATGATTTAGTAGGGATCTATAAGAAAGAGTTGGTGAGAATTTAAGGAGTTCTAAGGATAATCATCTCTGATCAAGATCCTTATTTTAACTTGAATGTATGGAATATATTTCAGTATGATTTTGGTTTTCATTTATACCCTAACATTAAATCTAATCCTTATATGAAAGGTCAAATGTAGTGGATGATATAGATGCTAGTACATATGTTTCATGCTTGTGTTCTTGATTTTATAGGTTCATTGGTGAAGAATTTTACTTTTGTAGAGTTTACCTATAATAATAGTTATAACTCTATCTTTATAATGGAATCATTCAAGGTGTTTTATGGTATCATTTTTTATCAACATTGTGTTGGATCATGGTTGGAGGGTTGGAGAACATTAGAACATTTTTTGTAGAGTGTATGATGAATATTTAAATGATTCATGAGTGGGTGAAAGTAGATGAGGATTATCAAAATTATTATGTGGATTAGAGGAGAAAACCCTTATATTTTTTGGTCGGTGGTCATGTGTTTCTAATTTTTTTTACTCATTGTATTTGTTATAGGTTCATTATAGCTATTAAATTTTCTCCTCGGATTATTAGGACTTTTATAGTGTTACAGCAAGTTGGAAAGGAGGTTTATAAATTAGTGATTCAAACCAAAATGTATTATATTCATGACATATTTAATTTATATTAGATTTGGATATATCTTCATGATGACTCTCATTTGATTAATTTAGGTGATTTTTATATTTAATAGTCCACATATTTTGAAGTATCCAATTGATATTTTGGATAATCATGAGAAGGTGATGTGATGGTGTTTCATTCCTTTAGTGTGAGTCTTATAGATGCATGGAGATTTTTAGAAATTCACATGGTAGTGAGAATAAAAAATTTGGGTTTATTATCCATATTTTTTCTAGTTTTAACTCTTGTTTTAAGGATTAGGTTTTTATTTTGAGGTTAATTGGTCAATGTTTTTCTTATTTATATGCTATAATGAGATTTATGATTAAGAGATTATTGTTTGAGATGTGTCTCTCAAATTTTTAGTTAATTGATTTCATTCCCTTTTTTATTCTCATGGATAAGAATTAATTTGAGAGATATATAATATATATTTCCAAATTTTACTCAACCTTTATTATGTATTCTGCAGATTTTAGAGATAGAGGAAGTGATTTTTAAGGTGAATTGTGGGTAAATATATGAGTTTAAAATATTTAAATACCAAACATGTTATGTCTTTTTCTTCACCATGCCATGGTTTTTATTTATTCTTAATAGTGATTTGGTCATAGATTTGGAAGAGTTGATGCTAACCATTTTTAGATTTGCCTTTGTTGTAGTTTTTATGCCATGATGTGGTTTAGGTGATGTGTTTATTTTACATGTTTTGGTTTAAAAATGAAATTTAGTAAATATTTATATTTCCATAGATAAAGGGAAATAATCATGTTTTTCATGATAGTGGTAAATGGAATGGTATGGTGAGAACCAAGTCATGGTTTCTTAATGGGGGTTTGAATAATGTAGTGAAAAATAGTTATGGTTTTAATGTCCACATAGTGGTTTAATTAAAAAGATATGTAGTGAAATGATTGAATATTTTTTAAGGAGTCAATGGTTTATAGAATCATGTTTTTGGAAATATATTGATTGATCTATACCATGATGTGGTTGGTTAGAGTTTTATTTTATGAAGTGAAATGTCTGAAGAGATTTAAAATATCCAATGTTTAGTGGAATCATATTTTTTAGATAAATTTTGATCAAACTAATCCGTGAAATAATTTAATTTCACCACATCATGTTTTCCCCCAAAAATTTGATATAAATTTAGGTGATCTATTTCTCTCACTAATTCCCTAATTCTTATTAAAACACTAAGCTTCTAAGCGGCCCAATTGTTTTGTTTTTGGACACCTTTAATATATTTATGAGTAATTAAATTATATTATATTATATATATATATATATATATTATTTTTACTTTATCAAGAAGCTATGGTAGTGGTGGATTCATGGATATCATGTAGGATTGATGAATAGATAATTTATTATAGGTTTTTTAATAGATACTTGTAATATTATGGATGTTTGAGTATCGATTTTTATCTATTTTTCGTGTTTTAAAATTTTTGAGATTTAACTTGAGGTAATTGATTTATATTCTCTCTTTTTTTTACTATTTTTTATTTTATTTATTCATTATTTAGTTTCTATTTGGGTAAGGAGAGAGAATTTACCTAATTGAACAATAATTGAATTGAATAAGGAGGGAGAAATTCATAGATTGTTTTTATAAATATGTGATTCTTTGTTAATTTGTTCCTATTGTTATTTATGGTAATGATATTTAGTTAAATGTTTTTGTCTTAATTCTATTAATAAGTGGTTATTTATTTGATAACATAGTATGTAATTAAGTAGTGGGTGTTTAAATTAGAGATATGACAGTGATGTGAAGTTGAATGATTTTTTATAGTTTTTGGTTAAATATGAATTGGTAGTGGAAGTGGTGATAGTGGGATTTTTTATTGTGATAGTGTAGTGATGTTAATATAGTTCATGTGTAGTATTTTCCCAAGATATTGTTACATTATTAAACTAATGAAAAAATAATAATTGCGGTGATAATATGATTTTATTAATACTATCATAAATAAATGAAATTTAGGATTTATTTATAACATGGTAGAGAAAATTAAATCATGAAATAATAAGAGTGATGAATTGTGTGGAAATTGATTAGTGGTTTACATGAAATGAAAACTAACTTGAACATTATTATCGAAAAATGAAATAATATAGTTGGAAATTAATGACACATAATTAATAATTAAGTATAAGAATATGAGGTATGGTTTGGTTTATATATAGTTGTGATGTTGGTTTCTTATGTTTTTACATGTGGTAGTTATTATTATTGTTGTGTGGTGTTAACGGTGTGGTGTTGTGATTTGGTTGTAGAGGCGTTTTATAGGAACACTAGGTTGGGTTTGTTTGATACTATATACAATAGTATTTTATGAAATTTATTGCACACCACCATCTGAGTCGAGTAAATTTATTAATTCCCATATGATCTCTTGGGTATTAAACAAACCCCCAACATCTAGGATGTGGATGATACTGATTCTGGACTACTCTCTTTATCCCTCTCTTCTTTCTGGTTTTATTGTGGTTATGTGACAACCCTCATCTTTACGAGTTTTGAAAATCAGGTGAAATTTGATCCTTTTTGTTCCACAAAGTGTTCAAGGGTAAAATAGTTAATTATCCAATAATATTATCTTAGATAATCTTTCTAACCAATCAGTTGGTCTTGGAATAGATTTTTTACCATAGGATAGTAGTTTGGGGGGAATCTAAGACATTTGAATTTTCACTTGATATTTTATATTTAATTAATTAAATATTAATTTATTCACATGTTTTCATTTGGTTATATCTTTTAAATAGATAATCTAATTTAGATTCTATCTCTAATTTTGATTCTAGAATGGGGGTTCTTTCCTGGATGAGGCATAACCTTGCATCGGGTGTCGGGGTTGGGCCTGGACCCCTTTTCTTTTCTTTTTCTTTTTATTTTCTCCTTTTAATTTTTTTTCTTTAATTTTATACCTTTTATTTTAACACATGCTCATGGGGATCCCCCCTATGGGTTCTTCAACTGAGATAGATATAGAGATAGAGAATATAGGGAGAGGGAGAGTTGGAGGTGCTGCCACGGAGCTCATGTCTCAACAGATCATTGTGTGACAACTATGGATTGTAGATTAGTGTGAATATTTGGCAGTTTCCACCCTAAGGTAGGCCCATTATATTTTTTATTCTGAAAATATAATTATCATAGTTTTATTTAAATTTTAATCCCATTTTTTTGTTTTTGGGGACCCCTTGTGGTCGATCTATAGTTTTTTATAGGTAAATCGAAGGTTTCTAGGAATTTTGGGGGCTTCATGTTCTGGGAAACCCATGTACATGGTGTGTATTTCAGAGAAAACACAACATGTGGTCTTACTATTTGGTTAAAATATGTTTTTTGGACTACAGACCATGTACCATTGGTACAGACCTTGTAGTGGAAACTTGGGATGTGTTGGGGCACATGGTTTTATAGGGTACACTGTCTGGACCCTTGCGGAGTACACATCCAGTGGTTATGTACTATGCTTGGACAAACCTTATATGGGTTTACATGGTCATGTACATGTATGGGGACCTTGTGTGGGGTAAATGTTGTCTATATGGAGGTAAAATCATTTTATTATGTCAGTGTGCACATAGGGTGGTGGATGTGGTACACAGGAAAATACCAATGTGGGGGTACAAGATGTGTAAATGGAATACACACCATGTACTTACAAAATAACACATTTAGTTGCATGAGGAATATTTCCAAGTAGTAAATTTGGTTTTACACACCATGTTCTCCAAGTTTATGTCCGGTATTTTTCCTACCCTAGTCCGTTTGGCAAGTTTTTCACCCTGGTATAGGAATTGGACTTGTGAGTAGTCAATTCTGGGCATTTTTTTACATGGATCATGATGGTATAAACCTTTTAGTGTTTAGAGGATATATAGATTTTTTTTATACTATGATATTTTATTATTAATATTTATTTGGCGTTTGGTTTAATAATTTTCTTTGGGGTTGGGTCGTAAGTTGCAAAGCCTGGGTGAGGGTTGTGAGCTCGATGGTTGGAGTTAATCGATTGTTGAGTGGTGAATTTTTAGGTTATTTTAGATTGATTCTAGAAGATAGGATTGATTATTATATATAATTATATTTTGGTTCATCTCTATGTTATGGGACCGTTTTATCAAGGTTTGATCATTTGAGGTTTATCTTCCATTCTTAAGGATCAGAGCTTTTGGAACCTTTGGGTTGGGTTGATGTCATTGAATGGTGATTACAGCTATGTGTGGTTGAGTTGTTGAAATGATTCAATGGGACTCTATAGGATTCCCTATTGGGATAGTAACTAATCAAGTTGTAAGTTTCTATTATAGTTGAATTTTGTGAATGATCATGTGGCATGGTGTTGTTTAGATGCCCTCATGGGAAAGTTAGTACCCATGGATGGGTTGGTTATTTGGAAGTTTGGATGATGTTTTATTACATGTTAATTCTTCTAAAGGTTTATCTTGTGATGAGGATCCATTTTAGAGGGCCTTTATTTTGAGGTGTTCATAAGGACCATTATGAATTCCCTAGTTAGTGTTCTTTTCTTTTAGATTCCTATTAGGTGAATTGTTAATCAAGGATCAGTGGGAGGCTATTGAGTTCCATTTGGTATATCTCTACCCTGGGTGTGGCATATTATTTTGGATGAGAAGGATGAACCCATAAAAGGGTGTCCCACTCTTTTTGTGTCCTTTTTGGATTTTTGAGTATGTTTCTATGGGTGTTTCCCAAGAGCTTGGATGTAACAAGGGAGTTCTTAGTTGGATGTTTCTTTTATGTCGGGGCCTTAGGGACGGTGGGATCCCTGAGTTTGGGTTATCCTTGTGGTGGGTTGTTGAGATCTCATAGTGGATGTTTCATGGAAGTAGAGATTCATGGTGTTGATATAGGTTCTATTATTTATTGGTTGAGAGTGGATAAACCTTGATATTTTAGTTTTTTATATGGTGATTTTGAGGTTGGATCATTCCACATTTGGTTAGCCTTTGGAGATAACGTTTGAGGCAGTTTTTTCTTCGGACTTTGGTTTGAGGAGGAGGCCCTTGGGATATCATGGATCAGTTATTCACCTTGATTTTTGATCTGGTTCTCCCCTATGTTTCCTGGATATGGTTATATGGTATTAGGGAGTAATGGATAATCATTATGAGTTCAACCCCATCTAGTTTAGTGTGAAACCCTGGATAGAGTGGCTTCAGGATCATGAGGTGTTGAGGAACTCATGGATTAGGTTTTTTATATTATGGGTGATGTTTCACTCCTGGGGTCATTGATATATTTTTATCTTGGTTTTTTTATGGATACAACCTTTTTTTGTTCTATATTTGGTTCCTGGTTATTTTTGAAGGACCGTCGGGGAAAACAGGTTCTCTAGTTGTGTCAACCTACATATTCTTATCACCAGTTCAAATCATGCTATTAGATTCCTAGATCCTGGTAAATTAATTCAATGTTTAGGGTCACCTATGGTTTCACCCTAGGGTCTAACATTCATCCATTTTTTTGTTTCTAAATCTTTGATATCCTCTGCAGATTTGGCAGATGTGTCATTTATTGTGTGGATGAGTGAGAAACATGTTTTAAATCCTCTAGCGGGGGCCTAAATGGTGGTGGATTAACCTTTTGTCTCGGGATAGAACCCATGGTTGGAAATTTTCCTTTTTTAAACATTATTTTATGTAGTTGTTTCTTTTTCAAGATGTTATTAGTTTTGTCTAGGATAGTCATATCACATGTTTACACACTTATTATGACAGCAGATTATATGTCCACCATTTGGGGTGGCCTATGGAGATTTATTTCTCACATCAGTACATGATCTTCAAATTTCAGGTAGTAATTATGTCAACTTTAATGTTGGAGAAAAGGTTTTTTATGGATGGGGCTGAGACTTAGTTTTTCTTGATTGAGTAGAGATACTCATGTGGAGTATCTAGAGTAGTCTGGTGTAGCTTAAGCATTATAGAGACCAAGTATGTGGTTAGGCTCAGTGTTGGTAGTAGGGTTTGTTGAATTTTATTTTTAGTTTACTTATTTTTTATTGGTGGTCATCTTAGTGGGTGAATGGTTGTTGTATGTTTTCATGATTGATAGTTTGTATGATTGTATATTGCATTTCATCTATTATAGTGTGATTCTATTTTAGTTATTTATTATGTACTCTAATGTTTATTCTTGTAGATATTTCTTTTATTTTCCTATGTTATTGTATTCTAATAAAATGTTATAGTCTCCCCACTATATCTTTTAGACCCTCTCTATTGGTCAAAACCCCGTGGCATTCTGGGAGGTGTTCTTGAGGCCTTCTGGTGAGCCATATCAGGTGATATTTTAGGTTGACATGAGCTGTTTCGTAAAAAAAATGGTATTATAGGTTTCGGGATTATGATTTGGGGAGTTGATAGATAGGTGGTGTAGGAATGTTTTGGAACTTATGATGGATATAGTACTAGTTTTTCATGAACACATTCTCTGATAGGAAGTCCAAGTATCTTGAGCATGGGATTGATGTTCTTGTATTCTATTTTTACGGTTGTTGGATTTCACCAAGTGAGATCCACTTGGATTTGTGGATTTATGGTTTATTTTGGTTTTTTGGTTCTTGGACCATGGGAAATATGCCAATTTTCATGCATTATTCTAGGAATGTAGGATTCAAATGACAAATTTATGTATGTGGTGTTTTAATAATGATGGAGTTTCAATGGATTAAAGTTTCAACAACTGCTCAAATGGTGTTTTTCAAATAATTACTCAGTGGAATTTTACTCAACTAAACTTCATGTGTATATTTTATTCTAATAAAAATCCATTTAGATCTTGGGGAAACTGGTTTTTTTTGTGGATTTCGGGTACCTTCATCGAGCGATGCATATAAACCCTAGTGGGTCGGTAATGAGCTCTGAGTGCCCTATTAGTGGCTATATGAGGAAAAGGACGCATGAGAGATATATATATTGGTCTCAATTTTCCCTGAGATTATGGATCCTCTAAATTCTTGAGTTTTTGTTCCTTGGGAGGAAATTTTTCTATCACGTGTTTCTACCGATCTTGTGGTGGGCCTGTGTGATAGTTATCACTGATGGCTTGGGTGGGCATGGATATTTTTCTATAGTGGGGGAATTGAGTTCTACTATAAAAAGGGTGTGGTTAGGTATTTGGATTATTGGTATTTGATACGTGGAGTTCTAAGAGTGATCCATATCTCATGGATGGTTTTATAGGGTGGGTTTGTCCAGTTTTCTAGACCTGCTTGTTTGGGATGTTCTTTGGGTAATGCAGTGAAAGTGTGGTTGGATTCTTATGGATTTGGATCAAAACCTGAGTGGAGGGTGGTCATTTGGTTGATATTGGTATAAGTTATATTTTTTTTTTGAAGAGGATGTTTGAGGGTTCTCCAGTTATTTAGAACCTACCCATGCCAAGAGCATGGTCAGCAGTTTTAGGCATGTTAGCCTATTTTTGTTAGGACATAGCCCATGTGATCATGATACCTATTGCTCATTTGGGATAGGTTTAAGAAACTCCTTGTGGTTGGGAGTGTTTTGTAGGCTATTTAATATCATAAAACTCATTTTAATTGGTGTTTTAGCATGGATGTTGTAGTTATTTGTGCTGGTGCTTAAGTGTGAGTGGTTTGGCCATGTCTATTCGTTGTGCTTGGTGATGGATATTGTGTGGGCCATGGGTTTTTTCATTTAAATAGTGGGGTTATGATAAGGATAATAATATGAATGGTAGCATCATATCGATCATGGTTGAATGACTCTCATGTTGGGAGAGTGTTCTAGATTCCATAACACAAGTCATTGGATGGTCAACATATCATTAGAAATGATAGTGCTTTGGGAAGAGAATGGTTAATGATTGTCCATTTAGCCTTCTCAGGGAGTGAGATGCATTTGTGGTGGGGATTTTGGAATTACCCACATCATCATGAGTTGTTAAAATTAGGGGAAATTTGAAAAAAAAATTAATGGAGCATTCAAGGTAAAAATGGAAAATTTTCCTATAATATGATCTCAGATAATTTTTTTGACCTCTTTTTTTGTTCTAAAATAGGGTGGTTACCCTAGGATAAGTGTTCGGTGAAAATATGAGCCATTTTATTTTTCAATTAATATATAATATTTAATTAATTAAATATTAATTTATTCATTCATGTTTGTTCATTTGTATCATTTAAATAGATCATTAGGTTTAGATTCCGTCTTCATTGTTGATTCTAGAATGGGGGTTTTTCCTATGTGATACATAACCCTACTTTGGTCATCAAGCCTGGGGCCCTTTTCATTTATTTTTTTGTTTTCTTTTCTCATTTTCCATTTTATTTTCATTTTATTCATTTCCTTTACTCCCTTTTCTTGTTGTGCATGCTCATGGGGATCCCTCCTTTGGGTTATTTGGCCAAGAGAGGAAGAGGGAAAGAACAGAGGGAGAGGGATGGGAGTAGGAACCAACGCGGAGCTCAAGCCTCACTAGATCATTAGTAAGAATCTAAAAATCATGGATTGGTGTCAAGTTTCAGTGGTTACACGCCATTTACCCTAAGTTCACATCATTTTCTTTTTCTTCACTAGCCTGTTTGGCTTATATTACACTCTGGTGTGTAAATTATACTTGTGAGTAGTCTATTATAACCATTTCTCCATGAGTGTTGAGAGGGTGGAACCCTGTTGACATTTATAGTTCATTTATATACTATTTTGGACTATGAGAGATTAATAGGAGGATTTTGTTGAGTTTTTGTTTTAGAATCCTCCAGGAAGTTTGGTTGTGAGTTATGAGGCCCATATGAGAGTTATGATCTTCAGTGTTGGAATAGATCATTTGTGCCATGGTAATTTGTATGAGATGTTTTAGGATGAATTTCATAAGGTGGTATCGATTAGTATCTATAATGATATTTTGGATCATCCTTCCATGATGTGATCAATTTCTTAAAGATAAATCGGTTGAGTTTTAACATCAAAAATTGAGGATCAAAACCTTTAGAGCCTTTGAGATGGGTGGAAATCGTGGAATAGCAGTTTTGGTTAGGTGACTTTTATCTCTTTGGATGAGTTTGAGGTACTATAGTGGATTCCTTAGGGGTGGTTATTGATAGAGTGATCAGTGGTTGTTGTAGTCAACTGTTGGGAATGCCTGTGTGACATGGCGTTGGTTGGATACCCTCATGGAAAAGTTGGTACCTAGGGATAGGTTGGTTGTAAGGATGTTTTGTTGAGGTTTACTTACATGGAAGTTTCCCTGGATGTATGTCTTTTACTGAGGATCCCTTTTAGAGGTTCCTTATTCTAACGTGTTCAGGAAGACTATTGTGAATGCCTGTGTTGGTGTGATATGCTATTGGATTTCTATTGGGCACATTGTTGATCATGGATAGGTGGGAGGACACTGAGGGTCATTTAGGATGCCTCTACATTGGGAATGAACCCTCATTTTGTATGAGAAATAGGAACCCCTTGTTGGTTTTCCTTATCATTTTGTGGCCTTTTCAGACATTTTAGGATGTTTCTATGGGGGTGACCCAATAAATTGGGTGCATTAGGGGAGTCCCTAGTTGGAAATCACATTTATGTTATAGCTCTGAGGAGAATGGGTGCCCCAATTTTTGGTTGTCCCTGAGGTGGGTTTTTGAGATCCCATAGTGGATATTTCTTGGATGTTGAGATCCAGAGTGTTGAGAGAGGCCACATGAATTATTGGATGAGAGTGGATTGGAACTTCTAGTTAATCTATTGGAATGGTGGGTTCAAGGTTGGATTTTCCTATGTTCGGTTGGGCTTTGATCATGATGTTTAAGGTAGTTTCTTCTTAGGAATTTGGTTTGATGATGAAACCCTGGGGATATCTTAGATCAGGTGTTATCCCTGAGTTTTGATCTAGTTAACTCCTCTAATTCTTCGATGTGGTAAAACAGGATTGGGGATCTAATGGATGATCTAAATGAGTTCAACCCCCATCTAGTTTAGTGTGAAACCCTGGATAGTTTAGTTGTTTAAATGGTGGGTTTGAGGTTGGATCACCCCATGTTCAGTTGTCTTTTATTCATGATGTTTTAGGTATTTTCTTATTAGAAAATTGGTTTGAAGAGAAGGCCCTCGGTATATCTTACCATTTGTGTTATCCCTGAGTTCTGATCTAATTTTATCCTCTGCATCTTGTATGTGGTAAAATTGTTTTAAGGATATAACATATGATCTATATGAGTACAATACCTATCTAGTTTATTGTGAAACTCTATCTATATTTTATTTGAGATCCTGAGGTTTTAAGGAACTCAAAAAGTGGGTTTTGTGTACCGTATATGTTGTTTCACTCTCGAGATTGTGGATGTTGGTTGATCCTATTTTTATGTATGGATCCCACTGTTGTTTTGTCCATAGTTGTTTCGCGATTCATTCTACTAGACTATCAGGGCTAACAGGTTTCTAGTTGTGTCAACCTAGATGTTCATGTTACTAGTTCAGATCATTCTATTGGATTGTTATAACCTGGTAGATGTGTGTCATGGGTGGGGATGCCTATGGTTTCTTCCTAAGATCTGGTATTCATTCTTGTTTCATTTAGATATCTTGGATCTCTTGTGTAGATCTAGTTGACACACCAGTTTTTGGGTTTCTTAGTGATCCATGTGTTGTAAATCCTATGGTGGGAGCTAGAGCAGGAGTAAATTTACCACAGGTGTTAGGCTAGAACCTATGGTTGGATATTTTCATTTTCCCCCCTTTATTTTATGTAGTTGTTTCTTTATAATAGTTTTTGTTATTTTAGGCTACTCTAGTCATATCATGTGTGCATGTACTTTTTATGGAAGTAGGTTATAGGTCCATTGTTGGGGTTGACCTACTGAGATTTATTTATCACCCCTTATAAATGCACCTCAGTGTGCATAGAGACTCTATTTCTACTTTTAGGTTGTATCATAGACTGTGAGATGTATGGGGATGAGTCCTAGTGTTTCTTGATCGAGTGGAGCCACTTTTGTGGAGGCTTTAGAATTTTTTGGTGCATCTTGAGCATCATGGAGACTATGTATGTGGTTGGGAACGATGTTAACTATAGAGCCTATGGGATTTTATTTTTATCTTATTTATTTTGTATAATTGTTTGGCCCATTGGTTGAATGATTTTTATATATTTTCCTTCTTAAGAGTTAGTATGATTGTATGTTTAATTTCATATATGGTAGAATGATTTTGTTTTAGTTATTTATTATATGTACTGTGATGATTATGCTTGTGGGTTTTTTGGTTATTTTCCACTGTTATTGTTGTCCAACCAGAAAGTATAGTCTTCCCACTATATCTTTTAGGCCCTCAACACTTGTATTCAGACTTTGTAATTTGGGGAGGTGTTCTTGAGGACTTATGGTGAGCTAGATATGATGAAATTTCACATCTAACTGATATGTTTCATTACAAAATCATATCAGAGGTTTTTTATGATTTGGAAATTTGGTATAAATTTTATCAAGAAATATTTCTATTTCATTGGGAAAAGAGGCAACATGGAATGGGGTCCGCCCAATGGTTTGATTTCGGGGTGGTTTAGCATTTGTGGAGTCTTCTTTAAAGACATCCCTATGGGTTCCATAATCTATAACTAGGTACATACCTACTTTCCAAAGTCAGATTATCACTTGGGTTTTCAGGCCTAGTGACTATTAAGGACTCACATTGGTTGAGAGGATGGGATCATCACACCCTTTTGGGGGGAATTGTTTCCTACTCTGGTTCTCTCTTATAGATTTAATATGTTTTCATGAATCTCTTCTTAATCCCAATATGGGACCGATTACCCTAACAAAATTACTTATAGGTTAATTCTCTTTATATGAAAAAGAAAGGAAACCTCATCGATGAAAAAAGTAAAAGGGATCTCATTAGTGAATCCATCTGTATGTATCCTAGCTTCATCATTAATTTACCTAATGATGTATAGATTCTTTATATGTTGAATATGTATAACTAGATTCTTTGGGTTATGATTCCATGCAGGGAGGTGGTTTAATATTCCGATGAGGTGATTGATCCACTATGAGGTGTCCTACATATCCTGATTATTGTAAAAATAAAAACCCACATAGTTCGTTAAACCTATGAAGTTTAATGTCTTGTGAAGAAGATATATATGGGTGTTCTAAGGCACATGGGTATTTAGGCTCGAGTCCCAAGGGGACATCCTATGTATCTAGACTATAGCAAGAATCAAAGTTGTCGTAGTTCATTTGTTTTCTCGGTCCACTGAAGGATAAGGTAGAATTATTATCACATGGGAATGATTGGGTCCTAAATGTTGATATATAATATTCATGAATGGACTCACATTGAAATGGGTTTTTATTTGATATCAGGCCTTATAGAGGAATCCTACATATCATGGTTATTGTAGGAATCAAAGTTGTTATAGTTTGATCATTCCCTTGGGATTGGCCCTATGGTAGATGATTTTTTATAGTGGTAAATATATCATGTAACTCATCAAGGAATACATATTGAGATTTCTCTAGTATGTTGGATATTCATGATGCAAAAAAAAATCATTTTGACTCCCTAAACCCATATGATCTATTCTCAATGTGAGAGACAAAGGATAATAATTAATTAATATCATTGCATACATATACAGTGCTTATGCACTGGGAAACCCCTTTAGTTGTTTAATATGATGATCATCCCTTAGGGAGGTGTCTTATGTATCTTGATTATGGAAAGAATTGGATTCATCATAGTTCATTTTATTTCTCATTCTGGTCCGGGATGAGGTAGAGAAATCAGACCATGGGAATGACTAGGTCCCAATGGTTGAAATGTTGGAGATATGGGGATTATTTTGAAATGGATGTTTACTTGAACTCAGACCTTAGGAAGGCATCCTACATATACTAGTTATTTAAGGAATCATATTTCTCATAGTTCATTTGATTGGGGATTACACACTGATGTTTCCCATGTATTAGAGGTTTATGATGCAGATGATATGATCATTTCAACTTCTTAAGTCTATGTGATCCATGCTAGTTGTGAGAAACAAGGGATGGAAAGTAATCAACATCATTACTTATGAATGTTGGACTTATATGCTAGGATTTACCTAGAAGATCATTGTGGAACTCAAACCTTGGAGAGGTGGCTTACATATCCAGAATATGTAAGGAATTATATTCTACGTAGTTCCATTTATTTGGGCTTACACACTAATGTTTCCCTTAGGTCTTACACGCTAAGGGTTAAAAAAGTTATCATGCCATGGGATTCCCTTATAACCTGACCTACTTGTATTCATATCATACGTTGATTTCTCACTCATCATGCCTTGGTTTTCTTCCTGATATGTTGGAGAATTTCTTACCAACATGATAAAAGACAATCATGTGATCTAGTTTACTTTTATATAGGACATTAAATATCCTGGATGGCATGTAGAAGGTTGTCACATGATCGTGATTGGCTTGTCCGGAGGATATCACAAGACCTAGATGGATTATCTTCGAATCCATATCATTACCTGGAAGACTTGTCTTGGAAACCATCGAATTACCTAGCAGACTTATTGAGAGGGTGTCACATAATCCAGTTCACTTTCCTTGGTGTCATCATGAGTGTTGACTGAAACACATGGTGGGTTCTATGAGAGTCAGTGTGACATGTCTCAGAGGGTATCTCATGTCTTGGATGAAATCTTTGGAGGGAAGTGTGAGTCTTGGATAACATTCCTATAGGATTTCATGAGATCCAGTTGACATACAAAGGTTCTTCTATGAGTCTTATCTAACATGAGAGGGTGTTGTTATCTGAGTCGTGAAACAGTTTTGAAGGGAATTTCAAGATTTGAATGGTGAACCCATAGGGTTCTTTTAGACTCGTGTGGTATGCTCGGAGGAAACCATGTTACTTGCATCAATATGTCTAGAATACTTTGCAAGATCCAATTAATATACTAAAGAAGCATCACAAGATCTGGATTACATTCCCTAGTGTTGTCTCGTGTTCTAAGTTGGCTATGAAAAGCACACGAGGTTCATCGTGCATATCCTCTAATTAATTCTTCCACCTATAGTATTGGTTATAGAATTTTTATTGTGATTTCCATAGATTTATTCAGTATCAGTTTATTTTAAGTCTCACATGATCTAGAAAGTGTATTGTATTTCCTTCATGAATTCTTCTAGAATTCCTTTGTGTGATCTATGAGTCATCACACGAAGTAATTTACACATGGTGCATGATCTCACTAGTTTTTCTCCTAAATATTACTTGACAAGGAACTTGTCAATCATGAGATCTACCACTCTAAGAAATCATATCTGACATTGGTGTGAGGTTCCAAGGGTTCTTTCATCTGTGTAGATCCAATGATATGGTCACGATAGGTACTGGTGAATTTTTAATGTTGGGTTGGGGGATTTATAGGCCTCTCCACCCCAGTTGTTCACCGATTTTCGCAGTGTACCTTTCCCGAATCCAGGATAGAGTCGGTGAAGTGATCTAGTGCCATGTGTCTTCATGAGTCACTACCATGGATCGTTTTGAGAGCATCACCTAATTTTTAGCTACCGTGAGCCCCTCCCATCATCATCTCCATTATTGGATTAACTCCAATTAATGGGGGATTGTTTGATCTTGTAGTCATGCCAAGGGACCTTCTTATTGTCAAATCTACATATCCAAGGGCCTTCATGAGATCAGGACTCCTATTAAAAGTCCTTCTCTTGATCTCAAGTGACTCATCTAGGACTTGTTGTGATGTAGGGATGGTTTTTTAGGGGCCTTCATGGGATCAAGACGGCTTGTCAAGGAGTCTCGCAAGACCGTGCTAAGGAGTTCCTCAGTGCTTCGCAAACATTTTATGACTATGAGTAGCTCCCTCCTCCTTCCTCTTTTTTTTCTTCCTTTTATTTTACAAAGTTTGAGGAGTTTGGAATTTTGTACGAGTATTATTGAAGAAAATTACTCTATTTTTTGGTGATGAATCATTTGGACAATAAAGGTTCTATGGAGATGTTCAATCATTTCATAGAAAATTCCATATGTTTATACTTGGGGATCCAAATGGGGAGTTCATGGTGGCCTAGACATACCCTATTCCTTCCATGTGATGAGGCTAACAAGCCAATGGGCTTTTTCGAGATGAGTAAGACATGTCACCAAGGACTTGAAGTGTCTTATGGATCATTAGGAGAGTATTGAGTAATATTTATGACTATGAGTAGCTTCCACCTCCTCCCCTTTTATTTACTTTATTTTATTCTTCAAAGGATCAGGGGCCTCACAAGTTTTCTTGGATGTTTTCAAGGAAAATTAAACTTCCCATCGATGATCCATCACATGATCTTTATGATCGAATGTTGCCTTCACATTTTATATACTTTTATCATGTTTTTTAAAGGATTTTTGAATGGTTTTGTCTGGATATTTTCGTTGACAATTTGCATGGCCAAAGGAAGCATATTTGGCTACTACCACATGACCATTGGTTGTCTCGAGTACCTTCTCAAGAGTAGTAGGTCTGGTCCAAAGGGTTTATATGGGATCCACTGTAGTTTATGGGCTACGTGAGGAGTCTTCATGTGACCTAATGATGGTCACATGGTCATGAGTCCCTTGAAGGATCACACAATCTGAAGGTCTCATCCACCTTCTCCTTTGATTTTGTGGGGAAAATAATAATCATATTCAAGTATTTATTCAATCATAAATTTTTTTATGATCATTTGGAGGCCAACAACAAATTCCCCCCCCCCCCTCAAGAGAAATTTCCATAGCGACAAGGGCTCAATTATGAGGAATGTTAATGCCTGCCTGAGTCTTTATTGGTGTCTCCAATTAGTGTCTTGGTTGAAATTTGGTCTATCGGTTGATGCTTGGTATTCCTCAGGATTCCCTTTTTATAGGGGTAGAGAGAAATTCATTCCACCAGCTACCACTTCTCCAGATTTCTCTCACCTTTACTTCTATCGCATGCCTCTATTTCAAGACTGTTCCATGAGTATTGATCATGAGACTTGTTCATGATCCTTCTTTGTGATCCCATTTCATGAGAACTAATTCACAAGACCTCTTTTTCATAGGTGCATGTCTGATCCAACAATGAATCCTACTTGATAATCACATGAACTTTTTCCATGAGGACTGATATTATTTTAAGGGTTTCGCAAGATCTTCTGGATTGATCATATGGTTAATTTATCATGTGATTCCTGTGAACAAGTATAGGTCACACAATCTCATGTTATTAGATTAGAAATAACTCTTCAATGTAGTAGTCATATCTAGATTTGATGATTTCTCAAAAGTGGAAGAGCAGAAACATACCATAAAAGCAAAGACTGGTTCTCATAATCAACTATGTCAATTTGTGGCTTCCCTATAGTAGAGTCTTATTGAACTCAAGGACTCATCCTAGAATATTATATGATGGGATTGTAATCTTTAATTTTAATTTGGATTGTACGTTCATAGGAGAGACTCTAATATGTATATATTCCTCTTTTTTCATGGTATCAATGAACAAGTTTTCTCAAATTTATTTGTGTTGTCTAGTTTCCCTTTTATTCATGATATAAATTACATTTCATTGCTTTAATATTATACCAATCACCAATGATACACATCCTTTGTGTAATATAAATAAACCCTGAATTTCTAGATCTGAATAGATTTGTCTTGGAAATAACTCATGAATTTCTACTGACATGATGTTACCTACTGATAAATCTTCTTTAGTTATCTTGAGATCATGTGATTTTTAGAAGGATAGTTGGGTAGAAGATAAGTTATGGAGGGATATTTCTCTTATGTTTGTCAAAGATGATAGGCTTGGCGAGCATAGTTTTCTTTTGGATAAAACAATATAGTGGGCCTTGCAAGATTTTGAAGGCTAAGTCACTATTGTGTAGTAGTTTAGGTTCTTTTAGATCATACATGATATTGCTTTAGTTTAGGGTCTTTTAGCTCAGACCTGATGCTGATTTAGTTTAGATTATTTTAGATCAGACCTAATATAACTTTAGTTTATGGTCTTTTATCTCAGACCTAATATCTCTTTATTTTAAGGTCTTTTAGCTCAGACCTAGTATTAGTTTAGCTTAAGGTATTTTAGATCAGACCTGATATTTCTTAAGTTTTGGTTCTTTTAGCTTGTACTTTATTTTTCTTTAGTTTAGGGTCTTTTAGATCAAACCAAATATCAATTTAGTTTAAGTTCATTTAGCTAGGACCTGATATCACTTTAGTTTAAGGTATTTTAGCTCAGACCTGATATTGCGTTAGTTTAGGGTCTTTTATCTCGGACATGATATCACTTTAGTTTAGGGTATTTTAAATCAGACATGATATCGCTTTAGTTTAAGGTATTTTATATCAAACATGATAATTCTTTAGTTTAACTTCTTTTAGATTAGACTTGATATTACTTTAGTTTAAGGTCTTTTAGCTTGCACTTGATTTGGATATAGTTTAAGGACTTTTATCTCAGACCTGATATCACCTTAGTTTAATATATTTTACCTCAGACCTGATATCTATTTAGTTTAAGGTATTTTAGCTCGAACCTGATATTGATTTTGGTTAGGGTATTTTATCTTGGACCTTATATCACTTTAGTTAAAGTTATTTTAGGTCAAACCTGATATATCTTTAGATTAAAGACTCTTATCTTGGACCTTATATTTCTTTAGTTTAGGGTTGTTTAGCTCAGACCTGATATTGATTTATTTTATGGCCTTTTAGCTCAGAACTGATATTACTTTCATGGAATATAGTGTAGACATGCCAATAATGACCCAAACACACTAAGGTGTTGGGTTTTTCCATGCTGTTTTTAGGGCTCATGAGGATTGAAGTTCCTTTCTTGGAAGGAGTAAAATCCTTTAGTTGGTGGGTCAAATAACTTATTCATCGATTTCATGGACAATAAAAGTCAATATCCACTATTTTCCAAGGTTCATGGAAGATTTATATAAGTGATTTGGGATCAATAAAAAACACTAGATATTTTAGGTCCACCTGGATAGTAGAAGTATGGATGATGTAAGTCATAACCTAGAATCTTGAGTCTATAAATGCAGGATGGGGAAGACATGTCGGGGATGACCCATAACACCCTGAGGTGTTGGGTTCTACTGTGGAATTTCTAGGGATCACAAGGATTGAAGATCATTTAGTATAAGGAGGAGATTCTTTTAGTTGGTAGTTAAAATCCCTTATGCAACAATATCATGTCCATGAAAAGGTGATCTCTACTTATTTTTGATGGTAATGAAAGATTTATGAATATTAAAAAGTCTGGATTATGATGTTGGGTGTGGAAAGAAATCCAACTGGGAAGGGTTTTGGTACCCTATGGTATTTCAACTCTTGATTGTGAAGCTCGATCCCTACACCCATTAGTTTTGAATCACGAGTTTTGGGACATCAAAAGGTTTGGGAATGAAGTTTCGCATTCTTGTTTTGATAAAGGGTATAGAACACAGTGACATCACATTGAGGATTATAGATCTGCTCAGATAATTTGGTATAAAGGCCATAAATTGGGGTCCAAAGTACTCATATTAGGAGGATGATATGGTATAGTCATATCGAGAGTATCTCAAACACACTGAGGTGTTCATTTCTTTCCTGATGATGTCAGGGATCATAAGGATTTGAATGTACTTTTTACAAAGTAACACATTTGGTTAACGGCCATAGGCACATATGCATGAGCCATAGGCATACATTAATTGTAAATAAAAGGGTCCCTTTAATTCAAATTTCTTTCCCATGGGCCATGAAAGGTTTATGGTGACTCGGGGCACCCAAATTATGAAGTGTAATTTATGAAGAACATAATATCTAAGAAGGGTTTTATCACTCTAAAAGTTTTGTCACTTCCTAGAGAACATATTCTCATAGTGAGGAGATGTGAAAAATCATTACTCTAACTTTTTCTTAGACCAAGGGGGAATATTGAGCACAACTTGGTTATTATTAGGGCCACATATTAGTCCCTATGAGCTTTATGCCTTATTTATTTGTGCCCAAAAGTTTCCTAAACTCTAGAGATAAAGAATTTAGAAAGAAAAGACTTGAATTTTTATCATACTTCCCTTTGCAGGTTTTCAACCAAACAAGTTTTATGTCTCTTTTACTAGCAGTTTAAGGTCTTGGAATTTTGAGCATCATAGGCTAGATTTTAAGGTCATTCATCTTTGAACAAAATGTGGGTAGTTTAAATTCATGATGCACATGGACTTAATATGGGGTATGTTACACAAGATCCTAATTAGGATACCCATAATCAATAGCACTCAAACGTCCTTCTGGGTAGGAAATGGAAATGTTGTAAATCATGGATCGAGGTTCTTAGGTCATGAGTAATGACATAATACAATCATACTAGGGATGACCCAAAACAGTCTGAGGTCCTGGGTTCTACCATGGTGAAATCATGCTCACAGGGATTAGAAATCCCTTTATATTGGGACAATATGTCACTAGTTGGTGTGTCTTAAGCCCTTCTGACTCGATATCATAGAGAAACAAGAGATCTATTTTCTTTTCCAAGGGATATGAAAGGATTTTGGAAACATGTGGTAATCAAGACATGAAGTGTGGGACATGGATTGAGGTGATTTTAAAATATGGTTTATACACCCCATACTCAAGTTGACCAAGGTAGGTCTATTGTGGTCCTTCAATAAGGAATGAATAATGGGTGATGATCTGTAAATTTTATCATATTATAGTGGGGAAATTTTTTATGCAGTTTAACATCATGCAGTAAAGACATTTTCCATGCAGTTTATCATTATGTGATAATGACATATTTTCGTACTGTTTATCATCATGCGGTAAGGATATATTCTTATGTAGTTTAACAACATGAAATAAGGAGATATTTAAGTACAGTTTATCATCATTCGGTAAGGGTGTATTCTCATTCAGTTTAAGGTCATGTGGTAAGGACATAGAAATCGATGTGACTAGATGGAATGTTGTTGTTGGGCCCAAGGGTGGAAGTCAGATCATCACTACATATCTCATGAAAATAAGAATCAAACCACACAGAGTTCTAAATAGACATGCCGTTTAACATCATGCAATGAGGACATGGATCCCCAAATATGAAATGATGGTATTATGGTTGGGCCAATGAATGGAATTATGGGTGTCACTACATATCCCATATTGATAGGAACCAATATATATGTATTTATCAATTAAGTTCCTTGCATAGGTCGGACCCATATGCAAAGAGGATGGAATTTTGTTTTGATTATTTGTTTTTATTGGGCCTAGTCTTGGGACTCTAAGAATTGCTATGTATCCAATAATGAAATGAATCAATTTAAACATATTTCATGAAAGATAAACTCTCTCTTCACTGGTATATCCCATAGAGATAGATGGGAATTGACTCCGTTGATTATTATAGCTAGGATCAGGATTAGAGATTCAAGTGTCACTATGTATCATATGATGATAGAAATCAAGACACATGTAGTTCTTAAGGAACCATGTAGTTTAACATCATTTGGAAAGGAAGAAGATAGGCTGATGTGAAAAAAGTGTTTATGTTGTGGCTGGGCCCAAGGATGGAAGTATGGGTGTCACTACGTATCTCATGAAAATGATAATCAATCCACACATATTTCTTGAAGAATTGTGTATTTTAACATCATGTGACAATGAATCATGGTATGCCTTTTATGGTCATGCATTCAAGGCTGAGATGGGCCTATTGAAAGCTATTAAGCCTTGATTGTGTGGGGAATACCTTTCCAAAACTTCTGAGTCTAATTGAATTATGCTCGGTGTGAGAAATAAGGAATGGAAAGGGTTCCTCTCACTATGTGGTGGGATTTAAGAGTAGGAAAAGGGAATTTTGAATCATGTGGTGGCTGGAACAATATATAAGATTGATGTATCCCTATGTATCTCATTGGATATGAGAATCAATCCATACATAGTTCTAGGAAACCCATGCAGTTCAACTTCATTCGGTAAGGATGTGGGTGACTCAACATGATTAAAGATGGATGTTATGGATCCATGTAGTTTTACATTATGTGGTAAGGATGTGAGATGTCATTTATTTTAACATATTACTTCCAGGATGTCTCATTATGGTTTAATTTCATGTGTATAGGATGATCTGGTTTAGTTTAATGTCATGTAACTAGGGAGAATTTCTAGACTTACACTGATGTGGATTCCCATTTGATGAAATCTTATGCAAACTATTTTTTAAGAAACCTCAAATTGGTGGGTGGTGTGACACTCTCCCCATACGTTGTGGTCAATGATTAATCCCCATTATGATAGAACTTATATATGATTTAAGTTCCTTCCCATTGGGTTCTAGAATTGTGGGATTCATGCTTGGTATCTTTGGGGTTCTTAGGACCAACGCTAGTTCTCCTTAAAGGAATTAACAGAGGAGAACCTTTTTATTGAATGCTTGTGCAATATTATTCTAATGGATTTGAAGGTTGTGTAGTGTGAATAACCTTTTCTCATCGGGTCCCTCAAATTCATCCAGTCACTTTCTAGATTTCTCATCATCTGAGATTTATCCACATATAGCTATTTAGAGCGAGGGAAGTTTCACTTCTACGGGTAACACTACCTCAGTACCATACACTAGTGAGTATGGTGTTACTTGTGTAGCAGTACATGTGGTGGTATGGTAGTCCCATAAATCATGGAAGAGCTTGTATGGACAATACTTTCTATCCTTATTCACCATATTCAGGAGTATATTTGATAGAGTATTATTGAAGGCCTATATCTATCTATTTTCCACTACATGATAGTGAGATGAGTGATTGCACATGAATCTTTAATCTTGGTATAGTTTATTTAACTCTATAGAAAAAAAATTAGTTCTATTTCCATTAATATTGTGTGAGGGACTCTGAAACTTAGTAATGATATGGTAATTTATGACGTTAATGATGTTCTTCATATCAACATCCTTGAGGGGTATTTCCTCATCCCATTTAGAAAAGAAGTTTATGGTAGTATGGATGTATGTGAACTTCTTAACTATTGTTGGGGGATATGGCCACATGACATCCATCCCCCAAACGGAAAATAGCTTGGAATATTTTGTTCTATGTAGAAATTATGGGGGATGATGGATGAAATTTTCATGAATCTGGAACACATGAAATTTCTTGGTGAATTACATGTAGTCTTGTATCATTGTTTTCCAATAATATACCAACCTTAGGATTTGGTGGGATATCATATTCCTATAATGGTGGGTTCCATAAGAGCCCACATGGACTTCTTCCATGATTGAAAAAATATCACCATTTACTATGCATCTAAAGATGATTTCAAAAAATCCACATTTGTAGAGGGTTTTCTTCTCATTTATACCATCCTTTAGGGTCAATTTTGTTGCAAAAAAACTAAATTTATTGCCTTATAACTTAATCTATTAGGAGAATCCCATTTTGGAGATAACTGATTATGGGATCCATATATTTAGGGGTGGTCATTGGCTCATCGCACTCTAGGGTGGTGTTTACCTTATTGATTTCTTCCATATCGCATATGAAGATCAATGAGACCATTCTTTAATGTGTGATAATGAATATTTATTACTCTAGATCAAGGTCAGCCAAGATGCCTGCGGTATTAGCAAGTACATTGGTTTTAAATTGGTGAAAAAGATGCAATGTGGGCTCAAAGGAGAATTTTTCCATCATTACCCTAATGTAGCCAGTGAGAGGAGCTATTTCTTCCTTTTTATGGAATATTTTCCATTGATTTTATTTATCACCAACTTTAAGTCCCCTTTGATATTATGGTAGGCTATTTATATTTTTAGGACTAGTTCTGAGCTAGCGATGAGGGATTGATACTCTTCCTCATTATTTTTGCAGCCTTTGGAAAGTGAGAAAGAGTAGGAAAAATTGTTTTGTCAAGAGAGGCAAATAAGGACCCCACTCCAACATGATTGAGCTTCGGATTTCCATATTTTTTTTAAAGTAATTAGGAAGGTGCCATAAAAATACATATCTCATTTGAAGGGAGTGTCATGGGAATAGAAAACCTCCTCATCTAGAATCTCAGTATCCACTGGTTTATTCTCTAGGGCAGGATGTACTGCAAAGAAATCAGCTAGTGCTTGCACTTTCATTGAATTCTGTGATATGAACTGAATGTCTTATTACTGAATAATGACCACCCATCAGTTCAGATTCCCACTAAACAAAGGAAAACCAAGGATATACATGATCATATCAATACGAGAGACCAGGTAGACTTCGTGGTGCTATAAGTAATACCTCAATCTTTTCACTGCGAAGATGAGTGCTAAGTAGTTCTTATCTACATCAGAGTATCGGGTATTTGTACTTAGAATAGTCCATATGAGGTAGTAGAGACTATTCTCAATCCTCTCATCTTTCTTATGTGAAAGTATGGAGCCTAGTGAATGTTCCATAGAATCCACATATAAGTTGAGTGATCTACCTTCCACTGGAGGCATCAGGACCAGTGGGTAAAACATGTATTTTTTTGGACTTTCAAAGGAATTTTAGAAATCATCATCCCATTGATAGTTTATTCACTTCTTTATTATTCTGGTGATTGGGATAGATTTTTCATCTAGGTTATTTATGAATCACTGGATGTAGGATAGGTGTTGTTGGATCCCCCTTAGTTCCTTGAGATTTATGGGGGTGACATTGCTAAGATAGCACTAGCCTTCTCTGGGTCAACCTTGATGTCGTGGTTGGGTACCAAAAATAAGAATAACTTCCCTGATGTTACCCCAAAGTCAAATTTTAGTGGATTTATCTTAAAACTGTGTTTTCACATCTTATCGATGATAGTTTGGAGATCCATGAAGTGATCACATCACTATTGGGATTTAACAACCAGGTCACCGATATAACATTTAGCTATATTTCCTAGGAATGGATTAAAGATATGATGCATGGAACATTGATATGAAACTCCAATGTTCTTTATCCCAAAAGTCATGAACTTATAACAAAATATCCCTTAAGGTTCTCTAAAGGAATTGCATTCTTCATCTTTAGGGAGCATCTTTATCTGATTATACCCTGAGTACCCATCCACAAATGAAAGGTCTTGAAAAATAGAAGTTGCACCAATCAAGAGTTATGTGATTGGAAATGTGAAGT
Organism: Viscum album; assembly: GCA_963277665.1. NCBI lineage: Eukaryota > Viridiplantae > Streptophyta > Magnoliopsida > Santalales > Viscaceae > Viscum > Viscum album. The sequence continues at coordinate 1,898,232,689 of OY728152.1, forward strand.
CATCCTTTGGGAAATGTCGATTAAGGTCTCTAAAATCGATGAAGACCCTAATCTTCTTGTTTTTCTTCTTGACGAGGATGATGTTTCCAAGCCTTTGTAGGTATTTCACTTCTCTGAAAAGTTTTTCTTTAATGATATTATTGAATTAGCCACTACATTGGTGGAATGAGAGGGGTTAATTCTTATGGATTCCTTCTTGAAGCCTCAATGCTCATTAGGTAGTCTAATATGGTTTCTATCCATGTCTGGATTCAATCTAGGCATTTTTGTGTAGTTCCATGTGAACACATATCAGTGCTGCTTCCATAATGTGATGTACATATCTTTCTCTTCAAGGGGCATGGTGACACAAATCCAAGTAGGTTATGGGTCTTCTTATGTCCCCATATTTATCTACCTAATCTCATCGATGGTGGTGGAGACACCTTTATCGAATATGGGAGGGTAATTACTGAGTTCATCCTCATCCTCTTACATTTCTAAGTCTATGGAGACATTTCCATATGAAGATAGAATTCTAGGGGATTCTCCTTCACTGTTGGAGTGAGAGAGGCCATGATAAGAGACATTATCATCCTATATTTCATGAGTCGTTATAGAGAGATGTCAGAGTTTATTATATTTTACACTATCAACGGGGAAAGAATGGTATTGTACCTATGGGAATATATCTATTACCTCAACTATATTTATGGGTAGAACATAGTCACTATTTAGCATACTTGATGGATTCATATGGGCGGTCCCCAATCCATTGGGACCTATAACCTATATATCATCATCTTCCACTGGTTGATTGCCTTGATTCTTATAGAAACTGCTTTAACATATGTGGAACTACAAGTCTAAAAAGTGGAATTTTGACCATGAAGTATTTTATCATTTCCATCAATGGGGTAATTCAAACACTGATGGAATATTGAAAGTATTTCTAGGTGGCTATAGAGATAGGGCCTTCTGGGTAGGATATTGTATTTGGTATCTTGATGAATTATCATAAACTGAGCATCTAATGTGAGCTCCCCAATCTGAGTTTTGAGTTTGATCTTCCAAAGAGTTATTTTATCATGCTTATAATACCCTTTAATTGTTATCCTTATGGGAGAAAAATCCCCTTCTCCATATCCCAAAAGTTATAGGATTCAAACCCGGATGAGGTTGAACCCAAACCATTATCAATCTAGTCACTTTGTATGTTGAAATTATTGAGTCTTCTTGAGACATATAGAGGACTTATGTTCCCTTGGATGACCTCTTCTTGATCCTATTTAGTGAATGATATGGTGATATGAAATTCTGATGACATGTTCTCCACTCGATAAACCTCAGGTACAACGACTTTTGTCTCAAATTATTGTGGGCTCTGGAGGGCTTCAACAAGTGCCCCCTGAGTTTTTTTTTTGAAATATGGAGAGCATAAAGTATTTAGATCTTGGCTAGGACCACTATCATATATTTCAGATTTTCGTACTTTTGTTCCAAAGTTCTTTTCTTCCTGATGTAAGGTTTATCCAAGATATATAGCTCAAGAGATGAGTTATTTGAGGTGGATAGGCCTGGTAATTTTTTAGAGGTCATGGGAGTATCTAATTACAGAAGTGTAGTTCATGTTGACCTTTCTCATTTCTTGGGTTGATTAGATAATGGAACCCCTTATAGATGGTCATTCAATACAACTAGATGTGAATAGCTACTAGAGGGTTCTGAGAAATGTATATGCTTATTTTGAGCCTACTAGAGTTCTTGAACATGATTCTAGGCTATATATATGTTCCCTATGGATATATGGTTAGAATATCGGGTCCTTCCACATCCTCATTATCCCATGTATCCTCGGTTCTTGGGCATGCGACCCCTTGATCCCAAGTTATATGTAAGGAAATCATATTTTGAGGCATATTTGTCATTGTAGAAGGGTTATTCCAAGTGTATGATGTTGATAGAACCAAAGATGAGATCTTATTATAATGAGTATTCCATTTGGTGGGGTGGTTCCTGTGGTACAGATGTTGCAGGGAAGAAGTATGCATGATTTAAGGCTTGATTTGGAGTAGAATATGATTCCTCCTCTTCTGTTTCTTTCTAGTTATACTAGTCATTCCCACCTTCGAAAGTCATATTTGATGTATCTCCCTTGGATTGTGAAGCTATTGTGGGTCTGTGCAGCTATACTCTTAGGGTGGCATGAGCTCAATCAACTATCTTTTGAGTCATCTAGTTTTCAAACCTTTTCACATGCCTAGACATAACTTTCTACCAACCATCATCTTCTTCTTATTAGATTATGGTTATGTAGGCCACATGATCTAGGGATTTGTCCAATTCCACCTATCCAGAATTGACCATGCCTTGAAGGATGTCCTTGAAGATAAAGTATTTTTGAATATTATGACCCACCATTCTATAGTAAGAGCAGTATTCAAGATGGTATGTGATATTTACCTCATCAGGCTTCCTAGGTTGTCGGAGACTAAGTAATTTTTTTCCATGGTTTCTAAGAAATAACTAGGGACTTGTTCATTCTAGAATGAGTATGTCTGGTTCATCCATTCCTCAAATACCAGGTGACCCTAATTTCTCTATTCTTATGGATGAGGGATATTTTTTGGTGGTCTCCCCTCAACGGAAGGTACTGGGATGTTCTGGATCTACTTAGTTTCTTGGATAGGCACCTTTGCTGGCTTGAGAGTGACATCCACAGCTTCTTCTTTGCTTATCCTATACCCCTATAATGAGAGAATGATTCGAGGTTTGGATAAGGTTTGGTAAATGGATTCTTCATAACATTGTTCCGATTCTATTAATTCACGTGACCCACCCGGATACTTCATTAGGATCAGAGGTTTCTACCACTCATTCTGGAGATTTTTAGAATAGAGTTTATATAGTTACTCTTGTGAGAGAGGGATGGTGAGTGGATTGTTTAAACCCTTCAACCTTGCTATAAAGTCATATACCCTATCATTTTCACATTTCATGCAATTCTTTATCTCGATGATCATTGTTTTTCTCAGTGTAGAACTAAATTGATAAAGGAACAGATGAAGAAGGTCTTCTCATCCTATAATAGATCCTACTAGCAAGATATTGTACCATGAAAATGCTGGTCCTGTCAAAGTTTGTACAAAACACATCAACTTGTGTGCCTACTATTGATCTAGATGGATCTTCATTGGGCCACAGTGGGATATGAAGTGTGTGAGAATTTATTCATGGTCACTTGTACTGTCAAAAGTAGAGAAGGTAGGATTTTTAGAATTGGGAGGGCATAGTGCCATCCACCCATTCGGGATATGGCTTCTTCTCAGGCTGCACAGGTGTGCATCACCCCACCATAGCCTCTATTTGAGTATCCATGGACTCAATGACATTAAGAAACAATGAGGTCACAGTTTTTCGAGCCATATACCATCCAAATGGATCTATTAGTGTCCAATGAGGTTGTGTTGCTTTCATATCCTACTGATTCTTAATTCGTCCAAATACTGAATGATTATCCTGATGAGTGAGAGGTTGATGTTTCAATAGAGGGAATTGATGATTGTTTTCAACTTACTCATTTATTTATACTAGATTCCCGGATTCAAAACCAATCTAAGTCTTAGATTCCACTCTTACTAGAAGATTATCCATTAGAGGGAGAGTATTCATCTCTATCTAAAGATAATACCCAATGGGAATATTTCCCCTGAGTAGGTCCTCATTGAGCTATCTGAGAACCTATATCCTACTCGTGTATAGTGAAAACTTTTACTTTGTGTAAGTAACCTCAAATATTTTATGTGGAAATTGGTATGCAGTCACACATTTCCCCTTTTCTTTAGTAGTGTTCCGATATGGATGTGGCGACTTGGTATTTAAAGGTGACAAGTTTTGGAGTTGTCTTTGGTTTCATTTATGTGGAGCCTCATTTGGTGTATCCAAATTACCCTCATCCTAGGGTATATTTTCTGTATTATGGCCCTCTATATTTGGGTCTTGATCTAAAATGTATATCATGATTATAGGGATGACATTCACAGATGCATATGAGGCAATGGTGGTCATCACACTACTTTCGACGCAACATGATTATTTTGCATTACCTTTACTAAGTTTGTTATTCAATCCCTTGGCCATATTAGGCCATTCTATTTTGTGAGCCTACAGGGGTTTGATTTCCTTTTCCATACGCTCATCTCATCTTCATCTATGAATAGTGACCATGAGGGAGTTTCTAGTTGTTATTACCAAATGGTCCCCGACTAATAGAGGTTTTTCTTGTAGTGGGGGGAGTTGGTGGAATGTTGACCATCGATTATTTCCTCCCAACCTAGAGAAGACTAGTTCTCTATGGAGGATAATTATGATGAAAATTATCCCATCCCTATGGTGTGGTGGTCATTTGGGGCCGTAATTTAAATTGATTGGTCCTATTTTTGAGGATCCAATGGCTCCAGTCGGGGACTTGATGACTCTAAGGATCGAAAAGAAGATATAAATACCCCCAGTCTAATGGTATGGGGTTGATCTAGAACTAATATTGATGTATTCAATGCCTTCTTAGTAGATGATGAACCTAGGGATAGTGATTGAGATATAAATTCCCCCATCCCAGCGGTCTGGGGTTTGTTTTCATTTTCATCCAATGTGTCCCAAATCCTCTTAGTAATTGACAATCTGATAGGTGTAGGTGGTGGTAGATATTATCCTAGCCCAATGAGTTAGGTCTGATCCTGGATGGCTAATATGGTAGCTATAATTATATCCCATTTGATGTGTCATAGTTGTACTCAAGTAGGAGTTGGGTGCGATGTTGTCCCATGATGAGAACCATTAGTTATGAGAAGTTGTTTGGGTGATCTAAAATTTGGTCTCCATGTTTAAAATGAATTATTACTGGTTTGAGGGGCCCAGTTTTGTATTCTGTTGGTTATCCTCTCTCTCTCCCTCTATTTGTGATTTATGGGTATTGATGAAGTGGGGGAATTCTGTTGTAGTGACCAACTAGCCCGAGCATTACCCAGTCCCATGATTTCATCAAAGGCTATAAGATTAAAGGATTCCATATTTAAGGGTTTATGTTGTTCCAGGGGTGTAGAAAAGTTTAATGCTCTATACTATCCCCATACCTGAATATGGATTCATGAAATGGATTTATAGATCATCTATCGAAGATTTTTGATGCAATGGAAGTAATCATATTGCAGATTTGAGCATTTCTTTTCTGGTGTTGGTTCTCGAACCATAGAGATAGCAGCCATATCCAACTGACAATAGATTGTCCTGATGGTATGAAGATGGTCCTCATATCCTGGATAAGGGATGTGTCTAGACTTTATCCACTTATTATTATCCCGCATATTTTGTCATAGATAAGGTATGCACTCATTTTATAGCTCATTTGGGATGTCATAGTCTGAAGTAGAGAGGGCCTAGAACATGATGGGGTGGTTGCTTCCAGCTAACTCTCTTTGTATGCCAATGGCATCCTACTCTTCATCAGACCTATACACCTCTATATGTTCAAACAATATAAGATTATTCTGAATTTTTCTTTCTAACAAGAGTAGAGTGTTTCTAGAAGTTGATGGGGAACTATATATCGTTGACCCCAATGTTTTGAGAACCTCTATAAACAAAGGTGTTGGAGTTTGGGACACCTATATATATAGAGGTAACTAGAAAGGGGAAATATTTCCTTGTCCATGGGATATATCATCTTGGGGATGTTAGCCCTGGTGGATGTCATTATTAGAGTCCATGTGATCAATATCCACACTACCATGAAGAGGACTATCACGGTAATGAATGTATTATGTTTATGCTTTGATAGAAGAGTCGAAGGACCCTTGTGGTGTTGAGAATGTGTCTTGAACAACCTCAAGGACACTTGCATTGATCATATTAGAAATATGGCCCATGTTCTGTATCATGGTCAAAACATGCAGACCAGGATTTTTGGGATTGTGTAGGGATATGAGTGTGTTGTATGAAGGTTTACAGAACTTGATTATAACCATCTGGTGATACGGAAATATGAACCTACTGATGAGAAGATGTTGGAATATTCTTATGATTTATCTCATTATTTATAGGAATATGAGCTTGTCTTAAGGCATGTTACATTCTCACATGGTGAGTCTCAATCAGGATGGGAGTATGATCTTGATCTTGATCCTTTGAGATATGCCCCTGGTCTTTCTTGGAAGAAGTATGAGCCTTTACTGAGGCATGTGCCACTCTCACATGGGGAACCCTGATTGGATCAAGAATATGATCCTATTACAAATATTCATTCCCATTTGGAATATGCTGACATACCTCTGAAATTGGTTAAGGGATATGAGACTCCATTTATATTTCCTTAGAATAATGTTATAATAGTTGTTCATTGGTGGAAGTAGTGATATGATCCTGACTTCTGTGATCTTCTATAATATGTCAGTCGGATTCCCTGACATGAATATGATCTTGTTCTGAGGCATCTTTCATTCTCACATGGTTATCCCTGACCATAACGGTGATATTTTCCTAATCATGGTCCTTTAGTTTATGCCTCTAGACTTATCACTTGGAATATGAGCTTATCTTGAGGCATGTACCCCTCTCACTTAGTGATCCGTATCCAGAATGGGGATATGATCCCAATCATGGGCATTTTTAATATTCCATCAGACTTATTTGATATGATTGTGCCCCTATCCTGAGGTATGTTCCTCTATCACCTATTAAACCCTGGTTGTAATGGTAGTATGATCCTAGTCTGATGCCTCTCCCTTTATCAAAATATGTCGATAATCCTCCTAGGTGGGAGCAAGAATGTGTGCTTCATCTAGTACAACCACTTGTTCATAATGATCAGAGTTTTGATTTTCCATGGTTTTAGGGGTAGGAATATTCACTTATCACATTATCTTAAATAGTTTCGGAATATTTCGGTGGAGTTCTTTAGCTGTTGCTAAAATATATTTCCATTTTAGAAAAGTTTGTAAAGGGATATAGGCCTGCACATTTTCTATTACTATTATGAACTTTAAGATGTATTTGATTTAAGTGAGGATATAATCCCACTTTGGTCCTCATTGTGCCACTATAATATACTGATGGACTTCAATAATGGGGGTAGGGATATGCATCTCCCCCATGCCTACTGTGGGAATATTCCTATAGACTTGTTTCGAGCGATCAAGGATATGATCCTACTTGATAGCTCCTAACATAATATATCAGAATACATCATCAATAATAGTGGGGATATGATCCCTATCTGATATATCCTACACCTTCCTCCCCTGATGATCCTTGTTTCTTATGCATGGGAATAAAAGGTGGCAGCATGTCAAGTGGTACCCTCAGCAAGAGACCGGTGAGTACTAGTGGGATGGAGCTGGTGACAGCAGTAGAAAGGTTCCCTCCTTGGAGGCACCTAAACCTAAAGGGAGATTTATTTGGAATCCTAATCCACCTTCATTAGTGACTGAAGGTGGAATTTTTCGTGCTCCATGGATAAGCTCCCAAAGTGGTAAGTTGTAGCTATAAGGGATACTGGCTTAGAAGCATCCTTTATAGAGTGATGTGAACTCACCAGTTGTTGTGCTTGGAGAACCTCATGAGCCACTTCCAAGGTTAGGATGGTATCGTGTCGGTTGTACTCCTAGACCATCATGTTTTCTACCTATCATTGGAGTTTTCAAGCAGTTGAGATTGTCTTGTGGCCTGTGGAGGTTGCAGATATAGATTATTTACCAAAGAAAATTCTATATGATGATGGCATTATCTCAAATCAGGATACTGAAAGTAGTATCCTCTATCATGAATACAATAACGATCAAGGTCACTAATTAATGAAATATCTTAGTCATAATGTGATCAATAATATATGCATGGTTAACAAAATTTTCCTAATATTTCAGATCCATCCATTTTTCTCATCTGGACTTATCAAAATGAGGATGGACTTATTTCATGGGAAATCTATTTACCGAGGATCATTGGTAAGATCATGCCAGTTTTTCTGGTTTTTTGTATAGGGTATGAAAAATAATGTGGCATGATGTATGATTAAAAGATAAACCTATTATATGAGAGATTAACATTGGGATTCGGCATTTTTTGTATGGGGGAAAACTAAATGGGCCAAAAGATAATAACCAGTCATTTTTTATTTCAGAGATTCACATTAGGTTAACCATTTTTCATATGGTAGAAAACAAAAATGGTCTGACAGATAATAAACAATCATTTTTTATTTTAGATATTCACGTCAGGTTCACCATTTTTTTTTGTATGCGGGAAGAGATTCACATTGGGATCAATATTTTTGTTTCATCAGTAAAAGAGGAAATTTTGATTTGGGTTTGCCCATTGGTTTGATTGGGGGTGGTTTACCATTTCTCGAGTCTTCCTTAGAAACCCCAAATGGTTCCCTCATCTGTAACTGTGTACGGACCTACTTTCCAAAGGAAGGCATACTATAATGACCCAATGTTTTATCAATGGAAATTCCCTTCTTATAATTATATCATATAATCACATGAAATCACAACACAATGAACTACTAAGTATTTTGTGATCTTTAAACAAAATATTGTCGCCTATATGATTTTTATTTTGAGAATCTAACATACACGGTTACGATCAGTAAGATAATTTGAGTTTGATAAGAAAAACATAACTTTTGGTGAATAGTAACCTACCCTTATGAATAGTAGCATGACCCTTATGAATGGTAATTCGTCAAAAAGAGTAGTATCCTCACCCATGAATATATAAATAAAATTTAGGCATCTTATAAGTGATAATATGACCATAGTAAAACTATTGGTATTTTTTTGTAAGTCGTAAATAATTAATTACAATTAATTAATTAATTTAAAAGAAAAATTATTTTCATAAAAGGTGTGCATAAATTAAAAATTTATTTTCTTATGGTTTTAAGATAATTTTATAAGACCTTATGTAATTATTTAAATCATTATAAAATTAGTTATTGTTAAAAATCTGTATTTTTCAAGTAAATTATGATTTTAATTAAAAATTAAATTAATTATATTTATAAAACTATTTTTGAAAAATGGAGTTCATTTTTGTATTATGCATGTCAAAAAATGGTTAGGGTTAATTTTTGGGATTTTTCTAAAATACTTGAATTTTTTATGAATAGTAAATACAATAATTTTCAAATTAAGCTAAATACATTAATTATAGAGTCATGGATGATTTTTTTATGATATAGTCCCAATTGGTTAGAACTAAAATTCCTTTATTACTATTTTCTCATGGAATCATCACTATTTCTAGTCTTGGGAGAAATTAATAAACTAAGGAATTAAATATTATGAAAACCCTCATCTCCTCCACTATAAATACCACCCCTCTTACCTCTTCTCTTCACTCCTCTCAAGCCTCGTTCCTTCCCTAAATTATGCCCAAATCTCTCCCCAAACTCCTCCCCCACTTCCAACAGTCCTTGGTCTCCTAAAAATACTCAATCCTCTCCCCTTAATAGGCTCTCAACGAATATTGAATCAAGAGGTAAATTCATCTTTTCTTTTTGTTGATTTTCTTTTCAAATTCATTTGTTTTCTTTCCTATCCTTACCTCTCCTCACCCAAATGTTATGAAAACTCCAGTAAATTACATTTACTGGAATATTTTTATGATAAATAAATAATTTATTATCATCTCTCATTTACTATTATTTTATACTATTAGTAATGACACTATCTGAGATGTGTTAATTTACCACATTCAAGGATGATAGGTATTCAATTTCTATTACCATCTTTAATTCTAGTCATGAAACAATTTTTATGGTTGAACCAAACTATTAAATATGTATTTTATCTTATTTTTTTTCTATAATCCTTTTTCACACATGATGTAAACTAATAATACAAAACAAGTTAATTATGAGCAAAATCGCCAAATTAATTCAAGTGTTTATCATTAATGTTATATATAATTATTCAACTTCACTCCAAGTAAACAAATTAAATTTACAACTGCATAACCATATAGATGTTAAATAATAAAATATAAATCAAATTATGTACAACCATTCCCATTTTACATGATTCTCAATTCATGAAAATAAGTAAACCAATCATTAAAACCAAGGAAGAAAATGGACTCGAACAATAAAATTGAACCACATAACCAATAAAAATGGTTATAAATGAACTTAAAAAGGTTTTAATAAATATTTTACATATATAATAGGTTCTATAATTATTAATTAATTGACCTAATTTTACTATTCAGGTCATTAACATCAAGTGGAGAACACCATCGGACTTAAGGTAAGGGATCCTCTCTATTTCACTTTTATTCAAGAATGTCCTCTACATTATGCACTTTTTTTGTAATCCATAATGATGGGGTATGATTTCACACCTGCCCCATACTTCCCTCATGATTTATAAGTGATTAGAAACCCAATTTATCTCTCATTATGTCTTCTTAAGTGCACCTGATACCATGTCAATAATTTGTAAGGGATTCTACCTGAACCTCCTTTATTTTTTCGGGTTGCCTTATCTTCATTTTACCATAATTAAGTTTTATTATATTTTTATTTGAATATTCTAAAAAAAATTACATGTACCAAATTCATTTATCATGACTGTTTCATCATTCTCTTTTGGGGATATACAAGTTTTAAGTGATTCCCTCCTCGATACTTCTTGATAAGAAAACCTGTTTTGAGGGAACTTCTCGAATTCTTACCCGATTTCAAGTGCACTCTATATTCTGTTTTAAGACACCATTGTCTTTATAAAATCATTATTTTTATTATGAAACCTTATTTGTTCACTTTTGGTTTTATATAAAGGATTGTTCTCTTTTCTATTTTAAAGGCTATGTTGTATTTTCCTTAAAACCGCACAGAAATGTTTCAATGTTAAAATTTCTTAAATACTTTTCTTACATGTTGTAACTTCTACTTGACATCGATTACCACGATACATTCCTATTTTAATTTATATATTTCCATTTATATTTTAGTTCCTTTCTTTCATTGACACTTTTATGATACGACCATTTTTTATGCTTTATGACATGATTGTGGTACCCAATTCTTTCCATGGGTAACCCTATTGTTTATGTAAGATTGATTATGTATGATTCTTTACATGGAAAAAAATATTCATTAATAGTTAAGATGAGTTTTCCCAGATAGTGATCCAATTAATTGGGTAAAGTTTACTCTCATAAGATGTTATGTGGGACGATGTTGGCAGTTAGCCTTGGCTTATGCTACCATGTGTGACAGTCTTGGAAGTTAGCTTTGGCTTGTGCTACCATGTGAAACAGTCTTAAAGATTAGCCTTGAATTGTGATAAATAAATGTTTTATGTTTCTTCTACATTATTTTGACACCATTTTTATATTATTCCATGATTATATGTTGTTATTTCATATGTTACATGCCATTTTATATCATCATGTCATGCCTTCTATCACATGTGCTAATGCCTTGTTCTTATGATTATTCCCTTACTGGTCTATTTAGCTCATCCCTTTGTTCATGTGTTCCCCAAGGTACACTATACAGATGTTTGAGCACAATAGAAGTTAGGATCTCAAATTGAAGATTAAATAAACAAATGTTTTATTTAGTTCCATGTTTTCATTTCTATATACCTAGTCCTTCAAGACACTAGAATTTGCGATCCTTGGCTTGTACTCTTATGTATAATTATGCTTAAAATAATTTAATGTTATATGGAAAAGGATTGGGTTTCTATAGTTGGTATCAGTGGATGGTCTAGTAATTTTTGGAGATTAGGAGTAGATCACATTATTAAGAAACTTAAGGATGGTACTAAGTATAAGAAAACGCCCTTAAATTTTGATAAGTATAGAGTAAGTGGTTTATCAAGAAAATACATCTCTGTCTGGATACAAACAGGTATAGGTGGCTCTAGCATAGATGTATCTAGGGGTAAAATCCTAAAACGCCACTTGGGGCTATACTCGAATGGAAACAAGTGCACAATAACGGGCCTTACTGCACTCTTGTTTTGACACTCCTAGGGGATATGCTTTGGTAAATTCATGAGCTTACTACAAAGCATTATTAATGAAATAAAAAAATCCCATAAGAATATTAGTTAATAAATATATCAAGGATAACCTAGATTGAAACCTAGGGAATCACAAGTCAGGATATACTTCTCCTTTACAAGTTTATCCTTTTATGTCCAAAGTTTCCTTTTTATGATCAATAGCTAAGTATTCAAGCACATTAATTGTATGATCTTTTCTTATTTGATGGAGGGAAATGTAAGAACACTTGCCAACAATCAATGTAATTGGGAATGTGATGATTTCCCTAATGATATGCCTGATATGATGGGAACGGGTGCTCAAAACTTCACAAAAGTACTTGCTCAACTGGCTCAAGTTATGAATAATAACTTGAATCATGTGGAACACCCTCCTCCTCCAAGTAAAGAGAAAGTTTTCATTGAATACTTTATGCGGAAAAGGCCTCCCATGTTTAGTGGATCTTCTGATCCCCTCCTCACAGAATAGTGGATTAACTCCATTGAAAATATATTCTCTATCCTATAGTTCTTAGAAAAAGATAATGTAATACTAGAGGTCTATCGTTTTGATGGGGAAGCTGATTAGCAGTGGATACTGATCAAGAATACGAATCCTCGTGAGGAAATTGATTTCGTGGATTGAGAGGAATTCAAAAAAATGTTTTCCAATAAATATTTTCCCCACACCCTCTGTCTCAAGATAGAAAGATAGTTCCTCAGACTCGTGCAGAAGGAAGATGAGTCCATCGAGGCATATGAAGAAAACTTTACAAGGCTTTAAAAGTATGCCTATGGATTTGTCATGAACACCGAAATAAATTTGGATTACTTCTTTAACATACTAAATATGAGTCTACGAAAAGCATTGGCGATTCAAGACTTTGAAAGTTATGAGGATATTTTATGTTGTTCCTTAAAGGTTGAAATGGAGATCGGAGACTCTCAGTGGTATCATGGTCCCGGTGACAAGAAGAGTAAAATGGAATATAATGTGGGCGGTCCCGAAAAAAAATTCCATGATGGAAAGAAGCCCGATCATCCCACGTGTAATAATTGTGGGAAGAAGAATCTTGGGAATTTTATAAAGGGAACCAGTAATTGCTTAAAATGTGGAAATTTGGGACATATAGATAAAAACTATTAATAGGATATGAAGAATCCCACAAATGTGGAAGAAGAAAGGAAGGTTCATATCAAAACACATCCAATAGGGTAGTGTTACAACTACAAGGAACATGATCATTATGTGAACAATTTCCCTAATCTAGGGGTTGTCTAAGGAAATCAACAACAACCTCCATGTAAACAAGGTAGGTATTATGTTATCACTACTGCTGAGGTGGAGTCGGACAATGATGTGGTGATATGTATGATAGTTATTCATTCAACAATAGAAAACATACTATTTGATAATGGTTTTACACATTATTTCATATCTTGAAAGTTTAGTAGAACTATTCAAACACCACCTAAAAATTTTGAGGATAAGTGATCTGTGAGAATAGAAAATGGGTAAATTATTTCATCCATGGTTTATAACTCCTCCCCGTTAAATGATTTTGGACTGAAACTCCCAGAAAATCTATTCATACTTCCTTTAGTGGAGTTAAATTCTATCATGGGCATGGATTGGATATCTTTATACAAATCCAACATCAAATGTTGGGAAAGGGAGATCACTCTTCACATCACAAAGAATCCTCCAATTATTTACAAGTTTAAGGAGGAAGATGAATCTTCTTTAGAATCAGTGTCACGAGTGTGGATATTAATTCCTTATGAGAAATAATTTATAGCTCAAATGATTGAAACAAAGGAGAGAACCATGCTTGAAGACATGCCCATCGTGAGGGATTACACTTATATATTCCCGTAAGAGTTTCCTAATCTCCCTCCTAATCAAGAGGTTGAGTTCTCAATTGAAATTATTCATGGATCTCCACCTTATAGAATGGCCACTATAGAGCTGGAAGAGCTAAAGAAGCAACTACATAAGAATCTAGAGAAGGGTTTTATATGCCTGAGTGCTTTATCGTGGGGTGTGCTAGTCCTATTTTCTAATTATAAGGATAGATCAATGCGCCTATGCATTGATTATCAAGATCTCAATAAAATCATGATAAATAAAATTTATCCCCTAACATGGATAAATTACTTTTTCAATCAGCTTCTTGGGGCCATTTATTTCTCTAAGGTGGACCTTCGGTCAAGATATCACCAATTAAAGGTGAGTAAGGAATATATTCCCAAGACTACCTTTTGAACGAGGTATGGACACTATGAGTTCATAGTGATGCCCTTCGGACTCACTAATGCTCCCGAAATTTTCATGGATTTAGTGAATAGAGTCTTTATAGATTACCTCAACAAATTTGTGGTAGTCTTTATCGATGATATTATGATATACTCCATGTGAAAGGAGGAACATGAGGAGAATTTGAATACTATGATAAGAACTTTTTTAAGGGATAATTTTTATGAAATGTATAGTAAATTTGATTTCTGGATAGAGGAAGTATCATTCTTGGGGAATGTTATCACCAGAAAATTGATATCTATGGACCATTCTAAGACAAATTCAATTGAAGAGTGGCCTAGGACAACATCTGTAATGGATATCCATGGTTTTTTTGGTCTAACTAGGTATTATAAACGATTTTTGAAGAACTTATCATGATTGTAAAACAGAATGAACAAGCTGACACAAAAGGGCATAAAGTTTTTCTATGTTTACGAATGTGAAGACTACTTTACGGAGTTGAAAAAGTGGTTAATCATTGCGCCAATACTCACACTCACAACAAGTGGAGAACTCTTTTTGATTTACAGTGATGATTCAAATAAGGTATTAGGTTGTGTTCTGATGAAAAATGATAAATTGATATCATATTTCTCAATGTAGCTGAATTTCATATGAAAAACTATTCTACGCATGATCTGGAGTTGGCAGTTGCGATCTTTCTGTTAAAAATTTGGCCGCATTATATCTATGGGGAGAAGTGTGAGATATATAATGATCAAAAGAGTCTTAAATATATATTCACACAAAAATATCTTAATATGCACCAGTGAAGATGGATAGAGCTCATCAAGGATTATGACTGCTCAATCCACTACCATCCCGGTAAGGCAAACAAGGAGGAAAATGCCCTAAGTAGAAAGGATCCTACATCTTTTTCAATGATGATAATTAAAAAGGATACAATCTTATTAGATTTTAATAGGATGTACATGGCAATCATTAAGGTATGAACATCATCAATCCTTTCTAAGATGATTACTCAACCATCCCTCATGGAGAAAATATAGGATTCTCAAAGAAAAAATATGGAAATTCTGAAAAGGGTGGAATCCATTAAAAATGGGAAATCCACTGAGTTCATGATTGATGGGGTAGGATTTGTAAGATTTTGGTCATGATTAAGTGTACCATCTGATCAAAAGATAAATAAGGAGCTTCTGAATAATGCACGTAGCTCGACCTTATCTATTCACCCAAGGAGCACAAAGATGTATCGAGATCTTTGAGAGAACTTTTGGTGGGACAATATGAAGAAGGAGATTGCTGAGTATACATCAAAGTGTCTGGTATGTTAATAATTGAAGGCTGAAATATAGAAGTCTAAGGGGATGATGCAACCACTACCCATACCAACATGGAAGTGGGAGAACATAACCATGGACTTTATCACTGGACTTCCAAGGACATCCAGAGGAAACAATGTTATATGGTTCATTGTGGATCGTCTTACAAAGACAAATCACTTTATTGAGATTTGATAGGACTTCACATTGGATCAAAATGCATGAATATATATCACAGAAGTGGTAAGGTTTCATGGAGTACCACTATCTATTGTATCTGATGGAGATCTGAGATTCACCTTGAAATTTGGGAAAAGTATCCAACATGCTCTAAACACTAAACTGAACTTTAGTATGGCCTATCATCCTCAAACTGATGTCCGATCTAAGTGTACTATTCAAACTCTAGGAGATATGTTGAGATAATGTTCTATGTAATCCAAAGGAGGATGGGACCAACATCTTCCACTTGTTTAATTCTCTTACAACAATAGTTTCCACTCTAGAATCTGAATGGCACCATACGAAGCCCTTTATGGGAAAAGGTGCATAACACCGGTGTGTTGGGATGAAGTTGGTGATAGTAAGCTTCTAGGACCTAAAATGGTTGAAAATTTGTGGAGAAGGTGAAAACCATCCAGTAGCATATCAAGGAAGACCAATGTTGACAAAAGAGTTATGCAGACAATCATCGATGAGACCTTGAGTTCAAAGTTGGAGACATGCTATTTCTATGCATATCTCAATGAAAGAAGTTCATGAGTTTTGGGAAGAAATGGAAGCTAAGTCCTAGGTACATCAGCCCCTTTGATATTCTTGATTGTTTTGGGGTTGTGGCCTATTGACGAGCACTTACACCTACCATGTCTAAAGTACACGACGTCTTTGATGTATCCCTCTTAAAGAAGTATATACCATATCCTTCACATGTACTCACTTCAGCAGTGGTACAGTTTGAGGATGATATTTCTTACGAGGAGCATCTAGTGAAGATCTTGGATCATAGAGATAAAGCCCTAAGTAACAAGACTACCCA
This sequence comes from Viscum album, assembly GCA_963277665.1. Taxonomy (NCBI): domain Eukaryota; kingdom Viridiplantae; phylum Streptophyta; class Magnoliopsida; order Santalales; family Viscaceae; genus Viscum; species Viscum album. The sequence continues at coordinate 1,898,249,345 of OY728152.1, forward strand.
CTTGATCAAGGTACTATGGTAGAACCATAAGTATGAAGAGGAAACATGGGAACTGGAGGAGGAAATGAAGGAAAAGTACCCACACCTATTTATGGATTAGAATGTAAAACAAATTTTTGAGAGAGAAATTTCATAAGGGGGGAATAATGTAACGACCCAATGTTTTATCAATGGAAATTTTCTTCTTATAATTATATCATATAATCACTTGAAATCACAACACAATGAACTACTATATACTATGTGACCTTTAAACATAATATTGTCCCCTATATGATTAGAATTTAGAAAATCTGACATACAAGGTTACGATCAGTAATATATTTGGAGTCTGATAAAAAATTAATTTTTGGTGAATAGTTTCCTACCCTTATGAATAGTAATGTGACCCTTATTAATAGTAAATCATCCAAAAGAATAGTACCCTCATCCATGAATGTATAAATAAAATTTAGGCATCTTATTAGTGACAATATGACTATAGTAAAAGTATTGGTATTTTTTGTAATCCATAAATAATTAATTTCAATTAATTAATTAATTTAAAAGAAAATGTATTTTGCTAAAAGGTGTTCTTATATTAAAATTTTTATTTCTTCTAGTTTTAAGATAATTTTATAAGACCTTAGGTAATTTTTTAAAGCATTATAAAATCATTTATAGTTTAAAATCTGTATTTTTCAAGTAAGTTATGATTTAAATTAAAAATTAAATTAATTATATTTAGAAAATAATTTTTTGAAAAATGGAGTTCATTTTTGGATTATGCACATCGAAAAATATTTTGGGTGAATTTTTGGGATTTTTCTAAAATACATGAAATTTTATGAATTGTAAAATACGACAATTTGGAAATTATGCTAAATACATGACTTATAGATTCATGGATGATGTTTTTCTGATGTAAGCCTAATTAGTTTGAACTCACAGGCACTTGTTACTATATTTGGTCATGGAATCATACCTATTTCTAGTCTTGGATAAAATTAAGAAACAAAGGAATTAAATATTATGAAAACCCTCCTCTCCTCCACTATAAATACTACCCCTCCTTACCTCTTCTCTTCACTCCTATCAAGCCTCATTCTTTCCCTAAATTCTACTCAAATTTCCCCAATCTCTTTCTATATGTCCAACAGTCCTTGGCCTCTTCAAAATACCAACTCCTCTCCCCTTAATAGGCTCTCAAGTAAGATTGAATCAAGTGGTAAATTCCTCTTTTATTTTCTTTCATTTTCTTTTCAAGTTCATTTGTTTTATTTTCTATCCTTGCCTCTCCTCATCCAAATGTTATGAAAAATCCAGTACCTTACATGTACTGGAAATTTTTTATGATAAAGTAATAAGTTATTATTATCTCTCCTTTACTCTTCTTTTATACTAGTTGTAATGACACCATCCGAGATGTGTTAATTTACCACATTCAAGGATGATGGGTATTTAATTTCTATTTCCATATTCAATTCTAGTCATGAAACCATTTTTATGGTTACACAAGACTATTAAATATGTATTTTATCTTATGTGATGTTCTGGAATCCTTTTTCACACATGATGTAAAATAATAATATAAAACAAGTTAATTATGAGGAAAATCACCAAATTAATTCAAGCGTTTATCATTAAAGTTATATATAATTAATCAACTTCACTCCAAGTAACCAAATTAAATTTAAAACCATGTAACCTTATGGATGTTCAATAATACAATATAACCCTAATTCTGGACAACCATCCCCATTTAATATGATTCTATGTTCATGAAAATAAGTAAACTGATCATTAAAACCAACGAAGTAAATGGACCCGAAAAATAAAATTGAACCTCAAAACCAATCAAAATGGTTATAAATGAAATTAAAAAGATTATAATAAATATTTTAAAAATATAATAGTTTTTGTAATTATTAATTAATTAACCTAATTTTAATATTCAGGTCATTAATATCAAGTGGAGAACACCATCAGACTTAAGGTAAGGGATCCTCTCTATTTCACTTTTATTCAAGAATGTCATCTACGTTATGCCCTTTTTTGTGTAATCCATAATGATGGGGTATGATTTCACACCTCCCCCATACTTACCTCATGATGTATAAGTGATTAGAAACCCCCTTTATCAATCATTATTTTTTCTTAGGTGCACCTGATACCATGCCGATAATCCTTAAGGGATTCTACCTGAATATCCTTTATTCCTTCAGGTTGACTTATCTTCCTTTTAACAAAATGAAGTTATATTATCTTTTTATTTGAATATTATAAAAAAATTACTTGTACCAAATTCATTTATCATTACCCTTTCATCATTCTCTTTTGGGGATATACATGTTTTTAAGTGATTCCCTCCTCAATACTTCCCTATAAGAAAACCTGTTTTGAGAGAACATCCTGAATTCTTACCCAATTTCAAGTGCACTCTATATTCTATTTTAAGACTCCATTGTATTTATAAAATATGTCTTTTTATTATTAAACCTTATTGGTTCACTTCTTTTTTTATATAAAGGATCGTTCCCTTTTCTATTTTAAAGTCTCTATAGTATTTTCCTTAAAACCGCACAAAAATGTTTCAATGCTAAAATTTCTTAGATACTTTTATTACATGTTGTAACTTCTACTTGAAATCACATAACATGATACATGCCTATTTTAATTTATTAATGTCCATGTATATTTTATTTCCTTTCTTTCATGGACACTTTTACAATATGACCATTTTTTATGCTTTATGACATGATTGTGGTACTCAATTTTTTCCATGGGTAACCCTTATGTTTATGAAAGATTGAATATGTATGATTATTTATGTGGAAAAAATATTGATGAAAAGTTAATATTGTTTTACCCATATAGTTCTCCAATTCATTGGGTAAAGTTTAGTATCATGATACGTTATGTGTGACGGTCATGGTGGTTATCCTTGTCTTGTGCTACAATATGTGACGGTCTTGGAGGATAGCCTTGACTTGTGCTACCATGTGCAACGGTCTTGGAAATTAGCATTGAATCATGCTAAAGACATTTTTTATGTTTCTTACACATTACTATGACTCCATGTTTATATAATTCCATGTTTATATGTTATGATTTCATATGTTACATGTCATTTTATATCATCATGCCATGCCTTCTATCCCATGTGATAATGCCTAGTTCTTATGATTATTTCCTTACTAGGCTATTTAGCTTATCCATTTATTCATGTGTTCCCTAGGGTGCCCTATGCATACATTTGAGCACAATGGAAGTTAGGAGCTCACATTGAAGATTAAATAAAGAATTGTTTTATTTAGTTCCATTTTTTCAGTTTTATATACCTAGTCCTCCAAGGAACTAGACATTACTATCCTTGGATTTTACTATGATGTATAATTATGCTTAAAATCATGTAATGTTATATGTAAAAGAATAGGGTTTCTATACATTCACCTTGGTTTTTTTGGATCAGTAGCTCTTAGAGACTCATATTGGTTGATAGGATGGGAGTTCAGGCTCATCATGCCCTTTGGAGGGGAATTTTTGCCTAATCTGAGACTCTCTTATAGATTTAAGATATGTTTGTGGATCTCTTCCTAGTCTTGATATGGGACTATTTACCCTAACACAACAACTTATAGGTTAATTCTTACTATATTCAAAATAAAGGGAATCTCATGTATAAACAAAGGAAAGTGGATATCATTAGTGAATCCATCTATATGTATCCAAGGTTTCATCTATTTTCTTAATGATGGATAACTTCTTTATATTATAAATCCATATAACTAGATGCTTTGGGATATGCTTCCATGTAAGGAGGTGGTTTAATATTCTGAGGAGGGGGTTGATCCAATATGATGCATTCTGTGTATACTAGTTATTATAGTAATCAAAACCAATATAGTTTGTTAAACCCATATGGTTTAACATCATGCAGAGATGACATATATGGGTGTTTTAAGGCACTAGATATTTAGGATTGAGTCCCAAGGGGACTCCTATGTATCCTAATTATAGAGAGAATAAGATTTGTTATAGTTCATTTGTTTTCTCAATCCAATAATGGATGAGGTAGAGTGATCATCCCATGGGAATGATTAGGTCCTGATGGTTGAGATATTGGAGTCATTAAAGGACTTTCACTTAAAGGGGTGTTTATTTGAGATCGGGCCTTAGAAATGCAACCTACATGTCTTGGTTAAAGGAGACATCATAGTTTTATCATGCCCTTCAGAATGGACCCGAGGTATATGGTTTTTTATAGTGGTGAATGTGCCATGACACTCATCTAGGATTACATACGGAAATTTTCCTAGTGTGGTGAATATTCATGATGCAACTTATATGATCATTGAAACTCCCTAAGCCCACATGAGTTATTCTCTATGTGAGAATCAAGGGATAAAAAGTAATCAATCTCATTTCATATAGATACAAGTCTTATGAATTGGGACACCCCTTGAGATGTTTAATGTGGAGCTTGGGCCTTAGAAAGGCATCCTACATAACCTGATTATAGAAATAATTAGAGTTATCATAGTTCAATTTATTTCTCAGTCTGCTGAGCAATGAGGTCGAGAGATCAGCCCATGGTAATGATTGGTACCCTATGTTTTAAATGTTAGAGATATGGGGATTATATCAGAATTGATTTTTATTTGAGCTTGAGCCTTAGGAAGGCGTCCTACGCATCCTGGTTATTATAAAAATTAGAGTTCTCATGTTTGATTTGATTGGGGCTTACACACTGACATTGAACTTGTCTTGGAGGTTTATGATATTTATGATATGATCTTTTAAACTCCTTAATCCCACATGATCCACAATCATTGTGAGAAATAATGTATGTAAATTAATCAACATCATTTCTTATGGATTTGGGACTTATATTTTGGTATTTCAATGAATGATCAATGTGGAATTTGAACCTTTGAGAGGTGGAATACGCACATGAGCCTTAGCCCAGTTGGTAAGGACTCTGCAAGTGCATCCAGGAGACCCGTGATCAAATCTAGGTGGAGAAATTATTTTCGGTACTGTAGTAGTCCTGTAGCAGGTACTATAGTAGGCACTGTAGCGGGAACTATGCAGTACTGTAGCAGGTACTATAGAAGGTACTATTTGACACTATAGCAGCTGGAAATATGACCCCATTTGGGCCTTCGGGCCACCGATTTGGTCCTCGAGTCCTTTAAGGACTTCGGGCCACCCAGGCCTTCGGGTCAGTAAGGCCTTCAGGCCACCTTAAGTGCTGATGTAAATCAGACAACCTACGAGGAACAAGCTCTACATGGAGGATGAACAAGAAGCTTTCACCACATCAAAAGCTAAACAGATTGCAAGAATGAGAGGGTATGGCACCTGCCATCGGGATAAGCCTGTGCATGCACGGGAATTCCTATCCAAATAGTCATGCGAAGGTGGAAAGCTGATTTCACGATGAAGATACTAGGGAGGAGCAGTTCCAAGTAGTTTTTCTAGGTTGTATGTAATGTTTGAAGCCTACAAGAAAATGAATTCCTCTAAGGCCTATGGGCCATGTAATACTTATGCCTATGGGCCTTGTAAGGGTTCCACCTCACCCCTTGAAAGGTGGATTATCAGAAATCAGTAAAAAATTAAGGCCTTCGGGCCATTAGAGAGGTGGAATGAATATCTTGAATATGGAAGGAATTAAAGTAATTGTAGTTCCATTGATTGGGGCTTACACACTGACATTTCCCTTGGGTATTACACACCATGGGTAGAAAAAGTTATCAAGCCCTAGGATTCCCTTGTGACCTGAACTTCTTGCATGCCTATCATGCAATGATTTTCCACTCATCATGCCTTTGTTTTATGCCTAATATATTGAAGAATGTCTGCCTGACTTGATAAAAGACAATCATGTGATCTAGTTGACCTCTTCATTGGCCTTTGAGTATCCAAGATTGAATGTATAGGGTTGTCACATGATCAGGGTTGTCTTGTTCGGAGGAAATCACAAGATATGGTTGGCATTTCTTGGAATCCATTACAATACCCAACTGACTTGTCTTGGAAGCCATCACATGACCTAGCTAACTTGTCAAGAGGGTGTCGCATGATCCAGTTGACTTTCCCTAGTGTCATCGTGATAGCTGACTGACACACATGGAGGATGTCATGGGAGTCAGTGTGACATGTCTTGGAGGGTGTCACATGTCTTGGATGACATGTTTGGAGGGTAGTGCGAGTCTTGGCTAAATTTCCTAGAGGATTTCATGAGATCCAATTGACATACCTAGGTTCTTCTATGAGACTTAGCTAACATGAGAGGGTACCATTATATGAGTCAAAAAACATGTATGAATGGAAACACAATGCTTGAACAGAGAACCCAGAGGGTTTCGTGAGACTTTGTGGCATACTTAAAGGGAACCATGTGACTTTAGTAGACATGTTTAGAAGACTTCACATGATCCAAATAGTATACTGAAATAGTATCATGAGATCTGGGCAACATGTCTTGGTTATGTCTTGTGTCCTAAGTGGGCTATACTAAGAATATGAGGGTCAACGTGCGTATCTTTTTCTTAAGTCTTCCACCTATTTTATTGGTTCTAGACTTTGTATTAATAGCTCCATAGATTTATTTAGTATCAATTTATTTTAATTCTCTCATGATCTATCAAGTTTGTGGGACGTCCTCCGCGCGTCCTTCCAGAAGTCCTTCATGTGATCTATGAGTGATCACGTGAAGTTATTCATTCATTTTTTTCACTGGTATATTACATAATGAGAAACTTGTTGTTCATGAGATCTATTACTTTGATAAATCCTCTCTGGTATCAGTGTAAGGTTTTAAGGGTTTCTTCATCTATGTAGAGCCGTAGATCTGGTATTGATAGGTAGTAGTGCATTTTTTATGCTTGGGTGGGGGATTTATATGCCTCGCCACCCCAATTGTTCTCCATTTTTCATGGTGTATCTTGTACAAATCTAGGATGGAGATGGAGAAGGGCTATAGCACCATGCATCCTCACGAGTTTCTATCATGGAACATTCTGAGGGCGTCTTTTGATTTTCAGGGACCACAAGACCCTCCCATCATCGTCTCCTTTGTTGGATTATCTCCAATTAATGGGGGATTTTTTTATCTTGTAGTCATTCCAAGGGACCTCTTTGTTGTCATATCGACATGTCCAAGGACCTTTACGAGATCAGGGAACCTATTAAAAGGACATCGCATGATCTTGAGTGAATCCTCTGGTACTTTCTGTGAGATAAGGATGGTTTGTATGGGGGTCTTTGTGGGATCAGGTCGGCTTGTCAAGGAGTCTCACAAGACCATACTACATAATTCCTTAGGGATTTGCAAACCTTTTATGATTGTGAGTATCTCCTACCTCATTCCTCTTTTTATTTCCATTTTTTTATTTTATAAAGGTTGGGGAGTTCTCAATTTTTCATGACTATTGTCAAGAAAAATTACTTTATTTTTTGATGCATCACATGACCAATAAAGGTTCTATAGATATGTGCAATCATTTCATGGAAAAATCCAGCCATTTGTCCTTGGGAATCCAAAGGAGGATCTCATGGTTTCCTAGACATACTCTAATCCTTCTGTGTGATGAGGCTAAAAAACTGATGGAATTTCATGAGATGAGGTGTACATGTCATTAGGGACTCATAGTGTCTTTTGGATTGCCGATAGTGTGTCATGTGATATTTATGACCGTGATTAGCTTCCCCTGCCTCCTCTTTTATTTCCTTTGTTTTATTGTACAAAGGATCAAGGGTCATGTAGATTTTCTTTGATGTTGTTAGGGATAATTACTCTTCACATTGGTTATGTTTTTCATGATCTTTATGACTACATGAGGCCTTCATATTTTGGATACATTTCTCCTATTTTTAAAAGTATTTTTTGATGGTTTTGTCGGGCGCTTGTTGATGAAAATATATATGGCCTAAGGTAGCATATTCGGTTATCGCCATGCATCCATTGGTCATATAGAGCACCTTATCAAGAGCATAAAGGATTATTGAAATGGGTGTTGTGGGATCCATTGTTGGTTATGCACTGGATGTGGAGTCCTCATGTGACCTGATAATGGTCACACAATCATGATTACCTTGAAACCTTGCATGATCTATGGGTCTCAACCACCTTTTATTTTACTTTTTCAAGGAAAATAATACCCATATTCTGATATTTATTCCTTTTTGAATTTTTTTATGCTCATTTAGAGGGAATAAACAATGTTGAAACTTTTTATGGATATAATATTGGTGTCTCAGGAACACATTTACCGATAAAAATTTCATGTTTTCGGGGAATGGGATTGTTGTTCTTATATTCCAATTTTATAGTTTCATTATTTCACATAGAGTGATGAAATTGGGTTTGTATATTTATGGTTTATTCTAGTTTTTAGCTTTTTTCCCATGGGAAAGAGTTCAATGTTCATGCATCATTCTAAGCATGTATTATTCACATAACATATTCCTCTCTATGGTGTTTTACTGATGATGGAGGTTCTATTGTTTAAAGTGTCCTCATCTTCTCATACAATGCTTTCTCATATAAGTAATTGGTTGAATTATACTCAACTTAACACACACATATATTTTCTTTAGATGATAGGACATGTAGATCTTTGGGTTAGTGGTTCACCAGTTGTGGAGTTGTAGTCCCTTAGTCAAGGGATGCATAGAAACCCTAGTAGGTTGTTAATGGGATATGAGTTCCTTGTTGGTGTATTGATGAATGAAAATAATCTTGAGGGATCCTTGGATCCAGCTTGAGTTTCCCTAAGATAGAGTCTCCCCTAAAGTCCAAAGTTTATTATCCTTGGGAGGTATTTTTTCTTACCACATATTGTTTGTCAGTTCTTGCGATGGGGCCCATGTTTCTGCTATCACCAATGGCTTGAGTGAGCATGGTTATTCTTTCATGGTGGGTTTTTTTAGGTATATTATTACCAGGGTGTGGTTAGGAATAAATATTATTGGTTTTTTATAAGTTTAGTACTAATATTTCTCTACATTTTGTGGATGGTATGAGAGGTCAGGTTTGGTTGGTTTTCTAGATCTTCGTATTTTTGTTTCACTTTGAGTAGTGTATTAGAATCTAGGTTGAATTTTCGTGGAATTGGATCAACGCCCAATTAGAGGGTGATTCTATGGTTGATCTTGGAATGAGGGTGATGCCATGTTTTTTAAGAGGAGTGTTGAGGTTTCTCCTATTAATTGGAATTATCCTGTGTGAGGATCATGGACAGAGGTTTTTAGTGTGATATCCTAGTTTCGTTTGGACCTTTCATGTGTGAGTATGAGTTTTTCTAATAATTTGGGAGAGGTTTAAGGAAACACTTGTGGTGGGGAGTTCATTTTAGGCTATTAAAGGTCATGAACCTTGTTTTAATTGGTTTTTTTAGCATGGTTGTTACAGTTTTTTTGTGCTGGCACTCAGGTGTGAGCATTTTGGTCATGTTTATCCATTGTGTTTGCTGATGTATATAATGATTTCTCTATTTATTACCATTTGGGAAGTGAGAAAAAATAAGGATATTCATGTGGTGGAATCATCAGATTGGTTTTGGATAAATTTATCTCACGTTGGGAGAGAGTTTTGGATGTTGTAAGACTGGTCGTTGGATGGTCAAGATAGTGTTAGTTTCACCAGTGCATAGGGAAGTTCTTAGATACTAGTTTCCCACTAAAGATTATTGGGGGAGAGAAGATTTTTTTTAGGAGTTTTTGACTACCCATTTTGTCATAGGTTGTGAAATCAGAAGGAATTTTAACCATTTTTTTCCTAGGAATTTTTAGGGTCATAATGGTAAATTCTTCTATAACATGATCTCAAATAAATTTTTTTACAGCTCTTTAGTATCAAAATAGGGTGTTTACTCTAGGATATGAGTTTATTATAAATCTGAGACATTTTAATTTTCATGAAATATTTAATATTTAATTAATTAAATATTAATTTTTTCACACAAGTTCACTCGGTTGTATATTTTAAATAGATCATCATATTGAGATTCTATCTCCATGGTTGAGTCTGGAATGGTGGATTTTTTCAAGGAAATTCATAACCTTACATCGAGCATAATGGTCAGGCCCAAAACTCTTTTCTATTCTTCTTCTTTTTCTTCCGTTCTTTTCTTCCTTGGCTTATTTTCCAAGCCCATGGGGATACCCCCTTTTGGGTCTTCAACCAAGAGAAGGACTAGGATAGAAGAGAGGGAGAGGTAGAGGAGTAGGTGTCACCATGGAGCTTAGGTCTCATCAGATTATCTTGTGGAAACTATAGATCACATATCAGAGTGGCAACTACAGGTTGTGGATCAGTGTGAAACTTTACCAGATTCTTTATGGAGGTACTCCTTTTACATTTTATTCCAAAAATACTTGTATCATATTTTTTTAAATTTATTAATCATATTTTATGGTTTTTAGAACCCCTTGGGGGTCAATATGTGGTTTTTAAAGATAAATATAAGGTTTCAGGGGGTTTTGGGGGATTCTTATTCAGGGAAACCCATGTATGTAGTGTGTAGTTAAAAGAACACACTTTGTTTATTCTTCATGTTTTAAGAATATAAATTTTTTAGGACTATATTTTGTGTACTAAGGGTACACACTGTGTAGTGGTAACATGGTATGTGTAGGGGCACATGGTCATTTTCGGTACACGGCTAGGACCCATATAGAGTATACGACCAGTGGTTGTCTATTGTGCTTGGTCTGACCTCATGTGGAGATACATATCTAGGTACACTATTGGGGACCTTGTGTGGGGTACACTCCATGTATAAGGTGGTATTTTGTGTGCATTATAGTGTTGTACACACCAAATGGGTATTTTAGTACATGAGCATGTAACCATGTGGGGGGACATGCCATGTGGCGTGAGGTACAAATCTAGGGAGGACCCTAGGGGTTACATATTGTGTACCCCAAGTGCACATCATGTACTTTTCCTTCCCTGGTCTGTTCAGCCTATTTATCTCCCTGGTGTTAGAATTTTACTTGTGAGTAGTCTATTCTAAGATTTTTCTATATGGATCACTATGGTGGAATATTTTCATCATTTAGAGGCTATCTGGATTTTCTTTTGTACTATAGTAGTTCAATAGTATGATTTCATTGAGGTTTGGTTTTAGAATCCTGAGAGTTGGGTTGTGAGCTGTGAGGCCCATGTTAGGTTTGTAATCTCATTGATCATCCTGGATTGAGTGTTCCATGGATTTTTGTTTTAGATTATTTTGGATAGATTCTAGAAGGCAGGATAGAGTAGTATCTCTGAGGAGATTTTGGTTCTTACCTACATGATGGGACTAGTTGCATGAGTTTAGAGGAGTTGAGGTTCAACTTATATGTTTTTGGTTACAAGCTATTGGATCCTTTGGGCTGGTTTGACGTCATGAAATGGTGGTTATGGACAGGTCTCATTGAATTATTGAGATGAGTATAAGGGACTCTGTAGGATTCCCTGGTTGGTTGGTTACTAATTAAGTGATCATTGGTTGTCCTATTTGGATATTGGGAATACTCATGTGGAATTTAATTGTTTGGTTGCCCTTGTGGGTGAGTTAGTACCTATGGATGGGTTGTTTACTGGGAAGGGAGACTTAGGTTTTTTTCATGGTTGTTTCCCTATATATTTGGCTTGTGTTGAGGAAGCCTTTTGGAGGGTCCTTCTTTTGAGGTGGTCATGAAGAATGTTTTGAACACCCTGGTAAGATTTATTTACTTTCAGATGCTCGTTTGGTATGTTTTTTATCAAGGATCAGTGGGAGGATTCTAAGGTATTTTTTTATTTCTCTACATTGTGCGTGAATCATGAATTTGAATGATAAAGAGGAATCCCTCTTAGGTTTTCCTTCTCTTTTTTGGCCTTTTGGTTATTTGGGGATGTTTTTTAGGGTGTTTCCCAAGATCTATGATGCAGGGGAAGAGTCACTTGTTGGATTTAACCATTCTGTTATGGCCCTAGGGACCATGGTATCACCAAGTTTTGGCTGGCCCTGAGGTGGGTCTTTAAGAGTCCATAGTGTTTGTTTGATTGATGTTGGGATCCATGGGTATTGAGAGAGGAATTGTACTATTTTGGTTGAGAATGGATCGGTACTGCTAGTTCATATGTTTGGATTATGTGTTTAAGTTTGTATCATACAACATTTAGTTAGACTTTATCAATGATGCTTGAGGTAGATTCTACTCAAGAATTTTCTTTGAGAAGGGGACCCTTAGAATAACTTGGATCGGTAGTTGGCCCTAATTTGTGATTTGTTTCTCTCATCTATATCTTGGATGTGGTTGGATGGGATTAGGAATCTAATGGAAATTATAAATGAGTGAAACCTCTATCTATTTTACTATGACACCCTAGATAGAGAGAATTCAGGCTCATAAGGCGTTGATAAACTCATCAAGTGGGTTTTGTGTACTATAGATGTTGTTTCACTCCCACGGAAGTGGATTCTAGTTGATCCTAGTATTATGTATGGACCCACCTTTGTTAGTTCTATAAGAAGCGCCTGATTTTTTTTATATATCCTTCAAGTCTAATATTTTCTCTCTTTGTTTTAACCTATATGCTAGTTTAGATCATTATATTGGAGTCCTAGAGCTTTGTAGATGCATTTCACAGTTATGGATGCCTATGGTTTTTCTATGGGTTCCATTATTCATGTTTGTTGTGTTTAAATGTATTTAATATCTTATATATATCTATAATACATGCTAGTAATTATGTGGTTGGGTGAGTCACATGCTATAAATCCTATGTCATGGGGCAGGGAAAGTGTATATTTACCTCAGGTCATAGTCTAGAACCTACAGTGGGTTGTTTTCCTTTTTTTCTTCCCCCTTTGTTTTATACGGTTGTTTCTTTAGTCCAATTGATGTTCGTTTTATATAGGATAGTCTATCATGTTTTCATGTACTTGTTATGATATCAAATTATATATACAATGTTGGGGGTGGCCTATAGAGATTTATTTCTCACCCCATGTATGTGAACCTCAATGTGTATGTAAACCTAATGTCTACTTTTAGATTGGAGCACAGGTTGCAGATGGATGGGGTCAAGGCCCAATGTTTCTTAATCAAGATAAGCATATCATGTGGAGTCTCTGGAGTAGGATGGTGCAGCTCAATCATTATGAAGGTTGTGTATATGGTTTGGCTTGATGTTTGCAATAGATATTGTTCTATATTATTTTTACTTTATATATTTTCTATGTGTGGTCGGCCCAGTGGGCAGTTAGTTGTTATATGTTTTTCATGATTGAGAGTCTGTATGACTATATACTTCATTTTATCTATTATAAAATGATTTTATTCCAATTATTTCATATGTGTACTCTAATGTTTATGTTTTTGGATGTTTTGGTTTTTTTTGTTATTGCATTATGGCCTAAGGGAATAGTCTCCCCGCTATATTTTTTAGATCCTCGCTGATGTAAGACAGCCTCTGACATTCAGGGTGGTGCATTTGAGGCCTTTTAAAGAGTTAGATCACGTGAAATTTCAAGTTGTATCAGGCTAATTCATTCTAGGTTATGTGTTATTGATGGTGATATGTGGTTTTTGGTTGTGGTATGTGGGTGTGGTTGGTTTGGTATTAGTATGTGAATGAAATGTGTGGATGTGGCTTGTGGATATGGATTGTGGATAGTGATTTTGGTATGTAGATACAAGAAGGGATGGGGGAAACTATATTGGTTGGTAAGTTGGTGAAGGGTACCCTCTTTGATATATTTTAATGATTAATATATTGTTAAGTTACATATAGATTTTGAGAGTGAGATGTGGTGATATGGTTTAGTATATGACTTGGGATGGGACATGAGTTTCTTTCATTTTTTATTCATATAGATTTAGTATGCTTTCTTTACATTGGCATGAGTGTTTCTTGGAACGAACCTACTGAGTATAATTTCATGATCACACCTAAATTTATGTACTATTTTTATAGATTTATAGGGATGGAATGGGTTGAAATTTACTATCTCGTGATATGGTATTCAATTGGATTTTGAGATTTTCCCATAGGATTTATTTATTTTAGTATCATCTTTAGGGTTGTTTTTTTTATATGAAATTTCATAAATAATATTATGTAATGGATGGGATTTAGGTTTTACATTATTTTTTGATTTGGTTTTGATTATTATTTTTCCATATCTTTTCTGGTATTATAGAGGGTATTGTCTTCCATATTTTTTATTATAAACCCTTGATGTTAGGCACTACCTCATGGCCTATTAGATTCAATAATCAAGGATCTCACTTAAAATCATGACTTACATAAGAGGGGTTCTAGTGGGAACAGGTTGTGATATACTTTGGGTAAGAGGTAACTTATCTTACTTGTAGGTCCAAGGGAAATAGTTTCACACAATAGGTAACCTTCATTACTCATATGTCCAAGAGGAAGAGTTTGGCCATAATAGGTAGATATAACTGGAAGTCGGTTCTAGTGTTTCCCTTGGTCTATCATATATCATAAAATATAAACTCCTATAACTCATAATATAATAACGACCAATATAAATCCATGATAATACTCTCCCTCTTATAATTCAAAAGGGATCGATATATAATCATCGTCATATTGGCCCCTAGGTTCTAGAAGAATTAGTTCCCTATAAAAAACAACTGAGTCACTCCACATCTTAGAAGCCTATAAAAATTATTTACATTCTAAAATTGACAAAGGCATGTAGGAATTGAGGGTTAGCCTATGGATACGATGTGGGATGGGCCTTGATTTTTTCCCTTTCAAAAATGGGCCTAAATGGGAAATTAGATCAGGCATGTTCCCATTTATTATTACCCATACAATCATAGGTTGGCCCACACACATTCAACTTAAGTCCTCAAAGACATACCTTCATCACCCCGAAGAAATACTCTCTGACATGGATGACTAATGATATGGATAGTTCGTTATCCCTCATGGGTAGCGATGTCCTTTCCAATGCATCCCCACCCCTTCAATATGCACTAATGTATGTTACCTCTCACCTAGTTAATCTACCCCAATGGTCAATTTCATCCCCTATGGATTGATTAATTCCACCACCAAACAGGTTCATTTTCCCCATTAGGATGCATTGTCCCTCCTAATGACCTCAAGCTTACTAGAGGGTATGTCCCACTCAAGTACCTTGACCCCCTAGTTATGTATCCTATGTAATATTAAGAAAAATAAATAATTATATCAAAAATATTTATAAAACTATATTTCCAATGGGATTTCATGACATGTTTTAATAATAGGTCGACCTTAAAAACTCTTATCTATATATAAATGATTCAGAATGGTCAAAGACTAAATAGTTCTAGGCCCATATGATATTGTCATGTATAGGACCAGACTTCCATTTTTCATGCCTAAGTATTTAAACTTAGGACATAGAGAATAATAATAAATAAAACAAACAACAATATCCCCTAATATATGGTGTATAATTAGTTATATTCAAATTCAACAATCATTTAGGCCCAATGATTCATAATTAAACAAATAAATTTAGGTATATATACATCAACTAACTCAAAATATCTCACCTCCATGTTAAGTTTTAAATTCCCTCAGTCACAATATCACTCTGATGTGATTCTTATGTATTAATGAAATCTAATTTTAATAAAGAATATAACATGAGGAATTAAAGAGGTATTAGGAATTTAAAAACATTTTCAATGATAAAACAAATGGGAAATAAAATAGGGGCCAACCAATAAATAAAAAATCAAATACAAACCCACCTACCCTCGATATGACTTTCACTTTTATATCATATTTATGAGACCTATCATTTTCTATATACATTTATAATTCTTTTCACACATTAATGAATTGAATGAAATAGAAAAATATATCATATTAATAGAATAAGTGATACCATATCAACATGTCAATCATTAATAGAAATTTCATCAATTATTTTGTGAATATATATATATATATATTGAATAATAAATATCAAGATTTATTTAGTAGTGAAAATCAGTGACATAAATATAGAGAAGGAACTTTCATCATATACCATCAATGATATTGGAAACTGTATCATATACTAGTAGTGATATAGATAAATTTTGAACAAATAATCAATGAATAGAGGTCAAAAAAATTTATAAAATAAGTTTCTATACTATTTTAGTTGAAATAAATAATTTATCAACTTTTTAAAATAACATTTATTAATTACAAATAAGTTAAATAAATTACGATCATGTTAAATTCTATTCACATTGTATGGAATGTACCTTAAGGATTTACTATGTTAGGTTTATCATTTAGTAATTTTTTATGCTCCATGGATTCCCATTTTCATTGTGTGTGTCGTTTTTTATATTTATCTTATTCTCGAACAAACCCAAAAAATAAAAAATATAATAAAATTGTTAGAAATACTTTACTTTTACATATACTAGATACTACATATTGAACAGTATTTCAATAATATAACTAATTGATACAATATTAGGAAAAAATGATAAAACTCCCAAAAATCATCTATTTATATAACATAACAATAAAAATATAAGAAGATAAAATATGAATCTAGGGATTACATTTCTATCTACATTGAAAATAATAATTTAGTTAAGTATTATTTATTCAAAACCCATTGAATCCTTAGTGTGGGAGAAAACTTTAAGGGAGAAGAGATGGGATAAGAGGACCCCCCCCCCCAATATGATATTATCTATGAATAACCCTTCATTGTTGTTTTATAAAATCCAAAATGGAAAGGTAAAATTCCTCTATTAAAAACAATATTAATGTGGTCCACGGGAAATCCAGTTCCAACCACTGAAACCCCAATGGACAACCACTGGAACTCTAGTGGAAGAAGGCGCTAGATAAATCCATTATTATACCAATAAAAATATTGGTGGTCCCTTTACATAACATTGTTAGGGATCTATTGGATCTCTATTAAAATTTATCCAAATTAATATTTCATTGAAACATCTATCAATCCATCAATTTCCTATTTTTAAAATCAAAATTTGAGAAACTAAGCTTAAATTTTTTTATATAAAATAAATTTCAAAAATTAAAAAAATAAGGCCTTTAAAAAAATACCACAAATATGATTCCCATCCACATTAAGCTTCAATGAGCATCCCTATTGAATAAATCTATCCACTAATACATCATGTCATCTTCTATATTTATATAGATAAAAGAATCGCTAACAATATATCTTATAGATTCCATTTATTTCATTCATCACATACTAAACTAATGTTTTTTAAACCACAAGATTTAAATTGTATTTAAAAACTACATCCCCTAAGATATGAATGATCCTTTCATTGCTTGCTAGAAACATTATCCTATTCGTTGGAATAATGACATCATTCAAGATCAATATCTCATAATAACTCTAATTTTTATTCTCGTATATGGAATCACTTCTAAAATTCTTCCTCACTATACTAGAATTAATAGATTCAATTCAAATATATATTTTTTTCATTCACTTCCTATCACTCCATTAATTAGTAACCCTGATAATGGAAGTATGTTAATTCACTAAAAGACCCTTTTGTTTCTTCTCACTATCTAGGTTTCCCATATTTTTCTAAGTGAAAATATTTAGAATTGAATCACTTGAAAAATATCTATTTCATCCTATTATAAAAAACATAATCAAGGAACCAATTCCAACTTGTCATAAACACATTATTTCTAATGTGTCCATATTCCCACATGTTTTAAGATATCATATACTTTATTTATAAAGGTCATTAGTCTCTAGGAATTACCATTGAATCTTTGGGTTGTGCATTGATTGATAGGATGGGATATTATTTCAACCCTTTGGGGTTTTTATACCTATTATGAGGCTCTATTTTATATTTAATAAATTCTTATGAATCCTTCCCTATAATAATACTAGACACCCGTAAGAAATGGATTTGACAAAAAAATCATTCAATTGAGGGTATACTATACATGGGGATTATATTATCTCTCATTTTATTTGATTATTTAGGTAATATTTAATTTGTATCTATATAGAAAGGCACTCTAGAATTTATTTTCATCTAGGGAAGCATTGGGCTCTTGAAAAATTAAGCATGAGGTTTTGTGGATTTTGGATCAGTCTCATGAAAGGGGATTCAAACATATAATTATAAGGGGAATCAAAAACCATATACTTCAACATCATTTAATGATACATGTCAAACCTTTTATTTTCATATGATAAGGACCATAGTTATGAATTTTATGTTCATGCATCAATGATTTATTTCAGGTAGTTTAATTCCATACGTAGTGGACTACTAGTTAAAGGTACCTATTAATTGTTTTTGTAAAGACCCAGACCCCTGTAGCATAAAGATGGTGCCTTAATTAATTAAATTTGCATAGATACAATACTCAAATACCCAAGGATGAATCAATTTAGTAGTTTCAGAATCTATATTACATACATGAACTTTACATTACATCTTGAAAGGAAATACAACATAGAAATTCCATTATAAAAACATGTAAACTTCTAGTTTATCCCTACAAGTCAATCATTACATACATCTTCACATACTGGGGGGGACATAAGAAATGGGTGGTCTCAGATGCTCAGCAAGGTTAAGTAATATAGTGGAAGCTAATATAAACAATAAGGAATGGTGGATTATTAAAAAAACATGCCATTAGAATATAAACTTGAGAATAATATGGAAAGTATAAAATCTGAATAAATAATGTCTTATTAGTAATCACATGAAACTTAACCATGGATATTGTAATAGTAAAATAATCACATTATTTATCAATCAATAATATCATAATTAGGTACTATATAATTTCAGACATTTGAAACATATATTCAAGGCCTTGGCCAAGACATCTGAAAAGAAATGGTAAAGGCCTCGGCCAAAATCCCATGGTAAAAGTACTTTGTGAAAAGAGAGGCCCTCACACATGTGACTCACCTTACCTTCCACCGCCAAACTTTCTTACCCCAATCACTGACACCACCAACCATGATAACCCACATCTCGAAATCCTCCATAGGGGTTCCCATTTAATAACAAAACATTCTCAAATGACAATAGGGTTTTCACATCATAAAATATTTCAAAACATTTATCAAAATAGGATAAGATGCCAACCAATCATTTTTATTTCAAAAACCAAATTATTTCACCAATATTACAAATTTCTAATCATGATTTACATTATGTCCATTTAGAATACATTTACAAAATAATTTCAATCAATAGTAAAATAGGAAACCATATGAAATGTGACAAATGGGTCAAGCTTTAAAGAAAAATTTTGAAAACACTTTGAAAATAAAAAAGGAAACCAACACACCATTTATAAATAAATAAAACATTTTAATGGAGGATGAGAGAAGAGATGATAAACCATTGATAGATCAAGGTTCAAGGAAAATGCTGTTTTTAAGTGCCATCTTCATTTGAGTTCCCATCCATGTGGGAACCTCGCGCACCCATGGATGTGCCAATATCCAATGAAAACCATTGAGAATCCATGGAAAAAACCCAAAAATCATTTTTTAGAATCACCACTTGATTTCAAGATAAACCCAAAAATTTCACATAATTAAAAAAGTGCAACAAGCATTTAAAAATTGAGAGAACCTTTCCAAACATTTCACCACACCCCATCAAACCATAAAAATGAATCTAAATCACACATCAAGGCCAAAAATATTATCTCAACCAAGCTACCAAAATATAACATAGGATAAATATCACAACAAGAGTTAAATTTTATATTAAGAAAAAAATAGACATTCTATCAAACACTTTGAGTGCATAAGCTTATAGGAATAAACATAGGGATTCATTGAAAATCCATTTTTTGAACAAAATACCTACTACAAACCATTACAATAATAAACACCAACACATCATAGGCATGTTATACATATTTATAAATTATTTGAAAACACACAGTCATCAATTGATTGTGCTAGAACGGAAAATAATGGAAATAACTACCTAAAAAAGTGTGGATACGATCAAACTCTCAGAGATGGATGAACTAAACCCCATGAATGATCCATACAACCTAACATCAAAGAAATAAAACCACACACCAACCCAACCCATTAGGGTTTGACCAAGAGGGAACCCCCAACAAGAAAACCCAAGAAATATAAATGGGAGAAGAAGAAGAGGAGAAAATTGGCCAAAACCCTAAAATTGTACCTTAAAACATTAAAGATAACTCCATGGAGGAGGGGAGCTAAGGATAGTGGGGGTTTGGGACCCCTTTGTGCTCCAAAAACGATCCAAGGGAAGGTGGATTTATTTTTAGGATAAAAAGAGGGGAGGGTAGCTTAGGGATTTTAAGATTTTAAAAATATGGGTCGATCACATGGTTTGGATGCATGGTTTGATAAACCATGCACCCTCTATTGGACAATAGGGGAACCCCGTATGGGATAGGCACATGGTTACCCAATTTTTTCCAACTGTGTTGAACACCTTTGTCCTATTACAAAACCAAACTGCATGGTTTTCACATGGTTTCTCAAATTGTGTGAAATTCGGGGGCCTCACTACTAGACACCCAACATAGTTCACATGGTTATATAGTCTAATCCACACTGTTTTCCTTAACCGTGTTAAAACTATGATACCCTTCATGTTGATCCAAAAACTTCAATTTCTCAACCAAAAACTCAAAATTTCAAATAGGGACTCAACTTGAACCTCGACAAAAATATCCAAAGAAAATAAGAGAATAAAATAAAATAAATCTAAGGTTGAGGTGTGAAAATTTTACCCACCAAAAACACTTTCTTCCTCTAAAAAGTCACCCAAATGAAAGAAATACAAAACTTGAATCCATGCCCAATCAACTCTGAAATAAACCATGAACATCGGGGTAAACTTTCACCCCACAAGTCACACCTGACTAATCAGGAAGAGACCATATCACAAGAATGATAGGAGAACACATGAGGGTTATCCCCACCATAAGAACTCAACTAGCATGGAAAATTTAAAACTCCCAACACCACCAGGACTTAAATGTTAAGTAACACAAACTCCTTCAGATTAACCGAATAACACCCCCACTGAGATTGGGAACTCCCAACACAACTAACCCAAACTTCTCTGCCAGATAAAAACAACACTGCCATAGGAAAAAAAATTCTACACATAATCCAAACCCCTAACATGCAGGGAAACCCAAGAAAGAAACTCAAACCAAGTAGTGAATTTGAATATTGGCTGCAAACATTGGTTTTCATAGGAACATGTATCTCAAATTAGACACAACCGGAAACAAGAAACTAGTTTATAGAAATCCAACCATTTAAATATCCACTTTTAATGATTAAAATAGAATTACCAGAAAACAGGGTCACGAGACATGGCCCACAGGGTATTTATGATCTTCATGGGCTGGAAAATAGTTTTGGGTGTCAAAGTAATCACTAAGGGGAATGATTTTTTTCCTAATAAACCTAGATAAAAATAAATAAACCAAAAAAACTAAAGAACCAAAAATAACTAAATCTCAAAAAATATATATATAACTAATTTAGGTACAAATTACTACTGAACAAACCAAAAGAAAAATACAAAAATGAATCCAAACACACCAACAAGATATTAGTGTGACCTCTTGGTCATATCCAACTATTAGACCAACCTGCTCTAAAGATGAGCACTTGAACCTACAAAACATCTTGGTTCTACTAACATCGAATGGTACAAGTAGGGTGTGATCATACAATAGCTCAGTATGAAACCACCATAGAATCCATAAACTTCCTTTCCTAAAAATAGTCCTTAAACACTAGTTTGTAAATACACATACAAAAACAGGTTTTTCTCATTTAAATAAACAAACAAAAAATTCCCTTTTTTAAAAACTGACACACACACCACTTTCCATTTTCAAAAAATAATACTGTTTTAAAATAAAATCCCAACCAAAATCCAAAAAAAAAATACCAAGATATGATGAAAATAAACAACTATTATAAGAAATAAACCAATTTAAATGGAATATAAACAACAAAATATAGATAGTAATCCATGGAAATTTCCTAAACATCCCTAGAGTGATCCATGGATGTACTCAAGTCAGACTCACCTTTCGATCTATGGTGAATCTCTATAGTAAATAACCAAATGGATACTCTAAAATAACCTCACCATTGGGATCCCCCGCCTAACCTCTAGACATCCAAGGGGTGCCAACCCATCTAATCAGCGTTGAAAAGTAACCATCACTCGACCCTCTAAAAGATTCATAGGAGTCCCATGGTAAAAGTACATGATGAAAATAGAGGCCCTCACATGCGTGACTCACCTTACCTTCCTCCATTGCACTTGCATACCCCAATCAACAACACCACCCACCATGATAACCCACATCGAGAAATCCTCCATAAGGGTTCTCATTTTATAATAAACCATTCTCAAGTTCCAACCAAGTCTTCATGTCATATAAGATTTCAAACCATTTCTCAAAACATTTGGACATTTTTATTTCCAAAAACCACATTCATTTCCCAAAATTACAAAGTGACAACTAAGCCTTAAATTATCTCCATTTCAAATACCTTTACAAAAAATCAATCTCGAGTAGAATAGGAAACTGTATGAAATGTTCCAAATGGGACAAGCTTTAAAGAACACATTTGAATCCAATTTGAAAATCACAAATGAAACCAACACACCATTTATAAATAAGGAAAACATTTTGAAAAAGGAGTAGATAATAGAGGTGAAACCATTGAGATATCAATGTTTCAGAAAAATGTTGTTTATAAGTTCCATCATTATTTGAGTGACCATCCATGTGTGCACCTCATGCACCCATGGATGTGCCAACATCCAACAACACCCATTTAGTATCCATGGAAACACCCAAAAAACATTTTTTAGAACCACTACTTTCTTTCAAACTGAACACAATAATTTCACATAATTAAAAAAGTAAAACAAGCATTTAAAAACCGAGGGAACCTTTTCGAACATTTAACCACAACCCATAAAACCATAAAGAGGCATCTAAATCACACATCACACCCAAAATATTATCTCAACCAATATACCAAAATATTATAAAATCCAAATACCACAAAAAGTGTTTAATTTCATTTCAAGAAAACAATAAACATTCATTCAAGCACTCTGAGTGCATAAGCTTGTAGGTATAAATATAGGGATTCATTAAAAACCCATTTTTTAACCAAAATACTAGCCCCAAACCATCACAATAATCATCAACAATAAAGAATAAGAATGTGATACATATTTATAAATTATTTGAAAACACACAAGCATTAATGGATTGTGTTGAAAAGGAAAATAATGGAGACACCTACTTCAATGAAGTGAAGATGTGAAGAAACTCACAAAGAAGGAAGAACTAAACCCCAAAGATGATATGAAAACTCTAACATCAAATAAATTGAACCACACATCATCCCAATATATTAGGATTCTTCTAAGAAGGAACCACTACCAGGAAAACCCCAAAAAATGGGAGAAGACGAGGAGAAGAAAATTGACCAAAAACCCTAAAAACATACCTTGGAATATTAAAGATGCATCCATAAAGGAGGAGGAGACAAGGATATGGGGGTTTTGAGACCCCTTCATGTGAAAAAAAAATGACCTAAGGGAAGGGGGCTCGATTTTTGGATAAAAAGAGGGGAGGTTAGAATAAGGATTTTATGATTTTAAAAATATAGGCCGATCACATGGTTTGGCCGCACAGTTTCATAAACTATGCACCAACTGTGTTCTCTATACTGGAAAGGAGGGGAACCTTGCATGGGCTAGCCACAAGGTTACCTAACCATGTGCCAAACGTTTTGAATGCCTCTGTTCGGTTATAGAACCAAACTGCATGGTTGTTGTCTGGTTTTTCTAACCATGCATAACCCATACGCCTTACTACTGGACACCCAACACAGGCCACACAATTACCTAGTTCAATCCGTACAGTTTCCCTTAACCATTCTCAAATCGTTATTCCCTTTCTATCGAGACAAAAATTTCAATTACTCAACCAAAAACTCATAATTTAAAACTGGGACTCAACTCGAACCTCGACAAGAATGTCCAAAGCCAAGAAAAGAATAAAATAAAAGAAATAAAAGGTCTGTTGAGACAAATACTTTGAGAATTATCACCAAATATATTAAAATAATGAATTATAGTTCAATATTATGGGCTTACATCAACTATAAATCGCCTATTACTTAATAATTCATGTATTTAACATTTATCATAAATTATTATATTTTACTATTCACTAAAAATTCAAGTATTTTTGAAAAATACCAAAAATTCACCCTAACCATTTTTTTGACATGTAGAATTAAAAAATGAACTCCATTTTATGAAAATAAAATTCTAAAAATGAGAAATTTAATTTTTAATTAAAATCATCATTTACATGAAAAATACAGATTGTATGTTTATAACTAATTTTATTGCACTTTGAAAAATTAACTAAGGTCTCATAAAATTATCCTAAAATAATAAGACATCTAATATTTTTTTTATAAAAGTGGTGACATGAATTGGTCACCCAATTCATTCCCAATGTACTTTATTAAAAAATAGGAGTAGTAGTACAAACACGAGGCATAAAGAACTTACACTAGTAGGGATTGAGAGAAGTATAAACCGAAAACACAAGGAAAAAGCAAGAAAATGTTCATGTAGTAGAAAATGATCAAGACAACCTTTCATCAACCATTCCATGAATTCTATATAGGGTTGTACTGTGTGGATGCCACCATCAGGCCTCCATTCGGTATCCAGAACTTTCCTCAACAACTCTAAATCTCTATCAACTTGAGGTATATCTTTCACACTATTATACAATTTATATTATAAGATAAAACACTAATTTGCAGTCTAAAAAATACCTTAAAACGCTAAAACTAGTGTTTGGAAATGAAAACCAATAAATGATTGTATCAGAAATCTGTCAAGTAAGAGGATCGGCATTGCTTGAATGTCATCATTCACATCACCATCCAAAGCAGCAACACATGATGATTAGTGAAAGGTTCCCACTTAGATTATACCATGTGATAGAATACTCAAAAATATTATGCCATCAATATTCTTCACATTCATTATTCATACAACACACCCAAACATGGTTGTGTAGGAATCCATTAGCCGATTACTAAATTGTAAGTTCCGCTGTTCCATACAAAAAAACCCACTTAAGGCTAAAGTTTTTTGGTTAAAATATCGAATAGATTAAAAGGACTTATGAATATCTTTGAATAAGATAAATTTCAGTGATATAATCCTAGTTCGTTACATTCTCCCCTTCTATAAAAATTTCATCCTTGAAATTTCAAGATTGTCACCTCATAAAAATATTTGGGTAGTTCTTTATCACACGTTCCTCAGGCTCCCACGTGGCCTCTCAAATTTTATGATTTTTACAAATTACATTTACCATCTGAGTCATCTGATTTCTTAACACCGTTTCTTTAGTTTCCAGAATCTGGATAGGCACTTAATAGTAAGATAAATCATTTTTAAAATCTACTCCTTCAGAATTGAGGAAATGAATTAGGTCTTGCATGTCCTTCCTTAACAAATTGATGTAGAATACAAGATTTACTTTAGAAATGATAGGCTTAATCACCAAATTATAATCCAAAAATCCAACTCTCTCCTAGATTTCAAAAGATCTAATGTACCTGGGGCTCAGTTTCCCTTTCTTCTCAAATCTTATAACACCCTTACATGTTGATACTTTCAAAAAAAAATATCTCCCACTAGAAATTTCATATCCTTCCTTATATTATATATATAGATCCTTTGCCTAATTTGATATGATTTGATATGGGTTTGAATAGTCTTTACCTCTTCTGTTGTTTCCTCTGTAATCTCAGGGATTACAAGCTTCCTTTCACTAACTTCATCCCAAAAAATTGGTGTACGAAATCCCTTTCCATGTAATGATTTATATGGTTTGATATGAATAATTAATTGGAAACTATTATTGTAGAAAAACTCTACCAAAGTTAAATATTAGTCCCACATAGTTTTACAGTCAAGTGAGCATGATCTCAACATGTCTTCTAATGTATGAATGGTCCTTTCAGACTACTCATTAGTTTGAGGGTGATAATTAGTTCTCAAATGAAGCTCAGTATCTAAATAATACTAAATAATTTTTCATAATTTCAATGTAAATCATGTATCAAGATCAGACACAATTGAAAGTGGTTATCCATGAATTCTTAAAAATTCATTAATATAGATTTGTGCAAGGCGCTCCTGTGTAAAATCCTCCCTTGTAGTGAGGAAATGTGAAGATTTTGTAAGTCGTTCAAAATTACCCATATTGCATCATTCTTTCTTGGTGATTTTGGTAATTCTATCCCATTTACATGTTGGAATAATCATAGGTTTCATGACTCCTTTATAATGTTGTCTTTTAACCTTCACCTATTGATAGAATAAAAATATTGATACATAATAAATAATTTCTTGCTTCATATTATCCCAATAGAAGTATTCCTTTAAATATCTATACATCTTAGTGCTACTAGGGTGTATAGAGAAGTTTGAGATATGGGCATAATCCAATAACTCCCTATTTAGATCAGGTAAAGAGGGAACATGTAAACTCCTCCAAAATTTCATAATTTTATCTTCATACATGAAGTCCACCAATATCCCATAATTCCCATATTTAATTTTATTTTTAAGATTCTCATCATCAGACTTAGAAATTCTAATCCATTCTAATAAATATGGTTGGGAAACCAATTTAAAAAGTAATGATGTTTCACCTTCCTTGATAATTACTATATATATCTTTGTTAGATCCATCTACACAGAATCCTTACCAATCCCCATTTTGTTCATAACTCCATGATCCTTCCTACTCAATGCATATGCTACTTTATTCACCTTCCATAGGTGGTAGTTTATTAAGAAATCATAATCTTTGGGCATCTCAAGCCATCTCCTTTTCCTCATGTTGATTTCTTTCTATGAGAATATATATTTTAAACTCTTAAGGTCTGTATATATCCCAAATATTTCACCATAGACATAGTTTCTCAATTTTTTTGGAGTTAATATTATAGATGCTAACTCAAGATCGTGATTTGGATAGTTCTGTTCATAAGTTTTTAAATACCTTGATGTATAGTAAATAACTCTATCATTTTGTATAAGGACATATCCAATTCCTTTATTTAATAAATCACTATAAATCAAAATCCACTACTTCCTAATGGTAGAGTTATGATATAATAATTCTTTAATCTCTTCTTCAATTATTCAAAGAATTCTTCACATTCCTTTGTCCAAATAAACTTAACCCCTTTATGAGTAAGCTTGGTTAACGGGTTAGCTAATTGGGAAAAGTTCTGAATGAAATGAAGATAACAACCAGCTAAAAAATAAAACTATATACCTCGGTTATGTTCCTATGTGTAGGCCATTCTTGAACCTACTTTGTCTTCATAGGATCAACTGAGATTCCATCCTTAGAGAAAATATGGCCAAGAAAAGAAATTGTTTGAAGCCAGAATTCACACTTGAAAAATTTCTCATATAACCATTTTCTTCTAAGAGTCTTCAGAATAACTCGCAAGTGATTCTCATGGTCCTTATAGATTTTGGAATATATCAAGATATCATCAATAAATACCACACAAAAATCATCAAGATATTAATCAAACACTATGTTCATTAGATACATAAAAATATAAGGTGAATTAATCAATCCAAATGGAATTACAGTAAACTCATAATGCATATACCTAGTTTAAAAAGTTGTATTTGGAATATATTACTTCCTCACTCAAAATTGATGATATCTAGATCGAATGTTAATCATCGTAAAATATTGATCACCTTGAAGTTGATCAAATAAATCATCAATGTAAAGTAGTGGATACTTGTTCTTTATTGTAATAGCATTGATTTCTTTATAGTCAATGCACAGCCACATGGATCTTTCTTTCTTCTTGATAAAGATAATAGGGGATCCCTATGGAAAGATTTGGTTGAATAAATCCTTTATCACTCAATTTCTCTAGTTGTTTATTAAACTCTACTAATTCCATATTGTCTATTCTGTAAGGATTTTTTGATATAGGTCTTTCACCAGGAATTAAATCAATAGAAAACTAAACTTCCCACTCTGTAGAATGTCTAGGTAAATCCTCTAGGAATACATCAATATATTCTTTCACAATAGGTACATATTCAATTTGAATATTTCTTTCCTCATACATAGATAAGGTTTTCTCTTCCTCATCAATAATTTCATTTATAAGAGATACTAGAGGTGGATCTAGATGTGACTCAGATGGTGAGGTTTCTACTCTAAATATAAGAGATTCTACATCTTCCTCACAAATTTTAACTAAATTCTTTTCAAAATAGATTTTAACATCATATTTTGAAATCCAATCCATACTGAGGATTATATAAAATTAAATCATAGGTATGATGAAAAGGTTAGAAAATAAAGCACATTTTTGTGTCAAAAAGGGGACTGACTGATACAAATTTGTTGCAATGATACTTCACTTAGAAGTTTTGACTGAAAACTCATTTATTAAATCAAAAGGGAAATGTAAAATTTTATTAGAAAAATGGGAATATATAAAAGAATTAAATGATACAAAATAAAATAAAGCATTGAATAAGTTTGAGGAAATGATTAAAGTACCTACCACCACATCATTAGGAAGTTCAACCTTAGCTGTTGTGATTGAATAAACTTAGCCCTACTCCCATGGCCTTTTTAGGGAATGTTTTTGTGAATATTAGTACAATCATTTTCACAATGTACCATCCCTTTACAATTGTATAATTTAACTTTATTATCTTCCTTATTTCCCTTACAATCACAAGCTTGGTGGACTTTTTCTTCACACTTGTTACAAACTCCAATTCCCTTCAGGAAAGTATCAGGGTATCATGGAAAAATCACTTTTTTTATTCTTCCCTTTATAAATTCATTCCTATACCAACCTCTTCTTATCTTGGTTTCCCTTAAATTAATAAGACTTAGATAATTTTTTCTCTATCTTGATAGCACATGAGACTATAGCTTCATATGATGAGAAATTTTAGGAGACTAGTACCCTTCGAGGGAATGGTTTCAAACCATCAATGAATCAATCAATATTTCTCCTTGGATTACGAAATTAGTCCATGAAATTACATTCTAACCTTATAAGTTATATTCATAATTTGCAGCATTTTCATCTTCGTTTTGTTTTTTACTCAATAATTGCCTCTCCATATTTTCTCGCTATTTGTAAGGAAAATATTTTTCTAGGATAATTTCCTTAAAATATTTCCATTCTATATTTTCAATTTCTTCCTCTTCCTCTGTATTTTTAATCAACAACCACCATTGATCAACATATACTGAGAGATGAAAAACTGTCTTGATAACCTTATCCTTTTCAGTACTTACTAAAGAAAGAATTATCTTCTCTACGGAACTAATGCACTATTCTACTATAAATGGGTTATTAGTCCCATTGAATGATGGAGTTTGTTGTCGCATAAAGCATTCTAACATTGCTTCTCCATGTTGTGGATTAGGATGCTCCATACATGTAAGGTTATTGTTCATAACCTGAGTCATCTATTTCAATATAGTTATAAGTGACCTAGAACCAATCGAATCTCTATTACCAATATCATTATCTTGCATATTGTAACGACTCGGACCTGAACAGCCACCCAAACAGTGCTAAACAGGTTAGGTGTTACTACCTTAGGCGCACCTTCCTGAACACCAAAGGTTGCGGACTAGCAGCGAGGGTCTTATAGGTATAGTGGGGAGGCTATACCCTCTCAGAGGATAATAATAGTGGTCCAAGTATAACAATAAAGATGCAGTGGAATAAATGACTCAGCAGACTCGAACTAAACCCACAGAGCGGAAGCACATTCAATATCAATAAACAGCATAAGAAATAATTATGAACAACAATAGTGGAAATAAACACAACATCATGCTGATCACTTGTAACTACTATTGAACAATAAAAAATGCATCCAAATCAGTACATACATATCTAAATAATAAGGGCGCCAATGGCTAACCAATTGTAGCTACAAATTAAGCATACTGATATAGGAAAGTGCGCAAAACATAGTAAAATCTAGATAGGCAAGACCTCAAGGTCCATACCATCTCCATGAAACAGCTAATACAGCCCAGCTCCTGAAGCTAGCCTCTTTCCTTCACGTAAATCCATAAAGTCTGCACACGTCCCGAAGGGCCCGTGCAGGGTGTGAGACAAATCTCAGTAGGATACCACCCAATGGTGCGTACCTAATATAAGTATTTAAGCAAGCATACATTGGAAAGGAAATCAGAAAAAAGTACAATGAAAAAATAAACACTAACTCCACTGGTGCTCAGAAGACACCATGGAGTGTCACCTGCTTCGGCTAATACTGGAATCTCTGTCATGTAACCCGACAACATGTGCCCCCTGACACTGTGTGTCTCAAGTACCGACGTCCCGAAGGCACCCCCGAGAAGCAGTAACCTGGAGGAATAGAGATTTTTGTCCTCAATAAGTAATTAGAGGTACAGTGATGTCTACCCTCAAATAATGTAATCGGAGGGACATCGATGTCTGCCCTCAAATAAAGTACCCGGAGGGACAGCAATGTCTGCCCTGAAATAAAGTACCCAGAGGGACAGGGTTATCTGCCCTCAAATAATGGTGAGCCTCTTCCCCAACCCAATATCCTCAATGATATCCCATGAAGTCTCCTCACCTCCCATTTGGGTTCCTACATCAATCACCTCCAAACCAAAGGTACCTAAACCGCAACTAATGGGGGCCTCTACCCATACGAGTGGTCAAAACCACCTCATCACGGAGTCTATCTGTGTGCACACTACTCAAAGTTTCTAGGTGATCGGTAATCACCAAAATAGTACCCAAGCCACAACACATATGACACCTCATGTCCCTATAACCATGCTGCTCAAGTATGATGGCCTTGGCATCCCAATAACCCGAGCCATGCCCAACCTAACAGTCATCATGCCTCAACTAACACCCATGACACCCAATCCCATTCTCAGAACCACCCAACATAACCCAGGCCAAGCCCAACCTATGATCAACAACACTCAAAAATATTTGGGCCATGCCCAACATAACCAAAAGGGTTCTTGCATATGAAATTCAGCAATTACATATAGACACATTTAAACAGAACACAATAACAGGAAAAACAATCTAAACAGTTGAATTGCACTATCAAGGTGTTGTCTTATACTAGCACTGAGGTTTTGAGAGCCTATAACAATTCATATCAGGCTTAATAA
The DNA here is from genome assembly GCA_963277665.1 of Viscum album. Classification (NCBI taxonomy): domain Eukaryota; kingdom Viridiplantae; phylum Streptophyta; class Magnoliopsida; order Santalales; family Viscaceae; genus Viscum; species Viscum album. The sequence continues at coordinate 1,898,280,657 of OY728152.1, forward strand.
ACTAAACTTACCAGATAAAACATCACAGTTAAATCATAACCATTTTGACTTTTCCTAGCCAAAATGACCCAATTGAGCAACGACCCCTCACCCATCTCCGCTCAATAAAAACAGGTAAAAGGTATACCCAAAGGCATCCCACAGGTTTAATGAACAATTTAATATGCAATATCAGATAAAACTGGGTCCCGTTCAAAATACCCAAAAACGTACCGCAGACCGCGCCACCCAAATGACTATGAAAACACAAAGAGGTATGAACCACCTACCTAAGACTCATACGATGCTACTCCTCCAATGAAAGCCTCCAATTAGGTTTAAAATGCAGTAGATATACAAAATAATCAAAACTGCTCAAACTCCAATAACTCGTTCTAGAACAGAAATCAAGAAAAACGTCTCAAGAGTAATCAAGGCCTTACCAAGGGGGTTCCAATGGATCAATCGGTGTTCGAATCGGGTCTCAGAAGAAGGAATAGAAGGGGATTGAAATCCCGGCCAGCTCTCCCCACTAAACCCGATGAAAAATTTGAGGTTTTTTCTTGACATGAGGATACTACCCGTTTAGAGAAAAAAAGAAACTACACGGCATGTACTTTAGGACTACATGATGTGTATCATTTTACTGTTCATAATACGGCTGAAATTTCGCCGAATTACTTTCCAGCACCTGCCGACATGAGTACACGGCGTGTACATAGGTGTACACAGTGTACACTTAGTTTTTCTTCTCTTCCTCACCGACTTACCCACATGTGATATATATCCCTCATACATAGCTAGACTACACGGCGTGTCCAAGGAGGACATAGCGTGTACTTAGTTTAAACGTTTCTACCCGGCCAACAAGCCTACACACCATTTATGGCCTCCACACGGTCAAGGGTACACGATGTGTCTATAACTACATGTTGTGTAGTAAGAAATTTGTACACAGTCATCACATGACATGTACTTGACGAGCACATGGCCGACACTCGCCTAACCTATACACGGAATGTACTAAAATGTACATGGTGTGTGGTCTAGAAATTTCCAAAAACTTCCCAATTTCTCCAGTTTTCTCAGGGAAAAGTAAAAAATTCTAAGAGGGTCTGGATTTTGACATGTTCTAAAAACCTGGGTTCTTACAATCTCCCCACCTTAATATAGTTCGTGTAAAGACCCGTAAAATTCAAGGGAAATTTTTTTCTTAATTTTCTTTAGAATTTTACAAGAGCGCGGTTTCTAACGGCACCTGATTCCGAGGCCCGGAGTGCCCGGAATTAATTTCCGAAGTTTGGCTCGGGTACGTTCAGTGAACGAACGAGCGGGAATTCCTAACTTTTGATCCGGTGCTCGGAATTGAAATCTGAGGGCACCGATGAACTCGCAGCGCCGATATTCGCTTAAAGAGACCTTTTCGGGGGTTGCGTTTGTTGCGGGTTGAAAGTTAGTTTTAGGGGTTTTTAGTTTGAGTTAAATAAAATTGTGTAGAACAATTTTATTTTTAACTTGTTAAAACCTATCAAAGGAGGTTGGGAGTGGGACCCACACCCACTTAACCTCCCTTGGGAGGATTAAGTGTGGTGGGGCCCACACGAGCCCCTAAACCTTTCAAATTCTCCCAACTCCCTTAACGCCTCATTTAATGGCTTAAGTTACTTAATTAATTATGGGAGTTAAACCTTTTTGAATTTCAAACTTTTGAAATTCTTGTGTGTTTTGTAATAATAAAATAAGATGTTATCTTATTTTATTATGGGTTGTTTGTTTGTCTCCTGGAGAGCTTTTGAGAGCTTCTTCTTCATCTTCAAGCTCTGACGAAGAACGAAGAACGCCCAAACTCCGACGAAGAGCGACGCCTCTCTTCTTCGTCCTCGGTTTCAACAAGAGGGAACGCCGCTTCCTCCTCGGACCTTCTTCGTCGGCATACGAAGATTCGCCAACGACGTATCTCTTCGGGCATTTCTCTTCGTCAACGGATTTGACGAACGACGACCGTGACGCCCGACCACTGCGACGTTGTCTTCCGCGGGACGTTGTCAAATCTTCGAACCTTATACCCGAGGTAGGGGTTGTTGATTCAATATTTATTTATTCCATTTCTTGATCCTGGATTTCGCATGTCAAACATGAGACTTTTAAAATGTTTTAAGTTGCGTTATTATTTTAACGTGAGGGGGGCCGGACCGCACGAACACGGCCGAACCCCCCCTCCATCGTTCTTGTTTAATTATTTTGCGGAGGAAAGAAAGTGGCGTGGTGCCGTCGCACCACGCGGATGAACGTACAAATATCTTAAGCGATGCCGTCGCGCGCACCTTGGAAGAAACAACAAGAACGTGACGCTGTCGCGCCGCGTTGAATGAATATCATGGCACGGCGAAAGGGGCGCGGTGCCGTCGCACCGCGCCGGACGACGAACACCGCGGCCGGTTCCGGGCCGCGGCGGAAGAGAAGGCCGGCGGCCGGGCCGCCGGCGTCGGAAGCCGAAGAGGGGACCGGAATTTCCGGTCCCGTTGGAGAAAACCGGCCGGCCAGCTGGCCGGCCGGATGTCATTAAAACCGGGGGAAATAAATCCCCCGGCCGGTTCAATAAAACCCCCCCTCTTTAAGAGAGGGGGGCGGTTCTTTGATGAGAGGGGGGGGGGGCAGCCGGCCCCCCGGTTCGTTTCCAGCAAGCCCCCCACGTGTGGGGGGCGTTTTTATTTTTTTTGGGCGCGGCATATAGCCGCGCCGTCCATGAAGAAGCGGGGGCTGAGCCCCCCGCTTGCCACCCTCGTGCGGCGCCAGGCGCCCGCCGCCGCGGCCCGCCGCCGCCGCGCCGCCGCGCCGCCGCCCCAGGGGGGGGGGGGGTCGGGCCGGGTCGGCCCGGACCCGGACCCCCCCGTTTCGAACCAGATTTGGTTTTTGGCCCATAACTTGAGCCTCGGACCTCCGAATGACGAACCGTCTGCGGCAACGCGATCCTTGGATCGAGACGGTCGTTTAGGTATATCGCACTCAAGGTTTCGGGTTACTTTGAGTTCGGCCGGGTTGGTTCGTTCACGAAACCAACCGGACCTTCGGAGCGGAAACGCTCATATCTTGAGCTACGGACGTCCGATTGACGCGCCGTCAGTCGCGTTGTGTTCCTCTTAGTGAGACGGATCTTTTGGCATACTCCGCCCGAGGTTTGGACGCAGGTGGAGTACGGTCGGGTTGGTTTTGCCTTAGAAACCAACCGGGCCCCGGAGACGAAAATGCCAATAACTCTCAGACCGGGCGTCCGATCGACGCGCCGTCTATTGCGTTGAGTTCATGTTGACGATACGGAACTTTTGGATACATCAACTTCGGTCTTCGTGACAGTTGATGTATCAGCCTCTCGGCTCGTGGAGCGGACCCTCCGAACGAGCTTGCTGTGTGCGGGAACCCTAGTGCTGGCTGCGACTGTTCTACTGCTACGACTGCTACTGTGACTGCGACGACGACAGTACAGAGATCCTGTGTGGATTCGACGACGACAGTACAGAGATCCTGTGTGGATACGACGACGACGACTACAGCACTCAGCGATCCTACGTGGATCAGTGCTACAGGTCCTGTGTGGGCCCGATCCTGTGTGGGTCCTTGCGCTCAGCGGTTCTGTGTGAGCCAGCGCCTACAGGTCCTGTGTGGGCCCGATCCTGTGTGGGTCATTGCGGGGGTTAGTTACCTATCGATCCTTCGTGGGTCCGACGACTTAGATGGATCAGTGATCATCTTTATCGTCCTTGAAGAAGTATACCCGTGTGAGCTGAATCCTGTTGCTTCCTGTGTGGATTGTGTTGTGCAATCCTGTGTGGATTATGTTTTGCTTTCCTATGTGGAATACGTATACTTTCCTGCGTGGACTGAGTTGTACTTGGGCTCGGAGGTTGGAGCGTATTTTAATTGATGACTTAGGTATATGTATGGGCATATACCTAAGCAGTGTCGGTTGTTACTTCGTGATTGTACTTTTCTTCGTGGTTTATCCTTTGTGGATTTGAGAGACCTTCAGGGGTCTCGGGGTCCCTACTGAGTAGCTTATACTCACCCCTGCACGGGCTTCGCCCGCACTACGTTGTGTTGGTTGCAGACGACGGACAGCGTTGACCTTAGCTGAGGCCTACAGAGCGGGACGGTACCCGGAGGAGGACCACTGGGCGGGACGTGCACGGAGCGGACGGCGGGACCCGTGGAGCAGAGGAGCTATCTGTACCCACCCTTCAGGTGGGATTTCCAGTGGACAGCTCGGTGTAGCGGCTTTTACTTTTCAGTTGTTGTTTTCCCTTTCGAGTTGTACTTTGCTTTCAGTTTGGGTTTGTATTCTGGCCCATTTACCTTTCCGCACTTTCAGTAGTACTCTGCTTTTGTTTAGTGTTTACTTTCCGCTTGTTTACTCTGTGGTGTGTGTTTACTTTTCAAAAGCAATGCCTTCCCTTTTTACCGGGATTTACGCCTTGGTGCTAGTCGCCAGCCCCTGGCCTATGGAAGGCGGGCTTGGGGTAGTCACGGCACAGACCCCGAGGGCGGGTCGTGACAAATTGGTATCAGAGGTGTTCGGTTCTACCGCGAACTCTGATCTTTTCTATGTGAAGCAATAATGTTTAGTGTATTGAGTGTGGTTATCAGTCCAGGGAGTCCAGTGTTGGTGCGGCGGCCGACGTATCCGTACACCAGGACCCTGACTTCTGATTTCCGACTTAATGCACGAAAACATTGATTGCGTGTGTGTTTCAAAGTTTTCTTTGTGATTACTTATATCAGCTCACCAGGTATACTGTTCTAACCGTGGCGCACCTATTTCCTTTTCAGGATGGCCCCACGACGGCAGCCAGCTAGGGTTCCGAGAGTCGAGCGAGACGACAGCCCACCGAGCGACGAGGCCTCGGTACAGGGCCCTTTGCCAGTAGTGACACCGGCGGTAGCTCTACCCGCCGAGCCCTCGATGCTTCCAGCAGCAGCTGCTGACGATGCACGTCGCCTCAGCGCACTGCATGAGTTTTAGCGCCAGCGACCGCCCAGGTTTCGCGGGGAGACGGATCCCCAGGCAGCAGAGGACTGGCTGGAGGCAGTGGTTCGAGTGTTTAGGCTAGTGAGGACACCAGCAGACCTCATGGTGATCCTCGCTGCGAGCCTACTACACGCAGCAGCAGGACGATGGTGGAGCTTGATGCTCCAGGTGCACGATGAGGCATCTCTACTTTGGACGGCCTTTGAGAGCCTCTTCCGCTCGGAGTTCTTCCCAGCCACCCTACGTGCGGTGCGTATCCAGGAGCTTCTACAGCTGCGGCAGGGCAGTATGACGGTCGCTCAGTACTCGGCGAGATTTACCGATCTCTCGCGCTACTCGACCGACATGGTACGGGACCCATTCTTCCGGGCCCGGACCTTCGAGCAGGGTTTGAGACACGAGATCAGGGCATCGCTGATCTCCCTCAGCATACCGACTCAGACAGGAGTACTGGAGCGGGCCCTTTTGATCGAGAGCTTCCTTGCTGAGTCTACACCAGCACAGCGACCCACCGCAGGGCGGCACGTGGCAGAGTCATCCGCAGCAGGCAGTTGACGGATGACTCAGGGGTCCAGACAGACCAGACCTTCGGGCAGACGATCTCAGGGCACTGGCTCAGCAGTGCGGGGCACACAGCGCGGAGCCAGTCTTACGAGAGGCAGACAGTGCTACTCGTGCGGCGGGCAGGGCCACATGGCTCGTGACTGCCCGACCCGCCGTGCCGAGGAGCAGCAGTCAGTTGATGGACCACCGAGGCAGAGGCAGAGGGTCGACCGTGGCGGTCCGCAGGGAGGAGGAGGACGAGGCAGAGGAGCTGGACGAGCAGCTGGTGGTGGCCGACGCTTTGAGGCTCTACCACCACCACCACCACCAGGAGGTCCACCCCGACCACAGGGAGCTGGCGGGCAGCGACAGGCACAGCTCCAGGCAGCAGAGGCCTACAACCACGGCGCACCCGAGATGATTCGAGGTACTATTTGTGTCTATTCCACCCTTACTGCAGTTCTTATAGACACAGGAGCGAGTCATTCTTTCATAGCCGCTGCCCTTGTTCGGAGCTCGGAGTTTCCGACAGAGCCGTTGGCTCGATCCTTACGGCTAGAGACTCCTACGGGAGCAGACTCGACGATTACGCACTGGTGCCGGCAGTGTGAGCTTACTCTAGGAGGCGAGAGCTTCGGCTGGGATCTTCTTGTAGCAGCGTCGAGGCCTTACGACGTCATCTTGGGCATGGATTGGCTATCTACGGTCCATGCACAGATTGACTGTTTTAGGCGCAAGGTGCGATGTGTACGCACCGACGGGAGCAGGTTCACCTTCATCGGCGAGAAGGGAGCCTTAGCAGCACAAGATGGACTTCCGCGGAGGAGAGGACAGCCCATCACTCATCAGTTGGCTAGCCTTATCCTTGGAGCAGTTGACGTGCGGAGTCCTGGTTTTCCTGCAGTGGTGGATCAGTTTGCGGACGTTTTTCCCGACGATGTTCCAGGGCTACCTCCTCGCAGAGAGGTAGACTTTTATATTGACTTGTACCCCGGGACAGCCCCGATATCCACTCCATCATATCGGATGGCCCCCGCCGAGCTTCGAGAGCTACGGGTACAGTTGGAGGACTTGCAGGGCAAGGGGTTCATCCGACCCAGTGTTTCACCCTGGGCTTCCCCGATATTGTTCACCAAGAAGGCGGACGGGAGCTTGCGACTTTGTGTTGACTATCGTCGCCTGAACCAGGTGACAGTGAGGAACAAGTATCCGCTACCGAGGATTGATGACCTCTTTGATCAGCTCAAGGGATCACGGTGGTTCTCGAAGATAGACCTCAGGTCAGGCTATCATCAGCTCAGAGTCAGAGATGAGGATGTGCAGAAGACGGCCTTCAGATGTCGGTATGGCCACTATGAGTTCTTGGTTATGCCTTTCGGTGTAACCAATTCCCCAGCAGTGTTCATGGCTCTCATGAACAGGATCTTTCAGCCATACCTCGATCGGTTTGTCGTGGTCTTCATCGACGACATTCTGATTTACTCTACGACAGAGGAGGAGCACGCCTATCACTTGCGAGTTGTTCTTGACACACTCCGAGAGCACCATCTTTATGGTAAGCTCTCGAAGTGCCAGTTCTGGATACGTGAGGTCCACTTTTTGGGACACGTTATCTCTGAGGCAGGAGTTGCTGTGGATCCCGCGAAGATTGAGGCTGTGTTAGCATGGGAGCCACCCAGGAGCGTGACTGAGGTTCGGAGTTTCTTGGGACTAGCTGGATACTATCGGAGATTTGTGCCGAACTTCTCCAGAGTTGCGGCATCACTCACAGCTTTGACGAAGAAGGGGAAACCCTTCGTGTGGTCAGACAGATGTCAGCAGAGCTTCCAGGAGCTGAGACAGAGATTGACTAGCGCACCTATCTTGAGGTTGCCTGAGGAGGGAGTAGGGTACGTAGTCTACTGCGATGCATCAGGGACCGGACTCGGATGTGTTCTGATGCAGGAGCGGGCAGTGATCGCCTATGGATCACGACAGTTGAGGCCGCATGAGCAGAACTACGCTACCCATGACCTGGAGTTAGCAGCAGTGGTCTTCGCTCTGAAGACATGGCGACACTATCTGATGGGCGAGCGCTTTACAGTCTTTTCCGATCATCAGAGTCTCAGGTATATCTTCTCGCAGAAGGACCTGAACCTGAGACAGCGACGATGGCTCGAGTTCCTCCAGGACTATGACTTTGAGATAGTCTATACTCCTGGGAAGGGGAACGTAGTAGCCGATGCCCTCAGCAGGAGGACGGGCATTCAGCTACTTGAGGAGGCAATGGAGTAGCTAGCCTCTTTGCAGATATCCTTCGTGGATAGAGATGGAGCAGCCTTTCTTCAGTCTCTCACAGTCACTCCTCCACTACTGCAGCGAGTTAGGGAGGCACAGCATGGGGACGCTGACTTTGAGACACGGCATGCACAGATATCCTCGGGACAGGCACCTGATGGTTTCTCCCTTGGAGTAGAGCACGACATCCTTTTCAGAGGACGTACCATGGTACCAGTAGCTTTGCGAGAGGAAGTGCTGAGAGAGTTTCACACTTCTCCTTTGGCGGTACATCCTGGAGTGGCGAAGATGTACCAGGACCTCAGACGACAGCACTGGTGGCCGGGCATGAAGAAGGCTGTAGCAGAGTTCGTTTCTCGATGCCTCACCTGTCAGCAGGTGAAGGCAGAGCATCAGGTTCCAGCAGGCTTGGTACAACCCTTGGAGGTTCCGGAGTGGAAGTGGGACGGCATATCTATGGACTTCGTGACTGGACTTCCACGCACTTCCAGAGGTCACGACTCCATCTGGGTGATTGTTGACCGACTCACCAAGTCGGCACACTTCTTACCCATCAGAGAGCAGGGCTCAGTGGAGAGCTTGGGACGTCTCTACGTTCAGGAGATTGTGCGGCTCCACGGCGTGCCATCATCTATCATTTCCGATCGAGATGCCCGCTTTACTTCCCGGCTTTGGAAGGGGTTACAGGAGGCGTTCGGTACACAGCTACGTCTTAGCACAACTTTTCACCCTCAGACGGATGGTCAGACGGAGAGGACCATTCAGACTCTCGAGGACATGCTCCGCGCATGTGTCCTCGACTTTGGTCGTAGCTGGGAGGACCACCTACCCTTGGTGGAGTTCGCGTACAACAATAGCTACCACTCCACCATCGGGATGGCACCGTACGAGGCGTTGTACGGCCGACCATGTAGATCTCCTTTGTGCTGGACAGACCCTGGGGATCAGCACTGGTGGGACCAGAGATAGTCCAGGCCACGACAGAGAAGGTCCAGGTCATCCAGGAGCTGATGAGGACAGCTCAGAGCCGACAGAAGTCATATGCTGACAGGAGGTGAAGGCCACTAGAGTTCGAGGATGGCGACCACGTCTTCTTACGGGTCTCACCTCGACGTGGTATTCGGAGATTTGGCCGAGGCGGCAAGTTATCTCCACGCTTCATCGGACCCTTCCAGATTCTCAGCAGGATTGGCGAGGTGGCTTATCGTCTGGCTCTACCACCTCAGTTGCACCGGGTGCACGACGTCTTCCACGTATCTCAGCTGAGGAGATACGTGCATGACCCGACGCACATCATTGATCATGGGGAACTTGACGTTGACGATGGGGAGACTTTTACGGAGGTCCCGGTGGAGATAGAGAATCGACAGGAGCGGGTCCTGCGTGGGCGATCGATTCCTCTTGTGCGCATCAGATGGCAGCACGGAAATCTCCAGGAGAGCACATGGGAGCGGGAGGCTCAAATGCGTGCTCAGTACCCTCATTTGTTTACCTAGTTTTGATGTATCTTTACGGGGACGTAAAGCCCTGAGGTGGGAGTAATGTAAAGACCCATAAAATTCAAGGGAAATTTTTTTCTTAATTTTCTTTAGAATTTTACAAGAGCGCGGTTTCTGACGGCACCTGATTCCGAGGCCCGGAGTGCCCGGAATTAATTTCCGAAGTTTGGCTCGGGTACGTTCAGTGAACGAACGAGCGGGAATTCCTAAATTTTGATCTGATGCTCGGAATTGAAATCCGAGGGCACCGATGAACTCGCAGCGCCGATATTCGCTTAAAGAGACTTTTTCGGGAGTTGCGTTTGTTGCGGGTTGAAAGTTAGTTTTAGGGGTTTTTAGTTTGAGTTAAATAAAATTGTGTAGAACAATTTTATTTTTAACTTGTTAAAACCTATCAAAGGAGGTTGGGAGTGGGACCCACACCCACTTAACCTCCCTTGGGAGGATTAAGTGTGGTGGGGCCCACACGAGCCCCTAAACCTTTCAAATTCTCCCAACTCCCTTAACGCCTCATTTAATGGCTTAAGTTACTTAATTAATTATGGGAGTTAAACCTTTTTGAATTTCAAACTTTTGAAATTCTTGTGTGTTTTGTAATAATAAAATAAGATGTTATCTTATTTTATTATGGGTTGTTTGTTTGTCTCCTGGAGAGCTTTTGAGAGCTTCTTCTTCATCTTCAAGCTCTGACGAAGAACGAAGAACGCCCAAACTCCGACGAAGAGCGACGCCTCTCTTCTTCGTCCTCGGTGTCAACAAGAGGGAATGCCGCTTCCTCCTCGGACCTTCTTCGTCGGCATACGAAGATTCGCCAACGACGTATCTCTTCGGGCATTTCTCTTCGTCAACGGATTTGACGAACGACGACCGCGACGCCCGACCACCGCGACGTTGTCTTCCGCGGGACGTTGTCAAATCTTCGAACCTTATACCCGAGGTAGGGGTTGTTGATTCAATATTTATTTATTCCATTTCTTGATCCTGGATTTCGCATGTCAAACATGAGACTTTTAAAATGTTTTAAGTTGTGTTATTATTTTAACGTGAGGGGGGCCGGACCGCACGAACACGGCCGAACCCCCCCTCCATCGTTCTTGTTTAATTATTTTGCGGAGGAAAGCAAGTGGCGTGGTGCCGTCGCACCACGCGGATGAACGTACAAATATCTTACGCGATGCCGTCGCGCGCACCTTGGAAGAAACAACAAGAACGCGACGCCGTCGCGCCGCGTTAAATGAATATCATGGCACGGCGAAAGGGGCGCGGTGCCGTCGCACCGCGCCGGACGACGAACACCGCGGCCGGTTCCGGGCCGCGGCGGGACGAGGAGACCGCGGCCGGTTCCAGGCCGCAGTGGGACGAGAAGACCGCGGCCGGTTCCGGGCCGCGGTGAAAGAGAAGGCCGGCGGCCGGGCCGCCGGCGTCGGAAGCCGAAGAGGGGACCGGAATTTCCGGTCCCGTTGGAGAAAACCGGCCGGCCAGCTGGCCGGCCGGATGTCATTAAAACCGGGGGAAATAAATCCCCCGGCCGGTTCAATAAAACCCCCCCTCTTTAAGAGAGGGGGGCGGTTCTTTGATGAGAGGGGGGGGCAGCCGGCCCCCCGGTTCGTTTCCAGCAAGCCCCCCACGTGTGGGGGGCGTTTTTATTTTTTTTGGGCGCGGCATATAGCCGCGCCGTCCATGAAGAAGCGGGGGCTGAGCCCCCCGCGTGCCACCCTCGTGCGGCGCCAGGCGCCCGCCGCCACCGCCCGCCGCCGCCGCCGCCGCCGCCGCGCAGCCCCAGGGGGGGGGGGGGGTCGGGCCGGGTCGGCCCGGACCCGGACCCCCCCGTTTCGAACTAGATTTGGTTTTTGGCCCATAACTTGAGCCTCGAACCTCCGAATGACGAACCGTCTGCGGCAACGCGATCCTTGGATCGAGACGGTCGTTTCGGTATATCGCACTCAAGGTTTCGGGTTACTTTGAGTTCGGCCGGGTTGGTTCGTTCACGAAACCAACCGGACCTTCGGAGCGGAAACACCCATATCTTGAGCTACGGACGTCCGATTGACGCGCCGTCAGTCGCGTTGTGTTCCTCTTAGTGAGACGGATCTTTTGGCATACTCCGCCCGAGGTTTGGACGCAGGTGGAGTACGGTCGGGTTGGTTTTGCCTTAGAAACCAACCGGGCCCCGGAGACGAAAATGCCAATAACTCTCAGACCGGGCGTCCGATCGACGCGCCGTCTGTTGCGTTGAGTTCCTGTTGACGATACGGAACTTTTGGATACATCAACTTCGGTCTTCGTGACAGTTGATGTATCAGCCTCTCGGCTCGTGGAGCGGACCCTCCGAACGAGCTTGCTGTGTGCGGGAACCCTATTGCTGGTTGCGACTGTTCTACTGCTACGACTGCTACTGTGACTGCGACGACGACAGTACAGAGATCCTGTGTGGATTCGACGACGACAGTACATAGATCCTATGTGGATACGACGACGACGACCACAGCACTCAGCGATCCTACGTGGATCAGTGCTACAGGTCCTGTGTGGGCCCGATCCTGTGTGGGTCCTTGCGCTCAGCGGTTCTGTGTGAGCCAGCGCCTACAGGTCCTGTGTGGGCCCGATCCTGTGTGGGTCATTGCGGGGGTTAGTTACCTATCAATCCTTCGTGGGTCCGAAGACTTAGATGGATCAGTGATCATCTTTATCGTCCTTGAAGAAGTATACCCGTGTGAGCTGAATCCTGTTGCTTCCTGTGTGGATTGTGTTGTGCAATCCTGTGTGGATTATGTTTTGCTTTCCTATGTGGAATACGTATACTTTCCTGCGTGGACTGAGTTGTACTTGGGCTCGGAGGTTGGAGCGTATTTTAATTGATGACTTAGGTATATGTATGGGCATATACCTAAGCAGTGTCGGTTGTTACTTCGTGATTGTACTTTTCTTCGTGGTTTATCCTTTGTGGATTTGAGAGACCTTCAGGGGTCTCGGGGTCCCTACTGAGTAGCTTATACTCACCCCTGCACGGGCTTCGCCCGCACTACGTTGTGTTGGTTGCAGACGACGGACAGCGTTGACCTTAGCTGAGGCCTACAGAGCGGGACGGTACCCGGAGGAGGACCACTGGGCGGGACGTGCACGGAGCGGACGGCGGGACCCGTGGAGCAGAGGAGCTATCTGTACCCACCCTTCAGGTGGGATTTCCAGTGGACAGCTCGGTGTAGCGGCTTTTACTTTTCAGTTGCTGTTTTCCCTTTCGAGTTGTACTTTGCTTTCAGTTTGGGTTTGTATTCTGGCCCATTTACCTTTCCGCACTTTCAGTAGTACTCTGCTTTTGTTTAGTGTTTACTTTCTGCTTGTTTACTCTGTGGTGTGTGTTTACTTTTCAAAGGCAATGCCTTCCCTTTTTACCAGGATTTACGCCTTGGTGCTAGTCTCCAGCCCCTGGCCTATGGAAGGCGGGCTTGGGGTAGTCACGGCACGGACCCCGAGGGCGGGTCGTGACAGTTCGTCCACGAGCTATCAAACGAAACCCAGAGATGGCACCGAACATACCATCCCGCCCAAGGTAACCCGGACTTCCCTGATCTCAAAGGTCCTGGTAAAATCCTTAAGGGGGCTCCCCAACTTAGGAGTTTCCTAACTTAGTCTCAACCCAACAAAACTCAAAACAAAGGTTCACTAACCTTTTTTCTAGACGCATAGTCCTTCCATGACGCATTTTCACCCTCACGCCTCATTGGTGCTCCTATGTCGTTTTCTACACCCAATGTATCCCGCACCGCATCGGTGTCCACCTCCACGAGGTCCTGGTGCCTAACACCTCAAGTAACCCATATCATCGATGCCTCGATGCCCAATTCACATCAAGTAACTTGCATCCTCGATGCCCCGATGCCCAAGGCACCTCAAGTAACTCACATCCTCAATCCCCCAGATTCTAAAAATCTTATACATATATATAAATATATCACACACATGATATGGTGTCAATCCCACTAACTAGCATCTAGTCAGTCCACATAGATCATGTGAATCATGTGCACTCAAAACGGACATGCCTCTATAGGTCATTCTAGAAAGGAAACATGGAAATCACGGCCACACCCGTGGTGTACCTCTAACTGTCGTTGGCTCACCAGTCTACTCAACCTCTAGTAGATCCACGGTGTGCACCTGGCCTGAAGTATGGTTGTCTGATGCCTGACCTCCCTGCGGTGCTGCTCCAGCCACCAGCCACTGACCCCTCAGTTGGATCTCGTAGTCTCTATCACATCCTCCACGTGTAGCTGAACCTCAGATACCCTCTCCTGGTACCAAACCTGAACCAACTCCAGATGCCACCATCTGTCCTAGTCCCTACTTGTTGGTTGTCTAAGAAGGATTCCTGCAAAACCTCTCAAGGTGCCCGACCTATCCACATGCCCAGCACTTCTTCAGAGGCCTATCGCACGGATTCCGAACATGCCCTGGCTATCCACACTAAAATCAAATCACTAAAGAACTGCTACAAGGTGGTTTAGTTGAGTCCTTGTCCTGATTACCCTGTTGGGACTCATCCAATCCTCACTCCCTGCTATCTGAACCATCACCTAAAACTGTTCCCCGAAAAACCTGCGGTCTATCCCTCTGGTTTCCCTCTACTATGAGCACCTGATTCACTACCTCTGAGAATGAACACAGCCTGAAGATATTCACTTGGATCCGAATGGCATGTCATAATCCATCCTTGAAGTGACTCACCCTTGTCGCGTCATCACTAACCATACCAGGTGAAAAGTGAGACAGCTCAGTGAAAGTAGATGCATAGCCCATGATGGACATGCCTCCCTGCTAAAGACTCAAGAACTCCCATGCTCTCTCAGATCTCAATGTCTCTAGGTAAAAGTGATCAAAGAATCTGTCCTCGTAGTCCTTCTCTGCCAATCCCTTGTTCCTACGAGCCTGAACCTGCACATCCCACCAATGATTTGCTGTTCCTCACAGCATGTATGTCGCCAACTTGACCCTTCGCCCTGGAAGAGTCTCGAGCTGCTCAAAGATCATATGCATTCTCTCTATCCAGTTCTCATCCGCCTATGGACCACCCTCACCCTGAAAAGTGGTGGGTACTGCGACTGGAACTCCCGCGTCAGATATGACATAGATGGCTCTGTACCCTGTGTGCCTCTATCGATCCCATGCAAGACACGCACTAGGCTAGCTCGGAGCTGCTCGTCGAGCCATTGTCTGAACGCTTCCAAACTCAGTTGTTGTCCTGCCTGCACTGAATCATGGACCTGATCCTATCTTTGAGCTTGTACCTGCGGCTCCTGCTCTGCCTGCACCAAATCCTGAACCTGATCCTGCACCTGCGGCACTGTATCCTCACTTTCGAAACACTCCATCGAGACATGTAGGAGGAACCCGCTGAATACCATAAATGGTCATCCAACTCATATATATATAACAATATATATTCAACGCAGATAAAGAAAGTAGTAAAAGGCAGTGCATAACTACTACCCTTACTCTCCCCCACTGCAACCCATGCCCACGGCATCCCGTCCTCATGGCCTCCTTACCTGCCCCTCAACAGAGCCAAGTATCAAAAGTACCTCAGGCCATGCCCATCCCGACAACCCAAATTGCCTCAAACCGACGACTGAGTCGCCCAATCCTGGTAATCAAAATCACCTCAACCAATAGTACCTGTCTGCTCGTACAAGAGCCAGACCCAATTACCCTATCACATGCAATTCTACAAATATATAAAGCATGGAATACACATTGCAACAACAAGAAATTCTATCAGGAATTTCACTTATTTACATTTCAAAGCATAAAAATCATGGAAATTGATATTATTCACATGGAATTATCACTTCACAAAGCATACGTGTAGTTATGAAATTGAAATACATTAAAAATGTGCCTACCAAAATCCAAGAAAACAAGTCTTGCCATACCGACCCAAGGTCCAATTCTCCCTTACCGCACCGGTTCAAGGGTCACATATCACAATCAATAACATCGCACACCAAGTGAGCCACCGAGGTGGAAATCGTATCAACTGTAATCTGAGAAAAAAGAAAATAGCAAATCCCACCCATGGTAACTTGGTCCATCCCTCGTACTTGGGGCTGTAGGCACCCAAGCACAAGCTAGAATCCCAGTTCCAGTAACAACCTATCTCTAGTCTACCATATCCCAAATAGTAAAACCAGCATAAATAAAAGAGAATCCCAAATCTCAATAGTATCCAGCAAAAAACTACCACTAAATCACTGTCAAGAACTCCTCTGATACCACTTTGTAACGACCCAGACCCGAAAAACCACCCGAACAGTGCTAAAAGGGTTGGCTGCTACTACCTTAGGCGCACCTCCCCGAACGTCAAAGGTTGTCGACTAGCAGTGAGGGTCTTATAGGTATAGTGGGGAGGCTATACCCTCTCAGAGGATAATAATAATAGTACTAGTACAAGTATAACAATAAAGATGCAGCGGAATAAATGACTCAACAGACTCAAACCATACCCCCAGAGCGGAAGCACATTCAATATCAATAAACAGTGGAAGCAATAATTATGAACAAAAACAGCGGAAATAAACACAGCAGCATGCTGATCACTTGTAACTACTACTGAACAATAAAAAATGAATCCAAAGCAGGTCATACATATATAAATAATAAGGGTTCCAATGGCTAACCAACTGTAGCTACAAACAAGCATGCTGATACAGGAAAGTACTCAAAACATAATAAACTTCAGCTAGGAAAGACCTCAAGGTCCATACCATCTCCATGCAATAGCTAATACAGCCCGGCTCCTGAAGTTGGCCTCTTTCCTGCACGTAAATCCATAAAGTCTGCATGTGTCCCGAAGGGCCCATGCAGGGTGTGAGACAAATCTCACTAGGATACCACCCAACGGTGCGTACCTAATATAAGTGTTTAAGCAGGCATACATTGGTAAGGAAAATAGTAAACAGTATAATGCACAAATAAACACTAACTCCACTGGTGCTCAGCAACCACCATGGGGTGTCACCTACTTCGGCTAACACTGGAATCTCTGTCATGTAACCTGACAACATGTGCTTCCCGACACCGCGTGTCTCACGTACCAATGTCCCGAAGGCACGCCCGAGAAGCAGTAACTCATAGGAACAGTGATTCTTGTCCTCAATAAGTAACCATAGGGATAGCGATGTCTACCCTCAAATAATGTAACCGGAGGGACAGCGATGTCTGCCCTCAAATAAAGTACCTGGAGGGACAACGATGTCTGCCCTCAAATAAAGTACCGGGAGGGACAATGATGTCTGACCTAAAATAATGGAGAGCCTTTTCCCCCAACCCGATAGTCTCAATGCTATCCCCTGAAGGCTCCTCACCTCCCATGTGGCTTCCTACGACAAGCCCCCCCCCCAAACCAAAAGTACCTAAACCGCAACTAACGGGGGCCTCTACCCACACGAGTGGTCAAAACCAAATCATCACAAAGTCTCTCTATGTGCACACTACTCAAAGTTTCTGAGTGAGCGATAATCACCAAAATAGTACCCAAGCCACAACGCCTCTGACACCTTGTGTCCCTATGACCATGCCGCTCAAGTCTGATGGCCTTGCCATCCCACTAACCCGGGCCATGACCAACCTGACAGTCATCCTTCCTCAACTGACGCCCATGACGCCCAATCCTATGGTCAGAACCACCCAACGTAACCCGGTCCAAGCCCAACCTATGATCAACATCACTCAACAATATTCAGGCTATGCCCAACACAACCAAAAGGGTTCCAGCATATGGAATTCATCAATTACATATATAAACATTTAAAAAGAACATAATAACAGGAAAAACAATCTAAACAGTTGAATTACACTAGCAAGGGGTTGTCCCATACCAACACTGAGGTTTTAAGAGCCTCTAACAATTCATATCAGTCTTAATAAACTAAAGTTACCAGATAAAACATCACAGTTCAATCATAACCATTTTGGACTTTCCCGGCCAAAATGCCCCAATTAGGCAACGACCGCTCACCTGGCCCTACTCAAGAAAAACAGGTAAAGGGTATACCCAAAGTCATCCCATGGGTCCAATGAACAATTTAATATGCAATATCAGATAAAACTGGGTCCCACTCAAAATACTCGAAAACGCGCTGAAGGTCGCGCCACAAAAATGACTACGAAAACACAAAAAGAGGTATGCACCACCTACTTGAGACTCGTATAATGCTACTCCTCCAATAAAAGCCTCCAATTAGGTCTAAAATGCAGTAGATCTACAAAAGAATCAAAACTGGTCAAACTCCAAAAACTCGTTCTAGAACAGAATCAAGAAAAATGGCTCAAGAGGAATCAAGGCCTTACCAAGGGGGTTCCAACGGATCAATCGGTGTTCAAATCGGGTCTCGGACAAAGTAACGAAAGGGGATTGAAATCCCGGTCAGCTCTCCCCACTCAACCCAATGAAAAATTTGAAGTTCTGCTTCAACATGAGGCCACTTCCCATTTTAGCAGAAGAAAAAAAAGAAACTACATGGTGTGTAATTTAGGACTACACGTCGTGTATCATTTTACTGTTCATAAGATGATTGAAATTCTGCTGAATTACATTCCATTAGCTGCCAACATGAGTACACGATGTGTACTTAGTTTTTCTTATCTTCCTTGCCGACTTACCCACACACCATGTATATCCCTCATACACAGATAGACTACACAGCGTGTCCAAGGAGAACACGACATGTACTTGGTTTAAATGTTTCTACCTGGACAATAGGCCTACACACCATGTATGGCATCCACATGGTCAAGGGTACACGACATGTCTATAACTACAACCGTGTAGTAAGAAATTCCTACACGGTCATCACACGACATGTACTTGGCGAGAACACAGCCGGAACTTGCCTAACCTATACACGGCGTGCACTAAAATGTACATAGCATGTAGTCTAGAAATTTCCAAAAACTACCCAATTTCTCCAGTTTTCTCAGAGACAAGTCAAAAATTCAAACAGGTTCGGGATTTTGACCCATTCTAAAAACCTGGGTTCTTACACATTTGAGGGAAATACCTACATGAGATAGTTGTATTGATATGGTTTCCTTTACATCCACTAGGGACCATTTATAAATAATTTCATGCATTAAATTAGGTTATGGATCATAATTTAAAATCTCAAACTAGCAAAACACTTAACATAAATTGATATTTTATGAATAACTAATCTCATGATCATAAACATGGTTTCTTTTGGGACATATTTACTTTTAAATCCATTATAATGGTTTGTAAAGAAAATTTTAATTATCCTAAGCATATCCTCCATGAGTGTCAAACCAGGTGTGCAATAAGGCCTATTTTCATGTACTAGGTTACCCCGAGTCAGGCCCGAGACACCTTGTTGGAGTTGTTACCTCTAGGTACATCTATTCCATAACTACGTCCACTTATAGTATCCAGACATGGATGTATTTCTAGGAAGACCCACATAATCTCTACCTTACCAAAATTCTAGTATGTTCTTCTATGATTATCCTAAAATTATATCTTAGGGTTATATTCCTTAGTCTATGTCTTCTAAATATATTTTCCAAGGTTTCTACTAAACTTTCTCTAATAGCATCTGTAACGACCCAGACCCCAGTGCCCAGATTCAGTACCTTACTTTATTAAATTGGCATAGATATAATACTCTAATCCCTAGGGACTAATCAATTAAGTAGTTTTGGAATCCAGATTACATGGATTCACTAAAAATTACAAATTGAAAAGAAATACAACATATTAATTCCATTTTAAAAACCCATAAACTTCTATTTTATCCCTTAAAGTCATTCATAATATACTTCTTTGCATCTTGGGGAGAAATAAAACATTATAAAGGGGTAGTCTTAGATTCTCAACAAGGGAAAGTAATACATTGGAAGATAATATAAACAATAATTCATAGATAATGACTAAAAAACATGCCATTAGAATATAAAATTCAACATAATGTGAAAATAATAAAAGATGAATAAATAATTACATATAAATAATAACATGAATATTAACCATAGATATTCTACTAGTCGAATAATAACATGATTTTCCAATCACTAATATCATAATGAGTTAATGAATAATTTTTTACATCTGAAACATATCATCAAGTCCTTAGCCAAGATATCTAGAAATAAATGGTTAAGACCTCAGCCAAAATCCATTTCTGTTTTGTCTCATGAGACCTACTAATGCATCGAGGCACTATAGCGGGCCCCACCCATCACTTTCTAAGTCTACTAAATTCCTCATATGAATAGGGTTAAACATAAACATCATATACACATGAAATTTAAATAAATTTCCCCAATATATAAACGTAATCACTAACCATTCTAAGTAGCATAGTGAATGGTATTAAGATAGCACATCCACAATCAAACTGATCTTGAACCATTTAATAAAATATTGTATAATGATAATCATAATAGATAAATCCCAAAAAAGCATAAAATTAAATAGAGGTGTTGAAATAGATTAAAATACTCTTGTAAAATCATCAAGGAATTCTTGATATAAATTACTTTTTTACTTTGAAAGGGATGGTTCTTTTAGAAAAAAATCATTTGTATTTGTCATAATTGTTTGTATAAAACCAGAAATGACCAAATATAGATTTTTCATGAAAAATTATTTATTTTATAAAAAATAATATTTTCTTAAAAGATATTATGGATGGTACTTGAAAATGGGTAAGAAATCAAGAAGTTCCCTTTAATTGGGCTGGTGTATTGGGAAGAATTGAGAAGGGAACCTTGAAAAACATGTATTTATTATAAAAAAAATATGAAATGATATGAAAATATGAGTTTTTAATGTAGAAAAATAATTTATAAGAATTATATAAAAATAATTAAGAACTAAAATGGTGTATACTAGAAAAAATCATAACCCAGATGAAAATGGTGATTTGGGAAGAAACCCTTAACTTGTGTCCAAAAATGTTCTGGACTAGTATTTAACATCCAGGATGATAAAATTAAATTAATTAATTAATAAATAAAGAACATTTTATACATTAATTTTATTCATTTTAGTTTTATTAAGTTCATTTATTTCCTTTTTATGAGTTATTGAGTTTAATTTCATCGTTCAGCTGTGTTTATTTTCTCAATTTTCATGATCAGTTCACTTGTTTATAATTAATGAAGTTCATGTAAAATAGGTATAATTATCTAGAATAGGAATTATATGTTATTAATTAACATACAGAAGATTTAATGTTCTTATAAATTATTTTTTCATGTATGAAGATGATTCATTAGATATAACTTTAATGATAATCCTTCAGATCATTTTGGTTGTTTTTCGTTCATCACGAAATAGTTTTGTCTTATTAATTAATATCATCTATATATATTGGTTCCAGAATTATAAATAAATTATAATATGTATAATAAAATATTTTTTAACCATTATTATTGTTTTATGACCATCCTTGAACACGGTGAAGGAAAATGAAAACTTTTTCCCGTTAAGGCGATAAAACAACACTTCACGGATGACTTTTCCATTTTTATAATAAAAGGGAGATAGAAAGGATTTTGATGATGGATCATAGATTAACATGATATAATTATAGTATATAAATTATATTTTATTTATCATGTCTTTTTTTATAGGGGATGTTAGGGAAGGATAAAAAATAATATAAATTGAAAAGAAAATAAAAGAACATAAAGAGGATCTTTACCTCTTGAATTCTCCCCTTTAGAACCTACTTAAGGGGATTGGTTTTGGTATTGTATTTGAACCAAAGGATCTTGAATGTGGGGGAGGGTATTGGGAATATTATTGGGAAGATATTTTACAAGGATAAAATCTTGGAAGGTGTGAGGAGAAGAGGTGGTGAGGGGTGATATTTTTAGTGGAGGAGAGGAGTGTTTTTTGAGTATTTTATTCATTTGTTTATTATTTTCACTCAAGACTAGAAATAGTTTGAGAATTATTGCCAAATATATTAAAATAATGAATTATATTTCGAGATTATGGGATTAGATCATCCATATATCACCTATGACTCAGTAATTCATGTATTTAACATTTATTATAAATTATCATATTTTACTATTCACCAAAAATTCAATAATTTTAGAAAAAGATCAAAAATTCACCCTAACAATTTTTTGATGTGTATAATTAAAAAATGAACTCCATTTTATGAAAATAATTTTCTGAATATGAGAAATTAAATTTTTAATTAAAATCATCATTTACTCAAAAAATACAGATTTTAAATTTATAACTGATTTTATAACACTTTGAAAAAATAACTAAGGTCTCATAAAATTATCCTAAAATCATAAGAAAACAAAATATAAATTTATGAATAAATTTTATGAAAATAATTTTCTTTTAAATAATTTTATTAATTATAAAATTGTATTTAAATATTTATGACTTACAAAAATACCAATACTTAATTGATAATTTTTAAAATATTCATTTACTTGTACTATGATATAATTATATCATACTTTAATTTATAATATTTATAAATTTTATTTATACTTTCATGGATGATGTTACTATTCATTTGTCTAGATTACTATTCATAACGGTTATATTACTATTCATAAGTTCAGGTTACTATTCCATCGAAATAGGTTCCTTTACTTCTAGAAATACCTCTTATTTCATTAATTAATTGTTTAGAAAGTTTGTATTGTGTTATATAAGTGATTTTATATGATTTTTACTACATTAAGTAATTATAAGAAATAAAATTCATTGATAGAATTCTGGGTCGTAACATTCTCCCCTTCAACAAAAAATTATTCATCAAAATTTCCAGATTTTAACCTCATAAAAAGATTTGGGTAGTTCTTAATCAAAATTTCCTAAGGATCCCACATCGCCTCTTAAATTTTATGATTTTTTCAATGTAAATTTCCTAGTCAAGTCATCCAATTCCTCAACACATGTTCTTTAGTGTCCAAAATCCGGATAGGATCTTCATAGTAAGATAAATTGTAACACCCGAGACTTTTATAAGAAATATTTTGTTTTTATGTTATATACATCATCAAAGGAATATTTCACTACACACAACACTATCTTGGCTTGATTTACACGCAATTGCGGCCTTCCTCTATAGCTTGTGTTGTACGCAATACCGAGTTTCACTAAACAACGACATGCAATTAAAATATTATTAAAACTAGCCGTTATGAATAGTAATAACCACTTTTTGAAATTTTGTAAATTTTATTTTTCAAAATGGACTTCATTTTTGGATTCGGAATATCGAAATTAGCCTAGGGTGAAATTTTGGTATTTTTTTGAAAACTTTCAATTTTTGATGAATAGTGAAAACAATGGGTTACTATTTAAAAACAGACTTTTTATTTAAATAATTATTTATTTTATTTAAATTTATTTTAGGTCAAAATTGATACATAATACCTATATAAGTTTAATTTAATTCATTGGAGTCATTTTATAATAATTTTAGATATTTAAAAATTTTATTGAACTTTTCACCGTCTTTTACCCACCTCTTAGGAGAATTTGCAAATTTACATAAAACATAATTTTACCGCTTTTGTGAATGGAATTTCAAAAATCAGAGAGACACGGTTTATGTCAGTAAGTAAAATGTTGTTCAATGAGATAAAAATAATTTTTGGTGAATAGTAACTTTTTACTTTTTTTTACCACGGTTAAAAGTAAATAGGGTAATTACGGGTAAAAATGATATTATTATTAACCTAACACATTTAATAATTCTATTGGATATGTGTAATTCGACCAAATACAACCTTATGAATAAAATATGACCATTTAGGCCCACTTGGATTAGATTAGGACATTTAATATTAATTTATTTAAAGAAGGGTTAAAATAGTTAAAATCAAAGTTTAATAAGTAAATAATTTTTAATATAGGGTTATACATAAGATAAATTAGACTATAAATATTAATTATAAAGATAAAAATATTTCCTACATAATGGTATTTTATTTGTAATTTTTAGACAATAAATAATTTAATTTATTTATGACACAATGATGATGCAGTAATTATCTTATTAATGAAATATTGGCATAATTGATGTTATAAATACCCAAATAAATGTAATTTGAGACTTTTTATGAATTAAAATAATTTTCGGGGTTAATATTACATGTTATTATTGATTTAATTAACTTTTTTCGAACTAATATTTCTGTTATGATTTTCATAAAAATCAATTTCCAAATAGTGTCAAAATTGACATAAATAGTTTTTAAAACAAATATTATATTATTAATTGTTATTTTATTTTTTAAAAACTAAGGCTCGGACAAATGACTTAGATAAGGTTATATATATTAATAATAAACAAATTGGGGTTATTTTGGATTTTTATAGTATGTTTATCAACCTTATAGTGTAAGAAAACAAGAAGACATGGTAAAAGTAAAATTATTTAACTTAAAGTTAAATCTAAATGATAAGGTTAAAATAGAAACCTAAACTTGTATAAATTCTATTGGATGTTAGTATTTTAACCCATACTCACCTTAGCTTAGAAATAAATCAATTTGGAGCTATTTAAAACCGAATATGACTTTATAATAAAATAATATTTTTAGTTTTTCCAAAGGTGCCCCTTTCCTCCCTTATAAAAGGGCACCTCCTCCCTCTCTTCCTCACACCACTTTGAGCCTTCAATCTCGGCCAAACCATACCAAATTCTCTTATAAAATTCCCTAGAAACATCATATATGTCCTGGTATTCTTCAAAGACCAATTTCAGTGCCCTAAAAGGAGGTCTCAAAGAGGGGCTTCAAAGAAAAGGTAATGTCTGTTACCGATTCTTTCAACTTTATTTCTTCTTCCACTTCTTTTTATTTAGTTGTTTCATTATGAAGTAATAAAATCAGTATCAATCATATACTGATATGTTATTATATGTATTAAATAAACCTATTTCACTATCTATCCATCCTATAGAAAACGAAATCACCGCGTGTGCGTACGTATGGAATACCGTCTCCACACCGTGGTGTAATCTATTTTCCACCACCACCTTACTTGGATGGGTATAATGGTGCAAATAAATAACTATATATGATTATTGTAAATTTTTATTTATTATGAAATAGTATACATACACTCCAATACAATTCCACGATCATGGGAACGATATCATCGCTCGTGCGTACGTACGGAATACCGTCTCCACGATGTGATGCGATTCATTCTACATGATCTTCATTGCATAATGATTATATAAATGAATTTAATGAATAAATATGATATATAGTACACTAATACCATTCTATAAATGAGGTATCTATAACCTAAAGAGAATAATAAGAATTTATTCGACAAAACACGCATACGAACAAAAAGTAATAAACACCCGAATAACAAGTAGAAATGAAATATTACTAATAAGAAGCTAAGAATATGACCATATATGATATCATAAAAATAAGTATGATTCTGGAATAAGTCAATAACATTATTTAAATCATTATATAGGAGGTTCGGATACTTACAAATCAAATCGGACCTAAGGTAAGTGAAAATATCACAATCTCCTTTTTATCCGAGATTGTTTATACTTTGGTATTTACTGGGGTGTATTTTATCATCCACATCCATGTTTCCTCAATATGTAATATTATTTCCATCCACCTACAATTTTTTAAATCCAATTTTACCCTTCGGTGAGTTTTTAGTAAAAGATATGAAAGGAATCTTTTGTCGTTTTTCATACGAGGTACTTTTTGACTTTTCTGGCCAAAGTATGGGAAGAATGTTTTTTTTAACTTATACGGCATGAATGGATTTTTAAAACATTATTTCCAAGAAGCTTCCTTTACAAGTTTTCAAGTTTATTTTTAATCAACTTATTTTAGTTTAAAATAGTATGAAATGTTAATAAAGGAAAAAAAATTTGAAGTAGAAAGGATATTTTCCTCAAGAATGGAGTTCAAGTGTTTTATCAAAATTATTTTCCATCGAAGACAATATAGGGTTCTGTTTCTATCTCTATTATTACATTGATTTGATTATGTTGTGATGGAAATATTTTTATGAATTCTTTTATCTTATATGAATTGTTTTATGATGTCATGATGTTTAAGAATTCCATTTTTATTACATGGGTTATGCAATGATGTATGATTTTTGATTTTGTGGCACACATAAGAATGGTATCATTATGAGATGGGTGGAACCTATATCTCCATCCAAGGAAATGGGTAAAGATTTTATATCTCATGAGATAAAAATGGCTGGAACAGTAGGTTAAACCGGTTTAGTGAAACAGGACTAAAATGAGGAGTGAACTCAGTTCAAAAATGGACTTTGTCCTCTAAGATAGTCTTGGCTATGAGTCTTGACTACTAAGAAATGATTCTCTATAATTATGTGTGTATGCCAAAAAGTTTCATGTTTTAAGTTATGATTGTTGGGATTACATTTCACTACTATGATTTATCCCATGTTATGAAATTATGATCTCTTTTGCAGGTTAAGATTTCCAAAATGTTATGATGAATATGGTGTGATTGATATTTCTTTTGTTTACCCTTACTGAGAATTTGAGCTCACCCTTTTGTATGTTTTCTTTCCCTAGGTCAGGAAGAAGGTTATTAAGTAAGATATGCCAAAAGGGACTATAGATATGATGAAATAAATGGGAGACAGTGTAGATGCTTTATGAACCAGTTGTTTATGTTTCCCAGTTTCTAAAGACACTATACCTATACCGTCCTTTCATGGTTTTGTTATATTTTGTAATAAGTGTACTTCAATTTTGAAGTATTAACAATGTATGTAAAGTATGGGTCTCTATATAAATCATGTTCCAAATATATTCCTTCAGAAGTAAGGAAATGTGTTGGGTCTAGAATGTACTTCCTTAACAAATAGATGTGGAACACATTGTGTAATTTAGAAAGGCTAGGTGTAATCTCCAAATGATAATCCATAGCTCCAAATATCTCTAAGATTTCAAAAGTTCCAATGTATTTGGGGCTCAGTTTCCCTTTCTTCTCAAATATTATAACACCCTTCCATGGAGATACTTTTAAGAAAACAAGATCTCCCACTTGAAATTCCAAATGCTTCCTTCAATTATCAGCATATCTCTTTTTCTTAATTTGAGATTATTTTATATGGGTTTGAATAGTATTTATATTTTTCATTGTTTCCTCCACAAGATCAAGGCCTACAAGCTTCCATTCACCAACTTCGTCCCAATAAGTTAGTGTATGATATCTCTTTCCATATATGGCACCATTGGAATACTTAAATGGAAACTATTTTTGTATGAAAACTCTACCAAGAGTTAATACTGGTCCCAAATTTATTTAAGGTAAAGTGATAATGATCTCAACATGTCTTTTAATGTTTGAATATGTCATGAACCAAGTCGGGTCGCCATCCGACCCGGTGCCTGACCCGGTCCGCGACAAGGCCCGAAGGGCGTCCCCGATCCCCACGGGCTGGCAACTAGTGTCGGGCATCAAAACATGCAGTTGGGAACGATTTAGCCCAGAAAATAAAAGACGTATAAACAAAAATAAACAGAATAAAACAAGTAAACACTAACAACGAGAAATAAAATAAAGATAAGCAAATAGACATACCTCCAAGTGACCCCATGGGTCACCACCAAACTTATAACCACTCTCGCTCGAAGAGCGATCCAAGTCTATAACCTGAAACTGAAAAGTAAATTAGGCGTGAGCACCAAGATGCTCAGTAGGAAAGCCAAGGAATAACCACGCCCTATGCCCTTACCTTTAAAAATAAATACAATTATGCTAGTTTGAAAATAAGACATAATAAAATAATGTTTTTTTTCATTCTTTTCAAATCCAAATCACAAGTTGAAATTTTTATGAAAATAATTTTTATTCCACCATAATTTCAAAATTGATTCCAAGAGTGCATTCACCTTTCGAAATTGCAAGAAAAGCAGTTTAGTTTGAAACGGGGTTTTTCACAATGAGACGGTAAGTATGAAACAACTGAAAAGAAAGTTACATCGCTAGCAACATGTCAAAAATGAGCACCATGGGTAATCCCTATAGGTATCTAGAACAAGTGGGAACCTAGAGACCTCGTACCTCGGTGAAACGTGGCTTAGAAAGCCACGACACTCAGAAAACGTGGCTTAGATGGCCACAACCCTCAGAAATTCATATGTTTAGTTAGTGTTGTTGCGTCAATCCTACTAGACAACCCGGGATGAACCCCTGTCGTGTCATCTAACGTACTAGTCCTGGTCGCCCACCTAGGTACCCAGGGTTTCCCATGTGCTCTATTTCAAAGGGTGGTGAGGTTTTATCAAAAACATATAAAGAACATAACACTTTCTTATCCAAATTCCATTTCACCTCTCACCATTGTTCTCCCTCCTAAAGCGCATCCCCCTTTTTATGTCACATAACATCGCATAAGCCTCTTTATTAGGCACATATCACAAATCACACACTTAACACACACATCATGTTTCTACAACAACGGGGCATGACTTAAGAGGGGTTTTGTTTCACTTTCGCAAACCATTCTCAAAGTTCCAGACGAGCTGAATTAATTACAATAAACACTTTTCATTTTTGAATACATAATCACCCAACACTTATGTTTTCAAAACCATTTTAAAGTTAAACTAAACAACCAAGGTACTATATATTTAAATGCAAGCTAGAAAACATGTTTAAATCAAAAAAAAACCATTGGAAATACTTATTACACACTAAAATCATTAAGGAAACCACTTTTAAAGAACCATGACCATTTATGTATATACACACATATATATAGCATGTGCATTTCATATAAAAGCAGAAGACGCATTTAAAGAACACCAAGAAAAAATGGAAATTTTAATTAAAGATTAGGGCATAGGGGGCCTACCTCAACACACGCAACTTTTGACGATGGCAGCCCAAGACCGCTTCACCTACACACATATACATTTTCATATATATATATATATATATATATATCCTATGATCCAGCCACATATTCCCCGCGCCATGAGGGAACATGCGCAAGGAGGATATGTATATATACATTCCTAACCATGTATATACATGTACGCGTTTGTTACCAACCACACGAACTCACCATGCGACAACCAACGCACTACAAGATAATTTAATAAATCAATAAAAACATAAAAAAAATATTCCCAAGATGCAAAACCAAACCTCGCCCCAAAGACACACTCAATTTCACGTAGGAAAAGCCACTTTAAAAAAAATCAAACACAGACTTAATCTTTTTGAAGACCACTTTCACACCACACACGCAATTGAATAAATCAATAAAACCATTTATGAAACACTTGAAAATTAACTCTATAAAATTTACACCAAAAACTCACTCGATTTCATATCAAAGCAACACTTTAAAACCATCCGCACATCATAACCATGGAAAAACATAATTCCCACCATTTATACAACTTAAATAAGCCACTTACACAATTTGTAAAACATCCTAAAAAGGCATAACAAGGCTTAAAGAAACAAAACACCTAAACACATAATGAAAACCAATTTCCAAACCAAACATACACCAAAACTCAAACTGCACAATGCAACAACAACCAGGAACCTTAAAACAACTAAATAAATTAATTTAGAGGATGCACAAATCATAAACGGGAAAAACCCTTACCTCAGGTGTCAGCGAAGAACCAAAACGAGGCGAACCAGCATGAAACTATCCAACGCCCTACCAAAAAAATTAGGGAGTCAAAAACACCCAAAAACCCCAAAACCCGGTGTGAAACTTCAATCACATGCAAATATCACCACAAAAATCTAAGATTAAATCATAAACAAGAATTGAAACCAAACACCCCCACAAAAACAAGGATCAAAACCCCAAATATGAGGATGAGGGTTTACCCAGTGCGGAAGAGGGAGAGGAGGCAATGCTAAGAGGGTCCAACATGGGTGGTGCGCGGCTGAGAGAAGACCTGTGAGGGCGGTTGTCCGTCGAGGTGAAGAGGGCAGGTCCGAACAGAGGGAGGCGGGGCATCGGCCGGGTGAAGAGGGGGAGATTCGGCGGCAAGGTGCAGCGCGCATGGGGGGTGCGGTGCGGTTTTGAGCTGGTCAGGGCAGGGGGGTCGTGACAGGATGAGGGTGCGTCGGCAAGGGCCACCGGCAGGGGTTGGGATTGGGGTTCGCCGGAGGGGTTGTGGATCTGGTGGAAGGTGCGAGCAAGGAGAAGAGCATGGGTGCGGTCCGAGGGACAAAGCAGGGCGACGGTCCGGGGAGTGGCGCGCTTAGGAGCTGGGGTGGCGGCCTGCAGCGGATAGGGCAGGGGGGTCGCGCCTCGACCGGGCCAAGAGGGGAAGGCCGCCGGACTGGGGGAGAGGGAGCCGGCGCAAAACCTGGGAGAAGGGGGGAAGGATTCGATGGGATTAAGAACAAAGAAAAAAAAAGCAAGGGGTAAAGGAGGGATCTAGGTCACGATGCAAGAGGGAAAGGAAAAAAATGAGAGAAAAAAAAATAAAAAAAAACTAAATAAAAACTTAAAACAAAATTCAATTAAAAATAAAACTAAATAAAAAATTAGAACAAAACTCAAAACCAAAACAAGTGGTAATAATAATAATACTTATGATAATAATTAGCATAATTATAATAATAGTAAAATTAACAAAACAATAATAATTGTAATAAACTAAAATAGAAATAATAATCATAACAACAATAATAATAATAATAATAATCTCAAATGACATTATTATGATTATTATTATTAAAACAATTGTTAATTAATTTTATTTCATTAATTAAACATCGGCAAGGTGTGCGGTGAACCGGGCAGGGCCGCGCAACGACCCAAGCGAGGCCGCACAGCTTCGACTGCGTTGCGCTGGACGCAAACAAGGCCAAAACATAAAGAACTCGAAAACTTAAGTCGGGTTTCGACCTGAACTACCCGACTCAAAGAAAATTAATAACATAAATAAATTAGAAACGACGGGTGTGACAATTCTCCCCACCATAAAGATTTCCATCCTCGAAAAGCCACAACTAGGACCAAACCCCAAAACAATAACCACACTCCCTTAAGGTTCCAAGGGGATCCTCACAAACACCAAGAAAAGAGAGGAAAAAGTATCGTGCTCAGAGAAAGTGATTCAAGTACAACTTCGAGAAACTCACATAAAGACTTTCTAATATGTGTCTCATACCCCGAAGAGCTAGAATGCCTCCAGTTGACTGACCGAGGAAGGGAACCCTCGCACCCACAGAAACCAACCTCACAAGCCGAAACATCTCAAACATTATTAAATGAAAACCACACCATTTGGCTAGAAAGAACAACAAGGTCAAACCACGTCCACGGAACACTCTTATCAGTTATCACCAATCTATACTAAAAAAACAGAAGCAATAGATCAACATGGGGAGGCCCGAGGGGCTCCCCACCATTTGGAACTCACTGACACTCAAGACGATACTGGAAAACTGACACGGGGAGGTTCGAGCAGACTCCTTTCCATTAAAGAAAAGTCCATCACTGATTCATTCTAGAGACATTCGTGCGAGACCCAATGTGGGTCTCCCCGCCATTGGAATTAACAGCAGATACAAAACTTTAGAAATTTTTCCAACGGGGACCAAGCACCCCACCACAAGGGGCGGGGAGGGTCGGTCCCAAATATCGGGCATCAAACCCAAAGCCCAAGACAAACCAGCATCTTCACATCCCTAGACAATTACCATTCCAACTTGAGACCAATTTACCCACCAGACCCCATAAATACTACTCAAGCGATTACATTCGATGCTACGCAACCCCTAAGACTTTAAGGTGACGAGACGAACATGCCTCTGCATAGTCACCGAAAACTTACGCATCCAGATGGTTCGTTCGGAACGGAACAACCATAGAAACAATTTAAACCACCTCTACTTTTAACATTGATGACAGAAATAAAGTCAGGGTCTCATACACTTTCTGGGTTCCTGACCATGTGCCAGCTTCACTCCGAGACCTACGGTTGGAGCTCTGATGTTTGAAACATCTTCTGCCTCGCAGTCAGGCATGGAAGACTCCCGAATAGAGCTTCTCTTTTTGGTGTCCCTAGCAACCGCACTGCAATCGAGACAACACCAGAAAACACAACACATTACGAAATCCAAATGATCACACATGAAACATTCACCAACACAAGAGCTGAAATGGTGCATGCGCATCACCCTTCGTCACACTGGATGATAACACGACACCACAAATCGTCACCTGAACATGACTATTACTGTTGAGAGGAACATTATTCAGAGAGGGACTTCAAAATGAGTCTTAAACAACACGTGATTCCTGCAATCGACCGTAGCATCCCCATGTGACTGGGCCTGCCACACTAGTGGCCTCATGTAGACCCTTTCTTAAACGAAACCAATGAACGAACAAAGGTTATTTAGAATAGTGGCTCGTACCAACCAATCCATGATGCTTCCACCATTCCCCACTGGGATCTCCTTCGCCGTTTCCAAACAGAACTTTCAAATTAATGAGGTCAAACCTCACCCTTGACTATCAAAGAGAACTCACACTGCAAGACGTCACCGAACATGACCCTTGCGGCCGATGAATATACTAAAAATACTTTCAAGACACTGGTAAACACTGATAATTTTGAACCACCTTCAACTTTCCCCACTGGAATATCTTTCACCGCTTCCAGGGGAACCTTTAGACACCACGATGTCAACTTCATACCCAACGAGTCAGAAAACTCAAAAAGACCAAAACTCCCTTCAACTCCCCTCGCATCTGACATTCCGCTGCGAGCAGATCCGCTTAAATGAAGGAAAAAGAAAAAGACTTAGCATTGTCACTAAAAAGGAAGAGTCCTTACTTTAGTCAACTACAGGTTCGGCCAACGACGAACCATCTGTGGCCGCACGTCAGTCGCACATTAACTCTTTATTGGGGGCGTACACTAGCAAAGAAAGAAAACCATGGACCCAACCGAACTGGTCCAATGGTCAGGACATACCACAAGCGAACACCAAATGTGTAGGGGAAACCACTACAACGGCTCCCCGATGTACTTTTCAAAATAATTAACTAGCTACACGCTTGCATACCAACTTACAAATAAGAATTAAAACTAAGGACACAAACCATTCAGAAAGAATACTCGGATCAAAACGCCACACATCAAACATCTCAAAAACACAAGGACACACCACGCAATCGCCGGTTACTAAAACACCAAATTTTCATTTAACAAAACATTTTGAAGATAAGAAAACCAGTGGGTTGCACAAACACCAATGGTGTCCCATGGGCCTCGTACATGCATGTTCCTATGACACACCAGCACCCACCTCATATCCATCCAGACACTCATCCGCTCGTGCCATTAACCCTTTCTATTTCCATATACACTCATGCATGTGGTTGCCCACGAGAACACCAAGTGTCAAAATCAAACCTTTCCATTTTTCAAAACCAAAACATCTAACCCACACTTTTCAAACCTCACACCTCATTTTCTTTCTAAAGTGCTTTATTTCAAAACATTTTCCAAAACATTTTCCAAGACCAAATCATTTTTACATAAAAACCAAATTCTCACAATTCTAAAACAAAGAGACGAGAAGCAAAGCAGAAGGAAACTAGGGTCAGTGGGTGATTGGAACATATGGTTGGCGGTCATACGCCGATCACACCACTGGCCACGGAGAGTATTTTAGGACAGTGTACCCGGCTCCACAAGGATTTCCAGACCCTGAGAGCCCACTAAGACCACTGACCCTACTACCTTTTCATTTCCCCAAAACAAGATTAACCGCAAGAACCAAAGACTCAGACAAACGTCAACTTACGTTGGTAACTTGATTCCCGCCACAAGGTGTGATGGCCAGGCACCTTACTCGTAATCAGAACGTCGAGTTTCGACACCCTTAACTTTGGTCTACACTGACTCTATCTCAAAATAACATGACCCAAGAGAGAAAACATTTCCCTCTGATACCATTTTTTCACGAACCAAGTCGGGTCGCCATCCGACCCGGCGCCTGACCCGGTCCGCGAAAAGGCCCGAAGGGCGTCCCCGATCCCCATGGTCTAGCAACTAGTGTCGGGTATCAAAACATGCATTTGGGAATGATTTATCCCATAAAATAAAAGAAATATAAACAAAAATAAACAGAACAAAACAATTAAACACTAACAGCAGGAAATAAAATAAAGATAGGCAACTAGACATACCTCCAAGTGACCCCATGGGTCACCACCAAACTTATAACCACTCTCGCTCGAAGAGCGATCCAAGTCTATAACCTGAAACTAAAAAGTAAATTAGGCATGAGCACCGAGATGCTCAGTAGGAAATCCAAGGAATAACCACGCCCTATTCCCTTACCTTTAAAAAGAAATCCAATTATGCTAGTTTGAAAATAAGACATAATAAAATAATGTTTTTTTTCATTCTTTTCAAATCCAAATCACAAGTTGACATTTTTATGAAAATCATTTTTATTCCACCATATTTTCAAAATCGATTCCAAGAGTGCATTCACCTTTCGAAATTGAAAGAAAAGTAGTTTAGTTTAAAACGGGGTTTTTCACAATGAGACGGTAAGTATGAAACAACTGAAAAGAAAGTTACATCGCTAGTAGCATGTCACAAATGAGCACCATGGGTAATCCTGTAAATACCCGTAAAATTCAAGGAAATTTTTTTCTTAATTTTCTTTAGAATTTTACAAGAGCGCGGTTTCAGACGGCACCTGATTCCGAGGCCCGGAGTGCCCGGAATTAATTTCCGAAGTTTGGCTCGGGTACGTTCAGTGAACGAACGAGCGGGATTTCCTAACTTTTGATCCGGTGCTCGGAATTGAAATCTGAGGGCACCGATGAACTCGCAGCGCCGATATTCTCTTAAAGAGACCTTTTCGGGAGTTGCGTTTGTTGCGGGTTGAAAGTTAATTTTAGGGGTTTTTAGTTTGAGTTAAATAAAATTTGTTTAGAACAAATTTTATTATAACTTGTTAAAAACCTATCAAAGGAGGTTGGAAGTGGGACCCACACCCACTTAACCTCCCTTGGGAGGATTAAGTGTGGTGGGGCCCACACGAACCCCTAATCTTTTCAAATTCTCTCAACATACTTAACCCCTAATTAATTGACTTAAGTTACTTAATTAATTTTGGGAGTTAAAACTTTTTTAATTTCAACTTTTGAAATTCTAATGTGTTTTGTAATAATAAAATAAGAAGTTGTCTTATTTTATTATGGGTTGATTGTTTGTCTCCTTGAGAGCTTTGGAGAGCTTCTTCTTCATCTTCAAGCTCTGACGAAGAACGAAGAACGCTCAAACTCCGACGAAGAACGACGCCTCTCTTCTTCGTCCTCGGTGTCAACGAGAGGGAACGCCGCTTCCTCCTCGGATTCCCTTCGTCGACATAAGAGGTTTCTCCAACGACGTATCACATCAGACGTATCTCTTCATCAACGGATTTGACGAACGACGACCGCGACACCCGACCTCCGCGACGCCGTCTTCCGCGGAGCGTAGACGAATCTTCGAACCTTATACCAGGGTAGGGGTTGTTGTTTAATTCTTTAATTATTCCATTTCTTGCTCGTGGATCGCATGTCTACGTGAGGCTTTGAAATATTTTATTTAAGTGTTATAGTTAACGCGAGGGGGGCCGGACCGCACGAACACGGCCGAACCCCCCCCCCCCCTCCATCGTTCTTGTTTAATTCTTGCGGTGGAAGCAAAGTGGCGTGGTGCCGTCGCACCACGCGAATTACCGTACGTTTATTTTACGCGGCGCCGTCGCGCCACGCCGAGGTAGAAACTTCAAGAACGCGACGCCGTCGCGCCGCGTTGAAAAGAATCAAAGCACGGCGAAGGGGCGCGGTGCCGTCGCACCGCGCCGGATGACGAACGCCGCGGCCGGTTCCGGGCCGCGGCGGGACGAGGAGACCGCGGCCGGTTCCGGGCCGCGGCGGAAGAGAAGACCGGCGGCCGGGCCGCCGGCGTCGGAAGCCGAAGGGGGACCGGAATTTCCGGTCCCGTTAGAGAAAACCGGCTGGCCAGCTGGCCGGCCGGATACCATTAAAACCGGGGAATTTAATTCCCCGGCCACCTCATAAAAAACCCCCCTCTTTATGAGGGGGGGCGGTTCTTTGAAGGAGGGGGCAGCCGGCCCCCTCGGTTCCGCACCAGCAGGCCCCCCACGTGGGGGGGGGGGGGGCTTCTTTAAAAAAAAAGGGTGCGGCCCTTTGTGCCGCGCCGCCCCTCAAAAACCGCGGGGCTTAGCCCCCGCGTGCGTGCGGCCTCCCCGCAGGCGACAGCCGCCGCGGCTCCCCGCGCCGCCGCGCCGCCGCCCGCCGCCGCCGCGCCGCCCCAGGGGGGGGTCGGGCCGGGTCGGCCCGGACCCCCCCGTTTCGAACCAGAAACGGTTTTTGGCCCATAACTTGAGCCTCGGACCTCCGAATGACGAACCGTCTGCGGCAACGCGATCCTTGGATCGAGACGGTCGTTTGGGTATATCGCACTCAAGGTTTAGGTTTACTTTGAGTTCGGCCGGGTTGGTTCGTTCACGAAACCAACCGGGCCTTCGGAGCGGAAACGCTAATATCTTGAGCTACGGACGTCCGATTGACGTGCCGTCAGCTGTGTTGTGTTCCTCTTAGTGAGACGGATCTTTTGGCATACTCCGCCCGAGGTTTGGACGCAGGTGGAGTACGGTCGGGTTGGTTTTGCCTTAAAAACCAACCGGGCCCCGGAGACGAAAATGCCAATAACTCTCAGACCGGGCGTCCGATCGACGCGCCGCCTGTTGCGTTGAGTTCCTGTTGACGATACGGAACTTTTGGATACATCAACCCTGGTCTTCGTGACAGTTGATGTATCAGCCTCTCGGCTCGTGGAGCGGACCCTCTGAACGAGCTTGCTGTATGCGGGAACCCTAGTGCTGGCTGCGACGGTTACTGTAACGACTACTACTACTGCTACTGTGACGGCGACGACGACAGTACAGTGATCCTGTGTGGATTCGACGACGACGACTACAGCACTCAGCGATCCTACGTGGAACAGTGCTACCGAACCTGTGTGAGCTGAATCTTCTGTTTACCTTGGGCGGTGGAGCTCTTGGGTGTAGCGGCGGACCCGTGGTACTTGACAGTGGTGGTGCGCTTGGATGCAGCAGCAGACCCTTGGCGGTGGAGCGCTTGGTTGTAGCGACGGACCCGCGATACTCTACGGAGTGAGTGCGCTTGGTTGTAGCGACAGACCCGCGTCGGTGGAGACGTGCGTGCGGAGTACGGAGACCGTGTAGATGACTGAAACCTGACGACTGCTTGACCGACTCGACTTGGAGTGAGTCGACTAGCCCAGTGGACGGAGCGCCCAGTAGTTGGCAGCAGACCCACGGCGGACGGAGCGCCTGGTAGTTGGCGGCAAACCCGCGGTACTCGACAGGAGGAGTACCTCAGTAGGCTATCTGGGTGAGCGCCCGGTATTTGGCAGCAGACCCTCAGCGGACGGAGCGCCCGATAGTTGGCAGCAGACCCGCGGTACTCGACAGGAGGAGTACTTCAGCAGTCTTAGGTTAGTGAGCAGTACCTCGGAGTCGTGACAGGACCACTGTACACTTCAGAGTTGGGGCTCTTCAACAGTTACGGTCTCGATAATGAAAATCCTGGTTTGAGCTGAGTCAATGATCTTTGTGATTCCTCATGATTGAGATGGGTCGCTTGATAACTTAGGTATATGTATGGGCATATACCTGGGTAATGGTTATCCGTTGATTTCATAATCTTGTTATAATCTGTGTGGATTTTACTGTTTACTCTTCTTTGTGGATTGGGTTGTTCTTGGGCTCGGTGTTGGAGCCGAATGGAAATTGATGACTTAGGTATATGTATGGGCATATACCTAAGCAGTGTCGGTTGCTACTTCGTGATTGTACTTTTCTTCGTGGTTTATCCTTTGTGGATTTGAGAGACCTTCAGGGGTCTCGGGGTCCCTACTGAGTAGCTTATACTCACCCCTGCACGGGCTTCGCCCGCACTACGTTGTGTTGGTTGCAGACGACGGACAGCGTTGACCTTAGCTGAGGCTTGTAGAGCGGGACGGTACCCGGAGGTGGACCACTGGGCGGAACGTGCACGGAGCAGACGGCGGGACCCGTGGAGCAGAGGAGCTATC
Source organism: Viscum album (assembly GCA_963277665.1). NCBI lineage: Eukaryota > Viridiplantae > Streptophyta > Magnoliopsida > Santalales > Viscaceae > Viscum > Viscum album. The sequence goes on from OY728152.1 coordinate 1,898,318,162, forward strand.
TGTACCCACCCTTCAGGTGGGATTTCAAGTGGACAGCTCGGAGTAGCGGCTTTTACTTTTCAGTTGCTGTTTTCCCTTCGAGTTGTACTTTACTTTCAGTTTGGGTTTGTATACTGGCCCATTTACTTTTCCGCACTTTCAGTTGTTCTCTGCTTTGTTTAGTGTTTTACTTTCTGCTTGTTTACTCTGTGGTGTGTGTTTACTTATCAAAGGCAATGCCTTCCCTTTTTACTGGGATTTACGCCTTGGTGCTAGTCGCCAGCCCCTGGCCTATGGAAGGCGGGCTTGGGGTAGTCACGGCACGGACCCCGAGGGCGGGTCGTGACAAATTGGTATCAGAGGAGTTCGGTTCTACCGCGAACTCTGATCTTTTCTATGTGAAGCAATAATGTTTAGCGTATTGAGTGTGGTTATCAGTCCAGGGAGTCCAGTGTTGGTGCGGCGGCCGACGTATCCATACACCAGGACCCTGACTTCTAATTTCCGACTTAATACACGAAAACATTGATTGCGTGTGTGTTTCAAAGTTTTCTTTGTGATTTCTTTGTGTCAGCTCACCAGGTATACTGTTTGACCATGGCGCACCTGTCTCCTTTCAGGATGGCCCCACGACGGCAGCCAGCTAGGGTTCCGAGAGTCGAGCGAGACGACAGCCCACCGAGCGACGAGGCCTCGGTGCAGGGCCCTTTTCCAGTAGTGGCACCGGCGGTAGCTTTACCCGCCGATCCCCTGATGCTTCCAGCAGCAGCCGCTGACGATGCACGTCGCCTCAGCGCACTGCATGAGTTTCAGCGCCAGTGACCGCCCAGGTTTCGCGGGGAGACGGATCCCCAGGCAGCAGAGGACTGGCTGGAGGCAGTGGTTCGAGTGTTTAGGCTAGTGAGGACACCATCAGACCTCATGGTGATCCTCGCTGCGAGCCTACTACACGCAGCAGCAGGACGATGGTGGAGCCTGATGCTCCAGGTGCACGATGAGGCATCCCTACTTTGGACGGACTTTGAGAGCCTCTTCCGCTCGGAGTTCGTCCCAGCCACCCTTCGTGCGGTGCGTATCCAGGAGCTTCTACAGCTGCGGCAAGGCAGCATGACGGTCGCTCAGTACGCGGCGAGGTTCACCGACCTTTCTCGGTACTCGACAGACATGGTACGGGACCCCTTCTTCCGGGCCCGGACCTTCGAGCAGGGTTTGAGACACGAGATCAGGGCATCGCTGATCTCCCTCAGCATACCGACTCAGACAGGAGTACTGGAGCGGGCACTTCTGATCGAGAATTTCCTTGCTGAGTCTACACCAGCACAGCAACTCACCGCAGGGCGGCACGTGGCAGAGTCATCTGCAGCAGGTAGCCGACGGATGACTCAGGGTTCCAGGCAGACCAGACCTACCGGTGGCCGACTGCACGACTCAGGCTCAGTTGTACGGGGAAGCCGGGGTGGAGTCAGAGCCAGGCGTGCCGAGAGTGGGCAGTGTTACTCCTGTGGCGGGATTGGTCACATGGCTCGTGACTGTCCGACCCGCCATGCTGATGATCAGCAGTTAAGTGAAGAACCTCCCAGGCAGAGGCAGAGGTTCGACCGTGGCGGTCCGCAGGGAGGAGGCGGACGAGGCAGAGGAGCTGGACGAGCAGCTGGTGGTGGGCGACGCTTTGAGGCTCTTCCACCACCACCACCAGGAGGTCCACCCCGACCGTAGGGGAGATCTCAGCTTCAGGCAGCTGAAGCCTTCGATCATGGAGCTCTGGGAGCCGATGGACAGGAGCAGAACTAGTGGATAACATCCTTTGTACTTCTGGTTCCTTGTTGCTTTTGTGTAGCGTCTTGTATTATGAGCTGCATTAATAAAAGACGCATACCTTGTGATATTTTCGTTCCTGTCCTCTTTCGTGATGTTACTAAGAGGTTCCAGTTTTGGCTGTTGACTTGACCCTCACTTGTGAGACATCTACTGGAGGAGACCCAGTTACCACACACTGATGCCGACAGTGTGACTCAACCCTTGGAGGCGAGAGTAACGGTTGAATCTCTTAGTAGTAGCGTCAAGGCCTTACGACGTCATCCTTGGTATGGATTAGTATCATCCATGTTAGGATTGACTGTTTTAGGCAAAGAATGTGGTTCATCCAGGGGATGAGACCAGATTTCTCTTTTCGGCAAAGAAGAGATCTTACAGCTCTTGTGGGACCTGTGATGATCCAGGCCACGACAGAGAAGGTCCAGGTCATCCAGGAGCGGATGAGGACAGCTCAGAGCCGGCAGAAGTCATACGCTGACAGGAGGCGGAGGCCACTGGAGTTCGAGGATGGCGACCACGTCTTCTTGCGAGTCTCACCTCGACGGGGTATTCGGAGATTTGGCCGAGGCGGCAAGTTATCTCCGCGCTTCATCGGACCCTTCCAGATTCTCAGCAGGATTGGTGAGGTGGCTTATCGCCTGGCTCTACCACCTCAGTTGCACCGGGTGCACGACGTCTTCCACGTATCTCAGCTGAGGAGATACGTGCACGACCCGACGCACATCATTGATCATGGGGAGCTTGACGTTGATGATGGGGCGACTTTTACTGAGGTCCCGGTGGAGATAGAGGATCGACAGGAGCGGGTCCTGCGTGGGCGATCGATTCCTATTGTGCGCATCAGATGGCAGCACGGGAATCTCCAGGAGAGCACATGGGGGCGGGAGGCTCAGATGCGTGCTCAGTACCCTCTTTTGTTTCCCTAGTTTTTGATGTATCTTTACGGGGACGTAAAGCCCTGAGGTGGGAGTAATGTAAAGACCCGTAAAATTCAAGGAAACTTTTTTCTTAATTTTCTTTAGAATTTTACAAGAGCGCGGTTTCAGACGGCACCTGATTCCGAGGCCCGGAGTGCCCGGAATTAATTTCCGAAGTTTGGCTCGGGTACGTTCAGTGAACGAACGAGCGGGATTTCCTAACTTTTGATCCGGTGCTCGGAATTGAAATCTGAGGGCACCGATGAACTCGCAGCGCCGATATTCGCTTAAAGAGACCTTTTCGGGAGTTGCGTTTGTTGCGGGTTGAAAGTTAATTTTAGGGGTTTTTAGTTTGAGTTAAATAAAATTTGTTTAGAACAAATTTTATTATAACTTGTTAAAAACCTATCAAAGGAGGTTGGAAGTGGGACCCACACCCACTTAACCTCCCTTGGGAGGATTAAGTGTGGTGGGGCCCACACGAACCCCTAATCTTTTCAAATTCTCTCAACATACTTAACCCCTAATTAATTGACTTAAGTTACTTAATTAATTTTGGGAGTTAAACCTTTTTGAATTTCAACTTTTGAAATTCTAATGTGTTTTGTAATAATAAAATAAGAAGTTGTCTTATTTTATTATGGGTTGATTGTTTGTCTCCTTGAGAGCTTTGGAGAGCTTCTTCTTCATCTTCAAGCTCTGACGAAGAACGAAGAACGCTCAAACTCCGACGAAGAACGATGCCTCTCTTCTTCGTCCTCGGTGTCAACGAGAGGGAACGCCGCTTCCTTCTCGGATTCCCTTCGTCGACATAAGAGGTTTCTCCAACGACGTATCACATCGGACGTATCTCTTCGTCAACAGATTTGACGAACGACGACCGCGACACCCGACCTCCGCGACGCCGTCTTCCGCGGAGCGTAGACGAATCTTCGAACCTTATACCAGGGTAGGGGTTGTTGTTTAATTCTTTAATTATTCCATTTCTTGCTCGTGGATCGCATGTCTACGTGAGGCTTTGAAATATTTTATTTAAGTGTTATAGTTAACGCGAGGGGGGCCGGACCGCACGAACACGGCCGAACCCCCCCCCCCCCCCCTCCATCGTTCTTGTTTAATTCTTGCGGTGGAAGCAAAGTGGCGTGGTGCCGTCGCACCACGCGAATTACCGTACGTTTATTTTACGCGGCGCCGCCGCGCCACGCCGAGGTAGAAACTTCAAGAACGCGACGCCGTCGCGCCGCGTTGAAAAGAATCAAAGCACGGCGAAGGGGCGCGGTGCCGTCGCACCGCGCCGGATGACGAACGCCGCGGCCGGTTCCGGGCCGCGGCGGGACGAGGAGACCGCGGCCAGTTCCGGGCCGCGGCGGAAGAGAAGACCGGCGGCCGGGCCGCCAGCGTCGGAAGCCGAAGGGGGACCGGAATTTCCGGTCCCGTTAGAGAAAACCGGCCGGCCAGCTGGCCCGCCGGATACCATTAAAACCGGGGAATTTAATTCCCCGGCCACCTCATAAAAAACCCCCCTCTTTATGAGGGGGGGGGGCGGTTCTTTGAAGGAGGGGGCAGCCGGCCCCCTCGGTTCCGCACCAGCAGGCCCCCCACGTGGGGGGGGGCTTCTTTAAAAAAAAAGGGCGCGGCCCTTTGTGCCGCGCCGCCCCTCAAAAACCGCGGGGCTTAGCCCCCGCGTGCGTGCGGCCTCCCCGCAGGCGACAGCCGCCGCGGCTCCCCGCGCCGCCGCGCCGCCGCGCCGCCGCCGCCGCCCGCCGCCGCCGCCCGCCGCCGCCGCCCGCCGCGCCGCCGCCACGCCGCCCCAGGGGGGGGGGGGGTCGGGCCGGGTCGGCCCGGACCCGGACCCCCCCCGTTTCGAACCAGAAACGGTTTTTGGCCCATAACTTGAGCCTCGGACCTCCGAATGACGAACCGTCTGCGGCAACGCGATCCTTGGATCGAGACGGTCGTTTCGGTATATCGCACTCAAGGTTTAGGTTTACTTTGAGTTCGGCCGGGTTGGTTCGTTCACGAAACCAACCGGGCCTTCGGAGCGGAAACGCTAATATCTTGAGCTACGGACGTCCGATTGACGTGCCGTCAGCTGTGTTGTGTTCCTCTTAGTGAGACGGATCTTTTGGCATACTCCGCCCGAGGTTTGGACGCAGGTGGAGTACGGTCGGGTTGGTTTTGCCTTAAAAACCAACCGGGCCCCGGAGACGAAAATGCCAATAACTCTCAGACCGGGCGTCCGATCGACGCGCCGTCTGTTGCGTTGAGTTCCTGTTGACGATACGGAACTTTTGGATACATCAACCCTGGTCTTCGTGACAGTTGATGTATCAGCCTCTCGGCTCGTGGAGCGGACCCTCTGAACGAGCTTGCTGTATGCGGTAACCCTAGTGCTGGCTGCGACGGTTACTGTAACGACTACTACTACTGCTACTGTGACGGCGACGACGACAGTACAGTGATCCTGTGTGGATTCGACGACGACGACTACAGCACTCAGCGATCCTACGTGGAACAGTGCTACCGAACCTGTGTGAGCTGAATCTTCTATTTACCTTGGGCGGTGGAGCGCTTGGGTGTAGCGGCGGACCCGTGGTACTTGACAGTGGTGGTGCGCTTGGATGCAGCAGCAGACCCTTGGCGGTGGAGCGCTTGGTTGTAGCGACGGACCCGCGATACTCTACGGAGTGAGTGCGCTTGGTTGTAGCGACAGACCCGCGTCGGTGGAGACGTGCGTGCGGAGTACGGAGACCGTGTAGATGACTGAAACCTGACGACTGCTTGACCGACTCGACTTGGAGTGAGTCGACTAGCCCAGTGGACGGAGCGCCCAGTAGTTGGCAGCAGACCCACGGCGGACGGAGCGCCTGGTAGTTGGCGGCAAACCCGCGGTACTCGACAGGAGGAGTACCTCAGTAGGCTATCTGGGTGAGCGCCCGGTATTTGGCAGCAGACCCTCAGCGGACGGAGCGCCCGGTAGTTGGCAGCAGACCCGCGGTACTCGACAGGAGGAGTACTTCAGCAGTCTTAGGTTAGTGAGAAGTACCTCGGAGTCGTGACAGGACCACTGTACACTTCAGAGTTGGGGCTCTTCAACAGTTACGGTCTCGATAATGAAAATCCTGGTTTGAGCTGAGTCAATGATCTTTGTGATTCCTCATGATTGAGATGGGTCGCTTGATAACTTAGGTATATGTATGGGCATATACCTGGGTAATGGTTATCCGTTGATTTCATAATCTTGTTATAATCTGTGTGGATTTTACTGTTTACTCTTCTTTGTGGATTGGGTTGTTCTTGGGCTCGGTGTTGGAGCCGAACGGAAATTGATGACTTAGGTATATGTATGGGCATATACCTAAGCAGTGTCGGTTGCTACTTCGTGATTGTACTTTTCTTCTTGGTTTATCCTTTGTGGATTTGAGAGACCTTCAGGGGTCTCGGGGTCCCTACTGAGTAGCTTATACTCACCCCTGCACGGGCTTCGCCCGCACTACGTTGTGTTGGTTGCAGACGACGGACAGCGTTGACCTTAGCTGAGGCTTGTAGAGCGGGACGGTACCCGGAGGTGGACCACTGGGCGGAACGTGCACGGAGCAGACGGCGGGACCCGTGGAGCAGAGGAGCTATCTGTACCCACCCTTCAGGTGGGATTTCAAGTGGACAGCTCGGAGTAGCGGCTTTTACTTTTCAGTTGCTGTTTTCCCTTCGAGTTGTACTTTACTTTCAGTTTGGGTTTGTATACTGGCCCATTTACTTTTCCGCACTTTCATTTGTTCTCTGCTTTGTTTAGTGTTTTACTTTCCGCTTGTTTACTCTATGGTGTGTGTTTACTTATCAAAGGCAATGCCTTCCCTTTTTACCGGGATTTACGCCTTGGTGCTAGTCGCCAGCCCCTGGCCTATGGAAGGAGGGCTTGGGGTAGTCACGGCACGGACCCCGAGGGCGGGTCGTGACAAATCCCTATAGGTATCTAGAACAAGTGGGAACCTAGAGACCTCGTACCTCGGTGAAACGTGGCTTAGAAGGCCACGACCCTCAGAAAACGTGGCTTAGATGGCCACAACCCTCAGAAATTCATATGTTTAGTTAGTGTTGTTTTGTCAATCCTACTAGAAAACCCGGGACGAACCCCTATCATGTCATCTAACGTACTAGTCCTAGTCGCCCACCTAGGTACCCAGGGTTTCCAATGTGCTCTATTTCAAATGGTGGTGAGGTTTTATCAAAAACATATAAAGAACATAACACTTTCTTATCCAAAGTCCATTTCACCTCTCACCACCGTTCTCCCTCCTTAAGAGCATCCCCCTATTTATGTCACATAACATCGCATAAGCCTCTTTATTAGGCACATATCACAAATCACACACTTAACACACACATCATGTTTCTACAACAATAGGGCATGCCTTAAAAGGGGTTTTGTTTCACTTTCTCAAACCATTCTCAATGTGCCAGACGAGCTTAATTAATTACAATAAACACTTTTCATTTTTGAACACATAATCACCCAACACTTAAGTTTCCAAAACCATTTGAAAGTTCAACTAAACAACCAAGGTACTATATATTTAAATGCAAGCTAGAAAACATGTTTAAATCAAAAAAACCATTGGAAATACTTATTACACACTAAAATCATTAAGGAAACCACTTTTAAAGAACCAAGACCATTTATGTATATACACACATATATATAGCATGTGCATTTCATATAAAAGCAGAAGACGCATTTAAAGAACACTAAGAAAAAATGGAAATTTTAATTAAAGATTAGGGCATAGGGGGCCTACCTCAAGACACGCAGCTTTTGAGAATGGTAGCCCGAGACCGTTTCACCTACACACATATATATTTTCATATATATATATATATATATATATATATATATACTTTGATCCAGTCACATATTCCCCGCGCCATGAGGGAACATGCGTAAGGAGGATATGTATATATACATGCCTACCCATGTATATACATGTAGGTGTTTGTTTCCAACCACACGAACTCACCATGTAATGACCAACGCACTACAAGATAATTTAATAAATCAATCAAAACATAATAAAACATTCCCAAGATGCAAAACCAAACCTCTCCCCAAAGACACACTCAATTTCACATAGGAAAAATCACTTTAAAAAAAATCAAATGCAGACTTAATCTTTTTGAAGACCACTTTCGCACCACACACGCAATTGAATAAATCAATAAAACCATTTATGAAACACTTGCAAATTAACACAATAAAATTTACACCAAAAACTCACTCGATTTCATATCAAAGCACCACTTTAAAACCATACCCACGTCATAACCATGGAAAAACATAATTCGCATCATTTATACAACTTAAATAAGCCACTTACACAATTTGTAAAACATCCTAAAAAGGAATAACAAGGCTTAAAGCAACAAAACACCCAAACACATAATGAAAACCAATTTCCAAACCAAACATACACCAAAACTCAAACTGCACAACGTAACAACAACCAGGAACCTTAAAACAACTAAAGAAATTAATTTAGAGGATCCGCAAATCATAAATGGGAAAAACCCTTACCTCAGGTGTCGGCGACGAACCAAAATGAGGCGAACCAACATGAAACTATCCAATGCCCTACCGAAAAAAATTAGGGAGTCAAAAACACCCAAAAAACCCAAAACCTGGTGAGAAACTTCAATCACATGCAAATATCACCACAAAAATCTAAGATTAAACCATAAAAAATAATCGAAACCAAACACCCCCACAAAAACAAGAAGCAAAACCCCAGATACGAGGATGAGGGTTTACCCTGTGCGGAGAGGGAGAGGCGGCGATGCTAAGAGGGTCCGACATGGGTGGAGCGCGGCTGAGAGAAGACCGACGAGGGCGGCTGTCCGTCGAGGTGAAGAGGGCAGGTCCGAACAGATGGAGGCGGGGCATCAGTCGGGTGAATAGGGGGAGATTCGGCGGCAAGGTGCAGCAAGCAGGGGGTGCGGTGCGGTTCTGAGCTGGCCGGGGTAGGGGGGTCGCGACAGGATGAGGGTGCGCCAGCAAGGGCCACCGGTAGGGGTTGGGATGGGGGTTCGCCGAAGGGGCTGCGGATCTGGTGGACGGCGCGAGCAAGGAGAAGAGCAGGGGTGCGGTCCGAGGGACAAAGCGGGGTGACGGTCAGGGGAGTGGCGCACCTGGGATCTGGGGTGGCGGCCTACAAAGGATAGGGCAGGGGGTCACGCCTCGACCGGGCCGAGAGGGGAAGGCCGCCAGACTGGGGGAGAGGGAGGCGGTGCCAAACCTGGGAGAAGGGGGGAAGGATTCAACGGGATGAAGAAGAAAGAAAAAAAAGCAAGGGGGAAAGAAGAGAGCTAGGTCACGATGAAAAATTCAATTAAAAATAAAACTAAATAAAAACTTAAACCAAAACTCAAAACCAAAACAAGTGGTAATAATAATAATACATATGATAATAATTAGCATAATAATAATAATAGTAAAATTAACAAAAAAATAATAATTGTAATAAACTAAAATATAAATAATAATAATAACAACAACAATAATAATAATAATAATAATCTCAAATGACATTATTATGATTATTATTATTAAAACAATTGTTAATTCATTTTATTTCATTAATTAAACATCGGCAAGGTGTGCTGTGAACCGGGCAGGGCCGCGTAACGACTCAAGCGAGGCCACGCAGCTTCGACTGCGTTGCACTAGATGCAAACAAGGCCAAAACATAAAGAACTGAAAAACTTAAGTCGGGTTTGGACCTGAACTACCCAACTCAATGAAAATTAATAACATAAATAAATTAGAAACGAAGGGTGTGACAGAATAGCCCTTTCAGAATACTCGTCAGTTTAAGGGTAATAAGTAGTACTCAAATGAAGCTGAGTATTCAAATATTTCTAAATAATTTTCCATAATTTTGATGTAAATTGTGGATCACAATCATACACAATTGAAATATGTTCTCCATGAAGTCTTAAAAATTCATTAATATAGAGTAATTCAAGGCACTCTAGTGGGAAATCATCCCTTATAGGGAGGAAATGTGCAGATTTGGTAATTCATTCAACAATTGCCCATATTTCATTATACTTTATTGGTGTTTTTTGTAAATCCAGTGACAAAATAAATGGTTATTTCATCCCATTTCTATGTAGGAATAGGAAAAGGTATCATTAATCCTCTAGGATTTGTATTTTAGCATTAATATGTTGACAGAATAAACATTTTGTTACATAATCAGCAATTTCTTACTTCATATTATCCCACCAAAAATGTTTCATCAAATATCTATACATCATAGTGCTACTATTTTTTATATAGAAATTTGAGCTATAGGAATCATCCAATAACTCCTTATTTAGCTCAGGTATAGAGGGAACACATAAAATCTTCCCAAATTTCAGAATTCCATCTTCATACATTAAGTCCTCCAACTTCCCATTATCCCTAGATTTAATTTTATTTGGAAGATTCTCATCATAGAACTAAGAAATTTTAATCCTTTACAATAAATATGGTTTGGAAACCAATTGAAAATTTAATGATGTTTCAACTTCCTTGATAATTCCCATTTCTATATTTTCTATATCCATGTACATAAGATCCTTTTTAATCCTCATTTTGTTCAGAACTCCATGATCCTTTCGGCTCAATGCATCTGCTATTTTATTCACATTCCCTATGTGGAATTGAATTGAACAATCATAATACTTGAGAAGCTTGATCCATGTCCTTTTCCTCATGTTGAATTATTTTTTTGAGAGGAAATATTTCAAACTCTTGTGATCTATATATATATCACATCTTTTACCATAGAGATAGTGTCTCCATATTTTTGAAGTGAAGATTACAACTGCTAACTCAATATCATGAGTTGGATAGTTCTATTCATGATATTTTAATTACCATAATGCATAGGAAATAACTTTATCACTATACATAAGTACATAGCCATGTCCTTTATTTTATGCATCACTATAAATCACAAATCCACATTACTCGATAGTAGAGTCGAGATCAGAGCATTCACTAATCTCTTCTTTAATTCATCAAAGAATTCTTCATATTCCTTTGTCCAAATAAACTTAACCACATTATGAGTAAGATTGGTTAACGGGTTATCTAACCAAAAAATTTCTAAATAAAATTCCAATAATAACCTATTAAACTAATAAAACTATGTACCTCAATTATTTTCATAGTTTTAGGCCATTCTTGAATCTCCTTTTTCTTCATAGGATCTACTAAGATTCCATCCTTAGAAAAAATACAATAAAATAAACTATTTGAAGGTATAATTCATACTTTATAAACTTATCATATAACTCTTTTCTTCTAAAAATATCTATAACAACCCACAAGTGGTTCTTATGGTCCTCATAGATTTGGTAATTTTTTAAGATATCATCAATAAATACCACAAAAAATCATCAAGATATTCCTTGAACACTATCTTCATTAGATCCAAAAAAAGGGTTCATTAGTTGGTAAAAATGGAATTACTATACACTTTTAATGTCCATACCTGGTTTGAAATATTTTCTTTATAATTTCTTCCTTCCTCACACACAATTGATGATATCCAGATCTAAGGTCAATATTTGAAAATTATTGAACTCTATGAAGTTGATCAAATAAATCATAAATTTGAGGTAGGGGATACTTGTTCCTTATTATAATAGTATTGATTTCTCTATATTCAATTAATTGCCTCATGGATCAATCTTTAATCTTGAAAAATAGAACAAGGGTTTCCCATGGAGAAACACGAGGGCGAATAAATCATTTATTACTCAATTCATGTAGTTGTTTCTTTATCTCTACTAATTCCATAGTGGTGATTCTATAAGTAGTCTTTGATATATGTATTTCTCCAAGAATTAAATCAATAGAGAACTCAACTTCATGCTCTAGAGGATGTCCAAGTAAATTCTCTAGAAATATATCAATATATTCTTGTATAATAGGTACATATTCAATTGTAATATTTCTTTCCGCATCCAAAGATGGTTTTTTCTCTTCCTCCCCAAGAATTTCATTTAGAAGAGCTACTAGAGGTGGTTCCAGATATGACTCATATGATGAGGTTTCTTCTCTAATGATACAATATTCTACATCTTCCTCACAAATTGTAACTTCCATAATTTTTCAATATATTTTCACATTATATTTTTAAATCTTGTTCATACCAAGGATTATATAAAATTAAATAACAGTTATGATGACAAGTTTAGAAACTAAATCACATTTATGTGTCATGAAGGGGACTAACCGAAATATATTTATTGTAATAATACTTCCCTTAGGAGTTTTGACTGAAAAATCCTTTATTAAATCAATAGATAAATGTCTAATTTTCTTGGAAAATTAGGAAGATATAAAATAATTTTATGATATGTAATCAAATAAAGTATTGGCTACGTATGAGTAAATGATTAAAGTACCAGCCACCACATCATTAGGAACTTCAACTTTAGCTATTGTGATTATATAAGCTTGGTCATTCTCCCTTGTCCTTTTTGGGGGAAATTTTCCTTGATTATTAGGAAAATGAATTGTATAATGTCCCATATCTTTACAATTATAGAATTAAAATTTGGTAGCTCATTTCTATCCCTTATAATCATGGGCTTAGTGGCCTTTTTCTCCACACTTGTAACAAACTCTCATTACCTTCAGGCATGTACCAGGGTGTTTCTTCCCACAATTTTCACATGATAGAAAACTAACTTTTTATTCTTTCCTTTACCCATTATTTTCACTTCCACCCTCTTCTTATCTTGTTTTCCCTTAAGGTCATAATACTTAGAGAATTATTTCTCTGTCTTGATATCATATGAGACTATATCTTTGTATGATTAAAAAATTTTGGAGAACAGTTCCCTTCAAAGGAATGTTTCTAAACCATCAAATAATCAATAATTATTTCTCCTTGGATTAAATGTGTAGTCCATGAAATTTGTTTCTAACATTTTAAAGTTGGATTCATACTTTGCAACATTTTCATCCTTTTTTGGGGACTCAATAATTGCCTCTCCATATCCACTCGCATCTCGCGAGGAAAATATTTTTCTAGGAAAATTTCCTTAAAATATTTTCATTCCAGATTTTCAATTTATTCCAATTTATTTTTATTTTGAATCAACAACAGCCATTGATCAACATCTCCTAAGAGATGATAAACTGCTATGATTACCTTCTCCCTTTCATTACTTCCCAAAGTGAGAAATATCTTCTCAAAGGAAATTATCCAATGCTCTTCTATAAATTATTTTTTAGTCTCATTGAATAATGGAGGTTGTTTTTACATAAAGCGATCTAACATTTCTCTTCCATATTATGGATTAGGATTATTCATATAGGTATGGTAATTGTTCATAACATGAGTCAACCACCCCAATATAGTTATAAGTTACTCAGCACCAGTCGCAGCTCCAGTACCAATTTCATTATCTTGTATAAGAGGGAAATACCTACATGGTATATTCGTGTTGATAGAGTTTCCTTCCCTAATACAAGGAACTATTTCTAAATAATGGTATACACTAAATTATGTTATGAATCATAATTCATAATCTTGAACTAGAAAAACACTTAATGTAAATTGAAATTTTATTCATAGGTAATCTCATAATTATAAACATGGTATATTTTGGGAAATATTTACATTTAAATCCTTCATAATGGTTTTTAAAGAAAATTTAAACTATCCTAATCTTATCCTATAGGAGTGTCAAACTAGGTGGACAGTAAGGCCCATTTTCATGTACCAGGCTATCCCGAGTCAGTCCCAAGACACCTTGTCAAAATTGTTACCTCTAGATACATCTGTTCCAGAACCACATCCACTTGTATTATCTAGAAAGGGGTGTATTGTTATGAAGTCCCAAAAAAACTCTACCTTACCAAAATTCTATGATGTTTTTATATGCTTATCCTCAAATTCTATCATAGGGTTATGTTCCCTAATCTATGTTTTCTAAATCTTGTTTCCAAGGTTTTTACTAAACTTTCTTTGATGTCAATTATAATGACCCAGACCCCAGTAGCCCAGATTCGGTGGATTAATTTATTACATTGGAATATATAAAAGACTCAAATGCCTAAGGATTTATCAATTTATTAGTTTTCAATCCATATTACAAACATAAACTTTACATTACAACTTAAAAGGAAATAGAACATATAAATTCCATTAGAATAAAACCATAAACTTATAGTTTTTTCCTAGAATTCATTCATAATATACTTCTTAAAATTATAGGGGGAAAATAAAACATAATAAAGGGGTGATCTAGGATGCTCAACAGGGGTAAGTAATATAGTCGAAGTTTATATAAAAAATAATTAATGGTGAAATACTAAAAAAAATTCCAATAGAATATAAACTTGAGGATAATATGATCAGAATAAAAGATAAATAAATAATTCCATATAAATAATAACATAAAACTCTACAATGGATATTATAATAGTCGAATAATCACATGATTTATCAATAACTAATATAATAATGAGTTAATGTATAATTTTAGATATCTGAAACATAATGTAAAGTCCTCGTCCAAGACTTCTAAAAATAAATGGTTAATTCCTCGACTGAAATTCATTTCTGTTTTGTCTTATGAGACATACCGCTACATGGAGGGGATATATCCAGCCCCACCAATCACTTTATAAGTCCAATTAATTCCTCATATTAATTGGGTTAAACATAATCATCATATACATATAAAATGTAAATAACTTTCCCCAATCTGTAAACATAAGCACTAACCATTCTAAGAACTATGGTGAATGGTATTAAGATAGCACATCCATATTCAAACTGATCATGAACTATTTAATAAAATATTTTAGATAATAATAATAAGATATCAATATCAATAAATCATAAAATTCAATAGAAGTTTTAAAATATATAAAAATGATCTAGTAAATTAATCGAGGAATTATTTAGAGAAATGTCATTTTTACTTTGAAAAGAAGAGTTCTTTTTGAAAAAAATCATTTGTATTTGTCATAATTGTTTATATAAAACTAGACATCAAAAAATATAGTCTTTTCATGAAAAAATTATTATTTTAGAAAAAAATAATAGTTTATTAAAATATATTATGTGTGGTATTTAAAAATGGGTATAAAATCAAGACATTCTCTTTAATCGGGTTTGTGTATCGGAAATAATTGAGAAGGGAACCTTGAAAAACATGTATTTATTATAAAAAAAGATGAACTAATTTAGAAACATAAGTATGGGATGTATAAAAATAATTTATAATAATTATATAAAAATAATGAATAATTATATTGGTGTGTATAGGAAGAAATCATAAGCTGAATGAAAATTGAGGTTCGGGAAAAAACTCTTACCTTATGTCCAAAAGTGTTCTGCACTTGTACTTAACATCCTGGATAATCAAATTAAATTAATTAATTAAAAAATAGATAATAATTTATACATGAATTTTATTCATTATAGTTTTATTAAGTTTATTTATTTCCTTTTTTATGAGTTATAGAGTTTAATTTTATCATTTAAGAGCATTCGTTTTCTCAGTTTTCATGATCAGTTTGCTTGTTTATAAGTAATGAAGTTCATGTAAAATGGATATAATTGTCCTGGATTTTAATTATATGTTATTAATGAAAATACATAATATTTAATGTTATTATATATTATTATTTTTCAGATATGGGGATGATTCATTAGATAGAACTTTAATGATAATTGTTTAGATCATTTTGGTGATTTTTCGATCGTTATGAAATAGTTTTGTCTTATTAATTAATATCATGTATATTTACTGGTTCTAGAATAATAAATAAATTAAAATATTTATAATAAAATATGATTTAACAATAATTATGGTTTTAAGAACAACCTTGAATATGGTGAAGTAAAATGAAATCTTGTAGTCCTTGAAGGAGATTAAACAACACTCCAGAGATGCCATTTTCATTTTTAGAATAAAAGGGAGATAGAAAAAAGATTGATGATGGATCTTTAATTAACATGATATAAATATAGTATATAAATTATAATTTCTTTATCATGTATTTTTTATAGGGGATGTGATGGAAGGATAAAAAATAAAATAAATTGAAAAGAAAATAAAAGAAAAGAAAGAAGATCTTTACCTCTTAAATTATCCTCCTTGAGAACCTACTTAAGGGGATAGTTTATTGTCTTATTTTGGGACCAAAGGATCTTTTAAATGGGGTAGGGTCTTGGGAAGAGGATTGGGTAGAAATTTTATAATTCTCAATGTTTGGAATGTGTGAGGAGAAGAGGTGGTGAGGGGTCGTATTTATAGTGGAGGAGAGGAGTGTTTTTTGAATATTTTATTAATTTGTTTATTATTTTGGCTCAAGACTATGAATAGATTGATAATTATCACCAAATATATTAAAATAATTAATTATTTTTCTAGATTTTGGTCTTACATCATTCATATATCACCTATGAATCAATAATTCATGTATTTAACATTTATCGTAAATTATTGTAATTTACTATTCAACAAATGTTAAAGTATTTTAGAAAAATACCAAAAATTCACCCTAATAATTTTTCAACATTTATAATTTAAAATTTTCCATTTTATGAAAATAATTTTCTAAATATGAGAAATTTAATTTTTAATTAAAATCATCATTTACTCGAAAAATACAGATTTTAAATTTATAACTAATTTTATAAAACTTTGAAAAATTAACTAAGGTCTCACAAAAGTATCCAAAAATCATAAGAAAAAAAATAATATTAATTTATTAATAAATTTTATGAAAATAAATTTTCTTTTAAATCATTTTATTAGTTATAAAATTGTAATTAAATATTTATGACATATAAAAATACCAACACTTAATTGATAATTTTGAAAATTTTCATTTACTTATACTATGATATAATTATATCATACTTTCATTTATAAGATGCATAAATTTTATTTATACTTTCATGGGTGAGGTTACTATTCATTTGGCTGGTTTACTATTCATAAGTGTCATATTAATATTCGTAAGGTCAAGTTATTATTTCATCGATATTGGTTCCTTAACTTCTAGAAATACCTCTTATTTCATAAATTCTTCTTTTATAAAGTGTTTATTGTGTTCTTTATGTGATTTTATATGATTTATACTATATAAAATAATTATTAGAAAGGATATTTCATTGATAGAATTCTGGGTTGTTACAGTTTTTATGGGACTTATGCTGGAGATTCCCTTTTGAGTTCATGTTGTTTTTTTGTTAACTGGACAATAGAGGGTATGGTTGGGACCTATATCTAGTAAGGTATGATTTATCTTCCTCATGTCAATTAGTGAGGGAATATTATTCTCATTACATAATGGATGATGGGTCTTTCAATGCTTTTGGAATAGGTTATCTTATTCTCATCACATAAAAGGTTGGCCAATTTTGGAAGATATCTCCTCTCAAGGGGGGATATGGAATGGTAATGGTGTTGGAAATGAACCTTTGGGAGGTTTCTTATGTATCCTATTATAATAGGAATAAAAACCCACATAGTTCAAGTTGAATAGTTTTTTTTTACATGACCAGTGCATGTAGTTTAATGTCATGTGGTAAGGACTCATGTGTAATGCACATTGCATTAAAATTTTATTGAGTGGGAATTTTTCATTGGGCTTCCCTTTTGGATTTAACCTAACACATGATTTTGATGAATGTAATTTGGGAACCAAGAGGAGTATCTTGACTCAAATTACGTGAGGGAGTAAAGAGGAATATATTTACTCAAGGCATATGAGGGAACCAAATCGAGTATCTATACTAAAGATGGGGTCGTAGGTGTCATGACCCAAATACTGTTTCACCCAGTCCGAAAATTTTATGGTGCGACACTTGATTTTTAATAGGGTCCAATGATGAAGGAGGAGGGATCAGGCCAAAGGCCTGAGACCACAACCCGCCACTAATCCTGACCAAGGTTGAGAGGTTGTATCCCCCAAATTATAGACCCTTGGGCACCCATGTAGGTGACATGGATGAAATTAGGGTTATAAAGGAGGCCCAAGTGTCCGTCGTTGGAATCTTGTATGAAGTGTCCCACCACATATAAAATTTTATGTGGTGATAAACCATTGTAATGTGGCTTAAATTTACTTTTTAAATCCTTTTTTTCTCATAAAAGTATAGTTATTAATGAAGGTGAATCATTCACCGAAGTCATTGTGTAAGGATTCTCATACATGAATGAGTTACTTGAGAAGCACTCCATAAAGGGACTTCATGGGAGTTCTTTGGAAAACAATCTTTTGTGGGAGGATTTGAAAAAAATTTATGTGGGGATGGAATGTCCATGAAGGTTTTTTGTGGCAGACCTCACTCTATCTATGAATTGAATTTCAAATTACCTAAGTGTTTCTTTAAATTTGTGTGAAAATTAAATTCTTCACAGACTAATCACTTCAAAAATGATGAAAATTTTCTCTTGAATTTTGAGTCATGTATGAAAAGTTCGCCTCAAAGTCACCCTCTCCATCCATTTCTTAAACTATATGCCGAGTTTTTATAGAAAATTATTTTTTACTGAATTCATGGATATGTGGTCACAAAAGAGTTACATGGGCACAAAAGATCATCATCTTTTCATCATAAAACAATGATCTCATGTGATTATAAATGATAGTTATCATGTTGTTACAGAGTAAGGTATGGTCTTAAAAGTATCATGTGGCTACAAAAGACCAACATGATGTCACCAAAAATTACCACCATCTGTAAACATATTTTTCAACCATGAAGGATCTATTGACCCTATCGTAAATTAATTCCATTCCAAAAAGGATCAATCTTCCCCAAAATAATTTTTATTTAGACAAAGGATTCCTTTTTTAATGTTTGAGTTTCTTCAGGAAAATTTTCCCTTTATTGATTATTATTCATTCTAAAATTAAGTACAACATAAAACGGTCATAAATTTTAATATTTTGAACTATTTTGGCTCCAAGAATAGTCAAATAGAATCCTAAAAAATGAACAACACCCATGGTTATCAAGTTCCCTAATATTTTTATTACCAAGTGGAATAATCAAATTAAGGATTTCGGTATCTTAGAACATGGTTAATATAGGAAAACCTGACTTGAAGTGGTGGGCCCAAATACTAGGATGGTTGGTCTAATGGAATGAAAGTTGAATTTTTTGTTGAATTTGAGATATGAGCTATGGATGTAAATATGTATCCTATGAGGATAAGAATAAAGATATATATAGTTCTTAAAAGGTGAATTTTCATTATGGTATTGGATTAAAACTAGAATATTCTACATGATTATACTTAAGATTTGAGATTTGGGTTCTTGTATATAGTGTCTTGGCATATATCCATTGTCAAAAACCTGACATAAATGATGAGAATAAATAATAGGAGGGTTTGGATAAAAGAAGAAATTATAGATGGGTCTTGGTTAATTGATCTATATGTCACTAAATTTTCTATAAATATAGGAATCATGCCACACATAGTTATTAGAAGATAACCTTGATGTTGATCAGGAAAGTACATAGAAGATAACAAAATGGTTTTGTCCTAGTGTATGGTTGTTATCAGAAACCCAACACGAACTGGTAAACCAATACACCATGAACACTTACATAAATTTGGATCATGCATATTTGAATAATTTCACATAGAATAAACCACTCTAAGAAGCTTAAGGTCTTGCTGGATAGATGAATGTTTCATTTAGTTTAGGTTCAAGCAATGAGGGCTATATATACCCAACAGTAATTTCCCAATAGGAGAATCTCAAATCAAGGGTTTTTGGATTTGAAGAGGGGTATCTCGACTCATATCATTTGGTTCTTAATAAAAAATGAATACCCAAATCTGGAAAGGTAAAGGAATAGTATGTCATATGATTTCTTTGATAATGGGTACAATGGATGAATGTGTAACATTGAGTGTATTTCAATCAACTTGAATAGTCTTCTTATAGAATTTTTTGATCATAATAAAAAAAAATTTTATTCAATGGTAGATTACGATAGGTTAGAATAGTTTTAAATTGGTAATGTCATGATCAACCACACAATGTCCATAAAATAAAGCATGAGGTTATAAGGATCTTTACTCTAGGACTAAAAACATGACCCATGGGTAACATACTAACACAAGGGTAACTATGTTATTAAACTTTTAAAAATATTGGTCTATTAATATTAGTCAAAAAAATTGTAACCAATTTCTATGAAAATGGAGAAATGAGATTAGATGCTCAAGGTTATGCATTTCTAAGAGGAGTATCTAGACTCAAGTAATTGGATAGGTGATCATTAAAACATCAAAGGTATAAAATAAGTTCATGTAGAAAAGGTTATTCAAGATGTACTTCATCACCATAAAGGTTACTTCATTTTGTATTGAACACATCCTCATGGTGAAGGGATACAACATGAAATTTATTGGCTACATGATCTTATGAAAGGGATATCTTTCTTAATGTAAATAAGTGTCATTTTCATGAATCAAAAATTAAAAATAGAATATTTAAAGCTCACTTTTAGGGAGGAAGAATATATTATCTAACATTTTCCTAAACTGGTTGATCTAGTGATCATAACTTGACTTTTTATAAGGCCAAATTTCACTCTATAAAACCATTATGCTTTTTCATTTTTCATTATAACTTTTTTATAATCCATTTATGGTGACTCTTAGTGATGATTGATTTTACATTTCCTTATACTACTCTTCATGGGTTCTAAACCTAATAAACCTTTGTATTTTTTGAATTTTTTCCTAACTTTTTCCTACAACATGAATGGGGAGAGGCTTAGTAGGAAAGATATGATCTTTTGGTCAAGCCTCCATTTTTTGTTTTCTTACCTAACAAGTTTTATGTATTTTCTATTTTTCAAAAACTCAAAAATTTACCTAGTATATGTATAATTATTTCTCAAAGAATAAAGACTCAACCTATCCCTATGATTCCCTTTTCAATTTTTCAACCTAGAAAGTATTATGACTCTTTCCTTATGAATTTTACTATCTTAAAATTCATAAAAATGAAGTCGATTCTTATCTTTAGAATACTTTGACTAAAAGATGAGGCAGCCTATATCGAAACAAGGGTGAGGTAAACCCACCATGAATAGGGAGAATTATATTAGTATAGACCACCTCATGAGGAGTTTAATACAATTTATGGTCATAGTGATCAGACTAATGAATGGGGTGGAAATTTACATCTAGGAATAAGATAGAAGATATAGGTGTCACTATATATCCCTTAATAGTGTGAATAAAGACAGAAATAGTTCAATTAGAGGGGAAATTTTCTATCATAGGTTAGGTTATCCATGTAACTATAGTATGTTGTGTATCCATGACCATAAAATCTCTAAGTAAGGACACCCTCATATAGATTGAGTTAATATATAAAGGGGATTGTATGATTCTAGGTCACATGAAATAGACCCTTCCTAACATTTAAAAGTTCATATAGGATAAACCACTACAAAAATCTCATGTAGAATGGAATATATGTCTTGTGGTTTAACATCATGTGACATGGAATAGATGTTATTTACTTTATAGTTTTTCATATGGTACTTTTCATGCTTGTAGTTTAAGGTTACAAATCATTTACCAAATTTCCATATGGTTTAAGCTCATATGACTCAAAACCTACTCAATGGTGATTTAAATCAATAAGGGTATGAAGCATAAAGATATTTTTGATCTATTTGAACATGGGGAAAGTGTATGAGGTAAACCATGTATTGAAATATATGAATCAGATATAATGGAATGTTGACTAATGTGAATAAGTTAACTATCAGTAATAGAGAGACTACCACTAAACCATAAGAAAATAGTGTATGGGATTAAGGGGGACCTTTCCACTAGGACTAAAATAATCCATATGGGTTACTTATTAGCTCAAAATAAACTATATTAGTCACTATATATTCCTATAATGGTTTATTTAGACTAATCAATCACCCTATTAACAATTTCCATGAAAGGGGAAACTAAGAGGATATACTCAATATTTTTTTGTGCGCTAAGAGGAGAATATATATTTAGGGTAATGGTTTTCCAAGAAGACATACTCAATGTTTTTGGTTTATTTATATTTATACATAAAAGGTAATAATTAGTTTGGGTAGATTAATATATTTCCAAAAGGGTTTGGAATACCCTATAGGTACACCATCGTGTTCTAGACAAGGTGTTTGGGAAAATGAAATATATTAAATGTAAGAAGAGGATAAATTAATACTAACAAGAAATTAATAAAGGTATCAATATTAAATGGTGTAATCTTAATCATTGGTTACATAAACCATATAATTTGTAAGAGTATTTTTGGATTTTAACATGGACTTCGACTCTCCTAATAAAAATAGGAGGATCCTATAAAGAACATTCCTTTATGGGAAGGAGGGTGAATGTTGTTTAAGGTTGAATATATTTGAACAATCCAAATTGTTTATGGTCATATAGTATGTACTAGGAATAATATTGTTTAATTTCATCTGGAAGGAACTCATGTCATGCAGTTTTGGGCCTTGTGATAAGGACCTAAAATCATGAAGTGTAAGGTCTTGTGATATGGATCGCTGAAAAAAAAATTATTATGGTATATATTATATGTCATTAATTTTAATTTCATATGATAAGGATTACATTTTATATAGTTTAAATTCATGTAGCTAATTATTCATTCATCTGACATGGTATGTTAGGAATGGTGTTTTTCTATTGGATTGAGAATGACTTGTGTGAAGATTTCATGCATCCTAGAATTATCTAAATCAATAAAGGCTTGGTCTATCTACTTTTGGATAAAATAATTAATGAAAAATCATTCATTAATCATATTTTACAAAAAAAATTGGTATGTAAAATAATTAGGATGATATTTTAGTAATTTCACCTCAGGTATCTTGATATTTGGAATATCAAAAAGGCTTTCCTCTAATGAACATGTAAATTATATAGCCATATTCTCAAGACTAATGGAATTAAAATTGTTTCATATATCAATAATAGATGTATAAAATTGATTCTTTTTCACACATTATGTGTTCTTAACAAGATTCTCGCATGGATGAAGCGAAGATTTATGTGTTGATTACTCCATTGTCCCCTCATCTATCTACTTTAAATCCAATATATAAATATATATCACCTATCAATTATATACACCAATAATAAATGGTAAGGGAAGTAATTATAATGGTTTATAAAATGTAACTTTTTATGCACCCTACTCCTGATCCTCAGGAGCTCGATCAAATTATTCTTCAAGGAACAAAGTTAAGTACCCAGAAACATACTCTAATTGGAAGGAATATACCTTGATTCGTCTATCACTAAGAGATAGATGAGAAATAGGTTTCCCATGTATACCACATATGGTTTGATCAGTACGGTAACATGACCAAATTTGAGATATAGGGGATACTTTCCATAATCAGGGTTAATTATACAGTATATTTCAATGATATTTATGGCTAGGAAATTTATGGTTCCACGCCAAGACTCAAGAACTTTTACTATATTAGGTATTTTTTTGTGGATATCAAGGCTTAAAAATGTCTAAAATTCACCTGATGAAGGGTTGAATAATATGAAAATACTAGGGGTACTTCACTACAAGGAGGATCACTATATAAGGGTGATGAAACTTCACTGTGGATAAAATATCACTAAATTAAATATATAATTATTTTCTAAAGATTCTCATTCTCTCACTGAAAATGAGTGATGAATACTCTAATAGAGGTGTATTTTTCTACATAAAGTATGATAGGTAAAATATTTAATGGCACCCTTTCCCTTCTTTAAGGAATTATACAAAGTTGATAATGGTGGTCTAGATTAGGGAAGTAATGATTGGATTTCACTTTGACATTGGGAACATACTCTATTAATATTGATTTATGAGGTATCAATGGAATTTAATATTATTTCCATAGAGGCATATGGGGTATAATCAATCACTTATTCACTAGTTCTAAGAGTAGAGGATGGGAAAATCTATTGATCCCCAGGAAATTGTATAAGGGTGTGATCACATATGTCAAGAGTGAACTCATCAAGACTTGCTAAAAATTATTCTAACTCAAATGATACCATGTTTATGGAAATAGAGACTTTTAGTTTATAAAATTATTCTTTTATAATGTGTTTTTTCATTTATCAATTAAAATTTACAGATGTAGAATATTTCATCTCATAATAAGAGGATCTTGTTTGGTGGGGTGGTGCCCATTGACTCATTTAGTGGGAAAATTCCCATATTCACATGAATCACTATATTATAGACCATCCTATCATCAAGTATTACTGAATTCCCATATGGTTACTTTTCACATTCTTCTCCTTCTTCTTTGAGAATGGTAGGAAAACATTCCACATGCACCTTGGGAATATCCAATGGTACTTGACCATCGTCAACCATATTTTGCAGAAAATATTTAAATTCAAATCATTTATGGATCATGTGACCCAAAGTAAAATGGAAAGGGAAGTAAATTTGGTGATTATTCTACCTTGATTCATCTATATTATTTATTTATATACATTTGATTGGGTTATTCTCTATGAAATAGATGAAGAACCCTATAACCTGATCACTATGAAAAATAATAAATTTTATTCTTCAAGATTTCAAAGTCACATAACCTCAAAATTATTAGCTTTAGGTTTATAACAATTCTTTTAGGATTCCATTACTTCCTAATCTATGATGGTGGTTCTTGAAGATCTATTTATTTTATTTTATAAATAGAATCCTCTATACATTGTGTTACAGTCATAAATTCTCTAAACCCAACATAATACTTCAAGTTGATGAGCATGGTTGTTAACTCATCATGTATGTTTTTCACATAGATCTCTAGTAATTGTTCTAGGGGGATATTTATTTTAAAAGATAATTTCATACCCTTTCATCATTCAATAAAATCTATGACACCCTCATTATCATATTATTTTTAATTAGATAATTCAAGTATAGTTTCTTTCTATGATATAGAGATAAATTAGTAGAGTAATTAATAATTAAGATCTTCCCATATTGTGATGGAATAAAAGAAAAAGTTATTATACCAAAAAAAATAAGGGACCTTCTAAGGTCTGTACTAAGAATTTGAGTTCAATAGCCTATAATTGTTATGGGGTTCCCAACATAAGGCCACACCGGGAAGAAAAATGGATCAGATTTTTCTTTGGATATCCCATTCCATTGAATGTTGAGAAGTTGGGATTCTTAAGGTTAGGTGGAGGAGGAGTCAAATCTACCCACTTAGGATACAGGTTCCTCTTCAGTTATACCAGTGTATATCACCCTTCTATAAAATTCATCTGAGTAGTAAGAGCATCCAATAATTCATGGGACGCCACCACCCTAGTAAACCTTAGGTTTTTTTTAATGTAAATTTTATGTCACCCTAGTGGTGGAAATTCTCAACAATAAATTAGTTTTGTAGTCAAATTGTTCAATTGATATGATCCTAAGTTGATAATGTAACTCAGTTCTACCTTTGTGGGTTAATAAATCTCATCCCTTTGAATGAGGTCAGTAGAAGGAGATATAGAAACTTTATCCTGAATATCGTACTCATTAGTTTTGTTTCCCTTGATAAATTAATCATTGATTTACTCAAACTCCTCTATTCCTTCCTTGATCTAGGAAATATTCACTTCTACTAAAGTATCTTCACTATAATTTGGTGGGGAATGGGAATTAGATTTGGCCACACATTTTCATTTGTCTTTGGAAATATACTGTCAAATGGAAGTCCCAATATATGATTCTTCTTTTCCATGTTATTTATTAGTATCATTTTCTATAACATCGATTATGTCAATAGTGATGACATTTACTTATGTGAAGTATGCATTATAAAATAAAAATTTCCTTATAAAAGGTACACCCATAATCTGGGAATGTTCCTTTCTAATGGATAATAATAGATATTGATTTGGGGATAAAAATCACCATAGTCATGTGGGTTGAGGTTTCCCCTAGGGTGTTTCAACTATAACTATAACTCTCCTTACTTCACAGACCCACATTCTATGAAGTGTCAGATATGGTATGATTTCATAGCGAGGACCTCTATGTGGGTTAATTCTCTCCCTTGTTAGTGAGTGTTTTTTTAAGTAGTCACCAAGGATGGATTTTATGATGTCTAAAGATTTCGGCTAATGATGATCTGGAATTGGCTCTAAGCCATTATCAGTGTATACTGATGGGCCTTAGGGATATTGTTAGTTGTAGTGATGTGGAAATGGGCCTAGGTTTCATTAATTAGTTTACCCTAGTGGGATCTCCTTTTGGTTCCCAAGTTTGGATGTATGAGGCTAGAATATATTTCTATATAACTTATTCTATAATTGGGGTCACACAATAGTGATGATGACCACATTGGATAGTAACCCTCCTAGGTATCTCCTAGGTGGTTTCCCAAACTTGGTAGACCTCCTCCTACACCTCCCTAATGCAAAGAAGGAAAGAATTTCCTTTATCTATAGAGAGACTCAAAAATAATTTGGATGTTAATATTGGGGACACTTTCTCCCTATTGGAATATCTACATGGAAGTGTCCCCTATGGAAGTAGTCCATACAAATTGGAACAAGTTGTTTCCATGATTGGAATTATCCATTCATGGTGGTAACATTGAACCATTTCATTCACTATATTGTATTTTTTGTGATGGTAGGTGATAGAAGACTTTTATTCCTCAAATATAATATAGTTTTAGTGATAAAAATGGTATCGGATCAAGGTTCCATCAACTGGAAGTTCATCGAAACCCCCACTATTATGTGGTTATCCTCAGATAGGATAGAGGGCCTAGTTACTTATGGTATTTTCATCATGGATTCCATGTGGATTTTGAGGGTAAAAAAGAAACCCATAAGTGTAGTATCACCAATAAGGATGCATGGTTAATCAATTTATTTATTAAGTAAGGATTCACATAGGGTTCACCATTTTGTTTCTAACACATACCCACATCTATGCATTTTAAGTAGGTGCATACCAAACTTCCAAATGAAGGAATTCACTGGGAAATAATAAGTATGCTTTGGGTTTCACAATGGTCAGGAGGATAGGATGTTTTCTTAACCCTTTTTGGTTTTGATGCCTATTCTGGGAATCTCTTAATGATTCAGAACATTTTCATGAATCCTTCCCATTATTAATACCATTTATCCATAAGAAATTATTTTATTGAAAATCATGTATTTTAGAGGACACTGCACATAGGGAGTGTGTTATCTCTTATGTTATCTGAGTATTTGGGTACTCTATAATTTGATGTTGTGTAAAAAAGTTACTCTTGAATTTATGTCCATCTAGGGAGGCATTGGGATCCTTCCAAAGGAGGTGGGAGTTGTTGTGGAGTTGGTATTGGGCCCAAGGAAGTGGATTCTTATGTATCCTTGTTGTAGTTTTCCCCACACATTTCACTCTATAGTGACAAGATCAGGTCACCATGTGATTTCAAGTGCACATCCTTGTACACCATAGGATTTCAACTAGCAGTAGGGGTCTAGGGTGTTACTTTGGGGAAACTATACCCCCATATTAGAGTTTAAAATAATAAGAAAATAAAAAAGAATCATCCATAACAAATAATCATAGTATGAAAAATAAAAATGACACAATATGTTATATCAAATGTAAATGTAAAAGAAATCAATCATACAGACTCATGGTCATTCCATCACACATAAAATCATCACCCATCGGGCTGATCACATAAATGAGATAAATAAAAATAATAAAGACAATAGGATCTACAATATCCCTAATCCATGCCTCATCTATATTATAACTTCATCCTATCTATCCAGCGTAATAATCAAAATCTTAGGCCTCTACCCAATCATAACTTGTAAACATTGATAGGTATGCTTGGGTACTTAAGTGTCATAGTCTACCAAGCAGGTTCTAATTACAAATTAGTTGAGAACCACCAAGGCATTCCCATACCTAACCAATAAATTCATGTAAATGAATGTGGAATGATCATATGAATAAATAAATATAGTGTAGAAGCATATATAAATAAACATCATCAATCCTCAAGTTCTAACATGACACTCGGGATTGACCCAAACCTTCTTCATCCAATTTCAGGGTTTCTATGAGCATGTCACATAATCATGAAAACTAATATAGATCTAATGGATGCTTCCTATGAGAAATTACTTATAAATCTAGTAACATCAGGATCAATAGTTGGATCCTAGGAGAAATTCCTAGGCATCCACTAGTATATTGATCACTCGGTGGGAATTACATCCCTCCTTGATCATCTCACATATACCTATGATTAGGGGACAGTGTGTCCCTACCTTCCATATCATTTATCACATTGAGGGAAAATACTCTCTTCACCCCCATATCATATAGAACATTGAGTGGGAAGTTCATTACTCTAATCCAACTCATAGTATCAGGTGCGAAGGACGGATCCAAGGAGAACATCTAAGGAATCCCACGTATCTCAATACATCTTGGTGGGTAGTGAGTCCCACTCAAATAATCCCATCTATAGTAGGGGCCATATATATGGATAATATCCAAGGAATCCTATTTATATCATTACATATTTATGGGTAGTGTGTCTAACCCAAATTATCTCCGAATTCATATCTCATGAGGGTCAGTCGCCATCCAGAACTCATATCACAAAAAATAGGTTATCCTCTCATGTAAATGACTTAACCTCATTATTATAAACATATCAGGCTCACATCATTGATTCTAGTTTTATTGTTACATCTAAAATCATCTACACCCATCTCTACATGTAACCTCTCAGGGATTAATATATATATGGGATACTCACTAGGTACCCTAGTTTATATCATAGCATATACACCAACATGGGTCTCATTATCTCATCATTGTATCTCGATTCAACACTCATCGCTCAGAGGGAATAATATACCTTAGAACTATCATAATGACAACATGGCCTCACCAGTCTCATAAGATAATCCTCACTTATAGAGGTCTCAAAATATGGCATAAATCCCCTTGATCCTAGGTTGTCTCAGGTCGGTCCTCCCACCATACCTATCCATAGTCTACTTAGGGCATACCCACCCATGTACTCATATCTTATTAGGGGTGGAATACTCTCCCAAAGATCATCTTGACTATCATGGAGTCTTTTAGGAATCCCGAGGTCCTTAAATAGACATTCTCTAGTCCAACCATCACAATCTATCTATCACCTATACATGGAGGTCACTAAGGTAACCTATCACTAGGTTCGTTACATCTCATCCATTCCATTTTATTTAATTAATTTAATTTATACTCTTATTTGGTCCAAGTATCACATGGAATAAACTTATATCAACGAACTCAGCAATTCATGGTTGAGGCATCAAATAGTGTTCAAGGTTCCATCCAAATCAATTAATTATAATCAAATTATAATTAATTAACAATTTAAATTAATTTTAAAAACTAAATATATTAGTCAAAATCTTTGAATGA
The DNA here is from genome assembly GCA_963277665.1 of Viscum album. Lineage (NCBI taxonomy): Eukaryota > Viridiplantae > Streptophyta > Magnoliopsida > Santalales > Viscaceae > Viscum > Viscum album. Next base: position 1,898,347,406 of record OY728152.1, read on the forward strand.
CACATCAAGTAAACTCATCACAAAAAAACATTGACTAACCACCTATGGAAGGTCCATGGAATACTATCAACAATATCCCCAAAAAAATATCAAACTCATGAAATTATTTCAATTGTTAAAAAAATTATATTTAGATAAATACTCTACATAGTTTCATATAGTGATGTAACTTCAGTGAAACGGCACACATCAGCATGGGATCTTCATCTTGGGTAATCCTATATCAATCACACACTAAATTCTTATAATCTTGGTATGACTCCACTATGATATAATGTAATTATTAATAATTTTTTTATAGAAAATCTAAAACCAAGAAGCAAGAGGGAATGAATAACGAAAGTAATATGAAAAGGAAACCTACCATAAATTAAAAATAAATCACATCCAAATATAACCCATTTTCATGGGTGATCAAGAGATATAAGATAGGGGATATCTTTTGAAAATCATATGTGGGGATAAAAAAAGGTTCAATCCCTTAATAATCGAATCAGGGAAAAAGGGTTACTTCAAAAAAAATTAAAATGAAGAGAGGAACCATGGATTGCACCCCAGATTTCTCTATGCTGTAGTGAACCTCCCAATAGCCCCCAAGGATTTTGACACACCTAAAACCATTTCCAGGCTCCCCCTACTCACCATTTTGTATAGTAACCTCAACCACTTGAAATGGAAAGTAACACATTGTATCCCCTATCCATTATTTTTTCCACCATTCCATGCATAGCTAGGGTGAAGCACCTTCTACCATTTCAAGAACCAGACTCCTTATCACTCATAATTTTTCATTACTGGACCTCCCAAATTAAAGGCTCGGCTAGCATGGAACACAACATAGTCGATCACTATTTATATCTCAATTACCTCAATCCACTACTACAGTGGAACAAATTCCCATACTCGGACATTTGGTCAACACATTTTGCATCGACGCCACCCCCTAGAACCACGGTAAACTCTATAATGTGAAGGTCCTTATGGTCATCCAAAAAGTCTAGACCGAGGCTACCACAATATAGCCAATGTCATGGAATCCATCAACGCTCCATGTGCTTACCCACTCTTTCCTAGATGTCCACTCAAGTACCTATACTCCTTTATGGTCCTCTTTCTATATCTAAAATTATTTTCTTGAAACGTTCAGACACTTAGAATTCCAATATGGTCATCAGTTTTCAAAACATACCTCACTCCACGGTCAAAAATTAAAAATTTCCCTCATTTTCATAACCCAAAGAAGACACAAGGTTTTACAACCTCCCCACCATAGCACTTTGAATACCTGAGAAGCCTTGGAGGTATTCTAACCACTACCTCGGTCTATCCCAAACTTCCATTCATAACAAGCTCATCATGTTTTACTCTAGAATGTTTAATAAAATTTTATTTCTTGATTCCAAACATGAGGTATATTATTCACCAAAACCTAATCCACCACTCATAACCATCACTAAAAAAATGATACAATTCTCTAAAACACTCATCTATCCTAAGACTACATGGTGTGATTAATCAATTAATCAATGATCTTATTGTACTTTCCATCATAAGGCTAAGCTCAGAAAGGACAATTTCACTTCATAGTTCTCCCTTCTATAGTAATCTTCCACTGAAATGCATTTCCCATGGTCAAATGATGCGATCAGTGTAGATCCAATCTCACCACACCCAATTTCATACAAAAAACTAGTCTGAATCTAGTACTACTCCCCATTTCCGATTCTAAACCAAATTATATAAGCCTCTACTACCCATTCATAAGGCCTAAATATGCCATTTTTCCTTGAAAATCCCCAAAGGTTCCCTGAAACACATTCATCATACCCAACACAACATACTCAATTATGTCTCTAACCCATCACATCCAATTACATTCGTAATCACCAATCACACCTCCTCTAACTGACCTTTCCCAAAAATGCTCAATCGTACCCATCGACATGCTATTAAATCACCTGATCTTAATGTCTTAACTCTTGAAGGAATATCAAGATCATAATTATATCCATATTAAATTAAAATTTCAAATCTTGTTGTTATTTTATGGTCAGATCCTTAACCAATGAAATTTTTCAGCATGCTCTCACTCAAGAATTAGTGCACCATTGACCTCACACACACTCAGATCACATCAAAATCATCCAGAGCCTAATGTAAATCCACAAAATCTATCCAAAACCATTTCTAAGCCTTAAATTCAGTATTCATAAAGGAAATAAATAAAATGGATTCACCAACTTTTTGACATAAAAATGCTACATCGATCATTCAATGACTAGTCTCATCAACCCCATAACCCTACCAATATGAAGGTCATATCCTCTAAAGCCCATGATTCATCTATTACTACACATAATGACCGTATGTGGTCATCCCAATCATACCTGACAGATAACATGAAACATTAAACATCACCCATTCTCAACTCATGGGAACATTATCCTTAAAATTCACCAAAATTTAATCCATAATAAGGGTCACGCCCTCTGTGACCAGTGGTGCACTCCCCACCATATGGACTTATATGAATCTTCAAGTACAACCTCAATTGTTTCTATACCTAATAATCCTTCATAATCCTTTTCATGGAACACCCTTGATTCAACCACAACATGACACCCCAATCCATCTTTGATGTCAACTCTTAGACTAGAGGGAAATTTCACAATTCATTAAACCCCTAGGAAACCAAGACCATAATTGATTCATAGATTCATTTTTCATCAGCTCATACATGACCGCTCACTAATCCACTAATCTAGTTGTACCATGTGTAACTAGCATGTACCACTTTGGTCTCATCCAAATCCAATAGGTATATTCTCTTATACCACCTAGTGGAATCACCCACCTTAGGATCTCATGATTCACACATTCTATGAAACCTAGACTCATATTCCTACATAACTAACCATTCTCTACATTATGTAAATATCATCCATATTAAATAACCTTCAACTCTCCTCTTAAAATAGATAATTTCACATATTCCATGATGTTCTATATGATCACCCTCTATCTAATTTTCATTCCAAAACAAAAAATGTCTAACCACACTTTACCCATCCTAGACTTGGTCATCTAAGAACACAATCTGTTATCTCATCAAGAACCATACCTAAAATCAATAGATTTAGGTATCACATGGATTATGCCCATAAAAAACAAAACTTGATATAGAATCACCTCATGTTCTCGTCATCACGAGATCCCAATTCATCCCCAAGTATACACCATATATTTAGTATCACCCTACTTGCATCGATATCATAACTCAAAGACTCTACCCATGATTCTCATCTATAAAGAACTTAAAAAACCAAGATAACCCCTCCCTCAAATTACCTGCATATAGAAAAACTCATCTCAACCACAACACCTAACTCACCAATATCCATATCCATATCTAAAAACATTAGGCTCTTCTAATTTACCCATAGGCCACATATCATATAAATCACATCTCATAGGAAACACCTCTTTATTCCCATCTCAAAATTAATAAGAAAATTTACCATCCAAAACACCCATCCAAGGTCCTTCATATACATATTAGGCATCACATTCCAATTCATCAACCTACTTGGGTACTAATTTTCACCAAGAATCTGCATACAAGACTACCCCCTTGATAATCACAATATCAGGAAAATACTCACCAAGACTCTATATATGGGAGAAACCCCTTCAAGGATAATTTATGTATGTCCATATGTATAATAACATCATCCTATGATGATCTGTGTTGATTAGCCTATATTCATATGGTTCTATTAAGTATAATTCCACTAATAATCTATATGGGAAAACACCACATAGTATTTTATAGAAACTTTAAATAACTAAACATATTTTCTTTTAGAATTGGTAACAAAACAACCCTCAAGGATTTCATCTCTGAGGTGATTAATAACTATACCAACCTACGAGGGTTGTTAAATATCCATTACACTAAGGGACTGTATAATCATCATCAAGGATCATACCTCCATAGAATTGACATGATTTATCCTCAGAAGGAAATATATTATAGTTCAACTAAGTAGAAATCCACTAAAATGTTATATAGGAAAACTCTATATAATTTATTATTGAAACATTAAATAGATAAATTCTCATCATTAGTAATATTAATCACACATAGGTATGTGTATGTCTTGTGAATCCTATGTTCCATGTATGATTCATGTATGTTGGTCAGATTGGACACTCAAGAGGGGGGTGAATTGAGTTCCAATTAAAATTTCTGTTAAAATATTTTCTATTAAAATCCCCCAATTTATAAAACAAGTTAAACTGTAGTGAATTTGTAAATAAAGGTTCAATTAGATTCTCAAAAGATTGATTAGTTCTCAGTTAATCTAATCAGAAGATTAAATTATCTTTCAAAACTAACCTACTGATTTATAATACATACAAACAATTGCTAGATTAACTATGAAAGTAACTTTAAAACAGATTTTTATTTCAAAGTAATAAGAAGCGGAATATAAATTATATACTGTATACTTTGAACTTAAACTAAAAATGTACAGCAAATATAACCAAGAGGTTCAGTCTCAAGCTGAGACTTAGTCCTCTCAAATTTATATATAAATTTGATCCACACCCTGGATCAGGGTTAACAACAGTACAAGACTATCCAGGTCATGTAGGGACCTCTACCACTGTTCTTCGTGGGAAACAAAAATAAAGACCAGGTCACACAAGGACCTCTTCCACAGTTGTCGTGGGTAAACAAGAGTAAGGATTTTTGGTGTGAGGATTGTGATATCTTCCAATTTAGCACAGAAGACAGTGTGTGTGAAAAATAAACTCGATACACACACTGCTCGAAAGTAAATAATAAATCACTTATAGAGATTATATGAAAGTTTAGAAAGCTCTAGTGATTAGAAGTGCAGCTCTGGACTCATTGGATTCAACAGAATAGCTTCTGAGTCCTTCTCTGGTTTTGTGTGAAAAACAGAGTGTTGTGGTTCAGATTGTGTTCTTTAAGGGTAAGAATGTTCTCTTTATTCTTCGTGTGTTCTTCAGTAGAGTTGGATTACACTCATAATATTTCTTGAAAGATCTTGAAATCTCTTCTTTGTGTTCAGGATTCTTCTTCTATTCAGTATAGTGCACTTGTGTTTCTTGAGTTGTCGCGCATATGTATATTCTCTTTTGGTTTGCGTGCTTGTGTCTCTCTATAGTTCTACTGCAGCTCAGTCTTCTTTATATTCCATAATCTCCTACAGTATGAATGATTTACTTTCCATAGGTATAAGGTATGGTTTCCTGACAGACCAAAAACTATCATTAAATAAAATTAATTTCATTAAAAACATCAAGTATGACCGTTAGTATTATTTAAATAATATTGACAAAAAGGTTAAGAAATGGTGTCATAGTGATTATGTAAACAGTGTCTCATTCACGGTATGTCCTTCACTGTGTCTCCTTCACGGTGTCTCCATGTCACAGTATCTGAGTCACGGTGTCTGACTCATGGTGTGTCCTTTACGGTATGACCTTCACGGTATAACCTTCACGGTGTCTTGCTCACGGTGTGTCCTTCACGGTGTCAGGCTTACTGTCACAGTGTGTTGAGGTCACGGTGTCTGAGACTTAGGCTTCATAGTGTCTGCTTCAGTGTTTCTGTTCATGGTGTCTGTTTGACTATGACTGTGTCTTGCACACAGTCTGTCTTACTATGTCAAGCTTCACAGTGTCTTTATACTTAGGCAAATATCTGTATTTAGACTTAAACAGTAATATGCAGAATATGAATTAAGCTTAACCATTATCAAGTAATAGAACTTGAAACATAAATACAACGGTTTGATAAGATAAGTGAGATTTTTGATTATGCATAAGATTTGTAAATAATAATGAGAGTAATTGACAGTAATAATATTTTCAATCATGATTGAGATTAATTAACAATAATAATATTTATAATCATTAAAACATGATGTGTAATTATTATTGAGATTTGTGATCATTAAAACATGATTAATACATGAGGAGTCCAACAATATCCCCCTTTTTGATGATCACAAATCATGTATAGTCAAAGTATAAATGAAACGAAACGTTAGATAAAATAACATAAAGAATAACAGATTCTACAATAACATATCACATTAGAATAATTATACAATACTTTTACTTTTTCTCCCCCTTTTGGGATTATCAAAAAGTAGAGATAATGGAGTGAAACAATGCATATGTCATTAAAAATGTTCAGAATAGAGCATACAATAGAAATACAAAAATCAAAGACATTCCATAAAAAACAAGTTGTCACTGGACTCTTCAGGGATCGGCATTTTCCTTGCCTTTATCAGCAGCAGGAGCTGGTGCTGATGTAGAAGAAGGCATAGATGTGGTAGACAAAGATGGTAAAGGTAGACCTTCAAAAATAGATGGAGCCAAAGAAGAATTATTAGAAGATCTATTCTGTGGTTGATCAAGAATGACTGGTCTGATCTGAGATAGGGCTTGGCTGACTGACATGGCAGTTGAGACGAGGGCAGGTAGACCAGGTCTAAGGGGTGCAGCAGCTGGAGAAACTATAGCAGTACTCTTCACATGAAGATACGGCTTCAAAATATTGATGAAATCAGTAATTATTTCTCCATTATATTGCATAGCTTTTTCAAAATCATCCTTATTCTCCATGAATTTGTCCAACAATCTGGTGAACTCTGTAAGCTTCTGAACTTGAGCTTTAAAAGCTTGATTCACTGGAGGGATTTTCAGGTTCTCCACAAGATACTTAAATTGATTTGTGATTTCACTTTTAGAGAAAATCCAAGAGATATAAAAGTATATATTCTTAGTGATCTCCTGTTGAGCATCATTGTCAATCTTAGAATGGATCTGAACAAGATCAAGTGCTCTATCACTGTTCTTCACAACTTCAGATAAAGGAGACAAATCTAATCCATTGAAATCATTCTGAATTTCTTCCTTGATTATGGATCTAAGACAGAATCATCCAAATAAGGTGTGAAGGTTTTACTAGAGGGAGTAGAAGCCTTGACAGCTTCAGTTAGAACTTTGAGCTATTTTAAAACCTTTTGAAGGCATCCAGAGTATTCATCTTTAAGCTTATTCAGATTCTTTAAAATCTCTCTCATGTGTTGCAGCAACTTTGTGTGTCTTCCTCCAATCTTCTCATCAAAAGATAACAGATAAGGATGCACTTGAGATACAATATCTCTAGAAATGTTGGAATCATTTGGTTCAGGAGAAGTAGCAACATGAGTAGAAGTAGAAACATGAGCAGACTCTGATCTTGAAGACAATTCATGCTGGAGGTTTTCAACCAAATCTTTCAAATTTGAAACATCAGAACTAAGAAACTTATTTTCAAATCTAACTTCTTGAATTTCACGGATCATCCTTGGTTGAATATGTAGAATAATATTTTCCAAAATAATCGAGGCATCTTCTTGACTTAGTTGAGTCACTGGACGAGGTTGAGAGGATATAATCTTCTCAACTCTAGCCAATATAGTCTCTCCAAAGACTTTCAAGTCATCCTTAGTTAAAAATTACTGTTGATCAGGTAAGAGTGTGGGTGAAGGTAGTGGTACAGGTTCTAGTGCAGATTATGGTTGCGGTTCAGAGTTAGTTTCAGTTTCAGATTCTGATTCAGGTTGAGGTTGAGGTTGAGGCTCTGGTTCTGGTTCTAGTTCTGGGTGAGCTACTGACTTCAGTTGAAATAAAGAAGAGATATCTATACCAGTTGTAGTCACTTGTTGTGATTCACTCACATCATAAAAACATGTAAATTCATACCGAGTGTACACAGAATATGTGACAGTTGGTTGAGAGGTTTCAGCAAATCCAGCTTCATCAATCTCAAGGTTTTGAGGTTCCTCCCCCTCAAAATGTGCTTCCATTTCAGATTCTTGAGGCTCGGGAATTGGGTTAAGATCCACAGGATCAGCTCTAATCTCTTCAGCAAATTCTTGTCTTGCCAGCTGAAATAAAATTTCCATCCTCTCTTCAGCAGAGGGTATGTACTCAGGAACTAACTGTTCCACTATTTTTACTTCCAGACTTGCTTCTTTTTCAACATGGAGATCCTCTTGATTAATATTTTCCCTAACATGGATTTCTCCTAGATCAGATTCTTCCATGATAGGGAGGTCTTCTGCACCACCAAACTCTTCCATGGCTTGCTGCTCTAAAACAGGGATAATCAAATCTCTTACAGCCTTAGACTGAATTTCCTGATCAACATCATCTCTAGAAGTAGGAGATTCTTCCTCTTCAAGAATAGCAGGAGATTCTTCTTCTCTAAAAACAACAGTAAATTCCTCTCTAGAAGGTATTTCAGCAGGAACATTAGCAGGGACAACAGCCCTTTCTTTCTCAACAGGAGCTGCTTCCTCTTGAGGTATTTGAGCCTCTTCTTCTTCTTCTGGGTACTCATCCACTTCATCTGGTTCCAAACCAGGATCAGTTATATTCTTTGGCCTTCTTGGATAGTCAACAGGATTATACTTATTATAAATTTGATCATTATCCTCAACTCACTTCTTCTTATAGGGGTTCCAATTAATCTTCATCCTTCTGATGATAGGATTGGATAAACAGAAATCAAAATCCTCTAGCTTTTCTTCATTCGGTCCAACCACTCCCTTGGAAACTAACATGGATGAAATCATCCTTGAGTAAAACAAGGAGGTGGATTTGGAAGTGACTTTAATCACCTCACATATATGGTTAATGAAATATTTTCAAAGATTGATCTTATGGCCATTCTTCAACAGATGAATCAGGAACACATCCTGACACTTCATCACAGAAAAATATCCTTTTCTTAGACTAATCAAATTCTAAACAAATTTGAACATGAGTCTTGACTCCCCATCCAGATCAGCTGCTATGGCCCTTCGCTTGGTGACATTTCCAATCAGGATCTCTAGTGTATTTTCCAGATCAAATATGTTAGTTGTTGGAGGAGGGTCTCTCTAGTAATCATCACAAATTCTTTCATGAAGAATCCTCAGGCATGCAGCCCATAACCTTGAAGAAAATGAACAATTTTTTCCATTGATTTAGCTTGACACCATAAAACTTTCTCCAGCATCAAAGGAAAACTTTACATACTAGTAAAATTGAGATACAAACCTCGGATAAATCGATATATCTTGTCTAGAGAACTATTCGAGCCATCCTTTTTCTCTTAAGATTTTTAGGACCAAAGACTTTCTAGTCAATAGCCACTCAGGGAAGATCTCCTTTTCAGGAACTACAGTATGTCTTACTAGGTTGGGATTCAGAGGTCCTTCGAGTGCAATCCTTGGTGTCCTCTTCTTTTTCTTAGAGCAGTTCTTCTCATATGAGGGTAAAGATGGACGCTTCATCCTTGGCATTCACTGAAGTTTCAGGCGAGAGAGAAGAGAAGGTTTGCAAGGTTGAGAAGGTTCAGGAGAGAGTTAGGGTATGGAATCAAGTTAAAAACCCTTTTGTTTTATAATTTGGGAATGTCAAACGTCATAAAAACAAAAACACAGGAAATTAAATAGCGGTGAAGTAAAAATTATCGCGATGCGGGTTAAAATAAATACATAAATAATCTTCACGGTGAGACCGTGAGTAGGCGTTACAGTGCGATGAAAAACAATCATCACGGTGAGACAGTTGGTGGTCATCACGGTGAGACAGTGACCATTCTGTGCAGTCATGGTGAGACAGTGAGTGAACTATTCTGTCACGGTGAGACAGTTAAGTGACAGACCATGAACACAAGGTGTTAACTGTGAGACCGTAAACATGAAACAGTAACTGAGAAACAGTGAACATGAGACTGTAAAGTAAAATATAGTAAAATAGTAAATAGTAAGATCTGTAAGATGTCTATTTATGGTTAATCATACCAATATCATGTATTATGTAGTCTAATCTCTTGAAATTTAATGGTTTAGTGAATATATCAGCAAGTTGATATTCAGTACCAACGAATTCTAAAGTGATATCACTTTTTTGATAATGATCCCTCAAAAAGTGATGTCTTACATCAATATGATTTTTTCTAGAATGTGAAACAGGATTCTTTGAAATGTTAATAGCACTTGTGTTGTCACAATTTATTGGGACATGTCTGAATTGATGTCCATAGTCTAGTAAAGTGTGTTTCATCCAAAAAAATTGTGCACAACAACTGCCAGCAGCTATGTATTCATCTTCTACAATAGAAAATGAAAAAGAATTTTGTTTCTTAAGACACCATGATAGTAGTAACTTGCCTAAAAAGTGACATGTTCCAGAGGTGTGTTTTCTATCTAACTTACATTCAGCAAAATCAGCATCAGAATAACTAACTAGTTCAAATGATTGTCCTTTTGGGTAGAACAGTCCTAAATTGGGAGTATGCTTGAGGTATTTGAAAATTCTTTTTACAGCATTTAAATGTGACTCTTTAGGGTTTAATTGAAAACGAGCACACATACACACACTAAACATAATATCAGGACGACTAGCAGTCAAGTAGATTAGACTTCCAATCATTCCTCTATAAGTGGTTTGATCAACTGATTTTCCATATTCATCAAGATCCAACTTATAGGTGGTACTCATGGGAGTGTCACTACTTTTTGTGCTATCCAATCCAAAATGTTTCAAAAGATCTCTAGTATATTTACTTTTATTTAAAACAATTCCATCATTATTTTGAAAGATTTGAAATCCAAGAAAGAATTTTAATTCACCCATTAAGCTCATTTCAAATTCGTTTTACATCATTTTAGAAAAATCAGTACATAAGGAATTTTTTGAAGATCCAAAAATAATATCATCTACATAAATTTGTACAACTAAAAAATCTTTAGAAATTCATTTTATAAAATGAGTAGGATCAGTTATTCCTTTTGTAAAACCTTTAGAAATTAGAAAAGAACTTAATCTATCATACCAAGCTCTTGGATCTTGATTTAAACCATATAAAGCTTTTGATAATTTATAAATATGATTTGGAAAATAAGGGTTTTTAAATATAGGTGGTTGTTCAACAAAAACATCCTCATCTATATACCCATTTAAGAATGCACTCTTGACATCCATTTGATATAGTTTAAAATTCAGATGTGCAGCATTAGAAAGTAAGATCTTAATGGCTTCTAATCTGGCTACTGGAGAACAATTCTTCTCATAGTCAATTCCTTCCTCTTGACTATATCCTTGTGCAACTAACCTAGCTTTGTTTCTAACTATATTTCCAGATTCATCTACTTTATTTCTAAACACTCATTTAGTGCCTATGGTGAAAGTGTCCTTAGATATTTATACTAGTTTCCAAACTTTATTTCCTTCAAACTGATTGAGTTCTTCTTGCATAGAAATTACCCAACATTCGTCATTAATAGCATCATCAATGTTTTTAGGTTCAAGCTGTGACAAGAAGGCTTGATGTTCAACCTAATTTCTAAGAGAAGCTCTAGTATGTGTCCCTCTATCTAGATTTCCTACAACAACATCTAAAGGATGATTCTTTAGAATCCTAGTTGATCTAGTAAAGGTAGGACTAGAAATTTTAGGTTCTTCTCTAGGTTCGAGTTCATTAAGAGCAGATTCTGAAATATTTCCAGAACTGGTTTTTTTTATAGCAGGTTCATTAGTTTTATCATTAAGGTTCAAAACAGACAAATCTTATTCAAGATTTTCAATAGATGATTTAGGTTCATGTGGATCGGTTTCATCAAATTTTATGTGAACAGATTCTTCCACACACTTGGTCCTTTTATTAAGTCTCTATAATATTTACTGGATATGGAATAACCTAGAAAGATTCCCTCATCACTTTTAGAAGCAAATTTATCCAGATTATCCTTTGTATTGAGGATAAAGACTTTGCATCCAAAGACTCTAAAGTAATTAACTTTAGGTTTTATATTATTCCATAGTTCATAAGGGGTATTCTTGAGAATAGGTCTAATCAAGACTCTATTAATAATATAACAAGTTGTATTCACAGCTTCAACCCAAAAATAAATAGGTAGGTCATACTCATTAAGCATGGTTCTTGCTATTTCTTGAAGGGTTATATTTCTTCTTTCTACTACACCATTTTGTTGAGGTGTCCTAGGGGCAGAGAAATTGTGAGTATAGCCATTTTGTGAGCAATAAGATTCAAACTCATGATTTTCAAACTCACGGGCATGATCACTTCTCAGGGTTTTAATCTTAAGTCCACTAAGGTTTTCTACAAACTTGGAGTATTTAATAAAGTAAGAACAATATTCACTTTTGTGAGCCAAGACGTATACCCAAGTATATCTAGAAATGTCATCTACTAAGACATAGACATAGTGCTTACCATTTAAACTAGAAACTCTAGAAGGTCCAAACAAGTCCTTGTGAACCAACTAGAGAGGTTGAGAAGTTGAAACTTATTTCTTTGGTTTGAAAGAGATTTTGTGTTTCTTTCCCTTTTGACAGGGATTACAAACCTTGTTATTTAGAAACTCAAGTTTGGGTAGGTCTCTAACCAAGTTCTTTCTATTCAGTTTTCTAAGTGAATGTATATTGTAGTGTCCTAATCTTCTGTTCCATAGCCAAGATTCTTTATGAAAACCATTTAAAAAAGTAATATTTTTCTTAGCTAAGGAATTTAAATCAACATCATAAACATTTTCATTTCTCAAGGCAGAAAATACCAAAACATTTTTAGAATTAAAAACATTACAAGAATCATTTTCAAATTTAACCTTAAAGCCATCATCACATAATTGAGAAATACGTAACATTTTATACTTAAGCCCATCAACAAATAAAACTTTAGAAATCAAAACTGAATCAATGTTACCAATCTGGCCTAGGCTGATGATTTTTCCTTTAGAATTATCACTAAAGGTGACATAGTCTCCATCAGCCTTTATTAAGCTCTTGAAGCATGAATAATCCCCAGACATATGTATTTAACATCCGTTGTCTAAATACCATGTCTTCTTATGGGAACTCTTCAAACAGGTTTCCTACAAATCAATTTTAAATAGAGAATGATTTTGGTACCCAGATTCTCTGGGGTCCAGACAGGTTATCAAGCAAAGCTTTAGGTACCCAAATTTGTCTTATGAGTCTCATATAATCAATAGATTCAATATATTTTGAAAGATAAACTCTATTTGATCTATAACTATGTGAGTAAATAGTTGAATCATATGAATTTCCAGAACTAGAACTTGCAGAATTTTTTCCAGATTTAGGAATAAATATAGTTTTAGTGAACTATCTTTTTCTAGGTTGGTAGCCTATTCCAGTAGTGTATTTTGGTTCCACTTGCTTTCCTAGCATTTGAGTTAGAGTATCTTTTCTATTTGTGAACTTTTCTAAGTACTTTCTAAGTTGCTCATTAGACATTTTCAGTTCTGTATTTTCCTTTAACAGTTGAGCATTCTTTTATTTTTCTATATCAAGGGCGAATTTAAAATTTTCAGTGAGAGGATGTTGTTTCTTTAAGGACTTATATTTGTCCTTAAGTTCATTACATGTTTCTTCCAGCATATTACAATATTCAGATAATTCATCTTTAGTCATATCTTCAGAATCAGAATTAGATTCTGCATCATCTCCAGAATAATAGGAATTTAAAACAAGAGTATCTAAGGTTACCTCAGATGTATTTTTTCATGAAACACATGTTGGCATGATTATTTTCAGAGTCAAAAACTTCAGATTCACTTGTTTTGTCTTCTGAATCACTCCAAGTTTCTTTCATAGATTTCTTGTACTTACTGTCCTTGTAGTCATGTTTCTTATTAAACTTCAGTTTTGGACAGTCAGCTTTGATGTGTCCTTTCCTTTTGCACTCATAGTAGACTATACCATCTTCCTTATCAGCTTTCTTCCAGTCCTTCTTCCACTTACCTTGTTGATCATACTTACCTTTGTAATTTGATTTTCTGAATAACTTCTTCTTCCTATATAATTTCTTAAACCTTCTGGCTATTTGAGCCATTTCAGCATCAGAGTCAGAATCTAAACTTTCACTTTTGGAGCTTTCAGTAGGTATGTGTATTTTCTCCTTGTATTTTCTCTTTGAATCAGTAGACTTGAATGCCACTGACTTCCTCTTTGGTTCATCATCTTCCTCCTTATTCGCTTTGAGTTCTTCCTCATACATCATAAGCTTACCAATAAGTTCTTTGACAGGCAGAGTTCCAATGTCACATGATTCTCTAATTGAAACAGAAGTTCCCCTCCATCAGTCTAGAAAACATCTCAATATTCTCATGATTTTCTCCTTTGCTGGAACAGCCTTACCAAGTGAACTCATAGTATTAACAATCTCATTGAACCTGATATACATGTTAGAAATAGGTTCATCAGTATTCATTTTAAAATTATCATATTTAATAGTATAAGTGTTTAATCTCATTTCTTTAACATTGGTTGTTCCTTCATGAGAAACACCCAAAGTATCCCATATTTTATAGGCAGTTTTGCAAGTAGATATTCTGTTAAACTCTTCATCTCCTAAAGCACAATACAGAGCATTCATAGCTTTACAATTATTATTGTAATCAGTTTTTGTAGGTTCATCCCAAGTTGTTCTTTTAGTTTCTGTAATTTTATATTGAGACTCTATAGAATTCCATATATCAAAACCCATAATTTCCAAATGAATTTTCATCTTAAGTTTCCACTGGGCATAGTGTGTACCATTGAAGAAAGGTGGTCGGTTAGTAGCAGCACCTTCTAGTCTATTATACATAACTAGATTTTAGAAGATAAATTTAAAGAGATAAAATTTTGAACTAACAGAAATTTAAGATCTTTAAAGATGCAACTAAAATAACAGTTGAAAAACAAAATGTTTTGAAAACTTGTATTAAAAAAAAACAACCTGTGATACCAAATGTTGGTCGGAGTGCACACTCAAGAGGAGGGTGAATTGAGTTCCAATTAAAATTTTTGTTAAAATATTTTCTATTAAAATCCCCCAATTTATAAAACAAGTTAAACTGTAGTGAATTTGTAAAACTGTAAAGGTTCAATTAGATTCTCAAATGATTGATTAGTTCTCAGTTAATCTAATTAGAATATTAAATTAGCTTTCAAAACTAACCTACTGATTTACGATAGATACAAACACTTTCTAGATTAATTATCAAAGTAACTTTAAAACAGATTTGTATTTCAAAATAATAAGTAGTGGAATATAAATTAGATATTGTATACTTTGAACTTAAACTAAAAATGAATAGAAAATATAACCAAGAGGTTCAGTCTCAAGCTGAGACTTGGTCCTTTCAAATTTATATATAAATTTGATCCACACCCTGGATCGGGGTTAACAACAGTACAAGACGGTCCAGGTTATGCAGGGACCTCTACCACTGTTCTTCGTGGGAAACAAAAATAAAGACCAGGCCACACAAGGACCTCTTACACAGTTGTCGTGGGTAAACAAGAGTAAGGAGTTTTGGTGTGATGTAACGCCTCAACCCCAGTTACCCAGAGTTGGTGCATTATTGCGTAACATTGGCATGATCACAAAAGATCGAGTCTCGAAAGACCGATTAGTTTAGTAGCCTTGGAAACACTAGATACATTCATAAATGTTACATTACATCATAAAGTGAAAAATCACAATAACATAGTCTCCATAGTCCAAACTTCTATCCCCTTCAGACTATCCCTGTAGGTCAGTCATAAAATATTTCTTCACATCCTGGGAAAAATAAAACATTGAAAGGGGTGATCTCAGATTCTCAGTAAGGATAACAATATTGCAAAAGCATTCATAAATAAACATTAACATTTAAGGCAATGTATAACTAAAACAAAAGCCTTTTTAAACTTGAACTTCAGCATAATATGGAAAAAATAAAATTAAATAATGCCATTTACTTACTCACATGGATATTCTAATAATTGAATAATCACATGCAATATCAATAACCACTTTCATAATGATGGAATACATAATGTCAGACTATCATAACCACGTAGCCAAGGCCTCGTGCCAAGACTACAAATAAGATTTTGTCAAGGCCTCGTGCCAAGACATTAGTTTGTCTCATGAGACCTACCGATGCATCGAGGAGCTATAGTGGGCTCCACCCGTCACTTATTAAGTCCAATGCATTCCTCATATGAACAGGTTTAAACATATCATAAACCATAACATAATCATATCACATAAAACATGCATAAAGGAAACATAACATTTCCACATTTCAATCACAAGATATCAATAAAACACATTGATATAATAAAAAGCACTTTCAAAACCATTTTCAATACCAAAATAAAATAAAACTAAAACTTTTTATTTATTTTTTATTTAAAAAAAAGTTATGGCTTGTAGAGGAAGCCAAAACTCAAATAATGGTCACGGCGGCGGGGAAGTCGTTGTTGCCGCATACGTAAGAAAAAAACATTCCTTTTGTCATTTAGTAAAAACGCTTCATATAAAAAGATTCCTTTTGAATAAAAGTAAAAGTCAAAGGGGTTTATACACCGTATAAATGAAAGTTGTGTATAAAACCAAATATGCCTCAATGAAAGGAGATTGAGATGAAGTCCCTTACAAAGATCATTTTTTAAAATAAAATAGATCTAATATGTGTATTCACTATAAGTACACATAAAGAAAGTACAAATACAAGATAGGACATAATAATATCAT
Source organism: Viscum album (assembly GCA_963277665.1). Taxonomy (NCBI): domain Eukaryota; kingdom Viridiplantae; phylum Streptophyta; class Magnoliopsida; order Santalales; family Viscaceae; genus Viscum; species Viscum album. The sequence continues at coordinate 1,898,364,042 of OY728152.1, forward strand.
GACATAATTTGAAAGTGGGAGATTAACCCACAGAATGGAAATTGGGTTAAGAAGTTCCCTTACCTCATGTCCGACTTGACTCGATCATTCTTTAACCTCATGAATAATAAACTAGAATTAATTTCTATTTGATTAAGACCATTTTCCAGGTTTATTATTCCTTTTATATCACTTATTACCATGTTATGAACATTATGTAATTATTTAAGTTAATAACGGTCATTTTGTCGATCTTTGGTACTTTAGTCAAAAATAAACTTCTTATAATTACAAGTTGTTCATGTGGTGAAATATCCATTATATCCATAATTATATTCATGATTTATATATCATATATATCATATATATCCAGTATATACATTCATTCATAATATTACGTAACATTTAGAGGTAAGAAATGAAATGCACCATTCATGGAGACGGTAAGTCGTACGTACGCATGAACGCTACTTTCATTTCTATTTCATATTTAATGGAATGAAGTTATAATTATATAAAGGTATAGTATAATTCCAGTATAATATAATGTATAATACCATTTACTCCATCCTTTATACATCCCACATATGGCATTAACGATTCAAATCACTTTGAGGGGGCGGTAGTCCGCACTTCCTAAAATGAAATTATCGCATTTACCCATAATGGAAATCGTAAAGGTATGCCATAAATGAAAAATACAGAATCATAAGGGAAAAAAATAATATATATCATATATAAAAATAGTGTCATCATAATGGCCACCATGAGAGGTGTTAAAAGAAGATTGAACAATCATCGTTTCGTGAGGCAGAAATTTGCCAACCACAGAAACAGTATGTTCTTTAACCATTAGACGAAGGTGTGTGTAAGTGTAAATAAAATCCTTCTCATAAAAACATCCAAGTATATTTAGGATACTGTTTTTTTTACAAAATAAAGTAATAAAAATATTTTAGGGGGTTGGATAAGAAAAATAAAACAAAAGAACCCAAGAGAAGACATTACCTTAAAATCGGGTAACTCTTTTTTGATTTGAGCCAAAGGCTTCCTTGGGAAGAATTCTTCCCAAAGTGAGGCTTCTAGGAGTAAGAGAGGGAAGTTGAGAGATTATTTGGGCAGAGTTTTTCTGAGCCAAAAGGCTTTGAAGGTGTGAGTAAGGTGGTAGTGGCGGGGGCCTTTTATAAAAGAAGAGGAGGGGCACTCTTGGAAAGTCATGAAATGTTACTTTATTATATAATGAGTTTTGGATTTTAAAGGTCCCAAAATTATCAATATCTAGGATAAGGTGATAAGGTTTTGAAATATACTCATCCAATAGGTTTTTTACAAGTGTAAGTTTTAGATTTTACATTATCTGTTTATTTTATTTAAATCATTAATTAATGAGGTAATCGCTGCATCATCATGGTGTCATAAATAATTTAGTTTATTTAATGTATAAAAATTATAAAAAAATTATCATGATGTAGGAAATATTTTTATCTTTCTAATTAATATTTATAATAAAAAATATGACTTGTATAACCCCATTTAAAAATTGTTTTAGTAAAACAACTCATGTTTGTGACATTTTTATTTTAACATTAAATAAAAAGTTTTTAATGTCATTTTCCTACCAAAGTGGCTCCATGGGGTCCCCAAGTTGACCCATGGATTTTCTTGGTCTGCAATGACTCATCCAATATGGGTAGGACAAGTGTAAATGTATTTTCATATTTTTATAATATCATTTTTACCTTAAATTTCACTAATTACCTTTAATCGCGATTAATTAAACTTAAAAGTTACTATTCACCAAAAAATTATTTTAATCACATTGAACTAAATTTTACTTACTAATGACAACCATGTATGTAGGATTTTTGAAAATCAAATCACAGAAGTGGCAATGTTTTATTTAAATGAAAAATCAGTTTTTTAACTACCACTTAGTGGTTTCACTATTCATCAAAATTTAAAGTTTTTCAGAACAATCCCAAAATTTCACCCTAAGCTATAATTGATATTCCAAATTCAAAAATGATGTCTATTTTACAAAATTACAAACATATAAGTTGCATTAATTAATTTTATAACTAATTCCCGCTGTTACAACAAATAGCGTGTTTTTAAGAAACAATATATATCCAAAGATTGACAATTGTTTATGTCCAATTTCAAAGTGAAATTAATTCTAATGAACACCATTGGATAAAATGGTAAAAATATATTATAATTACACTTTAAAACCACTCAATAGTATAATTTATCACTATAAATTATTTTTATTAAAAAAGTTGTTTTTAAGTATTTTTCACTATTCATAAAAAATTGGAAGTTCTCAGAAAAATACCAAAAATTCAACATAGGCTAATTTCGATATTCCAAATCCAAAAATGAAGTCCATTTTGAAATATAAAATATATATAATTTCAAAAATTGGGTATTACTATTCATAATGGCTATTTTGATTGGTCGCAGTGTGTTAAAATCTCGAACTTGCGTACAATGCAAGCTATTGAATTATTGAAAGAGAAGCGTATCGTGGAAGCTTGGGGTGTTACATTCTCCCCTCCTTCAATAAATTGTGTCCTCGCAATTTGAAAATTTTCTTTGAAAATAAAAGGTTGAAAATAGAAAATACCTTTGTGGAAAACCCACATCGGAAATAAGGTTAATAAAGATATAACTTTAAAAGAAAGAAAGAGAAGTACAAAGGTCACCCGAGATAGCCCATACTAGGATTCTATGAAAATATGGATATGGAGGAGAAACAAACCATCAAGGTCTGATGGAGAGTTGTAGAAAACAGGGTTAGGATAAAGTTAACCACAAGAAAATCACAAAGTTGTGATTGGTTAAACGGTCATTGAATCCCCAGTTGGAAAAGTTAACCGGCAACGTTTTTGTTTTAAGTTACCTTTTATAAAGTTGAGGAATTTATTTAGGAGATTTACTAAGAACGTAAGGAAATATACTTACTTGTCATGTGACTTTCATTCTTTAATAAATTTTTACCACAAACCCATCATTCACTCCAAAAGGTAATAGAACTCAAAAATATTCTATTTTTCCTAATTGTATAAGGTTCCAAATATTAACACATACCATTTAGATTAGGAAAACATTTTTGTAACAACCAAGGACTTCCTATAGGCTAGTGGTAGGTAATAATGGCATGTTGTACTATGGTTGTGGGTTTGATTCCTGCAGCTTTGTCCGACGCGACGGGTTATCCCCCGACCCGCAGGTTGTCCTTTTTCCTAAAAGTATAGTATTATAATATTCCAAAAATAATCTTTAAAAATGTTTTAACCTTAAACAATACTATCCAAAGTTCAACTTAATCCATTCCAACCTTTATAGTTATCCAAAATACTTATGTCCGACTCACAGTCCAAATTTTATAAGGAAGGTAAACATAATGAAGATCCTTTTTTTCCGCATAACAACATGTGAACACCTTCATCATGTATTCTTTTAAAACACTGCAACATCCTGAATTACCATAAATCCTTATTGATTACATTAATGATCCCTTATTCCTTATATAATACTAGATATACTCCTATCCAAAAATGTATACAAATCATTAATCAGTTTCAAGGAAGTTAAGAATATCCAATATAATTTATCCAAATAAATCATGTATTATTCCAAAATCACTATCTCGGTATCAGAACCATATTATGGTTTATCTTTCTCTCAACCATATATTTCCCAAAAATTTAACCTTCTATTAATTCAATTTTCTTGGTTCCACACCATCTCAAGTCTTTGATGAAATAGTACTGCAGTGCAATCCTTATATACTCCATAATTATTATAACCAGTACATCATTGATACAACACTCAAATGACATAATTCTTTAATAAAAACATAATAACTCTAATCACTCCTCCTCATATGTGGTAGTATCATAACTTGATTATTATCCAATAACATCATTTGAGGAATACTCTGATGATTTGGACATTGGTTTGCATAGTATCCCCACTCCTTTCAGATAAAGCATTGTACATTTGAAACCTTTTTCTTACCCTTGCAGTCTTGCACTTGGTGTCCTTTTTCTCCACACTTATAACAAACTCTCATTCCCTTCAGGCAAGTTCCAAGGTGTTTCTTCCCACAGTTATCACATATTGGAAAATTCTTCTTTCCCCTCGTCCCTTTATCCATCATTATCTCTTCCATCCTTTTCTTCTCTTGCTTTGCTTCAAATCCATAGGACTCAGAGAATTATTTACTTATCTTATTAACACATGATACTATCTCTTAATATGTTGAGAACACATGGGATACTATTTCCCTTCTAAATGTTGGATTAATACCGTGAAAGATACAATCCTTTTTACTCTTTGGATCATATGTATTGCTGGAGTTCACATTCCTTCTACTGGGCACCATTTCTCTATAATGGCATAAACTAGGTTAGTTTATGAATTGCAATGAATAATTCCAAACTTTTAAAATACATAACATAAATTGAATGATTTATGTATGTAATCCATAATCATAAAAATGTTTTCTTTGAGGAAGTATATACTCATAAACCTTCATAGTGGTTTGTAAAGAAAATGAGAATTATCCTAAGCATATCCCCCGGGAGTGTCGTAACCAAGAGTGCAGCAAGGCCCGTTATCGTGCACCAGTTCCAGTTCAAGTCTAGCTCAAAGCGGTGTTTTCGGGTTTTACCCCTAGTTACATCTGTGTCAGAGCCGCCTCTACCTGCTCGTATCCAAACAGGGATTTATTGCTCAGAAAACTCACAAAATCTCTATAATACCAAAATTCTAGGAAGTTCTTCTATACTAATCCTCAAATTTTATCTTAGTTATATGTGCTCTAATCAGAGTTTATCTAAATCTATCTTCCAAAGTTAGTACTAAACTACCTCTGACACCAACTGTAACGCCCCGCCCCTAGTTACCCAGAGTTGGTGCATTATTGCGTAACATTGTCATGATCACAAAAGATCAAGTCTCGAAAGACTGATTAGTTTAGTAGCCTTGGAAACACTAGATACATTCATAAATGTTACATTACATCATAAAGTGAAAAATCACAATAAAATATTCTCCATAGTCCACACTTCTATCCCCTTCAGACTATCCTTGTAGGTCAGTCATAAAATATTTCTTCACATCCTGGGAAAAATAAATCATTGAAAGGGGTGAGCTCAGATGCTCAGTAAAGATAAAAATATTGCAGAAGCTTTCATAAATAAACATTAACATTTAAGGAAATGTATAACTAAAACAAAATCCTTTTTAAACTTGAAATTCATCATAATATGGAAAAAATAAAATTAAATAGTGTCATTTACTTACTCACATGGATATTCTACTAATCGAATAATCACATGCAATATCAATAACTACTTTCAAAATGATGGAATGCATAATGCCAGACTATCATAACCACGTAGCCAAGGCCTCGTGCCAAGACTACAAAAAATATTTTGTCAAGGCCTCATGCCAAGACACTAGTTTGTCTCATGAGACCTACCGATGCATCGAGGAGCTATAGCGGGCTCCACCCGTCACTTATTAAGTCCAATGCATTCCTCATATGAACAGGTTTAAACATATCATAAACCATAACATAATCATATCACATAAAACATGCATAAAGGAAACATAAAATTTCCATATTTCAATCACAAGATATCAATACAACACGTTGATATAATAAAAATCACTTTCAAAACCATTTTCAATACCAAAATAAAAGAAAACTAAAACTTTGTATTTATTTTTTATTTAAAAAAAAAGTTATGGCTTGTAAAGGAAGCCAAAACTCAAATAATGGTCACGGCGGCGGGGAAGTCGTTGTCGCCGCATATGTAAGAAAAAAACATTCCTTTTGTCGTTCAGTAAAAATGCTTCGTATAAAAATATTCCTTTTGAATAAAAGTAAAATTCAAAGGGGTTTATACACCGTATAAAGAAAAGTTGTGTATAAAACCAAATATGTCTCAATGAAAGGAGATTGAGATTAAGTCCCTTACAAATATCATTTTTTTAAATAAAATAGATCTAATATGTGTATTCACTATAACTACACATAAAGAAAGTAAAAATACAAGATAGGACATAATAATATCATGACATAATTTGAAAGTAGGAGATTAACCCACAGAATGGAAATTGGGTTAAGAAGTTCCCTTACCTCGTGTCCGAATTGACTCGATCGTTCTTTAACCTCCTGAATAATAAACTAGAGTTAATTTCTATTTGCTTAAGAACCTTTTCCATTTTCATTATTCCTTTTATATCACTTATTAACATGTTATGAACATTATGTTATTATTTAAGTTAATAACGGTCATTTTGTCGATCTTTGGTACTTTAGTCAAAAATAAACTTCTTATAATTACAAGTTGTTCATGTGGTGAAATATCCATTATATCCAGAATTATATTCATGATTTAGATATCATATATATCATATATATCATGTATATACATTCATTCATAATATTACGTAACATTTATAGGTAAGAAATGAAATGGACCGTTCATGGAGACAGTAAGTCGTACGTACGCATGAACGCTACTTTCATTTCTATTTCGTATTTAATGGAATGAAGTTATAATTATATAAAGGTATAATATAATTCCAGTATAATATAATGTATAATACCATTTACTCTATCCTTTATACATCCCACATATGGCATTAATGATTCAAATCACTTTGAGGGGGCGGTAGTCCGCACTTCTTAAATGAAATTATCACGTTTACCCATAATGGAAATCGTAAAGGTATTCCATAAATGAAAAATACAGAATCATAAGTAAAACAAAAACATAATATATATCATATATAAAAATAGTTTCATCATAATTTCCATCATTAGAGGTGTTAAAAGAATATTGAACAATCATCGTTTCGTGAGGCAGAAATTTTCCAACCATAGAAACAATATGTTCTTTAACCATTAGACGAAGGTGTGTGTAAATGTAAATAAAATCCTTCTCATAAAAACATACAAGTATATTTAGGATAATGTTGTTGTTACAAAATAAAGTAATAAAAATATTTTAGGGGGTTGGATAAGAAAAATAAAACAAAAGAACACAAGAGAAGACATTACCTTAAAATCGGGTAACTCTTTTTTGATTTGAGCCAAAGGCTTCCTTGGGAATAATTCTGCCCAAATTGAGGCTTCTAGGAGTAAGATAGGGAAGTTGAGAGAGTATTTGGGTAGATTTTGGCCGATCCAAAAGGCTTTGAAGGTGTGAGTAAGGTGGTAGTGGTGGGGGCCTTTTATAAGAGGAGAGGAGGGGCACTCTTGGAAAGTCATGAAATGTTACTTTATTATATTGTGAGTTTCGGATTTTAAAGGTCCCAAACTTATAAATTTCGAGGATAAGGTGATAAGGGTTCGAAATATACTCATACAATAGGTTTTTGACAAGTTTAAGTCTTAGATTCTACATTATCTGTTTATTTTATTTAAATCGTTAATTAATGAGGTAATCGTTGCATCATCATGGTGTCATAAATAATTTAATTTATTTAATGTCTAAAAATTATAAAAAAATAATAATCATGATTTAGGAAATATTTTTTTCTTTATAATGAATATTTATAGTCAAAAATATGACTTGTATAACCCCATTTAAAAATTGTTTTAGTAAAACAACTCATGTTTGTGACATTTTTATTTTAACATTAAATAAAAAGTTTTTAATGTCATTTTCCTACCAAAGTGGCTCCATGGGGTCCCCAAGTTGACCCATGGATTGTATTGGTCGGCCATGACTCATAAAATAGGGGTAGTACAAGTGTAAAGGTATTTTCATATTTTTATAATATCATTTTTACCTTAAATTTCACTAATTACCTTTAATCGCGATTAATTAAACTTAAAAGTTACTATTCACTGAAAAATTATTTTAATCTCATTGAACTACATTTTACTTCCTAATTACAACCATGTATGTCAGATTTTTGAAAATCAAATCACAGAAGTGGTAATTTTTCATTTAAATGAAAAATCAGTTTTTTAATTACCACTTGGTGGTTTCACTATTCATCAAAAATTGAAGTTTTTCAGAACAATCCCAAAATTTCACCCTAAGATATAATTGATATTCCGAATTCAAAAATGATGTCTATTTTACAAAATTACAAACATATAATTTTCATTAATTAATTTTATAACTAATTCCCATTGTCACAACAAATAGCGTGTTTTTAAGAAACAATATATATCAAAAGATTGACAATTTTTTTTGTCCAATTTCAAAGTGAAATTAATTATAATGAACACCATTGGATAAAATGGTAAAAATATATTCTAATTACACTTTAAAACCACTCAATAGTATAATTTATCACTATAAATTATTTTGATTAAAAAAGTTGTTTTTAAGTATTTTTCACTATTCATAAAAAATTGGAAGTTCTCAGAAAAATACCAAAAATTCAACATAGGCTAATTTTGATATTCCGAATCCAAAAATGAAGTCCATTTTGAAATATAAAATATATATAATTTCAAAAAGTGGGTATTACTATTCATAATGGCTATTTTTATTGGTCGAGGTGTATTAGAATCTCGAACTTGCGTACAATGCAAGAATTTGCATTATTGAAAGAGAAGCGTATCTTGGAAGCTCAGGGTGTTACATGTGAGGATTGTGATATCATCCAGTTCATCACAGGAGACAGTGTGTTTGAAAAATAAACAGGATACACACACTGCTCCAAAGTAAATAATAAATCACTTAGAGAGATTATATGAATGTTTAGAAAGCTCTAGTGATTGGTAGTGTAGCTCTGGACTCGTTGGATTCAGCAGAATAGATTCTGAGTCCTTCTCTGGTTTTGTGTGAAAAACAGAGTGTCGTGGTTCATCTTGTGTTCTTTACACGTAATAATGTTCTCTTGATTCTTCGTGTGTTCTTCAGTAGAGTTTGATTACACTCATAAGAGTTCTTGAAATATATTGAAATCTATTCTTTGTGATTGGGATTCTTCTTCTGTTCAGTACAGTGCAATCGTGTTTCTTGAGTTGTCGCGCGTATGTATATTCTCTTCTGGTTTGCATTCTTGTGTCTCTCTCTAGTTCTGCTGCAGCTCAGTCTTATTTATATTCCATAAGCTCTAGAAGTAGGAATGATTTTCTTTCCATAGGTACAAGGTATGGTTTCCTGACAGACCAACAACTATCATTAAATAACATTAATTGCATTAAAAACATCAAATATGACCATTAGTATTATTTAAATAAAAGGGACAAAAAGGTTAAGAAACGGTGTCACATTGATTATGTAAACGGTGTCTCCTTCACGGTATGTCTTCACTGTGTCTCCTTCACGGTGTCTCCATGTCACGGTGTCTGAGTCATGGTGTCTGACTCACGGTGTGTCCTTTACGGTATGACCTTCATGGTATAACCTTCACAGTGTCTTGCTCATGGTGTGTCCTTCACAGTGTGAGGCTTACTGCCACGATGTGTTGAGGTCACGGTGTCTGAGACTTAGGCTTCACGGTGTCTGCTTCAGTGTTTCTGTTCATGGTGTCTGTTTGAATATGATTGTGTCTTGCACACAGTCTGTCTTACTATGTCAAGCTTCACAGTGTCTTTATACTTAGACAAATATCTGTATTTATACTTAAACAGTAATACGCAGAATATGAATTAAGTTTAACCATTATCAAGTAAGATAACTTGAAACATAAATACAACGGTTTGATAAGATAAGTGAGATTTTTTATTATGCATAAGATTTGTAAATAATAATGAGAGTAATTGACAGTAATAATATTTGCAATCATGATTGAGATTAATTAACAGTAATAAGATTTTCAATCATTAAAACATGATGTGTAATTATTATTGATATTTTTGATCATTAAAACATGATTAATACATGAGGAGTCCAACAATGTACATAGCCTCTTTCTAATGAGCCAATAGTGAAATCCAATAAATCATAAATTCACTAACTCAAGTGTACATGAAATCATACAGTTATAAAATCAAAAACTAAAAAAACTCCCATTTCCATGGTAATTCGAACTTCCTTCCAAAAAAATGTGTTCATGACACACCAGTTTTATATCCATCCAAGACCAAACACATACTTATTCCATGCCTATTATCTCCCCAAATAGTAATAAAACAAAAACACTAACACACTATGTGATATTAGTCACATAAATTCTATGATACCACATTTTAATGTCCCTTCCCTAGTTCAATATACATTTATTAGATCTGGTCACCACATGACCTCAGGCACACCTCCCCATACATCAAAGGATACCAACTAGTTGCAGGGGTCTAGGGTGTTACCTTGGGGAGAGTATACCCCCATATTAGAGTGTGAAATAATATAAAAACAATCAAGTATCATCCATCATAAATAATCAGATTTTGTGGAAGCAATAAAACAAAATATTCTATATTAAATGTGTTGGGTCCCCTTTAGGAACCTTGAGATGGGGGTGAATCAGAATGAACCCAATTTAAAACTATTATAACTTATTTACTTATTTTTCATTTATGGATCTTGTTCCCACATGCATAGGAACTTTTTTCAATCATTCACTTAAGCCTAAACCACACTAAATTCACATACTAATGAAGATATGTAATTCATGTAGGGAAAAAATATTTTTAATTGGTTTACAAGAACTAGGATACTCCAAATGTCATGGTATTGAACTTATATTGATGCATAAATTAACCAATAGGATTACTAATTTCAGTAGTTAAAAGGTTGGGGTCACTCCTAATTTGTGAAAACTACCCTTATAAGGTTCTAGTGTGGATCACTACCACCCAAGTCTCACTATCTTTCCTCCTCGATTTCACACTTCTCTGAGGTAGGATATCACAATATTTTTACACTTTCTTCCACCTTTCCTCGTTAATCTAGAGAAAGAACACCACATGGTTTATGTTCATGCATCTTTATCATCATCTAAGATGAATTCATCCTTGAATATATATGGATTCACTATTGATATTTATCACTTATCCTTCATATATTATTATGAATACCCTCTTCAAAACTTCTTCTTCCTTCCATAATAAATATAAAACACATTCTTCTTTACTTTGTTTCATAGTATAAATCTTCTTCTTCTTTAGATAATGATGTTCTTCAATAAATCACCAAGTTCACTTCTTTGACATGAAGAAATATTTTCTTCATTCACACAACATTGTCGAACTCCTATTCTATTTATCAATCCTCTTCTTCTCTTCTCATAGATATAACAATGAATTATTGTAGATTCTTCCCCCTTATTGTAATTTAGATCTTTAAGGTAATTGTAAGTTCCTCTATTTCTCTATTAATATGAATATAGTAATGAATTCCATGTGTTGAGAGTATCTCCCTTCTTAGGTCAAGATCATAAATTTGATAGGCACATGATATTTTTCTTTAATGGGTTCCATAATATCTATCAAAATATTCTATTAAGATTCGACTCAACTCCTTTAACTCCATGCACCTTTTCCTATTTACAAAACTGGAAAAACTACTTCGACAATTCCAGGTATATTTTCCCTTAGCATGTTGCATGGAAAACCTCTAAATTTTTTATATCAATAATCTCACATAATTTTTAGCTTTTCAAAAAGACAGATTGAATAAATAAAATAATATCCTTAAGCTTCATACAAGTAGGCTACTTAGTGGCTGGATATCCTTTATTTTTAGTGTAAAACACTTCACTATAGAATGAATATATTTTCATTTAATTCATTGTATCCAACTACAGCTTTATTTTTCATTCACATCTTGGATTAGGTATCTCATTTGAAGTTACATGACATTGGAATCATTCATGATCAGTTATTACATTATCTTATGTTATTTAACACTTGTACTATGTTCCCATAAAATCGTAGAAGAAATCCATATATGTTGCTAATAAATTTCCTATGTTTGTCCATTAAGTTACATATACTAAGGGTTCAAAAAATGCATATGTGAAAATCCATACATGGTGGATCATGTACCTAAAATACTCTATATTATCAAACTATCATATGTGATTCCACATGTATCCATATTTAACTGCATTTACATTCCTGTTGTTGATGAGATTCACTAACATTGACCAAATTGTATATGTGAAAATCCTCATGTAGCCAAATTTCAATACATTAAGAAAACAGGTACACATACCTGAATACCCTTACAAAGAACATCTGTATAGCCAATTTTGGATAGATGAATAATTCCATTATGTAGTAAAATCACATATGTGATTACTTATCTACATTTAAATAAGCATATTTTGGGTATCCAGAACTTCCAGAATAGATATCTTTCCCATAGCTTTCACCCTGCATGGATCATCCTAATAACTTCTCTAGGGGTTGTCACATGGACTCCTTTATTAAAATAAACATTTTATCTCCATTTTAAGCTCCAACACAACCCTTTTTCCTCCATATATCTTTGTAAAAATATATAACATGTATATGAATTCATCTCCCATTATAAACAACTCCAAACATCACCCTGACCACCTTGTAAACAAATACAACAAAGATAGGCATGCCTTGGAAATCATCCACTCTTCATGTCAACACAACCTACACACACTTTAGAGTGTCCAATAATATCCCTATCTTGTTAAAAAATCACATTAGGCTAAGTCCAAACATCATGTCAACAAATGAAACACAACCTAAGAGTTGTCCAAAAATCTCCCCCTTTGGATTTTATTGACTAGAAAACCATTACCAGATATCTCCCCTTTTTTTAATGAAATACAATAGGATACCAAAAATATTTTAACCTTTATTTTCTCCCCATTAAGGTGTGATCGGATCTTCTCCCCCTTCATAATGTGGTTCTCCTTATTCAGATATTACTCCCCCTTTGAATGGATTTATCTCTTTCCAACTTTAGATAAAGAGAGATTAATCTCCCCCTTTATCAATTTTGAGCTTCCAAAATATTTTTATCCACATAATGTGTTTAAAAAAACACAAATAAACATCAACTCCCCCATTGTCTAAGAGGGTTTCCTTATGGTATTCTTTACTCCCTATGAGAATGGGGAAGCTTCTCTTACTTTTCATCTCCCACTTTATTGAGGAACTTCATCCTTTTTTTATCTGTACCGATTTTTATGAGTTTCTATTTGGACTACCCAATTATAGAATATTAACTTTTCCCAACTTCTAGAACACATGTTATACAAAATACTAATTTTTAAACACAATAGGTTCTAGAATTCCAATTCTACCTTTAATAATATTTCCTTAATCTCATCTATATCACCTCAATAAAAGAAATGAGTGAATTTACCATTTAGCACATGAGCTATCAAAATATTATCTAAGCCTAATTAGCTTAATATTACTATAATAAATAATAGATTCTGTAAACAAAACCAATTATATCCTTTTCACTCATGATTATAGTAAAAATTCATGTAGATTCACCTTTAACTTTATGAAAAACAACAACATTTTATCTCTATAACACTTTCAAACCAAATAGTTAGTGCATAAATTTAAAATGAATTGAGTTTTATACATTCCAAATGGAAGATAAATTCATACCACTTGTTAAAATTAAAAAAAATGATACAACTTGAACTCTAAAAATTTATCTCTTCACAGTATTCATCATTGTGAGAATGAGGCTTAACTGCCTTGAAAATTCACCTTCAAACTCTCCCTGAATTCTATATTCATCTCTTGACACCAAATATTGAAATTTTATTCAGTTTTGGGGTCATTTTTATTTTGAATGACATATACAATTAAATATAAATGTTTATCTCATACACCATATATTGTTCATGAAAATTTTAATAATAAAATCATGAAAATAATTAAAAAGAGTATTGTTGATGATGTGGTCTTCAGGTATGTATCCTTCACTTAATTGGTCTACTACCAATCATTTTAGGAATTGATACTATTTTAATTTACTCATATTGGTCTTTATACCATCTTAAATATCAAATATGGTTATGATACATCTTTTATATTCATTCAAGCTTCTTTATCAACTAAACTATAGCATTCAAATGAGTATATTTTTGTTTATTGATTTTACATTTTATTCTAGAAGGAAAATTTGAGGTGAATTGGTTGAGTGAAAAAAAATTACTCATAACTTTTGGATAGGTTAGGTTAATACTTGATTTCCCAATTCATGTATAATATAAATATGATCTTGAAATACTCCTGACTTCTACTTGTTTCATGCACTTTTTAGATTCAAATAGATCAAACATTCAACTCTTTCTTGTGTTTTTTTATCACACTTACCTCATGGGACATTTCTCAATCATATTACTTCATCGCCTCAAAAATATTTAGAAAAAATTTAATGCATGGGTATAGAGGTACCTAAAATTTTCTCAAGGTAGTGAATGAGGCTTGGTATATTAGACCAACCCTTTTCTTTTAACCTTTCCTCATCTTTTTTTGTGATTTAGAGAGAGTAATTACATCACCTCATCAACTTTATTTTCTTCTATGTCATTATATATGGTCATATTCTTATAAATTTTCATATTTTTATTCTCTATTTAGAGATAAATCTTATTTATTCACTTCTCCATCATTGATGAATTTCCAATGTTTTATTCATCATGTTTCCTCCTCCATTGGATGACACTTCTACCAATATTCATTCCATGCCTCATGGTGGTTTTTGTTGGACCCCTTGGGAATAAATATTCTTTGATGGACATAATATATATATTGGATATATCCTTATTTTTTGAATTCTTTTCTATTATCTCAATTTATGAATCCTTATTAAATTTATTTACAACTGAAGCTTCTTCTTGTTTTTTCCTCTTAGTATGCCTTCTTTATTTCAAGGAGTTTTTATTTATATATTAGATTTAGTAATTATTCTTGATCTAATTTCATCATGAAAATATTCTTTAACTAGCACTAAAAATGTTTTCTTAAGAGGGAAAAATCATTCCTTTATTATGTCATGGTTTCCCTCTATTATTTCAGCTGAACTCATCTTGGAATTTTCGATCAAGATGTTGTTAGAATGATAATACTTATTAGGATAATAATTGTACCTATTTTTTCATGAAAAATAAATTTTTTATATATTTTATTAGGTTCATAATAGTTAATATATTCACATTCCACAACACAAAAACTTAAATAGTGAACAGGCATCCCATAAAAATAGAACACATTTCTATTTCTTCTATGATTACTCACTCAATTGTATTTACCTTTTGTGTGGTCATTTTTAAATTTTTTTCTATCACTTCCATAACTTTACCTATTATTTGTAATTTTCATGGCATTATTCCTTTCATGACTTCGAGGTTTTCTATCATGTTTATCCTTGGCATCAAGATGCTTCTTCATTGAGAACACCTCCTCTTCCAACTAATAGATTCAATCACTATTAAATTCAAGTTGAGAATTTCGATTTTTCTTTAGTGTATTACCACTAGAAATCTATTCTTATAATTCTTGTGAGATATTTTCCAACATGTTACTTTACTTCTTCATTATAGAGTTTATCCAAGCAATTGAGTTTTTAAAGCTCACCTCTCTTTACAATAGCCTTATATTCTCCTCAGACAAATTTTTAATATGTGTAGCCAACTCATCTCTTTGGGCCTTCAAATTTGGGAATTGATTTGAGTTGTGACCCTTTTAATTAGAGTCATCCTTGAGTTACTAAACTTTTTAAGAATCACTTCAAAATTCTCATAATGGGTGTCATTATTCTCCCTTAGGTCATTGACCACTTCAACTGGTATATTTTTGAGTATTTTTATCCTTTCAACCTCAATTTTCATCATCTTAGAATGAATTTGTTAAGTAGTTTTATCTTAATTAAAATTAATGTTTTCTTCTTGTAGTTCAAATTTAATTCCTCTAAAAGATAGAAATATTCCACCTTCAGTCTCTATAGGATCTCCACGTTATTATAAGTCCCAACTTCACTTGGTATGTCATCCACATCATACATTCATGTAGTATCATTATATAGGTAAAAAAATTCACAATTTGAACTATTCATACCTGTATATTGTAGGATGTTTAATCCTTTTCCTAAATATCACTATAAAAAAAGTTGATCCACACTATTTAATTTCTTTGGAGATTTGCTTCATTTTCAAAATTCATCCATTTTCCATGATGCCAATAAATTATGAGAGTATAAAAACTAAAATCCAAAAAAAACTTCAGATATTGAACACACTATAAACTATAGGATTTGATACCAACTGTTAGATACCCTTTAGGCACCCTATGAGGTGGTGAATTAGGGTGAATTCAATTTAAAACCTTTCTAAAGTATTTACTTATTTTCCTTTATAGATCTTGTTACCACATGTGTAGAGACTATGTTAAACCATTATATTAACCATAAACCATGAAAAATTGACATATGAATGAAGAGTTTTAATTCATGTAGGGACATAATTATTTTTACTTGGCTCACCCACACTAGGATAATCTAAGAAGAATACCATATACCTAGTGTCAATGCAATAATTAACCACTAGGATCACTACTTTTTTTTACAAGGTTTTGATCACTTTATGCCTAGGATCACCTCCCCTACAAGGTTTTGGGTTGACTCACTACCACCAAAGGCTCACTAAATTTCCTCTTCCTTTGTGAAATTCTCTGGATTAATCCACTACAAGTTCACTGCTCTTTCATCCTACTTTTCTCACTACTTTGGGGAAAGAACGCCACACATTTTATGGACTTTTAGGTATGTGCATCTTCAGCATCATCTATAATGAATTCATCCTTGAATATATATATGTGTTATGTTCATCATTTCCATAGTTCCATCACATATATCTATGAATACCCTCTTCAAATCTTCTTCTTCTTTCCAAAATAAATCTATAACACATTATTATTCACTTTACTACACAATGAAAATATAATTATTCTTCTAAGAATGTGCGTCTTTATGAATGTGTTAGGTTATCTTTTTCCTCAACATGGAAAAATATTTTCTTTATTCATACAGAATGTTCATACTCCTTCTCTATTGATAAAGCCACTTCTTCTCTTCTCACATATGTAATAATCAATATTAGTAGATTCGTCCTCCTTAGAATTCATAATTTCAAGTTAAGTGAAATTTCCTCTCTTTCTATCTTCCATTGGATGTGGTGATGAATTCTCTGGGTTAAGAGTATGTCCCTTGTTAGGTCAAGATCACCAAATTTATAGGCGTAAGATATTTTCCTATTGTGGATTCCATCACATCTACAAAAAATATTCTATTAGAATTAGAGTCAACTACTTAAACTCTTCAAACGTTTTACTTTTTACAATATAAAAAAATTATTCCATGATGAAACCTTTATTATTTCCTAGTGTTTTATGGGAAACCTACAGATTTTCAATATCCATGGTCTCTTATCATATACAGATTTTCAAAATAACAGTTTGAATAGATAAAATAATATCCTCTAACATTATGCAGGTAGGATTCTTTATGGCTATATCTCCTTTATTTGTGGTGTGAAACACTCCAATATAGCATGAATATTTTTTTATTTAATTCACTATGTCTCACTAGAAACTTCCTTATTCACTCTACTCTTATATCATGGAAACTATTTAAAGTTACATAACATTGGAAGCATTCACAATCAGTTCCTACATTTTCTTATGTTATTTCATAATTGGTTGATGTTCCTGGAAAATTAAAGAGTAAATCCCCCTCCTTCAAGGAGAAATTTCTTATGTTAGGCCTTTCTATTAGGCGGACCATGTGTTTTTAAAATTCAAACATGAAAACCCATAAATGGTGTCTCACATACCCAAAACTCTCTATATCGATAGACTTTTATATGTGCTTCCTCATGTAGAAAGATTCATTTATGTTTTCATTATCATACATTGATAAAATTTTCTTATGTCAACCAAATTGCATATCTAAACTTTCACATGTAGCTAAGTATTCTTACATTAGGAAAATGGGTGCACAAAATTTGATTATATTGTCTAAATGCCCTTAAGTAGAACCTCTATGTATCTGATTTTAGATACATGGATAATTCCTTTACATAGGAAACTCACATAAATGAGTACATTGACAGATTTTTTTAAAATATTCTTCCCATCCATAACTTCAATAAATGCTTCTAGATCTCTTTCCTGTAGCTTATAGTATTCATGGATCATCCCATGAACTTCTCTAATGGTTGTCACATTAAATAATTTTTTTATGTGAACATTATATCTCAATTCCAAACACCAATGCTACCCTTCAAACTCCACATCTATTTGTAAATATATTTAATATTTATATGAATGGATCTCCCTTTGTTAACAACTTCAAACATCATCCATTTTTCCTTGTTAAAAAATACAAAAAATATATTCATTCCTCGACCATCTTATACTCATATTTTTAATGCACCAACCACACACTTATGGGTGTCCAAAGATCTCCCTATATTATCAACAAATTACCTTAGTTTGAGTCCACACATCTTTTCAAAAAAAACAACACAACCCAAGGGGTGTCTGGTGAAATGTAAATGTGGAAGAAAGTACTTGCATAGACTCATAGTCATGCCAACACACTTAGATTGATCTCTCACCAAGATAATCAATAAATGAGATAAAAAGGAAATAAAGGGTAGAGGTTCTACTACATATTCAAGATATAAATCATTAATATCCCGACCTTTTACAATCTATCCAGCTAAATTATTAAAACCATAGGAATCTACCCAATTTAAACCTACGAATAGTGATGGATCTTTTGAGGTACCCATGTTTCATGGTCATCTGAGTAGGGTTTGAGTACAACTCGGTAGGAAACCACCAACATGGTCTCGTACATAACCAGTAAAGTAGTGTTTGTTCATATAATATAATCATTTAAATAAATAAATATAGTGGATAATAATAAATAAATTAACACCATAGATCCTATGGATCCAATGTGATACTTGAGATTGAGATAAATGTGCTTCTTCTAGTACCGCAATTTCTCTGATCATGTCACCTAATCATGCCAACCAATATCAATCTCATGGTCAATTCCTTGGAGAAATTACTAGGAAATCTAGTAGCATCATGATCAATAATAGAATCCTTAGAGAAAGACCAAGGCATCTACTAGTATATTGATCACTCAATGGCCAGTGCATCCCTCCAAGATAAACTCATGTATACCTCATATTAGGGGGCAGTGCATCTCTCCCATCCATCACATATATCACATCAAGGGGTGGTTCATCCCTCCATCCCATATCATATATCACATAAGGGGTGGGATCAGTGCATCCATACAATCTACCTTATAATATTAGGCATGAAGGATGAATCCAAGGAGGTCATATAAGGAATCCCATATATCCCAATACATATTGGTGGGCAGTGTGACCCACCTGAATCATCCAATCTATAATAGGCATGAGGAACATATCCAAGTAAAACATCCAAATCAACCCATGTATCTCATTACATCTCAGTAGGTATTGAATCCCACCCAAATCATCTCACAATTCACCTCTCGTGAGGATCAACCATCTTCTCAATCTCGTCTCACAAAACAGAGGTTAACCACTCATGTGCACTACATAACCTCATCACTATAACCATATCATTCTCACATCATCAATTAGAGTTATAAGTTTACACTCACAATAATCTATACTCATATCTTCATGCACCCTCTTAGTGGTCAATATATCTCTCTATGTTCTCTAGGTCATATCATAGCATGAACACCCACATGGTTTCCATTATCCCATTTAAACCTCTTAGGTAAACACATATAAATCAAATGGAATAACATCCATCAGCATTATCACAATCACAACATGGATTCATTAGCCTCATAAGAAAAGTTTAAAAGGTATTAGTATTGAGATATGTCACAAATCACATCAATCCTAGGTTGTCTCAGGTTGATCCTCTCACCCAACATATCTATAGTTACTTAGGGAATGCCCACCCAGGTACTCACATCTTTGTGGTGGTGTAAGACTCTCTTGAAACATATCTCAACTATCCTAAAGGATTTAGGGAATCCAAAGGTTCCCAAATGGCCAATTACTAGGTTATCCTTCTCAATTCATTATTCTTCATTTCCTAGAGGTCACTAAGGGCACCTATCACAATGTCTGGTACATCTTGTTCATTCCATATTATTTAATTAATTTCATTTATACCCTTTTTTGGTCTAAGAATCACATCGCATGTATTTATAAACATGTCCTTATTCATTAGTGGATAAGGCATAAACTAGTGTTCAAGGGTCCATTATTTCCCTTGATACTTAGTTATATCCATAGGAAGTAGAAAAAAAATATTTAAATAAAAGGGTCGATAAACATTGGTAGTGATACCTCATTTCACATGAATACAAATAATATGAATAATATTATAGGGGTATAATCAAGACCACCTACCTTAACTTGGATTTCTTTCTTTCTAAATAAGCTTGAAGAATCTCTCCCAAGATCGTATAAGTACAACCAACTATCGTTCATCATCTTGAGTCCCAATATCACACCAAAATATTCAAATTAAAAAATTATAATCAAATTATAATTAATTATTAATTTAAATTTATTTTACAAACTAAATAGATTGGTTAAAATCACTAAATAACTCACCGAGGGACCTTTTCACACTAAAATTATAACCAACCAACCACATAAGTTCCACAACATACTCCTAACACCATCAATGGAAAATATATAACATAAAAATTGGTTCAATAACAAAATTAATTTAATTTAGCAAAAAACTCTAAATAATTTAATATGGTAATGTATTTTCAATAAAAAAATATGAAACAGTGTGTGATAAACATCATGGATCATACTCTGTTCATTGAAAAAAAATCCCCATAATCTTAAGATGATTCCAACAGGAATATACCAGGAAAGTGTAGCCAGAGGTAGAACCCTTGACCATTTATTAAGATAAAAGAAAATGACAAGAAGAAAAAATTACAGACCCAGCACAGTCACTGCAAATCCTCAAAATCACACCCCTCACCACCTCCATGATAAACAGACTCTTCCTCAGTCGTCGTTTCCCACACCGAACTCTCATAGTGCTTCAAAACCTTTGCATACTTCCTCCTCAGATTCAACCGCTCCAGTTCAAGAAAATCATTTTGAGATTGCATATTTCTGACAATCGATCTGTTAGGAATCGGCTTTTCCAAATGTGAGTAGTCCTTCTTCATCCTTCCTCGCCGAGAAGCAATCACCTTGTCCTAGATCACCGGTATCGCGTTGTTACCCACTTGGACAACCTCACTGTATGATGTCCTAACCATCTCCCCATGATTCTCCTTATCTCTATCAGCAAGGTCTCCCCATCTCCCATAGTACTGCATCTCTTGATACCACACTAACTGGTTTTTCTAAAACTAATTATTCATATCAATCAAAGCCAAACAGTGAGGTTGTTCCGCTATTGTATGATCAGCATCTATCCCACCCTTACACATTACTGCATTCTCCTTGAACACATTCTGCATGCTGCCACTGCCACATATAAGAGGTGTCTCATCCCCAGCTGCCATGCCTAATTCTTGAAAGTGATTCCCCGTGGGTACGTTGATCAGAACACCACTAGCAGCATTACCCTGACCACTACAGCCACCTACAAGATCCATACTTCTGTTCTTCTTACATCCAGCAGACTGCAACTTCTTCACATCAGGGGAAAAACCCTGCATGATATCCATTTCAGGAATCAAAGTAGGCCCCTTTTTACCCTTACACATAATACCACTACTACCCCCTTCCCTCTGAGTATCCGCACCAGCATCAGACTGATCGATTTGAGCATTGACATCCCTCTCCGTCACAACAGATGCCTCGGGATCCTGCTGAATATCTGCAGCCGTGTGTCCATCTAAAGGGAATTCCTCCCCACCATCACCATCACCTTTGGGATCACATACCTACAGGTCATTCCCCCTATTCAGATCATGCCTGAGCCGCGCAAACACAGCAAACACCAACGGGTTCGAAGGATTATCTGTTGTGTCAGTAGACAGTGTGCCCTGCAGTCCCAGATTACCTGTCTCAGTATCAACCACAGCAGGTCTCCTATTCTCAGTGAAAGAGATCGGTGCTAGTGGCCTCCTCTGTAATCCGGCATGGCATCTCGAACAGGAATGTCCCAATATCTTGCATCTTGAACAATAATCAACCCAGGATTCATAGATAACAGCTTGCTTCCATCGAAATTCCTCTCCGACTAAAATCCAAACCCAATCCACCGGCGGTCTAGAAATGTCCACCTCAAAACAGCACCGGGGATTAATTGGGTGGCTCAGTGTATATGTACGCACATCAGAGCATAAGAAGCGACCTATCATATTCCCAAGCATACAAAAGATCTCTGGATTTTGAAAGGGTAAAGGAAGATTGGGAAGACTTACCCAAATCATAAGGGAAGTAGGATCCTGGTTCATACAGCATTCAATCGTCCACCGAAGTAGAAAGAACTTAAAACTGTTGCAACGTTGAAGTGCGTTGAACCAAGCACGAACCAGATCTTCATCAGAGGCAAAACAGATCATTAAGTGACTATCAAGGTATAGGTAAATATTTTTAGGTGTCCATAATTTTCTTAGGTGGTGATCCTGGCAGTGATAATGGTGTGAAACATGACCAATGGAAATATACATATCTTAATAGTGGTGTTTGGTGAGGCTAATAGTGGGGAATTAAGTAGTCAAAAGTTGGGGTATGACGAGACCTATTAGGGTTGTCAAATTAGGGGATCATTGTTTCCATGTTGGGGAGGGTCATCTTTGAGATGATACCAATGTGGGAAGACTGGTAACTTCCAAAATGACTTTGATTGACCACCAAAGGAGTTTCATGTTGTATGTACATGAGATATCTAGATCGGTTCTATCGAATGAACTCATATTCAGTTGGAGGTTAAGGATCGAATAAGACTTGGGCATCAAGGTTAAGACTGATATTAGTGTTAATAGGTCTTAATTAGAATTATTTTATGCATGTAGTTTGTGTAAGAGGATAGTGTGATCAATAGTGGGGGTAATAGATAACACATAGCATGACTCTTTAAGGTTATCATACATCTAGAGGTTGGGGATTGGGGTAGTTTCACGTGGTTGAGTTGAACGTTTCTATTTAGGATGAAGATTCGTTGATGGTTAGTGGTATTTCATGATTTTATGATCTTATTTTTACTTAATGGATACTATTAGACAATGTGAATATGTAAAAAGAGGATATAATATGTGTTTGTTAATGTATGGGAATGTGGTATGATGGGTTATGATTATTTACAAATGGTAGGTATATATATAATTCATGATGATGGTTGAGTATGGTTCTATATATATTTTAGTTAGTTTTTTGTGATGTTTCCAGGTAGGGGACTCCTATAGTGGGGAGTTCCTATAGTTCAAATCAATATTTTTGTATCTTTTGGCCATATTGATCAAGATTAAACCAATGTTTTTGACATAATCATAGTGTTTTGAGAGTTTTGTGAGTTGGACACTAGGGTTTTGATTAATATTGGTTAGTTTATATATGAATACATCTAGGGGATGATTTTTTCTATAGTGGGGAGGTTCTAACATCCTAGTTATTTGGTGTACTGTTTTGGGTCTAAATTTATCTTGGTAATATGTTATTAGTAATATTTAAGTTTTTATAGGGGTTTTTGAAGGATTGAGAAGTATTATTCAAGAATTCAGTTCATTCTTGAAATGAAATTTTTTCTGTGTTTAAGTGTCATTAAATAGCCTAGGGCATTGCAGCATGGAGTTTGGTTATGTAAGATTAAAAATTTATAGCATATGATTAAATTTTGGTGTTGTTAAATGATCACATTATTATGGGTGAGGATTTCTCCATGAATCCCTAACTGAGGGGAGAGTTGCTTTGTAATTATTAGGATTACACCATAGCATGCCTAAGGTAAGAGAGTCAGGATTCATGGTTTGATTCAAGAAAGATACATTATGTTGAAACCCAAAGGTCCACACTTCAATCTAGCCTTGTCCAAGGAATTTAATTTTGAGTCATAAATCCATGCCACAATGTGACTTTTGTCCTGTTATTTTCTAGTTTTAATTAATTGGTTAATTTATTATTAAAGTGGGTTTCTGCCTCATTTTTCACTCACATTAAATTGGATCTTTCCCTATTCTAACTCTCTTATTCCTCACTTCTCAAGTTGGATCTTCATTAGCTATTGGTCATTATTTGATTCATCTTTCATAGGGATTCATTATAGGTAAGTCTCGATAAACTATATCAACTGCTCTAATTTAGCCACTATTGTATAGAGTTTCAACTAAAATCTCAATTTTAGGGATTTCTCTCTGGATTCTTGGTTCCTTACTCCTTGGATCAAATTATTCCATAGAATCAGGTGAGCATGATCTTATATATACTAGGTATATTGTTATTAGATATTTCTATTTTTATATGTGTGTTTATGCATCATGTGATTTTTAGGTATGTATAGGGTCATGTATGTGATCATTAATATAACCAATTGTAGTTTTTATTGTTATTGAGTTATTTCTAGGGGTATTCCTATGAGGTTAATGATATTATAGGCTGTGTATGGGTAATTCTTGGTTGGTGGATTTAGGGAATTCTTGGAATGTTATTTTGGGTTATAATTAATGG
Source organism: Viscum album (assembly GCA_963277665.1). Lineage (NCBI taxonomy): Eukaryota > Viridiplantae > Streptophyta > Magnoliopsida > Santalales > Viscaceae > Viscum > Viscum album. The sequence continues at coordinate 1,898,388,633 of OY728152.1, forward strand.
TTCTTATGATGTGTTACTGGATGCGGTTCCTTAGTAATGTGATGGGTGTGGACCATATAGATATGAGGTGATGTAGTTTTTCAATATGTTTGATGGTGATATCTGATTCTCCAATTCTATATACATAGAGGTTCAATGGGTTATGGCCATAATATGTTGGTGATATTTCTCACCGTAGAGCTAAGGATGTAGGGGCTATACACACACATAGAAAGGACTATGAGGATGTATTGATCACTAGTTATTTGGTTATATCCTCCATATATGATAACATTAGGGTGATCTTTTTTACCATAAAATCAGAGGAGGGGAACATTATAAGTGTCCATGAGGAATGATGAGTTATTTTGAAAATTATTTGGGAGTGGAATTATAATTATGTGTGTGGAAATGTCGGGGTTATTGAACCGGGAAGTAATAAGGTTACTTATGGAGCATGGTTCAGGGATTTATTGTTCACCTAGTCTCCTTGGGTATAGAAATTACATGGTACTTGGATTGATGGGGATAAATTCATCATTCTTCATCAAGGTCTGTTCAAACAGTGGGTTCATCGTCACACTATAACACTAGTTGAAGCAGGTAAACTACTCACCCATAACTAGTTGATCATGGAGTGAAGTGGGTTTTTTATCATTTTTTTATTTTATGTTTCACTTTACACACACTCATATATGTTTATGTGTTATCTAGAAAAACCTTAGGTGGTGGCCTAAAATCTTATACTCACACACTACATAGGACCTCTAGGATTTTTGCAGACTTTATATTTTGAGACATAGGAAACATAAAGGGCCTTACAACTGGTGCATAGATGGTTGGAGGTGTAATAGATACATAGGGGGTTCATTGGTGGATTTTTAGGGTAGGAAGGATTGGATCCTTAGTTTCAAGATGGAGTTATATTTAATTTGTTTTTTTAATTTTCTATATTTTGGTCAGCTTAAGGGAAATACATTTTACTTTTATATTATTGGACTAACATTATAGATATTAATTTATTATACCATGTGTAATTTTTTTCTTCTGATATTACACCATGTTTAGTTGTATATTATTTTAATTCCATTATTGGTTATAGATTTTATTACCAAGGTTATGATCTCTCTACTATCACCTCCTATTCCCATAGCACTAGTTGGTAGCCTCTTACTTATGGGGATGTTTACATAAGGATAGTGACTCACCAGATTGAGTTTTGTTTGATTTTTCCTATTTGGGGACACTAAAAATGATTATTGATTAGTTCTACTAGAACTCCTTTGGATACAAATAAAAAATCTAGTTCCTCTACAAGAATTATAGTAGACTACCATTGAAACTCTAGTGGAATAAGTCTATAGATATAGACTTTATCCAAACCACTAGAAAAATGATGGACACTCAAAAAACTAAATAGTGGTTTTTTTAATTATCCTTTAAAATTTAAGAAACACTTTTCCCACTGAAACATTCATCAATCTATAAAATTCTAATTTACACACATAAAATATAAAAAAAATTAACCTAAAAAATCAAGAAAAATATATTTGAAAATTTTAAAAAATTGGTTCATTACACACCTCAATCTTACTATCTCATTCTAGAGCATATTAACCACCCAATAAAATTTATATCTTAATATAAATGATCTTTTATCTAAAAAAATTCATGGAATCTCATACCACCCATTATAAGATCTATGGGATATGGGTACAATGAAAGTGTAGTGTGGGAAACTCGTTTAAGGTTATTCCATATAAATATAAAAATAAAACTTATTATTTATAGGGAAAATACCCAGATCCACATCTAGGATTAATAAACTTAATTTATAGTTCATTATTAAATAGAAAACAACCATAATGGATTATTTTTATCTTTAATTCTTTCTCATGATTATAATTTTATTTTATTCTTAAAAATAAACCAAAAATCCTCAATTGATATCCACACATGCTCCATGAATCTTAAAATATCAATCTTTGTTCCCTAGGTTGTAGCATGAATAAATAAATATTTTTTTTTCATTTTATGTTGATTGTGTATAAATATTTAATAAATTCTCTCTCTAGATATTGAGAGAAAAAAATGAAAATCTCTCTAATTCTTTATAAATCATGCATCAAAGAAAATTGGTTGAATGTGACTCATCTTGGGTTCATGGTGTTAGTATTTTTTTAATATATAGGTTTAATTATACAAACTTTTACCAAAACACTTATATTATTTTAAATCAAAGAAATATCCCCATGTCATATATCAAATAAATACTTGTTTATTTTAATGTGGCATAAATATTTTATATCACTTTTTTAAAATAAATAATTATTATGGGTGATATAAAATAATTACCATGTAATAATTAATTAATTTAATTTATATAATTAACTTAATTACATCCCTCTACTTAATTATAAAAATATAAACAATAAAATAATTAGACTCATTCAATAAAATTCTTGTATTCACTTATTAATCTATGATAAATTATCAATACCATAAAAGATAAGTATAATTAATTTATTATGATCTTGAATAAATTGTGATTGGGTTACGATCAATATAACTCAAATAGATATTTTCCCACAAATTGAGATTGATTCTATTAAAAAACTTAGATTAAATTGAATCTAATTATCTTTTGGATTTACTTAGTGTGAGATCCATTAATACCCTTATATCAGTGGTAGGATATCTCACCCAAAGACCAAGAGTGATATCTAAAAACACATCATGTATTATATAGATAAACATGAAAATTTATAGTAATGATAACATTCCTAATAATGAACCTATGTAATATAATCCATTTTTTAATCAGTGTCTCACAAAGAAGGTTGCATAAATATTTATCACCCTTAATGGTTGATCTATTTTAATTTTACCTTCCAAAATGTGCATTCTTATGAACAATATGATCATGTATTTTGTGGAGTAACTTCCAAATCAGTAAAATGGTTAATGATATATTATTTCATAACTTTAAAGGGAAAAATATATCTTGATCATTCAATTAATATCATACTACTAATGATGTATCTAAAACAAATTACTGAACCAAGCATATAATTTTCATGGTTTTCATCCTGTATATACATAAATTAATCATGATATAAATTAATAATGATATCAAGACTAAGGAACAATATAAAATCATACCAATGAGAACATCCAATGACGCAAAAAATATTTTGAGTTTCTATTAGTAGGTTTTTCCTCATAATCACCTCCCTTAGATATCACTAAGTGTGAAATTTTTTAGAAGAATTCTCAATGATTATTCACCCCCAACACCTGATAATAAAGAATTGTATGTTTCCTATCATATAGATATATCTATACTATATGAAATATTTTATGAATATTTTTATGAAATCCTTAGTTTCTTATTATAGTGTTTAAAATTTTAACCTTGTGATATAGAAAATATTTTAAAGTCCTTATCACATTAAATATATAGAACAAAAATAAAATATAAAATAAGTATAAACACATATATGTATCAAAATAAATATATGGTATGGTAATAAAAAGTATAAAATAAATTTGGTTATAGGTCACTAATTATAACATTAACCAAATTTAAATAGAGATAACGACTAATAATCCTCAACCCATTAGATCTCACTTGATGCTCATTCTTCTGTTAAGAAATGTGTTTAGTATGAGATGACCCAAATACCACATACAAATAACTTACATCATTTTATATGATTATAAATAATATATAATGATTAAAATAAACTCCTTGAACCCTAAGTTTTAGTGTATTTAGATATTACCAATATATTTATCTTATTACTAAATAAAAAATAAACTTCTTCCACTAAAATTATTTGCACATGAATCCATTATAATCATATGACTATATAGAAAACCCTACAGAAATACATAAACAATAGTAAGGTTGAGATAAATATCCTAGTAAGGGGGAATTATATTAGATATAAATTGAAGAAATATAGGTGATCATAATGAATATTGTATAGGAGTGAGCATAAAATGGTTATTTAGGAATCAAATAATAATCAAGGTTTATGAAAATAGTATAATTAAATCATACCAAGATAAATATGAACCTAGGGAATGTAATCATGAATCATTATATAAATATTTGGTACAAACATAATCTTATGATATCATATGTCATATTAAAGCATCAATAACATCATAAAAAATGGATTGGGTTCACTCTACACATCCCAAAAAAATATTTTATTGGGTTCACCCCCAACAGATCATAAACATTATGGATTGGCTTCACTCCTCACATAACATAAACATTATGGATTGGGTTCAATCCCAATATCCTATAAATATTTTTTATAAACTTCACTCCCCATGTCTCATAAACATTTTATCTCATGAGAAGTAAATTATTACCCCATTAATTTTATGGATATATAATTTTGAAACCACTCATTACTTAAATAAAAAACATATCAATATATGTATTCATAATAAATTATTATATTTAAAAGGTTTACCGATCTAGAATAAAGAGATATATTTCTATATCAGTAGTTTTTTACAATTAGTCACATATTTTGGTTATCTAAGTGATTACGCTTCAATCAAAATAATAAATTATAATTTTTTCATAATGTGGATTGTATATAAATTTATTAGAAGAAAAATTATCTTCATACTGAGTTGATGAGATAAAAAGGAAAAAGTATTTATGGGTTGATCTTGTCATGGATATTTTATTTCAAAAACTTCATGAATATATAGGCTTTTGTATATTCAAATAAGGGAATATTTCATCTCTATAATAGATTATGAAAAAGGCCTAATGAATACAATTATTGTTCAAAGGGTTTAATTTAAAATATTATTAAAATATATGAAAAATGATTCATAGGAAGATGATAAATTGAATAATATTTAGGAAAAAAAAATTAGTTTTTATACAGCATTGAAATACTCACAGATAAGTAAAATATAATTTTCAAAAAATACATAATGATAAGGATATTTTCTTAAGAAAAATATGTTTTAAAGATGATCAATGATTTTAAATTACTACAAAAAAATCTAATAAAATTAATATTGATAATAAATAAAGGAAATTATTAAGAATATTTAAAAGTTGTATTTTTGAATTTTATAAATATATAAAATATCTATGAAATAAAAGTAATGTATTGAAAAGAGAAAAGGTAATATTATCAAATCAGAGAACATGACATAAAAATATTCTAAATACAATTATATAAATATAATAAAAATAACATGGATATAGAATAGAAAAATAATATATAATGAGTGATCAATGGTAATGTTTCCCTTTATAAATATTAAAATTCTTAAATGGTTGAAAGAATAAAAAATCGGTATATAAATCCATATAAATGGTCATAAGACAAAGAAATTGGGATTGAAATTTAAAATTATATGAAAATACATTAAAAGGGAATATTATACATAAATACTCTCATATAATAAGATATATATATTTATAAAACCCCTTACCTTAACTCCTAACTATCTCAAATGTTCTTTAGTCCCATTAAAGAGTTGAATATTACCTTAAATACCATCATTCTAATGAAGAAATTAGGATTTATTCATATGACTAGAGGCTTGAAAATGTGATAAAGACATGTAGGGAGGAGATTTTTGTATAGTATGGATAGAATACTTAATTTTAAGTAGTTTTTTAATGGGTTTAGGATATGTCCTTTTATATATAATATTGAGTGGAATATTTACAAATATTCATTTCTCAATGGTTAAGGAATGCCATTTTTAGTGCAAGATGGCCAATAAATGGAAAAATGGTATTTTTTCATGCATTCCTAATCCAAAAAATTATAAATAGATGGTTTCATTGTTTTTTTATTTACTTATAAATCATTTTCACCATTTTTCATATTTATATATATTTTAGGATTAATCGTATAATTTGAGTCTAAAAATATCTAAATAATTGTGGAATTTCATTACTATAATTTACATAATTGAGTATCTATTAATATTAAACCATAAAATCATATAATACTTATTATTTTCCATACTTTTCTTTTTTAATCTAATATTAAGCCACAATATTTTACTTTTAAAATATTTCATAATCATTAGGTCAATATTACATAAGCATTTTCATAATTATATAATAATATAATTTTAAAATTCAAACATTTAGATCAACATTATTTATTATTAATCATATATAAAACCTTATTATAGTATATATACTCCCATAATTAACATGAAATAACACATAAGTCATCATTTTTTACTCTTCTTATATTGCACAAGAAGTGCATCAACATAGCATGATCATTTAGATAATTATCCTGAAATTTAAATAATTTTCTTATGAATAATATTTATATGTTATTTTATGTATCTCGGTCCTTATAACATGTTCCATGTGTTTTTAAGATGTGTCAAAACATTCTAGGCACATATATAATAATATGTAGTAAAATTCAATTTGAACATGAACTCTAACAGAAATTCAAATTCAAACATATCACTCAAATTATAGAGAAATTGAATTTAGATGTTGAATTTAAAATAAATATTTTATAACATTAAAAATATAAATTTAAATAAAAATATCATTTATATACTTTTAACATGATTTTTTAGAAGATAGTAATTATACATCACTTTTAGTATTTACTATCGTATTTTTTATTTATAATTTTTAAACAAAATAGGTTCAGCCTAATTTTAAAATCAAGATTAAAAATATGAAATTAAATTTATTAAAATAAAATTTTAAACATTTAAAAATTAATTTTTAAATAAAAACTCATGGTTTATTAAAAAAAATTGTAAACAGCATACATTTCTTTTTAAATGAAAACTCACTTTCTTATTTCATATAATTCAACTATTATTCCTATGACAATCATAATAATAAATATCAATATAAACTTATAAAATAAAAATTAATCATTGTTTATAAAATAGATTTTAATTAAATAGATTTTTTTATTAGATCAAATTAAGAAATCATGTTAAAGAAATATATTTAACCTTTAAATAAAACATATTTTATTTCATGAAATAAATAAAATTATTTTTAATATATAATGATAACCAAAATTTTCATATTATATTTACTTGATTGGTCATATAATGTATATCATAACTCTTATTTTAGTGATCATATAATAGATACCCCAATGGTCATATAATTATTAGCCCCAATAATCATATAGTGATCACGTTACCCTTTTTCTATTCCTATAAGTAACCCTACATACTTTTGTCAAATCATTCAATTACTCTATTATTTATTACTTATAATTTTCTATTATATTTATAATATTTTTCATGGTTTCAATAGTTATACTTGATAGAAATATATTCATGTAATATTGAGAGGAATAATATTTCAAGCTTACAATATTTTTTATTTACTTGTAGATATAATCCATTTTAGATTTCATAATTATATTTTATATACGTTTCCTATAATGTAATAATGTTTATTTAATTTTATGCTGCAATATTTTTCCTTAATAAAATAAATTATTGTTCATTTTATATATGTTTCTTCTTCTATTAGGTTTGATTCAAGTTATCGTTCATAAATTGAGTTTGTTGAGTTAACCTTGAAATAATGTTTTTGACCCCTATTCCTATACATTATACTTATTTTTTTGGATAATTATTACATTATCCATCACATTTATTATTCACTCAGTTACTTATTATTCCATGCAATGACTAGAAACAAATCCATTGGTGTGAGTAAAAATAAAATAAAAGTAAATAATTTCATGAATATAAAATTTAATCATAGGATATCCTAGCCTACAGAACCTTCGATTCCATCTATGTTTCCTTATTCCAAAACAAATAACTAAACCCCACTATGATATCAAATGAGACAACCCAAAAATGATATACAATGATCTTATACAATTTTACATGATTATACATAATATATCATGATTAAAATACACTCCAATAATCCAAATCCTTAGTATTCTTAGAGATTAGATACATATCCATCTTATTAGTCATCATAACATCTAATTCTTCTATTAAAATTCTCCACACAAGAATTCCTCTTAGTCATTTCACTACATAAGAAACCCTATGAAATATATAAACAATAGAAAAAATTTGATAAATATCCAAGTAAGGGGGGAAACATATATTATATCAATCAGAATAACCTAAGTGATCATAATGAAGATTATAAAGGAGTGATCATAAAATGATAATATATGTATGAAATCATAATCAAGTTACATGGGAATAACATAAGGAAATTATACTAAGTTAAATATAAACTATGAAAATATAAACATGAATTATAATATAAGGATGTGATAAAAACATAATAATAGGATTTCATTTGAAATTTATAACTACCAATACCATCATATCATAGTGGATTGGGATTAATCCACACATCCCATAAACATTGTGGATTAGCCTACTCCTCATACCTAAAAAACTCACTATTGAAAAATACATTTTTGGTGATGAATTTTTCACATAAAATATATAAAATTGATGAGAAAAGAGTGTTTAAGGTCAAATATTTTTTAACTAACATTGAAAATGAAAAAAAAATGTTTTCAATGATGGTTATAAAATTACCAATATTGAAAAAAAATAACATCAGTTATAAAATAACCGATGTTAAAAACCATTAAAAATTTTGTTAAAATATTGGGATCCCTAATTTTTGTTTCATTGTTTCATGATTTAGGCTTTTTACCTCTTAGAGTGAATTAAACCTTCATTCTTTCATCCTGTAATCATCATCTAACCTCTAACACCATCATCCACCACCGGTTACCACTGTTAACCCCCATCATCCTCCTTTAGTCATTGTCAAATGCAACCTTAGTCTTTTATGGGATTTCTTCATCAATTTTTTTATCATTCTCATACTTAAAAGTTGTTTTTATTCATGGATTAATTATTTGTGAATTTTTATTGGTTACTACCGGTACTCAAAGTTATTGAATCATTATTAAATTTATTTATTTGTTTTCTTAGTAATTACTTATGAATTACATTTTGTGATATCTAGTGTGGCTATAGAATTTTCTCTAATACTAGGAATAAAAATAGTGGAATATGGGTTTAGAAAACTAAAAGCCCATGAAAAACACTATCAATCACAAAATATAAAGTTAACTACTTTTTTTATTCTTTGAATAATTGTAATAATTAATTTTTTGTTGTAAACAATATTTAATATAATGATTATATGAGTTTTAATGGAGCTTAAATGAAATATCATGACCATAAAACTAGTTTTTATGCTTAGGAATAAGGAAAGAGGTTATATAATAGGATTCTTGATGTTTTAATTATCAATAAATAACAATAATAGATCATTTTTGGTTTCATATATGAATCTTAAGTCACATTTTATGATAAATATTTATTTTATAAAAAATAATTAGATTTAATAGGTATAATTTTTCTTTTGAGAATTAGTTAATAAGGGAAATAAGGATATTTTTATATTAAAGGTGAAATTTTTTGAAGTTTATATTTGTTTGGTTATGTTTGTGAATTAGTTTTATTCATGTAGTTGAAAATCTAATATAATCAAAATTTTAAATAAAATTTTCATGTGTTTGTTGGTTTTCTAATGTTTCTAAGTGGTTTGATATGTTTATGTTTATGTTTTTCATGAATAAACCTAAATTATATACTTTTAATATAGTTTTTATTATAATCTAATACAACTGGAATATTTAATATATTCTAGTATTTAACATTCTTTAGATCATTTAGATCTTATTTAATATGTGTGTGATTATTTCTATGGGTATACATAAATTCAATGTTCAAAATGTATCTTTTATTTATAAAATACTATTTTTATTTACTTTCTAGATTTTTATTATGTGCTTTAAATTATAATTTATTTTTAATCATTTATTTATTTTATATTGTGTTTTTCTTAATTAATTTTTTTAATAAAATAAATTGGTTTTAGTAATATTTCATTACATAATGAATAATGATGATAAAAGTAAAAAAATAAATTTTTTATTTATTTTGTTATTTATAAAATTAAATTTCAATTTCAATTTCAAAATAAAGTATCTTACTTATAATAATTCAACTTTTTATATATATGATAATGGATTACGATTGGATTGCTTCACATTAAACAAGTGATGAATATAAGGAATGATTTAATGATTTTTTATAATTTTAAAAAATGAATTTTTTTGTACAACAACCACTTTTTTGATGTTTGAAATTCTTAAATATGATAAATATACAAATAATAGATATCAAAGATCATTTAATTTTGGGTGGTGTTAATAAAAATTATAGTCCTTGTATATAGCATTATGAAATTGGGTAGGAATCAAGTTCTAATGATGATGTGATTTTCAAATTGAAATTTTTTATCAAATTAAAGAAAAGATTCATGATATTAAAGTAAATAAAATTGAGAAAACGCCATCAATTGAGTTCTTATATGGTGATACTAAAAAATAATTATATCTAGGTTGTAAAAAATTCATTGTTTTATCAATGGTGTTAATATCAATGAAATTTAAATCAATAAATGGATGGAGTGGCAATATATTTTATAGAATTACTATATTTGTTGAAAGGAATACTTCCTGAAGATAATGATTTTCCAAATTCAAATTATAATTCCAAAAAATAATATCCTGATGGTATTAGGGTATAAAAAGATACATTCATGTCCCAATGAATGTGTGTTATATTGGAAGGAATATTAAGGTCTTTCAAAGTGTCCTAAATTTGGGAATTCATGATATAAGTAACAATAAAAATGAGAAATTGATTTATCTATTGTTATATGTAAAAAAAATACTACTAAGGAAATTTGGTATCTTCCTAAAATTCCCCATTTGAAATGTTTATGTACAAATTAAAATTATGTGAAAAGGTTAATATGGTATGTAGATAACTTGATATATGACGGAAAATTATGTCATCCAACTAAATTTACAAAATGGAATAAAATTGATCTATATTTTCTTAAATTTGGAAATGAAGTTAAAATTCTCAAACTTGTTCTGTGCGTAGATGGAATGAATCCATTTCATATCCTTAGTAGAAAACATATTTCATGAACAGTATTATTGGTAATTTACAACTTATCTCTAGAATTTTGTATGATGTGGGAATATATCATGTTGAGTTTAATTATTTCTAGAACAAAAAAATCAGGAACTAATATTAATGTTTACATGTCATCATTAATTGATGATTTGAAACATTTATGGGAGGAAGGTATCATGGATTATAATTCTTATAAAAAGGTATATTTTATATTGAATGAAATTCTTATTTTTACTATAAATGAATTCCCAGTGTATGGAAATTATTTTGGATACAGTTTTAAGGTCCATAAAACTTTTCCAATTTTTGAAAAAGGTAATTCATTTTCTCAGCTACTATATGGGAGGAAAATGATATACATGGTTAATCAAAGGTTTTTGTCTATAAAATACTCTTATCAAAGATTAAAAAAATCATTCAATGAATTATATTAATTTTATATTTCTTTAAATACTATTTCAAATTATTTTAATTTTGATAGAGTGGAAGAAATTAATTCCACGTTTATAAAAACACAAAGAACTGGTACTAAAAAAATTAATAGAATAACCAATAAATAATTTTTGAACTTCTATATTGGAGATATAATAATATAAAACATAACATAAAGGTGAATCATGTTGAGGAGAATAAATTAAACCTCATAAGAAATGAATTTAGGTATCAATATGTAATGGGAGAATCTTCATCATTGGTTACAAAAACCCAATAATTTCTGAGAATTTTTCTGGATTTTAACATAGACTTCAACTCTCCAAATTAAAATATGTGGATCCTATGAAAATGATTCCTTTAAGAGAAGGAGGAGGGAATTTTTTTTAAGTTCGATTGTGGTTGACCAATCTAAGTGGTTTATGTTTATATGGTATGGACCAAGAATCAGAGAGTTTATGTTCATGATGTAAGGACCTCATATCATACAATTTTGGGTCTTAAAATTAGGACCTCACATCATACAGTTCAAGGTATTATGATAGGTATCAATCTAAATAGTTTAAATTCATGTGGTATAGATTATATTTCATTATTTTTAATGTCATGTTATAAGGAATAAATTTTATATAGTTTAAATTCTTGTAGTTAAGGCTTCATTCATCTAACATGGTACATTAGGCATGATTCTTTTCTATGGGAGTGGGAATGACTTGTGTGAACCTTTCATGCATCCTAGAATTATCTAACTTTATAAATCCCTAGTCTATCTTCTTATGGATAAAATCATTAATGAAAAATCAATCTTTATTCATATGTTCCAAAATTTTGTGGTGGGTAAAATAATTAGGATGATCTATCATAACTTCCACCTTGGGGATCTTGATCTTTAGAAGCTCAAAAAGTATTTACTCTAATGAAAATGTGAAATATATAGCTATATTGTCAAGACTAATGGAACAAAACTTTTTTCATATGTCATTGAGAGATGGGTGGAATTGATTCTTTTTCACAAATTATGTGTTATTCTCAGGGTTCTCACATGGATGAAGCAGAGATTTATGCATTTATTACTCTATTATCCCCTCATCTATCTTTATTTGAATCCAATAATTAAATATATATAAAATATATCGATTATACACCCTAATAATTAATGTTAGGGGAAGTAATTAGATTGTTTTATCAAATCTACCTCCTTAGGTGTCCTTCTCCTGATCCTAAAAAGCTCTATCGAATAATTCTTAAAGTAAATAAGTGATTTACCTAGAAATAAACTCTGGTTAGAAGGAATATACCTTTCTTCATCTATCATGGAGAGACATATGAGCACGCTGTTTCCCTTTTATACTACATAATGTTTGATTAGTATGTGAAAATACCCTAATTTCATATTTTTTGGATGGTGCCTTAATCTTTTCTAATTATAGAATGGATGCTGAAGCTATTGATGGCTAGGAAATCGCTGGTTCCACCACAAGAATAGAGAACTCAGACTATATTTGATATTGTATGTTGTTTATCACTTCCAAATGATGTCCAAAATTCACCTCATAAAGAGGTGAATAATATGAAAATACTGGGGGTACTTTACTACAAGTAGGACAACTATAGAAGAATGATGGCATTTCACTATGGATAAAATATCCCTAAAGAAGCTCTATAATTATTTTCCAAATATTTTTATTCTCTCGATACAAATGAGGGATCTATTCTTTAGTAGAGGAGTCTTTGTCTTCTTCAACTATGATAGGTAAAATACATGACACACTTTCCCTTCATAATGTAATAATAAGAAGCTGTTAATGGTGGTCTAAATTGGGGAAGTAATAATTTTATTTAACTTTGACATTATGAACATACTCGATCAATATTGATTTATGAGACATCAATAGGGTTTCAGATGCCTTCTTTAGAGGTATATGGGGTTTCATAAATCACTTCTTCACCATTTCTAAGAGTAAATGATGGGAAAATATATTGATCCCTAGGAGATTATATAAGGTTGTAATCATCTATGTCAAGAGATCACTCATCAGGACCAATTGAAAATTCTTTGAACTAAAATGATAACATGTTGATGGAAATAAAGGCTTTCATTTTATAAAATTCTTCTTTCTCAATGTTCTTTTTCATCACTCAAATAACATTGACTTATGGAAACTAGTTCTCCCCATCATAAGAGGATATCATTTGGTGGTATAGTTCTTATTCACTTATTTGGTGGGAAAGTTCCCATATTCTCAATGTTGGGGGTATAGTGTTTCATGAGAGTTTGGACTGGCTGATGAATCCTCAAGAAATATTATTTCTCTTTTCCTCACATATGATGATTATATTGGATATTCAAATAATGATAAGTAGAATGTGTTTTAGTATTAGTTTCAAAGGTAATTGGGGTCATGAAAAGTTGATTCAGTCATGCCCTGATGATGGAATGCACATGATTCACTATATTTTAGACCATCCTATCATCAAATATTTGTGAATTCAAATATAGTAACATTTTCTATTTTTCTCATTCTTCTTGCAGAATGGTAGGCACGCATTCCATATTCACCTTGGGAATATCCAATGGTACTTGACCATCATCAACCATATTTTTCATAAAATATATAAATTCAAACCATTATTGGATCATGAAACCCAATATACAATGGTAAAAGAAGTAATTTGGGTGATTATTCTACCTTTATTCATCTGGATTCATTATTTCATGAAATGTGAACAGTTTTTTCTCTAATGAAGAGATGAGGAACCCTAGAACCTGATCATTATAAAAAAGAATAAATTTTATTCTTCTATCTTTCAAAGTCACATTTCTTCAACCTTATTTTCTTGAAGGTGATAGCAGTTTTTTCTGGTTTACATGAATTCATTATCTATGATGGTTCTTCTTTAAGAGATCTTTACTTTTTTCTAAATATAATCCTTTGTACATTGTGTTATAGTTGAAAATTATAAAAACTCTCCATAATACATCAAGGTGATGAGGGTGGTTGATAACTTATCATGTAGTTTATTCACATTTATTCCTATTAATTGTTCTTAGGAAATATTTATTTAAAAGGATAAAGTTATACCCTTCCCTATTGTAATAAAATCTATGAAACTTTCATTATCTTGTTGTTTTTAATTTGATAGTTCATGATTATTTTTTTACTCAGTATAGTGATAAATTAGTAGAGGAATTTATGAGTAATATCTTCACATATTTCAATGGACACATATATAGGGTTATTTTACCAAAAAAATATGAGACCTTTAATGTTTTATACTAAGAATTTGAGCTTAATAACCTATGGTTGTTATGGGGTTCATAACATTAGAACGCATCGGAAAGAAAAGTAGATAAGATGTTGCATTGGATTTCCCATTCCAATGGATGTTTAGAATTTAGGATTCCTGAAGTTAGGAAAAGGAGAAGTCAAATATACCCACTCAGGACACAGGTTCCACATTGGTTATACCAGTGTATATCACCTTTCAATAAAATAAATCATAAAGTAATATAATCCAATAATTCTTGGGATACCACTACCTGATTAAAACTTAGGTAATTTTTTTAATAGAAATTTTATGTCACCCTAGTAGTGGAAATTCTCAAAAATTAGTTGGTGTTATATTAAAATGGTTCAATTGATGTGATCCCAAGTTGATGAAGTAAATAAATTATTCCTTTTTGGGATAAGGAGAGATGGAAACTTAATCCGTAGGATCATACCCATTGGGTATGTTTCCCTTAATAAATCCATCATTAATTTGATCAAGCTCTTTTATTCTGGCCTTGATTTGGGAAATCTCCTCTTCTATTGAATTAGATTCACTATTATTTGGTGGTGGGTGGGAATGTATTTGGCCATACATTTTCCTTTTTCTTTAGAACTAGACCGTTGAATGGAAATCCCAATATATGCTTCTTATTTTTCATGTTCTTTAATAGTATCATGTTTCATAACATTGATTGGATCAACAATGATGAAATTTACTTATGTGAATTATACATTATGAATTAAATTTTTTCTTAGAGGAGGTACACCCATAATCTATGTATTTTCCTATATAATGGATAATACTATAGATAGATGTGGGGATAAAATTTTCCTTAATCATGTGGGTTGGTGTTTCCCCTAGGATGTTTCAACTATAACTACAAATCCCCTTGCTTCTTAGGCCCACATTCTACTGAGAGTCATAAGTTCCATGATTTCATAGAGATAACCTTTATGTGGGTTAATTCTCTCCCTCATTTGTGAGTTATTTTTTTAAATCATCCATAAAGGATGTATTTAATGACGTCTAATGGTTCTGGCTAATGGTGATATAGAATTGGTTCGATGAATCTTTTAGTGTTTACTGATGGGTCTTAGGGACGTTTTCAATTGTAAGGATGTGGATTATCCCCTAATTTTCATTCATTGGTTTCCCCTAGTGGGATATCCTTCTAGTTTCCCTAGTTTTTTTTAGGGATGTCACAAATTCCTCTATAAATTCATATAGAATTAGGGTCACATAATAGTGACAATGACCACTTTAGATAAGAACCCTCCTAGGTATCTCACATGTGGTTTCCCATACATGGGGGGCCTCCTCCCCCACAAACCTAAGATAAGTAAGGTAAGAATTTACTTTCTCTACATAGATACTCTAGAAGCATTTGGATGTTAAGAATCGGGGCTACTTCCCCCATATTGTACTATCTGTATGGAATTTTTCTATATAGAAGTAGCCCCTCCAAATTTTAACAAGTTTTTTCCAAGTTTGTAATTATGAATTTTTGGTGGTAAACTTGATCTATTTCATTCATCGTCTTGTGATGTATGTGATAATAGAAATTTATTCCTTGAAGATATGGTAGTTGTAGCAATGATAATGGTTTTAGATCAAGGTTCCATTTTCTAGTAGTTCATGGTAACCCTCGCTGCTATGTGGTAATCCTCATACATTCTAGAGAGCTTACTTACTTGTGGTATGTTCATCATGGATTCCACTAGGATTCTAAGGGTGAATAAGAAACCCATAGGTGTAGTATCACCAATACAGATGCATGGTCAATCAATTTCTTTCCTAAGTAAGGATTCATGTTTGTTTCATCACTTTGTTTCCTATGCATCACTATATCTATGAATTTTAAGTAGGATAATACTAACCTTCCAAATGTAGTTATTCACTATGACATACTAAAGATGATTTGGGTTTAATAGTTGTCAAGAGGATGGGATGTTTGATTTACCCTTTTAGGTTTTTATGCCTAATTTGGGACTCTCTTAAATATTTAGGACATGTTCATGAATCCTTCATTGTAATAATACCAGTTTCCCTTAAGAAATTATTTGATTAATAATAATGAATTTTATAGTATTTTTCACATGGGTATTATACTATCTCTCAGTTTATTTGAGTATTTGGGTACTCTATAATTTGAATCCATATAGAAAGGCACTCTAGAATTTATCTCCATCTTGGGAGGCATTGGGATCCTTTAAAAGGAGGTAGGAGATATTGTGGATTTGGGATTGGTTTTGTGAAAGGGGATTCTTCTTTATCCATTTTGTAATGTCCCCACCTTAGTTCACTCTATAGTAACAAGATCAGGTCTCCATGTGACCTCAAGTGCACCTCCCCATAATTCAGAGGCTTCTTAATAACATTGGGAGTATTAGGTGTTACTATGGGAAGACTATACCCCCATATATGAGTGTGAAATAATAAGAAAATAACCAAGAATCATCCATAAAAATAATTAGAGTATTCATAAGAAATAAAACACAACATGCTATATCAAATGGAAATATAGAAGAAAGCATCCATATAGACTCATGGTAATTCAAGAAAACATAGACTGATCCACTGGTAAGATCACATAAACAAGATAAATAAAATAATATTGAAAATAGGATCTATTATATCCATTATCCTTACCTCATACATCTCCTAACATCATCTAAGTTATCCAAATGAATGATCAAAACCTTGGGCATTCTACCCAACCTTAACCAATGAATATAGAGAGATCTTCTTGGGTACCCAAGTTTCATGGTCTTCTGAGTAGGGTATGAGTAAAACTAGGTGCCTCCATGGTATCAAATTTCATAAGGGTTATTCTTAAAATCTATAAAAAAAATTCAATGAAAAATTTGAAGTTAACTGGCATAAAATCTCATGATTTTTAGGTTATGATGTAACGGTTCTTATCGGTTAAATTGTGTGGAATACTACCCATAATTCTCAAAATGACTAAAATTAAGGTGTGTTATTTTTTAAATTATATATATAACAAAGTTATGGATCTATATTCATTTAAAAATTAAGATAATGATGCAATATATATAATTTTTCAACTTTAAATACTTTCAGCCATCATATTTTTATATAAAGGTTCATTTGGTGTTAGAAATTAAGTTGTGTAGTCTTATATATCTATGTTGGATGTATCCTTTTGAAAGGTATATGATGGTATTGAATGGGTATTTTATGAATCAATATAAACTATAATCATTTATTATTGAAAATTATATTTCTCTAGAGGTTATAGAGTTTTTTAAAAACTACTTGTCTATAGTGGAGAATGTTGGTTTTCCTACCTCACTCCATGATGGAGTCAATTTTGTGGGAAAGTGGATTCTTGGATCGAAAATTAAATCATTCATAGGTTAATTAATAAATAAAACGCATTTATAAATCTTTAATAACATAGATTATTCTCAACTATATATAACATTGCACATTAATGTGTTAAAATAGCATTTTTCGAAGAAGAAAGATATATGGTTATTGAATGAGCATAAAAAAAATTACCATGGTTTAAAAGTACCGTGTATTGTAGATTATATGAGTCAAAGACATTGAAATTTTTATAAGGTGGTACATGCTTAAATTGGATAACTAGGTTAGGGTACACCATTAATGGCTAAACATTTTATACCAAATATCAAGACAACATAAGTGATGTTCAGAATAGCATTGTATTATTATTTTCTAAAGAAACATATTTTTATAGTGAAAAATATCGAAAACCAATCTCTAGTTCAAGTGAATATTATAGATTTATTGAATAAATATGTGAGATTTATTACATTAAATTTCAAATTCTAGTGTTTTACTATAAATGGTTTTTGGTAAAAACAGTGTTAAACACGATGAATTTGGTTTGACATTAGTAAATCTGAATAGGTTCGAATACACATATGAACCTTTTATAATTGAAATACATTTGAAACAAATTTTCTATGTTCATGATCCATCAAATGTCTAGTGTTCTATCATTTTTCAAGCAATAAAATAGTTTATAGTGATGAAAAACATGATGATGATGATGAATTATATGAGATCCCTACTTCTATGGATAGATTATTAGAATATATTGATAATAACATCGAAGACATGGTATGTTCTCTATATAATTATCATGAGGAAGGAATATGGGAAAAAAATTCATTGGTAATCTCATGATATTATGAATAACATATATTTATAACTTTTTTTACTTTTCAAATTTTTTGAAATGTTAGATATAATATTTCAAAAAAATAACTTAAGTCATATTTTTCTTATATCATTTTACTTGATTTTATATTAATAATAAAGTATAAATTCATATATATTATATTTGATAAAAAAAAATTAATCATTAATATTATTTTTTAAATTTTATAACATGGGTAATGTAATAAAAAATTTGTTCATGTGGTAATTTTTTAATGAAAATAATGGAAAATTCATCTCTAAAAATTTGCGGCATATAAGAATAAACCATGGTCAAAAAATTATAGATAAATATGATGATCAAAAGAGTGTTTTTAAAATTAAAAAACATTTTTATTTCATTTGTGACATTTTCAAAAAAACCATACATGAATTTAATATTAGATATTCTCAAAATAAGGATAAAACAATCAAATATTATTAATGAAAACACAGAGATTGATGGAATTAAAATCATTTATATATGAATTAATTACAAAATAAACACATGTATTCTTCTATCAGTTTTTATTATTGAGGTAACATGACTAAGAAAATGTTGAATCTTTTTTCAATTTATATTTATCTAAGAAACTATTTAGATTGCTTTTTTTATTAAATATATTTTCAATTTATATTTATCTTTATATAAAACAATTGGATTCTTTTACTAGTTGTTATTTAATTTTATTTGTAAGATAATGTTATATCATACTTTTGATTGAACTTAGTCTTACAATGAGGACCTTAAACATACTACTGATTAGGGTCCTCTCCCTACTGTACAGGTGCCTTCTACTTCCATATGCGTAGAGAGGGATTCAGGGTATGTAAATGTAGTTGCACATGTCTACATAAATTTTAAGTTTCTTATAGATAGTAATAGAGTTTATCTTTTCAATTTGATGATAATAGTAATCCCATGAGTCCAAATTCAATCCAATTAAGAGTGTTGTGATAATGAATTATCGAAAAAAATTAGTATTTTGATTTCTAATTAGAGAAATGTCCCCAAGATAAAACTAGTTCATCTTTGGCAGAAAATTTAGGTAAGGTCGTTTATTATTATTTCACATATCATTATTAATGTTTACTAATATTTTTTATTTATTTTCATCATATGGCATATGATATACCTAGAACAAAAGAATTCATGGAGAAATGTTTGTTTATTTCTGCTAAGATATGGTGGGATTATAAATCAACACTAACTAATGACTTAATTTTTCATACATGACATAATGAAAACCCATGTCACATATATCACTTTCTATATGAAGATACATGGAAGAAAATTATTGACAACAGATTTAAAGATTCTTTTTTGGTAACCAAAATTTCATTTTTTTTTTTATGTTTTTTGTATCACTATAATGATCATCTTAATGTTTTGTTTTGTTTTTCTTTAATTAACATGAACTAAGAATATATCATTAGGAAATCCAAATAGAAAATTTATACCCTCATAATTTATCTCATAGATGGTATTAATTAATGGAAGAGAAAATGATGACTTAAAAACTTCCAAAACTGAGAGTTGAGACTTTAGGATCAGTAGAGATTGAACCTCCTTACCCACCACCTAGACATGAAAAATGGAAGATTTCCTGAATGACCAAAAATAGGACATATCCTACCAAAGAATAAATGTTTCTTATGAGATGATTTTAAGGAATTATTTAAGTTATATAACTTATTCAAATTATTTTTAATCTCTTTATTTTTTAATTTACAAATAAATTATTAAAATATTATATATAGGAATACCTTGAGAAGAATACCACAAAGGGGTCCTTTATACTTGAGGGTAGGAAGGATATTTTAGATACTGTATTGAAAAATCCTAAAAACTTAGGCCTTGAATGAGGATACCAAACAGTTGTTTCAATTAAAAAAATGGTCAATTTGAATCATCCTCAAAGAAGGATGTATATAAGGGGAAAAGTAGAGTCTTTAGAATTTATGCTTCATGATATGGGTCAGAAAATGGAGGAGAGGATCATAGATATGTTGAGTATAGAATTAATTTATTAGTATAGTTGATGTTTACTAACATAAAGGGAAAATTTAGACTTTTTATCTTACTCATCCACCACTGGTTTCATATCTCACTCCTCCACCCCCGATTGTAATTACCACTCCCCTACCTCTCCCTGCAGATCCAACATCAACACCCCATCCTTTACTTCCTATCTACTATGATATATATTCTAAGGATCCCTAGTATCATATTATAGTATATGGAATGATATTTTATATTGTAGATATTCTAAATCATCAGCAAATAGAGATGGATTATATTTGTGTAATGGTACTGGATATTATAGATGCATCATCTATAGTACTATTCCCTCTTGGTGAGGCTTTGATACTTGGACTTGGTCATTTTTTACCATAGTTATCTCAAAGTCTTCAATAGCTTACCATTTAGGTGTGAGTATATTATAAACTTCATTTCATATTCATGTGGAGTTTATTTTCATATTTCAATATAATATATATATATATATTAGAATACATCAAAGGTAGATAAATCTTTTATGGAAAGAAAAAAGTCATTTAGGACAATTTTACTTTTGATACAACTACACTTTCTAAATTATTAAGAAATTAATCTTAGTTTTTGGATGCTTATGAGATACCAAAAGATTATAAAATGTTTTCATTCATTATTATTATAAAAATTTATAGGAGATATATCATTGAGATTGTTACTTCCGATATGTTGGGCCGCACAGTACTTCAAATCTTTTGCATGTATATCGATTATAATATTTATTATAGTTATTTCAATTTGATTTACCTAACATAATAATTTATTTTTATTAGTTTTCTTTATAAATTTTTTGATAAAAATTATATATAATAATTTTATGGTTTTTTGGAAACCTAATTTATTTATTTGTAAGTAAGAATCATGAATTATGATGAAAATATGCATATATTTTTGAAATATTAAAGAATGATTTATTCAATGTTGGATGTTTCCTTATCTTGATAGGTATGAAAAATATATTTAGTTTTGTTTAACTTAATTTAACATTTAATAAAATTATATATTTTATATATTAGTGTTCATTGGATATTGGTTATTTTTTTCTAAATAAAAGATACTTTATTGGTTATCCTCCTTACACAATGACATCGATAAAACTTGAAAAAAAATGAATATAGAAGTTTTATTATATGAGTAATTATTTTTTATAAGTTTTATAACTTTTAATTCATACATATCATTTTCAAATAGAGAATGTGATTACTTTAGAGTGTCAATAATAAAGTGGAAAACAAATATTATATATTTACCAACAAAGGTAAATTCATTTATAATTTATACAATTTTACATATACATAAAATGTTATTTTCATTTGAAAAATTATTTTAAAATAGAATTATCATCATCAAGAAGGAGAAAATGAATGTGAATATAATTTTCAGAGATATATGTTTGAAATAATTACAACCAACACAGTAAAAAAATTCCATAAGGTTTTATTCTATTATAATATTTTTAATTTATCTTATTATTATATTGAAAATTTATGTTATGTAGACATTAATTTATATTTTTAGATTTTTGTAGACCCTTATGCTTATAATAAATAAGATTTAAATCATATTAAAGAAATATGGGTGGAATATTTTATATGTTTGATTAAATTTTAGTTTATAATATATATTTTGATGTTTAATTTCAAAGTGTACACTTATTGTAATTTGAAGAAAGTTTTGAAGTAAATACATGTTAATGGTCTTGATATAGTTATTTTACTACTGTTCTTTTTGGTTTTTTCTAATGTATTTGGTTGTGGGTAACTGATTTCATGTAATATTTTAAAAAAACATAGCTTCAACATTGGTTATTTAATCATCGATATTGAAAATAATTTTCAAAATCAGTTAATATATTAGTGTTGAAAAGTCACCATCCATTAATAATATTGATGTATTTTTAATGTTGATTTTTTAAAATAAATGATGGTAAAAACCATGCTCAATGTCAGTTAAAATAACTGATGTTGAAAACATATTTACAACATCATTTTTGAGATGTCATTTTTTAACCATCATTAAACCTTAATGAAAACCAATGTGAAAAATACCTTTCTCTATTAGTGAAATTATGGATTGGGTATAATACCCATATTAAATGAACATTTTATATAGGTTTTCTCTCCATACCCTATAAGAATTTTAATCTCCTAATATTTAATGCTTCAACTAAAGAATTTGTGGGATATATAATTAAAAGACCACCTATCATATAAATTTCCTCACACATTTATTTTATCATGGTGTTTTTATTTGAACAACATATCAATACATGAATTAGTAATCAATGATTGGATTTACAAGTTTTCCTCATATATAATAAAGAGATATATATTCATATTACTAATTTTCCCTAATCAATCGAATAGTGTGGTTATCTAAGTGACTACCCTTTGATAATAATAATGAATTATATGGATTCATAATGTGAATTATGTGGAAATTTATTTGAAGAAAGTTTATTTTTACACATGTTTGATGGTATGGAAAGATAATGGTAGTGATTAATCGATCCTCTCATGAAGATTTCATTTCTATAACAACATTGATACATAAGAATTTAGATAATAAATCTAGGGATTATTACAGTATAGAAATGACTTATGAAAAAGGTATAATGATAGAGAATATAAAAAAAGGAATGTTAAAAGGTTGAAATATTAAAAAGGTAGTTACATAAAAGAAAAAACCTTCCAATTAAGATAAGAAATTTCATAATATTTAATAAAACAATTCATTAATTATTAAGAAATGTTGAAATATTCTTGAATAAGGAAAACACTGTTTTCAAGAAAATACATTGGGATAATAATATTTTCATAAGAAAAATATGTTTAAAATATTATAAATTATTAGAACATATATTAATAAATATAGTCTTTAAAAATGAATCATGATAAAAATAAATAATTTTTTTTTAGAAAATTTTGAAGAAATATCTTTAGATTTTTAATAGTATATGAAATATTTATCAAATAGAATTAAATTAATTTAACAAAAATTAAAAAAATAAATTATAATGAATTAAAAAAATATATCCTAAAAATATTTTAAAGAAATTTATATAAATATTTTTTAATTTAATTTTCTGAAACTAATCACTTTTTACTTCCAATTACCAATATATTCAAGGTATTGAATGTTAATAAATATCTTATCACATGATGAGTGTTCTTATAAGTAAATTTTAATATGATAATTTCATTGAAGTATCTATAAAATTGAAAAGTCATATAAATTCCTCCCTATTATGTGAACCTTGAAATGTTATAATGATATTCTTAAATATATGTTCTATGTAAGGATAACATCATTTGACTAGACACAAATTATACAGTATATCAATGGTCAAAGTCCCATAATACATTAAGACTTCTTCTCATTAAGTTCACTCTTGGTAATCTCCAAGAGAGAAACTTATTAGAACATATCTGCCCATAGGAATTCCACATGTTATATGCGCCATTGGATATTCCTATCTACTAACATGTTTATTTTTCCTTAGATTTGATATTATTATTAATTCATTCAATGTGTCGTGTAGTTTGATGTATTGATGAAAAACATGATGATGTATGATTATAGTGAATTGAGATACATTTAGTGTGTCACGATTGATATAAAATTAATGAATAATTTATTAAAGGATGTATCCCTTATGATATAATAGAATTAGATATCTATAGAATTTTGATTGAAATGGAATTATCTGATAAATCCATGGTCATGTTGTATATGGAGAAATGTTCATTTCTGGAATTAAAATGAAAATAAATCAAGCATAAATATTGATGAAACAAATTATTCAACCTTTTTGATAAGATATCTTTACAAAGGAAATATATTACATAATGAATGTTCAAGGAGGTTACTGACATTGTGACATTAACTTCTTTCTATTTAGATACCTTGACATGTTATTATACATTGATCTTGGACTTTGTGCTAGTTATCTTAATTCAACAGATAATAGACTTAGAGGGTCACACACTAAGTGTATCTAGAACCAAAATTAAATTTTATTTTGAATTTAACAGTTTGAATAAAGATTATTCATGAATTGTTGATTAATAATTATTCAGGTATGGTTGATCTCATTTATTTAGTTAATATTTATTCAAGAAAATATATATATATGTGTGTTTGTGAGAGAGAGAGTTTAATATTAAATACATATTTATTCATGAGTTTAATGAATATAACATTTATTTATTTATTAAATGTATAATTTAATGATATTTATCTAAAAAATAAGTAACCATTTTTTAAAATAATTTCAAGCCAAATTAATTCTTATTTATATAATAAATTTTAAATTATATGTGAAAGATCTTGTCTCTAGTATTTTAGGGATTTTATTCATCATTTTTTTTGAGTGGAAATCTAATGAAATTGATGAAAACCCATTGTGGTCAAGGGCCTAACAAATTTTTTTGTACCCTAGAACCTTCAAGTGGTACCAAAGCATTCAAATATTTATTTATATTTATTTATTAATCATTGATCGATTTTTTAATTTGATATTAATTTTAAATTTCTTGTTTATTCTTTCATTAATATGAAATTCAAGAAACCATGTTAGTTCAATTTCATATGACTAATAATAGGCCAAGAGCAGATTAAAAATGTTCAAAGATCCCATCTCAAGGTGTTATAGATTCTATCTTAATAACATTAAGCTACATGGAATATAACTAAAAAAGTTCATATCATGCACCCAAATTCACCACACAAATAAAAGTTGTTCAAATCGTGGAATTTCATGTATAAAAAGAGTTTTTGACATCATTACATGTCATGTGTTGACCAAGTAATATGAAACGTATCTTGATGGATTACATGGTGTGTCTTTTGTGAACTCCTTGTAACATACATGATTTTTTCCCGTGGAAAACACATAAATCATGTGTTAAACATATAGAACATGTGTTAATTACACACCACATGTTGACCTCCATCCAACTAACATGGGCCATATGAGATTACATGGCATGTAGCTAGAATAAATTTCATATAACTCATAAACATTAGCATATATTTCACACTGAGTACCTAGACATGTATCATGGATGGACACAAAAAGTGATACACAATGTGTTTCAAGTTGTAAACATTTTTACAACTCATACATGTTTACATGGATTACACTTCGATCTAGGTTGTACACCTAGTAAATTAATTGTGCAGAATAGAAGATTAATTGTGACATTAAACTGAAATACATGACATGTAGATATCGTACACATCATATGAAGGAGTTTTAGAGAGTATTAATTACCTGATTAATTTATACATTAATTTCATAACTACACACTATGTATGACCCTTGTATATGTTGTGTACTTAACAAGCATTAAAATTGGTACACTCCACATATATTAATGCATGTCGTGTGTTATAAATGCCAATATGACTACTTGTCTTGATTCACAGAACTACATGTCCTGTAACAATATGAAATTTTGTGTATTCTACATGTCATGTATGTACATAGTGTATGGAAAGGACCATTTAGGACATTTTTTAGTTCAGAGGGTTATGCGTCATATTACCTCAAGTATATGTCATGTACTTAATTAATTTTAAAATAAATTAATTAATCTTATTTAAATAAAATTATATATAATGGGAATCTCGATGACTATTCTAATCGATATTTAAGATAAAAGAATTAATTTTTTATATTTAATAATTCAAGTGATTTATCTTAATAAAGAACAAATTGAAATGAATGTTAGATCATTTATTAAATACATAATAATTGCATGTGTGGAGGATTGTGAATATGATTGACCAATATATGTGTTAGGTTTTTTCTAAATTTAATATTTATTTCATGTGTGTATTATGTGTTATAAGTTTTTCAAGATTAAATGTGGTGGAATGTGAGTCACCCCTCCCATATTTATTATGTATGGGTCTATTTATCCATGGTTTCTTTTATGTAACCCCATATCCCCAGTTCTTCTCACTTATGTGAGAGTAAATACATGTAAAGGATGTATCTCAAAGGATAATAGAAGATCTGGAACCTGAGTCAAGGTGAAGCCATCCTAGGAGGTACATTGGATCCAGGTGGGCTGCTACAACTCAAGTTGAACTTAGTTCAATGAGATTCTCCATAGATTTTAGGGTTATTTTATTGTTGGATTCATAAACCGACCAATAGAAAATATCATGATCATCCCACATATATTTATTTTATTTATATCTAAATTCATGCATAATTATTTATATATATTAGATTCTTCTCCAAAATCTCATATAAATAAATAAATTTACAAACATGCAATATGGAATAAAATAAATAGATTTTATATAAATAATATTATCAATACATGGTCAATCACTAATTTAAAATCCACATAATATTAATAAAAATGTTAAAATGATAAAATAAATAAATTTTAGGCATAAAGATAAAAATACCTCAAAGAAATATTAAGTCAATTATAGACTTTCATTGCTTAAAAGTTAAGATGAAACAATAGTTCAAAGTGTTTGTCTATCCTAAGTCAAGGTGCTTTCAATTATGAGGTATTTTTAACTATGATTTTTTTTTTGAATTATCCTAGTTTATATCAAGGGTTTACTATCTAAACATGACCCAATGTAACCTGGAGGCAAGTGTTGAAGAAATACAAATTTAAGATTTCGGGATTATGGAGTCCACTCAATGGATCAAGGAGATACAAGTTAATGAAGATAGCATTACTGGCACACCAAAAAACCTTAGAATAATTTTTCAGGCCCATGTCTCTATTATGAGAAGGGATATTTGGATCATTTCCACTAAAATATCCATGAAAAGGGAAATTTTGAATCCAATGGTGGGGGATATTCATATTTTATAAAATAATGGGAGACTAATAAAATAAAATTTATTACATAAATTTTTTTAATCAAATTAAAATACAAAAATATGCATTTAATTAATGTATAAAATGGAAATATAAACCACTAGAACACTATGAAGATTTGTGGATAAAAGAAATTTCCTCCCTGGTACTAATTTCCAAGAGTGGTATATTTGTTTATACACTATTTCACGAAGATTTATCTTCTGATATGTTTCACTTATTATGAATTAAATACAATAAGTTTTTATAAATTTTTATTAGAATAAAAGAACCAAGGAATTATGAAAACACTGCTAAAAGTAAAGTGAAATCACATAGTGGATAAGAAAGGGAGATTCTTATATTAGTAGAGAGAATCATAGAAATTCACTTTTCTAAGTTGTTCAATTCTTATGAAATAATTGTATATTATTGAGTGTTTCCAAAACATTTACCTTGGTGTCTTATTATACATAATGAGACATTGTTTATTTATTGAAATGAATGTTTTATGGAATTTGATACATAAATAATACTTTGATAATATTTGAATTATCATCAATAAATGAAGAGTATAAAATATATGACTTATACCCAATTTTGGAAAGATAAATATTAGTCAAACAAAACTAGAGGTAATAGAAAACCAAAGTTTGACATACTTACTATGTTTTATAAAGAAAATCTATCAAAAATAATAGTAAGACAAAAAAAATTAGAGTTAATTCATCCTTGCTTCATGGAATATTCTAAGGAGAATCCAGAGGTAAAACCATATACTCCATGATATTCCTTTAAGAAATTTTAATAATTCTTAGTACAAAACTAACTCACTTGGAAAGAAGATATAGGATCCACTATAAAATATAATTAGAGAATATATAAACCATGTATTCATTGATCATATAAATGTATAGTGAAGTTTTTCCAAAACTTATATTAACTTATTCACATCA
Source organism: Viscum album (assembly GCA_963277665.1). Taxonomy (NCBI): domain Eukaryota; kingdom Viridiplantae; phylum Streptophyta; class Magnoliopsida; order Santalales; family Viscaceae; genus Viscum; species Viscum album. The sequence goes on from OY728152.1 coordinate 1,898,417,405, forward strand.
AAGGTGTGATGGTAGTATAAGGTATATTGATGAGGATTTTTATATGTAGTGCGAGTCTTCCATAATTATTTCTTGAAACATATTTTACAAATATCACGGTAATAGATAACCATATGAAAATTTAATTGTCTAATGGATAATATATTATTTATTATATGATAGAAGTTTGTTACTTCATAGCATGTTTTATTTGAATCATTTATTAAAGTTGTCTTAAGCTCCAAAAATATATCTAAAGAAACATAGAGTGTATCTAGGTGAATTATTCAATAGTTACTCAGGATATTAACATTCCCAAGATAAAAGGTTATTAATCATACTAACTATATTTCTATGATTGAATCACATCTCTTTAAGATATTGGGTCCGACCTGGGATTTAATGACTTTAATGCACTAGATGTACATGATTTTCGATATGAATGAAAAACTTCATAATTCATAGTGTGAGGAATTGTTCTAGATACACATATTGTATTGGAAAGTAAAACCAATAATGTGGTATTTATATTAACCAAAATAGGTAATATATTATTTAATATTAATAATGAATCCTATAGGGATAAATAAGTGGAAATAAATATGATTTGAAGGTTCATAACAATTTAATGATGGATTCCATGTACCAAAATTTAGTTCTGTATTTTGGTAGCTTCTCTAGCTGATATAAAACCGTTGGTGGTTATTCAAGATAAACTACACATGGGTGGTAATAGCAGAGTGCTAATATGGATCAATTGTTTATACCAAGTCATCTTTCTTAAATAAATTAAAATTTTTATTTTCATGTAAATATTATATGATTATTATATTAGGAATTAGATATTATTGACACCTTGTTTAGAGGAAACCATGTGAAACAATTTTATATGAAATGAACCAAAAGGGTGGGTGACATCAAAGAAACCAAATAAAGGATGGAAATTATAGAGATCCATCTATGGATTAAAATAAGAAAAATGATCATAGAATTTTCATTTGTAAGGAATGGTTTCTAGTTTTATAGAAGATGTTTTTGAGATAAATATAGTTTTACAATTTAGATATTGTTGATGAAATATGGAAAACAGATGATTATCCTTTTAGTTGTTTAAGACTAAATATAATTTCTCATAGAATGACGTAATTAGAAACCTAATTCTAGGTGAAAACAATTTAAAAAGTTAGTTCTCTGGGGTTAATTGGTCTAAGTCATGGTATGAATATTAACATGGTATTGAAAAATAAAATATGTAATAATTAGAGTATAATTCTTTCCAGTATCCCATGGTAATAAATCTCCCCAGTTGGTGTGCTAAAACACAAGAGGATATTCTTTTGATGAATAGACTACATATTACTAAGAGTAATTTTCAAATCTATCTCACATTCCATGATATCTACTAAGGTTTGAAATTTATTGTGTGTAAATCATTAAGATTAATAATAAAAAATATCAGGGTAGCTGCAAATTCTAGCAGTCAAAGTTGTCTAACAATACTTGAAATTATAAAACTAGATGAATTCCTAGTATATAGGGAAGTGAGAATACTAGTTATATAGGGGGGAAATAGTCTTCTTTAATATCAATTTGATCAAGTATTATAGTTTGTATATAGAAATAAATAATAGAAAACATAATAGAGAAAGTTGTATCTATATCTATATAGGTTTAGTATAGTATGGCTTCTAATGAAACTTAAGAAGTGGGTTTAGCTATGATTTTTATAGATTTTAATATTTTACCAAGATAATAAATTTTGATCATATTATGATGAACTTTATTTTATGATAGTATCCAAAATTTTAGTGATGACAATGGAAAAAATGTATATATTATGTTATATTGTCTCTTAAGGTATTTTCAAATAGATGAAGTCAGAGTAAGAGTAAAATCCATGGGAATGTGGTGGGATTAGAAAAGGTATACATTAACATAAGCATGTTTATCATGTAATTCTAACTTGTTAGGTAGATAGAAGTTGGCTCTCGTTCAAGTGGGAGTCTGTTGGATTGAGTTCCCTAGAACCAAATACTTTGTACTTTCTATTACAGGTATATTAAAGGTCATTAATATTAAGGAATATCTTATCACATGATTATTGTTCTTCTATGTAACATTTAAAATGATAATTTCCTTATAGTATTTGTCACATTTAAATTTCATATAATTTCTCCATTATGATGAGAACCTTGAAATGTTATGAAGATATTCTTAAATATAATTTCTATGATCGGATAATATCATCTAACTAGAAATAGATGGTATGGGATATCAGGGAAAAGAGGTTTATAATACATTGATACTTCTTCTCCTGAAGTCTACCCTTGGTAATATCTAATAGAGTGGTTATGAGAATAGACTCACCTATTGGAATTACATATGTTGTATTTGTCGTTGGATATTCATATATTTGGATGTGTATATTAATATTTGGAATTGATAATATTATTAATGAATTTCATGAGTTGCATACTTTCATGTATTGATGAAAATTATGATGACGTATGCTCATGGTGAAGTAGGATAAATTAGGTTCATCATTAGTTATATGTAATTAATGAATAAAATAACAAATGATATGTCCCTTCTAATATATTAGAAGTGGATATCTAAGGACCTTTGATTGAACTTTAATTTTTTGATAAATATATGTCCATGGTGTATATGTTGACATATTCATTTCTGGAATTCAAAGAAATATAAATAAATAATATAGTCTGATGACATAAATTTTTCTAATTTTTTGATAATATATCATGAATAGGGATTATATTATATAGTGAACCTTGGTAGGAGGTTTTTTTCATTGTGATATTAACTTCTTTATCTATGGGTTCCTTAGTGTATTTTGAGATACTATCTTCAACTTTATTTTATTTAGCCTAATTCCACTGAGAAAGAGGATTATAGGGTTATATAATAAGTGTATCCAAAACCTCAGTTAAATTCTAATTGAATTTAATAGTTTGAATAGATATTATTCTTGACATATAGTTATATAAATATTCAGGTATAGTTAATCACATTAATTCAACCACAAGTTATTCAAGAGAATATATATATGAGCTAAATATTATATAAATAAATATTTATGAGTTTACTGAGTATAATATATATTTATTTATAGAATGTACAATGAAATAATATTTATTTATTTAAATAAATATTCATTTTTCAAGGTTTGATAAATTTCAAGGAGGATTGATAAACCATGTTAAGGGTGTGATGGGAATGATATATAATATCATTTAATTAAATATTAATTTATTTATTTAAAAATGTTAATAATATTATCCATGATTTTTTTGCACCTCAAGGAAATAATAATAATTATTATTATTATTATTATTATTATTATTATTATTATTAGACATGAGGTTCATTAAGGATTAATATATTGGATATGATCCGATGTATAATAACCTATTCTCTAATCTGTCCATATAAACTCGATTATATCAATTCTAGGGTAAGTGATTGTTGTGTACAAAAAATGTTCTATATATAATTCTCTCAAAAATAGAGATAACTTTTTCTCTAAAATGATTTCAAGAATAAATAGAAACAATCCTCCTCCTCCCTGTTAAGAACTAGAGAGAACTTTATAGAATCCTTTACGCTTGGAATCTATTCTTATTGTGATCAATGATGAATGATTCAAGTAGTTAAAATCATCCACACTATCACCCATAGATTCTGCAATGAAATTCCAATGTTCATAGAGGACATGTGTATTATTCATAATGGTATTCTACCCTTTTTCCTTTTTTGTGATGATGATATGACAAGAGTGGTAAACTAATTAAACAATGAAGAAATAATTTTAAGAAATGGTAATTCCTATTTGTATAAATTAATTATAAATTTTCTTTGAAATATCTCATCTTTAGGATTATGATGTTGTTAATCGTCATGTTTTGGGAAGAAATCCAAATAAACTGATAAAAACTATTATTGGGAAAGGGCGTGAATTATTATATTTTGACTCAAAACCTTAAAATATAATAAATGTTTTATGGATATTGAAGAGAAAAATCTAGCCCAAAGAGTGGTCAAGTGTAAGGATTCACTTTATTAACATCAAATGTCACAAATATTATGAGAATAATAAATAGGTATGTAAATCCCCATAAATTTCATAATATATTTAAATTTATACATCAATTAAGAATTATATAAAAATATTCCAAAGGAAAATTATACATAGAGAATCTCATATAATAATAGAGATCAATATCAAATCTCTTACCTTAACTTCTAACTCACATAGGTGTGTTTTATAGCTATTTAATATTTTAATCCTCCCTAAATTACATTCATTATAATGAAGACTTTGGGAAATATTATTGTGACTATAAGATCAAAAATCTGATAAATACTTATAGGGTAGGGGGTTTTGGAAATGTATAGAGAGAATACCAAACTTATGGTGTGTTTTGGAATGGGTGGAGGTAAGATTCTTAGATAGATAATATTGAGTTCCATACTTATAAATAATCATTTCATAATTATTAAGTAATGTTATTTTTAGTTCCATGAGGCAACCCAAGCATTACATATCTAAATAATACATCATTTTGGATTAATGTTCAATAAATCTCAAAAACATACATGAACCAAAACCATAGAGGTTTAGTGTATTTGAAGGCTAGATATACAATAAAATTATTACATGAAATATCATTAAAATATACCAAAAATATATTCTCATATAGTACCCTTATTATACATAACTAAATTATTACCTTTCTTCATAATACAGGGAAAAGGAAACATAAGAAAGGGTGAGCTCATATGCTCATTAAGGGTAAACATGGGAGATATAAATTAATGATAATAAGTGAGTATAAGATAATAATATGGGTATAGAATATGATCATAAATTATGAAAACATGTAAAACATTTCATGGACCATAAATCATGAGTCATTGAATAAGGATTTATCATAACCAAAGACACGAGTCGTAAGATTTTTGAATCGTCAATAATTAATCATGAGCTATGAGAGTATATCATAAGCATAAAACATAATTTTGTGGCATATACATAAGCATATAAAATAATTTCCTTATTAAATGATTAATTCTATATAATCATAGTGGATATAGTTCTATAGTAGACTAGGTTCACTCATTATTCCCATCATTTCTTTCGTCAAGTTTTGCTTCCAAGACTATCACAGTGGACAAAGTCCCTTACTAGACTGGGATCACTCCCCATTCGAGTTCATATAATCTCATGAGACATAAGTAATTAACCAATTCATTAGAAGGATATATAATTTGTTTACCACCTATCACATAATGAAAACCATACATAAGTGTGCCACAAGTTCATAAAAATATTCATTATTTCAACATAGCGTAATTTACCCATGGTAAAGAAATTAGTTTCATGGAATCATCCTTAAAACATCATCATCATAATCCATATAAAGAAATAAAGTGGATGTTTTCATAATATAATATCCCAAATGAAGTATAAAAATACTTAAAGGATATTGATATAGATGAAAAATCTCTTCTATAAAATCAATTAAAGCACGCCTTAAAAATAAACCCAAACATCCTTTTTCTTTTCATAACTTTTGAATAATATAATTTATAGAAAAATAGGAATTTGATTTTCATTATAAATCCTTTGAAAATTATAAAGTAATATTCATTAAATTTTAAGTAAATGACAGTGTAAAAATCTATTCATATTGTATACGTTAAAAGCGAACATTATTTTCATCCTTTTGTAAAAATTCAAAAGTAAGTTATACAAAAACCTTTGAAAAGATTCATTTTAATCAGTTGAAAAAAAATTAGTTAAAATTAACTAATTAAAATATTTAATTATAGATAAAAACTTCCATAAAATAATTTTAATATCATGGATATGGAAGAGAAGTATTCTCGATCAAAAAGAGAAAAAAAGGTCAGTTTTTCTTAAAAAAAATTCAATCGTTTTAAGTGCCGAAAAGAGGATAGTGAAATTAAAACATTAAAACCCCATAAATAACCATAGTATAATAAATAATATCAGGTTTAAAATATAAGTATCATATAATCTCTCTTAATTGAAATTTAACATAGATAGTTGTGAAAAGAAATAAGATTGTAATATAAACCCTTTCTGTAAGTCTTGAATTTATATGAAATCAATTTTAGATTTATTTATAATAAATAAAAATTTATTATAAATATATAAAATAACTATATTTATATTTTACTAAAATATTTTATTTCCTCATAATTTCTAATTACCCATTTACTACTAATTTTTCATTAAAAACAACATTTGGGTGTTAACTGTTTTGTTTCCCATGAAAGTTTCATTTTGAGGGTTTTGTTCCTTGAACCTTGGTCATGGTTTCATAATATACATATTAATAATGTCATAATTATATTATTTATTAATTATATATACTTTTATAACCATTTATATAAATTTATGATTAAATATAAATTACATTACTTCATAGAGACAGTAGTTCGTACGTGCACATGAGTGATGTTTTCACTTTCCAAAAAAATGGAAAGAAAGAAATATAAATAATAATATAACTTTATATAGTCATAATAATATAATATATATCATATTTTTTTCATTAAATATATCCTTATTACCATTCATGTTAAGCGTAAATGAATAATGAATCACATCGCTTCATGGAGGTGGTAGTCCACACATACCCATGAACGACGTTATCACTTTCCATCAGATGGGAGGGTAAGAAGTTATATAATACTTTATACTTAAATAATAATAATTATATTATAAACATAATATATATCCATTAATACATAAATATAACCATCCATGAGATAAGGTGATTAAAAATAGAATTTATCGCTTCATGTAGATGGTAATATGTACATACGCATGAGCGGTGTTTTTATTTTCTATTAGATGTAAAAAATATAGAAAATTGTTGTAACATTAAAATAAAAATATTTAACTATAGTAAATATAATAATTTCATAATTTAAAGATGGTTATAGGATATTTTCATTAAGTTATATAAGAAATAAACTAAAAATAGATTATTAAATACAATTACCCCTTCTTCAGGTATATTCCTTTAGTTTACACATTAATCTTTCTTGAGATGGTATTTTGGTGAGAGTAGGAACTCCATAATATGGGTATAAAAGTTTGGACGATATTTGGTTATGAATTTTCTAAACAAGAGTGATCAAGTGGTTTATATAAGTGAGAATAAGATGTTCCCTTTATGGATAAATGAAAAATGCTTTGTTTGATGCTCTCATCACTCCCCCCCCCCCTCCGCAGATTCCTCCAGTGAAAATTGATTTGGTTAAATCTAATCTAGTGATTTTGAATGGTTATTCTACTGATTGTGATGATCTAGGGACCTACCTATTCTCAAAAAGTAACACTTGGTTCATGGAGACAGATTCAAACCCTTATATTTGTGTATATATCCTTCTTGGTTCCCTAGTTTGTATGTCTGGGGATATCACAACTTCCTCTATAACTTCTTATAGAATTAGGGTCACACAATAGTGAAAATGACCACATTGGATAAGAACCCTCCTAGGTATCTCACATGTGGTTTCCCATACTTGGTAAACCTCCTCCTCCACATACCTAAGATAAGTAAGGTAAGAATTTACTTTCTCTATAGAGATACTCCATAATCATTTGTATGTTAAGAAGTGGGGACGCTCCCCCCATATTGGCCTATCTGTATGGAATTTTTCTATATGGAAGTATCCCCAAAAAATTTGAACAATTTGTTTCCAAGGTTGGAATTATGAATTCTTGGTGGTAAACTTGAACTATTTCATTCACCATCTTATGATGTATGTGATAGTGGAAATTTATACCTTGAAGATAAGGTAGTTGTAACAATGATAATGGATTTTGATCAAGGTTCCATTAGCTGGTGGTTCATGGTAACCCTCAATGATATTTGGTCATCCTTATACATGTTATATATTATAGTTACTTGTGGTATGTTCATCAAGGATTCCACTGGTATTCTGAGTGTGAATAAGAAACCCATAGACGTAGCATCGCCAATACGGATGCATGGTCAATCAATTTCTTTCCTAATTAAGGATTCAAGTTGGGTTTACCATTTTATTTCCAACTCATCACTATATATATTCATTTTAAGTAGGATCATATTGACCTTCCAAATGTAGTTATTCACTGGGACATACTAAAGATGCTTTGGGTTGAACAGTTGTTAAGAGGGTGGTATGTTGGATTTACCCTTTTGGGTTTTTATGTCTATTTTGGGACTCTCTTAAATATTTAAGACATGTTCATGAATCCTTACCCTTAATTATAAGAGTTACCCATAATAAATTATTTGATTAATGATCATAAATTTGATAGGATTATGCACATTGTGATTATATTATCTCTCATTTTATTTTAGTATTTGTGTACTCCATAATTTTAATCCATATAAAAAAGGAACTATGGAATTTATCTCTATCTAGGGAGGCATTGGGATCCTTTTAAAGGAGGCAGGAGATGTTTTGGATTTGGGATTGGGTCTATGAAAGGGGATCTTCTGTATCCTTTTTTTTATTTCCCCACCTTAGTTCACTCTATAGTAACAAGATCGTGTCTCCATGTGGCCTCGAGTGCACCTCCCCGTACTCTAGAGGCTTTTGAATAGCAGTGGGGGTCTTAGGTGTTACTATGGGGAGACAATACCCCCATATATAAGTGTGAAATAATAGAAAAATAACCAAGAATCATCCATAAAAAATAATCAGTGTACGCATAAAAAATAAAACACAACATGCTATATCAAATGGAAATGTAGAAGAAAGAAGTCATACAGACTCATAGTTATTCAAGAAAACATAGAATGATCTCCCACCAGGATGATCACATAAATAAGATAAATAAAATAATAAATACAAGAGGAACTATTATATCTATGATCCATACCTCATAAATCTCCTAACATCATCTAAGATATCCAAATGAACGATCAAAACTTTGGGTGTTCTGCCCAACCTTAACTTGTGATCATAGAAAGATATTATTTGGTACCCAAGTTTCATGGTCTCTTGAGTAGGGTATGAGTAAAACTTAGTGCCTCCATGGTATCAAAGTTCCTCAGGGTTATTCTTAAAATATATAAAATTTTGTTTCAATGAAAAATTTGAAGTTAACTGGCATAAAATCTCATGATTTTCATGTTATGATGTAATACCTCTTACCAATTACATTGTGTGAAATACTACCCATCATTATCATAATTCCTATAATGAAGATGTTTTATTTTTTCAATTACATATATAACAAAGTTATGGATCTAAATTAATTTAAAAATTTAGATAATTATGCAATATATATACTTTTTCAACTTTAAATGTACTTTCTGCCGTTATATTTTGATATAATGGTTCATTTGGTGTAATAAATTAAGTTTTTTGGTCTTATATCTCTATGTTGGATGTATACTATTAAAATTTATATGATGATATTGAATGGGTATGTTATAAATCAATATCAACTAGAAGCCTATATTGTTGAGAATTATATTTCTCTAGAGGTTGTAGAGTTTTTAAAAACTGCTTGTCTATAGTGGAGAATGTTGGTTTTCCTACCTAACTCCATGATGGAGTCAATTTTGTGGAAAATTAGATTCTTGGGTTGAAAATTAAATCATTCATAGGTGAATTAATAAATAAAACACATTTATAAATCTTTAATAACATAGATTATTCTCATCCATATATAACATTTTACATTAATGTGTTAAAACAGCATTTTCTGAAGAAGAAAGATATATGGGTATTGAATGGGCATTAAAAAAGCTTTTTTACCATGGTTTAATGGTACCATTCTTGGTAGATCATATAAGTCAAAAACATTGAAATGGTTAGAATTTGGTCCGTGTTTAAATGAGATAATTGGGTTAGGGTATGACATTAATGGCTAAACATTTTATACCAAATATCAAGATATCATAAGTGAGGTTCAAAATAGCATCGTATTATTATTTTTAAAATCAATATATTTTTCTAGAGTGAAAGATATAAACCCAATATCTATTTTAAGTGAATATTATAGATTTATTGATGAAATATGGGAGATTTATTCACTAAATTTCACATTCTAGTGTTTTACTATAAATGGTTTTTGGTAAAAATAGTTTTAAACATGATAAATTTGGTTTGTCATTGGTAAATCTGAATTGGTTGGAATACACATATGAACATTTTATAATTGAAACACATGTGAAAAAAAATCTATGTTCATGATCCATCAAATTTCTAGTGGTATATCATTTTTCAAGAAAATATTTTATAGTGATGAAAAACTTGATGATGATGATGATGAATTATATGATATACCTACTTCCATGGATAGATTATTAGAATATATTGATAATGAAATCTAAGACATGGGATGTGATCTACAAAATGATCATGAGGAAGGAATATGGGAAAATAATTAATTAGTAATCTCATGATATTATGACTAATATATATTTATAACTTGTTTTACTTTTCAAATTTTTTGAAATGTTAGATATAATATTTTAAAAATAATAATAACTTAAGTCATATTTTTCTTATATCATTTTAGTTGGTTTTAAATTAATAATAAATTATAAATTCATAAATATGATATTTTATCAAAAGAATTTTTTTAATAAATAATATTATTTTTAAAATTGTATAAAATGTGTAATGTAATAAAAAAATTTGTTCATGTGGTGATTTTTTATTGAAAATAAAGGAAAATTAATCTCTAAAAAATTATGGCATATAAGAATAAAACATGAATGGTTCACAAATTATAGATAAATATAATGATAAAATGAGTGTTTTTTAAATTAAAAAACATTTTTATTTAATTTTTGACATTTAAAAAAACCATACATGAATTTAATATTATATATTCTCAAAATAAGGATAAAATAATAAATGATTATTAATAAAAAATATTGAGATTGATGGAATTACAATCATTGATATATGAATTAATGAAACAATAAGCAAATGGATTATTTTATCATTGTTGATTATTTAGGTAACATGAATAAGAAAATTTTGGATCTTTTTTCAATTTATATTTATCTAAGAAACTATTTAGATTACTTTTGTTTTTATTAAATATTTTTTCAATTTATATTTATCTTCATATGTAACTATTGGATTATTTTACTATTTTTTCTTTAATTTTATTTGTAAGATAATGTATAGCATGCTTTTTATCCACTTTGGTCTTATAATGAGGACCTTAAAGATGCTAATGATGAGGGTCCTCACCCTACTATATAGGTTCCTTCTACTTACATAGGGATAGAGAAGGATTCAAGGGTATGTAAATGTATTTACACATGTTTACCTAAATTTTAAGTTTCTCCTAGCTAGGAATAGAGGGTATATGTTCAATATGATGATAATGTTAATCCCAAAAGTCCAAATTCAATCCAATTTAGGAGTTTTGTGATAATTAAGGGTTGGAAAAAATCAATATTTTGATTTCTAATTAGAGAAATATCCCCAAGATGAAAATAGTTCATCAATGGAAAGTAATTTATGTAAGGTCATTTATTATTATTTCACTTATCATTACATGTGTTTACTGATATATATTTTTATTTATTTTCATCATATGACATATGATATACCTAGAAAAAAATTAGGGAGAAAATTTTGTTTATTTCCCCTAGGATATGGTGGGATTATAAATCAACACAACCAATCGCATCATTTTTAATGCACGACAAAATGAAAACTTATGTCATATATATCACTTTCTAGATGAAGATACATAGATAAAATTTATTTAAAACAAATGAAAAGATTAAATTTTGGTAACTAAAATTTCATTTTTTATGTTTTTTGTATCACTAGAATGATCATCTTAATGTTTTTTTCCTTAATTAACAGGCACTAAGAAGATCTCATCTGGAAATCCAAACCAAAAATTTATACCCTCATAATTTATATCGTGGAGGGTATTCGTTAATTAAAGAGAAAATGATGACTTAAAAACTTCAAAAATTGAGAGTTGTTTCCTCAGGATCGGTAGATATTGAACCTCCTTACCCACTACCTAGACATGAAAAGTAGAAGATTTCCTGGATGACCAAAAAGGGGACATAACTTACCAAAGAATAAAGGGTTTCTTATGAGAGGATTTTAAGTATTTATTTATGTTATATAAGTTATTCAAATTATTTTAAACCCTATATTTTTTAATTCACTAATAAATTATTAAAATATTATATATAGAAATCCCTTGAGAATCATACCATAAAGGGGTCCTTTATAATTGAGGGTAGGAAGAATATTTTAGATACTGTATTGGAAAATCCTAAACACCCACGCCTTGTAAGAGGATACCAAATTTGTGTTTCAATTAAAAAAATTGTTCAATTTAGACCATCCTCAAAGGAGGATGTATATAACAATAAAGTATAGTCTTTAGAAGTTATGGTTCATGATATGGGTTAGAAAATGGGGGATATGATCATAGATATGGTGAGGAGATGATTAAATCATTAGTATAGTTGGTGTTTACTAACATAAAGAGACAAGTTAGACTTATTATACCACTCCTCCACCACCGATTGCATATCTCACTCCTCCACCCCTTCCTATAAATACCACTCCCCTACCTCTGCCTATAGATCCAACATCTACACCCCATCCTTTCCTTCCTATCTACTGTGAGTTATATGTTAAGGATACCTATTATCATATTATATAATATGTAATGATATATTCTATTATGGATATTCTACGTCATAAACAAATGGATATGGATTAGCATAGTGTAATGGTACTTTATATTATAGATGCATCAGCTATAGTACCATTCCCTATAGGTGAGGCTTTGATACTTAGACTTGGTCATTTTTTATCATAGTCATCTCGAAGTGTTCAATAGCTTACCATTGAGGTATGATTATATTAAAAACTTTATTTCATATTTGTGTTGAGTTTATTTTAATATTTCAATAATATATATGTTTATATATTGGAATACATTAAAGGCAGATAAATATTTTATGCAAAGTGAAAACTGATTAAGTACAATTTGACTTGTGATACAACTACACTTTCTAAATTATCAAGAAATAATTATTGCTTGTTGGATTATTATGAGATTATAATAGATTATAAAATGTTTTAATGAATTATTATTATGACAATTTATAGAAAAATATATAATTGAGATTGTTACTTCAGATATATTGGGACACACAGTACTGAAAATATTTTTCATGTATATCGATTATAATATTTATTATAGTTATTTTAATTTTATTTATATAACATATTACTTGCTTTTTATTAGTTCTATTTATACAATTTTTGATAAAAATTATATATAATAATTTTATGGTTTATTGGAAACCTAATTTATTTCTATGTAAGCAAGAATCGTTAATTATGATGAAAAAATGTATATATTTTTGAAATATTAAAGAATGATTTATTTAGTGTTGGATGTTTCCTTATCTTGATAGGTATGATATATATATTTAGTTTTGTTTAACATAATTTAACATTTACTAACATTATATTTTTTATATGTTAGTGCCCATTAGATGTTGGGTATTTATTTTCAAAAGAAAAGATACTTTATTGGTTGTGGTCTTTACATGATGATATGTGATAAAACTTGAAAAAAATTAAATCCAAGAGATTTATTATATGATTAATTATTTTATATAATTTTTCTCACTTTTAATTCATACATATCATTTTCAAATAGGGCAAGGGATTACTTTATAGTGTCAATAAGAAAGTGGAAAAAAAATATTATATATGTACCGACAAAGGTGAATTCATTTATAATTTCTACAATTTTACATATACATCAAATGTTATTTTCAGTTGAAAATTATTTAAAAATAGAATTTTCATCGTCAAGAAGTAGAAAAAGAATGTGGATATTATGTTCAAAGATATATGTTTGAAATAATTTTAACCAATACAATAATAAAATTCCATGAGGTTAGATTTTATTATAATATTTTTTTCATTTATATTATTATTATATTGAAAATTTATGTTATGTATGCATTCATTAATATTTTTAGATTTTTTTCGACCCTTTTTCTTGTAATAAAAAATATTTGATTCATATTCAAGAAATATGGGTGGAATATTTTACCGATTTAATTCAATTTTAGTTTATAATATAGATTTTGATTTTTAATTTCAAAGTGTAAACTTATTTTCATTTGAATAATGTTTTGAATTAAATACTTGTTATTGTTCTTTCTGTAGTTATTTTACTACTATTCTTTTTGGTTTTTTATGCTTTTGGATGTGGGTTACCGATTTAATGTAATATTTTAAAAAAACATAGCTTCAACATTGGTTATTTAATAACTGAAATTGAAAAGAATTTTCAAATTAAATTAATATATAAACATTGAAAATTCATCATCCATTAATAATATTGATGTGTTTTTAATGTTGGGTTTTTAAAAGAAATGATGGTAAAAACCATGCTCAATGTCAGTTAAAATAACTGATGTTGAAAACATATTTACAACATCAATTTTTGAGATTTCATTTTTTAATCATCATTAAACCTTAAAGAAAACCAAAGTGAAAAATACCTTTCTTTACTAATGACATTATGTATTGGTTATAATACCCATCTCCAATGAACATTTTAGATTGGGTTTCTCTCCATGCCCTATATGCATTTTAATCTCCTAATATTTAATTATTCAACTAAATCATTGGTGGGATATATAATTAGAGGACCACCTATCATATAAATTGTCTTACACATTTATTTTATCATGGTATTTTTATTTTAACAACATATAAATACATGAACTAATAATCAATGATTGGATTTACAAGTTATCCTCATATATAATAAAGAGATATACATTCATATTACTAATTTTCCCCGATCAATCGAATAGTGTGGTTATGTAAGTGACTACCCTTTAATAAGAATAATGAAGTATATGGTATTCATAATGTGGATTATGTGGAAATGTATTCAAAGAAATATTATTTATATACATGTTTGATGGTATGGAAAGATAAAGGTAGTTGTAACACCCCGAGATTTTATGAGATGGATTATTTTTAATTTCTTTGATATATTCTATTTTACGCTACACCAATATTATCTTGTTCTATACACAACACTGTATTATCTTGTAGTATATGCAACACTATTCTTGGCTTGAGTTACATGTAAGAGTGACCTTCCTTGATGGCTTTCATTGTACGCAATACTGAGTTTCACTAAACAATGATATATTATTAAAATATTATTATTTAATGGGATATAAACTAGCCGTTATGAATAGTATTAACCACATTTTTAATTTTATAACATTAACATTCATCTTATGTATTTTTTATACATTATATAAGAACAAATTCAATTTTTCGAATAAAAGAAGTATTTTTCAAAAAATACAGTTTTGCCTCTTTTTGATGGAACACCCATTTTAAATCTAGTTTTTAACACTTTTATATATTATATTAGACAAAATAAACTTATTATTTGGAATCATAACATCAAAATTTACTTTTTTTGAATTTTTGATATTTTCTAATAAAATTAATATTTTAATAAATAGTGAAAAATATTGCATTTTAATTCATAATTGTCTTTTCATCTAATTTATTTATATAGTTAAATTATATTTTTAATTGGTTTTAAAGTATAATTGGATTATGTTTTTATCATTTAATACAATTTTTTTCATTGGAAGTAATTTCACATTTAAATTGGACATTAACACATGACAATATTTTGATAAGTTTTTACTTCTTAAAACCCCGCTTTTTGGTTTTTGACAATAAGAATTAATTTTAAAATAATTTATACCAATTCTGTATTTGGAATTATGAAAAATTGATTCCATATTTTCAATAATTGGGTTCAAATTATGTTAATAGGTTACTTTTTTTGATATTATGAATAGTAACTTTGGTAATTTTATTTACCACAGTTAAATGTAAATCGGGTAAATTAGGGTAACTAACAATATGATAAAGATAATAAAATGACCCTAACACCTGCAAAAATCCTATTGGATAAATTAAAGTTGAAAAATATCACTTATGGGTTAGAATTTATTTATTTAATGAACTTTTTTCTATGAAAGTGATGTAATTATAATTAAAACAAAATAAGGTGACAACATGTCACTCTCATATATCTTATAAGTATAATAATGTTAATATAATGATAAACATGATAAAACTTCAAAAATAAATAGTCTCAAAAAATCTAATGAAATTATATACATAATTTGAATTTATTTAGAATTTTTAGAGATTAAATAATTACCATTAATGATGACACAATGGTGATGTAGAAATTATTTTATTGATAGAAATATCAAATAAATGGTTTTAAAAATATTAAAATAAATATCATATGAACTAATTAATGTTCTAAAAAAAATTTATAGGTTATTATGACATATTAGGAGTTTATTAAAAAAATTAATTTGTCTTTTTTGTGTATTTTATTAAAAGTTATATAAATGAATAGTTTAAAAATTGATACTATTGATATTTTATAAAAATAACATATTATTAAATTATTTAAAAATCACAAAAATATTTAAAAATTACAAATTGAAAATTATATGGTATAAATTTCATAAATTATCCAATTATGTACAATTTAAAACACATAAGTAATTATTTATAACCATTTAATATTTATAATATTAATACCATAAATAAAATTAAATAGATTAAATAAGGATAAATCAAAATGATAAGGTTTAAAATAAAATAAAAACATGCCTAAAATTTATTGTTTGAGGAGATTTCAACCCATAATCATCTTATCTTTGAAATAAATTAGTTTTGGATCATTATAAACCGAAAATGAATTTATAATTAATTAATATTTCAAGACATTCCAAAGGTGTCCCTCCCCTATCTTATAAAAGGGCACCTCTACTTCTCTTTTAATTACACCTCCAAATCTCTTTGGCTCAGACAAACCCTGACCAAATATCCTCCCAACTTCCCTCACTTCATCCTAGAGGCCACCCTTTGGGAATAAATCCATCTTAAGAAGACCTTTTGTGCATACCAAAAGGAGATACCCAAAAAAGTGGTAATTGTTTTATCACCTCTTTCAAAATTCTTTTCTTATTCTACTTCATATTCTTATGTTTTTTCCATAATAAAGTAATCACTATAGTATATTATACATTCTGAGATGTTATTATAACTATGTGAAAACCTTATATCTTATTTTATCCATCCTACGAATAATAATATCACCATGTGTGTGTGCGTGCGACTTACCGTCTCCATGTCATGGTGTAATTGTTATTCAATAATACTTAATTTGGATGGGTATATTGATGAGTATAATGGATTTAAATAATGAATATAACATAATAATTATTCTTTAAAAGTTATATACTATCCAATTCTATACTATTTAACCATCAAAGGAATGATATTGTTGCTCATGCGTATGTACGGCTTACTGTATCCACAATGCGATGAGATTCGTTCTCCACGTTAACCATTCAAGAATTATTATAAGTTATATATATAATAAATAAGAATTAAATATATGACATAATAATTATAATATATTTAGGTTTATATATATATATTTCATTTACTCACTTCCATTCAATTCAATAAGGAAATAGAAACAACGTTCATGCGTACGTACGGCCTACCGTCTCTATGAACGGTGTATTTCATTTCATTTATCTATCTATTATATATATTTATATACTGAATATATATGATATATAAATAATTTTTTATATTATTAAATTAAGTAAATCACAATCTAAGTAATAATATCAAGAATAACAAGTCAAAACACATACGATAAATAAAATGATTATTACCCAAAACGTTGATTTAACATGGAATTGATAAATGAACGGGTAATATAAAGTCATAAGCTAATCATATATGATATAATAAATATTATTATAGTTCTTTTACTAGTTAATAATATGTTTAAACTCACTATACAAGAGTTTCAGATACATACGAAACATATCGGAACTAAGGTAAGGGATAACTTTGTAAATCTCATTTTTATCGGAGATTGTATATTCGTAAGTATTTACTGGGGTATATTTATCATCCACATACATGTTTCATAAATATGTATTTTAAAATATTATTTATATCCTTCGATAATTATTTAAATTAAATTTTACCCATTGGTGAATTTTTACTAAACGGTATGAATGGAATCATTTTTCATTTTTGATACGAGGTACTTTTTGACTTTTTTTGAAAAAGTACGATAAGAATGTTTTTTAACTTGTACGACATGAACAGGTTTTTATGCTTTCATAATGCCTTTTTTTATTGAAGTATCCCATACCATCTTACATGGTTATTTTAACATAAAATGATTTCTTCTAAAATTGTGTGGCATTTTGAGAAAGGACAATTTTTTTGAAGAAGGAACGATATTTTCCTTAGGAATTAATTTCAAGTGTTTTCTCAAAATTATTTTCCATCTAAGATGAAACTCTTTAAATAGTTTTATATTTCTATAATTTTCATTACTATGATTTTATTTTTTTTATTATGGAATGTTATTTTGGAAATATATTTTTTTATATCAATTATGATGGAGTGATGTTTAAGAAACCCATTTTATTTCTTGGGTTATGCTATGATGAATGATTTATATTTTTGTGGAAAATGTAAGAATTATTTAATTATGAGATGGGTGGGACCTATATATCCCTCTAATTCATTGGGTAGATATTTATATCTCATGATATAAACATTGATGTAATGGAAAGTAAATTTGGTTCAGTAATACATGTCTAGAATGACAAGTAAACTCAGTTTAGTAAAGGTCTTTGTCCACTATAATGGTCTTGGAAACAATGCCTTGGATACTATGGAAATCATATTAAGTGATTATTTTTTTACCATAATTCTATGTTTTATGTCAATTATATTTTATCATGGTTAATTTTCCTTTATGATTTATACCTTATGTACTGCCAAGATTTATTTCATGACTCATGATTTTGATATTTAAACATTATGTTCATGTTTTTACATTATTATGTTTATGGTTTGTTTTATGTTATCAATGTTTAACCTTACTGGGAATTTGAGATCACCCTTTTTATGTTTTATTTTCCCCAGGATATAAATAAAGGTTTTAGATAGGAAAACAAGAGGGGAAGATCTTTATGGGAGATGTTGAAGATCTTTCACCAAGTTAGAAGATTATGTTCCAAGTTTCCAAAGACACTAAACTAATATGGTATTTGGGTGTCTATTTGTGTCATGTATTAATTATTCCCAAAAGTAATTTAATTTCCATGTACTTCAAGCTTGGGTTGTTAGAATTGTTATCAGAGCAAAGGTTTAGTTGACCTTTGGAAACTAGGATGTAGAAACTTTAGTGAGATCCCTAGAGATATTTCTGAGGTATATCTAGGGATGTCCTTAAGGGTAAGTCTAACTATAGGTTACAGTCCAAGAATTATGTTAAATATCATGAATAAACTAGTATTAAACCTAAGATATTAGAGATTTAATGTACTCCCCCTTGATTATGTTGTTTTCCTAGTATGATTTTTTCCTCTCACACTATTCTTTTTGGGTTTTAGACAATGGTTGGAACCCAAATGAACTGTGTTAATGATCATTGCACTGGGAAATGGACTTATTTTCATACTAAACAACCAAATTTTATGGGAATTCAAAATCTTATTTCTATACTTACACAATCTATGAATCATTCTGGACTTCCAAATGAGCAAATAAGGGAACAACATTCTGTTGAGTCCTTTATGAGGTGACGTCCACCGTATTTCAGTGGGTATTATGATCCACTTATTGCCAAAAAATGGATCAGTACCATTGAAAAGATATTTTATATCCTTCAATGTTTGGAACATGAAAAATTCATTTTGGTTGTTTATCAGTTAGAAGGCAAAGTAGACCAGTGGTGGGCTCTAATCAATAATACAAGGCAGCAAGATGAAATTGAATCCATGGAATGGGATGAGTTCAAGAACTTATTTTTCAGTAATTATTTTCCTCAAATTCATATAAAAATTATGGAAAAGGATTTCCTTGAGCTTAAGAAGAAGGATGATGAATTTGTTGGTACATATGAGGAAAGTTTTACAAGGCTTTCAAGGTATGCTTCTGGTTTTATCATTAAACCTGAAAGTAAAGTTGATCGATTCTTCAGTAGATTAAAACCAAGTATTCAAATGGAATTAGCTATATTATACTTTAGTAGCTATGAAGATAATGTGTGTTGTGTTATCAAGGTAGAAATAGAAGTTGGTGTTACATATCAATGTCATGGTTTTGACAAGAAACAAAATATGGAGTTTAAGGGAAAATCTCAAAATAATAGTGAAAATAATATTAATGTTTACTTATGCTCAAAGTGTGGAAAGAAGCATGGTTAAGATTGTCTTAAAGGGTCTAGAAAATTTTTCATGTGTGGAAAATAAGTTAATCAAGTAGTTGAGTTCTAAAGTAATGGAAAAAAGGTTGCTAGTGATGTGAATAGAGAAAAGACTACAGAGAACGTACCACCCACACTTCAATGCTACAAGTGTAAGGAAATGGGGAATTATGCTAACCAATGCCCTAATTCAAGGGTTATGGATGATTATCGATGTCAGCAACCTCTTAAGGCCAAATATAAAGGAAAATAACATTCAATCACTATTGGTGATGTTGAGTATGACAACGAAGTTGTGGAGTGACTCAGTGTTTATATAATGGGATTCCAAAATATTGTTGTAGAATATCTTTTATGGTATTATGGAATATTGGAATATTTATGTATTGGTCCATTGTGGTTTTCCATAAGTATAAAGTACTATTAACCATGAAAAGTGATTGAAATATTTTTAGAAATTACATGATATGCGCATAATAAAGGGACAAGGAGATAATGAGATGTTTGATAGTATTAATGACCTCATTATTGATATAAGGAAAAAGTGATATCATGATTTGAGTATATAGAATTTTTGGTATTTTTGATGTGTGGAAAGAGTTAATTTTGAAAGAATGCATGTTTTAACTAAGGTTATATGGTAATTCATGTTATTATCATATTTCAAGAGAATACATGATTAAGGTATTCACATTTTTGGAATGTGACAACCAAGAACTACCTTATGAGATACTGAATATAAAATTTAAGTTGATTTAGTTCACCTCTTTCTAAAGTTTTATATTTTATATTTTTAGAAGGATTTTAATGTTATCTATTTATGGATAGTAGAAGTTATATTTCAGTTAATTTTGGTTAGATTAATGTATTATATCACTGTAGGTGGACTTATTCATATTTGATTACCTGTGATAACCTTTTTGTTAAGACGGATGGAATGACCTGTCATTCTATCGCATGATCTGCTAAAACTTCAAGAATGAAAAATTCAACTTCATTTCATTAAATAAGAGATGAAGTGAAAATTGTACAAGGCATGAACAATGATGAGATTATACCAAAATCAAGTAAGTATTTATTCTCATACAAAATTATTTAACTTTAGGAAAATGATCTTAAAACACAAAAATGTTATACTAGTACCTTATTATCCAATGAATCAAATGATCCCTTAAATAATCACATATTTATGGCTTTATAGTAGTTAAATTTCTCTAAACCTTATTCTCTATCACTATCTATCATAACTTGATGGTTATATTTTTCTTTCATACCCATGTTTTCACTTCTCACCTATATTCTCTTATGTGGAAACCCAGTGATGAGTTACTTTTGATAACTGTTATGTTTCAAACTTTCCTTTTTAAAATAAAGTTTCAGTATTCCTTTTTATGATGTGGGTTTCTATGAAAGAAACTTTCATGTAATAAACCTTTTATAACCCCGATGAATTTTGAGGGTGAAATTCATTGTAAGGTGGAATAATGTAACACCCAGAGATTTTATGAGATAGATTATTTTTAATTTCTTTAATGTCTTGTGTTGTATGCTACACCAATATTATTTTGTGCTATATGAAACACCATATTAGCTTGTATTATATGAAACATTATTCTTGGCTTGTGTTTCATGCAAGAGTGGCCTTCCTCAATAACTTGCATTGTACGCAATACTGAGTTTCACTAAACAACAATATATTATTAAAATATTATTATTTAATGAGATATAAAATAGCCATTATGAATAGTACTATCCCCATTTTTAGTTTTATAACATTAACATTCATCTTATTTATTTTATAGACATGATATAAGAACAAATTCGATTTTTTGGATAACAGAAGTATTTTTCAAAAAATGCAGTTTTGCCTCCTTTTGATGGAACACCCATTTTAAATCTAGTTTTTAACAAATTTATATATTCTATTATAAAAAGTAAACTTCTTCTTTAGAAGCAGGAAATCAAAATTTACTTTTGTTGAATTTTTGGTATTTTTCTGATAAAATTCATATTTTCATGAATAGTGAAAAATACTGCATTTTAATTCGAAACTGCCTTTTCATCTAATTTATTTATTATAATGTTCTGACTCGAGAGACACTGAACAATGCTCTGAGTCGGTTGGCCACATTCCCTCAAGTGCGCCTCCTTGTATACTAGAGGGTGTCGACTAGCAGTGAGAGTCTAGTAAGTCAGTCTTGGGGAGACTATACCCTCTGTTATTAGAATAAAACACCAACGGAAGAAAATAACAATAACCAAGTGCAGAAGAGTATATAAATAACCAAAACAATACCATGAAATATGATAGTCAAAACTACAAAATACAATACTCAACTAAAAGGAAAAATATTCTATGACAATGCAAGTGCCAAGTGTCTACAATGCAACTCAAAGTAAAGACACAACGACTCCAAAAAGGGTCCCAAACTGCATCTGGTTCCCTCTCCCACACTCCAATCCCAAACAAAAACCTATCCCAGGGCCTTGCCCTTATCCTTTCCTATAACAATAAAGTCTTCTCGGGTTCCAATCAGACGGACTGAATAGGGTGTGAGTACAACTCAGTAGGCCACCACCAACGATGTCTAAAACGAATACAGTCAAAAGATAGTGCATGCAGATTTATGAAGCAATAAATACAATACATAATTTAAAAAGTTATCACATTGTAATTTAATATTTAATCATTACATTAGGCCAATTCAATTCATGTTTCCCATTTGAATCACCATTATTTATCATTAATCATTTGGTGTAGGCCGTCATGCCTAGCACCCCAATTCCAAGTTGAATCATCATTCATTATTATCATTAATAATTTGGTGTAGTTAATCATGCCTAGCACCAAAAATCTCATTGAGTATTCCTAGAACTCTAATTATCATTTGTTGTAGGTCGTCATTCCTAGAACCCCATAATCTAAAGCTTGGATAAATATTGGGGAGGAACGCCATGTCCAAGTCCCGACTTCTAATCGGTCTAGTACACCATGCCTAGCCCCACAAAATCTCATCCATTTGATCATTATTTAAATCATAAGAATTTTCCACATTATTCATTTACTAATCCAATGATTAGTTAATTATTTTAAAGTCCATTATTTAATTCAACAATTAACTAAGCACATAACCCATTAATTAATTCATCCAATTAATTAATCAATAAATACTATTCTCTTCCCATAATTAATTCTTCACAATTAATTGTTCATACCAAAACCCAAAAAGTCATAATTAATTATCTTTGATCACATCATGACACATAATTAATTCTCCCAATTAATTATCTTTGGTCAACTTCTTGGTACATAATTAATTCTCACAATTAATTATCTTACATAGCCAAACATAATTCCATAATTAATTCCCCCCAATTAATTATCTTATTACAACAATTCAATATCTTAAGACAATATCTCATCCCAAAATCAATCTCTAAAACAAATATCAATTTGGGAAACCCCTTAGTTTGTTCTATGATTAATTACCAATTAATCTCCAAGGAAAATCACAATTCAAATCCATATTCCTAATTACTCAAATTTAGGAATTCAATTATCAATGGAATCTATAAAATTCATAAACTCATAGAAATATCATAAATCATGACTATTTGAGTTCTATTTAGACCACCTACCTCAGTTTATTGACAGAAGTTAGCCTGACGGAAATCCCCAAAATCTGAGCGGCACAACGTCGTTGATAAAGCTCCATATATAAATCCCTAAAACCAAAATTAAGATCAAAGGCATCAAGATCTTTTAAAACTAGATATAGATACAAAATCCTAGATCTAGATATAAACTCATAGGTTTAGATCTATGGAAACAGTGAAGATCCTCCGTGAAAAGATCATGGAAAGGTATAGGAAAGAACGAAAGAAGCATCGGGATGAAATCCACTTCTCGGGAGGAGAGTGGATCTTCAATCTAGGATTCCAATCTTGAATAACAGTGTTTAGATTGCCTTGGAATCTCTTCAGGAGGATTTGGAAACACCTATAATTCATTAAGCCTGATCCAAGGTCTAAAATATGGAAGTATCGAGGGTTTGGGTGGTTTGAAAAAGGATTATAGGAATTAAAATCCCACGCACATGATTTCCTGGGTAGACACACATGGTTATGAAAAATTTTCACCAACCATGCAGACCCCTCTGTCTAGTTTTGAATGGTTGGCACAGTTTGTTTGCACGATTTTTCAAACCATGTGAAAACTGTGCAGACATCTCTATCCAGTTTTGTACGCTTGACATGGTTTGGTCACACAGTTTTTCAAACCATGTGCAAACCGTACACAACCCACTATCCTTTAGGTTTCCTTAAAAATTCACCCAAATGCACCCCAATCCAATAATCCAAGTTAAAGGTACTTAAAATCTTCAAAAATCACCTAAAATGCGCCAAAGATGACTCTATAAAAGGTCGAGATCTTACAATCACCCCACCTTATAACAGCTCATCCTTGAGCTGCACTCCCGAACTTCTCTAAGATTCCGAGCCAAAAAGATTGGGCCATTGATATCTTATTTCTGATTCCTATTTCCATGTTTCCTCTTGAACATTTCCATGTTTCCATAACACATGAACTAATGGCACGGACTTTCCCCGTAACACTTTCTCACTGCAACCCAACACATGCATCGGATGCTCCTCAAAGGACGCATCAGTCTTGAGGTCAGCCTCTTCCACATAAATCACATGATAAGGGTCGGGATGATACCACCGTATTTGTGACACATAGAAAACATCATGCATAACACTGAATTTATATGGAAGTGTTAATCGATACGCCACTGGTCTGATTCTCTCCAACACCTCAAATGGTCCCACAAACCTGGGTACTAACTTGCCCTGCCTCTATATCCTGTGGTGACCCAATATAGGTGACACTTGAAGGAATAAATGATCACCCTATATAAACTCTAGGTGTCATCTTCATCTATACGCATATGAATTTTGTTTACTATGAGACATAGCCAATGTTTCTGAATCAACTGTACCTGCTCTGATATCTCTTGAACGAGACTCGGTCCCAACAGCTTTGACTCAACCACCTCTAACCAACATAGCGGTGATCTACAAGGTCTACCATAAATTTCCTCATATGGTACCCTCTGTATAGTCTTGATAACTGTTGTTATAGGCCAACTCCACTAAATCCAAGTTCTTTTCCCAAGAACCACTAAAGTTAAGCACACATGCTTGCAGCATATCCTCTAACACCTGTATGGTACGCTCTGACTGCCCATTTGTCTGTGGGTGGAAAGTTATACTTAACAAAACATGTGTACCAAGCACCTTCTGTAAACCCTACCAAAAGCATGAAGTAAAGAGAGAATCAAAATCTGAAACTATAGTTCGTGGCACCCCATGCAAATGAAATTTCTATTTCATGTATAGTTCTCCCAACTGCTCTACTATTAAGGTTTCCCTGATAAGAAAGAATTGTGCTACTTTCGTTAGTCGATCCAAAATGACCCAAATAGTATCATTCTTCCTAAGATTATTTAAAATTATTACCACAAAATATATAGTCACATCATCCCACTTCCATTCTGGAATAGGTAACGGCTGCAATAGGCCTCCAGGTCATTGATGTTCTGCAATAGGCCTCCAGGTCATGTCTGGACACCAAAACTGTCATCGAAGGTCATGGTACATTTTTTTCACCCCAAGATGTATCACCCACATTGAGGCATGAAATTATCACATGAGTTCATCTCGCATACTCATAGGCACAACAATAATATTTTTCACATAGATTATATCATCCTCATCTATTTTCCAGTATGAAGGTGTATCCCCACCTTCAAGGTTTTTGTTAGGTCCATAAGGCTGAATACCCTGAGAGGGGGGAGAAATAGGGTATTACTAATTTAAAATTAAAGCTCGTTCTGATCTTGTTTCACTGTTAAGAAAAACACAATTCTCTCTCTTTCCCGTTTCACAATATAAACGGAAAGTAAAGCATGCACAGGACACATCAATTTTTACTTGGTTCACCCTCACTGGGCTACGTCCAAGGATCATACACCGGTAATGTGCTGATGTACCAAATCCACTAGAAGCATACTACTGTTTACAAGGTTCGGGATGGATCACTTCTATTCCCAGGATCACTTCCTTTACAATGTTTTGGGTCATCTCACTACTTTCCCAAGGGTCACTCCCTATTACTCTCTCTCTGGCTCACTGCCGGTGGAGAGGATCGCCTTCTTCCTCTTCCCTTTCTCATTGATCTGGAAGGGATCCACTCACAGTTTATAGACCTATAGGTCTCTTCATTATCACTAATTAATGCATCCTCTATTGTATATAGATGCACTGTTGAAGTCCAACTTTCACCCGTAGATGAATCTCACTTTGCACCGAAGGTATTGGGAAATCTTCCAGCTTCTACACAGCCCTGAATCACTGCCGAGAATCAACCTTACTTGGAACCCTTCTATAAGCCGGCATGCAAGTCTCGGAACACATGTCAAAACTAGCACGCAATTCCACCTCAACCACTTGCGCGACACAAGATTCTCCAACTCCAAACTTGCACGGCGCACACCCTTTTACGCCCAAACCAATATTGGCACGCAACCAACAATTTTCTCGCTTCTTAAAAACATGGCATGCAAGTGTCACCAAACCACTTGCACGACACTTCCTTCTTCAACTCATAACCTACACGACTCTCTTCCTTCCTCGCCTAGACCACCTTGGATGCACACCTATCACCTGGCGTGCAACCTCTACTTGAACGACCACACACCACTTGCACGACCACCACACTTGCGCGATGGGAGCTCTAATTTTTCTAAGTGTTGAACTATTCACATAATGAGAAGGGGTTGACCTATATTTATATTCATTTAGACACCCTATGCGACGGCGTGAAAGTCTCCCCTCGGCGCGCAAGTTTCGGCGTGCAAGTCTCTTGTCGTGCAAATCACTTGCGCGACTAAACCCAAAACTTGCACGACCCTTATCCATTTTCCATATTTTGATGTTTTGATCTTGAAAAAAATTAGGCGCGCAAGTTTTATCTCCTTCAAGTACACGTCATGCAAGTCCCTTTTCCAAAAACCACTTTTCTTCATTTTTTGATTTTCAGGCCCAAAAATTTGGCAAACACTGGAAAACGGTGCCACCTTGTATCTGCTCATTTTGTACCACCTCCAGATCATCCATTCCTTTTTAGATGTCCTTGAATCAAATATGGATCATTAACCACAACCCTTGAACTTGACATGCCACCATGAAATCCCCTTTTTCAACAAATTTGTATGTCATGGTTTTCTTTATCAACAATCACAACACAGATGTACACTTTTTCAACAAACACAATCACCTCAAAAATGCTTCAATGATACCTTGAGGGATTTTTGCCCAACATTTTTCCATTAAGTCTAAACAATCTGGATCCTCGTACTACCTATCCTTGATTTGTCTCAAGAGTGTAGACTCCACTGCTATAGTAACTAGATTCATCCACTCTTGACTCTCCTAAACTACCACATACATTTCAGCCAGCAAGGTCATAATATTCCACTCTACACTAGACTCATGTACCAACTGAGTCTGCGTTTTCTACTTAAGGCATCAGCCACACTATTACCCTTCCTGGGTTTATATTCTATTTCAAAATCAAAGGACTGCATATACTCTACCCATATTTACTGTTGAAGATTCAAGTTGAGCTGTGAAAATATATACTTCAAGATTTTGTGATCTATAAAAATTGTAAACTTTTCACCCAAAAGATAGTGTTTCCAACACTTAAGAGCATAAACCACTCCTTCCAACTCGAGGTCATTTGTAGGGTAATTCCGTTCATGTGGTATTAGCTTCCTAGACCCATAAGCAATGACTCTACCCCCCTTGCATCAACACAGCTCTAAGTCCAACCCTAGAAGCATCACAATACACCATGTACTCCTCACCTATCTCAAGTAAGATTAAAACTGGTGTCGAAGTCAAGCACTTCTTCAACTCCTAAAAATCATTCTCGCATGCTTCTGTACAAACAAACTTTATCCCTTTCTTTGTCAAACAAGTAATTGGTGCTGCTATTCAGGAAAATTCTTGGATAAACCTCTTTTAATAACCAGATAATCCCAAAAATCTTTGAATATCAAAAACATTCTTGGGATATTCCCAAGAAATCACTGCCTTTACTTTCTCTGAGTCAACATCCACGCCTTCTTTTGAGATGATATGCCCCAAAAAGTGTACCCTGTCAATCCAAAAATGATATTTTGATAGCTTAGCGTATAGTTTATTCTCTCTCAGTGTACTTAGGATGATATCAAGATGTTGGGAATGATTTTCAATAGTCTTATAGTACACTAAGATATCTTTCACAAACACCACCAAACACTACTGGAGCATTAGTTAACCCAAACAGCATTACAAAAAACTCTTAAAGGCCATACCTGCTTCTGAAAGTAGTTCTTGGTATATCAGAAGTCCGAAATCTCACCTGATGATACCCTAATCTCATATCGATCTTTTTAAACACACTATCCCCCTTTAGCTAGTCAAACATATCATCGATACATGGAAGAGGATATCAGTTCTTCGCAATCATTTTATTCAACTTATGGTAATCGACACACAAGTTTAAACTCCCATCGGCCTTATTTTCAAACAAAATAGGTGATCCCCAAGGTGATGTACTTGGAAAGATAAACCCTTTATACTCCAACTCTTCTAATTGTGTTTTGAGCTCTTGAAGCTCAGTCGGTTCCATTTTGTAAGGTGGAATAGATACTGGCTCAGCCCCTGGCATGAGCTCAGTAATGAATTCTATATCTCTCTCAAGTGGAAACCTTGAAAAGTATTCAGGAAAGACATCTTGAAACAACTCTACTATTGGTGGAAGGACATATTTCCTACCACTCCCATCATCTAAAAAAAGACTAGAAACTTGGACTGCAATCTCTCCTAGTTATTGAGTAATTGTCCAAGCTCTTCCTGTATGGATGTCCCATTCTCCATGAAGGACATATTGGTCACCCTTAGGAGATACTAAGTTCACTCTCCTGCGGTAACAATCTATGTGAGCTCAGTATGCAACTAGCTAGTCCATACCCATAATTAGATTAAAGCCCATTATATCAAGGACATAGATATCCCAAAAGAAACGATACTCTCTGATCTCTAGCAAGCATCCCTTTCATAAAAAGATATCCCTAGACCCTGTTCCCAATGGTGTATCAATATTCATCACCCCGGTTATAGACTCCACCTCTAGGCTCAATCCATTAGCAAGATTTTCATATATAAAGTAATGAGAGGCACCATT
This sequence comes from Viscum album, assembly GCA_963277665.1. Taxonomy (NCBI): domain Eukaryota; kingdom Viridiplantae; phylum Streptophyta; class Magnoliopsida; order Santalales; family Viscaceae; genus Viscum; species Viscum album. The sequence goes on from OY728152.1 coordinate 1,898,447,074, forward strand.
ATCAAACAAGGTAGTAGCTAAAGTAGAAGCAACTAGAATAGTACATATCACTATCAAAGGACCAGCCTCGCTCTCTATAAGTGTAGGTTGAACTGCATGTATCTGTCCTACCCCTCTTCCCTGTGGTGTCGTCTGACTCACCTAAGTAACACCACTCTGGTGATACGGATGCTCATTCCCTGAAGCACCATGCCCACTTCCTCTATCTCCTCTTCCAGTAGAACTCCAGCTGCCATACCTATATGGTGTAGAAGACCCCCTTCCCATACTCTAACTTTGAGAAGCTTCTCCCTCAGCACTATCCTACTGCTGCTTCCTATAGAACCTCTATATATGTCCCATCTTTCCACAAAACTGGCACTCCATTTGTGGTTGAGGACAATATGTATGATAATTTCTCTACCTACCGCACTGGTGGAAAAGCACATGAGAAAGATCTGGTATAACTGTTCCTCATGACTTTCCACCTTGCTTTCCACTGTTCTAACTAAGATTATCGTAATGGAACTTCCTACTCTCAGAAGGCACACTCCCTGATCTTTTAGCTACATGTCTAGTAATATAAACCTCCTTCAGGTTCCCCTCTGAAATGAGAGCCTGATTAACCACTTCTTAGAATTTCTTCATCCTAAAGATATTCGCCTGGGACTTAATTTCACACTTAAGTCTGTCCTGAAATCATTTTTCCAAAGATGCCTCATCTGCCACCAAATCTAGAGAAAAACGTTTTAAATATGTGAAACGTTCAGCGTAATCCATTATGGACATGTTTCCTTGTGTCGGGTGCATAAACTCTAAAGCCTTATCTTGTCTCAGCATGTCTGGATAGAAGTGTTCTAAGAACTTCTCCAAAAAGTCCTTCCATAACATCTCGTCAGTCAGTCCAAATCGTACCTAAATGTCCCACCAGCATTTCGCTGAACCTCGTAGCATATAAGTAGCCAACTTGACCCTCCTCTTAGCTGGAGTCTTCAAATGGTCAAGTATCATCTCTATAGATTCAATCCAAAATTCATCTCCCTAAGGTCCACCATCTCTAGTAAAAGTAGGAGGGTGATGCAACTGAAACTCTCTTGTCAACTCATACATGCTTTTCTGAACCTTCCTAGGGTCTCTCTCCATGAATTGCATGAAACAAGCAAAGTTATCTCAAAACTACCCCCCTTATTCCTCATATTTCACCAATGGTTCCTCAAGCTCCCTATCTGGAAGTTCGTTCTAGGCCATACCCCTCGGTCTCTCCCTCAACAAGCATCGTGGAGGAATACTCCTAAAAATCCAAACGCATGTCTCTGGTATCATAATGCAACCTTATAACACTTACATAAGAGGATAAACTAACACAACAAGTTTCAACAAGTCTTTTTTCCCCTTTTTCTTACCACACGGTCAACATCGAAGCCTTATCACTACCCTTAACCATCCTACTCCTATGTCTTGGTTAACAAGGGTATATTCATTATCATTAATTAATTAATCCATTAATTAATCACATTATCTCAAATTAATTAATTCAACAATTAATTAATTTCTCATACTCAATTGAACAATCAAGGTTCTCATTAGACACCCATTTATTCTCATTTTCATCATTGTTTCAATATAACATCAAGGAAAAAAAGTTCAAGTTCAAGAACTTACCCATAACCTGTTTTCCCATGAGTGCCTAGAATGATGCATGTCACAACAACCCTGAGTTCCTAGAATTATGCATGTAAACTCAAGTATCATGCCTCTTTAGGCCGCGAATAAAAATTCAACAATTTTCAAAACAAATATCACATCACACCACAAGTTCATCACCCAAGGTGAAATAATATTCAACTGTAACAACAATCAAAAGAATCCCACCCTGAGTACTGGGATTTTCCCCCACACATGGGTTTGAAAATCCTATGCACAGTATCATTAAGAAGCCTCGACTCTTCCTAGTCTCCTATAAACTTTTCCCAAAACAGTAAGACAAAAGAAGAAGAAAAAAATGAAAACTCCTATGATACCACTTTGTGACGTCTCAACCAGAGAGCCATTGAATGGTTCCCAGATCCATTTGGCCACATTATAGGTTCTGGGTGCAATGGAAGCATGTTGGTGGGTGTACCCAACTTTAATTTTTCCATTAACAACAATCAATTCGAGATTTGTCATGATAATAAAACGATGAATCTTCAGAATAGAATGAAGAACGAAAGAAATTAAGGGATTTCTAAAACCATAGATAGGATCATAATATGTTGGTTATAATTAATTTAATTAAAAGGTAAGAATTTCCTTGATGGAATTATCTCTCCATTGATATTTCCGGTCATGATCTGATGTGATACGTCATTGCGTCGTAGAATCCAAGTGTAGGATTCCTCTAGCGGTGATCAGCACATGCTCCACGTATCTTTAGACATCATCAAATGGATCTTTGGGTGCTAGCACGGAAGAGCCTTCACTTATGATGTCTGTCTTCGATCACCTTGATTCGATGGAGGAGGATCTCTCTCTTGTATCTTGAGAGTGTTCTTGGAAGAAAATAAATTATCGCTTGGCTTGAGAGATTTATCTAGATCCATTGTGCACAACCCCCAAAAATGGATAGGGTAATGAGAATTATATAATTGGGATTTTAATTACTTAGAATAATAAAATGAATTAATTACCTGAAAGCATTTATTCATTTCATTTAATTCTTAGTAAGACCCCATGTTTAATAATAACAGTTGAATATTATTATTACTTGACATGCGCCCAACAAATTATAGCTAATATTATTTAATTAAATAAATAATACTATTTCTCACAAATACCCAAAAAAACTACACGACGTGTATATTAATATTCACAGTGTGTACTTTTGTTTTTCCATTATATTTATTTCCTCCACCACATTTATTAGACCTTGAATAATGGCTATTTATTTATCAAATAAATATCACTGCATTACTAGCTAATAAATATATTATTTAACCCACAATATATTCTCTCGAATAACTAGTGTCAAAATAAATGTGATCAGGCATCCTTGAATAATTATTAAACCACAATCGGGGATAATCTCTATTCAACTTGTTAAATTAATATTTAACTGAGATACTAGTACACACTTAGTGTGTGACCCTCTAGGACTCTTTCTTAGTGGAATTAGGCAAAGCCTGCCTAAAGTCCAAGGTTATCATCTAGCAACATGCCAAGGCACCCATAGAGAATGAAGTTAACATCGTAATAATGTGTCACCTCCAACGAATTCTTACCATGTAATGTAATCCCTTTGTCTTGATATCTCAAATCAAGCGAATTGCATGTTAATTCCATCAACCCATGTGATCAATTATTATTTCTTTGACTTTCCATAATTGAACTCACCCATTCCATACCATGGCCATGGATTTATTTAGGCTATATCAATTCCATTAAAGGGACTGATATATCTACTTCCGTTATGGAACAGAAGGGACAAATCATTTCTTGCATTATCTATTAATGCAGTATTACTCATGACGCACCCAACATATCCTACCTCACTACGAATAGTGTGTCGTCATAGTTTTCATCAATACATATAAGTGTGCGAGTGTTAATACCCATTAATAATAATCTTAAAGTCTAAAGACCAATACACATGTCCACAGATAGAAACATCCAATGACACTATGAAATGTGGATTTCCTGCTGCTGGGTCTCGTTCTCATAATATCCTCCTAGATATTACCAAGGGCGCACACCATGAGAAGGTGCCTCAAAGTTTTATGAGTCCTCACCCCTAATGGTCTGTATTATTTTTGTCCCTCAAATAACATCATCCTACCATAGAACATATATTCAAGAATAGTGTTATGGAACTTCTAGGTTCTCATCATAACAGGGATCCTCTATGACCCTTTAATGAAACAGTTATCCTTAGGACATTATCACATGCATTGTCATGCAGAATAACAATCAAGATGTGATAAGTTATTTATTAATGAAGAAAGTACAAATTATTTGGTTCTAGGCCACCAACTCCAACATAGTCCCACTTATACTAGAGTCAACTACTAACAACCTTTAACCTGTTAGCTCACACATGATATTCAGGCTTCTATTGAGATAGGCATTTATTCATGGGGTCTTCCACGTTCTCTTTCATGGACACTCTACTCACTATAACTTCACACCTTTAATATAAATCCCTCAAGAGGTTATACTTTTTGATAATGTGTTTTGTCCATTGATGTGACCTTGGTTATTTTGCAAGAGCCACCATTGCAGTATTATCACAATACAATGTGATAGGCTCTTTACTACTATTCATCACATATAGATCCTATAAAAAGTTCCTAATATAGATGGATTCCTTGGATGCATCATAAGATGCTATATATTCAGACTCTATTGTAGAATCGGTGACAACTGGTTGCTTTAAACTCTTCCAGCTCACAGCTCCTCCATTGAGATAGAAAACATATCCAGATTGTGACATCAGATCACTCTGATCTGTCTGAAAACTAGCATCAATATACTCTCTGATGAAAAGCTCCTCGTCTACTCCATACACTAGGAACATATCCTTATTTTTTATCAGATACTTAAGGATAGCCTTAACAGCAGTCCAATCTTTTTCTCCTAGATCTGCTTGATATATGCCTACCATGCTTAGTGCATAGGAAACATCAAGACTAGTATATAACATGGCATACATGATGGATCCTATAGCCGAAGCGTATGGAATCTTACTCATTCTATCTTTCTATTGTTGTGTCTAAGGACACATTTTCTTAGAAATATGTAGGCCATGTGACACTGGAATTGATCCCCTCTTGGATTGTTCCATACTAAATCTCTTTAGTATCTGGTTAATTTATGTACCCTGACTTAGTCCAAGCAGCCTCTTGTATCTATCACAAATGATCTTGATCCCTAGAATGTAGGCTGCTTCACCCAAGTCCTTCATAGAGAAACACTTATTCAACCAGTCCTTAACTGACTATAAGACTGGTACATCATTTCCAATAACCAATATTTCATCAATATATGCTACTAGGATAACGACTGCATTCCCATTAAACCAGTTATAAACACATGTCTCACATTCGTTCTTAATAAAACCAAATTCTTTTATGGATTCATCAAATTGAATGTTCCATGACTTGGATTCTTACTTTAATCCATAAATGTATTTATGCAACTTGTAAATCCATTTGGATTCACTTGGTGCCACAAACCCTTATGTTTGTGTCATATAGACATCTTCCTGAAGGTTCATGTCAAGGAATGTTGTTTTGACATACATTTTTTAAATCTCGTAGTCATGGTAAGCTGCTACAGAAAGTATGATTCTTATGGATTTAAACATGGAAACTAGCGAGAAGGTTTCATCATAGTCAATTCCTTGATGTTGTCTGAATCCTTTATCCACTAGCCTTACTTTATAGGTGCTAACTTGACCTTCCATGTCCAGTTTTCTCTTGAGTACCCATTTTTATCCAATAGGCTTTACCTCAACTAGCTCATCAACAAGAACCCATAAATGGTTCTAATACATGGAATCCATATCAGAATTCATAACTTCTAGCCATATTACAGCTTCTGAGCTTTCTAATGCTTCCTTGTAGGAGAGAGGTTCACCATTTTCCAATAATAATGATTCTCCGTCCTCAGTGACTCGGAAACCAAATCTCTCCGGTTCCCTTACCTCTCTTGAGATCTTACATAGTACTTGTGTTTCTGGAACCTCTTCCATGACGACTTGTGGAACTTGTTCTTGTACCAACTACTGTATATATTGAGCATCAACTTCATCGAAGTCAATCTTTCTCCCACTATCCTTTTTGGGTATGTGCTCCCTCTCAATAAAGACATATTTTCTGGTGATAATGACTTTCTTGTTTGAAGGTTTATATAGGTAATATCCTTTCATTTCCTTGGGATATCCTATAAAGATACACTTCGTGCCCCGGGGTGCTAGTTTGTTTCCTAAGAAGGCCTTAACAAATGTCTTGCATCCCCATACACATGTGTGCGATAAAATGGGTTTCTTTCCATTCCATATCTCGGAGGTAATTCCATTTTCCGCCTTATTTGGTACTCAGTTTAATGTGTATGTTGCAGTTTGTAATGCATATCCCCAAAAGGATAATGGAATATCTACATGACTCATCATCGACCTTACCATATCCAACAAGGTGTGGTTCCTCCTTTCACTAACACCATTCCATTGTGGTGTATAAGGAGGAGTGAGATGAGATATAACCTCTGTAATAACCTGGATCTTCTTTTCAATTATTTTTTTCCTTTTCTAGTCGTTTTTGAGAAAAAGAGGAAATTCTGGAAATTTTCAAAGTACACATCGTGTACTTTATTATTACACATCGTGTACTGCTTTGCTGCAGGATTCCATTTGCTGATCGTGTAGTGGCCACACACACGGCTGTGTAGAGGTGGTTTGGAGGCCGCTTAAAGTAGAGTACGGAAATGGAAAGTACATGTTGTGTACTTAAAAAGTACATGTTTTGTACTTTATTTTTTTTATTAAACGCACCAAGGTCGCGTCTAATTGCCAGAACTCTCTTCTTTTTGGTCCTATTCGACTGAGAGCTCCGTACAGACATGGATCTTTGACGAACCCCTAAGCATGGATTTGTCCTCCGAATCGAACACCGTTAGTTGCATTGGAATCCCATTGGTGAGTTCTCTATTCTCCTATATCACCATCTTCTATTTTCTATTCTCTCGTGAGATATCATGGGTTGAAAGTTTTATGCATTTTCATAGATCTTTGATTTTCTAAGGCGATTCAAGCTTTGAGGTTCACGTATATCGTTCTTATAATTCCAAGGTAGTTGGTTTGTGCCTTTACGTTCGAAGTCTTTGAGTATTATGTACAAATTCCACCAATACCCTTGAACGGGGTATTGCATGTTTACCATTTTACCCCTATTTATTTCCTGCCATGCTTGCATGTTTGTAGAGAGGTTATTTGTATATGAATAGGTTTGATTGCTATGATTTGGATGTATTTCCCATTCATGTTGGGTTTACGACCATTTGGTCCTGTTTATCCAGTTTGGTTGCCTTGCCTATTTTCCATGCCTATTGCTGTAGGGTGGAGAGTTTGTATTCTGACATGCTTGATATGTTGTAGACTGGTTAGCCAAGTAGTTCTGTAGTTTTACTTTGTCCATATTGCATTGCAATGCTCGTTGACCTACACAGGGCTGTGAGAACCTGGTGTAGTAGACTATAAGGGGAATTTATTGAGTGAGCTTCCTCAGAGAGTCTTTGAGCACTTTAGACTATAAGGGGAATTGAATGAGTGAGATTCCTCAGAGAGTCTTTGAGCACTTTAGACTATAAGGGGAATTGATTGTGCGAGCTTCCTCAGAGAGTCTCTGTTTTACTTTGAATTACCTTGATTGCTCTAGACTATAAGTGGAATTGACTAAGTGAGCTTCCTCAGAGAGTCTTTGAACGACCTGGGCTATAATGGGAATTGACTGAGTGAGATTGCTCAGAGAGTACTCAACCTTGGGGATATAAGGGGAATTGACCATGTGATCTTCCTCAGAGAGTCCCTAACTACCTTAGAATATAAGGGTAATTGACTTTGAGTGCTTCCTCAGAGAGTCTTTATGAATTATATGATTAAACTAGAGGGGCTAGGCCGAGTGAACTGCCCAGAGGGTTGCTTGTACTTCTTAGGTAGGACCAGAGGGGATGGCTGTGAGTACTTCCCAAAGGGTTACCTGTTTGGGTTTAGCTGTTTGTTTCGCTGCTGCTTGACATTGAAACTGTGGATTGTTTACTGCTGAGTACCTTCCTATTTACTGCTTTCTGTACTTTTACCTGCCATGTATTCACTAAATGTTAGGCACAGATCTTTAGGTGGTTGCCTACTGGGATTTAATCTCAAACCCTATTTAGGCCATGCTTTTGGGCCCAAATAGATTATATTGTTGCAGGTATAGATAAGGGAAAGTGTCCTTCTACTTCAGGTACTTGACTTACCGTGGAGATAGAGAGCATGGGACTAAGCTTAGGCTTGCGATGCTGAAGAGATGTTTATCTTTTTCTTTTTTACATTGGTTTAGCACTTTCTGTATTTCTAGCATTGTGATGTGTTTGGCTGCTTTCCTAGACATATGTATCATGAATCATTTTATATATATATGTGCTCTGGTAGTTTATTATTCCAGTCTTCCGCTATTTACTGTTGTTGGATATTTACTACTTCTGCTATTGTGTATTGTTTACTTCCATTGTGTACTCTGTCAATTAGGGCATAGTTTCCCCACTATCACACCCAAGCCCTCACTACTTGTTGGCAGCCACTGGCGTGCGGGGAAATGCGCTTGAGGCTATGTGACCAACCGGGTACGGGGCACCTCTGGGTGGCTTCCGGAACCGGGATGTTAAAAAGTGGTATCAGAGGGTCTCTTTTATCTTGAATTACTATTTAGAGCCTTTAGACAGGTATAGGAAGGAATAGGTACTTGGTAATAAGTTGTTCCTGGGAGTAGCTAACCTGTGTACAGGGAAAATCCAATCTACCTCATTTATTGCAATTTTTCTAGTTTGCAATTTTACAGTTGATTTGATTTTCACCATTAGGTGACTCACATGTATTGTGTTGTTATCATTGATGTTATTGAGGTTCTATTTCTATCACAACTCGATGAGATGAGGGTATTCCATCTCATGCATCATATAGGCAGTTGTTAGAAATCACATGTCATGCATTATTGTCGTGTCATGTAGGATGCATTAGCGATTGCATGTTGTTGTGATAAACGTTGTGTAGAATATGCATGTTGTTGTTATAGATGCCTTGATAATAATACCTACTGTTTTGATAGGGTATTTTTGTGTAAGGTTTTGTTTGAGTGAACACCAAACTTTGGTTCTTGAGGTGTTATGGGCCCTCATGGACCAGAATTTGGTGGATCATTGGTTTGTTTACCTTTTTATAACATGTATAAGATGCCAAGATTTGATTCGCGGGGAGTATGGGCCCCCACGGATCAAAATTTGGCACTTCCAATGTCCTTTTCAGTGTTTTTATGGGTCCTGGAGTAGTTTTTGAGGCTTAATTTTCAGAAAAACTCAGAATACACGCTGTGTAGTTTTGACTACATGCCATGTGTTCTTCTGTTCGAGAAGAAACAGTTTTTCTTAAGTACACACCATTTACATTATGTACATGCCATGTAATATCTAACCGTGTCATAAGCCGTGTGGTTAGAGACATGGGATAGGGATTTTCTTGTGGAAACACGCCGTGTACCAATTGATCATGACGTGTAGCATTGATCATGTGTCCTCCCGTGTAACTAACAACATAGATGGATAAACCTTAAGTTATACACGTCGTGTAAGTATTGAACACGCCGTGTAGTCTGACCCAGGTACCCGACCGTGTCACTAACAACATGGGTCGGTGTTATCCTTTCACATACATGCCATGTCCATCTGGAACACGCCATGTAGTGTGAGACGTGTGTCAGGCCGTGTCACGAACAACACGGGCTCAGTGAATCTTGTCCAGTACACACCGTGTCTACCTTGAACACGCCGTGTAGTCTTGTCTTAGGAGAGCTGTGTGTATTAACCTTGTAGAAGGACTCAGGCAGGGGAAGAGGATTCAAGTACACGTCGTGTGTTAGGAGAATACATCATGTGTTTGGGGTGTTACACGACCAGTTTAGGCAAGAGTACACACCCATGTAAATGAATTAAGGGAACATGCTATGTAGGAATTGTACACACCATGTAGTCATGTTTTGTAAACCTTGAATGATTTCTTTCTCATGTTCCCCTCTTATGCTTCTAGTTTTCAGTCCTTGATAATATTATCTTAAGGTGTTTGCTTGACCTTGTAGGTTTATGCCACTGAGACGTCCTCCAGTTGTGTGTCAGTTGCCAGGTGGTGATCAGACAATGGACATGGCTGATCAAGGACTTCCAGCAGATCCTCCAGTTATTCTAGTCTTAGAACCAGCCATTATACCTGACACTGGTTTTGATGCACAGTTCAGGTAGGGATTTCTGAGGATGATACAGACCTTTTAGGGAGCCCCGTCTCCTGCCCCGTCAATGGCAGAATTGATGCGGGTCTTTCAGTAGCAGCATCCTCCTACTTTCTCAGGGGATGGAGGACCCTAGGCTACAGAGTCATGTCTAGAATCCACACTGACAATTTTCAAGCATCTGGAGATACCACTAGAGAAGAGGGTGAATATTTCTACCTACATGCTCCGAGACTCCTCCAAGAGGTGGTGGGATGTGATCTCACAGGCGGGATGCCAGCAGAATATGACTTGAGATATGTTTTGGCATATCTTCTACGATTACATCTATCTGGAGACCTTGAGGGCCGATTGAGACTGAGAGTTCATGATTCTAGAATAGGGTACTCTTTTTGTTATGGAGTATTCCTATCACTTCATAGAACTTCAGTGTTTCATGCCTATTCCAGGAGGTGATGAGTTGTTCCTTGCACGGAAGTTCGAGGATGGTCTCAGGTACGACATTTGATCCCTGGTGAACATCTTCATGTTGAATTCGATATCTTCTATTGTCAACCAGGAGCTGATCACAGAGTACAATCTAAGGGATTCTGGAGTAGTGACTCAGGGCGGTTTGGTATCTAGAGTTAGTATCCATCCTCCTTATAGCAAGAAGCAACGCAGGGAGTTTTCACGAGGAGATCAGAGTGTCGGGATACATCTTCTGGTAGCTATGTGGTGTGCTACTAGTGTGGGAAGAGCAAGCATACGAGGCCACATTGCTCGAGAGACCCATTGAAGTGCCGATCTTGCAGTAATATGGGTCACCTTTAGCGCTTTTTTCAGTTCTTCTCACTAGTAGTTGGTGATAGGGGTTCTTCTATGACTCTGCGTTCAAAAGAAACGCCACCAATTTCTCACCAGTCTGGGAACTGGAGTTATTTCGGCCATTCGAGCCAAGGTGGGGGTTGTGGCCATGGTAGTCAGTCACCGGTTCTTCAGCAATAGTAGGGTGGATCAGCTCAGAGCGATCAGGCAGGGTCTCAGGGTCGTGGCTTAGGCCAAACTTTTGCAGTGGAGCAGACCCAGCAGAAGCAAGATCCCAAACCCTCTACAGTTCGAGGTACGATCTTAGTAGCCTTAGTTTTATCTTCAGCTCTTTTCGATACATGGGATTCTCATTTCTTTATATATGTTGTTTTTGTGGAGAGCCTTGGCCTCTGTATCTTTTCCTCTATAGATATTTTGACACTAGACACATCGTTTGGGACTAGAACAGCTAGTGTACATTAGTGAAAGGAGTTCCCACTAGAGGTTGGTGGATGTCACTTTCTATGGGACCTCTATGTCCTAGAGATGACAGGCTATGATGTCATTCTAGGAATAGACTAGATAGTTACCTTACAGTTAGTCTTTGATTGTTATCATTGTAGGGTGAGTTTTGTATCACCAGAGGGTGGATCCTTTCTTCATAGGGGCGAATGGGATGTCTAGGCGAGCAGAGCGGGTCCAGAGCATCATGGTTTGGGAGGAGTTACAACCCATATTTCTAGTCTATATCTGGATGACCAGGGGACTTCACAGTTAGACTTTCCCCCAGTTTTGGATCATTTCAGAGATGTCTTTCCAGAGGACTTTCCAGGTTTGCCTCCGGAGCGCGAGGTAGACTTCTCGATTGAGCTTGTTCCAGGAGCAGCACCGGTGTCCATTCCTCCTTATAGGATGGATACACTAGAGTTTTAGGATCTCAAGAAACGGTTGGAGGAGTTACAGGCAAAGGGTTTCATTCGACCTAGTACTTCTCCTTGGGGTTTTCCTGTCCTGTTTGCGAAGAAGGAAAACAGTACCCTCAGGATTTGTGTGGACTATCAGAAGTTGAACCATTTGATGGTCAAGAACCGATATCCCTTTCCAAGGATTGATGATCTCTTTGATCAGCTTCTAGGAGCCCGGGTGTTCTCGAAGATTGACTTGAGGTCCGGTTATCATCAGTTGCACGTTAAACCATCAGACATACCTATTATATCCTTCCAGAGTATGTATGGTCTTTACGAGTATATGGTTATGTCATTCGGTCTCACGAACGTGCCTGTAGTTTTTATGGAACTGATGAACCGAGTGTTCCATCCATACTTGGATTCCTTCGTGGTTGTTTTCATAGACAATATCTTGGTGTACTTTCACACTCAACACAACCATGCCTCACATCTTGATATTGTTTTGAGTACACTGAGGGAGAATCAGTTATATTCTAAGCTCTCAAAGTGCCACTTTTGGATGGATTAGATTCACTTCTTGGGTCATATTATCTCATAGGTAGGAGTATCAGTAGACCCAGAGAAAGTGAGAGTTTTAGTTTCCTGGGAGCAGCTGAAGACCGTCTTTGAGGTGCGGAGTTTTCTAGGGCTGGTTGGATACTATAGACGTTTCATACAGAACTTTTCATGCTTAGCATCACCGCTGACAGGTCCGACTAAGAAGGGTGTGAAGTTCTTATGGTCAGATTCTTGTGAGTCAGCCTTTCAAGAGCTGAAAGGGAGGTTGACCTCAGCATTAATACTAGTCTTGCTAGAGCCAGGAAAGAGCTATACTATTTTCTTTGATGTGTCAGGTATCGGGCTGGGGTCTGTGCTTATACAGGGAAATGGAGTCATTGCGTACAGGTCTCGGCAGTTGAGGCCACATGAGAGGAATTACCCGACACACAATCTGGAGTTGGCATCTATTGTTCATTCCCTACATTGTTAGAGAAATTATCTTCTGGGAGAGAATTTTGTGGTTTTCACCAACCACAAAAGTCTCAAGTACATATTCACTCAGCGTGATCTAAATTTAAGATAGTGGAGGTGGGTTGAGTACCTACAGTCCTTTGACTTTGAGCTTGCTTACATGCTTGGGAAGGGCAACGCAGTTGCTGATGCATTGAGCAAGAGCACTCAGATACAAGTAGTTCAGGAGCCCAGCAGTGAGTGGCAGCTTATGGCTCTGTTCTCTTAGATGCATTTGGAGGTGCACGATAGACAGGGGCAGACTTTTCTATCTTCTGTAGCTGTTACCTCTACTCTTCTTGATCGAGTTTGAATAAGGAATCTATCAGATACTGAAGGCCTATTCCTAAGGGAGAGTGTGTCAGGAGAGGACCTTATTCTTGGATAGACCATAGGTGAGGATGAGATCTTACGTTTCCAAGGGTGTGTATGGGTGCCAGCAGACATACGTGAGGAGCTGATGCGGCAGTTTGGGCAGTTCATCCTGGCATCACCAAGATGTATCGTGATCTACACTGTCAGTATTGGTGGCTAGGTATTAATAGGGATGTTTCTGGTTTTGTCATGAGGTGTTCCACTTTTCAGCAGGTGAAGGTGGAGCATCAGCGACCATCAGGGCTTCTACAGATGTTACCCATTCCCGAGTGGAAGTGGAATGACGTCGCGATGGACTTCGTGACTGGTTTGCCGAGGTCTCCTCAGGGGAATAATGCAGTTTGGGTTGTCATTGACATACTCACGAAGGTTTAACACTTCTTGCTGATCAAGAAGACCTTCAGTGTTGATGAGCTGGGACGGTTGTACATCCGAGAGATTGGACGTCTACATGGAGTTCCACACTCTATCGTTTCATACAGGGATGCGCATTTTACTTATCGGGTCTGGAAGGGGCTTCAGAAGGCATTGGGTGCACAAGTACTTTTGAGTACAGCCTACCACCCTCAGACAGATGGCCAGTCCGAGCATATGATTCAGGTTCTTGAGGATATGCTTCGAGCATGAATTCTGGATTTTGGAGGTTCTTGGGAGAAGCATATACCTCTTGTGTAGTTTTCCTACAAAAATAGTTTTCAAGAAACTATTCAGATGGAACCTTATGAGGTTTTGTACAGTAGGTCATGTCGATCACCCTTATGTTGGATGGAGGTGGGAGAGGTAGCTTTGCTGGGACCTCGTCTTGTTTATGAGACCAGAGAGTAGATAGAGTTGATTCGAAAGAGGATGGCTACTATGCAGTCTCGACAGAAGTCTTATGCTGATCAGCGGAGACGAACTATGGAGTTCGAGGTCGGGGATCAGGTTTTCCTACATGTCACACCGAGGTTGGGACACAAGAGGATTAGAATACATGGTAAGCTTTCACCAAGGTACTTCAAACCGTTTGAGGTGTTGGAGAGAGTTGGGCTGGTTGCCTATTGGTTGCAGTTACCTCAGAGGTACCAGGCTATGTACGATGTCTTCCACATTTCTCAGCTTTGACGTTACTTTTCAGACCCGTGTCATATTTTCCAACCTGAGGAGGTTGAGTTGGAAGTGGATGCATCCTTTGAGGAGCATCCTATATGAATTGTGGATTGAATTACGAAGTTTCTTCGTGGCCGGTCTGTTCCTCTGGTACGGGTGCTTTGGAAGCACGGGCGAGTACAAGATGAGACTTGGGAGAGGGAGGTAGACGTACGATCATAGTGGCTGGAGTTGTTCGGGGTTTCTTCTTCTACGCCGCGCTAGGGAAATTCGTGGATGAATTTCTTTAAGGGGGGAAGTTTGTAACAACCTGGATCTTCTTTTCAGGTATGTTTTTACTTTTTTGGTCGTTTTTTAGAAAAAGAGGAAATTCTGGAAATTTTCAAAGTACATGTCGTGTACTTTATGAGTACACAGTGTGTATTGCTTTATCGTAGGAGTTCGTGTGCTAGTTTTGTAGTGGCCACACACATGGCCGTGTGGAGGTGGTTTGGAGGCCTCTTAAAGTGGAGTACGGAAACGGTGAGTCCACGCTGTGTACTTTCTTTTTTTTCATTAAATGCACCGAGGTCGCGTCTAATCGCCAGAACTCTCTTCTTTTAGGTCCCATTCGACCAAGAGCTCTGTATGGTTGTGGATCTTCAATGAACCCCCGAACGTGCATCTGTACTCCGAATCAAACATCGTCGGTTGTGTTGGAATCGCATCAGTGAGTTCTCTATTCTCCTAGAGAACCATCTTCTATATTCTATTCTCTCGTGAGATATCACGAGATCAAAATTTTATGCGTTTTCATAGATATTCAACGTTTTAAAGGTGATTCAAGCTTCAAGGTTCACTTATATTGTTCCTACAACACCAAGGTAGGTGGTTTGTTCCTTTCCATTCAAAGTCTTTGAGTATTATGTGAAAATTCCACCAATACCCTTGAACAGGGTATTGTGTGTTTACCATTTTACCCCTGTTGATTTCCTTCCATGCTTGCATGTTTATGGAGAGGTTATTTGGATATGAATAGGGTTGATTTCTATGCTTTGGATGTATTTCCCATGCATGTTTTTTTATGACCGTTTGGTCCTGTTTAGCCAGTTTGGCTGCCTTGCCTGTTTTCCATGCCTGTTGTTGTAGGATAGAGAGTTTGTATTCTAACATGCTTGATATGATGTAGACTGGTTAGCCAAGTAGTTCTGTAGGTTTACTTTGGCCATATTGCATTGCTATGCTCATTGACCTATACAGAGCCACGAGAACCTGGTATAGTAGACTATAAGGGGAATTAAACGAGTGATATTACTCAGAGAGTCTTTGATCACTTTAGACTATAAGGGTAATTGTCTGAGTAAGCTTCCTCAGAGAGTATTTGAGCACTTTAGACTATAAGGGGAATTGAACATGCCAGATTCCTCAGAGAGTCTCTGTTTTACTTTAAATTACCTTGATTACTCTAGACTATAAGGGGAATTGACTGAGTGACTTCCTCAGAGAGTCCTTGACCGTGGGGCTATAAGGGGAATTGGTTGTGTGAGATTCCTTAGAGAGTCCCTAATTACCTTAGAATATAAGGTGAATTGACTGTGAGTGCTTCCTCAGAGAGTCTTTATGAATTCTATGACTGAACTAGAGGGGCTAGGCTGAGTGCACTGCCCAGAGGGTTGCTTGTACTTCTTAGGTAGGACTAGAGGGGATGGTTGTGAGTACTTCCTAGAGGGTTACCTATTTGTGTTTAGCTGTTTGTTTCGCTGTTTCTTGACATTGAAACTATGTATTGTTTACTGCTGAGTACCTTTCTATTTACTAATTTCTATACTTTTACCTGTCATATATTCACTGACTGTTAGGTACAGATCTTCTGGTGGTTACCTACTGGGATTTAGTCTCACACCCTATTTAGGACATGCTTTTGGGCCCAAACAGATTATATTTTTGCAGTTATAGATAAGGGCTAGAGCCCTTCTACTTCAGATACTTGACTTACTATGGTGATGGTGAGCATGGGACCAAGCTTAGGCTTGCGATGCTGAGGAGCTGTTTGTCTTTTTCTTTTGTACTTTGGTTTAGCACTATTTGTATTTCCAGCATTGTGGCGTGTTTGGCTGCTTTCTTAGACATATGTATCATGAATCATTTTATATATGTGTGTGTGCTCCAGTTTTTTATTATTCTAGTCTTTCGATGTTTATTATTGTTGGATATTTACTGCTTCTTCTATTGTGTGTTGTTTACTTCCACTATGTACTCTGCCAATGAGGGCATAGTTTCCCCACTATCACACACAATCCCTCGCTGCTAGTCGGTAGCCTCTAGCATGCGAGGCAATGCGCTTGAGTCCATGTAACCAACTGGGTACGGGGTGCCTCTGGGTGGCTTCCGAAACCAGGATGTTGCAATCCCAAACTCCTATAGAAGATTGATGAACTCTTGTTTCAGATATTCTCCACCTCTATCTAATTGAAGTTTCTTTATCTTTTTACCAAGATGGTTATCTAATTCATTCTTGAATTCCTTAAATTTCTCTAAGGACTCTGACTTATACCTCATTAAGTAGACATATCCATATCAACACAAATCATAAATAAAAGTAATGAAGTAAGAATATCCACCTCTAGCTTCTACTGAAAATGGTCTACACACATCCATGTGCACCAATCCTAGAAGCTCTGTGGCCCTTTCACCCTGTCCACTGATAGGTAGCTTGGTCATTTTACCTTGTAAACAAGTGTGACATTTATCAAGTGGTTTTAGCTTAGTAGAGTCTAAATAACCATCTTGGAAGAGCTTTTCCAAGCGCTTCTCATTTACATGACCAAGACGGTGATGCCACAACTAGGTGATGTATGAGTCATGTGATTTTGTTTTGTTATTGATTTCCAACACTTGGTTTTTTGTAATTTAATACATATAGCCCATTATTTAAACATGCCATACCATAACATACGTTGTTCGTATAATAGAAACAACCCTTATTTCCAAACTTGAAAATAAATCCATCCATATCCAAAAAAGATACAAAAATTATATTCTTGGTAATACTAGGCACATAATAACAGTTATGTAAAACCAAAAGCATTCCAGTTGGCAATGAGAGATGGTAATCACCAATGGACAACGTAGCCAGCCTCACACCATTGGAAGCTCAAAGATCCACCTCTCTTCTATAAACCTTTCTAAATCTACTTGGTTCCTACATTTGAATATAGATGTGAGCCCCACAAGTTGTATATAATACCCAATGTGTAGAAATTGAAAGATTACACTCGATGACGAATGCACCTTTAGTGTCCCCAAGCTTTTGGGTGCATTTCCTCTTCCAGTGGCCTGGCTTGCCACATACAAAACATATTGCCTCCTATTCCTTGCCCTGCCTCTGTATCTTCCCCTTCTTGTCGGGATGGTGATAATGGGCTTCAGAATGTTTATGAATCCTTGACCCATTTGCCTTGTCCTTCCTTTTCTTATTCACCATAAGGACTGCGGGATTGTCACGCCCTACATTCTTATCTACCTAGAGAATTAAGTTCAGAAGTTCTGATAGGATCTTCTCATTATTGCTCATGTTTTAGTTGACAATAAATCTAGAGAAGGTCTTGGAAGTGATGATAGGATGAGATCTGTACACAACTCATCTGGTAACTTAATCCCTAAGATGTATAAGCATTTAATGTAGCCAATAATCTTGACTACATGAGTCCCATCTGGCACAGACTCTCCAAGATTAGTTGTAAAAAAAGCATTGCAGATCTCATATATCTCCTATCTCACCTTCTCTTGATAGATATCCTTAAGGTGATACATCATGCTATATGAGTCCATGTTTTCATGTTGCTTGAAGAGATCATTAAACATGGCTGATAGAATGAAACATTAGACATATGTGGCATCATTTATATGTTTCATATAGAGAGATAGTTCCTCATCACTGGCCTCTTTTCCAGGTGCAACTGGAATATGCTCTTCCAGCACATACAATTTCCTCTCATGGCAAAGGATGATGCGTGAACGCCTCTGCCATTCCTAGAAATTGGTGTCGATGAGAAGGTTTTACTTCTCGAGTATGGTTCGAAATGATATTTTTGAAGTAATTTTTCTTTTTGTTTTTACAAATTAATATGAACAAATGTTTAGTACTTTATCATGATAAAACTGAGACAAATAAATTAATTAATGCTTATTAGTCTCCCACTATTTTATCAAAATCCAATATCCCTCACCAATGACTTCAGAATATTTTGTTTCCTGAATATTCTGGTGGAAAGGATCTATATTTCCCTTTGCATTACCTCAACTAGGGTTAGTCAAGAAACTTGAAGGGTTTTAGGTAGGCATTCCAAATGTCAACTGCATTAACTCGTACCTCCTTGATCTGCTGAGTGGACTTCCCAGTCCTGAAATCCTTTTATTTTGGATTTCCTCAACCATTGCCTCTTGGTCACACCAAGTCCTATTTTGGAAGTCAACCCTTGTTGTGAACCAATTCAAGTCAACCCAAAACCTTGAATTAGAATTCCATGATAAATTAAAACACCCCAACTATGGTTGGTCAAGCACTTTGAAATGTGGTTCGATTCTAAACAAGATTATGGAAGGCTATACCGACTTAATATTTATTTGATGGATTTTATCCTTATATGTAAATTGAAATTTTATTATCTTTCTTACATACTTGTTAATATTAAGTGGGATATACTTAAGTGATTAACCATGTATAATATAATATTTACACATAATCCTGTCTTATTTTAGTTCTATCTTGCATGCTTGTTTAATTCATTAATTACGTGATCGTGACAACACACCCGCAATAAATAAACCATGAAACTGACAGAAATAAAATTAATGGTATGATCGTGAGCTTGTTTTATTTTTTTAGTTTATCTATTGGTTGATAAACTAACCCAAGACCTAGGGGAGAAACACATTGAACCTTTTGGGTTTGTGTTTACATCTTTCCACCTGTTCACCTTTGTATATCTTTGGATTGGTTTCACCTTGGCTCCTAACTTGACCCGCCTCTACTAGCTTGGGAGCTCCATCCATTACATATGCTTTTATCTCACTCACAGGTGAGGGGTAAAATGGGGTTTTACATAAAAGAAGCCTTGGGCATGTAGGCCCTACATATTAAAGAGGATAAGGCTCGCAGGCTACAGATTTAATTTAAATAAATAAATTAAAAGAAAACATTCGTATATGAAGGTATTGGTCTAGCTCATGATCATTCATACATGCAACGATATTTACACATAAATAAAACTAGAATTTAATTCTTTAATTGTTCTTGTTTAAGATAAATCACACTCAAATCAATTAATTATCTTTAATTAATCAATCCTTTTATCTTAAACCCTTTCTCTAAATTTCCTTGAGATTCTCATCTATCATAATTTTAAACAAATAAATTCATTTAAAATTATCTTTGTACGTAACTTTTACCTTGGAGGCAACCCGGTGATTTCCCATTCATAACTACCGAATGAGTAGAAATGAACATTATGAAAATGTTAAATTAAACACACATATATATAACACATATCACGTGTTGTGACTCAGCTTTACACCTGCACTATGGTACACGTCTCAAGGGTTTGTATAATATATTAATAAATTTTAATAAATATGCATAATTTGGATGAGTACACAGCGTGTAGTTCTAACTACACAGTGTGTAATTTTGTTCACCATCCATCTGTAGTACATGCCTGGGGACATGGCATGTAAATGTACTTCATAAATATTTGAAGTACATGATGTTTTCAATGAGACACACGTCGTGTAGTATCCACGTTACACGGTTTCCATCCGGGCAAGCTGTGTACGGGGTACATGGTCCTACCCAAACCTAAAGGGACTACACACTATGTTCAATGGGCCACATGGCGTGTAATACGAAATTTTTGTGTCATCTATTCCTGGTCAACACACGGAGTCTTAAAGACTTAGATATGATCCATTAACACGACCTGGTTTGGAGAACCAGTCTGATGGATTGAACCTAGACTACACAGCGTTTACTACCAAATACATGTCGTGTGTTCTGGTGTTGTATGACTAGGAATTTTTGGCACCTCCAGATGAGATCCTATATTTTATTTTGATCAAAAATTAAAATAAAAATCATTTCATTAAGGTGAACAAGAAACAAGAGAGGAAAAATAGATCTTGAGATTCAGATTTTCAGAATGATTAACTTGAATTGAAACAACTAAATTATTAAATGCATAAATAATCAATGAAAAACTAAATAATTATAATCAACAATATGACCCCTTTGATACCACTTGTAGGTTCTGGGCACAGTAGTAGAACATTGGTGGGTGTACCCAACTTTAATTTTTTCCGCTAACAACGATCAATCTGAGATCCATCGTGATAATAAAACATCGGATATTCAGAATAGAACGAAGAAAAAAATAAAGAGAGACTTGAAACCATAGAGAGGATCATCATATGTTGGTTATAATTAATTTAATTAAAAGGAAAGAATTACTTTGATGGAATTATCTCTCCATTGATGTTTCTGGTCACAATATGATGTGATCCGTCATTACATCGTAGAATCCAAGTGTAGGATTCCTCTAGCGGTGATCCACATGTGCTCCGCATATCTCTAGATGTTTCCAAAGGGATTTCTGCATGCTAGCGCAGAAGAGACTTTGCTTACGATGTCCGCTTTAGATCTCCTTGATCCGGTGGAGGAGAATTTCTCTCTCGTATCTTGAGAGAGTTCTTGGAAGAAAATAAATTCTCTCTTGGATTGAGAGATTTCTCTAGATTTTTTGTGCACAACCCCCAAAAATGGATAGGGTAATGAGAATTATATAATTGGGATTTTAATTACTTATAATAATAAAATGAATTAATTACCTGAAATCATTTATTCATTTCATTTAATTCTTAGTAAGACCTCATGTCTAATAATAACAGTTGACTGTTATTATTATTTGACATGCACCCAGCGAATTACACCTAATATTATTTAATTATATAAACAATATTATTTCTCAAAAATCCCAAAAAAACTACATGGCGTGTATATTAATATACATGGCGTGTACTTTTTGTTTTTCCATTTTATTTATTTCCTCCACCACATTTATTAGACCTTGAATAATGGCTATTTATTTCTCAAATAAATATCACTGCATTACTCACCAATATATTATTTCAACCACAATATATTCTCTTGAATAACTAGTGTAAAAATAAATGCGATCAGGAATCCTTGAATAATTATTAAACCATAATCAGGAATAATCTTTATTCAACTTGTTAAATTAATATTTAACTGAGATACTTGGACACACTTAGTGTGTGAACCTCTAGGCCTCTTTCTCAGTGGCATTAGGCGAAGCCTGCCTAAAGTCCAAGGTTAGCTTCTAGAAACATGTCAAGGAACCCATAGAGAAAGAAGTTAACGTTGTAATGATGTGTCACCTCCTACTAACGCTTACCGTGTAATGTAATCCCTTTGTCTCGATATCTCAAATCAAGTGGGTTTCATGTTAGTGCGATCAACCCATGTGCTCGATTATTCTTTCTTTGACTTTCCAGAATTGAACTCACCCATTCCTTACCATGGAAATGGATTTATTTAGGCTATATCAATTCCATCAAAGGGCCTGAGATATCTACTTTCATTATGGAACAGAAGGGACAAATGCTTTCTCACATTATCTATTAATGTAGTATTACTCGTGACGCACCCAACATATCCTACCTCGCTTCAAACAGTCTATCATCACAGTTGTCACCAATACATCTAAGTGTGCGATTTGTAATACCCATTAATAATAATCTTAAAGTCTAAGGACCAATACACACATCCGTAGATAGGAATATTCAATGACACTATGAAATGTGGATTTCCTGCTGGCGGGTCTCGTTCTCACAATATCCTCCTAGATATTACCAAGGGCGCACACCATGACAAGGTTCCTCAAAGTTTTATGAGTCATCACCCCTAATGGCCTTTATTATTTGTATCTCTCAAATAACATCATCTGTCCATAGAACATATATTCAAGAACAGTGTTATGGCACTTCCGGGTTCTCATCATAGTAGAGATCCTTTATGAACCTTTAATGCAATAGCTATCCTTAGGACATTATCACATGAATTATTACGCAGAAGAACAATCAAGATGTGATAAGGTATTTATTAATGAATAAAGTAAAAAGTAGTTGGTTCTAGGCCACCAACTCCAACACACATGACCTCAAGCGCACCTCCCCGTATGCCAGAGGTTGTCGACTAGCAGCGAGGGTCTGGTAAGTGAGTCTTGGGGAGACTATACCCTCTGTTATCATAATAAAACACAAACGGAAGCAAATAAAAATAACCAAGTGTGGAAATGTATATAAATAACCAGAAAAATACCATGAAATATGATAGTCAAAACCAGAAAATACAATACTCAACTGAAAGGTAAAACATACTATGACAATGAAAGTTCCAAGTGTTTACAATGCAACTCAAAGTAAAGACACAAAGACTCCAAAACATGTCCCAAACTACATCTGGTTCCCTCTCCCATGCTCCAATCCCAAATAGAAACCTATCCCAGGGCCTTGTCCTTATCCTTTCCTGTAACAAAAAATTCTGTTCAGGTGCTAATCAGGCGGCCCGAATAGGGTGTGAGTACAACTCATTAAGCCACCACCAACGGTGTCTAAAACGAGTCCAGTCAAAAGATAGTGCATGAAGTATTATGAAGAAATAAATACAATGCGTAATTTAAATAGTTATCACATTGTAATTTAATCTTTAATCATCACATTATACCAATTCAATTCATGTTTCCCATTTGAATCATCATTCATTATCATTAATCATTTGGAGTAGGTCGCCATGCCTAGCACCCCAATTATTAGTTGAATAATCATTCATTATTATCATTAATAATTTTTTATAGGTCGTCATGCCTAGAACCACAAATCTTGTTGAGTGTAGGTCGTCATTCCTAGCACTCCAATTCTCATTCAGTGTAGGTCGTCATGCCCAGCACCCCATAATATCAAGTTTGGATAATTATTGGGGGGGGAACGACATATCCAAGTCTCAACTTCTAATTAGTATAGGGTTCCATGCCTAACACCATAAAATTTCATCCACTTAATCATTCTTTAAATCATAAGAATTTTCCACATTATACATTTACTAATCCAATGATTAGTTAATCATTTTAAAGTCCATTAGTTAATTCAACAATTAACTAAGCACATAAATCATTAATTAATTAATCAATAAATACCATTATCTTTCCATAATTAATTCTTCACAATTAATTATTCATACCAAAACCCAACAAGTCATAATTAATTTTAATAATTAATTATCTTTGATCACATCATGACACATAATTAATTCTCCCAATTAATTATCTTTGGTCAACTTCATGGCACATAATTAATTCCCACAATTAATTATATTACATAGCCAAACATAATTCCATAATTAATTCCCCCCAATTAATTATCATATTATAAAAATTCAGTATCTCGAGACAATATCTCAACCCAAAATCAATCTCCAAAACAAATATCAATTTGGGCAACCCCCTTCGTTTGTTCCGTGATCAATTATCAATTAATCGTCAAGGAAAATCGCAAGTCAAATACATATTACTAATTACTCCAATTTAGGAATTCAATTATCAAGGGAATATATAAAATTCATAAACTCATACACATATCATAAATCATGACTATGGGAGTTCGATTTAAACCACCTACCTCGGTTTATTGACAAAAGTTAGCCCAACGGAAATCCCCAAAATCCAAGCAGCACAACGTCGTCGATCGAGCTCCGGATGTAAATGCCTAAACCCAAAATTAAGATCAAAGGCATGAAGATCTTGTAAAACTAGATCTAGATCCACAATCCTAGATCTAGATCTCAACTCATAGGTTTAGATCTATGGAAAAGGTGAAGATCCTTCATGAAGATCATGGAAAGATAGAGGAAAGAACGGAAGAAGCATCAGGATGAAATCCACCTACCAGAAGGAGAGAATATATTCAATATGAGCTTTCAATATCGAATAACAGTGTTAGGATCAACTTGGAATCTCTTCGGGAGGATTTGGAAACATCTATAATTCTTTAAGCCTGAGCCTAGGTTGAAAATATAGAAGTCTTAGGGGTTCAGGTGGTTTTAAAAGGGATTTTTAGAATTAAAATCCCAAGTGCATGGTTTCTTGTGTATAGGTACATGGTTAGGAAAACCGTTCACCAACCATGTGGACCACTCTATCTAGTTTTTCATGGTTGGCGTGGTTTGGTCGCACAGTTTTTCAAACTATGCACAAACCGTGTGGACCTCTCTGTCCAGTTTCGCACACTTGGCACGATTTGGTTACATGGTTTGTCAAACCGTGAACAAACCATGAATAACCCAATATCCTTTATTTTTCCTTGAAAATTATCCCAAATTCACCCCAATCCACTACTCCAGGTTAAAGGTACTTAAAATCTTCAAAAATTACCTGAAAACGCGCCTGAGATGACTTTAGAAAAGGTCGGGATCTTACATTTATATAGTTAGATTATATTTTTAATTAGTTTTAAAGTGTAATTGGATTATGTTTTTACAATGTAATACAATATTGGTCATTGTAAATAATTTCAAATTTAAATTGTACATTAACACATAACAATATTTTGATAAGTTTTTACTTCTTAAAAATCCGCTTTTTTGGTTTTTGAAAACAGAAATTAATTTTAAATTAATTTTTTCCAAATCTATGTTTTGAATTATAAAAAATGGATTCCATATTTGGAATCAGTGGGTCCAAATTATGTTAATAGGGTTTTTTTTATATTATGAATAGTAACTATGATAATTTTTATTTACCACAGTTAAAGGTAAATCAGGTAAATTAGGGTAACTAACAATATGATAAAGATTATAAAATTACCATAACACTTTCCAAAATCCTATTGGATGAATTAAAGTCAAACAATATCACCTATGGGTTGGAATTTATTCATTTAATGAGCTTTTTCCTATGAAAATGATGTAATTATAATTAAAATAGGAGAAGGTGACAACATGTCACTCTCATATATCTTATAAGTATATTAATTTTAATATAGTGATAAACACGATAAAACTTAAAAAATAAATAGTATTAAAAAAGATAATGAAATTATATACATAATGTAAATTTATTTATAATTTTTAGAGATTAAATAATTACCATTAATGAGGACATAATAGTGATGTAGAAATTATTTTATTGATAGAAATATCAAATAAATGGTTTTAAAAATATTAAAATAAATATAATATGAACTAATTAATGTTATACACGAATTTTATATGTTATTATGACATGTTAGGAGTGTATTAAATATATTTTTTTGAATTTATCTTCTGTTTTTATTTTATTTAAAGTCAAATAAATTAATAGTTTCAAAATTGACACTATTTATATTTTATAAAAATAACATATTATTAAATTATTTAAAAAACACAAAAATATTTAAAAATTACAAAGTGAAAATTATATGGTCTAAAATTTCATAAATTATTCAATTATGGAAAATTTAAAACATATAAGTAAATATTAATAACCATTTAATATTTAGAATATTAATACCACAAATAAAATTAAATAGATTAAATAATGATAAATTAAAATGAGAAGGTTTAAAATAAAATAAAAACATGTATGAATTTTATTAGTTGAGATTATTTCGAGACATACTCATCTTTTATTCGAAATAAATTATTTTGAGAGCATTATAAACCGAAAATTAATTTATAATAAATTAATATTTCAAGACATTCCAAAAGTGTTTCTCCCCTCTCTTATAAAAGGGCGCCTCTCCTTCTCTTTAATCACACCTCCAAATCCATTTGTATCAGCCAAAACCTACCAAAATCTCCTCCCATCTTATCTCACTTTATCCTAAAGTCCACCCTTTTGGTATAAAGCCATCTTAAGGAGTCCTTTTGTGCATACCAAAAGGAGATACCTGAAAAAGAGGTAATTGTTTTATCACCTCTTTCAAAATTATTTTCTTCTTATACTTCCTCTTCTTATGTTGTTTACATACTAAAGTAATAACTATAATATATTATATATGATGGTATTTTATTATAATTATGGGTAAACCTTATACCTTATTTTATCCATCCTATGAATAACAATATCATCATGTGTGCGTACGTACGACTTACCGTCTCCACGTTGTGGTGTAATTGTTATTCAACAATACTTAATTTTAATGGGTATATTGATGAGAATAATGGATTTAAATAATGAATATAACATAATAATTATTATTTACAATTCATATATCATCCAATTTTATACTATTTAACCATCAAGGGAATGATATCGTCGCTCGTGCGTACGTACGACTTACCATCTACACGACGCGATGAGATTCATTCTCCACGTTAACCATTAAAGAATGATTATAAGGTATATATATAATAAATAATAATGAAATATATGATATAATTATTCTACTAGATTTATATATGTGTGTGTGTGTGTGTTTTATTTACTTGTTTCCATTCAATTCAATAAAGAAACGGAAACAGCGTTCATGCGTACGTACAACCTATCGTCTCTATGAACGGTGTATTTCATTTCATTTATCTATATAATATATATTTTTATATAATGAATATATATGATATATAAATCATTTTTTACATTTTGGAAGTAAGTAAATCATGATCTAAGTAATAATATCAAAAATAACAAGTCAAACAACGTACGATAAATAAAATGATTATTACCCAAAACGTTGATTTAATATGAAAATGATAAATGAATAGGTAATATAAAGTTATAATTGAATCATATATGATATCATAAATATTATTATTGTTCTGTTACAATTTAATAATATGTTTAAATCCACTATACAGGAGTTTCGGATACATACAAAGCATATCAGACCTAAGGTAAGGGATAACTTTGCAAATCTCATTTTTATCCAAGATTGTTTATTTGTAAGTATTTACTGGGGTATATTTATCTTTCACATCCATGTTTCCTAAATATTTATTTCAAAATATTATTTATATCCTTCTATAATTTTTTAAACTCAATTTTACCCATTGGTGAATTTTTACTAAACGGTATGAATGGAATCTTTTGTTGTTTTAGGTACGAGGTACTTTTTGACTTTTCTGGTAAAAGTATGAGAAGAATGTGTTTTTAAATTTTACGGAATGAACAGATTTTTACACTTTCATAATGTCTTATTTCCTTAAATATTCCCCTACAAGATTACATGGTTATTTTCACATAAAATTATTTCTTCTAAAATTTTGTGGCATTTTGAGGAAGATGTTTTTGAAGAAGAAATGATATTTTCCTTAGGAATTAATTTCAAGTGTTTTCTCAAAAATTATTTTCTATCTAAGATGATACTCTTTAAATAATTTTATATTTCTATCCATGTTATTAATATGATTTTATTATTTTTATGATGGAATTTTATTTAGGAAATACATTTGTTTTATATCAATTATGATGGAATGATGTTTAAGAAACCCATTTTATTTCTTGGGTTATGCTATGATGAATGATTTGTGTTTTTTTGGAACATGTAAGAATGATTTAATTATGAGATTGGTGGGACCTATATATCCCTCCAATTCATTAGGTAAAGATTTATATCTCATGAAATAAACATGCCTAGAATAGAAAGTAAATCTAGTTCAGTAATACATGACTGGAATGAAAAGTAAACCT
The DNA here is from genome assembly GCA_963277665.1 of Viscum album. Taxonomy (NCBI): domain Eukaryota; kingdom Viridiplantae; phylum Streptophyta; class Magnoliopsida; order Santalales; family Viscaceae; genus Viscum; species Viscum album. The sequence goes on from OY728152.1 coordinate 1,898,474,989, forward strand.
AGTTGAGTAAAGAACTTTTTCCGCTATGATAGTCTTGGCAGCAATGCCTTGGCTACTATAGAAATCATATTAAGTGCTTTTTTTTCAAAATTCCATGTTTTATGCCAATTCTATTTTATCGTGGTTAATATTCTTTTATGATTTATTCCTTACGTACTACCAAGACTTATTTCATGACTCGTGATTTTGATATTTAAATTTTATGTTCATGTTTTTACATTCTTATGTTTATGGTTTGTTTTATGTTCTAAATTTTTGCCCTTACTGATCATTTGAGCTCACCATTTTTATGTTTTCTTTTCCCCAATATATAAATAAATGTTTTATGTTGGAAAAAAGGGGGAATATCTTTATGGGAGATGTTGAAGATATTTCACCAAGTTAGAAGATTATGTTCCAAGTTTCCAAAGACACTAAACTGATACAGTCCTTGGGAATCTGTTTGTTTCATGTATTAAGTATTTCAAAAAAGTATTGTAATGTCCATGCTCATCAAGCTTGGGTCATTAAAGTAGTGATTAATCAATCCTATCATGGAGATTTCATTTCTATAACATCATGGATATATAAGAATTTGGATAATAAATCAATGGATTATTATAGCATAGAAATGTCTTATGAAAAAGGTATAATGAGAGAGAATATAACAAAAGGAATATTAAAAGGATGAAATATAAAAAATTTGTTGACATAGAAGAAAAAACCTTCAAATTAAGATAAAAAATCTTATAATATTTAAGAAAACAATTCATTAGTTTTTAAGCAATGTTAAAATATTCTTGAATAAGGAAAACACTATTTTCAAGATAATACATTGTGATAATAATATTTTCATAATAAAAATATGTTTTAAATATTATCAATGATTATAACATATATTAATAAATATAGTCTTTAAAAATGAATCATGGTAAAAAAAACAAAATAATTTTTTTTTATAAAATTTTAAAGAAATATCTTTAGATTTTTAATAGCATATGAAATATCTATCAAAAAAATTAAAATAATTTAATGAAAATTAAAAAATAAAATGTAATGAATTCAAAAAACATATCCTAAAAATATTTTAAATAAATTTATATAAATATTTTTTGATTTAGTGTCCTTAAACTAATCACTTTGTACTTCAAATTACCGATATATTCAAGGTCTTAAATATTAATAAATATCTTATCACATGATGAGAGTTCTTATATGTAAAATTTAGTTCAATAATTTCATTGGAGTATATATCACATTGAAAATTCATATAAATTCCTCTCTATGATGTGAACCATGAAATGTTATAATGATATTCTTAAATATATATTCTATGTCTGGATGACATCATTTGACTAGACACAGATTATATAGGATATCAATGGTCAAAGGATCATAATACATTAAGACTTATTCTCATTAAGTTCACTCTTGGTAATCTCCAAGAGAGGAACTTATTAGAACATATCTGCCCGTAGGAATTCCACATGTTATATGTTCCATTGGATATTCCTATATACAAAGATGTGTATTTTTCCTTAGGATTGAGATTATTGTTAATTCATTCAATGAGTCATTTACTTTGATGTATAGATGAAAACCATGAAGATGTATGCTCATAGTGAAGTAAGATATGTTGAGTGTGTCACAAATGATATAGCATTAATGAATAATTTAATAAAGGATGTATCCCTTCTGATATAATAGAATTAGATATCTATGGACTTTTGATTGAAATGGAATTGTCTAATAAATCCATAGTTATGGTGTATATAGAGAAATGTTCATTTCTAGAATTAAAATGAAAATCAATCAATCATACAGATTGATGAAACAAAGTATTCAACCTTCTTTATAAGATATATTGAAAAATGAAATATATTACATAATGAATGTTCAAGGAGGTTATTCCTGACTTGTGGATTAATAATTATTCATGTATGGTTGATCTCATAAATTTAGTTACTAGTTATTCTAGAGAATATATGTATATATATATATATATGAGAGTTTAATATTAAATACATATTTATTCATGAGTTTAGTGAATATAAAATTTATTTATTTATTAAATGTATAATGTAATGATATTTATCTAAAAAATAAATAAACATTTTTTTAAATAATTTCAAACCAAAATAAATCTTATTTATATAATACATTTTAAATTATATGTGAAAGATCTTGTCTCTAGGTTTTTAGAAATTCTATTCATCATTTTTTGAGTAGTAATCAAATAAAACTGATGAAAACCCATTATAGCCAAGGGCCTAACAACTTTTTTTGCATCCTAGGGCCTTCAAGTGGTATCAAAATAGTCAAATATTAATTTATAATTATTTATTAATCATTTATTGATTTTTGAATTTGATGTTAGTTTTCAATTTCTTTTTTATTATTTTATTAATATGAAAGTCAAGAAACCTTGTTATTTCAATTTCATATGACCAATAATATGCCAAGAACATATAAAAAATGTTCAAATATCACATCTAGAGGTATCATAGATTCTATATTGATAACATTAGACTACATGGAATATAACTAAAAAAGATCATGTCGTGCACCCAAATTTACTACACCAAGAAAATTTGTGCAAATCATGGAATTTCATGTGTAATAAGAGTTTGTGACATCATTACATGTCATGTTTTGACCAGGGAATATGAAACGTAGCTTTATGGATTACATGGTGTGTGTCTGTTGTGAACTCCCTATAACTTACATGATTTTTCCCCTGTGGAAAATGCATAAGTCGCGTGTTCAACATACAGAACATGTGTTAATTACACACCACATGTTGATCGCCAGCCAACTAACATGGTCCAGATGAGATTACATGGTATGTAGTTAGAATAAATATCATATAAATCATAAATATTTTCATATATTACACATTGAGTACCTATACATGTATCATGTATGGACACAAAAAGTGATACACAATGTGTATCAAGTTGTAAACATCATATAACTCATACATTTTTACATGGATTACACTTTGATCTAGGTTGTACACCTAGTAAATTAATTATGTGGAATAAAAGATTAATTGAGACATTAAACTGGACTACATGACATGTAGGTATCATACACATCATGTGAATGAGTTTTATAGAATATTAATTACCTAATTAATTTATACATTAATTTCATAACTACACACTGTGTATGACCCCTGTACATTTTGTGTACTTCATAAGCATTAAAATTGGTATACTCCACATATATTAATGCATTTCATGGGCTTCTATAACTCAAGTCGAACTTGGTTCAATGAGATTCTCCGTAGATTTTAGGTTTAGTTTATTATTGGATTCATAAACCGACCAATAGAAAATATCATGATCATGTCGCATATATTTATTTTATTTATATCTAAATGAATGCATAATTATTTATATCTATTGGATTCTTTTCCACAATCACATAAAAATAAATAAATTTACAAACTTTCAATATGGAATAAAATAAATAGATAATACATAAATAATATTATCAAGACATGATCAATCACTAATGTAAAATCCACATAATATTAATTAGAATGTTAAAAGGATAAAATAAAGAAATTTTAGGTATAAAGATAAATATCCCTCAAAGAAATATTAAGTCAATTATATCCTTCCATTACCTAAAAGTTAAGATGCAACCATAGTTCAAAGTGCTTGTATAGCCCAAGTCAAGGTGCTTTCAATTATGAGGTAATTTTAACTATGATTTTGTGTTGACTTATCCTAGTTCATATCAAGGGTTTACTATCCAAGAATTACCTGGTGTAACTTGGAGGCAAGTGATGAGGAAATCCAAATTAAAGATTTCAGGATTATAGAGTCCACTCAATGGATCAATGAGATACAAGTTAATGAAGATGACATTACCGGCACACCTAAAAACCTTTGAATAATTTTTCAGGCCCATGACTCTATTATGAGAAGGGATATTTGGATCCTTTCCACTAAAATATCCATGAAAAGGGGTATTCTGAATCCAATGGTGAGGGATATTCATAATTTATAAAATAATGGGTGACTAATAAAATAAAATTTATTACATAAAATTTTGGTAATCAAGTTAAAATACTAAAATATACATTTAATTAATGTATAAAATGGAAAGATAAACCACTAGAATGCTATAAAGATTTGTGGATAAAGGAAATTTCATCCCCAGTAATAATTTCCAAGAGTGGTACATTCATTCATACACTACTTCAGGAATATTTATCTTCAGATATGTTTCACTTATTGTGAATTAAATACAATAATTTTTTATAAAATTTTATTAGAATAAAAGAACCAAGCAATTCTGAAAACATTTCTAAATGTAAAGTGAAATCACATAGTGAATAAGAAAGGGAGATTCTTATGTTATTAGAGAGAATCATATAAACTCGCTTTTCTAAGTTGGCCGATTCTCATGAAATAATTTTATTTTATTGAGTGTTGCCAAAATATTTATCTTAGTGTCCTATTAGACACAATGAGACATTATTTATTTATTGAAATGAATTTTTTATGGAATTTTATACTTAAATAATACTTAAATAATATTTTTATTATCAATAACAAATAAAGAATATAAAATATTTGAATTATACCTAGTTTTGAAAAGATAATTATTATTCAAACAAAACTAAAGGTAATAAAAAAACCCTAGTTTGACAAACTTATTATGTTTTATAAAAAGAAGATATTATAAATAATAGTAAGACAAAAAGATTCTAGAGTTAATTCATCCTTGTGCATGGAATATTCTAAGGAGAAGCCAGATGTAATATCATATACTCCATGATATTCCTTCAAGAAATTTTAATAATTCTCAATGAAAAACTAATTCACTTGGAAAGAAGATATAGGATCCACTATGAAATATTATTAGAGAATATCTCAACCATGTATTCATCAATCATTTAAACGTATAATGAAGTTTTTCCCAAACTCACATTCACTTATTCACATCAATGGTGTGATGGTAGTATAAGGTAGATTGATGAGGATTATTATGTATTGCGATTATTCCATAATTATTTTTTTAAACATGTTTTACAAATATCAAGGTAATAGATAACCATATGATAATTTAATTGTCTAATGAATATCATATTAGTTATGATATGATGGAAGTCTATTATGCCATAGCCTCATTTGTTTTATTTGAATCATTTATTAAAGTTGGATTAAGCTCCAAAAATACATCGAAAGAAACACAGTGTATCTCAGTGAATTATCCAATAGCTACTTAGTATATTAACACTCCCAAGATAGAAGGGTATTAATCACACTAAATATATTTCTATGATTGAAGCACATCTCTTTAAGATAGTGGGTCTGATCTAGACTTCAATGAATTTAATGCACTAGATGTAAATGATTTTCAATATGAATGAAAAACTTCATAATTCATAGTTGGAGGAATTGTTCTAGAGACACATATTGTATTGGAGAGTAAAAAAATCATGTGGTATTGATATTAACCAAAATAGGTAATATATTATTCAATATTAATAATGAATCCTACAGGGAGAAATAAGTGGAAAGTGGCTATGATTGGAAGGTTTATAAGAATTTAATGATGGATTCCATGTACCGAAATTTAGTTTTTTATTTTGGTAGTTTCTCTAACTAATGTAAAACTGTTGGTGGGTATTCAAGAGAAACTACACATGGCTGGTGAAAGTAGAGTGCAGATATGGATCAATTGTTTATACCAAGCCATCATGCTTAAATACATTAAATTTTTTATTTTTATATAAATATTATATGATTATTATATTATGAATTGGATGTTAATGTTGCCTTCTTTAGAGGAAACCATGTGAAATATGTTTATATGAAACGAACCAAAAGGGTGGGTGACATCAAAGAAACCAAATAAAGGATTGAAGTCATAGAGATCTATTTATGGATTAAAATAAGCAACATGATCATAGAATGTTAATTTTTAAGGGATGGTTTCTAGGTTTATAGAAGAAGTTACTGGGATAAATATAGCTTTACAATATAGATATTGTTGATGACATATGGAAAACATATGATTAGCCTTTCAGTTGTTTAAGACCGAAGATAATTTCTCATAGAATGACTTAAATTAGCAACCCAATTCTAGGTGAAGACAATCTAAAAATTTAGTTCTCTGGGGTTAATTGGTCTAAGTCGTGGTATGTATATTAACATGGTATTGAAAAATAAAATATGTAATAATCAGAGTAGCATTCTTTCTAGTATTTCGTTGTAAGAAATCCCCCCAATTGATGTGCTAAAACATAATAGGATATTCTTTTGATGAATAGACTACATATTCCTAAGAGTAATTTTCAAATATATCTCACATTCCATGATATCTACTAAGGTTTGAAATTGATTATGTTTTAATCATAAATATTAATATTAAAAAAATACCAGGGTAGCTGTAAATTCTAGCAGTCAAAATTGTCTAACGATACTTGAGATTGTAAAACTAGATGAATTCCTAGTATATTGAGAAGTGATAATACTAGTTATAGAGGGGGGAAATGGTCTTCTTTTAGATCACTTTGATCAAGTATTTCATTTTGGATAAAGTAATAAATAATAGAAAACATATTAGAGCTAGTCGTTTCTATATCTATATAGGTCAAGTACATTGTGGCTTCTGATGCAACTTAAGAAGTGGGTTTAGCTATGATTTTTTATAGATTTTATTATTGTACCAAGATAATAAATTTTGATCATATTATGATAAACTTTAGTTTATGGTATTATACAAAATTTTAGTGATGACAATGTAAAAAATGTATATATTATGTTATATTGTCTCTTAAGGTATTTTTAAAGAGATGAAGTCGCAGTAAGAGTAAAAGCGATGGGAATGTGGTAGGATTAGAAAAGGTATACATTAGCATAAGCATGTTTATCATGTAATTATAACTTGTTAGGTAGATAGAAGTTGTCTATGGTTCAAGTGGGAGTTTGTTGGAGTTAGTTCCCTAGAACCAAATACTTTTCACTTTATATTACTGGTATATTCAAGGTCATTAATATTAATTAATATCTTGTCACATGATGATTGTTCTTTTGTGTAACATTTAAAGTGATAATGTCCTTGTATTATTTGTCACATTTAAATGTCATAGAAGTTCTCTATTGTGATGAGAACCTTGAAATGATATGAGGATATTCTTAAATATAATTTCTATGGTCGGATGATATCATATGAATAGAAATAGATGGTATGGGATATCATGGGAAAGAGGCTTATAATACATTGATACTTCTTCTCCTGAAGTCCACCCTTGGTAATCTCTAATAGAGTGGGTTATGATAATTGACTCACCTATTGGAATTCCATATGTTGTATGTGTCATTTGATATTCCTATCTTTGGATTTGTGTATTAATATTTAGAATTGAGAATATTATTAATGAATTTCATGAGTCACGTACTTTCATGTATTGATGAAAATTGTGATGACATATGCTCACGGTGAAGTGTGACATCATTAGTGATATAGAATTAATGAATAAAATAATAAAGGATATGCCCCTTCTAATATATTGGAAGTGGATATCTATGGACCTTTGATTGAACTTGAATTTTTTGATAAATCCATGTCCACGGTGTATATGTCGACATGTTCATTTCTGGAATTCAAAGAAATATAAATAAATAATATAGTTTAATGACATAAATTTTTCGACCTTTTTGATGATATATCATGAAAAAGGGATTATATTATATAGTGAACCTTGTTAGGAGGTTGTTGTCATTGTAATATTAACTTCTTTGTCTATGGGGCCTTGATGTGTTTTGAGATACTATCTTGGACTTTATTATTTTAGCCTAATGTCACTGAGAAACAGGCCTAGAGGGTTATATAATAAGTGTATCCAAAACCTCAGTTAAATTCTCATTGAATTTAATAGTTTGAATAGAGATTATTTTTGACTTATGGTTAAATAATTATTCTGGTATGGTTTATCACATTAATTCAACCACTAGTTATTCAAGAGAATATATATATATATATGAGATGAATATTATATAAATAAATATTTATGAGTTTACTGAGTATAATATATATTTTATAGAATGTACAATGAAATAATATTTATTTATTTAAATAAATATTCATTTTTTAAGGTTTGATAAATTTCAAAGAGGATTGACGAACCATGTTAAGGGTCTGATGGGAATGATATATATAATATCATTTAAAAAAATATTAATTTATTTATTTAAGAAATGTTATTAATATTATCCATGAGTTTTGTGCACGTCAATGAAATAATAATAATATTATTATTTATATTTATTATTATTATTATTATTATTATTCTTCTTATTATTATTATTATTAGACGTGGGGTTCATTAAGGATTAAGATATTGGCTATGATCCTATGTGTAATAACCTATTCTCTAACCTGGCTATAGAAACTCGATTATATCAATTCCAGGGTAAGTGATTGTTGTGTACAACAAATGTTCTATGTATAATTCTCTCAAAAGTAGAGAGAACCTTTTTCTCTAGAACGCTTTCAAGAATGAAGAGAAACAATCCTCCCCCTCCCTATTAAGAACTCGAGAGAACTTGATAGAATCCTTTACACTTGGAAGGTATTCTTATTGTGATCAATGATGAATGATTCAAGTAGTTAAAATCATCCACACTATCACCTGGAGATTCTACAATGACATTCTGAGGTTCATAGAGCACGTGTGGATTATAGATAAATGTATTCTACCCTTTTTTTTCCTTTTTCATGATGATGATATGACAAGAGTGGTTAACTAATTAAACAATGAAGAAAGGATTTTAAGAAAAAGTAGTTCTTATTTATATAAATTAATTATAAATTTTCTTTGAAAGATCTTGTCTCTAGGATTATGAGGTTGTCAATTGTCATAATATTGGGTTTAAGTACTGAAAACGCTTTGTTCGCGGAAGGGTAGTATTCTCGATCGAAAAGAGAAAATAAGGCCAGGTTTTCTTAAAAAAATCTCAATCGTTTTAAGTACCGAAGAGAGGATAATGACATGAAAACATGAAAACCCCATAAATAACCAAAATAATATCAGGTTTAAAATATAAGTATCATATAATTTCTCTTAATGAAAATTTAACATAAACAATTCTAAAAGAAATGAGATTGTAATATAAACCCTTTATGCAACTTGAATTTCTTTAAAATCAATTTTTGGTTTATTTATAATCAATTAAAATTTATTATAAATATATAAAAGAACTATATTTATATTTTACTAAAACATTTTATTTTTCTTATAATTTCTAATTACCCATTTATTACAAATTCTTCATTAAAATCAACATTTGGGTGTTAACTGTTTCGTTTCCAATGCATGTTTCGGTTTGAGGGTTCCGGTCCTTGAACCTTGGTCATGATTTCATCGTATCCATAGTATTAATCGTGTCATGATTATCTTATTTATTAACTATATACACTTTTATAACCATTTATATAAAGTTATGATGAAAAATAAATAACGTTATTTCACGGAGACAATAGTTCGTACATGCACATGAGTGATGTTTTCACTTTCCAAAAAATGGAAAGAAAGAAAGTTAAATAATAAGATAACTTTATATAGTCATGATAATATAATATATATCATATGTATTCATTAAACATATCCTTATTACCAGTCATGTTAAGCGTAAATGAAGAACAAATCACATCGCTTCATGGAGGTGGTAGTCCACACGTACATGAACAACGTTACCATTTCCCATCAGATGAGAGAGTAAGAAGGTAGATAATATTTTATACTTAAAAAATAATAACTATGTTATAAACATAATATATATCCATTAATCCATCAAATATAACCATCCATGAGAAAATGTGATGAAAAATAGAATGCATCGCTTCATGCAAACGGTAGTCTTTACATACGCATGAGCGTTGTTTTTTATTTTCTATTAGATGTAAAGGATATAGAAAATGGTTGTAACATTAAAATAAAAATATTTAAGTTTGATAATGTTAAGATGGTTATAGAATATTTTTATGAGGTTAAAAAGAAAGAAACTCGAAAAAGATTAGCAAATACAATTACCCATTATTCGGTATATTTTTTTAATTTATACATTAATTATTCTTGAGATGGTATTTTGATGAGACCACAAACTCCATAATATGGGTAGAAAAGTTGGGAAGGTATTGGTTATGTATTTTTTAAACAAGAGTTCCCTTTTATGGATAAATGGAAAACGTTTTGTTCGCTGCCTGCAGCTCTTCCCCCACTCCGTCGATTCCTCCGAGGTTAAAATCTGGAGAGAATGACAATGGGGACCAAAAGTACCCCTAATACCAAAGGAGGACCCGAGTCAGTTTTGTGAACAGTGCGCCTGGTCCTCTGTATTTGGGGGACCAAAAGCCCCAGTGTCATTCCCCCTTAAATCTACTCCGGTGCTTTTGAACGGTTCTTCTACTGACCGTGATGCTAAGTCCTCCTGTGTTCATCTATTTTCAAGGAATTTGTGTCGGCGTGGTCCAGATCCGAACGTCGTTGTGGTTCCTGGCATTTTTCCCTCACGCGGTGGTCATGAGACGCTCATTTTGGGAAGGTGTAAAGCATGGTGGCGGTCTAGGTTTTCCTTCTGGGTCCTCCTCTTTCTCTGCATAACCCCTCGACTCTTCAATCAGTGGGTAATGCTCTCGGGACCTACCTGTGCTCAGACGGTAACACTCGGTGCCTGCAGTCAGATTCGAACCTTTGTATTTGTGTGGAGCTGGATTTGTCTGCTTTTCTTCCGTAGAAAGTTATGATTCGAGCTGAATAAGTCTTTTCCTGGTGTCAATGGGTCTTCTTTCAGGATTTGACCAGGTTTTGTGTTGAGTGACGCCTTCAGGGCCATTCGTCGGAGGTGTGTAGGAGAAGCAGTTTGGGTTTAAAGGTGAAGAATCTGGTGGTCTCCTCAGCTTCTGGAGAAGTGTTTTCTGATGATGGCATGCCCGCTACATTGTATTTCGAGCCTAGAGGATCAAAGTTACCAGTTTCTTCTCCAGCGGATGTCCCGGCGACGGACTCTGGAACCGTGATTCAAAAAGAAGCGGCCTTACCCGTTATTTCGTCTCAGCCCTAGAATCCATCAATAGCGACTATCAGAATGGTCCCAGAGGTTCCCTGCATTCGTGATTCTGGATGTTTTTCCCTGGTTCTAGTTCGTGAGGAATCATCCCCACGGATGCTTCGTCTTGGTTTCAGTGGCCAGTGTTCGAGTTCTTTGACAGACTCACCAGCATTTTCCCATAATTTTAATATGATTAATGGTGGATTGGAGGAGTTTTTCTCTCCCAGGAGGTCTCTGGAGAAGAGGTTGATTGTTTCTCCTTTTCTGGAGAGGATGTCGCCGGCACCGCTTCCTTAGGGTGGTTCTTCCAACAGATTCTTGGTGTTAGCAGAAGATGAAGAGGCTATGAGTCACGCCTCTCCAGTGATTAGGAATGGGTGAAAAATGGTGGCCAACTTTTTGATAGTTTCTTGCAGACACATACCTAGATTAATGTCGAGAGAAGCTTCAGCCCTTCGATCTCACTCTAAAACAAGATCTTGTGGCCGCTTGGTCAGCCCCTCTCTTGTTTAGTGGTTTTTATCTTCATTTGGAATGCATGAGGTATGGGAGCTTGGGTTAAGTCAGCTTTCATCACGTTGGAGTGTCTTCGTCATCATGCTTCCATCGCTGTTGTATCTGAACTGAAATAAGGTATTGATCATCTGCCGCTTCTTAATAGAACTATGAGTTTTTCAGATTATATTCATGCAAGTCCATGTAACAGTCGGATCTAGATTTTCTGGATACAAGACATACAAATTGAGTTTGCTGATGCTTCTGAGCAGCACATTACCACCAAAATCCATAAGGTGGGTAAGGAGTTTTTCTTTTTCTCATTCATTTATGCAAAATGGGACGTCGATGTTAGAATGGATTTATAGTAGGAACTTCCACATTTCTAGCTAGGTTCACTCCCCTGGTTCTTTGGGGGTGACTTCAATACCATTGTGAAGATTTCGGAGAAACGAGGAGGATCCAATTTCTCTACCAAATCAATGCAGGACTTTAATGCTTTTATGGAAGATAAATATATGATGGACTTGGGATATTCTAATAGAAAATTCACATGGTGAAATAACATGAAAGGGAGCAGGAGGGTCTGGTGCATGATTTATAAGTGTCTCTCCAACATTCAAGGGTTGGACTCCTAGGCGATGGTCTCAGTCACTCATCTAACCAAATCAATTTCAGATCACAGCCCTCTGTTAGTGATTTTGAAAAAGGATAATTGGAGTAATAACATCTTTCATTATTCTTCCAAATGGCATAGAATTGATGGCTGTATGCAGACGGTCAAGAGTTCCTGGGAAAAGCCTGAAAGGGGTTCATCTTGGATTGGTTTGATGCAGCAGCTGCAGTGTCATAAAAAGGATGTGCAAGCTTGGTTCAATAATAGAACTGGTGGAGATTCAAATCTTGAGAGGCTGAGAGAAGATATTGACAAGCTAGAGGAGGACCTCCAGTACAGTTGGAATGATGATTTGTTTCTTGTTCTGACTGAAAAACAAAAATTCTTAATCGAAAAATTATTGGAAATTGAGAGATTATGCAGGGAAAAGACTAGAGCCCTTTGGCTTAAGGAAGGAGATCGGAAAACTACCTATTTTCATGCAAGTCTTAAGGAGAGGAAGGTTTTCCGAAAAATCAATATCCAGCTTGAGGATGACTCCTTTACGTCAAATGTTGAGGTGGCGGGGAAGAAAGCTTTGGAACATTTTGAAAATCTTCTAGCCGGTCAGATCAGTAGCAGGGCTAGAGTCATGATAGAGAGGAGGAGGAAGACATGTTCATGTCTTTGATTCCTCTGTTGGTGGAGGATAGAGACAATGGGGTGTTAGTTTTTATTCAAGAGGAAGATGAGATTAAAGATACGGTGACCAGCATGAATCTGGAAAGCATGCCTGGTCCTGATGGGTTTCCTAGAATTTTTTATGTTGCATCTTGGGATTTTATTAAGCTTCAGGTGGGATATGTGGTGAAAGATTTTTTCAGATGAGGGGCATTTCCTAGAGCTGTTTGAGCGTCCAGGGTTGTTCTGATTCCTAAAGTGAAAGATCCTATTTCCATTAATCAATATCGACCAATCTATTTATGTAACTTTGCTTATAAAATCTTGGCCAGTCTTATAAGGAGACTTAGTGGTGTTGTTCCAAGATTATTATCAGAAGAGAAACATGGATTTTTGCAAGGGAGGAGCATTCAAGGGGCCATTGGTATTGCAAAGGAGCTGGTGGAGGATTTAAATAAAAGGACAGTTGGCTCCAATGTCATGATAAGGGTGGAGATGGATAACTATCTCGTTATGCTTCTCCAATGATCATTGTTTTAGGTGTTATGCTTCTCCATGGCTAACTATCTCGTTAATGGGAAAAACACTTTGGCTTCTTTAAATCGGTTTGTGGTGTAAGGCAAGGAGATCCGTTATCCTCTAGTCTATTTATCTTGGAACAAGAGGCTCTTACTAGAAACATTAAAAGAGGTTTAGAGAAAGGGATGATCGTGCCTTTTAAAAACATGTTCGGGAGTCGAATGGTATCACATCTTTTATTTGCTGATGACATGTTATTTGTTATAAATGGTAGGAAAAAATCAATCAAGGGATTCAACAAAATTATGACATCCTATAGCATCTTGAGCGGTCAATGTGTCAACTAAGGGAAAAGCAGTATTTTTATTTCCAATGAATTTTCAAGGTGTAGCAACATAATACAAGATAAACTTGGCATGCAAAGGAGTTATCTTCCAGGAGTATCTTGGGGATCTGTTATCAAATGGAAGAATTAAAAAGGCCTTATTTGATGGCATCATCAAGAGGGTCACAGGAATGATATTTTGTTGGAATTCATAGCAAGGATTACTTTGATTAATAGTGTGCTCACCTCGATGCCTATGCATATTGTTTCTATACTCAAACTGCTGAAAGGGACTATTAGCAAATTGGAGATGATCATGAATGCCTTTCTATGGGATGAAAATCAGGAATGGAAATTCCATTGGGCATCATGCAAGTGACTTGAAAAACTGATTGATGAAGGTGGCATTAATTTGCGGAGTTTCTCGGAAACCATGAATGCTCTGCAAGAAAAAGAGGCGTGGGAAATAATTGAAGGGAATTATTTATGGGATCATTTTATGAGGGACAGATATGGAGAGAAATGGGAGGAATGGTCCAGCTGGAATAAAAGACTCTCCTAATTAGCTCATGTATGTTCAATCACATGGAAGTTCTGGAGGATAAGGTAAAATGGGTGATCGGGCGTGGTGATATTAATTTTTGGACGATAAGATGGGTGGGGGAGGCTTTGTTTTTTACCAGATGCCCTATGTCGAATCTCTTATTCAAGGAGGCCACCAGATATCCAGATTTTATCAATGTTGTCTTGAATGAAGATCAGAAGAATCTCTACCTGGATATACACTTGGTAGATGAACCGGATAGGTGTATTTTTATGTACTCGGCTTCTTGGATTTTCATCAGTAAGGATTAAAGAGTCGTTATGCATGTTAGTAATGGGATGGATAACTAGGCAATGAGGCTCTTGTACAAGGAGGCTCCCAGCAAGATGAATTTTCTTGTTTGGAGAATCAGGAATGGAGCTCTTCCAATGGATGAAAATGTACATAAGAAGGGAGTGAGATTGGCTTCTAAATGCCAATGTTGTGTTCTACTGCAGCAAGAATCGGGCGACTGGGCGAAGGTAATATGGAGTTTTTCGGAGTATTCCATGAATATCCGTGGGGACGGGGATACAATACATGGGGTTATCGAAAAGTGGTTTCATGAGACTGGTTTTCTTGTAGTGGAGATGAAAGCTCGGGCGGTGATTTTCTAAGCAGTATGTTTGATCATCTAGGAGGCTAGAAATAAGTCTAGAGAGGGCAGAAGGGTGCCCATGTTTTCTTTCAGGTTTGTGTGAAAATGTTAGTGGTAGAACTGGGCATCCTTATCACTGGAGGGATAGCTTCTCCTACCTTATGAAAATTGATTCCCAGACACTGCTCTATTCTGGATCATAGACAAACGAAGTAGGGCCGATGGATCAAATGGAGAGCTCCCTCTTCAGGGCTCGAATTAAATGTGGATGGATCATGCATGGAAGGGGTGATACGTGAAGGTGGTCTGGTGAGATACATTAACGGTTCAGTGTTTTTGGGTTTTAGTTCATTCTATGCGCCAGGTAATTTCATCGAAGCATTGGCCAGAGCCTTGATATGGGGTCTTATGCTGTGCAGGTTTGGTATTTTGATTTCTGATGTTGAATTTTACTCTGCTATCCTGGTTGGTTTTCTGAAGGAAAAGGTAGTTATCCATGGGAATTTGTTTATCTTAACAGAAAAGGTAAAATTCTTGTCAATCAGGACATCCGGGTTAGGAACACTTGGAGTGATGGGGAATTTTGTGGCAGATGTGATTGCCAGCAAAGGGAGTCTAGGCAAGCGTCTCATTTTGTAAGGGGTGATGCTCTTGTCCTTATTTCTGACCTCTGTGATTGATGTGTTATGGAGGCTTTGTGTTTGCATGTTTTAAAAGTAATAAAAAGTTAACTTCCAGTCAAAGGTGCTCTTTTATAAGTTAGGTGGGTGAAAAATTTGTAAATACTTAACTTTATTATATAATATATATCCTAATCAAGTTAAGTGGCTCCAAATTATCATAGTTTTGAATATAAGAAGGTTATATTTGAAATAAAATCAACCAATGATATTTAAGAAAGTTTTTTTGTGTTATTTTAAACTTATCTTTTAGGTTAATCTCTCTTTTAACCCTTTTAATGCTTATCACGGTAACAAGACTTTTACCATGATAAATATTCATTATGAATAAGAATCACGTTGAACTTTTTACTTAATATTAGTTATTTTTATTATAAATATGGAATCCATTTATAAGATTATTTTTTTTGGAAGTGAGAGAAATTAATTCTAATATCCGAGCACAAAACGTGTAAACCCTATTTTTAGAGAAAATGTATTTTTTTTCACATAAAAATGATTTTATTCTCATTACTTAATAACTAATAGAAGAATGTTAATATATTTTATTGAATATATTATCTATATATTTCATTAAAATCATTCATATATAGTTATTAATTCAATTTATTAAGATAAAATACATTATGCACAATAAAAACATTTTTCTAAAAATAATCTCTTTTCACCTTCATATGCTTTTATCTTCATTTCTTACCAATTAATAATCAATGTATAAATGATTATTTCTTAGTTTATATACATTATTAATAACTTTCATCTTTTATCAGTAGTGATGAATATATTTTATTCAAATAAAAATACATAATATGTAGAAAATGCAATTCTTGAAAAATAAGGTCTTATATGATTTTATTGTTATCATTAAAATTTGAGTACTTATTTTCATAGCATTAATCAATATATTTTCATTAAGGGAAACTTTTATACACATTTTTAATAATTCAGTTATATTCATACCTACTGATCCAATAGTTATTTTATAAGTCACATTTAATAACAATATTTTAATAGTATAACATGGTTTGTAACTTAATGTTGCATGCAAAGAAACCTATCAAACACTTTGAATTTATTTAAATATAAATATACATTCTATAATATTATGGTGTTATATTCCAAGTGTCCCATAAATGGAAAAAACAAGAATTTTCCTTGCATTACTCATCCACACAAGTCTAAATATAAGGTTTGATGATTTTTTAATAACTTATAAATCATTTTCACTATTATATCATATTCATAGAGTTTTTTTAGGTTAATCTCATAATTTTTATATAAAAATATTTGAAATATTTTATAATTCCATTATTAAAATTTAAATCATTTAATATTCAAGGATATTATCCCATAAACCCATCAAATCCTTATTTTTTTCCACACTTATCATTTTACACCAAAGTTGAGACATGATATTTGACTTTGTTAATATTTCACAAGCATTGGGTCGACATCATGCAAGCATTTGGATAATTATCTTTCTATGTAATTTTAAAATTCAACCAATTACATCAACATCATTGATTATTCATCTATAATATATTTAAAACTATACAGTATTATCTCTTCACTCATACATATCATTACAAAACACATCAGTGACTATTTTTTACTTTTATTACATTTCATAAGCATAACATAAACATTACATGAGAATTTGGATAATTATCTTGACATGTAAATTATTTTTAATTAATAAATAATATTTAAATGTTATTTAAATATCTAAATCCATCTAAAATATTACATATATTTCTAAGGTGTTTTAAAACATTCTAGATACGTATATAATAATAGGTAGTAGAATTCAATTTGAATTTAAACTCTCACAATTAAAAGGAATTCAAATTCAAATGTATCATTCTACTTCTAAAAATTTGAATCCAGACATTGACTTTCAAAATCAATATTTTAAAGTATTTAAAATATATATTCAAATAAATATATCATTTATGAAATTTTATAATGATTTTTGAATAAAAACTATGATTATACATATATTTTAATATTTATGATAATCCACTATTATTTATAAATTTTTAACAAAATATTATCCACATGATTTTGATATTATGAATAACAATATGCAATTAGTTTTATTAAAATCAACTTATAAATTTGATAAAAAATTAAATAAAAAAATTCTGCATTAAAAAATATTTTTACGATAACATATATTCATTTTCAAAAAAAGAACAACATTCTTATTTTATACCATTCCATAATTATTTATAACATAATCATAATAAAAAATATCGATATAAATCCATAAAATTAATATACATCTATATTTGTGAAATATCTAATAATTAAATAAATTCTTTGAATAGATTAAAATAAGAAATCATTTAAAATAAATATATTTAACCTTTAAATAAAATTTATTTATATCATTAAGTGCACATAATTATTTTTAGCTTATAATGAGAATATAATTGATCATATTACATTTACTTAATTTTCCATATAAAGGGTATCATACCACTTATTTCTGTGATCATATAATGTCTACCCCAATGGACATTAACAACTAGCCTCAACAATCATATAATGGGCACATTACCTTTGATATTCCTATATATAATCTTGAACAATTCTATAAAATCATTCATCTAATTCTTTCATTTATTCCTTAAGATGTTTCTAATATTTCAAATATTTTGAAATATTTTTGTAGTTAATACTCAATGTTATGATATTCATGGGAAATAATACGAAAGAATATATTTCAACCTTACAAACATTTTATTTATTTATTTATTTTTCCTCTTGTAGATTTGATAATTATGTTCAATATATGCAACAACTCAAATATTTATAGAATAATACATTTTCATATCTATTAATATTTATGAATAAGATATTAATTTTATTTTAAAAAGCACACTTTGTCTGATAGCGTACTCAACAAGCAATGACAAGTTTCTTTGAAATCTTACGTTGCACACAACTTTGAGTTATACCAAAAAAATAATATAATAATATTATTATTTTAAATGATATTTAACGCTTAGCCGTTGTATTGACAAGAATGAACAGAACTAAATACAATATGATTATTAAATGTCTTTACACTTATCCAATAAAGTTTAGAGACTTAAAATAAGAATGAATTCGATTTTAAGCATGAAAAACTCTAATATTTTTAAAAGGTCGTTTTACCGTCTTTTGATGGCGAACTCTTTTTAAATCTAGTTTTTGTTACTTTTATATGTTCTATTTGACAAAATAATATTCCTCTTTAGAAGCGAGACATCAAAATTTACATTGGATGAAAATTTGGTTTTTTTCTGATAAAGTTCATTTTTAATGAATAGTGAAAAATACTGAATTTTAATTCAAAACTGCCTTTTAATCTAATTTATTTATATAGTTAGATTATACTTTTAATTGGTTTTAAAGTGTAATTAGATTATATTTTTATCATTTAATCCAGTGTTGGTCATTGGAAGTAATTTCACTTTGAAATTAGACATAAACACATGTCAATCTTTTGATAATTTTTATTTCTTAAAAACACGCCTTTTGGTTTTGACAACGAGAATTAATTTTAAATTAATTTATGCAACTTCTGTGCTTTGAATTTGAAAAAATGGATTCCATATTTGGAATCAGGAGGTCCAAATTGTGTAAATAAGTAACTTATTTTTAGACATTATGAATATCAACTTTAGTAAATATTTTATTTACCATGATTAAAGGGTAAATCTGGTAAATAAGGGTAAAAAAATAATATTATAATAATATTAAATTACCCTAACACATGTCCTGACCCTATTGGATGAGATATGTCCGATCATGGGCATCCTTGAGTCGATTTTAGGACCCCATGGAGCCACTTGTGTGTGAAAATGACATTTAATTACTTTTAATTTAAAGTTAAGGAAAATATAACCTAAACATGTATCTTTTAGTAAAACAGTTTTTATATGAGGTTATATAAGTGATCTCTTCGACTATAAATAGTCATTAGAAATCTAAAAAGATTTCCTACATCATGGTATTTTATTTATAATTTTTAGATATTAAATAAATAAAATTAATTATGACACAATTGTGATGTAGTGATTGCTTCATTAATAAAGGATTCAAATAAATAATATTATAAATGTTAAAATAAATGTAATTTTGTTATTTTGATGTCATCCACGAATTTTGTGGATGATAATTACATGTTATCTTTATATTAATAAAGTTTATTCGAAGTAATCAAGTTATGGATTTTTAAAAAAGCCATGATACGAATAATGCCAAAATTGACATAATTCATATTTTAAAATATAAAATATTTTATTAAATATTATAAAATTTCAAAAAATCTAAGATTTGGCCAAATAGGTATCACAAGTCTAAAATTTTATTATTGACTCTTTAATTGGATATTTTTCATGTTTTGGTAACTATTTTGATTCTCAAAGTGTTAAATGCTTGATAAAACGGTAAGAGTAAAAAATGATTAAATAAAAAAGATAAAGATTAAAAAATATCCAAAACCTGTCAAATTCTTATTGGATGATTTTTTTCGACTTATATTCATCTTATCTTCGAACTAACTGAATTTGGACTCATTTATAATCGAAATATAATTTATAATAAAATAATAATTCAAGATATTCCTTAAGTGCCCCTTCTCCCTCTTATAAGGCCACCACCTCTAACCCTTAATCACACCTCTCAAGTCCCCTTGACTCGTCCAACCTTTGCCTAAATAAGCTCCCAACATCCCTCTCTTCATCCTAGAAGTCTTACCTTGGGCAGAAGGCAATTCAAGAAGGCCTTTTAGCTTAAATCAAAAGGAGTTACCCAATTTAAGGTAATGTCTTCTCTCAAGCTTCTTCCATTTATTTTCTTTCTCCAACCTCCTAAACTCTCTTTATTCCATTATTTTATAACACTAGTATCTTAAAGCGTTCCCAATATTCATGTAATGTTTCCCCTTGAGATTGCCTTATACCACATATTTCTTTCCTTATAGTTGCGGTTCAAGAGGCTGGGAAATATTTTTCAAGAAAATGCCGTTTCATGTCCGCCCAGCCACTAATTGGTGAATTAACATAGTAAATCCAGTCTTTTTCAGTGTCTTACAATGAAAATGGGAATGCTCTGAGCTTTAATTGTTCTTCATCCACTTTTGTAGGTTTTAATGTAGAACACACGATATTAAATTCTTTAAGATACTTATGTGGATCTTCTCCAGCAAGTCCATGGAATCTTGGTAATAAATGAATTAAACCAGATTTAAGTTCAAAATTGGGTGCCTCACCTTGAATTTGAATGTAAGTGGGTTGGATATAAACATCTGGTGATGTTAATTCTTTTAGTGTTCTATTATTTTCATCCATTTTAAACACGTTAATTTCCGGTTCTAATTTGGTTCCAGAAGAAGATGAGTTTAGAAAAGTCTTGAGTTGTGGTGTGTCCTCCTTCAAAGGGTTGTCTTGTGCATCTCGAGGTTGCTAACATAAGATCCTCTCTGGTTCAGGTTCGAAAGGTGGTAAGTCTCCCGGATTAGAACACATCATGCACAGAACCAATAGAAGAAATAAATCAGAACACAAACATATATGAAAAGGTAGAATATAAAACAAATAAATATTCACAAAAATTGCAAAAAACTTATAAAAAACACGCACTAAAAACAAAGCGCTCCCTGAAAACGGTGCCAAAATTTGAACGCGTTGTCACGACATGTCAAATTGATAGTGATTTAAAGAAGATTTTGTAGTATAGGGCAGACCCTAGGTCGTCTCTCAAGGAGCGATAGTGGTTTTATACTGTGAATTTTTAATAAGAAGAACAAAAGAGGGGGGGGGGGTGAAAACAATTTTAAGAAAGTAACTTAACGTAAAGTGCTGTAAAGTTAAAATACAAAGTGGATTTTAAAAAATATGAGATGAATAGTAATCATTTCTAAGTTACTATAGCACTTGAAGAGTTCCTTGTTCTCAATTTGTTATTAGGTTTTGTTGTAATCCTTTTGTTGTGGGATGACCAAGATCTTGGTTCCCCTCTTTCCTCTTAAAATAATGCACAAAGAACCACCCCTTGACACAACAATCATGTTTTCAAGGTTTGGACCTCAAGCATAAAGTGAGGTCTACCAAGGCATACTGAAATCTCATGTATGTGTGAGATAAAGAAGATACTTGTGTTGTCCAATCGAAACAACTCAAGATTCCCACTTGAATCTCAACCTAATCATTATTGAAATGAGAAATGTTTCACTTAATTAAACCAAATAAATGCATTCAGAGAAGAAGAATATAAAGATTAAACATAAGTGAAATAATTCACACAAAAATTACACAAAACCATTAGAATATAAGGTTTCAGAACTCCCTCTTCAAGTGTGTATCTCCCTCGCAATGATCACCCACCGTTTAACTCTACATCGGGAGGAAGAGGAAGCTCAGGTGGAACTCCTTCTTCATTATTGATCCAACTATGAGGATAAGGGAATCCATAACTTCAAGGATGAGGGGGAGACTCCTATAGGACTCCCAAATGGCAGATCTTCACTTCTTGTTCGAACTTCCAAATGGGGAGCCCATGGTGCCATTTTATAGGAAAATGGGAAGGTGGTTTTGAGCACACAGATTTCTTAAAACCATTTGTCACATAGTTTTCAACCTCCAAAATTTCTTATATCACTTTGGAGAAAATAAAAAATTTATATCCCCACCTCTTGGATGTCTCCATAGAACGTTTGGCACAATTTGGACAACTAGAGATTGAGATATGGACAGATCACAACACACCACTTTTGACTTCGTGCAGATTCGTTGTGCTGGACATATCTGGTAGGTTGGTCCACAAGATGGATGAATGAGTCTTGGATTACTTCAGATGAAATGTAGCCCAATGAATTTTGGACCAGATCACAAAATTTCATCCCATTTGGATGCATGGTTCAGGAAAATCTCTCAGATGAGTCCAATGGTGTGCATGGATCTTGCGCAGTTTGGACCATTTTTCTTGGACAACATGATGGGCCCTCAAAATCACCTCCTCTTACAATGGAATCATCAAAACAAGTAACATTACCCTTGTTGAGTCAATAAGGTTTCCTTATGAATTTTCTATTCATCTATGTTTTGAAAATCAAAAACACTCTATCTTAAGGAAAATTATTTTTTCCCTAAACTTTATCTTAATAAGGAAAATTTTCCTTCCTCAAGGAAATTTTATCCTTACCCATGTTTTCATTGTTCATTTTATAGTTTCTCAAAATCTAAATCATTTATTCCTAAAGGATAAAATTCAGTTTCAAATCTAAAACCTCAGAATCCTATAAATCCTCGGTTATAGAGTATTCTATTTTCAGACTTTGAATTCTATGAAAATCAGACTTTGAATTCTTTGAAAATCAGACTCCTAATTCTCTGAAAACCAGACTTCAAATTCTCTGAAAATCAGACTCTGAATTATCTGAAATTCAGATTCTGAATTCTCTGAAATTAAGACTCCAAATTCTCTGAAATTCAGACTCTGAATTCTCTGAAATTCAGACTCTGAATTCTTTAAAATTCAGACTCCGAATTCCTCAGAATTCAAACTACAAATTCCCTAGAATTCAGACTCCTAATTCCTCAGAATTCAAACTTCAAATTCCCTAGAATTCAGACTCTGAATTCCTTATAATTTAGACTCTGAATTCCTCATAATTCGGAATACGAATTCCTCAGAATTCAGACTTCGAATTCCTCAGAATTCAGACCCCGAATTCCTCAGAATTTAGACCCCGAATTCCTCAGAATTCAGACCCCAAATTCCTCAGAATTCAGACCCCAAATTCCTCATAATTCAGACTCCACATTTTTTCATAATCCAGACTCCGAATTCCTTAGAATTCAGACTCTGAATTCCTAAGAATTCAGACTCAGAATTCATTAGAATTCAGGTTCCAAAATCTTTAGAATTCAGGTTCTGAATTCTTTGAAAAACAGAATCCGAATATCCATGTTTTATAGTCTCCAAATTATTATTTTCTTAGACTCCAAACTTTTATTTTTCCTTAGACTCCGAAAAAAATTATATTTGGTTAAGCAACCTTATTTTACTTACACCTATTATAGTTATGAAATGATGTCGTACATTCTATTTCTAAATAACCGTTGTTTGAGTGACATGTGTACAGGTCCCTCCAAAATTCAAGGAAAAATATGACTGTTGGAGGAGGGAGCCGACCATTGGAGAAGTGCCTATAATTAGGATCTCATTTGAATGAGCTCATAACCAATCCATCAATCTAGAGATTGTATGCTACTGAAGTGATTTATAGAGAGAGAGACTCTCATGCCTTATGCGTACTGAACATCTTGTTTAGCTTGATTCATGCGATTCTGATTGTTGCTGTGTACAATCGAGGACTTCCGGGGTAGGACGACAGAGGTGCCGCCGACTACCTTAAAGTTTGAGGAATTCCATGGATAGGAAGACAAAGGTTCTGATTAACTTAAAGTTCAAGGGCCTGCGGGGATAACAAGACAGATTACGATATTTCTATCGAGGGCTTACGCTGGTGTGGGTAAGACAAACTTTCTTGAAAGTATAAATCAAGGGACCTTTATCCAAGGTTGTTGGATACCCTAATCTTTGGGTTAAAAGATTTCATACTTGTTACTTGTTTTGTTTCAATCTTATTTCTACAGTATTTTGATAAAGTAAGAATGTATAATTTTTATATACTTTCTTATTCTTTTTTATACTCTGATAAGTAAGATTCTATATGTTTTAAGGTAGAATCTTTTTCCTTGTAAACTTTCCTTAAGTTTCATTTCTAAAACCATATTTCCTGAACCTAGCAAGTTTGTAGAACTAAAAGAGGTCATATTAATTTACATTTTTTAACCTTGTTAAACATAGTTTTCCTTAAGGTTAAAAATGAAAGTTTTTAAAGTTACAATTCACCCCTCTTGTAATTAAGCATCTACATTCACATTTTGATCCTACAGTTGGTATCAGAGGAGGTCTCTGAAATACTTATATTCACATATAAGTTTTCTTTCTCAAGTTTTCATTGTTCTAAATATTTTCCTTACTGAGGGATTTTTATCCTTGTTTACAAACTTTTTCTATTAACAAGTTTCTGTGGAAAGATATTTTCATTTAGATGGCAGGAATGAATGTCAGTTCGATTAACAATCTAAATCCTACTAGACCACCTATATTTGATGAGAATGATTATGAATATTGGAGAGATTGTATGAATAATTTTGTTATTAATACTAGAGTGGACAACTTCGTTATGCTTACTGAAGATTATAAGATTCCTGATAAGGAAGTCAGAAATTTTATTAATCATGAAAAGTCAGAATATCAACTAAACTATAAGGTACGCAATACTTTTTTGTGTTCCATGACCAGGAATATATATAGTCATATTTCTTCTTGTGAAGCTGCTAACTGTATCTGGAAGAAATTAGAGGTTACTCATTTTGGTACATCCAAGGTTATAGAAACTAGAAGAGCTATGCTTAGAGAAGAATATCATGGATTTCTATTTCCTTATATAGAACCGGTATGCAAGGTACAACAAAGGTTTATGACTATTATTAACAGTTTACAATCCATGGGTGAGAAATGTTTAGATGATGAGGCACTTGTGGACAAGATTATAAATATCATGGATAATGAGTGGGAATCTAAGAGAACAACTATTGATGAGAATAGGAAAGTATCTAAAATTACTCTTGATGAACTTTTTGGAACTCTTCTTTAATACGAGACAAGAATGAAAAGAGATACTGATATGAATAAGAAGAAGAATGGAAATGTAAGTGTAGCCTTTACTACTACAAAATCCAAGACTCCTAAAAGGGTTACAAGATCTAAGTCAAATAAAGTCACTATTTTATCTGAATCAAGTGAAAGTGAACTTTCTAAGAATGAGCTAGATAATCTTGCTCGAAGGATGAACAAGATAGTTGGGAAGAAATACTTTCAGTATAGATTTAAGTAGAAAGAAATAAAGGACAATAAAGACTCTGAAGTCACTTGTTATGAATGTAAAAGAGCTGGGAATATAAGGCCATATTTTCCTATGCTTAAGAAAAAGAATAGAAAAGAAAATCATTCTAAGAAAAATAGAAAGAAGTACTACAATTCTAAAGCTAAGAAAGTTTTGAAAGCTAATGACACCTAGAGTGCTAGTGGTGGAGACTCTTCTAATGAATCCTTAGAGTATGAATCTTCTGGTCAGAAGAATCTTGGTCTACTTTCCAAGCTACCTATTAAAAATCATTGTCTAATTTCCAAGGTACACAATGATGAATCCATAACAAATGTATCCTTAAATGAAAATTATAGTGATAATAAATATTATGAATCTTCAGACGAAGAATATTTTTCTGATGAAGACAATACATTACCTACTTATGAAAAAGTTTCTAGGTTTGCTAAACTTCTTGAGAATGAAAATTCTAAACTCAAGAAAAAGCTTGATAAGGAAAATTCTAGAAATTCTATTCTTACTAAAGAAGTATCAGATCTTTCTAAAGATCTTGATAAGAAAATTTTTGATTTTAAAATTATTTCCAAAAACCTTGAGGAAGTTAATTCTGAGAAGGATAAAATTTCTAAGGATCTTGAAAATGTAATTTCTAAGAAAAATATTTTAGAGACTAACTCTAGTGCTAAAACTAATGTTTTTGAGGATAAAAACTTAGTTATTAAACTAAAGTCATAAATATTTTCCTTGAGGAAGTGTTTTGTCAAACTTTAGCTTAGGTAAGGAAAATTTTTGATAAAATGGATTCCCAAATTCGACCTCTAAGGAATAATTCTGGATTTGGTTATACTCATTCTAAATCGGTTTTTAGTAATAATTATTTTGTTCCTCAAAGTGCCCCATTCTACACTAAATATCAGTGTGGTGGGCATTGGGAAATTTTTTTTTCTTTAAACAAAACTCTATCTTTAGGTTTTCATAAAGCCTATTTTTCTAAGAAAACATGGAAACCTAAAATTTTACTTTCTAAAGTTTCTGAATCCAAGAAAGTTTGGGTTTTGAAAGTCTGACACTCTTATTTTTAGGAAAATAAAGATAGTACCAATAGCAATACATGGCATATGGATAGTAGATGTTCCCAGCACATGAATGGTAACGAAAACTTATTTGAAAATATTATCAAGGAAAAAGGAGGAAAAGTAACTTTCGAAGAAAATGATCAGGGAGAAATTATTGGTATAGGTAACATTTTTCTTCTTGAAAAAACTTTGATTTCAAATGTTTTATTTGTTAAAGGTCTTAAGAACAACCTCATTTTCATAAGTCAATTATATGATGAAGGTTACCTTGTGAATTTTAGGAATGATAAGTGCTTAGTACACAATTCCAAGGAAGAGTTTATTCTTTCTTCCCACAGGCAAGATAACGTTTATACACTAAACTTATAAGACCTTAGGATCCAAGATCTACCTTGTCTTAGTGAAATGGAAGACCAATCTTGGTTGTGGCATAGAAGGTTAGGACACTGTAACCTTAGGAACTTATGTAAACTCTCTAAGAAAAGACTTGTTAAGGATCTACCAGAGCTTAGATATGATTCTTCAAAAGTTTGTGATCCTTTTCAATATAGAAAGTAGCATAAATCAAGCTTTAAATCAATCAGTGAAGTCTCAACTTCTAATGCATTACAGTTGGTGTATATGGATCTTTTCGGTCCAACACAAACAGGAAGCATTGGAGGAAAATATTATGTATTTTTACTAGTTGATGATTACACAAGATTTACGTGGGTCTATTTTCTAGCAAAGAAATCTAAAGATTTTTATTATTTTAAAATCTTTAGAGCTCAAGTTAAAAACGATAAAAACCATCCATTGGTAACTATTCATAGTGATCATGGAGGAGAATTTAAAAATTCTTATTTTGAAACTTTTTTTAGTAGAAAATACATTACTCATAAATTCTTAACACCAAGAACTCCTCAACAAAATGGTGTTATTGAGAGAAGAAATCGAATTTTTCAGGAGATAACAAGAACCATGTTGAGTGAATATTCAATAGCCAAACATTTTTGGGATGAAGCTGTAAGTACTTCTTGTTATACTATAAATCGAGTTTTGATTAGAACTTTTCTTAATAAAACCCCTTATGAATTATAGAATGGTAGAAAACCTAGACTTTATTACTTCAAGGTATTTGGATGCAAAGTATTAATTCTGAATACTAAAGATAGTTTACATAAATTCACACCCAAATCTAATGAAGGAATTTTCTTAGGCTACTCCCCAACTTCTAAGGCTTATAGAGTTTTTAATAAAAACACTTGTACTATTGAAGAAATAATACATGTTAAATTTTATGAAACTGATCCTTTTGTTTTTAAAAAAACTCAATCTACATCTATAGATGTGTTTTCAAAAACTGATTATCAACCCTTGATAGAAGATCCTTCTGATAAGGAAAATGTTCAAGAAAATGTTTCTGAAGCATTTACTCTAGAAGATTTTCTACCATATGTTGATGAACATGTTTTAAAAAACCCAAATCAGGTGTTTCTTAAGAATCATCCCAGTGATAGTATCATTGGTGATGTAAATAAACATGTAAGGACTAGAAGTTCCTTATGAAATGAAGTAGAACATCTAGCATTCCTTTATCAATTAAAACCAAAAGGAATTGTTGAAGATTTAGGTGATGATGATTGGATAAAAGCCATACAAGATGAGCTAAATGAATTTGAAAGGAATAAAGTATGGACCTTGGTTGAAAGACCTAAGGAAACATCTGTTATTAGATTAAAATGGATCTTTAGAAATAAGTGTGATGAAAATGGAGCCATAGTAAGAAATATAGATATATTAGTTGCTAAAAGCTATAATCAATAAAAAAGAATAGACTATGAAGAAGACTATGCTCCAGTAGCTAGACTTAAATCTATAAGTATTCTACTTGCCTTTGCATCATTCTTTTGTCATCATGTAAATTTTTATTTAGAAGAAATAGAATATATAAGGTGGCCAAGGCCGGAAAAAGCAGGCCAACGAAAGGAAGAGACTAAGGGGATCTAAAATGGTGGAGACCGAGGGAATCACCTCTAATTATATTAACCCATTCTACCTTCAAGCTATGAAGATCATGAAAGACTAAGCCTTCTAGACTGAGAATGTCCACCGAGGCTAAGTAGTCCGCCACCTTGTTCTCCTCCCGCTAGGTATGAGAAACCTTGATGTTATCACCCAGAAAGACACGACAATTTCTAATGGTGTAAAGAATAGACCAAAGAATCTTGCCCACACCATGAACGACATTGTGCAGGAGCATAGAGTCTGTTTCCGCTTCCCTGATGTCCATGCCTCTCTCCCGACAAATTTTCAAACCATTGAACATGGCCATGGCTTCTGTCTGAAGGGCCGAACCCTGACCAATCCTAATTGAAAAGGATAGAATGATTGATCCACTGTCGTCACGTACAAACCCACCACCATGGATACAACCCGAAACACTGGACCCGTCGTTGTTGAGCTTCAATCCTGCTGAGGGGGGGCGCTGGAAAACCCAGTTACCTAGGCGATTGACGTTATCCTGAGGAGAGTAGCGAGGGCCAGACTTGAAGTGCTGCAAGGATGGAGCCTCACTCTAGTTATCTAGAAACTTGACCAAGTATATGAGCAGACTCTTAACCCTAAAGATAATCAGGCGACCAATTGAGACCACCCTGTCATGTATCCACTTATTACGTTCTTGCCACATGCACCAGCACCCTGCTTGCAAGATAATGGTATGGGAAGACCTCTCCAAACCGCCATCACCCAAACCATGAAACCACCAATCGAGGAAGGGATAACCAGCCATGCTCGAAGTGTATATAATAGTAAAATCTCCAAAAAAATATTAGACTTCATGATCCCACTCGCTTTCAAAAAACAGGTGGCTCGAGCTCTCCACCTTATATTGCTTACAACAAACACATCTAGAAACCAAGAAAATACCGCAACACATGACATTATCATCCGTAGGAAGCGCTCTATTCCTGATTCTCCATACAAGGAAGTTGAACTTGGTGGGTATCCTCTTGGCCCAAAGGATAACATTCCATACCTCCCCATGATCCTATAGAAAGATGGTCCGACGATAGTCCCGCATCATGAATTGGCCCGAGGAGGAAGGAGTGAAAACACACCTATCTGGTTCCGAGGAGAGCTCTATGAGGTTACACAGCTCATATTGGGCACTGTTCAGGATGGAATTGATAAACATCGGGTACTGGTGGGCGTCCTTGAAAGAAATATTAGTGGTTGGGCAGAACGGGTAACCAACGATCTCCCCACTCTAATTGTGATGCCAAAATGAGACTTCACCTCTATCGATGATCCAACGAGAGTGGTGCTTGAGAGAATCGATTATGGGACCAATCTCAGTCCAAAACGGGGAACCACGACCTTCTGAAGAAACCTGATCACCTGTATAATTACCATGCATGGAGTGCCCCCATAAGGTACGGTTCTCCAACACCTCCCATGCTAACTTAGCATGCATGAAAAGGATGGTGTCCTCGAGGCTTCTAATGTTAATCCCACCCTCGATAACCGATCAGGCCATCTTTTTCCATGAAACCCAGTGTCTTTTTCCCTCCACTTTGGGGTCCCAGATGAAGTTGGCAAGAATTCTATCAATGTTTTTAATGAAACCTTTAGGAACCTTGACCAAAGAGAGAGCGTGCGTTGGGTGGCCAATAGCACACTATTAAATAGCACTATCCAACCACCGAAAGATAGGAGAGTATTTTTCCAATTCAGAACCCGATCCGTGATTCTATTGAGTAGAGGATCGAAATCGCGAATACGAATCCTTCTTGAAGATAAAGGGGCCCCCAGGTATTCTATAGGAAACTCCCCTCTCTGCATGTCCAAAATTAGGCTCACTATAATAATACGGCTCAAAGGACAGTTTCATTTAATGTAAAAACTACTTTTTCTTTTGTTAACACTCTAGCCGCTCCAATGACAGTAGTCGTCCAACATCCTGATCAAGCTCCATAAAGATCTACTAGCAGCATTTATAAAAATAATGGTATCATCTGCAAGCATCAAGTGGGACACCAATGGTGACCCTATTCTGCGGCGATACAGAAGGATAACTCTATTGTTCAGGCTTCTGTGGATGAGACGACTGAGGACATCCTGGGCGATGATAAAGAGACTCGGGGAAATAGGGTCCCCCTGTCGAAGACCCCGAGTAGCCTTGAAGAAGCCATAGGTCTTGCCCATAAACGATACCGAAATCCAAGAAGAGCTAAAACATCTAAAAAGAATGTCAATATTCCAAGGAGAAAATCCCATACTTTCCAAAACTCTGTTGATGAAGCTCCATTCCATACGATCATAGGCTTTGTTCATATCGAGCTTGATGACTGAGTTGGCACCACGAGTTTTGAGGTTGATATCCCCGATCATTTCCTGAGCCAAGGCAATAGCCCATTGGATAGATCACCCCTTCACAAAACCATAATGTTTCATTGAGATCCATTGGGGAAGATAAGAAGACAACCTAGAGTTGATAATACTTGCGAGGATATTGTAAGGTGCATTGCACATACTTATAGGATGAAAATGGAGGATGGATGTAGGATTTTTGGACTTGGGGATGAGCACAAGGGCAGTGGAACTTGCAACAATAGGTAGATGCCCTCCCCAAAAGAAGTCCTAAATATCCTCAATCAAATTAGATTTAACAACCCCCCAAGAGGCTCTATAGAAGGAGGCACGAAACCCATCCGGACCGACCACACTATCAGGATTTAAGTTCATCATAGCATCAAAGACCTATTTCTCCTGAGGAAGGGACCCCAAACCATCATTATCTCGGGGAGAAACGCTTCTAGGGATAACATCAAAGAGATCTGTGGGTTCACTCGGATACCCCCTAAGCAAGTGCACGTTAGGAACTGCAAGAAGATCCCTAAAGTGAGAGTTATCCAAGGCACCAACGACATCCCTATCATCGGCGAAGGATCCATCCTCCAGCCTGATATTTGGTTTAACAAACCTTCTCCTCTCCCTGATGTAAGCATGAAAGTAAGCAGTATTATGATCCCCATCTTTCAACCACTTGGTCTTTGCTGACTCCTGGGAATGGCGCGCCTGCTTCAGTAACAAGTCCGCTAGGATATATTTTTTTCCCACTAGATCCTCAAAAATGCGATCATCCCAAACCTCTTCCAAGTGCCTTTTAAGGCGATCAACATCCTGCATGGTGACATCTAAGTCTTTGTCCAGGGGAGGAAGGTCCCGCGACCATAACTGTAGCCTACTCTTGAGGTGCCTCAGTTTGTTATGAAAAGCAGTCCATGAGTGCCCTTGGACAGGATCACTCCATGCCTTTCTAACCATGTCATGGAAACCAGGAGCGTCTACCCACAACCGAGAAAACCTGAAACTCACACGATTATCATTACCAGAAGAGAGACAGATCAGAAGTGGGGAATGGTCTGAAATACCACGAACCAGATGAACCACACTCATGTCAGCGTACATGGAAAGAGCCTGCATGTTGGCCAAGCATCTGTCCAGGTGGATCCATGATCTATGACCTGATCTTTGGTTGTTACACCATGTAAAGTTATCCCCTAAAAAACCAAGGTCCAAAAGAATTTTTCCGACCATGAATTGGTTGAAATCAACACTGGCCCTTCTAGTATAAGGACCTCTCCCCTTCCTCTCATCCGAGTCTAGAACGACATTAAAGTCACCACCCACAATCCATGGGAGATTACTCGGGTCGAACAAGATGAGATTATTCCATAGGATCTCCCTCTGTTGGGGATCATAACTCCCATAAATGAAAGAAACAAGAAAGATATGGAACCCATGGGTCACGCTAATAGTGATAAAATGATCTCCCACCCCAACCAGATCCACCTTACAAGACATGTTCCAGAAGATCCAGATGTGCCTATTATTGGGATCCACATGCAAACAACCCTACATCATGAGTTTCAAAGAAAAATCACCTATCTTGCTCGGGTGTTGTTTGTGCTCGAGAATACCAACCAGAGCAATCTTATGCTTGCTAACCTCAGAAGCCACAAAGTCCGTTTTAACCCGGGCTCCAATTCCCCAGGCATTCCATATAATAATAGGAATCATTAATCAAATAGGGTTCTGGGATTGGATCAAGAACTCATAGCCTTGGAAAAGTGGGAGTGCAGACTCACCTTCAAGAATCTTGACTAAGACCTAGTACAAACTCTGCTTTTCGTGGACAAGAGCTTGACTGGGGGAGAAGGGGGGGCTTGGATAGGAGTAGACAACCTTTCATGATTTCCTGGGGAGAAAGAAAAACCTCACCCTGCACCATCCGAACTCTGGGGAACATGGACCCCAACTGGTCCCACATACTTAGAGGAGGACAGGGTAAGAAGAGGATGAACTGATGGCGATCCCAGAGAAGGAGGCTGAACCGTTGGAGAGCCCTGAGAGGAAGGAAGCAAACCCAAATTTCCCTCAGAGCCACCCGAAGGGCCCACAGAAGAGGGGAGCAAACCAAACTTTCCCTCAAAGCTACCAGAAGGACCTGCATGCTGAGGATGTGCTAACACCATAAGACTAGGGGTTCGAGGAAACCCACAGAGGACATCCAAGCAACTAAACCCAGCAAGCTTCCAGAAAAAATTAAGCAAGGACACAAAGTCACCAATATGAACTTGAGGCATGCATCTAGGAAGGAGAGGTACTAAATTTCAGCACTCCCCTTGCTCTTCCAATAACTGATCAGAGGAAAACACCGGATCAGGACTACCATCCGGAGACCCTTCATGCTGAAACACCCCCTGAGACCCTCTTGGGGTATGCTCCACAGGAGGGGTAGGATGACTGTTCAAGTACCTGTCAAACTGAGGATTCCCACGATGACCTCCCAGACATCGACGACAACACACCTGAAAGGAATTCCCCTGAAGCAAGCAACGAGAGTAGAAGCGCGAGAAGACATGATACAAAATATCTTGATTCCAGCAAAAGGAATCCTACACCCGAAGAGCAAGCGACTTTGGAACCAGGCTGAGAGATCCAGTTCCACACACAGACGAGCCACCGAGGTATCCACACCAGACTTGGTTCTAGGATCTGAGCAAAGATACCCGCTAAGGGAATCACCAATCACCTTAAGGAAACCTTCTTTATGAAAAGGCAGTGAAATACTAGGGAGATTGACCCAGACCGCCGCTGATGGGTTTTCTTTGCCCCTGTGTACATCCAAATACCATCTCACGGGGCTGAAGGACCAACGACCAATGGAACATGGAGCATAACACAAAGCCTGGATGAAGTCCTCCTTGGAGCCCAGGACAAGGCAAAAGGATGAAGGATGAATCGAGGAGATCTGGGTCGGACGGAGGAGGCCCCATGACCCCACAAAACATTGGAAAGTAGGAAGGGGTGGCTTTGAGGCACCAAAGCGAGCAATCAACGTCCACTTCAGATAGACCTAAGCCTCCGCGAACGAACCCGCAGGAAAATCAAGGCAGATCCATGATCCATCACGAGAAACCAATGATCGATCCACATAAATCTCTGGGAAATAGGCCAGGGAGGCAGAAGAGGAATCACCATGGAGAGCATCTCTAAAGGAGGGTCTAGGTGCACCACGACCTGGCAACGGGGCCTGAACGGGAAGGATAGGTGCCTTAGACCCACCCAACGCACAAGAAGAAGACGACCCAGGGGCAGATTGTGGCAGATTAGATAGCGGCGACCCCGGCACAGGAGCCAGAGAGGAAGAAACAAGGCAAGTACCCGGGACAAAGGACACCGGGGATGAAGGGAGCAGCGAAGGAATGACAGAGAAGGAAGAAACAGGCGGGAGGATTCAAAAATCTGAAGGCATGTGAAGCATGTTCTCCAGGAGAGCCATTATCGTATCCCACACTACAACATTATTTAACTTTAAACCTTTTCAAATGGATGTTAAATGTGATTTCCTTAATGGATATGTTCAAGAGGAAGTTTTTGTTGAAAAACCACCTTGTTTTGAAGATGAAAAACATCCTAAACATGTTTTCAAACTTACCAAAGCTTTATATGGACTTAAACAATCCCCTAGATCCTGGTATGATAGAATTACATGATATTTGTTACAAAACAATTACATTAAGGGAAATGATGATCCAACCCTATTTATAAAGAAAGATAAGAATTTTTTTTGATTGTTCAAATCTATGTTGATGACATTATATTTGGTTCAACTCAGCAATATTTAACTGATTCGTTTGTGAATCTAATGAAATTTGAGTTTGAAATGAGTATGATGGGTGAGTTAACATTTTTCCTAGGTTTTCAAATTTCTCAAAAACTAAAAGGAACATATATATCCCAACATAAGTATATTATAGATCTTCTTAAAAAGTATGGATATGAAAACACTAAGAGTATTAGTACTCCCATTGGTACCTCAAATTCACTTGATCTTGATGAAGTTGGGAAAACAGTAGATCAAACATCATTTTGAGGTATGATAGGAAGTTTACTATACTTGACAGCTAGTCATACAGACTTAATATTTTCAATATGCTTATGTACAAGATATCAATCCAATCCTAAGGAATATCATTTAAAGGCAGTGAAAATAATTTTTCACTACTTAAAGGTAACCATGGATTTATGACTCTTTTATATTTCTGGAAATTATTTTATTTTTAAAAGATTGTCGAATGTTAACTTTGGTGGATGTAGAATGGATAGGAAAAGTACATCCGAAACTTGTCATTTCTTAGAAGATTCATTAGTTTCTTGGTCATGCAAAAAGCAACACTCAGTAGAAGTTTCCACTACTAAAGCTAAATATGTAGCTGCTGGAAGTTGTTGTACTCAAGTGTTGTGGATGAAACACACACTCACAGACTATGGTATGAGTTTTTCCAAAACACAAATATTGTGTGATAATACTAGTTCCATTTCCCTAAGTAAAAACTCTGCACACCACTCTCATGCAAAACACATAGATATTAGACATCACTTTCTTAGGGATCACCCACAAAAAGGATATATCATTCTTTAATTTATCAGAACACAAGATCAAATTGCCGATATTTTCACAAAATATTTACACTGATAGATTTGAATACATTAAACAAAAGTTAGGAATGATAACTGTAAGGTAATCTTCTATATTAAATTTTTTTGAAACCTATCTCCTTACAGTAAGAAACTCCTTTTCATAGGGGGAGTACATTTTCTTGTTAATCAATTTTTTTTGTAATAAAAAATTTTTCGTAATCAAAATTTTTCGTAATCAAAATTTTTCATAATCAAAATTTTTCGTAATCAAAATATATCATAATCAAAATTTTCATAACCAATTTTTTTAAATCTAAAGTTCTTCAAGAGGAATTTTTCTCATTATGAATAATTTTCCCAGCAATCCGGAAGGTATGTTTTCTTTCTTAAATTTTCGTAATCACATTTTTACATGTTAGTATTTTTATCTTGTTTAAGAAACTTTTTTGGTTTCACTTTCTCTTAAATTCAAATGTTTATCTTAAAAACATCAAAAGATTGGAACCTACCAAATCTCTTCTTCGGCTATCATCTGAACTATCAGATCTGATCAAGAGTTTTTCAACTGTTGGATCGATCAAAGAAGTTGAACCGTCGTCTCAAATGCTTATATAAGGATCCCCCTGTTGGTTGTCCCACGTCGATCTTCAAAGCCTTTTCATGCTGAAGTTCTTCCCCCTACTTAAGGCCGTTATGGATCTTCAGGTTTTCCTTATTTCTGAATGTCTGTTGAAGCCTCTCCTCAGAAAGAAATGTCGACTGTAAAGGAAATATGTGAATGGTATATATACAGAGAAAGGTTAATCGATCCGAATTTCATTTCTAAGTATGATTCAATTATCTCAAAGAACATCAAGATGAATGGCTGAGAAAGTCTTTGTATATCAAAACTGAAGGCACAGGATCCGGTTTATCCAGAGTTGTTGGTTGAATATTACGAATAAGTAAGATTATTCAATGAAGGAGGGAGAGATAAGTTTTCCTTAAAGAGCTATAGAAAGACTTACTATATTTCCTACACCAAGGCTACAAATCTGATTGGAATTCCTTATGAAGGTGAAGCTGAATTTTGTACCCATAAATTACTAGATGTATCAGGTTCATTTGAGAAGGAAAAGGCTTTATAGTGCCTTGTCTTGAAAAAAGTAAAGACTCCAAATATTATCCATTTGTCTACAAACTTTCAGATTCTTGAATTATGGGTTCAAGATTTTATCATTCCGAGAAAAGGGGATAAGGATTCCTTGAGGAAAAGTGACATCTATATTCTGGATTTCTTAGTGAACCTCAATAAGATAAACTTGGTCAAGTATATCTTGGTTACAATTGATAATATCAAGAATGGAAATTTGAAGTCTCAAATTATCATGTATCTGGACATTCTCTCTAAAATTATTGTTCTTTTTCTTCAATCTTTCAAAATCACTTACAGTTCTAAGACAAGAAATTACAAGGTTATGCTGCTTAATGATGATACCTTGAGAAGGATGAAGGTTGGCTTCAGTTGTAAATCTAGTGATTTTTATGATTTTTCTGAATCAGAAATAGAAAATCTATCAAAGAAAATAGAAGTGGTTGAGACTTCTAAAAAGGGTGGACGGAATAGGAAGGCAAAGGAACCAGAAGAGAAAGAAAAAATCCATACGACAAAGGAAACTCAATCAGCACCCCCAAAACCAAAGAAGAAAAAGACTTACCCTGATGAAGTAGTGTCTAAGTGGAGAGAGAACAAGAAGAATAAGAAGGAAGGGGAGCCTGATTTTGGCTTGGACCTTATTGAGGAAAAAGCTTTAAAGATAATGGTTGCTGAAGATATTGAGAAGCAAGAGAAAGAAAAGAAACAGAGGAAGAAAATGTTTGAAGTCGAGATAGTTCAATCTCTTCTTAAGGATACTGAGAAAGTCTCTGAACAACTCCAGGTACTGGAATCATTTTTGAAAGAATCACTCCCTGTGACTCCGGGAAAGAAGGTAGTAATTCCGGAACCAGAACAAGAAGAAGAAATTGTGAAAGAGGAAGAAGTAGAAGAAGAAGTAGAAGAAGAAGAATAAGAAAAGGAAATTGTTGGTACTGAAGAGATGATAAGGCAAGTAGAGTATTATCATGAGAAGGAGAGTAATTCTGAGAAACTATAAATCCGAACTTCTGAAGCCGAATCATCAAAACTTGCTACTCTAGGAAAAGAAGAAAAAGGCTAGGAAGAAGTGAATAAGATATTTTAAGAAGAAATTATAAACCATGACTTCATTTAGCCAGAGGATATTGTGGAAGGTGCTGAGAAAGAAAACCTTGAGGAAGATAAGACTGTTCAGTTATCTGATAGTGAGCACGAATCACCCAAAGAAAAAGAGATCGTTCCAAGGGCTGATAAGGGAAGACAAGTGTTGGTTGATACACCTATTAAATCTATGGGGAAAAATAAATATGTTGGTGCTTCATCGAAGAGGAAATCTGAAGAGTTATAAAAAGGATCCTCACCAACCAAACACTTTGATTCGGAATTGTCCTCTCTTGAAAATGATTTTGTGGTACAATCTTTGAAGAAGTTGGTTGATAAAATTCCCTTATATCTGAGTATAGACTCAAGGTTCCAGATTCTTTAGCACTCATTTAATTAGAAAGAAGATTTAGTCACCATGCTTATGGATAAGTTTGTAAAGCTTGAAGCAAATTTCAAAACTTTCTTCATTGAATATGAAGCTCATAAAAAATCATGCAAGAATATTACAAGTTGTTCAAGGAAGACAATTGAAGATTTGAGATACTTTGATGAATTTCAAGATAATGTGAAATATTCTTTTGACACCGAAGATGGGAAGCTTAATGATCTTACTAAGAGTTTTGAGGAAAATCTGACTCTCTAATAGACAACTTGGAAGCAAGAAGTCAAGGACTTGAATGAGAATATTAATTCAATGGATATGAATTGGAAGAGAGAAAGGGATATTAGAATTGAGTTTTAAGAAAATATTATTAAGTAAGAAGAAGTTTTGAAGGCTCAGGCAGATATTCTTATGGCTCAGGAAGAAAATATAAAAGCCTTAGAGAAGAAAAATGAAGATCAGGATCAACTGCTCAAGCGTATAGAAGAAGATCACAAGGAGATAAAGAAGATGAAAACCATTGTCAAGAAGTTAATTACGAAGGATAAAGAAGGATAATACTACCACATTTTGATCTTTTGTTGTATTTTCTTCTTTGTACAAATTATTTCAATCATAATGGAATTTTGGTTGTTCTTCATATATTTGGTTGTTTAGTATTAATTTTTCAGGTACCATATTTTTTCCCATTCTCTTTATTCATTTTTGAAAATCACAAAAGGGGATAAAGGAATGGTAAAAAGAATTCTATGTAAAGAATAGATTTCCCTATGTAATGGGGAGTTCGTCTAAGGAGAAGTTCTTATCAAAGATGATTTTAGTATGTAAGAAAATGTAAAATTTCATTAAATAAATCAATAATAAGATCCTTATGGATTGCAAAACCTAAGGGTGAGTTAGTCGTATTCACTATGATTCATATATAAAGGGAGATTAGTTTTCTTTTATGTTCACAAAAAAACTCTTAGTCCTTATATTCCTTTTCGTATGGATGTTTGTGCTTTCCAAAAAGGGGGAGATTATTGAGTCAATAAGGTTTCCTTATGAATTTTCCATTCCTCCATGTTTTGAAAATCACATACACTCTATCTTAAGGAAAATTATTTTTCCCTAAGCTTTATCTTAATATGGAAACTTTTCCTTCCTCAAGGAAATTTTATCCTTACCCATGTTTTCATTGTTCATTTGTTTGTTTCTCTAAATCTATATCTTTTATTCCTAAAGGATAAAATTCAGTTTCATATCTAAAACATTAGAATCCTATAAATATTTGGTTATAGAGTATTATATTTTTAGACTCTTAATTATCTGAAAATAAGACTCTGAATTCTCTAAAAATTAGACTCCGAATTATATGAAAAATTAGACTCCGAATTCTCTGAAAATCATACTCCGAATTCTCTGAAATTCAGATTCCAAATTCTCTGAAATTCAGACTCTGAATTCTCAGATATTCAGACTCTGAATCCTCAAAATTTAGACTCTGAATTCCAAATAATTCAGACTCTGAATTCCTTAGAATTCAGACTCCTAATTCCACACAATTTAGACTCTAAATTCCTCAGAATTCAGACTCTGAATTTCCAAGAATTCAGACTCTCAATTCCTCATAATTCAGAATCTGAATTCTATATAATTCAGACTCTGAATTACTCATAATTCAGACTCTGAATTCCTTATAATTAAGACTCCGAATTCCTTATAATCCATACTCCAAATTCCTTAAAATTCTGACTCTGAATTCCTACGAATTCAGACTCTGAATTCATTAGAATTCAGATTCTGAAATATTTAGAATTCAGGTTCTAGATTCTTTGAAAAATAGAATTCGAATATCCATGTTTTATAGTTTCCAAATTATAATTTTCTTAGACTCCAAACTTTATTTTTCCTTAGACTCTGAAAAAATTAGATTTGTTTAAGCAACCTTATTTTACTTATGCCTGTTATAGTTATGAAACGATGTCGTACATTCTGTTTCTAACTAACCATTGTTTGAGTGAAACGTGTATAAGTCCCTCTGAAATTCAAGGAAAAATATGATTACTGGAGGAGGGAGCCGACTGTTGGAGAAGTGCCTATAAATAGGAGATCATTTGAATGATCTCATAACTGATCCATCACTCAAGAGATTGCATGCTGTTGAAGTGATTTCTAGAGAGATAGACTCTCATGCCTTGTGCATACTGAACATCTTGTTCAGCTTTCTTCGTGTGATTCTAATTGTTGGTGTGTACAATCGAGGACTTCTAGGGATATGAAGAAAGAGGTTCTGACTACCTTAAAGTTTGAGTAATTCCATGGATAGGAAGACAGAGGTTCTGACTACCTTAAAGTTCGAGGGCTTGTGGGGATAGTAAGATAGATTCTGATATTCCTATGGAGGGCTTACCCTGGTGTGGGTAAGATAGACCTTCTTGAAAGTATAAATCAAGGTAACTTTATCCAAGGTTGTTGGATACCCTACTCTTTGGGTTAAAATATTTCATACTTTTTACTTGTTTTGTTTCAAGCTTATTTCCGCTATATTTTGATAAAGGAAGAAAGTATAACCTTCATATACTTTCTCATTATTTTGTATACTCTAATAAGTAAGATTCTATACACTTTAAGGTATAATCTTTTTCCTTGTAAACTTTCCTTAATTTTCATTTCCGGAACCATATTACTAGCACCTAGCAAGTTTGTAGAACTAAAAGAGGTCTTGTGAATTTACTTTGTTTAACCTTGTTAAACATAATTTTCCTTAAGGTTAAAAATGAAAGTTTTTAAACTTACAATTCACATCCTCTTGTAATTGAGCATCTAAATTCATATTTCTATCCTACAAACCTTTTTAATAGTGATAAACACAAAATAATTGATTCAAAAATGGAATGCAATTTTTTATTATTTTTATAATTTTCAATATAAAACAAGTTTAGCATAGTGGTGTAAGGGTGGAAATGAAATAGTGAATCATGGTGCGATTACCAACCTCTACCCAAATAAGCTCCCAATATCCCTCTCTTCCTCTTACAAGACTTACCTTGGGCAGAAGACAATTCAAGAAGGCCTTTTAGCTTAAATCAAAAGGAGTTACCCTATTTAAGGTAATGTCTTCTCTCAAGCTTATTCCATTTATTTTCCTTATCCACCCCACTAAACTATCTTTATTATATTGTTTTATAAAAACACTAGTATCTTCAATATACTATGATATTTTTATGAGAAGGATTAAAACTACACTTCCACACACCTCCATCTAATGGATACAAACATACTGTTTCTATGGACGACAAATTACTGCCTCACGAAATGATGATTGTTCAATTATCTCCTACCGCCTCTCATGGTGTCCATTATGATGGAACTATATTTATATATGGTATATAATATATTTATATTATCTCTATTCTTATGTATTTTTCTTTTAAATCATACCTTTATTCTTTCCATAACACATAAATACGATAATTTCATTTGAGGAAGTGCAGACTACCGCCCCCTCAAAGTGATATGACTCATTAATGATATACATAGAACATATAAATGAGGGAATTAATGAACTTATGTAACTTAAATTATAATATACCTATGTATATTTTATTTTTCATTCCTTTAAAAATGAAAAAGAAATGAAAGTAGCATTCATGCTTACGTACGGCTTACCGTCTCCATGAACGGTGCATTTCATTTTCTTATATCCAAATGTTATGAACTATTCTAAATAAATATATACTGGATCTAAATACACATATACTAGATATATATGATATTTAAATCATGAATACAATTCTAGAGACAATGTACTTTTGACCACATGTACAATTTTTAATTATAACAAGTTCATTTATGACTCAAGTATCGAACATCGACAAAAGACCGGTATGAACTTGAATAATTATATGATTGTTATAGCAAGGTAATAAGTGATATAAAATGAATAATAAACTTGAAAAATGTTCTGAAGCAAGTATAATTAACTTAATTTTATTATTTAGGGAGATAAAGAATGAACAAGACAAGTTAGACACAAGCTAAGGGAACCTTTCACCCTCATCTTCTAGTCAAAGACTTATTTTATGTTATGTCTTTAAATTTAAATTTTCAAATATTGGGATATGTTATTCTATATCCTTATTACTGTACATTTTATGTATGTGTGATGAGTGACCCTTTTCTCTCTCATCAACTCATTTTTTAAAATTTTAAGTGACACTGTTAGGCTACTGAATTTTCATAAGGGAACTTCTTAACCGAATTTCCATTATTTGGGTTAATCTTCTACTTTTAATTATGTCATTCTATGATTATGTAAGAAATAAATTTTTATTTCCTATCTTGTATTTTTACATTACTTATGTGTACCTATAGTGAATACACATAATTGATCTATTTTATTTACAAAATGATATTTGTAAGGGAATTCATATCAATTTTCTTTCATTAAGGAATATTTTGATTTATACACAACATGATTTTATACAGTGTATAAACCCCTTTGACTTTTAATATCATTCAAATGGAATCTTTTTTCTACGTATCATTTTACTAAATGAAAAGTGAATGTTTTTAATGTACGTGGTGACAATGACCTTTCCACTACTGTGATCATTATTTTGATATTTGGCTCCATATATAAGCCATAGTGTTTTTAAAAGGAAAATAAATACCATATACCCTTTTTACATATTTTGGTATTGAAAATTATTTTGATAATGGATTGATTATGTCAATATCTTGAACTGATATCTTGTGATTGCAATGTGAAAATGTTATCTTTCCTTTATTCTTGTTCATGTGTTATGATTATGTTATGGTTCTTGGGAATTTTTTATGTATATAGGTGGTTTTGTGATAAAACTAGGGTGGGTGAGCCCAAGATAGATCTCCAATGCATTGGGTAACACGATGGAGGTAAATGTTACTGTTTCTCCTAAGATATTTAGGAAATATACCATGATGGGTATTCCAAATGTAACTCCCCACATAGCTGTGAAAGCTACAATGTAAGTATGTTATGGATTCCACAAGTTACCTTTATAATTTATGATTTCTATGTGTTATTCATAAATCTTATGATTTCATGAGGTATGTTAAAGAGCTTATGTTTTATGATTAAAAAGTATGATTTTATTGATTGTATGTATCAATGGACTAATATATTTTTCCTTATATTATAATTCTTATTGATCTTTTTATACTTATCCCAAGTTTTTGAAATGTTTTTCACAGGGTATAAGGAAGGGTAAGAGAAAGGAAGAATTCAAGAAGATTTATATCAAGAAAATAAATCTTGTTTTATTTAAGGAGTTTTATTATTGTGAAAGAAATTGGATAGAGTAGAAGTGTCTACTTTGTAATCTTTTGAGATGTAATGTAATATTTATGACCTAATTCTCTAAAACTCTATACCTAAAAAGATCCCCAATGTGAATTCTTGAATTAACTCAAGATTATGTAATATTTAAGTTTGAGGCCTTATAGTTGGTATCAGAGGTCGGTTTAGACAACTTTAGGGATTATGAGTTTTTTTAGACACATGGTTAGTCTCTATGTCTACTCTTTAAGTTAAATCCTTATTTTGTAACTTTTTTCAGATCAAGGAAAGTATATTACCAATGGAAGGAGGAGGATCTCAAATGACATTCCTATCTCTTCCTGATGACTTTATTACAATAATAATTGAAAAGTCATGTCCATACGATTCTAAAACATTTTATAACATACAAATCACTTGAAAGTAATTGTTTGAG
Organism: Viscum album; assembly: GCA_963277665.1. Classification (NCBI taxonomy): domain Eukaryota; kingdom Viridiplantae; phylum Streptophyta; class Magnoliopsida; order Santalales; family Viscaceae; genus Viscum; species Viscum album. The sequence continues at coordinate 1,898,518,861 of OY728152.1, forward strand.
ATATCAAACACCTCCGCTATACCTCAATACCATTGTGGATCATGGGTTGTATTTAATCAAATCCTATTTTCTCAATATTCTCATATTTTCAAGAAAGGTAAATATTATCAAGGAATTTTCAAATATTTTACCTTATCAAAAGATTTTGAAGCATATTATGATTTTGAAAAAGGTACTGAAGAAGGAGACCCTTGTACAACCTATTTATATTTGCTTTTAAATTATAGTCTTTCAGCACATACTTATGGTATTTTAAAAGGACCATTGGTTGAATGTTTCAACTCAAACTCGGTCCGACTGTTTTATAAAAAGCAAGTTTTATCAGATGTTTTAAAATTATATGTCATACTTGATTATTTTCCGAAACTATTTTTCTATGAACACCCATATGACCCAAGTTGTACAAGGCGTATTTGGATAAAGGAATCAAATGATTTTGAAGGATCTCTAAATCATTATTGCAATGCATGGACCATCTATCTACATGAACAAAATTACGATGAAACCAGGTGGACACCATGATCAATGTACGGTGTTATTTCTTTGGGAATAGTGTTATTTTATAGAGGTAAAAAAAATTCAATATATATAAGACTTCATGAATTAAGATATTGAGGTCATTATGATTTGGGATGAAAATGAGAGGTATAAGAAAACTATTGAGGTTAAATCATGTTAGGGTTACTTTGAGTTTTATAAAAAGGGACAACATGCAAGATGGGCGACAACCCGTTGCGTCTGGCAAGGCTGCAGGAATCGAACCCACAACTGAAGGGTGACAAGGGTGCATTGCATAACACTGGCCTACATGAAGCCACTGGTTAATATGACTTATTCTTTTTAGTTAAATTATTTTATTGATCAAGAATAATTTTATTTGGGATATTATATTTTATCAAATGGATATCCTTAGTATAAGAAAATGATTTAGTGATTAAGTGATAAAAGTTATTTTGGATGATGTTTTCTCTTTTGGGAACACTATATGCCTAAGGAAAATATAATACTATGGGATTTTATTTGAGGAGTAATGGCAGAATTTTATTTTGGAAGAATCTATGTTGTTATTTTGGACATATAGTGATTCAGGTTATTAATGTAAACGATTAACCTATCTTGGAGAATATGTGATTAGGTTAATTACTTTTTAGTTTGAGTCTTAAAGAGTAGCCGATGTTATTTGGAGATAAATGTTAAGATTTTTGTGGAAGATTATGTGATCAAATCCTTCTGAATTTTGGGTTTCAAACTTAGTTTGGATTATTTTCAATAATTTTAAGGACAATTGTGTATTGAATAGTCTTTTTTGATCTTTGGGTATTATTTTTTCAATTTTGGAGATTAAGAGTAACATTTCTTGTTTTATAAAATATTATCCTTTTTGGGGATTATCTGATATTGTACTAACATTTTTGGTTTTGGTTAATGTCTAAAGACATGGGAAATATATAGTTTATATTTTGTGGATCATTTTATTCTCTAGAAACTGATTCTATCACTTCAGGTGTGACCAAGTCATCTTGAATACTCATTATTTGGAGAAAATATGAGTTTTTGGTAGAAACTTATTAAAGGATGAAACTCTACTTGAAAAGTAAGTATATTTCCTTATGTTCTTAGTCAATCTCATAAATAAATTCTCCAAATTTATGAAAGGGAACCTAAAAAAAACCATTGTCCATTTACTTTTCCTACTAGGTAATCAAAGACCATTTAACCTATGACAAGATTGTGGTTTTTTGATGGTTAACTTTCTCCTAATCACATTTTCTATCACTCTCCATCAAAACTTGACACTTAGTTTCTCCTCCATATCCATGTTTTCATGGAATACTAGTATGTTTTATTTTGGTTGACCTATTAACTTATATTTATTTATTTTAAAGTGATAGTATTATTGACTCTTTTTCTGATGGGGGGATTTCAATGAAGTTTCCAAGTCCAATTTTAAAATTGTGAGGACACAATTTCCAAAAGGGGGAAGGTTGTAACGACCCAGGTATTTATAGAATAATAAATTTTCATATCTATTAATATTTATGAATAAGATATTAATTTTATTTTAAAGAGGACACTTTGTCTGATAGCGTACTCAACACGCAATGATATGTTTCTTTGAAATCTTACGTTGCACACAACTTTGAGTTATACCAAAAAAATAATATATTATTATTATTATTTTAAATGATAGTTAATGCCTAGCCATTGTATTATCATGAATGAATAAAACTAGCTACAATATTATTATTAAATTTATTTAAACTTATCCAATAAATTTTAGAGGGATAAAATAAGAATGAATCTTATTTTAAGCATGAAAAACTCTAATATTTTTAAAAGGTTGTTTTACCACCTTTTGATGGAGAACCCTTTTTAAATATATTTTTTGTCACTTTTATATGTTCTATTTGAAAAAATAATATTTTTTTAGAATAGGGACATCAAAATTTACATTTTATAAAATTTTGGTATTTTTTTGATAAAGTTCATTTTTTAATGAATAGTGAAAAATACTGAATTTTAATTCAAAACTTCCTTTTAATATAATTTATTTATATAGATATATTGTAATTTTAATTGGTTTTAAAGTGTAATTAGTTTATATTTTTATCATTTAATCCAATTTTGTTCATTAGAAGTAATTTCACTTTGAAATTGGATATAAACGCATGTCAATCGTTTGGTAGCTTTTACTTCTTAAAAACACGCCTTTTGGTTTTGGTAACGGGAATTAATTTTAAATTAATTTCTGAAACTTCTGTGTTTTGAATTTGGAAAAATTGATTCCATATTTGGAATCAGGATGTCCAAATTGTGTAAATACATAACTTTTATTTTTAGACATTATGAATAGTAACTTTAGTAAATATTTTATTTACCATGGTTAAAGGGTAAATATGGTAAATAAGGGTAAAAAAAATAATATTATAATAATATTAAATTACCCTAACACATGTTATAATCCTATTTTATGATATACTTCTGACCATGGGCATCTTTGGGTCCATTTTAGGACCCCATGGAGGCACTTGTGTGTGAAAATGATATTTAATTACTTTTAATTTAATGTTATGGAAAATATAACCTAAACATGTATCTTTTAGTAAAACAATTTTTATATGGGGTTATATAAGTGATATGTTAGACTATAAATATTTATTATAAAACTAAAAATATTTCATACATCATGATATTTTATTTATAATTTTTAGACATTAGATAAATAAATTTAATTATGAAACAATGGTGATGCAGTGATTGCTTCATTAATAAAGGATTAAAATAAATGATATTATAAATGTTAAAATAAATGCAATTTTTTTATTTTGATGTCATATACGAATTTTTTGGATGATATTTACATGTTATATTTGTATTAATGAAGTTTTTTTTAAGTAATCAAGTTATAGTTTTTTAAAAAAGTCATGATATGAATAGTGTCAAAATTGACATAATTCATATTTTAAAATATAAACTATTTTATTAAATATTATAAAATTTCAAAAAATCTAATATTCATCCAAATATTTATCATAAGTCTAAAATTTTATTATTGACTCTTTAATTGGATATTTGTCATGTTTTGATAACTATTTTGATTCTCAAAGTGTTAAATGCTTGATAAAAAGATAAGAGTAAAAAAGGGTTAAATAAAATAGATAAGGATTAAAAAATATCTAAAACCTATATAATTCTTATTGGATGATTTTATTTCGACTTATATTCATCTTATCTTCTAAATAACTGAATTTGGACTCATTTATAATCGAAATAGAATTTATAATAAAATAATAATTCAAGATATTCCTTAAGTGCCCCTTTTACCTCTTATAAAAGGCCACCACCTCTAATTCTTACTCACACCTATCAAGCCCCAGTGGATCATCTAATCTCAGACCAAATAAGCTCCCAACATCCCTCTATTCCTCCTATAATCCTTAACATGGGCATAATGCAATTCAATAAGTCATTTTATCTTAAATCAAAAAGAGTTACCTGATTTAAGGTAATGTCTTCTCTCAAGTTTCTTCCATTTATTTTCCTTCTCCAACCTCCTAAACTTTATTTATTCCATTATTTTATAACAACACTAGTATCTTAATGTCATGACCCCCTCCCACCAAAGATGCCCCTCCTGAGCTGGCAATGGTGAAAGGGAGATAATGACCCCCGAGTCCCGCCTCCAGTAGGCCCCGGGTTGGCGACTAGCACCAAGGGTATGAGTTTTCACAAATATGGGAGGCATTACCCTTTTTATTATTTTGGATCGGGAAATAGGACAAGTCAACCACCAAAAAGGGAAAAGAACAAGTGTATATAAATAAATCCAAACCAAGCCCACATGCATGTTTAAACAATTTTTATAACAAGGTACAAGTACAAGGAAGCTCAAAAGTACAATGCCAAAGAAAACAAGAGAACAACAACTGCAACAACTCCAACTGCCCGACTAGTAGGGTCCCGCACGGCCCTGGTAGTCCTCCTGGAAACCTGAAAGTAAACGTAGGGTGAGCATACAAGTATACTCAGTAGGGAAACCTAAAGCTCTCGTGCACAAGTGGGGAGACACCCTAAGGTCCCGTGAGAAAACAGAAGAACCAGAAACTAACAAGGAAAAACTATCCACCCAGCCTCACTGGTCACACTCACCAAGTAACACAAACAAGTTTAGTATATATATAGAACAAAAGTATTAGGTACCCCGCACCATTTCCCACTTAATTAGATGCTGCTCTTCCTAACGGCAAACGTCCTGACGCTACCACACTCTTCCCGCCCGCACACACCTGGGCCAAACCACACATCCCGCCCGCACACACCTGGGCCTCACAACCACGCATCTCGCCCGCACACACCTGGGCCTCACAACCACGCATCTCGCCCGCACACACCTGGGCCACAACCACTAACCCGCCTGCAGACACCTGGGCCTCATCCCGAAGGTTCTTGGGAACGGTAAGCCTGCCCGAATAGTCTTGGGCTAAAGGTCGCCTCAAGCCATCACAGCATCCGAGACCTACCTGAAGAGTCTTGGGTGTAAGGTCACCTCAAGCCATCATAGCCTATGGAAGAAGGAGCAGGAAGGAGCTAGTAACTAAGGGGGAACACCCTCTCCCATAAAATGGGAGTGTTCGGCACTAGGTGCTTGACATGGGTGCGGTGCGACAAAACAAAAAGATACAATTATATATATACATATACCAAACACACAACCCAACCTATGGCTTCTTAAAAAGAGAAACTGAGCATGTGCCTCGGCACTGCTACCACGAAGCATGCATCAACAACCAAACAATCATCCCCCAACCCCATTTAGGTTTTCATGTTTCATGCAATGGTTTAACAAATTATTACTACTGGGCAACTAACATCCAGACAAAACCTTTCACAAACATATCCCGGCCATCCACAACCAAGGTTAGGTAAAACGCAAGCAACCACATGCCATTTCATTTACAAGAGATTATCACAACCATACAACATTCCATCATTCATTTATTTCAAAGTTCCACACATAAAACCCTTTCCACACACAAAAACATTTCCGCATTTGAAAACACCTTTTACTTCAAAACACTTTTCATAATCAAAACACTTTTCATAAATAAAGGCATTTTCCACAAAACAACCAAACCATCAACATGTTCATTATTCCAACTTTGTTCAATCGGGGTGATCACACAAGGTTTTCATTCTCATTTAATTAGCCAGTCTTTACGTGCTTATCCATTTTCCATGTTTTAACAAAACCAACCACAAACAATTCAGACATCAATTGCACACGCAAAGGCCACCAACGGCCTTGATTTTCAGTAGGCAAAGGCCTTTCAATCCAAAATCACAATCAGAAGATAAAGAAACTGGAAGGCAATATAAACAGCACAAAACCCCAAACCCTTCTTTATCCGGTTATTATCTTTATTTAAAGTTCAACTGCATCCCATGGAACAAAAGAAAAAATATCCCACCCCGCATGTTGCACCAAAAAGAGAGACGAAGGTAAACCCCTACCTCAAAAGGTCCCGATCACGTCGCTTCCGACGACGTCCTTCGGTGTCCTCCGCCTTCACCAAACCTGAAAAACGCCTCCTAGGATGGAATCTGGAGAAGGAAGGCCGGAAGGAAAGGTGACAAGTCCGGGCTTAGAAGCTTCGTCTCGTCGCTACGATCCTGTGGCCGCTGACGGATCGACGATCGGAGTTCGGACAAAGAAGTTAGAGGAGGAAGACTTCTTGATTATCCAAGAGTGTCGTCGTGCGAAGAAGAAGCGATTCGTCTGGAAATAATCCGCGCCCCTTTCTTATATAGCCAACGAATAGGTAAAATAGTATGCAGCGTGTATTGATGAATACACGGTGTGACTATACCCGTTACGTGTTTTGACTGGTCAACACACGACACGTCACGCAGTTTCCACGCGTTCTAAAAAAACGTTAATTTTATTAATATGTGTGTTTCGTTGACCCGAGACATAACTCATAAAAAGGTATCCATCACTGGTCTTAAAATGACCGTCTTAATTACAGAATTACACTGCCGCTGACGGTTCGTCATTCCGACACCATATGAAGAAGTTATAGACTTTTTAAGTTTTGATCACCCAAAATAATAATAATATTATTATATTTATTAAAAAAAAGAGGATATATGTCTCTCTCCAATCAAAATTTTCAATTCACTCACGCCCAACACATTCACTTCCCATGCGCCTCACATGAGATTTTGATTATTTTGTTTATTTATTTATTTTCATTTATTATCTCATTTAATCTTTTTTATCTTATTCTTTTTTTTTTCTTTCTCTCTCCAATCTCCTTTCTTCTCAAAATTTCATCACGCACCAAACAAAAGTGGCGCCTCATTATATTTCATTTATTATTATTTATTAAACTATTAATAGAATAATATATAAAATGTATAATTAAAAAAGGGGAAAGTGGAATTAACGCATCCCCTCCCCATGCATTTCATTAGCATTCATTTTATTTCTTTTCATTTATCATTATTATAATATATTAATTATTATATAAATTATGTAAAGATACATGGGGCCATGTGCCTCATCCTTATGCCCATAACATATCATTTATTATAGAAATTTTATTAAACATTATATAAAACATATAATTAATATCACCACAATATAGGGGTGGAAAGATACTTTTACGGTAACGCAATCACGCTGCAAGATTTGTGTGCCCCCATTTAATTCCAATTAATTTAAAAAGGTTTACTTTATTAAATTAAAACCATTTAATTTAATTATCCCGATATATATACATATACATATATATATATACATATTTACGTCATCGTTATTATTATTATCTTACATAATAATAACTCACATTTAATATTATTAATGCACCACCTCGCTTCCTCTATGCATCTTCATTTATTTGTTTGCAATAAATACCATGACTCATTTCATTAATTTCTCATTATTATTAATATTATGAATAATATTAATAACACAACACCCATTTTTATTATTCAAATTTAATTTCAACAATTACTCAATTAATAATAAACCACATGTTTCATTTATCAACGTCTAATGGGTCACACACCTTCCCACTTCACACCATTAATTATAACATCCATTAAATCATTTTATCATGATTATTATCTTTTTAGTTTAATTAATCACACAATTTATGTCATCATCATTATTATTTAACATATTTTTATGTTATCATCGGTATTAAAAAATTATCATTATAACGCACATCATGTTGACCAAATCGATTTCGACAAAGGAAAGGACCGAAGGGGTCCGGGCCATTACATCAGATACCTCTCAAAACATTCTCGTCCTCGAGAATTAAAAACTGTCCCAGAAGAAGGAAAGGATCTGAAGAACCACTCCACAAGATACCTCTCAGGGCTCTCGTCATGACAAGGAACCAACCAACAACTCTATGAGTTAGGAATTCCCTCTCCTATGTCAAGATACTATCCGCTTTAGGCGGCACTGACTCGCCTGCACGGGTTTAATCGCATCCTCATTAATGCGTCTTGATTTAGGATCAGGTTTTTCCTTTCCCATATATTAGGTTTTTTTTCCAACTTACACTGCACCCAACAACGCACAACCCACACACTGCCCGGATACATGGCTTGAGGAATTCCTTCTCCCATGTTGAGATATTATCCGCTTTAGGCGGCACTAACTCACCTGCACGGGTTAAATCGCATCCACATTAATGCGTCTCGATTAGGTATTAGGTCTTCCCCTCCCCACATGATAGGGCTCTTCACGTACATTTAAAGAAAAGCGGGAAACAACATAGCATTATAGACTCATGAAAAACAAGGTCCAGGCCCAAAGCATGGGCGAGAATGAGTTTCAACAATTGAGTGTGATGCTCCTGGATTTAAACAAAACATAAACGAGAGCATTTAAGTAAAACATGAAACATCTCTCTCGATCTTTCGCCTTGCTGGGGTTGCCACTTCTGTTGTGTGAAATTGTCCGCGTCCCACTCCTCTACATTTCTGTTAACGTTCAAGTGCCATAGATGTACGGTAAACAAGGATCGCCTAAGCCCAAGTAGTAAGGAAAAACTCAAAGTTTTAATTATCATTTTATTTCAATTTCTTTCACAGAACACCCAAATCAAGTAAAACACAAACATGATGATGCATGTACCTTCCCTAGGGTCTCTACCCTGCAATCAATATAGTCTCACTTGGTTGTTTGGTAGGCTCAGAGTCCTTGCATCGGATCATGGGGGGCCCTAAAATCCCGTGTCCTAGCCGGTCTTCCCTGGCCTATGTCACGCACCAAGATTAACGAACACTGTTGCCTTACCATCCTATGCAATCCTCATTGTGCCTAACTCCAGACTCCATCCTATCTCTCAACCATCAGCCTCTGATACCATTCTGTCACGACCCCCTCCCACCAAAGATGCCCCTCCTGAGGTGGCAATGGTGAAAGGGAGATAATGACCCCCGAGTCCCGCATCCAGTAGGCCCCGGGTTGGAGACTAGCACCAAGGGTATGAGTTTTCACAAATATGGGAGGCATTACCCTTTTTATTATTTTGGATCGGGAAATAGGACAAGTCAACCACCAAAAAGGGAAAAGAACAAGTGTATATAAATAAACCCAAACCAAGCCCACATGCATGTTTAAACAATTTTTATAACAAGGTACAAGTACAAGGAAGCTCAAAAGTACAATGCCAAAGAAAACAAGAGAACAACAACTGCAACAACTCCAACTGCCCGACTAGTAGGGTCCCGAACGGCCCTGGTAGTCCTCCGGGAAACCTGAAAGTAAACGTAGGGTGAGCATACAAGTATACTCAGTAGGGAAACCTAAAGCTCTCGCGCACAAGTGGGGAGACACCCTAAGGTCCCGTGAGAAAACAGAAGAACCAGAAACTAACAAGGAAAACCTATCCACCCAGCCTCACTGGTCACACTCACCAAGTAACACAAACAAGTTTAGTATATATATAGAACAAAAGTATTGGGTACCCCGCACCATTTCCCACTTAATTAGATGCTGCTCTTCCTAACGACAAACGTCCTGACGCTACCACACTCTTCCCGCCCGCACACACCTGGGCCAAACCACGCATCCCGCCCGCACACACCTGGGCCTCACAACCATGCATCTCGCCCGCACACACCTGGGCCTCACAACCACGCATCTCGTCCGCACACACCTGGGCCACAACCACTAACCCGCCCGCAGACACCTGGGCCTCATCCCGAAGGTTCTTGGGAACAGTAAGCCTGCCCGAAGAGTCTTGGGATAAAGGTCGCCTCAAGCCATCACAGCCTCCGAGACCTACCCAAAGAGTCTTGGGTGTAAGGTCACCTCAATCCATCATAGCCTATGGAAGAAGGAGCAGGAAGGAGCTAGTAACTAAGGGGGAACACCCTCTCCCATAAAATGGGAGTGTTCGGCACTAGGTGCTTAACATGGGTGCGGTGTGACAAAACACAAAGATACAATTATATATATACATATACCAAACACACAGCCCAACCTATGGCTTCTTAAAAAGAGAAACTGAGCATGTGCCTCAGCACTGCTACCACGAAGCATGCATCAACAACCAAACAATCATCCCCCAACCCCATTTAGGTTTTCATGTTTCATGCACTGGTTTAACAAATTATTACTACTGGGCAACTAACATCTAGACAAAACCTTTCACAAACATATCCCTGCCATCCACAACCAAGGTTAGTTAAAACGCAAGCAACCACATGCCATTTCATTTACAAGAGATTATCACAACCATACAACATTCCATCATTCATTTATTTCAAAGTTCCACACATAAAACCCTTTCCACACACAAAACAATTTCCGCATTTGAAAACACCTTTTATTTCAAAACACTTTTCATAATCAAAACACTTTTCATAAATAAAGGCATTTTCCACAAAACAACCAAACCACCAACATGTTCATTATTCCAACTTTGTTCAATCGGGGTGATCACACAAGGTTTTCATTCTCATTTAATCAGCCAGTCTTTACGTGCTTATCCATTTTCCATGTTTTAACAAAACCAACCACAAACAATTCAGATATCAATTGCGCACACAAAGGCCACCAATGGCCTTGATTTTCAGTAGGCAAAGGCCTTTCAATCCAAAATCACAATCAGAAGATAAAGAAACTGGAAGGCAATAGAAACAGCACAAAACCCCAAACCCTTCTTTATCCGGTTATTATCTTTATTTAAAGTTCAACTGCATCCCATGGAACAAAATAAAAAATATCCCACCCCACATGTTGCACCAAAAAGAGAGACGAAGGTAAACCCCTACCTCAAAAGGTCCCGATCACGTCGCTTCCGATGACGTCCTTCGGTGTCCTCCGACTTCGCCAAACCCGAAAAACGCCTCCTAGGATGGAAGCTGGAGAAGGAAGGCTGGAAGGAAAGGTGACAAGTCCGGGCTTAGAAGCTTCGTCTCGTCGCTACGATCCTGTGGCCGCTGACGGATCGACGATCGGAGTTCGGACAAAGAAGTTAGAGGAGGAAGACTTCTTGATTATCCAAGAGTGTCGTCGTGCGAAGAAGAAGCGATTTGTCTGGAAATAATCCGCGCCCCTTTCTTATATAGCCAACGAATAGGTAAAACAGTATGCAGCGTGTATTGATGAATACACGGTGTGACTGTACACCCGTTACGTGTTTTGACTGGTCAACAAACGACACGTCACGCGGTTTCCACGCGTTCTAAAAAAAACGTTAATTTTATTAATATGTGTGTTTCGTTGACCCGAGACATAACTCATAAAAAGGTATCCATCACTGGTCTTAAAATGACCGTCTTAATTACAGGATTACACTGCCGCTGACGGTTCGTCATTCCGACACCATATGAAGAAGTTATAGACTTTTTAAGTTTTGATCACCCAAAATAATAATAATAATATTATATTTATTAAAAAAAGAGGATATATGTCTCTCTCCAATCAAAATTTTCAATTCACTCACGCCCAACACATTCACTTCCCATGCGCCTCACATGGGATTTTGATTATTTTGTTTATTTATTTATTTTCATTTATTATCTCATTTAATCTTTTTTATCTTATTATTTTTTTTCTTTCTCTCTCCAATCTCCTTTCTTCTCAAAATTTCATCACGCACCAAACAAAAGTGGCGCCTCATTATTTTTCATTTATTATTATTTATTAAACTATTAATAGAATAATATATAAAATGTATAATTAAAAAAGGGGAAAGTGGAATTAACGCATCCCCTCCCCATGCATTTCATTAGCATTCATTTTATTTCTTTTCATTTATCATTATTATAATATATTAATTATTATATAAATTATGTAAAGATACATGGGGCCATGTGCCTCATCCTTATGCCCATAACATATCATTTATTATAGAAAATTTGTTAAACATTATATAAAACATATAAATAATATCACCACAATATAGGGGTGGAAAGATACTTTTACGGTAACGCAATCACGCTGCAAGATTTGTGTGCCCCCATTTAATTCCAATTAATTTAAAAAGGTTTACTTTATTAAATTAAAACCATTTGATTTAATTATCCCGATATATATACACATACATATATATATACATATTTACGTCATCGTTATTATTATTATCTTACATAATAATAACTCACATTTAATATTATTAATGCACCGCCTCTCTTCCTCTATGCATCTTCATTTATTTGTTTGCAATAAATACCATGACTCATTTCATTAATTTCTCATTATTATTAATATTATGAATAATATTAATAACACAACACCCATTTTTATTATTCAAATTTAATTTCAACAATTACTCAATTAATAATAAACCACATGTTTCATTTATCAACGTCTAATGGGTCACACACCTTCCCACTTCACACCATTAATTATAACATCCATTAAATCATTTTATCATGATTATTCGCTTTTTAGTTTAATTAATCACACAATTTATGTCATCATCATTATTATTTAACATATTTTTACGTTATCACCGGTATTAAAAAAATATCATTATAACGCACATCGTGTTGACCAAATCAATTTCGACAAAGGAAGGGACCGAAGGGGTCCGGGCCATTACACTTAAATATACTAATATGTTGTTATGATAAGGATTCAGACTACACTTGCACACACCTCTATCTAATGGATATGAACATAATGTTTCTGTGGACGGCGAACTACTGCCTCACAAAATGATGATTGTTTAATTATATCATGACACTTCTCATGGTGGCAATTATGATGACACTATATTTATATATGGTATATTATATATTTATATTTTCTCTATTATTATGATTTTTTCATTTAAATCATACCTTTATGCTTTCCATAACACGTAAATAGGATAATTTCATTTGAGGAAGTGCGGACTACCGCTGCCTCAAAGTGATATGACTCATTCAGGATATACATGGAACATATAAAGGATGAAATTAATGAAATTATGTAACTGGAATTATAATATACCTATGTATATTTTAGTTTACATTCCTTTAAAAATGAAAAAGAAATGAAAGTAGCGTTCATGCGTACGTACGACTTATCGTCTCCATGAACAGTGCATTTCATTTTCTTATATCCAAATGTTATAGAATATTCTAAATACATATATACTATATATAAATACATATATACTCGATATATATGATATTTAAATCATGGATACAATTCTAGAGATAATGTAATTTTTACCACATTGGCAATTTGTAATTATAACAAGTTCATTTATGACTCAAGTACCGAACATCGACAAAAGAATGGTATGAGCTTAAATAATTATATGATTGTTATAGTAAGGTAATAAGTGATATAAAAGGAATAATAAACTTGAAAAAGGTTCTGAAGCAAGTAGAATTAACTTAGTTTTATTATTCAGGGAGATACAGAACGAACAAGACAAGTCTGACACAACATAAGGGAACCTTTCACCCTCCTCTTATAGTCAATGACTTATTTTATGTTATGTCTTTAAATTTAAATTTTCAAATGTTGGGATATGTTCTTATATATCTTTATTTTTTTACATTTTATGTCCATGTGTTGATATACCCTTTTCTCTCTCATCAACTCATTTTCTAAATTTTTAAGTGATGCCGTTATGCTACTGAATTTTTGTAAGGGAACTTCTTAACCCAATTTCCATTCTTTGGGTTAATCTTTTACTTTTAATTATGTCATGATATGATTATGTAAGAAATAAATTTTGATGTCCTATATTGTATTTTTACATTACTTATGTGTACCTATAGTTAATACACATAATCAATCTATTTTATTTACAAAATGATATTTGTAAGGGAATTCATCTCAATTTTCGTTTATTGAGGCATATTTTGATTTATACATGTCATGATTTTACATGGTGTATAAACACCTTTTACTTTTAATCTCATTCAAAGGGAGTCTTTTTTCTATATAGCGTTTTACTAAATGAAAAAGTGAATGTTTCTTTTTAACGTATGTGGTGACAACGACCTTTCCACTGCTGTGAGTATTATTTTGATATTTGGCCTCATCTACAAGACGTAATGTTTTTAAAAGAAAAATAAATACCACATACCCTTTTTACATATTTTGGTATTGGAAATTATTTTCATAATGGATGGATTATATCAATATCTTGAACTGATATCTTGTGATTTCAATGTAGAAATGTCATCTTTCCTTTATGTTTGTTCATGTGTTATGATTATGTTATGGTTCTTGGGATTTTTTTACGTATACAGGTGGGCGGGTGAGCCCAAGATATATCTCCAATGAATTTGGTAACATGATTGAATTAAACATTAATGTTTCTCCTAAGATATTTATAGAATATACTATGATGGGTATTCCAAACGTAACTCCCTACATAACTGTGAAATCTACAATGTAAGTATGTTATGGATTCCACAAGTTACCTTTATAATTTATGATTTATATGTGTTATTCATAAATCTTATGATTTCATGAGGTATGTTAAAGAGATTATGTTTTATGATTGAAAAGTATGATTTCATTGATTGTATGTATCAATGGACTAATGTTTTCTTTCCTTATTTTATAACCCTTACAAAGTTCTTTATGCTCATCCCATGTTTTTGAAATGTTTTTTCACAGGGTATAAGGAATGGTAAGATAAATGAATAATTCAAGAAGATTTATATCAAGAAAATAATTCTTGTTTTATTTAAGGAGTTTTATTATTGTGAAAGAAATTGGATAGAGTATAAGTGTCTAATTTGTAATCTTTTGAGATGTAATGTAATATTTATGGACTAATTCTCTAAAAATCTAAACTTGAAAAGATCCTCAATTTTAATTCTTGAATTAACTCAAGATTATGTAATGTTTAAGGATGAGGCCTTATAATATATGTTTATTTTAATGTATTAAAGTTTATTTCAATTTATGTTGTAATGTTCTACCTTAATTAAACAATTTACTATTCAGTTTTGATTCATATTAAATGTGAGATAATTTATTCAATAATAACACATATAAAAGAAAATTCATACTAAAATATGGGTTGTTATTAGACAATGGGTATTTCTCATTATCCTTTATAAATATTCTGATAACTCTAAATTCATTTCTATAGGTAATAAAACCCTTACTAGATTACTTCTTAAGTTGAATAAAAATATGTTATATACTTACATATTGTTATAACATCAGATATAATGGGTTATTTTGAGCTTATATAGCTTATATAGCTTATAGAACAACCATTATTATAGTAAATAATCTTGGATAAAACTTTGAATCATCATGATATATTTAGAAACTATCATCTACATATCCACTCACCACTATCATATCATCTCTTCCACATACTAGGAAAATATCCTTTATATGATGCAATTACTTTAGGATAGTTTTAACCACTACCCAATGTATCTATCTAGATTTTTATTAATATTTTTTACCATACTCAAGGTTTAGTCAAAATCAACCCCATTACATATCATAACATACATGATAGATTTTATTTTTGAAGCATAATAGAATCAATTCATTTTTTATTTCTCAAATTGTATCTGTGAAGACATATTCTTAAAGAGATTTATGTCATTTTACATGGGTAATGATATTCTATTGGATTTTTCCATCTTGTATATTTAGAATAAATTATCAATATATATATATACCTTAACTTAGTCATGGTATACTTTTAGATCTATCCTTATAGATATTAATCTCTACAACACGTGTTCTTTATCCGATGTTCTTCAAGGAGAAGCATTCATTCAACCATGTATCTTCTAAATATAAGAATAGTATATAGTTTTAAAAAAATAATATTTCATAAACATATTGATGGGAATGCATTGTATCAACAATACTTTGTGTTATATGTTGATTTTGATGCTCACAAATACCCTTGTTTGTTTTTTAATAGAGTTGCTTTAAGTATGTTTCAGTAATTTATATATTATAATTCTATGTATATTTTTTGATGAAATTTAATGTTATGAGATGTATTATAGAAAAATTGTTCATACCCTAGGTTTGTGTATGGATAATCATCCCTACGCTACGTTGAAAATTTTTCGTATGAATTGGAAACCCTACATTTGCATATGGATCACCAACCCTACATTTAGAAATGAATGTATGAATAATCAACTCTACATTTGGAATCAAGTTTATGTGAAAAGGAACCCTATGCTATGAAAAGGAACCCTACACTATGCAAAGGAACCCTACACTATGAAAAGGAATCCTATGCTATGTAAAGGAACCCAAGCTATGTAGTTGAACCCTACATTTGACTATTTAACAACATATTTTTTAAATGCCACGATTTTAATCCAAGATTCATGCAACGGTCTTAATATAATTACAGGTTGATTGAAATCTTTTTCAAAGGCTCGTTATGATCGATTCAAAGAACCATATTCAAAAGATAAAATCTCTCTTATTCTTAAGGGAATTTAGGACTCCCCTGTTCAATTTGAATTTGAATATCCTAAATCTATTAGGAGATTTTCTTGGATCTGGAATACCGAATAAAACTATCAACTCTATATATTCTATTGTAATTTATTTTGAAAACACTCACTTATACGATATTATTCTTTTGAATATATTTTACAGTGCTTCAATAATGAACGATTGACTCTGTTATTTTCAAAAGAGGCTACACTTTGAAAGTTCTGCATATTTTAACCTCGTACTATTGTAAGAGTATTATTGTTGTTTATTGATATTCAAATTGAAGATCATTTTCAACTAGGATCACTTCAATGTTATCCTTTCTTGAAGACATTCTTTTCTAAAGAATAACATCTATCTACTGTAAATTTGCTACTGTAACTGTGAAGCTCAACTCAACCCATCAACAAATCAAACTCTTTTGATTTATTAGAATTTCAACTGCTTATACTTAGTTGTTGTGAACTGTCAGCCTCTTGTACTAAGATGTGGATGACTGGTTACCTATAAAAGAACTAGAATGCTATGTTTAGCCTTGTTATAAAGATGTCAACTGCCTGCACTTAGTTGTGGATTTCAAGGTCTTGTGATAAGAGGAACTTTCTAGTGAAAATCACCAAGATCGTAGAGAGAGGGTTGGTGGAGTGGACCAAGGGATATTTGTGCCACGAACAACTATAAAATTTATGTGTTCATTCTTTATGTTTATCCACTAATCATATTTCATATATAATATTTAGCTGGGGTTTGGATTATTGGTAAGCACCCTGTAATCCTACATGGAAAATGGGGGTTCAAACCCATTAGGCGCAGGCACTATAATAGTACTGTAGCAGCGGTGGTAATGTAGTAACAGTGAGTACTATAGTAGCGACAAGACACTGTAGCGGTGTCAGGACACTGTATAAGTGGAAGCTACTATGCGGGGTACTGTAGCAGGGGGTACTGTAGAAATACTATTCACAGAATGGGCCTTGGGCCAAAAATTTAGGCCTAGGGGCCATGTATTGGGCTACATGCCCACTGGGCCTTTGGGCTATGTAATGGGTCTCCCTCTACCCAGTTAAAAGAGGAATTTGCTTTTATTTAATAATAAAAATGAGGCTTCAGACCCAACCTTTTAAAGAATATTTCATATAGAAGAAAATGTTGCATATCTGCATAAATTACAAAGGGAGTCAAATCCATAATTGGTGAAGATTATCAAAAATACACAATTCACCCCCTGTAGTGTATCTTTATATTATTATGACCTAAAAATTTGTATCAAAGGATTGATTTTATGACAAATATCTAACATGATCAAATGAATAAAGTATATATAAAGCATATGTCAATGGCTGATCCAAAAGAAGGAATGTCTATGGTTCATGCTCCATATTTTAATGGTGAAAACAATGGATTCTGAAAATCTCATATGATCATCTAATTAAAGAATCTTTTATTCATAGTCTATTCAAAGATAATCACTCCTTATACAATTCTTGAGAAACTAAAGACTTGGTATGTTGCAACAGAAGCTGATCATGACATAAACTCAAGATAAACGAATGCTATCATATATGGTATTAGACCTGATGAATTCAATCGAGTATCACAATTCCCTACTGCCTATGAAATGTGGAAAACAATAGCTATCACATATGAAGGAACAAATAATATTAGACAGACGAGATATGCTACTGAAAAACTAAAGTTTGAGGCATTTAGAATGTTTGATGGTGAAATCATCACACAAATTAATAGAAGGTTCATAAAATTTGTCAACAATATTACTTCCTTGGAAGATCCCATAAGTCAATCAGATCAAGCACTGAAAGTACTTAGAGTACTCCCCTCAAAATGGAATGGAATATCTACATCTATTCGACAATCATCACCTGTAAAGGATTTGACTATGGTAGAATTAATTGGAACATTGATGATGTAAAAAGAAGAAATACAAGCTGAATTTGAAGATCACAAGATTGTAGTGAAAAGGGAAAATACTACTCTTAAAGGGAAATCTCAAAATCATGACCGAAAATCAAAACAAGAAGTTAAAACAGACAAAAAAAAAAACAGATTCCTCATACTTTGAAATGGAACTAGCTTAGCTAGAAAAAAAGTTTAGAAAATCCTACAAGAGTAAAAGAGGATTTATAGAATCCTTCAAGAAGGATGAAAGTGAACCTAGATAAATAAGATGCTATGAATAAAAAAATTTGGGTCACATCAGACCTAATTTACCTCAATTGAAAGCTGAAAGAAAGAGGATAGAAAAGAAATATCAGAAGAATGTTGTTTATGAGCATAAATGAAATAGAGCAACGAAAGATACATGGAGTGTTTCTGAAGACTCCAACAACTCCTCAAAATATGATTCAGAGAAGTAGTCACAAAATATTAAATCCCATATTTGATTTATGGATAATGAAGAAGAAAAAAAACCACAAGAAAAAAAATGCTATATTGTATATGGATAGTGTATTTTCAAGACACATGAGTGTAGACTCATCCAATTTCCATAAACTGACTCAAATGGATAGAGGTTTAGTCACATTTGGTAATAATACAAAAGGAAATATTTTTGGAGTTGGAATGCCTGGAGATAAAAATGCTATTTCAATCAATAAAGTACTGTATATATAAGGGTTAAAGCACAACCTGATAAGTATTTCCCAACTTTGTGATGATGAATTTTATGTTTATTTTTCTAACAATTCCTGCTTTGTTTTCAAATATAAAATGCTTAAATTTAGAGTACAAAGAAATAATAATGTTTATACTTTGGATCTAAATTTCTTGTGTAAACTGAAAGTGAATTATTTCATTTCTAAGACAAATGAATCATGGATCTAGCATAGAAGACTTTGAAATTGAAATATATATGCTTTACATAATTTATCCAAGAAATAATTATTTTCCGATTTAACTAGTCTTAAATTTGACAATGATAGATTATGTGATGCATGCCAAATTGGAAAACAACACAAATCATCTTTCAAATCAATTAATAGAATTGCTACATCTAAAATATTAGAACTTATCCATATAGATTGGTTTAGACCATCCAGGGTAGCAAGTTTGGTTGGTAAATTATATATCTATGTTTTAGTTGATGATTTTTCTAGATTTACTTGGGTATATTTTTCTAAAACTCAAAAGTGAATCATTCACTATTTTTGAAAGTTTTTTCAAAAATTTTCAAAACAAAAAATATTTTAAAATAATTTCATTAAGAATTGATCATGGTGGAGAATTTTAGAATCAAGAATTTAATTATTATTTTTTCAAACTTAGGTATAAAACACACCTTCTCTACACCAAGAACACCTAAAAAAATGGAATCATTGAAAGAAGAAATAGAACTATTCAAGAAATAGGAAGGACTATTTTGAATGAATATTGTCTTCCTACCTATTTTTGAGAAGAAACTGTGAGCACAACTTGCTATATCATGAATAGAGTTTTAATAAGACCAATAATTAAAAAGAAACCCTATGAACTTTGGAATAACAAAAAACCTAAATTAAAGTACTTTAAAGTCTTTAGATATTAGGTATATATCTAGAATAATAAGTACAACCTTGGTAAGTTCGATCCAAAATATGAAGAAGGAATATTTTTAGGATATTCTAATACCTCTAAATTCTATAGAGTTTTTAATAAAAAGTCAAGGATTGTTGAATAATCAATTCATGTAATGTTTGATGAAACTGGACTTTTTATTAAAGAGAAAGATCAAATAGATTAAATTACTAACTCATTTGAAAACAGGAGACTTGAAACCCTTATAACTGTTTTTGAAAATGATATAAATAAATTCATTCTAGTTCAAAAGAACTTGAAACTGAAGAACCAAACAGTTTTTTTACCTAGACATTATAGAACCTTAAATATCCATCCTTTAGAAACTGTTATATGAGACTTAGACATAAAAATTAAAACTAGAAGAAGTATAGGAAACCTAGTTGAATTTTTTTGTCTTTCTATATCAGTTAGAACCTAATTATATTGAAGAATCTTTGGAAGATGAGAGTTTAATGTTGGAAATGCAATAAGAAATAAACCAATTCAGAAGAAATGATGTTTGGGAATTATTAGAAAGACCATCCAATTATCCAGTAATAGGAACCAAATGGGTCTTTAGAAATAAATAGGATGATCAAGGTATCATAACTAGAAACAAATCTAGATTAGTAGAAAAATGATATAATCAGGAAGAAGGTATGGATTTTATGAAACCCTTTCATATGTATCTAGATTATAACCCCTTAGAATCCTTCTAGATTATGCATCTCATATGAATTAAAAATTATTTCAGATGAATATTAAATCCTCATTTTTAAATGGATATTTAATAGTGGAAGTTTATGTTGAACAACCTCCTTGTTTTGAAAATACTCATAAACCAAATTATGTTTTTAAACTTTCTAAACCTCTTTATGGATTTAAACAAGCACCTAGATCATGGTATAATATATTAAGATCCTTTTTATTAAAAAATGGATTTTCTGGGGGATTAGTAGAACCTATACTTTTTAAGAAAACCATTTTTTCTCATATTTTATTATTAAAAATTTATGTTTATGATGTTATTTTCAGTTCAAAAAATAAAAATCTTTGTAATGTTTTTTAAAATATAATGAAAAAAATAATTTGAAATGAGTATGATGGGAGAATTGAATTTCTTTTTAGGATTTTAGATTGATCAAAAATATTATGGAATTTTTTTAAATCAAATTAAATATATTATTGATTTATTGAAAAAGTTTGGACTTGAAAACAGTAAGACTTATACAACTCCTATGTGTGCTAATATAAAACTTGATTTGAATGAAGTTAGAAAACCATTTGACAACAAGTTATATAGAGGTATTATTGGTAGTTTAGTATATATTATTGTTATTAAATAAAACATTTTTTTTGTATTTTTATGTTATAGATTTCAGTCAAATCCAAAAGAATCTCATCTTAGTGCTATTAAAATAATTTTTAGATATTTAAAAGGAATTATTTTTCAATCTCTACTTTACCTCAAAACCCCTGATTTTAATTTAATTTCATATTCAGATTCTAACTTTGGAGGATGTAAATTAGATAGAAAAATCATCTCAGGAACCTCTCACTTTTTAGGAAAATATTTAGTATCATGGTCGAGTAAGAAACAATATTCAGTTTCCCTAACAACAATCGAGGTGGAATATATATCTTTTGGCAGTTGTTGTGCACAAGTTTTGTAGATGAAACACACTCTATTGGAATTTGGACTAAATTTTAATAATATACCTATATAATGTGATAATACTAGTGCTATAAATATTTCAAAAAAAATCTATATGTCATTTTAGGACAAAACATATTGATATAAGACATTATTTTCTAAGAGATCATATTCTTAAAAAGAATATATCTTTAAAATTTGTAAATATCAAACATCATTAAGCTGATATTTTTACTAAACCACTTCCCACTATAAGTTTTTATTTTATTAAGGAGGAGTTAGGATTATTTAATTTTAAATAAATATTTATTAATTATTTTAATTTTAATTTCTATGTCAAATTTATTTATTTAGAAAATTTTCATTTATTGTTTTAAGATATTTATTTTGGTTTTATTTTATATGTCACATATTTTCAAAATTAAATTTTTAATGATTACACCACATCATCGGCACACAAAACCAAACCGCCAGACTTATCCCACTCTCATTCCTATCCTTTCAACCCTTTAGATTATAGAGAATATCTCATTATAGTTATATGAATCCCTAACCTTCAAACCTTCAATCTTAAAACATTTTCCAATGGATCCTTCTCAATTTCTTGACGATGATTATCTAAATGAGCCTGTTTTCCATAATGTGATTTATAGAAAAATATTCAAGGAAAGGTAATCAATTTCTCCTGGATAAATGAAACAAATATATTGTTAAAAGATTCAATTAGATTTTAGGGATTTGAATTTATTTTTATAGATATGAAATCACCATTTAATTATGATATTAAAGTCAATGGATTTTTTCAAAATGATTTATTCAGTGTCAGGTTTGATGAAGACATTGTTATTTCTAAAATTCACAATGAAAAATTTAATATTTCTACCTATAAAATTTCTAAGATCCTAGATTGTCCCCATGAGGGGGAATCTCATTTTGATTTGAGAAATATAGAAAATGGAAGATTTAAGTTAGAGTATATAATGTGTTTCCTATTTGGAACTCAATCTATCAAGAAAATGATGACAAGAGATATTAATCCTAACCAAATGGTTCTAACAAAGTTTATTCAGTCAGTAATTGTTCCAAGGACTACAGAATTGTAAAAAGTATTATATCATGATATGTATGTTCTTTTTTTTATTAATGAACCATATCAGGATGAATTTTAGTAGGTATATATTGATGTATTTGAGTTATTTTTTGTTCTAAAGAAGCTATAATGAGTTTGCATCCCTATGGAAGGATTCTTTCTCTGTTACTATTTTGGCTAAGAAAAATTGAACACATATAACTAGGTAAAATATTTCATCACAATAATGTTTTAAATGATGGAACTATAAGGAAGCTAGGATATTTTCAGAGAAACTCTTATAATAGTTTGTTACCTGTTGGTATGATGGATCAAAATAGGATGATGGAAACCACTCAGGGGGAGCATAGAATATTACCATTGGATGGATCTATTAGAACAAGACTAGATAAATAATCTGAATTGAGAGAAGAGGCTGCTCTTGATCATAGAATTTGAATTTCAGTAAACATTGATGAGTTTGTGAATATAGCTAGAGAGGGAAATGAAGCAATATTTGAAGCATAGGTAGATGAGAATATTGAGAAAGTTTCTCAAGTGTCTGATCAATCTCGGTATGTTAATCCTAATACCGATCAAGATACCCCTAAAAATATTTCTTTAGTTGTTGATGATTCAGTATATGCAGAAGTGTCTACATTAAGAGAAAGAACAGAAGTTCAAGGAATGGAAAGTTCAGAAAGAGAGCCATGTTTGGCTATAGTGGAGGCTGTAAAACCTTCAAAAGCTACTTCTATAGAGTCTTATGACTCTTATACTAAAGCTTTGGTTTGTAAGAGTATTAATTTGGATGAGTAGAAATTGTCCTTAAGACAAGAGTTGGAAGCTGAGAGAAAGAAATTTGAAGAACTCAGAAGTTCAATAGTACTGAGGGATGAGTTTGAGGCACTTCAATCACAACTCAGAGAAGTTCAGAAAATTATTATGTTGGTGGGTGATCTTGAAGAGTTTATTAAAATTTTGGCTATTAAATTCAGATCTTTGAAGGAAGAATCTATAAATAAATCGAATTTTGAATAACTAAAGTAGTTGTTGGTAAGAGAGTTTTAATCCATCAGAGTAAGTCATCGAGCTTCAACCTCTTCTCAATAGACTCCTACTAACTTGATAAGGAGATTTGAAGCTATAAATTCAGTGTTGGATGATTTCAATGACATACTGCACACTATTCAGTGTGAAAATACTCCATTGAATTCTCTTTTTCAAAATCAAAGACATTTGATAAGTCAAATGACCTCTAGTGATTTTTGGTTAGGTCTAGTTATTCATCAAGTAAGGGATAAGTTAACTGCTTTCATTCAGTCTGAAGAACCATTCAATGAGTTTGTAAAGGTTAATTTGGTTGTGTGCTTAAGGATTGATCAATATTCTAGGAAGATTCTCCAGTAGTGGATAGGATTTTTCAACAATCATTTTTAGATATTTTTGGTGAAGCTAAATGATATTAATGTTGTTGCCAATCCATTTCTTATCCTGTTGTATCCTCTTCTAGTCAAGAAGAAGAAGAAGAAGCCACCCCATCTGACCAAATCCCAACTTTTTAGAACTATTACTTATACTGATTGGAGGATTATAATCAATTTTCAAAACATTTGATTTGGAATTCAATTTACTCTACTTTATCTTTATTTCTATAAATTTTATTTAGATTTATTATTTTAATTTATTCATATCTGATTATTCTATGCCAATACTAAATTCGTTTATCTTTCAATAGTTTTAATAATCATTCATTTATTGTTATATGTAAAATTAAATGTTTTTTAATCCATTTTTCATATGATTACTTTTAGATATCACAAAAAGGGAGAGAAAATTGGGTAAACATAACATTATTGATTTTTAAATTATCTATTTCTTATCATTGAAATAATACTGTGAAATAGAAATTCAATTTTCATAAATTTTTTTAGTGTTTGAAAACCCTATATTTTCATTAAATTATTTTATATGTTCTTTTATCATAAAAAAGTGGGAGATTATTGGGCATGTATTACCTCAACAATAATCCGTGTTATATATTGATTTTTATGCTCACAAATACCCTTGTATTTTTTCTAATACATTTTATTAAAGTATGTTTCAGGAATTTATATATCATAATTCTATGTATCTTTTTTATTGGAATTTAACACTATGAGATGTATTTAGGAAACACTATTCATACCCTACGTTTGAATATAGATCATCATCCCTACGATACACTGAACAATTTGTGTATGGATTAGAAACCCTATGTTTATGTATGGATCACAAAACCTATATTCTGAAAATTAACGTATAGATAATCAACTCTATGTTTGGATTCAAGATTATGCATAAAGGAACCCTACTCTACACAAAGGAACCCTACACTATGCAAAGGAACCCTACACTACGCAAAGGAACCCTACACTATGCAAAGGAAACCTACACTACGCAAAGGAACCCTACCCTATGCAAAGGAACCCTATGATACACAGAGGAACCCTGCACTACACAAAGGAACCATACGCTATACAGTTGAACCCTACGTTTGACTATTTAACAGTACAGTTTTTAAATGCTGTGATTTCAATCCAAGATTCATACAACAGTCTTAACATAATTATATGCTGATTGAAAGATTTTTCAAAGTCTCATTATGATAAATTCAAAGAACCATATTTAATGTATAAAATCACTCTTATTCTTAAGGGAAGTTACGACTCCCTTGGTTAATTTGAATTTGAATATCCGCGATCTATCTGACAATTTTCATGGATCTGGAATATCGAAGAAAGTTATCTTCTCTATATATTATATCACAATTTCTTTTGAAAAACACTCACATATACAATAGTATTCTTGTGAATATCTTTTATAGTGCTAATATAATGAATGATCGACTCTATTATTTTCAAAAGAGGCTACACTTTGAAAGTTTTACACATTTCGACCTCTTACTGCTGTAATAGTATTACTACTATTTTTTGATATTCAAATTGAAGATAATTTTCAATCAGGATATCTTCAGAGTTATTATTTCTTAAATAATTTGTTTTTTAAAGAATAAGATAAATCTACTTTCAAGTTTCTGTTGCAACTGGGAAGATCAACCCGAAACATCAACAAATCAAACTCTTTTGATTTATTAGAGTTTCAACTACTCGTACTCAATTGTGGTGATGTTTCAACTTCTTATACTAGGTTGTGGATAACCAGTTCCCTGTAAAGGAACCAAAAGTATTTTTTTATCCTTGTTGTAAAGGTTTCAACTACCTGCACTCAGTTGTGGATTTTAAGGTCTTGTGATAAGAGGACTTTTCTAATAAAAATCACCAATCTCGTAAAGAAAGCACTGATGGAGTGGACTAGGGGATCTTTTTTCCCTGAACCACTATAAAATTTCAATTTTAATTATTTCTATTTATCCACTACTCATATTTCATATAGAAGAAAACACTACATATCTATATAAATCATAGTGGGAGTTAAATCTAGAATCGATGAAGATTATCAAAAAGACACAATTCACCCCCTCTTGTGTATCTTTGTATCATTTTGACCTAGCACATATATCACTACCAAACACATAGCACTCCATCTAGCCTTCTTGTATACACATGGATCAATTTTATTTTTAATTAAACAAAATTCTATTATGGACTCATCAAAATGAAAATTTCATGATCTCAATGGTTGTTTAGACCTATAAATGGATCATAATAAAACATATACATTATTGGATTCCTTTAGTGTTAAAAACCATTATATTTATATTATATATACATCTTCAATAAGTTTCCCATCTTGAATTTTTTTAACACGAATCTATAAAATCTCATAATTATGTTTATTTATTATAGAAATTATAATTCGAATGTATTTTTTTTATAACAACTAGTGAAAAAATCACACTATATACCATAAAATTCTTGAAACCTTTATCAACCATTTATGTATCATAGGTTCTTAAATAACTATTTATTTCTAGATTTTTCTTGAATACTCATTAATATCCAATGGAATTAACTCCAAATATTGGTTCTACCAAATTCCAAACTTGTTTTTTGTGCATGGAAACTATTTTTGAATTTGTATCTTCTTTTTATCTAGAATCTTTTATGTTATTTACTACTTCATTATAGGATATAGGATTTTTATTCTCAATTAATAAGGTTTATAATTAATAAATGATTAGAAAACCATAAATTTATGGTCCTCCAACTTATTTGGTTGACCTAATGGTACATATCTATCTAGAAAAACTCTTTCCATTAGGTTATGTGGTTTTTTTCTAATTCCAAATCCTATGAATATTGAGCCTAAAATTCATCAAAGTATTTTTTCTCCTATTATCTCCTTTTCATATTTTCTCCCTTTCTAGAAATATAGATAATATCTCAACTATAACATTTTTATATAAGTGATTATATAATTAATTTCATTTTTTTTCTTATCATACCCTATAAAGATACAATTCATGTCATGTAATGGTAGTTTGTTACTTAAATGAGCCTTAAAAAATCCTCCTCCTCATCATGTATAAATATTTGATATGGTGTGAAACTTCCCATACCATAACTCATATGGGATATCATATGTAACATTGGTTTTTTACATTGTTAAGTGAGTATATCATTGTAATGAATATCCCAAAAAGGAGATTGGAAGACTCGTATAATATATCATCATTCTCACCATGTATAACAAGATTTTATTTTTAATTAAACATATAACATTCTATTAATGAGTATAAATAGTGAGTTAGTATATTATCCCTCATTATTTTAGGTAATGGATGGATTATTATTTAAGATATTCTCTTCCTTGGTTTAATAAATGTTTATTTATCTTATTATAATATTGATTAACTATTTCACTTTTATATTCCTTAAATTTATAAAATGAATATAATTTTTCATCATCAAGTAGACATATTTATATCTACTAATTTCAATAGTAATAATGATAAAATATCACAATTCACATATAGATGATATTAGAAATTGTCTGTACACTGATGCAAATGGATTTTTCACTGTTTTTATGTTGTTTTTAGTTTAATTTAATTGACTTTTAAAACTAAATTTTATGTTATTATCTTGTTTTGTTATGTTTTACCTTAAGGATAATTTGGAGGAGAAAATTATAAATATGATATGACATATAAAGTTATAGTGCCAGGGTATGATTTTATAATATTTCCCTACAAAAAATAGAGAAGTGTAAAAAGTGGCATCAGTGTCAAGCCAAATCAGCACTATGCCATGTTGAATTTCAGAAATTCAAATTTGGGACTAGTAAGTTACACAAGGTACATGTGAGGGGTTATTTCAAGAAAACACACCTCAAAACAAAATTGGAATGGGGTTTCACCATTTGTATTGGCTGGAAGATGATTAAGATTTAATTTCTAGACATGTTTTGACCCAGGACATGGAAGTTAACAGGGTTTTTGACACTTTGAAATCCTACCAGGAAACAAAATCATCAATATTACTTAATTAGATCCCTATGATGTATAAAAGAAAAAATAAATGAGTTCCACACATTTTTGAAAGAGAATTTGGATAGAGGAGGAATGAACATGTTGAAAAGAAGGGTTTTCGATAGCATATGATCTATATAAGGAAATGAAATCTATGATTTGTAATTTATCACACCTATCATCAATATAATCCATATTAATAGATGGAAAATTCATTTGATGTTGAGTATAGGATAAAACTCAATTTTTTTACATTTAAATAATGATGAATATTTTATTTCAATTATTAGAATTTTTTTTTTCAAATTCTATTGAGGATATACTTTAATTTACATACATATCAATAATTGTTTTGAATTTTTTCTTGAACAGATCCATTATTATCATTTATAAACACCAAAATCTAGGAAATACTATAATACCAAGTCTTGTTGGCTAGTAATATTAAATATATTGGGAATCGGGCTCCTTTATATATTTGTTTATATAATTGGGAATCTATTAATGAAAATTACAATTATATTCAAATACCAAATAAATAAAACATTGAGTGGAATCCAAAGAATGGATTCCACACTTATCCTAGTAATCCTAATTATAAAATTATCATTCTTTATAATTTTCTCAAACAATAAATAGAAATTAAAATGCTTAAAAATTAATTTCATATATACTTTCGCAATGTAATATTGTTCCCTATGGTTTGAATCAAACCTCCAATGATATTATCGAGTATTCAAGAGAAATAGATTATTAATTACTAAAATTTTATATGTATTGATGATGGGTGCACCATATGTTTTCTCCATTGTTCATGAATGGTTGATGGACTAGAGTATCATGATTATTTGTTTGATGGTGTAACATCTTTTCTATTCTCATTTATGTTTTCATTTTTTTTCCTTCTTCATTTTCTTTTCTTATTTTTTTAATGATTTATTTTAATATTCCCTATTGCACTTGACTTTTTATTATTGTTTGTAGGAGAATGGAGAAAGGAAATTTTCATGGAATTTATTGTGAGGATTTCATAAAAATGGATAGTAAGAGAATTATATTCTTATCCATGTTTCTATTAAGATAATTTTTGGTTCAATAATGATGAAATTTGTTTTCCAACAAAAATTAGGGAATTTTTCTAGAAAATTTTTATTATCTTATTTGGGTTGATAATGTGATAATTTATAATAACTCTCCCTTTGAATAAACTGAAAATTCCAAAATCTTATAATCTTTTATATTTAATTTTTCAAAAAAATATTTTCTTAACCCGAATGTTGTGATTAGGGAATTATATGAGATCAAATATTTAATTTTAAATATTTTTTCACTTCATTTATCTCTTATAATATTTAAATAAATTATTTTAATTATGGATAGAGATAAAAATGATATTTATATTTAAGATTCACTTTCCAAAATTTCATATTTGAATATTACTTAAGAGAAGGTGTGCGATGAAGTAATAAAGGTCCATTATTTGTTCTAGATACTATGATGTCCTCTACAAGCAATATTTTTTTAGTTTTTAAGGGTATAGGAAAAAATCACATGTGGTGGTTCATGTCATGAATTACACATCCACCTTTATACCATGGTCAATAGGTATTAAGGTCAAGATAATAACTTAAAAAAAGCACTTATTGGGATGTAACCCGATATATAAAGTAGATTCTACTATTTTCTAGTTTGGTAGAAATAGAACCCTCAATTATTGAGTGTTTGTAATTTTCATCATTCCACCTTGGAATGATGTCTAGATAAAATCTTATATCCTTCATTCTTCACACATAATCACTCATTTCTATCCCCACTCAAATCCTCTCAAGATACTATGAAATTTCAAATCCAAGATGAAATATATTTCTTTTATTTTTTTTCTTTCATTCCTTTATCATTTCATTGTCTCTGAATTTTATTATTTTATTTTAATTTTTATTAATTATAAAAAACATTCTAAAAATATATCTTATTTACTAATCATGAGAACCCACATGCAAGATGGGAACATTTCTTTAGTAAAGTAATCAAGAACGTAAACTCATATCTATGGTAAAAATATAA
The DNA here is from genome assembly GCA_963277665.1 of Viscum album. NCBI lineage: Eukaryota > Viridiplantae > Streptophyta > Magnoliopsida > Santalales > Viscaceae > Viscum > Viscum album. Next base: position 1,898,549,090 of record OY728152.1, read on the forward strand.
AACATAACTATTTGTTGAAAATTATTAGATTCACTTTACCCATGATTAGATAATTTCTGATAAATTTTAAATATTTGAAGATTAATTTTGGAAAGTTATTTATTTTTGAAACCTCTATTAAATTTCATGTCATAAATCCTATCCTAAAATCAAAATTTCAAAACTAGGAGGACTTTGACCCCTTATCACAAATTCATTTTCATCTATTTCTTTAGATAATCTCATAAAAAAGTATATCTTCTTGATATTGCTTTGATTTTTCTATTAGGATTAATGTAAATTTGAAGTACTTCATTTTAATAACTGATGAAATAGTTAAAAACCTTTATGGAATTTACTTAATTTTCATTGAAAATCAACAATAGAATGCTTTTACTTCTACCCATATTGTTCATTTTAAGTGTGGGGAATTTATAATAATTTTTTAAATGACTAATCGAGGGAATGGAATTTGATTAATCCCATGATTTCTTTTGTAAAGATACTCATTTTCAGTGTCTAAATTCTTAAAGAGTGTAAATATTTTTGGTTCCAATATTAATTACATATTTTGTTTAATTTAGTAGTAACACTAATTTTTAGGGATAACTATAAAAGTAAAAAAAATTCATTAATTATGGTGATAATAAGTATTATATGAATCATTTTGAAGGAATTTGAGTTAAATGTATCTTATGTTGGAATATTTTAGAGGAGAGTGAACTAGTTTCATAGATATAATAAAATAATTAAGTTTGGGGGAGTGATACTTAAATGAAATGGTGAATTTTATTAATTTTATATAAATATTGGCCCACAAAAAAAATTAAAATGAAGAAAAATGAAAGGAAAATAAAGGAAAAAAGTAAATGTAATTCATGATTTTTAATTTCTATTATCTCTCATATCTCAAATATGCATCAATGGATGATTACGCTATTCAATTTCATGGTTAGAATTAGATGAATAATCTATTTATATTATTAGGTTTATTTTTTCAGGTAATATTGAGGATATACTTTCATTTAATTTCATATAAAAAATTATTTTGAATGTGTTTTTTACAAGTTTCATTCATGACATTCCTAAATGTTTGCATCTAGTAAATACAAAAAAAAATAAGTCTATGTGGTCATGAATCATAAGTATAGAGGGAATCATCCCCCTTTATCTCTTTAAATATATTAATATTGAATATCTAAATAGAAATAAAATAATTATTATAATACCTAAGATTAAAACATTAAGTGGAATCTGAAGCCTCAGTGCCACTCTTCACCGAGTAAACCTAAACTCTATAATTATCATTCTTTATAAATTTCTTATATAATAAATCAAAATTCCATCATTTGAAAATAAATTACAAATATTCTTTTTGTAACTCCCCAACCTGGTTCACTAGGTCCAATCCATAGTGGCACTTGGTCCTATGTGTGCTTCCTTGCCCACAAAAGGTTTTTGATTAACGATGAGGTTATAAACCATACATTGGGGATAATTTTACCTAATTATCAGATAATCATTAATAATTAAACAATGAAACAAGTAATAATAAATAACAGATAATATGGAATCATAACAGTAATCCAAACATATAAATAACATCACATACTATATATATATATATATATATATATATAAGGTTCTTCGGGGTAAAATTAGATTCAACACACACACACACACCATACATACAGGTCAGAAAGGTAGTTCATAGACCCCCATAAGAGGATATCCCACCCATAAATCCTTATTTTATTTATTACATGGACTATAGGACAAGAGTGCATGAATCCCATTACATGGACTGGAATCCCAGGGAAACATCAATCATGCATCATCCTTCCTGCATCACCAGGCATGTGTTATTCCCATGTCACACCTTCCTACATCATGCCTGCATCACCTCCTATCTACATCATCATCTACATCACTGCCTTCATAGTACTATAATACTACTTACACCCAAAAGTTATTAAACCTAGGATCTACAATTATAAATCTAGTCAAGAGATGATCCCCATAAGATATGGTTCTGTATATATAATAATAAAAAGAAAAAAAAATTATAGTCTCTATTTCAAAAATGATTCTAGGGTTTGTCTTTTTATATCCTCTAACCATACTAATGTCAACATGATCAACTAGTCAATATAGGTCCATTCTACTTAGTTAGATCCCTAGAAATAAATTATGGAGAGGATCTAATATTTCCATGTAAGGTGTGATTAATACAAAGTCTAGTAGGACACCACTAATCCATATTTAGTATAAGTGAGAAAATATATGTGTGTGAATACCCTGGTATAAAATAAATAATATCAAGAAAGTATTCACACATGTCTAGTCATTGAGTGCTGTCTAGAACACTGTAAACCTTGACCATACTTGATCCCATCAATGATTATTGAAGAAGATTTTCCTACCAAGTACTCATCATTAACATCATTAAAAGTGATCTAAGGTGGGAATAACATAGCCAAAATCTTGAACAAACTAAATTATCCCAAGACATTGGGTAAGTTACCATGTTCATATATCATATCCACTACTCAAATAAGAATTTTTTAGGTGGGAATAATATATCCAACCCTGCATGAAATCTAAACCAATACCCACCTCAATTTCAAGGTCCAATGGCTAGGTTATATGTACTAATCATCATAGGAAATAGTCAGAGGAGTGTATAGCATATCTAATCTTCCACACAAGTTAAACCACAAACTACTTGGAGGTAAGGTTATAAGGATAACTCCATTTCAATATAAAATACAATAGACAATAGATTTAACCAGAACCAACACCTCAAAGCACTAGTGTCAAACCACATTCCCAAACAATCCAACACATTTAAAAGAACCATATAGGAATATCCCATTGGATACCCCTTAACTCAACCCATAATTACTTCTCATACTTTCCATGCCCACTCATCAAAGCCTTTATAAATGATAGATTTCACTACTCATACTCATAATCCATGATACAATCTCTCCAACTATATAACCAAGCCTAGGAAACCCACATTGTTCCTAATAACACAAGGTATACATCCCTAAAAAATCATTACATAATCACAATACCTTAGTCACACTCACCCTAACACACTCATAATACCCCTTCACAAGGCCCATCCATCACGTAAAACCTACCTGAAAACTTGGATTCCCTAAATAAAGGAATAATAATCAAATACAAAAACTTGTACACATTAATGGTTAGGAAATCCTATAAAAATATTGTAACATAGTAAGGAATTCTTACCTCATTGCTCTAGGAGTCCCCTTTCTAGGACATTCTACATAGATCAAGCTCAATCCATTGAATCCCTAAAGGGATAAAAAACCCTTAGAATTAAATATTTAACACAAGGGAAGAATAAATAGTGAATGAAACAGAAATATAAGGATTTAACAGGGTTATATTTTCTAAATAGGAATAGTCACAACTAATAGAACTTTAATTTGTGAAGAAATGAGAAGGGAGGATCTTTAGAAAGCTAAGTAAGACAAAAAATCTAGGGTCTTGTCTTGTGATGTTCTAAAGTGGAATAAAGGGAATTTAGAAAATGTATTATCAGTCAAATGAAAAAATAACTTTAAATTAAGTAAGAAGACCATTAGGTACCCAATTTACATATATCGAGTACCCAGTACTCTACTATCCATCCAACATACCCACACTGGTCAAATGATGGGACTTCAGGCCCTACAAAACCTCTTCTAAATCCACAAATTAGCCAGTGTCTCTACACAAGGTACCTTGTTTCCTTTTTCTTCAATTTTCTATACAAGTGGTCAAATACGTCTCTATAAAATTCCATGTTCTTCTAACACCACATGATAAAATCCTAAAACAACCAATAATAAAATAAATAAAATAAAAAATAATCTTTGAATTATACCTAGAATTCTAAAGTCATTACAAAATCCACATAAGGGATACTTTTACCCAAGAAGTTTCTCTAGGGATCCTCATAAAATAGATCCAGCCACTAGCCTCATACATCAGACTCCTATTCCATGGTCTTCTCTTGGATATACCTATATTTAAAAAATACTTAAACAATAGGTGCTTTCTTCCCTCACAACAAATTTTCACTATAGTTGATGATATTCAGTAGATGTTCTTTAATAAATTCATCCACCACCAATTCAAATTCATTTCTATAAATCATTTTCATAAGGTTTGGTTGGTACTTATAATTATGTGATACATGAAACAAATCATGCACCACCTGATTTCCTATAAAAATACCCAGCTGGTAAGTTATGGTCTTGATACACTCCATAATATCTAATAGGAAAACATTTTGTAGATTGAGACTCCCCTACTTCCTCAGACACCTATTCTCTATTTGAGATAATACCCATAATAATACTTGATTCTATAAGAAAAATACAAGGGTCGGCACACCTAATTGTTGTATGAGTGCTTCCTAATATCTAATTAATAACCAACAACTTTCTAACCAATTATAATCAATCATTAGTCCTTTGTACCAAGATCAATCTGATAATAAAAAACTCTCCCACCTTTAACTAACATAAGGGTGAGTGACATGACTAAAAAATAAAACCTTATAGGGGGAATATATATTGAATCTAATTTTTTTTTATTATATTTAAACTCTTCCAAATCCAAATGGTCATCTCATGCTCCACCAAAATCCAGCACATAAGCTCAGAGAATATCCACCAATATCTATATCTCTCCCCTTGACTACCCATATATCAGTATGTGATAAGTGGTAAATAGTTATTTCTAAGACCCCATATCCTTATGAAATCTCTTTTAGAGTATTAATGTTGAATATGAATCTCTATAATGGATCAAACTTTATCAAACCATTAATTTTCATCTTTCGGTTATTAGAGGTGTATGAATAAGGTTGGTGGAAGGGAGTAGAAGTTGGAGCTAGCATATTAGCTAGAAGGAATGTGTTACAATGTGACCCATTGAGTTAATCCATGAAGATACGGATAAAATAGATTGTTTTTTTATAGAATGATATGTCACATAATGAAATTTTGGGTTGTGGCATGGTTTTTATGTTGTAGTGTGGGGTGTAATCCATGTGGCTTAAATGTTGAGTTTTTTTGGGTGGAAGACTAGTTGTGGTGTGGAGGGGTGTGGTTACAATGTAGAAGTTATGATCTTATTATTATATGGGGAAGTCTCCTAGTTAATATGACAAGGATTCTTATGATTTCACCTTACACGATCTTGGTTTCACCATGAGGGGTAGCATTGTGGCATGATGGTCTCAGGAATTTTTATGTTTATCCTATACAAGTTAAATTTCATGAGTGGTCTTTGGGGTTAATATTATGTGATCATAAATTTAATCTCACATGAGTGGGATTTAAACATGGTTATACACATTGCGGTGTATATTCCTAGATAGTGAATTTCTTGGTTCTATTTATCTTGGTTATATTGCACTATAGTGTCACCCATTGCACTATAGTCTGATCTGGGGTTTGTTGTCTTCAAGGAAAGGAGTTTGGGGTTTTCACCATGTCTCTTGGTGCATCTATAATTTTTACATAGTCACCTTTTTTGTTTCATGGACTCTATTAAATGCATGGAGTTAAGGAAGTTTTGGCCACGAGTTTTGAGGAGAGATAAGGTGTTATCAGCTAATGAATTTCAAATGCTTATTCAGTTTATCCTCATTATAGCCAGATGATTATAAATTAGGTCCTTTTCTCAAATTATTTCTAAATTCCCCAACTTCCTTCAAACCATATTTGACCAAAGGTGTGTATTTGGATATCTTTATCTATCCTTTCATCAGTGATGGCCCTCAACTTCATAAGATCAACTCTTTTGATCCCAGGTGATTTCCAATTTTGTTATCCTTGATTCTCTTCTTGTAATTATTCTATGGGAAGAAATGATAGTATTAATAAATTGGTTTTAGTGTTTTTGTGTCATGGATTTGATGAGTAATGGTTGAATATTAGTCACACATGTGATCCTTGTGTATTGGGTGATGTTTGATTTGGGGTTTCTTATTCTTCACATGTAGTAGTTGTTGAAGCTTTGGTTGAGGTTGCGTATTCAGGAATTCTCCTTGATTATTTATTTACAAATTTTGTAATTATCATTATTTTTTTTATTTGGGTGGATGAGACAAACTAACCTAATAATATAATGAATGGAATTAAAGGAAACTTGAGGGAATTTTACAATTCATATGTTTTGTGGAATTTATTAATATTTTTTATATGTTAGAGGTTGTATTGATGTTGTTATTGAAGGATTTATGTTTTTTATTTCAACATTATTATTTTATTGTTATTGACATGTCTTAATCACATTTCATTATGATTTTACCACTTAAACTTCATAATGAATCTGTTGTGTGGAGATCTGGAATTAATGTTTCAATTTATAAACATGAAATTCTTCTTTAATATGAAGGAATGAATAAATGGTAAGTTTTTAAAATTGTATTTTTGTTCTTTGTGTCCTTTTTATTATAGTGTATACGGATTTTTTATAAGTAAATGGTTTTGGTTTGATATTGTGTCTTCTTAAGAGAATGCAGTTAGGTTATTTATTCGATAGTGGTGTATGGGTTGATGTGCAGTTATGGTAGAGGTGGTGTATCACTTTGTATAGAAAATGAGGGGTTGGTAGTTTTTGTGTTGTCGATTCACATGAGATGCATCGAGGTTGTTATGGTGATGGGTTTGCCTATTGTGGATTTGTTTTATAGTTACTTAGTGTCATGAAATGTAGTTGGTACTTAATAATGATGGTAATGGGTAGTTGGTAGGAATTAGAAAATTATAAGCTATTAAATGATTAATAATTAATGATTACGGATAGAATGAATGTAACTAATAAATTATAAGGGTTGGAATAAATCTGAATAAGTGAAATATAAATTACGTGGGAAGGAAAGTGGTCTAAAAAATGGCTTGACATTAAATATAGCTAATTAATGGAAAAAAGTTATGAAATTTTTCTTGTAAATGGAAAATATAGAATCTAATGAATGATGTGATGAAATAGAAAATTTAGAACATTATTATATATGGTTTGTATAAAATATGGGATTGGTTATTTTTTAGTTATGGTAGAGGTTTTTAGATGAATATAGTGACAGTGAGGTGATTCTTATGGGTTGTCATCCCATAGGTTTGGAATGTGTGTTATAAATATATGCTTGTATTTTATTATTATTTCATATGAACCACTACCTGTTTTAAGTAAACATACCAATTCCTATACTAATACAAGGGTCTTGGGTGTTTTACCTAACATTTAGGTTGTACAGAGAATGGATGGTTGACTACTCCCTCCTCCCAGCTCTTTATCCAGACGTAGAATAGAAAGTGATGTCATGTGGTTATGATTCATGGAATGTAATAGATTACTATTATATTTTCTATGATAAATTGATGATGAGATATAGGTTGTGATACATATCAGGGGTAATTAATGGAAAGAGGGGGATATATATTTTTGATTATAACTAGATTCAATATATGATAATCAACACATAACTGGATAGTACCATCTGTATTCTTAATGAATAAAACTGGTGTAGCCCAAGGTGATGCACTAAGTTTGATAAATCCTTTAATTTCAAACTCTTCTAATTGAAACTTTAAATCTCACAACTAATTCATATCCATTCTATAAGAGGGTAGTGAAATAGTAATTTTATAGGGTGTGGCTTGATAGAAAATTTGTTTTAACTTTTAGATGTTAACCTAGAGAAATTGTTCAGAAATACTTATAGGTATCAATCTACTATAGCAGGAAGAGCCCCATTTCCTATTCCAACAACAAAAACCAAGGTCATTTTCAATAACTAGCCTGATATTGCATCATATAATATTAATATAGGTCTATCTCTAACTATATTTATATCACAATCCCCCTTGAATAGATGAATATATCCATTTGGGGATGTGAACATCACTTGTCAAGTGTGGTTGTATATATGGGCTTTAAATCCTACAAATCATTCTATATCAAAGATTACATAAAAATATTCCATCTTTAAGATCATAAAATTCCAATGAAATTATATTACATCAATATCAATAGAGCATACCGAGCATTTGAATCCTCTCTCCTCTATCTATCCAAAGGGTTTCTTTATACTCATGATATAAGGAATTATTTCCACATATAATCCCAATTATTTAACCAAAAAAAAGGAAAGAATGCGATGTGCTAGTATCAAAAAAGGAACACATAAAGGTAGAGTTTAGAATTATGGTACCTTGAATCATAGAGGGACCCAGTTGTTCACTCATGATAGCTTTATCTACTCCATAAAGTTGTCATCCAAATGTCATGGGATAGTTCTTTATTCCCTACCATGGTGCTACTTGATCAAATAAAATTCTCCTAGAAATATCCTGATTCACATGATTTTTTGGATGGGAGTTAGTATGATAGAATTATTTTTTCCTAGCATATAAATCCTAAGGATAATTCAAGTATGTTCCACCTACAAATCTCATAATTTTATGACAATAATTTTTGAGAGATCATCTCTTAATGCAGTGGCAGAAATTCCTTGGTGGTGTCATGCATTTTTTCTTCCTATAGGAGAGTGTGACACAATAGAAATATCCTGGTTCATTTTTGTGATATGGTGAATAAGAGACATATCCTATGGATTGATTCTCTTTTTCCCTGCTACCCTAGTAGTAACTCGCCCTCTTGTATTTATTCCCAGGGCTAAAACTCCCACTAATACTTCAATAAAAAAAGTGTCCCCTCCACTTGGATTCCCTACCACATCTCTTTTCCCCACAAATTCCTTATTGGAATTTTTTTATAGTTCATAATACAAAAAATTAATACCTTTGAGTAAACCTCAACCCGGAGACCTGACTCAAAGATTTGAGCTTTCAGTCTTTCTCTAGAACCTATGTTGAAAATTTAACAAGGTGAGTAAAGTTAATTTCATATTATGGTACTGACATAATTCCTTATTCTAGTTAAAATAATTCTGTTGTCTTGGACATCTATTCTTGACGCTTTTGTCAGGACCCGCCTATGCGTTGGAATACGATGTTCTCAATGGCGTTCTTGTACCCTGAATTTCTACTTTCCAAAGTTGAGTGTATTTCATCACTTTCAACAGCAATGTCTACTCATTAAACAAAATAGGATGATGGGATGTCAGCTCCTCCTTCCATGGATTCCTCCTTGGAGATCTTTACCTAGTATGGGTGTCCCCTATAGAGTTAAGTCATATTCATAGAACTCATTCCTGGTGCCATCTCTTTATTAACATCAGTTAATTAAACTACTTCTATCTGGTAGGGAAGCAACCTTCAGTTAGGAGATTAGTTATGTTGGGCATTGTTGGGCATGTCTGAATGTTGGGTTCATTGGTGACATGTGAATCTTCTTCATGGGAGGGGATCTCATGTGAGAAATATTAGGTGCAGAACCTAAGGCATCTCTTTTCGATCAAGAGGTAACAATGATAGTGGAATCATTATTACAAGGATTTTTACCTCAGGAATCCCATGTTTATAGCACATGGTAGATATTTTGGGTTATTTCACAAGTTTTACATCCCATGGAGAAAAATCAGGACATCTGGTGGAGATGGTCCGGGGAATGAGTTTAACATATTGTGTAGATGAGAACCTGGATAGTTTATTGATTTTGGGATGCCCCATGGAGGTGGACCCAGAGTTGTGGATCAGAACGCCCTTTAAGGAAGATCCAAGAGGTGAATCCCTAGGAGGGAAGATGTCACACTTAGAGTGTATATATTGGAACACCCTCTAAGGGGGATCTGGAATGTATAGATTAGAATGCCCCTTGAGGTGAATCAGGGAGGTGTGTCCCTAGGAGGGAAGATATCACACCTAGAAGGTTTATTGATTGATTGGAATGCCCCTTGAGGTGGATCCAAGATTTTGATTAGAATTTACCTTGAGGCAGATCAAGGAGGTGTGTCCCTAATAGGGAATATGTCACACTTTTATGGTTTATAAATGGACAAAAACACCCCTTTGAGGTGGATCCATGATGGATAGATCATAATTCCATATAGAGGTGGATCTAATAGGTGTGTCCCTAGGAGTGAAGATATAAAACCTAGATGGTTGGATCATAATTCTCCAACATTAGTTTACCTTTGTTGGGATTGAACCTCAAGGAGGAATCATATGTACCCTATTTAGAAGATAGGGATCAAAAATCACATAGTTATATACCATAGTTTAAGGTTGTGTGATAGGATCGATCCATAACATCATATGGTAAGTATTATCATGTCTCAAAAGGAACATTGATAAGGGATAGTGTGGGACTTACACATAGAATTTTACTTTCACATAAGGATTTTTCTTGGTTGGAGTGGTGTGTGGATTACGTACTGAGATGCACTTCTGGGGACTCATATTCAGTGGTGGGAGAAAAGGTGGCATCCCATGATGATCGTACATGGGGAATCCTATGTTTATCTCATAGGGTAAGGATACAGTTTTATGTCATGAGCTAAGGAAATTGTCATATATTTTAACATTGCACAATTAGGATGTGAAACTAGATTGTTTTACATCATATAGCTTGGTCATGGTCCAGATCACACTCCATGGGGGGCTATGTCAAGGCAAGTTGAATACTTGTCCTAATATGTCTCTACCAAGATATGTGTGTAGTTTCTCTTGAAGATTCCACTCCTAAGGCTTACATGATCATCTCTCATGCGCCTCTGGGTGGCATGGAATTGGCGCTACCATGGAGGAATGGTCAATCATGGGTTTTTTTAAGAAAAAATCCGTATATATGGCGATTTTGGGTTGATTGTGTTTGTTGACAAGGATTGAGTTTATTGATGAAGGATGGTTGTCAAAGAAGGCATGAAGAGTTAGCATAGACGTTTGATTTTGTGAGAGCATAAATGTAGAACTGTGCTTGCGGAGCACAGATGCTAAAATAGGATCATAGAGAATGAATGATGAGATGATATCATGCAATACCAAACTCTAAGATATTGTCAAAAGTGAAAACATGGTTCATTCCAAGGGTTCGTGCTTGGGGTTCATGAACAGGACTCACGTCCAGAGGTTCACTGAGTGTGAACATGACTCGCGCCCTGGGTCTCGTGCTAGGAGATTCATAGAGCATGTGATGCCAATTTAGGTGGATGGTTTTCCACAATTTGTGGATTTAAGGCGGTGGTTTTATGCCTATAAATACCCCCTAACCCATCCTTAAACATTTATTAAGTTTCTCTTAAATGATTGATCTAAAGAAATTTAAGATAGAGGTTCATAGTGAGATCTCGTGAAGGAGGTTCATGCTAGGGGTTCACAGTAAAGGAGGTTTTCACCAAGGGTTCATGGTGAAGGATTTTCATGCTAGGAGTTCACGATGAAGGAGGTTCACACCAGGGGTTCGTGTAGAATTAGTTTTTCACTGAGGGTTCATGGTGAAGGAGGTTCATGCTAGAGGTTCACAGTAAAGGAGGTTCGTGGAGAGGACTCATAAAGGAATTTACATTGTCTAAATTGTTGTGAATGATCTGAAAAAAGTCTTACACAAAGAAATAATGGGGTTCGTGTCAGGAGTTTGCACAAATCGTGAACAAGGTTCACGCCAGGGATTCGTGCCAGGGGTTCTCACCATGGGACTCACGCAAAGTGGGACACATGAAAAGCACAAACAAGGGTTCATGCTAGGATCTCATGTAAGGAGTTACACATTAGGATCTTACATAGTGGCATCACACTAGAGTCTTGCACAAAGAGATATGTGCCTATATTACCCTATGAAAAGTATCATTTTCATATCCGATTTCAAAATAAGAAGAATAAGAATAAGAAGAAGACATAGATTCTTCACCATTCGACAATACTTTCATATGGAGTTCATTCACTGCTACATTCAAGTTAGTGAAAGTAAAACTTGGCATCTCTTGATGATCTTTACAAATTATAGGTAATAACTATTTTTATAGAAAATAAAATCACATTCCAGTTGTCTACAAAGTGGAAGTGCTGCATCTAGGTGTTTTCAAAAAATTCAAGGAGCATCCTAGAAATAACTTCAATAGAGCATCTACATACAGTTGAGGATTCATTCAGTATTGAAAATGAAGGGACCTATATGTCCATAAACTATGTGTGGATCCTTTACAAATAAGTTAGAAAAGGAAGAGGAAGAATATGATCCTTTCCACTAGTATTGATCCATCAAAAGTGAGGTAGGGAGTGACCCTTGGTAAAGTAGTGATCTGACCCTAAACATTATAAAGATAGTGAGCTTGGGCATATAAGTGATCTACCCCAAACCTTATTTTGACATTGATCCTTATTGGATTTGGTACATCATCACATTTCCATTGCATGATCCTTGGTCATATCCTAGTTAGGGTGAACCAAGTAAAATTGATGTGTCTTATGCATGTTTTTATTTCTATTCTTACATTACTATGGGAAAGAGAGAGAAGAGTGTTTTATTTGACGAAGAAACAAGATCTTAAGGGGCAGTTTTTATTATTATTTTATACCCTGATTCACCCCCCTTAGGTTACTTAACCTAGTTGGGCTAAAAATTGGCATCATAGCTAAAGGTTAATCTCAATTTCTCTCTCTCAAGGGTTTCAATGGAGGTTTTCAATCATAAAGGGATTTCAATATTCGATGGAAAAAATTTTCAATTATAGAATAATAGGATGCATAACTACTTCTAATCTTTAGGAATGGATGTATTTATATTAACAATGCATGAAATTTTGGCCAATATTGATAGTGGTGCTTTATCAAAAGCTAGATGAAGGGAATTGAATGCTGAATCTAAAATAATAAATGATTTAGGGAAAGACCTATATAATGATATATATATGATGATGATGTCATGTAAGTCATCACATTCTATGTATGAAAAATTTCTAAGTATTTATGGGGTTGACTCAAAAGTCAGAGAAGCACTAATACAGGTCCTATGGAACAAGTACGATGATCTCAGAATACACCCTAATGAGTCTGTTGATGCATTTTTTGATCAGGTGAATGTTATTGTGGGATACATACATGCTCTTGGAGAAATCATTGAATATCTAAATATTTTTATTCTTATGTTTAGAAGAATTATACCTCGGTTCAATATTAAATTCTCTGTATTGGAAGATAAAGATCAAAAGGAGCAAACATTAGATAGCTTGCATAGTACACTTGTTGCATATGAGATGAGAAATGATGATAATAAGTCCATGGAAAAGGGGAAGTATAAATAAGTGGACTTTAAGGCCATGAATAAGCTCACTATTGAATATGGGAAGGAAGAAGAAGATACAAATGAAGTCATGTCATTCCTTTCATCAAATTTACAAAGAGGAAAAGGAAAGTTCAAATGGAAAATCCCACTTGCGTGATTTTGATGTGGAAAGGTTGTACATATTGTAGTGAGGTGACCTAATAAGTTTCAAGATGATGATGAGGATGAAGATGAAATTCCAAGGAAAAATTATTTATCCTACATTAAAGGTAAGAACAATTTTTCCAAAAAGAATAATCTTCTTTCAAAAGAAGACGACAATTCGGAAGAATCTGAGGCAGAAGAGTTGGTGGACTGTAAGGATCATGAAGAATATTCCATGGTGGTAGTTGTTAGAAATTACCCCAAAAGGAAAGAAAACTACAATGATGAAGGATAAATTTAAGGAAGATTTGGCCTTTAGTTTTAATTAGAACTTTCCCTTGAAGAGATAGATGTTTGAAGATCCAAAACAAATAAATCCAACAGGGTGGTTCGTAATGCCAAAATCTTTGTATAGGAGTAATAAGAAGAGAAGTTTGAGATGATAGATGAAATTTAAAGGCTTAAATATTCAATACCAAAGAAATCAGAATTTTTTTTAGTAAAAAATTAAAATAAAAGAATACAAAAGGGAGATCAATGGTTTGACTAATACTAGAAATGTTCAAATCAAATGTATCAAATAATTTGAAGAATAAGTTTTTAGTATGCGAAGGAAAGTGAAAGATCAGTATAAACTATTGATTCTGGAAAAGTAGGATAAAAAGGCAATAGAAAAATTAAATGAAAAATTCAATGTTCTAGTGAAATGGATAAAGGAGTGTTAGGAAAAGAAAATGTTTGATCTAAACTATACAACTTATATGGGTATTTATCTCAAATAGAAAGAAGTAATGGTTGAAGTTAGACCATACTCTCTCACTCTGATGATGAATATTGATTTGGGTATGAATTAAAACTAGAATATTCAGATAACCCAAGGGAAAACTAGTAGTTTAGTAAATACACAAAGGAATTCACCTTGAATTATATATTTTTGTTATGGAAAGATGGGACACTCAAAAAATATATGTTCCATATCCAATAGGAATATAAGGGAATAAGACCAATAGAGAAAGCTATACAGAACTCAATACTCCAAGACATCATTCGATGGTGAATGTTTTAGTTGTGGAGGATTTGGACACACGGCTAGATATTTCTCATTATCAATGCATAAAAATAGGTGTAAGAATACTGAATGTGGTCAAAAGGGGAAATTCAATTCATCATCAAATGAGTTCAAAACGCAAAAATAAATTTTCAATATTACAAGTTAAAAGTGGTCCATCATGATCTGAGTATCATCAATAATATCATTCAAAGAAATGTATCAGAAAGAAAAAAGATGAATAGATAGTGGTTTCATAGGTTACTTTCAAAGTATCAGATCACACTAGAATATTGATTATTTATAGTGGATGCACCTCTCATATGAAAGGAAATAAGAAACTCATGATAGGAATTAGAAACAAAAGGAAGGCATTTTAATATTTGGTATTGATGAAGGCCTGAGAACTATTTTCTCAAGTAAATTCAAGTTTGGGGAAAAGACATGATACATGCAGATGTCTTGGTTATTGAAGGTATTAGTCACAACCTATTAAGTTTAAGTCAATTTTGTGACTTGGGACATTCCATAATATTTTAAAAGAAATTATGTGTCATCTAGGAAAAAGATAGTGGAGTTTTTTTTGTATGGAAAGCATACGTAAGGTAATCTATACCTTGTGAGTGGAGAAGAAGATATGTACTTTCTGCACATTGAAAAAGAAAACATGTTATGGAATAAACATCTCAGACTCTTGATCCAAACATCCTTGAAAGATCTGGTGAAATATGACATTGCTCTAGACCTCCCTAGGTTATCGCATGATCATACTCATATGTGTGATGCTTGTCAACAGGGGAATATCATTTGAAAGACATATAAGGAAAAGACCAAAGTTCCACAAAAGTGCTTGAATGGGTGCATATTGATGTGTGTGGACCTATTTCACCAAGAGATATTGATGGGAGGAGATATTATGTTCTCTTTATTGATTATTTTAGTAGAATGACATGGGTTTCATTCATCACTCAAAAATATCAAGTGTTCAGTTGTATAACAACTCATCAAAGGGAAGTTGAAAAGAAGCTAGGTAAAAAATCCAGAATATCTAAATAGATAATGGAATGGAGTTCATAAATAGACAAGTAGAGGATTATCTTGAGAAACATGGGAAAAGGAACCAAGTTTTAGTAGTAAGAACTCCATAGTATAATGGAGTAGTTGAGGGAAAAAAATCAAATTATCAACAACATGGCTAGAACAATTCTCATTGAGAATGACTTTACATAGAAGTTTTGGAAAGAAGAAATGATGAAATCACTATATACATAAAATAGAGATTTATTATTTCCAACAATAAGATAGGAATCCATATGATCTATGGTATGTAAATAATCCAATGTTGAAATACATTCTAGTATTTATTTGTAAGTGTTTCATTCTCAATAAAGAGAAACACAAGAAGTTTGAATTTCATGGAGATGAAGGGATATTTCTTGGATAATCAAAGAAAATAAAAGTATATAAATTATTTAATAAATGGTTGGGAAGGGTAGTTGAATGTAGTGATGTAATTATAGTTTGGAATGAGTAGAATCTTCAGAAAATACATTATTAGTCTCAGGAGGATAGTGATGAATAGATAAGAAGATTAGGGGATATTCTAATTCTAGAGGCTGATTCGAAAGAATATTCAAGTAATAAAAAGGATGACCATAAAATGGTATATGAAAAAAGATCTAAGAGAAGAGAAAAAATTGATAGATAGGATATAATCGATGATTAGACAATGCCATTACAGACAAGGAGGATGGAGACTCTATATCAAGTGTCATTCTTATCACAGGTAGAGACTAAATGTTTTAAGGAAGTAGCTAGAGATGAAAAATCGGTTCATGCTATGAATGAAGAGATTGAACAAATGAATAATAATCAGACATTGGATATTGTTTTAATACAAATAAATAATAATTTCATTGGGACCAAATGGGTCTTTCACAAAAAGATGAATGAATATGGAACAATGATTTGAAATAAATCACAACTAGTTTGCAAAGGTTACTCCCAGATATAGGGTATCAATGTTGATGAAACATTTTCACTTGTTTCAAGGCTAGATACAATCAGATTATTCTTGTCCATAACAATGAAAATAATGTTCAAAGTTTTCCAGATGAACATCATGTCATTATTTATGAATGGGGTTTTAGAATAATTGGTTTATATTTAGAATTCTGATGGTTTTCTAATTCATGAAGATGGAATAGAGTTTATCAGATGAAGAAGGTGTTATATGGGTTAAAGAAAGAACCAAGAGCATGATATTCCAGACTAGAATAGTTTTTGTAGAATATCAGTTTTCATCACTATGGAGTTCATTATAATCTATATTTCAATAATGAAATTAATAAAAGGATGATAGTTCTGGTGTATGTTAATGAAATAATATTTGGCGGATTAGATAAAGAATAGTGAAATCAGTTTTCAAAATTCATGAAATGTGAATTCAAAATGTTAATGATTTGTGAACTAATGTGTTTCCTTGGTTTATAGGTGATACAAGTAAATAATGTCACATTGATTTCTCAATATAAATATGATAAGGAGTTTTTGAGAAGGTTTGAAATGGATAATTCCAATGAGATGATGAATTTGGTGTCCACTCAGATGAAACTATCAAGGGATGATGAAGGAAATACAGTTAATGGAATAGAATATAGGCAAATCATTGGTATTCTATTATACTTGATAGTGATAATACCTGATATTTTTTTCCACATGAAAAGAATCAATATATGAAGGAAATCCCAAGTAAACCCACTTGATTTTAGTGAAAAAAAGATACTTTGGTATATCAAGGGAACGATCGATTTTGGTTTACTATACAATGAAAAATCTTAGCAAGAGTTATTGGGCTATACAGATTTATATTAGTCCAGTTAAGTAGATGATAGAAAATCAATGTCATGTGGTGCATTCAATATTGGCATATTTTGTATTTATTGGGTAAGAAAGAAACACTATTTTATTTCACTGATCACTATAAAAGATGAATATATTGTGGATAATCAAGTGTGCACACAATTATTGTGAATGAAGAAACAACTTGATTCTATGGGAGTTGATGTGAAGTCTCTGATTGGAATCCATTGTGATAATTCAAGTTCTATAAATCTTAGTAAAAATATTTTCCATCACTCAAGGAAAAGTTATAATGAAATCAAGTATCATTTTATCAAGGAGAAGGTGAAGAAATGGCTTGTGAAGTTGGACTATGTTCCTACAGAACTACATGTTCCATATATTCTAACAAAGGCCTTACCCAAATAAGTGTTTGAACAACATCAACTAGTTCTTGGAGCTAATTCAACTCCTCAAACTTGAAAAATTATGGATGTAGGACCCCCTATCCTCAAGGTATGATGTGTTTTCCCTTATATGTTGATCTGTGTTATTTAGCTTATTTTAGACTATAACGAAGTGACCTTTGAGTTCATTGACAAAGGGGAAACAATTATGGGTATAAAAGGGAAAATTTATTAATCAATATAGGGGGTGAAGTTGATAGGGGGATCAATGAAGTAGGGGGAGTTTTAAATAAGATGATTCTAAAGATGATAGATCAAAGGTTATATATCAGGACAGAAGTGGTTCATGATGAAAGAAGTTGAGTGGTTTTGAAATGAAGTGTGCCATTGATGAACATTTCCTACTACTCTTGTTTCTCATGCTGAGAATGAATCATGTGGGCTTAGAGTGTGTGTTGAGTAAATCTTTGATCACTATCATAATCGCAAGAATCAAATTTTTGGTAGAATATGGATGGAGCATTAATGTGGTGTCAAAATGTGAAGAGTTGTCAACAAACCCAAAGGGGGATATTTTTAGAAAAAAATCCATCATGATGGTTCTTTTGGGTTGATTGTGTTTTTTTGATAATGTTTGAGTTTGTTGATGAATGTTGGTTTTTAAATAAGTAATAAAGAGTAATCATGGATGTTTGATCTTGTGAGAGATTGAATGCTGATCTAAGCTCATGGAGCGTGAATGCTAAAATAAGCTCATGAAGCATAGATGATGAGATGATCTCACACAATTTCGAACTCCAGGAGCTTGAAAAAGGCACAAATAGGGTTCACAACAAGGGTTCATGCCAGGGGTTTACACTAGGGGATCATTCCAGGGGTTCACGAATAGGACTCGTGCCCAGAGGTTCAAGGAGCACGAACATGACTCACACTCAGATCTTGCACTAGGAGGTTCACGGAGCATGTGATGCCAATTAAGGTGGATGGTTGTCCACAATTTTTCGAGTTAAGGAAATGGGTTTATTCCTATAAATACCCCCAAACTTATCATTAAACATTGATGAAGTTTCACTTAAAATATTTATCTAAATAATCATCTGAGAGAGTTTTGCATTGGGGTCTCAAGAAGGAGGTTCAACCAGGGGTTCACGATGAAGGAGGTTCACACCAGGGGTTCTTAACAAAGGAGGTTTAGACCAGGGGTTCTTGGAGAAGGAGGTTCATGCTTGAGGTTCGTGATGAAGGAGGTTTGCTCCATCATTTCACAACAAAGGAGGTTTGCGAAGATGACTTGCAAGGGAATTTACATTGTTAAAAGTGTTGTGTATGATCTGAACAAAGTATTGAGAAAAGCATTAATAGGGTTCGAACCAGGAGCTATCACAATGTGTGAAAAAGGTTCACGCCAGGGGTTTATGCTAGGGGTTAATGCCAGGGGACTCACACAAAGTGCCAACAAGGGTTCATGCCTAGATCTCATGAACGAAGTTATGCACCAGTGTATCACACAAGGGTATCACACTAGAGTCTTTCACAAGGAGATACATGCCTACATTACCCTGTGAGAAGTATCATTATCATATCCAATTTCATAAGAAAAAGAAGAAGAAAATAGAGATTCTACACCATTCGATAATACTTATAGAAGGAGTTCATTCACTTCTATATTCAAGGAAGTGAAATGAAGACATGGAATCTCTTGAATATCTTACCAAAATGGAGGTAATTTTTGTGTCTATAGAAAAGATAAGTTCATTACAATTATCTAGAAAGTGGAAGTGCTGGATCCAGGTGTTTTAAAAGAAGTGAAGAAGCAACCCAAAAAGAATTTCAATAGAGAATATACATATATTTTAGGATTCATTCATTATTGAAAATTAAGGGACCTACATTTCCATAAACTGTATTTGGATCCTTTAAAGAGTAGTGAGAAAAATAAGTGGAATAAGATGATCCTTTCCACTGATAGTGAGTCATAAAAAGAGAGTTAGGGAGTGACCCTTGGGAAAGCAGCGAGATGGACCTAAACATTGTAAAGGTAGTGAGACTAGACATAAAAGTGATCTATACCAAACCTTATTTTGGCAGTGTTCCTTTGTGGATTTGGTAAATTTTCACATTTTCATTGTATTATCCTTGGAGGTAGCCCAGTGAGGGTGAACCAAATAAAATTTTTGTGCTCATGCATGTTTTCATTTCTTTACATACATTTCTATGGGAAAGGGAGAGAAGAGTGTTTTTTAATGATGAAACAAGATATGAAGGGGTAGTTGTTTTAATCTGTCATACCCTGATTCACCCCCCATATCAGGGTGTTTAACCTAGTTGGGATAATAGGGTCGATGTGGAGGGATCCATGGGTTTGATGTTAAAATCCCCATGCTTAGGAGAAATGGACATTAGAATACCTATTATCATGAGAAGAAAGCAAAGAAATACCTCAACTAGGAGCATAGGGAGTGCCAAGTAGGGTACTTGAAGGTTGTTACATGAAATTTTGGAGTTTTTCATGCAAGATTTGCACTAGAAGGGGGATCTAGCACAAGACCAGTCCATGGAATCTTTAAGGGTAGGTGTGTGCAATACTTGAGTTGTACGCAAATCGGGGTTGCACACAAATCAAGGTTGCACACAAATCAAGGTTTCACTCAAGAAGATACTTTTTTTTGCACTCAATATACTTTCAAAGTGGTTTTATGATGATCACTCAACCATGGTCCAAGTCAATTTTGGTCCCATAGGAGGTATATCACAAAATATTCTCTACTTTTGGTGGTACTTATTATGCAATGTCAAGGAAGAGAGTACTTTTAAATTTGTGAGCGGTATTTTGTCTTCCAAAGAGGCTACCAAAGGAGAGAGGGTGAGATTATATTTGGACACCAAAGGGGATTTCATGTGGCTCCTTTCTTTGTTGATGAAGCTCAGTTACACAAAAGTACTCTCTTGATGTCTCCTTTGGTGCACAAAGGGGCATGTTGAGCACACCATTCATTTATTGCATGAAACCCTTATTTATTACATGTGTTGGGCTTGGTAATATTGTCATCCTTGGTGGAAGACACAAAAAATATTGTCTCCTTTAGTGATCAAGGCCTTTGTATGTGAAATATGGTTCTTGAATACATCCACTAAATCTTGAATGTATCGCACTCATTGACTCCAAGATGGTACTTTAGGGTGTCCTGTATGATTGATTGATCCAAAATCAATCATATGATGCTTCAAATGAAATTTTAATTCCAAAAAATGACCCCCAAGAATCATAACTGAAAGGGGACTAGAAGGTTTTCTTTTTAGGGAAATGCCAAAGAGATTGGATCATGCTTATGGGTGTGCACAACATTTGTGTTTGGACATGAAAAATGGTTGTGTGAATGCAAGCCACTGGTTCATGCCTATAAATACAAATGTGGGGATCTCTATATGATACCTTGAATTCTTACATGATAAGATTTTTTTTTTCACTCATGTGTGTAAGTCAGTTTATTTTGTGAAAAACTATTCTTCAACCACATATTTCATGAAAAAATTATTTGGAGCACTCTTCCAAACTTGTGTTTCAAATCATCTTTCATGTGAAAAAACCTTTATATTGAATGATCCTTACTTAGACTTTCCAAAAACATCTAAAATGGACCATCAACAAAACCAAACAGAGATTGAAGCTGTTGCTTCCACCTAGAGAGTAGAAATTGTGGGAAACCCTGAGATCCCTTAAGCTATAAGGGTTGTTTTAAAAACCAACTACTCATTTCCATGTTGATAGAGTCCCAAAAGAACTATCCTTTGAGTGATCACCTTCCATTGTGGTATTTTGGGTTGTTGGATGAGGTGAAAATCCTAGGCTACGAGGTCAACACACTATGATCTTGGTTTATGTGTGAGGATGAACTAAATCGCTGGAACATTACTGTTCATGGCCATCCTTCTAGGGATAATGGGGCCATGATATCCTATGTATTGAATGGGAATACTAGGATGATCATGTGGGAGAAACCATAGGTTGAATAATTCCTTTCCCACTATGATAGCATCTTTCAAAGTAGTGTGCGGGATAATAGAAAGTGTTGGAATAAGGACTAGGACTTGATATTTGAGGTAATTTCACAAGTGAATGGGCTTGTGTGTACTGGGTATTATATAACTTCTTAGAGTATGGGTCTAAGGTACACCAGGTTATGTTGTAGGATGCAATGTGGACCTCACAGTTCCACACATACCATAAACAAGAGTTGGTGTTGGATCTCCTCAGCTGATGGTCCCCATATACCAATATCTTTCATCTCCACCAAGGGGTGGTGAGAATTATCTTGTGGGATGTTCACTACATTGGAAACATCCCACTGGAAGGTTTCTATTACAATGAGTTCCTTCTATCATAGAAAACATGGGATGATGGGCAGTGGACTCATTTCCCAGTGCAACACCTTCCGGAGGCATTGAAGGTAAAGCTTGGCCATGATCCCATCTTTCAAAGGGATATTTTGTTCAAGGTTTGGTTTGATATGTTTATAAGGATTGATTCATGAGGGTACCGAGGTGGGGAAAGAAGTGTTTTCAAATGCTACATAAGAGGAGGCCAAGATCATATTGGTTAATCCTATAATAGGAGAATTTTGAGTAGTGGGGATATAGTATAATGGAAGGCTGGGATCCACTGGTCCATTATACCACATTCCTTGCTATATTCCTTAGTAGATGACTACTTCTAGTTAGGGACACATGGATGGAATTTTGCCCAAGAACACTGGTGATGGAATCAATTTTGGAAGCTGACAACAGGTTGAACCCGTGGGTACCCTTGTTAGACCATCTATGTAGCCTGTTGGGCCATGTGGCGAGGGGAGATACACCAAGGAGGATCTATGGATAATTCCAGTTCTGGAATGGCTAGATCATAGCACAATTTGGGGGTTATGATTTCTCAAATTCCATCATCTCATTGAATTATAGTATGTGGTAATATCTTCTCCACATCACTGAGGTCAGGCCAGTGACACTCGATGAGGATGGGATCATGATTGGGATTGAAAATCATGAAAATTTCAACTTCCATCCATTATCGGCCCTACTTGGCTCAATGGTGGACATATTGTAGGGGGAATGTTTATAGAAGGAGTAATTACAGAGCTTTTGGGGCAGAGTGTTTGTATCTAGGATTGATGACCACATCTAATATGAACCATATACACCATCCCGATTTTCCAGGTAGTTTGGGTTCCTCCAGCAGTCAACGAAGAGAGTCAACATGGGGGTACTTGAGGAGTATCATCACTATATCCTTTGTTAGCTATGGTGGATATTGATATGTTTGGGCTTAGGGGAGACCATTACTCCACCACCGACCAATGTTAATACTAGAATGTTGATAGATTATTCCAGTAAGTGAGTGGTACAATACTCGAATATGATCTGGCAGAAGCACATAAGGGTGATCAAACCAATGAGTGAAGCCTCAGGTCAATAAGGTGGTTGGAGAATTGCTCTTTGAGGAGTGGTATAGATGTCTAGAGTAGCTCAGGATGGATCTACGGTGGGGATGACACAAGGTGTTGTTTCACCCACACCCCCTGAAGGATAGGGGTCCCAAAAACAATCTTGGGAGGAATCAAAGGGCTCCTAGTTCTATAAGAGTAGATCCAAGAAGGATCCTAGGAAGAATCTGAAGTACTTTCTACATAACATTGTCAATAATGTCTTTCCCTCACTCTATATGGATTGGAGGAATCTGTATAAATCTATTTCAATAGAGGACATGTGGTAAAAGCTAATTCAGGATAGAGTTGAACTGTCATAGGTTGGGATTTCTTGTATCCTAGAAAAGGTGAGATTTCATGAGAGGTACATGTATTTTATGGACATGGATGAAATTTCATGCTAGTGAGGGTTGTAAAATCCTTCCTCCACCCTAGTGTGGGTGGTGTTTAGTGGTGATCCAATAAGGGAGGAGAAACCACTTGTTAATAAATCATACAAGGAGGAATCAAAGGATGAGGATGTGCAAGGTTCCAGTGGTGAAGAATCAGAGAGATCAGCTGCCAACTAGGGGATTCCCTGGGAGAGCAATGAAATTTCATCCTCTGATGATGACTTGGTCATACTTATTGAGGTAAGTATGTTAACAAACCCACCTCCTTAAATTCCTAACCTCTCATTTTTATTGTTCAGGAGATTTAACACTAGATTTTATTGTACAAGAGAAACTTGGAAATGGGAAAGGGGCCCCTAGTGTAGGGGTTGAAGGTGCCCCACAAGGTGCTAGAGATCATGATATAGGGATTATTATCAAGGATGATGCAACTTTTGGGTCATTCAAGGAGGTCAGGGTGATGACCTTAGAGCCCCAGGTCCTCTATATCATCTATGGGGACCATGCCATAGTATTCCAACAGTAGAACCAACTTTCGGGGAAGCGGCGTGTTGGGGGTGGCTTATCATCGAAACCCCTATTCCCTAAGTTAAGATTTAATTCCAATCCAACTTTCCTTTTTGAACCTGTCAAATAGATTTTTCATTAATGTGTTTGTCTTGTCCTCATGCAGGTCCTTATGAACCCCCTTCTCGGCCAACATTAGGAGGTCAAGTACTAGCTACCGAGGTACCAATTGGGGTCGAGGGGTCTCCTATAGTAGAACTCCCAACTGAGACTCAAGGACCAAATCTATATATACTCATCCTCTGTAAGTATTTAATCCTCACATGAGCTCAAATGGTCTTTTCTGATCAAATTGAACGATATGAACTCATTTCAAGCAGGGCTCAAACAATTGTGTTCCCTATAAGAGTCTATGGATGGAGAATTTGGGACCTCTTCCCTGATGGTTGAACTGGACCTTTAAGATATATCTATTTAGGATGAACCAGTCATAGTCCAAGGGAAATAGTCTGTTGCGGTTGTGAGAGACACCACTGATGGGATAGGGCTCAAGGATGGAGGGGTCAATGCTATTGAGGAAGGGTAGGATGAATTTATCCAACCTCATGATCTAGATCCTAACTCAACCAAGAGGATCCTAGAAGAGGACCCTACTACTGCTATTCTTATGGATTTTACTTAGTAAAATCATGCACCCATTAAAGATCTGGAATAGTCTAACTCTGATGTCACTAAGAAGAATTGAATAGTCCAATGAAGGGCATAGAGGAGCATATAATGTTTCATCACCCAGACTTTGGAACCATATATGGTAAGATTATTAGGATTCCTCTGGCACTGGCTGTGCAACCTGGGCACTGGAGCTATGGACGCTTGTGGTCTCCATGCACTGGTTCACAACTTTCTTGTTGATAAGGCACATGAGGAAAGCTAGAATCTAGAGGTTTTGTGGAATCAATAGTATTTTAACACCAATCATAAGCTTCAAGAGGTCATCTAGGAGATACAATATATAGAAGGGGAAAAATGAGTGTGCATATTTTCTCATCACTCAATCAGATGTTATCAGCTAACTGAAGGCTCAACTGTAGGAGGTCGATAATCAAATGAATAAGGTGATATCTCAGATAGCCGAGCCCCATGATGGAATTTAATGGGTATAGTTCAAAGGGGATGATCTTTATTCTATAGTTGAGGAAGAAAAAATAGAGCTTAAGAGGCATTAATATATCTTTTAAGCCACATGCCAGAGGTTGGCAGAGTTGAACCACTCAATTTCTAGGGTGGATCAATAGGGGAAATTTTTACAGGGCATAAGAGAGGCTCTAATATATGGACAAACCTCACAAATTTTTTAATCCTATTTTCTTTAAACCTTCTTCATGAATGGTCATATTAATTTTTCTTTATTATCACACTTCAATCATATTTTTGAGAAAACCAACAACCAATCCCTAACCTCACATGGGTCATTCTCAGTGTGAGAAACAAGGGGTGATCATACGATTGCTCATTTATATATGAGAGTGTTAGATAATCATCAAAAACTCAGGTTCTACTATTTTTGACTTACCACTAGGAGTGTTTGGGATAATAGAGGCTGTAGTTGGAGAACATGCCTCTCAAAAAAGCATACATTCTTTTCTAATTCATGTTATTTCATGAATGGGATAATGCCAGGGGTGTTGAAATCTACCCAAAAAAAGTGGAATGGAAAGTGTGAATCATGATGGCCAAAATATAGAACATACTGGGAGTGGTGTGATGATACAGGATAACTTCTGACCAAGTTTGAAATACATCACTTGTATTACTTAGCCAATAATGAAGACATACAAATAAGGGTTGAATTTTGACCATGTTCGAAACAGATAACTTGTCACAAAATTTCATCAAAATTCTTTCAAGACATTGGTCTAGGATGGTATGTGATTCATTTTGGATAGACACCATTCTATTGGGGGGGGTCCCTTTAGACACAGAGGAGGATAAGGATCCAAATAAGGGGAAAAAAATCTTCTAAACTAAGTGATGGAATGTTCAAATGGATTCCAACATTCCTATAATTACACCACCATGGATTAGAGTACATTGGTATGGGAATATTGGTCTAAAAAAATTCAAACTCATCTTCCAGGGGGGCATCATCTCATATTTTAGATGATAGTAAAATAATATGAACGATACGATAGGTGTCCTGTAGTATAAGAAATGGAATCTTGGATGAAGACATAAGATTCATTTCAGTTTTACATCATGTAATGAGGATGCTAAAAATTCAGTTTTACATTGTATGATAAAGACATTGGACACACAAGTTAACATCCTATGGTAAGGATGGGAATTTTACAATTTAACATCATATGATTAGGAAGCATATCACAGCTTAACATATTGTGATTAGAACATAGAGTGTGTGGGGATTATGCACCAATTCACCCAAAATTTCTTCCTTATATCAAGTCAAGAGGGCATCCTATGTTCATTGCATGAGGTAGAGTTTCAGTTTAGAAACCTAAAAAAAGGGATGTAGTGATCCAATGTTAATGATACCCATCCAACCATGAGAGTCGAGTGTGAAGGAGGGTAACATGATGGGAGATTCCACAATGTGAAATAGAATCTAGGGTGGGTCACATACAACTTAAGGTCATGATGATTAGACCACTGCTCTCAGTTTAAGGTCATAAATCTTGGACCTTGTGAAAATAGTTTAAGGTCATGTTTTATGGACCATGGGTTTTAGTTTAAGGTCATGAATCCAAGAAAAAAGGAATGTTGACCCAAAGTAATGTATTTGAAATTGAAGTAAAATTATCCAACATGAATGGAGGGGCCTAGGAGGCCATATGATGTCACACAAAAGCACCCTTGAGAATAACCACACACAGTTTAAAGTCATGATGTTTGGATTTTGGTTCTACTCTTAGTTTAAGTTCATAGAGTTTGGACCATAAGTCACCCTAAAGTTTTTAGTGTGGCATGAAAGGGTATTAACCCTAATGTAAATTAGAGTTAGTAAGGACCATTTTACATGAAAAATATAAGGGGAATGTTGCAAATAGTTTAAGGTTGTACTATTTGGACTGTGGCTTTTTAGGTTAAGGCCATAGAGTTCAGGTTATAAAACTGGGAAAGGGAAAGGTCTCGTGATGAGTAGACATAGGGTCTGGACTGAAAATAAAAAATCTGGGTGTCACTAAGTATCCCATTAGGATTGGAATCAAGACACATATAGTTATGAAACACAATGTGGTATAAGACCAATTCTAATAGGGGGATACTACCTCGAGTGAGGGTATTAAATCTTCTCATACTTATATACGAGGCATCTCAAATTTATATGGAGTAAGGCTATAGTTTAACATTGTGCACTAAGGAATTCAATGTTTTTTATCTCACATTTATCATACAAGGCATCTTGGTTTGATACAGGTTAAAAATAATCCCTTATGTAGAGGCATCCTGAACTTTTTTAGGGTAAGATAGTAGTTTAACATCATGCACTGGGTATGTTCCTTCCTCATACTAGGTTATGAGGGAATCTTAGACTCCTAATGGGTCAAGGTAATTGGATGGGTGTTATACCTATAAGGAGACCTAGTGGACATTTTGTGGTGATTACACTGTAAGTAATGAATGGTTTTGAAGTGAATCTATAGATGGTCCTAGAGATAGAAAATTTAGGTGTCACTATGTATCCCATGAGGATGGGAATCAAGACACTTGTAGTTATGGAGGAGATACACATAGTTTTAGGTCATATAGTCTATAACATGGGATAAGGGGGGGGGGGGAGGGGGGTTCAAGGATGTTTGTATGGTGAAAGAGTTAAAACCTTATGTGAATGAATCCAAGGAATTCCTGCACCATGTGAAGTAATCTTGAAGCTGGTTGCACATAGTTTAAGGTCATACGGTCTGAACCGTAGAAAATAGTTTAGAGTCATTTCACTTAGACTGTAGAAAATCATTTTAAAGTTGTGATTTCTATACTGTATAAGTGTTTTATTCAATGGTACCAATGAAACATGAAAGAGTTAAGTCCCGAAGTGAATGATTCAAAGAAATCTCACTTACCATACAAATATTAAGAGAAAAATAGTGCATAGTTTAAGGTCGTAATACTTGGACCACAAATGGGTCCAGAAGAGCAAAAGGGATGATATATTTGTGGTTGGGCTTAAGGATGATAAGTATGGGAGTCACAACATATCCTAGGAGGATAGAGATCAAGACACACATAGTTCTAAATAGAGAGTGGTAGAAGATCGATGCGGGTAAGGGAAATCCTCTCTGGTGAGGGAATTTGGGGCATCCCACAATTATCATGGTGTATCAAATGTTCAGGGCATGGGGTAAGATTTTTTGTCCATCCCATAATTATCATACGAGGCATCCCAATTCAGGATGGGGTAAACATTATTCCTTATTTAATATTTAAGAGGCATCCTGGTTTCAGACGGGGTAAGATCATAGTTTAACATCATGAGTTGATGATGTTAGGCTTTTTAGTTTAAATTCATGCCACTCAGACTATAGTTTCTGTAAATAGTTTAATGTAATGATTCATGGACCATAGGGTGGATATTAGTTTATATTATTAAATCTTGGACCATAGGATCTTAGTGTAATTTCATCAAGTTTAGACCATGTAGAGGGGTTATCAAATGGATATATGTAGCAAAATGGAGTGACAAACCCAAAATGAATTAGAGACTAGGAGTCCCAGTGCAACACTGCATATTCCTAAGAAGACTCACATACAGTTTAAAGACATGATTATTGGACTTGGGGCTCCTAGTTTATGGTCATAGAGTTTGGTCCATGGGATAATTACACCAAAAGAGATACGCAAGGCATGACATAAACAACCCGATGTGAATGAGGGACTAGGAGTCCTAGTGCTACACCACACATTCCTAATAGAACCCACATATAGTTTAAATTCATGATTATTATACTTGAACTCTTAGTTTAACATCATAGAGCTCGAACCCTTGTCTCCCCTTATGAGAAGTACTTCTTAAAGAACATGGAATTGGTAAGAAGTGTGATACACACTCCTTACATGGTGATCAAAGAGTATTAACCATTGGAATAGACCTCATGAATGATTTAGGGTCCTTTCCACTCGGGCTCCAACTTTGGTAGCTTCTTTCCATGTATCATTGGTGTTCTAAGAGCCAGTTCCATGTCACCCTGGAGGAAGGAGCAGAGGAAAAACTTCTTATTTAATCCCCTCAATATATTTTTATGGTGCCTCTCTAGATTGAGAAAGACCTGAATCATGTTCTCTTCGAGGGATTCTAACTCATCTAGACGGACTAATTCTATTTTTCTTAGCATTAGTGGGTTGTAGAAAACTATTTGGAGTGATGGAAGCTAAACCTCAATGGGAAGGACTAACTCTGTTCCCTATAAGAAGGAATATGGAGTCACTTGGGTGGATTTACATGTTGTCATCTAATAGTACTAGAGGGAGTTGGGGAGATTGTATGACCAACTTTTCTTATTCTGGCCTACCATCTTCTACATAATTTTAGAGATGGTCTTGTTAAACACCTTGATCTGTCCATTTCCCTTCACATGGTAGCGAGAAATATGGTTTGATAGAATATTGTACTTGGTGTAAAATCTATTCAACTAAGTATCCCATAAGTTGGTACCTTTTTCAGTTAGAATAGCGTGAGGAAATCCAAATCAATGGATGGTGTGGGAGCTCATGAACTTGATCATGGATCGAGCCTTAACTTCCTTGAGGGGAATCTATTCTTCCCACTTGGAGAAGAAATCTATCGCAGTCATAATGAACCTACCTTGGCATGTTGTTTCTGAGATATAAAGACCCAAAAAATCAAGTCCCCATACTACAAAATGATAATCATACTTTGTGGTGTAGTGGAGTACCAATTATTGATGCACAAATTTTTCATGTATCTAACATGCATGACACCGCTAGGAAAAAATGATGCTGTCATGAACCATGGAGGGATAATAGTAGCCTAGCCATAAAATTTTATGGGATATCTTCAATCCTATATAATTACCATGAAAGGAACTAGCATGAAGTTCATAAATAACCTATGGAATCTCATTTCCTTTAATAAAATATATGAAAATTACATAGAAACCATGTATTTAGAGAGTCTGGTCAAGGTTAGTCCCACTCTGGAGGGTGAACTACGCTGCCCACTAACAGATTCACTCACACTTATCTCAGTCTGGTGGGAGAATTCCATGATGTAGATACTAAACAAAAGGAGTTATCCAGTCAGGTACTTCTTCTACTATCGGGGGACCTGAGTGTCCTGGCGTGGAAGCATCTATAGTTAGTTGGATTACTTTCTTCCTATCATCATCTTCTAAAATGATGGGAGAAGTGACCCTCCAATGTGCCACATGAATAAATAGTTAATCCTAGTTAGGATCTTCAAGAGACATAGCTAAATGTTCCAATGCGTTGGATTGACCATTCTTTGACCAAAGGACATGAGTCACTTCAGGCTAAGAAGAAAACTGGACCATTAACCAATGAGTGTGTTCTGGTAGGGGCATGAGTTTTGTATTTCTGATGATATTATTACCATTAATATATTTGATGATCAGCTCAGGGTCTCCCATAAAATTAATGTGGGGGACAACAATTTCAAGATCCATCTTGAGACTAGTGATGAGAGCATGATATTCCACCTCATTGTTGGTGAAACCTTCTAACAATAGAAATAAGTATGGAATGACGACTTATGTATGGGTGATGAAGACAATCCCCATACATACACTATTGAGCTTGGGATCATTGAGCCTTCTACCAGTTGGGATCTGAGAGGCACCGTCAAAATGGATTTTCCAGCAGGGTATAGCCTGATCCACTAAGAGGATAGCCTCATATGGGAAATCGATGTTTAGGGGAAATTCTTTAGGGCTCAGATGAGTGGCCATAAATTCTACCAATACCTGAACCTTGATATCTTTCTATGGAACAAACCTAATATCAAACTACTAAAGGATCACTACCCAACATTCCAACCTTACTTTCAACATAGGGAGATTTAGGATATACTTTAGTGGATCCAAATGGGACACCAACTGTATCTCATGATTCTACAAATAATTTCAAAACTTCTACACTAAAAAAACCAACGTGGGGCAGCTCTTCTCAATAGGGGAGTATCTAGTCTCTATATCGAGGATCATGCAATTAAGAAAGTATAAACTATTTTCTCTTCCCTCATTTTACCTTTGGGCTAGAAGAAAACTGAGGGACCATTCCAGGGCGACCGTATAGAGGACTAAAGTCTTCCCAAATATGGGTGGCATCAGAACTAGAGGATGGAGTAGATATTTCATGATTTCTTCAAATATTTTATGGAAATCTTCATCCCAATATTATATGGTTCCTTTCTTTATGATACTATAAAATGGATTACACTTGTCGGACAGATTCACGATGAACCAGATTATATTGGATAAGTGTCCTTAGAGGCCCCATAGCTCCTGGAGGTTGCTTGAGGGAGAAATTTAGATGATGTACTTGATCTTCTCTAGGTTAATCTTGATGCCTGTGTATCCGGTAAATAATCTGAGAAACTTCCCAGAGGTAACCCCAAATGAACAATTTAAGGGGTTCATCTTCAAATTTCAGGAGTGAAGGAAGATGAAAACTTTCTCAAGATCTCTGATATGGTCTTAACACATACAGGATTTAACCACAAAGTCACCCACATAGCATTCCACCAGAATCCTAAAAATCGGTTTGAAGATGTGGTACACGGACCACTGATATGTGTTCCTACATTATGTAGGCCAAAGGGAAACACCTGATAGTATAAATTCCCTTATAGTTACCTAAAATTAGTAGACTCCACATCCACAGGGTCCATCTGGATCTGGTTATACCTAGATTATTCATACATAAATAAGGGTAATAGAACCCACATGTAGTATTAGTCAACAACTCTATCATTAGAAGGGAAAATCGTCCTTAGAATAATGGAGGTTGAGATTTTAGAAGTCAATAAAGACTATAATATACCAGTTTTTATTCCTAAATATAATTATTTTATCTAACCAACTAGGGTACTATACTTCCCTGACAATGTTGGATTTGGTAATCTTATCAACCTTGGACTCAAACATAGAACCATGGGAGGGGTGCATCTTTTTAGGAGTCCTCTTGAACTCATGATGAATCACTGGGAGAAAAATAAGGTATATGGTTACCTAAGGATCTAGTCCTAGAATATCTTAATATCTCCAGGAGAAGACATCGCAATGTTGCTTTTGGAAAGCAATATACTATTGCTGCTCCTCTTGGGGCATCGATGCAATGATCATCATAAACCTCATATTTTCCTTAGTACCTAGGTTTACATGAATCATCTCATTGATGGTGGTTTATATGACCTATTATAATGTGGGAGTAGAATATTAAAAATCCTCTCTATCATCTAAGGTAAGAGAATCAATAGTATGAGGAGGTTCATCCATGCCAACTAATTTGGGGGGGAGCACTGGTGCCTACTTCAATGGATATAGAATCTCCGCTAGAAGGTTAATACTATGCTAAAATCATGGAGATAGAGGATATTGATCCAATTCCATCGATACTTTGACCATGAGTCCCATGATTAATGTAAAAGTAGTGGTGGTGAGTTGTCTTCTGGCAATTGAACCCTAATTTTTGGAATAGGCAGAAATACCATGAGATGGTGTCCATGAGGTGAAGCTATCAACACCTTATAGGAGTGGGGGATTCTAGTATCACTGGATCATGTCTGATGTAGGAGTACAAGTTAATATTTGGATTTTCCTCCCTTTTAGTGACGTGACATCCCTTTCTCTTGGAACCGACAAATAAACTTCCCAAGTCTAGCATTGTAGACTCCAATCAGTGAATTGAGAGAATGAAGGCATCATCCAAGTCTTACCATGGACTGGATATAATGGTCATGCACGCAACCTAATTGATCTTAACATAATTCCCCTTTCACTTATAATATTAAGCATCCATATAGTCGGATTCACAAGAATCAAAGGGAGATGCATCACCCTAGAGCATCCCTAATTAACGGTTAAGGGAGTACGTGAGGAATTTATGATATGAGTAGGGGACTACCACATGTAGATGAAACCAAGGGATACCCAAAAATATGTTGTAGGTGGTATCCTATGAGATAAACTTGGATTCAACACTTTCTATCAAGACTTTGAGCTGGGTTTTCAACTGAATCCTTCCACATAGTTTCTAATTGGTCCTATCATAAACATGTATCCTCAGGTCAGAAGGAGTCATATTTTCTTCGATTAACTCCAACTTGTGGAGAATTCAGATTAGGAGCAGATTGATCCCAAAACCTATGTCCACTAGGAATTAGAGGAATTCCATGACATTGAATAGGAATATTATGTACATTAGGCATATGTTCCCCTACATGGGGGTGCCTTCATATTCTCTATATAACGAGATGATGGCTTAGAATTCCTCTCACTCAACCTACTCTACATAGTAGGCATCTGAGCTGGCTACCTCTACTTTAAACTAGAGGGGGGAATATCAAAGCCTCTATAAGGTACTCACACATTTCTTTAAAAAATGAAGGGCCTTGAGGATTGAGAGCCTTGTAGGTATGCTGGTGAGGTGCTTCAACGCATAATACTTTCATGCCAAAAATGTTTTTCCCATATGGAGACACTCCATGGAGGGAGGCATAAAAAATGCTGTTGGATGTACCACTAGGTTCTGTATAGTGTTCTAAATATCCTGTTACTGACTGGATGAATCACCCTAAAGAACTGAAGGTTGACTATTCGATAGTTGCAACCTAGATCTGGCTAGATGCGGCCAATCAAATTGTGGTTGTGCCTGCTTCGCCTGGATGGTTAACAGGGTTATTTGTGGAGGCTTGTCTGATGGAATGGTTTAGGAGGAATGTTCTTACTAAGCTATATGTAGAACATGTTTCCTAGTCCTGATTTCATGTGTATCTTGGTTTGAGGTAATGGAATAAGTACTTTGGTATCTTTCATTCCCATGACTTCTCCTTTCACGGTGTCGTCCAGAGGCACTCAGGAGTTTTCCTAGTATTCATCATCATTGGGAAATGTGAAGCAGTCCACTAGCTTGATGAAGTTCATAGTGGAATACTTCTTCTCATCATTAGAGGGTTCCTCTAATGTTGGGATAACCCTGGGGGTGGTTCCCTACTCAGAAGGAATGAAATCACTGAGATTATAGGATGGATTTGGCCCCAGTGGGGGACTATGATTTCACTTTTTTCATTAAAACATACTATTCTGGGATTTGGGGGGCTGCACCATAGATGTAGAAGTAATTCCCGAATAAGGCATAGATACCATAGGAGTATCTGGTCTACCTAAGCAAGCATAAATTATATTTTTTATATGTGCAACTTTTTTATCCAAACAGTCATCATACTTATGGGTCCCATGGCTGTAAACTTTCTTTCATTCACCTGAACCCTCAATACCACTACTGAGCTCAGTGGAGGTATGTTTCACATATTTAGGTACATCATCCAACTTGAAAAAATCATTATCCACTTGGCCCTAGATCCAATACATGAACACAGAGGATCCCTTGATGGTATGTCTAAGGATCCTATGGTATGGGAAACATTTGTGGAAGTCAGTGCGTCTAGCTTTGTAGGGTCTCCTACACTCTAATAACATCAGAATCCACTTTTATAGGGTGCTAATGAATTAACCCAGGACCTAGGAATCCTTGAAAGAATAGGTATAATTTCTTATTTTTTAAGGGAACTATGGGAACCTGGACCTGATGAGGGGCTAGAGCCTGATGAGGGGTAAGTCACATTATCTCATCTAGATGGTTGTGCTTTCCAAGTTGGTTCCTCGAGGTTCTACACTAGTAAAGGATGTGCTTGATAAGTTTATTTCACTCATCTAGGCTCTTAAAGAAAGGGGTCTAGTAACTATTATGACTCAGGGGGTCCTCTACCTATACTATGGTGATAGTATCCACTTTGGAAGAACTTCTTGTGAGATCTAGAAGAGGTAACAGTCGTGACTTATTATCTTTCTACATGGCTTCCTCCAAATGTTGGGTCTTATAAAAAAATTATTGGAACCTACCTAGGAAGTTCAGAGTGATGAGGGTAGGGATCATATCATTCATAACATTCCCCATGAACATCATTAGCAGCTTCTCTTGAGTCAAAAACATGTCGAGTGAATACATGAGGCCTTTCCACCTGGAAGAAAAAGCCACAACTCACTCATCAGGATTTTTATCACAATTTAAGAGGCCAAAAATACTTTTCTTGTTCATGGTGGACCTGAATTGGTAGATGAACTATCTATAACAGTCTTCCCACCCAGTGATGGACCCTATATGTAGCTTGTTGTTCCATAAAAATGCAGGTCCTTCTAATATCTAGAAGAAACACTGAATCTTGGAATCCTCTTGCTGCTATGGGGTTCCCAACATGGGTCTACACCATGAGATGAAGTTTTCCAAATACTGCAGCGGGTCACCCATCCCATTAAATAGGGAAACACTGGGGTTCCCAAAATCTGAGAGTTATCTCATTTCATCCACCTATGTTGGGTATGAATTTTATTTAGGTGGTATTGCCAGACATTTCATCTTTAGGGCCTCAAGGTGAGATGTGAGAGAGTCTATCAAATCATCTTGATGAGGATATTTGGCTTCATAAGGATTCTTGACCACAAATGTGTTGACAGACTCATCAACTCGATAAGAAAGATCAACGACTTTTGGAGAAGAATGAACTTGATCTTAAGGAGGGTAATTATGCTGATTGGGAGGGTTTAGTGACTCATACCTCAATCCATTTCCATAAAATCCTACATATACTATATCTAGATTCATGGTATTTTTAAGTTTGACTAGAGTAAACTGGATAAGGAGGAATTTCTACCCCATAAGAAGAGAAATTAGATCCCTTCAGGCAGTTCCATAATTATTTCCACACCACACAATCCTAAGAGAACCCACATATATATTTTAAATTCATGATTCCTAGAATTTAAATCATAGTTTATGGTCATAAAGCTCATACCCTTGGACCCCCTTATGCAAAGTACTTCTTAAAGGACATGGAATTGGTAGGAAGTGTGATACACTCTCTGTCCAATGTGATCAAAGAGTATGCACCATTGGAATAGTCCTTATGAATGATTTAGGGTCCTTACCATTTGGGCTCCAACTTTGGTAGCTTCTTTCCATGTATCATTGGTGTTCTGAGAGCCAGTTCCATGTCACCCTAGAGGAAGGAGCAGATGCAAACCTTCTTGTTCAATTACCTCACTATCTTATTATGGCACCTCTCTATATTGTGAAATACCTGAATCATGTTCTCTTAGAGGGCTTCCAAATCATCTAGATGGACTTATTTTATTCTTCCTAGCATCATCAGGTCATAGAAAAATATTTAGAGTGATGGAATATTAACCTCAATGGGAAGGAGTACCTATTTTCTATACACTATGGAATATGGAGTCACCTGGGTGGATTTCCATGTTGTCATATGATAGGACTAGAGGATGTTGGGAAGATTGTATGGCCAAATTTTCTTATTCTGGCCTACTATCTTCTGTATAATGTTAGAGATAGTCTTTTTGAACACCTCGATCTATCCATTTCCCTATATATGGTAGTGAGAAATATGGTTTGATAGGATATTGTACTTGGTGTATAATCTCTTCAACTCAGCATCCCGGAAGTTGGTAACGTTGTCCGTGAGAATAGTGTGAGGAAATCCAAATCAATGGATGAAGTGGGAGATCATGAACTTGATCATGGATTGAGCCTTAACTTCCTTGAGGGGAATCTATTCTTCCCACTTAGAGAAGATATCTATATTAGTCATAATGAACCTACACTGAAGTGTTGTTGGTGGGAGATAAGGACCCACAACATCAAGTCCCCATACTATAAAGTTCCCAGTATACTTGGTGGTGTAGAGGAGTACCGATTATCGATGAAAATTTTTTTCATGTATCTGACATGCATAACACTGCAAGGAAAACCTGATGTAGTCATGAAACATGGAGGGCTAGTAGTATCCCAACCATCAAATTTTATGAGAGAGCTTCAATACTACCTGATTAACATGATAGGACCTATTATGGAATTACTAAATAAACAGGGGAATCTTAGTTCCATGGATTCAATAGAGGAAAATTCCATCAAAACCATGTCTTTAGAGAGTCTGGTCAAGATTAGGCCCACTCTATAGGGTTAACTATGTTTCACTTAGACAAATTCAATCACACTTAGATTGGTCTAGTGGGATAATTACATGATGTAGATACTCAATGAAAGGAGTTATCTAGTCAGGTGCTTCTTCTACTATGGGGGGACCCAAATGTCTTGACATGGAAGCATAGATAGTCAGTTGTCTTACTTGCTTCCTGTCATCATCATCTAAAATGATGGGAGTAGTGACCCTTCAATGTGCCACATGAATAAATAGTTCATCCTATTCAGGATCTGCAAGAGACATATATAAACTAGCCAATATGTCGGCTTGAACATTCTTTGAACAAGGGATATGAGTCACTTCAGGCTGAGAAGAAAACTGTACCATCAACCAACCAATGTGTTCCAATAGGGGCACAAGTTTTGTATTTATGAATATGTAGTTACCATTAATATGTTTTATGACCATCTCAAGGTCTCCCATCAAATGAATTTTGGGGACAACAATCTCAAGATCCAGTTCAAGACTAGTGATGAGAGCCTATTATTCCAACTCAATTTTGGTTTAACCTTTTGAAAATTAAAACAAGTATGGTAGGATGTATTATGTTTGGATGATGAAGACAATCCCCATACCTACTCTGTTGATATTGGGATCATTGAACCTTCTACCAGTTGGGCTCTGGGAGGCACCGTCAAAATGGATTTACCAGTAGGGCATAGCCTGATCCACTAAGAGGATAGCCTCATCCGGGAAATTGATGTCTAGGGGTAATTCTTCAGGGGATGAATGAGTGGCCAAAAATTATTCCAATACATGAACCATGATATATTTATACAGAACAAACCTAATATAAAACTACTAAAGGGTCAATACCCAACATTCTAAACTTCTTTTCAACATAGGGTGATTCAAGATATAATTTAGTGGATCCAAACATGACACCTATTTTATCTCATGATGGTGTAAATAATGTTGCAACTTATGTAATGAAAAAACCAATGTGAGGAAGCTCTTCTTGATAGGGGAGTATCTGGTATCTATATCGAGGATTAGGCAATTAAGATATTATAAATTGTTTTCTCTTCCATTATTGTTACTTTGGGATAGAAGGACATCGAGGGACTATTCCATGGAGGCCACATAAAGGACCAAAGGATTCCCAAAGATGGGTGGCATCAGAACTGGAAGATGGAGTAGATACTGCTTGATTTCCTCAAAACATGTTCTAACACTCCTAATCCCACCAGTAGATGGTTCTTTTCTTTATGATACTATAAAATGGATTGTACTTGTTTGAAATATTCATGATGAAATGAAATATATAGGATAAGTGTCCTTAGAGGCCCCATAGCTCCTGGAGGTTTCTTGAGGGAGTTATTTGGATGATGGAATTGATCTTCTCTTGGTTAATATTAATGCCTCTGTATCTGATGATGAAGCTGAGAAAATTCCCAGAGGTAACCCCAAATTCACACTTCAAGGGGTTCATCTTCAAATTTTAGAAGTGAAGGAATATGGACACTTTCTCAAGATTTCTGAGATGGTCTTAACACTTGTAGGATTTGACCACCAAGTCGTCCGCATAGCATTCCACCAGCATCCCAATAATCTATTTGAAGATGTGGTGCGTGGCCCACTGATATGTGCTCCTACATTATTAGGGCTAGAGGGAAACCCTTGATAGTATAAATTCCCTTATAGTTCCCTGAAAGTAGTAGAATCCACATCCTCAAGGTCTATCTATATCTATTTATACCTTGAGTATTTGTACATAAAGGAAAGGGAACCAAACCTGGATATTGTATTGAACAATATCTTTATCGTTGGAAGGGGAAAATCATCCTTTGAATAATAGAGGTTGAGATTATGGAAGTCTATATAGACTCTAATATACCAATTTTTCTTCCTAAAGAGGATTATGTTAGCTAACCAATTGGGGTACTAGACTTCCCTGATGATGTTGGATTTGATAATCTTATCAACCTCAGCCTCAACTATAGAACTATGGGAGGGGTGTATCTTTATAGAAAGCTTCTTGAAATCATGATGACTCATTGGGAGACCAATATAGTATATGGTGACCTAAGGGTCTATTCCTAGAATCTCTTCATATCTCCAGGTGAATACATCGCAGTGCTACTTTAGGAAAGCAACATACTGTTACTGCTCCTCTTGGGGAATAGATGAACTGATCACCATCGGCCTCGAATCTTCCTTGGTACCCAATTTTAAATGAATCATCTCATTGATGGTGATGTATATTCCCTCTTTTAATGTGGGAGGAGCATCTTCACAATCCTCTATATCATCCGAGGTAGGAGAATCAATAGGAGGAGGAGGTTCTTCCAGGCTAGCTGATTTGGGGGGACAACTAGTGCCTACTTCAATAGATACAGAATCCCCACTAGAAGATTCATGATCTATTGAAATCATGGAAATAGAGTATTTCAAGCCAATTCCATCAAGACTTTGACCACGAGTCCCATTATTAATTTCAAAGTATTGGTGGTGAGTCTACTTTCGACGATTCAACCCTTCTTTTCCAAACATGTAAGAATTCCATGAGATGGTGTCCATGGGGTGAACCTCTCAGTACCTTACAAGAGTGGTGAATCCTAGTATCACTAGATTATATATGGTGTAAGAGTACAAGGTAATCTTTGGATTTTCCCCCCTTTTAGTGATGTGACGTCCCTTTCTCTTGGAACTAAAAAACCAACTTCCCATGTCTAGAGTTTTAGCCTTCAATAGGTGAATTTATAGAATGAAGACATTGTCCAAGTCCTCCCATTGATTGAATGTAATGGTTGTGCACTTAGCCTCATTGGTCTGAACCTACTTCCCCTCTCTCTTGTAATAGTCATCATCCATATAGTGGGATTCACAAGAGTCAAAGGGAGATTCATCACCCTAGAGCATCCCTAATTTCTTGTTAAGGGAGTACTTGAGACATTCGTGATATGAGGAGGGGACTACCATATGCAGATGAATCCAAGGACTACCCAAAAATGTGTTGTAGGTAGTATCCTATGAGATGAACTTGGATTCAACACTTTCTATCAAGCCTCTAAACCGGGTCTTCAACCAAATCCTACCACACAGTTTCTAGTCAGTCTTATCATAAACCTGCATCCTTAGGTTAGAAGGAGTCATATTTTCTTCAGTTAGCCCCAACTTATGGAGCATCCGGATCAGGAAGAGATTGATTTGAGAACCTATGTCCACCAGGAATTAAAGTAATTCCATGCCATTAAAAAGGCCTGTGATTTACATCGGGTATATGTACCCCTACATGGGGGCACCTTCATCTTCTCTATACAACTAGATGATGGATTAGAATTCCTCTCACTCGACCTACTCTACATTATAGGCATATGTGCCGACTACCTCTACTTTAAACTAGAGGGTAATCTCAAAGACTCTATAAGGGACTCACACATTTATTTTAACAATGAAGGGACTCGAGGATTGAGAGACTTGTAGGTATGCTGGTGATGTGATTCAACACATATTACTTCCGTGATAGAATGTTTTTCCCATAGGGGGATGCTCCATGGTGGGAGGCATGACTGATTCTATTGGATGTACCACTAGATTTTGGATAGTTTTGTAAATATCCTATTATTGACTGGATGACTCACCCTAAAGCATTTTAGGTTGACTATTGGCTATTTGTAGCATGGATCTAGGTAGAAGTGGCCAATCACAGTGTAGTCGCGACTGCTCTTCCTGGAAAGTTAACAAGGTTAGCTGTGGAGGATTTTATAATGGAATGGGTTGGGAGGAATTTTCTTTCTGATATCTATGTAGAACATGTTTCCTAGTCATGATTTCATGAATATCTTGGTTTGAGGTAATGTAATGCGTACTCTGGTAGCTTTTATGACCATGGATTTTCTTTTTATGGCATCATCTAGAGGAACTTAGGGGTTTTCCTTGTATTTCTCATCATTGGGAAATGTGAAGCAGTGCACTCGCTTAATGGATTTCACAGTGGAATACTCATTCTCATCATTATAGGGTTCCTCTAATGTTGGACTAACCCTAGGGCTAGTTCCCAACTCTGGATTCATGAAATAACTAAGATTTCAGGATGGATTCGCAACTGGTTGGGGGATCTGATTTCCCTTACATCATTAGCTCCTACTCTTCTAGAATTTGAGAGGATGCACCGTAGATGCAGAACCAATGTCTGAAGAAGTTATAGAGACCATAGGAGGCTCTAGTCTGCCTAAGTGGGAAAAAATTATATTTTGGACATGTGAGAATAATTTTTAATCCAACCCATTATCATACTTATGGGTCCCATGGATGGAAAATTTCTTTCATTCACCCAAACCCTCTTTATCACTTATGAGCTCAGCGAAGATATGTTTCACCTATGAAGGTACATATTCCAACTTTAAAAAACCATTATCCACTTATCCCTAGATCCAATCCTTGAACATAGAGTATTCCTTGATGTTATGTCTAAGAATCCTATGGTATGGGAAATGGTTGAGGTGGTCAATGCGTATGGCTTCCTGGGGACTCCGACACTCTAATAACATCAGAATCCCCTTCTATAGGGTGTTAATGAATTAAACCAGGACCTAGGAATCCTTGAAAGAATAGTTCTATTTTATTATGTTTGGGATGGGAACTATGGGAACCTAGCCCTGATGAGGGGCTAGAGCATGATGAGGGGATAAGTCAAATTCTCTCATCTATATGGTTGTCCTTATAAAGGTGGTTCCTAGCGGTTCTACACTAGGATATGATGTGATTGATAAGGTTATTTTAATCTTAAAATATCTTTAAGAAAGGGGTCCAGTAACTCTTATGGATTGGGGGGCCTCTACCTGTATGGTGGTAGTAGTCTTTGCTTTGGAAGACCTTCTTGCGAGAGATGGAAGAGGCAATGGTTGGGATTGATTAGCTTTCTACAGGGCTTCCTCCAAATGACAGGGCTTATAAAAAAAGATCTCAGAACCTGCCTAGTAAGTTCAAAGTGATGAGGGTAGGGACCATATTAGTCATAACATTCCCCATGAACATTATTAGTAGATTCTCTTGAGTCAAAAACATGTCGATTGAATACATGAGACCTTTCCACTGGGAAACAAAATACACAACTCACTCATCAGGATTTTTATTACACTTAAAGAGGTCAAAAATACTTTTCTTATTCATGGTGGACCGGAATTAGTAGATGAACTGTCTACAATGGTCTTCCCACCTAGTGATGGACCCTATAGGTAGCTGGTTTTACCATACAAATGTAGGTCCTTCCAATATCTAGAAGAAACACTAAAGCTCGGTAGCCTCCTTCTACTATAGGGTTCCTAAAATGAGTCCACACCATGAGATAAAGTTTTCAAAATACTGTAGTGGGTCACCCATCCCATTTAATGGAGAAAAACTAGGGTTCCCAAAATCTGAGAGTGCTCACATGTCATCCACCCATGTTGGGTATGGCTTTTATTCAGGGGGATCAACACTTGTCGCATCTAGAGGGCCTCAAGGTGAGTGGTGAGAGTGGCTATCAAATCATCTTGGTGAGGATATTTGTCTTGACAAGGATTCTTGACCAAAGATGCGTTGATAGGATCATCAACTCAATAAGCAGGCTCAATGACTTTTGGAGAAGAATGAACTTGGTCTTAAGGAGGGAAATTATGCTGATCTGGAGGGTTTGGTGACTCATACCTCAGCCGCTTTCCATAAAATCCTACCTTTACTCTATCTGGATTCATGGGATTTCCAAACTTGACTAGGGGAAATTGGTAGAGGAGGAATTTATACTCCATATAAAGAGAAATGTGATCTCTTTAGGAAGTTCCATAATCCAGGTTTCGATCATCTATGAGCTAATCAATGATCATTTTTTGCTCTTTGAGATGCTGAATTAAAGAGGCTACCATTGTCTCTGCCTCTATATTTGGAACAAATTTAGATGGATCGGAGGTTCCAACCTTATATTTTCCCTTTTAGATATTCTGATGGGAATGAAATGTCTCATAGGGATCCCTAAGATTGAGTGCATGCCTTTGCTAGTGGGTGCAGACACCTATATGAGAGTCTGTCTAGTACTGCACCAACCCTTGGGGTAGACCATCCCTATCATGACCTGTGTTGGTGCCCTTGTCCTTCTGATCCTCTGACAGGTTTGGGATGACCATGTTTATTGTAATTGTACCCAGAGGGGAATCCTTGAGGTTATAGGGTAGTTCATGCTATCACAAGATAAGGATAAAGTGGAGAGCAACGTATTATCCCTAGTCCCTCATATTAACATGTGAAGAGGCATCTTCCATAATTAAGTGGAGAACTATGAGGCTCTTGACACATATATATTAGAGGTTTTTGTAGTATATGGATGAAGTGGGGTGTTGATCCATTGGGATAACCATCAACTTGACCCTTCAGTACTATTGTTAGAGGTCCTCAAGGTGACCTAGGCATCTTGGATAGGCCAAATGATGATCATGGAGGTGGTTAAGCATCACCAAGATGGTATGGTGAAAACACAAAACCTGGACCTCCGTAAGGGACTATGAGATATCAATGTTAGAAGCTTCAAGTGTCCATAACACCATTGAAAATTGGTCAGTGGCTATGACTTCCCACAATCCCTCTTATTTAGAAGAAATTCCATGTTCTTCATCAGCACAAACTTTGATCGGTGCTGGTTGAGAAATATGTGGTGGCACTGATATGGATCGGTTTGTCTGTTGGTTGACTAGTATAGGATTCACTGCATGAGTCAAATGTATGTTGTATAATAGGGCGTATTTTGGGGCAACACCAAATGTATTATCACATCCTTTTAGGATGGAGTATTCACTACTAGCACATGTAAAAGGGAAGCAATGCTCAT
The DNA here is from genome assembly GCA_963277665.1 of Viscum album. Classification (NCBI taxonomy): domain Eukaryota; kingdom Viridiplantae; phylum Streptophyta; class Magnoliopsida; order Santalales; family Viscaceae; genus Viscum; species Viscum album. Next base: position 1,898,593,172 of record OY728152.1, read on the forward strand.
CTGTGGCTCAACAGAGTGCACACCATCTAAAGGTGTCTACCCAAATAATAAAAACTCTCATACATCTTATGTATAGGTAGAGATGAGGGAGACTAGTGGTGACAGGGATGGTTTCACTATGATCCCCTAGAAGGGGGTATAACTTCTTCCACCTTCATGAACCTGTGAAGGGCTCTAGGGATCCTATGGATTTCACCTTTTGGTATAGTGAATATCACATTTCATGATCCTTCCCCAAACTCTAAAATCAAATTTTTTGTTCCATTATCGAGTTTTATGTGTCCTCAAAATCTGAAATATCGATGAGCTCGACAATGACTTAGCATTTCCTAGGATTTTGCCAACGACAGCGAGTGTTCTCCCTTCTACCTCGAGATAGTTATTTAGGGAAGGGCACCTATTCTACATGGGTATTAAATCCATTATAATAGGTGTTAACATAGGGAGGTCCTCCGCTCTTGTTGGTGATGACATGGGTAGGACCTCTGTGGTGAGAATCGAGAATATGGGTATGAATTTCATACTGGTAGTTGAAATAGCAGGGAGAAACTCCACTTGGATTAATGATGGTGTGAGAAAGACCTATACATAGAGTCTCATCAATATGGGATGACCTGTAATGGATTTAGGTTGTTCTAGTGATTTAAAGGGACATCCTAGCCTACCTATGAGGTGGTTGGGTATGGATCTCAATTGGGTGAAGATAAATCCCTATTTACCCATTGTAGGGACCTAGTGGGAAGTGAAAGTGGTGGTAGGGGTCACTATAACTGTGGAATATGATTCCCCTTATTGGAAATTCTCTTAACCTTTCCCTTGATGTTGGCATTGGGTGCTTTAGACCTGGGTCAATGGAGGAGGGGTGATGTCCACCAGTTCTTTGGCCTGAGGGACCAATTGTTGCTGGTGTTGACCCGACCTAGTAAGAGCCCTCCTTAGAAGGTACCAAGAAATAGTCATGGATATGGTGACTTGGTAATCCTAAACATCCTCATATTAGGGGATATATTCATAGAATTTATTTGGGGAGAGACTCATGAAGTGTTTTGTGAAGTCATGGTGAAATTCTTGGTAGAAGAGTGATTATGTGGTATTTTCATATCATTGTTTATCCTACCCCAGTTCAAGTAGGCATTTAGTTCTTGGTTTCCTATAGTTGGGGTCCTATAAGGCAAGTGGATTTAGATATTAGTACTAGTACAAGAAAAGAGATACCTAATTCCCTAGTTGTCATCCAATCTTCTAAAGCAGAGAAGCATATGTGCTGACAATGTCAAAGATTGAGGATGCCTAATTGCTAATTACCAAATTCATAGGTGAGTTCCATGTTGGGCCCACTGTTGGCTTGGTGTGACCTGGAACTGGATATTTGAATTTAGTGACATGATAATACATTTATGTATCAAACACTAATAGTCCCCATTTTTAGGAAAACAGTTTCACGTTAGGTTCACCATTTATGTTTCTAATGATTTCTTCAGGGCCCTCCTATGCATCAGCATACGATACGTACACTATTTTTCTTGTTTCCCTACATTCTTGCTTTACAAAATAAAGTGAATTTAATCACTTTCAATGTTGATATCATCTCCTTGATCGAAACAAGATGATGGGATATTGGTTCCTCCTTGGATCTCATTGCATAGTCAAAGTCTCCCTCATATAGTTAAGTATTGTTCATGGATATCATTCCTGGTGCCATATCTTTATGGATTTTAGTTAATTAAATTGATTCTATCTAGTAGGGAAGAGAAATTCAGTCAAGAGAGTAGTCATGTTAGGCATCCCTAGGCATGTATGTAAGCTTGGTGTATTGGTTACCTATGAATATTCCTCATGGAAAGGCATCTCATATGAGGCATATTATCCATGAAACCTAAGGCATCATGTGTCGATCACGAGGTAACTATGCTGGAGGAGTAATTATTCAAAGTAATTTTACCATAGGTATCCCATTTTTATAGAATAGGGTTGATATTTTGAGTTATGTCACAATTTTTATGTCTCATAGAGATGGATCAAGATGTCTAGTTGAGACAGATCAAGTAACGAGTTTAATATCATGTGGAGACTAGCACATGGTTAATATCTTATGGGGACATGATGGAGGGATCAAAATTCCCCATGGAGTAAGAACTTGGATTATGGATTATAACACAACATGGAGGTAGATATAGGAGGTGTATCCCTAAGAGGGATCACCTAGATAGTTTACCAATGTTGGGACGCCCCATGGAGGTGGACTTGGAATTGTGGATCAGAATTCCCCTTGTGATGGATCAAAGAGTTTCATCCCTAGGAGGGAAGATGTCACATATAGAGTGGATGGATCAGAACAACCCTTGAGGTGGATCCATAATGGATGGATCAAAATTCCCATTGAGTTAGATTAGGAGGTGGGTCCCTAGGAGGGAAGATGTAACACCTAGAAGGTTTAACAATGGATCCGAGCACCCCTTGAGGTTAATTAGAGAGGTTGATCAGAATGAATCTTGAGTCGTATCAGGGATGTGTGTCCCTAGAATGTAATAATTCACACCTTTATGGTTTATTTATGGATTAGAACACCCCTTATAGGTGGATCTTGAATGGATGGATTAGAATGCCCCATGAAGGTACATCTGAGAGGTACGTCCCTAAGAGGGAAGATATCACACCTGGATGGTTGGATCAGAATGCCCTGTAGAGGAGGATCTAAGAGGTTCATACCTAGGAGGAAACACTACGATTTTAACATTTTTGGGATTGAAACTCAGGTAGGAATCATACATAACTTTTTTATAAGACAGAGATCAAAACCCACAAAGTTCAATGACACAGTTTAAATTTGTGTGGAAAGATCAATCTATGCTGTTTAACATCATACAGTAAGGATGACCAGGTCATGAAAAGTTCATAGATGGGGTATGATGTGAGTATTATGTATAGAAGCTTCATTTTTCAAGATAATTGCTCTTGGTTGGAGTGGTGTGGGGCTTACACATTGAGATTCCCTTCTGGGGACCATTATCCGGCAGTGAGAGAGAAGGTGGAATCCCATTATCATTGCACATGGTGCATCATATGTTCATTGCATAGGGAAAGGCTACATTTTTACCTCATGTGTTGAGGATTTTGTTTTTCAGTTTTACATAAAAAAATAGGATGTGGAACTAACCATTTTTACATCATGAAACTCAAACATGGCCAGGCTCACACTCTAAGGGGGGTCGTTTCAAAGAGAGTTGAAGAATTTTCCTAAGAAATCTCTTCCAAGATAGGTACACAGTTTCCCTCAAATATTCCACTCCTAATTATTATATGACCACTACTAATGTTCCATTGGGAATCATGGAATTATCACTGTTGTTGCGGAGTTTTCAATCATTAGGTCAACATGGAGGGAGCCACATGCCTGACATTAAAATACCTATACTTAGGAGCAATGGGAATTAGAATACCTATGTTTAGGAGCATCGGGTAAAGCAATGGCTCAATGATAATTGGGAGAATTAGGTGAGGGACCTAAACATTGTTGTGTAAAATTTGGTAGTGTTTCATACGAGAGATGCATGAGAAAGGGGATCCAGTACAAGGGTAGTCTATGGAACATTTAAGGGTATGTTCGCACAAAATTTTAGTTGTGCATAGATTAGGGTTGCACATGTAATTTCAAATTTTCATCAAAATTAGGGTTTTTCACAATCATCTTCTTTTGTGCGCACCTAAGAAACTTTTAGAGGGGTTTCATAAGGATCAATCAACCATGTTCCAAGTCAATTTTGGGACCACAAGAGGTTAGTCATGAAATATTCTCAACCTTTGGTGGTCTATGTTGTGTTCTATTATGGAAGATGAGTACTTGTGTGCATGGGAGCAGTGTATCATATTCCAGAAATCCTCCCCAATGAGAGGTGGTGAGCTTTTATTTATAACCAAAATCCTTGGAAGTGGTCATGTTAGTCCTTGGGCATGGAACGGTATTACACATGACTTCTTCCTTTACTACTGGAGATTGGCCCTGAAAAAGGACTAGATTGAAGTCACCTTTGGAGTGAAAAGGGGTATTTTTTGCACACCATTCATTTCTTTCATGCAACCCTTCTTTCTTTCATGTGATAGCCTTGGTAATCCTGTCGGCCTTTGTGGAAACCATAAAAAATATTGTTTCCTTTGGCATGTGAGGCCTTTGCACAAGAAATGTGTTTCTTGTATGTATCCACTGAAACATTCACGTACTATGATCATCAACCCCTGTATAGTCCTTTAGGGTGTCTAGTATGCTCAATTCATCCAAAATTGGCCGTCTAAGGCTTCAAATGAAATTCTAGCACCAAAAATATGTAAAAGATTTTTAGAAATAAATTTTTATTGAAAAATTAGGCAAATCTTTTCTAAATGAGTTCTTGATCCAAAATTGCCTGAACAGATAAGTCTCACCATGTTAGAACCAGATTCTTAAGAATATATGTTACTAGATTGACCTTCATATCATCTAGTGTCCCCAAAAAGTCAAAAATCTTGGTCATCCTACTCAGTCACACCTCTTCTTTCTCAGGTCCAGAATCATCATGAAATGTTGGTGGATTTTTTTCTTTAGAAATTATGAAGAGTGATTGACTTGATGAGGTTACTCATTTCCATCCCCCTTATCAATTTCTTGAAATTATTACACTATACTCTAAACCAAATCCTGGTTTACTTATGGTCTTAGTGAAACCACATTCTCAGTTGTTCCCTCTCATTTTTTCTTTTTCTCCTTATTGGTATCATTTTTTTTACAAACCATTTAAAGAAACTCATAAATTTATCAATTTTTACTATTAATCTTTTCATGGTAATATTTTATATATTAAAATAATAATCACAATATGAAACAATCAAAATGAAATAACCATGTGACAATTCGGTCCTTATAGGAAAAATATATTTACTAATGCATGATATATTACACTCATCAGATAAACCCATGATGATGATTTGAAAACATTCCTAGTAGTGTATTAGTGAAAATTTATACCAATAAAACCCTAGTAACTTGAAGTTTAGCATAAAAGGTTATCTATTTATTTTTATGCTATACATTTCAAGTTATGAAACTCATATATCCTTGTTACCAACCCAACTAAAGGAATGAACAATATTGATACCTTTTTTTACATCATTCCCCAACTCATTATCATGAGAATAGGTGGAGGTTATTCTATCCTTAGGTGATATTACCTGATCACCAAGATCTGGAAATAAATGTTGAGGGTTTAAACATAAGAAACATAGTGGAACAATTTAACCTTTAGAAGCACATACATAATAGGATATGGATAATGTAAAACCAAGTACATCTATATAAATTATGTATGCACCAAAACCCAACCATAATAAAATTTACAATTAAATAATGAATAATAAAACAATGAAAAATATCAAAGTAATGACAGAATAGTAAGAAATAGAAAATAAAACTCCAAAGAAACTCAAGACCCAAGTACCATGGTGGAACCACTCTTGACCAAGACATGAAGAAACTCCAAGATCTGACTCCACCAATTATTATAGATACATTATGAAGCACTTCTATAAAATTAATAATCTAGTTCCTTTCCTGTATCATAGAAAACAACATCTGTATATGCACAAAAGTGAATATGTAAGGGGTGAGTAATCATAACCAGTAGGAAACCCTTAATATTTTTACCACATTCCACTAAAAATAGAAATATGTTAGCTCATATGATATAAAATAGGTGGGAATAATATCAAAGTAGTAAAAAAAATTCACCATTTAAAATATACCAGATGAATAAGTTTTATAAAAGTAGTTTAAGTCATAAAAATGTTTCTCTTTCAAAAAGTAGAAGCATTTCATAATTTCCAGTTTGGAATAACCATACATTATCTCACAAACACAAACATTCATGTTTAATGGAATCTCTCTTGCTCATAAGAAAAGATACACCCTCCACCAAGTTGTTGTTTAGTGTCAATTCTCACCTTGTCCCTTTCCAGTCAGAACTAAGCGCCAAGACTATTTCTAAAAGGACTCATACTATGTAATCATGAACCCAACCCAAATATGTGCCTTCCCAGATAGTACTCACAACCCAGTTATTCCAATTTCATTTAACAAAACCCTTTTTCATTAAATAATTCACTTTTAATCAATTTATGAAGTCCATTGTGGTGACACCCACAATCCAATTTCAAATAAAATCAGTAATAAAATTATGAGCAGAGTTTTACTAGGGAAAAATCTATTGAAAAATAGAGTAGAAATATTTTTTAAACCCTAAAGCCTTCAAGTTCTAATAAAAGTGAAAATAGGGAAAAATTATATACCTCAATTCAATTGGCATAATTTATATAAAACAATCCAATCAGATAGACCTCTTCCTTATGTTCTTCTATCAAAACCACATAAGATCTCATCAACACAAATCTGAACCCATAAATTTGGGTATTATAACACCAATCTATTATTTCATATGATACAAACTTAGGAAATCTAATATAATAAGGAATAACGATCCCCTAACCATTGATATCCACAATTGAATGCCCAAGGATTCATTGGAATCAGAGTCAAACCATTAAATGTCATCAAAAATAACCTAGGGGGCCTTGGAAGTGAAGAGGAAGAAACAAGAACCAAATGAGGAGTTGTAACTAGTTTCTAGGTGAAATATGGTTGGGAATGAATGTATTTATGGTGTTGTTCATAGATTTAAGTCATAAATTCCTCGTGGGGTGACTTTTAATGAAAAAAATTTCACCTCTAAAATAAATCCTAGAAAACTAGTTTATGACACAAATTTATTTTCCAATATAATCTACCTCATCAGAAATATCTACCTCATAATATTTACAACATAAAACCATGATTTATGATTTAATTTATTTCTAAAGATTTCTAGAAGCCCATTTTCTAGACTACTCCCTCTTTATTCCCCTTAACAATTCTAGTAAGGTGTTCAAATGATTTCAAATTTAAAATAAAAAGCAATAAAATGATGATGTACCAAAAAATGGGTGTGCTACATGGAAGGTCAGAGTGAGGTGTTCATTCGTGAGAAAGACCATCTGATGGGTCATAGATGTTTGGAGCCCTTGTCCTCTTAATTAGCATAGTCAATTTTATGCTCAGTGGAGGTTCACACAGATGTAATTATAAATGATGTTGAGGAGTTTATGGATATTTTTCCTAAATAGGTTGAGACACTACCCCCTCGATGTGATAATCAGTTTAGGATAGAGTTATAACATGGTGTCTCTTTTATTTTTATGGATCCTTATTGGAAAAAGAATTCTTAGTTGAGGGAGTTGAGGGATTAAATCAATGAATTTGTAAAGAGTGGTTTCATCTATTTTAGTGTGTCTCCATGGGGTGGTCCAATGTTATTTTCCAAGAAGTTGGATGGAAGTCTTAGATTAAAAAAATTACTATCACTGGCTAAACCAATTAATGGTAAATATCCATTTCCCCTCTATATGATAGATTTTTTTTCTATTATTTAAAGAGATCAAATTGGTTTTTGAAGATCGATTCGTGGTCTGGATATTATCATATGTGGCTGAAAGAAGAATATATTTTGAAGATTGATTCTAGGTGTCTTTATATCCACTTTGAGTTCAATGTTATGCCATTAGATGTCATGAATTTCCTATTTATATTCATGGGACACATGAACTCCATGTTTCATGAGTTATTATATCATTCCATTGTAGTGTTCATCGATGATATTCTCATGCACTCAAAGTTGGAGAATAATCACATTGAGAACCTAAGGACTATTTTAAAAGTTACCTATCACTGTTAACTCTATAATAAGTTTTACAATTATAGGTTTAGGATGTTTTAGGTATATTTTCCTATACATGTGGTATCTCAGTAGGGAGTGGTAGTTGATTATTTGAAGATCAAGGTAGTTGTTTCTTAGGAAGAACCCTGGATTGTTGTATAGGTTTATAGCTTCCTTAGTCTCATAGCATATTATCAGAGTTTTATGTTTGATTTATCTTGTATTTTAACCTCTTTTAAAACTATAACTAGGATGTGTTGCGTTTTTATGTAGACCAATCAATGTTAGGTAGATTTTTACTACCTAAAGGGAAAGTTTATAAGTTCTCTTATTCTTTAACTACTAAAGGAAGGATTCATCTTCACGGTTTTTTATGAAACTTTTTATCTTGGATTAGGGTGTGTTTGATTTTATTGGCCCCAATATGTTAAATACTATAAGAGGGGGGAGAATCAAGGTGTGATAGATTAAAACATCCACCCCTTTGATCTTGTTTTATCATTAAATAAAAGTATATTCTCTCTTATTCTTGAAAAAATGTATAAACATTGAAATTAAAGAATGCCCATGACACAAAAATTTTACCTCGTTCAACCTAACTAGTTTAGTCCATAGATTATAAAAATGCGACGTTCCAATTTACCAAAATTTACTATAGCACACTATCGTAACAACATTTGGAGCAGACTTATTTTACCCTGGTTTACAACCAATCACACTTAAAATTCTCACTTCTATCTCTGCATAGGTGACAACACTATTACTCAAAAATAACTTTTTTCTAATATATATTAGTTATTTTTTTGGTTCAAACATATGTGAGTGTTTCATGAAGCTTTATTTTCACTTGAGAGGTGAAATCAACTTTACCACATAATATTTGTTTCGTAGAAAAACTATTCATGAACTTTTCTTCTTCCTTTAAGAGACATCTTTATGAAACACTATGTATCATGTACTGTTACAACATAGTCAAACTTATCCTTTTTAAACTACCCCTACTTCCAAAAAATAAACCTCATTCACAAGCTCACATTCCTCTATGAACTGATTTTTCTTCATGGATATATTTATTCCTCATAAACTTCTTAGTTATTTATAAACTCCACCACTCCATGAAGTCCACTGCTTCATAGAGAAACTTCCTTTATGGATTATTCTTTACAAAATCCTTTCTTGGATTATAATTTATAAACCCCTTTTATGGATTTCACTTCATGAACTCCTTTCAATCTTAGTTAAATACTCTTTGATGATAATATACTCTCAGTGTTTTTCACACTACATAATGAAGTGATTATGGACCCTTATATATAAAAATAAGACAAAAAATTACACTAATAATAAAATTAAAATTAATCCATTTTTGAAATAATTTATTATGTACCATACCTCCTATGAAATTCACATAAAAAAATTCCATCATGGAGGCCCCTAAATCATTGCCTTTCTACGACAAAAGACGCACCCTTCATGAACTCCCTAAGAAGATTCCTCTAAAAACACTACCTCTCTTAAAAAATGATAAATTTTATGCTTTATAGATTAAAATAATTTCTATGTGATTCATATAGTGTATCACCTACATAAAATCCAACCCTTTTCAAAATTCAATTCATGGCTCTACATACTCGTTATGTGTTTCTTATAGCACTACTCCTATAATAAATCCTTTCCTTTACCAAATTTACTACTTATTATTATGTTTTGTGATTTTTGAATATAAATGATCCTCCTACATGGATTCAAACTTTTTTATGTGTAAATTCTCTTTACCTTGAAAAAAACTTCAAAATCACAAGACCAAAATTTTGGTAAACACTGTGAAACCTTGCCACCTTACAAACTTGTATATTGTAAAAAATATGTTGGAACCTTGTCAACTGGATTTTTTAATAAACACAAAAACCTAAAAACATTGAAGAAACTTTGAGGTTTTTTTACCAATGATACCCACCTTTGGGTTTGTTTATAACACTTCAAAACTGCTTAGAAACTTTTGTTGAAAAAAATGCACACACATTCTTATTTAACTACCATTATCCCTCAGTAGATCAAGATAGTGATCTAATATTTAATCGATACATACTATAAGATCACATGATTCAATATTGATGTGAGAAACAAGTGTAACATAAAAATTTCATCAGTGGACCAATTGTTTCTCAATACCACCTTTTGAATATTTCTCGATACTAATTATTTATGAAATCTAAATCCAATTTTTATTGGTGATCAATACCAAATTATTCATAGAGTACTGTACATGATATGGTAACTTCCTCAACCAAAATTAATAATAAATTTAATTAGGAACCTAGACGTTATCCTTTTGTGATATGTATTTATTGATAGAACTATATCAGAATCATCATGGTTAACAAAACTCCCCCATTTCTTTTCTCCCCATAATTCATCATAGAATAACTCATATTTCATCAATAATATTTATCCCCCTTTTTCAAAAAACTTAAAGGTCACTCCCATATGGTCTTCAATAGGAGAAAGAACATAGATCAACATATAGTGAAATTCAAAACATACCTCAAGGAGTGGGGGTCCCACATCTACACAGTGCATAGAGTTGACTAGACTTTTAGAGCTAGTTGATCTATTGAAAAATATTCCTTGCATAAGGTATTTATTAAAATTTATGTGACTTGATGTTTAATTGGAACATAATCCAATATCAATAAACCATATTCCACTTTATCCTTTTTAAAGTGTTATTTTATTTCAATACTCTTTATCTTTATGTTATGGATAGTATTTTTTCATAGATTTATATCACTTGAATTGTTATAATTGATTCTAATTGGAGACTTAACTTCAATTACCATATCTTCAACATACTTCTTCATCAATAATAATTACATGAAATTTTGAGTGATCACAATATATTAATATTATTTAATTCTTAGAAAAATGAAATCTCATTTCATTCCTAACCCAGAAATACACAATCCTCTATGATAGAATAAACCACATGATGTTTACTTTTTATCATCTACTAAACCGGCACAATCAGTGTATATATTTCTAAATTACTCTTGGTCTGATGTTACTTTGTAAATAAAGACAAAATCCACTTTTCATTTTACATACCATATAATTATATTTCCTATATACATGTATATTTATTTGGGATTAATTTGATACTATTTTTTCAAGAATATATAAAAAACAATATCAATTCATGTCAATATTAATTATAGCAAGATTCCAATGGTCTTCTTGTATTCTATGACATTTACCACTTCACCATCACCATCCCTTGAAACTTTCATAAAGACAACGATCAGAATTATCATATTATTATAACAATCCTTTCAAAATTGTCTAAAAACCACCTTGTAATATTTATATTGAGAAATAAATGTTTTATGCCCTCCTTATATCTCCTACAGAACAAGGAAAAACATTTGTTCACTAATCATCAATATTTTAAAATCACACTTTATGAACTCTTTAAACTATTTAAATAATTTTTTATTCAATACACCAAATATTAGGTCATAGACATACACCAACACCATCATCATTTGATCACTCTAATTATTTTCATAGATATTGTGATATACTCCACCACTTTGGAAACTATTCTTCTTTAAACATTGATCCAATATTTAATACTATGCTCTTGGTGCACTTAATATTCCAAAAATGCGTTAAATAATGATGAATTTATTTTCATATGGAATTCCTTGAATTTTATTTGCACTACTATAGCTAAGAATAGTCAAAATGTATCCAGCCTTTCCATGGGTGAAAATGTTACATCAGCATCGATTCCATTAATCCGAGAGTACCCATTTCACACCTATATTTCTTTGTTTTGAATAATCATATCATCCTTATTTATCTTATTATTGAATAGCCATTTGAACTCAATGATATTATTGTCTATCAACCTCAAAATAAAATCCTAATTATGATTCTTCTCGATTTGGTCAAGCTCATTATTCATCACCTGAACCCAATTATCATCTTCAATATTATATTTAAAAATTTTTGGTTCTACCTATGATAGAAAATATTTTTCTATAGATACTTTATTCAACTGATTTTCCCTGGCGATGTCTGCTCACTGGTGATATTTTTTCTTTCAATCTCAACTCGAATCATCAACTTTTATATGGACACAGGTCTAACTTCTTCCTACTCAACATCAATATATTCTTATAAATTAGAATGTTAAACTTATTCTCTTCATAGGATAATTAATTCCCCAAAAAATTTATAAGGAAACTTATCATTTTTTTATTGAATATTGTACTCATTTTCCATTATAGTGGCATCACTACTTTTGAAAACCTTTCCTAGCCACTCATTGAAGCATTAATATTTTTTTCTTTCTCCTAAGTATCCAAGGAAAATCTCATCATTTATATGGGATTTAAACTTAATATATTTATCCTTATTGAGAATTAAAATCTTACTTTAGAATATTCTAAATTACATAAACATTGGATTCTTTCCATACTATAGTTTTGATAGAGTCTTTTATTTCTTTATACATAGAAATTATTTGTTAGAGATATAGACCGATGTCAAGACTGCTTCCATCCAAAACCTCTCTAGTAGGTCCAATGAGCATCACTTTGGTCATGTTTTTTATAATCTAATTTCTCCTTTAAACCACAATATTCTTCTAATCATTTTTCACTATGTAGACTTGGTGCCTTATCATGTGTTTATCAAGATAATCCTCCACATTTCTATTGGTAAAATTAATGTCATTATCAGTTTATAATTTCATAATTTTTTGTCCCAACATCTTTTAAACATCCCTTTAATATTTTTTTATGCAACTAAACACCTCATACATGTGAGTGATGACTATAATACACACTATCCTTCTATAATCATCAATTAAAAGAATATAGTATCTATTCCCATCAATATCTCTTGGTGATATAAGTCCAAAAACATCAACATGCACCAGTCCAAAAGATCTTATTTAATATTTCTCATTTTCCTTAGTACATATTTCAAGTAATATTTTATTTTTTACATGCTTCAAATGTGTGTGCATGGTATCATGATATCTTAGGGAGATCTTGAGTTCTATTACATTTCACCATAACATCCAATGACTTTTAGATTAAATGGAAAAGTCATATATGTCATAAACTATTTTCTTATTCCTTGGATATAAATCATATATCTTATTCTCTACTAAAAAGGTAGAGATTACAATTTGGGCACTTCCCCTACATAATAACTACATCATACTTTCCCTTAATGATAAATAATCTTATTTATCTTTATTTCATTCCCAGAGTCACACAGTTGATGACACCAGGCAGGTTGTGCCTGATACTTTCAAAGAACAAGAAATATATGTGTATCATATATTTTACGCCAAATTTATATTTCCTAGAGCTATAATAATTAGGACATAATCATTTCTGAATATAAAAACACCATCCTTGTTTTCCTTGATTCCCATGAAAAAAATTATTTCCCATCATGTGGGAAATTCATCCACTATTAAGGATCCACACATAAATATGATTTGATGCTTTTAGGTTAATATATATAAACACTTCCTAATAAAAACTTTTCTATTTGATCCATGTCTTTGTGTTAATATATGGTTTCATTTACATGCTTGATCTTCTTCAGAGTATGATGGACCAACTTTATCTAGAAAAGATGCAAATCAATTTTTCATTTTCAGCTCACTTTATGATTCTTTTATCTCCAACATATGAACACTTAGGGTATTCATTGGAACATTATTCTACATTATTGATGAGAAATACCTATCCATATATCCAAATCCACCACACCAGATATAGTGTCTATCAAAATCATCCTTGGGAAATTAAGCTATGCTTGGATGCCTTTATTTCTCTAATTCTCTTTAATACCTTTTGGATATAAAACAAAAACTATGGGAATGTACCATATTTCCACAACAATAAACCCTGATACATGATTATTTATTATGTGTAATTACTATAGAACCAGTTTACCTTTAGGTTCTATAAATATTTTGATTCTAATTCCTTCCAAAATCATCATTCAACTTTAGAGTGATGCTTCTAGTTTAGCAGAAACTATCACTACTTTCTATTTATGATCAAGCCTCATACTAACCATATCATTCAGATATGGATTTTTTTCTACCGACAATAATTTTCCTATTTTTTGTAACTCTGTGCTCTAATTTAACTTTTCTATCATATGTTTGATTTAATTTTCAGATGTCACATCAGGAGTGAGGAGTCTCTCCTGGCCCTCTAATTTTTATTGTGGGCCGATAGTTTCCTCCTAAAGATCTATGATACGTTTGACCTGATCGTTCATAATCTTAGTCAGACTATTGATAAACCTGGTTAGTTCTTCAAATTTGATCTTGTACTATAACACTCCAATATTTTAAATGTATTTCCTTTGAAATAAAATTTGAAGTATTTGATAGCTTGTCTTACATACAACCTCGAGTTTATGCTGACAACGATATAGTAAACCATTATAACCTAGCCTTTAAATTGTAAGGTATGAATAGTAATAACCAATTTATAAAAAATATGTATAAATTATATTATTAAGTATTTTTTTTGATTAATTCATAATAAATAATACTCAATTTTTAGTAAATTCATTTTATACTTTAAAAATATGTTTTCTTAAAAAATGGGTTTTATCAAATTTTTTCAAGAGAAAATTATAACTAATTTATAACATTTTAGAAATTTTATTTTATTAAATTAATATCATCTTTTAAAACCATAATTTCAATATTATATTGGGGTGATTTTTAGGATTTTTCAAAACAAATTTATTTTCTAGGGAATAGTAAAATAGTAATTTTTGTAATAATTATCATTTATTTTGAATTAAATGTATGATTATGTTATTAGTTATATCTTAAATTAAATTAATTATACTTTAATTATAAATAATATAATTATTTATTTAGTAATCATCATTTTACATGATTTTGGTATAAGTTAATTTTTTGTCTTAAAAACATATTTTTCTAAAAAATTATCTTTATGCGTACATTGTGTTTTAATCTTAATAAATTAATTTAATATTAATTTATGAATGTTTTTAATAAAATTTATATATTATATATTTTATATAATATTTTAACATTCGTTTTATGTTTTTTATAAGGCAAGGAGTGAAAGTAAATTAAGTTTTACGGTTAAAAATTCATTTTTTTCAAAATGGTTTTTCATTGCAGTTTGTAGGCTTAATTAAAATTATATTATATCACTTATTGAAATTGAATTTGGTAAAATGGATTCAATATTTTTAATCATAATAATTAAAATAATATAATAGGTTAAACTTAATTTTTTGTTTTTGTGAATAGCAAAAAACAGTAAAATTATGTTATCACTATTAAGGCTAAAACAAGTTTATAAGGGGTTGAACCATGACATAAGGGAAGTATTTCTTCATAAACCTAAAAAATTATTATTTTTTGAATATATTTCTTCCTTATAATATCATACCTTTTAATTCCTATCTAATTTTAGCCTCTTCCCCATGAAAGTGACCTTAAATCATTGAAATCTTTTATGGAATTTCATGTGTGTCTTTCCCCACACTTATAAAAGGGTACCTATTATCCTCCATTATTCACTCAATTTAAGAATTATATCTCAGTAATGTTCTACTAAAAATTATTCCTAGAATCATTTCATTCATCCTATATCTTATTTTATTCTCCTAAGACCAATTTTTCAATGATTAAGGAGTAAACCAAAGGAGATCTCTCAAAGAAGAGGTATAAATGTTAACAAATATCTTTCAATTTTATTTCTTCTACTACTTACTATAAAATTATTATATATATAAAAAAATGATTAATTAATTATCATCAACATACTAATATTTTTTAGGATTATGTAACAACTATTTACCACCTCTTATCAGTTCAATGGGAGATGGAAGTATCGCTCGTGCGTACGTGAGGACTACTACCTCCACATAGCGATACAATTCAGTTTCCACCATAATAATTCATGGTTGGTTACTATGATAGTTTTAATTTTAATATATTATATTTATATTATATTAAAGATTATATAAATGGTAATTAATATTTAATTTTCATATATTTTATCCATCAAAAAATGGAAACGTCACTTGTGAGTACGTACAAACTATCATCTCCACCTAGTGATGTAATTCATTTTTCATCACCACTTTATATAACTAAATATAAATATGTATATAATGAATATATATGATATTTATATCTTTATTTAAATTTTTCATATGAATTTACCATGATCAAAGTGAAAGGAATATAACTTCCTAACTAAAACATACATGAAAAATGAAGTATTTAATACCCAAAATGGCGACTTTAATAGAGAATTATTAATAAAAAGGTGTTGGAATGATATAATTAGATCATATATGTTATTATATACATTAATTTTACTCTATAATATAATTATAATAATTCTAAATTTATTCTACAAAAGTTTAGTGTTCTTCTGAAACAAGTCAGATATAAGGTAAGGGTTTCATATCAATTTCTCTTCATTGAGAATTTATTATTTATATGGTGTATATACTGCCCAAGAATTTATTTTGGAATGATACAAAATCTAATTAAATTTATTTATATAAAAATATGATTTTCAAGCATCTAATGAATTTTTATTCAAAAAATACTAAAGTCAAGAGGGGTCTTCATCTCAATTTTGTATCATTGAGACATGTTTTCCATTTTACACCTATCTTATTTTACGATGTGTATCTACTAAAAAATTGATATTTATATCATTAATATCATTAGGTTAATTTTATTTATTTTTTCATTTGAATTTATTTATTCCATGAGGGTTGTGATTAAAAAGTTACCACATCGACAAGGGTTTTATGTCACAATCTCATTTTTTACCGAGATTGTTTATGATTAAATATTTTAATGATAAAATTATAAAATCTATATATCCCTAATAATAAGTATTTTATTTTTATATGGTTATTCTTATTGATTGAATTTTTTCCTTTCATTATCCACTCTTTAATTTCTAAAGATACCGAAAGAATATTTTTAAGGAAAATCTACTTTTTTTCTCTTCAGTGAGGAATCCTTTATTCCATATTAATATTATCATTAAAATTATTTCAAGAATTTTTTTACTATTATAAAAATATTATTTAAAGAAATTGTTTCCTATATTTTACTTTCCATAAAAAAAATTAAAAGTATCCTTCTTATTATTTTCTAAATGTGGTACTTTTGAATTTTACCGAAAATGTGAAAGGAATTTTTGTTTTAACATACACTATATGAATAGATTTACCCACCATCATGAATACTATTTTATGTAAAGATTATTTTTTAAGATTAATTTTTTATTTTTAAAGAAATTATTCCCTTAATATTTAAATTTTTTTATGCTCTAAATAAGTTTTTTCAAATAAAAAGAGTATTTTTCCCAAGAAATGTTTTAGTGATCTTTTAAAGGTATTTTTATTTATAACAAAATCATTTATTATTTCTTATAATTTACTGTTGATATGATCCAATGTCACCATATTTATTCTTTCTCTATATGGTTTATTATTATGATGATGAAATGGTTATGAAACCTATATCCTCTCCATGGGTTATAATTTTATGACATGATAAATTATTTACGATCTTATGGAACACACATGTGTGGTTTTCATTATGAGATGGGTGTTTTAGTGAACTAACCCAGGTTTCCTTCCTCTTGAATGATGAAAAATTTTACCACATGGATTGAAAGGTATTTTTGATGACCATGGGTATAAAAATAGTGTATGGGCATCATAGGAATCCCTTTGGGAATTATTTCACTGAAATCAGAGAAAAATGGTAGTGGAACATTAATATATAAGAAACCAAAATAAACAAACATTCCAAATAGGTCATAACCAACCACACTAATCTAACACATTTATATAAATATAATAATCATATATTAATATAATTATATATCATGTAATAACATATATAACATTGAATAAAATAAAACAACTACAACCCAACTCAATCCAAGCCTGAAATCATCCCAATATAACTTCTGGTTTCTCACCACCACCAAACTCACCCAAAACTGGCCTCAAGGAACAGAAATAAAATCAAAATGAGGACCTATAACTAAACAAATATAGTTGTGGTATAAAAATCCCAATAATTCACCATAACCCTCTAAGACTATGCAATTTGTTTCATAAAGAAATTCATAAATAATAGTTTGAAAATAAACTAAAATGTTGGATTTTGAAATATAACTTATGAAAACCAAAAAAAATAATAATCACATTTCAAAATGTTCCACATTAATTTATTATACTAAAAACGCATGTTTAAAAACATTTCCACTAACCCAATCAATTTCAAAACTACAAACCCATTAACATTTCTAAAAAAACTCATTTTTTTATTTAAATGAAAATGTCCACTTAATAAAAAATTAACTAGATAAATCCATATTTAAACCAAAACACCCATTTTAAAATCCACATTAAAATACCACACAATAGTCTTTAAATTTAAAATAGGTTTTTTGAACTTTTTTTAAAACTCATTTTCTAAAGGAAATGACCCAACACATAAGGGTCAAACATCACAATGTGGGTACCATATATCACAAGGAATATAAAAAACATAAACAAGATATTAATTCCACAACAATGTTTGAAAGGGGAGGTGATATAATAAATAACTATATCATATTCCCCTACATTAGCAACTAATAAAGAAAATGAATGTTTCATGGGATCTACCCTGAATCCATAACGTAAGGTGAATCTCATATTTTAATAGTTTTATCACTCACAGATAGGATTTTAACCCATATTCAATTACAAACAACAATTCATCCAAATATCCCACAAAAGAATCATTTCAATGAAACTCCCTCCTAGACCTAGTTCCAAGAACGAATGGAGGGATTCTAGCCACATGTGAACCAATTGGAATTATAAAATTAGATCTCCCACTTAGTACCTAGGTTCCCATGATCAATAAATAAGTGAGGAGAAAGAACATCCAAGAAAATATTAACATGAAATTCATGAGGAATGACTAACCCTCACCCCAAACACCCTCAAAATGAATATCCCCACATATATCTCATGTAACCACAACATAAACAAACAAATTCCCACATGAGGAGAGAAACAAAATCATTATTGATAAACAAATCACACAAGGGGTAAATAATTCAATGGAAAAATCAAAGTGTGTCTTTCATAAGAACCATTTTAAAACAAGGTTCCAAATAGGCCTTGAAAACCAAAATATGGCTTAGAATGAAAATCCATTTTTCATATTTCATCAAACACCTCTTTAATCCTTTTTAAAGGTTCAAGGAAATCACTCACACAATTTAAAAATTTCAAATAATCCCTTAAAACATGGGTCTTATAATTTTAAATGAAAAAATGCTAAAGTCCTACCATTTACACCAAACACATTTTTAAAGATCCATTAAGGTGTTTCTCATATGGCGTAAACCAAACAAATATTTCAAACCAATATTTTAAATATAATAAATAACCCTAGTAAAAATCATTTTGAGGTCAAATAATTTATTTAGAACAAAAATATCTTTAAAACATAGTTTTTTATCATTAAAAACCAAAACCAAATTAAAATGCAACACAAACTATTAAAACCATTTAAACAAGACTCATAGTCCTCTCAC
Organism: Viscum album; assembly: GCA_963277665.1. Taxonomy (NCBI): domain Eukaryota; kingdom Viridiplantae; phylum Streptophyta; class Magnoliopsida; order Santalales; family Viscaceae; genus Viscum; species Viscum album. The sequence continues at coordinate 1,898,612,610 of OY728152.1, forward strand.
AAAATCTCAGCACATGAAATCATACCATTTCAAACATGAAAACATGTAATTTATAAGAAAACCCATTTATGCTAATCTAAAAACATAATAAAATAGTTATAAATTAAGATAAGGATATCAAATATATTCATACATTCATTAAAAATTAATTTAAAAAGCACAATCATAATTTTAATTAAAAAATGAAACAATTTCATATAAACACCTATTTTAAAGAAGATGAAAGCAATATGGAACATGCCACCTTTAATAGAGAGAAAACAAAAGAGAATAGAGACAACATCTAATAACACTAGACACCATAAATACAAACATTATATTCACTCAGAACCATAAAATAAACTAAAAGGGTTTTAGGGAACATGGGGGAAACCAAATCCAAGAGAAGAGAGAGGGAATTGGAAAAGAGAAAAATACAGGAATAAATACATTTAAAACACTTTAAAAACTCAAATGGAGAGACAAGAATAAAGAGGGGAAGAGGTTGGAGCTCCTCCTTAGGATCCCAAGGGATCATCCAACACAAATGAGGTATAATAGGGGTAAAACCCCTCTTAATTTGACAATGGAATTTTGAGAGATTCCAAAAATTTTAACACAAGGGAAATCCATATGGTTTAGCCACATGGTTTTAGAAACCATGATCCTAGCATGTGTCATCCACTTCTAAGGACAAGGACACCCACAGAGTTTTGGGAGACCTCCATACCATTTGATAAACCATGCAAAATCCATGAAAATAGCTCTAACACCAACATAACCCCCTCCGCATGAGCCCCGCATGGTTACTCCTAACTATGCGAGATAGTTTTAATTCACCTAGAAAACCTCAAAAAAACTAAAAATTCTTCCTTGGAAAGTATTTGAACCCTAAACGCCCTAAGATAAGATAAAATAGAGAAAATTATGATCTACAGTAACATGTGGGTGTCAAAGGTGGGCCTAGAATTATATAACCTTCTAATGCATTAGATAGAGAAGGATATATCATGAGATAATAAAGATTGGAATAGCGAGTGAATCTAGTTTAGTAAGGAACATTTTGAAATAAGATAGTCTAAGGATTGATCCTTGACTAAGTAAACGATGAAATGGGGAGTGAAATGAATCTACTATGATAATATTGGTAGTGATACTTTACTAAGGAAATGATTTTCTATGATTATGTGTATTCCAAAAATTATGTCTTATGCTTATGATATGTTTTCATAACTCATGATTAATTATTTATGATTCTTCACTCTTATGTATTATGCCATTTTTTTGAAAAAACCATACACCATGTTTCATGATTAAAGATATTATACATATTGGGTATGATTATTACAAGTCTTGATCATGTTATCATACCCTTATTCTTATCTTATGCTCATTTATAACCATTGATCGATATCTCTTATAGTTACCCTTATCATTTATCAAAACTCGCCCTTTCTTATGTTTCCTTACCCCATATTGTGAATAAAGGTTATAAGTATGTTCTATCTAAGAAGGGTGATAGTTATCAAGAGATTAATCAGAAATGATGTTTATCTTTTATGTAATATTTATTTACATATCCAAGAATCCAAAGATACTAAACCTCTATGGTCCTCAAGAATGTAATATTGTAAATTCATTTAATATTCATCTAAATTGATATAATATTTTTGTATAAAAATTATGGGTCCCAATAGTTGGTATCATAGAAATGGTTTAGTAACTTTTAGAAACTAGGATGAGGAAACTTTAGTGAGAACCATTAGGATAATCCTAATGATAAGATAATATCCTAAGTAATGGTAAATAAAGGAGTTTGGTTTTGATAAAACAATACATCCCTATCAGGATACTAAAAGTGGATGTTATTTTTTCATAGATGAATCTAGGGGTAATAACCCTGAAAAGAGTAAGTCTAATATATCTCAACCATCATTTTGGTGCATAGTTATTTGGCCCTTACTGCACACCTAGTTTGAAACTCCCAGGAGATATGGATAGGCTAATTAACGTTTTATTTAAGATCCATTATAAAGTATTTGAATATATATTTACCATGGATGACCTAGGTTAAACCTAAGGTGACATAGATTGAAAATAAAGTGTCAATATTTAGACATCATGTGAATTATTTTTTAGGATTAATCACTATGATGATAATTATTAATGTCCATGGAAACCAGTTTAGTTTTAGTAATGGATTGAAGATAGAATGACGAAGTCGAGGTGGTAACAAGTACACTAAAATATTGAAGTATATTATTTGATATGATTTAAGGATTTCATTTATATAATGAAAAGTCTCAAGGAAAGTTTATTCATATCATTAATGACTAGATGTTGAAATAACAATAAAACCCCTAATGGTATGATGAACACATCTCAAGTCTATGAATCATCCCCAATTAATGTTTATTGTAATTTGGTTCTTTAAAATATTTTTATTCTTCCTCTAGTTGAATTTTATGTGATTTTTTTCATGTATTGGATTTATTTATATAAATCCTATATCAATTACTGAGGAAGTGAAGTCACATTTGATATTTCAAACCAACCTATGATTGTCTATCAGTGTAAGGATAAATGTAAGATTAAAATTCAAATTTCATCTCTTTCAATGAGTATTTTTTCTATTAAAAGTGGGTATTTATCTCAAATGGTTGGGGAGAAACTCAACATTGATGATATGCCTATTTTATGGAAGTTTTTTAATGTATTTCTAGAATAGTTAACTAGTCTTCCTTCATATATTGAAGATTATTTTTCAATAGAAACCGTACTCAGTGCTACACCTATTTTAAAGACTCTATATAGAATGTCCTTGATTGGGTTGTAGGGATTGAATAAGAAAATTTTGTAGAATTAGGATATGGGATTTATTTGGCTAAGTGCATCACAATGGGGTGTGCCAGTACCTTTTTTAAGATAAAATATGGATCAATATTACTCTAAATTGATTATCGGGAACTTAACTCAATCAAGATCAAGAATAAGTATTCTCTACCCCGTATTGAGGATTTTTTTGATAAATTATAAGTAGATCGATATCTTTCCAAAATCGAACTTTGATCTAGAAACTATCAGTTAAAGGTCAAAATAAAGACATACCGAAGACAACCTTGTGATCAAATTATAGATACTATGAATTTATAGTTATTCTATTTGGTCTTTCTAACACCCCCAATATCTTTATGGATTTTATGAATATAGTATTTTGAGATTACCTTAATGAGTTTTTCTAGTATTTGTAGATAATATTATTATATATAATATGAACAAGGAAGATCATGAATATTACTTGGGTATTATAATAAAGACCCTAAGGAAGGATAATTAGAATGAAAAATGTATCTAGTATAATTTTTTTTATAAATAAAGTTTCATTTTTGGTTCATATAATCTCAAGTGAGGTTATATCAATGATTACATCAAAGATGAAAGTTATTAAACATTGGACTATACCAAACACTATGAATAAAAACCGTATTTTTCTTAGATTAGATGGATATTATTGATTATTTATAAAGTATTTATCATGTATATCTAATCCAATCATCAAGTTTCCTTGGAAGGGAGTAAAATTCCTATACACTGATAAATGTGAAAAAAATTTCTAGGAACTAAAGGGAAGGTGGGTCAATGAACTTGTTCTCACACTGACCTACAATGGAGATTGATTTTTTATTTAAATTGATAAATCAAAAAGGTGTCTGGGTTTATTCTTATATATAATCATATAGTGTTACCTTATGCATCGTGAAAATTGAAGGTTCATGAGAAAAATTAGTCAACTCCTGATTTGGAGTTAGCAGTAGTAATATTTTCATTAAATATCTATGGGAATTTTCTTTATAGATAAAGGTGTGACATATATATTAATTTTAAAAGTTTAAAGTACATATTAATACAAAAAGAGTTGAATATGCACTAGATAAGATGGTTTTATTTGATTAAATATTATGATTTCTCAATACACTAACATCACAGGAAAGTGACTAATGTGGCTGATGATTTGAGTTGAAAAGATCATGCTAGGTTATCTATGACAAGGATAAAAAAGATCCAATATTTATAGATTTTTAATGGATGGATATTGAAATCTTAGAATAAGGGGAGAAATATTATCTTTCTCAAATGAGTGTTCAACCATCTATCCATGTAAAGATTAAAGAGGTGAAAAAAGAGTATGTGGAGATATAAAATAATGTGATAAATTTTCTAGAGTTTAACCTTGATTTCTGATGGAATGATAAGGTTTTGGAACTGTGTTTGTGTCCCATAAATACTAGACCCGAGGAATGAACTATTCGAATAATATCATAGATCATCATTCTATATTCATATTGGAAGTATTAAGATGTATATAGATCTAAAAGAGTATTTATGGTGAAAATGTATGAATAGTTATATTGAAGAGTATATATCTCATATATTAGTATAATATCAAGTTAAATATTAGAGATAGAATTCATAGTAGATGTTATAACCCTCATCTATTCCAAAATATAAATGGTAAAACATCACCATGGATTTCATTATTGGACTCCCTAAAACATCTAAAGGCCATGATTTTATTTGGGTCATAGTGAATCTCCTTAAAAATTAAATTCACTTCATAGATATAAGATAATATTATCTATTTATAAGATTTATTGGATATACATTAAGGTATTTTTATGGTAACATGGGGTACCACATTTGATTGTTTTGATTTGGGATATGAGGTTTTCCTCGATGTTCTAGAGAAGTCTTCAGTAAGATCTAGAAAAAAATTTGTATTTTGGTAATTCTTATCATTATCAAAAGTATGTTCAGTATGAGAGGACCATTAAAACCTTGGATAACATGTTGAGATCCTATTCTCTATATTTGAAAGGATTTTTGGGATTAAAACCTTCCTCTAGTTGAGTTTCTTATAATAGTAACTTTTACTCGAGCATTCATATAGATCCTTATGAATCCCTCTATAGAAAAAATTGTATAACTCTAACATATTGGGATGAAGTTATAGAAAGAAATATATTGGGAACTATTTTATTTTAGGAAATGATGGTGAAGGTTTGATCCATTTAGCACCATATCAAGACATCTCAAAGTCAACAAAAGAGTTATGTTGAAAATTATTAGTGAGATCTGAAATTTAATATTGGTGAGAAGATTTTTCTATGAATTTATCCATGAAACAAGGTTATTATATTTTTAAATAAGGTAAATTTTATCGCTAGGTCAATTGGTCCCTTTAATATTCTTGATTGACCATGGACAAAATTTTATCACTTGATACTACCACCAAACCTCTCTCAAGTTCATGATGTGTTCCACATATCTATCCTGAGGAAGTATATACTTGATCCTTTACATATAATAAAATAAAAGTCTATACCACTAGATAATGATATTTCCTATAAAGTAAATCTGTTATATGTCTTGTATTATAGGGATAATGTTCCAAAAAATAAAATTACACATATAGTTAAAGTTATTTAAAGGAATAAAAAAATTGACGAAGCTACATGGGAACTAGAGGATGTGATGAAAAAGACTCATGATCATTTTTTTATACTAGATTTAATGAATTTCAAGGTTGAAATTCATTTTAATTGGGGTAGAATGTAACACCTGAAGATTTTATATGTATATCCTTTGAAATAAAACTTGATGTATTTGATAGCTTGCCTCACATGAAACCTCGAGTCTATATAAACCATGATATAGTAAAATATTATAACCTATATGTTAAATATGAAGGCATTAATATTAATAACCACTTTATGGAAAATATATATAAAGGTTTTTATTAATAATTTTTTTGAATAATATATAATAAATAAGTACTCAATTTTTAATAAAGTCATTTTATGCTTCAAAAACATTTTTTCATCAAAAAAGGGTTTTATCTCATTATTGCATGTGAAATTTAAAATTAATATATGAATTTTTTAGAAATTTTATTTAATAAAATTAATATCTTGTTTAAATTCATTGTTTAAATATTATTTGAAGTTGAATTTTAGAATTTTTCTAATAATATTTATTTTTTTCAGTGAATAACGAAACATATTGATTCCTATAAAAACTTTCATTTATTTTGAAGTAAATATCCTATTATGATTTAAATTTTATATTAAAGTTACCTAATAATAATTTAATTATAAATAATCAAGTAAATTACACAGGAATCATCATTATACTTGATTTTGGTATAAGTAAAATTTTGGCCTAAAAAAAACATTTTTCTAAAAAACTGTTTTTTGTGTACAATGTGTTTTTATCTTGATAATTTAATTAAATGTATATTATTAATTATTTTAATTAAGTTTTTATATTATATATTCAATATAATATTTCAAAATTCATTATATGGTATTTACAAGTAAAGGAATGGAAGTAAATTAAGTTTTACACATAAAAATCATTATTCAAAAATGAGTTTTCATTACAGTTTGTGTTCTTAATTGAAATTAAATTATAAAATTTACATATATTGAGTATATTAAAATGAATTTAATATTTTTAATCAGAATAATTTATATAATTTAAAATTTCTACTTAATTTTTGGTCATAGTTAATAGTAAAAACAAAAAAAAATGGTTACCATGGTTAAGTTTAAAGCGAGTTTATTGTGGATTAAAGTAGAATATAAGGATAGTATTGATGCAAAAACCTATCAAAATATTAATTTTTGATGATATTTGAACATTATATTATCCTAAATTTTAATACCTATCCATTTGGAGCCACTTTCCCATGAAAATGACCTTAAATTGGTGAAATATTTTAGGGAATTCTATGTGTGTCCCTCTCCTCACTTATAAAAGAGAACCTTTTCTCCTCCCTTATTCACAAAATTTGAGTATTATAGATTGTAAAATACATAAAAAAATATTTTTATAATATTTACCTTCATCCTTGATCTTCTTTTATTATTCTATGCCCAATCCTTTCAGGCTTATCGAGTAAACCAATGGAGGTCTCTCAATGAAGTGGTATAAGTCCTAACCAAGATATTTCAATTATATTTCTTATTGTACATACTCAAAAAAGGTGTATCTATAAAAACACGATTAAAATAGTATTATTAATATAATTATATGTTATTAGGATTATTCCACAACCATTTACCACCTCTTATCAATTCAATGGGAGATACAATTATCATTTGTGCGTACGTGTGGGCTACCGCCTCCATGTAGCGATACAATTAATTTTAAAATACCATAATTAATGGTTGGATATTATGGTATATTTAATTTTTATATATTATATTTATGTTATATTAATTATTATTTAAAGGTTAATTAATATTTAACTTTCATTTTTTCATCCATCGAATAATGTGCATACATACAAACTACCGTCTCCACGTAATGATGTAATTCATTTTTAACACTGATTTGTATAAACTTTTATAAATATGTATATACTGAATATATATCATATTTATATAATTATTAAAATATTTTTATAGATGATCCATGATCAAAGTTCAAGGACCATAATTTCCAAAAAAAACATTCATGAAAAATGGAGCAATTAACACCTAAAATAAAGACTTCAATAGAGAGCTTGTAATAATAGGGTATTTAAATGATATAATTGGATCATATATGATTTTATATATATTAATATTATTATTTTATATAATTTTATTAAATATAAATTTATCATTCATGATTTCAGAGTTCTTATGAATCAAGTCAGATTTAAAGTATGGGTTTCATCTCAATTTCAATTCATTGAGATATGTTTTAATGTTATGAACCAATTTATTATTTATATGGTGTATATAATTCCCAAGAATTTATTTTTTCATAATTTGTGATTTAATTCAAGGAATTTACAAATACATTCTATTTTCAAGCATCCAATGACTTTAAATTAAAAAATTACGAAATTCAAAACTATTCTTTGTCTCAATTTTATTTTATTGAGACACAATTGATGTTATACACCTATATTATTTTTTGAGGTTTAATTATTTTAAAATTGATATGTTATATCATGAATATAATTATTTTTATGGTATTTAATTTTTTATTTAAAAGTAACTTTTTCATGGGGTTATTATTCAAAAGTTACCATGACTGTAAGGGTTTTATGTCATAATCTAATTTTTTTCTGAAATTGTTTATACCTAAATTTTCCAATGATGAAATTGTATTATATATCTCCCAAAAAATTTATTCATTTTATTATTAATTGGTTATTTATGAAGATTTAATTTTTTCCTTTTATTTTCCCCTCTTTAAGTACTCAAGATACCAAAAGAATGTTTTTAAGAAAAACTAGCCTTGTTTTTATCTTTAGTTGAGAATATTTTCTCCTATATCCATATTATTATTAAAATTTTCTTAATAGTATTTTTATTATTCTCCAAATATTATTTAATGTAATTTTTAACTATATTTTACCTTCCTTACAAAATTTTAAAAATATCTTTCTTATGGTTTTCCAAACATAGTACATTTGACTTTTACTAAAAATGTGAAAGGATTTTTTGTTTTAACATAAATTGCATGAATGGATTTCCCCACAATAATAAATACTATTTTCCTTAATTATTACCTTATAAATTTTCCTTTTCCTTTTAAAAGAAAAATTTTCCCTAATATTTTTTATATTTTTAGATTCTAAATAAGGGATTTCAAATAAAAAGGGTATTTTCCTCTAGAAATCTTCTAGTGATCTTATAAAGATATTTTTTTCTATAAAAACATCCTTTGATTTTCCTTATGATTTGATAGGTATATGATCCAATGTTATCATATTTATTCATTATATCAATGGTTCTTGATTATTATTAGGATATTTTTATGAAACATATATCCTTCACATGGGTTATGATTTGGTTATATGAAAAATGTTTTATGATCGTCTGGAACACATATGTGTGGTTTTCATTATAAGAGAGGTGGGAGTGAAATTATATAACCCTCCAATGAATTGGGTGAAGAAGAATATATCATGAGGTGATAAGAACTATAATGGGGTGTGAACCTATTTTATTAATGAACCTTTTCCAATAATATAGTCTTGAGAGTGAACCTTGACTAAGGAAATGATGGAATAGGGAGTGAACCCAACTCAATATGATTGTCTTGAAAGTTAAACTTGACTAAGGAAATGATTTCCTATGCCTATGTTCATTCCAAAAACGTATGTATTATGTTTATGATATTTTTTCATTGATCATTATTGATTATTGATGATCCTTCACTCTTATTCATGTTTTCGTTTTTCTAAAAAAACCTTACACCATGTTTCATGATTAAAGATATTTGAATGATTGGGTATGATTATTGTAAGTCATGATCATGTTCTCAAACCATTATGTTTATATTATTTTTACTTATGATAATTGATTTATATCTCTTATGATTACCCTTACTAAGCATTAAATATCACCCTTTCTTATGTTTCCCTTCCCCAAGTTATGAAGAATGGTTTCTAAGTATGATATGTCTAAGAAGGGTGCTAGTTGTGTATAACTTAATCAGAAATGATATAGATATTTTATGTACTAGTTTTTTATTTATTCAAGCTCCTAAAGGCATTAAACCTCTATGTTCCCCAAGAATATATTATTGCGCAATGTATTTAATATTCAACTAAAATGATGTAATATTTTGGTATGAAAAGTACGGGTCTCTATATGTTCTTGACAAACTTCTTTGAGTTTTTTGGCTTTACAGATTTGATATTTTCAATTACTACCTTTAGATCAAACTTCTCCTCTTCCTGTTGTTGTATATATAATTTGTAATCATGAACCACTATGTTGTATTTCATTATTTTGGATCTCAAAATATCTATATCTTCTAGAGAGGCCTCTTGTTAAACTTGGAGATCAACTCTTCCTTTCATTTATCTATTATAATTATTGCTCTCTTCCCTTGTTTGGGAATTCCACACAATATCAACCATAGTATTTTATTTATGGTATTTGTAATATTTAATTTCTACTATCTCACATTATTCTAAACAATTATTTTCATGTGAAGAAAGTATATTCTTCTTTAGGAAGATATATTTAGTGTTTCTCTTACCTTTCACATTATTCAAAGGCTTATTCATGGTAATTTCATCATCAACATCATCATTGTGAAACTTTATGGGAAACTTTTCTATAGTGTGCCTAAACATTACACACCAAAATCACGCGAGTCCAATTTTTTTTCTTTAAAATTTATTTTTTCCTTTTACAGATTTGAGGAAAGTAATGACTTGAATTCATCTACTTATTCTTTTTCCCATCCATCATCTATGGTGATCTTATTTATGGCCTTAAATTCATCCTCTTCAGAATTACCATTTTCCATAACCTCATTATCATCATTTCTTATCTTTTATGTGACATAAGTACTATAAAAAATATCCAATGTCATCTCCTTTGGATATTTTTCCTCTTATATAGGGACTTTTAGATTAAACTAGGGTGAAAATATTCTCAAGATATTTTTGATGGTCTTAACTTCATTGAGGGTTTCTCTAAGACCATGCATGTCCTCCATAATAATATTCACTTAATGAATTAATGTATCTATAGATTCATCTAGGTGCATCCTCAAGTCCTTATACTTATTCCATAGAACCTGTATTTTTTCTTCTTGTACTTTTGAATCACTTTCTTAGATATTTATTAGCTTTTCCCAGATGGCATGTGATAATTTAGGAAACATCAACTTTGTATAGATTTTGTTTCATAGGGATAACCATAAAGCATTGATTCTTCTAGCATTGATTTCCAATTCACATTGTTTTACTTCTGATAAAGCTCTATTTCCCACACCGATTGAAATATCAAGCATTAAAACTGTAAAAACATCCATTCCTAATGATTGGAAGTAGTGTTTCTTTTGATTCTTCTATAGTTTAAAATGGTTTCCATATAAAATCAAAATCCATTTGCGAATTACTTTTTTCATTGCTTCCATAGAGAGAAAACAACTTACATTAACATTTATATTTGATACCAATTATGGACCAAAATAGTTTAAATTCCCTATGATGGGGGTATAGAGACTCTGTTTCAACCTTGTAAGATTTTTAAATATATTAAGAAATATTTTTAGATATAGGCACTGATATGGCATGAGATTCCAAATCCCGATGATCCCAGAATTAATTTTATAAAAAAAATTAAATATATTTATAACATGCATGCACAATGTTTTTAGAAATAATGGAATATATCCTAAATTGAGCCTCAAATTGAAAATCTAAGACCATAGTTGAATCTATAGTGCAGGGTTTATCCTATGTTGTGACCAAAGGTTGGTCGATGCTACACATCCGGTTGAGGCAGCAATTGGAATGAGTAATTAAATAAAATAAATAAATAAATTATTTATTATTTTATTGAACAACATAATTAAATCCTCTATAAATACCCTCTTATAATTATTTTCCAAGGGTTAGTCACATAACCCTTGTTAGATCTAATAAGGTGATGAGAGTGTTATTTGATTGGTGGACCGACATCGAATGAAGAATGATGATTGGATCAAGGTGGATTGACAGATAACAAACACAGTGGATCATACACATCATTGGAAAACAAATTCTTCACCAAATATCAATCAATAATCTAGGTAGATATCAATTTTGGTTTTCTACCATAATTAAATGGTTGAGAATGGATTTTATTAATCTGCTTTTGATCTAGAATTTATCTTTCTTTCACATGTTCCCAATTCTGCTAAATTAAATTTTTGATTTAATTATATCTTTTATGACATGAAATCACTCCCAAAAATACCTAATTATATGATTTTTATCCAAGAACACTTGGTCAATGATGACATGACCTTTTTTTCTTGTGTCTTTCTCCCACCCATTCATCACATTCTTCATTGTTGGACCATGGGGTCACAATTCGACTATTTTCAGGTATATTTGAGCATGATTAAACCCCCAGATTCATGGTGCATGTATGAATAGTGACTGTATTGGAGTTTTTTGAAAAAATATAAGAGGATTACAGGTAGTTTTGATGGATTCATAGATATGGGATCTAACGAAGTTATGGAAACATCATATGAGGTGTATGGGATGCATAACAGACAACTACGGGTGATCGAGAGCCAATTTCCGGCCCCCAGAGGGATGAAATAGATGGATGAAGGAAACCCCCACTAGTTATAGGTGGTTAAATAGTGATAATCATGGTGGAGGAAGTGGATCTATAATCATCATGAAATATTTGATTTTCTGAGAAAATCCCAACTACACGGTGTGTATTAGGATAAACACACATTGTGTAGACACCCAACAATGGAATCTTGGGTTTTTGGAAAAAAGATAAGGATCACACACCATGTGGATATACCAAAAACCATGTTACCCTACTGAGGTAGTCAGATCATGTGCTAGTTTCACATTTCTAGGACCCCATACGGGAGGACACACCATGTACTCTGAGAGTACAAGGGCTTGTACTAGTACACGGGCACAACCAGATACACAATATAGAATAACATACACAGGTATGTCTAAGAGAACACAAGAAATCCTCGAGTGTCTGATACATGTTTTGTGGTACCTATACATGTTGTGTATTGTGACATGGCCGCTGAGCCATGTCTAGAAAAGAACACTGCCAGGAAATCAAGTGGGACCACACACCATGTGAACCCTATACACGTCATGTACCCCCTTTTTTAGAAACTTCTACCTCTCCTAAAACCTTTGTTTTGAGAAGGAATTTTTTCCATGAGTAGCCTATCCCGAGTGTTATTAAATATAAAATCATATGTTGTCCTTTTTAGTTTCTTTTTAGATATTATGTGATATGTTTCGAGCACGACACTTATTTATCCAATGTTTGATGATGGCATTGATTGGACAAGATCATTATAGAGTTTAGATAGAGATGGTACTCCCCTGTCACACCAAGGTCTAGGTCCTCTATCCATACAGATAGCACTCCCATGTCACACTAGGGTGCGGGTCCAACATAATAGTTTTTTAGATATAGGCAGTACTCCCCTATTTCACCAGGGTGTGTGTCCTCTATCTATGGAGATGGTACTATATTATCACACTAGGGTACATATCCTCTATATTCATTTTTTAGAAATAGATGGTACTCCCCTGTCGCACTAAGGCATGGGTCCTCTATCCATAGAGACGATACTCCCCTATAACACCAGAATGTGTATCCTCTATCCATAGAGATAGTAATCCTTTGTCACACTAGGGTGTGGGTCCTCCATATCATTGTTCATATGGAGATCATACTCTCATATTTAGGGTGAGGGACCTCTATATATGGGTAAGGTACTCTCATTACACATTAGGTCATAAGTCCCCCATACTCGTTATTCTAGATAGAGGAGGTACTCCCCTACATGGGTGTGGGTCCTATATCTATGGGGATAATACTCCCTTATTGTACCAAGGTGTGAGGCCCCATATTCTATACATAGATATAGATTCAGTACTCTCTTATATTGGACTAGGTACTCTATCTACTGAGTGGTTTTCCCCTATTTTACCAAGGCATAAGTCCTCTAACTTTTAGAGATTGTTCTCCCTCAGGATGTGGAGCAGTGGTGAGGCACGGTCCCTCATCATAACTTCTTTGGAAAGACACTTGAGATGTTGGGAATCAATGATATACTTTTGATTTGCAGGCTTACTCATCAATCTAGTCTTGGATGTGAGATTAAGATCCCTTTTCTCTCCCATTTGGGTTTCTTATATGAGTATATATCTATGTTTTGGTTTCACTTATATCTTTATTTGGGTTGAGATAACTAATTCTATCGTGTATTTTATTTCTCCCTCTCCAGTTTTTAGGGTGTCCTACTGGGTATGTATATACTCACCCCTATATGGTATTTTACCACACATGTCGTGTCTTATGCATATGATAGACAAATTGATGGTGATTTATGTGGAGTATAAGAACACTAAGGTGAATTGACCATGTGTGGTGGTTGGGGATTTTATATCATTTGATATAATCTCTTATTTATTTTCTATTTCAATGGTTTTCAAGTTGGGGAATCTTTTCTAGGTGGGTGTGTATTTTCACATTTACATTTTATATTACACAACCACACTTGTTTTTTATTCCCTAAGGGTTTATTACATGCATCAGTTTTACTATACATGTTACTATATTTTATTATTATTCCTTTTCACTATTTCATGGATATGGTTGGATGTGTGCATACAAGTAATTTAGAAAAAAGACTCTCATCTCAGTTATGCCTTTTCATCACTTTTTTCCAGACCTTGACCTATGGATATGGTCTTGAGGTTTTGGCAGCTGAATTGTCCACCATCCATGCAGGGCCCGGTGGGTCGGGTCATTACATAGTGGTATCAAAGATGTTTTGACCTTGGGATAGTGTTTGGAGTTTTTACCATTTTTAGGATTATATTGGAATATAGGGTAAAAGTGTAAAAGTTTCTCAAGTTCATATTTTAGGCTAGGGAACCTAGTGTTGGTGTGGCGGCCGATGTATCCATGCAATAGAAATCTAACTACTATCTTTTTGACTCGATATACTGATAAATTGGATACAAGGAACACTGGTATATGCATCATATAGGATTGAGTCTTTTGAAAATTATTCATGAGTGAAACCCCCATATATATATGCTCATCTAACCATGATCTATCTTGATTAATTTTAGGATTCCTCTATGAAGACATATAACTAGGTTACCGATTTAGGATAGTGATGATGATCTGATGAGTGATGAGGCCTCATTTTATGGCCCATCTCTTGAGATATTTACTGTATGAAAGTAGGCAGTAGTTCCCCTATCAATTGATAAGTAGATTATACCAGTAGATTAGGCTAAGTATTTATATAGAATTAGAACACTCCATGTGTTCTAGAACCAGAAGCCTAATATGTTCTGTGGTGAACCAGATATCCAGGAAGTGGAGAATTTTCTTGAGTCATTGATATGAGTTATCAAACTTTCATAGACCTCGATTGGTTATATGGTTATTCTAGTATCCAGTCCTTTCAACAAAACATCTTGTCCTTGGAAGAGTCTAGTCACACAGACACATGATGAGTCAACACTCTCATGGTATGAATTATAACATCTATTTCATGAGGATTACCACCCTTCATGCTTGATCTCAGTTCATATTTAGGAGATTTTGGAGCTACATAAGGGAGGGATGAAAGTTATTGAGTATGTTACGAGGATTATTGAACTTACCCGATACTCCCTTGACATGATTTGGGATTATTGCTTCTAGGCGCAGAAGTTCAATCAGGGTCTCCATAGAGACATCCATGCCAGTGTGGTACCCCTATACATTCCCACATATACTGGAGTGTTAGAGTGGTCACTGGTGAAAGATATCTTACTATCTAGGGGATTCTATACAGCTAGTGTTGTAGGTAGGTATTATGACAAACTTGGTCTTTATTTCATACTTAAACATGATTTATTACATAAAATTCACTTGATACAACATAAAAGATTGAGAGGTCTAGTGTATTTGGGGATTAGGATCATTACATAACAACTTAAAACATGAAATACAACATCTTTATTGAAAACTTCCTTTACATGACCACTACATTCCCTCATACTTAGCATTGCATGGGATAACTTGAGGACATGCATAAGAAAAGGGTGAGCTATAAAGCCCAGTAAGGGAATAAAAATGGAATAAAATGAAGAATACAATACATGTTAGACAATAGGCATATCAATGAAGAACAAGAGAAACATAAACATAAATTCATGATAGAGCATGCTAATCATAACATGTAAATGTTTCAACAACACTTAACATGGAATTAGCATGAGCCAAGGCTCATTGAACATGGAGAATGAGTAAACCCTCATTGCACATGAAGCACAAGTAAAACCTTGTTGCACTATAATTAGCATGATTCAACACCAATTTCACATGACGTATCATGATACTATACTTTACCCAATGCATTGGAGTGCTATTAAGGCACACCCTTCTTAAACATTTCATTTCATGCATAAGTGTGCCACATGAATCATATAACATGGAATCAATCAATATCATAAGTTATTACACAATTAAGTAATGTGGAGTAAATACATGAAAGTACCATTCAATATTTATATTTTCATAAAGGTGAATACCCTTGATAGATACATGGGTATGGTATTCACTACACAATGATCTTGGCGTGGAAAAATGTGGTGCAATGACAACATAACGACGTGACATAAGAATTCATGAAAAATGTTTGATGAGAGAGAAAGAGGTGTCTCGTCATATGTAAATAAAATGGATAGTAAGGGAGCCATATAGATACATGTACCAAAAAACTTAATGGAATTTAGATGCATAATACAAAACAATTACATGGATGTAAAAGAGGAGAGAGAAATCCCTCATGGAATTTCGACATGGTAACGAGTGTACATGAGAGGAATTAATGAGAGAGAAAGGGGTATCCCATAATCTAAACATAAATAAGGAAGTACGGGGGAGGTTCTAAATCATACCCCAACATTTGTAATTGAAAAAAGGGCATAACAACTTAAAGAAAATCAGACAAAAATGAGAATGGAAGAAATCCCTTACTTGGAAGTGGTATCCCAAAGGCTTGGGAGAGGCTTGTGAGAGGATTATTGGGAGATTGGGGCACCTTGGGAGGATTCTATATATAGGATGGCCGGGGTTGGTCAAACTTCAAAGGATTTGAGTGAAGAAGAAGTGGGAGCTTGGGTGGGTTTATATAGGAAAGGAGAGGGAATTCTTTATTATTTAGGTTTGGGACACCTCATGTTAAACTAATCAAAAACACAAACCATTCCATCGTTTTTGCCAATGATTTTTTACAAAGGGGAGTGGAAAATAATATTTTATAAGGCCAATGGACGAAATTCTTAAAATAATAGGGTGGATTATGTGGAGGTGAGTCACACTCTCAAGGAAAACAATTTAAAAAGACAAAATGTTTTATAAGCCTTGAAGGGTCCACTAAAGCTTTTTAAAATAAATCAAAAAAACAAAAAATCAAATTATTTTAATGGTAAAACATATATTGGCAAAAAATAATGTTTATATTATTTTATTACATCACTATTGGGTCATTATGATGTCATAAAACACATTATATATTTAAACTTATTTAATTTTTACCCAAAAATTCGACTATCTCAGAAAATTATGAAAAAATCACTATTGGATAATTTCGAAGTCATGATTCCAAAAAATAATATTCGTTTTAAATAAAAAAATTTATAAATATTATAATTTTTACTTTTAAAATAAAAACCTACATTTACCGAAAATTCATGTGTTTTGACCAAAATAGCATTCAAACCTTAATAAAAATTACAATTTCATTCATAAAAACTGAACGATCATTTATTTTTTACAAAAATTAATTTATTAATATTTATTAAAATATTATTTAATTCAAAAATCCATTAATTTATCAAAATAGATTTCTTAGTTGACTATTAACTAAAAATACTATTTGCGCTTTAAAAACTATTTACAAAGTAACCGTAATAAAATGAATGTATATTCATTATTATATACAAAATTAATGCACATAATCATTGTGCTAATATCTTGTTACATAACCCCTTATAACACATGCATAATACTGAATGGTAAGGTGTACGGTGGTGACAAAATCTTGGGGCGGCTCAGATAACATTGCTCGGGTGGTAATCTCTATTAACTTCCACTTCTCTTGTATTCGGTTCTGCTAAAGCTTAACATGTTCAAGCTCAGCATGGGATTGATCAATGGTGAAGCCCAATGATGCCACCTCCTTTACAAGCTCTGAAAAATGGGCTTCGTACGGGGAAAGTCTACTGGATGAGGCCATCACTTCCTTTGTCTGAGTAAATTGGATTTGTTAAAGCCCTATATTTATACTAATCAGGTGATCACTATTCAATAGTTATATTAGAAATGGTCACAATTATTAATAGTATTTTAAAATCCAAAAATATAAAACCAATGAATTTCACATTTTATATAACCATAATAAGACATTTAATTGGATCAAGATTAATTTCCATTAATGAATGTTTGGGTCGTTACAGGTATCCTAGGGCTGAGTCTTCTACAATAAATGAAAAACAAAAAGTTTCAAGGTACAGGAGTCGTACCCATACTTAAAATTAGGTGTGTGTTTGTGTATCATAGGTACTACATAGAGGATCATGGTATACTATAAAGGGGACATGTTATGCATGATATGGGTGAGGTCACATGGAACATGATTTACTAAACCAATATACAGAGGAGGGAAAACAGCAGTTGATGAACCACCACAATAGAGGCAATTATGTGATCAGAGTTCTATCAGGTGTGGCTAGGGTGCCCCCCTAAGAGGTGGTTCTGGAAGAAGAGAAATAATAGATATATTAATAGGAGCTTCTATTGGTGGATGATTTTATGAACTACTTTCAACACCACCACCAAGAGGCCCACTTCAAGCTCAAGGAGCATTCATATGGGACCGAGGGCAGCTATAGGTCAGGAGGCTTATGAATTGGCATCTCAATAGATAATCAGAGGTATAATATAGGTTTATTCTACTCTTTATTCAACACTAGTGGAAATTGGTGTGATTCATTTATTTACCTCCTTACTCTTGGTATAAGATCTGGATCTCTGAATTGAGACTTTATCCCAGAAACTTTGACTTGAGGTTCTTATAGGGAACACTTCTTCAATATCACTTATTTTTTGGTAGTGTGAGCTATCACTTGGTAGAGATAGTTTTTCATGGGACCACTTGTTCATCAATATGTAACCTTTATTATGTAGTCTTGGATATGTAATGGTTTTCCATGGTATGAGCCTAGATTTACTATCACTATTGATGACTCAGATGCCTTCGGACTGATGAAATGATATTCTCTTATGTGGGTGAGAGGTATCTTATGGTGGAATGAGTGGGTTTTTCAATTAGGAAGATGAAACCCAACACCCATTAGTTGGAAATTTAATCCCTTAGTGCACCAGGATCTTCAGGAATCTGGGTTCATTCATTCATGGAGGATTATATGGATATCTTCCCCCAAGGATGTTCTAGGACTACATCTAATGAGGGAGATGGAGTTTTTCATTGGATTTCACCCCAAAACTACTCTGATATATTTTGAAGCATATCATATGGTTCCTAATAAGATCTAAAAGATGGGTGTAGTTGAAGTACCTTTGACAGAAGGGTTTTATCAAACCCAGTTTGTCCCCCTGGGTATCTCCAATCTTGTTTGTGAAAAAGGTAGATTGGAGCTTGTGAATTTTTATTGATTTTCATCAGCTGAATCGGGCTAAAATAAAGAATAAGTCTGCCTTTATGTGGGTTAAAGACCCATTTAATAAATTTTGATGTGAAATATGGTTCTCAATGATTAATCACAAGTCTATAAACCATTAGTTGAGGGTTCACAATGATGATATTTTGAAGTAGGCAATCCGATGTCACTACAGACACTATGAGTTTCTGGGGATTCCTTTCGATGTGATGAATACCCACTCTATATTTATGGATTTGATGAATCAGATCTTCCATCCATACTTGGACTGATTTATTCTTGTCTACATTGATGACATACTCATGTACTTTGTGTTAGATGAGGAGCATGCATAGAACTTGAGGATAGTCTCAGACTTTCTTCAGGTGCACCAGATTTATGGCAAGCTCTCAAAGTGCCAATTATAGATCCATGAGGTTCACTTTCTAGGTCATGTCTACTTTGATCATGGATTATTTGTGAACTCAATTGCTATTGATGCGATTATTTCTTGAGATCCACCCAAGATTGTTTCAAAGATGCATAGTTTTCTTTTGTTGGTAGGGTTATATAGGAGGTTCATGGAGGAATAATCTTGGATTTCATCCCCTTTGACTACCATAATGCATAAAGGGAATCTTTTTACCTAAACTGAATAGTGCTAGAGAGCCTTTGAGGAGTTGGGGCTGAGGCTGGCTAGTGATCCTATTTTGATACTGTCAGAGGAGGGCATGAAGTACATAGTATATTTTGATGCATTTAGAGATAGTTTTGGTTGTATTATAATGTATTGGTATTCAATGATTGCATATGGGTCAAGGCAGTTGAGACCCCATGAGAATAACTATGCAACTCATAACATAGAGTTGTAATCAGTAGTGTTCTCTCTGATGATGTAGATGCACTATATTCTAGGATAATACTTTATTATTTACTCAGACCATTAGAGTCTCAGGTATGTTTCCACAGAGATATATCTAAACCTAACATAGTCAAAGTTTTTGGAGTTCCTATATGACTAAAACTTTGAGATAGTATATACTCTTGGGAAGGGAAACATGGTGGTAGATTCCCTTGGTAGGAAGTCCCATTCTCATATGATGAAGGAGGCATTTAAGCAGTTGGCTCCTTTGTAGCTAATCCTGGTGGAAGATATGGGTCCAAATTATCGTCAGTTGATGGATTTGACTCCTCCACTTATCTAGTATGTGAGGGAGGCTTAATTAGGAGACATCGACTATGAGGTCCAGTGTGACCAGATATCTGCAAGATATTCACTAGATAGATGCTCGGAAGGATGGAATCCTGTAATCATTTTCCAAGGACGAACACTGGTTCCAATCATGTTGTGAGAGGAGGTGATTAGGGAGTTTCACACTTCTCATTTTCTTGTATATACTAGTGTAGAGAAGATTTATAGAGACCTTTAGAGATAGTTTTGGTGGGCTGGCATGAGTCGGACCATGCCTAAATTCATCTCTCGGTGTCTCACATGTCAGTAGGTGAAGGCTAAGAACCATGTTACAATAGGTTTGATACAACCTATTGAGATCCTGAAGTGTAAATTGGATGTATTATCCATATACTTTGTGATGGTTCTTCTATGGATAGTGAGAGGCCATGATTCCATCTAGGAAATAGTTTACCAACTTACCAAGTTTACACACTTTATTTATATCAGGAAGTAAAGTTTGGTGGAGAGTTTGGGTTAGTTGTATGTGCAGAAGATCATCTGCCTTCATGGAGTGTTTTTGATTATTGTCTCTAAATATGATATATAGTAAACGTCACAGTTGTGAAGAGGCCTAAAGGTGGTATTTGGGACCCAGTTGAGGATGAATATAACTTTTCATCCCTGAACAGATGGGGAGACTGAGTGTACTATCCAGGTGTTGGAGGGTATGTTGAGGGATTGTGTGTTTGAATTTGGATGGAGCTGGTAGGATCACTTACATTTATAATATTGTTCTTATAATAATATTTATCACTCTACTATCAACATGTAACGTTTAAATGAACTGTATGAGATAACCTGTAGGTTTCCCTTATACAGGACTAAGATCAGTGAGGAATCTATTGTTGGTCCAGAGATGGTTCATGCGATGACAAATAAGGTTTAGGTGATCCATGAGAGGATGAGGACATCCCATATCCAATATAAATCTTATGCAGATCAACATCATAGGATCTTGGAGTTTGTTCAGGGAGACCATGTGTTCATGGGATCCTTCCAATGAAGAGGATTGCAGAGATTTGAACAAGGAGTCAAGTTATCCTTGAGGTTTATCAGGTCATTATACATCATGTAGAGGGTTGAAGTGGTTACTTACTACTTTTCCTTTCCCCCACAGTTAGAGTGGGTTCATGACATCTTCTATGTATCATAGTTGAAGAGAAACACACATGATCCTACAAACTTTAATGACTGAGGAAAGATAGACATCAAGGATGGATCCACCTTCAATGAATACACAATGGATACTGAGGATTAGTATGAGAGGATCCTATATGAATAGACCATTCCCTTGGTTCATGTGCTATGAAAACATGGGATCATGTATGAGAGCTCCTAGGAGCAGGAGAGCCATATACGAGCTCAATATTTACACTATTTTTATTTTGTTTAAGCTTTTTGAGGACTAAAATATCTGATGTAAGGAATAATATAGAGGCTCTGTTTTTCCGTTTAAGACTTAAAAATATATTAATCAATATTTTTTGAGCCAGGCGCTGAGACAACATGAGATTTCATGGCCGGGTGAACCTAGAATGAATTTGATAAAATATTAAATACACTTATATCAAGCACATGAAATTTTTCATAAATAATGGAATATCTTCTAAGTGAAGTATCAAATAATAAATTTTATAGCACAATTGAATCTAGAGTGTGGGGTTTACCCTAGAAAAAACCTAAGGTTGGTTAGAACAAAACTTTTGGTTGAGATATCCATTGGCAGGTGAATTAAATTAGAATAAATAAATAAATTATTTGGTTGTTTTATTAAATTACCTAATTAAATACTCTATAAATACAATATTATGACTATTTAACAATGGTTAACTGTATAACCTTTTCTAGATCTAATAGGGAAAGGAGAGAGTTCTTCAATTATAGGATCGAAATCGAATGATGAATGATGTCTGGATCAAGGTGGATTGATAGACAAAAGATGCAGGGGATCATCCTCATCACTATAAAATGCATTCTCCACCAATGAACAATCAATAATCAAGGCAGGGATTTTCAATTAAAATTTACACCATTAATTAAATAATTCATTATGGATTTTATTAATCTTCTTTTGATTTTTGATTTATCTTCCTTTCGTATGATCCCAATTCTAGTAAATTAAATCATTGATTTAAGTTTATCATCTAAGCCATGAAATTACCCCTGAAAATAATTGATTTTGTGATCATTAGACAATAATTCTTGGCTAATTTTAATATCACCTTTTTTCTTTTGTCTTTTCCCCAATCTTTCTTCACATTCTTTATTATTGAACCATGAGGTCATGATTTGACTATTTTGGGTGGATTTGAGCATGATATAACCCTCAGATTCATAGTGGATGTGTGAAAAAAAATGGATTGGTGTTTTTTGGATAAATCAGAGAGGATTTTGGGTAGTGGTGATATATTCTTGGATCCAAGATCCAAAGTGACATTGGAATTCACACGGGAGGTGTGTGGGATGTGTGACAGACCCCTTCAGGTGATCAAGATCTGATTTCTGGCCACCAAAGGTCCAAAATCGATGGTCAAAGGAAAAACTCACTAGTTTTAGGTAGACAAATGGTAAGAATCAAGGTATTGGCTTTAAATTTTGGAGCCACATGAAAGATCTTAATTTTTGGGAAAATACCAACTACACGACTTGTACTAGGATGAACACATGTTGTGCAGTCACCCATTTGTAGTGGATAGGGTTTTGGTAAAAAGATAATGATCACACGTCATGTGGCTAGGCCACACACCATATGACCCACCCTTGGTATCCAAACTATGTACCAGATGCACATGCCTATGACCTCATGCAGGAGGACACATCATGTAATCTAGGAGTACATGAGCATGTCCTAGTACACAAGCATAGCCGGATACACAACATGGAATGACTAACATGGTCACAACATGAAGCACATGTGTAGGGCCCAAGTGGCCAAGACACACTATGTGGGTCCTATAAAAACTATGTATGATAACATGGAAACCGATCCATGTTCATAGGATAACATAGATAGATAGCAGAGAAGGACCACACACCTCGTGGATCTAATACTTTCTTGTACCCCCTTTTTGTGAAACTTCTACCTCTCATATATTTTTCAATTTGACATGGACTTTAGATAATGAGTAGCCTATCCTAAGTGTTATTCTTCATATAATGTGATGGATGCCTTCATAGTATATTTTGAGATATTATTTGATATTTTCCATATGTGAAACATATTTGGGTGATGCTTGATGATGATAGTGATTAGGAAGGATCATTAGAGAGTTAAGATAAATAAGGTACTCCCTAATCACACCTGGTCGCGGTCCTCTATCTATGGAGATGGTTCTCCCATATTGCACCAGGGTGAGGGTCCTCTATACTCATTTTTCAAATAGAGATGTTACTTCCATGTCACACCAGTGTGTGGGTCCTCCATACTCAATGTTCGGATAGAGATTGTAATCCCTTGTAGCACCAAGGAGAGGGTCCTCTATCCATCGATATGGTACTCCTCTTTCAGACTAGGGTGGGGGTCCTCCATAATCATTATTTAGATAGAGATGATATGCCTCTATTGCACCAGGGTGTAGGTCCT
The DNA here is from genome assembly GCA_963277665.1 of Viscum album. Taxonomy (NCBI): domain Eukaryota; kingdom Viridiplantae; phylum Streptophyta; class Magnoliopsida; order Santalales; family Viscaceae; genus Viscum; species Viscum album. Next base: position 1,898,636,640 of record OY728152.1, read on the forward strand.
ATATCTATGGAGATAGTACTTCCCTATCCCACCAAGTCATGGGTACTCTATACTCATTCATATGGATATGGTACTGCCCTATTCATCGTGCGAGACCTCTATCTATAAGGATGATACTCCTCTTTCGCACTAGGGAACAAGTACCACATAATTTTTATTCTAGGAAGAGATGGTAATCCTCTATATAGGTGAAATTACTCTATCTATGGGGACGATATTCCCCTGTCATACTAGGGCATGAATCCCCCATATTTTGTACAAAGATATAAATATGGTTCTCCCATACATGAGCATGGGTCCTCTATATACTGAGTGGATTTCCTTTATTGTAACAGGGTGTGGGTCCTCTAACCTTTGTAGATTGTGATCTCTTGGTATGTGGAGCAGTGGAGTGGTGTATCCCCTCCTCGTGACTTATTCATATAGACATGAGATATATAAGGAATCAATGATGGACCTTTGCAGTTGTAGTTTTACTCATCAATCTAGGATGGGCTGTGAGATGGAGATCCCATTTATCTCTCATACGGGTTTCTTATTTGAGTATATATTTATGTTTTGGGTTTCATTTCACTCTTAATTTGGGAAGAGTTGACTACTTATATCATGTCTTTTATTGCTCTCACTTCAGTTTTTAGGGCATCATAATGGGTATGTATATACTCACCCCTGAATGGAATTTTCCAACATGTGTCATGTCTTATAAAAATGATGGATTGATCAGTGGTGATTTTGGAGGATCATAGGGACACTCAAATTCATTGACTATGTTTGTTGGTTAGGTATTGGAGATCAGGTGTTGGGCTCTCTCAGATATTTTCTATCAAAGTGTTTATCAGGTTGGGATATCCTTTCTGGGTGGGAAAGTATTTTTCCTTTTACATTTTAGATTACACTGTAACACTCTTTTGTATTCTCTATAGGTTATTACATAAATGTTTTTTACTCTTTATGTTACTATCTTTTATTATTATTCATATGTGCTTATGTATGTATATGGTTAGGTGCATGAATACAAGTACATTAGAAAAATTACTCCCATTTTAGTTATTCCTTCTCAGTAATTATCGCCATCCCTTGGCCTATGGAGGTGGTCTTGGGTTGTAGTGGCCCGATCTTTCACTAGATAGGAAATCCCTAGTGGGTTGGGTCATTACATGTGGGTGGATTAGCATATGAATGATTAAAAAAACCACCCTTTGATATTGTTTCATCATTAAACAAAACTCTCTTACTTATTCTTCTCATAATAATGTATAAACATAGAAATGAAATCTTGCATGATACATAATAATTTTACATGGTTCACCTTAACCAAGCTAGTATAAATAAAATACAATGGTGATGTTACAATGTACTAAAAATCACTATACAACACAGTTGTAACAACATTCAGAGGGGAATCACTTCCCCCTTGGTTTATAACTAATCACACTTTAAAACACCACTATTCTCTACACTAAACTGAACAAACTATTACTCTAAAAGATCCTTCTAATGATATGTATCAGTTTTTTTGGTTAACACATATGTCAGTCTACCATGAAGCTTTGTTTTCACCTAAGAGATAAAATAAACTTTGCTTTGCATAATTTGATTCATGGAAAACCCCTTCATAGAATATTATAATTCATTCATGTGCTTCATTCATAGAGAACTATTCACCATTTACTATTGCTATGTGGTTGGAATTCTCCTTTAAAAACTTCCCCTACCTCCATGTACTAAACCTCCTTTGAGAGATCACCTTCCTCTAAAAACTGATTCACCTTCATGGAAATATTACCTCCTCGCAAACTCATTATCACTTTCAAAAGTTCACTACTTCAAGAATTTCACTACTTCATAGATTAACTTTATTCATAGATCATTATTCTTAAACCCATTTCATGTATTTTTCTTCATGAACTCCTTTCATGGATTGATTTTCATGAAATCATTTATAACTTAGTCTAATTCTCTCCAGAGATAATATACTCTTGGTATTTTTCATGCTACTTAATTAAGAGATTAGAGGTCCTTATATAAAAAAATAAATCCAAAAATATTTTTAATAAAAACATTACACTTAATCCCATAGAGAACCACTTAATTTCATACTATCCTTGATATTCATGTCCCATAGCTCCAAATTTGTTTGTATAAACCCTTGAATTATCACCTCTCTACCGCAAAATATAACCCCCCTTCATGAAATACCTTTGAAAATTATTCTAAAAACACCACCTCTCATCTCAAATGATGATCCTTATACTTTATGGATTTGATTACTTTATATGCGGTTCATATAGTGTATATTTTATGTGAATTCGATGCCTTTTCCAAATTTTCTTCATGGATTCACATACCCTCTTCTCGGTTTGCATAGAACATCTCTTACATGAACTATTTTCCTTTAGAAAATTTATTTCATTCATTATGTTATATGGTTTATAAATAGACGCAATCCTCTTTCATGGTTTTACACATTTATTTATGTGTAAAATCTATTTTCCATGAAAAAATAAAAAATTCTTCCCTAATTTTTTTTCACATATTTGGAAACATCACGACCTTCCAAAATTTATCTTTGAGAACAAACCTGTTAGAATATTGTCAACCAGGTTTTTCAGAAAACATAAAAATCCAAAAATCTCAAAATAACTTCATTGGGGTTTTTCCCAATAGATATCATAGAGGGATTAATATCACATGGTTCTATAAAGTTACATTTCCATAATAATAACTATAACATCCATGATATTTAGTTGGTAGAAATAGTGTTTTATATGAGGATTTGGAAGCATTATCTTATTAGTGAATGTTTTTTGTTCCTTAAAAGTCACAAAAGTTTGAGTTATATCATCTATCAATGGTATTTGAATCAATGACAATTATGGTTGATGGAGTTCTTAAAGGACTATGAATTTGAGATCTCTTACACCCCATGGAAATGGAATGTCGTTAGTGATGCCATGAGTAGGAATTCATAGAGAGACGTATTTGGGACTATGAAATCCTTTGAACCCTTGGTGTCCAAAGATGTATTTTTAGAGATTATTATCCATCATTTGATTTGTTTTAGCCCTTACATTCTATAGATAAACTCTAGTGATCTAAGGTGAATTCCTCTTATCTTCTTCTTGATTCACTTCCTATCCTTTAGGGTGACATTTTTATAGAAATGTTGATATGGTTTTGGAATTTTCATGTCATGGTTTGTATGGGGAATGATCAATCATAGTCCTCATGGTTGATCCTTGTGTTTTGGGTGGTGTTCTATTTAGATTTTCTTCTTCATAACATAACACAGTTATTGAATATTTGGTTAATTAAAAGGATTTGATACTTCTCCATATTTATTTATGTGAAAATCTTGGAATTATCCTTATTTTTTCTTTAAGTGGATGGGATTGACTCACAAAAAAGGATAATGAACTGGATTAATGGAAATTGGATGAAAGGGTATGATTTTCATATGTTTATAGAATAATATGATATTTATTATACATTAGAGGTTGTGTTGATATTGGTGTTAAAGTATTTATTTTTTCTATTATGATATTTTTTTACTATTATTAACTTGTTAGAATTTCCTTTCATAATGGGTTAATCACATAAAGTTAGTAACAAATCAGTTTTGTTAAAACCTAGAAATAAAGTGTTAATGTGTAAACCAAAAATTATTCTTTAATATAAAAGAATTATTAAAGTTTAAGTTCTTTAAAGTGTGTCACTTTTATATTTTCCCTTGTTTTTTGTGTATGGGGTATTATTTATTATAAGTATAGGGGTTTTAGTTGTTTTTTTTTGTGGTGGGTTGGGAGGATTTGGTGTGGTTGTTGAAGTAGTAGTGATGAATGGGATGATGTGCGGTCATGGTGGTGATAGTGTAGAAGGTTATGTAGAAATGGAGTGGTTTGGTGGATTTTTTGGTGGTTGTTTTCATGGGGTTCATGGAATTTTTTGTGGTGATAGGTTTGGTTGTTATGGAGTTATGTTATAGTTACCCAGTGGCATGGAATGTGGTTGGGAAAAATTAAGATGGTAATGGGTAGTGGGATAGAATTAGAAAATGGTGGTTCATTAAATTATTAAAAAGTAATTATTATAGTTATAATGAATATAATTGATAAATTATAGGGGATATAATAAATATTAATAAGTTAAAGATGAATGGTTTGGAATATAAAGTGTCTTGATTAAGGGTTTGACATTAAATATGGATAATGAATGTAATGATGTTGGTAAATACTAAATATTGAATCTAATGAATGATGTTCTGAAATAGGAAACTAAGAATGGTTCCATGGATTTTTTATATGGAAATATGGGGTTGGTTTTTTTGTAGTTATGGTGTTGGTTTTCAGTTGAAGATGGTGATAGTGAGGTGTTTCTTGTGAGTTCTTATGGTGTTTCCTTAAATATGAACCTATATGTTGGGAATATGTAAGGATGCTATATTCTTGTGTTTTCTTGTTATTTCATACAAAAAAACACCCGATTCAGGTAACCTAAATGATAACCATATGAGGAAATGGATTTTTAGTGTTTTCCTCAACATCCAGGTTGTACAGGAAATGAAAGGAAAAATGCTCCCTCTTCTTTACTCTCTATTCAGATATAAAATAGGTCATGATGACCTAATGTTATGATAAACAGGCTATAATCTCTTTTTGATATAGTGATTATGACATAATGATGTTGAGATAAAGGTTATGATACATAGTATGGGTCTTTTATGGAAGGATAAGGGCACAAGGATGGTATCCTTCATGTTCAAGTTACCCTAATTTTATGGGGATATGATATAAGATTATGATGTCATGATGTTTTATGTTGTTTTGTATGTGTGGTTATTGTTTTCAAATGACAAGTTCTTACGCATATATGTGGATTTGTAAGGGATTGAATCATAGTAAGTACGTAGTTGGGGTAAGAGAGTGACCGGGTTAGTGGGTAGGTAGATATGAGATAACTTATTGAAACATATTCTTTCCATACTATATAATTATACTTCGATGTGATGTTAGGTGTGTGAGTTTTGGTGAGGTTGGGTGATAAATTACCCCATATAGGTGTGAGTTGGTTCTACTTTTTTTTTCATAGATCCATTGGTATTATTTTTTTCATATTTTTATGAGAGTTTTTTAGGAGGATCCTGCTGAGTATACTTTTATTCTCACCCATGAATATATACATCTATTTTTAAAGTTTCTAGTAGGGAGTTAGTGATATAGTTAATCCATACTTACACATAATGGTCATTTATTTGGGTTTCTATTACTTTCATATGATTTATCATTTTTTATTTTATATATATATAATTTAAAAGAATATTATTTTGGGTTTTACTTAAAATTATATGGATTTTATTGGTGTTTTATCTTTATTCCTAGGATTTATAACATAAATGGCTCACATTTTTGTATTTTATACCATCAACACTAGTTTCTAACATATTTTATATTAGAGGATAGATTTAAGGGCCACACTTATCTTCACTTCTGATACATGAGGGTTTCCTAGTGAGGATGGGTCACGAAAAATATCAATTTGATATAATGATCATAGGCATGCCATGATGTCGTACTATCTTTAACATTCATATCTTTCCAAACCTGTTCACAAATTAGGTCTCTCTGATATATAGGAAATTTGTGACCTTTGTTTGTTATTCCACTACCATGAACACTACATCACAAAAAATTTGGTTCCATAATATTCCATTTAAGAATTCTGTAGTCACCATATCCAACTTCCAGACAGGCACTAGAAGTTATTGGAGAAAACTTCATGGTCATAGGTATTCTACCTTTATCTTCTGGAAATTTATGAAATTTGAAAAAAAAACCATGATATGCTTCCTCATATAAGGCCACCAGAAGTGGTATTTCATGTCATGGTACATCTTGGTTAATCTTAAAAGAGTTCCTTATTAAGAGGCATGAGAGTCTCTCATCAACCCATATTTCATATATGTAGTAACTACCACCATTACATGGATATACAACACCCCATCCTCATCCTAGGACCATTCAATAACTAGGTCATCACCCATGAGATGCCTCCTCATCATGAGGTAATCAGAATCAAACTCCATAATGGATTTTACCAGATTCAATAGCAAGAAGGAAATGGATAGGGAAGAAAAATTTATAACCTCTAACCCCTTTATCATGTCTAGTCTCTATTCTATGAAAAGTGACATCAACTTCCACTCCTTACTATATTCCCAAACCATATACTTCTAACTCTTCCTACTAAGAGAATATTCTACAATGTTCTCATTGCCTAGGGAATATCCCATCTCAAAATCAAACATATATTGGTACTCCATATAATGTATCTATAATAGGTTCAATTCCTACTAGAATAATATGAATTTTAAGATCATATGGTTCATGTATATGATAAACTGCTCCTAAAATAGATGATGATGTCAATACATTAAGTTACGAACCATAGTAGCTAGCCCTAGATCATGGGTAGGGTAGTTTCTCTCATATGTTAATAGCTGATAAGACCCATAAGTGACCCATGAGTCTTGATTTATGAAGCAATATCCCAATAAATCCTCAAAGGAATAAAAATACCTAGTATATACCTTTCTTAGGATTGAGAAAAACTGAATTAGAGAAGATTTCAACCTCCCTTTCAACTCCTGAAAGGTCACCTCACACTGATAAGTCCACTATAATTTCACATACTTCTTGTTCAAGGCCAACATAGGTTATACCAAGCGGGATAAATATTGGGTAGACCATCTATAATACCCTACCAAACTAAGGAAACTTTTAATAGAAAAACACATTCTTGGGCCCATACCAAGACATCATTTCCTCTACCTTATTGAGTTCGAATGAGATTCCAACAACTGATATCACATGCTCAAGGAGGTGAATTTCTTGAATTTAGAAATGAATCTTTGAGTATTCATCATATTGATAATGTTATCTAACCATACTCAATACAACCTCTAGGTGCTCAGCATGCAACTCTAAAGTCATATAATATTCCAAAATATCATTAGTGACCACCATGATGAAGGAGTCTGCATAGGGATAGATAATCATGTTCATTAGATCCATGAACACTTTTTGTGAATTCATTAGACTAAATTACATCATACGATAATTTTATATCCCATAACTAATCTTAAAAATATTCTTCGGTATATCTAGTTCCCTAACCTACAACTGGTGATAGCTTGGCCATTGATCAATCTATTGAAACCATTGGAATCCTATTAATTAATAAAAAATGTTATCTATCTAAGAAAATGGATAATTTTTCTTCATTATAAACTAATTCTTCTTTTAGTCATCTATGCACAAACTCATTTTTACATCACCCTTATTGTATAATAAGATAAGAGAACCCCAAGGGGAGGTACTCTATTGGTTTAAAACCTTTTCCTCAAGGTCTTTGATTTGATTATTCATCTCTCTCAACTCAACTAGTTTTATATAATAAGAAGGTTTCGATAGAGGGTCTGCACCTAGTAAAAGATCAAACATGAACACAATCTACCTATCATGAGGAGAAACTAATAAATAATTGAGGAATACATATAGTAAATGATTCACTATGAGTAGAAGCGTAGGTAGTCCCATAATATTCTCAACTATAAATTTTTTTGGCCATTTTCACTGTCATGGCTTCCAACTAACTAGGTTCACATCAAGATCTACCTACCTAGATATACCATTAACCAATAAAAATAAACTATTTACTATTAATGTAAATTAATGAATCACAACTAAAATAAAAAATATATGATCTAAAAAGTGCATCGGCCAATCCATCACAAAAATTTCTTTGAAACTCACCATATATAAGATAAAGAAATCCCACTAGTTATGATAACCCCTAACCACTATGGAATATCCCAATAATCTCTATATACAATCCAACCTCTTCTCATGAGGTTTATAAAGATAAAAAAAATACTATAATAAAAATCCATTTTCAACCCCAAACTAGATACTATATGATCATATATAGTATAATATGATTATCCTTTGTCAAATAAATAAATATATAGCATAAAATCAATCAAAATCTTACTTCTCATAATATAATAACCCTATCTCTATCAACTAGAACCTTGCACAAATAAAAAAACTTATATAACTTAGATATTTGTATTTATCCCCCAAAATCCATAACTATCATGATGAACTAACCCTTGAGGAATTTTTGTTTGTTTCTTCTCATGAGACCCTCAACCATCTCTATGGACCAACCTCATATACAATACCATATTGTTTTTTTGAGTCCCCCTAAACTTATAAAAAGAAATATGCATCTACCCTGAGCCTCTTCCTAAACCATTTTAGGCATCCTTATTTTTAAATATTGGAGGTACCCCATATTACCACACACATAGTGTAGAGTCAAATTCTTAATTTATCTTTAGTTTTGAAAATTACAATGAACTCATGTTTTAATTTAATTTAACTTAATGTTTTTGTTTATTTATTTTTATTATACTGAATGAAAATTTGGTAACCCTAATTCTAGAAGATTTTAGTATGAAAATACAGAGGACTAAGTATTCTATCATGGATATTTTCACCATATTTAAAATAATTGTAGTAGTGAATAACTAAATTCATCTGAAGATGTGAATAATTTATAAGTTCATCGGACGATGAAGAAGATTTTTTCAATATAGTTACAACTAATCATGAAGAATATGAAATCCAAACATTAGGGAATTTTTTATAAATAGAACCATAAATTTGAGAAATATGAAAAAAAGGATATGAAGAGTGGATAATTCACTTGAGAAAGAGCTTATACTGATCTCTTAAATTCATGAAACTACATATTACTATGAGATATTTTTATCATTTTAATTTTTCTTTCTATATGTTTTTATAAGAAATCATTTATGAATTTTTCATTATAATGTTCTTGGTATTTCTATTGTAATCATTATGTTATCAAACCTTCATGATTTAGGTCTTATGTGGTTGGAAGATAGATCTAAGATTCTAGTTTTTCGATTGGTAACTACTAACGATCATGTTGATTGAGGGCTCTATTGAGAAAGATATAAATGATCTTCTGGTTTGAAGAAGAAAGAATATACCTACAGATAAGTTAAGTTGAGGGCTTCCAGAGTATTAGAAGACAAAAATTTCAATGGTTTAAATTCAAGGATACCCTTAATTAGGTTTATAAATCCCCTTATTCTTTGGTTTAAAAAATTATTTTATAATATCTTTTATGGGGTAATTCATTTGGGAATCAACACTCCATGTTTGGTTTTTATTTCCAATTTTCTAACTAAATTAATTAGTTATTTTAATTCTATTTTGTATTTAATTTTTTTTAATATTTTTAAAGTTATAAAAACCTTAGTTTATGCTAATCTTACTTAATATTACTTTGATATTATGGGTTTATCAGAAATTTGTGTTTCTAGTATTTTGAAAACCTAAGGTGTGGAAAAAAATTTATGCTAGTTTATAAACTACAATTCAACCCCACCCCCTCCTCTTGTAAGGTTTACCTACCAGTGTATTTGAGACTACATTTGGTATCATATCAGGTCTCTATGTTTGATATAGAACCTAAAAAATTATTTTTGTTATTTTTTTTTAAATTTTCATATCTCAATTTATTTAAACCTAAAATTTTAGTAGAAAAAAATTATTTTTTATGATGGTGGAAATATATATTGGAATTATTGAAAACTAGAATTATAATAGACTACCTATTTATATATAAATTATTATGAATATTGAAGAGATCATGTAGAATTTTTTGGAATCAATACTAGTGTTGAAAAAATAATTATGATTACCAGAACATATAATATTTAAAAGAAATAAATTATTATGTTTTCAAGATAATATAATTTTTAATTTCAGTTAAACATTCATTTTCAAAATACATTATTATATTCAATATAATGGAATATATATAGTAAATTTTCTTTTTGTAGAACTGTTTGTGGTATTTGGAAGAAATTAGAAGTTACTCATTTTAGAACTTCAAAAGTTCTTGAAACTAAAATGGCCATGATTAGGGATGACTATCAATATTTTGATTTCATGCCTGAATAATGTTCGACTCAAATTCATCATAATTTAATGATGATTGTTGATTTTTTTCAATCACTTAGAGAAAAAATAATTATTAGATGATCAGTTGGTCTAAAAATTCATTGATATTTTATTAAAGGAATGGGAATCCAAGAGAATGTATATTGATGATGTGAAACATATCACTATGATAAGTATTTATGATTTGATTGTAACCTTAATTTAGTATTAAAATATATTAAAGAGAGACACTAATAAGAAGAAGAAGAAAAATGGTGGTGGTTTTACATCAAATTTTGTATCTTTAAATTCTGGAGAGATCACTAAAAATAACAATGTTAAGTGATCTAAAGATGACAATTTTTTGAAAATTACTAACGATAAATTTGATTATATGGTAAAAAAATCCTCAAAATTGGAAATTTCTATAGGAATTTTATGATGTACATGATAAAGAAAAGAGATAAGAAATATTCATCAAAACCAACTGGTTATAAATGTAGAAAACCTAGTCAAATTAGACCTTACCATCCATAAATAAATGGAAGATATGATGAAATATCATAAGAATTATTTCGAGAGTAAATAAAAGAAAAACTTAAAATCAATGGATACATGGAGTGTAAGTGAGGAGGATACTACTTCTGATAAACCATTGAATGAAAGCATTGATATATAAAATATTACTACTTTTTATGATAATATTAATGTACTAGAAAATAAAAAAATGTTTTATGAATAAGTTAAATAGTGTTGAAATATTATCATGATATTCCATGAACAATAATATAGAACATTTATCTATTGAGGATAGTGATGATAAAGGATTAGATTATTTTGATGATTCCAAAATAGTTAAAACTCAAGAAGAACTAGAATATTATATTTTTGAAGTTTAGGAATCTTATAACAATCTTTAAAAAACTTATGTTGGAATCAAGACTTGGGTTTTAGATAATAAATCTTAGTTGATTATAAATAATAATGAACTTTTGAAGCTATCTTTTGAGTTAAGTTCTAATAATTCTAAATACTCAAATAATAAATATACAGTTTGTAAAATCTTATCAGAATTAAAAGATTTTTTTTTCTATTTGTTTATTAGAAGGTAATATTGAAAAAATAAAAAAAATTTAATATGAAACTTTTTTAGTGTTAGTTAAGTCAAGAGAAAATATTTTTAAGACGACTTCTGATTTGAAAGGAAAGGTGTTTTGAAATCATCAAAAAATAACTCTATGAATAATTATTAGAAAAAAATTCAGAGAAGAATATAAGATCTTATGATGATAAATGTGAAGTTATCAAGTTAAATTTAGATATTTAACACATAAAAAACTATTAATAATTTTTACTACTTGAATAAAATAGTTTGAAAATATGTATGATCAGTTGAGGCTGAAAAGATCGATATCCAAACATGGAAGTAAAATCATCAGAAGCTCTTCATATCAAGAAAATTATTTTTTACATTGTAAAGAACCTTTTTGTATTATGTCTCAGAGAGGGGTACATTGAAGAAAAAATAATTCTCTAAACAAAGTTTAATCTTTTGGAAAAAATGCAAGATTTTGTCTCAAGATAGTTAATTACTTATGAGCGTTGGAGACCCAGAATGATCTAGATCCCAAAATTTATTTTCACAAATTCCTCTAGATCCAAAGAGGTATATCTTATGAAGTCCTAATTTCTAAATAAATTGTGTTACTCTGACCATATGAATACATATATTTGGTTCATGGTAACTATCTTTAAATCCTTCAAATCTTACTTCTTTGTTTTTTTTTTGAAATTTTTAAGTTTTTTATTTATATATTCCATCAACTCTTTATATTTAGAATGATTTTTTGTCTTTTATTATTAGATAACTTTTTAAATAGTAAAATTTTCAATTTTTAAATATTTTATTCCTAATATATTTTTTATATAACCATATTCTATGGAAGAATATCGATCTTTTTTACCAGTAGATAACTTTAAAAACAATTATCACTTATTTTTTATTATAGATTTATGAAAGTACTATTTATTTTTATTGAATGAAATTTCTTATTATTTTTAATATCATCCAAAATTGAAATCATAATAATTAATAAACTGAAAATTATGTTCTTAAAATTTATTACATCATGTACTTTGGTGGTAATAATATCAGACCATGTAATCAAGATTTTTCAATGGTTGTTATGCAAGCCTTTGACATATATATAAAGAAGTGGACCTAATGTATGTTGGATGCATTCATTGAAGAATTTATAGAATATAATCATTTATATCTTTTGAGTTACTACACAGTTTTTATTTTTCTAATGGAATCAATCAAATAAATTTTCAATAGAGATATTACCTATGAAATATTAATTAATCCTAATCTATTATCTAAATTTGAGTTTATTCAAAAAGTTGTGATCAATTTTCAAGGTTAGGAATTGGTAGTTCTTAAAAGGGAAGGTTATGAGCCATTATATCCCTTTTTATCTAAGAATTTTACATAATTGCTCAAATTATTGAATTTGATGGTGAAAATAATGTGACTTTGGTTCCTTTTTAGCAAAAGATTATTCATATATTATATTATTTTCTAAATTAATTGAAATTATACTAGGGAGAGAATAATTGTTTCTATATCAAAAAATACCAACATTTAATGGTTCTTTTTTAAAATTATATGCTGAGGAAATTTTATTTTTCATAAAAGAAAAATTTCACAAAATTAGTCTTCTACCACTAGATGTTAGAATTGTTTTACAATGAGTGAAATCATTTTTATTATTAAAGAATGGTGATAAATATACCATTAATATATATGATGTATATATATTATATTTTATTATAAATTTTGGTATGATAAAAATATTCATGTATGTATATATCTACATTGAAGAAATATGTATTGGAATGGTTAAGTTGAAAATATTGTTTTAGAGTTATATTTTGAATATATTTCTTGTAAAGTTGTTAGAAGTTAAAGGTGTTAAAAATTAGTCTCATGCTGAGAAATTCAAAAAAATATAATCAATTCTAATAAAATCTCTATAATGAGATTAATTTATTATCCCATTGAAAATAAGTTTGTTGAAAATTATCTAAAATTATTTCAATAAAATTAAAATAATTAGATAAAAATAAAGTTGATAAAAGAAAATCATATGAAGTAACATCTTATGATAAATACCATCCATAAAATAAGTTTAAAATTTTAGAATAATAAGTTTAAAACTATTTTTTAAAAAATATTTTTGTAAGAAGTTAGTTGAGAATAATGGTTACTCAAAAAAAATATCAAAGTGAAAGATTTATTCTACCAACCTTTTCTATTAAGAATATTATTAAACATTAGGGATAAATAAATAATAAATATGATTATATTGGAAATGAAAAATATTCAAGCATTTTAATACCAAGAAAAATCCTCTTCACTATCTTCATCTCACCATGAAGTAGGAGAACCAACTACAACTATTGAAAAAGATATATCATCGTATGTTCAAAGTGAAAATTCTTTTTTTTTGTTAATGATTCTACTAAAATTGATGTTTGGTTGAAAGATAAATATTTTGAAAAGATAAATATTGAGAAAGATTCATCCCCAAAATAATATTAATACATTATTTATAAGCTAAAGCTTTAACCTCTTTAAAGAGATTTTAAAAATATGAAAAATCATAGAGAGAAATGATTAGATCTAGTTAAAACCTATCAAGTTCATTGGGTATAAAAAATGGCATACCTATCAATATTCTTAGAATTTCCACTCCTATAAAAAATAAATTTCTAAAGATTAAACAAGAAGTTCATGAGACTAGGATGGACAAATCTAATAGTCTATTGAAATCAGATGTATGATCATGAATATAAAAAATTGCTTGAAGAATAGTTTCTCAAAACATTTCATTAAAAAAGCATGAAAATCTATCTAAAATTATACAATAGTTAAATTTAAGAGTTAATTTTATTCAATAGAGGATTTTTAATTTCCAATAATCAAAGTGGAAAAAGAAAATTTAAGACTCAGTGGTTGAAATGAAAGGAAGTTTAACAAAATTCAAAGAAGAAGATGAAATTCTTTATCATAAGTTAAACAATATTTCAAGAAGATTGATGGCTCAAGGGAAAGATATCATGACAAAAAAATATAATAATTTTTCTCTTTATGGAGATCTTGAATAGTTTTTATAAAGGAATAAAGAATGTGAAGGAGTTATCAATGATTAGGGAGAAAATATTAATCAGCAGAACTAATATATTGATAAGATAATGATGTTATTTGTGCTTCAAAATAATCAAATAAATAAGTATGTTAAAATATTATAAGTTAAACTTGATATCAATGAATAGTTTCAATAAAATTCAGTGAATAATCACAAATTAATTAAGAATATTAAGCACATAATCAAAAAATCTCAAAGAAAATATTGAATTTAAAAATTTGATCATTATATTTATTTAAATTTTTGATGATTTTGGTTGTTTTAATTGATAAATGATGTACTTATTTTTTACTGATAACAATTCTAGTTTTCGTATTCACTAAAAATCATTGAATGTCAATTTTTTTTCCATTACTTAAATACTTTATTTTCTATTTGATGAATGTATCATTTTTTACCGTTCTCATATTGTATTGTTTTCCATTGTATTATGTATAGACTAAAAGGGAGAAAATTATTTGTTTTATTTTTAAGAAATCATATTGAAAATCTAAGGAGAGAAGTTTCATAAAGACAACATATTTCTAAAAAGAATTCTTTAAATTTAATGATTTTTTTCTAGGGGGAGATTTCTTATTTATTTATATTTATTCTTTTATTTATGAGTTTATTTTTGAATATAACAAAGGAGGTGAAATTTGAAGGTTTTAAAATTTATTATTAAGGGGAATGCAAAATATTGAAAATTACTTTGAAAATAACAAAGTATGAGATAAATTGTAATTGTATGAATTTATTCTTTAAATATTTATTTTATTTTAACAAGTTTGTTTTATATTTTCTAATTAATATAGGGGAAATTTATTTGATTGTATTTTACCAAATTTATAAGGGAAAATATAATTCTATGAGATCTTACCAAATTTAAAGCCAGTGTTTATTTTAAAATTATATTTTAACTAAATTTTCCATTCTTGTTTGTGCTTTTCAAAAAGGGAGATATTTTTTAGTCTACAATCACTTTATCTTTAGTTTTCTAAATTATATTATACACATGTTTTAATTTGATTGTACTTAAAGTTTTTTAAGTGTTTTTGTTATATATAATGAAAATATGGTAACCTTGGTTTTAGAGGATTTAGTGTGAAAATACCAAGGATTGAATTTTCTATCCAGTCTATTTTAATTAAATTTACTAGTAATGTAGTGGTTCAGAATTAAATTCATTAGAAGATATGAAGTGTTTCTAATTTAATTAGATTATGATAAATATTCTTCTAATTCCCTTATAACTAATATCAAAGAACACGGAATCCACAAATTGGGGAATTGTCTATAAATATCACCATAGATTTCAGGACAAAAAAAATATAGATAAAAAACCAAAATCTCGAGAAATATTTTATATTGATCACTTGAAGTCATGCAAATACTTGTTTCTATGATAGATTTTAATCATTGCAATTTTTCTTTCTAGGAGTTTGAATAATAACTCATTTTTGAGGGTTTTATCATAATATTATTAGTATTTTTGTTTTAATAATTGTGTCATTTATACTTTATGATTTAGGGATTCTATGGTTGGAATAAAAATTTGAGCTTCTAGTTTATAGAAGTAGTAGTTATTATTGATTGTGGAATTGAGGTATTTTGTTGAGGAAGATAGTACTGGGATTTCAATTTGAATAAGTGGAGCCATACCTACTGATAAGTTAAGTTGAGGGATTCTAGGGTATTTGAAGACATACCTTTTAATAGGTTAATGTTGAGGATACCCTGAATTATTTTTACAATTCCCCTTATTCTTTAGGTTAAAAGAGTACATTATAATATCCTTTAAATGGAACTTGATTATTGAATCTTTACTATATATTTTGTTTTTATTTCCATTTTACTATATATATATTATGTAGTTATTTTATTTCTATGGTGCATTTAATTTTTTTGGATTTTTATTAATCTTATGACAAACTTAATTTCCAATATTCTTACAAAATATTACTCTGATATTATGGGTTTATAATTTGTGGGTTTATAAAAAAATTATGTTTATTGTATTTTTAAAACTTGAGGTGTGTATGAAAATTGTAAGTTTATTTATAACTATAATTAACCCCCGGTAGGTTTATATGAATGTGTATTTAGGAAAACACATGGAACTCCCTATATTATCTAGCACACAAACTATGATAATGGTCTTATGGCACACATAGATAGTACACCATAGAATCTCTACCTAAAATATTGATAGTGTAACATCACCCAATCCTAGAATATCTCTCACTACCTTGGATTATCTCATCAAAACACATCCTACTAATATTATAAGAGGAACCAATGGAATAACTAGAATTACCACAACTATAACCACCAATTAAATGAAGGGAACCCACTGCACTATCCTCTATTATGATCTTTTGAGTGGTACGAGCCTTACGAACTATATTTGAATAAGATTCCAAGATAATAATCCTAACTTATCAACTAAAATTTAGCTAAATACTTATATCAAACCTTGGTAACTTTTAAACCTCAATCTAAACCAATGAAGGTGAAACCCATAGTAGCTCTAAGAAATAGGTAGTATAATTTTTCACTGATAATATCCCATGATTAAGTAATATAAATTGTTTTACTTGGTCTATAATTATCAAATTGGGAAATAAATCCTCAAAAGAGTGGTTCTTGAAATTATCCCATGATAATCCCTCATGCCTCATGTCCTAAACCATCACACCAAACTATCTCTTGGAAGTTCCCTGAAGTATAAAAGTCACCACATTCACTTTATTCTCATCAGGTGTCTCCACTATATTGAAGATACACTTAATAATAATGATCTATTCCTTGATATTCTAAGTACCATCCATTACCTATAAATCCATAGGATTATCCATATGTAAGTCTAGGGTGAAGTTTTACATGGTAGCTTCTCCTCAATGCACCCCCTATCTTTAATAGGTGCTATAAGAAACACCCTGGGTTGGAGTATCTCTACTACCTAAACTATTGTAGAAACCTTTGGGGAATGATCAAATCCTCCCTCCAAAAAATCGAAGGAATAATATAAAAATTATAGTCCTCAACGTCATCATTATACTTATCCCTAGGTGGAACCACTAGTGATATTTGAGGTGGATTTTTTTTCTAAGATGTCAATCTATAGACTTAGAAATTTTGTAAACAACTTAAATCATAATAAAATTTATTCATTAATAGGAACAGGTGCATATAACCACCCTTAGAGACACACCCTAAGGATCTACCAAAAGAGACACTAGAATATATGAACCCACTACTTTCCCAAGGCCTAAGCCTATATCACCTAAACTTACACGTTAGTGAAAAATACATATATCATAATAATCAAAATATATGTAGGTTAAATTAATTATATTACAATAATAATGTATTTGTTAAAACAAAAAATTAATTATTATTGAAAATTAAATAATATAAACCTTTATAAATCATATGCAATTAGACACATTACATGTAAAAGTATGTGTAAAATCATGATTCATGAACTCACACAAGTCTTCCACCCTAGGAAAGATGAAAATCAATAAACCAAAACTACATAATATCTCTTGATTAAAATCATAAAATAATAACCTTACAACCAATAAAAAACCCCACTAACATGGAAACTCGATTGTCCACTATAAAAGTGTTGTCTAGATATAGTAATAGCTTCCCACCCAAGTTTCATCCATCATATCTCTAATATATCATACCAAAAATAGATCTCTTATACCATTTTGTAACACCCCACACCAATTCACCGAGTCTGAGATGAATTGGTACGTAACCTCATTCATGCCTCCCCATATGAAAGAGGATGGAAACTAAAAAATAGGTCCTAAATTATACATTGGGGAGATTAGGACCTCAATATCAAATATCCATGAATAATGTCAATATTGGAAGAAATAATAAGAAATAAAATATAATATAGAATCATAGTGGTATGAAAACTATATAAATAACATCACATGTTATAAAAAAAATGAATACTTGAAATTGAAATTTTGAGAATAAATATGATCCTAATAAGATGGGGAACCATATATACAATAATCAAAAGAGAAAAATAAAAGTAGAGGTTATTTAATAAAAATAATACTATATTATTTCTTGGTAATACCATTCACCATACCCAACTCTTCCTACTAAACTCTACAATATTGGTCCCTTACCTTTTGTTGGATCCTTAACAACAAAGACTTAATGTACATTGATATTCCCATACAGGGTGTAAGTAATAAAACCTAGAAGGACATTACCAATGCATCTTTGTAGTAAGTATGGAAATATATATATGAGTTAATGAACTGAAATAAAATAAATAACATAAAGAAAACATGAACACACATTCATTCATAGTACACTAAACAAGCCACCTTAAACCTTGATTATACCTGATGCAATCAATGTCGGGTGAATAAGGTCATCCTTTCAAGTTATCATCATTGACATCATCAAAAGTAATTTAATGAGCGAATAACATATCCAACCTCTCACACAAGATGAACTATACCCAAATATTGGGTAAGTTCCCATGGCTATATCCAATATCCACCAATCACCTAGGATATTTAGTGGGAATATAATGATATAGACAACCTCTCACTCAATATATACCAGTACCCGTCATGGAGGAAAGGTCCCACTGATAGGCCAAATATATTGAGTTTCATGGGAAATGGTATGAGGAGGGAATAAGCTATCCAACCTACCAATTAATCCAAACCACACTCTCCTTAGAGGTAAGGTCCAATGGATAAATCTATCTTAGTACACAATACAATGAATAACAAAGTCACCCAAAACCAACACTCAAAAACACTAGACTCAAACTACATTCCCTAAAAATCCATCACATTTTCAAAATACTCATTGGAATATCTTATTGGATAACCCTCCACTACCATAAAACTAGGTTTCCATAGCACCACCCTTCAACAGCGCTTAAAAAAGCGCTAATAAAGGGAACTTTTAACAACGCTAAAAAAGGCCCATCCCATCACTACAGAATCATGAAATAATAAAAATGGTTTGATAACACTCACCCTGGAATACTCATAACACCCATAAAAAAGGCCTATACCATCACATAGGACCTACTGGAACACTTTTATTGCCTATTAAGATTAATTATAATCAAACAAATTCACCCAATTTCATGGTAAATCAAGTAATTCCATAAAAATTTCATAACATGTTAAATACTTTTAATATAAAGGATTAAGGAGTATACTTTCCAATCCACACCACCGAGATCAAGAATAATCCATTAAATACCTAAATTTAGACACAAACCCATTGAATTAATGATTTAACATGAGTAAAGAAGGATAATTTGTAAATAAAAACAAAATATATGGCTTCAATGGTTCTAAACTTACTAAATGAGAGTAATAAAAACTAATGAAATTTAAATTGGTGAAGAAATGAAAAGGAAATGCATTTATGAATCCATGTAATATCTAAATGTATGTTTTCTGATAAAGTGAGGACTGGGAGAGTAATAAAAGAATGTAAAAAAGGGTTTATAGGAGAAATTATAGAAAATATTCTAAAAATATGAAGGAGGACCATTGAGAATTTGGTCCACTTGTATCGCATACCTGGCACTCCACCAGCCACCTGGTACACTCCCATTGGTCATCAGTTGGGTTCAAGGACCTAAATGAAATCTTTTCATTTCATCGGGAATCTAGTTCCCTCATACTACATTTTTTAGTAGGAGTGGAATGATACCCCTATTTGAAATTCCACCTTCTTTCAACACCACCTGAGTGAATCCCAAAATAGTCATGATTATAATAAATAAAAACTAAAATGAGATTTAAATTATAATTAAAATTATAGGGTCATTATGCTTTCACTCTGTAAAGCCATTCCTTATGGTTCAATAATGAAATACCAAGATACTACCAAATATTAAATAGAAAGGGATTATAAATTTTTAAACATCAATGTGTACTCACAATGGTAACACCACATATATCTATGTGAACTAGTTATAAAAGATTTGTGAATCTTTAAACTTTATCGAAAAAGTGTGCATTTTCCATTTTTACTTATAAAAATCATTATAATTATCCAATGTTTTTAACTAAAAATATTTAAATTCCCTTTTTTATATTACATTGTCAAAGTATTCTAATTTATATGACTAGTTTGACAATTCAATAATTAGGTTTAATATGATTCATTTAAATTTTAATCATTATTTATAAAAAACCCAGGGTTTTCAATTTCAAGTATATATAAATTTTATTTAAATATTTTATACCTTAATATATATTATCTTTATAAAAAATATATTTTCCTTCAAAACTTGAAATAAAAACTATTTTTGTCTAAAACTGATACAAAAATAATTTTCTTGGTAATGATATGAATATAATAATATTTTTCTAAAACAAGTGTCATTAAACTTGGTAAATTGAGATGGTAATATCCTATATATAATTTCATAAGTTTAACTCCAATAGTAACTTGAAGATCCACTTCACCATTTATAATATTCCCAAATTTAATTTGTACGTATATTTGAGTAAAAATTTATAACCCACAAGTCATATTTGATATCTAAGATATATAAATAGAATAATTAAATTCAATAGAAATTAAATTATAATTTTATTGTTTCTTTTTTTTTCCACTTAATTTTAGGTTTTCTTCCAATGACCTTTCTTGACACATGCAAAGTAGAAAACCTCAAGTTTATTTACCTCACTCTCACTAGATTTTTTACTTCTTTATAGGATGTTTCTTGTATATATTTTAATTTTATTCTTCCATTGAAATCATTTATATTAACTTCTTATTTATTACCATAAGTTTTGAAGATTTAGTTTTCTTTATATACTAATCATACTATAGTACCAATTTTAAAATATTTGAGAGTATATTGACCATATTATTAATATTAATATTAATAAACTAGAGAAATTGGGAAGTAAAAATAAAAGTATGATATCACTGGATAATTATTTTTCTAGATTGAATTAAAAAATTTTCAATTGATAAATATACCCAATCCTATTGATAATATAAAGACCATCCTAGATTCCTTATCCTAAAATTCAAATTAATAGTGTATTGGATATCTCATATTTATATTACCTTACTCTCACTATATAAATATCTTAGAGATTAGAAAACATGGTATAAAATTAATTTTCCTTGTTTTACTTTGGAAGCTCACTAATCAATGATGATTGTGACATCTCATACCCTCAATCCTGAATATGATGCTCATATTATCATGTTTTACATATTTTATTTGATACCAGCTGTAAAATATTGAATATAACCATCCATAATTACAAAAAAAAATGATTATTTCATCTCTTATAGTCTAATGATACTTTAAGGTTTATATCATTAGAGAATTAGGAATAAACATAAACTAATAAATCTCATTTTCTTTGTATCTATTGAAAATTTTCCCATTATTTATGAAACTAATTAATTCATAATACTTCTTTAACATCTCCTAAAATTTATTTCACATGATTTATCCTTCTAAACATGTAAAAAGAAATAATTTTCTTCATAACCTAGGAAAATATAAACATAAGAAGATATGAGATAAAATTATTGGTAAGGAAAACAATATAATTTTAGAAATCATGGAATAAAAATGGAATAAATATTATGGAAGGAATAAGTAAATGACATGAATCCACAATCAACTTGAATATAAAATCATGTTATATCCATGATGATAAATGAAAACATGGATATCAATAATAAAAATCTCATACTGGCAGAATGCATAATTTAGAACATCAAAAACCTATTGTTAAGGACTTATGTCAAGACACTTTACTTATCATTGAGTATGTAATCAAGACATATAGATAAATTGGGAATACATACACTAATACCAAAAAAAGTTTTGTCTCATGATACCTATCAATGAATAAAGGGGATATATAATTATAGGCCCCACTCATCACCTAATTAATCCCAATACATTCACTATAAGACTCAATAAGACCTTTTATAATATTCCCTATTGAAACTTTTACTAGATAAAAACATCGGTATTTGTATAATGAAAAATTCATAATCTCAATATTTTTCCTATGTCCTTAAAAGGGATAAAATAATAATAAATCATACATATAAAGAAGATGGATGGTCAAACAATATATATTAAATATGACAATAATAATATGTATTTTAATTCCAATACTTTTTCCCATGTTAATAAAAGGGAAAACATTATCACAACCTATCTAGATAAAGAAAGTGAATGGTTAAACAATACATAGTCAACTTCTTAATAATCAATCATAATAGAATTTCAATAATTTTATCCATCTTAATAGAATAAAATTATTTATATGTTAACATCATCTAATTTGAATTATGTAAAATTTTATTTTCACACCATATAGAATAATGTGTATACGACTAAGTCAATACTAGAATAACATGACCATGATCCATTTGGGGAAAGAAAGTGAATTGTTTAAAAAGAATAGATTCCAAGAAGTGAGAAATATGTGTCTAAGAGTTTATATTGTAGGAATGTATATCCCTTGAAATTAATGGAATAATACAAAATAATATAATAAAATGTAACTGACTAATATGAAATATGTTTAATTAACGATCAAAACTCACTGAATGAAAATCAATTTACAAAAAATCCTCACAACTGGGGAAACAATTGAATAAATAGCCACTTGAATAATGGAAAATGATTTGGATATTAAATCCCATGAAATACAAGAAAATAAAGTATATAAAATTCATGGGGTATTAAATCAATATAACACCATACAAAGGGAACATGGTTTAACATGTCTCAACGAATCAAAATCGAGACCAAGAAAATACTTACAACTTTAGAAACCTTCGAATCAAAATCCCTTGGAAAAGAGGGATTGAAACAGAACTTCAAATACCATGATTACAATAAAATTCATAATATTATATCTCAAATAATATATATATATATATAACATAAATTAAATTCAATGCATAAATATAATACTTGTCTTAATGAAGGGAAATTAAGATGAAAACCCATACCTTGTCCTGATACATTCTACACTTACACCAAATGAACTGAATAATATAATTAAGTTAATTAAATAAATAATAAATAAGCTTATTTATAAATATAACAATATATAATCCTGATTTAAAATCATTATATATATATATATATTAGTTAGTATTTACCTACTTTCAACATCGGGTGTATAAAATATTTATCGCTTTGAAATAGTCTCATAAAGGAGGTGTTTGTATTTTTTATTTTTCCAAATTAAATCACTATTAGATCATATAATCTAATATAATAAATGTTACATGTTAGTTTATAAATTTATAAATTCATTTCATTACATTTTTAGTTATGAATCGTGAAGATGAAATCAATAGTGATCATGTTTCTGTGATTCTTAACTAATGAAAGGTGTTCTCTAAATTAATGATTTAAATGTTTATATAACCTTAACATAACAAAAAAATAATTTACATATTTATATAATATTTAAATAGTAAATAAGTTCTCATATACATCCATGACATAAATGTATTGTATTTTTCAAGTAGAAGGTTAAACTGACCCAGACATTAAACTAACATGATTAATGAATGATTATGAGATGGATTAGTTTTAATATCATTATACCATAATAATAATGATATTATTTTGTGTTTATTATTTTGATATATTATAATTATAAGGAATTATTAGAATAAGTAATGGATATGAAAGTATTATACAATTTGAATAAATGATTATCCTCTTAGTTTGCTTATTTAAAATAATTAAATTAACGATGATCTTTTTTCGATTATATCATTAATATGTTCCCTAATTTTTCATAAAATAACCTTAATTATATAATAAAAATAATATTTACCCTTTTATGTCATCCTTATATCCATCCTTATAAGTAAGTGATGGAAGAAGATATATGTTGTGTCATGGTGGCGGTAGTCCACACAACGCATGGACATTGATTTTGTTTTTCTTAATGAATGAGGTATAGGAATAAACAATAATAATACCATTAATATAGTAATATTAAAGTATATAAATGATAATAATATAATTATATTAGTTTTTATATAATAAATTTTAAATAATTTAATTAAGGATAAAAGCTATGTAGTTGATAATACCCTTGTTAGGGACTTGAATTTTCATTGTAAGTATCGTTGGAAATGAATGTCTTATGTTAACAAAAGGTGATGAGAAATTTTTTCAAAGTGGGATAAGGTTATAAGAGGATAAAATTGGATTATTTTAAATGGTAAATTAAAAGGATAGTTGAATATTGAAGTGGGGTAGATGTTACAATTTTATAAGGGAAGAGAATCATAGTTTTGGGAGTAACCCTTAAATTTTAAATAATGTAAGTTTAATATTCAAGTGAAAAGGAAAAAAAATGTAAAAAACATGAGAGTAAAATGATTTTAGTTATAATAAAACCTCATCAACTACTTTTAGATAAAACTTTGAGATATTTATGGATTTTTAACTTTTTAACTCTTACCCTAATTTACTTTTACCTTGGTAATTAATTTATATCCTTGGTAATTATTTTTAATCGTAAGGATTTAGATTGATACTTGTTATCTAATTTGATACTTATAATATAAAATTTGAGATTAATTTTATAAAATAAAATTTCTAGTTATTTTAATTATTAATTTTAAAATAAATAAACTTAATCATGTAAAAATGGTTTTTAAATAGATAACTTTTTTGAGATTTAAATTTATATATAAGATAAAATTTAAAGACCCCAACCCCATAATCCTATAGCCGGTTCATTAATTTATTAAATTGGTTATATGAAAAAGTGTTTGAATCCCAAAATAATGAATAGTTTAGTAGTTTTGGAAATCTATATACAAACATAAGTTTTACATTAAAACTTGAAAGTAAAAAAACAACATTGCAACTCCATTAGAAACATCCATAACTCCTAGATTATACCTACAAGTCATTAATAATATACATCTTTGAATCCTAGGGAAAAATAAAAAATAATAAAGGGTTGAGATCAAATTATTAGTAAGGGTAAATAATACAACTAAAGATATCATAAACATAAACAATAAGGCAAGGTGAATAACTAAAACACATGCCAATAAAACGTAATCTTGAGCATAATATGGCAGGAATAAAAGATGAATAAATAATTTCTTATAAATAATCACATGAAACTTAAACATGGATATTGTAATAGTCTAACAATCACATGATTTATAAATTAATAATATCATAATGAGGTAATGCACAATACATTACATCATAAACATACCATCAAGGCCATATCAAATAAGGCTACAAAATGGGTAAGTCCTCAGCCAAGACCCGATCTAGTTTGTCTCATGATACCTACTAAAACATTGAGGGGATATAGCGAGCCCAAACCATAACTTAATAAGTCCAATGAATTCCTAATATGAAATGGGTGAAACATAATCAACATATACATTCATAATAAAACTATAATATGAAATGTAAATAACTTTACCCATTCATTAAATATAATCACTAACCATTCTGAGTAATATG
Source organism: Viscum album (assembly GCA_963277665.1). NCBI lineage: Eukaryota > Viridiplantae > Streptophyta > Magnoliopsida > Santalales > Viscaceae > Viscum > Viscum album. The sequence goes on from OY728152.1 coordinate 1,898,662,397, forward strand.
GTGAATGGTATCAAGATAACACATCCATAGTCAAACTAATCATAAACCATTTAATAACATATAGTAAATGATATCATAAGATATTAATCCAAATAAAACATAAAATTTCACAGAGGGATTTGAAATAGATGAAAATACTCTAATAAAATCATTGAGGAATTGTTGAGATAAATACCATTTTTTACTTTGGGAAGAAGAGTTCTTTTGAAAAATCAATTATATTTGTTATAAAATAAGATCATAACTTTTATATCCTAGAAAATGAAAGGTATGAAAAATGAAAAAATATTTGATTCATAAAATTATTTCCAACTTAAGTGAAAAAATTTAAAAAATAGTATTTAATAATCTTTAGAAATGATCTGCTTAGGTGTAGTTTAAGGGAAAATACTAAAGAGTCCTTAAAACAGACTAAGGAAGATTTTTTGTATAAAACTAGAAATGAACGAAGATATTTTTTCATTATAAAATTAGTTATTTTATATAAATAATGGTGGCTTAAAATATGTTATGGGGTGCACTAGAAAATGGGTAAGAAACTGGGAAGTTCCCTTTAATCAGGCTTGCTTATCAGGAAGAATTTGAGAAAAGGATCCTTATAAAAAATATAAATCCACATAAAATAAATAATGATTATTATAGATACATATATATGGAAAATTAAAAATTAATTTAGGAGTATTAAATAATAATAATTAATAATTACATCGGGGTAAAAAGAATGAATGCGTAACCCAAATGAAAAACGAAAGTTCGGGGAGAAACCCTTATCACTTTATAATTAGTCGAATCGTATGTCCCATGAAATTAAATATCATAAAACGAAACATTAAATAACATGAAGATAAGGATATTCATGATATTATATATAAAAGAGAAGTCTACATACACCAAACATAAGAAATAATGGTGAATAAGGCATATCTCACTAAAATAAAGGTGAGATGAGAAAACTTTTACCTTATATCCGAATGTGTTCTGCACTTGATCTAAATGTCATGGATAATAAGATTAAATTCATTAATTAATTAATTAATAGATTTTTATACATTTATTTTACTTATTATAATTTTATTAAGTTAATTTATGAAATTTTTATGAGTTATAAAATACAATTGTATTGTTCAGGAGAGTTCGTTTCCTTGATTTTTATGATTGGTTTACTTGTATATAAATATGGAAAATCATTCAAAATAAGAATAGATATCTAGAATTTAAATAATATGTTATTAATTAACTTCAATAATATTAATTTTTTTATATTTAATTTGGTTATATGGTATGAAGACAAATCATTAGATTAAACATTAGTCATAACCATATGGATTATTTTGGTGTTTTTTTATCATGCACTAGTTTTGTGTTATAAATTAATATTATGTATATATAATGGTTCCAAAGCATTAAATAAATTTTATTACACATATTAATGTTTTTTAACTATAAAAATTATTTTATTACCAGCCTTGAAGGTGGAATTGAAAAATGAAAACACATCGTCCATGAAGGCGGTAAATCAGCACCACACAGATGGCGTTTTCTTTTTTGGAATAAAAAGGGGAAGAGAAGAGAATTGATGGTGGATATACCATTATCATAATAATATTAAAGTATATATATAAGATAATTCAGTTTTCATTCTTGTTTGGATAGATTAAGTGATGGAAGGATTATAAAATAAAATAAAAAATAAAAGATAATGAAAGGGAAGGATTAAGGGTTTTATCTCTTGAATTCTTCTCCTTGAGAACCTCCTTAAGGAACTTTGAAATGGTATTTTGGGTGATACCAGAAATAATAGAATGTGGAGGAAACGTATTGGGAAGAATATAATCAAGCTTAAAGGCTTTGGAAGTGTAAGGAAAGGGGTGGTATTTATTGTGGAGGAGAGGGGTGTTTTTTGAATATTTTATTCATTTGTTTATTATTTTGGGTAAGGACTAGGGATAGTTTGAGAATTATAACTAAATATATTAAATTAATGAATTTTGATTTTATATAATGGTGATTACATCATCAATGAATCAATTAATAGTGTATTTAACTTATAATGTATTTATATCATAAATTACCGTATTTTACAATTCACCAAAAATTCAAGTATTTTAGAAAAATCCCAAAAATTCACCCTAAACATTTTTTTATGTGTAGACTTCAAAAATGAAATAAATTTTATGAAAATAAATTTTTAAATATAATAAATTTAATTTTTAAATAAAATCATCATTTACTCAAAAAATACTGATTTTAATATTATAACTATTTTTATGACACTTTGAATTTTTTAAGGCATCCTAAAATTATCTTATAATAATAAGACAAAAAAATATTAATTTATGAATTCATTTTATGAAAATAATATTCTTTTAAATCATTATATTAATTATAAAATTGAAAATAAACATTTATGTTTCAAAAAAATACAAACACTTAATTTATTGTTTTTAAAACATTTATTTACTTATTCCATGATATAAATATACAATATTTCCATTTATAAGATACCTAAATTTTATTTATAATTTTATCGGCGTGGTTATTGTTCTAATGGACATATTATTATTCCTAACAGTCTCATTATTATTCCAACAGTCACATTACTATTCATCAAAAAATGAAACTTATCATAAAAGTAACAAAAATTAACCAAAGTAAATTTTGATTTTATGCTTCCAAAAACAATATTTATTTTTTTCAAATACAATTTATTAAAGTGTCGAAATTTGTATTTAAAACAAGTTCACCATTAACAGGTGGTAAAAATGTAAATAGAAAAACGTAGACTTTTATGTGTAAAATTGGATTTATTCTTATCTTATGCCACTAAAAAATATTTTCTTTGAATTTAAAAATATTTTATTGAATATATAATATATAAATTTCATTATTTTATTTCACTAATAGTGTTTAATTTAATTTATTATTATAAAATTTCATTGTGGACATAAAAATAGTTTTTATAAAAAATACATTTTTTATGTTCAATTGGTTTTCATTTCTAATTAAATGGTAACCAATGAATTAATTTTATAAACTTGTGTAATATATATTTTCATAATTTACTTAATCTCATTAATTCCTTCCATTACCAACATCTAGGAGATAACTATAATATTTAATCATTTGTTAAGCTAGTAAAATCTAAAAAGAGGCATACCTTAAAATCTTAGGATGTTAAAAAAATAATCTTGGATGATTATTTTAATGGAATAAATTGATTTATTATAAAAAGAATAAATGGTATGAGGCTTTCAAGGAAATCCAAAACCAAAATCTCCCTTGAAAATACCCAATTTAAAGAAAATACCATAATGATTTTTTTATTAAACTAAAATTTTAATTTAGTTCTAAAATTTTTGGACATAGGATTTATAAGCTGAAATAATATTTTAAAATACATAATTATACTATATAGTTTCATATGATAAAGTTATAGAAATTACAAGTTTCATAAATACTATATTTTTGGACTAAAACAACCTTTTCAAAAAAACCACAAAAATTCATACTAAGTCAATTTTTATATGAGGAATTAAAAAATTAAGTTCATTTTTATTAATTTCAAAATTAAAAATTTATAAATTCAGTTTTTGAATAAAATCCAAAAAAATGATGAAAAATAATTTTTATTAGAAAATTAAATTTTCAAATTTTAACTATTGTTATTCTTATTTCATATCATTTTCCAACTAAATTTGTGTTAACTTATTATTTATGAAATATAATTTATCATATGTTTCTTGAAATAGAAATGTGTATCTCATAAAAAAAAATATTTTAGAAAAAAATATTTTATAAACAATAAATGATCTTATTAGTCATTTTAGGTAAAATAATTGAATTTCATTCATATTAAAAGTATAATTTATTTTTGATATACATATAATTCATAAAGTGGTTACTCTAATTCATTCTAAATAATTCAATAACTAGGTTTTTAATAGCCTAAATATATCAAGATTTCATTTTGTTTGATGTTTTGTGTAGAGAAAGATATCAAACACATAGACTTATTTAATCATAATAATATATTATAATTTCTAGGTGCGACATTCCCTTACCCAGAAAAAAATTGTGTTCTCTCAAATTGACTCATAATATAAGAGTAATTTTTATAGGGAAATCATAATTAACCATATACCACTAGATGATCATGGGTTTATTTAGGATGTGGAATGAGTTTTATCTATATGAAAAGTTATTATAATCATGTTATAAAGTGATCTAACTCATTCCTAATTTAAAAGATAATTATACTAAGGGAATAATATCTAGATCCATAAGTAATAACTTCCCCCAAACCTTGATAATGATATATATTATAATAATACCACAAGAGGTGTAAGATGCCAAAATTCATACGAGGTACGTATCATTTAAATTATTGTTGGATTCCCTTTTAAATGGTTAATACAATGGTTCCAATTAATATGAGGGGATTTGGGGGTGTCATGGGGGTTTGGGATATGAAAAATGAAGAAAAGAGGTCATCTAGTTCATAGTGCATGGTTTGTGCATGGTAGAGATAATTGTGTGCCATAGCCTAGGAATCCATGTGACCTAACCCCCTAGGAAAGAGGTAGGTGTCACGACCCGACCCTACTCGGGCTCGAGCCGCAACTACCCCAAGCCCGCCTCCATGGACCAGGGGCTGACGACCAGCACCGAAGGCACAACAACTCGGGGAGGCATTTGCCTAAGTACCTGTACACACACATGCAGCACACTCAATGCAACAGTGCAGAGTAAAAGAAAAGGCAAGTAAAGAAAAGGGAAACTGCTATATATAAAAAAGACCACAAATGTGCATCGACCTCTAAATAGTACAATGCAAGTGCTGAAAGTAAACTGAAAATAAAAGGGGAAAAACACGCACCCAACCAGGAAAAGTGCCACAACCCAGTAACAGGTAAACAAAACAAACAGCTGGAAGGGTTCCCCACCTAAAACCTGACTACGACCACCGCAAGCGGTCCAAGCTCCCGAACTCCTATGCTCCACTGAAGTCACGACAAACCTGTCCGTCGTCTTCAAGGGCACACCAAGTGCGGGCAAAGCCCAAGCAGGGGTGAGTATAAAAATACTCAGTAGGATACCCCGAAGGTTTGAGGGAGCAACAAAGGAGGTACCGAAGGGTGAGCAGTAGATCTAAGAGGGGAGAGTAAAGGAGTACAACTAGGAGTGCAGTAAAGAGTACAATAGAGAGTCCAGATTAACCCAACAAGAGAAAGGAGATAGACTCGTCCAGACACAAGGAGATGGAGACAGTGAGAAGATGAACTTCTCGAGTCTTCGCTACCTACAGTAGGAGAGTAGACTCATCCAACCACAAGAATCTAGACACGGAAATCACGTGAAATACCCCGCACATCTTCGCCTCTCCTGGAAGGAGAGTAACCAAACCCAAGAAGTGGGTACTAGAACAAGGTATATACAAGTCCATATGCTCAATCAAGAAGCCCAAACAAGATCGTAAGGGGATCTCCATCTCGAAGCTCATCCCAAGAAAAGAGTATCCAATAGTCCCAGAAGTAACACCATCGATGCCCAGCATTCCACATGTCTACCCCAAACTACAAGTCGAAGGGCTCAAATCACCGCACCTCGACACTATCCGCTTTGGGCGGCACTGACTCACCCGCAAAGTTTTAGGTCACGTCACAAGGACACATCTCGGTGGGGAAAGCGCTCCTCGTACTTGAGAGTTATGGGGGAACATCAAACCACACCACGTCACTGCCCCGCAGTCGAGAGGTCTTCTGAAATTCGACAGGCGATCCCCTTCCCAGCCCCGCTGGAGGATCCCTGGAAGTCAACGGGTTCCCACTACAGGGAGACCCGACAAGAGTCGACGGGTGCCACACTGCCCAGTCCCATAATAGGGTAATCCACCGGAGGGCGACCCGGCTAAAGTCGGCGATGGGACCACTGCCTAGCCCAGCTGGAGATAACCCAGCATCAGGGACCACTGCCCAGCCCCGCTGGAGGTAAGCCCGACATCGGGGACCACTGACCAGCCCCACTGGAGGTAAGCCCGACATCGGGGACCACTGCCCAACCCAGCTGGAGGTAAGCCCGGAACTGCTCTGGCCATCCCTGCTGGATGGTACTGCTCGGTGAAAACCGCTGTACTGGCCATCCCTGCTGGATGGTAACCTACTGGCGAGCCCTGCTCGAAACAACCCCAGCCCTGCTGGTAACAACCTCAGCCCTGCTGGAAACAACCTCATCCCTGCTGGAAACAACCTCCTGGGTAGAGGATCGGTGCCCGTGTAAAGTGTTGGTCACACCGAAACCACAAGAACTCTACCAGGGAACATGGAGTGACGGGAGAATCTCCCCAAGACTCACAAGGAGATCACGCTCCAATCTGCTGAGTCACTATTGAAGCAGACCGAGAGGACTCATCCCAGGAAGTGGGGAAAACACCCACATTGTACGAACACCCGTAGTCGTAAACGGTGCCGCAGTCCGGTGAAAGGGACCGGTACTGAAACCCATCACAGCTGAAGAAACAGAGGAAACGAACCATCTCTGTCGGCCAAACCATCGAGAACAAAACCAGAGGGAGACCACTCAACCCTGCTGGTCAAACAAAAGAGCACCAGGCCAGGGGAAACTCTACCCTGTTGGTCAAACAAATGAGCACATAGCTAGGGGAAAACTCCACCCTGCTGGTCAAACAAACAAGCACAGAGGGACCCTCTACGCCGTGAGAGGTCAAAAGTACGTAAAGCAGAGCCCGACACACACATGGGGCCCACACGACGTGTGGCCCCAAGTCAACCCCAACCAAGCACACAAACATTCTCTGGTACCAACATCCACATGTACCTCCCAACGCTCCTGTATACTCCCAGAGTATACCATGTCTCCAGGCCAAAGGCTAACGTGCACACGACACCCAATGTCAACGCGAAGGCGTGAATGTAACAAATCCACCTAAAAGGCCCAGGAATGTCCAACCACATCTTATGAATCATTTACAACACCCTCCCAAGAGTGCGTGATCTCACGCCAAGGGTCTGCTACAAACATGGTAGGACGAACCACCATCGGAGCACCTTTCATGCTTCCACATTGAATAAGATCGCGTATGAAGCTCCGATCGCCTGAACATATTACACTATTATAATCCTCACAGAAAAATATGCGAGATTGACTACTTACTCGCCCCAAACGGGTATCCGACGTAAAAGTCGCCAATACTACCTTACGCCCGAACGGCGTCCCGTGGTCCCGAGCCTCGGCCCCAAAAATAGTCGGGCGCATCGTACCATTGCGATCCCCTCGGGAAAACATGTCAAAAACACTACTCACTTGAGTGAAAATGATATCCAGTGAAAAAGGTGCATTCCGGCGCATCGCACACGAGCGGTGCTTCGTGGGACCCGCATCCCGGTCCCGAAACACAACAAACGGATCGCACCGTTGCGATCCTCTCGAAAAAGTACACAAGATGGACTATTCACTTGTCCAAAACGGTCGCCCGGTGATAGAGATGGAAAAATCACCGTCAACGCCCAAACGACCCTCATGGGGCCCGCACCATCATGCGGAATTAAAGAGGACAGACTGCGCCAACACGATGATCTCATAAAAATACCGAAAAACGACTGCTCGCACGCCCCAAATGGACGTCTGATGAAAAAGTTACAAAACGCTGCACGCAGCTCGAAAGACGGGCCGTGGGGCCCACACCTCAACTTTGGCCTCAATGCTCGAAACCACCCTGGAAAGATTCATCCCGGCGCCAGGGTTCCAACGCCACTGACGGCGCTCAAAATGGACGTCGGACGCGTCCGCGCCGTCAAAAACAATTTCCCCGGAAAAACGCCAATTCACTTAAAGACGCGTCGCGCCTCCGAGGCCCCTCATTTCGGGAATTAAAAATTCCCAAAACCATCTCAAAAACTCCATCTCTATCCAAGGACCGCGTTTCCACAGACGGCACACAAATCCGATTTATGGTTTGAGTTTTAGGAGTGTTTTAGTATTTAGGGACCGAAACGGGTGAGCTGGGCCGGTTCGGCCGGCCCACCCGTACTCTGGACCGGTGGTCTGCGGTTCACCACGCGGACCGCCCTAAACCGCCCGGACTGGCTCGGCTGGTCCGGTCTCTACGTGGACCCACATGGCACGGGTCCTGTCCGCCGACCGGGGTCACGAAGACCCCGGGTCTTCTGCACCTCGCGCCCAGGCGTTCACCGGCGACCCCGCCGACCCCAGCTCGCTTGGCCGCTCCACCTTACCCCGAAGCCAGCCGCCGCCTGCACCCAGCCGAACTGCTGCCACCTCCCAACCGTGACGCCACCGCCGCCGCACGGAGCTCGCGCGCCGCCGCCTTGGAACCTCGCCGGACCGCCCCGGGTCGCCGGAAAACACCCAAAAACCCCCAATTCCCGCAACCTTCGGCAAACCACTGTGGGCTCCTCTGAACTCAGATTTCAAATCCGAGACAAGGGTTGGAAAGGGAATAAAATCTACTACACATTCATAGGCTTTGTTAGAAAATCCAACAACAATTCGACATGATCAAATGGGCTCAAAGTAGGGTCGGGGAGGATGAAACAAAAACGACAAATCCTACCTTGATGGGCTTTGCCCGAAGCTTTGCCGCGATCCGTCGGAGCCACGCCTCGCTGGAGCTGTCTCGCTTGAGTGGAGGAGGAGAGGGAGAGGAGGGGTTTCTCTAGGGGGTGGAAATGAGGGAGAGGGGAGGGTTTGGTTTAAGTAGAAATTAAAAATTAATTTAATTAATTTTTATTAATTACTCACGAAAGGACCCACCTCCGAAACACTCGACGGGGTCGAGGTTAAGCCTCCACTAGGGTAAAAACCACCCCTCGAGTAAAATGGTGGTCTCGTAATTTGATTCCGAGCTTTCGTTTAAAAGTTATAAAGCTAAACGACCAAAGCCACCAAATTATGAAAACGCCCCTGGGGCCATTTTTCACAGACGGTCCACGCCTGCAAAACTTATACCCCTCTTAGGGTAAACGACACATTCTGAACTCAACGATGCCCTCAATTTTCCAATCCAAGCCACTGTTTAGGAGATACTTGCGTTTCACCATAAAACGAATAAATAAATAAATTAATTTATCCGTTTAACGTTCCGAAAGCGAGCGAGGGGTCCAAACATCCCGCGCTGACATGTTTTATGTCGTTCCTAGGGCAAAAACCTCATTCTGAATTCATCTGTACACTCGGATCTCTGATCTCAAGCACCGTTTAGGAGTTATCCCATTTGTTTGGCGTTTCCAGTGTGAACGCACTAAAAATTTAATTCCGGCCACACTGGGGCTCGGAATCGCACGCCGTCTGAAGGTGTTTCTCTAGAATAACATCAAGAAAAAATTCCAAAGTCTTTCTCAGCAAAAAATGGGTTCTTACATCATTCCCTCCATCAAGATTTTCGTCCCCGAAAAGCAAAACCAGGGAACAAATCAGGGTACTAAGCCCACACCTGGCTCTCCCGTACCCAGAAGAACTCTCGCATAGATCTACACCACCGCACATAGACCAAAGGATTTGATCTGTTCATGTGAGGTCTTCCCTCGCCGATGACATGCATGGGAACACACACACTTCTTCTAAGGTGAGTCACGCGGGAGACATCATGCACCCACTCCAGACTTTGGGGTTAGGGCAAGGTGGTAGGGAACCTCGCCATCCCTTCGCACGGTCTCAAAATTCCCGAAGGCTCTCGGGGGTAGCTCAACTCCCCGACCGAACCTCCACGTCGCATGCCGCGACTGGAATCACCGCCCGCACCTGGAACGAGGCCCGATGATTCCCTCCTTCAGAATATCAATATGGAGAAACACCCAAGGATATCTGGTCATGCAAGGTTCCACAGTCGATGTCCCACAACCAAGGATCTCTTACCTGCTCGAAAGGTGAAGGATTCGACACCATCGACTAGAGAAAAAGGTCCCACACCTTTTTCTTTACCAACATAGGGTTACACCTGACGCCCTATGTCACCCTAGTAACACCTCAAGCTAAGAGCAGGGAGGAAAGAATTCCACACACAGATTCTAACAATTCTACTACAAAAAGTAGAAGAGCTGTAGAGTGTACCTCTTACCACCTCATGTTCTCCAAGATCGTAGACATCCAAAGCTCACGGCTGTCTGCGGTCCCAACTGTCAGCTCCCGAAGCCTGATTTGAACCGCCTAGTAGTGATGGGAAGACCTCGTAAGGCCTTCCTCCACTACCAGTTCCTCCTGATCCTCTGCTAGCACCACCTCTCTGGGCGCTACTCTGATCACGACATTGCCTCCGTCGTGGTGGTGCACCTGCTTCCTGCCTGAGGCTCTCTGAAACTCGGGTTGGGTAGTCTCGTGCCAAGTGACCTCGCACATCACAAGCATAGAACCGACTCTCTCTAGGATGCACTGGAGCCCTCCGGTGTCACTGTGGTGTACGACCATGCCCCTGAGTCCGGTTTTCAGAAAGCCACCTGCATTGAGGTTCTGCTTGCCGACGCCCACTAGCTGCGGAAGACGTCTCAGCTCCAACATGCCTGCTGCCACCACCAACTCCAGAATGTGACAGGAAGCTCTCTGTCACCAGCGCCTACTATAGCAGCCCGACATATGTGGAAATGCCCAAGGGTACTATGACAGAACAAATCTCTCGGCGGAGACCCTGCTAAAACTTCCACGCTCGGATGTTGTCGTCATGGACCAAGTCTGGGTAAAAGCGTGCATGGTCTTCAAAACTAGTCGCGTACTCGGCCACCGTCATCCCTCCCTGCTGAAACTGCAGGAGCTAATGAATCCAAATGGAGCGTAAGCAGGAGGGAAAAAACTGCTCACGAAATAACAACTGAAAGTTGTCCCACGAAAGCGACGACTCGTCAAGAAACTGAGTCACCAGACTCCACCAACTCCAAGCAGCTCCGCGGAAAAGGTTGGTGGCCAAAGCCACTCTCTGATCTGCTGACGTCTGTACAAGCCTGAAAAGGCGAACCACTGCCTCTACCCAAACCTCTGCTGCTTGAGGGTCTAGCTCACCACTGAACCTTAGCGGTCTCTGCCGCTGGAACTCACGGAGCGCGCTCAACCGACACTAAAGCCCCGCCTGCTCTACTGAAGTTGTCTGCTGCTCAATAGGTGGGGGTGCTGCTACCGACCCACCCGGAGAAAGGGGCTCGCATGATGGGTCCTAGACTGAGGCCTCGTAGCTCACAGGGTCGTCATTATGAACTAAAGCTGGTATCCTGGCTGGATGTCCTCACGGAGACATCCTGAAAATTATCAAGGAGTGCCGCGGTCAGATGAGCATATATGTATATACCAATAGAAATGATGGGGAGTTGACTCAAGAAGGACAATCAAAGACTCAATACTATGTGATGCACAAACCAATTTTCCCTGCAACAAGTGTCTCATCATGTCGAGTCAACAAGCGGGTTATCAAGGTCCTAGTGAATGGATACATCAGCCACCGCACCATCACTAGACTCCCTGGTCTACGAGCCGCTCTTGAGACACGTGGGGACGTCCGAACAACATCCCAAGGAACAAACAACCTATGATACCAATTTGTCACGACCCGACCCTACCCGGGCTTGAGCCACAACTACCCCAAGCCCATGTCCATAGGCCAGGGGTTGGCGACCAGTGATGAAGGCACATCAACTCGGGGAGGCCTTTGCCTAAGTACCTGTACACACACAGATAGCACAGTCAATGAAATAGTGCAGAGTAAAATAAAAGACAAGTAAAGAAAAGGGAAACTGCTATATATAAAAAAACTACAAATGTGCATCAACATCTAAATAGTACAAAGCAAGTGCTGAAAGTAAACTGAAAAGAAAAGGGGTAAAACACGCACCCAACCAGGAAAAGTGCCACAACCCGGCAACAGGTAAACAAAACAAACAGTTGGAAGGGTTCCCCACCTGGAACCCGACTACGAACACCCCACGCGGTCCAAGCTCCCGAACTCCTATGCTCCACTGAAGTCACAACCAACCTATCCGTCGTCTGCAAAGGCACACCAAGTGAGGGAAAAGCCCAAGCAGGGGTGAGTATAAAAATACTCAGTAGGATACCCTGAAGGCTCGAGGGAGCAACAAAGGAGGTAATGAAGGGTGAGCAGTAGATCAAATAGGGGAGAGTAAAGGATTACAACCAGGAGTGCAGTAAAGAGTACAGTAGAGAGTCCAGCTCAACCCAACAAGAGAAAGGAGATAGACTCTTCCAGACACAAGGAGTTGGAAATGGTGAGAAGATGAACTTCTCGTCGAGTCTTCACTACCTATAGTAGGAGAGTAGACTCGTCCAACCACGAGAAGGTAGACACGAAAATCATGTGGCATACCCCACGCGTCTTCGCCTCTCCTGGAAGGAGAGTAACCAAACCCAAGAAGTGGGTACTAGAATAAGGTATATACAAGTCCATATGCTCAATCAAGAAGCCAAAACAAGATCGTAAGGGGACCTCCATCCCATAGCTCAGCCCAAGAAAAGAGTATCCAACAGTCCTAGAAGTAACACCATCGATGCCCAACATCCCGCACGTCTGCCCCGAACTACAAGTCAAAGGGATCAAATCACCACACCTCGACACTATCCGCTTTGGGAAGTACTGACTCGCCCGCATGGTTTTAGGTCGCGTCACAAGGTCACGTCTAGGTGGGGAAAGCGCTCCTCGTACTTGAGAGTTCTGGGGGAACGTCAAACCACACCACGTCACTGCCCCACAGTCGAGAGGTCTGCTCAAAGTCGACAGGCGACCCCCTGCCCAGCCCTGCTGGAGGATCCCTGGAAGTCAATAGGTTCCCACTACAGGGAGACCCGGCAAGAGTTGACGGGTGCCACACTGCCCAGTCCCGTAACAGGGTAATCCACTAGAGGGAGACCCGGCTAAATTCAGTGACGGGACCATTGCCCAACCTAACTGGAGGTAAATCAATATTAGGGACCACTGCCCAGCCTCACTGGAGGTAAGCCCGACATCGAGGACTACTGCCCATCCCCACTGGAGGTAAGCCCGACATCGGGGACCACTGCCCAGCCCAGCTGGAGGTAAGCCCGAAACTGCTCTGGCCATCCCTGTTGGATGGTACTGCTCGGTGAACACTGCTGTACTGGCCATCCCTACTGGATGGTAACCCACTAGCAAGCCCTGCTCGAAACAACCCCAGCCCTGCTGGTAACAACCTCAGCCCTGCTGGAAACAACCTCCTGGGTAGAGGATTGGTTCCCGCATAAAGTGTTGGTCACATCGAAACCACAAGAACTCTACCAGGGAACACGGAGTGACGGGAGAATCTCCCCGGGCCTCACAAGGCGATCACAATGCAATACGCTGAGTCACTGTCAAAGCGGACCAAGACAACTCATCCGAGAAAGTGGGAAAAACACCCACACTGTACGAACACCCGTAGTTGTAAACGGTGCCGCAATTCGGTGAAAGAAACCACTACTGAAACCCCTCACAGCTGAAGAAACAAAGGAAACGAACCATCTATGTCGGCCAAACCATCGAGAACGAAACGAGGGGGAGACCACTAAACCCTACTAGTCAAACAAAAGAGCACCAGGACAGGGGAAACTCCAGCCTGCTGGTCAAACAAACGAGCACAGAGCTAGGGAAAAAATCCACCCTGCTGGTCAAACAAATGAGCACAGAGGGACCCTCTACATCACGAGAGGTCAAAAGTACGTAGAGAAGAGCACGACATGCACATGGGTCCCACACAATGTGTGGCCCCAAGTCAACCCCAACCAAGCACACAAACATTCTTAGGTACCAACATCCACATGTACCTCCCAGCGCTCCCGTATACTCCCATAGTATACCACGTCTCCAGACCAAATGCTAATGTGCACACAACACCCAACGTCAACGCGAAGGCATGAACGTAACAACTCCACCTCAAAGGACCAGGCACGGCCAACCACATCTTATAAATCATTTACAACACTCTCCCAAGAGTGCGAGATCACATGCCAAGGGTCCTATACAAACATGGTAGGACGAACCACCACAGGAGCACCTTTCATGCTTCCACATTTAATAAGATCGCGTATGAGGCTCCTCTCGCCTGAATAGATTACACCGTTGTAATCCTCGCAGAAAAACATGCGAGATTGACTACTTACTCGTCCCAAACGGGTATCTGACGTAAAAGTCGCCAATACCGCCTTACGCCCGAACGACGTCCCGTGGTCCCGAGCCTCGACCCCGAAAATAGTCGGGTGCATCGCACCATGGAGACCCCCTCGGTAAAACACGTCAAAAACACTACTCACTTGAGTGAAACGGATATTTGAAGAAAAAGGTGCATTTAGGCGCACTTCACATGAGCGGTGCTTTGTGGGACCCGCATCCCGGTCCCGAAACACAACGAACGGATCGCACCGTTGCAATCCTCTTGAAAAAGTACACAAGTGGACTATTCACTTTTCCAAAACGGTCGCCCGGTGATAGAGATGGAAAAATCACCGTCAACGCCCAAACGAACTGCATGAGGCCCGCACCGTCATGCAAAATTAAAGTGGGAAAACTGCGCTAACACGATGCTCTCGGAAAAACACCCAAAAACGATTACTCGCATGCCCCAAACGGACGTCCAATGAAAAAGTTACAAAACGATGCACGCGGCTTGAAAGATGGGCCGTGGTTCCCACACATCAACTTCAGACTCAACACCCGAAACCTCCCTGGAAAGCTTCGCCCCGGCGCCAGGGTTCCAACGCCACTGACGGTGCTCAAAACGGACGTCGGATGCGTCCGTGCCTTCCAAAACAAGTTCCCCGAAAAAACACCAATTCACTTAAAGTCGCGTCGTGCCTCTGAGGCCCCTCTTTTTGGGAATTAAAAATTCCCGAAACCATCGCAAAAACTCCGTCTCGATCCAAGGATCGCGTTTCTGAAGAGAGCATGCAAATCCGATTTACGGCTTGAGTTTTAGGAGCGTTTTAGTATTTAGGGACCGAAACGGGTGAGACGGGCCGGTTCGGTCGGCCCACCCGTACTCTGGACCGGCTCTCCGCGGTTCACCGCGCGGACCGCCCTGAATCGCCCGAACCAGCTTGGCCGGTCCGGTCTCTGCGTGGACCCACGCGGCGCGGGTCCTGTCCACCGAGCGGGGTCACGAAGACCCCGGGTCTTCTACACCTCGTGCCCCAGGCGTTCGCCGACGACCCCGCCGACCCCAGCTCACCTGGCCGCTCTGCCTTACCCCGAAGCCAGCCGCCGCTTGCACCTAGCTGACCTGCTGCCACCGCCCGACCGCGACTCCGCCGCCTTCGCTGGAAGTCGCCGCTGCCCGGAGCTCATGCGTCGCCGCCTTGGAACCTCGCCGGACCGCCCCGGGTCGCCGGAAAACACCCAAAAACCCCAAATTCCCGCAACCTTCGGCGAGCCGCTGCGGGCTCCTCCGAACTCAGATTTCAAATCCGAGACAAGCTTTGGAAAGGGAATAAAATCTACTAAGCGTTAATAGGATTTGTTCGAAAATCCAATAGCAATTCGACATGATCAAACGGGCTCAAGGTAGGGTCGGGGAGGATGAAACAAAAACGACAAATCCTACCTTGATGGGCTTCGCCCGAAGCTTTGCCGCGATCCGTCAGAGCCGTGCCTTGCCGGAGCTGTCTCACCGGAGTGGAGGAGGAGAGGGAGAGGAGGGGTTTCTCCAGGGGGTGTAAATGAGGGAGAGGGGAGGGTTTGGTTTAAGTAGAAAATAAAAATTAATTTAATTAATTTTTATTAATTACTCACGAAAGGACCCACCTCCGAAACACTTGACGAGTTCGAGGTTAAGCCTCCCCTGGGGTAAACACCACCCCCCGAGCACAAAGGTGTTCTCGGAATTTGATTCCGAGATTCCGTTTAAAAGTTATAAATCTGAACACCCAAAGTCTCCAAATTACGAAAATGCCCCTGGGGCCATTTTTCACAGACGGCCCGCGCCCGCAAAAATTATACCCCTCCTAGGGTAAATAGCACATTATGAAATCAACGGTGCCCTCAGTTTTCCAATCTGAGCCACCATTTAGGAGATACTTTCATTTCACCATAAAATGAATAAATAAATAAATTAATTTATCCGTTTAACGTTCCAAAAGCGAGCGAGGGGTCCAAACATCCCGCACCAACATGTTTTATGTCGTTCCTAGGGTAAAAACCCCATTATGGACTCATCTGTACACTCGGATCTCTGATCGGAAGCACCGTTTAGGAGTTATCCCATTTGTTTGGCATTTCCAGTGTGAACGCACTGAATATTTAATTCCGGCCACACCGGGGCTTGGAATCGCACGCCGTCTGAAGGCGCTGCTATGGAATATCATAAAGAAAAAAATTCCAAAGTCTTTCTCAGTAAAAACTAGGTTCTTACAGTAGGTGCATGGCCACCACAAGGTTTTTCAAACCATGTGGGTGGGCCAGGAAAACCATTTAGCCTGTCCCCCTATTGGACAAAGGATGAGGCATAGTTGGTTCATAGTTTTTCCAACCATGCTGCCAAACCATGCACCTCTTTAAATTTTGATAATTTCCCATTTTTCCAAAGGGATTAAATTTTTATTACCCTATTTTACCCTTATTTATACCTCTATTAGTAAGGGTTACAAAACCATCCTCTCAAGCTTCCTATATATCAATATCCTTTGATTATTGGTTTTTTGAAGTTTCATTGGTTGAAAATTTAAGCTATGTGTGAGTATAACATATCTCTTTCTTCTTTTTATGAAATAATATTGGTTTTTCATTTATTATCCTTTTGAAGACTCAAAACCCTTATTTTATAGTATATTCTATCTCAGATCATTTAAGTTTTTTTGAGTTCAAATCAATGGATAAGTTTAAGTGAGTTGTTGTCTACAAAATTGAGGTAGGTGGTCTACAAGTTATATCCCATAATATTGAGGTTTATTCAAGTGTGTGTAGTTGTGATTTTGGTACCTTTATGCTATGAATTTGACATTCTTCATAGGAAAATATTATTGGATGTTAAAATGATGTGTTAGACCCCTCATGATCCTTGTTTCATCCATTGAGGATGAGTACATCGGTCCTAGGGCCACCCATAGGGTGTGTTACTTCCTTGAACATGTAAATTTAGTTTTTAAATGATGAATTTAAGGGTTTATGTGATTAAACCAATTGTAATTATATTTATCATGTTAAATGGAATAAAAGGGTGTTTGTATGAACTTGAATTAGTTAAATGAGTTATTTTTTGTAAAGGGGTAAGTGTGATGAATGGTGAAAAATGCTTGGCCTTGTGGTTAAATAGAATGAAAGGGGTTAAAAATGGTTGTAATGTGCTTAAATAGTGAAGTGGGATTGCTTTGGAAATTGATAACATGTTGAATGTAATGAACCATGGAAATGTATCAAAATGAAAAGGTACACCGTTATTTTTATTGTGTGATAATAAGTAACTAATTTTGAGCTTTATAAATGTGATTAATGGTTGGTGGGATGTTGGAATCATGTTCCTCTTCCTTGTTCAGATCAAAATGATTCTCTAGGAACCCATTTTCATAGTAATTTTTTAAGGATGGACATATGCTATTGAATCCAAGGGTATGAAAATAGCATCCCATATCAAGTTTTGGGATGGTAGACATGGTGTTCCACATCATTGTTTGGGATTTTAAGACATGGAGTTTTGAATCCTGGTTAGATACTTGGACTGAATCTCCTTGTATATCGACCTGAGTCCAATTTGACTTATGGTTCAAATGACCATCATGGGATAAAGTGGGTTTGATGGATATGGTTAAAACATATAACTGAGAACAAAAATGGTTAATTAAAATATTTTCAAATAATAGAACCTGATTTATTTACTATCTATCCATTTTTTACTCTACTTATTCATAATCCTTACTATACTAGATATTTTTTAGACACCATTAGTGGTGGCCTACTGAGTTGTACACACACCCAGCTCTAGCCACTATTGGGTACTTGAGAAGACTTCATGGTTTCAATTTAGGATATGAGAAAAATCATTATGTTAGATGGATGGTATGGGAGTTTGGATGGATCATAAATAAGAGGACTAGACATGAATTTGGGAAATATTTAGGTATTTTTTTAGTTTCTTATTTTGGTTTTATTTTGGAACATTATACAATCATGACATAATATTTTTGCTACTTTGGTTAGTTGGTACTTCACCATCTTTGGGAATGTGGTATGTGATGTTTCAGTATTTATTATTATTTATTTTTGATATTTATTATGATTTCTTCTATTGGTTGACTCTGGAAAATACGGTATAGTCTCCCCACATTTTCCATTATACCCTTTGTTCTAATCAATATCCTCTATCATAAGGGGAGTCATGCTTGAGGTCATATGGTAATCCGGCTCGGAGCATCGATTATATTGGCACCCAATCTGGGATGTTACAAAGTCATATTTGGGGGTTTTATTTTTTATTGCATTACTATTTGGGAAGGTAGATAGAATATTGAGATTTTCTTGGCCTTATAAATGATATCATGCATGGGAGTAACTAAACGATATGTAGGGGAAAACCCAAGTTCCATAAGTGGTATTGTTTTTATTGAAGTTTGCTGTTACCTTTGGATATTATTTCACCTTGGGTGATGAAATTTTTGTGTAATGTTATTTTTTATAAGGTTTTATTCATGGATCAGAATGGAATGATGTTTTAATATTAATTCATCATTTTAGGAACCTGAGATCTATATAGAATGCGAACTCATGGAAAAACAGATTATGGAGGGTTGTGGGAAATGAAAATGCTTTTTTGGTTTACTTGGAGCTTTAAAAAAATAGTTCCTAATAAGGAAGTTAAAAATTGTATAAATTGAAAAGTGATAAATTGAAAGGGTTAAAATGGTTCCTAAATGAGAAATATTTATGTTTTTTAAAATTAAAATGGTTGGAATGGTGTCTAATGAAAGGCTTGTATTTAGGTAAGTTTGGTTTAACCTATATTAACCATGGCCCAGGATAGAGATAGTTGAGAGTAGTGATGGGGTGTGATTTTACCCATCGGGATAGTGTATGTAGAGAAGTTTGATTATGACCAATTGTGAGACTTATTTTTTATAAATTCAAAAAACTATGTGTTATGTGTTTTTATATGTGCATTTAGAATTGTAGATAGATTTCACCATGATAGCATTTACCTGTTGGGAGATAAGAGGAAATATCTGAGAATGCTCCTCTAGTAGTGGGAAAAGAACCCTTGTTGGTTCTGAGTAATTTGGGGAAGATCATTTCCATGAGAAACTTTCTCACTTCATATAATTTATGGAGAGAGACCCAGGGTGGGCTATATCAAGTATTTTAGACCTAACTAGAGAGTTTCAGCTGTATCACCCTCTAACATTTGTCAAAGAGGGTGGCACTGAGGAATTAGAGTTTTGGATTGAGTCCATTTAGATGATTTTGGTTAACTTAGAGATCTGTAATGATAATAGAGTTAAGATAGTAGATTACATGTTATGAGGACTAGTAAGGTTTTGGTGAGATATTATTGAATGGGGTGAGAACCTAGAGGGAATCACATAGAAGGAATTACAAGAGAAGTTCTTAGAGCATTTTTACCCTAAGAACCTAAGGAAAAAAGATGAAGATTTTATGTGATTTATAAAGGGAAGTATGAAGATGATGGATTATGTTGGATACTTTATAGACTTTCAACAATTTTCTATGATGTTGATAGGAGATGAGGTAGCTACAGTCAGACATTTTCAAGGTATAATTAGATGTGAAATCAAGTCCTAGGTAAATATATTTCATTTGAAAATGTTTACTATGGTAGTGGATAAGGATATCATTTTTGAGGGTAACCTAAAGGAGGCTTCCAGTGGTGAGTATATAGTTTTCGTTGGGTGATCGATTGGTACATATTCTGATTGTAAGAAATGTTATGATGAGAACCTCTACCAGGGTAGTGGTGGACGAAGTAGTTATGAGAGAGGAACTTCCTTCTAGGGAGGTAGTTCAGTCATCTTCTATTGGTGTGGTAGGCCTGGTCATGTTTGTGGTTAGTACCTTTAACCACTAATAGAGTGTCGATCTTATGGCACGATGGGTCACAAAAAAAGGTTCTATAGGAACACTCAGTAGGTGGGTAGTGACAGAGGATCTATGATGATACAAAGCACCATATGGGCATCTAATACTCCATTTCAGTATAGAAGTTAGAGTTCCACAAGATGTACTAGTTAGGTAGGAATATTTCATTCTTTAGGACAAGAGTTTTTCTATTAGTAGGGTAGTTTAGAACTCGGGACTCAGGTAAGAGAACGAGGTAGAGGTACAAACCAACTACATATAGTTCAACCTATACCAAATGGTGGAAATGATGGACCATAGAATGTTAGAGGTATGGTTCTTATATATTCTATGACTTCTAGTGATTTATTTTATATAGGAGCCTCATATTATTTTATACCTTCCCAATTTGTAAATGGTTTGGTTCTGGAAGGGGAGTCTATGTTTAGGGTTATGTTGTTTGACACACCATTAAGGGTGTGATCATTGGGTTTCCGTACATATAAGGAGTGTGATCTCAAGGTTAGTGGGTAAAATCTCCATTGGGACTTGTAAATTATTGAGATGATAGGTTTTTACTTGATACTAGGAATAGACTAGTTGAATGAATACCATGAAAACATTGATTGTTATAATAAGAGAGTGAGTTTCAAATCTCCTAAAGGTGACACCTACATTCAACATGGAGAATGGGATGTCATGGTTGGCTATGCATGTCATGACCTGTCCTCGGGACCCGTGCTGTGACTACCCCAAGCCCGCCTCCCATAGGCTAGGGGCTGTCGACTAGCACCAAGGCGTAAATCCCGACAAAAGGGGAAGGCATTGCCTTTATAAAGTAAACAAACACCACAGAGTAAGAAAGAAGAAGTAAACACTAAGTAAAATTGGGTACAAAAGTAGTGCGGAAAAGTAAGTGGGCCAGAATACAAACCCAAACTGAAAGTAAGGTACAACTGAAAAGAAGTACAACAACTGAAAGTAAAGAAGCAACGTCGAGCCATCCACTATAATTCCCACATGAAGGGTGGGTACAAATAGCCTCCTCAACTCCTCGGGTCCAGCCGTCCGCTTCGTGTACGTCCCGCCCAGTGGTCCACCACCAGGTACCAACTTTCTCCACAAGCCTCAACCACGATCAGCAATGTCCGTCATCTGCATCCAACACAACGTAGTGTGGGCATAGCCCGTGCAGGGGTGAGTATACACTACTCATTAGGGACCCCGAGACCCATGAAGGTCTCCCGGAATCCACAAAGGATAATCCACATAGGAAAGATACAATCATGAAGTAACATCCAACACTACTTAGGTATATGCCCATACATATACCTAAGTCATCAATTCCAGTTCGGCTCCAACATCCGAGCCCAAATTCGATCACGTCCACATAGGATAGTACAACCCAATCCACAAAAAATAACACAACCCAATCCACATAGGAAATCAATTCAATCATATCGAAGATATTGATTGAAAGTCAAGACTCAACTCACATAGGTATACTTCTTCGTAAGGTTATAGAGATGATCAGATATAGCCACCGATTCATCTATGTTGGGACCCATGTAGGATACTAAAACAGCTAAGCAGTCGGAACCACATAGGATACAGACCAGCTACTCTCCCAGACCCACGTAGGATAGCAATAATAGATTCAAACACTGCCAGACCCACGTAGGATACAAGAACAGTAGTCATCGTCGTCGAACCCATGAAGGATTTCAGTACGGTCTTCATCGCCGCCGAACCCAAGTAGGATTTCAGTGCAATATTCATCGCTGTCAAACCCAAAGAGTATTTCAGTACGGTCTTCATCACTGCCGAACCCACATAGGATTTCAGTGCAGTCTTCATCACCGTCGAACCCACAGAGGATTTCAGTACGGTCTTCATCGTCGCAGCCAGCTCTAGGGTTCCCGCACACAACATACTCGATTCTGGGAGGGTCTGATCCACGAGCCAAGGGGGGTCGATAAATCAACTAACACGTAGTCTGAAGTTGATGTATCTCAAAGTTCCATCTCAACAAGAGGAACTCAACATGACAGACGACGCGTCAATCGGATGCCCGGTCTGCGAGTTATTGGCTTTTTCGTTCCAGGGGCTCGGTTGGTTTTTAAGTCAAAACAAACCCGACCACACTCCAACTACATCCAAACCTCGATCATAGTAAGCCAAAAGGTCCGTATCACTAATAGGAATCCAACAAAGTCGATGGCACGTCAATCGGACTTCCGGAGCTCAAGTTATAAGCGTTTCCACTCCAAGGGCCCTGTTGGTTTCATGTTCGAACCAACCCGGCCATACCCAAAGTTCTCCGAAACCTTGATTGTAATATACCGAAACGACCATCTCGATCTGAGGATCGCATCGCAGCTGACGGTGCGTCGATCGGAGGTCCGTAGCCCAAGATATGGGCAAATGAACGTACCTGTCCGTTTTCAGGGGGTTTTGGGCCTGGACCGACCCGACCCGAGACCCCCCTGGGTCTGCCCGAACTGGGTCTGGTTACGGCCCATTAGGGAGTGTCCTGGCCCGGCCCAGCTAGTGCGGCGTGGCCCAACCTGGCGCGCGCGCGCGGCCCGCGAGGCCAGCTCGGCCACGCCGAGCTGAGCGGAAGGGGGGGGGGGGGGGGGGCGCTGCCCCCCTGATTGAGTAACCGCGACCCCCACATGGGGGGCCGCTCCTTTGGCCAACCGAGGGTTACGACCCCCGTTCTCCCCCTGAAATGGACGACCTGGTATGGACGGACGGTGCTGCCGCCACGGGACCGCTGCGGTCCCGTCCTCTGAGGTGCCGGCGGCCAGCGGTTTCGGCCGCCCCGCCTTGCACCGCCGCGACTTTGAGCCACGACCTTGTCTGACCAGCATGGCGCGGCGGCGCCACGCCCCTCCGCTGCGGCCCCGCTTTGTCCGCGGTGTCTTCATGGTTCTTCGGCGCGGTGTGACGGCGCCGTGCCCCTTCGCTGCGGCCCGACTCCGGCCGCAGGTTCGTTCGGCCTCAACGGCGCGGCACGCCGGCGCCGCACATCTTTGCCGCATTTCTCCATGTTTCCGCGCGGTGCCGTTGCACTGCGCCGCCTTCTTTCGAATCACAACAACACAACAACAAAAGGGGAAGGAGAGTCGGCCGTGTTCGTGTGGTCTGACCTCCTCCTGATAAGTTGATAATAAGCAGCCCAAAAATTAAAGACGAAGAACGACAAAGGATATTTCACAAACAAAAAGTAATTAACCCCTACCTTGATAACAAGTTGATGTTCGAAGAGCGTCGTGGAAAGCGGCGTCGCGGGGCATGGTTCCGTAGACGTCGACGAAGAGCGTCTGAGGAGACGTCGTCTTATCTTTATCACGGAGATAAGAGGATGATTACATGTCGTTGGAGAGAACTCCTACGTCTGTGTCTCTTCCCTTATCGCATAGGAGAAAGGTAATGGAGATACCAGAGTTGTTGAGTCGTTCTTCGTTGAAGAGATGGCATTCTTCACGGAAGGATTGAAGCACTTCACGGGAGGATGAAGTTCTTCCCTAGAGAAAAGAGTTCTATCTCCCCAATATCCTCACAAAACAACCGACCCTCCCAAATAAAATAAGACTTATCTTATTTTATTACATCAATCCAGGCATTTCAATTTTTAAAAATCAAACACATAACTCACTTAATTAATTAAGTGAGTTGGCATGATTAAAGAAGAGAGAGGGGGAGGTGAGTGGTCTCACATTAAAGGGGGTTATGGAGTTAAGGAATATGAGGGGTTGGGCTCATGTGGGCCCCACCCCACCTTTATCCTCTCATGGTTGGTTAACAACATGTGGGTCTCACCCCCAACTCCCTTACTTGGGTTATAACTACCTAGAGGAAAATAAATAAAATTGTAATATAATTTTATTTATTCCTCACTAAAACCACAAAAATTAACCACTCCTCCTGAGAAAATGATCCTTCGGAAAAGGTGCTCCTAAGAAATTACTGGCGCTGTAGTTTCATCGGTGCCCTCATATTTCAATTCCGAGCACTGGTTCAAAAGTTAGGAAAACCCACTCGTTTGTTCACTAAACGTATCCGAGCTAAACTTTGGAAATTGATTCCGGGCACACCGGGCCTTGGAATTAGGTGCCGTCAGAAACTACGTTCTTGTAAAATCCCAAAGAAAATTAAGAAATAATTTACCTTGAATTTTATGGGTCTTTATATTACTCCCACCTCAGGGATTTACGTCCCCGTAAAGATACATCATAAACTAGGGGAACAAATGTGGGTACTGAGCATGCATCTAAGCCTCCCGCTCCCAAGTGCTCTCCTGGAGGTTCCCGTGCTGCCATCTGATGCACACTAGAGGTATCAACCGTCCACGTAGGACCTGCTCCTATCAATCCTCGATCTCCACCGGGACCTCCACAAAAGTCACCCCATCATCAATGTCCAACTCCCCATGGTCGATGATATGCATCGAGTCATGCACGTATCTCCTCAGCTGAGATACGTGGAAGACGTCATGCACTCGGTGCAACTGAGGTTGTAGAGCCAGGCGATAAGCCACTTCTCCTATCCTATTGAGGACCTGGAATGGTCCGATGAAGCGTGGAGATAACTTGACGCCCCGACCAAATATCTGTAATCCACATTGAGGTGAGACCCACAAGAAGATGTGGTCTCCATCCTCGAACTCCAGTGGCCTCCGCCTCCTGTCAGCATAAGACTTCTGCCAGCTCTGAGCTGTCCTCATCTACTCCTGGATGACCTGGACCTTCTCTGTCGTGACCTGGACTATCTTCGATCCCACCAGTGCTGACTCCCCAGGGTCTGTCCAGCACAGAGGTGATCTGCAAGGTCGGCTGTACAATGCCTCGTATGGTGCCATCCCGATGGTGTAGTGGTATCTGTTGATGTACGCGAACTCCACCAAGGGCAGGTGGTCCTCTCAGCTGTGACCAAAGTCGAGGACACATGCACAGAGCATGTCTTCAAGAGTCTGAATAGTCCTCTCCATCTGACCATCCGTCTGAGGGTGAAAGACGGTGCTCAGACGTAGCTGTGTCCCGAATGCCTCCTGCAACCCCTTCCAAAGCCGGGAAGTAAAGAGATCATCTCGATCAGAGACAATATATGATGGCACACCATGAAGCCGTACGATCTCCTGAACGTAGAGGCGTCCCAAGCTCTCTATCGAGCCCTGCTCTCTAAGGGGTAAAAAGTGAGCCGACTTGGTGAGTCGGTCGACAATCACCCAAATGGAGCCGTGACCTATGGAAGTACGTGGAAGTCCAGTCAAAAAATCCATAGATATCTCGTCCCACTTCCACTCTGGGACCTCCAAGGGCTGTACCAATCCTACTGGTACCTGGTGCTCTGCAGTCACCTCCTGGCAGGTGAGGCATCGAGAAACGAACTTTGCCACCGCCTTCTTCATACCCGGCCACTAGTGTTGTTGTCTGAGATCCTGGTACATCTTCGCCACTCCTAGATGTACCACTAAAGGGGAAGTGTGAAACTCCCCCATCACCTCCTCTTTTAAAGCATTTGATACCATGGTACGTCCTCTGAAGAGGATGACGTGCTCTCCTCCTACAGAGAATCCATCAGGTGCCTGCCCTGAGGATATCTGCACACGCCGTGTCTCACAGTCAGTATCCCCATGCTGTTACTCTCTGACCCACTGCAGTAGTGGAGGAGTGACTGTGAGTGACTGAAGAAAGGTTGCTCCATCTCTATCCACAAAGGATATCTGCAAAGCGGCTAGCTGCTCTGTCGCCTCCCCGAGTAGCTGGATGCCCATCCTCCTGCTGAGAGCATCAGCTACTATGTTCCCCTTTCCAGAAGTATAAACTATCTCAAAGTCATAGTCCTGGAGGAACTCGAGCCATCGCTGCTGTCTCAGATTCAGGTCCTTCTGTGAGAAGATGTACCTGAGACTCTGGTGGTCAGAGTAGACTGTAAAGCGCTCACCCATCAGGTAGTGTCGCCACATCTTCAGAGCGAAGTCCACTACTGCTAACTCCAGGTCATGGGTAGCGTAGTTCTGCTCATGCTGCCTCAACTGACATGATCCATAGGCGATCACTTCCCGCTCCTGCATCAGGATGCATCCGAGTCCAGTCCCTGATGCATCGCAGTAGACTACGTACCCTACTCCCTCCTCTGGTAGCCTCAAGATAGGTGCGCTGGTCAATCTCTGTCTCAGCTCCTGGAAGCTCTGCTGACATCTGTATGACCACACAAAGGGTTTCCCATTCTTCATCAAAGCTGAGAGTGGTGCCGCAACTCTGGAAAAGTCTGGCACAAATCTCTGGTTGTACCCAGCTAGCCCCAAGAAACTCCACACCTCTGTCACGCTCCTGGGTGGCTCCCAAGATAGCACTGCCTCGATCTTCGCAGGATCCACCAAAACTCCCACCTCATAGATGACGTGTCCTAATAAGTGGACCTCACGTAACCAAAAATGATACTTTGAGAGCTTTTCATAAAGCTGGTGCTCTCAGAGTGTGTCTAGTACAACCCGCAAGTGGTAGGCATGCTCCTCCTCAATGGTCGAGTATATCAATATGTCATCGATGAATACCACGACAAATCGATCGAGGTATGGCTGAAAGATCCTGTTCATGAGTCCCATGAACACTTCTGGAGTGTTGGTTACACCGAAAGGAATAACCAAGAACTCATAGTGTCCATACCGACATCTGAAGGCCGTCTTCTGCACATCCTCGTCTCGAACTTTGAGCTGATGATAGCCCGATCTAAGGTCTATCTTCGAGAACCATCGTGATCCCTTGAGATGATCGAAGAGGTTTTCAATCCTCGGTAGTGGATACTTGTTCCTCATGATCACCTGGTTTAGGCAACGATAGTCGACACACAGTCGCAAGCTCCCGTCCGCCTTCTTGGCGAACAATATCGGGGAAGCCCAGGGTGAAACACTGGATCGGATGAATCCCTTGCCCTGTAAGTCCTCCAACTGTACCCATAGCTCTCAAAGCTCAGCAGGGGCCATCCGATATGCTGGAGTGGATATTGGGGCTATCCCAGGGTACATGTAAATATAAAAGTCTACCTCTCTGCGAGGAGGTAGTCTAGGAACTTCGTCAGGGAAAACATCCGCATACTGATCCAACACTATAGGAAAACTAGGACTCCACACGTCAAATGCTCCTAGGATGAGGCTATACAACTGATGAGTGATGGAATGTCCTCTCCTTTGCATGAGTCCATCATGTGCTGCAAATGCTCCCTTCTCACCGGTGAAGGTGAACCTACTCCCTTCAGTGCGTACACACCGCACCTTGCGCCTAATATAGTCGATCTGAGCATGGACTGTGGATAACCAATCCATGACCAAGATGACATCGTAAGACCTCGACACCGCTACAATAAGATCCCAGCTGAAGATCTCTTCTCCTAGAGTAAGCTCACACTGCCGGCACTAGTGCGTAATCATCGAGTCTGCTCCCGTAGGAGTCTCTAGCCGTAAGGATCGAGCCAACGGCTCTGTCGGAATCTCCAAGCTCCGAACAAGGGCAATGGAAATAAAATAATGACTCGCTCCTGTGTCTATAAGAACTGCAGAAAGGGTGGAGTAGACATAGATAGTACCTCGATTCATCTCTGGTGCACTGTAGTCGTAGGACTCTGCTGCCTAAAGCTAAGCCTGTATCTGCCCTCCAGCTCCTTGTGGTCGGGGTGGACCTCCTGGTGGTGGTGGTGGTAAAGCCTCAAAGCGTCACCCACCACCTGCTGCTCGGCTAGCTCCCCTGCCTCGTCCGCCTGCTCTTAGAGGATCGCCACGGTCGACCCTCTGCCTCTGCCTGGGTGGCCCCTCAACCGTCTGCTGCTCCTCTGCACGGCGGGTTGGGTAGTCACGAGCCATGTGGCCCTGCCCGCCTCATGCGTAGCACTTCCTGTTCCTCGGAAGGCTGGCTCTGCGTCATGTGCCCCGCACCTCTAAGACAGTGTCCTGAGGTCATCTGCCTGATGGTCTGGTCCGCCTGGACCCCTGTGACATCTGTCGACTGCCAGCTGCAGATGACTCTGCTACGTGCCGCCCTGCGGTAGGTCTCGCTCCTGGCGTAGGCTCAGCAAGAAATCTCTCTATGAGAAGAGCTCTCTCCAGTACTCCTGCCTGTGTCATAATGCTGAGGGAGATCATCGATGCCCTAATCTTATGCCTTAGTCCCTGCTCGAAGGTCCGGGCCTGGAAGAATGGGTCCCGTACCATGTCCGTCGAATAACGTGATAGATCGGTAAATCTCACCGAGTACTAGGCGACCGTCATGATACCCTGCCGCAGCTGTAGAAGCTCCTGGATATTAACCACAAAGAGGGTGGATGATATTAACTCCGAGTGAAAGAGGATCTCAAAGTCTGTCCAGAGGAGAGATGCCTCGTCATGAACCTGGAGCATCAAGCTCCACCATCTGCCTGCTGCCACGTGCAGGAGGCTCGCTGCGAAGATCACCATAAGGTCATCTGGTGTCCCCACTAACCTGAAAACTCGAACAACCGCCTCCAACCAATCCTTGGCTGCCTGAGGGTCCATCTCCCCGTGGAACCTGGGCAGTCTCTGACACTGAAACTCGTGCAGTGCACTAAGGCGACGTGCACTCTCAGCGGCTGGGGCTGGTGGCATCGGTGGCTCGGTGGTTAGTGGTACCGCCGGTGCCTCTGCTGAAAAAGGGCCCTGCACCGAGGCCTCGTCGCTCAGTGGGCTGTCGGCTCGCAAAAAACTCGGAACCCTAGCTGGCTAACGTCGTAGGGCTATCCTGAAAAGAAACAGGTGTGCCACAATCAAACAGTATATCTAGTGAGCTGACACAAAGTAATCACAAAGAAAACTTTTGAAACACACATGCAATCAATGTTTTCGTGCATTGAGTCGGAAATCAAAAGTCAGGGTCCTGGTGTACGGATACGTTGGCCGCCGCACCAACATTAGACTCCCTGGACTGATAACCACACTCAATACCCTTAACACTATTGCTTCACAAATAATAAAGATCAGAGTCCTGAGTTCTGCGGTAGAACCGAACTCCTCTAATACCAATTTGTCACGACCCGTCCTCGGGACCCGTGTCATGACTACCCCAAGCCCACCTCCCATAGGCCAGGGGCTGATGACTAGAACCAAGGCGTAAATCCCGACAAAAGGGGAAGGCATTACCTTTATAAAGTAAAAAAACACCACAGAGTAAGCAAGAAGAAGTAAACACTAAGTAAAACTAGGTACAAAAGTAGTGCAGAAAAGTTAGTGGGCTAGAATACAAACCCAAACTGAAAGTAAGGTACAACTGAAAAGAAGTACAACAACTGAAAGTAAAGAAGCAACGTCGATCCATCCACTGGAAGTCCCACCTGAAGGGTGGGTACAGATAGCCTCCTCAACTTCTTGGGTCCAGCCGTCCGCTCCATGTACATCCTGCCCAGTGGTCCACCTCCAAGTACGGACTTGCTCCACAAGCCTCAACCACAATTAGCACTTTCCGTCGTCTACATCCAACACAACATAGTGCGAGCATAGCCTGTGCAGGGGTGAGTATACACTACTCAGTAGGGACCCCGAGACCCATGAAGGTCTCCCCGAATCCACAAAGGATAATCCACAGAGGAAAGATACAATCACGAAGTAACATCCAACACTACTTAGGTATATTCCCATACATATACCTAAGTCATCAATTCCAGTTCGACTCCAACATCCGATCCCAAATTCGATCACGTCCACACAGGATAGTACAACCCAATCCACACAGAATAACACAACCCAATCCACATAGGAAAGAAAGTCAATCATATCGAAGATATTTATTGAAAGTCAAGACTAAGCTCACATAGGTATACTTCTTCTTAAGGTGATAGAGATGATCAGATATAGCCACCGATTCATCTATACTGGGACCCATGTAGGATACTAAACCAGCTAAGCTGTTGGACCCACATAGGATACAGACTAGCTACTCTACCAGACCCACGTAGGATAGCAAAAACAGAGTCAAACACTTCCAGTCCCACGTAGGATACAAGAACAGTAGTCATCGCCGTCGAACCCATGGAGGATTTCAGTACGGTCTTCATCGCTGCCGAACCCACGTAGGATTTCAGTGAAGTCTTCATCATCATTGAACCCACAGAGGATTTCAGTACAGTCTTCATCACTTCCGAACCCACATAGGATTTCAGTGCAGTCTTCATCGCCGTCGAACACACATAGGATTTCAGTACGATCTTCATCGTCGCAGCCAGCTCTAGGGTTCCCGCACACAGCATGCTCGATTCTGAGAGGGTCCGCTCCACGAGCCAAGGGGGTCGATACATCAACTGAAACGTAGTCCGGAGTTGATGTATCTCAAAGTTCCGTCTCGACAAGAGGAACTCAACGTGACAGACGGCGCGTCAATCGGACGCTCACTCTGCGAGTTATTGACCTTTTCATTCCAGGGGCCCGGTTGGTTTTTAATTCAAAACCAACCCGACCGCACTCCAACTGCATCCAAACCTCGAGCGTAGTAAGCCAAAAGGTCCGTCTCACTAAGAGGAATCCAACAAAGTCGACGGCACATCAATCGGACGTCCGGAGCTCAAGTTATAAGCGTTTCCGCTCTGAGGGCCCGGTTGGTTTCGTGTTCAAACCAACCCGGCCATACCCAAAGTTCTCCGAAACCTTGAGTGTAATATAACGAAACGACCGTCTCGATCCAAGGATTGCATCGTAGCTGACGGTGTGTCGATCGGAGTTCTGTATCCAACGATATGGGTAAAAGAACGTACCTGTCCATTTTTAGGGGGTTTTGGGCCCGGACCGACCCGACCCGAGACCCCCCCTGGGTCGGCTTGAACCGGGTAGACCCGAACCGGGTCCGGGTCCGACCCATTAGGGCACGGACTGGCCTGGTGGGCGCGGCCTGGCCCAGCCGGCGCGGCGCGGCGCGGCCTGGGCGGCCCGACATGGCGCGCGCGCGCGGCCCGCGTGGCCAGCTCGGCCACGCCAAGCTGAGCGGAAGGGGGGGGGGGGGGGCGCTACCCCCCTGATTGAGTAACCGCGGCCCCCACATAGGGGGCCGCTCCTTTGGCCAGCCGGGGGTTATGAGCCCCAGTCTCCCCCTGAAACGGCCGGCCTGGTCCGGCCGACTGGTGCTGCCGCCACGGTCCCGCCCTCCGAGGTGCCGACGGCCGGCGGTTCTGGTTGCCCCGCCTTGCACCACCGCGGATTTGAGCCGCGGCCTTGTCCGACCAGCGTGGCACGACGGCGCCGCACCCCTCCACAGCGGCCCCACTCCGGCCGCGGTGTCTTCGTTGTTCTCCGGCGCGACGCGACGGCGCCGCGCCCCCTCGCTGCGGCCCAACTCCGGCCGCGGGTTCATCGGCCTCAATGGCGCGGCGCGCCGACGCCGCGCATCTTTGCCTCATTTCTCCATGTTTCCGCGTGGTTCCGTTGCACCGCGCCGCCTTCTTTCGAACCTCAACAACACAATAACAAAAGGGTAAGGAGAGTCGGTCGTGTTCGTGCGGTCCGACCTCCTCCCGATAAGTTGATAACAAGCGGCCCAAAAATTAAAGAAGAAGAAAGACAAAGGATATTTCATGAAAAAAAAGTAATTAACCCCTACCTTGATAACGAGTTGATGTTCGAAGAGCGTCACGGAAAGCGGCGTCGCGGGGCGTGGTTCCGTAGACGTCGATGGAGAGCGTCTGAGGAGACGTCGTCTTCTCTTTATCACAAAGAGAAGAGGATGATTACGTGTCGTTGGAGAGAACTCTCGCGTCGATGTCTCTTACCTTATCGCGGAGGAGAAATGGAATGGAGATACCAGAGTTGTTGAGTTTTTCTTCATTGAATAGATGACATTCTTCGCGGAAGGATTAAATCTCTTCGCGGGAGGATAGAGTTCTTCCCCAGAGAAAAGAGTTCTATCTCCCCAATCTCCTCACAAAACAACCAACCCTCCAAAATAAAATAAGACTTATCTTATTTTATTACATCAAGCCAAGCATTTCAATTTTTAAAAATCAAACACATAACTCACTTAATTAATTAAGTGAGCTGGCATGATTAAAGAAGAGAGAGGGAGAGGTGAGTGGTCTCACATTAAAGGGGGGTTATGGAGTTAAGGAATATGAGGGGTTGGGCTCATGTGGGGCCCACCCAACCTTTATCCTCTCATGGTTGGTTAACAACATGTGGTTCCCACCCCCAACTCCCTTACTTAGGTTATAACTACCTAGAGGAAAATAAATAAAATTGTAATATAATTTTATTTATTCCTCACTAAAACCACAAAAATTAACAACTCCTCCCGAGAAAACGAACCTTCAGAAAAGGTTCTCCTAATCAATTACCGGCACTGCGGTTTCATCGGTGCCCTTAGATTTCAATTCTGATAACCGGTTCAAAAGTTAGGAAAACCTGCTCGTTCGTTCACTGAACGTACCTGAGCTAAACTTCGGAAATTGATTTCGGGCACACCGGGCCTTGGAATCAGGTGCCTTCAGAAACTGCATTCTTGTAAAATCCCAAATAAAAATAAGAAAAAATTTCCCTTGAATTTTATGGGTCTTTACAAGTAAGGTCTAGTTCTTCTGAAACTAGGAGATCTCATAGACCATGATTTGATACTTTAGCTCGGTGATGAATGAGTGGAGCATGATGTCTTTGATATTGGAGTAGATCAATTTCAAGACATGTTTCTTAAGGACTTCTCAGGGTTTACACCTCAGAGAGACGTTGAGGTCATGATTGAGCTGATGTTTGGAGATAATAAATTTTCTATTATATCTTATAGGATGGAACCATTAGAACTTCAGGAACTTAAAACTCAGCTGGAGAAGTTATTGGATAAAGGATTTATCCATCCGATCATGTCACCTTGGTGTTCTTTAGTTTTTTTTCAAGAAGGATGATGGGACATTGCACTTGTGTATTGACTACCAGAAGTTTAATCATATTATGTTTAATAGCTGGTATCCTCTACCACGTATTGGTGATATATTTGATGAGATGAGGGGTTCTAGTGTGTTCTCCAATATTTATTTGAGATCAGGGTATCATCAACTGAGGGTGAGACCTTCTAATATATCATGAACTTCTTTTAGAAGAAGGTATGGGATGTATGAGTTAATTGTGATATATTTCAGGCTGATGAATACACTCATTGTGTTTATGGATTTGACGAACTAAATCTTTCACCCATACCTAGATCAGTTTTTAGTTGTTATTTTAGATAATAACTTGGTGTACTCTCAGACTCATGACAATCATTCCATACATCATGACATCGTTCTGAGTACATTGAGAGAGAATCAGTTATACGCCGAGCTATCTAAGTTTCAATTATTGGTTGATATGGTGAATTTATTGGCTGACATCTTATCATAATAAGGTGTTTCAGTGGACCCAAATAATTTTCAAGTAGTTGTTTCTTAGGATCATCCCAAGAATGTTTTGAATATCTAAATCTTTTTTGGTCTAGTGGGTTAATATTTAAGGTTTATCAAAAACTATTATCACTTGGAAACGCCAATATCAGGATTTACCAAGATGTATATAAGGTTTGAATGGTTTGAATCATGTGATAATTCTTTTTAGGATCTAAATAAACATTTTACCACTACAACAATCTTGATCCTACCCAGTCCGAGTAAGGAGTATACTTTGTTTTGTGATGCATTTGGGATTGGACATGGGACAATGTTGACGCAGGGAGATTAAGTAATGGTGTATGGATCATGGTAGTTGAGTCCACATGAATGGAAATATCCTACACACAATATCAAGTTAGTTTTAGTGGTTTATGCCTTGAAATTTTGGTAGCATTATATCTTGCGTGATTTTTTTTTCATTTATACCGATCATAAGATCCTTAAGTACATCTTTTCCCAGCATGATTTAAATCTTCTATGGTAAATATGGGATAATTATATGTAGTATTTTTACTTTTTTCTAGTTTATATATTGAAAAAGGGGAATAGTGTTACAAATTATTTGAGTAGAAATACACAGACTTAGGAAGTTCAGAAGTCTAGTTCTAAGCGAATGATGATGTATTTGTTCCCTAAGATGAATATTGGCATTCGGGATGTCCATGAGCTGATGAAAATTAGGTACTTATTAGTTTATTCCTCTCTTATAAATTAGATAAAGAGTATACAATATGAGGATTCCTAATTTATAGCTTTAAGAGATAGTTTGGAAGGGGTGATCCATATTTCTATTAGACTATTGACGAGGACAGGATTATAAACATTTTTGGTCATGTTGTTGTTTATAATTTTACGTGAAAAGATATGTTGTGTGATTTTAATGCCTCAAAGTGGGTGGTACACCCTAGTTTGACCAAGATATACTGAGATCTTCATAGATAGTATTGGTTCCCAAGAATGAAAAATGTTGATTGCAGGTTTTGTGACATGATGCTATAACTGTCAGTAGGTGAAAGCTGAGAATTAATGACTTTTTATAATTTTACATCTATTGCATATTTCAGAATGGAAGTGGTATGATTTCACCATAGATTTTATGGTATTTCTTCCAGTCTCACCTTATAATAATGATGTTATTTGGTTGGTTGTGGATCGGTTGATGAAAGTATCATATTTCTTGTTGATTTAAGATAATGTCACCATTGACTAGTTTGGTGACATATACATCTAGAGATAATATATTTGCATTGGGTACCTCTGAGTATTGTTTTAGATCATGATACACATTTTAATTTGTGATTATAACAGGGGTTATATATGGATCTTGGTACTCTAGTGCTTATGAGTATTAATTTTCACCCACGGACAAACGGGACATCAGAACGTGCTATCCAGGTATTAGAGGATGTGTTGAGGAAATGTGTTCTAGAATTTGGTATATCTTCAGAGAAACAATTAGTTCTCATAGATATTTCATTTAAAAATAGTTATCCGGATACCATCTATATGGAACCATACAAGCCTCTCTATGGTAGGCTATGTAGATCTCCCATATGTTGATGGAAGAAGGACCAAGTCTCATGCATAAGATGTCAGAGCAGGTTTAGTTAATTTGGAAGTGTGTAGCTACAAATCATATCATACATAATTCATACACTGATTAATTTTTTCGACCTCTTGAGTTTATGGAGGGTGACCATGTGTTACTTTAGGTTCCACCAAGATTGGGACATCTTCAGATTTAGAAACAGGTCAAGTTGACACCCATGTATATGGGGCTATTTGATATTATGGGGAGGATCAGACCAGTGGCATGTTGATTGGCTCTTCCAAAATGGTATAATAGTATATATTTTGTCTTCAATGTGTCATAGATTTTAATGTATTACCCTGACCTTTCTAATATGATATATGTTGATGATGTTGAGTTTGAGGTTGATGCATCCTTTAAGGAGAATCTGGTTTGTGTTATTGATCGTAGTGAGAAGGTCTTGTATGGTAAGGGTGTATCATCTGTCTGATTGATGTAGAATCATAGTAATTTTCAGGAGAAAAACTAGGAGTAGGAAATAGACATGTAGACCCAATTTCTTTATATTTTCCTATGGTAGAATAATTATGTTTGGGAGTGTAGATTGAGGGAAATCTATTCTAAAGTGGGGAGGTTTTGAGACCCAGAACTTTATATAAGGTACATCTCACTTAAATTCTAGTGGGATTACCTTTTAAATGATTGATAAAATGATTCCCATTAATACAAGGGGATTTGGGGGTGTCATGAGGGTTTGATACATGAAAAAGGATGAAAAAGGCCATCTAGTGCATAGTGCACAGTTTGCGCATGGTAGAGATAACCTTGCGTCGTGACCTAGAAAACTGTGAGGCCCGACCCCATTGAACATAGGCAAGTGCATGACCACCACACATTTTGTCAAAATGTGTCGTTGGCCAAGAAAAACCATGAAGCCTATCCCCCACTTGGACATAGGAGGATGTATGGTTGGTGTACGGTTTGGCCAACCATATAGCAAAACCGTGCACCTAATTAAAGTGGGGGAATTTTCTATTTGGATGCCTTGGTTTAAATATTTCTTTTCTAATTTCCCCCTCATTTCCACCTCCAATATAAAGGGTTATTAACCTTCCATCTCAATCTTACCAAGTATCAAACTCCTTCAATTATTGGTAATTTGAAGTATCGTTGGTTGAAAATCAAAGCTCTAGATGATTCTAAAAATATTTCTTTCTTGTTTTTTACTGAATTAACCATGGTGTGTCATTTATTATCCCTCCAAATCCTCAAAAACCTTGTTTTCAAATAGATTCTAATTATATTCATTGAAAGTTGTTTGAGTTCAAATCAAGGGCTATGGTTAAGAGAGTGGCTGTCTACGAACTTAAGGTAGGTTTTCTATAAGTTATATCCCATAGTCTTAAGGTTTATTCATGTTTATGTGGTTGTGACTTTGGTACCTTTATGTTTTTAATTTAACATCCATGGTAGAAAATTATAAATTTGGTGTTAAAATGATGTTTTGGACCCCCCATGATCCTCATTGGATTCATTGAGGATGAGTAGACTGGGCCTATGGGTATTCATGGGGTGTGTTACTTCCTTGAACATGTAAATTAAGTTGTTAAAAAGATAAATTGAATAGTTTATGTGATTAAACCAATAATAATTATGTTTATCATGTTAACATGGTATAAAAGGGTGTTTTAATTAACTTGAATTAGTTAAATGAGTTATGTATTGTAAAGGGGTAAATGTGACAAATGGTTAAAAATGAATGGACTTGAAATTAAATGGCATGCTAGGGGTGAAAAATGGTTATAATGTGCTTAACTAGTGAAATTGTGTTTCTATGGGAAGGGATAACATGTTGAATTCAATGAACCATGGAAATGTTATAAAATGAAAAGGTACACCCTTGTTGTTATTGTGTGATAATATGTCAATGATATTGACCTTTAGAAATGTAATTAATGGTTAGTGAGATATTGGAAAGATGCTCCTCTCCCTTAGATGGGCAAGAATGATGCTCCAGGTTCACCTATTCATAGTAAGTTTTAGAGGATGAACTGATTCTCCTGACTCCAAGGGTATGGAAATGGAATTCCATAACTTGATTTGGGATGATGGTCATGTAATTCCACACCATTGGTTAGGATGGTTAGACATGGTGTTTTAAATCCCAGTTAGATACTTGTATTGGTGTTCCTTGTATGTTGAATTGTAACCCCTTTTACAAATGGTTCAGATGGCTAGCATTGGCTAAAGAAGTTTTGATGGATATGGGTAACATATATAATTGAGAAAAAAGAGTGGTTAATTCAAATATTACCAAATATTGTAACCTTATTTATTTATTGTATATCAATTGCTTACCATACTTATATATATATATTCTATATTATATTGGATATTTTTTAGACACCATTGGTGGTGGCCTACTGAGTTTTACTCACACCCTACTTGGGTTTCATTAAGTACCTGATAAGATTTCATAGTTGCAGATCAGTATAAGGGAAAAGACCCTATGTTATATGGTTGATATGGGAGTCGAGTCAGAGCATAGATGAGGGGACTAGACATGAAATCAGGACCCATTTTGGGATTGTTTTTAGCGTCTTATTTTGGTTTTCTTTTGGCACTTTAAACTATCATGACATGACATGTTTACTGCTTTGGTTATTTGGTACTTCCCCAGTTTGAGAACGTGGTATGTGATGTTTTGGTATTTATTATTATTGTATTTAAATGTTTATTTTTATTTCTATTGTCAGTTAACTATGGTAAAGAGGGTATAGTCTCCCCACATGTTCCATAAGACCCTCACTATTATCCCTCAACCTCTGGTGTTTGGGGAGGAGTGATTAAGGTCATGTAGTGATCTGGCTTGGGGTACCGATTATAGTGGATCTCGGTTCAGGATGTTACAAGGGTTTTTTATTTATATATCAATATATAATAGTTGGTGAAAACTCACATGACATAGGATACTATAAAATCTAGAGTGAAAGATCGTTATCCAATATATTTGTTGTAGTTGCACAGTCTTTTCCTTGTTCACGTGGTTGTAGGTAACTATTTCCCTCATTATCCCTTGAATTTGGGCATTGAGTTGCATAATGATCAACTATCTTTTAATTGAAGCAATATATTTTTTTAGATTATATATTTAACTTAGAATTGAGTCCAGTGACTTCCATATCCACACTTATAGTATTTACCAATACATTTAATGAAATTTCCCCCATTCTTCTTCTGACATTTTTGACATGTAGAAAATAAAATCTTCTTTCCTTCATCATCTTTCTCACCTGAATATCTATGAGATTTTATCCTTATATTCATTTTTGTGTTTGTGATTTCAACTATGTTCACACTGTTAATCAGTATTATTGATATCTATTTTGGAATAATCCAGAGATTTCTCACTCTGAACCTTATCTAATTAGGTTATTTTTTGGAATGGTATCTGCTTTGTTTATGATATCCACTATTAACTTGGTTCCTATGGGATTAATTCATTACTAAAATAAAAAGTGTTAACATGAGTGATAATCATTATAAGAGAATTATCTTGAATAAAAAGAGTGAAATTTAACAATAATATGTCTCACTTTATATCACTATCATGTTAGACTATAATTCTTACAAATAAACTTGTATTAGACTCAGTTCAACCTATATCACCCTTAGTTTAACCTATATCATTCTTGGTTCAACCTAGGTTACTTTGAGTTGGGTTCTCTCATACTTCTTAACCTAATTATCAAAATAGTTATCCCAAATTACCAAGAACTTTTTTAAAATATTCTAAACCCAAAAATCATTAAAATATATGCTATAGAAATACAAATTATCCTTTATCCAGGAAAACACATATTATTTAATATGCACCTTAACTTATGAATATCAACATTTAAATCTATGTTATCCATGGTCGCATTCCAATCAGGTTATCTAACCTAAACATATTCAAATCCATTATAATGGTTCATAAAGATAATTTGATTGAAAAAAGTATATCCCCTGAGAGTGTCTAACCAGGTGTGAGGTCTCAGTCCTATTCACCATACACTAGAATGAAGGTCAAGCTAATGATCAATTAGCCTTTTTCAGGGTGATTACACCTAGATGCATATGTTTCATAGACACATCCACATTCTAGTATCCAAAAAAAGATTTAATTTCTACGAAAACATCATACTCAACACTTTACCAAAAATTTAGGGTGTTATCCTATACTTAAACTTGTTCCTATGATTTTCAATAAAGTTATATCATAAAAATCCCCAAATAAAAGTGAATTATTACATTAATTTTAAATCATATACTATTCCAAATGGTTATACATGTCTATGAAATTATGATCAACTATAACTTATCAATCCTTAAATTTTACTCAACAAATATCTTATTATCTAATGTTATCTAAACCTTTCCTCTGATATCAACTGTGATGCCTTAGACCTGTAATCCCAGATCTGGTTCTCATAAACTCATACCTTATATAACTTCTTTGATACCATCTATAAAATCATT
The DNA here is from genome assembly GCA_963277665.1 of Viscum album. NCBI lineage: Eukaryota > Viridiplantae > Streptophyta > Magnoliopsida > Santalales > Viscaceae > Viscum > Viscum album. The sequence goes on from OY728152.1 coordinate 1,898,701,873, forward strand.
GATATAACAATTCATAATTATAAAATCAAGAAAAATATTTCATATATTACATTCTGAGGATATTTTTAGGTTTAGAGATTTAGATAATTAGAACAAAACAAAGACTAATAAATCCCATGTTCTTCATATCAAATGGATAATTTTTCCAATATATATAAAATTAATTAATCCATAATGATTCTTTAATGTCTCCTATAAATTATTACACACATGTTATGCTTATAAACATATCACATGTACTAATTTTATTCATAACATCACAAAATAGAAACATAATAAAGGGTGGTTTCAAGACTATGTAAGTGATTACATAAAACCGAGTCAATTATGGCATAAAAATGGCATAAATATTATAGTAAGAATAGGTAAACAACATGAATCCATAATCAACATGAAACTATGATCATGCTATGTCCATGACAATAGATAAAAACATGGATATCAATTATAATGATCTTATACTGATGGAATGAATAATGTAAAACATCAAAAACCTTTTATTAAGGCCTTGTTACAAGACACATTACTTTTTGTTGTGACCAAAGTCAAGACATGTTGCTAAATTGGGTTTTAATATACCAAATACTCAATCTTATTTTGTATCATGAGATATGTTGATACATTGTAGTTCTATATAATATTTGGCCCCTCCCATAACCAGATTAATTCCAATGTATTCACCCTAAGATTTAACAATACATTCCAAATCATTCCCTAAGGAAACTCTTACTGGATAAAAACATGTCTATCTATATAATGAAAAATATAGAATGTTAATGCTTTCTTGTACCTCAAAATAAGGAATTTCGTGATCATAACCCATCTAAAAAAGGTGGATGGTCAAATAATACAGTTATCTTTCCAATAATCATCTATATTGAAAATCCAATACTTTTTTTCATGTAAATAAAAGGGATAACATGATCATAAATCATCTGGAGGAAGAAGTTGGATGGTTAAACAATACATAGTCAATTTTATAATAATAAACTATATTTGAATTTCAATATATTTCTTGATGTTAATAAAAAAAATTATTTCTAGGTGACCATAATATAATATCAATTTTGTAAAATGTGATGTTCCCACTGTATAGAACAATTAGTATATAACTAAGTTAATAGTGGAATAACATGGTGGGGAGGGGATATGTAGCCTATCCCCCCCCATTGGTGGGGAGGGGACATCCTTCCTCAATAGAGATACCTCCCTCTTTTATCCCATTCTATAACCTCGATTATATCCCATTTTCCCCTGAAATCACTCTTTGCCCTACATTTTTGGACCTCAATGATGGATTCCCTCAAGTCAAGATTTAGACCTCGAAGTTCACTGATGATTTATCTCTCTTGAACTAGACCATAGTGTATTTATTCAGTTTTTTATTTCCATCGGTAGACACCTTTGACAATTTTTTTAGATCTTGTGGGATTCAGGAGTGGGAAACTATAGGACACTTTGATAAGCGGCATATCATGGTTCATTTTTCATCCTCAGAATATTTGATCACTATGTGGTCTAAATCTCCTCGGTCTTTCAATGTATTCCATTTCCACCTTTTAAGATGTTCATATGACTTTCACGTGAAGTAGGAAACCCTAACATTGACTCTGTGGGTTAGATTTATTGAGCACCCACTTTCCTTTCGTAACCCTTATATAATCCTAATGATAAGGAATTTGGTAAACATTTTTTAGTTCTTGGACTCTAGAAACATTTATATTTATCATCAAATTTCCCCGAGCATTTGTGTCAAAGTCTATATTTCAAAACCTCTAGTTTAGTGGTGTGGATCTCAGTTGGGTAGGAATTTTGTTGGAAACAACTGGTGGTGTTTGATTCCTGGACCAATTTCTACTCATCTTTCTTATTCATGGGGCTCCTATTCTCTTCATGGTAGCAAGGTAGCATGGAGATACAAGGGGTGCCATTATCCCTAGTCCAAGAGGGGCTGGTCTTGTTTCCCCTTCAGTTGATCATACGGATAGCAGGGAGTTTTCCCACATTGATACTTTATAGAAATTATCGATTACTATGGGTGCTACTAAAGGTAGAAGATATATTTGATAAATTGAAATGTGATTTAGGAATCTCTAGTATGACATCTCAAGTTTCAGGTGACAATGGTCTATCCCATCCATTTAATTCCTTTTCTGATGGGGTTAGAGGTGAGAGGATGGACATTGGGCAAGAGATCACACCACTCTACATGAATATAGTCCCTCCAAGGTGGAGTTCCTGTGGTCAGCAAGGCACTCATGGATCATTATAGATCTAGAATATATTAATGTCTTTGGGTGGGGTGAGAATGAAAATGTGGATCAAAAAGGTTGGTCTACTATTATTCCCAAATGGAAAAAGAAACAAGTTGGATTAATTCCCTTGGACAATTTCGATATGAGAAATAAGGAATCAAACTAGCAGATGATTTCAGACCATGAGTAGGACCCTCACATGGATACGGTTGTTGAGTATATATCAAGAAAAGGAAAGCTGGTCAGTCCTCTTTCTAGTAATTTACCAGTTAGTAAGGGGAACAAATAAAGACCCTACAAGTACTATTCTACCTTACCAAAAACCATGGTTAGTAGATCTTTAGGAAAGGAAAAAAAATCCTGGTTCAGAGTCAAGGTTTGCTGAACAAGCACATGTCGATGATGTATTTCAGGAGCTCGATATGTAGGGTAAGAAAGTTACAAACTCTGGTATAAGGGTTGAGGAGAATTTAAGTGATGGGAGAATGAATTTAGAAGTATCGAGGGGATATCTAGCTGATAGGTAAATCACCCCAGTTCCTAAGCTGACCATAAATATTATTTCTCTGAAGGATGCCGAAAAGGAGGTCGCTGAGGGAGCAGTGGTTCAGAAGCTTCTCCTTCATTCTTATGAAGAAATTTTGGAGTAATATTTCCAAAACAATATCTCAAAGGAGGATACACATCGAATATTTGAAATACCTCTTCATTTAAACTTTAGTGAGGAAAAACTTTCCTAGATTGACCAACAAAATCAAATTTTGATACTTGGCTTCAACGAGGGGAAGACAAGCTTGGAGGAACATGTATGGGAATTGGAATGGATGGCCTTAAAATTTTAGGATAACATCAAGAAAAATCAATAATTTGAGGTAAATTATATCCAATTTTAATTATATTGAGTTAGTCATTCCAACTCTTTTAATTTTATTTTGAATGATAAGGCTTTCCCCTTTGAGGTTTGATGTTCCTTAAAAAAACCCTTATTATGTCCTGATTTATTGCAGACTTTCACCAAAAATCATAAATAATTAAATTAAGTTCATTAAATACATATCATAGAACCTTATTCATAAATATAAAAATTTATAATCCTCATTTATAATCATTTTATACATATAAATATTAGTTAGTATTTACCTATTTTCTACACCGGGTGTAAGTAATCTTTATCATGTTGAACTAGTTTCATACAAGAAGTGTTGGTATCTATTATTTTTTTTAAAACTCCATCACTATTAGATCCTATAATATACTCTAATATATTTTCAATATATTTTATAAATATATAATTTCATTTCATATCATTATTACTTTCAAACCATTAATATAAAATTGACGATGATCATGTTTCGATGATTCTTAAAGAACAAAAAGAGTTTTCTTAATTAATGAGTTAAATGTTGATAAAAACATAACAAAACCAAAAAAATGTTTACATATTTATACCATATTACACCAATAAATAAGTTATCATAGTCATCCATGAAATAAATGTATAGTATTGTTCAAGTTGGTGGTTAAATAGATCTAAACATGAACCTACCATGATTAATAGATGGTTATGAGATGGTTTAGTTTTAATATGATTATACCAGAAGCATAATGAACTTATTTAGTATTTATTAGAGTGACATATAATAATTATAATCAATTTTATAAATAATTAAGGATGTGAAAATATTTCAGAATTTGAATAAACGGTTATCCTCTTAGTACGCTTATTTCAAATGATTAAATTAATGATGATCATTTGTTGAAAATATAATTAATAAGTTCTATAATTTATCATATAATAAAATTAATGATATAATAAAAATGATATATATACTTTAATACCATCCTTATATTCATCCTTTTAAGTCAGTGACAGAAAATGAAACATGTTGTGTCATGGTGGTGGTAGTCTGCACAACACACAAACAACAGTTTTGTTTTTCTTAATGGATGGAGTATATGAATAAAAAATGAAAATAACATTAATATATTAAAATTAAAGTATATAAATTATAATAATATAATTATATTATTTTGTCTATAATAAATTTTAAAGAAGATAATATAGGAGAAAATCCAAGTAGTTGATAATACTCACGTCAAGGAGTTGAATTTTCCTTGAAAGTATCCTTATAAATGAAGGCCTCATGCTGACTAATGATAACCATAAGATTTTAAAAGTTTTATAGAGTAAAATGATGATAAATTTATCAAATTTTTAAGAGAAAATTCATAGGATATGTCACCATTTTATAAGTGAAGAGAATGTCAGTTTTTGGAATAACCCATAAATTTTCAATAATATAAGGTTACTATTTAGAATAAAAAGGACAAAACTTGAGAAAATAAGATAATAAAATGATTTTGGGAAGAAAATTATCTCATAAACACATTTTTTTTGAAAAATTTGAGTGATTTAGGGATTTTTGATTTAACATTTTAACTTTTACCCAAATTTACTTTTACCATGGTAATTAATTTATAGCCTTAGTGATTAATTTTAATGAAAAAGATTTGGATTGATAAATTATAACTCATTTTATACTTATAATATAATATTATAATATAATTTTATCAAATAAAATTTATAATGTTTTTATAATTTAATTTTAAAATAAATACACTTAATTGTGTAAAAATATTTTATAGAGAAATATCATTTTTAAGCTTTAAATTTATATATAAGATAAAATTATCTTGGATAATTATTTTAATAAAATAAATTTATATATTATAAAAGAAATAAAATTTATGAGTCTTTCAATTCAATACAAGAATATATCTTCCTTGAAATTACTTGATTTAAATAAAAGACTGAAAATAATTTTTTATTAAACTAAAATTTTATTTTAGTTAAAATAATGTTGTAAATTGGATTTATAAGCTTTAAAAGGCATAAAATAATTCCATAGATTCATATTTGATCATCTTAAAGGTTTTATAATCCTATATAAAATTCTTATATATGAATAAAGTAAAAGAAATTATAAGTTTTGTGAAAACTTTATTTTTCGACTAATTGTTTTTTAGAAAAAAGCTAAAAAATTGATACTAAGTTCATTTTGATATGTGGAATTCAAAAATAAAGATAATTTTTATTAATTTAAAATTAAAAAATTGAAAAATTTAGTTTTTTTTATAAAATCATAAAATATAATGAAAATCTATTTTTATTGGAAAATGACATTTTCAAATATTATCTGTTATTATTATTATTTCATTTCTTTTACCAACTAAATTGGTGTTGAAAATTTATTGATATCAAACATAATTTATCATATTATTCTTGAAATATAAATGTTTATTACATAAAACACAATTTTTTAAATTTTTTTCCCTAAACAATAAATGATCTTATTAGTCATTTTATGTAAACTAATTGAATTTCATTCATATTAAAAGTATCATTATTTTCTATATGAATATAATTAAAAAATTGGTTACTCATATTAATAATCAATGATTAAATTTATACGCTTTTAATGGTATAAACATATAATGGTTTTGTTTTAGTTCGGTGTTCTATGCACAACATGCTATCAGACACACTGACTTGTTTAAAGGTAATCATATATTATCATTTTAGGGTGTTACAATGAAAATATTATTTATTATAATTCCAATTTATTATATATTTTCCTATTATAGGAATATTTATCAACCTAAGTAGCTCCATGAGGTGGATCAAAGGGTAAAGGTGACTTTGTCACATAATATTTCATTTATTGGTGTAGTACTATGTTCAAGCACTTATACCACTCCTAGAAATTAACACCAATGAGGAAATTTTCTTTATCTGAAATTGATCATAATGGTAATGAGTTTGTGGTATTATTTTTCATTACTTAAAAAATATTGTATGTAAATATTTTATCTTCATTTCCAATTTTAAATTGACATTATCGATTGATTAATAATTTATATATTTCTTTATTTTATCAAATCCCAATTTCATTCACTATTGGATTTAAAATATTCAATTACTTAGATATTACAGTGCTCAGGGATCCATATTTTCCTATTTATACTATAGACTACAGTCATACTAAAACCCAAGGGTATTTATTTGGGGTTTACTTTGGTAAACTATATTAACCATATCTCCTTGATTTATTGAGTGGAATTCTCAGACCATAGATCCTATACTTAGATTTACTCAATGATTGCCTCTAAAATTACACCAAAATAATTATAGATACCAATTTGATTCTAATTTTAGTTAATTATACACATAATTTTTATTAGAGAACACTAATATATAGAAGTAATACTGACTATGGTCATATGAGCACCTCAAGATATGGTTGTATTCTAATTAAAGTAATGGAAGATGTGATTTGAATTTATATTTTATTGGATAAAATTTTAATTATTTTAGCATAAAATATAGTTTTTTATTTAATAATGATTGTTAACTATTGTATGTGAGCACTTACATAAATAATTAAACATTTATGATAAAATAAATCTTATGAATAAGAGTCCTTTTTTATTTATGAATGTTTATTAATTATTATAATCTAAGTGATCACACAAATAGATAATCAATAATGAAATGATAGAATGGATTGGAGAGTGGTGATAATTTTTAATATACTCGTATTTTTATCGAGCGATGATAAACTTACTTAATCCCTTGGGGGAAATCCTTGAGTGTGGACCAACTTTAGTTTTTACATCCACCATTCTCATGTGATTCCAGATTTTTTGGATTAATAATAGCTCTGGTCTTGAATTGTCTACTCTGAGTGGGAAATTTTTCTTTTACAATGTTAATCACAAGCAACTTAAGGGTACCATAGGGCGAGGGGTTATATAAAATAAACCATGGACTCAAATTTTCTTGCATTATGAAAAAAAGTCGAGTGATATGTATATTATCAGATTTAATTCAATAATAATTATTTAATTCTAATTATAAACCATGTAATAATTAAAATTACATAAAATTAGATCTAAATATACACAGGTCAATCTAGTTTGTGATTATTCACCAGGAAAATACAATTTAAATGTGTAAAATAACCATATTAAATTATCTTAGCGGTCTTATATAATAATTAAATTTAAGAAATTTAATTTAATTATTAATTTTTCCATCTTATGATCCTTAGGATCCCATTTTTAAACTCCTCATTTTATTCTAAATTTTTTAGATCTTTTTTTTCCAGTATATTTATTATAAAAAGGAGAAGTTTACAACTTGCATTCACTATTTCATTTAAAAAAACTAAACAAATTTAAAAATTATAGCTACCTACAATATGTGACATGTGATGGTCACTTTTAAAAAAATAAAACGTATGGTGTTTTCCATGTGGTCGTCACATGGGCCACATCCACTCTCTATAATGGCCATTTTGGTAACTAATAGTTCATTATTTATCTTTTTCATCCATTTTTTAATATATTAACTATAATTCACACATGGTATCAACCATTATAACCTGTATGAGATCAAAGAGATAAATTTTAGAGAATTTAATGAAAATAATAATTATAAATTATAGTGTTCCCATTCTAATATGACATACAATATCTGGGTGAAATGGAATCATGGGGAGGGAAGCTTGATTAAATATTTTCCACCTTAATTTCAAGATAAAAATTATGATTTAGAAAAAAAACAAATCCCCATCCATGATCAATGTACTAAATTTATAATTAAATATTAAATAAAAAATACCTTAACGAATTACTTTTGGATTTGATTCTCACTTGTTGTTGACATTAGTATTGCTTTAAGAACTCAAAAAGAGTTCCTATAGAAATATCTTCACATGATCTACAAATATTGAGACAACAATCTTGTTTCCTTGGGTTCTATAAAAAATAAAGAAATTGATTTTAAATATTTGATGTTGATCATATATGAATCTATTAAGAATTATCTCTTTGGGTCATGAGAGAAAAAGGGAGAGCCTCACTAATTTTCTATGCATCAAGATTATGGGAAAATTATATTAATGTGACTCATATAGGGTTCATGGTGTCAATATTTTCCTTTAATATCTAGGTTTAAGTTAATTAAATTTCACAAAATCTCTAATATTAACTAATATAATAGAAAAAAACACATTTCACATATTAAATAAATATTTATTTACATTAATGTGACATAAAAATTTCATGACACTTAAAATAAATAATTACTATAAATGATATAAAATAATTCCCTTAAAAACAATTATTCAAATTAATAATTAATTAAATTAATAATATAAAAATATTTCATGAAATTTAGAATATTGACTCAGTATGATCCATATTTTTAATTATCGAAATCCAAACCATAAAATGATTAATATTGTACAACAAAATTCTTTTATTTACTTATCTAGTATAGGATAAGTTTTGAATACCATAATAGATAAATTCAACTCACTTATTTTGATCTTGAATAAATTTTTATTGGATTATGATTGATATAAAATGAATATAAATCATCCCACAAATTAAGATTAATTATATTTTAACACTTAGATTCAACTAAATCTAATAATATACTAGATATACTTAGTGTGTGAACCTCTAGACCCATTATCTCAGTGGAAGTAGGTTCAATTAATAAACCAAAATTAATATCTAGAAATAAATCATGGCCCTCATAGAGAAAGAAAAAAATCATGTAAGTGACCACTATATTACAAATGAAACTATGTAATATAATCCTTTTTTCCACTGATATCTTATCAAGAATGATGCATAAATTTCCCATCACCCTCAATTCACGATCTATCATTATTTGATTTTTTTAAATGAACTTGTATGTGATTATCATGGTCATGGAATCTAGTTAGGTACTTCTATCACAATCAAATGGATATTGATATCCTTTTCCAAAATTTATAATGGATAAATTCAATATTTATTATTCACTTAATATCATACTAGTCAAGGAACACCTAATGCAAGCTACTTTTCCATGAGCATTGGTGTCAGAATTTTCATCATGATTTTAAATAAGTGAATCATGATATACATTAATATTCCTCACAATTCAAAGGATCAATACACAAGATCACTTGTGGGAATATCCAATGACACAAAAATCACATTGAGTAACTATTAGCAGTTCTTTCCTTATGATGACCTATCTTGGATATCATGAAGTGTGAACTTCATGAGAAGAATTATCAATAATTATGAGTCCTTAGAACATGATAGTTAATAATCATTTATGTATTGTTATACATATGTGTCTATGATATAGGACATATTTTGAGAATATTATCATTGCATTTCTTGGTTATCATTATAATGGATAACTGTTATAACATATCGATGAAAAAAATATTCTAGTGATATTATCACATAGTGAATGAATAAGAAAAAGAAAATATAAAATAAGAATAAAAACATGTATATATTAAACTAAATACATGGTATGGTAATTAGATGTATAAAAAAGTAAATTATAAGGAATCAACTCTCAAAATCTCAACAAAATAATTTATATTATAACATAATACAAGAAAACCAAAAAAATCATATAATCCTTCAAGAAGAAACCAATTCATATCATCCCAGTTCACCTTTCAGGGGATAAGTTCTAAACATAAAACCCATGGATCTCAATCATATTTACCCTATCCATGAATCTAATAAATGCAGATTTAATCACTATAAAGACTCCCTTCAGTAAATACATGGTCTCAAAATCCAATATTTCACAGAATACACTCAACCATCTTACCATAATCATAACTTAGGGGTTTATAATTCCTCGAACCATCACCCATCCTAAAATTTCAAAATACAAAGGAAATACCATAAATTCGTAATAATCCCATTGGTATAATTCAAAACACACACTATAAATAAATATCAAAAAACAAAGAAAATTAATGAATACAAATTAGAATATGACAATTTTTTAACAAAAATATCATATTTATGTTCCTTTCCTTAAATCCTTATCAGGTTTCTAAATTATATATTTTAATCAATCAACGAAGTATATAAATCTTATCATAATTTCTAATTAAAATAGAGATTAAAAATAGAATATTATCTCCTTTAAATTATAATTAATTGATTTGAGTATGGTCATACCACTTGATTTAAACTTCCATAAGGCTTCAAGTACATGCCCCAATCCCAAGAAGTTGGTAACTATTGTAACATTCCACTTTTTATAGCGTGAGTATATTTTATTATTTTGATATTTTTAAAATGAAGATAATGAAATTATTGAAATTTTTTAAATTTTGGATGATGAACATCTCATACATGTTTTTGGGAAACTGTGAATGGTAACCATTAAATGTTGGAATTTCAAAATAGAAATTGATTCATGTTTTGAAAAACTATGCATGGTAGTCATGAATTCCAAAAATTTAACCTAAAATCTTGTTTTTTCATGTCTCGGCCTCCCAACACCCCCCATAATTGATTTATGAAATGTTATAATGATGTTTTGACTATTTATTATTGTTATAAAATTTATGAATTGTGTTTCTAATAATTTAGTTAATGTTTTTATAAAATATATGTGAAAAGGAGGTGTTATATATTTTTATTGATTTATTATTATGTATTATTATTTTTATAAAGGATTGATATTGATGGAATTTTTAATTTGGTATGTTTTTATTTAATAACCATTATGTGGAAATAAATGGAATTAAATATATATATATATATATATATATATATATATTTGAAGTTTCTAGAAATGAAGATTGGGTATAATTATTATTATCATTAAAAAATAGCAATAATAATAATAATATTATTATTATATTTTGGAATAATTGGGGAAATTCCCCATTTCTATCCTCATTTAGTTGATTCACCAAGGAGGAAAGGTAGGTCTGCCTTTGTGTTCTCCTTTCCATGTAAGGAATCATGGATGTCCAAGGTATGTTTCTATTATCATTATATTCTTGTTTTTCCTATCTATTTTTTATTTCACCTATATTATCTCTTAAACGAATTTTTGTAACCTAGGGTTCATGATAGATTGGGTTTTTATATATCTAGGAAAAATATATAAAATTCCTAGGTATTTTGTTTTTTGTAGGATACAAACTCAATTTTTTACTTCATTCAATCATCATTTGAAGAGGGTGTTGTATTTTCTTTGATTCTGGGTAGATGGTTTTATAAATTCCCATTTATTTTATAAATTCATGGATGATTAGTAGTTTTAAAGATATGTTTATATAATAAAATTCTTATATAAATTATCTATTATGGTCTTATAAAGGTTTTACTTAATTTACTTACCAATTCCTTAGGGTTCATAGGATTGTTCATAGATTATGTATGTCACGACCCGTCCTCGGGGCCCGTGTCGTGACTACCCCAAGCCCGCCTTCCATAGGCCAGGGGCTGGCGACTAGCACTAAGGCATAAATCCTGGTAAAAAGGGAAGGCATTGCCTTCGTAAAGTAAAAAAGCACCACAGAGTAAGCAAGTGGAAAAAGTAAACACTAAGTAGAAGCTGGTACAACAGTAAGTGCGGAAAAGTAAAGGTGGCCGGAAATACAAGCCCAACTGTAAAGTAAAACTGAAAGGGAAAAAACAGCAACTGAAAGAAAAAGCCGCAGCGTCGAGCCATCCACTAGAAGTCCCACCTGAAGGGTGGGTACAGATAGCCTCTACTACTCCTCGGGTCCAGCCGACCGCTCTGAGTACGTCCCACCCAGTGGTCCACCTCCAGGTACCATCCTGCTCTGCAAGCCTCCACCACGATCAGCGCTGTCCGTCGTCTGCAACCAACACAACGTAGTGCGGGCGTAGCCCGTGCAGGGGTGAGTATAAGCTACTCAGTAGGGACCCCGAGACCCTCAAGGTCTCACTAAAACCAACAAGGATAACTACAAAGAAGATCTCAACAGATAACCTCTACTTAGGTATATGCCCATACATATACCTAAGTTATCAAGTAACCCATCTCAATCATGAGGAAACACAAGGGTCATGAAATCAACGGATAACCACTACCCAGGTATATGCCCATACATATACCTAAGTTATCAAGTAACCCATATCAATCATGAGGAAACACAAGGGTCATGAAATCAACGGATAACCACTACCCAGGTATATGCCCATACATATACCTAAGTTATCAAGTAACCCATCTCAATCATGAGGAAACACAAGGGTCATGAAATCAACGGATAACCACTACCCAGGTATATGACCATACATATACCTAAGTTATCAAGTAACCCATCTCAATCATGAGGAAACACAAGAATCATAGACTCAGCTCAAAACAGGATTTTCATGATCGAAACCGTAACTGCTGAAGAGCCCTGTCTCTGGAGTGTACAGTGGTCCTGTCACGACTCCAAGGTACTGCTCACTAACCTAAGACTGCTGAGGTACTCCTCCTGTCGAGTACTGTGGGTCTGCTGCTAAAACCAAGCGCTTCCCACCATGGGTCTGCCGCTACAACCAAGCGCTCCCCATCATAGCCTCAAGAGGTACTCCTTCTGTTGAGTACCGCGGGTCTGCCGCTACAACCAAGCGATCCTCCGCCGTGGGTCTGCCGCTACAACCAAGCACTCCCCCTCATAGCCTCCAGAGGTACTCCTTCTGTTGAGTACCGCGGGTCTGCCGCTAAAACCAAGCACTCCTCCGCCATGGGTCTGCCGCTACAACCAAGCGCTCCCCACTGGGATATCCGAAACACACCGAGTCGATCGGTCAAGTAGTCGTCAGGTCTCAGCCGGCTACACGGTCTCCGTACTCCGCATGCTCGTCTCTGGGAGGGTCCGATCCACGAGCAGCTATTCAATACTAAAAGTATCACAAAGTCCCACGAAGAAGTATCTCAAGGGACCGCCTCATCATAGGGGTCTCAACGCAACAGACGGCGCGTCAATCGGACGCCCGGTCTGTGAGTTATTAGCCTTTTCGTCCCAGGGGCCCAGTTGGTTTCATGAGCGAACCAACCCGGCCGTATCTCAACTGTACCCCAAACTCTTATAGGGTATTCTCATAGGGACCGTTTCTCAACGAGATCACCAACGCCGCTGACGGTTCGTCAAACGGACGTCTGGTCTGAAAGATAACAGCTTTTCCGTTCCAAGGGCCCGGTTGGATTTCGAGTGCAATCCAACCCGGACACTATCCAACTACAACCAAAACTCGGGCGAAGTGTGACAAAAGTTCCGTCTCAACAAGAGGAAATCAACGAGACAGACGACGCGTCAATCGGACACCCGGTCTGTGAGTTATTGGCTTTTTCGTTCCAGGGGCCCGGTTGGATTTCGTGAGCGAACCAACCCGACCGCACCCCGACGGCATCCAAACCTCGAGCAGAGTAAGCCAAAAGATCCGTCTCACTTAGAGGAATCCATCAAAGTCGACGGCACGTCAATCGGACGTCCGGAGCTCAAGATATAAGTGTTTCCACTCCGAGGGCCCGGTTGGTTTCGCATCCGAACCAACCCGGCCGAACCCAAAGTATTCCGAAACCTTGAGTGAGATATACCGAAACGACCGTCTCGATCCAAGGATCGCATTGCCGCTGACGGCGCATCGTTCGGAGGCCCGTAGCTCAAGTTATAAGCAAAAGACTGAAAAGGTCCGGAAACGGGGGGTCTGGGCCCGGACCAACCCGGCCCGACCCCCCTGGGTCGGCCTGAAACGGGTCGACCCGACCCGGCCCGGCCTGGGCGCGACCCGGCCCGGCCTGGGCGCGACCTGGCCCGGCGGGTCAGCCCGGCCTGGCTCGGCCGAGCGGCCGAGTGAGGGGAAGCCGCGGGGGGCTTGCATCCCCCGCGTGAAGAAACGCCGCGGCCCCGGGTGGGGCCGTCTCGCCAGCGGACGTGACGGCCGGGCCGCGTTCCTCCTCCCGGTTCCGCGCGGCCGCGGAACCGGCTCACCGACGGGAGCTTCCGCGGGCCACCGGACGCGCTTCGGTGGTCCGTTTTGTGTGCGGTCTTCGCCAGTGGTCCTCCCGGGATCCGATCTTCACTGCCAAGCCCTCGAATCGCCTTTGCGGCCCCGTTTTTCGTCGTCCGCCATTTCGCACACCAAGAACGAAAAGGTGCGGTGGGTTCGGACTTGTTTGTTAGTCCGCACCCTCCGCGTTAACGGTCTTAAAGATATTCACCCAACAATATTTAAACGACCGGGAATTTAATCACAAATATTTAAAGAATCAAACCCCTACCTCGTTGTACGTGTTTTCTTCGCGGAATTGATCATCGCGGGAGAAGAGGACCGTCGCGTCGCGGAAGGGCGTCGCGTCGTCGCGGTATACGGCGTTGCGTCGGCAAACTCCGAGGATCAAGAACATACCGATTTAATTTTAACAATTAAATCCATGTTGTTGTTATAAACCACAAAGAATTAAGAGGTCCGCAATCTCTCACCTCAACGGATGATCGAAGATTTGTCGCGGAAGAAGGGACATCACAGAAGAACGTCGCGGGAGAAGAATCGTCGGCGTCGCGGTACTTGGTGTCGCGTCGTCGATCTCCGAGGGCTCGACGTTCTTCACGTTCTTCATGTTCTTCGCGTTCTTTGAATTTTTCGCATTCTTCGCGAAGGAGGTTGAAGGACTTAAGGTTCTGTCAAAACCTCTCAATAAACAACATTGAAGAAGAAAAATGTTGGTCTTCTTTTATTAACATGCCAACAACGAAAAAAGAAACTAAGTAACGACCCATTAATTCATAGAATTAATTTCAATGAATAAAACCGCCCAATTAAAAGGAGCATTTAATAGATTAAGAAACGCCCCAGTTGACTTTCAATTAATAGGGGTTTTCGCGGGTGCGTTACTTAGCGAAAAAAAAACGGTGGGGCTCGTGCGGGCCCCACCCCACAAATATCCTACAAGAGGGTAGGATATTTCTGAATTGCACCCTATCCGCTTCAACTCAGCTTAAGAAGATTTAAGTGGCTTTAAGTGAAATAAAAATAAAGTTGTCGCACACTTTATTTTATTTCTTAACTTAACCCCAAAAATTTAAAAACCACACCCGAGCAAATGCAACTCCGGAAGAGGCGTTTCTAAGAAAATACCGGAGCTGCGATTCCATCAGTGCCCTCAGAATTCGATTCAAAGCACCGGTTCAAAAGTTAGAAAAACCCACTCGTCCGTTCACTGAACGTACCTGAGCCAAACTTCGGAAAATGATTCCGGGCACACAGGGCCTCGGAATCAGGTGCCATCAGAAACTGCGTTCTTGTAAAATTTCAAAGAAAATTAAGAAAAAAATTTACTTGAAATTTATGGGTCTTTACAATGTATGAAAAATTATAATCTTATATTTTCACTCACACTACATTTTCAATGAAAGTATAATGAGGTTTTATTATGTCATAATAATGTTTATATTGATTTTTCAACTTATTGTTGATTTCAAAATGATAAATTAATATATTAATTCCATAATATTTTGATTTTATAAATATATTTATATTTATTATAAACATAATTTATATTGATAATTATTTTATGTGATGTTTTTTATAAAATATTGAGTCGAGATTTATCAAAAATGATTAAATGATTTATTATGATTTATAAATAATCAATATCACATTTTGAGTGAATTTTTCGTATGATAAAGTGTTGTTTGTATTCTTAAAAGTTGATATATCTTTTGAATTATCTTTATTTTTGTATCAAACCTTTTTATTAGTATATAATTTAAATATGAAATGTTGTTATATTATTGAGGGATGATTGATATGTTTGTATAATGGGGTTATTTCTTTGAAGGTTGTTCATGGGAGAGAGGTGAATTCATTTTATGTTATATTATTTGATCATTTTCTTACTTGATATGGTAAAACATCCTAGGAATGCCATGGGTAATTAAAGGTATTTTAAGGATAAGTAAATTTTATGGGTTATAATGAAACTCCACCTAGACATGTGAATAACCTCGGTGTAATGAACTAAGTTGGGTTGAACTAACACATTACCCAAGATGGTCTGCCACAAGGCCCAAAACATGTTCCCAATTTCCATGGGATTGAGACAAGAAACTAGTTATCAACATGAAAAAACATGGGAATGATTTCACCCTGAAACCACAACACAGAACATCTCATTTATAAAAAGATAAAGATATAAATCATAGTACATAGTGTAAGAAAAAGTACACAACTATGAGACATACCAAGACTATGATAAAGGACTAAACCCAAAAAAAAACAAAAAAAAAGTCCAAGACCACAACCAAGTCTCAATGTGACCATTTTTTACAACCATCCCAAACCACTATGAAGAAACACATACCAATAGAAATATCCAAGATACAAGACACCCTTCCCTTTACCTATATCCTATAAAACCATGTTTGTATATTCCCAATGGCATATGAAGGGTGTGAGTAAAATTCATAGTAGGATACCAAAATGAATCTATACACTATATGTCACTATGAAACCATTAATTATAGATTAAAAAAATAGGTTTATTAAATCATTCCATTTGAAAACATTTCTCATAAAACATCATTTGTTTTCCTTTAAAACAATCTATATTCAAATCAAAAAGAATATGGAAATAATCATGAACAATAAAATAGAGGGAGGTTATCAAAATCATCCATATCTTAAAAGATAAATATTTAAACAATCAAAGAATGAATATTACCATCAATAATAAATCAATAAAAAATTAGGCTCCAGCCTAGGGGAATAAATAACTAGGACATAGAAGGAACACTAATTAAGTGTAACATGAATCCCAGTGATATTGAATCCTACCATAATATATCTACATCAACCATAACCCCTAGTAGTTTCACACTCACTAAGGTTTTCATATAACCAAAACCCAATGAACCAAAGGATCTAATGTGCTATTTTTTTCACAAAACATTTAAGTAAATCATGATCTAAATTTTATAAAACATTTCCACAAGTGAAGCATTACCACTCCCATGCACAAAAAACCATTTTGGAGTCAAAAATATCTTTGAGGAATTTCATTGAACACATAAAGTGCATACAAATTGTTTTAAAAGAAAACCCTCCTTAAAAACATTTTCCACACCAAAAAAGATAAATTTACCCAAAATATACCTCTTAAATATCAAATTAATCATTTTATAAATCCAAACCAAATGAAAATACAAGAACAAAAAACAATATTCCATGAGATAGAACCATTGTATATATATGTCAACCTCACCAACAGTGGAAACCTAATTTCCTATAAAAATAGTGATTTGAAATGAAGAGTCTGAGATCCCCATGAATATAGATTAATAAGGAAAATATTCAAAAGTAAGGGATCACCCTAATCTATTTCCCAGTGAGGGAATAATGTCTAGAACCCTTCTAAGAATTGATTGGATATAAAACCCTATCAAGAGGAGGAGGCTGAAATAATTAATAGATATGAAATCAATTTAATAATTAATTAAATATCCCCTATTAATGATCACATGAATCCTCATTAATATGAGACACTTCCCTAAAAAATTCAGCAGTCTAATCGACCATGTAAAATTCTGGAAAAACTATCACCATGACTTTCTATTTCCCACCATAACATGGTGGACTCAATCACACCAAGACTGGTGACACAAAACAGTGACACTCTATGGTATGGTGTAAAAACCATATCTGTTTTGGACACACCACACCCTCCACCATAGTGTGGTGGTGGAAATTCTAGCAATGGTCCATAGGAATATGACCAAAATCTCATGATTGATACCATGCACATCCATGGATATTTTGGCACTGTCTGTTTTACACAGGTGGTTCCCAGGATCAACATAGATTAGATCACATCATATTCTATCATGTGTTGTATAAAAAAGTGATAAAATCTCTATTTAATCCACCATAAACCTCTAAAACTTCATGAAACTAAATTTAAACATAAGAGAGATAAAATAAATATTAAAATAAAACATACCTATGACCCAAAGGGTGTCATAATTATCCCTACCATGAAACATTATTTTCCTAGAAATCACTCCAGATTTTGGACTCACAAAGAGATAAGGACACTGCTACATCGTTATCACTTCATGCTCCCATATCTCATGGCTATCTCATCTTAATTCCATATTAAATATACCAAAGAAATCATTTTACCATGTAATTAATTATTCTAATAATTCATATTCTAAACTAGTTTCTCAACCATTGAGGTGTTAGGATCCAGATCAATATTTAACACTCTATCACATGAGATGGGTCCAGTTGATACCACCTAAATTGGGAAACATGAAAACAAAATTGGGAATCAAAGTCAATCTATATAATAATTCCAACTAAAATTCCACATTTCAAGGAAATTTCTGATATCAAAAGGGAAAATAAACCTCAGTGTTAGCTTACCATATATTTCCAAATTATGATGTATTGAACTAGAAGAAACATTGAGAAAAACCATATCACCAACCAAAAACTCTAATAGGAAAAAAAAAGGTTTATATAGGATTTTTTGGGACTCTGAGTTATCACTAACATCTCCCATATCAATTGAATGTTTTTATTATCTCTTGGACAAGACTCAGCCAAACCAAATACCAATCTCTAAAATCTACAAAATACAATGGATATATATGTGGTCACCCATAAAATTATTCATAATTAACCATTTTAATTAAATAATGATAAATTTTTTTACAGGTAAACTTAGTCAAGGGAAAATTTTTCTCCCATGAACCACAAAAAATCAAGCACACAATCCCAAATCATATCCACAAGAATTTGAAAGGGTTTATCAGTCTATCCAACCATATGAGGGTGATACATAATGATTAACTTAAATTGGGTACCCATTTCCTCTTGTTAAACTTTCCAAAATGGGAATTTAAATCATGGATCTCTATCAGAAACAACATTAGAAGGAACTCGATGGATCAACACAATCTCTTGGACATTTAGGTTCTCAAACTTTTCTACCTTCATAATCTCTTTAATTGGATGGAAATGAGATAATTTCATGAGTAAATCAATGATAACCCAAATTACATTCTTACCAAAAATATTCTATGGTAAACTAATAATGAATTCCATGGATATCTCATATTTCATCCATACCAAAATAGGTAAAGGTCGCAACAAATTGGCAGGTCTCTGGTGCTCTACCTTAATCTTCTTCAAGGTAAGTCATCATGATATGAAGTCCCAAATTGATTGCATCATCCCCATCCACCAATACCAATGTCTCAAATCAGGATATCAATTGTTAGTCCTAGGTTTTATAAACCAACAATAATTATGTACACTATCCATAAAATCCATACTTGGGGTTATTATAATGATAAATCCACCATAGAACACAAGACACTATTAGAAGACTAAGACCAATAACCTGAGGTTTCACCACCATAAATGATTTTACTACAATGATAAAAATTTTTGTTTGTTACTTGCCTAAGTTTAATCTAATAATCAAATGAATAATCATATTTCACTCAATATATGAACACATATTTATTAGATGCTTTCACATCCAAGTGCATATCACTGAATAGATTTATCAAAGACCACTCTTTTATAGATTCCTTTAAGTCTTTAGTAATTAATTTCCTACTCAACACATTAGAGACCAAATTACCCTTTCTATTTGTGTATACAATATCAAAATGAAAAGTTTGATTATATTCAACCTGGTTTTTCTATCATAGGTTTAGATACCTATGGGTAAAAATATACTTCATGCTCTAATGATATAAATATGTAGTAAACCACTCTTTGAACAGATAACAGTGAAAATTATTGAGGGAATTAATCATCAAATCCAAATCATGATCATGGGTAAGATAATTATTATCATGAGGTAATAGTTAGTGAGATCCATAATCCACCAAATTCTTACCTTGTATCATAACACATCTCAATCTTATACCTAAGGGATCACAAAAAATGTCATAACACAAACCTAGTTTTGGAAGAATCAAAACTGAATCCAAATTCAAACTCACATTAAGTTACTCAAATTATCCTTGACACTTATCATTTAATTCAAACTTTACACCCTTAAAAGTTAACTAAGTCATAGGAGATGTGATATTAGAGAAATCCTAAGTAAAACACCTATAATAACCATCAAAATTATATAAGCTATAAATATAAAACACATTATCAGTTTTACTTCATAAAATAACCACTTGAATATTTTTAGGACCCACTAAGATTCCCATAAGATATATAACATGGCCCAAAAAACTTCATTTCTCAGATCTAAACCTGACATTTAGAAATATTTTTATACATATGATGTTCTTTTAGAGTTTTGAGAACCATATCTAAATGATCCCTATGCTCTAACTTTTTCTTGGAATACACTTAAATATCATCCTAAAAAATGACCATGAAAAAGTCTAGTAATTGATGAATGATATAATTTATCAAATCCATAAACATTATAGGAGTGTTGGTGTGACTGAATGACATAACCAAATACTCATAGTTCCCATACCTACACTTGAATGTCATATTAGTAATATCCTACTCTTGGAATCTTAATATATGGTACCCTAATTGAAGATTGATCTTATAAAACAATTGGGATCCCCTGATTTTATTAAATATATAACCAATCCTTTGTTAAGGATACTTGATCTTAACACTCACCTAATTAATCTTTTGTTAATCAACACAAAGCTGGAGGATTCTATCTGCCTTATTTTCAAAGAGAATTATTGAAGCTCAAGGTGACACACTTGTATGGGAAAATATATTAGCCTCAGGATATTTAAGGTAAACTTTGAGTTCATTCAGCTAAGCAGGTTCCATATTATATGATGGAAAGGAGATGGGACTCTTCCCTGGAAGAAAGTCAATGGAAAACTCAAACTCTCTCTAGGGTGGTAAACCCAAAAAAAACATCAGGCAATGCTTTAGGGTACTCATTCAATATAACAGAAAGTGGTCCACGTAAACACTAGTAAATAGAATTAAGAAATATCTCTAAAAAAATTCAGGAAATCATTCTAGCCTCGGAAAAAACAAGCACTACTCTCCCAAATCTTGGATCCCGCTCAGCCTAAAATATGTGAGTAACCCCATCGGAAGATAGAAACTAAATTTAATGTTGATAACTATAAATTTGTTCCTTAAAATATACCATCCAATATTTGAAAATGTGAGTTCAAAGATATCATAATCAAGAACTCAAAAATCCCAAATGACCTCATTGTTAGAGATCATAACCTAGTACTTAGAACACTCAAAACCTTGTTCCTTCCTCCTTCCCAAGGGAGTGAAAATTTCCTTAAAAATGGAATTAGATATGAACATAAGTCAAATATTTCAATAAATTTATATGATATAAAATAATTCTATTAACCTATATCAAACAAAGCTATAACTATATAGGAAAAAATAAACATTTTACCTTTCATTGTAGTTGGCCCCACTTTAGATTCCTCTGGGACATACTCATATCCATTAAGGATTCTAGCCTCATCCCTTCCTTGATCCTTATATGCTACTTGAGTACCCCCCTTTGTATGATAATTATATTCACCACCATTAATTGTATATTACCAATATTGGGATCCTTTATTAAGGGTGGATCTGCTCTACTACCTTGGGATAATTTTCCACAAAAATTCTAGGTGGCCAGATTTTCCACAATGATGGAAAATCCTAGGTACTACTATACAATCAGGCTTAGTATGGACAAGTCTTCAACACTTGAAGTAAACCACCTACTTTTCCACCAAATAATTCCCTATAACAAATCCTAACATAAACTGATCACCCATACCATGCTTTCTTTTCTGGAATGATGATACCCCTTGTCTACCCCCTACTCCAATAGAAGCTTGAATGAGACCTATCTTCCTAGATAATTCTACCTAAACCAAATATAATTTATCTAATACCTTGATAAATGTTATAAGGCACATGAGAATAATAATTTATTAAAACTTAGGGTTTAGAACAATCTCAAACCATCTATCCTTGAGGTATTCATTAGTGAGCAGTTGTGGAGATAGATGAACCAACTCAGGATAAACAAGTAGCATATTCCATTACTGAATGGTCATTTTGATCTATGGTCACAAAATCTCAATACTTTACCATATATAATTTCTTATTATAGAACATCTTATTAAAGTCCTTCTTGAAAGTGTTCCAAGTGAGTTCCTTGTGTAATTTACCTTGCACAATGGATTCCCGCAATTTCCTTTCAGGTCCTTTAAGTATATAAGTGGAAAATCCTCTAGAGTCTTTAAAAATTAGAAAATCCTCGATATTCACTCAATATATTCTTTAGGTTCTTGGTTTCCTTTATTACCATAAAAGATAAATAGATTTTGTTTGGTAAACTTCAAAGCATGATCCACCATCTATTTCTGATTTTCACCACCCACTTGACCCAGGGATTGAATAGTTTGGATTATTATTTCCACTAAGAAGGGTTGACTAGAGGTTTTGATATAGAAATTAACCCATAGGTCCTTCCCTAGGATTCAAAGAGATCCTTTAGGAGGAATTATTTATTAATCAAAAAATATAACACCCAATTATATTAGGGATACATCTATGAAATATAATATGAACTTTAAGAATCCACATTAAATCCTTTAAATAATAATTATTTAATAAATTAGAAGAAACCAATTGATAATCATGAAAATGTTAATATAAATAAACCAAAAATAATATAAAAATATTGATGAAAAGTACCTGACCACTCTTGGTAAATTGAGGTCAGGTATAAAAGTGAACTAGTTAGAAACCCTTCTGCTCTTACCACCGGAGTCGTGAAGATCATAAATTCAGTATAACAACCTTCTTCAAATAATATTTTGTAATGAACCAACCTTGGTTGATCTGAAAATTCAGACAATCCATCCTTCCATAAGGTCCAAAGTGTGTTCTCAATTTCCACGGGATAGTGTCAAGAACTTGGGTATCAATATACAAAACCATGGAAATGATTTCACCCTGAAACCAAAACACAACATACCTCATGTATAAAAATTGAAAGATAGAAAATCAGAGTACATAATGGTAAAAAAATTATAAAACCATGAGACATAAAAAAACTAATCCAAAAGGCTAAATAAAAAAACAAAACAAAACCAATACCAAATCTAGGATTCCATGTAGCCGTCTATCGCCACCATCCCAAACCACTATGAAGTGACACAAACCAAGAAAAATTTTCAAGATACAAGACACCCTTACCTTTACCTTTATCTTAAAAAATCAAGTATTTATATTCCCAATGGTATATTAAATGTTTAATACAAACACTTAGTAGGATACCACCACGAATATTTATAATTTCATTCACCATGAAACCATTTGTACTAGATTTAAAATAAAACAGGTTTATTAAAGCATTTCATTGGAAAGAAAATCTCATAAAACATTACTCATATTAATTTAAAATAATATATATTCAAATAAAAAATAATATGGAAATAATCATGAATGATAACATAGAGAGAAGTTATCAAAATCATCCTTATCTCAAAAGATAAATATGTGAGTAATCAAATCATGAATATTACCATAAAGAGTAAACCAAGCACAAATTGGGATCTAGACTACGTAAAAAAATAACTATTAAATTTATGGAACACTGAGTGGGAATAACATAAATCCTAACAATATAAAATCTTACTATAATCTATTGGTATCAAACATAACCCCTAGTGGTGCCACACTCACTAAGGTTTTCATATATCCCTAAATCAATGCGTCCAAGGTTCCAATGTGCTATGTTTTTTTTTTCAAAACATTCAAGTAAATTATGCTCTAAATTTTATAAAACATTTCCAAAAGAAAATCATTACCACTCCCATGCTTGAAAATTTATTTTAGAGTCAAACCCTTATTTTAGGTATTTCATTGAACACACAAAGTGCGTAATTTTTTTAAAGAAAACCCACTTTAAAACCATTTTAACTGACACCAAAGATTAATTTACAAAAAAAACCCTAATAGATTTTAAATAAATAATTTTTAGAACCCAAACCAAAGGAAAACATAAGAAAAATAAATTATTCCTTGAGAAAGAACCATTGTATAGATACACCTACCTCTGCAACTGAGGAAAACTAGTTGCCTTCAAAAATGGTGATTAGAAATGAATAGGTTGAGAACCATGTGTACCTAGATCAATAGAGATAAGACTAGGAAAGAATGAATCACCCTAATATACTACTAAATAAAGGAACAACATACAGAACCATTCCTGGAATCTACTATATCTGAAACACAAGAAATAAGAGGAGGGAGAACAGATTAATAGAGGGGAAATGGAGTTAATAATGCATTAAACGTACCCCCATAATGATCTCACACATCTTCATTATGATTCATAACTTCCCTTGTAAGATATATGGTATAATTGGATATTGAAAATTTTAGAACAACCACCACCATATCCTGGTGTTTCTTACAATGGCATGGTGGCTCAAACACACCAGGCCAGACAACCCAACACGACGACCCTATGTGGAATAGTTTAAAAACCATAGTGGTTTTAGACCCACCACTCCCTACAAAATAGAATTGTGGTGGAAATTATATTTTCAGTCTATGGGAAGACCCAAGAAATCCCACACCTGAGACTATACCCATTTACAAAAATTTTGGCCTGAGCCATTTCACATAGGTAGTTCCTGGGATCAACATGTATTAAACCATGGTTTGGTCTAGCCCGTGTTTCATAGAGAACTTCCAAAAACCCTATTTAAGACATCATTCACTTATAAAACTTCCTCGACCAAAATTTAACCATAAGAGATAAAAAAGATTAAAATAAATCATACCTATAACCAGGATGGTGTTACACTTAGGTATTAATTTCTTCTCCAGGTTTGGATAACATTTATAAATTTATATTACTCACAAACTGACACCAACAACAAAGGTGTAGGTTAGTGGAAGTGTGGGGATTCTCTCATAAATAACAGGGAAAATCAACTATGATTGTTAAATAATTATTATATTTTTATGATATTTTCAATAATCTGATGAAAATTTTAACTAAATTGAACAAAATAAGAAAAATAAATGAAAACAATTGAAGTGAAAATAGAAAGGATAAAGAGAGGGGATATAGCTTACAGGGTTTGTTTTACTAAAAATATAACTTAGAATCACTCATAAAATATTCAAACTCAATAGCTATGTGATAATTAATTTTATTTGATATTAAATCAGAAAATTACTATAGAAAATAACATATCTTCTTTACCCTCAAGATATAAAAATTTAGAATGACTAGAAGTCATTCCATAGAGTGATTTTTTTTGGATAATAATACAATCTATTGTTCATGGATTGATCACCTCTACCATGTGGGGTTTCATTCACTTTTAAATGAATTGGTTTAATTATTAAATAATGAATAAAATATAAATATAAATCATATGATGATACTAAATGATAAGTCTCATGATTGAAGAATAACCAGAAAATGTTTGTATAAACCTTCTTTCATTGAATTCTATATCTATTATGGGATTAGAAAATCATTGTTGACTAATATTTAGAAATGACGAAACCCAACCACATTGGATAAAGAATGGTGTAGATAAGACTCAAAGGGAATTCAATAAAACTATAAAATATTCGGCATTGAAAAAAAATATAGAACTATGAAAAAAGGAATGAATATAAGAAAACATATCCAATATATTGGCCCGAGTCTAAAAACCTAAATCCACCTTGGTGTCCAATCAATCCTCCCTCTAATGTTCAAGTTACCCTTTCAAAAAACTTTAAATTTAACTTGAAATATTTTGTTTAAACTAGCTTAAAATCTTCATAAAATCTAAGAGGATTTTATTTTAAAATGATATTTTAAAACCCCCATGGCATGAATGTATCTTCATAGTGTGAACCAATCTTCATACCAAACTACTTCAATATGAATTTTCATGGCCATATAATATCCATGTATCATCACAGTAAGAACCAAAATCCTCTAAACTACACCTCCTATATCAATATGGTTACAACATGAAGAAAACCCTTATAGTATAAATCACTCCCCTTGAAAACCTTGTTAATTTCTTGGTATTATCTTGGTCATAAGAACCAACCCACATGACATGAATATTATTCATCAAAATTATAAAAGGAATTACTCTTATGAACTTCATCTATCCTTGCACACTCACCAAGTATCCTTAAATGATAACTGAGGTTTGAAATCCATAGACGCATCATAAAAACATCATACCTAGACTCCTTACATGAAAAAAAATCTTGAGGTTTTCATTGCACTCTAATGGAATTTACCATCTTCACAAAGGATTTATTAAGATTCAATAAATGTTTACAAGGTATTAAAAGGATTTTTAGAGTTTTATAGTGTTAGTGGACAAGATACAATGGAAGTTAAGTCATTATAGTAGAACCCTAATTATCTATAACAGCTTCATTGATACTTCCTTGGTTTTCATGGAGGATTATGGCATGAAGTTTGTAAAATCTCTCTCTTATCTAGGTTTTATCCCCTATAAGTTTTGTTGAGACATTTTATTTTTGTAAATTAACTTTGTTCCTAGTGTGAAACAAGGTTTTATTTTTGGGAGAATGTGTAGTACCACCGGCTAGCCGATGGATTAGTCAATAGATCTATGAGGCTATAAGAGTCACACTGGCCAATCAGTGAGACCCACTAGCTGGATAGTGGAGTCCTAGAATAATGGGACTCATCCATGAGTCCCACCAACTAGCTAGTGAGACCCATAGACCAGCTGGTTTCATTGGGATGGGCCAGATTAAGGAGGGGGTATACTTGTATTTTCTTCCCTCAAAACCCCCATTTAAGTTCTAATTAACCCTCCTTCAACCATAATTCATGTTTTATGATTTTTAAGGATTATCCAATTCCTCTTTGTCTTCTAAAATATATTTATTTGGTTCTTTGATCCATTCTTTTATCTGATCAATTTGAATCAGGGATTATAGTGTTTCATGTTGATTCAGGTGTTCGATATCGTGGTTTATTCTTCTTTGTTTAATATAAGTGGTATAAAAAATAAACCTAAGGTATGATTTGTTTATATAATATGTGAAACATATGATATCATGCTGGAACATCATGTGTGTGATCTCTATTAATTATAATCCTCTATATTGGATTGAATTATCATCCTTAGACCTCCCACGGATCCTGTTGGGTCTTATGGATATTGAGACTTGGACTTGTGGCCACCTGAGTGGTCTTCCTACCCTTAAAAGTGGATTGGAAATTGGGAATTATACCCTTATAATTTTAAAAACAAATTGGGTAATTTTTTATAGTCTTAAATAATAAATTTATAATTCACATGGATCACATAGATTGTGAATGGATAATTGATATGGAATTAGTAAATGGTATTATGGCTTGATGATATAATAACATAACAATTTTTGAAATGGTAATTGGGTTTATTTGGAATGAGAATCAAAATCAGCATACTTATTATATGAATTGATAACTTATAATAAAAAGGTGAATGAAATGTAATTGGAATTGGAAACATAATTGGTAATTGGAATTAATTAACCAATATGGCATATGTTATCATGTTTCTTTATATATGGTGATTTATATGATTTGGTAATTACTTGGTGACTAAGAGTGAGATGAATGATGGCTTGATGCTTGAGGTAGATACATATGTTAATGTGATACCTGAGGGTGAGATGCACAACTATATGGTTCCTGAGGGTGATATGTGCAGTTTCTTGATGCCAATGGGTGAAGTGTAGAGTTTATTTGTGCCTAAGGGTGAGATGCATGGTGTATGTAAGGCCTAAGGTAGAATTTATTGATTATTTAGTGCCTAGAAGCATGATATAAGGCTTTGTGTAATGATTAAGGGTGATAATGGAGGAAGTACATGATGTTCCTTTTTGGTCAACTATACTAGGGTGGAAGGATATATACATCTGGTATCATATCAATGCAAGTTTGGGCTAACCTTGTGTGTTAACCTAGAGCTTGAGGGTTGGCAGTTTTACTTTAATGTATTACATTAATTTATGAATTAATTCTCTTATTATCATACTATTTAATGCATTATTTTTCTCAAACTATATTTTTTAGACAAAGTTGGTGGTGGCCTACTGAGTTTTTATCATACCCTATTTATGTCATCATTTGGTACTTGAGAAGACTTCATAGATGCAGGTCAAGACACATGCAAGGGGCCCTATTCTTGATTGTTTCTTACTTTCTTGTTGGGAATAGAGCTAGGATATGGGACTAGGAATGGGGTTTCAGACTTGTGTTAGGAGTCTTTACTTTGAGTATATATTTTTAGTCATTTTCTTATGTGAATTTATGAATGAAATTTGATGGCATACAATATATCATGACATGGATTATTATGTTTGGATTGTTTTTGAATTAGTCTATTTCTCTATTGGAGTTTATTTTAATTAATTTTTAATAAGTTTTACAATATATTTATTATTTTATGATAGAGGGTATAGTATCCCCACTATAAATATTGGACCCTCACTACTAGTCTGGAGCCTCTGACATATAGGGAGGTGTGCATGAGGTCATGTGGTGACACATCTTGGTAACATGGGAGATAACTAGGTTAGAGATGTTACAGAGTGGTATCAGACGTGTTATTTTCTATTAATTTAATTTCTTAGAAATGTTTATAGAATAATAGTATGTGTAGGGGCTTGGTAATGAGATTGAGCATGGTAGTAGCTAACTTTTTTGTGGGAGAAATTCAAAGTTTCTAGTTATTGGATCAATGTTCATTAGATTCACTTGTTATAGTTATGATTTTATTTCACCTTGGTTGATTAACTTGTTGTGTGATGTTACTATTTTATTAGATTTTTCTTATGGTATGGTACTACATGAGGTGTGTATACATGCATCATGGTAGGAATGTGGGAAATATGTTGATATGCATTTTTCATTCTAGGGACATATTTACCACATATGATATATCTTCCTATCTAAATGGTGAAGTATTAAACCCTAGAAAAAACTAGTAAAAATAAATAAATATATATATTAAAGCATGTCAATTCACTTATTAATCTAAGAAATAAAGTGATATTGTGACCTTGGTTATCTCTTTTCTATTTTTCCTTCTAATGTAGATATTGTTTTGAATATTTTTATCTGAGGAGTGTATTGAACATTGTATAGAAAATGACTTTTTTTCATCTTCTAGTTGAGTATTAAGATATTGGTAAACACCACACACATCACATAGCTAAGTCATAACTTCCTATAGTGCTAAGAAATATGATGGATGATCAGCTTTATGATAGGTTTTCTATAGATCATGCTATCCATGTAGAGGGATAATACTCACACAATTCCCTTTATATATGATCTAATGATGGAATTTTAACTATATCACCCACCCACATTCCCTAGGGAGGTCATCCCCTTGGAATAAAAGTTTTGTTTTAAGTTTATTTAGATTATCTTTAATCATATGGAGATACCTAATGAGAGGAGGTTAAAGATTGTGTACATGTTTCAAGGACCATCCAAGAACTATTAATATTAATTGGTTTAGTCCAATAAGAATGAGGGACTGACTTGGTAGTGTTTCTAAATGAGGATCCTAAACCATATCTACCTGTAAATTCCAAGGAAAAAAGAGATCTTGGCAGTTTATGCACCTGACATAGGGGATCATGATGTTTATGGATTACGATAGTTGTTTCATGCACCTATTGTGTTTTTCACTGGAATTATATAGAGATTAGGTGGTTTGGGAGAATCACTTATAAGGGGTATTCGATAAGAGATAAATTCTCAGGTGAATGTATTTTGGATGAAAAAATCCATATAAATTATGAATTAGACTCTTATTTCTGAAAGAAACCTAAGAGAGGCCTTTAGTAGTGTGCATGTGGTTTCAAAAGAAAAATCTTGTAACACTACCTCTAGTAGTAGGAAGTATCGTTTTGAGCACTACCATTAGGATAATATTGTATATATTAGTCAAGTTAGTGGGTTATCCTTTCCAAGAAGTGACTAGGTATACTGTTATCAGTGTGGTGGGCCTGGATAGAAGCAATATCAGTTTCCTCAACCACTAGTGGAGTTCCTCACTTACGGTAAGATGGGTCACCTATATAGGATCTATAAGATCAATCATCATTAAAGTGGTAAAAGGGGATCATGGAATGAACTAGAGTCTAGGAAGGACTCAACAACCCCTAATAAGAATGAAAGTTGTATTTACACTAGTCTCCCAGGCTAGGGTATGAGATATGGTACCCAAATGCAGTAGTTATAGTATAAGATGGAAGAAGAATCACAGAGGAGTTAGACAGGATCCTAGGGAAGAGGGGTGAGTTAGATGCATGTTATGTAAAAAACTTCTACCATTATAGATATGGTACCTTCCACTGTTCAAGGTAAAATTTTAGCAACATCTACCCTCATGTTTTCTTTATTTTATATAGAGTCATCATACTCTTTCATATCTACTCAATTTTTCTAGGTATTGGGTTTTTCCATGGAGTATATGTTCAGAGTTATGTACATCAAAACTCTATTTGGAGTGAAATTAGAGGGTATTAGATACCATAAGGAGTATTCTATAGAAATTAGAGGTTATCATTTTCTTTGTGATTTGTTCATACTAGAAATTATAGGATTCAATTTGAATCTATGTATGAATTATCTATTTCTATACCCAGATCATATCAACTATTATTGGAGGAGATTTAATTTCATATCTCTAGAAGGTGGAATTTATACCTATTATGGTGAATAAGATATTCAGGTTGGTTGTGTATGATCAATATCGTGCAGATTAGATTGTATCAAATCCTAAGTAGTAAGCCTTATGTTGGATCCAAACCTGTTTCTATCCCACCTTACAGGATAACACCAGTGGAGATTCAAGAGTTGAAAGTAAAGATGGAAGATATATAATCTAAGGGATACATATGACTGAGTACCTCACTGCGGGGTACTCCTATGTTATTTCTTAATAAGGTATATAAAACCATATGCTTATATATGGATTACCAGAGATTGAATGGGATGAAAATAAAAAACTAGTATCCCCTTCCAGGAATTGATGGTTTCTTCGATCATCTGAGCGGTGCATGGATATTATCCAAGATTTAATTGAGTCCAAGGTACCATTAGTTGATGGTGAGGGAATATGACATACCTTGGTCTACTTTCAAGATAAATCATAGCTTATATGATTTCATGATTTTTTTTGGTCTAATGAATTTACTGGAGATATTTGTGAAATTGATGAATCAGATCTTCCATCCATATTTGGAAAAGTTTATGGTGGTTTTCATTGATGAAATTTTAGTGTACTTCTAGTCTATATATGTTCATGACAAACATCTTGATATTTTTTAGTACATTGTGAGTTCATCGGTTATATTCCAATCTATCTAAATGTCATTTCTAGATTAAAAGGGTGTACTTATTAGTCTATATTATCCCAAAGGACAGAGTTTTAGTGGATCCAAATAAAGTAGTAGTCATGGTATCTTGGGAATTACCTAATAACATCTTTGAGATTTAAGTATTTTTGGGTTGATCAAGCTACTGAAGATGTTTCATTGAGGACTTCTTCTACCTGGAATGTCCGATGTATGATCTAACTACGGGGTAAAGTTTGTTTGGTTAGACTCTTAAAAGGTGGGTTTCTAATAATTAAATATCAGGTTGACCTAAGCACCCATCCTCACATTATATGATCTAGGTAAGGTGTAAACTGTGTATTGTAATGCATCAAGAGTTGGTTTCAAAGCAGTTATATTGAAAGAGAATAAAGTTATTGCTTATGGATCTAGATATTTAGAGACCACATAAGATGAACTACCTCAATAATGATATGTATTTAGATAATGTGGTATACACCCTGAGATGATGAAGTTATTATATGATGGTAGATATATTTTTGGTATACATGGACCATAATATCTTTAAGTGTATATTTTCACATCGAGACTTGAACTTTTGGTAGAGGAGGTGGGTCAAATATCTACAGTCCTTCGACTTCGAGTTGGAATATACTTATAGAAAGGTAAATTTCATTGCTAAATCCTTGAGTATAAATGTGCATTTAGAGGTAGTTTGGGAGTCTTGTGATGAGTGTTAGATAAAGGCACTATTTTCTAAATCGTATCTAGATGTTCAAAAGTCTCTAGGGTGAGTGACAATAACATCAAAATATTTTCTTCCCACACTTCTAGATCGAATCAAGAGAAGTTAGTTATCGAATATAGAGTCTTTATCCCTAAAGGAAAATATATATGATAGATATACGCCATCTGTATATTTCCTTGACAGTGGAAATTTTCTTAATTTCCATGGACACATTTGGATTCCTACAGGAATATGTGAGGATATGATGATGGAATTCCATGCTTCTAAATGGGAGGTATATCCTAGGGTGAAAAAAAAATTATTATGATCTCCATATTCAACACTAGTTTCCATGGATGAATAAGGAGATAATGGGTTTTGTGTAAAGATGTTTCACCTATTCATAGATGAGGGCCAGGCATCAACGACCTGCTTGGTTATTAAAGCCTTCTCCCATTGTAAAATAAAAGTGAGATGATATCACTGCATAATTCATGATAGGATTACCCATGATATCTCAAGAAAATGATTTAGTATGGGTGTTCATGAATAGGATGACGAAGGTAGTACACTTCTTTCCTATCTAGGAGACATTCAGTATTGATGATCTGGGTAATATTTTTATATGTGAGATGGTTTGGTTTCATAGTGTTTCATGGAGTATCATTTTTTATAAAGATCCCCATTTTACATCATCATTCTAAAAAATCCTTTATAAGAATATGTAATCTTATGTTCTTTTGAATACATTATACCAACCTTAGATTAATGGATAATCTAAGAGGGTGATACAAATTTTGGAGGATATGTTTTGATCCTATATTCTAGACTTTGATGGTTCTTAGGAGAGGCATCTGAAACTCATGGATTTTTCTTATAATAATTGATTTCAGGAATCAATATAAATGGATCCTTTTGAGATTTTTATATAATGTAATGTTGTTAACCATTGTGTTATTTAGAGTCAGATGATTCATCACTCATTGGATCCAGTCTTGTGTGAGAGATGTATGAGCATGTTCATTTGATCAGAAAGAAGTTGGAAACAACATATAGTAGGAAAACATATAATGTTGACCATCATAGATAACCAATGGAGTTCAATGTTAGACATAAGGTCTTATTAGGAGTGTCACCTATGTTAGGGAAATGTTTTATCCAAAAGTAGGTAAAGTTAGAACCTAGGTTGGTCTGATCATTTAATATAGTTGATAAAATTGGTCTAGTGGTATAATGATTGGCTCTTATATAGTAATGCAGTTCCATGAGATATGTTTTTCATGTGTCATAGATTCAGTAATATCACCATGATCCTTATCTTGTGGTAGATGTTGATGATGTTGAGCTTGATGTCAATGTGTCCTTTAAGGAGAATTTAATTCATATTGTAGAACACAATGAAAAAAACCTATGAGTGAAGATTGTTACACTAGTGTGAGTGCAGTGGTAGCATGAGAGTATACAAGAGGGAACATAAGGGAGGGAGTATGATATGTAGGAATAGTGGCCCGTGTTGTTTTCCAATTCCCCCTCAGTGATGTATAGGAGAACATCTCAAGGATGAGCTGTTATATGGTGGAGAGGTTGAAAGATCCATCCCTTATCCATATACATTTTTCTATAAGTTTTTTTGATATAGTTTATTTTGGTAAATAAAACTTATTCCTAGTGTAAAATAAGGTTTTAGATCTATTTGGTGGTTCATAGAAGTTGAATTGGAGAAGTATAGCAATGTAATGCATCTCGGGAAAAGTTGTAGTACTACTTGCTAGTTGATTGACTGGATAATAGCCAGGTGAGGATATAGGAGTCCCATTGGGCATCTAATAGAGTCTTGTAATTATAGGCCTCCACCATGAGACCCACTACCCAATCGATGGTATCAGTATATGCAATATTAAGTAGGGGTAGAATCATATTAACTACCCACCAAAACCCACCATTTAAGTTCTAACTAATCCTACATCAACATTAATTCATGTTTTGTGATTTTTGAGGCTTAGTTGGATTATCTAAATGCTTCTTTGATCCATTCATCAATACAATAGACTTGAATCAGGGATCTTGGTCTTGAAAATTGATTTGGGTGATCAATCTCAGGGTTTCTTCTTATCTGTTTAAGGTAGGTGGCCTAAAAAATACCTAAGATATTATTTGTTCCTCTAGTATATACAACCCGTATAATCATGCTAGCACACTATGAACATGAACTCTATTAACTATAATCCTTTATATTGTCTTGAATTATCATCCTTAGAGCTCCCTCAAATCCAATTGGGTCCAATTGCGATTGAGACTTATACTTGTTCCCAACTACGTGGTGTGCCTATAATTGACCTTGGATGGGAAACTAGAAATTATGTCCTTGTAATTGTAAAAAAAATTGGGGACTTGGTGATGGATTGGATTAACTCATAAATTAATAATTCAATTGAATCATATGAATTGTGAATGTAAAATTAGTATGGAATTGGTAAAGGTAATAATGGATTGATGATATAATGACATAATGATTTGTGAAATATTAATTGGGTTTATTTGGAATGAGAATCAAAATTTCCATGCTTGTTGTGTGAATTGATAACTTGGAATGAAAAAGGGTAATGATATGTAATAGTAATTAGCAAGATAATTGGTAATTTTTATGAATTAAATAATATGGAATATGTTAGAATGTTTGGCATGTATGCTGATTTTATATGATTTTTCTATTTCATGGTTCATGAGGGAGATACACTTTTTAGCTTAATTTCTAAAGGTGAGATGAATTTTATAATGATACATAAGTGTGAGATTCATGATTATATGGTTCCTAATGGTGAGATGTGTGGTTTATTGATGCTAGTAGTTGAAGGTTTGGGTTTCTTGATGCCTGAGGGCGAGTTTCACGATGTGTGTGATACCTGAGGGTGAAATGCTCGATTCTTTGGTGACTAAGGGTATGATGTAAGATTTTGGGTGATTCCTAAGGTAGAGAATGGAGGAAGGACCTAACATTCATTTACATTTAATTTTATTGGGGTGAAAGTATAAACACATATAGAATCGTGTCGATGTAGGTTTAGGTTAGCCCTTGGTGTCAACTTGGATCTCGAGAGTCGGTTGATTTACTTTGTTGTTTTGTGTAAATTTATGAATTAATTACCCTATTATCTTATTGTTGAATAAACTATTTTTCTCATACTATATTTTTTAAAACAATGTTCATGGTGGTATACTGATTTTTACCCACACCTTGTTTGGTACACCATTTAGTACCCAGATAAACTTCATGGATATATGTCAGGATAAGATCAAGGGGCCATATGCTTTATTTTTTTCGTTCTTTCTTGCTGTGACTGAAGCTATGAGATATTATTGGGCATGAGGTTTATGACTGGTGTTGGGAGTCTTTACTTTGAGTCTTCCTTTTTAGTTGTTTTCTTGGGTTGATTTTTTCATGTTATTAGATGGCATACAATATGTCATGACATAGATTATTATGTTTGGATTGTTTTGAAATTGGTATATTAATCTATTGAAGTTTCTTTTTATTGATTATTTATTATTTTTTCCAATGTTTTTATTATTCTTTAACATACCGTATCATCTCCCCACTATAAATATTGAACTCTCACTAATAGTTGGAAGCCTCTGGTAAATAGGGAGGCATGCCTGAGGTCTTGCAGTGACTAAGATTGTCCATGTGAGGGTAACCATAAAATGGATATTAAAATGGTGAACATATTTGAAATACCACATTATCTATATAGAGCTTCCTATAGAAATGAAAGCATGTTTCATGGTCATATAGAATGTCATGAAGTAATAGGAACTCTATATAAGGAAGAGGATGAGAAGAAATTGAACTAGGTTGTGACATA
Source organism: Viscum album (assembly GCA_963277665.1). Taxonomy (NCBI): domain Eukaryota; kingdom Viridiplantae; phylum Streptophyta; class Magnoliopsida; order Santalales; family Viscaceae; genus Viscum; species Viscum album. The sequence continues at coordinate 1,898,737,965 of OY728152.1, forward strand.
TCAGTAAGTGTATGGTGACACTCCCATAATTTTCCCATATCAAAGTTTCAATGGAGAGGTGTCAACTTCATTACCCGGAGAAGGGTCAACCATATCATTACCTCATTGTGGTACCTACCCATACCCCATCCCATTTTCTAATGCTACGCCACATTAGACTCTACTCAATTCACCATCTCCTCCCTACACCAACCCACTACTACTCTCTCACTCACCACTCAACCATACACCATGGTCATGCTAGGTCGACTACCTAATGGTGGCTAGCTAGGATCATGTGGTGATAGTATCTAGGTTGACTTAGTTTTTATGTATTTTTCTTTTATTTACCTTTTTAGAAATACTCTTCAAGTTATACATTCCAATGGATCCTTATCTTCATTCTTTTTCCAACAGGTCACTCTAGTTTGGAACCTTTGTATATAAAACATGTAGATAATCATTTTTAGAAATAAATAACTATTTTTTTTCAAAATAAAATTAAAAAATAAGTAAAATCCAACAAAAATATATATATGAAAAAGATATATCAAAATATCCCACACTCAAAACTTTGTTAATCCCTGATAAAAATCTCAACATATTTAACATAAAGGGTTCTTGGCTCGACATGGGAAACATTAAACTCATTATTCTCATAAAAATAAAGTTAAATGGAAAATTATAAAATCCCAAACATACCTAATAAAGAATTTAAAATCATTATTCACATACAATTATAAATTCATGACACTTCCTATCCCCCACTTATAAATTTCAAATTATCATCAATAGATATGTCATGCATTATTTACCCCACTATGAATTAATTTAAATAATCACTGAAGAACATGTAAGTAGGGTTATTCTCAAACTCAATTAATACACAATATGTACATAGCCTTACAATTAATCTATATTACCACTTAGAAATTAAAACTAGAAAAATCATGAGGAATTTTCATTTGGGTTTAACTATATTAGAGGCTAAAGGTAAGTAGTTTATGATTTGAAAAATTAATTCAATGGTTTTAAAAGGATGGATAACTTCTTAAAGTATAAATCATTATACTAAAGAAAAGGATCAATTAAATAGATACTTACCCCTTCAAGTTCCATCAAAAAGAAAACACCTCCACTCACTTACCTCTTCAGAATAAGTTCACATACCGAATTTGAATACAATGAACAAATTTAGTTCCTATTTTTAGAATTTTCAAACTTTTCTTTTTTAATATTTTTTTTCTATTTTTTTTCTTTTTTAACATAATTGAATAAAAAATTAAGTAAAATGAGTGAAGTATTTTTAATCATTTTCCTCAAAAAGTCAGGAGAAGCTTCCCCCATAAACATTTATGTAAATCTAAATGAATAGTACAATGAAAAAGCCAACTCCCACATTAAAGATAAAAAACAATTCAATTATACTTAAAGAATAAGGGTAGAAAAGAAAGTTAGTATTGTAATGTGGATTCCTATCAAGGTATTCTATGGTCTATATGGGTTTCTAAAAATATCTGATATGAGGTATATCTCAAGATAAAATGAGATAAATGAAAATAATTTAATGGACTTAATTATTTTAATTCTGTTAAAAATCATCATGATTTGATAAGAAAAATAAGAAAGTTATATTAATTATTCATATCTATATTTCTCTCAAGAAAAAAGGATAAATAAATGATATGTCAAATGTACTAGAATTCTCTTCGGAATGAGAATAATAATATTAGTCATCAGGACATGGAATGAATACTAATAATTATTTTACTAAATACAAGATTTAAATAATCAAAATCAATAACTGGAACCATATCAATAATAATTTACAAAAAAAATAAAACTGTAACATATTTGTGACTTGTAAAAGGTTACACCTATATCTAAAACATTTATAGTAATGATGAATCAAAATTTTCCACAATTAAAAAGATTTTTTCAAAGAATTTATGTATCCTATTTTAATTATTTTGAAAAAAAAATATAATCATCTCATGGGTTAATTCAATACAGATCATTTTAATCAAAAATTATACTTATTTTTCAAAAACCTTTGATATTAAAATGGTATGTAAAAATATAGAGAGGTAATAAAAATACTCCCCATCCCATGAATTTTTTATGGGTGTTCTATTAATTTATTTTTAGATTCTTCTTTCTTTGAACCTAAAAAATTAAAAAAAAACATGTAAAGAAAGGGTCAAATCATTTCAACTCAAAAATATATGGTAATTTAATACTGGAAGAGTGACTAAATTAAACTAACTTCCTTAAATAATTCCTAGAAAAAAATAAAAATATGGATTAACTCAAAAAATAAATTTCTTTAAGGTCTTTTAGCTAGAACTTTACCTTAGTGTCATTTAATTGAATAATAATTCAAAGATACCCAACTCAGAGTTGGAATTTATTTTTAATTAAAATCATCTGATGTAAATATTTCCCATCACATTTATTGTATCTTCTTGATATATTCTTATGATAAATTATAAATATAGAGTATAAAATAAAGAATTATAAAAATGAAATTTGGACCGATTTTGTAGCTCTCTTCCACCACTCCATTTTTCTACTATTCTTTAAATTCTGAAGTAAATATATGAAATTTAGTAGATTCATTATCTTTATGTAGATTTAGAGGTTTTACTATCTTGAAATATTCAGCAGGTTCATTAATCTCACTTCCCTTCAATACTTCCTCTTTATTCTTCAGTTGGAATATTATGATAAATATAGAAATTTCTGCATACTTTTTGGCTCTCTCATGGGTTATAGGTTCTTAGTTATTATTGAATTTAGTATCTATATTCACTTATTATTACATTGTATGTTATTCTTCATTGAAAATTTTCACATTTCTAAGTATTTTTTCTCTACTACTTCATGTTTATTTAATTATTCAAGTGTTGTTATGGATCTTGTAATTTGAATATTAGTATTCACTTTTTTAGGTGTTAGAGGTTCTCTAACCTTAAAAAATGCAGAAAACTCCAAGTCTTACTCCTCCACCTCTTTCACTTGTTGCATCTCTTCAATTATGGGGCTACTTTAAACACTAGACTGCTCTACTTTCATATCCACCATATCATCAATGAGCTCCATTGTGTTCTTATTATCTTCCACTTGCAAGCAAGAGATTGATGAATATTTTTCTTTCTATTTTTAAGGTTTTAGAGGTTTATCTTCATCAAAATGTTCTACATGTTTACATCCATCCTCTTTATGTTCTTCTTTCTTATTCTTATCAATATCTTTTACTTCTTTAACCTCCTCCACTTATTTTTCTTATTCAATATCATCATTAATATGTAACAGTGATTTATTTATAATATAGTATAAAATTTTACCATTTTTGGCCAAGTGATCAGCCATCTATTTATCTTACTTGAGTTACGTTTCTTGTTCCTTGACCTTCATGTTATTAATTATAATGGAACTCATGATAATTTCATTAATCAATCCTCTGAATAATTCCCTTGATGTTTTTAAAAGTCAATCACATATTGGTAGTACTTCTTTGGCTATATTTTTCTTTAGTAGTTATAGAATCAAGGAGATTATCCATGGGATTGGTAGTAAGTTTTACTCTATTATTGATTCTAGGAGTTATTCCATCCCTATAAATATTAATTACCCCATCCTCCTCCTAGTTGTGACCATCAATATGAATTTTGTATCTCCCATAGTGTTTATTCATCTTGATAATATAAATAGTATGATAAAGTTTCATAATACTAATATACATGGTAATCCATACTACTCACCACCACAAATGAAAAATATGTAAAACATAATATGAAAATAAAAATAAAAAACAAATCATAAGCTAAAATAAGAAAACCTAAGTGGGAAGAGAAAAATCATTGACCTAATAAATAATTTTTTTTAGTAGTTTTGATTGGTCCTAAAAAATGATTCAAGAAACGTTTTCACCCATGAAACATTATTAATTTCCTATGAATCAATTCAATATATAAATTTATATTACTATCAAACCAACACTAACTACAAAGTTGTAGAGTATTGCAAGTCTGGGGTTGATCCCATGAAGAGCAGGGAAGCCCAAAGATAACTCTCAACTAATTTTTAGGTTATCATGATCTTGTTAGGACCATTATACAAAATTAAACTAAATTAAATTTATAAAACTAAATCCTCAAGTTAAAATAGGTGAAACTAGATATAAAATGTGAAGAGAGGGGAAATAGTTTCTGAAGGCAGTTTCTCTAAAGGAATATCCCAACTTCACTCCCAAAATAGTAAAATTAAATAGATTCATGATCATAAATTGTAGTCAAATTAACTTTATGAATTATTATCAATACTAATCTAACATCCTGAACCTCATGATCTGAAAATCCAAAATAATAAAATGTCTTTAAGTTGAGGGTAATTACCAGAGAATAGTTTAATTTTCTAATCACAGATTAATCACATATACTATGCTAAATTTTGTTCACTATTAAACCAAATTTTTAAATGATTAAATAATTAATAAAATAAAAATATTAATAAAAACATGACACTAATGAATAAAACTATTTCACAATTGAATAATAATCAAGACATGTTGGTACACACCCACTTTCATTGAATCCACTCTCTCCTATGGGCTTAGCCAATCATCATTAGGTGGTCTTTAATAATGAATAAACCAAACATAATTAGAGAGTTAATAGATAATAGAATATTCAATAATAATTTAATAAAAAAATAAACATTCAGAATTAAAAAATTAGAGAAAGATGTAGAAAAATAGAGAATAAAAGGAAATAAATCAGAAAACATAACTACACTAACAGCCCCAGTCTGAAACCATAGATCTCATATAGTGGGTGATCAATACCCTATCCAATGGTCGAGTTCCCTTTTTAAATCCTATCAAGAAACCCAATATCTCATCATTAAACCTTACTTATTTTCCTTTTAAGGTATGGGAAGTTTGAATCTTTTAAAAATTTTCTTCTTTTGAAACCTTTGTGACATGAGTGTGGTTTGTGATGTGAAAATTTTTATTGAATGTAATACCACTGAATTTTTATACATTCATGTGGTGTGAGCTATATCATCTTATAGTATAATCCAAACTCCTAAAATAATAATATCCTCTATATCTTTTATATACAATGTGAATAAAAACCCTTGCAACATGGTGGATACCCCTTAAATCTCTATCTTTTAAAGTATCAAAAGTCATGGAATGAGGAAGACTATCACAAAATGAATCAATTTCCTATCAAACATGGAAAAAGAATAAGCCATCCTTTCACATTACTTAAATGAACCTCACAAAAATTTCTCACAATGTGACATACTCAAACATGACACAAACCATAGAAGGCACCATAATCTTCTAATACATGAATCTCCCAGTCTTCAAGATCTTATATTCTCTATTTCTATAGTGGAAATGACCAGATCATTCATGGAATTTTCCAAGATCTCATGGATTCACATAGGATTAGTAATGAGTTCCCATTGATCTCCCATATTCATCTCAATAGTTGTACTAGAAATATAGATCTTGCATCTGATCATCACATGGGTAGACCCAAGATTCATAGTGGAACTCATGGATTCCATGACCTTCAAATCAATTTTTTAATGAGATCTCATGGAATTCATGGTGGATATAAGTGAAAAACGATAGTGTCGAGCTTTCATACCATCTATCATAAAAGATAATTATGTTTTAGGTATGGTGAAGACCTATCTTATGAACCAACTCCATAAATATAGTGTAAGTGTCCATTATTTCATTTCAAACTCCATTCAGGGAACCTTCTATATTCACCATTCATGATTGGATTTTCTAATCCCATTAATGGAATTACTCGATCTTAACAATTCCATAAAATGTTTTTACATCTTTATAGTGGAATCGAACTTCAAATATCATCACACATGTTATTTTTGACCTTTTTATTGATTTATAGAGCCTTCTAGGAGATTCCATAGTAATTTTCTATTCCAAAAGGAGACATTGAGATTATAATAAGATATCATGGGATTATCTAGCTTTCGTAGGGATTTAAAAAGGGATGAAGACCCCAGGCTTAAACATCTATGTGAATGAAATGGTTTTTCATAGTGGGAAACTAATTGAAATGGTGCAACCCTATCCATGAGAAAAGGTGACAATCTATATGGGAATGTTTATCACACATGTTTCTTAAAGTTTGAATATTTTATTCACTGAGGGATCCCACATCAAAAATTCAATTTTCTAGCCTCTGATATATAAATATCAATGCTCCATAGTAGTCCATTTACTCCTATGGAGTATCCCCACTCTACAGCTACTATAGTTTTATTCCACATATATCTTATTCCACCCAATTCTTAACACCAACCCATGAAAAACTTTATCCTTGATTGTCTATGATATCTATCCATCATTGTTGTTAAGATTATTAGTTACCTCATGGTGGTTAGATCGAGATCATGTGGTGAAAGATAAATTTGGATTATTTTTTCCTATTTTATACTTTTCTTTTCCATTTTATAAATCCTCTTAAAGTTGAACTTATCAACAAAGTATTATGTTTCATAATTTTTTTAATAGGTTGCTCCAATTTTACATAGTTCCACAAAAAACATGTAAATTAACATAATTAGGAAAAAAATATCTTATTTTATAATCAATCCCCAATTGAAACATAAATAAAACCCAAATGAAAAAAAAATATACTAGAGATGTTACCATTCCCTCCCTAGTTACAATTCCACTTTGGCTAGGATAGACTAGTTCAGTATGAAACTCCAACAAGTTCCATTGTAGGCTTCACCACTAGTATAAGATTACACTTTGGATAGTGATTTCTCCTTCTAGTATAGGATGTCACTTTAAAAATTAGTCTTAGTATGATTGTATATGTATTTTATTTGTTTTGAGGATCCCAATTTTTCCTACTTTAATCCCATAGGTAGTCTCCCTTGATGACTTAACACAAATTATGTGATATAAGTGTTTCCATTATTATATTCTTTTATGAAATATAATATCATGAATAAACTTGAATAAATTTTTCTGTTTTAAAATAAAAAAATATATGTGTATCCCATATTACTTATTTTATATAAAAGTTGAAATGGTACTTTCTTTTAATATATTTCAAACTATAATGTATTGTTTTTTAAAGGAAATAAAATGTATATAATCTTAGTGGTATCCTACTAGGATTTTTTATCACTCCTTAAATGTACCACTTTGGTATACAGGTATATTTTCTTTCATGGTTTTCCTGAAGGTATGAATTTTTTTCCCATTTATAAGAATTGAACCATTATATTGGTTATGGAGCTATGAAGAAGGTGACATGTGGGATTAGTCATGTGACACATGGATTTAAATTTTTATTTATTTTTTATTAGCCTTATAGAATCTTTTCAAGTTTTTGATAAAATGTAGTGACTAGCATGGTTGGATATTGGTTTTATTAGTTGGATATATTTTGGTTTTATTTCTTAATTATTGTGTATAAAAGGTAAATCATTCCTATTGTTTTTCTGTGAAATACTTAGAACATGTGTCAGCCTATGGAGATTGGGAATGAGTCTTAGGTATATGGAATATCATTTCGAGATTCATTTCAAGATATTCAGACTTGTATATTACAACTAGTGTTGAGGGTGTCAAAGTAATATTAGGAAATATTTACCCTCTTGATAAATAATTAAAACTTAAATACCACAAATAACCCTTGGTTTTACCATGTAAATGTATACAAAACCATGATACATGTAGAATAAAATCTGATAAAATTAAAAAGTATTTAGTGGAAAAATCTCATGATGTGATATAATGGAATATTAATAAAGTTTATATATAAAATTAAAATTGCTTTAATCCCCTAGTATCTAATAAATATCAATTGGATTATAATCTAAATCTCTATAAAAGTACCTTTAAACATGCATGATAATAATATCTTCATGTGAATTGAAGTGTATATACATGGTTTAAGTGTGGAAATTGTAGTAGGATACCATTATATGAACCTAAAAACATATTATGGTGGAATCAAGTATATTTATTACCATGTCATGATTAGATATGGATATTTATCCCTAATTCACCTCACATGTCATGAAAAAATATACATATTACATAGTAATCATTAATATATTTCAATCACTGAAATAAAATAGTCATATATATTCAGTTTTTATATTTCATGCATTTACCCAGATACCACGAATCCCATTCTTACGGATCTCAAGTTACACATAGAATTATTTGATAAATTAGAACATGACTATATATATAATTTCCATCTATATATATGGAATTTAATTCATCATGATCCTATAGGTAACCCCATATTACATTTAGAGAATTAAACTCATTTTCAATATATAACTTCCTACCTTTGAAGGGAAATGATATCATTTTATATAATCAAACCCTCCATTTTTGGGGTAAATGTATCGTTTTATATATTTAAACTATTATATTTTAAGGGAATGGTCTCATTTCTTATAGGTAACATATTAATGTTTAATGGAAGCAATCCCATTTTCTATATGTAATAGCATCCATTTGGAGGGAAATTGTTTCGTTTCATATAAGTAATCTCCTTTTATGGGAGGGAAAAATTATCACATAATATCACCACTTACCATCACAAACACTTTATCCTTACCATCCCTCTATCTCATTCCATGATTAATATATGTAATATTTCATAATAAAAAGTGAGATATATCATCTCAACATAAACATGATATTACATTCCAACTTCTTATCATAAATTATAAACATATAACTAGTCACTAACATAGAATAAATAATAAATATATAGTCATTTAAATAATTACACATAATTTAAATATTCCTGATAACTCATAATAAAACTCATACATTAATATCAGATTTTTTAAACCTACTAACCTTGAAAATTAATCCATTTTATTCATTTCAATTCACTATTTAACACATCTTGTAAATTAAAATGATTTATTTTACTCGTATCCTCTCTAGATGGAGTTCATGATAAATCATAACACAACTAATGTGTTAATAATGAATTGAATATTTTATATCTCATAGTAACATAAGCTATTTAGTTCACTTGAAATTACAACTATTAATTTTCTTTATAAGATAACCCATTAATATAATAGCCAGTTTAATTTCTTATTTTTTGGGGAAAATCTTTCAAGGTGTCATTTTTGTGTTTCTAGATCAGTTTTATTGGTTAAAAAATCAAGTTTAAAACATTCTAGCATGGTTGTTACTAAAAAATGAGTTTTCAAGGTGGTACATTTTCCTAGTGTTTTCCATATTTTTGCGCATGAAAATCGTGTTTTTTATGAAAAATAAAGGATTACCATATAGGAAAATTAGTGAACTTCATATCACCTGATGGAGTTCAGAGTGTTTTTTTAAAAGGAATCATGACTACATAGGATATTTTCTATGTGATCCACATATAAATAATGTCAAACCATGAAGAAAAATCAGAAGAGGTAATTCAACAGCATAGAATGTTTTTGTGCAGACTAAAAAGGGTTCTCATCATTTTCTGTTAAAATTGGTGAGTTTTATGTCGCTTAAAATGGTTTTTATCATTTTTGGTTGAAGATGGTGTTTTAGAGTCCATATCAAGGGGTGTTATGTGATATGTGAATAGCATAGAAATCTTAGTTCGCAGTGAAGGATAATTCTCAAAGGAGTTAATAGTAATTATCCTTATTGGGTTTTGCTAGTTTTTTTGATGATATAAAGGTCCTATAATCACTCCATTAAAGAATATTTAAGTTGATTATAAATAATCAATATTTTAATATTTCATCTAAGTCCAAAAATGGTTCAAAAAGGAGGAGTTTTGCGAGGGATCTCAGCCCGTGAAGGAAGTTCAGTTCATGGAGGAGTTTAATTTATAGTGTATTGTAGCTCGAAAAGAAGAGGTGGCTTGTAAGGAACCATCCAACTATTAATTAAATTCAACTCATGATAAACCCCCGAAACACTATGTAAGGGATTTTTTAAGGGTTAAAAGTAATTTGTAGAGGAATAAAAAAATTCTTTAAAGGAATATCTAAAATAAATCACTACACAGTGAAGTGGATTTCATATCTAGGTAAAAAAAAAAGAATCATGGAACACTCATATATGTGTGAAAATATTATGAGATGATTCAGATTAATGGAAGAATATTTTAAATGATCAAGTTTCACACTTCAGTTGAGAGAACAGTGAGATTTCATTTTTTGATTAGTTGTAAACTAAGAGGGATAATGAGTCTGCTCAAAACCTTGTAATAGAAGTGCGCATTAGTGGATTTAATACATCATCACTTTGACTATGTATGTTCCTTGCACATAGCCCAGTGAGGGTGAACAGAGTAAAACTATTGGGTTGTGTTCATGTTTTACTTTCCATTTATTCTAAGTTATGGAAAGGAGATAGAAGAGATATTTTTTTAACAATAAAACAATTTCCAAAGGGATAGTTATTGTAATATATCATACCTTGATTTACCCCCCTCCCTCAAATTATTATACTTGGTTGGGATAACACTTATCTTGCAGTAAAAATAAATCATTATCCTTAAGTCGATGGATATTTTCAGTTATTATAATAATAAAATTAAATAATTACCTTATAATTATAATAATTATAATTTATTTAGAAGGTCATTTCCTATCAAAAATAAGTAATTAATAAACTTGAAATTTACTTTTATGATTTTTCACCACAATCAATAATTCATTTAATTAATAATAATAACTTTTTATCCATTTTTATAGAAAAATTCCTAAAGAAATCATTTTTTATTGACTACCCTTTGCAATAAAAAACCAAATTGTTATATAATTAATGTAAAACACAATTTTGACACAAATTAAAAAACTCATTGGTTTCATAGGAACATAATCCAAATATTATATCCCATTTCAAGCATCATGTCTTCCCCAATAAGTCATTTTCACACAATTTCCCCTATTTTACACATGAATATATGTAAAAAATGGCTGTAATGGAAGGATTTTGATGTCACCTACCTATAATGATGTATAGAATCTCTCTTTAAATTCATTTATGATGATTCAACCCACTTTGATTTTTTTTGAAAAAACATAACATAGTCTTTAGAATAATTATTTAGATACCAAATTAATAGATTACCCAAGTAACCTATAATAAACAAGTGGTATACCATATATTTGATTTAGGTGTAATATAAAAACCCTAAGAGGGTGGTGAATCATGTTACTTTCTAATTAAAATTTTTTCCCCTGATAGAATTTTCCCCTTCATCAGATCGTTTTCCCTTATTTTAAGAAACTTGATTCAATCTTTTCTCACTCCCACAAAATTTTCTAACCAAATTTTGATTATTAATGCGGACTTTTAAATAATTCACAAGCAAAAGGATTTAAATTTCTCTACCCATACTAGATCACATCCTAGGATCACACACCAAAGATGTGTCTATGTGCTAAAATCCATTATCACACATTATTTAGTGGATATAATTCTGTCATGGTCACTCTATTCCATGAAACACTACTGTAAATAAACATATTCATTTGGGTTACAAAATTGTTAGGGAATTTGAATTTTTTATTTCCAAACCAAGGTTAATTTGAGAATTATGGTTTTAATTTAGTTTTACAATGTTAAACCCAATTAAAAAGGTGGTTTTTTGAACTTTGGTTATGTTGTGGTGCCCTTATTCTATCCATTTTCATTGACCATGGGAAGCCCCATATCCTAGATCTTCTTGTAGTTCTTGGGGGGGGGTCTTAGTGAGAAATGGGTGGTGAAATGCATGTGGTGAAACCCTTTTGTTCATAGAAACTAGGAAGTTCACCATGTTATAACACCATATTATTGGGTGTTTTGGTGGGAATGGTGTGGTTATGGGATCCTTATTGAAAATGGAGAGTGATGGGTGAGGGTGGGTCATGGTCTTGGGAATTTTGGGCTCTTGGGGGATGATCAACAGTGCACCATGGTGTGGGGTAAGTCATGGATTACGATGTTTTTTCCCTATGTGCTTTAAAATTTTGGGGGAAATTCCCCTTTTACCTATTCAATTTTAAGTTATTGAGAACAATTTTACTTTACACCTCCCTTTAATGTGAGCCGACAAACCCCCTCTCATTCATCTTTGATTTGATAATTATTTTGGGGTGATTTTAGTAGATTTATTCAGGAATTACAAGTGAGTTATATCTTTATCCTTCCTCTTTTCTAACCTCTTATTCTTTCCTTTGATTTCATTTCTCGAGTTTAGGGTTATGGTTCTAATTCCACAAGATCATGGTGGAATTGGCCATTTTTATGAGGAATTCATGTTTCCCAGTGAAAGGGAATCCCTAGATGGTATCTTCATATCGCTGCACACTATTTCGATGAAGGTACATTTCCATTTGGTTTTTACAAGGTTTTTGGTTTAAATTAAATTAAATTGGATATTTAATCAATGTTGTGTGTTGGGTATTTTTCTCGGAATGGTGTCAGGATTCCTTTATAGACCTCCCACATGTGGCTGGTTGTGGTTTCATTGCAATGGGAGTACCAAGTGAGTAATTGGGTGTTTATTCATAAGTGAATTAATTTTTCTAATTGATTATAAATGATTATAATTAATTACATTGAAGATTTTTATGTTCATTAAGGCCTCTAGTGATTTAGATGATGGTCGTTGGACTTGGATGAGTCTGGGCATAGTTGTTGGGTGGTGATCAATAGGGTATAACACCGTATTTGAGGTAGGTGGTCCCTCATATATACCCCTTTAGTATTATGTGTTATGTTTATTTTTAATGTGATGTGCAGTCTCACTCAGAGGGTGATCAAACCTTTATAGGTTAAATGTATTATTTTATTTTAATGAATTTCTTGGACTAATCAAAGTTCTGAGGGCCATGATAGACCCTTGTGCACTTGATTGATTACCTCGGTCATTTATGGTTTTGGATTTTATTACATTAGCATTCCTTGAGACACTTGGACCCTAATGGGTGTAAACTAAATAGAAAAAATATAGACGAGATGTAGCGGCCCTAGTGATATGTTCCCTTAGTGACCTCTAGTTAGAGGAAAGTGATGAATTGATATGGATGGCCTAAGGATTAGCCATTGAGGTCATTGAGTTTTCTTGGAGCCTTTGGGCTAGTTGAGATAACCATGGGACCAATGTTACTCCCCCACTGTAATGTGACTTCCTAGGTGCGTAGACTCAAGAAAGATGGATGGATAGGCCAGGTGTTCAGAATGACCTAGAGTGAATTGGGATAGGAGTACGCTTGAGGTAATTTCCCTGATCAGACTTTCCTAGGAGGCTAGTAAGGCCTCAATGGAGCCATTATAATTTCAAAGGATTTTATACCCTATAAGTGATAGGCATAAACTAGAGATATTTATTAGATGTAATGGAACCCATAAATTTTTTTGTGTTGTAATGTGACCTAGGGTACCCCAATGGATTCTTGAATGATGTATTATCCCTAGAGAGGGTGAATTTGGGAAATCAGGGGGGGATGATATTGGTGTCACCATAGAACCTAAATTGACTCTGAGCCTAATATTAGTTATTGTCTAGGGTCATCACCCTAGGAATCTGCATCTATTCCTAATATGATTGATTTCCTAGGGTTATACCTCTAGGAAACAATAAGGTTGCCTGCTCTTATGGGATGCCTTGTACTAGCTACTTTGATATGTCCTATGATCATGCTATTATGAAATGTCTAGGATATCATTTGGGGTTCATAGATAACCTAATATGTTATTAGATTTCCTAAGATTACCTCCTACAGATTGGAGATGACATCTGATGTTATTGGATCGACTAGGACTAACTTCTAGGGATCAGTGACGATGACACCTAATGAATATTTATTGTTCAGGATTACCTCTTGGGGTTCAATTATGATTCCTAATGATTATTTATCACCTCGAGAAACCTCTTAGGGATTGGATTGTGGTCTGCTTCTATGGGATTCCTTAGACAATCTTTTTAGATCTGATAGTTATGACCGATACTATGTGGATACCCTTGAATACTTCTAAGGATCTTAAATTTATGTCTGTTACTATATGGTTGTTGGGACTAGTTTTGGTTGGCATGGTTATATGACATGATCAGAGACACCCCAAAATTATCCAAAAAGGGTTGGATTGACCTCGAGTGTTATGTGGGACTCAAGGATCTAAAGTGGTTATTTATTTATGTTTTTTCAATTTTTTTATTAATATTAATCTGATCACTTCCCATACACAAGAAGACTATATTTACTAGTTATTTAGGGGATTTTATTGATGGTTTCCTAATTATTTGTACTTACACCCTGATCAGGTGTCCATGAAACTTTGGTACCTGAGTTAGCCTCACTATTCACAAGTTTTGGTTGGGTAGTGGCCTGAGATTGATCAAGATAGATTGGTAGAATGGGATTGGATACTGGTATAATGTGAGGATCAGACATATTATTAAATCTTTAGTGTTTTTATTATAATTTTATCTATATATGTGGTTAGATTGCTGGGAATCCAATGAATCTATATGAATTCTTACTTCCTTGTTTCATTTTGATATTTATTTCTATGTTTTATTTTCTTCCATATAATTTGATATTTATTGTTCATATAATCTGCCTTGTCATTTAATCTATTATTTCACACTCTGATATGGGGGTAAAGCCTCCCCACTGTACTATACTTGACCCCCACATCTATTCGTTAGCCTCTGGCATATGTGGAGGCACTCCTAAGGTCCCAATGGTGACTCCCCCAATTTAATCACTACTCAGTAGTCATAGACTAGGGGAAGAACATCACTTAGTGGTATCAAAGCCTTATGTGAATGATATCACATATTGTATTAGAGTTTTTATTTTTTTCTTACTATTTAGGGAGATGGTGGGTAGCTGTTATGGGGATGTGTTGGATCTTATGATGGATATCAGAATAGTTCACTGTGAACACCTTTTCCAATAGTAATTATAGGTTATTAGGGCACATAATTGTTGTTATTGGCTTCTGATTTTATAGTTGGATGATTTCACCTAGAATAAATCACATGAGTTTTGTATTTTATGATTTAAGATTTATTTTATTTTTAGATATTATCCTATTGGAAATATATTGGTATTCATGCATCATATTTTACCTATAGGACTTACATTTCATATAATCACTTGGGTGATTTTTATCATTTATGATAGATGATATTTTTTTAAAGTTTTAGTAAAAACATATACAATATTTTCCAATATAACTTGGTGTTTGTATTCTAATCAACTTGAACACCATATATTTTTATTATGATGATAGTTCATGTGGATCTATGGAGAGATACTTAATAATGAAATTTGTATAGTCCGATGGAGTAAGGTATGTATAGTGACCCTATTAGGATGGTAATTTCATAAGATACCTTATAGGTAGACCACTTATGGGTGATTAGAAAATGGGTTCAATTATTTAAAGTTCCAAAAACAACCTATATAATGTTTTCCTATATATATTCTTAGTGGAATTCTATTTAATAGAACCACCTAACTATAAGATACTCATAATGGGTCATGGTAGGGTGATACCATTATTTATATATGTGTATACCTGGATAAGATTGTGATCCTTTAGGGGTGACTCCCATATAATGAGGTGCGGTGAGGATCAACTTGATATTTTGGATTCTCGATGGGGTAGTCCCATATGTGGATTCCTAATGAGAATTAGTTCCCTAGTAGTCTAATGAAATGTCTTATGGTTTTTGATATGGTTATAGAAGACCATATATTGGGTAGTTTTCATGTGAGTTTCTAGGTGATGTTGAGAATGGAAGAAAATATGTGTTTATTTTGAGTTATGACCTAAGTGAGTTATGACCTATGGGCTAAGTGGTTAGGTCCAGTTCCTGGAGATAGTTCTTAGAATATTAGTGATCCCAATATAATAGTATAGATGAGAAATGTTATATACGTGAGGGTAACCCAAGTGAGGGGTTAGATTTAGTTTTTGAATGCCTTTGAGTTTGGAATCATGGGTAGATGCTTTGGGTTATGATATTGGTGCAAATTAGGTGTTATCAGGAGCATGGTATATGCATGGTGATGAATTGAACTTTCATTGTGATAAGAACCTTGGGTGCTATTACTATAGGTACGATTTTTAGGGAAGGATTAGTGTGATGCCCAACCCTGGGTATTTTTTATTTCTAAATGATGCAGTGGTAGATAGTAGATGGATTCTTGTAGTTATGAAATAATACCCAATTGGTTGATGATCATGTGACCAACTATGGCATAGGTGAAATGCCCAATTTTTAATAAGTTCACTAAGGGTGATTTTTTTGGATGATATTAACAAGTGTATGATAATGGTCAGTGGTTTAGGCATATGATCCTAGTTTTTATGACATGTGACTCATGAGAGCATGAGTTGGGTAGTTCAAATAGGTGGTATGGGAGTGTACACCCATTATAGTTATATTAGGTTGGGTAGTGCATGTTGGTTACACATGGTTTTATTAGATTCATAAATTAGTGAGTGGCCATGTGCAAGATGGTGGGTTTGATGGAGTACCTACATGCATAATGACTTAGGGTTTTGATAAGAACAAGGAGTGTTTCCTCTATGATAATGACATAACCATATCGAATGTGGTGTCAAGTATTAATAGGATGATATGAGCATGGATCAGGAGAAGCAACACATGCCTGATGATGGACCCTATTAAGGTTATGTTCAAGGAGCAGTATAAGGGTAACTGTATTGTGGGGAGTACACTATTGGTCATTTTAGAGAATGACCCTCATTATGGGTGAAATTCAATGGTTGTTGAGGATAATGTTCTTGTGAGCCAGAAATAGGCTGTGTTTGATGTTTTTTTGTTAGTTCATAGTAATAAAAATATAGTTTCTTCTAGTTATTGCATGCAGGAATGGATGGATCATGGGCCGTGGAGATATGACCCCCATACGGGTAGGGTCATGGATGTTTGGGATCAGTCATTGGATAGTCAATGTGGAAATTAGATATTAGTGAGTAGGTAAATATGATTATATGTAGTTCAAGGGATAACACCAAATATGTGATTTGGATGTGATGTTGGATAAATTTAATGCATTGGTATCAGGCTCAAGGTGTTTTGGGTGTGACCTGAGCATGAGTTAGATCGAGGTTGCATCGATTCTCATTAGTGGAGAATGTAGGTGGATTGGTTGGATGAGGATCTGATCATGTAATTACATCATAAGTTTTCTTTAGTATTTGGTGTTAGGGATTGGAAAATTTTAGGATTCCTCCGAGGATTAGGGTAATAGGATTAGGGTAATAGTATCGGATAATTTGATAGTGTGTCAGTGTTGTAGCCAAGAGTTTTTAATAATAGTTGGCCAGAGGGGGTTAGATTGGTGTTTTGTACATTATTTAGTGTTGTGTTATAAATATTACACCGATCATGTTGTTGGATCACTATAAATGTATTTCAGTAGCTAATTCCAATGGTGTGAAGCATCATGGCTCAGAATCATGCCTTATAAGTGGAGAGTTATGGTGGAGAGAAATATAATCCTAAATATGAATGATTGAATACACCATAGTGTATTAGGATAGATGAGAGTGGGTAAAAAAATATAGGTGTTTTAGTGATAGTGATGCACAGTGGTTCATATTTTGATAAATAGTGTGCCTCATGTTGGGAGTTTTATAAAGAAATCTCATTTGACTTCTAGAGTAAAATATGATGAGTTGGTTATGATTTTATGGAAGGGATAGGTTGGGTTTGATGTTTGAAAGGTAATAGAGCCTTATCAAGGAAAAGAAGTGATATGTTGGGGAAGTTTTAATATCTTATATTTATGTGGGTTGCAAAATTTTAGGGGAATTTAAATTTTTGATTTCCAAAGCAGTTCTTATTTGATAATAAGAATTTTGATTGATTTTTATGAGGGTTGGAAACCTTTTAGGAGGTTTTTTTTATTTATATCAAATTTTAAGAGGTGTTTGAGGTGTTGACATAGGAAAAGAGAAGGTTTGCGAGGATTGGGAGGTGCTTGAGGTTCTTGGAGGCCACTAAGGATTGAGCTACACCATGGTGCCCCTTGTTTGGCATTTAGGTTGGCCATAGGGAGACCCATGTTATAGAGATCCTTATAGTACTCGAGGAGACTGATGGTGAGAAAAAGGTGGGGAGAAACACCCATTGTAGAATGATATTTAGCATTGAAAATGGGTATCCCACCACACAATAGTTCCCTAGTCTTGGTTGTTTTAGTGGTCATGGTGTGGATGTGGGATGACTATTGGAAATGATGAGAGAGAGGTGAGGGTTGGTCATGGTATTTGGCATGTCAAGATCTTGGGGGTGCTGGGAGGTACACCATGGTTTGGGTAATCCATAGTTAAATCCATTTTTCCTAGCATAGTTTTCAATTATAGGGGAAATCTCCCTTTTGCCTCTTTTATTTTTAAGGGATTGGGCCCTCTTTTTCTTTCCTACTCCTTAGCATGTGAGCTGGCTAACCCCTTACTCTTCCTCTATTATCCCCCATTGTTTTGGTAATTTAGAATATTTATTCAGTAATTAAAAGTGTGTTTCCTCCTCCTCATTCCTCTTTTACCTTCTTCTTGTGGTTTCCATTTATTTTGATTCCCAGGTTTAGGGTTTTGGTTTTGATTCCACTAAAGTGTGGTGGAATTGGCCATTTTTTATGGGGATTTTATGTGTCCTGGGGATAGGATGTCTTGAAATGGTTTTTTCACATAATTACATGTTGTTATTATGAAGGTACATCACCTTTTAGTTTTTACAAGGTAATTTTAAATTAAATTAAATTGTATATTGAATCAATGTGGTTTTAAGGGTTTTTTCCCATAATAGTATTGAGAGTGCATTGTAGACCTCTCATGTACTGTTGGTTGTAGTTTTAGTGTGATAAGAGTTCCCAATGAGTAATAAGGAATTTATTACTAAGTGAATTAAATTTTTTATTTAATTATAAATTTTATAATTAGTTATAAATGATTATAATTACTTATATTAGACGTTTTGTCATGATTAAGTGAATTAGGTGATTTGGATGAAGGTTGTTGGACTTGGATAAACCTGGGAAGAGCTTTTGAGTGGTTTTCATGAAGGGATAACACTATATTTGAGGTAGGTAGTACCTCATACATGCAAATTTGGAATTAAGTGTTGTATTGATATGGGATAGGATGTTAGGTATTTCTATGAGGGAGATAGACTTTTTATAGATTAAATGAATTGTTTTATTTTAATGAATTTCTTGGAATAAACAAAGTAAAAAGGTCCATGGTAGACCCTTGTGCACTGGATGATTTCCTTGGTTGTCTATGGACAAGGTCTTTATTATATTATTATTCCTTGAGACACTTAGACCCTAACGTGTGTAAAATAATTGGAACAAGATGAAAGTTATATAGTGACCCTAGTGATAGGTTCCCTTAGTGGCCTCCAGGTAGAGACAAGTGATGAATTGAGATTGAAAACCTAGGGATTGTCTCTGTGAGACCATTGAGATGTATTATATCCTTTGGGATAGTTGATATGACCATGTATAATATACTTGAAACCGTACTCCAGAATCCTATATTAAAAACATAAACTTTAAATTATTTGGATTCAATACCAATGAAGGTGACCCAATTTTTTTATCCAAAACATACAACATAAAAAAGAAATTATTGGATCACTTAAATTCTCAAGGACCTTTTGAGTTTTGAGTTTCAGAGAATTATGAAAACATATTAAATAAAAAATACCTAAGAATTCAAGAGAGTGTTTTCCCACTATACCCATATTTTCATATTCCATTTATCTTATCAACTTCATCCATATAAAACACTTATAGACATAATTTTTTCATCCTAAATATTTATAACTTGGTGAAAAAGAAACATAAGATATGTGAGCTCAAATGATTTGTAAGTGTAAATGTAAGTATTCAAAATTGAATTTCTTCAAGGATCATAAGAAGAGAATAACATTATGATGAAATAATAAAATTGAATGATTATAACAAATTAATATTCATACCCATCAATACATGGATCATCAAACATTAAAACATAGAATAAGTCTTTAACAAAGAAATAGTTATCAGAATCAATAATAATGTTCCATGTGATGTTAATATTGATTATAAGAAAAATTATAAACCCATATAAAGTGAAGACAAAATGTATTAGAATCTATTAAAAATTTTCATTATATCACTCATAAAAATCAAATATCATATATCACCGAATTCCATATTCGAAGTACCCAATGCATTGGAGGACCATAATAGACCCAACAATCCTGGGTTTATCATGAAACCATATATCCTTGGTTAATAACATAATCAACCATACTTTGTATATAATGAAACTACATGTTCTTTGTTTATAATGGAACCACCCATCCTTGGTTTATAACAGAACCACCCATAATCATTAATAATTTACAAGAATGATATCATTAATCAAGTACATAGATCATTCATTTCATCATAAACTAGTAAAAATAATCATTATTCTTTTCATAAATTTATTAACCTGTTGAAAAGAATTGGATTACATGAAAAAATAATTGAAATATGATTAACCTATGGAAAATAAATGGGTTCTATAAAAATATATTTGAAACATTATTAACTTTTGGAAAAGAAATGGGTACCATAACAATCTCTTTGAAATAGATTAACCTATAGAAAAGAAATAGTTTTCACACCAATATCATTGAAATAATCATAATCTATCCAGGTAAATAATGAGTATGGTGTCATTACAAAATATACTCATTGGATCATAAGTAACAACAAGGGTTGTTGATGTTGATGAATGTAAATACTAATAAAATATCATTAAAAACATTTTTTTAAGAAAATAAACTTTTCATTTTTAAAATCACTTTTAAAAACTAAAAATTCACAAAATATTGTGAAAATATTTTACTTTGAAAACAACCTTGTAAATATATAAAGGAAACTTCAAGTAAAATAAATGATGCGATGAAAGTAAAATCTATTTATGTCATAAATGTTAAAAATAAACATTATTTTCAAAACATTTTGAAAAAAGTGATTCAAAAGTGACCCATTCAGAAAATAATAGAAAATTAACTTTTAAAACCTTTTAAAAGAAGGTAAACGATCATGTAAAATGGATTTAAGAAATAATTAATTTTTATAAGAGATAATTTTTGATAATATTTCAGAAAATATTTTATAAAACATGGATAGGGTAGAGAAGTTACACAATTTAAAATAAAATACAAGATCGGTATCACTTGCAAACAACTTTCTTGATGTTTCTTCAATCTATAAGGGATTAAATGGAAATTAGACATTTGAAACACATTAATAACTAGAGTATAATAAAAGTGAAATTGTTTAATAAAATAATATCACATTATTTCATCTAAAATAACCTTGAACATCTACAATCTCGAAAGAATGGATATTGTAACATAAAGCCTTATCCAATTTGGTAAATCTTAAATCATAATCCCCATGAAAGAATAAAATAAAATGGTAATTTAAATATCATGGAAGTAATAGGTTTCATGATATAACATGTCAAAGGGTTTTATATACACCTCAAAAATCAATATAGGTGCATATCATAAATGTATGTCTCAAAGAAAGAGAATTTGAGATGAATAACCATTACAAAAATCAAACCTTTGAATTTAAGAATTAATCAATGAATAAATTATGTGTATCAAATGAAATAAAAATAAAAAATTGAAGATAAAACATAATATAATAAAAATTCATTACACACATAATTATTTAATATCAAATACAATAAATAAATAATATAACCCAATGAAAGAAATTCAGTTATGAAGTTCTTTACCACTGGGTAAATTTCAAGTAAAATACCCTTGGATAAAATAATTCAAATTGAAACTTAAAGTAACCTGATTTATTAATAATTCATGATATTTCATTTAAAATTTTCAATATATACACCATAAAATAAAATAATTAGTGAATATATAATATGTCTCACAGAAGTAAAAGTGAGATGAGAAAAACTCTTACCTCGAGTCCAATATTTCCTTGTATGTATATTAACTCCTATATAATAAAATTACATTAGTTGTTTGATTTATTAAGAAAATTTTCGAGGTTTAATACATTATAATTAAATCATTTATTTTATTTATTTTTAAAATTATATTTAATTATTTAATCAGTTATGTCTACACTATGTGTTTTGAGGATGTTCAGTTAATTATTTCTAAGAAAATATGGTGTGTTGATCTATTCAGAGAGGTCATTAATTAAACATCTTCAAAATAATAATCATGACATAATTATCATATTTATTTATCAATTATACTTTAAAAAACAATCATGAAAAATGTTTATGAAAAATAAACTACGTTATGATCATGGATATGGTAGGTTGTATGTACGCATTAGTAACATTTACATTTTTCAATGATAATTATAAAAAGAAGGTATGTATTATTTTATCTTTACAGAATTATAATAATATTATAAGTATCATATTATTTCTTTATATATACTTATATGTATCATTCTAGTGATGTGGTGATGAAAAGATAATCACATCGCTTCATGGTGGTGGTAGTCCACACGTACACGAACGACGTTATCATTTTTTAGTGTAATAAAGAAAATGATTTATTATATTTTCATAATGATAAATACTTATTGAGTATAATTTTATACACACAATCATGTAATTTTTATTCAATGATAAGAAAAAGAGTACAATAAGACAAAGGTTTGTATGGATAGACCAAGAGAAGGGGAATAATCAAGGGGGCCTAAAATAATGGAGACTAAGGGAATATCCTCTAATGATATTAACACTTTCCTGTTTCAAATTATACAAGTCTTGAAAAAAAACTCTAGATACCAAGAATGTCAATTGAGGAAATATCCTTATTTCCCTCCCGCCAGATATAGGAAAATTGATATCAGAACCCAAGATGCTTCTACACTTTCTAAAAATATAAGAGATAGACAAAGGAAATATACCATGCCTATTAATAGCATTATATAAGAGAAAAGAATATATTTTAGCAATAGAAATATCTAAATTACATTTCATGAAAATGATAAGTCCAGTGATCATGGCCATCAACTCAGCATATAATGAGTTACCTTTCCCCAACCTGATAGAAAAAACCAAGATAGTCGACCCACAACAGTCACAGACAGTACCTTTCCCCAAAGTTGGCATGTGAGGTTCTGGAATTTCACAAATTATGGGGTAGAACTATGCATGGTAACTTAGTGGGAGATAATATTCTATTGGATGTCTATGGTGCTCCTTTATAGTATAATATTGGATCCATTGTTAATGACCTTAGGCCTTATTCTCGATGTCTAGTTGGAAAGGGTGATATCTTGTTTTGGAATCACAAATGGAGTGGTGAGTTAATTTGGTATCTGGGATGTCCTGCTACAAATATATCCTTTAAGGAGCCATTCTATCCCATGAAACCCATTTTCCCTTACCCTCGGCCTTAGGATCCCAAATAAAATTATAAAGAATATATCAATATTTTTAATGACCCCTTAGGAAACTTGACATAAGATAGGGCATGAATAGGGGTAGCAAGAAGAAAACTGTTAATCAATGTTATTCTACCACCGAATGATAGGAAAATATTTTTCCCATTAATAATCCATGACATAATCTTGCTAATCAGATTGTCAAAGTCTCGAATCTGAATCCTCCTAGAAGATAGTGGATCCCCCAAATATTCTTTTGGGAAGTTCCCCTTCTGTATGTCTAGGATGTGACCCAAAGTAGACACACATCTTGATGTACATGTACTGGATATATAAAAATAGCTCTTGTTCTTTTTAATAAATTGACCACTCTAAAGACAATACCCATCCAAGACACTATTCAAACCACACAATGAACTACTTGATGCATTCACGAAAATAATGGTTTCATCGACAAACATAAGATGAGACACTAAAGGGGATCTCGTTCTATGTAAATAAGGTTGAATAACACCATGATTCAAGCTCCTAAGAATTATTTGACCGAGAACATTCTAAATAATATTGAAAATACTTGGAGATATTGGATCCCCCTATCGAATACCTCAAGTAGATTTAAATAAACCATATGTTTTCCCTATATAATATACTTCCAACCATGAAAAACAATAACAGTAAAAAGTATATCTATGTTCCCTAAAGAAAATACCATACCTTCTAAAGCTTTGTTGATGAATCCCCATTCCACACGATCATGGTCTTCATTCATATCAAGTTTAATTACCACATTAGAACCACGGGTTTTAAGGTTAATGTTCCTGACCATTTCCTAAGCCAAAGCTATGGCCCCCTGAATAGTTCGACCCTTCACATAACTATGTTGCTCAATAAATATCCACTTGGGTAGATGAATGGATAAAGTATCATTAATAATACTGTAAAGGATCCTATAAGTCACATTACATATGCTTATAGGGTGGTAATGGAGGATAGAAGTAGGATTCGTGTTCTTGGGAATAATCACGACAGTGGTGGAACAAGTATATCAAGATAGATTCCCACTCTTGAAAAAATCCTGGATCACCTCAATAAGTCCACCCTTAATAATCTCCCATTATGATCTATAGAAAGTAACTGAAACACAATCAGGCTGAGCAACATTGTCCAGATTGAGTTTCATCATAGCAGTAAAAATCTCTCTTTCTTGAGGAAGAGACCCCATCTCATTATTATCACTGGCCAAAACATAGCGTGGGATGACATTAAAAAGATCTATGGGTACCCTCAAATATCCATTATGCATATTGACATTGGTTCCAGTGAGTAGGTCTTTAAGATGGAAAAAATCTATAGCTCCAACAATGTATCTATCATCTATAAACGAACCATTCTAAAGTAAAATATTAGGTTTAATAAACCTTTTCCTTTCCTTAATACAGGATTAGAAATAAACTATATTTTTATCTCCCTCTTACAAACATTTGATCCTTTATTTATCTATGGATATGAACTCATTTTTAAGAATAAAATCTGCTAAATACTCTTTTTTACAGGTAATATCCTCAAAGACCTAAGCATGCCATTCCTCCAAACAGTGTTCGAGATGATCAACCTCTTACATGGTATCATGAAAGTCTCTTTCCGTAAGAAGGAGGTCCATTGACCATACCTTAATTTTCTTCTTGAGGTGTCTAAGTTAGTTTTGGACAACATTCCAAGTACGGCCCTAAATAGGTTCATCCCAATATAGCCTCAATAAATCATGGAAGGTCAGATCATCATTCCAATGGAAAAAATATCTAAATCTCTCAAAATTAATTTTTTTAGAAATTAGTATAGGAGAATGATATGAAACACCTCGCATTAAGGTTTCAACTTTAGTATTGGAATATATAGAGATAGCATGTATGTTCCCCAAACATCTGTACAGCTGACTCCATGATCTAGTAGCACCCTTTTGATTATTTCACCATGTAAAGTTATCTCCATAATATCCAAGATCCGTCAGCCCTTTTACAGTCATAAATTGATTTAAATCATTGCTAGCCTGTCTAGGAAAATGACCTCTTCCCTTCTTCTCATTAGGGTCGTAAATAATATTAAAATCACCTCCAATAAACCATAGGAAATAACTAGGATCAAAATAATTGAGATTATTCCATAGCAACAACCTATGTTGAGGATCACAACTCCTATAAATGAAAGAGATAAAGAAAGTGTGATCATCTAGATTTTATTTGATAGTGATGAATTGATCACCCACTAGAATGTGATCCACCTTAATACTTATATTCCAAAATATCCAAATATGTCGATTAATGTAGTGCACAAGAATGAATCCATGAATTTTGAGTCTTCTAGAAAAATCACTGACCCTTTTTGGGTGTTTCTAATGTTCAAGAATACCAACCATTGTAATCTTGTGTTTAGTCACCTTAGAAGAAATGAAATCTGTCTTAACTTGGTTTCCAATAACCCCATACATTCCATATAAAAATAGGAATCATTGATAAGAAAGAGTTCTGAGATTGTCTCCAAAACTTATCACCTTCTCTAAATGGGATAGAAACTTCAAATTCTAGGATTTATACCATGAACCGGTGTCAGCTCTATTATCTTTAGGAGGGAAAAATACTGAAGGAGGTGAGGAGTTAAGATTATGATATCTCACTCTCTTATATAAGATGAAGGAAACAAATTATCCCACTCTATTAGAAGAATATTAGCCTACCAATTCATTTAAATAAGATGAAGAAGGAGAAGAATGAGGATTATCTGAAGAAAAACAGCCCATGAAAGCACAATATCTAATGTTTCCTCCTTATCAGAATCACCTAGGTACTCAATGTGTGATAAAAATAGAGATACAGTGACTCTAAGAAGTATACCTTGATCCATAAAACAAAACTCAAAAGATAAAATACGCTTGAAAAGGAAAAAAGAGAGAATTATCAACCTGAAACTGAGTCACTGGACATGGGATATATGGAACAATCTCCTGACAGGACACCCAAGCCTTTGGCATCTGATCAATTGATATAACAGAAGGAGAGATAGGATCCACCTCATCAAGGACATAAATCTATTCCAAAATCCCTCTAGAGGAGACATCAAGATCAAAATGTTGGTTATATGATCTAATTCTAAAACCCTAACCATGCCTTCTCATCTTTACAAGATGATTCCTGTGACACGTCTGCAAAGAGTGAACTTGGAGGAGGAAATTAGAACAAAAACATGGAAAATTCAGATACACTATATCTTAGTTCCAAGAAAAAGAATCTTTCACCCGGAGAAAAAGTTTTTCTGGTACCGACTGAGACAAATTCATTTCCACACAAATTCAATCCACCGAGACATCTGCATAAGATTTATTCCTGATATCCGAGCAAAAGAAACCACCAAGAGAGTCTCCAATCATCTTTAGAAATCCTTCATTCTTGAAGGGATGGAGAAGTCCTAGGATATTGACCCATACCATTGCCTTGGAGCTCTCCTTGCCACAGTGAGCATACAAAGACCATCTAGATAAGCTAAAATTCCACTGGAAAAAAGAACGGGGAGAAAAACACCATTCCTAAATAAAATCATCCCAGGAAACCAGTACGATACAGAAATATATCTAGTGGATTGATGAAGTTTTCACTAGAAATTGAAGACCCCAGGAACTTAAAATCCATTCGAAAACAGAAGAAGGTGGTTGTGAATCCCCAAAATGGGCAACCAACGTCCATCATAAGTAATATAAATCCTCCTAAAATGATGATGTAGGTAATTCCATATAGATCCAGGACCCTTAAAAAACATTTGGCTGAACTACAGTAACTTAAATTTAAAGTGCTAGTGAAAAATGAATCACATCATTTTGCAAGGTGGTAGTCCGCCGTACACATTACCATGTTATTGTATCCCACATGGAATGGAAAGTAAAAAGG
The DNA here is from genome assembly GCA_963277665.1 of Viscum album. NCBI lineage: Eukaryota > Viridiplantae > Streptophyta > Magnoliopsida > Santalales > Viscaceae > Viscum > Viscum album. Next base: position 1,898,765,342 of record OY728152.1, read on the forward strand.
TATATGTGATATTATAACTACATCAGTATATATATTTTAAAAATATCATATATATACTTTAAATAAATCATTACAACAAGTTGTGAGAGGTGATGATGGAAAACAAATGACATCAGTTCATGAGGCGGTAGTCCGTTGTACACATGAATGATGATTTTGTACCTCATTTGATGGAAGAGGAGAAACTTTTTGGTTATTACATCAATATAATAACATCTAAATATATATTAGATAATTTTTATCATATGATTATATTTTAGGAATATTTTAAGGGTGTGTAAGAATAAATAAGACAAAAAATTCATAGTTGGTAATTTTACCTCTTCTTGGGCCACCTCTTTAGGATTATACCTAAAGTATTCCTTGAATTAGTTTTTTTTAAAAAAATGGTTTATATTATGGTTTTATTGAATTTGGAAAGTGATTTGGGTAGGTATTTTCTGAACCAAAAGGGTTTGAATGTGTGAATAATATAGGATAGTGGGTGGTCTTTTAGAAGTGAGGTGAGTGGAACACCTGTAATTTTTGAAAAGAAAAAGGTGTACCCATGTTTTCACATTCCAAAAGGCTAAAAATGGATAATTATAGAGAATTGGAAATTAAATGGTCTAAATATGGCCATAAAATGGTTTTTATTAAAATATTTATTTCATTTTTACCCTTATCTTTTTAGTTTAATCCATGTTAAACTCGTTTTCATCTTAACCGCAATAATTTATTTGTATTGTATTCACTATTAATTAGGGGAAAAAAAATAAGTTGAACTTATTAGATAATATAAATTATTCTAATTCCAATTGAATTAATTATACCAAATTCAGTTTAATGAATTTATAGTTTTAATTTAAAATTAAACCCACAAACATGACGAAAAAGCGGGTTTTCAAGAAGTGTATTTTGCAAGAAAAAATTATTTTATATTAACTATATGAATAAAAATAATCATTATATGAATATAAATTCATATTTATTGATATAATATATATATATATGATTTAACTTATTACCAATTGTGGTTTTTTTAATTAATTAAAAAGGATAAACATTATTCACTTTAAAACATTTTTTTTGAAAAATCCAGTTTTTAAACCCA